>JAVQMG010000132.1:5390000-14827500 GCA_032878915.1 Castanopsis chinensis | reverse complement strand
CACTGATCAGAACAGCATGTCAAAGTAATCATCCAAATCCAACTTCAATTTTCATATGGAAAACAAAAACGAGCATCAAGGCACATAGCAATCTTTAGAATTTACCAATGATGTCAAGGAAGCAACGCATCATGGAAGCATAATAGTTTAGGGACTAAAATTCAAAATATCACAGCAACCATGCATCAAGATAAGCATGTGGTACACAACATAACCATGGACTGAAGCAACAACATGGTAAGCTCGTAGCTGTGTTCCTACTAAACCACTTATTGAGGTGTATGTAATTTGAGCCCCATAAAACATCCAATCATACATAGTGTGGTACTGTAAGGTTAAACCAAATCATATATTGAGGCAACCATAACTATCCAACCACAAGTTCATATCCTAAGAAAACAATGGACTTTGAGCTCTGAAGAAACTCTCTCTACAAGAAATTTTAAATAAAGGAAACCTTGTTTATGTACATGATAACAGTTTAAGGATTTAGATTAAGTTTCAAGCAAAAAGTAAAAAGTCAGCAAATTAAGCTAGTAACCTTCATAACAAACACAAAGAGGCTATGTAACACTAACATGCTTATTTCAGAGTGTTATTATACGGCCTTACTGAACATATATAAACAATCACATATAAACAGAGTGAGAAACCATAAGGTTGAAGTCAGTACACCATTGTATGTCCTCTAAAAGTAACAAAGATGAAAATGTCGTACCCACTGTACAAGCCTTCCACTTCTAGTCTGGAAGCGGTGATTGGTAGGCAGCCTTAAGGCTGATTCCCAAACTCAATCCTCAACACAAAACTTGGATGAAGGGCACTTGAAATCGCATTAGAACATTTGAAAATGATGGTAATAGACAAATTAGTGCAATAGCGTCAATACAAACTAATTTTCCAATCCAAAAGGGAATGATATTATGCAGCAAACACCAAAACTAACAGTTTCTGAAGATCTATTGACCACAATATTTGGTTATAAATTGGAAAAAGAACATTGTCAAACCAATGAAAGATCCAAACAGAAATTATACAGAACTTTTAAATTCAATCTTTATAGCACTACAATTGGCACTCGTAATCGCTTATATATATATATATATATATATATATATATATATAGAGCCTAGATTGGCCTAGTACATGCCCAACCCTATAAATTATAAGCATGTATGTTATGGCAAATTTCACAAACAGGAATTCAATCATCACGATCATAATCAATTAAAATTAAATAATAAAAAATCCTAAACTCTCTATCAATGGAAACCCAACAACGAAGCAAAGATCCAATAGAACCACATAAAACCACACACAAAAAACACACGCCGACACAATGCGATCCAATTGAATGAGGAAAATTGAGAATTACAAGGAACAAAGAGATCGAATAGTGAGTGAAATCATTACGGTAAAAATCCAAGCAATAGTGTTCGATTTCGATTGATCAGTATAGAAATCATCAATGCAAATTAAGAGTAATCAATGGAATGACATCAATTCAAATCATGGATTTTAGAATTTTGAGAGAGATTGAGAGAGATTTTTACCTCCTAGAAATCGTAAACCCTAACAATGGAAGACGAGCTTTGAGCGGTAAATGGAGGTAGTGTGTGTGGGTGTGTGTGTTTGTATAGAGAGCGGGAGTTATATATTAGCGGAATAGTGATTTTCGTTTCAAATGAATGGCGGTGGCCACTTGCATAATTACTGTTGTGTCCCTTGCGTTTATTCTAAGCTTGAGAAATATAATTGGGCTAAAGCCTGAAAGGGACAAAGTTATAAAAGCAATTTGTAGTAGAGGAAGGCCCATTTTTTGGATACTTGGGCTCATTTGTGTGTAAGCCCAAAGTTTTTTTAATAATAATTTATATAGGCAATTTCAGTGCATGAGATTAATACGAGACAAGACACAGTCAAATTATAGCTTTTTGTTGAGGTACAAATTTTCAAACCCTGAGCCTACTCACTAATATACCCATACAAGCTCATAAACTATTTTGGACCCACACAAATTTTTCCTAAATACTTCGCACATATTACTCAAATATTTTCCTATATCAGGCTTCCACAAATATTTCACATATGAGCCTTATAAATTATTTTGGGCCCTCTCACAAATGTTACCCATTCTATCTCACATATTACCCAACTTGGACTTTCACACAAATACTTATCATACCACAAAATTATACCATCTCAACAAAAAGCCAAACTCATTTACTTTGTGGGCAAAATCCAAAAAGCCCAACCAAACTCTCTTACAAAGCCACTTGCTACACAACACCTTTAAAACCCATTACTACACAATACCCTAAAGCCCGTTACTATACAATACTCTTACTAAATCCCTACATGGCAATACTTTTACAAAATCTCAATCTATTTACAAAAAGCCCAAATGCTATTTTGGCAACTATTTAAACCCAAATGCTATTTTGGCAACTATTTACAAAAGATCAATATTATTTTGGCAACTATTTACAAAAACCCAATATTATTTTGACAACTATTACAAAAAGCCTAATACTATCTTATAAAAAAAAAAAAACCCAAAACTATTGGGCAAACAATTATTCTATTAAAGCTCAAATATAATTTGGCAAAAAATGATTACATCATGCTCAAAGCCCAAAACTATTCCTTGCCAAAAACATATTTTCATATACTAAAACCCCTAACTCATGAGAAGTGTAAACTATTTATGATGTATTACTCATCTTTCAAAACTACTTCTTTTACAAAATTTATGGGAACCATACTTATTTTTTCCATAAAAAATTCTAACTACAAAAGCCCATGTATTTTACTCATGACAAATCTATTCATTTTGTAGGGATGAACAAGCCCAAAGAAACCCAATAGCAAAACCTAGCCAATACAGTCAGCCCATGTGCTAATCTCAACAACTAAGGTTAACTTAAATGACTAAAGTGGTTAGACTAGCCACTAGTCAAGTTTCAACACAACTAAGCTAACAACTAGAGCCCATTATCATCATTTTCAGCTTGTCAAATCATATCAAAAGGAGATACATGTCCAGTTGAACTTACACCGTTCCTTGGCAGACTGATTTTCATGATTACTGATGTGAGATAAAGCTGTGTTGACAAAACACAAGGCTATAAAGCTGCAGCCAACCATTCTCTCCCTCTTCTTCAACACAATCGGCCAATGAATTAGGAACAGCCATGAACAGACCGTGGAAACTTCTGGAATAACTTATAAAACAATTCCAAAAATGTATATTTTCTGGTTCATGAACCAAGCACATGAACCCTAAGGGGGAAACCAAGGGAACTATGGTTTAGAGGGCATTAAGGAGATCTTTAGCAAAGGGCTTGAGGTGACACAATCTGCCATAGGAAGTTTTGATACTAGCACTAGACAACCATAATCATTAGCCTAATTAATGCTCTAATCCCATTGGCTGAGGACAATCTAGCATTTAATGCTAAGTCAGAACTTTAGTTGCTATTCCCCAAAACAGCAAAAACACCTTAAAGCTGAAATTACTATTCTTGGCCAAATCCTAAGAATGATTTTCTAAGAATTTTTTGAAGATTAAGACTGATTTTGATAGAGATTATTTGCTGAAAACCCCCTTAAACTCAACTATAATTAGAGCTCTCTACCAACACCTCAACACACACCAATAGAGAAGAACTCTTTCATAAACTTATTTATTTCCCCTCTCTGTCTAATATTCTTAAGCTCTTAGTAAGGTTTTAAGCTTCTGAGTTCTTAGTTTCAAACTTAGAAACTAAGTTCTTCAGCCCCTAACTCACAAGTACCCTCCCACACTTCTTTCTACTTATAAGCTCTCATCCATTCCCAACAGAAAGTCCCAACAACTTTACTAAATACTCTCTCTCTCTCTCTCTCTCTCTCATACTACCAAAATGGATCTCACTACTTACTATATATACTATATCCACGAGCATACCCTAACATTATAATGATCTTGCTAGCTGGAATCTTTTTCTCTTCCTTTATCTCACACTAAGCTTTCTTCATTACTTGTTATAATGAAACCTATAGTGTTTGTTTATTCATTTACTATTAAAGGTTATTACTATAGAGTTTTTCCTTCATGTTCTTGTATTAGAGGACTTCTTCTCACTGGATCCTATAGACGATGATTTTGGAGACGTAAATACTCTCCTTAATTTATGAAATAGTTAATAGCTGAAGATTTATTCAATTTATTCAATTCTATCTCATTTTACCACTGGGCTATTTACTTATTGCAGTAGGCTTTTTTTGTTGTGCTAACATGTTTGCTATACGAAACATTTTGGGCTATCTCATAACCCTTGAATCCTAACTTAGGCCCAAGGCATAAAATAAGGCAAATTCTCCAAAGCTTCATCGATAGCCTTTGTGTCATGCTTCAAGCCTATTGTTGAGTTTCAATTTTTGTTCCCAACTTAACACAAATCTCATTTGTTAGAAGGAAAACTTTTTCCACCCTCGACAATGTCTTATTCCCTTTTTAGGTAAAGATTTGTTTGAGGCACAGCAATGACATTTTGTCATCCACAATGAAGTGACCCTAATAGTTATAAGAAAAAAAAGGAGGGACTACTTTGAGAGAGAGAGAGAGAGAGAGAGAGAGAGAGAGAGAGAGAGAGAAAGGAATGAAGAGAATAATTTTAGAATATTCTTTCATTCCCTTGTTTGGAAGTTTAAGTGAAAGAGAATGGAATTGGTAGAAAGGAATACCCATTCCTCTCTATTCTCTTAAAACCTCAAATTTTCATTCCCCCGAAATTAGGAGAAATAGGAGGGATTGGAATTAAATTTAATGAATTTTTTACTAAAACTCTCAAAATACCCCTATATATTCAACATTTTATTTTAAAATAAGGGTCTAATAGTAATATTGTCATAGAATGATTTCATTCTATTCCCTTTATGTTACTTTCAAATAAGATTACTTACATTACATTTATTTCCATTTCTTTATTTTAAAAAATTCAATCAAAGTTACTAAATTTCATTCCATTCTTTTCTATTCTTTACGCATGCTTATCTACATTTCATTTCGTTCATTTCCATTCCCTTATGATCATTCTATTCCGTTCTTTCCATTCCCTTATGATCATTCTATTCTGTTCCTTCCATTCCATTATGAACTCTCAAACAAAGCCTTAGGGTACTACAAAGTTAGATGGGGCACACATGTTGTCTCTACCCCATTCCTTCTTTGAAAAAAAAAAAAAACAAATCCACATTAGCTAGAGAAAAATGAAAAAGATTTGCTAGTCCTAACTGATTTTTTTTTTTTAATTTTTATGGAAAAGTGGAAAGCTTATTTGCTAAAAATTATATATATATATATATATATATAATTCAAAAGTTGAGAGCGGAAATTTAAATCATGATTATTTCCATTAGAAATATTAAAAAGTGTTAACTAAGCTACAAAAGTATTTACTTTGAATTTAAATAACTGAAATCATCAATATAAAAAAGGGAGTAATCGTTTTTTATTTATTTGGCAACTTTGCGTCCTTTGTTACAAAAGATAGGTTTCAAACAATATCCACTTCAAGATGCTTGTACATTTTCCACCAAAGAAATAAAAGGAACCAGGCCAATGAAATGTTTATTGAATCAAACTAGATCCTGCATCATTCTGTCAACTTCACTAATAGCTGTTGCAAAACTAGATCTAGATCTACACTGATCAGAACAGCATGTCAAAGTAATCATCCAAATCCAACTTCAATTTTCATATGGAAATAAAAAATGAGCATCAAGGCACATAGCAATCTTTAGAATTTACCAATAATGTCAAGGAAACAACATATCATGACAGCATAATAGTTTAGGAACTAAAATTCTAAATATCACAGCAACCATGCATCAAGATAAGCATGTGGTACACAACACAACCATGGACTGAAGCAACAACATGGTAAGCTCATAGCTGTATTCCTACTAAACCACTTATTGTGGTGTATGTATTTGAGCCCCATAAAACATCCAATTATACATAGTGTGGTACTGTAAGGTTAAACCAAACCATATATTGCGGCAACCATAACTATGCAACCACCAGTTCATATCTTAAGAAAACAAAGGACTTTGAGCTTTGAAGAAACTCTCTCTACATGAAATTTTAAATATAGGAAACCTTGTTTATGTTCAAGACAACAGTTTAAGGATGTAGATTAAGTTTCAACCAAAAAGTAATGAGACAGCAAAATGAGCTAGCAACCTTCATAACAAACAGCAATACAAAGAGGCTATGTAACACTAACATGCTTACTTCACAGTATTATTACATTGCCTTACCGAACATTTTTTTTTGGACAAAAATTGAGAGGCCACAAAAGGGGAAGCAATGAAAATGTCGTACCCACTCTACAAGCCTTCCACTTCTAGTCTGGAAGTGGTGGTTGGGAGGCAGCCTTAACGCTGATTCCCAAACTCGAATCCACGACACATCACTTGGATGAAGGGCACTTGCAATAGCATTAGAACATTTGAAATGATGAAAATAAACAAACGAGTGCAATAGTGTCAACACAAACTAATTTTCCAATCCAACAAGGAAAGATATTATGCAGCAAACACCAAAACTAACAGTTTCTGAAGATCTATTGACAACAAAATTTGACTATATATTGGAAAGTGAACATTGTCTAGCTAATGATAGATCCTAGAAGTGCCATTTTGAGTAAAATGTTGAGAGATACACACAAGTTACAGATCCAAACAGATAAATTATAGAGAACTTTTAAATTCAATCTTTATTGCACTACAATTGGCACTCGTAATCGCTTATATATATAGCTCAGATCGACCTAGTACATGTGCAACCCTATAAATTATACGCATGTATGTTATGGCAAATTTCACAAACAGGAATTCAATCATCGCGATCATAATCGATTAAAATACAAAATCCTAAACTCTCAATCAACGGAAAAACAACAACGAAGCAAAGAACCACAAAAAACCACACACAAAAAAAACACACACCGACACAATGCGATCCAGGCTATGAATGAGGAAAATGGAGAATCACAAAGAACAAATAGATCGAATAGTTAGTGAAATCATTACGGTAAAAAGACAAACAATTATATTCGATTACGATTAATCAGTAAAGAATTTATCAATGCAATTTAAGAGGAATCAAGGAAAGGAAATCAATTCAAATCATGGATTTTCGAATTTAGAGAAAGATTGAGAGAGATTTTTACCTCCGAAAAATCGCAAACCCTAACAATGAAAACCGAGCTTTGAGCGGTAAATGGAGGTAGTGTGTGTGTGTGTGTGTGTGTGTTTTAGCGGTATAGTGATTTTCGTTTCAAATGAAAGGCGGTGGGTTCTTGCATAATTACTGTTGTGTCCCTTGCGCTTATTTTAAGTATTGAGGGATAAATCATAAATGGGCTATTTAAGCCTGAAACTGAAGCTGACCAAAAAAGCTTGAAATTCAAAGGGATAAAAAGTAAAACAGCGTGTAAGCCCAAATTTGTTTATATTAATGTTTAAGTCATATCATTGAGTTAGATTAATTCAAGATAAGGCAAGGTCAAATCATAAATGTTCTATACTCCTATCCTCTTTTTCGGTAAAAAAAACTTGTTTGGGGTAAGATGATAGTATTTTGCCATTCATAATAAAGTGATCCTATCGCTTACAAGAGCATAAAGAGGAGGGATGGTGATAAGAGTATTAAAAGAGAAAGAAAAATGTGTTTTTGAGATTAGTAGTAGGATATTAAAGAAGGTAAACCCTGTCCCCACACTGTTCCTTCTTCAAGACCAAAAAAATTTGCTTGAGGTAGAACAAGATGGAAAATTTTTGCCAATTCTAATATATATATATATATATATATATATATATATTATCGATGATTTTCTAATTAGGAATAAGAGAATTTAAATCCTAAATATTTCTATTGCAAAGGCCAAGAAATGTTAATTGACTTACAAGACTTTTTGCCCGTTCTAATTAAATTTGATTGTAAATTATTATGAATTCAAACCGACCAAAAAATCATCAATATAAAAAAGGTGTAATCGTTTTTGTTTTATTTAGTAACTACGCATTCTTTGTTACAAAAGATAGGTTTCAACTCCAATATCCACTTCGAGATGGTTGTACATTTTCCACTAAAAAAAGGAACCATGCCTATGAAATATTATTTCCCTTTGAATGTGAAGATAACTTTTTTAAAGAAAAGCATTGTATGGAGATATGGACGTCCCTATCGAAGTGCAACAATATTTTTAGGTGTAAGTAGACTGTAGATTGTAGATGCAGTCCCAAAGTTGAATTTTGGGTAGAGCAGTACCTTTCAACCCTTCATTCCCATATCAATAATATAATGTGAAAATTATTGTGTTGAATTCAGCAACAACAATAAAATCCACAACTCATCAAGTCCCAACGTTGAATTTTTGGTAGGGCAGTACCTTTCATGCCCTTTTTATGTAAAATTTATTTTAATAGTGTATTGCTCTTGAAAAGTTTAGATTGAAGTATGATGCTGCAAAAGAGGTGAACATAATGTATTAAAAATTGGAACATTATAGTGTTTAAGTCATCAATAAAAGAGTACTATTGCTCTTGAAATGTTTAAAATGAATACTTTCAAAAAGGAATTAACAAAGGGAAAAAGGATTGTATTTTTGCCTTTTTCTTGAAGATAATGAAATTTGGAAACAAGTTGGCAGAAATTGTAATGGGCTCATTTCTGCAAGAATTGGAATGAGACGTTAGAACCTAAATGGACATTTGGAACATATATATTCAATAATGTTTGCTGCATACCCAACCCAAAGGTCCACTACCCAGAGTTCTCATTCTCAATGCCCTTGATCTTGGACCATGAAGGCCCATTATTTGTTGGACCGCCTAGAATGTTCTCTCAAGGATTACCCTATAACCATATTGACCCATATATTACTCTTCCGGGCCTTTCACCAAATCCAGTTTTGTCAAATCTGAGCCCTTGTGCAACCTAGGCAATTGGTACTTTCTGTACAGTACAGTACTACAGTTGTGGTTTATTTATTTATTTTATTATAAAATTCATTAGTTAGGGGAGGATTGAGATATGAAATACCTTGGGTATTGCATGCACCTAATGCAATAAATTTTAATGGTTGAAATTGAGATTTGAAAAAAAAAAACTAATAATATCAACCATTGAATAAAAAAAAAGTAAAAACCTTTAAACTTAAAAATTGAAACTGGTAATTATATTTTTGTGAGTAAGGAGGGAGTAATTGCACACCCAGTACTATTGCACCCGACCCTAATCCATTAAGGGATGAGAATTTGACCTTTAAATATCGAAGAGATTAAGAGGTAGCAAATAATTGAACAACAAAGCCATGATGTATACAAACGTAGTCAATATCTCACAATACCTAAAATTTAGTTTTGTGTGATTTCCACTAACTATAGGAATCGATTGCATGCAATTAATGGATAAGATAATTACCCAAGCTAGGATAAGCACGTCACAACTTCATACTTTTTACATCAAATTGTCCAGGTATGATCTCTTCAAGTGCATCATCCTACAGACCACATAGATTATTGTCATGATTATACAAGTTAAGCAAGGATTAGATTTATAAGGGTGCTTAATTATTTGATTTCATCATGTTAAAAACCAAAATTTGTGAAATGGGTTTATATTGCTGAAGGCACTGACATATCGTGGCTTTGGTGCAAAATACTATTAGAATCTCTATCTTTTGGGATCAGATATACCTTGGATTGGACCACCATCAATTTGTGAGGTTTGGGCTGGTGAAATGTTGAGGACCAGGTTGGATAATACTCATAATAATGATAATCTCTTGTCCCAGCATCAGCAGTTGGAGCAGTAGTTTCAACAAAACTTGTATAATATACGTAATATTATTTATTGTGGTCATAAAACGATCGATGAACTTATGCTGAAGACCTCTTTATTATTTATTTTTTTTAAATTCATAATAGTAATCCGGACCGTCAATGCTAAAGTGGCTTAGCTACAGTACTACACCGTTTGTGTCTAGTACATTAGCGCCGGTACCTTTTGGTACTTCAGAAGTGGACAGCCTGGTTGACCCCACGCCACGCGCAATAACTCATAAAGTTATTTCAAAACTTTTTTTTGACATTTTGACTGACTGATGTCCGTTTCAAGCTAGCTTGGGCACAATTCTGCTCAATTACACTGCATCCTGTACTCTTTTGATTCTTTTGGCAGAAAGAATAGAAGATGTTACAAAAGAAACAAGGAAATTTTTTTTATTTTTGTTTTGAGAGCGAAAATTTTTATATAATATATATGAGATAGTAATTAAACCTCTATTAAGTGTTACAAAGTAATTAATCTTGGCACTTTGATGCATCATTAATTATTGAGAAATTGAGAATAATATGTATCAATGATTACACGGCTTGCTTGGAGTTAGGATATGAGCAATTTACCTGCACAAAGAAAGATCGAATGATTTAGGTGGGATTTGGTATGATGATGAAGGCCTAAACTTTTCTATTCTTAAGCAAGTACTTACTCAGCATGGTTTTCTCTAATAATGCAATGGTTTTGTAGCATTTTCTCATACCTTGTTTTTATGAAAATCAGTAGATATTTAAAATCTTAAGGTTGCCTGATCTATTCTACAAGCTCAATAATTATAGTGATTAATGAACTTAATAGAGGTCTTCTACAATTGAGGACATTCATTTCTCTAGGTCATCTTGCTTCATCGAAATTGCTTATTTATTAAAAGTATGTGGTTAAATAATTAAAGGGAAATGCTATGTGGGCATTGGTTAAATAATTTGAAAAGTTTTTATGGGAAAATGAAATAAAGCAATAAATATTTTGACAGTTTTTTTCATTTCCTATAAAAGTGATGTAAAAGATTTCCTAAAATGGAAATTTTTTAGCAGACATCATATCTCAATAGTTTAAATTTTTTGGACAACCGATAATTTCACACCATCTATCATGCTCGATGACGAGAACAATGATCGAATTCATCCTCATCAAATAATATCATAATGGGCAAGGATTAGATACAATACTTCGGTATTATTCCTTAAGTTCCCCCTTCTTAAGAGATGAAAGCATATTTTTTAGTTAAGTGGTCACTAACAGAATCTTAAAAGAATAACCTAAGGAACCTAAGGAATAACATACATAAGTTTTATCCTATCTTAACAGTGTCTTTATTTCTTTGTCTTTATTTTTTTTCATTTCCTTTCTCTATATTCTTACATTAAATGGTCAATTCACCGTAAAATATCTTTCATTCTCCATTTTTCAAAGATCCCTTCTCCCAATAGACTCCAATTCTCCTTGTAGGGTACAGGCACTAGACAGTTGTAATTCTTTTCATTTGCTTTGCTTTTGATTGTACAATCCAAGACATGTCCCAGCAAGTAATAACACGCTAGAAAAGATTATCAATGCATACCAAAACATGTTTCAGTGCGCTTCTACGACGTTGAAACTTTCTTAACTTGTTCCACTACCTAGGGTTGTTTTTGTAGGGCAACCGTAGGAGCATTAAAAGTTACAGAAAAGGCTTTTTTTTTTTTTTTTTTTGGTTTGGGATATATTAATACTGAATTTGATTTTGATAGTTAGACCTAACATACTCATTTGTCAAACAATTTGTATGCAAAAGTACTCTAGTCCACAATATTGAGATGCTTATATGTGTTGAAAACGAAACCTTTGAAAATTTTAGTTCGAGTTATTACGATTGCCAAGGCGATGATTCATGTGTGTGGATGGAAAAATTAATATGAGATCTTATAATTACGATTGCAACAGCTGAAATGTGCACTCGTGCAAAAAAGAATCATGAGGTCTAAACTCTAAAGAGAAAGAAAATAAGTTCTTACAGTACAAGAAAAAGGAAAATGAATTAGCATCATAATGTATATTTAGCCCGTACGAAAATATGGTTCAAAATTAGGCAGTACGAAAGATTTTTTTTCTTTTTATTTTTTGATATATGTGCTAAAAACATGCGTACGTGACCTGGGAATGTGAATGTAGCTAAGTGGCATGGCTATCGATTAAAAAGCCTACAAGATCTAGGGAGTTCAATACTTGATTGGGACTTTGCACCTTCAATTGTTTATTATCAATCTTTTGACTCAAATCCACACTTATTTTTAGAGTCCCTATAAAATCTTGTATTGTGTATGATACAAGTTTTTCAGTTTGACTCATACATTGGTATTTACAATGAAAATGTTGTAGTGCAACCGATAATATTCATCGTTCTTGCACAAAATTATCAACTCAAAAACTATTTGTATTTTAATAAGGAAAAAATAAAGATAAAATGGGAGACTTTGTTTGGGTCCAACAGATTTCCATCAGGTTAACACCGCTTATTATTATTATTATTATTATTATTATTATTATTATTATTATTATTATTAGCCCATTAGTATAAACCCAAGCCTAATTTTATTTTGTGGGCAAGCCAAGTCTCCTACTTGTACTAGAAGTCTATTAGTTTAGGGTTTAGTCTATTATATATACATATGTTATAGTTCATTGTAACAAAGGATTTGTACTACACTCTGATATATTATTAATGTATCCCTTTAGGGTTTTCTCCATGGATGTAAGCCGTTAGGCTGAATCACGTAACCTTCGTGTGTTATTGTGTTCTATACTTTATGTTTTTGCTTCCGCATCTATACTAACATATTCAACATGGTGTATTAATACTAATATTTAACATGGTATCAGAACCACCTTCCTATGGCCATAGTTTTCTATCATTACGGTGTATTAAGAGCAATCTTTGTCTTCTTTAGTGTTTCTTCACTGCGCTCATCTTCTTTGATTTTCCACTGTTGCCATCAAAACTCTCCAGTATAGTCATATCACCGTTAGAAGTTGCATGAACACTGCAAGACTATTGTCTTCCTCAAAATACCGTCACAGACGCCAAATTTCATTCAAGGGATCTTCTCAACCCAATCAAATCTTAAGATTTGATCAAGTTTTCATCTTAAGTTTGAGAGAGGGTGTTAGAAATATATTAGCCCATTAGCGTAAGCCCAAACCTAATTCTACTTTGTGTACAAGCCAAGTCTCGTACTTGTACTAGAAGTCTATTAGTCTAGGGTTTAATCTATTATATATACGCATGTTATGGTTTTTTGTAATACAGGATTTATACTACACTCAAATATATTATTGATGTAGCCCTTTAGGTTTTGCTCCATGGATATAGGTCATTAGGCTGAATCACGTAATTCTTGTATGTTATTGTATTCTATACTTTATGCTTTCGCTTCCGCATCTATAATAGCATATTCAACATGGTGAATCAATACTAATATTTAACAATTACTACTACTATTATTATTATTATTATACAATTGATACCAACTTTTTTGGATAAATTTCATTTTAAATTCTATAGTTGAGTGGTCTAACAAATTAAATTATTAAATTAAATCTCATCTCATTTAAATAAAATTCTCATACAATTGATACCAACTTTTTTGGATAAATTTCATTTTAAATTCTATAGTTTAGTGGTTTAACAAATTAAATTGTGAAACTAGTAAATTAAATCTCATCTCATTTAAATAAAACAATTTTGTGTATTTGTGTTTGGAATTTAATAAATATTGAGAGTTTAATTTGTTATACGCCTTACCTGCAAGTTTTAAAATATAATGGATCCCCCTTTTTAAGGACAAAGCTACAAACTATACTGCATAAACTTTGATACAATTTTTAAGAACAATTAAATTCTTCTAAATAAATTCAATATAAAAGTATATATTTGGATTTAATCGAAAAACTAAATATATTGCAAGTGTGTTCCTACTAGCTATGGAATTTCATCAATGTCCCCAAAATGGACATAACTATGAATTTTTGGTTACATACCCATTATTGTATAAGATTCTGTTAAAATTAGATGACTCATTGTATTACATTGGGAATACTTGAGAAGATAACCTAATGGTTTGAAACCGTCATAATTCATCACATTACAAGTTCAAAGTTGTGGATTCAAGTAATACTATGCCACATCTAATGCTTGGGTGGTCCCATGCCATGTAAGAGAGTGTTTAATTGGGCCATGGAAAAATGAATTCACTTAAATGTTAAGAGTCCATTTGGTACATGTATTTAAAAATTAAAAATTGTTATTTGAAAAAATTTATGAAAATTATTTGAAAAAATTTGTAAAAAATACATGTGAGTTCTCCTTCTTTTTTTTTTTGTTCATTAAAAAAGAAAACGTGTGTGAAAATACGTGTAATATTGTTTAAAAATTGAAAATTGTTGTTTGAAAATACAAACTAGACACCCCTAAGAGTTCTCCTTCTTTTTTTTTTTGTTCATTAAAAAAGATATAACGCTATGGCATAAATGAAATTACAAAAATGCATAATGAAGTCCAAGTACAAATCAAGAAAGACCAAGCACTATATTTCAAATAAAACAATAAAAATTGAATTTTAAAGACATACTCAAAAATCCACACCTTCCTTAAATGTTAACTCCAAATTGAATTTTAAAACTTTTACATGGATCCATCACATGTACTTAAAAAATTGAAAAATCTAATTAAAAATTGAGAGGTAAGTAATGTTTGAATTTGGTCATACATTAGGGTGTATTCTAAGCATTACTTGTAAAAACAAGGCACCAAAATCACCGCAACTCCAAGCATGCAAAAAAGTGAATAAAAACTTCGAGTTAAAAACAAGGCAGAGTGAAAGAAAGAAAGAAGAGAAAAAGCACGCCCCACGCCACTGGCGGCTACGCGTCCGTAGTAGCCGCTGATAGAATAGACCCCACACCCACACAGCCAGCCAAAGCCGTCTCACACTACTGACACACGCGTCGCTTACTAGTGACTCCACACGCTAATCTTTATTAACCCCACACACACACACACGTACATACACACCCTGTCACATTCACAAGTCACATAGTTAGCTATCTCTGCGCGTGCATGGTAGCCCCATTTAAACAATAGTTTGACCCAAAGTAAAAAACTTTCAATTTTTCTCCAATCCAATGAATCATTTTTCTTTTCTCTCTTATATCGAAACGCGAGCCAAAGCGTGCACAAATGCATGCGCCCCCTATATCTCTCTCTTTCTCTCTCTAAGATCCCAATAGAGTTGATGCGTTGCACATAGCATAGAGCGCGCGCGCGCACACACACTTCACACTTTGACACAACTATACACACCCACCGGTCAGTCTCTCTCTCTCTGCCTCTTTTCACGCTCATCATTTGTTGCATCTTTTTATCTCTCTCTACCCGTCTCTTGTCGAGGCGTGACCTTTTAGATTCCCGCCACGTGTGCTTCCCACTCTCTCTCTCTTCTAGTTTTTCATTTTTTCTTTTCTTTTTTCTGAAACCCTCTGCTAGAATAATTCTGGCTTTAATGATTAATCCCAATTGTTCCCAATATTTCGTTTTTCAACACTTATATGGAAATGGTCGTAGGGAGTTTTTTTTTTTTTTTTTTTTTTTTTTTTTTTAAGTGGGTCTTCAGGGTGTTTCATCTTTCGAGTACTTGACCATTTTTGCAATTTTTATAATCTTTTATCCTACACACACCACACAATTAGGATGATTTGTGCATTCGTAAGATGATGGAGACTCTTATCTTTTTGTTCGTAAATCTCACACTAGTGAAGTCCATTAACTCAAAGTACATGGTAACATAAGTTTCATTGAAGGCTTGTGTTTCTCATAATGGATGTTCAATAATTGAGCACTCTTCGATCATTGAACCCTAAGACTTTTGATGTTCAATCCGTCTTTGAATGACATGATTGCAAACTCATAGCTATCATTTTTTTGATCGGTTGATATGTATGATTCTCACTAAAAGATATATTCATTAAGTGCCACTGATTTTCTCTCCTATCAGTATATATTACATCCAGCGAAGTCCATTAACTCAAAGTACACGGCAACCTAAATTTCATTGAAGGCTTGTGCTCCTCATAGTGGATGTTTGGTAATTAGGCACTCTTCGATCATTGCACCCTACGGCTTTTGGTGTTCAATCCGTCTTTGAATGACACGGTTGCACTCTCATGGGTATCCTTTATTTGATCGGTCGACATATATGATACTCACTAAAAGATGTATTCATTAAGCGCTATTGATTCCCTCTCATATCAGTATTTATTACATCCCATGATCTATTAATCACATTACCAATTTCATGCAATTGCAATGTTAAGGTTGTTGCCCCTGTAGTTGTCCCCTCAATTGAAAAAATATAACAATTAACTAACATGACAAAATACCTTATTTTGGGGGACAATTCATGCCAAAATCAAGTTCTTCATGTCCTATAAAGTACCTTGTCACACCACTCATCATTACCTAGCTTCCATAACTCTGTCACTAGTGCTTCATCTTAATGGGAATCCTTTTTATATGGTTCCTTTCTAATTTTTTTAGACACACTTGCACTAGAGATTTTGTTCAAAACTTGTTTAAGTGAGAAGTTGTGAATTGTGATTTAGAAAAATTTCTCATTTTTTAGGGGAGCAAATATTATTAATTTACGAACCCTCAATAAAATTATTTTGATTATACATCAATCACAAATATTAATAATTAAAATTTGTTTAACAACCTTATAATACTATCCGCATTGTTTGATGTCTTTTATAAGAAGAATCAAAGTTCAAATCTTACTCTATCACTCCTAACAAATAAATAAATAAAAATAGCCAATTGAGAAAAATAGATTGTGTCAAAAAAAATAAAATTAGACGGCGTGTTAATTTAGGTGGCATTAACATTAGGAAGAGGAGGGCGTGGATGCTTGAAAGGTCCATGAGCCGCGTGAAGGTCTTTTTCACCTAAAGTCTGCTCTTTCTTACTGTACTGAAGATTTGGTGGTCGGGATTGCAAGATTTTCTTTCATATTTTTAAACTATTGTTATTTTTTTAATTCTTTGATATACTAAAACCGAAACTTATTTCCCTTTTCAAGTTAACCATTTTTTTATTACTATTTTTCATAATCCCAGGTAAACCGGATCGAAGTACCTTTTTATTTTTTTAGTGTCTTATTAAATTCCAAGATGAGTGTGATCATTTTTCAGTTTTCACACCGATTTGCAACAACAACTCATCTAATCATGCACTAAAAATAACCACCCACCCCCTAAAAAAAAAAAAAAAGTCAGAGTCAGACTAAAAGAAATATACAGCCTTGAACTTTTTTTTTTTTTTTTGATGAATATACAGCCTTGAACTTGCTCTCTTCTACTTGTATTTGTTGCATTACAGTATTGTTAGGCAGAATTGTCGTGTAAAGATTATTATTCTTATCATTAAGGCGTGCTTAGATTTCGTTCGTGAACTTGTTGGTATATTTATCTTCTAATATTTATTATTATTATTTTTTTAGAAACGTTATTATTATTTATATGATCTGTTATTAGTAAATAAACAAAAAAAAAAAATGTAAAGCTAGAGCCAAGGAATTCTTATTATTATTATTATTAATAAAAAGAGAAGGAATTTGGGATGTGAAAGGATGATGCAATTGATCAAATGGTTGATCATGTAACATTTTTTATTAAAAAAAACAAACATGAAAAGCACTTGAAGAGCTGTAGAGACTAGAGTTCTAACTTTTAAATAAAAAATGTTCTCAAACATTTATTGAACATAACTCCTGAGCATGCGCATGAACGCGTGCTTGAAGAATATTTTTTTTTTAAATGTTAATAATTTGTATCTATTATAATTTAGAAATATTTTTTTATTTTTCAAACAAATAAAAATGATAAAATTTAAAGATAAATAGTAACTGTAATTTCTTTTTTGAATATGAAAGGAAAAAATATTCTAAATTTTAGGAGTTATCTTTTTTAATTCAAAATGAAATTTATTATTTGACATTTATGACTTAATTTCTAAATAAAGTTACCTTTCATTAATGAGGGTATTTTTGAACTGTATAAAAGTCTAGTTGAAAAAGGAAAATCTTCTTATATATAGTATAGACGAATATTTTTTTTCTATTTTTTTTAATTTTAGTTTTTACAAGATAGGAATTATATTCTAACATAATCTAAGTGTATATGTGTGTGAAATTCACTCCTGGAGACTTAACCCCAACCCTTGCCCCCTTTGCACCTTACAAGCACTTATACTTGTAGAGTGACCATCGTACCAAATGTGTGCAGTGCCTTTCATTAGGGTTGTGTTCTAGTCTTTTGATTAGGGTTTTGTTCATACATATTTTTCATGTTAGTTGCCTTTCATTTATTCTTATTTTGAAATTTGAATCTTGGCAAGCATTGTGACTTTATGAATAGCATTTCACAATTGCAGTGATTTGATCCTAATGATTTTGGTAACTAATTGATAGTTTATTTGGATTGAGGGAAAGTAGAGTAGAGTTGAATTAAATTGACTCAAAATTAATCTATTTTCAGTTAATTCTATTTTACTCATCTCCCTTCAATTTAAATGAGCCCTTAGCTTGTAACTATCAAATTAATAGAAACTATTGTTGTCGACTAAATAATTTAGGTTTGAATCCTTATTATTACTTTTTATCTTAACATGATGATAAATTGTAATCATCATAAAAAAAAATCATAAGTTTCAAATCTTATATTATTTACATTTTAAAGAATAAAAATAAAACGACAACCATAGAGAACACGTTAGTGTAGCCATCTTGTTGGTTCACCAAGCGAGCGTGCAAACAATAGTTTGGCCGATACTTTGCTTCTAGCCTTTTAGGTCGACTATTCAAAGTTTCCAACTATTTAAATGCTAATGTAAACATATATAATAGGACAAAATTTCTCTCCAAAGCGTCAACTTTTACTGGAATCTCTTCAAATTCTTTATGTGCTGATTTATAAAATTATCAACGTCTGTTATTTGAAGAAGTCTCATAAGTCATAACTCATTAAATAGATTGCGTAACTGAAAGCACATGTAAATGATTTTACCAATGAATCACCGAATAGTTATACAGTTTTTCAATAATAATAATAAATTTAAGATCTAAGTCAATTAGTCAAACTTTTTAGCTTAAACATTTCTGCTGAAGTTTGGCTTATATGTTTGGTCTAGTACTCTCGGATTGTAACTAGAGGTGCCAGGCATGAACTACCAAACTCAATGACTATATATATATATATATATATATATATATATATTGTGTGTGTGTGTGTAAGAATCTCTGTACTTTCGCCATAAAAATAAACACTAAAAACATGCTTCAAAAGCATGAACCTTCAACCTTCAACTCATCCAGCGGAGCAAAATCCGACCAAATAATAATTCTGCAACTAGTGGGTGTGTATGCCCGTGAGGAAATTCCCAAGCTTTTCAATTTGATGATTATATTTTATTTTATTTTTTTGGTTTTTGTTTCACGGGTACAATCTATTAATTATACATTACTTGTATATAAAAAGACATGGTTAGCTATATACATGGTTGTACATAGTCAATTGTTACTAGGACAACTTTCATCGAAAACATTAATATAACTATATGTTTTGAAAATTTAATAATTAGATTGCACGTTCTTGACACGCATGCCAAATTTTGTGTCAATAAAATATTATTTATTATTTGATCTATAAACCTATTTTTTATTCATAATTTAGATTACAAAAATATAAAATTTAAACATTTGATTGATAACATAGTTATTGATTTTTTATTTTTTGAAAATATTACAAGCAAAGAGAATCCAAAAAAAAAGAATGTAATTCAATGGTAGATTTGTCAAAATTTACTTCTATATTAAGTAGAGTTATAGTCTTGGATATAAATTAGTTTATAGCCAACCTTTGTCCAATATAAAATATGTGGTAAGATGTTTTAACACATAATTAGTTATATTTAACAAAAATATTTATGTCAAGTTAATTATTACAATGTAGTTTTTTCTTTATTATCAATAAAGTATAAATTATGTTTCAAATCATCTTGATTGCAAGTTAATATTTTTCAAATATTTTATATCAATGCTTTTATTAAATAAATTAGAGATAACACAACTAGAATATACTAGAGTTTTAAAAATTGTGAAACATATTAAAAATTTATTTAATTTTAAATAATTCAATAATAGAGGCCACTTTATGTCTCTAAAGATATATAATTCAATATATGAAAAATATAAATACTAAAAACTAAAAGGAATACTTATAAGATAAATATAATTAAAATTCATAACTCCTAATTATAAAAACCATAATTCTCATTTCTTTTAAAGTTAAAACCCTTATCTATAAGTTTTCGAATGATTTTTTTTAAAGGCTTCTAATTAAAGATATGCTAACATTTACCTTAAACACATGTTGAGTTATGTAAAGCATAAAAATAATAAGAGGAAAAAACAATTAGGCTCAGTCAAAGTAAATAAAAAAATCTTAGGGGACCCTTTATATATGATATTTGTTCTTTATAGAAAATATATGATTGAGAGGAATAGTATCAAAAGCTAGAGTGACTATTCCCCTCTCCCTTTGCTCCTATTGGTGGAAAAGGAATTAAGTAATTCGGGGTTATATCAGTATCAACTCTCTCTCACATGAGAGCGTTCTTAAGAAACATTTAATTTTCTTATGTTGGCGTTACTATTTTTGCATGCGTTCTATAATAAAGTAACTAATTATTAGATATTTTCAAATGTATAGTTGAAGTGGTACTTTAAACTAATAAAAATTAGTCACCTAATGCAAAATTATGTAAAAAGGTTTTTTTTTATACTGTTTAGAAACTTGTTTTTATTGGTTTGAAATAGCACGCGTAATAATAGTCCAAATTAATTACTCAGATGAAAAACCGAAGTGTGTTTTGGGCTCCTAGAAAATGATGCACTTTTACAAAAATCAGATTCAATTATTGGGTATTGAACCTAACAATGCACGAACTCATAACCATTCCGTGGAAATGGGGATTAGAGTTGTTCTTTAAGTCCACATAATAATTACATCACTTTTGTTGGTGGATAATCTTGACTTGCTTATGCAAGTTAAAGAAAAAGTTAATCCAATTCAAACTCGGTTTGTTAATTAGAACAGTTGGATAGACAGAGCAAAAGTCATTATGGATAGAAGATTAATTAATGTCTTTCAAAGAAAAAAAAAAGAAAAAGAAGATTAATATGGAAGCATGAAGCACTTCGTGCAGTTAGTAATGCTCTTATTATTACTCGCTTCTTTTTTTCCTTTTAATTAAAGAAGAATGCTCTTATTATTACTTTGGAAATGGACACACGGTGCAACTCATGAAAACGTTCAAAACTCTCATGTCATTAGTAAGACTAACATAATATGTTCTCCACTAGAAATTCCCTATAATCACTCTTACATAAAGGCCACGATGCATTGCATTCACATTGCATAAAGTAATTGTGTAGCACGAGTGAGATTTCCAAAAAAAATCATAATCAAGTAGTAATTAAATTTTACATTGGTCACCAATTTACCTAACCCTTCTCTTCTTTTCTGGGTTGGAATTGATTTTGAATAAAATATATGATGCTAAACATAAATAATGGCAAAGATAAACTAATAAATTTATGAATGAGTTAATACACGACCATTTAAGGGTTAGATGGTCAACCACATAATGTTCAAAATAAGGCTTAAATCATGGTTGGCTTTTTGCTGAAAACTTTTTGTTGAGAGTTTATTAAAGTATAATTATACTTTGAAAAAATTGAGATTTTAAAAAACTGTATATAAAAATTAAAAAGCAAAAAGTTAGCTTATAAGTTAGTCCAAAACACATACACCAATGGCAGCTATACCGAAAAAATATATCGTACATACTATTAAACTAGCACTAGTACTTCTTTAAAATGTACTAAATGAAATATCTGATTGTGTTGAGATGTTTCAGCAGGTACAATAAAAAAAAAATTGTTAAAAGAACATGTTATTTTTAATAATATATATAATGGATTAATGTACTTTTCTTTTTAGAAAAAAAAAACTAGATTAATGTACTAAAAAGCTATATTTAGGCTTATAAAATATATGAATTTTAAATTTTATGTTAATAAGCATAAAAATTGATAAATTAATACTTAAATAAATAAATACAGACGTATATAAATGTATAGAATTGTATAAACAACGATAATCTTGAAACGGTACACTGGCATTAACTAATACCGAAATATTTCATTTTCCTATCTAAATCGAAATGACATTCAGTACGAAATTAAATCCCTTGATTGCCTACCTCAAAGTGTTCAATGGGTGATTAATGTGTTTATATCCAACTATATAGGGCTGATATGATTAATACCACCTTCTATGCTCTAATGTGTCAAAAACACATATAATTATGTTATAAAAGGGAACCCTTTACACAATATTATCAGTCCTCACTCATTGTGGGAAGAAAATGAAAAATGGGAAGTTTTAAATTGCCTTCAACATCACATCTATAAGATTATGATGCGAAACTTTCTGTTTTCTTGCCATCCAAGGGACATAAAATGTGCAAAAACAAGTCTAAATGATGTTCCATCACTTCTATAGCTAGCTAGGGCGATGTAGTATAAATGGGGAAAAATATAAAACAAACCTTTGCTTCAAAACCTTAAAGACTCACAAACAATGAAAAAAATAAAAGGGATGGAAAATTTGACAATCATGCTTATCTAGTCATGAAATTCATAAAGCATGCCTATAGCACGTTTTTGGTGATAGACACAAATTTCAAACCTAACCATACCTTAGGATTAGGAATGGTCTAAAATCTTAAAGCTACTAAACTAAGCTCCAAACATCCAATCAAAAAAAGAATAGAGGAGGGTTGACACTTTCTAATGTAACTTTTTTCTTTTGATTAAAAATATTGTGTATAAAAAATATAAAGTATAGTGAGCTAAAAGTCTAAGAAAGTGGGTGATATCTAGCATATAATATTTGTGAGGAAGGGACATGGATTCCCTTCCTTTTGCTCCTTCTTTGTATTGGGTGTGGGTTTTATTTTGAAAAGCACAAATATTTATCTTTTTAGTGCGGGCTGGTGGAGATGGTATTCTCTTTTTTTTTTTTTTTGGCTTTCCAAGCGTGGATGTTTTTGTTGGAGAATCCACAACCAAATGGCTCCATGGTCTCATGTCCCACGCTTCAAACCTCTCTCTCTCTCTCTCTCTCTCTCCATGCTTTCCCCACCAAACTCCAATAGTATATGTTAATGAACTAGGGAAGTTCTCTGCCTCAACTTTGATAGATACTTTTTTTTTTTCATTCCTTCGGGAAAATAATAATAATTTAAAGCAATGTAAATGTTGTACCTTGAGTTATAGATAGTTTAATTATAGTCAAGTCTTTTGTCTCTCGAATAAAAGATTTGAAATTTGAATTTTACTTCCACCAAAAACTAATTAGCGTTGTGACCTGATGAGAAAGAGTAATTATTATTAAACATATATCATGTGTTTAAAATCTATCGTATTATACAAAAAGTGTCATGTCTACTTTTTTTAAAGTATATTAAATCATATTTATATATTTTTTAATTAACAAAACCAACTGAGAGTTGTACCTTGAGTTCTAGATAGCTTAATTATAGTCATGAGTCATGTGCAATGTGCATTGCACAAAATAAAGACACGCTATATTTTTATCGTGAGTCAAAACTTGAAATTCAAAACGTATTTGGAGTCAAAGTTTTTTCTAAATTTAATTGTTTGAAATAAAATAATATTGTTTGTGCTTTCTTGGTCAAATATAAATCCATGATGAAATTTAATTGTGAAATTTGAAGTATGTAACTTAAAAAATAGAATAAAAAAGTAACTATTTTTTCTTATAAAAATAAACATATTTTTAAGACAAATATATTAATCTTTTACAATTCCATGGGCATCTAGGAGTAACGAAAAACTATTCGTGCATCGTATTCTTAAAGGAGCCACATTCCATCAAATTCGGTGTATCATTCACATCCATTAAATATGGCGGGTCCAATGGTGAATATTATGTATTTGTGCGTTACACAGAATCGTCCATTTTTGTTTGTAAGTGGGATTCTCAGCTTGAGATCTATCATTCTTAGATATTATGGCTAAGTATCAGAGAGAATTCAGATTTCAGAAAAACCCGTGAATACTTTCATTCAAGTAGTGAATCCACAACCACCATTTTCACATCTTTTGTTCAGACTTCATATCCTAGCTATTGGACCATCTGACAAAAATAATATAGAAAGTTCTGAAATTTAAATTTTAAAATTATAGCGACTATGATGATTAAATAACACAATGCGTGTGGAAGAATCATTTTTAGTTTTTTTTTTTTTTTCCTTTCTTTTTTAGGTTATGTTATGGATGCTTTTACGACATTTGTTAATAAATAATAATTAAAAAGATTTAACACCACGTTTATAGAAAATATAAAAAAACTATTAAATAAAACTAACTTTTTTTTTTAATAAAAATTTTCTAAAAATACTTCATAAACTAATGCCCATAAGGCATCGGTTAACATTTTTCATTTTTTATATATATTATTATAAAATTTCAATCTATAACGCTGACTTCTAATAATTGTGCTATTTATTATCAAATCAAAATATCAATTAATTTTTATTCAAATCAGAGAGACTTTTTAATTTATTTTTTTCTTTTATTTGGATGTGATGAACAAAGGAATCGTGTAGCTTTACATCTCATTTTGTAGTGTATTACTGTTTTAGTGCCACCAAAAGTGCAGACCCAATGGAATTGAGAATTAGAGAGGGGCAGAAAAGGACTTGATTTGGCGTGGTTATTGTTCCCTCCACTCCAAACAAGAGGGCATGAAAGAATGCTTATCACTATGAATTAAATATTGCTAGAATTCACATATAATTGTGCGCCGCGGATCTTCTTACTCTGTGCCTAAGATCTCTTTCAGGTGATAAAATCATGGGTCTTCCTTTATATATTTATGTGTTTTTATTTTATTTTATTTATTCTTGGGTCTGAACCATACCCTTTGCCTTTTGCCATAGTATGATTAATTCCATGCTTCACTCTCTTTCTCCAATTTTTTAATTTGGGTCGTGTTTGGTCTGGTTATTTAAAGACGGAGGATAAAGGAGGGAAATTCAGAATCCTATGTTTGAGTTATTGGCAATTGAATCTTGATCTATTGATTTTCTCTAATAGAAGGGTTACCACTCAAAAAATAAAATAAAAAATAATAATTTCCATTAACTTTTTGTTTGGTCCAGTAATTTAACAACAATGTATAAAAGAGAAAAAATTTGAAAGTGTTATGTATTAAAAATTTGTCGGTAACAAGATGAAGATTTAATCATGGTTTTAAAAATGAACCAAGAACCAAACCGTTTTTTTTTTTTCAAAATTCCCGATTCAACCCAGTTTTTTATTGGTTTTCACTAGTTTTAGGGGTTTTTACTGAACCAAACTGGCTCTCGATTCCCGATTGAACCGATTAGACTAGCTAGTTCGGTCCGAATTTTAAAACAATGGATTTAATACGTGAAGAGCCAATTCACAATATCCAAGCACTCTATATGTTTTTTTTTTTTCAAAATTCCCGATTCAACCCAGTTTTTTATTGGTTTTCACTAGTTTTAGGGCTTTTTACTGAACCGAACTGGCTCTCGATTCCCGATTGAACCGATTAGACTAGCTAGTTCGGTCTGAATTTTAAAGCAATGGATTTAATTCGTGAAGAGCCAATTCACAATATCCAAGCACTCTATATGTCATAGAATATGTGGATTTTCAAGCACTCTATGTGTCATGTAGAATGAGTATGTAGGTGACATTTGGAGCTACCAAGTCCACTTAAAATACTATAAGCTTTTTTGTAAAAAAAAATACATGTTTGACTTGTGAGCATTCTTTAATTGTTTATTTCTAGGGATTTATGTAAGAACATGTTGGATATATGTGTGTGACAGCGTTTCCATTTATGTTTGGATGGAACCTTAGATGTCATTGTTACATTCTTTCAAGCCAAATTAGAAATGAGGACGCTCCAAACCCCTCTGATAGTCTCTAGTCTCATTAATTCATTGCTTGAAATAATAAGAGCCCTCTAATTTTCATTGGTCTATGTTGTGGAAGCTTAAGGCACTTAAAAGAATAAAAATGCTGCTATGGAGGATTGGATCAAAATCTTTACCCATGAAAAAATTTTAATGTTGAGATTAGAAGTTTATTTGAATTGAGGAAAGAAGAAGAGGGAGTAAAGTAAAGTAGAGTAGATTTAACTCAAAATTTGCCTATTTTCAACAAACTCTACTCAACTCCCACTTTTTCTCTCTTCCATCCAAATGGGCCCTAGGATTTAATGATTCAAATTGTGTGTTGTGTGGGAATGCAGTGGTGTCTAGTATCCACCTGTTTCTCAACTGTCCTGCTACTAGAGCTGTACGACATGCTAGTTAGTATTTGGGGTATAAGGTTTGACAGTAATCAAGATGGTTGTGGATTCTCCCAGCCTTGTATTCACATGGAATCAAAATGTTTGTGTGTCTTGTCCATATTACATATGAACAATTTAGATTATATTTTTTCCAAATAAATGGAGGAGATAAATTATTAAAACTGACTTCATACATATATGAAGGGAGTAATATCTCTATAACTTCCGATTTGATCGATTAACTCTCATCATGCTTTTATTAATTGTGTGGTAAGGGATCATATCATCTACAAATTTAATTCATACACTATCTTGGGCTCCATTTGTTTTACCTAAAATTCATTTCTGAAAAAATATTTTCTATATTTGCAAGTATTTGGGATGAGTGAAATTGCTGATCAATTTTGAAGATAATTTTAAGTTGATCACAAGATATGGGGTGTTTTGGCGTAAAATTACAGCATTATTTTTGGCCATAAATTTCTACACCCAAGAGTACCTTCACATTAGGGCAACAAAACCACCCCACCCAACCACTAGACCTAGGCTCACCTAGCCAACCGCCGCAACCCAACCCCACCCTTAGATTTTGCACCTCATTCTTGTCACCGTCGAGGGGCAACCTTGTCCCGTCCCCCCTCCACATCATCGTCACTCATTAAGTGACGTTGATATGGTGTTTCATGTCTATCTCTTGCTTCTTCTTCGTCTTCTTCTTTTTGCATGTTTGTTTGTCGATCTTTGTGGGTTTTGGTTGTGGATTTCTAAATGTTTGGCTTTAAATTATTCTAAGAATTTGTTAATTATACAATGTCTGTTTGGGTGCTGAGAAAATATGAAAAAGTAGTAGAAAATATGTTACTGGAAGCATTTTCAAGAACATAACCAAACAAATATATATATATATATATATATATATTTAGAAAATGATTTCACTTGAAAATAATTTTAAGTGAAACAAACGTAGCCTTACCCTTACGCTAATGATATTCCATATCAAGGTCTGATAATTGCATAGTAAGATGATTTATACAGTACAACCTAAATGAGTGCATGATTTGAGTAACCATAACAATGTGGGGTTTATTTTTGAAAACCATCATTAAAGTATGAGGTATAAAATAAAACAAAATTATAGTATATTTACTCATGTGCTTTGCTTGTATAATTCTATGCAGTTAAGTTTTTCCCATGGTAGTTTCTCTTAACAGGAAAAATAAAAGAATATGATGATTAATTGAGAGCAAAGTGAGCCGACACCCGGTAATTGATATGCATGATGAAGCTTAATCAAACACTCCTCTATCACTGTGGTATGTACAAAATATTGTATGTGTATATATATATGACTGCTATTTTGATGGTTTTGACACATCCATGTATCACATCAATGGAAAGTATTTAATGTACTCCATACCTGGACCTTTTTTACCATCCCTACACAAAGTTGGCCATAGATGTAGATAAACTATCAGGTGGAGTCTGAGTGAGTCTATGAGATATAAAATGTACCCCATCCATGATCAGTGGGGTCCCTTTTTTATGTTCCAAATAATTCATGGGTTTGAATGGTCAAGCTATAAATCATTGGTGTTCATGTAAACATTGGATACCATCCCTTTTTATCTTTGTAAAATCTGTATTGTCATCCTCTTATTTCTTCTTTTTTCCCTTCACTTTGCAAAGTGAGGAATTTGATTTCTTTGAATCCCCCTAATGATTTAGTTTTACTGCCAAAGTGGAAGCTAAATTCAGCTATAAAGCCACCAACTTTGAACTCCCTCAAATTTTGAATAATGACTTTTGAGGTTCTGACCAATCCAACCACTGAGAAATATTTTGTATTTTTATGAAATGTTAATAGGATTTTGGCTCTTCAAATAGTTTAGTTCATGAACATCAATATATATGAATAATTTAATTCACGCATGATTAATTTGATGTTCTTCGTGCTTATATAACCCAATCAAGAACATGTTTGGTAATAAGGAATAATTTTTTCAAGAGGGTCAAGTAGCAATTAAAATAGGAAAACAATTACATGATTGGAAATTGATAAGGACATGAACTTGGGATAATATGCATTTTCTATTTCGGATAAGTTTATAAAAACATAAGATCGACATTTTGATACGGTTTTTGTCCTAACCTTATTTCCAGGCCGGCAAGATTGCAAATTCAACAACTAACAGTGATGAAATTAAAAATTTTTTTATAGGCAAACAATAAATTATGGCACAAAAATAAAGTCCCATTAGGTTTTAGATGCCATTTGTAAATACTCTTATAAAAGTAGGAAAATCTAGAAAATTCTAGTGATAATCGCACATGATCACTAGCTCATTGAACTGATAATATATTTTTTATTCTTCTTTTGTTCATCAAATTGTTCCAAGAAAGTCTATAGATACAAAAAATTGATACTTGCTAATGTGGTAGATTGTTAGTAGTAGATAAAAAAAATGATATTAATGATGAGAATCCGTGCAAGATTACCACATCAACAAATATGTAAAATGTTGTCAAATTTTTGTGTGCATATATAGTATTGCTCAATTGTTATGTGGTTGTAATTTAAAATAAAAATAAAAATAAAAATAAAAATAAAAATAAAAATCAAATGTATGTGCTTTTAATCACTCGACTCATTCAATTGCTTCATGGCCTCAAAAGTCACTAATAGATAGATATAGAATTTTTTATTATATGACTATTGTTGATGGATCAATGGTTATTAGTAGGGTTGTCCAGCACCCCTCAAACCCAAAAAAATTGTTCGACGCAATGCTCTCCAACTTGATAATTGCTAGAACTGAGAGATGGTTCGTTGGCCGCAGGTTGCCGACACCAAGACCTAATGCCATCAGTTTGAATTATGGTTTGATTATCTGAGAAACCGAAGAAATCGACGCATTCCTCTTTTCTCATTGCAAATCACAAGTTTCAGATGAAACCGATAAGCCTAAACTCAAAACTTCGCCTACATAGCGAGATCTTGGCCAAATATAGACAAATATAACGAGATATTGAATAGATCTTGAAGGATATGGAGGAATATTAGCCAAATCTCAATAAGATTTGATCAAATTTGTCGAGATTCGACAAGATTTTGGCCAAAATCCGACCAAATTTCAATTCCTTGTAGCAAACTTGAAAGCGACTAATATGCACCCAAAACTGACAAGACTCGATTCAGCTGATTTAAAGCTCCACATGGGTTGGTTGTGGGTTATGATTTCTTCCACCTAAGTCTTTCAAGTAGAGTTCGAGTTGGGCATAAACGCGACTTGGATCGACCCCTGGACAACCCTAGTTATTAGGTTACAAACCAATCGATGAGGTACCTATAATAATGAAGAGTGCTTAAACGGCTACCAATATGACACTAGCTTAATGACTCTAATACCTAACTAAATAGAGTTTATATTTACAATCGGTGAAAGATATAGTGTGTCTTGTACTTGTTTCGGGTTTTGGTTCTTTGTAGTGGGGGTCAAGGAAGCTTCTTCATTTCAATCTCCTTATGAACATGAATATAATAGGCATGTAATGAGAGGCGTAATTATCTCCATTTTTGGCATAAAATTGATTATTTTGCAAAGTTGGGAATGATCCCCAACGTTGCACTCGATCCTTTTGGATTTGAGCTTGTTTTTTACACTCGAGCTCTTATGCTTGAGGTCTCGGTAGTTGGTAATAGCTTGTCACCATTTGATTAAGTGCCTTATGACTTGAGTTCATCCAAAGGATGTCGTAAACAACCGTAAGGGGTATTGAGGTCATATCTTATTAAATCATTCCTATACGTGGTTATGTATTAAGTCGTGTTTACGTTACTTTGAGCTACAATATTATCCATATCAACTAGTGTTATTTATGGGCATGACATTCTATATATCAATTATCAAATAATAATAACAAAAACCAATAATGTATTTGCTTTTCAAATACATAACTTGTTCAGTGAACTTGTGGCCTATTATGTCATTAATAGATAGTCATTTGAATTACTTAATAATTTTAAATTTATCACATAAAAAATTGAACATGTACTTTTAAGCACTCAAACTCTTTCAATACTCTTGTGGTGTATGAAGTCACTAATAGATAAAACCTATGATATACTTTATAATAAATTATATAATAACATATAACCCACATATAACCCATGTTATTGAAAACACATGTAAATTATTTTATATAAAATTACCGCACAACATGTTTGACAAAACTCGATCCATGCAATGCATGAGTAAACCTTTATTTTTATTTTATAGATAATAGGGAAAAAGTTAATGGTTGATTTAACAGGTCTATAAAATATTTTTAAAAAAATTTTATGGTAAAAATAAAAACATAAAATAAAATTTTTGACAATTTTTTATATTCTCTAATAAAGAAGTATTAAAATTTTTCTTGACAATTACTCTAAAAACACTTGTTAATAAGATCGATACTAAAAATTTTAGGGGTTATTTTAGAGATTTAGAGGCCGTTTGAAATTTGATTTTGAGCAATAATTTTTAATTTTTAAATAATATTATACATATTTCTACACTTTTATTTATTTATTTATATTTTTTAAAAATACAAATAATATTAGTAGAATAATATTATCCAATGCGTATGAATGCATGATGATATTCCCGGAAGAGGAGGAAGAAGATTCGTTCATAGAAACCAGGGTTGAACCACAAACGTGTAGTTTGGTTCGAAAGGAAGGACATGGTCAAAAGAACAAGAGCAAGGATATGAAAGTCATTTCAAAAAACTTTGACCAACCAAAAACCAAACCAAAGGTCATGATAGAACCACCCCTTGTGAGCTTGTCTACTATGTTTCATCATTGTACACTAATACCTTGCGTGCACTCTTCGCGCACGTATCAAACTCACTTTTATTATTTGTGTTTTATTTAATTTTTTAATATTTATTTTTCTTATGATTCCCCAACCAAAACAGGGATATATATGTCACTTTCTTTTATTTATCATCTTATCTTCCCCGTGCTCTCTGTCCAAGTTTCCATTTTGACTTTACTCTCTCTCTGTCTCTGAGAAACTTAGTTTTAAGTGTTGGGTGTGTTCGATCTGGGGCTCAAGCACAGCTTTTGGGATTTTGAGGATTTGGGTACTTTGAGATTTTCTTGTGTGTTCTTGCTGTGGAAATTTTGGTCTAAAGACTCTTAAGCTCACTGGGTTTTTCTCACTGTGAGTTCTTGTTCTTAGTCTTCTATTCTAGTCTCTGGTCCTAATGTTGAATGATTGTTTCTGTAATGCTAATTTGATTTTGTGCCGTGTTTTTGTTTGCTTTGAATTTTAAACCTTCTCTTTTTTGTGGTTTTGGCTTATCTAAATTATTGTTTTGGTTTTAACCTCTATGCTTCGTGTAAGCCACTATGTCTAACTCTATGTTAATTTTTCTGCTCTCTCTCTCTCTCTCTCACACACACACACACACACACACACACACACACACACATGCACACACACAATTCTTTTCCTTTTAACTATTCTGTAATCTTGTTGTGTAAGAAAATGAATTTATTTTCTTTGATAAGATGCTCAATTTATGTTCTTTCACCTGAGAAATATGACTAAACTAAACTTAAACATTTTTTAAAACACACACTTCTATGTCTACGTAATGGGAAAAAAAAAATTAAAATCCTGCAAAACCCAAAACTAATTTTTTGTTGAAGTCAACTTTGTGCTAGTGACTGTGTGTCTCTGATTTTTGCTAGTATCTGTCTTTTTTTTCAGGGTCTTGGAAATAGAGGAAGAGTCGTGGCGATCCGTTTTTCGAAGAAGAATAGAACAGCATGCGGTGGTGGTTGAGTCTCTCTGTTGATGTTTTTCGCAAAGTCATCTCTTTGAACCTTTACTGTAGAGTAATTCTGTAACTCCTTAGTTATCATTCAGATTTCAGACCGCCCTCAAGTTTTTCTCAGCCTTCTGTTTCTTTTACCTCTTATTTTCCATGGGATCCAGTTTCTTCGTTGTTGTTCCTTGTTATGTTCGCCAGATTAGCTGAACAGTACCCCATAGTTTCATTTCAAATCCTTTTCATTGATATAGATACCTATTAGTTGTTTTCTCTTTTTGTCCAATTAATTTTCTTGAGTTTTCTGTGTTTCTGTTATAAAGATTCTATTTTTTCTAAATAGATCTTTCTAGTTGAAGTTTTTAAGTACTGGGGTTGTGTCCAATTGTGATAAAGGTTCAGTTTCTGTGAAATAGATCTCTCTGGTTATACTTTTTAAGTATTGGGTTTGTGTGTTCAAGTCATTGTTCTTCAGAAAGTTGGGTTATTTTTACTCTCATAGTGAAAGGTTGGAAAGTAGTTATGGTAAGCCAAGCAGCGAGTCAAACAAGATTTCGGGCAACGAAACACGAAAATGGGATTGCAGGGAGCGCTACTATTATTGTTAGAGTCATAGCATGCTTTCAACCTCTACAAGATTGCCAGGTTTGTATAAGATTATTTGATCTGGTTTTTTTGTTATTGATAATGTTGGAGAGCTAATATGATGCTTAGTAATTTTATTTCTTGTGATTTTGCAGGCTGAATATTTCCGTCATTTGCTCAAACCTGTAACGTAGATTAGTTGTCAATTTCGTGTACTTGTTAAGCTGGAGTTTGTAGTTATTTTCCTAGTTCCTGATAGAAAGAGAAAGTAATCAGCTATTTGTAGGACTTAGAATATCCTTCAGGTACGCTTTAGTATTTAACCATGTCTGATTGTTGAATTTTATTTAGTCTTCGAATTACATTGATAGAATTGTTAAGTCTTATGGTGTTTGTTTGTGTTTTTGATCTCTAGGTGATTGGTTCGGGTTGGATGGGAGGCGACTGTGGAACCTGGATTCCTCGGCCGCATTTTGATTGGCAATCACCCAGTTTGAATTTCTTGGGTGCTCCCCTTGACTCGGGGCAGCAAAATCCCATGTCTGCATATATGAATCCTGGCACTAATATGGCTGCAACAAATGGGAATTTGCCAGTATATGCACCTTTTAAACTATACCCTTCTTCAGTTGGCCTAACAAATGAACCTCTTGGTTGGTTCTATGGTTTGCCCCGTTATCGACAGGCATTTACCTCTGACCCAAAATACCCCATTGGCAAAGGAGGCCTGCTTGCTAACCCCTATGAAAGCTGTAGCGAGGCTACCACACCCAATGCAGGGCCTGGATGTGCCCAGAAGAGGTTTGTTGTAATTGATCAATCCAAGGACCAGACAACTTTGATTTATAGTTCCGGGATTGGGACTCCTGTTCAGTGCCTTACTTCTTGGGGTCCAAAACATAATGTCGCCCGTGATTTGGATGGGGAAGTAGGTCTTGCATATAAGAGGGGCTCAAATGACCCCTTGGGACCAATGTTGACTGATGAGTTTAATGAAAATCATGGAGATGACGACCAAAGTGAAATGCATGAGGACACTGAGGAACTCAATGCGTTGCTTTACTCGGAAGAAGACGGAGATAGCGAGTATAGCGAAGATGATGAAGTTACTAGCACAGGTCATTCGCCTAGTACAATGACTGTCCATGATCAGAAAGACTGTTTTGTGGGAGATACTGAAGAAGTTGCTAGTTCTGCTGTACCAAGTAAAAAGCGGAAACTCTTTGATGATGGAGGTTGTGACGATGTGCCATCACTGATGGACACAGCAAGTTCTATGAAAAGCAAAGGACCCTTTGAGCATGAAGAGGATGCAGAATCAAGTTGTGCTAGTGGCAACAACACGGGTCCAAGAGAAGTGGATTCTTTATTGGGTAACAAGAGGATGAAGAGGGAGAGAATTCGTGAGACTGTGAACATTCTGCAGGGCATCATTCCTGGTGTCAGGGGCAAGGATGCGATGGTGGTTCTTGATGAAACCATACATTACTTAAAATCTTTGAAGCTCAAGGCCATGGCTTTAGGGCTTAATACTCTCTGACTGCTCTCCGAGTTGCAGGACGATGTCCTAGTAGAATAAAATCCTTTATCCCACACTGAGCTCACTTTATGCTCCACCATCTGCAGGACTTCACATGTCTGATTTTTTTCTTTCTATTCTTAGCTTTTGTTACTTTATAAGAAGAAAATTGGGAGACGTGTGACAGGCTGCGATTGGTGGACAAAGTGAAACACTTGGGGATATAGGATTATTTTTCATCCTAGTAGTGTTATATTAGTAGTTGTTCTTGGAAATATAGTCCTTGTCTCTGTTAGAAGTTCTAAATGGCATGTAGGGTGTGCATCCATTAACCTTGGAGTACTTCCCAGTATTGGAGGTAAAACTTTGAACAGTGTGGAGATATATAGCTTGAAAACCTCCCTAAAGTCTTTCTTCAATGATTGAGTTGGAAATCAGCACCCTTTGGCTTGTAAAATTTCTCTTTATTTTCTAGAGAGAGAGAGAGAGAGAGAGAGAGAGGGAAGAAGCGGTGTGGTTATAATGTGTTTCAATAAAGGGCGTTGAATCATTAGTCTTGTCTTAGGGTTTAGAGAAAGTAATACTCACACTTGGGTGTGAGATTGCTGTGTGGATGAGAAGACTATAGTTGTTACATAAAGGGTCCCATTTAGAGGAGCGTGCGTACCCCTTGGGTTGGATTGGGACCCATCCTTCACTTTCTTCACCCTTTTTGTATTCTTGTCCATGTTTAATTGTTTGTGGGGTTATCTTTTTCCTTGATGTAGATATTTGCACTAGCCAAAGAGGCGTCTCCCACTTCATCATGTAATGCAACTTGGCTGGAGGGCCCTCAATGAAAAACCAATTCCAGCTTTGTTTATGTAATAGTACTATTTTTTGTGATATTTTCATTTCCACCTCTTTTTTATGGAATTGTAATGTGATAGTGGGAAATACTATGTAAAACAAAGTGAAATGTGCTTTTGATTCTATCAAGGCCTTTTATTAAGTAGTAGTAGTTGGTGGTGTTGTTATTGTGGTTGGTTTTGGTTGTTAGTCAGAAGAGAAAAAACGAAAAAACAAAAAAAAAAATTGATATCTTGGGTGGGTGGGTGGGTGGGTGGGTGGGTGTAAGTTTATAGTTTGTGTTTTCAGTGTTTATTGTTTGTTGTCTCTTTGCCTATGTACTTACGTCGCATGCACGCATTTATGATATGAGACAGCGATGTGTTTTATGTGATTTCTTAGCTGTTTGATGTGTTTTTATCTTTCAATGAATTGATGATGGCCTGTGAGGGGACCACAACGCTGCATTATTAGGCAGAGGAAGCATATGTATTGTGCATGAGAGCACGGGTGATGTGTTTGAAATTGAGTGGCCCATAATGCTTTGAAAAAATATAGTGAATAATAACCCAACAGAAACAAAAAGAAGTGGCTAAGATTAGATTGTGATTTCACTTCAGCATGATATATTTGATAAATTGGCTTTTTAGTTGAATCAACCTTTCTTTTGTGGGATAGGCAATGATACAAACTCCTACCTTGGGGCTAGGGCTATAGGATGAGCAGACTCATAATATTATTAGAAATCATTTGCATCATTCAATACAAAATAGAAAATGTATCAATCACCTAGTCAAGTTAAAATTATGTAAAATTGCAAAGTTGCTATAATAATTGTGTAAATTTACATTCAAAGGCGGAGAAAGAAAAATTTTCCCGAGAAAAATTTTCTCAAGAGGAAAGCTAAGGTTATATTTAGTAACAGTTTTTGTTTTCTATTTTCAAAAACTTGTTTTTGGGGAATATAAAGAAAAAACAATTTTCTTATATTTTTGAAATAAAAAACATGTTTGGTTAGTTGAAATTAAAAAAAATAGCTTTTTGAAAAAAGAATAGAAAATATTAAAATATGTTGTTATTAGGAGTTTGAACTTTAATATTAACTCATTAATTGAGGCATATTTATTAAATTAAATGCATATTTTCATTAACTTTTGAAAATTAAAAACTGAAAACAACCTTTTGCATGTTTTTAGTTTCTTTCACAAATTGAGTTTGAGAATAGTTTTTGTTTTCTATCCATTTTAAGTTGCTAAACAAGTTTTTTAGTTTCAAAAGTAGAAAATTGTTTTTGAAAACAGAAAATAAGGGGAAAAAAAAGTTACTAAACATACCCTAAATATAAGCAAATTATTTAGGAGTTAGCCAAAACACAAACAACTGCACAATGTCTAAAACATGTGTTTTGGACTAATCCAAAAAAATTGAGGAGTTAAGGGCCTAAATTCTAAAATCTATGGGGGCTAATAACTACATTTTTCTATAATTTGTACTTTTTTATGATTTAAATCTATATATAGTTGAAAATTGCAAAAAACTTGGGAGTGAGGGAGGGAGGGGGGGGGGTGGCCCCCTAGCTTTGCCTATGTTTGCACCGATACTATTTACTTTGTACTTAGTTTTTTATTATTTATTTACATGCCAGGAGGATGAAGAAAAGGCATAAATGTTGGTTGTTGTGATAAAAAAAAGAGAAGTAATTTTAAAAAATCAAGAAAAAAAAAATTTAATGTAATATAGTGTAAAATAGATAATTTGATGTAGGGTGTTTTGAAAAATGATTATGTAAAATAGAAAATGTAACTTCTTGGGTTAGAATAGAAGCAATAGATAGAATTTTTTGCACAAGCTGATATGAATAATCTTAGGGTCCAACCAAAATTGGTTTGTGGGCCAAGGCCATCTGGCTCTTGAAGTCCATATTGATCCTGTGATCAATTTGCAGACAACAAAAAAGAATAAAAAAAACAAAGCCAAAAAAAAAAAGGTGGAACTTGTCAAGAGCAAGGAAGAAAAGGAAAAGGTGGGTGGCCAAAAAAGAGTTTGAATGAACAAGAGATGAGTGACAATTCATAAAGTAAAACAAAATAAGAAAACAGCTAAAAAAAGGAAAAAAGGAAGAAAGGTGTGAACATGGGTTATTCACATAAAAATTAGGAGAATTCTTGGCAAATAACACCTAATTTTTTTTTCTTATAAATTATGACTTTATGACCTAAGAATCTTATGACTGATCAATGACATCAATTTCCTTCTTCCTACTTTCTTCTTTTCCTCTTCCTTCTTTTTCCTATTTGATTTTTGCTATGATGTGATTAGGTGAGGCAAGAATATATTCCGCGTGACATCAAGATTCCTAATCCAAACGTGCTTTCTACCTCTTGGAATAAAAACAAATAGAACTTTCCTGAATGTTGAGATTGTTTGTGGTAATCTAAGTTAACATCCAATTTTCAGGGGATTGGCAACTTTACTAGTATAAAAGTATAGCTTCATCATCCATGTTTTTATATTTTTGAGTGTGATAATATCCATGTTTTTATATTGAGCTTTTGTATTTGATGTGATCTCATCAATGTAGTAGTGCCAGATTCATTTGGTTGAAGGAGATATGCTATCCCCTTCTTTCCAACAAACAAAAAACTCTTTTAATATCTATGGTGCTGTTAGAAAATCATATAATTTTTGTCAACTTGCTTGTTAAATTTGAACCACACACTCTAGATGGTTCTTCTATCCATTTGTTGTCTATTGAATTGTCTAATACATGTGAAGAATGCATTTTATAAACGGCAATGGACAAGAATATCAGCTTAATATGAATGTTGAAGTTTAAGGAATACAATCATATGGAGCATTTTGAATTTCAACCAAAATCTCATCAATAACATTAATATTTTCCCCCTTTCAAGTTTCAACTAATCTGCCTCTTTCAATCAAGGAAAAGAAAAAAGAAGAAACTAATCTGCCTCTTGGGCACATAGGTTCACACTAGCCAAATAAAAATTTTATCTTCTTTGTGTGCCTTTTGGGATCAATCAGAGGTCCATTGAATTTATGACTAAGCATTTGAGATTGTCTTATAGGCTTGCAAGGGAAGGGTGCCCAAGAGCTTATAAAAATTAAATACATGGTTATGCTTATACTTACCCCTTGTGGAATACTAGGATCATACATACCACATCTAATAGTTGTCCTCGATCTCATACTCAATGAGTTACTTCTGATTACTCGACATAGCGGTTAGCTTTGGTACCAAATATTACAAACTCATAGGTAGAACTCATGGTTAAGCTTATACTTATAAACACACGGTTAAGCTTATACTTAATTCATGTGGAACACTAGTATCATAACATACACATAGATAAAACCTACACAATGTGAGAGAGTTAATATTGTGTGTAGCAGAAACATTATAAACTTAATACTGATTATCAAGATAAAATTCATTTAAAAAGATTCTGAGAGTAATATTTCTCCTAATGGACCTAATCCCAAAACAATGCTACCATGGAACCTCTTGGCTTGAAAGCAAGGTGGTCTCTCCTCAGCACATAAATGAGTGGTCTTTATGATGCTTTTCAGATTCATGCGCTATCGATTTTTTCACAACTCTTACATTGTTAGATTTTTGTTTCATATGCTGATTGCTAACATAGTTCAGAATTGTTTGTATGATATGTTAAGGTTAAGCTTAGGAGATTATCAAAAAACAGGTTAAGCTTAGGAAGTAGATATCAATATGACTGGACTTTAAGGGTTGGATGGAAAATTTTCAATCCAAATTGGAGCCCACCGATGTTTTTACCACAAGCCCAAGCCTACATATATACATAACTAACAAGTACATATGGGCCCTGAACCTCTTCAATAAATCCTTGCCATATCAATGAAATGAATAGAAATTATCAATACCAAATTGAAGCCCCAAGTTGCTTGGGCCAGCCCGAAACCTACAAGCGCATTCGATTTCTGCATTAACCGGGACAGGGAAAAAAATATATAAGATCTTTATCTTACCACTATTATCTTACATAAACGTGTCATTGAAGTCATTCACCACTTATTAAAAGTAAAACACCTTTACCGTCGGTCCAATTGAATAAAAAAGATTTTTGTTTTTTTTGTTTTTGGGTCTCAATGGAAATTTGTTGCCAAGATGCACTAGAATCTGAAGACTCTCGATTGACTAAAACATAGTACCTGAAATGTAAGTCTATTATAAGTAGAAATACGTACAAAAGAAGGGTGGTAATAAGACTTTATAGCCAAAAGATAATAGAGAGCGAGAGGTTATGATATTTTGGATTAATAGTTCATAAAAATAGAGAAATTAAAGAGAATGTGAATCAAAGGATAAAATAACGGTTGAGTTGAGAATCACATCAAAAGTATTGTATGATCGTATAATACATATTAAATTAAATGAAAAATTGTATAAAACAAAATATACAACTAACTATGCTCTATGATATCAAATGTCGGGCGGTTAAGAAATAGCATATTCATAAAATGAGTATAGTTAAAATAAGAATGTTAAGATAGATAAGTGAGAATACATGAAAAGATAAGATTCAAAATAAAGAAATCTACTTATAGATATGAGTAACTCAAATTGATGAAAAGATGAGATAGAGTTGTTTGAAATGCTTTAGTCATGTTTAGAGGAAGAAATAGTGGGCTGATCTTGATCAAGTCGAGAGAATAAAAAAAGAAGAAAAAAAGAAGAAAAGGAAGACCCAAAACAATATTAGTAAATAAAGACTAATTAATTAAGGAAATAATATAGAATATGACTTCATATAGAATATACTAGAGGAAAAGATGTGATTGACCCTAACTACTCTATTGAGAATTCATAATCAATCCCAAAAAATTTGGGATTAAGACTTGTTGTTTACTGAGACCATCACCCAGGTATCTCCAAGGAACAACAATAAGATAATAACATTAATAGTCAATACAACAATAATCCTTTTTTTTTTTTTAATCTAAAATAATCCATGGTATCATAAAGACATAAACTAATGTAACCCATGGATTTTAAACCAATAATATAATTGTTATTTAAGGAAATATCTTAGCCTCTATATAATATCATAATGTATTTGAGTAATTCTTAGGCATTTTTGAAACACAGAGAATTGTCCTCTCTCCTCTCACATTTATAATGAGATTCGCTCATTAAATTCATGGTGTGGTCCACCATGAATGTGAGAGAAAAGAGCATCATTTTTCCATACTTCGAGAATACCTAAGAATTTTCCAATATATTCCAACAAAAGAATTTGACAGCATTAGCATCCATGTTTGTAATTTTTTATTTGATAATTACCTATATTATATATTCTACAACATAGATAAAAAGCATAGAACATGCCATAAGAGTGGAAAGCACTAGAGGTTTCCGGGTAAGAGTTATCAGGAAATTTAGAGCGAAGTTGCACCACGGTTGAGGCACGTACACAAAATATGCGATCTTATTTGCGCCCGTGTATATATATAAAAAAGTAGCAGTATAAAAAATTTCCACTATAAAAGCCATTCCTTTATTGGTGATAATAATTATAACAGAACGAAAAAAAAAAAAAAAAAACGTACATACAAACAACACACAAAAGGATCGGAAAACCGCCTTTACTGAGAGAGCTAGATATTCACAGCGGTGATCGGAGTCGTCGATCGGGTTAGGGTTTTTTTATTTTTCTTCTCGATTTGGCTCGGAGCTCCTTCAATGGAGTCGTTCGGTTTTCACGACAGCAACATCTACGATTTCCTCGAGAATCGTCACTACAATGTTCGCCAAGTACTTTACATTTTCCATGATTGATGAATTTTGAATTGGATTGCGTTAAATATTTTGTTTTGTTTTTTTTTTGGTTAATTGAAATTGATTTAATTACTATTCCAATTATGACTGTGATTCTTGATTGAATTGCGTTTTGGATGTGTGGAAAGTGTTGTGAGTTTTGTTTAATTTGGGAAATGAATCACAGAAAGGACAAACAGTTTGAATTTCTTTGATTCTTGAAGTGTAAATTGTATGATATAGGTGCTTACAGCTTTAATTTTGGTTAGTAGTGGTGTATACATTGTTGATGAATCGCTGGATGGTAAATTAGTTATTATATTAAGGCTTGGTGAACCTGAAAGAAGAAGGTTTTTGGTGTAGGAAGAGGAATTCACATTTTTATGAGATTTGGTGTTATGTGAAAGCTGGTGATAGTGTGAAATACAGCTTTTTTTTTTTGGATAGGTAAATGTAATTTTATTGAGATGAGACTACCTCGTGAAGATAGTCACTAAGTAGCCTAGAGAATTACAGTTGGAAAAATATCTACATATGGGTCGATGCTATGAGGAATGAACAGAGTTACTATCTGCAAGACTCGATACAAAAGACCACTCATAAAGAGAACTAATGAAGGGTGCTTGCAATTGAGTTGACGTGCACTTAGTGTAGGCATTATTGAGAGCTAGGATTTGTTCCCTAATTGGGTAATTCTATTGCTTGCAAAAATTTAAAAATGATAATGGAAGAAGGTACAATTTTAAGCAAGTATATGAGATAGACGATTCAGCTATGTATTATGGTTGTGTTTTGTATTCCACAAACGTTCTTATTTTGAGGACAGCTATATTCAGCTATGTGAGCACTTCTTTGATAATTCAATAGTTACAATGGGGGTGGGGGATTTGAATTTTGGATGTTTACGTTGGAAATATCAGGAGGTGCTAGTTGAGCTACAAGACTCTTTTAGCTATGCGACCACTTTTGTGGAGTTTGGGATGAGAGTTCCTCTCCTATGTGTTTCAATCTGGCAGCTATATTCCTCTTAATATTTCATTAGGGTTTAAAAAGAAGAGGCTAGGAGGAAATAATTTTTAAAGATAAAAAAATTCCAGTAGTTTGTCCCATAAATTATAGTGATTGAATCTACATTGATATACCTTAAAATTTATGCTACATATGATTCTCAGGGAATTGACTGGCTTTGATTTTTCTCTTTTGCTGCCAGAGGGTCTCGGTCTTTCATCCTTTTTGTTTTTAGGATCTTGGACTAGTTCCATTTTCAAATTTAACTTGTTAATTTTGACCAACATCAAAGGGGGTGATTCATATCGTATTGCCACTTGGGGCATTGATTTTATATAACAGAGTGTTGTGTTTTATTATGTAATTTTGCTTTATTCAAGGTCTAAGAGAATATTTTTGGTGTCTATATAGGATGTTAATCACAATTTGCAGATGCACTCATCATTGGTACGAAGGCTCTCCCTTGAAAAAGTGATGGAGGTTAGTATGTGGTTCAGTATTTGATATTTGTATATAATGATGGAATGCTCATGGTTTATGCAGCCTTGTCACATATCCATTTCATCTCTTGAATTTTTTTTTTTAAATTTTTAAATTTTTTTTTTACCTTGGACTCTATTAATTTAATTTTTTGTTTCCTCTGTGATCCTAGCAAAAAGTATATAATAGATTCTGAGAGGTCCACCTATGTGGATTCACAATATATTTAAACAATGTAGTAAAAATGGCTGCTAATGAGCTTTAGCTCAAATGACACTTTCTCCTTCCATAATAATGGGTGAGGTCATGGATTCAAGACTTACCAGGTGAGTGTGTAACATATCAAAAAAAAAAAAAAGGTATTGAAAAAGGAAAAAATAATGAGAAGGTTTAAGGGAGCCTAGAAAATTTATTTTAAATTGAAACACTAAAAGTATGTTGAATCCAAATTGGAATCTTCTAGTTCTACTACACTCAAGTCCAACAGTTGCGAGATAAGCAAGAAATTTTTTTATTAAAATTTATTTTTGTACATAATTCATTCTTTGTAATTCTTTAGGCTTCTTTGTGTCCATTGTACATGTAGTGGTCTTTCTTTAATAAATTATTCTTACTTATAAAAAAAAAGGTGCTAAGAGTTCAGTTCATCCACCGTCTCTTGGAAGGAGCTGAGAATATTTTTTTTAATTTATTTATTTTTTATTTTTTTATGTAAAGCCCTATGTATTTATGACTCCTTAGCATTTTGGGTTAGTGATTACCAAAAATAAGTGCTAAGCCAAGGACCAGGGAATTCCAATTAGTATGTAAAACTATGTGGTAAATGGTATTTGGTCTCAAAGTTCTTACAATGTATTAAAATTGATTATGTTTATTATCTCTCTCTCAATAGGGACATCAAGGTTGTGTTAATGCTGTGGCATGGAATTCCAAAGGTTCGCTTTTGATATCTGGATCAGATGACACAAGGGTATGATTATTTGATATTTATAAGTTGGAATTTACTCTCTATTGATAAATAATAATTATCATTGTATTTCTCATTAGGCTACATTGCACTATATGCGAATTATTCATGCATTATTTGAGAGGTATGCATATAGATATGCTATGTATGAGAACATTTTAAGTTTTCTATGCATAGGTATCATTGTTTATCCCACTGAGTTTGTTATTTATTTACTTCGACCATTTCTTGCTTTCTCTCTTCCACTTTATTGCATAAAACTTTCCAAATAAGTATTTTTGATAAACTCTAGCCATTTTCTGAGTGTCAATTATCATGCGCCGCATGCTACTTCATTTGGTTAAATTCATACAGGCTTTGTAAATTGGTCCTCTGCACAGTCTGGTTTCTTGGAAATTGTAAATTGATAATTGATGATTCATATATTGTGTCACATGGTTGTGCAAAGGGAATTTTCAGCTGTTTGATTTGAGAATTTTGTCCAAAGATTGGTCTCATCATAGGAATGATGACATGAAAATAATGATCTTCTAGGAGCATATAAGACGCTAACTTGAAGTTTAGGGTTAATTAGATAAACTGGTATCACAATATGAAAAATTTACCCCCATCACATACATACTCATAACACACATGTTTTGTTGCACATAGCTCAAGACAATTCAGATGCATGTGGGCGTCTAAATTCCCACCATCCTCACTTTAATAGACATGTGGATTCTCCCTTAAAAATGTAGGTTTCCATATTCTCATAGATTGGGAAAGGTCAATTTTTTTAAAGTGTCAATTTTACCATAATTGAATATCCTTTGACTATCTAAGATAGAACACATTTTTAATCAAACATCTCTTCTCTATTGCCAGGTGCTTATGCTATGTATTCGATTTTTATTCTAATTATTTTTTAATGTTATGCTTACATTCACGGGTAATACATTTTTTACTGTGTTTATAAACCTAAGGATATTTTGGTAAGAAAAAATAATTTCTATGGTAGTCAAGAGGTCAGCTAAGAAAAGAGTGAAAGTACGCAGTGCCTTTTTTTTGTTTGGGGTTGGGGGGGGGGGGGGGAGAGGGTGGGGGGGATTAGGGGGGCTGTTATTCTTATATTAGCCTATAATTTTTGCAGATTTGAGGTAGGGTGAGGAAAATGAGTATTCTATGACTTAGATGACCTTATCTTTGAACTTAAAGCTACTAACTTGATGGTGTTTTTGATAGAATGAATTAAAGGAGAGTGCTAATTAGCTAATCAACTCATCAACTATGGATGCTAGGTTTTCTGTGGCCGTTCTGCTATATTCTCGTGTTACCTATATCTAGACAGAAAGTATTAATGCTTTGTTTTTGTGCAGCTTAATATTTGGAGCTATTATAGTCAGACGCTTTTGCATTCTATAGAGACTGGGCATACTGCAAACATATTCTGTACGAAGTTTGTGCCTGAAACCTCCGATGAGCTTGTTGCCTCTGGAGCTGGAGATGCTGAAGTAATTTCCTAATCAGTTTGTATGTTTGTATGTGGGAGCTATTTGTGTGCTGTTAGATATTAGATATAATTGGTGATTTCACTTACTGATTTTTATGCAGGTGCGGCTATTTAATTTGTCTCGCTTAAGTGGGAGAGGACCTGATGATAATGCTATCACTCCATCAGCATTTTATCAGTGTCACACTAGAAGAGTAAAAAAATTAGCTGTAAGTTAATTTAATGGTTTAATGATGTTATATGAAGACAGAAATAGAAAGTCAGATGTTATATTAACAGTCTCTCTCTTGCCTTTTCTTCTAGTAACTTTGCCTGCCTTGTTTTGGTTTTAGGTTGAAGTTGGAAACCCCAATGTGGTATGGAGTGCTAGTGAAGATGGGACTTTGAGACAGCATGACCTTCGAGAGGGCACATCTTGTCCTCCAGCTGGATCTTCTCATCAAGAATGTCGCAATGTTCTAGTAAGTGGCATATCAATTGGGCCTTCCCTTCGTTTTTTATAATTGGATACAGTATGAAATTTCTGATTGCCTTTGTTGACAAATGAGTTCTCCAGTGGCCTTTAAAAGCTTTCTTGACTGCCCATTGTGGCAAGGCATGTTGATCTGATTAACTGAATTCTTGCCACTTTTTATGGTTATCATCACATCTCATGGAGCTTGGCCTCCATATGTTTGCCAGGTGTTGGCTTGATGTGATTGTCTTTGCAAAATTTTTGCTTTTAGTTGTGCATATAGACCTATATTCCATCCCATATATAATACACCAGAAACTTTGCACTTACTTAAAAAATTTTCTGGATTGCAACGTAAACCCAATTTGCTGTTTATCAAAGTGTGCTAATACTAATGATTGAAACCTGGATTGAGTTTCGCTTCTTCGTGTTTGAGTGATCACACAACTCACTTGATCACTTCTGTCATGGTACTCTAAAAAGTACTTCAAATATTGCAGTGTTATTTTTCTTGTTGAAGTTTACATGGAAACCCTATATAAGAGGGATCTTCTTGGCCAACAATGTGAGCGAGAGACCTTACTAAGTAGGCTTGATGCCAACAGCTTGATCCTTGATACATTAGGCAGCTATCCACATTGTGGTTGCCTTGACCTTTGGCTGGGTGGCTGTATTTACATAATGCATTGAAAATATGCTTTTTAAGTTTTGTTGAAATGATTCTTTTGTGTTCCTGACGTTGAGGTGCTTTCTGTTTGAATTTCATCTCCAAGCTTAGTTCTTATGGAAATTTTGAATTTTTTCCCCCTTTTCTCAATTATTATTTAATGGCAGCTTGATTTGCGGAGTGGAGCAAAGAGGTCACTTTCTGATCCTCCTAAACAAGTTCTTGCTCTAAAATCTTTTGATATCAGTTCCACTAGGCCTCATTTGCTCCTTGTTGGTGGGAGGTACTTCATTTTGTTGGTGAATAATGATTTCATAAGTTAAAATTTACCCTCAGATTCCTGATCAATCTCTGATTTTCATATGTTTGCAGTGATGCATTTGCACGTTTATATGATAGAAGGATGCTGCCGCCACTGACCTCTTGTAGGAAAAGGATGTCGCCGCCTCCTTGTGTTAACTATTTCTGCCCAATGCATCTCTCTGACCGTGTGAGTTTTAGAAGTTCTTGCTGATTACTATTGCGCTTTATTATGACTACTACCACTAGTATTTACACTTTACATCTTATATTATTTTTGCTACTAGTGAGTACAAGGATGCTGCCACCTACTTGCTCAGACTATTTTTACATTTGTAGCACCATCGCTCATAGGAATAGTAATTTAGGGTGCTTCAAGAATTTTCATTTCTTATGATTGAAAAACCTGTAGGTTTTTTTTTTAGCATTCTTAATTCTGTTGGTCTCATTCTTCGGCACTCTCTTCCTTTTTTTTTTTTTTTTTTTTTCCTTTTTTGGGACTTCTCTTCCTCTACTTATTCTTTATCTTCATAGTGTTTTGATGAAAATATTTTGATGTTCATTACCATTTGTGAATTAGGGTTGTATGATTTTGGGTTTTGACATTAATTAGTCTTTGATCTTTATAAACCCTAATAGAAGCCTCTTTTGGTCAATTTTGATCCTAACTGCATCTTCTCGACTTTTTCTTATGCTGCTGCTTATGATATATCTTTTGACTGTGTTTCATATGTTAGCTACCATAGGACAGCATATTCATTCGAACTGGTTTGGAGGAATCTCCTCTAACCCATTATGTGGCTATTCAGATGACCATCCTTTGTCCATTTTAATCCCATGACATAGTAAGTCATCTACAGAAGTGGCATGATTATTAAATAAGTCATGATTGAAAGCACATGTGGATGGTTGTTTGAATTGCCATGCTGTAGCTTGAAGGAATCCCTTCCAATTCATACATGGCTATTCAGATGGGCATCCATATGCATTTGTGTATTTTAATTACATGACCTTTAACATGACCATTAAATAAGTCATGTGACTGAAGGCACACATGGATGATGATTTGAATTTTCATGTTGTGGCTTGGAGTCGATTTGGACGAAAATTTTGTCTGCTGTGAGCTAGCGTGAATGAATTAGAGCTTCTTTGCAGTTGAGGTATCATTATAGAAGAATGACATTGTCTACTTTTTTTTTTTCATATTTGCAGGGGCGTCAAAGCTTGCACCTCACTCATGTTACATTTAGTCCAAATGGGGAAGAGGTTCTCCTTAGTTATAGTGGAGAGCATGTGTACCTGATGGATGTAAATAATGGTATGTTATTCACCTGAAACCTCCCAAGGCTTGGTTGTTGTAGGTATAAAATTAAGATACTTTTATTGTGCCAATTTGGGCTATGATGGACTAACAAATGTGGGGACAGAAATAGTTTCTGACTGTACATGTTTATATTTCTTTGTCATATATCTGTTGATATACTGGTAAGACATATATTTTAATTGAATCTTAGTGAATGGACACGTTTATTTGTCTTCACCATCTTTCTGTTAAATGTACTGCAAAGACACATATTTTAATTGAATCTTAAGACCTGCCTTTGATCATTAATTCCTACGTGTGTATAAGTGCAGGAAAGTGTCAACTTCCTGTATGCTGGATATCTCATTTTTCATCTTTCAATGAATTACTTACTTTTACTGATTAAAAAAATAAATAAAAGATAAAGCACCGGAACAATTTAAATTTTTGAAGCAGTCCGGAATCTCAGTTTTCACTCGTTGAAATATATATTTTTCAATTACAAGAACATGTCATTTTGCAATTTTAGTGATGACAGATCCATATTCTTTGTTGACTTAAAATCCTTATGTGTTAATTTTTATTCATTTCTCTATTTTTTTAGATATTTGAAATTCTTTAGGAGTAGTTCAAACAAACTTCCTCATCTTCTCCTATTTCTAATAAATGTACTCTTATTTATTAAAAAAAAAAAAAACTGGCTTCAATCCTTTCCTTGCTGGCCGTTATGAATTTCCTAAAACATTTTAAGTTTAGGACTTTTTTTGAATTTCAATATCATAGCCTCTGCATCCCAAGAGTGTCACCCTAAATGTGATCTAAGCTGATATTGATGTAAAATAGGTTTCAGGTGTCAGTTTTTGATTGGCTAATTGTTAAACATAAGTTATGGTCTAAGATTTAAATATGTTATTCTTTAGATATCCACAACCATAATTTTGCCAATATAGTTTTAGTATCTTCTTTTTGTCTAGTCTATATTCTATTGTTTGGTATAGTCAGATCAGCAAAATTGTCAAGATGATATGCTTAAGTGGTTTTTGAATTCACAGCAGGCAGGAGTGCTGTGCAATATACTCCGGGAGACGTTTCAAAGTTGATGAGCTTCACTCCTATACTCAACGGGGTAGAATTGCAGCCGCCAGTGTCCAATGTCTACTCAAGTTGCCTTCCTAGGAAAAACAATGTTGCTGCCACGGTGTGCATCTTTGCTTTTCTACTTATTATTGTCACTGTTCTAGGTATAGATTTGTTTTCAATTGAATAATAACCTTGGCTGTTATTTCCTGAATATGTTATGGTTTGTTTAACATGGTTGTTACAGAGAGAAAAGTGCAGGAAACTAATTCAAATTGCGAAAAAATGCTTAGAGGAGGCAACAAATTATTTTTATGGCATTGAGGCATGCAGTGAGGTTTTGGATGGATATGTTCATGACATTGGGCCTATGCTAAAGCCTGAATGTCTATGTCTACGTGCTGCTTTGTTGCTCCAGGTTATTCCTCAAAAAAAAAAAAAGGTTATTTGAAAATTAAGTTACTTGGTTGGAAGTGCAGTTTCGTTCATTTCTTTTCTTTTTCCCCAGAGGAAGTGGAAAAATGATGCTCATATGGCCGTAAGAGATTGTTACAATGCTAGAAGAATTGATAGCTCCTCTTTTCAAGCACATTACTATATGTCTGAAGCTTTATCGCAGGTATGGATCATCCAACTTCATTCTATTCTTCTGGTCTAGGTGTTTACACAGAATGCAATCTAAACTTAGTAATGGGTTTTGTGATGGGCCAGGGACTACAAGAAACTGCCTTGTCATCTAGGCATGTGAATTTGATGACTGAATCTGTCCCTTTAGTTGTTTAGTGATATTAAGTCTTATTTTCTTGCAGTTAGGCAAACATAAAGAGGCTCTAGAATTTGCCCTTGCAGCTCAAATTTTGTCCCCATCCAATTCTAAAGCGGTAGACAGAGTGGACAATGTCAAAAGGGATCTTGCTGCAGGTTTGTGTCTATAGTATGTTTTCTCCATTTATTTATTCACCTATTGGTGCACCCTATTTCTCAGCTGTTAGTGTAATGTCAATCCAGTTGGTTCCATAATAGTGTCTGGAAATTAAGATATTTTTAGTCGTTAATTAAAGTGAGATAACTTGCCAACTTTAAGCAACCTTGAATGTCATTAGCATTGCAGTGCACATTTCAATATTTAGTTACAAAGAGGAGGCTTTAGCATTTGTGGGTTAAGAAGCTTAAGATGAAATCAGTCTAGTTTACAAGAATATATGAGTCTAATCATCAGAAACCTCACGGAAGGTTAATGTAGTTAGCCCATGATATTATGTTCTTCTGCTGGGGAAACCCTGGTTGAAGTGGTTTCTGGATTTGATTGAAAGGTTGTTGGACAAAGGTTAAGATAAATCATTTTCATTGGTTTGATTTCACTGCTGACCTGTCACTGTCAATTTTCCTGTGCATTAGGGACTTGATATTGATAAATGACCATATGTTCCAAAAGCATAAGTTATTAGGAAACGCCGAAACGGTGAATTTAATCATTTAACTATTATTCTAACCCCTTTCATGTTTAAGCCCAAACTTAATAAATGGGGCCTAACATGTGATTTTTACTTGTTTAAATTGGAGGTAGAGTGGAGACAAGTTTCAAACTCAGGACCATTTGCTTTGATACCATGATAAATTACCAATTTTCCAAAAGTTGAATTTGTTACGAAATTCTGAATTTAATCATTTAACCATTATTAAAGCAGTTATGTATGGTAAGAAGTCCCTGTGTGCATTTTTAGTGGAGCCTGTCATATGAGAGAAATGAAAATTTCCTGGGAAGTTGTAATTCAGCATATGTAATCTAGGGCAAGTTAGTTTTGCCAGCTGGAATCACTGCTTGAACAGGTCTATGAGGATACTTTTAAATGTGGTATATTCTTGTAAGAAACTTGGTTGCCACATGTCATATTTTAAATATGCAGTATGCTTGTCAGGAAACTTGGCTAGTGTATAGCAAAGAACCTAAGCTCAATGTAGCCCTTGAAAAGTGTTTTCCTATAATGCAACTTCCAATTCCTTTTAAGTTCAAGTCACCATGGTAGGACAGGTTGCCTTATGTTAGCAAATCCTGGTTTTGTGTAAATCTAACTTCATGATTGCATTAATAGTTGAAGCTGAAAAAAATAAAGCAAATGATGGATTGCCAAGGTCTGAATCAAGAGGTGGAAGAGTACTCTCATTAAGTGATATACTCTACCGTTCAGAAGCTAATATTGATGCTTCGCAAGATGGTCCAAGATTTGAAAGAGAAGATTCTGATTATGATGAGGAAGTGGAGTTGGACTTTGAAACTTCAATATCAGGTGATGAAGGACGTGATGTTGAATCAAACATTCTTCATGGGAGTTTAAACGTCAGATTTCATCGAAGAGGTGATTCAGGTAGAGAAAGTGTTGGTGCAAATGGCATATGTGGATCACCTTCATCATCGTCGCAAAATGACAGGATACCTTATCTGGTTCGTTTTCATGTTTTGTTTTTTTAAATTCAAATGCAATTATTTCTGGATTTTCCTTCTCATAAATGTTATGTTTACTTAATACCTCACCTTTATAATTTAGCAGTCATTTTAGCTATAAGAAAAGAAGAAAGAAGCAGCCATTGGAATTGCTGATTAATGCGCGCACGCAAGCGCATTAAATGGGTTGCCTGAAATATGGAATCCTGTGTTCTCTTTCTTATCATATGTTACATAATTTTTCCCCCATTCATCTTGCATTGGCCATGTAAGTCATGCTTTTGTTTATTGTGCAGCCTGAGGTAGCTATTGATATGAAGCGGAGATATGTTGGCCACTGTAATGTTGGAACTGACATAAAGCAGGCCAGTTTTCTTGGCCATAAAGGTACTTTCTTTAGTATTGGTCTTGTTATAATTAGATTATACTGTAAGTTTGCACTGGTATTAAATTTCAACTGTTCATAGTAGTTGTAAAAACATTTGTCCCAATAGTTTAAACTTCTACAGTGTCCAGCACTGTATGCTGATCCAACAAAAATAACTACACTAACATACTTCATTCGTAGACTTGCTGAATAACGCTGAACCAATTATGGGCCTTGCACGTAGAGAATAGATAATTAACCAAAAAAGGACAGGCCTCATAAACAATCATTGTCAGAGTACAACTGTAGAGTGATTGGCCTATATTATTGTGTGAATAATTAAATATGTAAAAAATGTAAAAGACGACTGATGTAAGGGTTGTTACCTTCACTTCATCATTTCTTTTTCGTTCACTTGACATCTTAGTCAGCATCTGTTCACATTCAAACTTCCAATTTATTATTGGTGATTATGTCTCATCTAATAAAATCTGTGCTTGAAAAAATTCTTTAGTGGATAATGTTTAATTAATTAAACCTCCTATATCCTCTCTCTCTGCCTTTTAAAGAAATTATTTTAGTCTTACTTATAAAAAGATGGTGAATGTGGGCCCTATAACTGTAAATGGCACTTCCTTTCCCATTTACTTGAGGGTGGGCTTCTTGGGTGTCTATATTTTATTAAAGAATTGAATTTTCCTCCAAATTGACTTAAAAGAAAATTTCTTCAATCTATTATTTGGCAATTGAAATGATTATCCACATATGCTTTTAGTCATGGGACCTATTTAATAGTCATCTGATCTGTTTAAATGACTTAATAGGTGATGTGCTTAAATTACATGAGAATGATTTTGTTAATGGCCAAATTACGTTGGAGGAGATTTCTTTAAACTGGTTTGCAAGAAAATTGTTGTTTATGGGGGAAAAAAAAGCCTTTTGCATACATACATACTATTTTCTACTATTTGTGTGCGCGCGAGCGCGTGCATGCATGATGCTAATACATTTATGGTAGTTTATTTTGAATCTTAATTTTCATAACGATTTGCATGTTTCAATATGAACTTCTGTCCTAGTTCTAAATTACTTTTGATATTCGATATTGATGTTGATACCTCCATTAGTATTTCTGTTTTTTGGAACCTTGATATGATGGTTGATGTTGATGTATCCTGTTATTCATGCGTCTTCCAAGTTTAATGGATGGGATTTTTGAGTCAATGGACAATATAATGTAGCAATCGCATTGTTTCTTTTGTGATTTAAGGTGAGTTTGTTGCTAGTGGAAGCGATGATGGAAGATGGTTTATCTGGGAAAAGCGAACTGGTAGACTGATAAAAATGCTTCTGGGAGATGATGCTGGTAATTGTTTTCTTTAACTTGAGATAAATGGGATTTGTTGCAGACTGTAGTCTCTTAATTGATTGTATTGTCTGATATCACTTTTGCATGTCCTTTCTTAGTTGTGAACTGCGTCCAATGCCACCCATTTGATTCTGTTGTGGCAACTAGTGGGATTGATAACACAATAAAGGTGAGGGTTATCAGTAATATTCTGTTTGTTGGAGAAGACAAGGATAATTTCTGAATTTTGGTGGTCCATTGTTGTAGATATGGACTCCAACTGCTCCTGTCCCATCAATTGTAGCAGGTGGAGCAGAAAGGCCAGAAACTGCTGATGTTCTGGTTGCCATGGAAAACAATCAACGAAAATTATCCCGTAACCGTGAAGCTATACTGTGAGCCCTATACTTGATTGCTTCCTCCTTCATTTTGGAGGTTATACTAGAATTGAAGTTCATATATGTTGCCCTTATCCTACTTATCTCTATATTTATAGTCAGTTATACTAAATTACATTTCATTGTTTTCATTTCTTTTATAATATGTAGACAGTTAGTTAATTGCTAATACTAACAAAAGGCAATCCCAATAACAGTTTCACTCAAAAATTTGACACATAAAATTCCTAGAAAGCCCTTCAAGGCTTCATCTTATAATGTTGCAAAACAAAATTGAAAATTTAGATGAAAAAGGTCAAATATAAATTTTAGCTACAAGATGTTCATTGTTCACTAACACCACCACCCCACTCTTCACTCTAATTTCTCTCCTCTTTGCTCTCTCTCTCTCTCTCTCTCTGGTTGAAGAGATTTTGACATGTGCCGAGGCTAGTTTTCTGTTAAAGGGAAAAGTGTGGTTCTGAATTTGTTAAAATCCAGATTCATACTATAGCCGCTCTTTCTTTGAACAGATCTGTGTAATCATGCTAATATTTAAAAGTATTAAGTGGTATTTGGCCAATCCACTACCTTCTTGTGTAGTTACATCTTCCACAATAGTCGAGAAATGCAAATCATTTCTTCAGAAAGAGGATGAGAAATACTTAAAAGATGTGATTTTACCAGGAGAAATTCTGAGATATAATTTGCATATTTCACCAAGGAAGAGAACTTTTTCCTTGGTCAAATGGATAATTGGAAATGCAAGTAAAAATAAATTTTGAAATGAAGAAATCCCCTTAAATATATGGGTAGTCATATTGATGAAATGATAAGGGAGAGTTGCTTGAGATGATTTGGTCGTGTGTATAGAAGAGTGATTAATGCACCAATGAGGAAGAGTGAATTGATTCAAGTCGAGGGAAAGAAAAAAGTAGAGGAAGACCTAAAATAACATTATTAGAACAACAACAACCTAGGGTGCAATATGTTAATGTGATGTGAAATATCATAAATTCATAATATTAATAATCCTGTCCTGGTGGTTTGTGCCTTTTCATTGGACATTCTAAATATATACTTTTCTTTGACATTCATGGAATTTGTCATGCTTTGTAAGTTGTCTGCAAAATTGTTTTTATAAGTACTTTCATTAGTGTGGATTCTTCAGAATTTGTTAGACAAGAAATGAGTTGGGTGTAGGCCTGAATCTATTGTCATGAGTCTTCCTACTTTTTTGACAGATACCTAAGATTGAAAAACTGAAATGCAATCTTCTGTTTTAAAATGAAAACATGTTACATGCCACATTGTTATTTTGAATTGAGTAGAAGCACCAATGTCAAACATGCCATAGTATGTGAATGCTTTCTCCTACACAATGTCCAAGTCAATCAGAAGGGATGAACAGATAAAATTTGCTACTTGTGTTAAGATCTAAAATTTAGTTTTAAGATTGCCAATGAATTAAAGGGGGTTAATTGGCACTTTCTTCTCTCATCATAATGGGTTGGAATATGAGGTTGTGGGTTCAAGTTCTACTGGGTGTGTGTGTAGTTTACCAATAAAAAATAAGGAAATTTAGTTTTAAGATTTAGACTGGCCTGCACATTGCACAAAACATGTGTGAGCATGCAGAGTCAAACTATGTTTCTACTATAGGATTATATGTTTTGTTACTCCCATTCTCTTCAGATGGATTCTTACTTTGGTTATATTCACAATGAAGAATTACTCTGTTAATGTGCAGGCCTTTTGAAATCTTTGAGCGGTTTCGGATGCATGAATTTAGTGAAGGAACATTTCATCCGTTTGAGTGTACACAGAGCTAATCAGCTTCATATTGAAGCATGCATGTAAGTTACGCACCGTCTGTTTGTTCATTATATTTGTGTTTCCTGGTACTTCATATCATCGCTTAGTATTTCTTTAGGGATTGTTATGTACAGACAATCAAAATGAATCTCAAGGTATAAGGTATGCTAGTAATTTAAACAAATTGATTTGCTGCATGTGACAGGTAAATATATATACACACACACACACCATGAAGTGGAAGCAAGAAGTTGATGTTGAAATATCCGTATTCTCTACCCTGGATGCCTTTGGATTTTTTTCTTTTTTATGAATAAAAGCTTTGGATTGTTTTATTTATAGAATTGTCAACAAGGACATTGTATTCCAGACCCTGATTGATTTCTACTTTTATACCATGAACAGTTGCTGCCTGTTTAAATGTATATATTGAGTGGAGTTGGTTTATGCGAAATGCAGAAGCTCGAGAGAGGGGAGAGATACAATCAACCATATTGTTGTTGGAAATAGGAAACCAGTTGATACTTGATACTAAGTGGAGTCCTGCAAAAATAAATTGAAGATTGAATGAGGACACCCTACATACCTGGTTAGCTTTAGAGCTTTTTTGCTCTGTTCATGCTAATGTTATTGTTATCTCCTCTCAAATTTTCATACATCTGTTTGGCAATATACATCTGAAAATTTCTTGTATAGTTGGTGTACAGAATAAGAACACAGAACTCTCACATTTTGTGTTTTATTATTAAAATTTTCTCTGTAACATGGTGCACAGTGCAGTTGCCACCTGTAATGTAATCACTTTTGTCATTTCCATCGATTATAGCGGTGTTCATCATAGTTCTGGTTGATTACTAAAAAATTTGAAACTTCTGGATACTGAATTCTTTAATTCACTACAAATTTAACACACCAATTCCGTAAAGTTAGCCTAACATGCCAGCTATATTATAGGCTTGGGTTTGTTGCCTTTGCTGGTTCCTCGGACTGTGTTCACATTATTTATATTGTACTTGATGTCTTATTTTAACTAAATGGAAGTACTTCGTCTAATGCAAATCAATAATTTATGTCATGCATTTGATTAGAAAACTTAGAAGAAGGGGATCGGAGTGAATGGCTGTATGAGTCTTACTAAAAGTTGTAGAATAAGAAAGTCGACTCCAATAAATATTAATCATTGACGTGTACGCTCAGGTAACATTGTCGGCCCATACATAATACATTTCTCTTCTTCAATAAAACTAGTTGGCACTTGGCACTCCTCTAATTCAGGTTTTTTTTTTTTGCTCGCGCGCGCGCTGCTTTTCTTAGAAAATTCAACTTTTTATGGGCAAATTACTCAATGGTTTTTGTAAAAAAAAAAAAAAAAATGTATATATACTAGTACAACTCTCATGTAAGTGTGCAAGTGGTGGGCTCATTGGGCTCATGTATGATGTAAACCTAGAGATTTTCGGATCAATTTACCATACTGTTGATCCGTGCGGTTTCGAAGCCTCTCATGGAAAGGGATTGAGATAATCTACCAATAATTACACTAAAAATTGTATGCACTCATGTTTAAGTAGGCGAAATGTGGGAAAATTTTGGTCATTTTTAACCTCACTTAGGTCGGCAGAACGTGTGAAAAATTTCGGTCAACTATTCAGTGACTCTAGACTTTTCATTATGCTTAAATAGAGCAAGCGAAAACAATATTTATCTACTAACTTTTCCTAAAAACCTCAATTTAAAGCCTTGGTTAGAAAAGTAATCAATATTTATCTATTAACTTTTCATAAAAACGTCATGTTTTAGCTTTTAGGACTTGTCATAATGAAAAAGACGATCAAAGGAAGTCTTTAAGAAAGAGTAGCATCTCAAATAAAATATAGTAGTTTATCAACACAAATTCTGTGCACAACTGTGTGCACAGTACAATGGTCTCGATTCACTCAACAACTTTATGAAAGGAATTGCAGACGTAGTTATTCAAGTAGCACAATATGTTCCATTTGAAGCAATATTCCAGATGGAATCTTGCAGATTTTTTTCCCTGCATTGGCTGTGAAGCATTCATTTTCATGCAAATAGCCAGTACATATGAATTGAAGGAAAAAATTTGGTTTCAAATATGTTTGGAGCTCTTACTCCAAGCCTACTATGTAGCTTATGGTTTTTTTTTTTAAACTTAAATTGTCGAAATTCCAACCCATCTATAGGCAAGAATGGCATTAACGAAAACTACCTACCCTCCTTCCTCATTGATTTTATCCTTTTTCTATTTTCCTCCAATGTTTACAATTTTTTTTTCTTTTTTCTTCCTCCGCTTATTATATACTGAGAATATAACCAAAACTGGTAGTATTTCAGATGAAATTTTTGTAGTTTTTTGTAATTTTTTAAAATACGTGTGGATAAGAAAATGTGTAAAAATGTGTGTATTATTATTTAAAATATAAAAATGTAAATTTGAGATTACTTACCAAATAGGTCCTAATTGTTTGAGATGTCCATGTTATTTAACTTATTTGTAGGGATGGAAAACTTGTTTAAGCACATGCACGCAGCATGCACCACATGATAAACCGACAGGAGTAATTGTTTGCTCAGGCAAAGTTTTAATAAAAAAACGGCCTTTTCAAATTTTATCTTTGACTGGGGGACCTCAGGAGTGTCCATTCACGTGTCCTACGATTTGAGCAGCATGTGAAGTTGCATATGAGCCTTTGGTTGCGCGCCCTAATGTCTCGAACCTATAGAGATTTTAAAAGTGTTACCATATGTAGATGCATTTTATCTCACAATGAGAAGATATGAAACAATCTAATATTCACCATTTATCTCACAATTTTTTTTGCAACAACTATTATATCTCGGAGTGTAAGTGGTGGAGGAAAAATAATAAGTCCTTATGTAAGTAATAAACTATCATTTATAGTCTATTACATTAAAATTATGACAACAAATTATAAAATAATGTGTGATCCTAAAACTACTCAATATCTCCCCTTTCCTTGTGCCTATAAAAAAAGAAAGAAGCTTGTTTTTCATTCATATTTTTCTTCCTAGGACAGTTTTCCACGTAGAAAAGCCATACTTTTCTTTCTCTTTTTCTTTTCCTGTGTCACTAAACACTTTTGGTTTTCCTTAGGCACTTCACCATAAAAAACTCATTGTATTGCTGTGTAAAAACAGTTACTAATTAAATTTTATAATTTCAATAGTTTCAAATCAAACTCTAAACTTTTAAAATCATATCAATTTAAATTTTTCATCACAATTTAATACTGGAATTTTCAAGTTTGATTTGGCATTTTGATTTTTGAGTTTAAAGTGATAAAATTTTAATTTTTCATGGTTTGACTTGAAACTAACGAAACTACATAATTTAATTTCTAACTTTTAAATTTTAGGATTTAATTTAAAACCACCCTTGAAATATAGGGTTTACAATGTAATTGGACCAAAAAAGCATATTAGTTTCTATGGATTATGAATGTTTAGTAAGTCACTCCTACTCCTTTACGGTCAACCAACCATGACTGGCCACATCAAATGTGGGGTTTATGTATGGACTTTCTGCTTTAGAAGAAGGAAACTGGTATACCTAAAATGGTTTGATGCCTTAATTTCAAGCAAAATATTGCACTCGCAATCTGTGACTGATAACTGATAACTAAAAGGGACCAAACATGAATTCAACAACCATTCTTTTTCCGAGAGGGAAAACCAGTAATAATTTCATTGCCTAGTAACCACTCGTAGTGGAATCTTACTTTCATGTTGTTGGCAATTAACATTTAGGAAAAGTATGCGTTCCAACTTTTTAATTTTTTTTATATATATATATATATATATATATATTTATAGACACACACACTAGACAAGCGATCAAGGTAATGGGCTGAGAGGACACAATTTAGAAAGGGATAAAAACTAGTTTGATTGTGTAACCTAAAACTTCATTAGAAAATAATAAAAATACATTAAACGTGAAATGATTTTTTTATAAAGTCATAAATAAATATTTTTTACCTTGAAAATATGATGGTTCCATGACAAACTAGCTCTTTTGACCACCAAGTAATTAAGTATTTTGGATAAAATTCTTGAGTTTGAATCCCATTTGTACTAAAAAGAAATCCTATATATATATTTATTGAAATTTTCCTATAATCAATATCTTGTCCCATTTTTGTTTTGTTTTTTTTTTAAGTAAAAGAATAAATTTAGAAATACACCAAATTGTACACTCAATTTCACAACTTCTTGTTGAACTATGCGACTATATGGGGCAAACATTTTCTCCGGAATATTGACTTGTATGGCTCATAACTTTTCGTTGACCACTCATAATCACATAAATTAACAAGTTATGAATTTAGGTGTGAGAATGATTGTGTCCTTAGTATTGTTGGTGAAAATAGCCAAATACCATGTTTTGGCAAAAATTTTGGCAATCTAGCACTGTTTCGGAACTAATTAGCAATGTACCACTTTTTTGGTACTCGAGTTCACTAAACTCGAGTTCTAAATGGTACTCAAGTTTAGTAAACTCGAGTTCCTAGTGAGCATTCCACCGTGGTGCTAGCTGAGTTGGATTTTGGGCATTTAAAATGCCACGTGGTACTTGATGAGGTGAAGCTCGAGTACTATGTGTCCTATACCCGACTTTACTGGGCTCAAGTATGGCTCAAGTTCTAGGAATTCTTAGTCCACCATACTTGACTTCAGTAAATTCAGGTATGGCTCGGGTTCAACATGCTAGTAATCTACAATACTCAAGTTTAGTGAACTTGGGTATGGCTCGGGTTCAGGCCCAGGTACTTGCGTATATTGAACTCACTATACAATTAAGTCACCCCTATTTTTAACACCCACTCTTAACTCTTTGAATCTCCCTCTCTCCCATTTAGTCTTACTCTCTCATCACTCTCACTTTCTCAATCTCCCTTTCACTCTCTCAATCTCACTATCATCTCGCTCTCACTTTTCCACATGCTCTCAATCTCCCACACACTCAATTTTGCTCTCGCTCTAACTCTCACTCTCCCTCTCGCTCTTGCTCTGTACTCTCACTCTCAACCTGCATCCTCAATTTGGAATCACAAGGTACGTTCTCCTTACTCTCAATATTTGTTTGAGCATTTGGGGGTTATGGTTATTTGTGGGTATATGTCGGTAATTGTGATTGGGATTAATTTATGGGTAATTTGTGGCTATGAAAACTTGTTAGGGCTTCATCACATTGATGTATTATATTATGTTGTTGTTCTAATTAACAATTTCTACATTTTATTCAACTGTTGCGATTTTGATAACATGATAGGTTTGCACTTTCTTAAGTGATGGTTGCTCTAATTTGTTTGTTGAGAGAAATTTTATTGGCAAAATTCATTGTCCACTACTAGGGGAAGTGAGGGAATGGCCAATTTCGCATATTTATAAAAAATTTTATAATTTGGAAAATTTGTTGAGATTTTAAAATTTTAGATATGCATTAGTATCTCCTTTCAATCCTTTTGGTTTCCATGTTTATCTTGTATTTGGGTTGGCTTCTAGGATGCATATTGTTGTATTTGATTGCTTTTAAGTACAATGGGCCATTAATTACCTTTAATTTATGCCAGATATGGACCCACATGGAGCGGGACCCTCTGTGAGTTCTTTCTTGATAAGGTAGCCTATGCATCATTCAATTTAGCTTTGGGATGCTCTTTTGGCAGGCGAGGTATGCACTTGTCTAAAATCGTAGTGTACTAGAAAGATTTTTCTTACTATGCACTTTTCCTTAGCATTGGCATTTAAGTTTGAAGCATATTTATTACGTGCTTAGTGAATGCTATTATTAATACAACGCTGCTTTGTTTGCAGGAAGTGTCAGGTGTACTGACTTGTCATCACCTATTTATAATTGTACTCGAAGGTGGGTTAGATCCACGGATTGTAGCTTATATCGCAGTTGCGGGGTCAGAGAGGCTACTTCGGGTCCCAATTATAGACCTTGACTATGCATTAATCATGGCATTGGTGGAGAGATGACGGTTGAAGACGCACTCATTCCACTTGCCCCACGGTGAGATGACTGTCACGCTACAAGATATGGAGGTTATAATGGGGGTACCAATAGATGGCTTGCTAGTGGTGGGATTTACCTATATGCGAGATTGGGGTGACTTTTGTGCCGAATTGCTAGACCATAAGCCGCCAAACAAAGAAGTCGGTGCTGGTAAGAAAATCGCATTGCTGTGTGGGCTAAGGGTAAAAGCGCGTTGGCTCAAGTTGTGATTTAGCAACCCTCTCTTGGCTGATGCCACTGACGTGCTTATGCAGCAATATGCTTGGTTTACATACTGGAGATGTTGGGTGGTGTGCTGTTTATGGACAAGTCTGACGAACGACTCTCAATTATGTATATGGAATTTTTCAATCCAATCAGCAAAGAAAAGAGTTATAGTTGGAGTAGTGCATCACTAAGTTGGCTATATAGAGATCTCTATAACACATCAGAGAAGATAGCCAAGCAGATTGGTGGTATACTGCTATTGGTGCAGTTGTGAGCGTGGGTGAGATTTCCACATATATGTCCTGTGATGAGGCATCCACACCAGGCACTGTCCCCAAGTCCACTTGTTGTCAGGTATGTAGGATCTTAAATAGTTACCATTTTACATTTCTGCATTAACTTTTTCGTATGAGAATTATGTAAGTAACTGATATGAAGGTTATGTTTGTGTTGTTTGCTAGATGGAAAGGGGCTAAGTGCACAGCTGAACATCCAATGCACGTCCTACGCACCTATCATATGTCACTTGCTTCGCTACGACCAAATCAGGTATCGTGCCTTTGTTGGGGACTGCTTTGGCATTTAGTTATTGTACTTACAATTCACTTTGGAATGAATAAACATTTTTGATTTCGGAGTTAAACATTGTTGGCATGTATTGTTCACATTCGTTACACATTTTTCCTAATTATATTGTTAATATGGTTGTTTGCATCTGTTGGATCATTGCAGATTGTCTAGGAGCCATACAAGTCTGTGTTGGGTTCCCTGTTCGCATATTGTACGATAGGCCAACACATATGGAGGTCTATCATGCCGCTCATACATTTTTGGGTGGTTGAAGGCCATCTCCTCGAATGTGTTCTCCGACAGTTTGGGATGAAGTAAGGCATATCGGTTGATGTCGACACTTCAACTGAACTTCACAAGATTACACTCTAAGGCAAACTAGATAGAAACTAGACCGAAGTACATGCCACGAATATTGCTAGATGGGATGCGCAAGCCGCAATTGCCGATGCACCACCCTTTCATAGGGAGATGAGCTACAATGATGAGTATATGGTGTGGTTTTGTCCCCTCACTCTACGCCATATTACAAAAGAGACCTCGTATTGAGACACTTTGGTAAGTTTACAAAGGTTGTTCTATTACAAAAGTACCTCGCTTCACATTGTTTAGTTCAACCTACTAACACTACTCTTGTATACTTCTGATAGGTTGAATCACAGTTGAAGATTATGGAGAAGTGCGAACCAGGTTCCGAGATCTACACTAATTGTATTGCTGCCTTGAAAGCTGTTAAAGAGATCAGTTGATTGACCTTGGATGATGCACGTGTTGCGGGCAACACGAGTGAACCAGCTACACTAGCTGCACCTACTACGGGGCGGGGTCAGCAAGTAGGTGGACGTTGAGGGCGTGTAGGAGGTTGTCAATTTGGTCAGCGTCACACACCCGTGCACGACCACACCATATAGGAGGCAAGTCAGTCAGTAGATGAGTTTGATGAGATGTTTTTGGACCCACTGACATCCTCTACTACATCTCTGTTACCCACTACCCGTACGTCTCCCCCACCAACCACTGGCACTACCCCTACAGTTGTAAATGGTAAAGATGAGATGAGATTCATGCCTACCCCTGGTGTTGTCTCCCCTGAGTTTGTCCATACTGAGTTCATCCAGACAGAGATACCAACCCCCCCACCATATGCTTCACACATTGAGGATTGACCGCGAAGGCCGTAGTGGACACAAACAGATCCTCCTATTTGTGGGACTAGAGATGTTACTATACTTCGATTCAATACCGATTACATATACATTTCTTCATAGTTAAATGATTTGCATATTAGTATTTTCTTGTGTTCTTTTTAGGCAAGGTGAGACCATTCAAGGAACCAGTGAGGAGAAGAAAACGAGGATGATTTCAGTGTATGAACTCTTTCTTAGCTCTAAATCTATTCTTATTGTACTGATTTCTGTTTGTATTCTCATGATGAGGTGCATGGCGACACATTTGAAAATGAAGATGATCACGGACTTAGCGATGATGCAACCCTTATTGATGTTACTAGGGATGAGTTTGAGGAGCTCCTAGATACCGTGGGTGAACATGAGGATGTTGATCATATTGAAGAGGTGGTTGTAGAAGAAAATAGAGACACGTGCCCTGGTCCCGATCCTACGTCGGAATGGTTCACCAAAAACATTTGGGATAATATGTTTGATCCATCACCGGTTATGCAAACGGAAATATCAATTTGGAAGCCTGGGGAGCAGCCAATGAAAGGGATGGTATTTCCGACTAAATTGGCGATGCAAGTATGGTGGACTAAAAATTGGCGAAAATACTTGAGTTCACTGAACTTGAGTATGGTGGACTAAAAATTTTTGAAACCCAAGCCGTACTCGAGCCTAGTAAACTCGGGTATAGGACACATAGTACTTGAGCTTCACATCATCGAAAACCACATGACATTTTTAAATGCCTAAAATCCAGCTCAACCAGCGCCATGGTGGAATGCTCACTAGGAACTTAAGTTTATTAAACTTGAGTATCAACTCAAGTACCATTTAGAACTCGAGTTTAGTGAACTTGAGTACCAAAAAGTGGTACATTGCTAATTAGTTCTGAAATAGTGCTAAATTGCCAAAACATGATATTTGGCTATTTTCATCCAGTATTGTTACTGGTTTAAAATTTTCATCTACAGTTTTTCAATTTCTTAGATTCTAATTAGCTCAACCATCTTATCATTAAATAAAATACTGAATTTGAATCCGTTTAGAGCCTACACACAAACAAGTTTTTTTTTAATTAAAAAATCCAATATTGTCTTGAATTTATGGTGATCTATTATATTACTATAATACAAACATTCAAAAAATATATATATATATATATATATATACATATGTGTGTGTGTCAATTACAACTCACTTTTTCTCCAGCCAATATATTGTCCCCATTAACGTTAATAATCAAATTATTTTTTACTTTTTATAGGACAAGCTAATTTTATAAAGATTTTTTTTTTTGACGAGCTAATTTTATCAAAGAATTTTTTTTTTTGAGAATTTTTATTATTATAAAGACTTGACCTTGAAAGAATGTTGTTATCTGGCCCCACCTCAATTATGAATTCTTTCTTCCTGGCAACAATTGGAAATTACTCTATTACTTCGTACACACGGCGACACCCAAATAGCCCTACAAGTTAGCATTAATCAATAATATATGTGACTCACCAAAACACACTAAAAACCCAATTTTGTGGCTGTTTGTTTTGTGGCCTTCCCGTCTTCCTAGCTACCCAAACCATCATCACCCTCTCTCTCTCTCTCTCTCTCTATGTATGAATGAATCACTATGACAACAAACAAAGAGACTGGTATTGTTGTTGTACCTTCACAACCTGGCCTTGAGTGTTGCATGTGTGGAGACTATGGTTTATCCCACGAGCTTTTCCAATGCAAAGTCTGCCATTTCAGATCACAGCATAGGTATGTATATATACCAAGAACACAGTTTATGATTCAATTTTGGTTTTCTCTTTGTGGATCTTAAATATTTTTTGTGTACCTGTGATCTTAGCTATCTGATTGTTATCTCACAATTCGAATCTTTACTACAGGTATTGTAGCAATCTCTACCCAAAGGCTGAGTCTTACAAGATTTGCAATTGGTGTCTAAGTCAAAAGGATGACACCAAAGAAAAGTCACAAAACTCTTCCAATTCTTCCTCATCAAACAAGAACCAAACCGAAAGGAATGGGAACACAAAAAGTGACAACCTTGCAATCCTAAAGGGTCAAAGAGGCACTCTGCAATTGAAACTCAATGACCCCATCAAGAAACAGCGATCGCCTGATGAAAATTCACCATCGCCAACCCCATCACCAACAACACGAAGGAGGCTCATAACTAGAGCTCGAATGGAAGAGAAGCTAAGGAGGACAAAGTCAGAGGAAATAGCAAACAGAATTGGAGTCACAAGGCAAGTATTCAGGAATAAGGTTAGAAGGTACAAGCTTTTGGATGAGGTTTCAAGCTGATCAATAATGGATAATATCAATATGGGTTTTTGCAAACAAATACAGATGAATTGTTGGTTTTTTATTTTATTTTATATATATATATATATATATTTTGTCTATTTGTACAGGAAAATGAAGATCAGATAATATATGGGTAATACCGTAATAGGGTTAGTAGGGTCACCTCAGACTTTTACTTCATTCCCAATAAATTTCATTATACATACAGTGTCAATGTAATTTGCTAGCAAAGCTTGGATTAGTACCAATAATCAGTGGTGACAACAAACTAAATGCCTTGTTATAATGAAACTATACGTTTCTGACTGTAATTAGACAAAACTAGTCGAACAGTGAATACCGAATTTTGAGGTTCCGATATATATATAACAGATATGTTGTGAGTACTGAGTAGTGCATAATAATAAATGTAGTGGACCGCTAACATTACTAACCTTTGTTTCCAAAGGTGTTTATTCTTTTAGTTCTGTCGGAACCATTTTTGGGAGGTGAAAGTACAAATTTTGGTGTTTTCACCATTTTATTTTGTCATCATTGATTCATGTTGTTAAAAAAAAAAAACCGCAGTAATACCCTCCTCCCATATTAGAATTATTGTAAGAATTTTGGCATTTTCCTCATCTTGGGTGTCACCAATCATCAACATCATGGCAATACATTATACATTTTGGAGCCAATCAAACATTGTTGCATGTTAAAAACACTAGGGGAATTTTTTTCTATTTACTAAAAGTTACAAGGTAGTTTACTGAAGCAGTGGGTTTATGTTAAATCCCAAATAAAAATGGTAGTTTGAAGGTTTAAGTAGTTTCAAGGTAGTTTACTAAACCACTTACTGTTTAAATGGGCTGGAAAAGACTTTTTTCAATTTATTTATTTTCATAGAATCTGTCAATTCTAAAGTTTTCTACAATCACTTGGATATTTTATATATTCTAAAATTATTATATGCTACAAGGATATGTCGCCAAATTTTTGGATACATTACAAAATGTGTTAGGATCCTTGGAGAGAATACCAGAAAGATTGTGTAGTAAGATATGCTAATATATTAGGTAAGAAATAAAGAATTATGAGAAACTCGGAGTAAGTTGTTGCTATTGTTGTTGTTGTTGTTGTTGTTTTTTATTTTTGGTGGAGAAAAGAAACTCGGAATAAGTTGACTTCGTAAACAGCATTGTGATTTGTGAATAGCATGGGTTATATTTAATTGAAATGAAAAAAAAAAAAAAATCAAAGATAGGCAATTGATCCATTGAAAAAATGTGTGTCACGGGCAAAAGATTCTAATTCAGCGATAATCCATATATATGCTTCGTAAATTATTTAGATGCTCCTGTTCTACACTAAATCTTCTATTGTTCAAACAAATCGAACAAGAAAAAGTGTGAATGTGACATATTAAGGCTATTATCAATTTCATTTGATTGTATTATTATTTTTATTTAAAAAAAAAAAGTAAAAGAAGGAGATGAGTAGGAGTAAATATATAGATGTTTAATTAGTTTAGTCTATCTATTAAAGCTGGAGGTTTATATATTGGTGCATTTTGGCATATCATTTTAAAATCATCTTATATATAAAAACTCATAACATAACACATTAGATTCCTATAATCCTATCATATCTTTTTTGTCTTTTCTAAATCTTATCACCATCTTATTTCAGAACTACTTGTTAGAGATTCTAAATAGAAATAGTATCATTATGGGTTTGGGTAAGATTCAAGTTTCAGATGAACATTTCCATGTTATTCATGAAATCCTCTTCCGTGAAATCCTCCAATTACCTCAAATTTTTAGTTAAATATAAGATACGTGACTCTTTTTTTTTTTAATTTACATGGGGTTATTACGACCATTAAATTTTTGTAAATGTCACATATCTTACATTTAAATTAAAATTGGGGGATTTAAATAAGAGTGGACAATTACAAGATGATTGAACTCTATAATTATAGCCATAGGTACAAATACTAACTTATTAGGTGTTTTCTCTATTTTTTCATGGTAAGACACATATATTATCAGTTTATCACACGCAATATATTAGTGATGCTTATTTTATTAAGAGCTGCTCTAAATTTGATTAAATTATATTTTTAATCTTTTAAGTTTATAGTTTTGGTTTCTTAAGTTTATAGTTTTCATTTTGATCTTTTAAGTTTGATTTCATTTTAAAATGGCCATTCCTCCTATATTGGCGACTAATCTAGTTGTTAAAAGCGAGAATATGGTTTTATGCTCTTGTTTTGTATCCCTTTGTTGTGGGTTGTTCTATGCATCTTTGTATTTTATCGTGTTTGGTTTAATGCGAGAATATTTTATCGTGTTTGGTTTTATGCTCTTGTTTTGTATCCCTTTGTTGTGGGTTGTTTTGTATCCCTTTGTTGTGGGTTGTTCTATGCGAGAATATGGTTTTATGCTCTTGTTTATGCTCTTGTTTGGTTTAACGAAGATTGCTATTGAACCAATAATAATAATAATTGTGAGGGGGCCAGGCAGCATAAGAGGAAGATGGAAGTTTCGTAGTTAACGCGCGTGCAAGTCTCAATCGAAGAACTTGTCAGTTAAACAAGAGATCAATAGACGAGAACAATACGCATATCAGTTTAGTGTTATGATCATTTCGATCTATCTAAAGGAAACCCTTCAAGAGGATGGTTAAATCTATCAAAATCACATTTATTACACCTAATCACCCACTCAACATTTAATGTGATGTGACATGTTCTCTCGGCGAAATTTCTAACCGCCATTTGGAGTCGCCATTTGGAGTCATGTTCAGATCAGCAAAACAGATATGGGCACGGGGTATGTTTGATTTACTAAAAGCAATATGAGAGGGTAACTCTAGATTTCCATAGTTAAGGTTGTGTCAATCAAGGGTATAAATATCCCACTTTGTAGCATTTCTAAAGGCGTTCAACCCTTAACCCAAATGGTTTCCACTTTCCCTAATTAAGAATTTTACTAACTTAATGTTCAAAGTGCTTATAGCCACCCTTGCCAGGATTTTCATGTTTATTGTGTGCAGGTATCGATCAAACAAACCTTCTATTTTTTTTTAGAGCTTCCAGCAAATACCCATCACCATATCTGCACCTACGTATAATAGTAATTGTGGGGGTAGAAATGTCAAAACACCAAGATGGGCCTTGGGCCTTGTTTGAGGACGTCGACTTCGTTAAAGGGCCGCAATGCGGGAATAAGGTCCCTGAATTAAGGGCCCAGGGGCCCATCGATCAGGGCACTGATCGATTGGGGAGAGTCCGAGGAGGAGGTATCCTCGAACAACAGAGACGAGGACCAAAGAGTGCAACGCGACGCCTAGGGAATGACTCTCGAAGCTCAAACAGGCCATGTTACACTTCAACGGGACGTCGAGGAGGAGAACTAGTGAGATGTGCTTTGCGTAAAGCTGCTGCCACCGCATTAAAGGCTTCCCACCTACCCACCTGGCTGCATTAATGGGGAAGTGACCCCTGAGAGGATAGTGATTAGCCTTATGGCCACGATGGACAGTTTTCAAGAAGACGATGGATGAGAAAGAGATCTACATTCATGGTTCCATGAATAGGAACGAGGAAGAGGGGGAATATAAAAGGAGGAGGGGAGGCCATTGAAAGGAGATCCAGAGCTGGAAAAGAAAAAGATTTTCCTCGAACCTAGCGGAAGGGAAGCAAGGATAGAGACTCCTCGGCCCTCGTCCGAGGAAAGCCAAAGTCACGCCTTCAATTCGTTGCACACCACTGTGGACCTAGCCAAAACACCATTGCTTTCCTATCGTCCCAAGAAGTCTAAGTTTCAAGCCCACTCTCTACAAATTCTATTGTATAGGCCATTTGGGCTGGCTCATCACGCACTTGGGTTTAGGTTTGATTTGTGTCCTTACAATTGACGCCGTCTGTGGGAAGCCTTGAGAAAAAGGGACGTGCGGCATCATGGAAGGCTCGTGTTCGTGTCGTGTAGAGGCCATGGGATCCTAGCACGAGGATCATTTCTCACAGTTGGAGCGGGAGAGAGATCTCGAAACCAGCGTGCGCATAGGACATACGCGCTGGAGGAGTCACCCACGGGACGGAAGCAAAACCTCTCGCAAAAAAAGTGTCGAGACCCTACAAAGGGAGATTGACCATCTGAAAAGGAAGCTGTGACGGGAGAAGCGATGGCGCATGCCCTCTCCTTCAGACCAGTCCTCAGCAGATACTCACAGTAGCATCGGCAGTTCCAGGTTAAGGACCCCCCTAGCGAGTCCTCTTCTCACGAGGACGAATGCCGTTGCGACCCTAAGGGTAAGAGGACCTCCTCTAGGGGTTTGGCCAACAATGCCTTGAGCAAGGCGCTCCACCAGATTTCCAAGTCGCCCTTCATTTGGAGAATTGAGAAGGAAAAACTCCTGAGGCGGTTTACCCAACCGACCTTTACCGTTTACAACGGAAGAACGGACCCAGTGGAACACATGAGCCATTTCAGCCAGACGATGGCGGTGCACTCAAAGAATAAGACCCTGATGTGCAAAGTCTTCCCCTTCAGTCTGGGACCTGTCACAATGAGGTGGTTCAATGGCCTGAAGGCAGGCTCTGTCAATTCCTTCATGGAGCTCACTAGGGCATTTGGCTCGTGGTTCATGACGTGTAGTAGGGTACCTTGGCCCCTGGATTCACTGTTGTCCATGGCCATAAGAGAAGGAGAGACCTTCAGGTCATATACCGATAGGTATTGGGAAATGTACAACGAGATTGAGGGGGACTTCGACGAAGTCGCCGTCAGCATCTTTAAGGTCGGTCTTCCAAACAAGCATGACCTAAGGAAGTCACTGACCAAAAGGCCTGTCAAGAGCGTGCGTCGGCTCATGGACCGCATTGATGAATACACACAGGTCGAGGAGGATCAGGTGCAAGGAAAGGGTAAGGCGAAGGTTATCCCTCAGGAGAGGAGGGATTTCAGGTTGGACCGATAGGCAACAATAGGCCGAGGAGAGAGTTCTTTGGGTAGCCTGGTCCGATACCTGCGTAGGTGGTCAGCACCGTGTTCCGTGAACCCATACAACGGGTGTTCGAGAAAATCTGTCATAAACCCTACTTCAGGTGGCCTAGCAAAATGATAGGTGATCCCATAAAGCGTAACTAGAACCTCCATTGTCAGTATCACCAAGAAAACGGCCACGCGACGGAGAACTGTAGGAACTTGCGAAATTACCTAGAACAATTGGCGAAGGAGGGGAAGTTGAAATAGTTCTTGTATCGGCCTGTCGGACAGGAAGAACATCCTGGACCAACAAGTCAGGGCCACCACACCTTGAGGCCCCCTTTGGGGACCATCAATGTCATTCTCGCTGCTCTTGGTAGGACTGGTTCATGCCCTTTTAGGGTGATGTCCATGGCACAAGCCCTCACCGAGGATCCTGACTCCGAGCCAAAGTAATTTTAAGGGTAACAAGCCCCCTACTGTAGGGTTCTCGGACGACGACAAGGTGGGGGCCATCCAACCACATGATGACGCTTTAGTCATAATGTTAACGATCGGAGGTTACGATGTGAAGAGGGTGATGGTAGACCAAGGAAGCGGTGTAGACATCATGTACTCCGATCTGTTTAAGGGGCTGAACTTGAGGGAAGAGGATCTTTCGGCCTATGACTTACCACAGATAAGTTTCGAGGGAAAGACAGTCGTCCTGAGGGGGCAGATTAGGTTGCCTGTGCAGTCAGGACCAGCGGTAGTGGAAGTGGACTTCATTGTGGTCGACGCCTACTCTCCTTACACGGCCATTGTGGGGAGACCTTGGCTGCACGCCCTAGGGGCTGTCTCCTCCACTCTCCATGCCAAGGTGAAGTTCCATTTCGACGGCCAGGTCGAAGAAATTATTGAGAGTCAGTCCACGGCGAGGCAGTGCCTGACAGCCACAGTTCTGCGCAGGCCGAAACCTGAATCCTCGGCCCCGGCCGAGCGACCCCATAGCAATTAGCCTCTTCTGCCACAACAGGGGGAAATAGTGGCGAGAGAGCCCACGTGTGAGGGGTTAGACAAAGTTCTCGTGGATGGTGACCTAGAGAGGTTCTTTCAGGTAGGGGCCCAGTTACTAGTCGAGGAGAAAGAGGGGTTGGTTGCATTCTTAAAGGGGAACATCGACATGTTTGTATGGGATGCATACGAGGTGCCTGGGATTGACTCGAACTTCATTTGCCACCACCTGAACGTCAACCTGGCTGCCATGCCGAAGAGGCAACCTTCTCGGCACTCTTCAAAGGAATATTTCGAGACTGTTAAAGAAGAAATCATCAGACTTAAGAGAGCTGGGGCTATCAAGGAGGTGTTCTACCCCGAATGGCTGGCACACACAACCTTTGTCACCCCCACCGGTAACTACCATTACAAGGTGATGCCTTTCGGCTTGAAGAACGCAGGGGCTACCTACTAGAGGATGATGACCAGGATGTTCGAGGCGCAGTTAGGAAAAACTGTCGAGGTGTACGTGGATGACATAGTTGTGAAGAGCAGGACTATATCGGGGCACGTGGCCGACCTGAACGGCACCTTCTAGACTTTAAGGGAGCACAAGCTACGTTTGAACGCCTCCAAATGCTCCTTTGGTGTAGGGTCTGGCAAATTTCTAGGTTATATGCTCACTCATAGAGGTATTGAGGCCAACCCCGTCCAGATCACCGCAATCTGCAACCTCCTTGGTACCCGAAGGAGGTCCAAAGGTTGGCAGGGATGATGGTCGCCCTCAACAGGTTCATTTCCCGGTCCGCGGACAGGTGCCGACCTTTCTTCCAGCTATTGAACAAATGGAAGGGATTCGAATGGACCGAGGAATGTTCCTTGGCCTTTCAGCAACTAAAGGAATATCTGTCTCTGCCACCCATTATGTCTCGCCCCGATTTAGATGAAGTACTGTTCGCATACATAGCCGTGGCCGCCCACGCCGTCAGCCTGGTTCTGATACGGGATGATGACGGTATACAGAGACCAGTCTATTATGTGAGTAAGTCTCTACAGGAAGCCAAGGTTCGGTATCTACTGTTAGAAAAGACGATTCTAGCTGTGGTGCACGCGACACGTCGGCTCCCGCATTGCTTTCAATCCCACACCATTGTCATACTGACCCAACTCCCATTTAAGTTCGTGCTGCGGAGCGCTGACTACTCCAACAAAATCGCTAAATGGGGAACTGTCTTGGGGGCCTTTGACATCAAGTACATGCCTCGCACCTCTGTGAAGGGGCAAGTCCTGGCCGACCTGGTGGCGGAGTTCGCTGAGCCTTCCATAGAGGAGACCCTGGAAGGATGAGGCATGGATGGAAAACCAGTTGGCGTAATCTCGTGCGAGAAACCTCCGGCGTGGAAGGTTTTCGTGGACGGAGCCTCCAACCAGAAAGGTTCAAGTGTAAGGATAGGTTTGATATCCCTAAAGGGAATCGTCGTGGAAAAGTCCTTGAGGTTAGTGTTCTCGCCTACTAATAATAAGGCCGAGTACGAAGCTTTGCTAGTAGGAATGGATATGGTTCAAAGGATGGGGGGGGGAAACGGTGTAGGCGTTCTCAAACTCGCAGCTGGTGGTCGGCCAAGTGGAAGGAAAATTGGAAGCTAGGGAACCGAGAATGTGAGAGTATTTAGCCCGCGCCAAACACTTACAGTCTAAATTTAAGTCTTTTGTGTTGTCACATATCTCTAGGAATGGGAATACCCACGCCGACTCATTGGCCACACTTGTAACCTCCTCAGCACACGATCTACCTTGGGTCATCCTAGTCGAAAACCTATTTAAGCCCGCTGGACAGAGTGGTGGTGCCCCCCGGATCCACCAGGTCAGAATGGGACCAAGTTGGATGGACCCAATAGTGTCCTTCCTTAAGCATGATACCCTGCCAGAAGAAAGGTCTGAATCCGACAAGATCCGTAGGAAGGCTCCTCGGTTCTGGCTATCCGAGTAAAAGAAGCTCTACAAACACTCCTTCTTAGGACCCTACTTGTTGTGCGTACACCCGGAAGCAACGGAGCAACTTATGGAAGAACTGCACGAAGGGATATGTGGCAGCCACACTGGAGGCAGATCGCTAGCCCATAGAGCCCTCACTCAGGATATTGGTGGCTAAACATGCAGAGAGAGGCGCAGGATTACGCGAAGAAGTGTGATTAATGTCAGAGGTTCGCTCCCAACATCCACCAGCCGGGGGGTGTCCTCCACCCCTTGGTCAGCCCGTGGCCGTTCGCTCAGTAGGTATTGGATATTGTGGGTCCATTTTCGAGGGTAGCGGGAAACAAGAGATGGTTGCTCGTTGGGACGGACTACTTCACCAAGTGGGTTGAGACAGAGCCCCTCTCGAACATTAGAGACGTGGATGCAAAGAAGTTCATTTGGAAAAACATTATTACAAGGTTCGGGATCCCGCACACCCTGATCTCGGACAACGGCTTGCAGTTCGATAGTAGGGCCTTCAGAAAATACTGTGGGGACTTCGGCATTACAAACAGGTACTCCACTCCAGCCTACTCGCAAGGGAATGGCCAAGCCGAGGTAGTGAACAAAACGATAGTAAATGGGCTCAAGAAGAGGCTGGATGATGCTAAAGGCAAGTGGGTAGAAGAAGTGCCACACGTGCTATGGACGTACCGAACTACTCCGCGAAGATCCACGGGGAAAACGCCCTACTCAATGGCTTATGGTGCTAAAGCCGTGATCCCATTGGAAATAGGGTTTCCAACGATGAGGACTCACTCCTTCATCCCAGACAACAATGACGCCTTGCTGCAGAAGGGGCTGGACTTGATAGAGGAGAGGCGAGAGAATGCTATGGTTCGGCTAGCCTGCTACCAGCAAAGGCTCAAGCAAGGCTACGATTCTCACGTAAGGTCTAGGCCCTTTGCTCTTGGGGACTTAGTCCTGAGGAAGGTCGTTGGGATTGCTAAAAACCCAACATGGGGAAAATTAGGGCCAAGCTGGGAGGGGCCCTACCGAATAACCTCGGTGGCCGGCATAGGGTATCGTCTCACCGACATAGAAGACCAACACATAAAACGGCCTTAGAATGTAAATAACCTCAAAAGGTACTACTATTAATGAAAGGCGTACACACCATGCATTTGGATGTTATTGTGTTAAGCTAATTGTTAGTATGTCATTTTCTAACGCTAAACAAAAGTGTTAATGTAGACCTAGGCTACGCCAGGTCCTCGGACCTTCTATCTTGGAAAAATTTAACATTTCAATCTTTTTAACTAAGTGTTAATGTCAACCTAGGTTACGCCAGGTCCTCGGACCTTCTACCTCGAAAAAATTTAACATTCCAATCTTTTTAACTAAGTGTTAATGTCAACCGAGGCTACGCCAGGTCCTAGGATCTTTTACTTTAGAAAAATTTAACATTCCAATCTTTTTAACTAAGTGTTGATGTCAACCTAGGTTACGCCAGGTCCTCGGACCTTCTGCCTTGGAAAAATTTAACATTCCAATCTTTTTAACTAAGTGTTAATGTCAACTTAGGCTACGCCAGGTCCTTGGACCTTCTGCCTTGGAAAAATTTAACATTCCAATCTTTTTAACTAAGTGTTAATGTTAACTTTAGCTATGTCGGGTCCTCAGACCTTCTGTTTTGGGAAAATTTAACATGCAGTTCAGTCTTTTTAACTAAGTGTTAATGTCAACCTTAGCTATGTTGGGTCCTCGAACCTTCTGCTTTGGGAGAATTTAACATACAGTTCAACCTTTTTAACTAAGTGTTAATGTCAACCTTAGTTACGCCGGGTCCTCGAACCTTCTGCTTTGGAAAAATTTAACACGCAGTTCAATCTTTTTAACTAAGTGTTAATGTCAACCTTAGCTACGCCGAGTCCTCGAACTTTCTGCTTTGGGAAAATTTAATATGCAGTTCAACCTTTTTAACTAAGTGTTAATGTCAACCTTAGCTCTGCTGGGTCCTCAGACCTTCTGCTTTGGAAAAATTTAACACGCAGTTCAATCTTTTTAACTAAGTGTAAATGTCAACCTTAGCTATGCCGGGTCCTCGAACCTTATGCTTTGAAAAAATTTAACATGCAGTTCAACCTTTTTAACTAAGTGTTAACGAAAACCTAGGCTATGCCAAGTCCTCGGACCTTCTGCCTTGGAAAAATTTAACATACCAATCCTTTTAACTAAGTGTTAATATCAACCTAGGCTATGCTCGGTCATCAGACCTTTTACTTAGGGAAAATTTAACATGAAGTTCCATTCTTATCTAGGTGTTTTTGAAGAAAATTAACATGCAATTTATATCGTTCCCTAAAGTATTAATCAAAACCGTAATCATGCCGGGCCTGAGGGCCACTCGTTCTTGGGAGAAACTTACATTTCGGTTTGTTTCCATAGCTGTTAAATGAGACTAAAACTACTCTAATGTTTGGGTGTTGCGGGTGAGTTTACGACGTAAAGCCCCTCCCACTTAGGGTTCACCTGGTTGATCAGCGCATATGCAAAACTAGAAACCAAGTCCACGAAGTACTGACAAGGAGATAGAAAATTAAGATTGTTCACATTCATAATAAGATGATTAAGGGTACAATTAAGAGTCTCCATGTTAAACCGAAAACAAAAGAAAAGGGTACTTTAGGCAAAAACAAAAGAATCTCTCGAAGAAAAGGGGGAAGAGTCTGGCAGCTTAAGTCTTGGCCACATTTGGAAGATCCTCCTCGGGCACCACTTCATCTAGGCTGACCTTGTCCTCTGCTCCTTTTGCCTCGAACTGTGCGGGCTTGGGTGCAGCTTCCACAAGGGTCAGAGTGCCGTCAATGGGCCCTGCCTCCAGAAGGGCCAGGGGCTACTTCTCTTTGTCCTTTGTCCTAAGAGGAGGATCATCTTGGCCGTCTTGCCTGCCTTGACCCTTGCTAGCCTGCTCTTCCGAAGGAACGTCCTGGCAGGGACCTGATGAGGCTGGAGGAAGAATGGGGGCCACAATGGAAGTAGAGGGAGCCGCAGTAGGAGGAGCATCAAACTCACGGATATCCGGGGGATACCACACATTCTCGGCTCTCCTCCATTCAGACGAGGAAGGTGCACCGGCCGCATCGAGGGCTTCCAACCAGACCTGTCGGCAGTACTCCCTGCATAGGTCCACCAACTCTTCGACCAGACGGGTCTCCTTCTCCTCGACCCCCTTTTGGAAGGAAGCGGCCACAGTAGCGTCGACGGCCTCTTTAGTAGCACGAGCCTCTTCCTCGGCCTTCGCCAGCTCTTCCTTCAAATGGGCGTTGTCTTGTCTGGCCACGGCGAGATCCTCCTTGTAGCCTCGGAGCTCCTTCTGCTGTGTCTCAGCTTGGGCCGTGGCATTTTTAAGGCCAGCCTCAACGCTCCTCTTCGCCTGCTCCTCCGCCATTAGCTTTTTGGCGAGCTTCACCTTCTCGACCTTGGCAAGGCCTAGAGCTTTCTCCGTCTCCACTCGGACATTAAGTTCAGCGGAGGCCTTCTTTCGGGCATCCTTCACCCATTTCTCGGCTACAAAGACCTCCTGGATGGCCTGCATGCACATGAAAAGCATAAGTAGCCGGTGAGCATGTTCAAAAACTAGCGCAAGTAGTGAAAGTTGAACAATACGTACCAAACCCAAATCCCTCTTTAGGAGAGGAACAACTGCTGCTGCTGTGTCTGCTCGAGGACCTCCATGTCTTTGGGGAGGAGCAGGGGCTGTTCGAGAGCCTCGGCGAGCTATAGGGAGTGCCCCTTTTGGTACTCTCTTATGCTGGAGCGTTCAGAGATGGGGGTCCCATCTAGCTCCAACACTGAGGACCAGAAAGACTGGGCTTGGTGCACATTGGCTAACTCACGAGTCTCCCTACTCTCCACAAAAAGGGCACGCGTTCAGCCTTTGGCGGCCTTTTGTTGTTGTTGTTGTTGTTCTTGTTGTTATTCTTGCTTGAGTTTCTTTTGCTGAGCTTCCTCGCCCTCCTTTTTCCTCTTCTTCTTGAGGTCAAGGGCGTGAATCTTAGGGTCGACGGCAGGAGGAGGAGGGGGTAGTTGAAGGGGAAGCTTGGATCCAGTGGCACTCCTCTTAGCCACTTGCACACCTCGCGTGCCCATGAGAGATCATAAACTGGCCATTTCTTCCTCCTCAGTGCTGCTATTCACCTTGGAGATTATCAGACCTCTTATCCCCAAGCACTCGGTGGCCTTGTCATCCGAGAGCTCGATAATGTCGTCCTCTTCAAAGTTCTTGGCCTCCGCAGCCCTGTGCTGGTCAGTCTCCCCCTCGGCAGAAACAGTTAGAGGCCGAACCGAGACTGGGACCGCTCTAACAGAGGGAGAATACAATACCACCGACGGGTCGTCTGGCAGATCGTGTGGGGCGAGGAAGTTAGGCTTTGCGACATCTATCCGCTTGCGCCTCTTATCACCGGCGACGATTGCATCTTCAACCTCCTGGAAAACGGTGGACAGAAGATCGTACCCCAAGATTAGGTGGGCAGCCCTCACTTGCAGATCCTCATTCACGAACACCTCGAATCTCAACACTCTGTTAAGATCCCAGACGTTAACCTTTCCGAGGCGAGGAGATATGTGCTGCTTGTCTGCAAAAAAGACACTCAAAGGATTAGGTTCAAAAAACAAACTTGGGCAACGAGGACATCAAGTTACAAATTTCCAGAGGCAAAGGCAACGAAATTAAAGCTTGAACCAGAAATCTAAAATCCTAGGCAACCACACCTGGTTTCCCCTCGCTGACGGGGCAATGGACTCTGTCGTACTATCTCCTGGAGGCAACGACGTAATCATCCTTCATTCCTTTGTTGGATTTAGGGAGACACGATATAAGCCTAACGATACTAGACCGGGACTTAAGATAGTACCCTACAGTCTTCAACGGGTGGCACTCATACAAGTAAACAGCGTCACGCCACGTGAGGTTTAAACCCATCTGTTCGTTCAGAGCGTCTACACTGCCAATGATCCTAAACATATTGGGCGTACATTGGTCGGGGCACAACCTGTGGTTGCGAAGGCACTCACTAGTGACGGGACCTATGGGAAGGGTCATGCCACCCTCGAGGAAGGCAATGATCGGGATAACCACCCGCCCTTCCCCCCTAGAATCAGCCACCGCCTCAGGGGGGGCAGTATTTTAGTTCCACTTCCAGAGGGATGTGGAATTTGGCTCGGAATCCCTCCATACTGGATTCGGAATCCACCAGACACTTGAACCTACCCATTTAATCGAGACTAAAGCGAAGACTTAGAGAGGAAAGGGAAAAAAGTTAACAGCCAAGGAGAAAGGGGCTAAAGGAATGAGAACTTACAGAGAAAGGGGGATACGACTCTTTAAGTGCTTTTGGAGAGAAAAAAAAGTTGCTTTTTGGGAGTGAAGTTGGGGTGCGCGACTTCCTAAGCGTTTAGGGAGTTTGAGAAGCAAAAATTTATGAGATTTGTCTCGCTCAAATTTTCAGGAAGAATCAGAGCCGTTGGATCCACATCTCACCGTAGAACGTGGGCGACAGGGAGTTACTCAGGGCAATTAATGCAGGTGTTGCATGTTATGAAGCGCCAGAAGCTTTCCTTGAAGGCGTGAGGGAACTTCGCATGTGCTGTGCTTGAAGGGTCATGTGAAGGTAGCATTCGTGGGTCAAAAAACTCATTCCCTTCCTTGGATCAGAGTCAAATGAATTTTTGAGGGGCTATTGTGGGGGTAGAAATGTCAAAACACCAAGATGGGCCTTGGGCCTTGTCCGAGGATGTCGACTTCGTTAAAGGGCCGGAATGCGGGAATAAGGTCACCCGAATTAAGGGCCCAGGGGCCCATCGATCAGGGCACTGATTGATTGGGGATAGTTCGAAGAGGAGGTATCCTCGGACAACAGAGACGAGGACCAAAGAGTGCAACGCGACGCTTAGGGAATGACTCTTGAAGCTCAAACAGGCCATGTTACACTTCAACGGGACGCCGATGAGGAGAACTAGTGAGATGTGCTCTGCGCAAAGCTACTGCCACCGCATTAAAGGCTTCCCACCTACCCGCCTGACCGCATTAATACGGAAGTGACCCCCGAGAGGACAGTGATCAGCCTTATGGCCACGATGGACAGTTTTCAAGAAGACGATAGATGGGAAAGGGATCTGCATTCATGGTTCCATGAATAGGAACGAGGAAGAGGGGGAATATAAAAAGAGGAGGGGAGGCCATTGAAAGGAGATCCGGAGCTAGAAAAGAAATAGATTTTCCTTGAACCTAGCAGAAGGGAAGCAAGGACAGAGACTCTTCGGCCCTCGTCCGAGGAAAGCCAAAGTCACGCCTTCAACTCGTTGCACACCACTGTGGACCTAGCCCAAACGCCATTACTTCCTATCGTCCCAGGAAGTCTAGGCTTCAAGCCCACTCTCTACAAATTCTATTGTATAGGCCATTTGGACTGGCCCATCACGCACTTGAGTTTAGGTTTGATTTGTGTCCTTACAGTAATAATTATAAAAGAACCAAAACATTCATCTTTGCACCAAAACACAGAGCAACAGTCCACAAATGAGAAAGCACAAAGACGCAAAGAACAAAGTCACAAACCACAACAAAGGGATACAAAACATAGAAAAAAGTAACGACCATATGGAAGAACAAGAGGTAACGTCGGTGAGTATAGCATAAATCACCATGTAATGTAAATTGAAATGGAGCCGAAAGAAAAGTAGGGAGGGGATAAAAATATATAATTATATAGATAGGTCCACACGGATTGATGAAATATAAAAATAATTTTGTGCGAATTACCAAATACCAACGAAGACTTCTTTACTGGTCAATGGTCTAGTAATACTTTAATCTCCATTTGTGAAAGTGAAGTTTGGGGCAATTTTCCTGCAAAGAAATCTTCATTGGTAGTTCATTAAAAATGCGAAAATTACAAAATTTACAATAATAATGAGATCCACATATGTGATATTTGTTTGGTGAAGGGTCTCATCTTTCTCTTTTCCTTTCACAGAAAGGCATTAACCAAAGCAACAACCATTGATACAGTAATAGTATGTCTTCCAAAATATGTAAGAAATTAATTATAAATAAAAATGAAGATTGCACACCATAATTTCAATGAGACTATGAGAGGTGCACCCTTTAATTCTTCTGTTCATATTGAACTCAAGATATATGCCTAGGAAAAAAGTTATAATTATAAGAGATCTCCTAAATTTTTTACATGTTTTAAGCCTGCATTTGGGTTATAAGCTGAAATTGGATTTTAAAACTAGTTTTTGAGCTTATGTATAGTTTATTAAGTCTCATTTTTTTAGGTACAATTTTTTTTTTTTCTAACTTATTATATTACTTTGAAATAAAAGTTGTGTCCTCAAGTTATGGTTATGCCAAGTCAATATCATCTCCTATTATGAGTACCTATAAAGTATTAAGATAGTTTTCTCTAACTCTATTATCAAAATTTTAAAATATTTGAAAATATTACTCTAATTAAAATCCTATTGCCAAAAGTCTTTAGAAATGTAAAAGAAGATTCATTTCTTCTCAAAAAAAAAGTTTCATTTTTTTTTAATGTTAATATTCTACCATAATTTTTAGTTTTAAGAATAAAAAATTAAGTTTAACAGTGTGCTTGAAATGTGGTTAGATTTTGTGGATCAACGTAAGTATTATATATCATATGACATGCCATGCACAAATAAGCACATGAAAATCCTCATTGTTTCTTCTTAGTGAAATAAAATTACCTAAGTTTTAATAAATTGAAAATACTACGATTAAAACTAAATTATCAAAAGTTTCAAGAATTTTGGTTTTGGTAGAAATTTTTTCTTAAACAGTGGCGCAGTCAGAAATTTTTTTTAGAAGGGGCCAAACTGACTTAACCAAAAAAAAAGTTGATGACTAAAAAAAGTAGAGGTCTTCATTTCATAATTAGAACTTTAAAGTGTCCCATAAGTATGAAATGAAATAGTTTAATCAAAAGCCATGACACCACTTTTCCTAGGTATTTAAAATAAAAATAAAAAGGTTATACCCTACCTTCTTTCATATTACTAAAATTATTTATAAATAAGTACACATATTACTATTTTAAATATAATATATCTTAGATAACAATTAAAAATAATGACCTTTCATTAATTTAACAATAATAATAACTTAGTTTTTTTTTTTTTTTTTTTTTGCGAAACTAATAATAACTTAGTTTGATTACTCAAACCACAATCAAAACTAAATATAAGTTAAAATAATATAACAATAGTAGAAGATTTATAAACCTATACACGGCTATCAAAATTGTAGTCGTAAATAGTACTATTATCATTTATAATTAACTAAAACTAAAAGTTAAATAATATAATATAATATTATAATATGTGCAAGCTGTAAACCACAACAAAACTAATAGAAAGTTGTAGAAGACAGCGGCAGTGGCATAAGGCTACCAAGGGACATACGTTTTCTAAATAGATTTGTGTTTTTTTTTTATTAGGTAAACGGGTGATATTTGAATTTACAAAGGATTTTTCTTGCTGGGGGATAATATTTGCTGATTTGGGATTTGTTGAAATTTTTTGTTGTTGATGTTTGTATAATTTTGGATGGGGTATGGGCAATGAATGGGCTGGATTTTTTCTGGTAAAGGGTTTATATGAATTAATTTTAAAATTTGAGGGAGGCCCAATGGATTTAAAGAGATGAGGTTCTTCAAAATGAGTAACTAAACCTGCTCCTTTTCAATTTTCAAAATTCTGGGGGGTCAATAAGTAAAATTAGTGCGTATTAAAAAAAAAGTAAAATTAGTGAGAATTTAAGATAATTTTTAGTTTTAATAGCACTATTAGTAGGAATTTCAAAAAGTCAAGGAGGCATGACCCCCTCTAGCTCCGCCATTGGTCTTAATTTTACAAATTGTACTCGTTACATAACTTAAAATAATTTTTATTCTTTCATTTTTACTATGTATTTTAATGTTTCATTTTCAGCTATATTATTAAAATATTTTTATTTTGTTTAAATATGATTTTTTATCCATATTTTGCACGAGCATAATATCAACAAACTAATAATTTTAATTTAATAGTAAATAGTAATAACCTAGGAAGCACGGGTGCGGTGTTTGGGCTGCCGCACTCGCGTCAGACACAGCGGGACGAGGGGACTTGCAGGTGACACCGCTGCCTGCAAGTCCGTGCCGTGTCCACCTTTAAAAAAATATTATTTTCGGCGCGATATGCGCCGATACAACGCCGATTCGGGCCGACACGCGCGACATCGGGCCGATTTGCGCCAATTCGGCCCAAATTGGTCTGTATCGGGTGCAACTGTCGATACCGGCGTGAATCAGCCAATGCGGCCGAAATTCAAAAAAAAAAAAAAAAAAAAACAAAAGGTGCGAAACGCACCGTTTAGCTTAGCCGAAAAAGAAAAAAAAAAGGTGCAAACACACCATTTGGAAAATGAAAACCCTATTACCGTATACTCTCATTTCTCTTCTCTTCAGAGCCTTCACTCCTTCAGCCCTTCACTCAGCCCTCTCCTTCTTCATTTTTATGCCTCTCTGCCTCTCTCCCACTCTCTGTCGTGCTGTGCTAGGCTCTCTCCCACTCTCTGCCGTCTCCCCTGCTAGGCTCTCTCCCACTCTCAACTCGTTCTCACTTTCCGTCTCGATGTCTCCCCTGCTCTTCGTCTCACTCTCACCCTCTGTCTCCCCTGTTCCCTTCAGGTATCAATGCTCTCACACTCACACTCTTAGTTAATAGTTGATTTTTTATTTAGTTATTATTACTCTTTGTGATTGTGTTGTGAACTTGGGATTGATCTGTTTTTTTATATTTTTTTTATTTATATAAGTTGTCTGTGTATTGTGTAAGCTCTCTGCCGTCTCCCTTGATTTTTTTTTATTTAGTTAATAATTATTATTACTCATTGTGATTTGTGATTGTGTTGTGAATATGTGGTGATTTGATTTTTTTTTTATATTTTTTTTTTATATAAGCTGTCTGTCTGTGTAATTGTGTAATGTTGTGAGTCTTGTGATTTGTGACACTAGGGTTTGATTTTTTATTTAGTTAATAGTTATTATATATTTGGAAATTATTTGTAGGTTAAATTGAATCTGTTGAATTTGCAATGGATGAACCTACTAGCACAAAAAGTTCACCTTTATCTAATGAAGAAGTGCCAAATGATTAAGCTCCTCTTTGGCAGTATGTGACTAAAATAGAAAAACCACCTGGTTCTACTGTTAAATCAGGTGGAAACACACAATTTAAGTGTAACTATTGTGGTAAAATTTATTTGGGATCCTATTCTAGGGTTAAGACTCATTTATTACAAATTGTTAATAAAGGTGTTAGAGTATGCCCTAATGTGACACCGAGCCATATGTTGGAAATGCAGCGAATGCATGATCAAGTTGAGAATTATAAGTTAGAAAGAGAATAGAGAAGACAAATTCCCTTACCCCCACCTCCTCCGGGTCGTGGGCCTATTAGGAATAGTCCCTCATTTCAGACACAGGAAGATAGTGATAGTTCAAATCCCTTTGATGGCAATAAGAGGAGGAAGGTTGTGAATCCTACACTAGAGAAATTATTCTAGAATAATGCTAGACATGAATTGGATAGTAGAATTGGTAGGATGTTTTACACTGGTGGGCTTCCGTTTAACTTTGCAAGGAACCCATATTATCGTAGTTCCTATTCATATGCTGCTACTCATAGCAATTCAGGTTATGTTGCTCCTGGATACAATGCCTTGAGAACAACACTTTTGCAAAGAGAAAAAGCTCATGTTGATAGTCTTTTGAAACCAATTAAGGACTTTTGGCTTGAAAATGGTGTAAGTATAGTTTCTGATGGATGGTCAGATCGACAAAGGAGGCCTATTATTAATATTATGACTGTATCAGATGGGAGTCTAGTGTTTATAAAGGAAATTGATGGGTCAGGTGAGTTTAAAGACAAACATTATATTGCTGGGGTGTTGAGGGATGCTATAAAAGAGATTGGACATAACAAAGTTGTCCAAGTCATCACTGATAATGTTAATGTGATGAAGTTTGCTGGAGCTCTTATTGAGGGTGAGTATCCTAAAATATTTTGGATACCCTGTGTTGTCCACACTCTCAATTTTGGCTTTGAAGAATATTTGTGCAGCAAAAAACACTAAAAAGAATGAAGTTACATATGAGGAATGTAGTTGGATTACACGTATTGCTGATTATGCATCCTTCATACGTGTTTTTATCATGAACCATTCAATGAGGTTGGCAATGTTTAATGAATTTTGTTCATTAAAACTGCTCCAAGTTGCTGATACTAGATTTGCTTCGATTGTTATAATCCTAGAAAGGTTAAAGTCGATAAAAAGATGCCTTCAAGCCATGGCTATTAGTGAGCAATAGGCTTCTTATAGGGAGGATGATGTTGGAAAAGCTCAAAAGGTGAAAGAGATGATTCTAAGTGATCTTTGGTGGGATAGGGTTGATTATATCCTTGAATTCACAGCACCTATTTATGATATGATACGAGTAGCTGACACAGATAAGCCTTGTCTTCATCTTGTGTATGAGATGTGGGATTCAATGATAGAGAAGGTGAAGGCAGCAATATATCGACACGAAGGCTTGGAAGATGATGAGTGTAGCTCATTTTGGAGTGTGGTGTATGATATACTCATTGATCGTTGGACTAAAAATTGTACTCCACTACATTGCTTGGCTCATTCCTTAAATCCTAAGTAAGTACATTTATTTTCTATTTTCTTTAGTTCTCCCTTCTAGTAAAACACATGTTTCATTTATATTTGTTTTTTAATCTTTAACTCTAGGTATTATTACTCCATTGAATGGCTTTCGGAGAATTCAAAACGCATCCCTCCACATCGAGATCATGAAGTTTCAATGGAAAGGAGCAAGTGTTTGAGTCGATACTTTGAAGATGTGAATGAATTAAATGTGGTGAAGTTTGAGTTTGCTACATTTTCAGGAGGGAGGTTTCCTTCACCAGCTGTTTTGACAGATAGGTGGGTCTTACAACCTTTGATTTGATGGCAATACCATGGTTTCACATTTCCAACTCTTCAAACCCTTGCCCTTAAACTTCTTGGACAACCTTGTTCATCCTCATGTGTTGAGAGGAATTGGAGCACATACAAATTTATTCATTCCTTAAAAAGAAACAAAATGGCTCATGCACGCGCTGAGGATTTGGTATATGTGCATTCTAATCTTTGACTCTTGTCAAGGCGCAATGAGGAGTACATAAATAGAGATACAAAGATGTGGGATATTGTAGGAGACTCTTGGAATGAGAGCGACATACATGGAGGAGCAGGAATTCTTGAGAATGCAGTCCTTACACTTGATGAGCCAGAGTTGGAGGCCATGGTTATTGGGAATGTTAGCACTAGTGTTACTATTAGTGAAAGTGAAGCTCGAAGTGAAGCTTTTGATCTTGATGATGATGAAGTTGGTGTTTGATTGTCTTGTTGATTATCTTTTATTTTGTTCTAGTTTCAAACTTGTGAGTTGTATTTTAATTTTCGAACATCATGGAATGTTTATATAATGGAGTTGTATTTTAGTTATTATCTATTATTGTTCTTAAATTTGGTATATGTTTATATAATGTGAAAAAGTATGTTTAGTAATATATTAAAAATATAGATAAAAATATTTTTAATAATTTTTTAATCGCCGCACCCCACCACAGCCGCAGCCGCAGCCGCAGCCGCACCCGAATCCCGAAATGCACCCGTGCTTCATAGGTAATAACTAAATGTAAGAGAGCTCGTCATAAGTATTAACAACTCTATGTTAGAAATTGAAGACAGTCTATGGCATACACTGGCATTTGATGAAAAACATGCTTATTCAAATGTTAGGCTAGGGACCTTTGTCTTCCATTATTAACACTTATTTTTAAGTATCTGTTCACCAAATACCTGTTCACAATTACTTGAAGGGGATGAGTATTTTATTTTTCTACCACTCATATTATTATACAATAAATTTAAATATTTATAAAATAATTAATTAATTTAACTCCTCCTATGGACCAGACTAAGTCTTGTAATGGAAATTGTGGTGCTCTACTATATGAGTCGAGGGTAAGACTAGCATTTCGCCTAAAACTTATACCGAACAAACAAAAGACTAATACATGAGATCGATAATTATTAGGATTCTCAGTTTGAAGGTTTTTCCAATATGCTGTTCACAACGGCCAAATTGGTGCAGTCCCTAAGATATAGATCATAAAATCATGTCAATCATGATTGCATTAATTAAATCCAATCATTCAGTCAACATGTAATGTGATGTGATTTGTCTCTGTAGTGAGAGTCCCAACTACTAATTATAAGCATCTTGAAATTAGAAAAAGGGCAAAAAGATGGTCACATTCACCAAAAACAAGTTGGATATGTTTTGAATCTTATGATAGATTTCTCTGAATTGGTAAGTGTTAATTAAAGGCTTGAATACTCCCTTTTCAATGTCCAAAAGGTATAAACAATTCTTGACACATAACAATTGCACTCATTCAAGACGAAACATTGACTTGAGCTTCGGAGTGCTCGTTTTCACCCCTACTAGAGTTGCTCCTATATTCATTGTGTGCAAGTGCTGAACATACTGATTCTCCTTTGTATAAGAGCTTCCATCAAACATCCATCGATATTTCCTCACCACCCACAACTTACACTCTTATTGTTGCTTATCCTTTGAATTGACAATTTAACAAGCTGATAGAGGCTTAAGTGATAGCTTAGTGGTAATAACATATTCCATAGTATTCCATGTTTGTGGTTAGAACCCACCTCCACCTCCCACATTCTTTACAAGTGGAATTCGATTTTTCTTCATTGCCATCTTCGATCAAAGTACAAAACTCAAAGCTGGAACACCCATCCCCATCTGTTTTTAGGTCAATTCCGGCCCACAGCCTTCAAGCTTTCAGTCCTTGACGGCCAGAATTTGCAAATTTCAAGTCTTGGGCAATACAATAAGCTCGTCTAGCCTGTAAGCTTTGTCAAATGTTAAGTCCTCCTGCCATGTTTCTCGGCCCATATTCTTCAAGCTTGAGTCTTAGAAGCCCAGAATCCACCAATGATAAATCTAGGGCAATTCAATAAACTAGTGCTAGTCCAGAGCCTGTAAGTTATCTTAGGTCTGCATGCCTGGCCTCTCTGGCCTCTTTAGAGTTTAGACGTTTGGGCCCATTGTGTTATAGTATTTTTGGGATTTGGATCCGGGGTTTTGCTTCATCGGTCACACACAAACATTTTTACTTTTTAATTTTGATTTTTTACTCTCTTTTTTAATTCAAATATTGAGATTGAAAATTATTTTTTTAACTCTCAATTTCAACCCTTAGAGCATTCTCATCAAACATGTCAAAAAATATAGCTTTTAGCATTTCAAAACACTACTTTATCTGTTTTTACACTCTACTTAGTATTTCACCCAACATCAAAGGTTTTATTTTTTTATTACTTCATTAAAACATTATTTATTTATTAATTATAATTCCATTTTTTTGATCCAATAAGATAGAGAGGAACGCACGAGAGAGTGAGAGAGAAAAAAAGAAAAAAAATAATAAAAAACTCTAGCAACTTGCTATAGTAGGGTGTCAAAATGACACTCCATTGTAGCAAAGATGTCCTAAGTTTTAAGAATAGCATGCTTGATGTGGATGATATTTTAAGGGGATGAGAGCTAGAATTATGATTTAACATTTTTCACATCTTTAATGTGAATGCTCTGCTATTGGTTTGCATATGATCTCAATTCATGTTTTTGCTTAGTTCAACCTTTGACTCTAGAGCCTGCAAGCTACATGCCTGGTTTCTTTCTTTGGCCTCTTTGGAGTTTAGAACTTTGGGCACATTGTGTTATAGTGTTTTTGCTCCTTTCGACGTTTGCCCAAGTGAGAGAGAGAGATGAATGATGCACAAATAAAATATTATTTACCTAGTAGATTATATATATATATATATAATCTAATCTAGCCTAGCCTATAGATATAGATGCCCTTCAAATCTATAGATAATCATATAAATCCTATTTCCTACGGAAAAAGGTATCATATACCATACAAATGGGTGTAATACCAATCCTTGAGCATTCTTATCAAATGTTGTAAAAATTTTAACATTTAGCATCTAAAAAACCAACGTTATAGCATTTAACATATCACTTTACAATACACCTAACATCAAAAATTTTTTTTTTTTTTTACCACTTCATTAAAATATTATTTATTTCTCATATTTTATTTTCACCACCCAAGCCACCACAAACTCATACATAAATTCATGGCAACCAGCAGTCAGCCACATTCTCCACTATTAGCACCATCGTGGCAGCTACAACCCACCACCAAAAAAAAAAAAAACCCCCCAAACAACCACCATCAGCCACCACTACCACCACTGTGGTAGTCACAACCCACAGCAAAAAAGCCCAAAACAAAACCACCACCACAACAACCACCATCATCAAAAACCCACCACAGAACCCATTAAAATAGACCAACACCACCAGCCAAAGCAACCATCATCACAATCACAAGCCACCTCCAAAACAAAAAAAAAAAAAAAAAAAAAAAACCCAAGCAATCCACCAAGATCCCTACCACCGGGAAAACAAAACCATAAAACTTCAACACCACCATAGCACCACCACTACCACTGTGACCCAAAATCAACCACAACACACATTGGCGCGTACCTTCGTTGTCCACTTCCAACAAAATACCCATGCCAAATCAAGTAGGCTCTAGCATGGTCCCTCAAGATTGAACCTAAAATTGAAAACCCATGCCAAATCAAGTGATTATCCTGAAAAAAAAAAAAAAAAAAAAAAAAAAAAAAAAAACAAATCAAGGGAAAATGTAGCTCATGTAGAAAGGCCGATGAAACAACACTGGGAAATAAAGAATAAAAAGAGAGAAAATTGTGAGTTGGTGAGAGAAAGAGAAAAAGGAAAAGTGAATAAAAAAACTATTTATTTTTATAAGATTTGAACTCCAGTAGATTGTTATAAATGACAGTCTACAGTATGTGAGATGCTAAATATGCCCAAAATGTCCAAATACCACCCTTTTATAAACTTTTTAGTCAAAAAACACTGTTTTCGAAATAAATGGCGACCTATCACTTTTTCTAGTACTTGAGCTCACCAAACTCGAGTACCATATTTTCTAGTTCCACCATGGCATGGCTGACATGGCATTTGAGATTTTAAAAAATACCACTACATACTTGAGTTTCCTGGACTCGAGTACTGTATAGTGTCTTACTCGAGTCCACTAAACTCGGATACCAATCTGGGTTCGCCCCACTTTGTTGAGTGCATTATGCCAATTGATACTCGCGTTTCTTGGGCTCGAGTACTGTCTAAGCAGTACCCGAGTCCCTTAAACTCGAGTATTACTCGAGTTGTACCACTTATAACCCAAAATATTCAAATTATGTTCTCATTTCTCACTCACTCTCCTTCACAAACCCCAAACCCTCACTCCACCAGAGACAAGCCCATTTCATCGGCGACAGAAATCAAGAACTCTCTACTCATTGGCGACCTTGCACGCATTCCACTAGAGACAAAAACACGGCACACAGATACCACTTTATATAAAGAGCCAAAAATCCAACCCCCAAACCCAATCACTACGACACCGTTTCTCATCGCCTACCTCCCTTGTTTTTCCCACGAGTCCAACACCCATCTGCTACAATATGACCTTTCTCTCTCTCTCTGTCTGTCTGTCTTGAGCTTCTTTCGTATCTGTATTTTCATGTCTAATGTTTGTTTGATAATTTACTACTTCAAAATTTGATGATTTACTGCTTCAAAATTGGATGATTGTTGCGGTGGATGGGTTTCTATTTTCTATTGCTAGATTTCATTGTTCTTGATTCTTGATGACTAGTCAACGTTCATATTCTAGGGTTGTATTTTGATTTTGATTTTTTTTTTTAAATAGAAATCTTGAATATGTTGCTTTCATTGTCTTAACCTTATTGATTGAATGGAAAAAAGAAAAGAAAAATTCCACTTAGAACAGATTTTTATTTAGTTTTTTTTGAATTTTAATGTTTTGTAATCTTATCAGTGCTTAATATTGCTATTTTGGGAGAAAAATGAAGAAATTAGAAGTTAGAATATAATAAAATGGCGAAAAAGAATACATGTGTCAAAGTTTTAGGACTAAGGTTTGGTTGTTTGTGTTGGAGGAATTAGAAATTTAGAACTTGTTTTCCAAATATTTTTATTGGAAAACAAGTGATAGAAAATAAGCCTTATTTTTATTAGGTAAGACCTCATCCTTTATTTCATTTTCGTAGGGATAGAAAATCCCATTTATATTAAGAGTTTAAAACCCATTGGCATTTGAAGCATATTCCAAGTCTATGCCTAAAAAAGAACCTCAAAGGACACAATTTTACCATTCACGCCTTGTCACGTGAATAAGTTGCGATGCAAGTTGGATTCCTAACATTACTCATATTATAAATAAAATTCTCTCATTAAAAAGAAAATAGAATTACAAATATCTATATATTTTTTGGTTTTGTTTTGTTTCAATTTCATTGGAAATCCATTAATCACCTTTAATTTATGCCAGATATGGACCCACATCGAGCGGGACCCTTTATAGGGACTGTCTTGATGAGGCAGGTTATGCATCATTCAAGTTTGCTTTGGGATGCTCCTTTGGAAGGCGAGGTATATACTTGTCCAAAATCGTAGTCAATATATGTAGTAGAAAGATTTTTGGCATTTAAGTTTGAAGTGTAATTATTGCGTGCTTAGTGAATGCTATTATTAATACTAAGCTGCTCTGTTTGCAGGAAGTGCTAGGTGTATTGACTTGTCGTCACCGGAGAAAGGTTTGTTTGAAGGTGGGTTAGATCCATGAATTGCCACTTATATCACAGATGCGGGGTTAGATGGGCTACTTCGAGTCTCACATATGGACCTTGACCATGCACTGATCACGGCCTTAGTGGAGAGATGGCGGCTAGAGATGCACTCATTCCACTTGCCCCACGGTGAGAAGACCATCATGCTACAAGACATAGAGGTCATAATGGGGTTACCTGTACATGGCTTGCCGGTGGTGGGATTTACCCATATGGACAATTGGAGTGGCTTCTGCACCGAATTGCTAGGTTCCCGTTCGCCGAACAAAGCAGTTGATTGTGATAAGAACACTGCAGTGTTGGAAGGGCCGAGGATAAAAGCCAAATGGCTCGAGGAGCAATTTAGCAACCCTCTCCCTGCTGATGCCACTGAGGTGTGTGTGCAGTAGTATGCTCGGTTTTACATACTCCAAATGTTGGGTAGTATGTTGTTTATGGACAAGTCTGGTGAACGGCTCTCAATCATGTATTTATAATTTTTCAATCCAATCAACAACGGAAAGAATTATAGTTGGGGTAGTGCAGCACTAAGTTGGCTATATAGACACCTTTGTAATGCATCAGAGAAGATAGCCAAGCAAATTTGTGGTGCACTGCTGTTAGTGCAGCTATAGGCGTGGGCGAGGTTTCCACACATATATCCTGTGATGAGGCATCTACACCAGGCACTGCCCCTAGGTTCACTTGCTATTAGGTATGTAGGATCTTAGTTAGTTACCGTTTTACATTTCCGCATTAACTTTTTTCGCATGGGAATTATGTAAGTAACTAATATGAAGGTTATGATTGTGTTGTTTGCTAGATGGAAAGGGGCTAAGATAACAACTGAACATCCAATGCACGTCCTACATGTCTATCGTGTGTCACTTGCTGCGCTATGGCCAAATCAAGTATCGTGCCATACATGTAGTTGTTGTACTTACAATTCACTCTGGAATGAATAAACTTAATACCTTTTAGAGTTAAACATTGTTACCATGTATTGTTCACATTCGTTACAAATTTTTTCTAATTTTATTGTTAATACGGTTGTTTGCATCTGTTTGATCATTGTAGACTGTCTGGGAGCCATATAGAGATTATTTGGGTTCCCTACCTGCATATTGTACGACAGACCAATACATATGGAGGTCCATCGTGCCGCTCATACATTTTTGGGTGGCTGAAGGTCATCACCCCGAACGTGTTCTATGACAGTTTGGGATGAAGCAAGGCGTACCGGTCAATGTCGATACTTCAATTGAACTTCCCAAGATAACACTCCGAGGCAAGCACGAAAAAAACTGGGCTGAAGAACATGCCACGCATATTGCTAAATGGGCTACACACGCCATAATTGTCGAAGCACCGCCCTTTCATGGGGTAGTGAGCTACAATGACGAGTATATGGTGTGGTATCGTCCCATCACTGTTTGGCATGTTACAATAGAGACCTGGTACTGGGACACTTTGGTAAGTTTACAAAGACTGTTCTGTTATAAATGTACCTCGCTTCGCATAGTTTAGTTCAATCTTCTAACACTACTCTTGTATACTTGTGACATGTTGAATCACAGTTCAGGATTATGGCGAAGTGCGAACTAGGGTCCGAGATCTACACCGACTATATTAATGCCTTGCAATCTGTTGAAAAGATCGGTCGGTTGACCTTGGACGATGCACGCACTGCGGGCAACACAAGTGAACCGGCTGTAGGGCTTGGTCGACAAGTAGGTGGATGTCAAGGGCATGGAGGCCGTCAATCTAGTCAGCGTCATACATCTAGTCGGCATCCTACAACTGGTCACCGTCACACATATGGTGGGCATCACACACCCGTGCATGACCACACCATGGACGAGGCAAGTCAGACAGCAGATGAGATGTGTTTCGACACTGGTTATGACATGGGCTCCATGGTACATGATGATGTGGGTCCATTTCATACGTTTGCCCATGGGGAGACATATCGGTCCCCATTCGTGGTTCGTGATGATACCTGCCCACCCACATCCTCTACTACATCTCCGTTGCCTACCACTTGTACATCTCCCCCACCGACTACCGACACTGCCCCCACAGATGTACGTGGTAGAGATGAGATGAGATTCATGCCCACCCCTGGTGCCATCCAGACAGAGATACCCACCCCCCCACCAGAGGCTTCACTCATTGAGGATCGGCCGCGAAGGCCACAACGGACACGGACACATCCTCCTGACTGTGGGACTGGACATGGTACTACACTTTGATTTAATACTGATTACATATACATCTCTTTATTGTTAAATGATTTGCATATTAGTATTTGCTTGTGTTCTTTTCAGGCAAGGTGAAACCAGTCAAGGAACCAATGAGGAGAAGGAGACAGGGATGATTTTCGAGGGTCAATTGGCATGGGTGGAACCAAAAGGTGAGACCAATCAAAGGTTTTAGAATCCAACCCTGAATATTGTTGTTTATGAGGCTTTTTGTAAGGCTTTATGTCCAAGGATGGTGATTTTTCATTAAGGAATGAGTTTGAAAGAGCTGTATTATTGAATAAAACTTGCGTGACATGGTGTATATATAGGGCAATGAATGCAAACCATGTTTTGGTTGTGCAATGTCTTTACATTGAACTAATATTATTGCTGGTTGCATTTTTGCTGATACAGATGTCAGCAAACCATCAACCACATGTTAATGAGTTAATTCCTCTCCAATCATCAGATCTGGAATGTGAGGGAAAACTGAGGTGAAATTTTGAAGATGTGAACAAAAAGTTTTCTAGTTTGCTTGGAACTTATGATTTTGAGAGCTTGGCCTTTGACTGGGAAGAGACATACAAGCTTACAAATATACCTGTGGTGATAAATTGTCCTGGTAGATGACAATCTCTCACTCACTCTCTTTTTCAAATTATGGTTTGATAGGCAGTAACTTGATAACTAAATTTGTATTTTTGTTTTCACCTTTTGAAGCTTTTTTGTGGTTGTAGCTGAAATCATTATTTTTTCACTTGCTTTAAGTTGATAATTAGACACCCTCCTTTCTTTTGTGTCCAACTTAGATAGTATGTTCTTTAAATTCTCAACCTTTATTATATTTGCTGCTGCTTTTGCAGAAAGATCTTGTTATATATGAAATGAATGTACGCACTTTTATGTTTGATGAATCTAGTGAGTTGGATCCAAAGATACGAGGGAGCTACCTTAGTGTGATTGAGAAGGTAATGGTATATCATTTGAACTGAATAGCATTTTAGTAGACAGTATTTGAATAGATTCAATGATGTCTTAAATTTGAACTTCTAGCAACTATAGATGTCGGAAGTGAGAGAATTTAGGTCTGAAGAGTGGCGGTGGCTTGGGATGGAGCTTGGCTTAAGATGTGGGTGAATTGGGTTCACAGAGGTGGCAGCTCATGATGGTGGTTATTCATGGTGTGTTGGGGATTTAGGTGGGGTTGGGTTGACTAGTGGTGGTTTTCGATGTGTGTGGTGGCACGTGCTTTTTTTCTTTTTCTTTTTTTTTTTTTTTGGGTTGGGGGGGGGGGGGGGGGGGGGGGGGGTTATAGTGGTAGTTAAACAACAGCTTGTGGTTGATTGAATGAGACTTGACATTCAGCCTTGAGTGGGTGTGGCCAATGTGGGTCTTTGTTTTAGGATGAGTTTTGTGGAGTTTTGATGGGGTTTAGGTTGATTGAAGTTTTGGTGGCTTCTTTCTGGCAATTTGATGGTGTAAAGTAGTTTTGGGTGATGGGCTCACAACAGCTTGGTTTCTTTGTGACAGCTTGCCAAAGTTTGGTTAGCTTGATGGTTTTTGCTCTTGGATAAGGGTGGTTTATAGAGGTGGAGGTGGGGTGGCTGCCAGTGTGAGTGTCTTTGTATTTTTGGGTTTTTGTATTATTGATATCGCATTTTTGCATATAATGCCTTCATTTTCCTACTACTACTCAGGTCAAGTACTCTGGGAATATACGTAATATTTTTAGTTGATAGCAATTTTCTTTTTTGTTGAACCCCTGTGTAGAAGTCTCAAATACTTATTATGATAGTGGACTGCTTTGAGATTTTTCCTTTTCTACAGGTCATTTTGGATGTTGTTTATAATCATACCAATGAGGCCGATGATGCCAACCCTTATACCACTTCATTTCATGGCATAGATAATAAGGTGATTTGCACTTATGTTGTGAGGTTTTCCTAGTCTTGCACTATCATGTTCCTAATTTTCGGTGATTGCAAGCACTTGGATGCTTTTATGTTTTACTACATGTTTGGGATACTTTCATGCCTATATATGGAGAAATTATTGAAGGTATTAATTTATAATAGATAGCCTGAATAAGGAAATTTTAACAAACACAACGCATTCTCAGTGGTAGTTTCTTGTGCATGACCCAAAGTCTTTGCTAATGGCAGTGCATATAATTCGTTTGTGTTAGTATGGAAGAGAAACCACTAGATGCCACGGCCGCTGAAAGTAAGTTAGAAGACATAAAAGTTTCTTCTGAAAGTGGAGAGGCAGAGGTGAAGTCTTATGCCAGGTTTGTCTCATTTACTTATCCTTGGATGAAAAGTTGTTCTGTGACGTCTAGCAGATTTTTGACTATTTAAATATGCTGAGATCTATACCTCACCTGTGAGTCTGCAATAAACACAAAAAAAAAAAAAAAAAAAAACTCTCCTTTTTCCTACAGCGTCTTTCTTTTGTGTTGTCAGGAAAAATGCCAAGTCTTTCTTTTTATGTAAATTTTCATTTTGGATGAAACCCTTTTCTTAAGCCTGACAAATATGACTTTATTAAATGAAATTTAATGGCCTTAAATCTAGTCTCCTTAACTACCCAAAGAACTAAAAATCTTTTGGTTTCTTAATGCTTTTATTGGCCTATGCTTTTTGTCTGTGTTTCCATGTACCAATCTGTACTCTGTTGTTTCTCAAACATTGTTCTGATACAATAAAAACAATAAACTAACTAGTTATTTAAGGTCCAGGACTTAGAACCTTTGGCATTTTCCTTCGTTAATGTCATATCATCTTATACCGTCTAAATGTCCAAATATGTGATTTTTTTTGGGACCACCACCATGTCTTAAATAGCATCATCTTCTAAATGCTATTTTCTTTTTCTATTTTGAACTAATTGGGAGTTGTATCATTAATATGCTCATTCTTCCATGATACAAATTCCAATTTCCTACACAACCCCACCCCCCCAAAAAAAAAAAAAATTCCAATTTCCTGGCCTCTGCTTGGCCAATATAGTTAGGCTCTGACACGTTGGATGAACCAAAATATAGGTTGATAAGGTCAATTGCTTTTACTTTGTCAACCAATTTTGTATCAATATTTATTTATTTATTGCTGTTGTGTTTTTCCTGGGTTATACAGGTGTAATTGAGGTTTTGGTAATTAGTGGAAGGCAAATTGATGTTGTTAACTTGGCTTTTGCATTTGAACTGATTGACCAGTTCTCTCCTATGCCTTTACTGAAATCCTACTTAGAGGAGGCTAAAAAAGCATCTTCACCTGTAAAAGCTGGAAACACATCTCCTATAGCCCAGGTATTTTTGTCACTCTACACTATTTTAAGCAAATTTATTTTGAAACTTCCGTTTTGATAATTCTAACCAGTGAGCTGACTCACTGATATGGATTCTGGTGCTAGCTCCTGCAAAAGGGTTATTAGTTATATTATTGAGCTTGCCAGTTGCAACTAAATAAAAGATGTATAACTGACTTTTGCATTATGTTATAATTGGGTAGAAATAGTTGTATGGTATAAACTTGTTTAAGATTTATGAGAGACACACTAATGCACTAGCACATTTAAGCATGTTTGAGGTGCTTTCTGAACCAGACTGGTCTTGCTGGTTGGATTGGCTTTACAATACTTTCATGTGATTCAAGTGGTTGGATCAGTTGATTGCTAGATGTGTTCTTAAACATCAAATCTTATTCTGATTGTTCTTAAACATCAAAGCCCCCTACATGTTTTGGATCCCCATCACCACCTATTTAATCTAATTGTGTGCTGCCTTTTAACTTCAATAACATTTTTGATTTTAGGCTCTATCTGGCTGATTTGGTGGTGAATTAGTGACCAACTCCCTGAATGGGTTTTAAAATCTGTGTGACAAGTTTGGTTATTTTATATTTGAATGTTTTCACAACTTGACTTCACTTCATTAATTGAGGGTAAACTGGCTTAGCACTACTCTTAAAATTGCCAATGGAAATGAGGGTGGTGCGGACACCACATGATAGCACTTTGTGGGGATTATCTTTATCATTTATGTTATCTTTATTTGGGTTTATCTTTAGTACTGGATTAGTATTTGAGATTGTTAGGATTATCGTATTAGTATTTGAGATTGTTTAGGAGTTTATCTTTATCATTATGATTCCTGGAAGCTGTATATAAAGCTCCAGATGGTTCCTTTGTATTTTTTACAGACTATTATTATTATTATTATTGAGATTATTTGCAGAGATTGCATTGATTTGTTTGGTAGTGATTCCAAACACCTAAGGTGGGAAGCCTAGGGTTTTACCGTAGGATTAATCTAGGTGGGAAGCCTAGGTTGTCCTGCATCAACTTGGTATCAGAGCCCAACCGATCACCTCTTTCAACAAACCAAAATCACGACCACCAACCCACAGCCACAATCACCACCATCAGAAAACAACTCAATCACCAAACATGCCATTACTCAAATACTTACCCCACGAGATTTGCAAACCACCGCAACCAAACATGCCATTACTCAAATACTTACCTCATGAAATCTGCAAACCAGAGCCAGAACCAAAACCAATAGAAAAACCCACTACTTCCCCAAAACCTGTGACCCCAATCCGTGCCCGCCTCTAAGACCACCACTAGAAAAAAAAAAAAAAAAAAAAAAAAAAAAAAAAAAAAAAAAAAAAAAAACTCAGATTACTCAGATTCATTCACTCCACCAGATCAGAGATAGAGACATAAGAGAGTTGAAAACCAAACCCAACCGCCGATCCCACCAACGGAATGACGCCATCGCACAACCCGCCGCCGAAGTCATCACCAACAGCCGCAGCCGACACGCCGTTCCCACGATCTGACTCACCACCTCCGATCTCCACCATCGATCGCCACCGACAGTGAACACCGATGAGCCATGCCGCCTCTTCGCCGATGATTCTTGCGAGCACCGATCTCCTTTCTTTTTTATGTTTTCCTCTGTTTCTAATTTCTTAAGCTTCCGTGTGTAATGTTTCAGTTTGACATGCTACTGTTTGGCCTTAATAGGTTTTAGTTTTATATTTTGGTCTTTCTTTATTGTTAAAAAAAAAAAAAAAAAAAAGAAGTCAAGTCAGGTCCACAAAGGCAGAAATCTCCAGAAGGATCCACTCCCACTGCATTACACGTGAGGCCCAATTTTCACCATTGTTAGTAGAGTGACCCACTGTCCAGTGAGGCCCAGGTTGTTAAGTCAGCCCATCCAAGGTGTGGACTTTTCTATCTTCACGGATTGAAATGCAATTTCAAATTTAATATCAATATGTCTACTATGTGGCTCAACTTTACCTTCATAACATGCTACTGCCTTTACCCTTGTTTTGCTTAATCTTTCGCATGTATTTATTATTTTAGTTGCTGGTTTATTTTCCTTCAGCCTTTTATTTTAGCCACAAAAAAAAAAAAAAAAAAATTCCTTTAAAGTAATTAATTCTTAATATTAGTGGTTGAACTAGCATACTCACATTGTCACAATTAGGTCCTTTTAATTTAATTCTTGTTAAAGCTAGTACTGCTTGACTGCAACACCCTGTGGAATTCATGACTTCTCTTCACATTTAATTTAACTTGAGTATTATCCTTACTATTCACTTGCTAGAATTAGTTTGTTGATCTCTTTGCATGCATTTGCGTAGTGGTCGTCTAGTAACTAGTTCTGAAGACCAGTCTAATTCCAAATCAAAGTCTAGTTCTGAATCTCACTCTAGTCCCCAATCCCGCCTGAACATGGATCCTCCTCCCCATGATGAATTAAGACAAGCCATTGTAGAGCTTACTGCCCGTCTAGGCCACTTAGAGGCTAGGTATGACGAGGATAATGCCCATAATGGAAGAAATCATAATAGACATGGCCCTCATCCTAGGCAAGACCATAGGGACAATGAAGAAAACTCAGCAAAGCATATCAAAGTAGAGGCCCCTACCTTTGATGGTGTTAGGAACCCTTAGGTCTACAATGATTGGGTGCGAGAGATGGAGCATTTTTTTGAGTGGTATGAATTATCTGAGGATAGAAAGGTTAGGTTTGCCAAAATGAAACTTGTAGGAAGAGCAAAACTCCATTGGGATAGTGTTGTCAACCACCTCCGTAAGACCCGCCAACCACCCATAACTCTTTGGGAAGAAATGAACGCAAAACTTAATGAAAAGTACTTCCCAGTATCTCATCTAGGCAACTTGTTGGATCGTTGGCATGATTTGAGACAAGACAATAAATCTGCTATTGAGTATGTAGAGCAATTTGAAGAGTATAGGATACGTAGCAATGCTACTGAAGATGAGCCAATTACCTTGAGTAGATTTAGGAAAGGTCTCAATTATGATCTCCAAAGAGAATTGGCAGCTCGACAGATTTCAACTCTTGATAATGCTTATACCTTAGTGCAAGATTTAGAGCTGATCCTTAAGCCCCAAGGTGGAAGGCGATTTGACAATCGCACGTTTCCTCTGAACAATTTTGAAGGCCCCCAAGGTAAAAATAGGTCTTATCCCAACAATAAACCCTTGCACATAGAAGACAATTCTCAAGGTAGATACCAACAAGGCCCTCAGAATAGACCAAATCCCATCAATAGACCCTTGCGCCGAGAAGACAAAGGGAAGAGTGTGGTTAGAGAGACATTTAGGCCCAATTCTAGAATCCAATGCTTTAAGTGTCAAGGCTTTGGTCATATGGCTGCCCAATGTCCTAATAAGACTTTGTTGATTGAAGAATTTGATGGAGAGGAAGAGGTAGAAGAAGTAGTCTATGAGCCTAACATTGAAGACATTGTAGAAATAGGCGAGGATGATTCCACCCAATTAGCTTGCATTAGAGCCCTTCCACCTTTTGATAATCTCAGTGAGGGTAGTCTTGATATGCCTATAATGAGTGTTGTTAGGTGTACTTTAGCACAGTCTAAAGATAGTGATGATTGGAAAAGAAATACTATCTTTCAAACCTTTGTCAAGTGTGGGACCACAAATTGCAAGGTCATCATTGACAGTGGAAGTTGCATTAATGCAGTTTCTTCTAAACTTGTCTCTCTCTTAGGTTTGAAGTTAGTTACTCATCCTAGACCCTATAAGGTTTCTTGGGTAGATGATTCATTTATCACCATCAAGGAAAGGTGTCTTGTTCCTATTCATATCCTCTCATACAAGGCTCAGATTTCATGTGATGTGATTCCAATGGATGTAGGACACATAATTTTGGGACGACCATGGCTCTATGATTTAGATGTCACTCTTTATGGTCGCTCGAACTCTTGTTCCTTCATGCACAATGGATAAAGGATTAAGCTTAACCCAATTCAAACTAAGTTTGTTAGTGCAAGTAAGGCTAAAGAAGAGCCCAAAAAGCAAAGTATGAATCTCATCAGTCCAAAAGAACTTGAAAAAGCTGTTAATCAAGACTCCATCATCTTTGCTTTGGTTGTTAAGGACGTCGCACTAGATAGCTTTGAAGAACCAAGAAAAGAAGTACGATCAGTGCTTCAAGAGTTCCAAGATGTTTTCCCTAAAAAGCTCCTAAATCAGCTGCCTCCTATGCGTGATATTCAACATGCCATAGATCTTGTCCCAGGAGTAGCACTTCTAAATTTGCCCCACTATAGAATGAGCCCTCCTCAATATGATGAAATGGCTAGACAAGTAGATGAGCTCTTGCACAAAGGATTTGTGCGTGAAAGCTTAAGCCCATGTGCAGTCCCTGCACTTTTGACCCCAAAGAAAGATGGATCCTGGAGAATGTGCGTAGACAGTCGCGCAATCAATAGGATTACTGTGAAGTATCGTTTTCCTATCCTTAGGTTAGACGATATGTTTGATATGATGTCAGGAGCCACAATCTTTTCGAAGATTGATTTGAAAAGTGGATACCACCAGATTAGGATTTGCCCAGGTGATGAATGGAAGATTGCTTTTAAGACAAAGGATGGTCTATATGAGTGGCTTGTGATGCCCTTTGGTTTATCAAATGCTCCCAGTACTTTTATGAGAATGATGACACAGGTACTAAGGCCTTTCATGGGCAAATTTGTGGTAGTGTACTTTGATGACATCCTCATTTATAGTAAATCAAAGGAGCAACATTTGGACCATCTTAAACAAGTTTGCTCTACCTTGAGGAAAGAAAACTTGTATGCCAACCTCAAGAAATGCTCTTTCTTCACTGATAGTGTCATTTTCTTAGGTTTTGTGGTCTCATCTAAAGGAGTTTCTGCTGACCCACAGAAAGTCAAGGCCATAGTGGATTGGCCCGAACCTAAGAACATTCATGAAGTTCGTAGTTTTCATGGGCTTGCAACTTTCTATCGCCGCTTTATACGTGGATTTAGTACAATCATGGCACCAATCATTGATTGTATGAAGCAAGGCGAATTCCAATGGTCAAATGCTGCTGGTAAAGCATTTCAAGAAATTAAGAGGAAGATGACAGAAGCACCGGTGATGTGCCTACCAGACTTTGATAAGGTCTTTGAAGTGGAATGTGATGCGTCTGGTGTAGGCATAGAAGGAGTTCTTAGCCTAGATTGCCACCCTATAGCTTACTTTAGTGAGAAATTAAATGAGGCGAAGAAGAAATATTCAACATATGACAAAGAACTCTATGCTGTGGTATAAGCTTTAAGATATTGGAGCCATTATTTGACACCGCATGAGTTTGTCATTTATTCTGATCATGATGCTCTCTGCCACATCAATTCCCAAAAGAAATTAAATGCTCGACATGTCCCTTGGGTTGAGTATTTGCAAAGATTCTCTTTTGTTTTGAGACATAAATCTGGTGTTGAGAATAAGGTAGCTGACGCTTTGAGTCGTCGAGTCACCTTACTTTCTGTGATGAGCACAAAAGTCATAGGATTTGAGAAGTTGCAAGAGGAGTATGAATCTTGCCCAGATTTTGGAGAAGTGTACACTACACTTAGGACTGAGCATCTTGAAGTTGTTGATGATTTTATCCTCCGAGATGGCTACTTGTTTAAAGCTAATAAGCTTTGTATCCCCTGCACATCAGTTAGAGACTTTTTGGTTTGGGAAGTGCACGCGGGAGGACTTTCAGGACATTTTGGACGTGATAAGACAATTGAAGAGGTAGAGAGGCAGTTTTATAGGCCAAGTCTTAAGAGGGATGTGGCCAAGATAATTGGTCAATGTCGTCAGTGTCAACTAGCTAAGCATTGCAAGCAAAATACTGGCCTTTACACTCCTCTACCGTTTCCACACCATCCTTGGGAGGATATTAGCATGGACTTTATACTAGGTCTCCCCTGCACCCTTAGGAAGTTTGATTCCATTCTTGTAGTGATAGACCGGTTTTCTAAGATGGCTCACTTTCTTCCATGCTCTAAGACATCTGATGCATCCAAGGTAGCCAATATTTTCTTTGATGAGATTGTTAAGCTATATGGGTTACCTAAAACAATTGTGTCAGATAGGGATGTTAAATTCATGAGCTATTTTTGGAAGACCCTTTGGCACATGATGGGAACGAAGTTGAAATTCTCCACAGCATACCATCCTCAAACTGATGGTCAAACTGAGGTTGTCAATAGGGGTCTAGGAAATCTTTTGAGGTGCCTCATAGGAGAGAATGGTAGGACTTGGGAATCTATACTCCCTGTAGCCCAATTTGCATACAATAACTCCGTCAATAGGTCCATAGGTATGAGTCCATTTGAAGTTGTTCATGGTTATACACCTAGGAGACCTTTAGACCTTCTCCCAATGTCCTCACATGATAGGGTTTCTGTGTCTGCAGTAGAGTTTGCTAGTCACATGCATGAGCTGCATAAAGAGATCAACAAACGAATTCATGCTAGTAATTTTAAGTATAAGGCTCAGGCTGATGTACATCGACGTCATTTAGACTTTGATGTAGGAGATTATTTTATGATTCGTATTAGGCCTGAACGGTACCCTTCAGGAACTGTTAAGAAACTGCAGGCCCGCAATGCTGGCCCATTCAAGGTATTTAAAGAAACTTGGATCTAATGCTTATGTGATTGATATACCCTCAGATTATGGTATTAGTTCTACTTTTAATATTTTTGATTTAATTGCTTTTAAAGGTCCAGCAGTTATTCCCTATGACCCTTTTGATGATCCACCCTCTTCTTCTTTGGCTAACCCTGTTCTTAACCCTACACCATCTTGTTTTCAAAAGGCACATAAAGATATTATTGATGTTATTTTGGATGAGCAATCTCTTTTCACTAGGGATGGAACAGTTCAGCACTTCTTGGTTCGCTGGCGAGGACGGCCTGATTCTGACTGTACATGGATCACCAGAGAGGAGTTGCAGCAGCTTGATCCCGCTCTTTTGGAGGCTTACTTGGATACACTTGCTACCACCTCATCTCTACCTCCTATCATCCGCACATATGAGCGTCGACGGAGGCGCCATGCTGACCCAGTGAGCTTGTGGCTCGATGGAACTTATTCTGATGTCACTTGATCCTTATGAGCTTTACTTGAAGGGGTCGAGTTTCTCCCACCCCAGGGGAGTTGGTGCGGACACCACATGATAGCACTTTGTGGGGATTATCTTTATCATTTATGTTATCTTTATTTGGGTTTATCTTTAGTACTGGATTAGTATTTGAGATCGTTAGGATTATCGTATTAGTATTTGAGATTGTTTAGGAGTTTATCTTTATCATTATGATTACTGGAAGCTGTATATAAAGCTCCAGATGGTTCCTTTGTATTTTTTACAGACTATTATTATTATTATTGAGATTATTTGCAGAGATTGCATTGATTTGTTTGGTAGTGATTCCAAACACCTTAGGTGGGAAGCCTAGGGTTTTACCGTAGGATTAATCTAGGTAGGAAGCTTAGGTTGTCCTGCATCAGAGGGCTTTAGTTCCAGCATTGTGATTTTAAACTTTCTTTCTTTCTTTCTGTGTCAGCAACTTCTTTGGTTAGCCATGACTTGTCAAAATTGAGAGTAAACTATATTGCTTTCCGTGTCAGCAACTTCTTTGGTTAGGCACCACATTCCGTCTGGGTTATACTTGAGCTGTTACCAGGATTTCTTTCCCCTGGGCTGTCAAGTGTTTCTTAAACTGATTTACCATTTGTCCAGGGTTCAACATTTGGCTGTTTAATTAGATGCCTGAACAGTGCTCTCTCTTAGTGACTAACTGTGCGGTATTGTTGCATTTTTTTTTCTTAGGGATCCACAATCCACAGTATCATTCTGATGGACAATCTCATTAAAATGTGGGTTGTTGCTGATGTGCAATGGGGTTTGCCAATCTCTAAGTTTTCCTGTATGGTTGCGTTCTGGCTTAGCTTCGAAATTTGCTCTTGTTTCAAATGGTCTTATTTGTAGTTTCTGTTTTCTATGGGGCTCTGCTGCTTACACTAGCTACCAGTATGATATGTCAATTGAAGTAGCTACAGAGTTGGCTAGAAGGTCTATTTATCATGCAACATTTTGTGATGGTGCCAGTGGTGGAGTTGGTAGCGGCACTCTCTCTTTCTCTCTCTCTCTCTCTCTGAACACCACACATCCATGGTCACAGTATAATTTCAACTTGTTCTTTTTATCAGTTTATTATGTGGGATCTGATGGATGGAAAAAGCTCTCTGGACTAGTGGAACAAGAAATGGTTGAAGTAGCTAGGGCATAAGGCTCATGCTGAACTTGGACACTCTGCTATAGATGTTCTCTCCTTTAAGAGATGGAGTCCAAGACATGCTTACAAGGCCTAAAATCCTTTAAGCACATGCATTTCCAGTTGGTCTTTGAAACTATTTATAGATAGACTTGTCTGTAAGGTTATCACTTACAGGAGCCCATAATTTATGGCTGTGTAGATGTTCAAAAGTTTTAATTAAATTCTATTTGGTTTTACCATATTTTAATCTGTGTGTGCGCATGCGCTTTCATGGCAATACCTAAGAAAAATCTTGCTTTAGCTACTCTTGTGGGCACTGGAAGACCTCATTTGGTTTCGGAGGTTCTAGTAACAAGAGACTTTATTTGGTTCAGTAATCGTGATATTGTAGAGTTGTTACCCAAGGTTTACGCTACTCTCTTTTGGGAAGGAAGGATTGAGTATATACTATATACTATTTACCAATAAAATGGAACTTAAAGGAGATGAGGTACCATTGGCCACTGGTTAATTTAAGTACCAAAGTTTTAAATTCCATTTTGCACCAAATGCATATTCCAGTACCAAAATTCAAAAAAAAAAAAAAAAAAAAAAAAGAACTCGTTCCATATTAGGATGTTTTGTGGATTATGCTTATTTTGGCTCGAGCATTTTTATGCATTTTTTACTCCCCATAAATTGAGTAATGACCAATGAGTGAGATGATAAATAAATATAGATATATTTTGAGAAACAAATGATAAATTATTATTATTAGTTATTATGGACATAGCCAAGCCATACTTGAGTTTAGTGGACTTGGGTACTACAAAGTACTCGAGTCCATGAAGCTCGAGTACCGATTTGCATGGTACCATGCCTATGGTGTTAAGACCCGAGCCATACTCGAGTTTAGTGGACTTGGGTACTTCTAACACAGTACTTGAGTCCTGTAAACTCGAGTACTAGGTGGCACACTTATTTCACACCTACTCTGCTGGCACTAGCGCCAACTGTCGAAGTAAATGCATAATGAATGGTACTCGATTTCTGTGAACTCGAGTACCTTTTAACAAAACACACCCCCGTCAACTTTAACCATTTTTAGTATCTCTCTCTTACCACTTCAAGTCCATGTGCGAGTCAAAAACTAGGAGTAGGGATTTTATTGTTGGGTCACCATCTGTAAGTCTTTGAGCAGTGTCAATGTCTCCATCCACCAACGTGTTATCCTAATACCTTTTAGTCAACCATGTTGTGACTAGCAGGTAAAGGTTATATAGTTAAATGCTTAGTTTGATTCATTGTGTTTGCAATATGAGATTTTTATGCATGAGTTAAATGCCTTCAATGCTTAGTTTTTAGATTATGTTCGTATGAGATTTTTATGCATGACTCTCATGTAATGAGTTTCAAACTGTTTCACCATGAAAATAATAATAAAGAAAAAAAATTGAATAACTAATATTAAATTAATTTAATTAAAATTTGTTTTAGAGAAATAGGAAAAAAAAAAAAATATATATATATATATATATATATATATACAAAATTACAATATTACACAAAATCAGGGTGATAGTATATGTACATGAATGCTAACATGCAGTTCACCTTCTTCTTTAATGTTTTTCTTTTTTTGACAAGCTTTTCATGACCTGTAGGCCTGCATAATGCATTTTGGAGTCTTAACCGATAACTTTAAGTCTGGTTTTTTCATATATTTTACTACTAATTGAATAATATTTATTTCAAAAAATTTTAGGTATAATTAAATATTATGTGCAATATATTAGATACTTAAATTAAATTCAAATACATAGTTATATTTGTACCCCCTAGTTTTTCAATGTTAACTATGTCCAACTGCTGATATTTATATATACATATATAGCTTTTTTGTCAAAACAAATGGAGTACAAGTATAAAAGAATCAAGGTTGACCATAGCAAATAGAGAGCATGCATAGTAAGATTTTTTTATTCAGAACCACCGTGTGAACAATAGATGAAAAAGTAATTGGTTGTGCTACTCTCCATAAACAACTAATCTATTTTAATAAAAAATTTAACTTGCTAAGAATCTTGTAACTTAATTTATTGTTGCATTTTTATATTTCCAATAAAAAATATATAAGAATCAAATACTCCCACCTCAACTATATATGTATTAAAAAAAAAAAAAAAAAAAAACTTAACCATAGCCAATGCACACCAACACTAGTAAACTGGATTCTTTTAAGATTGATGCATATTCTATGTTGCTACAGTCATATTGCAGTACCATTGGGGTTGTTGGACATGAACATAATGTTAGTTTGTGTGGTAGTCCATTGCCTTAGTTATATGGTAATAATAGCTCATAACACAATGTTATTTTAACTTGACTTTTTTTTTTTTAATTTAAAATGTAAATATGATTGTATTTGAATTGTTTGTTTGATTATGGTTCTTAATTATGTCAAAACACTAATAATTTTTTTTAGACGTGATTTGATTATAAAAACCATTATTTGACAATAAGAGATTTTATAATTTTTTTTATGAGAGAAAATTTATAAATTGAGTTAACTAGAACCCACAACTGGATATACTATTAATTGTTTTTATAAATTCAATTATTCAATTATTTATATGTCTATGATTGAGTTTGAATATAAATTGTTTTTATCATACGCCAAATTTATGTAAGTGGTTATAGATTATGACAACTTTTATATTGTTAATAACAGGTCGATGATGGATTTTCACTTTTTTTATGTGTACTACGATGGAGAAATGTATTATCATCAGTTGCATGGGTTGTCATACCAAGGCTCGAACCAAAAGCAAAAATGTGTTAGGGTGAAGCTTGAGATAGGCCTTATGAAATTGCAACGAAGACTATTGAAGGTGATGGGGTTAGACCACTTTAGGCATAACATTTCCATCGTGTATCGAGCACCTCAACGGGTTGTAGACACCCATGTTTTCTACAATTCACTACAATTATCGAGTGGTGCCCAAGTGAAGATGATGTGGGAAATTATTGAAAAAATGGTGGTGAAATGATTCGTTGCTTCGGATCTCTATGTCACTGTTGAGACCACCATAATAGAGGCCGAAGAGGGTTCACAACAAGCTGTTTTGGATGGAACTGTAGATAAGCACATTGACTCAATAACATTATAGTCTTATCAAGGGTGTACAAAAAACACAGAAGATGGGTATGGTAGTGAACCGTAACAGACATTTCCTCATGCTTCACACATTGAGGAGGAGCAAGGGCTCCAGGAAGTGCATGAAGGAGAGCATTTATCTCATGATGAGTTGCATTGGGGCACATCCAAAAACGAAGATGATCACGAACTTGGTGATGATGCAACCTATGTTGATGTTACTAGGGATGACTCTGAGGAGCTCCTAGATATCATGGGTGAACATGAGGATGTTGATCATATTGAGGATGTGGTTGTAGAAGAGAATAGAGACACATACCCTGGTCCCGATCCTACGCCGGAATGGTTCACCAAAAACACTTGGGATAATATGTTTGATCCATCACCGGTTATACAAGCGGAAGTATCAAGTTGAACGCCTGGGGAGCAGCCAATGAAAGGAATGGTATTTGCGACTGAATTGGCGGTACAACATGCGTTGACTTTGTACGCACTGCGATAGAATTTTAGGTTCAAAACTGAGCATTCAAACTCAGAGAGGCTTATGGTGAGTTGTGAGGATGATTCCTATCCATGGTCAGTCCGTGCGATATGTTGCAAGGGAGACAATGTTTGGAAGATCACAAAATGCAAGGGCCCCCACATGTGCGACAAAATTCAGAATGCTCATGATGGTCGGATGATTGATTCGGCATTCCTAGCATACGTACTTGAGCCCTATATACGAGAAGACCCTGCGTATAAGATAAAGAACTTACACCATGTTGCTTTGGCAAACTTAAAACACGAAGTATCTCACTACAAGGCATTCTTTAACTTGCACTCTTTTTTCAATACAATGTAGAGACATTAGTCTTCTGTGAAGTATAAGCATGATATTTTTTTTCCTAAAACCCATGAATACCTTATGTTATGAAAAATGAAATTGAAAAAGAAAAGAAAAAAAAGAAGGAATAAAGAGAAAGGAATATTTTCTTCATTTTATTTAACTTGTATTAATTTCTAACGTAATCATTATGGTTCACATACAAGGTTTGAGATGCCAAACAAAAGGCCGTTGCAACTATATACGGGGATTTTAGGGAGTCTTATGCAAAGTTGCCGCGTTTTTTGGCAGGACTTAAGGATGCAAGTCCAGGTACAAAGTATAAGTTATTAGTGGACGATAATTATGAACGGAGAACATGTACATTCAAGTCCGTATTTTGGGCGTTTTGTCCATGTATTATTGGGTTCAAGAATTGTAGGCCTATGATTAACATTGATGCAACCCACCTCTATGGAAAATATAAAGGGAAATTGATGATTGCAATGGTGATAGATGCTAATAATAAGATTTATCCACTAGTCTTCACCGTTGTCGAGAGTGAGAACACAGAGACTTGGTTAGTTCTTGACTTGTATAAGAAGATATGTTACTGACTGGAGACACCTGTGTGTCATATCTAACAGACACCTTGGGATACAAGCTATCTTTAGAGACACTAATTGAGACTTTTTGCAGCCTCCCATGACAGAACAACGTTACTGCCTTCGTCATCTTTGCAGTAACGTCAACACTAGATGGAACAATGAAACTTTAAAGAATCTAGTATGAAGGGCAGCAAGTGCTACCTAGAAGCGAAAGTTCAATGCCACATTTGATTTAATTGAGAATGTGAACAGGGATGCGCACCAGTATCTGAAGGATGTGCCCAAAGAGAAATGGGCTCTAACTTTTGACTAGGGTTATCATTATGGGGCGATGACTAGAAACGTCTCCGAATGCTTCAATGGTATTCTAAAGTGTACTCATAGCCTGCCCATTACAGCAATGGTGAAATACACATGGTTCAAACTGAAAGTTTATTTTGATGATCGTCGCAATAAGAGCATAGAGTAGTTGAATTCGAGAAAAAAATGGTGTAAATATGCCTTGGATATCTTCATGAGAAATAAGGCGAAGGCGGAGCATCACAGGGTGACGAAATTGAGCGTGCAAGAAAAATCATATCAAGTAGATACACCGCATAATATAGGGAGTGCTGGACATGGGATCACACACATGGAGTTAATCTACTGCAAAGAACTTGCACATGTTAGAAATGGAAATTGTAAAAGATACCATGTTTACATGTCATTGCAGTTTGTATTAGGTATCAACATGATGTAAAGCAGTACATTGACCTATGCTATAGCGTGGATGCACTGTTCCAGAGCTATGCTCCTGTTTTTCTTGCGTTGAAAGATAGATTATCATGGCCAGATCCTAAAGAAACTCAAATGGTCCTCCCTAACCCCCGATTGATTTGAGAGAAAGGTCACCCTTTCTCAACACGAATTAGGAATGAGATGGATGAGGGCAGGAGACGGCCTAGAACCATACCATGGAAGGAGGGGGGGAGGAAGGTGCAGTGCGGGTTGTGTGACCAAGAGGGGCATAACCGAAGAACATGCTCTAAGCAGAAAGAGGCCTTGACGAGTGTTGGTCTTGTGGACTAGGTATGCTAAGTTTGAACCGTAGCATCCTTCTAATTCTTGTAAATGTACATGCATCTTTTATCTAAAATGGCTTACTTCTGAGAAATTTTGGTTTGAATTTTAGATTATTTATCTTACCATGTAAAAATTAATTTCCCAAACTTTTAATTCATTATTGTCTTATCAAAAGGTGACCAAACTTCCTGATCACGGCCTAATTTTACACCAACTCAAATTGGGTAGTCTCCATAGCTACCCGATTTTATATTATCAAAAAGTCATGGATATTAGCCAAAGTTAAAACCATGAGCATGATTTTGTGGAGGCTGCCAAGCTTTTTCACATGGATCTTGAGAAATTTAGATACTAGGATCCATCATGTTGCTTATCATCTTCTAATTCTTGTTTCTAATTTTGTTGCACTTTTTTGCGTATTATCAAGGGGCAAGGATTGCCTCCATTTTCTACATTTTACAGTTGGACTTCCCATTGTGACATGACATGGTATTGAGAGGAAAGTGAAACTATAATCATTAGATGAAAAAGTGAAGTGGAATGATTTGGCTATAGATGTGTAGTGAATCAGTTTATAATTTTCATTATTTGTTGCTCTATTACGTTTAGATTTTATCTCCCTATTTGATTCAAACCTTAATTCTCTTTACAGCATGAAATATTTGTTTTTCTAAATGCAGTGATTATATGTTGGTGAAAATGTATATTTATTTAACCTGCAGTTATTTATGATTACAACATGCTGAAAATTTGACTTGTCCTGTTCTTTTTAATATTATGATTCCCTTCTAAATAAATGGTCATTTTTTCCCCTAAGGAATCAAATGAAAATCTAGAGGATGCTAGCCTGTGGGGTCATTTTGATAATCAAATGAAAATCAAATGAGGGGCAGTTCTTTTCCTAAGGAATCAAATGAAAATCAAATGAAAATCAAATGAGGGGCAGTTGATAAGGGTCATTTTGATAAGTCCTGAACTGGAGAACCAGGGGCTGACGAGCCTGTGGTTGACGACCTTAAAGGCCATAGTCTGAAGCTGACGACCTTCATTACAGGAATTCCACGTATGTCGCCAGGGTGACGGTATGAGGCTGACGAGGTTAGACATAGGCCCGTTTATGACCTTACTTGACCAACACGCATATATAAATGATCCTTGAGCGACACGTCTAAGTATGAAGACTCCTACAAGGACAAGGATTCTAGGAGATACGTGGGATCCAAGTGTTACTGTCCTAAAAGGAAAAGAACTCCCTGACCAAGGCTTGAGCCTCGGACCAACGCTACTATAAATACCCCAAGACCCTCTCAAAGCAAGGTACGCACAAAATAACTCAACTCTAGCACTCTAGTGTTGAAAAGAAAGGTTTCTAACTTAACCTTCGGAGGGTATTTGGCCGGTACCGCGCCGGTGCCCTTTCAAAGGTCTTCACTCTCTTTGTTGTGCAGGTACGTCATCGAGAGCACGTGTGGACCGTGTGACTTACTGACGATTTTATTGCATCATCAGTTGGCGTCGTCTATGGGAAACGAAGTGGTAACGCCACGCTGTCGCTTCCCGGACAAAAAGTTGCATGGTACTCACTCGCTCAATGGCTACCACCAACAACGTTCAAGAGAACGAACCGCGCGCAACCGTTTTGGAAAAGCAAGTCCAAACGCTCGCGGCAGCGGTCGAGCGCCTAACTAAGGAAAATCACGACTTGGAGGAGCAGCTGCGTCAGAGGAACGCGCATCCTAGAATACAAGAGGAAAATCAGGAGGAGACAAGCGCTGAGAGAGGGGATCCCGAAGCGCCCGAAGGCAGTAACGCCCCGAGCAAGCCGGAGAGGCGGGATACCAATCTGACTACCCCTTCTGAAGCCATACCCCCTCACATGGCAGCCGAGATGCAAGAGATGCGTGAACGAATAGACGTGATGATGAACGCCCTCAAAGGACGAGTGTCTAACGATCTCGACGACCTGGTACAGCGGACCGATTCACCTTTCACGGCACGTGTTACGTCGTGCCCACTTCCCCCAAAGTTTCGTATGCCACAGGTGGAAAGCTACGACGGAAACAAGGACCCCCTGGACCACTTAGAGTCCTTCAAAACTATAATGCACCTTCAAGGAGTGCCCGACGAGATCATGTGCAAGGCTTTCCCAACCACCTTGAAAGGGTCCGCGAGAGTCTGGTATAGCAGGTTGACGCCAAACTCAATTAGCACCTTTAAAGAGCTGGGCGCTCAGTTCGTGTCGCACTTTATCGGAGGCCACCGGTACAAAAAATCCACGGCATGCTTGATGAGCATCAAGCAGAGGGAAGATGAGACTCTAAGGTCCTACATAACGCGATTCAACAAAGAAGCTCTCTCCATAGATGAGGCGGACGACAAGATACAAGTAGCAGCCTTCACCAACGGGCTGCGAAAAGGGAAGTTCCTCTTCTCCCTATACAAGAACGATCCAAAGACCATGTCCGAAGTACTTTACAGGGCAACCAAATACATGAACGCAGAAGACGCGTTGATTGCAAGGGAAGACAAGCCTAAGAAGAGGGAAAGGCAAGAAGATACTCGAACGGATAGGGGGCAAAAGAAGGCCAGGACTAAAGAACGACGGGATGATCGCCACTCCAAGCCACCCCCAGGGAGGTTCACGAACTTCACACCGTTGATCGCCCCTATCGATCAGGTCCTAATGCAAATCAAGGACGAGGGGACTTTGACTTTTCCCGGCAAAATGAAGGGAGATCCCAACAAAAGGCCAAGGGACAAATATTGCCGCTTCCATCGAGACCATGGACACGACACGGCTGACTGCTACGACCTAAAGCAACAGATAGAAGCTTTAATCAGGCAGGGAAGGCTACAGAGGTTCGTCAGCAAAGAACGAACGGAACCGCCGCGAGACCAAGCTCCCAGACGGGAAAACGAACGCCCCAGACAGCCCTTAGGCGATATCCGGATGATTGTAGGAGGGACGGCGGCTGTTGGATCGTCGAAGAAAGCTCGAAAAACATATCTCAGGATGGTGCAGAATATCCAGTTGGCGGGGTCCGTACCCAAGATGCCGCGAACTGATAACCCCCTCATCGGATTCTCGGAGGAAGACGCACGACGCCTCCATCACCCCCACGACGACGCACTTGTCGTCACCATACGAGCAGGAGACTTCAACATGCATCGAGTTCTTGTCGATAATGGGAGCTCAGCGGACATCCTCTACTACCCTGCGTTCCAACAGATGGGAGTTGATAAAGAACGACTGACTCCGGCTAACGCCCCGCTAGTCGGCTTTGGAGGAACAAAGGTATTTCCCCTCGGTGTTATCACCCTGGCGGTAACTATTGCAGACTACCCTCAGCAAGTCACCAAGAATGTAGCATTCCTCGTGGTCGACTGCTCTTCAGCCTACAACGCCATCATAGGGCGTCCCACGCTTAACTCATGGAAGGCTGTAACTTCAACCTACCACTTAATGATAAAATTCCCGACGGATTATGGAGTGGGAGAGCTTAGGGGAGACCAGGTGGCCGCACGAGAATGTTATGTAGCAATGATGGGGATGGATGACCACCGTCAGACCATGAGCATTGAAGAACAGCGCACCACGACGGAGCCCATGGAAGAACTCGAAGAGATATCTCTCGACGACTCCCAACTAGAGCGGACAACCAAGATCGGTACTCTTACGAACAATACGTTACGGCAGGAACTCACGGTCTTCCTCAGAGAAAACCGAGACGTTTTCGCTTGGAGTCACGAGGATATGCCGGGCATCGACCCGTCGGTCATAGTACACAAGTTGAACGTATCACCGCCTTTTCCGCCGGTTCGACAAAAGAAGAGAGTCTTCGCCCCGGAGAGAGATCGGGCGGTAGCAGAAGAAGTTCAAAAATTACAAGAGGCGGGCTTCATTCAAGAAGTTTATTATCCCGATTGGTTAGCAAACGTCGTTATGGTGAAGAAGAGCAGCGGAAAGTGGAGGATGTGCGTAGATTTCACCGACCTAAACAAAGCATGCCCCAAAGACAGCTATCCTCTACCGAGGGTCGACCTCCTGGTGGATTCTACGGCCCAACACCAGCTGCTAAGCTTCATGGATGCATTCTCGGGATACAACCAGATCCTGATGGACGAAGCTGACCGAGAAAAGACTTCGTTTGTGACGAGTCAAGGCCTTTTTTGCTACAAGGTCATGCCGTTCGGTTTGAAGAATGCTGGTGCGACATACCAGAGGCTTATGAACAAGATGTTCGTAGAACAGATCGGGAGAAATGTCCAAGTATATGTCGACGACATACTAGTAAAAAGTCGAAAGAAGGAGGATCATTTAAAAGACCTGCAGGAGACCTTCGATACCCTTCGTTCCTACAACATGAAACTGAATCCAGCCAAGTGTGCCTTCGGAGTGACGGCCGGAAAATTCCTAGGGTATATGGTATCCCAACGGGGTATCGAAGCCAACCCAGACAAAATCCGAGCCATAATGGAGATGACGCCTCCCAGAAACGTGAAGGAAGTACAGAGCCTTAACGGCAAGGTCGCCGCGCTCAGTAGATTCGTATCCAGGGCGACGGATAGGTGCCTCCCTTTTTTCCGCACGCTGAAGAAGTCCTTCGAATGGACGGACGAATGCCAGCAAGCATTTGAAGACCTCAAGGCCTACCTATCGTCGCCGCCACTATTAACACCCTCCCAACCAGGCGAAGAACTATTCCTCTATCTGGCCGTTTCTTCAGCCGCCGTCAGCGCAGCTCTCGTAAGAGAAGACAACAAGGTACAAAGGCCAGTATACTACGCCAGCCGGGCACTCCACGGGGCAGAAGAAAGATACTCGCCGCTAGAAAAGCTGGTCTTCGCTCTAGTTACGGCAGCCCGCAAGCTTAAACCGTACTTCCAAGCACATACGGTGGTCGTACTAACTGACAAGCCCATACGGCGAGCAATGAGTAACCCCGAAGCCGCAGGACGTATGGCCTTATGGGCGGTAGAGTTGAGCGAATTTGACATAAAATATCGCCCCCGCACTGCCATCAAAGGGCAAGTACTAGCTGACTTTGTTGCGGAATTCACATATAAGGAAGGTCGGGAGGAGGAGAGTTCCCAGTGGAATGTCTTCACTGACGGATCATCTAACAAAAACACCGGCGGAGTAGGAGTCGTACTTCGCTCCCCAAAGGGCGACGAGATCGAATGCATGATCCGACTTAACTTTCCTATAACCAACAATGAAGCAGAGTATGAAGCCCTCATAGCAGGCCTGGAACTTGCCGGGACCGTAGAAGCCGCAGACACGGTAGTCCATTGCGACTCGCAGGTAATCACTAAACAAGTAAACGGCGACTATGAATGTAAAGGAGAAAGGATGAAGATGTACTTGGAACAAGCAAAGAGAAGGGTAGATGAGCTTCCGGCAAAAGTTGTTCAAATTCCGAGGGGAGACAATGAGCAAGTCGACCGGCTTGCAAAAGCTGCATCTGCGCAACGCGTAATCATCCCCGCCAAGGCACTATATTTTACTCAACTCGCACCAATGATAGACACCATCAGTGTACAGGAGGTAGGATCGGAGAACAATTGGACTACCCCTCTGGTTGCCTACCTCAAAGATGGCACACTGCCTGAAGAAAAGGAAGCCGCAAGGAAGCTGAAAGTCCGAGCGGCCCGATTTGTCCTAATAAAAGATATCTTACACAAGAGAAGTTTCTCCCGACCATACCTAAGGTGTCTTGGACCTGAAGAAGCGGATTACGTTATAAGAGAGGTACATGAAGGAATCTGCGGCAACCATTCAGGATCGCGGTCGCTGGTCCACAAACTGATCCGGGCCGGGTACTATTGGCCGACAATGCAGAAAGACGCCCAGACATATGTCAAGGCATGCGACAAATGCCAACGGTTCAGTAACTTCATCAAGCGGCCAGCTGAAGAACTAACCCCGATCACTGCTCCGTGGCCGTTCGCCCAGTGGGGGTTGGATATCATGGGCCCTTTCCCAACGGCAGCAAGGCAACTGAAGTTCCTAATAGTCGGAATCGACTACTTCACCGAATGGGTGGAAGCAGAAGCCTTAGCCACTATCACCGAGAAGAACGTGCGAAGTTTTGTCTGGAAGAACATTATTTGCAGGTTTGGAATTCCAAGGGTCCTGATCTCGGACAATGGCAAACAGTTCGACAATAATGCCTTCCGGGATTTTTGTTCACAATTAGGGATCAAAAATCATTACTCTTCCCCTGCTCATCCCCAAGCCAATGGACAAGTTGAAGTCACGAACCGATCCTTGCTTCGGATAATCAAAACTCGGCTCGAGGGGGCGAAAGGCATATGGCCGGAGGAACTACCCAGCGTACTATGGGCATACAGAACAACCGTCAGGACCCCCACAGGAGAAACTCCGTTCCGGCTAACATACGGCACTGAAGCAGTTATACCAGCCGAGGTCGGACTCACGAGCTACAGAGTGAACAACCACGGCAAAGGAAGAAATGACGAAGCCATGCGTCTAGAACTTGACCTAGCTGACGAAGTTAGGGCGACGGCTGAACAAAGGCTCGCACGATACCAGAACCTCATGGCTAAACACTACAACTCCCGAGTCAAGCACAGGGACTTCGAAGTTGGAGACCTCGTCCTAAGGAAAGTAATGGGCACCACCAAAGACCCTACGCAAGGAAAACTCGGCCCAAACTGGGAAGGGCCCTATAGAATAACATCATGGCTAAGGAAGGGCACCTACCACCTGGAGACCCTAGACGGACTACAACTACGCCATCCATGGAACGCCGAGCACCTCAGAAAGTACTACCAGTAGAGAAACAACGGACGCTACTCCTCATTTCCAATCTATTTATTTCAGTCATTTATTTCAAATCATTTGTTTTAAGTTTACTTATAGAATATTTACCAAAGGGCTAAAGTTTGTCCTTTCCGGAAACAATTTTCTACGTATGTATGCATTCATCACAATAAGAGGAGTTTATTCAGAAGTAATTGATGTATTTGTTAAGCAGACGGAACTACTAAGTCCACACAGAGGACGACCTTAAGTCCACAAAGTGGACAGAACTACCAAGTCCACAAAGTGGACGGAACTACCAAGTCCACAAAGTGGACGGAACTACTAAGTCCACGCAGAGGACGACCTTAAAGTCCACAAAAGTGGACGAAGCTACCAAGTCCACAAAGTGGACGGAACTACTAAGTCCACGCAAAGGACGGAACAAACTAAGTCCACCAAATGGACGGCCCTAAAATCCACAAAAATGGACAAAGCTACCTTAGTCCTCGAAGTAGACGACCTTAGTCTATAACTTACAGTGGACATCCCAAGTCCACGAAGGTGAAGACCTTAAATCCACAAAGGATAGGTCGAATATTTAAATCCACACGATGGGTAGGACTGCTACGTTCAGTTCACAAAGTGGACGGACCTACGACAAAATCCATAGTAGACGACCCTAAATCCATCAAAAAAAAAAAAATGGCAAGGTTAATCCAATGGACGACCTCAAAATCCACGAAGTGGACGGCAATTTAAAGATCTCTAAAAGGACGGCTTCACGTCTACAAGAGTAGACGGAGTTAAAATGCCCGCAGAATTGAAGCCTACGAGGTTGACGACCCTAAAATCTATGTGCATAAAACCCGCGAGGTCGACGACCTTAAAATTTACATCAAACATGAAGTCCACAAGGGGGACGACCCTAAAAATCAACAAGGTTGACGACCTTAAAAGACTACTAAAATAGACCAAGTAAAGACAAAGTCCACCAGGTGAACGACTTCAAAATCTACAAAATAAACGGTCCTGTCAAACGCACAAGTCTATCATCTAAATGCATCAACGCTTCAGCCAGAAATCAAAGTGACGGCACAAGAACATCAAACATAAATCCACACGAATGATAATAATGAAAGTTAATAACTACAAAATAAAGTTGTCTTTACAAAAGCCCAAAACACGGGCGTCAAGCGTAAAAGTTCGTTACAAAAAAAAAAAAAAAAAAAAAAAAAAAAAAAAAAAAAAACTAAGTGTTTACAAAAGGATTTATGAAGTAGAAGGAGCAGTCGACGGGGACAGGACGACGACCGGGGCGTCAACATTAGACTTGGCGGCATCAAGACCGGTTGACGGATCTAAAGTGACGGACCTCTCCAAGGCAGGCTGGGCGAGAACAAAGCTGCCGTCTCTCGAGTCTGCCCTAGGATCGGTGGACTCGTCACCCACCTCGAGGACAGAATCGCCCGCCGGGGTTGACGGAATGGGTTCATCCATGTTTATCCCCGACAAGTCCAGATCAGGATGGGCACGCTTTGTCTGCTTCAGGCAGTCTTCAAAACCGTCAGCGTAATAGACGGCGCAGGAATCAATAAATTGCTGGGAATCTTTGAATTCCGCCACGGCGTCATTCCTGGCCGTCTCCACCTGACTCATCAGCGCTTGAAGCTCCTTCTCCGCCGTCACCTTTGCCTCGTCAGCCAGGCCTCGTTGACGAGCCTCCTCCGTCAGCATGTCCGTCAGTCTCGTCACTTCCTTTGCCAAGTGAATGTTGGCCTCCTTGTACTGCTGCTGGGCGTCAACAGCATTTCTTAGCCGGGTATGCAGACGGGAAACCACAGCTTCCTTATCCGCGCATTTATCCCGCAAGTACTTCATCCGGATCATGGCCTGCAAAAACATAAGAATAACGTCAATCCGCTACAGGGTCGGCCATGTGGTCTGACGGGAGGAAGAAATAGCATACCCGGGTGAGGTCGAAAAGCCCTGACGCCCCTAGCTCTTCCGTCGACTGGTCGTCACACAGCTCCATCTCCTCTTCCTTCAGGATGGACTCCGCCACCTCCACGGCATAGTCCTTGTGGGTAAGGAGGTGACGGACAGAATCTGGAGTGACGACCCCTGACGCCGTCATCAGGCCTTTGCCAAAACCATGAGAAGCTCTTGGGGGTGACGGCTTCTTGGTGGCCTTGTCCCCAGAGGAAGGGACCACTTTCTTCCCGGACCGATCGTCCGCCCCGTCGGCCTTCCTCTTGACGCCTTTCTTCCCGATGGGCGTAGGAGCCGACGACGGCGTCACCTCACCTCTAGCCCTCTCCTCCTCCTGCTTCTTCCTGGCAGCAGCAGCACGTATCCTTTGCTTGGCCGACTCCATTTCTGTCAAGACATAAAAACAAGGTCAAAAGAAAACAACGGACAAAGTTGACGGAGTATTTAGGAGACGCTTACGTCGACGAGATTGGTCGTTAAGTCGTCGGGCTTCTTCCGTCGGCTCCGGGCCCCCACAATACAAATGCAGGGTGTCAAGGGTAATCAAATCCCTACACTTTCTTTCCTCCAAAGGAATGGACGTCACACAGCTGATAAAGTCCTCCTGCTCCTTCGTCACACGAGGACGAATGTTTGCTGAAAAAAGAAAAGGGACGGGGTTAGAAATTAGATGTTAACAAAGCAAAGGAAATTGACGGGGTCGACCTGAGTCCCGGACGTATGCCCAAGTGTTGTCAAAAAAGCCACTTGGCATTAACTTCCACTCCTCTGGACGGCAAACCCAGTTCGTCCCTTCCACGAAAAAATATCTACCCTTCCACTTTCTATTAGAGTCGGGCATATCGGAGACCAATTTCAACTCCTTCCTCCTCGCAGAAAAGTGATATATCCCTTTTGACGAGGAGATATGTTGGGGCCTATAACACCAGAAAAACTCGTCCAGCGTAAGCTGACGGTGTCCACCACTTAGACGGCCCCACAGGATCTCGGCTCCAATAAAGGTTCTCCAAGCATTGGGAGCAATCTGACTGACGGATATGCCCAAGTAATTTGCCAACTGACGATGTAAAGCCGTCAATGGTAGCCTTAATCCCGCCGCAAACATAGCATCATACATGCCTACATCTGCGGTCCTTCCCGAGTAACATCTTTCACCCTCCTTGGGGAGACGAATCGGGACGTCAGCTGGGATTTGGTAACGGACTCGCAGGTTCCCAAAAACGTTCTCCGTCATTGTTGGAGAAAACTTGTTGACGGACCACTCTTGTGGAAGAATGAAGGGGCGATCGTCAAGAGAAGCACCCGAAGTACTTTCTAAGGACGTCTCGTCACTGTCATCTTCCACCCCGTCACCAGATCTCTCCCCATCTCCATCCTCGCCACCTCTACTTGGCCTTTCCTCGCCGTCGAAAGAGTGGGTTGACGTTCCCCTCTCTGACGAACCGGATAAGCCCTCCTCGGGCTCCCGTCCTGACGGGAAGACCTCGTCGTAACCCGCCCCTTCGCGGATCGACGATTCCTCACTCGACATCTGACTCCCTACAAATAATGGGTATACTCTAAGAACCTAGGCCGACGGTCCTACCAAAGGAGAATAGCTAAGGAATAAAAGTGAAAAAAAAGGGGGGAGCTTACGAGTAATAAGTTCTTTGAGCGAGGTTGACGGTCCCAAAGAAGTTGACGGCTGCAAGGTAGACAGACGGACAGGAGTCGTAAACTTGACGCTTTGGCTCTCAGAAGATCGCAAATGTTGGAAAGTTTGAAATGAAGGGAATAGGAGATATATATAGGGAAAACGGGCACGGAAGACGAAGCGACGCGCTCGTCGCAGATCGAGGCGAATCAAATAAAGCCACGTGTCCTGGCATTTAATAGGAACCGCTCGAAGCATTTAGTTCGTACTCCATACTTCGTCAAGGGAAGATTGACGAGGCTATGGAGTAGGGGGCAGTTGATAAGGGTCATTTTGATAAGTCCTGAACTGGAGAACCAGGGGCTGACGAGCCTGTGGTTGACGACCTTAGAGGCCATAGTCTAAAGCTGACGACCTTTATTACAGGAATTCCACGTATGTCGCCAGGGTGACGGTATGAGGCTGACGAGGTTAGACATAGGCCCGTTTATGACCTTACTTGACCAACACGCATATATAAATGATCCTTGAGCGACACGTCTAAGTATGAAGACTCCTACAAGGACAAGGATTCTAGGAGATACGTGGGATCCAAGTGTTACTGTCCTAAAAGGAAAAGAACTCCCTGACCAAGGCTTGAGCCTCGGACCAACGCTACTATAAATACTCCAAGACCCTCTCAAAGCAAGGTACGCACAAAATAACTCAACTCTAGCACTCTAGTGTTGAAAAGAAAGGTTTCTAACTTAACCTTCGGAGGGTATTTGGCCGGTACCGCGCCGGTGCCCTTTCAAAGGTCTTCACTCTCTTTGTTGTGCAGGTACGTCATCGAGAGCACGTGTGGACCGTGTGACTTACTGACGATTTTATTGCATCATCAGAGAAAGATTTTGTAGTTGCACAGATAGCCGAATTGAAAAAGATTTTGTATGGGAAGTTCAATGACTCCATCAATCTAGAGGAGGATTGATATGGATAAGTTGTAATTTTCCTATAGTTCGGTTGCTTGTTCATGTTAGTGACATGATTCCCCTTGCTGCTATGTAATTAGAGAAAATAACTTGCTGAAAATTCTATACCCCGGTTGTCATCACCATTGTCTTTAGATAGTTCAATTAATTAGTGAATTTATCAGTCTTTTTGTCATGTAAAATGACTTGGTTTCTTATGCTTAAATTTTAAACGTATTTTGTTTCATGAAAGTATTAGTACTTTTTATTTTGTTTCATGACATGCTGATTGATACTCGAGTTTCATGGACTCGGGTACTTTTAACACAGTACCCGAGTCCATGAAACTCGAGTATCAATTGGCATAAATTGCGGCCAACCCAGATTGGTACCCGACTTTAGTGGACTCGAGTACGACATACAGTACTCGAGTCCAGGAAACTTGAGTACGAAATGGCATTTTTAAATCCCAAATGCCATGTCAGCCATGCCATAGTGGAACTAGAAAATATGGTACTCGAGTTTGGTGAGCTCGAGTTCTAGAAAAAGTGGTAGATCGTCATTTATTTCGGAAACAGTGTTTTTTGGCTAAAAAGTTTATAGAAGGGTGGTATTTGGCCATTTTGGCCTACTATAATTTTGAGTATAGTAGATTTGATGTGGTGTGATTTTTGTGAAACGAGATGCTAAATTTAGCTTTTAGCATTTTTCACATATTTGATGTGAATGCGTCGCTATCTCCCATCCTAGGATAGGACAAGCGCTAGCTCTCCCTTTATTTTCTACTCTGGTTATTCCTTCTTCTCCAAGCTCAAAATAGGGCACCTCTTAGTTTATTTATAGTTTTAAGAACATTCAATTCCAAAGGATAGTACAATCAATTGAGAAGAATTCCTCATAAAGTTGAAGTTACTAATTTCAAATTCTCATTCTCTTTTTCCATGAAAAATGTCCTGATAACGCTCAAGTGATTGACTCCCTTCACTCCTCCATGGTTGAATCTAAAATTTGGTTGCTAAATATCACTTAATGCTAGTATAGCTCACACATTCATGCATTGCCGACTGTCAACTGTAAGTATTAAGATGCTCTCAATTTTGAAATGGATTTATTTAATGATTTAAATTAAATACTATAAATCTAAATGTGTATTTAGTGTCATATCATTTAAAATTTTAAATAACGTGACACCCTATAGAATGACAAATCTTGAAAATAAAATCTTAATTTTTTACCTTTTATAAACAAAGCACTAACTTAAAAAATGTATCCCATTGAAGTATTGAACACAATTTTGAAAAGTAAAATTTTGAAAGTGCAATTTGCATACTTTAAATTTGGACATGGTTGTTTTAATTTAATTAGTATTTTAATTTTTTTTTTTTTTAAAAAAAAACCTTGAAATGGGTGGCAAGATGGGTGCAGCACAAGTGACAAGATGAGTTGAGTTATGAATTCCGACCCAAATCCGTGGTCTTTGGGTTCATTCACTTTGTCACATTTGCCACTGTGTACCAACCATTAATATCCACGGTCCTCTGAATATTGTAAGCTCTCGTTCTTTTCATGTTGCCCTAAACTCAAAGGAGACATTGTTGGTCGAGTTGTTTGTTCACCAACCCCTCTTCTTCGTTCTGGAGAGAGAGAGAGAGAGAGAGAGATTTAATGATTTAAAAAAAATTCAAATATATACTTTCTTAAAATGTTATCATGTGCAATGCATGTGTTGCATTATCCAACTACTATTACATTAACAAATTGGTAACATAAATTAAAACAATTGTTAAAAGCTTTAGGGGGTGTTTGGCAGCATAGTTTTAACACATTTTAAACAACATTACACATATTTCACACACTTTTTCATCCACACATATATAAAAAACACTCAAACAACCTAACTCAAAGACACTCAATGACATTGTCCGGTTTTCTATAATTTTGTGTCTGTAACAGCTAAATTATAAAAAAAAGAAAAAAAATTTAAAAAAATCAGCCCTTTAAAAAAAAAAAGAAGAAGAAAGAAAGTACAAACATCATTTATTCCCTTCCAAAGAAGCATTACTGATCATAGTTGGACAGCTGAACAAATTGGGAAGAATCTTGAAAACCATATGGACCCCAATGGTATTTGCAGTGGCTCTAAGAGTGAGAGGTGCAGTTTGCTATAACTCTCGAAAGAGCTTTACACAAATAGAGCAGGTAATTAGGTAGAACTTACAAGGGCCATAATCCATCCACCTACTTGCTCTGATAAAATTGGATTCAAAGCGAGCTACAAAGTTCTAGAAATGGCAGAACATAATTTTGGTGCCAACTATATAGCCAAATTTTATAATGATGCTTTGATTGCGCAATCAAAGTTTAATTATCATTTTGGCCATAATTCATACTATATAACATTCTTTCATTTGTCATTTGTCTTCCACTGACGACATTACCCATAACATGGAAATGAATTTCAAATGCTGAGATCAACAATTATTCTTAATTCACAGCTTGTCTTCTAGTTGTTTTTTCAGCAAATTAGATGCATTTTCAACCTAATTCAATTTAAGTTGGTCACAAAATTCAATCTGTTTGAGAAAGTCAATGTGCGCCGCTATATAATTTGATTTGAAATTTGTTTTTTGAAAGTTATTAACAAAGTGCAATGACTACAAACCTATTTTTTTTATTATACATGAATTTTCACAAATTTATTATTAGATTGTATTTCTTTATTATACCCTTCATGCTTGTAAAATTTTAAAAAAAAAAGATTAAAAGCTTCGTCATCAATCTAATATTTAAATTTCAAGTTTTTATAATTTAAAAATAGGGCAAATTACAATTTATCCACCTATGGTTTGGCTAAAAATTAAGTTTCCTACCTGTAATTTAAAATTTGACACTTTACCTACCTGAGGTTTGACCGAAATTTAAGTTCCTTACCTATGGTTTGAAATCCCATGATGTAAGTGTTTTGCTTGATTTTTTTTTATCTTATTTGATCTTGTATTTTATGTATTTTGTGTTTTTGGAGATGAGAAACATAAAAGTGAATCAAAATCACATATTTAGCCATGTTTTTAATAGATTTGGGTTAAGGTAATCTAATTAAACTAATTTCAGGTAGGTAAAGTGTCAAATTTCAAACCATAAGTAGGCAACTTAAATTTCGGCTAGACTACAGGTGGGTAAGTTGTAATTTTGCCTTAAAGTTATGAAAATAAAATAAATTTATGAATCGAATAATAAATAATTTTTAATTTGAACAAAAATTAATATGTATGTCAAGAATATAAAAAACATATAATTCAACATATAGATTTTCAAAATATACATAGTCCTGTTAATTTTTAGTTAGAGTTTGTAGGAAAACTTTGTCTAAAAATTCAAGAATTATTGTTGGAACATCGGAAAAAAGTTTCCACCCTCTCAAATTATAATATAAGATAGCAAATCCAAAATAATGAAAAACATTCAAGCCAAATATGTGGGTTTTGAGACAAAAGTCAAAAACTCAAACGTGAAGTTACTGTTACATTTGTGAAATTTGTATGCCAAATGCAGATAATAATCAATTAAACAAGGTTGGTAGATTTGAAATTTGAACAATGCCATTTTTTGTTTTGTTTGTGTTCATATCACGGCCCCACAAGAAGGACCTTCTAGACTGAAAAAATGAAAATCAACTACACATGTCGGGTTTAGTTGAATGGAATCAACAAACTTATTTGGAAGCATTTGCTATAAATCACATTGTCTTGATTGAGATTGGTCTAAGAAGTCTAACTTCACTGCTACTGGCCTGATAGTCAATGCTAATAAAGCACCACTGCCCCATGTCCCGATTGGAACAAACAATCAACAACAGATTCTTATACCACGTTGTGGAGTGCCGTTAAAGCCAACAAGATGCCGCCTAATCACGCAAATGATTTGCTCCTGTCCATATTTTTACTAGTTTTTACTTTTGAGAGGATTCAATATACTTTTTTTTTTTTCGGAGAAGAGGATTCAATATACTTAGACGCCCATTATATTAATCATTGAACCTATAGATAAACAAATGCTTATTTAACATTTGATTGAGTTTAAATTTAAAAAAAGAGTATTGATGAGGAGAAGGATTGTCTAATTAAACAGTTTTGTTAGAATGAATGATGATGAATTTATTAACCGATTAAGCTTGCTGGACAAGTATAACCACAGTTAATGAGTTGTTCCTAAAAAAAAGGAGGATTCGGCCGGAAAAAATAGTCCGAGGTCTAGATTCTCATTATAATCAAAGTAGTTAATTCTTCCAACTTCGGCCTTGATGGGAATATTAATGCCCATTTTAAGCTACAATTAAGATAATGGGTGTAATTAAGAAGTAAAATGTGTACCATAACTCGTATAAATTCAAAATTCAATAGCCATGTTGACATATGAGATGATTACCAATACAAAACACTTTTGAGAAAAGATTACTGACTTGAGAGTCATGTAATTACTAATTTATCATCAATTATTGGATTAGTTCTTTCACTTCTTCCCATTCAACCTCAAATTCCATATATTTTTACGGTCGGCAACATAATATTTTACTCTCTTTCCCTTTTCCCTCTTTTAGTAAAGCACTCAACTTGTTAGCCTAAAAGGATGTAATCATATAATTTGAATTTATGAATAAGTCCCGGCCCAAAGCATTCATTTAAAATAGAGAAAAGTGTTAACTAGATAAGAAATTTTTGCACTCATTAGATATTCTTTTGTTCTTTTCATGCATAATCATTACAGTTTTTATTTTTTTTTATTTTTATGGGCGGTTCATGAAAGATTGAGGTTTAAGAGCTGAGAAATGATTGTGGTATATTGTGTGATTAATATAAAAAATGTTCTTCATTAGATTATTAGATAAAAAGAAAAACATTTAAAAAAGAAGAAGATTTTACTCGTTCTTTCTTCACATAAAGATTAAAGACAGCCATAAACTTTGGTCATCTACTCATCTATGTTTAACAAAGATTATCCACCAGGACCATCGCACAAGTAATTGTAAAGCTCCCAGATTTACCCATTCCTTCTAAGAGCTTTTGCACAAATAGTTATTTTACACACCCTACACACACTTAAAGACCGACTTTATACGGGTATCTATTGCTAAAAAATTCTAGCAATTTGCTACAGTAACAATTTAAATATAAGAATTATTGTAACAAGTTTGTAAAATTAAAAACTAATATTTTATTCTAACTTTAGCTCTTCTTTCACCTCTTTCTTAGCCCAGTCAGCCTCAGTCACCTCACCTTCAGTGGCGGCTGTAGGGATTTATAAGGTAGTCACTAAAAAATTTAAATTATATAAAATTTTATAAAGCGATAACTTAAATATTTACTACAATTGTGAGTTGAGTCACTTAGGAGAGTAAAATTGTTGAGACTTCAAAACCAAAAAGAATATAACTATCATCACTATCAAAGAGAATTGACAACCACAATATTTTTCTTGGTGCCATTATTTAGAGAAAAATGAAATTAGAGATTATTTTCATTGAATAGATAGAACGAACTACAAATTTGAATGTTTAATGATTTTTATCTTTTGTTTTATAGTAGGCTTTTTGTTGAATAATTACATCAATTGTTGTTGTTTGGTCTTATCTTGTTTTTGTTAGGTTTATGTTTATAGTAGACTAATATTTATTGTTGTTATTTAAGTTTTTTTTTAAAAAGAAATTTTATAGAAGGAATTAAGGATTATGTTTGGGAGGCATAATTAATTTTGGAGTAATGCTATATTCACAATATTTTTACTTTAAATCTTATACAAAAAGCTGTTATTGATGGGTAATAAAATAATATCAGTATTGAGCCCAAATTATAATCAGTAACAACTTACCACATTGAACTTGTTGTAAAATTATTATGAAAATGTTGTGAATGTAACATTATTCTTATTTTTGCTAAACCCGAATTTTTGTAATTCTCAAGTCAGGGTGGTCAATGTTTTTAATAGTGTGATCACGATAGTTTAGTTTAACATATGATTTTTTTTTTTTTTTGACAAATGTATATATGCCATTTTTTGCAAGTCAAGGTGGTCTTGTGACCACCCTAGATTGCAAGTAGAGACGCCAATACTCACCTCTATTTTCTCTCTTCTCTCATACAGTCTGCCTCTCTCACCTCCTTTCTCTCTTATCTCTCTCATCCCTTTCTTCCCTCAAAACCACCTATTTGCTATCGTGGCCAATTCAACCTAGGTGGTGGAGGTCATGTGGCCAACTCGGCCTAGGTAGTGGAGATCAATGTGTATGGGTATGGATCGAATCAGGTTTGGTTTGTTGTGGAGCTCATGGGTTTCAGTGGTTTATTCAGGGTTGGCTAGTAGCTCTTGGTTGTGGGTTTGTAATGGTTCACAATGGCAGTAGTGGTTGTTTGACTGATTTGGGTTTTGGTTAGGTTGATCTAGTGTGGGTTGTTTCAAAATGGTCTGGGTTGGGTTGATTTGTTTTGGGTTATGACCTAGTGGTGGTTAAAGAATATTGACCTATGGTTGTGGCGGTGGATTGAGATTGTGGCGGTGGGTTGATGTGGTTCGATATGGTGGGTTGCTTCTAAGGAAGAGAGATAAAGAGTTAAGGAGGATGTGAGAGAGAAATGAATAAATAAATTAATAGTGTTAGTTGTATGTGAAAGATAAGAATTAAAATATAATATGAGTTGTAAAATGGGTTATTAACTTAGATCAAATAACTTTTTAGACGATAAAATGTGTATTTTTTTAGTCAGCCAGATTTAAATGCTCCAATGTTTCTTAAATAAATTTTCTTCAGTTGTTATCTGGGAATTCCCATGCCTTAAATTAAATGTTTACATTTTTTTTACTTAGAACATTGACTTCATGGATAATCAGTAATCTTCTTGACTTTCCCCTCCAATAGGCCAATATCCCAGATTCACAGTCTAACCGCAGACCGTTTGCTCACGTGACACAAGCAAACAAATTGATTACTTACACCAAATTTGTGTCACCGATCATTCACAAGAAGATAATCATCTATTCATCTTTTCCTAAAAAATAATCATCCAAGTACGTCTTGTCATTTCCAACAATTATCCCCTTTGCGGTCCCTAGTCTCACAGCAAACTCCTGAGTCCAAACTAATCTGCACTAAAATGGTATCAAACAAAATTGAAAGCATTCATGGAAACCCAACAAAATAAAAAAGATGCTAAGCTAGTATTTGTCCCTAGTGCATAGCAGTAAATTAGCCAAAAACTCACTAGAAATAAAGAAGAGGTCAAAATAAGCATTTCTCAATGACTTTAATGATCCATTTAATCATTGTTCCATTCTTAATTTTCATGCTTGAAATATCTGACTGAAAACTTTTAATAATCAAATGAGATGAGGTTGATAAAGAAAAAGATAAAGTAAAAGTGATAAAAGACTGTCAATGTCTTTTTTTATTTTTTTTGAAATATAAATACACTTTCAATGTCAAAATGCATGGACCCCACCTCTTTAGACCTACCCAAACCCAAGAAAGAGAAATTCCCACTCCAAAGCTGCACGCGTTTGCATGTAAAAACCAATAAAATATTCTCCACACACACATTCGCATTTCAAAAAATATTCAAAAGCTTTGATTGATTGCCCACATAGATAAGACTTTAGTTACAGATACCATAACCCCCCTCCCCACCTTTGAAAGTAATGGCTTTTGCCTCTCAAACCCTTTTGATTTTCCACCACCTTCTCTTAATTATTCTCTCATCAAATCTCATTTCAATTTCAAAGCCTCACTCTTTATCTCTCACAGAACCCACCTGAGAAAAACAAAAAATCCAAATAATCAAACCCCAAAGCTGTTTCAATTATGGGATATTTCTCATGCAATGCAGAGTCAGCAATAGCCACATGCGATCCCCACAATTGGGATCTCAGCAAAAACAGAAGAAAACCAAAAACCCAGAAGTACAAAACCAATAATAACAACAACAACAACAGAAAAATCAGAGAGTTTTATTACAACGAACTTGTCGCCGCAACAAACGGTTTCTCCGCCGAGTTTTTCTTAGGCAAAGGCAGTCACGGCAGTGTCTACAAGGCCGTCCTCGACGATGGGAAACTCATCGCCGCCGTTAAAAAAACAAAGCTACATAACTCAACGACGACGACGACAAATCGAAGATTCCAAAACCAACAGAGTAGTAACTGTACCAACTGTAATAACTGTACAAGCCCAGCAGAGAACGAGATTGAGATTCTTTCCAGAGTGCAACATCCTCGGCTTGTGAATCTATTGGGCTTCTCTTCTGACTCGCTAAACGACAACAAACTCATTGTCGTTGAGTACATGCCTAACGGTTCGTTGTATGAGCTATTGCATTCAGGCTCAAGTTCTATTTCGAGGCCACCCGGGTGGACCCGTCGGGTCAGGTTCGCGGTTCAAATAGCGAAAGCGGTTCAAGTACTTCACTCGGCGAATCCGCCGGTGATTCACCGAGACATCAAGTCGTCGAACGTGTTGATCGACGAGAAAGGGAACGCGAGGCTCGGGGATTTCGGTTTGGCTCTGAGGGGACACGTGGAGGACGTGCGGGTGAAGTGTACGCCTCCGGCGGGTACGTTAGGGTATTTGGATCCGACTTATCTCGCTCCGTCGGATCTGAGTTCGAAGAGCGATGTTTTCAGCTTCGGGATCTTGCTCCTGGAGATAATCAGCGGGAGGCACGCGATTGATGTGAATTACAGCCCGCCGTCGGTGGTGGACTGGGCGGTTCCGTTGATTAAGCGAGGAGACTTCGCCGGAATTTGTGACGTTCGGGTCGGATCTCCGCCGAATCCGGTGGTGATTAAAAACATGGCGGTTCTGGCCGCGCGGTGCGTTAGATCGACGGCGGAGAAGCGTCCGGCGATGAGTGAAGTGGTGGAGTGTTTGAAACTCGTCGCCAAAAAAACTCACGCGCCGCCGATTTGGAATAACCTGAAACGGCGGGTGGGGCGCGTGGAGGAATCTCGGCCTTTGATGAAGTGGGAAGCATATGATCGTAGTGAAGAGGTTGATAATGTTAATGTTAATGCAAATACAAAACCTGGAAGTAGGAGGAATAGGAAAGTATCCAGTGTTTCGAGTGCAGAGTATGGAAACGAAAGGATTTTGTTGCACAGACGACACGTGACTAAAAGTGGATACATACCTCCGTTGCAACGATTACAGTATGCTGGAGTACTAGATCCAATCTTTACCGCAAACGAAACTATCAGTGATCGAATGGTTAGATCGAGATCTGTGGGTCATTTTAGCGAAATAAAAGTGGGGTCAGATTCAAATGTGGGGCCCACTCCATCTTTGTTAGGTAGGAGGAAGCCGGGGGTGGCAGTGAAAATGCCAATGGTAAGGTTAAGCAAGTCGAGGTCTATGGGAGTGTTACATAGCCCACGTCTAGTACGCTACAATAGTAAAGGGTATGTGGTTGAATTTGAAGGGAAATCGAATTCAGCAACAGGATTTGATACGTCCAAGATGGTGATTAGTTTGGACGAGAAGTCTGAAAAGGAAATGCTTCAAAAACCGTTGGTTTCAATTTAATGCATATGGATTGTTCTGAATTAAGTGTCAAATCAATACAAAGTCTGTCCAATTGTTTTAAACATGAGTAAGGTTGTCTCAATGTCGCTGTCCTACAATTTCTTCATGTCTTACAGGCGAGGTTGATCCAACCTTTCTTTTCATAGGTTTTATTTTGAGTTACTTTTTTTGTTGTCGTTCATGATTGTTGCACCAATCTAAAGTGTAATTTACATGGATTTTTGTAAGTTCTTAACGTTTGTCTTCATTTTTTACCAGGTGAAATGAAATTGAAAGGGAATCTCAGCTCTAATAATTAATTGGAGAAATCTAAAAATAATTTGTGTTGATAATTTCATGGTTTCGTCTCTTCTGAAATGTAATTTAGCTATATATGTTTATGGACATTTCACAGGATTTCGTGCTAGTTACAGGCATTCAACTATTGTTCACAACAATAGTATTGTAAGGTTTGTGACTATTGTCACTGTTCAATTTTATCCTCAGAGGCAACATGGGAAGCAGAAGCTCCCAAATCAAATGTGATAAATATGTTATTTGTACTTCGTTTTGATAAGAAGCAAACAAAGGTCTCCTGAGAAGGAAGCCAAGCTTAAGGCCCATAAAAAGTTTCCCGAGAGCGGGGCACAAGGAATAGGGAATAAAGCAAAGGGTCCAACATCCGAAGTTGGCCTTCAAAGAGCAAGTAACCATGGAGGCAGCGTCTGTGAGATCTCAGGAAGAAGATGATGAGCTTCAACGAAGCACCAAGAAAGTTAAGGAAGTTCATCAACTTGTCTCCGCAGGAAGTGCTGAGAGGTCGTATTAGGAGAAGCTCCTTGGAAAAATCCCCGGAGCATATGAGCAAGCCTTCGAGTTCGTGAATGAAATGGATGCAGTGGAGTCTGATGAGGATATTGCTGAAATTTCGTCTAGGGTTGTAGCAGTTAAACTTTCAGGTGAAACTAAACAAAGAATCCGGGCTTAATGGGCTAATTCCCTAATCGTGAAGGTTTTTGGTAAAATAGTGGGTTACCATTTTCTTCACACTTGCTTGCTTAGTTTATGGAAACCAACGGGACATCTCAACTGTGTAGATTTAGGCAAGGATTTTTTCCTTGTTCGATTTACAATCAAAAAGGATTATCTTAGAGTCCTAAAAAGTGGTCCATGGTTTGTAGGCGGCCACTATTTGTCAATACGGTTTTGGGAGCCGAACTTCAGACCTTCATTGGCTAGTGTATCTTCTGTTATGGTGTGGGTCGATACTCACACTACAGCAGAGTCTTGAGGGCGCTTCGCAAGGTTCTATGTCCAGATTAGTCTAGATAGGCCTTTTATCAAGCTACTATGAATTGGTGGTCTTGAACAACTGGTGCTATACGAAGGTCTGAGTGCCTTGTGCTTTTCTTGTGGCCGTGTCGGTCACAAGGCAGAGGCATGTCCGTACCCAGCTAAGGCACAAGAGAAAGTTGGTGTGGAAGAAGAAGAGGGTACTACGGTAATTTCACCCAACCAAAAAGAGGATAACGAACAGGCCTTTGGGCCTTAGGTCTTAGTTTAACGGAAAAGGCAAAATGGAAGTAAGCTCAAGAAAGCCCCAACCTATGTTTCCTCTTCAGGTTAATTAACAGTGAGCCTAAGTCATGGGTCCATAATGTCGTAAAGAGTCCAGCAAACATTAGGGAAGTTAATTTTGACTTGGGGAAAACCGATGCCAAGCGGGTTTTAGGAGTCTCTAGATCAGTGAGTGCCTCTACCCCACACCACACTACCCATCCTACTCTGATAGTGAAAACTCACTTTAGGTCCCCATCCCTAAGGGTATCCATCATACCCAGGGACCGAAAGTCAAAGCTAACCTCCTAGGTTCGATGGTTCCTAAGCTTAGGCAGATACCCTCAAACTGGCAAAAGCCCTATCGGGGCTCCCCTTGTCACCTCAAAGAGTAAGTCTTAAGAGACTTTTTCCTTCACAAGTTTGATCATGCTCAGTTCAATGGCTTCACGGCAGGAGGAGCGGCCTCTTAAAAGATGATACCCAGCAGATTAATGATATGGAGCACCGAGACCATGTGGCATAAGCAAGCCAAATCAGATGTCAACCATCAATTAGGGAGTTAAAAGTTCGAGCTGAGTTGGCAACCGCAAATATCCCAAAAGGTGGATTGCTTCGGATTAGATCAAGCCACCGCCAGAATTATAGTGATGGTGAAGATGACCTTGGTGCCGGCCCAAACTTCCATAACCGTGGATAGAGCATGCAGCTTGATACTTAAACACTGTTATCGCAAAGCCAATAAGTACACTGATGCATTTGCTAGACGGGGAGCTTTGATGAACCGTGATTTTGTTATTTTTACGGAACCACCATCTGATATTGATTTACTGCTTAGACTAGATGCGGATGGTACTTTGTATGATCGAAGCATTAGCTCGAACTCTATTCCTTCTTTGTATTTTGGTTAGTTTTGAATGATACATCCTGCTTACCAAAAAGAAAATATAAGAAACAATCTTTGGTTACGAATGTTGGCCTTGTGTTGAGACTAGGATAGTTGAAAACAAATTGAAGGGAAACGGCAGAGCAAAACAACAACTTAAAAGGAAAAACGACAAGAGCAAGGTTAAAGAAATAGAGTAAAGTAAAGAAGAAAAACGGCACGGTTCTAGTTAAAGAAGGCACGTGCAAGTCGTGTGAGTGAAGCGAGGCAGAGTTAGTTGTAATATAGGCTAGTTGTCATGCATCCAATGGTGCAATTGTATTTCCGTTAGATTAGGAAGTTAGTTATTTCTGTTTTGTATTTTCCCTCCTCTGTTGGTATATATATAGAAACAGGAGCTTAATTACTTTTACATTTTCTACAATTGATAAATGAGAATTTCCTTTTTCTCCCAAAAGTTTTAGTTCTCTATTTCCAGAAACTTCATTCTTTTACATGGTATGAGAGTGTCATTTTCTTTGATTTTCTTTCACTTTCATTGTTACCAAACAGTGTTTGGGCTTTCGAAATCTTTCTTTTTCTTCTTGATCTTCTTTAAGTTTTAGTCATTCAATGGTTAGAAGGTCAATATTCAACAACCAATCAAGCACAATCTTCTACACAATCTGTGCCATCCTCAAGCACAATTATGGCAGATAAATCTGCGAACAATCTTTATTTTCTTCCAGTCACAGAGAGTCCAGGAATAGTTCTTTATTTGCAACTTTTAACTGGTCCAAAGAACTATTTGAGTTGAGTGAGATCAGTGTTCTTGGCTTTAAGCTCAAGAAACAAATTTGGTTTTATGAATGGTTCGATTTCACAACCAGATCCTTCCTCTCCATTGAACAATTCTTGAAGTAGGTGTGATACCACTGTACATTCATGGTTGACCAACTCTCTCGACATGGATCTCAAGGCAAGTGTGATGAATATTAACACTGCAAGAGATTTGTGGATTGATCTCAGAGATAGACTTTCATAGGGAAATACTCCGAGGCAATTTAAGCTACAGAAGAAAATTGCTAGTCTTTCTCAGGGATCACTCTCAATAAGTTCATATTTCACTAGATTTAAAACACTGTGGGATGAATTTGGGAATTTTCAACATTTCACTATATGCAATTGTGCTTGCACATGTGGTTCTAAGGCTTCTTAATTGGAAGCACAACATAAGGAACATTTTTTTTTTCGGTTTTTGATGGGATTAGATGATAGTTATAGGAATATCATAGGCCAGATCTTGTTGATTGAGCCGTTTCCATCTATTAGCAAGGTCTATTCTTTAATCTTGCAAAGGGAAAAAAGGAGAAGTTTTGGTCATGGAGTTAATGTGGTTTATCCTACTGAGGCTACTGCTATGTTTGCAACTCATGCTAAAGGTTTCAATGGTTAGAAGGTCAATATTAAGGCAATCGTGGTGCTAAAGGCCATTCTAAGAAGGACAAACCCATTTGCACTTACTGTGGCCTTAGTGGTCACATTGCAGACAAGTGTTATAAGTTGCATGGTTATCCACCAAGCTACAAGCACAAAGGAAGTAATCAAGCCATGGCTAATCAAGTTTCAAGAGTTTTCCCTTCAGGAGATTTTGGAAATTTGGATGGTTTTGCTTTAGCTAATTCACATTTGATCCAAACTAATGCTAGTTTTCCCAATCATAGCTTACAATCTGAAGTTGTTCTTGCTCCACAAACTTCCTTTGGTGCTCAATTTGCTTCCCAACAAGCTTCTGCCCAAGGTTCTTTGCCTCAATGTCCCATTTTTTAGGTTCAATGTGAGCAGCTACTTAACTATTTAAAAGCAGTCACAGCTTCTGGTTCAGGTATTGGTACTTCTACTGCTCATCAAGTTGCCATTGTTATGGTATCTGCCCCTATTGTTCAACCTGCTTTAACACCTTACCTCAGCTTCATCCTCCAATGTTGATTCCTCTAATTTTTCAGGTAATCCATTTTGGATTCCACCAAATTTGTCACATTCTGTCTTTTCTGCTCATGTTATTGATAGGCATGTCTTTAAGTCCAATGATTGGGTATTGGACATTGGTGCCACTGACCATATGGTCCACTCAGTGTCTCAACTTACTACCATCACTTCTATTATGCATTCTTTTGTTTTCTTACCAAATGGAGATCAGGCCTTAGTTACACATATAGGCACTGTGCAACTTTCACCCACTTTAACACTCACTAATGTTTTATGTGTTCCTAATTTTAGTTTTAATCTCATTTCCATAAGCAAGCTTAAAGGATTCTTCTTGTTGCCTTATTTTTCTTGGACATTGGTGTTTTATCCAGGACCGTGCTCAATGGAGCAAGATTGGTTTGGCTAAAGAATGTCAAGGACTATATCTGCTGCAAGCTTCTGCTCTCAAACTGTTCCTACTGCTTTGGTTGCATTTGCTAGTCAATCTTCTTCCAATCTATGGCACAACAGATTAGGTCTCCTTTCTTTTTCAAAACCTGCTTTGTTGAATAAACTTGTTGGTTCTAAAGCTTTGAATAAATTAGATTGTTGTGAGATCTGTCATTTTTCTAAGCAAAAAAGGTTACCTTTTTCTTCTAGTAGTCATGAATCTGCTCACCCTTTTGAGCCTGTTCATTGTGACCTGTGGGGTCCCTTTTCAACTTGTACTATTGAAAGATTTATCTACTTTTTAACTATTGTTGATGACTTTTCTCGTTGTACTTGGGTTTATCTTCTCAAGAATAAATCTGATACTCTGTTTTTCATTCCTAAGTTTGTTAATATGGTTCATACTTAGTTTCATACATCTATTAAGACTATTAGGAGTGACAATGGTATTGAATTTTTCTTAAGGGAATTTTTTCATTCCAAAGGCATCTTGCATCAATTGACATGTGTTGATACTTCTCAACAAAATGCTATTGTTGAAAGGAAGTATCAACATATTCTCAATGCTGCAAGAGCACTAAAATTTCAGTCAAATTTGCCTTTATGTTTATGGGGTGATTGCATTCTCACTGCTGTCTATCTTATTAATAGATTGCCTTCCAAATCTCTAGGTAACAAGAGCCCTTTTGAATTGCTTTTTAAGTCTCCGCCACCTTATAATCATCTCAAATGCTTTGGATGTTTGTGTTTCATTTCCACTTTATCACATAATAGACACAAGTTTGCACCTAGGGCCAGAAAATGTGTTTTCTTAGACTATACTTATGGCATTAAAGGTTATAAAGTTCTTGACCTTGAATCAAATTCTATTCACATTTCAAGGGATGTCATATTTTATGAAAACATTTTTCCTTTTGCTGCTTCAGAAGATCCTTCTCATTCTCATCTTGACTCTTTTGTGTTTTCTCATTATGTTTCTGATGCATCTCCTATTTCTGATGTATCCCATGTTTTTGATCTTCCCACATTTGCTTCTTCATCTAATCCTCATCTGTCTGAATCCAGTTTGGTTCCTTCCCAACCTAATTCACTCATTGCTCCCACTTTTGGTGTGCATGTAGAGCCAGTCTTACCTAGTGCATCCTTAGAACCTATTCTAAATATGTTACTTATTTTCCTTTCTCACCTCCTTCCACTTCATTTCCCATTGTTGATCCTATACATGTTTCTTCCTTTTCTCCTTTACCTGTCTTAAGTAGGTCAACTAGGCCTCACCATCCACCTGTTTACATTTCAGATTATTCTTGTAAAGCAATTAGTACCAAGCCAGCTTCTAGATTGCCTTATGACATTTCAAATGTTCTTAGTTACTCATATCTTGGGCCTAAGTTCTCTTCCTTTGTCCTGGTTGTTAGTTCTGTTCCATCAGAACCTGTTTCCTTTTATCAGGCAGTTAAGTATCCTGAATGGAGGGCTGCCATGGACAAGGAAATTGAAGCTTTAGAGCTTAATAATACTTGGACACTAACCCCTTTACCTGCTGGTAAGTCTCCCATTGGTTGTAAATGGGTTTATAGGGTTAAGTATCACTCAGATGGTTCTATTGAAAGGTACAAAGCTTGTTTGGTTGCTAAGGATTTTACATAAAAGCTTGGTTTGGATTATATAAAGACATTTTCTCCTGTTGCAAAGTCTGTTTCAGTCAAAATTGTCTTGTCTTTAATTGCTGTGAATGGGTGGTTTCTTTATCAAATGGATGTCAATAATGCTTTTCTCCATGGTGATTTAGTTGAAGGTGTTTATATGACTTTGCCACCTGATTTTCACAGCAAGGGGGAGCAATTGGTATGTAAATTAAATAAGAGCCTTTATGGACTGAAACAAGTTTCTAGAAAATGATTTGAGAAGTTTTCATCCACTATTTTGCAAATGGGCTTCATTCAGTCTAAGTCTGATTACTTATTGTTTACACACACACACACACAAGGATCTTCATTTACAATGCTTTTGGTGTATGTAGATGATATATTGCTGACAAGTAATAATTTAACTTATGTTTAAAGTTTAAAGAAAGTTCATTTGACGACAGATTTGGCTTGAAGGACGTGGGATCTTTAAGGTATTTCTTAGGTCTTGAAGTGGCTAGAACTGATGTCAGTATAATTTTAAACCAACGAAAGTATGCCTTTAAAATCTTAAAGGATATAGGTTTTCTAGGTTCCAAACCAATCAAATTCCCCATGGAGCAGAATCTAAGGTTATCCAAATATGAGGGAAAACCAATTGCAGGCCCTGCACAGTTTAGAAGACTTATTGGAAGACTCTTGTACCTCACCTTAACAAGGCTAGACATCACCTATGTTGTGCATAGGCTGAGCCAGATTATGTCATAGACAAGAGAGCCTCATTTGCTTACTGCTAACAAGGTGCTTAAGTATATAAATGGCTCACCAGGAAGAGGAATTTTCCTTCCAAGCAATTCTGATATACATATCAAGTCATTTTGTGATGTAGATTGGGCTGGATGCCCTGACACTAGGGGGTCCTTGACTAGTTATGCTGTTTTCTTGGGAGATTCATTGATTTCTTGGAGGTTTAAGAAGCAAGAAGTTGTTTCAAGGTCCTTAGCTGAGGCTAAGTATAGAGCCATGGCAAGTGTGGCCTGTGAGATAACTTGGGTGTTACAAATACTTAAGGATTTAAAGGTTAATCATGCAAGACCAGCTATGTTGTTTTGTGACAATCAAGCAGCCTTGCACATAGCTGTAAATCCAGTTTTTCATGAAAGAACAAAGCATATAGAAGTAGAATTTCATTTGGTTATAGACAAGATCATGGAGGGTATGATTAAAACATTACATGTAACTACTAATTCTTAGGTAGTAGACATGTTTATCAAAGCTTTGGGTTTTCAAGCTTTTGCAAGACTTTCTGTAAAATTGGGTTTAAAGGATATTTTCACTCCAAGGGATTAAAGGCACAGATCTTAGATCAAGTTTCAGGTCAAGTCTCAGAACTTAAAGTTCAAGACTTGAGGGGGAGTGTTGAGACTAAGATAGTTGAAACAGAATTGAAGGGAAACGGCAGAGCAATATAACAAGTTAAAGGAAAAACAACAAGAGCAAGGTTAAAGGAACAGAGTAAAGTAAAGAAGAAAAACGACACCGTTCTGATTAAAGAAGGCACGTGCAAGTCGTGTGAGTGAAGTGAGGCAAAGTTAGTTGAAATATAGGCCAGTTGTCACACACCCAAATGTGCAATTGTATTTCTGTTATATTAGGAAGTTAGTTATTTCTGTTTTGTATTTTCCCTCCTCTGTTGGTGTATATATAGAAACAGGGGCTTAATTAATTGTGTACTTTTACATTTTCTACAATTGATAAATGAGAATTTCCTTTCTCTCTGTTGAGATCTAAAAAAGTTATAACACCAAGGGCCAAAATAGCACAGTTAGTGCACTTCATGGAAAATAAAAATAAAAGGGTTGAGCTCACCACAAAAAAAGGGATGGTAATTCCAAGTCCATTTAAAGGATTTAAAGTCCAAAACTTATGAAGGGATAGGCCTTAGGGCCCATGAAATGAAGGGAAGAAAGGAAAAAGTCTAGCCTGCCGAGATCAGAAAATCAAAAGGGAATGTAGTGGTAAGAACTGGGCCAGGATACCCAGAGATTGCCAGGTGCTCGAGATCCTCGGAACTTGCAGCACAGATAAGATTGAGACAACTCGAAAAGAGTGCCAAAAAACACAAGGTACGAAGAACAGAAACGTCCTTCTCAACTACCCAATGATGCAGAATGGAACCAAAAGGCTTGGAGAGTAATAATTCATGAACAAAGGACTGGTACCTCGAGGAACCTAGGAAGAAGAACCATGAAGGGAAGTAGCTAGGAAAAATTTCAACTTGGCAAGGATGGAATCAGCCCATTTGGAAAAATGACAAAAGGAAAGAATAGCCCAGACCCTGTGGCTCGAATGGCAGAAATGCTGAAAGATTTGCAGCAAGAGATTTGCCTCCTCAAAGAGGGCAGGACCAAGGAAATTAGGGATAACGTCCCTCCTATGGTCAACCAGGACAGAGCCCAACCAAAGAGAGGGTCAGTTATAGGAAGGGGAGCTAACCCCTAATATCTAACGCTAGCAGATGTCAATGTCCTTTTGGAGCAGGAAAGGGAAAAACTCTCAAGGATCCCTAAGCAATTTTCTCGGGATCCCCCATTCCCTCCAAAACTCCTTAGCAAGTCATATCCCAGAGGATATGAACTCTCGAAGTTCCATCCTTTTGATGGAAGGAATGGGAGTGCTGTGGAACACATGAGTAGGTTTATTCGCACTATGGGCCCTTACGCAGGAGACAGAAAGTTGTGCCTAAGGGAGTTTGCTAAGTCTCTAGTGGATAGAGCATATACCTGGTACACCACCCTGAAGCCTGGGTTCATTAAGACCTAGAACAAAATGATGGAGAGGTTTTGCGCAAAATATTACCCAGGTGAGGACAAGGTCCAAAGCCTTCAGATGGTGATACAAAGGCTTGGAGAGGATCCTGTCCAGTTCATTAAAAGGTTTGAAGATGTTTCTCTGAACTGTTATGGAGACCATAAAGAAAAAGAGCTCGTGGAGACCTGCATATCCAACATGCTCTTTGATTACAGGCTCTTTGATTACAGGCTCAACCTCGAAAATTTATGTATAACCCAGTTTGCTGACTTGCTACAAAGAACTAGAAGGACAGCGCAGACTATGAGAACAAAGAGGGTCCTAGTACTCCAGGCCATTACAGTGTCAGTTGGAGAAAAAAAGGAAGAGGCCTGAAGGGAAAATGATCGAGGAGCCATCCGTGATCCCATGTACTGCAGAGGAATTGAATCATATCTTGGACAAATGGATTGGAGATGGAATTATCAGGCCATTTACTATGTCCAGGCCACCAACCGAGGAAGAAAGAAAAAACTCCTTGTTTTGTAGAATTCATAACTATGTCAAGCATTCTACTAAGGACTGTTGGACCTTTCATAGACTTTTTTACAAGAAACTTAAGGAGGGGACCCTAGAGCTCACTCAAAAGGAACTTGAAATGCAAATGAACCCTCTATCCAACTACAAGGGAAAGGGAGTGGTGGCTGTAGTGATTCATGGGAACTTGGCGGAAGTAGAAGGATCTAAAGGATCCTTCCATCCAAGCACAGTCATGATCCTTCAAAAGAACCCTAAGTTCATATTGTTGTTCAACCAGTTGGGATTGGGGCTAGAGGCAAGAAGGGTGGCTACAGAGTCCCTCCTGAGTATAGTAGTGAAGGGTTTATATTTACCCCTCTCTGCCATTTTCTTACATTTGGAATCTGGTTTTTCCAGTACAAGCTTAAGGAATTCAATGTTTGGTTGATAAGATTATAGAACAAGCAATGCCCCTAGAGTTTTCAACTGAAGAGAGGTTAAATCGCCATTAATTTGTCTACAGGTTGGTAATGAGTGATTAATTCAAATATCAGGTTTTAACATGTCAATAGCTTTGACAATTTCTTTTGTTTATGATTTACATGAGTTATGTTAGGTGGCTAACAATAGATGACCAACACCAGCTCTACATCATTCAGCCAAAAAAAAAAAAAAAAACTGACTAGCTCTACATCAATGCTCCTGAATAATTGTTATGATAGCCATGGTTTTGAAATCCGGACTAGACCTGGCAGTTTGACCAGGAAAACTGAGAACTAGACTGAAATTCAGTTTTTTAAGCATAGAGAACTGGGTATACATGAGTTCTGAGAGAACCGGACGAATCGTAAGCCGGTTCAACCGATCATGGAATAGGGAAAAATTAATAAAAAATGCGGCTACCAAGATCCGAACCTGAGCTCTCACACCTTGTAAGCAAGATTGAAGCCATGATGAATGGACCAAGTGCTCTTCCTGGGAGCTAATATGCAATATTATTAAATTTATATTAAATTTACATGATTTATATTGTCTAAACTTCAATGTCATCTTTCTCAATATATTAAATATTACTAAATTAACTTTTTATTTAAGAATAATACCTATACAATTTATGAATTTATTTTAAAAGTCGTTTTTAGTTAATTGAAATGTTACTTTTATATAGAACATATTAAAGCAACCATTCAGAAGGTAGAATTTCTGTGTCATCATTCAGAAGGTAGAATTTTTGTGTCATGTATATTTTTGAATATATTAATATGGCAAAACAAAAACTATTAACTTGTGGACTTCTGCCCCCTTTGTCATGCACATTCATCACTTTATACTTACTAATAACGATTATTTTGGCTCATAAATCATAACATACATTAAATTGGTGTGACGTAAATTTAAAATACATAATTTAACATATTCCATCGATATGACATTAGGGGTGGGGGTTGAAATTGGTGTGACCTAAGACGTCTGCTTCTAATGATAGCTCTTTATCATCAGATCAAGACACCAATAAGTTTTTGGTGTAGGCGGGGGGATTGAACTCCAGATCTCTTATACAACCATCCGAGATTTTATCAGTTAAGCTAACTAGAACCTACACGAAGGTTGAGTTTTTTTTTTTTTTGAAAAATACACGAAGGTTGAATTGAATGGTGGTAATTCACTATTCTCTAATGAGCCAACCATAATATTAATAGGTGAGAAAATTAGTACCCAATTTGTGGCAGTTTTTATTTTTTTGGCTTTTGTTAGGTCAAATGGATAGCTGTCCTTACTACAATGGTTGATCACAGCATTAATTTGTTGAATTACGGGATATTTAATGCTTTTCTAACATTTTTTTAAAAAAAATTTTACCTTATAGATATTGTTTTCCAGTGAGGTACATCTGTAAAAAGCTTTACTCATTGAACAGATATTGATGATTATGGACTTAAGAAACTGTTCTGGGTTGTTATATCTACTTCATTCGTTTGTCATTGCTCTTTCGAAATCTTGCACAAGTTAAGTGTAACTGTAGGTTACATGTTTTCATGGAATGGCATATGACTTCGTTGCTTCAAGAAATTGCTAAGTGATTTGTTCTTTGGGTGTTGAGGATTTTCTGTTTTTATTGTTGATTTCTATTTTCTTTTGACTCTACAAATCCCACCACTTACATATATCGCAATCGAGCTCAACCTCATCGCTGATGGGAAATACAAAAAGCTTTAAAATTACTATGTGGATTATATTAATGGATGGTCTTTGGGTATTTGTCATTAAACAATTTTTAAAAAGTTTTAAAACCATTTTAATGAGAAATATAAAAAATTATCTAAAAATCAATTGCTGTTTTTTTTTTTTCTATAAAAAGTTTCTAAAAATATCTCATAAACCAATGCTTTTAGGACATTCGTTAATATTTTCCTAAATTTTAACATTTGAATTAGGCTATGTATTTAGAGGAGAAAAATTAGATATAGTATTCATATGTTGTTCCTAATTAAGTTCATTTCTTAAAATTTAGCCATTCTGTTATTTAACTAAAAACGTACTTCCATCACATGAAAACAGAGACATATGAATGTATTTTAGAAGAAGAATCTAAGAAACCGTACCTAAAATACTATACGTAAATTTTGTTCAATTTAGAATACCAACAAATTGAAATAATTATTTTTGAAATTTTGTAGTATTCTTGAATAATAGAATGGCATCATGCTTATGCATTGGATTACAGAGAAATGTATTGCCATCATATTTTTTATAAAAAATTTTAAATAATAAATTATTATTAATCATTATTAGTAGCTAGATAAAAAAATAATTTTAATAGTAAGTTTAAATTAGAATGAATAATCATTTTTCATCTATGATTTAGTGTAAAAATTTTGTGAAAATATTTTAAATGCAGCATTGACTATGTACTCTTAACGTTTTTCCCTTTCAGGAGGTGAAGTTTCGAGGATAAAAGTAGAACTGATGACTGAACCAAAAGGACTACTGGCTTACGCTAATATTTTGAAATAAATACTGTTGAAGCGTTGAAGGCATTGAATGCTTTTAGTTTGCACGCGGCATCCAATGCATGAACCATCACCACTTTGGTGTCCCACATCATTAATAACTTTATCTAATAAGGTGAATTTCTATCACATATGCATTGCTTGGCAGTCAGGTTCTTTATTCTGTCAATTAATGTAACTTGGCTGCTTCTGTGAAATAGTAGTACCACAGTCCAAAAATCTGATTGACATTTGAGATTTTAACAGTCTCTTTTTTTTTTTTCTTTTATCAGTTCATGTTTTCATGTCTCACATAATATGAATCACATTGGAATTTGGATCCCACTGTATAAAAGTCAAAAACATAGTGGCATAGTGGCATTGTCATGAAACGTGGCCAATTCACATGACAATTTTCAGATTTCAACAACGTTATTGAACCGGTTTGTGCATCGCAATCGCATACTAGGAAATGAAAAAAAAGAGTTTAGACATACACTTTTGAATAAATCGTTATAATCTCCTATGACAGACGCGGATGCAAGTGCTACTACGACACGACGACATAAATAATTTTGAAAAATTATAACATAACACAGTGAGTATGACACAACAACACTTGTATGAGTGTCATATATAATTAAATTTAGATAAGATCCAGCCAAACAGGCCTGTAATAACAACCAGTAGCTCGTTAGAGAGAAAAAGTCACTGCCGAGTGCCGACATTGAAGAGGACAAGAACCAAAACTAGAACGCTGATTGCGAATTGCACATGGTTCCTTGAGTTGTTTTACATCAATTTCACAATTTGAAATATAGATTTTATAGGCAATACAATAATAGCATGAAATAGATATGCACTGTTCGGCAGAAAAGAGAACTCATGGTCATGGTTAAAGTTGTACTGGATTCGAAGTCAATTTGCAATGCTTGGGCGTTTCTTTTTCTTTTTTTTTTCTCGAAAAAATATATGATCCATTGAGGTTTTCTTTTAATATTTTTCTCCTCCAGAATGGTACTCTCTCTCACTGAGGTTACGCAGTGTAGGAAAGCCCAATAAAAATAACAAAATTTTCGTTTTGGGCCGTTACAATTGACGTCTGGCTTGGTCCACTTCTTGTCTATCCGAAAGAGTTTTTCCCCGTATTCCAATAGTTTCTTCTTCTTTTTTATTTTTCTATTTTATTTTATTTTTTAAAATAATTCTTATGCCAAAAGTTTATATAGAAAGGAACAATCAAATTTTTGTTATAGATTAATCATGAAAATTTAATATATGAGATTAAAGTGATAGTCCAATGATAATGACATCTTTTATGGTGTCTCATGTATGTGATTTAAATTACACTTCTTTTTCCCTCATTATTTATATATATAATTTGGGTAAAAGGGCCCCAACATGTGAATAGAAAGAGACTCCCCTCATTTCGGTAGTTATAAACTTACACACATATAAGATGGAGACAGAAATGAAGAGAACAAAGAAAATTTATGCAAAATTTTTACTTCCTTCTTTTATCAAGTTGAATGGTGCGGTGGAATTTATACGTACTGAAATATTTCATTTTTACAAAGAAAGAGTTGGTATCTCATGAGACCTCCCTCCCACAGTAGTCACCAGAACATAACTGATAACTTATTGCTTACATTATTCCTTCCTTTACCAAGCAATAAGTTACGAAACTTCCCTCTCAAAATGAATGAAGCAATGAAGCAACATAACTATCTAGGACATACCCAACCTTAAGCACGTACATTTTACCTGTCTATAATCACCAGCTTTAGAAAAAACACAATTGGATTTGAATCATTTGATCCTAGATTTTCAAAAATCATATTACATTCGAGCTAAGATACACATACCAATGATTAAATATTATTGCTTGAAAATTGGGGGAGTGGGAAGACCCATTATCAAGAGCTATATTAACTAGGAAGTAGGAATTAATAAGAAGAATGAAATCGATCGAAAGGTATGCTAAGTAGTAATAAAAATAAAAATAAAATAAATTATAAAAAAGAAAAAAGAAGAAGATGAGCTGCAAATAGCACTGAAAGTGAGGGTAATGCTTCCTATGGGTCTGACCTTATTTAAGTTGGACTTCTTGGTTTAGAGTAAGATCTCTGGGCTGTGGATATTAAAGAGCCCAATAAAAGCTGCAGTGAAACTGCGAAAGTACTTTCTTTTTTGGGCTAAGGAAAAACTAAGATAAGATTACAGTTTACTACACGGACCCCATTTTCCTGGAACATGGGTTGTTCTTTATGTCCTTTATGGGCCTAGTTTTGAGTAAGCTAGGCCTCATGTAAAACAAAACAAAGTAAATTGAAAGAACCTTTTATTCTTGAGAAGAAAATTGCAAGAACTTTACCTATATGATCAACGACTTTTATTCCTTGGGCTAATTGAAACAGTTTTATAGTTGACACTCCAACTATTCCCCGTTTAAAGTGATACCGACGTTAACGAAACTTCATTACTCAGAAAAGTTCAATTTAGGATGTCTAAATCACTTTATAACAAATGAAATAATTAGGGCCCTTTTATAAACGAAGTTAAAACATAATCTTGATGATGACATCTTATAGGAACCTAATCAAAATGGGGCCCAAGGCTAAGTGTGCACAGGAAAAGTAAGAAATGCCTACAATAGTGACAACATTGCTCAGAAGGTGCCTGAGTGAGAATAATATTATGGATGCAATCTTTGCAAATAGAGAAAAGCAAAACTAAAAATTGAAATGAAGAAAGGCTGCCAAAAGAAAAAAAAAAAAAAAAAAAAGAAGCAAGGAAATGGAAATCAAGGTCAGACCTATCCCTATTCCCCACTTCTTTTTCTTCGTCTTGTCACCATGCTTGTCTCTTTTCCCGTAATTTTCTCTCTCTCTCTCTCTCTCTCACATCTATCGGAAAAAAAGTTTATCATCTTTTTCTTATATGCAAGAATTTTAAAAAATTAATAGTTAGATCGCAAGTTTTTGTTATATTGTTTGTATTTGCAAAATTTTAATAAACTCTATATCACTAAAAGAATATTTAAATTTTAAATTTTTGTAATTTAAAATTACACATAAAAAATAAATTTATTGATTGAATAATAAATAATATTTGATTTGAATGAAATTTAACATATGTGTTAAGCATATAAAGAACATGCTATTATATTTTCAAAATTTATATCTTATGAAAAAAAAACATATAAGAATAGTTTAAAAACTATTTTTTTGAGAGTGAAACTTGCTCCCACGTCTAGAGAAAAATAAAGAGAATCTAGTGTAATTTGAATAATTAAAAGGAGTTGGAATTATTATGAATGGAACGGAAAAGCAAGAGAGTACCCATCAGTGAACACGTGTGCCCATGTCTGTCTTTTTTGGGTGGAAAGAGATGAGATGCTTTGAGGTGTTTGAATGAGAAATGCTGGTGTGTCAGTGTGTGGTGTGTATTTCTTTGTCTCATGGTTAGGTTTTGTTCACTAAAGAAAGACACAACAATTCCTTTATATTTGGACAAAATATACTAAAAGAGTAAAATTCACTCTTTGTTTTTAGATTTTCAAAATCTTTCCTACATACAGTGTTATTTTTGAAGGTTTGCTAACCTGAATACATGTCTTGTGTGATGCTTCGGCAAGTCCTTTATGGGGGACTCAATTTATTTTTGCAGATATATGGCCTTTAAGTAATTAATCTTTTTTGTTTTAGTTCTGCGTGGATGAAAAATGATTGGGGTACAAGTGTTTTAAAAAAAAAAAAAATTCAATAGTTGAGGGAGGTGAGACTTCAATCTTAAACTTTTCAGTTAGAAATATCAATAAATACTACTTGAACTATAAAACTCTTGTCAATTAATGATAAAATGTTAAGTTAATTGTGAAAAACTTATATATAATTTAAACATCATTTTTCATTTCTCCAAAAAAAAAAAAAAAAGATCATTTTCACATGATCTCATCACCATTGACACAATATTAATTAAGTACTAATCATACCATGCCAATATCAATAATTATAAAAAAGAAATTATGAAAAATTGTGTCCTTAATTTAACTCTTTTTAGTTTTACTAGTAGTAGATGACCTATTACACAACTCATGCATGAGATAAATGGGTTATTATATATTCCTTATTAGCAGTAGATGTTCAAAAGCCCGAGGTGTACCCTTTGAAAGTTTGATGTTCAATAAATCTTTTTCTTTTAATATTTTTTTAAAAAGCAAGCTTTTGAAGGTATTCAAATTAACAAGAATGTAGGTAAATTAACATTACTGTTAATATAATTTGCACCATCTTTGATTTTTTTTTTTTTAACTTGAAAATATAAATATCTGAAAGAATCATAATCATATTAATATGAAGAGCTATGCATCAAAATTTTCAAAAAAATTACGCTCCGTTTATTTCGATGTAAAATATTTAACACCGAAAATATTTTACGGAAAATATTTTCCTTTTATAGTGTTTGGGTTTGTACTTGAAAATTCATTTGCAAGTGTAAAAAATTTAAAAAAAAAAAAAAAAAAAAATCTTCAATTAGAAACAACCAAACTCAAAATTCTCATCATCCTAAGTTGAAATTATCAAATTTTAATAAGAAACACAGCCATGAATCAAACCACCCAAACTCATATTAGCTATAAAAAGAAAATACAGATTTGCAACCCAAAAAAAAAAAAAAAATCAAATCTGTAAAAAGCCAAAAACATAGATTTGCATACTGGAGGAAAAAAAAAAAAAAAAAAACCCAAATTTGCATGACACAGGTGGAGATTTACAGAATTTTTGTATGACAGGGCCTAGCGGTAGAGATTTGTACAAAACATACCCAGATCTACGGGGCTTAGGAAAAAAAAAACAGATCAGCAAACAACATGAATTGCAATTTCGGTGCTTGACTTGCAGTGAAGAGACGCCATCTCCGGTGTTGAAGATTGTGTTGCTGGTGAGTGCTCTCCTGTCAGGCTTGGGAGAGAGTTAGGAGTGGCTGGTCTGTCAATATGATCTCTACACGTGAGAGATTATAAAATATAAAATATTTTACCAAAATTTCAAGCTTAAAATATTTTACTTCTTTTTACCTTAATTTTACAATTTGACAAGAAAATATTTTATAATTAACCAAAAAAAATTATAAAATATGTAAAATATTTTCAAGAAAATATTTTATTTCGAAACAAACGGAGTCATTAAACACATTTAACTTTGTAAATATATATATATATATATTATCTTTTCAAAAATTCTCAAACCTTGTTTATTTTGGCGTATAATTTTTTCTTTTTTGGAAAACATCTTTAAAAATTTCAAATGGTTAGGGCAACTGAAAATACTAGTGAAACTGAAAACAATTTCATTGAACAAAAACATGCAATGCAGAGCATAAAACAATGTACATCCGTTAAAAAGGAGTAAAACAATTCCCCCCAAAAGAACGCAACATAATCAACCTACATGCCCAATCTATCGCACACACAACACGCCATTGAACCATGGCATTGCCATCATACTGTTCATGAACCTATAGCCATTGCCAATATCTCTCTCTTGTGTGATTCCATTTCTCATTCTCTCTCATTTCTTGTCCAATGTGGCAATGCTTATGTTATTGTTAATGCCTCTTTTATCCACCATTGTCGATCTTACTTCTTCTCTCTATGAACTATAGGATTGATTACTCTCTCTCTCTCTCTCTCTCTCTCTCTCTTAATTCAATGCCTTTTGGTAAAATATATGTGAATCTCATGTGTAATTATGAAATATTTTTGTGAATTTTCTCACTGCATATGTGTTGTCAACTTGTCATAATTTGTGATATTCAAATGACCACTTGAGCTGTGTTATTGATACCAAATTACCAATTTCCAATTTCTTTTTGTGGAAAACATATTAATAGAAACAAATATAAGCCTTAATTAGTTGACAATAAAGGACAAGTCCTCTACACAGCCGTACCCTACCCATTGTTGCCTACCTCGTTCTTACATGGTAATGGTAGCTTGTGTTTTATCAATATCGACATTGTTATGGACATGTGGCTACCTCAAAACGAAGGTCGCACTCACTCACACCTAATATATAGTACCATCCTTCTCTTAATTAATGGTCTGTTGGTGTTGGACAACACTACTCTTGAGAGTTGAGAGAGAAAAAGAGTCCAACAATATTGTCTATTGCATTATCTTTCGAAGATGGTTTCCCGCCAGCTGACATGACAATGATAGAGGTACGGGGGGGGTGAGGCCATGGCGTCAGAAATGCATTACCTAACCGGCACCAGGCTTTTGTGAGTGTGGGGTTTCGAAATGTGGTTCTGTGGAGTTAAATGACTCTGCGCCTGTGGACCTGGTGTGGTGCTGCCCATTGCCAGAGTATTTATTAGGAATATCATCATTCAAAAAAAATATATGTAAAAAAAAAAAACTCCAACCATAATTTTTTTTCTTATTTATATATGTTATATATTAGATAAATTACAAATTTTTTTCCTAAAGTTCAAAAAGTTGATATTTGAACTATAAATGTTTCTATTAAAAATATTAAAACGTATCAAGAATTAAATAAATTTAAATTGTATTCCATTCAAGAGAACTTCGCCTAGAACAGCTGAATAGCAGAATTTTTTTTTCTTATGGAAAAATATAAACAAATGAATGTCAAAATAAAGAACTTTAAAAAAAATTACACATTTTAATTAAAATTTGTTTGGAAGGAGTGAGAGGAGAGTAGAAGGTAATGAGAGAAGGAGAAGAGATGAGAGAGGAGCGGTACAGTTACCCATTCCTTTCATTTGAGTGTTCTAAAAAATATGTAGGGGAAGGGGAATATATATCCCTTAATTTATGTTTCAAAAATTAAATAGAAGAGTAAAGAGAAATGTGGTCATATAAATTGATAATTATGATATTTATTTGTTTTAGAAATATATATAAATTAACATTATAAAGACAAAACTAATATAAATTAATATATATTGGTTTTCAAAATAAATAAATAAATAAAAATAAACCCTTACTATCTCATCATGTCCAAATTCCTCCAATTTTGAGGAATTAAAAGAGGATAAGATATTCCTACAACCCCTTCCCCATCGTCCTTCTCTTAAAAAATAATTAAGTTTAATTAAACACTACCCCTCAGTTTCACTCTACTCTCCTCCGTTCAAAGAAGGATATTTTTCTCTTTAATTTATATTTCTTTTTTGGGACTGCTGTACAATTCAATTCTTCAAGTTCGAAAGTGGATGCAAACTACCCTTATCGTCCTTTCTTCTTATGCACTGTTTTGCTTAATTAGGAGATTCAGCAATCGTAGCATTTAAGGTTCCTCCATGTGCTGCGATGGCCAACCACCCTAGAGCGGTCACACATGCACGTTAGTTGATCTCATTAGAGCTAGGTGTATATTTTGTAATTACTAATTAATGAAAAATTTTCAGTATAAATTATAGCGTATTGGATTTTGTTAACGACATATTTTAAAAGAAATACTTTTAAAAAATTTATAAGGGAAAAAAACAAATGATTTTTTTAAAATAAAATTATCTATTTCACCTAAAAGATGTATAAAAAATTTCTTAAAATAGTTTATTAACAAATGAGCATTAGTATATTTAATACTCTATTAACTACTATTAATTATATTTATTGATTTATTTTTTTAAATAAAAATTACAACTTTAAGACAGGATCCTAAAAAAATTAATCGAAGTCAGTTATTTACTCTTTCTCCATAAGAATTTAGTATGAATTATTTGAGTTCTAACTCCTAAATTAAAGGATTTCGATTTTGTCTAGTGCTCCATTAACTGCTCTAATGCATTAGATGGGACATAAACTTGGTATTTAGAGGGAAGAAGCTTCACCTTAATTATTAGTTAATTATGCATGTGATGTGATGGAAAATTATATAATGCCAAATAAGTAACACCTACTTTTTTTCGCTTATGTTTTTATACTATGTTTTGGAAATAAATGAGAATTTATTATAAATTATTAGAAAAACATGTCATAATGTGGATGCTGCCATTTTAGTTTCAATTATTATTATTATTATTATTATTATTATTATTTTTATTATCTTTTTTCCGTTGTCAAGAGTTCCATGTAGTATTTGTGTCATTCATGTGGCACCAATCATCATTTGAAATTTGATTTTTTGCTATTTAAAAAATGGATGTCATAAATAATTAATGACTAGAAATTTTAGCTGATGAGCTTCACAAGGTGCTTGCATCAGTTTTTTTTTTTTTTAAGGTAATTATAAGGGATAGAACTCCGAGCTCAAAGTTTACCATGGAAACCGGGTGCCACTAGGCTACATGACCCGGCGGTAGGTGCTTGCATCAGTTATATGAATCCTTTCTAGTTTCTTTGACGTCCTCCTGCTTATATTTGGAGCCTAATTTTAACATGAAAAATTATGAATAAAAAAGAGGTTTGGTAAGAAAAGATGTGAGAAAGAGAAACATGATACTGTAGGAAAAGACGTCAAGGAGTACTCTTTTATCTTACTCAAGGACTTGGGACTTATTTTCCCACTCTCGATTATTGGAAAACATATACTTCACAATGTTCTGAGTAGTACTTATGTTAAATCAAATGTTTTTATCAGGCACTCTCAAACCAGCCAAAGCGCTGCTACACCAACATTTTGGCTTCAAGATTGGGTCCGCTTTACAGACAGTAGAAATAGTCAAAGTCTCAATTCTTCCTTAAAAAAAAAGTTCGCTTTTTATAATAATTAAAAATGATTTATTTCCTCAACAAAAATAAAAATTAAAAATTCGTTTATTTCAGAAAAAGAAAAAAAGAAAAAAAAAAACCCAACTCGTCCTGTCATACTTAAATTTTGCAAATGACTTGATTTCGTGAAATTGTTAAAAACTCTTACGAATATTTTGCAGTTTATCTTGTTTTTTTTTTATTGAAAGGTATTTTCTTAAGAATATATGCTATTTAAAATATATATTTAATAAAAAAAATTTATTTAAAATAAAAAAAAATGAGAATGCCCAGATCTTATAAACACATGGTTAAGCTTATACTTAATCCATGTAAAACACTATGATCATAACATAATAAGTCCGGACATAAGTTTGTATGTAAATTTCCTCCCAAAAATAAATAAATAAATAATTTCATATGTAAATAAAGCGAAATATATAGTGTTTGAAATTTGAAGCTTAATTTATGAATTAACTCATTTAATTCCACAGCAGTTAATTATTTATTAACTTTAGTGGTAAGTCAGCCTTTAGAAAGAATAATTTGTAATAATAGATAATGGGTGCATTTGTTAATAGATTATTATAAGAAAATTTTGATATTACTTTCATGAAAAATATAAAAGTTGTCCAAAAAATCAGTTGCTTTTTAATTTTCCCATAAAAAATTTTGGAAAATAGTTTTTTTTTTTTTGTTACAACATAGAAATTTTACTCTAACCTAATTAAAATGCATATGTGTATGAAACTCCTTTCTGGATACTTAAATTCTGACATTTGCCCCTCATCTCACAAGAACTTTATACTTATAAAATGATCATTACCACAAAAATTGAATGGTAATCTGAAAATAGTTTATAAAATAATGCTCTTATTGTATCCGTTAACTTTTTAGTTTTTACTTCTCTTTTTTAGACCTTTTTTTAAGTATTGGAAGAGCTCTCTTAGATAAGATAACATCAATAGCTTCACAATAAGCGACCATGATAAATTAAAAGACTTCATACTTTGAGGCAAAGAACGTGACATGTAATATTGTCGGAAATGGAAGGCACGTTGGCAGCTCCCATAAGTGCCAACAATTTAATTATTCCAACGCAAAGTCCGTGTCCTAAAGTGTGTGGTTATCTCATGCATGCCTAGCTTAGCAGCTCTCTCATATTTTTGTCACTAACTGCATCGCCTAGCTCCAAGCCAGGGAGCCTGTCTATTTTTGTTGCAACCAAGGCTCGTAAAAAGTTCACAAACCTCAGAGATGGCTGTTAGGAATTACTCGTGGCTTCTTACTTTGTAAGTTCAAAGTTGTGAGTTTAAGTATTAACAAATTTCACAATTGTGAAAGTCATTCCACACCATTTATTAGTGTGGTTTATATGGCCAGAGGCCGGGACAATGACCACACTTTCAAATTCTTTTTATTTTTTATTTATTGAAATAAAAAAACACCTACAATTCTAGGTTTCTAGTACTGTTATTCACTCTTATGGCACGTTAAATGGTAATTGCAAGCCTGCTTCATCTGTCTTGAGTTTGCCTCATATAAATAGTAATTGCAAGCCCCACTATTGTGGCGCTCCTCTCAAACTCAAACATCAATCCTTCGTGACCTGCTTTTTTAGCTTTACTATTTTTTTTTTTTGTTGGATGAATTTTTTTTTTTAGCTTTACTTGAGTTTGGTTTGAAGAATGGTTTCAATTTCTATAATTAATTTTTTAATAAGTAATTCATTAAAAAGAGAGACGAATAAAGTGGCATGATCTTGCTATTCAGAAAGTATATAAGACTTTTACCAACATGGGAAGGATATCCTGACTTCTGATTAGTTGATGATACACGTCTTTGTTCTAGCTTTTCTTTTCTTTTCTTTTTTTTTTTTCCAAAATTACATTACTCTCGTACAAGAAGAGAATGTAATAAGGTAGCTCATAGTCTAGCTCGATATGCTTCACATATCTCAGATTTTGTTGTGAGGATAGAGGATGTTCCGCCACAAAATTTTTTTGTTTTTCAAGCGGATTTGGCTGACTTTCAATAAAATAAACTAAGCATTGTTGCTTCTCAAAAAAATAGAAAAAAGAAGAAGAGGTTTAAGCACTTTTTAATTAAATAAAATAAATGAAAAGTTAATGAATGCTCTAAGGTCATTGATTTAGGAAGTATTTTTTTTTAGATATTTAATTTTTATGGGAACAGAAAGTAATTGATTTTTTAGCAACTTTTTATATTTCTCATTGTAAAGTTGTGATTTCCAATTAGCCTTTATTGACTTTAATTCCGTACTAAATTTTATTGTAATTTCTTTAATTATTTCTTTGTATTTATGTGGGTTTATTTGTAAGGGATGAGTATGAAAAATTGGTGAAGAATCAAGCGTCAAAAGAAGAATTATGCAGCTCATGACTAGCTCGCAAGAAGGTTGCGACAAGAGCAACCCACGAAAGGACACGTGTGAAGCACATGACTAGAAGTTAAAGAGTCATGTTAGGCTATCAAATTTGCTAGTACTTCGTGAGAAAGGCCATCTCGCGAGGTACAAGCGAAACTCTCTATTTGGCAAAAAGAAAAGGTGTTTTACCAAATTATTTACTCACACTATATATACCATTTTTACTCATTAAATGTAAGGAGTGCTTTTCAGAGAGAAAACCCTAGCAAAAGCACTTAAGAGTTAAAGATTGTTATACCCACAATCATCTCTCTTGGTTTTCCTCTACTCCCACCTCTTTATCTCTACATCCTTGAGAGGTTCTTAGTCCAAACACTTACCCTACCCAATTTGAGTGTTGAGACAAGTTTTGGTGCCTTTGGGAAGCATTAGAAGAAGCCATTGAGTGGCGGATGCAATCGGGTCGAATTGCGGAATCCAGAAAGCTAAGGAAGATAAGAATCTGAGAAGTTCGTTGATAGCAAGAGTTTGGAAGGCTCAAGTACATGGGAGAGACTAGACTTGGAAAGTCTTTTGTTATTCGTGTACTCCAATTTATTCATTAGTGCATCGATTTCGACTTGGAGGGTCAAGGAGAGGTTTGCCGCTGAGTTCTTCATTTCCTCTTCAATAACATGTCTTGGTTTATCTTATGTTTACATCTCTCTTCTCTACTCTTTAAGCTTTTCTTTTACTGTTCATTGTGATTGAATATGACTTAGAGTAGTGTTATCAGTTTATTGCACTTTTTTACTTTTGTTTCGCACTTTGATAAGTTAAAGTTAAAGCTCTCTAGCTATAATTTTAAAATTGGAGTCTGAACAAGCTTTAGTATTTTTCACACTAATTGAGCTTTCACTCATAAAAGTAATATTAAACTTTTTAAAAATTGTCTATTGACAAATGCTCTAAAGTCACCTATTAACCAGAACTATTTCTCTAAAATAAATAGGATTCAAATAATGGAAGGTTTAAAAATTCCTAGGCTGTTTTATCATTGTTTATTTGAGAGGGGGAGGAGAATGAATTTTTTTTTTTTTTTTGGGTGAAGATTTTATATCTATTTACTTGTTTGAGTATTTTTGTAAAAATGAAATAAATAGCTGTATAATGGAATGCTAATTTCATTTTATATGCATTTATTTCAAAAGTGGACCAGTCATTCCACGTCACTAATTTAGAGAAAATTATAATCATATCTATTCATTTCTTTATATTATTTTTTAATGGTTAAGATTAAAAGTTAAAAAGTTAACTTTTAACCCCAAAAAAATAGTTTATATGTTGAAATTTTGAAGAAAAAAAATTGAGTGATTTAGAGTAATTGTACAGTGGAATAACCCTAATTATTGCATCGGTTCCAAATTCAAAATCTTGTTATATAATCAATTTCAGGAAGAGGGGGTAAGTGGTGTAAAAGGGAACAATTGCCCTTCGACCCTTCACCCTTTAGATGGCCATAATTGAAGAAGGTCACCAAGATCCAAGAGGCATTGCCCTCCACCCAAAATGTTTCACTAGAGTGCTACAATGAATGCATCATACATGTCTCATTAAATACAAAGTCAAATATAAGGTTTGTTTGAATACTTTTTAGGACAAATGAGGGAATACATTTATTATGCCGAAAGGAGTCTCTATCATTTTTTTTTAAAATAAATAATTTTGATAAGATATCAAAGAATAAACCAAATACAGCTTTAATAATATTCTAAAATCCTATAAAAAAAATTACTAATCAAATTAGATATGAATATTATACTATATATGGCATTGCTAAACGTTTACATCTCCCTTCATCACATCACATTCATAGAGATTTGAATGTCAAGATGTGTATTTGATTTCTTTAACCAAAACACCGTGTTAAAAATGTGTTTGAATGAAGCAATAGACAAAGAAAGAAGAGGGAGCTAAAGGTTTTCGTAGGGTGGGGCTATCCAGGAATGGAAAAGTACTTGAGTGTAGTAAAGGCACCAATATTCATATCCCCTCTTCACATTAGAAGAATTTACACGGACATGCATCAAGTTTAATAAAAACAAATTATATATTTTATTTTTCCCTTATAATTTTTTTAGAACTTCAAATTTTCTATTAAAAAAAAGGCATTATTATATATCATACTATAATGTTAATTTACATATTTATGTACTGTTTTCAATATTACACACTAAATCAAATAAGGTCATCCACATATAATATTAATATTTTACACTTTCATTTTCTATAAGCCATTTACTGTTTTATCCAAACTTATTAACCGGATCTTCACTTCCTATTGTTTACCCCCCAATCACCACTCTTACTAACGCTCTCGGTCCATTGTGGCCAACCACCACTGCCAATCCCTAATCATGATTTTTTTTTAATCTTAAATTTCTCTCTTCTTTTATATTTTATATATGTTTGGGAGGCGAGAAAATATGATAAAAGTAGTAGAAATTTTTTTTCCATATTATTTTAAAAATGCATCCAAATTTTTTTTTTTCTAAATGTTTTCAATAACTCAAACAAACACTTGAAATTTTTTTTTATTTTTTGAATCAAACGCAGCTTTATTGAGGTTAAAAAAACAGGAAAAAAACAAAATGAAGAAGAAGAAGAAGAAGAAGAAGGAGAAGAAGAATTAACTCTTCCCTCTATTTATCTCCCCTCCCTCGTGCTCCAAACTCCTAACTCACAAAAGTGTTACGTCATTTCCTTGACAGCTCACGCCACACTCTCCCTTCCCATTTGTTTTCCGTATTACTGACACGTAATTTCAAGATTCTTACTGCTAGGAAAAAAAGAAAAAAATTCGATCACAAAAGGGGAAAAAGAAAGATACAGACAACAGTGAGTCAGTGATTGCATCATCTACAACACGACAAAAAAACCAAACCCCCAGTACATATATAAATAAACACAAAATTACACTAGTAATTAATCAAAGCTCAAACCGTAAAACCCATCTCTATAAAACCGCAACAAAAACATAAAAAACAAAAACAAAAACAAAACAAAACAAAACCTCTCGAGTAAAAAGACATGCCCTCTTTTTTTTTCCAGCAGGAAAAATTGATGTCCACACTCTCCTATTCCAACCTAGACTCTCTTATTCTTATCTCCTCCTTAGCTCTTCCTCTTCTTTCTTTGCTTAGACAAATAATACCATAATTATTTCTGTTAGTTATTTTATGTAAAACACAAACACAAACACAAAACACAAGCTCTTTTTTTTTGTTACAATTATTGGTTATTACTATTACAATCTTGGGGTTTTCTCAGTACTCTAGCAGCTAAAACTTGATCCATTGGAAATAGAGAATAAAGAAATGGAATTCGAGGAGGAAGAGGAGGAGGAGCATGAAGAAGAAGAAGAAGAAGAAGAAGAAGACACGGAAATTCCAACACCACCAGCACCTGCGTACGAATTGCCGGTTACCAACTCAGGCAGTGGTAAGCCCAAAGTACTGGTGGGTCCCAACAACAACAACAACAACAGCAACAGCAACCCCACCACTTCTTCTGCTACCACGATGATGATGACCAGATACAGAGAATGTTTGAAGAACCACGCGGTGGGTATGGGAGGCCACGCGGTGGACGGTTGCGGCGAGTTCATGGCGGCCGGAGAGGAAGGTACGCTAGACGCGCTGAAATGCGCCGCCTGTAACTGCCATCGTAACTTCCACCGCAAGGAAGTTAACGATCATCACCATCGGTCATCGTCAGAAGTCTACCACCACTATCAACAACAATTCACACCTTATTATCATCATCGATCTCCACAACCACCGCATCATAGTGGGTACTTGCACATAACCACCACGTCGTCTCAGCATCATCAAAGACCGCCTTTGGCTTTGCCAGCTGCTTCAGGTGGTGGTCAAGATTTGGAGGACATGTCAAACCCTAGTAGCAGTGGTGGTGGTGGTGGTGGTGGTGGCGGCGGTGGCGGTGGGTTAAAGAAGAGGTTTAGAACAAAGTTTAGCCAGGAACAGAAGGAGAAGATGCTTCAATTTGCGGAGAGCTTAGGGTGGAGGATTCAGAAGCACGATGAAGCTGCGGTGGATCAGTTCTGTGCAGACACAGGTGTGAGAAGGCAAGTACTCAAGGTCTGGATGCACAACAACAAGCACACCCTAGGTAAGAAACCCTAAAAATAAAAAAAACATTTTTCTTTTGTTTGATTAAATTGGTGCCACGTTCATGGAAGAAAATTGTAATGTAAATTTTGCTACGAGATCTAATTAACTAGCTAGGGTTCTTTCTCATTATTCTTGTTTTTTTTTTTTTCTTTTTCTTTTTTGGTCCTACTTGTTGTGTCATGGTACATTGTTAATTGCCAGTGATGACTGATGAGCTATTACTCTTACTAGGCTTTACAGTTTACTTTCAACAATTCTTTTTCCTTTTTTATTTTTGCTGAAATTAACTAAGCTTCCATTCTAACTCGATCTCTTTGAGTAATAGAGCCTAATTAAACATGTTTGCATAGCTGAGTGGAGCTAAAAAGATCCAAAAAATGCACCACTCAATTGGGTTGGGTTGGGTTGAAGTATTAATTGTCAGTCAAGTACTTATAATTAGTGGGAAGGGATTCAAAGTTTCAAACCCAAATTCTTTTTATCAGAAAAATTGGTCATTGAGCTGAAGTACTGTCAGATCAGTTTGCTTTGCTTGCCTCTTAAGTTCTAAACAGTGTTAAATCTGAGAAGATGGAAGAGGGGCTGTATTGCACTGAATTGTATGTTTGTAGCATGCGATCATCGTCATCATCGTGATTGTGATCAACAATGGGGAGGATTCCAAAGCGTGGGTTGCATGCAAATGGGGCAAAATTTAAGCTTCAAATTTTTTTTGGTATTTTGTGAGTGTGTCCCATTCACATTTGTCACGTTCTCCTTCTTTTTCTCTCCATCCCACACCGTTTCAGCAATTACTGTTCTCTGATCTCTTTCTCTCTCATATTAATGGTCTTTTTCAGTTTTCAACCTCTATTTGCATTCTAGAGATTTCCCCATTGATAATCACCGATTGAGATTTGAGAAAGTTAGTGGACATGTGTGTGAATAGCAGAGAATTAAGCTTAAGCTGAAGGTTGAAATGGATAAGAAAAATAAGAAAATGCCACCAGTGTATGTGATTGTGTAGTAATGTTGTGGGGATTGTCCTTACTTTTCTTTTTGGTGGGTAATGGTAGCAGTTGTACATCGTTCTCCATTAATTGTTATGTTGTCTCTCTATCAAGTATTTTTTCTCATATGTCTTAATCACACCTCTGATTTCCCGTCCTCACTTCAAGTTTTATGCCTCCTTTTCTTTCTTATTGGTTGTTTTATTTTTCTTTAGTTTTTGCTAATTTTTGTTAGTTTTAAGGTTTCTTTGTTTAATTTTTATTTTGATTGTTACAAGAAGAAGAATTTAAACTCTAAACTTTTCTCCATTGAGTAAGAAGTGTTGGTTGATTACAAGCTGTTGACGAGAGTTTAAGTTTTGTGCTAGATAAAACAATGAAATGGGGAACTAAGGTTTGACCTCTCAATTCAAGTGGTTAATAATGTCTGTATAGCCTAACTCTTTTTACTAGCATTGCAGTATAGAGCGTTTGGGTAATAAGTTCATTCTTTTAGTACAAAATGAAAAACTAGCATGTCCTTTTCTCTAAATTATTTTCCTAGCAATTTAGAAAAGATAAATTTTAAATTATTATTAATTTTACTATAGAAATCTTATAAACGGACAATAAATAAATAAATTTATTATTTTTTGTGTTGTTTTTAAAAGTTAACACAACAATTTGTAATTTTAAAATATAATTTTAATATATTGTTTTAAATTTAAAATATAATTTTAATATCTTTAGTATCACTTAAAACATGATTCTCTTTATTTTACGTTTAAGATTTCATTTCCTGAAATTTATAGTGTACATACTACATAATACCACATGGTCAAAATCGTCAACGCCATTTCAATTTGGTATGAGTGGAACAAATTATTTCGGCATTTAATTTAGTAATAGTGGGGTTCTGTTTTCAGGTTACCGATTTAAATTTATAATATTTGATCTGAAATATAAAATGAATTCATTTCAAATGAAAAAAAATATTAATACAACATAATTAGCTCAAAACTCCTAAATGAACTAAGTTGTTTATAATCAATTTCAGCTGGCTCAATAAAAAGTTTGTACATGTTTGTTTGTTTATAAACTAGCCAAGTTCAAGCCTTGATTTTTGACTTATTTAATAAACAATGTGGAATCAAGCAAAATAAATTGGTCATGAACAATATTGCTCAAAAGAAAGCTAAGTCTAGGCTAGTTCATGGGTTGGTAATAAACTTGATATGAACTTGACAAATAAACGCGTATCTTATTAAACATTTAATTATTTGGTAGTTAGAACTACTCTTAAAACCAAATAGGCTCAATAATAAATTTAAGAGCAAATTGCAAATTACACTCCTAAAGTTTGGGGGTGATTGGAGTTTACACCCTAAAGTTTCAGAATTTGAATTTTATTCCCTGAAGTTTGGTGATATTTGGATTTTATACCCTATCGTTTCAGAAGTGATTGGATTTTACTTTCTAAAGTTTTGAAGTGTTTAGATTTTATATCTTAAAATATCAAAATTTGGAAGTATAAAATCTAACAACCCTAAACTTTAGGGAGTAAAATCTAAGTTCTGAAACGTTATGATGTAAAATCCAAACACCCCCAAACTTCAGGGAGTAAAATCTAAATTTTGAAAAAGTGTAAAATCTAATCATTCCCAAACTTTAAGGGTGTAATTTTTAATTTATCCTAAATTTAAAATTAAGTGAGCTCGACTTGACTAATGAATCAAGTTAAGCCAAACTGAGTTGAATCTTTTACACTTTTTGACAAGCCAAGTTTGAACATTGTCAATAGACTTGATTCAAGCTCAAACTCAAGCTGAACTTGTACATTTTACTTTTATTGTTGAGTCAAGTTTAAACATTTACTACTCAACAAAGTTTGGCTCGTTAATCACCCTACTTCATTTTTTTTTTTCTTTTTTTAATTTTATTTGAACATGAAAGAGGAGACAGTAGAGATGATTTGCTGATGACTCTCGCAGAGACTGTGTAATGTATTTAACAAATTGCTAATTGTGTTTTACTTAACCGTGTGTTTTCAATTACTTCCTTTGAAGTAAACTGACAGTAGTTTTATGACTTTTTAAATAAATAAATAGATAGTAGTTTTAGCATTTTTTTTTTTTTTAATTAAGAACTTGGAAAAAGATATGCTGAGAACGTGAGAGAAGTGTAGGCGGTAGCTGAAACAGAACACAGTGGACGTGTTGATGTTGGAGAAAGTCAAGTAACGAATAAATAGTGTAACAAAGAGAGTTTGTGAAGTTGTCGGGAAAATGATCTCAAAGCTCGATCCGATGTTGCTGCTTTATTCTATTGCACTAAAGACATGTGGGCTCTCTGTTAAATGATCTGACATTACAACTTATGTGTGTAAAACTGGTGGTTGTGTGTAACTGGCTGAAGAAGAAGCTGTGGTGGTTAGATTCATTAACACTCTGTTTTCATATAATAACTTTTTGGAGTACAAATGTTTTTTCTTCCTTTTCTTTTTCATTAATGAACCCCTTTTATTCTTTCATACTTGCTACATTTTTTTTTTTTTTAGAATGTGCTATATTTCAAAATACCATGGAAAAATGCAGCAATAGGATGCTCTTCTGCTCTCTCTCTCTCTCTCTCTCTCTCTCTCTCTAAAATATAATTATTAGATTTATTTCTTCTTATTGTTGGAAAATTTGGCTTCCGCAAATGATAACTTAAATAATTATTGAGTTGGAAATTTTGGCTTCAAAGTTTCAATTTGCATATCTTGGTCTATAATACATTCCATATTTGTTTTCCTAAAGTCTTACTTTTTGGCCTTCTCCACCTAATCATTTTGGGTTGGAAAATTTAGATAAATTAGAAGGAACCCAAAGCTTTTTTCAAGGGTTTAATAAATTTCATTCTTGAACTTTAAAGTGAGTGTTAATTTGATGATTCGACCTTCAGTTTGAACAATTAAGCATGCATTTCAATTTTTTTAACAAATTGGACATTTTTAATATTTCATTAAAAACTAATATGTATACTCCCGTGGTGTATACAAACTTTTCTACATTATCAATAATTTTGAAAATCATTTTTATCTTGTACACACTTTATGATCAAACCTGTTAATTTTTATAGAAAATATTAACATAAGGTTTGATTTTTATTTTTTTGTTAAGGTGTAATTTGTACCAACCTAAAGTGCCTAGTTTAATTGTTTGAATCAAATATCTGAGGACTAAATTGACACAATGAAATCCAAGGGTAATATTTGTAAAAAAAAAAAAAATCATATATATAAAACCTAAAAGAAGACAGTAGTAAATTTCTAGTAAGAGAATACAAATTGACCCAATCACATCTTCACTACTTTTCTTAATACCAACTTACAAAGCAGTGGTTGTTGAAGTGTTGATGAAGAATATAGAACCAATTTAAAAAGATTAGTTCTTACCTAAGAGTTGCTTTCTTATTGTCCATCCATACCTAGCTAGCCCCTACAATCTCTCTCTTAATTCAGTAAGGTGTCTCCTAGAATTTGCTCAACTAGGCAATGCCCACCTAGACTCTCACAAATGGCTTATGGCAGCATCAACCACCTCAAACCTGGACTCATTTGGAAATTTGAGCTTTCAAACTGTTACCTCACAAAAAAGCTAGGCAATGCCTGAGCAAGCCCAGCCCAATTTAGCCTTTTGACTCTACTCCACACCACTAAAGCCTAGTGTAAGAACTAAGAAATAGTAAATATCCTATGATTACTTTATAAACTAAATTAATTGACCTTCCAATAAATTTTGGGGTGATTTTGTCATTTTGTGTGTGTCCTCTCCTTTTGTTTGTTTAGCTTCGTTTGGCAAAGATTATTTTTGTCAATTTATTTTACTATTCAATTTATTTGTGCTACTATTTATAAATTTCACTGCATTTTTCTATACTATTTATGGGTGCTATACTATTTTAACTAAATTTTATATTTATTTACATTATTTTCAACAACAAAAAATTAATTTCAATAAAATAAACAAATTTCAAGCATGTTAGTATTTACCATGCTAGTTTGGATAAAGACAGGCAAGCTCACTTGATCGGTTTTCACTGGGCCATTTTTGGGCCCTGCATTCATAATTTTCTCTTTTGCTCAGAATTACGGGCCCTACTTAATATTGCAGTGTGTCTTCATTTCCGACAGAAATATGGGCCAGTCCCTAATTCAAGCTGATCACCTCTCGTTTCATTCGCCAGGTGTGGTTGGACCCAGAAATATTACTGTTTAAACTTTAAGTTCTATCCCTCTCAATAACCAAAAGTGGTCCCAGGACTATTAACTATTTACTTCTTTTTTCTTTTTTCTTTTTTGGTTGCTAAAGATTATTAAGTATTAACTATTTACTTATTAGTAGAGCGTTGGTAATGCAAAAAAATATATGCATTTTTTCGCTCAAAAAAACCATTTTATTTATTTTACATTATCCCTTAATAATATACTCTACATCCCATTAAAATAATGTATTAAAACCACAGCCAAATCTAGCCACAACAATCACCAAAATCCATGGCTGAAACCCAGCCACAATAACCACCGCAACCCAAAACTAAATCCAGCCATGACCTAACGTCGTGACCTGCTCCACCGTAGATAGATGTGATACAGTGCATGACCCAATGTCATGACCCGCTCCACCATAGATCAGAGATAGAGAGAGATTGAAAAATAAAAAAGTTGATTGCAATTTACATATCTGTGATTTGGTCGAAATTTAAGTTGTTTACATGTTATTTGAAATTGAACACTTTACCTACCTGAAGTTAGCTCAGTTAGAATTTCATAATCCACTTCTGTTAAAAATGAGACTAAATATATAATTTTATTCTCATTTTATGTCTCTCTCATCCCAAAACATAAAAGAACAAGGAAAAATAAGATCAAAAGGTGAGGGTTTTGTAAAAATTAAGAACAAACATTAGCCTCATTTGAGCAAAGGAGAAAATGAATACATGGGCTTGAAAGAATTGCTCGAGTTTATCATGGGAAAAATTAAAGAACGAACTAAGGACATCTATTAGTGAACTATCTTAGGAAAGTTTTTATGAGAAAAGAAAAAGGAAAAGTAATTATGTTTTTTTTTTTTTCAATTTTCCCTAAAAATAGTATAAAAACTTTTCTAAAATAACCTATCAATAATTATCTTAAAAGCATTTGTTAACATGAACTTTTAAACATTAAATATATTTATAAAGAAAAAAATATATATTTATAAAGAAAAGCAATTAAACTACAGAAACTCTTATATGTGAGATTTTTTTTTTTACTTGAGATTTTATATATGTGGGATTTTTTTTTTAATGAGATTTTACACATGAGATCTACTTCTTTTGGAAGAGAAATACTGAATGTGTCCCATGATGCACGACACGTCTTGTCCTAATGGGGTTGCTATTCCATAGGACATTTGCTCCTTCTAGGGGCTTGTGCTAGGCTTTATTTCTGTCTCTATCCGTGTGACTCTTTTATCTGTCAATGCGTGCATAACACATACCTCATTCTGCTCTCATATTGGTTGATATTAAATTGGGTCTTTTGAGTTTTTTTTTTCCTTGCACAAAATAAGGAAATTTAACGAATTCTCTTTCAATTTTTTTTTAGGCCCTTTATTGCAATGATCATAGACACTGATCTGCCTTCTAATTAAGTTCTCAAGGCTAGGCATAGCCTTCAAATAGTCAAAGCGTCAATTGACAAGATATGTGTATAATAGGGAGGTTAGCAGCTAATTACGTAATAGGTTTAGGAACAAATCAAACTTCAAAGGAATTTTTAACCATCTTCTTTTAACTCATTATGTGACAATTGAAAATACTATTCATATATAATTTTAGTCACATACTTTTTCTCTAATAAATTATGTAATTTCTTTAAAAACTACACATAAATAATCGTATAAATTAAATTGGAAAATATAGCTTCAAACTAATTTAAAACTAAATAATAACTTTCTCGCCCTAGCCGCTCTCTGAGTTGCTTGAGCGTAGAACCCTATTATCTTCCCTGGAATGATAACCCCTCCCCTCTGTTAATCTTTCTTAGCAGTAGTTCCCTCTTAACCTCTATTCCCCATACGTGTGGTCTAACCTCCCCCTATACCCCTTCAATTTCGCTTTACGCCATGGAAGAGATTCTCTATGATTGGAAAAAACTCTCATTGACAGAAGAGGAAGACACCAAACTTAGTCTGTCAAAGTCCAAAAACCTACGCAGCAAGGAGTTTGTATTGGCTGTGAAGTTTCTTACAAAGAAAGCCCTCAATGTGGAAGCAATAGGCCGCACATTCAAACCCTTATGGACAGCCAAAAAGTACTTCAAGGTGCGCGAAGCGGGAGATCATATTCTTTTGTTCGTATTTGAACTCGAAGCAGATGCAGAAAGGGTCCTCGCCAACGAACCTTGGACCTTTAACAAACATGTAGTCCTTTTACAGAGGTTCGATGGGTCTACACCAGCGAGATATTTGAGGTTCACCAATCTGAAATTCTGGGTGCAAATACATGGATTGCCATTGCGAATGCTTGATTCAGAGACAGCAATCGAAATAGGAGAAACACTCGGCCAAGTCACACCATGCGAAAATTCCAGTGAACTGGTGGGAGGTGATTTTCTACGTGTTCATGTGGAGATTGATGTATCAAAGCCTCTCTGTTGAGATCGAAAAATCGCACTGGATGATGATGAGGAAGTCTGGATTTCGTTCAAATACGCGAAACTTCCTAATTTTTGTTATTGGTGTGGTATAGTCTCACATGATGGGAAGGATAGCGAGATTTGGTTAACGAGAAAGGTATCGGAAAAAACAGAGCCTCATGAATATGGACCGTGGTTGACAGCCTCCCCTTACAACCCGGGGAAAACGCCATACGTTGTGGTTCCTAGCATGGGCGATGGCTTGGGCGGTGTTCCACGATCTGTTCCATCTTCAAATACCAAGAAGTCTCCTACGACGACGACCAAACCAGCCAAAAGAAGCACTGAACAGCCTGAGTCCAATGACATGGGAAGCGCCGACCAGATGAACATGACAAATATGGAAACCCATGATACTGACGAGCATATTACGCTGAATATCCAAAACAAGAGCAACCCGTTATTTGAGGTATTTAATTCTGTCCCAAATATAATTTCCTACCATATTGAACACGTTAATTTTGAAGCGCAGATACAGGAAATTGATGAGGATTTTGACAAGTTTGATGAAAGTGGAGAACACGTGGACAACGGTATTGTTGGTGACTCACACGTCCTTCAATTCAGCAAAAGTCCAGCAGTTCCCTCCTCGCCAGCTCAGTCATTATTAATTTAGGAGCAAACACACCACGTGACAAATGGCAACCCTTCTCCCAACCCAAAACTTAGAACCTTGCGCACGTGGAAGAAATTAGCATGAGAAAGCTCCATGGAAACTAACACACCACTAAGCCCCATGGTAATTAAAAGAAACAGAGAAGAAGTAGATAATCTTCTGGAGTTACCTACCAAAAAACTACAGGTTTCAAAGGGAGAAAGTCAAAAAAACCCAATGGTGGAGGCTGCTCAGCAGCCCCGCCAAGCACAATGAGTATTATAGTTTGGAACTGTCGCGGGCTTGAGAACCTGTGTACAGGGAAGGAACTTGAACTTTTGATTCGGGTAAAAGATCCCTCCGTTGTGTTTTTAGCCGAAACATGGGTCGATGAAACTAGGCTAAAAGAAGTTCAAAGAAATATTAAGTTTGACAATTTGTTTTATGTGGAAAAAAATCCTAGAGGTGGTGGGGGTTTAGCCATGTACTAGAAAAATTCTATTGATGTTCATGTAGATTCTTTTTCTAAATATCATATTGACTCAATAATTAATAAAGGTGGTGGTGAAGCATGGAGATTTACAGGTTTTTATGAAGAATCAACAACACACAATAGAATTGAAGCATGGAACAAACTTAGGCTGCTCAATACCAAACATGATCTTCCCTGGCTTTGTGCAGGGGATTTCAATGAAATCACAAGAAGTTCGGAAAAACTAGGAGGAAATAATAGAAGCCAGGCTCAAATGCAACTTTTTAGGGGTTATTGATGAATGCGGATTTATTGATCTCGGCTATGTGGGGGACCAATTTACATGGAGAAAACACTTTGTAGATGGACATTCACTATGGGAGAGATTAGACCGGGGGTTGGCCAATCATGAGTGGTTCATGAAATTTACAGGCTAAAAAATTCATCATTTGCACTCAGATTTCTCGAATCACTCTCCCCTATGGATCACCATGGATGGCTTGGACATTCCCTCTTTTGCTAAACCATTCAGGTTTGAAGAAATGTGGCTTTCTGATTGCGAATGCTCAAACATTGTTGAGGCGGTATGGCTATCAAGGGAAGAAGAGGAAGATCATGATAAGGTCATTCACAAAATAAATAAATGCGAAAAAGAGCTTCGCCAATGGGAGCAGGATTGCTTTAGGAATGTCAAAGTGATCTTGAGCTGAAAGAGAAAGGAATTGAAAGAGGCTGAAAATTTAACCATGAGATCTAGAAATAATCAGCATATCCGAGTGTTGCAGAAGGAGATAGGCGAGCTGATGGATAAAGAAAATAGACTTTGGTTCCAAAGAGCTAAAGTTATGTGGGCTAAATTTAGTGATAGAAATTCAAAATTCTTCCATAGTCATGCTTCTCAAAGGAAGAGGAAAAGCCTAATCTGAAAACTAAAAGATTCCAATGGCCGAGTGGTGGATACCAATGAGGATATAGCTAGTTGCCTTGTTCAATACTATCAGGACCTCCTTCAGTCAACCAACCAAAATTTATGTGCCTTGGCAACAAATTCCATTCAGAGAGTGGTTACTAAGGAAATGAATTCCATGCTCTCATCCGAGTTCACACAGATGGAGGTTAAGAAAGCCATAAACCAAATGGCCCCACTAAAGGCCCCCGGACCTGATGGTATGCCTCCTCTCTTTTATCAGTATTATTGAAATTTAATTAGAGATGATTTTTCAAATTCTGTGTTGCATTATCTTAATTTTGCTACTTTACCTGACTGCCTCAATCACACATCTATTACTCTTATTCCAAAAAAGCAAAATCCTAAATTAGCCTTTGAATTTAGACCAATCAGTTTGTGCAATGTTCTTTATAAAATTTTCTCAAAAGTTCTAGCAAATAGACTTAAAAAAATTTTGCCTAATATTATTACTAAGAATCAGAGTGCTTTCACAAAAAGTCGCCTTATTTCTAACAATATTCTAGTAGCTTTTGAATCTTTACATAGTATGCAGAAGCACACAGGGAAGGACAATTATATGGCCATCAAGCTAGACATGAGCAAAGGATATGACAGAGTGGAGTGAGATTACCTATCTTCAGTTATGGAAAAAATGGGGTTCAATGAGTATTGGATTCGTCTCATGATGCTATGCGTCAAAACTGTGACATATTCCATTTTGTCGAATGGGGAACCCAAAGGCAGGATAATTCCAACAAGAGGCATCAGACAAGGAGATCCACTTTCTCCCTTCCTATTCCTTCTTTGCACTGAGGGCCTAAACGGGCTTATCAACCAAGCTGCCCAACAAAGGCATATCAAGGGCTATTCTCTTTGTAGAAATAGCCCACGCCTGACTCACCTTTTATTTGCAGATTATAGCTTGTTATTTTGCAGGGCCACCATAGAGGAATGCCAACGAGTTCTAGATATTTTGGAAGTGTATGGGAGATGTTCAGATCAACAGATTAACCAAAGCAAGACAACAATCTTCTTCAGTAAATCTACTAGTGATGATACCAGAAATCAGATTAAGTTGGCGTTAGGGGTTCCAGAAATCATTCAGTATGAAAGATATTTGGGTTTGCCATCCTTTGTGGGCAGAAGCAAAATAGCAAGTTTCAATTATATAAAGGAACGAGTTTGGAAAAAATTACAGGGCTGGAAGGAGAAACTTCTATCACAAGCTGGAAGGGAGATCTTAATCAAAGCAGTTGTTCAAGCTATTCCAACTTACACTATGAGCTGCTTCAAACTCCCTTTGGGGCTTTGTTCAGAAATTAAGAGCCTGATACAAAGATTTGGTGGGGTCAGAAAGGCGAAAGGAGGAAAATTCACTGGGTGAAATGGGATACACTTTGCCTCCCAAAAAAGGAAGATGGCATGGGATTCAAAGATCTAGCCAATTTCAATGATGCTCTCTTGGCTAAGCAAGCTTGGAGATTGCTTCACAACAAAGATTCCCTCTATTACAGAGTCTTTAAAACGAGGTTTTTTTTCCAAATTGTAGCATTTGGGAAGCTCAAGAATCCAGATCCGGGTCACACGCTTGGCATAGCATTTTAAAGGGTAGAGATGTTTTGCTTAAGGGTGCAAGATGGAAGGTAGGCTGTGGAGAGGCTATTAGCATTTGGAATGATGCATGGTTACCATCATTGGAGCACCCAAGGGTCTTATCTGATATGGTACCAGAATTTGAAGATGGGAAAGTTTCTAACCTCATCAATCCGCTCACAAGAACATGGGATCAAAACTTAGTAAATGGACTTTTATCACCTGATGATGCTGCTTTGGTCCTCAGCATTCCATTGAGCTGCACTCCGGTGGAGGACAAGATCATTTGGCCCTTCACCCCCTCAAGTAAGTATACTGTTAGCTCGGGTTCAAAATTTTTAACAAAGCTCAATTCTGTGCAGATTCCTACAGCCCATCAGTAGCAACAAGGTGGAAATTGGAATCAGATTTGGGGGCTTAACGTCCCAAACAAAGTGCGGAACTTTATGTGGTGAGTATGCAAGGAAGCTGTACCAACAAAACATAACTTACTGAGGAGAAAGATCTTATTCGAAGATAAGTGCGAGCAGTGCGGTGTGGAGTCCAAAACAGTTGTCCATGCATTGTGGGAATGTGCCACGTTAGATGAAATATGGGAGGTGGTCCCAGGCTTTGAAGATCGAAGACAACATGGGATTTTAAATATTAAAGAACTAATTGAAATGGTCCACGAGAAAAGAAAGAATTTGGAACTCATGACTATGGTGATGTGGACGGTATGGCACAGACGCAACCAGCTCCGAGTCAGTTCTAATGTCTTTCCCAAAGCACAAGTCCTACAACAAGCTACTCAAGCCTTCGCCAATTTCCAACAGAGTCAGCAATCTATCACTCAGTCCACTACAGTCTCTCGATCTCAGTCTCGTGCCCAATGGTGTCTACCTCCTTCGAATTGTCTTAAATTAAATTTCGATGGAGCCGTTTTTCCAGAGTTGGGCAAGGTTGGTCTGGGGGTGGTTGTCCATGACTGTCAAGGAAATGCAATAGCTTCATTATCTGAACAAGCCCCTCTTCCATTTTAAGTAGACATAGTGAAAGCCATGGCAGCAGCAAGGGCGATGATCTTTGCTCAGGAACTTGGCATTGCAGAATTTATACTCGAAGGTGATTCGGAAGTGGTGATAAACTCTCTCCGAAGCAAAGAAACCTCACTATCTTCTTTTGTCCATCTTCTGGAGTCAGCCAAATCCACTCTTGTTTCTAGCAAACGTATTTCCTTTTTCCATGTACGTAGAACTAGTAATAAAATTACTCATAACCTAGCTAAACATGCAAGAAATGTAAGAGGTTTGTCAGTGTGGGTGAAGGATGTTCCACCACACCTATATGGTGTACTTTTTGCCAATCCCGACTGATTTTTTATAAAAACAGTAGTCCCCATTCTCAAAAAAAAAAAAAAAAACTAATTTAAAACTAATTTTTGTTCGTAAATTTTGAAAAAAATTTAGGTACTCTTGAAGCACAGATAAATTATACTCACTCCTCTCACATTTATGGTAAACCTCATTATGAATTTAATAAATGGACCTCACCATAAATGTAAAATGAGGAAATATTATTCTTCGTAATATGAGAGTACCTAAAAATTACTTGTAACGTTCACATGCAACTTCAATACATGCTCTATTGCCATAGCTAAAATATGGTTTAAGAAAATGCATAATTCTTGCTTGGTATTTGGAAACTAGACAAATTATCATTAAGACTATTTATTAAAAAACTGATGCTAATCTCATCCGGATAATATCCTTATTTTTTAAAAAAGTAAAATATAATCTCCTGAATGATATCCTGGACCCCTGGTAAAAGATACTATTTGGATTTGTGAAGCTCCTTTTATATGATATCTTGTTTCAATTGTTCGCACAACATACGTTCAACAAAACATGAGCCCTGCCACTTTAGTGGGTGAGAGGTCTTCTTCAAAGATCTGCTAGACAGACTCAAAATGGGTAAACTTTATTTGACAGACCCCATGTAGAAGGTAAGAGGGGCTACCATGGTTGCCAAATTATTGATCAGAAATAATTCTTACCAAAAATGGTGGTTTTTATCGAGTCAGGCCAAAGTGAATAGCAAATGTGAAAGTGCAGGATTGGTTTAACTTTGTATTTGAATTTTGAAATCCTACACAACCTTAGTTCCTAGAATTTTCATGCAAATCCGAGATTATTCTTTTTTTTTTTTTTTTTTTTTTTGCTCTATTAACTTTATTTTCCTTTCATTGAAAAATAAAAAATAAAAAATAAAAATCCTACTACACGAGTAAATATTATATCTAAATTTCTACCTTCAACCAAATCCGTCCTCACCCGTTAGCGCTTGAGTTAGGAACTAAAGTGATTTTATTTTAGTTTTTATTTACACAGTATGCTATCATATAATCTACTTGGTTACAGTCACAAATTTAAGGTGTTTTTTTCCTTATTTACGAAGAATAAAGATTAAACACTGATCTCAAACGTTGCACTTGTATTGCATATGAAACTACACCTCTAGTTCATAAGCTTGCTTCCAAAAAAACAATGCCAAGTTTGAACTATATGTGATTATATATTAGCTAGATTGTCAAATAGATAGACTTTCTGTCGATGGCCAAACTTAAACCTTTTACATACGGCTTTCATGTATCAGTCACTCTAGGAATCTAATGACTACGATATCCTAAAAATGATCTAACAAGAAAAATCAACCAGGAAAGTCAAAACCCAAGGCAACTACAAGATTTTGTATAATTGTGTGTGTGTGTATATATATGGGACTAGACTGTTGTGTGATAGAATATTGAGTCTATTAAATGTAAAATAGATTGTAATATTGTTTGAAGTTCGTAGCCTATATAATGCAAGTTGAAGAATCTTTATTTCACGCCTTGTTTACATAATAATTGGTATTGAAAAAAATCTAATACTACAGCTTATCTCTTTACTTTTTGCCACAACTGTTATGTGGTAAGTAATGGAGAAAAAATTGTAAGTTCATGTATAAGTAATACACTACTTCCAGTCTGCTATATCAGAATTGTAACAAAAAATTGTAAAATAGTGTAGTTCTGAAACTACTCTTTGGTATCAGAGCCTGGGATCTTGTCTCACCCTCTTGATTAATACGATCTACTTGTTATCTTGATTAGCTTGTTATTTTGATTAGTAGGTTCAGTAATTCAATAATTGTCACTTTTGTGAATCCTCTATCGTAATCACATCTAAAAATGAGATTAGACAACCAGACAACATTAAAAGGAGGTTCTTGAACTCTACATGGGACATTTGTTAACTTAAAGTTGCCTTGTGGACTATTGCCTCGGTTGGTGATGTTGTCCTGCTTGGCTCAAGCTTTAGTTAAACAAGTCCAAACCTTGACTCTTAAGAGAACTCAATTAATCATGTCCAACTGCCTCTTCTTCAACTACATTAGGGGGCCGATTGAATTGAGGGGGAAATGATGGAAAAAGGGGAGGAGTAAAGTAGAGTTGACTTAAAATAAACTAATTTTGGATTAAAACTACTCTATTATACTCTACTTTACTCCTCATAAATTCAAACGGACCATAAATTTGTTTTACGAACCAACCACTGACGTTTCTCTCTGTACTATATATATAAGCAAATAACTTCAAAGGCCGAACCTTAATATGATGATATACTCTATATCCCAGTGACTGTGATGTGTCATGGATTCGAATTCGAAGATCAGCCCCTTCAAAATTAAAGGCAAGACAGCCAATAAACCTTCTCTCCCAAACCCCACCAAAACGAAAGTCGAATCAGACACACAACCTTTATTATGGAATAAACAATTAAAAAAAAATACATAACAAGAAGTAAAACGGTAAAACCCTAGGACTCCAAGGGAAGTATAGAGATGAGACCAACAATTATATAGATAAAATAAAAAACACAATTATAAGAATAGTTGGGAGAGAAGGAAGACTAAGGGTGTGTTTGGTTGGGGTGAAAACATGAAAGATGAAAAATAAGATGAAAAATGTTATTCTCCACTGTTTGGTTGAGGAAGAAAAATAGGAGAGAAAGTTTTCCCTTCTAGGCTCACTTTTTTTATGCTTCCAAATTGGGAAGAAAATGAAGAGGAAAAAGTAATGAGAAATCCATTTTACACAAATACCCTCTCACCTACCCCTCACATATTATGTAACAAGAGTATAATAGTCAATTTATATAAATTACATTTTTCATTCTTCCATTTTTCTCTCTAACCAAACAAAAGAGTTTTCCACTCTCCCACTTTCCTACCCCTCCAACCAAACACACAAAAGGAAAATCTAAATATTTTCTATCCTTCCACTTTTTCATCTTCCTACTTTTTTACTCCTCCAACCAAATGGACCCTAAGAATTGTTGGGAGAGAGAGAGAGAGAGCATTGTAACCAGGTTTTTAATCTCTGTTACTGAACCTGATGAATACAAATTGAATCTCATTACAAAAACTGCATAAAAGGCCAAAAGGTTAATGAAATAATAGACATATATGTTCAAAATCATCATCACCAAACGTAATAATAATAATAACTGAAATGAAAAATGTTGGACATGTGAATCAAATGATATTACAATAATAGAGTCACCTTTACCAGAACTTTAATAATTTATAACTTTCAAAAGAAAAATGTACGATAACATAGAAAAACTCAACAGTCACTATACCATCAAGCCAAATATGTCACAAAGCTATGATCAGAACACCCAACAGCATACAAAATACATTCCATATTCAGATTTCAGAGCACTATATATTATCTACATCAACTTGCTGTCAATATGAATATGATGCTCCTTCTGTGACATGGTAACAAGCTTGGCCTTGAACATCATCATAAGCTGTGAGGTGGCACTACCCCTTGAAGATTTTTCACTGCACTATCATAGTTTACAAAGCCCATAAACCAAAATTCGTGGTTGTCAACAGAGATAACCTGTATGTATTTTTCCCCTGGCTTGACTTTGCTTGTTGACGGATTCACTGCCCTCAACTGATGTAATGGAATAACCACCTAAGCATGCACGCCAATATTATTCATCCATTGAAGAGAACATAATTGTATAAAAATCAGAAAACTTAATAAACAAAAAACTAAACTAAACCAAATAAAAATGACTACTTACAACCAGAGTAAATAAAGGTTATAAACTTCATCCTAAATCTAACCGTTGGCAGATTTACCAAACATAAGGAAAACAGATGGCAACCAATTTACTTACTACTCAAGGACAAAGGTTGCAAGAGAACGTATTTTAGCAAGATTAACTAACTAGTCTTAATAAACTCATCTTTGACAACCTGCTATGCCGTTTGATCATCGAGATATTAAATAAAAAGGCGAGTGCATTAGGCCTTGTTTGGATTTTGCCAAACTCAGTTGACAAAACTGAGTTTTGTTAACTCATAACCCAAAAAACGTGGGTCCCACATCTTGAAGTCTGTTTGGCTGAATTTTTTGGATGTTAACTTAGTTAACAAAACTGGGTTTTTTGGCTTTTGAGTTTACAAACTTGGAAACACAGAAAGGTTGTTTTCAAGTTATGAGTTTATTAACTCAGTGGCAAAATTGTAATTATGGTGCACTGGTGGTCTCCAATGGCAGTGTATTGTCACATCTCCTTATTATCGTTGGCTCATCTGCGTCAATTCTTCTTCTTTATTTCTTTTCTTTTTCATTTTCAGACCTCCTCCTTTGCTTCAGTTCTTCTTTTTTTCCTGTACTCTTCCATAAACTTCTTTCTTCCTCCTCTCACTTCTCTTCCTCTCAAAAATCTGCTACATCCGAAGCATTTGGCTAGCCAAAGAGAGCCCATCCAGCTGAGGAAGTTGCTGATTGAAGAGAGGCTTGATCAAAGGGAGGCTTGATCAGCAAACCCACAGCACGCCAACAACTGAAGCAGAGCTCCATTCTCTCCACCGATCAGCACCTTCAGCCCGAGATTTACACAACTCCGTTCACCGAATTTTGTTTTTGGTGAGACCCAAGCTCCGCTGATCAGCCTTGTCAGTTCTATCAAAAGAAAACCCAAGCTCTGGCTCTCCTTTTCACTCACCCCACCAACGGTTTTTTCTTTCACGCTAAAATGCAACCCACGAAAGGCGTGGGCGAGGGCTGTGGGTTTCTAGTGGGCGTGAGTTTGATTGTGCCACAAGACCGATTTGCCTCTTCGCGTGACTGATTTTCTGTGAGACTGATCCATGAAGAAGCATTTTGGCTGTGGAGAGGAAGAATTGAAAACAAAATTTCTGCCGAGACTATATTTATGGGTTCCAATTTGTGTTGTTGAGATCTTTGTAGGTTGTAATTGGTGTTTTTGAGGGTTGTGATTGTGGGTTTGTGGTGTTCTGTGTGTTGTTGTGGAAAAAAAAACTAAAGAATAAATTAAATCAAAGAAAAGGAAGATGGGTTTGTGGTCACTTTGTCTGTAGTGTTGCCAACAATGGGTCTGCCAATGGGAACTTGCAGGTGGTATGGTGGGTTTGTCAAGGGAGGTGAGTTGATGATTTTTATGGGTCAGAGAGTAAAACAGAGCTAAAGGGGGAAGGGGAAAGGGGAAATGAGAAAAAGATGGGATGAAACCTTCCGTGCAACTTTGCTCTGACAAGGTACAGGTATGGGCCCACAAAATGTTGAAAAATTTGAGTGATGAGAAGTTGGGTGAAGTGTGCCAAACGGGCGTGTAATAAAAATTGGGGTGTTTTAAGTGATAAGTGATGAGTGATGAATGACAAGTAATAAGTGACGAAAATTGAGTGAAGAGTGATGAAAAAAAAAAAACCAAACAAAGCCTTATATGCAGAAGTAAAAAACTACAGGGCAGGTAATTTGAGGCCCAATGTACCTACCTACTGGGCCTACTCAGAAATAGGATCCATTACACGATTATCATCAATGCCCTGGGTAACCCTCATATATTCAACTAACAAATGCATCTCCTCCCTCCATCTCTCTCTTATTTTCTCTTTAAAAAGCATTGCAAGCCAATGGGTAATGTGCAATACAAATTTAAATTACACTTTGAAGTAACTACTGTAATTTGATTTCTAGGTTTCACTTACATGATGATAGACGCATTGTTTTAGTTAATTCGATACACATGAGAAGCTTTCCTGGCATTTCTGAATCAACTAAAGCAGGTCTTCTGTGGCACTTTGCATTGTTGTAAAATATAGCTGTCCCGTTATTAGATTCTACTTTTTCTCAGCTAAACTTAATTGTTATCCTAAAACCTCTACAGGGTTGCAGGTTCGGGGTTTTCACATCTCTCACAGGCTAGTCATCCTTTAGCATATTCAAGCAGCCTTCGCCTCTGTTTGGTATAACTTAAGTCAAGTCATCCTGTATCTGGAAATTTTTGGGGTGAACCTTGGTTGCTCCCTTCCTCTCAACAAGGATATATCTCTAGAGATACTATCAAAGGAAAAACACTTCTTTTATGAAAATTATCACCTGACATCAATCCACCATCAAATCTCAAAACTGCCATTTAAACCATTCAAATTTTCTTTCCCAAAACAACGTGTACACGCTTCAGAGGTAACAAATTATCACCTTTGCCAGCAGAACCACAAAATATAAAATTAACATTCAGTGTACAATGAAGTACATATATCCACTTGAACATAAGGAATGATTTGATCAACAAACCTATCCCAAAATAAAATTCTAGTTTTTCAATCACTACCTTTCTCCAAATAACCAAAGCTTTTATATTATATTATTGCTCATGAGCCTACCTCGTTAATCCCCTCACAGCTCAGTAGGTCACAATGACAAATCAAAAGCACCCTTTCTTCCAAGAATCCATGTTCCGTAGCAGCAATATAACAAGAAGTTTAGCTTTTAAAGTACCATTCTTAGCCAATGGAAAAAGGCCAGAAATGGGAAGGGGAAAAGGGACAAAGTAATCACTATCAACAAAACATAAAAGTCAGGTACTCAATGTTACATTGACCATCAATTCAATGATTTGGTAATTTGAATTGTGACTCGTGTAACTAAAGTAAACCTAAGTAGGCAGATAGCAGTTGAAAATTCTTGAGAACTTGAAAGGGCTTACTCAAATCACATCAATTATCAAGAATTACTAAAGTGCTTACTTCTTCCTATTTTGATTAAAAATCTGTGCGCGCACACAATTAGGTAACATCACCCTAGCACCACAGTTCATGGAAGCTCATAAATCAAGATACTAACTCATATGTCCCTCCTAAAATATCACGTGATAGATATTTATCATTAATGATAAGAATGATGATACTGACTTCATTATCAAGCACCATGCACTAAAGGCTCCTAGAATGAACAAAAGTTGCAATTAATCAAATTCTGACAAGTATAAAGACTGGTATACCTTGTAATAGCTCCATTCAGTCTGGTCACCAGTTTTGTAAGAAAGTGGAGTGTCACTACAAAATGCAAGTTTTGCTGTGGACAGATATAAAGTTCCCATTACCGGTCCAGCAGATGTGGATAGATAAGCAGCATATGTCTTTTGAAGCTTCTCCTCCGGCACAGTCTCAAAAGTTGATCGAAAGATCTTCTCATAACCACCTTCTGCAAGAACTTTTGTTCCTTGAGCAATTCTTCCCACAGCAGCATCAGCAAAACTAGGACCCGTTTTCACTAATTCAAGAAAGGTCAATATATGCATCACATACTACAAAGGAACTTGATTGAATTTTAACAGTTATTTCAAACCTAATATTACTATGATTACTGATAGAAAAATAAACTTAAACGCATTTCAAACATAATGAGTCATGAGGAAAGAACATTCAACGTATTGATCTTAGCATTCAAAACTCCATCCTTTTTTTTAAGGGGGGGGGGGAGGATGGTAAGTTACACACTAAGAAGCACGGACACCCCCAAATGGGCTGCGTGTCCATGCTGAACATGGACACACCTCCAACACGGCTGCCTGCACGTCCCCAACGTGTCCGGCCAAAAAATAAAATTCGAAAATTATTTTACTAACTTATAACTTTAATTATTTGTTTAATATTTTCTAATTGTTAACAAAAATAAGATTTGGTTATCAATAACTGATTGTCCTGTTAGTATTTGATGGGTTAGACCTTTTTTTTAAATTAATTGTATTCTAAACATCAATTAATAGCCATGGATTCACTTTATTATCCATTATTGCTCTTAAACTAATATATGTTTTAACAATATATGAAATAAATGCTTTAAAACATAAATAAAAAATTATTTAATAATTAATTAATATACGATCCCCTCTGTGTCCTATTCTAATTTATCAGAAATTGCCGTATCACCATGTCGTACCCATGTCTGTGCTTCCTAGGTTACACATGCATCCGTGAATCTTGAACCCACAACATTTCAATCCATCCAATCATTAGGAAAGAAGTGTCATTTAAGCTAGAGCTCATTGGAAAAGGTCACAATTCAAATTCAAACCAATCCACTGAAATGAAAAGTATTATATGCACTCCCAACTGACAAAAACTATTAAACCATAAACCTTTCAATGCCAAGTCCAAAACAAGGTTTTGTGAAAATGTTGTGAGATTTTGTTGCATCCATAGATTTTCTATTTACAAATGTATGATGAAAATTGTGAACGAACCACATACCACCTTTGCAATGTAAAACCCTCAAACTCCAAAAATAGCAACACTTGATAATTACCATCAAGTCCAAAAACAAAGGCATAAATTAACCATTCTCTTTGTCCCTAGTGACTGATGCTTAGACTAGGCCTTAGGGTACTACAAATTTTACAACGTAAACCTTACAAGCTCATGTGTCATCTTTTAATTAAGAAATTTAACATCTTGTCAATGTTGTCATGTCACTTTGTAGGCCTTTTGTTGTCAAATTGACTTACATTTTCCGTCCCAAATTACGAGAACACATGATTATTTGATGAGTGGTGCTAGGGACACTACAATCTTACTATATAGAGCTTACAAGCTGATATCTAGGATGCACAGACAACACAGGTACAGGTATGTTATAACACAAGCAATTTTTGAAAAATTATAACACAATATAGCAGATAAAACACTACTACAATAGTGATACGACATAGATAGGGCATCCAAAATGAATTTTCCGTACATGTCACCAATCAAGAAAACACAATTCGAACACTCATTATGGTTAAAGTCTACTAATCACATTTACTGCCACTTCAATTTGTAAGTTTTATGTAGTAAAATTTAGAGTAGCTTTTGCATTTTCTTTATTGGACATGTCCTTTGCTTTATATCATAGGCGCCACCTACCGCTTTCAATTTTCTTCTTCTTTTCCCTCTAAAATAGGAGGGAAATGCAAGAACTTCTACTACCTTTGAAACGTTACAATTATTTTGTGAAAGGCAAAAATAGTTCAAAATTTTGTTATAATAACAATACTCACAGTGTTGCCACATGTTCCCGGCGAGATCCTCAGCCTTCTTGGTTGCCTCCGCCGCCTTCTTCCCCCATTTCCCAAGCACATCTTTCACCGATTCCACCGTATCTGATCAATCAAATCAAATTCCACAAATTTCCAAACAAACAAACCCTAAAAAAAAAATTAAAAAACAAAGAATTCAAATCACTCACTCTTGACGGAGGAAGGAGCCGGCGCCGGAGCAGGAGATATGTAGGGATTGGATTTGGCCTCGGCCGGCATGGTGGTGGCGGCGTCGCCGGAGATCGGAGCCCGAGCTTCGCTGAGCACTGGATTCTCCGAGGGAACTGACGGTTGCGATTTCGGCTGCGATTGCGATTGCGATTGCGATTGCATGGGAACGTTGCTCCACGTGTCGACTTGAGGAGGAGGCGGGGGAGCGACGTCGTTTGGATCGAGCTTAGGGTAAGGAGCATAGTCGGTGGAGTTAGGAGAATTAGCGCTATTTTTATCGTTGTGTAATTTGGGATCAGACTCGACAGTTGGCTTCGTTGTTGTGTGCTTTTGATCAGATTCGCCACTCATTTTTGCTTAGCTTTTGGTTTCGATTTTTTTTTTTTTTTTTTTTTGGGTGTGTTTGGATCTGTAATCTGTAATCTGAAATGGGAGTTTCGAGAAATGTAGAGAGATAGAGAGAGAGATAGGAATAGAGGGAAAGGGGGTCTTTGAATCGTTGAATGGTTGGACGGAGTTGGATATTTAATCATTCGATTGAGGTCAAAACGGTCAAATCGCCTGGACCCCAGCCGTTGTTTTACATTTATTGCCGTTACCGGTTTCAATTTTTTTTTAAAGTAGACCTTACTGGACTTGGAGGGAAGCCCAATATGAGCCCATTTGTATTGGGCCTTTGTCTCTGGGTCCTATGTATTAATTATTTTTCCACTTTTCTTTGTCTTCGAAAATGAGAAATAAGCAATTATGACGAGAGTGTTACAAGAGAGGGAAAAAAAAAATTCAAAGTGTTTTGGGTAAGTCGTGAGGGGGAAAAACTCAAATCTGTTTTGTCAACTTTTTTGAGATAGAGAAAATCTACGATTGGCAAAATTGACATGACAGGTTAAGTTTGCAACAAATTCTTATTCTTTTAAATATCGGTCACCTTTCATGTTAACCTCGACATAATGAATTAAAATGGAATCTTCTCCTGATCTCAAATTGAACCATTACTGGAAAATTACATATGGATGACAAAGAAATGCAAGAATTCATAATGGTCAAGTCAAAATTAAGGAGGCAGCCTTGCAAATGATCAGGGTGGATGTGAAGGCTAGAATTGAATGCTGTCAACGGGTGAAATTTTCAATTCAAAGCAAAGTATGGTAGGCCAGGAGTCTCTTTTTCTATCTTTAAGTATTGGGAAATGAATTGTTTGGTTTCTTTTTTCTGAACAATCTTCTTCGTTGGGGAAAAAAGAAAGAGGGATTTTTAGATGAAACATTAGTTTGCCTTAATATTTGCCAAAAAAACAATTTATAAGAGAAAGCATATTTTCGTAGCTTCTGAAAACTTGTTCTCAATAACAATTTATGATTGAATATTTTAGACAATTGATTTCCATGTATGATGGACAACACATATAAATGCTTAACAAAATAATAATAAAAGGTCCTAATGTACACTTTTAACCTTTTGACAAGATGATGATAATAATAATAATAATAATAACAATAATCCTAAATGTATCCAACAATCCATGAAAATATAATAGTAATATAACTACAAATTTCATAATGGTTATAATGGTAATTTGTAGTTATAACAAATATAATGGAACTTTAGTAAATATATTTGAGGTGGGGAAGCCAATATTCGTCCTTCCCCGCCCTATCCCTAAGGTTGAGGCAAAGATTTTATCCCGTTCTTGCCACATCACCTCTTTGGTGAGCAAAATGGTGGGAGAGGTTGTGGTGAAATTTCCATCCTACACACGCTATCACACGTCATTCATAGATCAACTCAAATCTACATAGATTGACACCCAAAATCCACATCCACCATCATTGATTGTCAAATCTCTTCACTAGTGGCCCAAATCAACAAACTTATGTGGGAAAAACATGTGTAAGTTGTTTTTTTTTTCCTTGATTGGTGTCAACTCTTACAAGCACATTTCCTAATGACCTCAATGACTCTCTCCCCATGCCACCACCCCACCCACCGACTAAGATGGTGGTGGAAATGAGTGGTCAACTTCACAATTTGACAATATCCACACAAGGCACAAAATTTAACATGGCTTGACTATTTTCATGCCTATATCCACGAATAATGCTTATAGAAATCTACTAATAACGATATGGGTTGCAAACATACTCAACAAAATATCACAAACAAATCGAACTATTAAATTAGTATTCAAAATAATATTCGTGGTCTTCTAAAAGTTTTTATCCTCTCCCAAATGAGAAGACCTTTTCCATTAAATTTACCTAACTTTTACAATATTGTCTACATATAAGATTCTAACAAATACATATTTATTGTTAAACAATGATAAAGAAAAATACTTTTTTTTTAATTAGAAATTAACTTTTTTTAATACATCAAAGTAAATCAAATGGTAAAAATAATTCAAAATAGTAAAGATAAAGTGTAGTTCCAAATTAGTTTAGAGTTGTCTCCTCCAACTCATCGTGTGGTGAATTATAAAACTATTTGCGTGTATTGTTTCAATAAATTACACAATCCATTTTTTTTTAAAATGACTAAAATTATATATACATGATCTCTTTAATCACTAAATAATAAATTGAAAGAAGATATCTCCAAACCTATTCGTCCTGAAGGTGAGTAAAAATGTGCAACCAAGAATGCGACAGTAATAGAGGCAGAAGGCTGATTGATGACGGATCTAATGATGACGAATACGTGGTGGACGGACAAAAGGGACATGTGGCAATTGTTTTCCTAGGTTTGGCTCCAATGTCTCCTAAAGGAAATCGACTTGTGGTTCACGTTAGGTCTGTTATGTTTTTGCTTGACCTACACGCCTAATCTTAACTAGGAAGACTCCTATAAGAAAAAGGATTGAGGGAGATATGCAAAATCCACAAGTTACTCTCCTAGAAGGAAAGAACTTCTTAACCAAGGCGTGAATTTCAACCCTGCACTACTATAAATACCCCAAGACCCTCACAAATCAAGGTACGCATGATTAACATAACCCTAGAACTCTAATGTTGAAAAAGGTTTCTAACTTGACATTCAGAGGGTATTCGGCCGGTACCACACCGGTGCTCTCTGTTAGGTCTTCTCTTTTTGTGTAAGTTTTATTTCAGTCTTGTGAGGATCACGTAGCTTATTGGTGAATTTCGGCATCATCAGTTGACGCTATCTGTGGGAAACGGGTGATCAAACATTGCCTTATTCCTGAGACAAAAAGTTGCTTGGTACTCACTAGATCGATGGCAACAACTAACAACCAAGGCGACGAACCGCACGCCACAGCGCTGGAGAGACAAGTTCAAACGCTCGCAGTGGCGGTCGAACGCTTGACCAAACAGAATCACGATCTGGAGGAACAGTTACGTCAGAAGAATGCACATCCTGAAACGCAAGAGAAAGACCAGGAAGGAACAGGTGCTAAAAGGAGGAATTCCAAAGGACTCGAGGGTAGCAACGCTCCGAGCAGACCTGAGAGGCGGGATACCAATCGGTTAGCTATTTCTGAGACTCTATCACCCCACATTGCCGCAGAGATACAGGAGATGCGGGAATGAATGGACGTGATGATGAATGCCCTCAAAGGGCGAGTATCCAGCGACCTTGACGACCTAGTCCAACGAACTGATTCGCCTTTCACGGCACATGTCACTCTGTGCCCTCTTCCCCCAAAGTTTCGTATGCCTCAAGTGGAGAGCTACAACGGGTCCAAGGACCCTTTGGAGCATTTGGAATCCTTTAAGACTATAATGCACCTTCAAGGAGTTTCGGATGAGATTATGTGCAGAGCCTTCCCAACTACGTTGAAGGGATCTGCAAGGGTCTGGTATAGCAGGTTGACACCTAATTCGATTAGTACCTTTAAGGAATTAGGCGCTCAATTCGTGTCACACTTCATCGAGGGTCACCGGTACAAGAAGTCCACAGCATGTCTGATGAGCATAAGACAACAGGAAAATGAGACATTGAGGTCGTATATAACACGATTCAACAAAGAGGCTCTTTCGATAGACGAAGCGGACAATAAGATACTAGTAGCAGCATTTACCAACGGGCTACGAAAGGGTAAGTTCCTCTTCTCCCTATATAAGAATGATCCGAAGACTATGTCCGAAGTGCTTTACAGGGCAAAAAAGTACATGAACGTGGAAGACGCATTGATGGCAAGGGAAGATAAGCCTAAGAAAAGAGAGAGGAAGGAGGATGCACGATCAAAGAGGGGACGAAAAATGGCTAGGACGGGAGAACAAAGGGAGGATAGACGCCAGAAACCGCCCACGGGAAAGTTCACAAGCTTCACCCTTTTGACGATCGCGATCGACCAAGTGTTGATGCAGATAAAGGATGAAGAAGCCCTGACATTCCCCGATAAGTTGAAGGGGGATCCCAATAAAAGGTCAAGGAGTGAGTATTCCATCGGGACCACGGCCACGACACATCTGAATGCTACGACTTGAAGCAACAAATCGAAGTGCTTATAACACAAGGGAAGCTGCAGAGGTTTGTCAGTAAAGAAAGGATGAATCCGCCATAAGACCAGCCCCCCCGACGAGAGAACGAAAGCCCCAGACCACTAATTGCAGACATAAGAATGGTCGTCGAGGGTACCGTTAACACAGGATCGTTCAAAAAGGCTCGTAAAACTTACCTACAAATGGTACAGAACGTCCAGATGACAGGCTCGACACCAAAGATGGCACGAATCGATATCCCAAAAATTGACTTTTCAGAAGAGGATGCCCGACGCCTTCACTATCCACATAATGATGCGCTCATGGTCAGCATACGAGCAGGAGATTACAACATGCATCGAGTACTAGTTGATAATGGAAGCTCAGCAGACATTCTTTATTACGCCGCATTTCAACAGATAGGGGTTAGTAGAAAGCAACTGGTTCCAACCAACGCTCCCCTCGTCAAATTCAGAGGGACAAGAGTCTACCCCCTTAGCGCCGTCACATTGTCCGTAACAGTGAGAGATCACCCACAACAAATTACTAAGGATGTGATTTTTCTGGTAGTCGATTGCTCATCTACCTATAACGCGATCCTCGGATGACCTACTCTTAATGCATGGAAAGTTGTAACTTCGACTTACCATTTGATGATTAAGTTCCCTACTGAATATGGAGTAGGAGAGCTGCGTGGAAATCAGGCAGCAGCACGTGAATGCTACGTTGCCATGATGGAGATAGACGATCACCTACAAACACTAAATGTCGAAGGACAGCGGGCTATGGCTGAAGCGGTGGAAGAATTGGTTGGAAGAAGTATCACTTGACGACTCAAGGCCCGAACGAACCACGAGAATTGGTACAATGGTCAATCAATCAATACGGCAAAGCCTTACAAAGTTCCTAAGGGAAAATCGGGGCGTGTTTGCATGGAGTCATGAGGACATGCCGAGGATCGATCTCTCGGTAATAGTCCATAGGTTGAATGTATCACCACCATTCTCTCCCATCCGACAGAAGAAGCAAGTGTTCGCCCCTAAGAGGGACCGGGCCATCACTGAGGAAGTTCAGAAGTTACAGGAAGTAGGTTTCATACGAGAAGTACACTATCCAGACTGGTTGGCAAATGTGGTAATGGTTAGGAAGGCGAATGGGAATTGGAGAATGTGCGTTGATTTCACAGATCTGAATAGGGCTTATCCAAAAGATAGTTATCCACTCCCACGAATTGATACCCTAGCAGATTCAACTACAAGACATGAACTACTAAGTTTCATGGACGCATTCTCAAGTTATAATCAAATCAAGCTGGATGAAGTTAATCAAGAAAAAACATCGTTTGTCATAAGTCAAGGGCTTTTTCTGCTATAAAGTAATGCTTTTCGGACTCAAGAATGCTAGCGCCACATACCAGAGGCTGATGAACAAGATGTTCACACACCAAAATGGGAGGAATGTGCAAGTTTACGTAGATGATATGCTAGTAAAGAGCATTAAAGAGCGACCTCCAGAAGACTTTCAACACCCTACGGTCTTGCAAAATGAAGCTAAACCCCAGAAAATGCATGTTCGGGGTCACAGTAGGGAAATTTTTGGGCTTTATGGTGTCCCAAAGAGGTATCGAGGTCAACCCAGAAAAGGTGAAGGCGATAATGGATTTGGCTTCCCCCAAGACGATGAAGGAGGTCTAGAGATTGAATGGCAAGATTGCGGCCCTGAACAAGTTCGTTTCAAGGGCGATAGACAAATGCCTCCCATTCTTCCGCACATTAAGAAATGCGTTCGAATGGACGAGCGAATGCCATAAAGCATTTGAAGACCTGAAGACGTACCTCTCCTCTCCTCTATTACTTAGCCCATCCATGCTGGGGGAAGAATTGGTTTCATATCTAGCCGTTTCCCCAGCAGCCATCAGCGCGGCTCTTATTAGAGAATAAGATAAAATACAAAGACCCTTGTACTTTGTAAGTCGAGCACTCAGGGGGGCAGAAGAGAGGTATCATCGGATGGAAAAATTAGCCTTCGCATTGGTGACTGCTTCACAAAAACTTAAAACATACTTTCAAGCACACATCATAAATGTTTTAACAGACAAGCCCCTACAGAAAGCAATGAGCAATATTGAAGCAGCCGGACGATGGCACTGTGGGCGATCGAGCTTAGTGAGTTCGATATTCATTATCTACCTTGAGCTGCTATGAAAGTACAGATCCTAGCAGACTTCATCGCGGAGTTCACCGCCGTAGAGGAACAGGGGGCAGATGAAATCCCCATATGGAGTGTTCGCACAAACGAGTCCTCTAACAAACATGCTGGTGGAGTTGGAGTAGTAATCCATACACCAGAAGGAGACATGATCAAGTGCTTGATCCGCTTGTGCTTTCCAACAACGAAAAATGAAGCAGAATATGAAGCCCTAGTAGTAGGATTTGACCTCGCAATAGCTGCAGGAGCTGAAGGTGTGGTCGTCTACTCTAACTCTGAAGTCATCATCAGCCAAATTACAGAAAGTTACGAGTGCAAGAACGAAAGAATGAAGAAGTATCTTGACGAAGTCAAAAGTCGAATGAGTAACCTCCAGATCCAATTGGTTCAGATTCGTAGGGAGCAAAACCAAGAGGCGGATCAACTTGCAAAGGCTGCTTCCGTAGAACCAATGACAGTCCTCAGCCAGATATTATCCTTCTTTCAATACTCATCATTACTAGACGGCTCAGGCATGTAGGAGGTAAGTGGTGAGCATTGTTGGATGACTCCTATAGCTGCATATTTAAAGAACGACGATCTGTCGGATGATAAAGAGGCTGCAAGAAAGCTAAAAGTTAAAACCTCCCGGTTCGTCATGATTAAAAATATTCTATACAAGAGGGGCTTCTCTCAGCCCTACCTCAGATGTCTAGCTCCTAAAGAATCGGATTATGTCATGAGAGAGGTCCACGAAGGGATTTGCGAAAATCATTCAGGATTAAGGTCTTTAGTGCACAAGCTTCTCAAGGCAGGGTACTACTGGCCAACGATGCAGAAGGATACCAATGCATACATCAAATCGTGTGACACATGCCAACGATTTAGCAACCTCATAAGGCAACCAACGGAAGAACTCACACCCATAACGGCCTCATGGCCGTTCGCACAGTGGAGTTTAGACATCATGGGCCCATTCCCAACAGCGGTAAGGCAGTTGAAATTCTTAGTGGTTGGCATTGACTACTTCAACAAATGGGTGGAAGCAGAGGCTTTGGCTACTATCATGGAGAAAAACATCTGTAGCTTTGTATGGAGAAAAATTGTTTACAGGTATGGAATACCAAGGGTGCTGGTTTCAGATAATGGATAGCAATTCGACAACGATGCATTTAGGGATTTCTGCTCCTAGCTGGGGATAAAGAACCACTACTTGTCACCTGTCCATCCACAAGCCAACGGACAAGTTGAGGTCACAAACCGATCTTTGTTCAAGATCATGAAGACTCGTCTCGAGGGGGCAAAGGGTATATGGCCGGACGAGTTACCAAGTGTTTTGTGGGCGTACAAAACAACGGCAAGAACACCAACAGGAGAAACACCGTTCCGTTTGGCATATGGTAGTGAGGTGGTCATACCGGCAGAAGTTGGGCTTACAAGCTACCGTGTTGGAAACCACGATGAGCATAGGAACGATGAAGCCATACGCATACGGCTTGATCTAGTGGACGAAGTCAGGGCATCCGCAGAACAAAAATTAGCACGGTACCAGGACTTGATGGTGAAACATTATAACTCTAAAGTCAGGCACAGAGACTTTCAGGTTGGAGATCTTGTCCTGAGGAAAGTACTCAGCGCCACAAAAGATGCCTCCCAAGGGAAGCTTGGACCAAACTGGGAAGGACTGTACAGGGTCACGTCGTGGCATAGAAAGGGAACATACTACCTAGAGACACTGAGCAGGAAAAAGCTAAGTCACCCGTGGAACGCGGAGCACTTAAAGAAGTACTATCAATAAAAGATGGACGAAGACGACAGCAGCAGCATCACCCTCCTCATTTCCAATTTATCTTTTCCAGCAGATAGTTATAGTTTTTATTTTCTACAGTACTTTTAGAGCTTGAAGGGCAATTTTCTAATTCTTTTTATGGACAATATTCTACCTAACCACTATAATAAGAGGAGTTTATTTAGAATATACACAATGTATTCAAACAGAATTCTACAAAGTCCACAGAGTGGACGGATCATCCAAAAGGATGAATTCTATCAAGTCCACAAAGTGGACGGATCATCCAAAAGAAGGATGAAACTTACAATGTCCACAAAGTAGACGAATCATCCAAAAGGATGAATTCTATTAAGTCCACAAAGTAGACGGATCATCCAAAGAAGGATGAAATTTACAAAGTCCACAAAGTGGACGGATCATCCAAAAGAATGATAATACTTACAAAGTCCACAAAGTGAACGGCTCATCCAAAAGGATGAGTTCTATTAAGTCCACAAAGTGGACGGATCATCCAAGAAGATAAATTATATTAAGTCCGCAAAGTGAACGGATCATCCAAAAGAAGGATGAAACATGGTCTAAAAAGCATATGGATCATCCAAACGGACCAAAATCAATAATCCAATCAACGAATGGTTATAATAAATAAGAAATTGATAGCAGAAACAATGAAAAGTAATGCGACGGTTGAAATTGATTGAATTAATTGTTAACAAAATAAAAGCTACGATGGTTTAAATTACATTAAAAATTGTTCCCCAAATATTTCCAAAAAAAAAAAACTCTTTACTTTTCAACTGTAACGGGGTCAGCTTGGGCATCAAGATCAAGCTGATAGGTGTAGTCCTAGACGGGTTCAGTCTCAGCATCCTTCAGGGCCTCATCACTTGGGACTTCGCCAAAAAGCTCGTCCGTCCCTTCAGAGTCGACGGGGTGGGCAGGAGTCTGGCCTCCAACATCAATGTTGATATGAGCCACGTCCAGGCCTGGGAGAGAGGCTTTGACTTGATGGTGGCACCAGACCTTTAATTCTGCCAGTTCTTCCTCCGTTTTCCCTACCTTTGCACGAATACGCTCCAAAGATTTCTCGCGTGCAAGGCAACGATCCATTAGTCCCTTCGCCATTAGAACTGCCTGCACCAATAACAAAGTTAGTGTGTGCATTGAAGAATACGACGGAACGATAAATCGACTGATGCTAACCTAGGCAAGGCTGAATAAGGCCGTCTCCCCCATGGCCTCCGTCGCGTGATTTGCAAGGTCCTCGTAGTCCTCCTCTTTGATGATGGAAGTCAATTGTGTAAGGGCGTACTGCGAGTCCTCTCTAATCAAGAGGAGAGCTTTCTCCTTGACGGGATCAGGATTGGTCATAAGACCTTTACCCTTACCCACGCCCAGTTTGGGGGGCAACTTCACTATGCTGGACCCTTGGACGGCTAGCAGGCCCGTCACTAGCCTTGGCTTCTTCCTAGGACGGTCAGCCTTTTCTGGACCTCTTTTTGTAGACGGGTGGGAAGAACCCGACTTGGGGTCACCTCCAAGCTTTTTCTTGGCCGCGGCCTGTTGCTTGATAAGGGCTCTCCTCCTAGTGTCGTCCATTTCTACAAAATAGTAGACGGATGAGAATACAGTAAGAACATAATAAGGCAAATAGCACTTGGTCAAAAGAGACTTACGTTTGCGTATTCTCGAGTTGTATCGACGTGCAGCGGCTGTCAACTCTGGACCGTCACAATACCAGTGGAGTGTGTCCAAATTGACGAGCTTTACCCACGTCCTCTCTGACAAGTTGGTCTTCTGGAAGATTTTCTCAAGGAATCCAAACTGTTTAGTAGTAATTTGTGGACGGTTACGTGCTGCAAAAAATGGACGGTTAGAATAGCGACGACAATTGAAAAGAAACTAATCAAGACGGACACATACCAGACGGCGGCATTATGCCCCAAGTCTTGTCGACGGGCATGTACTCGTGATCGTTTGGATGACCCATCCAATCGTCCCCTTGAAGGAAGAAATATCGACCTTTCCAATTGCAATTGGAGTCTGGGGTCTTAGACACTAACCTAAGCACCAAACTCCTCGGCACGAAGTTGTACATACCCCTCGACTTGACAATCTCAGACGGACGGTAACAGTTAAATAATTCCTCCACTGTAAAACGTCTCACCCCATGAGACATGACGCCATACAAAACTTCAACACTCAAGAAAACTCTCTAGGCGTTTGGTGAAACCTGGGTGACGGCCAAACCCAAATACTGAAGAAGGCGACAGTGCGAGGCACTTAAAGGAAAGCGAAGTCCTGCTTTAAGCATCTGCTCATACACACCAACGTCTTCAAGACCCCTGTAGTAGCATCTCTCGGACTTAAATGGTAGACGGATGGGTATGGTGTCAAGTATTTGATACTTCTCCCTAAGTGTGTTGAAGTGTTGTTGTTTGATGGAAGAGGTGAAGTCGTTCACCGTCCACAAAGGGAGCATGACGAATTCTCTAAACCCGCCTTTACCTATTACGGACTAGATGGGAGGATCTACACCGTCTACATCGTCATTAGAGTCATACTCCGATCCGTCTTCACCTCGCCCTTCATCTTCCACATAGGAAGGAAAGCTGGATGACGGTTCCCTCTCCTCAATGGAGGTGCCCGGGTCTGCCTGACCTGACAGGTACACCTCTTGATAGCCCGCTCCCTCACGGACAAAAGACTGACCGCTGGAAGTCTCACTAGACATCGGACACCTACAAATGACGAGTAAAGGAAACCTAAGACTCTAGATCTACATGGACGACAGACCAACATGCAAAATAAAAAAGAAATAAAAGAAAAGATACTCACAGTAGGATGGTGCGGAAAAGCAATGAAAGAGCTAAGCGAACGGTAGAACTGAACTCTCGTGGGTGATAGGTCACACAAAGTCGACAGTTGCACTCTGATCAGCCAAAATTCCTTCCAAAATGTAAAAATGAAAAAGGGTGGATTGTATATATAGAGAGAACAACGCGTAAAACAAAGGGACGCCTCGATCCCCACGATCCATCAATCAAGTCACGCCACATGCCCCCCGTACATTTATGATTCTGTTCCAGCCTGGCGATCCATATACACCCACAAAGAATACGTAACGGATTCATAGAATCAAAACTATCCGTCATTCAATGAACCCGTGCAAGATAGATGACGGATTCATGGAATGAGGGGGCAACTGAAGGTGAGTAAAAATGTGCAACCAAGAATGCGACGGTAATAGAGGCAGAAGGCTAATTGATGACGGATCTAATGAGGACGAATAGGGGTGTTCGCAGTGTGGTGCGGTGCGGTTTTAGGCCATTTTTAGCACCGCACTTTGCGGTGCGGTTTATCTAAAATCATAACTGCATCGCACCTTATTTTTGTGGTCACATGTGCTGTGCAGAGCAGTGCGGTGTTGTGCGATGCAGTTTAAAGTTTAGCCAAAATCATAACTGCACCGTACTTCATTTTTGCGGTCACATATGCGGTACGGTGTATAAGATGCGATTTGAATGATTTAAAGTTGGTATATTTTTTGAATTTTGGGCCTTTTCTACCCAGCCCAAAACTAATTTTTCCTTTTATTTTGGTCCAAGTTTTAAACTATTGAGCTAATTTTTCTTTATTTTGGACTGACTTTCCTAATAAAAAATTGCTAGGATTATCAAACCATTTTTTTAACTAGAGTTATTAAACTATTAATAATATATTTAATATTAAAAATAATTAAATATATTAATATATATAGAGATGGTGCGGTGTGGTGCGGTTTGTGTGTTTTTCTTATTATAAAACTGCAAACCACATTACACCACAGTGCGGTGCAAAATTATTTGCGGTGTGGTATGATTATACCATTTTGCAGGCGGTTTTAGTACGATTTTTGCGATTTGTGCAATTTATGCAGTTTGGTGAACACCCCTAAGGACGGATACGTGGTGGACGGACAAAAGCAACATGTGGCAATTGTTTTCCTAGGTTTGGCTCTAATGTCTCCTAAAGGAAATCGACTTGCGGTTCACGTTAGGTCTGTTATGTTTTTGCTTGACCTACACGTCTAATCCTAACTAGGAAGACTCCTATAAGGAAAAGGACTGAGGGAGATATGCAAAATCCACAAGTTACTCTCCTAGAAGGAAAGAACTTCTTAACCAAGGCGTGAATTTCAACCCTACACTACTATAAATATTTCAAGACCCTCATAAATCAATGTACGCATAATTAATACAACTCTAGCACTCTAGTGTTGAAAAAGGTTTCTAACTTGACATTCGAAGAGTATTCGGCCGGCACCACATCGATGCTCTTTGTTAGATCTTTTCTTTTTGTGCAAATTTTATTTTAATCTTGTAAAAATCATGTAGTTTATTGGTGAATTTCGGCATCATCATGTACTTAACTTTTTTCAAATAGCAATATGAGACCATTTCTAACAAAGAACCAATGAATTCACTTGCTCACCAAAAACCACAAAAGAAAAAGAAAGAAAGTCCAGATGCTATTCAAACCTTGGCTTCTAGCATTCTACTTGCAATAAAAAGTTTTGCGACAGTGACATGATAAAATGATTGGGCCCTCAAAATGTCAATATTAAATAATGGCAGACGTACCAAAACGGTTTTTCCAATTGTATAGTTAGACCCACTTTCCATTAGCTTTATGCACCTTTCACAGCCTTTTGCTAAGGATGTCTTTAATGCAGCTGCAATGGCCATAGACTATATAGTCTATGAAATGGAAACCCCCAAAGACAAACAAAAAAAAATGGAAGCTGTGTGTGTGTGTGTGTGTGTGTGTGTGTGTGTGTGTGTGGTATTAAATGCAGGCCAACCTATATCTCATAATTCTAATAGATCACTGTCATGTGTGCCTGTACCACCAATTATTATCTTTGAGAGCTTTTTTTATCCAACAAATATCTAGAGCTAAGGCATAGGTTTCATTCATAATTCAACAAGATTTCACTATTATACTCACTAAAGGAATTGAGCTTTATTTTTATTTTTTTTGCTGAATAAAGGAATTGAGCTTTAATTCATTGAAAACTCGTACGTTTTCATATTAAGTCAAGGAAGTTTCTTCCAAAGCTTTCCCCCATTTGGGAACATAAATGGCAATTAATATGTCATGCCCATTGTCCCATTGCTCGTAGCTTGTGTCTTTACTTGCATAGCTAAAAAGGCTATGCCCAAAAAGGATGCCTTAAAGCAATTCCGTGTTTGTTCGACTTCCACCACTTTTCTTTTTTTTATAATCTTTGTGTAGTAAACTCAAGGATTCCCAAAGCAGCTACGTAGCTTTCTCACATTATCATTGTCTCAAATGTATTATCAATTAATCTATACTCTTGTGTTCACAAATCACAGGTGAAAGGATAAAATTGTCTGGGAATACTTGCGAATCACCAGATCTACGGTAGGAGAAAAAGGCAGATAGAAAAATAATATATAGACAAGGTGTGGGAGTCGGTTTCGGACAGTATCCAGGCCCAAGTTTAAACAAGGCCCCCGGACCCTTTAGTTGTAATTGAAGGGATTGGGCTTGGTTCACCGTAACTAAATGAACTGTTTACAGACCAAGTGGTGCACAGGGCAAGACTCCTGCAATACGTATACAATAGCAAGCGAGAATATATGTATTGATCGACAAGAAAACAGCAAAGAAAGACAAAATGTAATAAAGGATAAACACAAAAATAATTGTTCGGGATCCTCAAGTGAATAAGAAATACTTCATTAATTTTCCTAATTATGGATTACAATGGGCTCACTAAGACTTAACACAAGGTTCAAATAAGCTCAAAAATTATAGACTTAAATGACTCTCTAAGCCTCTAAGACTTGTAAAGTTTGAATCCTTTTAAATCTAAGTATGTACCGTAGTGTTTGTTTTTGGGATACCGAGAGATATTTCCCTGTTTTATTTGAGTTTTACAGAGCTTTTTCTTAATTATTCTATCTAATTTCCTTCTTTTTGAATGCCCCTTAACGTTAGCTGCTTCTTCCTTTTATAGTGCTACTTTAGGGTTCTGGGGTACCATTAATTCTTTCCCCTTGGCTCCTTGGGTACTAGAGCCTCTGTTTGTCCCAGTCCTTCTGACGACTGATTCTTTCTTTGTTTCCCATAGTTCTCTTCTTTTGGTGTTTTTTCCTTCAAAAGCGCCTTGCTGACCTTCTGTTTTAAGGTCCATTTTGGGGAGCTGACCTTTAACTTTGCTCCCTCCCAATTTTCTCTGTTTTCTCTTTTCAAGCTTAGCCCCTTTTTAGCCGCCCCTCTTCTTTGTCACTTTTCCCAGTAAGTCAAGTCCTTCTCTGTCAAATCGAAGGTTTCCCCAACTATTTCATTTTGTGGGTCTATTTACTCTGGATTCCCCGAGGTACCATCCTCTCATTCTTGAGTCGTTGCTCTCCAAGCCCTCTGGCTTTGTGTTGCATCGCTGAGTGATCGAGAAGGACCCATCTGCCTTTCGTTCCTGGTGCCTTTTAATCCTCCCTTCTGTTGTCTTAATCCCAACTTGGCTGTGTTGTACATCTAGGGATCCAAGTAGTCTCCAGTATCCTAGCCCAGCCCCTTTCTTCTGGACTTTCTTTGTGTTTTTCTCTGATTCTGGCAGACCGACTTCCTTCCTTTCTCCCTTTGTTTTTTTTTTTTTTTTTTTATGGACTCCTTGCCTCTTCACAGAGCTGGGCCTCAAGTCCATCATTCTTCTTTCTTTTGTGAGCCCCATCTTTCTTTTTTTCTCATTTTTTACTTCCCATAAATTGGCCCAATGTGCCATTTCTTTAGGCCTTTTATCATGATTTCTTTTTAGACCTCAACACAAGGCAATTACACGACATAAGTAATTACGTGAGTTGACAATTTGTTTATGAATTGTAGAATTTTTATAGTTAGATCATAATTTGAATCAAACACAAATTAGACTTCACATAAACCAACACAACTAAATAGTTTTACCTTTTTTTAAGGTAAGTAAAAGTTGTGTTTTGTTAGTGAAGAGAATCAAAAATAGGTGCCTAAGTGAACATTTGGCACCCAAGGAACACAATAAAAATTGAACATAATCGCTTGAGCTATTTTATCTATGGGTCATGCTAACGAGTGTCCTTAAGATAATGGTTAACAATTCATTTTAAGAAAGTTTTGATACCACTTTTATGAGAAATGAAAAAAGTTATCAAAATATTAATTTTTTTTTTTTCCATAAAAACTTCATCTATAAGGGTGTTCACTAGTCGAGTTGAATCAAGCTTGAGCTCAATTTTATGGAGAGCTCTCTCTCGTGCTATTATGAACTTTTATTGATAATACTCCTTTTACTTTTTAGATATATTTCAAGTTAAATCCAATTTAGAAATCCTATAAGTGAAGGCATGACAGAATAAGAAAAAGTGAAAAACTTAAAAGAAAGCAAAATAATTATTGCCCACAAATTTGTCAATTGCATTCACCAAATAAATTATTCTAGTGATCCAAAATAATGCATTCACGTTGGTCTATCATTCTCCACAAAAGATAAAACGTACAAGTGTATCAGCTATGGGACCTATATTGATCGGTTAGATATCTGTTTCTGATTTCTTTTTTTTAATATATATTTTTTAGCAGAGTTTCTGATGCAATTATATATATAGCGCTTTTGTCCCAGAATTTTTCCCCCTTTGAAAATTACTTTATTATTTATCATAGAATACGTAGTAATGTTAGTTGGAAAGAAAATTTCGCTTACTTAAAAAGGTTCAACAAGAATCATTGAGGAAAAGAAAAGAATCAAGAATCTTTCGTTTACTGACTTTACTTTACTTTTATTGATATTATTACCCCTTTGCATACCATGTTTTCCTATCAAAGCTTTGGGATAGTACATATACATATTTGCTAATCAACAAGCTTTGTCTCATAGATTTCAGTTAGTTCAACTAATAAAGTTTTTAATCGTTGAATAAGAGATCTGGAGCTCAATCTCGGTTTACATAAAAAACTGATTGGTATCTTGATCTGATAATAAAAAACTATCATTTGGAGCGGGCGCCATATATTGAAACCCTCTAAAAAAAATTGTCTTTTCTCAAAAAAAAAAAAAATCTTAAAAGATAGTACATATAAATATTTTGAAATCAAAGGATAGTATATTAATATTTGTTGATACTTGATCAACGTGTAACTAGGATATATTTGTCTTAACTATAAATCTAAACTATTTTCAAGGTAGTTTATGTACTTTTTTTTTCAATCTTGTTTTTGTGCAGGTATAGTTTACTGATACGATATTTATTTTAACAACCTTTTTAAACCTTTATTTTTCCTAGATGCAGCTTTTTATTTTGCACTACTTATTTTTTAAAGAAAATGAATCGATTAAATTTCATTAACTCATCTAAACACACTCCCTCTCTCTTAATCCCATATTTTAATTGAGCAGTACCTTTGGTTGCAATGATAAGAGAGAAATCACGTTAAGGATGCTGACCAAACAAGATTCTAATGGATTCACCAAGTAAGAACCAAGAAACTAATGGATGAACGACCATTCCCCAAGGTAAAAATCTGTAAAAATTAAACAACCTACTTCTTAAACTCCGCATTAAACCAATGTGGGTTGAAGGCACTCTGAAAGTTAAGCCAGTGAAATAAATCTCATAATAAGCTTCAAAGTAAAAGGGTTTCTAAGTGCAACCCTTTGGCTGCTTGAGTTAATACTAGCCTCGAGGGCTTGTTGATCATGGGCCTTAAGGCTTTTGCCCCCTCCATATATGGAGTGAATTTTAGGTAGCACATCATCACCAACTTAAGCATAGTGAAATTGAAAAGACTCAAAAAAGAAGAACTTGGACCACTACCATCAACATGATTGTGTTTTGTATTTTTAGAGTTTTTTAAGTTTTAGCATCCAAAATTTCCCTTGTCGTGAGATCAATATACCAAGCTAATATTGAGAGTGCTAATATAAGTCAGACCTCTAGTGACAAAACTCATTATTAAATCAGGACCAATAACTATAATCAATGATTAAATGATCTATATGTGTTTCCAATTCAAACATATTAAATATAATAGGAAATTTTTAGGCTTAAAAATGTGTTGAAAATTTGAATGATAGTTCTAGAAGCTTTTCTTGCTAAATGAACAGATATTGGAGGTCCTGCACTCTGCATGTAATAATTTTCTCGTTTGTGTATAAATTAGAGTATATTACTTTAATGAAATGGCTTTCCATGTACTTAAAATTATTCTTTTCGGTGTTCAAACTCATAACCACTTGTTTTTGTACTATAATAAATTACTAATTATTCTAAAAGTTTTCATTTTAGCGTTTTTTTTTTTTTTGGAGGGGGGCAGCAAAACTTAAGTTATTAGAACATAAAAAATTTAATCATTTGTGGATTTCAATTAATTTAACTAGTAAAATCTCTGATACTTAAATAAAATATCTGGGGTTCAATCTCCGTCTACACAAAAAATCGACCGGTGTCTTGGTTTGATAATAAAGAGCTGTTATCAGGAGCAAATGCCATAGGTTGAAGCATTAAAAAATATATATATATATATATATATTAAAGCCCTTTCTCAAAAAAAAAAAACATTTTTTTAATAATAATGTGGTCCCAAGTACTGTGAAAATCTACTAATTGCACTTTTAATATCATCATAAATGGGAAGAAATGTTGTTAATCCAAATAAAAATAACATCTTTTATTCAGTAGTATTTTTTTTAAAAAAAAATATTAACTTAGCCATTGGATTACTAGACTAAATTAGTATAATGAATGATAATCTATATTTATATTATATATAAGAGGATTCTCCTCTTCAACTGGACTTTTATATGGTTCAAAAATACCCTCATTAATGAAAGTTAATTTCATTTAGAAATAGGGTCATAAATGTCAAAATACAAATTTCATTTTGAATTCAAAAAGAGAATTCCCAAAATTTAGGATTTTTTTCCCTCCATGTTCAAAAAAGAAATTATAGTTATTGTTTATCTCTAAAGTTTATCCTTTTTATTTGTTTGAAAAATAAAAATATATATTTCTAAATTATAATAGATGTATATTATTAACTTTTACCTCAAAAAATAGAAGAACCTCTATAAGCACGCGGAACGTCTAAAGTTTATTATTTTTATTTGTTTGAAAAATAAAAAATATATTTCTAAATTATAATAGATGCAAATTATTAACTTTTTATCCAAAAAGTAGAAGAACCTTTGAGCACGCACGTGAATGCGTGCTTAGAGGCTAGTAACTTAATAAGATTCTATTGTAGCTACGCGATCCGATTAATTGTCATATGTCCAAAGCTTTGTTCTTTTTAATTATTTGAAATATAACCCATCTAACATTTATCAAATATAGCATAATGCTACATATTAATGATATTATGGTCGTTAAAGATTTTCATTTTCTTAAATATAGCATAATGCTACATATTATGGTCATTAAAGATTCTCATTTTATTATATATGTAACAAGTTATGTCCTTAAATTTTTTTTTGTGTATCTTAAAGTATACAACATCTCACCAAACTCGTAATTTAACTAGTTGGCACCTTATAAGTTATAACATATCTAATAGACACATTCAGGTCCAAATCCTCCTCGTCGTTGGCAACTCAGCAAACTGGCTTTGCAGTTTGCATTGAACATAAAAGTCGGAAACATCGGTCGCCAGATGCGCTAGAGCTTGTATTAATGGAATCCATAGCTTGGAGGCCCCCTAGCCCTATCTTGTAGATGCTAAAATCAGCACCAAAAACAAAACATTTTGATTCTTTGATCTTTTTCTTGTCTATTTTCCTTTTTCAACGCGTTCCTAATAGTTGGCTAGAAGCCAAAAAAGGCTGAAAATTGATAAGGTATCTTTGCTACATCTCATGGGGCAGTTCATACACACACTCTGGTCTGGTCACGGCCTCGGGTGATAGAAATAATATCCTTTGTATTACGTAATCATTCTTTCTTATAGATTTCCTAACAGCTACTATATAGATTCTTATCATCAGTTTAATATTGAAGCAATTGTGTATCTCAATCTATTATAAGTTTATAACTTGGAGATTGTGACCAATCAAAAGTTTTGAATTGATGGGCGGGCCATATTTCACATTGAATTCGAATTATACACAAAATTTCAAGAAAATCATTTATCTTTTGCACAATGTTATTGTTGCAGAATAGAATAATAATAATAACTATCCTCTGAGTATGTGCGTTCTCTTTTTTAGGTAAGGGTTAATTTGGAGCATTTATTATAATTTGAGATTACTATATTTTCCAATCACAAAAAAAAAAAAAAAAAAATCTAGGAATGTAATGAGTATTATGTGCGGTGAAATAATTTTTCATCACACCCTTAAGTTTTTTTATTTTTGGTGATTGAAAAATGTAGTAATCTCAAATTATAATAAATGTTCTAAATTTACCCTTATCCAAAAAATAGAAGAGCCTCACGCGTGTGCTCAGCGGCTAGTTTTAATAATTAATACCTCTGTTCCTGTTTAAAAGTTTATCAAAAAAAGAAAAACTACACGTTTAAAAAAATCTCATATTCTATCCATGTACTTTTAAAAAAAATCTCACTTTCTATCCCACGTTTAAAAACTACTTGACCACCCTTTTTTTTTCAAATTCAAAGTTTAAAAAATACATGTACTGTTTTAATCCTAAAAGTTAGTCACTTACTACACATCCATAATAAAAGTGAAAAAGAGTTTAAATTTCAAATATATTTATTTTAAGGTAAAAAGATAAATAATGGTTAGCCACTTACTACACATCCATAACAAAAGTTAAAAAGAGTTTAAATTTCAAAGATATCAATTACCCTTAAAACTAAGAAAATGTAAGTAACATTTTTTATGGAGTATTAAATTAATAATTAAAAAAATTTAAATTGAATTTCACATAGAATTATACAAATGATAAATATAATTTATGTTACAAAGGAAATTTGTTTACAACAATTTCTTAGATAACAACCACTTCATGTAAGGTTTAAATTGGGTAACTATTAATATGATACATCAAATATATAATAATACCCTCTAAAAAATGTGGCATAAATTACATTTTAAAAAATAGCGTAAATTAAATGGAAAAACTTGTTTACATAATACCTATGGGGTCAATGGGCCCAGGAGTATGTGTTGGGCTAAATGCCCAATCCGCAGATACTGAATGGTCTGATGACGTGAGATTATCAACCCACGGGGCAACACTGATGAATAAAGAAGTGATATTTGATCAAGGTTATTTAAAAAGGTGATCCGAGGAAGAGTATGTCCTCGGCTATGTAAAGTTGAGGTAGAAAAGGATTGTCTGATGTCTAAAGGCAATATTCTAGAAGATCCTATAAGTAAGGGTAGGCATGGTGAATGTACAAGATAAGAAGAAGGGCTGTGAAATATCTAAGATAAAGCTGTTGCCACCACATTGAATGCTCTGCAACTACCTCTCTAGCCACATTAATGGGAAAGTGATACTTGAGTATCAAAGTTCAGCCTTACAACTGCCTCCAACGATTTCAGGGAGAGGTTGATGGGATAAGTATCTAAATCAATAATCTAATCCATACATAGAAGATGGTGAAAATGAGGAGGATGATATAAAAGGCAAAAGAAGACGCTCAGAAAGGGGGATCGGAGAAAAGAGAAAGAAAACATTGTACACATTAGCACCCATAATTGTAATCTGTCTTTGAAAGAGTGAAAAAAAATATCCATGATTTTCGGCCTGAGTCTAAGGACGATTTCTGTTACATAAACAACCCAACGTGTAAGATGTTGCGATCTAGCCCATCATTTTTGTTGTTTAACATCACAAAAACCTAGATTTCAAATTCATTCTCTACAAATTTCATTATATTGGGCTTTTTGGGCCTATTCCCTTCTTACTGTTGGGTTTGGGTGCAAATTGTGACCTTTCAATACCCTCTAAAAAAAAGTAACTTAAATTACATTAGGAAAATATTAGCGTAAATTACCACTTCAAGCAGCTTAATTCCCTTAAAACCTAACACCAAATTGATCAATCATGCACACATTCGCTCCAGCCTACCAAATCTATAACCCAAAAACCAAAAAAAGTGTTAGCAGTCTAAAACTATAAATATTAAGTTATTGGACCAAAATAGAGAAGAATAATATATAAGTACCTACATGCATAAATAAAGAGAGTCTTGTTGAATCAAATCTTATCCAATACCTACACGTGTAAATGCAAAACCAATCAGTCTTAATTCTCATCCAAGTAGCTTAATTCCCTTAATAAAATACTGTAAAGTCCAAAAAAAAAAAAAAAAAACTCAAAAAAGGAGTTTACCAATATTCTTTTTCAAGCAACCAGTTCAAGCACAAACCCTCCTATTTAAAATCTCGAATTCAACCACAATAATAAGCCACCGTGAAAAGATAGAACCTAAGAAGTTGTTGGAGCCTTTGACAATAAATGTCTTCAATCTGAAGAAAAATAAAGGAGGATGTAAAGCTAAATTAAATGCCTTCACTCTGCAGAAGAATGGAAGATAGAAAGTGAGATAGAAACTGGCAGTGTATGTGAGTTTGTGGGTCTTAAAGTGTAGGATTTTTAATTTATATATTTATCCCCATTAGTTGAAAACTTGTAGGTGGGTATGATGAGGGTATTTTGGGCAATGTATTAGTGAGAGTTAAAGTTGCATTTTTACTGAATTGTCCTTTAGTTTTGTCTCTACTCAAACATTGAGGTGTAGGGCCATTTTTGAACTAAAAAATGGGGAATCCAAACAGAAGAAACCCCTTAAATAGTAGTATAGATATTATTATTATTATTATTATTGTTTGGCTTGAAAAATAAATTTTGTTACATGATACCATAAAGCATAAACAAAAATACAACTAAAGTATTTATTGTAGGATTTGTTAGAGCATTACCATTAAGTGTGCCATATTTGACATTTGACACATCAAACACCAAAAACCAATGCTCATCAGGTATTCCAAATGCCAAAAATTTTGGCACATTGCTACAGTACCGTCTCAAATATGAGACGGTACAGACAAAAATTGTATAAATTTTAATAGTTTTTTATTCTCTTTTCTCTCTTTCTTCACTTTTTTTTTCTCTTCTCTCTCACGTCTATTCTCTCTCACCAGTTCCCTCTCTCTTACCTCTGTTCCTCTCACCGATTTCTCTCAATCTCTCTCACCTTCTAAAGCCGCCACTGTCGATCTCGCCTAGCCACCATCAATAACGTCAGTCACTGTCAATATCACTCAGCCATGCTTGATCTCGCCGATCTCACTCACGGTCTCACCTTCTCCAGTCACGGCCAATCTCACCCTGAGGCCGCTGTTGATCTCATCCTCTTCCCTCTCCTCTCTGTCCACCTTTCACTCTGCCTCTCTCCAGTTGTGGGTTTTTTTTTTTTGGCTGCAATTTGGGTTGATCTCATATTAGTGAGTAATTGTGGTAGTTGTGGGTTGATTGTGGTGGTTGATTTGTAGTAGAAGTGGGTTGTAGTGGTGGTGATGGTGGGTTCTGAAATGATAGGTGAGTTGTGGGTGATGTTGGGTTGTGGGCTATGGGCGATGACAGTGTCAATGGTGGTGGTGGGCTGTGGGGGTGATGGCCAGTTGTGGTGGGATGTGGTCGATTTGGTTTTTGCTTTTATTATTATTTTTTTAAATAGCTGGGTTTTTTTTATTATTATTTTAACGTGGTGTAATGTTAAAATAGAAGATTTGATATATAACGTATTATAAAATGATGTGGTAAAATAATGACATTTTTTTATAGAAGAGCTGATGAAAATGCTCTTACAAGACAAGCCCCAGGACCCAAAGCCATTTGATTTTACGTGTGGCCCACCTTTATTTACTTATACATGAGGCAAAAATTGTTTTGTACTCTCCCCTGTGAGAGAGAGAGAGAGGTAATATACTCCTAAAGTATACAACAAGAGTCCCAATCTATCATTTGTACAGTTTTACACATAACTCAATACATTGAACATTTAGTCTTTTCTTAATAGGGAAAAGTTAAGGGATAAATGCAATTATTTAGGAAATATTCTTAGAAAATTTGTACAGAAAAGAAAAAGAAAAAGAAAATTATGATTGTTTTACAATTTTTTATATTTCAAATGAAAGTGATGTAAAATTTTTTCTAAAATAATATATTAACAATTACTCTAAAAATACCTAGACCCTTCATAATATCAAAGCACTAAAAAAAAAAAAAAAAAAAAAAAAAATCCTACGTCTTTCAGGAATTCTACTGCTTTAAATGGTGCAATCACGGGTGAAAGACTGCCACTGTCATTCTATTTTATCAAGATCTAGGTCAATATGTGCATAGATTCAAGCAACAAACCATTCTAATAGCAATATCAAAGAACAATGAAGCCAACTACGCTAGAAACACACCATAAATAGGTTCCCATCACTCTTGTTGCGTGACCAAACACCTCTTGATCAGCTGTTTGGCAAACCCTTTTAACTAGGATTCATTCATGGTTTTTTTTTTTAATTGTGCTTGCTTTGTTCTCCTTCAACCACATAAATGCACCAAACTTCAACCACACTTACAATTGTAATATTTTTAATTTTTTTTAAGTTATGGTATTGTACAAAAAAGGATAAATATGTTACGATCACATTTTTAAACGATTTTGAATCTCTTGCCAGTCATATGCTAGGAAATAGGAATAAAAGATGTTCGACTCCCAATCCCACTTTATCATGTTGATCATCTTCCCAAGATCTTTCTTGAGTGTCCACTCTCTTAGTCCACCCTAGGGGTGGCAAAATTGGACACGACCCGTGAACCCGACACGACACGACCCGAAATTAGCAGGTTATGGGTTGAGGCTTAATAGGTTCGTGTCATATTTGGGTTGACACGATGAACCCGTTTGATAAACGGGTTGGGTTAGGGTTTAAACTATGAAACCCGTCTGACCCGTTTGACCTATTTAATTAAATGAAATTTTACCAATATACCATTCAAACTATAAGTATATAAACTTATTAGTTGTTATAGTTTATTTTCTTTGACGTATTGTGATTGATTATTTATGATATTAAGATATGTTTTAGTTTTGAATGATTATTTGTGATACAATTACTCATTAGTTTTAAATTTTATATTTAAAATATTTATTTGCTTGTTTTTCCATAAATGTTTTTCTTCATTTTGATAAAATCAGATAAACAGGTCGACACGACTGACCTGTTTAATAAATGGGTCGTGTTAGGGTTGGGGAATCTTAACCCGTTTAATAAACATATCGGGTTAGTGTTGACCTATATAGTCGGATACATATGAGTTGACACGACACGAACCCGACACGCGAACACGAATTGCCACCCCTAGTCCACCCATATAAAGACAATTGGTTACATCTCCTACCAGCCCCCTTCCTTTATCCCAATTGAGGATCTATAGACAATTTTTATAATACTAGTTTATTGTGACAGGCCAAGTGCCATTCGAATTTCCTTGTAATGATGTGTTTCATGAGCCTACCAAATATATAGAAATTGACTGTCATTTCATTCTTCGTCGTGTACTTAAGGTACATTGCAATTATATTTTTTCTCCCATAAGATCAGTTAACTGATTCACCAAAACTACTCCTCCTCCAAGCCGCTTATGTGATGTTGTCTCCAAACTCAAGTTGATCTCACACAACCCGACTTGAGTTTGAAAGATGCTGTTAAAATGCAAATCCATAATTGCCCAAGCCCACTGCACTCTACTTGTGCTATACCCCTATTAATTTACTTGTACTTCGCTTAAATGTCTACCGAAATAAAGACAACATTTTCTATAGTTTTATTCATAATTCAATCCACACACATTTAGATTTAGCAATTTTATCACCGCATACCCTTGATGCGATGGTCACTCCACAAGTATAAGTACTTGTGAGGTGTGGGGGGTAAGGGCTGGGGTTCAAGTCTCGAGGAAGGAGCTTCATACACATATACACTTAGATTAGGTTAGAGTAGAATTCTATATTGTATAAAAAAAAAAAAGTTTTAGCAATTTTAATAAGTAGTTAATGAGTAGAATTTAATAAATTATTTCATGTTCATTTAATATGTGACTTTAGGGCCTTAGAGCATTCTCATTAAGAATGCTAAATTTTAACTTAAAAAGTACCAAAAAGCAGGTACAACAAACATGCTAATTTAAAAAAAAAAAAAAAAAAAAAATCTAAGCTATAGTGAGCTTTTATCTTTGAAAGCTCACTATAGCTCCAATCTTAAAAAAAAATATGATTATTTTAATGCTTGTGGTGAAGAAGGTAGTTTATGTAGTTGTTTTTTATTATTTTAATTAGTAGTTTATACTATTTTAAACGAAATGGTAAAAAAATAAAACTTTTGATATTTGGTGTATTGTAAAATGAGTTGTTAAAATTGATAAAATAACTTTTTGAGATGCTAAATACTAAAATTTCTAAAAACTTTGATAGGAATGCTCCTAGGCTTCTTTCCTACACTTTCAAATAGCATAGGCATAAGAATTCTTCTAAGTTCTCGCCACTCAAAAGTAAGGTTCTTCCAAAACTTCTTATCCATAGTCACCTTCTCTTTTACTTCTAACAAAGAATAAAAATAAATAAATAATAATTTTTTTTTAGGTACAAGAGGTGTTACATTCTATAAAGCTTTGACTAAGTTGTGTTGATTTGTAAGGTTTATAATTGGTGGTTTGGCTTGTTGTATCAAGGAAACAACGTACTAATAGTAATAACCCTTTTGCACCAATAATATTATCGATAATGCGTGAATGAATCGTCTCATAAGAGCGACCTTGTTTGCACCTTACCCAAGGATTTTTGAAACAACGATTGGTATCTTTATTACATCAAATCCTACTAGTTGAGATGTATTGTTCAAAAAAAAAAAAAAAAAGACCAAAAGGGTCATCCTCTCGTTGAGACGTATTGTTCAGAAAATAACCACTAGGAATAAAAAGAGAACAAAAAAATTGATGCAGTACCAAAGAAAAGAAAAAAGAAAGAAAGGAAACTGTAAAGATTAGATCCAAGTGAGATGAACAAAAGGTCTCATTATTGGTCAGTTCAATTACATCCACTCTCTTTTCTTTTTCTTTCCTCTATATTCTTTATCTTATCTTTATGTCATTTTTCTTCCTCCGCTATACAACAAGAAGTGATTCAGATTTCAGAGGAGAGGGGCTGCACGTAGCAGTAAAATATATAGTAAAGTTGTTCTCCCACAATTTATACAGCGCGTGAATGTGACGTTTTTATAAGACAATACTATATTTAAACCTCGGTCGCCCTTTGTCGAATGTCAAACAACAGTTTACTACTTTCTCATTGGATCGTGTCTCCCACTTCCGTCCGAAAATGCGTAGAGATAAAGCTCCATTTGTGCACAAAATCAAGAAGGGATCTTTGTAAAATGCCCCTTTTTTGTTTTTAGCATATTTGTGAAAAAATCCACTTCTTTTTCGCTAATTGACATTTTCACCCATTGACTACAAAAGAAAAATGAAAGAAATAAAAATAACCCCTCAATTCAAATTCTTTTTTTGAGATGATTTATGGCCTTCAAATGTCAGACTAAAATAACAAAAATAGAACTATTTCATATAAATTAGAGCCCTTAGTATATGAAGTTTTAGTTGTACTGTAAAATATGAAGCAAATATACTTTATTTGAAGTACCGTATATGTATTGGACATGTGACGCGTTTGAGATATATTTGTATACATGTCCCAGCAGTGTTTTTCTTAAAAAAAAAAAAATTGTGGAACACGACTAGGAAACGAGAACAAGAAGAATCAAATACCTTTTTACAAAACAAAATAAGCGTTCATGCTCTAATAATAACAATACATTTAAAAGTTAAGAAATATTCTTATTCTTAGGGTATACTCTAATTTTTAAACATACTTTAATAGCCATGAATTCATTTTTATTACTCATTATTGCTCTTATAATGATATATTTAACATTATAACTTTATAAGAAAAATAAATACTTAAAAATATAAATAAAATATATTTTATAATTATTTTTGGTGTTTTCAAACAAGATAGTCAATATTCAAATACCTTTTTCCCAACAATCAAATTACTACCATGCACTCTTAGTGTAATGGCCATTCCACAATTATATATGCTTGTAGGATAAATTATTCTAAAGTAAAATTCTATATCAGATAAAAAAATTTATATAAAAAAATACACGAAACCTTCTCAAATCCCTTAAGTATATAGATTAATTAATTCCATCATAACTTAGAAATACTTTCCACTTAAATGGCCAATATAACTCATTAATTTCTTTATTTTAACATAGTAAATGATAATCTTCCCATTTATTTATACAATGAAAGCTATAAAAAAAAATCTTAATAGCAATGAGATCTAGATGTCCAATTAAATTCATTGACTGAATTGAACCTTAATTACGTACTCTAAGCTTGCTTTTGAACTATCTTACTTCTTTATATACAACTAGTTCAAACCCCCCTTTTTTAAGCAAAAAAAAAAGTGGGAAAGTTCAAAGTAGAGTGGGTATGTAGAAGATATATTGAAAACTCACTAGACAAGGCTATAAATAGCTCAAAAAATAAGGGCTTCATCCACAACTTACAACACGGAGAGAGAGAGAGAGAAAAAATTTCCCTTTCGATATACTATAATAGTTTATATATTTTCCTCAATTATCTTACATATAAAACTGAATCAAGAATAACCTCACTGTTGCGACGCCTTTGGTTGTAGTACCAGTCTCTACTAGTTAAGCATCTCTCAACTCTCTCTCTCTTTCTCTCTCTCTCTCTCTAAAAAATTTCAACCCCTCAACTTCACGATCTAAATTAAAAGCTCTTTCTTTGTCAAAACCTAGATCAGAAATATATAGAGAGAGAGAGAGAGAGAGAGACAGATAGAGATTTAGAGAGAGAGAGAGACAGAGTGAGAATTAGGTGTCACATGAGAGAGGAGAGGACGGAAATGTCCAAAGACGACGATCGATCTCCACCGTTGGATCTTCGGGGAGCGGACATCGCCGAGTCGTCAAGCAAGACCCGGAACTGCGTGACCGGGTCGGGTCATGTAGCGGGTTTGAATCCCATGGAGTTCCAGGCTCCGTACCCGGACCAAGTGCTCGAGAACGTGCTGGAGAACGTGCTCCAGTTCCTCACCTCCCGGCGGGACCGCAACGCCGCGTCATTGGTGTGCAAGTCGTGGTGTCGGGTCGAGGCCCTGACCCGATCCGAGCTCTTCATCGGGAACTGTTACTCCGTCTCGCCCAAACGGGCCACGGCCCGGTTCTCCCGGGTCCGGGCCGTGGCCATCAAGGGCAGGCCGAGGTTCGCCGACTTCAACCTCATGCCGCCGGAATGGGGGGCGCACTTCAAGCCGTGGGTCGCCGCCTTGGGCTCCGCCTATCCGTGGCTCGAAAAAGTCTACCTGAAACGCATGTCGGTCACCGACGAAGATCTGAAACATCTCGCAGAGTATTTCCCTTCCTTCAAAGAACTCGTCCTTGTTTGTTGTGACGGTTTTGGTACACGTGGCCTCGCTGTAATAGCCAAGAAGTGCAGGTACCAGTATAGTACTAGATCTATCTGAATATATATTTTTTTAATTTCTTATTAGGGTTTCTATTTGTGTTATCATTTTGAATGCAGATCTGTTATTATCGTTGTTTGTCAAATTTAGATATACTTTTTAGTAATCGAACCCTAAGTTGTAAATGTTGAGAATAGTACTATATAATTGGACTTTCAGGTGTGTGAATAAAGCTTTAGAGTGGTAATAAAGCTATAGTTGGTACTAATCTAAGTTGATGTTTTTTTTTTTAATAAATTTATTTATTAATTATATTTTAAATTTGTGGAATTTCAGACAACTGAGAGTGCTTGATCTGATTGAATCCGAGGTTGCGGACTCTGATATGGATTGGATAGGGGAGTTTCCGGAGAGTGGAATAACCTGTTTGGAATCTTTGATATTTGATTGTGTTGAGAGCCCAATAAATTTTGAGGCATTGGAGAGGTTGGTGATTAGGTCTCCATCTTTGAAGAAGCTGAGGTTGAACCGCTTTGTTTCTATTGGGCAGCTATATCGATTGATGGTACGAGCTCCACAGCTTACTCATCTTGGAACTGGGTCGTTCAGTCTGGCCGAGGGTGTAGCTCACGGTGATCAGGAGCCTGATTATGAGTCTGCTTTTGCTGCGTGCAAGTCATTGGTTTGTTTATCAGGTTTTAGGGAAATTGCGCCGGATTACTTGTCGGCTATCTATGCTGTTTGTGCTAATCTGACTTCCCTCAATTTGAGCTATGCGAATATTAATGCCGAGCAACTCAAGACAGTCATATTTCACTGCCACAAACTGCAGACTTTTTGGGTGAGTTTTTGCGTGTTGGATTTTTGCGTTGGATTTTTGTGTTGGATTTTTGAAAGCTTACTTTTGGTTTTGTAATGCAGGTGCTTGATACAATTTGTGATGAAGGGCTTCAAGCTGCAGCTGCAACTTGCAAGGACTTGCGCGAGCTTCGTGTTTTTCCTATTGATGCACGGGAGGATATTGAGGGCCCTGTTTCTGAAGTGGGACTCCAAGCGATTTCCGAGGGTTGTAGGAAACTGCAATCGATTTTGTACTTCTGTCAGCACATGACAAATGCAGCTGTGGTAGCCATGTCAAACAACTGCCCGGATCTTGAAGTGTTCCGTCTCTGTATAATGGGGCGACACCGTCCTGACCGTCTGACTGGTCAACCAATGGATGAAGGTTTCGGAGCCATTGTTAAGAACTGTAAGAAGCTGACTCGTCTCGCTGTGTCTGGTTTACTGACCGATCAAGCTTTCAGTTACATTGGAAAATATGGGAAATTGGTTCGAACATTGTCAGTTGCTTTTGCTGGAAATAGTGACATGGGGCTTAAATATGTGCTTGAGGGCTGTCCTAGACTGCAAAAGCTTGAGATCAGGGATAGCCCATTTGGGGATGAAGCTTTGCGTTCTGGTTTGCATCACTACTACAATATGAGGTTCCTCTGGATGTCTTCATGTAGTTTATCTCCCCAAGGTTGTCGGGAGATTGCTCGAGCATTGCCCCGTCTGGTGGTGGAAGTGATCAAGGATGAAGGGGAAGTGAACAGGGGAGTATGTGAGGAGCAAATTGATGATGCTTTTGACATTTTATACATGTATCGGTCTCTTGAAGGGCCAAGGGATGATGCCCCACACTTTGTAACCATCTTGCATTAAAAGAAGTCAATTGGCTGTTTGGTGGCTACCGAGCAAGTTGAAAACATTTTTATGGGAAAATTGAAGATGGCGGGTGACTTTTACATGACCCGCTTGAAGGTCCCTGAAATCCCTGTATGTCAAACAAATAAGGATTGAACAAGTCCTGTTCCTGGCCTGAGCAGGTGCAAGAGCATTCAAAGCAGAAGCAAGGTATTGGATTGTCCAATATCGTTCTATTGGTACGCTTCTAAATTTTATGTTTCTTTTGCTTTCATATTCGTTTTTATCATAAACGAAGGTTGCCAGAAGAGAAGGGGGGAGCGATTGTCAAGCTGCATTGAGAATTTAAATTATGAGTTTAACCTGGATCAGATTATTTATCTTTCAATGAAGAGATGGAGATTCGGTCTTGAAGAATTGGAGGTTCAGAATGGTGAATTTTCGAAGTTCTCTTCCATGCCACCAGTAGAGAAGCAGGAGCTAGCGTTCACTCGGAAAAAAAAAAACTTAGTCTGTTTATTTTGATTCAAATGGTAGTTAGTTTAAGCTGTAGCTGCTGAGAACTAAATGCCCAGGTTGATGCATCTCTTTCTCTTTCTCTTTCTCTTTCTAAGTGTTTGTTCTTTTCAGATGTGTTGTAGCACCTGACTGTTGAATTTATTATTGTTATTGTTAGCAAATGTGAGATGAGTAATAAATGCCAAAATATGCATGGACCATATGCCATATATTTACTTAGTGGGACTGTGTCTTTGCCTCTTTTTTCTGGATGTGGAATGATCAAATTGACTGTGAGGCCCATTAATGATGTATGGGAAGTGTTGCACAAGTACACGTTGCAGGACCCCCTTTTCATCTTCTCAACCGTGTGTGATTCCATTTCACATATCATCAGAGAATCCCAAATTCACTTTGGGCATTGGATCATGGTCCTGATTTTCTCTCAAATCCTTGGAGGAGACTTTCAAATTTTTTTAAAAAATTTCAAGCTGGAATGCCAAAGCTCACACCAGTGTCAATCCCACTCTTTGTTTGAGGGTTTAACTTAGCTGAATTTTGAGTATTTGAGTTGGTTTCTGACTTCTTCATGTACCCCATCAGTATATGGTTTCTTCTACTACTTTCAATAGTTTGGGGAGGTGGGTCCTATAAGTTTGATGATTTGTCACAACCCCTGCGTTTGCGTTATAAAGCAGCCAAGTCCACAATGGACTCTCTCGCTCTCTCTCATAATTAAGATGGAAATCTATCTGCCTTCTTTGTTGGTATTCTCTCTGGCAGGGTTGTAAAAAGCAAGCTTATCATGAAAGTGGGATCTGACTGTGCAATTGAATAAGTGATGGGAAGCAAAGCTTCGGCTTTCTTTCCTGTCGATGATCCATTCGTAGCTCTGTACCCAAGTGGACCAAACCCAATATGTTTTATTTTTTCCTTCTTCTTGTTGCCACTGGTCTAATGGCAATTGGGGGCATCTCTTCTATCTATCTATCATAAGGGTCAAATTGGGTCGGTTTACTTGCAAAGAGGACAGTTAAGGATAAGGGTGTGGGATTGAACAGAAGCCATAAAAAGAACATTGGAGTTTTAGTACTTATTATAGAGCTTAGCTTATCCATAGTGCCTACGGTGGGAATAGTACCTTGGGTGACCATTGCCAATGAATGATAGCCTCTGCTTTTTACTTATATCTTCTCAGTTTGCCTTTTATTTTTCTTTTTGAGCTACCATCCCTGTCCCCTTGAGAAAAAGTGAAATTACAAACAAAAAAAATAAAATATATATATGATAATGACGTTACACAAGGACGATAATCTGAATCACTCTCAATCTTAGCCGTTTGATGAGTTAAACGACCCATTTTGATGGACCTATCTTACCTACTAGACATATATCAAAATCCATCATTTCGTAGATAAATATTCACCAAATTATGTGGTCCTGAGTGAATAAGCACATCAACCCCATTTGGTTAGCACATGCATTATACTATTTACTAAGCACATATACATAATAATATGTTGCAATGACAAAAGTTAAGCTTCTTTGGGCTTGATTGGTTAAGACCCATCTCAAGCTCTGACCCACCACCTGATCATTGAGTGTGTGGGCCACGTGTACCGTATGGGTGGTGGAATACATTAATGCCCCTTGTACACATTAAAATATTCAATGTACAAAATCATGCATTTTATTAATAATAATATCATTGTTGTTTAAATATTAGTGGAGAGGCAGAGATCACAAGCTATAGCATACATAAACATACAAGGAAACAAACAACGAAACCCAACTAATTGTCAGGTAGGTGCTTGTCCAGTGGGTAAAGTGGAGGGATGAGAGAGAAAATAAATATAAAAGTCGGTGAGGCCACACAAAAGGGTTTTTGGGTTTTTGATTTTTTTTTTTCTCTCACTACTTTTTTGTCTGTTAAGCACATTCATGGCTGAACTAGCACGAGGTCAACCACTAAAGTATGCTCTCTCTGCTTCACCACTTTTATTAATGAATTTCCAATATTCTTTTTAAGTTTTCTTTCTCAAAGATTTTGCCATTTTTATCTTTATAAAGTTTTGTACTTGTGTCATATATGTTGTTTTATGTTATAATTTTGCAAAATTTGTTTGTGTTATCGTGTCGTACTTATAAATTTATATCTATTCATCCTGCAGCAAGCAATATGAAGCTTAACTTAGTATGTAAATTTACTTGGAAATATAATCCCAAAAATTCAAATTTTATAGTAAGCAAATGGAACTCTGTATATATAAATCCGATCAGATCACGGAAGTGATTGTATTAAACTATTAATATAATCTTTTTATTATATTAGAAGCTACTTGTCATATTGCATAGACATAGATTAACACTAACGTTATTCAATGACAACTGAATTAGATTAAAAATGTAATAAATGTGTTTCGAAGAAACACGCCAAAACTCGTGGAGGAAAACTTTGTTGAGCTATATATGCATGTGAAGGGCACGAGACACTGTTGTGTTGCTAAACATGACACGTTAAGAGGTTATATAATTTTAATTCATGTCAAAAGTGAAGATAAAGATGTGTACCTAAAGTGTTTGGAAATTGTGGGCACAAAACTTACGTAAAAACAAAAGCCTTTTTGTTTTGACACAAACCTAATATTTGACTTCACTTGGATGGAGTGCTAGAATCTCTCTCTCCCTCCTCTTTGATTCAAAAATTGTGAGGAAACATGACAAATGAGTACAACATTGTCGGAATATGCCAAGTGAAAGCTCTTGTTACTTGCAGCAGTTGCATGTATGCTTTTAATAATAGTGTGTCAAATTTCAAAGAAAGATGTTCGAGGTAGATTATTTGATGTTCGAGGTAGATTATTTGACATTAGAAGTTCTCAAGGTATTAACTTATTGTTACAAAATTGCTAAAAATAAGAGAGATTGTTTGACCTAGTAAAGAAAGGGTTTAATAATTTGTAAGATTTCCAAAAAGGCTTTTGATTTATTACTTGAAAACTAATAAATTAAAGAGTTTGAAAAAGGAGTATATGATTCTCATGTCCTTGGTTAAATGCCCACTAGCATCTTTATTGGACTAGGATAATAACTATGGATTATCATTTTTGTCTCTTGTAAATTTGGACTAGGAGGGTATAATGTTAACCGGGTCGGAGTCAGAAATTTGTGTTTGAAGGGCCGATGTAAAGTGAAACTACAAAGAGGAAACCATTCACGTGTTGGAGGTGGGGAGGCAAATGCTTTGTTTTTGGAGAGGTCAGCTCTTTAAAAAATTGAATGGGTTCTATTTTTACCTATTGTTGGAGTGTTTTTAAAAATTTTTGGGGGGCTTACTCTTTACGTGGCACCGTCCCTAGATGTTAGTATGTTATTATGGTAATGTTCAAGTAGGAAAGTCACTTTAGTGTCCCTCCTACTTTTTTTCTTCCATAAAAAGAAGAAGAAATGGAGCATATGATTTTGTACCCGCAAGTGCTACTCCAATCCTCTATGTGAACAACAATAGCCTATGCCCCTCGATATCAAGGATGTAACCATAGCACTCGCTGTTGAAATTTCTCCAAAGCTCTAAATAAACTTGATTTCCATACAACAGCCACCATTTGGCGTGCCTCATCCAAGGAGATTTCTCTCATCAAGTAAGGATAAAAAGAAGTGTCAAATCTGTAATCAGAAAATGATAAAAGGCATTTGCCGCAATCGACCAGTGTGTTGTAGATTTAATTACTTAGCCTTTGGCACATTCTTTGAAAACAAAGTGGACACAACTTTTGTTTAATAATTTTTGTAATTTTTTAACACAAATTTTGTGTAATAATTTTTTTCATAATCTTGATTTGGATGACTGTGACTGTAAGTGGTAAATAAAAAGTGATGCTTCATAAATAGCAATTGCACATATTGTTAAGTTGAGACAAATAATTGTGACAAATTTGATGGTCTCAGAAAAACTGCATTTTGAACTTTTTTTTTTTTTTGGAATGTAAATCAACTTTCTCTTAAATAATTGATTTTCTATTTAATGAAGCGGTGCCTTGATGCTGGCCAAAGCTAGAAAAACCGACCATGCATTTCTTCTTCTAATGTGTATGTGTGTTCTTCTGTAAAAAAAATTTAAGGGCCCATTTGGTAGAGAGTTTGAATAATGTTGTTTATATTTTTTTGAAATACATGTGAGTGAAAAAGTGTGTAAAAATGCGTCTAATGTTGTTTAAAAATTGAAAATATGTGTTTAAGATGCTCTACCAATCGAGGCCTTAAATAGTTTTTTTTGGGTGTGTGTTGGAAATGGGTGCCAAACGGACAACCCCAACATTTAAAAGAAAAATAAAATTCAAGTTTTTGTCTTCATTTATTTTATTTTTGTATTAATTTTTGTTCATGGAAAGTTATTCAAGATTTTCATGTGTAACTTCTTTCACTATTTCACATATATTCTTAGCGGAAACGAAATGGATGGTAATATTTGTAGGAAAAGAATTATCTTCCTTTGAAATGGATACATTAATGATTTAAATTTTAAATGATATAACATTAGATATATTTTTAGATTTGTGATATAACATGTCACTTTGTAGTTTGTACATTGTCAAATCCAGTAAATGAAATCTAAACCATAAAATAAAAACTTTTTGCAAGGATCCTATTTCATATTTGTAACTCTTTCGAAAGTTGTCCAATGTAATAATTTAAAATGTACCTCATATATTTGGCGTGATAATCGAATATTTATATAAAAAAAAATTAAATATGATATATATACACACATATATACATACCATCAAGATCGGCCAAACCTAAATATTCATCCTCTCTTAGGGTGGGAAAAATTCATACGTGGTAGGATGAGACAAGACATTTTGCCATATCCTATAGCTATAATAATGCCAACGACCATATGGCTTGGCCGCGTCCTCCTTCCTTTTGTTAGATTTATGTCAATGGCCCAATATCTTTCATTTAAACTTAGCCCCCCAAAAAAACAAGCATTAATATTTTTTTTCTTGTGTCAAATCACATTATTTTCAAAGAAAGTCAAATTTTTACACCAACTATCAAGGAAAAAGCATCTAAGTCTAATCCACTGTCAAGTTCCCTTAATCAGTCTAATTAAATAATAAACTTTTGTCCTATCAAAAAAATAAATAAATAAACTTTTGTCTTCTCAAAAAAGAAGAAGAAATAATAATAATAATAACAATAATAATAATAATAATAATGAGATTTTGTTTTATTTTCCTTCAAAAATATGAAAAAAACTATTTAGTCAAGAATATTAAATTTTACTTAAGTCTGGTCCTATGACACTCAATAGTTGAAACTTTAAAAAGATAATAAGGGGCCGTTTGGTACGTGATTTTGAGTAATAATTTTTAATTTTTAAATAATATTACACGTATTTTTATATACTTTTTCACACACACGTATTTTCAAAAAATACAAATAATATTATTAGAACAATTTTACTAAACACCCCTAAATCATTTGAAATTTTTTTATTATTTTACTCTTTATTTTGAGCTCATCCTCCTGAGGTTTTAAAACAGTGAACTATCTCTATCAGAAATGTGGCTTTGTAAAACTTATAGGTAGATGTTTTTGCGTGCCCAATTTATATCGTAGATATGTGGGGGTCCTCAAACTTTCTTCAATTTTTTCTTCTCTATTTATGAGGGACACCATTATTTCCCCTCTAGAAGATCTGAATTGAACCCACTTTAATTGTTATTGCACATTCAAAAAGGCACTGAAAGGTTCTATCAACTCCAATCCTTCATCATTCTCAACAAAAAAAAAAAAAAAACTCCAATCCTTCATAGCTCAAGAATTGTACCAATTGCCAATCATGATTTGAAGAGCATTACCACTTCCTTTCAAATTCAATCCCAACCATCCGATTTTCAAAAATAAAAATAAAAAAATTTTAAATTAAAATCCCAACCATCCATAATTAAACTGCTATTAATATTTAATGGTGTTTTTTTTTTTTTGGCTAAAGCTAATAGCAATTCTTATGCGCAAACTTTGATGCTAAGTATTAATTAATGTATCATTCCTTTTGACCTGGAGAGTTCATATTGGGAACAAAGTGGACATAGCTTCTATCTAGGAGTACGTGTCACTTGTATCAAAAGTAACAAATATTAAGGTATATACTATATTTTTACTATAGATGTAATAATAGGACTTGAAATCTATAGCCATAAAAGGAATTGAAAGAATATTTGGATTTGATTGTAAAAAAACAAAATTTGTCATACCTAAAATACTATGTTTTTATCCAAATGATTTTTTGTTAAATAATAATTTCTTGAATAATTATTTACATATACAAATTCACCATATATATATATACATACATATATATATATATATAACTAATACTAATAAAGAGTTTTAATATTTCATTACTATAAATGTATATCAGATTTTTTACGCCAACAAAGTGTAGCGGACCCTTATGTAAAAGCAAAGTGTCAACTTGTGTTTATACAAAAGCTATTTTAACAAATTATGATAATTAACTATTTCACGCTAACTCTTGGTTATTTGTTATATGAACCAAAAATAATGGAAAATGAATTTTGTTTTGGTATAATCCAACGAGGGATTTGATCAAATTTAGTTAATTAAATCGCAAAAAATGGTAATCTAATTGGCATACATGAAAACTACAAGAAGAAGAGAAATTTTTTTTTTTTGAAAAAGATGAAAATGGAATAAAGGACAAGATTGTTAATAAGATCCTTGGCTTTTGGTATTGCTAAAATCAGTATAAAATATATGTTCCTGAAAGTGATTTCATGCATAATAATACAAACGCATTTAGCAAATAGAACAATCGCTCGTTTAGGGACGTGGCCACTTGAACACCAAATTGGGAAGTTGGGTCAACATCCAACAATGGTTGTTCATAGAGACACTTGAAGAGTAATAGTTTCTAGGGTCAATGATCTTTTTAATCTCTTAAAATTCAATATGCTTTCATACCTGAGAGTTTGATCAAATAGCTATGCCCACTTGACACTTGTGGAATATATTAAAAATCATATAAAAAAACAAAAAATAGAGGGTGATGCTCCAATGCTATGAGAAAGGATCGTAGGCCTTTTTAGATCCATGATTTGAAAGAGAGAGCTTGAAGGAATCTACTAATCATTTCTCCTTTAGAACTATAAAAATTCCGCCACATCTAGTCCTTGGATCTTTTTTTTTTTTAAATTATTTTTTTTTATGAGTGATGCATAGTACAAATAGTGACTTTGAATTTTCACACTTATATGCATCTAAAAATTCTTTGATATTCCACTCATTGAGGAGGAAAACCCACCCTTTCAAGAGAAAGTGGGGTGGTCACCTTGCATCAAATTTGGCCTTTCAGATAAAGAAGAAAAAAAAAAAATTTTAAAGTAGTGTTTCAGGTTTCAGCTTCAGCACTGGTCAAAGAAGCCTGAAAAGAATTTCCTGATTTTTTTTTTCTTGTGGAGCCCATTTTAGTCATGATTGACATGCGCTCTTTCTACATAACCAAACATTAATATCAAGAAGCATCCACATAAAAGAAAGAAAACTCCAAGCTTGAAGACAAGCCTCCACCAAACTTCAAAGAGAAAGAAAGTAAAGTTAATCCTGATAAGGGAGATCATCCCCTCAATCTGTCTCTTTCAACCCCACCACGAAAACAAAAAAAAAAAAAAAAAAAGGAGAGAGAAGACCTTTTTACATATATCCATTCAAATTAGTAGTCAAATATATATGCACTACCACAAAGTGTCAATCATAATTTTATAGTTTATCAGCAAATAACTATCTAAATATGAAGTAAAACAATGATTTTTTTTTATGAATGTGATTAGACTTAAACTCTATGACATGTTTCATGATAATTACTCTTTCTCATTAGGCGTTAATGGGTTTCTTATTTAAGTCTCTTATTTCTGTCCAAGTTCAGCTGAAGAAGAATTGTAAAGAGAAAACAATATATATATATATATATATATATTGATTCTCGTCCACAACCGGGAAGGGCCTTTACCCCTAGGGTAGGAAAATTCTACATTTCCAGTCATTCTAGATACAATTTTAAACTTTTAAATATTCTATTATTTAAGCCGGTGGGATTTGAACCCAAGTCCATTGATCAAGAGCAAACAACTTTTATTAGTTAAGCTAACTAAAACACATAACAAGGAAAGTTTTGATCCGTTGAAGCAAGTAGATAGCTCGTATGAAAGCTTTTGTCTTTAATAAAACTACTACCAACCAATGGCTGTGTTCATTGACTGCAACAGGACTGAGGCGGAGCTCATAATACTCAAATCTTCAAGAAGCGGATTTTGAAAAAGTTTATCTTACAACCATGCAAAACAAATAGTGGAATTGCTTTACAAGTAAAGACATGCCAAGTTGAAAAACGTTTGAATTGAGCTATAATAATTGTCATCTACAGAGACAAGACTTAGGGGAACAGATGTAGAAGGAAAAAAGAAAACAACAGGAAAATGATGATACAAGAATTGACGCAATACGGAGTAGAATTATTAAAAAGACTTGTCATGTAGTGCTTCAGAGTTGATTCTACCAGCACAAATTATTAAAAAGTGAGTCTTCCAGCACATATGATTCCCTATACAAAAAACCATATAGGAGATATTACTCCCAAGCATAGATTATAAGACAACTAGAACAGTGGAAACAGCTACAGACTTGAGTAACCAAATATTTGGCAGTATTTCAAAACATTGATCCTCAGATCCATTTTATTAACCAGAAGCAGTCCCACAATAAAGTAGACCTCACACAATAAAGATTTGTAGACCCTGCATAGAAGATTCATGGCATTACAATTAAGGTAATCATACATTAAAGATGACAAGATATGTAAGAATCCATATGTGTGATTTTTTCAAAAACTTTCCTTTACAGATTATGCATTAGTCTAATCACTCTTGGATATACACGTACGCTCACAAAGTCGTGATTCTTCACCTACAGTTGCTTTGAATGAAGATTGAACTTATAGTCAAGGAGCCAACCGCTCAATTTTCCACACTTGTTGTCCATTGATTTCATGAGGAGAATACTGCAACCTGTCAAGAAGACATAACAATAATAAGGACGAGACATGTTAAAGAATCCATTTAAGTTTCTAAGGAATCATTCATTAAAAAAAAAGTTTCAATGGACTCTTTGAGATATATTTTGAAACATATGAAATACATCTCTCTTGTACAATTTGTGCTTGAACTACCGCAAGCATGAGTTCCATGTATCAAAGGTGAAAGAAGCAGCAACTAAATAGGCATGACACAGATATTGTGAGTGGAATCCACGAAGCTCAAATCCAAAACTTCATGCAGAAATTTGGAATCCATCATGTTCATTGGCCCCTTAGTTGGATTTGCAAGACTATAGGAAACATATACTTGACCCTATGTTACCTAAGACATGGATTGTATGGGTACATGAAACGTGGAACACATTATTGCAATTTTTTAACAATGGGTTTACTTATATACCACTTATATATTTATATATATACAAAACATTAAAAATTAAAATTGATAAGAAAGTTACTTATTAAAAAAAAAAAAAATTGATAAGAAAGTCAAAGGACCTTATAACAAACGTAGAATATTAATGTCACATTAACTATTGTCTTTCAAACGTGGGAAGAATGAAAGAAAAGAAACTTTTGGATAATGAAAGATGGTGTATTGGAACAGATCTCAACTGAGTGATTTGGAATGCAGTTTATGAGGGTAGCAGTGTATTACGATAACTCTGACATCACATTTAGTTTATTACCACTAGACCCAGAATCACATCTACCCTTAAGATGGACAAAATATTTTGGTCTGAGGCTCTATGATCAAACCATGAAATGATATCAATCAGCAAAATTCACTGACAGGTTATGGATCCAAGACAAACCCAATTTGGATTTTAGAATTTATACCACAGATCCAGTGTAATTCTACTCAAACCTCTATAAAAGGTGCAGTCTTAGGATACGTGAACCCAAATTAAACCAAATTTGGCCCAAATCAGCTCCATTCATGGGTTCCAGGCCCATCACAGAAATTGTAGCAAGAAAATGGAATAAAAACCACCTTTATAAATGGGATGAAAACCACCTGTCATGCAAGCGAGATTTCTGTCCTTGCCAAAACTCAAACAGCTCTGGTTTAAGCCTATATCCTCCCCAGTGTTTAGGTTTTGGAATCAAACTTCTGCAGAGTCAAAAAAAAAAAAGGATTCTTATTTCAAATTTCTCTTAACAAAAACAAGAAGATTTTTATTTCAAATTTCTCCCATGGTATTTTAATATTTAGGACAGTTCTCTCCTGGGTAGTGGTGGGTGGGGAAAGTACTTAATATTCTGACATTTGTGATGAACTCTCAAAGGTTTAATCCAATGAAGGTTGGAAAGTTAATGCAAAAATTTTCACTTTTGGTACATGGCATACACTTCTATTCAGAACCAGACAAGGGACCACCATCTGAAGTTAATTCAATGACATAGCATACATTTGTGATCAAGTGTCTCTAACAGAATGCTTGCACAAGCCAAATTGTCAAAAATTAAAATTAAAATCCAACAACTTACCCTCCCTCAACGCCGCCTCCTCCCCCACACCCCCCCACGCTCGGTGTGCGGAAAAAATTAAAGTGGGGAAAAAAACAAAGAAACTTACCCATCAGAAAAAGTTTCCTCTAGTTCTTTATATTGTTGGTGTAGAACATGCCTTCCAGGCACTACGGTGCTCTGAAGAAAGCAAGATGATGATCTCATAAGTTAAAGCAAACATGTTATTAATATCCCTGGGAGAGAAATAAATCTTGCAGCCAACTACATTCAGAAGAAAGACAAATAAAATGCTCTTATTCTTAACTCCATCCAAATTTAATTACTTTGAAACTCTTACAGCATTACAGCATTACAATCTTAAGTCAATAAGATACCCACTAATCTTTTTCTCTTTTTCTTTCTTTCTTGTTAGCAAATTACTCATGCACCCAATGGGTCTTGAATCCATAACCTCACATTTGATCCTATTATAGAAGGGAAGGAGGTGATATTAGAAATTCTTAGAACATTACCTCCTTGACCCACTTTTTTTTCCCTCTTCATATATGTTTGAGTTTTAATTCTTTTATGATACCTACTTTATAGAGTTTTACAACAACACTTTATACCATTACAACAACCATCTTCTGTAACTTTGTAATAACTCTAGATCTTAAGTAATATAAAAAGGAAATTAAAGAAACATATTAATATAATAAAGAATAACAGAAGAAGAAGAATAATTATGCTTCAACTTGTTGATTTTCTCTGTTCCACATAAAAGGTTGTTTGAAGTTTTGTTTTGATTATTTGTTTGTTTGTCTGTTTTTTTACAACACATTATAATTATTGTACATAATTGAAATGTTTAAAGTCACCTATCAAAAAAACATAGTTGAAATGTTTAAAGTCTCTAAAATTACTGCAAAATATCTGCAACAATCTTTTTCCAAGAAAAAATGAATTCGCACAAGCTTCATGTGTATAGTAAGGCTAGTATTCAATATCAATAATGATAAAAATATAGTGAAATAAACCTGCTTGCTAACTATTGCTCCAATCTGACTTCCTCGAGGACGGCTATGAAAGTATTGCTCAGATTCCTCATCCGAAACTTTCTGCACAGATCCTTCCACTCTTACCTGGAAATTAAACTTTATTAAATCTGGTCTTCGTCCAGGAATACTAATAAGGAATTTTCTTCACAGGGCAAATTTTACGCATTGAAACATGGCAGCTTGGTAAAGGTTAAGTTACATTGTCTAAAGATCTAGTATAAATATCCCATACTGATCTGCAATGCTCTTTCAGAATTCCCAAAGAGATGTACTTCCCTGTAAGCATTCACTATGAAAACTTCAAATATTAACCAATTGCACAGTGCTGTGATCATAATTCATATAATTAGGGTGATGCAAGGCACTAGGCAGCACACCCAAATGCCTCAGATGGTGAGACACGTTCCTGTAAATTAACCCTCAGCCCCACTCTACTATTACAAGAGTTAGGCCATTTTTTAGTGGTACTTCGGGTTAAGTAATGTGTTTGAGATTGATAAGAGACTGCAATTAAGTGTGTGCATGTGTGCTTAACAGTTTGTTTGTTTCTAAAAAAAAAAACCTCAGGTCTGTAGTTTTGCTTGTGACCGAGCATAATGCTCTAATTATCGGTCATTTGCCAATTAAGTAAGAATTAAGTAAGCTATTTTTATAAATATGTATATCTTAACAATCGAGTTTTCTCACCTTTTCAGGTGTATATACATATATTAATCATGGGGAACATTTACAATCCATCTAGTCTAGAAACACTAGTGCAGTTGCTGCAATGCCTGTTAGAATGATGTGACGCTGGCACCATGTTTTGGATGCTTAAAATCTCTCTCTCTCTCTCTCTCTCAGTAAGTCACTCTGTCTGATACAAATCCACCATTTGAGGTTGATAATAAAAAAATAAATAATAAAATACTCAACAATCAGAGCACCAAATTGAATCAATGCCCAGTTGTTTAGGCTTCAAATTACCCAAGAAAAACCAGCCAGAGTGCTAGAAAGCCATTACTATCCCATGCAGACTCCTGCATTGCTCTTTGGAACTGATCCAACTTCTAGCCCCAAAATAACAAGGTAAGTTCACAGTACATGATACTCCACAACTAAGGACTATAATATTTTCTATAAGCAAGGAGCATCCTAGGAACTCTACAGATCGTTAAGTGGATAATGTGTGCAGGAGGGTTAACCGAATTGCATCAAAGTAAACTAAATGTCAACAATAACCATTATGGTAAAAAGAAGCCTGTGAAGGATAAGTAAATTGCTACAAGAATCATGAGACATTCTCTAGCTAATGAATCATGAAAAATTAACATGATATAGGGAAGGAATAAAGCTACTACCAATTTTAAGATGAAAGTCTTACAAATTGACATGACAATGTCCAAAAAATAAAAAATCTGATCAGTGTCACATCAACTATATGATAAATAAATTTCTTTATTTCTTTTTTTCACGTTGTGGCTAAAAGTTAACACATCAGCTTTAAGGCATATGTGATAAAATTTGCAGTGGCCCTAGTAACCTAGCATCACTCTATAGGGAATTGGTTGATGGGTAAACTGTGAAAGCTTGAGTCTGTATTCCATTCATAGACTTTTGACAATACATTCCAAAATAGGGCCATATTTCAAGAATTGACTAGACTTTGCTTCAAGTCCCATTTGTCTATTTCCAAGTGGCTCAAGAAGATTATATGATATATTAATCCAGGTCAATTCAGGCTGAAGTTACTCTACTGGTGTTCAACATCAGGTAAATATCATACGACTTTGCTTGAGTCATGTGAAAATATAATAATCTGCCTCATCAAATTTCTGAGTAAAAACAGTTTTATTTTTTATTTTTTCATAGTTTAATAGTTGGGGTTGGGGGGATTTGAACCCTGAATGTCTTCTTTGGAAACACTAGGAGATACTATTTGAGCTAGAAGGCTAGTGGCGAGTAAAAACAAATTCCACAGATTGTTTTAACTAATGATTAATTATCACATGTCCTCAGCTAACGGTAAGTGGTAAATTTAAACATTTTATTTTTCATTCTAAACACTGAGCAGTCCAATTACCTGACGATTAAGACCATCCCAATAGAAAAGCAGTGATGCGTGGGGATTATCAGATAAGTCATGTGCCTTTCGACTGTCATAATTGGTATACCTGCATATAGTGACAGCAGAAGATAAGAAAAGAACATCAATTTAAAAAAAATGTTGTCAACTGTATGAACTACTATAACAGTAACAGATACAAACCAGACAAAACCATCCTTATCAACTCCTTTTAGCAATACCATCCGTGATGACCTAAAGCAGAAAGTAAGATGAAGTGGAGTAATTAGAAAAGGTCAAAAAGTTCCATACATACAATTTCAAATATTCATATAAATATTAAAAAGGATAAACAGGCTGGTAACATGCTGACAATCATCAAATCACCATATCAACTACTATAGAGAAATCCAAGGACACTGGTGATATTATGTATATAGGGGCGGTGTATTAATGAGTTCAATTCATACCTAGTGTAAATTTTATCAATATTTCATAACTAAATAACTTTATATTGGATACATTTTTTTGACAAATCCACCAGTAAGTTAAATGTCTTTCTATACCCTCCATGGTTGCAAAATACCAAGATGGTTAAAGACCAATAACTATCTAATTTATAAAAAAAAATTTAAATATGTAGTTTTTTGTTTTTCAAGCTATACTAACCCTGCAGGTGTCTATGCTTATTGTCATATATTTTGTTCCCAACCAGTCCTAAACTCGGGAAAAGGGGTTGCTATAGATTGATGCCCCCTTAAAATTTAGTTACTCTATTATAAATGGACCAGTGGGGCATCCTCTACTAGCGAGGCACTGCATTGGATATGACTTCAGATATAATAGAATGGAGAAAAATAAATATATATGGCCGACCTTGACTAATTTATTAAGGATCCATAACCAAGCCCAAAAAATATGGGACTAAGACTTTATTGTTGTTGTTGTATTTTAAATAATACTCAAAACATGAATTTACGGATCTAATAGTAAATAGCATCCAATTAATATGAAATTTGGAGTGTTCATTAAGAACAAAGAGAACATATAACCAATAATTAGATTAACAAAATATCGATCTAATTAAAATTTATTTAAGTGGTGTAACATTAACAAAAAGTTACACATAACAATATAAAAAATGATAAGGCAAGAAGACCTAAAATATAGCAGCACACAAATTGAGCTTTTCCTTCACTAAAGGGGGAAGGGGGATAAATTTTTGAAGGTTCAGAACCAAAGTCCTTCATTTCAAAGGCCTAGAAAGCAATTCCAAAGTGAAAAATTAACTGGTTGTTATGCATAAATGCATATCTGAGCTTCCCCTGTTAAGAAGGGTGCTGCTTTTATCATCTTCAAAATACAGGAACCTATTATGGACAATATAGAAAAAAATGGTGAACAAAGGAATTATTGGGGCTGAATCAACCAAATCACGCATTAACACAACATGATAGCATATTTCTTAATATCTGTGCAAGCATGTTGAAATATAATGGAAACCAGTGCTGGGTATGACACATTTCATAACTTAAAAGTATTAAGATTTAGGTTCCCATGTAAATCAAATAGTCGCTTTTCAACAGGAAGCGGAAAAAAAAAAAAAAAAAGAGGAAGTGAATATTACGGTTTTCCATCCTTCCCAGCAGTTGACAATGCCATAGCATTTGGTTCCTTCAAGCTAGCAGCCACTGCATCATCAAACCATTTGCAAAACTGCAAGATAACTAACAGCCTATATATGATATGATAGATGGCCATTGGTTGATGTTGCTTTCTGAAACAAGGATTTTGCTATTGATTGTGACAAATCACAGCCAATAAAAAAGGTCTCATGTATAAACCTTAAAATTCACTATTCAGCTCAAAAGCATGAAGATAAAAGTAGATTATGATATATATGGTCAGTGATACAGTCTTGACTTAATTAATACCTGATCAATTGGATCTGCCTCCACTTGTTCCTCGAGGAGTTCTGGGGAAATATAATTCTCTCTAAGAGCTGATATATCAATTTTTGGAGGCTTTCCAATTCGGACACACATGGAAGTGCCAGGATATGGTGGAAGACTAAGCTTATACTTATCTGCAATAGATGGTGGGACAAATCTACCACCTAGAAAGTGGTGTGGACCACAAAACTTCTTCGCGCACAACTTTGGAGCAGTCAAAGAAACCTAGAAAATACCAAAGTCACATCGCTCAGTATATTCAATGTGTACGTGGGTGCACTCATGTTCATGTAACATATTTCACTTTTTTTTTTCACAACTTGCTAAGGTGATGAGTGGTGAGTGATGGACAATCACTTACTTGGACAATCAAATTGTGAATAAATTCTGTCACCAGACTTTCTCATACACACACACACAATTGAGATTTCCATTAAAAACATACCAACATGTCAGGTTTAATGCCTTCACTGCCAATGTCTCCTTCTTCGACATGCCACCCAGACGGAATGTCTATAGAGACAATAACAGGGGATTTTTGATGTGTTTGATCATGATCTCGTAAAGAAACCAGTCTTTGGATAAGATCATCAAAAGGTGGCCTTGGGGTGCCTAAAGGAATTAAAAACTACTTGAGTTCAGTAACACACAATATTAGACAAGAAGTTTCCAATCAAACACCATTACCATTACCATCATCAGCCCTCAATCATTTACCAACGAAACCTAAAATACCAGAGATAAATTATGCAACAATAACTTCTTGAGTTGAACTTTTCCTAATAAGTATTATACCATTATTAACTTGTCAAAGACATAGGAAAGTGAAATTCAATATGATTGCCTAGTCCAAAATAATAAAATAACATCCAATGCTGAGTACCTGTATAGGCATAAAAGTTAGAAAACACTTAAAAAAGAAAACGAGCTAATTACCATGGAATGAGAATCCAAACATTGCATCAACTAGAATGTCAAAGTCCTTTGATAAGTCCAAAGGAAGATCTTCAACTGACAAGAAAGGGACTGATAGTGATTCGAGCTACAAATTGACAACATCAAATAAGATAGTTTCCAACAAAATATATAATCAATTTTCCATGAAAAAGAAAAGGTAGAGCCATCTATACCTGAGTGACCAAACCAGAATAAAGAGGCTTGGAAGTACGCTTCGGATAACAAACAGACGGCTTGTAACCAAAGTGATAAAGATGACGGGCAGCCACGAGCCCATCACCACCATTGTTCCCAGGACCGCAAATTGCGAGCACACGCTTATACTCACTCTGTTTGTAAACCTAAAATCGAAAACAAAACAAAATTGGGTTTTCACGTTTCTATAGAAGAGCCCCTTGGACTCGCCTCTAATTAGTAAACAAAGCAAAATCACAAAATGGATTTTCTCAGAGACATATCATCAAACAATTTGAAAGCAATTGCAAGCCTTAATAATATTCCTAACACAAACACATTACCTCTGCTATGGATTCAGCCACGCTTAATCCAGCCAATTCCTAAACATAATAAGCAAACAAAATTAAATTGAAAAATGCGAAAACGACAAAAAGGCAAAGAAGAATTGAATTATGAATGAGTGATTGAGCTTAACCATAAGCTGATCGACGCTAAACCCGAGAGGACCCATGAGGATCTCATCGATCTCAGCGGCTTCTCGTTGCTTAAGATAAGATATAGAGTCTGGGTTTTGGATTTGAACCGCTCTGTCTGCCATTGTTCCACTGGGATTTGAACAAAATGCACGAATTGAGAGACTCGGAATTGGAGTGAGAAATGCCTAGACAGACAGAAAGAAATAGAGTGAGTTAGTTGGTAGTTAAAATGTTAGTTATAGATAGAGAGAAAGTGTAGAGAGAGAGAGAGAGAGAGGATTACCGGGGAGAGTTTATTATTGGAGAGAGTGCTGTGGTGGAAAGAGCGAGAAGGTTTGTGAACGATGGAATTGGAGGGATTAAAAATGAGGGGGAGTGAGGATTGGTGAGTAGCGAGGAATAGGCATGTCATGGTTCGGCTTTTGCGTGCCAACGATGACCACATGGTTTTTCATGTACGTGTATATGTACGATGGTAGTAGATTTTGTTTTATGAGTTCGGTTAGTGTTATATAAACTTTTTTGCATCTCTAATCTCGAATGGGAGAATAGGGTGAGATGTCAGAAATGGTTGTTGCTCTCTCTTTTTGTTTGTTTGTTTAAACTCAGTATTGGATACTCAGGGCAGTCCAAAATACAAATGGGTTATTTTAATGTGGCTCTTGCTTTTGTTGCCTGCCTCTATCATCACCAGCTACAAAATTTGCAGTTTTGCAGAGATAGATTGGGGGTCTGATCTTAAGTCAAAAAAATAAAAATAAAAAATAAAATTAAGAGTGACTAATGAGAGAATGCTTGTAGCTCAATAAATGATTATGTTTTCTACATAAATATTCATAATTTAAATATGGCGAAAAACTCATTTTAATCTCTACATTTTCACGCGATTCCCATTTTGGTCTCTAACTTTTTTTTTCACCGCTTTTAGTCTCTATCCTGAAAAACGTTTGTCGTTTTAGTCCTTGACGTTACATCAAAGACGGAACTTGCTGAGTAGGCAAACAGAAAAAATTGAAAGTATTAAAATAATACTTACTGTGGCCACGTAACTTTCCACGTCAACCTCTAAATTAAAAAAAAAATTTAATTTATACATTTTAACTGAATAAAAAAATTTAAAAGTAGAAATAAAAACCAAAAAATTAAATTCAAGAACAACAACAAATTCAAACCCATATGTCAAACCCCCACACCACCAAAACACTCTAGAATCCATCATATCCACAGCTACATCACACCCAATCAAAACAACTATAGCCAATCCCACACCCAAACCCAGAAATTTGAATCTAAAACCTCCACAAACACATAAACAAGAACATAAACAAATAGGGGCTCAAACCCTAAACAAGAACATAAACCATAGCCAAACCCACACCCAAACCCAGACCACTGTCGAACCAGACCAGCCACCACTGCACTCACCATCGGAAACCGCCACATCCACGAAACTCACCGACCCACATCCACGAAACCCACTAACCCATGCCATCGCCGATCACGCGAAGACAAATAGGGGCTCGGAGAAGACAGATCAAGGCATGACGAAGATAGATTAGGGCATGGCAAGGGAGATCAGAGCACTACGAAGAATAATCTAGGCACGGCGAGGGAGATCGAGCATGGCGAAGGTAGACCTGAGCATGGCGAACGCAGATCTGGACAGAGGCGAAAGGGGTTGTGATCGGATTGGTTTGGATTGGGTTTTGGAAAGGTGGAACCGCCGCTTGACTGAGAAATTGTGTGTTTTGGGTGGCAGTTTCCGGTGGACAGCCTCAGTCGACGGTGAGAGTGAGTGAGGGTGACACTTTTTTTTTGATACAGAGTGATTGAGTGTGGGGGTTTGAATTTGTTGTTCCTGGGTTAGATTTTTTTTTTTTTTTTTTTTATAGGCCTGAGTTTTATTTTTATTTTTGCTTTTAATTTTTTTATTCAATTAAAATGTATAAAATAATTTTTTTTTAATTTAAAGGCTGACGTGAAAAGCCACATGGCCACAATAAATATTATTTTAATATTTTCAATTTTTTCCGTTTGCCAGCTTAACAAGTTCTGTCTTTGATATAATGTCAGGGGCCAAAACAAGAGTCGTTTTCCAGTATAGGGACTAAAAGCGGTGAAAAAAAAAGTTAGAGACCAAAGTGGGAATTGCGTGAAAATGTAGGGACTAAAATGAGTTTTTCACCTTTAAATATTTTTAACAACTTAAGAACCCGTTTGGTACGTGTGTTTAAATACATGCTTTCAATTTTTTAAAAAATATGTGTGGATGAAAAAATATGTGAAAATGCATGTAATGTTATTTAAAAATTGAAAACATGTGTTTAAAATTATGTACCAAACAACCCCTAAGTCATTTATCAAATATTTATTGTGTTGTTAAGAATCTTTTCTTCCAATAAAGTTCAAATTATTTTCTTCCATTTATTGTAACAATTGATCTCTCTCTACTAAAAATAATTTTTAAGAGGATAGAGACATGAAATTTTGCCTTGAGAGATGATTTATCAAGAAGAAAATTTGTGAATAAACAATGGACAACCATCTATATGATTCACCTCTCTCTCAAAATAATAATAAGTGAGTTCCAGTTAGCTCAACCGGTAAAGTCTCTAATGGTTGTATAAGAGATTTGGGGTTCAATCTCTGCTTACATTAAAAACTGATTAGTGTCTTGATCTGATGATAAAGAGCTATCATCAGGAGTGACTGCCATAGATTGAAACTCTCTCAAAAAAAATATTAATAAAGATAGATTTCTCTATTTTAAAGCATAGGGTGTATGAATTAGTCATGGGACTTAACAAATATCCTAAGTGCATCGATTAACCATTAATAAATGCCCTAAGTGCTCTCATTAACCATTAGCGTAAAATAACTTATTGTTCAACTTATTTAATTTACACAATTTTTCAAACTTTTTTTTTTTAGATGCAACTTCACACTACGATAACACCCCGAAGTTTTTTTTATTTTTTTATATAGAAGAAACAACACCCCAAAGTTGAAGTGGAGACTTTGCAGCAAGGTAGTCAATACTATACCAGTACCGGTCAAGATGTACCGTACTAGTATGTATACCGGTATTGAAACGCCAACATTTTGTACCGCTTTAAATATCGGCCATACTGCTTTAAAAAGCTTTTTTCTTCTTTTTTTTCTTTTTTTAGTTTTGTAATTTTTGAATTTTTTTAAAGGTAGAATAGTAACTTATTTGCATTAACTTATTAGTATTATTTGTTTCTTAGTATGCAATGAACAATTAAACTTTCTATTTTTTATATTGTGTTTTTTTTTTCTTTTAATTGATGCTAAAATCTAAAACCATGAATAATTTGTTCTGAATAAAGGTAATGTTTTATGGTAAAATTTTATATTTATTATAATATATATATATATATATATATACACACACACACATACATACATACGTATATATTGTAGGGATAAAAGACACAAAAGTATATATTGGGCCATGGGCCTTGTCAGAGAACGTTTAGTAGTCCGAAGACAGATAGACCATAGGGAAGACGTAAGAATCAAGACACCACAGACAATAGGGCTGTCCATGGGTCGAGCGGGTCGGGTTTGTGCTCATCCCGCCGCCGACCCAACCTAATCGGGTGGAGTCTGCCATCAACCCATCGCCGACCGAGAAACTGATTGAATCGAGCAATTCAGACATCCAGTTGGTTTCGGGCGGGTCGGTCAGAGTCAAGATCTAAGATTCCGGCGAGAAAACGGCGAAAAGTCAGTGAGATTTCACCAAATCTAGAAGAAATCTCACCTGATTAGATGAGATTTCACTAGATTTGGACGAAATATCACGAGATCTACTTGATAAGTCTCTGAAATATGAAAATTTGTTGCCAGAATTTGAAATTTTGAAGTCGAAATATGGAAATTTGAGACTGAAATATGGAAAATCTTGCCAAATTTTGGAAATTCTCTTCGGAATCTGGAAATTTTTACTGGAATTTGGAAATTTCAACAGGAAATTCTTAAACATCGGTAGGATCAGGGCTTTTCGGGTTTTGGGGGAGGAAAATCGAGACCGACTTGACGGCGTCGGTTTTTGGAACAAACGATCCACCGCCGACTAGTGACTTGATCGAGTCGGTCGATTTTAGATTGGTCGCCGGTCGGATCCTCTGGGTGGGTCAGGTCTCGGATGGGTCTAGATAGGCCTAATGGACAAATTATGACTGTGAAGGTTTGAAAAGGTAGTTCGAAGAGGAATGCCTGCACAGCTAAGCAAAGTAGAGGTCAGAAGGATTGGTCTACCTTTAAGGGCGATACTTCGAAAGGTTATACTGATAAGGATAAATATCAGGGAAACATAGGACAAAGAGAAGCTAAGAAATTTCTAAGGGAAAGTTACTACCATCACATTGAATACTCTACAACTAACCCTCTGGCTGCATTAATGTGAAGGTGATACCTGAACAGTGGCAAGTAGCCTTATAGCTATTCCTAAATATTGCAAGAAGGTGTTGATGGGACAAAGATCAAAACCCACAACTTGACATAAACATGGACGATGGAGATGATGAAAAGAGGGGAATATAATAGAGAAAGAAGCCCCACGGTGGAGGGATCAGAGAATAAACATTGTAGCAATAAGAACTGGACTTGTAACCAAATTCTAAAGAAGTATATACAAGAACTAACCTCCTCAGATTGTGCTGAAGAAGATTTTCTTTGGGCAAAACCAGTTTTTTCCTATTTTCTTTTCATACTGACCCATTATAATTGTTATCCAACTTATTAGAGCCTAGTTTTCTAGCTCACTCTCTACAAATGCATTATATTGAGCTCTCTAGGCCTAGATCTTTTTACCTTTTGGGCTAAGGAACCAAACCACATCCTTACATATATATATATATATACACACATATATTTATAAATATAAAAAATAACGGTAAATCTGAAACGGTACATCGATATTGATCGATACCGAAATATATCGTTCTATTGATTAAACCGGTACAGCCAGTACAAAATTGACTCCCTTACTTTGCATTTTGCATATTAAGTTTATATAAGCAATGGGAATTTCGTAATTTTATTACCAAAAAAAAAAAAACAAGGAAAAAAAAAAGTTCAATGGATTGTGCCATATATGTCAAGAACCCATCTATAACAGGCGCGTAATGGTACTATAAAATAGGACAATCTGATTATACCCGAAGATACTAAAAGAGAACAGGGATTTTGCATAGCACGATGAGTCGATGACTAATAAAGCACAATTATTCTGCCATGCCCAGCTACCAAAGCATATTATTATTCACTATTCTTTGATTTCTTTCTCATCTACCATCTTTTGAATCCTCTCAATGAAGCTCTCCATAATCTGCAAACCCTTTTCATCTGAAATATAAAAAAAGAAATTTTTCTATCAATAACTCATACGCAAAGCATAATTGTGGAGAGTGAGAATGCAGCAATCTATTAATAAATTTACCTAGTCTGGGTATTGTGTGGCCCTTAGGATGATGAATCACAACAGGGTCTACACAATTTTCCAATAGTTCCTTTCCATATTCCTTCAAGAAGTCAGTCTCCCCTGCAACACAGCCACATAGGTCTTTATTTATTTTATTTTTTAAAGATAATTATAGTATGCTATTAATCCCACAATTCAAACATTTTTCCCCCTAAACCCTCAAATACTTTATGCATGAAGAGGTGTCAATTCAGCTACAAAACTCTTGGCACATAAATGTTTATTAATTACAAGGGATGTGATTCATGTGAAGCTTGGATAAATGTGGATTGTGGAATGTGGACCACCCAAAAGAAAAGGTTCTTAATTGATAGTTTCGTTTCATAATTTTTTTTTTTTTTAAGATAGTTTGGTATGTGCCTAATTTGGAACTAGTCGGCTATATAATAAAAAAGATAGTTTGGCATGTGCCTAATCTATATATATATATATATATATATATATATATAATAGGTGAAGCAGATTCAATGGAATGAATCCTAATTTTGTGCCATGTGTCAAGATTCATGTGGTTCCATTTGTCTAAATTTAAGTGGATCAATTGTAATTCCAGTGTGTTTTTTTTTTTTTTTTTTTCACACTTGCGTATTTCAAAGTCCATCACACCTGCGTGTTTCAAGGTTCATCTAATGGTTTATGATAAAGTAACTTAATTATAGCTATATGTACCGTGTATGAATCAACCTTGAATATATATGTATCTATGTAGCATTCTTTTTTTAGAATTTGGTAAAAAATTACATAATGCTAAGATTTATTAACATGAATAAACTAAGTCTTTTAAACATGACTAAACTCATGATTAATAAAAACAAAAAACAAAACAGAACCAATAGTATCACTTAAATAATAAAATGAAATATATTTGTTTCCATTATTTTATTAAATTATATCCATTCCCATGCGGTAGCATGGGTTACATACTAGTTTGGAACTAGTCGGCTAAATTTGGTAAGCGCATCTTTTTTTGTAGGAAAAGTTAATAATTGTATTGATTTAAGAAATATTTTTAGAAATATTTTACGGGAAGAGAAAAATTAATTGATTTTTTAACACTTTTTTTTTTTATATTTATCATAAAAGTGGTATCAAAACTTTTCTAAAATTGTCCATTAATAGACATAAGTTAATAGGACTCTTATTTTATGGTAAGGTTGGCAAGCCCATCTATGTTCAAGATGTTGACAATGCCAACCTAGATTATACATACTAAATGTTAGGGGCAGAATAGTCCAAGTTGTGCGGTTAGAGCAATTGCATTAGTCCATCTATAATATTAAAAATGTATCATTTTACAAATTTTTACTCAAAATATACCCAAATCAGTCCTTCTATAACATATTGCATTTCCAAAATTAATACAGTAACCGTGCATATTTACATGGTTACCATAACTTTTTATTTTATTATTTAAATATTTTTTCTCTCTACTCTCTCACCCTTGTCAACTCTCTCTCTTCCCCTGAATCTCGCTCTTCAATACAGTATCTCTCTCTTCCCCTCACTCTCTTCAATCCAGAAAAAGGAGGAAGACAAAGAAATCAACCCAATCTAACTCCCTTTCTCTTCTTCTCCATCTCACTCTCTCCCTCTCTACAAGTGATCAATCCATCCACCTACCACTGCAACCCACCACCACACAACCACTACCACCACCACAAGATTACAATACATAATAACCCAACCATAAACTCAAAGGAAAATCAAATACACTCATTTACGGACACACAATAGAGATATAGAGAGGATTGTTAAGAAGATGTGGTTGTGGGTAGGTGCTTGGGGGTTGATTGGAATGCATTTGTAGTGGAGATCTATCATTGTGGGTCGACTAGAACAAGTCTCTGTGCTTGTGGATTGGTGCTTGTGGTGGAGATGGATGCTTGAGGCAGCTTAAGGGTTTGAAGTTAGAACAGAGGTAGAGGAGATCTAACTGAGAGGGAAAGGAGATCTAAGTAAAGGATTGTCTATGGAGGCAACCAAAAATCTGTCTGTTTAGAAAAATGGAGAGAGAGAGAGAGAGAGAGAGAGAGAGAGAGTATTTGTGTATATGTGTTAAGAAATGTAACGGCTAGTTGAGAGAAATAATAAAAAAAAAGTGAGAAAATTGATTATTTAAATAAAATAATTTGTAGAATAGATAAATTAATGTGGATAATTTTGAAAAGTGTATGTGTAAAATAGAAAAAATAGATTCTTAGTCCAAAATAAACACAAAATTTTAGCCAAAATGATGTGCAGGCTCTTAGCCCTAAGGAAGAGTAGGACATATACAAGAACTCAATATTTTTTTTAAGTTTATTCGACTTAATGAGAAATTTTTATTAATATAATTATTTTTTAAGTAAAATTGTATTTTTAATTTTTTTATTTGATTTAGAGTAATCAATCAAATAAAGTCTCCTTCTAAAAAAAGAAAAGAAAAAAAGAAGCAAATAAAGTCAAACATAGATTTTTTTTTTTTTTTTTTTAAATGCTTAATGATGGGTGTGTAGCCGTAATAGCCGTAGCCATCACAAAACATCAAAAGGAAAATAACAAAATATTGTATTTTTAAAATGCTATAAGTAGAAGAAACCAAGGAAGTACCTAAAAAGTGAAGGGAAGGGCATTGAATTGGAGTAGAATATGCTTTGTCAATCAGAGATGCTGCCCTAAACTTGGCTCCCCCAACTATTATTAGGAATTTAACTTTAGGAACCTTCGTGAACGTCACGCCCTGCCAATAAAACCAAATCATAAAGTGAGATTAAAACCAAATCATAAACCTCATTTACATCGTCAAATTTACTAAAAAAAGGACCTACAATGTTAAGAAGAAAAAAAAAAGTTAACAGATGGCATTAGTTTAAGGAATAATTTTTAGATACTTCCAAAACACGGAAAAATTATATTTCCTCCTCTCACATTCAAGAATGTTTGATTCACCATAATATTACATTATGCTGCAACATTTTTATTGTAATTTTACATTAATATAATCTCAATACAAGAATACAATATTAGATTGTTTAGTAAAGTAATAAGATTGATTCTCAAAAAAAGGAAGGTGAAAAGATTAAAATTGTGTGATATATTTTGTAATTTTAAATTATCATAATGTTAGAAAAAATAATGTCACATTATCATAATGTACATCATAGCGAACCAAACACCTCAGAAGTCAAAAGTCATAATGGAGTTTAATTATTAAATTCATCGTAGGGTCCACCACAAATATAAGAAAATGTAGCAGAATTTCTTTGAAAATACCTAAGAATTTTTCTAATTTAATATATCTTTTTTGTAAAAAAATTAATTTTTTTGATGACTTTTTTTATTTCTTATAAAAATAAAGTCAAACTTTCCTAGAAGATTATTAACAATTGTTAAAACAATTTCACTATAAACATAACCCAACATGACTCAGTGGAGTTCTCATTAAATTTATAATGAGATTCACCACAAATATATAAAAAAAAAAAAAAAAAAATTATATATATATAGCAAAATTCTCTATACTCAAACAATACTTAATAATTTTCTTAATTTAAGATATATTTAAAAAAATTAAATTTTCTTAACAACTTCTTATATTTCGAAATAAAGTCAAAACTTTCCTTAAAAATTATTAACAATTGTTTTAACTTCACCCTAAACATGACCCGTGCTAGAAAAGGACATTCAGCATGGAAAATCCCACCAAACAAAAAACTATTTCATTACAAATGAACACGTACCTGAGCTTGCAGGCCAGGTAATCCAGCTGACAATATCGCCCCCTGAAAATCATTGCTTGAAGATTCCATGACTCAAAAAACCACGAAATGAATATGAAAAGAAAACAAAATTTGACTGGAAAACAATTTCTCGTTGATACTACTACTACTACTAAAACTATTCTCTTATTCATTGAACAATACCCACGATTCATAATTCCCAAAATTTCACACAAAATGTAAAGGAAAATCAAATCAGTGAATCAATTGTTCACAAATTTGTTTCCCAATTCAATGAAAATGAAATCAAGTTAAATTTTACACTCACTCACCTGAGAGAAACCAAGGAGACCATCAAATGGGCCATTCTTAATCATGTAGTCCTCGATATATGCAAGACATTCATCAAAGTTCGTGTACTCCGTAAATTCCTAAGAAAAATACAAAATATTTTCAACCATATATTCTTACCAAACACACAAAAATAAAGGAAAATTATTTATAAATATAAATAAAATTTAACAAATACCTTATTGAATTGGAACCACTCGTAATAAGGAGGATCAAAAATTCCTTCGACCTCGGATTTGCCTTGGCAAGGAAAAGGAGCATCGAGGTAAACGAGGTCGAGTTTTTGTGTCACAGATTCGGGCCACTTCATCGTCACCTGTGTCTTTAGAATCTCTCCACTCGTTCTGAACCCATGGAGGCATAGCAACCTGGGCTTTCTCAAAGTCACAGTCTCACCTTCGCTTCCCATGTTTTTTTTTTCTTGTTTCCTTTTGTTCCTTTGTTCTTCTTTCTGAGAATTTAATAAGGAACAAAACGAAAATATAGAAGAGTATTTCTTAGGCGTATATATAGAGTGGGCAATCTTTTACCGTTTACTTTGTTTTTGGTTTCCGCAATTGTGGGATGGAGCTTAATGCGTGGGCCGTCGTTTAATTTAAAGGCAAATATATATATATATATATATATATATATATGTATATATATATATATAGGGACCGTGTCAGAGACACAGCAGTTTCCGTCTTTTTGGACTACGGTGAGATGGGTCAATGGTTGTGAAGGCTTCGAATCGGACGCGTTTAAGAAAAGTAATAATGTGTGCTTTGAGGTCATCGATTATGTAAGGGGAGTTATTCGAGGGGAATATCAAATTAGGAAAGTGGACAACGTGCGTACAAATTTTCAGTTACACATTAATGCGCTTGTTAAGAAACGGACGGAATTAACTCCTCTACAAATAATTTTTTTTTAAATTTTAATTATTTTTTAATAATTTAATGGTCTAGATTTTATCATATCAACATTCCACTAACAATATTTCTTAATTATTTTATTTACAACATTATTTTATTATTTTAAGAATATTATTAGTGGAATGCTGACATGAGAGAATCTAGATCATTAAATCATTAAAGATTGGTAAGGATTTAAGAAAATTTATTAATAAAGTACTCTAAGAAATCTAGAGGATCTAAATTCTTACACGTGATGCTGCTTACTAAATTCAGTAGTTAATAATGCTTACTAAATTCGTTGGTTAATAAAATTTGTAAATCGATAGTTCTTGTTTGAAGAAGAATCAACATAATGGGTTTGGCTTGCCTTCAGTATATTTTTAAAATGAATCTTTTTTTGTTTTAATGAGAGACTGTCATATCGCCCATTAATTAAATAAAATGTAGATATCACTACCACTTATCATTGTATATTAAAAACAAAAGTATTTGTCCAGTTAAAAAAACACTAAAAGTAAGTCAAACTCTAACGGCATAACTAATAACTAAAAACATATTCAAGTAATGTATAACACGCTGCTCACTAAATCCGTTAGTTAATAAAATTTGTAAATCGGTGGTTTCTGTTTGAAATATAATAAACTAAATATCTAATAGCTTAAAAACAAATCAAAGTAACGTATAACTATTGGTTAAATACATATTTATATCACATACAAAACATACGCAGCAGAAAATTAACGGATCTACTTCATTCGCAATTGTTAACATGTACTATGCAAATTTCAGAATTTAAGAATAAGAGAGCGTACCTTGGTGCGGTGCAATTCAAAACAAAATATCAGAAGTACTCAGGAACACTTTTAATCTTCACTTTAATTCCACTTTACACCCAAGAAGTGTGGTATCTCAATTAGTTTTTCAAAAGGAGAATAAGAGAATGTCTCACACTCACATACACACCATTTTACAATGATGTCACATACCTATATAAAATTATGTATGTTTCTCTCTTTGTATCTAATTCATTATCTAATTGGGCTAGCCCTTTGGGTCTTTCCAATTCGGCTTTAGTGTGTTGCTTGAAGTGAGACCAAAAGGGACCAATAAGATACTAGCTCTAATTGGCCTTGGGATTTTCTGTCAACTTTTGACAAATCCAAAATTGTCATTAACTATATCTAATATCACTATATAATTATAGTCGCACTCTAGACTTTTATTTATAAATTATATTCCAAAACTTTATTATATATGCAACCCCTTCATAAAATATTCGTAGTAATACAAAGTCATGAATATAGACTGCCACTTTGTAAATTACTACATCTTAATTCTTGAGTACCCGGTTTAATCCTCTATGCTATTCATCATATATTTATAAAATCCAATTTTATAAATATAAACTTTAGTAACTCCTTACTAAAGTAGTTAGATCTAATACTCTGAATAACCAAACTTATTAAACTTATCTCAAGAGAATATTTTGTATCTCTGTTAAGAGACTATGAATTCCATCTTGAGAATATATGTTCCATCAACACTAAATGTGGCTGCCCAACATACTGAGGTTTGATCGTGTTTTTAGATCTCACTCTTGATATATCAAAGCAACCTACATTTCATGATCAAGTCTATTATCCTCTCAAGATTAAGAGTTTATGTAAATAGAAGTCGTGAGATTTATTATTCATTTGACAGTTGTTAGGAGAATAATAAATCTCACAGCAGTTCAGTTCAGTTCAATATGTCTTAACTGTTAAAACATATTAGCATACCAACTAGAAGTCTCCACTTCCATGATTAAGACAAATCATCTTAGTTGATATGTTATAATCTTAGCAGATGAAATGCTCAATTTTATCACAGATTACGAACTATAATTTCGAGTTTAGAAAGAACTTGTGATTTATATTTTCTGTGACTTTTCACATAAATCACATACTATGCATCTCATGGACTACATAATAATATCCAATATTCATGTTACCATTATTTTAGATTATAATAAAACAACTTTATTAATTACAACATTAAGTTATACATAATGTCATACATAGCATCATACAATAGGATTTAAGGGCACACATCCTGACAATCTCCTACTTGCCCTAAAGACTATTGTGCACTAATCTAACTCTCATTCCCTCCAAATGTGACTCAAAAGTCCTTTAGGGCAAAGTTTTGGTAAAAGGATCCGCTAGATTACTTGTACTAGTAATCTTTGCTACTACTACATCTCCTCGAGCAACAATGTCTCGAATGATGTGATACTTTCTCTCAATGTGCTTTCCTTTCTTATGATTCCTTGGATCTTTGGATTGTGCAACTGCTCCACTATTGTCACAAAACAATGTGATGGGAACTTGCTCCATTCTCACAACATCAGGATCAGGAAGGAATTTCTTGACCTAAACAGCTTCCTTTGCCGCTTTACAAGCAGCAACATATTCAGCTTCCATGGTGGAGTCCGCAATATAAGATTGCTTAACACTCCTCGAACTTATGGCTCCACCTCCCAAGGTGAACACAAAACCTGAAGTGGACTTTCTGAAATCAAGATCTGATTGAAAATCTGAATCTGTATAGCCAATGGAAATCAAATCCTTACTATGGTAAACAAACATATAATTTCTCGTTCTCTATAGATACTTGAGAATGTGCTTTACAGCTTGTCAATATTTTGGTCCTAGATTTGATTGATATCGGCTGATCATACCAATTGAATAACAGATATCCGGCCTAGTACATAGCATGGCATACATGAGACTTCCCACTACAGAGACATAAGGAATTTGTCTTATCATATTTTCTTCCTCAAGAGTCTTAAGCCTTTGGTCATCATACAGAGGAACTCCATGTCTAAAAGGAAGTAATCCTTTCTTGAAGTTATTCTTTCTTGAAGTTTTGCATGCTAAACCGTTCTAGAACCTTATCTATATATCCAGCTTGTGATAAACCCAACATCTTATTCTTGCGATCTTGCCAAAGCTTGATTCCTAGAATAAAGTTAGCTTCATTTAAGTCCTTCGTATCAAATTGGCTTGACAACCAAACCTTTATTGATGACATTACCCCTACATTATTTCTAATGAGTAGAATATCATCAACATAAAGTATTAGAAACATTATTACTTTGTCTCGATGTCTTTTGTACACATATGGTTCATCAAGATTTTGTTCAAAACCAAATGACTTGATTGCTTAATCAAATCTGATGTTCCATGACCTAGATGCTTAAGTTCATAAATGGATATTTTCAACTTGCATACCATATGCTCTTGGTTCTTTGCTATGAAACATTCCGGTTATATCATATAGTTTTCTTCTTCAAGATTGCCATTAAGAAATGCAGTCTTGACATTCATTTGCCAAATATTATAATCATAATGAGCAGCAATGGATAAGAGAATTTTGATAGATTTAAGCATGGCTACTGGCGAAAAAGTTTCATCATAATCAATACCTTCTTTTTGTGTATACCCTTTCGCCACTAGTCTTTCTTTAAAGGTTTCAAATTTTTCATCTATCCCTCTCTTCCTCTTGCAAACCCATTTGCAACCGCATTTGCAACCAACAGGTTTAATATCGTTAGGCGCCTTTACGAGATCCTAAGCTTCATTGGAATACATAGAATCTAATTCAGATTTCATAACTTGGACCCAATGATTTGCGTCTATATCATTCATTACTTCTTCATAAGTGTAAGGATCAGTTTTGGCCTCTTCTGAGATAGCTTCATAAGTTTCTCCCAAACCTATAAATTTTGTAGGTGGCCTAACAATCCTCCCACTAAGACGAGGCACCTGTGTATTAGATATCTCATGAGTAGTATCTTGTGGTGTATCTAATACAATCACATCATCCCTAATTTCATCCATTGGTTGTTCAACTACAAGTTCATTCATTTCAGCTAAAACAACTCTATTTCTAGGAGTATAATCATTCATATAGTCATTTTCCAATAATTTGATATTTGTGCTAACAAACACTTTTTTATCCTTATGACTATAGAATAAACCTCTAACAATTCCTTTTGGATACCCTACAAAAAATATCACTTCTGTTTTAAACTGTAACTTGCCAAAGATTTTCCCCATATGCTGGACAACCCCAAATATAGAGATGTCTCATACTAGGCTTACGCCTAGTCCATAACTCTACAGGTGTTTTAGGAACAGACTTCAAAGGTACTAAATTCAGAAGATACATTGTAGTACTTAAGGCATATTCCCAAAAGAAAATTGGTAGAGTCGAATAACTCAACATGGATCTAACCATGTTTAAAAGAGTCATATTCCTTCTTTCTGCTACACCTTCTTTCTGCTACACCATTTTGTTGTGGAGTTCCAGGTGCAGTTAACTGGGATATAATTTCATTTTTAGTCAAGTAATCCTTGAAATCCCAAAGAAGGTATTCGCCACCTCGATCAGATCGAATGACCTTTATGCATTTACCTAATTGATTCTCAATTGCAGCCCTAAACTCTTTGAACTTTTCAAAAGTTTCGGACTTCTGTTTCATTAGGTACACATAACCAAATCTAGAGTAATCATCAATGAAGGTAATGAAATACTTTTAGCCACCTCTTACTTGGATTGACATAGGACCACATACATTTGAATGTACTAGTTCTAGCAACTCTTGGGCTCTTCTACCTTTTGCATTAAAAAGTCGTTTGGTCATTTTACCCTCCAAACGAGATTTACAAAGTGGAAAACCATCAAAGTCCATGGGTCTTAAGAGTCCATCTTTGATAAATCTTTGAATTTTGTTTGAACTAATATAACCCAAACACAAGTGCCAAAAATATGCATCACTTATAAAAAGAAACTTTCTCTTTAATGATTTTACATGAGAGTTATTATCTAATTCAAAATTGTATAATTCATGCTTATCAGGAGTTAAAATATAAAGACCATCAACAATATTGCCAGAACAGAAAAACAATTCACCCTTCTTTATTACAACATTGTCTTTCAGGATAACACAATATCCATATTTGCCTAAACAAGTTGCAGAAATTAAATTCCTACGAACATTAGGTACATATAGACAGTCTTCCAATATTAAAACTCTAAATTCAAAACATAAATTAAATACTCCAACAGCTACAATTAGAATCCTATTCCCATCAGCCAAGGTAAGAAACATTTCCCCTTCATTCAACTTTTTGGTCTCCTGAAATCCCTGCAAAGAATTGCAGATATGATTAGTACAACCTGATTCCACACACTAGGAATCCGTGGGATTTTATACTAAACATATTTCAAGAAGAAATGAATTTTTCATCCCTTTATTCTTGGCAACTCTAAATATTGAACAATTCTTCTTCCAATATCCTTTCTCACCATAATAGAAACACTTTTCTTTGGTTTTCTTTCCTTTGTTGGCAACTCCTAAGGCAACTTATTTACCATTTTTCTTGGCAAAGTCCTTCATCTTCTTCTTCTTCTTCTTCTTCTTCTTCTTCTTCTTCTTCTTACGCTTACCTTTTGACTTAGGTTGAGAAGTAGAAACTTCAGCTATATTGGCATCAACACTATAAGTACCAAGAATGCCTTCCGCTGCTACCAACTCATTCATTAATTCAGACAATGAATAAATCTTTTTATACATATTATAGTTAAGTTTGAATTCCTTGAATTTGAATGATTCTGGTAGTGACTAGAGAATCATATCCACTTGGGATTCTCCATCAATATCAGCATCTAAAACTTCCAATGTATTCATATTAGAGATCATCTTAAAACAATGTTCCTTCACCGAACTACCTTCAGCCATTTTAGTATTATAAATTTGTCTCATAGTTTCTTGCTTTGCAGAATGGTCTTGCTTATCAAACATTTCCTTCAGACTTCAGACTTAGCATAATGTTTGAAGCCAGTTCTACATCCTGCATTTGATGCTGTAGAACATTTGAGATAGATGCCAGGATATAACACTTGACAATTTCATTAGATTTTTGCGAAGAATCATATCACTGTTTTTCCTCAAAAGGAGTATCTAATGATGGAAAGCTAAGACATAGTTAAGTAAGCACATATTTTTGTTCTTCAGCAGTAAGAAAAATGTCCAAATTTCTTTTCCAGTCAACATAGTTGGATCTAGTCAGATTGTTTTGATTAATAATAGCAACAAGTGGGTTAAATGATGCCATGATTTAAATATGAAAATAATAAACATAAATATAATAAATAAACTGGACATTATCAATTTAGCATATAAACATATAGTATGGAACCTTAATAAAACCATAATATAATATATGCAACGACAACCCCATCTCATATTCAATATCTCTCAGTATAGAGTGAATATTAAATACTATGATTGATTGAGAATTATTCTCATTATTAGTGCTATTATGATAACTCTTATCAAACATTAATAATATGTCGTTTTATATTTGACCTTTAAGTAATAATAGTAAGAACTCAGCATAAAGGATACTATAATACTTAGTCTAGTGCATATCATTGTCTAGAATCATGTGTAACCACATTTCATCCCCTTAACAGGCTTATTTTGTAGTACCATGATACAAAACACCCTCCGCATAGAATGCAAAGCTCGAGGCTAAGACAAGGTGTTTGATTAAACCACTATAAACCAAAAAATTCAATCTTATAGGACCATAAAATAAATACTCTCTGCATGGAATGCTAAGCTCGAAGCAAAGACAAAGTATATACTTCACACTACTATGAACCGACAATGGATGGATCTAGTCAAATTGTTTTGATTAATAATAGCAACAAGTGGGTTAAATGATGCCATGATTTAAATATGAAAATAATAAACATAAATATAATAAGTAAAATGGACATTATCAATTTAGCATATAAACATATAGTATGGAACCTTAATAAAACCATAATATAATATATGCAACGACAACCATGGTTTTGAAACTCGGACCGAACCGTACGGTCCGACCGGAAAAACCTCGAACCCTTCACTTTTACGGTTCTTTGAGCTCCAAAAACCGCTATATAAAAAAAAGCAGATAACCGTGGGAACGGCGGTCGGACCTCACGGTTCTGAGAACCGTGAACGGTTCTCACGGTTCTTATAGCTCCTTTTAAAAAAAAAAATTTAAAGCCTCAAACGGAACCACACCGGAATATTTGCTATTCTTGGTTGGGAAAAAAAAATCACTGGTAAAGAACTTGAATAAAAGTAAAAAGAAACTATAAACCCAGAAAACATCTAATTTTTATTTCAGTCTCTTTGCTTCACTCTCAAAAAATTTCTCACATTCACATAATCCAAACACAAAACACAAAACAAAACCCAATCCTTACAATAAAGTTGAATCAAAACAAGCAAATATGAAAAAAAAAAAAAAAAAAAAAAAATAGAAGAAGGAGCCGATCTGACCCAATCTGGTGGTAGTGAGGAGGACGAGCGGCGGTGGGGCAGCGGACGAGGTAGCGACGCCAATCTCCACCGACCGGCCTTCTATCTGTGCTGAGCAGTGAGCCATCTTCCTCCTCTCTCTCTCTCTCTCTCTCTCTCTCAGTCCGTCTCTCTTCTCTTTTCTCTGATGGGAAAGTGTGAGTATTATGGGAAAATTTTAAATGGGTGGTTGAGAGGAGTAAATGCTCTGATGGGAAAAGTGAATCTGATAAGTGTGAAGAGAAAATAGGTGGTTGAGAGTCGAGTCAATGGGTCCATACGTGTGGTGCTCTTTCATCTTTATCCCTTAGTTTTTTTTTTTTTTTTAATGTAATCATGTGGTATTTTTTTTTTTTTTTTGGATTCATACGTGTGATCTTTGATTTTAAAAAATGGCCACTAAAAAATGCTACCATAATATATTCACAATAAATTTTGATGTGAGTAAAAAAATATATTGGTGAGTAAAAAAATAATTTCAATGGAGGGTTCAAATTAGAACTAGTAATAACTTTCTACATAAGATTTTGATGTGATTCTTATGAAAATGTTGCAAAAAATGTTGTGGATATAACATAACAATTCTTTTGTCCACTTGCTGGTACAAATTGATGCTTTTATTTTTTTTAAATGGTTATTATTATTATTATTATTAGATAGATATTTCATATTTGGGTTTAAGATGAATATATTAGACATAGTTAAAATATGGATTTATAGTTTTAATTGGACTATTTTAGTTAATTTTTTCATGTTTTACTAATTTAATATATTTATATATATTTAAAATAATTATTAAATTAATTATGACGTCATCACTATTCGACCCCGGTTCGACCTCGGTTCGACCTCAAAAACCTTGAATCTCTCCCTTTTACGGTTCAATGAACGGTCCGGGTTTAAAAACCATGACGATAACCCCATCCCATATTCAATATCTCTCAGTATAGAGTGAATATTAAATACTATGATTGATTGAGAACTATTCTCATTATTAGTGCTATTATGATAACTCTTATCAAACACTAATAATATGTCGTTTTACATTTGGCCTCTAAGTAATAATAGTAAGAACTCAATATAAAGGATACTATAATACTTAGTCTAGTGCATATCATTGTCTAGAATCATGTGTAATCACGTTTCATCCCCTTAACAGGCTTATTTTGTAGTACCATGATACAAAACACCCTCCGCATAGAATGCAAAACTCGAGGCTAAGGCAAGGTGTTTGATCAAACCACTATAAACCAAGAAATTCAATCTTATAGGACCATAAAATAAATACTCTCTGCATGAAATGCTAAACTCGAAGTAAAGACAAAGTATATACTTCACACTATTATGAACCAACGATAGATGTCATGAGATCCAACCCTTGTATCTCTCTCCCACTAGATGTTTTAAAAGAAAGGTTTTTTTTTTTTTAATAAATTTGTAAATATGTGTAATCTAATCACACACAGCCGTGCACTTTATACATTTGAAAACACTTAGAAAAAAAAAATCAAAAATTCCTTTCAGAGGCATTTTCGCGAGAATCTCGAGACTAAGCTCTTCTCGCGAAAATAAATTAAGATAAAATAGTGAAAATACAAAATTCAAACAAAGACTTTCGCAATTGTTTCACTACTGTTTCCCGAGTAAAGCTTACCCACGAAAAGTTTTGTACTTCAGAGGCATTTTTCGCGAGTAACTTCACAAGAAGGTAACCCGCGAAAAACGCGTGTTTTAAGTTTTTAAAGGGAAGATGTTGACAGTTTTCAACGGTTTGTCATGAACAAACAACCACCATATGAACATAATAAATAGAATTTGATATCAAAACTGAATTCTATTGATGTTATAACCTTAAAGATCAATACAACATACTTGAATTCAAATTTAAACAACATCATAATATCAATATCAGTTTTTATCAAACCATAGTTTCAACAACCATGCAAAAAATTAACTACATATATAATCTTCTAACATCATGAAACTATTCTCTCTAACTCTAAAACTCACAAAACTTGTTATACAGATTCGAAATTGAAGAACGCTCTGATACCAATTGTTGGTTAAATACATGTTAGTATCTATACAAAACATACCCAGTGGAAAATTAACAGATCAACTTCATTTTCAGTTGTTAACATGTACTATACAAATTTCAGAATTCAAGAACAAGAGATAGTACCTTGGTGCAATGCAATTCAAAACAAAATATCAGAAGTACTCGGGAGCACTTTTAATCTTCGTTCCAATTCCACTTTACGCCTAAGAAGTGCGATCTCTCAATCAGTTTTTCAAATGGAGAATAAGAGAGTGCTTCACACTCACATACACAACATTTTACAATGATGTCACACACCTACATAAAATTATGTATGTTTCTCCCTTTGTATCTAACTGATTATCTAATTGGACTAACCTTTTGGGCCTTTCCAATTGGGTTTTAGTGTGTGGTTTGGAGTGGGACCAAAAGGGACCAATAAGACACTAACTCCAATAGGCCTTGGGATTTTTTGTCAACTCTTGACAAGTCAAAAGTTACCATTAACTATATTTAATATTACTATATAAATATAGTTGCACTCTAGGCCTTATTTATAAATTATATCTCAATACTTTATTATACATTCAACCCCTTTAAAAAATATTCGTAGTAATACAAAGTCATAAATGTAAACTGCCACTTTGTAAATTATTACATCTTAATCCTTGAGTACCCAGTTTAATCCTCTATGTTATTTATCATATATTTATGAAATCCAATTTCATAAATATATACTTAGGTAACTCATTACTAAAGTGGTTAGATTTAACACTCTAAATAACCAAATCCATTAAAATTATCTGAAAGGAATACTTTGTATCTCCATTAAGAGACTATGAATTCCATCTTAAGAATATATGTTCCATCAACACTAAATGTGATTGCCCAACATACTGATATTTTGATCGTGTTTTTAGATCTCACTCCGGATATATCAAAATAACTTATATTTCATGATCAAGTTCATTATCTTTTCAGAATTAAGAGTTCATGTAAATAGAAGTCCTGAGATTTATTATTCATTTGACAGTCGTTAGGAAAATAATAAATCTCACAGCGGTCTAGTTCAATATGTCTTAACTCTTAAAACATATCAATATACCAACTAGAAGTCTCTACTTCCATGATCAAGACAAATCACCTTAGTTGATATGTTATAGTCTTCCCAGATGAAATGCCCAATTTCATCACTGACTACGAACTATAATTTTGAGTTTAAAAAGAACTTGTGATTTAAATCTTCTGTGACTTTTCACATAAATGACATACTATGTATCTTATAGACTATATTATAATGTCCAATATTCATGTTACCATTATTTTAGATTATAATAAAACAACTTTATTAATTACAACATTAAGTTATACATAATGTCATACATAGCATTATACAATAGGATTTAAGGGTACACATCCTAACAATAACACGTGTCTTCATCCTAACGTGTCAGGTGTATTAATGCATTTGACACAAGTGGTGTCCTGTATTTTTATATTTATGATTTATAATTTTATTTAGAGTAGTGCTACAATTACCATGTATTGATATTAAAATTTAATGTTTCATTACGAATTATAGAGAAACAGTTTAAAATTTAGTTATGAGTGGTTAAAGTTTACTAATCACATTCATTACCACATCATTTTATATGTTTAAATGGTATAAAAAAAATTTTATGAACTTTTTTTTTATGAACGTTTTAAGTATTAAAACTTCCAATACATTTAGTATTCTCCATTTATACTTATATTTTAAATAAAATGGAAGGTATTTATCTTTTAGTTGAACTCATAATATTTTGTTACATAGGTTTTTGTGTTCTCACAATTTTACATGTTAATATTCTAATATTGTGATTATATTTATTTATTTAATTTTAATTAAAATGATAAAACAGATAATTCAATAAATAAATACAGTCATAATAAATATCTCTTAATAATTACTATGGGGGCAGAAGTGTCAAAACACCTATGTGGGCCTTAGGTCTGGCCCGAGAACGTTGACTCCTCCAAAGAGTTGCAGGGTGGGGATAAGGTCACCTAACTTAAGAGCCCAGGAGCCCACCGATCAGATCATTGACCAATTGGGAAGAGTCCGAGGAGACCCTCTCCTCGGACAACTGAAACAAAGGCCAAAAGGCACGCCATGATACCTAAGGGAGGAACTCTTGAAGCTCAACAAGTAATGTTGCACTCCAATGGAACACAAAGGGGGGGAACAAGTGGAAAGTGTTCTGCATAAAGCTGCTACCACTGCATTAAAGGCTTCATACCTACCCATCTGGCCGCATTAATGGGGAAGTGATCCCAATGGGGAAGTGATCCCTAAGGGGACGGTGATCAACCTTATAGCCATTGGGGGAAGTTTCCAAGAAGACCATGGATGGGAAAGGAACCTGCATTTATGGCTCCATGAATAGGAACATGAAGAGGAGGAATATAAATAGAAAGGGAAAGGGTATTGAGAGGGGGCGGCTTCCTGAAGAAAAAGGCTTATTCTCCCAAGTAGAACAAGGGGAACAAATACAAAGACTCCTCCGCTCAGGTCCGAGGAAAGCCAGAATCGCACCACTAACTCATTGCATGCAACTGTGGACTTAGCCCAAACGCCACTGCTTTCCATTGTCCTAAGAAGTCCAGGCTTCAAGCCCACTCTCTACAAATTTTATTGTTTAGGCCACTTAAGCTTGCCCAGTCACGCACTTGGGTCCAGGCCTGATTCGTGTCCCTACAATTAACGCCGTCTATGGGAAGCCTTGAGTGAAGGGACGTGAAGCATCACGGAAGGCTTAGGTTCACGTCGTGCAAAGTCCATGGGATCCCAGCATGAGGATCACCTCTTGCAGCTAGAGTGGGAAAGAGATCGGGAAGCTAGTGTGTGCACAGAACATACGCACGAGAGGAGTCACACGCGGGCTGGAAGCAGAACCTCCTGCGAAAAAAGTGTCAAGGCCATGCAAAGGGAGATTAACCATTTGAAGAAGAAGCTGCGCCGGGAGAAATGATGGCGCACTCCCTCTCCTTCAAATCAGTCTTCAGCAAATACTCGCAGTAGCATTGGCAGCTCCAGGTCAAGAATCCCTGCTAGCGAGTCCTCCCCCTACGAGGACGAGTACCATCGTGACCCTAAGGGTAAGAGGACCTCCTCCAGGGGTTTGGTCAACAATGCTTTGAGTAAGGCGCTCCACCAAATTTCCAAGTCACCCTTCACTCGGAGGATTGAAAAGGGAAAACTTCCGAGGCGGTTCACCCAATCAACCTTCACCATTTACAATGGACGAACGTACCCAGTGAAACACGAAAGCCATTTTAGTCAGAGAATGGCGGTGCACTCTAAGAACGAGGCTATGATGTGCAAAGTCTTCCCCTCCAGCCTGGGACTTGTCGCGATAAGGTGGTTCAATGGCCTGAGGGCAGGCTCTGTCAATTCCTTCATGGAGCTCACCAGGGCGTTTGGCTCATGTTTCATCATATGTAGTAGGGTACCTCGGCCTCTAGATTCACGGTTATCCATGGCCATAAGAGAAGGAGAGAACCTAAAGAGGTACACCGACAGGTATTGGGAGATGTTTAACGAGATCGAGGGGGACTTCGATGATGTTGCCATAAGCAACTTCAAGGTCGGCCTCCCAAACGAGCACGAATTGAGGAAGTCTTTGACCAAAAGGCCAGTCAAGAGCGTGCACCGGCTTATGGATCGCATCCACGAATACAAACGGGTCGAAGAAGATCTGCTGTAAGGGAAGGGGAAGACGAAGGTTATCCCTCAAGAGTGGAGGGATTTCAGGTCGGATAAATATAACAACAGTAGGCCGAGAAGAGAGTTTGTTAGGCAGCCTGGTCCGACATCTTCTCGAGTGGTCAGCACCGTGTTCTGTGAGCCCATACAACAGATGTTTGAGAAAATTCTCCATGAACCATATTTCAGATGACCCGGCAAGATGTTGGGGGACCCCACAAAGTGTAATCAGAACTTCTATTGCCAGTACCATCAAGAGAAAGGCCACACAACCGAGAACTGCAGGAATTTACGGAATTATCTGAAGCACTTGGTGAAGGAGGGGAAGTTGAAACAATTCTTGCGTCAGCATGGCGGACAGGGATAGCATCCTGGGCCGGCAAATCAGGGCCATCATGCTTCGAGACCCCCTCTAGGGACCATTAATGTCATTCTCGCCGCCCCTGTGAGGACTGGTTCTTGCCCATTCAGAGTGATGTCTGTAGTGCGAGCCCTTGCCGAGGACTCTAGCTCTGAGCTGAAAAGGATTAAGGGTAACGAACCCCAAATCTTAGGCTTCTCAGACGAGGACAAAGTGGGGACCATCCAACCACACGATGATGCCTTAGTCATCATGTTGAGAATAGGGAGCTACGATGTGAAGAGGGTGATGGTAGACCAAAAAAGTGGCGCAAATATTATGTACCCTGATCTGTTCAAGGGGTTAAACCTGAGGGAGGAGGATCTTTCGGCCCATGATTCACCACTGATAAGTTTCGAGGGAAATGCAGTCATCCTGAGGGGGTAAATTAGATTGCCCGTGCAGTTGGGCCCAGCGGTAGTTGAAGTAGATTTCATCGTGGTCGATGCCTACTCCCCCTACACGGCCATTGTAGGGAGGGCGTGCGACCGTGGTTGCACTCCATGGGTGCTATCTCCTCTACCTTCCACGCCAAAGTGAAGTTCTCATTTGGCGGTTAGGTCGAGAAAATTATTGGGAGTTAGTCCGAGGCGAGACAGTGTCTAACAGCCGCAGTTTTGCGCAGATCGGAGCCTGAGCCCTCGGCCTCGGCTGCACTGACCCCATAGCAATTAACCTCTTTCTGCCACAACTGGGGAGACAGTGGCAAGAGAGTCCACGTGTGAGGGGTTGGATAGAGTTCTTGTGGATAATGACCCAGAAAGGTTCTTCTAAGTAGGGGCCCAATTGTCGGCCGAGGAAAAAGAGAAGTTAGTCGCGTTCTTGAAAGAAAGCCTTGACGTGTTCGCATGAGATGCGTACGAAGTGCCTGGGATTGACTTGAACTTTATCTGCCACCACCTGAATGTCAACCCGACTGCTATGCCGAAGAGGCAACTCTCTCGGCGCTTTTCCAAAGAACATTCTGACGCCGTTAAAGAGGAGGTTATCAGACTCAAGAAGGCTAGGGCTATCAAGGAAGTCTTCTACCCTAAATGGTTGGCACACACGGTGGTGGTAAAGAACAAAAGTGGAAAATGGAGGGTATGTGTAGACTTCACGGACCTGAACAGAGCCTGCCCTAAAGACTCTTTTCCGATGCCATGCATAGATCAGCTGGTAGACGCTACTATCGGTCATCCTCAGATGAGCTTTCTAGATGCCTTTCAAGGGTACCACCAAATACCTTTGGCTTTGGAGGACCAAGAGAAGATAGCTTTTGTCACCCCCACCGGCAACTATCATTACAAGGTAATGCCTTTTGGCTTGAAGAACACTGGGGCTACATATCAGAAGATGATGACCAGGATGTTCAAGGCTCAGTTAGGGAAAACTGTCGATATATATGTGGACAACATGGTTGTGAAGAGTAAGGCTATATATATGCATGTGGCCGACCTAAACAACACTTTCTAGACATTACGGGAGCACAATTTACAATTGAATGCCTCCAAGTGCTCCTTTGGTGTGGGGTCTAGCAAATTTCTAGGCTACATGCTCACTCATAGAGGGATCGAGGCCAACCCCGCCCAAGTCGCAGAAATCTGCAACCTACAACCTCCTCAGAACCCAAAGGAAGTCCAAAGGCTGGCAGGGATGACAGCCGCTCTCAATAGGTTCATCTCTCAGTCTGCGAACAGATACCGACCCTTTTTCTAGCTGTTAAACAAATGGAAGGGATTTGAATGGACCAAAGAGTGTGCCATAGCTTTCTAGCGGCTGAAGGAGTACCTCTCTCGGCCACCCATTATGTCTCGCCCAAACGTAGATGAAGTTTTATTCGCATACATAGCCGTGGCTGTTCACGCCATCAGCCTGGTTCTAATACGAGACGACGATGGTGTGTAGAGGCTAGTCTATTATGTGAGCAAGTCTCTAAAGGAGGCCAAGATGCGGTCTCTACCGTTGGAGAAGGCAATTCTGGCCGTGGTGCATGCAACACGCCGGCTCTCGCACTACTTCCAATCTCATACGGTCGTAGTGCTGACTCAACTCCCCCTTAAGTCCGTGCTATAGAGTGCTGACTACTCCAGTAGGATCACCAAATGGGGAACTATCTTGGGAGCCTTTGACATCAAGTACATGCCTTGCACCTCCATGAAGGGGCAAGTCCTAACCGACCTGATAGCGGAGTTTGTTGAGCCTCCCGTGGAAGAGAAACCTAAGGGGTGGGGCATGGATGGAAAATCAGTCGGCGTGGTCTCGTGCGCAAAGTCCCAGGCGAGGAAAGTATAACTGGACAGAGCAGCTAACCAGAAGGGTTCAGGCGTAGGGATAGTTCTGATATCCCCGGAAGGAATCGTCTTGGAGAAGTCTTTGAGACTAGCATTCTCAGCTACCAACAATGAAGCCGAGTACGAAGCCCTGCTAGTAGGAATGGACATGGTTCGAAGAATGGAGGGAAAGTCAGTGCAAGTGTTCTCGGACTCGCAGCTGGTGGTCGGACAGGTGGAAGGAAAGTTAAAAGCCAGGGAACCAAGAATGCGGAAGTATTTAACCTGCGCCAAGCACTTGCAGTCCAAATTCGAGTCTTTTGTAGTGTCGCATATCTCCAGGAATGAGAATACCCACACCGACTCGCTGGCCACACTTGCAACCTCCTGGGCTCAAGGCCTACCCCAGGTCATCCTTGTTGAAAACCTATTTAAGCCCGCTGGGCCAAGCAGTGATGCCCTCTAGATTTACCAGGTCAGAACTAGACCCAGTTGGATGGACCTAATAGTGTCCTTCCTTAAACATGACCTTCTGCTGGAGGAAAGGTCTGAGGCTGACAAGATTTGTAGGAAGGTTTCGTGGTTTTGGCTGTCCGATGACGAGAAACTCTATAAACGCTCCTTCTCAGGATCCTACCTACTGTGCGTACACCCGGAGGGAATATGTGGTAGCCACATGGGAAGAAGGTCACTAGCCCATAGAGCCATTACCCAGGGATACTGGTGGCCGAACATGCAAGGAGAAGTGTAGGATTACGCGAGAAAGTGCGATCAATGTCAGAGGTTCGCCCCTAACATCCACCAGCCTAGGGGTGTCCTCAACCCTTTGGTCAGCCCTTAGCCGTTTGCTCAGTGAGGCTTGGATATAGTGGGACCATTCCCGAGGGTAGCGGGGAACAAGAGATGTTTGGTCGTCGGGACGGACTACTTCACCAAGTGGGTCGAAGCAGAGCCATTCTCGAACATTAGAGACGTGGATGCAAAGAAGTTTGTCTGGAAGAACATCATTACTAGGTTTGGGATCCTACGCACCCTCATCTCGAACAACGACCTACAGTTTGACAGTAGGGGCTTCAGAAAATACTATGGAGACTTCAGCATCACAAATCGATATTCCACCCCAGCCTACCCGTAAGGGAATGGTCAGGCAGAAGCGGCGAACAAAATGATAATTAACGGGCTCAAGAAAAGGCTGGACGACGCCAAAGGCAGATGGGTAGAGGAAGTGCCACATGTACTGTGGACTTATCAAACTACACCACAAAGATCCACGGGAGAGACACCTTATTCGATGGCTTATGGTGCTGAAGCTGTGATCCCTTTGTAAATGGGGTTTCCGACGATGAGGACATACTCCTTCGCCCCAAGCAACAATGACGATTTGCTGTAGAAGGGGCTGGACTTGATTTAAGAGAGGCGAGAGAACGCTATGGTCAAGCTGGCTTGCTACCAGCAGAAGCTCAAGTAAGGGTATGACTCCCACGTAAAGTCCAGGCCCCTTGCCCCTGGTGACTTGGTCCTGAGGAAAGTCATTAGAACCGCTAAAGACCTAGCATGATGAAGGCTGGGACCAAACTGGAAGGGGCCGTACTGTATAACTTCAATGGACGACATAGGGTCGTATTATCTTGACGACCTAGAAGACAAACTTGTAAAACGGCCCTGCAATGTAAATAATCTCCGAATGTACTACTATTAATGAAAGGCGTACACGCCAGGCGTTTGAATATCATTGAATTGTGTTAATTGTTAATATGTTAGTCTTCAATATCAAACAAAGAAAATTCAATGTCAAACTAAGGCCCGACCTTTTTTAACTAAGTGTTAATCTCAACCTTGGCTATGCCAAGTCCTCGGACATTTTGCTTTGGAAAAATTTAACATGCAGTTTAGTTTTAACTAAGTGTTAATGTCAACCTTGGCTATGCTTTGTCCTTGGACCTTCTGCTTTAGGAAAATTTAACATGCGGTTCAATTGAGTGTTAATGTCAACCTTGGCTATGCCAGGTCCTCGCACCTTCTGCTTTGGGAAAATTTAACATGCGGTTTATTTTCAACTGAGTGTTAATGTCAACCTTGGCTGTGCCGGGTTCTCGGACCTTTTGCTTTGGAAAAATTTAACATGCGGTTCAACTAAGTGTTAATGTCAACCTTGGCTATGCCGGGTCCTTGGACCTTCTGCTTTGGGAAAATTTAACAGGCAGTTTAGTTTTAACTAAGTGTTAATATCAACCTTGGCTATGCCGGGTTCTCGGACCTCCTGCTTTGGGAAAATTTAACAGGCAGTTTATTTTTAACTAAGTGTTAATGTCAACCTTGGCTATGTCAGGTCCTCGGACCTTCTGCTTTGGAAAAATTTAACATGCAGTTTAGTTTTAACTAAGTGTTAATGTCAACCTTGGCTATGCCGGGTTCTCGGACCTCCTACTTTGGAAAAATTTAACAGGCAGTTTATTTTTAACTAAGTGTTAATGTCAACATTAGTTATGCCAGGTCCTCGAACCTCCTGTTTTGGAAAAATTTAACATACGGTTTATTTTTTACTAAGTGTTAATGTCAACTTTGGCTATGCTGGGTCCTCGGACCTCCTGCTTTGGAAAAATTTAACACGCCGTTCCGTTTTCAACTAAGTGTTAATGTCAACCTTGACTGTACCAGGTTCTCGGACCTCCTGCTTCGGAAAAATTTAACACGCAATTCTGTTTTTTACTTGGGGTTAATGTCAAACTTAACGTGCAGTTCTGCTTTATCGAATCTTCTACTTTGGAAAAATTCAACATGTATGGAACAGACCCTCAACGTGCAATTCATTCCTTCTATTATTATAGATGTGGTTAATCTACTCTCATTGTGATTTCAAGCGTACCTCCGTGCGCTTAGTATAGTTGTGGTTAATCTACACATGTAATTGATGACACAACCAGACAGAAGATATAGCAGAGAAGGAAGCGCGTAAGAAAATTAAATTCAAAACCTTTAAATTGTCATAAAAGCCACTAGCGTGTACATTAAAGCTAGAAATGAAAATTACAAGATAAATAATTGACGATAAACTCCCTAAGAGGGAAAACTGCATGAGGAGGCAGCTCGAGGTGGCCTATCCCTTTATCTTCAGTGGAGGGTCCTTTCCCAACTTAGCTAAGGACTCCTTGGCCTAGCCCTCCACTTCAACTCCCTTCGTCTCAGCCTCGAACGAGACCTAGACCTGCTTTCCTTTATCCTTCGCCTTGGGTGGAGGTACAACTTAGCCAGTTGGCTCGCCCGACCCCTTCTCGGCCCCTTTGTCAGAAGCAGCAACTTCTTTGGGAGGAGGAACTTGCTCATGGATGGAGGAAGGCAGCATCGGGGCTGCAGTCTCAGGAGCAATCAAAGTGGCTGGAGCGTCTTCAATCACTCTGATATCCTCGGGATACCAGACCTTCTCTACTCCCCTCTACTTGGAATTAGCAGGAACTCCCGCCACGTTTGCCGAAACTTACTGGCAGTACTCCCTGCACAACTCCGTTAGCTTTTCGGCTAGTCGGTTCTTCGTCGTCTCGACCCCCTCATTATACGCGGCTTTGATGGCGGCCTCCACGGTCTCTCTTATGGTGTGAGCCGCTTCTTTGGCCTGGGCAAGCTTCCTTTTCAAGTCCGAGATCTCCTGCGCAGCTTTGGACAGTGCCTCGTCCTTTTGGTGCAATAGCTTGCATTGACTTTCCACCTGGGCCTCCGTAGTCTTTAAGCCTGCATCGGCGCTCCTCCTCTCACTTTGCTCCTGGGTCAGCTTAGCGGCCAGGTCACTCTTTTCAGCCTCAGCGTGACCCAAATTCTTCTCGACCTCTACCCTGGCTCCCTGCTCGGCCGCTGCCTGGTTCTGGTAATGCCCTACCAGTTGTTCGGCAGCAAAAACCTCCTAGATGGCCTGCGGAGAGAAATTTCGACAGATGCACAGTAGAGTAAAACATGTGAAGGTTTGAATAATAACAATGAACTAAAGGGATGGGATAGCACATACCAAGCCTAGGTCCCTCTTCAAGGAAAGAAAGAGACGTGTCTGACCCATCTTCCCCAAATCCTTCATGTCCCTTGGTAGAAGGACAGGCTACTCTAAGGCATTGGCCAGATGAAGGGCGTGACCCCTCTGGAAGTCCCTTATGCTAGCTTGGATAGGCATTGGGGCCCCGTCCACCTCCAGCACGGGGGACCAGCTGGACTCCCCACGACGAACCTCGGCTTACCCACGGAACTCCCCGCTCTCCACAGATGAGGCTCACGCCCTGCCCTTAGCAACTTGCTGTTGTTGTTGCTGTTTTTGCTTTTTTTCTCACTCCTTATCCACCTCCTCATTCTCATTCCTCCTCTTCTTTGGGATGTTTGGAGCGGGAAGGAGTGGCTCGGAAGGAGGGGGAGGCGGAGACAACCTCGGCTGGGGCCCAGAGGCGTCCCTCTTGGAGAGTTGAGCGCCCCTTTTTCTGTAAAGAGTGTTCTCAAAGTCGACATATCGTCGTCTTCCTCGGAGCTGTCGTCTGCTCGGGTGATCGCCAGGCCTTTAATGCCGGAGCCCCTGTCTAAGGTGTTCTCCTCATCCAAGATCTCAACTACGGTATCCTTCAAAGGTCTCTCGGCCTCCTCCAGATGAAACCGATCTTTCTCTTCATCGAGGGATGAGGAGGAAGCTGCAGATTCTCCTCGGACGAGTTGGTTTTCCCGTTTCACTGCAAGAGGGGTGGCTTCAACGGTCCATCCGTAGAGAATGGTGGATGGTGCGTCAAGTAAAACGCGGAGGTAAGGAAGTCGGGTTGGGAGACGTCTATCCTCGGACATCTCCGGTTGCCTGCAAGGATAGTGTCATCGACCTCTTGGAAAAATTTTGACAAGGGTTCGTACCCCAATATGAGGTGGGCGGCCCTCGCCTGTAGGCCTTCGTTCACAAAGACCTCAGATCTCAAAGCTCTGTTGAGGTCCGAGATGTTGACTTCACTCAGCCGGGCGACGTATGCCGTTTGTCTACAAAAGAGACAACGGAAAAGCCAAACATGGTCAGATACAAACGACATGGTCAGATACAAACGACAGATCAAGCAAAGAAAGCATTAAAGGGCAATGAATCTACTTAAAGAAGCTAAAAAGGGGCAAAACTTTAAACCAAAATTTCTAAATCCTAAGGAGTCACACTTGGCTGTCCCTCTTTCACTAGGCAATGGGGACAGTCATACCACCTCCCTGTGGCGATGAGGTAGTCATCCTTCATGCCTTTATTAGACTTGGGGAGGCAAGATATGAGCCTGATGGCTTTAGACCTCGATTTGAGGTAATAGCCTACGTCTCTCAACCAGTGGCACTCATACAAATAGACGACATCGCGCCATGTGAAGCGCAGGCCCATCTGCTCATTTAGAGCATCGACGTAACCTAATACCCTAAACATGTTGGGTGTACACTGGTCAGGACATAACCTATGGATACGGAGGTACTCGCTGGTCACATTCTTCATGGGAAGTGTCATCCCACCCTCTAAGAAGGCGATTATAGGGATGACAACTTGCCCCTCTTTCCTAAAGTCTGCTACAGCCTCTGAGGGCAGTATTCCAAACCCACATCCGGAGGAATGTGGTATTTAGCCCGAATCCTTCCATACCAAAGGCCGTATCCACTAGACACTTAAACCTACCCATCGGGTCGAAAATCAGAGCAAAGATTTACAAAGAAAGGGGAGAAAGGTTGACAGCCGAGGAGAAAAAAGTTCGAGGAAAGGAGGAACTTACTGGAGAAAGATGTACAAACTTTTGAGAGCTTCTTGAAAAAGAATGAGTTTGAACACTTCCAGGATGTGTTTGCTCTTTGGGAGTAATGGCGGATGTCACGATTACCAAAGCGTTTTGAATGATTGAAGGACGGCGGTTCGTGAAAGATATCCCGCTCGAATTTTTGGGAAGAAAATCGAGCTGTTGGATCCACATCTCACCGTTGAATGTGAGCGACAGGGAGTTACTTAGTGCAATTAATGCAGGCGTTGCGTGTTACGAAGCATCGGAGCCTCTCCAGAAGGAGCGGGTGGACTTCACACGTGCAATATTTAGGAGATCACATGAAAATAGTACTCGCAGGTCAAAAACTCATTTCTCTCCTCGGATCAGAGTCAAATGAATTTTTGAGGGGCTATTGTGGGGGCAGAAGTGTCAAAACACCTATGTAGGCCTTGGGCCTGGCTCGAGAATGTTGACTCCTCCAAAGGGCTACAGGGCGGGGATAAGGTCACCTAACTTAAGGGCTCAGGAGCCCACCGATCAGGTTATTTGCCAATTGGGAAGAGTCCGAGGAGACCCTCTCCTCGGACAAATGAAACAAAGGCCAAAAGGCGCGCCATGATGCCTAAGGGAGGAACTCTTGAAGCTCAACAAGCAATATTGCACTCCAACGGAATGCAAAAGGAGGGAACAAGTGGGAAGTGTTTTGCATAAAGCTGCTACCACCGCATTAAAGGTTTCACACCTACTCATCTGGCTGCATTAATGGGAAAGTGACCCCTGAGGGGATGGTGATCAACCTTATAGCTATTGGGGGAAGTTTCCAAGAAGACCATGGATGGGAAAGAGATCTGCATTTATGGCTCCATGAATAGGAACATGAAGAGGAGGAATATAAATAGAGAGGGAGAGGGCATTGAGAGGGGGCGGCTTCCTAAAGAAAAAGGATTCTTCTCCCAAGTAGAATAAAGAGAACAAATACAGAGACTCCTCAGCTCAAGTCCGAGGAAAGCCAGACTCACACCACTAGCTCATTGCACGCAACTGTGGACTTAAACCAAATACCACTGCTTTCTATTGTCCTAAGAAGTCCAGGCTTCAAGCCCACTCTCTACAAATTTTATTGTTTAGGCCACTTGGGCCTGCCTAGTCACGCACTTGGGTCTAGACCTGATTCGTGTCCCTACAATTACCATACTAATTTATTTAATAGTTTCATACAAAAATAAAACCAAAATAAATGCATATTAATAAATATCATAATTATCAAATTTCAAATTTAATGTTTCATATACAAATATAATCTAAATAAATGTCTATTTAACAACTATCATAATTACCAGGTTTCATATTTTCAATATAAAATAAAAGCAAGATAAAATATACTTTCTAAGGAAGAACATCTTCCAAGCTCAATCAAACATTATGACTACTAGAATAAATACATATTAATAAATATCATAATTATTAAATTTTGTATTTAATGTTTCATATACAAACACGATAAAAAATAAATTTCTATTAATAATTACATCATGATTATCAAATTTCATATTTTATATTCAAAATAAGAGTGAGATAAAATCAAACTTTCGAAAGAAGGACAACTTGCAAACTCAATAAAACAACCAACGTAGTTAGCTTGAGGCACTCTAAAACTGAAGTTAAAAATAAAGTGGCTTTTGGGTGCAAGATAAATTGCATACTAACAGTTTTATTTACAAAAAAAAAAAAAAAAAGAATGGATGCTCTAAGCGCATTGATTTATGAAATATTTTTAGAAACTTTTTTTGAAAAAAGAAAAAAATAATTAATTGTTTTGATGATTTTTTATATTTTCCATAAAAGTTGTGTCAAAATTTTCCTAGATATTTTATTAATAATTGCCCTAAGGGCTAAGAGTACCCGTTAATAGAATCATTCTATTTAAGGGATTGTGTAAGTTAGGGTCAATGCAACCCCCCCCCCCCCCAAAAAGAAAGAAAGAAAGAGAGGCAGAAGCCTAACAACACACAACTCTTTTAATTTAGCTAGGGAGCTTGTTATGGGTATAACTCATAGGACAACATAATGATGCCACATATCCTATTGCATTTAATGTACAAGTGACATTTAATGTACAAGTGACATTTAATGTACAAGTGATAGTAGGGGGAAATTAATGTAGATGTGATGGGGTGTTGCTGAGTTTCAAGTGGATATGAGACTTGCTTAGCTCTATCAACCCTTTTTATGCTATGAGTCTGAGATGTCATAGAAGCTATAAGTCCAAGGATGCAACTTTTTAATTACAACTTTAATGAGATCAATTATGAGTGATAAGTCTATATGAAAACGATTATTCTTCGCTCACAATTGACAACTTCAACAAGTTGTGACAAATGAAAGAAAGAGAGACAAAAGCCTAACAACACACAACCCTTTTTGTTTAGCTAGGGAGCTAGCTATGGGTATAGCTCATAGGACAACATAATGATGCCACCTATCCTATTGAATTTGATGTACAAGTGATAGTAGGGGGAATTAATGTAGATGTGATGGGGGTGTCGCCGAGTTTCAAGTGGACATGAGAATTGCTTAGCTCTACCAACCCTTTTTTATGCTATGAGATGTCATAGAAGCTATAAGTCCAAGGATGCAACATTTTAACTACAATTTTAGTGAGATCAATTGTGAGTGGTAGGTCTATATAAAAGTGATTATTCTCCACTCACAATCGACAACTTCAACAAGTTGTAACAAATGAAAGAAAGAGAGACATAAGTCTAACAACACACAACCCTTTTAGTTTAGCTAGGGGGTTGGTTATGGGTATAGCTCATAGGACAACATAATGATGCCACCTATCCTATTGAATTTGATGTACAAGTGATAGTAGGTGGAAATTAATGTAGATGTGATGGGGGTGTCGCCGAGTTTCAAGTGGACATGAGAATTGCTTAGCTCTACCAACCCTTTTTTATGCTATGAGATGTCATAGAAGCTATAAGTCCAAGGATGCAACTTTTTAACTACAATTTTAGTGAGATCAATTGTGAGTGGTAGGTCTATATAAAAGTGATTATTCTCCACTCACAATCGACAACTTCAACAAGTTGTGACAAATGAAAGAAAGAGAGACAGAAGCTTAACAACACACAACCCTTTTAGTTTAGCTGGGGGGCTAGTTATAGGCATAGCTTATAGGACAACATAATGATGCCACCTATCCTATTGAATTTGATGTACAAGTGATAGTAAAGGGAAATTAATGTAGATGTGATGGGGGTGTCGCCGAGTTTCAAGTGGACATGAGAATTGCTTAGCTCTACCAACCCTTTTTTATGCTATGAGATGTCATAGAAGCTATAAGTCCAAGGATGCAACATTTTAACTACAATTTTAAGGAGATCAATTGTAAGTGGTAGGTCTATATAAAAGTGATTATTCTCTGCTCACAATCGACAACTTCAACAAGTTGTAACAAATGAAAGAAAGAGAGACATAAGTCTAACAACACACAACCCTTTTAGTTTAGCTAGGGGGTTGGTTATGGGTATAGCTCATAGGATAATAAAATGATGCCACATATCCTATTGCATTTAATGTACAAGTGATAGTAGGAGGAAATTAATGTAGATGTGATGGGGTGTCGCTGAGTTTCAAGTGGACATAAGACTTGCTTAGCTCTATCAACCCTTTTTATGCTATGAGATGTCATAGAAGCTATAAGTCTAAGGATGCAACTTTTTAACTACAATTTTAATGAGATCAATTATAAGTGTTAGGTTTATATGAAAGTGGGAATGGCAACGGGTAGGGCTCGGGCCGGGTTTCTTTATACCCAAACTCGACCCGTTGGTCTGCCCCGCAAACCTGAACCCACCTCATTTAATAAACGGTTTTTTTTTTCTACACCCCAAACCCGCCCTGTCAGGCCCCACCCAGGTCGTGCCACTTTAGGGCCCAATTCGTGGCCCAAAAAAAAAAAAGTTGCCTATAGCCCTAAACCTCCATAAACCTAGATTAGAAATCCAAAAAAAAAAAAACCCAAGATCATGTTCATCAATCTAGATCGGAAACCCAAAAAAAAACCCCAAGACGCCAAGATCATGTTCATTAACCTAGATCAGAAACCCAAAAACAAAACCCTAGGATCATATTCTTCAATTGGACCAGAGTAGCAACTAAAAACCCAAAACAAACCAAAATTTCAGATTTTTTATTTTCCCTTTCAAAATCACAAACACAAATCCTAACACAAACACAGAAATCACAAACCCAAACTTGATTCTCAAATAAATAAATAAAAAGGATTCCAAACCCTAACGATCCCAAAGGTCCCAAACAGGAATGGAAAAAAAAGAAGAAGAGAGAAGAACATATTGTGATATTGAAGGCGCAGGGAGGAGGGAGAGTGGGAGCGATTAAGGGGGGCAACGGTGAGGCGATGAGTGTGGCTGTGCGGGTTTTGATGAAACCAAGTCAGGTTCAGGCCGAGTTTTGATGAAACCCGAGCTTGACTCGGACCCGTTTCGAGTTTTTTGTTTTAAACCCATACCCGACCCTATTTTTAATCGGGTCTGGTCGAGTCGAGTACTCGCTAGTCGGGCTTGGATTGCCATCCCTATATGAAAGTAATTAATCTTCACTCACAATCGACATCTTCAATAAGTCGTGAAAAATGATGTAATCTTAGGCTGTCTTTGTTTCGGTATAAATGTAATTGGGAAAATATTTTACACCTAAATACATGTTTGGGTGCATATGTAAAATAAAGTCAAACTGAAAATCTTAAACTTTGACAGTAAAATAAGCCATTTGGCCCTGAAAATCATTTACACATCTCATTTACCTTCAAATGATTTTCCAGACTGACACACGAAGAGAGAGAGAGAGAGAGAGCGAGAAAGAGCAAGAAGAGAGAGTGAGCTAGGAGCACACACCTTCAGCAACGAACCACCACCCCTACCCCAGATCGCACCACTGAGATCGCACCTCAAATCGCATTGCCGCCACCCTTTAGGTTGAACTCTCGTCGTCTCAATCCGGTCACTGCCTAAAGCTTGCCGCTGCTTAACCGGTCTCGTCGCCCATGACCCACCCATGACCGATCTCTCTCTTTCTCGATATACCTCTCTCTTTCCCTAAATTTTTCATCACTCTCTCTTCCTCCCTCTCTCAGTTTGACCGAATTTTTTAGTTTAAGGAATGGTTTTGTTTTGATTTTTGTTTGTTTGAGTTTGTTTATTGAAATTTTCTATTATAAAATTTATTTGGAAGTTGAGAAAATGTGAGAAACTAGTAGAAAAATAACATTTTCAGAATGTAACCAAACGCTTGAAAATATTTTCTTTTTTCAAAAATATTTTCACCTAAAAATATTTTATACTTGAAAAATATTTTACATATTGCCAAAAACAGTCTTAGAAAAAAAAAATTGTCTCCTAATTAGTCAAATACCAAGATCTTGAGCTCTAGTACTTGGTTGGGTTTGGGCCCAACGGATAGTTACCAACTTACCACCCTTTCCGTGTGCGTGCGCTAAACTTGTTCAAAAATTTCCTCACGTGCCGACAAAATCCTTCAAAACCGTGTGATCATAAAAACAAACCAACGGTGAATTTACCCTCCTACAACATCATCATCATCATCATTGTATTTTCCTTAGTCTAGAAATTTTCAAAATCGTACAAACAATACAATCGAAGCGGAGCTAGTCAAATTCAAATTCAAATTCAAATTCGTTGTTGTACCATACTTCTCCGATCTAGGGTTTTCCTTCTTCAATTCTTCAATGGCGTCTAGCTCGTATGGAGGTTCCTCTTATGGCGGTGCTGCTTCTTATCGATCAAGGTGTTTGATTCGAAAATTTGATTCCGGTTAATCCATAAGGATCGGATTTTCATATTGCATAATTTTCACACACAAAAAAAAAAAAACTATCTGTTTCACTTTGAATTTTGATGAAAATTGTGGTGGGTGTTTGATATTTGGGTTATGCAGAGAGGGTCTAAGCACGAGAGCAGTGGGTGGTTCTGATGAAATTCAATTGCGGATCGATCCTATGCACGCCGATTTCGACGACGAGATCACCGGTCTCCGAACCCAAGTTAAAAAACTCAGACACGTATGTCCTCTTTTACTTTGTCTCGTTTTCAATTTTTGTGTTTTTTTGAAGTTTAATTGATTGAATTGGGGAGATTATTATTTTTGAAAGCATAGAATGACGGAGAAGAATACATATCATATGTGAATGAATGACCCTGATTAGTCTGATAGGGATTCATAGCCAACCCCATAGTTTTGGGGTTAAGGCTCTGTTGTTTAATTTATTGAATTGGGGACCCAAAAAAAAAAAAATTGATTAAGCTTGCGAGTCCGTTTGGTTAGGTGATTTCGGAGCCTAAATGTGCATTTTAAAAACCCAAAACGCTGTTTCGCAACAACTTATACAAACGCACCCTGTAATAGGAAACAAAAAAATATACATCTTCCCCAAAAAGAAAAGAATGGTTATTATTAATGTTATGTGGGTTTTGCTCTTGGGCATGATCATAAACTGCTTAGCCCGTCAAGGGTAAATGTCCCTAGATCACACGACAACTGGTTATGGCTGGTGGTAGGTTAGTTGCCTGTAGGTTTTAGTGGATAGAGGTAAGTCCAAAGGGCTCTTCTTTACGTTATATGTGTGTCTATATATATATATTTGAGAGGTACAGAGGGAATTCATTACTAACATACATATGTCTTGAATGAAAAAAAAATTATTTGCGGTGCCATATGGAAGAATACTACTTCGAAGAAACATTAATTTTAGGGTTGCATCCATCTCTGATAAGAAGGGTTGCGTCCATATTAGAAAGCATTAGAAAAGCAGAAATGTTTGTGGGTCTCAAATATTGCTCTTTTTGCTTATTCTTGTTATAGATAGCTGTTGGCACTAAGAAAGCCGAGATTGACTATATGTTGGTGTTGTTTTTTGCATCACCAACATATAATTTAGCTGTTGTATACTAATTTCTCTGAATAGAGAAGGGAGAATTTAAAGGATTATATTTGAGATACACAAGAGGCTTTATGCTACTTTTACATCTTTATAATTTTTACAACTTAAAAATTTATTTGTTGTATACTAATTTCTCTGAATAGAGAAGGGAGAATTTAAAGGATTATATTTGAGATACATGAAGCTTTATGCTACTTTTGCATCTTTAATTACTTGCATCTTCTTTTCTCTGATGGGTAATAATTAGGCAGGTTTCAAACCCAAGGTGCAAAGCTCACTATAGTGATATTGATGTGATTGTATTTCTCTTAGTCTAGTAACATAGTTCCTAGCAAACTGTTTTTTATTCTCTAAATAACTCCGTTTTGAAGGTTAATTTTGGTGGCACTAATTCTTTATACTTATAGTTGTAGCCAGAAGAACCATGTGACCCTAAATTCTTAAACCAAGGACCTTTTTTATGAACCAATGCAAACCTATTTGAAATATTAAGAGCATAAAAATTATTCAAAAATAGATATGCACATTTTTCAAAATTATTGCTATAGAAATCTAGTTTTAAAGGTTGAACCATGCTAATATCCATTCACGAGGTTTATTTTATTTTATTTTATTTTTATATTTTGAAAAGAAAGTTCCCGAAATTCTTCCCTCTATTTCATTTTTTCGATAGTTATTTGTATCTAAATGTTGCAGATTCGTTCCAATGTTTTCTTGATCAATATTAATTTCTCAATGTTGTATTATCTCCATTTGTCACTATAAAAACAATATTTTCTTCAGGTGTAACTTGGATACCCAAGCAACTTACATCTTTCCTCATTTCATAATGCATTAAGTGTGTATTTTGATGCCTTGAGCAACATTTTTATTATTACTAACTTGGTAAGCATTATGTTATCAGGTTTCTAAGTATTTGGTAGTACCACTGACTTTTTCTTAGAACTTTGAATTTTTAACTACATCTTGGAAAATTTGTTCTCTGTAATTGTTTTTCTTCTCTAGTCCTCTCACTTGACCTCCCATATATATCAAAGACTAGTGAGAACAAGTGAATGGTGGTGAGAACTAGTGCGAAGTGAGTTAAGGCTCACATGTAGCTCAGGCTATTTTGTTTTATCATCATTACTCATTTTTATTCTCAAGACTTTAGGCTGAGCTATATTTTTACCTTCTAATTTCACCTATAAAAAAAACTATATATTTTTACCTTCTAATTTCACCATATTTTCAATTACAAATATAACTGGTTGGCAACCTATGCATCATGGATGTACACTAAACAAATTCTCTCACACTAATGTTAGTTCTTGTGGAATATGATATGATGTATTGAAGTGGTAAGTTCTATAATAAATAAAATATAACAAATGAAGAGAGAGAAGTTGCTGGCTTTACACATAATGATAGTTCATGTGATGCTTACATTAAATAAATAACCAAATAATAAAAGAGGAGGATTTTGTCTTTTGTTAGCTACTTCCCATGCAGATACATAGACATCCACACAATAAGTTGTTTTTTATATAGCACATGTACAAAACCACAAACACGTTGCAATGTCTTTTTATTTTCTTATCTCTTTGCTTCAATAGTTTGTGGGGTTGCTTTGAAAATGAAAAATTTTATTCTTAATTGTTATAGAGATGTTCTGTTATGATATCGAATGATCTTGACATTTGCTTGAGAAAAAGGTTTGGAGCTTCCTGGAGGATACTAGATGTATTCAATATGTAGTTCTGTGTGTTTTCTAATAGACATGCCATGGTTTTGATCACATATCTTTTCATATGGTGCTTGTTCAGTGATTCAACCTTAAATTATTGTTTTGTCTAGCTAAACTGTTAACATGGTGTTAGTTTCATTGCAATATATCACTATTCTTTTCAAATTTGCACGTTCTTCCTTGATCAATTGAACTGTTTGTCTACAATGTGTTGCTCATTTATGCTTTTTACCTGATTAATGCTGTCAATCTACTTGCTCAGATTTCTATTTTTTAATTAAATATTCTCCTCCAGTTTTCTTAGTGTTTCAAGTTCTCTGATGCAGGTTGCTGAAGAGATAGGGACAGAAGCAAGATTTCAGAAAGATTTTCTTAATCAGCTGGTAAACCATTTACATTGACATACCCAGATGTATAATTCTTACGATTTGTGGCCAGCTCTTGGTTCTTACTGTCAAGATATACTGAATTTTATTGGAGGAACTACTATGTTATTTAAATTAAATTTGGAATTGAGCATGATGAATCTACTGGTTAAAATGTCTTTGAGGAAAAGTTCTTAACTTATATCTTATGTCTGATACATCTTTGGAATTGCTTGTTTGTTTTTAGTCAGAAGTAGAAGCATTTTGCGTTCCTTTCCTCGTGAAGGAAAATGTTGAACAGCTTTCTTACATTTAATTCTATTATCTGGTTCATTACAGCAAATGACAGTACTCAAAGCTCAAGCAGGGGTGAAGAATAATATAAGGCGATTGAACAAGAGCATAATCCAGCATGGCTCCAACCATATCGTTCAAGTGGTTGTTTTTGCTCTAATTTGTTTCTTCGTGGTTTACTTTTGGGCCAAGATGTCCAGAAAGTGAGGATCGGCAGCCCTGCTGTGAGAGGTCCACTCCATGGAGCGGACACTGGAGATGCCCTTCCTGCTGCTGACCTGTTACTTCAAAGAAGTTCAATTGAAGGGTTTTATTCTGGACCACACAAATTTACAATGGTTCTGTTGTAATTTGTAAAGTCTTGTCATGTTCTTGCGACTTGAAAGAGGACATCTTTGACTAGGAATTAGAACAATAGTGTTATTAGATGTGGAGAAGGAAAGGATATTACTGCTTATTGAATGTTACAACTTACAATAGTATGCCTAACTTTTGTGAAATGACATTTGTATAAAAGAAAGCATTCTTTTATCCATATTTAAGCTTCGCTTATTGAGTGGTCGCCCTATAGTAACTGATAACAAACATCTTTTACTAGCAAAGTTACAGTGCTTTTGAGCTAGCTCGTGAAATGGCTTAAAACTATGCCACAAGTATCCAAGCCCTTCCAGCAGCAAAATGGTACTCCCAAGAACATACCAGAAACATTACATAATATTTTTTGAATTCAATACAATATCATTCAATCAAAAAGAAAAAAGGTGAGCTCTTAATTGGGATTTTGGATGTTATAGATATACTAAGAGATGTCAACTAGTTGAGCAACAAGGCTTTGGGCTTGTCAAACATTTTGGCACTAGCTACTCTTAACGAATGAAATGATTTTTGTATTTTATATCAAAGAGAACTGTCGTCCCATCCATATATTACCTCTACTCGTGCACTTCTAGTGAAGTAAAAACTAAAATGAACAACTAGGATTAGCATATACAAGCGCTTGATTTCAGAGGTGTACTCTTTTTGGCTTGTTCCAGCTTGCTTATCCTTACTTGCTTGAGGACACGTCTTGCCCACTCTGCAAAGAAGGTTTCATTATGACCAACCTTGCCATCTTTATAGAAGGTAAAGCATTCAGGATCTTCTTTGGGAAATGGGCATTCCTTTTCGCCATTTGGATCCCACCAAGCACCTTGGTGTTTCATCCCTGATAGGTCTGCCATCCAATGATGTGCATACTGGCCTAAGCCTGCGAGCTCCAACCATCCTTTGGGGAAGAATTCCATTATGCTACTATTTCTATCCATGAAAAGCATGTTTGTTAGCTGAGCTCCATGAGGAGATGCTAAAATGTCGGTGTTAGACATAACTTTGACCTGAACAAACACCAATTTTAGTCACACTCTTAAGAAGATGGTTAGTGTTTGCACTAATTTTTTAACTGCTAACATTGTTTCTAAGTCAACCTGAGCATTAATCACCATCACCAATATGGGCACCTTCACATTCTATCTTACAATTCTTTCTTCTTTTTTTGTTAGGATGAAATTCAAGAATGTTGTTTCAATGTGTTTAAACAATAGATCTAGATAACAATTTTTCTGACATGATCTATTTTGATTGATGCATAATAAAAGTTGTATCAATGTTAAGCCTATGTAAAAGTGATGTTCTTCCAATGAAAAATGTAAGAGCCAAGATAAAGAGATCACAAACCTGGTCACAGAAGGTAAGATCCTCTGACTGAATTACCTGCAACAAGCAACCCCCCACTCTTGCACACTCCCTTGCAAATATGTCAATCACAGCACTTGCATTTCTGAAAGATCTTGAACCTCTCCTCATTAGCAAAGTTAGCCTTATGATTGGCTCCCCTCCTTCATTGACTTCTCTCCCTCTACCTGCTAGGTTAATGCCACAAAAACCTCTTGCTTTACATCTCAACAAATCAAAAACCTCAAGCTTCTTCTCCTTCCCCATGTTCCCCAAATTATGCCTCATCACTATTGCCTTTTCAAAACAATGAGGCCCAACATCTCCTTTTTCAAACCCCTCAACCAAAACTTCCCCATAGGTTGCTTGCATTAGGTTCTGAAGCCATTTTCCCATGCTATTCCTAAGCTCACCCCAATGGTATAGTACCCATCTTGCTGGTCTTAAGCACTCATTCTTCGTGGACCAACCAACAAATGGAGCCATAGCACACACCCCATGCCACAAATTCACATAGTCATAGTAACTGTCTGACACAAAAGTCAAGCCCTTCATGAACAAAGTTTTGTCTGGAAGACTTTCTGGCCAAGCCAAAGCATATGAGTTTTTTGTGCCATCTCTTACATCACGACCATTGATGCACAAAAGCCTTCCCTTTGATTCTTTTGAAGGGAAATATAGGTACTCAGCTTCATTTTCCTCATAAGTGTCATTCAAGGAGCTCATAAACCAAGTGTTCCCTGAAATGGCAGTCTCAGAAAACCTGAGGTCTTTTAAGGGAAGGAAAGTCACAGATTCTCGGAGCTTTGAGATTATAGTACTGTCTGTAATATCTGAGTGACTTGGACCATGGTTGGCTTTCAATGCCAAACCTTTCCATTTCTTGAAAAATGCCCATGAAGACGCAGTGGGTGATAAGGAATAAGAATCAAAAGAAGAGGTTTCTGCTTGGAAAAGAACGACAAATAAAAACAGTACAAAGACACATATTATGAGTTTGATTGAGTAGAATGAACTCTTTCCTTTGGTAGGAGCTTTGCGGCCAGTTTCCACCTCCATCAGACTAGTCAAGTTGAGTATTGCCCAAGTGAACTTGTATTTATGATTTTTAATACTCATTTTCTTGAGGAAAAGACAAAAATTGTAGAAAACTTGAAAAAGGTTTTTGTTAATGGATTAAAAAAAGTAAGTTAAACTATACACAAAATGTCAATGAGTATCACAATCATTTTGAACCTGCCCTCATTCTTCTCAAAAAAAAAAAAAAATGGAACCTGCTCATGTAAAATCGTGACCAATAAATTATTGATAAATGTTTTCATAAAACGTGTATTTTAACTATGATTGACTCTCTCTCTCTCTCTCTCTCTCTCTCTCTCTCTCTCTCTCTCTCTCTCGGATAAGTGTCTCGAGGTTGATATGGCTGTTCAATTAAAAAAAAAAAAAAAAAAGCATGAATTCTGATCTCAACTTTATTTTGTGTAAAAGGCATGAACGTGCAATCTCACAGGATATCACCCTTCATGAGCAAAGTGTGGTGGATGGAAGAGAGTGGTGAGGAAAAAAATTTATTTAGTACTGTAAAATGCTGCGAGTGTTGACCATCATAATATTACCACCGTTGGCCGGGGCCAAAAATTGAAGTCCATGAGTTACCACTAGTCACCAAACATTTTCAATCAATATTTTAGCAAGTGGATGCAGAATCTTCCTCGTTGCAGCATCGTGTGTGTGACTTGTGAATGCATTAAGTCGTGCTATAAATTTTAAGGAGTGCCCTAAAAAATAATAAATGGTTCCGTTAGCGAGTGTCTAAAGGCAATAGTTAAGGTTGAGTTTTCTATTATAATCGATCAACTTTTTGAGAGTAATCTCATATGAGTCAGTTAAAAAAGTATTTGTTTATTTGCTTTTATTACTTTCCAATATAATAAGACCCAATAAATTTCTCCTTAACAGAAGTCCGATGACATCCATTAATAAAAAAAACTTTTAAAATATACATTTGTCAATAATTTTAGTACTTTGCATAGACAAATTTATTATGGTTGTATTTGTATGCATTTTTTGCATATTTATGCACAATTTCAATTAATTTTAAAAAAATGTGTGTGTGTATATATATATTCTTTTTGATAGGGTATAAAATATTATTTAATGTAATAATTTTTTTTTTTTTTTGGATGTTGATTTAATGTAAATATTAAAGGCATCCTAATGTGTGCGCTTATTAGGGGTGTCCATGGGTCCTAGAGACTCGATCAACCCGTCAAACCCGCCTGAAACCGGCTAGTCCGACGATCTGCAGCCGGTCGTCATCCTCATAACTCGATTCCTTCGAGTCAGTTGGCAGGTTTCCTCCCCAAAAACCCGAGCAACCTGACTCGGCCATAAAATCAACGAAATCCAACGACATTCAAAAGTTTTCCGACAAAAATTTACAAATACCGACGATATTGTTATTTTTTCAACGAAGAGTTGCTTGAAATCCACCAGATCTGGCAAGATCTCGTCGAGATCCAGTTCGGATTCGACGGATTCGGCCAAATATCGACCAAACCTAGACCAATCTGGTGAAATATCGTCACCAACGGCGAAGCCCAAAATGAACCAGCACAAACCCGAAACCCAACGGACCCGAATCGAACAATCCAATCATTAATACGGGTCAGTTTTCTCCCACCCGAAAAATTTGGGTCGGGCCTGGGTGGAGCACAAACCTGACCCATGGACACCCCTAGCCCTTATGATACTCAGTTGACAAAAGCTTATAAGTAGTTGCTTTTGATATTTTAGGATTAATGTTCCATGTACTTGGCAGTTGGCACAGTCACCGGCAAAGATAAAGAAGTACATATATATTTGTGAAATTTCAAACTATAGCCTGGTCAAGCGGTTCTAATTAAGAAGATAGATCGGAGAAAACTGAAAACATTGTTTATAGAGCTTTGTTTTAGATCCACCATTCACGCTCGAAATAAATTCAAGTGGGAAGGAGACGCGGAAAACAGTTGGCTGCAACAATTCCAAATTCCAAGAGCCATTTGACAGTGAACAAGAGTGGCATTTTATAAGAGACAACATTTTCACAACAAATCATAGATAGTTAGTTGTTATTGGTTCAAATTTGAACCTAACAATAAAATTACTTTTTTGCCCCAACAATAACAACCAGTAACAACCTACCACGTTTTTTGTAAAACATTTGTCACAACAATTTTATAATCAGCAAGAAACGGTAACTTCAGAATTTTTTAGAAAAATAGAAGAAGAAACATTGTAGCGTTTGGTTCCTATTTCTTAGAAGCAGATTTTTTTTTTTTTTTTTCCAATTCACATATAAAACAGTGAAAAAAAAAAAAAAAACCATCCAATGTGTTTTTAAAAATGGTTTTCAGAGTCCCTTCGGGGACATCCGATAAAGAAAAGTGGTTTTCAGAGAAATATAGTGTACTAGAAATCAGACTATTTATTTTCAGAAAGTATTAAAAGGAGGTCGACTAAATTTTTTTCTACATAAAAAAAATATATAATATCATGTTTGCATGCTTCTTGTTCTCTTTGAGCAGTTCTAAAAACTTATAAAATTAAAATAACCCACAGTAAGACTGAACAATGTTACTAATCTGTAAACAACCGCTAGCTAAAGATTCTTGCCCCATAAATCCCAAGCTGCCTTTTCTTCAAAGAACACTGCAACTTTATTTAAACCACTAACAAAGACAAAGTCTTTTCTTCAAAGACAACGTCAACTTGTTTTGAACGAATAACTAAATTAACAAAAAAAAAGGTATTTGCCCATGCTGTAGGTAAAGGGGAATCAATTCATAGTATACTAGCATTCTATTTACATATACTGTACATTAATTCTGTCAGTTGATCAGGATTAGCACATTATTATGTTAAAACAGCACACATAAAAACATAGAAGAATTGCAACGAGAGCTCAAGCTACAAGCATCGATATAGATCGTTACCATTTTGATCTACAAACATCAACTTGTAATCATCATTTGCACCGAATCGGGTTAATTTTAATCCCCCAAATAAAAACAGCGGAGATAGTGATAATGGTAGAGTCAGTCTGTCAGTAGGGTCAAAATGCTTTGCAGAGATTGTTAGCCTGCATGTTAGATGAACCCTGCTGCTCTATTGGGCCTGTAGAACCACACAGTTTGCTCCTCTTTGGTCCTGAAATTCTAACATGTGAGATTGCAGTGGCAAGGGCATCCACCAAACAGAAATCATCTGGATCCTCTGACTTGCAACTTTCAGATGATGGAGGAGGATTCAAGACCTCATTGGGAGAGCCAATAAGCATCCCGTTTCCATCTGACTTTAATCTGGGTGTTCCTCTATGGTTCTTCAAATTTGATTTCAGGGGAAGAGTCTTGGGTGTGCGCTCTGTGTAGAACAATAACCATGGATGCCCTGAAACAAGACCAATTTGTGTGTCAATTGACTATGAACAAATCCAGAGGTCGGCTATCATTCAGTCTTACAACCACATCCCAAACTACTAGATTAATAATTAAAACACTCACACACAACCCACTCATATATTTAAAGAAGTTACAAGCAATCAAGCAAATAAAAGAATAGGGTTATTAACAACTATCAACCCTTTTTTTTTATAAGTCAGCTATCCACCCTAAATTATGGAGGCATTTACCATGTGCATCCCAAACTTCAGAATTCTGCAATCAATAGTCAATACCCTAATTCAAGATTAGTTTGCAATTGACACCCCATCGACCAAATCAGTGTCTAAATCATATAGTTTACAGCTATACACCGTAAAGTCTAGGAGCTTCCCAATATGCATCCTCAGCTAAATGTGAGATAATCTTCCACTAATCTGATAATCTAGACACTAATTTGGATGGTGGATAGACGACCAAATCAGTGTCTAAATCATATAGTTTACAGCTCTACACCATGAAGTATAAGAGCTTCCCAATATGCATCCTCAGTTAAATGTGAGATAATCTTCCAATAATCTGATAATCTAGACACTAATTTGGATGGTGGATGGACTTTGCAAATTAATCTTATACTTGCCATTAAAGTGTTGAGTGCAAAATTTTGTAATTTAGGATGCTATATTACAAATGCCCCTTTATAGTTGTGTGGATAGCTGCAATCAGACAAAAAGATAAAATGGGCCAAGGTAAGCAGATCGACCTTTAGTGATGGATGGACCAGCCAATGCATGTTGGAAGAAAGGCACAAGAAAAAAGAAAATGCAACACTCAAAAACATTTCAATGTAACACACACAGCATCTGAACACAAAATTTGCAACACTGGTTGATATTTCAAAGATGATTCAAGTATGCAGGGTAACAAGGGGACAGATAGAGCAGTTAGCAAAGGAAATAATTAGAAGTTCTCTATAATTAAAATCTCAATCAACAGCATCATAAACTTACTTAATACTTCATCTGCAGTTATCCTAGCTGAGAAATCCCTTGTTAGCATTCTACCAATAAGATCTCGAGCAGGTTTAGATATTGACTCCCATACTCCTGTGTGGAAATCAAGCTTCACGTTCTTAATTGACTCAAAAATTGCTTCTTTGGAATCTCCACGAAATGGAAGAACACCAACCAAGAGAGCATGGAGGAGGATACCAGCACTCCAAATATCAACCTTCTCGGAATAATTTCCTAACAAGACTTCTGGGGCAACATAGGCTGGACTTCCAGCCAATCCAGTTAAGTTCTGACCTGCAGTGTAGTAATTGTGTCATTTTATGAGCAACCAGGCAAAGCTTTCACCAACAACCAACCAATGTATGAGACAACAAGAAATTCAACAGAAACGTACAAGGACACATGCCAATCATTTGTAGTTGTGTTTAACGAAGAGAAAAAAATAGCAGGAACTGGACAAATAATATATATGGTATTAAGGGAGAAAAAAAGAAGAAGATATTTTTATAAATAGTATTTAACATGAGAGAGAGAGACAGAGGAGATATACAATGTCATTTATAAGGGCAATGAAAATAATTTAAGGGAAAAATATCTAGTAAATGATGGGATGTGATAGATAACGATTTCACTAGAGAGGCATGATGATTACTGCTGATTAAAGATCCCTCTAGAAATTGTTATCCCTTTGTAAGGTATACAATAAGAAAACCCTTCAATATGCACATACAGGAGCCTAGCCAAAGGATTTTTTTTTTTTGATAAGTAATACGCTTATTGATATTAAAAAAGAAAAAGGAAACACCCTCGTACACAGGGAGCGTACAAGGGTTAAACAATCAAGCACAAAAATTACAATAACACAGCCAACTACAGGAGCCTAGTCAAAGGATTTTATCCACTATACAAGTTTCACACACACACTCAATAGGTCTTGAACCAAAAATCCATTACATTATTGATGGAGGAGGAAATACCATTTGAGCCAGATTCATTAGCAAAAGTTTCACAATAATATAGCCAACTACATGGTAGTGTATCACCTAGTTGAAACAAACATAATCATCCAAAAAGACCCAAAAAATCACCTTTACGTGATAGAAGCATTAAGCTATAGAGTCAACAATGATTTGTTTGTACAGTGCTATTTAAAAGCTGCACATCTATTCTATTATATTGTATTTACTATATTATATCTGTGGATGCGCACAAACACACAGGTATAATATTCAGTCATTTCTCTATAATAGAGATAATATCCATATGTTTTGACAAGCAATATGTATTTAGATTTGTATTAGCAGGGGGTTATGCATTACAAGATATGAAACAAAGTCAGTTTCTCATAGTTTGCGTTCAAAGGTCTTGTCAAGTTGAAATTGAATTTTGCACTCAATATTTTCCGCTTCAAATAGGGTCCAACTGACTGGTGAGTGATTTTTGCATGGTCATTCTTCATGTGTAGGATTTGACTTTGAAACCTTGACTGGATCAGCCAATCCCGTGTTCAATGCCCATTCTAACATAGAGAAGCTATTCACCTGTGACCTTGATTGTTTAGCTCCTTTTGTATTCGTACTGTATCTACTTTTCATTGACTAAACCACTAAGTGACTGTAATACTTTCTAGCTCTAAACACCTGCCCTAAAGCTATAAAATCTCCAATGGGAGCAAATGTACAGTGAGTCATCAATCTTGATAGTTGTTGTGTACAGTAATTGTGGGGCAAAGTAAGCTATTCCGCTACATAGAATCCTAATCACAAACAGATTTGCTTTGACCTTAACATTTTATGAACCTGGTCTATCTATTTGTACGTATTCGCTAAACCAACAAAGCAAGTCGATCCGATGGACATTTAAACACATGCATCATTGAACAATTTCTTATCAATTCAATTCTTCAAGTCCTACTTGCTTTCTTTACCGCATAAGGGCATAAATTTCCATTTGCTTCTATCTTAGCGGCTGAGAATGATGTCATTTGGTCTAAAGAATGCCAGGGTGCCTTACCAACAAGCGGAAGCCTGATTCAGGATATTTGGTCATTGCCTTAGTCAGCCTTGGGATTGGTACAAAATCATATTGGCTGTGGATATAGAGGAGGCCACAAGGAATGGAATCTTAGACTAAGGAACAAAGGATGAGAGTTATACAAACTGCAGTCACCTCTTGGGTTCTTTGCAATTGGATAGGTGCCTCAGCCCTTGTGGCTTCTTCTTGCTGCAAGGTCATTGCACAAAATCAAACCACAGTCCAAAAGGATAGGCAAAATGAAAATGAAAAAGGATGCACAATGGACAACTAGGAGGCATCTACCACAACTTGATCGCAACTGGATGGCTTCTTTTGGAGTATGAACAAAATTCCATTGAGTAAAATACTTTTTTTTTTTTTTGGGTGGGGGGGGGGGGGGGGGGGGAGTAAAATTCTCTCTCCATCTTGATTCTTCTAATGTGTCCAATTCACTCACCTTTTGTGGACTCTAACTAACCTCCCATTTTGGACTTGCATGTGTCTCTAATGATTTTCCTCCCTTTAGCTACTCATATGATTCAACAAATATAGGCTAATGCACTCTTCTTTTCATTCTATAGCCTTGATTTCCCAAAAAAGGAACGAGCAGATACTAGACCTACTAACTAAAATGAAAAAGAGATCAGAAATATAATGGTAATACTTAAATTACGAAATATTACAAATTACTAAAACTTAGAATAAATCAGGGAACCTAATGTCTAAAAAGAGTATGGACATCAAAGAAAAAATGGGCAGAATGATCCTTTTATGAAGCTCAAATTGAAACCATCTACTTCGCTTTAAAAAAAAATGATCTTGTTCTCACCACAATTAACAGAGAAAGACACCCATAATCAGAGCCAAACAGAGGCATTAAACTTCATTTGATCAAACAGAAACAGAAAGCTACAACATGGAGGAGGACACATTAAATAATTTATCAATCATAATGATCTATCCATCACCTCACTCTCACTCTCTGTGTTTTCTGGTCATGCATTAACAACATACTACCATTTAAACTCAAAACACAAGGCGCTACAAAGTCAGGTGGAAAAGTTGCGAAGGAAATAAAATAAACAACTTAATAAGTATCAACACTCTCCATAGCATGTATTGCTTACCATTAGAGATTCTTGTGGCAAGGCCAAAATCTGCAAGCTTTATCTTCCCTGATGTCGTGAGAAGAATGTTCTCAGGCTTTATATCTCTATGCACAACTCCCATATCATGACAATACTTAATAACCAACATCACTTCCTTGAATATATTAGCAGCACGATATTCCGAATATTGATCATCTTTGTTCATCTGATCGATCAAACATCCCCCGGAGCACAACTCCATCACAAGATGAAAACACTCAGGCTCCTCGTACACAGCCCGCAATGTCACCACCCCAGAATGACCAGACAAATGCTGCATTATCTCTACCTCCCTATGAACCGTTTCCTCCCCCTTCCGCAAAGTCTTGCACGCATATTCCACTCCACTATCTCTAGACCGACATGAACAAACCGACCCAAATTTCCCTTTCCCGATAGCTGCACCCAAAATATAATCATCCTCCACCTTATTCTTCCTACCCATTTGGGTTGCAACTTCTATACACCCTATCTTCCTCTTGAGGCCTCTCCCCGGTGGGACCGAAGATAAAGTCCCACACGGCGGAGCAGTGGCAACCCCAGCAAGCCTATTTTTACAGGTAACAACAGATTCAGTATCAACATGTTCTTTGCACCTCTTCTTCAACCTTGTATAGTCTTCTAGTGAATAGTGTGAGGTGAAACTCAATGATGGGGATGTTAAAGTGTCTGGTAAATTTGGAGACCCATTAGTATCACTTCCTTTCCTCTTCTTCCTCATCAAAACTGAGCTACTTAACACTATTTATCTCAAACTATTCCCACATTACATTGCAAACATCACCCAAAAATTTAAAAAATAAAAAAAATAAAACTTTTGTACACAACTATCCCTGTTCTCGATCCAAAAATACAAAACACAAAAAACCCATCAGTAAATTTCATATCTTTATGAAATTAGAAATAATAAAAAAAAAAATTGAATAATTTAATAGTTTCCATAAATCCCTAATACACAATATTTGTGAAACTAATTTCCAGTAAAATCAGAGAGGTTAGGGAAAAAGAATGAACCTTTGAGCAGAGCCAAAATGTTCCTCAGATTTCGGAGATCGAGAAAGCTTTGAACTTGTCCGATTGTTGGAGAGTAAAATCGGAAACGAGAATTTGGAAAAAATGGGTGTGAGATTTGATGAGGGATCGGAATAGAGGAAACCCTAGAAAGTTTCAGAGATTAAATTATTGGGGGAAAAGATAACAGCGTGATTGATAATTATACGGAATAGTTGTGAGAGAGAGAGAGAGAGTTTGGGTGAGCCAGGTGGGGTTTGAGTCGTTAATAGCCTAAACCACGTGTTGTTTCTGTATTTGTAAGGCCAAGGATATTCCACCATTAGCCTGTTTTCTGATTCGGTTTGGTGGGAAGGAAAAAGGATACAATGTGGGTGCGCGACATGGCGGTAAGTGAGGGCTCGGAATCTAGGCGATACATTCTTTCCGAGCAACAAATTCATCAGCAAGGTAATGTTGTTTTCACGTTGAATATGCATATAATTTTGTTTAAATATTAAAAATTGTTACTTAAAATACCTTACTAAGCCTCTTAATATTAAGAAAATTTCAATATATAACAAAAATAACAACCATTTGTATAGAGATTGCTTTTGTTACTAAGTCAAGATATCATATATTTCTTATTCGATGAAAAAATATTTTATCAATTAAGTTAAGTGAAACACACAAATAACAATCATATATAAAGAGAAAATGTAATCAATCATGTAATTTTTGATTTTTCAAATTATTAATACCAAAAAAAATTAATTTAAGCATGAAACCTTAAGAATGAGTTACACTTTAAATTATAAAACTAAGCAATATGTTTATTCAAAAAAAAAAAACTAAGCAATATTTTACTTAATTAGCATTTATTACCTCCATGCCAATAAAGATTTATTATGTCAAATTTAATTTATAATTTATAATTTATTTAAAAAGTTATAAATTTTTATGATAAAGTAACGATGATATTCATTTTAAAATTAAATATGGAGAATTTAATACTTTAGAGTTAATGACAAGGATTTTATAGTTGAATTGACATTTTTTTTATGAACGAAGCATTTGAAAGTTAGACAAGGAGAATTCAAATTACTGATTTAACAGTATATTATAATTATTTTTAAAAATTAAACTTTAAAATCAATTTTTAAATTAATTAAATATTAGTACTATTTAAAAATAGAAGTAACATTTTTTTTTTTTCGAGAGGAGAGTAGTAGCAAAAATGATACAATGGCACCGTACCAAGTTGCTTTCTTAAATGATTATATTATGATTTTTTTTTAGTTAAGAATTTTCATTTGTAGGTTTATATATAAATTATTTCTGGCTCGCTATTTTTTAATAGTTTGTCTTTTACAACTAGACTGTTTTATATCGTTTTCGTATGTAATTCCTTTTTTTTCTAATCAATTAAGTCAATTCCAAGTATCTATCAAACTACGAAGTACGTACACATTTGATGTGATCTGATGATGGGACATTGGCAAATATCAGTGGCCACACGTGGGTGATGATGACCTTTGTTTTCGTGTTTTGTGTTTTCGTTGTTTTCTATTTTGTGGTTACCATACTAGTAGATTTTTGTTTGGAATATTTGGTATAATTTTGTCTGATGGCTGTATCCATGGGCTGGTTAAATTGGCTATTGGTTGTACAGTACATACTTGTTAATTTACTCTATTCTTTCCGATTCTAATTGTAAAGTTCTGCTGGGATCAGATGGGTCGATGTTGATAGGATTGCAACCCAATTCCAATCGTAAAGTTAACTTTGTATTTTCCCACCTTCTTTGTTTGGTTTCCGATTCTCTACATTTCTTATAATATTTTACTAAAAGATTTTTTTTTAACCCTAACCATTCTATTACGATTTAAAGATGCCGTGTTAGTATTTTACTAATAATACTCTTAAAATAATAAATTAATGTTGTAAACAAAGAAATTAAGATTATTATTAATGGAATGTTGACATGGTAAAATTTAGACCATTAAATTATTAAAAAATAGTTAAAATTTTAATGGTCTAAATTTAAAAAATTTATTTTATAGAGTGCTCTAAAAAATCTAAATGATCTAAATCCTTCTCTATTTCCAACGCTTTTGTTTTTATCTTTCTGCTTTCACTTTCCTTTTCTATAATTGTTCCCAGGCTTGGTCCATCACAAATTCATTTTCTTTGTTGACAAATCCTTTAGGACCATTACAAGGCCTTTAATGATTTTATGTGGATACACACATATATATACTTCACATATTAATTACAAACTTTATATCAAATAAATAACTTTAGTGAGTCACTTGAAATTTTAAGGATGACATTTATTGTATAAAATATATTATATTAAAATGTAAAATTATGACAGATGTCCAAAATAATTTTTTTAGAATTCTATATTACAAATCTTGAAATTTTTTGAAATCTAATTTTAGTTCAATTATGATTTCAAATTTCTTGAAATTTAGTTAATAGGTTTTACCTAAGGTGAACTTATCATAATTAATGAGAATTTAACCATTGTGGTAGATAGGAGATAGCTATTTAGCACAATCATGACTTCTAGGCTAAATTTTTTTGTATAAGTGAGATTCAACTCAAGTCCCCTTATTCAATGATGAGAGATTTTACAAATTAAACACTTACATTAATCAAATATCACAAATTATAAGAAACTGACAAAAGTTTGGGAAAGCATCTCATATGGTCGGCATATAAACCACCCAATGAACATAGAAGGCAAGACGCATAAGTGTAGTCAATGACTACCTTGAGATTGCATATATTTCACTATACAATTTATTAAAAAAATAAACAAACAAACCATGCCCTGCAATCTAAAGGGGGTGAGGCGGAAGATTTGCACGAGAACAATAATAATAATTAAAGAAAAAAATGTAAAATATACATATAATTGGAAAAAAATGTAGAAATCTCAATAAAACCTGAGGTAGTTAGGAAAGTTGTCAAATGTGGCTTTTCTTTCTCAATTGTATTGTTTGGAGTAACAATGATAAAGGTCTTTGAATTGTTTTCCGCACATGTGCTCATGGTTTGTCTCGAAGCCAAACCAAGTCTCATTCTCACTTCCACCTCTTCATAGCCAAACGGGACTAACTTTAATGTTGGTCGGCGTTGGCACATAGGGTAATTAGGTTTGGTTTTTTGGAACAAATCTACAATAAATTGTTGGATCCTACATGAATTCCAATCGATGAAGGGTTTTTGGTGGTGGCAATGGTGACTTGAAGGCGACAACGGCATATTGGGGATGTTTGCTTGTAGGGTTGTATCAAAGGAAAGGATAAAAAAGGGTTGTATTTTTATTATTTGTTATACAATAGTAAATTAATAATGCTGTAATCTAAGTATTAAATTAATGACGCGGCATTCTCCACGTAGGATGTTACATTAATTTATAAAAGTGTATTTTAACAAAAAAAAAAATATGTAGTAATCCTGACACTACCATAAAATTGAAATACACAAAAGGAACAAAAGCACGTAACAAATTTTGATGGCTTTAATTCCTTCCTTCCAAATAAGGTGTATACAACAATTAGCAAGTAACACATATATGAAGTTGTAGGGGTCTGCATGGGTCAAATTGAGAAGTTTTTCTAATTTGATCCACCATGGTTGAGTAGAAAAAAAAAATCCAACCTAATCCAACCCACTTGGATTAGGTTGGACCCATGGGTTAGAATTTTGTTTTAATCGAGCATTAGAACAAAACTAATACAAATAAAACCAAATTAATAATTTAATAAACTTGAGTATAGCATCGAACCAACACAAACTATTTTATTAATGCTTCAAAATTAGTAGGATATCATACAGTTTTATCTCAATTCCCAACTCAGTTGATAAACAAAAGAGTAAATAATAATTTATATAATATATATTAAATCTAGATGGGTCGGGTTGGGTAGACGGATCTGCGAATCTGCTGACCCGCACCTGATCCAACCTACTGTAAAAATTAGTTTGACAATCCAATCAACCTACCAATCCAATCCAATTTACTAATCAGTGGGTTAGCTACACACCCCTATATGTAATGAAGGGGGGGGGGGGGTTTATGTGTGTCTATATATATAATTTTTTTTATTTTTTATATATCACATATAAAGGTGAGTTTCATCTTCTTCTTTTTTTTTTTTTTTAGAAATAGGTGAGTTTCATCTATGTAATCCTTGGGACAGACTTGTTCAATGAAATTTGGCAAACACAAATGAAAATCAAAGTCGCAACTTTGTTAGGTAATCATTGATGCAATTTTTTTGTTTTAATTGTCAACGTGGTAATATGGTGTTTCTTATTTATTTATTGAATTTGAGATAGAATTATACTTTAGCTTAATTTAGGACCCGTTTGGTAGGAGATTTATCGTAACATTATTTAAGTGTTGTGGAAAAATGTGAGTAAAAAAGTGTTGTAAAAATACGAGTACTGTTATTTGAACAACAGTACTAAACAACCCCTTAAGTTTATGTGTGTAAAAGTAAAAGTGAAACTCCCTCCTAGAGACTTGAATTTTAATATTTATTCTCTCATATCTTACAAACACTTATATTTATGAAGTAATCATCATATCAAGGATGCGCGGTGACAAGGTAGTAGTATATTATTATTGATGCATAATAAAATAGCATTTATTAATTATAAATTTGAAGTGAAGGGGAAGAATTCAAATATTAAGATGTCTTTATAAAAAGAAAAGTGCCTATTGCTCTTAATACCCCCTTGGCACATAGTAAAGTAGTAATGTGTCTGGAAGGCTGGAATTAGGGATGGCAATTTTTCCCCGCCCCGCTTGACCCGCCCCTCCCCGCTTCGCCCCGTGCGGGTTTTTCCCACCCCGCAAAGGTGATGGGGCGGGGATGGGGTGAGATTTTAGACCCGCACCACGGGGCACATTTTTTAAACCCACCCCACCCCGCCCCGCCCCGCCCATACCCGCCCCTCGTTAATAAGGGTTAAGTTGTAATTTTTCCATACTCTAAAACCTTATTATTTAAACAAAAATATCATCATCTTATTTTATTCTACCTAATGTGGTTCTATCTCTTTTTTTTCCCTAGCAAAGTTGGAAGTAAGGTACCAATATCATCATCTTATTAAGAGTTTGGATTATTTTATTGTGTCATACTATGAGATTTTTTTGTGACATTGTCTTGTTAAACATTTAGATAATATTATTTAGTTTTTGCTAAAAATTAGTTTGATTTGATAGGATAAATTTATTTATAATTTCAAGTATATTTTTAATATTGAAACATGTCATTTTTTTTGAAAAATGGTAATAGTTGTAGGGAAAATTAACAAGAAATAAAGTTTTACTATGTAGGGTGGGGCTTCGCGGGTCTTCGCGGGGCCTTAAGGGGCGGGGATGGGGTAAGAAATTTTCCCCGTCATGCGGGGCGGGGCGGGGATGGGGTAAGAAAAATCTGTACGGGGCGGGGGCGAAGATCCCATCCTTCGGCCCCGCCCCGCCCCATTGCCATCCCTAGCTGGAATGGCAGTTTATTAGAATCAAACTCAGCCTCATTACACTTAAAAATGGTATCAAAACACCAATTTAGAGGAAATTATTGTGTACTCTCAGAGTATCATAAATACGTACTTTTTTCTCTCACATGAATAATGAGATCCACCATTTATATGAGAGGAGAAACTATGCATTTATGGTACTCTAATATTACCTAATAATTTTCCCAATTTCAGATAATATATAAAGAAAAAAAAAATAAAAATAAGAAGAGAATTTATTAACTCTATTTTCACTTTTTTTAGGATTGGGCCTCTCTCTCTCTTCAAAAAATTTAGCGACCTTCGGCCTCCCCTAACAGCCTAGCCGGTCAGACCAACCCAAAAATTTTAAAAACCCAATTAACCCACCCCACAGTTTTACAACCCAAACCAAATTCGAGAGAAAAAGAAAGAAAGAAAGAAAGAAAGAATAAAGATAGAGAGAGAGAGAGAGAGACCGCCCAGGCTCGCCGCGCCGACCCACTTTGCGACGAAGAGGAACTACACGACGGCTGTGAAGGTGGTGGCCGGAAGCGAAAACTTCCATCCGCGACGGCGACGGAGGCGGTTGTTCTGATCTGATTTTCGCTCTTGAAAAGTAACAAACACTGAAGGAGAGAGAGAGAGAGAGAGAAAAAAAAATGTCTCAGTGTATGTCTAGTTTAAACCCACCCAAAACCCTCATCAACCCCAAAATCTCAATCAAAAACCCATCTCTCCCTGCAATTTTTAACGTCAAAACAAGACCCAGATTCCAAAAACTCACAACAATTTCTGCCTCAGTGATGTCAAGCCAAAACCAAGACCAGGACCAAGACCACCCACCACTCTCATTGGACTCTCTCATCAGTAGTAGTCGCAAAGATGAGGTTTTTGGATCAATCAAAAGCTCCTTGTCTAATTGTCTCTCTGAAACCAATCTACACCTCACTGTCCCTGGCCTCAAATCCAAAACCAGAGGCAAGGTAAACCCTTTTCAACTCTAACACCAAAGCTTCATTCTATTGTATTATAATCCAGAAATTCACTCACTGTACTATTTGTTGTGTGTGTGTGTTTAGGTTAGAGATATTTATGATAGTGGGGACTATCTTGTTCTTGTCACTACTGATCGGCAAAGCGCTTTTGACAGAATTCTTGCTTCCATTCCCTTCAAAGGCCAGGTTTTTATTTTTATTTACTGGTTTTAGTTGGATTTTTACTTATGGAAAAAGAAAATTGAGGTTAGCAAGAGTGTTAGTAAAAGACATTCTTATCTTTTTTTTTAGGTCCTGAACGAGACGAGTTTGTGGTGGTTTGACAAAACTCGACACATAACTTCGAATGCAGTTGTGTCTTCACCGGATAAAAATGTTACAATTGCAAAGAAATGTTCTGTTTTTCCTGTTGAATTTGTTGGTGAGTTATTGGAAGCATACTGGTTTATATTTTCTTTTGGCTTGCTATTATTTTATTTTTTGGGTGTAAACTACACCAATGCAATTGAGGTTTCATGAAATATTATCTCCAAAATTCTTGAAGGTGACACTCCTTGAGGTTTGTATAAATGTAACTGATAATTGTATTGTCCCTCACACTATGGCTTTCCTAACGGAATATTTCAGTTTTAAAAATCATTCAGCGTACCCAAACAATGGACAAGATGACATTCCTCGAGGTTTTTAGATGAAAAACACTCCCCCTTTGAGGTTTATATGAATAAGTAAAAAATTATATATATATATAGAAAAATTCCGTTAGGGAATTCACAGTGTGAGAGGGTGCACTTATCTGTTGCACTATAAAAAACCTAGGAGTGTCATTTTCGTCTGTAATTTGATGGGAGTATCATTTCGTAAAACCTCAAAAGAGGCAGGTATAATCCACACCCCTCCCCCTACAGGGAATATTAAACAATAACTATGGCCTATAATTTGTTGTAATGAGGTCCTAAATGACCAATCTTGTCTCAATTGGTCTTATTTCAGAAAACTATCTATTAAACTTGATCTTCTTGATTGTTGGTTGGTTTATTTTTTTAATAAATCATTTTCCCAATCCTGGTTGCATGGGAAGTGTATTGTTTTTCAGATTTATGCATGTCATGGTCTGTTAATACTTTTATTTTATGATTTATTATCTTGTATAATTGTTGCATACATGCTACAACAGCCCTCTCACATGGACATTGACTCACAAGCATGGGACCCATCCTATGTGAGAGGGGCGTTGTATCCAACTGTTACACAAGATACCACCTCCTTTTTTCAGTATGGCATACTTTTAAAGACATAGTTTCTTGTAGCCAACTTGCCATCCTTTTGCCATTTGTTTGTTAGACCATCAATTCTTCAATTGACACCAATATGCTTCTAATTTGTAGTTAGAGGCTATGTGACTGGAAGTACTGACACATCATTATGGACAGTCTACAAGAAAGGTGTCCGAAATTACTGTGGCAATGTTCTCCCAGATGGTGTGATATCAATCTATGTTTTGCTATCTTTTTTATCTGATTATTTTCATTCCCTATCTGATGGTCTCTTAATATGTGTTAAGGCTTGGTAAAAAGCCAAAAGCTTCCTGAAAATATACTCACACCAACAACTAAAGCAGCTGACCATGATGTCCCTGTAACTCCAGATGAGGTTTGATCTCTTTGATATCATCAGTCTCTTCTGTTTCTGTTATTATGTACAATTTATGGTCACAACTACCATACTTTTGAAGGAAAACAAAGAAAGAATTAAGTGAAATAGTTCATGAAAGGCAAAAAAAGCTATTAGTTGTCAGGCTGATAAGGAAGTAAACTTTGAAAGTCAAAACTCAAAAGATCAAGATTTGGACCAAAAATTTATAGTGAACTGTTTTCTGATTCATTCAGTTGAAGCTAATGATTTATGATTATTAATCCTGTTGGTAGTTAAACAAATTGGAAAGCACATCACAGCATTCTTATGGCTAAATGTTGGTGGTTTTTGTTATTTTGTCAATTTTTTGGTATCTTGTGATGGAATGACCTTGGTATCATATCTTTCAGAAAGCTTCACTAATTTGCTTAAAATGATTTTTCTAGCCAGCTTGGGTGGCTCATGTGATGATTTGTCTCACAGATAGTTAAACGTGGACTGATGACTCAAGCTGATTATGATGAAGCAAGTAGGAAAGCTTTGAGTTTGTTTGAATATGGACAGGTAAATAAACTTTGTTGGTTAGCTTTTATGGCTAATTTTTGTGTTCATGATCTCATTGAGATGTAATGGTTCATATCATGGGATTGCATTAGTCACACTATAAATCATATTTATTTGTATGTGGCCTTTTTATAATTGCGAAATTAACTTGCTTGATCATTTGGTTAATATTGCAGCACATTGCTTTGGAACATGGCTTAATACTGGTAGACACTAAATACGAATTTGGAAAGGCAAATGATGGTTCAGTTGTTTTAATTGATGAGGTTTGTCATCTTCTGAAGCACTGATCTCTCTCTCTCTTACACATACACCCTCATACTCACACAAAGTAATATTATCTTGATTGGATTACATTTCTTGGTTTGAAATTTTAGGTGCATACTCCCGATTCAAGCAGATATTGGATTGCCAATTCTTATGATGAACGCTTTCAGAATGGTCTTGAACCTGAAAATGTTGATAAGGTTTGTTATTTGTTATGTGATGTTTGCTAATTACCTCTGTTGCATAAAAAGTTGTGTGTGTGTTAATTAAAGGTTTCACGGATGTATACATGTGTCATGTACAACATGTGACCTTTTCAGTCTGGTAGGACTTGGTATGTCTCGTAGACTATTAATGGTGGATTAAAATGTAATATAGGAGTTCCTGCGGTTGTGGTTCAAAGATCATTGCAATCCATATGAAGATGAGGTATTTCATATTCTCAAGTCCTATTGAATATGCTTCTTCAGTTTTGTGAATATGCATAAGCATCTAATGTCACTGTGGTGATACAATATTTAGGTCCTCCCTGATGCTCCTGCAGATCTTGTTTGTGAACTAGCTTGGCGGTACGTCTTTTCTGTTGTTTCCCTGGGCTTCAAGTGTTATGCTTTTACAAATAAATAAATAATAATAAAATTAGCCAATAATATATGGTTAATGTCCGTAGGAATGAAGCCATTGTGGCCATTAATAACAGCAGTTATACTGTCATTCTCCAGTATTTATATTCTATAATGTCTTTCTCATCTCTCTATGTTTTTTTCTTATATTTAATTTATTGTTGTAATTATATCCTGGTCCATATAGTCTCTCTCCACTCTCCCTCTTAATTTTAGGGTATCTGTTTTGATTTGTTTGATTTGTTTGATCCGTAAGAATTAGGCATTTAATTCCTGGTCTGACTGCCCTAGTGACCATGAGCTACTGATGCCTTGGATGCTAGCTGTGTGTAAATGGAAAGTGATATGTTATGTGGTGTTAAATAAGCAATCATGTCGCCCGTGAGGGAAACCTGAGCTGAACATAATCTCTGTGCTCATTGCTCATAACCCTCTTTCTCTCACGCACTCTGGAGTTTTTTTTTGGGCTGCGGGGGGAGTGGGGAGGGTAAGTAACTCATAACCTTCTTGTTCAGCCCATGCTAGAGGCTTTTAAAGCTCTTAAAGAGATTCAAGTAAACTCACAAATATACTCATAAAATGTTCTACATGGAGAACCTTTGGTGTGATCTGCAAAGGAACCAATGAAATCAAGGTAATATTGGTTTTCTCGCCTAAATAAACGATTTTCTTAGGTGATTTTAGTTGAACAAGACCTGGTTAAGGAAACTTATGAGGTGGTGACTAGCACATCTTGTGTATTTTTCTGGCCTATAAGGAAGCTCACTTTTGTCTTTATTGCACATGTGGGGCGGCTGTGCGTACTGCCTAGTCTTTTATTGGTAATGAATATGTTACACCATCAAATAGGTAGTCAATTTTGTTACAAAAAAGCTGATCATGATGTTTATAGTTGAGACGTATTTTCAATAATGCATTTGTAGATTCACTCTTTAAGATTGTGTACTAACTTCCAAACTTTTTGTATTCAAATGTTGTGCATCTCTCATTCATTTATGTTGGGAACACTTTATGTTGACAGATACATTTTCTTGTACGAGACAATAACAAAATCAAAATTCGAGATGCCATTGGTGGAGGTAAATGAATGACATATATTATTATTGTTATATGTCATAAATAGGAGCATTTTTTTTTTAAATATTTGTCATAACTAAAACCATAATTTTGCTTTTTTCATGCAGGAGCCAATACATGATCGAATTTCTCAAAATGTTGCACATGCGCTGGCCTCTTTACAGTAATTAAGGCTTAAAATATTGCATTGGTTCCATTCCATATACGTCATGTGGAATAACCAGGAGAAGAAAGCACAAATTTTGATCTTATAAAATGATGGGAATTTGATCTTGGGAAGCACTGTGAGTTGCTGATATTGCATGTACAATTTTGTTGTCAAGATGGCAGCATTGTCAGTCTCCCAAGGCTTTGTCATCTGACCATGAGGTGGGCACAACCAAGCCAAATTATCAATTAACTGACTCACTAATTGTTGTAAACTTCTTTTATATGTTACTTTACTGTTTACAGGAATGTTGCCTTTTGCTTATATTCAATAAAAGAATAGGAGATCTTTTTTGTCCTCTTTGCAATTTAGTTCTGACCCACAGGAAGTAATTGTTTTCAGCAATTGGTGTATTATTTTTTTTTCGCTGAATGGCAATTGGTGTATTTTTGTGCTTTTGTTTTGTGATGTGATATTGGGGTGAGGGATTGGATGCATCTTTTCGATTTTTTAGTACGTTCAATTCCATGGCAACATATGTGATATATTGCTTGTCCCTTGATTATCTAATTTAAGGTTCATTTAGTAAAGCAATGTGCAGAACCGAGTACGTTGGTCGTTGGGTTCACCACCCATAGCCATGGGAATCTATGGAAGTGGATATTCCAAGAATAGCTCTAATTCATCCTTATTTTGCTACGTGGGATTCATCCATGGAGGTTTGGATAAAACTTATTAGTGCATCTTCAATAGCTTATCTAAAATTTTGTATTATTTAGAGAGTGAACAGTGATATTTTTCTTTTACATGCTTACTTTTAGAAATACACCTTTTAACAAATTCTCTATCATTTCTTCATCTCAATTTAAATATTATTTCTTCGTTTTTTCTTTAATATTTCTTTAATCTTTTTTAATCTTTCTTTATTCATTTCCAACAACTATATTTTTCAAATTTCTAATAGCAACTCTTTTCAATGTTTAGACCTAACTGCTATTGCAGAAACCAAGTCAACCAACTCCTCTAATATGGAATGATTAAATAGAGCAAATCACTCTAAGAAGCATACCTCACATGTAAGCAGATATCTCAAGAAACCAGAATTCAAAGTTACAACCACTTTGTAATAAAATCATCAACAAGTGCTAAAGTTAAACATAGGGTGTCTAGATTATCAATACAATCGATCAAGAAGAATGCAGCTTATGTAGTAATCTATCAAGTATCAATGCATCCAATAGTCCAATACTAAAATATAAATGTTTCAAAGACAAGTCTATATCTCAAATTTTATGACCAGTATTCAATAACAAATAAAAAGGTGCTCTGATAAGCAATGCAAATGTAAAAATATAAGCCTCTATTTAAGCCATGCAAATATACAAATACAATTGAAATGAAACGCAATGAAATTTAATAAAAACAAAGCATTAGAAAAATACTTTGTTGTCTGTGCTCCACTCATTAAGTATATCAGAATTTTTTTTTTCATGTTTTATAAAAAATGCCTTCCATAATAGTTCTTAAACATACCCATGTATTCTCTATCGAACAGTTGGTGTGCAATAGAGATGAGACCAAAATTTTTATTAGAAAATAAGAAAATCTAAGGGAATCGAATTAGTTTATTGACTGTAATAATATCAATTAAATAGAGAAATAGAGATAAGATCAAGAAACAGAGTGAGAGAGACAGAGAGAAAATACCCAAAAACCCAAAACCCAAAACCTAAACCCAGATAGTAGTGAAGAACAATAGAAAATCATTCAAAACCACCAAATCATCAATTCGTACAATAAACAAATAAATTCAAATATGACAAAAACCCTATGAAAGCAAAATTTTGGGTACCAATATTCATGGTTGAGCCAATGTTTTCAGAACTCCATTTTCGTCAGGGGTGGTTGAGCAAACTTCGGCTGAAAGCCATGGTACAGGTCGTTTTGTGAGAGAGAATCATTTTGTGAGAGAGAGCAACGATGATGGGTTGATTTTGTGAGAGGAGTTTCTGAAGAGAGAGAGATGCGTTGATGCATTCTGAAGAGAAACCAGGAGCACAATGGAGAGAAGGAAAATCGTTTTGATAAGAGAGAAAGAATAGTTATTTAATATGGCTAGATAATTTTTTAAGACAAAATAAGTTTACGGAGTTGCTACTATGTTTTTTATATCTAGAGAAGTACTGTAACAACTTCAAAAAATATTTGGAAAAGTTTTGCATTTAGAGAATTTGTTGGAGTTGATTTTTGGGGTTTGCTCTCCAAACAATAGATTTAGCTTATCTATTGGAGATGCTCTTATGCATAGATTTTTAAGGTTTATGTACATCTTAGGTTCATGTAGTTTTCTTGTCAATATAGCAATATTGCATGACTATGTGGCTTATTGATCAATGTACTTAAAGTGCAAATTCTATTAAGATGGGATATAAAATCTATCAATTATATTGTGCCATATCAGCTTAATAAAAATTAAAGAATAAATCTTACCACAGACAATCATTTATTTTCCTCACATGATTAATTAACCTATCCAGAATCTTATCTTCCTCCAATCGTATCAATTCGCACTGGTAGAATCTCTGACGCTAGTGCCTGTGGTGGCTGGAGCATTTTGTTTTTTCAATCGTGGAGCCGAAAAATGGGTTTTTTATTTTTTAATAAAAATTTTATGAAATGGAGTTTTAAGGAGTAATTGTGTGCGGCAAGTGCAATTCTTTGTTTAGTAAAATGTTGATGTGGAGTGTTTCTATTGGAGGGCTTTACACCCCATCTGGATTGTTAGGTGTTAACCTATATATATATAACCTAAGTTTCTGAAATTTCTGCAATTTTTTACCTCACTGCTATTTTCTTTTTCTTTATTTTAGGTTTTATATCTTATATATTTATTATTTTCTTCAAAATGTAATTATCTTATCAAAGGTTATAATAGTTTAGTTTAAATAAAACTCTACTAGATATATGTTTTCAGAGCTTGAAAATTCTATTTCAACAAAAATTTTATAACAAAAATTTCTCAGAACTTGCCGCATCATCATTATTTTTTTTAAACAAAATTATTAAAAAAATTGACTTGCACAAAACTTTTTTTGAGAAAAATTGCACGGATGCTTAAACATGTGTCTGGTGGGCAATATATATTTTATTATATCTACAATTCTACATTATCCATCTAAAATTTGAAAGAGATTTCCTATTGATAAAGTAACTGTGGGGTTGGATTTCTTGGATTAGATCAAGCTCACAAAACATCAATTATTAACAATGAATTGTATGAATTTTTTTATGTCCTTATTAATCTATATATATATATATAACTAAGCTTTTGACTTATTATTAATCTTCTGCAGAGCTTGTTACATCATTGTCATTTTTTTAAACTAATTTATTTTAAAAAAAATTATTTAACTTTTTTTAATTAACAATATCAACTTCAACCCGATGAGGGTTAATCTTTGACATCTACAACTAAAGTCCAAACTTAATAAAGAGTGAAATTCTATCTTTCTAATAAGTCTAACTTAAACTCAAACATTAATAATCATGAACGCTATAAAAGCAGTACAAACCTCAATGTTTTTTTTTTAAGCCGAGTAGAGGTATAAACTCTTCTTCTATTATTTTCTTCTTCTCTACTTTGTTAAAATAATATATTTATTTTATGGTTTTTCATGTATATATGATTTTTTTTTCATTGTTTAAAGTTTAAACCTGTTAAAACTTAAAACTTATTACTTTATGGGTTTGTGTACTTTTTTCATTTTCTTATATTTCTCTTTTGAATTGTCATATTTTTTTTGAATTGTTTCAATAACTTATTCTTTAAATATATATCCTTTTTGGCATTTTCGAAGTTTTAACATTTGAATTTATGTTAGGTTTTGCAATATTTGAACATGTTTAACAGATTTCAATGACTATACCACATGTTATTTTTTTGAAGGTAATCAATTTTTCTTTTATATTTCTCTATTGGGTAATCATATATATTTTGTTTTTTTTTTTTATCATTTATATTCTTTAATATTTCTTTGGCCTTTCAAAAGTTTTAACATCTATATTATTCTTTTGATGGTAACACATCTTTCTCTTATATTTCTCTGTTGTGCAGTCATATATATTTTGTTTTGTTTCAATAATTTCTAAACAGTGAATCATCTGATTCTTTAATATTTTTTGTTAGCCATTGCACATTCAAACAATGCTTCTTCTTTAAATTGTAACACAAATTGAAGTCTTACAAGAGCAAATCATATAATGATGTAGTTTCTTAATCAATTTAAGATTTTATATAATTATTTTAGTCTACCTCACAAATAGGTAGGTTTCTATGCATAGCATGGGTTAGCAACTAGGTTAATCTAATTTGGTAAGTTGTTATTAGTTTTAAATTTTAAATATATCACTAAAATTACTTTTTAGTTTACGAGTAATAATTTATTACTTAAAATTTATTGCGAAAATAATTTTTTTTAACCTAAAAAATTAAAATTGTAAAAATATTATAGATATAACATTTTTCTATAATTAATGAAAATTTTTCAAGAACTGTTTAATTAATGGAGGTCATAGATTTACTTAAATGGGTATATTCTTATCATTTATTTAGAAGCTTCCAACACTTTCATTCTTTCCAACAAATATAAGATGATAGTTTCACATAATAAAACCTTTCCCCTTCTCAATCTAAATTTCTTATCTTTCTTTAGTTTCAAAATATTTTCTAAAAGTGGTCTTACTAATTAAATTTCAAAAATAGTTAGTTTTGATTAGATTCTACAATTAAAGTCCAATTTTACACCATGTTAATCTAATTTGGTAAGTTGTTATTAGTTTTAAATTTTAAATATATCACTAAAATTACTTTTTAGTTGTCATCGGCCACCCACTGCTGCTGCCAGGTCCACTCCTCAGCCGGCCAGCTGGTTTATTTAATTTGGCTAATGGGTTTAGTGCTCTCTTGTGCTCTTGTGGTGGTCTCATTAGACCTTCCTGCACAAAAATTTATCCCTGTTATGGGCCTAATGTTCAGACTTCTTTTGAAAAAAAAAAAAAAGACTTCATTACAAGTACTCTCTTTTGCTTTTGTCATCATCCATGGTGGGCTTGGTTTTCCCTGTCTTCTTTTGTTATCTTTTCATTTGTCGCGTGCTCAGAAAAAAAAAAAAAAGTCAATCAAGGCGGCTAAATTATTCTAGACGTCAATATTTATTAGAAACAAACTTTTTATCTTTTGGTGCAAAGATGAATTTTATTTAAAAGAAAACAAATTACCGGATCACATGATCATATACAGGCACTTCTCTATGAGTACCTATTTGAAAATTGTTCCTGATATACTTCTCATAAACAAAAATAGGGCACGTTTCACAAACAAAAACTCTGTTTTCTTGTAAACTTCCTTTTTTACTAGTCTGTCTGCTACCATATTGGTCTCACAGTAAACATTAGGGGTGTGCAGAAAACCCACCGACCCGCCAAACCCGACCCAACCTGACCCAATCTGCCAGGTTGGGTCGGTTTTTAGGGCTTGGTGGGTTGGGTTGGGTTATAAATTTTTTGTTTTGTAGTGGGTCGGGTTGGGTTTAGGTCATAAAATTACAAACCCGCCAAACCCGACCCGACCCACCCATATTTTAATATATATTTAAAATATTTTATATATTTAATAAATATTTTTTGTAAAATTAATTCCTAGTAATATATAATATAAAATATATTATATAATATAAAATAAAATCCTACAAACATATATAATATAAAATCCTATTACTTTCTTTAATATATATTTAAATATATTATATAATTAATAAAAAAAATATAGGTTCAATTTAATAAAATTAAATTAAAAAAAAAAGTCTAACCCATGGTTCAACCCGACCCAACTCGACCCATGTGGGTTGGGTTGGGTTGGGTTGGACAGATGTGATGGGTCGGGTTGGGTCGAATTTTTTTTGACCCACCATGGTGGGTTGGGTCAAAAAATTCCCTCAACCCGACCCAACCCGACCCATGCACACCCCTAGTAAACATGAAGAGGATGGACAGTCCACTTTTACCCAATAAGGTTTTTGCAATTATTAATTAATGGTCTGTTTGGATGGAAAGAGGAAGAGGGAGAAGGGGAGGGGGAGTGGAGAGGAGTAGGGTAAAATTGGTTAAAAATAGATGTGATGCATATTGACCATCTTTTCCTAGCCATTGTATAACTTTAAAAACAAACATTGCGAGTCAAAATTTATTTCTGCACATTGTGAGAGGTACAACTATAAATTGCAGGTACGGACTCAGGTGGAGGCCCAAGGGGGCTCAGGCCCCACTGGGTTCAATTTTTTTTTTCAATTTTAAAATTTTTTTTTATAGTTATTATATGTTTAAGTTTTGTAGTTGGGGCTCTTCCAAAATCATAAGTCTCCCTTCTCCTCAATAAGCTTAACTAGTATCATCCAAATAGCAACTATCTAACCTAAAAATTTAACAAAAACAATAAAAACATTCACAATGGTGATTGTATTTTAATGAAAAAAAAAATTACCATAAAAAAATCATGTGTTATTGAAAAAACTAAAGTTGAATTTTTTGTAACTACAATAAACTAGTATAAATATCAGTTGACTATAACAAGTTGTTAAAAATAAAATACAATATTTTATGAAGATTATATCTCTTCTTTCAATTAAAAAACTCAAATTCTCTCTCTTCTTTTATTATTTTAATGAGTTATTTGCATTATTTTAGATGAAGTGATAAAAAATAGAACATTTGATATTGGAAAGTGACGTAGTAAAATAGATAAAGTAGCATTTTGAGATGCTAAAAGCTAAAATTTTTACCACCACCACTATGAATGCTCTAACTTCAACAAAAAAAAAATCCTAACTAGCTTAATATTAAAAAAAAAACATTATTTTGTTTTTATTTTTGTCTTTATTGGTAAATAATTGCATCTTAATGAATGAAACTACGATTTTAAGTATTTATAATTTTTTTAATACTATATAGATCTTTGAGTTTTTTTTTTTTTTTTACTCCGGCGGCCCTGCTAGCTTAAAATCACTCACAAAAAAAGTCCATCAAGGCGGCTAAATTATTCAAGACGTCAATATATACTTAAGAAAACAAAGCATTGCGAGTCAAAGTCTAGTTCTATACGTTGGGAGAGGTACATCAATAAATTGCCATGAGATGATAGACACCTGCACCAAAGAAATTGAGAATGGCTGAAGAATCTGTGAAGTTGCTAGGCTATTGGGGAAGTCCTTTTGCCCTTAGAGTTAAGTGGGCTTTGAAACTGAAAGGTATCCAGTACCACTATGTGGAAGAGGATCTCCCAAACAAAAGTCCCATGCTCTTGCAGTACAATCCTGTTTATAAAAAAATTCCAGTCCTTGTCCATGATGATAAACCCTTGGCAGAGTCACTCGTAATTCTTGAATATATTGATGAGGTGTGGAAGCAGAATCCTCTCCTTTCAATAGATCCATATGAAAGGGCCAAAGCACGGTTTTGGGCCAAATTCGCTAATGACAAGGTAAGAGAATAAGCCACCTTCTCTATGAGCTTAGTTATATGAACTACTATACTGGTTACACCAACTACCACACCCCTGACTATTGGGGATAGCTCTTAAATTATGCTCTTATTCATTGAAAAGAAAGTATGCTTCAGCTGGAGGACTATTGGTAATTCAAATACTAGATGACTTATATAGAGATTTTTCTTACAAGACAACAATCTTAAACTTAAAATAGGCACAAGATTTCCATGTAGCTTTACGAGTGCATGCTAATAGCATTTACATCAGTTCGTGCAAAAATTGTCTATTTTAGCAAAAGAACCTATTTTTTCAATTTTACATACTCACTTTTCAAAATAACCCACATCATATTATTTATTTTATATTACATTACATTAAAATATCAAAATTTTTTAATTTTTTTAATTGTTTATCTTTCTTCACACACAATAATTACCATTCATTCTCTTCCTTCAACCTTGAGAAAAGCATTGAAAGAATATAAAAAACTATATGCAAAGTGAATAGTGTTTATTGTTACGCAGTTATTGTAGCAACTTTATAGATTACACATTTTTAGCCTGATTGATGTGGATGATTGTTGGGGTTGAATGTGCAAAATTGATGCTATTTTCTATTTTACATTGATGGAAATGTTGTAACATGCGATTTCCATCTAAGCTAACTAGCATAGAATAGCCAATTCTTTAATCAGTCTACTCTTTTCAGTGTGTGCCACCAGTGATGGCTGCATTTAGCAAGAAGGGGGAGGAACAAGAGAGAGCTGTGAAAGAAGCTCATGAGAATTTGAAGATTCTTGAAAGTGGTCTTGAGGGGAAGCGCTTTTTTGGGGGTGAAACAATAGGCTTCGTGGATATTGCTGCTGGCTGGATTGGATGCTGGGCTCGAATGACTGGGGAAATCATAGGCATAAACCTGATTGATGCAGAGACCATGCCTTTACTTGATGCTTGGTTCCAAGATTTCCTTGAGGTCCCTTTTATTAAAGAATGTATGCCACCTCAGGATAAATTGCTAGAACACAACAAGGAATTCCACAAAATTTTGACTGCTGCATCAACTTGAAGTCTTTATATCTCTGAGCACATACTTAAGGCTACCTGCATATGGTGTATGAATGATTGTTAGTGAATTATATAAAACTATAAAGGATATGGACTTAAGCTGATATTCTTGATATAAATATCATGCATGTAAGATTAGCAAAATCTGACGAATAAGAATTGCAAAATTACTAGGCAATATTATATATATGCAATATTGGAAGTACTTGTTTTCGGAAATTTGGTGAATTTTTGTGCTTTTGTTTTGTGATGTGATGTTGGGGGTGAGGGATTGGGTGCATCTTTTTGATTTTTGAGATTGTTCAAATTGCATGGCAACATACGTGGCTTGTCCTTTGTTGGTGCCCACTTTTGACAAAGAGCCCAATAACAGAAGAAGCCCAACAAAATAAAAAAAGTGAGAAGAGAAAATAATAAAGTAAGTCCAGTAAGATGAAATGGCAGTAATAATAGACAGTAAGCCTACAAAAATAATAAGAGGTAAAAGGAAGTAAATGGGCTTAGAAAGTCCAAGAAATGAAGTAGTAAACCTATGAGAACAATAAGAGGGAAAGAGGAAGTAAATAAGCCGGAAAAGCCTAGAAAGTGATTTAATAAATTCATTGAGTTGGCTTAATGGCCAACAAGCCCGAAAAGAATAAGAGGTAAAGATGTGGTAATTGGGTCGAGGAAACCCAAATATATACCAAAAAGCCCATGGGAGTAAAAGAGGTAAAGAAAGAGTAAATGGGCCGAGGAAGCTTGAAGAATGAAATGGGCTGGCATAGCAGGAATGTTGGCTAGTAAAGCTCAAAAGAGGTAAAGATGTGGAAAGTAGATTGGTATGGTAGGAGCATTAGCCTGTAAACACACAAGTAACAAGAAATAAAAGAGAGGTAATGATATAATAGGAATAATGAAGTGGCATGGCAAGATCCCTAGCCAAGAGGCCCATGGACATAGGAAAGAAAGGAACATGGGCTAGGCAGGTAAGAGAGGGCCTTCACCTAGCCCAGAGAAGGAATGAAAGGTAAGGGACATAAGGACGTAAGTCCAAAAGCCCATATGTCCTTCACACCGTAAAAGTCAAACACCCACCAGATAATACAATAGAATCAGATAAACACAAAGGCAGTAGGAATGGTGTGAAGGCCAAAAAGGAATAGATTCAAACGGAAGTGGAGCATACATAAAGGGCCCAAACACCTCTTATTTGTACCCAGCCAATACATGAAAGGTAGGCCACGGGTTAAGGGTATCAAAGGGTGTGGTCTGGCAGTGAGGAGAAAAAAAGGGTCTATTTTGGAGTTCCTGCTCAAACTTCTTTGGGAGAAATGTCTCGGTGGGATGACATCTCACCCAAAAGAAGTAAGAATGAGCTGAGACCACTTAATGCATGCCATAAAGGTAGGTAAGGGAGAGTCTTAATCTTTATCTAGAGGAGAGTAATGAGAATAGAGGAAGGTAAGAAACAAGACAAGTCATTTTGTTTGGAAATGAGGAGTGGTGTAGCCAACACATTTCATGCAATGGTAGGGGCTAGGCAATTGGCAGGCCAGTGGACAGTCTTAGAAGGACACCCATAAAGAGCTAAAAGTGGTTGAGGGGTAAAAATGATAAATCACATCATAGCATATAGTATAAAGGGTGGTAGCTATGAAGAGTAGAGATCATCAGAAAAAGAGGTATCATCGCCATGGAAAGAAATAGAGGTAGAACAATAAAAATAAGAAAGAAAAGAAAAGAAAAGAAAACACAACAAACCAAAGAAAAGTATAAGTGATAAGAATAGAGACATGCATCAATAGGCTATCCATTTCTCTTCCTCTTGACAGACCCACTCTCTAAGAAATCGAGAGTCAAAGTTTTAGCCATTCAGGTCATTTTTCCAAAGTGTGTAATTTCTATGGCAAAAGTCTTCTTTGAGGCTACTTATATTGGAGATTGATTCTCTTTTTGGACTTGTATCTATTGAAAAGCTAAGCCCATTTCTTGGGCAAACAAGTTTTACTTTTTGATTGATGAATGATTAGTTTGTTACCTTATTACTGAACTGCTTGCTGTAACTTTGTTATTTGCGGTTGTATTATTCTGCTATAACCTTATTAGATTTATTTGTCCTCTTATTTAGGCGTTAGTATTATTTGTTAAATGTTATAGCTTCTCTACCATATTATATTTCCTATTGTAATATTTGTAACAGTTGATCCTGTCGTGGACACACCATACACTCAATACTCTAGTCGAGGCACGTCTATATTGGGAAGGCCTAACTTGTGCACAAACTGGTCTAAGGTGTGTTTCACTTTGGCTAGCCCCAACTCTCCTACCCCAGAACACGGGCCGTGGTACAATAGAAGAAGTTAAAGCCCAACAACACAAAAGGCCCACCACATTCTTCATTATTTAATTTAAGCTTCAATTAGTGAGTAGTTCTAGGACTACACACCTTTTCACAACTTTTTGTTACAACTCTGACATGACATATTGTGAGTAGTTATCTATTACTTACATATAAACCCACCATTTTTCCTTCATCATTCATACTCTACAACATAACAATTATGACAAAAAAGTTGTGAGATAAATTGTAGTACTAGATTTTGTGTTACTTAGTAAAACAACATGCAAGATTGGGTGTGTTGGGTTCACCCATAGGGAACCTATGAACTCTTAAGGATAGAAGTGGATATTTCAAGAACCATTGGCAGCTCTACGTTCAGTTCAGGGCGGTCATAGGACCACCCTAACATGATTTTTTTTTATTATATATAAATTTTAAAAATTTATGATTTTTTAATCCTTAAAAAATATTTGTGGCCACCCTAAACTTTTTTAGGCCCAATGTAATTAAATTTTGGACAAATTTTGGTAACAAACTTGGTTGTAAACTAAAGCTATAACTCTACTTAATATTTTATTTTATTGTATGCAAATTTTGACAAATCCACAAATAGATGCATTTTTTTTCTTATATCCTCCATATTTGCAACATTTCAAGAAGATAAAAAATTAATAGCTATTTCATTAATCAAATCTTTAAATTTCAAGTTTTTGTAGTATAAAATTATACATAAAAAATAAATTTATGGATCAAAAGTAAATAACATACGATTAACATGAAATTTGACATGCATCTTAAGAACATACAATTCAACAATTAAATTTTCAAAATTGACAATGTTAATTTATTTAATGAGAGTTGTAGCCTTAGGGTATAATTAAGTTTGTAGCCAAACATTGTCCTTAAACTTTAGTCCCCTTAACAATATATTAGGTCCTTACAAATAAAAAGAAAAATCCCAAGAAAATTTTTATCTAACTAAAATTTTGATAGAGATGTAACTAGCAACATTAGTAATGAGACTATCATGCAAAAATTTCAAAATAAAAAAATTTGTAGAAAGAAATTGTAAAACTTTATGTATTTGTGTGACTGTGTGTGTGTGTGTGTTTTTGGTCAATATATGAAATTCTCTTTTAATTAAATTTTGGGTAATTTAAGTTTCTTAATGACCACCCTAGAAAATATTCTTGGAGTCACCACTGCCAAGAATAGCTCTGATCCATCCTACTTGGGATTCATCCATAGGGATTTGGATAAAATTTATCTATAGGTTTTTTTAGGTATATGTAGTTATGTACATCTTAGTTTCATTTTTTTTTTTTTTTTTTTTGGTGTCAATATAGCAATATAGCATAACTATGTGGCTTATTGATAGATGTATTTAAGTGTCGCTTGATAATTATTTACCCCTAACCTACAATAGAAACAACTTTATATATATATATATATATATATATGTATATATGTATATATATATATATATATATATATATATACATATTTGGCTAATGGTTTTGGTGCTCCCTTGTTGTGGAGGTGGTATTTTTTGAACTAGTCTCTTGGTGTCTCACTAACATATGGGCTTCACACAATGGTCTCATGAGACCGGCATGTTTACAAAATATAATCCTTGTTGCGGACCAAATGTTCAGACTTCTTTTGCAAAAATGATCTGACTTAATTACAATTTCTCTCTTTTTCTGTTGTCAACTTGTCATCATCCATGGTGGGATTGGTTTTCCCTCTTTCATCTCTATTTTTCTTTTCATTCGTCATGTGCTCAGGAAAAAAAAAAAGTCCATCAAGGCGGCTAAATTATTGTAGACGTCAATATCTATTTAAAAACAAACATTGCGAGTCAAAATTTATTTTTAGCCTCTTAAAATTTATCTCTAGACATTGGGAGAGGTACATCTATAAATTGCCATGAGATGCCTGCTTTGTAGAAATTAAGAATGGCTGAAGACTCTGTGAAGTTGCTAGGCTACTGGGTAAGTCCTTATTCCCTTAAAGTTAAGTGGGCTTTGAAACTGAAAGGGATCCAGTACCAGTATGTGGAAGAGGATCTCAAAAACAAAAGTCCCATGCTCTTGCAGTATAACCCAGTTTATAAAAAAATTCCAGTCCTTGTCCATGATGATAAACCCTTGGCAGAGTCACTCATAATTCTTGAATATATTGATGAGGTGTGGAAGCAGAATCCTCTCCTTCCAATAGATCCGTATGAAAGGGCAAAAGCACGGTTCTGGGCCAAATTCGCCGATGATAAGGTCAGAGAAGGCCACCTGCTCTATGAGATTAGTAATATGAACTACTATGCTATTTACACCAACTATCACAGCCCTGATCATAGGGGATAGCTCTTAAATTATGCTCTTATTCATTTTTAAGAATGTATGCATCAATTGAATGACTATTGGTAATTCAAATACTAGATTACTTATATAGAGATTTTTCAAATAAGCACAAGATTTTCATGCAGCTTTATGAGTACATGCTAACATGCCATTTCCATCTAAGCTAACTAGCATAGAATAGCAGATTCTTATTTCAAACTCTAAAAACATTAATCAGTCTACTCTTTTCAGTGTGTGCCGGCACTGATGGCTGCATTTAGCAAAAAGGGGGAGGAACAAGAGAGAGCTGTGAAAGAAGCTCGTGAGAATTTGAAGATTCTTGAAAGTGGTCTTGAGGGGAAGCGCTTTTTTGGGGGTGAAACAATAGGCTTCGTGGATATTGCTGCTGGCTGGATTGGATGCTGGGCTCGAATGACTGGGGAAATCATAGGCATAAACCTGATTGATGCAGAGACCATGCCTTTACTTGATGCTTGGTTCCAAGATTTCCTTGAGGTCCCTTTTATTAAAGAATGTATGCCACCTCAGGATAAATTGCTAGAACACAACAAGGAATTCCACAAAATTTTGACTGCTGCATCAACTTGAAGTCTTTATATCTCTGAGCACATACTTAAGGCTACCTGCATATGATGTATGAATGATTGTTAGTGAATTATATAAAACTATAAAGGATATGGACTTAAGCTGATATTCTTGATATGAATATCATGCATGTAAGATAAGCAAAATCTGATGAATAAGAATTGCAAAATTACTAGGCAATATTATATATATGCAATATTGGAAGTAAATGTTTTCGGCAATTTGTTGTATTTTTGTGCTTTTGTTTTGTGATGTAATGTTGGGGGTGAGGGATCGGGTGCATCTTTTGATTTTTTTACTATGTTCAATTGCATGGCAACATGTGTGGCTTGTCCTTGATCATCTAATTTAAGCTTCAATAAGTGAATAGTTTTAGGACCACACACTTTTTCACAACTTTTTGTTACAATTTTGACATAATAGACTGTGAGTGGTTGTCTATTACTTACACATGAACCCACAATTTTTTATTTACCACTCACGCTCTACCACATTGTGGTAAAAAAATTGTGAAACAAATTGTGGTACTAGATTTTCTCTAGATTAGTAAAGCAACATATAGGAGTAAGTATGTTGGGTTCACCCCATTGGGAACCTATGAAGTCTTTAAGAATAGAAGTGGATATTCCAAGAATAGCTTTGATCCATCTTGCGTGGGATTCATCCATAGGGATTTGGATAAAATTTATCTATAGTTTTTTAGGTATATGTAGTTATGTACATCTTAGGTTCATGTAGTTTTTTTTTTTTTTTTTTTTTTTTTTTTGGTCAATATAGCAATATAGCATAACTACGTGGCTTATTAATCAATGTATTTAAGTTTCACTTGATAATTATTTACCCCTAACTTACAGCATATAGAACTGGACCTAAGCTTTAACAAGGGAAAAATGTCCACACACTTCCTGAACTTTGAAGTAGTGGCCAAAACATCCCCTAAACTTTTTTATATGCCAACTTGATAAACTTTAGATACCTGCCAAATAAGTACTTTAGTTAGTCTATAGTTAAAAAACTAATGGAATGTTCATGTGTCCCTCATGTGAGTTTAAAAAAAAAAAAACGCAAACCCAAAGAAAAGCAAGGTCTCTAAAAGCGAAACCTAGTTCTTCATTTCCTACAATCTTAAGCTTTTCTTGGTTAAAAAAGCCTAACCCAGACTAGGTTCTTGGTTTCTTAAAAGTCTCGAGTTTTTATTATCGAAAAACCATATCCAGTTCTTTTTATTTTTAAGAGAAAGGTCACACTTAGGCCAACAAGTTTCGATATTGTAACAGCTTCTTGCTTCTTGAAAAACCATACCCAAACCAAGTTCTTGGCCAAAATTGGGAATTAACCATGGTTGCCCAACTATATAATTAGTAGGCACTGTTTCAAAATTATATTTTTTACTAACATCTTGAGTTTAATAGACTCAATTTAGGGCTTATAAATCGAGCCTCAAAAACTCGGTTTCTATGTTCTGATCATGTCTGATTTGGCATTTTTTCCACATGGCGTCAATTTAAAAATCAAGTCTTAGAGACTCGATTTATATCTCGACAATTAAATGCTCGATTTATGTTCACCTGCGTTTACATTCATTAAATTTTTAGTGTTGTGTTTTACCTGTCCATTCCAAATAGCTTCTGACCGATGGTCGGCCTGCAATGTCAACACCGACTCGTCAAGGGGGCCAGGCTGCACATGGTCAATCTTTCTAGCATTTGCAGCAGCTATACTACATAAGAATGATAAGCAAATTAGCATGTAATAGACATTATTGAAAACAAAAACAATCTAAGAAAGATTCTCAAAAAACGAAAAAACTGTGTTGTATCCAATGGTTATCAGAGTAGAGACAATTGATGGCAAAATGAGGCAAAAGTTATTCAAAAATCTTGGAGCAACACACCCTTCTCTCACTTGAATCATGGACTGCACCATGAATTTGGCTTGTGAGGCCTAGTATATGAGAGGAGACAGTATTACTCCCTAAAGTACTGACTGATCATTGCCTAGGAGGACCTACTGTACGGTCTATTGCATACATTATATTCATAATATTTGTTAATGAATTGAATTGTAAACAATGTCTGATTAATTTGAAATCCGGCACACGAGTTAGGAATAAAAAGAGTTAGTGGGGTTTTCATTCTTCAAAAAATTAACCCAATGAAACATAATTAAATGATGACATGTAACATCGACATATAGGGGGTGTTTGGTTAAAAAATTTCCATCACTCAATTTCCATCACTCATCACTCATCACTCATCACTCATCACTCATCACCCATTACTCTTCACTCATCACTTATCACTCATCACCCATCACTTAAAAATATTATACCCGTTTGGCACCATCACTCAGTTTTCATCACTCATATTTTTCACACTATTTATGGGTCCCACATCTGTCAATCAGTGCAGCTTTTTCCTTTTTTTTTTTTTTTTTCTGGGTTTAGGTGATCTGGTACTGGAAAAAAAAAAAACAAAAAAAAGTGAAGACCGAACCCAGGAAAAAAAAAAAACCTAACGTTAACGTTGAACCCAGAAAAAAAAAAAAAAAAAAAAAAAAAAAAAAAAAAAAAAAAAAAAAATGGTCAATGGTCAAAAGTTGCGGCTGTGGGTCCCCTAATGTGTGTTTAATTACAAAAATGCCATTGAGTTATGAGTTATGGAAACTGAAAACAGCTAAAATATGTTTTCAGTTTCCATAACTCATAACTCAAAAATAAGAATTGAGTGATGGAAACAGAGTTATGGAAATTGAGTTATGGAAATCCAAACAAAGTTTTTGTCATGGGTCCCACCATTTTTGAGTTATGAGTTATGAAAACAGAGTTATGAGTTATGGAAACAATGAATCCAAACACCCTCATAGTTACGCTTGATCCTGATTCCTTATTCCTGACCCCATATATACAAAAGCATCAGCAAGCTTTATTACTACACTAACCCAAGGCTTCACCCCCAGCAATGAAAATATTTCATAGAAGTCAGACACTATACACCTATAATTAAAAAGGACAACAAACTAAAAAATTTAAAAAAAAAAAAAATCAATTGTATACAACAATATTTTGCTTTGGTAGATTAGATTTGAACATCATTTGGTCATACTTCCATTTGTTTTGTTCATTAACAATCAATATAACAGCAAATGAACAAAACTAAATTGAATTTTTTTTTAAATAGTAGGGTTAATTAAATAACATGGGAAAAATTAATGACCAAATTAATGACTACAATCTCAGCACAAAATGGAAAATTTTTCTCACATTTTCTTGGGAACCAAATAGAGTAATACACGAAACAAGTTCTAAAATAGTACAGTCAACAATCAAATCAATCATAATTTTGGAACAAAAACCACAAACCCACATGAAAAAATCACACAATAAGAAAAACAACAGAAAATGTACTTCAAAAGTGGGTTTAGGAGAAGAAAATCACACCTGAGAGAACTGGAGAAGGTTGTGAAAGTGGAGGTGCATGAGAGTGGAGACTGTGTGAGAGTGGAGAGAGTGCTTGAGAGTGGAGACTGAGTGAGAGTGGCTTAGTGAGTAAAAGAGGTGTGAGAGTGGCTCAGTGAGTGAGAGAGGCATGAGAGTCTGGTCTGTGTGAGAGTGAAAGGGTGAGTGAGAGTGGAGATGTGTTAGAGTGGAGAGGCGTTTAATTTTGAAAAAGCCCTATATGAAATTGAGTCTTAGAGTCTCGGTTTCCAGGTGACTTCCACGTGAATCAACCACGTCACATACAAATCGCGACGTCACATACAAATCGATGCTTAAAGGGCTGGCTTATAAATCGAGTCTTAGAGATTCAATTTTCAGGTGGGCGCCACATGGAAAAAACACAAAATCAGACGTGATCAAAACATAGAAATCGAGTCTTTGAGACTCGATTTATAAGCCTTAAATTGAGTTTTTTAAACTCGAGATGTTAGTAATAAATATACTTTTGAACAGTGCCTACTAACTATATAGTTGGGCAATTGGGGTTAATTGTCAATTTTGGCCCCAAGTTCTTGTTTGTTGAAGCTTTGGCAAGCCCTTCAATATTTTAACAGCTTCTATCTCAAAATAATAATAATAATAATATAAAAAAAAAATAAACAACTTCATTCTGGTTTATACTAGAATAAAGCAACTGTTAAATATACTTGAACTATATTGTTAATTTTTCTGAGAATTTATATGTGTATATTAGTATATAGGGCCACCAAATTCAACATATCTATTTCAGCAAAAAAAAAATTCAACATATTTATGGGGTAGGTACTCCCAATATAAATTGGAACCACTTGGTTTCTGGAGACCTTGCTTTTCTTTGGGTTTGAGTTTTTTTTTTTTTTTTTTAGACCAACTGAGGTACTTATTTGGCACGTATATAAAGTTTATGTAGTAAATAATTAATAAAAAAATTTAGGGGTGTTTTAGTCGTTATTTCAAAATTCAGGAAGGGTGTGGGCATTTTTCCCCTTTAACAAAATAAATTTATTTTTTTTTTTTTTTTTAGGCTAATGGGTTTAGTTCTCCCTATTGTGGAGGTGGTATCTTTTGATCCGATTTTATAAGACAGTTGTCTAACTAACATGTGAGTCCCGCAAAATGGTCTCACCGGGGTATACAAAAATTTATCCTTGTGGTGGGCCTAATGTTCAGACTTCTTTTGCAAAAATCAATCTGACTTCATTACAATTTCTCTCTTTTGTTGTCATCATTTATGGTGGGATTGGTTTTCCTTTTCCCTGTCTTCTTCTTCTTCTTTTTTTATTTATTCTTTTAATTTTTATCTTTTCATTTGTCATGTGCTCAGAAAAAGAAGTCCATCAATGCGGCTAAACTATTCATTTATTCTAGACGTCAACATTTATTTAAAAACAAATGTTGCGAGGCAACAATTTTTTTTTGGACTTCAAGTAAAATTTATTTGTAGCCATTGAGAGATGTACATCTATAAATTGCCATGAGATGCCTGCTTTGTAGAAATTAAGAATGGCTGAAGACTCCGCGAAGTTGCTAGGCTATTGGTTAAGAGCATCAGCAATGAATATGGTAAATGAGAAATAGAGCCCTTGTTTGCAATTTTTTTACAATTCAGTCCAAATTTTTTGCTCCATTGAATGTTGTATCTTGTAACAATGGTAAACAAAAATACAATTGAGCTACAGTACCATCTTAAATGTAAGATGGTACTATAGCTAATGGGATAATTTTTTTTTTTTTTTTAATTCTCACTCTCCCCTTTTACTCGGCAATTTCTCTTTCCTCTCTCATTATTTATGTTCTTTTCTTTCTCTTCCTTCTCTCTATCTCATCTGCTCTCTGCACTTGAGATGGCTCCGATGGGTTGACATGACCCCGTGTGTTTTGACAACGATGGAATCAGATGGCTTCGATGGGTTGACGTGACAACTTTGATGGGTCGGTGTGACGTTGTGGTTAATCGGCGTGATGTTTTTTTTTTTTTTTTTTTTTATGGAGGATGGTGGTTGTGTGGAGGAGTTGGGTTGATCGGCGTGATGGTTGATGGAGGATGGTGGTTGATCGGCGTGGTGGTTGATCGGCGTTGTGGGTTTTTGATATGGATGATGGAGGATGGTAGTTGTGTGGAAGAGTTGGGTTGATATGGTTTTTGATCGGCGTGGTGGTTGATCGGCGTTGTGGGGTTTTGATATGGATGATGGAGGATGGTGGTTGTGTGGAGGAGTTGGGTTGATATGGTTTTTGATGGGCGTTGTGGTTGATGGAAGATGGTTTTTTTTTTTTTTCCAGTTTCGCCAATCTGGAGTTGTGTGGAGGAGGAGACTGGAAGAGAAGAAGGGGAAAAGTAAAGGAACTGAGATTCAGTGAGGATAAAGTTGGGGGAAAAAAAAAAGGAAAAAATATATTTTATTGTGAAGATATATTATTTTAATGAGTAGAATAGAAAAATAGAAGTTTTGATGTTGGGGTATTAAAAATTAGTATGGTATAATCGATTAAGTAGTTTTTTAGATGGTAAAATAGGATAGAATTAGAAAAAATGAATGTGAATGCTCTAAGTCCTTATGGGCTTTGAAACTGAAAGGGATCCAGTACCAGTATGTGGAAGAGGATCTCCAAAACAAAAGTCCCATGCTCTTGTAGTACAATCTTGTTTATAAAAAAATTCCAGTCCTTGTCCATGATGATAAACCCTTGGCAGAGTCACTCATAATTCTTGAATATATTTGACGCAGGACAATCAGAACACAATTGAAACAATAATAAAATAAATGGATATGACCTAGGAGTCAGTACCTAGGCCTTGCTTGGAAACCCTAATTGTTTTATTACAAAAATAACATTGCTTTCAAATTAAAATATTAATAGCCCAATAAACTAATAGGACCTAAAACATAAAAAGACAATTGATTTGTAAACGTAAATAACACTAAATAATAATCTTCTTGCATCTTTTGTATCATTCTTCTCTGATTGGAGAAAACTCAACCTCGAGTTCTAAAGTGTTGAAGAATTAGGATGCTGACAAGTAACACTTGCTTCAAGTCTGGAATCACCATAGGGAGTATAGAGAAAAGATAAACCTTGAATTCTACCATGTCAAACTCTTCTGGAATAATAAAATCAATGCGTGGAATCAACATAATCTTATCTAGAACCATTAGAAGCACTATGTTATCCACTTTCTCCACTTTAGCAAACTATTTGTCTCATTAGCTTCCAATATCACATCATGTGCACCCTCTAACATAATACTATCTTGAGAAACCATCTCTTCACCTTGTTGTTCTTCAATAGATTCATCTCCTTGCACGCATGTTAAAGCAACACTTGTCAAGGCGTGTACGTCTTTGTCAACATTAGGCTTTGGTGTAACTTGAGGTTTCCTACGTCTTCTTCTCATGTATTGCCGGTACATATCAGTCCAGCCACAACCAGAAACATATCATCATTAATGTTGTCATCTATGGGGCAACAATAATTTCATTGTGATCAATTATCCATGGTTTCCCTATTGAATTAGTTTGAGTTTTCATTTACTTCATTTAAGCAATTATGTCTTAAACATTTTTCATGAGCTTTTCAGATAATTTTTTTAATTCCTTGGTAGATTGTTCAAAAGTGCACTAAGGACATGAAATGGGATGAGAATTCATCCTCTTTGCTTCAACTTGAAAAGTACCACACTGAGATTGTGGTAGATACTTAGCTCGAAAGTATGGTGACAAATACTCATCACAAAACTTTTGTTTCATATCTTCTCACACACTAATGACAGGTTCGTACTTTAGATAGCAGAAATATTCAAGATTCTCCCAAAACATTTGTGCTCCACCTCTTAACTTCAACTTTACATACCTATCCTTTTTGTTATCTGCAAAATTTGCTTGCTCAAAGAATTGCTCCATCCCATTCATCTAGTTGACAAAATCCCTTGGATTATTTTTACAACCATCAAAATAAGGTGCTTCTAATATTACCATGATTCTCTAAAATTCTCTAAAATAGTGCTATAGTTGTTGTGATTTTCTCTAGACAAATCGTTGGAATGGGCTTCTAAGATTGTTCTCCCAAATGGTTGTTGGGATTGGGCTTGTTGACAGGTTTGGATTTCGTGCTCTCCTTTCTTTCTTTCTTTCTTTTTTTTTTTTTTTTTTTTTTTTTTTTTTTTTGGTGGTGGGGGTGGGGGGTAGTGGGCGAGCACTCAATTAAAGGCTTGGGTTTAAAAACTGACTTGGGTTGGTTTGTTGGTTTGTGTAGTTTAATTGGACTGGGTATATTAAAATCCAAAAGGCTTCCTAATTGGGTGGGTCAAAAACAAGAGGGGGAACTTGATTAACAAATGGGTTGGATGAGGGCTTTCAAAGACGAGTGCGTTTAGATACCGCTTATTTTGTTGAAAACTGAAAACAATAAAAAAATAATTTCTAGTTACTATTAACACTAAAAAACATTGTTCATTTGCCTATTCGCACTGTTCATGTCCCATGAATAGTGCACCAGGCGCTGGTTCAAAAAAAAAAAAATGCAAACCGTAAAACATAAAACCCTGAAATGCATCAGCTATCCAAACGCTCACTAAAGGGTACTTGAGTTAAAAAGAAAAAAGGACCAGGTTAGGCATTACCTTTGAAATCAGATTGATGGAGGTCACAGGCTACTGTTAGTGGCTGTTGGCAGAACAGTGAAGGTGGCGCAATGTACAATCAGCACTTGGGTTCTGTGGGTTGTGGGTAGGTTTGGAAGCAGAATCCTCTCCTTCCAATAGATCCATATGAAAGGGCAAAAGCACGGTTCTAGGCCAATTTCGCCGATGATAAGGCGAGAGAAGGCCACCTTCTCTATGAGATTAGTTATATGAACTACTATGCTGGTTACACCAACTATCACAGCCCTGATCATAAGGGATAGCTCTTAAATTATGCTCTTATGCATTAAAAAGAACGTATGCATCAGTTGGATGACTATTGGTAATTCAAATACTAGATGACTTATATAGAGATTTTTCTTACAACACAACAATCTTAAAATAAGCACAAGATTTTCATGCAGGTTTATGAGTACATGCTAACATGCAATTTCCATCTAAGCTAACTAGCATAGAATAGCAAATTCTTATTTCAAACTCTAAAAACATTAATCAGTCTACTCTTTTCAGTGTGTGCCGGCAAAGTTGGCTGCATTTAGCAAAAAGGGGGAGGAACAAGAGAGAGCTGCAAAAGAAGCTCGTGAGAATTTGAAGATTCTTGAAAGTGGTCTTGAGGGGAAGCGCTTTTTTGGGGGTGAAACAATAGGCTTTGGGGATATTGCTGCTGGCTGGATTGGATGCTGGGCTCAAATGACTGAGGAAATCATAGGCATAAACCTGATTGATGCAGAAACCATGCCTTTACTCGATTCTTGGTTCCAAGATTTCCTTGAGATCCCTCTTATTAAAGAATGTATGCCACCTCAGGATAAATTGCTAGAGCACAGCAAGGAATTACACAAAAAATTCTGACCGCAGCATCAACTTGAAGTCTTTATATCTCCGAGCACATACTTAAGGCTACCTGCATAAGGTGTATGAATGATTGTTAGTGGGTTATATAAAACTGTAAAGGATGTGGACCAGAGCTGATATTCTTGATCTGAATATCATGCATGTAAGATTAGCAAAATATGATGAATGAGAATTGCAAAATTACTAGGAAATATTATACATATGCACCTTTTGCAATCACAAATACAATGCTGCAGTTCAATAAAATGATTGCAGCATGTTAATACCTCCAAAAATGATAATTAATTATCTTATCAATTGACTGCCACAATCTCCCTGAAGGAAACGTGCCCAAGTGACATCTGCCTTCCAAGATCTGCACAATTGTAATCAGAACAATTAGAATGAGCTTTTGGATTAAACTTCTGCTTCTTCTAAAAAAAAAAACTTTTTTGAAAAGCTTGCACTGGGTACATAAGCTATTATCCTATCTTCTTCAAGAGCATCTTCAGTTGTATATGATTTCACCTCATGCGTCAAGTTTTCCTCGTGAATCTTTAAACCCAGATCAGGAAATCCAAAAATATGAACTGTATTCCATGTCTTTGCTAGAAGCCACTAGGACTTAATCCATGACAACAACTTTGCTTAAACATTGAAGGCTTGAACAAGTGCAGAAGTCTCATCATCCATCTCGATTTTATCTTTTTCCATCATCTTAAGGATGTCAAAAGCTGGTCTCTTAGCTTGAAGGTGCATTCTAAGCAATGATTTATACAAAGGTAAACTTGCAAGACCAAAGCTGTGGATAAGTCTAATATACCAATTGGCATCTTCAAAACTCCCATGCTTTTCAAAGTACTCCGCTATGGCCATTAGAATACCATGTGATGGTCTCCAATCACAATGCTTCAACATAGCAAATCCTTTCTTCATGGCATTAATGGCTTTGTCCATGTTTTTGCTTTTCACCCATCCCTCCATGAGAATCTCCCAAGTCTTGTAATTTGGATACCCACCTCTCTCCAACGTGTGAAGATGCAGTGACTCAGCTTTGTCTATCATTCCATTCCGCATATAAGCACCTAGAAGTACATTGGAGACTCTGATGTCATAATTCCGAAAGCTAGATTCCCATTCCATAAAAATTCTCTCAGCCTCTACAATATCACCTAGCTTCACCAAGCATGACAGTACACACATGTAATTGGAACATGTGATTCTCCCTCCTACAGCTTTGCTACCTTCCCAAAGCCTCAATACTCCCTCCTTATCATTCAAAGAGGCATACAGCGTAATGAGGAAGAAATAACCAAGGCGGTTACAAGTAGACAGCTTCTCTTCTGCACTCTTGAGGACCAAAATAGCCTTGTCAACAAGTCCTGCCTTTATATAAACGTTAGCCAAAGTCGAAAGGGTGCTCCATCCAACTTGTATGTTCTTATCACTCACCATTTCTTTGTAAACCATTTCCGCTGAAGCAACCCCAGATACCTCACCACATGCATTCATCCAAAGGTTGTAAGACAGAACATTTCGGGGTAGATTGTTTCGCTTCATCTGTTGAATGACAAGTGGCACTTTCTCACACTGAGATGTGGCCATATACAGCTTCATCATCTCGTTAAAAGGATGAGTAGTCACAATCAGTCCCATCCCACTCAACTTCACCATTAGGGCCTCGGCATTCTTGGTGTCCCTCTCTTTGACATAACCGTGAAGAAGAGCTAGACATGCCGCTTTCTTGGAAGCACTGTCAGTTAATTGTGTAAAATAGTCTTCACCCTCTCTTAAACCACACACTTCGATGATTAATTCCAGTTTGACAGCATGATCACCCGGTGACATCTGGAAACCGTTTCTAGTTTCCATCCATGTCACCATCTGTACATTAAACAAACACATCACATGTTATTTAATGAACTACCTAACAATAACATAATTAGCAATGCTAAATATAATCCCGCATTCTCGCTACTCCTTTACAGCCACTTGACTGTGCTTATTAGTGAACTAATACTAATAGTGACACTGACGCACAACCTAAAATTAGCAATAACACGATGGAATTCTTCACACAGATTACTGACATTAATATTGAGACAGAAATTAAATTTATAATGTGGAATTACTTTTCATTAATTATGGGGTATTGTGTGGATTGGATTGTGTGACACAGTGACAGCATTGTGAAGGAGTGTGTTGAGTACACATTGTAGGTTCCAATTAACTCAATTTATAAAGTCACTTAAATAAGAGCCTGGATTGAATGTCGCCTACACCAAAAAAAAAAAATCTATTTCTATTGATGCCTTAACCTAACAATAAAGAGTAATCGTTATAAAGTACACGCGATATAGTTTCAAATCCTATCATATCTATCAAAAGGAGTCCACATTGCCACGTTGGTCTATCCAGTTTATATAAGTGATTATTTACTTGTAGCTCAACTAGTAAAGTCTTTTTTTGCGGAATAAAGAACTGGCTTAAAATGAAAATGGGTTATATTTATTAGTGATAGAGTTGAACTTGAAACCTCGAGTGCGTGGTCATGGCGTTTAGACTTGATTAGTTGCCTGGTGATGCGTCGAAGCTCGGAGACCGAGAACTTGTGGCCTTGCTCGGCTCGATTCTGAAGCAAGGTAATTGCGCTGCGCTTTGGGGATTTGAGCCTCAGAATCTCGGTCATAAGGTCTTTCTTACCGATTCCAGATTGTGCAGTAACGTTTAGTGGTGATGATTTTGAGGATATGGGTCTCCACGGACTTGTTGCTCCGAGTTGATGATGCTTGACGCTGCGTTTTTGGTTAGTTTCAAATTTCGAAGTGTCAATTGCGAGAACTGAGAGAGAGAGAGAGAGAGAGAGAGAGGTGAAAGGTTGGACCTACCGTCTTATTAGAGTGGTAAAGAGCGAGCGGTTCGCCATAGAAACCACCTGTTTCAGCGGTGCTTTGCTTTCCTGAAAGTTTTGGTGGAGTTACGGTGTATGGTCTGGCAGTGAACTTTAAAGTTTAAAGAGATCTATCTGTCTTCGGATCTGGGCTTTGCTAGGTCCAGCTCTGTTAAGGGCTTTTGACCCGTTACATGAATTTCACATTAGAAAAAAAATTCCAAATTATACTTTTAATTTACTCTCACTGTTTGGAAAAAAATAATTAATACAAAAAGTTTAAAAAAAAAAAACACTAACTTATATGCTTAAAAAATCACTTTGTGTCTTATAAATTTATTTTAAGTTTGGATAGAGTTTATTTCCTAAAATTAGTTACGAGGAAAATTCTTCAAATCCTCAATGTGACAATTCAAATGTTCATCTAAATATATATTTTTTATTACATATTTAATAAGACATATGATTTATTTAAATAATTTAGCGAGTCATGTTATTTTCATACAAATGAATGATTTTATGAATATCATACAATGAGTTTGGAGGAAAATTTTATTCTCCTTGTTTTTTGATTCGTTTGGTTAGGCATTATTTGGGAGCCTTAAAAAAAGTATTTTTAAAAAAATCCAAAACTCTGTTTCACAACAGCAATTCTTCATAGTTTTTTTTTTTTTTTTTTTTTACAAAAACTCATTTTAAACTTAAAACACTATTTTTCAACCACTTATACAAAAGCACCCTTTATCTTTCAGCAAATAAGCCAAATATTTTATACCTAAAAAAATAAGTATTTAAAAAGTCGCATATGAGCTGTAAAAATTGCTACTAAGCTTGTTAAAAGTTGTCACATTTTATTTGTGAAGAGTGGGTTTTATACTTTTATAGCGATGATATAATGGTACAATCAAAATGGGTAGAGCTTCTTGTCTAATTCTCAAGTGTATTAGACAAGACATGATACATACACGAGATCAAATCTAAATGTGTTTGCATAAAGTGTTTTTAATGAACTAAGTTATTTGTGAACATCTTGAACATTTGTCTATGTTAGTAAACAAACCAAACTAAAGCCCAATATTAGGCTTGACTATTTAATGAGTCAAATTCATACATAATAATGTATTCATAAGTATAAGGCTCATTTAAATTATATATATATATATATTTAGACTTAAGATTATATTATGTACATTTGTAAATAGGTCCATATGATATTAAATTACCATTGGTAGTTAATGATAATATAACTAGTTGGTTTGTGATGGATAAAGAATTTAAGTCACGATTTTACTATATATTGAAAAAGAATAAGTTAATCAAGTAATTCATGAATATGCTCGAACTTATTCGACAAGAAAATAACCAAACTTAAACATATAATCTGATTTGATAATAAGTTCAAGTTTGGATTGCGTTTGAAATAAAATAAATAAGTAAGTCTACACTTTTAATACTTAACTTGGTTCGACTCATTAACAAGTTACAACTTTAATAATGATAAAAAAAGAAAACTGGAAGAGAGACAATAAAATATAGTATTTCAGTTTTAGCCTCTAGCTATTGTAAATTGTATATACACAAAACACAATCATATTGTTCATGGTTGCTAAATTTTTTTAGTAAAACATTCGGGTGTAGTTCAATTTGAAAATGTACATTGCTAAAATAGCCATTTGAAGGGTTTTACACCCTAATGCTAATGCTATGTTCCAAAACAATGGATGTAAGACTTTTTAAATATATATATTTTAAGGGCCACAAAATCAGATAGCCTAAGCCTACTAAGAGGCGGTGACTTGTATAGTTCAACTTTGGCCCAAATTAATAAATTTGTAAGAGAGAGGGAAACATTAAACAAGAAGGGGCTTCGCTCGAGGATGAAAATAAGAAAGAAAGAGTTGATATTCTCGAATAGATGAATTTTTCTCAATACAAGTTTGCCCGAGGGGGCAAAAGTTACATAACAAATGGTACTATTCACTCTCTTCTCCCAATGTTCTACTTGTTTCTTTTTCTATATTTTTTTTTTATCCTTGTGTATTGATCCCTTTTCTGAAAACCTTATTCTTTCTTATATACTCCTCCCTCATTCACATCCTAACCTCCTATTTTTACCTAACAAATCCTCTTCACGACATTTGCTCCTTTTTGCATTCGAAGAAGGTGGTAGAAGTAGTCTGCTTAGTTGTAACTTTCACTGTTCAGATCACTTGTTCATCAATACAGCTGATAACACTATTGCTCACCATTTAATGCAGAGGCAACAGGCTACTCCAAATTGGAACTTTCCCTTATTACCACTAATTCTCTCTCTTCAAACCCTTCTTCCCACTTGGAGCTTCTCATAGTCTTTTGTCTCATCCCTTTCTCTTCTTGAGCAACTGTCTGTTTAGGGCCTATGATATCCCCACACCGGTATTGCAACTCTTTAACTTCATCCTTGGTTTTCGGGCACCCATGTGTATATGTGTGTGTGTGTATATATATACACATATATATTATTTATAAAAAAGATTGGAAAAGGATGTAAGTCAAATTTAAAATGATGTTAAATTTTATGGACTTTATTAATTAAATAAATAAATTAAAAAAAGAAAGAAATAGAGGCGGAAATTTTAGTTTGGATTTTAGCTTTAAAAAGTTTCTAAGATTTTAGCTTAAAAAAAAAACGGCGCCGTTTCACTTTTCGTACTCCCCAAAAATTACTATCAATACGGTACACACTACGCAACCGCCAACCGTTGCATAAAACCCTAAACCCCGGCCACCGAAAATTTCATTTCTCCGATGAACCAATTCCTCATAGTTCTTCACCTCTCCGATCATTCTTTTCTTACATAATAACAATACCAACTTTGACTTTACTTTTCTCTCATACTTTTAAACAACACACTATTTCTCTTCAATTTTTTTCCAACACTAAAAACAAAAATCTCACTGCTAAAAAATTTCAAATGGGAAGACTCAGTTTGTTAGGGCTGGTAAGTCCATCCGTACACTCCAATACACATCTAATCAATCGGAAACAATCAATTCGGTGACTTTTTTTTTTTACTGTTCGCAGTATCGGCGACATTTACTGTCTTCTGGAACAGTAAAACCGGCCATTGATAACGATGATTTGCTTCGAAGAGTTTCTTCATTTCGCTCACAAGGTAATGTGAGGTCTAAAAATTCACAGTGATTAACTTGTGATTTGCTCTGATTTTGGTTTATGTGTTTATTTTTGGTGCAATCAGCTTTGCATAGTTGCAGTTTTGTATTAGGGAAACCTGTTGATTATGCACTCGCAAGAGTGCGGTTCGAAAATCGTTATATTCATGCCACAGGTTTTTTTTCGAATTTCGATTACTTTTGTGAATAATTGGATTCTTTAATTGATTGATAGGGTTTGGTTTTTATTGAGTGCTTTTGTGTTTGTAGGATTTTGTTCTTCGAATCAACGTGACTACTATGAAATTCTTGGCGTTTCGAAAAATGCTAGTCGAGATGAGATAAAAAAAGCATTCCATGCTGTGAGTACATTCTGGAATTTACATTTATCAATGTAGTTAATCATGTTCCAATTACTATGTGTAACACTATGATTATCGATGTGTAAGTTTTAGAAATAGTATGGTGCGGGTGTAGGGTGGATGTGGATGATATTATGTATGAAGTAGTGTGCGATTGAAAATACCTATGAAGTTAAGGAGAAAGTTTTATAAGACTAGCTATACTGAATGTTGGGTTGTTGGGAAATAACGTATTCATAATATGAGTGTGGATGACATGAGAATGTTAAATGGATAAGTGGAAATACATGGAAAGATAGGATTAGACGTTACGAAATTTGCTTAAAGATAGGTGAGACTCCTGTTGATGAAAAGTTGTGAGAGTCGGTTTTGTCATGGTTTAGAGGAGAGGGATTAGTGCATTAAGAGAAAGAGTAAGATGATTCAATCTGAGGGGGGAAAAAAAGGCATAGGAAGACAAAAATAACATTAATAGAAGTAGTTTAAAAAATTATTAATTCAGGAAGTAACAAAAAGTATGATTTCATAGACAATAGAATGAGGGAAATGAATATATGTGGCTGACCTTGACTAGTTTGTTGAGGATCCATACCCGACCCCAAAATTTTGCTTTCTAATTAATATCAGTAAATGTAATACTACATGAGTATTGTCGTGTAAGTTTTAGAAATAGTATGAGGGAAGCATGTGGTAGAAAAACCATTCTAAATTTGCCTTCATTTATTTGGACTTACTGTGTTGGAAATGAACTCAATAATGTCTTGATCTGCCTTGTATTATGTAATGTCAAATTCTTCTTCTGGATCATTTTAATTATATCATTTTTGAAATATATTTTTGGATGGAATCTTATTTTTTTTGTTTTTGTATTTCCTTTAGTTAGATTTATACAGTCTGTGAGGGGTTGAAAAAAGTGTAGAATGGCAATTGCAACTGACAAAGTGTGAAATTTAGTGATTAAGGTGCCTGCCTCCAAAGCTAACACGAATGTGGCTTCCCCTCAATCGATCATGATCCTCTCCATTTGCTTTGAGATGGAGATGGTCCATTTTATGATCTAGATTTAATTTATATTAATCTAAAGGTGCACATGGTACCATGTTGTTTAAAATCTTATTCATGCAAGCCTTCTAGGCATGAGGATAAATTGCTTAGCTCATCAGGGTTGAAAAAATCTTGGATTACCCGGTAACTAGTTTTGGCGGATGGGGTTAGTTGCCCATAGGAGTTTGATTAACAGTAAGAATTGTTATATAGTATGCTTTGCAATGTACAACTAATTTGAGTGAAGTTCTCCTATGGCATAAAAAAAAAAAATTTCTTATTCATTCAAATAATGAATGATAATTGCTTTGAAATGAGATGGTATCACTTACACCTTTAATTTAGTGCAAACCTTAATTCTCACTGTGAGTGAAATGGTCACTCAATTATAAAAATAAATTGAGATGATGAGGCTAGTTATCTTGTCTAAATTGTAAAAAGGAAGTAGGGGAAAAGTTGGATAGATGTATTCTTTTAAGAGTTTTAGATGTCTTAGACTTAACTTACAACATGACATAAGAGTGTTAATTTGTTTTATGTTTCTAAAAGAATAATGGAATACCTATGGGATGGGTCCTTTTTAATTTTCTATAGCACTACGAATGTGATAATTAACAAACGTTTGACCCTTGGCAGATTGAATTTTCATTTTGTTTTTATACATTTTTGGGAATCATTTTGAAATTTGTTATTTTGGCTAATGCACCTGCTTGCATATAATCATCGTAACAAAAACATTATCATTCTCTGTTTAAGTTGCTGAGTTTCATTATATTATGCAGCTTGCAAAGAAGTACCATCCAGATGCGAATAAGAACAACGCATCTGCAAAGAGAAAATTTCAAGAGATAAGGGAAGCTTATGAGGTCCGTAGTTGTGTTTGGGTGGCAGGACATCAAACACTTATTTTTCAGTGTTCCCCTCCCAATTAATATTGAAATTCTCAAATTTTCAAATGGTATTTTAAATTGCCTAAATTTTCATATAATTGGTAATCTTGTTCATCAATTTTTTGTGGTTAATTTCAGATTTTAAATGATTCTGAGAAGAGGGCACAGTATGATAGGGTAAGAACTTTTTTCTTTCTTCCTATGGTTATCCGTGATCTTTAAATTATTATCATTTTTTTTTTTACTGTCAACTTTTGGTAGTTTTTGTGGTTAGTGTCTTTGTTGTGTATTCATTAATGTAATAATGCTTGTCATCCATCCAGTGGTTGCTGCTGAGTTTGCATCTGTTGCCATTTTCAAAATTTCTGCAATTTAAAGCCTTTATCTCCTATTCAAGGTTTTCAAACTAACTGAATTCTTTTATTTGTCTTTATTTCCAATAAAGAAGCGCACCCAAGGTAAAGAAAATGTAGAATATGCAGCTGGTGATGCAGAGGGGTTTAGATATGCTTATCGAACTCATTTCTCTGATTCATTCCATAAAATATTCTCTGAGGTAGTTTTCATAACCTTAAATGTAATACAGTCTATTGTCAATTTGTCATGGATAAATTTAAAAGTCATTTGATACCTTACAGATCTTTGAAGAAGAAGCCGATCCGTTTGTATCTGATATCCAGGTGAACTCCTTTTGCCTTTAGTTTCCAAGTATGAAATGAGGTTAATTTTCTGTACTACCTTGGTAAAACATGTGATCTTAATCCTTTGGAAATTTCCTAGGTCGAGCTGTCACTCTCCTTTTCTGAAGCTGTAAAAGGATGCACAAAGGATCTGTCTTTTGATGCATTTGTGCCCTGTGATTCTTGCTGTGAGTAAACTCATATTTTGTTGGAATTAAATTGTGTGTGATATCATTGCAGAAAGTGCCTTTTTTCTATATGTATAAGTAAGAATTTTTATGGGTTTAATTTAGGGAATTTTTTAAAATCTTGCTATGGTGTTGTCTAAATTAGCAGTGTCCTGCAGCTTAAGTGCTTGTTTGTGTTATAGCTTACCAAATCTGTCAGTTTCAGGTCCCTGGAAACAATTCTTGAAGGCCTACTGTAAAATGGGTTTAAAAGTCAATTACATGAATGTAAATAGAGGATAATAAGTATTCAAGTAGCTTAACTTAATTATAATTGAATTTGAGATGTAATAGGTTTGAGGACAACCTATTGACCATCTTCCATAGAATCTTACCCACTTGCTGATTTCAGTTGAGTCATGCTAAGACTATGTTACTTCTGTCACTTGTACTTGCATTCACAGAACTTTTAGAATAAACTCTATTAGCAGATGTACCATCTGCGTTCATGTTGCCAGGTGTATTTCCAGAAGCCTCAGCCATCCCATTTGGAGAAGGTATGGCAAAAAGGATAAGATCTTGGAGGAATGGATGGTGAGCATATTTGTCACCGTGTAGATACATTTCTACATATGGACATGGAAGCATATATTTTTTGATAAGTAGATGTGGAAGCATATATGGGGAGCCTGGGGGCTTTATGCTAAGAACCCATGTGGAGGTATAGGAGAATATGCCTGAAATCCCAACCAGTCAGGATTAAATGTATCAGTGCTAGTAGTGGATGGCTTCTTCTGCATAGTTGTAGGAGGTGGTGGAGTTTTCGATGCCTTCTCTTTTTGCCTGTTTATCTAGCTTGCTGCTACATTGTTAGGTATCACCACTTGCTCAAAATTTCCTTCAAACCATTTACTTTAAACCTGGACTTGTCAAAATGAAATTGTTATCACTTTGAAACTAGATGTGGGGAAGAGTTGGAATGAAGAAGGGGGGCATAGGGGTCAATTTGAAAAAAGGCGAGGCAAGATGGGGAGAAGCTCTTTGCCATTTCCTTTTTATAAATTTTTTTAATTTAATTTGATAGGATTGGAAGGGGATGAGGAGTTTGTGATTTAAAGATTGTAAGGAAAACAATCTTCAAGGGATATTTAATGATGTAAGCTCATGCCTTAATAACTTTCTATACCATGATGGCTCAATAAATGGCTATACCAAGGACTGGAAGGGGATAAAGCTCTAAGTCCAGATGGTTTCTCTAAGGCTTTTTTCTATCATTGCTAGAGAGTTGTGGAAGGAGATGTATTAGCCAGGAAAGCACCGACGCGGCTACAGGGGTGTCGCACCAGTGTCCGACGCGGGGTGTGGTGGGTGACGCTGCTGCCCGTGAGTCGGTTTTTTTTTTTTTTTCATTTCTAGATTCGTGCCGATTCGACCCAAATCGGCACCGATTCAGGCCGATACCGGTCGCTTCAGACTGATACCGGCTTTGAATCAGGCCAAATTCAAGTAAGAATTATTAAAAAAAAAAAAAAGACTGTAAAATCATCTTTAAAAAAAAAAAAAAAAAAAAAACCCTAAAACCATTACTACCTCCCTGCCTCTCTGCTCTCTGCCTCCCTCCCTTCATTCTAATTTCAATGTTTTAGTTTCAAACCTTGTGGATTGTATTTAATTTATGAACATCAAGTTATCATCTACTATTGCTCTTTAATTTGGCATATGTTTATATAATGTAAAAAAGTATGCTTAGTAATATATAGAATATAAATAAAAATATTTTTAGTAATTTTTTAATTGCCACATGCACCTGCACCCTATTTTCTCAAAAATTACTGAGTTTTCACTTGCACCCGAATCCGAAAACGCACCCGTGCTTCATAGGTCTTAGCGGTCTTTGAAGAATTCTATCAGCATTGTAAGTTTGAAAAATCTCTCAATTCTACTTTTCTAGCCTTAATCCTTAAGAAGAATGATGCCTCTGATATTCGAGACTTTAGACCTATTAGCTTGGTGGGGAGTGTTTATAAGATTTTGGCTAATATTTTGGCAAATCGTTTAAAAGTGGTGTTGGATCAGTTGATGTCTGAATCTCGTAATAGTTTTGTGGGAGGCAAACAAATTCTTGATTTAGTTCTTATTGCTAATGAGTGTGTTGACAGTCAGGTTAAGAGTAAGTTCTGGGGGTGATTTGTAAGCTAGATATTGAGAAAGTTTATAGTCATGTGAATTTGGAGGTTCTTTTAAATTTATTGACGAGAATGAGCTTTGGGGAGAAATGGTGTAGATGGTTTCGTACATGTATTTCCACAGTGTAGTTTTTAGTGTTGGTTAATGTGTCTCTAGTAGATTTTGTTGGTAGGTCAAGGGGTTTGAGACAAGGGGATCTATTGTCTCTCATGTTATTTTTGGTTATGATGGAGGTGTTTAGTAGGATGCTGAAGAGAGTGGAGGGGGTAGGTTTACTTCATGACTTTAGGGATGATGGTAGGAGGGTTGGAGGGGAATGTGTTTCGCACCTGTTGTTTGCAGATGATACTATTCTTTTTTGTGATGCAGATGTGGAGCAACTCCTACATGTTTGTTTGTTTCTACTTTGTTTACAGGCCGTGACAGGCTTGAAGGTCAATGTGTTTAAGAGTTAAATAGTTCTTATAGGGGAGGTGAATAATATGCATGCTTTGGCAGAGATTTTGGGTTGTAGGGTTGGGTCTTTTCCAATGACGTATTTAGGCATGCCATTGGGCGTGTCTCATAAGTCTCCTTCTATTTGGAATCCTATATTGGAAAAAATTGAATGAAAGTTAGCCGGGTGGAAGAAGCTGTATTTGTAGACTGACTCTGCTAAAGAGTACGCTATCTAGCCTCCCTACTTATTTTTTGTCTCTTTTCACCATTCCTACTCATGGCCGCTAACAAAATTGAGAAGTTGCAAAGGGATTTTTGTAGGGTGAATCCAAGACACATTTGTTGGGATGGGATAAGGTTTGTATGCTTATTGCCAATGGTGGGTTAGAAGTTAGGAAACTGACCACCTTCAATAAAGCCTTACAAGGAAACTGGCTTTGGTGTTCGAGGTGTTTGGAGGGTTGTAGCTGCTAAGCTTGGGGAAGAAGGGGGGGGGGGGGACTTCCAAGTTGGGAAGAGTTTTCCATGGGTGTGGCTTATGGAGAAGTATCTGGATGGGTTGGGATGCTTTTAGCAAAAACATCTAGTTTAGGGTTGGAGTGGGGAATAGAGTGAAATTTTGGACAGATCGGTGGTGTAGGGACCTTCCTTTCCATTTGGCTTTTCTGGTCTTATACAGTTTTGCTACTAACAGAGCAACCTCTGTTAACTCTTTTGATAAGACAAGGAGTGGGGGATAGGAGAAATTGGGATGTTCGTTTCATTCGATGTCCTAATGATTGGGAGGTGGTATTGGTGGGTGAAATCTTTCGTTTCTTAGCAGCAAATTTACCTTCAGCGGATGATGGTGATCGTATGTGATGGAAGTTGACGAAGAATGGGGACTTCAATATCCATTCGTTTTATCATAATTTGCGTGGTTCTTCTTCCGTTGTTTTTCCTTGGAAAGGTATGTGGAAGGTTATGTCACTCTGGCGTGTCTCTTTTTTTTTTGGACAGTAGCTTGGGATAGGATTCTCATAGGTGATAATTTGCAAATTAGGGTATTTGATTTTGTTGACTGGTGCATCTTGTGTCGTTGTTAAGGGGAGATAGTGGATCATTGGTTGCTACATTGTGAGAAGACTCATCATTTGTGGAGTTTTGTCTTTAGAACTTCTGGGATTTCGTGGGTTCTCTCAAGATCAGTTGCAGATTTCATTTTTGGTTGGTGGAATTGGTTGGAGAAATATTCATCTAACATTTGAAATCTAGTTCCGTTGTGTTTGATGTGGTGCATTTGGAGGGAACGCAACTGGCGGACTTTTGAGGACTTAGATAAATCTAATGACTAGTTGCTTGCTCTTTTTACTGGTTCCTTTTTTGATTGGTCTAGGGCTTGGGGACTCATATGTAGTGAATCTCTCCCTTTGTTTCTTAACTCTCTTTTTCTTTGTAATTAGTTTCTTTTTGTTTTTTTTTCACCCTCTCTCTTTTTTGTAATCTTTATGTTTTCTACTTCTTTGCATAAAGTAGTTTTTTCGAATATGCATCTTTCTTACTTATCAAAAGAAAAAAAAAAAAAAAGTTCCAAGTAAGTCAGTACTTAAACAAAGTTTATAGTAACGTAGTAACTAGTTGTGCTCATAAAATCAAGTTTAGTGTAGTACATTTTAACCAGGTGTACCTCTGCAGAAAGGGGTTTTTTTTGTTGTTGTTGTTAACAACCCCCCCCTCCCCCCTCCCCCCTCTTTTTAAACTACTCTATGTTCTGATAAACTATCATTTGTCCCAAAAACTTAAGTTGTTAGGAATAGTGAATCTAATTGTTTACTATCATTCTAACATTCCTCCTCATTTGTGGGCTCAAACTCCCCCTTAATAAGTGGGGTGCAACACTTGGGATTTTAACTGTTCAAATGGGCTGTAGATTTGAGATAAGGTTCGAATTTAGGACCACATGCTTTGATATCATGATAATTACTTGTCCCAAAATCTAAAACTATTATGAATGGTGAGTTTAATCATTATTAGAACATTAGTAATATAAATAATACTTTGTGATAGCAAGTTGCCAAACAAAGCTCAATGGGGAAAATTCAATCAGACTGGAAGAATATAGCAAGATGTTTTCTTGTCACCTTTAAAGTTGATGGTAAAGCAGAGATAACGCTTAACCATATCAAATAATTGTGATTACAATTTTGCCCCCCTCTCTCTAGATAGCAGTAGAGGAAGCACATCAGGGGAAAACCTTTTTTTGGAATACATTTAAGTAGCATCTAAAAGTTAGAAGGTTTAACAATTCCAAGAAATTCATGAAAGAAAGTGGATTCAAGGCTTTCATCCAATCATGTAGAGTCCTTAGGTCTAATTTTATTTCATTTTCAAGGAAAACCTAATTACCACAAGCCTATTGTAAAAATTTTGAATCGATTATGAACAATTGGATTTTTAAAATATTGCTTTGTTTTGATGAACATGTTTAAAGGAAAGCATGCTTTGATCTTATTCAGGCCCTTTATGTAATCCCCTTTTAAGTCTATTGATTACTTGGTATAAATGGTTGGACTGCTCTTATCTTCGTGTTTATCTTATGATGCAGATGGGCGTGGCTATCCACCTGATGCCAAGACAAAAGTTTGTCCAACTTGCGGAGGCACAGGGAGTGTAAGTGCTTTGAAGATCTACATTGATGATGATTAGTGGATAAATCATTCTGAAAGGACTCACGTTGTGAGGAGGATTTCTTTTGCCTTTTATTTTGGAAGTGTGACAGGTTAATAGTTTGAATGTTCTTTTACTTCTAATCCTATCTAAATCATCAACCAGGTAACAATTCCTCCGTTTACATCAAGGTGTGGCTCTTGTAAAGGGTCTGGCCGAATCATTAAGGTCTGATATGAATTTCAGTGAATAACTTTGTTGAGCTTGATTCTTGATTTAGTTATAAGATATGTTAATTATTTTTTAATTCATCTGGTGCAGCAACACTGTATGTCATGTAGAGGATCAGGGACGGTTGAAGGTGTAAAGGAGATTAAAGTTACAATTCCAGCAGGTTCGTCTTAGACTCTTCTGTTTGAAGAAATCACTAAAGATGTAGCTGACATGGCCTGGGGGTGTGGCAAATAAAGGAAAAAAAGAAAAAAAAAAAAAGAAAGAAAGAAAGAAAAAAAAGAGAGGCTGCAGAGGAATTATCACATATATTATCATTTAGTAATAATCAGAAGCTTGTTTATTTTTATTAGGTTGGCCCAACAAATATTGTCCAGACACGTCTACATGCTCAATATATGATTTTAAAATTGGGAAAAATACTTTTGAGAGGTATATGGCATTAATGCTTATGGAAGTTTGGTGCGATTTTCTTTATTATATTTTTCTCTCCCTTTTATTTATCGTTAATTGAATCTTCTCTATGACAAGAGCATGCAGTGGTTCTGTCTCACATAACACAAATTTTTGAGAAATTGAAAAGTGATATGACGTAGACACAGATAGGAATTGGAGTTGAAATTGAATACAGAATGCCTTACAGGGTGAAAAGAAGGGGAAAATAAAAGGTCTTACTGGAAAACCTCCCTTTTGTTGTGATCTATCTCAAATGACAAAGAACCGATATAGATAGATCTTATTGGTAGGAGTTCATGTATTTTATCTTATCATTATTTCTATTTTCTAAATGGATTAGGTGTGGACTCTGGAGATACGATTCGTGTACCAGGAGCTGGTAATGGAGGACGAGGAAGTCAACCTGGCAACTTATTCATTAAGCTAAAGGCATAGTTTTACTTATTCATAATTTAGCTTACTCAAAAGATTCGTTGCTGGAGTCTGGAAGAGTGTATGATTGCAAGTTCTTATTAGTTTCTATGATGGTAAAATAAGTGAAAGTTCAATAAGGGAGGTTCCTAGGTTGGGAGATGGTGGGCAACAGTATATAACCTTTTCCTATAAAAAATAAAACAAAAAAAAAAAGAAAAAAGAAAAAGAAAAAAGAAGCATGATTTTTGTTGTAGTTTTCAGTTGGGTAGTCCTGTTACTCTTTACTTATCCAAAAAAGGAAAAAAATCAGTTGGGTAGTCCTAATCTGTCATACTGTATGAGTAAAAGCACTTGGATCTCTCTCTAAACTAGTTTTACTTATTGATTATATAGCTTATTCAAAGATTTGTTGCTGGAGTCTGGAAGATTGTATGCTTGCAACTTCTTATAAGTTTTCATGATGGTAAAAGTACCTTGAAATTCAATAAGTGAGGTTTCTAAATTGTGGAGATGGTGGGAAACAGCATATCTGTTGTCTATGAAATTTTTTAGAAAATAAGTGAACAAAAGAAAAAGAAAAGGGCATGATGGTAAAAGTATTTGAAATTCAGTAAGTGAGGTTTCTAGGTTGTGGAGATGGTGGGAAACAGTGTATCTGTTGTCTATGAAAAATTTTAGAAAAGAAGTGAACAAAAGAAAAAGAAAAGGGCATGATTTTTGTTCTTGTTTTCTGTTCGGTAGTCCTAATAAGCTGTCATGATATATGGGCAAAGCACTTGGATCTCTCTCACTCTCTGAATTAAGTTTAATCAATAACTAAACACTGTGCACATGTATCACCTCCTAATTTGTTTATTTCTCAATGTGTGTGCGTGTATATCACCTCCCAATTTGTTCATTATTTCCATTTGAATTTTTGTACTATAATGAAGTGAATTTTTAAATGGTAGCTTGCTCTGTATTTAAAATCACGTGACATACCAAGCCACTGTCCAACATTCTTATCTAAAGTTTGATATGATGCTTCTATTATTTCCTTGGTTAAATATTTGGTCATTGATGTCAATTAATAATGTATTGGAAACATAAATAAACTATGATTTTTAATTTTTTAAAAAGTTTCTATAGAATAGACTTGCATTTGTTATATTTTGCTAATTATATGGACTGTTTCAGATCTCTTAGTCCCTGAATTCTGTCTATTTGTCTCAAGGATAGTTTAGTGTTTGAAGGCTGATCTATCCAGATAATTAGAATAATATCAAAACAAATTTCCTTTACTTTACTGCATTTATCGTAATTTGGTGCATGCACTTTACTTACAAAAAAGTCCTGGGTCAGTCAAATCAAAGATGGGTTCACATGAAAAAGAAGGGGTGTATCTTTTTTTGTTCTAAATATATTTTTCTCAGCCTGGTCTTGAGGGCAAATGAACAATAATAAACTTTTTTTTTGATAGGTATGAACAATAATAAACTAATTGTGAATATTGTTTTATTTTTATTTTTATTTTTTTATAGGTATTAATTTTATTGAACCGAGACTACTTTGTGGAAAAATACACGAAGTAGCCTAAAGAATTACGATTGAAATAATATCTACACATGAATTGACTCTATGAAGGATTGAAAAAAAAAGTTACGATCTATGAGACTTGATACAAAAGACCACTCACAGAGAGAACTAATGAAGGATACAAAAGACCACTCATTGTTAAATCTTATGAACTAAGACTTGGTAGACATCCTTTCATTTTCTGTTTTGAAAATTATGCTAACCTACTGTACAGTAACTGAAACCAACAATTTAATTTTTCTAAGCCTGCTTTTGAAAATTACTCTCATTATTTTAAGGAACATAATAATGCCTTGTTTAGTTTCATTTTTCATTGTTGCATGGAGAAATTAGACAATTTATTACCAACCAAAAAAAGTACAAAAATTTTCTTCAGGAAAAAATTCTATCTCATTTAAAATAATGATTTCTCTCTTGCTCTTTCTCCCTCCAATGAAAAACTAAAGAAAAAGTCCATCTTGTTTGCAATGTTTCATCACATGTGCATTTCAATGGCCTGCAACTCTTATTTGCATATTTAAGATAAAGGTGCTTATAGCATAGATAATCATTTGGTAAATTGTTCCTGCACTTTAGCTGTCTGTCACAGAGGCAGAGTATTTTTGTGAACTCATCAGTGCAGTTCCAGTTTATCACAATTAAAGCAAGCCCCTTCCTTTTAATTTAGATTGACTTTATATTATTAATATGCATTATATGTTGTCATGAACTTGATAAGCAGCAATATGCTATCTTTGCAGCGTAATAACTTTTCTTTCAGAAAATTTTCGTTCCTTTGACTATATCTGGACACCTATGTTTGAAGCATAGAATGTGAATTTACTTGAACTTGACTAAAAGAGGAATGCTTGCTGCTGTAGAAGTAAATATTTTTTGTTGGTTGTGGGATGCCTTTTGTCACAGTCCTTCTGAACTTTCTGTTGTTTTGGTAAATTAGGTTGCTGAAGATCCTGTCTTTACTAGAGACGGTGCAGATATCTATGTGAACTCTAATATCAGCTTTACCCAAGTGAGAACTAAATCTTTATGTAAATACCTGTCACACTTGAAAAACTTGACTTCCTTCCACATTAAAAAAAGTGAACAGTATCATTTATAACACCTTATTTATATTTTTGCATAATGTACATGTTTTTTCTAATAAAAAAAAACTATGAGTTCATTTTATACTTTCTAAATTATGGTAATTGTTATTTTGGTCTCTGAAGTTTCAATTTTGCCAATTTGTCCTCAAATTTTGCAAATGTTGTCAATGTGGACCTTCAATCCACTAATGTTTTTTTTTTGATAGGTAAGAAAAATTATATTCAAGAAAATTGCTAGATGTAAAAAAGCATCAACATATCAGAAATACAAAAAGAAAGGAAAGCGAAAACATAAAAAAACCTAAATTACAAAGAAAGAGCTAAGGAAAAGAGGAAGAGAGTCACTAGATGTGAGTCCCCAAGCCCTAACCCAATCAAAAAGGGAACCAGAGAAGAGAGCAAGCATTTGGTTCTTGGATCTATCCAAATCCTCAAACGTCCGCCGATTGCGTTCCTTCCAAATACACCACATCAAACACCATGGAACTAAGTTCCAGATGTAAGAAGAATGCTTCCCCAATCAATTCCATCAACTAAAAAGAAAATCTGACACTGTACATGAGGGAATCGATGAAATCCCAAAAATCCTAAAGACAAATCACCACAGCTGATGAGCCTTTCCACAATGTAACAACAAATGATCCATTGTCTCACTACAGTTATGACACATAATGCACTAGTCGACGAAGTTAAAATCCCTAAGCCGCAAGTTATCTCCCGTGAGGATCCTATCACATGCAGCTGTTCAAACAAAGAAAGAGACCCGATGGGGTGCCTTAACTTTCCAAATGTCTTTCCAAGGAAAAACAGCAGAAGAAGAACCATATAACTTATGATAATATGAACGGATGGTAAAATCCCCGTTTTTTGTCAACTTCCATTTCACATGATCACCATTAGTCCCAGAAGGTAAATTGGGTGCCAAGAGACGAAGGAACTTGTCCACCACATCAGCCTCCCAATCATTAGGACCACGATTGAAGCGAACATCCCAAATTCTCCTATCCCTTGCCCCTTGACAAATCAAAGATGACTCTACGGAAGCCTCTCTGTTCGCAGCAAAATTGTACAGGACTGGAAAAGCCAACTTGAGAGGAAGATCTCCACACCACCTATCATTCCAAAATTTCACTCTATCCCCCACTCCAACCTTATACTGGACATTATTGTTAAAAACTTCCCAGCCCATTTGAATACTTCTCCACAAACCACAACCATGGCCACCCCTTCCCACCTTAGACGTCCACCCCTCCCACTTTTCCCCAAAACGCCAAAGCCACTTTCCTAGTAATGCTTTATTGAAAGTGGTCAATTTCCTAATACCCAAGCCACCTTTAGGCACAAGCATGCACACCTTATCCCAACCTAATAAATGCGTCTTAGGGCCTCCACACAGGAAGTCCCTTTGCAGCTTCTCAATTTTGTTTGCCACATGTGTAGGGATGGTGAATAGAGATAAAAAAATAAGTGGGGAGGCTAGAAAGCGTGCTTTTAAGTAAAGTTAGCCTACCACCTTTCGATAAATACAATTTCTTCCACCCTGCTAGCTTCTGTTCAATCCTTTCCAAAATAGGGTACCAAATAGAGGGGGACTTATGGGACGCCCCTAATGGCATACCAAGATAAGTCATTGGCAAGGCCCCAATCCTGCAGCCCAAAATCTCTGCCAAAGCATGCACATTATTTACCTCCCCTATAGGCACCATTTCGCTTTTAGCTACGTTCACCTTCAAGCCAGTCACAGCCTGAAAACAAAGCAGCAGCAGTTGAACATGAAGGACTTGCTTCACTTCTGCATCACAAAATAAGATAGTATCATCCGCAAATAGTAGATGTGAAACACATTCCCTCTTCCCCTTCTACCATCCGCCCTAAAGCCACTAAGTAAACCTGCCCCCTCCATTCTCTTCACCATCCTACTAAACACCTCCATCATAACTAAAAAAAGTAAGGGAGACAAAGGATCCCCTTGTCTCAAACCTCTAGAGCTACCAAAGAAGTCAGCTGGGGACCTATTGACCAACACAGAAAACTGCACTGTAGAGATACAGGTTCTAATCCAGCTACACCATTTCTCCCTAAAGCCCATTTTATTCATCAACTTTAGAAGTGCCTCCCAATTCACATTGTCATAAGCTTTCTCAATATCTAACTTACTAATCACCCTCGGAATCTTACTCTTCGTTCTGCTATCAACACACTCATTGGCAATAAGAACTAAATTGAGGATCTGCCTACCTCCCACAAAACTATTATGAGATTCAGATATTAGTTGATCTAACACCACTTTCAATCTATTTGCCAGGACCATGGCCAATATTTTATATAAACTCCCCACCAAACTAATAGGTCTGAAATCACAAATGTTGGAGGCATCATTTTTCTTAGGAATCAGAGCTATAAAGGTAGGATTAAGAGATTTCTCAAACTTACAGTGTTGATAGAACTCTTCAAAGACTGCTAAAACGTCTCTTTCTACTACTCTCCAGCAATGATGAAAAAAGGCTAGAAAAGCCATCTGGACCGGGAGCTTTATCCCCTTCCATATCTCTGATCACTGATAGAATCTCATCATTCTCAAAACTCCTCTCCAACTAGCCCCTCTCCACCTCCCCTATTTGATCAAACTCCAGTCCTTTTACAAAAGGTCTCCACTCCTCAGACTCCTTATATAGGGTTTTATAAAATTGAACAACCTGAGCCGCCACTTCCGCTCCATCAATAACTACATTTTTTCAATAAAAAATAAATTCATAAAAAATTCTACACCTGTGCCAAATCCCCAACACCTTGCACTGCAGCAGAACCACCACCCTGCCAAGTGCAAATCTCCAATGGGGGCCACCCATGAAAACCCCCTTCCCTCATGGCCGTTGAGCACCCCAAAACAACCATCTGCCAAAAATCAAGCTGAGCCATCACAACAGAACCCCAAGCAAACACCATTGGCCACATCCTGACCTTCAAACTCACCATAAGCAGCCACTGCCTAAGTCCAAAACCATAACTGCCGAGACCCAAACTCCCTCATCAAAACCAACATCATAGACATATATTTTCAATTATGAATTTTCAAGCTGCTGCTGCATAATTATCAATTTGTCCCTTTTGACCTTGGTATGAACCATACTGGGAATAGGTGGTCATCAAGGGATTTCTGCGTACTATATCTTTCATGATTTGGTGAGCAACTCAAGAAGGATTTCATTAACAATGTTAGACATATAAAATATTAGAAGTCTGGTCTTTTATGACCTTTAAAAAAAGAATATCACAAAGAAATGAAAACCACGATTGAAGAAAAAAAGAAGAAGAGGATATTTGGTTGCAGGGAAGAACACATTAAAAAGAGAGTTTTCAAGAGTCTTCTAGCTCAATGACATTGCTTAGTCTCCTTTAAAAAGTAGAGCTAGAGTTCAAATCCCCCCTCCCCCACTTGTAACAATTGAATTATCAATGAGAGAGAGAGAGAGTCTATTGGGGAAGTTTGATAATGGGGCAGCAAAGACGAGCAGGCAGGGGAGTGTAGGATCTCGAAAGAAAAGAATGACCCACTAGAGTTGAGAGGCAAAAGGATTTCACAGTACCATGGAAAGGTTAAATTGGTGTGAAACATAATAACCAACTGGTTCTCATTGGCAAAACCAAACTGTTTTCCATGATCCATGAATGACCATACTAGAGTGAGATGAGAGAGAAGCTTGGATGGGTTAGATGAGAAAGAGAGTGCGAAGAAGAGAAAAGAATAAAGAGAAACAAAGAGGGAAAGAGGGGAAATAGTGAAAGAAGAAAGAATATTTTTATAAAAAATATTCAAGTTCAATTTTTTATTTGAAAGATTTTAATATTTTTTAGTACTTATTAAAAAAAATTGTATTGAAAAACTGGAAAAAAAAACTATGTCTTTTTCATGGTGTTAATGACAGCTTTTTTTAACGGCAGTGGATGGAAGGACCACATTTACAACAATTGTATACTTGGATGATGAAATTAACAATTGAAACTTCAGGTCCAAAATGGCAACTACCCCAAACTTAGATGGTGTAAAATGAACTTTTTCTTCTTCTTTCTTTAATTTAAAATTTTTTTTTTTTGGATAAATATACTTTGGTCAATTAATTTGAGTTTTGAACTATTTTCAGGCTATTCTGGGTGGCACAGTCGATGTGCCAACTTTATCAGGGAAGACGCAACTAAAAGTAACAATTATATCCTTTATATCGTTCTTTTTGTTTAACAGAATGTTTCTTTCCTCTCCATATTCTAAGGAAACTGCTTGATTTATTATAAACAGTGAAATAGTGATGGGAATGGAATCTGTTGAAATATGGCTTAACTTTTTCTTTAAAGATTCACTGAGAAGGCATGGGAAGTGCTATAGTTTAAGAAAAGGTATCAAAGGATCAAATATTGTCAGATAAAATGAGCTAATTTGACAAAATAGCGGGCAAACTTTTAGCATGAACTTGTTCGTGAGTCATAGATATGATGTGAACTTGACATGTAATAGTGACTAGTGAGGTCTTGAAGAATCAAATGTAGACATGGCACTATGGCAGTAAAAAAAAATTTATGTAGCACTGGAATCTTCAGTGCTCTATTCCTCCAAATTAATATTAAAGAGAAGAAATATATTTCTTCTGATCTATGCTAAAAGTGTTATGTTAGCTATCTTAAGACTGCTATGTTGGAAGTCATTGCAGCTGGGAAGTTCCTACCTTTTTATGTAAAAATATGCCAGGCCATGTCTGGTGGTGTACACGATATCTCTTGGCCCTTGTTTGGACGTGCACCAACTCAATTTGACACTGACTTTTGATGCATTACAATTTTGGCCTTCTCAGATACCAAAAGGGGTTCAGCCAGGACAACTTCTGGTTCTAAGAGGCAAAGGTATATTGTCATCCCCACCCTAAACCCTCCCCCACCACCCCACAAAAAAAAAAAAAAAAAAAAAAAAAAAAAAAAAAAACAATGCTTACATTGTAAGTTGCTGCAGGACTGCCAAAGCATGGCTTTCTTGTAGACCATGGAGATCAGTATGTTCGCTTCCGTGTTAACTTTCCCACGTAAGCTTCTTACTCTTTGCTGTTTTATAATTCTAGCTAAATATTCAAATATTTTGTTGCTGTCTATTTCTGCAATAGCACCCACAGATGATGACGTTGAACTTAATGTGTATTTTTTTTGATAAGTAAAACTTAATGTGTATTTAGGGGAGTTATTTTTTCTTTGTTGATTTTGTATGAATGACATTCTATAATGGTGTATTTGGAACTGTAACCTTTGTTTCTTGTTGTGTTCTCTTCTTGGCTTTTCCTTTTATACATCTTGTCTATTTAGGATAGTGTCTTCTTTTTTAATTTTTTTTTTCAATAATAAATTCTAATTTCTTATCCCAAAAAAAAAAAAAAAAAAAAAAAAAAACTCTTAACAGTAGATGGAGTTCTATCTTTTAAGTTTTTGGTAATCAAGGACTTGCTAAACATACAGTCTACGTAGATCACACACTTGAAGTGGTCCAAACTTGGGTGCCAACTTATTTTTTTTTGATAAGTAATAAGTTTATTGATGTCAAAAAAAAGGGGGAACACCCTAGAACACAGGGAGTGTACAAGGGATGAAACAATCAAGAACAAAAATTACAAGAATCTAAGAAATAAAAAAAAAAAGATAAAAATGATTGGTTCCGCGATGCAGCCAACCAATCCATTAAAGTTCTAAAGAAAAATAGTTTCAAATCTAATATAGATCTCTCCTTATCTTCAAAGCATCGACTATTTCTCTCCCTCCAAAGGCACCGCAATAAACAATGGGGAATTATCGACCATATACACCCATTTCGATGACGACCAAATCTGCCTTGCCGGCATGCTAGAAGCCCCATTATCGATTGCGGCATAACCCAGCTCACCCCAAACAAACCAAGCACCATAGCCCACAGATCCATTGCAATCGGACAATGAAGAAAAAGATGATCAACCGATTCAATATTACACCTACACATGTAGCACCAATCCAATATCCAAACCTTCCTTTTCCTTAGATTGTCAATTGTTAAGCATTTCCCTAAAGCAGCAGTCCAAAGAAAGAAAGCTACTCGAGAAGGAATCTTTTGTTTCCAAATGCTTTTCCAAGGAAAGGAATAGTTGTTAGATCCCAGTAAGAGACTATAATAATCCTTAACCATGAAGCCTTTCTCACTATTGGATGTCCAGCACATCTTATCCTCCCTAAACCCTCTCAGTGAAGTACCATATATGGTATCCATGAAACCAGCCAGCGCCTCTAATTCCCAATCATGCACATCCCTAAAGAAACTGACATCCCAAAACAAGGTTCCATTATCAAACTTCATAATCTCAGCCACATTAACCTCTTGATTTCGGCAGAATCGAAATAATTCAGGATAGCTGACTGCAAGAGATGTTTCGCTACACCAACGGTCTGTCCAAAATTTCACCCTAGAGCCATTCCCAATATCATATATAATGTGGCAAGAAAAAGAAGGCCATCCTCGACTAATAGTTTTCCACAAGCTAACACCATATGGGCCATTAATAGGTCTAGTACACCAGCCACCCCATTCACAGCCATATTTCACCGCTATCACTTGCCTCCAAAGGGCAGCCCTCTCTATCCCAAATCTCCATAGCCACTTCCCAAGCAAAGCTTCATTAAAAAGTCTTACTTTCCTTATCCCCAAACCACTCGAAGCAATGGGACTGCAGACAGTAGCCCAATTAACTAAATGGAATTTTGGTTCATCACCAATGCCACCCCATAAGAAATTCCTCTGAAGCTTCTCAATTCAGTTAGCCACAGCAACAGGAATAGGAAATAAAGATAGAAAATATGTGGGTAAATTAGATAAGAGTGCTTTTAATTAAAGTGACTCTACCTCTCTTGGATAGGTATAAACGTTTCCACACTGCTAATCTTCTTTCTATCTTCTCCAGAATTGGATTTCATGTTGTCTTATCCTTGACTTTAGCACCCAAGGGAAGACCCAAATATTTCATTGGAAGAGTACCTTGTTTACAGCCAAGGACAGTCAACAGTAAGTCCAAATTATGCACCATACCAATAGGAACCAACTCTGACTTGCCCATATTTATCTTTAAACCAGAAACCGCTTCAAACCAAATTAGGATCATACGGAGAAACAAAACCTGATTCAGATCAGCATCACAAAAAATTAAAGTGTCATCTCCAAAGAGGAGATGAGAAACTGCCAAAGATCTTCCCTCTAAACGACCCACACCAAAGCCTGACATATGACCATCATGGACAGCTTTATCCAATATCCTCCCAAGGGCTTCCATAACCAAAACAAACAACAAAGGGGACAATGGGTCACCTTGTCTCAACCCCTGAGAACTCTCAAAGAACCCACAAGGAGAGCCATTTATCAGTATAGAGAAGCGAACTGTAGATATACAAAAGAAAATCAATTGCCTCTATTTAGCAGAGAACCCACCCCGTTCTAGTAACCGCATAAGAAATCCCCAGTTTACATGATCAAAAGCTTTCTCCAAATCTAATTTGCAAAGTAGCCCTGGCAAACCAGATTTCACTCTACTGTCAAGGCACTCATTAGCAATAAGCACAGAGTCAAGAATTTGCCTGTTCCTCACAAAATCATTCTGCGAAGACGAAATTATATCTTCCATAACCGTGTGAAGTCTAGTGGCTAAGACCTTAGCAATGATCTTGTAAACCCCCCCCAACAAGACTAATAGGTCGAAAATCCTTGACTTCAATTGCTGCATTTTTTTTAGGAACGAGAGTGATGAAAGTTGCATTCAAACTTTTCTCAAACTGACCTTTGGCAAAAAAATGATGAAATACTGCCATAAGATTAGGTTTGAGAATTCCCCAGCAAGCTTGGAAGAAAGCCATTGGAAACCCATCTGGTCCAGGCGATTTATCACCATTAAAATTCTGAATGACATCAAAAATTTCTGCCTCCTCAATGGGTCTATCAAGCCAATCTGCATTATCACCAGATATCTTTGGAAATACCAAGACTTCTGGGAAAGAACGAACAACTTGCTGCTCAGAGTATAAATTCATAAAGAATTGAGTTAATACAATCAACAATCATTCCTTGATCTGAAGACAAGATTCCATCAACCATAAGGCTCTCAATACCGTTATTTCTTCTATTGGAATTAGCCATTCTATTAAAAAATTTGGTATTTGCATCCCCCTCCCTCAAGTGAAATATCCTAGACTTTTGCCTCCAACTAATCTCTTTGAAAAGGGTGAGCTTTTCAATATCAGTACGGAGATTAACTTGTTCTAACTTTTCCTCTGCTGTTAAAGGATGAGTCTCCTCTCTAACATCCAAATCATTCAATTTGTTCCAAAGCTGCTATTTCTTAAAAGTCACATTGCCAAATTCTGCTTCATTCCATTTCTTTAGATCCAACTTCAAAGCTGCCAATTTCTTAGCTAGTATAAAACAAGGATTTCCTTGGAACAAATAGGATTCCCACCAGGCTTTTACTTTATCAACAAAATTTTCTACCCTCAACCACATATTTTCAAAACGAAAAGGTGTTCTACCTTTTTGATGACTCCCCCCCTTCAACATAATTGGGTAGTGGTCTGAGAGTACTCTGGATAGCCTTTTTTGTGAAAATAGAGTGAAGTGATCCGCCAATAGTGGGGAAAATAGAAACCGATCTAATCTAGAAGCAGAGGAAGTATTGGACCAAGTATAAAGACCTCCTTCCATTGGTATATCCATCATCCCATGAAGAGATAAAATCAGAAAATTCATACATTGCCCGAGTATGACTTGCAACCCCTAATCTTTCCAAAGGAAATCGGATTATATTAAAATCTCCTCCTAGACACCATGGCACATCCCACCAACTAATCAGCCTTTTCAGTTCCTCCCACATTTTCCTACGCCTCTTGTTCAAATTTGGGCCATATATACCAGTAAAAGCCCATTCAAATGGATCACCTACATTTTTAAATTTGCATGAAACAGAAAAGCGCCCTATTGCTTCCTCCACCTTTTCCACTGGCCTTCGATCCCACATCAAGACAATACTTCCAGAAGCAACTTCCGAACCCAGGTACAACCAATCTACGTATGGACAGCTCCATATACTCCTGACAATTCCTCTAGTAATCCATTCAAATTTAGTCTCCTGCAAAAACACACAATATCCGGCCTCCATGCATGCAGCAAATTACGAATCTGAAGCCTCTTCTCAACCTCATTCAGTCCTCTGACATTCCAGGAAAGCATCTTTAGGTTCATTTAGGGATAGATAGAGCCCGCTCCCTATTAGTAACACTACGCCTAGTTGAAGTAGAACCATAATTGATCGAGCTGAAAAGACCTTTCAGTTCTCTTATACCTTTCACTCCAGAGCTCTTCAAGTCATGGGTTTTTTTCTCCAAAGCAGCCCTTTGGAGTAATTCAGCCTCAACAGCCAACAAAAAAGTGGTTGCTTGATTTTCCAAACCTTTCAGGGAAGTGCCTAGGAAGGTATCAAACCCGTTAAATCTGCTTTCGAACCACTTAGAGTAAGCTTCTTCCCTCACTGGACTCTCCACACTCACCACTTCATGTCCTTCCATAGCCAAGGGTAGAGAGTAGGCTAGTGGTTCCACTACTAAAGGCGACAAATCCCCTGCATTAGGTAGCTCGGCAGACTCTGAACAGGTGTTCGAAACCCAATCCTCCACAAGTACTTCGTTCCCATCACATTGAGCTGATGACACCTCCGAAACGTTTGAAGACTTCAACGGGACCAAGGCTAGTTGGGTTTGCTCTTCCAAAACCTCTATGGCTTCACCCAGAGGCAGAGAAATCTGAATCGGCACCGCCACTTTTCTTCCATCTCAGAGTTCAAGCACCCACTGCTCTGAATTCCCCCACTTCTTGCTAACATTCCTAGAATGCTCCTGAAGTATCAAACGGATGTCTCGCTGCAAGTTCTCTTCAGCATCGGAGCTGTTTGCTAACTCATTGGTCTCATCGGAGTAGAGAAACTCTGTATCGGTCCCGTCGGAGCCGAGGATCTCATTATCGGGCTCACCAGCGCCGATTAAGTCAATATCGGCACCATCTAAGACTTTCATCGACTGGGCGATCCTCAACGAGCTTCGTGAATCAGCTTGAGGTTGAGGTTGCTTCGAGATGGCAACCACATCGCATCCTCTGGTACCTCGCATTGAGCTCGTCGAATTTGAAGGTAAGTTTCCTGGGGTATCTCCAATAGTAATTGTTTTCTTTGGTTTGGGTCGCCAGACTTTGATGGGCTTAGGATTAAATTTGGTCTTTGTATTGAAGGGAGCTTTGGGCTTATAAGTTTTGTTATTATTCTTGGGCTTATTTATGCAGCCCACTTCCTGGACTTCCTTGACTTTGGACCACTTCACCTCCCACCCTCCATTCGGCCCACGTTCCAGACCCAGGCAGACATCCAGCGTTAAAAACAATTCATTGCCACCGCTAAAATTTTCTGTAATTTCAACCGACCAATTAGCCTTATACGTCGCTTGTTTCTTCTCAGCATTCAAGTCGCGGGTATCTTGGCTTTGATTGCTAAGATTTGATTTGGTTGAAGTTTGAAAATTTGGCATTAATTGCTTTCCTTTCCTGTTACCACTACCCTCCCTCCGATCACCCTCCGCCACTGCCAACAGAAAAGGTTTGGATTTCTCCACTATCGGTTTCAGGGCAGAGTTGGGTGTCTGTTTGATGGCAAGCGTCCCAGGGGCAATAGCTTTTCGTAGATGCAAACCAAACCCACGCCACCCACTACCCGTTTCTCCTTCTGGCACCACAAGAAAGCCTTTCGGACGACCATGGATAAGTTCCGAGATCATTAAGAAACTGCCATGTGCATTGGAACCCAACTGCAAAATATATACTTTCTCACCATCCTTAAAGGTTCGTGCAAAGTTACCGGGAGTTGTATTGGACATAAGATCCTCCACAATAGCCAGCAAATGCTTTGCACTCTCTTTGCCCATGAAAACTGATCGGAGAGAATCCCGATTTCGCTCAAAAATGCGTAACATGAAATAAGTACCACCCTCCTCAACTGAGAATTCGAAAGTCTTGGACTCAACAAAAAAGAAGATTGAGCCTCCTATAACAACAGTGAAAAAACCACCAGTTTTGTGACTAATTCGAGGTAGCCAGGCCTCTATTCAATTAAAAAAGAATTTAATTAAGAAATGAAGTGATAACGTATTTTTAATCATTATTGATCAATATCCAGTTACAAGAACTAGCAGCATTTACAACAGAAGTTGGTAGAGTAGTATATCATTTAAAAACAATGACCACAGTTGTGTTTCCAGAAGCGGCTGAAGCAGAAAGTATTCGATGGGTACTACAAGTGATCAAGGGGAACTACTGATGGTAGAGACTGAAAGTGATTCCAAGTTGTGTATTGATGCCATTAGAAGACTGGCTGCAGGTACATCTTGACAGTCTGGAGCAATTTTAGATGATATCAAAAGCATGGCCAGTGATCTTGGTGAGTGTTCTTTTCGTTTGGGTTCCTAAAGAGGCTAACAAAGTCACTCATGTGCTGGGTAGTGGGACTTACAAATGGAGATTGAGGGTCTAATTCCATCCAATATTTCAAAGCTAAGATGTGGATGATTTTTGAGTCAGGTTCTTCACTTCAAGTGCATAAGCATTATTATTATAAAAGGTTTGATCCCAATGGGAACGGAATGGGAGATTCGAATTAGTGACCTCCACTTCTTTACTTTATTATTTTTTTTGGTGGGGTGGGGGGGGGGGGTGTTGTGCTAGGCTTGGTTGTTGTTATCAGTCATAACTTAGTTGCGATAGAGATATCTCCTGGAAGTTGAACTTCTGTTTTACCTCGACTATTATTTTCAAGAGGAAAGTATCTTAAGACAAGAAACACTTATGGAATAGACCTTTTGTATACATGCATCATCTCTTTGATAAGTTCCTAGTTATTCAAGCCAATGATCCTGGGCTCAAATAGCTCTTCTTCCTTTCACAAGTGTGAGAGGAGGGCAGGATCATGGGTTTATACCCATTGGGTGTGAGTGTAACTTACCTGTAAGGAAAAAAGGTTCCTGGTTTTTTAAATACGATTAATGTTAGATGGTATCTTGTTACAATTTAAAACTCTCAATAATAGTTCCTATGTTTTTTGAACATTCATTAGAACACATTCTTGTGTCCATTCAGAAGTTTTCTTCTTCATGGTTGCTTCCAAGTTCATACTCATTATCATTTATATTTCCATTCATAAGTGTAAGGAAACCTGGTAAGATCGTGTAGTTTGACATACTGCCTTAGAGTGGGAGAAGTTGAAGGTAAATCAGAATGCTGATGCACGATTGCTTATGATGAAGAGCAGCCAGTTATTAGAGCCGTGGTACCTCATAATGTTGTAATGTTTTCTCTGAGCTCTTGAAATTGTTGTGACTAATAAAGAAATTGCTTTGCTCATGAAGTTGGGATTGGTCAAACTGGAACTAAGTTCAACTAGAACTGGCTTCATGTTTCTGCTTGGCTTGTTTATATGCCTTAAATATTGCCTCTAATTTGATTTGTTTGTGCATGTTAGTTACCATTTGTGGCCCCACTCCTTCCTGCAAAAAAAAAATGGGAACTATTTATGTGACTGATTGTAAGGGGCATGTTATATTTTCTAGGAAGGCTTATCTTTGTTGTGCCTTATACCTTTTTTCTTTATTATTTTTGTCTTGGGTGGCTAGGTTCTCCAGTAAGAGCTATTAGGGCATACTTTTGATTTTCGTTTCCATTGGAGTGTACTTATGTGAATGGCTGGATTATGATCACTTGAGTTTACTAATGTAATATTATCACCCGTTTTTATGAGGGCTTTCAGATAATTGGCTCTTTGCAAAGACTTATATTGTGTTTTACATTCCCAATACTATAGTGAAGCAAAATTCTTTCATCAAACTTTGTTTTTTCTCTCTTTCCTGTGATATTTTAAAGTTCTGGAGCTAATTTGCTTTAGTGAGCTGTACTGATTCCGTTGTGTTCTGTTTTATTCTATTTCTTAGTGAAATAAATGAACGCCAGCGTGCTATACTTGAAGAATTAGCAGAGGAGGAAATAAATTTTGCAAATGGTAACTCAACTGAAGGAAACTGGTGAGTGTTTTTTTGTTGTTGTAGGTCCTCACAGTGTGTAAGATGCATATCATTCTTTTGAACTTGGATACCTGTCATGACTATATGAATGGTGTAAGTTTCCACTATAAACCAAGTCTAGGTATAATGTAATTGTGTTCGTAAACCACTGTTATAGCTTTCTTACATTGCATACTGCATATCTTACGCTGCTTTAAGTGAGAGCAGATGAGAAGCTTAAACCATTTGTGCAGGGTTTTTTATTATCATTTTTCATAAACTGGTTGTTAGGAGACCGCTTTGTTTCATGTGCATTAGCCTCCACTCGAGTTGTAAATAGGTGGGGTTTTAGGTTTAATTTTCAGTATTCACAGGCAAAATAAAGACAGAATTAAAAACCACCATTACTTGGACCTATTGTTTTGAGAAATCTTCTTTTTGGTCCAGTGGGTGTCATCATTGAAACTGACCTTTGTCTCTTCAAAAGAAGGGTTTTATTTTTGCATACTAGCAAGTATTAGTAGCATGATTGGATTGAAGCAATCAACTTGTATTCATATTTTGAATGATTTTGCTCAAATTACCAAAAGATCAGTTGGGTGAATGTTTGACTAGAGATTGTTGGCTCCTTTAGTCACTCTACTGACTGTAATGAAGATCCTGAAATGGATAACAGGCTTTATCAGCAGCTATCTACTGGTTGAACTTACAGGTGGCAGCAAATTCTCGAACGTATAACAGGTCCTAGGTTTATGCTTGAACTATCTCTATTCGTGTTGATCCTGCTGTTCTTGAACAAAACCATGGGCTGATAGCTGACTCAAGGTGGTTTTGACGAAGATATCTGGACTAAGCCTCAATGAAACAGGATTGCTGCCTTTGTCATTCTTTGGACTTTTGTTGATGAAAGGTACACAATCATTCCCAATACATTTTTTTTCCCATTCTCAATGTGTTTTCTGGCTATCAATATTTTCCATTGAATCCCTTATTTTTTGGTTTCAGGTCCCATGTTTTTACACACATACTATTGTTGTATAGAACTACTTTTATTTTGGTTATATTATAAAAATAATGTTCATCTACTTATGTCTGTCTTCCATTCTTTTCAGATCTTTCATTAAGATTTTCTTTTCTACTGAAAAGTTTCTTTGTGTAACTCAATTCTACTTGTCCAAAAAAAATAAAACTCGATTCTGATGCTAAACAATGAGTAATGTTACCGATCTGTTCTGCCTTGGAACAGATTTTTTTTATGGTCATCTCTCTCTTCTTTGGTGTTGGGTAAAAGGTTCAAGTTAGTGGTTGGCACTAAAATGGATTTTGAACCTTGGTCAGCCAATGAGGTCTTACTACAAGGTTAGGTGGTATTTTTTTCATTTAGAAAAGCAGTGGTGTACATATTGATGAGTAATCATGAATTAAGAGCCTGTTCCTCAGTTCCTTCAAACAGCTATACTCTTAACAAAACTTGGCCAATACCTGGTAGGAGGATTGCAAAGATTTCTGAGTTAGATTGGAGGATTGCAAAATTTGGAAATGGTTTATATTTGGAAATGAAAAGTAGTCATAACTCCTAAAGCTTCTATTTTGAAAAGTGCACAACCCATTACAAAAGTTTGGTAGGTTTCATGACCTGTTTCAACTTTAATAGGACAAGTTTAAGATTCTAACAATATTTACAGAAATTATAGGGTTCCTATGACCCTTAACTGCCAGTTTTTTCCTCTTTTTTGTCAGCCAAGACTCTTTATGACCTTATCTTTTTGTATTATAAAAATCTATGTAATCTAAGATAGTTTGAATCTTATTTGGGGCCTTTATTAGTATTGTTAGATGGTTTAAGTATAACTAGTTATGGGGTGATTTGGTTGAGATAGTATTTGATGAAGTGTCATGTGAATTGAATGATTAATACTTTAGAATTTATGTTAAAATATAATACAATAATCTTCTATTATTTTATTACTTAGGGTGCGTTTGGTTTGCTGTGATGTGCTCTCGATGTAATGTACATTACATTGATGTGACATTAAAGTTGTTGGTTTATTTTATTTTTTCTAATACTATCATAATTTAAAATTACAAAATATATCACATCATCTTAATCTCATTACCTTCCTAAACAATGTAATGTTGTATTCTTGTATTGAGATTATATTAATGTAAGATTACGATAATGTAATATTATGGCGTAATGTAATGATACCTTGAACCAAACGTCCCCTTAATGTTGAGTAAATATTAGATCTATTGCACCCAAATACATAAAATAAACATTGGTTTGGGATGAGTTTGAAGTATATGTTCTTAACCATTTCAAGTTTGTAAATGCTTTGCCCAAATTTGACCTGTTGCAAGTTTTATGCTACAAAAAATTTGTGACAATTGAAGATTTGCTTGTAATTTGTTACCCTATATGATAAATGATAGTATTTGTTACACTGACTTGGGGGCCTGGTTAATAGGTAAAGTGATGTTTTGACTTTAAATACTCCTTTTTTTAGTAAACATCAACGAATTGGAAACAATAACTAAGCAGTTCCGGTACAAACTCTACTAGAACAGTTTGAATACAAATGAGAAATAACATACTCAAGGGGAAATATTAAACCACAAAATCTACACAATATGTGCAACCCATCTTAGCAAGCATGTCTGCACAGTAATTGCTCTCTCTCTCTGTAGATGTGTTGCAGTGTTTCCCTTTCCTACTTGAAAGTGAAACCGCCCTACTTGTTCTTTCACCCCCTTCCCTTTGATATCCAGCAGATTTTGCAGCAATAGTAGGCATTCAATGCTAGCGAGGTAGATTTCGCTAGGGATGTCAAGATCTAATCTTGGAGGTTGCAGTTTGGCATTGGCAATTGTGGACGTTTAGGTGGTGTTCGGATTTTGCAAAACTCAGTTAACAAAACCGAGTTTTGTTAACTCATATCCCAAAAATTGTGGGCCCCACATGTATAATGTTTATTTGGCTGAATTTCACTGGTGTTAACTTAGTTAACAAAACTGAGTTTTTTGAGTGATGAGTTTAACAAATTCGGAAACTCTTGTGGGCTGTTTTCAAGTGATGAGTTATGTTAACTTTGTGGCATTGTTGTAATTTTGGACAAGAGTTGGGTCCCACGTGTAGTGTATTGTTACATTATTGGAGCAAACTTACATCACTGCACAACAACTGAGAAGCTCCCAATGACAGTTTTGTTTACTTTCCCAACTACCAGCTTCACTCCGTCCAAGCTCACTTTCCCTTTTCCTTCTCCCAAACCCACAGCACGCCAACAATTGAAGCAAATCTCTCCGCCGATCAGCACCTTCAGCCTGAGATATACATAGCTCCGTTCATCGATTTTTGTTTTCGGTGAGACCCGAGCTCCATCGATCATCCTTGTTAGTTCTATCAAAAGAAAACCCAAGCTTTGGCTCTCCAGTTCACACAACTTCTTCACTTTGTCTATGTTATTCCTTACTTCTCTCTTCTTTAATTTTTTTTGCTTAAATTGATTTTGGCCATCAACGGTTTGATCGATCACTCTCTCTCTTGGATTTCTCTCTCACCATTTGTTTGTCCCTCTCTCTCATGCCTTACTCTCTATTTGCGACTTTGGGTAGCCAATCTAGTGGTGGCTGTGGTTGTGGGTATGGATGTGAGACGTGAGCAAAATCTAATCAAAGCCATTGTGGGTTTGGGTATTGGGAATTTTCTGTGGGTTTGGGTTTGGGTTTTGGTTTTGTGAATTTTTTTTGGGTTTGAGTATTGTGAATTTTCTAGGTTTTTTGTTGTTCATTGTGATGAAGGTGTGTTTTCAGTTTTGGTTTGCTGTGTGGGTGTGGTGTAAAGTTTTGGTGAACAAAACTTTCTAGGTTAAGCTATGGAAAATGAACCCAAGAATAGAATTGTTTTCAAAAAACCTGTTTATGTTTATCAAGGAGAAGCAGAGGAGTTTGGGAGGGGAAAAAAGAGAAGTGGGGGAGAAAGAAAGAGAGACGCGAGTAAGGAAAAAAAAGAGGTTGGAACTTTATAAAAAATCTGATCCAATTTGACATATGGGCTCCACATGTGGAGTGAAAAACTCATTGAGATATTTCACCCAAACAGGCCACCAAACAGAATTATAAGAAATTGTGGTATTTTTAAGTGATTAGTAATGAGAGATGAGTAATGAAAATTGAGTGAAGAGTGATGAAAAAAAATTAACCAAATAGAGCCTTAGATTTCCCTCGCCTTTCGTCATTGTCCCCCTTACCTATCGATGCATTTGTTGTCGCCATTGACTCACCAGCCAAGAATCCGACAGATCTGAGTCATCTGACCGTCAAAACTCCTTGACTTGTTCGGTCAATTACTCGGTGATGATTGGCTGGCAAAGGTTTGTTTCCTTTCTAACATGACGTGATTGGATTAGGATCAACGCAAATCCAACCGAATTGTGATCAACCCGACGTGTTATAGTTTCTCTTTCATTTTTTATATTTTAGTATTACTGTCACAACCTCTCGGCCACATTATTTGTGATAAATATGCACAATAAACCGCTATACACAAACCATAATGGTGTAAAAAACAGCTCATGTAATGTGACCTTAAAGTAAGGAGCAGCTCTCCAACCTAAAAGATAATGGTGGGAGACGCTCCGAAACAGCCAAAGAACTTTGTGAAAATTAGCAGATCCTTTATTGAAATGTTTCAATGTTACTATTTCAGGGAAAGATTTCTTATGTAATTTACAATCATGAGCATTTTTCTTTGGACTTATATAACCTAACAAATACTAAATAGGACATAATCGAATATCCTCGTCTAAGATTTCCACATGCAATCTAAATTTGGAGCATTCTGGCCCTAATGAACAAATGGATCCAAGTAAACTGGAGAAATGCTTACATTTCAAATTCCAAATGTATTCTATGGTATATCCTACAAGCAAAAATTAAAAAATTAAACTTGAATGTCATAATTTAGGAATTTGAGGCATTTCTGACTCTAGTTCTGGGGTCTGCTTCCTTATCTCGCTATGTTTTAGCTCACCATAAAAGTAGAAAACAAATCCCCAAAGAGAGTGCAAGAGCAACTCCTTTTTCTGCTTGATTTTTTTTTGGGTAGAAAATAACAGCAAAGATCTCTGTCACGGAGAATAGAACTGTAGTTAAAATACCAGATAGCAAAGACGAAGCGCAGAAAATGATTCCAATTACTCCCAAGTAGACATTATTGACAAATAATTGCAGTTCATACTAGCACCAAGTAGTACTTTGTGTTCCCAAGCTTGAATTCCATCGCTTCCATTGTAATTTCCTATACAATATATAGGAATCTGCTAAACCCGATAATCATCGGAATCCGCTGAAACGTAGCGAGATCTCGCCAGATTCGGCGAGATCTTGCCAAATCCATCCAAGATCCGGTGAGATCTCGTTGGATCCGGCGAGATTTCTGCCAAATTGTGATGAGAAATGATTGGTTTGGCCAAGTTCAGTGTTTATTGTGCCAGAAATCGATGAATTTAAGTGAAAAAGTGGTCGGAATTTGGAAAAAATGGCAAGATTTTAATGGACTTTGGACGGGTCTAGTTTCATGGGTTTTAGAGGAAGAGATCCAAAACCCGACCCGCCGTCATCGGGTATTTGGAGTTGAGACCCGAGTTTGATCGCCAGAGTTGTCAGATTGGGTGGTTTTGGGTCTGGTTCAGGTGGGTGGGGTGGGGTGGGGTGGGGTGGGGTTGGGCGGGTGGGCAGTTGATTTGGACAGCCGAAATTCTTACATGGATTTAATATAAATTATATGTCAAAAAAAAAAAAAATTTTACTATGATTGCAAAAACTATTTCAATGATTAATGAGTCATCAAGATTTTAGAAATAGATTTTTAACTGTATAATAAAATATGGGATAAGTTAATGGATGGTTTAAGAACATTAATTTAGAGAATATTTTTAGAAACTTATGATAATAAGCTACAAGGCTCTTGGCAAATTGTAGAGTTTAATCTAAAATAAGTTATCTTAATAATTAATAAGAATGTAGACGCTTGTCATATAGAGAAGATGGTCATTTACTCATTTGATACAATCATGCTTTTTAGAACCCAACTTTTGTAATAGTATAGGATGGGTTGGTATATATCAATATTAAAATAATTAAAATTTAAATTAATTAATGGGTATTGCCTAATTTTTAGCTAAGAATAATTATCTAATTAAATGGAAAGAAGTGAAGGTTAGAGTCCTTATTAGTTCAAGTGCACTTTGAGTTAACCAATGGAAAGGTACTTTAAGTCCTTGTTAATGAGCATCCCTACGGTGCAGAAAAGAGTTGCAAAAAAACACATCACCATCTGAATCTCCATCACAATATTAGTGGGACGCCGCAATTGACTATACATAAATACATAATAGGATGCAACTTAGTATGATAAGTATTTTCTTCATGCTTGGGTTATTTTGAAGCTTGAGCTCTAACAGGTCCTTGTGACACACACACTCTTTCTCTTCTTTGCGTGGATCTTTGTATTTGTGATAATTGATACCTGATAACTGATAACTAGTAATTAATTACAACTCTAAAAAGTCTCCGTCTTTACTTTTAGGGTAATGTCTCTTATACACATTTTGTTGCACATACTATACACACAATTTTATTTTTTGAACTGAAATTGTGTCTTGAAATCACGATTTTAGTTCAAAAAGTTTTGAATTGAAATCGTGACTCCAAGACATGATTTTAATTCAAAAACTGAATTGTGTATATTGTGTGTAATAGGATAGTGTTTAATAGACCTGGCCATTAATTTTAATGGAGGGTCGGATTGAAACCGTTAGGAAAATACTAAAACTAATAATTTGGCTTTGTTAAAGAATGCCACAAATGCCTTGAGGGCAATGGTTAAGGTGTATTGAATGTTTTATGATATAAAAATTTTGTAACTTTTTAAAAAAAATAAAGTTAAACTTTACACACACACACACACACACACATATATATATATAAAGCACACAAAATTTGTGGTTGTAAGCCAATGAATAATTAACAAGTTAATTTTATTTTTCAAAAAATGTGCATTACAATTAAGGCTGTCCACGGGTCGAGTCAGCCCGGGTTTGGGCCCAACTCGCACTCGACCCCATTGGGTCGAGTCACTGAAAAACTGACTTGCAATCAACCGAAATATGGGTTGAACTCGTCGGGTCGGATCAACAGTTGGAACGGGTCGAATTAAACGGTTTGGCGGGTTGGACCACTTATTGGACATTTTTATTGGATTTAATTTTTTTGGGCTTCTTTGTCCAAAACCATTGGGCTTTTCAAGGAATTAATAGTTTTTAATTTTTGACATATCAGATTGGGCCTGTTTTTTACTTAATTTATTTTAAAATGGGCCTTCAACTCTACTTGAATTTGTCCAAAACTCCAAATTCATACTTTTCCCTGATATTGAGTATGAATTCATACTCCCTACAACTCTATATGAATTCGGCCAGAACTCACATATTGAGTATTGACATTTGGGAACAAAAAAAATACAAAGTAAAACCTAGGTACCTATTAAACATCAATAGCTTGTAAAACCTAGGCATTAATCAAACAAATAAAAACACAATACCATATCGTTACCACCTGTTAATCATCCATACATTATAGCAAAAATTTTCCAAATTGCCTAAGCCTTAAGGCCTGGGTAGTTCCATTTTGTTTTCACATTCATCAATCTGTCAATCTAAACACATACCTACCAACCATTCCACACATCAAATAAATATCCATAATCACATAGCAGTAAGCATTACTAAAAATACTATATCTTCATAATTCCATATATATATATATATATATATAAAGCCATAGAGGCAGCAGAGAAGGCAGTTACTGCACAAGGCAGTAAACTACCAAAGTAGTATGCAATATTCTAAGCAGTATATATAATTAGTTACAATTATGAAATACTATAAATATTTCCAAAAAATAGCTTTCCTAAAGCAGTAAAGAACTACTCTATTATCTATAGTTAACAAGTCCATAACTTATAGAAAGGAAAGCCTACACAAATGCTAAGTTTTCCTTCCTATAAGCAAGACAAGAGTTCATGTATAATTAGAAAAGCTACACATCTATCCAAAAAAGCTTCAAAATATATCCAAAAAAATTGCCTTCTATACAAAATGCGACCTTGCTTCCTCCTACAATACAAGGGGAAAAAATATTTATCAATAATATATAAAGATGAAGAATAAAAGCTACAGAATAACCAAAAGGGAAGTGACCAATATGAACAAAAATTATAAAGGCAGAAACATATCCAATCAGTGATAATTCATCAATACTAATTGTGGTACGAGTACCACCTTTGCTTGAGTGAGAATTAGAACTTGCTGCTGTTGTTGCTTAATTTAAAATTAGAAAAGAAAAAATTGAGACAATAGATTAAATTTTGCTCAAGTGTATGATACATTTAATAACACTTAATAGACAAGAAGTTTGGAAGTTAAACATATTACTTAATTCATAAAATTCATCCTCCAAGGTCTCCTTCTCGTCCTTTGACTTGTGAAAAGAAATTGGGACATGGGTTTGCAGCCAGTTTTGAGCACAAACAAGATTATGAGCCATAAGAGGGTAAAGTGAACTTCGAAATGGATCAAGTATGCGCCCTTCGATACTAAATGCCGATTCAGAAGCAACCGTAGAACCAGGTACAACCAGCACATCCCTGGCCATTTTGGACAGCACTTGGTACCTATCTGAAGTGGCTTTCCACCACCCCAAAATCTCAAATTTCACATCCCTTCTACTCTTACAATTTTCAGTCAAATATTTTTCAATCTCATTGCTACACCCTATAGACTTCTTAGCCTCTAAAAACCGCTCATATCGTGAATTAACTATCGCATATGGATCACTACAACTAATTGTATCACCTTCCATATGTGTCCTCTCATTCTCACTAGGTACTACCACATTTGGTGAATCAACCCTAGATTAATCATCATACAACCTATCCATGATCTTCTTCACTAAATCAACCATCTCATCAGCCACTTCATCCCCATAAATTTTAGAAAAAGAAAACTTCAAAAACCTCATTTTCTTCCTTGGATTGAGAAACATAGCCACATATAAAAGCTGATTAATTTTATCCCCTTTCTCCCAGTACGTTTCAAATTTAGCTTCCATTTTAGTTGCCATGTTTTTCAAGAGATGATTTTCAGATTTAATTAAATGAGCAATGTTCTCTTGAATCACAAATATCTCATCAAAGAAGGTATTTGAAGTCATATACAAAGAACCGGAAAACTTTTTTGTTGCAATGTAAAAAGTTTCAAGAAACCCACAAACGTCCTACAATTTTGAAAATCAACCCCACAAGGAGATCCCAAACCACCACTATTTTCCTTGTTAAAAAAGTATGAACAATAGCTATCATCCTCAAAGTCCACTCTTAGGAACACTTTTTCAAATTTTTTAGCAGTATCTAACATGAGATATGTAGAGTTCCACCTAGTAAGTACATCAAGACTTAGTAAACACTTGGACGCGATACCTAATCTCTCCATAAAAGTCCTAAAAGTTTGATTTCTATTTGGTGAGGACTTCACATACCTCACCGCTTCACACACCCTAGCAATGGACGCATCAATTTCTTTCAAACCATCTCCCACAATCAGATTTAGGATATGTGTACAACACCTCATGTGCAAGAACTCATGTTCTAAAACAGTCCTCTTCCAATCTTTAGTCACTATTTGTAAATATTTAATGGTAGTACCATTAGAGGAAGCATTATTCACTGTCAAGGTGAATATGCCATCAACACCCCACTCACGCAAACACATCTCAATCTTTCTACCTATAGCCTCCCCCTTATGGTCTTCCACTTGACAAAAATTCAGAATTCTCTTATGCAAGTTCCAATCATCTTCAATAAAATGACATGTGGGGAACATATAATTCAGATTTTGAATACTAGTCCATGTGTTCGTAGTAAGGCACACTCTACGACCTTTCAAGGCTTCCTTAGTTTCTCTTTCTTAACACCATAAATGCCAATCACATCCCTAACTGCAGTTTGAAGAGATAGGATATCCCTAATTTGCAACTTAGGTTGTAAGGTTGTTGAATATCTCAATAAACCTAAAAGGCAATCCATCTATTATAATCATTTCAGCGAGTGCCTTCCTAGAAGCCTCAACAGTAAAAGTTGTTGGTACAAGCTGAAACTTTTCCTCCCTATTTATTTTGGGTTCAAATGCTAAGGTTTGTTGCCCTTTAAGTGAAACTCTATTAGGGTTCTTAACACAGTTTGGTGTTTGATTCAATAAATTAGTAGTACTATGACCCTTACTATTAGCACGATAAGTTTTTTTGGCAATAATGGCAAACAACCTTAAATTGACCCTCACTAATCTTTATTTTGTCAAAATGATCCCAAGCAGTAGACTTTTTCCTATTATTACTACAATCAGCATCTATCTCACTCACCTTGCTTTTATCATTAGGTTTAGGTGGAAGTGCCACAACATTAGTTGGAGTGGCAACAGGTTCAGCTTGGACAGCGGGTTCAGCTTGGGTAGCAAGTGTTGTTTGGGAAGGAGGTGCATCATTAGAGGGTTCCATAACCTAAAGACATCAAATTTAAGCATAATGCAGATCAAAAGATGTCATTAATTAGGTTTCTTTTGGAATAAATTGGAAAGTTTTGACCATATGCAAGTCCATGTGGTAGAATGATCAAACCTTTGGCTTAAGGGACAATTGAGATGCTTAATGTACAGTCTATGGTTTGTTATTATTATTAATAGCTAAATAGGCATAGACAATCTCATTGACAAAGAAACTTTTAAGGAGCTGAATATGTTTAGTAATTTAATTTTAGCCAAGGCAGGCCCCAAGCATGAAGCAAAAACCCCATGAAACCAATCAAATAAATCTGTCATTGATATGACCATGCCAAGGCAGAGACAACAACACAATAACAACAACAACACAATAACAATGATTCTACCATAACATTTTTTTGTTTATGAGCCCAAAATGGAAGATTTGGTTATGGAGGCCCAAAACATTTTCCCAAACCTTTTTTTTTTTTTTTTTTCATAAAACCAGATCATAGATACAAATTCAGTTGAAGTAATCTCTCATTGTCTTTAATTTGTTCTCTGTTTTTTTTTTTTTTTTTTTTTTTTTTTAAATTGCTTAGTTACACATAGCCAATGGTTTTTGAACAAACTTCCTCAACATCACAGTGTTCTTAAAAGGAAAGGAGGTGCTTGAGCTCAAACTCACCGCCTATTTGTTGTAATGTCTCACTTTTCACAAATGTTGATGAAGAAACTCACCTCAAATATTTTTTTTTCTTCAAAAAGTTATGAACTTTGTTTGGTGTCTGTATTATTTGTTAAATTCTCACCACTCTTTTTACAATAAGGCAATCAAATAATCTTAAAAGCATAAAAAAACAATCAGAAGAATCTAAATAACTAATAAAAAAGTGAAAGAATAGACTTTTAAAGTTGTTTGTGGGACACGAACTAGTTGGCGAGGAAAGCGAAACTGCGGTGGCCGAGCTTGAAGGCAGAGAGGCGGCGGACAGTGCCCTTGGTGTGACGGACCAGCAATAACACTTCGATCCTCTGCTCAGTGGGGATATGTGTGAAGATGAGAACCAGCAAGGTTTGGTGTTTGGAGACTTGGGGTGAAGGGTGTTTCAAAATATAGGAGTGATGTTGAATTAGCCCTTGCCCTTTAGACTAGAAAGCAGAGAGAAGTAGAACAGAGAGATGAATCAGATTGATTTAAAAGAGAAAGAGATAAGGGTTGAGGGCCTTGAGGCTGAGGGAGGGTAACTGACCATGGCTTGGGGAAGTGGAAAATTGATTGTGATTTTAGGGTTAGTCGTTTTGAATCTTCAGAGAGAGATTTTGTGTGATTTTCTTTGATTTTATTTTGTGTGTAACAGTGTAGGAAGGATCAAGAAGGATTTTTTTGATCTTTAGAAGGATCAAGACCGTTAATCACGCTCAAATCGCACGACCATGGTTCATCCCACCAGTGTAACTATGTAGAGATATAATACCTGTTTGGATCCAGCAGCCACGTTTCCCGTTTCCTGTTTTTGCGTTTTCTCCCTTTTTTTTTTTTTTTTTCAACGTGCATGAACAGTAACCGGCACTGTTCATGCACGTTTTTTCACTGTAGCGGTACTGTGCAGGAGACAAAAATCACTGTTTAGCACTGTTTGGCACTGTTCTAGCACTGTTCATGTACTTTTTTAGCAATTTTTTTTATAAAAAATTGGTCCCGCAGTACTATTCACACATTAAAAAATTATTTTGCTACAGTGTTTTCAGTTTTAGTTTTCAGTTCAGCAAAAATAAGCTCTATGCAAATGTACCCATAGTGTTTAGTCCAATCACTCTTAGGCTTGGCGTGTAAAAGTCTTAGCCACAGGCTGTTGGTTTGAGACTTTGTGTGTAAAACTGAATATACTCAGTGCTTTAAGTCCAATCAGTCTTCTCTCTTCAGTCTTCATGGGTTCTTGTATCTTCTCCTTCAATTACCTCTTTGTTTTTTTTTTTTTTGTGAAAATATCGGTTGGTTCAGGTAATACAGGTTTTTTCTTCCTTAACCCACTGCCCGACCCGAATCATCGGGTTATGAAAGAAGCAAACTTGAATCTGACTCACTAAGGGGTTTGGGTCGACCCACTGGGCTTCGGGTCGGTTGGACCTAGTCGGTTTGGGCGGGTCAGATAGCCGCTGGACAGCCCTAATTACAACTCATAATTTAGCATCTATAACTTATTAATATTTGAATTGTTTTTTGAGATGGGTGACACATTTGTTTATAAACTCTATGTAGTATTCCCGAGTCCTGACATCACTCAAAAGTTAAAACAATTAAAATAGGTGGTTTAGATTTTAGCAGTTATACTTATGGTACCCAAAAAAATGTCGTTGTAGATGATACGGGGCAATTCAATGAAGAAGATCTTAGCCGTGAGAACCCCTTACAATTGCTCAATACACTTAGTGTAGAAGGTACTTCTAAGAGGCTATCTTATGTTCAAGTGGAGATAAACAAGAATGGGGTTGAAACAATGTTTGATACTGGTGTTATATTTGATAGTATATATGTTTTTTTTTTTTTTAATAATAATTGTATTGAGTTTTCTTGTTTCCGCTACATTTTCATTTTACGATTAAGATTTTATTTTATTTTAATTAACTTTCATACCTTTAAATTTGTAATATTTAAGATTAATCATGAAATGAATCTATATGAAATTGAGAAAATACAAAACTTTTAGGAGAGACAAGGTTGAGTAATTTACAATTAACTACTAACAGTAATTCTTGTTGAACACAAATAGTTTTACATAGTATTACACAGTTCAAAAAACAACTAAGACCATGACTTGACTTTAAAGTCACGGTTTCTGACTTGGAAATCATAGTTGGAAATCTCGAATTTAATTCACGGTGTAAGTTATTTGTTGGGCTGTGTATAAATCTGTGTAAATATGCTGTGTAATAAACACATCCCTTCTAATACTTAGTATTCTCCCCTCTCACGTGTGTGTTAATACTTAATATTCTCAAAAAAAAAAAAAAAAAAAAACACATCCCTTCTGATAGACAATATACAGGCCAACTTGTGACATACTTCAATGCAAATGCCAGCATTCAATTACAAGCGATTGTTATAGTTACAGGTCCTTCCTCATTAAGTGTGTCGTTTTGAATTTTTTTTTTTTTTTTGATGAACTTGTCGTTTTGAATTCACGTGCATGTGATGGTATGAAATTAAAATGGTACTATTTTATGTTTAGCAAAAAAAAAAAAAAAAAAAAAGTACTATTTTATAACGCATATAAGCCACAGAAATAATTTTTGCCACCAATTAGCATCTTGCAAAATATCATTATGGCCTTGTATGAAACATTTTTGGTTCCATCGTGCTATTATCACTAGGGATGCATACCAGTCCCACTATTCAGTAAGTTTTGGCAATACATGAAAATAATTTATGTCGTAAAAAGCAAGAGTACCTTTGACAGGGGAAAGCTTCCGCTTAGTACTCTAGTAAACTGGACGAATATGAGGCCGACATGTTACTTGGTTATAATGGGTCGAGTCCAATGTATTGGAGTATTGAATGCAAGCAAAGCAAAAGCTACTTAAGGTTACAACTTCTCAAATACTAACAAAATATTGAATGGTCGTCCATTTTTATTACAAAAAGAGTTTTTTTTTTTTTTTAATTATTGAAAGGTTTACTCATGTTGTTGTTGTTGTTATTATTAGGATTTGAACTAATGGCATAACTTTACAAATTCAGTTAACTTGAACTCAATTCTATAAAAATAAAATAAAATACATATGTTAATTTGAACTCAGGCATTCAAGCTCAATTTATGACCAGAGAACTCATAACAATTAGAGCATTCACAAAAGCCTCACAGCCTCGCTACACTTATAAGTGATATTTGGTCATATTTGTTATATCTACTAATATATATATATATATAATAGGTGAAGTAGAGAGAAACTCAATTCTAAATTAAAATCTTAATTTTGTGCCATGTGTCAAGATTCATGTGGCTCCATGCTGTAATTTCGGTGTGCTTTTTTTTTTTTTTTCACACACATGTATATCCAGGTTTACCTCCCCTTCTACAATAATCAAAACTCAAAATCCTTCCTCTCCTACTCACCTAACGGTGTATGTACCCAGTTACCACACCGATTCAGGCACCTTCATATTCATCTCCCCTCTTCTTCAATGAATGCTATGGAATTTGAAAAGAATCTCTCGGTATCAATGATGCATGTATTTGGGTATTTCTGTATCTTATATAAGAAGAGATTTTCCATATTTTCCGATTGTACTCACAATGTTAATGGTCCTAGTTTATGCTTCCTAAGGTTTGATTACTACTTTCTTTCATTTGCTTGTACTTTCGTTTGTTTTTGTGAATAATTTTTATTGTTTAATTATAAATTTTTTTGTTTTCCTATCATTGATGTTATTGTGGTGATGGTACAAAGATGAATCAACTTTTGATCTTCACTTTCTTTCTTTTTGGCCTATATTACAGATATCCACTTTTGATTCAGCATGTGAAGAGAGACATCAAAGAGGCAGAGGTTTGGAATGCCGATAGAAATATTTGTTTGCCCCATGCCGCCACCTATGCTTTTCATAGTTTTACACTTTTACTCCTACGTCCTAACATTTTCTTTTATCGTACAAACTAACCCCAATTCACAAGGAAATGCTTGAAATCATTATTACCCTTTTTGTTGTCTAGGCTGTAGGATAACTCTTTGTTTGTTTGTTTGCTTTTTTTAATTTAATTTATTTTATTTTATTTTTAAGTTTAAATGGACATCTACTATGTTACCAATTTGTTAATTTTGCAGCTAAGAATTTGACTTAGTTTGCAATTCATCAAAGTTAATGCTACAGCTCTAGAGCAATTTCCATTGTTATATTTCAAATAAATATATTAGTGTAATGGGTTGACTAATTTTTTTCAATATATTGCTGAAAAAGTGGTAGAACTCTTTGTATATTTAAAGGATGTGTTTATTCACACTCATTGCATTGACATTTTTATTTGACACTCCAAAGACAATCTAGAAAGGAGGAGTAGAAGAAGTAATCGTTACTAATATTTTTAAAGTGAAGACTGAAGAAGTCTAATCTTCTTGGAGTGAAGAAGTCTATGGAGTAAGATCCATCGACTTTGATTTTTTTTGGTGTGTGTTTACTTTATTTTGGAATAAATAGACTTACATAGTAGCAAATTTATGTTTATTTTATTTTTGTATACATAGATCTGTATAGTAGTAGAAGATTGATGAAATATAAGTTAGGTATCACATTTGTTATTCAAATATTAACAACAACAACAACAACAACATTATTATTAATCACTATTTTTTCAAGAATAATAATAATAATAATATATTTAAATTCTAAAGTGGATAGTTAATTTTGCATCATGTATCTTATCCAACATTTTAAATTTTTGTGCATGCATTAACACCTAACATGGAAGTTAGAAAACCATAATAATCAAGTTCATTCACCTAAGCAAAAACATTTAACTTGCACACTATAAAAATCCCTACCATCCCATTCATTGTTCATATAAGCATAAACATACAACCTTCTAGAAATATTCAGACACATTTTCCACACAAAAAAAAAAAAAAAAAAAAAAAAATTCCTACGCCTCCACCACTTAAAAGTTAAAACTAACACAAACTTTCACTCTCGCATAGATCTTCACATTTAACTTTCGTCTATCTCTCAAATGCATAATCTTTGCTTTGAGTTTTTAAAGGCAACATATTGTAATAATATGTTTATTAAGAAAAAGGAGAATGAGGAGAATTAAGTTTTCATTAGATTCCATTTTTTCAGAAAATTGCATCCAGCCATGCTTTTATTGTATCATCCCCATCAGTCTATATTCTGTAACATTTATCTTATATATATATGCTTTCGAGTTCAAAAATTGTATTGAGTTACTTTTTATTTGTGGCATGAAGGACTTAGGATCATTTCTTGAGAGAAGAGTTACTGGATTACGTAGAGTAAGGATACTAAACAAAAATGATGCCGAAGATTTCACAAACTATACATGGGGATACCAAGTTCATTTCTTATATCTCTATTTGTATTTTCTATCTGTAATGCTTTATTTATCCATAAATTGTATTTTCATATTATTCTTTCATATCAAGTGCTCACTCAAAGATTGTCATAACCCATTTTTCATCTACAAAGTTTATAACTAATGAGATTATGATCTCGAACTAGCTAATTCCATGCAATAATTTCATGAAGGTTGGGCTATCAGGAGAGAAATTAAATATTCACACGGAACAAGGGTCAAGTAATGCTCAATGGAGAAGGTTTGGAAACTCTAATCATCAAAGACTCACATGGTACAAGGTATAAATTCTGCTAATGCTTTGTCATGTTAATTATTCTTGCCTGAATTACTATTTCTGTATACTTAATTAGCACTAACCTTATCTTCATGGATTGCCTTTATAGACTCAATTTGATGCACCCAAAGGAAATGACCTTGTTGCATTATACCTTGGTTCTATGGGAAAAGGGGAAGCTTGGGTTAATGGACAAAGTATTGGGTGATATTGGGTCTCATTTCTTACCCCAGAAGGGAGTCCTTCACAAACATGGTATGCCTTAGAACTTATATTTGCTACTTCTGTTTGAATACTTTAAATAACAATACAAGCAATTAATTAAGTAACAATACACATACAACTATTGTCACTGAGCAATAAAATGTAATTTTTCGTTTGTACTTAATAGCAAAAAGGAAGCCATTAGTTCTATGCTAAAAAAATTAAAAGTTTGGTCTTCCACCTTTACTCTTATTTCAAACCCATTCTTATACAGTAAATATTTCTTCATACTTTCAAAATCATTTAAAAATGTCCTTATACCGTCATCTTATGGATGAAAAATGTTGGTATGGTAAATAGAATTTTTGTCACATTACAAGCTCCACATGTCAAAGTGACCTCGGTTTCATCAATTTCATTTACTATATATGCCAACATTTTTCATCAATTAGATGATGGTAAAGATTTTTTAAAATATTTTTAAATAGGGTAAAATTTATGTACAATATCTTAAGTACATTACATTAGATTTTTCAATTAAAATTCAAATATATAGTTATATAGAAATTTATATATATATATATATATATATATATATATAAAATAGGTGAAGCAGAGAGAAACTCAAATTAGAATTCCAAATTAGAGTTCTAATTTTGAGCCATGTGTCCCAATATATTTTTCTAAATTTAGGTGTCCAGTGAAGACCACACCATACATACATATACAGATTTCCTCAAATCATGTAGGAGTCTTTAATGACTCTCTCTATCTCTTGGCTCTTCAGGTGTTTTTTTTTTTTTTTTTCACATTAATCCCAATCACTCTAAAATCCTTTCTTAATTTTTGTGCCAAAAGAATTATAGATATATATATATATATATATAAATCAAAGCTGAGAGAAAATATAATTTAAATTCTAAATTGGATAGTTAATTTTGCATCATGTATCTTATCCAACATTTTAAATTTTTGTGCATGCATTAACACCTAACATGGAAGTTAGAAAACCATAATAATCAAGTTCATTCACCTAAGCAAAAACATTTAACTTGCACACTATAAAAATCCCTACCATCCCATTCATTGTTCATATAAGCATAAACATACAACCTTCTAGAAATATTCAGCCACATTTTCCACACAAAAAAAAAAAAAAAAAAAAAATCCTACGCCTCCACCACTTAAAAGTTAAAACTAACACAAACTTTCACTCTCGCATAGATCTTCACATTTAACTTTCGTCTATCTCTCAAATGCATAATCTTTGCTCTAAATTTTTAAAGGCATTGAAGGTAGTTTCTCTCTATCTCCCTTGCTTTCATATTCTTATTTTTTTCCCAATTTGGGCTGCGATTTGTGCAATCATTTTTTTTTAGTGGTATGATGAAGATAAAAAAAGTAAAGTCTCCACTAACAAAACAAAGCACATACTCCTAAAAAAAGGTGAGTAAACGTTTTCCTTTCTTTTTGTGAAAATTTTGTTTTTGAATTATATATTTATATATTAGCTTTTCTATGATAAATGTTGCATGTATTGCTGGTCATATTCATAGGGTTTGAGCTTTGGACAATTCGTATAGAAAATTTGTGTTAACTGATCAGTTTGATTATTACTATCGGTAAATTTGTCCGGCAACACAAATTAATCCCCCACCCCCTCTTTTCCCAGTTCCTTTATGTTAATGTTTATTGGCCATATGATTTAGTTCTTTTCTTCCAACCAAACCCACATGAAGAAACCAAGTTTGAATGAGACATATATACCTTTTGAATTTTCCCTGCCAATCCTGTTTTGAATGTACCTATTATATCATTATCATGTAAAATATGAGTGGGTTGGGGGATTAATTTGTGGTGTTTCTTCCTTTTTGATTGCTTACTAAAAGTCTTTAAGTTTATACTATTAGCATGTTTGAGTCTAGAAAACCTTTGTTATGTGTTTTGGGGCTAAGCATTATTTGCTCCATTTGAATTTTTTGTTAGTTTTGTATGCTATGCAAGTTAATTTATTCCTTTGTTTAACTTGGTTCTATGTGTTAGAATTTAGAACCACCGAATTAACCAATATTATTGTCAAAGTTATATTCAATTGAAATTTGTTTGTTATGTTTTATTATTTCATAGCTTTAACATCTACAATTCCCTTTCTCCCCCTCTCAGGACGAATTGGTTTTCTGGGGTCATAGGGGAAATTTTGCAGTGGCCACTTCTTTTGCTTTACCAACTACTACACTAATATGTGGCTCATGTCCAATATTAATTGTAGAAAATTACATTGCAATCCCAGTTGTGTTCATTGCTTTACATTTCCTACTATGTAATATTTATCAGTACAGTGTTTTACAAGGTTTATTTTCATTTTTTATTGGGAAAAAAAGTGTCATTCAAAATTTGAAAGCTTTTTTTTTAATAGATTTTTTTTTCTTCAGAATTTCTTATTAACATTATGAAGTTTATGTAAAATTAAAAGCAGACAATTATTAATTAGAAAACAAGCAAGCAAACACGTTTAAATTGCACAAAGGATATTTATAATAATATTATTCTAACTTATATATTCATTTTAAATATTTATTTCTGATGATGCTCGAAAATCGTCAGTTAGTCACACGGTCCTCACGTGCTCCCGATGACGTACCTGCACAACAAAGAGAGTGAAGACCTTTGAAAGGGCACCGGCGTGGTACCGGCCAAATACCCTCCGAAGGTTAAGTTAGAAATCTTCACTTTACAACACTAGAGTGCTAGAGTTGAGTTATTTGTGCGTACCTTGTTTCGAGAGGGTCTTGGGGTATTTATAGTAGCGTTGGGCCGAAATCCATGCCTTGACCGAGGAGTTCTTTTCCTTTTAGGATAGTGATACTTGGATCCCACGTATCTCCTAGAATCCTTGTCCTTGTAGGGGTCTCCTTACTTAGACGTATTGTTCAAGAATTGTTTATGTATGCGTGTCAGTCAAGTAAGATTGCAAATGGAGCTGAAACTGACCTCGTCAGCCTTCTCCCGTCAGCTACGCTATTCAATAGGATTATTGGTGGAGGCCGTCAGTCTTAGGTCTCCATACGTCAAAGGTCGTCAGCTTCAGGTAGCTCAAGAGTTGAGGTCGTCAGCCATGGGGTCGTCAGCCCCAGGCTCGTCAGCTTTATGTCATTTAGGATAACCCTTATCAGCTGCCCCTACTCCATAGCCTCGTCATCTTATCCTGACGAGCTATGGAGTATATACCTAAAACCTCGCGCGGCTTTCATTAAATGCGAGGACACGTGGCTTAGCTTGATTCGCCTCGTTCTGCGACGAGCGTGTCGCTTCGTCTTTCGTGCCCCTTGTTTCCTATATATATGTCCTACTTTCCTCATTTCAAACTTCCCAGCACTTGTATTCTTTTGAGAGCCAAAGCGTCAAGCGCAAGATTCCCGTCCGTCTGTTTGCTAGCTTCGTCTTCCTTGAACCGTCAACTTACGCCAGACGACATTTTTACTTGTAAGTTTTTTCTTTCAATTCTTTTTATTTTTCCACCCTGTAACTTTAGCGAAGCCGTTGGCCTAGGTTCTTAGAACAACCATCGTTTGTAGGTAGTCAGATGTCGAGTGAGCAGTCGTCAGTCCGCGAAGGAGCGGGTTATGACGAAGTCTTTCCGTCAGGTCTTCAGCCCGAGGAGGGCTTGTCCTGGTCGTCAGAGAGGGACACATCGGCCCATTCTTCTGACGAAGTGGATAGGAATGGTAGAGAAAGTGAGGACGGGGGTGGTAGTGAGAAAGAGGGAAGTGGCGACGAGAGTGAGGATGAAGGTGACGAGGAGACTTTAGAGAGCACCTCTGGAGCTCCAGGTGATGACCGCCCCTTCATCCTTCCCCTTGAATGGTCCGTCAATAGTTTTCTGCCGACGATGTCAGAAAATGTTTTTAACACTTTACGAGCCCGCTACCAGATCCCAGACGACGTCCAATCCGTCTCCCTTTGGATGGTGAACGGTGTTATTCAGGTCGAACAGCCGACGTGGGCATGTATGACGCCATGTTTGCAGCGGGCTTCAGATTACCACTGACGGGCTTGTACCGTCAGTTAACTAACTTTTTGGGGATCTCCGTCAGCCAGATTGCCCCCAATGCGTGGAGGACTTTTATCGGCGCGGAAATTTTGTGGGGTCGTCTCAGCGGCGGGCACCGTCAGCTAACTTTAGATGAATTCTTTTGGTGCTACCGTCCACAACATATTTCCTCGTCCAAGGGGTTTTATCATTTCTCCCTAAGGTCGAAAGAGTTAAAATTGGTGTCCGACATGCCTGACTCCAATAGAAATTGGAAAGGAAGGTACTTTTTCGTTAAAGGGACGAACTGGGTGTGTCGTGAAGAAGAGTGGGAGTCCATGCCTTATGGTTTTTTCGATAACACTTGGGCGCACGTTAGGGATTCAGGTTTATCCCGTCGGCCTCTCTTTGCTTTTCACCTAACTGGTTTCTAACTCCGTCTATTTTTCTTTCAGCCAACGTCCGTCCACGTATAACCGCGGAGCAAGAGGAGTTCATCCGCCGAGTGACGTCAATTCCTCTGGACGAAAGGAGGTGTCGGGACCTAATTACCCTAGACACTTTGCACCTATATTGCGGTGGTCCCGAACCGTCAGACGAGGCTCGTAGACTAAACGAATTATCCCGTCGACGTGAGTATCTCGTAGTTACCCCCGTCACTTTCCTTACCTTTTTGTTGTTTCTATTCACTTTTTATCTTTACCAGAAATGGAGACGGCAAAGCAAAGAATCCGCGCCGCCGCGGCTAAGAAGAAGCAGGAGGAGGAGAGGGCCAGAGGTGAAGCGACGCCGTCAACAGCTCCTAAGCCCGTCGGGAAGAAGGGCGTCAAGAGAAAGGCTGACGGGGCTGACGACCGGTCCGGGAAGAAAGTGGTTTCTTCCTCGGGGGACAAGACCACCAAGAGGCCGTCGCCTCCAAGAGCTTCTTACGGGTCTGGCAAAGGCCTGATGACGGCCTCAGGGGTCGTTACTCCTGATTCTTCCCGTCGCCTCCTCACCCACAAGGACTATGCCGTGGAGGTAGCGGAGTCCATCCTAAAGGAAGAGGAGATGGAGCTGTGTGACGACCACCCGACGGACGAGATAGGGTCGTCGGGGCTGTTCGACCTTGCAAGGGTATGACTGCCTTCGTTGTATTTTTGTTTTTATTATTATTTTTCGTAGACGTTGTAGAGTATTGACGGCATTTCTGTGACTGACGACCTTTTTGTGCCCCATAGGCCATGATTCGAATGAAGGCCCTACGGGACCGATGTGCTGCGAAGGAGGGGGTGGTCTCTCGTCTGCACAAGCGCCTCAAGACGTCGGCAGACGCTCAGCAGCAGTATAGGGACGCCAACATCACCCTGGCCAAAGAGGTGAAGAGACTGACGGATGAACTGGCGGAGGAAACCCGTCAACGGGGCCTGGCCGACGATGCAAAGCTGACGGCGGAGAAAGAACTTCAAGGGCTGATGGGTCAGGTGGAGACGGCCAGGAGTGACGCCGTGGCGGAATTCAAAGATTCCCAACAATTCATTGACTCCTGTGCCGTCTACTACTCTGAAGGTTTCGAGGATTGCTTAAAGCAAATGAAGCGTGCCCATCCTGACTTGGACTTGTCGGGGATAAGCATGGATGAGCCTATACCGTCAACCCCGGCAGGTGAATCCATTCTCGAGGAGGATGACGAGGCTACCGAGCCTATGGTAGATTCGAGGGACGGCAGTTTTGTCCTCGCCCAACCGGCCTTGGAGAGGTCCGTCACTTTGGACCCGTCAGCAGGTCTTGAAGCGGAGAAGTCTAATGCTGAGGATCCTTCAACTCCGGCTGTCGTCCTGCCTTCGTCGACTACCCCGTCTGCTTCGTAGACCCTTCTATTGTAAACACTTTGTTTTTGTTTTGTAATGAACTTTAATGTTTGACGCTCGTTGTTTTGAGCTTTTGTAAAGACAATCTTAACGTTTATTGCTTCCAAAGTGTTATTTTCATTTTGTTGCTTTCGTGCCGTCGATCTAAATTCTTTAATGTCTTTTCTGTATTTTGTTCTGACGAGGCTGCTTGCTTTTTATACCTTTTCTTTGTGGGGTCGTCAGCTTTGTCCATTTTGTGGACCTGATGCTGACTTTGCCTATTTCGTGGGTGGGACGCCTATTTTTTATCGTCAATGTATAAGTTCGTTACTTATGTTAGTTCTGCGGGCATTTTAGCTCCGTCTATTGTGTGGGCGAGATCGTCCACTTCGAGGACTTTTAGATTGCCGTCTACTTCGTGGACTTTGAGATCGTCCGTCGAACTAATTTTGCCTTTTGATGTATTTAAGGCCGTCACCTTCGTGGACTTTGGGGCGTCCACTTTTTAGGGTCGTTCATGTTTGTGGACTAAGGTCGTCCACTTTGTGATTTATGGATCGTCCATTTCGTGGACTTGGTAGCTTCGTCCACTTTTGTGGGACTAAGGTCGTCCACTGCGTGGACTTAGTAGTTCCGTCCACTTTGTGGACTTGGCAGTTCTGTCTGCTTAACAAATACATCAGTTACTTCTGAATAAACTCCTCTTATTGTGATGAATGCATACATACGTAGAAAATTGTTCCCAGAAAGGACAAACTTTAGCCCTTTGGTGAATGTTTTAAAAGTAAACTAAAACAAATGATTTAAAATAAATGACTGACAGAAATAGATTGGAAATGAGGAGTAGCGTCCGTTGTTTCTCTACTGGTAGTACTTTCTGAGGTGCTCGGCGTTCCATGGATGGCGTAGTTGTAGTCCGTCCAGGGTCCCCAGGTGGTAGGTGCCCTTCCTTAGCCACGATGTTATTCTATAGGGCCCTTCCCAGTTTGGGCCGAGTTTTCCTTGCGTAGGGTCTTTGGTGGTGCCCATTACTTTCCTTAGGACGAGGTCTCCAACTTCGAAGTCCCTGTGCTTGACTCGGGAGTTGTAGTGTTTAGCCATGAGGTTCTGGTATCGCGCGAGCCTTTGTTCAGCCGTCGCTCTAACTTCGTCAGCTAGGTCAAGTTCTAGACGCATGGCTTCGTCATTCCTTCCTTCGTCGTGGTTGTCCACTCTGTAGCTCGTGAGTCCGACCTCGGCTGGTATAACTGCTTCAGTGCCGTATGTTAGCCGGAACGGAGTTCTCCTGTGGGGGTCCTGACGGTTGTTCTGTATGCCCATAGTACGCTGGGTAGTTCCTCCGGCCATATGCCTTTTGCCCCCTCGAGCCGAGTTTTGATTATCCGAAGCAAGGATCGGTTCGTGACTTCAACTTGTCCATTGGCTTGGGGATGAGCAGGGGAAGAGTAATGATTTTTGATTCCTAATTGTGAGCAAAAATCCCGGAAGGCGTTATTGTCGAACTGTTTGCCATTGTCCGAGATCAGGACTCTTGGAATTCCAAACCTGCAAATAATGTTCTTCCAGACAAAACTTCGCACGTTCTTCTCGGTGATAGTGGCTAAGGCTTCTGCTTCCACCCATTTGGTGAAGTAGTCGATTCCGACTATTAGGAACTTTAGTTGTCTTGCTGCCGTTGGGAATGGGCCCATGATATCCAACCCCCACTGGGCGAACGGCCACGGAGCAGTGATCGGGTTTAGTTCTTCAGCTGGCCGCTTGATGAAGTTACTGAACCGTTGGCACTTGTCGCATGTCTTGACATATGTCTGGGTGTCTCTCAGCATTGTCGGCCAATAGTACCCGGCCCGGATCAGTTTGTGGACCAGCGACCGTGATCCTGAATGGTTGCCGCAGATTCCTTCATGTACCTCTCTCATAACGTAATCCGCTTCTTCAGGTCCTAGACACCTTAAGTACGGCCGGGAGAAACTCCTCTTGTATAAGACGTCCCTTATTAAGATGAATCTCGCTGCACGGACCTTCAGCTTCCTCGCGGCTTCCTTTTCTTCAGGTAGGATGCCTTCTTTCAAATAGGCGACCAGAGGGTTGGTCCAATCGTTTTCGGATCTTACCTCCTGCATGCTGAGGACATCTATCAGTGGTGCGATTTGAGTAAAAGATAGAGCCTTACCGGGGATGATCATATGCTCTGCGGATGCAGCTTTTGCAAGGCGGTCGGCCTGCTCGTTGTCCCCTCTTGGAATTTTAACAACTTTTGCCTGGAGCTCGTCCACCTTTCTCTTTGCTTGTTCCAAGTACATCTTCATTCTTTCTCCCTTACATTCGTAGTCACCGTTGATCTGACTGGTGATTACCTGAGAGTCACAATGGACCACCGCACCTACGACTCCTACGACTTTTGTCAGATCTAAACCTGCTATGAGGGCTTCATACTCCGCTTCGTTGTTGGTCGTAGGGAAATCAAGTCGAATCATGCATTCGACCTCGTCACCTTCGGGAGAACGAAGTACGACTCCTGCTCCGCCAGCTTTTTTGTTTGACGAACCGTCAGTGAAAACGTTCCATTGGGAACTCCCTGCCCTCTGATCTTCTTGATACGCGAACTCCGCAATAAAGTCGGCGAGTACTTGCCCTTTGATGGCAGTGCGGGGGCGATATTTTATGTCAAACTCGCTCAATTCTACTGCCCATAAGGCCATACGTCCCGCGGCATCAGGGCTACTCATCGCTCGTCGTATGGGCTTGTCAGTTAGTACGACCACCGTATGAGCTTGGAAGTATGGCTTTAGCTTGCGCGCTGCCGTAACTAGAGCGAAGGCCAGCTTTTCCAGTGGCGAGTATCTTCCTTCTGCCCCGTGGAGTGCCCGGCTGGCGTAGTATACCGGCCTTTGTACCTTGTTGTCTTCCCTCACTAGGGCTGCGCTGACAGCGGCTGGAGAAACGGCCAAATAGAGGAATAGTTCTTCGCCCGGTTGGGAGGGGGTTAATAGTGGTGGCGACGATAGGTAGGTCTTGAGGTCTTCAAATGCTTGTTGGCATTCGTCCGTCCATTCGAAGGACTTCTTTAGTGTGCGGAAGAACGGGAGGCATCTATCCGTCGCCCTGGATACGAATCTGCTAAGTGCGGCGATCTTGCCGTTAAGGCTTTGTACTTCCTTCACGTTTTTGGGAGGTGTCATCTCCATTATGGCTCGGATTTTGTCTGGGTTGGCTTCGATACCCCGTTGGGACACCATGTATCCCAGGAATTTTCCGGCCGTTACTCCGAAGGCACACTTGGCGGGGTTTAGCTTCATGTTGTAGGAGCGAAGGGTATCGAAGGTTTCCTTCAGGTCTTTCAAATGATCCTCCTTTCTTCGACTCTTTACCAGCATGTCGTCGACATACACCTGGACATTTCTCCCGATCTGCTCCGCGAACATCTTGTTCATAAGCCTCTGGTATGTTGCGCCTGCATTTTTCAAGCCGAACGGCATGACCTTGTAGCAAAAAAGGCCTTGACTTGTTACGAACGAAGTTTTTTCTCGGTCAGCTTCGTCCATTAGGATCTGGTTGTATCCCGAGAACGCGTCCATGAAGCTTAATAGTTGGTGTTGGCCGTAGAATCCACCAGCAGGTCGACCCTTGGCAGAGGATAGCTGTCCTTGGGGCACGCCTTGTTTAGATCGGTAAAATCTACGCACATCCTCCACTTTCCGCTACTCTTTTTCACCATGACGACGTTCGCTAACCACTCGGGATAGTAAACCTCCTGAATGAAGCCCGCCTCCCGCAATTTGCGGACCTCCTCCGCTACTGCCCGATCTCTCTCCGGGGCGAAGGCTCTCTTCTTTTGTCGAATCGGCGGAAAAGACGGTGACACGTTTAATTTGTGTACTATGACTGACGGGTCAATGCCCGGCATATCTTCGTGACTCCATGCGAACACGTCTCGGTTTTCTTTGAGGAAGACCGCAAGTTCCTGTCGTATCGTCGAGTCGGTAAGAGTACCGATCTTGGTTGTCCGCCCTGGCTGAGAGTCGTCGAGAAGCATGTCTTCTAGTTTTTCTGTGGGCTCCGCTGATGCCTGCTGTTCTATGCTCATGGTTTGCTGGTGGTCGTCCATCTCCATCATCGCTACGTAACATTCGCGTGCGGCCACCTGGTCCCCTCTGAGTTCTCCCACTCCATAGTCCGTTGGGAATTTTATCATCAAGTGGTAGGTTGAAGTTACAGCCTTCCATGAGTTAAGCGTGGGACGTCCTATGATGGCGTTGTAGGCTGATGAGCAGTCGACCACGAGGAATGCTACATTCTTGGTGACCTGTTGCGGGTAGTCTCCAATAGTTACCGCGAGGGTGATAACACCGAGGGGAAATACCTTTGTTCCTCCGAAGCCGACTAGTGGGGCGTTAGCCGGAGTCAGTCGTTCTTTATCAATTTCCATCTGTTGGAACGCAGGGTAGTAGAGGATGTCCGCCGAGCTCCCATTGTCGACAAGAACTCGGTGCATGTTGAAGTCTCCTGCTCGTATGGTGACGACGAGTGCATCGTCATGGGGGTGATGGAGGCGTCGCGCGTCTTCTTCCGAGAATCCGATGAGGGGGTTATTAGCCCGTGGCATCTGAGGTGCGGTCCCCGTCAGCTGGATGTTCTGCACCATTCTGAGATACGTCTTTCGAGCTTTCTTCGACGATCCAGCGGTCGTCGTCCCTCCTACAATCATCCGGATGTCGCCTAAGGGCTGTCTGGGGCGTTCGTTTTCCCGTCTTGGGGCCGGGCCTTGCGGTGGTTCTGCTCGTTCTTTGCTAACGAACCTCTGCAGCTTTCCTTGCCTGATTAAAGCTTCTATCTGTTGCTTTAGGTCGTAGCAATCAGCCGTGTCATGTCCATGGTCTCGATGGAAGCGGCAATATTTGTCCCTTGGCCTTTTGTTGGGATCTCCCTTCAATTTGCCGGGAAAAGTCAGAGTCCCCTCGTCCTTGATTTGCATTAGGACCTGATCGATAGGGGCGGTCAATGGTGTGAAGCTCGTGAATCTCCCTGGGAGTGGCTTGGAGCGGCGGTCATCCCGTCGCTCTTCAGTCCTGGCTTTCTTTTGCCCCCTATCCGTTCGAGTATCTTCTTGCCTTTCCCTCTTCTTAGGCTTGTCTTCCCTTGCAATCAGCGCGTCTTCCGCGTTCATGTATTTCGTTGCCCTGTAAAGTACTTCGGACATGGTCTTTGGATCGTTCTTGTATAGGGAGAAGAGGAACTTCCCTTTTCGCAGCCCGTTGGTGAAGGCTGCTACTTGTATCTTGTCGTCCGCCTCATCTATCGAGAGAGCTTCTTTGTTGAATCGCGTTATGTAGGACCTTAGAGTCTCGTCTTCCCTCTGCCTGATGCTCATCAAGCATGCCGTGGATTTTTTGTACCGGTGGCCTCCGATAAAGTGCGACACGAACTGGGCGCCTAGCTCTTTAAAGGTGCCTATTGAGTTGGGCGTCAACCTGCTATACCAGACCCTTGCGGACCCTTTCAAGGTGGTTGGGAAAGCCCTGCACATAATCTCGTCGGGCACTCCTTGAAGGTGCATTATAGTTTTGAAGGACTCTAGTGGTCCAGGGGGTCCTTGTTTCCGTCGTAGCTTTCTACCTGCGGCATACGAAACTTTGGGGGAAGTGGGCACGACGTAACACGTGCCGTGAAAGGTGAATCGGTCCGCTGTACCAAGTCGTCGAGATCGTTAGACACTCGTCCTTTGAGGGCGTTCATCATTACGTCTATTCGTTCACGCATCTCCTGCATCTCGGCTGCGATGTGAGGGGGTATGGCTTCAGAAGGGGTAGTCAGGTTGGTATCCCGCCTCTCCGGCCTGCTCGGGGCGTTGCTGCCTTCAGGCGCTTCGGGATCCCTTCTCTCAGCGCTTGTCTCCTCCTGATTTTCCTCTTGTATTCTGGGACGCGTGTTTCTCTGACGTAGCTGCTCCTCCAAGTCGTTATTCTCTTTGGTCAGGCGCTCGACGGCTGCTGCGAGCGTTTGGACTTGCTTTTCCAGAACGGTTGCGCGCGGTTCGTTCTCCTGAATGTTGTTGGTGGTAGCCATTGAGCGGGTGAGTACCATGCAACTTTTGTCCGGGAAGCGATAGTGTGGCGTTACCACCCTCGTTTCCCACAGACGGCGCCAACTGATGATGCTCGAAAATCGTCAGTTAGTCACACGGTCCTCACGTGCTCCCGATGACGTACCTGCACAACAAAGAGAGTGAAGACCTTTGAAAGGGCACCGGCGTGGTACCGGCCAAATACCCTCCGAAGGTTAAGTTAGAAATCTTCACTTTACAACACTAGAGTGCTAGAGTTGAGTTATTTGTGCGTACCTTGTTTCGAGAGGGTCTTGGGGTATTTATAGTAGCGTTGGGCCGAAATCCATGCCTTGACCGAGGAGTTCTTTTCCTTTTAGGATAGTGATACTTGGATCCCACGTATCTCCTAGAATCCTTGTCCTTGTAGGGGTCTCCTTACTTAGACGTATTGTTCAAGAATTGTTTATGTATGCGTGTCAGTCAAGTAAGATTGCAAATGGAGCTGAAACTGACCTCGTCAGCCTTCTCCCGTCAGCTACGCTATTCAATAGGATTATTGGTGGAGGCCGTCAGTCTTAGGTCTCCATACGTCAAAGGTCGTCAGCTTCAGGTAGCTCAAGAGTTGAGGTCGTCAGCCATGGGGTCGTCAGCCCCAGGCTCGTCAGCTTTATGTCATTTAGGATAACCCTTATCAATTTCCATTTTTTTTAATCCAAATTAATAAAGCAATTTTCTTACATCATATGAAGTTTTCCTATAAATAAATAATAATTAAAAAAACATTATGAAGTAGGCAATTATCACTTAGAAAATAAGCAAGCAAAAAAAGATAAAAATAAGTGCTTCACAATATAAAAAATTAAGAATTAATAAATTTAAAAAAAAAACAATATGGACAATTTACATTTTCTACCTAATAATATTCTTACAAGATTTTTTAAAGAGTTAACAAAATATAAGAATGACTATATATCAATAGTATTTAAATTATATATATAGGAATTATACTATGCATCTTAATGTGTATTTTTTAAGTACATCCATGCATATGCATGGGGTTACAGGCTAGAACCATAAAATTTGAACCATCTACATTTTCTAATAAAGTTTGCTATATTATAAAGGCATAAATGTACTTTTAGTCCCTACATTATGACTTTTTTTCATTTTTAGTTCCTACATTTTATTTTTACCACTTTTAGTTCCAAAACCAATTAACGCCCTTCATTTAAGTCCTTGAAGCACTATTCTGTCACCAAACTAACGGAAAAACTGACGGATCAATAAAATATTATTAAAAAAATTATTTTGCATTTTTTAAATGCCAAAATTTAAAAAAAAATTAATTACTCAATTTTAATTAAAAAAATAAAAATAAAAACAAACAAAAAAAGATCTACCCAATTCTGTACGCAACCCCATTGTTGTGGGTTCTTCACACCACTTTCATACACAAACAATAATCTCTCCATCTACAAGAAACCAGAGTAAAAATGAAAAAATAAAAATTGAAGGACCACCTTTTTACTACCCCCACCAACCCCCCTTTCTCTCTTTCTCTCCAATGCCCAGGTAGGCAAACCCGATCGTGAATCTGGGTTATCACTCTGATTAGTGTCAGAAAATTCCTTCTGGGTCTCGATCTCCATGCTACTCGCCTGATTTCTTCTGGGACTCGATCAAAGATTCAAAACACCACAATCCCAGTCTCTTAAACTCTCCTGTTTCAACTCTCTGCTTGCTCGGTTTGTGGGTTTGTGGATTTTCCTTTGATTTTTTTTTTGTGGGTTTCTGTCTATATGGTATTGCCGACTTGCAGTGATGAGGTGGAGGTCTGAGTTTGTGGATTGGTGTGGTGGAGGGTGTGGGTTTGTGGATCGGTATGGTGGAGGGTGTGGGTTTTTGGATTGGCATGGTGGAGGGTGTGGGTTTGGTTGATCGGCGTCTGTGGTGGAATGGGTTTTATTGATCGGCATCTGTGGTGGAGTGGGGTTGGTTGATTGGTGTGGGTTTGGTTGATCGGCTTCTGTGGTGGAGTGGGTTTTGTTGATCGGCGTCGGTTTGGTTGATCGGCGTCTGTGGTGGAGTGGGTTTGGTTGATCGGTGTGGTTTTGGTTGATCGGCATCTGTGGTGGAGACGGTTTGGTTGATCGGCGTGGTGGGTTTCAGTGGCTGAGATTGGAGTTTGGTGGTGGGATTTGTTCACAGATTAGAGTTTGGTGATGGGTTTCATTCTCAGATTGAAGAGGAATGGTGCCTGGACTAGCTGTGCTTTTTTTTTTTTAAATCAGATTTGGTTGTTTGCTTCGATGGGTTTGTGTAGGTAGTGGATGGGTTTATTGTTTTGGATTTGTGGTTGTGATTTGAGGGCAGTCACGGGTCAAGGAAGAAAGTTTTGTGTTTAGGTTTGTGTTCTTGAGTTCTTTGATCTGGGTTGGAGTTCTTGTCTTCTTCATGTTCTTCTTGAGTATTTTTTTGTAATTTTTCATTTAGTTAAAATTAATAAATTAATTAAAATTGAGTAATTAATTTTTTTTAATTTTGGCATTTATAAAATGCAAAATAATTTTTTTAATAATATTTTATTGATCCGTCAGTTTGGTGACATAATAGTGCTTCAAGGACTTAAATGAAGGGCGTTAATTGGTTTAGGGACTAAAAGTGGTAAAAATAAAATATAGGGACTAAAATAGAAAAAAGTCAAAATGTAGGGACTAAAAGTGCATTTACGCCAATTATTAATTAGAACCATCATTTGTAACTTAAAATCTTTGACTTTATACATCTAATCTACAAAACAATACCTACTAAATAATAAAGCACAATCTTTCTTTCCAAAGCATATTTTATGTCACTGTGATGATACTAAACCATACTCATGGGGAACCACACAATAATAATAATAATAATAAGATAAAAGCAAACTATCCATTGATCACACGTCACATACCTCCTAGAAATCAATTATACAAATTCTATCAAACTATACTCATCTAAGCTAGAAGATAGACAATATAAACAACATTTCCTATACGCCCAACGTACAGTCCACCTGTACACACAAACCACTCTTATGCCAATTATTTATAAGCAATTACAAGTAAAGCCCCAGTTGATAAGCCATATCATATAAGGTTTGCTGGTCTGCTTGACTGAAATTGTAAAAAAATTACATAATGCTAAGTTTTGTTAATGAAATTTTCTGGTTGATAATATGAATTTAGAGTTAACTAAGCCTTTTAAACACAAATAAAATCATGATTAATAAATAAAAAAAACCAATAGTAACACTTAACTAATAAAATGCAGTATTTTTTTTTTTCTCATTGTCTTATTTAATTTTATCAATTCCCGTGCGGTAGCATGGGTTATATATTAGTTTACTATTAATAGATAACTACATCGGCCTTAATACTCTATTCCTAACTCATTTAAATATTATATTTTTCTCTTACCAAAAATCAATTTAAAGCCAAATCAGCCACCACACCCACCTCACAAATCAACACAAACCTACAAAAAAAAAATAAAAAACTTTAAACACCCAAATTTGCTATCGTAAAAACCAAACCAAGCTAGTGTATTTTATTGAATCATTGAATAGTATTGAGAATCATAAGATTCTACTTTTATTGAAAAAAAAAAGAGAGTATAGACAGTATATATCAAATAATCATTTTAAAAACATCTAATCATAGTTGTGCACTCAATTCTCTCTGTCCACTCTTTGATTGTCAAAGTTTGAGATTATCCACAATATTTAAAAGTTCAGAAAAGTCATTGAATGCAAGGGCAATACCCCAAAATATAGCACCACCTTTGGGATAACATATATATATATATATATATATATATAGGACAATAACAATTGTATACATGGAAGAGTCTAGTGTGATTGTCGTCCTTCCCACAACTAAGCTACCATTTTGTTATCTCTAAACTAACACATAGTGCTTTCCTCATTTTACAATTGTGCCAAGCAACCCCAAGAGTGGTAAAGAAATTTTATACTCTATATGGAAAAATTTGAATGTTTATGTTTATGTTTATGTTTATACAGTTTTTATTTTAAATATTGTATTTAAAAATTGGTTCTTTATTTTTGCATAATCCTAACCCTTTAAGATTTTTAAAATGGTATATGACAAGTGAACATGATTGTTAAAATTAATTAAGCATCTAACGATAAAAGACAACAACAAAACATTTAAATATTGAAAAATAAAATGCCATTAAGCGCAAACCTAAATAATAATAAAAATTATACTTATATATATATAAGTTAACTTTGTAAATAATTGAGATTTAAATAAACATTATGACCTTATTTTGTATTTTTGATAGCTAAAAAATTAAGTATAATTTTTATATTTGTTTTCTTCTCATAGGAGGGCTCAGCAACTTAGTATTTTTGAAATAGTATCAGTTGTGGAAGTTTCTACATAATTGATCACGTACAATTCATAATAAGATGCCCATACACTCCGAAAAAATTATGAAAAATAATATAAAATTTTCATTCTTTCATAACATAGAGTTGTACAATACTATAATGTCCATTTCAAAAAATATTTATTATTAATTTTTTGAAATTTTTTTATGTAACAATTAAAAAAAAAAAAAAATTCATAACTACATTGTTCTAGGCACTTAACAACAATCACAACAAAACTTAATAGGAGGAATAAACGATTGAAATTAATACAAGAGGTTAAATTGACTGAAATTAAAGTTGTTGAATTCATTTCAATTTTAGATTAAATTAAATGGGTGATTTGTAATTTATCCTATAAGCCTATAAAATTATTATGTTTATGGTTATGTTTATATGCTTTTTTATTTAAATGTTGTATTTAAAACAAATTGTTCTTAATTTTCTCATTCATGATCAAAATGCTAAACAAAAATTTTCACCTTATTTAAACCCATGAACTTCCTATTATTGTTTTCCATGTATAAAATTGTGAACTAAAATTTTTTTTATCAAAATACAAGGGCATGAAACTACTGAAAGATAATTATGCTTAGATTAAGAATGAGATTTGGCATTTCTTCTTATTGTGTTATAATTTCATGCTTTGTGTAATATCCCTTGTCGAAATGATCAATGGATGATTTGCCAAACAAAAATTTTCTCCTTATTTAAACACAGATTATATGCTGGACTAGGATTGATGAAAACAAAGGCCAACTACCAAATAGTAATGAGATCAAAATAGTTGAAATAAGAGCTGGCTTATGAGGATGCAAGTATATATGTGTTAGGAATATGAAATAATTGTTGTAATCCTTTTAGTTAGTTGAGATTAGGATGAATTACTTAGGATTTGAGCGCATGTAGCTCATTTAACATATGGTTTAATTCATAGAGCACATATTGAATTAACTACCCAATTATCTTGAGCCATGTGGGCCAATGAGATTAGAGTTAGTCTCCTATAAATATATGATTGTAATTCAACATTAGATATCAATTGAAGAATAAAACATTGCTTAGTGCATCTTTCTCTCTTAATCTCTTTCTTTCTCTATGGAGGGTGACTATCTCAAATGAAGTCAATTTTTTTACAATTCCTATCAATCCCCCTACAATTCCTATCCATCCATATTAGGAACCTCTCTGGGTTCCTAATATTTGGTATCAGAGCTGTTGATCTTGAGATGGGTGAATATGATTGACAAGAAATCTTGAAGGACTTATAACAAATGGGGAATGAAGTTTTAGAGAAGGTCAAGGTTTTAGTTGAATCTAACATGGCCATGAAAGAAGAACTTTCAAGAATGCAAGAGGATCTTGAAAACATGTCCGAAGAAAAGTTTCAACTTCTTGGTGCAATGGAAGTTGGAGTACAAATGATAGAGACCAAAGAAGAGTTGGAGCAAAATCAACTTGTTGAGATTAACCCTGGCCTTTTTGCCGAGGTCACATGCATCTCCATCAACAAGTCTATATTTTAGAAGTATGCTAGTGAAGATGTGTCATTTGGTTCACAGTTTACTAGTCTTGAAGTTGAGCACATTGATGAACATGTCTTAATGCAACTGGGTTTCATCAGAGAAGTAGTTCTGAAGGATTATCCTGGTCTCTTAAAGAAATGGGACTTGATGTTATTAAGTGGAGCTAAGGTTGATCTTCGACTGGGCTATGGTGACCAAGTCTCTCTCTAACGGGGCAATCACCGAGGCAGGAAACTTGATAGTCCATTGATTCCGATCAAATGGAATTTTGTCTCTGAATTACGATTTGAAAGTGTAGAAGAAATCACATTTCCTTCTGGGTTTGAAAATTTCTCTCATACATGGCTACTTCTTTGTGGCAAGCCCAAGTTAATGTACCAAGAAGGGCTTTTGGCTACAATTTGGAAAGCTGCCACCTATGACTCTCCTTCTGAAGCCCTTACAATGACATATGGTGTTCTAAATCCACAAGGACGCATTCAAGTTCTTGGTGGCAATAGTGGGAAGTGCTAAGGTTCCAATGCTAGCATTGCTTTTTCATGTAATGGAATGTATCTTGCTAATGATGGAAGTCTTTGTTTCCTTAGGTTGGAACACGTGGAAGGGCATCAAGAATTTTCTTTAGAAACACTGTTATTCACAACATTATCAACACAAGGAAAGCAAAAGTGGCAATGCAATGAAACTTTTACAGACTCAATGCGGCAATAATATTATCACGAATCTACATGTGCAGTTAGTGCTACCATTCACATTGGTTGTTGCTACAACTCATTGTTTAATGCGGAGGACAACTCTGAGACACGATGTAGATTTTCAATGAGTGCTGGTATTAGGATTGATTATGCTACTCTATTTTGGCCTGTGGTTAAATGCTTGGAAATATTTGATGAGTTTGACGGTCAAGATGCTTTGGCGTATTGGATTAGTGGTCAGTTCTCCCTCATGAAGGTGTCACTCAATAACAACACCTTGTGGGCAAGGTGTTTTAAAGGGGAGAGAAATGTTAGGAATATGAAATAATTGTTGTAATAATTGTTGTAATCCCTTTAGTTAGTTAGTTAGTTGAGATTAGGATGAATTAGTTAGGATTTGAGCATATGTAGCTCATTTAACACATGGTTTAATTCATAGAGCACATGTTGAATTAACTAGCCAATTATCTTGAGCCATATGAGCTAATGAGATTAGAGCTAGTCTTTTATAAATACATAATTGTAATTCAACATTAGATATCAATTGAAGAATAAACCATTGCTTAATGCATCTTTCTCTATGGAGGGTGACTATTTCAAATTAAATCAATTTCCTTACAATTCCTATCAATTTCCTTACAATTCCTATCAATTCCCCCTACAATTTCTATCTATCCCCATTAGGAACCTCTAGGTTCCTAATAGTATGGATGGATATGGGTTGTTGTTTTCTTATAAAATCAACCATTAAATACCCAAATTTTCCACTGCAAAAACCAAACCAAGCTAGTCTCTGATATGAAAGTTGGTGGCGGTAAGATAGAAAACTCAAATCTCTGATATGCAACCTTCAAGCGTGGCAATTTGTGACAGCGACAAGCACCACTAGATTGCAACTAATTCCACCACCACCACCACCAAGATGGAGCTTGAACTTTGGATTTGGGGAAGCTAGCATACAATGACGAAGCCAAAAAAATTTCACAAAGGACTAAATTAAGTTTAAAAAATTCTTTAAAAAAAAAGTTCATGATAAAATTCTTAATTAACATGACATTCCCATAATGTGTTAATCAATATCACACATCTCTGAAGTAATGTAAAAGGAGTTACATCATGTGATTGAGCATGGTAGGAAGTTCATTATGCCATGTCATGTCTTGTCTATGGAAATACATAGAGCAAATCTTGCCTAAGAGCTTTTTTGATAGATCTAGACTTTGAGGCCTAATAAATGGATTGGAATGTTTCCTTATCGGAACCTGCTTCTTCAAGAATGTGATCCATTGGAGAGAAACACGGGGAGGTGGACATGGACATGAAGTGTTTGAGGATGTATTGTTGGTGTTAGTGTATAGCTTAGACTAGATTAGCCTATTGGGCTTGGCCCAGTATAATATATTTGTAGTTCACTCATATTACTTATACTGCACACATACCTAGCCTATATAAGGCTCTCTATTGTACATTATTGTTCACATTGAATATACAGACTATTCAGTCTTTCTCTCTCACGTTATATCTTTAACATGGTATCAGAGCCATTCCTTTGACATTCTGATTCTTATGGACATCTCCGGCGTTCTTTTGCTGCCTTCGCCTTCATCCAGTAGCCACTGTCAAAAGAGAGTCACCGCCGTCACACCCACAGTTCTTGCACCTCTCGGATCTCACCGTTCTGTTCACTCAACTGTCAAAGCAAAGACATACAGTGACAAAACAGCCAATCCTGAGCAAAACTCGGCCAAGAACAGCCAGAAAAGACCTTGCACGTGCCTGTACGCGCTTCCCGAAGCTTCTGACTGTCGAACACACGCTACATGCACCTACACGCGCCACCAGAGATACTGCTCGTATTGCACGCACCGGAAGGAGAGTTGTCATGCGCCTATACTCGCACCACGCATTCCACGCGCCTGAGACCGTCCGCGTGTTGCCACGTTAGCCCTAGGCTGACGTCATCCTGCTCACGTCAGCGTTTGAGTCATCTGCCTACGTTAGCAACACGCCAGCCGTTGACTTTGACCGTTGACCCCACTATTGACAGTTGACTTTGATTGTTAACTTTTTGACCAAAGTCAAAATTTTTCGATAGGGTCTGTCTTGCTCAGTTTTTAGCGTAGATTTTGATTTTGAGCTCCATTTCTGCATTTGAGGTATCTAAATCCCACTTTTTGGGCATATTCTTCATTATGGCTCCACAAAATGAACAAGATATCATACGTCCTATCACCGTTATGTTGGATGGTTCTGCTAGCTATCATGCATGGTCTCAGAATATGACTGTCTTTTTCAAGGGTCGTAAACTGTGGAGATATGTGACTGGTTCAATTCCTAAGCCAATACCAAAACTTACATCCAAAGCCACAGTTGCTGAAGATGCCTCAGAGATTGCTGTTATAGTGGATGATTATGAAGAACGCCTAGAGGAATGGGAGAGTATTCAGAGTAAGATCTTGTCTTAGTTTATCAATACCTCTATTCCCTCCATTCATAATCTTCTTCCTCGTCTTGAGACTGCTGAGGCAGCTTGGAAATTTCTGGCCGATCGCTATAATTGCACTAATGATTCAAGCTTGGAGTTTCACATTGAATCAAAACTTTATCAAATGCGCCAAGAGGTAGGTCAGTCTATTTTTGAATATTATTCTCAGACTTCTACTATGTGGGAACAACTCTCTGCTGCAGATCATCCACTAGTATGTTTTAAGGACATTGAGCTCTTTGTTAAATATCGTGATCGCCGTAAATTTATGCACTTCATGATGGATTTATGTAAGGATTTTGGGCCTACTAGGGCTTCTTTGCTGATCCGGTCTCCTACTCCTTCTTTTGATGCTGCAGTCAAGGAGCTTATTTCTGAGGAAAACCATCGGCCTACTTATTACATGTTATCATCTGATCATGTTTGGCTACACCGTCTCCACAGCCTCCTGTTGCTGCTTTCACTGCTCCTCCATGAATAAACTCTGGGCGTCCCACCTCTCAGTCTTCCAAAGGTACTCGCTGTGAGTTTTGTTGTGCCAAAGGCCATGACATATCAGTTTGTCGCAAGCTGCAGAAATTTGTGCAAGAGCAGAATAAAGCTTCTCTTCCTCGGGCAGCTGCTGTATGTCCTTCAGATCCATCGGTTCCTACAGGTCCATCTTTGCCTTCCTCACTTACTATAGCTGATATTGAGGCAGTAGTTTAACAGGTTTTATCCCGAACTTCTATTGCTCTTTCTGTCACCTCAGGTAAACAACTTTGGTTTTTTGATACTACATGTTGTAACTATATGACTCCTGATGAATCCCAATTTTCTGATAAGGCACCCTTAGAACACCCTATCACTATTTACACTACTGATGGAACTCCTATGCCTGTTAGCCATAAAGGTACAATCTTTTCTCCTGGTTTATCTCTTAGTGACACCTTTCATATCCCAAAGTTATCCCTCAATTTGCTTTCTATTGGTCAACTTTGTGAATTAGGAGTAGATCTTCTATTTACTAATCATGGTGTGGATGTGCATGATCCCCGGACGGGTCAAGTGCTCGGGACAGAGCGTAAGGTTGGTCGCATGTTTGAGGTTCATGACTTGAAGATTCCTTCACAAATTGTTTCTGCAGCTGCTACCACTGCCACCCTCTCACCTGATCTATGGCATGCTTGTCTTGGTCATCCATCCTTATCTCATCTTCAGTTGTTAGCTTCTCAAGGTCATTTAGGTTCAGTTCAGTTTCAAAAATTTGATTGTACTTCCTGTCATTTTGGCAAACAAGCAAAATTTCCCTTTAATAATAGTGACTCTTTTTCTTCTGCACCCTTTGATCTTATACATTTTGATATTTGGGGTCCTGCATTAGTTCCCACTGAGGGGGGATCTAGATATTTTGTCATATTTGTGGATGATTTTTCTCGATATACTTGGATTTATCTGCTTCACTATAGGTCTGAACTTGTGTCTATTTACCAAACATTTCATAAAATGATTGAAACACAGTTTAATCGCACCGTCAAAGTCTTTCGATTAGATAATGCCCAAGAATATAATGATAAATCTTTCCTATCCTTTTTAGACAATCATGGTACCCTTTCTCAGCGATCTTGTCCTTACACCTCTCAACAAAATAGTCATGCAGAACGAAAACATTGTCACATTCTTGATGTTGTCCGCACCCTTCTCATTTCTGCCTCTCTTCCTGAGCGCTTTTAAGGTGAGGTAGCACTCACTGCTGTGTACACCATTAATCGTATTCTTTCACTAACTACACATAACAAATCACCATTCGAGCTTCTCTATGGTCAAACCCCTGACTACTCCTTTCTTCGGGTTTTTGGTTGTGCTTGTTTTGTCTCTCTTCCTCCTCATGAGAGAACAAAGCTTCAACCTCGTGCTCGTCTCTGTTGTTTCCTTGGTTATGGTGTCTCTCAAAAGGGGTTTCGCTGCTATGATCCCGTTTCTCATCGACTTCGTGTCTCCCGTCATGTTGAGTTTTGGGAACATCATTCTTTCACAAGTCTTCAGCAGTTTCCTGCATCCTCTTCCTCAGAGTCTCCCATTTTTACCGATATTTTCCTCCCTTTCTACCCTTAACTTGTGGAGGATTCTTCGACATCGGCTACCTCTCTAGGCGACTCATCTCCGATTCCGTCCCTGGCATATGATCAGCCTATCTTGGATCCTGTGGCACCACCCTCTCCTGAGTTACCTGTTAGTCCTAAACTTCGTCGTTTTACCCGAGTAAGCATTCCTCTCCCTTATCTCACTGATTATCATTGCTCTTTTGCTCTTGCCACCCTCTATGAACCTCAGACCTATTGTGAGGCCCATACTGATCCTCTTTGGCAGCAAGCCATGAACGAAGAACTCGATGCCCTTCATAAGAATCACACTTGAGATATGGTTGATTTGCCTCTTGGTCAGTCTGTAGTAGGTTGTAGGTGGGTTTACAAGATCAAGACTAAGGCTGATGGATCTATTGAATGATACAAGGCTCGCCTCGTTGCCAAGGGCTTTACTTAGGAGTATGGCATTGACTATGAGGAAACATTTGCTCCTGTTACTCGCCTTACTTTTGTCAGATGTCTCATTGCTGTGGCTGTTGTTCGCCATTGGCCTTTTTATCAAATGGATGTGAATAATGCTTTCCTCAATGGAGACCTCCAAGAAGAAGTGTATATGCAACCACCCCCTGGCTATCCACACTTAGGCAGTCAAGTTTGTCGCCTTCGCCGTGCTCTTTATGGCCTTAAATAGGTTTCTCGAGCTTGGTTTGAAAAGTTTAGCTCAGTTGTTGCTCAGCAAGGTTTCATTTCGAGTCCTCATGATACTGCTCTTTTTGTTAGAAGATCCTCTGCTGGTATCACTCTTATTCTTCTTTATGTTGATGATATGATTATTACTGGAGATAATTCTGCAGGTATCCGCTCTCTTCCGCACTTCCTTAGTTAGCATTTCGAGATGAAAGATCTGGGCACTCTCAGCTATTTTCTTGGGCTTAAGGTTACCTCGTCCTCCAATGGATACTATCTTTCCCAAGCTAAATATGCTTCTGATCTTATCTCCAAAGCTGGTATCACTAACAACAAGAATGTTTTCACTCCCTTGGAATACAATGCAAAGCTCACACCCTTGGATGATGAACCTATATCTGATGCTACTTGCTATCGTCAGTTGGTTGGTAGTCTGATCTATCTCACTGTTACTCGTCCAGATATCTCACATGCTGTGGGTATGGTTAGTAAGTTCATGGATGCCCTTTGTTCTATCCATTATGCTGCAGTTCTTTGGATTCTCCGATATGTCAAGGGCATACTTTATCATAGTCTCCACTACTCCTTTCGGTCTTCTCTTGAGCCGCATGCTTATTCAGATGTAGACTGGGCATGTGATCTGACTGATCGATGCTCTATTATAGGTTTTTTTTTTCCTGTTGCATACTTCCCTTGTCTCATGACGTAGCAAGAAGCAGGATGTGGTTTCCCGTTCTAGTATTGAGGCTGAGTATTGTGCCCTTGCCGACACCACCTGCGACCTTGTTTGGCTTCGTTGGCTTCGCTTGCTCTTGGCTGACATGGATGCTCCACAGCCCACTACCACTCCTCTTTATTGTGATAATCATAGTGCCATCTACATTGCTCATAATGATGTCTTCCATGAACGCACCAAGCACATTGAGATTGATTTCCACGTCACTCACCAGCATCTCAAGAAAGGCAATCTCAAGTTGTTCTCCATCTCCTCTGCTGACCAGCCTGCTGATATCTTCAACAAGACTCACCCGCTTGGTCGTCTTCGAGATCTTATATCCAAACTCCAGTTGGCTTCCTCCTTGTCACCTCGAGTTTAAGGGGGGATGTTAGTGTATAGCTTAGATTAGATTAGCCTATTGGGCTTGGCCTAGTATACTATACTTGTAGTTCACTCATATTACTTGTACTACACACATACTTAGCCTATATAAGGCTCTCTATTATACATTATTGTTCACATCGAATATACAGACTACTCAGTCTTTCTCTCTCAATTTATATCTTTAACAGTTGGACCCCTTTAGTGTAAAATTTGTCACTCCATACAATGTGCCAAATTCTAACCCACAACGCATACTTACTATTTGTTGCTCTTCATCACTACTTGCTCTCCCTCTTGAGAAAATCTATCATGTTTTCGTTATATGTATCTACATTCTCACATAGGATGGGTCCATCTCCTACTACATTCGGCGACAAGTAAGACGCTCTTTGCATCCTACGACATGTTCAAATTCCAAGCAATCCATTCATTTGGGAAGGCGCAAATGAAATTTAATAAGATTGGATTAATTTGTTTAGTAATTTGTTTATCTTTTCCTCAAAATCTTAAGGAATCTGGTAAGAATGTTTACATACATATTTTTTTAAAAAAAATCTTATTAGCATTATAAAAAAAGGATTTTATAAAGCACATGCCAAAAGATGTAAATTGAGTACTTCTTTTGGAACGGAGTTTCTTTGGCTAGGAAGCTGATTAATTTCTAGATCAAGGACTTGGGGTTTCTCTAAGAAAATTAATAATTCCATGCAAATTAATGAAAGTGTTTGCAAGAATACATGATGGTTGGAAATTGGATACAAAAATTAGGGACATAAGCTTGTGCAAAAGGCAGAGTGGGTTAGAGGGTGTTTGGATTTCATGTTTTCCATCACTCATCACTCTATTTTTATCACTCGTAACTCAAAAATAGTGGATCCCACGGTAGAAGGGTGTGTTTGGGTTTGTTTTCAGTTTTTGTTTCCATCACTCAATTTCCTAATTTTTAAGTGATGAGTTATGAAAACTGAAAACACAGTTTAAGTATTTTCAAATTATAGAAACAGAGCTACGATGGCAATAAAGTAATTTCGTTCCACTTATGAGACCCATATATTTGTCTTGTCATGTCATGTCAGCTTGAACCTAACAACTCTCTCTTTCTCAGACTTTCTTTTCTTTCCTTTTAGTTTTCTTTCTTTCTATTCTCCTCATGTCTTTATTCTTCATTTTTTCTTCAACACAGAGCCTCCACTGCTCCTCCATAAACCGCTAGTCACCGCTACCACAAGCCACCACTGAACCACGCAAACCTCAAACCCCATACCACCACTGATGATCACTCCAACTTCATACCACCACAGCTCCAAACACAAAGAACCCTCTACCCTGCCCTCACATCCTCACGCACTGAAAAGAAAATCAAATTAAACAAAAGGTACAAGCTTGAAAAGAAAATCGCTTCAAATTGGATCATCATTATCCTTTTATTTTCCCAATCTTTCTCGGCATGCAAATAGCACTATCTAAACAACAATTTTTTTTAAAAAAAAAAAAAAACATAAAGAGGGCCTAATTTATTAAGCATTTTCCATTTCCTATAGTTTCTCGGCATTTAAACAAATCACCAAAACAGGAACAGAATCGAAAACTTAGAGAATTCAAATTTCAGGAAAAAAAAAAAAAATCGAACCATGGAGACAGCTTTGATAACATGCGACGAAGAGCTGGAAGAGGAAAGCAGGTGGGTGTGTCGTCTTGTTGTTGTGGTCAGAGCAAGCGAATTGGAAGATGGCCTAAGAAGACCGCCATGAACGAAGCACGAAATCTGAAGCTTCGGGTCCTTTAGCAGAGCCGTATTCGCAATTTACAAAACCCAATTCAAAGACCCAAATCATTGTTCCATTCCCCCTCAAATTGTTGAAGCTCCTGAAAGAGTTTTGACTTTTGAGCATGCTGGAGATGGGTTTGGAGTGGCTGATCATTTTGTACTAGTGGAAACCATCAAATATCAATTTTTGTTACAAGTTATACAAACCTAGACATGGCAAAACGGGTCAAAATTTTTTGACCCGACCCGACCCGACCCAAAAAATACTCGACCTGAACCCGATTTTTTTGACCCAAAACAAAAACGGGTTGACCCGTGACCCGACCCGAGTTTTTCGAGTTTTTTTACGGGTCAACCCGACCCGACCCGACCCGACCCGAATTACTTTTTTAGAACTTTTTTTTTTGGTAAAAAAAAAAAAGTAAAATTAAGACAATAGTAGTTTAATTGTTTATTGTAAGTTTTAAGGAAACAATTGATACATTTATATATGCAAATTAATTGAAATATAAAAGGTTAAGCATTCTGTAATGAGTAAAGATTTTTAGATATTAAATAACAAAGTATATGCTAGGATAATATGGGTACAGTAGAGTTAAAAATATAGATTTAAAATTATAGACATGTACGAGAAACATTTACAAGTGTAAAAATAGTGAAACCAAAGTATTAAATTAGCATAAATTATGAATGCTTAGACTCATTTTTTAACAATTTATGTCCAAAATAAACGGCTTTTCAAAATAAATTATGATATTTCCTAGAGTGTGTGTTGCTTAACAATGATATGATATTCATAAAAGAGATCATGTACAAATAAGTAAGCAATCCAATTTTAACGTATATCTCAAATTGAAATAGAGTGCCAACCACAATTGATAATAGATTATAAAATTAATTTTCAAGGTTGTAAATTTCTTATATGTTTTTATTCTTTATCAAATGAGTTATCCAATAAGTCATTTGTAATTTTGTTTTATATTTTGGAATGTTGATATTGTGTAGAAATAAAACATGTGTATTTATTTTACTTATGTTTGTGTTATTTTGTTTTAGATAGCAATGTTAGGATTTTTTTTAATTTTAAAATTATTGAATAAGTATTAATAAGTTTAACAGAGAAAATGGGCTTTTCCCATATTTTTAAAAATATTTAGCATAATGTCTATGTTTTGAAAATATTTAGTAGAATGCCCCTATTTTTGAAACTCAATATCCTCAAAATCGAGTTATATTTAAAAAAAAAATTAAGTAGCAAAATATGCATAGAACTTGATATTGTTAATATTGAGTTCCATTCACAACTTGATTTTTTTAAAATCGATTTTCAAAATAAAAACACAGTGTTTAATAATTTCAAAATATGAACATTATGCTAAATATTAAAAAAAAAAAGGGCAAAAGAACATTTCTCCCCAAGTATGATTCGTCTTTATAATGTTATCAAGGAGATGGTTTGTAGTTTGTGTACGAAAGCACACCATCTCTTTTGCTTGGGCTTTTATTTTTTGGGTTTTGTAAGGCCAGATGGAAATAGAAATAGAAATAGAAAAAAAAAAAAAAAAGTGAAAACAACTAGGAGCCCAGTCAAGTATTGTAGAATCTCAGGATCTAAAAACTCTTATAAACAATTACAGAGATAGGTTGAGGTTGAACAAGTGAAAAATGGAGCTATCGTAGGACTAGAAATCCCTCTTCCTAATATTATTAGTTTTCCAACCTCCACTCCTCCTCACGGACTCAAACTCAGACTCAGACTCAAAACCCATATTAGGTCCACTCTTCTTCAACCCAAAACCCAAAACCCTTTCTCTTCTCTTCTCCTCTCCATCTCTTCCAAACCTAAACCACGTTGCACCACTGTTCCTCCAAACGCAAACCCACAACCTCCTCCCCTTCCTTCTCCTCCCTCTTTCCAACTCCCTCCTTCTCTTCTTCCCCACCGGTCCCAACTCCGACCGGCTCAGTTTCTTGCTTCTTTCTATCATAGCTTCCCATTTCGACACCTGGGGTGCCAAAGACGATGATGTTTTGCGTGAAAGTACTGGGTTTGAGTACCGCATTCTTAGGATTGCGGTTAACTCCAACTCCTTTCCTTTTCCCTTTCCAGGTAACAATCATAATCATAGTCATTCCACTGTTGTTGGGTATTTGCTAGCTTCTACATTGTGCTCTATGCATTGGTTTGTTGTTCAGGAAATTCATAATTCTGGTAAATTTCCAAGAGTTTCTTGTTTAATTTCTAAGGCTTTTAAGACTAGTTCTGTTGTGTATGCTTCTTGAAGTGCACATATACTCGAGGAGAGTTTAGTTTTGTTAGAAAGTGGTGCTTTGTTCTTGTTTGATTTGGAGTCTTGTTTTAGAAGAAGTAGGACTTCCAATTCCAATGCGCGTTTTAGAGGGACTAAGTTGCTTGTATCATGGGATGCTGATGCTGATTCTGATGCTAATTCTAATTCGAGGAATTGTAAATGGTTGTTGAGGACTCTTTTTTCGCCCCACGTGACACTACTTCATTGGCAACCCATGCCACATCAAAATATTATTGATTTTTTGGGAAAATCTCTATAAAGCCCAAAATAAGTGTATATCTCATGGACTGGGCTCACATGGCCCACAAGATCCTTACTTTAAGAGGCGAATTTATGGTCTACATTTCCTTTTCATCAATTGGGATCATAACTCATGACATCATCAACATCAACATATGGATCGGGCTTAAGCAATGAATCAAAACTCATGGCCCATATTACCTTTCTTACACTCATGGCAAGCGGCTTCTTCAACAAGAGCCCATATTTACACAAAATGACAACAAAACCCGAGGTACGTCATCTCATCTTCGGCTTATGATCCAAGCTCACGAGTCTCTTTAGGGAAACTTTGGGAGTCGTGGTTTAGAGGGCGAAGAGATATGTTTAGTAAAGCTCCAGTGGTTTAAAGTTGATAAAAGAAACATGTTGCTTGACGTGGTTTCTCCAACTCCCTGAATTCTGACGAGTCTGTGTGTAGCGGGTAACATATGGTAAACATCTCTTATCACATAGCACTTCAAATGATAAGATTTCCCATTGCTCTTTTTCTAAAACTTATATTCAATATCCCCAGCTATCTAACTGCTGGGAAAATAACTGTTCATTCAATCCTCAGCTGTTACTATACAAATTTAGAAACTTTATTATATTATTCTACATAAACTACATTACTACTTTCAGCTAAAATCCAACTCAAACACATGGCCTAATTTGATTGGCTATCTTTAATCTCCATCTATATACAAAATATTCATGATATCTCTGATACCCAGTTGCTGTTTGCTACAATCAGACCATATATTTCTCTGCCAGCTATTAGAGTAGAGTATTAAATACTCTTCTTGCTCACCAAGATTATGTCACAACATAATGAGACATTGACTAAATCTTTAAAGCTTCATTAACTTTCAACCAATCCTTCTATTACTTACTAAAAATGTGTTGTAATGAAACCTTGCACCAAAAACACAAACACTTGAAAAAGGAAACATTTTCAGCAGAACCCTAGCAGTATATTTAGCACTTGACACCTGGCTGGGAGTGATATCATCAGCCATTTAATATTGAAATCCCAACTGCCAGCTGCTATACACAAAATAGCAAGATACCCTTGAAAGAGATCTTACCATTTTCAGCTAAATTTATAAAATAAATGCTGAATGTCCCCTCCAGCAGTCTAAAACTACCCAGCTGACCTCATCTGCTTCTGCCTAAAGCAATAGCTGTCTTATGACAACTGTGACAGCTGTCTCGTGATAGCTGTCACAACTTTTCCTGACAGTTGGGTCAACTTTTTCAAAACAGCTGTAATAGCTAACCCAGCAGCCTTAGCATTATTGATTTTTCGCATTTGGCTAAAACTAAAACTAACTAAAGTAATTATCTTTTTCTTGCCAAAATACCTTCATTTTCTGCTACTCTTTCTCCAGTAGCTTTTACCCAAAACAGCAATAATGATGCTGAAAAACGCCAGTAAGCTACGTGGTCTTCACAAGATTGAAATAAACTTGCACATCAAAAAGAAAGGACCTAACAGAGAGCACCGGTGTGGTGCTGGCCTAAAACCCTCCGAATGTCAAGTTAGAAAACCTTTTCCAACCTTAGAGTGCTAGAGTTAAGTTAATTATGCGTACCTTGATTTGTGAGGGTCTTGGGGTATTTATAGTAGTATAGGACAGAACTTCACGCTTTGGGCATGAAGTTCTTTCCTTTTAGGAGAGTAACTCGTGGATCTAGCATATCTCATTCAATCCTTTTCCTTATAGGATTCTTCTTAGTTAGGGTTTGGCATGTAGGTTAAGCAAAGACCATAGCAGACCTAACGTGATCCATAAGTCGATTCCCTTTAGAAGACCTTGGAGCCAAACCTAGGACACTCACTATCATGTGTCGCCATCGTCCATCCACCCATGGTCCGTCCACATTAAATCTGTCAGCGACAAACATTCCATTTCTATCACCATCGTATTCACCAGGTATCCTGGATACGTTCATTTTATTCCCCATCAAGCAAGAACATCTTAAAGCTAAACATACAATTTTTGGCCAAATCTTAGGATGGATTCTCTGAAGATTCATTGCTATTTGGGACAGATTTTGGCTGAGATTCTTTGCTAGAATACCCCCTTAAACTCAACTCTAAATAGAACCCCTTATCAACACCTCAAGAGGACAACCAATGGAAAGAGCAACTTTTTCACAAACCTCTCTATTCTCTTTCCCTCTAATTATCTTCTCACGCTCTTAAAGAAGTTCTGAGTTTTTAGTTTTAACATCAGGAACTAAACTCTTCAGCCCTTAGCTCATAAATGTCCTTCATAAGCCTTCATACACCCTTCAGTAGAAAATCCTAGCAGAAATACCTAGCAGCCCTGCTAAACACTCTCTCTTACTGCCCATATTACCAAATAACTCACTACTTACTACATATACTCTCTCTAAGCTACCTATACTCTCTCTAAGAGCACACCCTTATCTCTCAAATACTCCCTTACTCCCCACTTATGAGCTCTTTATAAGCTCCTGTCCATCCCAACAGCAAATCCCAGTAGTTTTGCTAAACACACTACAACACCATTACTCTCTTATACTCATTCTCTCACTCTCCATATTTAGAAAATACGTTTATCTTACTGATCCTATCCCCAAATACTTAAACACATCTCGATACTCTTCTCTTACAAAATCTTTCCTCTTGGAAAGCAATCTCTACAACTTCAACGATTATAATATCATATTTTCACTATCTTTAACTACAATATCTCTCATACTTCCTTATGCCATACATATTACAAATGCTACATCCCACAAAACACTTATATCTCTAAACATCTCTTTCCCTACTTCTCTTACACAATCTTATACACATTTAGTACACAATTACATATAACACACTACACTCTTCTAAACTCCACTCTCATACTCTCTCACTCTGAAGTTCTACCGTTTTGCTGCTCATAAACACATATCAATACTCCTCTCTATCTTTCTTATAAAAGCCCTTCTTATGAAAGGCATAAACTTTTAATGTTAAAGTCCTTCTCCTAGAAGATACCAAGATCTCATGTCAAAGTCTTTTTCATGGAAGACACAAATCCATCTTACATAAAGCCCTTCTCTTAGAAGCACAAGTACTCCATATAAAAGCCCTTTCCTTAGAAGGCATCATAATTTCACAACAACTAAAAGAGCATTGCCAAGGGGAAAACTCATTATTTAAATGCATGATAAGAGGGGCAAGCTTAATCAGCCCCTACATACAGCTGAACATACTCTCTCTCCCTCTAGTTGTACCCATTTTCCCCCTCAATCTTGAAGTTATCATGGCAAACTGCCTTTCTACCGCTGGGGTCACTCTATTGGGATATCTTTAACTCACAGAAGCTGTAAAGTTGAGCTACAAACCATACAAAGATAAGTGATTTTGCTTCCATATCTTTAAATATACATAATTTAGTACATGATTACTTCACATTTAAATACTTATTACTTTATTCCAACTATTAACCAAGGCTTAAACTCATTTAAATACACGATAAGAGGAGCAAGGTTAACTAGCCTCTACCGCTGGCATTCTGCTGGAATCCTATCAGCTCACCAATGCTACACAGCTAGAGCTATAAACCATACAAAGATAAGCGACTTTGCTTCCGTATCTTTAAATTTACATCATTGAGTATATGATTACTTCACTTCTAAATAAATACTACTTTATTTCAACTACTATTACAACTACTAATCAAAGCTATCATATTAAACACATTTTACATATTTATTCAACCATTATCGTGATTCTTAGACTTTGGTTTTGATGGTTTTGTAAGCTTAAAAGTACACTGGTAGCTGTTGAACCATGTGGCCCAATGTTGAGTTCAGGACGCAACTCCCCCAAACGAACTCGGGCCTAGCAAGGTTACCCCTCCAAAGGACCACACGTGGCTGAGCAACTGAAAAAGGGCCCTCGAACAATGGTTGAGTTGTGAATTTAGTTGGCATCCTAGGATTTTGATTGTTGACCGGTCTGATGCTCTTTTCTTGGTCAATTTGAGGTTTAATGGGTGTGCTATGAGTTGTTTAGCTAAGGTTGAGATGTTGAGGATGTATACTTCAGTTCAAAATGAACGGTTCCTTACATTTACAATGGCTGGATCTGATGGTTTTCGTTTTGCATTGGCCTCAGATAGTTTGTTGGTTCTTTGTGATATGTGGAAACCAATGATGTCGTTGTTGCAATGGGCTCACTGTCTTGATAATCCTTGCCATATTAATGTATTTAGATTGTTGGAATTGAGATCAAACTCAAGGAATGATACGTATAGGTGGGCTTTTGAATCGGGTTTTTGTATCATATTGGGATCTTTTCAGAATTGTGAGTTTAATCTATTTTGTTATGGACCTACTTTACCAACCTCGAGAGGATCAATTATTTCTAAAGTTTTGAAATTTTTGAAAACCTACTATGCATGGGAGCTCCCTTCAGATCTTTTATTGTCGGGTCGTGAGTGTCAATGTGGAAGTTGTCTTGTGAGAGAGGAGATTTTGAAGGATGATATTCCTGAATGGATTGATTGGTAGCATAAGAAAGAATTGGCTTTGGGTTTTGTCATATTAAACAAAGATCTATCAGCAATGCTTTCTGACTCAAATGAATTTGGTGGTTTTACATTAAGAAGACTTATGTCATCAGGGAAGCTTGAATCACAAAGCTATTATGCCTCATGGAAGTTGAAAGAACTTCACACAAAACATGTCCATTTTAAAGATAATTCCCTGTATATTATGGATGATAAGGACTTCAAATTTCCTAGAAGATTTAAGTACGTGAAACTTGATAAACTCTCTGCATATTTGAATGGTAGTCTAACTGAAGTCCTGGTTTCAAAATTGAATAAGCCTTGCAAGGGTCCTCGAGAGAAGGAATCTTTTAGCTCAAAATCTCATGAAATCTTGTGTGAGAAGTTTATAGCTTGTGGGTTCGGTCGATTGAGATCGTCTCTTGCAATTTCTGTTGTTTTTAATGACATTAGCTCGCCAGCAAGCATACATGAGGTTGCTTTGAGAAGGTTGTGGGCAGGCCTGCCAATGGAACTCTTACAATTGGCCTATTCCAACTACTCAGAGTTCCTTGAGGTACTTGTGGACCAGAAAAAAGTATTTTTGGAATTTCTAATTGTCCCTGACCTACCTCAATTGCCTTCTTTCTTCCTAAGAAGGCCTTCATGCCGAAGCAATAAGTGGTCACACAAAGTGCAGTGAGATGATGCTCTAGTGGGTCTAGTACTTCCTCTTCCTATTTTACTTACACTTCATGAGTATCGTAATGGCCACTTAGAATCAGAAGGAGCAGGTGTATTTTCATTAGAGAGGGAAATTGGCCTGCAATGTGATGCAATCAAGCAGGTGGCCAGTGAAATGTCCTTGTCAGATTCTAGTTGTGAGCTTCATGGCAACCAAGTTGTCTCCCTTGCTGATGAAAAAGAAGATATGTGGGGCAGTTCTCAAAAACCAAAACCTTTTTGTTTATACCATCCAGTCGCATTTAAGTGCTCTACCATGGATCACGTATAGGACAATGTCTTTAAGGATGAGAAATTTAATAACCTGATTTTTAAAGTGCTTGAGAAGAAGCATGTTCCTGATGGCTTGGTGGAAACCATTGGACCAGAACTGTTTGATGATCTCTGCCCCGCTGATTTGAGATTTGATACTTCTGCCAAGAACTTTGGGCCAAATGAATTAAAGATATACAAAGTTTTGAAGAAGAAATGGTCTAAATAGCAAGACGAGTTTAATTTATATCAACAATTTTGCACAAAGTCTAAATTCCAAAAGCAATCAACATGACAGTTAGATTTTCTCCCCAAATTTTGTAAACATTACCCTCCCAAGTTTTTTTCTCCCATCTCTTCTTCTTCTTTTCTTTATTTTTTTTCCCTCCTTTTAGTTTTATTTAGAAAGAATGAGGAAAAGGTTACATGTGATCTGATGAAACTTCAGAAACTACTTTTGTACAGAATACATCAAGAAAGATTTTTTAGTTTTCTAAGAATCAAAAGATGATTTTAGTGATATGATGGCGACTCTAAAATTTTTTTCATTGTTGTGATTCTGTAAGTTCCTACCTGTTTATGTAAAAATTTGCCAGGCCATATCTGTTGGTGTACACGATATCTTTGGGCCCTTGTTTGGACATGCACTAGCTCAATTTGACACTGAGTTTTGATGCATTACCATTTTGGCCTTCTTAGATACCAAAAGGGGTTTAGCCAGGACAACTTCTGGTTCTAAGAGGCAAAGGTATATTGTCATCCCCCACCCCCCCCAAAACAAAAAAAGAAAAAAGAAAAAAAAAAACTATGCTTACGTTGTAAGTTGCTGCAGGACTGCCAAAGCATGGCTTTCTCGTAGACCATGGAGATCAGTATGTTCGCTTCCATGTTAAATTTCCCACATAGGCTTCTTACTCTTTGTTGTTTTATAATTCTAGCTTAAATATTCAAATATTCTGTTGCTGCCTATTTCTGCAATAGCTTTTACCCATAGATGATAATGTTGTACTTAGGGTCTGTTTGGATACTATTTATTTTGCTGAAACTGAAAACTTATTGCTAAAAACACTGTAGATAAAGGTAAAAGTTAGCTGAAATAGTACAGTGAGGCTCATGAATAGTGCTAAAAAGTGCAGTGGGGCTATGAATAGTACAAAAAAATAAGCCGAATAATGAAATAATTTTCATTTTTCATTGGTATCCAAACAGAGGCTTAATGTGTAGTTAGGGGAGTTATTTTTTCTTTGCGATTTTGTATGAATGACATTCTATAATGGTGTATTTGGAACTTTAGCCTTTGTTTCTTGTTGTGTTCTCGTCCTGGATTTTTCCTTTTTATACATCTTGTGTATTTAGGATAGTGTCTTCTTTTTTACTTTTTTTTTTTTCAATAATAAATTCTAATTTCTTATCCCAAATAAAAAATAAAAATAAAAAATCTTAACAGTAGATGGAGTTCTAACTTTAAAGTTTGCGGTAATCAAGGACTTGCTAAACATATAGAGATCACACACTTGAAGTGGTTCAAACTTGGGTGCCAACTTATCTATTTATTTTATTTTTTCTATTAAGGGGAAGAAGGAGAAGTGATAGAGAAGAACGGGTTGGCGAGAGACGTTACTTGATGGGAAAAGTCATACGGGTGGGTCCCATTCTTTGCTCAATTTTACAAAAATGCCACTGAAACTCAATTCTCAAAAACTGAAAACACCTATTTCTTGATTTGTGTTTCCATCACTCTAACTCAAAATTTGTGAGTTTTGAGTGATGGAAACACAATGTGAAAATCAAGCCAAACAAAAAAATTTGTGTGGGTCCCATGTGTTTTGAAACCCAGTTATGAATTTTGAATCATATCACTCAAAACTCTTCTATACCAAATAGGCCCTGAACTTCTATTTTACCTCGACCTTACTTTTCAAGAGGAAAGTATCTTAAGACAAGAAACAATTATGGAAGAGACCTTTTGTATACATGCATCATCTCTTTGACAAGTTCCTAGTTATTCAAGCCAATGATCTTTGGCTCAAATAGCTCTTCTTCCTTTCACAAGTGTGAGTGGAGGGCAGGATCATGGGTTCATACCCATTTGGTGTGAGTGTAACTTACCAATAAGAATAAAAGGGTCCCGGTTTTGTAAATACGATTAATGTTAGATGGTATCTTGTGACAATGTAAACTCTCTATAATAGTTCCTATGTTTTCTGAACATTCATCAGAACACATCCTTGTGTCCATAAAGAAGTTTTCTTCTTCATGGTTGCTTCCAAGTATATACTCATTATGATGTATATTTTCCATTCAAAAGTGTAAGGAAACCTGTTAAGATCATGTAGTTTGAAATACTACCTTAGAGTGGGAGAAGTTGAAGGTAAATCAGAATGCTGATGCACGATTGCTTATGATGAAGAGAAGCCAGTTATTAGAGCTGTGGTACCTCATAATGTTTCAATGTTTTCTGTGAGTTCTTGAAATTGTTGTGACTAATATAGAAATCGCTTTGCTCATGAAGTTGGGATTGGTCAAATTGGAACCAAGTTCAACCAGAACTAGCTTCCTGTTTCTGCTTGGCTTGTTTACATGCCTTAAGTATTGCCTCTAATTTGATTTGTTTGTGCATGTTATTTACCATTTGTGGCCCCATTCCTTCCTGCCAAAGAAAAAAAAATGGGAACTATTTATGCGATTGATTGTAAGGGGCATGCTATAATTTCTAGGAAGGCTCATCTTTGTTGTGCCGTATACATTTTTTCTTTATTATTTTTGTCTTGTTCATCAGTGTGTCTAGGTTCCCCAGTAAGAGCACTTAGGACATACTTTTGATTATTGTTTCCATTGGAGTGTACTTATGTGAATGGCTGGATTATGATCACTTGAGTTTACTAATGTATGTAATATTATCGCCCGTTTTTATGAGGACTGTCAGATAATTGGCTCTTTGCAAAGACTGATATTGTGTTTTACCTTCCCAATACTATAGTAAAGCAAAATTCTTCATCAAGCTTTGTTTTTTTTCTCTCTTTCCCATGATATTTTAAAGTTATGGAGCTAATTTGCTTCAGTGAGCTGTATTGACTCACTTGTGTTCTGATTTATTCTATTTCTTAGTGAAATAAATGAACGCCAGTGTGATATACTTGAAGAATTAGCAGAGGAGGAAATAAATTCCCAAACGGTAACTCAGCTGAAGGAAATTGGTGAGTTTTTTTGTTGTTGTTGTCGTAGGTTCTCATAGTGTGTGTAAGATGCTTATCATTCTTTTGAACTTGGATACCTGTCATGACTATATGAATGGTGTAAGTTTCCACTATAAACCAAGTCTAGGCATAATGTAATTGTGTGCATAAACCATTGTTGTAGCTTTCTTACATTGCATACGGCATATCTTACACTGCTTTATGTGACCATTGTTTTCAGAAATTGTGTGCATAAACCACCATTTCATGGAACCATTGTTTTCAGAAATCTTCTGTTTGGTTCAGTGGGTGTCATCATTGAAACTGATCTTTGTCTCTTTTATTTTTGCATACTAGCAAGTATTAGTTGCATGATCGGATTGAAGCAATCAACTTGCATTCATATTTTGAATAATTTTGCTCAAATTACCAAAGATCAGTTGGGTGAATGTTTAACTAGATATTGTTGGTTCCTTTAGTCACTCTTCTGACTGTAATGAAGATCCTGAAATGGATAACAGGCTTTACCTTCAGCTATCTACTGGTTGAACTTACAGGTGGCAGCAAATTCTTGAACGTATAACGGGTCCTAGGTTTTTGCTTGAACTATCTCTATTCGTGTTAATCATGCCGTTCCTGAACAAAACCATGGGCTGACAGCTGACCAAGGTGATTTTGATGAAGATATCGGGACTAAGCCTCAATGAAACAGGATCGCTGCCTTTGTCAAACTTTAGACTTTTGTTGATAAAAGGTACACAATCATTCCCTATACATTTTTTTCCCATTCTCAATGTATTTGCAGGCTCAATGTTTGCTATTGAATCCCTTATTTTTTGGTTTCAGGTCCTATGTTTGTACGCACATACTATTGCTGTATAGAACTAGTTATATTTTGATTATATTATAATAATAATGTTCATCTACTTATGTTTGTCTTCCATTCTTTTCAGATCTTTCATTAAGATTTTCTTTTCTATGGAATAGTTTCTTTGTTTAATCAGTTCTACTTGTCCCAAAAAAAAAAAAAAAAAAAAAAAAAAATTAAACTCAATTCTGAAGCTAAACAATGAGTAATGTTACCGATCTGTTCTGCCTTGAAACAGATTTTTTTAATGGTCCTCTCTCTCTTCTTTGGTGTTGGGTAGAAGGTTCAAGTTGGTGGTTGGCACCAAAATGGATTTGGAAACTTGGTCAGCCAACGAGGTCTTACTGTGAGGCTAGGCGGTATTTTTTTGTTTCATTAGGCAAGCAGTGGGGTACATATTGATGAGTAATCATGAATTAAGAGCCTGTTCATCAGTTCCTCAAATAGCTATACTCTTAACAAAACTTGGCCAACACTTAATAGGAGGATTGCAAAAATTTCTGGGTTGGATTGGAGGATTGCAAAAGTTGGAAATGGTAATACTTGGGAAATGGAAAGTAGGAATAACCCCTAAAGCTTCTATTTTGAAAAGTACACGTAAACCATGACTAAAGTTTGGTAGATTTCCTGACCTGTTTCAACTTTAATATATAGGACAAGTTTGAGATTCTAAAATGACTTCAAGTTGGAGTTTCGATTCCAATCTAAAACCCGACAGGATTTGGGATGAGTTGGTGCTTTTGGTATTAGGAACCCTAACATGATCTGACTTAATAATGTGATTGCTAAAATTTTCTAATACTAACAATATTTACAGAAATCCTTGGGTCCTTATAACGAAGCCTAGCTGCAATGTCTTTGGACACCAAGACAATAGTAACTGTCTTGGAGACCATACTTAGGGTTTCTGAAGAGGGGGAACAACTTTCGGTGTGTGATAGATTGGATGCTTTTTCTGTAGAAACTTCAGTGGTGAGGAATGAACTTCCTGAATATAGGGATGTTGTGTTGATGCATGTCAAAGAGTTGGCTGTTGCAATGGATACTCAAAATAGTGCAATAAAAGAGGGAACAAGCCAACTTGAGACAGAGATTGCCTTGTTAAAGAGGGCAGTCAGTAGGCTTCATAGGGAGGGAAATAATTGTTGTAATCCCTTTAATTAGGTAGTTAGCTAGTTGGTTGAGATTAGGATTAGGAGGAGTTAATTAGGATTTGATCACATGTATCTCATTTAACACATGGGTTAATTCATAGAGCACATGTTGAATTAATTAGTTAATTATCTTGAGCTATGTAGGCCAATGACATTAGAGTTAGTCTCCTATAAAAACATGATTGTAATTCAACATGAGATAGGAATTGAAGAATAAACAAACTCATTGCTTAGTGCATCTCTCTCTCTCTCTCTCTAAATATTTCTCTATGGACGGTGACCACCTCGAATTAAGTTAATTTCCTTACAATTCCCCTATAATTTCTATCCATCCCCATTAGGAACCATAAGGTTCCTGATAATTGGTATCAGAGCTGTCGATCTTGAATGTAACCGAAGTGAATTTTGGAAAGAATTAAGGCAAATGGTGAACAAAGTTTAAGAGGATTTCAAGGTTTTGTACTAATCTCACAATGTCGTTTTATAAAAGGTTAAGGCCTTGGCTGAATCTAAGAAGGCCATGAATGAAGAGCTCTCAAGATTGCAAGAGAGACTTGAGAACATGACGGAAGTGGAGTTACAACTTCTTGAAGGAACAAGTGACAAGTTTTAGGTTGTTGATCAACAAAAACTACCCTTGACAGTGAAGATGCAAATGACAGTGAAGATGTGGCTGATCTTGAAGAGTTTCTTGATTTAAAGGAATTAGTGAGTTTTAATGGTCCATGCAAGGGTCCAGTTGCGGTTTAGGTTCAGGTTCACGGAACATCATAAACTCTAACAATTCCTAGCGACTTCAAAGGCACAGATGGTTGGGTCACTTTTCAACATATTGACCCTTCAACTGTGCTAGTTAGGGAGAAAAAGAATGTGCACCAATCCTTGAGTTCTACGAAAATCTTTGACCTTAACAAAAATTGGTGGTCTTTTCTTTTAGATATGAGCATTGCAATCGTGCCCTACTTCAGTTCTCTATACCATTCTCTGTACCACAACCTTTACCTTATAGAGGATTTGGCACAATTGAACTTGGACATTCTTGTCGAAGTGGGGACAAATGCTCATGTACAGGTAGATTATCTAGCTTGCTTTAGTGATTGTAAGTGCTTTTGGTTGGTTTTGAAAACTCTAGAATGTTCTAATAAGGAACCAAAGAAACTATTATATGGTGTGGCTGCCAATGAGATCGATTGGTCATGGGTTTGGACTGCTTGGTGGGATCACATGAAATCACTTAATTTGCCCATTGAAGGCGCAGGTGATATTGGGCAAGGATCTCATGGTAAGATTACCATCTTGCCAACATTAGTGATTAACAATCAAGAAGAACAAAAGGAGCTTACACGTTGGTGCAAACATTACAGTGGAGTCCTTGACCTTAATGTAGATGAGAAGCTTCTATACAGTATTTTTAGTGCATTTGGTGTCAACCAAGGTGCTTTTGGGGAACCTGATGTGGCTATGAAGGTATGTATCGACAATATCTTTGTGACTGTCAATTTACGGCGTCCTATGCCTACAAAATGTCATTGAAGTATTGGTTTTATGGCAGGTCACCTCTCATGAAGGTGTTACTCAATAACACCACCTTGTGGGCAAGGTGTTTTCAACAGAGGGTGTTGACACCTCATTTTGCAACCCGCATTTAACCTCACTTGGAGGGTAAAAGGGTTTCACCTTGGAAATATGCATCTTGATTTTGGTCATTAGATCCTTAATCTCATTTCACCAAAATGATCTCGATGTTGTAACGATCAAATCGACTGGTTATAAGCCCTAATCGGACCATCAGATTGAAAGTTATCATCAAATCAAGTTTTAATGGCCGAGATGCACTATCACAAATTGAGTCCGACCTTATGTGATTATGAATAATTGATTCCAATTGGCTATAATTATAATCAATTTGAAATTAATGATGTGTCATAATTTGATTGGTTAGGACTACATTTTATGGTATGGTTGCATACACCTAATTAATTAGATAGTTAAACATTAATTATTCAATGAGTAATTTGTGCAATTATCTTTTAATTAGGGTAAATTTGGAACTAATTAGGTCTGAAATGGGAGTGATTGGAGCCTATTAATGATTAATTGGAAACTAATTTGGGACCTATTAATGTTAATTGTGCTGAAACCATTTTTCTAAGAAATGACCTCTGCTCACTATTTCATTGATATCTCTCAGAATATTTTGAATCTGTGAATGAGGTTAATTTTCCCAGAAACTAGACATCCGGGGCTTCAATTTGAGCACAAGAACGAGACAATTCCGATCATAATTAAGTCAGATATGATTTTTCAAAGTTGGCTCTACAAGCTGTTACAGCAGCTACGGGAAAACCGAATTTTGCCTTGCTCCTTACTCCCACCAATCTTTCCATTTAATGCACCAAATCTCCCCAAAGGCTAAAATGAGGTCTAGGTTCATGATTCTTTGTCAACCCTCATTAATGGCCTTCCATTCATATTTCCTCCACCACTACTATATAAACCCCCCTCTCCTTCATTCCAAGGAACACGAAAAAACCCCCCTCTCTTCTCCTCTCTTGAGTTCTAGGAAGTTGAGTAGTCTTGTCATATTTTGGTCTTCTTGAGACTCAAAGTATCGAGTGAGACTTACTCTTCCTCTCCTAACTCTTCTTTTCCTCCACCCATAGGACCTCCCTCAAGAGTCTCCTCATCCACCCTATGGATCTTGCATGAAGGTGTAATTTCTTTCCCTAACTTGTTTTTTGTGTTGCCATGATAGGAATTTAGGATTAAAGCATGATAGTAATTATTTAAATTCTCTTGAATATGTTTGAATGTTCTTATGTGTTCTTCATATATTCTTGTTATTCATCACATATTCATGCATAAGCACTAGTTTTGATCTTAAATCCACATCAAAAATATAAAAAAACATGTTTGTTTCATAATTCTTTCAAATCCTTGAATCTAGGATGTCACCATACACACACATTCACTAGAATTTATTTTTCAATCCAAATGCCATGCTTAATAAATTGAATTAGGGTTCATCACATGCACACACCTTAAATTCAACATGCAAATTGATTGACATATTGGATGATATGATATGAATGTTGGCCACCATAGTCTAGAAGACCGGTTTCACCGGGCAAGGTGGGTGCCTAACACCTTCCCACCTTGTAACATAGCCTCCGAACTTAGATCAAGGGTTAGTAGATCAAATACTTGTCTATGTAATTTTCAATTTTTAGATTGTAACTAGGAAACAAAGCCATGTACTTTATCTTAGATTGTATCTAGGACCAAAGCCATGTAATTTTCCTATGACCAATGTAAATTCAATTGAAAATTAATAAAATGATGAATTTTTCAATTTCGGTTTTCTTATTTTTCCAATAATTAAATAAGTGGCGACTCCATTGTAAAACCCTTAATCTAAAGGGAAAAATATAACTAGTCGAACCTCCATTTTGAGAGACAATAACACGACTCCACCCATTCACGTGGGTTTGGCCCAACAACTTATCATAAAAAACGGGCCGGGGGCGCGGTCTCTCACAGAGGGAAATGTCAGGAATATAAAATAATTGTTATAATTCCTTTAGTTAGGTAGTTAGCTAGTTGGTTGAGATTAGGATTTAGGATGAGTTAGTTAGGATTTGAGTACATGTGTCTTATGTAACACATGGCTTAAATAATAGAGCACATGTTGAATTAATTATCCAATTATCTTGAGCTATGTAGACTAATGATATTAGAATTAGTCTCTTATAAATACATGATTGTAATTCAACATGAGCTATGAACTGAAGAATAAAATAACTTATTGCTTAGTGCATCTCTCTCTCAATATTTTTTTATGGAGGGTGACTACCTCGAATTAAGTCAATTTCCCTACAATTCCCTACAATTCTCCTATAATTCCTATCCATCCCCATTAGGAACCACCAAGTTCCTAATAAAGGGGGAAGTGGCCATAAAGTTAAAGGTGTCTGAACCAAAGCCCTTTAATGGTGCTAGGAGTGCCAAAGATTTGGAGAATTTCCTTTGGGACTTGAAGTAGCTTCAAGGTTGCTAGGGTGTTTGATCAAGAGAAGGTGATGATTACTAGCATGTATATTTTAGGAGATGCCAAGTTACGGTGGAGAACCCGTGTGGAAGATGATGCAGATGCTTGTAGAGGGAAAATTGACTCCAGTTCTTGCCTACCAATACTGTCTAGGTTGCAAGAGACTTCTTGAAGAAATTGAAAGACATTGGTATGATGCGAGAATATATCAAGACATTTAATTCTTTGATGCTGGATATTAAGAACATGTCTGAGGAGGACAAACTATTCAATTTCATGCCTGGTTTACAACCTTGGGCACAGTTGGAATTAAAGAGTCAAGCTGTGTGTGATCAACTTGCTGCAATATCTGCTGTAGATGCTTTTGTGGACTACAAATACACTAAGCCTTGTAGGGAAGATGAGAAGCGTAAGTCCAAGGATAAAGGCAAAGACAAGTAGAAGAAAGATGACAAGAAGAACATGGATAAGTAGAAAATGAATTAGGTAACAAGAGTAAGTGGGAGAGTTCTAACTCTCAACAAAGTAAAGAACAGCCACAATTTAATGCAGACTATTTTATCTACAAGGACCCTTATCAAGCAAGAGACCGCCCTAAGCATGAGAGGCTTAATGCAATTAAAGTAGCATAGAATTATTTAATTTTATTTAGAACATGAGTATAACTTGTGCTTATCACTAAATTTAATTGTATGTTCACCTTTTGTTCATTCTCTTGAGAAACAAACTCAGACTTTATATTTGATTAATTTATCTTTCCCCATATATAGGACCAACATTTTACCCCTTCATAACTAAATTATAATTAAGAATTTAAGATATATTAAGGGCATATTTGATAGATTGTAATAGGTAATGTAATGTAATAGTTATTTCTATGATTTAGCTATTCTTTAATTTGGTTATGTTTTTATTATATGAAATAGTTTTTAACATGAGGAATAATTATTCCTCTCTAAAAGTACTGTAATAATTATTTCTTAATAGTGTGTAATAATTTCTAAAATTAATATATTTCCAAATAAACAAACTTTCCATATGCATGTATTAATTATAAAAATTAAAAATCATAAAAAAGAACTCATCTCTCTCTTAAATTAATTTTTTTAAAAAGAAAATATAGTTTTATGAGTAAAATATTTTCTAAAATAAACCTTAAGTTTTATTCTAAATTACAACTCACAACCAAACTTATAAATATAGTTAGTTATTTCGCAATTCCAATACAAAATATTTTATTTTCAATAATAAAAATTACAAATTTTGTTGTAATTCTCATTCAATGTACTAAACATACCTGTAAGGACACAAAGTAAGCCTTAGGCCCAAATGCGTGACCGGGCCAGCCCAAGTGGCCTACACAATAGAATTTGTAGAGGGTGGGCTCAAAGCCTAGACTTTATGGGGCTCTAGAAAGCTACGACGTATGGGCTAAGTCTGCTACTGACGTGCTAGGAGCTGATGGAGCAACTTTGCCTCTCCTCGGACGTGGGCTGAGGAGCCTATATCCTGACTTCTCTTCTATTATCTGGAAGGAGAGAGAGAGAGAGAGAGTCTTCTTTTTTAGGAGAAAGAATCCGGATCCATTTCCAATGGTTTCCCCTTCTTTATTTATACTTCCCATTCCTGGTGCCCATCTGTCTTTTCCCTGAAAACGCTCCCCAATGTCTATAAGGTTGACCACCGTCCCCTCAGAAGTCATTTCTCCATTAATGCGGCCAGGCGGGTAGGTGAAATGCCTTTAATGTGGTGGCAGCAGCTTTATGCAGTGCACGTCCCACTTGTCCTCCTCCTCGGCGTCCCATTGAAGCTTGGGATGACTTGCTGAGTTTTAGGAGCTTTTCCTTGGACGTTGTGCTACGCTCTTCGGTCCCTGGCCCTACTGTCCGAGGAGACATTCTTCTCGGACTCTTATCCAACTGGCCGATGGCCTGGTCGGCGGGCCTTTGGACCTTCGTTTTAGGAGGCCCTATTCTCGATTCACGGTCCCTTGGCAGAGTCCACGTTTTCGGACCAGGCCCAAGGCCCACAGGTGCTTTGACGTCTTTTCCCCCCACAATAGCCCCTCAAAAAGTCGTTTGACTCTGATCCGAGGAGGCGATGGGTTTTTGACCTGCGAAACCTTCCTCCACGTGACCTCTTAATTGTCGCACGTGCGAAGTCTGTCCGCGCCTTTTGGGAAAGCTTTTGGTGCTTCGTAACACGTAACGCTTGCATTAACTGTGCTGAGTAACTCCTTGTTGCGCACATTTAACGGTGAGATGGGGATCTAACGGCCTGGGTTCATTCTAAAAAATTTGAGCGGGATTTTTCTCACAAACCGCCGCCCTTCAATCATCAAAACGCTTCGATAATCGTGAATGTCCCGCATTTCTGCCAAAGAGCAGATATCCTTCGGAGTCATTCAATCTTTCTTCCTTACTCAAGAAGCTCCCAGAAGTTCGCATATCTTCGTCCTGTAAGTCTCTCACTCCTTCGAACCCCTTCTTGCTCGACCATCAACCTTTCTTCCTTTTCACCGTAACTCATGGGTAGATTTAAGTGTCTAGTTGATACGACCTTTGGCATGGAGGGATTTCGGGCCAAATATCACATCCCTTCGGATGTAGGTCTGGAATACTGGCCCCCTGGGGCCGTAGCGGACTCTAGGAAAGCGGGGCAGGTCGTCATCCCTATAATCGCCTTCTTAGAGGGTGGGATGACACTCCCCATGAGTGAAGTGACCAGAGAGTACCTTCGTAACCATAGGTTGTGTCCAGACCAGTGTACGCCCAACATGTTTAGGATTTTAGGCTGCGTCGATGCTCTGAACGAGCAAATGGGTCTGCACCTCACGTGGCACGACGTCGTTTACATGTACGAGTGCCACCGGATGAAAGACACTAGTTTTTACCTCAAGTTGAGGTCTAGCGCCATCAGGCTCATCTCCTGTCTGCCTAAGTCTAATAAAGGCATGAAGGATGATTATCTCATTGCCACCGGGAGGTGGTATGATAGCCTTCATTACCCAGTGAGGGAGGGACAGCCAGGTGGGATTCCCTAGGATTTAGGAGTCTCGGTTTATAAAGTTTTGCCCCTTTTTACTCCCCTTGGTAGATCTACTGTCATTTGATGTCTTCTTTACTTGATTCGCCATGAGTATTTAACCATGTTTGTTTCCCCTGCTCTTTTTCTTGCAGATAAGCAGCACACGTCTCCTCGTTTGGGTAACGTCAACATTTCGGACCTCAACAAGGTTCTGAGATCTGAGGTCTTTGCGAACGGGGACCTGCAGGTGAGGGCTGCCCACCTCATATTGGGGTATGACAGGTCACAAACGCGTTGACCTCTTGTGATAACTTAGATTAATTAATTAGCCCAGTTATTAATTAATCAAATTAACATGCAATATCACGTGGCAGCACAAACAAATTACCAAAACTAAGTTATGCAGCGGAAAATAAATAACACGGTGATTTGTTCACGAATGGGAAAAACCTTACGGCAAAAACCCCACCGGGTGATTTAAGGTCACCACTCCCGAAACTCCACTATTATCACAAGAAGCAGTTACAAGCAAGGAATCCCAAGTACCTTACCAACCTACAGTTGAACTCTTACCCTAATACCCAATTGGACTTGTTCTGTATTGACAGTTTCTCCTTTCAATGCACGGCTCCCAAGTACGTGACTAACCAGATGCGCGGATCCCAGTACACGACTTCAAACACCAACTAGAGAGAGAAAATTGTTGGCTGCAAAGTTCTTCAAATCATCAGAGATGAACTAGGGCACGAACTTTGTCTTTCAGATCACAAATTGCATGAACAAGAAGTTCTGAATGAATGTGCAACTTCCATCTTCTTGACGCCCTTAAAATAATCCTTTTATATGTCTAGGGTTAGGAGAAAAGAAGTCCCAAAGACACATTCACGGATTGGACTTGAAACAGAACTGAAAATCTGTTTTCTTTAATTCTCGACAGATAGAGGTGTCGAGGATCTATCGAGAAGCTGTCGGGGCTCGGGGCAAAACAGCTTCTTAAAGCTCGATAGATGCATGTGTCGAGGTAGGTGTCGAGCTTTAATAACTTGCACTTCCTTGCTTGTTTCTTGGATAGACTTTGATAGCTTCAACACTAGATCTTGAAACACTGTTTCTTGAGGTGTTAGACATATCCTAAATCTACCCAATTACAAGTAAAGTGCGTTTTGTCTAAGGATAAGCCAATTACATAAAATAGCGACATATGATAACAACCACTTGAACTACATATGTCCTAACAATCTCCCCCTTTGGTAATCCGTGACAAAACTATAACAGACAAATAAAGATATGAGAGAAGTCATAAATCACTCAACTTATACTCACTTGTTACATACAGTAAAATCTATCCTAACACAAACTCTTGAAAAACTTTGCAAGAAGAGAGTTTATGGCAAGTAAACTTTGACAACCTGTATTTCTGAAACACTTATAAACAAAACACATCAAGGCATCTTTGTGTGAAACAGAAATAATAGATTGCATACAAGTAAAGAAACATGTGTATAAAGATAGAAAAGAAACAACACATGTAAAGGTAGGTGAAAGAAAAACATACATCATCATATATAAGAAGAGAATAAATACAATGTATGTCAATACATGATCAATGTATCTCTAAAAAGATGAAAAAGAAAAAAAAACATATGATCACCTCACTACATCCCTCAATCCACACTCCCCCTAACAAAAATGTCCTATGCTCACACTCCCCCTAAGCATGACTACTCTCATACAGACCAAACTACTCCCCCTTTTTGTCACGAGTGACAAAGGGTAGGTCATGTAGACATCTCATCCGAAGAGCTTGCATCTCTATCATCATCATCGACAGAAGCATCATCGTCATTGCCATTATCATCAGCCTCAGTCTCAGTCGACACATGAGGTGGCGGAGGAGAAGCCTCTGGTGCAAAGCCGCCCATGGTCGCCTGTCGCCTGGCGATGCGACCAACACGAACGTTCACCTGATATAGCTCTGTGGAGAGTGTATCTAGGTGAGCATCCATGCGCTGAAGCTGCGCCATGATGTCTCTTAATGTGACGTCGCTCGAAGAAGAAGAAGCAGATGCTCGAGCAGATCTGGAGGTAGTCGGACGGGAGGAAGGAGTGGCACCGTCGGACTGTCTCGATCTAAACTGTGCCTCACTACGTTTTACGGTAGCGGCGTCTATGACAGACATGACATGGTAAGGATCGGACGAAGGGAATGGGACGAAAAAACGGCGAAGAATCCTCGTGATAGCAGAAGGAAAAATGAGCTTATCACGGGTGGCCGTATCTCTATAGACATCTATGATGGAAAAGATAAAGTGAGAAGGAAAGTCTATAGAGAGATCCTCTAGGAGGGACAACAAAAACCGAGCACGAGGCTCTATGATGGAGTTGTAGTGAGAAAGAGGGTGCAACACAAAAGTCATCACCATGTTAAGGAAACGAGGACCTTTAGCAAAAGGTCGATATGGTGTGTACATATGATCTCTCTAAGAGGAAGGACGCTCACAGAACGCCGAGATCATCTCGTCTTTGGACACAGTCCATAGACGCTCACAGCTAGGGTAATCAGGATGATCCACCCTAAGGACATGAAGAACCTCAGAGACTAACTCTGGGGTGACAGCAAAGCGCGTACCTCGAACGCAAGAGTAGAAAAGAGGTACTGAAGAATCGATCCCGTGTATGTTGGAGTAAAACTCCTGTATCAACACGAGTGGACATGTGACCGGGACGTCACACAGTGACTCCCAAGCCCGACTGTGTATGACATCGGGAAGGTCTGTGTCGGCAAAGTCTGCCAGGACAACGTGGCGTTTCGAATGAACACCTCGTTTAGAGAAGTTCTCCGAGAAGTCCTAATGGGCTTTCTCACCACGGAACCGGATAGAAAGAGGAGTAGTATCGGAAGAAGATGATCCCTTAGAACGCAGAGGGTTCTGGGATGGAATGGACTTACGTTTAGGTGCCATAGACACTACTAACGCAAACATAGAGAGGGGGAAGAAGAAGAGACACACAGAAAAGTTCCAAACAGTTTCAATATAAGTAGAATATACTGAAAAGAAAGAACGTATGCATGGAAAATGCATGAACATGTGACATGCAACATAAAAACATCATGGGCTCAGCCCAATCCAAACCTAACAGCACACAATAGATTTGCACACATCTAAATGCATGAAAATACAATAAGAATGCTAATGTGATGCAATGCATGTGGTTTTGAAGATCAAATCTCGAAAACCAACTCAACAATTTCATGAAAACCTCAAAAATTTTGAAAAATCCCAAAAATTTTGAAAAATCCCAAAAATTTTCAAAAACACAAAACCTAGGGTTTTAGAAAACATGAAATGCATGAAAATGAAAGATAAGACGCTTACCAAGTGATGAAGATCGAAAAGAACACTTGAGAAAGCCTTGGGAAGAGGTTTGGAGGGAAAAAGAAAAAAAAATGAGAGAGAGAACTGTTCTATCGAGTGAGAGAGATCGAGTGAAGTGAGACAGAAATCGTGAAGCACCTTCTTATAGACCTTCAGTAATTCTCGACAGATGCAGGTATCGAGAGGTATCGAGCCTGCTATCGAGACAGCTATCGAGAAAAAGCACTTCGATAGATGAAGCTATCGAGGTCATGTGTCGAGAAGGAAGAATCAACCAAGAAGGAACCTCGATCAATCCAGAAGCTATCGAGAAGCTATCAAGCAGACAGAAAGTTTCTCGATCGATCCACCAGGTGTCGAGACATGTGTCGAGACTGCGATAAGAAAGAGTCTATGAAGCTCGACAGACAGCTATGTGTCGAGAGGTATCGAGGAGGTGTCGAGATGCCTTTAAAAACAGTTTTTCAAAAGAAGAAAAACACAGACATGAATGCAATCATGCATGCAACTCAATCAAAGATCCAAGCAATACATTAAGCTCTTAAAATCATCTCTCAATAAGAATTTTGATGCACATGTATCTCAAAACACGCACACACACACTAAACAAGTCTAACCAATTTTATATTTCAAAAACAAGTCCAGACAGTTTAGTGAGCATACGTTAATGCATATAAATCTTGTGATGGCCAAATCACATTGTACCTGCACATGTATCAAGAATAGAAAAGAGTATTGCGTGTTGTGTGTGAAATCACTTAACCTTACTCATCACAAACAAAGAGCTACAAAACTCACTTGCTTAGTTGTGCAGAAAAATGCTCATCTAAGCTACAGGTGATACAAAGTTTAGAAAACTCTGTTTCAATGGCCATTTCAAAAGTTCACATGAACTAATGCACACACACCCACACTGTTTTTGTATTTTTTAATTTTTCAATTTTTTTTTTATTTTTATCAGAAAAGCAAAAATAAAACACAAAATTGAAAACACACAAACAAAAACATGTAAAGCAAAACAAAGCATAAAAATAGACTGACTCAAAACAGTAAAGAACCACACAAATAATGCAACACACAAAAACAGGAGAGAGAAGAAGAAGTGACTAAAATCACTTAGATCCCTTTGCCTTCCACACCTTGGAAGAACCTTTCCTTTTGGTCGACTCTTGAACTGGTGAAGATGGAGAAGAATATGAACCGTTCAAGTTCGAAAGGAACATGATGGCTTTAAGAATGTCTCCAAGAGGAGCGAGAGAAGACTGAAGCTGATTCTGGCTCCCAGATGCTATCATGCCATTGCTCTGTTGAGTGGCACGCCACTTATAGCAATTTGGTCGAGTGTGACCGGCAACACCACAATGATAACAGAGATGTGGCTTCTTCTGTTTGGGCTTTTGAGAGTTAGCCTTCTTATTCCTAGGGTTTCTAGATTCCCTTTTCTCAATTTTAGGGGGTGCTCTTAGGATGGGCTTGCCCTTGTCTATGTTCTCACTAGCTAAATCAGTTTTAGCATTCTTATCTTCATTTTCAATGATATTAGCAGGTGGAACAAACACAGTAGTACTAGCAGTAGGAGTATTAGAGAGAGAGAATTCATACCCCAATCCGGTACGGTCTGAAGAAGATCTCTGAGCACTTAGCATCTCGTCCAGCTTTGCACTTGACGTCCTCTCCAATTGTGCTCTGACTTGAAACAGCTCCGCTTCAAGCTTCTTGGTCCTTTCAACCAAGAAATTGTTTTCGAACCTCAGTGCTCCAATGGTTTGATTCGCTTCATCAACCTTTGTGGACAGCTCCTCACGGTTGAGTTCCACATCACTGAGCTTCTTGGTGGCCAGCCTATAGAGTTTCTCATGCTTCTCAGAAAGCTTGTACAGTTTTTCATAGGCGGTGTGGATATCATCTTGATCATCCATAATCTCACACTTGGAATCCACAAATTCCTTCTCTTCATTCACTTCTTCAGTAACCCCATCAGTAGGATTAACAGTGGCAGTGAAGACATTCAAGATTCCGTTGTCTTCATCTTCAGAATCGTCCTCGGGCTCCGTGTCGCTTAAGGTAACAGCAAGTGCCTTGCTCTTCCCTATGCTCTTAAGGTACGTAGGACACTCTTGTTTCATGTGTCCGAAGCCTTGACACCCAAAACATTTTGGCCCAGCGGGAACAGTGTACTGACCGCCATCCTTGACATCCTTCTTCCCTTTATCAGAATTCTTGAATTGTGAAAAACTGGATTGTCTACGGTCTTTGTTGAAGCCCTTTCCATTTGCATTCTTCATGAATTTCTTGAATTGCCTTGTGATGTAGGACTTCATCTTGGAATCTTCATCACCTGAAGAATCATCCGTATCACTGCTCTTGGCCTTTAGTGCCAAGCTCTTGCCCTTACTTGACTTGCCTAACTTAGTCAGCCCTAACTCATAGGTTTGCAAGTTTCCAACCAGCTCAGTCAGAGGAATTCTGTCAATGTCCTTTGATTCCTCGATCGCCGTGATCTTAGCATGGAATCTCTCGGGCAGCGATCTGAGCACTTTCCTCACTATCTTGGGTTCAGGGATGGTTTCCCCAAGATTGAAAGTTGAGTTTACTATGTCTTTGAGCTTGGCATAGAACTCATCAAACGACTCATCCTCCTCCATCTTAATTTCTTCAAAGCGTGTGGTGAGCCTCTATAGCTTTGAGTCTTTGACAGCCTTGGTGCCCTCATAGGTTGTCTGGAGGATGGTCCATGCTTCCTTAGCAGTTTCAGTTGAGGAAATTTTCTTGAACTCCTCATTGGTGACTGCACTGAATAGGGCATTCAATGCTCTGCTGTTGAAGTTTGTCACCTTGATCTTAGCATCATCCCAGTCGGCCGGCGCTTCTGTAGGCTTGGTCCAGCCTATCTCCACAGCTTGCCACACCTTCTCATCTAAAGACTGCAAGAAAGTTCTCATGCGTACTTTCCAGTATGCATAGTTAGTGCCATTAAATAAAGGAGGTATAATTAGAGATTGTCCTCTATCCATGACAGCAGGGGTCAATTGGATCACACATAATCGATTAAACTCTAATCAGAGAGTGCTTGCTTTGATACCACTTGACAGGCCACAAACGCGTTGACCCCTTGTGATAACTTAGATTAATTAATTAGCCCAGTTATTAATTAATCAAATTAACATGCAATATCACGTGGTAGCACAAACAAATCACCAAAACTAAGTTATGCAGCGGAAAATAAATAACATGGTGATTTGTTCACGAATGGGGAAAACCTTACGGCAAAAACCCCACCGGGTGATTTAAGGTCACCACTCCCGAAACTCCACTATTATCACAAGAAGCAGTTACAAGCAAGGAATCCCAAGTACCTTACCAACCTACAGTTGAACTCTTACCCCAATACCCAATTGGACTTGTTCTGTAGTGACAGTTTCTCCTTTCAATGCACGGCTCCTAAGTACGTGACTAATCAGATGCGCGAATCCCAGTACGTGACTTCAAACACCAACTAGAGAGAGAAAATTGTTGGCTGCAAAGTTCTTCAAATCATCAGAGATGAACTAGGGCACGAACTTTGTCTTTCAGATCACAAATTGCATGAACAAGAAGTTCTGAATGAATGTGCAACTTCCATCTTCTTGATGGCCCTTAAAATAATCCTTTTATATGTCTAGGGTTAGGAGAAAAGAAGTCCCAAAGACACATTTACGGATTGGACTTGAAACAGAACTGAAAATCTGTTTTCACATTCACGGATTGGACTTGAAACAAAACTGAAAATCTGTTTTCTTTAATTCTCGACAGATAGAGGTGTCGAGGATCTGTCGAGAAGCTGTCGAGGCTCGGGGCAAAATAGCTTCTTAAAGCTTGATAGATGCATGTGTCGAGGTAGGTGTCGAGGTAGGTGTCGAGCTTTAATAACTTGCATTTCCTTGCTTGTTTCTTGGATAGACTTTGATGGCTTCAACACTGGATCTTGAAACACTGTTTCTTGAGGTGTTAGACATATCCTAGATCTACCCAATTACAAGTAAAGTGCATTTTGTCTAAGGATAAGCCAATTACATAAAATAGCGACATATGGTAACAACCACTTGAACTACATATGTCCTAACAGGGTACGACCCCATATCAAAGGTTTTCGGCGAGGTTGAAGACGCTATTCTCACCGGCCACCGGAGGCGATCACGGATAGACGTCCACTACCCTGAATTTCTCGCCCCCAGTGCTTTGCCGGACGCACCCTCCACCATCTTATACGGTCAGACCGTCGAAGCCATTCCTTTGGCAGTGCAGCAAGAGGACCAGATCGTTCAAGAAGAGTCCGCAGCTTCCCCCTCATCCCTCGGCGAAGAGATTGACGGGTTCCACCTAGAGGAGGCTGAGAGACCATTGGAGAGCCACGTGGTTAACATCTCGGACGAAGAAGAGAGCGCTTCGGACAGGAACTCCGACATCGCAGGGTTAGTTATTGCCCGACCAGAGGACTCCTCTGAAGAAGACGACGATATGACGTCTTTGAAAGATCTCTTTGCCAGGAAAAGGGGGGTCCAAGTCTCCAAGGGTAACGCCTCTGGGTCCCAGCCGAGGCTGCTCCTGCCTCCGCCTCCCCCTCCCTCCGACCCACTCCCTCCTCCTTCTAACGTTCCAAAGAAAAGGAGGAACGAGAATGAGGAGGCAGACAGGGAGAGGGAAAAGAAGCAGAAGCACCAACGGCAGCTGCAACAGCAACACCAACAGGCTGCTAAGGGTGGGGGGCGAGCCTCATCCGCCGAGAGCGGGGAGATTTGCGGGCTGGCCGAGGTCCGCCGAGTGGAGTCCAGCTAGTCCCCCGCTCTGAAAGTGGACAGGGCTCCAGTGTCTCTCCAGGCGAACATCAGGGATTTCCAGAGAGGTCACGCCTTTCACTTGGCCAACGCTTTGGAGCAGCCCCTCCTCCTGCCTAGGGACATGGAGGACTTGGGGAGGATGGGTCGGACGCGCCTCTTTCTTTCCCTTAAGAGGAACTTGGGCCTGGTACGCACTATACATTTAGTTTCCTGTTGTCGTTTCAGTCCCCGTGTATGCTAAGTTTCGTTTACCATGTTTCTGTTGGAACTTTTCCTGCAGGCCATCCAGGAGGCCTTTGCCGTCGACGCATTGGTAAAGCACTATCAAAACCAAGTTGGTACCGAGCAGTTGGCCAAGGTCGAGGTTGAGAAGGAGCTGGGCCGCGTCGAGGCAGAGAAGGCTGACCTGGCTGCCAAGCTGGCCTCGGAGTAAAACGAGAGGAAGAGCTTGGATGCGGGCCTTAAGACGGCAACGGCGCAGGTGGAGGCCCAACGCAAGCTCTTGCACCAAAGGGACTAGGCCCTGTCCAAAGCGGGGCAAGAGGTCTCCAACTTAAGAAGAGAGTTTGCGTAGGCTCAAGAAGCGGCTCACACCATCAGGGAGACTGTGGAGGCCGCTACCAAGGCCGCCTACAACGAGGGGGTCGAGGCGACGAAGAATCGCCTGACCGAGGAGCTGGGCGAGCTGTGCAGGGAGTACTGCCAGCAAGTTTGGGCAGAAGCCTTAAATGCTACGGGAGTCCCTGCCAGCTCCGAGTGGAGGGCAGCGGAGAAGGTCTGATATCCCGAAGATATCAGATTCATCGAAGACGCTCCCTCTACTCTGGTTGCTTCCAAGGTCACGGCCCCGACGCTACATCCCTCCTCCCAGGATCAAGTTTCGCCCCCCGAGGAGATTGTTGCCTCTAAGGACGGGGCCGAGAAGGGGTTGGGCGAGCCAGCCAACCAGGTCTTACCTCCGCCTAAGCCAAAGGACAAGGGAAAGCAAATCCAAGACCCGTCCGAGGTCGCACCAGAGCGAATCGAGGCGGAAGGCCAAACTAAAGAGACCTCGTCCAAGCCAGCGAAGGAACCCCTGTTGAAGATCAAGGGATAGGCAACCTCGGGCCCCCTTCGTCGTTTTGCATAGACTTTCACTTTCATCAACTGTTTTTATGTAGATTTTAAGTATTTCTCCTTGTAATTTCTTTCCTTTAGCTTTGTCTCGAACAGTTTTTAATGAATTTCATTATCTTGCTTTGATAGCGTAACTTCTTTGATGGATTGTGTTTACTATTGTATAATTCACCTTATTGCACTTGATTTCTGACATAATTGGGTTGATAAACAAAAAGCTTATTTACGCAGTCTCACAATCGCTCAAAAGACCAATTTACGCAGTCTAGGTTGACATTAGCACTTGGTCGAAAATATATTGTATGTTAAATTTTCCCTAGGCAGAAAGTCCGAGGACTTGGCGTAGCTTGGGATGACATCAACAGATAGTTTAAATGAATTGTGTGTTAAATTTTCCCAAAGTAGAAGGTCTGAGGACCTGGCTTAGCCCCGGTTGACATTAATCCTTAATAAAAAATTGAACTGCGTGTTAAATTTTCCCAAGGCAGAAGGTTCGAGGACCTGGCTTAGCCCCGGTTGACATTAACACTTAATAAAAATTGAACTGCGTGTTAAAGTTTCCTAAGGCAGAAGGTCCGAGGACCTAGCTTAGCCCCGATTGACATTAACACTTAATAAAAATTGAATTGTGTGTTAAATTTTCCCAAGGCAGAAGGTCCGAGGACCTGGCTTAGCCCCGGTTGACATTAACACTTAATAAAAATTGAACTGTGTGTTAAATTTTCCCAAGGCAGAAGGTCCGAGGACTTGGCTTAGCCCCTGTTGACATTAACATTTAATAAAAATTGAACTGTGTGTTAAATTTTCCCAAGGCAGAAGGTCCGAGGACCTGGCTTAGCCCCGGTTGACATTAGCACTTAATAAAAATTGAACTGCGTGTTAAATTTTCCCAAAGTAGAAGGTCCGAGGACGTGGCTTAGCCCCGGTTTTCCCAAGGCAGAAGGTCCGAGGACGTGGCTTAGCCCCGGTTGACATTAACACTTAATAAAAATTGAACTGCGTGTTAAATTTTCCCAAGGCAGAAGGTCCGAGGACGTGGCTTAGCCCCGGTTGACATTAACACTTAATAAAAATTGAACTGCGTGTTAAATTTTCCTAAGGCAGAAGATCCGAGGACGTGGCTTAGCCCCGGTTGACATTAACACTTAATAAAAATTGAACTGCGTGTTAAATTTTCCCAAGGCAGAAGGTTCGAGGACCTGGCTTAACCCGGTTGACATTAACACTTAATAAAAATTGAACTGCGTGTTAAATTTTCTCAAGGCAGAAGGTCCGAGGACCTGGCTTAGCCCCGGTTAACATTAACACTTAATAAAAATTGAACTGCGTGTTAAATTTTCCCAAGGCAGAAGGTTCGAGGACCTGGCTTAGCTCCGGTTGACATGGAAAATAAATTGACTGTTAAATTGTTCCCAAGGCAGAAAGTCCGAAGACTTGGCGTAGCCTAGGTTGACATTAACAGATAGTTAATCCAGCGATAGAGATTAAGATATTAATAATCAGCATGATACAATGATATCTGAATACATAGCGGGCACGCCTTTCATTAGTAGTAATACCTTCGGAGCTTATTTACATTCCAAGGTCGTTTTAAAAGTTTGTTTTCTAAGTCGGCGAGATAATATGACCCCACGCCGGCCACTGAGGTTATACGGTAGGGCCCCTCCCAGTTTAGTCCCAATTTTCCCCACGATGGGTCCTTAGCAGTTCCGACGACTTTTCTCAAGATCAGGTCTCCCGGAGTGAGAGGTCTGGATCGTACGCGAGAGTCGTACCCCTGCTTGAGCTTCTGCTGGTATTAAGCCAGTCGGACCATAGCGTTTTCTTGCCTTTCTTCCACCAAGTACAGTCCCTTCAGCAGCATGTCATCATTAGTGTCTGGGGTGAAAGATTGCGCCCTCATCGTCGGGAACCCCATCTCCACAGGAATGACAGCCTCGGCGCCATACGTCGTCGCGAAAGGGGTCTCCCCTGTGGACCTTCGTGGCGTGGTTCGGTAAGTCCACAACACGTGTGGTACCTCATCCACCCATCTGCCTTTTGCATCATCTAGTCTTTTCTTGATTCCATTGACTATCGACTTGTTGACTGCTTCAGCTTGGCCATTCCCCTGCGGGTAGGCTGGGGTGGAGTACCTGTTTGTGATGCCGAAGTCTCCACAATACTTCCTGAAGGCTTTGCTGTCGAACTGCAGTCAATTGTCCGAGATGAGAGTACGTGGGATCCCAAATCTGGTGATGATGTTCTTCCAGACGAATCTCTTCGCGTCCACGTCTCGGATATTTGAGAGTGGCTCGGCCTCTACCCATTTAGTAAAATAGTCTGTCCTGACGAGCAGCCATCGCTTGTTACCCGTCGCCCTCGGAAACGGTCCCACTATGTCCAAGCCCCACTGCGTAAACGGCCAAGGGCTGACCAATGGATTAAGAACGCCACTAGGCTGGTGAATGTTGGGGGCGAACCTCTGACATTGATCGCATTTCCTCGCGTACTCCTGCGCCTCTCTTTGCATATTCGGCCACTAGTACCCTTGTGTGAGGGCCCTGTGAGCTAGTGACCTTCCGCCCGTGTGGCTACAGCAAATTCCCTCATGCAACGCCTCCAAGAGCTGCTCCGTCCCTTTCGAGTGCACACATAGTAGGTAGGGCCCCGAAAAGGAGCGTTTATAGAGCTTCTTGTCCTCGGATAGCCAAAACCAAGGAGCCTTCCTACGGACCTTGTCAGCCTCAAACTTCTCCTCCGACAGAGTGTCGTGTTTAAGGAAAGACATTATGGGGTCCATCTAACTGGGTTCTATTCTGACCTGTTGGACCCGGATGGCCTGACAATCTGGACCAGCTGGCCTAAACAGGTCCTCAACGAGAACGACCCGAGGAAGGCCCTGGGCCGAGGAGGTTGCGAGCGTGGCCAGCGAATCGGCGTGGGTGTTTCCGCTTCTGAAGATATGTGATAGTGCGAAGGATTCGAATTTGGCCTGCAGGTGCTTGGCGCGGGCTAAATACTCTCGCATTCTCGGTTCCTTAGCTTCCAACTTCCTTTCCACTTGGTCGACCACCAGCTGCGAGTTTGAGAACGCTTGTACCGCCTTTCTCCCCATTTTTTGAACCATGTCCATTCCCACCAGCAAAGCTTCATACTCAGCCTCATTGTTGGTAGCTAGAAACGCTATCCTCAGAGACTTTTCTATGACGACCCCATCCGGAGATATCAAGACTATTCCAGCGCCTGAATCTCTCTGGTTGGAGGCTCCGTCTACATAAACCTCCCATATCGGGGACTTCTCACACAAGACTATGCCAACTTGTTTTCCCCCCAAGCTACATCCCCCCAGGTTTTCCTTAAAGGAAGGCTCAGTGAACTCCGCCACCACATCGGCCAAGACTTGCCCCTTCACAGATGTACGAGGCAGGTACTTGATGTCAAAGGCTCCCAGGAAAGTTCCCCATTTGGCGATTCTGCTGGAGTAGTCAGCACTCCACAGCACGGACTTAAGCGGGAGTTGGGTTAGCACGACGACCGTATGAGATTGAAAATAGTGCGGGAGCCGGCGCGTCGTGTGCACTACGGCCAAAATCGCCTTTTCCAACGGTAAATATCGGTTCTCGGCCTCCTGCAGAGACTTGCTTATGTAATAGACCGGTCTTTGTATATCGTTGTCGTCCCGTATCAGAACCAGGCTAACGGCATGGGCAGCCACAGCTAGGTATGCAAACAGCACTTCGTCTGGATCAGGGCGGGACATAATGGGTGGCCGAGAGAGGTATTCCTTCAGCTGCTGGAAGGCCAAGGAGCACTTCTCGGTCCATTCGAATCCCTTCCATTTGTTCAGCAGTTGGAAGAAGGGTCGGCACCTGTCTGCAGATCGGGAGATGAACCTACTGAGGGCAGTCGTCATCTCGGCCAACCTCTGGACCTCCTTCGGGTTCTGAGGTGGTTGCAGGTTACAGATTGCGGTGATCTGTTCGTGGTTGGCCTTAATACCTCTGTGAGTAAGCATATAGCCCAAGAATTTACCAGAACCTACACCGAAGGAGCATTTGGAGGCGTTTAAACGCAGCTTGTGCTCCCGTAAAGTTTGGAATGTGCTGTCCAGGTCTGCCACATGCTCCGATATGGCCCTGCTCTTCACAACCATATCATCTGGGTCATCATCTGGGTCATCATCCTCTGATAGGTAGCCCCTGCATTTTTCAGGCTGAAGGGCATCACCTTGTAATGGTAGTTGCTGGTAGGGGTCACGAAAGCGGTTTTCTCCTGGTCTTCCAAAGCCAAAGGTATCTGGTGGTACCCCTAAAAGGCGTCTAGGAAACTCATGTGAGGGTGGCTGACCGTCGCATCTACCAGTTGGTCTATGCGAGGTATCAGGAAAGGGTCCTTGGGACAGGCTTTGTTTAGATCCATGAAGTCTACGTATACCCTCCACTTCCCACTTTTCTTCTTCACCACGACTGTGTGTGCCAACCATTCGGGATAGAACACTTCCTTGATAGCCCCAGCTCTCTTAAGTTTGATGACTTCCTCCTTAACGGCCTCGGAATGCTCCGTGGAAGAGCGCTGAGGGGGTTGCTTCTTCGGTACTGCTGCCGGGCTGACGTTCAAGTGGTAGCATATGAAGTTTGGGTCGATTCCGGGCATCTCATGCTCGTCCCATGCAAACACGTCAAGGTTCCCCCTTAAGAACGCAACCAACTCTTTCCTTTCTTCGGTCAGCAGTTAAGCCCCTATCTGGAAGAACCTCTCTAGGTCGTTGTTTGCAAGAACCCTGTCTAATCCCTCGCACGCGGGCTCTTCCGCCGTTGTCCCCACCATTGCAGCGGAAGAGGCTAACTGCTATTGGGTCGGCGCATTCTGGGTCGACGATTCAAGTTCCGGCCTGCGCATGACTGCAGCCGTCAGGCACTGCCTCGCTGCAGTTTGACTCCCAATAATTTCCTCAACTTGGCTGCCGAAAGGGAACTTCACCTTGGCGTGGAGAGTGGAGGAGACAGCCCCTAGGGCGAGCAGCCAAGGTCTCCCCACAATAGCCGTGTAAAGGGAGTAGGCGTCTACCACGATGAAATCCACTTCTACCACTGCTGGACCTGACTGTACAGGCAATCTGATCTGCCCCTTCGGGATCACTGCCTTCTCCTCGAAGCTTATCAGTGGCGAGTCGTAGGCCGAAAGGTCCTCTTCCCTCAGGTTCAGACCCTTGTACAGGTCGGGATACATAATGTCTGTGCCACTTCTCTGGTCCACCATCACCCTCTTTACATCGTAACCTCCAATTCAGCATTATGACTAGGGCGTCATCGTGGGTTAAATGGTCCCTTCCTTGTCCGCGTCCGAGAAGGCCAAAGTGGGCGGCTCATTGCCCTTAATCCTCTTTGGCTCGGAGCCAGAGCCCTCAACATGGGCTCGCGCCACAGACATCACCCTGGAAGGGCGCGAGCTGGTCCTCCCAAGAGTGGCGAGAATGACATTGATGGTTCCCAGAGGAGGCCTCGGCATGATGGCCCTGGCTTGTTGGCCTAGGGTGCTTTCTCTGCCCTTCATGCTGGTACACGAATTGTCTCAACTTTCCCTCCTTCGTCAGCTGTTCTAGGTAGTTCCGTAAGCTCTTGCAGTTCTCCGTCGTGTGGCCGTTCTCTTGATGGTACTGGCAGTGGAGGTTCTGGTTACGCTTTGCGGGATCACCTACCATTTTACTAGGTCACCTGAAGTAGGGCTCGTGGTGGATTTTCTCAAACACCCTCTGTATGGGTTTGCGGAACACGACGCCGACCACCTGCGTTGTTGTCAGACGAGGTTGCCCGACGAATTCTCTCCTCGGCCTACTGTTGCTGTATCTGTCTGACCTAAAATCCCTCCTCTCTTGAGGGATAACCTTCGCCCTAGCCTTCACTTGTAATTGATCCTCCTCCACCCGCGTGTATTCCTCAATGCGGTCCATGAGCCGACGCATGCTCTTGACAGGCCTTCTGGTCAGTGACTTCCTCAGGTTATGCTCGTTTGGAAGGCCGACCTTGAAGGTGCTTATGGCGACTTCGTCGAAGTCCCCATCGATCTCGTTGTACATCTCCCAATATCTGTCGGTATATGCCCTGAGGGTCTCTCCTTCTCTCATGGCCATGGACAACAGCGAATCTAAAGGCCGAGGGACCCTGTTGCATGTGATGAACCGCGAGTCGAATGCCCTGGTGAGCTCCGTGAAGGAATTGACAGAGCCCGCCTTCAGGCCATTGAACCACCTCATTGCGACGGGTCCCAGGCTGGAGGGGAAAACCTTGCACATCAGAGTCTCGTTCTTTGAGTACACCACCATCCTCTGGTTGAAATGGCTCACATGCTCTACTGGGTCCGTTCTCCCATTGTAAATGGTGAAGGTCGATTGGATGAATCGCCTCGGAAGCTTTCCCTTCTCAATCCTCCGAGTGAAGGGTGACTCAGAAATCTGGAGGAGCGCCTTACTCAAGGTGTTGTTGGCCAAGCCCCTGGAGGGGGTCCTTTTACCCTTAGGGTCATGATGATGTTCGTCCTCCTAAGAAGAGGACTCGCTAGGGGAGGTCCTTGACCGGGAACTGTCGACGCTACTGCTAGCATCCGCTAAGGACTGGTCCGAAGGAGAAGGCGTGAGCCTTCGCTTCCCTCGGCGCAGCTTTGTTCTCAGATGGTCGATCTCCCTTTGCAGGGTCTCAACGGTTTTTTCTCGTGAGGCTCTACTTCCATCCCGTGCGCCTTCGCTTCCCATGACTTAGCCCATACGCGCGTATGTTCTGTGCGCACGCTGGCTTCGCGCTCTCTCTTCCGCTCTAACCGCAAAAAGTGGTCCTCGCGCTGGGACCCCATGGATTCTGCACGACGTGAACTTGAACTTTCCATGATACTTTCGGTCCTTTTAGTCAAGGTTTCACACAGACGGTGCTAATTGTAAGGACACAAAGTAAGCCTTAGGCCCAAATGCGTGACCGGGCCGGCCCAAGTGGCCTACACAATAGAATTTGTAGAGGGTGGGCTCAAAGCCTAGACTTTATGGGGCTCTAGAAAGCTACGGCGTATGGGCTAAGTCCGCTACTGACGTGCAAGGAGCTGATGGAGCGACTTTGCCTCTCCTCGGACGTGGGCCAAGGAGCTTATATCCTGGCTTCTCTTCTGTTATCTGGAAGGAAAGAGAGAGAGAGAGTCTTCTTTTTTAGGAGAAAGAATCCGGATCCACTTCTAATGGTTTTCCCTTCTTTATTTATACTTTCCATTCCTGGTGCCTATCTGTCTTTTCCCTGAAAACGCTCCCCAATGCCTATAAGACTGACCATTGTCCCCTCAGAAGTCATTTCTCCATTAATGCGGCCAGGCGGGTAGGTGAAAGGCCTTTAATGTGGTGGCAGCAGCTTTATGCAGTGCACGTCCCACTTGTCCCCCTCCTCGGCGTCCCATTGAAGCTTGGGATGACTTGCTGAGCTTTAGGAGCTCTTCCTTGGACGTCGTGCTACGCTCTTCGGTCCCTGGCCCTGCTGTCTGAGGAGACCTTCTCCTCGGACTCTCATCCAACTGGCCGACGGCCTGGTCGGCGGGCCTTTGGGCCCCCGTTTTAGGAGGCCCTATTCTCGATTCACGGCCCCTTGGTGAAGTTCACATTTTCGGACCAGGCCCAAGGCCCACATGGTGCTTTGACGTCTTCCCCCCCCCCCCCCCCACAATACCGAAGATAGGTTGTTGAAAATGGTTCAAATTTTAAATTGACAATGCGTGGATGATAGCTGCTATCTATCATTACACTAGTTGATCGAATTAATGCATGTGGCAGGTGAGAATTTAAAATAGGAATTGCAGTTTCCTAATAATGATGGTGTCTTTTAATGAGATGGAAAACAATAGAGAAAAAATATTTCTACTAATTAGGTAAAATGAGGTATAAAGAAATAAATATTGCAAAAAGTTAATTGATGTTCTAAGGGTATTAGTTTATAAAAAAAAAAGAAAAAAAAAAGAAAAAAAAAGATTTTTTGACATCTTTTTATATTTTTCATAAAAGTGGAATAATTTTTTTTCTTAAAATAATTTATTAATAAATTTATTAAGGACACTCGTTAACTAAATTCATAAATAATTAATGATGTTAATTGTTAGGTTTTCTACAACATAAAAAATTGTGTATCTTGAGCCAATCTTGTTTATATTGTTAGACTAGACTTGATTAGATAGAATTATTTTCTTTTATGAAGATGATTTTTCAAAAAAGAGGGGGTAATTAGAGCAACTACATTAGTCTATCTACAAATTTCTGTCTACTTTACACTAAAATCCTACTTTTTTTATTTTACACTATCACATTTCTAAAACACCCACATCAGTTTATCTATTTTACAAATCTTTTCTAATTAAACAATATTACTTATATTTTATTATTATTATTATTTATTAATACCATTCTCTCTCATAAACACCTACAACATTGGCTCTCTCACGTTCCTTTAAAAAAAAAAAAAAAAAGCTCTCACCCGTTCCTCTCTTTCCCTCACTACCTTCCTTACAGCCACCTCACCCAGCCCACCGTCGCCCCCGATCCAGCTCTCCCCCGATCCAGCTCGCCGCCTCAGCCCTCCGCCGATTTGGTCTCCCTCTCGCTTTCACCCTCCCTTTTTCCTTCGCTCGTCCCTCTCTTCCTCCACCACCAACCCTTCGCCTCCCACCCCCAACCGATGACCCTTCGCCTCCCACCCCCAACCGAATACAGCAATGGAAGATCTGGCGGCAGCAATAGAAGACCATCGAGCGGTAGCAGTGGCAGCAGATTCGACTTCGTTGGGCATTTCATGTGAATTTTCCATTGAGTATGGTTTGGATTGGGTTTTCTGATGGGGTTAGACTGTTTTTGGGTTGGGTTTGCTGGTGAGTTTTGATTTATTTTGAGTTGGGTTTTTAGTGGGTTTGTCTTGATTTTGGGTTAATTTTATATTGATTTTGGGTTAATTCTTTGCGCTAGGTTGTGGTGTTTAGTGGTGGGGCTGGTTTTGGTGGTTATTCTGGCGCACTTGTTGTTGTAATGGTTAGGGAAGAGAAGTAATTTGATAGAGGAGAGAGAAAAAAAGAATAAAAAAATAGTTTAAACGTGAACAATAACCGTGTATATTTACATAGTTACTGTTCGTTTACACAACCAAGTATATATTTTACACAATATTTGACTTGGCAGGTTAGAAACCAGACTTTATTTGAAGGCCACTAAAAAATAGTATTAAGAAGTATTTATAAATTTTAAGGACCCCGTATTTGCTTGGGAAACTGTGTACTCTTCTGAACCTACTCTTTGAATCCCTCCCTAGCTAGTTAGGTTATGAATTTAATTTTGATGATGCCATTCAGCCCAACTTCTCCATTACTTCGCATTTTGTTGTTGCACGCATAAGCTCAACAACTTTGTCTTTCTTGAGGGAGACTCCAAGCCAATAATGGATGAACTAAACAATTTCTCCTCACTTGTTCATGCTCTTGAGGCGTCCATTGCTTTTTGCATGAGCCACTTACCATTTCCTCTCTTTCGTCTTGTGTCTTTGTACATGATGATAGACGTGGCTTGGCCCATCTTTCTTCTCTTAATTATCCTTGCGCATGTAAAAGAAAGGACTTTCCAACCTATATATTTATTAATTTTACTATAAATTTGAAATCTATATATCTATCAAACCTATATAAATAAATACTTTTTCCGTCCCAGTTTGTTTGTCTTTTATTCTATTTTGGGATGTCTCAAAATATTGTCTTGTTTATAAAAATAAAAGTCATTAATTTACTAATATTCCTATTATACTCCTATTTTATTCTCAAAACTTTTTGATAAATTTAAGGGTAGTTTTAGAAACTTATATATTTTTATAAGGTAAACAAGATAATAAATAATGTTCCCTTAAAAAGTTTGGCTTTTCAAACAGGACAAATAAATTGGGACGGAGGTAGTATATTATATGTATACATATGAACATCTAGTTTTGAGCCTATTTTTATTGAAAATATAAAAAGTTGTCAAATAAATCAGTTTGTTTGTTTGTTTTTTTTTTTCATAGGAAGTTTTTAAATGTCTTTTCTAAATAAATGCCTTTAAGATTTTCATTGGCTTTTTTCTAACATAAAGTATTATTGGGTATACATATGTATAAATAAAGTCTTATATTGAATAATATCGACAATAATAAGTGTTTAATATAATATAGCATAGGTTTTCCAATTGTGATATCTTCTCGAAAGAGGAAAGACAGTTTTATTTTCTAAAAGATATCTCTTAGTCCAAACCTATATAGTACATCTAGGGGTGTTCACCAAACCGCAAAAACTGCACAAACCGCAAAAACCGCACTAAAACCGCCCGCAAAATGACATAACCGCACCGCACCGCAAGTAATTTTACACCGCACCGCACCACACCGCATGGTGCGGTGCGGTTTGCGGTTTTATAATAAGAAAACCGCACAAACCGCACTGCACCGCACCGTCTCTATATATTAATATTTTTTAATTATTTTTAATATTAAATATATTATTAATAGTTTAATAACCCTAGTTAAAAAAAGTTTGACAATCCTAGCAAGTGTTGATTAGGAAAGCCAACCCAAAATAAAGAAAAACTAGCTTAATAGTTTAAAACTTGAACTAAAACAAAGGAAAAAATTAGTTTTGGACTAAGTAGAAAAAGCCCAAATTTTGAAAAATATATCAATTTCAAATCATTCAAACTGTATCTTATACACCGCACCGCATATGTGACCGCAAAAATGAGGTGCGGTGCGGTTATGGTTTTGGCTAAACTTTAAACCGCACCGCACCGCACATGTGACCGCAAAAATAAAGTGCGGTGCAGTTATGGTTTTAGCTAAACCGCACCGCAAAGTGCGGTGCTAAAAATGGCCCAAAACCGCACTGCACCGCAAACACCCCTAAGTACATCCTACCAGAAAAAAGAAAAAGAAAAGAAAAAAAAGAAAAAGAAAAAAAGAAATACAACTTTTACATCATGGATTGAGAATTTGAGGCATTTCAGCCTCTTGGTCTGGGATCTGCCTCCTTGCCTTCTTGCTATGTTTTATCTCGCCATAAAAGTATGAAACAAATCCCCAACTACACAGTGCAAGAGAAACTCCTTTTTCTGTAGTAAAACTTTCTTTGTAGAAAAAAAAGGCCAAGACCTCTATCACTGGGAGTGGAACCGCAATTATAATACCAGATAGCAAAGATGAAGCACAAAAAATTACTCCTATTGCTCCCATGAAGAAAGCCTGCCAAAAAATTGCGCTAAACACTAGAATCGTGTAGTACCTTGTTTCCCCAAGCCCAAATTCCGTTGCCTCTCTTGGAATTGCCTATACAATACATACATCGTCATCAAATACGTGTTGGTGAACTTAAATGTTTAAATAATTAAAATTAAATTATTAATTAACTACTTAAATTAGGATAATTGAAAGTTTGAGTTGGTTAATGAGTCTAAAAAAAACAAGTTGGTTAATGACATATACATAATATTTTTACAACAAATTCTAAATAGCAAGTTATTACTGATTGTTATTGTGGGGGAAAAAAAATAATTTTAGTGTTAGGTTTAAATTTAATCTTGTAACAACCGACCATCTATAATTTTATGTAAAAATATTGTGAACTTGGGAGAAAAACTAATCCTTATTGGAACCAAGTCAGCTCAATTTGTTTCAATGTAGAAAACCTTTTTGTGGAGATAAGTTTTTGGGTTTTCATGTATTTAGTAGTATCAGAAAAGAACTACTCTTTTTTATCAATAGAAAATTATATTAAAAAATAACTTAAAGCAGCTTTTATCTTATATCAAATTGAACAAAAAAACAAAAAGGTAAGAGGCAATATATAGAAACAATTGAAAACAATTTTATCTTATTTTTTTAATACCAATTATAGGAAAACAATATAATTTTCTCAAAAATAATACCTAATATAAGAAAGTGAGATAGCTTTTTTAAAAATATATATTTTTAAAATGACTCATATTTTTTTTAGAAAATTAACATTACTATCAAAACAGCACAGTTCCATCATTGTAATTCTTATAGTCTTGGAAGATGAATATATTAATGCATAAGATAATTATTTTGAACTCCAGGATAAAAGTAAAAAAAGGATTGGAACATACCTTGAAGTCTTTGTTAATCAGCATTCCAACAGTGCAGAAAAGCGTTGCAAAAAAACACATAACAATCTGAAATTCCATCACCAGAGAATACGTAATTTCCTGCTTAGCCTTCTTGTACGACAACTCTATAAGTGGTAACACAAACCCATATAGCGCAGAAGCACCTAGAGTCATGAAGAACCCGGCAAAATATACGCTCTTAGATTCACCACTAGGGCGATCACTACTGGTATGTAAAGCCAAAACACTAGCTCCGATGGTCAGCAAAACCACTGCGTTGATGTTATAGGAAGTGAACTTTTGCCTCACAAAAAGGAAAGCAAAGATAGCAGTGAAAGCAAGCTGTGTGGCAATGATCAAAGAAGAGGATGAGACTGGTAGGCGCTTGACACCGTAGGCGTAGAGATAGTCATCGAGGCCAGTGAGGACTCCTACAACGGCGGAGGCAATGAACAAAGTTGGCTTCATGGAGAAGAGCTTGGTGGTTCCGCCTTGTTTGGCACGGCGGCGAAAGTATGTGATTATGAGAGGGAAGAAAATTATGGGCCAACCACCAGTTTCAAGCCAACTTGAAAGCCAGACTCTATTGCCACCATGGGTGAAGTAAAGTCGCATTATCAATGGACCGCCGCAATTGCCTAATGATAATAAGACACAGTTTAGTATGAGAAGAATCATGTTACCCTTACCTTGCTCAGCCATTACCATGGTCTTTAATAATAGAAAACACTCTCTCTCTCTCTCTCTCTCTCTCTTCCGCGTGGCTCTGTTTGTGCCTCTGTATGTGTAATTTAACAGCGTGGCTCTGTGGCTCTGTTTGCCCCTCTGTATGTGTGATTTAACAGTGCAAAGCGATAACTAATAGTCGAAAATATATGTAGAAAGCTGTAGAGGATGAGTGGGTATAAAAGGTCAACGTATTTATAAGAATATTTTGGGAATAGGAAAAGATCCTGCTATTTCATGCCAGGAATCCTAATTGTTATTTATTACTCTTGCTTCCATTCGGGTTGATTAGTGGGTTTGATAAGTGGGTTGAATGGGGTTGATCAGTGGGTTTGATCATCGATCTTGTTGCTCAGGGTGTCGATCTCGAAGAAAAGGAGAATCATTGGCTTTACTTCGTCGGATGTGGAACCCCACGACACCTGTTTATGTATTAGTTTTAGATGCATTATGTGTGTTTGATATAGAAGTTTAGTTTGATTTTGGTTTTTGAAGTTTGAATCTTTGTATTTGATAGCAAAGAAAGATTCAGTTTTTTTTTTTCACTGTTGGGATTTTAATTACCAAGAAATACTGTCAGACACATCTTAGTGTAAATATAGACTGTGAACCCCACTGTCATGCTATGTTAACTATTAAAGATATCATACCCAAACTAAAGTGCGGAAACTAAAATTTTTCAATCAATAAAGATAAATAGAAATAAAGGATAGATTGGTAGCATTCTTATCCATCTTGGTGGAAAATAATATATACAAGTTAATACTAAAGGGTAGTTTAGCAATCCTGATGCAAGTCTTCTAAGGAACTTATATATTTGCTTCAGTTTCTCCAAAAGTTAAAAAGATCAGCTATGTGATTAAGTCTCGTGGTTCATTAGCCTCAAGATTCTCATCATGAAATCTTGAGTTTAGCTCCCTCCATTGGTATACAACCGTCTCCTTGTCTCCTTCCAGTTACCTGAGAAATCTATTTATGAATGTGAGACTGAAGGATTGCCCATGCCTTTGGGATTAATTAGGTTTAATTAAAAAGATGTGGATATATTGAAAAAGAAATTAAAAAAAAGAAAACAAAGATCAGCTATGTGTTTTTAATTTTCAACTCCAAAATTTGTAAGAGGAAATCGAATATATTTTTCACAAACTGAAGAATTGTTTCGTCCTGATGACTGCATGTGACCTTAGATATCTATTGCCTTGAGCTTCCAATAAATTTAGAGATGTATATCGTTTCTTGTACATCTGCCCAAATTCTCTATCCAATAAATCTTGATTCTTATTATTGTATGTATGCTACTGCCCTCTAGGTTATATGATAAGCAAGATGCTTGTTTAATGATAAGAAACTCTATTTCGATTTAAATTTATATCTTGAGGTTACTTCACTAATTCCAGATGTTAAAAGCTCAGATTTGTGGTTTTAATTCTAACATAATACTGTTTGGATGGAATTTAATTAGTTTGGACCTGGGAGTGACACACATCTATGCCAAGGGCACACTCATTTATTTAGCCCATGGTCGGATCGAGTTTTTGATTATTTGACAACAGTCTCTGAGTTATCCTTAATAAGTCCCTATGACATTATTGTTCCATTCTTTGATTGCAGCCAATTTGTAACTTTTAGTGACCAAATTTGGTGACTAAAAGGGAATCATCGTGAAAGTCAAAACAACTAACCCAATGGCTGTGACCGAAGCCACTTAATTTCTTGACAAATTCTTTCGTTTAAATTCATTTTAACAAATTTACAATTTATAATAATTTTTCTTTTTGTAATAATTTTCAATTTAAAAGTCAGACGGTCAATTCTAAATATTTCCTAGAGTCCATAATGTTAAATGATTACTTTATGTAATCTTCTTAATTTTGCAAAACTTTTTGAACAATTTGTCATATTTTCTAACCTATTTTCACATTTAACAAAAATTTAAGTTTTCTAGCCACTTTAAGACTTTGTTATAAATTTGTGGTTATGGTCCCGGCAAATCATTCATACTTTGAATAATAAACAATTCAAACAAGGTTTGTGTACGTGTGTGTATCGGATTTCAGGGTTATTCTTGTGGATTCAAAGAATCCGTAGAGATCTAATTATTGGTCTATTCTTAAAATAGACATTTCTTGTAGATCATGCTGCATCAATTGCATGATTGAGATTCTCTATGGTTATATCGGTGTATATGTGAATCGAAATTAGGCATACATCTTATTGTAAAAGTGACATGGTAAGGATGTGTTACATATGCATATTGCAAATGTGATATTAGAGGATTTGATTTGTTATATCGTATTATAAATATAACGACATGTTGTATATGCATGTATGCAGAATGTTATATTTTACTGTTACTTATATTTATTGAAGGGAAGTACAGTACTAAAAGTAGTGTGTGGAGATAAGGTAACGGCAGAATCACAGAAAATTCAATAGTTTTTACAATATTCATTTCCAATATCAAATGGATAATGTATTGTTAACCTCTGTGCCTTTATTGTTATCACTCATTGGAGTTTGTTTAAGATTTATACGCAGTCGCCTTGAAGGCAACAATAATCTAGCCTGAACGAAGTTGGCTAAAAGTACAATATTCTCATCTAGTAGTATGCTTGGAACTCAATATGTAATGTAATCATGGAAACTAATTGAATTCATTAGGTCACATTTGTTGTCCGACTTAGCATATTGTGTGGCTGTAAAATTTAATTTTAGTAAGAGAGTAGAGATAAGCACATAGAAACAGGAACAATATTCACATTAGAAAAACAATACCAACATATCTAGTTTCCGGCTGTGATTCTATATATTATGCTGACACATTAGAATACAGACTTTAATATGTTGGTAACTTTCCATTTTACATCTCAGGATCTCACTCTTTATTTCTTTGCTTTGAAACTGGTTAGGAATTTGGAGGAATACCTTGTTGATTACGAAAGACATTATTTGGATCAATGAGTGTCTTGACTCTAGCTAGTCTATCGTAATTTTTCAAGAAGTACTTTTCGCCCCATAGCCTGGCAATCTCTACGGCATCCTTTGGTTGAACACTAGTACCAACCAATTTCATCACTCCAAGGTCAAAGTCCATGTAATTAACAAAAGCAGCCCTAGGACCACTTGAAACAAATGGTGCCATTGAATTATAGAATCCTCTTATCCAACCTATGTACTGGCTGCTTTTGTTATTATCTTCTTCTTTCCAAGTCACCAGGTACTGAATTGAAAAAAGGTTGCCTCTTCTATGTGGAAAAGGGATATAGTCACTGCTTATATTTTGCATAATCCCACCATAGGGGTCTAAGATGATATGACCCTTGGGCTCCTTCTCAAGAGTGTTCAGGGCAGCCCTTATGCCCATCAAAGAAATTGGAGTTCTCACATAGTCAGATTTGGCCTTGAAAAATCCCTCGTCTTGCAGATACCTATTTTTCAAGTCCGAGACTGGCTTCCATTGCTTAGGCCAGAGAAGAATACAAGTGATTCAATCCAAGTCATTTCCTTTCAGTCTTCTTCAACAATACCCAGCTCAGGAAACACCTGTTTTAGAATGGAAATGGCTTTGCTCCTAGGACCCAGATAAAAGCCGTTAAACGAAGCTGATATTCCGAGACTTATAGCTTCTGGCAAATTAGCACCGAAGAAACATGATAAATAGAAGTTATCTTCTAAGTAGGGTGCAACGTATTGCCACTTGTTCACTAACTCTGCTACATGGCTTTTGGTGCCTATTCTAGACACAGTGAAAGCAATCACAGTTGGTGGCACTTTCAACAATTTGATTTTCCAAGAATACACAATCCCCCAAACACCACCACCACCACCTCTAATTGCCCAAAACACATCCTCTCCCATAACTTCCTGAGATAACAACTGTCCATTAGCATCAATAAGAAGTGCATCCACCACATTATCAGCTGCAAGTCCATATTTCCTGGATAACAAGCCAAATCCACCACCACCAATATGCCCACCAGCCCCTACAGTGGGGCATGATCCACCTGAGAATCCATGACTACCTTTGCTTGACTCAGCAATGGCATAGTAAGTCTCACCCAGTGTGGCTCCCCCCTCCACCCCCCAGGCCGTTTCAGTTTCCAAATCCACCAAAACTCGGTTCAAATTCATCATGTCAATAATGACAAATGGACAAGGTATTAAGTATATGTAGGGAAATCATTTACTTTTATTTTTCAAGCATCTTGCACTACATTTTTACATAGGGTTAATTTAGCAACCACATTGCTTCAAAACCTAAAGGCCTTTTTTAAATAATAGAAAATAAATAAATAAACTAGGATAGCCTTAGTATCCAACAAAAGTGATGAGTGATCTAAAACTGTGGTGGGTAGGGATGTGACTGTTGTCTCAAGTACATCATTCAGGCATTTTGAATTAGTGAAGGTTTAGTCTATTCTTTCTAGAAATTTGACTTCCTCTAGTTTGCCATTGCTTTATGTTTAGAAAATTCTTTCTGCATTTAAGGTACTCATTTGATGGAATTGTAGTAGATCTTATAGCATAGAAGCTCTTGGGCACTACAGTGTTTGATTAAAATCACCTATTGACCGCCTTCTACTCTTTTCCAATGGTTTGTGTTTGTTAATTTCTTGCCAAACTTCGTTACAATTTATGTAGATAGGTTTGACCATAACTAAATGTAATATAACACCATAAAAAGAAAATGGTATAGTGAGCTTTCATTTGCAGAAAAATGAAGTAACTTTTAGATTTTGGGTTTTTTGTTCTATGTGAATATCCTGTTTGGGTTTTATTTTCTTGAGTTTTGTGATGTGGCTTTGGCTTGGATCGTTTTTTTAAGGACCCATTCCAATTTTTTTTTTCCAGGTTTTTAACTAAAGAGTTGTGCTCCTCTGCTTGCACCGAGTTCTCTCTACGTGTGTAACAGTGTAAGTCATCCATTCATCCTTTTCTTTGTTGGGGGTTTTTTTTTCTTCTTCATTTCCTTGTCTTAGTCTCTGATTTTGGGAGTTTTCACAACTTTTAGGAACAACCCTTTTCATATTGATGAAAAAGAACTACTTTTGATCTGATGGGTTGGTGGGGTTTTGTGTTTTCTTTGATGTTATGTTGTTTTATTGTGTTATTTTTTTTAGCATGCAAACAAGGACTAATGGGTTTGTGTGGTTAGTGTCTATTTTTTTGAGCATTATTTTTGGTTTTTTTTTTTTTTTTTATTTTTTTTTTTATTAAATTTGGGTTCTTGTTTAGAGTTTCTATAAAACAAAACAGATTGTAGAAATGTTGGATCTCAATTAGTATGATTGCTGGATTCTATTTTGAGTATTTTCCTTCATGTAAATGTCTAGTTTTGGTCGGTAATTGAATTACTTATCAACAAATTTTGGTTGCATATTTTTTTTAGTTCTACTTCACCATATAATTGTTTAATTTAAAATCTTCTCATTCTTTTGATCTTCCACCTCTTTCTCTATCTTTTTCCTTCTCAATTGATATTTTGCTATATGTTTCTATAATTGCCTGTTAATGTGTTTCTATAATTTCTATATGATAAAGGTAGTGTCTTATGCTGAATCTTAACTCCTATGGTTGGTGATGCTGTCAATATCTGTTATTTTTCTGTTATTATTCAAGTTTGGACTATTCTTTATATAATCACCTATGCCACAGCTTGTTACTAGTGTCTCTGCTTCTATCTGTCTTTGAATTTCTTTCGTTTTACAATGGACCATGTAGTTGGAAGTTAGAACTTGACATATTCAATGATGAAGTCAAATCTTTCGCCAAAAAAAAAAAAAAAAAAAATGATGAAGTCAAATGACAAAAACTCCTTTTTTTCACTTTATATTTTTGTATGTTGTCTTGTATCACTACAAGAAAAAAGGTCTATTACAACAATTAATATTACAACAAAAAAAATAATTGTAGTAATATATATAGTATTGCATCTGTAAGTTGTTTTTTGTTGTAATAGTAACTTAAATTTATTACATCAATTAAGATTGTTGCAAAAATTACCTTGTTACATCTAAATGTGTTGTTGTAATAACTAAGCCTTATTTTATTTTGAAATATATTGATGCAATAAGTAACCACTTATTTCACATCAAAATATATTGTTGTAATAGATCAAAAATATACTTTTTGTTGTAATAGTAACTTAAATGTATTACATCAATTTAAGATTGTTGCAAGAATTAGCTTGTCACATCTAAATGTGTTGTTGTAATAGTTAAACCTTATTTCACATCAAAATAATGTTGTTGCAATAAGTAACCACTTATTTCACATCAAAATAATGTTATTGCAATAAGTAACCACTTATTTCACATCAAAATGTTATCTTGTAATAGGTAAAACCTTGTTTCACATCAAATGAAGTTGTTGTAATAGAGGTCAAGGACGGCTTGATGCATTTAGGGCAAAAATATACTTTTGGTCCCTATATTTTGAGCCAATTTTCACTTTGATCTCTACTTTTTTGGAGCGCCTATGTTGGTCCCTCAAAATTGAAAATTGTTACAATTTTGGTCACTGTTGCCATCTTAATAATGGAAATTGTCTACGTAGCAAACCTTCAATCTAATTAAATAAAATAATATTTTTTTTTGTTTGCCTTTCATTATTATTATTTTTTTTTTGGAAGAACATAGAATATGTTCTTCCCCAAATCAAGACATATCCAATTGACTCGAGAGCTCCGGCGATTGGCGGTGGGTTACTGATCCCAAAAACCGGCTCCAACGATCAAGGGCAAGTTACAAATCCAATAAACCAACTTTGGTGGGTTGGTTGGCGGGTTCTCTCCTCTAAAACTCGCCTCAACCAACCTGACCGAAACCTTACCAAAATCCGGCAATTTAAGGGTTTTTTTGGCAAGTTTTTGGTCAAAACACTTTAGATCCAACAAGATTTATGCCGGATTCGATGATATCTTGCCGAATCTAGTGCGATCTCAGCTAGATTTGGTGGAAATCTCATCGGATTTAGCAAGATCTCACCAGATTCGGTGAGACCTCTGCCAGATCTGGCAAAATTTCGTCTAAAATAAACTATTTAGGCCGGATTTTTCCATCGTGGACGGTTTATACCAAACTGACCGCTTTTTGGCACAAATCCAACCGCTCTAATCTGACTCCCTCTCTGGTCGATGACTGGTTTGAACTTCCTCCACTCGATTCTGTTAGGTCGGTCACAGGTTGGGCACAAAGCAGACCCAGACTGACCCGTGAACACCTTTTCAAACCCATAAACCTATAAATTTTCGTCAAAAACAAACACAAAAAACCCAAAAGATTTAGCTTAAATACAAAATAGTAAATCCCAAAGCCCATATTTTCTCAAACGCAAGCAAAATCATCAAATTCCAAAGTCTAGCTAGCCCATATTTTCATGTTCTTCTTCCCTAAAACGCACGGCCAAAAACCCATACTCCCTGTAGATCTATGTTGAAAATCATTCTTCCCCATAAACCCATGTCTGAAAATCGATGATGTGAACTTTCTCTATCTCATGGTCCAATCCCATGGTTGAAACTCATGTTTGATGACTCATGGGCACACCCCATCAATTGAACTCTATCTTATTATATTTCTCTCTATCTCTCACTCTTTAATATATTACATAAACTATTGGGCTTTGTGGAGTCTAGTTATGTTTAATTCGGATGATGACCCGACCTGAAATGATGTTGCGTGGATTTTAATGGGAGATTTTTTGAGGCTTAGTTCATGGAGTGGAGGCTTGGGCTGATAGGCCCAAGCCGTATTGCTCATGGACAAGGCTTTTAGGGGTCCGGGGGCAAAAATTTTTGGCCCGTTTTGTAGTTCATTGTGAATCCTGTGTGCAAGATATAGAAACCGTTTTTTTGGTCATTAGGGTAGACGCAAAATTTGACAAAACATTTCATACTTGTTGATGTGGTAAATATGATTTTCAGACCCGGATCGTTCAAACAAGTTGAAAAGAGAAAGGTTCAAAGTTTTTAAGGTTGGACCAAGGTTCAATTGAGGTCGAACTGTGATAACGTTATAATTAATATTCTAATTATTTAAAAGATAAATAAATATAATAAATTAGTAAAAATTGCAAAATTAACTAAAATAATCCAAATAAATATAAAGAATTATATTTCAAATACATTTCTTATGTCATAATTAACTTTCATAATGCAAATAAAAAATGTTAAATTCTAAGCATAATTGACAATCCAACATTTTCTTTTTTATGCCCATTCAACCATTTGTGAATTTAAAGAAAAAAAAAAATACAAGAGTGGAGTGGGTGGACATTGGTTTATGCCAATTAAAAAAATGGGGTAAATAGAGAAAAAGTTTCCATAATATTTAAGAATTTTTTTACACAAAGCATAAGTGAGCAACAGTAAAGCAAGCCTTTAATTAGTTGTTGAGAGTAAAACAAGGCAGTGCAATAATGTTGAGCCGGATATTGTTCCATTATTTCGCGGGACAAGATAGTGGCAGCGGGAAAGTTTTATTTGAGGGAAAAAATTGGGGAGCGGGAAAGGTGAATTATTTTCCCAGTTTTTTCTCATCTTTTCTGTTTTGCCCATATCCTCTCAGTTCCGTGTTTGTCTCCATCCATGATACCGTATCTCAATTTTGAAGTTTATCTCTACTGGCTTGGATTTTGTTTCTCTCACGCAAACAACCAGAAACTGTCAAAAAAAAAAAAGTTTTTTGAGAGAGGCAAAAAAAAAAAAAAACGTGAGATTTGAAGGAGGCAAAGATGAGAGATTATTGAAGATTGTGATTTGAGGAGCAGCGGTGGAGTTCATTCTATTTTACTGGGTTTTCTTTGAGGAATTTCAATCTCTCATTCCGATTGGTTTGAGAAATTTCTCTGACTTGCAGGTATAATCTGTTGCTTCTCTTTAAATTTAACTTTTATTAATTTGTTTCTAGAGAAGACTTAGCAAAAAAAAAAAAAAACGAAATTTTACTTTGGATTTTGAGCAGTGAAGTAGAATCAAGTAGCCTGATACAAGAATTTAGGTGTCGTTATTTTGGAATATAATTTTTGAAGGTTTATTGGTGAATGTATGGTTAAACTTGTGATTTTTTAAAATTCAAATTGTATGTGTAGTTTGAATTTATAGAATGCTCTGTGCAAAGATCTATTCTTTACACTGTTAGTGAGTGGGAAAAGATTTTATTCATGTTATTGGAGATATATAGTTGTTATGATGAATCCAACTGCATTGTAGGGATATAGTGAACTTTATTTATTTATTTATTTAACTATATAATTGGGGCTGTATTTGTGTGTGGTTTCTGTGTATTGATAGGTGTTATTCAAATTAATAAACATGCAGAGATATATGTTTTGTTGCTTTAGAATCCAGTCTTTGAATATTTTATTGATGAATGTATGGATTAGTAGAGTGGCCAGTCCAAAGATATATGCTTTATAATGTGTTAGTGAGTGAGAAGTGATTTTTTTTTCCATGTTTTTGGAGTTATGTAGTTGTTCTGTTGAATCAAAGTGCACTGTAGGGGGTCCGTGAACTCTGTTTTTATTTTAAATTTGAATTTTGGTTGTTTAAATGGGTTTTTAAGCATGTAGCTGTATGATTTTCTTTGCCTTTACTCGCATATATTTAAGATGATTTTTGGGGCATTTGATAAATTAATAAACTTTATTCAAAAATAAAAACATAAGCACTGTAAAAATATCCATATTCAATACAAATTTATAATAAATATTTAGATCAAAAATGTTAAAATCATATCTATCAGTAAACAAAGCACAATACATATTCTGTAAGTTATGTCAAACAACCATGTGATATGACTAGATTGTTATCATTTTCGTGAAAGCTTCAAACTGATCTCTAAGCAAATGAGCGGATGAAACTATATGTCCCTTACAAAATGTACATTGGGCATGTGGTGAGAGAATAGGAAAGATGAAATTGACGGTCAACTTTCACAACAGGCCAAAGCACAAAAGATGTTTTGGGGGAAAGGGGGTTAGAGATTTTACCAAGCTCTGCTTCAGAGCACCCACAACAGCATCCTCATTGGCATCCAGAGACATTATTGGCCTTGCCAAACTTGGGAGGGCTGATTCAATCTGACAAAAGAAAATGCAAATATAGGCTTAGAAGTAGATTGCACCCACAGATGATTAACTAAGATCAGCTAAGGAAAACAATGCTGGACAAAAACTAAACCCAGGGTGCTGCCAAAAGCTAAACCAGCCAATACAGGTCAATAAAAAAATAACTAAATCAAACAAATGGTCAGTAGTTTGTACTTAGTGAATTCTTATTAGCAATAATAAAAAAGGCATCCCTAAAAATGATGAGAAGTAAGCTGTAAAAAATTTATTAGTGCAAGAAAGGAGAAAGAAATTCCAGTAAAGCTATTTGCGTCCCATTTCTTAGATACCAACTTCTCAGAAACTTAGAACATAAAGTCTAGTACTTGTACAGTAGGAAAATGGATACTTTTTATTTTTGGTTGGGGAGGGGGGGAAGCGGGGATTGCTAGGTGAAGGGTCAAAGGGATATCACCCCCAAGATTTGAACTGAGGCGTTCCCCATAGTCAAAAGCCAGACATGCCATCAAGCCAAGAGACTCTTACCATTTCTAGTGACTAAGTAGAAGAGAAAAAAGTATAGGTAAATTACAATTGCCTCCCTCGAGGTTTGTGGAAATTTCAAAAACTCCTTCCTATTTTTATAAAAGACACTCCACCCCTTAATATTTTGATTTACCCAACAAATAACCCCTTATGACCATTTGTGTTCATTACAAATTTCAAATTTCTCAAATTAAATTCTCAACCAGTATAACCACCAAAAAAAAAAAGAGCTTAATAACCAGATTGGTTATATCTTAAGAAAAATTTAAAAATAAAATTAAATAAATAAAAATAATAACCATAGGGGGCTAAGTGTCATTTTTAAAAATAAGAAAGGGATTCTGACATTTCCTCAAACCTTAAGAAAGGTTAGTGTAATTTACCCAAAAAAAAAAAAAAATTATCACCAATGAAACAACATAGCCTTACACAACAAATTGTACCAAAAACCTCAAACACAAAAATACAACCTCAATTAATTGATTGACTTTATTGTGCTAGTATCTATTAGGATATCAATGGTCACTGCTTTTTTGTTTACTTTAATGGCATCCTAGCATTTTAGTTATTAATAATTCCAAGGCTTTTGCATCCTCACCAGATCACAACAAGGTAGCAAGGGAAGATTAAAAGCTTGTCCCCAAAAGCAAGTAGTTAAGCAAGTGGACTAACACGATCAAGGTTAGTTTTTTCCTGAATGCTAGACTCTTGGATGTTGATGTTTTTGGTTATTCTATTGTTATATATATTCTTTCTTTTTGTTTAGTTTATTGAAAGTGTCGTATATGGTGGAGACTTGCACTAGTTCACTTTAGTTTATTGCTAGTATTAGACTTGATATACTATTAAAAATAAAACTAGTATTTATTTAATGTTAACAAAATGTAAGTAAAAAAAGATATAAAATAATTATAAAAATAAAATAAAATAAAACAAATGTTACAATTGAGAAGAAAAAAGGGCATTGAAGCCTGGGGGCCCTTGGCTTCATGCTTCTAGACTAGTCCACAAATAACACCGCCACTCTATTGGGCATTGTATTGATTAGATTCTTGGCTGCTAATTTTATTGGCTTCTTGAGTTCTTGTTCATTTGAAATACCTGAATCTTCTTGAGTTATTGGCTTCTTGAGTTCTTGGCCATATTTTGTTGTATGTGGCTTCCATCTTAGCAGCTAAAAATTGTGATTTTTTTCGTTTGATGTGAAACAAAATAGAACCATGTAATTCATTTTATAATTATCCAAGTACTAGACAATTTAGGAACCTAAAGTCTAGAATTTATGTGTTTATGTGTTTTGTGTTTATTTACAGTGAAGATGTCAATAGATAAGGCTTGGATGTTTATTAAAGATAGGGGGTCACAAGAATGGCAAAATGGTATGAAAGCATTTCTAGATATGGCTTTTGCCGAAGTAGCAGAGGCAAATACAATTCGATGTCCATGCCGTAAATGTGTTAATGTGGTTCCTAAGACACGTAATGAGGTAGCACTAGATTTGTGTAAATTTGGAATGGATCAAAACTACAAGATATGGATCCATCACGGTGAAGAGTGGTATGATGAACCATCTAATGAAAATAGTGGGGGCATAGAAAATGAAAGCAATCAGGAAAGAAGTGATGATGCTAGGGCATATGAGATGATCAATAATATGATGAGAGTTGAGAACTTGGCTAGTACTACAATTGGTGGAGATGATGATTTGCACATGCGGGATTGTGAGGAACCAAATGATAATGCTAAGAAATTCTTACTATTGTTACAGGATGTGGGACAAAAGTTGTACCCTGGTTGTAAAAATTTAACAAAGTTATCATTTGTTATGAGGTTGTTTCAAATGAAGTGTCTATATGGGTGGAGTAACAAATCAGTTGAGGGATTACTTGAATTTTTAAGGTTTTCATATCCTAATGGCAATTTGGTTCCTGAGTCATTTTACAATGCTAAAAAAATGATTCGGGATTTAGGACTTGACTATGAAAAGATTGATGCTTGCATTGATGACTGTGTGTTGTATCGAAATGAGTATGCTGATTTGGAAAATTGTCCAAGATGCAAGAAGTCTAGATGGAAATTGAATGAGAGTAATGGTAATGTCATTGGGAAGAAAAAGAACCACAAAAAGGTTCCTCAGAAGATTCTACGTTATTTTCCATTAACCCCTAGGCTACAAAGATTGTTTTTGACAAAAAATATAGCTTCCGAAATGAGATGGCATAAGGAGGGTAGAGTAGATGACGGTGTGTTAAGGCATCCAGCTGACTCCATGGCATGGAAACAACTAGATGAGGAACACTCTTGGTTCGCATTAGACTCTCGTAGTGTTCGACTTGGCCTTGCAAGTGATGGGTTCAACCCCTATGGGGTTATGAGTTCAAGCCATAGTACATGGCCTGTTATGTTAATTCCATATAACTTGCCACCATGGATGTGCTTGAAGCAACCTTTTTGGATAATGTCCATGATTATACCTGGTCCTACATCACCTGGAAATAACATTGACGTTTATCTACAACCATTAATTGATGAATTAAATCAATTGTGGGAAAATGGTGTTGAGACATATGATGTCTCATTGAAGCAGAATTTTCGTTTGCATGCAGCAATTTTATGGACAATCAATGACTTCCTTGCATATGCAGTGATGTCTGGATGGAGCACCAAAGGAGAGCTAGCATGTCCATGTTGCCATAAGGATACGGTGTCATTAAGACTTAAGCATGGACGAAAGCATTGTTATATGGGTCATCGCAGATTTTTAGAAGCTAATCATAAATGGCGTAGGAATAAAGAAGCATTTGATAACACAAGGGAAACAAGAGAAGCACCAAAGCCATTATCAGGGGATGATGTGATTGAACAGTATAAAACTTTTGAGCAAGTGATCTTTGGCAAAAGCACAGGTAAGAGGAAACGAGATCAAGAGATAAAGTGTTATAATTGGCGAAAGAAGAGTATATTTTTTGATTTACCATATTGGAAGACATTGTTACTTCGTCATAATTTGGATGTGATGCATATAGAAAAGAATATTTGTGATAGTATATTGGGAACACTGCTTGAAATAAAAGGGAAGACAAAGGATGGCCCAAATGCACGTCATGATCTTAAAGTAATGGGAATTAGAAAAGATCTACATCCAAAACGTAAAGGTGATAAGTATATTCTTCCTTTTGCATGTTACACACTAACAAAAGATGAAAAACAAATGTTGTGCCAGTTTTTAAAAGATGTGAAATTGCCTGATGCTTATGTGTCAAATATAGGGCGATGTGTAAAGATGAAAGACAACAATGTGGTTGGGTTGAAAACACATGATTGTCATGTTATATTTCAACATTTACTTCCACTTGTGATACGTGGTTTATTACCGAAGAAAGTTTGTGAACCTTTGATTGCTTTAAGTCATTTCTTTGTGGGAATATGTTCAAAAGAATTAACTGTTGAAGCATTGGACCAAATAGATCATCAAATTGCAGAAACCCTTTGTAGATTGGAACAAGTATTTCCACCTTCATTCTTTGATGTTATGATGCACTTACCGATTCACCTTGCATATGAAGCTAAGGTGGCAGGACCTGTGCAATATAGGTGGATGTATCCAATTGAGAGATATTTACGCACGTTAAAAGGGTATGTGCGTAACAAAGCTCATCCAGAAGGATCAATTGCTGAAGGGTATATTTCAGAGGAATGTATGACATTTTGCTCTTGGTATTTTGATGATATGGATACAAAACTTAATCAACTAGAAAGGAATGTTGACACTTGTCCAAGTGAAGCAGCATCTGGTTTGAGTGTATTTACATCGGTTAACCATGATAGGCAAAATTGCATGTTTGAAGCTCTTTGTAATTCAGAGCTCCAAATGGCACATCATTACATTTTAACCAATTGTGAAGAAGTTTCTCTATGGGTTGAGTAAGTAATTTTATATTCATATAAAGAATTTTTTTTAAAATTTGTATTTGTTGATAATTTTTTTATTAATACTGCCTTTATATGTATGTAGCGAACATATTAGGGAGCTTACATCAATAAACCCTCGAAATGTAGAACAAAGACACAAAGAACAATTTTCAAAGTGGTTTAGGTCTCAAGTAAGTGGATTAATTTTATACTGACATTCATGTGTCCATCTCATAAATTTGCAATCAACTGATTGTGATTGTAATTGTGTAAATGTAGATTGAACAACTTTACGACAATCAAGATGAACGGATAAATGAACAAATTTTATCATTAGCTCGAGGGCCAGATTCTTGTGCACGAGTTTATTCTCGATACACTATTAATGGTTTCTTATTTCGTACAAAGGAAAGTGAGCAGATGTTAAAAACCCAAAATAGTGGTGTGGTTGTGAAAGGTGATGAAAGTACGGGGTATATAGATTGGTTTGGTGTCATTAAGAAGATTATTGCTTTAGATTATTTGGGAAGTAATGAAGTTATTCTGTTTAAATGTGATTGGTTTGAGGTGCCACCTCAAGGTAGACACCAAAGTAGAGGGTATAAGAAGGATGCGTATGGATTTATCAATGTTGACACAACATGTCTTCACTACAAAGATGACCCTTTTATCTTAGGAATTCAAGCAGAACAAGTTTGTTATGCTAAGGATGTTGAAAATCCAAATTGGTGTTCTATGATAAAGTTGAGACCAAGAAACCTCTTTGCTATGCCAAATAGGGAGCAAGAAGTAGATGATGAGAATGATAATTCTAATTCTGAGCCTTACGAACTGAACGAAGTTCTAAGAAGTCAACATGATATGGGTGGTAGCGAAGAAGGTTCTGAAGGCATCACTAGCTAGTGTAGAAGTGATATGGAGGGATTGGGTATTGAAGTAAGTGTTGATGAAAATATTCACTTGGAAGATGACCTTTTGTCTGACAATAATGAGACTGATATTGAAGAAGACAATGATGGTAATAACAAATCAGTTGTCTTAACTTGTTTTTTCTTATTATTTTATATTTTTTTCCAACGTATGCAATATGATGCCTTTATGTTATGTTATATTTATTTATTTAATAGTCTGTATATAATTTGGATATTTGATTCCATTTGAAATATATATTATGTAATTAGTTCTCAAATAATGAATGTAATTTCTTTATGTTACATTTTTCTACTATTATCTTAAGGTCAATGTATACACTTTGGATGTGCTCTCATTCCCATTATTGTGTTATTCAGTATAGGTATCTATATTTTGGATGGCTCCACCATTAGCATCACAGCGACGTCATCCACAGATGGTATCTTTACAGCCATCTACACCATTACCACAGCTGCTGCAACCATCTAGTGAAGTTTCAATGCAAATATCGAATGAGGCATCCTTATCTCAACTATTAAATGACCCATCCACATTACCACCTTCACAAAAATTTTACTCACATGCTCGTCGTCCACGTCCAGTGACATCAGGTTATATCATTATTTATATGATGAACTATCTCTCACATTTTTATTTCATATCATACATGTTTGTGTTTTTTCTCTACATTGTTCATAGAAAAAAAAAAAAAAACAGGCATTGTAATTTTCTTTTTATGTTCTATATCAATGTAATATCAAAGATGTTTAATGACATTATCAAAGATGTTTAGTCATTGCCACTGATTTTAGTTTTTTCTACACTTTTTGGTATAATTATAGTTAAATTTATTAGGAACCTGACAATGAAGAATAAAGACTTGAAATTTTGAATGTTATTGTTCTTGTGCTAACTTCATTATGCAGAAACTTTCATAAAAGATTCATTATACAGAACTGAATTAGTTTAGCAAATTAATTATGAAATTACCAACAGATACTTCATTATACAGAAATTAATTTCATTCACATCCAAGTAATAACTCATATCTTGTTGGCCTTCCTTGAATATTGTTCTGCTAAATTAGTCAATCAATTAATAATAGGGGTGCGAATCTTTTTTCATCTAAATGTAGATTCTATTTTGATGGATAAATGCTAATTTGGGTGGTGTGAAATTTTTTTTTCGCTTAATTGAAAATATAAATAGGAATTTAAAGCCAATATATAGAGCAATTCCCACTGTTTGGTGATACTCCATTTTGAAATTTTGATCACTTTACAAATCTATTCTAATAGTTAACAACTAAATATAAACACATAATATTATAAAAACTTCAAATGAGTCTCATGTTTATGATCTTTCACACTTTTATTTCATAGCATACATTACTGAGCATTTGACATCTTGTTATTATATTGATTTATATTTTATAACATTTATGTCTATAATGATTTTCTTGTTTTAATTTAGAATTTTTTTTGTTGTTGAAAAATCTGTTTTAATTTAGAAATTATTGAACGATATATAGATTCTACACCTATGCCCAAAAAGGGTCGTGGAACTCTTAAAGGATTAAAGGTGGCTAAGAAAGCTAGTGAGACTAGTGATGGGAAATTGTCAATTACTTTTTCAAGGAAGTTTGGTGGACCTATCGACATCAATTATCGCACTTTTGTTGATTCAGTGGTTGTTCAAGTAAGACAACATTTGCCTCTTGATGTGAAGAACTGGAAGGAAATACCAGATGAGAATAAAAACATCTTGAAGGCTAAAGTTTTGGTATTTATAAAAATTATGCATTAGCTATACTTACATATTTTTTAATAGTATTTTTTTCTCTCTAAATAATTATATATTTATTGATTTTCAAATGTAAATGTATGTCATATTGTAATGATATTAGAATAAGTGGAGACTAGATGATGATGATGATACTCAAGCTAAAATTTTCAAGATTGCCAAAGAGAGGTATAGGGGATGGAGAGCTGATTTATCAGCAACATATAAGACATACAAACATGACAGGGAGGCTGTCATCCGAAATAAGCCTCAGGAGCTCAACATGGACACTTGGTATGATGTGATCTCATATTTTGAGTCAGATGATTTTAAGGTAGACGATTCAAACTTTCATCTAATTATATGGTTTGTTTTTATTAGCATATGATATCATATATTGTATTATTATACAATAACTTAATAAGGTGTGTGACAAAGATGTTTATTTTAGAAAATAAGTGATAGAAATACTGGAAATCGAAGCAAGCGAGAGAGCATGCACTATACTGGTAGCAAATCATTTGCACAAATCAGCTTTGAAAATGTAAGATCAAATAACAAAAATACTTAAAACATATAATGCTAATGCTTGTAAATGTGGGCTAATGCTTGTATTTTTTTTTCTTAGCGTGATCCAGAAACACAAAAGGAGCCTGACGATCTTCAAATGTAGGCATTGGCCTACTGTCCAAAGGGCCAATGGGCTCATGATACTCCAAAACATGTATATGTAAGTATATTATTTTTATGTGTATTTAGTTCAAAGATTAACTATATTTCTGTTCACTTGACTAAAAATATAAATTTGTGCTTCTAAATAGGAGGAAGCAAAAGAAAAAATTGCTGAAATGGAAGTGAATGAAGATCGAACATTATCCAGTAGTGAGCGGGATACAATATTCCAATCAGTTGTCTCCATGTCAGGCTCCCAGTCAAGCTCCAAGTCAAGATATGTCCTTGGTCGAGGATACATGGCAAAGCTTCCAACTTCTACAGAGCGTGTACGCAATGAACTTAATAGTGAAGTTCAATCTATGAAGAGTCAATTAGATGCAGAACGCGCTGAAAGGGTAGCTGAACGTGCAGAAATGGAAGCAAAATTTGAAGCAGAACGCACTGCAAGGGTGGCTGAACATGCAGAAATGGAAGTACAATTTCAAACACTCCGACAGACTATGCGTGAAGAATTTCTAGCAATACTAGCTAACCAAACTCAGGTACACCTATCTTATATAAATTTTTGGTGGGTTGTTTTGTTGGTGGTGAGATGTGGAAGTAGGTTGTTTTGCTGATGGTGGTTGTTGACAATATATAAACATATATATATATATATATGTTTATGTAGTTTCATATAGTTTCTTTTGTTTGAGTAAAAATTCTGTTTTGGAGAGTTAATTGTCTAACTTTTTGGCTACTTATTTCTATGCAAGCATGTGGGATCAATCTATTCAGGTTGGCATGTTTTGATTGAGTTAAAAATACTGTTTTAGTGAATTGATTGTTGGCTGTTTGGAAACTTATTTCTGTGCAAGCATGTGGGATTAATCTATTCAGGTTGGAAGGATTGAATTGTATTACTTATTCAAATTGGATTTAAGGCTTGTTGTTGTTGTTGTTGTTGTTGTTGTATATGATTGCTCTTGTGTTTACATTTATCTCATTGTTGGTATAGTTAGGGATTTTGTTTACTCTTGTTGCCCTCTAACTTCCATCTTAGCAGGTAAAAATTGTCTTTCTTTTTGTTTGATGTGAAACAAGATAGAACCATGCAATTTTATAATTGTTCAAGTACTATACCATTTAGGAACCCATTGTATAGGATATTATTATAATCCCCATTGTAAGTAAGTAGGAGTCATATTGTTTGATTTCAATTACCAAGACTTTAATAGTTATAGTACTAGTTATGGATGAAATACAAAGTTCATTTTGGGAATTGTATCTGTTTGTTCAACTAATCCCTCCCCCAATCATTACTATTATTGAAATTCCCACATTAATTTTTACTTACAGTAGACTTTAGAGAGCCAAACCCAATACTTTGTTTAGAGCCAGTTATAGAGAAAGAGAGTCAAGGATCTCATGCCCCCAATTCTCAAATGTTGTTATGAAGAAAGGTAAGTTGAAGGGTTTTTTTTTTTTTTTTTGAAGGAATTACAAACTCTTTTAGACAAAGATACATTTATTTATTGAAGTTGGTACAATCTTTAGTTATGGCTATGACTCCTATTTTAGTAGTTAACTTGGGACTATTTTCAATTGACAAGTAGAACATTAATAAATTTGTTATTTGTTATTTATGAGATGTGTTCGCATTGATTGTGATTTTTATGTTGTAGAAGCCATTGAGTGTGGGAAAGAATCACTAAAATTGCTTCTAATATTGCTACATTTGAATGTTTCTTTTGTTACTTTTACGTGTTTGACCTTTTGACATTTGATTTTTTGAGTAAATTATCTATGGGATTTTTCTCCTTTATCTATGTGTGTGTTTAATTGTGCAATATATATGTTCCAATTTTGGTATTATTCAATTCTAATATAGGCCTTGCATTATATTAATCTTATAGGAGTCTAACACTGATAATCTTGAATGCCATTTGATTTTTTGGTGTTTGTTAGTCTATTGGTTAAATATTTTCTTGTTTTTAGCTTCTATTAAGACATACACAGATTGCAAACATGTTTTTTTTTTTTCTTCAATTTATACTTTTTTTTTTCAATTTATACTTATTTCTTTATTTTTTTTCAATTGTATAGGGTGGAGGTCAATGAAGTGGTTGTGAAGCATGCATGGATATCACTTTGTGAAGGGAAATTTTCTTACAAGTTGTGTATATATTTGTGTATATTTACTTTTGAATTTATGTGTTTGATTGTAAACTAAACAAGTTATGTATATATTTGTGTTCTTGGACATATCAATTTGATGGAGTACTTTGACTTTTGCATTTATATAAATTGTATCTTTAAATTGTAGTTCCTAAATATAATGTTTTATATTATCTTATAATGTGTATATTGCAAGATAGGGTAATAGACAAATTATTAAAAAAAAAAAAAAAAAACTCAACCTATTGCAACAAGGTTGTTTGTTGTAATAAACTATGACATTTTTTCATAAAACCTTTGAAGCAATAAACTATTGCTACAAAGTTAAATGTTGTAATAAAGAAGTTATTGCATCAACTCGTTTGTTGCAATATTTAGGATTTATTGCAACGAGTTTTTTTTGTTGTATAAACTTATTGCCTCGGAGTTTATTACAACGGCTTGCAACAACTTTTTTGTTGTTGCAATAACACCTTATTGCAACGACGTTATAGTTATTGCAACGATTTTTTCCGTTGTAATAGACCTTTTTTCTTGTAGTGTATCTCTATTCTAGTTTCAAATCAAGAAAGCCTTGATAGCACATAGTAGAATAGTTAACATTATTTGTACTTTTCCTAGTACATTGTGAGATCAAATATGAGAATTTCCTTTACTTCAATTTTAGTAAGAGACTTTAATTGAGTTAAACTAGAACCAAGTTAAAGCTTCAAAGTTGAAATTAGGGGTGTTCACCAAACCGCACAAACTGTAAAAACCATACCAAAATTACCTGCAAAATGGCATAACTGCACCGCATCACAAGTAATAGTGCACCGTGCCGTACCACACTGCATGGTACAATGCAGTTTGAGGTTTTATAATAAGAAAACCGCACTGCACCGCACTCCACTGCACTGCACATTCTTTATATATTAATATATTTAATTATTTTTAATATTAAATATATTACTAATAGTTTAATAACCCTAGTTTAAAAAATATATATATTTTGATAACCCTAATAACTGTTGACTAGGAAAGCCAGCCCAAAATAAAGAAAAACTAGCTCAATAGTTTAAAACTTGGTCCAAAACAAAGGGAAAAATTAGTTTTGAGCTAGGTAAAAAAAGCCCAAAATTTGAAAAATATACCAACTTCAAATCATTTAAACCGCATCTTATACACCATACCGAATATGTCACCACAAAAATGAGGTGCGGTGCGGTTATGGTTTTAGCTAACCTTTAAACCACACTGCACCACACGACATCGCACATGTGAAAGCAAAAATAAGGTGCGGTGTAGTTATAGTTTTAACTAAAATGCACTATAAAGTGCGGTGCTAAAAATGACCCAAAACCACACTAAACCGCACCGTGAACACCCCTAGTTGAAATAGTAACAAAGAAGACAAAGAGGTGTGCAATTAATTTTCCCTAGGATTAAATGGATCCCAAACTGTAAGATTATTGTTCTTTCATGCCTAGCCTGAGGCATAAACCCAGATTATTGAAACTTTGTATAATTACAGGCTTTTCAACTCACTGGTCCATTTATTTTCTTCATTACCATAACCTCATTTCAGCAACTCAGTTTTCCTCAAAACTTGACTGCATTTAAGTACAGCTGCATTTAAGTACAGTTTACCTCCAGTCATTGTTACTGTTTGTGCCAATTGAGACATAGCAAACATTTTGTTTGCATTTGTAAATCATTTTTTTTTCATTGTAATTGATTTTTTATTTTTTGGTTTTTGAAGTTGAAAACTAATGAGTTAGTAAATGTAAAGCATATTTCATTTCTGGTTATTCACTGTTTAATGTTTTTATTTTCTTTCGATTTTCATTGTTCATTTATATACTAGTAGAGGTAGTTTCTAAATTTGGCAGTGTCCTTAGCCCTTAAGCAGGGTATCTAGGAGATGCAACCTAAAGATATAGTAATCTACTTCAATTGTAGCCTTGTTTAACTTGTGTTTTGTTTCTATTTCAATCATAGTAATCCTGTTTCCATCTATAGTTTACAATGGTATCAAAGATATTAGTAAAAGAAAATAAATTGGAGTAAAAAAAAAATAGAATATAAGTGCTCAGAAAAATATGGGGTTATCTGTTATCACTGTGCAAACTAATACAGGGAACAAGTCAAAGTTTTTCGGTTATGTTGTTTTAGTCCTTTTCATTTTGAGTGAACTATGTATTCAAAATACATAGATTTGAACGGAAGAGCGTGTAGTAGTAGTGCTGATATTAATAGATTTGAACAAATAGATAGAATTGCTCTTGCAATTTCCTAAGGGTAAAACTTAAGTAGAGTTCCTCAAGTGCACTATAATATATTATGCTCGGTCAAAATTAGAAGAAGTTTTAAAAAGTTGTACTTATGGCTTGAGTAATTAAGTTAAACAACCCAAGTTGAACAATCTGATTGCTGATTTACGGTATTGTGGCTGGATCTCATTAACATTAAATATTTTAATGTTATGTTTAATGCTATGCACGTTCTCCGACAGATGCAAATCAGTTCTAGATGCACATACAGCTTTCTGGAATCCCAGTTGTGGTTACTTGAACACGTCATAGTGTGTGACCCTTTTGGCTTGCTTGTTTGCTCTCAAAACTCCTATGGCTTGCTTGTTTGAATATATTTCTGTTTAGCATGGCTGAAAGTGACGTCCATTATTACGACTTTGTTCCAAGTGTCAAACAACCCACTGCTTTTGTGTTTAAACTTTCTATTTCATGATATAATTCTTGAGTTTTTTTTCTTTTCCATTTAATTAATAACTGCACCTAGAGGCTAATTAAACTTACAAGTTGTGACTTGTGAGTGGTGAAGATATAAACTCGTCATTTGACCTTACCATTTACAGCTCGCCATGTGATAAGTTGTGAAAATAATTATGAAATTTTTTGTGTTCCTAGCATTTTATCTAATAAGTCTGTCACAAAAATCTCCACAGCTCGCCCATGTGGCAATTTATAAATGGTGGAAAAAAATAATTGATTGTCCCTAACTCACAACACTTTGCAAGTTTCCCAACACCCCACCCCCCCCCCCCCCCCAAAAAAAACCATAATTCATCTTACAATATAAGAATACCTCATTTTTATAGTTATGTAAAATGAGATATATCTTCCTATAAAATAAAATAAATAAATAAATAAGATATATCTCATCAACTTTATTTTTTTGTTTGAAAAAGTAGTTAATGTGTAGCTTAAATTAGAGCTCGTACACCATTTTGTTCTCTATCCGGCCAGAATTATCGATTGAAAACTAGTAAACATTGAGCCCACTATCTTTACTTTTGAAGGTTGAGATTTTGTTATTACTCTATTGTCAATTGAAGTTGTATCAAGTGCAAATGGTGTCTCCACAAAAACAGTCACGTTTTCTGGTCTAAATTTCCTATAGGATGGTTGAATTAGGATATTGATAAGGTCAAGGACGAAGCTTCATAATAATGTTAGAACCTTACTATTCAACAAGTTGATAGCCAGCTTAAGCCTCTGTGCCACCAATAAACAAAACAAAACCATACCTCCTTCCTTCATCAACATCCTCTCTATCTCTCTCCACACAAAAAACACATAAACCCCTTAAGCAACAATATATAACAACACCGCCATGTCCATGGATGAGTATTTTCTCTCTCTCTTTCTTTCTCTAACTTTGATTCAGATAAAACCCATATCTTTTTTTTTTTCCCTGTTCTAATCACAAAAAATCAAAGATTATAGCTCATATATATGTTTTCTTTTTGCAGATCTCCAAAAGACTATAGTAGAGTGACATCAAATTCTATCACGGCGACAACAACAAGTGTGCACATGACAGCCTTCAATGGCCTACTGAATGTAAACTCACTCTTCACAATAGCAGTCTTTGTGGGTCTTTCTCTAACAACACCGAATCAATGCAGCCTTCAACCCAACACAGCTTGTGATGTTGGCATTGACATTGCAAGGAAACTCTTGGTGTTTGAGGTTGTCTCTTTTAGCCTCTTCTTGTTTTCTTCATTGGTGGCACAGGGGCTTAAGCTGGCTATCACCTTATTGAATAGTAAGGATGTGGATGAGGCCTTCAAGGCCCACATAAATTTGAATTAGTAGACAGATTATCATCAAAAGCGAGAATTTTTTTTTTTCATAATTATTGTTATTATTATAATAATGATAAATAGTATTATTATGGATTGGTCTACCTCGTTATATTTTGATTTTAAGTAACATTGAGCTTCCTCCAAGTAATTTATATTGAGAAGTGAAGTAGTATTTTATGGTCCTCACCACAAATTTTATCTAAGTTGTAAAGAGAAAAAAAAAAACTGTCCCACTTTTTAATCACACCCCTTTAAGAAGTAAGAAGTACCCTACCACTACCATATCTTGGAGGACTAGATAGTACCCAGAAGAGCATTGCACTTTGCACTGCTCAAGTAAAATAAACTTTACTAAAGTGCACTGTGAGTTAATTTCCCTCCTCTCTTGCATTTTATCTTTGCAAGAGATATTACTATGTATGTGCTTTCGCAATTTTTACAGTAAATGTGAGACTTATGCAATATTAAAACTGTATAATGAGGCCTTGCTTTGTGGTGAGTGTACTAGTATAATGGATTGTCCACATAATAGACTCTTATGTAGAAAATAGATCTAAAATTAGCTTGCTTAACCTAAACTCAGGTGTGGAGGTCCTTCTCTCCTTTATGGATCCCAAAAGCATCGTTATAGAGATTTTTAAGTCAATTACTTTAGGCTGGTAGACAAACATATCTCTCCTTCATTGTCATCTCATGAACAGTCACATGTAACAGCCTGGTAGACAAGCATATCTGCAGGCCATTAGAATTTAACTTTTCTTTTTGTTTCTTTTTAATGCAGGCTGTTCAATTTCTCTTGCGCTCTCGTGAACGACTGAATTCTCATAACTCTGATACTAAGTCTGAAGAGACAAATTTGCAACAGGTGAACCCTGTTCAACTGAGTTGTAGTTTCTCAATGACAGATTGCACTTGTAAGATTCCAAAACTATAAAAGTAATAAAAGGAAAAGGGAGGATTTTAAAATATGTTGCATATTAATTGATTTGCCATTCAGGGAGTGTTTTAGAGAACTTAGAATACTAAGGTTTTAGCCCTTTAGACTCACCAAAGCATTACATTTGTTCAACCGATGAAAATGACTTTGGTTTTATGTGGATAATGAGTTTAGAAAGCATGCCTTCACCAAAATGCTGTTGTCATGTCATTTAATACTTATGGAGTAATAACAACATACCACATATACGACAATAATAAGTCATATCTATGAAACAGCATTTATGCATTCATTTTTCTACATTAGTTTTCTTTGTTAAATGCAGCCAAAAATCATGTTATTATGTGATCGTGTTTTTTGTTTATAATACTTACTAATTAGCAAGTCAAAGGCTACTGAATAGCAAAGGAGTAAGACCAAGTCATGAACGCTATTATTAAAGTAAGAAATTGATTATTACTCTCTTATTTTTGAAAACTCATCTATAGTATGGAAATTTAAGTAGCCTTATAAATTATGCCATTAGTACTTATAGAAAATGGAGGGAGAATGTTAATCAAATTTCATGTGAGAAAAAGATAACAAAAATGAACTATAGACTCCCTTAGGAAAGAACCACTTTAGGAGTTCCATTTGCTTGGCTTTCACTTTTTATATGTACAATGGTAGTATAATAGAGACATAAATATACACCGGAGTTATTATGGAGCCCCGAAAGTTGTTGTCATTCTAGGGAGGCTTAAATTTAGTAGAGAAGTAGAAGGAAGATCGAAGAAGGGAAACAAGTGACACAAAAAGATGCAAAATGACATAAGGCCATTGTAATAGAGACATTATTGTCCCACACACACACACACACACACGCACGCACATTACACCTACCACATTCCTATTTGTAAATGCAAAAGAGTCTTTCCTGTTAAACCTGCTTGAATTGGATGAACCCTTGCTGACAGTAATATGTGTGATGAAAATTTTGTGGATTGCAGGTTAGGGAAGAAATTTTTCCTTTGAGTTAGACGAGAACAACCAAGTGGTATGAACTACTTTCCTTTTCAAAACTTGCCAACTTTTTGTCATTTATTGGGTGTGATTGCATTATTTACTTCTGTGATAACACTGTGTAAAACAAAAAGCAAAGAAAACGAGTCCTTTATTTAGGCATTGTTGATGGATTATGTTCATATAGGTCATTTTGAAGCACATGTTTGGTATGAAACTAACATCACACTCTTGCAGCCACACTGGTTACTCGATACATATTCAAACAACATCATTACTGTTTAACTTTTCAACCAAACTTTGTTGAACTCACTTTTGACCAATGACCCCAGTAATTGAGCATTATGGTATTACGGACTTAATAATTATTAAGGATTTAACCATTATTACAATTACATGAATTGGGTATTTGTTAATATATTTTTGTAAAAAACTTATGCTTAACTACTTTTTGAACTTATCACACTGAGTTAGTCTAGGATAAGTGCTATATGTTCTAAGAAAATTTAAGCATACTTGGATATGTCTGTTCTTAACAAATCACAAATGAATGTAATATAATAATTATTACATTCGTAGTAACAAATTTTGGTGTAGGTAAAATTCCATAAATATTGTGTCATAATGGATAAAAGTTGGGTGGACAAGAAGAGGGGTTCAAGGGAATATTTTGAAGGTGTAGCAAAATTCGTGGAATTTGCCTCTCTATTTACGTGCGATGGGAAGATCTTGTGTCCTTGTGCGAAATGTGTGAATTTGATTTTAGTACCGCCAAATGTGGCACGTGATTATTGTTGTGATTTTAGAACTTATCACACTGAGTTAGTCTAGGATAAGTGTTATATGTTCTAAGAAAATTTAAGCATACTTGGGTATGTCTGTCTTAACAAATCACAAATGAATGTAATATAATAATTATTACCTTCGTAGTAACAAATCTTGGTGTAGGTAAAATTCCGTAAATATTGTGTCGCAATGGATAAAAGTTGGATGGACAAGAAGAGGGGTTCAAGGGAATATTTTGAAGGTGTAGCAAAATTCGTGGAATTTGCCTCTCTATTTGCGCGCGATGGGAAGATCTTGTGTCCTTGTACGAAATGTGTGAATTTGATTTTAGTACCACCAAATGTGGCACGTGATCATTGTTGGGATTCGGGGATGCTTAAAAATTACAAAGTTTGGAAATTTCATGGAGAATCGGCGGCTGCTACGACGACTACCGAATGTGGGAGCTCTCATGTGCAAGAAACCCTAAATCTATATGTTGATTTTCGTGGGATGTTGCATGATTTGTGCCCCCTGCATGAAATGGCACCCGAACCAATGGAAGAAGGTCCAACTGCATAACATCTGGCTAAAGGTCCAAATGATGAGGCCAAGAAGTTTTATAAGATGATAGATGATGTAGACAAACTTTTATATGAAGGTTGTACAAAATTTAGCATTTTCTCAACCATTGTCTTGTTGTTCCAGTTGAAGACTCTGTGTGGTTGGACGAACAAGTCATTTACAATATTGCTTCAACTTTTGAAGGATTTACTTCCTTCAGATGCCAAGTTGCCAAAAGACCATTATGAGGCTAAGAAGATAATCTAAGACTCGGGTTTGGGTTATGAGAAGATTCATGTTTGTCCCAATGACTGCATGCTATTTTGGAAGGAAAATGTTAACCTAAAGGCGTGTTCTTGTTGTAACGTTTCAAGGTGGAAAACAAATGAGTCATTTGTTGCTAGTGAAAATGCTTCATCCAATAAGGGAAAGAAGAAAGCTGCAAAGATTCTACGATGGTTCTCTTTAAAGCCAAGATTGCAATGACTGTTTCTTTCACCTGATCTAGCTAGTTCTATGAAATGGCATATTAATGGTCGTACTATGGATGGTGTTATGCGGCATTCTGCTGACTCAAATGCATGAAAAATGTTTGACAGTAAGCATTTAGAGTTCTCGTCTAACCCTCGTAATGTTAGACTTGGGTTAGCTGCGGATGGGTTTAACCCCTTTGGAATTATGAGTACTAGTCATAGTACATGTCCTGTCATGTTGGTCCCCTACAATCTCCCATCTTGGCTGTGCATGAAACGGTCATCTTTGATTCTATCATTAGTTATTCCTAGTCCTACCTCGCGAGCGATTGCTATAGATGTGTTCTTGCAACAGTTAGTAGAAGAACTAAAGGAGTTATGCGACGTTGGAGTACAAGCATACGATGTATCTTCAAAAGAAATATTCCAATTGCGTGCAGCATTGATGTGTATCGTAAATGATTTTTCTGCTGGAGAGACTGACTCTTGATATTTGAAGAATGACCACAAATTCTGTTACATGGGACAAAGGAGATGGTTGGATGTTGACCACGATTTCCAGAAAAAAGGTATGTTATTTGATGGATCTAATGATACGTGATCGGCTCTTGTACCACCAGTTGCGTTAGACATTATTCTACAACTTAAACATTTAGTTGGATGTTATCTGGGAAGGAAATGTCAACTTGCTTACAATAAAAGAAAGAGAGGGGAGGCAGACCGGAGTGGTTGGAAGAAGAGAAGTATATTTTTCACCTTGCCTTATTGGGAGGATCACAAGTTGCGACACAATTATAATGTGATGAATATAGAGAAGAATGTGATGGACAATATACTTGGCACACTGCTGAACTTGAAGGATCAAACAAAGGATAATTATAAGGCATGCCTTGACTTGACAGACATGGGGATAAGGACTAAACTTCACCTACAACGAAGAAGTGATGATAAGTATACTATACCGCCTGCTTGTTTTCATATGACTTCATTGAAGAGAGATGGTTTCTTGCAAGATTTGAAGGACGTAACAGTGCCTAATGGGTACGCTTCCAATATCTCACACCATGTAAATATAAAAGAACGCAAGATTTTTGGTTTGAAGAGTCATGATAATCACATCTTGATGCAACAACTTTTTCCCATAGCATTACGCGGCTCTCTGCCATCTCATGTTACTAGGCATTTGATAAAGTTACCTTGCTTCTTTAGAGAAATTTGTTCCAAAACCCTTAAGGTTTTAGATATTGCGACTGTTGAGGTAAACATTTGCAATGACATTGTGTGAATTGGAAAAAAATATTTCCTCCATTCTTTTTTACAGTGATGGTACATTTGGTCATGTACTTAGCTGCTGAAGCCAAGATTGGTGGTCTAGTGTACTATCGTTAGATGTATCCCATTGAGAGGTAAGACGTATATAATATTATTGATCAACTATGAGCTTCATGTGCTCGTTCGAATAACTATTGCCAATCATTAATTTTATCATTCCTTTATAGGTACCTTTCACGTCTTAAGCCTTACATACGAAATAGAGCTGCTCTAGCAGGGTCTATTGTTGAAGGATACATAGTAGAGGAGTGCTTAACATTTTGTTCAGGGTATATGGAAGGAGTTGAAACTATATTCAATCGACCCACCAGGACGATTGAGGAGTCAACAGGGGTTGTTTCGATCATGACACTAAGCAATAAAGAGTGGACCCAAGCCCATTGCTATGTTTTATTCAATTCCAGAAACATCAACCACTTTCGTGAGTAAGTACTACATATGCCAATATGATTGCACATCAATCCAATGTACGTTAGGTCTATTAACCTTAATACAATTGCCTGCACAGGATGCACAAAAGATTGATGGAGGACGAACTCCGAAAAGGCCACCATTGTATATTCGAGGCCATTATATATAAGCACCACATGGAGAACTTTTGTAGTTGGTTTAGGTGTCATGTACATATGATATTTTCAACTTTTTAAACTTGTAACACTATCCCAACTATGATTACTTGTACTGATATGAATAATTTTGTTTTGATATGTTAGGTGATGTCATTAGCTAGTGCTGATAGGGAAAGGAGGGAGTTAGTGATACCCTTGCTGCACTGTCCAAATGGCCATATAATTATGTAAAGCGGCTGAAGCATTATGTCATAAATGGCTTAAAATTTAGGAGTGTAAATGATGAGGTAAACAGAAAAATGCAAAATAGTGGAGTTAGTGTCGCTATTGATGGTGGCATTACGTACTATGGTGTTTTAAGTGATATAATCAAGTTGAATTATTTTGACAGTATCAAACATGTGTTATTCAAGTGTAAATGGGTTGATGACCAAAATAGGAGAGGATATAAGACTGATGAATTTGAGTTTCCTATAGTGAACTTTACACATTTCATACATGGTGGGGATGAAATGATGGATGAATTGTATGTCTTGGCATCTCAAGCTACACAAGTTTTTTATATGGAAGATAAAAGGCACAAGGATTGGTATGTTGTTGTCAAAACTAAAGAGAGGGATGTGTTTGATGCCAGTATTAGTCCTCAACGTGACGAGGATGACACTGTTGATATCTCATTTTGCAACCCGTATTTAACCTCACTTGGAGGGTAAAAGGGTAATTTCACCTTGGAAATATGCATCTTGATTTTGGTCATTAGATCCTTAATCTCATTTCACCAAAATGATCTTGATATTGTAACGATCAAATCGATTGGTTATATGCCCTAATCGGACCATCATATTGAAAGTTATCATCAAATCAAGTTTTAATGACCGAGATGCACTATCACAAATTGAGTTCGACCTTATGTGATTATGAGCAATTGATTCCAATTGGTTATAATTATAATCAATTTGAAATTAATAATGTGTCATAATTTGATTGGTTAGGACTACATGTTATGGTAAGGTTGCATACACCCAATTAATTAGATAGTTAAACATTAATTATTCAATGAGTAATTTGTGCAATTATCTTTTAATTAGGGTAAATTTGGAACTAATTAGGTCTGAAATGGGAGTGATTGGAGCCTATTAATGTTAATTGAAAACTAATTTGGGACCTATTATTGTTAATTGTGCTGAAACCATTTTTCTAACAAATGACCTCTGCTCACTATTTCATTGATATCTCTTAGAATATTTTAAATTTGTGAATGAGGTTAATTTTCCCAGAAACTAAACATCCCGGGCTTCAATTTGAGCATAAGAACTAGACAATTTCGATCAGAATTGAGTCAGATATGATTTTTCAAAGTTGGCTCTACAAGCTGTTACAGCAGCTACGGGAAAACCGAATTTTGGCTTGCTCCTCACTCCCACCTATCTCTACATTTAATGCTCCAGATTTCCCCCAAAGCTAAAATGAGGTCTAGGTTCATGATTCTTTGTCAACCCTCATTAATAACCTTCCATTCATATTTCCTCTACCACTACTATATAAACTCCCCCTCTCCTTCATTCTAGGACACACAAAAAAAACCCCTCTCTCCTTCATTCCAGGACACATAAAAAAAACCCCCCCTCTCTTCTCCTCTCTTAAGTTCTAGGAAGTTGAGTAGTCTTGTCATATCTTGGTCTTCTTGAGACTCAAGTATTGAGTGAGACGCACTCTTCCTCTCCTAACTCTTCTTTTCCTCCACCCATAGGACTTCCCTCAAGAGTCTCCTCATCTACCATATGGATCTTGCATAAAGGTATAATCTCTTTTCCTAACTTATTTTTTGTGTTGCCATAATAAGAATTTATGATTAAAGCATGATAGTAACTATTTAAATTTCCTTGAATATGTTTAAATGTTCTTATGTGTTCATCACATGTTCTTGGTTGTTCATCACATGTTCATGCATAACACTAGTTTTAATCTTAAATCTACATAAAAAATATGAAAAACATGTTTGTTTAATAATTCTTTCAAATCCTTAAATCTAGGATATCACCATACACACACATTCACTAAAATTTATTTTTTCAATCCAAATAAAATGATTAATAAATTGAATTAGGGTTTATCACATGCACACACTTTAAATTCAACATGCAAATTGACTGATAACATATTGGATGATGTGATATGAATGTTGGTTACCATAATCTAGAAGACCGGTTTCACAGGGCAAGGTGGGTGCCTAACACCTTCCCACCTTGTAACATAACCTCCGAACTTAGATCAAGGGTTAGTAGATCAAATGCTTGTCCATGTAATTTTCAATTTTTAGATTGTAATTAGGAAACAAAGCCATGTACTTTATCTTAGATTGTATTTAGGACCAAAGCCATGTAATCTTCCTATGACCAATGTAAATTCAATTGAAAATTAATAAAATGAGGAATTTTTCAATTTTGATTTTCTTATTTTTCCAATAATTAAATAAGTGACGACTCCATTGTAAAATCCTTAATCTAAAGGGAAAAATATAACTAGTCGAACCTTCATTTTGAGAGGCAATAACACGACTTCACCCATTCACGTGGGTTCGGCCCAACACTCCATTAAAACGGGACGAAGGCGAGGTCTCTCACAGACACATATAGTTTTTCTGAGAATGTTCCGTACAATATTAGTACTAATGAGGTTGTGAGTAACAACCTTGGTTGGACTTAGGATGATGTAGAGGGAATGACAATTGATGCCTCTATCATTGCTGAAAAAGATCTTCATGAAATGGACAACTTAGACGTTTGTGAGTTTATTGACGATGAGTCCAACAATGAAGATGACAACGAGGATGAATACACTGAGGATGAGTAGTGTAATAGTTTAGTGGTGTATTATGTGTTTCAATGTTACAGTTATTAATGAAAATGTATCCATTTATGAATTTGTTGGAATGAATCTGTGTAGTATTTGATTCATTTGTTAATGAAACCTTAATGTTGTTAATTCCTTGAGTTTTTACTTATTATGCATCAAATTCCTTCCCTTGTTCACTATCGGATTTCAAATTCATTTCTTATGAACTTCGATATATGTTCATGTGGTGTTAGGGTTTCATTTCGACATTGTTGTAGTGTTCGGAAAAGAGAAGGTCTTAAACTTTGATATATGCTTGTATATATTGTTAGATACTAAAATGAGTTAGTTTACTTTATCTTTTTCACTTACGTTGTATGCAATTGATTATTGTCTATAATTAACATTTTCTTTGTGTTCTAAAGTTGTTGGACGTTGGAATGGGAAGGAAACGTCTATTGAAGCTTGTTCAAGTTGGCGAAGGAATGTCATGTTCAGGACTGAGGGGGGAGGAGAAGCTAAAGGCCGCCCGTACTGCTGAGCAGGCAAGAGTGGATGCAAGTGCTGATGGGACACAACCTATAGGTAGTTTACATGTCTTCAAATGTAACGTTTGATATTTATTACTAGACGCATAATTTTCCTGTTGTTGGTCACAGGAATGAGAAGGAAATGTGGATTGATGGTTGTTGAAGTTGGCGAAGGATCGTCACGTTCACGAGAGAGCATGCAGGAGGAGCTAGAGGTCACCCTTGCAGCTGATTAGGCAAGAGGGATGCAAGTGATGATGATGAGATGCAACCCCTAGGTAGTTTACATGTCTAGGGACATTTTGAATTTTTAGTGTACAAATTTCCTTCAATATTAATATTAATTATTACCATTATTCGTTTATGTCAAAAACTTTATCGTAATTGAATAATTTATAGGTGCATCTATAAATTACTCATATGAGTAATTTCTCAGATTTTTCTTAACTAACTATAGAGAATCTATTCTTCCTCATTCTCATAAAAAGAAAAAAGAAGAAAAGACAGGAGATACTATTCTCCCTTTATCTTATTAGACTAATTTTAAAATCAGTGTAAACATGCTTTTTATTATGTTCTTCAGATAACAACAATAGGCTGCCCTTTGCTTCTATTAAATTTATGAAAATATGAACGAGTTAATTCACTTATTGTACTGAGTAATAAGTAAATTAACAAAACGAATGGGAAAAAAAAGATTAACTAATAATATAGTATCAAAATGCCCACATTTACCAACAACATACTCATGTTAGTTGAGTACTTGAGCTACATACAGTAACTTTTTTCTAATTGTGAACTTTAAAATGTCATTCCTAATGGTCGTTTACTATATGCAGACGATTTAGTTCAAGAAACCCCAATATCCAATAATTTGCGTAAAAAGCATGGGAATTTGCTGGTGCAGCGAATATGGAGTCCTCTAGAGAACATGAAAATTGAACGTGGGTTAAATGGACGCAGCCAATCAATTATGGAGAGCGGAAAAACATTCAAAAGGTGGTTAGGCACTTTTTGCCTCAGCCATTTCTTGTGCCCACTTGTGCCAGCTGCTTGGACGAGTGTCCCCACTAACCATAAAGTATATTGTTGGATAGGGATTGAGGTAGTATCAAATTAAGCTACTTTTAACTGTTATGTACAGCTGTGTGTATGGTAAATGACATTTTTAGTAGGGTGGACTATTGTACTATGCTAACTCAATTTTTGCATTTTAGAAACAGTGGATCATTGACCTAGAAATTATCCGACCAGCTGATCAAATGAACTGGGCAATGCACCAACTAGGGGAATTGAGGAGGAACCGAAGGAGCAAACAAAAAAAGAAATGCTACAAAGATGATGCGTCGAGAGAAGATGTCATTAAAAAAAAAAACCAAAATAGGCTGACAAGCAGCAGTTTATTCAGCTGGTTGACTATTGGTTTTTGGAAGACACGCGAGTATTGCTATTTTCTTGCTCTATTATCTTTTAGTGATAATATACACATGATGGGGTATTTGAATTTACCGAGTACAGTTTATTTAACTGATTTTTTTTGTTTTGTTTTGTTGTGGGGAATGTGTTCGTAGACATTAAGTAATACGAACGAGGTCAATCGTGGTAAACAGAAGGAGATAGCAAGGTCAGGGCTTATAAGTTTTGCTCAAATTGCGGACAATATGGTAAGAAACGCATTATACAACAACTAGCCAGGGTTTTAATATTTTACAATTTTAGATTCAAATGTAACGAATATAAAAAGTTTGATGGAACTAATGTACTGAAGAATATGAGCATTTTGTGTGAGTCAATATGAAATTTTTCACATTGCTTGCCTCATTAGTAAAATTCCATAATAAAATTAATGTTAGAGGAGCATGTGAGGTTTCATGTTGTTGCAAACGAGGGCACAGTGTTGGGGTAAGGAAGACTTGGCTTTTTTGCATGTTCATGACTGTAAATACACATTTCTTGTGATGTTTCCTGTTCTTGATTAATGATTTCATTAAGAATTATATTTGCCACTTTGTTAGCAAGATATTGGTTTGGTATATAGCAATTGGCTGTTCTTTAAATGTGCTGTTCTTTGAATGTGCTTTCCTTTGTTACCTTCTCTGTGGAAAACTAAACAGGTTAAAAGTGGACAGCTCCAATACAATTGGCACGCATATGCACATAGGTTTGTACATAAAACACATAGGAGTGATTAATGCAGAGTGATAATGTGTGACTATGTTTAAGGTTACTTTTTAGGATGTTTAGTTGATGGTTTTGACTCATAGACATACCTATCACACGACTTATTACAAAACTCATACTTGCATCTAAACTTAAGCTCATTATTCTTGTGCATGGAAAAAAAAAAAAAAACAATGCATGAATGTAATACTGAAGTACATAGACTTTGTTGTTGTTCAAAAGATAAGAGTATTGGCACAAGGATGCAACATACTTTTTCCAAAATCTATTTGTGAACCATTTTCCGACAAACAAGTAAGAATAAGTGAACCATTAAGTGCTAACTTTCTTTGTAACAACATATTAAAAGAAAATTTTGTTTTGTAACATTGCTTGTGTGTGTTGTTTTAGCAGAAGTAAGCCTTTTAGTTAGAAATGAAATGGAGTAAAGAGTTATGAGAGAGAAGATGATTGCAATAAAAATTGAAGCTTTGATAGCAAAGACAAGTGAGAGAGAGGAAATGTGTGGAAGTTGAGTGAAGAAAATTGGGTTGGGGTAGTAGCCAATACATAGAACTTTGGAATGGGGCTAGCTAGGGACTATTTTAGCCATTGTCACAACTAACTGTAATGGATTTTAAGAGTGTTGGGACCAAAAACTACTTGATACTAAGCATTCGCATAAAGAAAACAACAAAACTTGTTTTTTTGAACGTAATAATTTACATTTTTTATTTTATTTTATTTTACATTATATTGCATGTTATGTCCCAAATTCTATCTGCGATGTTTGGTTGTCGATTGCTGCTTCATATCACCAACATAAATTCTCACTATTGTAATGAGAATGCCAAATATGATGTAGGCAAAAGAAAGTGGGTAGGCAGTAGAGCGTGTAGTTGTTTTTGCGAAAGTATAAAGCACCAAAGATGGGCATCCTGTTACTTTTGAAGTGGGGGAGAAGATTGAGCCCTATATTGTAAGCTATTTCTTTTGTATTTTGTGCGTGAATTGTTTATAGCAAGTAATATGTTATTTTGTTCTTGTGTGAGAACAGGCTAAAATGACTGAAATTTTAAGTCATGGGAGCTCATTACAAGGAGATTGTCGCGAAGGGATCCTATGGTCAAAAGATGATGTGTTTGCCCAAGTGATGGCGGCAGAACGCTCTGGACGTGTTTGTGGGGGTGGGTTTTGGACCAACCCCATCAGGAAGAAGTGGGTTCAACCGTTCATGCTATACATTGACTCCACCGTCATCCATCGAAACAACCCATCGAATAACTGAATTGGAAACTTCGCACCAGACTTTGAGGGACCAACTTGCCCAGGTAGAGCAGAGGCATCGAGAGCAAATCACGGAATTACGTGCGTAGCATAAGACGGAACTCGCCGAAGCAATTGCCCAATCAGAGGCAAAGCATCAAGAACAAACAGCAGACATGATGAATAACATGAGAGACATGTTACAACAATTTAGCCCACTTCTAAATTCTTCACTGGCTTCTCAGGTACTAAAATTGTTGCATTTAATTTAATGGAAATTGCATGTTTATTGCAATGCATTGTTACATGCTACTAATACGATGTGTTTAATGGAAATTGCAAGGAAATTGCATGTTTAAAAGATTTGTTTTTGTTGTTGTTTAGGAAAAACATGAATTGGGTATTCAATGGAATTCAGATTACTTTCGAGTGGGCTTGTTTAAGAGTGATGAGTGAAGTTTATACTTGCTGAGTTGTCTAGGAAAAGACATGCATTGGGAATGATATGAAATTTATATTGCTTTTGAGTGTATGATGTTTTTCATGGGATTGTTTCTAAGTGAAGAGTGAAGTATATGCTTGCTAAATTATTTAGGGAGATACATGAATTGGGTATTCTATGGAATTTGTATTGCTTTTGATGAGTTTGTTTTCGAGTGAAGTTATAGACTCTTCCTAGTTGGTTAGAATTATAAACATGAATTGGGTATTCTATGGAATTTGCATTGCTTTTGAGGTTGTGGTGCTTTTGATGAGTTTGTTTCCTAGTGTTCTTAGGTGATTAGAATGATAAAAGAGAAAAGAAAATAGTTTTCTAAGTTAATTACAATTGAAAGTATAGAGGCTATATAAGATCGCATTTGGTACTGCTGAAAAGTTGTCTAACTTCAATAATCTTGTTTTTAAGAGCGTCTCTATCTACTGTAAATTTTGATCATAGCATTCAATTTTGGAGAAGTCAAGGTTTTCTTTATATGAAGTAACTTATGTTCTTCTTAGCTCTCTGGTTGGTTTGAAATAGCTAACTGCTACCTTTATATTTTTGTAGTGCCATTATGGACATAAACTGTGTTCTACCTGTAAAACAAGGGTACAAAACCGATGCCCCACTTGTAGACAAGAGCTTGGAGATGGGAAGGCACCCCTAGAAGCATCTGAGATAGCCATAGGAAGGTTAAAGGTGGTCATGTGCGTAATGTTTGCAATTGAGGTATCTTAAAATCATGTGTTGAAGATTGTTGCAACTTTTTTGTGTCAAATGGACCCTAAACTTTCCTCCATTTTTTTGCTGTATTGAACTACATATTCCTTAAAGATTGATAATTTTTTGTATTCCTTAAAGCTTGATTGAAATTGTGACAGGTTTGAGAAAATTCCAGCTTGATATTCCTTTGAAATTTTGGCTTGTTATTTCGTTGCATGCAACAAGTTGGAATTTTGCAGGAATAACAAGTTGGAATTATGTGTGTGACAGATTTTTTATAGTAGCATCTGTAAAACTTATAGCAGCGTTTGTAAATGCATTTGCCATCTGGCTTAGAAAAAAGAAAGTCTATAGTTGTGTTTTTAAAACGTGGCTATAGACAATTTCAAAAAAAAAAAAAATACTCAGGGATTGTAGCCACGTTTTGAACACGGTTACAATATGTTCTATAGCCACATTTATAAAAATGCGGCCATTAGTTCGGGCCTATAGCTGCAGTTATTGAAACGTTGCCATTGGTCCTGGCCTATAGCCGTGTTTGAAAAAATGCGGCCATAGACCCCTCAAGCCTATAGTCACGAGTTTTAGGCCATGGTTTAAAACATTGCCTAAAAAAATGCGGCTATAGACCAAATCGTCCTATAGCCACGTTTTTTCTGAGCTATAGCCACGTTTTAAAAATGCGGCTATAGAACCTTTTTTTTGTAGTGTTTGCTAGTAAAGTTCATTTTAAATAGAAGGGGAATTCCCACCAGCAACACATGCCCCTTATGTCATGAAAAGAAGGAATCCATATCTCATCTCTTCCTATATTGTCCATTTGTAAAAGCAGTTTGGCATGGATCAAACCTCTCAATCCATACTTCAGAGTTAAATAAAATAACAACCAACCAATAGTTAGCTGCTTGCATTTTGAGAAGAGATATAGTGGATCCTAAGAAGAATATATATCTTCAATCTCATTTCACTACCCTATGGGCTTTGTGGAACCATAGAAACTAGGTGGTTCACGAAGGCATAACACCAAATCCTATGAATGTTGTATTCACCTCTCAATCTTTTATTCACCTCTCAAATGGATGTTAAGACAGGTTTTTTAAATGGTGATCTTAATGAGGAAGTTTACATGGAACAACCTGAGGGTTTTGTACTTCTTAGAAATGAAAAGAAAGTTCGCAAGTTAGTCAAGTCTTTGTATGGCTTGAAACGAGCTCCAAACCAATGGCATGATAAGTTTGACTCAGCAATTTTGTCGGATGGCTTTGTGCATAATAGTTTCGACAAATGTATGTATTCCAAATTCACAAAGGAATATAGAGTCATTGTATGCCTTTATGTGGATGATATGCTCATATTTGGTATGAATATGAAAGGTGTATGTGAAACCAAAAAGAATTTTTCTTCTATGTTTCAAATGAAAGATTTAAATGAAGCAGATACTATTTTGGGAATCAAAATTAAAAGCCATAGTAAGGGTTTTGCACTATGTCACTCTTATTATGTTGAGAAAGTGCTTCAAAGATTTGAACATCTTAATATAAAGGAAGCAAATACACCTTTTTATTGGAGCATAAAGTTGGGTGAAAATACTAGAAGAGCAATAGCACAGTTTGAGTATGCTAGTGGTACCATAAGTTTCTATGTGTTGTACAAGACCAGACATATCATTTTCAATGAGCAAACTTTCTAGATTTACAAGTAATCTAAGTGTGGATCACTGGAAAGCAATTGGTAGAGTTCTTGGTTATTTAAAGAAAACTATAAGTTTGAGACTCTTTTATTCTAAATTTCCAGCTGTGTTGGAAGGTTATTCAGATACTAGTTGGATTACTAGTGTGAGTGATAACAAATCCACGTCTAGTTGGATATTTACTCTTGGTAGGGGTGTCATCTCTTGGGCATCAAAGAAACAAATGTGTATTTCTCACTCTACTATGGAATCAGAATTTATAGCCTTGATGGCAGTAGGCAAGGAAGCAGAATGACTAAGAAATATGTTGTAAGATATAGTGTTGTGGCCACAACTAATACCAGTCATTTCAGTCTTCTGCGATAGTGAAGCCACCTTGGGCAGAGCATACAGTAAAATGTATAATGGTAAGTCTAGACATATAGGTCTAAGACATGATTACATAAGACAATTAACAAAATCTGGTACCATTTCAGTTATCTATGTAAGGTTAAATAATAATTTGACAGACCCTTTAACCAAAACAGTGTCTCAAGATATAATTGGGGTAACATCCATTGGAATGGGACTAAAACTCTTCTTTTAAGAGAATCACCAATAGTAGGAACCCATCCTCAATTTGATTTATTTTAAAGAGGTTTAAAGGGTGACAATAAGCTATTGATACGTGGTTAGTAAGAGCACTAATTTTGTGTCTCATTCAGGATGAATCAGTGCAAACTGTTACGATGTAATTGAGGATGAGTTTTATACTCTTAATGAAGTTCATAAAGTATAAATGTCTGTGTAACAAGAACATTAGAAGGAACTTCACCTTTGTGAACATAATAGTGGTGCCATTTCTAGCAAGAGTAAAAGGTTTTCTCTTGTAAATGTTCACTAAACTGGGAAGAGCACAAGACCGTAATAGTGCTAACAACAATGGATTTCTAAATGTGTTGTGGGTGTTCTCATGTGTGTGTTGTTTCCGATTTCAACACATAAGAGTTTTGGTTTAAGCACCAAGCCATTATTAAATCTGTTGATTTCTTAATCAATTACACTAAAGGGAGGTCTAAGTTGAAAGACACCTTCCGTTATGGATGACAGGATATCAATCAAGTGAGACATATATTATTACAACTTATTGGAAGATTGTTGTATATATAGATATATACAAAGATAGGTTGTAATAATGATATTTGAGTTTGGAGAATATGGTTTCATAAAGTGAAAATTCAAGTTTTGGACTTTTCTGCAGAATTTTCTAGTAACTGTTTAGAAAAGTTGAAGGGGTTTCAATCTTTGTTAACCGTTTTATGAAAAAATAACTAACTCTCCATATGTGCCTTTTCATGAAACATAACTCTATGAGTATAAATAAAGACTTATGTTCACTTGAAAAAATAACTAACTCCACAAAATATTAAGTTTGAGAGAAACACAAGAAATCTTGTGATCATTCTCTAGAATTGCTATCTATAGAATCCAACATCTTGGTTGTATCCTGAAGACAAATTTGCGATAACCCTTTTAGTAACAAAAGCGTGGGGGGGCAAAAATTGTCTAAGGAAAACGATATAATGCCTTCAAGTTATCTATTTTATGTTTGTCTTTTGTGTTAACCTTATTCTTCTATTATTACTTTATGTAATATCCCAAACAAACTTATCATCAAAGTAGCAGGTTCTAGGAAAAGGAAACCCAACAAAGGATGATATGACTATGAAGCAAAAAAACTTATTGGGAAATACTAACTTCAATGAAGGGGCTAGTAGTGTTGCACCAACTTATCCAGAAATTGTCTAGGAAGCAGCAGTGGAGGCCTCAATAAAAGCTAGTGTGATGCCCCAATTTGATTGATTGTGTGATGTGTGTGGGTGCATGATGAGTCCCACAACGGGTATTTATTGGGTAGATCTGGGCTTTATTAACAACTACAAGGAATTTCAGTTGTGACTAGTTCTTTTGAGGTATAGCGCAGATGTGACTAGCGCTTTTCCTCGGGTTGTTACATATGGTATCAGAGCCGGCCTGGTAACCCCATGTGGGCTCGGAGATACTAACCCACAAAGTGGGCCCTAATGAGGACGTTAGGGATTTAAGTAGGAGAGATTGTGATGTCCCAATTTGATTGATTGTGTAATGTATGTGGGTGTGTGATGAGTCTCACATCGGGTATTTGGTGGGTAGATCTGGGCTTTATTAACAACTATAAAGAGTTTTAATTGTGACTAGTCCTTTTGAGGTATAGCGCAAATGTGACTAGCGCTTTTTCTTGGGTCGTTACAGCTTGAGACCTTGGGTTTTTTTTATAAAAAAAAAAATTGATCCTTACTAATTGCAAAAGAATAGAACAAGTTTGCAAGAAGAAAAGTCAACCAAAGTGGTAGGAAGAATCCATGATGACAGACCTGCAACATCTAGCACAACTTGGGTTTAACCATCCACACTATTTTAGACTTACCTTCTTTAGCTATTAGAATGCCGATCCAGTATTACTGGGGTATCTCTAGTAGTTCTGTAATGATACTTCTTCTTGTTAATGCTTTTCATGGTATCAAAAAAGAAAAAAGATAAAAAAAAGATTGAGTTGGAGGATTGCAAAATTTAATAAGGGCGATATTTGGATAGGAAAAGTAGACTCAATCCATAAAACTTTTACTATGAATGAGTAGAGTAGTAGATAAGATAATATATCTTATTTATTTGTGAGAGAAACTATGACAGAATGGTATCCTACCTTCCTACCAAATTTCATGGGCTCACACTCAAAAAAAAAATGAAGGACAAGAATTTTGTTTCATCAAAACCGAGTAAACCAACATATTACATTTACAAACAAACAGCTTTACTGAAAACAAAACCAACATGTAAAACAGCGCAAGCATTCATTGTGTATTCTTAGATTAAAAACAGAGTATAACAATTTCCAAATACAACACAAAGATTTGGGATGCATTGTACATATTCTTCATCTTGATCCTATTAACCACTTGCTATCGCATGAATTTGCATATTAGGTAAGCAAAGTGGGACATCCCAGGTATCACCTTCGAAATTTTCCACATGCAAGCCAAATTTAGAGCTTTTTTCCCTAGTGATATTATCGAATTCGAGTGAAGCGAAGCCATGCTTAAATACCTTCAAACTTCAAACATATCCTAATATATGTGAAAAATCAAGAAATACAACTAATTTTGTTATCATGGCTTGGGAATATCCCGAGGCACTTGTGTGTCTACCAGAGTCTGCTTCTTTTTTCTGTCATCTTTTATCTCACCATAAAAGTACGAAACAAATCCCCATAGAGAAAGTGCAAGAGCAACTCCTTTTTCTGCTTGAAATTTTTCTCGGTAGAAAATAACTGCTAGGATCTCTGTCACTGGGAGTAGAACCGCAATTACAATTCCAGATAGCAAAGACGAAGCACAAAAGATGATTCCCACTGCTCCCATGAAGAAACACTGCCAAATAATTGCACTCCACACTATCACCACGTAGTACTTTTTTTCCCCGAGCTCAAATGCCCTCGCTTCTCTTGGAATTGCCTACAGAATATTAGAATTTACACTGCATGAAATATTCGTAGCTACAATATTATGGAATTGACTTTTTAAAATTTCACTTGGGTTGGATGTAAACTACATGTTGTGATATACCATCACTGCTTCTTTACATAACACACAACCCACAGCTCTAGAAAATGTTTAATTTGGAGAATTTATTATGTTTCCAGCGTCCAAATTTAAATAGGTTTGTATCAAAACTGGTCAACCCAATAATGATCTGAGTTATTTTAGGTTGTAAGAAATACATAACCCACTTTTTAATTAATTTGCATCTAGCTAAACCACTCTGACATAAATTTATTAGACTAAACATTAAGTAGCAAAAAATAAAAAAATCATGTCAACTTTATATTGGTGGATTAAGCTAAATATTGTAACCCTTTACGAAAGAAATTTGAATATGAAATGATTTTTTCCCTTTTTCAATAGCAACAATCAATTGATCACACATATCAAAAACAACACTATCACAATAAAACTCACAATTTAGCAATAATTTGTCTAAGTGGTAAGTTGTAAGTGATGGAATTGTAAACCAACCACTTTTATTTAACTACTTACAACTTACCACATAGATAAGTTGTAACAAAAATTATGGGTTCTATGGACAAAATTTAAATACAATACTTAGATAATGTTCATTAGATTTCTCTTTTAATTAAGATTCAATTATATAATTGTATTTAACTAAAAGTACATTTTCATCTAATGAGAAAAAAATACTACATAGCTGAATTTTAAAAATAAAATTTATAGATCGGCACCTAAATTTTGTGTGGGCTTTATTTTGACACTTTCTTTGGGCTTTATTTGGGCGCAACCATTATTCCACTTTAGACTTTCCAACCTTTGGGGTTGCGGAGATGATTTAAGGAACTCATTGAATTGATGTGATGTAAACATCCTTGACCCATCGAACGCCTCTAAAAACATGTAAAGCACATAATTTTAAGAATATTTTAATGTTGGACAAGTCAAAAGTAGTGGTAGGAGTTTGTGTAGAAAAAAAAAATTAATGATTTTACTCAGGGTATATAATAGTAAATTGAAATATTATTGCCATTTTAAAAAAAGTTAACTCTTTGAAGCCATGACAAGCGTATAAAACAATTTTTGCTTTTTAAAAAAGGTATTAGACAATTTCTGTTATTATTATTTCATTTATTTCTTTGATATATATATATATATATATATATATATATATATTAACGTGAAATCACTACATAATTATATATATATATATATATATATATATATATTGGCTGAAGTGCGACGAATACTTAATTATTATGCCAAAGAAAGTTCTGACATAATCCGACGTTAAGAATATAGAAAATTAAATTTCTCCTATACTCTAGCTAAGAAAAGAAGGAAAAAAAAAAAAAAAAAAAAAAACCCTTGTCCTATTCTCAAAAATATATTGGTCAACGAAAATAATTAGGCCAGCGAAGAAAGAGAGGCCGAAGATGGACTGGCAGAGACATTAACATATACCAAAAGAATTTGAATTTCACAAGGTGTAAAACTGATGGTTCATACTCTTTAGAAAGAGATTGTTACATAACTTTTTATTTAAAATTTAATATATTATAGTACACCTAAAAATATTTTAATAAATTTTATATTGGGTTCAATTTTCAGATAGATAGTAAAATTAATTTGGTATAGTTGTATTTATTTTTTTAATATATAATATAATAACGTGAAATATTGAGATTTGAGGTATAAAACTTAAGTTAATTCTATTATAAATTATCAGTTGTTCTAAAACTTTAAACTATTAAAAAATGTAAATTCAATTATTTAACTATATATAATCATATCACATACCTGGAAGTCTTTGTTAATCAGCATCCCTATGGTGCAAAAAAGAGTTGCAAACAAACTCATCACCATCTGAATCTCCATCACCAATGAATAAGTGATGGCCTGCTTGGCCTTCTTGTAGGTTAATTCCACCAAGGGCAACACAAACCCATATAGTGCTGAAGCAGCTAGTGTCATGAAGAACCCAGCAAAGTACTCCTTACTAGATTCACCACTAGGACGATCATTGCTCGTATGTAAAGCCAAAACACCAGCTCCAATGGTGAGTAAAACCACTGCGTTGATGGAATAGGAAGTGAACTTTTGCTTCACTAAAAGGAAAGCAAAGGCAGCAGTGAAAGCAAGCTGTGAGGCAATGATTAAAGAAGAAGTTGAGACAGGAAGGCGAGCCACGCCATAGGCGTAGAGATAGTCATCAAGGCCTGTGAGGATTCCTATAACTGCGGAGGCAATGAACAAAGGTCGTCTCATGAAGAAGGGCTTGGTGCTTGTGCCTTGTTTGGCTCGGCGGTTTAGGTATGTGACTATGAGAGGGAAGAGAATGATAGGCCAGCCACCAGTTTCAAGCCAACTTGAGAACCAAACTCTTTTTCCGCCATGGATGAAGTAAAGTCGCATTATTAGAGGGCCGCCACAATTGCCTATAGATAATAGGATGCAGCTTAGTATGAGAAGAACTTTATTCATGGCGGGGTTTCCTTGAGCTTCCAGTTCCATGATTGCAGGGTGTTTGTGTTTCTCACTATCTCTATGTATGATAATAAATAATAAAGTAGGGGTGAAAAAGAAGACAAAAGATAGGTCAAGAATCAAGATATTTATTGAGGAGGTATGAATTTTAAAGGGACTTTATATTTAAATATTTGAGTAGTTATTTTTGGATCCATTAGCATTTGTTAACTACTATTTAAAAAAGAAAAATTTGATACAATTTTTATTGAAAAATATAAAAAGTTATAACAAAGTTTCCATAAAAGGTTTCTAAAATTATTTAGACGTAAATGCACTTTTAGTCCTTACATTTTGGTGTTTTTCTATTTTAGTCCTTACATTTTATTTTTATTACTTTTAGTTCCAAAACTAATTAGCGCGTCTCATTTTAGTTCTTTCTGTCAGCCAACTAGCGAAAAAGGTTGATGTGGCTGACGGAGCGAATAAAAAAAAATATATAAAATGGCACGTTAGCATCTAATTTTCTTTTTTAAATAATTTATCAATTTTAACTAAATAAAAAAAAAAAAGGAAAAACAGAATTAAAAACAATAAATTCATCAATTTAGATCTAATTCATCTAAGAAGAACACATTAAACATCAATACAAGAACTTAAGAACACAAACTCAGAACCAAACACAAACTCAAATTTAAAAACACAAAGAACACATCAACAAACATTAACTATTTACTCTCAAAACACTTAAAACCAACAACATAATTCTATTTACTCTCAAAACACTCAAAGCCAACAACATAATTACTTTTTGACCCACAAGATTTTGCTCTTAAACTTCCTTTCTTGTTTCCAATCCAAACTCTTTGATGTCCCTCATTTCTTAAGAAGCTTTGCTCTCTCAAGCGCCATGTCCAGCACCATCTGATTCGATGTTGATGTGGAGGGTGGGAAAATAGATCGGATAGTGGTGATGGTAGCATCATTGATGGTGTGTAACGGCATCTGTGGCCGGGTGGCTAGCGACGTTTGTGGTGGGTTGGCTGGATCGGTGCAAGCTTTTCTAAGGAGGAGATTCTGATTTTTATTTCTAAAATGTTATAAATAAGTTGTTATTGTGTATATATGGTAAGTGGGTTTGGAGGTTTCGGATTGGTGGGTTTGGAGGTTTCGAATCGGTAGGTTTGGAGGTTCAGATCTGTGGTTTGAGTTGAGTTTCAGATCGGTGGATCATTGATCGTTGGGTTTCAGATCATTGAGTTTTGTGTTGGTTTCTTGGAAAGATAAGAGAATCATACTCTTTCTTTTCTTCTATTTTCTTTGGTGCCAGAAATTTTGGGTTTAGAGTTTACTGTTTTTGTGTTTGGGGGTCAACAATTCTGGATTTGAGTTTTGTGTTTGATGCTTTGGTGGTGTGGAAGTTTGATTTTTCAGATTTGTTCTTGTTTAATTTTGTGTTGATGTGGATCCAATGCTAATTTTTTGGGTTTTAAATTTTCTGGGTTTGTCTTCTTGTTCAAATGTTTAATGTGGTCATGTTTAATATGATGTGCATTTGATTTTTTTGTGTTTGATTTCTGGGTTTGTACGATTTTTTTGGGTTTGTGCTATTGATGGGTTTGTGTATGATTTTCTGGATTTGACTTCTCTATTTTTCCCCATTCTCAGTGTTTTGAGTTTGTGCTTGGTTCTGGGCTTGTGCTCTTACGTTCTTGTGTTGATGTTTAATGTGTTCTTGTTCAGGATGAATTAGATCTAAATTGATGAATTTATTGTTTTTAATTATGTTTTTTCTTTTTTTTTTATTTAGTTAAAATTGATAAATTATTTTAAAAAGAAAATTAGATGCTAAAGTGGCATTTTATATTATTTTTTTATTTGCTTCGTCAGCCACGTCAGCTTTTTCCACTAGTTGGCTGACGAAAAGGACTAAAATGAGACGCGCTAATTAGTTTAGAGACTAAAAGTGGTAAAAATAAACTGTAGAGACTAAAATGAAAAAACACGAAAATGTAGGGACTAAAAATATATTTACGCCAATTATTTATTAAACTAATGTTTTTAGAAAATTTGTTAACTTTTTTTTTTTTGTGCAAAAAGGTAGGTATAATACTTAGATGCTGTTTTTTAGGTTTTTCTTTTAAGATTATGTCATGTAAATTTTTTCATATAAGATGAAAGTATATTTTTTAGTTAAATAATCATAGGGCTAAATCTTAAAAATAAAACTTAAATAATAACATTTAAAATACTATAACTAAATTTGGTCATATGCGGAGTAGTTTTGAAATATCTAACATGAGTTGTCCACGACTTAGGCACAAATGTGGCTAACAACCATTCAAGATTCCCTTGGGGCTTCTTTCTGTTAGGTGATTGCTTGTCGTCCTACTCAAGCAACAGTGTGGTCGATTCTTGGGATATTATTGGTTGTTTGTGCTAGCTAGAATTAAAAGCTTTCGGAAAGTTAAAATAATAATCATAATGCTTGTCCGGAAAATTATTGCTTACTTCTGAAATATTATAAATATGTATTTTTTTCTCTTATATAAATAATACGTCTCATTAATTAAATTTATGATGAGACTCACTATTTTTGTGAGAGAGAGAAGTACACATGAATGATATTTTAGGAGTAACTATTAATTATTCTGCTTGTCCCTGTCGCTATTTACGATTTAGGAACGTCTTTCCATTTCTGATTGATTTTTTTAATATATCTGTAACATTACCTTCCTACAATATATTACCTTCTATTCTTTTTAAAATTGATATGGATTTGGATATGATAGAATGCTTTCACTCCATCTTTAATTTCCATCAAATGTCTGATCATGGAACTCCTAGAAGTGCTGTTGAGATTATTAAGATTAAGAAAAGAGAGAGAAATTATTGAGCATAAATAGAATTAATGTAGAATCGGCTTGATGACCTAAGTCCACAACACACAAAAATTGAGTGTTTATTTTTATAATGTTTTTTTTTTTGGTAAAATATATTTTTTAAGGTTTTTTTTTTTTTTTTTGATTGGAATATTTTAATAAGGTTGAACTATATATGACAATAGAATCTACTATTATAATGAGATGGGCACATCATCATTATCACGGATATATCTTCTTGTTCTTTTCCGTTACTGTTTATGAACAGTAACATGAACAGTAGTCGATTTTGTTGACTTTTCAATTTTTTATTATATTTGTGGGTCTCGTTTACTGTTTACGGGACCCACAAATGTCACTTTTTAGAAAATTTTTTATTAAAAATGGGTCCCGCAGTACTATTCACACATTAAAAATTTATTTTGCTACAGTGTTTTCAGTTTCAGATTTCAGTTCAGCAAAAATAAGCTCTATCCAAACGGGCCCTTAGTGACCCGTTCTTCTTTTCTTCTCTTTTGTCTTCCTAGTTACAAAATTATTCATCTCAATTGTCAACTTCCTTCGTATGGTCCGTCAAAGTTTCTGTCTCTTGTTTTAGTTTCTAGTTTTCTGCATCATTATATATGTTCAAATCATGTTGGTGTTGGATCAAGAAGTGCGGATGATTATCATCATCCTGTCGGGGTGGGAATCACCAATACTGACAAAGAAAAATAAATCTAATGTTGACAATGTGTAAGGACTAAGGAGCCCAAGTATTTATAGACTCCTAATGACTGTCGGTAACAACTATGTTTCTTCTCTTAAAAATGCATCTTATCTAAGAAACATAACTTGCCAATATATAGCGAAAGTGGACTGTATTATAGTATAATCACCCATCATTATTGTTAATTATAGAGTAAAATCTTTCACTTGATCGCACCATAACTAATGGTGTTAACGGCGATAAACATATACTATGGTGTCACCGAGGTTTAGTATTGCCCAATGTTGATTTTTATTTATGTTCTTTATAAATTGATGTTAGTGTTCAATTCGGACAAAATTGTGTACGCATCTTGTCACGCACAACTAACCTACTGGTCTTGCCTTTTGGTTGGAAGATAAATTTTTTTTTGTCACTCTCAAACATAAATAGTACTACTGACTAGTTACTATCAAGATTAGTACCCACGCAAATGATTCCTGACCCATTTCTAGGTCCTCATTGTTTCACAATACCAGTTTTTGAAACAGATCGTTCAAAAGCAAATTGTAGAAATTGGATACAAAATTCTTGAAAGATGTAGACAAAAGTACTCATCATTTTAACGTGGATTTAATTAAATTACTCTTATAAGCTGGTTCCGGGCATGGCAAGAAGATTCTAGCCTTTGTTTTAACACCTTTGGCCGACCTATACGGTTATACCTTGTCAAATTTGATTGGAGTCAAATAGACCACTAGCTGACTTTGAAAAATATATATCAATTTGTGTGTCTTTGTCTAATGGTGTTTTGTGCTGCAAATTATAGTAGAGTAATAAAAAAAAAAATTGTTCTTCTCTATTTGTTACAGAGAGTTTTTATTTTTTTTTATTTTGGTTTGGAATTTGTGAGAATTACTTTAGTAACATCTACATTTTATTAGTGAAATTTCCTTCTCATTATCACTTGCAAATATTTAGTATTCTCTCAGGTGTGTTTTAGTGTTTATTTTTCTCTCAAACTTTCTTTGTTCCTATCATTTGTTTATGATAATATTTTTCAACCCCTTGATAATTTTTTCCAATCAATTTCATGGTTTTTTCCATGGTTTTAAAATTCGGACCGGACCATACGGTCCGATCTGATTAACCAAAAATTGTTCACTAAAGGTCCGTTTGATTAGAGGAGTGGAAAAGTGAGAGGATGGAAAAGTGGAAAGATAGAAAAGATTTGGCTTTCCCTCATGTGTGTTTGGTTGGAGGGTTGGAAAAGTAGGAAGGTGAAAAAAAAATTTGTTTGATTAGAGAGAAAAAGAGGAGGATGGAAAATATAATTTATATAAATTGACTATTATGTCCTTATTATATAATAGTGAAAAAGTGTGAGGGGTAGGTAAGTGTAATAAAGTGTGGGTATTTGAGTAAAATGCATTTTTCATCACTTTTTCCTCCTTATTTTCCTCCCAATTTTGGGATAATAAAAAAAGTGAGCCTGGGAGAGAAAACTTTCTCCCCTATTTTCTATCTCTCCTATTTTCTTTCCTCAACCAAATAGTGAAAAACAACATTTTCTACCCTATTTTCCTCTCCTTATTTTACATTCTCCCTGTTTTCACCCCAACCAAACACACCCTAAGACATTTCTTTTAACACTCAAAACCGTCCTATGTTAAAAAGTCAATCAGCTGTATGAACTGCAGTTGAATCGCCCGGTTTTGAAAACCTTAGACGATTCTTGTGGTTTCAAGCCAAAGCTTAAAAAAAAGCGTAAATGCACTTTTAGTCTCTACATTTTGACTTTTTCCCTATTTTGGTCCTTACATTTTAATTTTACCACTTTTTGTTCCTAAATCAATTAACGCGTGTTATTTTCGTCATTTCCATCAGTCAACCGACGGAAATAACTGAGGTGGTTGCTAGAGGAATTAAAATATTATTAAAAATGCCACATCACCCATGACACATCAGCATATAAATTTAAAAAATTAATTTATTAATTTTAACTAAATAATAAAAATAAAAACAGAATTTAAAAAATCATCTCAAACTCAAACTCTATTCTCTCATCTCAACCAACCCAAACAAAAATTTATCATTAGATCATTTTAGTTTTAAGTGTATTTACTTTTCTTTAAGTGAGTTAGTCAAAAGCATCAAACGAATTTTTTGTTTTTTTTTATCAGACCTTTTTAAACCATGATCTGATTTTAATAAGAGCTCTACTAAACAAAAAAAAAAAAGTTTAGAAAGAGAGAGGGAGAGAATGAGATGAGGCCTGCGGTTTGGAGCAGATCTAGAGGAAGGGAGCCAGCGGTGGTTTAGAGAGAATGGAACTCAATCTCGGCCTCCATCTCAGCCACAATAGAGCTCGCTAGTCTCGGCCTTTGTACCCGTATTGGCCATAATGGAGCTTGCCGATCTCGGCCACCTTCTTGGTGTGGGTTTGTTGATTGATCGGTGGGTTTGGTGACTTTTTTGGTGGTAGTGGTGGTTATGTTCTGGAACTTTTGTGGGTTTTTGAGCTAAAGTTCATGTTATAAAGAAATGTTTTTGATTGGCGGGGTAGTGGTGGCTTGATTGTGTCGGTCATTGGTGGTGGAATCTGAGTTTGATTGTGTTGGTTTGGATTTGATTGTGTTTGATTGTGTTGATTTGGGTTTGTTGTGATTGGCTTCTTGATCTGGGTTTAATCTAGGTTGGTTTGTAAACTGAGTTTATGGGTTTGATTTACTAAGAATTCGGTGTTGATTGTGTTAGAATTTGGGGGAGAACATGAAAAATTCGATGATCTTGATTTGTGGTAGATCTGATGGTGCTAGGTTTGATGATCTCTGAGGTGTTGAATTTGGGTTTTTTCTTCTTGTTTTCATTTTTGTCCTAGTGATTTGGGTTTGAGTTCTTGGGTTGCTAGGTTTGTATTCTTGTAATGGATTTGAGTTCTTGGTTGCTAGGTTTGATTTGGAAAGAATATGAAGAACAAGTTGTAAAATGAATAACAATCTCAAGAACATAAAGAAAAATCTTAATTCATGTGAATTTTAGTTTTTAATTCTGTTTTTATTTTTATTATTTAGTTAAAATTAATAAATTAATTTTTTAAATTTATATGCTGAAGTGTCATGGGTGATGTGACATTTTTTTATAATATTTTAATTTCTCCGGCAACCACCTCAGCTATTTCCGTCGATTGACTGACAGAAAAGACAAAAATAACACGCGTTAATTGGTTTATGGACTAAAAATGGAAAAATTAAAATGTAGAGGCCAAAATGAAAAAAAAGTTAAAATGTAGAAACTAAAAGTACATTTACGCCTAAAAAAAAATAGAAGAAAAGAGAAGAAGAAGATATTTACAACACCTTCTCACCATTTGTAAGAAAACCTCCAGGAAAAATAAATCAAAACAGAGAACTAAAAAGAAAATAGTGGTATAAGACCATATCCAAAACTTTTGGTCCTTATCGTCCGTTGCAGCCTCCAGTCGATGACCGGCGATTAGATTTCTCCAAATCTATACACAGTGGCACTGAGACTCTTTCTCCTTTACTCGGACTGTTGTGTTTTCTTTTCTTTTGCTGAGATTTCTTTGGGTTGATGAAGTCTTTCTCAGTTTGGTAAAGGCATTTATAGCCTAGTAAATAACACTAGTCATTTCTATCTTCTCGCCCACTATACCACTCTCTGTTTTCGCCACATAATTTGTTTATGGGAAATGTTAACGAGCACCGTGCAGTGCTTGTTAACGTTTCCCAAATTAGGTTTTACTAAATAAAGATGATAAAAAGTTATTAAAAAAATTGTTAAAAAAATATAAAATTACTTAAAAATTATCGAAAAGTTGAAAAAATAGAATAAATCAGCACGATGCCCATTAATACAACCCTTTATTTATAGCTTAGTCTACCAATCAAATCTCTTTCTTTTCACTTCAAAAAAAAAAAAAATCTCTTTCTTTTAATTTAATTTATTATATTTAATTTTTTGCTTTATTGATATACGTGTATCACAGTACCACTACTATCATAACAGGCAGTAGCTTTAAGAGCTTTAGGCTTCATCAAGTCTTCTTTTTAATGTTTTAATAATATATTATATTATATTTAAATTTGAAAACAGTATTTTCTATTCAGTTACTTTTTTTTTAATTACCTATTTTTTTGTTTAGTTACCTCACTAGCGATCTTAGTAGATTAACTAATTTTTATAATAAGTAAATTAACTATGATATTTTTTCCACAAAAAAAAAAAAAAAAACTACTATAATATTGTTATATACTTATATATTGGTTTATTTATTATTTTTGCTTAGAATTTAATATTTCTTATTTGGTTTATAAAAATTATAATATGAAAAATACATTTTTTTTTTATTTTTACTAATTTAATATATTTATTTATATTAAATTAATTATTAAATAAATTATGACATCATCACGATTCGACCTTGTTTCTACTTCGGCTAAACCTTAAAAACTCTAAGGACTCGTTTGATACATGTGTTTAAAAACTGAAAATTGTTGTTTGAAAATATTTGTAAGAATACGTGTGAGTGAAAAGTGTATGAAAATATGTGTAATGTTGTTTATAAATTGAAAATAATTATTTGAAAACATAAACCAAACACCCTCTAAATCTCTCTCTTTTCTACTTTTATGAATGGTCCGAATTTCTAAACCATAGTTTTTTCCAACCGATTTTGTATGGGTGTGCTTCTAGAATCCATTTCACATGTATAACAGTTGTAATTAACAAAATAGTCCTCTCAAGGCATTAAATAGGCTATCTCATTTATCAAAAAAAACAAAAAAACAAAAGATTTAGACTATCCCATGAAATTTTTATTGTCTTTTCTTTTCCATGCTAATTCCAGCAGAGAGTTCATGTTTGCCTTATCCGTACAACACATCGTTAATATCGATAACGTTGTAACAAAATGTTAGTCTTTCTCCATATATTGCATTTGTACTGTAGGCAAAGCTGTGTAGCTAAAGTTTAATGGTCCATTTGAATAAAATTTATTAATGAAAATTAAAAATATTGTAATAAAATAATTTTTAAATGTATAAATAGTATTGTGAGACTCATTTTTAATGAAAAATGGCTGAAAAGTAAAGTTTATGAACAGTGCATGGATCCACTGATGTGCACTGTATAAGGTGGAAAGGTCAACAACGGCAGCTTAAAAAAAAAAAAAAGGTGATGTACAAAACGCAAACGTGCAATAAGTTGGATCCAAATGCGCAATAATGGTACAGTCTCCATCCACGATTTTGATGAGTGATACAATAAAAGTAATATAAAAAAGTTCACAATATTTTGATATGATATTACTCTTTTAAGTACACTTGGAGAGGCGGGTTGTAACTTTCTATAAACATCTTAAAAGTTTGGCCGTAACTTGTAAGACTGTTTTTCAAAAGTCGTTTAAAAAACACAAACTATTTCAAAAATTTAATTTGACTTGTAATTATGTTTGTTGCTTCACCATAAGTTACTGCTAGTTTATTTTTTTCGTTTTTTAAGAAATAGTTGAAAAAGCCCCATGAATTGTGACCTCATTTAACTCGTTTTCACTGAATCTATATTTTATGAGTGATATATCTCAAGAAACTTTTAATTCAATAGCATTTTTCAGTTATTTCATAGAACACAATTAATTTGATTCAAATCCTCATATCCTAATTTCTTGTAAGCTATATATCCAAAATAAAATCTTAAACAGTGTCAATGGGGAAAAAAATTAGGTCATTCAAATTTATATGTAAAATACGCAGGAGTGTTGTTAGATGAGAACGTACATGTAAGTTTAGTTTTCCCATCAGCTTGCTCAAAAGTTCTGCAAAGATTATCTTAATCATTTGAACTTTCTAGAAGAAATGAGAAGTAATTTCATTTTGCAAAACAAATAGGCCTAACTCGAATTTGGTCAGATTGGTGCAATTTTGACGGCAGAGTCATGTGGTACGCTTGGCGGGCTAGCGTGCTGGTCTAAGCCCATGATTACATAATTAAGTCTAATAAATCATTGGGCCTTAGCTGTAATTTTGGACTTTCTGTTGTCCAGCCCACTCAACTAACTACATCGGTTTTTTTTTTTTTTGATAGGATACATCTGGTTATTGGTAGTCATATTCTAGATAAATAAGTTTGTGTTCAGCTTTATACCCTGATCATTTTTTTGTGTTCTACTTGGAACGAAATTGCAATTGATTGAATCAATATGATGAAATGAATTTTGGAGTTTAAGTAATGGCCTAGTCGAAATGCATCCTTTGTAGTGTTAAATGTTTGTGGTTCAAATCCCATCTCATACTCTCCCACAACTTATCAATAAAAAAAGGATTTAAAATTAAAATTAAAATTCACAATTTAATTTGTTAATTGGAATGGAATGAATTGGCTTTTCAATCCAATTCAATTCATTTGTTTAAAAGACACAAATTGAAATAGAATTTTTTGGATGTGTGATTTTTTTTTTTTTTGGACAATTAAATAGTTAGGGGGGGTGGGGAGGGGGGGGGGGGGGGAAGGACTTCAAATTTTGAAATATGTTTCTACTGATAACAACAGGATCAATTAGTTTACAAGACTCTTAGCAAATAACAATAGATGTGTGAATAAAATATGATATTTTTAGGACTTTGGTAAAAGGTGTAAATAAGGCTTATTGGCTTAATTATTGTGGAGGAAAGTTACAACTACAAAAAAATATAGTGGAAACAGATTTTTCTATATGGATTCTGCATTCTGTTCTCTTGACCTCAAAAAAATTTCAAATTGCTGATGCATATTTATTTTCCTGAGTCTTAAGATCTGGATTGTCCTAAATATTGCAATTAGAATTTTTTTTCAATATTATGTGGTTAAATAACAATTTATTTGACAAGCTATGGTGCAATTTTGCTTGTTTTAGAAGCATGTTAAATTTTGTATTATTATCATCTGCTTTTCTTTGTATCAAACCTTAATCTACTATCAGTTCCCTTCTTGACTTTGATTGTTCATTGCTAATACCCAGGCAATTAAAAGTTATAGAGGCAAGATAAAGAGAGTGCTAATTGCTTTAATCTTTCAATGTCTTTAACTAAAGTGGAATGAATATATTTATTAAGAACGGCTCAGATAACCAAATCTTTTTTAGACCTGTAAAAAATGGAGCAAAGTAGTACTGAGGATGGTGGGATGAAGGGACCACTGGATCATAAGGGATTATTAGTATATTTCAGTAGCATATACTGCAAATGAAGCCATTCTTATTAATTTTCAATTCTCATTCATCTTCTGTTAAATTTCTAGAAATGACAAAGCAAACACCAATGTGATGGGTCATTGAAATAAGCTTCTGCAAATATTTTCAGTGCCAGGTTATTTGGGGTTTTGCATTACTGAGTGTTTATGGAGTGTTTTTTTTTTTTCTGAGTGTATATGATGTATTAATCTTTGATTTGATTTAAAAATGATAAACTACCTATATATAGATATATATAACATAATTTTATACTTTATAATGTACCATAAGAATATTTTAACTCATTGCACCAAAACAGAGAGCTCCACATCTCTTCAATATTGTGTTAATCACGTAATCCCATTAAGGAATTTGGTAGAATTTTGGGATTATAAATATGTATATGTAACGTGGTCAGGTGAGACAAAAGGTCCAACTTTGACACCATAGCATTCCTTGTTTCTATGTTTTGTATCTTCACTATTAATTTTTACCTTATTCTGCTAATTTTCACCAAATCTACATTTATGAATGATACATCAAGATTTGTAACTCGGTAATATTTTCCAGTTGTCTCATGAAAGAAAATTTGATTCAAATCCTCTTATCCTAACTTATTGATCATTTCAAAAAAAATATTGAAATTAGCTTATTCAAAATCTTAAACAATGTTAAGAAGGAAAAAAAATTTAGTATATTTAAATTTTATATGTTAGATAAGAACATGCATGTAACTTTAGTTTTCGCATCAATTTGCTCAAAAGTTCTCTTTAATCATTTGAACTTTCAAAAGAAATGAGAAGTAATTGCCAGGAGCTGTCCAAAGTCCAAACCCATGATTACATCTTTTAGTTTAATATGTTATTGGGCCTTAACTGTAATTTTGGACTTTAACCTGTTCAGCGCACTCAAATAACTACTTCGACCCGTATTAATTCAAAGAGTAGCTCAGCCTAAAAATAATGTCCGTTACCATTGTTAGCCATAAGTTACAAGTTTTGAGTTAAAGAATGAAAATCCCATAAAAAATATATATATATATATATATATATATTTTTTTTTTTGTATTTCACTTTAGACTCTATCAATAACTTTTTATACTCTATTTGGAAGGAAATTGCAATTGATGGAGTAAATCTAATGAAATGAATTAGAGTGTTTAAGTGATAGCTAGTGATAATACATCATTTGTGATGTCACATCTTTGTAATTACTCTCCCTTTCCTACTATCTATTTATATATATTTAAAAAAAAAAAAAAAACTAAACCTCACATTCATTTTTTTTTTTTTTTAAATTGGAATAGATTGGATTGACTGTTCAATTCGATTCATTTATTGAAAAGACATGAGTTGAAATAAATAGGATAGGACTTTGGTAAAAAGAGTAATTCAATAAATAGAAACGGAAGAAAATTTTCTGTCATTTGCATCTTTGTTGGTCAATTTACATTAATCATAATCCAATTTAATCTAATATGTTTGCTCTGATTCCAAATACATAAATTGAATTCAAATTCAATTATGTGGGTTAGTCTTTAAACTTATTTCTTTTGTTCATTGTTTTGTAGAATTCTATTCAATTCATTTGGGATTTTGTGATTTTAGTTAGTTAAATTGGTGATAAAGCCCCTCAATTAAAGGATTTGAGATCAATCCTGCCTTTTTATAAAAATCCCGTTATTATCTTGATTTGATAGTAAGTAACAATCTATGTATAAAAACTTGAGACACTTTTCATGAATTTGTATGATTGTCAAAAAATTCACACAATAAATGACACCCACAACATGTGAGATCAGAGGTACATACATCATTAAAATTATAATGATTTGAGGAAAGTACTAGATGTATACATCCATACTTATACCCAAATGGGCTAGTCGAATGGCAATTAGGGCACCTTCTTGTGTTATCATTTATAAACTCAAGACCCACTTAGTAAATATTTGACATGGGATTACCACACACTTGCACACCACACACTCAAATAATCTATAATCAAAACCACACAAAATATAGATGTGACTAATACTTTTCTTTGACCATTGCAAATGGTATCAAAGCAAATCCGGTAATGCCATATGTCTTGGGATCAGTGCAACAAAATGTGGTTCCTAACAAAGACATAAGAAATTTAAGTGGAATATATATTGCAACACCCTAAGTAGTACACAGATGTTTGTAGATATAGCTAATGCTTTCCTGGATTTCTTTTTACAAAAATCCTCAAAATTTTTTAAAATATTACATCATATAAAGTTCCTACACTTTAACCTTCCATCCATGAATGCTTTGGATTGTGCCACATCAATTTTTATTTATTTATTTTCATTTTATGGCTTTTTCGGTTTCTTGTTTAATTTGAAGATTGCATGTATTGTTTTTGTTCATGTTGCTTGCATATTTGTTGTTACTTGTTAGGATTTTTAAAAATAAAAAATAAAATAAAATAAAGTTTCTGTCCGAATCATGTTGCCATAAAATTCTTCATTTCATCTTAACAGGTAGTCAAATCTTGAAGATTTCGTGGTCTATAATGATAAATAATATAATCAGAGTCATCCCAGAAGTTTATGGTTTTGCTTGTTTATTTGGATCTCTTAAAATTCTTTTGAATATAAGATGATGAAGACGGATGAAATTTTAAATTTATTTTCTGATTAATCTGAATTTTTTTCTTGATAGAGAATGAAAAGGGAGAGAAAGAGTCTTCTCTTTTAATGTGACATATAACCTTTTTTTTTAGACAACAATATGACATAATTAACCTGATTTTTTTTTTCCTTCCCGAGTTTTTTTCTAGTAACATGTTGATATGATATAATCTGAATTATGATGGTATGCATAGGTCTATAGGGTCTCTCACCCATATGCAGTTATGCACAACTATTACTCTACTTTTTAGGAGTCAGGACGCCCACCTTTAAAGGGTCACTATTATTTTGGTATAGTTTGTTTTGCGCGTGATGTTTTCCCTACCAATATAATTGCAATTGGACACACTAATCACATAATTGCGTGACAGATAACAATACCACGACGAGAATAATTCCTTACTTATCATCAGTAGTCAGTCAGAAAAAGCTACTACGTAGTCTCCACCAAAATATTTTTTCCCAATATATATAAACGCTTTCGTAAAGCATTGAATTGTCTTAAGCAAATTAACATAAAGTACTATATATAGGCTTGTAACACTTTATTTAAAATATTAGACACAATTTTTTTTAAATTATTAATTTTAATTATAAACTACTTACAAATTGATAGTGACAATAAATAATTTTTTTTTCTTTCTTATGTTTAAAAGTTGACACATTAATTTGTAATGTAGTAAAATTTATAATATTTTTAATATTATTGCACAACAACAACAAAAAGTAATTAAATTTTTTTTTATTTTATTATTATTTAGTATAACTACAGTAGCTTTAGAATTTTCCATAAATTAATAAAGGAGCCAATAATAGAGCATTAATAGCGTATGAAAAAAAAAAATCATGCTCTTGACAAAATGATTATAATTACAATTATATCACAAAGCAATACTTGCTAACAAACTTCAAATTTTATATTCACTGTTGATACTTGATAGCCACATTATCCCCTTTCTGCTAGCCGCTAGGCCAATCACCGAGCAGAACATCCTTTTCACTGCTCCATTCTTTATTTTTTCATCCACTCCACATAAAAATAAAAAATAAATAAACAGTTGAAACGCAGTACAGGTTACAAACCAACACAACACAAGATAAAGGAATAATTCTGAGACATGTCTAATTAATTTCATACTCAATTTTATAACATACTAAAATATACAACTGTGAGTACTAGATATTTTTTAGCCACTTCTATTTATATAAATTAAAAAATTTTTATCTATCACTCACAGTCGTATAAGTTAATAAATTATAAATTTTGGTATAATAAAGGAATGTACCCATAGTATTGTTCTAAGATAAAAGTGAATGCACCTCACACAAGCAAAAGGATTATAATGCATATGATAGATGATTTCTGCTTATTTAGTAATGTTGGTGCGGTCCTGGTGGCGGTGGAGGGTAAGTGTAAGCCCCAGGTACCTCTGGTTCACATGGTGGTCCTCCTCCATGCAAACCAATACCACTAGTAGTACCCACAGCTTCATGAATTCGGACATCATCTTCTATTGTCACAGTTTGCTCGCCATATGGACCGGTTGCTATTGTTTCATGGACTCGTTCTTCTTCCTCAATACAAACTGGTGCAGGAACCATCACTGGCCTCTGCTTCTTTTTCTTGGCTAAGCAGAAGAGACCGACTAAAAGGAATGCAAGGAAGAAAGCACCGCCAAGAGAGACACCAACAGCTATAATAGTTGTGTTGTGACCCCCAGATGGAGGTGACAATGATGGTGGGAAAGCATTTGGAGGAGGAGGAGGAGGCACATAAATTGGTGGGGTTTTACCAGGGAAGTTTGGTGAGGATGGTACGATACTATAAGGGGTTGGAGGTGTTGTTGGAGTTGGAGGTGATCTTGGGTATGGTGGTGGTGTTGGACCTTTTGATGGTGTTGGTGGAGATGATGGGGATTTTGGTGGTGGTGTCTTACCTGGTGTTGTTGGTGTTGGTGGTGGCGTATGGATGGGGTGGGGTGATGGAGCTGAACCTTGTGGTGGGGTTGGGCCGGTTGGGGGATAAGCATTTTTAGGTGGTGGTGCATGAGAATGTGGTGGTGACCAAGATGGGGTTGGAGGTTGGGGAGTTGGACCATTATGAGGTGGTGGTGGTAGTGTTGGGCGTGTTTCTGGTGAAACTTTAGGTGGTGGAGTTGGACCGTAATGAGTTGGTGGTGGTTTCGGGTATGAACTGTGCGGTGGTGGTGCCCAAGATGGGGTTGGAGTTGGGGGAGTTGGACCATAATGAGGTGGTGGTGCATGAGTTGGTGGAGGGGGAGGTGGCTGAAAATAACCAGGGTAGTGGTCTGGTGGCGGCGGCGGCGGTGGTGATTTGTAATGAACATGATGGTGTGGTGGCGGCGACGGTGGCAGCGGTGGTGGTGGATGGGCATGATGGTGGTGGTGATGGTGATGGTGAGGTGGTGGTGGTGATGCCATGACAGGATTACATGGCAATGGTGATGGTGGTGGTGGTGGAGGAGGTGGTGTAGATGGTGGTGGAGGAGAGTAATATGGGTAACTCATCTTTGTGAAGATACTTTGAAAAGTGTTCTTTGTTGAAGTGTAGATGAATACAATGGCCGAACAGCCGTGCTCTATTTGTACTAGTTGGGACTCTCAAACTCAATTTACTCTTTAGTTGCTTCAGTCAACGTTTGCTCCAACATGTACATTTGTTTAGATATTTTTCGGCTTGCCCTACCTACTAATAAGTTTACGTCGAGTTGTCATTGCATTATAAATTAAATGAGTCTTTATTACCCAAAAATAAACTTTTAAATGAAATTCGAACCCAATGATAGAGTACAGAGCATCACTATTTTGAAGTCCACTATTTTGTTCCCCACCATTTTTATTTTTTTATAAAAAAGAAGTCCTTATTCGGTGTAAACACACATTTTAATTTCTTTCGGTGCTGTACCATGGAACATGCATTATTGGGTTGGTCTTGCTGTAAGGGCACTCCACGTTTAATTATATAATCACGTGATGGAACTGAATAAACATTTTCATAAGCCTAATAGCCAATCATGGGTCAGAAAATCCTTTGTTTTATCAATTTTTTACTATTTTATTTTTTTCAAAGTTCATGTACCAGATTGCATACAATGAGTTAAATGGAATGATTATTAACTTACTCATCGATACTAGTTTATCAGTTTGGAATTTTTGAATTTTAAGAATTTAGATTTACCTCTTAAAGTTTGGAAGTATTTGAATTTTACACTTTCAAATTTTAAAACTTCAAAGTAATATTTAAAAATTTCAATACTTTAGGGAGTAAAATACAAACATCTTTATGAGTAAAATCTAAATTCTAAAATGTTAAAATGTAAAATCTAAAACATTCCAAAAAACTTTAGGGAATAAAATCTAAATTATGAAATTTTAAAGTATAAATTATAATCCAAACACTTCCAAATTTTAGAGGTGCAATTTATAATTTACCTTTTTTTTTTAAATTTTTTAAAAGTGATCATCAACTACATACTATCATATATCTTCCTATATTTTTTAAAAGAAAAAAAAAAAAATATATATATATATATATATATATATATATGATTAATAATTTATTGGTTTGTCTTGCTTTGAAGCCGCCGAATAAGAACGCTAAGTACATCGTAGTTAGCCCACGTGCTTTGAGTTTCGTGGTCTACCCTCCCTCGATGACGTTTTATTCATTAAATTTTTGATTAGGTGAACACTTCCTTATTTTATTTGTTTCCTTTACTTTATAATTGGATGAATGGAAACTATTTCAAGCAAAAGATAGCATATAACAGACTAGCATGACATATAAAACAAATGAAAGCTGCTAGTTTTTTTTTTAGGTACGATCGCATGGCTTCAATTATTGGCTGTACGTACAACCTGAATTCAGAAATTCTTCAACCAGGAAATGTAAATATATAGCTTTTATAATCGTCTATTTTGGATTTCATTCTCCTCAAGATAAATATATTTAAATGTAACAAAAAAAAATTACTAATTTGTTAATCCTAACTAACTAGTAGTAAAATCACTAAAAATAGAGTTCTTAGAGCTTCAAGAATCAATGCTGATAAACATGGAAAATTGCTTCTGACAAATTGGCTGAAATCCATAATAGGTTCATTAATTCAAGCGGGTTTGTGACTTTGTGGTCCAGAATAGCCAAACCTCAAACTATATTTCATGTGCTAGCCTTCCCAGTCCAAAAAAAAAGATTCTGTGCTTGAAGCTTAAACAAGGCAAGGATAACACATCTGGCCTTATCCATTTGGTAAGCAATCAATATTACATTTATTGGACTAGGATGTATCCCACTCCTTGGACCAGTCATAGCCCTAGTTTGTCAAGTTTTGTTGCTTGATTCTCATTGTGGAACATGACAGTTTTGAGTGTCATATGACAGCCATAATCCATGGAATTTTAGGCAAAAAATATCGATTAAAGTTTTCTTTTTAGTGATAATTACAATATGCTGCTAATTCCGCAATTCGAACCCTTTCTCCCCAAACTTCCAAGCACTTTGTATATGGGGAGATGTCAATTCAGTTACAAGACCTTTGACAAATATCGATTAAAGTGAAGTCAAATTCGTCCAAAAAAGTAAAATACAATCAATAAAACTTATACATAATTAATTTCTTAGGTATTGTACCGTAAGTATCTCGATGGTTAAAAAAAGTTTTTTATGGTTGAATAAAAGATCTAGAGTGTAATCTCCACCTACATAAAAAATTGATTGGTATTTTAATGTGATGATAAAGAATAAAATCACTCGAAGCAGATTTTATAAGCTAAAACTCTATAAATTTAAAAAAAAAAAAAAAACAATGACCAATAAACCACAAGGTTAAATTTAATTATTTATGAAAATAAAGATTGCTTTGATTAATACAGTTCCATGATTAAATTTATTTGGGTACTTAAAAGAACAACAGTTAAAGGTTAAAAACATTGTATCTAAAATTTATATTACCTCACACATCATAATAATTAGAATGTTGAAGTCAATGCTAATTTTTTTTTTTTTTTTTTTTGAGGGGTAAGTCAATGCTAATTTTGTATGATATTAGGGCGGCATCGAGGCAATTTCTGTGGTTGGTCCCACGACAAGTATAATAAACTGTAAAGATATATATTCTCTTTTTTCTTTTTTCTTTTTTCAACTTCCCTATTAATTAAACACCAAGCAAACCTAAACGTGATGCTTGTCGTACGTCTGCTACTTATTGCAAAACATTATATATATATATATATATATATATTTGCTTAATATTGCAAAACATTATATTACCGTGATAAGGAAGTATAATATAAATATAGGACATCATATTATAAGACAACATGGGGCTTGTGGAACACATTTTTAGTAATTAGTATATGTTTTTTTTTATAGATTCAATAATTGAATAAGATCTTATAAGTTGCGTGTATGAGAATCTATCTACTCTTGGTAGATAAAAATTCACTAGTCAATTTTAGAAGATAATACGGTGAGACTTTAACCTCAGCTGATAGTAAGAGTCAAATCTTTTTTCTTTTTTCTTTTTTTGATCCTTTGTTTTAAACCACCTCGTCACCATTTCAATTAAAATGTTTCCCTTCATGAATCAAATTCCAATATAAATAAATTTACCTCTTAATTTTCATGCTGTGGTGGAGATATATATATATATATATATTTATATATGCAACTCTAATCTAATTGTGTTGGAGATGCTCTATCTATCTATCTATCTATCTATATATATATATATCCTTAGTGCACTCTCTAGTAATTAGCATATGTTTTTTTATTTATAAAATTCACTAATTAATTAAGACCTAATTAAAAAAAATTAAGTTTCGTGTATGAGAAAGTGAAACTACTTTGTAGATAAATTCACTAGTCAATTTAGAAGATAAAATGAGGAGACTTTAACTGCATCTAATAGTGATAGTAAAAAGCTTAATTTTTTTAAATCTTTTGTTTTAAACTACCACGGCACCATTTCAATTACAAAGTTTTTCTTCATGAATCATATTCCAAGTTCCAACCAAAGTAAAATTTACCTCTTAATTTTCATATATGTTCATATGTTGTGGTGGAGATGCTCTATCCATCCTTAATTAGTGCACTTTCTTCCTAACTCTGCTGCAAATAGTGAACAAATTTTTGCATGCCCTTGCTAGGCTCGGTCCTGTTTAACTTGTGTTTTTACTATTTTTGATAAATTTGGATGTAGAGGGAGATGAAACAAAGTTTCTCTCCAAACTAGTTTGAAAGGAAACTCTTCAAACTTCTCATATATCTCTTTTTTTAGTGTAAATTTTAAAAATCTAACTGTTGAATTTCATATTTCTTATATTTTTAACATGCATATCAATTTCGTTCAAATTGGATTTTATTTACTTTCAAACAATAAACATATTTATTATACATAATTTTAGATCACAAAAACTTAAAACTTTAATATTTGTTTGATGACATAGTAATTGATATTTGATCTTTTTAAAATTTTGTAGGAATGAAGGATATAAAAACATTCAATTCAACGGCTAGATTTTCAAAATTTACACTCAATATAAAAATATATAAAAAGTTTGAAGGGTTTTTTTTAAAACTAATTTAGAGAGAAATTTTGTTCTAAGGAGACACCTTTAACAAATTAATTTCTATTTAGTAAGGTAGATTCTTTTCTACCAAACATAAAATAAAAATTTCCAACTACTATTTCAAATTTTAGTTCATTGTTTTTCCCAGTATCGTTTTGTGTGTACTTTGGTGTACGTGTAATTTGTGTTTTCTTTTCTTTTTTTTTTTTTTTTTGGAGGATCATTTGTGTTTTCTATTAACAAACTAATTCGTAAGCTGTCTTACTGTTATCCACAAGATTACATTCTAGTGTGTTACTGACGTAATTTTCAACTAACCCACTTGAATACATCCATTGGCGTCCATCTATTCCATAATCATTAGACTATTCCTAAGCGTTTGGCAAGCCTTTGAAGCGACAAATTCAGTATAAAATCTCTTGTCCGCTTTAATCCAATAATCGACCATTGATCATAAATAATACCCCTACTAAATGATGAGTAATTATAAAATATTTTTAGTGGTGTGACATGCTCATTTTCTCACATTTATACTAAGGGTGTTTTGTTTGTTTGGAAGTGAAATAGAGTAGATAAAAAATTTTAGAAAGAAAATACAGAAAAAAAAAATAACTTTTTTAGAGTGCGTTTGATTGGGTATGGAAGAAGGAAAATAAACGATGGGACTCAAGTATTTTCTTCCTAGACCCAGCAAAATATTTTCTCTCCAAAATGGAGATAAAATTAAGTGGAGATAATTTTTTTTTTTATTAACAAAAATGGCCATATGCATGCCCATGAGCTTCTTCAAGTTACTTTTCTTTTTCTTTTTTCCTTTTTCCTTTCTCCCCTAAGCGGTAACATTACCCCTCTTTTTGCTCTTTTTTTCTTTTTTTGGCAAAAATTTTGCCCCTTTTTTTATTTCTTCTTTTTTTATTTTTCTTTTTGTAGGCAATCACATTGCCATTGGCACTTTTATTTTTTCTTGGGCATTAACGTTGCCTCTTTTTTTTTTCTAATCTTTTTTTTTTTCTTTTGATTTTTTAGGGCATGGGCGTGATAGGTTTTTTTTTTTTTTTTTTTTTTTAGATGTGACTTTTTTTGGGACATGATTTTTATAATAAATTTGGGTGATTACTGTTTTTTGTGTGGTTATTTGTCACTTTTTTATTTTAATTGGACATCATTCTTTAACAAGAGTATATGAATAAATTTATTCAAACTCATTTTTTCTATTCTTCTACTTTTTCACCCCCAACCAAACAAAAACGAGAGAAAATAAAATCTTTTTTATCCTCCCACTTTTCCATCTTTCCATTATTTTTATCCTCTCATTTTTCCACTCCTTCAACCAAACGGATCCTAAATCTCACTAATTGTATCTAGAGTACAAGGACGTAGTGCCTTCTCTTCTCACATTATAATGGATCTCCTAATTAAATTCTTTGTGAGATCTTCTAATAATTAATGATGGACATCACTTGAATGTTTCGATGAGTTTATGACTACCTAGTGTTCTCTCCTTTTACATTCATGATGAACCTCATCATGAATTAAATTATTGGGATTTACCATAAATGTGAGAGTCAAAAACACTACGTCATCATAATATTTTTAAATTGTAATTGTATGTTAATATAATACACAAAATAAAATTGATAAAAATAAACTTATCCAAACAAATGACTAATAAGTAATATTTATTTGGTTGTGTATTATATAAAAGTTGTTACGGTCATATTTTTATGTAATTAGCATATCCGTTGACAAAACACATTTATTGGTATTTCGGTCTTAGTTTCTAGTGTGTACAAGAACATCACGAAGAAAATCAACCAGTAGTATGAATAAAAACACAAGACTACTTAAGAAACTGCTTAAGAAAAACTAAATTTGCAGGTACCAATACCTCATCAATGCATGCTGATCTATCAAGACTTAATGAAACTTGATACCTCTTGATCTATGGGATTTCTGATATAGTTTGCAACGTTTTATTGTAAGTGGCTATTTGTTTATAAGTTTCTGTAACCTAATAGGAGAGTCTATTTAAAAAGCCCACTTCAGATTCTTAAATTATTGAGAAGACTTCGTTATCTTCTTAATTAGGGATGGTAGTTTTTTTTTTTGGAATAACAAGTATTTTAACACACACATGAGAAGAGGGGAGAAAGTCTTAAAGAAACTGGCAGTGATGTATATCCAAAATGGTCTAACTCTTAAATACACAGTACAAATTTGAAAAAGCTCTTTAACTCACGCTTATTTTCCAATGTGAGATGGTAGTTCCAAAGTTCTAATTGATGACAATTAGCCATGTTTGGCTGGTCAGTGTGAAGCAGAAAAGTGTTTCCCCACAAGTTGAGTGACACTCTCTATACTTTCCTCTCTTCTCCCCTTTTCTCTCTCCCTTCTAATAAAACATGGTAATTTAGGATGTGAGATTTTTATGATATTTTTTTATGTATTTATACTTAAAATAAAAAATCATTTATATATCAGATTTATAAATTGAGTTTTGCTTATAAACATGAAGTAATTAAGTTTAATCTTTAACCAAAAAAGAAAACTTTCATTGCCCCTTTTCAAATTTCAATTGCCATGCATTTTATGTGGTACCGAAACAAGAATAAAATTTAGTTACAAAATTAATTGATTTTACTTAATATATTTTTATTAGAGGTGAATTTTGACAAATCCATCATTAGATTACATTTTCTTCTTATATCCTTCATGCTTGCAAAATTTTTAGAAATTAAAGATTAATAGTTATGTCATCAATAAATTGTTTAAATTACAAGTTTTTTTTAGTTTAAAATTATACGTAAAATATAAATTTATAAACTATATAGTAAATAATATCCGATTGACATAAAATTTGACATGTGTATTAAGACTGTAAAGAACATGCATTTCAACGGTTAGATTTTTAAGATATGTAGTAATGTTTATTTTATTGAGTAAGAATGTAGCCTAAGGCTACAACCAATTTTGTAACTAGAATTTTTGTTAGGATTTTTAATGTTGGCTAATTCCATGACAAATTCTCATGTATTTTAGGTTTTAGTTAGTTAGGTCCAAACTATTAAATATTGGCAACCCATCATGATAAAAAGGCGGAGTCCGGGTTAAAAATTTCTTAAAGATGTCAAAATTTTGATGTGCTCAAGATCACTATGAAGACAAAGCCTGAGAAAGATGTTGCAGTAATAAACTGGGAGCTTAGGCTGCGTTTGTTTCACATGAAAATGCTTTTAGGAAACTATTTTACACACTTGTGTGTGTTTGGTACCACAAAAAATACGGTCAAACGGAAATTCAACAACCCGTTGACCGTAAAATAAGCCACTAAAAGCGTAAAATCAGTTACACTTTGATTTTACCTTCAAACATTTTCCAGAAACCACACCTGAAGAGAGAGAGCTCAAGCACACTGCTCACATGGTCCAAAACCCATCTCCAAGCTCACCTCAGCCAAGCTCTGGCTAGCCCAGATTGTGTCGTCACTACCGCCCAGATCACGCCACCCCACCGCCCAGATCACGCGCCGGCCAAGCTTCCTCTTTTTTCTCTCTTATTCCTCAACTCTTCTTCCCCCTCTTGCTCAACGTTGCCGCCATCTAGGTTGGAGCCTTGCATCTCATTCTCGTCATCACCACCCAAGACCGATCTTGTTCTTGACCCACCCAAGACCAATCTTGTCACACCACTGAAGATCGTCGCCGTTGCTGAAGACTGATCTCATTGACCCTTTCTCCATCTCTTTCCCAATCTATCGCTCTTTCCCTCAATCTCTCACTCTTTCTTCCTCCCTCTCTCTCAGTTTGACCAAGTTCAACTTGTGATGAATGGAAGCTGAGAAAATATGAGAAACTAGTAGAAATTTGGGTTTTTAGAATGCAACCAAACACCTGAAAAAATTTTCTAAAACAATCTCTATAATGCAGCCAAACACTTGAAAATATTTTCTTTTTCCAAAAATATTTTCACCTGAAAATATTTTACACACAAAAAATATTTTGCACTAAAACAAACGCAGCTTTAGATACAGACCATGTTACATATTAGAGGTCTTGTAAGTCTTGATTGTAATGCAACCTATCCTAGCGGAGTTGACAAAACTAGGCTAAGCTTTGGAATGCCATTTTTTATTTTCTATTTTCTACTGAGCTTTCACTTCATTAACAATTCATCATCTCTTGTGTGATTGTTTATTTATATTATTGAATATGGTTAATTAACTACTTGAACCTAATTTGTGAGATTGGTAAATCCATAGTAAACTGTACTAGATTTCAGAGCATATCCAACATTTTGAAACCAATTCCTTCCAATGGGATAGAGATGGAAAATGACATTCCATGTCAATATCTATCTTTCTTTAATATTTTATTTAAACGGTGTATTGATATGTCAAATATATTCCCTTTCTCAATTTATTTTTATTTTGGTCAGATTTTTGGATAAAAAATATAAATATTTAATTAATCTACTATATATTTTATTTTGATGGCTCTCACTTTGATTTGGCCCACTCTTCTATTATATTATTGACCTCTCACCTCCTATGCTCCGCAGCCATTGCTCAAGACCAGGGAAGAACAAACCTAAACGTGGGATGTAAATAGGTTTTCTCCTTCACTGGTTGTTGGCATTGTTGCATAAGTGTATTTAGTTGTTAACTGAGGACTAGCGAAATAGATGTTTCTTATTTTTCAAATGAGTACTTCTATGCTCATTTTATTCACACAAAAAAAAAAAGAGGGTGTGTGGATTCTTTTTTTTTTTTTTTTTTTTAGTAAAATAGCACACATGCCCAAGTAGAAAGCATGAATCCTGGGCCTAATCCTTATTGTTTAAGGGATTGGGCTTGGTTCACCGCAGCTAAGTTGGGCTGATTTCGAACTAAGTTGTGTACAAAGCGCGGATCCTTCAACACATACATACTAACATACATAAAACATATACGCATTGAACAGCAAGGAACAGTAAAAAAAGATATAAGGGAAAAAGTAAAATAAACGTTAGAGATCTTAGGATGATATGGGATGTTTCATTATTTTCTTAAGTTTTTAATACATCATGCTCACTAAGATGTGCTACAAGGTCCAAATAAGTTCAAAAATTACAGATTTAGATGGCTCCTCAAACCTCTAAAACCTAAGAAGTTTAAATCCCTTTGAATCCAAGTGTATTCTCTAGTGGCTGTATCAGGATCCCAGACAATGTTTTCCCTCTCTTTTCTCTTTTTGAATTCTACCAGAGTTTTCCCAAGGATCTTTTCCCTCTAATTCACTATTGCTAAATGTCTTTCACTGTTGGCTGTCCCTTCTTTTTATAATGCCATCCTAGGGTTCCTAGTGTACCACTAATTCCTTCCTTTTCAGAGTGCCATCCTAGAGTTTCACCATGATCATGGTCATGACACATCTGACTGCTACGACATAAAGCAACAGATAGAAGATCTTATTAGATAAGGAAAGTTGCAGAGGTTCGTCAGCAAGGAAAGGGCTGATGCGCCCCAAGAACAAGCTGCTCGAAGAGAGAACAAGCGTCCTAGGGCGCCCCTAAGAGACATAAGGATGATTGTTGGAGGACCTATAGCTTTTGGCTCATTAAAAAAGGCCCGCAAGACCTATTTAAGGATGGCTCAAAAGGTCTAATTGATGGGATTCGCCTCAAAGATGGCGCAGATCGACAACCCCATCATCGGATTCTTAGAGGAAGATGTCCAACGTCTCCATCACCCGCATGATGATGCACTCGTTGTTAGCATATGGGTAAGGGAATACAACACTCACCGGGTCCTGATTGAAAACAAAAGCTCTGCCGACATCCTCTACTATCCAGTATTCCAACAGATGAAGATTGAAAGAGAACGACTGGTCTCGATCAACGCCCCGCTCTTTGGATTCGGAGGAAAAAGGGTATATCCCTTCAGAGCAGTCACATTACCCATAACAGTCGGTGATTATCTAGAGCAAATCACAAAGGATGTAACATTTCTTATGGTTGACTGCTCATCTGTCTACAATGCCATCCTTAGATGACCTACCCTCAACTCATGGAAGATCGTGACTTCAACTTATCACCTGATGATTAAGTTCCCTACCGAGTACGGGGTTGGGTAAGTACACGGAGATCAAGTAGCATCACGAGAGTGTTACATAGCAATGTTGGAAATGGAAGACCACCCATGAGCATAGAAGAGTAGCAGATGGCTGTAGAACCAGTTGAGGGATTGGAAGAGATACCACTCGACAACTCCAGGCCTGAATGAACAACTAGGATCGGCATTCTCGCCCGTCCGACAATTCATCAAGCGCTCATAACATTTCTAAAAGAGAATTAGGACATCTTTGCTTGGAGTCATGAAGACATTCCTGGAATCGACCATTTAGTCATGGTGCACAAGTTGAATGTATCGCTTACTTTTCCCCCTATTCGTCAGAAGAAGCGAGTATTCGCCCAAGAACGAGGTCGGGCCATAGTAGAGGAAGTCCGCAACTTGCAAGATGCAGACTTCATTAGAGAAGTTTTCTATCCCGACTGGCTGGCCAATGTGGTGATGGTCAAGAAAGCCAATAAGAAGTGGAGGATATGTGTATATTTTACGGACCTGAACAAGGCGTGCCCCAAGGATAACTACCCACTCCTATGGGTTGACATCTTAGTGGACTCTACAACCTAGCACCAGTTATTGAGCTTCATGGATGTTTTTTCTAGCTACAATCAGATCAGAATAGACGAAACTGATCAAGAGAAGACTTCGTTCATCACCAGCCAAGGCCTCTTCCACTACCAAGTGATGTCGTTCAGCCTCAAGAACGCAGGCGCAACATATCAGAGATTAATGAACAAGATGTTTGCCCATCAGATTGGAAGAAATGTTGAAGTTTATGTTGATGGCATACTGGTAAAAAGCCGAAGGGAGGATGACCAATTGGACAACCTCAAGGAGGCCTTCAACACCCTCCACACTTACAACATGAAGCTCAATCCGAGTAAGTGTGTATTTGGAGTAACAGCAGGGAAGTTCCTAGGATTCATGGTGTCCCATAGAGGTATTGAAGTCAACCCAGACAAGATCCGGGCCATAATGGAGATGTCACCGCCAATGAACATGAAAGAAGTACAAAGCCTCAATGGCAAAGTAGCGACGTTGAATAGGTTCGTATCAAAGGCTACGAATAGGTGCCTACCTTTCTTCCGCACATTGAAAATGTCTTTTGAGCAGACAGCCGAGTGTCAACAAACATTTGAAGAATTAAAGGCCTACCTCTCTTCACCACCGTTGCTAAGTCCCTCCAAACCAGAAGAAGAACTATTCCTCTACCTGGCTGCATTTCCGGTTGCCGTCAACGCAACCTTAATTAGGGAAGAAGGCAAGGTACAAAAACTGCTCTACTACACAAGCTAAGCGCTCTGAGGCACGAAGGAAAGATACCCACCAATGGAAAAGCTCGCCTTTGCTTTAGTCACCACAACTCGTAAGCTCAAGACATGCTTCCAAGCTCACACTGTGGTCGTCCTAGTGGACAAGCCTTTACTGCGAGAAATGAGTAGTCCTGACGCCACCGGACGGATGGCGCTATGAGTGATAGAGTTAAGCGAATTTGATACTTAATACTGCCCCCAAACCGCCATAAAGGGACAAGTAGTTGCCGAATTTATTGTAGAGTTCACCGGCATGAAAGGTTAGGGGGTAGAAGAACATCCTCAATGGAACATCCACACGGATTGATCGTCTAATAGGTAGGCTGGCGAGGTTGGCATAATGCTTCATTCCCCAAAAGGTGACGAGATTGAATATATGGTTTGTCTAGACTTCCCAACAACCAATAATGAAGCAGAGTACGAAGCTTTAGCGACAAGGCTAGACCTCGCAAAAGCCACAGGGGCAACAAGTGTGGTCATATATTGCAACTCTCAGGTCATCACTACTGACCAGTCAGGTAAATGGAGACTTTGAATGCAAAAGGGAGAAGATGAAGAGGTACTTAGAGCAAGTGCGGAAATGAGTAAGTGAGATGCAGGCTAAGTTCATCCAAGTCCTTAGAGAAGAGAACAAGAAAGTTGATCACCTTGCCAAAGCCACCTCAGCGGAACACATGCTCATCCCTAGTAAGGTACTCTTTTTTGTTCAGCTCTCGCCCCTTGATAAATGACGTCACTATACAGGAAATAGATTCAGAAAGTAATTAAACCACACTAATAGTTTCCTATTTGAAAAATGGTGCACTACTTGATGATAAGGATGCCACAAGAAAGCTGAAGGTCCAGGCAGTACGATTTGTCCTAATAAAGGATGTCCTGTACAAGAAAGGCTTCTCCCGACCGTACCTACGATGCTTAATCCCTGAAGAAGCGGACTATATCATGAGAGAAGTCCAAGAAGGCATTTGTGAAAACCACTCAGGGTTGTGATCGTTGGTGCACAAACTAATTCGAGCTAGATACTACTGGCTCACTATGTAGAAAGATGCCCAGGCTTATGTTAAAACTTGCGACAAGTGCCAGAGGTTCAGTAATGTAATCAGCAGCCGAAGGAAGAGCTCACCCTAATGACGGCCCCGTTGCCTTTCGCTCAAGAAAGGCTGGACATCTTAGGCTCATTCCCAATAATAATAAGGCAGTTGAAGTTTCTAATAGTTGGCATAGACTATTTTACCAAATGGGTTGAAGCTGAAGCCCTGGCTACCATCATAGAGTAAAGCGTAAAAAGCTTCGTCTGGAGGAACATCGTTTACAGGTACGAGACCCTTAGAGTCTTGGTCTCAGATAATAGGAAGCAATTTGACAACAACCCCTTCAGGGACTTTTGCTCACAATTGGGGATCAAGAACCACTACTCCTCCCCTGCCCACCCTGAAGCCAACAGGCAAGTAGAAGTCACAAACCGATTATTGCTCAAGATCATCAAGACTCGGCTGGAGGGGGCAAAAGGTATATGGCCAAAAGAGCTGCCAAGCATACTATGGGCGTACAGGATGATAGCTAGAACTCATACAGGGGAAACGCCGTTTCGACTAGCATATGAAAGCGAGGCAATTATCCCAGTTGAGGTTAGGCTCACAAGCTATAGGGTAGGCAACCATAATGAGAGGAAAAACGACAAGGTCATGCATTTACAGCTTGACCTAGTGGACGAAGTCAGGGCGACAGCTGAACAAAGGTTAGCATGGTACCAGGACCTCATGGCCAAGCACTACAACTCCAGGGTTAGGCACATAGACTTCTTAGTTAGAGATCTTGTCTTGAGGAAAGTGACGGGTGCCACAAGAGACTTTTCTTAGGGAAAGCTCAGACCTAATTGAGAAGGACCCTACAGAGTCACGTCATGGCAAAGGAAAAGTACGTACCACCTGGAGACGTTAGACGGGTAGAAGTTACCTCATCCATAGAACGCCGAGCACCTTAGGAGAAAATACCAGTAGAAGACATCATGAAGGGCACTACTCCTTATTTTCAGTTTATTTCTTTTAGTTAACTTTTACCGACAGTACTTTTTAAACCTAAAAGGTAGGTTTTTATTCCTTTTTTTTTTTTAAGAACAATTTTTTACTTATGCAGGCATTTATCACAATAAGAGGAGTTAATCAAATATGACCTGTGTAAATGTTTGTCTCTAGTACATGTGTGATTAAGTCCATAAGTGGACGAGCTTATTATTAAGTCCACAAAGTGTACTAGTTCATCCCATGAGGATACCTCGAAACTATTAAGTCCATAAGTGGACAAGCTTATTATTAAGTTCACAAAGTAAACGAGTTCATCCCATGAGGATGCCTCGAAACTATTAAGTCCATAAGTGGACGAGCTTATTATTAAGTCCACAAGGTGGACGAATTCATCCCATGAGGGTGCTTTAAAACTATGAAGTCCATAAGTAAACGAGTTTATTATTAAGTCCACAAAGTGGACGAGTCCATCCCATGAGGACGTCTCAAGTCCAAATATGGACGAGTTTACTACAAGGTCCACAGATGGACGAGTCCATGAGTGGACGAATTTATTAAGTCCAAATATAGACGAGCTTACTACAAAGTACACTGGTGGACGAGTCCATAAGTGGACGAATTTATTAAGTCCATATGCGGCGAGTTTACTACAAAATCCATAAGTGGACGAACTTACTGCAAAGTCCACGAGTAGATGAGTGCACAACTATGCCCACAAGTAGATGAGTCTGTTGCAAAGCCCAGAAGCAAACGAGCTTAACACCAAGTCCACAGGTAAATGAATGGATGGACGAGTTCATTGAATCACATACTCTCAAGATTGGTAGACACAAACAGAAATCAACAAAAGTATATGTATCTACAACAACGGTTACAAAAAGGACACCATAATATAAAAAAGGTGTTTACAAAAAGCCCAAAAAACAAAGGGCACATTACATTGTCTGAAAATAGGAAGAAGTATATGAAAAATAAGTTAAAAGTAAAAAACTAAACTATAGGGTCCTGGACATCTTGCACAGGAACATTCTCGTCGTCTTCAGGAGGGGGGTCTTGGGCACTTGGAGCTGAAAGGTTCTCAACGTCAAAAGGAGGATCTTTAGATGAAGGGATTATAGGAGTAACGGGTCTTTCGTGAGCAGGTTGAGAGAGAACCACGACGTCATCCTACACACCTTGCTTTACATGAGTAGACTCGTTGGTCACATCATTAGTGATGTCGCCAGCAGCAGGGGTCATTGGCATACAGTCGTCCAGGGTGACCTTGGATAAATCCAAGTGTGGGAAGACGGATTTAACTTGCTTCAGGCAATCCTCAAACCCGTCACCATAGTAGAGGGCACAAGCGTCAATAAAATCCTGCAAAGCCTTGAACTCCGTTATGGCGTTAGCTCTAGCAGTCTCTACCTGCCCAAAGAGAGCCGTCAGTTCCTTCTCTACTTTGCCTTTGTCTCCTCAGCCTTTTCCCTAAGATTCGCCTCCTACATCAGCTTCTTCTTCAAATCCTTCACCTCTTTGTTTAGAATACGAATGACCTTCTTGTCTTGTGCTTACTCATTAGTTAAGGTCTCATTTCATTTTCTAAGGCGATGGATCACCCCTTCCTAGGCAACGCACCTGTCTTAAAGCACCTTCATACACACCAACGCCTACAAAGCGAGACAACAGTCAACTAAAAAAATAAAGAATCATAAGGTGTATGCATCAAAGAGAGAAGACGTACCCTAGAAAGGTCAAAAAAACCTGACGACCCCAGGTCCTCAGTCTCCTGATTACCGCAAGGATCTAAATTCGTCTACTTGATGATCGACTCAACCATCTCAACGGCGTATCCCTTATGAGCAAGGAGATGACGAGTTTCTTGGTTGACAGGGCCTGTCGCTGTCATCAGGCCTTTGCCAACCCCATGACCTTGTTTGGGAGGTGACGACTTCTTCAATTATTTGTCAGCTGTGGAAGTAACCTTGCCCTCCTTAGGAGGCCGGTCCTCCTTCTCTTTAGCCTTGCGTTTGGGCGCCCCCTTCCCAATGACCTTGGGAGCTGACGAGGACGCCACCTCCTTACCTTTCTTATTTTCCTTCTCTTTTCTCTTGCAGGTAGTAGCTGACACCCTTATCGAGGCTCTCAATCTAGTTGCCCTCATTTCTGCAAAGGATGACTAACGAAGTTAGATGCGTAGACAAATGTAAATGACGGCGGGCAAAAGGAAAGGAATGAAATACTTACGTCAATGAGAATAATTGTTTAGTCTACAGGCTGCTAGCGTTAGCTCCGGACCACCACAATAGGTGTGTAGACTATCAAGAGTAATCAGGTCCCTGCACTTCCGTTCCTCAAATGGAATTTCAAGGACCCAATGGATGAATTCCTCTTGCTCTTCAGTTATACATGGACGAATGCTCGCTAAGAAAAGAAGCAGACAACACTATCAAAGTAAAAGAGTAGACAACGTTAATGCTAACAAAGATGAAGAAAAAAGAGAAAGCATACGACGCTAAACCTATTTCCTTAACAATGCCCCAAGTGTTGTCAAAATTATGAGGCATAGTAACCCACTTTTCTGGACGACATACCCAATTCGTCCCTTGTATGAAAAAATATCTACTCTTCCACTTCCTATTGGAGTTAGGCATGTTTGACACCAGCCTAAGTGTTTTCTTCCTTGCTGCAAAATGGAATATTCCTTTAGACTAGGCGATGTGCTGAGGTCAATAGCACTAGAAGAACTTGTCTAATGTAAGCTAACAGCTTCTGCCGCTAAGAAGACCTTAGAGGATTTCAACCCCAATAAATATCCTCCAAGCATTTGGCCAACTGGCGGTGTAACGCTGTCAGCAACAACCTCAGCTCGGCAGCAAACATGGCATCATACATGCCAACGTCTGCAGTTCTCCCCAAGTAACACTTCTCAAACTTCTTGGGAAGACGGATTGGGATATTTTCAGGGATTGGGAAATGATCCCTTAGGTCCTTAAAGACATTAAGCATCATCAATGACTTGAAATCGTTGACGGTCCATATCTTGGGTAGGATAAACGGACGGGTGTGGCCATCCCCTAGACTTCCTAAACTATTTCCCTCAGTAGCCCCCTCGTCACCCTCAACCTCGTCCTCGTTATCTTCTTCTCCCTCTTCTCCTTCACCTACCTCTCCATTATAGCTCTCTTCGTCATGAGAATGGGCTGACAGTTCCCTCTTTGACAACTAAAAAAAGCTCTCCTCGAGCTCATGACCTGACTGGAAGACTTTGTCGTAGCGTGCTCCCTCACGGACTGACAATTGTTCACTTATTGCTTTCCTATCACCTGACATCTATTCACCTACAAGCAACAACGTAATCTAAAAGCCTACTTTGACGGGTCTCTAATAGAAGTAATGACTAAAACTACAAAGGGTCAAAAAAAGAAGAAAGGAAAATAGAGAAAGAGTACTTACAGGGTAAAATTACGACTTTGAAGCTGACAAAATATGACAAGGTTGACGTGGTCCACAAGCTGACGACAATATAAGCGACGATATAACTATTATATCCCTCTCTTAAAGTTTGCAAGGATGAAATAAGAGGAAATATGAGGAAGAGGTGAGCTATTTATAAGACGAAAATACATAGGAAACGAAGCGACACCTTTGTTCAAAAATGAGGCCTATCAGCCTGTGCCACTTGTCCTAGCATTTAATAATGATTATTCAAGGGACCATTAATGAACACACCTTTTTATGAGCAAATGAAAATAAGAGCTGTGAATCAGATTCCATAGCCCGTTGGCTAAAACCGATGGAGCCATGGAGTAGGGGGCAGCTGATAGGGGTAATTTTTAATTGATAAAATAAAAGAAGCTATTGGAACCCGTCATCTCGGTTATATATGCTAAATACTTCATGCAAGATGAAGCTGTCAGTCTATAAGCTGACGACTTCATCCCACGACTTGACGGCACCTACACTTGGACGGGATGAGAAGCTGAGGGGGAGAAAGCCGAAGGCAAAAAAGGAAATGGTGACAAGTCCAACATGTTTATACTTGGCCTCTAAGAATATACATATAAGGAAACATCCTGCACCCCATGGTTAACCCTAATCAAGGGGATCCCTACAAGGAAAGTATCCCGCGACATACACGTGTTAATGAAGATCTTCCCTACAAGGAAAGACCATCTCCACCAAGAAACGGATGTCAACTTTACGCTATTATAAAAACCTCAAAACTCTCACAAACCAAGGTACACATAATTCAATCTAACTCTGGCACTCTAGAGTTATGAAAGTTTTCTAACTTAACATTCGAAGAACATTTAGCCGGTACCACACCAGTACTCTTTGTAGGGTCTTCATCTTTTGTGTTGTGCAAGTTTTTATCTAGAGCACGTGAAAACCATGTGGTTTACTGGCAATTTTCAGCATCATCAGTTATCATGGTTTTTTAGTGGAGTTGTGGTGTGCTTTTGTATTAGAACCTCTTTCTCTCTCCCTTATGTGTGTATGTTTGTTTCTAAAAAGAAAAAAAAAAAGAAAAAGAAAAATCATTGTGCCACATTAGACTACCCATGTAAAAATTTCTACACAAAGAGGTGGCAGTGCCACTCATTAAAAACGCCAAACTAGGGGTAAGTTTAAAAACTGCACCACCTACCAAAAAAGCATCATAAAACTGGGCTGATCGGTGACTATTTTTATAAATTCAATGGTGTTGATGCAGACATTGGTAGGGGGTTTGAAAAATCGAAAAAAGAAATCACATTTGATTGCCTAACCCCCCCCCCCCCTCCTCCTCCTCCTCTCAAACCACCTACTTAATAAAAAGTTGTGTTGAGTTAACAGAAATATGATTCATTTTAATTTGTTCTCAAACCACCTACTTAATAAAAAGTTGTGTTGAGTTAACAGAAATATGATTCATTTTAATTTGTTTAATAAATTGTTGTATTTTTTTTACACATATACAACTCATTTCAATCTATTTAAGTAAAAAGACCTAAAATAATTAACATATTTTTATATTTTGTAAGCACATAAATTACAATTATTAACAAATAAATTCTACATAAATCATGTTTCGTAGTGGTAAAATTAATAGAAGTACTAGCAACATTCAATCTAAAAGGTTTTATTTAAACCTAACGAAATTCCACTCAGATTTACAAATATACACAATTTAAAGAAAGATAAAATGAAATAAGCATTGATTTATTTTTCTTTGTTTTCAAAAAAAGGTAATTTGTATACTTTCAATGATGAGTTTCTCAATATTACTAATAAATTCTTTTAATTACTTAATTTCATATATAAAATTTAAAGTTTTATTGAATAGAAGTGACATTTGTTTACATAAATTAGGGAAATTACACTATAACCCCTAAGCTATACTCTTTTTTACACTTGCACATCTAAACTATAAAAATGCACACTTTATCCCCCTTAAACTATTTCCCAGGTAATACTTGTCCCCCTAAACTATGTGCATTTTCATAGTATAAGAGGGGTAAGTATAGAATGATGTATAGTTTAGGGGGATTTAGGGGGATTTAAGGGGTTAAAGTGTAATTTTTTCAATAATTTAAATAGGTTCGTATCAAAACTGGTCAACCCAATAATAATCCGAGTTATTTTAAGTTGTAGGAAATACAAAATTAACCCATTTTTTAATCAATTGGCATTGAGCCAAGCCACTATGACATAAATTTATTAGACTAAACATTAAATAGCAAAAAATAATAAATCATGTCATGTTTATATTGGTGGAGTAAGTTAAATATTGTCACCCTTTACAAAGAAATTTGAATATGAAATGATTTTTCCCTTTTTTCAATGGCGACAATGAATTGATCACACATATCAAAAACAACACTATCACAATAACACTCACAATTTTGCATCAATTTGTTTAAGTAGCAAGTTATGAGTGATGAAGTTGTAAACCAACCACTTTTATTCAAGTACTTGCAACTCACTACATAGACAAATTGTAACATAAACTATGAGTTTTATAAGCAAAATTTAGATACAGTTCTTAGATAATGTTTCTTAAGTTTCCTTCTTTAGATTCAACCAGGTAGCTATACTTAACTAAAAATACACTTCCATTTCATGAGAAAAAAAAAATTACATAACAGAATTTTAAGAATAAAGTTTAAAGATTAGCACCTAAATTTTCTTTGGGTTTTATTTTGGCACTTTGTTGGGCTTTATTTTGGCACAAGCATTATTTTACTTTAGACTTTCCAAGCTTTGGGGGCGCGGAGGTGATTTCCATTTTTGGGGAACTCATCTAATTGATGTGATATTAACATTCCTTCCCCATTAAACGCCTCCAAAGACTTGTAAAGCACATAATTTCAACAATGTTTTAATGTTAGAAAAAGTCAATAGGTGGTGATAGGAGGAAAAAAAAATTCATGATTTTACTTAAAGTATATATTAGTAAAATTAATTTTTAATCGGATAGTAAATTGAAATATTATTGTCATTTAAAAAAAATTAACTCTTTGAAGCCATGACTGGCATATAAAACAATTTTTGTTTTTAAAAAAAAATGTATTAGACAATTTCTGTTATTATTATTTAACTTATTTCTTCAATGGATATATATACACACACATATATTAACATGAAATGACTACTTAATTTTTTATATATTTATTTTTTTTTGCTAAAGTGCGATGAATACTTAATTATTATGCCAAAGAAAGTTTTGACATAATCCAATGTTAAAAATAGGCATAAATGCACTTTTAGTCCATATATTTTGGTTTTTTTTCATTTTAATTCCTACATTTTAATTTTACCACTTTTATTTAACGCGTTCTATTTTGGTCTTTTTTGTTAGCCCACTAACGGAAATTGCTTAAGTAGCAAACTGAGTGCATTGCTGGCACGTCAAATACTGACGTGACCAATTAAAAAATAATAAAAAAATTTTAATTAGCATTAAAAAAAATGCCATGTCAGCTTCTAAATATAAAAAAATTTATCAATCAATTTTAACGAAATTAAAAAAGAAAAAACAAAATTAAAAACAATAAAATACATCAATTCAGATCTAATTCATTTTGAACAATAACACACAAGAACACAATCACAAATTTAAACGTCAACACAAGAACATAAAACACAAACCAAAACCAAACACAAAAAACACAAACTCAACACAGAACATAAAGCAAAAACTCAGATTACAAACACAAAGAACACAATTATAGAGCCCACCCAAACCCGGACTACACCTTCGCCATTTCCTTCCTCAAATCCCAAGCTCACTCCCTCAACCTCCAAACACAAACTCTCCATTTCACTCTCTATCTCTTCCCTCTCAGTTCTCCCTACTCAAGATCTCCCTCAACCTCCACAGCCATCACCACCAACCTCCACATTCCTCGCCGCCGACCTCCCAAGCCAGGTCTCTCATTTCTTCTCTCTCTATCACTCTCTATCTCTTCCCTCTCCTCCCTGCTTAAGATCTCTCAACACCAACCTCCACAACCCTTGTCGTCGACCTTCAGATCTCTTAATTGGGTCGTGGGTGTGAGATTTGGGATGGGTTTCGATGTGTGGGTTTTGGGTCATTGATTGATTGGTTGGATTGGGATTTTGGGCCAGTGGTGGTGTCGTGGTTGTGGCGGTGGTTGGTTGAGGTATGGTCGGCAATATTTGTGGCTATAGTCGGCAGTGGTGTTTGTGGCTATAGTCGGCAGTGGTGTTTGTGGCTGTAGTGGGCCATTGGGGTTTGTTGAAGATTTTGAGTTTTTTTTTTTTTTTTTTTTTTTTTTTTTTTTTGAGGTTTTTGGATTTGGAATTTGTTGGAGATTTAGTGATTGTGATTGTAGTTTGTGGCGGTTGTTTGCCGTTGGTGGTGATTTGCCATTGCTGTTGCCGTTGGCGGTTAGTTCATGGCGGTTTTGAGTTAATATATTAGTTATGCAGCGAAATGGAGAGCTTGTGTTTGGAGGTTGAGGGAGTGAGCTTGGGATTTGAGGAAGGAAATGGCGAAGGTGTACGTAGTTTGGGTTTGGGTGGGCTATGTAATTGTGTTCTTTGTGTTTGTGATCTGAGTTTGTGCTTTATGTTCTGTGTTGAGTTTGTGTTTGGTTATAAGCTTGTGTTTTATGTTCTTGTGTTAATGTTTAAATCTATGATTGTGTTCTTATTGGAAAATGACATGTTTGTATCTCATACAAAACATATGCAGCGAAAAATAAACAGATCTGCTTCATTCACAATTGATAACATGCACGATGTAAATTTCAGAATTCAAGAACAAAAGAGCATATCTTGGTTTGGATAATTTCAAAACAAAGATCGAAAGTACTTGGGAATACTTTTAATCTTTACTCCAATTTCACTTTACGCCCAAGAAGTGTGGTCTCTCAATTAGTTTCTAAGGGAGAATGATAAAGTGTCTCACACTCACATCCACACTATTTCACAATAGTGTCTCTTTTTCTTTCTTTTTTTATCTTCTAAAATTTTGTATGTTTCTCCTTTAATATCTAACTGATTACCTAATTGGGCCAGCCTTTTGGACCTTTCTAATTGGGCTAAAGTGTGTGGCTTGGAGTGGAACCAAAAGGGACCAATAAGACACTAGCTCCAATGGGTTGGGCTTTTCTGTCAACTCTTGACAAGTCCAAAGTTACCATTAACTATATTTAATACCACTATATAAATATAGTTACACTCTAGGTCTTATTTATAAATTATATCCCAAGACTTTATTGTGCATGCAACCCTTTCATAAAATATTTGTAATAATACAAAGTCATGAATATAGACTGTCATTTGTAAATTACTACATCTTAATTCCTTGAGTACCCGGTTTAATTCTTTAAGTTATTCATCATATATTTTGAAATCCAATTTCATAAATATATATGTTAGTAACTTTTTACTAAAGTGATTAGGCCTAACTCTCTGAATAACTGAATCCATTAAACTTATCTCAAGAGAATATTTTTATATCTCTGTTAAGAGACTATGAATTCCATCTTGAGAATATGTATTCCATTAACACTAAATGTGGCTACCCAACATACTGAGGTTTTGACCGTTACCTTAGATCTCACTCCTGATATATTAAAGCAACCTACATTTTATGATCAGATCCATTATCCTCTCAGGATTAAGAATTCATACAAATAGAAGTGAGATTTATCATTTAATTGGCAGTCATTAAGAAAATAATAAATTTCACAACGGTCCAGTTCAATATGTTTTAACTCTTAAAGCATATCAACATATCAACTAGAAATCTCCATTTCCATGATCAGGACAAATCATCTTAGTTGATACGTTATAGTTTTCGCAGATGAAATGCCCAATTTCATCACCGATTACGAACTACAATTCTGAGTTTACAAAGAATTTGTGATTTATATTTTCTGTGACTAAATCACATAAATCACATGCTATGCATCTCATAGACTATATGATAATGTCCTATATTCATGTTACCATTATTTTAGATTATAATAAAACAAATTTATCAATCATAATATTAAGTTATATATCATGTTATGCATAATATCACATATAATATCATACATAGTATCATACAATAAGATTTAAAGGCACTAATCCTAACAGTTCTTGTATGTTTTTTTTTTTTTTTTTTTTTTTTTTTTTTTTTGTGTTTGTAGTGAATTAGATTTGAATTGATGTATTTTATTTTTTTTAATTTTATTTTTTTTATTTCTTTAAAATTGATTAATAAATTTTTTTATATTTAGAAGCTGACATGGCATTTTTTTAAATGCTAATTAAAATTTTTTATTATATTTTAATTGGCCACATCAGCATTTAATGTTCCAGCAATGCACTCAGTTTGCCACTTAAGCAATTTCCATTAGTGGGCTAACAGAAATGGCCAAAATGAAACGTGCTAATTAATTTAAGGACTAAAAGTGGTAAAATTAAAATTTAGGGACTAAAATGAAAAAAAAAAAAACCAAAATTTAGGGACTAAAAGTACATTTAAGCTTTAAAAATATAGAAAATTAAACCTCTCCTATACTTTAAGAAAAGAAGAAAAAAAAAAAAAAAAACAAAACCCCTTGTCCTATTCTCTAAAATATATTGGTCAATAAAAATAATTAGGCCAGCGAAGAAAGAGAGAGGCCAAAGATGGACTGGCAAAGACATTAACATATGCCAAAAGAACTTGAATAGGGCTGTAAATAAACCAAGCCGATCATGAACAACTCAGACTCAACTTGATAAAAAGTTTGTTCATATCTGTTTGTTTATAAATAAGTCAAGTTTGAGCCTTAATTTTAGGCTTGTTTAATAAACAAGCCGAACCTAAGCAAAAAAAAAAATTTCACAAATAAGCTCGTGAGCTATTAGGCTTGATACATAATAATTCAAACATAGACTCATTTATAAGTTTATATGTATTAGCTAAATATACTCATTACATATATTTTAATAATGACATGACCAACATGAGACCACTACCTATATTGCCTTAATTTTTTCCTTCCTTTAAACTAATCAAGAACCACTTTAGACTATAATTACATTTAAAAATAAATAAATAATTAAGTAAGCCGCATATGATTCTTCCTTATTAATCATCTAAAATAAAATTATGAAACATATTAGTATTTTCTCATTCATAATAGTTACAAACATGTATTTTTCTAATCCTTCACCATCTAATGTGAATGTAAAAATTTCATGTCAAACAATTGCTGAAACTGTAGACAAGGAATGATGAATGAATGAATTTAATTATATAAATTATTAATTTGAATAATAGCTAATCATAAGTAAGACTTGATGCAGAATAAAATGAGTATATATTTTTTTTTTAATTTTAGAGATTTAAGCATTTAATAATGTAATTTTTTTAGATTTCAAGCTCAAAGACTTAACTTGAACTCGAGTTTAAGCTTGATATTAAACTTGAATTTGGCTTGACTAATTAATCAAGCTAAGATCAAGCTTTTTGGCTTTCCTACGAGCTTAATCTCAAACACTATTTTTAGGCTTGACACAAACTCAAGTCAAGCGCGAGTTTTTTATTTTTCCAGACGAGCCAAACTTAAACAAGCACTACTCGATAAAACTCAGCTCATTTACAACCCTAAACTTGAATTTCATAAGGTGTCAAACTTATGGTTTATATTGTTTAATAAAAGATTGTTATATCTACTTTTTACTTAAAAATTAATATATTATACTACACTTAATAATATTTTAATAAACTTTAAATTGGGTTTGATCTTCAGATAGATAGTAAAATTAATATGGTTGTACTTATTCTTTAATCTATAATATAATGATGTGAAATCTTGGGATTTGAAGTATAAAATTTGAGTTAATCTAATTATAAATTATCAGTTATTTTAAAACTTCAAACTAAATTTCAAACTATTAAAAAAATGTAAAGTCAATTATTTAACTATAATTATATCACAGACCTGAAAGCCTTTGTTAATCAGCATCCCTGCGGTGCAAAAAAGAGTTGCAAACAAACTCATCACCATCCGAATCTCCATCACTAATGAATAAGTGATGGCCTGCTTGGCCTTCTTGTAGGCCAATTTCACGAAGGGCAACACAAACCCATATAGTGCTGAAACACCTAGTGTCATGAAGAACCCAGCAAAGTATTCTTTATTAGATTCACCTTCAGGACGATCATTGCTCGTATGTAAAGCCAAAACACCAGCTCCAATGGTGAGTAAAACCACTGCATTGAAGGAATAGGAAGTGAACTTCTGCTTCACTAAAAGGAAAGCAAAGGCAGCAGTGAAAGCAAGCTGTGAGGCAATGATTAAAGAAGTTGAGACAGGAAGGCGAGCCACGCCATAGGCGTAGAGATAGTCATCAAGGCCTGTGAGGATTCCTATAACTGCGGAGGCAATGAACAAAGGTGGTCTCATGAAGAAGCCCTTTGTGCTTGAGCCTTGTTTGGCTCGGCGGTGAAAGCATGTGATTATGACTATGAGAGGGGTTTCCCTGAGCTTCCAGTTCCATGATTGCAGAAGTCTGTTTCTCGTTTTCTGTGTTTGTGTTTCGCCCTTTCTCTTATCTCTATGTATGATAATAAATACTTAATAAAGTAAGGGTGAAAAGGCGACAAAACAAATCCAAAAAAAAAAAAAAGAGGAGACAAAAGAATGGTCAAGAATCAAGATATTTATTGAGGAGGTCTGAATTTTAAAGGGACTTTATATTTAAATATTTGAGTAGTTATTTTTGGATCCATTAGCGTTTGTTAACTACTATTTTTTTTAAAATTTGATACGATTTTTATTGGAAAATATAAAAAGTTATAACAAAGTTTTCATAAAAGGTTTTTAAAATTATTTATTAAACTAATGTTTTTAGAAAATTTGTTAATTTTTTTCTTTTAGGTAAGAGTTACGTACAATACTTAGATACTATTTTTTAATTTTTCCTTTTAAGATTCTATCAAATAAAATTTTTTTTTTATAAGATGAAAGTGTATTTTTTAATTAAGTGATCGCATAGCTGAACTTTAAAAGTAAAACTTAAAAATAATATATAAGATACTGTAACTTAATTTTGTCATGGGCGAATACTATTGATATATGTAACGTGATTTGAAGAGTTATCCACGTCATAGGTACAAAAAGAAACGGCTATGGTGCGTGGCTAACAACAATTCAAGATTTCCTTGGGGCTTCTTTCTGTTAGGTGATTGCTTGTCGTCCTATTAAAGCAATATAGTGGTCGATTCTTGGGATATTATTGGTTGTTTGTGCTAGCTAGAAAAGCTTTCGGAACGTTAAAATAATAATAATCATAATGCTAGGTCCCTGGCATTATTTACTATTTAGTAACTTTTTTCTATTTCTGATTGATTTTTTTTTAATATATCTGTAACATTACCTTTCTACTATATATATATATATAACCTTTTATTCTTTTTAAAATTGATATGGATTTGGATATGATAGAATCATAGAATGCTTTCATTTCATCTTTAAATTTCCATCAAATGTTTGATCATGAAACTCCTAGAATTGTTGTTGAGATTATTAAGATTAAGAAAAGAGAATGCAATTATAGAGCATAAATAGAATTATTGTAGAATCGGCTTGATGACCTAAGTTCACAACACGCAAAAATTGAGTGTATATTTTTATAATGTTTTTTTTGGGTAAAATATATTTTTATAATGGTTTTTTTTTTTATTGGTATATTTTTATAAGGTTGAACTATATATGACAATGGAACCTGCTATTATAAATTTATAATGAGACGGGTACATCATCATGATCACTGATCTTCTTGTTCTTTTCGGTTAAAAAAAAAAAATTACTGCAGTGACTTGTTCTTCTTTTCTTTTCTTTTGGCTTCCTAGTTACACCATTATTCATCTCAATTGTCAACTTCCTTCGTATGCTCCGTCAGATTTACTGTTCCTTGTTTTAGTTTCTAGTTTTCTGCATCATTATATATGTTCAAATCATGTTGGTGTTGGATCAAGAAGTGTGGATGATTATCATTATCCCGTCGGGTGGGAATCACCAATACTGAGTCACTGACAGAGAAAATAAATCTAATGTTGACAATGTGTAAGGACTATGGAGTCCAAGTATTTATATAGACTCCTCTAATGAATGTCAGGAACAATTATGTTTCTTCTCTTAAAAATGCATCTTATCTAAGAAACGCAACTTCTCAATATATAGTAAAAGTGCACTATGTTATGCTGTGATCATCCATTTAGGGTCGACCCTAAACATTTTGAAGCCTAAGGCGAGAACTTAAAATATGGTCTTTTTATACTTATATATTAATTAAATTAATATTTATTTAATATTTTTATATTATAATATATTTCATTTAAAATCTATTTTTTTTTTAACATTATTGATATCTAGCAATTGTATCATTTCATTATCTTCTAACTCTTTTTGGTGAATTTCTTGCTCATTTGTAATATTTTCATTTAAATTTTGTGTTATATTTGGTTTATTACTAATAACAAATTTATCCATTGATCCTTTTTTAGACTCAATTAATTTTTCTTCTTTTTTTCTTTTTTTTAAGTTTTTCATGAATGTGTGTCCTCGGGGCCTTCCATTAATTTTTATTGAATATGTGACATCCAGATGCATATTTTCTAGTAGACATTTCTAATAAAACAATATATTTATAAAGACTAAAATAAAAAATAACTTTCAAGTGTAGAGCAAATGAGAATTAAAACCTGATTTATATAAAAAAAGTATTGTTGTAGTTTCATCGAACAATAACAAGTTTTTAGCAATCTCAACATGCATAAATAAAGAATTCAATAACAAGTTTTTAGCAATCTCAACATGCATAAATAAAGACCTATTCAATATATAACTAAAACAATATACGATCATCCTTAAGGAGGAGAGAGAGGGCATGGAATGGTCAGATGTTGACATGGAAATGTGATGGACGGTAATTGTTTGCAAGTCAAGTCTTATCTTCATTCAGCCTTCCACACGATCGGTTTTTGGAACCCCAAGAAACCCACAACAGTGTATAGCTTGGCGAAATCTGTCGAGCTGTCTAGCTGGTCGCAACCAACCTCCAAATTTTTCAGATTGAGTAACGATCTCATTGTAGTCCCCGATACAAAGCCATGGTAGCTGATTTTCACGGCCTAATGATTCTAGAATGGACCACGTTTCTTCCCTTTTGCTTGTGTCTGGATGCCCATAAAAGCCGGTTATGCGCCACTTTATACCGGTTTTGTTGCATGTAATATGAGCGTCAATGTGCCACCGCGAGAAACCTTGGATTGCCACCATTGTTTCCGGATTCCATAATAAAGCTAAACTGCCGCTATGACCATCGCTGGACACTGCTAATCCTTTGAAGGTAATTGTGTTTGTAGTGAATTAGATTTGAATTAATGTATTTTATTTTTTTTTAATTTTATTTTTTTTATTTCTTTAAAATTGATTAATAAATTTTTTTATATTTAGAAGCTGACATGGCATTTTTTTAAATGCTAATTAAAATTTTTTATTATATTTTAATTGGCCACATCAGCATTTGATGTTCCAGCAATGCACTCAGTTTGCCACTTAAGCAATTTCCGTTAGTGGGCTATATAAACTAACTAAAATATATATATATATATAAACACAAGATTAAAATTTTAAAAAAAAATTAAGCACAAGTATAACAAAAATTTAAGCACAACTATAACACAAGGCTTATTAATAAGACCCACCCACAAAAAAAAAAAACACAAAACAAATCCTATCTATGACCCAAAAAATAAAAAATAAAAATTGAAGGCCCAAAACTAATAAACAAAACCAGGGCCCAATCTTATTACAAGTCAAAGACTCAAAATGCCCAACTATTTATACCTAAACGACTGTGCTGAACTTGAGAGAGGTAGAGAACAGTCTGAGCAGATTCAGAGAAAGCATGAGAGAGGTGGTCCAGGCAGAGGAAGCTTGTTGCCTTTCTTGAGCTGTTGAGTAGATCAGCAGATGAGAACAGTGGAGAGAATTAGAGAGAATGAGAGACAGAGAGAGGCAGAGAGCAAAGAGAAAGGTAAATTTTTAACGGATTTGAGTTGTTTATTTATTTATTTTTATTTTTTGGTGATTGTTTTGTGGTTAATCTCTTAGACCGGATTTGTAATTTATCTAGTTGACTTGGTTTGTCTAGAGGATAATAATGTTTGATTTAACAAAATTTTTGTATTTTGGTTAAAAGGATGTGCCAGATTTTTGTAATTCCTTTGAAACTTTTTTTTTTTTTTTTTTTTTTTTTGTCGTCTTTTGCCTTACTACTTATTTTCTAAAATTTTGGGGCCTCCCTTCCACTTGGGGGCTTTAGGCAATTGCCAAACTAGCCTAAAGGAAGGGCCGGCTCTACATTCATCACTATTATTATACAGTAACATCTCTCACTTGATCACACCATAACTATTGGTGTTAACTATGATAAACATATAGTATGGTGTCACCACGGTCTGGTATTGCCCAATGTTGATTCTTATCTATAACATCCTTTCTACTATATATATATATATAACCTTTTATTCTTTTTAAAATTGATATGGATTTGGATATGATCAAATGTTTGATCATGAAACTCCTAGAATTGTTGTTGAGATTATTAAGATTAAGAAAAGAGAATGCAATTATAGAGCATAAATAGAATTATTGTAGAATCGGCTTGATGACCTAAGTTCACAACACGCAAAAATTGAGTGTATATTTTTATAATGTTTTTTTTGGGTAAAATATATTTTTATAATGGTTTTTTTTTATTGGTATATTTTTATAAGGTTGAACTATATATGACAATGGAACCTGCTATTATAAATTTATAATGCTCTTTATAGATCGGTGTTAGTGTCCGACTCTAACAAAACTGTGTACACATCTTGTCATGCACAAGTATAACAAAAATTTAAGCACAACTATAACACAAGGCTTATTAATAAGACCCACCCACAAAAAAAAAAAAAACACAAAACAAATCCTATCTATGACCCAAAAAATAAAAAATAAAAATTGAAGGCCCAAAACTAATAAACAAAACCAGGGCCCAATCTTATTACAAGTCAAAGACTCAAAATGCCCAACTATTTATACCTAAACGACTGTGCTGAACTTGAGAGAGGTAGAGAACAGTCTGAGCAGATTCAGAGAAAGCATGAGAGAGGTGGTCTAGGCAGAGGAAGCTTGTTGCCTTTCTTGAGCTGTTGAGTAGATCAGCAGATGAGAACAGTGGAGAGAATTAGAGAGAATGAGAGACAGAGAGAGGCAGAGAGCAAAGAGAAAGGTAAATTTTTAACGGATTTGAGTTGTTTATTTATTTATTTTTATTTTTTGGTGATTGTTTTGTGGTTAATCTCTTAGACCGGATTTGTAATTTATCTAGTTGACTTGGTTTGTCTAGAGGATAATAATGTTTGATTTAACAAAATTTTTGTATTTTGGTTAAAAGGATGTGCCAGATTTTTGTAATTCCTTTGAAACTTTTTTTTTTTTTTGCCCTTACTACTTATTTTCTAAAATTTTGGGGCCTCCCTTCCACTTGGGGGCTTTAGGCAATTGCCAAACTCGCCTAAAGGAAGGGCCGGCTCTACATTCATCACTATTATTATACAGTAACATCTCTCACTTGATCACACCATAACTATTGGTGTTAACTATGATAAACATATAGTATGGTGTCACCGCGGTCTGGTATTGCCCAATGTTGATTCTTATTTATGCTCTTTATAGATCGGTGTTAGTGTCCGACTCTAACAAAACTGTGTACACATCTTGTCATGCACAACTAACCTACTAGTCTTGCCTTTTGGTTGGAAGATAAATTTTCTTTTGTCACTCTCAAACATAAATACTACTTAATTAACTAGTAACAATCAAGATTAGTACCCATGCAAATGATTCTTGACCCATTTCTAGGTCCTCATTGTTTCACAATACCAATTTTTGAAACAGATCATTCAAAAGCAAATTGTAGAAATTGGATACAAAATATTTGAAAGATGAAGACAAAAGCACTACTTGTCATTGTAACGTGGCTTTAATTAAATTATTCTTATAAGCTGGTTCTGTGCATGGTAACTAGGGCTGTAAACGAGCCAAGTTTTATCGAATAGTGCATGTTCAAGCTTAACTCGTCAAGAAAAGTTAAAAGCTCGAGCTTGGCTTGAGCTTGTGATAAGCCTAAAAATAGTATTTGAACTTGAACTCGTGGAAAAGCCAAAAAGCTTGAGTTTGGTTTGGCTTGGCTTGATTAATTAGTCAAGCCAAAATCAAGCTTAATATCAAGCTCAAACTCAAGCTCAGGTCAAGTTTTTGAGCTTGAGATCTAAAAAAATTACATCATTAAATGCTTAAATTTCTAAAATTAAGAAAAAAGAAAAAGAAAATAATATACTCATTTTATCATGCATCTAGTCTTACTTATGATTAGCTATTATTCAAATTAATAATTTACATAATTAAATTCATTCATTCATCATTCCTTATCTACAGTTTTAGCAATTGTTCAAAATACAATTTTTACATTCACGTTAGATGGTGAAGGACTAGAAAAATATTCGTTTGTAACTATTATGATTGAGAAAATACTAACATGTTTCATAACTTTACTTTAAATAATTGATAGGGAAGGATTATATGTGGCCTACTTAATAATTTATTTATTTATTTTTAAATATAACTATAGTCTAAAGTGGTTCTTGGTCAGTTTAAAGGGAAGAAAAAAAATTAAGGTAATATAGGTAGTTGTCTCATGTTTGCCATGTCATTATTAAGATATGTGTAATGAGTATATTTAGCTAACACATATAAACTTATAAATGAGACTATACTTGAATTGTTGTGTATCAAGCCTAATAGCTCATGAGCTTGTTTGTGAACAAATTGTTTTTGCTTAGGCTTGGTTTGTTTATTAAACGAGCCTAAAACTAAGGCTCAAGCTTGATTTATTTATAAACAAACAAAAATGAACAAGTTTTTTATCAAGCCGAGCCTGAGTTGTTCATGATTGACTTGGTTCATTTATAGCCCTAATGGCAACAAGATTCTAGCCTTTGTTTTAACACCTTCGGCCGACCTATACCTTGTCAAATTTGAATGGAGTTAAAAAGACCACTAGTTGACTTTGAAAAATATATATCAATTTGTATGTTTTTGTCTAATGGTGTTTTGTGATGCAAATTATAGTAGTGTAAAACAAAAAATTTGTTCTTTTCTATTTCTTACAGAGATTTTTTATTTTTTTATTTTGGTTTGGATTTTTGAGAATTATTTTAGTAACATCTACATTTTATTAGTGAAATTTCCTTCTCATTATCACTTGCAAATATTTAGTATTCTTTCATGTGTGTTTTAGTGTTCATTTTTCTCTCAAATTTTTTTTGTTCCTATCATTTGTTTATGATAATATTTCTCAGCCCCTTGATAGTTTTTTCCAATCGATTTCGTAGTTTTTTCCAATCGATTTTATATGGGAGTGCTTCTAGAATCCCTTTCACATGTATAACAGTTGTAATTAAGGCTGTGTTTGGTTGAATATAAAATATTTTCTGAGTGTAAAGTATTTTCAAGTAAAAAATCTTTTGGGAAAAGAAAATATTTTCAAGTGTATGGCTGCATTATGAAAATTGTTTTAAAAAATGTTTTCAAGTGTTTGGTTGCATTCTAAAAATGCTATTTTCTACTAGTTTCTCACATTTTTTTAGCCATTTTCTCAACTTCCAAACAAATTTTTAGAAAATTTAAGTATATACAATTAACAAAAAAAAAAAAATTCATTAGCTCCATTCATTCACAAGCTGAACTCAGTCAAACTGAGAGAGAGGGAGGAAGAAAGAGTGAGAGATTAAGGGAAAGAGAGATAGATCGAGAAAGAGATGGAGATAGGGTGTCTTCAGCGGTGGTGACGATCTTTAGCAGCGTCAACGAGATAGTCTTGGGTGGGTCAAGAACGAGATCAGTCTTAGGTGGATCAAGTATTGTAGAGGGTGGGTTTGAGAGAAGTGTTTTTTCGGCGACGTGGGAACGACGAATCGAGGATGTTGGAGGTGAGATGGGCTTCGCCGGCGTGTGGGGGGACCTCGGACCAGCATTTGCATGTGGGGCACCGAGATTGAGACGACAAAAGTTCGATCTAGAGGGCGGCGGTGGTGGCGTGATCTTGGCAATATGATTTGGGGTGCTATCTCTACGTCGCACTCTCGGTGGTGTTGGGGTTCAACGAGACCAGCGTGATTTGGGGTTGGGGCGATGGTGCAATCTGGGGTTGTGTGTGCTTCTAGCTCACTCTCTCTACTCTCTCTTCTTGTTCTCTCTCTCTCTACTCTCTCTTCTTGCTCTCTCTCTCTCTCTCTCTCTCTCTCTCTCTCTCTCTCTCTCTCTCTCTCTCTCTCTCTCTCTCTCTCTGGGTGTCTGAGTCCGAAAATCATTTGAAGGTAAAAGAGAAGTGTAAATGATTTTCCGGGTCAAAGTTTAAAATTTTCTATTTAACTAAATTTTTCATGCACAACCAAACACACAGTAGGATATAAAATATTTTTCAAATCTATTTTCAGCCGAAACAAATACAGCCAAACAAAATGGTCCTCTCAAGGCATTGAATAGCCTATCCCATGAAATTTTTATTGTCTTTTCCTTTGCATGCTTTTGCCTTATCTATATGCACAACACATCATCAATATTGGTACGATGTAACAAAAAGTTCTTGTCTTTCTCCATATTAAGGCTGTCCACAGGTCGAGTCGGATTGGGTTTTAGGTTGATCCGCGCTCGACCCGACCAGATCGGGTGATCAAAAAACGGACCCAAGATTGACCAAAATTCAGGTTGGACCTGGTGGCTCGAGTTGTCGGTTGAGCGGGTCGGAGTCATCGGTGACTTTGGGTTTGAAGAACAACATAGCATAAATAAAACACAAACCTAAAGAACACGGTTCACAAGTCACAACGACAATCCAAAACTAGTGAAATCAAATAACACCAAAAATACCACAAACCCAAATCTGAGATTGAAACCAAATAGCATCAAAAACACCACAAACCCAAATCTAAGACCAAAAGAAAGAGAGAAAGATGAGACTCAGATTTGAGATGAAAGAGAGAGAAAGACAAGACCCAAATCTGAGATTGAAAGAAAGAGAGAAAGAAAAGAACTTATCACCAAACGGCAGACCCAAATTTGAAATTATCTCCATTTAGCTTCACCACTACTCCTCCTTTGGTAACATTCCTTCCAATTCACACCATCACTACATGCATCATAATATCAGTACATCCACCATCAAATTGCACAAGATCAAAGCTAATTAGAGGCGGCTTTACAAGAAAGCAGGTGATTTGAGAGAAGCAAGTCGACGGCAGCAAGAAGACAAAGGCAGGAGCTAGGGATTTGAGAGAGAGCATGAAAACAGAAAGGTATTGCGTGGAAAGATCTAGAATATTTTGCTTTTAAATTTAAGAGCGAGTCGGGTCGGTTTATACTGTTTTTGAATTCATTAACCGGTAACCCGACCCGATATTTTGGGTTTTAAAAGAATAGGACCCGAATCCGACCAACATACTATTCGAGCTTGCCTACTAGGCCTCAAGTCGGGCGGGTTTGGTTGGTTTGGTCGGGTCACTTGGCCCGGTAGACAGCCCTACACTATGTATTGCATTTGCACTATCCTAGGCACAGCTGGGCAGCTAAAGTTGATGTTTTCTTTCATAGAAACTAGTGGCACAGCGCCATCCACGATTTCAAAAAGTTCCACAATATTTTGACATGACGTTACTCTTTAAGTACACTTGGCGAGGCGGGCTGTAACCTTTTATTAAACTTCTTAAAAATTTGGCCGTAACTTGTAGGACTGTTTTTCAAAAGTCGTTTAAAAAAACACAAACTATTTCACAAATTTAATTTTACTTGTAATTTTGTTTGTTGCCTCACCATATGTAATTTCTAGTTTTTTTTTTTTTTTGTTTTTTTTTTAAATAGTTGAAAATGCCCCACGAATTGTGACCTCATTTAACTCGTTTTCACTAAATCTATATTTTATGAGTGATATATCTCAAGAGACTTTAAATTCAAAAGCATTTTTCAGTTATTTAATTGAAGACAATTAATTTGATTCAAATCCTCAAGTCCTAATTTTTTGTATAAAAAAAAAAAAAAAAAAAAAAAAAGGAAGAAGAAGATATATATACAAAATAAAATCTTAAACAATGTCAATGGGGAAAAAATTAGGTTATTTAAATTTATATGTAAAATACGCAGGAGTGTTGTTAGATAAGAACGTATATGCAAAGATTAATTTCCCATCAGTTTGCTCAAAAGTTCTGCAAAGATTATCATAATCATTTGAACTTTCTAATAGAAATGAGAAGTAATTTCATTTTGGAAAATAAATGGGCCTAATTCGAATTTGATCAGATTGGTGCAATTATGACGGGAGAGTCATGTAGTTCGCTTTGCAGGTAGCTTGCGGGTCTAAGCCATGATTACATCATGAAGTCTAATAAATTATTGGGCCTTGTAATTTTGGAGTTTCAAATGTTTAGCTCATTCAACTAAGGATATGTTTGAATACCGTTTATATATATATATATATATATATATATATATATATATATATATAAAACTAAAATTTTTGAAACTCCCATAATTTTTCACGTCATCGCTATTTTTTTTTTTTTATTTTAGATTTTATATCTTATATATTTATTATTTCTCTTCAACTTGTAATTATCTTATCAAGTGTTATAATAGTTTAGTTCAAGTAAAACTCTATTAGATATATATTTTAAGAGCTTGAGAATTCTATTGCAACTATAATTCTATAACAAAATTTTTTGAAAACTCAACACGCGGCGAAAACCTTAAGCTTCAATTGCTGCCTTCCTTCTCTCTCACTCCAATCCAATCTCTTATCTACTTAGAAAACTAGATTGCTTTGGTCCATTGTAAACGTCACGCTTCTTTTCCTTCTCTATGAATTTTACTTCCTTTGTCTTTTGTTTTTCACTTTTGAATCTCCGTACATCCCTATTTTTTCCTCTCTTTTTTCCATATGGATTTTTTTTTTCTTTTATTTCGTTTGGTTCCCTACTGCTTGATTATTTTTTATTTTTTATGTGTAGGTTTCCTTTGGTTTTGGAGGACTGCAAGGAACACAACTCAGAAGGTTTTAATTCTTCTACTATTCCACTTTGTTCCTTTTTCTACTATTTAAAAAAATGGGAACAATGGTCTCCATCATTTTAAGTTGTACTATGGTTTTTTTTTTTAATGAAAAAGTTGTACTATGTTGATAAAACAAAGTTTAGAAATTTTGTAATTTTGTTGTTAATATTATTTTTCTTTTATTTCGTTTGGTTCCCTATTGCTTGATTATTTTTCATGTGTTTTTTTTGTGGGTTTCCTTTGGTTTTGGAGAATTGCAATGACCACAACCCAGAAGGTTTTAATTCTTCTACTATTCTGTTTTGTTCCTTTTTCTACTATTAAAAAAAAAAAAAAAAGGGAACAATGGTCTCCACTATTCTATGGTTCATCGTTTTAAGTTGTACCATGTTTTTTTTTTTAAATGAAAAATTTGTACTATGTTGATAGAACAAAGTTTAGAAATTTAGTAATTTTATTGTTAATTGCTTCTTCTCTAAGATGTAATTGTTCTCAACTCTATAGGATTCTTTTTTTTTTTTTATGGTTTTTTTTCCTTTGCCTGTGTTTATATTAAACACGTTGATGAAAGGGTGCTTATTTACATTTAAATCTATTTCTTTTTTATGAGAATCACAAAGACATCTAAAGCTGAAAAAGTAAGTATAAACTTCTAGAGTTTTAACATCTAGATTGCTTAAGTTGAATTCTATGCCCTAAGACTTTGGGGTTACACATCAATTTTTTCATCTTTGTTGTCTTTTAAAACTCTAATATATTCATCACATTTGGAGCAAAAGAAAAATGAAAATATAGAGAAAAAAAAAAAATGCATTTCCTTCTTTTGCGAAAATCTGATCTGGATCATATTTTGTTCTTGAACCTATTTTTGTTTTAGAATCAAAATTTTGACTTGGAATCATGTTTTGCTATATTACTTGCAATTAATTTTTTAACTCAAATTTGTAGTTGGATTGTCATATCTTTTACCTCACAGAATGATAAATGTTGTAGGTAGTTTCTTTTACCCAGATTTGTGTTGTGGACTTCTATTATTGCCCATAATCTGTTCTATGATTCTTGCTTGACACTTTTGAGGTTGGAAGAGAATGAGAGAGCCCCCTTTTTTATTCCATAGTTATTTTCAACCAGATAAGACTCGGTTTTCAGGCATTAATTGCAAAGCCATTAAAGTTCTTAAATTGAAGGATTTACATCGGTAACTGTTTTTTCTTAACTTGAATTTGCTAAGATTCTCATTCCTTTTTTAGTCAATTTGTATTCCCTTTATATTTTCCCCCATTTTGCTTTTGGTTTAACATTTTGCACTATTATGGGTTAAAAAAAAATTATAATATGCTTTGAGCTCCGTGCATTGCACGAGTTAGCAACTAGTTATGTTGAAACTAAAAACTTATTACTGAAAGTATCGTAAATAAAGTTAAAAGTTAGTTGAAATAATACAGTGGTGCTCATAAATAGTACCAAAAAGTGCAATGGGACTATGAATAGTAGCAAAAATAAGTTGAATAGTAAAATAATTTTCATATTTCATTAGTATCCAAACGGAGGCTAACTGCATCGGGTTATTGGTAGTCATATTCTACATAAATAAGTTTTTGTGTTCTACTTTATGCCTCACTAATTTTTTTATTTTTTATTTTTTATTATTTTTTTTTTTTTGTGTTCTATTTGGAACGGAATTGCAATTGATTGAATCAATATGATGAAATGAATTTTGGAGTTTAAGTAATGGCCTAATCGAAATGCATCCTTTGTAGTGTTAATTGTTTGTGGTTTAATTTAAATCTCATCTCATACTCTCCCACAACTTATCAATAAAAAAAGGATTTAAAATTAAAATTCACAATTTAATTTGTTAATTGGAATGGATTGAATTGGCTCTTCAATCCAATTCAATTCATTTGTTTAAAAGGCACAGATTGAAATATAATTTTTTGGATGTGTGATTTTTTATTTTTTTTGGACAATTCAAATAGTTAGGGGGGGGGGGGGGGACTCAAAATTTTGAAGTATGTTTACGCTGATAACAACATGATCAATTGAGTATCTTCACCATTAATTTTTACCTTATTTTGCTAATTTTCATCAAATCTACATTTATGAGTGACACATCACAAGAGATTTGTAACTCAGTAACATTCTCCAGTTATCTCATGAAAGAAAATTTGATTCAAATCCTCTTATTCTAACTTACTGTTTTTTAAAAAAAAAAAAAAACTATTGAAATTAGCTTATTCAAAATATTTAAACAATGTTAAGAAGGAAGAAAAATTAGTTTATTCAAATTTTAGATGTAAGATAAGAACATGTATGTAACTTTAGTTTTCGCATCAATTTGCTTAAAAAGTTTTGTTTAATCATTTGAACTTTCTAAAAGAAATGAGATAATTGCCGGGGAGCGTGGCAGCGTGCTAGTCCAAACCCATGATTACATCTTTTAGTTTAATTTGTTATTGGGATTTAACTGTAATTTCGGACTTTTTTCTGTTCGGTACACTCAAATATCTATTTCGACCCATATTAATTAAAAGTGTAACTCAACCCAAAAATAATGGCCGAGCCTAGTAACGTAGGCTTGCATGTTACCAAGTGGGGCAATAAAATTGGTTGGATCTATGTTGAGTTTGTCAAGATGGAGCCTTTAACAACCCAAAAATAATGTACTTTATTGTTGTTAGTCATATGTTACAAGTTTTGAGTTAAAGAATAAAAATATTACAAATCATTTTTCTTTTGGTGTATTTCACTTTATAGTATACTCCATCAATAACTTTTTATACTCTATTCGGAATGAAATTGCAATTGATTGAGTCAATATGATGAAATGAATTAGAGTGTTTAAGTGATAGCTAGTGATAATACATCATTTTTGATGTTACATGTTTGTAATTTGAACTCTCCCTTTCCCACTATCTATTTATATGTTTAAAAAAAAAAAAAACTCGACCTCATATTCATAATTTAATTTTTTTTAATTGGAATGGATTAGATTGACAATTCAATTCAATTCAATTCATTTATTTAAAAGACATGAGTTGAAATAAAATAGGATATTTTTACGACTTTGGTGAAAAGAGTAATTCAATAAATAGAAACCGAAGAAAATTTTCTGTCATTTGCATCTTTATTGGTCAATTTACATTAATCATAATCCAATTTAATCTAATATATATGTTAGCTCTGATTCCAAATACATAAATTGAATTCAAATTCAATTATGTGGATTAGTCTTTAAACTTATTTCTTTTGTTCATTGTTTTGTAGAATTCTATTCAATTCATTTGGGATTTTGTCATTTTAGTTAACTAAATCGGTAATAAAGCCCCCTATTGTCAAATAAAGAATTTGAGATCAATCCTGCTGTAGGGTTCATGGGTTCAGTGGTATGTGTTGGGTTGACCCAAAAATGTTTGTTGGGCTAAAGGTCCAATCCGAGGACATTAAATGGTCCGAGGATGTAGGAATATTAACCCATGAGGCGCTACGGATAGATAAGGAAGTGGTATCTGATTAAGGTCATCTAAGGAGGTGATTCGAGGAAAAGTATATCCTTGGCTATGGTGAGCCGAGATAGGAAAGGGTTGTCTAATATCTAAAGACAATATTCTAGAAGATCTTGTGGGTAAGGGTAGGCAAGAAGGATGTACAAGATAAGAAGAAGGGTTGGAAAATATTTATCAGAAAGCTACTACCACCGCATTAAAAAATCTACACCTACTTCTCTGACCGCATTAATAAGGAAGTGACATCTGAATAGTAGTGATCAGCCTTACAGCTATTGTTTGAAGACTTCAAGAGGGGGTGAATGGGACAAGTATCTTGATCGGTGATCTGATCCACACGTGGAAGATGGAGAGAAGAAGGAGGATGATATAAAAGGAGAAGAAAGGCATCCAGGAAAGGGGGATCAGAGAAGAGATAGAAAAAGCATTGTATACACCATCATCCTTAATTGTAATCTATTTGTAAAAGAAGGAGAAATAATACAAACTGTTCTCAGCTTACGTTGGAGGAGAGGTTTTATTACATAACAGTTCATTGTACGTGATGTGGTAATCTAGCTGATTAGCTTTGTTATCTAACATACCTAGAACTTAGATTTTAAGCCCACTCTCTACAAATTCCATTGTATTGGGCTTTTTGGGCATGTTTCCTTCACACTGTTGGGTTTAGGCATAAATTGTGACCTTACACCTGCCATTCAAAAAAAAAATCCATTATTGTCTTGATGTGATAATAAATAACAATCTACGTATAAAAATGTGATACACTTCCCACGAATTTGAATGATTTTGTCATAAAAAATTCATACAATAAATGACACCCACAAAATGTGAGGTAAGAGGTACATACATCATTAAAACTAGCATGTAATTCTGTGCATATGTACAGGTATATTTAAAACCAATCACAATTATATATATATATATATATATATAATTTGGAATCTAATTGGATCTAGACTCTTCAGTTTTTCATCCAACAATTCACTTGCCATAAAAATTAAAAAATTAGATAGGGCACATAGCACAAAATTGAATTTCAATTAAAATTCAATTTATAATCTAATTGAATTTAGACTCTTTGATTTTTGCACCTAATAATTTACTTGACACAAAAATTAGACGAGACACATGGCGCAAAATTAGACATGATTTGGAATCTAATTGGATCTAGACTCTTCGGTTTTTACACCCAATAATGCACTTGCCACAAAAATTAAAAAATTAGATGGGCACATGGCACAAAATTGAACTTCAATTAAAATTTAATTTATAATCTAATTGGATTTAGAATCTTTGATTTTTGCACATAATAATTCATTTAACACATAAATTTAAAATTAGATAAGACACGTGACACAAAATTAGACTTCAATTTAGAATTTAATTGTATTTTCTCTCAGCTTTACTTATTATTATATATATAGATTATAACGATTTGAGGAAAGTACTAGATGCATCGATACTTATACTCCGAAAGGGCTAGTTGGATGGCAATTAGGGCTCTTTCTTGTGTTATCATTTAAAAACTCAAGATTCACTTAGTAAAATTTGATGTGGGATTAGCACACACTCGCACACCACACACTCAAATAATCTATAATCAAAACTACACAATTTGGGGTATTACAATAATGTAGATGTGGCTAATACTTTTCTTTAGCCATTACAAATGGTATCAAAGCACATCTAGTAATACCATATGTCTTGGGAGCACTACAACAAAATGTGGTTTTTGACACAGATGTACGTAAAAATGGCTAATGCTTTCTTGGATTTTTTACAATTTTTAAAATATTACATCATATAAAGTTCCTACACTTTAACCTTCCATCCATGAATGCTTTGGATCGTGCCAAATCAATTTTTATTTATTTATTTTCATTTTATAGCTTTTTTTTTTTTTTTTTTTTTTTTTTTTTTTTTTTTTTTTTTAAGTTTCTTGTTTTACTTGAAGATTGCATGTATGCATTTTGTTCATGTTGCTTGCATATTTTTTGTTACTTGTTAGGGTTTTTTTTTTATTTATTTATTATTTTAACCATGTTGCCATAAAATTCTTCATTTCATCTTAACAGGTAGTCAAATCTTGAAGATTTTATGGTCTATTCTGATAAATGATATATTTAGAATCATTCCAGAAGTTTATGGTTTTGCTTGTTCATTTGGATCTCTTAAAATTCTTTCAAATAGAAGATGATGAAGACGGATGAAATTTTAAATTTATTTACTAATTGATCTGAATTTTTTTTTTCTTGATAGGGAATGATTGGAGGGAGAGAAGAGTCTTCTCCAGACTCCTCTTTTTTTTTCTTTTTTTTTTCTTTTTTTTTTTTTATTATGGTACATAACCTGACACTACAAAAACTACCGTAATAGAGAAGTCTGTACTCGTACTTTTTGAAACCGTTGGTATAGGAAACCCTATTATGGCAGCTCAAAACCAGCACTTAATAAATTGCTGCAATAAGAGGCCTATAGCGGCAGTTTCCAAAAACATTGGTATAGGAAGCCTTATTACAGCATTTTATAACCATCACTATAGGTTAGGTTTATCTTCTTTTTTTTTTTTTTTTAATTAATTTAATTTTTGAAACTAGGCATAAATGCATTTTTAGTCCCTATGTTTTTGACTTTTTTTCATTTTGGTCTCTAAATTTTAATTTTACTACTTTTAGTCTCTAAACTAATTAAGGCGTGTTATTTTTGTCCTTTCCATCCATCAACTGACGGAAATAGCTGAGGTGGGAGCCGGAGGAATTACAATATTATAAAAAATGCCACATCAGCATCTAATTTTTTTTTCTTTTATAAATAATTTGTCAATTTTAAATAAATAAAAAATGAAAATTTAAAAACACAAACTCAAATTAAAAACACAAAAACACAAGAACACAAATCCAGAAAATCAAACCCAAGAACACGAATTCAAAATTAAACCCATTGAATCAACTTCCTTTCCCACTTAAAATCAAATCAATAATGCAATAAAATTTGAGAAGAGAACAAAGACCAATGCTGAAAGATCCTTGTTGAAAACCCATCAGTTTTTCTCGTTCTTCTCTAAAGATTCATAGCCAAAATCATAAAATCAAAGAAAACCTAGAAATCTCAAACACACTAAAAAACCCAGAAACCCAAAAACTCAAACAAAACCCAGTTTATTTCAAACAATCAACGACAAAATCAACCAACCTGGCCAACTCGACTCATTGAATCAAATAAACACACAAACCCAGAAAAACCCAGTCAATTCAGCTCACAACAACAGCAAGCCCAACTAATCCATAACAGATCTAAACTCAAATCAGCTATCATAGATCCCACAACTCCAACAAATTCAACATTGTGAGACAAAGAGAGAGAGGTGCTGTTTTCTAACAGAGAAAGTGAAAGAAGAGTTGAGGAAGGAAAAAAGAAGAAGAAAGGAAATAGAGAGATAGTGAGGCGAGACAGAGAGATAGAGAGGCGAGATAGAGAGATAGTGAGCCATTGAGCCTAGACGCCGACGCGATGTGACGCGAGATAGTGAGCCCAGATGTCGACACGACGCCATCATCATCATCACACCGACGTGACGCGAGAGTCTACCCAACTGTCGCTGCTGCAACAAGCCCCCGTAATTCGGATTTGATTTTCTTTTGTTTTTCTGGTTTCATTTTTTGGGTTTGGGTATTTGATTTTCAGCTTTGATTTTCTGGGTTTGGGTATTTGTTCTGGGTTTGATTTTTTTGGTAAGCAGATTTGCTCGCCGTTGGTTCTAGCGCCGAGCGAGCCCGGCAAGATCGAGATGTACTCGCCGGCCTTCTACGCCGCCTGTACCGCCGACAATATTCTCAGTTGTGGTCTTGCTCACATGACCGTCACTCCTCTCAATCTCGTCAAGTGCAATATGCAGGTCTGATCCTTCAAGAGCACTCGCTCTCTTTCGTTTTTAGCTTCTTTTTCTTCGATTTGATTCTACTTTACATTTCTTTACTCGGATTAGATCTGTGTGTATATTAGTATTTGAGTTTGAGTTTGAGATGAGAGAATAGAGTTTAAGTTTGAGATCAAAGTGTGGGGCCGGTTTGAGAATAGTGTTCAGGTTTGGATTTTATGTTAATTTTTTGGGTTTTAAAATTTTTGGGTTGGTGTTCTTGTTTAAGAAATTTTTAGATCTTAATTCATGTAAATTTTGGTTTTTAATTCCGTTTTTATATTTTTATTTAGTTAAAATTAATAAATTAATTTTTTAAATTTATATGCTAATGTGTTATGGGTGATGTGGTATTTTTTATAATATTTTAATTCCTACGGCTGCCACCTCATCTATTTCCGTTGGTTGATTGACGGAAAAGACGAAAATAATACGCGTTAGTCGGTTTAGGGACTAAAAGTGGTAAAATTAAAATGTAGGGACCAAAATGAAAAAAAGTCAAAACATAGGGACTAAAAGTGCATTTCCTTCTCCTGATTTTTTTTTTCTAGTAACACATTGATATGATATAATTTGAATTATGACAATATATAGGGTCTCTCAGCCATATGCACAACTATTACTCTACTTTTTAGGGTTATTAAAACCAGACCGAACCAGATGGTCAAATTGGGTTAACTATGATTCAGTTACAATCCAGTTTTTTATATGTGAAAACTGGGCATTTAAATATTTTGAGTGAACCTCTTGAACCGAGATTCAACCCAAAAAACCGACCGAACTGTATGGGCTAGTTCAACCGGTCAAAGAGTTGACTTTATTTTTAAAAAATAGAGAAAAGGGAGCCTTATTTAAGAATCAAGTCCAGCATTATGACCAGCGCACTACACATGTTGCTTGTGAACAACTATGAAGTGTATTATATTTATTATAGATTTATGTCAGTTTTAATTTTTCAACTCATTCTATCACATCTCTCTCAATTTATTAAATATTACTAAATTTATTTCCTTTGATTAATTCAATTTTGATTAAAGAATAATGCATTTGCATGTGAATTGACTAAAATAATCAAAAGTAATTTTTTTATTTAATCAAAACAATTTAGACTTGTAGGATTATTATGAAATATTTTTTTTTAATGCTTATTTATGTTGTACTATTTTATATTAACCTTATAATATTAATAAATTTTATTTTAAATTCTATTTCAATTATTTTTAGATATTTTTGGCCAATTTTGCTACAATTTATATATCTAAAATATTTTTATTTGTATTTTAATTAATTATTAAATTAATTATAACATTATCACGGTTCGACTTCGGTTAAACCTCGGTCCGAACCTAAAAACCTTGCTTTTCAGGAGACACACCTTTAAAGGGTCCCTATTATTGGTATCGTTTGTCTTACGCGTGATGTTTTCTCTACTAATATAATTGCAATTGGACACACTGATCACATAATTGCATGACAGATAACAATACCACGAAGAGAAGAATTCCATACGAATCATCAGAAGTCAGTCAAACAAAGCAAATGCGTAGTCTCCACCAGAATATTTTTTCCTAATAATATAAATGCTTTCATAAAGCATTGAATTGTCTTAAGCAAATTAACATATAGTACTATATAGGTTTGTAACACTTTATTTATTTTTTATAATGGGATAGTGCAATGGAACTGATTCGTAATGTCCTTGGCGTAATGTATTAATTATTAGACACACAATTTAAAAAAAATTATTGATTTTAATTATAAAATACTTACAAATTGATGGTGACAATAAATAAAATTTTAACTTTTTTTCTTTCTTATGTTTAAAAGTTGACACATTAATTTGTAATGTAGTAAAATTTATAATATTTTTAATATTATTACACAACAACAAAAAAAAGTAATTAAATTATTTATTATTATTATTATTATTATTATTATTATTATTATTATTATTATTATTATTATTATAACTACAGTAGCTTTAGAATTTTCCATAAATTAATAAAGGAGCCAATAATAAAGCATAAATAGCGTATAAAAAAAAAATCATGCTCTAATTAGAATTACAATTATATCAAAAAGTAATACTTGCTAATTAACAACCTTCAAATTTTATATTCACTGTTGATACTTGATAGCCACATTATTCCCTTTCTGCTAGCCGCTAGGCCAATCACTGAGCAGAATATCCTTTTCACTGCTCCATTCTATATTTTTTCATCCACTCCACATAAAAATAAAAAATAAATAAACAGTCGAAATTAGTACAGGTTACAAACCAACACAAGATAAAAGAATAATTCTATGATACATCTAATTCCATACTCATTTTTATAATATACATCTAATTTTATTCAATTTTATAATATGTTGATATATACGACTGTGAGTATAATAAATATTTTCTAGACTAATATTTTTTTTTTTCTATTACTCATTGTCGTATAAGTTAATAAATTATAAAATTTGGTATAAAAAATGGATGTATCCATAATATTGTTCTAAAATAAAGTGAATGCACCTCACACAAGCGAAAGCATTATAATGCATATGATAGATGATTTCTGCTTATTTAGTAATGTTGGTGCGGTCCTGGTGGCGGTGGAGGATAAGTGTGAGCCCCAGGTACCTCTGGTTCACGCGGAGGTTCTCCTCCATGCAAACCAATACCACTACTAGTACCCACAGCTTCATGAATTCGGACATCATCTTCTATTGTCACAGTTTGCTCGCCATAGGGACCGGTTGCTATTGTTTCATGGACTCGTTCTTCTTCCTCAGTACAAACTGGTGCAGGAACCATCACTGGCCTCTGCTTCTTTTTCTTAGCTAAGCAGAAGAGACCGACTAAAAGGAATGCAAGGAAGAGAGCACCGCCAATAGAGACACCAACAGCTATACTAGCTGTGTTGTGACCCCCAGATGGAGGTGACAATGATGGTGGGAAAGCATTTGGAGGAGGAGGAGGAGGCACATAAATTGATGGTGGTGGAGCTGATGGGGATTGTGGTGGTGGTGGTGGTGGTGATGCCACGACAGGATTATATGGCAATGGTGATGGTGGTGGTGGTGGTGATGCCACGACAGGATTATATGGCAATGGTGGTGGTGGTGGAGGTGGTGTAAATGGTGGTGGAGGAGAGTAGTATGGGTAACTCATCTTTGTGAAGATACTTTGAAAAGAGTTCTTTGTTGAAGTATATAGATGAATACAATGGCTCAATAGCCAAGCTCTATTTGTACTAGTTGGGACTCTCAAACTCAATTCACTCTTTATTTGATTCAGTCAACGTTTGCTGCAAGATGTACATTTATTTAGATATTTTTCGGCTTGCCCTAATAATAAGTTTACGTCGAGTTGTCATTGCATTAAAAATTAAACGAGTTTTTATTACCCAAAAATAAACTTTTAAATGAAATTCGAACCCAATGATAGACGACAGAGCATCACTATATTGAAGTCCTTTATCTTGTTCTCCACCATTTTAATGTCTTTTGGTGCTGTACCATGGAACATGCATTATTGGGTTGGTCTAGCTGTAAGGGTGCTCCACGTTTAATTATATAATCACGTGATTGAACTGAATAACCATTTTCATAAGCCTAATAGCCAATCATGGGTCAGAAAATCCATTGTTTTTATCAATTTTATACTTTTTTTTTTTCCAAAGATCATGTACCAGAATGCATGGCCTCCATTTGAATACCAATAAAATATAAAAGAAATAATTACAATAAAGCCGCATGAGGTTAGGCTCGTTTTCACTTTACCTACCCGTGATTCAATCATTTACACTTGAACCACTTGAGATTTGTTCTGTTAAGGATCCGTTACCTAACTCCCCATTTGCCATTAAACAAACACATTTTTAGATGAAAACAAACATAACAAAAATAAAAAGTTAAGGTTTTTGATTGCTTAAGAACTTCTATGACAACATATGCCTAGAAAAATCAAACCAAAGTCAACCACTATAAAATCATATTTTCCTTCACTACGTGTTTCTTTCCTCTCACATAGTCTTCTACAACATTCTTTCTCATCTATTTGCTCTCTCTCTCCGATGGTGGAGTTAAGGAGGACATCAGCCACCACAGCGATGGGTTTCATTTTCCAGTTTTCCTTCGTTCTTGCTTCATGGGTTTCATTTTTTTGTGGTTTTGGTTGTGGTTTCATTTGATTTTTGTGGTTTTGGTTGTGGGTTCATCTAATTTTTGTGGTTTTGGTTGTGGCTTCATCTTACTTTCTTCTTTCTCGCATTCGTCTTGGTCTCAGCCTCCATCTCGGCAATTTGGAGTAGATCTAAGAAGAGGGCCGGCGGTGGTTTAGAGAGAATGGAGCTCAATCTCGGCTTCCGCCCGGTCCATTGATGATTGCAAAATCCATCTTCCTCTCTCTTTTTTTATCAATGATGGTGGTCATGGGTTTGGTTACTTTGTTGGTGTGGGTTCGTTGACTGGTTCGATGACTGGTTCAGTGGGTTTGGTGACTGATCGGTGGGGTGGATCTTTGGTTTGGTCGGCGGGGTGGTGGTGGTTTGATTGTGTTGGTCAGTGGTGGTGGGATCTGGGTTTGATTTTGGGTTTGATTATGTTGGTCTGGGTTTAATTTGGGTTTGATTGTGTTTTTTTGGGTTTGTTGTGATTGGTTTCTTCATCTGGGTTTGATCTGGGTTTGATCTGTTTACTAGGTTTATAGGTTTGATTTGCTAAGAATTTGGTGTTGATTGTGTTAAAATTTGGAGAAGAACATAAAGAATTCGAAGAACCAGTTGTAAAATGAAGAACAAGTTGAAGAACATTAAGAAATGTTTTTTAATTATAAAATTTTAATTAAATTAGATTTAATGCTCTTCAACTTGTGTTAGATTAGATCATTTCCTATTGTAAAGAAAACAAAACACCAGTGATGTTCATACCTTTCTAATGTTCATACCTTTTTTTTTTTTTTTGTAAAAATTGGAAACCTTAGTTTTTTGAGTTGTTTTATGTTTGTTTTCATCTAAAAATATGTTTTTTTAATGGCAAATGGAGAGGTAGGTAACGGATCCTTAACAGAGCAAATCTCAAGTAGACAAAGTGTAAATGATTGAACCACGAGTAGGTAAAGCGAAAACTGGCCTAACCACATGTGGGCTTATTGTAATTATCCCAAAATAAAAATTATTTCATGATTCAACTTATTTTTGCTACTATTAATGGCCTCACTGCACTTTTTGGTATTATTCATGGGCCACACTGTACTATTTTAGTTAACTTTTACCTTTATCTACAGTATAAATTTTCAATTATAGTAAAATAAGCAGTATCCAAATAGACCTATAATGAGTTAATTTGAATGATTATCAACTTACTCGTCTATACTTGCTTATTAGTTTGTGGTTTTTGAATTTCACACTTTAATGCTTCAGAATTTAGATTTTATCCATAAAGTTTGAGGGCCTGTTTGGTCTTCACTCTCAAACTCAAATTTTCACATTTTAAACAACATTACACGCATTTTCATGCACTTTTTCACTTATACGTATTTCAAAAAACTACAAAAATTCCATCTCAAACTACTCTACCAAACACCCTCTGAGAGTTTGGATTTTACACTCCTAAATTTTGAAACTTCTTAATGTAATATTCAAAAATTCCTAAACTTAAGGAAATAAAATACAAACATTTCTAATATTTAAAGGGTAAAATTTAAATTATAAAACGTCAATGTATAAAATTCAAACACTCTCAAACTTTAAAGTTGTAATTTAGAATATACCTCATTTTTTAAATTTTTTAAAAGTGATCATCAACTGTATACTATCATATATCTTCCTATACTTTCTAAAAGAAAAAGAAAAAATGATTAACAATTTAATGGTTTGTCTTGCTTTGACGCCACCGACTAAGAACGCTAAGCACATGAGCACATCTTAGTTAGCCCACGTGCTTTGAGTTTCGTGGTCTAACCTCCCGCGATGACTTTTTATTCATTAAAGTTTTGATTAAGTGAACTCTTCCTTAATATATTTGTTTCCTTTACTTTATAATTGGATGAATCATGAACGGAAACTATTTCAAGCAAAAGGTACCATATTACAGACTAGCATGCCATATAAAACAAATGAAAGCTGCTAGTTTTTTTTTTAGGTATGATCGCATGGCTTCAATTATTGGCTGTACGTACAACCTGAATTCAGAAAATCTTCAACCAGGAAATGTAAATATATAGCTTTTATAATCATCTTGTTTTGATTTCATTCTCCTCAAGATAAATATATTTAAAAGTAATAAAAAAATTACTAATTTGTTAATCCTAACTAACTAACTAGTAAAATCACTAAAAATAGAGTTCTTAGAGCTTCAAGAATCAATGCTGATAAACATGGAAAATTGCTTCTGACAAATTGGCTGAAATCCATAATAGGTTCATTAATTCAAGCGGGTTTGTGACTTTGTGGTCCAGAATAGCCAAACCTCAAACTATATTTTATGTGCTTCCCAGTTCAAAAAAAAGAAAAGAAAAGAAAAGAAAAGATTCTGCGCTTGAAGCTTAAACAAGGCAAGGATAACACAGCTGGCCTTATCCATTTGGTAAGCAATCAACATTACATTTATGGGACTAGGATGAATCCTACTCCTTAGACCAGTCATAGCCCTAGTTTGTCAAGTATTGTTGCTTGATTCTCACTGTGGAACATGACTGTTCTGAGTGTCATATGGCAGAGCCATAATCCATGGAATTTTAGGCAAAAAATATCAATTAAAGTGATGTCAAATTCGTCCAAAAAAATAAAATACAATCAATAAAACTTATATATAATTAATTTCTTAGGTGTACCATAAGTATCTTGATAGATAAAAATAGTTTTTGATGGTTGAAAAAAAAAAATTTAGAGTGCAATTTCTACTTACATAAAAAATCGATTGGTGTTTAAGTGCGATAATAAAGAGTAAAATCACTTGAAGAAGATTTCATAAGTTAAAACTTTATAAATAACCACAAGGTTAAATTTAATTATTTATGAAAATAAATATTGCATTGATTAATACAGTTCCATGATTAAATTTATTTGGGTACTTTAAAGAACAACAGTTGAAAGTTAAAAACATTGTATCTAAAATATATATTACCTCACACATCATAATTAGAATGTTGAAGTCAATGCTAATTTTGTATGATATTACTATATTAGGGCGGCATCGAGGCAATTTCAGTGGTTGGTCCCACGACAAGTATAATAAGCTGTAAAGATATATATTCTCTTTTTTCAACTTCCTTATTAATTAAACATCAAGCAAACCTAATCGTGATGCCTGTCGTATGTCTGCTACTTATTGCAAAACATTATATTACTATAATAAGGAAGTATAATATAAATATAGGACATCATATTATAAGACAACATGGAGCTTGTGGACCACATTTCTAGTAATTAGCATATGTTTTTTTATAAATTCACTAATTGAATAAGACCTTATAAGTTGCGTGTATGAGAATCTATCTACTCTTGGTAGATAAAAATTCACTAGTCAATTTTAGAAGATAATACTGTAAGACTTTAACATCAGCTGATAGTAAGAGTCAAATCTTTTTTCTTTTTTCTTTTTGTGATCTTTTGTTTTAAACCACCACGGCACCATTTCAATTAAAATGTTTCCCTTCATGAATCAAATTCCAATATAAGTAAATTTACCTCTTAATTTTCATGTTGTGGTGGAGATATATATGCAACTCTAAGTGAATTGTGTTGGAGATGCTCTATCTATCTATATATATATATATATATATAGTGCACTCTCTAGTAATTAGCATATGTTTTTTTATTTATAAATTCACTAATTAATTAAGACCTAATTAAAAAAAAATTAAGTTTCGTGTATGAGAAAGTGAAACTACTTTGTAGATAAATTCACTAGTCAATTTATTTTTTTTGAGAGAATTCACTAGTCAATTTAGAAGATAATATGGGAAGACTTTAAAATGCATCTGATAGTGGTAGTCAAAAGCTTAATTTTTAAATCTTTTGTTTTAAATTACCACGGCACCATTTCAATTACAAACTTTTTCTTCATTAATCAAATTCCAAGTTCCAACCTAAGCAAAATTTACCTCTTAATTTTCATATATGTTGTGGTGGAGATGCTCTATCCATCCTTAATTAGTGCACTTTCTTTATAGCTCTGCTGCAAATAGTGAACAAATTTTTTGATGCCCTTGCTAGGCTCGGTCCCTCTTTAACTTGTGTTTTTACTGTTTTTGATAACTTTGGATGTAGAGGAAGATAAAACAAAGTTTTTCTCCAAACTAATTTAAAGAGAAACTCTTCAAACTTCTCATATATCTATTTTTTAGGTGTGAATTTTGAAAATCTAACTGTTGAATTTCATGTTTCTTATATTTTTAACATGCATATCAATTTCATTCAAATTGGATTTTATTTAACTTTCAAACAATAAACATATTTATTATACATAATTTTAAATCACAAAAACTTAAAATTTTAACATTTGTTTGATGACAAAGCAATTGATTTTTTATCTTTTTGAAATTTTGCAAGAATGAAGTATATAAAAACATTCAATCCAATTATTAGATTTTCAAAATTTACACTTAATATAAAAATATATAAAAAGTTTGAAGGGTTTCTTTTCAAACTAATTTAAAGAGAAATTTTGTTCTGAGGGAGATGCCTGCAACAAACTTATTTCTATTTAGTAAGGTAGATTCTTTTCTACCAAAAATAAAATAAAAATTTCCAACTATTATTTCAAATTTTAGTTCATTGTTTTTCTCAGTAGTGTTTTGTGTGTACGTTAGTGTACGTGTAATTTGTGTTTTCTATTAACAAAGGCCATATGTCATATGTGGAGGCTAATTCGTAAGATGTGTACGTGTAATTTGTGTTTTCTATTGACAAAGGCCATATGTCATATGTGGAGGCTAATTCGTAAGATGTCTTACTGTTATCCACAAGATTACATTTTAATGTGTTACTGACGTAATTTTCAACTAACCCACTTGAATACATCCATTGGCGTCCATATTCCATAATCATTAGACCATTCCTAAGCGGTTGGCAAGCCTTTGAAGCGAAAAATTCAGTATAAAATTTCTTGTCCCCTTTAATCCAATAATCTACCATTGATCATAAATAATACCCCTACTAAATGATGAGTAATTATAAAGTATTTTTAGTGATGTGACATGGTGTTTCATTTTCTCACATCCATACTAAGAGTTCGTTTGGTTGAGAGGATAGAAAATGGGAGGATAGAAAATGAAGAGAGGATGGAAAAGTGGGAGGATAGAAAATATTTTAGTTTCTCTCATTTGTGTTTGGTTGGGAGGGTGGAAAAGTGAAAGGATGGAAAACTTTTCTGTTTGATTGAAAATAAAGTTTGTATAAATTTACCATTATATTCCCATTAAATAAAACAAAAAATAACACATTATACTTTTAAAAAAAATTGTGTATAGATAGAAACTTCATTAAAGTAAAAAAAATAATATAAAAAATTAACCCAAAACTGTTTTCTAAGAAAAAAAAGGAACAAAAACAAAAACCAACCAAAATTAATGAGAAAATAAACATGAGCACCAAAAAATTAAGAAAAGAAGAAGAAGAAGAAAGCTAACACGTCTAGACAAAATCAAAGAAATAGAAGAAAAAAGAAAAAGTCAAGTACGTTTACTAACAGAGAAAGAAAAAAATCAAAAGAAAAAAAAAAAAAAAAAAAAAGCCAAGCACGTCAGTAAACACTAAACAGAGGAAGAAAATCAAAGGAAAAAAAATAAGAAAAGAAAGCTGTAAGGACACAAATCAAGCTTGGTGCAAAGTCAGACTTTCAGACCAGGCCAATGAGCCCTAAACAATGAATTTATAGAGAGCGGGCTTCTAATCTAGGTTTTTGGACGGTAGATAACACAAGAGTTAGGTTAAATCACAGAACACATGCGTACTTCTCATACATGGATGAAATATTGCTTCATATATTAATGCCGAGGACAATTTTTTGGTGTTTCCTTACAAGTTCTCTCTGTAGTCCCCCTTCTCTATTTTCTTCCTTCGCCTTTTATAGGCCTGCAACCTTTTCTCCTCCCTTCCACGTGTAGTCCAGAGGCTCCCTTTTAGATACTTGTCCCATCACTCATTCTTACGAAAGTCTTTGGCGGTAAGTGCTAGGTTGAACTCCAGTGCTCAGGCGTCACTTCCTCATTAATGCGGCCAGAGAGGTAGGTATGGTGCCTTCAATGCGGTGGTAGCAGCTTTTTCCTTGATATTTGTTTGCTACTTCTCTTTAGCCCTTATTCTCGTTCCCTCAGTCGCTGCATCCAAGATCCTCAGTACGGACGCCCTTGAACCGCCAGATTATCAATATTGTCCTCGACAGCAAGCCGCCGAGGATAAGGTCATCCTCGGACGTCATGTTCCCTGGTGCTATGTTCATGCATAGCACCTTTCTTTGTCACGTGGCTTCGTAGACTGGACTTATTATGTCCTCGGACTATTTTGTGATGCCGGGTTGGACTTTCCTCCTTGTGAGAGCTTTTGAGCCGGCCCAGTACGTATCTTGGGCCCATTGGCACTACAAAAGCCAAGCACATAAACAGAGAAAGAAAAAATCAAAGGAAAAGTAAAAAAAAAAAAAAAAAAAAAAGCTAGAAACATTAAAAAAGATGGGGGCAGTTTTGTCCAAATATTTTTCCTACTTTTTAGTTCAATTTTCTCTTCAATTTGGAGAGATTGTATTTTGAAGAGAGAGGAAAGAAAACTTGTGGGTCCCATCACTTTTCTCTCCCCTTTCCCCTCTCAACTAAATAGTGGAAAATGTCATTTTTTACCCTATTTTCCATCCTCCCTGTTTTCACTCCAACTAAACATATTCTAAATCTCACTAATTGTTGAGTAATTATTAGGTCTTTAGAGTACGGGGACGTAATACTTTCTCTTTTCACATTATAGTGGATTTCTTAATTAAATTTTTTGTTAGATCTCCTAATAATTAATGATAAACATCACTCATACGTTTGGATGAGTTTATAACCTGGTGCTCTCTTATTTCACATTTATGATCGCCCCTCATCATGAATTAAATTATTGGGATTTACCATAAATGTGAGAGTCAGAAACGCTACGTCACCATCATATCTTTAAGGTGTAATTGTATGTTAATATAATACACAAAATAAAATTGATAAAAATAAACTTATCCAAAACAATGACTAATAAGTAATATTTATTTGGTTGTATAATATATAAAAGCCGTTAGGATCATATTTTTATGTAATTAGCATATCTGTTGACAAAACGCATTTACTTGTAATTGGGTCTTAGTTTCTAGCGTGTACAAGAACATTAGGAAGAAAATCTATAAGTGGTATTATTGAAGACATAAGACTGCTTAAGAAACTACTCAAAATAGCTAAATTTGTAGGTACCAATACCTCCTCAATACATGTTGATCTATCGAGACTTAATGAAACTCAATACTTCTCGATCTATGGGATTTTTGATGTAGTCTGCACCATTTTATTGTAAGCAGCTATTTGTTTATAAGTTTGTGTAACTTAATAGGAGAGTCTATTAAAAATGCCGATTAAACTCCTATTAAAATAAAGTGGTAGAGACAAAAAACCCTAATGTGTCATAATTTTTTCAATATTGAAACCCAAGCCTCTATCTTTTAAACCTGTGAGTTCAGAAAATAAAAGAAAGAGATCTTGTTGGGTTTTGTACCAAGCAAAGCCTCAGACACTAACAATTAAAAAACTTATTTGTGTTTTTATGTGAAGTTGTTGCAAATCAACTACAACAATCAGAAGGGTTGCTAGGATTTAGTCACATACTATAATCCATATAAGGAAAAGTCTCTACAAGAACAAGTTCAATTGAGAATTGGAGCTAACACTGGTATTGGTCAATAGGTTCAGTTGTAAGTTGGTATTTTAAGATATGTTAGTGAGGGCAAGATTCCTTATAGTTATAACTGTTTTTTTTTTTTTTTAATTAGTGGATTTTTCATGAATGGTGACCCAAAATTCACTTGGTGTCGTTTTTGTCTATGAAGATTTTCTCATTGTAATCAAATTGTCCTATCAAACTTATTTTTCACTGCACTCTATTTAGTTTGGTAATTTGATTGTGCCTCCACTTTTTTTACATGTAATTTGATCAAATTATCAACTTAGGTAATTGAATTAATTATCCGAATTTATTTATAACCCAACAAAAACTATTGAGAGTTTGAGATTGGAGCCGAAAAAGGAAAAAGGAAATTTTTTTTAAAAAAAGTACAAAATTTAGTTACAAAATTGGTTGTAACCTTTAGGCTACAAAATTGGTTGTAACAATCTTACTCAATAAAATAAACATTACTACATATTTTGAAAATCTAATTTTTGAATTGCATGATCTTTACGCTCTTAATACGCATGTTAAATTTTGTATCAATCAGATACTATTTACTATATGATTTATAAGCTTATATTTTATGCATAATTTTAAACTACAAAACTTGCAATTTAAACAATTTATTGATAATATAGCTATTAATCTTTAATTTTCTATAAAATTTGCAAGTATATGAAGAATATAAGAAGAAGATATAATCCAATGGTGGATTTGACAAATTTCATCTCCAATAAAAAGTTATTAGAGATGTAGCCTTAATTTACAACTGATTTTGTAGTAAAATTTTGTCAAAATAACAACTTAAAAGATGAAAAATAAGTTTAGTAATGTGTAGAATTGTTATAGAGAGGCTCATCATGGGTATAATAGGATTCAGATTCAAACAAAATCAATTTGCTTGTCTCAGCCAATTAGAGATTTGGCAAAGCTTATAAGTACATAACTTCCCTTCTCCTTTAATCCAATCAACTACCATTTATTTTAGATGGTTAATTAATTAATAATTACCACATGAAGTGATGGAATTCACTTGAAATAGATGATAGGTGATTAATCTCTAATATGAATAAGATCAAAGGCTTTCAAAATTGGAAATGAGTTGCTCAATTATAATAAGAGAAATGATACGTTCACAATATTTTTACAATAAATCCTAAGTGGCAGATTGTTACTAGTTATTATTGGGCAAAAAAATAATTTTCATGTTAAGTTCAAATTTGAACCAATAACAACTAACCACTTGTGATTTGTTGTGAAAATGTTGTAGAAATATTGTAAACGTAGCATCTTTCTTATAATAATAGGCAATTTACAATAAACCCACATGTAATTTGGTCTGTTAGCATTTTGCTTACTCGTAGTTTAAAACTTAACATTTTGTCCACTTGAGTTACCTCTGTTAGTCTTTGATTAGTCACTTATATTAAAAATAAAGGTAAATATATTTTTTTGTCTCACTTTTATGTCTCTCTCTTCTTTAAAGAAAAATAGAAGATGTAAAAGTAGATTTGTAAAGATTTTAAACACAGGTTCGAGAATATACTTCCTCTTCGTATGCACGGTGGAGTACATATTGAGTGTTGCACCTTTCTGCCATCATCCAAGACAAGAAAACCACCAGCCCACCAACGCAAGAATTCAATATCAGAAATCATTTATAAAAAAAAATACCTCTGTATATAACTTTTCCCAACTGCCACGTCGCTTCAAAAAATCAGGCTCGATGCTCCAACTGAGAATTTTAAAATTCACAGCTCAAAAGTGTCCTCAAGAGGGCAAAGTGGGGGAGCTGCTTCGTAATTTTAAGGAGGCACATGCCAACATACACAAATAAAGGAACTAAACAAATAAATTTAAGATCTAAAAAAATAATCTGCATATTGAAATCTGAATATTAACCAAATGAGGTTGTGCACCATCTGATCTGAGACCAAACAGAAAAAAATGTAATCAAAGTGGGTTTCAAAGACAGAGAGAGAGGTTCCGTTACAGAGAGTTCATAATTAATTACTACCAATAGGTCTTGAGGTTCTCATCACGGAGGACAGTGACGCCATATTCGGACTTGCAAGAGCTTACACTCTAGGTAGCCTTCTCCCCCATATCTCTAAGGTCATCTTCTACTAATTTGTACAAGTTCTAATTTCAAAATTTTGATTTGTAATGTTCATCAGTTTTTGTAAAAAATTCAAACTCTAACTCTTTGATTGGTTTTAAATTTGTTTGTCTTAAGAAAATGTTTTTAACAAGGTGGGTAATAAGAGACTAATGGAGGTAATCTCAGATAGGCAAAGTGTTAAGTTTTGAATTACGGGTAGGTAAAGTGCAAACGGATTAAACCACTTGAAGGTTTACTGTAATTTGCTCTATAGCAATATAATATTAACATGCCGAAGTGATAATTAAGATGGTCACAAATACAGAATTGAAGGCCATAATTAGTTTTAGATTCTTAAATTATTGAGAAGACTTCGTTATCTCCTTAATTAGGAATGGTAGTTTTTTTTTTTTTTTTGGAACAATAAGTATTATAACACACATAAAGAGAGAAGAAAATGTTTTAAAGAAACTGACAGTAGTGTATATCCAAAAGGGCATAACTTTTGAATATATAATATAAATTTTAAAACATCTTTAATTCACGCTCGTTTTCAAATGTGAGATAGTAGTTCTAAAGTTCTAATAGATGAAAATCAGCCATGTTTGGGTGGTTAGTGTGAACTAGAAAAGTGTTTCCCTACAAGTTGCGTGGCACTCTTTTTAATTTCCTCTCTTCTCCCCTTTTCTCTCTCCCTTCAAATAAAACTGATAATTTTGGATGTAAGATTTTTATGATATTGTTTTATGTATTTATACTTACAATAAAAAATCATTTATATATTAGATTTATAAATTGAGTTTTGCTTATAAACTTGAAGTAATTAAGTTTAATCTTTAACCAAAACAGAAAATTTTCATTGCCCCTTTTCAAATTGCAATTGCTATGCATTTTATGTGATACTCAAACAAAAATAAAATTTAGTTACAAAATTAGTTGACCTCACTTAATATATTTTTATTGGAAGTAAATTTTGACAAATCCATTATTGGATTACATTTTCTTCTTACATCTTCCATACTTGCAAAAATTTCTACAAATTAAAAATTAATAGTTATATCATCAACAAATTCTCATGTATTTTAGGTTTTAGTTGGTTAGGTCCAAAATATTGAACGTTGGCAACCCGTCATGATAAAAAGCTGAGTCTGGGTTAGAAATTGCCCAAAGACAACAAAATTTCGATGTGCTCCAAATAACTATGAAGATAAAGCCTTAGAAATCGGTTGCAGTAATAAACTGGGAGCTTAGATACAAGTCATGTACATATATTAGAGGTCTTGTAAGTCTTGATTGTAATGCAACCTATTCCTAGCAGAGTTGACAAAACTGGGCTAAGCTTGCAAGCTATTCCTAGCAGAGTTGACAAAAATGGGCTAAGCTTTGGAGTGTTAGTACATTGCATCAATAGAGTTAAAAATTTAACAATTTAACTCTATAAAAAAATTATTTTATCTATTTTATCTACATACTTTATAAAACATGCTACATCAATAAATCTATTTTAATTTTCATCACAATAAAATAATATACACGTTATAATAAGATAATATATCTCCTATAATCAAATAATTCATCTCATCGCCCAAAAAACAAAAACAAAACAAAAAAAAACACCACAAACTGATCCACCTCCACTACCAACTAAGAACAACCGCCACATCCACCCAACAACAGCAACTAGCAAGCCAAGAACAACCACCACAACCACCACATCAAACCATATGCCGCACCACCACATCGCACCAAGATCGCGCAAATCACCACACAAATCACCACCAACATCGCACCACCACATCAAAACCAACGCCGCCAACCAACGCCTATCCAGACCGAAATCAACCAACAAAACCAACCGCCGATCCATACCCCTGAAACACAAAACCAACCAAAAACCCAAGCCAAAATACCCAATCTCCACACTGATTCAACTAAACCACCACACCTATTCCTGCAGCAAACCCACAACCACCGAGAAAGAACCGAGTTAAACACACCAAAACTGCCAGAAACCCACCTATTTAAACCCAGCCACAGAGCAAAACCCAGCCACTGATTCAAGCCCCAGCCCCGAAACCACCGAATCAAGCCCCAGCCTCAAAACCACCGATTCAAGCCACTGATTCTATGCCCAGTACCACCGAATCCACCGAGAGAGTGAGAAGAGAGAACTGAATCCACCAATAGAAAAAAAAAAAAAAAAAAAACAGTGAGAAGAGAGAACAAAATCCACCGAGACAGAAAAAGAAACAGAGAAAAGAGAAAAGCCAGAGAGAGGGAAAAAAAGAGAAAAGGAAAATATTTTTTAACTGAAAGAGGAGAGAGAAATTGAATAAAATAATTTTTTTTTTTTTTCTTTACCTTTGAGCTACGGTGTACACCAATCTTTAGATGTGCACTGTAGCTGTAGCTGGAAGCAAAATCTTTTTTTGCTGTGGCTCCACTGCTGCAGCCCTTTATTTGGTGTTTTAGTACAGCTAAAATAGTTATATAGCTATTTAACTACACTGCTGCAAATACTCTTATAATTTCTTTTTTTACTGAGCTTTCACTTCATAAACAATTCATCATCTCTTGTGATATTGTTTATCTATATTATTGAATCTGGTTAATTAACTACTTGAACCTAATTTGTGAAATTGGTAAATCTGTAGTGATCTGTACTAGATTTCAGAGCATATCTAACATTTTGAAACCAATTCCTTCCAATGGGAAAGAGATGGAAAATGACATTCCATGTCAATATCTATCTTTCTTTAATATTTTATTTAAATGGTGTATTGATATGTCAAACATATTCCCTTTCTCAATTTATTTTCATTTTGGTCAGATTTTTGGATAAAAAATATTTATAGTTAATTAATCTACTATATATTTTATTTTGATGGCTCTCACTTTCATTTGGCCCACTATTCTATTATAATATTGACCTCTCACCGCCGCTACTCCGCAGCCATAACTTAATTAAGACCAGGGAAGAACAAACCTAAACGTGAGATGTAGACAGGTTTTCTCCTTCACTGGTTGTTAGCATTGTTGCATAAGTGTATCTAGTTGTTAGTTGTTACTTGAGGACTAGCGAAATAGATGCCTCTTATTTTTCAAATGAGTACTTCTAAGCTCATTTCATTAAGAAAAAAATATATATATTGGCCATTGACTAATATATAATCAAAGGGTTATGAGTGAAACTTAGACGCCGTACATTAGGTTTTTCAATTACATGTAAACACAAGATTGTATAGTTGAATAGGAGATTTGGAAATCAATCCTCCCACCTACACCAAAAGTTGATTAGTGTCTTAATCATCAAAAGCAGATGTCATATATTAAAATTAAAAAAAAAAAAAGTTGAATGTATTAAATTTAATTATTCTTAAAAAATAATAAATAAAATACTGTAAATGTTTCATTGATCAATACAGTCATGTTCGTGTTTGAATTCAACTTAAACATTTACTGTATTTACACTTACACCTAAACCTTTGTAACTTTTTTTTTTTTGGGGGAAAATTATAACTAATTAAGTTTATCCATTAAATTCGTAAAGATTAATCACTACATTATTCCATTTCATTTGTCCTTTTCTCCTATTAACCCCTAATATCCTGCTTGTCCTTTTCACTATTTTTAACAACAAAAGAAGCTTAAATAATTAGATTCACATCACCGCTTACTAATGTTTTAAATGGTATATAAGATTCACCACCGCCTCATGTAGGCGAGCTGGTACCTGAGCTCGTATTGAGACCATTTACTCGGGGTTCAAACCCTCACATTTACCTAGAAACAAAAAATGGTATATAAGATTCTTAGCCCCAAAAAAAAATTGTATGGAAGATATAAATGATTTAAATCAAATTTTAAACTCGGTTGGAGAAGCCGAAGCCATTAATGATCAATCCATGGCTCAGCCCATAACTTTTTCAGGCCAAGAAAAGTGATCCAAACATAGACTATGGGCCAAATAATTAGGTTAAGCCCAAATTTTTCGTACTGGGCTATTATCGTGCCACGTAGCCCCGTACACGCCTTCGTAGAATCGGCCACCTTAATTAGCTTAATCTAAAAGCCCAACGACCGGCATACCATCTTTTGGTGCATCATTATAAAGAAGATCTAAAAGAATATTTATGTGGAAGAAATCACCAGGAAGAAAAATGTTATATTCATAATATCTTAAAATATTTTTATAATAAATTTTAAGTAATAGGTTATTATTAATTATTATCTATGGGTAAAAAATTAATTTTAATAATGGGTTTAAATTATAATCAATAACAAATTACCATTTATAATTTATTATGAAAATGTTATGGACGTAGCACTTCTCCCCAAATTAACATTCACATTTTCTATTTGTGTGTGTTTTTTGTTAGCTATGATAAAATTTTAAGTTATGAGATCTAGTCCATAATGATTACTCTTTATTATCATTCAGCCAAGATATTAATTAATTTTTTGTGTAAGGTTTGAACTGTAAATCTTTTATTTGACAACAAGAGATTTTACTAGTTAAGTTGGTTGAAACTCACAATTTTTTATTTTATTTTTTGTGTGTTTACTGTTTAAAAATATTTGTGTTAAAAAATGAAGCAAAATATTATCCTGGAGAGTTATTAGCTCAATCAAAGGAAGGAGGGTGTCTAAATATGACGTGACAAGATTCTAATGGAGAATTTCAATATAGAGTATAATTTAAATTGCATTGGAAATATATACTATTAAAATAATGATATGTAAAATTAAGAAGTCTCAAATGCTTATGTGGCATAATATTATGAGCTTAACTAAAAGTTAAATTACTTCAATTTTATATAGTAAACTGATCAAGAACCTGTGGAAATGCACAAGACAAATCAATAAAAAATTATTTTCTCTTTTATTTTGTATACAAATATAAATTTGGTAATTGTGGAAGTTATTACTTAGTACTAGGTATTTTTATAGTTATTTTTATTATGATAAATATTTATCATAATAATTAATAGTTATTTATTATGATCTTTATTAATATATAATTGTGGTATCATAAATTGATATATATATATATATATTTATTTATTTATATAAAATAAAATTTCTACTCTAGCTTAATCTAAATGTATATGTGTGTGAAACTCGATCTTGAAAACTTGAACTCCAGTCCTTGTCTCCCACAAGCACTCATGATTGTGTTTGTATATAAAATTATTTTTGCTATTAATTAAAGAAATTATGATGGGGCAATGTTTTAATGGAGGTTTTAAATATAAAATAGAATTTAAAATCAATTAAAAAATATATATTAGTTTATATATAATATTGAAGTGATTCTACTTTGAAGCTCACTTATGGTCTAAACCTATTATTTTGTTACTCTATTTTTATGCACGTGTCAATTGTCAACCATTGTCTGAATAATGCAACCATTCAGTATATTAAAAATTTATTGTAAATAGTAACGTGCACATCTTGCAATGGGTGGATATACAAACAATAATAACATTCTACGACAATGTCCAGATAGCTCTAGGTTTTGGTATCTTTGATTAGTTTTTGACGTGTTCTATTAAAGCATATATTAATTATTTATTTTAAGAAATTTGTTATGAAAATTTAAAAATTTTGTCAAAAAAAATTAGTCACTTTTTTATTATTTTATAAAAAAATTTTGTAAAATGATTTACTAATATATACCATAAAGATATATGTTAACAAAAATGTTTTTTTTTTTTTTTGAGAAGAATAAAAACATTTTAATTAAGACATGTATCATCTATATATATAAAACCGAAACTCTGCTTGCTCCACATTTTTCCACATCAGCACAATTAAAAAAAAAATTCTGGCAACATAAAACTTTTTAAAACCCATAAACGCAAAACCCACTCAATCAATACCCACAAACCCTATTTCTCCTTCCTCAGACCCTATTTCTCCTAATCCCCTTCTCCTTTGCCGTTTCACCCACAACCACCACAACTCAGCAGGTAGCAGCAGCAGCATTGCCACCACCACCCACAAAAACCGCAAACTCTCTGGATCGAAGAAGAGCCTTTCTCTTTCTCACAGTGTCGCTGAGTTCCTTCCTTCCTCGCCTATCTAAGTTCCTTCCTTCCTATCTTCCTCTCCTCACAAAACGTGGCTGCTTTGGTTGAGGTATCTCTCCATTCTTTTGCTTGATAATTTTTGTTTCCCTTATTACATTTTGTTATATGGATTGGTAGTAATGGTTTGCTACTCTGTTTTGAACACATAACTCGGCTTCTGAGATTATAAGGAAGACAAACACACATTCATAATTGAATCTTTATTATTGGTCTGAGAGTTTGGGTCTTGGACAGAGATATAATTAATTAAGAAACAGGGAGAGAGAGAGAGAGAGAGAGAGAGAGAGAGAGAGAGAGAGAGAAGCCCAGGAAAATTGATACGAATATGGACTCTTTAAGTCTCATCTATATCGCTATGCTGTTCTGGTGCTCAATGCACTTTGTGGTCACATGCTATATTTTAAATCCACAACCATAGTGTCATGTTTTGTCACCAGTTGCTCTTTTTTTAGCACATTCATTTTTTATTATGGTTTGTGTTTTTGTCTCTTCAATTAGAAATAAAAATGAATTGCTTTGGTGGGAAATTCCATTGTTGTGAATCTATTATGCTTTACTTGGAAATAGCATAACAATTGATGAGATCCTTTGCTGTGTAATTTTAATCTTTGGAATATGTGAAAGGAGTTTTAGGGGATTTTTTTTCAGATAGTTGTCTGCAAACCATTTTTTAAGATTGCTTTGAATGTCGTGTAAAGAAGAAAATATAGATCTTACTGAAATAATGTGTGAGATTTTGTAAATCTGGATGATATTTTGTAATTGAAACCCACAGTAGAGAATGTTATTAGTGCTCTTTTCTTTTCTTTTTTTCTTTTTTTTAAGGAAGAGGGATGCAAATAAGGTGTTTTTTGTCTAACATTTTTTTGATTTGGCAAAAGCTTTTATATCACCAAAGCTATGAAGCTCAAGCTACAATTCTTCCAACTACTGATGGCACTTGGAGAGCCTGAAGGAACACCATCACTACAAATATATATAAAGGGCATTTTGTTAATTTAGTTATTGTTTTAATACTTTGAACCAAATTCTCATGTTGTAGGTGCTTTATGGTTAGAATTGTTAGATACATATGTTTGATTGTTAGATACTCTTTTTTTGGTAAACAATTTCCACACCATGCTGTTGTTGATTAGTCATAAATTTAATTAAGCTATTTGTATCTTAGTGAGCATATACTTTCATGTTCTATGGTTCCATTAGACACTTTATACTTTGGATGATATTTTTGCATATGAAAGAAAGCATTACTTTACAATTCTACCAAATTACTCTCTGTTCTTGGTCTGCACAAGTTTGTGTCTTCCTCACTCATTTTAAAGGCTTTAATCATTTAATATAATGCTGTGAAACAAATGTCTTTGATCTTTAAATTTAATTTAGTTGTGAATTTAAATTAATTATTTTCCTTCAATTTTAACTCAATTTTATTTAACTATCCCGTGCATCGCACGGATTAACGACTAGTTTTTTATATGACATTGTTATAACTTATAAGTACCGAATTATATATCAAAACAAAATAATAAAAATATGCACCAGTATTATGTGTAGCAAACCCAATACTTGGCCTTTATTTCTTCAAAATACAAAGATCAGCACCCACATCGTACCTTCTCTGTCGTGTTATTTGAACCAGACAAGGGACTCGTTATTACAACTTGCAAACAATCCTTAATCAATTTAGTTTCATCAAACTTATGAAAAACAAATAGGCGAAGAAAAACTACGATGAAAAAGCACACAAGTTCACACACACAAAGAAAAGGAAAGCTTGTTTACGAAGGTGAATGCCAAAGACAAACTCAAGTGTTGTGTAACTTGTGTTGATGGCCTTGAGAATGAGTGGAAGGCCCAGTTTCTCCTGGTTCACAAGGAGGGGCAAGTGTACTTGCACTCGCAATTTCATGAACTTGAACGTCATCGTCTATCGTAACAGTCACGGTTTGTTCTCCACACGGGTTTGTCGTAATCGTCTCCTGGATGTGTTCGTGTTCCTCAACACAAGCTGCTGCGGCTGCCGCTACTGGAATTGCTACTGGTTTCTTCTTCTTTTTAGCCAAGCAGAAAAGACCAAGGGCGAGGAATGCAAGCAAGAAGGCACCGCCTAGAGAGACGCAGACGGCGATAACAGTCGTGTAGTTGTGGTGGTGATGATGATATGGTGACATAGAGGGTGATGGAGGAAGTGAATGAGGAGGGGGTGGAGGATGATGGTGGTAGGGGTGGTAAGGAGGGGGTGGAGGATGATGGTGGGGGTGGTAAGGAGCCGGTGGAGGTGGACAGTGACAGTGACATGGTGGAGGAGGAGGTGGTGGAGTTACTGGAGTACATGGAGGAGGAGGCGGCGGTGGCGGTGGTGGTGGTGGTGGTGGAGGAGAAGGAGAAGGTGGGGGTGGTGGTGATGGAGGAGGAGGAGGAAATGGTGGTGGTGGTGGTGGGGGAGGAGGAGGAGAAGGAGAAGATGGGGGTGGTGGTGATGAGGGAGGAGGAGGAGGTGGTGGCATTGTCATGTTACATTTAGGTGGTGGAGGTGATGGTGGTGGCGGAGGTGGAGGGGGTTTATGCTTGACATGGTCACAATCTGGTGGTGGAGATGGAGATGGAGATGGAGGTGGTGGAGAAGGGTATTCATAATCATAACCCATTTCACAAGAAAAAATATAGAGGGATGCTTGCACCAAGCAAAGAGAGTTAAGCTGCATGTATAATTGTGTGCAGGGCTGCCTCTATTTAAACTGGTTGGAGCTAGCTTTGAACTCTTAATTAAAACCACTCTGGTTAGTTATTTAGTTATAGTTGCATTAAAAAATTGCTCTGAAGCCATGACTCGGGGAGTTTAATGATCATTTTGATTGGTGCTTAGATCATACATATAAAACCACGCTGTTGAAATGGGAATTTTCTTTCTTTTCTTTTTGCAACTTGCAGGGTTCATCAACCTGAAGTCATTCAGGTTCTTCTTTGATGTAATACCAAATTGCCGTATTAATTAATAGTAATATACATCTTAATTTGTGGATAACATAACATATTCAAAAGCTTAACCGTCTCGATGAACAACATTGACCAAATCTAATTGGAACTTTCAGCATTGAAATATAACTCATGCAAATTGCAATATTAGGGTAAGTATTGGAATTACGTGAACTCTTTAGCTTTACGAGTAGCTTGATTCAAACAGTCCTAATTTTCTTTTCCTCAAAGTTTGAGGGTACGTAATGTTGTTTTACTGTTATTTACTCAGCAGACGTTGCAAATCATAGTTTTCGGTATTTCAATTGGCAGTTCACCTTTAAATCATCACTACCATTATATGGAGTTACACAAACTTTTTTTTTTTTTTTTTTAAAGAGTTTCAACTTATGGCGTCCGCTCTTGATAATAACTTTTTATTATCAAAACAAGGCACCAATCAGTTTTTGGTGTAAGCGAGGATTGAACCCCAAATCTCTTATACAACTATCAGATATTTTACCAAAAGAACTAACTGGAACCCACGGAATTACACGAACTTAGTTTCACATGATCAACAATTGTTGGTGATTGCTAAGGGGGTCCTTGTTGGGTTACATTTGCTACCAATATGGGCATAGTACTGAAGGTTATAATAACTACTTAGACACTTAATTTTTGAAAAAGGTCAAGCATACTATTCTAAATTGTAAAAGCTTATTTGATTCACAACCTACATGGTACAACACTATCATGCATGTGGTACAAAACAATTGAGAAATTTTAGTGGCATGCAGCCAGAGTTGATGAGCATTACTAAGATATAAAGGCACTGGTATACGCAGCAATGTCGAATTTTTGAAAGTCTACAAATAAAAGTGCATAAATATACATATATATTTATTTCTTTTTTTGGTTGCAAAAGTTGGTTTTACATAGTGTATTTTACACAAATTGTAATTTACAACTAAAAATGTGATTGAAAGTCAAGTTTTCAAGTTATAAAAGCACAATGTGTGTAAAACGAAAAACACCTTTTTTATTTTTATTTTGTTGAGAATCATAATAAACATGCATTTGTAAAGAAAGGAATGCGGAATTCCGTCCAAGCAATCCTGCAGCTATATTTTGAGCTTGTTCAAGCTCATAAAAGATTTTTTTTTAATCAGCTCATAAAACATATTAAAGTAACTTGCATTTAAAAGCCTTGGAGTTAATTAGTACTAATACAATTAAACTTCATAGTTTCACTAGTTTACAATTGAACCCTAGCTAGATGTGGGGAGACAAGGATCTAAACTGGTAAACAGGCAGTCAAGAAGGGTATTAAAGCCATCCCATCCGCATTAAATACAGGACAACTACTTCTCTAGCCACATTAATGAGGAAGTGACCATGAACAGTAGGGATACAACAAAGATTTTAGTGTAAAACTTGCTGGTATGTTCCGGATGGGACAAGAATTCTAGGAGTGTAATCCCAACCCTCCAAATGTAGAATCCAGATGGATTTAAGAAAGAGGGAGAGTTCATCCATTTTGTAATATCTTCCTAGGAATAGACCCGAGGATCAACACTTGAGTTTTTCTTTAATCAGCTTTCAAACTGAACATCAATGAAATCAATACCACTTCTCTCTTAATTCTATGACATAAGCGCTAGCCTACTTAATTTTGCACTTGGTATTATAAAATAGACTTGACTTCCCATCTCTAAAAAATTAATTGTGATAACAAATAGCAAAAATCATCATTTAAGACATAAAGTTATTCTTTCGCTTTTTAGGTTTGTGTTGGGAAATTTAGACCCCGGTTGATAGAATTAACAAGTTTTAAACCCAAGTTGTTAATTAAATTTATTATGCATAAAACTTGTTAAAACAAACAAACATCAATATCATGTCAAATATAAGTGCAGCGGAAAAATAAATAAGACAAGATATGATGACCCAGGAAAACCAATGAAACCAACCAGTTTCACAGTAAAAAAAACCTGGGGGGAAACCTTCCCGAAAAGCAATCCACTATAGTAAAGAGAAGTTTCAGATCTAGTTTTGTCACTAGACTCTACAATCCCCGTAGATGAACTCACAGCAGAAACCTTCTACTGCTTCAGAACCTCTGAACTCTTCAATATATGAACGCCACCCTTTGATGCACCGATCCCAATACGTGACTAACTCCTTTGCACGAATCCCAGTACGTGACTCACTCACCAACTTGAGGAAGAAGAATGTTGGCTGCAAAGTTCTTCACTTCATACACACGATGAAGATTAAGAATCACTTGGTTACAAAACCCTAAGGCGCAAAGACGCAGTAGCTTCTTTCAGAGAGAATTAGGCTTCGGTCACCTTTTGCATGTGTTCTCCTTGTATTCTCTTATGTGACGGCCTCAAAAATATGCTTTATATATGCCTAGGGTTGTGAGAAAAGAAACCCTACAGAAATACAAAAGCCTGGCCCAAAAATCAGATCTGGAAATCTCAATTCCCGTAACCTCGATAGATACCTCGATCGATCGGGCAGCTGTCGAGCCTCATTAAATCTCGATAGATACCTCGATAGATAGCTCGATAGATAGCTTCTGTCCGGGTGTCCAGCAGCTATCCGCCAGGTGTCCACCAGGTGTCCAGCTTTAGTACACACTTTTTCTTCACTTGTTTCTTGGTCCAATCTTCATGGTTTTAATACTAAACTTGAACAACATGTTCTTTGAAGTATTAAACACATCATAGATCTATCCAAATACAAGTAAAGTGCGTTTTGTCAAAGGATTAGCCAACTACATAAAATAGCTACATATGTTAACAAACTTGAACTACATATGTCCTAACAGTTTGATTGGGGGTTTCAATTAATATGGTTTAAGAAGTCTAGCTTTCCACTTGCGCAATGAAGCTACAGGGTTTGTAATATTTTGAAACTATTAAAGTATATGGTTTAAAATATGATTTGCCCAAGATATTTAATTTCTTAGTCGGGGAAAAATCTGAGGCAACTTAGTTGGCTTGGATTTCCTTGAGCCTGCAGGTAGTATAATTACATTTAGAGGAAGTTGTTAATTGATTTTTATTTTTTCTTTGATGGGATTGGACAATGTCTCAATTATGATTGAGTAGTTTGGAAATTGCAATGACAAAGAAATTAACATAGGTCTAAAGCCTATTTGGTTTTAAGTAATTGGGATTTCATGAGTGTCCTCAAACTCCAATAAGATTAATACTTATTGTGGGGGGCAAAGGTGTCAAAACACCATGTGGGCCTTGGGTTTGGTCCGAGAACGTAGACTCCGCCAAAGGGCCATGAGTCAAGAATAGGGCCTCCTAAGACGGGGCCCAAAAGCCCGTCGATCAGGGCGCTGGCTAGTTAGGAGAGAGTACGAGGAGAAGGTCTCCTCGGACAACAGGATCGGGGACCGAAGGGCGCAGCATGACGCCCAAGGAAGAGCTCTTAAAGCTCGATGAGTCATACTGAGTTTCAACGGGACGCCGAGGAGGGGGACAAATAGGATGTGCACTGCATAAAGCTGCTGCCACCGCATTAAAGGCCTCTCACCTACCCGCCTGGCCGCATTAATGGGAAAGTGACTTCTGAGGGGACGGCAATCAGCTTTATAGCCATTGGGGAGCGTTTTCAGGAAAAGGATGGATGGGAAAGGGATCGAATTTTATGGCTCTACGAATGGGAAACAAGAATGGGGAGTATAAATAGAGAAGGGGAGACCACTGGAAGAGGATTCCGGATTTTTCCACCAAGAATACTCTCTCCTCCTAGAAAATACAAGGGAAGCAGGGACAGAGACTCCTCGGCCCATGTCCGAGGAAAGCAAAAGTCATTCCACCAGCTCGTTGCACATCAATAGTGACCTTAGCCCAAATGCCGTTACTTTCTACCACCCCAAGAAATCTAGGCTTCAAGCCCACTCTCTACAAATTTATTGTATAGGCCATTTGGGTCGGCCCTGTCGTGTATTTAGATCCTAGGCCTGATTTGTGTCCTTACAATTGGCGCCGTCTGTGGAAACCCTTGACTAAAGGGATGTAAGGTATCATGGAAGGCTCGGGTTCATGTCGTGCAGAATCCATGGGATCCCAGCACAAGGATCACTTTTCGCGGCTAGAGCGAGAGAGAGACCGCGAAACCAGCTTGTGCACAGAACATACGCGTGGGAGGAGTCACGCAAGGGATGGAAGTGGAACCTCCCGCGAGAAAAGTGTCGAGACCCTGCAAAGGGAGATTAACCATCTAAAAAAGAAATTGCGCTGGGAGAAACGACGACGCACGCCCTCTCCTTCAGATCGGTCTTCAGCAGATTCTCGCAGCAGCATCGGCAGCTTCAGGTCGAGAACCCCCCCCAGCGAATCCCCCTCTTACGAGAACGAACACCATCGTGACCCTAAGGATAAGAGGACATCCTCTAGAGGTTTGGCCAATAATGCTCTGAGCAAGGCGCTCCACCAGATTTCCAAGTCGCCCTTCACTCGGAAGATTGAGAAGGGAAAGCTTCCAAAGCGGTTCACCCAACCAACCTTCACCATCTACAACGGAAGAACGGACCCAGTAGAACAAGTGAGCCATTTCAGCCAGAGGATGGCGGTGCACTCAAAGAACGAGAAACTGATGTGCAAAGTTTTCCCCTCCAGTCTGGGACCCGTCGCGATGAGGTGGTTCAATAGCCTGAAGGCGGGTTCTGTCGATTCCTTCATGGAGCTCACCAGGGCATTTGGCTCACGATTCATCACGTGCAGTAGGGTACCTCGGCCTCTGGACTCACTGTTGTTCATAGCCATGAGAGAAGGAAAGACCCTCAGGGTATATACCGACAGGTATTAGGAGATGTACAACAAAATTGATGGGGGCTTCGACGAAGTCGCCATAAGCACCTTCAAGGTCGGCCTCCCGAACGAGCATGACCTGAGGAAGTCGCTGACCAAAAGGCCTATCAAGAGCGTGCATTGGCTCATAGACCGCATCGACGAGTACACATGGGTTGAGGAGGTTCAGTTGCAAGTGAAGGGGAAGGCGAAGGCGAATGCGAAGGTTATCCTTCAAGAGAGGAGGGATTTCAGGTCAGACCGATACAGCAACGGTAGGCCGAGGAGAGAGTTCGTTGCGCAACCTCATCCAACACCTACGCAGGTGGTTGGCTCAGTATTCCGTGAACCCATACAACGAGTGTTTGAGAAAATCCGTCACGAACCCTACTTCAGGTGGCCCAATAAAATGATAGGTATTCCCACGAAGCGTAACCAGAACCTTCACTGCCAGTACCATCAAGAGAACAGCCACATAACATAGAACTGCAGGAACTTACAGAATTACCTAGAACAGTTGACGAAGGAGGGAAAATTAAAATAGTTCGTGTATCAGCCTGGTGGGCGGGGAGAGCACCCTGGGCCGACAAATCAGGGCCATCACGCCCCGAGACCTCCTCCGGGAACCATCAATGTCATTCTCGCTGCTCTTGGGAGGACCGGCTCTCACCCTTTTAGGGTGATGTCTGTGGCGCGAGCCCATGCCGAGGGCTCTGGCTCTGAGCCAAAGAAGGTTAAGGGTATTAAACCGCCCACTCTGGGCTTCTCGGATATGGACAAGGAAGGGGCCATCCAACCACACGATGACGCCTTAGTCATAATGTTAAGAATTGGAGGTTACGATATGAAGAGGGTAATGGTGGACCAAGGAAGTGGCTCAAACATTATGTATCCCGATCTGTTCAAAGGGTTGAACCTGAGGGAAGAGGACCTTTCGGCCTATGACTCACCACTAATAAGCTTCGAGGGGAAGGCGGTCGTCCCGAAGGGACAGATTAGGCTGCCCGTGTAGTCAGGACCAGCAGTAGTTGAAGTGGATTTCATCGTGGTTGACGCTTACTCTCCTTATACGACCATTGTGGGAAGACCCTGGCTGCACGCCCTAGGGGCTGTCTCCTCTACTCTCCACGCCAAGGTGAAATTCCCTTTTGGTGGCCAAGTCGAAGAGATCCTCGGGAGTCAGTCCACGGCAAGACAGTGCCTGACAGCCGCAATTCTACACAGGCCAGATCCTGAATTCTCGGCTTCGGCTGCACCGACCCCATAGCAATTAACCTCTTCAGCCACAGCTGGAGGGACAGTGGCAGAAGAGCCTACATGTGAGGGGTTAGATAGGGTTCTCATGGGTAGTGACCCATAGAAGTTTTTCCAAATAGGAGCTCAACTGCCGGCCGAGGAAAAGGAAGAGTTAGTCGCGTTCTTGAGAAGAAACCTCGACGTGTTCGCATGGGACGAGTATGAGGTGCCTGGAATTGACCCGAATTTCATATGCCACCACTTGAACGTCAGCTCGGCCGCTGTGCCGAAGAGGCAACCCCCTCGGCGCTCTTCCAAGAAGCATTCCGACACCGTTAAGGAGGAAGTCATCAAACTTAAGAGAGCTGGAGCTATCAAGGAAGTGTTCTATCCCGAATGGTTGGCGCACACAGTCGTGGTGAAGAAGAAAAGTGGGAAATGGAGGGTATGCGTGGATTTCACGGATCTGAACAAAGCTTGTCCCAAGGACCCTTTCCCAATGCCTCGTATAGATCAATTGGTGGATGCAACGGTCGGCCACCTACGTATGAGTTTCCTAAATGCCTTTCAGGGGTACCACCAGATACCTTTAGCTTTGGAAGACCAAGAGAAGACAGCTTTTGTTACCCCTACTGGCAACTACCATTACAAGGTGATGCCCTTCGGCTTGAAAAATGCGGGGGCTACCTATCAGAGGATGATGACCAGGATGTTTGAGGCACAATTAGGAAAACCCGTTGAAGTATACGTGGATGACATGGTTGTGAAGAGCAGGGCCATATCGGAGCATGTGGCTGACCTGAATAGTATATTCCAAACTTTGAGGGAGCACAAGTTATGTTTGAACGCCTCCAAATGCTCCTTTGGTGTAGGGTCTGGCAAATTTCTAGGCTATATGCTCACTCATAGAGGTATTGAGGCCAACCCTGCCCAGGTCACCACAATCTGCAACCTGCAACCTCCTCGGAACCTGAAGGAGGTCCAAAGGCTGGCAGGGATGACAGCTGCCATCAATAGGTTCATTTCCCGGTCCGCGGACAAGTGCCGACCCTTCTTCTAGCTGTTGAACAAATGGAAGGGATTCGAATGGACCGAGGAATGTTCCCTGGCCTTCCAGCAACTGAAGGAGTATCTCTCTCAGCCGCCCATAATGTCTCGTCCCGATTTGGATGAAGTACTATTCGCATACATAGCGGTGGCCACCCACGCCATCATCTTGGTTCTAATACGGGATGACGATAGTAGACAGAGACCAATCTACTATGTCAGCAAGTCCCTGCAGGAGGCCGAGGTTCGGTACCTGCCATTAGAGAAGGCTATTCTAGCCGTGGTGCACGCGATGCGTCGGCTCCCTCACTACTTTCAATCCCACACCGTTATCGTACTTACCCAGCTTCCACTTAAGTCTGTGTTGCAAAGTGCTGACTACTCCAACAGAGTCGCTAAATGGGAAACTGTCTTGGGAGCCTTTGACATTAAGTACATGCCCCGCACCTCTGTGAAGGGGCAAGTCCTGGCCGACCTGGTGGCAGAGTTCGCTGAGCCTTCCGCAGAGGAAAACCTAGAGGGATGGGGCATGGACGGAAAACTAGTTGGCGTAACCTCGTGCAAGAAATCTCCGGTGTGGAGGGTTTTCATGGACGGAGCCTCCAATCAGAGAGGTTCAGGCGTAGAAATAGTTTTGATATCCCCGGATGGAATCGTCGTGGAAAATTCTTTGAGAATAGCATTTCTGGCTACCAATAATAAGGCCAAATATGAAGCTTTGCTAGTGGGAATGGACATGGTTCGAAAAATGGGGGGAAAAATGGTGCAGGCGTTCTCAGACTCACAACTAGTGGTCGGCCAGGTGGAAGGGAAATTAGAAGCCAGGGAACTGAGAATGCGAGAGTATTTAGCCTGCGCCAAGCACCTGTAGTCCAAATTCGAGTCTTTTGCATTGTTGCATGTCTCCAGAAATGGAAATACCCACACCGACTCACTGGCCACACTTGTAACGTCCTCGGCTCAGGGCCTCCCTCGGGTCATCCTCGTTGAGGACCTGTTTAAGCCCACTGGGCCAGATCGTGATACCCCCTGGATCCACCAGATCAGAGTGGGACCCAGTTGGATGGACCCTATAGTGTCTTTCCTAAAACTTGACGCTCTGCCAGAAAAGAAGTCCGAGGCCGACAAGATCCGTAGAAAGGCTCCGCTGTTTTGGCTATTTGAGGATGGGAAGCTCTATAAACACTCCTTCTCGGGGCCCTACCTACTATGTGTGCACCCGGAAGGAACAGAGCAGCTCTTGGAAGAGTTGCATGAAGGAATATGTGGTAGCCACACGGGCGGAAGGTCACTAACCTATAGAGCCCTTACACAAGGGTACTGGTGGCCAAACTTACAAAGAGACGCGCAGGATTACGCGAGAAAATGTGATCAATGTCAAAAATTCGCTCTCAACATCTACCAGCCTAGGGGTGTCCTTAACCCTTTGGCCAGCCCTTGGCTGTTTACACAGTGGGGCTTAGACATAGTGGGACCATTTCCAAGGGCAGCAGGCAATAAGAGATGGTTGCTCATCGGGACAGACTATTTCACCAGATGGGTAGAAGTCGAGCCCCTCTCGAATATCTGAGACGTGGACATGAGGAAATTCATCTGGAAAAACATCATCACTAGGTTTGGGGTCCCACGTACTCTCATCTCGGACAACGGACTGCAGTTCAACAGCAAAGCCTTCAGAAAGTATTGTGAAGACTTCGGCATCACAAACAGATACTCCACCCCAGCCTACCCGTAAGGGAACGGCCAAGCTGAAGCGACCAACAAGTCGATAGTCAATGGGCTCAAGAAGAGACTAGACGATGCGAAAGGCAGATGGGTGGATGAAGTGCCACACGTGCTGTGGACTTACCGAACTACGTCGCAAAGGTCCATAGGGGAGACGCCTTTCATGATGGCGTATGGCGCCGAGGCGGTGATCCCTTTGGAAATAGGGTTCCCGACGATGAGAGTGCAGTCTTTCACCCGGAATGCTAATGATGACATGCTGCTGAAAGGGCTGGACTTAGAGGAAGAAAGGCAGGAAAACACTACGGTTTGGCTAGCTTGCTACCAGCAAAAGCTCAAGCGGGGATACGACTCTCGTGTAAGATCTAGGCCCATTGCCCCGAGAGATCTAGTCTTGAAAAAAGTTGTTGGAACTACTAAGTACCCGGCATAGGGAAAATTAGGACCAAACTGGGAGGGGCCTTACTGCATAACCTCAATGGCCGGCATAGGGTCCTATTATCTCGCCGACTTAGAAGACAAGCCTGTAAAACATCCCTGAAATGTAAATAACCTCCAAAGGTATTACTATTAATGAAAGGCACACCCGTCAAGCATTTGGATATCATCGTATCATACTGATTGTTAATATGTCAATCTCTATCGCCAAAATATGTATAAGTGTTAATGTCAACCTAGGCTACGCCAGGTCCTCAGACATTCTGCCTTGGAAAAATTTAACATACTTTTCATTTTCATTAAGTGTTAATGTCAACCTAGGCTATGCCAAGTCCTCGGACCTTCTGCCTTGGAAAAATTTAACATACTTTTCATTTTCATTAAGTGTTAATGTCAACCTAGGCTATGCCAGGTCCTCGGACCTTCTGCCTTGGGAAAATTTAACATACAATCTCGTTTTCATTAAGTGTTAATGTCAACCTAGGCTACGCCAGGTCCTTGAACCTTCTGCCTTAGAAAAATTTAACATACTTTTCATTTTCATTAAGTGTTAATGTTAACCTAGGTTACGCCAGGTCCTCAGACCTTCTACCTTGGGAAAATTTAACGTACAATTTCATTTTCATTAAGTGTTAATGTCAACCTAGGCTACGCCAGGTCCTCGGACCTTCTGCCTTGAGAAAATTTAACATACTTTTCATTTTCATTAAGTGTTAATGTCAATCTAGGCTACGCCAGGTCCTCGGACCTTCTGCCTTGGAAAAATTTAACATATTTTTTATTTTCATTAAGTGTTAATGTCAACCTAGGCTATGCCAGGTCCTCGGACCTTCTGCCTTGGGAAAATTTAACATACAATCTCGTTTTCATTAAGTGTTAATGTCAACCTAGGCTACGCCAGGTCCTCGAACCTTCTGCCTTGGGAAAATTTAACATACTTTTCATTTTCATTAAGTGTTAATGTCAACCTAGGCTACGCCAGGTCCTCGGACCTTCTGCCTTGAGAAAATTTAACATACAATCTCGTTTTCATTAAGTGTTAATGTCAGCCTAGGCTAAGCCAAGTCCTTGGACCTTTTGCCTTGGGAAAATTTAACATACAATCTCGTTTTCATTAAGTGTTAATGTCAACCTAGGCTAGGCTAGGTCCTCGGACCTTCTACCTTGGGAAAATTTAACATACAATCTCGTTTTCATTAAGTGTTGATGTCAACCTAGGCTACGCCAGGTTCTCGGACCTTCTGCCTTGGAAAAATTTAACATACAATTTCGTTTTCATTAAGTGTTAATGTCAACCTAGGCTGCGCCAGGTCCTCGGACCTTCTGCCTTGGGAAAATTTAACAGACAATCTCATTTTCATTAAGTGTTAATGTCAGCCTAGGCTACGCCAAGTCCTCGGACCTTATGCCTTGGAAAAATTTAACATACTCTTCATTTTATTAAGCGTTAATGTCAGCCTAGGCTACACCAGGTCCTCGGACATTTTTCCTTGGGAAAATTTAACATACAATTTCATTTTCATTAAGTGTTAGTGTTAATCGTTGAAACTGCACGTGATCTGGTCACTCTTATGTAAAGGCCGTGGCCACCTCGACTTTTGAGCAGGCTTATGTGCAATTAGCTATTTATTGGTTAACCCAATTATGTCGGAGACCACGTGCAATAAGGTAAATTATACAACAACAAACATAATCCATCACGAAAGTTACACTATCAAAGCAAAACATTGAGATTCATCAAAGCTGTTTACATCAAAGCTATAAATAAAAATTACAAGACAAATGGTTAATAACAAACTCCCTAAGGAAGAAAAACTATGCAAAAACGGAGCCAAGGGTGGCCTATCCCTTTATCTTCAGTGGAGGGTCCTCTCCCGGTTTCACCGAGGACTCCTTGGTCTTTCCCTCCACTTCAGCTCCTTTTTTCCCCAGCCTCGGGCAAAACCTGGACCTGCTTCCCCTTGTCTCTGGCTTTGAGAGGAAGTACAACCGGACCGACTGGCTCGTCAGACCCCTCTTTGGCCACTTTCTTAGTAGCAACAACCTCATTGGCTGGGAGGACTTGCCCTTGGGAGGAGGGAGGCAGCATCGGGGCCGCGGTCTCGGGAGCAATCGAAGTGGGCGAAGCTTCTTCGATGAGTCTGATATCCTCGGGATACCAGACCTTCTCGACTCCCCTCCACTTGGAGTTGGCAGGAACTCCTGCTGCGTTTAAGGCTTTCGCCCAAACCTGCTGGCAGTACTCCCTGCACAACTCCGTGAGCTCCTCAGTTAGGTGGTTCTCCGTCGCCTCGACCCCTTCGTTGTAAGCGGCTTTGGTGGCGGCCTCCACAGTCTCCCTTATGGTGTGAGCTACTTCTTTGGCCAAGGCAAGCTCTCTTTTTAAGTTCGAGATCTCCTGCCCTGCTTTGGATAGTACCTCGTCCCTCTGGTGCAAGAGCTTACGTTGGCTCTCCATCTGGGTCGCCGCCGTCTTTAAGCCTGCATCCAGGCTCCTCCTCTCAGTCTGCTCTAGGGACAATTTGGCAGCCAGGTCAGCCTTCTCTGCCTCAGAGCGACCCAACTCTTTCTCAACCTCTGCCTTGGCCGACTGCTCGACCCCTACCTAGTTCTGGTAGTGCTCCACCAGCGCATCAGCAGCAAAGGCCTCTTGGATGGCCTGCGAAGGGAAGTTCCAATGGATACACAGTAAACGAAAAATTAACTTTCACGAAAACTAAAATGACAACAACAAACTAAAGGGATAGCGTATACCAGGCCCAGGTTCCTCTTGAGAGAAAGAAAGAGGCACGTCCGACCCATCCTCCCTAAGTCCTCCATGTCCTTAGGCAGAAGGAGGGGCTGCTCCAGAGCATTGGCCAGGTGAGAGGCGTAACCTCTCTAAAAATCCCTGATGGTCACCTGGAGAGATACCGGAGCCACGTCCACCTCCAGAGCGGGGGACCAGCTGGACTCCCCTCGGCGAACCTCGGCTTGTCCGCAGATCTCCCCGCTCTCGACGGATGAGGCCCGCCCCCTATCCTTAGCAGCCTGCTATTGTTGCTGCTGTAGCTGCCTTTGATGCTTTTGCTTCTTTTCCCTCTCTCTGTCCGCCTCCTCATTCTCGTTCCTCCTCTTCTTTGGGACGTTAGGAGGAGGAGGGAGTAGGTCGGAGGGAGGGGGAGGCGGAGGCAACCTCGGCTGGGACCCCGACGCGTCCCTCTTGGAGAATTGGACACCCCTTTTCCTAGCAAAGAGCTGTTTCAAAAATGCCATGTCATCGTCTTCCACGGAGGAATCCTCTGGTCGGGCAACAATTAAGCCTACGATACCAGAGTTCCTGTCTGAATTGCCCTCTTCTTCGTCCGAGATATTGACCACGTGCCCCCTAATGGTCTCTCGGCCTCCTCTAGGTGGAACCAGTCGATTTCTTCTTCAAGGGATGGGGGGGAAGCCGCAGACTCTTCTCGGACGATCTGGTCCTCCCGCTGCGCTGCCAAAGGGATGGCTTCGACAGTCCGACCGTATAGGATGGTGGATGGCACGTCTGGTATAGCACGAGGGGCAAGAAATTCGGGGTAGCGGACGTCTATCCTCAAACGTCTCCGGTGACCTGGGAGGATAGCGTCTTCAACTTCGCCAAAAACCTTCGATATGGGTTCATACCCCAATATGAGGTGGGCGGCCCTCACCTGCAGGTCTTCGTTTACAAAGACCTCGGATCTCAGAACCCTGTTGAGGTCCGAGATGTTGACGTTGCCCAAGTGAGGAGACGTATGCTGTTTGTCTGCAGGAAAGATAGCAGAGAAACCAAACATGGTTAGATACTCACGATGAATTGAGTAAAGAAGACATCAAATAGCAGTAAATCTACCAAGGGGAGCAAGAAGGGGCAAAACTTTAAAAATCGAAACTCCTAAATCCTAGGGAGTCACACCTGGCTGCCCCTCCCTCACAGGGCAATGGAGACCGTCATACCACCTCCTGGTGGCAATGAGATAATCATCCTTCATGCCTTTATTGGACTTGGGCAGATAGGGAATGAGCCTGACAGCGCTAGACCTCGATTTGAGGTAATAACCTGCGTCTCTCGTCCAGTGGCACTTATACATGTAAACGACCTCATGCCATGTGAGATGTAGATCCATCTGCTCGTTTAGAGCATCGACGCAGCCTAATATCCTAAACATGTTGGGTGTACACTGATCTGGACACAACCTATGGTTACGAAGGTACTCCCTGGTCACGTCCTTCATGGGGAGTGTCATCCCACCCTATATGAAGGTAGTTATAGGGATGACTACTTGCCCCTCTTCCCTAGAATCTGTTACGGCCTCTGGGGGCAGTATTTCAGGCTCACATCCGGAGGAATGTGGTATTTGGCCCAGAACCCTTCCATGCCAAAAGCCGTATCAACTAGACACTTAAATATACCCATTGAGTTGAAAACCAAGGTAAAGAGTTACGAAGAAAAGGAAGAAAGGTTGACAGCCGAGGAGAAAAAGGTTTGAGGAAAGGAGAAACTTACAAGAGAAAGGTGTGCGAACTTGTGCGAACTTGTGAGAACTTCTTGAGAGAGAGTGAGATTGGAAGCTCCGGGGTATGTTTGCTCTTTGGTAAAAATGAGGGGAGTTGCGGTTACCAAGGCGTTTTGAATGATTGAAGGCCGGCAGTTCGTGAGAAAGATCCCGCTCAAATTTTCGGGAATAAATCCGAGCTGTTAGATCCACATCTCACCGTTGAACGTGGGCGACAGGAAGTTACTCAGTGCAGTTAATGCAGGCCTTGTGTATTACGAAGCGCCAAAGGTCTCCCCATAAGACGCGGGCGAATTTCGCACGTGCGACAATTAAGAGGTCATGTGGGAGGAAGGATTCGCAGGTCAAAAACTCATCTGCCTCCTTGGATCGAAGTCAAATGACTTTTTGAGGGGCTATTATGGGGGGGCAAAGGTGTCAAAACACCATGTGGGCCTTGGGCCTGGTCCGAGAACATAGACTCCGCCAATGGGCTGTGAGTCGAGAATAGGGCCTCCTAAGACGGGGGCCCAAAAGCCCGCCGATCAAGGCGCTAGCCAGTTGGGAGAGAGTCTGAGGAGAAGGTCTCCTCAGACAACAGGATCGGGGACCGAAGGGCACAACATGACGCCCAAGGAAGAGCTCTCAAAGCTCAGTGAATCATACTGAGCTTCAACGGGACGCCGAGGAGGGGGTCAAGTGGGACGTGCACTGCATAAAGCTGCTGCCACCGCATTAAAGGAGTCTTACCTACCCGCCTGGCCGCATTAATGGGGAAGTGACTTCTAAGGGGCCGGCAGTCAGCTTTATAGCCATTGGGGAGTGTTTTCAGGAAAAGGATGGATGGGAAAGGGATCGAATTTTATGGCTCTACGAATGGGAAACAGGAATGAGGAGTATAAATAGAGAAGGGGAGACCACTGGAAGAGGATCCTGGATTTTTCCACCAAGAATACTCTCTCCTCCTAGAAAATACAAGGGAAGCAGGGATAAAGACTCCTCGGCCTATGTCCGAGGAAAGCAAAAGTCATTCTACCAGCTCGTTGCACACCAATAGTGACCTTAGTCCAAGTTACTTTCTACCGCTCCAAGAAATCTAGGCTTCAAGCCCACTCTCTACAAATTTATTGTATAGGCCACTTGGACCGGCCCTGTCGCGTATTTGGGTCCTAGGCCTGATTTGTGTCCTTACACTTATTATTGCTACTTTCTCCGTCAAGCCTATTTCTAAATTATAAATTCTATGGATAAGAGTAACATGTCGATTTTTCTAAAAGATTGGGGAAGACTTTTATCATAGCGTTAATCATACAGTTATCTAAAATGTTTCCTTGGAAAGGTAGTATATGGTGCAACATAATTTATCAATATATACAATCAAAATCCGACCATATAACAGCGACTTTCCGATTAGTCAATTTAGTGGAGTGCTGGAGAGCTATTTCGATCAGAAAAGGCATGCTGCAATAGCTAAGGCTAGACTAGAATAGTAAGTTGTAATTACACTATCACTAATTATGACAATATTAAATAAAGGTTTGATTGCCTTAGCCACTTGGCAAAGCATCTCGTCACCTATGTTGTGTGAGGATGTGGTTTGTACACTCAAAATCGCGATACGGATTAAGGAAAACATGTACTATATATATTATAGCAACTTGGTTATGAACACATTGATAATATAAATAAATTACACAGTGGACCTAAGTTTCGTGTAAGTAACTGATTGAAAATGATTTCAAAATCTAGTAAATACATGTGCTAATCTGTTTGACAAATCTGTTCTCACACAAAATAGCTAGGTTGCTTGCTGCCTTCACACCGCTAATCTATATTTCTAATATTTTGTATTCCATGATTCCATTTCCATCAGTCTAGTAGGAATTCATACAAGCTTTTCCAAAGGATTGCTTAAAGGCTTTCATCAAATTATTTTTTATCAGACAAGTTGATACGAGCTAGATATGGAGATTCACCATTATTGCCAAAATGATAAAATAGTCGGTTTTTCCTAATAAACATAATTAAATTGGCAAGTGTGACAATATTGTATGATCTGTGTCAGTAAAATTGATAATAATTTTAGCATATTTCTTATATGAGCATATATTGGTTTATTGCACATTTGAGGTTTTAGTTAGTTTAGGAAAAATTTTCCAAATAAAATTGAATAGCATGCAAAATCATATAGCTAGACATAAATTGTCCCAAACCAGGTGTGAGTTTAGGATGGATATCTTCCTCTTACAATGAAAATTCATTGATTTAATGATTTCTGTGAAACTATGAGCGTTCGCATCCATGTCTTAGATCATGCTTTGTTTTATTGGAAAAAAATATTCAATTTTTTTTCATTGGAATTTCTTTCTTTTCTTTTCTTTTTTTGAGAGAAACGTGCCTTAGGATTAACCAATTCCATGCAAATTTTATTTAACTTCGATCCATACTAACATATATAAAATCATAAATAGTGATTACATTGATTAGGATAATATTATATATATATATATATCCAAAATTGCAATAGCAAGGTGGGTCCTTGACTCCTTGGCTCCAACAACCCCTCCCGCCCCTCACCTTTATTTTTTTGTCAAAATTTTCCCATAACTAAGTCCTTTATTTTTTTTTTTTTCCTAATAATGTATTTTTTTTTCCTTCTGTATTTCTTTCCATAGTGTAAAAACAAAATAAAAAAGTATTTCATCATGTATTAAATTCCTTTGAATCCATTTTAATTGTTTTTTTTGTTCAGCAACACTCAAAATTTTCACCTGCAAATGCATGTCATCCAAAAACTAGTCTTCTTCTAACATGGTTCAATAGCTTCAAATAAGCCTTGTTTAGGTGCAAAGCAAAGTATGCTTTCAAAAGTTTGTGCTGCATATATTATGCTGGGTTGCTCTGTTTGTCATGGAATCAAATGCTATAGCATTTTGAAGTAATACATATCCACTTCCCGTCAGGTCAACCGCGATCAGTGAGTAATGTATGTGGCCCAAGCCATCTTTGTTAATTGTTATTGTCAACATGATAGGCGCTCAGGTCGCAATCTCGTGGTCTGAATCAGTCAATCTCATTGCCGGTTTAAGTATTTTTATTGTGTGAATAGAATATCATGGTACCTAATACGGATACCCACTAGGTTTATTTTGCAAAGTTGGATTCAATTTTTGAATTGGAATCAGGATATATATGATGATTTGAACCCTCGCCCGCCACATTTATTTCATTTGAATAACATCTTTGCGTTCTTCTATTTAAAATTAGATTTTACTTGATCAAAACTTAATTTTGTAATGTCTCAGCATAACATGCACACGTTTCCCATATTAGAGAGATATACTACTCATATTTGAATATTATATTGAACGTGCACTACGGTGTACGGTAAAGGACAAAGATAATAATATTGAAATAATGAAGCTTTCTTGTTCCATTATTAGTATTTTACTTTATACTCCATTAATTATAGTATATCAGATATTTTTATAATTTTTCAAAATTCATTTGGACTCAATTGGAAATTTCTAGCTTGAGGTTCTTTTTTATTTTTTTGGGAAAAAGTTTAATAACTTGCAACAATTATAATTTAGAGTTACTAAATTTTTGGGTAAAGGTTTATTTTTTTGTGTTTCTTTTACACAATTTGATACTTATCCAAATTGCACAGTTTGTGTTCTAAATTCAGCATGTGTTCTACTGTAATAGTAATCAAAGAAAAGAATTGTACTATTGTAATCAAAGAAAAGCAATGAGTAAGTTTCAACCCACAAATGCATATTAAAAAAAAAAAAAAAAAGATAATCATAAGAAAATAAAGAAATGAAGAAGACCCAAAGTCCAAATAATTAGAAGGATGTTGATTTCTTTATAAAAACAAAATAGAAAAGAGTAATGTACATTGACATACTTGTTGAACCAGAACAATTAGAACTGCACTTTTATTTTTGTAAGTAAAGTTTTCTCTTTTTTCAATTTTGAATTTAGAAAAGATGATGATAATAGTGTATAGAAAAAGAACATAGAACTGAGAGGGATTAAGGAAGAAATCAATTGAACAAGTTGAGTAACTAATGTGACAATTGTCCTATTTTGTAAGCAATTTTTTACATGGGAGTTAAAGATTACTTTTAACATATTATCCTTAAGTTTTATCTCTACTTTTTAGTAATTTTTTTTCTACAAAATCAAAACAAAGAGATTTGAGGGGGAAAGAAATGTGAGATGAGATTAAGTGAGCGTTTGGGAAGCACGTTTTGCGCTTCCCACATCTACGTTTCCTGCTTTTTTTTTTTCTTTTTTTTCTTTGTCTTTTTTTTTTTTTTCAATTGAGCGCCTCTTGCACTGTTCATTGTCCATGAACAGTTCATTTAGGCATGTGAACAGTAAAAAAATTTATGAACAGTAACTTTTTTATTATTTTTTTATTGTTTTCATTTTTCAGAAAAATAAGCAGTATCCAAACAGACCCTAAGGAGTAAGGGAAACCGGGTATTCAAATTAAAAAAATTTAGTCTTTTGTTAATGCAAAAAAAAAAAAAAAAAGAGTTAAGTCTTGATAAAGGAAAAAAAGAAAAAAGAAGAAAGAAGGGTGAAAACATGGAGTAATGCTTAGTTTGAAAATCAACTGGAGTTAAATGTGGGAGTTATACATTGCCTATTTTGTAGGCAAGATAATACGTGGGAGTTAAAAGATATATTTTTATTATGTTATCCTCAAATTTTATCTCTACTTAAACATAAGCTGTAGGGGTATTTTGGAACAAAAAAAATGTCTAATCCAAATAGGAGAAACCTCTTAAATAGTAGTATAGATAAATTGCGTATAAACTCATATTCGATCACCTTGTAAAGCATTGTTGTGTTTGACTGAATAGGTATTGAGAGATTACATAGTAGTAACTACTTTTTAGTGGGGATGTTGGGATGATAAGGATGGAGAGTAAGTGGAGAAGTGAAAATTTTTTTTATTTAGTGGGAAGCTTGGGGAGTTATCTTTTTATTTTTTATTTTTTTTTGTCTAAATTACTATTTTAATCTCGTTTCGTATTTTTTAGGAGTAAGACTATCTAATTAAATTAGGGGTATCTTTGACAATTTTTGAAGTGATAACTAACTTTATAAATATTCTTAACATATAGAAATTAAACCGTTTAGTGATAAAAATTTGTGGCCATATCATTTTGACAAATAGAGAAAAGAAGAGTACATTTGTGGGGGAAAAAGTAGTTTTATTTTATTATTATTGTGAGGACATATGTGATTGATGTTAGAAATATATGTCAACATTTTATGTATTGGCTAATCCTTTGACAAAATGCATTTTACTTGTAATTTAGTAGATCTAGAATGTGTTTAATACTTCAAGAAACAAGATTTCAAGTTCAAGTGTTAAGGTCATGCAAGTTTGTCCAAGAATCAAGTAAGGAAGTGATGTTCATTAAAGCTCAACAGCTAGTATCAATCAAGGTTTAAAAGCTGTTGAAGCTCGTGGCTCGACAGCTATCTTAATAGATGGCTATCGATCGAGGTTTATGAAACTCAGTTTTTCAAAACTGTTTTTCATCTAATCCGTGAGTATATGTTTAGGGTTTATTTTCTCACAACTCTAAACATATATAAGGATTATTTTAAGGGCTGTCATAAGTAGCACAGTTGCACAAAAGCACAACTCCACAAGTGTGAAGAAAAGTGTGACCAGAAACCTAGTTGCCCTAGTTCATCTTGAAGAAGCTGCTGTGTTTGTACACCGTAGGGTTTTGTGACCAAGCAACTTCATGATCTTCATTGTGTGATGAACTGATGAACTTTGCAGCCAACATCATTCTCAAGTTGGTGATCAAGTCGCGTACTGGGGTAAGGGTTCTATTGTAGGTTGGTATAAGGTACTAAGATTCCTTTACTTATAACCGCTTATTTTGATAATAGTGGATTCTCAGGAGTGGTGACCTTACCCGGTAGGATTTTTCCTGTGTAGGTTTTCTCCATTCGTAAACAAATTACCGTATCATTTATTTTCCGCTGCATATTTAGTTATTTGGTGATTTGTTTGTGCTGCCACGTATTTTGTATGTTAATTTAATTAATTAATTAAACTTGGCTAATTAATCCATCACAAGAGGTCAATACGTTTTTGGCCTATCAATTATTTTTTTAAGAAGAAGTTATATTAGTACTTGACTTACCAACATGAGAGAGAAATGTGGAGGTAGGAGAAAAACGTTTAGTTATCACAACTTGCAACCATTTCATTTTGGCAATTAGAAAGGAAAAAAATAAAATAAAAAAATATACTTTTATGGAAAAAAAAGTTGTATTAGTGCTTGACTAATGTGAGAGAAAAATGTGGAGGTGGAAGGAAAAACTGATTTTTTTTTTTTTTTGTAATTTAGCTAAAATTTAGGAGTTTTTAAGTGAGTAATTTTACATATCTAATCTTATTATTTAAGTTTTGCAAACAAATGAATTTGAGAGTATTTTGAGTATCTAAATTTAGGATCTCAAATAAGGGAAGCTTCTTAAATAGTAGTATAGATTAAATAAAATTCAAACCACAAACATTAAATACTATGAATGATATCATTATTACTGGGCTATCACTTAAAATTCTATATTAGGTTATTTTGATATCATTATCACTGGACTATATTTAAATTCATAACTACTTAAATTTTTAATTTAAAGGGAGCCTTACTAAGTGTCCAACCGAGCTAACTACTAAGAAGGAAAAATCAACGTGGTGGATGAACAGGAAACTCCTAAGAATCCCAACGAGAGAATGGGGGTTTTTAAGAACTCGCTCCCTAGTCACGCTCTGGTCTCAACATGCTGGGCCAAGAAAGTGTCTGATTTCAGCATCCCCCTACCATCACTACAATTAATGCTATTAATACTATATGGTTTTGTGAGGAACATCTGGATTGATCCCTACGTTTCGGCTTCCGAAGGCGATCCTAAGTTAAGGAAAGAAGAATTTTGATAAGGGATAAGGTTGTAAGTCTTGAACAGATTCATCAACAAAGTAGGAATCCCTCGTCCCTTGTTCTGGACTTGACTGGTGCCCTAATCCGTCTTTTTAAGGATTTTGAGTGAGCCTTTGACCTATGGGTATGGTCTCTGTGAAGGTCTTTAATGGCTCTTAGCTGCAGGTTTCCCTTTGGGTATAATGCAGGCCCCGAACTTACTAGCGTTTCTGCCCCGGTAGCGAGGAGTTTACTTCCAGAATAAGTAGGTTGGTAATTTCATACCATACATGATGTCATTCGCTCATCCTTCTCCTCGTCGGGAAGCCTTTCGCTAGTCTGGTGGTAGCTTTGGTGCCCTCCTGCCTCTCGATTCTCGGCAGGGTTTTCCCAACCTCAATCATTCCATATTTTGTTCTTTCTACAACGATCAACAAAGTGGAACGAATAAAAACCTTTGCGCAGCGCTTCACCATGCTCCTTGTTGCACGCGCTAGGGTCTTCCCAACAAAGACCTTAACGTATCGACCCTCGTGAGAAGATATTAGGATTTGAAATCCCTCTTCCTCCCTTGAAAGAAAAGATTAAACTCGTCAAATCGATGATCGAAATCGTACCTTTAAAAAATCTCTAATCTAGATGAGAAATGAACATGCAATAAAATGCCTTTACTTCAGGTTTCCATAGAAATATGTGAAACTATAAAAGAAATATGTGAAACTATAAAATAGGCACGGTACACAAAGGAGGTAAGATTGAGTGCGCTACCATTCCTTTCAAATGGAGGAATGAAGTAGCAAAGAATACCAATAGTTGTTATAATACCAAACCAAGAAAAAGAATACTAATAGCCATAGCCAAAGAAGAAGTAAGATAATATGGGAGGCAGAAAAGCCAATTGGTAATTCAGAAGTTCAAGCCAGGCAAGGCACAAATAAGGGAGCGAACATGGTAGGCACATTACAAATCAATACACAAAGGAGCTCTCACACAAAAACAAGAGGAAGTCAAAATACATTAAAAAAGTATTAGAATGTGTAATTACTTATTATAAAGGGAATCTAGGGAAGAAAAGAAATAAGCCTACAAGAGTCCGTAACTCTTAAATTTCATTTGAGAGGAAACCGAATGCAGTCTCAATTTGACTTCCCTTACAATTCTCCAAAACGACGTTCTGCTTACTGCTTGGATTCCCTTCAAAAAACTTAGAATTTCTCTCACGCCAAACATAGTATATGATTGCTGTAAAGCAGAGCTTTAGGATCAGGCCAGTAAAGGCAAATTTTTTCTTAGTTTTGATCTTAATTAATCCATTGGTAAACATCATGAAGGTTGGTTATAGGCTGATCAATCCACATTTAGAACAAAGCGGAGCCAAAATCCACCTTGCGTAGCTGCACTAAAAATAAAGATGTTCGATACTTTTGTCTTCAAGCATTTACAGGCCATAAAGAGTCACAATGTTGGGATAAAATCTTCTAACTTGATTTGTAGTAAGAAGCCCAAAGTGGAGGGCCACCAAGGTGATAATACTATGCTTGGGGGTATTCAATTTGTTCTAAACAATGCCTCGGAATAGTCAACCTTAAAATAGGTCGGCCTAATGGGGTTCCGAGCTGAGATACCAAATGATCTTGTCTTCAACAAGGAGCTACGGGAGTTCATACAGGGCAATCTCTTGCATTAGACACTGTCCAGCCATTCTGCGGCTAGGAGGAAGGTTCCAATGCCCATTTTTGATTAAATCGCTTACTAGAGCATGGGTCCGGGAAACTTATTTCCATTAGAACAGTGATTTCTTACCTATAGCTAATCGGGCCATTTCTAAGCCACAGACAACGCCATAGCTCCGTGCTTTTTCGTCGTTACAAATCAGACGTTTGATAGCATTAGTCACTTTTTCCCTTATCGGCACTCCTCCAAGACTAACAATAGTCAGATGGAATATTAGCCACCCAAATAGAATGTCTCTTGAGAGATCTAAAATGAACCCATTGAGTCCAAATTGACCCATTATCATGAATTACTCTCTAGAAAAGCTTTAACATGGCAGTCCTATTCCAACCCTCAATAGTTCTTAAACGCAATCCACCTTCATCCTTCAGTCTACATTGGACTAGCTGATTGTATAGATCTTATAGGTGGGTTCGGGGCTTGACCAAAAGAAATCCCAAATGCTCAATGAAATGGATTTCAAGATCTTCTCCGGAAGCCTTAAAGCGGACGGCAATAGATGTGAAGGCTTGGAAGCATTGAAAAGATTAGCTCCATTCTTCCGGCATATAGCCTTCTTTTCCAATTGCTAACTCACTGATGGAACTTGTCCTAGAGGGGGAGACAGTCAAAGTGTCTCAATCTTATAGATACTAGGGGCAGTCCCCCAATATTTTAGAGGGAGCTGCACCTCATGGAAGCCAAGAGTACGAATGATTTCTCGATTGATCCTATAACTAGTGGCCAAGAATAATAGGGAACATTTGGCTTTATTTAATCCCAAGACTTTCCCAGCTGTGAAACTCAATCAACACTTGGTTGATGGCCAACGCATTACGCATGGAGTTATCTGCGAAAATGAGCACATCATCAACATATATTATATGAGAAAGATAGAGTTTCTTAAATCTTCTTGAATGGGTTCTTTTTTTGTTGTTTACTTTCTAGTTAAAAAGCTAGCTAAATATTTTCATGACTAGGGTGAAAAGATAGGCTCTAAGAGACTTGGCTCAAACTGCAGCCCCACACTTGAAGAAGCTAGATGGAAATTTGTTAATCATAACTGTAAAGGACACTATGGAGATACATTCTTACCCAAATTTCAGATAACTTCAAGGATTCAAGGGTATTAAAGACAGCATCCCAAGGAACGGAGTCGTATGCCTTGCGAATATCTAACTTGGCGCAAAATTTAGGAGTTCCTTTGTCTTTATGAAAGTTACGAACCAGCTAATGAGCCAGAAGAATGTTTTCACTGATGTTCCTCTGCCCTTAATGAAAACCGACTGATGGGGATCCACCAACTCATTAAGCACTTCCCTAAGCTAATACCAAAATTTTTTAGAGATTTTCTTCATGAGCATGTTGCACAATGAAATAGGTCTTAACTCCTCAAAGACCTCCGAGTTATCCACCATAGGGTTCAGCTCAAGGAAAGTGGAGTTGACCTATATTAACAGCTTTCCACTTCGAAAGAAGTTCAATACTGCCTTGCACACATCATGTTTGATGATTCCCTAATAGACCTGAAAAAGTGGGCATTGAATCCACCCAAACCCAGGGCTTTCTCTAGGTTAAAACTCAGCACAATCTTCTCAATTTCATCTGTAGTGACCTGTCAAAATTAGTCCTAGCTACTGGTCCTCAGTAAGGACTCTCTCATTCTAAAAAATGTTATTTACATTGCAAGATTTGATCTGTCCCAAGATGTTTTGGAAATGAGAAAATACAGTAACCCTAATGCCAGTATCCCCATTAACCATATGTCCGTTATCATTTTTAATGCAATCAAATTCTTTCGGGCTCTTCTTTTGAATAAGGCAGCTAGATATCTATCAGGTGTTAGATTCAGCCATGGAGGCAGCAGCTATCACTGATCTAAGTAGTGAGAAGCTAAAAGGGGAGATGTGGCAGTAGAGGAAGGTTCATGGAAATGAAGGTTCTGCTCGCATATTTTTGGAAAAGGATTTGGTTTTTGGTCCTAAATCAAGCCACGTTAAGTATTCTGGGCTAAAGGAAAGTGAAGATGGCAGAGCTCTAGACGATGGTAGCTGTGTGGGTAGGGGTGAACGAGTTGCTTCATTCTCCTCTATTATGTTTGGCATCAATGGAAAGACTGGGAGTCTAAGGGAAGAGATTGAAGAATTGAAAGCTCAATTGGAAAAGCTCTGGCAAGCTCAAATGGGGGTTTCATAGTGCCTCTGTTCTTGAAAGTATTAAGATTGTTGAGTGTGGTAAAGAGGGGAGGGGTGATCCAACCTGGGTTGATAATTTTAAGGCAAGTGCATCCCACTTTCCAAGAGTGGAGAGTGGGTCTTTCCTTACCTCTAAAATGACAGGTATGCAGTCTGATGTCTCTGTTAATTTGTCCCCTACTAGAGTAGTTTTGGGGGGAGCAAGAAAATGGTTGCAAAGAAGCTATTAGTCACAGATTCCACCCAGTCTTTTACACTGATGTATTGTACTCTCTCGACCGAGTCATCATAAGAAAATACTGTGAAATCTTTCCAAAGTGAGAGAAGGAGGGAAGGCGCACTACAACTAACATAACAACCAATTGAAAAATGCTAGCTCTAGCTAGGCTAGCACGCAATGGCTTTCTCTAATAGGGGCTCATTTCTTCTAGCTCCGCCCAACCTATACAAGGTGCTGTTCGCTTTCTCTCAGCCACTAGTGGCTTATGTAGTGGTCGGCATTCCTACGTGCTCCTCTTTGCCCCCCTACTTAAGAATCCAAAGGTGCCCTTTGGATGTTGTCGTGATGCCTTGATTAAGAAGGTTGTCAAGGTCTAGGTTTATGGGTAGATTCAATCAGCGAAAGTCCCTCAAACTCAATCAGTATCAACAACATGTCATGACTGATTAGGCTAGGTTGATTTTATCAAAAAAGAAAGTAGGTTTAAGGGGTTCATTGATTAGTACACCTCTGGTACTAGTAAGGTTAGGACCATGGTCATCCATCTCCGAGTTGCCGGCCGATAAGATCTCAAATATGGACCAGCCAGCTGGGTTGGTTTGGCTATTCCTTTCTATTGAAAAGGAGTCAGTTGTCTGCGTAAGTCACCTTCTTCTAGGCTCCGCAGGACGACACGGTGTTCTCAATCAAATATAGGCCGGTCGTACTTGTGATGTTTCCCAAGGATCCAATAGGACCACTTAGGTCTACGTTGCCACAATATTGTTCTATGGAAGCAGGCGGGTTGTTAGAAGTTCGGCCAGGTTTTGTTCGTGTTGTAGGAGAGGGATTGATCTTTTTAATGCATATTCAGTCATACCAGCATGGCCCCACTGATTTTTTTTTTATCAGAGCATCAAGTAGCGCAACCTGGTTCTACTTGACTAAGCCCTGTGCTCGTCCAAGGAGGGAGTTTGATTTACCCAACTCCCTTTTTAATAACAAGCTAGAAAGCCCTAACCCGAAATTCATTAGTTTCGAATGAATAATGAAAAGTGCCTTGCCCCAGCAAGCACCTACTCCTATCAAAATGAAATGCATGACTTTACTAAACAAGCAAGAAAAGCCCTTTACTAAGAAAATAGATAGGGCTTTTCTCGCTTGTTGCTTTCTTCGCATACTTTCGCGCATTAATAGAATAATTAATAGAATACATATATAAAAAGGCTTTCCTTGAGTTTTCAATAAGGCTCATGGTAGGCGCTCACATTTTTTGGTTTCCCTGAGATCGAATATTTTAAGTTAGTGAAGACCCACCCCTTGTTTCAGTCAGAATGAGTCCCCGGGACATTGGCTTCCGCCAATAGTGGACTATTAAGGATCGCATCCCATGCATATTCTACATTATAGCCTGCAACTAATTCAACTTCTGCTTTTGGGAGATCAAACAGAGCTTGATTAGTTTTAGCTAGACAAGAAATGAAGAACATAACCAATACAGGGAACAAAGGAATATCGGACCATATCTTCTTTTGCACCGTTACAAGCTCACTCAAATTACGGGGGCCTACACATATTAGTACAATATACAGGGGTCCCCGGCCAGAACCACACATGCAAGTTTCCCTGCATGTGGCTTATCCATGCTTTATGAGGTGCTGCTTGTGACTTAGTATGGAGAAGGGGGCAAAACTACACACTTTCGTGTTCAGAGCATTGTCCGAGTGAATAGGCAACGGCTACCAAGCAAAGCTTTCTTAAAAAGGCTGGGCTGGTTCCTTTTTGACGCCTGCCTTTTATTTAGATGTTGAGGCACGGCAAGTCCCAAGAAAGTATAAGTTGGCTTCAAGCTCCATCTTGGCTAGCATCCTGCTCTCGAGGGGGTGAAGTCTTGGGGCAAACTACTAATTGCTATGTTGCCCTAATCAAAGGAAGGGCATTTGGTGAGGAGTATAGTTTTGAGGGAGGGAAAGCATGGTTGACAAGCCACTTCAAGGAGGTGACTGGATTGGAGTGCTTTCATCAAATGATGCATGTGGGCTGAGACATTCCCATACCAAGTGGTGGCTTGATTTGGCCTGGCCTAGTCAGGTCAGGAAGAGATTCACATAGATACTATTGCTATCTAGGAATAGATTTCTATGTTAGCTAGCGGGGGCGGGCTTTCTTATGGTAGCCTTGCTGTGGACTTTGACCATCCGTCTCGTCTCATCTTGATTTGGCTATACTTGTTTGTAGCCAGCCTTGTTAACTTCACATGAGAGCCTTTTTCTAAAGGCTAAAAAGGCACTCATCAGTCAGCTCGGCCCCTTTACTATTCAGCTTTGCCGCCTATTAAGAGAATAGGTCATGTTCAAACGGCCCACCTTTATTCATCTATACTAGCTACCATGCACGACCTAATAGGAACGATTTTCACGCCCCTCTTTAGAGAAGCAGAACGTGCCATCACCTACAGCCCTTTCCTTTATCGGGGACTTCCATGATATGAAAACGGGCGACATTGTCATATGCTTGACATTTATTGCCCTAGTTTATATCCCGAAGTAGTCATATAGCTGATCTGTTACCCAACCTACTTAAACAAGCTAAAGGCTTGGCCTCGTCCCATTTGGAGAATGAGTCTTATGGCATGGTGTAGTCAGTTATTCTCGCAATTTAGATAAGATTCAAACCACCACTTTTTTGAAAGCATGGTTCTTGAATTTTTCTCTCCTCCCTCCTTGGAGCTCGTCTATTCGTTTGGTGATCCCTTGCTCCCACGTTCGAGTGTTTGCTCGTCGTTTAGGCCGGTGCGTGAGATTTCTACTCATTGCAGTCACCTTTGGAGTTCTTTACACCTAGATAGTACCAAGATCCTTGTGCCCTAGCCCTTGATCAGATAAAGCTACCCATCCAAAGCCAGCCTATGACCCACAACTCAAAATGAGCCTTGTGACAAGGACATTCCCCATGCTACGATTCCCTCCGGTTTGTTCTCGGGTTGGGTTAGGGGAATATCCAAGCGATTGCTTTTGCGAATCCAAACATGCTCACAAGGCGTACAATAATAATAATGATAGGCCACAAATGCATTGACCCATTGTGATGAATTAAGTTGATTAATTAGCCTAGTTATTAATTAATCAAATTATCATGCAAATTGCGTGGTAGCACAAACAAATCACCAATAAACTAAAGTATGCAGTGAAAATTAAATAACATGGTGATTTGTTTACGAATGAGGAAAACCTACATGGCAAAAACCCCCCCGGGTGATTTAAGGTCACCACTCTCTAAACTCCACTATTATCACAACAAGGGGTTACAAGTAAAGGAATCCAAGTACCTTACCAACCTACAGTTGAACCCTTACCCTAATACCTAATTGGACTTGTTCTGTAGAGACAATTTCTCCTTTTGATGCACGACTCCCAATACGTGACTAACCAATTGTGTGGATCCTAGTAGGCGATTTCAATTCACCAACTAGAGAGAGTTGTTGGCTGCAAAGTTCTTCAATTCATCCACACGATGAAGATCAAGAAGATGCTTAGTTATAAAACCCCATGGTGCACATTACACAACAACTTCTTCACAAGAGATGAACTAGGGCATGAACTTTGTCTCAGGTCACAAATTGCTTTTTCAAGGATGTCTCAATGCTTGTGCAACTTGTGTATATCTTGACAGCCCTTAAAATAATCCTTTTATATGTCTAGGGTTAGAAGAAAAGAAGTCCCAAAGACATAAGTATGGATTGGAATCAAAACAGAACTTAGAATCTGTTTTTCTTAAATCTCGACAACTAGAGGTGTCAAGGTGCTATCGAGCAACTGTGGAGCCTTGGGGCTAAACAGCTTCTTAAATCTCGATAGATACATGTGTCGAGCTAGGTGTCGAGATTTAATGAACTTGCACTTTTCAGCTTATTTCTTGGATAGACTTGATGACTTCAACACTTGATTTTGAAACATAGTTTCTTGAAGCGTTAAACACATCCTAAATCTACCCAATTATAAGTAAAATGCGTTTTGTCAAAGGATAAGCCAATTACATAAAATAATGACATATGTTCAAAACAACTTGAACCACATATGTCCTAACAAATAAGACCAATAGAGACTTCATAAGAGACCATTTGAGCTGCAGATCGTAATGCTCCTAGAAAGGCATATTTCGAATATAGAGGAGTGAAAGTTCCCAAAATCAACGAGTTGATCATACCCTTCTTTGAACCGTACGAGCACGTCCTCTGTCACCCCCCACCGCGCTTACGGCTCTATACCCCAACCCAACTTGCTCTGGCCCCCCTTTCTATTTCTCGGCAACATACTCCCACATTAGGGAGTACAATCGATCCCTCTCCCCTTTACTTGTGAATGAAAAGGGAAGATGCTCGCCATTATTGTAGTGCTCCAGTTGAAGTGACTCCACTCTCCCGAGCAGAGCTTTACAAAATCCAACCGAAGCCCTATCCAGCACTAATGGTTCAATGTACTTGTACAAGGTGTTGTCAGGGAGGGTGCACTTCTTCCCAATATTAAACAAACCCGCAATTTCCCTTTTACATGGGTACGAAAGGGTTCAGGTGCCACCTGGTTGGCTAGGGAGATCGAGAGCCACTTCCCACTCGAATTTGGAAATGCGGTAGATGAGCCCGATTCTGCCCCAGCAGGGAGCATCATATTACCGATAGAGGGCACAGCTCCAGTACTAAGGAGGACCCTAAAAACAAAAAGAATCATCAAGGTCAGACCCCCGGAGCAGCCCATTTTTATAAATAAATAAGATAGGGCACGCCCCCCAAGGATTAACCCCCCTTTTTCAAAAGGACCAAGCTGAAATAGGCAAGAAGCCTATTTTCAGACAAAGAAGATAAATAAATAAATAAAAATAACAAAATGATAGTGGTCAAGAATAGAAAAGGAAGGTCCCTTCCTTTCCAAATTTCTCCTTGATGAGGATATAATGGTCGAAGGATATTCATGATATTAGGTTGGATTTATGTTCATTCGCTCTGCTCGCGGAGCAGCATACCTAAAAAATGAAAAGTTCATATTGGAATTGATGAATGTGTCCGAACCAAGCAACAAATAACCGCTATCATATAAGATTGGACCTATAAACTAGGCACCAAAGGAAGAAGAAAGAAGGACACTCTTGTTGGACAATATAGGGTCTCAAAAACCCATTTAGAGCATTTGAATTGGAACCTTCTGGTACAAGGACCCTTAACTTGCAAGACTAAAGGAAGAAAAAGACTTAGACTTAACCTAAGGAATAAAACCTGGCGACAAAGTCTCGAGACTCACTACCTTCGAATTAACTCGTAGCTACTTCCAACTGCTCCCCTTTTCAACGCTGACTCCCAATTCTAGCCTCAAGAGAAGTGGGTTTCAAACCTCATACCAAGAGAAAGATTCCAAACAAGTACAAAGAAGACAGCGAAAGAAGTGGATTTCGAACCAGCATACGCAAAGCAAAGAGCGGAAAGGTGCTTTGTACCTCACTTCGCTAAGCAGCGAGAATTGTACTGAAGCTCTCTTTCCAACGCCCGCCGATCGTACTACTTCATTCTTAGTGTGCTGACCAGATACCCCACCAATAATGAGCTAAGAGCCATAGCAAGAGATATAGCGTTGGCTTCCGGCTTAGTGAGCTCATAAACTGGCGAATCAATTCATTTGAAAGAGAAAGTCGGGTCTAGCTGATTCCCGAGTTGACCAATGATAGATGATAGATAGGTAGGAATGGCAGGACCTAAACGAGCTAGGCTTCGTTAGCCAGTTCTCCTTTTATAAGCTATTCTTAATGTCGCTCGGGCTCCCCTCGATCCGGTGATAGAGGGGGATCCCATCGCTCTTGGAACAGATGATATAAGATCTTACTAAAAGAAGTATTCAAATGAAATATACAGATATACTCTATACCAGTATACAGCAATAACAATGTAAGCCAATTAGCAAAGATCAAGCGAACTCACTCAACCGTACTACACCAAAGACTTAACATACCTATAAAAGACCAAGCAAGAAGAATGTTCGCCTACCCGGACTTGCCGTCATGTTCACTGCTACTGACATATGATACATCGCTAGCCATCCGTTTTCTCTCATTCAAGCCTGGCAAACAACTCTTTTGTCTTAAAAAAAGTGGGCTACGAAACGATATCTACAGTAAGACACGAGCGGCGATCCCTATCCTTCGCTTTATCGGGCGCGTGAGAGAACGAACGAGAGCATTAAGCCAATAAGCCGGTCCATCCCAAGGGCCAGCAGTCTCCGTGACGGAAAAAGCGGCATCGTTGACTCCAGAGAAGTAAGCGAAGGACCGTCGGTAAGCAGCTCCGGTATCGGCAGCATTCGCGGTCTCGGTAGTATTCGCAGTATTAGTCTCAGTAGCATTTCTTATGGCAGCGGCAGAAGCACTGACTCTATAAGTGAGCATCTCGGGTGTGAAGGCACGGCATCGGCAGCGGTAGTATGATTCTATCCGTTCGAGTCTAGGTCTACCGGTGGGTCGTCCTCTGAGTAACTCTCGCAAACAAAGAAAAAAAGAGATGGAATTCATTCAAGCCAGCAAAGGACTAAGGTAGGAGACGAGAAAGGGAAAGAGAAGGGGCCGTCGTTGGTGCGTAACAGAGCTTTCCTATCGACGATCTTTCTCGGTGCATAAGCGAGGCTTAGCGGTCGAAGTACCGCATAAGCAAGAAAGCCAATAGACCTTGAATAGCCAGCCTGTACGAAAGGACTTTTGAAGAGGATTTTACTATTGTTTAAAATCCATATATAAATCTTGTACGCAAGTTGGCACAGCGCTTTCGCTTTAAATCAATCTCGCTCATCTGGTCTGCCCGGTCAAATCAGCTCTCCTGCCTGTGTATCCCATGCCCGGTGCCGTTGATCCGTCTGATGGGAGAGATCCACCAATTCCTTTATTTCAATATGTTGTATCCTCTCCAGAGGTGGAGTTCCCTTTATTCAATAGATCATTTCCTGCCCGGAGTGAAGGTCATCTGTCTGGTCTATATGGGATTTCGTTTATATGGTTACATTGAATTAGCCAAAACAGGAGTGTATAGCCTTTATTTGATTGATGGGTCGGGGTACTACGCTTCTTGACACATGTCATGCTGGATTTGAAGGAATAGAAATTCAAGTTGAATTCCACTATTCTAGAGAAGAAGAATATCACATATGAAATAACAAATATACGAAGATAGTAAATATGCCAGAAAGTCAACCATGAGCAGGTGCAGGAGCAGTGAACGCTTGGCGGGAGTTCCAACATAGGAGGGCACCCGGAGGTTTTTATTCCTCTACTTTATTCAATGTAATTCCTTCATGTAAATAGACTTCTCCTGTCAACAAACAAGAAAACGGATACCGCGCAAGGGCTTTCGCGTTAGGTTCGGCCTGGTTCGATTATACACGCTATTAATGAGCCTAAACTAGGGGGTTACGCAGGGGGGTGGGTACTCGAGGGAAAAAACCCTAAATGAAAGCGTGTATTTCCAGTTTAGGAAGAGAGAAACTCTAATTCCACTAGAGAAACTGGAATTTCTCTCTTTAATATGAATTCAACCAATAGAGGAGTGGGAGACTCAAAAAGTAGTGGCAGGAAGCAGCACACCAGGAGGTGCGGGACGAACTTCTTCTTTTAAAAAGAGTTGTCCCCTGTCTGTATCAGTCGTCTCTATGGCAATCTTTCTTTAAGCAGAAAGCGTGTTCAAGCTCTCTGATTAAGGTACTAGGGGCTCACTAAACTATCGAGAAATGGCTTTCGGCCTAGGATCTCTTGAAAGTGCTTTTGCTTTCCTTTTAACTAAGCCTTCCCGCTCTACTGGAAACTATCCTCTATCAGAAAGTCTCGTAATCAACTGGATTTTTTTTACTTGATCAATCGGAAAGAAGAAGGCAGAGGTAAACTCCCCAACTCGATCAATGGGTGCTCATTGATCTTCTTGAAACTCCCCTACTGCCGCAGCTTTCGATTGGGGGAGCCTCGAGCATCCAGTATATGACATTAAGGAGTATTCCCCAATGGAGTAGTCCACTCATAGAACAAGCATGTAAGCGAAGCAAGAAAAAGGCTTTCCATTTTTCTTTTTCAGATCTCTCATCTGGTCAACGGCACGCACACGCAGGAAAGGCGGTCTTTCGGTTCATTGGTCTGGTCTTTCGCTTGTACGTACATCGGCTTGTTGGTGCTTGGAATAATAACCTGCGCTAGGCGCTCAATTTGTAGCTTGGTTAAGTTGTTTCGTTAGGTTCATGAGGAGTTACAGGCGGACATGGGAACATGCAGTATGTCAATCACAAATCAGCTGTTGGGGCTCTTGCGGCGCACGCGGTACATGTGGCTCTTTGAATAAAAGCTGTTGCTCTTGTTGGTATACAGGCCGGCTAATAGAATAGTATGGGAAATCTGTAAAAGAGGAGTAGACAATCTGGGAGGTACAGGCCCGGCCCGGCGCACGAAGCAGGAGGAAATAGGTACCCCGCGAGGCTGGCGAAGTCGGCACAAGAAGTAGGCGGAGTAGAGGCAGCAGTTGCGGGTTCAGGTGCGGCTAAATAAATATCCCCGTCTGGGGTTGGCGGAGTTGGTAGGAAGCACGGTTGGCGATAAGCTGGTACTGGTTTCATTCTTTCTATTCAAAAAATCTCTCTTCCCGGAACTGGTAAATAAAATATACTTACAATGTAGGCACACGTTGGCACAGTTCTGTAAATAAGAGATGTCTCATCCGGTTGAGTTGTCGCAATCCGTCTTTCTCATGTTTCACCATATGGATTACCTATCTTTCGGTTTTCTCCCGCAAGTCCCTTCGGTCTCCTTTAGCTCTGGTGGGCGTGGTTCTGTAGTTCTTCTGGCCTTCCTTCATGTCGTAGCCTTAGTTTATCGACGGGTCTTGCATTAGATACATACAGCACTTTCTTTTACTCATGCCTTGGAGAAGAACGTTCTTTGTTTGAGTTTGAAGTCGTTACCTTGCGGGAGCCACCTGGGCGAGACCCTTTTCTCCTTTATTATTTCCATATGGTATGTTGAATCACTTGTGAAGTCGACTTCACTTGACCGTGTCTGCTTCAACTTCACCCTAGACTCGTGTCGTGTAGTGTATGTAGCAAGACTTACAAGTGGTCGAGTGAATTTATGAACGAGCAACTATTAGAAGCAATACCTTTCTATTTTTTGATTCTTCCTCCACTCACCTCCACGGGCGAATGAAGTCTACTACACTAGCCAAGAAAGAGTGTAGTAGACTCCATTATAGGTATAGGTCATTCGGAAGGGCTCCGTATAGTTCTATTTTGGGGCGTAACGTTGTGGTTGTTCCCTCGACTGACCGAGAAAAACAAGTTCCAGAGGCATCTTCCATTCATATCGATTTGGGTTTTTCCGCACCATATTTTGATCTGCCTCTTCTTCGATCCGGAATTCCCAGCAAATCCTTGACTCCTCGAATACAATGGGATTTCACACCTGGCAAATCTTTCACTCTACCTCCTCTTATTAAGACCATAGAATGTTCCTGCAAATTATGACCTTCGCCTGGAATGTGAGCAAATATATCATGTCGATTGCTCAACCGTACTTTGGCTATCTTACGTGGAGCTGAATTAGGTTTTTTCGGTGTTCTCGTTGAAACACGCGGGCATACTCCTTGCTTCTGAGGACATTGATCCGAAGCTCGAGTACGGTCCGTGCGCCGTTTTTCTTCTCTACCATGACGAATCAATTGATTTAATGTAGGCATCGCTCTTTCCTTTGTCCTTCCCCCCGATTTTTGCCCTATCACTAGTGATTACTCCCGATCCGAAGCACCCCTTTTCCATTCATAGAGAGATCCAATCGTCAAAATCAATAAAAAGGCCATCATGGACCAAAATCCAAACGGATCAATCTTGTTGAGAGGTAATGCCCAAGGAAAGGAAAAGATTACTTCCGGATCAGAAATAATAAATAAAATTGAAACAAGATAAAATCGTATATCGAAACGACTTCTGGCATCACCGAAAGGATCGAAACCGCATTCGTAGGCCGACCATTTTTCTGGGTAGGTCGAACTATTGGAAGCAAATGGAAAAGGAACACCGAGTGGGATCAAAGAAACTAGCGGACTGATCACTAAATAGATACAAATAGGTGCAAATTCTGACATCACCACAGCCCACTTGGTTCTCTCGCTCCTTGCTCGCGGAGCGACATACCGGAAAAAAAATCAAGAAGAAAAAGCCGCTTTCCTACGCCTATTTTTTAGGGCTTTCAAGAGCGTGACTCTTCTTTTTGAAGAAAGTCTTTCCTTTCTTCGTTTACAACATATTTGATTGTCATTCTGAGGCACAGCGGTGGTTTCTACGCCATGCCACCCATACTTAAAAGTAATCCCAAACCCATGCCTTTCATTAAAGGCAATGGTCGATCTCAATATTTTGACATAAATTATAAGTGCTACCCATAAATATAGTTGGAATAAAATAAGAACACATAGAAGAACAAAACATAACCAATAGACTCGGTCATGTGCGACCACACTATTGATCAGGTCTTTAAAATGCTCTACCATTATGAGCAAATATGAAGGATAATCAAAAGACACTAATTCATTTTGGGAACATGAGAAAGGTATGCCCAGCTAACTAGAGGACATAACAAAGATTGGGACCTGAAGTAGTAAAACAAAGAAGGCCACAAAACATGCTGTAGACATCAAAATTTTATGATGTATTCACAACCGTCCGATTGTTCATGATAAAATATTTGTGATCTAATTAATCTCCAATTGATGAGGTGGACGATCAACAAATGAAATCAAGCCACGTGGCAACATCAAATAAGAAAGCCATGTGGCAATGTCAGAAGAAAAGACCTATATGGAAAGTTCTTATTAAAGGGAAGACCAAATTAAATTCATTATTAACTCTCAATAAATGCCGAGAGAAAATTCCAAATTAAGGACAATTGAGTTGCTTATAAATAGAGGCTTCTCATATGAGGAAGGAAAGAAGACAGATAGAGAGAAACCACTACTGACACTCTGCCAAAATAGAGAGTCACCTTTAAAGTTCACAAGAATTCCATAGTTCATCAAGGCCTATTCCTACTTCCATAAATCAAAGTAGGGATTCTCCTTCAATCCAGTTCGAGATTAAGCCAACGGCCCTCGCATCAAATCAAGCACATTCAAACATTCATTCAACTTGGAGACATCAAAGCACGATTCAAGATCAAGCCTCATAACCCCATTGGATTGTGAAGTTTCTTGGAGATTGAATCAGAGGAGTTCATTGTACTCTTTCATTGTAAAGATTCATACAGAGGATTGTACTCACATATATACAAATCAAATACAAGTTGATTATTTGTTACACTATTTCGTGATCGTGTGATTCATCTTTTACGAAAATTGTGTGTACACATGCCTATACAAGTGTTTGTTATATTGAGGTATTCCTTAGTCGAAGACAAATACTGCCTGTAGCCAACCCCTTTAAGCCTCAAAGATACTAGAAGGGAAGAAGATCCAATTGATTTCAACATAGGCATAAAAGCCAAGCTGAATCGAGTGGACCGAATCATTGTTAACGACAAAGGAGATAACTCTCTGTCGTGAATGCGAAATTTCTTCGCAAACTCAAGTCCACCACAATCTGACGTCAATGTTTTCACCAAATAGATTTTAACCCCGAGACGATTCATGATGTCACGATAGACCTTCGTGACTTCTGGATCCCCAATAATGATATCATCATCGAGGAAAGCGAAAAGAAGCCAAAAAGAAAGGTAACCGTTCAATTGCCCGACATTGAAACAAACGAATTTTGGGCCAATGATTTTATTACGCTCCATCTTTAGCAAAAACAAAGGGCCCTTAAGCCAAGCCTAGGGAGCAGCTTCACCTTCTATCCTCCCTAAGTGCATCACAGTTCATTACCAACCCAATCCGGCTGTTCCCCACATCTGATTGATCGAGTTGACTCCTTTCTCGCTTCCAATTAGATTCGATCTACGATGCCATCAACCGGCAGTGAGAAGTCGAGTAGGCTAGCCGATGTAGCTATTGGCAACTTCTTCAGGTAGATAGTAGCCGGGATCCTCTCAAATCTTGGCCTCGCCTCTCTTTCCTCCCTCAAGAGGTTTTTCTTCCTGGCCTTTGTTTGGCCGGCCTTCACAAACCTTCTGCCCGACCGTTTCTTCGAGGCAGCCTGCTCTTGCTCAGGTGCCTTGAGTGCTGCTGATGGTGCTCGTGATGCTGGCGATTCCTGTCGGTGGAGCTGAAGCTGTAAACTCTGATGCTGCCGTTTCGGCTTACGACTCTTGAACGCAGATGTGAGCGAGCCGGTTGAGTTTGGCGGGCCCTCATACTTCGAGTCACCATCCGTTGAGCCGAGGACGGTGCTGAAGAAATGATGGGACTTCTTCTTTCCTCCCTGATGGGGGATGCATGCTAGTTGACGAGTGCTAAACCTCCCTTTCCTCTATTTGATGTCAACCGGAGGGGTTTATTGCACAAAAACGTCGAGACGTAGGCTCCCGAAGACGGAAGTCCAACGAATATCAGATGCAAAGCACCGCACCTCATTAAGATCATATTGGCATACACTCCCAAAAACAAAAAAAAAAAAGAAAAAAAAAGAGCAGACCCCATTGAAGATGAGAGTGAGGTACAACAAGGCCATTTCTGTCCACCGCCCTTCTCACAAAGCTGCACGTGGACATTACCACTCATACAGCTCCCAGCTAGCAAGCAATTAGCCTTCCCCTACAAGGGATGGAAGTGTGGATGAATCGACATCAAACAGAGGAAACCTAAAAATAACCTCGAAACCTAAAAATGACCAAAATAAACCTGAAACCTAAAAATGACCAAAATACCCCCAAAACCTAAAAAATGACCAAAATTCCCTCAAACCTATAAAGTGACGAAAATACTCCTAAACCTTTAAAATGGCCCAAATAAACCCAAAACCTCTAAAATGGCCACAAACAACCTGAAACCTCTAAAATTATCAAAAATACCTTAAAACCTCTAAAACGACCAAAATAGCTCTAAACCTATAAAACGACCAAAATACCCCTAAAATATATAAAATGACCAACATACTACTAATCCTATAATATGAACAAAATACACCCGAAGCCTCTAAAATTACCAAAATAGGGGTTTGGGGTATTTTGGATGTTTTAAGGGTATTTTGGTCATTTTTAGGTTTTGAGGGTATATTGGTCATTTTTTGGGTTTCAAGGGTATTTTGGTCATTTTTGGGGTTTTGGGGTATATTGGTCATTTATTAGGTTTTGGGAGTATTTTGGTAATTTTTAGGTTTTGAATATTTTGGTCATTTTTTGGGTTTCGAGGGATATTTTGGTCATTTTTTTAGTTTCGGGGGTATTTTGGTCATTTGGTAGGTTTTGGTAATTTTTAAATTTTGCGGTATTTTGGTCATTTTCAAAAATTTTAGAGTATTTTGGTCATTTACACTTTAAAGGCATTTTGGTAATTTTGATAATTGGATAATTAGGTAGGTTGGGGTTTACCCATAATAATTGGGTTTGGTTGGGTTGGGTTTGGATTAAAAGCACTTAGTTAAATGAGTTTTAATGGATAAATAGGTTTTATATACCCAACTCAATTATATCCACCCCAAACTCACCCATTTGACACCCTACCCAAAACCAAGAATAGAGCCCATTAAACGTGAGCTCCTTTTTTTTTTTTTTTTTTTGGTAAATACAATTAGGCCCCCTTTAAGTTTAGGCCCAAATGAGACCAACTCAGGTCCGAATTTCCGTTTTCAAAGGAAGTGCATCTTTTTTTCTTTTTCTTTTTCGTTTTCAACTTGGACTAAGTCCAAGACATGGGCTGACTTTATTTTCATAAAACAAAGTCCGACAATTATAGTTTAAAACATATGGATGAGTTCCTAGGTGCTCCATCCCTCTCTACTGAAAAGTCTACTCTTGTTTTTCGAAAGCAAACTTGTAGTAAATTAGAGGAATTAAATAAAGCCTTTCCACTCCAGTGGCTGATCAATCCAAGAGATTTATACCAGTGATGTAGACCATGACAATTGTAGTTTCTTTGAACGTAAATATATGGTTGATTAGATGGTTCTGAATCAGTTAATAATATGTAGTTATATACTAAACTTTTATGCATATATACAAAGTGTTTTGTTCTCAACAATGCAAAGGATATAGGCTGTTCAAAGAAGGCACTTTATTCATACTTCTTGTAAGATGTTATTTATACATAGCTGACTGCTGAGGTGCTCACACCCAATATCGGGTCTCAGCTAGCCTCTCAGGCTCTGAGCAGGTGGTTTTCGTATTTGGGCCTAGGCATAGGCGAATCAGGCTCTGTTTCCTCTATGTAACTTTTTTTTTTTTTTTTTTTTCAGGAAATTATAAAACGTTATCTTGAAATAGTGGCCATATACCCCATATGACATGGTAAATACACAGAAAGAAAGATAGAAAGAATGAATGAGTGAAAGCCCACGTCAAGGAAAAAATAAAAGACATGAAAGTAAAAAGGGTTGATTGAATGAATGAAAAGAAAGGGAAAGGTACATTATACCCACATGTTGATTGAAAGTTTGGCGATATCACTTGGCTTGAGTCAGCGGGTGCATGTACCGAAATAACCATGCATTAAACGCACACTGAATCGTCCAAATAAATGACCACAAAATCAGCCATTACAGCTAATTGAAGTTGTTGACTACGTAGGAAGTAGGGAAATTCTTACCACTTATGAAAATAATCAAGCAAAAAGTTACTGTGCAATGCATAAATCCAAGTGTTAACCTGTCTAGGTTAATCCTTGGAAGCTGGTACAAGTAAAACTTTGAAATTCTTTCATGGATTTTAAGCCACCACAGTTTTGAAATACTTGGACCTATCTCCACATGGAGACCTTCATGTCATCATCACAAGTTCTATATGTCACTGTCTTCTGCAATCTCATTCAACATCCTCTTAGTCTGTAATTAGGGTGGTGTACAGTGTACCTGTCACATGGCCAATAAACACCACTTAAAATTTCGATGTCTCTATCTTACCCAATTAATGCTTTTGAATTCTGGGAATAATATCTTAGAATGATTTCTTATTCTTTTACTCATGTTTCTTTAAGCCACCACAGTGCAATTGCGATGGGCAACTAGACATTCCAATACTGAGAATCATATTGATATTGTCAATAACACATTATCATGCAGTTGAATCTTTCACTTGAACTATATGAAGAATGGTTTATGTTTTAATTGCTCAAATCCACATCCAATTCAGTCATGATTTCCTTAATTTTTTTCTCTATAGATTCAAGCTGTCTTCAAGCTTTTACGTTGAATTTAAAAAAGATACATTAAAGATATCAAGACCTAATCCTAGTCAAAGTTCAAGTCCAATCCTACTTTTTTTTTTTTTTTAAGGGAAAACTTGATGCACTATTATTAAGAAAGCCCGGCTAATTCAACCTGAAAAATAGAAACAATTTGTGTGAAATATTTCCATCCATATAATAAAATCCAAAACAAACTTAGCATGCCTAGTTAAACTATAGGCAACTTTATTACCTTCTCTCCTAATATAAAAGTAACATAATTAAAAGAAACCAATTGAACACGGATTCAGATCCTTTAGATTTTCTAGGAAACTCTACCAAGTAAATTTCTTTAAATTTTAACCATTCTTTAATGATTTAATAATTTAGATTCTGCCATATCAGCATTCCACTAACAATAATCTTAATTGTTTTGTTTGCAACATTATTTTATTATTTTAAGAATACTGTCAGTGGAATGCTGACATGGTAGAATCTTGACCATTAAATTATTAAAGAGTGGTTAAGATTTAAGGAAATCCACTGGTAAAATACTCTAGGAAATCTAAAGGATCTAAATCAGAGGACTTCAGAATCACCTTCCAAAACAGCATTAACAATTCCTAGTTCCAAGGTAAAATCAAGGCTCTTGCTACTGCCAAAGCTTCAATTTCCATTGCAAGATAGGCTTGAGGTAGTTGCTGAGAGAGGGAGGCTATGACTAGACCTCGATTATCCCTAATAACAACTCTGATACCAAACATATTCTCCGCTGCAAAGGAAGCTCCATCGAAATTGATCCTGTACAGACTAAGAGGAGGGGGATGCCAAACAGCACTAGGACGTTGCTGTTAGGGAAGAGCACGAGGAATTTGCAATGCCAAAAATTCATCCAATCCTACTTTGTATGCAAGTAAAGATTTTAAAAAACATTTAAACTTTATAATACAAGTAAATACATTCTAATTCTTCTTTGAATGCAAGTATGGTCACTTTAGTTTAATGCATGATTAGGCTAGAGTTTAGTTTATATAAATATCATGGGTTCATTATAAAATACAAAACTTAATAGTCACGATATAACCATAGAGGATTTTCCACTTTTCTTATGTTGACTAGGCTGTTAAGCCAAACAGTTTGATTCTTTGTGCTCTCTCTCTCTCTCTCTCTCTCTCTCTCTCTCTCTCTCTCTCTCTCTCTCTCTCTCTCTCTCTCTCTCTCTCTCTCTCTCTCTCTCATATACTTTTTCATGATGTCAAAATTATGTCTAAGGATAACAATTTGACCACCACTCCCTTAATAAGTGAAGGGATGAGGATGGACTTCCGTTGTCCCATCCCAAGTATATTTATTTATTAGTGAATTTTTTATAAGGGATGAGGATGGTTAACAATCTATTTGTCCCATCCCTTTTATGGGAAATGAAAAAAGCTAAAATATTAATTGCTTTATTTATTATAAAATTTCTTTAAATCTTTAACATATTTTTTTTCCCTTTTTATAATTACAAAATTATCATTACAATATTATGAACCTTTTTTTGAGAAGAAAATCATTATACACCTTGTATTATTACTTTATTTAATAGAAAATGTTGGACACATTTACTATAGTCGCTTATCTAGAAAGGGCTTGTGGCTTTATGGATAAAATATACTTAATTTTATATTGAAAGATTTGTTTGGGTTTACTTCGTGTAATTGTTTTGTTAAACAAGTTAGTATTGAATTTACGGATTCGTATTAAAGTTAAATATAAGTTTTTATTATTGAGTATTATTGCTTGGTAACAACTTTGATTTTTTTTTTTTTTTTTTAATTATATTGGTAGTGGGTACATTGAGATTTTGCACTATTGTCTTGTAAAATTAATAGCTGGGTGTGATTTTTTTTTTCTAATTCTTTTATATTAGTGTTAAAGATTTGTTTGTGTTATTAAATATCAATATTACCAATAGTAGAGGCTGGGAACTCTCACAGGGGAAGAACGGATGAGTACGTTGGGTTGGGGAGTCACAGGGTAAGAATGGACCTGTGGGGCAAAGCGGAGGTGGGGAGGGTAATACCCTTACAGGATAAGGGCAAGGAACCCATAATCCAACCCCGCATTACCCTGTTGCCATCCCTAATTATATTTTTCATTTTCTAACATGGTATTATAATTGTGTTTTATCTTTTCTAATAAATATATAGATTGACAGATAGATTGACAGATACTAAGATAATAAAATGATGCTTTTTTATGTAAGCTGAATTTTGAATTCAAAGTCTCTCCCACGAATTGATTTAATTGAACTCCACCTTATTGATCATACCTGACTCGATCAAAGTGGTCCCATTTGCGGAACGAGATGAGAAATGTTTGGTTAGAAATTTGCGTGGAGAATGGAGGTACAGGTTGGGCTCGTATGGTCTGCGCACTTTATATATTGTTATATGCGCTTTTATTCCTTTCAATCAGAGAAAAGAGAAGCACAAAGCCTGGAGAAGGAGGTTGGCTTGAGCTGTATTGAGGAACAAGATTGTCAAAAGAGATTGATATTTCAAACTTGTAGGTCCATTCACACTAGGAAACAAACTATATTTATATAGAAAGAGAGAGAGAGAGTTGAGAGAGTTGAGAGAGACGTTGATGGTGGTCGTATTCTACTAACAGACCTTGTCCTTGTGTGAAGTTTCTAATTCAAACGACGTTTCTAACTTTTCTTACTTTCTTTTTTTAATCTGTACTTTTTTTTCCCTGGAATAATTATATGTTTTTTCTCGACATATCATTAATTGAAATGATAATTTTATATCTAATTAGGGTTTAGGTGATAAGTTCAAAGATAACAGTATCGTATGTGGTGCCTAACGTCTATAGTTCGGACCCTCATTCTTTCACTTCCTTACTATTTATCTATAGTAGTTAAGTGATAATAATATTAATTAACTTGATATGTTTATAAGCATTATTGATTACAAAATGACATGTTTAAGAGTCTTATAGTTTAGTTAGCGCATTTTGACGTTTCTAATAAAAATGTCCAGGGTTCAAATCTTTCCTCATTTAATAACAATTTTTTTTTTCTGAAAATAAATTACAAATTGACATAAAGTAAATATAAGTACAAGCCGTGCGAGCGGAAATCTTTTCTTACCACTCATATTACTTACACATTAAACCACCACTAGTACTTGCTAAAAAATAATCTAATCATCACTGGGTACGTATGTAAATCTTGCTAAGCTTTTTCATAGATTTATGGACGCGAGTGGGATTTGGGGTTTTATATTTACTGCATAAAAATATCATTAAACCATAGCATCAATCTAGACTGGTATAAAACCTACTCCAAGTGGTCAACTAGTCCTAGCAAAAGTAAATGTTAAAAGAAGGTCAATCAGTCGCAAACAGGTTGATGCATATGCTGATCGGCCCGCCGCTACAAAAAACTGAATGTAAAATAAGTCATCCTTTCAAAAAAAATGGAAGTGAGATTTTGTGGTTGGACCGTTTGTTCGGTTGTGGCAGTGAGCAAACCATGATGTCTGTCACGCACAAGCAAGACCAGGAGGAAGGAATAACAGAGGTCAAATTTTGATGCTCATGATGATGTGACACTCAGTCCTCTGCTACACCCACCTAATACATTTTACCTATATGTCTTTTCCATATTTTTGTAAAAAAAATATTATACTCATAATATTTTCATAACAAATTTTATATAATAAATTATTATTTATAGTTATTATAGGCAAAAAAAATATTTTAATAATGAGTATAAAATAAAACCAATAATAACTTATCGTTTAGAATTTATAGTAAAAGTATTGTTAAAATATCGTGCAACTATAGTGCTTCTCATATTTTTGGACTAAACATTTTGTTTTACTTTGATGTTTCTGCTTTCAGCTTCATTTATTTCCCCGGACAGCTTTCACATCTAAATGGGGAATTGGAGCACATCATAGGATGGACTTCTTACAAATTTGAAAACCATCATGGGAGTTTGGGAAAGAAAAAGAAAACAGATTTTTATTGGAAAAATGCCATAAAATATTTCAACTTCAATTTCCTTTATCTTGTTTCAAATTTTTAATGGATGACAATTGATATAATCTGAAAAATATTTCATACTTTGTTAGTATCATCTTATTAATTATTACTTCATGAACAAAAACTATGTACTAATCTTTTATTCCTCGATTCTCATGGCATTCTTCTCCTCTTGTTGTTCATTTGGTCACCTACCAAAAAGGAAAAAAAAACCCCTGGTTAATTTCCACATAGTTTTATATTAGATAGTGGCACATGTCTTTATTATTGCTTCTAGAACTCTTCTTATGTTTCAATTATCAGATGGAATTGATGTTCTACTAAATTTCAACGACATATTAATTTCTCCCATTTCTTAATGAAGTTGGGTTGATTTTACTATGAATTGAATCGAGTGAAATTGTCCTCATACAAGGGGCGGGGGGTTGGGGGAATATGTATATATGACAGAAACATACTACGTCCACAACATTTTCACAACAAATCATAAGTGATAAGTTGTTATTTGGTTTTAATTTGAATTTACAATTTAAATTATTTTATTGCTCACCCATAACAACCAATAACAATTTGTCATTTAAGATTTATTATGAAAATGTTATGAATACATTATTTCTCATATATGATAAGGATATTTTACTTTATTTCTCAACATAATTTTATTTTTTTATTGATAATTGGTGATAAGGAGATTTGAATCTTGAATATTTCTGTTGAAAAGAGTAGGAGATGACAACTAGTTGAACTACAAAAGTTCTTGACTATTTCTTAATAAATTAAGTTAGGTTGTCTTTTAAGTGAGAGTTTCTTACAATAATTAGATAATTAGTTAATTACAATAATGGAGTAGAGAGGATTTGAACTCTTATTCTCCTTGGAAATGAGAACAAAAAATGATACTGAACTACAAAGTTTCTAGTTCAAAGCAAAGTCGTTAGTTTAATAATTTTTTTTTCAATTGAGGATATATAAGGAAAGTTAATAAATTAATATAATTTTTTTTATAGATACAAACCGGAACTCTTATTGAATTATTTGTTATTTATTTATTTTATATTAAATTAATTGTTTTTTATTTATAATATACAATATGGGATTTAATTTTTATTATCATATCAAAACTTTCTATTTTTTTATATCATCGGTTCAATTTTAAATCCTTTATTGGATGACAAGAAAGTTTACCGACAGAAACCATAAATTATTTTTTTATCTTGAAAAAGAGGGGCATGTTCAATGACAGCCCAAAACAAAGTACAAGATTAATAAAATGGACCAAGGAGGACATGATATCCCGTATGGCATATCTCATGCACTCTTGTATTTGTCTAAATGGAAGAAAACAGTTCCAATTGATAATCAACAGCCAGAATAATACTATAATAATTAGTTGATTCTGGACTAAGAAAGACAAGAAGAAAAACCTTGCTCTCCTATTCTGGCATGCTTAATTTCGGGAATTTTCTATACAAACTTTATGCCACACCCTCCTTAAAATATTAATTGGCTGTTCCTTAATAACCATGTATATCTTTAAGCTTTTATAATCCTCTCTCTCTCTCTCTCTCTCTCTCTCTCTCGATCTCTCTCTCTCTCATATTCTTATTTGGGTCTCAGAGGGAGAAGCTATAGGCTATAGCATCAAGCTCAAAGCAACACCATGGGGAGGGCTCCATGTTGTGACAAAGCAAACGTCAAGAAAGGCCCATGGTCACCTGAAGAAGATGCCAAGCTCAAGTCATATATAGAGAAGCATGGCACCGGCGGTAACTGGATCGCTTTACCACAAAAAATTGGTAATTAACACCTACCTTTTTCCACTCATTTATTTAATTTTATCTTTCTAAGTTCTTTTCTCTCCTTGTCATAGAATCAAATCTAACTAAACTGCTATGAACTTGTAAATATCTCACGCACATATGTGAGCTTTTTGTTTCTGAATTAGGCCTTAAGAGATGCGGCAAGAGTTGCCGCCTTAGATGGTTAAACTATCTCCGCCCAAATATCAAGCATGGAGGATTTTCAGAAGAGGAAGATAACATAATTTGCAGCCTCTATATTAGTATCGGAAGCAGGTAGATTAAGTTATTTAAAAGAAAAAGTTCTATTAATCTCTTTCAGATCCGGCAAAAGTTAGAGTTTGTGTGCACTATGTATGATCTTTTTTATGGATAATATTTACTATCTTTTATCTACTCTAATACATCATTTGGTTGGCATGAACAGGTGGTCTATTATTGCAGCACAATTGCCAGGAAGAACAGATAATGATATAAAGAACTACTGGAACACAAGGCTGAAGAAGAAGCTTCTTGGTAAGCAAAGAAAAGAGCAACAAGCTCGTAGAGGTACTAACAGCCTAAAGCAAGAGATGAAGAGAGGGGTTGAGATGGTTTCTGACAACAACAATAACCAAAACCCTTACTGGCCAGAGCTGCCTGTGTTAGCACCCATACCATTCTCAAACCAAGAACCTCGTTTTAATGATCATGCTTCTATCAGAAAATTGCTTATCAAACTCGGAGGAAGATTTTCTGATATTGATGTGCCAATTCATGATGGGACTAGTAGTCTTCAATTCACAAATGATATCTCCTCCACTACTCAACAAATATATGAGCACTCTATGATCAATAATATACCCTCTTCTGCTCCCATAGACGCAGTACTAAACAACACTGGCAACATTCAATTTGCACAAGCACAGTCTTACATGGAAGGAGTGGAATCAAACATGTTGCAAGGGCAAAACTGTTTCCCTGGGGAGCTTGAGGAAATTGTATACAACAATCCACAAGGATTAGATGGGCTAGAGTTCTTATGTGGGGAGGACATGGTCTATAATAGAATTGGCAGTACTAGTACTTCTAGTGAAAGTGTTGGTTGGGGTGGGATGAACTCTCTGATTTATCCTCCTGTAGCTTCCAACTGTGAAGGTATGCTACAGCGGACACAACGAGAATGTGTTTTCGAAGAGTTGAGGTACTACCAAGCAAATTAACGTGCTGTACATTAATTATAAATTTGTAGCAATAGAGAAAATATCGTTGGATTCTCTGAGAAAACCCTAATAAATTTATATCTTATATGTAGCTTTTTCCATGCTTTGCTTTCTCTATACATTATTTAGGTTCATGACTATAGTTTATCAACCAATTTGTCTGTAGTGAGGTTTCTTTTATTTTTGCTGTAGACTGAATTTCTTAGTTACTATATTACCATGGATTCTGCAGCTTGTATATTGATAATTTTGGTCATGAACTCATGCTTTTACAGTATTGAAGAGTACATGACTGGTTTTGTTGTTGCTGCTGATTGGTCTGGTTTAAGTAAACATTTCTTTTGGAAAATTTTATTTACAAGTGGTATGTGTGTTTTCTTGTACGAATGTATCAAATTTCTATCAGGAGAATGCACCAATATTTTGATCAATGCCTGACATTTTGGTGCTAATTAATTAAGCTTTAACATGTTTCTTATTCCAGAATCTGAGTGCTTTGATTAGATGCATGTATTTTAATATCTTAGACATCAACAAACCCATAAGTAATTTATCTTTAAGGATTAGTTCTTTCAGTTTCCTAGTACACATGTTGTTCCCTGAAAAACATATATGGTACTATAAGCGCCTCCTTTTTAGCTTGTGAACAGGGTGGATGGGCGGGCTTCTAATCATGACTCATGAAAGCGTGGAAAGTAGATAAGCCAAATTGTGCTTTTTCCTTGTTTTTTGCATTAGCCATTTTGAAAAAGTAAATTGCTTCCTCTCCATTGTGCCTGTCTAGTGTCAAGCTATTTGATTATTTTATCATACGCTATAAGTAGCTTCCCAAAACTCAAGTCTCAATTGCTTGTTTGGTTTCATCTATTTTTCTTTTAACTTCCCGTTGCTTCTTGCTTCACCAATAACAATATCTTACTTCAAGAAGTATAATCATTTGAATGGGTTATATGAATTAACAAGAAATTTGAATTTGCATTCTTTCTCATTTTATCAGGTGTCAAACTTGTTTTTCTTGAGGGTTTGTGAGTCTCACCCAGATTGAGCTCTTGGGCTGATTAATTTCAAGCTTTCTTGTAATTCGGAGATGGCATCACTGTCATCAGAATTGCATTTCCTTGTTAAACTTGACCTCTAAGAAGCATGTCAAAAGTATTAGTTCCTCTTTTCAATGCATTGAATCATAGGTACTCGATCGTGCTATATATGTGGCCACCAATCTTAAGCATAGAACAAGCCAACCACAGATATGTCAATCAAATTATACATTTTCTGTTTCACAATAATCATCTGTGATCAGTCATTGTAGCTTTCATCAATAAGTCAACCTTCCACCGGATTTAAAGGTTTAGGGATTTCTTTGGGGTGTGACTCATCCCAACTTCGATGTCAAGCTTTAAGTACCCAAATCTAACACGTATAAATCTACCTTTAGTTTCTATATCACATATTAGCTCAAAGTCATGACGCTTGTTTTTCAATATTGAACCACAAAACTTGGCAACAAAGACCATAATATCATGCATACTTTTCCCACTGCAATTAAACCCTGAAAATCTGATTGACTGTTAACTTCTAAGTTACCCTTTTTAGCTGTTCCTAGCCCATGTCAATACATTGCAAGAGTAACTAAAAACCATTTTATCCGTAGAAGATTTTCGGTTGAGTTGCATGTTTTTATATAGAACCCTTTTTTGGCAAGTCGTGTATCATGAAACCAAACACAAGTATCACATCTATAGATTAAGGATTAGAGAATAGATGTCTAAGAGGGTTAGTTACTAATTTTTTCAAATAGGCTACTAATAGTCATATAGTGGAAATACAAAACTCTGAAAAACACTACAATCTGATGGAAATGAATTGGTGATGAGAACGATAAATCAAAATAAAAATCAAGATTCAAGCTAGGGGTTTTATTTGAAGATTTCTATATATTGAGATATTTCACAACTTACAAAGATGGTATGCTATTTATTCAATTATAGCTAGGTTTGCTTTCTGCTGACTTCTAAAACCGTCTGATTTTTATCCTATATAAGGACATAAAAGATAGCTTTATAATCAAAAGCTTAAACATGAGAATATGAAAGTAATAAAAACTAAAAAGATAGAGCAAATTTCGAGTAGCAACAAGTCTCTCTGGCCATTTCATTAAAGCTCTCAAATTTGGTACACGCGCATAGTAGTCGTTGAAGACACACTAGTGTGGCATGAAAAGTAACTAAGACAAAATTTGTTCTAATGTTTCTTGAATAAAGCATTGTTTTGAGAATAAAACTTAAAATGCTTGATATTGATTGCTACCTAACAAGCTCTAATTACAATTATATAACTGTCAATTGTCAACGCAGTTGCATGTGACCATAAGCAATAGGGATCTTTCTGACGTTTGGTTTCAATCAACATCATAAATAGAAGCTAGATCCCTAGATTGTGGGTTGATTGTTGTTTAAATCACCTCAATTTCGACTGTGAGTTTACTCAAGTAAGCTTTCTTCCAACTCTCCGTGTGTGCAAAACTACATATTTCATGTTTTAACATTATTATAAGTGGTATCTCAATACAAAAAAATTTAAGCTCTAAATATTATTCCATTCATTGCATAAAATCTTAAGTTGTGTTTCTTAAAACAAAGTTTTTATGAAAGAATAAAAATTCACCAAGAGTCTTATAAACTGACACATTTTTGCATTTTCAACGGAGATGCCTATGATTCAAATCTCCCCTTACTTCCTCTATGGTAAATGTGATGTGAGTATGTGACACAATCTATCATAAATCTAACAAATGATATGATTTTAAAAAGTCTATACTAAATTTAGTTAAAAACTCTAGAGAATCTCAATCTTATTATCAAAACTCTTGTTTTGATTATACATTGATTAATCATATTCAGGTGTATCTTTATTAACGTATGATGGGGTGACATCCTATCAGTCTTGATAAAGCACCATCCATCTTTACCTATATTAGTTAAATTTTGTAGCAATTTAAGATATTCAATAAGTTTCAAAGCTTCTTATAAAAGAAATAACAAAGTGAAATATAATGACTTAATCAAGTCATTTGAATCACTAATTTGAACAAAGTTTAGAAAAGGCCTATATATATTATTTATAAACTTATTTGAGCAGTAGTCTTGATGTACAAATTAATAATCCTACACAGATTTATTTAGATGGGTAAATTCCCATTATAGTTTATCCCTTATTAAATTTATACCTGCAAAAAGAAAATCCAAATACTTGCTAGTCAACCAGGAGGTTCCTCCTATCCAAAAATGTGTTAAATTCATGGCTCGCCTCAAGTTTAAAATAACTATGCATATGCATATCACGCGTAACCCACTGTAAAAAAGAAAAAAAGAAAAAAAAATTGAGAAATTGAAAAAACAAATGGATAAGGGGACCCATTTGATATAAAATTACTTTTACAGAATTAAAGGGAACAAACAAGTAAATACCTAAATATAGAGTTGCATTTGCATTTCACCACCCTTCCAAGAATATAGAAGACTAGCTGAGCTCGCGTGTCTACTTTGGGTCTCTCTCTGTCAATTCATTTTTGTTTGGTTGTGGAAAATTAATTGGAAGAGAAAACATGTCGTTTATTGAGTCCTGTTTGTTACTTTTGTTTTAAACAAATGAAAAACCTAGCTAGCCAATCAAAGTGCCCCGTGTGTTTGCTAATCAATAATGGAAGAGACTTAATTTGCTAGCGTCCCAGCTGCCATACTTTTATTGTTGGAACGCAAGTTGATTTATACACTTTGTGAAGAAAGTCAGTTTATCTATATTGTTCAATTCTGTCTGACTATATGTGATAAGTTGAGTACATTTCATTACAGGTTAAGAGCATTAGAGGAAGAAGTCAGTGGCATGCACACCATTTTCATGGCGGGCATGCTCGATTTTTGACATATATCATCCCTTTCCCATTTGCAGCCAAAAATATCTGACTTCTTTTTCTTCTGATTAGCTTTTATTTATTTAGATTACTTCATTTTTGTTGTATTGATTTCTAAGTGAACCCACTTTTTTAACAAATAATATATAAAAAATCTCTATTCCTGTTTGTAGGAAGGCCATCCCTTGGCTAACAACAAGTACATTATTAATTGATTACAGTTGTAATATTTTAGATCAAAAGATGTCCTTGGTGTTGACTATGCATTGTTCGGTAAGCTATGGTCATGATTTGTTGGAATTGGTTGACATATCTTGAAATTGGTAGCTGTATTTTTGTCAAGTAGTGATTCAAAATGTCGGCCCCGTTGGCTAAACCTACTCTCAAATTCAAGTTATAAAAGAACAATAAGACACCAATAAGTTTATATTATCACTAACCTGTAGCTTCTCACATTCTTCATAAACAATTACATTTGTTCAAGAACCTTATAATTTCTCAACAGGTAATTTTTATTCTTTCCAATGGAGATGTATAAGGTTTAATCTCATCTCCCCCAATTATAGTATTATCAAAAAATATATATTTATATGAGTAATGGCATCTTTTTAAGTGTTCCATGTCTATAGTTTGAACCCCACATCCCCCTCCCCCCACTATCTATCTATCCCAAAAAAAAAAAAAAAAAATTCCATCAAATAGGTAATTAATCGAGGTTATACAAGCATTACAAAAAGTTCAAATTATAGCTTTTTTAGTGCTTTAGGAGTATAATGTAGATGTGACCAACTTTTTTCCCTAAGCATAAAAATAAAATCAAAGTTAACCCAATAACACCATGTGGCTCAACAGCATTGCAACCTAGAACAAGCCCTAACGATGATGTTAAGAATTTAAGTGGGAGAATTTATGATACCTATGTGTTGCATAGGTGTGTATGTTAATCTAGGTTATTCAAGTAATTGTAAGGAGCTCCAATTATAGTTTGACTAGTCCTTCTAAAGTATAGTGCCAAATTGACTAGATTTCCTTGAGTCTTTAAATACTTGAGATCTAGTTAACTTATTTACAAACTTATGCAATCCAATGTCAAGTTTATATAGTATTGTAGGGGGAAGGACTTAGCTACATCAAATGTGCCTAGGCCAATAGGCCTAAATGGCCTGAATAAGGAAGAAAGCCTAAACCAAACACTATTGGCTCAACTAGGGTAGGTCCCAATGGCACCTCTAGAAACCAAGTGGGAAGAAGGGGAAGAAATGATCATCATGAACTCCAACAAGAACCATCTAAGGAAGATTTGTTCCTTAAAAGGTACTCAAGAAGAAACGCCTCATCGACTACACATTAATACCACACCTGGCGCTCAAGATATTGACAAGGGATTGTATGGGCTAGAGAGTGAACGAGTTCAAAATCCTAAAGAAAGAAGCTTCTCAGGAAGGCAACCATCCCCTCCACATTAAATGTACATCACTCACCAACAATACTGCATTTATTACTAAATGACACACTAGAACAATGCTTAGCACTTAGCTTTCCACCCAACCTCACCTTAAAAGAAGAGGAAGTAGAAGATGGGACAAGAATCTTCCTCCTGCCATATCCACCAAACAGGTGGACAATGGGGGAGGACCCTTCTTCAGTATAGATAGGGACAAACTCCCCTTGCACAATGAATCCAGAAAAATCATCTAGGAAGAAAAAAAGTGTTAAGTATGAAACTTTAGTGAGAAAAGTGATGATGTGGAAGTATAAGCACTCCTCAGACTTTCCAAAGACATCTTTATTAATTACATTTTGATCATTTATATTATTTCTTATTGTGTTTTCTACTGCAATCCATTTAGAATCTCTTTTTCTATTGTAATTGTAATAGTCACTTGAATATTTTTCATCATCAAAGTTATTTTTCATCCTCATAAGTATATTTTAAATAGTTATACATATATTCAAATAATATGTACTTTAATCCAGTTGCATTCTTCCGATTTTCTGTACAAACAGATTATCATGGTTACATTCAACTTTTTCAATAATCAATTCTATATTTAGGTTTTAACTTGACTTGTTTACTAAATAAAGGAACATGTAGAATTATTTTCCTAGTCAAACCCTAAAGAAAATTTAAAATTGTGTATCCAACATTGCTCAAAATTATTCTTATTAAACAATACTCAAAATTGTGCCTCCATGATGGCCATCATGGTTCAAACAAAAAAATTTCTTACTTTACGAGTTGTATAAAAGCATCTCCAATGGCTTCTTTAAAGCCAATTTTAGAGAGAAAACATCCAAAAAAACGATGGTTTTAAAAACTGAACCAATTCGACCAGTTCAACTAGGAACCAGCCTTCAATCTAGTCCAATTATGGCAGAAAACTGAAAATAGCCTAAAAACTGATAAATAGTGAAAACCAACCACTTGAGAACCGAAAACCGATGTGGTAGAACCAATTACTGACCGGTTGGTCATTTTTTGTCCTTTCCCACCTAAAACTATGTCGTTTAACCCTAAAAACTAACACTAAGTCCTAACACTCTCACACTCTCATCTCAGTTCTCACTTCTCACTCTCAGTGTTCTCTCACACCTCTCAAGTCTCATCATCTCACGCCTCTCTACCTCGCCCTTTCACGCCTCTTTGCCTCGCCCTCTCACGTGAGTCACGCCTCTCTACCTTGCCCTCTCACGCCTTTCTACCTCACCCTTTCACGCTACTCACTCTCTCTACCTCCCTGAATATCACGCACGCCGCCACACCTACGATCACGCCCTCAAGCATAACAACGCCGACGTCTTCCTCTACTGCGATGTTTTCCCACTCGAAAACCCATAAAATGACGGGTTCTACAAAACCAGTTCGAATCTTTGCCCGCTTTCCCTGCCTTCTATTCCTTGCAATTTTGGCCTAGGCTTCCATTGCCTCCACCACTGAACCTTCTTTGGGTACAATTGCTTCCATTACATGTTTTATTTCGCAATCTAGGGTTTTATGTTATTTTATTTATTATATTGAAATTTGTATTTAGTAATTGAAAGCATTAATTAGTAGAATTGGATTTTCTTTTTCTTTTTCCTTCCTATATGGTTCTGTTTGGTGTCAAAGAAAACTGAGGGAAAAAATGTCATTTTTATCTTTCTAGGGCAAACAATGACAAAATACCATTTTACAGCCAGTTGATTAGTAACAGATATTTAGGTAAAATTATGTTTGATAGTTTTGCTTATTGTTGTAAAATGCTACAATGTTTATGGTGAGGAAAATTATTTATTATCTTTCTCATTATTCATGGCATTTGAATCAGTTAATTTGATAGAATTAACTATTTGGATGTAATTAACTTATTTGTTATTTGCCACTTGAATGTAAATGTAATGACTAATGAACTTATTTATTTAGTTTTGTTGAAAGTGTATTATGTTAAGGATGATTTTTTTGTAACGTTATTATGTTAAATTCTTTACAAAGATGTTATATACTTATATACTTGTATTTTTTAAAAAGGAAACATATTTATTACTATTGGTTTGTTAGTTTTAGTATATTGAAAAATTACTAATTATTTATATAATTTAAATAAATAATAATTAAATTATTTATGACGTATTCGGTTCGACTATAAAACCGGTAATTAGCTCTGTCATTTTTTAGATTAGAATTGCTACAGTGTTTCTCTACAAGTAGAGAACATGGTAGCGTTTACTGTTCATAGTTCAAATGTTTTTTTTTTTCTATTATAATAGTCAGCTGTTGAATAAAAAAATATTAGAAGATGTGTAGTTGCTAAAAAAAGAATAAGTAATGAATAAAGAATGAATGAAAAAATAATATTTAAATGAGATAGAGAAAATGACAGAAAATCTGTTGGAAAATATATTTAAAAAAGTAAGTAGGTAAAAACTAAATATCACTGTTCACTTTTCAAATATTACAAAAATTTAAATAAGCTACTAGAGATGCTCTAATCAGGAATAGGGGCATTAATTGACGGGGGGGCAATGGCCTCCCCTAAATTTTTTTTTAAAATATATTAGTATATATATATATGCATTAATTTTAGCAATTTTGCTCTAAAAAATTACATTTTGCTCCCTTAACAATATCATTTACTCTTCTTAGAGTAACGTTGCAGTTACAAACTTATTTACAATATTTTTATAAACTATTGAGGTATAAATTCCTATTAGTTCGCATCTGAACCTATCACTTACGTCACTTTTTTACTTACTAATAATCACTCACTATATCAACAATATACCTCTAGTACTTTCCTCATTTTAAAGGCTATTGAAATAAATTTATAGATCTAAAATCTAAAACAACATATACTATCCCAAAAACATTTGTGCAACAACAAATATCACCAATAGCAAGCTAAAAAAAATTAAGTCCAATTAATTAATTTTACTCAAACAAACAACTTGCCTTTTAAAAAGTTTTAAACAGAATAATTTTGCCTTTACTCAGTAATTGCACACATCAAAAAAAAAAAAAAAAAAAAACAAACAAACAAACCTCCACAACTAAAAAGCCGTCGAACTAGAAGTCAAAGTCGGCCCATTAACTCAAAGCCCTGGCTCTGTGCCTGACTTTATTAATTTAAACTATAAATTTTTACTTTTCATAATATCAAATTCATCTAGGTATTCGTGTAGATGCATGGGAGTGCGTTGGCAGGCTATGTATCACGGATGTGTCATTGTGTGTGTTAATTAGCATATAAGGTCTATGCGCAGTATAGACTGTTTAGTTAATTATAGATATACATTTCCACCCATGAAAAGCCATGAATGATTATGTATTATTCCACTTTAAATTCGACCCTCACTTTGGAACTTGGTTTTGCAAAACAGGGGGAATGCAGCATGACATCAACAATTCAATAAAACAATTTTTCATCCTCATTGTAACTTTACCTTTTTTTCATGATCTCAATTATTGTTGTTTATATCATGTAGTGATCATCAAGAAACTTGTTCATGTTAAATTGTGAAGTTTGTTGGCAATGTTTGCGTTCATTAAAGTCTTAGTAAGGTGGAATTTGGACATGGGTCTTTTAATTTTGTGATGCTCTGTGTGCTTCAGTGAACTTTTAGATTCAATTAATTTACCTTAATGGCTTGTAATGAAGTCAGAAAGGTGGAATTATACAAACCTAAACCTAATAACGACTATGCATGGTGATGGTGGTCCAGTCTTTTTCATTTACAAGTAACAAATAAAGAAAAGGGAGTTCAAATATAATATGACAATCATAGTAAACTAGGTTTCTTTGAGAGCCATGCATGATAGGTATATTCCTTTGGAAGCTAATTAAAAGGAGCCTAGCTTCACAGTAGCTTTGAGAAAGTCAAGGAAAAAAGGGGGATGAATAACTGAATAAGTAAAGCAATATAGCCTATAGTATTTTAAGCACTGACACGACTAACAAGATATGAACAAAAATAAAAAGTGAAATCAAGAGTCGAGTCACCAATAGGTCTTAAGAAAACTCCAATCTTTTTTTGCCTGAATATGGAATCCTTTAATCTTGAAGATATTTTTATTGTATTGATTATTTCCTTCTTTCTTCTTTCTTTTTTCATTTTTTTTCCTTTTTTTAATAGATCAATAAACAATAAATATATTAAAAGTAATTTTATGGATATAAAATGATGATGACTGATGATGACTGATGATGCTTAAAATTGTCAGTAAACCACACGGTCTTCACGTGCTCATAATGAGATGCTTGCACAACACAAAAAGCTAAAGACCTTAAAAGGAGTACCGATGTGGCACCAGCCAAGTATCCTCCGACGGTCAAGTTAGAGAAATCTCTTGTTCACAACTCTAAAGTGTTAGAGCTGAGGTGAATTATGCGTACCTTGTCTTGTGAGGGTTTTGCGGTATTTATAGTAGTGTAGGGTCGAAATTCGTGCCTTGATCACGAAATTCTTTCCTTCTAGGAGAGAGACTCCTAGATTTTGCGTATCTCTTTAAGTCCTTTTTCCTTATAGGAGTCTTCTTAACTTGGATTAGGTGTGTAGCGCAAGAATCCTCCTTACATACGTATACGTGGAGGTCAAATAAGGTTGTGGACGAGAGTTAAACTGACTTCTTTAGCTTATTCCCGTCAGCCTGACGCCGCTTATTTCTAAGGTCGTCGGCTTGTAGGTTTAAATCGTCAGCTACATATTCCTCAGCTTTGGGGTTGTCAGCTTTAGGGATGCAGCCTCCCATTGTTATAGGCAGCCCAATTGGTACCACGGGACTCGTCATCTTAGTATTGTCTATAAAATTACCCTTATCAATGACGAAAAACCACCAGTTAGTCACACGGTCCTCTCAAACTCGAAGCAATACTTGCACAACACAAAAAGAGGTGACCAAACGGAGAGCACCAGTGTGGTACTGGCCAAATACCCTCCAAAGGACAAGTTAAAACTTTTCTCAACTCTAAAGTGCCAGAGCTAGGATGAATTATGCGTACCTTGATTTGTGAGGGTTTTGGAGTATTTATAGCAGGTAGGGTTGTCATCCGAGAGGTTCTTTCCTTCTAGGAGAGAACCTCTTGGATTTTGCGTATTTCCTAGAGTTCTTTTCTTGATAGAGAAGATCATTAATAGAATATATTGCAGAATCTCCCTTAATCAGAATTCTACCCATATTAGGACTTTGGGGGTTAGAGTTGATCGCGAGATACAAGCCATTTCCATTTAGGAGTCTTTGGAGGTCACTCAAAACAGGTGAGTGCCAGGTGGCCCTTGGATCCGTCCACTGTGTGCCCGTGCTCCTAGGACCCGTCCACTATTGACCGATTGGTCTAACACCGTCATGTTTCTTCGATTTGATCTGTCATCTAAATTTTTACCTCTTTCATAAAACTTGACGTTAATTTCATAATTGCTGATATGATAAATTCTTGTTAGAGACTTAGAGTAACGGTAACATCATTTTTACATCAATAAATCTAAAGCTACTAATTTTTCACAACAGTTGATTTGTCAAATTGTAAACAACAGATAATAAAATATTATCAATAATGGGTCTAAATGAAAATTAATAATAACTTGACACATACTAACATTATTTTATTAGCTCCAATCACAACTATTATAAGAAAAATCTGGAATTTTTTTGAGTCCCAAATTTTATTGATATATTAACAAATAGCATATCAATGGGTGCAACTGCGCATGCTCAGCTAAACTAATAAGGCATCACTACAGTTACCCTAAGACATTCTCTAGCTCACTAGGATTAGAATATCTACTGTGGAGGACATATATATAAACACACATATAATTAAGCTCCAGCATATGAAAGAGACGGTCAAATATAAGGTAATGATTTCTAAGAATAATAACTATATTACAAAATGAAACAAAACAAATAAAAAGTAACCACACACACACCCACATATATATATATATATATATATATATATAAATATATATATATATATATATATATAACTTTCTGTAAAACTGTAAAGTAACTATTTAATTAAGGAATAGGAATATCCTTCTCGAAGAAGAAGCAGAACACAAAAGGCTCTAAACAAAAAACCATGGATTTGCAGACCTTGACTTAATTAGTGAATCACATTCTGTCAACTTGGTGACGATAATAAATTCAAAAAAACTAAAAAACAAAGCATCCGTAATTGAGACCTGGGACAGAGAGACTTGCCCTAGCCATGACAAAAGCGAAACGACGACTTCTTTTGCTACTTTTTCATTCTATAATGACACCCAAATCAATATTATATGATACCCACATGATCCATAATTTGGATATCTTTCTTTGTTTAAATAACGATAGTGACACTCACTAACACGAAAAATTCTTGTAACTTTGTCCTAACCTTAAATTTGGACCTGATCACAAACTTTTATTTATCATGAAATTATTAACATATCTAATCGAAAAACAATGAATAATGACTGCAAATGAGTTTAATTTTTGGAATTATAGGTTTCCGAGGACAACATGGTAGAGCCTTCTGTGGCCTTATATTCTGTTGTCAGAAATAATATAAGGGAAAATTACAATTCCTGGAATGTATTTAGTTATATATAATTGTATTTGTGTGTCTCATTGATTTGGCTAGCTAGTTTGATTGTTTTTTTAATTTTGTATTTGATACACATGCAGTGTATACAATAATGGTAGCGTCCCCGGCCACTATATGATGATAACTTTATATATTATTAAGAAATTCAAATGGAAGAGATCCCAAACTTTGATCTTGATAACTAATATGAATTTTCTTAGGAAATTGAAAACAAATACTATATTTTATGCATACATTCCCAATAACAGTAATTATATTAAACTGAATTTTTTTGAGAGTACAAAAATTCCTACCAAGTAATTTATACCATGCATCTGTTATCATGGATTGTAAGATCATCATTAACCAAATTCTTTAAGAAAAATGAATCGTTACTTTCGTGAAACAAACAAGTGTGTAGATGCATTAACTAAGAAGAGCTCAGGTGCAAATCATGACCTAGTTCTTTTTTTATAGTCGTGAATGTATGCTTCTCTTTTATGATAGTTTTGGTCTGTATTATGAGAGGTTTTGCCCTTTGAATTATGTTACTGTTGCTAATTTCAATCGGTTTTTACCCCAAAAAAATTCCTGCCAGGCTGGTTGCCCAAATGTCAATTCACTGTGATGCGGCATCTCTGATTGGACCCAAGTTTGGAAATGCATTTTGTTTTTGGGTGGGAAGAATCCTCACGGCCTCATTGTTTATTGGGTCCCTATATAAGGCCCATTGAGCTACACTGGTTTTAGATGCAGCCCAGTGCTTTAGGACTTAATGGGAAAGGAAAAAAATAAAACCCAGAAGTCCCAGAACAGAAACAAAGAAAGAAAATTGCTGACCCAAAAAATCTATTGCTAATTCTCATAGGTTTGCCAAACCCTTGAAACAGATGGAGAGAGAGAGATAGAGGAAGATGAGGAAAAAGCATAGGTGAAAAATGAAGACAGTGGTAGCAATGGCACTTCCAACTACCACAGTATTGCCTCCAACCCCAACATCGAAATTTCGGGTACTTTCTCAGTTTCTCTTGGGCTTTTTTTTTTTTTTTTTTATGTTGGGAAAACTGTGTGTGTGTGTGTGTGTGTGTGTGTGTGTCTCTTTGGGCTGGCTCTGAACTTTATGGAACTTTATTGTACTTTAAGTTTAGTTAGTATTTAGTTGCAACTCATAAATTGGAAAACGCTGCACCGTTTGCACTTATTAGTGTTTTTTAGAAATGGGGTTCAGAATGTTCAGCTACAGATTTTTTGTGATTGCTAATTGGAAGGGTTTTTTTTTTTTTTTGCTGTGGATTTCTGTGATAGCAAAAAGTAATGGTAACAGCGTATAGAGAGAAATGATTAATGGGTTATATGTGGGATTGCTTGAATTGCCACAGGCACAGCTCAATTATTTTTATATGAATGCAATTGTTTCACCTCATTTAGAATTCTTGCTATATGTTTCAAGAACTGCTCTTTGCTTTTAGAATTACAACTATTATGTCTAGAGCCTTGTAGCTCAATAACCTTACCTAGTTATAACATCTAGGCGAACCTGGGCTCAAATCCCTCACTTGTTTTAAGCCAACAAAAAAAAAAGAATGACAGCTATTATGTTTTAAGGAATTTAATCTGAGAAAGGGGCTGCATACTATATGGTTTTTTTTTTTTTTTAGTTTGTTTTTTAATTGCAACGTTTATTGGGGGTAAGGATGTCCACTAACCACCTTCTACAAACCTCGTAGAAGCGGGACCTTGTGTATTGGGCACAACCTTTTTTAAAAAATAAATAAATAAAATTGAAACATCCCTTGAAGGAATTGGGAATCAATTCGAAGCTGTGCTTTGGTGAGCTTGCCCATACTCATGGTGTTTGTTGTTACTCTCTTGTGTTTAGATTCCTGTTTGTTTCTTGAATGTTCAGAAAACATGGTCATAATATATTGATTTTTGTAGTGTTAATTTTAAGGTGAATGTGTACTTTCCAGATAACTGGTATCCATTTGTAAGTACTACAATTTGTAGATATTAGCAAAGTACTGGTGATTTGCAAATCTCTCTCCTAAAGTTGTAATCAGACATTCCATGCAGATTTGACTTGGTATGTACATTTGCTTTTGGATCTCACAAGTTTGAACCTCCTAAATAATTCAGTGCCCTCAAAGTTGATTTCTTGAGCAGAGTTCTCTATCTATTTTTGAAGTGAATTTTCGTGAAGAGTATCTATGCCCTTTAAAAGAGCATGACATTTATAATTAATTGGTGTGAACTTGAATTTACCTCCTGAGGAGCTTTATTCAGAATGATATTTTGTGCTCTTTGTACAGATTAAGCATTTTCACTGTCAATTACAAAGGCACTCGAGATCATGTGTCCATTACCAAACCTTCCCCACATGTTCTATGAAAGTATCAATGAGAGAATTTAGTGACCCAAATAAATTCAAGATGCAGATCAATATTGTGAGGAAGAAGTTATGGGAAGTCATCCCTGACTCAGTTAAAGAAATCCCATGGAAGAAAGCAGAGGATATGCTGCATGAGCGACTTATTTTTCTTGGACAGAAAGGATTAAAGTGGACTCTTATTGCGTTGTTCATTTTTAGTTCCTTATCAGATGTCATATTTTCATTCTCTAGAAACCAAGAACTGATCTTTCCTTTTGGTCTCTTTGTTGGCTGCTTGATGACTGATTTTATCAAAGAGACATCACAAGAACTATTTTGCCACTCAGAGGTATACTTCACTTTGCATTCTTCTCATCAGCTTGCCATCTTTTTTATTATATCATGCATTTATTTTTTTTAAAACATATCACACATTTTCTTGCTGCATGTGTGTGACAGGACAAAGGTTTGAAGTGGCAACTTCTAGGCATTGCTTGCTTCTATGTTCTTGTTAAGTTTCTCTCTACACATTTTGCGTTACAAGCACGAGTTTTTCTTTTGCATTTGGCAAATGGTGGGTTGATGCAACTCTTGTGGTTGTGGAGAGAAGAAAGAGATAAAAGCAATGGGGAGGTCTACTTAAAGGACCAAGATGCTTCACTAGCAAAGGATGGAAGTGATTGAATAATAAAGATTTACAGCTGGACATTGAAGTGCTTAAATCAGATGCTCACAGAAAAAGAAATTTGGGAACTATTTTTCATATCAATCACTTAGTGTTTCTGAGTTCTGGTATTATTAATCATCTGGGAAATTGTCGTTGAGAAATGACGTAGATCATTTGTGCTTAATGATGATATCAGCTTGGATTATATGTCGGGTCATCAGAAACCAAACAAATTTCAAATATGAGCCCTGATGCCTTTTTTACCAATTTCAAATATGAGCCCTGATGCCTTTTTTACCAATTGTGTTTTGACTTAATTGCATCACTATTTCATATAAAGATTGAACAATGGCAAGCAAGGCTTCCTAAATCCAAACTTGCCAATGATAAAATGGGACGCAACCCTTGGGACATTGTGGAAATGTAGGATTAACGCCATTCAACTGTTGAGCATACTGTGATTAAATAGGAACTAGTTGTAAACCTGTGCATTAAAAAATGTAATATAATGCATTAAAAAATGTAATATAATTATTTTATAAGGATATAATATAAAATTTGTAGATTAAATAATGCATATATTATTTAAAAATATTTACTATTTTCATAAGTTTTATGTGAGTAGAACATATAATATAGATTGCATTAAACAACAATATATATATATATATATATATATATGAAAAACGTAATTTAATAACAAAATCTAAATTACATAATTATAAAATTGTTTTATTTAAATGAAGAAGATATTATTAAAAAAAATCATAATTGATTGACTAATTTAAACATATTTAACGCTTGTTTGTTTCAATGAAAAATCTTATGTAAAGATAATTTTTCATATTTTCCAAAATTTGGTAGCATTAGGAAAAATGAGTTAAAGAAAAACTATGGCTTATTTTTAAAGATTATTTTTTACTAACTTTTTTTTTTTGAAAAATAACTCTATCTCACATCAACCTAAATAAGGAAAGTTATGATATTATTTTTCAACTCATTTAATGTTGCTACGAGAAAATGAGATAATTTTATAGAAAACTAGAAAACATCATCGCTAAATTAGACGGAGCGTAAGAATTTTTTTCTTTTTTTTAATTTGTACATCACCATTCCATGGAACACATGGTGTTACATTAAATTTAAATATTATATAGATTCGGCCAAGCTAGTCAGTGATTTAGCAAACAATTGGACCATGAGATTATCACGTCCAATCCATTGGCATACCTGCCAAAGCTATAATCAATTCTGCATATCATGCAACTGGGTAATATGTATGGAGAAAAGCAATGCGTTCTTGGTAGAACGAGGTAATCCTGAACACTACACAATACAGATCACCTCTTGAAATAGATAATCTTGCAAGGATCTCACATGTAAAATCTCACTGAAGAATTAGAATACAATCTACACAAACAAAAGTTAAAAATGCTTTTATCTTGATAGTGTTTTATCCAAAACCCTCCACCAAAATTTCAAATGGTGAGTGAGGTCAAAACAGTATTCTCTTTTAGTCCAATTTTTTTGTGTCTGGAATAAAATGTAGCAAAGCAAATGAAAGCATTTCTAAAGTTAAATATTTTAAGGTAAGGTCATTGAGAGAGTGAGAAAGGCCATGACAAAGGAAATGAAGTCACCCAGAATCAAAATCCAAGTGCCATAAATATTTGTATAAAACCAATTGCATTATATTCAATCAGCTTCAGCCGAGTAGTGCGCTCCACATTGATGTGAGCTGATTAACGTAGTGATATGTGGTGAAGGTACTAGGAGTCTTTGATTATGTCAGTACAAATCATACTCCTCCATGTCATACATTTTAGATGAACAGACCTCATTGAGCAAATTGAGAAGCACATAGATATAAAATATGAAGGATGCCGATAAGTAAAATGAGTGCAGCATAGTTAAAAAGTTCAATGAATAAAGAATATCTACAAAAAGTACAAAGCTTAGTGCAGCATGCACCAACGCTAATTGTCTAAAGGCACAGTCCAGTGTAAAACTTTTTTATTTTCTTTTTAATTTTATTTGAACACAACTATAAAACTACATGATGACATCAAAGAAAAGTTGTTTTCCCCATCATTTCCTTGCCCATACAGAAAATTTGGGATCACAGGAAACATTTTTGAGCCAAAAATGAGGAAAACAAAAAACTGATCTGTATGCTGGTCAAGCTATGTATTTTGCAGTCAAATGTCCCAGCACTAATTTTTTTGTAATCTGTACAAGGCCTTTCAAAAGCATAATTTTGTTGCACTTGTTTGTGATGAATGAAATGTGCATATATAACAAATAAATTATGTACAGAAGCATGAGCTCAATTTACTTCATTCTGTTTTCTTCTACATCACAATGAACAGTTTGTGACCCATTTTGTTGTCTTGGTTCATTACCTGAAATGAGAAAAGCAAATACAACCAATCAATCGATGCTTTGATTCCAGGTAATGGGAGTATCCTAAGTGTTGAGTGAATCAAACCTGGCTTCACATTTTTTGGATCTGGGCTGCTTTTTTTGGCCCCATGACTCAAGCATTCAAATTTACACAATTCATGAGAAGCTACTGTTTCATGAGAAGCTACTGTGAACTGGTAATAAGCTGCACGCAACTGTCGATGAATCTCTTCCATTTTTCCACTCTGCTCATCTTTCCGATCCATTTCAATAAGAGTCTGTAAAAACATCCAATCATCAAGTTTTGAGAGAGAGAGTGAGAGAGAGAGGGAGAGGGGGGGTCCAGTTTAAATTGCTACCTCTGCAGCATTGGTCTTAAATATTGGGAGAAATCGCTGCCTACAATACTCGTTGAATAGAAGAGTGCAGATAATCAATGGAAATGTGAAGCCTGAAGCCACTGGTGATCGTTTAATTCCAAAAACCCCAAGAGCGATTATTTGTGACAGTGCCAATGAAAAGATTGTTGTGTTGTGAACAATGGGCCAAAATTGTCCCCCGGTTTCATACTTTGAAACATATACATTGAGTATCTGAAAAATATATTTGAAGCATGTAAATGATTTTCTTAATATATATATAGATATATATATATAGAGAGAGAGAGAGAGAGAGAGAGGGAGAGAGAGAGAGACAACAAATCACAAAATTTCAAATGAAAACAAATATATTAAATTCTTTAGTAAAAAAAGAATAACAATAATAACAAGAAAGCCTTAATCCCAAAATTTTAAGGTTGGATCCTTGACAAACTCACAAGGGTCAGACACATGCATTCTTTGTTGTTTTATCCTATTATGTCACCTCCTTAATTAACATGCCATTTTTTACTACAACCAAAAATAAAATATGGAACACTATACTTTATGGTTGGAACATAGACCTAAAACGAAATGGAATACTCAGACGCATGCTATTATAGCCAGTCTTAACCACTTATGACATTGGTTATATACGTTCTACAACAACTCCAAATCCATTGCCTAATAGAGTATCATAAAATCAACGTTGCGAGCTCTTACTAGGATCGATTATGAAAAATAGGCGCATAACGCTTCAGGTCCTGTTGTTCACATATGGACAAAAGCACACGCATACATAATCCAAAAACAATAAAATTAAATTCATAGCCTCTTTTCTTAACAGCTTCTATCCATGGACCACGATGTAGGGGAATCTTTCTCATTAGCCTAACTTGGAATGCTCCAATTAGGACCAACATTCAAACTTTTTCAATTTCTATATTTAGGACACAGAGCAAAATCTTCTGTTTGCGCACACGCAATTTATTCTCCTCTTCACATTGCCTAAAGTTTTCACTTTTCAGTGAATTAGTTAACCTAAAGCAATATGGAGGCATGAGATTTTTTTTTTTTTTTTGGATTAGTAATAAAATTTTATTATAAATCAAAACGGGCCCAAGTACATAGGAAATGTACTATGGGTGCAATACAATCAAGATCCCAAATTACAACTGTCAATCAAATCAGGGAGAGAAGAACATGAATAAGTTTGTAAAGCTAAACTCCACTTGAGCAAAAAATAAAAGAAAAAAGACTTAATCTCAAGAATAGAGCATTCACATCCCTCAAAAGTTCTAGCATGAGATCTAAATGTGCTTCTTAGTTCAACTTAGCTACTCATGAAACAATTATTCCCACCCTATAAATTTTGATACTTGTCACTTTCTAGGAAATTTTGGAGGAAAAATGGAAGTTCTAAACATCCCAGTCTACCTTTGAAGTTAAATTATGATTTTCCTTAATTATGCTTCAGATAGAAAAATGAGCACAGCTTCAAAGATGGTAAGCAAATCATTTCACAGATAAAACAAAACTATATATGCTTACTTAATATTACATAATTGGAAATTAGATGCCCAAGCTAGGACATCTTACCTATATTTGTTTTAAAACTGCTAAAGCATTGAACTCATTATTAAGTGCATCAGTAATCTGTTTACAAAATGCCTCTCTGTACTAATCTTCCCAAAAAAAGAGGGAAAAAAAAAAAGAATTCTAGAAGCAAAATGAAGTGAAAAATTTGAGTACATTTGACCTTGATAGTGGATGCTGTAAGAAAGTATATTCTCTAAACTTGAACCATCTCATACACTGACATGAAGAATAGATGCAACGGTATATTAGTAGCCAAACAATTTCTCATTTTAAAATTTTGAGCTTATTCCTAATACGCATAATGTCAAATACAACCTAGTTTCAAAATGCCAACATAAAGATTAGATGCAATGGTATATTAGTAGCCAATCAATTTCTAATTTGGGCCACTAAGATATCATCCAGACTTGGATCTCTACAACCGGTTTCCATCTCCCTCGTGTATCTTTCCTATATGAAGATGCTAAAGACCTCAGAACCTGGTTCCATGACAAGTGCACTCTGTCCAAGAGTCACAAGCTTGAGTCTGGGAATTAGATTCTCTAGAACTAGGTAACAACACACTAAACTAAGAGTACAGATGCAGAAGACTAATAACTACAACTACTTTACCAACCTACAGTACCAAAGTTGTGTATCCAAATATGTTTCCTGGTACAATTATTAACTCCAAAAGAGAAAATTTACAAACATATAGATGGTACCAGCAAAACTCTAATTCAACTTAACAATCTCAGCAATCCAATTACATTATCAATCCCTTCCTTACCACAAAATCTATTAGCAGCATCATCACTTGTTAAAAATAAAGCTGAAACTTGATGTATTAGAAAAAGGAATGACTATAAGCCACAAGCTAAGTACTGATGGTACATCCCAGATGGATTTTTTCAAGATTTATATATATAGAAGGAGCTTCTTCTACTTATAGTGCAGCCATCGAAAAGGAGCTTAGTAGGACTTTTATGTGTATTAAATTTTAGAAGTCTACAGTTTTTATTTATGGAGATGCTTGCAATGCCCATGAAATCAAATTGTGCAAGGTAAAAAGTTTCTCCAGCCATCCAAAGTGCGTGCTTTCTTGGTCCTTGAGTTAATAGCGTTATTAGGTAGTTTTTATTTTGCAAGGTGCAAGCATCACATCAGCTTTCTTTACTAAGTCTATACAAATCCTTAAATATGATTATTGTGGTCAAACAACCCAGACACAATGAAAACTTAAGAACTTAATAGGCACTTTCCCCTAAGGTCTCTTCTATCTCTTTTCTTGTTTCTAGAATGTGCACTCTTCTCTTTTTCATTATCTCAATTTATCATAGGGCTATTATTCTCTACAAACAGTTCTCTGAAAGTTTAAAAAAATTTAAAATTTAAAATCAGCTATGGCAATCGTATCGAATCAATTTCCTATCACCTAAGATTCAATTCACCACCCTTCCATTGTGATGGCAGCCCCCAATCAAAAAATTCTCTAGGCTTCCCTGCATCAAGGTGCTTCTTTTGGAAACCATCATTTTGGCCCTTTAATAATTTCAAAATGTACTAAGATTGAGGGATGCTAAGAACATTTAGTTTCTAGTAATAAACCTATGACTAAGTCACAGAGAACAAAGATCATGTACTAGAAGAGAGAAAGGAAGATAATACCAAAATCTGGTTGGAGGTTGGATAACGAAAAGAAACACCATTAGTATACAACTCAACCGAATGCACTATGTGAACACATTCTGTATCTATGATTTAAAATGGAAGAACACAATCTATTGAATACCTTATTCTAACACATTTAATAACTACAATGGAAATGGAAGAACAAGCTCTATATCATGGACAAAACACAATCAAATCACTAATTACAGAACTTGGCAAAATATGACACATGCTGAAGACACATTAACAATTAGAAAGTGCAACTAATATCTCTAAAGGCAAAAACAGGGACAAATGAATGATGGGAGCACTCACCTGATTTCGATAGACAAAATAAGCAAGTACAAAGTAGACCCACAAGAAGGGCACTAATAAGGGTGCCAAGATGGAACATGTAAAGCCAAGGAATCCAAACAAGAGGAGTCGTGGGACTTCTGTATGGTATGGGAAAGACAAGGTGCCACTGGATGAATCATCCTTGTTTCTAAGTACGAATCTTTTACACAAGTTGCAGAAAAGGGCAAAGATTTGCATCACTTCACAAGCCAAACTTGCCCAACCAGATGATAAAACATAAGTCGTGAAGAAGGTAACCTGCAAAAATTTGAATACCACAATCATGATGAAAAGTTAATGTCGAAACTTCAATATTTGCCTAAAAATATTTTTTATTTTTATTTTTTAAAAAGGCTGGAAAATCTTTCTTTCCGTGAGAATCTCATAATTGAAGAAAGGATTTAAATATGAAACATCCATCATGAGGAATTATTTTCACAAATAAAACCCTTCGTTGTATAGCCTTAGTAAAATCAATACTTAGAAATTAATAATGGTCAAAACTCCCGCAAAATTACATGGAATAGTCTGCATAGAATAGCATAGTCAAATAAAGTAAAATAACAAACTTATTTGAGAATCAAAGAATAAACCTGTCTAGGAACCGCTTTGGCAAGTTGTGTAGGTATGTCTTTCACACTAGAAAAGACATTCAATTGGCTGATAACAGAGCCAGTAAAAATATTAACAAAAAAGACGTTCCAAATTGTGAAGTACAAGACTTTGCAGCATGCACTCTTTTTCCTCTCACTGCGGGAAATAGACCCCTCTATTGCTGAAAATAGCATCATGATTGGTGGTACAATATACAGAGCTAAAATCAAAACTACACTTGGAAGGTAACCTGTTACCAGCTGGCTCATATACTTCCTGCATCAAGGCACATAGTAAATTTACATGCAAATTAGCACTATGCCCATGCAAGAACTTTTAAATTTAATCAAAATCACTCTAAACTAAAGCACATCATATGACATGTGACATGTTGACATAGTGCAAGCACATATAAGAACCTTTATTATTAAAATAAAACTATGATTAAAATAATTTAAAATATATAACAAAACTTCTGTTCAATTGTTGGAAACTTATAGTGATAGGATTTAATTGGAATAATATTTTTAAACTTCTTGAAACTTTAGTAACAAAGTTTCACTTAAGAGTAAAATATATTACTAATTTAAAGTATTTATCGTGCTTCACATGATGGAAACACATCATACACCACGTACCACTTTATGTTGAGCCACATCGCACAAGCACCATGTGTAAGTCTCCATGGCATAAATGTGTAAATCAATGTGACGAAGGGAGAAAAAAAACAAATAAATAAATAAAGATAAAACGATAGGTCATCCACTTATTACAACCACATCGTGTAGGATGCAACTTATGTTGTGAGTTTATTGGAGGGGGAAATATATAATCTGACTAGTCATTCACAATTCACATTGTACATTTTCTTATACATTGCCTCTATAAATGATATTAAGCTAGAAAACTATTTAAAATTAAAAATTCAAGAAAAAAGTTAAGCATGGCACTACTAAGTAAAGGATATCCATGGTTAATAACTTTACCTAACATCGATACAGTTTTGAGTTTTTGACAAAAGCATTTATATATATCACATGCATATGTGAACCCCATGAGGGATTAGACCATCCCTCAGGAATAACATGTAGATTTACACACAAGAAAATATTTTAAATGTTAGATTGCCTTTCATAGCTACCACTTTAAATTCCAACCCAAAATAAATCTTAGTTGCTTTTTATATTCTCAAACTAGGTTATCTCACAATGATACACTAGAAATAGCAAACTCTCTAATTCAGATAAACACCTGAATATTTTATCAAGAATCTATATTCTAGTGTATTCTTCCAACATATTAGAATGCCCTGACTTGTCCAAAATTTCTTCTTCTTTTTTTTTTTTTTAAATCCTTGGAATATCACATATGCAATTTATGAAGCAAATATGTTCTTTGACACTGATCCATGCAACACCAACAAGTGAGTCATGCAAAACTAACCTAACAAAATTACAAAAGTAATAGACACAACACAGCTCTATCATCACAATATTTACTTCTTCTTTTCTTTTCTATTTTTTAATGAATCATCACAATATTTACTTACTTCTTCAGAAGTCCTCTCAAGAATGGAAATGTTTGTTGTAGCTGATCTAGTTGAGTCAAACCTTGAACAAATGTTACAGGAATAAGAAACACAAACATGAAGGCAATAGCAGCCACAAGTGTTCCTATCTTACGGATCCAAAGTTGTTTGTATGGTATACAAAGGTTTGACCAATAAACATCATGTGGCTCTGGAGCCAAGTTTGTTACCCATGACATGGGATGTGAAGATTGAAGAACCTGTGCAGCAACAACAGCAGCATAGCGAGTCTTGAAAAAAACAAAAGCAGCTGCACTCTCCTGTACGGAAGACCAAAATAATTTAGGCTATATAGTAAATTTCGAAAAAAGAAAGATAATAATTAAGAAACCAAAAGGATTTGATGATAATAATATAGCCCAATATCCTCTATTTAGAAAATAGTGTATGCTTAGACAACTACTTAAATTAAGTATATGCTAGACCATATTTTCAAATAAATTAGTGACTAACTTGCATTTAATTGAAAAGGCAAATGGAGCTGCCATAAAAACCTTCTGTGGAGAGTCACAGATATAAAAAGTACAAACCATAAGCTACATGTCAAACCTAGAATAAGTAAATCACACTGCCATCTACACCAGTATATCATTCTCCCACGCCCAAAAATGCACCCACAGCAAGCAATTTTTAATCTTAAGACAATATAGAAACTTGCACCATAAACACGTAAAAAATGACTGAAAAAGGCCATAAAAGGCCATAAGCACAGTGTCTCGCAAAAAGCAAGTTCTTTATTTTTTTTTTGGAGAGAGAGAGAGGATCCTACCCTAAAGCATTTTTTTTTTTTTAATTGAAGCGATTGCTTTAAAGAATCAAACCCTCCCACTTACAGTTGATAACACCCCTTGACCAGTTACAAAAATTGAACATAAACCTATCCTACTTTGAACCTCCTCTCAATAAATAAATTCATTAAAAATTCCACAGGGTCAAAAGTCACAACCCAGGTCCCACTAAGCATATTATAAAAGAGAAAACAATTAAAACTAAACATTAATATTGTAGCAGATCAATATATCCGCAAGCAACATATAAAAGAAGAGGTAGAATCATTCAATCAGCCATATCAACCATGCACATTAAAGCTTAGAGTTCAAGGAGATAACAAGAAACCCCCTCAAAATTCAAGCTATTCCATTCCATCCATAGGCACCAAAAGAACATAAGATCAACTCCCCAAATTTGTCAATGGTCAAAATTCTTTAGGGTGTAGCAGTCCATGCTAAAAAGGGTATTTTACACGAGAAAAAACCAGATTTGTTTCCAAGAAAGAAGACCTTCAATCTGAAGCATTCAAAATTAACCTCAAATATATATAAAGGTAATTTTCCACCAGAAATATCCCTTTCCATCTAACCCTTTCCCCACACAACTAAGAAAAGCTACTAATGTCTAGAGGGATAAGTAGCTACACGTACATATTGAATTCTTTTCTTAAATAAAAACATACATATATTACTCAAATTTTTACAGAAAACAAAGCCCCTGGAAGCCCCTTTTTCACATATTTTATAATGAAGAATTTCCCTTATAAAAAATCACAGATTGCAAATAAACTGCAAAACTTCACCAAAATTACTTGCACTCCTAGAAAAAGTTAAGCAAGCAACTACAGCAGCTTAGGTTGCAAGACTTGAGATCATATCCCCCCCCCGGCAAATAAAAAAAACACACACACACACGCAAAAGAGAGCAGAAGCCAAACATGATTTACCCTGTTATATTCACATAAATAATTAGTAACCCTGAAATCAGAACTATTTAAATCAATTCATGCCAAAAAAACACACCCACACATGCAAAAGAGAGCAGAAGCCAAACATGATTTACCCTGTTATATTCACATAAATAATTAGTAACCCTGAAATCAGAACTATTTAAATCAATGCATGCCAAAATACGTTACCTTTGTGCTTTTAACCAATTCCATATTAACAACAGATTTCCCACTAACACTACCATCCTCACTAGGAAGGATGTTAAAGGAATCTGCAGGCTGTCCACAAAGACCACGTTGCATTAAACTTGGCTTGCAGTTCTGTTCAATAGAAGCAGCCTTAATAACCATGTACATCTTCTCTGCATCAGTCTGCAATATAAAACATATCTTAGTAGGGAAAATAAAGGCATGCAAACTCAGAAAGTTTTATTTCACAGCACTCGCTCAACCCACCCAACAAGAAGAAACAACACGACAAAGCCCCAACTTCAAATATCAATGTGAGAAATTCAAATATATCCCCCAATATAACCATTGCATAGCTGTGTAGCCACTAAAAATCTAGGACTTATCCATCAAAATTGGAAGTCAAACCAGAATGCAGTCAGTCATCACAATCATCATCTAATTATTGTCAAAACTTAAAAACAACACTAAACAAACTCAGCAAATATACAGATCAAGGACTGCTCTCAGTGTAAATTTAACAAAATAGAAGAATGATCATAGTGCCAATAGCCATAGTGAATGTGAAACTTTATAAAGAACGTGAAAGAGAATGCAGCACAGTCAGCTAGTCCTCATTGAAAATGCCTAAAATAAAAAAGCCAAGACCGAGGCCAGGTAAGATGAGAAGATGAAACAGAATTAAGCGATTTCGTGAAGAAGTCAGTTAAAAAATGTGAAATGAGGGAAGTCAAAGGCAGTTAGTTTTTTGCAATGAAGAACAAACAATGCATTTAGTTTTTTGCAACAGACGGCTTTTCATAGTATAATCCAGAATAAAATAAAATGATTAATAAATTCAAATAGTAGGAATGTGGAATTACCATTCACTTCAATCACAACGTATCATATGCTAATCATTTGGGATTTGGTACAAACAAAATTCAGAGTCCCAATCACAATGCTAATCGGGTAAACATGAGATTATGAATCATAATATTTCTGAAATTTCTAAAACAGAGTATGAAGGGAAATTTCTGGACCACATCAAAAGTCAAGCCTGTGATACACAGATGTTAGCATGTAAGAAACCAGTATATATATATATATATATACACACGCACGCACGCGCGTGCACACTAAACCACATAATGGTCTAAACTCAAGTATGTATGTGATATACAAGCGTCAGCGTGTAAAACAGAAAGTGATGACTTGATAAGCCATGAGGATATCGACTCATAGACATGTAAAAGATTTTAAAATTTGAAAAGTGTTGCTGAATACAAATAAAAAAATTGCTAATTTAAGAAGCGCACCATCAGTTTCTGAACTCTGCCAGACCGATACACCATTTGGTGTGACAAGTAGTTTGATGCATGATAATTTGTGAAAAAAAATTTCACAGAATCACTGTAAGATTCCTTTGACGACCAGGGGATGGCACGGACAAGAACAGTAAAATGACTTGGATTTGTTGGAGATCCAGTAATATGTGCTTGTCTCATCTGGGAAATGCTCTTGTACTCCTATAATTGAATACAAAAATTATCATAAGCATAATTAAAAGAAATTTTCTAGAAAAACCTTTGAACAAAATATGAAAAGCTATACAACAGTAGAATATGAAGATAAATTTACATACTTACAAAGTAAAGAAGAATGCAAGCTGAGCAGGTTATAATGTATAATGCAAGACAATGAGTCCAAAGCCTGACATGCACACCAAGAAAATAACAATTGAGTCTACTTCAAAAACAAAGGTGGTTAAGTATGTGACTGCTGATAAATGCAAATTAGCAATAAAATAACAAGGTCTTAAGCTCCCCTTCTAAAGTACTATGAATTATTTTCTCCCAAAATCTCTTCAATTCAAGAAGAGAGACAAATGTCCATAGAAAAGAGACAAGCTCAAGTATACTCCAAGCCAAACCAATTATAAATAAGACACAGCATGCCAAATGTTCCTTTTCAAGCATTGTTTACGTGCCTCATAAATTAGCATCATAACGCTCTGGAATAAAAATTAAGGCTATGTTTGGTTGAGGGAAGGGAAGAGAAGAGAAAATAATAAGGAGAGGGAAAGTAGAAAGAGAGGAGAAAGAAAATATTTCATGTGTTTGGATGAAGGGGAAAGAGAAATGAGAGAGACATGGTAAAAAGTTAATAACAAAATAATATTTTACTATTTTATCCTTATGAATTATAAATTAATAATGAATTGTGAGGATATAAAAGTAATTTCAAAAAAATTCAAAAATTTTCAAGGATACAAGAGTAATTTTATGGATTTGGAGGGAAAGTAAAAAATAAAAAATTGGTGAGGCTAATGGAAAGTATTTCTCTCCACATTTCCTTTCTCTTCCCTCTTTCCTTCTAACCAAACAAATGAAAATAAATTATTTCTCTACCTTCTCTCCCTTTCCCTTGAACCAAACATAGCCTAGCACATATACCTCCTTACTTTAATAACGTTCTAATCATCAACAATATATAGCACGTACCACCTTGAACCTTCCTTAACATTCTCAATGGTAAATACTTCCATTTGCTCTGAAGAGATTTGCTTGTGATGAATTTCTCCGTTCCCATAATAATTCACCGGAAGCACTAGAAGAAAGCAAATGACAAAAGCAATAGAAAAGATTCGAATACTGCAAAGAAAATTTAAAGAGCACCCATAAGAACCTGAACCTTTAATATATATATATATATATATATATATATATAAGTAATAGAAGTTTATTGAAGATGAAAAGGAATGTTCATGACAATGAACATAAAGCACCTCAAACAGTTACAAGCAAATCAAGAAGAACTAATGGAGAGTTGGAAATCAAATTAATAGTTTTTGGTAATTCAACAGTTGGGGGTGAGGGGATTTGAACCATAGCTCAATAAATTTGAAAACAAATAATGAAGTTCTAGCAAACAAGCTATAGAGAACCATTATAAGAGGAAAATTGTGCTATAACCACATCATACAATATAAATCAATTGTGCCACAGTTTTGTTCAAACCAGGTGCCACAATAACACAATGTCTAACAAACATATAATTACCAAAAAACTAAATCCAACTAAAGCTTGGTTAATAGTGTTCAGACATTACCATTCATAAAGCACTAATTTTTTTTTTTTTTTGATAAGTAATAAGAATCGTATTAATCATGAAGAAAAAGCAAAAACAGCAAATCCAAGGTGTTCGTGATGGAGAACACAAGAAACAACAACAAAAAACAACAAAGATATAAAAAGCAACAAGGGGTAATTCTAAGGGAAGTAAGCAACTCCAATTTGAAGCACTAATATTTACCAAGTGGCTATATTCACCATTCAATTTTTTGGATTTGATCTTGTAAAATTATTCATACCATAGGGAAGTATAAAACCAATCAATAAGATGGTAATATGTTCACAGAAAATATAAGAATTGACCTCAAACAGAAAGTTTTATTATAAAAGGGACATAATAATAATAATAATAATAATAATAATAATAATAATGCCATAGACCTAGGCAACAACAATTATCTTTTCAAGTCGTCTATCAACAAACACAAATATAATCTATATTACACTATTTGCCAACAATAAATTGAGAACAAACTATCACCCTTCACTAACTACAAGTTTTGGGTAGTAAGCAATCACCTGAAAACAACTATCCTGAGAAAAACCACGGCATCCATGCCACCAATACCCAATATTTCTTCTTCACTTGTTTTCCATGCTTTCACTATCCAACTAGGGGAAGGAACAAACCTCTCAAGGCAAAAAGGATCATTGTGTGCCAAGCGCATTGAAGCAAGCCTCCGTCCAAAGTACACATTTACATTGCTTGGTTGTTTTCTTAATATGGAATATAGCAATAAAAGGACCGCACACAAACCTGTATTAATTCCTACAGAGGTAAGAAGAGCAGAAACATTCATCTCCTTTAGCTATGTCAGCAACCTTCGCACATCTCATCACCCAAGAACAAAGAAAAAGGACGCCTAGATTAGTTCCATGAGCTGAAAGCATTTGATTGTCTTCAAAGACCAATATTGCATGGAGAAGTGGCTTTACCTGATTCAGGTTTTTGTGTGCAAAATTTAGATGTAGTCTTCTTTTCTTTCCTGCTTAATAAAACTCTGCAGGTAAGTGTGTCATGGTATGTGTATTGAATTCAAATAAGTTTCTCACTGCAAATGCATATAATAATGTTGAAGCATATGGAAAAGAAATAATATTAACATCAGTTCGACCTAAAACACAAGCAAGGGCATACCAAAGCAGAGGATTTAATTTAATACAACCAATAGTGTTACCATTTGCAGTATGCATCTTCACTACTACATGGGGGAAAAAAAGAGAGAAAAATCTTAATTTCTTGGTGTCAGACCAAGATTTTCCCTTTTCCAGTAAAAATCTGAGAATAAGAACAAGTTAATTATGTAAAGGTAAATGTGAGAGAAGACAAATAAATGCCACCCACGGAGATCCTCTACAAAGATAGCCAAGTTGGATAATTCGCATTCCCTAACACCTATAAATTTTGTGTGTGAGTGTGTGTGTGTGTGGTTGTTTGCTAGAAAGAGCATTTATTGAAAATTTCTACAAACGGTACAGTTAAAAACTATATAAAATATTTAAACAGGAATGTGTTCACATACTTGGTGCACCACATCAAGGTTGAGTATGCTAGCAGGATAGAACAGGTAAATATTTATGTTGTACTAGTTCCAAGAATAAAATAGGAAAAAACACAAGAACAAGGCAATCAACTCAAACACAATAGCACCAACAGTGTCTCCAACTCACCTAACTGCTGAATAAGTCTAATATCATATGTGAACTTCCCTACCAGGTGTACATTGTATAATTCCCTAACATGTACTGAACAACTTGGAACTAAATGAGATATACCATGGATATGCAAGTAATTAGCTCATGAAATAGTTAAGAATTATCAAAGGAAAAAAGGCCAAGCTAGGTGTGCTATTAAGGTAGATCTAATGAAATCCTATAATTCTCTTGATTGAGACTTTATCTAGCTTTGTCTATAAATTTTTGGCATTCCTGTGAAATATGTGGCTTGGGTTAAGGACTGTATAATTGCTCCCAGGTTCAGTTTCTCTCAATGGGAGCTTAGTTGGTTCTTTAAGGTCATACCAGACTTTAAGGCAAGGAGGCCATTTCTCCTTTTTTTTTTTGTGCTTGCTATGGAAAAGATATTAGACATTGGCGTGAAGCAAGTGCCCTTCACCCAAATCAGCATGTCAAGGGTTTGAGTCTGAAATCGGCCATTCCAAAACAAGATTGGGGGTAAGGCTGCCAAACAGTTACCTCTCTGGCTCTCTCAAACCCATATAACTGGGATTACTGTGCACTGTGTACACAGCTAACAGTGCATCAGTGTAAGGGTTTTAGATTTCATCCGAATTGCTCTAAATTGAAGCTCACAAAATTGCTGATGATTTTCTGGTGTTCACAACATTGATATCCATCCTATTCACTTGGTCAAAAGGGTGCTTAAGGATTTCAGTTGCTTATCCCGTTTATCTATCAATCATGTAAAGAGTGAAGGGTTTTGTGAATGGGTCTCTTCATAGCTCAAGTGCCATATTACTAACGCTCTTTCAAAAAAGGAAACTTTTTCTGTCAGAGTATCTGGTTATGTCTTAGTCCCTGGAAACTTCACTACTCAAGTGTGTGCTACTTTGATTGATAAATCACCTCAAGGATCAGCTCATGGGCTGCCAAAAGGCTCTCTTTTTCTGGAATCAGTAGCTTCAATCAGTGTTTAGCTTTCGAATGAATTGGGCGGTTGTATTGCGAAAAAGGCAAATCAAGTCCATGAGCAAAAGTTCAATAGTTTTTGAGAAACGGAAATGATAAATCAGCTGGTGGTGTTAAAGTGGCTTGGGAGCTTGCATGTGTTCCTAAAAATGAAGGGTTTTGGGGGATTATAAGAGTGGAGAATTGGAATAAAACATCTATTATGAGGCATATATAGAGTCTCTCTACCCAAAAAAAGTTCTCTTGGAGTGGATTGGTGAATGAGAACTTGTTGAAGGACAGGAGTTTTTGGTTTGTTAAATCACTCAAGACAGGACCTAGGGTTGGAGGAGAATTCTCAAGTTGAGGAGCATAGCCAGGCATTTCTTAAAGTTTTCTTGAAATTTAGCATGACTAGTGGCACCCAAATGGTACATTATATCTAATATATGGCTAATGAGTTTTTTATGATACAACTAGTAACATCAATGTGAGAGTGTCTAGTGTCCTTCGAGGAAAAGATTGGGTGTTAGGAGGACAACAAGGTCTAAAGATTAGAGTTCTATTCAAAGAAAACTCTCCTTGATTCAGCTTGGTGAAAAGGATAAGGCATTTTGGCTTCCTTCTAAATCTAGCAACTCTACTTGTCCAGAGATATGGAATGCAATTTCGAAGGGGTTGCCTACAGTTAATAGGTGGAGTCTAAATGGTTATTCTATTGCAATGCTTGGGAAGACTTTCTTTAATTGGTTGGTTTTTAGAAATAGGCTGTCTACCTGCAATAGACAGCCTATTTCTGATTTGGATATTGTCTAACTCTAAGTGTATGCCATATAAGTGTGTGATGAGTCCCACATCGGTCATTTACTAGGTAGACTTGGGCTTTATTAACATCTACAAAGAGCTTTAATTGTAAATTTGTGATTAGTCATTTTGAGATATAGCACAGATATGGCTAACACTTTTCTTGTTTCCATACTGGATGATCTAATAAGAACTGTAGTTGTAAGAAGAGTAAGTAGTTGTATTTTGATAAGAGTCTGTTGCCTTAGATTGGTTAGAGTTTGTAGCTCTTTAGATACTCAGTTTATGTGTCTATCCTTGCTGTTTATAGTGCTGTTTCTTAGTTTCATTCACCTTTGTTTGGTGTTTGCAGCCTGCATGCTGCTTGTTGTTTCTTAAGTTTGCAGTAATTTTGTATTTTCCTTTCTTAGTTTGGTTAAAGTTTGCAAAGGTCTTGTGAGGTAGGGACTCTGCTATGAGTTTGTCCTGGCATGTTTCTAGTGCTATTGTTTGTTTGTTTTTTTTTTCCATTGGTGTTTGCGTGCTGCTTATTGTTCTTGAGTTTCCTGCATTGATTGATGAATAAAAACTTGTTTCTCAAATACAATAATACAGTGCTCTCTTTTCAAACATGCATTGCTTTTTCCCTTTGCTCATATACCCGCAGTGCTTATAAAAGATGCAAGTGCTAAACTTCCAAAAATTTGGTGTTCAAATGTGTAAAAAAAAAAAAAAAAAAAAAACAAGTGAAAACTCAAATAATCCCAGTTGTTTTCAACTGCTTAAACCCGAAGAAACACTAGAACACTCATCAATACAAAATGTCCTACAAAAACTTAAACTGGATTTAAAACATATCTCTAAGCATTTCTAAACCCACTTCATTAAAAGCCTCAACGCCGGCCTTCAGCGAGCTGCAAGCTTTCACTCATTTCACATTTTATTTGATTAAAGATGGATCTCATCTTTCCCTTCATAAAAATCACAGAGTAAACACATCAATGATCACCAATTATTATTATTATTCTTCACAGTCATGATTAAATCGCATTCACACCTATAATAAATAAATAAATAAATAAATTGGCTGGAATTTCATATTAAAAACTTAATCACTGGTATAAGTAAAGACCAGAATCATGAAAAATTAAAGCATAAAATCATGAAACAAACCAAAGCAACATTGAAACAACTAGCTAGACAAAAACACATACATACATACATAAATCTACAAATTCATACATACGTATACATATGCATACATACATACATATATATATATATATTTAAAAAGAAAAAGAAACGAAGAGTACCTGCACAAATCTGTGATATGGCTTTGTGTGTAATTCCGAACGATTTTGGAATCGATGAGAATGTTGAAGAGCCACAAATTAAGGTCTTATAAAAGAAGAACAAAACAGATCGATAAAAACGTGGTCGAGTTAAAACTTGTACGGCATTGCCGCGCTTTGCTTCGACTCCACAGAAACCAAAATTTTATATACGTGTATATATTAGATTTTCTTTGAGTAAAGGAAAACACCAAAAAAAAAAAAAAACCCGAAACTCTAGGAAGGTGAACCAAACCTAACAAAACCCAAAAAAAAACCGTTGTTAAGAATTGTTGTACTGTGTTTTTGCTGTAGTAGTTGTTGTCGTTGAGTTTGCGTTTTGTTTTTCGAGGAGAGAGAAAGAGGGTTCGCGAAAATTCCGTTGGGAAATCGAAAAGAACCCATGTTTGTGTCTAAATGATTTTGATTTCAAAAAAGGTTGTGGGACCGACAGAACGGCCACGTGGGTAACAGCAAGGGGACCGTCCATATGAAGAACTCGAACCGCCTTAAAACGTGTTCGAGTAGACAATGAGGTGTGTGTACCTAATAATGGCTAAATATTTTGTATATTACTAAAAGAGAATAATTTCATAGTGCATTCTGATCTACTGTATTAAGATGTGTTCAACTTCCTTACCTTCAATTTTAAGGTACAGATTATAGGCTATATCATAGGGATAATTACACTTTTCTCCTTTTATTTTACAATTACAATATAAATTATAGGAGCAATAACAATTTGTTCCTTTAAGATCTAGGAGAATGACACTCCACCTCAATCTAGAAGAAAAAAAAAAACTGCCCTTATGAGGTTTGAAAAAGTTAATATTCTCTCATTCTATTTATACTAGCTTTTAACCCGCACTATGTGCAGGAACCTTTTTATTTACATATATCAGAAATTTTTTTTTTTAATAGTATTTAAAATTTTAAATACACTTCTACCACATACTAAAGGGACAAATATTATTTTAAAGTGTCATGATTGGCTGATCTCTTCCTCAACATGGATTAAAAGGTAAGTATAAGATACAAATTCATCTCGGATTTCAATTGTAACCTAAAAGGCAATAAGATGGAACTAATATTCCTTCACATTTTGGGTTGGGCTTGAGATTAAGGTCACATCTTCCTATCTCTTCCTTCTATAATTGCATAATAATGATGATGATGATGGGTCATCACTCCAAGGAATTCAAACATGCAACATTGTTAGTGAGAGTCAGGTGCTAAGGATTCAAACTTGCAAGATAAATGACTTATTACTTCCTAGAATTCTGTTAGTTCTTTGGTTTCTTGAGTTCGAAATAGGAACATATGAATCACTATTTCTTATGAACACTAAACATTCCTCCAATATTTTCTGACTTGTGGTGATATATAGAGGTTTTTATTAGGGGTGGCAAAATCAACCCAAACCCACCCACTTAAATGAGACCCAAACCCACCCAATTATTAATTGGGTTAAATGGGTATTAACCCAATTAAACCCAATTAACATTAATGTTTATTGGGTTTTAATTGGGTACCCAATTAGACCCAATTATGATCCAAGTATGATTTCTACAAATCACCCAACTCTAAAATAGCTCAAAACTACTAAAATTACCAAAATACCCCCTCAACTTAAAAAATGACCAAAATAACACCAAAACCTAAAAATGACCAAAATACCCTCTAAAATCGACAAAATGACCAAAATACCGCCTCAAAACCCAAAAAACGACCAAAATATGCCAAAAAACCTATAAATTACCAAAATACCTCCAAAACATAAAAAAATGACTAAAATACCCCTAAAACCAAAAAAATGACTAAAATACCCCCAAAACCCAAAAAATTACCAAAATACCCCCGAAACCTAAAAATTGACAAAAATACCTCCAAAACCTAAAAATGACCAAAATACCCTCAAAACCTAAAAAATGACCAAAATAACCCTGAAACTCAAAAAATGACCAAAATACCCTTGAAACCTAAAAATGACCAAAGTACTTCTAAAACCCAAAAAATAACCAAAGTACCCCCAAAACCCAAAAAATTACCAAAATAGCCCCGAAACCCAAAAATGACCAAAATACCCTCGAAACCACAAAAATGACCAAAATACCCCCAAAACCCAAAAAAAGACAAAATTTTCCTAAAACCCACAAAATGACCAAAATACCCCCAAAACCCAAAAAATGACCAAAATATCCCCGAGCTCTAAAAAATGACAAAAATACCCTTGAAACCAAAAAAATGACTAAAATACCCCCGAAATCTAAAAATTGACCAAAATACCCCTGTACCCAAAAAATGACTAAAATACCCTTGAAACTAAAAAATGACCAAAATACCCCGAAACTTAAAAATTACCAAAATACCCCTGAAATCCAAAAAAAAAAGACCAAAATACCCCTGAAACCAAAAAGATGACCAAAATGCCCTTGAAACCTAAAAATTACCAAAATACCCCTGAAATACAAAAAATGACCAAAATACCCCCAAAACCTAAAAATTACCAAAATACCTTTGAAACCTAAAAATGGCCAAAATAACCCCAAAGCCTAAAAAATTACTAAAATAATCCTAAAACCAAAAAAATGACCAAAATACCCCTAAAACGTAAAAAATGGCTAAAATACCTCTAAACCTAAAAAATGACAAAAATAACACCAAAGCTTGAAAATTGACGAAAATAAAATTGAAACCTAAAAATGACTAAAATACTCCCGAAACATTAAAAATGACCAAAATACCCCCTAAACCTAAAAAATGACCAACATATTCTTGAAACCTAAAAAATGACCAAAATACCATCAAACCTATAAAGTGACGAAAATACCCCTAAACCTTTGAAATGACCTAAATAAACCCAAAACCTCTAAAATTTCCACAAACAATCCGAAACCTCTAAAATTACCAAAAATACCCTAAAACCTCTAAAACAACCAAATACCTCTAAAACTATAAAACGACCAAAATACCCCACAAAATATAAAAAATGACCAACATACCACTAATCCTATTAGATGAGCAAAATACACCCGAAGCCTCTAAAATAACCAAAATAAAGTGTTTCATTTTATTTTTTAAAATTTGCATGAAACACTTTATTTTTCTAATATCAGGTTTCAGCGGCAATTTTTATTCAAAAAAACTATATAAGTGCCTACCACCATGGCAAAACACGCATGCAACTTAATATTGGTGATATTGAGTTCTACTTAGAATTCAATTTTTACAATATTGAGTTTTTAAAAAATGATATTTTGCCAAAGAGTTTCAAAACAGTGTTATTTTGCTAAATTTTTTGAAAATAAATGGTATTTTGGTAATTTTTGGGTTTCGGGGGGTATTTTGGTTTTGTTGGGTTTCAGCGGTATTTTGGTAATTTTTAGGTTGTGGGGGGTATTTTGGTCATTTTTTGGGTTTCGGGGTTATTTTGGTAATTTTTAGATTTTGGGGGTATTTTGATCATTTTTGGAGTTTCGGGGATATTTTGGTAATTTTGAGATTTCAGGGGTATTTTGGTCATTTTTTGGGTTTCGGGGGTATTTAGGTAATTTTTGGGTTTCGGGGGTATTTTGGTCATTTTTTGGGTTTCGGCGGTATTTTGGTAATTTTTGGGTTTCGGGGGTATTTTGGTCATTTTTTGGGTTTCGGGGGTATTTTGGTAATTTTTGAGTTTCGGGGGTAGTTTGGTCATTTTTTGGGTTTCGGGGATATTTTGGTAATTTTTGGATTTCGGGGAGTATTTTGGTCATTTTTTGGGTTTCGAGGGTATTTTGGTCATTTTTAGGTTTCAGGAGTATTTTGGTCATTTTTTGGGTTTAGGGGGTATTTTGGTAATTTTTTGGGTTTAGGGGTATTTTGGTCATTTTCTGGATTTTGGGGGGTACTTTGGTAATTTTTAGGTTTTGGGGGTATTTTGGTCATTTTTGGGGTTTTTGTTGGGTTTTGGGGGTATTTTGGTAATTTTTAGGTTTTGGGGGGTATTTTGGTCATTTTTTGGATTTCGGGGGTATTTTGGTCATTTTTTGGTTTTAGGGGTATTTTAGTCATTTTTTAAGATTTTAGAGTACTTTGATCATTTTCACTTTAATGGCATTTTGGTAATTTTGATAATTGGGTAATTGGGTGAGTTGGGGTTTACCCATAATAATTGGGTTGGGTTGGATTTAGGTTAGAAACAATTAGTTAAATGGGTTTTAATGGGTAAATGGGTTTTATATACCCAACCCAATTAAACCCACCCCAAACCCACCCAAACCCACCCATTTGCCACCCCTAGTTTTTATTGAGTGTGATTAACTGTTTCTCTAGTGCCTAAATCAAGTTTTAAAGGAGTTTGGTTATAGAGCTATGAGAGCTCTTCAATTTTTTATCACAACTACACTCTTGTTAGCATTCAACCAAAAAGAATAAAATAAAATATACTGTTTGCACTCGTTTCATTTGTTCCTGCTACCTTCCAATCAGCCAAAAATACTTTCCCCTTACTATTTTTTGCATGTCATGTCCCTTTCGTGAGGAATGAATATAGACCTTTGTAGATTTCGTTCAACGTCAACATTTATATACTGCACAAAGTAAATGTATCTTAGAAGCTTTATAAGAAGCTAAAAAAATAAATCATAAATGCATCTAGACCATAAAGTTTGATAAGAAACTATATTTTTTTTAAGCTGCTTTAGGACACAAATTATCTCAACCTCATTAATTTAAGACATATTCTCCATACCCTATCCATTCAATAGATGGTTAATTCAATTTCACAACTCCTACTAAATCATACTAACTAAAAAAGAAAAGAAAAAAAATCCTATTGAAGTCTAAACATATATGCATTTTTTTAAAACATGACATACATACCAACCAAAAAACTACACACAACATATTGTTTATAAACCAAATTATTAGCTGTATGTTAATGGACAAAGAGAATGCTAATTTTGAGATTTTGTTGATAAATTATACATGAACACTTTTAGTTTCTATTCAAATGCATGTTCAGTTACAAAAATGATTTCTTAATTCTTTACTATAAGTGGCTAAAGTAAGATTCTACCAAAATTAAGCATAGATATTGAAGAAAGAATCTTGTGCTCAATTTGAGCTCCAAATCACAGTGGTTTCCCCCTTTAAGCCATAGTGGTTCATACTTCTCTTTACACAGTTTCCAGAGTTGCTTACTATGGGAGCAATCAACAACTTCATATGAAGTCCCCTACAAAAGGATATAAAAGAGTCAGACTACAAAAAAATTAATTTATACCAACATGTGATAGCATTTTCACTTATTTTAGAAAACTCTCTTGGTGGGTAGCAAACAATCTACTTGTGATTATAAATTCTTACTTATAAATGAATGCCCTAATAGAGGAAAGACCATGGCTCACTAACGTTTGAAGATTTTACAGAAGAAAAAGCTATTAATATTGGATTAGATATATATATATATATATATATCTTTTTTTTTTTATATGTTCAGTACCAGGCTGAAGGCAAAGGGAAGATTTGAACTAAGAAATGTGGGTTCACTCCTGCTACCCACTAATAATGTATCTCTTAGAGTGATCTTACAATTGTTGCAAATTTTATTATATAGTCCTTACAAATTGATGTGCCAACTTTTAAATAAACAACTAAGAAATTTAGGAATTTATTATGTTATTAATGTAACACCAAACACATTCATTGCCATGTCAATTGAAAGCTTTTGTGGAAAATTAGTAGTAGCTTTAGCATTTTTCTATCTTTGAATGTCTAAATAACTAATGTAGTGTCACTGAATTGACTGTGCAATTCCCAAAATTTCCTCACACTTTTTCCCCCAAGAAAGAGACATGAAAATAAATAGAAGAAAAGAAAACTGGAAGGCACTCTCTTTCTATACTGTCTACACTCAATTCTTTTGCTTCTTTGACTAATTATTTTATGATCCCTCTAAAGGTCAAAATGGACACATCAATATAAAATCCTCTGAAATAATGGAACTTGGAAAATGTGTTAACCATCTAAACACTAGTTTAGAAAATGTGTTAATCATCCCTAACTTTAATTCTGAGATTTATGTGTTTTTGGCAATTGTCGAATTTGGGAATATGCAACGGCCTTATTGAATGTAATTTTTGTGATTTTTAATCTTTAAATATCATCCAAACTTCTTCTCAAAAAAAAAAAAAATCCACGGGTTAATTTTGGTTTTCCCAAAAATAAAACATCTATTTTTAAGAAAATAAAAAATAAAAATAATGATCATTTTGTAAGAATTCATAGATAAATGGCTACATATTATAAATAATTAGTGTCTAAGAAAGTAAATATATTTAAATATTTGAAGTGAATATTTTATATTATAAGTATTAGTTATAAATTTAATTAAATAAGTATGTAACTAATGTATTTTAAATTATAAAATTTTAAATTAAAGATTTTAAAATAACACTTAAAATGACAAATCAAAAATCAGAATTTAAAACTAATTTATTATCGTGGGTTTAATAATATTTAAAACTTTTTTACATGTTAACAACATTATTTGCCCGTTTAACATATTGTAGGAGTTGGCAAAACTATAAAAGATATTCCTTCAGTAATTTAACAATATAAATATAAAAAAAGAAAAAGGTTGCAATGTTTGGTTGCGAAAACAATTAATACCACATTTATGTCCCTTCTTCAATTTTTGCTCAAAATATGGAGTTTGGACTATCCATTCAAAACACTATTATTTTAATACCTTTGACATAAGTACACTAAGATTACGATGAACACCAGAGCATTCAATGCATATAAGAATACCAAGGCTCAAGGATGCAGTCAGGTTCAGGTGCACCTCAATTAGCACATTTATCATTCCCACAAACCTATCTGATTATCAATTGGCTTCTCTTTTATCATATTGTACTTGTATTGTTGCAAACTTCTAGATTCACGTAAACGATTATTACAGTGGATTTTCTTAGATGTATTCTGATCACAATCAGAATCACTCTTACTGGTAAAGCCCTAAGAATCGCTTCTCAAAGGTGAAGTAGACAGATTCTATATATGATTAGTATATCCATTACAATGGTTAAAAATTCCATATGATCATTGACAGACATATTTTAAAATGGTTTTTAACCATAATTAGCTGACCCTGATCATTATGTAGAAAGAGTGGAATATTAACTAAAATTTAAGGGATAATCAACTTTGTATAAAAAACATTACACTTTCAGATTTCAAAGTTCTACAATTTCACTCACTCTTCAAAAACAGTAGATCAGGTAGGATGGAAAACAGAAACTCAAAACTAAATTGAATTTTGTAGTTGCTATTTTTCCTTCTGATTTTAGCATGCTAGTTGCTGCATCATTTTGAATAGTGATAACACTTTCTCTTTCTTAGCGCTCTGCCTCTCCTTAAATAGTTAGCAATAAGTCATTGGTTCAAATCCAATAATAGGTAAAAACGGCTGAAACTCCTGTTTTTACTAACATGATAGCAAGTATAGAGTGGCAGCAAGGAGTCAACTGAATGACCAAAGCATTGGTAAGTCCTTTGTTGTACTGGAGATCCCTAAGCCAAGAATACCCACAACCATACACATCCCACAAAATTTAGTTCAGAATAAGATCAATAGGATGCAGAAGAAAAAAAACTAGTGTAATAATCGAATGATCACAAAAACGAACTCCTCATTTTAAGTAGTCAATAATTTTCAGATTCTAAAAGGCCAAAAAACTACATTACAAATCATATTAAAAACAAAACAAAAACTCTTCCATTTTACAATCAAACATCCCTCTTCACCCATATATCAATAGATTAAGGAAATCTCAATCTTAGCATAGAGGCATCAATGTACTTACTTTACTGATAAAATAAATTTATGTACTCAAAATTCCAAAAGTTTACAGACACAATAAAATCAGAATGGCTTATTCACTATTAGATGAATGGTAAGGGAGAATTAAGAGCTGTTGCACTTATATACACAACATTCAGTAAATAACTTCTTCGAAATAGTAATGGATGAAATCATGAAACTCCATTAACTCATTCTATAACCCACTGGTAGATACTTTTTAAGTAGGAAATCAATCAGACATATAGATCATGATAGCATATTCCAATATCATAATTACAAAATCAAATGGTACCAAAATATTTTGACTAACCAATCCAAAGAAATTTAAAAATCAATACAAATACCATTAGGTTTAAACAGTAATATAATAATTGGTAAGAATTAAATCACAGCCACAACAGCTGAGCCAAACACTTCATCATTTTTCTCTTTGACAATAAGATTTTCGCAAAATTAGCAATCTTCTTCTTACTACTAAATCTGAGATATCTTGCACATCATCAGTATATATTATATGAGAAAGATAGAGTAAAATTGGTGTATACACAAATTATGGTACCAAAATATTTTGACCAACCAATCCAAAGAAATTTAAAATCAATACAAATACTATTAGGTTTAAACAGCAATATGATAATTGTTAAGAATTAAATCACAGCCACAACAGCTGAGCCAAACACTTCATCATTTTTCTCTTTGACAATAAGATTTTCGCAAAATTAGCAATCTTCTTCTTACTACTAAATCTGAGATATCTTGCACATCATCAGTATATATTATATGAGAAAGATAGAGTAAAATTGGTGTATACACAAATTATAGTTTCATGTGAAGTGTATATATCCATACTCTATACCTCTAATCACATAGCATTCAAATTAACACCCATTTGGGCCATGTGCAATTGTTAGCCACTTTGGCAGCAAGAAATAAGATTTATCCAGTTGTTGCTATTAAAGTGAGATTATGGAAATTACTTTAAAAAAATTCTTGACAACTTTGACAAACCTTACACTTAAGTACCACCAAAGAGTATGTTGTTAGGAAGGACTTGGACCTCTTCTTTTGCTGCCAGGAAATAGCATTCCTGTACCCAAAATTTAGCTCTTTGGGATAGATAAAAAGTTAACCCACCACTCAGCCAAATCTTTAAGATCCACAAACTATGAAGCCACCAACTAAGATTAAGAATGTGTTTGTTTCAAAGTTTTGGCTGATTGAAGACTAGCTTAGGTCACTATAAGAAGAATAGACCCCAAATACAGGTTGTGTCCAAATATCCTTAACAATGCAGAAGAATCCTATGCCAAGTCAAAAGCTACCAGTGAATTAAAAATTTAATACTAAGCATGCAATGACACGACCAATAAAGAACACCTTTTAAATTCCTATGGTTGTTGCATTGATTAGTTCTAGCTGGAAGTATCTTATATTTTGGGAACCATTTTAATACTGCTGATTCTTGAATTTCTATTATTTACTCACTTTCATGATCATCCATCTTCTGAAAAATTTGTGAATTATACTATAAAGTGGGTATATACTGGGAAAGAAATTGCAGACCCTTTGGAATTTGGATTTCAAAAATAGAGGAAAAGAGTAATCTATAAGAGAAAATGAAGAATAGGAGATAAACTTACCACTTTGCTTCTATATTATTGGAAAATGGGTAATCTTTTCTTGGGCCATTTTTTTGACAGGAAAGGAGATACCAAAAAATCTGCAGTTCCTCAAATTTGGTGAGTCTTGAATATCAATCATTTGCAATGCTTGCAGAGAACTTTCTAAATTCTTCTCCCCTTTTGTGACAGAATGAGGAGTAAATGAAAATTAAGGGAAATTGAAAAGACAAAAAAAATTAATAAAAGAAAAGGAAGAGATCAGGTTTGGATGGACTTACCACAATATTTAAACAATAGCATTAACCAAAAAAAATGAATATACAAATATAAAAAATTAGAATTAGAACTAATTTTTTTTCTTAGAACTTTGAGTCTCTCTCAAACTGTTTCTCTTTGTCATTGTGGTTCCGACGGCCTAAGTCTGGCAAGGGAACGGCTGGTAGAGGAAAAACTAATGGTTATGGCCAGCCTTTAAAAGAAAATTCTTCTGTTAACTTATGACTGACAGCTCATGTATGCCCCAGCTTGTAGCAAAAGTTCACCACAAAGAAAATAGAAACTAATTATATTCATACTCTACACAAATAGAATCAACCAAAGTTGTCTTTCTAGGATCAACGTGAGCCACAATCTTTATATTTCTTACATGTCCTCAAAACCGGTTCTTCTCTAATAGGTCATAACACATAAACCTTTATCAAAACTAAGCAGTCCATAACAACCAAACCTAAATCAAATTTAATGCCAAAATTTTGTTTATAAGAAAATACCTTTACTATTGTGGTACATGGTATTACGGTGGTGGGATGCTGCCTAAAGGTGGTTGCTGGCCTAACTATGCTGGCAGCCCTCAGACTTACCTCTCTTTCTTTTCGATGTGCCTTACAAATGTTTTTATTGCTTTGGGGCTTTGCTTGCAAATAGGGTAAAACTTGTAATTCTACCAGAATTCAAATATCACTTAGTTTAAATAGAAGGGATAAAACTAACCCCAAAAAGTATCATTGTGGAAAATTCTTTTTAACAAATAAATTCAAGCAATCAAAATCAAGCAAATCCATCTTAAAATTACAATTTCAGACATAATTACACAAACCCACTATGAACACATACGCTTTTATCAAACCATTTGATTAACAAAATTGCATACAAAAGTAAACCCAATAAAAACACCAACTCCTAGAACAAAAGCCACCTAAATCCTATTCACTAAATTTACAATGAACCCATATCAATTCTTTGAACAAAAGCCTCCAAAATAACACAAAAAAAAACTCATTTCAATTCACTAAATTTACAATGAACCCATATCAAAACTTTGAACAAAAGACACCAAAATTATACCCATTTCAATTCACTATAAATTTACAATAACCCATATCAACACTTAACACAAAACTCTACAAAATCACACAAAAAAAACCAATTTCAATTAACAAAATACCAAACCCAACTTTCACCAGAATGAAACTAAAAACCACAAAAAATCACAGTGATAGACACACACCTCTTTGTTCATATCAGCCTTCCTAACCATGACAGCAGCAAAGAGCAACCTGGGAACCTAATCGAATTCGGAGGCCTCGATTTTGGAGGGCCAAACCAGGGGGTTCTTGTAGCAAAGGAAGACATGGCGTTGGTACAACTCGACTAACCTGACGAGTTGACTCGTCCTGAAGTAAAAATCCACAATAAACAGAGGCCCAACAAGGACAATAAATAATAAAATTGACTAAAATTAACAACAATTTATAGCATAATAACATATTACCAGTAAATTTTATTTATTTCAATCAACCTAAACAAATAAAGAGCAATAAAAGTATGGTATATAACACCAATAACCCAGGGGTCAGAGGTCAGTTCGTGTTTTGTGTTTTTTAGGGAAAAGATGGAGAGGTTGAGAAAGAGTTGAAGAAGAAGCAGATATCTTCCATTTTGCATGGGTTCAACCTTAATCAAAACCAATTATCCAAATACCTAAATTAAAGAAAATCAAACCAAATCCAAATACCTAAATCTAAGATAACAAAAATTAAAATACCTACACTGGTAGCAGCTTTAGCAGTATATGACGGTAGTGGGAGGCTAGCACTTTTTGCCGATGGAGTGAGAGAGTGCCCATGGCTATGGTTTAGGGGTTTTGAGTATTGAGAGAGGCAGGGTATAAAACCTAAAATAAAATAAAAAGTCACATTTTACCGAAGAAATTGAACGATTTTTAACCGGTTAATTTTTGAAATTAAATGATTTAATTAAAAATTAGACGAATTGGAAAAAATATCTATTACCGAAAAAATTAAAAAAAAGAATAGTCACATATTAAAACTTGATTTCCTTAGCCCTAATTTTTTAATCCAAATCTAGAACCAAATTGAAAAAAAATGAATGCATATAACAGATCTAATTTACCTAAAAAATCAGAAAAAGAATAGAACCCATCAGAGGCACTGTTTGTGGGCAGAGGGGACTTTTTTCGTTCATGACTCTGAAGTCGGTATCATCTTCCTTCTTCTGCTTCTTTCTCTGGTAAAATCAAAATGGTGAATGAACTCCGATCTTAGTGAGAGAAACAGAGAGGCGATCGCTTCTTTCTCCGTGTCCCAGGATCGCCTCTCTCTTTTTCTGTTTCTTTCACCGCGTCTTCGTCGCCTCTCTCTTTTTCTGTTTCTTTCTCCGTGTCTTCATAGCCTCTCTGTTGATTTCATCGCTTCTCCATCTCTGCCTCTCTATTTTCTCTCTTCTCTTTTCTCTCAGATCTCTCTTTCTCGTTTCTCCGTGCAATAATCTTTTTTTTTTTTTTTTTATGGTTAGTTTCATTTTATACCAACAGGATCTAAACAATGTTGTAACGTAGCGAAAAATTATAATTTATCGTTTTTAAGCTGGGTTATAGCTTGTTAAACAATGTAATGTATTGCTTTTTAAATTTAATGTGTCTGAATTTTAGGTAGGCAGGTATCTTATTTGTCAGTATTTCCTATTTAATAAGTTATGCTTCCTATTTAATAAAACCCATCATTTTTGGAAAAAGCTGTTTAATTTTTTAATTTTTCCATAAAAACTTTCTTTAAATTTGGGATTTCCCTTTAGAAAACCCAATGTTTGGAAATGTTAATTTAAGTGCTATCTGGGAAGAATAAAAAATAGTTTGTACCACCTAAGAAATTTCTTTTTAATGTTGTTTGTTCAGAAATGGATATGTGTTCTTTTTTCTACTATGCATTCTAAATTTTTTATTTTTTGTGGAAAAGGGTCAAAAAGAAAGAAATAAACTAAAGAATAGAAGACATGGTCTGTGTATAGTGTCTTAGATAAATTTGGAGAACTATGTTGAATTGTTGATGCACTAAGAAGTTTTTTTCCCTGCCTAAAAAAAAAAGAACCAATAAATTAAACCATAAATAATAGTCTATCTGGAGTGAAGGAAATGTCTATACTTGGTGAAAAGAAGGAATTTTACCTTTGTTCTCTGATGTAAAAAGTTAAGAAAACAGAAAATATCCAAACTACTTGATGTGTTTAAATTTGTTAAAGATGAGATTTTAGATGCAATTCCTCCAGCATGTATGTGCTTCAACTTTGGACATCAGTTTAGTAAAACTTTTCTTGACAGTTATAGTGCTTATGTCCATTACACGCTTGAAACTTCCATGGAGGAGATTTGGTGGCTAGGATTATAAGATATATTCTTAGAATTTAGACTACAAAAGATTGAGCAAAGTGTAACTTGGCAGAGAAAAAATATGAATTTATTTTTCTTTTCCAATTTTGTTTTAGGTTCTTTTGTGGTTTTCTACTTTTCATAGATTTAATTTAGTGTGTTCCTTCCTCCTTTTTCTCTGTTTCTTTCTTCGTGACCTAGGCCTCATCGCATCTCTCTCTCTCTCTCTCTCTCTCTTTTGTAATGTTTTAGATCTCTCTTTCAATCTCTATTCTTCTGTAGTTTACGAAATCTCTCTTTGTATCTCTCTGTTCTTGTGTTTTTTCTCTTTCAGCAAACCGTCTCTGTAACGTGAAAACCCTTTCGGTGTAAAAAATGAATGGCTTTTATTATGTTTGTTTTAGGTTGAACAGGTGTAACGTGTGGGCCAATGCGTGGCTTTTATTAAAACTAGCCGCGAACCTGCGCGTTGCGCGTGATAATTATTTTCATAGTGGTTTTATTAAATTTTTTTTACAATTGAAACTAATTTAATAATGAGTAATGTATCTCGTAATTATATTTTTATTTATTATAAGAACAATCATAAATGTAATATAGGAACAATCTAAAACACCAAAAAAATGTAAACTAAAAAAATTAATAAAAATTAACAATGATTAATTGAACCAATATTAGGATAAAATTTTGTTTTTGATATGCTATTAAGGTTATTTTCTTTGTAGAAATTATAATTTTGGCCACCCAAAACATATTATCAAATAAACAATTATTAGCAAAATCTAAGAATTAAATTTCTATACATGCATTGTTATAAATAATAATAATTAAAATAAAATTGCAAAAGCTAAAATTTGCCACCTATCCAATTATTTTCGTTTGGTTAACATTTGTTTTTCTTTAAATGAATAGCATTTAGAGTACTTCTAATACAACTTTTAAGAGTACTTTGTCCGCCACAAAGGATTAGAAAATAAATAAAAATTAGTAAAGTCTCATAATTTAACATATAAATTGAGCACTATAAAAAATCATGCTATGTAACTAAATAAATACCAAATTATCTAAAGCATGCTATGTAATAGAATAATATTATATTTTTATATGCTATATTTAATTCTTTAGAACGCAATAGGAAAACATTTAACAATCAAAGAGAATTAAAAAAAAAAAACCACAACAACATTTAAAAAACAAAAAAAAAAATCACATTAACCTAAAATAAAGTTTTAAAAAATATAAAAAATTATCAACCTAAAGTAGAGGTGCAAGAAAATTTTTTTAAAAAAATCCACCAAAAAATTTAGAGAGAGAGAGAGAGAGAGAGAGAGAGAGAGAGAGTGAACCAAATTTTTTTTTTTTATTTTGTGAGGGAAAACTATGCATAAAATATAAGAGATAGTGACAAATTTATAGTAAGACGGTGTGAATAAGAAGAGACAAAAATAAAGGAAAATGAAGGGAAAGAGGAAGAATGATATTAATGTAGAGGGTAGTGGGGAGATGAAAAGGTAAAGGAGGGAGAAAGATTGAAGAAGTAGTGGGGAGATGAAATGGTAAGGGAGAGAGAAAGGTTTGAGAAGTGTAAATATTAAAAAATTAAATGTTAAAAACAATTATAGTAAAATTGGAAAAAAAAAAAAAAAAACCCTAAAGCTTGAAAGGTTTCAACGTTTTGGTTTTTTTTTTTTTTTTTTAATTATTATTTTTAAGCTGAAAAGGATCACACAAAACCTTAAAGTTGAATTAAAGAGGCTTTGGGTTGGGCTTGATAGTGGAACTAAATAAATAAGGGGTGGGTTGGATTAATTATACAGATTTTATTATAGGGTGATAGTGGAAGTAAATAAATAAGTAGTGGGCTGCATCTATAGGGCTGAAAATTGTAAAAACCATTTTAAAATTATAGTAAAAATTATATTTATAAAAAAAAAAAATGATGTGGTAGCTGATGTGGCGTAACGTGAGAGCAGTAGTATTAAACACTGCGCTTCAGTTTTTAGTAATATATAGATATAGATTGTTTCGAGTTAAACAGGTGTAACTTGCAGGTCATTGTGATTTTTACTGTAAATGTGGCGGCTTTTTAGATAGGCATTTTTCCTATTTATCAATACCTTCTTAAATGTAGGAATTAACTTTCTCTCAGCTTCTACTATTATATATAGTATATGATATAATATGATATGATTAGTAACGAATATTCTTAATTTTTATAAGAATTTTGTTTTCAGAGGCTTAAACATAATTAGTAAAAAAATAAAATGTAAAATTTATCACGCACCAAAGCACTTGTAAGGACAAACCTCTTCATAACTACTCGTTGTAAATAATAATAATAATAATAATAATAATAATAATAATAATAAGAAGAAGAAGAAGAAGAAGAAGAAGAAAAAATCATGCTTACTATTTTAAAATATACTTTAATTAAAAATTAAAAATTATAATTTTGAAATGGACGATAATTTTTTAAACTTGCACTTAAGTAAAGGACAAGTTAGTAGTAGAAAATAGAGATGCCCATGGACTGGGTATGAGATGGGTATACCCAAACCCGACTCATACCCCAAACCAATAAGTTTACACATGGATACTCAATTCACTTACCCAATTAGCACCTATGCCCGATTGTTACCTGGCTCTTTTACCCACGAATACCCAAACTTGATTTGTGTTCTTTTTTTTTTTCCAGTGATAGAATTTTTTTTTTTAGAGATAATTATAACATGTTGCTAACCCTGCAGTTCGAACTCTTTCTCCCCTAAACCCCCAAGCACTTTGTACATGGGGATGTGTCAATTAAGCTACAAGGTCTTTGGCTTCAGTAATAGAATTTTAAACTTACAAAAAAGTGGAAATTTTTTCTATTTCTTTTTCCCTTAAATGAAAGCTATAAGGTCACAATTTGCACCTAAACCCAAGAATAAAATCAAGATAGGCCCAAAAAACCCTATACAATGAATTTATAGAGAGTGAGCTTGAAATCTAGGTTCTAGTGATTTTAAATAACAAAGATGATGAGCTAGATTGCAACGTCATACAAATAAGATAGCTTATATAACAAAAATTTTCGTCGAACTCAAGCCGAGGAGGCTAGATCCTGTATTTCTTTTTTCTTAAAGACAAGTTACCAATATTGATCTTAATGTCTACAGTGTTTTCTTTTTCCTCCTTTCGATCCTCCTTTCCTGAATGTCTTATCCTCCTTTTATGTCATCTTTCTTCCTCTCTCCATCCTCCACGTATAGATCGGACTACTAGATTGAATACTTGTCCATCAGCCCATCCCTGAAGTCTTTGGAGGTAGCTGTAAGGCTGAACCCTGATACTTAGGTATCACTTCCCCATAAATGTGGTCAGAAGTTTAGCTACACAGCATTCAATGCGATGGTGGCTGCTTTATCTTGGATATTTCCTAGCCCTTCTTCCTATCCGGCACACCCACCATGCATATCCTTACTTATAGGATCTCCTAGAACATTGCATTTGGACATCGGACAACCCTTTCCTATCTCGACTTTAAATAACCGAGGACAGACTCCTCCTCGGAAAACCTTCCAGGATGACCTTGATTAGCATCCGCCTTTTTATCCATCAACACTACTTCTTGAGTCGATATTCCCACATCCTCAGACCATTTAGTGCTCAGATTGGGCTTTTGGCCCCATACATAGTCCTGGGCCCATTAACCCTACAAAAGCCATAAGATTTATGGCTTCCTTATGCACAACAATTTGTTTTTTCATTCCCAAGCAATCTCCAATGAACCTCTTATGCAGAGAAAAATGAAAATCAATCCAAATTTTTTTGACCTATTTAGATGGGATTTGTATGAAGAAAAATTAAGAAAAGAGGAGTGCATAAAATTATATATTTTTCTAATCTATAATTCATGTGTAATACGTAGTGAGATATATACAATATTCTAGAACACTATAAAGGTATATTCCTAGTATCATGGAATTATATATGTAAAAATAGATTTAATTGCCCATGGACTTTGTGAGGTATTCAATAACCAATTCCATGATATTTGTACTGAAATAACATCTTAAATATTGGTGTTGCTTGAAATATTAGAACTCCGGCTAATATGGGAATTTTTTCCTTATTAGCAAATTTCCCTTATAAAAAATTTCCTTAATATTGTACAATGCAATTGACGTAATTTATATAATAGAACCTATATAAGGAAAATTGGAAAAGACTTTCGCTAGACATATTTGAATTTATTTGAAAACTTTCTACCTTTAGAGAGGAGAAATGGGAATGATATCCTTATTGTATTGGTAAAACATAGGGAGAAGTCTCATAAAAAATAAAAAATAAAAAATAAAACATAGGGAGAAGAATAAGCCTTCGTATATAAATAAATAAATAAACCTTCCATTTTTACATTACTTTTGCTTAAAGTTTACCCACACATTAGGTCCCATTTTAAATGAGAATTCACTTCCTTTTTTTGGCTATATCATAGGAGTAATTACACTCTTCTCCTTTGAGTTCACAATTACAATACAAATTGTGGGTACTTGACTCGCACACAAAGGCGTTTGTTTGCTTTGGGGAGCCAGGCCCTCACGAATTTGTCCTCCCACCCGAGTGCAGGTCCCAGAGCCTCTTTGGAAATGGCCAGTTAGCCTATCCTCAAGGATTAGAATCCCACATCGGAAGGAGAACCCTCCCACTAGCGCTTTATATGCTTCTGGAGCTTGCACTAGTGTATCACTCCCACAGGCCATTTCCAAAGAGGCTCTGGGACCTGCACTCGGGTGGGAGGACAAATTCGTGAGGGCCTGGCTCCCCAAAGCGAACAAACGCCTTTGTGTGCGAGTCAAGTACCCACACAAATTATATGGGTAATTACATTATAGGGGTAATTCTGTAATTACACTATGTTCCTTTGAGGTTTTGGGGAATGACACTCCACCCCAATCTAGAAGGAAAAATACACTCTCCCCCAGAGGTTTGAAGAAATTAAGATTATGTATGATAACAGTCTTTGTTTTCTATTTCAAAAAACTTGTTTTTGGAAATATAAAGAAAAAACAATTTTTTTTGTATTTTTAAAATAAAAACATGTTTGGTTAGTTGAACTTAAAAAGATAGTTTTTGAAAGAAAATAAAATACTAAAATATGTTGTTACTAGGATTTGAACTCATGCTAACTCATTAAATAAGACAAATTCATTAAAAAAAAGCGTGTTTTCATTGACTTTTGAAAATTAGAAACTGAAAATAATCTTTTGTATGTTTTCAGTTTCCTTCACATATTGAGTTTTGAGAACAATTTTTGTTTTTATCTATTTTGGATTGCCAAACAAGTTTTTTAGTCTCAAAAATAAAATATTATTTTTGAAAACATAAAATAAGGGGGAAAAAAACATTTACCAAACATATCCTAATATTCTCCCCTTTTATTTATATCAATTACGAAATATGCTAATTTTTATAAGAATTTTTTTCAGAAGTTATCCATGGTTAGTAAAAAAATAATTGATAAATTTAGAATAAAAATGCAAAATTTATCAAGCACCAAAACACTTGCAATGAAAAATCTCTTCATAACTCATTGTAAAAAGAAATAATAACAATAATAAGAAAAATTCATACTTAATATTTTAAAATATACTTTAATTAAAAATTAAAAATTTTAATTTTGAATGGAGTATAATTTTTTAAATCTGCTCTTAAGTAAATGACAGGTTAATAGTTGTAAATAAAGATGGTCATGGATAGGGTATGGGTCGAATACAGGTATACCCAAACCTGATCCAATAATTTTACCCATGAATATCCAATTCACTTACCCAATTAGCACCCATATCCATTGTTACTTGGCTCTTTTATCCATGGATACCCAAACTCAAGCTGAACCTAATTTTTAGGTTTTTTCTTTTCTTTCAATGGCGGAATTTTAAACTTACAATAATTTGGGGGGGGGGGGGGGGATTTTTCTATATTGCAAATATTTTAATCGTTATATGCTAAATTATAGTGTTGGACTAAAGCCTCTGTTTCTTTTTCCCTCGCATGAAAGCCATAAGATTTATTGCTTCCTTATGCACAACAATTTGCTTTGTCATTCCCAAGTAATATCCAATAAACCTCTTATGCAAAAATCATTCCAAAATGTTTTGACCTATTTAGATGGGATTTGTATGAAGAAAAATCAACAAAAGAAGAATGCATAAAATTTTATATTTTCATGATCTATAATTCATGTGTAATACATAGTGAGATATATACAGTATTCTAGAACTCTATAAAGGTAGACTCCTAGTGTCATAGGATTATGTATGTCAAAAGAGATTTAATTGCCCATGGACTTTGTGAGGTGTTCAACAACCAATTCCATGATATTTGCACTGAACTATATAAAGGTAGACTCCAGTGTCATGGGATTATATTATTAACAACAGAGATTCAATACCACAGCTGGCACCCTTAGTTTCTGTAGACCAGCAAGGATAGCGTGATCTCCTCCACATCCTCCCTTAGTTTCAGCAGAACAGCAAGATATCAGCAACAGAGTAACAGTGGTAGAATTTCAAATAAATTCAAACATGCCCAGCAAGGATAGGCGTGATCTCCTCCATATTTTCTTTATTCTTTCCTAATATATTTCTTATTACATTTACATCAGTTATGTTGTACAGATCCCACCTTGTAACCTCTTATCTATATAAGTAAATACAAGAAATCTCTCTGCTCATCTGTGAGACAGAGTTCTCAAAAAGTCTTTATGGTATCAGAGCCACTGGTGAGATAGAGAGATTTTTTTTTTTTTTTTATCATGTCATCCTCATCAAATTCATCTCAAGTTGATGAGTACTCTTATCCAGTGACACAAAATGTTGCTAATTTTGTATCACTCCGTCTCTCTTCCACAAACTTCCTTCTTTGGAAAACACAAATGCTAAACATTCTTGAGAGTTATGATCTTCAAGGATTTATTACAGGTGAAACTAAACCACCATCACAGTTTATCATGGACGCTGAGTCCAATCCACATCCAAACCCTGCATTTGTGAAGTGGCAAAAATCTGACTGTCTAGTTAAAGGATGGTTGACAGCCACTCTATCTGAAGAAGTTCTTGGCATTGTTGTCAGTCTCAACACTTCAGTTGAGGTCTGGAATGCACTTGTACATGCCTTTGCACGAGTTTAATCTGATCGTAGCCTTGCACTAAAGCAGCGGCTCACTTCTATGACTCGAGGTACTGACACTTTGGTTGTGTATTTACGCCGATTCAAAGCTGTCTGTGATGATCTTGCTGCCATTGGCAAACCTGTTGCAGATCAAAAGAAGTCATGGTGGCTTCTAAATGGACTTGGCAAGGAGTATGCAATGTTCACCACCACTATGCTTCGCCCTCCCGTTCTACCATATTCTGAAATAGTTACTCTCTTAGAGAGTTATGCTGAACGACATAACCTTGATGCACAACCAGCTCCTCAAATGGTCTTCTATGGCCAGCGCAACAACAAGAACAGAAAAAACAATGGAGGGCAAATATCATTCAATTCCAAAGGACGTGGCTTTGCTCAAGGTCACCAAACTACTCCTAAGACTTTTAATACTTCACAGTCCCGTAACCAGCCAGTTGGTAGTAAGGATGAGGTTCCTATCTGTCAGATCTGTAACAAACGGAATCATACAGCTCTTAAGTGCTTTAATCGATTCAACCATTCATTCTCTCCAGATGATATCCCAAAAGCACTTGTAGCTATAAAGATTGCTGATAGTCAAGATTCTGAATGGTTCCCAGATACTGGAGCAACATATCATATCACAGACGATCCAGGTAATCTTGATTCTTTAACTCCCTATCATGGATCTGATGGTGTAATGGTTGGAAATGGACAAACATTGCCCATTACTCATATTGGTCAAGCAACTATTGGTACTGGTGTTTCTTCTATCAAATTAAATGATGTTTTGTTGGTCCCTGATATAAAGAAAAATCTACTCTCTGTTAGCAAGCTTACAACTGATTTTCCTTTCACTTTTGAATTTGATGGTCTTGGTTTTGTGATAAAGGACATGACAACCAACCAAATAGTAGCGAAAGGGTGTAAACGAGATGGACTGTATGCTCTTGATGGAGGTGGCCAATTTTCTGTTGATGGAGATCCAAAGGCTTTTTTCTCTTACAGATTTCGGCAGGCTAATAATGATTGTTGGCATCACCGTCTTGGCCATCCACACCAACGAGTTATAGATCATTTACATTCAAGCAATCTTATTTCTTTTAATTCAAAGTCCAAGTCTTTCAAAGTTTGCACTAGCTATCAGATGGGAAAATCTTGTAGGCTGCCTTTCTTGCCTGTTGAAAATGAAATAAAGATTCCATTCTTCAAAATTCATTGTGATTTATGGGGACCAGCCCCAGTAAAATCAAGGGAACATTTTCGTTCTTATGCAATTTTTGTTGATGATTATACAAGCTTCACATGGTTTTTTCCTCTACGCAAGAAGTCAGATTTATTTGCTTGTTTTGAACAATTTTACAGATATGTAAAATGTCAGTTTGATGCTAAAATTTGTGTTTTCCAAAGTGATGAAGGGGGAGAATTTGCATCCAATGAGTTTAGGCAGAATTTAATCAACTTGGGCATTCATCATCAATCTGCTTGTCCCAAAACACCAGAACAAAATGGGAAAGCTGAGCGAAAGCATCGTAATATCACAGAATTGGGCCTAACCATTATGTTTCATGCCCGGCTTCCACCTCGATTTTGGGTAGATTGTTTTTCAACAGCTGTTTTTCTAATTAATCGGTTACCATCTCAACACCTTGGAATGCAATCTCCATTCTTTTGACTTTATGGAAAGCATCCTGATTACTTTACTTTCCATGTGTTGGGTTCCAAATGTTTTCCTTATCTTGGTGATTATCGGACTAACAAATTGCAGCCAAAATCTCTTCCTTGTGTGTTTATTGGTTACAACACAAAGCATAAAGGCTATAAATGTCTATATCCACCAACTGGACGTGTGTATATCTCTCGACATGTTGTGTTTGATGAAGCAGTCCTGCCTTATAGTGAGCCCACTAAACTCTATGACAAAGATTCAATTGAAGGGGAGATGTGCACCTTTTCAGATTGGGAGCTAAATACCCCTAATGCATCTTCATAAAGCAATTCTCCAGCCAGCAGATCTACATTACCATCTTTGTCTGCACTAGCATCGCCAACTCTCTCAGGGCCTTCAATTTCAAATTCCATCATGGGGCCCACACTTGAGTCATCTGCCTCACCTTTCTCATCTTGGGCTAACTCTTCTCCAAGCTTATCTACTGTTGCTCAAGTCTCCAACCCATCAGACGTTATTATGGAGCCCACTTCTGAAGATGTGCCTTTAGTTTTCGCCTCCTCACCTACCCCTATTGCATCAAACAACCATATTATGGTCACTCGGTCAAAGGCTGGAATCACTAGGTCTAATCCAAAATATCATGGTTTTCATGTTGCACGGGCTTCACTTGACATCCCACAAGAACCACGATCCATCATAGCTGCAAAACGCCATCCCAGTTGGGCTATTGCCATGGATGAGGAACTTGCTGCCCTTGCAACCAACCACACGTGGACTCTTGTTCCTTATCGACCTGATATGAACGTGGTGGGTTGCAAGTGGGTTTACAAAGCTAAGCTTAATCCTGATGGCTCTCTTGAACGTCTCAAGGCTCGTTTAGTAGCCAAGGGCTTCAACCAAGTAGATGGAGTCGATTTTTCAGAAACCTTCTCCCCAGTTGTCAAACCTGCAAGTATTCGACTTACTCTTACAATTGCTGTTGTAAAAGGCTGGGAAATACGTCAACTTGATATCAAGAATGCATTTCTTCATGGGCATCTCACTCAACCTGTATATATGCAACAACCGCCTGGATATGTTGATCCGAAGCTTCCAACACATGTCTGCCAACTAAGTCGTGCTTTATATGGTCTTAAACAAGCTCCTAGAGCTTGGTTTGATAGAATTAGTGAATTTCTTCTTGCTTTTGGGTTCTACTGCAGCACAACTGACCCAAGCTTGTTCATTTGTCACTCCCAAGGCAGTATCCTTATTTTACTTCTCTACGTAGATGACATGGTGGTCACTGGTGATGATCCGTCTCGAATCACATGGCTTATCTCTCAACTAGCATGTGAGTTCTCCATTAAAGACCTTGGCTTTCTTCATCATTTTCTTGGTATTGAAGTCCATCGACTCCCCACAGGCCTCTTTCTCTCTCAACACCGCTATGCACTAGATCTCTTAGAGCGTGCCTCAATGAGTTCTTGTAAACCAATCTCCACACCCATGCCATCCAAAGGTCGACATTTGCCAAACTGTAATGAATTGTACCCTGATCCTACACATTATAGGAGCATTGTTGGTGGTCTTCAATATCTCACCTTCACAAGACCTGACATATCCTATAGTGTTAACTTTGTATGTCAATTCATGCATGCTCCTACCTTGGCCCATTACAAGCTTGTTAAACGTATCTTGCGCTATGTTCGTGGTACTACTCACCTTGGTATGCGTATTTTAGCCTCTAGCACCCTTGATCTTTATGCATTTTTCGATGCAGATTGGGCATGTTGCCTTACTAGTCGTCGCTCTACAATTGGATTTTGCACTTTCCTTAGTGGTAACTGTATATCTTGGAGTGCTAAGAAACAATCAACAATTGCTAGGTCTAGTGCTGAAGCCGAGTACCGCTCCATGGCATCTACTGCAGCTGAAGACTTTTTGAGAACTCTGTCTCACGAATGAGCAGAGAGATTTCTTGTATTTACTTATATAGATAAAAGGTTACAAGGTGGGATCTGTACAGCATAACTGATGTAAATGTAATAAGAAATATATTAGGAAAGAATAAAGAAAATATGGAGGAGATCACGCCTATCCTTGCTGGGCATGTTTGAATTTATTTGAAATTCTACCACTGTTACTCTGTTGCTGATATCTTGCTGTTCTACTGAAACTAAGGGAGGATGTGGAGGAGATCACGCTATCCTTGCTGGCTGTGGTATTGAATCTCTGTTGCTAATATATATATATGTCAAAAGAGATTTAATTGCCCATGGACTTTGTGAGGTTTTCAACAACCAATTCCATGATATTTGCACTGAACTCTATAAAGGTAGACTCCAAGTATCATGGGATTATATGTGTCAAAAGAGATTTAATTGCCCATGAACTTTGTGAGGTATTTAATAACCAATTCCATGATATTTGCACTGCCATTAACGTCTTAAATATTGGAGTTGCTTGAAAATTGAAATATCAAAATTCCTACTAATATGGGAATTTGTTTATGTAAGGACCCTAAAAAGAAAAGCCCAAGCCTACTTAGAATAGTGGTATCTTGTCCTGCAAATTAAGCCCCAAACAATAGATTTTTAAGAAAGTGGGTCTTTAACTCAAGTGCAATGTGAAGATAAGTCCAAGTCTTAGACTATTGAATCCAAAGTAACAAATAAGTGTATTTAGAACAACAGTTGAGGATAATACTCTCCCTGAGTGGGTCCGAGGATAAATATCTTATTAATAAGTTAAGCTCATGTCCCTTTACAAGGTAATCCTAAGTTCTCTCACTTGTTTCTTTTTTCTTGGAAATTGTCCATCCCCTTCTAGGCGATTCCCTCTCTTTTATAGTCCCTTCTCTAGCATCCCAGCCCTCCACCTATTCGTTTTAGGTGATCCTTCGGGATACTTGTTCCATTAGGACCCTTATGGAAGTGATAGAGAGAGTTGCTAGCTGTGATGTTACTATTCAGGGTCACCAGCCTGTTAAGTTGGTGCAAAGTATTAAATGTGGAGGTGGGAGGTGTCTTCTTCAGGACACTTCCTCCCAACACGCTCACAAGTCTCGTTTTCTCTTGTTGCTATCCTTTCTTTTATTCTTGGGCTTCAATGGGGTGCCAATCATCCTTTGACTCTCTTGCTTTCCTCACGTGAGTGTAGTCCTTGGAGTTTGCCTATCTTTCTTTGCTTAAATTGGACAACTTTGTCCTCGAATTGGGCTCCTCGCTTCTTGGCTCCCTCACAGTTTTCTTATTAGCAAATTTCCTGTATAAAAAATTTCCTTAATATTGTACAATATAATTGACCTAATCTCTCTCTCTCTCTCTCTCTCTCTCTCTCTCTCTCTCTATATATATATATATTAATAGGTAAAGTTTAGAGAAAATTCACTTAGATTCTACAATTGAAGTCCAATTTTACGCCATGTGTCTTAAATTATTTATTTTTAGAAAGTTTTGTTGCTTAATTTTAAAGCCAATTGTAGGACCACATCATAAATATTCATCTAAGTGAGTTATTGAGTACAAAAATAAAAAAGTTTAGAATTAATGAACTATAAAAAAAAAAAAGTATTTCACAATATCAAAAATTAAGAATTCATATTTTTTTAAAAAAAAATATATAGACAATTTACATTTTCTACCTAATAATATTCTTACTTGATTTTTAAAAGAGTTAACAAACTATAAGAATGACTATATATCAATAGTATTTTAAATTATATATATATATATATAGGAATTATATTATGCATCTTAATGTATATTTTTTTAAGTATATACATACATATACATGAGGGTACAAGCTGATCTATATATATAATAATATGTGAAACTGAGAGAAACTCAAATTAGAATTCCAAATTAGAGTTCTAATTTTGCGCATCTGTCCTAAATTATTTATTCTTAAAAAGTTTTATTTCTTAATTTTAGAATTAAATGTGGGACCACATCATAAATATTTATCCAAATAAGTTATTAAGTACAAAAACCAAAGAGTCTAGAATAAATGAACAGTAAAAAAAAAAGTGCTTCATAATACTAAATAAATAACATGGACAATTTACATTTTATACCTAATAATATCCTTACAAATTTTTTTAAAAAGTTAATAAAATATAAAAATGACTATCAATAGTATTTAAATGATATATATATATATATATAGGAATTTTATTATACATGGCAGGCCACAAACACGTTGACCCTTTGTGATAACTTAGATTAATTAAATTAGCCCAGTTATTAATTAATCAAATTAATATGCAATATCACGTGGTAGCACAAACAAATCACCAAACTAAGTAATGCAGCGGAAATTAAAAGGCACAGTGATTTGTTTACGAATGGGGAAAACCTTACGGCAAAAACCCCACCGAGTGATTTAAGGTCACCACTCCCGAAACTTCACTATTATCACAACAAGCAGTTACAAGCAAGGAATCCCAAGTACCTTACCAACCTACAGTTGAACTCTTACCCCAATACCCAATTGGACTTACTCTGTAGTGACAGTTTCTCCTTTTCAATGCACGGCTCCCAAGTACGTGACTAACCAGATGCGCGAATCCCAGTACGCGACTTCAAACACCAACTAGAGAGAGAGAGTTGTTGGCTACAAAGTTCTTCAAATTATCAAAGATGAACTAGGGCACGAACTTTTTCTTTCAGATCACAAATTGTATGAACAAAAAGTTCTGAATGAATGTGCAACTTGCATCACTTTTTCGGTCCTTAAAATAATCCTTTTATATGTCTAGGGTTAGGAGAAAAGAAGTCCCAAAGACACATTCACGGTTTGGACTTGAAACAGAACTGGAAATCTGTTTTATTTAATTCTCGACAGATAGAGGTGTCGAGAGGTGTCGAGAAGCTGCCAAGGCTCGGGGCAAAACAGCTTCTTAAGGCTCGATAGATGCATGTGTCGAGGTATGTGTCGAGCTTTAAAAACTGGCACTTCCTTGCTTGTTTCTTGGACAGACTTTGACGGCTTCAACACTTAATCTTGAACCCAAGTTTCTTGAAGTGTTTAACACATCCTAAATCTACCCAATTACAAGTAAAGTGCATTTTGTCTAAGGAAAAGCCAATTACATAACATAGCGACATATGTTCACAGACTTGAACTACATATGTCCTAACAATACATCTTATTGTATACCTTTTAGTACATCTATACATATGCATGACGTTACAAGCTAGTCTATATATATATATATAATATTAGGTGAAATTGAGAGAAACTCAAATTAGAATTTCAAATTAGAGTTCCAATTTTGTGCCATATGTCCTAAATTATTTATTCATAAAGAGTTTTATTTCTTAATTTTAGAATCAAATGTGGGATCACATTATAAATATTCATCTAAATGAGTTATTAAATATAAAAACCAAAGAGACTAGAATAAATAAATCGTAAAAAAAAAGTATTTCAAATAATAAATAAATAAATATGGACAATTTACATTTTATACCTAATAATATCCTTACAAATTTTTTTAAAGAGTTAATAAAATATAAAAATGATTCTCAATAGTATTTAAATTATATATATAGAGATTATATTATGCATTTTATTGTATATTTTTAAGTCTATTATTGCATATGTATGGGGTTACAAGCTAGTTTATATAATAGAAGCTATATAAGGAAAATTGGAAAAGACTTTTGTCGGACATATTTTACAAGTATTTTACAACATTTTGTTCGAAGAGTAATGCTACAGACACAAACTATTTTATAATATTTTTACAAACTGCTGACGTAGTTTTAGTAGTTTTTAAATAATTATTAATAAACATAAATGTGATGTAAGTAATGGACCCATATTAGAACTAATAAAAATTTGCCACATTAATAATTTGTAAAAATATTATAAAATATTTTATGACTGTAGCATTTAAAATCATTTTAATCATCATAATGCTATGAGAATCAATTGATAGTAAATACTAAATAGTCTACATTGGTAACATGGCTAACGGTTATATATTTATTTTTTGTCATTTTTCTAAAACCATTTTTGGTAATTACCTGACTTGTTCATAATGCTATGAAAAAAAAGAAAAAAGAAAAACCTTGAACAAGTCACTATTGAGTATTCAACATCTTTTATTTAATCAAGCCAGCCATTATAGATTTCACAAAATCATGTTCATGGAAATTTTCCTACTTTTATATTAGCTAGTATGTAACTCATACTTACTCACGAGAGTGATGAATTGTAGTGATGTTATTGATATTAATTTGGATTATTAGACATATATAAGACATTATTTGACCAGTATGCATTTGCAGATACTAAAATAGTTTTTCCTTACAATTTTTATGATTTTCAAAGTTTCTCATTACATTGTTATTAAGTATATAATTTTGAAAATCACTATCGGATCTACATATACAATATCAATTCACAATTATTGTTTTTGAAATTCTATTTAATACAGCACAAAATAAAATAATAAATTGGTCAAATAATATCTCTTAAATTGAATGGGGATAGGTGTATAAGATCGTTCAGCTAAATTATAGTTTGTTACGTTTAATATCTTCGTATATAAATATCTGAATAAAAACTGTATAAAGAATATGCTCATTAGTTCAGAGAAAAAATAATAACAGAAATCTAAACAATTTAGTTTATATGGAAAGCTAACAAAGGTGAAATCTAATTTTGGTTCTAATTGAGCTTTCTCTAAACTATAGTTTTATGTATATATTCAACCATACTTTAGAGAACGTTCAATTTCATAACCTAGTTAGTAATGGACCATACATAATCATGATATATTGCACAAATTACTTATAAATTTGAATTGTTTTTAGTTATATGGTTGGGTTTGTTATGATTTATTTATATTGGACTCCTTGTTTTCTACACTAAATTAATGCATTTGGCACAAATTTTTTTTAAAAAAAATTAAATTAAATGGGAAACATGATACAAGTTTAAACTCTGATTGAAATCTAATATATATATATATATATATATTAGATGAAGCAGAGAGAAACTCCAATTAGAATTCTAAATTAGAATTTTAATCTATTGTTATGCCACGTGTCAATGTAAATATGAAATTGGAGTCTAATTTGTAATTCCGATGTGCTTTTTTTTTTTTCCACACCCGTGTATTTTTAGGTTCACCTCCCTTTTTCACACCCACGTATTTTTAAGTTTACCTCCCTTTTTCACACTCACGTATTTTCAGGTTCACCTCCCTTTTCCAGTTCACCTCTCTTTTATACACCCACGTATTTTCAAGTTCACCTCCCATTTCCACATAGAATTTCAAAAGAATCTTTTGGTATCAATGATGCATGTATTTTGACATTTTTGTATCTTATATAAGAAGAGGTTCTCCAAATATTCCGATTGTACTTGTCTTTACAATTTTCATGGTCCTAGTTTATGCTCTGCAAAACGAATTCCAACCATTCCTAAGATTTGATTACTGCTTTCTTTCATCTACTTATACTGTCGTTCCTTTTTGTGTAAATTTTTTTATTGTTTAATTATATAATTTTGTGATTTTCCTATGATTGATATTGTATGTTTATTATCTTTCATCTGCCTATACTTTCTTTCCTTTTTGTCAATAATTTTTATTATTTAATTATAAAATTGTTTTGTTTTCCTATCATTGATGTTGCATATTTCTTTTATTTTTCATAATACGTTATCAGCACAAATCTCTACCCAATTTCTAAAGGAAGTTGTAATCTCACTATTCTTCAAATATCAAAGATTGTTTATGTAGTTTTCTCAACTCACTGTAAGTTTTCTTTTAAGGAATTAGTATTTATCCTATTTGTTTGTCTTTACGTTTTATGCTCATAATTTTAGTGATTTTTAATTGATAAAATTTTTTTTATGAGATTCATGTTATTCTATTGTTATATATTGTTATGAGATACACGTTATAAGATTCACATTTAATTGATTAAAATATTTTGCTAAAAATGGTTTGTGATAAAGCAACTTAATCATAGTTATATGTACTGTAAATAAATCAACCTTAAATATATATGTCCATGTAGTATTTTTTCATTATAATTTTGTATGATAAAAATATTTGTTAAAAAATTACATAATACTAAGTTTTACTAAACATGAATAAACTAAGTCTTTTAAACATAACTAAACTCATGTTTAATAAATAAATAAATAACAAAACCAATAGTATCACTTAAATAATAAAATGCAATATATTTATTGGTTTATTAAATTATATCTATTCTCGTGCGGTAGCATAGGTTACATACTAGTTTTTACACTAAATTAACTCACTTGGCATAAGAATTTAAAACTTGGATTATATGGGACATATGGCGCAAAATTATACTCTAATTGAATTCCAATTAGATTTTATTTCAGCTTTACCTGTTAATATATATAAATTTCATTCTATTTTATTGTTTGTTGCTCCGGAATTTAGTGGTGGAGTTAATAAATAATTTTTTAAGAAACTACATATAAGTATATAACATCATAATTGTGCTTGTATAATGTTTTTTTAATTATAAGCTAACGGGTTGGATTTGGGTAATACTTGAACCCGACCCGATAAATCCAGGTTCCGAGTAACACCCAACCCGATTAAATTTATTTATGAATTACTGGAGTAATACCTAAAAGTTTTGGTTCAGGTCAAGTAGGTATTACCCATTGGATATGGTCATCTACTAATACACAACACTTTTAAAATTAATTGAACAAATTGGTCAATCGGATGTCAAGGAAAAGAAAATGTTTTTTTCCTTTAATTTTAGGGTAAAGTGTCATTTTTTAAAACATCGAGAGAAATAGTGTAATTACCCTAGACTAAAAATGTGATTTAAGCAACAATCATGTAGGTGGGCCTACACGGCTACACCCAGTTCAAGGTCAAATGGGCCAGCTAGGGGTTAAATTATTTTATTACAGGAGTGGTGGATCATTAAATTGGTCCGCCTTTCAATTTTTCAATAAGGCCGAGACTCGTGGTGGATGAATGGGCTAATATATTGGTCTCACACAATCTACTCTTTTTTTCTTTTTCTTTTTTTTCTTTTTCCTCCATGAATATTTCATAACTTTAGTTTCTTATGGAAAACCACTATGGCAGAAGAACTTGACAGTTTGACACTCTTAAAAAAAAAAAAAAAAAAAAAAGTTGCCTGTAGGAAAGCCGACAATTGGATGTTTTACTATCAAAACTCAATTTAATGCTACAATGAATGGACAACTATAAGGCTCATCTTGTAGACCTGTAGTTAAAGGTTTAACCCAAAAGTATGGTTTTTTTTTTTTAATTTATTTTTTATACAAGATAAAATTTTTACTCCAGCCTAATTTAAATGTATGCATGTGTGAAACTCCCTCCTGAAGACTTGAACTCCACTTTTGCCCCCCACACCTCACAAGTATATACTTGTGGAGTGATCACCGCACCAAAGGTGCATAATAACCCAAAAGTATGGGTTCAATTATGTAATATTTTCCTTAATTGCTAGACTATCCTTTTTTTTTTTCTTTTTTTCTTTTTTTTCATTCCATCTTTGTTGAGATTGTTGCCTATTGTCGTTATCTCTTTCAATGGAAGAAAATATTTGATATCAAATAATAAAATGTGAGCTATAGCAAAATCTAATAAAGGAGAAATGTGTTTTTAAAAAATAATTACCATTTTTACTTGCATTTCTCATTTATTAGAATTTGATACCAATGACGTGGTATCGTTGATACAAATTTTTTTTTTCTTTCAATAGATGTCATTAATATGCTCCTCAACAACATCTTAACACACACACAACCTCCTTTTGACTATTAGTGCGTGCGCACATACACACACAACCTCCTTTTAACTATTAGCACCCCTTGAATACTATATATCGGCGAATGTAAGACATATATGGCCTCAAAAAAAAAAAAAAAAAAAAAAAACTCTTCAAGCCTAGTTTGCCAAATTTAGTGTGCGTTTGGGCTGAGCTAAATTTTTCAGTTTATCTCTAATTTCAGCTTACTTTTGTTACTATTCATGAGTTTCACTGAACTTTTTGGCACTGTTCATGAATCCTACTGCATCTTCTGATACTATTCATGGGTCTCACTGTACTATCAAGCTTATTTTTTAATCTTTTTTCTATATTTTCAGCAAAATTTTTTCAATTTTAGCTAAATAAGGGGTTCCAATTGAACACTTAGTATTTCAATCTCATAACCTAGCCTTCTTCTTCAATTCCTAAGTCTGTCTTCTTCTTCTTCTTCTTTTTTTTTTTTTTTTTTTTTAGTCTCAAAGATGAGGACTATTATATGTTGATAACATGGATATTATTGAAGATGATCTTACAATGATTAAGGTACTCAAACATTCTTTCAATCAACTTGTGAAATGAAGGATTTAGCAACTTTCTAGGTCTTGAGGTCACTTCCTCTTCTAACAGCTATTGACTTTATTTCTCAAACAAAAACAAAATATGTTTCCAATCTTCTCTCTCATGCATGGCTCATTGATTATAAACTTTTTGGCACACCTCTTAATTCTAATGTTAAGCTCTAGGCCATGAATGGTAAGCCTCTTCATGATACTATTTTCTACAAGTAATTAGTTAGCAACATTGTGTACTTTTTTTTTTTTATAAGTATAGCAACATTGTGTACTTAGTGTATGTTTGGATAGTGCTAAAAAGCACTTTTCAGCTACGTCTCACATTTTTCAGTGGGTCTATTCACGAGACTCGTAAGTACCTTTTTCCTTTAAAATAACTTTAAAACTAGGTCTCACGACATTATTCACACATTTAAAAATTATTTTGCTAAAGTATTTTCAGTTTTCAATAGTAACCGGTATCCAAACACACTCTTACTATCACTTGTCATGATATTCACATGTTATGCACCTTGTAACATTACAAAAAAAAAGACATATTACAACAAGTATTATTGCAACAAAAAAAAAAAAAATAGATGTAATATATATACTATTACATCTCTAGGTTGGTTTTTTTGTTGTAACAGTTACTTAAATTTATTACATCAATATGAGATTATAGTAATAATTATTATGTTACATTAAAATGTGTTGTTGTAATAGGTAACTCTTATTTTACATTGAGATATGTTGCTGTAATAAGTAATTTTTTTATTTCACATCGAACTATATTATTGTGATAGATTAAATCTTTATTTCACATCAAATTTTGTTAATGTAATAGAGGTGAGTAATTAAGTAGCGGGACAATTTTAGATATTGAGCTATTTCTTTTTCATTAATTTCCTCTCTCTCACCCATGTTTATCCTTTTTTGTTCTTATCTCAATACTCCTCTCTCACCACACGCGTCTTCCTTTTTTTTTCTCATCTCAATTTCCCACTTTCTCTCACCATATCTATCTTCCTATTTTTTCTCATCTCAAAATTAACTCACACACGCCTATCTCTTTCTTTCTTTTTTTTTCATCCTAGTTTTCCCTCTTTATCCCACCCACCTCTATCTCCTATTTTTTTCTTTTTTTTTTTCTCAAATTCTCTCTCTCTCTCTCTCTCTCTCTCTCTCTCTCTACCTCTTTTTTTTTTTTTTTTTTCTTTTTTCATCTTAGTTTCCCTTTCTCTCACCCACGTTTATCTCCATGTTTTTCTCATCTCTCTCTCTCTTAAGCATATCTCAAAATTCAAATTTATCTACTAATTACAAAATTTATCTCTCAAATTTCCTTCTCACTCTCATATCTACTAACTCTAAATTTTCTCTCTCAAATTTCAGTCTCTCTTAATTCAGAGTCTCCTTGGAGAGACTCTTTCTCGATTTAAAGATTTTCTCTCAAACTTTCAGGTAATTTTTTGGTTTTCTTTAAATTTTAATTTGATTTTTCTTTGTTTAATTGTACAGTCTTCAAGTAGTATTTTTTTTTATGTGTTTTCTTTTTTAGAATCAATGATGATGTATATTGCTGTCATTGTATTGTGTGTATATATATATATATAATGTTTTTCAATTTTATACTTATTTTTTTTGGCGTAAATGCACTTTTAGTCCCTATATTTTTACTTTTTTCCATTTTAGTCCCTACATTCTATTTTTACCACTTTTAGTCCCTAAACCAATTAAAATGTGACATTTAAGTCATTTTCGTCACCTAACTAAAGGGAAAACTGATGTGGTTGATGGAGGAATTAAAATGTTATTAAAAAAGCCACATCAGATAAAATAATATAAAAAAATTCTAGCCTTCCTATTTTTTTTAAAAAAGAAAAGAATTAAATTAATTTTGTTTTTCTTTTTTTGGGAAGAACATAGAGAATCTAGAACATGTGTTCTTCCCCATCATTCATGTTCTTCATTTTCTTCCCAGCAAACCTTGTCCAGAAATTTAAAAAATAAATATTTTTTTTCCTCTTTTCTTGTATTCCTTAGCAGCAAAACCCATAAAATTAGTCAGATTTACAAACACACAGGCATGCCCACAGATTTACAAAACACAAAGACCTTCAACAATTACTCTGTCATTCTTTCACATTCCCTTTACAAACACAAAGACCTTCAAGGATTCAAAATACCTTCAACAAACCCAAAGTCCTTACACGCCTTAATCCAAATTTACAGACCCAAGTAAACCCAAATAGCAAAAACCCCAAACTCAAGATCGGAAATGTGTACTCGCATTCGCATTGATCTGTGTCATTGTAAGCAATGTCGGAGCTCAAGCTCCGGCAGTAGTGTCGATGACAACTCCGGCCATTGCTACTCCATCGGCTTCATTACCAGCTATAGCTCCGTCTAAACCATAGGCACTAACTAAGGCCCCTATAAAACCAAAGTCTCCAGCTTCAGTCACATATCCGACTTTAGCTCCACCAGCTACCTCTCCAGCCGTGTCTCCTCCGAAGCTAAAGCCAAAGCCGAAGACTCTAGCACCAGTGGCAGTGACTAAACCTAAAGCTCCTGCGAAGTCGCCATCAGCAGTGACTCCAGCGAGCTCACCACCGGTTCTAGTTCCGGTGAGCTCTCCTCCTCTTCCTGTGCCAGAGAAATCTCCTCCAACTCCAGCTCTGGCAACTGTTCCCACCAGTTCTCCACCGGTTCCAGCTGCCACTACCAAGGTTCCAGCTATAGCTCTGGCAAGAAGAAGACAAAGACAAAGAAGAAGCACAATCCACCAGCTCCAACTCCAGCTTTGGAAAGTCCTCTAGCTCCTTTTCTTTTTTTTTTCTTTTTTTTTTTGTTTTTAAAGAAGGTTAGAATTTTTTTATATTATTTTATCTAATGTGACTTTTTCAATAATATTTTAATTTCTCCGCCAGTCACATCAGTTTTCTCCGTTAGTTAGGTGACAGAAAGGACTTAGATGTCACGCGTTAATTGGTTTAGAGACTAAAAGTGGTAAAAATAAAATGTAGGGACCAAAATAGAAAAAAGTCAAAATGTAGGGACTAAAAGTGCATTTACATCTTTATTTTTTTTTTCCAAAATAGGTGGTAAGTCACTAAAATGGTCGTGAAGCATGCTTGGATAACACCTTCCCCAATAAACTTTTCTTTCATGTTGTATTGATTTTTGCATACTTTTTGAAACTATGTGTTCGAATATAAATTCCACAAGTTGTGTATATATTTGTGTTTTTTGACATATTTATTGAAATGAAGTATTTTAATTTTTTCATCTTTTATGCGTATCTTTAATTTGTTAGTATAGTACCTTGATATGGTTTTTGAATTGAAAAATAGGTTAATGAAAAAAATTATTATTTAGAAAAATAATTTATTTATTTTTAAAATTTTTTAAAAAAATTAATAAAAAAATAACCTATTGCAATGAGATTTTCAAAGTAAATCGTTGCAATATATGGAATTTATTGCAACGAAAATCTAGTGTTGTATAAACCTATTGCCTCGGAGTTTATTACAACGTCTTGCATCAACTTCTTTGTTGTTGCAATAACACCTATTACAACGACATTAGTTGTTATTGCAATGACTTTTTTCGTTGTATTAAGTCTTTTTTCTTGTAGTGTAAGCTAATTTATGTCTAATACTGCACTCTATTTACTTCACTGTTGCTTTTAACTTCATGTGTTATCTTAAGGGCACACTCTTCCATGGGTTTTCCCTCTCTTCTACCAATGGATTATGTTAATGGGCACTGTAATGTCCTGCTAACAACACCATTTTATGTCAGAATTTATTACTTCATGTCAGAATTTTTGTCAACTATTCAGCTTTATGTTAATATTTTATCAGCTTTATAGGCTTTAGGGTCAGGTTTATACAATTTCACTCATTTATTCAACTTTTTTATTAAGTGGAACACACATTACTTTAACCTTAACAAGCATCACATGGTACTCATTAACATTTGCCATGATGTATTATTACATGCCTATTTTAATGCTAACTGGGTAGGCAATCTACAAATCATCATTCCACCATCATGGTAACAAATCCATCAAATCCACAACAATGGATAGGATGAGCTTAACCTTCTTATCGATTTTGCTATCACCAAAAAAATTCATATAGTAAGCGATGATATCTATTCAGGAACAGTGTTTGACTCTACCTCCTTCGTAAGCATCATAATAGAAGTTGTAATGGACAAAATTATGATGACACTCATGAACTATGGAACCGCATTCACATGGTTCATAGTCTCTCAAAGGATCTTGGTTTCTAGGATTTCAAATTGACATGATCTACTCCAACAACGAAACAATTGTTGCCGCGGCTTCAAAAATGTCAAGCTTCGAATTGGTCTCTTTTCAGACTCAGTATTTTACTCACCAACATGCTCTCTGACAAGAAATTCACTAGCAAATACATAAAGTAGAATCGAAAGAGACTCAAAAGTAGAAAGGAAATTTTTTTTTTTTTTTCTGGGCTTAGTGGTGCAGGGATAGAGTGTTTAAAGAGCAATGCTTGTTTGTTTTGTTGGGTGGACATGAGACACTTGTTACGCTCTGACACATTTGAAGCTAAAAAGGAGCTCTCCAAGAGAATTCTTTTTGAAGTTGGGCTCAACATCTCTCTTGGGTCTTTTTGCCATTGTTCTAAGCCAGGTTGGTTTAGAATATGTTTTGCAAATATGTCTTAAGAAACATTGAAGGTTGCAATAACACGCATCAAGGACTTTGTTGAATCCATCACCTCAGGGGCGGCCCAACAAATTTGGAGGCCTAAGGCGATATATTTAAATAGGGTCTTTTTGCTATCACTTAAATAATATTTAACTAGTATTTAATATTAGAATTTTTTATAACAAAAATCTATTCCTTTTATTTTGTAATATGCTTTTTTTTTGGGGGAGAAATGCTAAAGATATAACAAAGTTTACTAAAAAAAACTTTCAAACGATGTAGAAATGAATGCAATTAGTGACACTTCAAGAAGATAATAAACAAGTATTTGAATGAATGATGTTAGGAATACTATAAATTTTACAACACGAGGCTTACAAAGATGTATCATTAACCATAAAAAATAATTCAAAAATGCATCTAATAGGTTATGGAAGTCCACATATCATATAAATTGTTATATCAATTTGTAAAATTTTCAAGTAAAATTAATAATATTTCTAGCATTTTCCTATTTGAATTATTTCTTACGATTAGTGACACATATATTTGTAAGGGAAAATGCTAGAGATACAAATTATTTTACAAAAACTTTTACAAATTGATGATGTGAAGAATGATTATAGATAAGTAAAAAAGTGATGTTATCGGTGGGTCCAGATGAGAACCAGTAAGAAGTTGGCTACAAGAACAGTTTGTAAAAATGTTGTAAAATAGTTTGTAAAACTATAGCATCACTCTATTTGTAAGACCCATGTATTTAAAGTTGTATTATCTCTAGCATTACTCAATACTTTGGGACTTTTTGAAAGTAGAGGAAAATTATAAAACTAATTTTTTTTTCCTATATCTCCAATTTTTTTAAAATATATCAATTTTTATCCCAAAATTTAGGGCCTTCCTCTAATAGGGTCCCTAGGCGGTGGCTTAAGTGGCCTAGGCCTAGGGCTGGCCCTACATCACCTCTAGTAGAAAAAATTGCAACCACCAAACATTACAAGAAAAAATACTTAATAAAACGAAAAAAGTCGTTGGAATAACAACGACAAAAAAGTTGATGCAAGCCATTGTAATAAACTCCAAGGCAATAGGTTTATGCAACACTAGATATTCATTGCAATAAATTCCATATATTGTAACGATTTACTTTGAAAATCTCATTACAATAGGTTATTTTTTTATTAAAAAAAAAGCAATAGGTTTATGCAACACTAGATTTTTGTTGCAATAAATTCCATTTATGGCAACGATTTACTTTGAAAATCTCATTGCAATAGGTTAGTTTTTTTATTAATTTAAAAAATAAATAAATTATTTTTTTAAATAATAATTTTTTCATTAACCTCTTTTGCAATTCAAAAATCATATCTAGGTACTATACTAACAAATTAAAGATATGCGTAAAAGATGAAGAATTCGAAATACTTCATTTCAATACATATGTCAAAAAACAGAAATATATACACAACTTGTTGAATTTACATTCAAACACACAGTTTCAAAAAGTATGCAAAAATCAATACAAAATGAAAGAAAAATTTCTTCCCGAAGGTGTTATCCAAGCATGCTTCATGACCATTTCAGTGACTTACCACCTGTTTTGGAAAAAAAGAAAATAAAAAAAGAGAGTATAAAGTTGAAAAACATCATAACGATACAACACAATGACAACAATATACACCATCATTGATTCTAAAAAAAAGCACATACAAAACAATACTACTTGAAGACTGTACAATTAAACAAAGAAAAATCAAATTAAAATTTAAAAAGAACCAAAAAAATTACCTGAAAGTTAGAGAGAAAATCTTTAAAGTGAGAAAGAGTCTCTCCATGGAGACTATGAATTAAGAGAGACTGAAATTTGAGAGAGAAAATTTAGAGTTAGTAGATATGAGAGTGAAATGGAAATTTGAGAGATAAGTTTTGTAGTTAGTAGATAAATTTGAATTTTGCGATATGCTTAAAAAAGAGGGAAAGTGAAATGAAAAAGAAAAAAAAAAAAAAAAAAAAAAAAAAAAGAGAGGCATGGAGAAAGAGAGAGAGAGAGAGAGATCAAAAAAATTCAAAAAATAGGAGACAAAGGTGGGTGAGATAAAGAGGGAAACTAAGATGAAGAGCGAGTGGGAAATTAAGATGAGAAAAAAAAGGTAGACGTGGGGTGAGAGAGAAATATTGAGATGAGAACAAAAAATGAGATAGACATGGGTGACAGAGAGGAATTAATGAAAAAAAAAAAGTGTCAATTTCTCAAATTTTCCCGCTACTCAATTACTCACCTCTATTATATCAACAAAATTTGATGTGAAATAAAGATTTAACCTATTACAATAATATAGTTCAATGTGAAATAAAAAATTACCTATTGCAACAACATATCTCAATGTAAAATAAGAGGTTCCTATTACAACAAATATTTTAATGTAACATATTAATTATTGTTATAATATCATTTTGATGTAATAAATTTAAGTTACTAAACTACAACAAAAGTGGACTATGGTGACGAAATCGTTCGTCACAATATGTCCTCATTTCGTCACCGAATACATTTGGTGATGAAACAACATTCGTCACCTTAGCTTCGTCACAGAATGTATTGGTGACGAAAATGTTTCGTCACCAATAAAAAAATGATAAGTGATGAAATTTTTTCGTCACCGATAAAAAATGATAGGTGACAAAAGTTTTTCGTCACCTAATATTTTCGTCACTAAACCTTATTTCCAGTGATGAAATATTTCGTCACCAAATGTTTTTTTTTTTTTTTCCAATTTCAATAGATCAGGTGACAAAGTTTTGCATCACCGATTGTTTTTTTTTTTTTGGTTTAATTTTAATAGATCAGGTGACAAATTATTTCGTCACCAATTTCTGCTTATAGTCAAATATGGCGACGAAAATTATCGTCACCAATTTTATTTTATTTTTAATATTCTTTACATTTACTTGCCATTACATTAACCTGTTCATTTCTAACCAAATCCATAAAAAAATAAAATAAAAATAAAAAAACATACATTCATTTCTAACCAAATCCATAAAAAAAAATTAAAAAAAAAAAACATTCATTCATTTCTAACCAAATCCATAAATAAAATCCATACAATCTAAAATGCAATAAAGATGTTCACAAAATAATTACAACCATTTACATACAAATAATGTCTTAACTTCCAAACTTTATAGAAATTTATTTGAGTTCAAGTAGTCCCACAAAAGCTATCTTTTTGCCACCAATCCCATATTTGCACAAATATAAAGGAAAATACATTAATAACAACCTAGACTACAAACCTATATCCCTAATAAGATGTACTACAACAACAAAAAAATATTATTATTAGTAAGACAATGCAAAAAATGTCCACAGAGTACCCATTAACAAACTAGATAAAATAATCATAATGCAACATCATATGAAGCCAAATTATAAAAGAAAGAAGACTCACAACATTCTCATCAAATAAAAACCAAACCTACATTACAAACTACGGAGAAATCATAAAGAATGTAGAAAAATCCCAATTTAAAACAAAACAAATAAAGTGAAATCCAAAACAAAAACTCAGCCACCATCATAAACACAAACCCACCCACCACAACGAATAAAAAATCTAGCCAACACTATTTAAAAAAAAAAAACTAGCCACCACCATTAAACAAAAACCACAGCCACCACCATAAACAAAAAACTCACCATCACCATTAAACAAAAAACACAGCCACCACCATTAACATAAAAACCCAGCCACTATCATAAACAAAAAACTCAGCCATCACAATAAACAAAAAACTCAATCACCACCACAAACAAAAAACCCACCACCACTATTAAACAAAAAACACAGCCACCACCATTAACATAAAAACTCAGCTACTACCATAAACAACAAATCCAACCATCATCTTTAAACAAAAAGCACAGTCACCACCATTAACACAAAAACTCAGCCACTACCATAAACAAAAAACCCACCACCATCATTAAACAAAAAACACAGCCACTATCATTAACACAAAAACTCAGCTATTGCTATAAACAAAAAACTCATCACCAACATTAAACAAAAAATTTAGTCACCACCATAAACAAAAAACCCACCACCACCATTAAACAAAAAACACAGTCACCACCATTAACACAAAATCATAGTTACTACAATAAATAAATAAAAAAACCCAGCCATCACAATAAACAAATAACCCAACACCAACATTAAACAAAAAAACCCAGCCACCACCATAAACACAAAAACCCAACCATGCAATAAATAAAAAATCCAACCACCGTTATTAACACAAAACCCACCACCACCATTAAACAAAAAATCCAACTACCACCACAAACAAGTATTACCCGGTCTTTCAGTTGTAAAAGTGTTTACAATTAAGAGATCGAGTAATACTTGTTTTTGTGTTTTTATGTTAAAATATAGCAACATATACCATATACAAACTCCAATACTAATGCTCTTAGGTAGGCAAATAAAACACTAACCAAGATGTGTTCTAGTTAGTAGAGGAGCTCCCCCCACTGCCACAAATGTTACTGTCACATTTGCTCCTCAAATATTGTATGATGCAATCCATCTTCTCCTCCAACCTGAAGTTTGCATCCTAGAGCTCTTCTACTTGACCCTCTAGCCTGTAGTTTGCATCTTGGAACTCTTCTACTCGACCCTCGAGTTGTTGAGTATACTGAGTTGAGGAAGATGAGGCAAGAGTCCTAAGAGATGAGGAATGAGGAATGCCTCATGCCAAGTCCCTTTGCATAGCCAGATCTCAGCTTAAGAACCATCATAGATATCTCCTCTTCTGTCAAAGGCTGTGCTTTAGGAGTGCTACAATGCTCATCTTGCACTCTCAACATCTCTTGCTGTCATTTTAAATAAAAGAAACCATCAGAAATATATATGTTCTAGTTTTGCAAACATATATAGAATAAAAATACATATATTCTAGTTTTGCAAACTCAAGGCATGTACTAATATACATACATATGTATGTTCGCAATCAAGGTGTACCCACTGTTTTGTCTTTGAATTGAAGTGGGTATCATAGTAGACTTGTGCCAGCTTAGGAATATGACCTCCATTTTTCCGTCTCTGATTATATGCTTTTCAATGTTAGAAGACAAGTTAATTAATTACAATAAGTAATATACTAGGCTTTTGAAAAATTGAAATAACACACCGCCTCATCCACCCTAACTGCAAGCGACTTGTTTCCACATCTATGAATGTGTTTGTCAACCATTCCCTCTTTATTTCTGTTTCTAGCATTTCTGGTTGAGACTTTCTATAAAGAATAAAGACCAAGAAAATATTAGAGTTTTGACTTAAGTTATAAATATATATATATATATATATATTACAATATAAATCTACTCCACCTTCCAAATAAATATTAATCAAACAAATTTGATAGAATGAATAATCTAGTAGACATGACACCATAATAAGATCTACATAAAACATTAATTCAATGCATATATAGGTAGGGATTATCTAGGTGAAAGATGAGAACATACTTTACTTGTAATTAAAATTTTCAAAGTATTAATTACCAGCCAATCTTCATCACTCCACTTTCTATCAATTAGTTCCACCAATTTTTCTCGCATGACATTTTTTGGTGGGTGGTTTCTTGCGTATGTGCTTCCTTCATCCTTTACAAGTTTTTTATATTTTGCAAACAACTTGTTGTAGTGGCTGCTCAATAATCTACCACACTTTGTATTTAGAGATTTGTTCACAAGTACAGATTCTTCTTGTATATCAAATTGATCCTGCAAAGTGAGGTATGTATAAAGAAAATACCATTCCTTGAATTCAATATGCTTAGTGACAGCATCAACAATACACTATAAAATAAAACATAAATTATAAAGCAATGTAATTAAAACAACAAAATCAAGCTCATGAACAACTATAAACATTTAAAATACCGCCACATTTTGAATGATCGCCTCTTTTTCACTGTTATCAACATTCTTCCAACTATAAACATTCATAGTGAACAAGTTCGTACGCACTTGTACACCAATTTGGCTAGCAAACTTCCCTGCATGTTCACAAACAGGAGCACAAAACTCTAGGGCAATGCGGACCGGTAGCTTCCCATGTTTCTCAACAAGTCTTCGTACCCCTAATCCATGCTTCATGCCTCGAGCATGTCTACAAGTCGATGCTATCAAGACATAATACAAATTAACTCAACAAGTGAACCAAATATAGTGTGATTATGAAATCAAGTAATAGAACTTAAATATCTCACCACCCGTAGTAGACGGTGTGCCCATAAGCTGTGCCTCAATATTAGTAGAAATTTGAGCAAGAGAATCTCCACCAAGATGCGTGCTCGATGATGGGCCGGAATGCTGGACTGCTGGGATAGATTCCTCACACCTATAACGAGTCATCTGTATCATGCAAAAGTATATAAAGATATCTAAATTCATTACAAGTTAAGATATAAATAAGTTATTTCATCATTTAAAATATCTTCAATTGACAATTTTCATTGATCATCCCAAACACAATTTTACAAAGTATCTCAGGCACAAAATCATGTATATAGTACCTCAGAATCTCCACCGAGAAGTAGGCTCGATAATGGACCCTTATGCTGGACTGTTGTGGTAAATTTCTCATAGCATGAACGAGTGCTACACCTTAGTGCCACTTGTATCATACTAAAATATGTATAGAGCTTTAAATTAAAAAAAAAAAAACAAGTTATTTCATCAGAAAATTACAAAGTATGAAGTATTGCATGCACCAAATCATATATATAGTACCTCATTATTTAAAGAACTAGATAACTCATCATCATCACCAATAGCTAGTACATAGTCGTTGCCATCTACCTGAACACCTACTCTCTTTCTTCCCACATTTGTACTTTTAGGCAGAAAAGTTGACAAATGCTTCAATCCTAAAGCATTTATTCTCTCTTGGTTTTGCTTGATTCTTTGCACTCTTTCCATCTCATATTCTGTTATTTTATTATGAGTATCTTTGCGCTTTTTGGCCATTTCTGCAACTATAAGTTTACATAGAAAATAAAATATAACGTCTATTCATTACAAATTCTTCCCAAGTATGAAACATAAATTGGAACATCAATTAGAAATATACATGAACAAATAATAGGGAATCAAAAATTATTAAACACACGTTTCCATATACAAAAGAAAAAAAAATAAACTCTATATATCAAGATCCATATCAGAATCAGGAATGTTATGCACTTCTTCTTCATTGTTATCCCCTTGCTCTCCTAAACCTTCTAGAATATTCTCAGCTTCAGTACCACCCTTACAATATTGAACATTATCTTCAACATCGATAGGGACAACATCGCTAGTGGCTTCTTGTTGGAATGCTTCATTAGCTTCTGTTTGATCATTAGATTCTCCATCACCCACTTCTAGCACATCAAACACACCTCTATATTGTACACATTGTACAACATGCCAAGGTTTACCCCATTTGGTATCACGAAGGTAGAAAACTTGTTTCGCCTGACTAGATAATATGAAAGGGTCATTTTGATACCATCGACTTTGCACATTGATACTTGTGCAATGTGTCTCAGTTCATATCGTTCTCCTTCGATCGGTCTTATTACTAGTATTGTACCATTCACACTGAAACAAAACAACTTTATATTGATACATATACTCCAATTCCCAAATTTTGCACACATGACCATAAAAGTCATGTATTTGTCCATCATAATTCCCTCCTGTAGATACACCGCTATTCTGGGTTACACGACGATTGTCCAAGTCTTTTGTATGGAACTTTACACCATTAACCATGCAGACCGAGTATTCTTTCATTAGCAACTTAGGACCATTTGCTAATGGCCACATTTGTTTTGTAACTTCTAATAAGTCATTCTCTTTCAATCTATAGATCTATAATGACATGCAACACGCAACATTAGTAGTGAAAAAACTATCAAGCAGCTTAACACTATTTAATGTGTCACAAGATTCAAAATTTCTTACACGTTTTTTGAACTACTTAGGAAACTCTAGTCTTTGTATTTGAGTTATGTCTTCTTCAGTTGGATTATGTAATGTATTTTTGTGTTCACTATTCAAAACAAGTGATTTATATTCAGCTAAGAAATGCAAATAATATTAAGGACAATTCAAGCATAATCAAAATACGACTTCACATACTCTAAATATGGCTCCAACTCGGGACAATTGTACAACAAATACCATTGAGCAATATCACACAATTCACGCGACATCCCCACATCATTCTACCTAGATCTGGTGGGTCGAGCTGTTTGTGAGAAAATTGTCAACCCTTGGCCATATTCACCACAATCTGCATTTCTTTCCCTTCGATTATGCACAGTTTCAACTCCATCAAGATATAATGACGAGAAAGTAATACACTATTTAAGAATGTAAGCCTCTGCAATTAAACCTTCTAGTCGAGCTCGGTTGGAAATGTATCTTTTCAACGTTCCAAGAAACCTTCAAGGAAAAATGAATTGGGAGTATGACTACATACGCAATATAATTTGCTTAAAAAAACCATTCAGCAAACTATAATTAATGGATGGAGAGAATTACCTTTCAATGGGATACATCCATCTATATTGCACTGGTCCTCCACGAATGGCTTCACGAGGTAGGTGAATAGCAAAATGAACCATTACATCAAAGTAGGCTGGAGGAAAGTACTTCTCGAGTTTGCATAGTATGAGAAGAATACATCCTCCTAATTTCTCCAAGTCGCTCTTCCTTAGGGTCCTAGAGCATAAGTCTTGAAAGAAACTGCCAAACTCAAACAATACCATACAAATGTCCTTATCAGCAAAACCCCGCATCCCAATTGGAAGAATTCGTTGTAATAGCACATGACAATCATGGCTTTTCAGATTTAATAGTCTACCATTTCTTGTGTTCACCGACCTTGATATGTTTGCTACATAGCTATCTGGATATTTGACTGATTTCAAAAATTCATAAAAACTATCCCTTTCGTCAAGATACAATGAAAAGAATGCATGGGGCTTGTCAAATGATCCATCAGGACGTTCTTGGAGGTGCAAAACACTCCTTATGCCCATATTTTTCAAGTCCTTACGTGCCTTGTCTGTGTCCTTGTTTTTCCCCTCAATTCCCAACAAAGTTCCAAACGTACTCTCATTAATATTTTTCTCAACATGCATGACATCAATGTTGTGTTTAAGCTTCTTATTCCTCCAGTATGGTAGCTTGTATAAGATACTTTCCTTTGATCAATTCGGTTCCCCAATAATTGGACGTTTTTTCGTCTTTGGATCCTTTCCTAAAATTATATTTGGCATTCGGTCTAATTGCTCATTTATCTTTTCCACCAGTAACTCCAATGATCTCATTCGTTTCACAATTTTACCATTGAATGAACAACTCCTACGCCAAGGGTGGTCCATAGGAAAGTAGGCTTGATGGTTAGTGTATCCAATTTTACTTTCCAATGTCTTCGAATATGGTTCATCATTGCAAGTGTAACAAGCATGATAACCCTTTGTGCTCCACCCAGATACATTACCAAATCCAGGATAGTCATGTATTGTCCACAACAAAGCGACACGCATCTGAAAATGCATACCACAAGATGCATCATAAGTGCGTGCACCCTCTTCCCATAACTCTTTCAACTCATCAACCAATGGCCTCAAGAAAACATTAAACTTGACAGGCCACAAACGCGTTGACCCCTTGTGATTAATTAAGTTGATTAATTAGCCAAGTTATTAATTAATCAAGTTAACATAAAAATTCACGTGGCAACACAAACAAATCACCAAAACTAAAGTATGCAGTGAAAAATAAAAGACACGATGATTTGTTTACGAATGAGAAAAACCTGACGGCAAAAACCCCACCGAGTGATTTAAGGTCACCACTCCCAAAACTTCACTATTATCACAACAAGTGGTTACAAGCAAGGAATCCGAGTACCTTACCAACCTACAGTTGAACCCTTACCCCAATACCCAATTGGACTTATTCTATAGTGACCGTTTCTCCTTTTGATGCATGACTCCAAGTAAGTGACTAACCAATTGCGTGAATCTGAGTACGCGACTTCAATTCACCAACTAGAGAGAGAGTTGTTGGCTGCAAAGTTCTTCAAATCATCCACATGATGAAGATCAAGAAGATGCTTAGTTACAAAACCCTACGGTGCACAATACACAGCAACTTCTTCACAAAAGATGAACTAAGGCATGAACTTTGTCTTTAATCACAAATTGCATGAACAAGAATTACTCAATGCTTGTGCAACTTGCATTACTTTGACGGCCCTTAAAACAATCCTTTTATATGTCTAGGGTTAGGAGAAAAGAAGTCCTAAAGACACATTCACGGATAAGAATTAAAACAGAATTGAAAATCTGTTTTCTTTAAATCTCAACAGATAGAGGTGTCGAGGATCTGTCGAGAAGCTGTCGAGCCTCGGGGCTGAAATAGCTTCTAAAGCTTGATAGATGCATATGTCGAGACCAGGTGTCGAGCTTTAGTAACTTGCACTTTCCAGTTTGTTTCTTGGATAGACTTGATGACTTCAACACTTGATTTTGAAACACTGTTTCTTGAAGCGTTAAAACACATCCTAAATTTACCCAATTACAAGTAAAGTACGTTTTGTCAAAGGATAAGCCAATTACATAAAATAGTGACATATGTCAACAACTTGACTACATATGTCCTAATAATCTCCCCCTTTAGCAATCCGTGACAAAATCACAACAAACAAATGAACATATAAGAGAAGTCATAAATCACTCAACTCATATTCACTTGTTAAATACAATAAAATCTATCCTAACACAAACTCTTGAAAAACTTTACAAGAAGAGAGTTTATGGCAAGTAGACTTTGACAACCTGTATTTCTAAAATACTTTTAAACAAAACACATCAAGGCATCTTTGTGTGAAGCAGAAATAATAGATTGCATACAAGTAAGAGAAACATGTGTATAAAGACAGAAAAGAAACAACACATAAAGAGGTAGGTGAAAGAAACATACATCAACATATATATATCAAGAAATAATCACAATGTATGTCAATAAATGGTCACAAGACCGAGATACATGATCGATGTATCTCTAAAAAGATAGAAAAGAAAAGAAATACATGTAATCCTCACTACATCCCTCATATCAACACTCCCCCTATCAAAAATGTCCTATACTAGCTCTCCCTCTAAGGATGACTACTCTCATAGACCAAAACTATTCCCCCTTTTGTCACGAGGGACAAAGGGTAGAGTGTCAAGTAGACATCTTATCAAAAGAGCTCACATCTCCATCAACATCAGAAGCATCATCGTCATCACCATCATCATCATCCTTAGTCTCAGAAGCAACATGAAGTGGTGAAGGAGAAGCCTTAGAAGCAAAGCCGCCCAAGGTTGCCTGTCGCCTGGCGATGCGACCAACACGAATATTCACCTGATACAACTCCGTGGAGAGTGTATCAAGGCGAGCATCCATGCGCTGAAGCTACGCCATGATGTCTCCAAGAGTGACTTCACTCGAAAAAGAAGAAGTAGCAGATGTCGCTCGAGCAGATCTGGATGTATTTGGAAGGAAGGAAGGAGCAGTAGTATCTGACTGTCGCAATATGAACTGTGCCTCACTACGTTTTACGGTAGCGGCGTCTATGGCAGACATGACATGAAACGGATCGGACGATGGAAAGGGGATGGAAAAAGGGCGAAGAATCCTCGTGATAGCAGAAGGGAAAATGAGCTTATCATGGGTAGCCGTATCTCTATAGACATCTATGATAAAGAAAAGAAAGTGTGAAGGGAAGTCTATAGTGAGATGCTCTAGAAGAGACAACAAAAATCGAGCACGAGGCTCTGTGATAGAGTTGTAGTGAGAGAGTGGGTACAAAACAAAAGTCATCACCATGTTAAGGAAACGAGAACCTTTAGTAAAAGGCCTACATGGTGTATACTGATGATCTCCCCATGCGGAAGGGCGCTTACAGAACGCAAAGATCATCTCATATTTGGACACAGTCCATAGACGCTTACATCCGGGGTAATCAGGATGATCCACCCTCGGAACGTGAAGAACCTCGGAGACTAGCTCTGGAGTAATAGCGAAGCGCGTACCTCGAACGTTAGAATAGAAGAGAGGTACTGAAGAATCAATCCCGTGGATGTTGGAGTAAAACTTCTGTATCAACATGAGAGGACAAGTGACCGGGACGTCACACAGTGACTCCCAAGCCCGACTATGAATGACATCGGGTAGGTCAGTGTCGGCAAAGTTTGCCAGGATAACTTGGCGTTCCAAATGAACCCCTTGTTTAGAGAAGTTCTCCGAGAATTCCTTTTGGGCTTTCTCATCACGGAACCGGACAGACATGGGAGTAGAATTAGAAGAAGAAGAGGATCCCTTAGAATGCAGAGGGTTCTGGGATGGAATGGATTTACGCTTAGGTGCCATAGACACTACTAATGCAAACATAGAGAGAGGGAGAAAGAGAGAAACACACAGAAAAGTCCCAAGCAGTTCAATATAGGAAGAGAATATTGAAAAGAAAGAATGTATGCATGGGAAATACATGAACATGTGACATGCAATATAAAAACATCATAGGCTCAGCCCAATCCAATCCTACCAGCACACAACAAGTTTGCACACATCTAAATGCATGAAAATACTGTTAGAATGCTAATGTGATGCAATGCATGTAGTTTTAAAGATCGAATCTATAAAACCAACCCAAAAATTTCATTAAACTCTCAACAATTTTGAAAAACCCCAAAAATTTTCAAAAACCTTAAAACCTAGGTTTTTAAAACATGAGATGTATGAAGAATGAGAGGATTGAAGCTTACCAAGTAAGAAAGGTCTTGAGAAAAGCTTGAAGAATCCTTAGGAAGGGGTTTAGAGTGAGGGAGAGGGGTTTTGGGAGAGAAAAACACAAAGTATCGAGAGAGAGATCAAGCGAAATGAGAGAAAAAATCGCGACAAACACATATATTGTCCTTCAGTAATTCTCAACAGATGCAGGTATCGAGAGGTGTCGAGATAGCTATCGAGGTAGGTATCGAGAAAAAGAACTTCGACAGATACAGCTATTGAGAACATGTGTCGAGAAAGAAGGATCAACCACTTAAGAATCTAGATCGATCTAGAAGCTGTCGAGAATCTATCGAGCAGACAGAAAGTTTCTTAATCGATCCACCAGGTGTCGAGAATGTGTCGAGACTGCGATTAGAAAAAGACTAAGAAGCTCGACAGACAGCTAGGTGTCGAGGAGGTGTCGAGATTGCCTTAAAAATAGTTTTTCAAGAGAGGAAAAACACAGACATGAATGCAATCATGTCTGCAACTAACCAAAGATCCAAGCAACATATTAAGCTCTCAAAATCATCCCTCAACAATAATTTAAAGCACATGTATCCCAAAACACGCACACACACACTAAACAAGTCTAACCAATTTTATATTTCAAAAATGAGTTAAGACAGTTTAGTGAGCATACATTAACGCATGTAAACCTTGTGATGGCCAAATCATATTGTACCTGCACATGTATCAAGAATAGCAAAGAATATTGCGTGTTATGTGTGAAAACATCGCAAGATTGCATAAGTGTCTCAAAGTTATGACGATTTGAGATATGAGATAATCACTTTAACTCACACATAATCATAACTGTTTGATGGGGACTATCACCTTCGAGGTACATCCTATAACTCCCACATCTCCTAGAAAACACGCTTGCAACCATATTTTGAAGCATTTTTAATCTTTTTGCTTTTGTTTCTTTGCATATTTTATTTTATTAAGCAAATCATGCATGGGCATACAAGAGAGAGAAAAGAAATACCCAATTATATTAAGCTTTTGACATTGCACTTTTGCTATGCCAAAGCATACGGATGTCATTGACATTGCACTTTTGCTATGCTGAAGCATACGGATGTCATATCATGATTGGTGAGTAACAGTGGTGAGATGGTTATTTATGCCTTTCTCTTAGGATTTTCTAATCCTACCCATCAAACAGAGTGATACGAGTATTAAGTATAAGAGATCACTTAACCTTACTCATGACAAACAAAGAACTACAAAGCTCACTTGCTTAGTTGTGCATAAAAATGCTCATCTAAGGTACAAGTGATACAAAGTTTAGAAAACTCTGTTTCAATGGCCATTATAAGGTTCACAAGAACCAATGTACACAAACACACACTGTTTTTGTATTTTTTTTTAATTTTTTTTATTTTTATCAGAAAAACAAAAAATAAAACACAAAACTGAAAACACACAAACAAAAACATGTTAAAGAAAGCAAAACAATGCATAAAACTAGACTAGCTCAAAACAATAAAGTAACACACAAGTAATGCAAAACAGTAAAACGGGGAAAGAGAAGAAGAAGTGAACAGAATCACTTGGAACCCTTTTCCTTCCACACCTTGGAAGAACCTTTCCTTTTTGTCAACCCTTGACCCGGTGATGAGGGGGAAGAGTTTAAACCGTTCAAGTTCGAAAGGAACATGAGGGTTTTGAGAATGTCTCTAAGAAGAGCAAGAGAGGTTTGAAGCTGATTCTGGTTCCCAGATGCTATCACGCCATTCCTTTGTTGAGTGGCTAGCCACTTATAGCAATTTGGTCGAGTATGACCGGCAACACCACAATGATAACAGAGATGCTGCTTCTTCTGTTTGGACTTTTGAGAGATAGTCTTCTTAGTCCTAGAGTTTCTAGTTTCCCTTTTCTCAAATTTAGGGGGTGCTCCTAGGATAGACTTGCCCTTGTCTACGTTCTCACTTGCTAAATCAGTTTTAACATTTTTATCCTCAATTTTAATGTTATTAGCAAGAGGAACAAAAACAGTAGTACTAGCAGAAGGAGTATTAGAGAGAGAGAATTCATACCCCAATCTAGTACAATCCGAAGAAGATTTCTGAACACTTAGCATCTCGTCCAGCTTTGCACTTGATGTCCTCTCCAATTGTGCTCTAACTTGAAATAGCTCCGCTTCAATCTTCTTAGTCTTCTCAGCCAAGAAATTGTTCTCGAACCTCAGTACCCCAATGGTCTGATTTGCTTCATCAACCTTAGTGGAAAGCTCCTTACGGTAAAGTTCCACATCACTGAACTTCTTGGTGGCTAGCCTATAGAGTTTCTCATACTTCTCAAAAAGCTTGTACAGTTTCTCATAGGCGGTATGGATATCATCTTGATCATCCATAGTTTCAAACTTGGCATCCACCAATTCCTTTTCTTCATCTACTTCTTCAGTAATCCCATCAGAAGGATTAACAGTGGCAATGAAGGCATTTAAGATTCCGTCATCTTCATTTTCGGAATCATCCTCGAGCTCCGTGTCGCTTAAGGTAGCAGCAAGTGTCTTGCTCTTCCCAATGCTCCTAAGGTACGTTGGACACTCTTGTTTCATGTGTCCGAAGCCTTGACACCCAAAGCATTTCAGTCTAGCTGGAACAGTGTACTGACCGCCATCCTTGGCATCCTTCTTCCCTTTATCTGAGTTCTTGAACTGAGAAGAACTAGATTGCCTACGGTCCTTGTTGAAGCCTTTACCATTGGCATTCTTTATGAATTTCTTAAATTACCTGGTAATGTAGGACTTCATTTTAGAATCTTTATCGTCTGAAGAATCATCTGTATCACTGTTCTTGGCCTTTAGTGCCATGCTCTTTCCCTTGCTTGATTTGCCCATTCTAGTCAATCCTAACTCGTAGGTTTGCAGATTTTCAACCAGCTCAGTCAGAGGAATCCTGTCAATATCCTCTGATTCTCTATCACCGTGATCTTAGCATGGAATCTCTTGGGCAAAGATCTGAGCACTTTCCTTACTATCTTGGGTTTAGGAATGGTTTCCCCAAAATTGAAAGCTGAGTTCACTATGTCTTTGAGCTTTGCATAGAACTCATCAAATGACTCATCCTCCTCCATCTTAATTTCTTCAAAGCTTGTAATGAGCCTCTGTAGTTTTGAATTCTTGACAGCTTTGGTTCCCTCATAGGTTGTTTGGAGAATGATCCATGCTTCCTTAGCAGTTTCTGTGGAGGAAATTTTCTTGAACTCCTTATTGGTGACCGCATTGAATAGGGCATTCAATGCTCTGCTGTTGAAATTTGCCGCCTTGATCTTGGCATCATCCCAATCAGCCGACGCTTCTGTAGGCTTGATCCAGCCTATCTCTATAGCTTGCCACACCTTCTTATCTAATGACTGCAAGAAAGCTCTCATGCGTACTTTCTAGTATGCATAGTTAGTGCCATCAAACAATGGAGGTATAATAAGATATTGACCTCTATCCATGACAACAAGGGTTAGTGGATCACACAACAATAATTAAACCCTAATCAGAGAGTGCCCGCTCTGATACCACTTGACAGGCCACAAACGTGTTGACCCCTTGTGATTAATTAAGTTGATTAATTAGCCAAGTTATTAATTAATCAAGTTAACATGAAAATTTACGTGGCAGCACAAACAAATCACCAAAACTAAAGTATGCAGCGGAAAATAAAAGACACGGTGATTTGTTTACGAATGGAAAAAACCTGACGACAAAAACTCCATCAGGTGATTTAAGGTCACCACTCCCAAAACTCCACTATTATCACAACAAGCGGTTACAAGCAAGGAATCCGAGTACCTTACCAACCTACAGTTGGACTTATTCTGTAGTGACAATTTCTCCTTTTGATGCACGGCTCCAAGTACGTGACTAACCAATTGCGCATATCCGAGTACGCGACTTTAATTCACCAACTAGAGAGAGAGTTGTTGGCTGCAAAGTTCTTCAAATCATCCACACGATAAATATCAAGAAGATGCTTAGTTACAAAACCCTACGGTGTACAATACACAGCAACTTCTTCATAAAAGATGAACTAGGGCATGAACTTTGTCTTTGATCACAAATTGCATGAACAAGAATTACTCAATGCTTGTGCAGCTTGCATCACTTTGACAGCCTTTAAAACAATCTTTTTATATGTCTAGGGTTAGGAGAAAAGAAGTCCCAAAGACACATTCACGGATTGGAATTAAAACAGAACTGAAAATCTGTTTTCTTTAAATCGCGACAGATAGAGGTGTCGAGGATCTGCCGAGAAGCTGTTGAGCCTCGGGGCTGAAACAACTTCTAAAGCTCGATAGATGCATGTGTCGAGACCAGGTGTCGAGCTTTAGTAACTTGCACTTTCCAGCTTGTTTCTTGGACAGACTTGATGACTTCAACACTTGATCTTGAAACACTGTTTCTTAAAGCGTTAAAACACATCCTAAATCTACTCAATTACAAGTAAAGTGCGTTTTGTCAAAGGATAAGCCAATTACATAAAATAGTGACATATGTCAATAACTTGACTACATATGCCCTAACAAAGCTCATTTGCTAGTTGATTGGGTCCAGGAATAAGTAAGGACTCATAAAATAAGGTTCTTTCATAACTAACCAAAGCGGTAGGTTATAGGGAATGAGTATGACAGGCCACATACTATAGTTATTGTTCATATTCCTAAAAGGGTTAAAACCATCTATAGCCATCCCTAACCTCACATTGCGAGGTTCTAGGGTAAACTCACGATATTTCAAATCAAACTCCTTCCACTCCTGACTATCAGCTAGATGTCTTAATATCCCATCATTCACACATTTTTCTATGTACCATCTCATGTCTTCAGCTCTTTTTCTAGACATATATAATCTCCGCAACCTCGAAGTCAATAGGAAGTAGTGCAATACTTTTTGAACAATCTTCTTACCACCTGTTCGATTATCCTTGTATCTAGGCGTCTGACACACCAGACATTTATCAAGATTTTCATTTTCCTTCCAAAAGAGAGCACAATCATTTTTACACGCATGAATGTGCTCATATGATAAGCCCAAGTCACGTAATACCTTTTTTGCTTCATAAGTTAACCTTGGAACCAAGTTACCTTTTGGTAAAAGCTTACTCAACAAGTCTAGTATCATGTCAAGCCCCTTATTACTCAAGTTGGTTGTTACCTTCACATTTAGCATCTCAATGACAAACTTCAAAAGAGTGTAATCTGTGCAACCTGGATACAGCTCATGCTTTGAATCACTAAAAATTTTATCAAAATTACGCACTTCCTCATCTTGTTGGGCTGTATCTCTTGGTTCCCCTCTAATTCAATCCTCCACCAAGGCATCAATACCATCTAAATGATCATTGTCTAGCATTTCTTCATCATCAATGTGCTCATTCAATTCACAGGGTTCTCCATGATAGTACCACTTAGTATAATCTTTCCTAATCCCACGATGAAGCAAATGAATTTTCACAATGTGAATAGACTGTTGATAGCAATTCAAATAGTCAATACATGGGCACAAAATTTTTCCACTTTGGTCCACAACAATCATTGCAAAAGTAAGAAATGAATTCACCCCATCAATATATTGATGACTTAGTCTATCTCTAGGTGTCTTACCAAGTGTCATCCAACTATTATCTATATCTGATCACACATACAAGATGAATGTTAAGTCATCACGATAATGAAATGCCATACATAAGGTTTTCTAACATCTAAACCTCCAATATACTTTGGAGTGACACATTATATCAAAAGTCACAATTTCATTCTTACAATCCTTTATTTTTAGTCCAAAAAGAATTAAAAGTTTAAAAATTGATACATACTTTATGTATTCAATCTTAGATGTACTTCAAAACTTAGAAAATATACACAAAGAAATCAACACTCCCAATATCAACTCAACTGTCATATAACACCATGCAAATATGACAAAATATGAACCAATATGAACATGCAAGAAAACATTATTAATTAAAAGGAAAACATGCCGATGGGCCATTTTTATTTAAAAGGTGGGCTGAAACATGTATTAAAAAGTGATATGGGTTTATAAGAATGAACCCATATCACCATCTCTCTCTCTCAAACCCATAATCTCAAACAGGGGGTAAGCTATGGACCTTTTTGTGCTATTGTGTTGTGTCCAGGTGAGCATAGCCCATGTATGTGTGAGTAGATTAGAAGTAGAATGTGGGTGTTGTGACTCCGTGATGGTGTGTGTATTGTGTACAAAAAGTGTAATTAGAGCTATAGAAAAACGAAAAGAGGAATTTCGGGTTTACCCAGCTGATGCCCTCTTAGGTCTTTTTTTTTTTGTTCTCTTTGCTTTGATTATTGCTGGCTGTGTTGGTTTCTTCTGTTGGTATTTGGCTGAAAAGAAAACGCAGAGAAAAAGGTTTTAGATTCAAGCAAAAAAATAATAATAATAAGAATAAGAAAATGAGTAAAGGAAAAAGAAAGAGGAAGCTCATTGGGTAGGTTGTCCTAGGTTTCTTTGTTGAGTAGGGTACCCCACAACTACAAAACTAAGCTAATAAGCCTAGCCCTTTTCATCCATTTATTTTGTTTCTCCTTTTTCCTATTGTTGGCTGAGGTAATAATAAAACTATACAAGTTTTAGTCTAAATTCGTGGGAACACCTTTTTTCGGGCATGTCATTCAATATTTTCTTGTATGAAAGTGAAGGATGCAAAATGCTTATGAATGAAGTGGTAATGGTTTTGTTGACTGTTTGAAAGTTGCTGCACATTAAGAGCTAAAGGGACTCATATTGTGTGGACTAAAAAAAGACTACAAGTGATCCTCTAATAAGCATACGTGACACTAAAAACGAGGTTGTAGGGCCCATCTCTCTCTCAATCGATGTAGTCTTATAGGTGCTATATTTTATAGATTCTATACGGTAGTGGTAAATGAACAAAGGGAGTTTCCTACTATATGTCAAGCCTAATAAATTCTCCGCATGAAGTTTGGAATTTGGGAATGGTGCAAAATGGCTAGCTAGTTGTCTAAGTATGTATCTTTTTTCTTCTTCCAACTTTCTTTTTATTTAGTAAATATAAAGGATAATACTACATACAATAATGTGTCACAATTGATGAAATAACAAATATTGAAAAATAAATAATAAAACAGTGTTAGTGACGAACTCAACCGAAAACTAATAACAATTTGTCATTTCAATAAATTAATGTGTACTATAATATTATTCAAATATAAACCTAACAAGTCCATTAAAATAGCAAGGATTACAAAATAAAATAAAATAAAACAAGCTAATGAAGTTGGTCATTTAAGAATTTTTCTATCAAGTGAGATTTCCATGAAGAATGACTCCACTAACAGTGCTTCTTTAAAAAATTAAATAGGACAAAGGGTTTGGTGGTCCATATCCATCTCTTAAAATATAAGAAGAAAAAGAAAAACCCTTGTTTAATTGCTTGGATCATTATTGAATTTTGCTTCAGATAAATAGTTGCCCCACGTTGCTACATGACAACCCTATCACACTTCCCACAAGAGAACATTCTTAAACTGGGATTCTCTGAGCAATACTCTACAGGGTTTTTTGTCTTTCCACAACGAAAAAAAAAAAAAAAAACAAGCCACACGTCTGTGTTAAGATCTTTAAAAAAAAGTTATGCAATTATTGAATGCAGTTATGCAATTATGAGAAAACCCAAAAGTGATGAAAAGAAAATTATAAATTGTTTATTAAGACAGATTTTTTTAAAATAAAAAATAGCACTCCAGTCCAGATAGAATAAATTGGCTATAAAATATAACTGGTTATAGTACAGTTGGATGTCACTGAAAATTAATTAAAGCATAGTTATACTTATATCTAAAAAAAAAGTTTTATAAGAAATGTTTATGAACAAATATGTTATGACATATTTTAATGAACAAAGAATTTCAACCGCCTGTAATAAACATAAGCTAAGATAAAATAATCAGAGTGGGAAAATTGGTTCGGGTTTGTGTATTAGTAAGTCACCATAATCGTAATGATTCACCCAACCCCAGTGGCGGAGGCAGAAACTTTTTGTAAGGGGGGGAGGCCAAGCTAAATGTAACAAAATTCTTAAAAGATATATTTTTTTTTTTAAATGGAAGACCTCAAACAAGTAATTTATGTCATAAAAATTAAAAACAAGTCATTTATAAATTATAAACGAGTCATTCTAGCTTTTTTTTTTTTTTTTTGATAATTTTGATACTCAGGGGCGAACCTACAGTAGGGCAGAGGGGGGCCATTGCCCCCCCCCCCCCCACCCCATTAAAAAAAAATTGGTATACAAAATTAAGTTTACCCTTAAATAAATATATATATATATATATATATATTTGTCTCTCCTTCTCTAAAATATTTAGATAATGACCTAAAAGAAAAGAAATAAATAAATAAAATTCATGCCCCTTTAACTACAAAAACAAAATAAAAAAATAAATATGGACTAAACAAAAATCGTGTACAAAATAAGAAATACTTATTTTGTATGTTATACTTTGTTGATATGTTTTATAATATGAAATATTTAAGAAATACTTATTTTGTATGTAGTATTTTGTTAAATATGAAATACATGTTAGTTTTTATTTTCATAATTTTTTTTTTCGGTTTTACGTTTTGGCCCCCCTCAGGTATGAATCCTGGTTCCGTCCTTGTTGATACTTAAAATAGGAAAAGAAAAATTCAAACTCCAGATATAATGGACACATTAAAAAATGCCAACCAAATAAAACCAAATAAAGTTTGAAGCAAGATAATAATACAAAATATAAATACATCACTCAATATATACAACACTATATTATTATTATTATTATTATTATTATTATTATTATTATTATTATTATTATTTAAGTTATAAATGCAACCATACCATTTTTATATATAACATAATATATTATAAACAAATATACAAACATCAATTCACCTTCCGCCACATTTTTTAAGTGCTGTACAGCACATAAAAAGCTACTTTCTTTTTAACCACACATTCAGCCAATAGCTTTAATGTGCGTTTGGATTGAGCTTTTTTTTTCTGCGTTTTGATGTTTCTGCATTTTCTTTTTTTTTTTTTTTTTTTTTCAACGTGCATGAACAGTAACTGATACTGTTCATGCACGTTATTTCGCTGTAGCATCACTGTGTGGGAGACAAAAATCACTGTTCGGCACTGTTTAGACACTGTTCACGCACTGTTTAGACACTGTTCACGCACTGTTCATAGGACCTACAAGCACTTTATTCAGAAAAATATATTAAAAATAGGTCTCACAATACTATTCACACATTTAAAAATTATTTTGCTACAGTGTATTCAATTTTCAGTTTTCAATTTTCAGCAATAAGCTCTATCCAAACGGACCCTTACTATATCTTCCCCCAAAACGCAATAAAAAAGAATGACAGAACATAATAGCAAAAACAAAGAGAGATACTAATGGTTGCCATTGGAATTAATTGGAGCTGGAGCTGGAGCAGGAGCCTGGAGCTGAGGAAACGACATTCGTGGATGCACACAAAATAACTGTATGATACAGATTTGTTTTGTTTTTGTTTTTGGATTTGGAATACATTAAAAGGAGATTTGGGGCTTTGCTAATATTTGGAGAGGTATGGGCTTTGGAATGGGTCGATGGAGAAGTTTTTTTTGTTAGGCTTTTTGTACCAGGTTCATTATTTTTTCTTTGATTTCTTTTACCAATTTAATTTGAATAGTGCTACGTTCACAATACTTTTATAATAATTTACATTTATTGGACTAGTTCAAAAATTTTAGATGCCAACTTTAAATTTTGAGAGAGTCAATTCTAAAATTTGGGGAGGGGGGAGGCCGGTGAATAAATATACATGTAACAAGGGTCTATTCTCCCATTACTATAAATTTTTACAATAAAATAAGAAACGTTCATCTTAGAATAAAAATATTAGCCCTCTGTCCTCGCCCATTTTGGTAAAAGTTTTGATACAGAATTGAACAAAAATGTCAAAATAGATTGTTAGGACATATGTGGTTCAAGTGATTTCAAACATATGTCAATATTTTATGTAATTGGCTTATCCTTTGATAAAACGCACTTTACTTGTAATTAGGTAGATTTAGGATGTGTTTAACGCTTCAAGAAATTGTGTTTCAAGATCAAGTGTTGAAGTCATCAAGTTTATCCAAGAAACAAGCTGGAAAGTGCAAGTTACTAAAACTCGACACCTAGTCTCAACACATGCATCTATCGAGCTTTAGAAGCTGTTTCAGCCCAGAGGCTCGACAGCTTCTCGACAGATCCTCGACAGATCCTCGACACCTCTATCTGTCGAGATTTAAGAAAAGCAGATTCTAAGTTCTGTTTTGATTCCAATCCATGAATGTGTCTTTGGGACTTCTTTTCTCCTAACCCTAGACATATAAAAGGATTGTTTTAAGGGCCGTCAAAGTGACACAAGTTGCACAAGCATGAGTAATTGCTGTTCATGCAATTTGTGACTAAAGACAAAGTTCATGCCCTAGTTCATCTCTTGTGAAGAAGTTGCTGTGTAATGTGCACCGTAAGATTTTGTAACTAAGCATCTTCTTGATGTTCATCGTGTGGATGAATTGAAGAACTTTGCAGCCAGCAACTCTCTCTCTCTAGTTGGTGAATTGAAGTCGCGTACTGGGATCCGCGCAATTGGTTAGTCACGTACTTGGGAGCCGTGCATCAAAAGGAAAAACTGTCACTACAGAACAAGTTCAATTGGGTATTGGGGTAAGGGTTCAACTGTAGGTTGGTAAGGTACTTGGGATTCCTTACTTGTAACCGCTTGTTGTGATAATAGTGGAGTTTCGAGAGTGGTGAGGTTTTTGCCGTTAGGTTTTTTCCATTCGTAAACAAATCATCGTGTCATTTATTTTCCGCTACATACTTTAGTTATTGGTGATTTGTTTGTTCTGCCATGTGAATTTGCATGTTAACTTGATTAATTAATAACTCGGCTAATTAATCAATTTAATTAATCATAAAGGGTCAACGAATTTGTGGCCTATCATAGATAATTTTTTTTTTTTAATAATTTTTTTTTAAAATGCTTTACTAACATGTGGTTAAGAGTATTCTCATCTAAGGTTTCAAAAGCTAAATATCCTATTTTTTAACATATGATTCTAAAAAAGCACACTACATTAAAGGAGGTGGTAAAAAAATAGAAATTTTGACGTTAAATGTATTATAAATTGATTTTTTAAATGTTATAAAGTGGTTTTTTTAGAGCATTCACAATGGTGTGAGAGACCACGCCCCCGGCCCCTTTTTTAGGAGTGTCGGGCCAAACCCAAGTGAATGGGTGAAGTCGTGTTATTGCCTCTCAAAATGGAGGTTCGACTAGTTATATTTTCCTCTTTAGATTAAGGGTTTTACAATGGAGTCGCCACTTATTTAATTATTGGAAAAATAAGAAAACCAAAATTAAAAAATTCCTCATTTTATTAATTTTCAATTGAATTTACATTGGTCATAGGAAAATTACATGACTTTAATCCTAGATACAATCTAACATGAAGTACATGGCTTTGTTTTCTAGTTACAATCTAAAAATTGAAAATTACAAAGACAAGCATTTGATCTATTAACCCTTGATCTAAGTTTGGAGGTTATGTTACAGGGTGGGAAGGTGTTAGACACCCATCTTGCCCAGTGAAACCAGTCTTCTAGACTATGGTGGCCAACATTCATATCATATCATTCAATATGTCAATCAATTTATATATTGAATTTAAGGTGTATGCATGTAATGAACCCTAATTCAATTTATTAAGCATTGCATTTGGAGTGAAAAATGAATTCTAGTGAATGTGTGTGGATGGTGATATCCTAGATTCAAAGATTTGAAAGAATTATGAAACAAACATATTTTTCATATTTTTGATGTGAATTTAAGATTAAAACTAGTGTTATACATGAACATGTGATGAACAATCAAGAACATGTAATGAACACATAAGAACATGTGATGAACACATAAGAACATTTAAGAACATTCAAACATATTGAAATGAATTTAAATAGTTACTATCATGCTTTAATCATAAATTTTCATCATGACAACACAAAAACCAAGTTAGGGAATGAGATTATACCTTCATACAAGATTCATATGGTGGATGAGAAGACTTTTAAGGGAGGTCCTATGGGTGGAGGAAAAGAACAGTTAGGAGAGGAAGAGTCAGTCTCACTCAATACTTTGAGTCTCAAGAAGACCAAGATATGACAAGACTACTCAACTTCCTAGAACTCAAGAGAGGAGAAGAGAGGGGTTTTTTTTTTTTGTCTTCTGAAATGAAGGAGATAGAGGGTTTATATAGTAGTGGTGGAGAAAATATGAATGGAAGACCATTAATGAGGGTTGACAAAAAATCATGAACCTAGACCTCATTTTAGCCTTGGGAGAAATCTGGAACATTAAATGTAGAGATTGTAGAGCCAACTTCGAAAAATCATATCTGACTCAATTCTAATTGGAATTGTCTCATTTTTGTGCTCAAATTGAAGCCCCGGATGTCTAGTTTCTGGGAAAATTAACCTCATTCACAGATTCAAAAATTCTAAGAGATATCGATGAAATAGTGAGCAGAGGTCATTTGTTAGAAAATGGTTTCATCACAATTAACTTTAATAAGTCCCAAATTAGCTCCCAATTAACATTAAATGGCTCCAATCACTCTCATTTCAGACTTAATTAATTCCAAATTTACCCTAATTAAAAGATAATTGCACAAATTACTCATTCAATAATTAATGTTTCACTATCTAATTAATTAGGTGTATACAACCTTACCATAAAATGTAGTCCTAACCAATCAAATTATGACACATCATTAATTTCAAATTGAGTATAATTATAACCAATTGAAATCAATTGTTCATAATCACATAAGGTCGGACTCAATTTGTGATAGTGCATCCCCGCCATTAAAACTTGATTTGATGATAACTTTCAATCTGATGGTCCGATTAGGGCTTTTAATCAGTCGATTTGATCGTTACAACATCAAGATCATTTTGGTGAAATGAGATTAAGGATCTAATGACCAGAATCAAGATGCATATTTTCAACATGAAATTATCCTTTTACCCTCCAAGTGAAGTTAAATGCGGGTTGTAAAATGAGGTGTCAACAGAATGCCCCTCATTGACAGTGCTTGAAGAGCAAATGTTAATGTATGAAAAAGACACCTAACTTTGCAATCAGTATTTAACCATGGTGAATTTATGATGCATGCAGATAAGAATGCGGACCGCCATGTAGTGGATCAAAATGTGGACCGAATCTCTGGGAAGATTGCCTACATACCTCTTGGTGAGAGGATTAGGTCAAAACGTAGTTCAAACATGTAGCATTTTCTTTTTTGCTTTTTTGTTTTTGTTGTTGTGTTTTTTTTTTTTTTTTTGGAAAAAAATATGTACAAGGCATGCTTACCAGTGGTCATGACAAAATGAGGATTTCAGTCGTGATCTTGAATTTTGGACATGCTTCCCAAAGGTCAGATGGAATTGAATTTTGGACGTGCTTCCCAGAGGTCCATTGAAATTGAATTTTGGACGTGCTTCCCAGAGGTCCGATGGAATGAATTTTGGACGTGCTTCCTAGAGGTCAGATGCATTGAAGTTTTGGACGTGCTTTCCAGAGGTCCGATAGATTGAAGTTTGGACGTGCTTCCCAGAGATCCGATGGATTTGAATTTGGACATGCTTTCTAGAGGTCCGATGGATTGAATTTTGGACGTGCTTCCTAGAGGTCCAATGGATTGAATTTTGGACATGCTTCCCAGAAGTCCGATGGATTAAAGTTTGGACGTGCTTCCCAGAGGTCCGATGGAATTGAATTTTGGACGTGCTTCCCAGTGGTCTGATGGAATTGAGTTTGGACGTGCTTCCCAGAGGTCTGATAGATTGAATTTTGGACGTACTTCCCAGAGGTCCGATGGATTTGAATTTTGGACGTGCTTCCCAGAAGTCTGATGGAATTGGGTTTGGACGTGCTTCTTAGAGGTCTGATGGATTGAATTTTGGATGTGCTTCCCAGAGGTTCGATGGATTTGAATTTTGGACGTGCTTCCCAGAGGTCCGATGGAATTGAATTTTAGACATGTTTCCCAGAGGTCCGATGGATTTGAATTTTGGACGTGCTTCCCAGAGGTCCGATGGATTGAATTTTGGACATGCTTCCCAGAGGTCCGATGGAATTGAATTTTAGATGTGCTTCTCAGAGGTCCACTGGATTGAATTGTGGACGTGCTTCCTAGAGGTCTGATGGATTTGAATTTGGACTTGCTTCCCAGAGGTCCGATGGATTGAATTTTGGACATGCTTCCTAGAGGTCCGATGGATTGAATTTTGGACGCGCTTCCCAGAGGTCCGATGGATTGAAGTTTGGACATGCTTCCCAGAGATCTGATGGAATTGAGTTTGGACGTGCTTCCCAAAGGTCCGATGATTGAATTTTTTACGTGCATGGATTGAATTATGGAGGTGCTTCCCAGAGGTCCAATGAATTTGAATTTTAGACGTGCTTCCCAGAGGTCCGATGAATTTGAATTTTGGACGTGCTTTCTAGAGGTCCAATGGATTGAATTTTGGATGTGCTTTCTAGAGGTCCGATGGAATTGAATTTTAGACGTGCTTCCCAGAGGTCCAATGGATTGAATTTTGGACGTGCTTCTCAGAGGTCCAATGGATTGAAGTTTGGACGTGCTTCCCAGAGGTCCGATGGAAATGAATTTTAGACGTGCTTCCCAGAGGTTTGATGGATTTGAATTTTGGACGTGCTTCCTAGAGGTCTGATGGAATTGAGTTTGGACGTGCTTCCCAGAGGTCCGATGGAATTGAATTTTAGACATGCTTCCTAGAGGTCCGATGGATTGAATTTTGGACGTGCTTCCCAGAGGTCCAATGGATTTGAATTTGGACGTGCTTCCCAGAGGTCCGATGGATTTGAATTTGGACTTGCTTCCCAGAGGTCCGATGGATTGAATATTGGACGTGCTTCCCAGAGGTCTGATGGATTGAATTTTGGACGTGCTTCCCAGAGGTCCGATGGATTAAAGTTTGGACGTGTTTCCCATAGGTCCAATGGATTGAATTTTGGACGTGCTTCCTAAAGGTCCGATGGAATTGAGTTTGTACGTGCTTCCCAGAGGTCTGATGGATTGAATTTTGGACGTGCTTCCCAAAGGTCCAATGGATTGAATTTTGGACATGCTTCCCAGAGGTCCAATGAATTTGAATTTTGGACGTGCTTCCCAGAGGTCTAATGGATTGAATTTTAGACGTGCTTCCTAGATGTCCGATGGATTGAATTTTGGGCGTGCTTCCTAGAGGTCCAATGGATTGAAGTTTGGATGTGCTTCCCAGAGGTCCGATGGAATTGAGTTTGGACGTGCTTCCCAGAGGTCCGATGGATTGAATTTTGGATGTGCTTCCTAGAGGTCCAATGGATTGAATTTTGGACGTGCTTCCCAGAGGTCCGATGGATTGAATTATGGACGTGCTTCCCAAAGGTCCGATGAATTTGAATTTTGGACGTGCTTCCTAGAGGTCCAACGGATTTAATTATGGACGTGCTTCCCAGAGGTCCGATGAATTTGAATTTTGGACGTGCTTCCCAGAGGTCCGATGGAATTGAATTTTGGATATGCTTCCCAGAGGTCCGATGGATTGAAGTTTGGACGTGCTTCCCAGAGGTCCAATGGAATTGAATTTTGGATGTGCTTCCCAGAGGTCCGATGGATTGAAGTTTGGACGTGCTTCCCAAAAGTCCGATGGAATTGAATTTTAGACGTGCTTCCTAGAGGTCTAATGGATTTGAATTTTGGACGTACTTCCCAGAGGTCCGATGGAATTGAGTTTGGACGTGCTTGAATTTTGGACGTGCTTCCCAGAGGTTCGATGGATTGAATTTTGGACGTGCTTCCCAGAGGTCCGATGGATTGGAAGGCATTATTCATGCCGATATTTGTGGGCCTTTTACCCTAGTACTTGCAAAATGAATATTTTTAATTAGTAACAAATTTATTCATTGAAAAGAAGCATACCTGGCGAATGCCCCTAGTTTGGGATATCTTCCATGCTTCGATGAATGCTGAGGGTGGACAATTGACTTGATTTTGCATCATTAGAGAATATGGAAGAGGATCATAGCTTTTTGTTCCTGAAAAAGAATTTAATGAAGATTTTTTTTTTGGAAAGATTTGGAAATCCTAAATTTTTTGAAAGAATTGAAAATCTTGAATGATTTTTTTTTTGAAAGCCTAATTAGAAGTCTTGAATTTTTTGAAAAATTTTGGACATCTTGAAATTTTTTTTTTATTTTTTTGAAAATTTTGGAAATCTTGAATTTTTTGAAGGAATTGAAAATTTTGATTGATTAAAATTTTTTAAAGCAACCTAAGAAGTATGAGCCTAATGCCCTTAGTTTGAAGGCTTTTTTGAAAATTTCCCCCTTTTTTTCTTTTTTTCTTTTTTTTTTGAGAGATATGGAAATCTTTTTTTTTTCTTTTCTTTTTTTTAATTGAAAATATTTTTTGTTTTATTTTTATTTTTTGAAAATTTTATCCTTTTTTTTTTGGAAGATATGGAAATCTCTTTTTTCTTTTTCTTTTTTTAATTGAAAATATTTTTTATTTTATTTTTATTTTTTGAAAATTTTATCCTTTTTTTTTTTCTAAGATATGGAAATCTTTTTTTTCTTTTTCTTTTTCTTTTTTTCTTTTTCTTTTAATTGAAAATATTTTTATTCTATTTTTATTTTTTGAAAATTTTATCCTTTTTTTTTTAAAGATATGGAAATCTTTTTTTTTTCTTTTTTTTTTTTTAATTGAAAATATTTTTATTTTATTTTTATTTATTGAAAATTTTATCCTTTTTTTTTTTGAAAGATATGGAAATCTTTTTTTTCTTTTTCTTTTTTTTTAATTGAAAATATTTTTATTTTATTTTTATTTTTTGAAAATTTTATCCTTTTTTTTTTTGAAAGATCTGGAAGTCTTTTCTTTTCTTTTTCTTTTTCTTTTTTAATTGAAAATATTTTTTATTTTATTTTTATTTATTGAAAATTTTATCCTTTTTTTTTTAATAGATTTGAAGATTTGTTCATTATCAAAAAGTGAAGAAGATAAAGATGAAGTCGGAGTGAGAGTGATGAAGATTTATTCATGATTTTTTTTTTTTTTGAAAAACCTATCCTTTGAATGAAAATAACTTTGGCTGGAAGTTGATGCGAATTGCTAGATAAGTCCTTGCTTAATTCCTGCCAAAAGATAATTTCAATTAGTAATGGATTTATTTATTGAAATGAATTGGAAGTACTTACCCAATGCCTCTAGTTTGGGGCATATTCCATGTTTAAATTGAAGCTGAATTCATTTGATGTTGTGACCATTGGAGAGCATGAAAGAAGATCATAGTTCGCCATCCTTGGTTCCTGCAAAAAGGCTTTCTTTCTCTAGCTTGTTAGAAACCAATTATCATGAAAACATTTTTTTCTAATGTCCTTAGTGTGGACATGCTTGCAAACAAATGGATTAATGCTTCCAATGAAAACATACTTACATGCGAGAAGAACAAATTTGCACACAATATAAATAGGCCAATGCTCCAAGTTTAAACATGCTTAATGCAAACAAATGGGCTTAACCTAACAAACACCCAAACAATTTTGTCACATTGTTTTGACTTTGTTTTCCAAGGTTGTTTGGGTGATTGGGACCAGGCCTCTGCAAGGCTGCTTACGTACCTCTCTCATAGAGGATTAGGTCAAGACGAAGTTCAAAAACTGGATTTTGAAAAAGAATGATTTTTTTTTTTTTTTTTGGAAATGAGATTGCACTTTTTTTTTCTTTTTCTTTTTTTGAAAAAAAAAACAAATTTCCTTTTTTTTTTGGGAACTAGATGTGATCCTTTGAACAGCCATTTTGGAAAATCATAGTGTTTAAGAACCAAACAAATCTCTTTGATTAGGAAGTATCAAGATCATTAAACTCATGTAATCAAATTTGCTTCTTCCTTTTGAACATTGTCAGATTGAGTCTCCAAAGGCAATCAAGAAATGAAATGTGATAATATTTAGGAGTCACATTATTGGGTGCAAACAAGGAGAGTGCTCCAAGTTTGAAAGTTCTTTTGAGCCATTTGGGGATTTGAGAATTTGAGAAGTTTTGTCCTTCAACATATCATCCAGTGGGGTTTGACAATTTTAAGCATTTTTCCTTTTTAATTCAAGAGAAAATAATATTAGAGTTTAAGATGTGCCTACAACTAGCAAGACTTCAAGGAGGTCTTTACTCATGGGTTGTAATGTAGGCCGGGTTTGGGTTATGAAATGAATGATATAAAAAGGCTCAAAATTCCCTATGATGTTTCCCCCAAGTATGCATTACTCAAAAATCAAGTATTGGAGGAGTTTCTCCATTTCTTCTTTGTCATCTTCTCACTAGTCTTCATTGGTCACTCGTATCAACATTATGCTCATTCATTTTGAATCATACCTCTAGACTTTCATCTTGTAAAATTCTTGTCTTTTTAGGTTACATCCTCAGGTTCCAACCTGGTAGAATTTTCCAATTTTTTCTTTTCTTCTTCTTCTTCTTGTTTTCTTTGGTCCTAACTTTTGCCTAGATCGCCCTTTTGGGTTTTCAGCCTAGCAGGCCTTTTTTTTTTTTTTTTTTTTGTCTTTCATCTCTTAATTGAATGAACTTTTGGGGACCTTTTGACTTCTTTTTCTCAAATCAATGATTTTTTGTCATTTTGATGCACTCTCTAGACTTCTTTCTTCCTCAATGCACTTGCACTTTTTTGTACTTGATGAATCTTTTCCTTTTTTTTGATGAACTCTCTTTTGGATGAACCTTGTATTCCTCTTGGCATGATGAATTCTAGGCTCTTCAAACTTGATGCACACAAGAATTTCATTTCTCTTTCCTTGATTGTGTGAAACCTCATTTTTCTTTGATAATCTCTTTAACCTAATGAATTCTCCACTTGTCTTTCATATGTTCTAGGAGAGATTTATCAATTAGTTTCAAAGCTACAAGGTTGAGTCTTTCTCAACATGAGATTTAAGTATGCATAACTTGATTTTTCCCACCCCAAGTTTAGATTTTAGTGGGTTCATGCAAAAAAAGGCTAAATATTTGAAGGCTCAAATGGGCTAGCAATGGATAATAAACATTCTAGGTAATATGGAATAATCTTGTTTAACCAAAGACGGCCTCCTATCCCTAGCAATGCTTGCTTGTAGGCACAGTGACTTGAACTCTTTTAATAAATGCCTCTTAAAAGAAAAAGTATGAATGCTCTATTGGAGACACAAAAGTTTTCAAAAATTTGGAATGAATGCATGAGCTTTTTGAATTTTTCTGATGGATAGATTTTCTTTGATTGCCTTGTAAAACCATTTCTTCTTATATTCTAAGTCAAGTAGCAAAAGTCTTTACATGGATCAAATGGAATTAATCATTCCTTGGTACAAGTTGATTGCTCAAGCCTTTAAACATTAAGATCTAGAAAACGTTTTGTCCAAGGGATCCTCATGTACCATTTTGAAAAAGAGACTTTTTTAGAATCTTGAAAAAGAAAAAAAAATGGGCCTTTTTGAAAAAGTCACTAAGAAGTCCAATGCCTCTAGTTCAAAGATTTTTTTTTTTTTTCAAATGACTCAAAGGCTCAATGCCCCTAGTCCAAACACTTTTTTATTTGAAATTTTTTTGGAAAGATTTGGGAGTCTTGATTTTTTTTTTTGAATTTTTTTTTAAAATACATATTTACATGAACAAAGTACATCAAATGCTACATGGATTTAAAAAAAAAAAAAACAAACTTTAAGTTTAACCGTAATGTTGCAACCCAAATGTGGAGTGAGGCAAAGTTGGGCCGCTTGCTTCTTCTTGGTCCATTTAGGATGCTTTAGACTTGATATGCTTGAACCTTGATTATGATCTTTTGGTATATGCTTGAAATGACTTGGGTTTGCACTTGGAAGGCTTGAACCTTGATTATGATCTTTTGGAAGGCTTGAACCTTACACTTGGAAGGTGCTAGTCCTCGAGCAAAACAGATAAAGAGTAAAACAAAACAAAGAAAATCAAATTTTTTTTTTTTTTTTTTAGTTTCAATCGCCTTTTGCAAAGAGAATTACTTCAAGTTCAAAAACACTACAAATGCTAAAGAAATTTTCATGCCATCTAAACTCAATGTGAGTGAAAAGTGGTAGCCAACCTAAACATACTCTTAGTTTTAGAATAAACTTGACTTGAATTTCTATTTGAAAGTATGCTTCAACTCAAACCTTTCCGGTGTTATCACTCAACAAATGAAATCACTCTGAAATGGGGTGTAACACTCTCAACAACATATGTGAGTGGAATAATGTAAGCAAAGTAAACAAATCTCACATATAAATCACATGAAAAATGCTTAATCAAGAAAAAACAAGTAGTCTCATGAAAAGATGCCAAAAAGAATTTATACCACACTTTTTATTCAGTCATATCAATATCTGAACTACACAATCTTCAAGATCAAAGAAGGACTTTATTAGGACGTAATGTAGGGTAAAAGTGAAGGGAATAAAAATGGGTAAAGGTAAATATAAGAAGTGTTTTCAAGATTTGTTGGAATGTCAACTCTTTTTGGAATTTCTATTCAACATTTTTTTTTTCAACTCTTCTTCTTCAAAGCAATACTCCTTTACACTTCACTTCTCAAAATTTGATGAGAACCCTTTTTATTTACTTCTTTTTTTTCTTACTTTAATTCGTCACTTATCTTTTGATGTGAATGCATGCATTTGTGATGGATGCACCCAGTTACTCAACAAGTCACAAAATTGAAGTGCTTTTGCATACTCATATTTCAAGTTACGGTTTGACGTAAGAGTAAACATTGGTAATGAATACCCCTAGTTACTAAGCAACTCAAAACATTGGAGTAAATGGAACTCCGTACAAATTTTTTTTTTTTCTTCTTTTCTTTTTTTTTTTTTCTTTGAATTCTCGCATAACCCACCACATTGAAACAATCTGATCAAATTCCATCTTGAAACACTATGAACGAGGGCTTTAAGAAAGAAAGGCTAATTAAAAGGCTCAATGGGGTGACTAGCGATAATGTATAAAAAAAAAAAACACACACACACACACACACATATGGCTCAAAGTAGACAAAAATGGCCTAATCTCATCTCTCAAAGTCTAGTATAGTTCATTCAACATCAATGACTTCAAAAGGTTCAAGTGTGGCATAAAGTCATTTTTTTTATTGGCCAAAAGAAAGAACAATGAGACTACAACAAGGGAAATATGTTACGCACTTCCAAATGAACTGTAAGATTAGAATAAATAAATAAATAAATAACCCTCCAAAAACAATGATTGGTTCAAAACTCACAAGGGTTACAGTCTCCACATATTTTTCATCAAGATTTTCTAATCATTTTTATCCTTCAACAACAAGTTATGCCTGAGTAGCTACGTGCATGTGCAATGAATTGAGCATGAAAGCAATGAAATTCTTTAAGCAAGAGTAGTATAATGAACTTAAAACACAAACCTCAAGCTAGGCAAAAGAATTTTTTTTTTGAATAAATAAAATAAATTCCCTTCCCCCAAACCTAAATTTCACATTGTCCTCAATGGGAAAAAGGAAGAAAAACTAAACAAAAGAATGAGAAAGGAGAAGAGATGCTCCCCTGACTCTAATTGAATATTTTTCCTTGAGGTCCAGCTTTGTACCCAGTGAAAGTTTCTGTGGTCTCTTCATTCCTACAAAATGGAAGAAATAAATAAATAAGTAAATCAAAAAAAAAATCAAAACAGACACAAAAAATGAAAAACTTGGGTTGCCTCCCAAAAGCGCTTTATTCAACGTCTGTAGTTAGACATTATCCTTTCATCATATTTTACATATGAGATTGATGGAGCATTTTTCTGAGTTAAAATCTCCATCCATTTAGGGTTTTAATCTCTGTCCATTTACTTTAAATGTCCCTTTTCGTTCATGATGGACTTCAATCGCCCCATAGGGAAAAACTTGGGTTACCACAAATGGTCCTGACCACCGAGAGCGCAGCTTTCCTGGAAAGAGTCGAAGTCTTGAGTTAAATAATAGAACTTTTTGCCCGACTTTGAATTCCCTCCTTAGAGTATGCTTATCATGCCATCTCTTAGTTTTATCTTCGTAACTTCGAGCATTCTCATAAGCATTATTGCGGAACTCATCCATCTCATTGATTTGCAATATTCTCTTCTCCCCAGCTGCTTGTAGATCAAAGTTCAGTATCCTTGTCGCCCAATAGGCTCTATGTTCTAGTTCCACCAGTAGATGGCATGCTTTTCCATAAATGAGCCGGTATGGGGACATCCCGATTGGTGTTTTGAATGCTGTTCTATAGGCCCATAAAGCATCATCTAACTTTCTTGCCCAGTCTGTACGAGAGATATTCACGGTCTTCTCCAATATACGCTTCAGCTCTCGATTAGATATCTCAACTTGTCCGCTTGTTTGAGGATGGTATGTTTTCGCCACGTGATGTGTAACTCCATACTTAGTCAGTAGTGCTTCAAATTGGCGATTGCAAAAATGCTTTCTGCCATCACTGATTATTGCCCTTGGAGTGCCGAATCGAGAGAAGATATTCTTTCGTAGAAAATTCACTACGACTCTCGCATCATTAGTCGGCAAAGCAACTGCTTCCACCCATTTGGAGACATAATCTACAGCCACCAAAATAAATTTGTTAGAATATGAGGATGGAAGAGGACCCATGAAATTTATACCCCAAACATCAAATAATTCAATAACAAAAATATTGTTTAAAGGCATCTCATGTTTCCTAGAAATATTTTCAACTCTTTGACAATGATCACACAAATTAACAAATTTAAATGCATCTCTAAAAATAGATGGCCAATAAAACCCTGATTATAGAATTTTTTCCGCAGTTTTTGCACCACTAAAGTGGCCGCCCACTTTCAATGAATGACAATGTCTGAGTATGTTCTCCATCTCCTCCTCGGGCACACATCTTTTGATTATCTGGTATGCACAGTGCCGATATAAAAAAGGTTCTTCCCAAAAATAATATTTCAAGTCGGAGAAGAACTTCTTCTTTTGTTGATATGTTATCTTGGGAGGTGGAATTCGTGACACCAAGTAGTTGACTACGTCGGCGTACCATGGAGCAACTTGTATAGCCATCAAATACTCATCTGGGAATGCTTCTTTTATTTGAACTTGTTGCTCATCATCCGCACCTTGAAACTACATCCAAGACAAGTGATCCGCCACCAAATTTTCAATACCCTTCTTGTCTTTAATCTCCAAATCGAATTCTTGTAGAAGCAAAATCCATCGAAGCAATCTTGGTTTAGCATCCTTCTTTGCAAGCAAGTACTTTAGAGCAGAGTGATCGGTGTAGACAATCACCTTCGAACCTATCAAGTAAGAACGAAATTTTTCAAAAGTAAAAACAACAGCTAATAATTCTTTTTCAGTATGGCATAATTCAGTTGAGCTTCTGCTAAGGTCCTACTTGCATAATAAATAACATGAAATTTTTTATCTTTTTTCTGCCCTAAAACAGCCCCTATAGCATAATCACTGGCATCACACATTAATTCAAATGGTAAATTCCAATCTAGTGACACAATTATAGGTGCTGAAATTAATTTCTTTTTCAGTGTTTCAAAAGCATGCAAGCATTCATCAAAAAATTCAAATCAAGTGTCTTTAATCAACAAATTGCAAAGAGGTTTAGTAATCTGAGAAAAATCCTTAATAAACCGTCGGTAGAATCTAGCGTGTCCCAAGAAACTTCTCACGCCCTTCACATTGGTTGGTGGTGGGAGTTTTTCAATCACTTCTATTTTTGCTCTGTCAACTTCAATTCCCTTAGAGGAAATGCGGTGTCCCAGCACTATCCCCTCCTCTACCATGAAGTGGCATTTTTCCCAGTTCAATACTAAATTTGTCTCCTCGCATCTCTGCAAAACTGAAGATAAGTTAGACAAACAATTATCAAAAGAATATTCAAAGACAGAGAAATCATCTATGAAGACTTCTAAAAATTTTTCCACCATGTTCGAGAAGATGGACATCATGCATCTTTGAAATGTGGCTGGCGCATTGCAAAGGCCAAAAGGCATCCGCCTATATGCAAATGTTCCATATGGACAAGTAAAAGTGGTCTTCTCTTGATCTTCAGGCGCAATGGCTATTTGATTATAACCAGAGTATCCATCAAGAAAACAGTAGTAAGCATGCCTTGCAAGTCTTTCTAGCATTTGATCAATAAAAGGTAAAGGAAAATGATCTTTCCGAGTTGCATCATTAAGCCTTCTGTAATCTATGCACATTCGCCATCCCGTGACTGTCCTTGTTGGTATAAGTTCATCATTATCATTTTTTATCACGGTTATTCCACCTTTCTTTGGGACGACTTGTACTAGACTTATCCATGCACTGTCTGAGATAGGATAAATAATTCCGACATCTAATAGCTTAAGCACTTCTTTATACACCACTTTTTGCATTGATGGATTCAATCTTCTTTGGGGTTGGATAATCAGTTTATATTTATCCTTCATTAAAATCTTGTGTGTGCAAATTGTAGGACTAATTCCTTTGATGTCAGAGATGGTCCAACCCAAAGCCATCTTATGTTCCCGTAAGACTCTCAGCACCTTTTCCTCCTCTACATCACTCAAAGAATTGTTAATAATAACTGGAAGAGTAGAGTTTGGACCTAAGAAAGCGTATCTTAACTTTGATGGAAGCAGTTTGAGCTCAAGTTTAGGTGGTTCTTTTGGTGGAGATGTTGGCTGACATGATTTCAAGTTTTCTACTTTTGGTTGCATTGAAAGAGAAAAGAGTGGTGTAGCCTCCAAATATCTTTCACACTCCTCAACCTCTTCATCATTGAATTTAACAGGTGTAGAGCAAGTAAGACATACCTCAAGTGGTAACATTAGAAAATCAATTGCATAAGTCTCATCGGCCATGATCATGTCTCGGTCACTTATTTGAAAACAAGAATGTGTCTCGGAAGGAAATTCCATAGACTTAAATACATCAAAAGTGACCTCATCCTCTCCGACCCTCAAAACAAGTTTTCCTTGCTGGACATCAATTAAGGTCCTCCCCATCGCAAGGAAAGGTCAACCGAATATCAAAGGTATCTCCTCGTCCTCATCCATATCAAGAACAATGAAGTCAGCCAGGAAGATGAACTTATCAACTTTTACTAATACATCCTTAATGACTCCTCTTGGATATTTAATGGATCTATTCGCCAATTGTAAAGAAATAGTGGTTGGCTTTACTTCTCCAAGACCCAATTTCCTGAAAACAGAGAAAGGCATTAGATTAATACTTTCCCCTAAATCACATAACGCTTTATCAAAATAAGATTTTCCTATAGTGCAAGGGATAGTGAAACTCCCCAGATCTTTCAGCTTAGGCGGCAGCTTCTTTTGTAAGATTGCACTACTCTCCTCTGTCAGCATTACTGTTTCATGCTCCTCCAATTTCCGCTTCTTTGATATAATATCCTTCAAGAATTTAGCATATTTAGGCATTTGTTCCAAAGCTTCAATGAGAGGAATATTAATATGCAATTGCTTAAATATACTTAGAAATTTAGAAAACTGATCATCCACATTGTTTTTTCTTAATCTTTACGGAAAAGGAATTGGTGGATCATTAATTGAAGGAGAATAAGTTTCAAAAGTAACTTCCCTGGATTTTTTTTTTTTTTGAAGCTTTTTCAGTCTCCTTAGTCTTATCAGCTTGCTCCACTTCTTTCATCTCTGACTCGGACTCCATCTTTGACTCCTCATTACCTACAGCTTCATCTTGTTCTGCATTTGTTACTTTTGGCTCCTCATATGTTCGTCCACTTCTCAATGATATTGCCTTTACATGTTCTTTCGGATTGGTGACAGTGTTGCTTGGCAAAGTTCCTGCAGTCCTCTCTGTGAGCATGCTTGAGAGCTGACCGATCTGCACCTCAAGATTACGGATTGAAGCTGAGTTGTTTTGGATCGCCACATCTGTCTTCTGCATGTACTGCATGAACATGTCCTCAAGTGTCGGCTTCTTCTCTTGTTGTGGAAATTGCTGAGGTGGTTTAGCCTGCCCTTGGTTATTGCTTCATGAAAAGTTGGGGTGATTCCTTCATCCAGGATTGTATGTGTTCGAGTATGGATTATTTTGACGTTGAAAGTTTGACACGTAATTTGCTTGTCCATAACTCGATTGGGCAAAAGGATTTCCCACTTGGCAGTCAGCAATTGAATGATTTCCTGAACAATGGTCACAAACAACATTAGTTTGAATAGCATTAACATTCATTTTACCTAGTTGTTGAGACAAAGTTGCCATTTATGCTGCCAATGAGGTAATAGAATCAAGTTCTAAAACTCCAGCAGTCTTTCTTGGCATTGCTCTTTCTGTAGGCCATTGATAGTTGTTGGATGCCAATTCTTCCAGAATTTCATAGGCTGCCTCATGAGTTTTACTCATTAAAGCTCCACCAATTGCTGCATCAACCATAGACCTGTTTGTAGCTCCTAGACCATTGTAGAACGTTTGCAGTTGAAGCCATGCTGGAAGGTCACGATGAGGACACCTTCACAATAAATCTTTGTACCTCTCCCATGCTTCATATAATGATTCACCCTCAAATTGTATGAATGTGGTGATATCATTCCTTAGCTTTGCTATTTTTGCAGGAGGGAAATATTTTGCTAAGAATTTGTGAGCCAACTCCTCCCATGTAGTAATGATGCCAGGTGGCAAAGAATTCAACCAAACTTTTGCTTTATCCCTAAGTGAGAAGGGAAAAAGTCTTAGTCGAATCGCATCATCTGTCACTCCGTTATGTTTAAAAGTATCACAAATTTCCAATAAATTAGCAATATGGACATTAGGATCCTCTTGTGACAACCCCCAGAATTGGACAGTCTGCTGTATCATCTGAATGACGGCCGGCTTGATCTCAAAATTATTGGCTTGTATGGTTCGCCTCCTTATGCTCGATGTAGCTCCATTTATCGAGGGTGTAGCATAATCTCTTAACGCCTTTTGCTCTTGATCGGCCATATTAGATAGAGATGTGTTGGCTTCTTTCTTTTTTTCTTTCTTGAGTTGACGTAAGGTTCTTTCAATTTCAAGATCAAAGAGTGTATGCTCTAACAGTTTAGATCTGGTCATGCACTTCTAATTCCTAAAAAGAAAGAAAACAAACTCAAATGCACCTAATTTAGATTTTTTTTTTTTTTTTGGAATGAATAAAATAAAATCCAAAGTAGTAAATATCTAGCTAGTATCAATATCAATAACAAATAGTTAATCCCCGGCAACGGTGCCAAAAACTTGTTTACGTAAAATAATCTGCAAGCGCACAGAATCGTAACAAGTAGTAAAGTGTTTTTAGAAAACGAATGTCGAACCCACAGGGATTAACTATGTTATTGAATACCGAAATTCACTAAATCAATTACTATTTGGAAAATTGAAAATAAATGGAATGTTCTACTATCTGAATTAAAGTAAACTATTTAATAAAAATAAATCTACGAATAAAAGATTAACACAATGCAAAAATCTAAAAGTTTAAAAATATGATAAGAATGGATCTAGAGCGGTTGTTTTCACCTAACAAATCCCACACAATTTATTCCTCCTAATTATTGAATTCTAATCATCTCCTGTTGATGATTAAAAATTCCTTAAGTATTCAATATCTTCTCTCGAATAATATCAAAAATATCTTCAACTAACAATTTCATATCTCTATGTGAATTTAATTAATTGAAGACTCATTACGTACTTTGAATTTTCTGAAAAATCACACTAATCGCGATAAAGCATCTCTACTTTCCCTCAACTAATGATGTTTAATTCTAGAACTAAAACAACAAATCACCTCTCGGTCTCATTGTAATTCAAGTGATCAAACTATAATTCGTAAAGAAAATAGTAAGCATTAAGAATAAGAATTAAACACTCAATCATGGAAACATTTAAAATAAAATAACTCAGAAAATAAATTGTGTGTTCATTGCAAGACTACATCAACGCTCTAGAACATGAATTTAGTTCATAATAAAGTTGAAAAGAAAACAAATAAAACTTATGTCTTTCATCTGAATTGGTTGATCAACTTGAAGCTCTCGCCTTTGTCCTTAGATCCTCCTCTTCATAATGACTCCCAAAACAAGTTCTTCTCAGCGACACCTCCTTTTCCTCTCTAGGGTTTTTTTTTTTTTCTTTTTTTTCTGAAAAGCCTTTAAATAGGTCAAGGAGTCCTACTCCAGTTTGGAGAAAATTCTAGATTTTTAGGCTTCATTTAACCAACAATTTTGGCCCATTTAACGTCAGAATTTGGACTTTTGTTAAACTGTAAAGTTGTAGCCCTTTAAGTTAACTTTCCAGCCCAACTTGAATCATCTCAATTGGATATCTGAGCCGAAAGTTATGCTGAAAATACTACTGATGTGCAGGCTGGATTCCTAATCCAAATTGGACTTGGATTTGGTGCAAATTTCCTTTGATTCCTTGCTCCACTTGGACTTGAATTTGATTGGCTTAGTCCCACTTTGCATGTAAAGATCTTATTACCTGCAACATAAAGATATTACATAATCAGTAACAAAATAACATAAAAGTAAGGCTAAATATGTAAATATGTGAGTATTTTATTGTATATATTTCATGCACATCAGAAGGCATGCATCTTGTGAGCTATTGGCCTTTGATGTTGATCATGCGTATACACCTTTGATGGGCTCAATTGGTGGGCTTAGAATGATTCAAGAAACAATTTTGGATTTCCATACTAAGTAGAGTTCAATCATAGGCTTTTGGGTTTGAGTTCATTCACAACATAGAAAGTTCAAACAATCATGATGGGCTTAAGCGTTGGACTTGAGTCATCATGGTTCAAACAACGGCCAAGAAAATGCGTAATGAAATGCAATTTACATGGACCGACCTAAAGCTAGGTTCTATGGGTTGTTACAAAATGGGTAGAAGGTAGGTTAAAGGTTCCCACAAGCTAGGACGTCGTACCTCCCACTTGTGACGCCAGGAGCGCCGCATTGGTCCAAACGATACAGTTTGTCCCTATGAACCACCATGGCATAATCATGATGATCCTTGTCGCGGTGGGGGGTAGGTTCACCGCTGGATATGTGAGTCTCAAGAAGACCACAATCCACAGCTAATACTATTGGGCTTCCGGGCTAGCACACAAATAAAATAAATTTCATTCAAGCAAATGATGCATGACATGCAATATAATGACATATTAAACCTATTATATACAAAAAGCAATAAACAAACAATGACATGGTTGGCCACCATAACCTAATTGAAGTTTAGCCCTCAATATCCCCAGTGGAGTCGCCATTGTGAGAGACCACGCCCCCGGCCTGTTTTTTAGGAGTGTTGGGCCAAACCCAAGTGAATGAGTGGAGTCGTATTATTGCCTCTCAAAATGGAGGTTCGACTAGTTATATTTTCCCCTTTAGATTAAGGGTTTTACAATGGAGTCGTCACTTATTTAATTATTGAAAAAATAAGAAAACCAAAATTAAAAAATTTCTCATTTTATTAATTTTCAATTGAATTTACATTGGTCATAAGAAAATTACATGACTTTGGTCCTAAATACAATCTAAGATAAAGTATATGGCTTTGTTTCCTAGTTACAATCTAAAAATTCAAAATTACAAGGACAAACATTTGATCTAATCTATTAACCCTTGATCTAAGTTCGGAGACTATGTTACAAGGTGGGAAGGTGTTAGACACCCACCTTGCCTGGTGAAACCGATCTTTTAGACTATGGTGGCCAACATTCATATCATATCATCCAATATGTCAATCAATTTACATGTCGAATTTAAGGTGTGTGCATGTGATGAACCCTAATTCAATTTATTAAGCATTGCATTTGGATTGAAAAATGAATTCTAGTGAATGTGTGTGGAAAGTGATATTCTAAATTCAAAGATTTGAAAGAATTATGAAACAAACATATTTTTCATATTTTTGATGTGAATTTAAGATTAAAACTACTGTTATGCATGAACATGTGATGAACAACCAAGAACTTGTGATGAACACATAAGAACATTTAAGAACATTCAAACATATTCAAATGAATTTAAATAGTTACTATCATACTTTAATCCTAAATTCTCTTCATGACAACACAAAAAACAAGCTAGGGAAAGAGATTATACCTTCATGCAAGATCCATATGGTGGATGAGGAGACTCTTGAGGGAGGTCTTATGGGTGGAGGAAAAGAAGAGTTAGGAGAGGAAGAGTAAGTCTCACTCAATACCTTGAGTCTCAAGAAGACCAAGATATGACAAGACTACTCAACTTCCTAGCACTCAAGAGAGGAGAAGAGATGGGGTTTTTTTTTTTTTTTTTTTGTCTTCTAGAATGAAGGAGAGAGGGGGTTTATATAGTAGTGGTGGAGGAAATATGAATGAAAGACCATTAATGAGAGTTGACAAAGAATCATGAACCTAGACCTCATTTTAGCCTTGGGAGAAATCTGGAGCATTAAATGTAGAGATTGGTGGGAGTGAAGAGCAAGCCAAAATTCGGTTTTCTCGTAGCTGCTATAACAGCTTGTAGAGCCAATTTCGAAAAATCATATCTGACTCAATTCTGATCGGAATTGTCTCATTCTTGTGCTCAAATTGAAGTCCCGAATGTCTAGTTTCTAGGAAAATTAACCTCATTCATAGTTTCAAAATATTCTGGGAGATATCGATGAAATAGTGAGCAGAGGTCATTTGTCAGAAAATTGTTTCAGCACAATTAACTTTAATAGGTCCCAAATTAGCTCTCAATTAACATTAAATGGCTCTAATCACTCTCATTTCAGACTTAATTAGTTCCAAATTTACCTTAATTAAAAGATAATTGCACAAATTACTCATTGAATAATTAATGTTTAACTATCTAATTAATTAGGTGTATGCAACATTACCATAAAATGTAGTCCTAACCAATCAAATTATGACACATCCATTAATTTCAAATTGATTATAATTATAACCAATTTAAATCAATTGTTCATAATCACATAAGGTCAGACTCAATTTGTGATAGTGCATCCCCGCTATTAAAACTTGATTTGATGATAACTTTCAATCTGATGGTCCGATTAGGACTTATAACCAGTTGATTTGATCGTTACAACATCAAGATCATTTTGGTGAAATGAGATTAACGATCTAATGACCAGAATCAAGATGCATATTTTCAAGATGAAATTACCCTTTTACCCTCCAAGTGAAGTTAAATGCAGGTTGCAAAATGAGGTGTCAACAAATGGTGATGCTAAAAAACTAATTTTAGCACCACCATATACAAAAAGGGGCTATAATGGTGGTGCTATAGATAAATTTTTTATCTACATTGCTACAGTGCACAACGACAGTGCATAGCTGAAAGCTTTTTTTTTTATTTTTTTATTCTTACTCCTATTAAAATAGTATTTATTTGTTTTTTTTTTCTATTACTTTTTACTCAACCCGACATTTCTCAGATCTATCACCTCTCTCTCAACCCTCAGAACTCTCACTTCTCTCTCTCAAAAACCATGTATCATGCATGCACCTTCTGTTGCAATGATTACAAAAATCAACTTGCAACTAACTTTGACATACTTTGGGCTCAATATCAATAAAGCACTAACAAGTACCTAGCATTGAATAGCTTCTACTAGCTACTTCATGTGCATCAATATCAGTAAAGTACTGACAACTAGCTAGCATTGAATAGCTTCTTCTAGCTACTTCATTTGCAATGACATGCAGAATGATAATGATATTAAAAAAAAAACATCTAACAAATTAGCAATTAATAGGGTCTTATCTCTTTAACTTTTTTAAACTACTAATATTTGCTTGTTTCCTTGCTAGTACTATTATCTACCTTGATTAACAACACCACCATTAATGATGCATGCTCTTTTAAATACTTTGAATCTACCAACCAAAATAGGGGTTGGTAATCATTGAACTCATCTATAGTCTTAACGCGTGAAAGAGAAAATCTCCAAGATGCATGATTTCATTCCAATGCATAAAAGATACATAAGAAAAAAAAATTAGCAGCATAGAAAAAGATAGATTAATAAAGCCTTCAAGAATCCAACTTCAATGACAATCATAACATGTGCAGGGTCCACAAGCTCTGACTGACATCAATTTGCCACAAATTTTGAATCGAACAAAGAATAATGAAATATTAGAAGATAAAGGATGGTGCCTAACTTATTAAGTTCAATAATTTTCACGAACACAGTCATTTTGTTCTATTGCATTGTAATCACAGTTTTTATAAATTCAAGAAATCTAGCAAGCACATAAAATAGAGAAATTTGAAGGTTATGTTTAGTTAAGAGGGATACATCAGAAGAGAAGAACATGAGATTGGACGAAACTCACAAATTTTAATGAACGTCAACAAGATAGGAATCAAATCAAAACCCTGGCATTAGAAAATTCTTGGATTGTCTTTGTCCATCATTTAACCACTCTGGCAGCAAACAATACGAAATATTCAATTTTTTTTTTTTTTTTTTTGTAAAGTGAGCATCAGATGGAAACACAAAACAATAACTCCAAAGTCACTAAATGCAGAAAAGAAACAGGGAGACATGAGAAGTAAATGTGAATGTACAAAGAGATATAAATGGCTTACTCATCAACAATGGAGATCAATGAGAGAGATAGAGAGAGAGGATCGATGAAAGAGAGAGCTTACCGATCAATGAGGGAGGAGAGGCGTGAGGTCTGCGGGAGGCAGAAACATGTGAGTAGAGGAGCACGAAAGATAGGTTAGGGTTTTGTTTTTCCAAATAAAAAATAAACGAAAAAAAATTGGCACTAAAAATTGGGCATGGCGCTGAAAAAAAAAATAACTTGAAAATTATGTTGGCGCTAGGAATTGATCCCTTGAGGGAGTGCTACTCCACAAAGAAGTGCTACCAGTAGACTACTAAACAACATGTTGTTTGTACATGGAAACTAAATTAATGTATTCTAACACTAGTAGATATTTAAAGATTTCAACAACAAAAAAAGAAAAAAAAAACAGGCAAACACATTTTTTTAATATGCTTTCCAAAAATTGATAGTTATGATAACAAAAATAGTAAATTCAAATTATAGTTTAAATTAATTAATACTAGTATGTAACTCATGTTTACACATGGGATTGATCAATTGGAGTGGTAATATTGATGTTAGCTTAAGTTATTAAACATACTAGTATATAACCCCATACATATGCATAGATACATTTAAAAACAATTACAATTACAATTACATTTATATAATTTAGAATTAGTATAAATGCACTTTTAGTCCCTATATTTTAGCGTTTTTCTATTTTAGTCGCTACATTTTAATTTTACTACTTGTAGTCTCTAATCTAATTAACGCGTTTCATTTTGGTTCTTTCCGTCAGTCAATCGACGGAAATTGCTGAGGTGGCAGCCGGAGAAATTAAAATATTAAAAAAAATGCCACATCACCTTGACACATTAGCATATAAATTTAAAAAATTAATTTATTAATTTTAACTAAATAATAAAAAAAAAAACAGAATTAAAAACTAAAATTTACATGAATTAAGATTGTTCTTCATGTTCTTCAGATTGTTCTTCATTTTACAACTTGTTCTTCATATTCTTCCCAAATCAAACCCAACAACCAAGAACTCAAACCCATCACAAGAACACAAACCCAGCAACCCAAGAACTCAAACCCAGATCACTAGGAAATAAATGAAAACAAGAAGAAAAAACCCAAATTCAACACCTCTGAGATCATCAAACCCTGCACCATCAGATCTACCACAAATCAAGATCATCGAATTCTTCACATTCTTCCCCAAATTTTAACACAATCAACACCAAATTCTCAGCAAATCAAACCCATAAACCCAGTTAACAAACTAACCCAAAATTAAACCCAGATCAAGAAACCAATCACAACAAACTTAGATCAACACAATCAAACCCAAACCAACACAATCAAACTCAGATCCCACCATCAATTACCAACACAATCAAGCCGCCACCACACCACTGATCAGCCAACAAATCAACGCCAAGATGGTGGCCGTGACCGAGATGAAGTCCGAGACCCGCGAGCTCCATTGTGGCCGAGATCGAGACCAAGACGAAGGCTGGAGCCCAGACGGAGGCTGAGATCGAGACTAGGACGAAGGCCAAGATTGAGACCAGGTCGGAGGTCGAGATCGAGTTCCATTCTCTCTAAACCACTGCCGACCCCCTTCCTCTAGATCTGCTCCGAACCTCATCTCATCTCATTCTCTCTCTCTCTCTCTCTCTCTCTCTCTAAAATCCTTTTTTTTTTTTTGGTGTTAGAGCTCTCTCTAAAATCAGATCATGATTTTAGAGAGAGTTCACTTAAAGAAAAGTAAATACACTTAAAGTCAAAATGATCAATGATAAATTTTTGTTTGGGTTGGTTGTGATGAGAGAATAGAATTTGAGTTTGAGATATTTTTTAAATTCTGTTTTAATTCTATCAATTTTAGTTTTTAATTTTGTTTTTAATTTTATTATTTAGTTAAAATTAATAAATTAATTTTTAAATTTATATGCTAATGTGTCAAGGTGATGTGCCATTTTTTATAATATTTTAATTCCTCCGGCTGCCACCTCAGCAATTTTCATCAGTTGTTGATGAAAATGACCAAAATGGAACACATTAATTGGATTAGGGACTAAAAGTGGTAAAATTAAAATGTATGGACTAAAATGAAAAAACGCCAAAATGTAGGGACTAAAAGTGTATTTACACCTTTAGAATCTAATTAGATCTAGATTCTTCTGTTTTTGCATTCAATAATTTACTTGTCACAAAAAAAATTAAAAAAGTAGATGGAACACATGTGCAAAATTGAACTCTAATTAAAATTCAATTTAGAATCTAATTGAATTTAGACTCTTTAATTTTGCACCAAATTAACATGATACACAATAACTTATTATTGAATTCATATTTTGAAAATCCAACCGTTGGATTACATGTTCTATATAGTCTTAACATGCATGCCAATTTTCATACCAATTGGATGTAATTTACCATTTGATCTATAAACTCATATTTTATGCATTATTTTAAACTACTAAAACTTGAATCTAGATAATTGATTAATGACATAGCTATTAATTTTTTATCACTATGAAATTTCGTAAGCATGAAAAATATATAAAGATAATATAATCTAACGGTAAATTTTTTAAAATTCACATCAAATTAAAGAAATATAAGGTTAGGTTCAAGTTAAACCTAATGTAACTCAAAAGAATATTACAATGCCCAATAACTTATTATTGATTGCATATTTTGAAAATCCAACCGTTGGATTACATGTTCTATATGGTCTTAACATGCATGCTAATTTTCATGCCAATCGGATGTAATTTACCATTTGATCTATAAACTCATATTTTATGCATTATTTTAAACTACTAAAATTTGGATCTAGATAATTAATTGATGACATTACTATTAATCTTTGATCACCATGAAATTTTATAAGCATGAAAAACATATGAAACTAATATAAGCTAATGGTATATTTTTCAAAATTCACATCGAATTAAAGAAATATAGGGTTGGGTTCAAGTTACACCTGATGTAACTCAAAAAAATAATACAATACCCAATAACTTATGATTGATTACATATTTTGAAAATCTAACCGTTGGATTATATTTTCTATATGGTCTTAACATGCATGCCAATTTTCATGTCAATCGGATATAATTTACCATTTGATCTATAAACACATATTTTATGCATTATTTTAAACTACCTAAACTTGGATCTAGACAATTCATTGATGACATAAATTTTAATCTTTAATCACCATGAAATTTTGTAAGCATGAGAAATATATGAAAATAATGTAATCTAATGGTAAATTTTTCAAAATTCATATCGAATTAAAGAAATATAGGGTTTGGTTCAAGTTACACTTGATGTAACTCAAAAAAATATTACAACACCCAATAACTTATTATTTGACAGGCCACAAATACGTTGACCCCTTGTGATAAATTAGATTAATTAAATTAGCCCAGTTATTAATTAATCAAATTAACATGCAATATCACGTGGTAGCACAAACAAATCACCAAACTAAGTAATGCAGCGGAAATTAAAAGACACGGTGATTTGTTTACGAATGGGGAAAACCTTACGGCAAAAACCCCACCGGGTGATTTAAGGTCACCACTCTCGAAACTCCACTATTATCACAAAAAGCAGTTACAAGCAAGGAATCCCAAGTACCTTACCAACCTACAGTTGAACTCTTACCTCAATACCCAATTGGACTTGCTCTGTAGTGACAGTTTCTCCTTTTCAATGCACGGCTCCCAAGTACATGACTAACCAGATGCGCGGATCCCAGTACGCGACTTCAAACACCAACTAGAGAGAGAGAGTTGTTGGTTACAAAGTTCTTCAAATCATTAGAGATGAACTAGGGCACGAACTTTTTCTTTCAGATCACAAATTGCATGAACAAGAAGTTCTGAATGAATGTGCAACTTGCATCACTTTTACGGCCCTTAAAATAATCCTTTTATATGTCTAGAGTTAGGAGAAAAGAAGTCCCAAAGACACATTCACGGATTGGACTTGAAACAGAACTGGAAATCTGTTTTCTTTAATTCTCGACAGATAGAGGTGTCGAGAGGTGTCGAGAAGCTGTCGAGGCTCGGGGCAAAACAGCTTCTTAAGGCTCGATAGATGCATGTGTCGAGGTATGTGTCGAGCTTTAAAAACTGGCACTTCCTTGCTTGTTTCTTGGACAGACTTTGACGGCTTCAACACTTAATCTTGAACCAAAGTTTCTTGAAGTGTTTAACACATCCTAAATCTACCCAATTACAAGTAAAGTGCGTTTGTCTAAGGATAAGCCAATTACATAAAATAGCGACATATGTTCACAGACTTGAACTACATATGTCCTAACAATCTCCCCCTTTGGCAATCCGCGACAAAATCACAACATACAAATGAAGATATAAGAGAAGTCATAAATCACTCAACTCATACTCACTTGTTACATACAGTAAGATCTATCCTAACACAAACTCTTGAAAAACTTTGCAAGAATAGAGTTTATGGCAAGAAGACTTTGACAACCTGTATTTCTGAAACACTTATAAACAAAACACATCAAGGCATCTTTGTGTGAAACAGAAATAATAGATTGCGTACAAGTAAAGAAACATGTGTATAAAGATAGAAACGAAACAACACATGTAAAGGTAGGTGAAAGAAAAACATACATCATCATATATAAGAAGAGAATAAATACAATGTATGTCAATACATGATCAATGTATCTCTAAAAAGACAAGAAAAGAAAAAGAAATACATATGATCACCTCACTACATCCCTCAATCCACACTCCCCCTAACAAAAATGTCCTATGCTAATACTCCCCCTAAGCATGACTACTCTCATACAAAACTACTCCCCCTTTTTGTCACGAGTGACAAAGGGTAGAGTGTCAAGTAGACATCTCATCCGAAGAGCTCGCATCTCCATCATCATCATCGTCAGAAGCATCATCGTCATCGCCATCATCATCAGCCTCAGCCTTAGTCTCAGTCGACACATGAGGTGGCGGAGGAGAAGCCTCTGGTGCAAAGCCGCCCATGGTCGCCTGTCGCCTGGCGATGCGACCAACACGGACGTTCACCTGATACAGCTCCGTGGAGAGTGTATCTAGGCGAGCATCCATGCGCTGTAGCTGTGCCATGATGTCTCCTAAGGTGACGTCACTCGAAGAAGAAGCAGATGCTCGAGCGAATCTGGAGGTGGTCGGACAGGTGGAAGGAGTGGCACCATCAGACTGTCGCAATCGAAACTGTGCCTCACTACGTTTTACGGTAGCGGCGTCTATGGCAGACATGACATGGTAAGGATCAGACGAAGGGAATGGAATGGAAAAACGGCTAAGAATCCTCGTGATAGTAGAAGGGAAAATTAGCTTATCACGGGTGGCCGTATCTCTATAGACATCTATGATGGAAAAGATAAAATGAGAAGGAAAGTCTATAGAGAGATCCTCTAGAAGGGACAACAAAAACCGAGCGCGAGGCTCTATGATAGAGTTATAGTGAGAAAGTGGGTGCAAAACAAAAGTCATCACCATGTTAAGGAAACGAGGACCTTTAGCAAAAGGTCGACATGGTGTGTACATATGATCTCCCCAAGAGGAAGGACGCTCACAGAACGCCGAGATCATCTCGTCTTTGGACACAGTCCAGAGACGCTCACAGATAGGGTAATCAGGATGATCCACCCTAGGGACATGAAGAACCTCAGAGACTAACTCTGAGGTGACAGCAAAGCGCGTACCTCGGATACAAGAGTAGAAAAGAGGTACTGAAGAATCTATCCCGTGGATGTTGGAGTAAAACTCCTGTATCAACACGAGGGGACATGTGACCGGGACGTCACACAGTGACTCCCAAGCCCGACTGTGTATGACATCGGGAAGGTCGATGTCGGCAAAGTCTGCCAGGACAACGTGGCGTTCCGAATGAACACCTCGTTTAGAGAAGTTCTCCGAGAAATCCTTATGGGCTTTCTCATCACGGAACCGGACAGAAAGAGGAGTGGTATCGGAAGAAGACGATCCCTTAGAACGTAGAGGGTTCTGGGATGGAATGGACTTACGTTTAGGTGCCATAGACACTACTAACGCAACCATAGAGAGGGGGAAAGAAGAAGAGACACACAGAAAAGTTCCAAACAGTTCAATATAGATAGAATATACTGAAAAGAAAGAACGTATGCATGGAAAATGCATGAACATGTGACATGCAACATAATAACATCATGGGCTCAGCCCAATCCAAACCTAACAGCACACAACAGGTAGGCACACATCTAAATGCATGAAAATACAATTAGAATGCTAATGTGATGCAATGCATGTGGTTTTGAAAATCAAATCTATAAAACCAACTCAACAATTTCATGAAAATCTCAAAAATTTTTAAAAATCCCAAAAATTTTCAAGAACACAAAACCTAGGGTTTTAGAAAACATGAAATGCATGAAAATGAGAGATAAGACGCTTACCAAGTGATGAGAATCGAGACAAACACTTGAGAAAGCCTTGGGAAGAGGTTTGGAGGGTGAGAGAAATGTTTTGGAAGAGAGAAAAGGAGTTTTCGAGCGAGAGAGGTCGAGCGAAGTGAGACAGAAATCGCGAAGAATCAATATATAGACCTTCAGTAATTCTCGACAGCTGCAAGTGTCGAGAGGTGTCGAGACTGCTATCGAGACAGCTATTGAAAAAAAGCACTTCGACAGATAAAGCTATCGAGGTCATGTGTCGAGAAGGAAGAATCAACCAAGAAGGAACCTCGATCGATCCAGAAGCTGTCGAGAAGCTATCGAGCAGACAGAAAGTTTCTCGATCGATCCAGCAGGTGTCGAGGTATCTATCAAGACTGCGATAAGAAAAAGCCTAAGAAGCTCGACAGACAACTATGTGTCGAGAGGTATCGAAGAGGTGTCGAGATGCCTTTAAAAACAGTTTTTCAGAAGAAGAAAAACACAGACATGAATGCAATCATGCATGCAACTCAACCAAAAATCCAATCAACACATTAAGCTTTCAAAAACATCTCTCAACAAGAGTTTTGATGCACATGTATCTCAAAACACGCACACACATACTAAACATGTCTAACCAATTTTATATTAAAAAAAACAAGTCTAGACAGTTTAGTGAGCATACATTAACGCATGTAAACCTTGTGATAGCCAAATCACATTGTACCTGCACATGTATCAAGAATAGCAAAGAATATTGCGTGTTGTGTGTGAAAACATCGCAAGATTGCATAAGTGTCTCAATTGCTATGATGATTTGAGATATGAGAAAATCACTTTAACTCACACACAATCATAACCGTTTGATGGGGACTATCACCTTCGAGGTACATCCTATAACTCCCACATCTCCTAGAAAATACGCTTGCAACCATATTTTAAAGCATTTTTTATCTTTTTGCTTTTTATATCTTTGCATATTTTCTTTTAACAAGCATATCATGCATGGGCATACAAAAGAAAGAAAAGAAATACCCAATTATGTTAAGCTTTTGACATTGCACTTTTGCTATGCCGAAGCATACAGATATCATATTATGATTGGCGAGTAACAGTGGTGAGATGGTTATTTATGCCTTTCTCTTAGGATTTTCTAGCTCAACCCGTCAAAAAGAGTGATACGAGTGTTAAGAAGAAGAGATCACTTAATCTTACTCATCACAAACAAAGAGTTACAAAGCTCACTTGCTTAGTTGTGCAGAAGAATGCTCATCTAAGCTACAGGTGATACAAAGTTTAGAAAACTCTGTTTCAATGGCCATTTTAAAAGTTCACATGAACTAATGCACACAAACACACACTGTTTTTGCATTTTTCAATTTTTCAATTTTTATTTTTTTTTATTTTTATCAGAAAAGCAAAAATAAACTACAAAATTGAAAACACACAAACAAAAACATGTAAAGCAAAAAAATGCATAAAACTAGATGCACATGCATGAGGAAGAAGAAGGATAGAAGGAGATCAATCCATGGAGATGACACCGATGTTTTGACGAAGGAACTCAAAACGTTTGCTATCCAGAGGTTTGATGAACAGATCAGCTTTTTGGTCATCGGTGTGGATAAACTCAAGGGTGAGAACACCATCTTCGACAAGCTCCCTAATGAAGTGATGTCGAATCTCTATGTGCTTGGTTCGAGAATGTTGAACCGGATTCTGAGATATTGATGGCACTGGTATTGTCACAATAGATGGTGAGATGTTCTTGGCAAATACCATAATCATGAAGGAGTTTTTGCATCCATAGGAGTTGGGTGCAACAGCTACCAGCAGCAATGTACTCAGCTTCAGTAGTGGATAATGAGATGGAGTTTTGTTTTTTGCTCATCCAAGAGACCAAATTATTTCCCACATAAAAACAACCTCCTAAGGTACTTTTTCTATCATCAGCATTCCCAGCCCAATCAGCATCAGAATATCCAGCTAGGACATTATTTGTGTCTTTGCTATACCACACACCAAAGTTGGCAGTAGTCTTGACATACTTGATGATTCTTTTTAAAGCAATCATATGTGACTCTTTGGGATTAGCCTGATATCTAGCACACACTCCTACACTGTAACTAATGTCAGGTCTACTAACAGTAAGGTAAAGAAGACTACCTATCATGCTTCTATAAAGTGAAGAGTCTACACTTTTACCTAACATGTCAACAGTGAGTTTAACATTTGGGCTCATGGGGGTTCTAACAGAACTAGCAGATTCCAATCTAAACTTTTTCACAAAATTCTTAGCATATTTAGATTGAGAGATGAATATACCTGAATCTTGTTGACGAATCTGCAGTCCAAGGAAGTGAGACAGCTCTCCAATCATGCTCATCTCGAACTCTGCTTGCATGAGTTTTGAGAAGTCTTGAGCAAGCTCATCCTTAGTTGATCCAAGATGATATCATCAACATAGACTTGAGCAACCACCAGCTCACCAACTTTCCTTTTGATGAAGAGAGTTTGATCAGCCTTTTCTCTTGTGAACCCATGGGATATCAGGTATTGAGTCAACCGTTCATTCCAAGCTCTAGGTGCCTACTTTAATCCATAGAGGGCCTTTTTGAGGTACAACACATGATCCGGAAAGTGTGGATCAATAAATCCTTTAGGTTGAGCCACATAAACATCCTCTTTAAGCAATCCATTCAAGAAGGCGGTTTTCACATCCATCTGATATAGCTTGAACTTCAAGTGACATGCTAAGGCGAGAAGAATTCTGATGGACTCCATACGAGCAACTGGGGCAAATGTTTTATCATAGTCTATACCCTCCATCTGAGTGTATCCTTGAGCTACAAGTCGAGCCTTGTTGCGGATTACATTGCCCTCCTCATCAGTCTTATTTCGGAATATCCACTTGGTGCCGATGACATGCTCGCCCTTCGGTCTAGGGACTAAGGTCCACACATCATTCCTCTGAAACTGAAGCAGTTCATCATGCATTGCTTCTACCCAACTTTCATCCTGAAGAGCTTCCTTAACTTTAGTGGGTTCAACCTGTGACAAATAACAAGAGTACGACACAAAGTTAGCAACACACTTATCAACTGTGCGTTTCCGCAATGTGAGTTCATTCATGTTTCCCACAATAGTTTCTGGAGGATGATTTAATTTGATTCTAGAGGAGGGTCCTTTGTCTTCATGAAACTCAGAATCTGGTGATGTAGGCATGTCTGCTAGCTCTTCTGCAACACTTGGAGTACCAGGAGTACTTGGAGATGTAGGCTCTTGTTCCATGAGCTCCGGAGCTCTCCTAGGTTCTGGAGGAAGAATCTCTTTAGGGAGTTCCTCATCAATTTTCTCAAAATTGACATCTGAAGACTCATCAATAACCACATTCACTGTTTCCATGACCTTCATGGTTCTTTTGTTATATACCCGATAAGCCTTACTTGTAGTAGAGTATCCCAGAAATATCTCTTCATCACTTCTGGAATCAAACTTCCCTACATTCTCTCTATCCTTTAGAATGAAGCAAGTGCTTCCAAAAATTCTGAAATACTTCACATTCGGCTTTCTTCCTTTCCACAACTCATATGGAGTCTTTTTGGTGCCGGGTCTGAAGTACACTTTGTTCACCATGTGACATGCAGTGTTTACTGCTTCTCCCCATAAATTTCTAGCCACATCCTTGCTGTGCAGCATGGCTCTAGCCATCTCCTAGATAACCCTGTTCTTTCTTTCTACTACACCGTTCTACTGAGGAGTAATAGGAGCAGAGAATTCTTGAGATATACCTGATCTTGTGCAGAATGACTCCATATATGAGTTCTCGAATTCTTTACCATGATCACTTCGAATTCGGTCAATTTTCAAGTTCTTCTAATTTTGTAGTCTTGTACACAGTGCTTCAATGTGCTCAGGAGCATCAGACTTGGATTGTAAAAGAATAACCCAAATGTACCTGGTGAAGTCATCTACTACAACCATGATGTATCTCTTACCTCCAAGAGATTCGGTTCTCGTAGGACCTATAAGATCTAAATGCAATAGCTCCAAAGGTCTGGATGTAGCTGATGTCTGAGTGCTTGGATGCTTAGCTTTCGTCTGTTTCCCAAGTTGACATGGTCCACACACAACATTGTTCAGCATACTCAGCTTTGGCATCCCTAGAACAGATTCATGCTTAGATGCAATAGAAAGATGTTTGTAACTAGCATGCCCCATCCGTTGGTGCCACAAGTCTTCATTTGGCAACCAGATACTATTGCATACAATATCAGCATCAGGTACCAATCCATAACAGTTTTCTAGAGTACGTACACCACTTATGAGTTTCTTTCCAGATTCATTCATAACAAGACATTTTCCTTTGGAGAATAACACCATGAAGTCTTGATCACATATCTGGCTTATACTCAACAGGTTCACTCCTAGGTCATCCACATAGAGAACATTTGCAATGTCTGGTAGTCCAGGTAGAGAGATACTTCCTTTCCCTTTTATCTGTGACTTGCTCCCATCACCAAAGGTGACATTTCCACCTTTTTTAGACTCGAAGACTTTGAATAGGGATCGGTCTCCAGTCATGTGTCTTGAGCAACCACTATCAAGGTACCACAAGCACGTGTCCATCACTTTAAAGGTGGACTTCATCATGAAACACACTTCGTGCTTAGATGACAAATTGGTAGGAATGGTATCTTCTCTCATTTGCCTTTTTCGAGCTAGGCCTTTAACTTTAACTCTGTTCAGACAAACTCCTTTACACATTTTGATTTTGAGATAGTCTAGTTTCTGCTTGTACAAACTAAGATTCTTTTCAATAATCGTCACGGAAGAAATCAAATAACTTTTAGACTTGTAGTTTCTGAGACACTCAAGGAAAAGAGATTAGAAAAACAAGATGTATTTGATATCACAGATCTCTTCAATTAAGAGACTGCCTTTTATCCATGACAGCATGGGTCAAATGGATCACACACAATGGATTAAACCCTAATCAGAGTGTGCTTGCTCTGATACCACTTGACAGGCCACAAACATGTTGACCCCTTGTGATAACTTAGATCAATTAAATTAGCCCAGTTATTAATTAATCAAATTAACATGCAATATCACGTGGTAGCACAAACAAATCACCAAACTAAGTAATGCAGCGGAAATTAAAAGACACTGTGATTTGTTTACGAATGGGGAAAACCTTACGGCAAAAACCCCACCGGGTGATTTAAGGTCACCACTCCCGAAACTCCACTATTATCACAACAAGCAGTTACAAGCAAGGAATCCCAAGTACCTTACCAACCTACAGTTGAACTCTTACCCTAATACCCAATTGGACTTGCTCTGTAGTGACAGTTTCTCCTTTTCAATGCACGGCTCCCAAGTACGTGACTAACCAGATGCGCGGATCCCAGTACCCGACTTCAAACACCAACTAGAGAGAGAGAGTTGTTGGCTACAAAGTTCTTCAAATCATCAAAGATGAACTAAGGCACGAACTTTTTCTTTCAGATCACAAATTGCATGAACAAGAAGATCTAAATGAATGTGCAACTTGCATCACTTTTACGGCCCTTAACATGCATTCCAATTTTTAGGCCAATAGGATGTAGTTTGTCATTTGATCTTTAAACTTATCCTTTATGCGTTATTTTAAGCTATAAAAACTTGAATTCAGACAATTGATTGATGACATATCTATTAATCTTTGACCACCTTGAAATTTTGTAAGCATGAAAAATATATAAAGATAATGTAATCTAAAGATAGATTTGTCAAAATTCACATCGAATTAAGAAATATATGATTGAGTTCAAATTACACTTGATGTAACTCTAAAAAATGTTACACCACCCAATACCCTATAATTGGATATATATTTTGAAAATCCAACCATTGGATTAAGTTTTCTATATGTTATTAACATGCATACCAATTTTCATGCCAATCGGATGTAGTTTACAATTTGATCTTTAAACTCATCTTTCATGTGTTATTTTAAACTACAAAATTGAATTTAAACAATTGGTTGATGACATGACTATTAATCTTTGATCAGCTTGAAATTTTGTAAGCATGAAAAATATATAAAGATAATGTAATCTAACGGTAAATTTGTCAAAATTCATATTGAATTAAGAAATATAGGGCTAGGTTCAAGTTACACATGATGTAACTCTAAAAAATATTACACCACTCAATAACTTATTATTGAATGCATATTGTGAAAATCCAACTGTTGGATTACATGATATATATGTTCTTAATTTTCATGCCAATTTTCATGGCTATCGGGTGTAATTTACCATTTGATCTTTAAAACTCATCTTTTATGCATTATTTTAAACTACAAAAATTTGAATTTAGACAATTAATTAATGACATGCCTATTAATCTTTGCTCACCCTGAAATTTTGTAAGCATGAAAAATATATGAAGATAATATAATCTAACGGTAGATTTATCAAAATTCGCATCAAATTAAGAAATATAGGGTTGGGTTCAAGTTACACCTAATGTAACCCTAAAAAAATGTTACACCACCCAATAACTTATTATTGAATTCATATTTTGAAATCCAACTGTTGGATTACATGTTCAATATGGTCTTAACATGCTTGCTAATTTTCATGTTAATCGGATGTAATTTACCCATTATTATCCATTTAACTAATTAAATCTAACCCGAACCTAACTCAACCAAAATATTATGGGTAAACCCCAACCCATCCAATTACTCAATATTCAAAATTACCAAATATCCCCTCAAATTGCAAATAACCAAAGTACTCCTAAAATCCTCTAAAATTGTAGAAACGCATACTAAACCTAAAAAATGACCGAAATACCTCTAAAATCATAAAATTACCAAAATACCCCTAAAACTTAAAACATTACCAAAATATCCTCGAAAAAAAAAAAAACCTAAATACCCCCTAAACCTAAAAAATAACCGAAATACCCCCGGAGCCTTCAAAATGACCAAAATACCCCCTAAAAATTAAAAATGACAAAAATACGTCTTAAACCTAAGAAATGACTGAAATACTCCCCAAAACTTAAAAATTCCCAAAATACCCCTGAAACCTAAAAATAACCAAAATACCCTCGAAATATGAAACTTACCAAAATACCTCCCTAAACCTAAAAAATGAAAGATAACCAAAAATACCCTCGAAGCCTTAAAAAATGACCCAAATGCCCCTAAAACTTCTATAAAAACAAAAAACACCCCCTATACCTAAAAAATGACCAAAATAGCCAGAAATTATAAAAATGACTATTTTGGTCATTTAGGGGTATTTTGATCATTTTTAAGTTTGAGGGTATTTCAATCATCTTTTAGGTTTAGGGTGTATTTTTATCATCATATAGGTTTTAGGGCCATTTTTGTCATTTTATAGGTTTCAAGGGTATTTTAGTCATTTTTTTAGGTTTTGAGGGGGTATTTTGGTCATTTTTTTAGGATTAGGGGTATTTTGGTAATTTTCAAGCATCAAGGCTATTTTAGTTAGTTTTTAGGTTTCAGAGATATCTGAGTTATTTTTTAGGTTTAGGGATTATTTTGGTAATTTTGTTTCGAGGGGTGTTTTGGCTAAATTTTAGGTTTTAAGGGTATTTGGTCATATTTTAGGTTTCATGTGTACTTTGGTCATTTCTTAGGATTTGGGGTTTTGGTCATTTATTAGGTTTAGGGGATATTTTGGTAATTTTTAGTGGTTTTTGAGCATATTTGGTGATTTCAGGGGTATTTTAGTAATCTTTTAGGTTATTTCATGGGTATTTTGCTCATTTTAGATATTTTGGTCATTTTAGTGGGTTTTTAGCATAATTGGTGATTTTAGAGATTGTAGGAGTATTTTGGTCATTTTAAACGTTTCATGGGTATTTTGCTTATTTTAGAGATTTTGAGGATATATTGGTCATTTTACTGGGTTTTGAGCATATTTGACAATTTTATAAAATCGGATTTGGGTAGGGTATGGATATCTATAGATAAACAGATCGGGTAAAAATTAGGTATGGATACTAATTGAGTAAGGTAATTGGATATCTATGGATAAATTAATTGGGTCGGGTATATATGGGTATACCCTGCCCATGACCATCCTTGATTATTTGTAAACAATAGGTGACACGCACTTATTTCGTCACCAAAAACACCTCCATCTTAATATTGGATGATGAATTTGGAATTTTTTCACCTCCGGTTAGTCTTTGGTTAAACAATAGGTGATGAAAATTTATTTCGTCACCAAAAACACCTACATCCTAATATTGGGTGATGAATTTAGAATTTCGTCACCTCTGGTAAGTCTTTGGTGACGCGAATATTTCATCACCCTAGGTTTGCCTTTTTTTCATGACCTATAGTGACGAAATAAATATTCCGTCACCAATTTGGGTGTCTTTGGTGACGAAATATTGATTACGTCACCAATTTGTACATCTTTGTTGACGAAATATTGATTTCGTCACCAATTTTAAAATTTTTATAATATTTGGTGATGAATTCTTCTTTTCCTCACTAAATGTTACTATTTGGTGACGAAATTGTTTATCCTCACTAGATTTCGTCACCATAACCCATTTTTGTTGTTGTATACAACAAAAAAACAGCCTAGAGATGTAATAGTATATATATTACATCTATTTTTTCTTTGTTGCAATAATACTTGTTGTATTATGTCCTTTTTCTTGTAGTGAAACTAATTGTTCGTGATTCAAGAAGAAGATCAGTATTCAAGTGGGTTGTACCATGATCACCATATGACAATAATGAACCAGCCGACCATTAGTCCTATGCCAACAAGTCAAATCCAACTTATGGTTTAGTGTTATTACTCGGCTATTTATATGAGAAGAAAGAACTTGGTTCAAAGTCCTTTTCCTTACTTATTCAAAGCCATTTTCCCATAATGGCGATTTTATATAAAGAATAGAAATTATCTCACCTTTTGTATTCTACTTCATGCTTTATTAATCACAAATTTTCATGTATTTGATTTTTGTTTTTTTCATATTAAGCTTTGATTATTTTATAAATAAAGAAAAAAATATAATCAATTGTAATTAACGGAACACAAACTATTTTTTTTTTTTTTGATTTCATGTTATGGACAAAAACTCTAATAACTAGTAGGCTTGTTAGAATAACAACTTTTTTATTTATTTATACAGGATATAATTTCTACTCTAATCTAAATGTATATGCGTGTGAAGTTCCTTCCTAGAAACTTGAACCCCAGTCCTTAACCCCCATACCTCACAGGCACTTATACTTGTAGAGTGACCATCGCACCAAAGGTACGCGATGATAAAATAACAACTTCTTGAAGTGCCTACCGACAATCATGATTTCACAATCATAATTTCATGCAATAATGCAATGTTTGCAAGACAATTAACCTATTCCTATATTTAAATATACCGTGTTGTATTATTTTATTAAGAGATTTACTAATTATGCTCTTAAGGTATATATTAATAAACTACTTTAAAAAATTATTTTATAAAAAAACAAAAAAATAATTTATTATTTTGAAAATTTTTTTAATTTTTTATAAAATTTTTTCTAAAGTAGATGTTTAATATGCATTCTAAAGGCACACGTTTACTATACCTTTTATTAATATAGATCAATTCAGCTTTGTTCTCTTTCCACGGACTACAAACAGGACAATCACTTTGAAAAGTAATGGTACATTTTCCAACAAGGCTAGTAGTCATTGCATTATTACCCGAAATCATGATTGTGGGTAGGCACTTCAGCAACTTATAATACTTATTCCAACAAGCCTAGCAGTTATTACTAATTAGATGAACAAAAAAAGGAAGTCCAGTATGATATGAAATCAAAAGAAAATTTGTTTGTATTTCATTTTATATTTCATCCTTTACAATTAATTATATATTATTATTATTTATTTATAAAATAATAATACTAAAAATAATAAAACCAAAAATCAGACGCATGAAAATTTTAATTAATAAAATATAAAATAGAATACAAAAAGTGATATAGAAAATTTCTACTCCTTAAATTCAAAAGATTATAAATAGAAAAAATTGCACTAGTTCGAAATGAACATTACAACTAACTTTATTTGCTCATGCACTCAAAGCCTCTATAACTATAAGGTTTTTATTTTTTATTTTTTTTTTTCCTTACAACAAATAGGGAAAAGGGCTTTGAACCAAGTTCCTCCCGATTCTCCCAAAAAAAAAAAATTCTTCCCATATAAAAGGTAATAACACTAAACCACAAGCCGGATTTGACTTGTTGGCATAGGACTAACGGTCGGCTGGTTCATTATTGTCATATGGTGATAATGGTAAAACCCACTTGGAAACTGATCTTCTTCTTGAATCAAGAACAGTTAGCTGGTGGTTGCAATTTTCTCTGCTAGAGGTGATGGATTCAACAAAGTCCTTGATACGTGTTATTGCAACGTTCAATGTTTCCTGAGACATGTTTGCAAAACATATTCTAAACCAACCTGGCTCAGAACAATGGCAAGAAGACCCAGGAGAGATGTTGAGCCCAACTTCAAAAAGAATTCTCTTGGAGAGCTCCTTTTCAGCTTCAAATGTGTCAGAGCTTAACAAGTGTCTCATGTCCACCCAACAAAACAAACAAGCATTGCTATTCAAACACTCTATCCCTGCACCACTAAGGCCAGAAACAAGCATTTCCTTTCTACTTTTGAGTCTCTTTCGGTTCTCCTCTATGTATTTGCTCGTGAATTTGTTGTCAGAGAGCATGTTGGTGAGCAAAAATTGAGTTTGGGAAGAGACCAATCCGAAGCTTGACATTTTTGTAGCTGCGGCAACAACTGTTTCATCGTTGGAGTAGATCATGCCAACTCGAAATCCTGGCAAACCAAGATCCTTTGAGAGACTATAAACCATGTGAATGCGGTTCCATAGTTCATGAGTGTCATCAATATTTCTGTCAGTTACAGCTTCTATGATGCTTACAAAGGAGGTAGAGTCAAAGACTGTTCCTGAATAGATTTCATCGCTTACTATATGAATTTTTTTGGTAATAGCAAAATCAATAAGAAGGTTAAGCTCATCCCTGTCCATTGTTGTGCCTAAAGGATTTGATGGATTTGTTACCAATACCCCTTTAACATTTAAGTTAAGCTTTTTGGCTTGTTCATACGCATCCTCCAAGGCACACTCAGTAATTTTGAAGTCATTTGAACTTGAACAATGTATTGGAACAATTTCAACTTCAGTCCGCCACTTGAGATCTCTATCAAACCTGCCCAAAAAAGAAGTATATAAGCTAAATAATACATGTCAAATTAATAAATTTAAAAAAAAAATGCAAATAAAGATAATATGAGAAATGAATAATGTGGTTCTGTCACTGAGACTTGTGTCCACAATCATAAAAGTCAAAAGAACTACAGTTATAATTGATTGGGTCAATCCGGTGATTTACTCCAAACAATCAATTTCTTTATTTTATATATGTGTGTGTGTGTGTGTGTGTGTGTGTGTGTGTGTGTGTATTTAATATGTGGAAAGTGAAACATGCATTTTTTGAGTACCCAATAAATAATGTAATAGGAGACTTGAAGAAGAACAAGAAATTATTGTTACCCTGGATAGTATGGAGTAGGAAGAAGGAAAGCTTCACCAGGTTCAGCAAGGCAGAACATTAAGGACTCATTCGCAGAAGTTGAGCCAGCAACAAGAACGAGCTTTTTGGGGTCAAACTTCACTTTATACCCTCTTAATTTTGCCATGAACTCTACCAATTCCTAAAAAATAAACCATTCAAGCCAAGTTAGGTATCTATGGAGGAGAGCAGCAGCTTTGTACTAATGTGTAGCAAACGAGGAAGTATTATAAGTACTTACATTTTTGAAAGTAGGCATGCCATGATAGTCTTGGAAGAGAGCCAGCTCTTTGAATGCAGATTTTCCGTCTATCTTCAAGCCCAGTGCATCAGGATTGTTTGCAAGCCAGGACTCAGCAAGATCAAAGGAAAGCTGCACGAGGAATCAGAATAAGAGACGGTTCTTATAGCTAGACATAGTGAGAATTGAAATACTTCACAATGTGTGATGTAGGAGATGGACACACATGCACTTTAAATGTGTCCCTTTTATAAGCGAGAACAGAGATTCGAATTCAAATTCGCACAATAATACTAAAGTACAAGACTCTTGATCACTTTGACGTATGTCATGAAGTTACAATGTAACATTTTTTTATTTATTGAGAAACTATGTCACAATGTAATATGAGTATTCTTTGTTGGGAAGGTTAAAGAGAGGTACATTTTTATCCTTCTTCCAAATTATTTTTCAAACTTTATGAGAGTTGGATGATTCTATTTTCACTAAGAGAATAAAGACCCAAAACAAAGAAAGAATTTCTGAGAGTTTTCCCACCTGATTTTCTGCGAGTCCCATCTGAATGATTCCGTTCGGATTCTGGACTTCATGATAAGGATTCTTCTCGTATTCCTGCCATCCTAGGAAGTAGGAAGAATCCTGGCCATGAGAATCACAGGCAGCTTTCCTAGACAACATTTTCATGCTGGTCTAAGTGTCTAACTACTAATTTTGAGTGAACAACCTTGAAAGCTAGCTAGCCCAAAGAGGAAGAGAGAGAGAGAGAGCCTTTGGTTGAGATGCTTGTAACAAGCAGTGCAGGTTTGCATTTATATAGACTTTCAATGGAGAGAAAATATCAATATTTTATTGACGGTGCTGATAATTTTGACCAGGGAGAGACACATTTTAATCTTTTTTTTTTTAATTCACATTTTCTACTCTTTTAACTGTAACCCATTTACTCATTTTCAAGTACTCATTCTTAGACCGAATAGGCTATTTAGAAACTGATTTTTGAAAGATGAGGGACAAAGATTATATCTTCTTAAAATAGTTGTACGGATACTCAATTGCTTGAATTTGTTTTTAATGTTTAATGATGTGTTTAGCTTGAAACTATTGGAGTATTTGATTGTCTCTAAAGTTGCTTGTACTTGATGGTACCAATTGATTTAAATAAATAGTTATCCACCAAAGCAAAAAAAAAACAGAGTTTGCGTGCAATCCTCTTTTTCACATTCAAATTTTAAAAACAGTTACAAATGTGTCAATTGATGCAATATAAAAATATAACCAATCACTTAATATGTTTCTACAAATAGCATTTTTCTTAACACTATATAAGTCCTCCTATTAAAAAAAAAAAAAAAAGACAAAGTTTGGTTACAATTTTCACAAAAAAATTAGTATGACTACATATTTTGAAAATCTAACAATTGAATTATATATTCTTTGTGTTCTTAACAAACATGTCAAATTTTGTGTCAATCGGAATTAGATGTTATAAACTATTTGATCCATAAACTTATTTTTATGCATAATTTTAGACTACAAAAATTTGAAATTTAAAATTTTAATTCATGACATAACTATTGATCTTGATCTTTTGAAAATTTTGTAAGCATGAAGCATGCGAGAATAAAATGTAATCCAATAATGAATTAGTCAAATTCACATTCAATAAAAAAAAAAAAAATTTGCATGAAGTTATAGTTATTAACAAGCAAATTTATAGCCAAATTTTATCCTCTCTCTCTCTCTCTCTCTCTCTCTCTCTCTCTCTCTCTCTCTCTCTCTCTCTCTCTCTCTCTATATATATATATATATATATAACTCTTTACTCATTGTACTTTTGTTAATAAATATCTTCTTCTTCTTTTTAATCCAAATATCCCTATTTATTACTATTAAGTAAAGTTATGTATCAGAAAAGTAATTAAAGTTAAAAATTTTAATTTTCTATCTTTTATCTCAAAAAAATTAATAAAATTTTAAGTAAACATTTTTTGTTGTCTCTATAGGGAAAAATAAACATTAATTGTTATTGAAAGGTGTATAGCTTAATATTAAAAAAAAAAAAAATCCAATTAGATAACTTTCAATAACATTGCAAAATATCTAATAAAAAAAAAATTGTTATGGTAACTTAAGTAAAAACCCAAATTACCATAGAATTTTCCAGTATATATATATTAGAATATCCAACTCCAAATTTTTCCCAAGTGGGATCATCTTCAACTTCTAGATTATTATTATTATTATTATTATCCTATGACTAATTGATAGTATTAATTTCAAAATTCTCAATTTCGTTCTTGTACGTAATTGTTTCCACTTGGTTATCGGCAGTCGACACAAAAGAGTTTAGTATTCTAGTCTCGATCAGTCTATTACAACTCATTGTTTCAAGGTTTCCATTATTTTTATCACAGACACCAAGTACAAGTAGAATAGCAAATCTCTCTCTCTCTCTCTCTCTCTCTCTCTAAACATTATTTATGATTTCTTTAGTCCCTTCCTAGTAAATTTCTATCTTGCCAAATTTATCACAAATTGCTGCATTGTTTAACTGGTTTAAACTTTAAACTTAAAGCTGTTATATGGGACAAAATTGGCTTTTGCCCTTTTCAAAAAAACAATCTAAGATTTTACCTCATTTTTCAAACTAATTAGAGAAATGCCTCTTTTTTGAAATTCGATTTTCTCAAAATCGAGTTAAGCCCTATAGCAACGTCTTAAGAAGCCTATAGTGACGTTTTAAGTACCTATAGCGACGTTTTTAAACTCGATCTTCATGAAATCGAGTTACATGTATTTTTTTTTTTTTTACCTATAACTCGATTTCATGAAAATCGAGTTTAAAAACGTCACTATAGATTCTTAAAAATTGTCACTATAAGCTTCTTAAAACGTCGCTATAGGGCTTAACTCAATTTTAAGATAATTGAATTTTAAAAGAGGGGCATTTCTCTAATTAGTTTGAGAAATGGGGCAAAATGCTATTTAATTTGCCCGAAAAGGGCAGAAGCCAATTTTGTCCCTGTTATATGATATCTCATTAATTTATCCATTGCATTTGGTATAACATGATTTTCCTCTAATATATATATATATATATATATATATATATTCTTTCTTATTTTCAACTCCATCCCTGCTCTACCCAATGATTGGTGTCGCATTGGATAAGAATTTTTCCTTTCCATCCAATTTTTTTCTAGAATGCTTGGTATCAATCTCTCTCGAAAAATAAAATGTACCCTATTTTTTTCTATAATACTTGTAAATGTCAATCTATCTCAAAAATAGAATGCACTAGCAGGTAAACCTTTTCCCCCAATGTGGCAGGAAATAAATTCGTAATTTTTTTTTTAATCCAACTTAAATGTTTTTAAAATTTTTTTTTCTATATTGGTTAAAAATGCTTCTACTACAACCTGAAATGCTCTCACCCCTTCAATCTCCAAGCTCGTTTGGTATATGTGTTTAAAAATTGAAAATTGTCGTTTGAAAACATTTGTGAAAATACGTGTGGGTGAAAAAGTGAATGAAAATATGTGAAATGTTGTTTAAAAATTGAAAATAGTTGTTTGAAAACACAAACCAAACACCCCCTTTCTAAAGGTTTTTTTTTTTTTTTTTGAGAAGCTTCTAAAGTTGTTAATGGATGGTTTTATGACCTAGTAGGATTTTTCTCTTTTTTTTTTTTTAGCAAACATTGTAGTACAAAATAATTGAGAGTCACATTATATGCATAAGCTAGACGAATATTCCCTGCAACAATAGTTGCATGGAAATATATATTACATTCAGTGTTGTTATCAAGATATATTACAGTCAGTGTTGTTATTATGAATATTAAAAAATATATATAATCAAGTATTATATAATAAAAATTTGAATCTTAGAAATCATGATTTGGGATAAAAGTATGAGAAATTATAAGGTCCTCATAGTGAACTATTATGGTGGACAAGTGACGTGGTCCACCATTTTAGTAAATAACTTCCATCTATTTAAAATTATGGAGTTTTAAATAAAAACTGAATACTAACTCAACAATTTTAAATAAATGGGAGTCTTTTACTGAAACAGTAGACAAATGACGTAGTCCACCATAAAAACTGTATAATTTCTCTAAAAGTACCCAATTGGGGTGACAATTTTATCTTGTCTTGCCACCCTAGAGAGGGAATGGACCTACGGGGCATGGAAATTTGAATGAATTGATATTTGTGACATTTTTTTACTCAACTTAAAAATTTGAATTAGAATAGTTTGGTTAGACATTAATTTGAGAACTTAAAATAGCGTTTTTTAAAATCTAAAAAATTGTTTTGCAATAACAATTTCTCATAAATTTTTTTTATAAATGTTCATTTTAAATGTAAAATACCATTTTGCAACAACTTATTCATATCAGCTCTTGCAAAAAAATTATGTCTATTTTAGCATAAGAAGTAAGAACTTATTTTCTATTTATTTCACATACTCACTTTTCAAAACATCTCATATCAAATTATCTATTTTACACTACATTACATTAAAATATAAAATATTTCTTAATTTTTTTTAATTGTTTCTTTTTCTTCACACACAATAATCAATATACACTTTCTTCTTTCAACTTCAGAATACATAAATAAAGAATAAAAGAAACTATATAAAGTGAATAGTGTCAATATTAGCAAATTTACAAAGTTAGTGTAGCAAATTTACACATTTTTAACTTGACTAATGTGGGTGATTTTGGGGTTGAATGTGTGAAATTGATATATATATATATATATATATATATTTTTTCCTAATTTGCACTGTTTGATGCAAATGCATTTAGGGTGTGTTTGTATAGGCTATTGCATATTGTATTTTGAGTTTTTTTTTTTTTTTTTTTTTTTTTTTTTTTTTTTTGGAGAAGTGTATTTTGAATTAGAAATGAGCATTTGTAAAAAAACTATGAGAAGTTACTGTTGCGAAATTGAGTTTTGGATTTTAAAAACGCTCTTTTAAACTTCCAAAACGCTTAACATATCATAGGGACGGACCCATGTTAGGGCAAAGGGGGGGCATTGCCCCCCCCCCCTCCAATTTTGGAAAAAAGAATATAGCACTATATACAAAAATTTCCCCTAAAAAATATATTTTTGGTCCCCTTCCTTCAAAATCTTTACATTTTAACTCATGAAAACTAAAAAGAAAATTGCAACATCTTTTTGCCCATTGCATATTGATCCAAAAATATGAAGCCCGTGGGAACTATGATCAAATGTGTACAGTGGATACTAATGCTTGTTTGCAGGTTTATTTTTATGAATTATTAACTATTTTTAAAAAATATTGTATTAACATTAATGTTGTTGTAGCTTATGGGGTATGTTTGTTTGGTTTATTTTTTGGACTAAATTTTGAAACAATAGAGATATATAATGTGGAAATAACGGAACTTTTACTTGAATTGTTGATGATGGGAAAATTATCTATAATATTTGATTTTTTTAAAGAGAAAAAAATTATAAATAATTTGAAGCTGATAATGCAACATTGCCTCTAGTGTTGATGTCCCAATTCATGAAAATTTTCAAACAAAATTCCAAAAAATCACCACCGATTAAATTAGTATTCGGTCCAAATTATGAAAATATGAGATCATAATGTTAATGAATGTGATGAAATTCAACAAAACTTGAGTAGATATTAGTTTTGATTTTTATAAACTTTTTTGGGTTTATACTTTGGCTCCCCCTCAACTTTGAATTTTGGTTCCGTTCTTGACATATCGGATCCTTAATATGAGTATAAATCGGCAGGAGCATATATACCCTTTTAAGTTTTAGTATAAATCTCCATACTAGATGACCAATTAAGTTTTCTAACATAGAATTATGTTTCTAAATTATATCATTAGACAGAGAGGACATAACTCTATAAGAGTGCCCTACAGGCTAGCTAGCCGAGTATGTTCCTAAAGGGCATATAGAACTTTGTGATAACTAAAGTAATATGTAATATTGACTTTGAGAGGAGGTACGGTAAGATAGCATCTTTTTCTGACCCATTGACTTCCAAAAAAGAGTTTGATAAATGTTTTCTTCGCTTATTGTTAATTATTATTGAAAGAAAGTTTTATTAGTTTCCTGTTATCCTTTCAAACTTGTGAGTGTTCAGTGAGTGAGTGAGTGTTTAGTGTTTTTCATACGAATATTGCTGTTGTAGGTGCCGTCCGTCTTAGCAAGACCATTGGCTAGAGAATTTTGCCTAATATAAGAGTGTTATTAGTGGGAGTAGTCAACAACACATTTAAATAAACCTTTTCTTTAAATCAGGAAACAACGCGAGTCAAAAGCTAGATACTTGTCAGAATTGTACACCATGCGTGTTTCATCACCATCATTCATCTCAGTCTTTAACACGACGTTTAACAAATTAAGAAAAACACCCATTCTTGTGATTGTGAGACTTCCCCCTACCTTTTCTTTGCTTCTATTTTGCTAAGCTCTCTAATTTCGTAATTATGTCAGTCGTTCTGTTTGTGTCTAGATTTTTTTTAACTGCATATGAACCAAGATTTTTTTGTTTTTCCTCTTTTACTGCACATCACTAAATAGTTTTACAATTATTATAATAATAAATATAGCTTTTATTTGATTCGTAGATTATAGATTAAAATGCAATAATTAAGAAGAAGATAATATTACTATTTTCGTGTATGTTCTAATAAGTATTACTATTTACTAAAAAAAAAAAAGATAAATTTAGTACATCATGAATAATGGTTGACTCAATCAGCAAAGTATTTTCCTCTATCCAAGTTACAAAATTATCACTATTGATTATATCTTTGGCGTGCTTTGCCAAAAGATATGCCGGCTTATTGCCTTGTCGCCTTACATAGAACACTTGAGCTAATCTAAAATCATGAAATTTCTGAGATACCCTTGCTAGAAATTTCTAACTTTCGTATATATTATAAAATAATTTATTTAAGTATTTTACTGGGAATTCCCATGCATTCCTTAAGTAATGTAGTGAAGCTTAACACCCCTGTGGAGCATGATAGATGTACTTACAAATTGAAGGCTATATGTAGATACAATTTATGGCAGTTAGTGTTAATAACTGTTAAATATTAGCATTGATATACCATGTTGAATATATTATTAAGGATGCGGAAGCGAAAGTATAAAGTATAGAACACAATAACATACAAGGATTACGTGATTCAGCTTAAGGGCCTACATCCACAGAGGAAACCCGAAAGGGCTACATCAATAATATATTAAAGTGTAGTACAAATCCAGTATTACAATGAACCATAACATGTATATATATAGTAAACTAAACCCTAAACTAATAGACTTCTAATACAAGTAGGAGACTTGGTTTGCCCACAAAATAGAATTAGGCTTGGGCTTATACTAATGGGTTAATATATCTCTAACACCCCTTCTCAAATTCAAGATGGAAGCTTGATGAAATCTTGAAATTTGATAAGATTGAGAAGATCCCTTGAGTGAAGTTTGGCTCTCTGACAGTGGTTTGAGGAAGGCAATGGTCTTGTAGTGTTGATGCAACTTCTAACGGTGACATGACTACACCGGAGAATTTTGATAGCAGCAGTGTAAAACCAAAGAAGATGAACGCAGCGAAGAAACATCGAGGAAGACAAAGATTGCTCTTCATACACCGTAAGGACAAAAAACGATGGCCACAAGAAAGTGGCTCTGATACCATGTTAAATATTAGCATTAATACACTATGTTGAATATGCTATTATAGATGCAGAAGCGAAAGCATAAAATATAGAACACAATAACTCACGAGGATTACGTGGTTCAGTTTAACGGCCTACATCTACGGAGGAAACCCTAAAAAGCTACATTAATAATATATTAGAGTGTAGTATAAATCCTGTATTACAATGAACCATAACATGTGTATATATAGTAGACCAAACCCTAGACTAATAGATTTCTAGTACAAGTGGGAGACTTGGCTTGCACACAAAATAGAATTAGGTTTTGACTTATACTAATGGGCTAATATATCTCTAACCATAACTAACATTAAATTAACAAAATATAAAATTCAATATTGTTTTCCTAACTTATAAGATGTAAAAGTAAAACCCATAGGTAATAAATGATAAAACAAACCAATTGTAAGTTCTAAGTGAACAACGAATATACCTTATTCTTTATTGGATGAAGTTCATTTCAATTTATTGTGACACTAGAACTATATATTTTGGATTAACTTACAGAAAATTCTAGAATATTGGATCCGACACCTTAAAGTTAAATCGATTCAAATAGATTAATTAAGCTGGTTATTTATTCCTTATTTTTTAGATAGCTAGATTAATTTTTAAATAAGTTTTTTTTTTTAAGGTCAATTTTTTAATAAGTTGAATCCACTTTGGGAAGTATAAGAGTCCAGATAGTTTCGAAGTTCAGTCATGTCACATCAGCCAAAAAACCTCGCTGAGTAAAGAGAGTGCGACGTTTGAAGAGATGACATTTTTTTATTCTAAATGAAGATTGTTCATTATATATATATAATTGACACCTCACGTCACCACACCCACTTCTTCATTTCTTCAATTTACTTCTTATATTTTCATTGTAGTATCATTTTAAGTCCTTTTCAAAAAACTATGGGGCAACGTTATAAACCTTTGAAAACAAAAATAATTTGGACTAAAATTAGTTTGGTCCTGAAATGCTAGAGATAGCTGAATTCGAATTCGATTGCTCGTTCAGAATATTTCGAGTTTATTGCAGAAAGTCCAAACACGTTAACTATTCTTTGTTTCAATAACATGATATTAGAGTTAAGAATTTAGAATTAGGAATCATTTTTTGTGTCTCCATCTTCAACATCCTTTCCCATCACAATGTCTCTCCCTCCAACATTTCCCTCTCCAAATCCTCTCCTTCTAGGTTCTAGCTACTCTTTTAGGTTACAAATCACACTATTTAATCTATCAGTAGCCAATCTACACGACACCAAGAGAACCGTACGTTGTTAGTAAAAGTTGCATGTGCCACCTCCGACTTTTGTCGTGCACTCTCACAATATTATAAGAATATAGTATATATTGTAGATCATGATTTATACCATGGGAAATGGTAATGAATCTCTTAAAGGCATTGATTTAGCAGTAATTTTGGCCAAAATGGGCAAATGCCCATTTCACACAAAAAATTTAGCATTTTACCTTATTTTTCAAACTAATTAGAGAAATATTCTTGTTTTGAAACTCAATTTTTAGACAACCGAGTTATAGCAAACTGAAAAATTTAAAATAAAAAAAATTTGGAATTCGAGTTCCATGTAAAGTACTCAAGTTCCATGAACTCGAGTACCATGCAAAGTACTTGAATTCATGGAACTCAAGTTCCAAAAAAAAAAAAAAAATTCTAAGCCCATATTCACTATAACTCGATGTTCTAAAAATCGAGTTTTACATTTGGAACTTGATTTTTAGAAAATCGAGTTCCAAAACAGTGGCATTTCCCTAATAAGTTTCAAAATATGGAAAAATGCTTAATTTTTTTGTGTGAAATGAGTAAAAGCCTATTTTGGCCTAGTTATTTTTAGAAATATTTTATGGAAAAATAATAAAGTAATTGATTTTATTGACAGCTTTTTATATTTTTCATAAAAGTAATGTCAAAACCTCCCTATTATAGTTTATTAACAATTACCTTAAGGTATTCGTTAACGTGACCCTTATACAATCGATACCCTCCCTCTCTCTCTCTCTCTCTCTCTCTCTCTCTCTCTCTCTCTCTCTCTCTCTCTCTCTCTCTCTCTCTCTCTCTCTCTCTCTCAACATTAGGAAAATAGCATGTGTCTGCATATGACTCACTTAATGAATTATATACAATCACTAAAGTGTGGTTTAGTAAGTAAACACATGTTATTTTCCTATTGTTTACTTTAGAATTTAGTTACGAATTCACACGATGTTCTAGCTTTAGCCCAACCTATATACCTCATTTCCCACAAAATTAAACTCTAATCCTCTTTGAGTTTCATTCTCATTTGAAGTGTGAGAGAAACTCAAAGAGAATTAAGAGCCAAACACCTTGTGAGAGGAGATTAAGACCATCACACTCATCACTATCTATAAGTTATGTGTGTTAATTGGAGTTTGGAAAATATTGGAGCAACCCAAAATCAGCCATGAATGCTTTAAGTTGCAATTAGCATTCAATTGCAAATCCAAGAACTAAAGTAGAGAGAAATTGTAAAGTTGGTTGCGAGCATAAGCTTTGAGAGCTTAAGTATATAGTTACTATTAGACTTGAAGGGTTTTGTGAGTAATAAATACTGCAACTATTTATTATAGAAGACCGTTTTGTACGGGGAGGTTGTGGAGAGGTTTTGACACATGATACTTGAGTTTTTTTCTTCATAAATACTTCAATGTGTTGTTAGTGTTTACTTTTCTATGGTTGTGTTGATATTTATGTTTATCCATGCTTATTAACGTTATATTGGTGCGCTAATCATGACGCAATTGGGTTTAAAATTGTTATATTAGGTTAAAATTAGTATTAACCATAATAGTAACTTGGGATCTAAATCATAAACATAGTAAAATTTGATTGTACTCAACATGGTTCTATTGTAACATTACAGGAATTGAGACATCATCAAGAGCGACTCTAAACAATTTTTTGTGTTTTATACTTTCTTCCTACTGCTATTTTTTCCTTCCTAGCCAGCTAGTCTTCTAGACCCAGCTTTTATATCAATCTAATCTGGACAAAGGTGAAGGTTCAATTCCTCTTCTTCTTTTTGTTTAATTTTGATGTTTTTCTAAAGTTTACTCATTGAGAGAGAGCGAGTGCAAGTTTGTCTCAATCAATGTCAAAACAGCACAAGAATTTCTAGACTTCCTGACCACTCTAGGTAAATGTCTCTAACAACTTTTTCTTATCATAGTGCCTAAAAGGTGTTCCTACTATCTTTCCTAGCTAGCTAGGTCTTGACAAGCCCTAGTTTATATGTTCTTCACTAATGCTTGCATAGTTGCATGGTTTTGCAGGCCACTAATTCCTAGCTATCTCAATCATGGTAACAAGGACTTCAAATATGTTTATCAGGTATCTCAGTTAGACTACTTCTTCCTACACTCAGCTTGTCTTATCCCCCCCACCCCCACACACACATATATAAAAGAAAGAAACCCTTAAATTGGACGGCTGGGATCTAGAACTCTCTCTGGCAATGGCACCATTATATACAGCTTTCCTATCCACATTTTAGAAAATGCTAAGCTACGTGTACTGATTTCAGAGTTGGACCATGGTGGCCCATGGAGCACCAAACTGGTTATGTTTAGAATATCCCTAGAAAGTGCAAGTTCGGACCCAGAGTTGTGCCTTGGTCCGACTGATTGTCGAACCAGAACTGACCCTTTAAATTAATCTGTGTCGGCCATCTTCCGTCTCAATTGATTGGGTACAAACCAACACATCCCCTTTGGTTTTAGTGTTAGGTATCTATATATGTTGTTTAACCAATCATATAACACCAATAACTTAGCCCACAGTATAAAATCACGTAACACCAATAATTGTAGCTCTATGTTTCCGGAATTAATTAACGAAGTATTCAAATTCACTTATCCATAACAAAAAAAACAATATCATCTTTCTAAAATTGATAATTCCCTATAAACAAATTTATAGAACGTTATAGTATATGCATGGTTCATTTGATAGCTAATTTAAGCCGGCCACCATAACTAATATGATGGCCGGCTTGCTTAATTTCTGGGTTAAAAGCTTAGTTTTTGATCGTTGTTGAGTGACTAATGACTCTTGGGACGAGCCACATTGGTGGTATATCCATTAATAAGAGACTCCAATAATATAATCACTTTCATGCAAACATATGTACGTAGTTTCACCATGGTTACATTATATATATTTTTTATTTTTCATAAAATTAAAAAAAGACATGGGATTTTTTTATGAGAACATATTGCATCAATACATATCAAAAATGAGTATTTTTTTGGGGGGCCTCTATTTTTTTTCATCTAGAAAACAAAGAAATTAACATGGTTTTTTTTTTTTTTTTTTTGTGAAAGTTCAAACTGACGTCCTATCAATATCAGTGTACGAAAAACTTATCCTTCTGAAAAATAGACTTGACTCGAACCCTTAGAAGTGTTAGAACGTCATGTCACTCAATTGTTTTTTTTTTTTTAGTGCGTCATGTCACTCAATTGTTGATTGTCATGACTGTATAGCTCTAATGCAATACGGCAAAAATAAGCACAAAAGGAGGACAAAAAAGTTGCTTCAGTGGAGTACTACAAACTCATTCCTAATTGTCATCTTATTGAGCTCTCGTTTCAAAGTGAGGTACAGCTCACAATGCAGGTACTTTTGCCTGTATATTTTTTTTTTCTTTTGACATTTTTAAGCATCAAGGAATTTCCAATGAATTGATTTTAGTGGATTAAAGTACTGCCTGTCTTGTTCCATATGCAATTTATAAAAGAATGATAGCAGTACTACCACAAAGCTCATTATTTTCACTTAATTTGTTGTAGTATTAGCATTGATCTTTATAAAAAATAAAAAAAAGAGAGAGAAGTATTTCTTTTGTCATTGTGCTTGACAATGAACCATAAAAGAATGCCGTTAGTGTTGTCAAATGTGTGCAATCAGAGTCAATTAATTTATTGCTCTTAGAATATTTGATCATTTTTCCTTGACTATAAGCTTTATTCATTTTACTGCAAGGGCAAGCAGGAATTTCTGATTATGGGTGTTTCTGGGACTTACTTATTTTATTAAAATTGAAAACTTTTTACTTGAAGTATTGTAGATAAAGGTAATGTTAGTTAAAATAGTATAGTGAGATTCATGAATAGTACCAAAAAGTGCAGTGAAACCCATAAATAGTAGTAAAAATAAACTGAATAGTAAAATAAATTGACAAAAAATAAGCTAGCCAAACAGACACTATGTGTGCGTTTGATATTGATTATTTTTGCCAGCTTATTTAACTATTTAATTTATATTTGTTACTCTTCATGAATCTCATTGCACTTTTTAAAACTATTCATGAGTCTTATTGTACCATTTCAACTCATTTTTACCTTTATTTATTATACTATTAGTAAAAAAAATTTAATTTCAAGTATATAATTTGTTCCCAAATAAATGGTCAAATTTAAAACCTCACTTCACTCTATAAAAATTTCAGTTGTAAATCTTTCCACAATGCCATCTTGTTTATGCGTTCGTACATTCATTATTGCCATTGGTGCTTGATCCTTGGGATTTGATTTTTGACAAGTGGATGTTTAGACTTTTAGTAACAGCTTATTTGGACAAAAAGAGCATTTGCATTGGCATAGGCATAGCCAATGCTTTAGCTAAATAGTCATTTAAGAATTTATTTTTTCTAATTTGCCTGTTCGCTCGAATACACCTCACTTCCCACTCTTACTATGTTTGACAAAACGGAGGGGAAAAGTAGAGAAGAAATGAAAGAAAGAGAAAGGGGGACATTTTTCTTTCATAGTGTTTGGTTTGCAAGGTAGAAAAGAAAAGAAAGAGAGTCTTTAGGTTAATTAAGAATGACAAATCGTGTTAGCTAGTAATGTTCATGTTATGTCAAAGTATGGGGTATTCGAAAATATGACTTAATTCTAACCCAACCCATTTAATAATCATATTAAACTCCCTCAACTCTAACACAACTTATTAATTATATAAGTAGATTGATACAACACGGCCCATTTCTGCTAACACACGATTTAAGAAAAATAAAGTAAGAAAATAATTTTTTTTTCTTTGTTTTGGGTAAAAGATTCGGGGTCTTTAGTGTTTAAAACGCAATGAACCATTAAAATTATTTTAATGACTTAATTTTATATAGATTTAAATTAAATTTTAGAGAAAAAATGACATTATTTATATTAATTGGGTTGTTTCAGGTTGAATACAGATTAAGCTGGTCAATACAGAATTAGTCTTTTTTTTAATCTAAGAATTAATCAATTTTATTAATCATGTTAAGCAAATCGACCCATTTTTTGCACTAACTCATTTTAAGCACTATAACCTGAAATAAATAATGTCTTGTTTGCGGGTCGTGTTGAATATTCTCTCCCTTAATGTGTAGCTCGTCTACAATACTCTCTTCTCTCTAATATTCCTTCCAATTTGGGAGAAAATAAAAATAGTGGGCTCTCATTCCCGAATTAGATCCTCTCCATTTGAAAGTGGAATGAAAAATGTGTCCATTTAGGCCGTGATTTAAAGTTGAAAAAAAAGATCTAAGTTCTAGATTTTGTCAACTCATTAATTCTAGTTTAATTTAATCACAACTAACTTTTAAATAAGATGGAAAAATCTCAATGCTAGGTTTTTTTTCAACTTTAAACCATGACCATGAAATGGGCACTCTCCATTTCACTTGAAATAAAGAAGATCCAAAATTATTCCAAGTCTCTCATTCCATCCATTTTCCTTTCACTTCATTAATCTCTCTCCAACTGGAGAACGAAAAATTGTCATCCTCCCATATATTTCTCTCTCGTTGTTTCCTTTCCTGCCTTCTTCCCTCCAACTAAATATAGGGTTTATTTTATTTTCTATTTTGTTAAAATATTTTTTTTTCCTTTTTCAATATCTCTCTCTCTCTCCTTTGGCATTTGTTATTATCTGTAGCTTATTTACATAATGTAAGAAAAACTAAAACTTAATTTATTTATAAAAAGTTAAAAATTTATATATTATTTGAAATAAAACAGAGATAAAAAGCAAAATGTTGTAACCGAACTCATTTGATCATGCTAACCCTGCTGCCTTGTAGAATCAAAACTGAGATGATGAAGTTTAGATATTTTATTTGTACTTATTTCTGACTAAATATTTGTACTTATTTTTTTTTTGAGAGAATATTTGTACTTATTTGATTGGTCACTCGTTTATAAATTTGCTTTTTTTTTTTTTTTTCCTTTTCCTTTTTGGTTATGATGAAGTTATTGAGGGGATTTGAAGTGACATGCCACACCACTAGGAGAGAAGTGGTGTTTATAGCTTTCATTACCAATGAAGTAAGAACACCAAAAAATAGAAGGAAAAAAGGTCAAATTGACAACCAAAAGGTGGAAGATAAGATTGCCCATATGGAGTCCGGACACACACTAGCCCTTGCCCTAAGGGCCCCTAACTTTTTTGAGAGACAAATTCAGAATTTTTTCGTTTTGTTACTTTGTAGAAAGTCTTTGCATTGTTGTGTAGTCTTTTTTTTATTGGACCTGCTCTGCTATAAATAGCAGTACACTTTACTCACTTGCATGGCCCCTTCTATGGATTAGACTTTAGAGCCTCTGTACATCGATGCATTCCACGTGTTTTCCAGACCAAAAAAGAAAGAGCAAATTAAGAGTAAAAATTATTATGATAGGATTATCCATTATGATAAAAAGAAAACTTCTGCAGCAAGCAAGAAAATGCCGTTGAATGTGTTATATTAACATGTGTTCAGTACTTCAATTTGATGAAGTAATTGAGTATAAACAGTAATCAGAAAATTAATGCCATTAGAGACTTTGAGGTGCGTTTGTTTTTAGATCTACTTTTTTTTTTTTTTTCTATCACTCATAATTTACCACATCAAAATTGTAACAAAATTATAGTCTTACCTCTTAAATTTTTCCTTTTGAATCCACTATTATTTTTTTCATTACTCATAATCTGCTATATCAAAATTGTAACAAAATTATAATCCTTCCTCCTAAATTTTCTCTTGTTAGGGTGTACAACTTTGAGATGTGCTTTGGGCTTTCAATTATTTATTAATTGCTATTTAGATTACTTTATTAACCTATACCCACCAAAAGTTTTAATAACTTATTATGTAGGAAAAGTCTACTTAATTAAAAGTTAAAAGTTAAAACACACAAACTCACTTTCTTCCCTATCACAATCTACATTGGATTCACATTATAAAAAACAATCGTCATTGAATTATAACATAGATCCTTCAGTAAATTTCAACCTGCGATTCATAAATCTCTCTTTTAAAAAGATAGTCAATATTCCACATTGTCAACAAATTATATCGATAATAATAGAAATAGTAAAAGTAGAATTTTAAATAACACCTTAAATTGGACCTAAAAGGTACACTTAGAAGAATAGTTTTCATTGAATTAGCACATTTGACTAGAGAGTGTTTGGAAAAAGGCAAAAATTTTTTTTTTTTTTTACATTTTGGTCTCAAATTTTTTTCCCAAAAACATTGTAACGTTTAGTATTTTTATAAATAAGTTAGCTTTTAGCTTTTTAACATATTTTACATAAATAGTATCAAAAACTATATATTTTGATAAATACTATACAAATAAGTTACTGAGAAATACATAATACCAAAACATATAGTTGTTTATTTATTGCTAACTTATTTATGATTAAATTGTCTCTTATGCAATATCGGGGAAAATATCCTCATTTCATTGGTTCCCCATTTTTGCCTAAAATCATATTATGGAAATAGGTCTGGTTCCCTATCTCTATAAGTGTTTATATTTTGTTTCTCATACTTCGCAAAAAAAAAAAAATTATTTTTTTAAAGGTGAATAGAAAGTGATTTTGAAAAATAAACACATCGTATAAATCAACAATAATTTTAATACTACACACTTTCATACACACTTTTGTTACAAAAATAATTCTAGTACTACACACTTTCTTATATACTTTATTATAAGAATAATTTTAGTACTATACATTTTTATACATATTTTGTTAGAACTATTCAACCATAAATGATGGAAAAAATATAGTCTGCCGTAACTCAAGTAGAAGCTAGAGAGAGTGTATATGTAATAATTTGAGTAGGGGCACGTGTATTGTACTAAAAGGTTTAGTAGGTCAGAGAAAATACCCCTGTAGGAGGTTCCTGATAAGCCACGCACGCACTTAAGTCTAAAGACAACTATGGCTCTTGGGACCCAAAAGCCAAAACAAAAACCCAAAACCCTAGTGCCTTTTGACAACCAACATGACATCCATGTTAGACCAGGTTTCATGGAAGACATATAGGCATTGGAATGACTATTTGTTTCTCTGCAGCAACACTGTGCTGTGGTTGTGGACCCCTAAGTTCTTTCTTTGAAACTCTCAAAGAAAAGCTCTGTAACAAAATAAAACTATTTGGCATCAAATTAAAAATGCAATTTATTTTACTATTCAGTTTTATTTTTGTTATTATTTATGAGTAACATTGTACTTTTTGACACTATTCATGAGCTCTCATGTACTATTTTAACTAATTTTTACCTTTATTTACAGTACTTTCACCAAAAAGTTTTTAGTTTCAGCAAAATAAGTAGATCTCAAGTAGACTTTAAATTAGACATAAAAAATAAAAAATCCATGAAAATCATGTCCACTGCTACCGACCTAAAAGCAAGGATGCCCGTCCATGCTTTCAAAATCTGAGACGCTCTTTTTCCTCAAAAAGCCTAACTAGCATCACCCATCGAGCAACTATTCAATTCAAAAACTTAACCAAAAAAAAAAAAAAAACATTCATAACAGTGATTGTATTTTAGCAAAAAGAAACTATTTTACTACCAAAAAATTATATGTTATTAGAGAAGTTAAAACTAAAATTTTTACAACTAAAGTAAATACCAGTTTATTGTAGCAAGTTGTTAAAAATAAAATACAATATTTTATTAAGATTATATCTCTTCCTTCAATTAAAAAACTCAAATTCTCTTGTTTCCTTTATTATTTTAATGAGTTATTTTTATTATTTTAAATGAAGTGATAAAAAAAATAAAACATTTGATATTGGGTGTATTATAAAGTGATATAATAAAACCTAAAATTTTTAGTATCACCACTATGAATCCTCTAATTTTTTTATTAAAAAAAAAAAATCCAACCCAGCCTAGTATTAAAAAGAAATATATTTTGTTTTTGTTTTTGTTTTTGTTTTTGTTGGTAAATGATTGTATCTTAATGAATTTAGAAACAACAAATTTGAATATTTATAATTTTTTAATACTATATAGATGCCAATTTAGAGTTTTTTTTCTTTAAACTCTAGCCCCTCTAACCTAAAATCCTGAGTCCCTCTCTGCCTAAAAGGAAATAGATGACTAACAGTCAACAGATATAAACAGAAACAGAATGTTATACAGCCCTTGTTACAAAAATCCAGATTGACTTTAAATGACAAAGGTCCAAAACCAAAGCTTAATATGCAGCTAGTCCAAAGCACTGAACTCTTGCATGCCCACTTGTACCACGTTGAAGTTTCGTATGAAAAGCATTCATACATTCTTATTTTATCATTTTCAAGTTCCATTTCGTCCAAGAGAGACGTAACAAATCCAAGATCGATTATTATCTTCACGTAAAATATTGTTTAATTCGGAAACTGTTTTGGACTTTTGGTCAATAATGTGAACACATAACATGTTCTGTTCAATTAATGACTGAATGATTAAATTAAATCCTCCTTTATAATGGTTTAAACTTGCGATAATTTATTAGAGAAAAATACTAACGGGTGCTCTTAGGATAATGGTTAATAATTCATGTAAAGAAAGTTTTTATGGAAAAAAGAAAAAAAAATAATTAATATTTTGACAGTTTTTTTCATTTCTTATAAAAATGATATCAAAATTTTCTTAAAATAGATTATTAACTATTACCCTAAGGGCATCCGTTAGCATAACTCTTTATTATAATATAAGAATAGATGGAATTGAGTTTAAACTCCGCAGCTAAATCGTAATATTTTTATAAAAAGTGAACATATAACATGTTCTCTGTTCAATTAATGACTGAATGATTAAATTAAATTCTCTTTTATAGCGGTTTAAACTTACGATAATTTATTATAATACGAGAATAGATGGTATTGAGTTTAAACTCCGCATTTATACTAAATCATAGTATTTCTTTTCTAAAATGTTATAAGTTTCACATGTTGAGTCCCTAGCTCCTATCAAGCTAGAGTCCAAATCCAAAAGTAGAGTCTAGATTCAAAAGTGAAAGGAAATAATGGAATAATGGTTAAGTCATATATAATTCTAAGTGATTAAATTTGTCGTTTCTTTAGTTGTTTAAGAATTTGGGGTGAATGTTAATTTATTATAATCAATGAGACTGGTAATAGTGTGAGCATATATATAACAGTCAACTTTAAATAAGGCATTAATACCATTACCCAATAGTCATTGTGAGTCTGCGACTATTAATTTCACAATTTAGGAAGCAAGACTAGCAAATCCAGATCAAATGTCTGTACAATATTCTTGCAAAAATTTTAGTCTGTAATGTGAGCACATGACATCAACTTCTCAAACAAAGAGGTTTCAGTAAATGACAAGCTCGATAGTCATTGTGACTACTAGTTTTGTAAGAAAGACCAGCAGTTCCCAGATCAAATGTTTGTGCAATCTTGTAAAGTTTGACGGTCCTTAAAGTGAGCGTACGTACCTATCATCAACTTCATGAACAATGAATTTAGCTTTTTCTTTATGCTAAGTATGATATAGGGATTGAACCTAGACACACAAATCTCAAGGAGAGAACAAAATGCCGCCAAGGAAATATAAGACCGTTGATAATGGACAACTTTTTTTTTTCCACATTTTTCACAATTTTTTTTACTAAATTTCTACACCGACAAGACTTCTGTTATTCACGGATTATAATAAGTCATGTCAACAACTATAAAAAATATGTTATCTTGTTAAGTTTATTGTACGATACTTTTTAATACTATTTTTTTTCACGTTTTTCACAACTATTTTCTCAAAAGTTCAATACTGATAAGACTTCTTTTATTCACTAATTATAATAAGTCATTTCAATAACTACTAAAAAATATTATATCCCTAAACTTATTGTACGATAATTTTTATTACTTTATAAGTTTTAAAAACTAATGCATCAACTTTCAAGACCAAAGACAAAAAATTACTTAAATTGCTTTCTGATTATGTGTGCGGCAATCACATTCACATTCATTGTCTGTGAATTTTGAAATCAAATTGTTACTAGATGCTATATACCTAATACTTATTCTGACAATTTACGTGGGAAGAAAGACTAAGGGGAGCCTTGGCTGCAGATCAAAAGTCAATAGATTGACTTAGTGAATCCATTTAAGTCGTAAATTTTGGCAGTCCAAAATTGTACAACTGAACAATGTGCCTGATAGCCAGCAAGTAAAAAGAAATTAGTCAATTTCACCACTGGGCTTCACTGAAAGACTAACTTAAGAGTGTACAAAACAGTGAAACACATGCATTTTTTTTCTTAAAGCTTTGTTGAAAGTTGATGAGCATATGAGGTAAGAGCTTTTACAATTTTGCAAGATGTACCTACTACATATATATTAATTGTAGCAACCACATCAATGGCACGAGCTCCACGGATCCACCGCCCACCTTTGAAGTGGAATAATAATGTGGGAAAAGAATAACTTGTTAATTTGTATGAAAAAACTTGGTATTCCCGCCATAATTTCTATTTAAAGGAAGACTATTAATGCATTGTCTTTGATTTTTTTTTTTTTTTTAATGTATAAGTTTTTTAAATCACAATATTTGAATTAAACTCAAATAAATTTACGAAGAAAAATATGAAGTTTTCAAAGAAAGTAAAAGATTAATTAAAAAAATTATTAATATTGTATTCATGCTATTCATTGGCTTTTAAAAGAGGGTCATATTTTGAGAAAATTACAAAATAAAATAGGAAACTATAAAAAGGGATTGAGAAAATAATAATTAAGCTAGCTTACGCGGTAGCAAAAGAAGTTGAGAACCGCATGCCTATATGACAAAAAAAAAAAGTAGTGAAACTTAGTTAAAAAATAAATAAAAGGAGACAATATGTTTTTTTGTCAATTGGTACAAATTATTTGAATGAGACATTTTATTTGCAAAAGAAGATGGATATTGCTTAAAGTCAAATGCAACCATAGCTACAGCTCCAACACAGAGACGTACATTTAGGTCGCATTAAAATTTTCTTAGCCATGCTTGTTGCAAGGGAAGCAGGTAGACATTGCATTGGTCATCCGTTCAATTAAAGAGGGGGACTAAATGCGGAGATGGCAAGCTAAGTCGATTCAAGTCAAAGATCTGTATGTATGGGTGCGTTCTAATTGTTAGAAAAGTATTGCTATACAGGTGCAATAATCTCAACAATGAACAATGCATCTTTGTCTTATTTTAGACCTTCCATGAGGGTTTGTCCCAGAATTTATTCAAAATGGATTTTTTTTTTTTTTTTTTTTTTTTTTTTTTTTTTTTTTTTTGGGGTCTATAGCTTACATATATGCTTACACGAATTGGCAATCGTAACGTAAGACTCAGCGTGTAAACAATTTGGATTTCTAGATAAAGCAGAGACAGCTAATGAAGACAAGGAATTTTTTGCCTAAAAAGAATAAAAATAATGTATACTAGCTAGGTTGGATAATAGTATTTTAGTTTGAATTCGAATCGAGTCTTAGGGCCTCTTTCAATGTTAAAATGTGAGCACAAATACAAACAGATCGACTAGGTAGAGCTCTGAATCCCATAGGCAATACCATTATCCAACCTAGTATGAATTTGGATGAGTTTATTTTCATTCACATATTTGGTTTATTGTGCATATAACCTTACCTTGATATCTTAAAAAGTTGTACATTCTTTTCTTTTTGGTAAAAAATAATAGTAGTACTAGTATTAAAACAAAGTTAATATTGAAAATTACTATAACTAAAGTAAGATCATATCTTAAAAGGTTGTACATGATATCTTAAAATGTCATACATTCTCTTTTTTGGTCAAAATAATAGTAGTATCCAAAAAAAAGTCAATATTCTCTTTTTCTGATAAAAATAATAGTAGTATTCAAACAAAGTTACTATTGAAAATAACTATTGTGGTGGGCTTTTTTGTAATGTAGGGCTAGGCTGCTTCCTACTGTACTAGGCTCAAAATGTTCTGGATTAGGGAGTTGAAACAAGTCCAATTGCAACCCACCTTAATCCGACTTGTGCACAAAAAATGCCCTATTTGTCAAGATTTTTGATCACATGCCCATGGCAGGTAGAGCTGCTATAGGAAATTACGGCAGACAGATATAATAAAGATAACAAAGGAAATGCGTTCACTATTTAGACAGAATAAATAAATGGAGTAACAAAAGACTCCTCATACATAAAACAGCAGAATTAAATGAGGGAAAGGATAGTAATAAATTTTATTAATTCAAAGAGTAGAACATTAGTCTGCCGTGCCGTGCCAAACTATCTTACAAAGCCGGAACCAAGAAAGGAGATATTTCCTCAATGCAAATAATGTCCCTCAAAAAAGAAATTAATTGCTTTAATGGAACAAGGCTAAATGGTTTATGCCCAAAAGAGTTTCTTATTTTTAGCAGAGAGCAGGGGCTTAGAGGGAGAGAAGGGGATTAACCTATTTGGTATATGCATGCCGTTCTATGTTCTCTCCTTTTAATTCTTTCTAATTCTCCTTTTCTTTTCTTTCTGTTTACTTTTTCAATGCTTGCTTCTTTGTTGTGATTCTTTCCTAGAGGTTACTCTTGCTCTGTTCGTGCTCCTTCCCTGACTTTATATAATGTTTGCCACAGTTAGCTTTTACTATTTTAGCCTTTAACCACCTTTGTTTGATGTGGGTGTCCTTGCCGACCATTATTGATAAGTCAGTTGCCCAGCCAGCACCACTTACCTGTGCTAACCATGCCACTCCACATCACCAGACAAAGAGGACTATTTGTTTTTTACCAACCACGGCGTGGGTGCTCTCTCTCTCCATCCCTCGTGGCATGCACCTAGTGGTTCCAACTCATCCTTACTTCTTTCGGGAGGTATGTCATCCCAACAGGACACTTTCCCCAAAAGAACCTAAGCAGGAACCACGAAATAGGTTTTTCTCTCTCCCCACCGCCAAACCATGTCCTCTAACCCATAATCCACCACTGTTTTGAAACCCAAACTGGACTAGGCGGTTCAACCGTAAAAACCAGGAACCAGTCCAGAATCTAGGTTTTTAAGCTTAAAGAACCGAGTATACTGAAAACTGAGAGAACCGGATGAACCGCAGTTCAACCAAAAAAACCGAATGAATTGTAGGCCGATTCAACCGGTCATGGAATAAGAGAAAAAAAAAAAAGAAAAAGAAAAATGCAGTTCATCCAGAAAAACCAGACGAATTGTAGGCCGATTCAACCGGTTATGGAATAAGAGAAAATAAAGCAAAATGCGGCTACCAAGATTCGAACCTCAGCGCTGACACCTTGTAAGCAAGACTGAAGCCATGACCAACGGACCAAGTGCTCTTCTTGGGAGCTAATATGCAATATTATAAAATTTATATTAAATTTACATGATTTATAATTTCTAAACTTCTATTTAATCTTTCTCAACATATTAAATATTACTAAATTAACTTTTTATTTAAGAATAATACCTATGCAATTTATGAATTTATTTTAAAAGTCGTTTTTAGTTAATTGAAATGATTTCTTTTAAAGGATTATTATAAAAATGTCTTTTTATGATTATTTATGTTGTACTATTTATTATTAACCTTATAATGTACTATTTTATGTATTTTGTTTCAATTTTTAAGATATTTTTAGTAAATTTTGCTAATATTTACAAATTTAATATATTTATTTATATTTAAATAATTACTAAATTAATTATGATGTCATCACGGTTCGACTCTGGTTCAACCTCGGTTCGACCTTAAAAATCTTGAACTTCTCCCTTTTACGATTCAATGAACGGTCCGGATTTCAAAACCATGTATTGACTGGGTACAGGCTGGTGGTGTCTAAACCTTGCGTGTGCATCACTTTTATGTTTATCCAAAACCTGCCTGCTTCTCATGCGTTCGCCGCAATCTGAAGGTCTGTTTACACATTCTTCCATCCATCCTTGACTTTTTATGGCGTGAGCTATTTTCCAGTTTTCTTGTTCTTTATTGGCTTGCTTCCTTTAGGAGGCTGGGCGTTGCTTGATTGTGAGCTTTCCTTCCCTCAGGCCACTCTTTTGCTTCTTCCTGCAGTCTTGCTATTGTTTCCTGCCGCATCATTCTGCTATTTCTGCTGTGATGTTATTTAACCCAAACCTGCTAAGCCTTTTTAGGTCTACTGCTTATTTTCTTTTTTGATGACCCAATATGATCATTGGGCTTTTTACTACATTACTTGCGGGCTCCTGTATCCCATTTATTTCCTTTTGAGCATCCTTGACCTATTTACTTTTCTTGAACATCCTCGGCCCTTTCTAATTCTACGTTTCCCATGGGCTTTTACTAACTCCTTGGGCTTCTCTGGCCCAATTACTCTATCATTCATCCTTGGGATTTATGGACTCTCCATTACCTCTTACTTTCTTTACTTGCATTATTTCGGGCCCGCTATGGCTGTTGTGGCTCATTCTCACTTTTCTACATCACATACTGCCCATGAGTTTGCTACTTCTCTCTTTCAGGACCTTTTTAGGCCCGTTTGCTTCCTCAAAGTCCATTTGTTTGTTTTATGGCCCTATGATTGATTATTCCTGCCACTTGAGCTTAATGGCTTTTCTATTCAATTACTAACTCTCTTCTGCCCATGTTGTTAGGCTTCTTCTTCCTACTGGGCTTTCCCAAAATGAGCATCAACAACTATAACTAAAGTATTTTCAGTGTGTTGAGGATTAAATTACAAGTGATTTTTTTGTTTTTTAAATTTTATGTACCGTTTTTTAAAACCTCACTTTTTCTTTTTTCAAATTGCAAGCACACTTTAGCAAACTTTTAACAAGAAGCTGAATAAAACGTTCCCAAAACAGACACTTTGTAATATTAACTATAGTTTTCCAACTAAGTTGTATAGTTTGGCCTTAGCAACTTCACCCTTTCCACAACCGATGAATGCCTCTTTATGATCTTATTACTCTTGTTAGAGCATTTCCATCAAGTGTGTCAAATACCAAATATTTGGCATTTGACACACCAAACTTTAAAAAATCACTTTCATCAAGTGTTTTAAATGCTATAATATTTGAAATTGATGAACATTACAATCTCAAATTTGAGACCACACTGTTCACAAATGGTAAAAATTATATTATTTTTTTATTCGGGTAGGGCCCGATTTCTTTTAAAGAAAGAATAAAAGTTGAATAAAGTTGTAAAAAAAATGAATAAAAATATTAAAGAAACAATATTTAAATAAAATTGTAAAAAAAAAATAGAATGTTTGATGTTTAGTATATTGTAAAATGAGATGCTAAAATTGTAAAAGCAGTGTTTCGAAATTGTAAACGCTAAAATTATTACAATTGTTGATGAGAATGCTCTTAGGGCTCTAACAAGTAACAAGTCACATACAAATGTTAAGAATCACAATTATCGTACTGGGTATCGACCCAAAGATGGATCAGGCCCTATCATAATTGGTTCACCGAATTATCGTTCGAACTGCTCGATCCTAATAAACTAATATTGATGTAATTATATCAATAAAAACTAGATGTATCTTAAGGAACAAGCTCCAATAGCTCAATGATGTCGCTTTTGGACATCTAAACATGAAGTTCTCCTCTTTGAACAAATTTTAAAGCAACTTGAAATTTTGAGTTGCCCTGGTTCTTCAAAATAGAAAGTCACATAACTCTCTGAGGAAACGTAGTGCTCAAGAGTTGAGTTCATAAATGATATATACCCACCAGATTTCAGAGCAAATAATTCCACCATAAAAAGTTCAGAATTGGTTATTCATATCTCAGAACAGGGTTCTATGCAATCAATACCCAATAGGCACTTTTGGAATATCATATGTGATAGAACTTAGAAGTCAAGATGTGGCCCTCCATGCTTTACAAGGGACATGGCCAGACTTAAAAGTATAAAAATCCAATGCAGAGAGCCAGACCACCAGACCTTTTTATAAAACAACTCCTACAAAGTTTGTAGACAGTGTGATGGGAGACCCCAACACACTCCAAGGATACCTAATAATAAGCCTTGTACCAAAAGCCTTATTCCCAATGTTTTGAAGCAAATAATACATTACGCATAAAAGAAAAGGTTAACAATTACTCTTTTTTGACTTTTAAGGACCAAAAACCAAATGAGAAATAAAGGAATATAGAAAAGAGATTCTGAACTTGATATTCTACCTTTACTGCCTTTATTGCAAGAGCCAGAGGCCTTAAAGGGGTGCTTGAGACTATCAATAGTGGAAATTCAAGCATAAACCATGAGGCTATTATGTCTGTTTGATCCTTAATTAAGGGTTCACCGCTGCCATGCAATCATATGGCACTCTTGTATTATTTGATGGTTACAAGTGGTAGGATATGATTTTTCCCCAACCGGCGGCACTATTTCACTAATTACAACAAATTATAGGAATTTATGCGTGAAAATAATATGTAATCATGTTCTTATAGAAAAAATAATAATCATCAATCAATCCAGTGCCAAGTCTGATTCACATCATGATACATTGCACATTGATAACAGTCTACCAAAAGCAAAACTCTGTTTCAAGTTACAACGATCAGTGAGCTTGGCAAGAGCAGATATATACTGATTCATGCTTCACTTCCAAATAATAATTTAATTTAAAGAATTAAAACATGACTTGCTAACATACAAATAATGTAAACTAATCATGATAAAACATTTTCCAGATAATTTGCTACAGATGAGAATTGAAGATCAATTTGATTTGCTGCACCTAGGAGCTTCAGTATTACTGACAGAATAATGTCAAGATGTTAAACAAATGACCTGCGGTGGAAATATGTAAGATGTCACTGGAATGACCTGAGGTGGAATATTTGGCATTTTGGAACAAATGACCTCTTTGTTGCAGTTTGCTCGAACTTCTTAATGGCAGTTTCATTCTCTTCTAAGTTAGTCTGAACAAAATATCGTACCCACCAGGTTGCACTCCTCAATTTAGCCTTCAAAAGCAACTTCAACATGTTATTCTTTTAGGAATCAAATCATTGACAACATTCAGTTTGGCAAAACATCAAGTTGCAGGAATATGGAGTAACCATTTCGACATAAGTTTTAAGAGGAAACTTGGGCCTTAAAGTGAGATACCTGAAGAGGCAATGCCATGATTGAGATAAAAGCAATTTTTGTAAAACGCCCCCTTGTATAAGAAGGTCTCATATTCTCGAGAATGTTCTTAACATTGGAAATCATTCCCCATAGGAAAATACATTCAAAAAGTAAAGCTTCCCCTCAATACATGGTAAGAAGCCTCTAGAACACAGTGGCAGAATCAAGATTTTAGTCTAGGGGAGCAAGAAAAAAGTAAGCTTAAAAGATAAAACTAATTCAAATATATATATATATATATATATTAATTTATGCAAGCAATAAATAATTAATTTATTAATTGAAATTTAATTGTCATATATAACATAACATAAATACATAGTGTGATTTACGTTTTTGCCTAATGTCAATGTAATCAGTTCCCCAAAAAGTTGTTCATAATTTAAAATTATTGTGTGTCTATACACATATGTATTTATAATATATATTTCTCAATATACGAGACCAAATAAACATTCATCAAGTGATCTTCCATTCACTTGCGTAGTCGATTTTTAATAATATGCATTATCAAACAAATCTTTTCAACAATGTCCGTTACAACTGTTAGGGTTCATTCTAATGTCACCAATAAGTATATCTATAAATATAAGATAATTTTTTTGATCTTTACCATCTTTTAAGCAGACTGTCAATTTTTATATGATTATGTAATAGAAATAATTTGATTACATAACATATTAGCCTAAATATAAGAAATTTAACAAGGTAAATTGGTTATTTAAAGAGTAAATTCAGAAAATATATCAATATGGAAGTATTAAAGTATGATGATATACCTAAAAAAATTCAAAAGACTTCTATATGTACCTTGGTTTCTTATTCACTATTCAGCATTTCTTCTTCTACCTTGGCTTTTATTTCCAATTACTCAAAATATAAAGTTTAAAGTAAAACAGCAAAGTGGTATTAAAAAATTGTGGAAATAATTTAAAACATAAAGTTCATATTAATTTTTTTTTTTTTCCATTTTTATAAATTTATGGTTACTACATTTTGAAGAAATGTTTTTACATAGTTGGGCTTTCTTAGAGGAAGGTTGGGCCCTTTTTTGCAATTTGGGGTGACAAAGTGGGAGGACAATTTTTTTTTTTTTTTGGAGATGGGGATGAGCTTATTTTATTGGTATTTTACACAAGCATCTAATGGATCTTGAACCCATACCTCCCCTCCACCCGTCTTTACGGGAGGAAACGCCATTTGAGCTGAAACCGATTAGCAAGATTAATTTTCACTTTGTTTATAACTCATATTATTTATTCCAAGTTGCATGTTTGGAGAATGCAAATCTGGAGAAAAGATAACATGGGCATATTCACAACAAGGTCTTGGAACACACTTTGGAAACTGGAAACCTAGAAAAAGATAACATGGGCATATTCACAAGAAGGCCTTGAGAAAACACTGCAGAGCACACAATACCCCTACTCTCTCTCTCTCTCTCTCTCTCTCACACACACACACACAAACAAAAAGCAAGGCTATCACAAATTTGAACTTCCCAACAACATTAGTAGTTAAATCCAAAAGTTCAGCAAAGATTATAAACTGTAGTTAAAACCAATTTAAAAGTTACTATTGGTCTTCAAACATCCAAGTCCAACATCAAGGTTTAACAAACAAACGACTCAGGAATTAAGGAACATATTAAGATCTACTAGCCTAGCACAAAAAGCATAGGTAATGAGCACCTCTTCACATTTATCCTCTATCTAAATCGTCTAAAGTATGTGAACATTTTTTTATCAGAAAAGTATAGGTAGTTATAACTTTTAGGTAGTTATAACTTAGAAGTAGTTATATTTTACTTTTTTGATTAAGTAGTTATTCTAGAGCAGAAAGTGAATAATGTGGGGTTTTAGAAGTAACCATTATAACTACTTCTTATAGTATTGTTTAGCTTGTGTTTTATTTCAAATTTGTGACCTAAAAATTAGGTGTTGAATATTATATTTTACTTTTTTTGACCCTATTATTTGAAATGTTTTTAATTTATTTTGATTAATGTGTGAGGGAATTTTGGATCCTTTAAAAAGTGGACACCAATGAGTGCTATCACTGCTATGCTATTAAATAATAATATAGACAACAGCCACTTACTGCTCTTCCGAATTTGGACACGTCGGAAACTTTAGCCCTCTGATGACCAGGATAGCCTACATGGTAAATATTAAGAAAAAATGTTATAAAAATTCAAAACAATAATAAATTGCTCAATTAAAATAAGGAATTAGTTGTTGCACTAAAAAACAGTCTTTAACGCTTGAGTTGCTGAGAATAAAAAACACACTTGTGAAGGACCAAAAAATATGGCATCTATGGTAAGTATGAATCATAAGTACATACAAAGGAACGTACAAATGCATGTTTGTGTTGGGGGGGGGGGGGGGGGGGGGACAATTTAGCTATGTATGAAGTCAAACACAGAAATACCAATACTAGAGAAAAAGGTAAGGGGAAGAGTGCAAACACACAAGATGGAGAAAACTCTAATAAGGGTCTTCCTTAACATATATTCTGTGTACTTTGTACAATTGCTATATCAGTTTACCCTCTGACCCCTTCAAAACTGTTACTCAATATTCATGTATCCTATTAAAGCATCTCATAAGAGACACAAAGCAGAACCAAAACTGATGCAACATCAAAATCGAAGAACAGAAAAATAAAGTATCCTATGAATCAGCACCAAACAAGAGAGACCAAAACCTAGCGAACAGCACTTAGGAGCATAATAGCGTGCTTATATAGACTACTTCTAATTGACTTAGGAAAGTCCAATTATTGAATTGCAAAAATACCCTTGGCTCTATAAAATCTTTAAAAAAAATACTGATAATATAATTAACTAATAAGACCTAAAATAAATCGAATAGATTAATAGAAAAAAATATACAATTGACTTTTAAAATTAAAATAAATTTTTCTTTGCACTTCCTCGATAAGATGACAAAGTCATCTTTCAAAAAAAAAAAAATTTCTTAAAGCGCCTGGACCAAGTGATTCCTATGCTAAGAAGAGGTGAAAAAATTCATTTCAGTTACAATGTTTTTGAGAAGATACATACATAACAAAAGAATTCCAATTCCAACTCAATCACAACGCTAATGGGCGACTACATAGTATATATGTGGAATTGGCTTTGCATGGTTTTGGCATATCTATATAAAGAAATCGATGCATCCTAGCAAATCATCTATATAAATCTTCAATGGGGGCATAAAATTAAGAAGTTATGTATCAAAGCACAGTACCAAGAGCATTATACAACTTGAGATTGCAAAGAGTAGTAAAAGACCCAAGTGTATTTGAAACTTGGTTAATACCAATAAAAAAGATTCAATGTTGGATCAAAATGTCTGTATATACACAACATCCATTCTGAATAGAGGATAAGCTCTTTTTAAATTGTTACCTGTAAATACCACAAGACCATCAGCTGATACTCTTGCCAAATCAGGGAGGGTCTTGTTGAGGTATCTTGGAGATAAGTAATCTAAAGCATCAGAAATAATTACAAGAGAAAACGATTTTGGCCGATATGGAAGAGGAAACTTAATATCAGCTACACGCACAATGCCTTTGTGGACAAGAGCCCTGCAGCTGCTATCTGCATCCTCTATATCATATGGTTCCACGCCCCAGGCCACAGTTTCCTCCTCTTTAAGCAATTTAGAAACCACTGAACAGGTGTCTGGGCCAATATGCAAAACTTTATGCATGCTGTCACCGTATGCTTTTTTCAAAATAGGAAGTGCTCGATGGACCTCTGCAGTGCATGAGTAATCACCTGCATATATGGAGAAATTTGAATAACCAATTGAAGCCAAATTGCTACATGATGAAAAATTTGTAAACCAACTAAAGCATGCATGCCTGCATATATGTATGTAACCCAAACAACAATAGCAAAGTCTGACTTGAAATAAAAAAACAATAGCAAAGTCTTAGTTCCAAATTTATAGGATGGAAATCAGTCAAGGTCGGCAACATATATTCTTTTCCTCCATTCTATTTTATCTAAAGTCATACTCTTTGTTAGGCATATATTTATGTAACCCAAATTGCAAATATCCTAACAAGAAGTATGGACATGGACATGGACATAACACAAGACATAGCGACAAGATAATTCTTGAAAACTAAGACACAACACGGTGGGGACGCAGCAATTAATTAAAGGTTTTTTTCTAGATATATTTATATATTTTTTGAACGTATTATGTTTATTTTAGGTTTTAAAAATAAGTAACAACCAGCAATTAATTTAAAAGCAATAATAGATAGCAATGAAGTACCATGATACCCATAAAAAATTCATTTAAAAAAAATAAAAATAAAAAATAAATAAAAAACAATGCAACTAAATAATTTGGCTTATTAACATTTTAACATCAATCATAATACTAAATGTAGGGACACAAAGTAGCCTTAGGCCCAAATGGGTGACTGGGCCGGCCCAAGTGGCCCTTACAATAGAATTTGTAGAGAATGGGTTCCAAGCCTAGACCTCCTTACGCTATGGGGGGATGCTATGTAAGGTCCAAGTACACTACCGGGAGTTGACGGGCTGGTGAAGTGGTCTGATTATCTCCTCCGATCTACGCCGAGGAGCGACTGGGCAAGTTAACGTCTTGTTCTCCAAGGGAGGGGGAGAGAGCTTGCCTTCTTCTTCCTTTCTCCCTGCCAAGAAAAAGAGTCCGGAAGTGTTTCCCCATTTCCTCTTATACTCCCTGTCCCTACCTGTCATTTCCCTGAAAACGCTCCCCCATGCCTCCAGGGCCATCCCCCGTCCTTTCAGAGGTCATTTCCCCATTTAATGCGGCTAGATGGGTAGGTGGAAGGCATTTAATGAAGTGACAGTAACGGTATGCAATGCACATCTCCCTTGTCTCCCACCTCGGCATCACGTTTGGGGGGAAAGATGGCTCACTGAGCCTCAGGGGCCCTTAAGTTTTGCCACCAGGTTCTCTCCCCGTCATACGTCCGAGGAGACTCTCCCCTCGGCTCATCTCCGACAGGCTGGCATTCTGGTTGGCTGCCCTTGGAACCCAGTGTTAGATGACCCTGCTCCCAACACACGACCCCTTTAGTGGGACTCGCATCCTCGGACAAGGCCTCAGGCCCATATGGTGTTTTGACGCTTCTACCCCCCACACTAAATAATAGTTTCTAACAACAACTAAACCTATTAATAAATAATAATATTTTTTGATAGAATAATTAATAATAATATAACTCTATGTCTATACCACTATACATAATAGAAACTTTTTTTTTATATAAAAAATAAATGAAAGTACTCTATACACTTACCTAACCAACCAGACCCTAATAACCTTACTAAAAATCTAAAACTCTATAACAATTAAAAAAACACAAGAACAAAATGATTAAAAATTAAAAGTAGTAAAATCCCGTGGCCGATACAGAGTGTTATTAAAAAAACAAAAGCAAACAACTAACAACCCAATACAAATGGCAAACCCAAATGAGCGAGAGAGACCGATTATGCAGTTAAATATCAAGATGGAGGCCAGTGAAGTGCGACAGGGTTGCTGATGGCCATGGACTCACTGATCTAACAACAGATTGATGGCTGAGTGGTCTGTTGTAGTGACGCGGAAAGAGAGGGAGGTCGTTCGATGCCATGAGAAAGGGAGAGAGTTGTATTTGAAGCTTTTAATCTATTGATCAACAATCGTGAGCTTACAGATTTGAGATTTTCCTTTTTTTTAATCCTTTGGTCAATCATGTCCTGGAAGTAAATTTACAGCGTCCTCATTTAAAAAATTGGTTGGACAATCCACGGACATGCATTCAGCCATGAACAAGGCATGCCTGTCTTCGACACAGATATGCAGCCACTTTTGCCATGCCCATGCTTCCTAATAACTAGTAGCAATTCAAAATGGCAAAATGATACATGCTTTATTGACACAATTCTTTCACAGCTTGTTGTGATGAACTGGTATCATTACTCTCTATAACAATTGTGCACCAAATCCAATTCGTAATGGTTACACTAATTCTTCCTTTGGAAGGAAATCATCTCCAATAGAAATTCCCTAGGATCTTGAAACTATTACACTTTAGTTACTACATATCCTCTTGAGGATTCACAGCTAATATGATAATAAGCAACTCAATTACATGCTCACTAAACCAATGATTTAATTATTGCAGCATAGAAAATATCTAATCAATGACCACTCTTGGGCATGAGCATAAACTACTTAGCCCGTCTAGGTTGAATGCCCTTGGATTACCTGACAACTAGTTCTAGCGGGTGGTGTTAGTTGCCCATAGGTTAACTGGCCAGAGGCGAGTCCAAAGGACTCTTCTTTTGAAAGGTTTCCTACATTATCAAGGAAAAAAATGCCTAATCAGTAACCACGAAGTGCATGCCTAGCAAGGAGTAGAAATAGGCTATGGTTGCACAATACCATCAATAACCTAATGCACATTATCTGCCTTGCCATATTTCACCCAATAACAAGGCTCAGTATGGTTGGAGCCACCATAATGATCACACTTCTTGTCACCCAGGTCCAATAGAGCGACCATTTCTTTAGTTTCGAGCACATAATCTGTTGCTTGAAATTAAAGCAAAAGACTCTAAGGTGGTGATAATGGATCCATTTCTAGTGGCATTCTGTCCCAAAGATGAGTGCAATAATCAGAAATAAGCATTAGCAACCAAAAGCAAGGTCTCAATAGCAAGAATTTGATCTTTTTGAACCCACGTAGATTGGAGTCTAAACTAACAAGAAAGCATTCACAAGTAGTGATGGAACAATGGTGTAGTACTTAATTCCACAAATTCTTAAGATTTTTACCGTACTCCCAAATATTTTAATGGTAAAATATTTTCATATATCTCATAAACTAGAGAAATATTATTATGATGTAAAACAATTCTGCAGTAAAGTCCCGAATCTTCTTAGAAGAGTCACAAAAATCAGTTGTAGTTGCAATCTAAGGTTCCATGCTAATATGCTATGCCACAACCATCTCATAATAGCTAAATCCTCCCTCACAAGAGATTGAATACCGCTTGTAAATAATCCAAGTAACATGACGGGTATAGGAACCACTGAAGGTACTAAAGAAACAAGAACAAGAACTACTAATTCATCAGCTAATAATTTTTGAAAAGTTAAAAAACTAATCCAGTCTTCATAAGTTGGATCTTTCTCATCATAAGGATTATGTCAAATACTTCAGCATTTGCTTCTCTCACACACGTGTCAAATACTTCACCATTTCAACTTTTTTGAACAGAAATGTTTTTCCTTCAACCATGTCATATCACACGCAATTTACCCAAGGCAGAACACTAACTAAATTTAGCAAGCTGATAGTGAATCAACAGCAAACAATATAGAGACTACCAAACACACATATGTCTGTAACAAATTCGCTAGTAACCTAAGTTCCAACTAAATGATCATCTTTTTTTTTTTTTTTTTTTTGATAAATAACGATATTTCATAAATCAAAAGCTCCATGTACACTAGGAGTGTACATGGAAAGGACTACATCAAGATCGGAAATTACAATGATCAAGCATAACAAAAAAATAAGAGCCAAAAAAAGAATTGAAAACAGAACACCAAGCAAATAAAGAGTGGAGGAGGAGAGATTTAATCACATGAATCGACCGTTCCTTCCCTTCATAGCATCTACTGTTCCTTTCCCGCCAAAGACACCATTACACACAATGTGGGACAGGCCACCATAGGTCTATATTGCGCTGTCTACCAAATCAACCCTGCCAAGAAGCAAATAAATCTGCAACACTTTGAGACATCACCCAAATAACACCAAAAAGGCTCCAAACCATAGACCATAGCTCAAAAGCAATGGGACAACGAAGAAGAAGATGGTTTACTGACTCCCCACTTCTTTCACACATATAACACCAATCCATGACGGCTACACCCTTATTCCACAATCTATCAAGGGTCAAAAATCTTGCCTAAGGCGGCAGTCCAACTAAATGATCATCTATTTCAACTAAGGGAACACTCCCCACCTATTGGTTTGACATTCTAAAGATTCACCAATCGCATTTAAATTATTTTCTCAAGGATAAATTCCATTAACACACCCTGAGATTTAAGCTAATGCTAACCAGGTCCAAGACATTTCAAAACTGACCAATTTGATCCCTAAAGCCGACTTAGTCCCTAAACACCATTAGGCCTATTAGTCATTTTTCTCAACTGTCTTAGGAATTCGAAATGTCTTGAACCTAGTTGGCATTAGCCCAAACCTAAGGGTATGTGCATCAATCAACCAACCAATGGCAACCATCATGTACAATTCCATCTAAAATTGAAAATGCATGACAATTGACAACTACTTGATATTGTTGAAAAAAGAACAATTCAAAGTAAGCCAAGCTCACCTTCAACCCTGCTTGTAGTGTCTAAATTGTTGCCAAATCCACCTATTACACACAAAAAAAAAAATAATAATAATAACAATAAGCAAGCAATCAATCGATCAATCGATCAATCAATTTTTGGCTTATATATACACACGCACACGGTGATGAAGGGTATTCTAGTCATTTCACCTGAATTTCTGTATGAATAGGCAATAAAAAGCAGTCCTCCCTGAAGAATGAGAAAGAAATTAATTTCTAAATTAAGAATCCAAATCCGTGCAATTCTTTTCCAGTAAAATAAATTTTCCATAACCCACAAACAAACCAAAATTTGAATTACCACGGCGATAAGCCCCAAAGACAAAAGCGGCGAAGACCGTGATTTCGAACTGGAAAATAAACCTCCATTGTCACCTAATCGTCGAGCGTGATTTCCTGGTCTCCTCAACATAGTCAAATACTCTCTTTTTTTTTTTTCTAATTTTAAAAAAACAAAAACAGAAAAACTCTAATCTCCAACGTGGCTAAAGACAGTGCATTGTTTATTTTGAGATCTGAATTTTTAAAATATCTCTGGCGAGAAATGTAATTGGGGCTGTATTGTTGTGAACAGTGTGTGTGTGTGGGGGGGGTAATGAAACTTTTGGTGTCGGTTGTGGAAATACAACGGAATTGTGGTAAGTTTGTTAAAAAAGTGGGAATAGAGAGAGAGAGAGAGAGAGAGAGAGAATTGAGAGATGAAAGCTGAAAGATTTGAGTTTTTGAGTCAAGTCAGTGTCTCCGCACTCTCTCCTCTCCAGTGCTGCCAACTCGCAACTGGCTAATGGGGTTGGACCGGACCGGTTTTGAAGGATACAGTACACTGCATCAACGCGGACAAAAAGTGCTACAAATTTAGTTGTAATTATCTATAACTTCACTAAATGTGTTTTTAGTGGGTATGAATTTTGATAAATATATTACATTATCTTCTTATATCTCTCATATTTGTAAAATAAAAAATAAATAAATAAATAAATCGGGGATTAGTAACTATTAAAATTTCAAGTTTTTAAAATCTAAAATTATACATAAAGAATATATATATGTTTTGGAGAGTGACTCGTTAACTCTCATAGATGCTTTGAAAAAAATCTCTTCTCCACCCTCTTCTATAGCTATTGTGGTGTATGGGTCACTGTCTTATTCCCACAATTTTCGCCAAGTGGATTTTTCCTATATTCGTCGGCAAGCTAATAGACCGGCTCATCTCTTAGCTAAATATGCTCTAAGCATCGATGACTTTTCTGTTTGGTTAGAAAAGAGTCATTGTTTTATTGAATAAGCTCTTTTGAATGATGTATCGCTATTTCATTAATTTCAATAAAGTTTTGAAGTATTTCAGATCAAATATATATATATATATATATATATATGTAGGGCTGGGTTCAAGTTACACCTAGTGTAACTCTAAGCAATGTTACATCACTTAATATTTTTTAATTGGATGAGAATATTAACAATCCACCGTTAGATTACATTATCTTCGTATATTCTTCATGCTTGCAAAATTTCAAGATGATCAAAAATTAATAGTCATGTCATCAATTAATTCTTAAAATTCAAATTTTTGTAATTTAAAATAATGTATAAAAGATGAGTTTATGGATCAAATAGTAAACAGTTTCCGATTGATATGAAAATTGGCATACATGTTAAAAACATATAAAACATGTAATTTAACAGTTGGATCTTCAAAATATTAATTCAATAACAAGTTATTGAGTGGTGTAATATTGCTTAAAGTTACACCAGGTGTAACTTGAACCCATCTCATATATGTATATGTGTTTATGAATTCAATAGTATATAATATTCGACTAACACGAAATTTGACATATATGTTAAGAACATAAAGAATATACAATTCAATTATTAGATTTTTAAAATATGTAGCTATAATTTTTTTTTTTAGTAAAAAGTTAACAAATGTTCTAAAGGCATTTGTTAATTAACAATTATAGGAAAGTTTTTATAAGAAAAAAAATTAATATTTTGACAACTTTTTCAATTTTCTATGAAAGTGGTATAAAAATTTCTAAAATTATTTATTAACTATTGTCCTAAGAGCACCCATTAACGTGACATATTTTTTTTTAATGAGAGTTATGGCCAATGACTATAATTAAATTTGTAGCCAAACTTTGTCTTTAATAATTTTACATTTTTTTCCCATTTTAACAGTTTTTGTTAAATGGAGTTGTAGGGTTGGAAGGCCCAATGGCGTATATTGGGTCGTAGGTCTTGTCCGAGGACGTTCAGCAATTCGATGACAATTAGATATCAGCTAAGACATACAAATTAGTAAGGTATGGAAGGGTTCTAGCTATGAAGGTTCAGGAAGGTAGTCCGAGGAGAAATGCCTCTTTGGCTAAGCAAAGCAGAGGTTATAAAGTTTGATCTGCCATCAAAAGCAACACTCCGGACGATTCTACTGGTAAGAATAAACATCATGAGGGAATAAGATAAGGGAAAGTTAAGAAATATCTAAGGAAAAATTGTTACCACCGCATTAAATGTTTTGTAGTTAACTCTCTGGCCGCATTTATGTGGAGGTGATACTTGAACAGTGATATACAGTCTTACAGCTACCTTCAAAGATTGCTGGAAAGTGCTGATGGGACAAGGATTAGAGCAAACAACTTGACCAACACATGGAGGGTGGAAATGAAGCAAAAGAAAGGAATATAAGGAAGAAAGACACTATTATACGGGGATCCATCGTAAAATCTAGAGGAAAAAACACTGTAACAATAAGAACTGGACTTGTAATCAAATTCAAGAAAAATATATACAAGAACTATTCTCCTCAGACTTTATCGAGAAAGATTTTCTTTGAATAAAACCTGTTTATCTTAGTTTTCTTGTCATTTTGACTCATTATAATTATTGTCTAACTTATTAGAGCCTAGTTTCCAAAATTCATTGTGTTGGACTCTTTAGGCCTTAAGCCTTCTACCCTTTGGGCTTAGGATCCAAGCCACACCCCTACAACTCCTTAGAGCTACTATTGAGTGGAAGGTTATGTGGAGCCTTGAATGGATAGATGCTTCACCATTATTTGAAGTTAAAGGAGAATCCAGCAAGGTACAAGTACCTTTGAGTTAACTATACTTAAGGTATGTCTTGAAATTTAATTACACTTTGTTGAACATCATGGGCTGGGAGAAATTAGCCCAAGGTGTTGCCATTTGTATGGGATGTAACAACCAGACCACCACTTGCGTAAATAACTGTTAAAATTAAGAATGTAGAAATATTTCAAATTAGATTATGTTTATGCCAGTTAAGCATTGAATGGAAGAGACATCATATGTAACTTTGCACAAACGTAGTTAAGTATGAAAGAATATAATTTTTTTCATTAAAGTTCAATCTTGAAAAAGGCAAAGTAAATACATCTTAAGGAAGATAACCAACAAACTAAGTAGAAAGAAAAGTACACAAAAAAATAAAAATAAAAACCTTATTCTAAGAGCTACTTAATTTTGAGAACAAGCTTGTCTTTTACAAGGGCCTTGGTGGATTGGGTAGGTGCTGCTATTGAAGATGCTTGGTCTTTACCCTTAGAATTGTCCTTGGCAGGAATGGGGAAAGTTGCCAGAACTAGCTTTTGGTTTGGGAGACCATCCTTTCGTCGGAGGATTCCTCGAGTGTAGCTGGAGGTTTTGTGATTTCAGGGGCCACCTCCTTGGTTTTTTCTTTCTCTTTCTCTGCTACACCAACTTACTCTGCCCCTTTTGGATGACTATTGGGAGGAGGAAGGTCCTTAACAGATATCTCCCAAATGGGGCTTAGATCTTTAAGGGCAGCGTCAGCCTAGGAGATTGAGGGGCCTAGTGCTCGGATGGCTAGAGGGTAATAAGAGTTCTCTGCTCTCCTAAGGGCAGAGAAGGCCTCAACCCCAGCTTGGTGGAGGGCCTCATTCCATAATTAGAGGTAATAACTCCTATATACCTTAGAGACCTCAGTCCTAAGCGCCTTCTCAGTCTCTGCTACCCCCACCTCGTAGCCATCTTGTTCAGTTTTATCTACGACCTTCTTAGCCTCCTCCAATTTCTTCTTCAGGACCTTTATGTGCTCTTTAGTTGCAACAAACTCATCCTCGACTTAACGAAGTTGCTTGCACTGAGTCTTTGCCTGCTTCTCTGCCCTTTGCAAAACAGCCTCAACATTCTTCTTCTCCCTATCAGCATTAGTGAGCTTGGTGTTCAGCTCTTTGATCCCCTTCTCGGCCACGTTGAAGGCCTCTACAGCAGCTATGCGCCTTGACTCTTCATCCTTCATCTGCTTATGGGAATTGGTCACCAATTCCTCGACCCTATACACAGCTTGAATAGCCTTCTAAGCAAAAAATATAATGATTAAAGAAAAACATTTATGACCTTAAGTGAGAGAAAGTCAATTAAGAGACTTACCAGCGCTAGGTCCCTCTTCAGACTAACAAACAATTCGTGTTTCTTCGTGGACTTAAGGTCGGCCATGTCAGCAGGCAACAGAAGAGCCTGCTCCATCGTATCTGCCACATACCCAGCCTTCCCATGCTGGAAATTCCTTATAGAAGCACTTGTTAGAAGGGCAGATTTGTCCAACACAAAGGGAGGGTTCTAGGTTGGCATCGTGATTTGGCGGTCATGCCCCTCTCCAGTAGGGATCCTTCACTTGAGGACCTTGTATGAGCAGTTCTAGCCGCCTTGGCTCCCTTTTAGGACTCAGCCTTCTTAGAGGGATGGAATTTTCTTTCTTCCACCACCTTTTTGCCTTTTTGGTCATTCTTCCTTTTCTTGTCAACGGGATCAGGTTGGAAAGCTTGAGTATATGAAAGGGTGGGAGGCTTGGTCTGGATTGCCTTCTCTGGCACATTGCCTCCTGCTTGGGACTCCAGCAGATCCTGAAGGCTTGTCCTAGACTTGCATTGTAACACCATCGCGTCAAGGACAGCAAAAGCTTCCTGGGTGTAGCTTAATTAGGCAGGAGAAAGATGGTTGAAGTCACCAGCTGGGATTTCTAGGGACTGGGGTTGGTTAAAGACCTCAAAGTCATCCTCAGAGTCTAAGACTTCAACCACTTTCTCTTCTTCTTTGATTGCTGGTTGGGAAGGAGTTGCTTCCTCCTCGGCTGTTAATTGGAAGGGTAGCTTTACTTACTGTACACCTTCTGGAGCAAGGCCTGAGTTAAGGAAATCTAGTATGGTGACGTTTATCAAATGTAGACGGTTGTCTTTTGCCTTGATCACGTACTTAGGCGCCTGAAAGCTAGTTGAAATTGGATCGTAGCCAAGGATGAGATGGGTTGCTCTTAATTGCCCGTCCCTATAAACAAAGACCTCAGCCTTGAGTACTTTGTTCAAGTTTGCTTCGTTGACAAGGTTACGGTTCGAGATAGCAGAGTACTTGTTTACAAACCCATCAAAAACAGAAAACAATGTTAGAAAGTAGAGCAAATCAAAGAAAAGTTAACTTACAAGTACAAATAAGAAGAGTGAGTATAGAAAACATTAGTAAGAAAAAGGGGTGTTATTAGAATAATAAACCTAGAACTAAGAACCCCACCTGGTGTTTCTTCTCTCATCGGATAGTGAAGGCCATCGTGCCACTCCTCTGGGACAATTAGATAATCCTTATTCATACTTTTATTGGACTCAGGGAGGCACGATATGAACCTGAACTCGGGAACCCTAGTTTTAAGATAGTATCCCTGCCTTGTTAATATGTGACAATTGTAAACCCAATTGACGTCATGGTGGGTGAGGTTCATGCTCATCTTCTCATTGAGGGTATCTACACTACCTAAAATCCTAAACATATTGGGGGCACACTGGGTGGGGGAAAGCTTATGAGCTATTAGATAATCCCTAGTAACTTTACTCATAGGGATTCTCATCCCTCCCTCTATAAAGGCAATCATAGGGATTACTACTTCTCTCTCCTGGCTCATGGTATGCCACTCCCCCTGTTTGCAATACCTAATAGAGACTACTGGTCAGGGGCGGAACTACAGCAGGGCAGAGGGGGGCCATTGCCCCCCCCCCCCAAAATTAAAAAAAAAAAAAATTTTGGTATACAAAAAATTAAAGTTTGCCCTTAAATATATCTATGTATATATATATATATATATATATCCCTCCTCCTCTAAAATATTTAGATATTGACCTACAAGAAAAGAAATAAATAAATAAAATTCATGCCCCTTTAACTACAATATATATATATATATATATATGGACTAAACAAAAATCGTGCACAAAATAGAAAATACTTATTTTGTATGTTGTACTTTGTTGATGTGTTTTATAATATGAAATGTTTAAGAAATACTTATTTTGTGTAGTATTTTGTTGAATATGAAATAGATGTTAGTTTTTATTTTCATAAATTATTTTTTGGTTTAAGCTTTGGCTCCCCTCTGATATGAATCCTAGTTCCGTCTCTGCTACTGGTAGGATTCAATATTGAGCTTTAAAGCTCTCTATACTTTTTGAGGTGTCTACTAGGTAAGCAAATCTACCCATAGGAGAGAAAAGGTGAAGATAATAGATGGACGTGGTGAAATTAGACGGGCCGAAGAAGAAAGGGTTCTAAATAAAAAGAAAGACATAAGAGACAAAAGAGAAGAAAGGAGGAAGAAATTGCTAGAGACAATTTATGGGAGAGAAGAAAGGCTCCTTGAACTAGCTCTTAAGTTTTGAAAGTGCAAAAAGTGAAATAGTTGAAACTTTTGAGCGATATATATATGAGAGAGAAAAGCAAGCAGGAAAACTCCCGCTCAAGTTCCTATAAAAGCTCCAGCTATTGGATCTCCATCGTACTGCAAAACGTGGGGAACATGGAACCGCAGAAATTAATTGCAGGCATGTCTCGGATGCCGAAACGTCAGGAGCATGCTTCTAGGCAGTTAAAAAGACAACTGCACAGATAGAGTTGATGTAAGGGAAAAGCAAAATTATTATTATAATATCGAAATCCTCCTTTTTTCCAAGGAGCCAAAGAGGGAATTTCAAGGGGCTATTGTAGGGCTGGAAGGCCTAGGGGCGTATATTGGGTCATGGGACTTATCCGAGGACGTTTAGTAGTTTGAGAATAGTTAGATATTAGCTAAGGCATATAAATTAGTAGGTTATAGAAGGATTCTAGCCATGAAGGTTCGAGAAGGTAGTCCAAGAAGAAATACCTCCTTGGCTAAACAAAGCAGAGGTCAGAAAGTTTGGTCTGCCATTAAGAGAAATGCTCTGGACGATTCTACTAGTAAGGATAAACATCAAAAAGGAATAAGACAAGGGAAAGTTAAGAAATATCTAAAGGAAAGCTGCTACCATCGTATTAAATGCTCTGTAACTAACTCTCTAGCCGCATTAATGTAGAGGTAATACCTAAACAGTGATATACAACCTTACAACAACCTCCAAAGACTTCAGGAAAGTGATGATGGGATAGGGATCAGGGCAAGCAACTTGACCTATACATGGAGGGTGGAGATGAAGCAAAAGAAGCGGATATAAGGAAGAAAGACACCATTATACAGGGATCCATCGGAGAATCTAGAGGGAAAAAAAAAACTGTAGCAATAAGAACTGGACTTGTAATCAAATTCAAGAGAGATATATATAAGAACTATTCTCCTTGGATTTTGCCGAGGAAGATTCTTTGAATAAAACTTGTTTATCTTAGTTTTTTTGTCATCTGGACCCATTATAATTATTGTCTAATTTATTAGAGCCTAGTTTCCCATCCACTCTCTACAAATTCATTGTGTTGAGCTCTTTGAGCCTTAAGCCTTTTTGCCTTTGGGCTTAGGATCCAAGCCACGCCTCTACAAAAGAATTTTTAAATTATATTTTTTGCAATAATTAAAAAAAAAATGCAACTATTTTGCAAGAATTTTTTTAATATCTCTCTTTTTCTTTTTTTGAAAGAGACAAATCTCTCATGTTAACATAATAATAGAGATTGGACATCATGTCCAAGTGAAAAAAAAAATTAAAATTAAAAAGAAATATGTATTTCATGTTTTTAACTGAGTTGTATGTCATCATTGTCGTGTAGAGTGGAAAGGAGTAGGCTAGGGGTGAATAATGGGCTGCTTTTGTTTCTTTGGTTTGGGCCAGTTTCCATCTCCATTATGCCGTTTCTTGTGGTGAAAGTTTTAAATAGAATTGGTTCCAGGCCCAAGCTTTTTCGTATTTTCCCCATTTTGGGTTAAGTAATAAAGTATTTATTCAACCCAAAAAAAAAAGAAAAAAACCAACAACAACTGATGGAAATTGTATGTAGTATGAAAATTGAAGAAGTCAAGATCATACATAGACTTGGTTGCCAAACTATAAGGCACTAAACCAATTGCCCAATTTGAGACATGGGCTTCACTCTGTCACTGCTAAATCTTGTGAGATCTCTCTCTTTCCCAATCTTTCAGTCTAACTTACACTATTGGTGGTGTGTTTGTCATTGTGTATAATAATGGCTTGGACCATCAACGAAGCCAATTGATGTTGAGTCGACAAAATTGCTTTATGTGATTCAATTGTGATGCTCTTCACAATGTGATTTTTTTTGTTCTTTCATCTCCCATATTGGTCAATAACTCTGATTATTGTGGATGTTTTACTTGGTTTTACAGCCCTTTTATTTTTAGTGTACATGTCATGTTTTGAGACCAACAAACTCACTTGTTTATTAGGAAATGTTTTTTTTTTTTTTTTTTAAAAATCCTTCCAACTCTTGTTATATCTTTTTATTAAATCTAAAGTTTGAAAATATAACTGTTAGATTACAAATTTCTTATGTTCCTATTAGGCGTATCAATTTTTTTTCAAATTGGATACTATTTACTATTCTATCAATAAAATTATTTTTTATGCATAATTTTAGATCGCAAAACTTAAAATTTAAACATTTCAATTATAACATAGCTATGGATCTTTCATCTTTTTTTTTTTTTTTTTAATTTTACAAGCACAAATGATATAATAAGAGCATACAATTTTTTAAATTCACATACAAATAAACATATGAGAGGTGTTTGAAAGGTTTCTATCCAAATTTTCTCAAGGTGGCCGGTGAATACATTTTTGTATAATTTTTTGATTTATAACCAAATGTAAAAGAAGATTAATGAAGAATTTCAAAAACTAGGAGGGACTATGGCCCCCTTGGCACCCCTTAGCTCCGCCTATCGACTTGGTGATGACCCCTCCTCTATTTTTCCTAATAAAATGTATTATTAATTACAAAAATATACGTATCACTCTTCTAAAAAGAAATATATATATATATATATATATATGCGTGTCACATCCACCAATGAAGCATGTTATATTGTCATCTTGCATCGCATGTGAAATTAGATGTAATCAATAATGGAGTAAATATCAAGTCTAATGCTTATGTGCAATCCTAGTTAGTTATTACGCATAATATACTTGCACAATTAACGTTTATACGTCAGATTTAGGGTCCGTTTGGATAGATCTTATTTTTGCTGAACTGAAAACTGAAACTGAAAACACTGTAGCAAAATAATTTTTTAATGTGTAAATAGTATTGCGGGACCCATTTTTAATAAAAAATTGCTGAAAAATGACGTGAACAGTGCTTCACAGTGCGCGCACAGTGCCGCACAGTGCGTGCACAAACCTTGTCCCAGCGGCAGAACCGAAAAAAAAAAAAAAAAAAAAAAAAAGCCTGAAAACGTAAAACGTAAACTCAAAAAAGAAAAGCTGCATCCAAACGGGCAATTACAGAAACTCTACGTTTTTCATTTTCCCTATCAATTGTACGGAAACATACATGATATGTTTTGGAACTGAAAGTTCAATTTGCATTATCTACGAGGGATGTTGTATTTGCCTATTTGCAAACGTCATTTAGGATTGAAGATTTTTAATCGAATCATGTTGTTGTCACATACAACAATAAAATATTTAAGAATTCTAAAAGATCGAAATCAACACACATGATTCACTCTATAATCTATATAATCTATATAGTTGTTGTCTTGCCTTCCTAACATCAATGGTAAAACCATTTGTCTTTCATTCAATGTGATATATTTTCCTCTCTTCTCTTTTACCTTTTTTTTTTTTTTTTTTCCTTTTTTTAATCTCATTTATCTATTGTTAAAAGATAAAATACGGATACAATTATTATACCCAGAGTTTTCTTATACCAACTCTTTTCTGACACAACTTTTGTCATAGTTTTGATGTTTATCACGTTTTACATAAACAATTCCACTTTTTTTTTCATCATTAATTATATCAAATTATGGAAAAATTGTAACATGGGAATTGCATAGATTTTTTTTTTTTAATCGTAACTTTTGTCATAGCATGATTTTTTTTTTTTTTTTTATAAAGTTTTAATTTATGGTGTTTGCTTATGATGATTGCCCTCTTTATCATTAAAACAAGACGTAAACCAATATAAATTTTTGGTAAAAATGCAAAATTGACTTTCTAACTTTCACATTTTTTCATTTCAGTCCTTTAACTTTAAGTTTTGTCAATTCAGTTTTCTAACTTTCAATTTTTGTCAATTCAAAGCTCCGCTACAACTCAATTAGGACTACTGTCAAAACCACTAAAATGACGCCGTTTTGCACGTGGTTTTTTTTTTTTTTTAAATAATTCTGAAATAAGAAAAATCTAGGAAAAAAAAAAAAAAAAAAAGAGAAAACGTTGAAGCTTTCAATATCGCCGTACTTGGTGAGCTCCTCAAAAAGACTTCATAGAACTCCTCGAAGTGGCTTTGGATAGTGCGAGGGTCGATGGGCTGGCCCCGAGCGTCAACGCCAGGCGTGATCATGTCGAGGTGCTCGTACATGTTGGAGAGGAGAAGGGTTGGGCTTATGCTAGGCTTCGTGTGGAGCCTCGAGCACCGGTCGCCAAGTCTGCACGCACCTATCTTGAAGTAGAACAGGCAGTTCACCCTGTCTTTCTCAGTCCCAAATATCGACGCCAAGTGCTCCGCCATTTCCAAACACCAAATCACAATTTTTTTGTGACCAAATATATAACAGTGATTCTTTCTCTGTGAAAGCTTCAATGTTTTTTTTTTTTTCCAGATTTTTCTTAATTCCGAATTTAAAAAAAAAAAATACATGCAAAACGGGGTCGTTTTAGTGGTTCTAACGGCAGCCCTAACTGAATTGTAATGGAACCTTGAATTGACAAAAATTGAAAGTTAGAGGACTGAATTGACAAAACTTAAAGTTAGAGGACTGAAATGAAAAAATGTGAAAATTAGAGGGTCAGTTTTGTATTTTTGCCTAAAGTTTTTGTGTAGGCGAGAATTGAACCCAAAATTTTTTATTCAACAATATATCAAAGGTTTTACTAGTTGAGCTACCTTGATACGTGAGTGTGAGTGGTGGAGAAAAAGTAATAAATCTACGTGAAAGTTATAATTCACTAATCACAATCACACATGTTATCAGGTCGTAGTAAAGTGTGTGTTCATTGAAAAACTAGTATTATATTTACGGTGCTCAAATGTTTTCATATTTTTTAGATGAAATTTTAAAATATAAACATATTATACTCGTACTATATAATTTATTTTCTGTTTTATTTTATTTTTTTGCCGAATTTTTAAAATGAAAACATATTTTTTAAAAAGATGACAAATTATGCTCATCTGTATATTTAATGTAATATATCCCTACCGTATTTTACCAACTATGTCCAAAAATTAGTAAACACATGCATTTATAATCTACTTTTTTTCATTAATATTAATAAGGAAAGACACAATTATCATAATGGATTTACTACAATCAAATTCCACCACTTGAATTTTTTTTTTTTTTTTAAGTTCCCCGTCCAAAACAAAAAAAAAAAAAAAAAAAAAATCAATACATTATTGATTTTTCAAGTTGACAAGTCCAATTGACTGCAAAATTTGTTAGAAAAACAGAAACCAAAAACAAAAGACTATAAGGTGGTGTTTGGTTTGGATCTTCGAACAACAATTTTCAGTTTTTAAACAGCATTACACGTATTTTAACATATTTTTTCATATTTTTTTACACGTACATATTTTCACACATATTTTTAAACAATAATTTTCAATTTTTAAACACATGTATCAAACACTACAAAATTTATGTCTCTTCGTCCGTCCAATCAAATGACTCATCAACAAGTTGTCAAAAAAGAACCACCAAAACACTGCCACGTGGTCAAAATCACCAAAAAAAAAAAAAACAGGTACGAGTAGAGAATTGAATATACATAACATACGGAGACGTAGTCTGCGCCAATTCAGTTCCAACCTTACCCCGCTGTTCTTTTTCTCCTCCCAAAAAAAACTTCATTCCACATACAACTAACTCCCAGGAAAACAAATTCCAAGGCGGTGGAAAAAAAAAAAAAAAAAAAAAAGAGGAAAAAGTAAAATCCTATCCAACACAAAAACAATAAACCCAAAACCATGTGTTTGGGATTTCAAATTCAATTACCAGCTAATAGGAGGAAATCGCTGAGTTTGTTTTTCTGAATTTCGAGGGAAATGAGCGGTGAAGATGGAAATAAGCGGAATAAGGATAAGGCATGGCCGTCTCCAAACAAACCGTATGAAGATAAAGAAGAGAGCATGAAGATTTGGGGAATTTTCCTCTTCGGTATAATTGGTGCCACTGCCACCACTTTCGCTGTGAGTCTTTGTTATCAATTTCCAATTCCTTTTCTTTTTGTGTTTAACCTAATTCATTATTTAGCTAATTGAGAACATTTCTGTGCGTAATTGTTAAATTAATAGCTAATGAAATATTATTATATGGATCGTACAAAACCTTAAGTTTTTTTTTTTTTTCAGCTCATAAAGTTAATATTCTGTGTCCAAACATGCCACTAGTGTACTAGAACTTGTTAAATTGTAATTTACAATTGGGTTTAAAATGCGCATTTGTAAAATAGCTACGAGGAGTTGCTGTTGTAAAAGCTAGGAAGCACGGACACTTCATTTAGGGTGGAGTACATGTGTCGTATCCATGTCATACCGTGTCATACTGGTGTTGTACTGACCATTTTATATTATAATTTTTCAAAAATTCCATGTGTTACTGTGTCGTACTTATACCTGTGTCTATGTCCGTGCTTCCTAATGTGAAATAGCGTTTTGGGTTTTAAAAATGCGCTTTTTGGCTCCCAAATCACCTAACCAATTGGACTATATATAATACGCACTACATTCGAGGTTGCAACAAGATTTAAGGGAAATTGGTGTAATTGGATTGTCAGTTTGGATGATGCTTACTTTTATTTTTGAAATTGCAAACTAGGTAATTATAGTAGATATTGCCTTTTTTTTTTTGCCACATATATATTTTCCTTTTGCTACAAGTTGTACTTGGTATACATTGTAAACAAGGAGCAGATGTTTCACATTTAAGGATGGTTAGGACTTAGGATTGGTACCTCATTCTTTTTCTTTTTTTTCTGGTTTTATATCGGTTGTGATTCTTTTTGGGTTTAAGATCACTGTATTTCCTAGCTGAATGTCATCTTTTTGTTCCAGTAACAAATTGTTATTGCTTCACCATATATTTGATTATACGATAGAAAGAAAGTAGTTATCATGCTAAGTATTTTATGGAGTGTTCTAAAATGTACTGACTGAGGTCCATTGTTCCCAATGTGGACTACTTGGAAGGATACCAATGGTCGGAATTTTGAGGGGGTGCAGTATATGGTTTTGTCACTTGAATGTTCTTTTCAGATTGCTGTATGATTGGATTTTGTTTTTATATTTCTTAACTGCTTGCTTTTCTACTTAAAAAAAAAAAAAAAAAAAACCCTGATTGTATGAATTTTATTTCATAATTCTTTATGTGACGTTCTTGTACACTTTGTGTGCACCAAAACGTCTCATTTTGGCTATACAAGTTTTACTAATTTAAAAAATTGTATTTTCCATCTTGGTATTCTTGCATTCTTACATTTTGTTAGATACTGCTTTTTATGCTTGTGATTTGGCAGGTTGGTCAACTGCGGAGGACTGTTGATTGGTTCTATGTTCAGGTAGTACACATTATATGTTTCATAATTTCTATATATGCTAGGCCTTTGCTTATGTTTCATAGTCTACAATTCTGACAGTTTGGTCAATCTGCTTGCTCCAATAAAAAACATTTCTTAATGTTATGTAATTCAATCATTTAGGATCCTGCTTGCTTGTTTTGCCCACCGCTTTTGAGGCCATGGCTTGTGAAAAAAATAGAGAAATTTATGGATCTATATTGGCACAGTTGCACCCATTGGTTCTATTGGAACTCTAATATATTAACTCTATGTTGGTTTTGTGGTAATGATATAGCCCATCCTCTCAGTTAATGTGTCTATACCGGCATTCAAGATCAATTAACAAATGGCCTTAATTTTTTTTTCTCAGTTAGATATACTGTTTCCTGAAGCATATCATATTTATATTGTTTATTTGGATGATAAAAACACTTCTAACAGTTACCTCATTGTTTTATTGTTAATCTGTCTATCTATGCTAGCTAGGGGTCTAGTATCCACTCTATCTACCGTACATACAGGTTGTTTTTTTTGATTGCTACACATACCTGGTTTTTTCTTATAATATATTGTTGTCATTCATGCAACTTCTACAGGGATCATTTTGATAATTTTATTTACAAGGGTGATGCTTGCAAGTTCTAGGGGATCAGATTACCTGTGTTTGTATGCCTAAAAATGAGGGATTCTATTTTGAACGAGTATCTTTAATTTGTTTCTTGTCTACAACAAAAATATTACTTACTAGTGAAGCTGATCTTGTGTAAATGCACCACAAAAGTTGACCAGGTCACAATCGTCATGGAAAGGATCAAGTGGAGGTTCTTTCCGATCAAGCTTTCAGGAGGAAGCGTGGAAAAGGTATAATCGCCGCATGCAAGAGGAATATGAAGAAGAGATGGAAAGAGTTGTGAGTCCTGTCAACCATTTTTGTGACTTCGTTTTGTTGGAAAATTCCTCTTTATAAGCAAAGTGTGATTATAAATCTATATAGATGTTAACTAGTTTAATATATGTGATGTTGAGAGAGAGAGAGAGAGAGAGAGAGATTTTGAAAACTAATATTTTGTTGTTTGTTGTTCACAATTTTATTGGGAAAAAATCATATACCGTCAAGTTGGAAGGAGTAAGAGTTACTTATCAAAATGATATGAATTTGACCGTTTTACTGATTTGCAACGCCATGCTTCATCCTTTATCTTTTGAATCACTCTTTCCTGTTCATTTTTATGTAATCCTGTTACATCAATGGATGATGATTTGAAAGCATGGTACTTTTCTTAGTTTTTGAAGTCTATCTATTTTGGTGATCATATTTTTGTATTTCCTTTTATATTCTTCCCATAGCCTTGAATTGTCTGGTGATAAAAATGCTCATGGAGAGCTCAAACTCTACTCATTCCATAAGATCGTGAAAATCACATCAGACAGCTCTATGCAGAGATCTGTAATTTTGTTTTCCCTCTAAACCTCATGTGAATGGTTCTTATAGAGGCATGTAAAGAATATATTGTGTACTAAAGAGTCTGGGGTTCTTTTAACTTCTAATTGAAAATGTGCTGATTTAGCCAGCCAGTTACCGAGAGGTACATAAGAATTTGGATTGGTAGCAGTTATGATTGTTAACCAATAAGTTCACATAAAAAGCTTGTCTAGCAAAGGTGAAATTATTTATCGTTGAAGACCAACAAGGCAATTAAAAACATATCCTCTTCATTCATCAATTTATGTATTGGAGTCAACTTAATTTCTTAGATACCTTGTTCAAGAGGTTGTAGTGGAGAGGTTGTATTTATCTAAGGGGGGTAAGGTTACCCTTATTAAGAGTACTCTCTCTAGCTTACCTACGTATTTCCTTTCTATTTTCCCTATCCCAGGCAAGGTGGCTAAGAGGATGGAGAAATTACAAAGGGATTTCCTTTGGACTGGTATGGGGGATGAGCATAAAATTCACTTAGTAAATTGGTCTAAGATTTGTAGGCCAGTGAAGAATGGAGGGATAGGCATGAGGTGTTTGAGAAGGTTTAACTCTGCCTTATTAGCCAAATGGTTGTGGCGCAATGGTTTGGAGAATGATGCCCTTGGGAGAAGGGTCATTGGGGCGAAGTATGGAAATGAGCGTGGTGGTTGGTGCACAAAATCTGTGTCTGGGACATATGGTGTTTATTTGTGGAAGTTCATTCGGAGTGGCTGGGGGAATTTTTCCAAGTTCATTCGGTATGAAGTGGGTGATGGAACCCGTGTGAAGTTTTGGGATAATGTGTGGTGTAGGGATCGTTCTATTAAGGAGGCGTTTTCAAATTTATATAATATTAGTAAGACCAGGGATGCTTCGGTTTCTAAGGTTATGTGCTTTATAAATGGGAGAGTTTTTTGGGACATTCAGTTTCGTCGTTTAGCGAATGACCAAGAGTCACAATTTTTGGATTCGTTTATAGTTTTGATCTACTCCACAAAGGTGCGGGGTGTTGGTTCAAACATTCTTTGTTGGATGCCTGCCAGCAGTCGAGGTTTTAAGGTGAGTGGGTATTACCATTCTATTTCCCCTTCTACTGGCATTTCTTTCCCTTGGAGAATGGTGTGGCAATTGAAGGTTCCTCCTCGAGTAGCTTTTTTCTCTTGGACTGTGGCTTTAGGCAAGATTCTAACTATAGACAACCTTCGAAAGGAGCATTTTGTTGTCCTTGAGTGGTGTTTTATGTGCAAAAGGTGTGGGGAATCTGTAGATCATCTCCTCCTTTACTGTCCTATAGCCTTTGAGATGTGGAGTATGATCTTTAGCTTGTTTGGTATTTGTTGGGTGATGCCTCAGAGGGTAGTGGATTTGTTGGATTGTTGGACATGCAAATTTAGGCGTCATCGAAATATAGTTATTTGGAGGCTTGTGCCGCACTATTTGATGTGGTGAATTTGGCGGGAATGGAATTCTAGAAGCTTTGAGGGTCGTGAATGGTTCATGATTGAGCTTAAGTCTTTCTTCTTTTTTACTCTTCTTGAATGGTGTCTTGTTTTACCATCTTTTTCCTGTATTTTCCATCCAGTGTTGCTAGATCTTTGTAATTTGGTTTCTTGATGTTTTTGCCTTTTTGCACATTTCCTATGTACTCAGTTGTGTGTTTTTAATAAAATTTCTTTGTTACTTATCAGAAAAAAAAAAATGTCAAACATACTTATCAAAAAAGTATTTTAGTTTCAACTTATCAAAAAACAAAAGTATTAGTTTCAAACAAGCTAAAAGAGTGATTGTATATTGTGTATTTCGAGTATTAGGGAATGTATAATGATTTTGCTTTAAAATGGATGGTCAGTTAACATGGCCTTTATTTCTCTTACAAGAAATAGGCATAATTAATGTGAAAACTCATGATTTGTGTTCCTTGGTGGGTCCATCGAAGCAATGGAATTGTTAAATACCCTTAATTTTTCTTGTTGGAGAAAGAACCTCATGAAGTCCTAAGACAGCAGTGCTGTAGAACTCTGACACCAGTATGTATATGCTGTTTTACTTACCAGTTTCTGTAACTTGGAATTGGCAGAATTGTAATGCTTATTCTCTTAATGGTTGTCCACATTTTGTTTATATCATTTCAAGTTGGGATTCTGGTTACAATGACATTGTTTGCAGCATTTTTGTATGCACTACATTTCAGCATCAGATGTGTCAAAACTATGAGCTCCTATCTTGTGCTCTTGTTGAGATATGCTTGGTTTTTTTTTGGATAGGTAATAGATATCTTCATTAAAAAAAAGTACGTCATTTCATGATGATGAACAAAATGTACTAGAAACAAATACAAACAATTCAAACAGAGATAGAATGCATGAAATCAAAAATGGAAATACATTGTGTAAAACCCCAAGTATGAGACCACCCAAACAATGTCCCAACTAGCAAAGACCTCAAAGAATCTGCAGATTTCTCAATGTCCTCAAAAGTGCGGGTATTCCGTTCCCTCCTAATAAGCCACATCAAACAAGCTGGAACCATATTTTAGACCAAAGAAGAGTGTAACCCTAGATAATTCTCCCATGCAAAAAGAAGAGAAACAACTGTCCTTGGCATCACCCACTGCAAACCAAACATAAAAAACACTTCACTTCATAAGGCATGTGCGAACTTGCAATGAAGTGAAAGATGATCCACCATTTCTCCATCGCAACGACACAAGCATCACCAATTAACCAAAGACAATTTCCTTTTTACAAGGTTGTCAATAGTAAGAATACTATCTCAAGCTGCAGTCCACAAAAAGAAAGACACTCTTTTAGATACCTTACTACTCCATACACATTTCCATGGGAAAGGAAAGGCAGGAGGAGTAGATAATGAATTATAGAAAGAACGCACATCAAAAACACCATTTGGGGTTAACTTCCAAAACAACCTATCAGTCCCCTCACCCTTAGGCATTTTGGAATAAATAAGCTTGTAAAAAGCAAACACTCTCTCCTCCTCCCAATCATCAGGATCCCTGTGGAATTGAATATTCCAACTCCTACTACCACCATCTGGTGATATGCTAATCAACTCTAAAATCCAAGCTTCTTTACCTATAGCATGAGAGAAAAGATCAAGCTAAAAATCCTTTAAGGGAATGTGCCCACACCAAAGATCATACCAGAATTGAATACGAAGACCCTCTTCCGCCACATACAACACATGACCAAAGAAACTCTTAGCACCTTTCCTTAATATTCTTCCACATTCCACATCCCTGAGCACCGCTACTAACTCTAGTGCACCAACCTCCACTAGACTCTCCATACTTGGTAGCTATAACCTAACGCCATAAGTGATTGGTTTCACTTCCAAAACGCCACAACCATTTTCCAAACAAGGCTTGATTAAACAACCCAAACCTCCTTATCCCCAAACCTCCTGTTTCAACTAGCCAACACACCTTATTCCAAGCAACAAGAGGATATTTGAAAGCTTCCTCAGAATTCCCCCACAGGAAATTTCTCTGCATCCTTTCTAATCTATCTGCCACAGCTGGAGGGATAGTAAACAAGGATAAGAAATAGGTGGGAAGGCTTAAAAGGGTAATTGTCAATAAAGTTAATCTACCCCCTTTTGACAAATATAAACGTTTCCAACCAGAAAGCTTCTTCTCCGTATTTTCTATAATTGGATTCCAAATTGATGGATCCTTAAAATGAGCTCCAAGAGGCATACCCAAGTAAATCATGGGCAACCTATCAACATTGCAACCTAAGACACCAGCCAGAGTATCCAACCTCCCTACCACCCCCACTGGAACAATCTCACTCTTACCAATATTAACTTTCAAGCCTATGATAGCCTCAAAGAAAATCATTGCCATTCGAATATATAAAAGTTGTTCCCTAGTTGCATCACAAAAAAGGATAGTGTCATAAGCAAAAAGAAGATGAGAAATATGCAAACCTCCTTGTGAACGGGAATTTGCTTGAAAACCCCTAATAAAGCCTCCCTCTTCTCTTCTTTTCAACAGCCTACTCAAAACTTCCATCACCAACAAGAAAAGTAGTGGGGACAAGGAGTCCCCTTGGCAAAGGCCTCGAGTATTACCAAAAAAACCAACTGGAGAGCCATTAACAAGAACTGAAAATTGGACTGTAGAAACACAAAACTTCATCCACCTCCCCCACTTCTCTTCAAAACCCATCCTCTCCATGAGATAAAACAAAGTATCCCAATTCACATGATCATAAGCCTTCTTAATATCCAACTTGACAATCACACCTGGAATACCACTCTTTATTCTACCATCCAAACATTCATTAGCAATGAGAATGGAATCAAGAATTTGTCTCCCCCCAACAAAAAAATTATGAGAATTAGATATAAGTTTATCCAAAACACAATGAAGCCTATGTGCCAACACTTTTGATAGCAGCTTATACTAGCTACCCACAAGGCTAATAGGACGAAAGTCCTTAATGTTAACAGCATTGGTCTTCTTAGGAATCAGACATAAGAAAGTGGCATTAAGGGATTTTCAAAAATGCAAGTTCTATGAAAATCCACAAAAAAAGCCATAACATCTTCTTCTACCACACTCCAACACTTTTTGGAAAAAACCCATAGTAAAACCATTTGGCCCAGGTGCCTTATCACCTTCAGCCTCCTTTAAAATTGCAAGAACCTCCTTTAAAACTGCAAGTCCTTATCAAATTCCCTCTCTAAAGATAGTCTCTCAGACTCATCTAAACAAGCAAATTCCAAGCCATCAATTGTAGGTCTCCAAGATTCAGGCTCTTGATATAGATTCTTATAAAATTCCACCACTTGAGCCTGAACCTCCCTATCATCCTCATAAAGCACACCCTCAACCTCCACTCCCCTAATTTGATTGGTTCGCCTGTGTGAGTTAGCCAACCTATGGAATAACCGAGTATTATTATCCCCCTCTTTTATGAACAAGGCCTTGGATTTTTGCCTCCAAGAAATTTCCTCCAAAGAAGCTAAATGCTCGATATCAACTTTGATTGCAGTTCTTCTAGATCTATCTTCTAGAGACAAAGCTTGCAGCTTTTCTCTCATATCAAGTTCCAACAACTCGGTCAAAAGACATTTCTTCTTAAAAGCCACATCCCCAAACACATGCTTATTCCAATGCTTCAAATCACTTTTCAAAGCCTTCAATTTACAAGCTAAAACATAACTTGGAGGCCCCACAAAGTGATAACCCCCCCACCACTGCCAAACGTGATCCACAAAACCCTTCACTTTTAGCCACATATTTTCAAATTTAAAAGCAATCTTCCCCCTCAACATACCTCCTGCCTCCACTAAAATAGGACAATGATCTGACAACACCCGAGGAAGAGACTTTTGTGTCACATCCAAAAAATGATCCTCCTAGTCAGCTGAAATCAGAGCACTATCAATTCTGGACATGGAAGGATTATTAGAATCACGAAACCAGGTGTAATAACCTCCCTCCAAAGGCAGATCAACCAGATTATGTTTCTCAATAAAGTCAGAGAATTTAAACATGGCTGAGCTAAAAGAGTTACAACCAAGCCTCTCTACTGGATATCTGATGATGTTAAAATCACCAATCAAACACCAGGCCGAACTCCACCGTAATCTTATAGAATCAAGTTCCACCCACATATCATTCCTAGCACTGTCATCAGATGGACCGTACACCCCCGAACATACCCATTCAAAACTGTCTACCACTCCCCTCAACAAAACACAAACAGAAAATCTACCAACAAAATGATCAACTTTCTCAAACACCCTCCTATCCCATGCCAACCAAATACCCCCAGCAGTGTGAATTGCATCCAAAACTGCCCAATCTACAAATGGACTGCCCCATAAACTTTTTACAACGGTAGAGTTTGTAGTGTCCAATTTGGTTTCCTGTAAACAAATAACATCACCCTTCACTCCTTAAGCAAATTTTTCACAATAACCCTCTTATGAAAATTATTTAAACCCCTCACATTCCAAGATAGGATTTTCAGATTCATGGATACTGATCTGAGCCCAAACCAATGAATTTCAAACTACCTTTAGAGTTTGTACTAGCCTTTCTGTCATAATTAATGGAAGAGGCTAAAAACTCCTTAATTCCCTTGTACCTTTCTTACTTTTATTCCCTGCCCTACTAGAATTGACAACTGCAATTTTTTCTTCCCAAACTTTCTCCAGTTTTGTGAAAAAAACAATGCACTGACTCTCACGAGAGTCAATAGGAAAACCCACATACTTGCCAAAGCCCTTGATCATCCTTTTCACCCAAACCTCCTCCGGAAGACCATCATCTGTTGCACACTCCTCTGCAAACAATGCACTGGCATATGCTTGTTCTAATTGTATCTTTTTATTTGAATCATATTATTGTATATGATTCTCATGTTTTTTGTAGGAACGAATAAGGCGCATGCAAAGTGTATTCAACAGAGAGAGGAACAAATACAAAAGGGGCTATGAGAGCTGGAAGGAAACTGGTTCGAATACATATCATCAACATTTCCAGAGAGATGATTGGTATTGGAAGGCTGATACATCCTTCAGAGACCAGAAAGCCAATTACAGGGAAACTCCCAGGGCAAACGCCAGTTATTCATTATCCCATCATTACTCAGTTTTGGGTCTTGACAGGTGAGGATAAGTGTGTTCAAGAAACTTAATCGCAATGAGTACTGGCAGTAAGGTCAACTGCCTGCTGTTTTTAAGTCTAATCACAGTAGCATTGATCAAAATTAAGATGCTTTACCTAACAAGAATTATTGGAATTTTATCAGTCATTGAAAGATTCTTTTCGGGACATTACATCTTAAAAAATATATATAATCCATAAGTGATACCTGGAAGTAGGGGTTATATGGAAGATTTATGGGATATGTGGCTTTAAATTATGCACAATATGATGTCTCAACTGCATCTTATCGCTTGTTTTGGTAGTCCTTTCATGCTGTATACAGATGCGCAACCTTGCCAAATATGCCTCTTGGAGTATCTTTTGTTATCAGATCATCCAGACATGTACTGGTTGTTTAATTCTAAGTAGTGGTCAGAGATCAAACAAATAAAAATCTATTGACAATCTAATAATTCTCAAATCCTCTCCATTTTGTTTTAAAAATGTGATAAGTACACATGTTGTATCTTTGTCCCTGAACAGAGTATGCATAAAAGTTTCTGAATTCATAAAAATCAAGATGCATAATACTCTACAGAGTACACATGTAGTCTGGATTTATAAAAGTTTCTGAATCTTTTTTTTTTACTCATATAAAAAAGGTGTCTCTAAGATACAATTGTTATTTATTTATTTATTTTTGTAGGTCAAAATTATTTAATAAAAAGAAACCTACAGTAAATTAAGGCATGTGTGTTTGGCAGCAGATTGCCATATGAATTTGTATGAATAGATTAAAGTCATGGTTGCATTTCAGAATGTTTACATGAATGTTGATGATGCACAAAGTTGAATTTCTATTCTTTTTAGTTGAAATGATTTTTCTTGATGCTCGTGTTTGATGCACGTTTGAATAATGTTTGATCCATATCAGGGGAAGTTAATATGTTGGACATACATTCTTGTGCTTGGCTGACATCAGTAGCTACAAAAAATTAATTTTTTTTTGTTTTCTTGTCTTTCTTTGGAACAGGTCCAGGAGAACACCATATACTGAAGCTGAGATTAAGGTACTCAAATTCAACACATTATCTTTGGCATCTGTGATAGAACACTTTAGCAGTTTTCGTTGTTTTTTGGAGGGGTTTTTTTAGATAATTTTAAACTGCAAGTTTCCATTATATTTGTGACTTGGTGTGGTCTTCATTGGATGGATATTTATTTTTTTATACTTTCTTTTTTCTTTGGGAACAGTGTAGGGAAACTTTGACGTTAAATAACTTTCCTGTAAAAATTATGACTGCTTTGTGAATGAAGTTGTGGTTAAGTGGTATCATCCAGCAAATAGTTATTTCACGTGATCTTGTTGACGTATATGCATGGTAACTCATGATAATATTCATAGTCACCATTTGAATTTTTATTAATTTTTAATTTCTTGCTGGATTTGAAGGTGCTTTAGGTATAGTCTAATGATGGGCATCCTAGGGTTGAATTTCAAAGCAAATAGTTTTAGTTACTGTTGGGGAACTGAGATGAGTTGAAGCATGTGCACAGTTAATTGTTTTTGTTTATTGTGTTTCTTTTAGTTTTGGCTGCTTCTCTCTGTTATGATATGGTTTGTAGGACACAGCAGCATCATAAGCCAGAAACATCATATCTACATTTCTGATCCTATCTCAGTTTTTGTTCCAATTTCATATCCGCAAATTGCAATGTTAAAAATATTCCTCTTTATCCTTGTAGAAAGCGTTTAGGGCGAAAGCGAAGGAGTTTCACCCTGATCAGAACCAGAATAATAAAGGTGGAATATATTTGTCCATTACTTAATTGAACTTGTAATTCAATGCCCTTGGCTTGTTTGTTTGTTTTTGGTTTAATATTATTGATCTTTGTTTTGTTGCAGTTGTTGCTGAGGCAAAGTTCAAAGAGGTGATGACATCTTATGAGGCCATAAAGCAAGAAAGAAAGAGCACAATGTAATTTTCCTTACAGCCTCTGCATCAGAAATGGTTGAGACGTAGAAGAATGTATATGGTATACGACTGCACAATTCAACCTTTCCTTGATTTTCGGCAGAAAAATGAAGAACCTGGAATCATTTGAGAGTGAGATTTACTACTTGACAACCTTGGCATAAATGATGGTTTTTGAGTAACACGTAAAGGGTGGGTTATGTATTTGTAGAGCATATACCGCCATGTGTGTGTCCCTTGTAATATGTGGTGTCACAAATTTCCCGGGATTTTGTAATACGAAATAATTCAATTCTGACACAAGATCACTAGTTCCTTGCTCATTACCTATTTTTTTTAAAATTACATTAAGTATATATCGAATAATAATTCAATTCAGCTGTAATAATTGCTTATATTTTAGTTGAAATTTAGTTCAATTATAATATTTTAGTGGAGTTTATGCTATAAGTGGTGGTAATATTGTGGCTTGGTCTTTGGTCCATGTTTGATCTGCTATGTGAGATTTTAGGCAATTGCCTAAGGGGGGTTGGGAGAGGGTCCCGTAATTTTCTCTTACCTTTTCATTCTCGACAAGTGGTTCATGTCTAGTTAATAAACTCTCTCTCTCTCTCTCTCTCTCTTATATACCCTCCCCATCCCTCCTTGTCTGATGTACATTTATACTGGTGTTGCTCAAGTATTGGAATATCAACTAACTCCTTTTTGAGTGTTAATGCTACCTGTTTTAGATGAATTTGCATAGGTGGATAATTATTTAGAAATTGTATCTTAATAAAATGTGGGAAATGTTAAAGAATGCCCTAAGGATATTGGTTTAAGAATTATTTTTAGAAATATTTTATGAAAAAATAATAAAATAATTAATTTTGTTAGATAGCTTGTTATACTTATTATAAAAATAACGTCAAAATTTTCCTAACAGATTTGGAAAACATAATATTATGACATATTTGTTTTTGTTTATCCAAACTAGAATATTTTGCTTTATATTCTATCTTTGTTTCTCCACTATCAATATCTGTGATGACAATGGGAGTTTTTTCTGATATAAATTACACACACAGTATTGTATTTGTTTCTCCATATATAGTCACAGACATAAAATTTGATAATTTTTTTTTTTGTTTGATAAGTGAAAAATAAAAATAATAGATGAGATTTATAAGTGTCAGTTTCAAACCCTTCTTAAAATGATATGATTGTTTTTTAAGAAAATATAGTTGATACAATATATTAGATTTTTTAAATTTATCTTATATTTGTTATTTGAAAGTGTTCCAAATTTTGTAAGCTTTTTTTTTCAAGGAAACATAATACATTTTACATTTAATTATTATATAAAGCAAGATATTTTTGTAAATAAATTAATGTGTATTTGGAATTTTTTTTTTTAGTACTCCTTACAAACAACTCATGCTCTATATGTCTTGAATGACCTATAGATAAGGCAAATATAAATAAATTCATCACTTATATTAGAAAAAAATATAGAACTTTAATAAAATAAGAAAATTGTAATTTTATCAAGAATCTACCAATATTATGCTAAGAATATGACATAATTGTCAATGAAGCGGCTTTTCTTTATACACAAACATCTTCTCCCAAGGCACCGCTAAAGTAGATTGAATGGACTGAAATAGACCAAAAAGTAGACCAAAATGGACCAAATGGATTAGAGTTCATCAAATTGGGCCCAATTGAACTTAAGTGGACTGAATTGGACCAAATTAACCTCTTTGACTGAAGTGGACCGAAATAGACTGAAAATGACCGTATGGACTAAATACAACAAAGTGGACAGAAATAGACCGAATTGACTGAAGTGGATCGAATAGACTGAAGTGAACCAAATAAACTGAAAATGACAGCATGGACTGAATACATCAAAGTGAGCCGAAATAGACCGAATTGATGGGAGTGGATCGAAATAAACTAAAGTAAACCAAAATACTATGTTTATATGGCTCAATAGGAGCACTTCAACTTTTAGATATTATTATAGAGATATAGATAACATCATTTATATAACTAAAGAGAAATACATCTAGAAGGAATACAAAAAAGATGTTTCCTCTTCAACGAATAATGACTATGTACAAATTTTACATACCAAGATAAGAAAGAATGTCTTTATTTATTTGCAGTGTATGTTCTAGCACCTTGCTGATTAAAAGAGTCTGAAGAGGATATATTTGAAAAAGTAGTATTCGTTGCTTCATTTACAAAATTCCATGTTACGTTATTTCAATTAATGATCCATCTTTCGGTGTCTCTTTCTTTCAACATTTCTTGACAATTAGTCACCAACTAATGAATCCATTTTCAGTTAAAGATCGTTAGTGTTTGGAGTTGTAGGAAAGTAGAAGTATAGTTGTAGAGTTTTTACAAATATAGAACTTTAACCGAAAAGCCTTACGTACTTAGCAAATTTGCACCGTTGTGCTTATACAAGAGAAACGTCGAGGTTCCTCATATCGAGCTTGCTGTATTTTTCTTTTCCTTACCCACAAACAGAGGTTAATTTTCTTCTCATTGAACTTGCTTGTTGTTTTCTTATATAGACAATCTCTCTTTTGTTTTTCCTTCTAACTATTATTGCTGGCCAAAATTCTTCTTAAGTAATATTTTTTTGAACAAAATTCCAAATCCAAGCTATTTTTTGCTGGAGGAAAAGCCAAAAAGATAAAGAAGAAGCCATTATTTGCTAAGCAGTTATCTGAGAGCTAATGTGCTTATTTGGATGTAGTCATTGTTTGGGTGTAACTTTTTGTTGAAAATTAACTAAAATATAACCGTACTTTAAAAGAAAATTGTTGTACATATAAATTAAAAGATTTTTTTTTTATAAAATAAGAATTGACACTAACGTCCCAGCTTAGGCTAGCGACAGCGCATATACTTTGGATGCATGAGGAAATTTTTATTTTTTATAATAAATTTGCACAGGGAAATCTAAATATGTTTGAAGTTATCGACAATATCCAATGCAGGTTGGCATGCTCAAAGAACCGCCATAGCTGGAATTGCTGCTACTATTGTTCAGTCAGTGGTAGCTAGCAGGTGGCAAAGCAATGAAATAAGCATAAATTTTTTGAGATAGATCTGATAGACAGACTATATATACTCAAAAGAATAGAAGTTTTATAAACATACTAGAAAGAACAAGTTCTAAAAACCAAAATGCGTATTAATAATGCACGTCTCATATTTGAAGTATTCACCCTCCCCTCATTTTGAACAGGGCCAAGGCAAATGCCGAACTGATTGCTCGTCTTGACCGCAGCCAATTTTTAGCTACATTGCTTTAATTGTCTCCCTTAACAGGTGGACCTCTGTAATAAGCTGGAACAGTCACAGGGAAGAACATTTGCCTCACTCCTTCGGCCTTGATTATGGGGAAGATGATTCCTGATGCACCCTGCAACAAAGAAAACCCAAAAGTTTCAGAACTGAGAAAAAAAAGTCCTTACTCTGTTCCTTTAAACAAATACATATGCAGAATCACACGCAACACGCACATAAGGAGAGTGAGTGAAGTAGCTCATACTGACCGAAATTAATCTGGCTCCAATCCAGATGCGTGAAGGTGAAGGAAAGGGCAGGCATAAGCGGCCAACACCATATACTGCAACAGCGAAAAAATGGAGAACCAAGCTCAATGGGCGAGGGTTCAACCCTGAGAGTAGAGAAACTGGTCCTGTTGAGAATACACCTCCAAGACTTAAATAATCAAAGCAAGCCTCGCGCATTTCCTTCCTTGCTTGATCAGGTGAAGCACAAAAGACCTTGTACAAGGCCCCTGCCAAAGTATTGATGGTGGATGCCACTGGCTGCAAATTGGGATGTTAATAAGTTAGCTTGAGAAAGCAACATTTATGTCCATGTGGCAAAGCAAGTAGAAAAGAGAGAGCCTGGACCACTGCAGTTGTAATGATGATATCAAAACTAATATATCAGTGTATGACTAACTAACCTTACGCAAGGTGTAGAAAGATTCAAGATACTTGCAGAGGGTAGGGGCATCATTTAAGTCTCTCAAAGGCCTGAGAAGATTCCGTAGCACAACGATATCAGACAATGCCACAGTCATTCCTCCCCCAGTCAAGGGGTGCCGCATGTTGAATGCATCCCCCATTAACAAGGCACCAGGAGTAGGATGGGGAGCAGCTGGCATGCTTCTGTTGGGCATTGTCCTAATGTTACCTTTATCAATAGCAGCAACAAAAGAATCATATATTTCAGGGGGGACCTGCAATGGAAATATCATTTGGTCAATAAGAGGAAGCATTAATTGTGAGACATATATCAAAAGCAAGGAAAAATAACATGCAATTTATATATATACCTGAGGGGCCACGACAGTCTTCAGATAGTTTGTCATTTCACCATTTGCAATAGATGGAACTTTCTGTCCGGGTACATCAACCAGACAGCGAACCTCTGTACTACTAATAGGATAAAACAAAATGGGGGAAGGGTCTGCGAGTATGACATGTCCGTGATTTGCATAAGGAAGTTCACAATTCTCCAGAACCAAACCAACAAAACAAGAGGGAATATCGACCTGCAGAAGATAAGGTATACATGATTTAAGTTTCTACAAACTACTTAGTTGATACAAACAAGATGATGAGGGTTCTTAGAAAAGCAAGAATATAACAAGGATAACTAAAATTTAATTTTAATGTTAGGTACTTTATGAACAAATTATAAACAATTTTTTAATTACAGATATACTTTTTCATCAATGGGAGGAAACCGTACCTGAGGATTGCAAAGGGAGCGACGCAAGTTTGAGAAACAGCCATCACAAACAACAGTTAAAGGTGCATATGCCGTCATTTCTTTTCCATCTTTAGTCTTGTATTGCACGCCTTTAACTGTTCCATTTTCTTCAAGCAGAGAGGTAACAGTTCCTTGCTCCAATCGTACACTGGAAAAAAATCCAAAAAGAAGGCATAACTACTGATGAACAGAATTCAAGAGAACAAAATACAATGACATGAATGATCACAAAAAGGCATTTCAGATAGTTAGTATATCATGACACTAAGGTGACTGATAAATGCGACTATACAATCAACCAATAAAATGGATCAAGGAAAAAGATTCAGTGCTGCATGTTGACCAACTATAAAGTGAGAAGAATAAAAACAAGGGTGCAAACACTGCAAAACCTAAAAACTTTGCATCAGAAAACATCACAAATAATTTTGAATCTTCATTGCCATAGTCATGCAGAACTTCTTAAGAACTAATTCTTATGACACAACAAGCAGCAAGCTTTAGAAAAAAAGAAGTAAATAAATTAATATCTAGCATGCATTGATAAAGGAAGATGAGTTATACTTGGGAAGGGAAGCAGACTTCTCCCGCATCCTCATTATGAAGCGCCCATTGTGAAAGCTCCTTCCAGACACATCTGAGTGAAATTTCTCCAAGGGATAAGAGAGTCGGGTGTTTTTCCCATCCTTAAAAAGTGCATAACCAAACACACACTGCGCGTCAATTTCGTTCACACAATCTGCAGTTAGAAATGATGCATATTTCATTAACAACTGACTTCCTCTGTAATTGGAGGTAAGCAAGAAACATCTACTGAGTAAGGTGCTTGTATCATAACCAAATTTATGTTCATCGTTGATGATCTAGAATTAAACCTACCTTCAAGCCCTAACTCAATTAATTTGAGATAGCCCCCAGGTTGTAGCAATTCACCAACAATTCGGTCAGGCTCTGTTAAATCTCTTTCAATCACGTGAACTCTACGTCCATCCTGCAAGTTTGAAGTACAAAATCAATACATATTTGAAAGAAGAAAAAAATCTTTCCTTATTTACAAGCTACCTAAATTGGATATTTTTACCAAACAAAATACTGTAGATAATGGGCAGTCTAATATGAGATAGTTTACAATTTAGCATGGAACAAACTAATAGCTAAAGTCAAAAAACAAGTTATGTTGGGTTCAATAACACGAACTTGTAACCTATGTAGGAGCATTAAAGTGGTGGAACATTGGATTATAAAAAATAAATAAACAAAATAAATTATGCCAAAGGACTATTGAATAGTAATTACGAACTGTTGACTTTTTTTTTCATGACTGGTAAGTTACACATGGGTCTTGAATTCACAACCTCACCCTCCCCTATAACTTATAAGGAGAGGAGGTATTAGTTGAGCTAGAAGCCTAGAACTCATTGGCTGAAGAACTGTTGAACTTTATCGATAAAGTTCACACAAACATCAATCGCAAGAAATTAGTGGATTACAAAACACACCACAAAGCTTATTTTCAAAGCGTGATTCATGTTGTATACATGCATTTACAATAAACATCTCAAATAACAGCAGACGACGATAATTACAAGTGAGAAGAAAAAAAATGGATACCCAATAAAAGGATTGCAATTTTAACAGTATATGTCGGAAAAAAAAAAACATATGTTATTAGCGAATAATTGGAATCGTTAAATCCTACCCCAAGTGACAAATTATGCAAAAACAGAACTGTGCAACCTAAGCATTCAAAGTTGCACTAAAATTTCCACTACAGTAAAAAAAATGTCCTCTACCAGAAATGGTTCACCGTACAAGTCAGTCCCTACCAACCAATTTTCAATTAATTACTAATAACCAACAAATTATACGGCATATGAAATTAAAAAAAAAAATTAACTTAGAAGTGGACTTGGACCAAGTACAAGATGCACACCAATAATTTTTTTTTATTCTCTTTTGGGTTTAAGAATATAATTATAATATTAACATTGGAATTGAACAGATCACAAATCAATTATGCCGATTATTACGCCTATCAAAATACAATTTTGCAATTTTTAAGGGCATTGTCAAATAGTCAGAAAAGGACCCAACTAGCGTAAGCAAGAAAAATAATATAAACGTGATTAAGTATAAATGATAGAGACTTACATACTCACCAACCTCTTCATAGAATATAAACACGAAACCACGATTTTCAACAACTAGTGCAGTTTATACATACAAACGCGTATCTAAAAAATTATATTTTTACAGATCATACCTAAAAAAAAATTTACAAAAGAAATTGCAAATTATAAATTTTTTTTTTTTTTTTAAAGTACTAACATATTACGAAAAATCATCACCCAAATTAGCCTACTGTATCTGAAATTCAATAATTAACATGTTAATTTCCTGAACAAAACGCACATAGCAAGCCAAAGTTGAAGCAAATCCATAAACTATAGCAAATTTTTTGTAATTCAAAATTAAAAAAAAAAAAAAGAAAACGAAATGCTTACTGCACTGTTTGGTTGCCGAGAAAGAAAGAAGAGAAAAAGAAACGATAGAGAATTTGACGGACCTTGCCGAGAGTGTGAGCGAGAGCGGAGCCGGCGACGCCAGCACCGACGATGATAACGTCGGCGTCGGCGGCGTTAGCGGATCTACATTCTCCGTTAGCGGCGGCCGCGGCGACGCAGTTCACCGCCTCGGTTCGTCGCGCCTCTCCGGCGACCTTTTTCTTCGCGGCGGCAGCGAAGGTATAAATCGCAACGACGAGCGCGAAAACCGAGACGACGATCGTCGCTCCCAACGCGTACTGATCCAAAGCCACCGCCACCATTTTCACCTCCCACAATGCGTAGCGATCGCTCTTTGGCTTTACTTTCTCTCTGTTTGTGTTGGTTTTGCTTGTGCTACGCGTGTTTGTGTGTTGCTTTGACAAAAATGGAATAATTAGGGTGAGCTGGGAGAGAGAGAGAGGTTTTTTTGTTTTTGTTTTTGCTATTGTGAACACGGCCTAAAATTCGTTATTCACCGAAACACGAGACCTTACTTACAGGACAAGAATGAGTGTTTATATATAGTCCCACGCTTAACAAGACAACTCACACCTCAACGTCTACTGGGTGTCTTTCTTTCTTTCTTTTTAATTAATATTCTCATTTAATGCTAACTTGCGCCCGCTCCCTGTTTTGCCTTATCCTGCGCACCACTCTTTTGTACATTTCCTATAAGTTTTTTTTTTTTTTTTTTGGATTCTGCAAAATATACACATACATTTCTTGTAAGTTATAACTATTATTTAATGAGAGGTTTGAGTCCATTGCATTGAACCCGATCAAATGATGACATGTATTACAATCATTTGAACCATTTTAGAGTCGCCTAATACACAAGTAAAGAGATACTAATAATCCTCGAAGAAAAAAAATTGATAATAATAAATGCTCAATTATGAGTAGAGCTGGCATTGGGTGAAATAGTGTGTGTGTCTTGTTCACCCTTTGGAATTGAGGTCAAGAAAGAAAGTTTTGAAATATTTGGCCAATCTTAATGGGGGTGGGTTCACTAGGAAAGGAATAAATAGTTGTGACATGTGAAAATGTCAAAATGAGATAAAACAAATGTTTTAAGAGATGGTAACAAAATAAGTAAACTAAACAAATTATAATTAGAATATGTATGAAATTATAATTAGAATAAGTAAACTAAATAAATTACAATTAGAATATGTATAAAATAACTTAATTATATATATATACACACATTTGGGCAAAATAAAATGAGATAAGCAAAATTTGTCTCCATCAATTTACCTTTTTGAGGTTGGGAAAACCCACACAACTCAGGAGCCAAATCAAGAGTGACAATAAATTTTTTTTCATTCCTGATTATGACTTGTAATACATTTCTTTTTTGAATAATTAAATATACTTGTCAATAATGTATTGGTTTGCAAACACAAATTTCATTGTGATTGTGTGTGTGTGTGTGTCTGTGTGTTGAGTTAACAAATTATGATGAGAGCAACATTATTTTCATGAGATTTATTATTAATACCATTTTTATTATGCAACAATCATGATTTGATACTAATTCAGTATGAAATTGGGTGAGTCTCTAAATTTAGTGTTCGTTTGGGATGAGCTGAAATTTTCAACTTATTTACAATTTAGCTTATTTTTGTTACTATTTATGAGTTTCACTGTACTTTTTGATACTATTCATTGATCTCATTGTACTATTCAACTTATTTTTTAATTCATTTTATATACTTTCAACAAAAAAATATTCAGTTTGAACTAAATAAGTTTTTTCCAAACCAACATTTAATAGTAATATCTAAATATTGTCATTCACTTCTTCCCTAAGTTTTTCAACTTCCTACATAGCCCTCCATTATTTAAAACAATATTAAAGTCAAAACCTAATTTGAAACAATTTTTTTAATTAAATGTTTACTTGTTTTCCCATGATTACTAAGTTCCACAAAAGTACAAATCCCAAGTTAAAAAAGATGACACGTATTTTCAAATTAAGAGCACAATTTAGGATAAACACTAGATAATCAACAACCAAAAAAGTTGAGAATAATTTTTATTGCACTTTTCTCAAATGTTGTTTATTTATTTCAAATGAAATTATCATTTCAAGATAGCTGGAAGTTTTAATATAAGAATTCCTGTCATTATCAAGTAAGATTAAGTAGTGTAAATTGATTTAAGTGTAAATTTAAATTTTCAAACCAAAAAACGACCTCTTTTTTAGAAACCAACCATAAAAGGACTTTTAGTTTAGTCTCAGAGACCATTTACTCCAAAACTGACTTCGGCTTATAGGTTTTTTTTTTTTTAGGGTTGGGTTGGGGGGGACCTCTAGTTGAAATTTGAAGAAGACTTTTTGGAGTTCCCCAAAGTCCAAACGCATATTTAACAGGGATAGTGGTCCAAATAATTGTAAGTACGACAATAATAAAATGGGTCCAGTAAGTAGATATTGGACCTCTATTTTGCTTATCTGTAGCCTTTATGTCTATGTGATAATTAAACAAGTTAATTAAATAATCGTACTTAAATAAACGAACAAAATTTAATTAAAATCACAGAGTAAAATAATAAAGCAAAAATGATGAAAAAACAACCTTAAGTTACTTGGTTGGAAGCACAATTTTGGACTAAGTTTTTACTAAAATTAAAAAAAGGGATAAATTATAAACATAATTTATAATAAATAATGAAATTTTCTTATAAAATTTTTAAAGCTTTGGTAAAATATTTTTAACCAAAGTAATATTTAAATGGTAATATAGTTTCATATAAAATAATTTTATCTAAATATGTTTACTTAACTTATATATGATTCCTATCAAAAAAAAAAATTATATACAATTTGGACATTCTGTTTTAACCAAGTTTAAAAATACTTTCTTTCTTTTCTAAGTTGATGAAAAGTTTAATAAATACTTAATACAATTTGCATTGACATAATTTCCCAGAAATAATTTAAAAAGGAGATGGATACATGACTTTGTGTGTAGCATGAGTGCTGTACATGACTAAATAAAAATTCAAGTAGGACAAATTTCCTTCTTTCTTTCGTACAACTACCATTTCCCTTAGCAATTAGCATTATATAAAATAAAAAATAAAGAAACCGTGGGTGTTAAATCAAAGGGCCAATAAATTCTAATGTCCTGGTCAAAAACCTCAACTTCGTCCTTCAACTTCAAAGAAAGACGAAACTGATCACACAATTATAACTGTATTTTTTGTGACAATTAGAAAGATACAATGAAAAATTGAAAATTTAAATAATAAATGTTTTTGTTAGAAACGTAAAAAGAGTGTCAATTGAGTTACAAGGTTATTAACCACATTCAAATTAAAACTTGCTTATTTCTCCGCATTACAAACTAATTTAGGAGATTACTATGCAAGTCCTTTGATTTTATTTTATCCTACAAAAAAAAAAATTTAATATAACAAATGTAAGGACACAAAGTAGATTAGGGCCCAAATAGATGACTGGGCCGGCCCAAGTGGCCTTTACAATAGAATTTGTAGAGGATGGGTTTTAAGCCCTGACTTCCCGGTACTATGGAAGGGTGCAATGTAAGATCCAAATGCACTCCTGAAACGTGGCTGGCTGGTGGAGTGGACTAACTCCCTTCCCAGACGTGCGCCGAGGAGATTCCGTGGTGGTTTTCGTTCTGTTCTTCAAGGGAGAGGACCTTCTTCTTTTTCTTGGTCAAAAGTCCGGATCCCTTTCTCGTTGTATCCTCCCTTCTCTTTATACTCCCCACTCCTGACTCTCACCTGTCTTTTCCCTGAAAACGCTCCCCAACGCCCTTGGGGCCATTCCCCGTCCCTTCAGAAGTCATTTCCCCATTAATGCGGCCAGACGGGTAGGTGGGAAGCCTTTAATGCGGTGGCAGAAACACTGTGTAGTGCATGTCCCCCTTGTTTCCCCCCTCGGCATATCGTTGGGGGTGTGGGATGGCTCGCCGAGCTCCGGAGGCGCTTTCCCAGGTGCTCTGCTGCAGCGTTCTGCTCTCAATTCTGCGTCCGAGGAGACGTTCTCCTCGGCTCGTCTCTGATGGCTGGGTAGGCTGACCCTTGGGCCCCGGTGTTAGAGGGCCTTGCTCCCGTCGCGCGGCCCACTTAGCGGAATTCGCGCCCTCGGACTAGGCCCAGAGCCCACAAGGTGCCTGGTCGCCTTCACCCCCCACAATAGCCCCTCAAGAACTCGTTTGACTCTGATCCGGGGAGGCAAATGGGTTGTTGACCCATAAACTTTCGATCCATGTGTCATATAGGTTACCGCACGTGCGGAGTATGCCCGCGCCCTTTGGATGCCTCTTTGGCGCTTCGTAACGCGCAACGCCTGCATTTAATGCGCTGGGTGACTCCCTGTCGCGCACGTTCTACGGTGAGATGAAGATCTAACGGCCTGGATTTGCCCCGAAGATTTGAGCGGGATATTTCCCCCAAACCGCTATTTCCCGATCATTTAGATCACCTTGGTAGACGCGATACGCATCATTTGCTCCAGAGAACAAACGCGCTGCAGCGCCTCACAACTCCTTTCTTTCTCCCAACAAGCTCCCCAAGTGCGCGCGTCTCTTCCCTTGTGTAAGTTTCTCCTAGGCTGTCAACTCCTCTCTCATTCCTTTACGAGTCTACTTCCCTAGTTTCGATTCCATGGGTAGATTTAAGTGCTTAGTGGATACGCCCTCCGGCATGGAAGGGTTCCGGGCCAAGTATCACATTCCTGACGATGTGGGCCTGGAATATTGTGCCCCTGGGGCCGTGGCGGGCTCCAGGCAACCGGAGCAGGTCGTCATTCCCATTATTGCCTTTTTAGAGGGCGGGATGACCCTCCCTATGAAGGAGGTGACCAGGGAGTACCTCCGCAACCATAGGCTATGTCCAGACCAGTGCGCGCCCAATGTGTTTAGAATCCTAGGTTGCGTCGACGCTCTTAACGAGCAAATGGGCCTTCACCTTACATGGCACGACGTCGTCTACATGTATGAGTGCCACCGGCTGAAAGATGCAGGCTTCTACCTCAAGTCGAGGTCTAGCGCGGTCCGGCTGGTCTCCTGTCTGCCAAAGTCCAACAAGGGCATGAAGGACGACTATCTCCTTGTCACTGGGAGGTGGTACGACGGCCTCCATTGCCCAGTGAGGGCGGGGCAACCAGGTGTGACTCCCTAGGGTTTAAGGGCTTTAGCTTGCGTGACCTTCCCCCATTTTAGTTCCCTTCGTAGCTTTGTTGTCACTTGTTGCCATTCTTTTCATTTCCGCCGGGCATGTCTAACTCCGTTTGCATTCTCTCCTTCTTTCTTGCAGATAAGCGACATACGTCTCCCAACTTGGGCAACGTCAACGTCCAAGATCTCAACAGAGTCCTGAGATCCGAGGTCTTTGTGAACAGCGATCTCCAAGTCAGAGCTGCTCACCTGATTTTGGGGTACGATCCCCTCTCCAAAGCCTTTGGCGAGGTCGAGGACGCCATTCTCGCCGGCCACAAAAGGCGAGCTCGGATAGACGTCCGCTACGAGGGCTTTCTCGCTCCCCGAGCCCTACCAGACGAGCCTTCCACCATCTTGTACGGCCGGCCTGTTCAGGCCACTCCTTTAGCCGCTCATCACGAAGTCCAGCCAGTCCGAGAAGACTCCGTAACTTCAACCTCATCTCTTGGCGACGAGATCGATAGGTTCAACCTAGAGGGAGCCGAGAGACCGTTGGCGGGACACGTGGTCAATATCTCCGACGAAGAAGAGACCGCCTCGGACAGGCACTCTGGTATTCCGGGATTGATAGTTGCAAGACCGGAGGTGTCCTCCGACGAAGAGGAAGAAATGTCAAGATTGAAGGAGCTTTTTGCCAAGAAGAGGGGGATAAAAGCCCCCCGAGACGATGCTTCCGGGTCCCAACCGGCGATACTCCCGCCTCCGCCTCCCCCTCCCTCCGACCCCCTCGTTCCTCCTCCCAATGGTCAAAAGAAAAGAAGGAATGAGAGCGAGGAGGCGGACAGAGAGAGAGAAAAAAACAGAAGCACCATAGGCAGCTGCAGCAGCAACAACAGCAGCAGCAACAGCTAGTCGCCAAGGGAGGGGGCAGAGGCTCTTCTATAGAAAGTGGGGAAATCCGCGGGCAAGCTGAGGTCCGCCGAGGTGAGCCCAGCTGGTTTCCCCCTTTGGAGGTGGACGGGGCTCCAATCCCGGCCCAGGCGAGCCTCCGAGACTACCAGAGAGGTTACGCCCTTCACCTGGCCAATTCGCTGGAGAAGCCTCTACTCCTACCAAGGGATATGGAGGAGCTGGGAAGGACGGGCCGCACGCGTCTCTTTCTCTCTCTCAAGAGGAATTTAGGCCTGGTAAGCTTCAAATATCTCCGCTCCGCACTGTTGCCTATGTCCTTTAACAAATTCCTGGGATAACCTGCATCTAACAAACTTCCACTGATGCCTTTTACACAGGCTATACAGGAGGCCTTTGCTGCCGATGCTCTGGTCGAGCATTACCAGACGCAGGTCGGGGCCGAGCAGGCGGCAAGGGCAGAGGTAGAGAAGGACCTTGGCCGGGTCACGGCGGAGAAGGCCGACCTGGGTGCCCAGCTGGTCTCGGAGCAGACGGAGAGGAAAAGCCTGGATGCTGGCCTTAAGAACGCCACAGCCCAGGCGGAGACCCAGCGCAAGCTCCTGCAACAGAAGGAGGAGGCCCTGGCCAAGGCGGTGCAGGAGGTCTCCAGCTTGAAAAGGGAGCTTGCGCAGGCCGAAGAGGCGGCTCGCACTGTCAGGGAAACGGTGGAGGCCGCGACCAAGGCTGCCTTCAACGAGGGGGTCGAAGCGACCGAGAATCGCCTGACCGAGGAGTTAGGCGAGCTGTGCAGGGAGTACTGCCAGCAGGTTTGGGCTGAGGCCTTAACGCCGCGGGACTCCCTGCCGGCTCCGAGTTGAGGGCATCTGAGAAGATCTGGTATCCAGAGGATATCAGGTTTGTTGAGGACGTTGCTCCAACTCCGGTCGGCGCTGAGATCATTGCCCCGGAGCAGCCCCCTCCTCCCGGGTGCAAGCCCAGCCCCACGATGTACTCGCCGACCCAGGGGGGGTCCCGGACGAGCATGCCGACTTAGCCCCTCCTCCGCCTGAGCCAAAGGACAAGGGGAAGCAGGTCCTAGATTCATCCGTGGCCGAGGCAAGCGTAGAAGAAGGCCAAATAGTCGAGGATCGCGCCAAGCTGCCGAAGGAACCTCCATTGAAGATTAAGGGGTAGGCGGGCTTAGCCTCCCTCCATCACTCCGCTCCAGGCGGCTATTTTTGTGCAGCTGTTCCATTCCGCTTTGTTTTATTTCTTTTGTTTTTAGGGTGTATTTCCCTTTCTCTGTAATATTTCGGACAGCTTATCATGTATGGATTTTGCCCCTTTTTATCGCTATCGTGTAACTGTTTAATCTTTAGTGCATTATGCTTAGTTGTTCTATTGTTGCTTTGTTTGCGGTGTGGGGATGCTGTGTAGCTTGACACCCGCGAGGGGGTTGAACCGTGCGTAAATTTCTGAGGCAAAGGATCCTCGGACCTGACCCATCCGCGGCCGGCTTTAACACGCGATCCCAATGATAAATTGTGAACGTGTTAGAACTTTCTTAAGGCAGGAGGTCTGAGGACTTGGCTCAGCCCCAATCTCTCCCAAGGCAGAAGGTCAGAGGACCTGGCGTAATCGAGGTTGACATCAATACTTAATTAAAATTTAGATGGTGTTAAATTTTCCCAAGGCAGAAGGTCCGAGGACCTGGCGTAGCCAAGGTTGACATTAACGCTTAATTAAAATTTAGAGTGTTAAATTTTCCCAAGGCAGAAGGTCCGAGGACCTGGCGTAGCCAAGGTTGACATTAACACTTAATTAAAATTTAGATGGTGTTAAATTTTCCCAAGGCAGAAGGTCCGAGGACCTGGCGTAGCCAAGGTTGACATTAACGCTTAATTAAAATTTAGAGTGTTAAATTTTCCCAGGGCAGAAGGTCCGAGGACCTGGCGTAGCCAAGGTTGACATTAATACTTAATTAAAATTTAAAGAGTGTTAAATTTTCCCAGGGCAGAAGGTCCGAGGACCTGGCGTAGCCAAGGTTGACATTAACACTTAATTAAAATTTAGAGAGTGTTAAATTTTCCCAGGGCAGAAGGTCCGAGGACCTGGCGTAGCCAAGGTTGACATTAACACTTAATTAAAATTTAGACAGTGTTAAATTTTCCCAGGGCAGAAGGTCCGAGGACCTGGCGTAGCCAAGGTTGACATTAACACTTAATTAAAATTTAAAGAGTGTTAAATTTTCCCAGGGCAGAAGGTCCGAGGACCTGGCGTAGCCAAGGTTGACATTAACACTTAATTAAAATTTAAAGAGTGTTAAATTTTCCCAGGGCAGAAGGTCCGAGGACCTGGCGTAGCCAAGGTTGACATTAACACTTAATTAAAATTTAGAGAGTGTTAAATTTTCCCAGGGCAGAAGGTCCGAGGACCTGGCGTAGCCAAGGTTGACATTAACACTTAATTAAAATTTAGACAGTGTTAAATTTTCCCAGGGCAGAAGGTCCGAGGACCTGGCGTAGCCAAGGTTGACATTAACACTTAGCTAAAATTTAGACAGTGTTAAATTTTCCCAGGGCAGAAGGTCCGAGGACCTGGCGTAGCCAAGGTTGACATTAACACTTAATTAAAATTTAGAGAGTGTTAAATTTTCCCAGGGCAGAAGGTCCGAGGACCTGGCGTAGCCAAGGTTGACATTAACACTTAGCTAAAATTTAGACAGTGTTAAGTTTTCCCAGGGCAGAAGGTCCGAGGACCTGGCGTAGCCAAGGTTGACATTAACACTTAATTAAAATTTAGACAGTGTTAAATTTTCCCAGGGCAGAAGGTCCGAGGACCTGGCGTAGCCAAGGTTGACATTAACACTTAATTAAAATTTAGACAGTGTTAAATTTTCCCAGGGCAGAAGGTCCGAGGACCTGGCGTAGCCAAGGTTGACATTAACACTTAGCTAAAATTTGGTGGGAGGGACAGGGATAATAGTATTCGACAATTGGCGTGATACAATCATATCTAAATACATGGCGGCCACACTTTTCATTAGTAGTAGTATCTTCGAAGATTATTTACATTGAAAGGTCGCTTTACATGCTTGTTATCCAGGTCGGCTAGGTAATATGCTCCCAGACCGGCCACTGAGGTTATCCGGTAGGGACCTTCCCAATTCGGCCCTAACTTCCCCCACGATGGGTCCTTTGCCGTCCCTACGACCTTTTTTAAGACCAAGTCTCCCGGGGCGAGAGGTCTGGAACGTACGTGAGAGTCGTACCCCCGTTTGAGCTGCTGCTGGTAACTGGCTAGTCGGACCATGGCGTTTTCCCGCCTTTCTTCCACCAAGTCCAGCCCTCCCAGCAGCATGTTGTCGTTGGCTTCTGGGGCGAAGGATTGGGTCCTCATCGTTGGGAACCCCATCTCCACAGGAATCACAGCCTCGGCGCCGTACGTCATTGCGAAAGGAGTCTCGCCGGTGGATCTCCGTGGCGTGGTTCGGTAAGTCCATAAAACGTGCGGTACCTCATCCACCCATCGGCCCTTAGCGTCATCCAGCCTTTTCTTGAGCCCATTGACTATCGACTTGTTCGTGGCTTCAGCCTGGCCGTTTCCCTGCGGGTACGCTGGGGTGGAGTACCTATTCGCGATGCCGAAGTCTCCACAGTACTTCCTGAAGGCTTTGCTGTCAAACTGCAGCCCATTGTCCGAGATGAGGGTGCGGGGAATCCCAAATCTGGTGATGATATTCTTCCAGACGAACCTCTTCGCGTCTACGTCCCGGATATTCGAAAGCGGCTCGGCCTCAACCCACTTAGTGAAGTAGTCCGTCCCGACAAGCAGCCATCGCTTATTGCCCGCTGCCCTTGGAAACGGACCCACGATGTCCAGGCCCCATTGTGCGAACGGCCAAGGGCTGACCAGAGGATCGAGAACGCCACCAGGCTGGTGGATGTTCGGCGCATACCTCTGACACTGGTCGCACTTCCTCGCGTACTCCTGTGCTTCTCTGCATGTTTGGCCACCAGTACCCCTGCGTAAGGGCCCTGTGGGCTAGTGACCTTCCGCCAGTGTGGCTTCCGCAAGTCCCCTCGTGCAACTCTTCCAAGAACTGCTCTGTCTCGTCCGGGTGCACACATAGCAAGTATGGCCCCGAAAACGAGCGTTTGTAGAGCTTACCGTCCTCGGACAGCCAGAACCGAGGAGCCTTTCTACGGATCTTGTCGGCCTCTGTCTTGTCCTCGGGCAGCGTGTCGTGTTTCAGGAACAACGCTATGGGGTCCATCCAACTGGGCCCTGTTCTGATTTGCTGGACCCGCATGGCCGGGCAGCCCGTTCCGGCTGGCTTAAGAAGGTCTTCAACGAGAATGACCCGAGGGAGCTCACGTGCCAATGAGGTTGCGAGAGTCGCCAGGGAGTCTGCGTGAGTGTTCCCGCTTCTGGAAATATGCGACAGCGAGAAGGACTCGAACTGGGCCCGTAGACGCAAGGCGCGCGCTAAATATTCCTGCATCCTCGGCTCCCTCGCCTCTAATTTCCCTTCCACCTGGCCGACCACCAGCTGTGAGTCCGAGAACACACGGACCGCCTTTCCTCCCATCTTCCAGATCATGTCCATTCCTATCAGCAAGGCTTCGTACTCGGCCTCGTTGTTGGTTGCCGGGAACGCTATCCTCAGAGACTTCTCGATGATGATCCCATCTGGCGATACCAGGACTACTCCAGCGCCCGAACCTCTTTGGTTTGAGGCTCCGTCCACGTAAGCTTCCCACACCGGTTGTTTCTCGCATGAGGCTACGCCGACTAGCTTTCTGTCTAAGCCGCTTGCCGCTAGGCTTTCTTCCAGGGAGGGCTCAGTGAACTCCGCAACCAGGTCGGCTAGGACTTGCCCCTTTACAGACGTGCGAGGGAAGTACTTGATGTCGAAGGCCCCTAAAAAGGTCCCCCATTTGGCGATTCTGCTGGAGTAGTCTGCGCTTCGCAGGATGGACTTAAGTGGGAGTTGGGTCAGGACGACGACCGTATGAGATTGGAAGTAGTGCGGGAGCCGACGAGTGGCGTGCACCACAGCTAGCACCGCCTTTTCCAGCGGCAATACCGAATTTCGGCCTCCTGCAGGGACTTGCTCACGTAGTAAACCGGTCTTTGTATACCGGCGTCCTCCCTTACCAGGACCAGGCTGACGGCGTGGGCAGCCACCGCTAGATACGCAAACAGGACTTCATCTGGATCGGGGCGGGACATAACTGGCGGCTGAGAGAGGTATTCCTTCAGCTGCTGGAACGCCAGGGAACACTCCTCGGTCCATTCGAATCCCCTCCACTTGTTTAGTAGTTGGAAGAAGGGTCGGCACCTGTCCGCGGAGCGGGAGATGAACCTGCTGAGGGCGGCCGTCATCCCTGCCAGCTTTTGGACTTCCTTCGGGTTTCGAGGTGGTTGCAGGTTACAGATTGCGGTGATCTGCTCGGGGTTGGCCTCTATACCCCTGTGAGTGAGCACGTAGCCTAGGAATTTACCAGAACTTACGCCGAAGGAGCACTTAGAGGCATTCAGTCGCAACTTATGTTCCCGCAGGGTCTGGAACGTGCTGTCCAGGTCGGTCACATGGTCTGTTACGGCTTTGCTCTTCACGACCATGTCGTCTACGTATACTTCGACGGTCTTTCCTAGCTGTGGCTCGAACATCCGAGTCATCATCCTTTGATAGGTAGCCCCTGCGTTCTTAAGGCCGAATGGCATAACCTTGTAATGGTAATTGCCAGTGGGGGTCACAAAGGCAGTTTTCTCCTGGTCCTCCAGTGCTAGTGGTATCTGATGATACCCCTGAAAGGCGTCCAAGAAACTCATGCGGGGGTGGCCGACCGTCGCGTCCACCAGTTGATCTATGCGCGGCATCGGGAACGGGTCCTTGGGGCAGGCCTTGTTGAGGTCCGTGAAGTCCACACACACTCTCCATTTCCCGTTTTTCTTCTTTACCACGACTGTGTGCGCCAACCACTCAGGGTAGAATACTTCCTTGATAGCCCCAGCCCTCTTGAGCTTGATGACCTCCTCCTTCACTGCTTCGGAGTGTTCCGCCGAGGACCGCCGAGGGGGTTGTTTCTTGGGTACTGCCGCCGGGTTTACATTTAGATGGTGGCATATGAAGCCTGGGTCGATTCCGGGCATCTCGTGTTCGTCCCATGCGAATACGTCGAGGTTCCTCCTCAAGAACGTAACCAACTCCTCCTTTTCTTCGGTCGGGAGACGAGCCCCAATCTGGAAGAACCTCTCCGGGTCACCGTCCACGGGGACCCTGTCTAGTCCTTCGCACGCCGGCTCCCCCACCATTGCTGCTCCGGCGGTGGCAGGGGAGGCTAATTGCTATGAGGCCTGAGCCGCCTGAGCCGCCGGGGCCGCGGCTTCGTTGTCCGGCCTGCGTAGTATTGCGGTGGTCAGGCATTGCCTCGCCGCAGACTGGCTCCCGATGATTTCCTCGACTCTACTGCCGAATGGGAACTTCACCTTCAAGTGGAGGGTGGAGGGGACAGCCCCTAGGGCGTGCAGCCAAGGTCTCCCCACAATGGCCGTATACGGGGAGTAGGCATCCACCACGATGAAGTCTACCTCTACCACTGCCGGCCCCGACTGCACTGACAATCTGATCTGCCCCTTAGGGATCACCATCCTTCCCTCGAAGCTCATCAGGGGCGAGTCGTAGGCAGAGAGATCCTCTTCCCTCAGGTTCAGCCCCTTGTACAGGTCGGGGTACATGATGTCTGCGCCGCTTCCCTGGTCTACCATCACCCTCTTCACATCATAGCCTCCAATCCTTAGCATTATGACCAGGGCGTCGTCGTGGGGTTGGATCGTCCCCTCCTTGTCGGCGTCCGAGAAGGCCAGCGTGGGCGGCTCATTGCCCTTGATCTTCTTTGGCTCGGGCCAGAGCCTCCGGTATGGGCTCGTACCACGTTCATCACCCTTGAAGGACGCGAGCCCGTCCTCCCAGGGGCTGCGAGGATGGTGTTGATGGTTCCCAGAGGAGGCCTTGGTGCGTGGTGGCCCCGGCCTGTCGGACCATGATGTTCCCCCGCCCTCCCCTGGTCGTGTACAAACTGACTCAACTTTCCCTCTTCGCCAACTGTTCGAGGTAGTAGCGTAGGTTCTTGCAGTTCTCGGTTGTATGGCCGTGCTCTTGATGGTACTGGCAGTGAAGGTTCTGGTTTCGCTTTGAGGGATCTCCTATCATCTTGCTGGGCCATCTAAAGTAAGGTTCGTGGCGGATTTTTTCAAACACCCGCTGCATGGGTTCGCGGAACACGATGCCGACCGCCTGCGTTGGTATCCGACGTGGCTGTCCGACAAACTCTCTCCTAGCCCTACCGTTGCTGTACCCGTCCGACCTGAAATCCCTCTTCTCCTGAGGGATTACCTTCACCCTCGCCTTCACTTGCAGTTGATCCTCCTCCACCCGTGTGTACTCATCGATGCGGTCCATAAGACGTCGTACACTCTTGACAGGCCTCCTGGTCAGTGACTTCCTCAGGTCATGTTCGCTTGGCAGGCCGACCTTGAAGGTGCTTATGGCCACCTCGTCGAAGTCCCCATCGATCTCGTTGTACATCTCCCAATACCTGTCAGTGTATGCCCTGAGGGTTTCTCCCTCCCTCATGGCCATGGACAACAGCGAATCCAGGGGCCGCGGGATCTGCTGCAGGTGATAAACCGCTCGCCAAATGCCCTGGTGAGCTCTGTGAAGGAATCGACAGAGCTCGCCTTCAGGCCGTTGAACCATCTCATCGCTACGGGCCCCAAGCTGGAGGGGAAGACCTTGCACATCAGGGTCTCATTCTTCGAATGCACCGCCATCCTCTGGCTGAAGTGGCTCACGTGCTCCACTGGGTCCGTCCTCCCGTTGTAAATTGTGAAGGTTGGCTGGGTGAACTTTCTTGGGAGCTTTCCCTTCTCAATCCTCCGAGTGAAGGGCGATTTGGAAATTTGGTGGAGCGCCCTGCTCAGTGCATTGTTGGCCAGGCCTCTGGAGGACGCCCCCCTGTCTCTGGGTGGACGGCGGCGTTCATCCCCCTGGGAAGAAGACTCGCTAAGGGGAGTCCTGGACCTAGAGCTGTCGGAGCCACTACTGGCGTCCACTGAGGATCGGTCTGAAGGGGTAGGCGTACGCCTCCGCTTTCCCCGGCGTAGTTTCCTTCTCAAATGATCAACCTCTCTTTGCAGGGTCTCGACACTTTTCTCGCGGGAGGTTCTACTACCACTGTGTGCATGGCTCCTCCCACGCGTGTGTTCCGTGTGGACGCTGTTTTCGTGCTCTCCTTCCAACCGCGCAAGATGGTCCTCTGGCTGGGACCCCCTAGACTCCGCATGACGTGAACCTGAACCTTGCATGGCACTTCCAGTCCCTTTCCGTCAAAGCTTCCCACAGACGGCGCCAATTGTAAGGACACAAAGTAGATTAGGGCCCAAATAGATGACTGGGCCGGCCCAAGTGGCCTTTACAATAGAATTTGTAGAGGATGGGTTTTAAGCCCTGACTTCCCGGTACTATGGAAGGGTGCAATGTAAGATCCAAATGCACTCCTGAAACGTGGCTGGCTGGTGGAGTGGACTAACTCCCTTCCCAGACGTGCGCCGAGGAGATTCCGTGGTGGTTTTCGTTCTGTTCTTCAAGGGAGAGGACCTTCTTCTTTTTCTTGGTCAAAAGTCCGGATCCCTTTCTCGTTGTATCCTCCCTTCTCTTTATACTCCCCACTCCTGACTCTCACCTGTCTTTTCCCTGAAAACGCTCCCCAACGCCCTTGGGGCCATTCCCCGTCCCTTCAGAAGTCATTTCCCCATTAATGCGGCCAGACGGGTAGGTGGGAAGCCTTTAATGCGGTGGCAGAAACACTGTGTAGTGCATGTCCCCCTTGTTTCCCCCCTCGGCATATCGTTGGGGGTGTGGGATGGCTCGCCGAGCTCCGGAGGCGCTTTCCCAGGTGCTCTGCTGCAGCGTTCTGCTCTCAATTCTGCGTCCGAGGAGACGTTCTCCTCGGCTCGTCTCTGATGGCTGGGTAGGCTGACCCTTGGGCCCCGGTGTTAGAGGGCCTTGCTCCCGTCGCGCGGCCCACTTAGCGGAATTCGCGCCCTCGGACTAGGCCCAGAGCCCACAAGGTGCCTGGTCGCCTTCACCCCCCACAACAAAATTTCTCAAAAATATAATAATACTATGACAATCTACATTTGCGTCAAGATTTAATTGAATTTCTTCTTCTTCTTTTTTTAGCTAAAAAATTTAAGTGAATTTCTTAAAGATGAAAGTATTTAGATCTTGTATATACTTGGAGGTAAAAAAAAATTGATGTTGATAAATGCTTTTCAGACAAACAAAACAAGAGACTTTTTTTTTTTTTACTTTTACAAATTAACGTTACTCATAGTTGTTGTCTTATATGAGTAATTATCTTTTATTCATTGTATAGCAACAGACATCGTTCATTAATGCACAATCTAAAAGGGTTTTTGTTTTTAAGTGATAAAAGGTTTTTAAAAAATGAAGTAATAATACTCCGTATATGTATAAAACATTAAATAGGCCAATTGAACAAAAACATAGGATAGAAACACTTTTACTTGTTTACCCAAAAAAAAAAAAAAAACATTTTTACTATGCCAATATTTAAAGGAGTGTGTCTGACAAACAGATAATCAAATAATAATATTAAAATGAGCTTGTGGGAAATATTTTGATCAATCATACCAAAACAACTGTAATTGACTGATACATTACCATTCTTTATGTTGGGGAATATTAGGAGAATTAATGGAAAGAATCACTAGACGAGTAGAGTTAGAGGTATGATTGAATTGTTGTTTTTAAGATAATATAAATTTACTTTATCATTTAATCATTTAGCTTGCAAACTTAGAGAATCTTGTGAATTTTTATAAAGATATATATATATATATATATAGAGAGAGAGAGAGAGAGAGAGAGAGAGAGAGAGTTTCAATTCAGAAAGTAACATTGGCTAGGCTCTTTATATATTTTATGATATTTAAAAAATTAAACTGAAATGATAAATGGATAAGGCACATTGTACAAATATAAAAAAGGAAACAAAATAATTATTTATATTATAGACATTTTATCAAAAAATGACATGTTATAATTTAGAAAAATTTTATGTCCACAACATTATTACAAAATTAGAGTATCTATTTTAAAGCGAATTATTAAGAAATGACATGTTATAATTTAGAAAAATATCATGTCTATAACATTATCACAAAATTAGAGTATCTATTTTAAGGCGAAATTAAAATCAAGTTTATAGACATTGCAGTCTTCTTCTTCTTATTCTAAACAAACATATAAAATTGTGCATGACTTTTGAATGAGATGTTTATGGTAATATTGATTCATCAATGACGTTCGTATCCAATTAAATGTGAACTCCAGGATCCAGTTACTCAAAGTTGACAAAAATAAAGTAATGGGTTTGGTTGGTAAGAGCCATCAAAATTTAAAAATAGCAAAACTAGGATTACATTTAAATCTTCCTCTTCAACTGAAAATTTCAACAGCTTGTAGTCAAACATATATGCATTAATTCCTTTGAAATTAAGAAGCACATTTTGTTTGCTCTGTTAATATACTTGTACCTGTCATTTGCGTGTGATTCAGTCAAGCGTATAGAGAAATGCAATTTGTTATGTATACATTATTATTTCCTTCATTGTAAAGGTCGAGGAAATAGTGACGCACGCACCCACCAAATTAGAATTTTGACCGGATTTATGCGCATTTGTGCCTACCTACTCAGATCTGAGTTCAACATTTTCACACATTGGCGTGCCACATTTGCTTCAATGCCTAATCCACACTATATTACTGCTTGTTCCCACAGTTTCAAATTTCAAGAAGTCTATATATGCATAATTATGTTCACAATAATTGAGATGACAAGTGATAGCACTTCAATCTATAACACCCCCTTAATAATGTTGTTTTTATCATTAAACTAAGATACCAATCGATTTTTTTGTGTGAGCAGAGTTGAGCCTTAGATTTTGTATTTGACGACAAAAAACTTTATCAATTAAGTTAACTGGTATCAATGATGAATGTTATAAGTTGTTAATGATAACTATAAAGTAGTGTTAATGGTAGACACAAAAACATATATATGAAAATTACTACTTCAATAAACTGTGAAAAATGTTTTGTCTATATACTTATTGTTCGTATTAAGATCATCTCTTTCTGTTGATTATGGTCGATCCTGCCTGGGGCCAACTGGCTAGTTAGACCTGTTCAATAATGATCATGATTGAGAATGGTTCTTTCATTTATCATATAATTCTTGGAACGAATGATCGCGATTGAACTGAAAGGCCGGTTAAGAGCAATTGGAGAGTATTAATTTGAACCCAAATGTATAATTAACAGAGGTTTTAAAAAGTCAACAAGAAGTTGGTGGGATTTTTAGTTTACATTGTGTAATGTTTAGTAATTTAACATAGATAAGAAATCTTCAATGGTTAGGGTAAACTGACACGCTTTTGGAGTTACTATATATATTGGGACGGTGAGTGCAATTTAATATAATTCGATTTGTTGGATGATCTTTTTCACATTGTTTGAAAGCAATTACAAGGAATCTGGCGTTTCTCACATTCCTTTGTAAAAGATTTTTATTTTTTATTTTTTATATATATTTATAGTAGAAGAAAATTTTAAAGATATTTTTGGCTCATCATGACAATTGGGTCATTTAATTTAAAACTCCTCAAACTCATCTCAATATTATGAGAACGCCATAACTGGCTGAAAATAGTCAAAGAGAGAACTAAATTAGCTAGTTGTAGACTATTAGTACCTTCAAGGAAATCAATATTGTGGGTCTAGAGATAGTCCTTCCTAACTGAATTGATATATATTTAGATTTGTAATATTTAACTTATGAAATTAATCCATTTTAAATAGAAAGAATTCATTTATATATATATATATATATATACACACATACTTGTGTGAATCAATCAGTGTTGACTTTGATTTAACAATAATTATCTTATGCATTAGATACATGCATTCTCACTTTTAGGATATGTAAGCCCTATATAATTATGTGTGATTTACATGTTTGTTTAGAATTAAAAATAAATCATCAATGAATGACTTGGGCATTAGTCACCTCACGAGGACTAAGAGTACTTTATTATTGTTAAAAATTTGAAAGTTATTATTATTTTTATTACAAGAAGTTTATAAATAAAATTGGTTTCAAATCAATAACATAATAAATAAAAATTTTAAATTACCATATACTCAAAAAAGCTGATATATCAATGCACTATATTTTTATAATAAAATTCATAATACCCTTAAACTCCATTTTTTTTAACAAGAAACTATAGGCATTTTTATTTTCAAACAACTCATCATGTATAACTTTTCACATTGTCAAGAGGGATTTCATTTTCACGTATACGTAAAACTATTTCCCTGCAAGAGCAGAAGCTACGTACTGATCTGTTGCAACAACTTGGGTGGCAAAATCTGCAGAATCGGGTGTCACTGTACTGAACTCATGGGTCTTGTCCCTTAATTATTTCTTGCAGCAGAAATCGATGTTCAACTATATCTATATGGGCAGCACATCATGATTCGTGAGCTCTATTAATTGTTGTTTTCTTTCTCATTAATCTATTTGTGATCACTTTCCAAAACAATAATACTACTTGTCCGTTTCTTCATCATGTTGCACACTTCATTGTTGCACGTGGTTCTGTATCGTTCTGATATGATTTTATATGTATATATATATCCTCCTCAAAGTTTGTTTTGGCTGATCGATATCCTCCTCAATTTGAGTAGGGGATTGTGTTTTGTTGTTTGTAGTATTTGCAGGTGAGATCTATACAACTCAGCAGTAATTGTTTAACCGGTATCGACACTGAATTTTATGGTAGCTATATATGTACGAACATTATCTTAAAATTATTATTATCTTTGGTACCTACTAAACTAATATTTCAATTTTCAACATCCGGGTAGCATGAATAGAAATCCTTGGTAAAATTTTGAATGTTCCAATCTATATGATTCTATATAAAGTAACCGAAATTTAAAAAGAAAAAAAAAATTACACATAATATAGTATTGCGATCGGTGGAATATAAAGTGAGACGTTAAGAGTGACACGTTGATATATGATTTTTGTTTTCATCACAAGTGTTGATGATGCCGAACTTCACCAGTGAGCTGCACGGTCCTGAAGGATGCGAAATAAAGACCTGAAAGACGGCAGGAGGAGACTTGGAAGGAAGCACCGGTGTGGTGCCGGCTAAAAACCCTCCGAAGGTCAAGTTAGGAACCTCGTTAATAACTCAAGAGCGCTAGAGTTCAACTGATTGTGCGTACCTTGGTTTATGAGAGTTTTGGCGTATTTATAGTTGTGTAGACCTATTGACATGTTCCCTTGTGGGGGTACCCTATCCTTTGGGGCCTAGGCGTGTGGATCAAGCAAGGGCTACAGTACCCTAAATGGGCCACGACCGGGCTCGTTTGGAAGGCCCTGGAGCCCAATATTCGATGAACAGGACACGTACCAGACTTATCAAATATTTTCCTCTCCAAGTGTGATTCATCACGTAACAAGCAGAGTTCAGCTACTATTTGCTATTGCCCATTGGGTTGGCATGAAACGATTTCCTTTCATGCTGCAATGGTCCCTCACTAAAAGGAATAGTAAAACTCATACTTTACTTTCCCAAAGTGGTATCTCCCCAGCTGTATATTTGAACTATCATGTCTTTATCATCATCATCATCATCATCATCATTATTACAGGATTTGTACCTATAATGTTAGTTTCATATTGATAATTGTCGTATGCATTGTTTTATTAATTTACTGTTGAAAGTCTCGTGGGTTGCCCAATTTTAATCATGAATTATATATATATATATATATATATTTGAAAAATAATAACTAAATGAGTTATTATTACAGAATTTTAGAACTCATTTCTAACTAAATGAATGGTTTTTATTATATAAAATGCATAATTTTGTATATTTGATCTTATATGTAATATTTATAACTAAGATTATCAATAAAAACTTTTCTAGTTATTTTTTTATAATTCCTTATTTATTAATGAAGAGGGTGATTTGAACTCAAATAGTTAAATCTTTTCTAATACTTGCATAAATAAGGTTATCCTTAAATAATTAATTCCAAACATAATATTAAAAAATCAATTATATTTGTACACCTAAAAGAAATTTCATTTTTAAGTCTTATTTTGATATTTAAATAATCTATTTTAGTGTTGATTTTATTCAAATGGCTTACACCATAACTTATATAACTTGAGTAATATCTCTAATTATATTTTGCTTTGGCCTTTAAGAACACATATGTAAGGTTACAATTTGTGCCCAAATCCAACAGTGTGAAGGGGACAGGTCCAAAAAGCTCAATACAATGAAATTTGTAGAGAGTAAGCTTGAAATCTAGGTTTTAGGGATGTTGGATAACAAAAATGATGGGCTAAATTACCAAGTCACATGCGATGAACCGTTTATGTAACAGAATTTCTCCTCAAACATAAGTCGAGGACAATTTGTATTATCTTTCCTTCTTCCACAAATAGATTACAATTAAGGGTGGTGGTGTATACAGTGTTTTTCCTATTTCTTCTCCCTCCTTCATCGGAATGCCTTTCTCTTCCTTTTATATCATCCTCCTTCTTTTCTCCATTCTCCATGTATGGATCAGATCATCGATCAAGATACTTGTCCCATCCACCCCCTCCTGAAGTCTTCAAACAATAGCTGTAAGGCTGATCACCACTATTCAGATGTCACTTCCTCATTAATGCGGCCAGAGAGGTAGGTGCAGAGTTTTTAATGCGATGACAGTAACTTTTTCTAAGATATTTCTCATTCGTTCTTCCTCTCTGTGCCCTTGTGGAACACATCTTCATCCGCAAGACCTTCTAGAATATCATTCTTATCATCATGGCGTACCATTTGACTTTCACTTCACTTAGCCGAGGAGTTGCCCCTCCTTGAACTATTTTCATCAGCCCCTTTCGCAACAATTTGCTCGTGGGCTTTTAAGTTTGATATCGTTACTACCACTAACCCTCCTCAGATAAGGAAATACCCTCGGATCAAGCCCAAGGCCCAAGAACACGCCCTGGGCCTTTTGTCCTCACAACATATATTACACATGAAAAACAATCCAAATTTTTGTACTTTAAAAAAAATGAAAAAGAAGTTAAGTAAAAAGAGATTTACATGGGAATTTGGACCAATGAATCTAATTTAGCTAAATATTATCTATGATCTAAAAGGATATAGGAGAAATTCTAAATTGAATTTACTTTGACTTTCGAAGAAATATGGGAGGAATTCCACATACTAAGAAATTAACACAAAGCACAAACAAAATTTCAAAATATAAAAATAGATAAATATTGATAAGGCCTTAACAATTAATAAATAGAAGTAACTTAGAATCAAATTGTACTACAACACATGAAAGATATGTTTTGAACCAAATTTTACATAGTATTAGTCAATTGAAAAAATCAAAATACTTACAAACTAAATACACAGAATAACCAAAACCTAAAACACACAAAATATTTCAAAAGTTGAGAATTTAAAATAAAAAAACTTACCTAAGAGAAACCAAGAACTTGAATGGGTGTCACTTATTTTGGTTCTTTATAGTAGACTTTCTTTCAGATAAGATCCATGCATGAAAATTTAGAAACAAATAACAATGAGTAAGATGAATTTATTTAATCAAAACTATCATATACAAATACATATGCGTAAGTTGCAACTTGAAAAAAAGAAAAAAGTGGGGTGCAAGAGAGATTCTATGGAAATACCATTGGTGAATATATATACATAAGTTTCGAAATTTTAATAATTGGTTTTTAGATGGAGTAGGATTTATATATCTGAAACTGAAATGCATGTTACATGTTTTGTTAAAACACTTATTGTTACTTTATTTAAAGAAATTTATAAGAACAAATGTGCTTTTGTCACTATCAACTTAAAATTAGATGTGTGTTGCATATTTTGTTAAAACTCTTATTGTTGCTTTATTTAAAGAAATTTATAAGAATAAATAAGTTGTTGTTTCTATCAACTAAAACTTAGATGCATATTTCATATTTTGTTAAAACACTTATTGTTTTTATCTAAAATACACGTTGTATGTTTTGTTAAAACAATTATTATTACTTTATTTAAAGAAATTGATACGAACAAATAAATTGTTGTCTTTATCTAAAAAAATTGTTTTTATCCAAATTATTGTTGTAATTTGGTAAAGCCACTTGGTGCAACCACAGCTTCTAACCCCAATTTTTATTATATAGTAATAACATATGATATGATTTATTTTAATCAAATTCTTTTCATTTTCTACAATTAAACCATAAACCAATTATCTCATCCTTAACTGTCAATTAACTAAAAAGGGAGAATAATCACTCCTATCTCATTCAATTTTATTTTTTAATAAGTATTATCTTATTTGAACGGATGGCATTTATTCCATAATAATTTCTCTCTAACATTATGTCAACATGCTAATTGATTTCTTTTCATATAAACACGAGGGAAAGGTTTTGCTGCATACTACTAGTATGTAGCAATCACTACATAATGGGTTATGTGGCAGTAAAAAGAAAGCAACATGTGTGATGATCAAGAAGACCCTTAGACACATTTTACTTTCTTTTTAATACGACATAACCCATTATGCAGCAAAAATTTTCCCCAAGCAGAATTCATCCCTAAATCCCTTATTAGACCCCACTAGAATCCCTATTTATAGATGCAATTCCTCCACCATCATAAACCTGGTTCAATTTGGACTTTAATTTCACTAACCCAAATATGTGATCTCTATACAATACCTAATGGACTTGAAAGCTAGAATCTAGCCCAACATCAAAATGGGCCTTTTTGGCCCTTCTTTCAAATCCACTCATTCCAATCAAAAATATTTCTCTGCTAGAATTTGAAAACAAAAACTGAAAAACTGCCATAGCGGGAACACACACAAACACAGACAGAGAGAAAGAGAAAAAAAAAAAAAAAAAAAATGAAATTCGAGTGCTCTGAGGTGAATCTGTGGAAAGAAGCTCTCTCTTCCTACTCAACTCGCATAGAATCCCTTAACAAACCCAACCTGATTTCCTTTGACGACTTTTACCGCAACCAACTCCCTCCGATTCTTCGCAACCGAAACCCTAACCCTTACATCACCACCGCCGAGCTCTCCAAACTCATGCAATGGAAGCTCACACGTGGCAAATGGAGGTACTCTCTCTCTCTCTCTCTCTTCCTGAACTTTATTAAGTTTATAATCAATAATGTGTGAATTTTGTTTTTGTTTTTTTTTTTTTAAGGCCGCGTTTGTTGGATTTCGTTTCGTCTTTGGACGAGGCGGTAGTGAAATCGGCGTCGGAAAAGGCATTCCGATCACTTCCTGATGTTTCCAAGGCTGTGTCTGAGCTCACGGTGCTCAAAGGCGTCGGTCCCGCCACCGCCTCCGCCGTTTTGGCCGCTTACGCGCCGGACGTGGCGCCGTTCATGTCCGACGAGGTATAATCGCTCCTTAATCTGATCAATCATCTAAACGACGTCTTAATCGATATTCTAACCCAATTTTTATTTGGGATGGTTGTTTACTACTTATTTTAGTGATTTTATTGTGTAGAAGCACAGTTGTTGTACATTAAAAAATGTGATTCTTTAAAGAGTTGCACATTCTGTTTCGATGTGAAAACATGCTCATCCAAATGGTGTCTTAATCATTATTCTTAATGCAATTTTATCTAGGATGATTGTTTCATTTTTGTTGCTGTTTTATTGTGGCTTTTATTAGTTTTTGATTTGTTGTAATGTTGGTGAAAAAGGCTATGGCGGCGGCACTTGGTAACTCAAAAGATTATTCACTGAAGCAGTACCTGTTATTCGCGAATAAACTCCAGGCTAAAGCAAAGGTCAGTGAATGCTGTTCTCCTAATTGTCAATTATATATTCGCGTGTGTTAAGGCAAGAAAGGTTTGAAGTATTTATTTGCAGTTATAATGACGTATCTGAGGTAAGGGCTCATGGTGATTGTTTTGCCCTCTATTAGCGCGATCAAAATGTTTAATGTGAGATTATAGATTGTCAATATTAGTGTTTTGACTTTTAACTGCAATCCGATTTCGATGGAAGAGTTGAAAGCCAATAACTTTATCTCCAGATCTTCGGGCTCAGGGTCTTCTGTTTGTAGAGCAATTCTAGTTTTTTGGAAAGAAAAAGCTAGAGATTGATATCTCATAATCTCAATGAACACATTATGCATATGTAGGGTGGTGGGCTTCATTTTGGTTTAATGCTATGCGTTTGCTTTATGGGATTTCATTTGTTCTAATATTCTTTTTAGAATCTAGATTTAAATTGCATCAGATCAAATAAGCAATCACTGTGTATGGCTGTCTTCTTGTCAAATAAATAGTACTACGGAAGTAGTCAAAGTTGGAAAGTTCCCCATTTTTATGGTTTATGGATGCGTGTTTACGTATCTAGTGGAAGATAATCTGCAGGAATTAAGGTCAGAAAACGAAACCTTTACACCATCAGATGTAGAAAGAGCACTGTGGAGTTCTGCTATGGAGACCAAGCAGCTAGCTTCACATCCAGATGCAGACTCCAAGGTTAAACCAAGTAAAAGCTCCAAGAGAAAGAGAAAGCCTTGATTTAGTGATGCGCAAGTTGACATCAATGCTTGTAAGTTATTTGTCTTAACTTTGTTCTCTGTAAGTTATTTATGTCCTTACAGCTTGCAAAAGGCCATTACTCTACCGGTAACTCATGAATGGCCACCCATTTTCATTCTATGGTTGTGGGTTCTACTATTTCGTGTTCTGTAAAGTATTATTGAATGACTTATTTTTGCTTAATATATTATTTTTGGTAACCCTTCTCATGCAATAAATGCTCCATTTTTTCTGTTGTTACTTGTTACCATGAAGAGAATATATATGCCTTGGTCATATGTCTGGCATTATAGTAGATGGGGCCAAATATTTGGTTTAAGAATCTCCTGATTCATAAATAACCATCTAGAGGAGGTTATCTGATTCATTTTGCTAGTTTTGTTATGCCAAGAACTTTTCAGTTATTCCAAATTAGATTCTGCACTTAACACTAGTTCAAATCTTCCCTTCCCTCTCCCCTTGGGGCCAAAACATACATATAAAAGAAAATATATGTTGATTATCACTTTTGGGATAAATTGTTGGATTCTTCCTTTGAGGTCTAGTTGGAGAACCCATTGAAATATAAAGAACATCACGTTTTAAGTTTGACAGAAATAGTCTTACTAGATTTTGCAAAAGCTATTTCATAAATAATACATACTGATGACAAGGGAATATCTTAAATGCAAAGGAATCTTGTAAAATGAACAAGTTTCTTCCTTTGTCAGAGGAAGTTGAGGTAATTTTATCTTGCGGAAGCAAGAGCAGGTTTTAAAAGGTTGGTGGAAGAAACAATTGATGACTGCAAAGGCAATCAAATTGCATGTTTTGTATGGTAATTTAGTATGCCTCGGGTGTGTGCGATAATCGTTATACTACAATGGCTCTTTGGCACCTGAAAGATGTCATCTCAAGGACCTCATACTCTTCCTCGTGAGCTTGATTGGCTGCTTCACCCTATTGTCTTCATCAACCATTGAAGTACAGGAGGGGTTGAATATGTTATTAACTAATGTCACAAGTCACAACACAAGCCATAACAGAAAGTTTGCTTATAGTCTAGATTAAAAAAAAAAAAAAAATGATATGTTCATATTTTGGAATTTTTGTAGTAAGATATTTAAGGTTTAATTACACTGTAAACTTATCAATACGTTTCCAACAATTCTGTAACAATTGCATGGTGAGAATGAATGAGATGTTTCTTGCCTTCTACGTCCAGATGAGCTTTGAACCTTTTAGACGTGATCAGGCCTGATGTGGAGGCCCAACACTCCAATTTGAAACGTCAAGGGATTGGGCGTTTGGGTCGCCCTTTAAACTTTTTTCTGTGTAAGATACGTTCAACGTTTCTTCTTGGATATCAGAGTAAAACGTTCAGAAAATTTTTAAAATTTTTTTTTTTTTTAAATTGCATCATAGTTAGACCCCCTCCATTTTTAATTTCAAAAACCTTGCAGCCCGGTAGGAGTTTTGTTGGTCTAGCACTTTTTAGTTTTTGAAAGGAAAACATTTAAGATTCAAATATTTCCTCTGCAATTATTGTAACTAATTTTCAGAAAAAAAAAAAAAAAAAAAAAGTGCAGTGCCAACCAGTAAATTGCACATTCTGGTCTGCTCCTGTACTACGAATTTGAGTCCAAATTTTCTGTCTCACTTTTTCTGCTCCACTTTATACTTCACTAATAAAAACTTGTCACGGATTCACCTAATTAATTAAATATTACTATTAATTAATAACGGTAGCATTAATAAGTCAATAATGATAGTTTTTAATTAGTTAGGTGAACACGTGACAAGTTTTTATTGGTGGAGTATAGAGTGGAGCAGGAAAAGTGGGACAGAAGATTTAGATTCGACGAATTTATGGTAAGGAAATTGTGAACCTAATACCTATTCAAGTTGGTTCTTAAAAAAGAAAAAGAAAAAGTAAATGTTAACTAGCACTGTGTTGTGCTTGTTTTTGTTTGTTTTTTTTTTTTTTTTTTATACAAAATAGAATTTTTACTCTAGCCTAATTTAAATGTATATGTGTGAAGTTTTCTCTAAATCTTGGCCCTTGCTTTCCACACTTTACAAGTATTTATAATAAAAAAATTGAAAAAAAAGACATAAAACTAACACCAAAATTTATTTTAATATTTTTTTTCTCTTTATAAAATTGTGAACTGTAAAGCTACAAGAATATGACATAAAGCTATAATAAAGCTGAAAAAAAAAAAGTACAAAGGGCTGTAGTTAGCACAACCCAAAAAAAAAAAAAGTACCTATTCAGGTTGGATCCAATCTCCCCCATTTTGTCCATTCCCCCAATTTGTTTGTTTTTGAAAGCAAGAAATGAATTTGAATCACTGATAGCTGCTAGTCTTTCAAACTAGTACGACCTTGCCTAGATTGGCATTACATGTTGGCAGACGCATGATATAACCATTTCCGATTTAAATAGATTAATTATGAAAGTAAAGGAAATTTGATTGGAATGTGGTTCTTGGCTAACATGAGGACTAATGAGGAAGTAGAAGGTTTTATTTGGCTTCCAACCAAATGAATTTTAATTAGGAAAATTATTAGTAATTAGCTTGCACTCAAGCGAGCGTTCAAAGGATCTTTTATATATATATATATATATATAAACGTTAATAATTTTTGTTCATTATAATTTGAGATTACTACATTTTTCAATTACAAAAATATCTAAGAGTATGATGAAAAAATTATTTCATCCGATACGCACAACACTTATAACACCCCCAGGTATTTTTGTGATAGAAAAATATAGTAATCTCAAATTATAATGGATGCAAATTATTAAGTTTTACCAAAAAAATATGAGTTTCTGAGCACAGATATGAACGCGTGTTCAGAGGCTAGTAAATAGATAAAGCAATTTAAAAATCAAAAGGAGAGTGACCTTGTTTTTTGGGCAATGTTTAAGTGTGAGTAGTATTTTTACCGGATTGTCTTTTAGTTTTGTTTTTACTTAAATATAAGGGTGTAAGAGCATTTTTCAACCATCCCTGAATAGCATTCCTTTTTCAAGACTTACCTTTTTGTTTTCATTTGGGACATATTGTTTACCGTACAACCCTTTCTCAACATGACTATTTTCAACATTAGAGTCATTCAATTCTCTATCACAATCTTCACTATCATAGTTGGACCAGTTTCCATTAGAACCATTATCAGCCTCATCATTATCTTCATCACTAAAAACTCCACTACTAAGTTTATCACTATCATCACTCGAGGCACTATCATCACTTGAGTCTTGAGCATAGTCAATATCATCATCTTCCTCACGATACACTACATCATCATCAACACTTACCATAGACCCAGATGCCTCACACACAACTTTAGGCGTCAAATTTTTACAATTTGTGCTCACAAATGCAACATATAAATGTATTAGCACAACACCAGCATGCAATTCAAACATGGTTACCATGTCAATGTCATTGGTGATCTCTAACCTTTCATTTGTCCCCGGGGTGTCATACCAAACTAATATCATGTAACCCTCATGTTTATCACCAATTGCACACTTACATATGTCATTTAACATGGCCATATGACAATAACTGTTAGGGTCCACCTCTAAAATGATAGAGAATGTATCCTTCAAGTGCACAATCAAATCATCCTTAAACTCCCCCATTGTGCCCTATAAACACTAAAATGTTGGTCAGACATGGGTAAATTGGATAGAATTTAAGTAGGTGCATGTATATATGTTTATCAAAGTGTTGTTGTGTTGCTATTTTATTTCATTGCAATCTATTTTGTTAGACCACATTTTCATCACATAGGATATCTATTTATAGATTTATTAAGCTAGTTTTAATTATTCAGAGTACAAGAGAAACTCTAGAAGTTCAAATCAATTATTTTTCTTCATGCAAGTCAGGTAAGGTGTCAAAGGCTATTGGCTTTTACTTTCCAGCTCATTTTTACATTTACTTCTTTATTGCCAAGTATTGTCTCTTTGGCTGAATTATTGACAAATAGCATCCACTTATTGTATTGCAAATTACCTTTCAAGTACTATAGACACAAGGGAAATAATTTGGGCTTTTTCCAAATACTAGAACTACTTCTCAAAAACTAATTTTTTAGCTATATTAATTTCAAAATTTTGGTTTAGGACATTCAACAAATATGAAATCTTCGAAAAAGAATGCAAAAGAAATAAGATAATAGAGCATGAGTAAATATCCAAAGCATTGTGTAACAAACAAATTGAGCATTTTCAAACAAATTCCATCAATGGAAATGTCTTTGAACTTTGAAGTAAACCCATTAACAACCAAAAAAAAAAAAAAATTGAGCTTTTTCAAATTGTTTTAACAAAGGTTGATAGAAGCAGATTGTATAGAGCAAATTGTATCAAGCTTTTTCAAAAAAGCTCGATACCCAAAAAAAAAAAAAAATCGACCTTTTTCAAAGTAGATTGTATAGATTCTATGAACCTTTTTTTGAAAAAGCTCGATGCAAATAAAATCGAGCTTTGTCAAATGTCTTGCTCTATTCAATCTACTTCTTATACCATTCATTTAACTATTACAAATTGTTTTGTGAATATTATACCATTGTGCACATAACAATCTATTTACACATAAATTCCAAAAATCCATGGCTTAGTCATGCTAAAATACAAGAAATTTTGAGGGCTTTGTCGACATTTACCTGGTTATTCAGCTTTTATCGTATTCACTGTGGTATTATTGTTGGGCCATGGGATGAGAGGTTGTAGGGGACCAGCTGAGGTGTGTTTGTTACTGTGAATTTGTAAATAAAAGTCCAAACATCAATCTAGGTTTTCAAAGAAGCAGGAAAGGGTGAGTGGGAAGGGATGACTGTCAAAATTTTGGGTTTTATAAAACTTTTAAGAATAAGTTGAGGGCAATTTTGGAAATATGTTCTTAACTAAAGGATAGGTTAGTACACAACATTTTTAACATCAATTTAACAGAGTTTAATTAAATGAATGTCAAAGGGGGAAAATGTTTTTTCCCTTTAAGTTTGGGAGTGAGTGTCATTTTCTCAAACCTCAAAGGAGGGGAGTGTTATTTGCCCATTTATGTTTTATCATCAAACAGACAAATCTGGGTAGAGGACGTATTAAAGTGTTGAAGGTATATAGCCCATACCTATGTGAAATCATAATCTTTCAGTGTTTGCTGTTAGTGGTGAGGTTTGAGGTGCATGTGTTATGCATGTCTAATGCCAATGGGAAGTACTACAGTTTTGCAGCAAGCTTTTACATATTTGGAAATCATAATTTAAATTGAATGTGACATATTTTACAGGTAATATTGGAGGGTAGTTTCAAGACTGTTAATTTGGATAATGGACATGCATGGGTTGGTTCTAACACGTATTCATTTGATTATCCTACTTGTCCTAACTGCATTCTACACTTGTGAAGAATCTCATATTTATGCTGTGGTCAAATAATTATAGGCACTATGCTGCATCTGTTATTAGACTCAACTAGGACTCAGATTGATATAATTTTCACTAGCTCCTTATCAATACAAGGCATGGGATTGAAAATGAATTAAAAATGATGATTTAAAAATTGGTATTAAATTTGAAACATTAATTTTTAAAAGTTACTTTCAATGTATTCATTACGAAGATATGAACCCCCCCTCTCATCCAATTATTGCTATATTATGGCATTGACGCGGTCATTTTGCCAAAAATGTCACTGTGGGGCACGATTGCTTTTGAACACATGGAAGACTACTTGCATACAAATTTATTTAGATAATTTTCAGTATAGATATTGCAATTCATTGTTTATCCACATTCTTCAGCTGATAATATTATCAACTAAAACAAGACCAAATAATGTTCAAATAGTCGTATTATTAAAAATAAAAATAAAGAACAGAAGTTGCCAAGAAGAACCTAATGCTGAAACTTTATGTTCAAAATGAATAAATGACTACAACTGATAACAATACGTTGGAACATCTTTTGACTTGCAAGTTCCCCTCATTTTGGGGTATCAAAGAAGTTAAGGAATCTTTGAACATTGAATGCAGTTGGATTTATATGTCAAAGACCTAGCCACTAGATCATTTGAGCAAAATGAATTGTAGACCTTATAGCTTTTTGATGACTTATTGCCTCCAATTAAAAGCTGTTATAATCTATGTATGAGAAAAGAACTCTAATTGAGGGTTTTTAGAGTTTCGTTATTTCCTGGATTGGAATGAGAATCAATTGAGGCCGTGAACATCTCAATATTTGTAGGATTGGAACACTAATGAGTCTAGCTCAAATGCCACTTCCTCCTTCCATAATAATGAGATGGGAAGTGAGATTGCGGATTTGAACGTGTATGGCTTACGATACAAAATTATTGTAGAATTGGAATTTTAGTTATATTTTTAAATCTTTAGTTTATTTTTGTTTTTCTTCACTAGTTTCCCTAGACAACAAAATAAATTAAAGATTTAAAAATGACTAAAATTCCAATTCTACAATGTTGTAATGTTGGTGAAAAAGGCTATGGTGGCAGCACTTGGTAACTCAAAAGATTATTCACTGAAGCAGTACCTGTTATTCGCAAATAAACTCCAGACTAAAGCAAAGGTCAGTGAATGCTGTTCTCTGAATTGTCAACTATATATTTGCGTGTGTTTAAGGCAAGCAAGATTTGAAGTATTTATTTGCTATTATAAATGATGAATACGAGGCAAAGGTGTTGTTGGATTGTAATAAATTAATTGACTGTGATTGTTTTGCCCTCTATTAGTGTGATCAAAATGTTTAATGTGAGATAAGAGATTGTAAATATTTGTGTTTTGATTGCAATCCGATTTGATGGAAAAGTTGAAGGCCGATAACTTTATCTCCAGATCTTAGGGCTCAGGGTCTTCTGGTCGGAGAGTTATTCTAGATTTTTGGAAAGCAAAGCTAGAGATTGATATCTCATGATCTCAATGAACACATTATGCATATGTAGGGTGGTGGGCTTCATTTTGGTTTAATACTATACACTTGCTTTATGGGATTTCATTTGTTCTATTATTCTTTTTAGTATCTAGATTAAAATTGCGTTAGATCAAATAGGCAGTCACTGTGTATGGCTGTCTTCTTGTCAAATAAATAGTACTACGAAAGTAGTCAAAGTTGGAAAGTTCCCCATTTTTATGGTTTATGGATGCCTGTTTACGTATCTAGTGGAAGATAATCTGCAGGGAATTAAGTTCAGAAAATGAAACCCTTACACCATCAGATGTAGAAAGAGCACTGTGGAGTTCTGCTATGGAGACCAAGCAGCTAGCTTCACATCCAGATGCAGACTCCATGGTTAAACCAAGTAAAAGCTCCAAGAGAAAGAGAGAGCCTTGATTTAGTGATGCGCAAGTTGACATCAATGCTTGTAAGTTATTTATCTTAACTTTGTTCTCTGTAAGTTATTTTTGTCCTTACAGCTTGCAAAAGGGCCTTACTCTGCCAGTAACTCATGAATGGCCACCCATTTTCATTCTGTGATTGTGGTTTCTACTACTTTATTTTCTGCAAAGTATAATTGAATGACTTATTTTTGCTTAAAATATTATTTGTGGTAACCCTTCTCATGCAATAAATGCTCCATTTTTTTCTGTTGTTACTTGTTACCATGAATAGAATATATATATATATATATATATATATGCCTTGGTCATATGTCTGGCATTATGGTAGATGGGGCCACATATTTGGTCTATGCATCTCCTAATTCATCAATACCCATCTAGGAGAGGTTATCTGATTCATTTTGCTAGTATTGTAATGCCAAGAACTTTTCAGTTATTCCAAATTAGATTCTGCTCTTAAGACTAGTTCAAATCTTCCCTTCCCTTCCCTCTCCCCCTTGGGGCCAAAACTTACATATAAAAGAAAATATATGTTGATTATCACCTTTGGGATAAATTGTTGGATTCTTCCTTTGAGGTCTAATTGGAGAACCCATTGAAATATAAAGAACATTTTAAGTTTGACAGAAATAGTTTTACTAGATTTTGCAAAAGCTATTTCATAAATAATACATACTGATGACAAGGTTGAGGAAATTTTATCTTGCGGAAGCCAGAGCAGGTTTTAAAAGGTTGGTGGAAGAAACAATTGATGACTGCAAAGGCTATCAAATTGCATGTTTTGTATGGTAATTTGGCATGCCTCGTGTGCGCGTGGTAATCGTTATACTACAATGGCTCTTTGGCACCTGAAAGATGTCATCTCAAGGACCTCGCACTCTTCCTCGTGAGCTTGATTGGCTGCTTCACCCTATTGTCTTCATCAACCATTGAAGTACAGGACGGGTTGAATATGTTATTATCTAATGTCACAAGTCACAAGCCATAACAGAAAAGTTGCTTATAGTCTAAATTAAAAATAAAATAAAAAATGATATGTTCATATTTTGAAATTTTTGTTAGTAAGATATTTAAGGTTTAATTACACTGTAAACTTATCAATACGTTTCCAACTATTCTGTTACAATTACATGGCGAGAATGAATAAGATGTTTCTTGCCTTCTACGTCCAGTTGAGCTTTGAACCTTTTTCTTTGGGGGCCCAACATTCCAATTTGAAACGTCAAGGGATTAGGCGATTGGGCCGCTCTGTAGACATTTTCTTTGGTGAGATACGTTCAACGTGTCTTGTTGGATGTCAGAGTCGAACATTCAGGAAAATAAAAATTGCATCTTAGTTAGATTAGACGCCCTCCATTTTTAATTTCGAAGACTGTAAAAGCTTTGTTGTTGAACTAGCGCTTTTTGGTTTTTGAAACAGAGACATTCAAGATTCAAATTTCATATTTACTATTATTGTAACTAATTATAAATAATAATATAAAAGTGCATTGCCAACCAGTAAATTGCACATTCTGGTCTGCACCCATAGTATGAATTTATTGTAAGGAAACTGTGAACCTAATACACATTCAAGTTGGATCCAATCTCCCCCATTTTGTCTATTCCCCTAATTTGTTTGGTATTGAAAGCAAGAAATGAATTTGAATCGCTGACAGCTACCAGTCTTTCAAACTAATACGACCTTGCCTAGACTGCTATTACATGTTGGCAGACGCATGATATAGCCATTTCCGATTTAAATAGATTAATTATGAAAGTAAAGGAAATTTGATTGGAATGTGGTTCTTGGCCAACGTAAGGACTAATGAGGAAGTGAAAGGTTTTATTTGGCTTCCAACCAAATGGATTTTAATTAGGAAAATTATTAGTAACTAGCCTCTAAGCATGCATGAGCAAGTGTTCAAAGGTTCTTTTATATATATATATATATATATATATATATATATATATATTGTAATAGTTTAAAGTAATTGTAATTGAAAGTAAGGCGGTAGAACCAGCCAAGCAGTTATATCAAAATAATTCAAAGTATTGAAAACAGAAGTGTTTATTGAAAGTAATTCAAAACACTTACAGCAATAACAGTAGTTACAAGATTACAAGGCTTGAAGGCTAGTCCTGGTTCTTAGTTACAAGCTTTGTGGAAGTAGTGAGAAATTTTGAATATTGAGGAGGTTCTAAAGAAAGTTCTAAGAGAATTTTCTGATTTTAACAATAAGGGACAACCCTCCTTAAATAGGCAAATAAAAGCAGCAAATAGTAAAAAGTGAATAGTAACTTTTTACTATTCATATCAGGAACCAGGAGGGGCATCAAAAACATCAAGACACCAAATCAAGGGCCGAATGTAGTTTGTCTTGGAGTGGTAAAAAGCAGTCAACAAGGGAATCATCAAGGACACCAAATCAGGGGTCGAAAGTAGTTTATCTTGAAGTGCCAAAAAGCAGTCAACAAGGGAATCATCATCATCACCAAGTAAAAAGGCAGTAAGAGCAGGAATATTGGCCTTTGTGCAGGCTAAGCAAATAGCAAATTTATCAATTATCAATTTGCTCCTAGGTCAGGAGTGTTTTCTTCATCATATTCTTCATCATGCCCGAACCAATCTTTAGGATATGGGTAATATAGACTTTCTGCAATAGAGCCTTCTTCTTCTGAGCTTCTATTGGCAACAGCCTCTTCTTCTTTAATTTTCCTCCCTAGGAGGACATACAGAGCCTCCTTACTTAAGTCATCAAAAGGAGACGTCTTTTTAATAGGTTTGGTGGAGGAAGAAGAGGGTGAATCAGTATTTCAGACCAGATGAGCAAGAGAATGCTTTCTGGGCAAAAGTCTGTGAGATATTTCCTTGGAAATATTATCAATAATTTGTTGAACATATTCAAATTTATCCCACCATTTAACATACCAGCATCTGGCAAGAACATCATCATTTCTCTTATATTGCCATTTTAGACAAGGAATTCTAAATTGTTTAACAAAATGGAGGAGCATAGGAAACTCGGCATTATGAGCATTTGCCTTGAGTGTACTCTCAAAAGACTTGTAAGCAGTCATTAAAGGATCAGGGAAGATATCAATAACAGGACCAAACTGAGTCCACCATCGGCTGAACCAGAGAGGCACTTTAGCATTTTCATCAAATTCTTTGTCAAAGTTAACAAACCATGAATGAGTCATTGTCTCATTTTGGTGAAGCATGAACCTAGACCAAGCAGTAATATAATCGCAATAGGAGTATGGAATAGGGGAGTTTGGTAATCTTTTTGAAAAGGCAGGGGAAGGGCCCCATTTCTCTTCAGAAATGACATTCTTTAGATAAACATTGTAGTAAATAATTTTGGATTTATCAATTTGATCCAAATAGTTTTAATAATAATGGATTCTTCCTGACGTATGATGTCAGAATAATACTCCAGCTTTTTATCACTATGTTCTGGGATCCAATGGAATCTTGAAGGGAAATAGGTTTTTGCAATCTGAAGAGCGTTCTTGATCGCAGATCTATTTGGTTCAATAAAAAAAAAAGTTTTGGAAATAGTGTTTTTTGACATACTGGGAAGCATTATATTTTTTGGGATAAATAGTCTTGACGGGTTGGTTAACAGTGGTCAAAGCATAAGGATCATATCCAGAGGCTAAAATAGATAAGTAATTAGGTTTAGGAATTGTTCCTAAGGGAGTGAAACGGTTAATAATTTCAGTAGGGGAGACTGACTCTTTTTTGACAATATGTTTGGGTAGTCCAACAAGGTTTTTGTCTATAGATCTCCTACTTGTCATTGTGGTACTGCAAGAATTCACAAGTAAGGAAATTATGAATAATATTTTGAGAACTTTTAATATATTCAATAGTAAAATAAAAAACACTCAAAATAGCTTGCCATTTAGCAAAAATATGTTTTGAAGCAATATTTTCAATATCCTTTTCAATAACATATTTGGCACTTTTGCGGTCAATCCTTAATAAAAACTTTTGATTCAACAAATCACTTTGAAATTTTGAAATACATAGTACTATAGATAAAATTTCTTTCTTTATAGTACTATAATTTGATTTTGCAGCATTCCAGACTCCAGAGTGGAAACAAACAATTTGTTCTAATGAGTCTGACGAAACCTTTTGTTTCAGAATATCTCCATAACCAATATCAGAGGCATCAGTTTCAACAATTTTGAAGGCATTGACAGTAGGGATACCAAGACAGGGTAAAGATTTAACATGAGATTTAATTTGTTTAACAAGAGAAGTGTGGACGTTAGTCCAAGAAGGACGATTACTCTGCAACCGATCAAAAAGTGGTTTGCATTGCTTCCTCAGATCTTTGTAAAAATCAGCAACATAGTTTAGAGAACCAAGAAATATTTGAAGTTGAGTTTTGTCAATGATTTCATCTGGAAATTTGTCAGCAAATTGAATAGCTCTATCAATAGGATGGATCTGTCCTTCAGAAATGTCATATCCAAGAAATCTCACTTTAGTTTGAAACAGTTTGATTTTCTTAGCAAAGACAAAAAGACCATTTCTTTTGATAGTATATAGAAACGAGTACAAATGTTTCTAGTGTTCATCAATAGATTGGGAGAAAATCAAAACATCATCCATGTAAATAATAGTAAAGTGAGTGAAAGAATTGAAGATGTCATTCATAATGTTCTGGAATTCACTGGGGGCATTTTTGAGACCAAACGGCATAACATTCCACTCATAATGTCCAAAAGGAGTGGTGGAAGCAGTTTTGTATGTATCTTGTTCACTAATTTGGACTTGCCAAAATCCAGATTTCATATCGAATTTGGAAAAGACAACAGCATCGCTCAATCTATGAACTAAATCATTCTTATTGGGGACAGGATACCCAATCCACTCTAGAACTTTATTCAAAGGTTTGTAGTTAATCACAAGACGAGGAGTTCCTCTCTCAATCTCAGCATTTTTCTGGACATAGAAAGTAGCACAAGACCAGGGAGACTTGCTATTCCTAATAAGTTTCTTTTTGAGCAAATCATTTATTTCATTTTTATAAAATTCAACAGTTTTAGCATTCATTTGAATAGGGTGATCTTTAGTAGGAATATTCTTTTTGCTAAAATCTTTAATATAAGGCAGTTCAACAATATGTTTCTTCTTATACCAAAAATCAGAACAAATATCATTTATCAAAATTTTCTGAAAATTATCAATTTTAGATTGTAATAACTTATCAGAAAGATGTTCAACAATTTTCTTGTATCTAACTTCTTGCTTAATGAAGTTAAGATGTTTGGTTTTAGCATGAATAAGATTGAAAGCATCACTAACAGATTTTGGACAGAATTTGAACTTTACTTTTTGTCCAAAAGATTCAGTAGTAATACCATCATTTTCAACAAAGAAAGGATACAAAGAAGCAATAAAAGGCAATCCAAGTATCACTTGATCAGTCATGTTTTTAACAAGCATAGAAGGTATCTTGAAGCAGACATCATCATGGCAAACATGAGCATTGTTCAGTTCATATTTGATTTTCATTTGTGTGCCATTAACAGATACCAATTTTTTAGTAGATTTTTCAAAATATTTAGAAGGGATCAGACCTTCTTGGATACAACTAACATCAGCACCATAATCAATCATAACAATAGTATCAAAAGCATAATCATGAGAAACAACAATTTTGACTTTAGTAAACCATTTTGGAGGCATCATATGTCTAACAAGAGCAAGTTGATTATCAATCAAATTAATCAAATTATCAGAAACATTACCAGAAGGAGGAGCTTGTTGAGTGGATTCATCTCCATCTTCTTGCTCATCAAGATCATTATCAGATTGGTTTTTATCCAGATTTTTATCAATTTTAAGAATTAATAACTCTTGTTTAAGATTAGAATTATCACTTTTAACAGTTTTTACATCATTTTTTAATTGAATTATTTCTTGTTTAACGGTAGCAATTTCTCGTTGGAGATCGTTAACAGTTATTTCTTTAGGTTTGTTTTTATTAAATCTTTCCAAAGTTTCTTCAAAGCTTATAGTTGCTTTGGGTTTTTTAACAATTTTATCTCTTGTTAAGTTTTGTTTAAACTTATCAAGAAATTCTTTTTGCAAAACAGGGTTATCAATTTTACCTATTATGGTCAATAATAAATTATCTTGTTCATCTTCTTTGGTTAACACATTAAAAAATTTTATAAGATGATTCAACAGGTTCAGCAGATGGAGTTTCACGTTCCAAAGTCCATTCTTTAGGAAGAGTAATATCTTCCCATTGAATCATCTTAGGGACACGAGATAACTGTTAACAAGAGATAAAATTGTTAAAAAACCCAAAGCAACAATAAGTTTTGAAGAAACTTTGGAAAGATTTAATAAAAACAAATCTAAAGAAATAACTGTTAACGATCTCCAACGAGAAATTGTTATTGTTAAACAAGAAATAATCCAATTAAAAAATGGTGTCAAAATTGTTAAAAGTGACAATGCTAATCTTAAACAAGAGTTATTAATTCTTAAAATTGATAAAAATCTGAATAAAAACCAATCTGATAATGATCTTGATGAGCAAGAAGATGGAGAAGAATCCACTCAACAAGCTCCTCCTTTTGGTAATGTTTCTAACAATTTAATTAGTTTGATTTATAATCAACTTGCTCTTGTTAAACATATGATGCCACAAAAATGGTTTACTAAAGTCAAAATTATTGTTTCTCATGATTATGCTTTTGATACTTTTACCATGATTGATTCTGGTGCTGATGTTAATTGTATCCAAGAAGGTCTGATCTCTTCTAAATATTTTGAAAAATCTACTGAAAGATTGATATTTGCTAATGGCACACAAATAAAAATCAAATATGAATTGAACAATGCTCATGTTTGCCATGATGATGTCTGCTTCAAGATACCTTCTGTGTTTGTTAAAAACATGACTGATCAAGTGATACTTGGACTGCCTTTTATTGTTTTTTTGTATCCTTTCTTTGTTGAAAATGATGGTATTACTACTGATCATTTTGGACAAAAAGTAAAGTTCAAATTCTGTTCAAAATCTGCTAGTGATGCTTTTAATCTTATTCATGCTAAAGTCAAACATCTTAACTTCCTCAAACAAGAAATGAGATATAAGAAAATTGTTGAACATCTTTCTGATAAATGATTACAGTAAAAAATTGATAATTTTTAGAAAATTTTGATAAATTATGTTTGTTCTGAAATTCCTAATGCTTTTTGGCGTAGGAGGAAACATATTGTTGACCTGCCTTATATTAAAGACTTTAGTGAAAAGAACATTCCCACTAAAGGTTGTTATGTCTGAACAAGTGTTGCACTCCAAAAAGAATTTCTTACTAAACTTTTGACCAAGTCCTCTGAATGGACGAAGTACCCTACCACCAGCGACCAAATCAAGTCTTTCCACTACTCCAATACTTCCAAGTTTGATCATTACCATTCTAGAGTCTATCATCTTGCACAACTAGCATAGACTACTACTATATTATGTTTTTTGGAAAATAATTTTCAACGGGTTTTTAATGCTGTTTATCATCATTCTAATGATCTATTCACCATTACAACTTGTTTTAATATCTTCTTTCTGGCATGGCAGGAAAGAGAAATTACTACTAATACCACTAGTAAGTGGAATAACATGTCTTCTCCAGAAATGAGAAAAAACAAAGGGAAAGCACCGGCAGAGGGCTATCCTCAAGATAAAAGGGTCCCAGCAAGACAATCTTTTTTATTGCATGAAGGTGCATCTTCTGGAGTAAAACCCAGCGGTGCAACATCCCTTCAGGAATTTGTCTTGGCAGAGGTGACATATTCTAGTGGTGATATAATAATTGCTTTGTAGGAAGTTTTGGCTAGAGAGCTACAATTCCATAATGGAGACTTTAGTGAACTTCCAAATCCTATTAAATTCATTCTTGACAATCTCCAAGCTGCTTTCTTATTAAACCACCATAAACTCTTCAAGAAATCCATAAAAGCACTTGAGATCCACCTTGTTAACCTTACTGCCCAAAATGAGGCTTGCACAAGTCATCTTACTGAACTTACTGCCCAAAATGAGTCTTATGCCAGCCACCTTTTTTTTTCAGAATGAGGCTCATAACAGCCATTATATTAACCCAAATATTGCAACCCTCATTAGCCAACTCTTTGGCAAAGAGGAAATCCATTCAATGGATAAAAAGACTATAATGGGTACTGATTATGCTAGATTGAGTCTTAAGACCCAATCTCTGCTAAGAAGTGCCGTTGCCAACTTGCCTCCAGAAGTACAATCTTGTATTTTTGAATGCAAGGCTATGACCAAAGATCTTGATCTTTGTCTCAAATATTTCAAAACTTTGGTTATCATCACTCCTAATCTTATTGAACCTAATGGTCCCAATAGTGCTTACATGAAAAGGAAATGGGGAAAATACTTTGGGAATAGTCTCAGAGTTCATGAAAAGAATCACCCTTTCCTCGGCCTTTTGATCAATTATGAAGATGGTTTAGAATATGATCCCTTCTGGCTATCATATATTTGTAAATGTTAATAATTTGTATCCATTATAATGTGGAATTACTACACTTTTTAATCACAAAAATATCTAGGAGTATGATAAAAAAAATATTTCATCCAAAATGCATAACACTTATCATACCTCTAAGTAATTTTGTGATTGAAAAATGTAGTAATTCTAAATTATAATAAATGCAAATTATTAATTTTTACAAAAAAAAAAATACATAAAAGCCTCTGAGCACGCATGTGAGCGCATGCTCAGAGGCTAGTAAGCAGATAAAACAATTTGAAAATCAAAATGAGTGACCTTGTATTTTAAGCAATGTTTTAGTGGAAATAGTATTTTTACCAGATTGTCCTTTAATTTTGTTTTTACTTAAACATAGAGGTGTTGGGGCATTCTTGAACCAAAAAAAAAAATGAGGATCTCAAATAAGAGAAGCCTCCTTAAATAGTAGTATAGAAAAGATAAATTCAATATTAGTTTAAGACTTTTAATATCAAATTGTGACTGGCTTAAAAAAAAAAAAATCAAATTATAAGTGATTGCCTATTACTTTTACATAAACCCACTATTTTTTTTTTACCATTTACAGTCTATCACATGGATAATTGTGGCACAAGTCATGCAATTTGATGTGGTCTTAGAATATTGCACTCGTACTACTTATATTTTAAATGAAAGGATTTGAATTAGGAAAATTATTAATCATATAAATTCAATTTTAAATTAAATACTACTAAAAGACAGATAGAATTTTAAACGTTTGACCTTTAGTTTAAATTCAAAATCCCCTCCCATTTCCGTTTGGGTAGGTGAGGTGTCCCATAACTAACTATTGGCCTTACCTTATGCTTTCAGTAACATATTCATCAAAACTATAGAAAACAAATAGAAAGTTCCCACACTGACGAAAACTTCAAAGTCTCCTCTCTCTCTCCCTAAACTCAATAAAAAAAACCAAAGACATCATGGTTTCCACTCCTCGTTCCCGCGTGAATCCCCAAAACAAAACTCTCTGAAACTCTCACGCTTTCTCTCAAATGACGATTATGCCCTCGGCTTCGGACCGAAAGTACCGTCGCGGCGGCCCACGAGTGCCTCTCCTGCCGTCCCAGAAATGCTGGGCGGCGGAGGAGGAGGAGCTCCGGGAGGGAGGCCTCGACGGCGCGTCGTTTTCGGGGGCGGTGTTCAATCTCTCGACGACGGTCGTCGGAGCAGGGATCATGGCGCTTCCGGCAATCATGAAGCAACTGGGGCTGATACCGGGTCTGATCATGATCGTGTTGGGCGCCGCGTTGACTGAATCCTCCATTGAAATGATTCTGAGGTTCAGTCGGGCCTCCAAGTCCGCCACCTATTCGGGTCTGGTATCCGACGCTTTCGGTGGGCCCGGTCGGACTTTATTGCAACTTTGCATTGTTGTCAATAACTTGGGCATGCTCGTTGTTTACATGATCATCATCGGTACGGACTTTTTAATGAACTTACCTTTTTTTTTTTTTTGTCTTTTTGTTTTTTAATTTAACTTTTGTTGTTGTTGTTGCTGCTGCTGTTGTTTGGTTTCTTGGAGTAAACTCTAAATGTTGAGTAATTTTAGTGACAGATAGTAATTGGTTAACTGTAATTTTCACATTTACCTACTATTTTTTCTACTCAACTCACACTCTATTACGTCATAGTTGTGGCAAGAAATTTTGAAATTTTTGTGATTTTAGGCTTTTTCCTAAATATTACCTTACTAATGGATTCCACCGACGTCACACGTGTATATACAGTTTGGGGTCAGTCAACTTTCAATTCTTCTTTATAAGGTTTCCATATCCGCCAAATTGATCTTGAGACAACTTAGGTGACCATTACATGACCACGTTTATGGTTCCGTTTGGATCGAGGGGGAGCATTGCGTAGAGTATAGTTGACCAGAAATTAGTCTAATTTTTGACTAACTCTACTCTACTCCCCCTCCTTCCATCCTCAATTTAAACAGGCCATTAAGAAGACTCACCAATTAATTTGCACCATTAGTCATGTGATAGTTACATGATTTTTCTGTCCAAAACAGCTAACTGAAGTTAGTCACATGAGTCGATTTGGTAGACGTGGAAACCTCAGGGAGTTATAAGGAAGAATTGAAAGCCCATGGGGGTGTTTTTGCATTTGGTTTTAATTTTTGGTAGTCCCTTATGCTAACTCATAGTACATCGTGTTATTAGTCAGATTGCATGGAGATGAAATGGCCAATATTGTGAAACTTAGGGTCATGTTGTTTAGTACACTGAAATGGTTATTCTATAGAAATGAAATCCTGTGATGGTCATGTATTTGGTGATAACGTAGGAATAGAATCCTAAATCTGTGTTGTACAGTTTCATATTTGGTATAACATGATAAGATAGTGGAATGAAATCATATCTTCTTTATAAAATTATATTTACATTTGTTGTGGGTGTAGCTTAACATCCTTCTATGTATAAATTGAATGATTTTATGATTAATATTCTTGTCTTTTATTCAATATTGATATCTTTATAAATATTTAAAAAGAAAAAAATTGATAACATCTTTTATGAACATTAAAGCTTAAATTCACCCACATGAATATCATGATGTCATATAAAACTAGTTTAGAGTTTTTTTTTTTAATAAAAGAAAAATACAAGTTTCATAAAAAGTTAATACAACCATCCAGAAGTATTAAATTGTGAATTTTAATAAATTTACCTAAAAAGCATCACAATCGTCCGTAAGTTTTAGAAGTCTCATGGTTGTTCGAATTTCTACCTTCTGGCTTGTCACATGGCTGATCGGCAGGACCAAAAGTTGGAAATATGGGCAATGACATTTTGGTCACTAAGGAATGCTAGAAACCGCTTTCACTTCGAAAAGCAACAGAGCCACCCTGAGGCAATTCTTCAAGGAGCTACATCTTTACTGGATGAATACCAGCGGCTCTCTCTGAGCCTCCCCCACCAATGAACACTCCTGTGTGTTTATACCTGTTTGTTTACTTTTATCCTTTTATACTTTCTGTTCTTTCTTTTTTCTTTTTTATTTTCCCTTGGGATTTTGCTAGCCACTGTGTTTGGCTGCTTTTCTTCAGCATATCTTTTGGGTTCTGTCTTGTACTTCTTTTCCTCCATTAATATACTTCTATCTCATTTCAGTTTAAAAAAAAAATAAAAGTCTCATATTCAAATTAAAAAAAAAAATTAAGTGCAATATGTTGGTTAAGTGCTATTACTTAGTTTAAGGAATAGATATTACAAATCTTAGTAAGGAATAATTATTCACTACAAGGTAAATACAACAATGTCTTTTCCTATGTTCCAAATGCCCTTTGTGTTTATATAATGTTTATGTTATTTAGTAGTATTAATTTTTCTTTGGATGGAGATTAGAATTAATTAATATTTTGGTGTTGGGATTGGATGCAGGTGATGTGTTATCAGGGACATTGTCAGATGGGGTGCAGCATTCGGGTGTGGTGGAAGAATGGTTTGGACAGCATTGGTGGACCACGCGCTCCTCCTTACTGCTTCTCACTACACTCTTTGTTTTTGCTCCTCTCATTTCATTCAAGCGCGTTGGTGTGTCTCCTTGTTTCAATTTTATATATACACATGCATCCATGCATACATACACAAACCCTAAATAGCATTTGGTGGTTTATCTTTTGATTTGTCAAAAAGTCCTCACGAAGTACCCGTTTGGGTACTGATGAAAAGCCAGCGTTTTGCGTTTCACGTTGTTGGTTTTTTTTCTTTTTTTTTTGCGAAGAGCGTTAACTGAGTTCTAGTGAGTCCCGTGCACTGTTCACAGGACCCACAAACTTTTTTTTTTAATTCACAAATTTAAATATTATTTTACTATAGTATTTTTAGTTTTTAGCAAAATAAGCGGTATCTAAACACACCATAAATAATTAATAATGAAGAGAAAATTTAGATTATAGAATATGGTGGGGATAAATTTGTCAAAGTAAAAAGATATAAAAAAAAATAATTGAAAATGAGATAGAAAATAAGGGTGATGGAGAGATGGTTATCTTTTAAAATTAAACTATCCATAATTACAAATGTAGTGATGAAAGGATTAATGACAATTATAATGATTAAACAAAATAGAAATTTATTAATATTATTATTTTAAAAGAGCTGCAAATATAGTGGTGAGGGAATTAAAGACTGCTGTAGTGATTAGGTAAGGTAAAACTTTTATTTCTATAAGTAAAGGGCCTGTGAGCACGTAAGAAGGTGTGTATGTACACATGATGATATATTGCTAAGTTCTGTGTTCTTTTTTGTTGAATTGAGAGCGGATGTTCTTGTTTTCTGAGGTGGTGTTTTCTGATGGATGTAGACTACTTTTTATTTTAATAGGCAATTTTTAAGTGTATATTTTTTTTTAATGACTGCAGCTCATAAATTTGTGCTTGCCACAAAAGGAATTATTGTCCCACTTACATGGGATGGGTACTCCAGTAAAGGAAGTTACATTAGTTTCTTCCCTTGTTTGTTTGTTTTTAGTTTTTTTTTTTTTTTTTTTGGCATTATAATATCTGATTTTGAACACGTACGTATAACCTTGAAGAACTCTGTCTACGTGCATAGTACATTCACCTTTCCAGTTTTAGTTGTTATTTGTTAACTGGCCAAAAAGTAATGTGAAATTTTGATTGATTTTTGTGCCTTTATCTTATTGGTGTTGATAGATTCTTTGAGATACACTTCAGCTTTGTCAGTGGGCTTGGCTATTGTATTTGTGGCCATCACTGCTGGAGTTGCAGTTGTTAAGTTGATAGATGGGAGCATTGAAATGCCTCGTTTGATGCCTGAACTTGTCGATCAGGCTTCATTTTGGAAGCTTTTCACAACTATTCCAGTTCTAGTCACTGCCTATATCTGCCACCATAATAGTAAGTTTTGAAATCTATTTCTGTTTCATATCAGTTCACAACAACTCTGATTGCACTTAATGAAGGCTGCCTTATATGTAGGGCCTGGTTCTGCTCAAATTTCTTTTCCTCTCAACTGCCCAACTTCATTCTTAGCTAGTGGACGTTTTTCTTTGCTAATGTAGAAAAACAATGAATGCATTATTTTCATGTCATTGGAAAGGGTATAAGAAATATCTAGATATTTTTCTTTGTGAAAATTTCTTGTTTTAAGAAGTCATCTCAATCTGTTAGTGGCTGAAAGGGTCATGTTTGTATTTGACTGAAAACAGGGGGGGGGGGGGGGGGAACAGAATTTCCATTTTACCTTTATTTCAAGGAGAAATGATTTTACAAATAATTTGACACCAGATGATGTGCTTATCCTATATGCCTTTCCAACAAAATGTTCCACACTCTAACCTGTGGTCCACAACTTGACTTAGTGGCTGCATATCAATGGATGGTTATCGCTCTTCTTTTTCTTCATCTTTTAAAAACACAAAAATAGTGTATGCCTATGCCTTGTAAAATCAATATATAGAAGATGTTTAATTATTGCTAACTTCTTGCTTCAATGTCTAACCTTTTGGCTGTTCACATGCTCAAATGAATTTTGCAGTTCATCCTATAGAGAATGAACTGAAAGATCCCTCCCAAATGAAGTCAATAGTCCGAATGTCGCTAGCATTGTGCTCATCTGTTTACATTGCTACCAGCTTCTTTGGATTTCTTCTTTTTGGGGATCAGACACTTGATGACGTACTCACCAATTTCGATGGTGATCTTGGAATTCCATACAGCTCATTACTGGATGACGTGGTTAGGGTGAGCTATGGCATCCACCTGATGCTTGTTTTTCCAATTGTGTTTTTCTCACTTCGCCTCAACCTAGATGGTCTTCTTTTTCCCTATGCCATTCCGATTGCATTTGACAACCGGAGATTCTTCTCATTAACTTCAGCTCTAATGGGTTTTATCTTTGTGGGAGCCAACTTTGTGCCTAGTATTTGGGATGCCTTTCAGTTCACTGGTGCAACAGCTGCCATTTCAGTTGGATTCATCTTTCCAGCTGCAATCGCACTTAGGTAAACTATTATGACTATGTCGTTTAACTTGTTAAATCACTTACTACAGTAGCTGATCTGAGATCATCAAAATGAGTGTTGCCTATAAGCTCATAGATGGACCAAAACCCAATGATTAGCTGGTTTATTGTTATGACTAACATTCTTTAGTCTACAAAAGTAGTAGTAATGGTAAAGAATTATTTGTGCTTAATTTAGCTATCACATAGATGAAAGAAAAGGTGTATCTAGTTTCAGTAGTAGAAATGAGGGGAACCAGATATTCTAGGAGGGTTTGTTCGTCTTCTATAGAGTGCAGTAGGCTTTTTCCCAGTGTTTGTTAACTCCACTAGTATGTGGTTGTCAATGATAGTAGGCCTGTATTAGATGATGAAAGCATTTTTGCTGTGCATTTTGAGATATGTCTTAATTGATATATGGATTCCCCATTTCTTTAGATTGATGCTCATGTGCAACACAGCCTTACTCATGTGCAACACAGTTAAGGCTGTGAAAAAAGACGATGCCCTGTTTTGGCATGATTTTAGATATGGACATATAGCTGAACAGTGAAGTTGTTTCAGTGAAGTTAATTCTGAAATGTGAGTTTACACTTTTTGGAGTCAAGTGCATTTTTATTTGCTATCCAAATCCTACCATACTTAAGGTGCTTGTGGGATCTTAGCAATCATATACCAGATAATATGCCTAAGAAAGCATATATCTTAGTGTGCTAGTAAATTGATCTAAAACATCTACTTGCTTTGACACAGGGCCATGCTTTCAATTCTTAACATGCTAACTGGAAATAATCATATTTGCTATTGTGCAGAGACACTCATGGAATTGCAACAAAGAATGACAGGCTAGTATCATGGGTGATGATCTTTTTAGCTGTCTCATCAAGCAGTGCGGCCATCTGCAGTGACATTTACGACATCTTCAGCAGTGAGAAAGACGTTGGAGGCTAACCTAATGAAGCATGCAACCATGCAGTCGTCATGCAAATCCCCACCCAGAAAAGCATGCTTGGTTTGGGGTATCTTGATTTATCAAAAGAGAAGCACTGAACTGCCCAAAAACAGCAATGCTCTCCTTCGCTTTCGATAACTGGGGCCTCAGTTTTGGAAAGTCATGTGGGTGACCATGATGCTCACATTTTATAGTACTACATTAAGTGAAATGTATATTATGGACTATTTTGTGTCAATTGTCACTCCTCTATGCTGGCTTATTAATTTAGGATTTTCTGAAGTTCCAGATTAAAGAGGCTAACAAGTGGAATGTTTAGAGTAGTTTGTAACTTTTAGTAAACAACGATTCTTTAGTATGTGTAGAAAGTAAAAACCATAAGGTTTGAGGGATGTATGTTTAGAAACAAAAATCTGGAGGATCTTTTCTAACAACTTCAAAAGATTTACTTGTTACTTCTGAGACTTAGATGTGTATGCAAGAAACAAGGATTATATGTATATCAGCGTTTGTATTACCCTGCTAAACAAGGATTACTTCTGAGACTTGAATGTGAATCTAGTTATTGGCCCATTCATAAAAGGGTCTCGTAATTTTTCTTTTTTTAAAACTGTTATGAATCGACTGCCTAAGAAGCATCAAGCTCAAGGTAGTCGATACTGTACCGGTACTGGTACATATACCAGTATCAAAAGGTTAACATTTCGTATCACTTTAAATACCGGCCATGTACTGGTCATATTGGCTAATTTTAGGCAATACCGGCCAGTACTGGGTGTACAGGTTGATACATAATTTTTTTTTTTTTTTAATTTTGTAATTTTTGAATTTTCGTAAGAACAGAATAGTAACTTATTTGCATTAATTTATAAATATTATTTGTTTTTTTAATATGCAATGAACAATTAAGTTTTCTAATTTTTATATTGTGTTTTTTTTTAATTGATGCTAAAGTCTAAAACCATGACTAATTTATTTTGAATTGAAGTAATATTTCATGGTAAACTTTTATATTTATTATAATATGTATATATACAAACACATACATACATACATACATACATACATATATATATATATATAAAATAACGGTAAATTCAATCGAAATATATAGTTCTACTGGTCAAATTGGTGTAGTTTTCGGTACTGGTGTAGTTTTCGGTACAAGATTAACTCCTTTGATCAAGCTTGCAAGCACTTTCGGGAGTGATCTTTTATTCCTTTTACACGTTAAACCTGCACCAATGCATGTGTTATATATGCTAGAGATCTAAGTGCCTCAGGTGGGTTGAACCATAATAGGGGTTCAACTCTGCCTATGTAACTTTTAGGCAGTGGGAAGCAGTCGGTCAATAATCATCATGTCATTATGTATAGTCTCTTGGAGGGTTCAAACTCAACAATCATCTCACAATAAGACCCTAAAATATGGACCACATTATGGGATAGAGCATTTATAAAATCAAAAGTCACTTGAGCAACCTAATAAAGGTAGCATCACCCCACTTGCGAAGGTATGACAGAAAAACCTATCATGTTTACTTATACAATTTATTCATTTAAGATGAGTGAAATTTTGACTCTAAGTATCGAAAAAGATTAATTCGGTACCCTATGATGGAGAGTTTCCTTCTTTGCAAATTTTCCAATACTTTGTGTTTGGACAAGTAGTCTACTTAATGTTGTTTGCATCATAAAGAATCATTGCTCCACCATAAGAATATAGAAAACATCTAAAGTGTGGATTAAGTGCCCCCTTTCGTAGAAAGACAAATTTGTATTAAATATAGCAAGGCTTGGGTCTAGTGTTCCAATGCATTGAATCTGTCATGATGACACATATTCACTTTAAACCACGAATCATCATCCTAAGTGCTCTAAAATACTGATCCAAGCCAAGTCCTAGTACTATGTCATTTCAAATTTTAAAGTGACATAGAGATTTTTTTTTCCCAAGTCGAAATTGAGAGAATATTTCATTAAAAAAAAAAAAAAAAAGCATAATTGCATATGAAGTTATGAACGATGAAGCGCACGTGTGTTCCGAGTTTCGAAGCCCAAGTCCATTAAGCCCTTACAACGTAACACCAGTTTTGTTCTCCACTTGTTTACGTTACGCAGCATCGGAAAATAATATACAGACAAAACATCGATCACCCATAAAAGAAACCATTGCTTAACCTAAAACCTCAGCATTGTCACAGTCTCGGTGCGTATCTTTCTCTACCTTCTTTCAATGCTCTATTTCCTTTTTGGGTTTTCAATTCTCATTGAAATCTCAAATGGGTTTCTTTTACTTTTGAAAATCGGTGCTAAATATCTCAAATTTGTTCAATTTCTGTATGCGTTAATTTTCTGTTCTAGGTCTCGTTTCTTTTACTTTGTTATCGAAACTCTTCTCAGTTCCAATTCTATGATAGTGTCTCTCTCAAACAAGTCCTAGGTAGGTGATGTATGTTGAGTTAGTAAAACATTGATGTAATAAAAGTTATACTTCTATATATTGTTTCTTAGCTAGTTTCTTATTTTGTTTTATTAATATTTTTTTCTTAGCTTAAGGTGTGATTCGTTTATTTTACTGAAACTGAAATTTTTTTTATGAAAGTATTGTAAATAAAGTTAAAAAGTTGGCTAAAATAGTACTTTGATACTAATAAATAGTATCAAATAGTGTAGTGGAGCAATGAATAGTAACAAAAATAAGTAAAATTAGTGGACAAAAATAATTTTTGCCAAACACACGCCAAATAAAATGTTTAGTTTTTAAATTATAGTTCATGAAGTTTAAAGTAATCATTTTTCTCTCAAATGAAATGTACGAATTAAAACTGATATGTCATCACTTTATTAGGCACATTAGGACTAAAAGTGATCACTTTAAGTTTGTTCGGGACTAAAAGCGATCACTAAGAGTGTATCTTGGCCCTTTTCTATTTTTATCAATAGATTTTATTTTGAGACTTGTTGCTGTGGTTTTCACTTTTGGCATTTGAATTCTGATTATTTTGATTGTTCAATTGTTTATCTCATATGATTTCGATCTGGATTTTGATAATTACTGCTTTAATTGGTGGGTGAAAGTGCTGCCAGTTAGTGGGCATAATGGAATTCGGTTGTTGTGTCAAGTAAAAGAAGAAAAAAAATGAGTGTAAGCCATTTTGTGTTTCACTCCCACTTTGATTTTGAGTCATTTATTTATGGGCTGTTCATACGTTTTGATTGAGTATTATGGACCACAGTGCTTGTTTCTTGTTAACTCTAAGTTCACTTTAGTGTTAATGTTTGTATTTCTACAGAAGGTCTGTTGTACTGATGAAGGTATTCTACTTGCAGTTTGTTGTTTCACTTGTTTATTGTAGTCTTCTCTGCCATCCATGAATTGTGATGGAGAATGGCTGTTGCATTTGGTTGTGTTTACAAGGATGGTGAATGATATTAATGGCTTCGGTGACTAGTTAATTCAAAACATTACATATATTCACACGCACAAATGCAATCCACATAAAGCCCTATTTCCTCCCCTCATTCCTCAATACTTGTCATGGACTACATCACACCTATGCAAGCTCTAAGTTCTCTTGTCAAAGGAAAACCTGAATCATTCACAACTCTCACCAATCACCATCGATTTCCTTTCCTTGGATATCTATCTAAACCCAGCCCATTATAGACCAGTATCTAAGTCCATCTCTATGTTTATGACCAATCCCACCTCCAAAACCTTAAAAAGCTGCTCAGTTCCTCTCAAAAACAGATCTTTCCTTTCATATTTTAGCCCCAAAAAGACCAAAACCCTCCTTATACATACACCCAAAAATCCCACTATGTAGATGTATACATGAAGTGGAAGAAAGACTCATACTATGACTCAATTGAGCACATCCACAGGTCCGAACAACTCAAGGCCGTCATTTCCTTGAAAAACTGCATAGCTCAAAATCCCAACAGGTGCATCCCAATCTCTCAAGTCTCAAAGAGGGGACTAGAGTTGGGTCTGCCCATGAAGGCCGCTCAGTTCTTGAGGCAATACCCAATGATCTTTGAGGAGTTTATAGGTCCCCAATATAACTTACCTTGGTTTAAGCTGACCCAAGAAGCTGTTGAGATTGATAGAGGGGAGAAAAGGCTGTTTGAGGATTGTAGGGATGACCTGAAGAATAGGTTGAAGAGGTTCATATTGATGAGTAAAAGGAAGGTTTTGCCTTTAAAGATTATTCAGGGAATGCAGTGGTATTTGGGTTTGCCTGAGGATTTTTTGAGGTGCTTGGAAGTGAATTTGGATAGTTCTTTTAGGCTGGTGGAGATGGATGATGGATTGATCAGTTTGGCTGTTGAGAGTGAGAAAAGATATTTTCCATGGTGCAGAGAAATGCTAAGAAGAGAGGTGTGTATTCTGGGGAACCGATGGAGGCAATTGAGTTACCACTTTTCCCTGCAAAGGGTTTGAGGTTGAGGAAGAAGATTGAGGATTGGTTAAGGGAGTTTCAAAAGCTTCCTTATGTTTCACCCTATGAGGACTTTTCACATTTGGCTCCAGATGGTGATATGGGGGAGAAGTGGGTTGTGGGGGTTCTTCACGAGTTGCTTAGTCTTTTTGTTGAGCATTCAGCGGAGAGGAAGCAACTTCTATGCCTCAAGATACATTTTGGGCTGCCACAGAATGTTCACAAGGCATTTGAGAGGCATCCCCATATGTTTATTTGTCTTTGAGGAGCAAGACTTGTACAGCAATTCTAAAGGAGGCTTACAGTGACAAAACAGCTATGGAGAGACATCCATTATTGAGGGTTAGGAAAAAGTACATCAAGTTGATGAAGGAGTCCAAGCTGATTTTGAAGAATAGGAGTTTGAGTAATGAGTTTGTTGATTGTGGGAAAACAAAGTTGGATTTGGATTTGCATTCTGCAGAATAGGAGAGAAGAGAGATGGCAGTTGTACTTTGTAAATGATTTTTTTGGGTAAACCTTAGACCTAAACCCAATTGTTTTTGGCTTTCTACAACAGCCAGTGCATGAATGGAGTTCAAGCATTTGTCTGCATTTATTTTTGGCTAAATCACAAATTGGACCCCTTAACTTTGCCTATAATTCAATTCATTAGTCTAACTTCATTGTAGTTCAATTTAGTCCTTCAACTTTCAATTTTGTTCAATTTAGTCATCATGTTAATCTCTATCATAATTGGGCCGTTAACTTTCAATTTTGGTCAATACAAAACTACAATGTTTTGGGGAGTCCTTAATGGCTAAATTCTAACTGAGTCTAACAAGAGGACTGAATTGAATTTTAGGCAAAATTAGAAAGGCCAATTTGTAATTTAGCCTTTAATTTTTTTAAAAAAAAATTTACAGCACACATGCAATAGAAAACTGATTCATATCAATGATAAATTTGTTAGTATATAAAATCTTTCAAATGTTGAACTAACCCAAGGCTTAGATTCCTCGCTAAATTTCAGAACTTCATACCTTGTCCTCTTGTCTTTCCCCATTTCTTCAACAACGGTGTTTGTGGGTACTGCCAGTGCTTCAATTCTATCAATTTTCCTCATCAATATTGATGAAACAGAAAGATGGGCAAAATATAATTTTTATTTCAAAGTATTTTATGTAAATATATGTGACTTTTGTGTCCTTATACTGACCTATCTCTTAACTCTGTCTTTTTTACATTGTACGAATTGATTAATGAAAATAGAATCACAGTGGTCACAGAGGTTGAAGATGCCCAGAGCTAACGGCTATATTTTGCAACGGATCTATTGCTATTAAAGAGACAAAACAGTAGTGTTTTGAATTAATGTGGCACAGAGTCGTATTTGGTCTCAGTCTTATTCACGTGTGTCACATTATACTTAAACCAGGCGACGTCGTTTTGATGCTTCAGAAACTCTCTTCAATCATGCTTGAACACTGGGCTTGGTCTGTTTCCTTCCTCCTTCAGTGTTCTGTTATAGCTTTAACTTAGATATTTATAGGTGGTGTACAACTGTAATTTTCAGTTAGTTAGTTAGGAGTTTGTTGGAGTTTGTTAAGTTGGAATCTTCCAGAGAGGTTACCAATCTTGTAATGTATAAATAGAGAGTGTAGGTGATGTATTCATTTATGCAAGCTTAATAGAATTCTACTTTTTAATCCTTCTTTTTTCTCTTTGTGTTTCAACAATCCGCCATTGTTAAAACCTTCAAGCTTGCTTTCCTTCAATTAAACCTTTGTTGCATATGTAGAGGACAATGAAAATTCATCTTTCTCTGCAAGCTTCTTCAGTTATTGTGTTCTGCACGATCTTTCTATAATGCAATACTGATTTTATTCTTCCTTTATTTTTAGCTCTACAAGACATTGTTACTATCTTGATACTTTACCATCTACTTGATATCTTGTTTAACATAAGAACAAATCTAAATAAAACCTAACCCGTTGACTTCAATCTCAATGATCTTTTCCTTCAATTTCTGTGCATTTGTATCTTTCTCATGCAGGGAATATAGATCAGTCCAGCTATTATAAATTGGAACCATGCTAGCACTTTATATCAAGTATATATACATGAAATTGTCAACCAAATCATATGAAATATGAGTATATATAATTATGATAAAAATTGTAATATTAATACTTCAAATAGGATCTATTCAAGTAAGTAGACAATTACTTGGCTTGTCTTTCTGTGTTTTTTTTTATTTTTTATTTTATAACTAAATGTGAGGTTTGTCATCTCATCTACCAGATACATAAGTGTTAGCTTGATAAACGATTTACTGCAATGTATGGTGCCTAAAAATTAAAAGGCTTTTGTGCCCTTCTGATAGATTCTCTTGAATAAAATGGCAACTTTATTAATGATGTAATTGCTTAAGCTGCAACCTCTATTACTTGGGCAAGAAGAAAATGGTGCATAGATCATAGCTGCATAAAATATTCTCATCAAGGTATCTACAATAGGTGACAGCATATGTTTACTTGTTTAGCCATCAACTGCCTCTACAGTGAGCCATTTGCACAAATTAATTTTATTGAAACTAATCTTCATTAAGATATCTGATTTTTTACTCTTTTTTTTTTTTGATAAAATAATCTTTTTTTTTTTTTTAACTTTTGAATGTGAGGTATGTGTCATCAATTACGTGCAATAAAATTTATTTTTTACATTTTTTTTTTCTATAAAATGACAATGTAGCAGCTGTGCTACTATTGTCCTCAACTTGAAATACTATTATTTTTCTAGTACATCTTTGTCAGACTTCATTTCTCCATTGAATGATTCTTATGGGAGATAGTAAGGGAATTTCCCATCAAAAAAAAAAAAGATAGTAAGGGAATTTAGAACTCAATGAATTCTGGAACACTTTCTATGTTAGAATGAATATGAGACACAGCCAACAATGAATCTAGGCGACGTTCAAACAAAGAATAGCATTACAAAAACGAGTTAAAAATTTAATATTTATATTATCTTTTCACTTAGGTTCTTCATCTTCCTTTTTCTTCATCCTCCTTTGTACTAACTCTAAATTTAGAGAAACAAAACATTTCACAATAGCTGGCGTGGCCTATCGTGATTGATGCATAATAAAAATGTTGTCATCGATGGGTCAAAGTGAAACTGATATTATTCTAATCAAAACTTGTTAAATTAACAAAATGTGGTGAAAAAAGCCGTCTTTAACACTAGACAGGCAAAATAAATACGGTAATTCAGCTCTATCAAGAATGTTTGTGAACCCGTTTTGCAACTATTAGTCTATTTCTTCCCACATCTTCTGCTCTGAGATTTGCGAGAAGCAGAAAGATCTTTGTGCATATATGCATCATATTGAGAAAGTATAGGGCACGCTTTGTACATGTGTTACCTGACAGAACAAAATGGGGGAGTAATAGTGACAAGCTCACCATCCAGACTTTGATGGAATATTATGACGTCAAGGCATGGTGAGAGTTGGTACTTGAAGCTGAATGATGAGAGAGTCATCAACTAATAGTAACATGCACAACTGTGAGAGTCTGCTCTGCGTGTCTTATTATTTAATGATGCAATGTGAATCGCTAGAAACATGTGAAATGTATGACTAACTCATATACTCAATAAGGAAATGCTTAGCTTTCCAGACCCATATGGATGAAGTCATTTTAGCTATGATGTATGCTATCAATCGGGGTATTTGGTGAAGGTATTTGTACTTCTCAAGCTACCATTTGAAGGTGAAGCAATTGTAACAGGTATTTCTCAGTAAGGTATTTCTACAGGATGCTTATTTTCAACAAGTTGGATTAGTCACTATCCTAACAAATCCGTTGATGCTCTATCTAAGTGAGGTCTTAACTCTTAAATGTAATTGTAATGCTCTCTTCTCTCTCACTAACCTTCCTTAGGTGGCTAGACTTATAACTCAATTTTCTTCGGTAAACCATCCAAAAAAAAAGTTATAAACAAAGGATTTAATCTTATTGTACAAATAGAATGAAATTTTGATTCTGATACAAAGAGTATCTAGCAATACTTATCTTATGCATTAGACATACACATTGCATCTCCTCAATTCACAAAATGTGAATCATATAACCATGTGAGATCTATGTATTATGAGAGAAATGATGCATATATCTGATATATAAGATACCTTCTTAATAGACAAACATACTAATTCCTCCTAAAATAAAATTGACTTCGATTAATTTATACAATTAATAAAGTGAGTTCAAGCAAATGTTAGGTGAACTTGATCAACACCATGTGTTTCACAATAGTTCCACATGTTGCCGATTCTGCTAACTACAAGTTGAAGCAAGTAATCTTATACCTTGGTTTGGAGTTAAGACCAGACCAAGTAATCTGATACCTTAATTTCATGTTTCAACTGAAGCAAGTCTTTGGTTGAAACATGAAATTCTGGTATAAGATTACTTGGGTTTGGTCTTAACTCTTAGAGATAGAAGGAAGCAATGGAAAATGGAGATGGGTTTTCTTTTCTATTAGTTGATTTTCCTATGCAGCTCCTAAAGATGTTTCCATTTTAGTGTAAATTTGGCTTGGACTGCAAACAAGCATATGCTCCTTAATGCTTGGCTTGTATAAAACCAATCTATTAATTGTGTACCTGATTTTAATTTCTTGTGTCGGTGCACACATGTACACGTGGCATAAATATAAATCAATTCGTATCAAACACGAGAAAGAAGATGAAAAAAGAGTTTTTTTTTTTTTATTTAAAAAAAAAAGCAAAAGTAAACCGTAGAAATTCAAACATCTATGGAATTGCTATCGGACACCCAAGAAAGTCAAAAAACTAAAACTGAAGAGAATGAAAAACGGACATGATAGAAGTTTCCAAGGCTAGCACTTTTCTTTTCTTTTCTTTTTTTGACATAAAAGATAGAAAGACTGGCACTTTTACAATGACTTTTATATATCTAGATACAAAAGAAAATGCTGCAAATTATTCAAAGAATTTTAGACGTGTTTTAGCAGGCACAAACTTATATTTCGTGATCGAGTGCAGCCACCGACCAATCATATATCTAATTTACACGTGTAATCTAATTTTGTTCTAGAATCCATTTATTTTGTTGAAATTAAAATTTTTTTTATTAAAAATACTGTAAATAAAGGTAAAATTTAACTGAAATAATATAGTAGAATTCATGAATAATACTAAAAAGTGTAGTGGGATTTACGAATATTAACAAAAATAAGTTTGATAGTAAACTAAGTTGGCAAAAATCATCCGTCAAACGAATATTAAGTGAGCATTTGGCAACTGCGTTTTCTTTGTTGTTGTTTTTTTTTTGTTTTTCCCTTTCCCTGGACACACGTTTGGCATAGGGATGGCAATGGGGTGGGGCGGGGCCGAAGGATGGGATCTTCGCCCCCTCCCCGTACAGATTTTTTTTGCTCCATCCCCGCCCCGCCCCGCATTACGGGGAAAATTTCTTGCCCCATCCCCGCCCCTTAAGGGCCTGCGAAGACCCGCGAAGCCCCGCCCTACACAGTGAAACTTTATTTCTTGTTAATTTTCCCTACAACTATTACCATTGTTTCAAACAAAATGACATGTTTCAATATTAAAAATATACTTGAAGTTAAAAATAAATTTATCCTATCAAATCAAACTAATTTTTAGCAAAAACTAAATAATATTATCTAAATGTTTAACAAGACAATGTCACAAAAAAAATTTCATAGTATGACACAATAAAATAATCCAAACTCCTATTAAGATGATGATATTGGTCCCTTACTTCCAACTTTGCTAGAGAGAAAAAAGAGGTAGAACTATGTTAGGTAGAATAAAATAAGATGATGATATTTTTGTTTAAATAGTAGGGTTTTAGAATATGAAAAAATTATAATTTAATCCTTATTAATGAGGGGCAGGGTGGGTATGGGGCGGGGTGGGGTGGGGTGGGGTGGGTTTAAAAAGTGTAAACCCATCCCCGCCCCACCCCATGATGCGGGTCTAAAATCTCACCCCATCCCCGCCCCATCACCTTTGCGGGGCGGGGAAAACCCGCACGGGGCGAAGCGGGGAGGGGCGGGTCAAGCGAGGCGGGAAAAAATTGCCATCCCTAGTTTGGCACTGTTCATTGTCCATGAACAGTGATTCTAGGCTTATAAACAATGTTAAACATGTAAACATTATTTTTTTTATTACTTTCAGTTTTCAGCAAAATAAGCTGTATCTAAACGGACCCTCTAAGTATTTATTTTAATTTTTAAAAAAAAAACTAAAACCAAATTATTTATTCATAACATTCAACATGAAAGTCGAGATAACTACCTCACTCATTTTAATTAGATCATCTTATCATTACTAGTTACTACAATTAAATGTTTGGTACCTAAAAATCGATTACATTCAATCATAATTTTTGGAATTTATCAACAACAACAAAAAAATCATAATTTTTCGAAACAAATATGCAATCTCTCTCTCTCTCTCTCATAAACGTATTGACACAGCACATTAGAGAGCTCCAGCTTTCTCTTTCATTTTTATTCAGTTGTGTGTTGAGTCTTTTTATTAAACTCCTTAATTAATTGACAATTTCTTGCAATTTGAAAAACCTAATTTCCATTTTCTATTGCAGTTTCTTGCAATTAAAAGCAACTAAAGTTCTTTTTTTTTTTCTCTTTCTTTTTTTGCTAGAATAAACATGCCCCCAAAGTCTTATAGCATGGGGAGGTACCAACTCGTCTAATTACGTGATGGTTAATTAATTTATTAAGCTCAACTTAATCTTTGCTATTTATTTTCTTCTTAAAAAAATCTTTACTGTTTATAGTAATACAGAAGAAAATAGATACAATAACAAAATTTGAAATTAAATTTTGGTATTAATGTCTATGCACAATTTTTCAGAATTCTTCATGTGCAAACACAATTATCTCTCCTGCACTTCAAACTAGCTAATTGTTCCCTTTACATTAAACCTAAGGTGTGTTTAAATTAGTGTATTAACAATTCAAAATTCGAAAAAGCGTGGCGTCGGTAACTTTTCACTGAGCTGGCTGGGTTGGGCCCAAAATACACGTTTCCAGACTGCAAAGTCACTAATTATCGTATAAGAACTAATTAAATGTAAATTAATACTATTGGAAAACTTAAATTAACCATACACCTGTACGAGCATTATGAGATTGATAATTATGGGATTAAGACCATAAAATAGACCACTGGTTTTTTATTCACGCCTATTCACCTAACCCTTTTGATTATGTAATAAAAATGCCCCATTTGAAGTGCATGTCATGTTACTTTTCTTTTTCTTTTAAAAAAAAAAAAATGGAGAGAGTTTTAATTTATAGCATCTACTTCTGATGATAGTTTTTTATTATCAAACTAAGGCACCAATTGGTACCTAAAAGTCGGGAATTGAACTTCTATATCTCTTATTCAACAATTAAAGAATTTATTTTTTTTTTAATGAAAATTAAAGAATTTATTAGTTGAACTAATTAGAAAAAAAAAATATATATATATATATATATATATATATATTTTGTGTGAATGCACACGAAACTTCTATAATTCTCTATGTTCCAATGGAAAAACAATCTAAAGCAATCATAAGAGAACAGAGCTGTCATCCATGAATGTCATTATAATATTAAATCTTAGTCAAAAGAAAAACACAGTTTTGTCTTTTGCCAAATAGTTTGCACTTTGTTTTGCGCCACTAAAAAATACTCTAAACTCTCTCTAGACTTTAGAGTTTGCACTTAGTAATATGGAGTTGTTGTTATTATCACTGACGCAAGAAACACGACAATATTTTTTGTGTGACAATCATATATGTGCCAACTTGCTAAAATATGTTTGAATTCAAATTCTAATGTTTGTTATATTGATGTGATCGTTGATTTTAAGTTGCACGCTACTTTTCATTTTTCTCCTTCAAAATTATTGGCTTGGACATAAATAAGTTATGGATGAAAGTTCTGCCGTCTCAATTTTTTTTTTTTTTTTAATAATTTTTTTTGAGAGAGAAAAAAAAAAAGGCATACATGATAACCGCAAAATACATTAACCGGTTAGTAATTGGCACATGTATTATTCGTGCTACCACCTAGCATGAATTAATAAGATGATGATGAATTGATGATTGTGAGGTGAGGTGAGATAATGTGATCATAGAGATGGAAGGAGCGGATCAAATTACAATTAGTAGTATTTGATTCAGATCCTAAGATCCTATATCCCTAAAACGTCATGGATCTTTCTAGAACTTCTACTAAAGTAAAATTTGTGTGGAATATTGATTCAATAGCGATACTAAAAATTTTGTGCTATAAAGGAAAATTCAAAAAAATTTCTTATTTCGAGCCTCTAAATGAAGCCCAAATGGCTCAATCTGGTAAAAAATAATGTGATAAATAGATCAGAACAATAGTCCTAGCTCAAATTGGAATATATATATATATATATATATAAAGCAGAAAAATAAAACCCTAGGGCTCAAGTCAGTGGTTAGTTGTCACCTTAACCTAATAAACAAAATCACAGAATACACAAGAGAAGAGACTAGACTTTTGGGGAGTAAAAGGCGAGTGCAAGAAGCCAAGAAATATGATGATGACGCCACTGCAAGAGAGACCACCACAACGATTTTTTTTTTTGGTTAATTCTGCTGTCAATTACTTACTTTTTTATGTATTTGCAATTTGTCATTTTGCCTTTTATTAGTAATTTCATTAATTTGTGAAAAAAATTACCTTTTGCAATGTTTATTTAATTTATATATATATATATATATATTATAATTATAGGTATTTTTTTAATTGGAAAGTAGGATCTGAGCTTTGAGTATTTAGAAAATAGGATAAAAAAATTTGGGCATAAATAAGTGATTGGACTAGTTTGGATTTTATTATAAAACTAATTTTTTAGCAACTGTTGTAAGTTTTTGTCAAAAATTTTGTAATTTAACAGGAAACTTTCTTGTCTTTCCAATGAAAACATCTAAGGTTCCAATTTCTTCAATCTCAACTATCAAATTATCATAAACTTATTTTAAGTTGTTATAATTTAGGTGACACTTATATCCCTCCTGGATCTTGAATTCACTATGTAATAGTGAAAATACCTTAAGACAAAAGTATTGCCTCTTTATGTTGTCTATAAATACTTTACTTTTGTTTTCTTACAACAAATGAATTAGGGGGATTCAAACTCAAATTTTCCTCCCTTAATGGATAAATTGGGCAATATTACTAAGTCATTATGTTTTCTTGTAACTGCCAAAAGTAAATGAGGTCAATGTTAGCTTGATCTAGTTCAGTGTAGCCTCTTTTGCCTAACTTTGAATCACCAACTCATAAGACTCTTTAGTCTTAACCTTAATATTAATATTGCTTTTATTTCATCCTTTTTTTTTTCTATTCTTTTTTTTCTTTTCTTTTTTTGTCTTTCTCTCAAATGCTGCTTTGTATATAAACCATAAATTGCCCTTAGTTAAAAAATCTCGGTCAAGACTCAAATTAAAAACTATTTGATGGAATTTATTTTGAAATTTTTGGTCAAAACTCAAACTAATGACAAAAACATGTGAGGTCAAAATCTTTTTAATCACAAAGTCGAGATGTCCAAATAAAATTCGCATATATAAGTTTGCCCCAAGAATAGATAAAAGGGGAAGCATCTAATTAAATTACATTACACTTTAAATAAAAAATAATAATCCTCATCATCATCAATTTAATAAAAAGCACAGAATCAATTTTCAATAACAACAATAATATTAAATTTAAACCCCGCAGTCCCAAAGTGTGGAATATAAAGTGGAGTCCAACTCCAATCATAGTTTAACTTTAACTCTTAAAAAAATTAATAAAAAACAAAAACTCCAATCATGGTACGTATCTTGTGTAGTCACTTCTTTATTAAAAATATCAAAGTTTCCTAATCATTTATAATTTATTATTATGAGTTCTAGTTAGTGTAATTAATAAAAATTTTAATAGTTGTATAAGAAATTTGAAGTTCAATCTCTGTTTTTACTAAAAATAGACCAGTATCTTCATATAATAATAAAGAGTTATCATAAAGGGAAGATACTATAGATTGAAACTTTCAAAAAAAAAAAACCTTACAATTTATTATTAAAAAATTGTGTTTAATAATAAACTAAGAAAATTGAAAAGTAAGTAGTGGCTAAAATGTTTTGAGGTGGCTTATGTACCGGAGATTGCGCGCAAATACCTGCGAGCACGACAACAATAATACAGGACTTGCCGGCTTTGTGTTGTGGTAGACAGCCTGTTATTTAAATGTCTGACCAAGGGACCACCTCTTTGTCCACTTGTCTTAATCTTATGCTCCATCGTTGTCACACGTTTCATATTGCCACTCATCAGGGGCGGTTCCTGATTTGGCTGTTGTCTGGCGGTTTTTACAGTCTTACTTACCGTATCAAAGACCTCCGAGGAATCCTATCCCATTTGTTGATGTGTTATTCTGGTCTTTTTTATTTTGTCCATTTAGTGTGTATTCCCATAATATACAATCGGTACTCTCTCTCTCTCTCTCTCTCTCATAATTGATGATTTTTATTTATATAAAATGATAATTGTTTTTTTTATAAATTTAATTAATGCAATCCACTATTAAGTGAAATGAGAAAGTATCACCTATTTTCTATATACAATAAATAAGAGAAAATATAAAATTACTAAATAATTACTACATATTCTCATAAGAACAATGAATTATATCATAAATTACAATTAAAATTCTTCCTATGTGTCAAATTTTCTTTACTATGCCTTGGGTTTCTCATCTATCATGAAAATTAAGGGTGTTCACGATGCAGTGCAGTCAGGGCCGGCCCAAGATAATTTGAGGCTTAAGGCGAAAATTTTGAAGAGGCCTTTTACATCTAAATATCACTTAAATAATAAAATATTTAGTTTATTTTTTATTATATTTTTTATTTCAAATTTATTACTAATTCATACTTATTAATATGGATAATTTACCCAAACTAAGCTAATGATACTTACTATATAGGTTTTACAAACTAGCATATCACCAATTTAAAAAAAAAAAAAAATTTCAAACATTCATTTATTATACTGTTTAAGTGACACTAATCATATTAGTGTCACATTAATTTGTAAGATTTTTGTTGTAAAATTTGTATAGTTTTAGCATTTTTCATTCACTTAATGGAGATTAGGTTCAATTTCTATTAATTCATATTGTTTCTTTTTTTGTGGAGAATATGCTAAACCTACTTTAAATTTTATTGCAAAAAACTTACAAACTGATGTGACAATGAAGTGACACTTCAACAAAAAAATAAATGAGTATTGAATTATTTCATGCGATTGGTGACATGTCAATTTATAGGACTTTATAATAAAACTTGTAATATACTAGCATAACTTTAATATCTTAGGCCTCGAAAAAAAAAAGTGCACTTAAATCACATTTTTCTTTAATTGAAAAAAAAAAAAAAACACGTACTGCCCCCATATTTGGGGGCCTTTCCATATTAGAGGGCCTTAGGCTATGACCTAAATGGCCTAGGCCTAGGGCCGGCCCTGAGTGCAGTGCAATTTTAGGCTATTTTTAGCACCGCACCTTATTTTTGCAATCACATATACGGTGCAGTGCAATTTAGAGTTTAGCCAAAACCATAACAGCACCGCATTTCATTTTTGTAGTCACATGTGCGGTACGGTGTATAAGATGCGATTTAAAGCTAGTCTATTTTTCAAATTTTGAGGTTTTCTTGCCTAGCTCAAAACTAATATTCCTCTTTGTTTTGAGTCAAAATTTTAAATTATTGAGTTAGTTTTTTTATTTATTTATTTTGGACTGACTTTTCTAATCAACACTTGCTAGGGTTATTATACTTTTTTTTTTAGCAAGGGTTATTAAATTATTAATAATATATTTAATATTAAAAAAATAAATATATTAATATATAGAGAGGGTGTGGTCTAGTGCGGTTTGTACGTTTTTCTCATTATAAAACTATAAACTGCACTGCACCATGCGGTGTGGTGCATTGTTACTTGTGATGTGGTGCGGTTATATCATTTTGCTAACGATATTTGCGGTTTGTGCGGTTTGCTGAACACCCCTAATGATAATAATAAGAGAAGTGTTACATCGACAACATTTTCACAACTAATCATAGGTGGAAAGCTTTATTGGTTTTAATTTGAATCCATGATTTAAATTAGTTTTTTGCCCACCCATAACAGCCAATAATATTGCCACATAAGATTTGATATAAAAATGTTGTAAATATATCATTTCTCTAATCAATAACACAATATTCAAATTTATTGATGCAATGCAAACAAATTTTTGTTTTAAAAGTCAATTAAATTTATCTATAAGATTTACTAGATACTGCAATCACATTATTGAATTTAAAGTAGGAACTTAAGATACAACAACTAGAGAACTATACTTAATTTCTACATCATTTCTATAAAATCTTAATCGCTTGTTGTTAAATGAATGGTTTAAATTTCGGTACCCTGTCAATTAGAAATGCGTCAAAATGTTACTAATTAAATTTCGTTTACAATATACTAATAATTATTTTCTAAATATGTATGATGTGGTAAAAATTAAATGACCCACTTTATAATGGATTGGTAGGACATAAGACTCAAATGGTTGCATCTATCCATAACTATACAAGCCAGTAATCTTGTAGTTAAATTGTATTACTTCATATTCTTTATGAGAATTGAGAAGAATTAGGGCTCAAATCCTCTTCCCCATTGTTGAAACTATCAATTTATCAAAAAACAAAAAAAAATCTATAACTATACAAAGGTATTTATAATATGCACAATAAGCTATATATTTTTGTAATTATACATCGTGCCTTTATTCAAGATTAATCTATAAATTATATCACATCATTAAAATTAATGAATAATTAAATATATTGCTTTTGAATTATTTTGTGATTTCTAATTGTGTAATACACACACACACACACACACACACACACACACACACACACACACACACACACACACATATATATTCTAAATGTCCTATAATTTCTTCTCAAAAAATAAAGATGTCCTATAATTTATGGTAGATTATTGTTTATTAATATCTTAATCTATACATTATTTTGAATGGTAGGGGGGTATTATAGTTGTTTATGGAGTATTGACTACATCATCTTATGGTATGAAAAGCATATTATAACTGTGGGGGTGATAGGCCCAAGAGTACATATTTATGTATCTATTGGGTCAGAAGCCCAATCTGAGGACATTAAGTAGTTCGAGAACGGAAAAATATCTTCTCAAGGATCCTTATTGGTAAGTCAAGGAGTGAAGTCTGATCAGGATCGTCCAAGAGGGTAGTCCTCGGAGGAATTTGTCCTTAACTGAGCAAAGTCAAGGTTGGAAGGTGTGGTTTGCCACCCAAAAGCAACTTTCCAAGAGATCATGTAGGTAAGGATATAAATGGTAAGAGTACAGGACAATGAAATGCTATGAAATATCTAAAAGGAAAGTTACTACCACCACATTGAATACTCTACAGCTAATTATTTGTCCGCATTAATGAAGAGGTGATGTCTGTGCATCAATGTGCAGCCTTACAGCTACTACCAAAAGCTTCAAGGAGGTGCTGATGGGACAAGTATCCATACTAATAATTTGATCCATAAGTGGAGGATAGAGAGAGGGAGAAAGGATGGTATAAAAGGCAGAGGAAACCTTCAGAAAAGGGGATCGGAGAAAAAAAGGAAGGAAAAAGATTGTAGACTTTATAAGAATATCTTTAATCTGCCCTTAAGAGAAGGAAATATAAGAAGCAACCTCCTCGGCTTGAGTCCGAGAACAATTTTTACTAGACAAACTATTCCATCTTCATCATACTGTAACTTGTCCCATTGTTATGGTTATCTAAACTCATTAGAACTTAGATTTCTAACCCACTCTCTACAAATTCATTGTATTGGGATTTTTGGGCTTATCCCCTTCCTCTTTTGGGCTTAGGTGCAAAACGTGTCCTTACAATTGGCACCGTCTGTAGGAAATCTTGGTATTTCATTGAGTTTAACGTCCAGTTATGGTAAGTTTAGGTCCTCACCAGGCAGAGTCTTTGGGGTCCCAAAGTCAAGATCATCTCCTTAATCTTGAGCAAAGAGGGGAGTGGGAGGGGAGTGTGCACACCACCCATATTGACAAGAGTCAATCTCAAGGTGGAAGCCACGTCTCTCATGCGGATAGTGCTAGAGCCATGTAATTGGAGATCAATCATTTGAAGAGGAAGTTACGTCACAAACAATGGAAGTGAACTCCTTCCATTTTTTACCCTTCTTCTAATGATAGTGGGGATAGCAATTACAGGCCTAGGTCAAAGACTCCTTTTGGTGAGTCTTTCTCGTATGAAGAGGATAACCTTCATGGTCGCAGGAATAGGAATTTGTCGTGCAAAGGCTTGGGAAATGACACTACGAGTAGAGCGTTGAACTAGATTTCTAAATCACCTTTCACGCATAGAATTGAAGCAGAGAAACTTCCTCGGCACTTCACTCAACCAACATTCACCATGTACAATGGTCGAACAGATCCTATAGAGCATGTGAGCGATTTCAATCAGAGGATGGCTGTGCATTCCAAGAATGAGGCTCTGATGTGCAAAATTTTCCCATCTAGTTTGGGACCTGTGGCGATGAGGTGGTTTGAAGGCTTGAGGGTAGGTTCTATTAATTCTTTTAAGGAACTTACCTGGGCATTTGGACAGGTACTGGAAAATGTTCAATGAGATTGACTCGTGTCCTTAAAAACCCGAGTTTTAAGATTCCTCGACCTTTAGATTCCCTACTGTCTATGACCATGCGAGAAGGAGAGACCTTAAAAACATACTCAAATAGGTACTAAAAAATGTTCAATGAGACTGATAGGGACTTCAATGATGTGGCCATAATAACTTTCAAGGTCAGCCTACCTGCCGAGCATAGTCTAAGGAAGTCATTAATAGGGAATCCAGTTAGTAATGTACGGCAGCTCATGGACCACATTGACGAGTATAATAGGGTCGAGGATGACCAGCAGTTAGGAAAGGGCAAAGCGAAGGTGGTCTCTCAAGATAAGAGGGACTTCAAGTCGGATAAGTACAAAAATAATCATTCTCGGTAAGATTTTTCTGGGCAGTCTGAGGTTGCTGTTGCACCATAGACGGATAACGCGTTGTTTCGAGAGCTAGTGCATCAAATCTTAGAAAAAATCAAGAATGAGCCTTTCTTTCAATGGCCCAATAAAATGGGAGGATACCCCACAAAGCCCAACCAAAACCTTCATTGTCTATATCACCGAGAGCGAGGATATACAACCGAGGATTGTCGAACTCTATGGAGTCGTCTGCAGCAGCTTGTCCGAAGTGGCAAGTTAAAGTAATTCTTGTATCACCCCAAAGGGCAGGGACTCCCGACAGGATCGGGATTTCAAAGGGATGCTTCTTCGAAACTGCCTTTAGGAGCAATCAATGTTATTCTTACTGCCCCAGGAGGAGTTGGTTTTCACTACTCTAGGGTGTTATCCATGGCCCAACCACCTGTAGGGACATCCTTCCCAGAGCCGAAAAGGAGCAGGACAAGGGTCCGTCCAGCGCTGAGTTTCTCTGATGAGGATAAGGCTGGTACCTTACAGCCACATGATGATGCATTGGTGGTTACTCTCAGGATATGAGGGTATGATGTAAAGCGAGTATTGGTTGATTAAGGTAGTTGGACGGAGATTATGTACCCTGACCTGTATAGGGGGTTAGGGCTGAAGTCTAGAGATTTAACCTGTTATGATTCACCCTTGGTAGACTTTGATGGGAAGGTAGTCATACCGATGAGGCAGATCAAATTGCCAGTGCAAGTTGGGTCGGAGGTGGTAGAGGTGAATTTCATTGTGGTAGATGCATTTTCTCCCTACACAGCCATCATGGCAAAACCTTGGCTTCATGCCTTGGGAGCTGTCTCCTCTACCTTGCATTTAAAGGTGAAATATCCATCTAGTGACTAGGTTAAGGAGCTGATAGCAAGTCAGTCTATGGCTAGGTGATGTTTGGTGGCCGCGATTAGACATCAAGCTAAAGGAGAGTCATCGGCATTAAATGAGCAAAGTTTGTAGCAATCCAAAGTGCCAGTGTTATCTGGGAATCCAATGGAGATGGTAGAGTGTGAAGGGTTAGAAAAGGTTATTATAGGTAACGATAAGGAGAAGTAATTTCAGGTCGGAGCTCAACTGCCTCCTTAGGAGAAGGATAAGTTGATAATGTTTCTTAGGAAAAACATTGATGTGTTTGCTTGGAGTGTTTACGAAGACCTGGGGGTGGATTCGAGCTTCATTTGTCATCTTTTAAACGTCAACGCAACCTTCATATCGGGGAAGTAACCACCTCGGCGATCATCAAAAGAGCATTCCGAGATTGTCGAGGAGGAGCTAATCAAACTCAAACAAGCAGGGGCTATCAAGAAGGTATTTTATCTTGAATAATTGGCTAATATAGTGTAGTGAAAAAGAAGAATGGGAAATAACGTGTATGTGAAGACTTCATAGATTTGAACAAAACTTGCCCTAAGGACCCCTTTCCAATGCCTTGTATAGATCAAGTGGTGGATGCCACTGTTGGGCAAGCTCAGATGAGTTTTCTAGACGCCTTTCAAGGATATCATCAGATACCCTTGGATCTGGATCATCAGGAGAAAACTGTCTTTGTCACTTTTAAAGGAAATTATCACTACAAAGTGATACCCTTTGGCTTAAAAAATGCAGGGGCTATCTATTAGAGGATGATCACCAGGATGTTTGAGCCACAGCTAGGAAAGAACATTGAGGTTTATATAGATCATATGGTGGTCAAGAGTAAGATAGAGTTTGAGCATGTTGGTGATCTCAGGAATATCTTTGGGATATTGAGGAAGCACAATCTTTGCCTTAAAGGTTCTAAGTGCTCTTTTGGCGTTAGTTCAGGAAAGTTCTTAGGATATATAGTTACTCACCGAGGAATTGAAGTCAATCATGACCAAATTAAAGTAATCAACAATTTATGGCCACCTTGGAATCCCAAAAAGGTCTAGAAGCTGACGGGAATGACTGCTGTCCTAAACCGGTTCATTTTTCGGCTAGCAGACAAATGCAAACCTTTCTTCCAATTGTTGAACAAATGGAAGGGATTTGAATGGATCGAGGAGTGTGTCTTGGCCTTCCAGCAACTAAAAGAATACCTTTCTCAGCCACCTATTATATCTAGACTTAAGGTGGATGAAGTTTTGTTTGCATACATTACTGTTGCTTCTCATGTTGTGAGCCTGGTGTTAGTACGGGTTGATAATGATGTAGAAAGGCCAGTCTATTATGTGAGCAAAACACTGCATGAGGCCGAGGTTTGTTACTTACCTCTAGAAAAAGCCATTTTGGCAGTGGTGCATGCTACATGTAAACTCCCCCACTACTTCCAACCTCATACAATTGTTTTCCTAACTCAACTTCCTTTTAAATCATTGCTTTTAAGTATTGATTATATTGGAAGGATTGCTAAATGGGGTACGATCTTAGGGGCTTTTGATATTAAGTACACGCCTCGTACCTCCGTTAAGGGTCAAGTTCTTTTGTTAAGCCTTATGTAGAAGAAAAAGAAGACAAGCAGAACATGGATGGAAAATCAGTTGGCATGGTTGCCCTCCAACAGCCTACTTCTTGGAAGGTGTATATTGATGGTGTGGCAAATCAAAAAGGATCAGCAGTGGGTTAGGTTATAACTTCTCCCGAGATGATCATTATTGAAAATCCTTAAGATTAAGTTTCTCGGCCACAAATAATGAAGCTGAATACGAGGCCCTGTTATTTGGGATGACCATAGTCCATAAGTTGGGAGGAAACGCAATAGAGATGTTCTCTAACTCAAGATTGGTTGTTGGCCAAGTAGAAGGGGAATTGGAGGCCAGAGATCCAAGAATGCAAGAATATTTGAATCAGATAAGACATTTACAGTCAAAGTTTGAATCTTTCACTTTATTGCAAGTCCCTAGTAGCAAGAATACACACGTTGATTCCTTGGCCACCCTCGCAACATCCTTGGCTCAGGGTTTACCTCGAGTTATCCTCGTTAAAGACTTGTACAAGCTTACAGAGACTAAAGGTGATGTGACCCGAATTCATCAAATCAGGGTGGGACCTACTTGGATGGATCCCATAGTGTTATTCCTTGAGGAAGATATCTTTCTTGAAGAGAAGTCCGAGGCGCATAAAGTACGTAGAAAGGCTCCTCAAATCTGGCTATTCGAGGACTGAAAGTTGTACAAATGCTCTTTTTCTGAACCATACCTGCTGTGTATACACCCTAAAGTAACAAAGCTACTTCTAAAAGAATTACATGAAGGGATTTATGCAAGTCACACTGAACATAGATCCTTATCTCATAGGGCTCTTACCTAAAGGTACTGGTGGCCAAATATGCAGAGGGAAGCACAAGAATATGCAAAGAAGTGCGACCAGTGTCAAAGGTTTGCCCGGAATATTTATCTGCCAGGGGCGTCCTCAATCCTTTATCCAGCCTTTGGCCCTTTGCTCAATGGGGCTTGGATATTATAGGACCCTTCCCTAAGACGGCGGGGAATAGGAGGTGGCTGTTAGTCTGCACAGATTATTTCACCAAATAGGTTGAAGCTGAGCCACTGTCAAATATCAGGGACTTGGATACAAAAAAGTTTGTCTAGAAAAATATTGTCATCAGGTTTGGAATTCCTCATAGCCTCATCTCAGACAATAGCCTTTAGTTTGATAGCAAGACCTTCAGAAGATATTGTTGTGATCTGGGCATTACGAATACATATTCCACCCCAGCTTATCCACAGGGGAATGGACAGGTCGAGGCTGTTAATAAAGTAATAGTGAATGGGCAGAAGAGGTTGGATGATGCGAAGGAAAAATGGGTGGAGGAATTGCCACACGTCCTTTGGACCTATCGGACTACACCTCGCAGGTCTTCAAGGGAGACCCCCTTTTCAATGACACGAGGCTGTAATTCCTCTCGAAACCAGTTTTCCAATGTTGAGGACGAGCTCTTTTACTCCGAATAATAATAATGGGTTGTTAGAAATGAGCTTAGATTTGATTGAAGAACGAAGAGAAAATGCAATGGTTCAATTGGTGTACTATCAGCATAAGCTCAAACAAGGCTATGACTCAAACATAAAATCAAGGCCACTGGCACCAGGGGATTTGGTATTAAGAAAAGTTTTGGGTACTGCAAAGAACCCAGTCTGGGGCAAGTTAGGGCCCAACTGGGAATAGCCATATCGTATTACCTCTGTAACTAGGATAGGGGCTTATTATCTGAAAGATCTAGATAAAAATGTTGTACCACATCCTTGGAATGTAAATTACTTGCGAATGTATTCTTATTAATAAATGTTTTTTCTATTATATATCGCTTATTACTTTATGCGTTACATTTCTCATTACAGTTAAGTATCAAACAGAACCTTGGCTATGTTTGGCTCCTCGGATCACATACCTTGGATAAATTGATATTTTTTTAACATTTTTCTAAATTTTAAACAGAACCTTAGTTATGTTTAGTTCCCTAGACCATTTACTTTGAGTAAATTAACACTCCAAGTTATCTTCCTAAGTGTCAAACAGAACATTGGTTATGCCTGGCTCCTCGGACCACATACTTTGGATAAATTGATATTTTTAAACATTTTTCTAAGTGTTAAACAGATTCTTAGTTATGTTTGGTTCCTCGAATCATCTACTTTGGGTAAATTAACACTCCAAGTTATCATACTAAGTATCAAACGGAACCTTGGTTACGCTTGGCTCCTCGGACCACATACCTTTGGTAAAGTGATATTTTTTTTTTAACTTTTTTCTAAGTATAAAACAGAATCTTGGTTACGCTTGGTTCATCGGATCACATACCTTGGATATTCCCACAACAGTGATCTAAACGAATAGAAGTTCATGAGCATTACTTAAAGCATTTGTGAGTATGTCTAACATATCTATTATCTAGTCAAGATCTTATTACTACCTCAAGATCGTTAGGTTTATGGGAAATGATGTGGATGATTGCTTTGTTGTGATGTATGGATTTTGAAGTTAATAATGTGCTTTACTAATGTTGTTGACTTAGTAATTTTTGATTCTTTTGATTAATTAGAAATGTATTATCATTTATGCAGATAACAAAGTGGGGGCATATCTCATTGTTCATACTAAGTAAAACAGAAACTATACAAGGAAAAGATACAAACACCATAAATATGAAAGAAAGACTTGTCATTTTCATTAATCTAAGCCTTAGGAAAAGGCAATTTACTTACAGGAGATTAGATTACATTTAAAAAAGGGGGGGGGGGCTGCTAAGTCCAAAAGAAGGAATATACAAGGACAAATCAAAGCTTCATCTTTATCACAAGCTTATCCTTGAAAGTCTTTGGAGGTTGGTTAGCAGCTGTGTTGGTAGAAGCAGGCCTTTTACCCTTTGAGTCCTCCTTGGTGGTGATGGGAAGGGACGCCAGGACAATCTCCATGGCCTGGGTAGCTTCCTTCCCTTCGGTAGGCTCCTTAGGGGCAATGAGGGGCTAGGCAGCATCATGGGCCACCTCCTTGATTGTTTCAAGTAGTTTTTTAATAGCCTCAGACTGCTCAGCTTCCTCGAACGGATGGTGAGAGGAAGGAAGGGCTTTAACTAGCCTGTCCTTTCTAGCATTTGCTCCCTGGAAGGTAGCATCAGCCTTAGGGACAGATGGGCTAGGCGCCCGGATGACTAGAGGATAGTAAACACTTTCTGCCTTCCAAAGGGTAGAAGAGGCATCAATCCCAGCTTGAGTAAGTGCTAGCAGTAGTGTCTACATACCACTGAGACCTCTAACTTAAGGTTTTCCTCAATCTCAGCCACCCAGCATCATATCCATCCTGCTCGGCTGGATCCCTTGCCTTCTTAGCTTCCTTCTTAAACTTTTCTACTTCCTCCTTTGCCTTCGCAGACTCCCTCAAACTCTTGTTGAGGGCCTCTGTTTGTTTCTTTTTCGCCGCGTAGTCCTTGTCAGCCTGGCAAAGTTGCAGACGTTGGGTCTCGGCCTGCCTCTTAGCCACCTTTAGAGCTGCCTTAGTGCTCTTTTTATCATTTTCTGTCAAGTTTAGCTTGGTCGTGACCTCGTGTAGCTTTTTCTTTGCCACCTCAAAAGTTTTTTGGGCAACAACACAATTGGCCTCCTCGTCCTTCATTGTTTTGTGCATGCCGATGATTATCTCCTCAGCCCTATGAGCAGCTTGGACGCCATTTTCCCATAAATAAAAATGAACAATGAAACATACTCAGGTAAAAAAAGTTAAGTGTAAAAAAAAAAAAAAAAGAATGAATGAAAAGTGAAGAAGAGTTAAATGGTAATCTTACCAGAGCGAGTTCCTTCTTCAGTGTGAGGAAGAACTCATGCTTCCTCATTTGCCTCAGCTCGTTTATATCCTTAGGCAACAAAAGAGCTTGCTCTAACGCGTTGACCACGCAAGCAATTGTTACCGGATCAAAACTTCTGACGGAGGCGTTGAAAGTCACAGCAGCTCCATCTAGATTCATGGCCAGGGCCCAGGCTAGAGTAGATGCAGGGGCTTGAACCTCGGCCATCCTCTTCAAGGCCATCTGTGATATCTGGCTTGCTTGGCTCCCTTTTAGGGCTCGACTTCCTTGGGAGGATGACTTTTTCCCCCCTCCACCACCTCCTTGCCCTTAGGCTGATCCCTTTTTCTTTTGAGATCAGCCTGGTTGGCACGTTGGGGTTGGATGGGTGGAATGGAGGGAAGTTTGGGCTGGTTGGATTTCCTTGGCTCCTGATCCTTAGGGGAGGGAAGTTTGGCCTGGACGGTCTTCATTGACTCTTGACGCCCCACTTGGGACTCCATTAGGTTTTAGAGGCTCTATCTGCCTCTGCGTTGGATCGACACTGTGTCCAAGCTGGTGGATTCTTTTTGCAGGTGACTTCTTGTTCTGGGGATGTGAGTCTAAGGTCATTGGATGGACTCCCTAGGGAAGAAGGTAGGTCGAAGACGTCAAATTCGTCCTCGAAGTTTGAGACGTCAACTATTTCCTCCTTTTCCTTAATGATGGGTTGGGAGGAGGTAGCTTCACCTGGTTGTATGTTTGGGTGGAAAGGATACTGTAGGAATGCCTTCTAGGATAGGTTGTGTGGTGATGGTGCCTTTTGAGACGACGACGCCCTCGGGAAGGAGGAAACCCAAAACGGCAATGCTTATTCGGTGCAGGAAGGGGTCGCTGGCCCTTATGACGCACTTCGACACATGGAAGCTTTTGAATATGGGAGTATATCCAAGGGTCAAATGTGTCGCTCTAAGTTGACTATCACTATGGACGAACACCTCAGCCTTCAGAATCTTGTCCAAAATCGTTTGGTTGACAAGATCGAAGTTTGGAATAGCGTCGTGTTTGTCTACAAAATCATCAACACAAATCAGTGTTAATCAAATGAATGTTATATATATAGACACACCCAAAAAAAAAAAAAAAAAGAGCAAGGGGGGTGATTATGGAATAATTGACCTAAACCTAGAACCCCACTTGGTTTCTCCTCTCTCGTCGGACAAGGGAGGCCATCGTGCCACTCCGCAAATACGATCAAAAAATCCTTATTTTAGGCCTTTGTTGGAATCAGGAAGGTATTGGATAAGCCTAATCTCGGAAAACCTAGACTTTAGGTAGTACCTTTGCCCTGTTAGGTGATGGAGGTCGTAGATCCAATTAACATCATGGCGGGTAAGTCATAAACCCATTCTTTCATTAAGTACATCTACGCAACTAATATTCTAAACATATTTAGGGCGCATTGGGTAGGAGCTAATCGGTGAGCTCTAAAGTAATCCCTAGTGATTGTGCCCATGAGGATTCTCATCCCCCTTTTATAAAGGTGATCATCAGGATTACTACTTCTTCCCACTGCCTTTGCTCATGCCATTCCCCTAACTTACAATATGTAATGGACACTCCGGGCGGGATCCTATACTGAGCTTTAAACTCCTCTATTTTCTCCTCGGAATCTAGTAGAGAGGCAAATCTACCCATTTTCAAGGGAGGTATGAAGGTATTAAAAAGATAAAGAGAGGAAAGAAGAGCCGTGGAGAAAAAGACACAGAAAAGTGAGAAGTAGATGAAAAGAAAATAAGCGAAGGGATTTATGAGGACTTACACGAGAAAGAAAACTCTCCTTGGACTAGCTCTTGGTAATTGTGATGACATGATTGGATTAGGTAAGCTTGCAGGTTCAATGAATGAGTGCAAAAGTGAGATAAGGGATTAATTTAGACAGTATTTATATCAAATAAGAGTTGCAAGCGGGAAAGTTTCCACCTAGGTTTCAGCAAAATCCACAACCGTTAGATTCGCATCACGTTGTAGAACGTGGGGGACATAGAGCCGTATAAATTTAATGAAGGCACGTCTTGTGAGCTGAAGCGTTAGGAACATGCCTTGGGCAGTTTAAAAGGCACCTGTATAGTCAGAAATGATGTATGATGAGCTCGGAGTTATTGTAGTGACATCGAAATCCTCCTTTCTTCCAGAGGATCTAAAAAGAAGAATCTCGAGGGGTTATTGTGGGGGTAATAGTCTCAGGATTACATATTTATGTATCTATTGGGCCAGAGACCCAATTCGAGGACATTAAGTAATCCGAGGATGGGAAAATATCTTCTTAAGGATCCACATTGTTAAGTAAAGGGGTGAAATCCGATCAGGATCGTCCAAGAGGGTGGTTCGAGGAGGAATACCTCCTTGGCTGAGCAAAGTCGAGGCGGAAGGTGTGGTCTGCCACCCAAAAGTAACTTTTCAGGAGATCATGTAGGTAAGGATATACATGGTAAGAGTACAGGACAAGGAAAGACTGTGAAATATCTAAAGGGAAAGCTACTACCATCGCATTGAATACTCTACAGCTAACTCTCTGGCCGCATTAATGAGAAGGTGATGCTTGTGTATCAATGTGTAGCCTTACAGCTATTACTACCAAAAGCTTCAAGGAAGTGCTAATGGGACAAGTATCCATACTAACAATCTGATCCATACGTGGAGGATAGAGAGATGGGAAAATGATGGTATAAAAGGCGGAGGAAACCTTCAGAAAAGGGGATCGGTGAAAAAAAGGAAGGAAAAAGACTATAGAATTCATAAGAATATCTGTAATCTACCCTTAAAAGAAGGAAATATAAGAATCAACCTCCTCGGCTTGAGTCCAAGGACAATTTTTACTATACAAACTATTCCATCTTCATTATACTGTAATCTTGGCCCATTGTCATGGTTATCTAAACTCATTAGAACCTAGCTTTCCAACCCACTCTCTACAAATTCATTGTATTAGGCTTTTTGGGTAGGAATGGCAACGGGTCAGGTTCGGGCCGGGTTTTTTCATGCTCGGACCCGACCTGCGGGTCTGTCACAAAAATCCGGACCCGGCCTGTTTATTAAACGGACTTTTTTTTCTTATATCCAAGCCCGCCTCGTCGGGCTCTGCGGGCCCCGTCCCCTCATGCCCAGCCAAGCCCAAAATCAGAAACACAAACTTCATTTTATGATTTTTCAACCCAAACACAAATCCAAACACAATCACAAACATAAACACAGAAATCCCAAACACAAATTTTAGATCTATCATTTTTCCTTTCAAAATCACAAACCAAACACAAATTTTAGATCTATGATTTTCCTTTTCAAAATCACAAATACAAACACAAACACACCTTGAGACGAACTGAACCCAGAAAAAAAAGAAAAAAAAAAGTAGAGATCGAGGTGGAGCGAGGCCGTGAGGCCATAGGCGAGGAAGATGAGAGGGGCAGAGGGCTGTGTGACAGTGTGAGATCGGCAACGACGAAGACGAAACGGCAACGGCGAGGACGAAACGGCTACGGCGGAGGGCTGTGCCTGTGCTTGATTGCTTATGGGCTTTTGGCCGTGTGAGTGAGAGAGCTGAGAGATGAAGAAGGAGAGGTGGCTGTGTGAGACAGTGAGTGAGAGGGCTGAGATTGTGATTTGTGAGCTGGAGATGAGAGGCGGAGGTGTGCTAAAGAGATGAGAAGCGGAGGAGTGTTGAAGAGATGAGAGGCGGAGGAGTGAGGCTGTGAGGTGAAATGAAATGAGAGATAGAAAAATATAGGGTTTATAACTATGTATATATATATATATATATATAAGGGTATTTTAGTAACTATATATATTACCGGGTCGGATCCGGGTCCGGGTTCGGGTCGGGTTTTGGAAAAACCCGGACTCGACCCGAACCCGCTTCGGGTTTTTTTTTTTTTTTAAACCCAAACCCAACCCTATTTTTTATCGGGCCGGGTAAAATCTGGCCCATTAGGGTCGAATCGGGCTGAGTACCCACGGATCGGGTAAAAATTGCCATCCCTATTTTTGGGCGTATCCTCTTCCAATTTTGGGCTTAGATGCAAAATGTGTCCTTACAATAACTATGGGATGGATAAATATGATTAACCCTTGAGAGTACATTTGAGTTGTTTAAAAGTGAGAGGATGTAAAAATTAAAAATTGGCTGATGTTTTATTTTATTTGATAAAGTAGAAAAATGGATTTTTTTTTTTTTTTAAGATAAAGTGAAATTATTTTCAAGCTAAGATTCTCATATTATAATCCTCTACAGTTCTTAGGGTAATTATATTGTAGATTTTTTTAAAAATTATCTATTTATTTTAAACCAATGAATGAGATTTGGCCATAAACACCAATATATTAAAAGGGTAATTACACATAACCCTCCTGTGGTTTGGGCGAAAATCACTTTACCTACTTGTGGTTTGAAAAGTGTCACTTAACCTACGTAAGGTATGTTTCGTTTGTTTTCCGTAACTCACTTCTGTTAAAATCAAAGGTAAATATGTATTTCTACACCCCTTTTATGTCTCTCTCCTCCAAAAAAAAAAAAAAAAAAAAGATACCAAAACAAGAGAAAATAAGATCAAAATATGCTATTTGTAAGAATTTAGAAACTTGTCTCAAGAACTCCAAAACATCACAAGCTATATTTTGGTAACACACTCAAAAGAAAATAACACAAAAGGAAAGTTTTACTTAACCCATTAACTTATTTTCTTCTCTATACATTAATTTATTACTCACGCCCTTCATGCCCTTCTCTCTCTCTGTTCTATCCATGTCTCTCTCATCTTTCACACTCCAGTTTAAATCATTGGTAGCTTTAGGTCATGGTAGCTTGGGTGATGACTGTGGAGGAGCATTAATTGGCTACGTTGGTTGGGTATGGGTTTTGAGGAGGAGCATGGATTGGGTCTGGGTTTTGAGGAGGAGCATGACGTTGGGTTGGATCTGGGTTTTGCCAAACGTCGTCGTAATCGACTCTCCCATATCAGCCAAGACTATCTTAGTGGCAATGGCAACAACAAAGGCGACGGCAGAGGCTAGAAAACTAACGACGATGGCTTGAAGATTGGTCGTTTTTGGGTTTATATCACGTGGGTCTTGGGTTTAGATCGATGTTTCTGTGGTTTCTTGGTTTGATCGATGGTTATATCGTGTGGGTTGTGGGTCTCGAGTTTGGTCTTGGGTCGTGGTGTTTCTGGGTTTTGAAGATTGGTCTTGGGTCGTGGTGTTTGATTGGCAGTGGTGGTTGGTGATTTGGTGGTGGGTTTGGCAGTGGCAATGGGTGTGGATCTTGGTGTTTATGGTTGGTGATTTATGGGTTGTTGTGGTTCGGTGGTGGTGGTCGATGTTGTGGGTTTTTTTTTTTTTGTGATGTTTCAGTGGTAGTGGTGGTGCTGGCTTTGGTGGGTTCTTCATGTTTTGTGGTTTTTTGGATATGTTCTTCATGTTCAAAATTTGTGTGAATGGAGAGAGAGACAAATACCACTTTTTGATCTTGTTTCTCTTGCATTTTTGTTCTATTTTTTTGTTTTGGAAGGAGAAAGTTATAAAATTTGAGCAAATATACCTATTTACCCCTGATTTTAACAGAGGTGGGTTACGAAAAACAAACAGAACATATCTCAGGTGGGTTAAATGACACTTTTCAAACCATGAGTAGGCAAAGTGATTTTCACCCAAACCATAGGTGGGTTATGTGTAATTACCCCTAAATTAAATGAAGGAAAAAATGCTCATACACTCCCTAAACTTTCAATTGCTGACCAAAACACCCCTTGAAATATTATATTGGTCAATTTACTCCTTAAACTATACATACCTGTCAAATTAGCACTTCAGTTAGTCTAACGTTAAAACATTAATAGAATAAGCATGTGAAATGTGCGTGTTCCCACTTACAAAACAAATTCAATCATCTGTATTGCTTAATAATAACATTGCTACTAAAAATAAAAATAAAAACAATTAAAACCCACTTCACTCAATCTATGCCAGACCCGTAGGAAATATTGTGAAAATTTAGTAAAAATCAAAATGACATGTAGTGTAATGGACACTATTTTGCAAAGCAATATTGGCAAACATATTGTGCACACAAGATCTTTGATGAAAACTCAGTATACAACTAGCAAGAAGAGAACTCAGTATCAAACCACCAAGTTTGAAATCAACCAAATCCCAAGAAAAAAGAAAAAAAAGAAAAAAAAGAAAAAAAAGAGAGAACAAACCAGCAAATAGGGGAAAATAACAAATTTCCATTGAAACCAACATAATCGTCCTAAACAGTGTCTCCCTCTCTTGTAGGTCGTGGGTGATTGGAAAAACAACTGCAATAACCATGGTAGCTGTCGATGGTGAGGCGGCCAGTGACCATGGTTCTTTTGGTTTGATCGTGTCTCTCTTTCTCTATTATGCTATAGGCTTCTCTCTCCTCTCACCCAATTCAGTCCTTGGTAATATGTTATTTTAAAGTTCACGTGGGATACACATGCATATTCTGTTTGTGTTTTTAACGGAGAGTAACTGGTGTGTTGATTTGACAAGTATGTATAGTTTAAGGAGTAAATTGACCAATATATAGTTCAATGGGTGTTTTGGTTAGTAGTTGAAAGTTTAGGAGGTGTTTGGGCATTTTTCCCTTAAATGAATACAAAAATACAATAATCTAAAAGAAAATGATACTGTGGGAGGACGGGAAACCGAGGACAAGAGCATGGACACCAAGGACAAGAATGAACGAGAAGAGGTCAAGACAATAGGGCACACCTTGGAAAGTTTTGTCAAGAAGCCCTCGAAGCAAACATGATTAATGCAACCACAAAACCTGAGAAGATTGGAGTGCCCGAGGAACCTGAGGATACTGATACATCCCTAGAAGGGCAGAGGTCTAGTTATGAAGACCACCAAACACAACCGAGGAAAGGAATGAAAGCTTTTTCATTAACTGAATGAAGGAATGGTATAGATAAAGCATCCATCATCTCCACATTTAATGGTGGAATGACTATTGAATAGTGTCATCATAGCTCACAACTTAACAGAGAAACCTTCTAGTAAGGCCCTGATGGGACAAGTATCTGAAGAAAAATCCTTGACCCTCCAAGTGGAAGGCCAAGATGCAATCTAGATGACTATATAAATGAAAGAGATCCCTACAAGAAAAGGGAATCAAGGATTGAAATGTGGAGAAGTGAACAAAACAGAGAGAGAGAGAGAGAGAGAGAGAGAGAGAGAGAGAGAGAATATTATCATGTAAGAACAAGTGTTAACCTTCACCTTGGCCTAAAATCGAGGTGCACTATTATATTAATCCCAGACGTACATTGTTCTGCTTTTCCTAACCTACATAAATACCAAGCAGACATTCCAATACCATTATATTGACCTGTCAAAAAATGGGTAAATAAGGTCGATAGGCATCCCATCTCTATAAATTAATTGTGTGAGGTTGAAATCTAACTTAACCAATTTTGGCCCGCCACAGATACCAAAATACTGGTAAACAATTTTTTTTGTTTTAATAGACAACTTTACAAAAAAAATGCTAATAATGTGCATTCGAAATGAATTATTGAAATTTTGGGAACTCCATGGTAGAGTTATCTAAAAACTATAGAAAATGTGTCTAATATAAACTTGAGTTTTTTTTTTGGGTTTAGTATGATAATTTTTCATTCATTCATCTCTTTTCGTGCACTAAAAAGCGGTTTCGAATTTGAATTAGCTAAGTGCCTAGAGATTTTTATGTTTAAAATAAAAAAGAACATAGAGGAAGCAAGGAAATAAATAAAGTGTGTCTGTTTAAATTTTTTAAAAAAGGATAAGAGATGAGGAGGAAAATAGGGGGTTTGCTTAAATTTCAAAAATGATAAGAGATAAGGAAATTGTAAACTGTTGAGAACGTGAGTTTAGTGGGGGGTTTTAAATTGTGAGCTTTTTATTTTATGAATTTGTCCCCCTTAATTGAAAATCTGTAAGTGAGCAAAGAGATGTATTTTGGGATATCCAAAACTTAGAGTCCACGGTATAAACGGTTTGAGAGCCCCTTAAATAGCACGAATATAAATAATATGACAATCATGTCCGTCTACATTATTACAAAAAAGCCCTAAAAAAATTGATTACTAAAAACAATTAGAGCAAAGTACTTTATTTTCTCTCCAAATTGTTTATTTTTTAGTCCAAAACTAATAATAGAAAAAAAGATTCGTTGTGTTTCATGTTGTTTACTCTTCTATTATATTTTAAGATTTCTCAAAATATAGTAATTTTTAAAAGACAAAACTTATGTAAAGTACCTTAGGTGTTGTTCCGTAAATTTCCCTCTTAAGATTGAGTTATGTGGCTACTTAACTAAAAAATACACTCCAATCCCATTAGAAAAAAACCACACGACAGAATCTTAAGAGGGGAACTTAAAGAATAACGCTTAAGTATTGTACATAAATCTTGCATTTTTAAATAGTTAATGTGTAATATCCCAATTTTGTTTTTTATGATTATCACCGTACCTTGTCATTTTTAGTATAAAGTTGAGGGATTATATGTGTGTGCACAGTAAGATGGGTGAAGACAATTTTGTCGTGCTACAAATAAGTGAGAAAATTAAAATTTTAGTGCATACAATTAGTGCGGCAATTAAAATAATAAATAAATAAATAAAAAAGGAAGATGTTTTATGAGCTTTTTGGAAACTAAAGAGATAAGCTCAAGTGAGTTTTAAACTCCAACCCACTACCCCACCAAGCCCATATCACTGATGTTTTAAAATATAAGGTGGAGGAAAAGAAAAAATAGGGTTTTCATAAGAAGGGTTTCATCACTAAAGAGGCTATGAGGTGTATTTTTCCTTGAAGTTAATTAAAGAGGCAACCAAAGAATTTCAGGTATGATTTCTCATTTGTTAGAATCAAAGAATTAAAAAGTTAGAACCCTATCATGGAATCGGTAGTGATAGATAGATTGTTTAAAAGGGGATTGTTTACACTATAAATCTTAATTTGTGTAGATGATTTTACGTTCTTATTTGGGTTTTATATATACATACATACATACATATATATATATATATATATATATATATATATATTAACTCCTACATTGCAAATCCTAATTCAAGAATAACATGGCTTTTACGTTTTCCTGGTGGTTATATGGATTAGATGGGCTTAATTTTTTTTTTCTTTTTACTTTGGGACTATAAAGCCATGGATTACATTTAAGAACAAAGCCACTATATGCTATCTAGATAAAGCCATGGATTACAAAACTTGCTAGAGTAAAGCCACGGGTTACACAGTTTGATTATGTACATGGCTTTTATGTTTCTTTGGGTTATATATATCTATATATATTAAATCCTTGGGTCCCTACAACTTGTATTCTAGAACAAAAGTCAAGATTATAAAGCTTAAATAATGTATAAGGGTTTATTTTCCATTGGGGCATATATCAAATCTTGAGTTTATAATATATTGGTTACCGCCTCTAAGGTTTGATAAATTCAAGAAAACATTTTGGGTAGAAATTCCTTGCATTAGTGTTATTAATTAGTTCAAGAAAGTATAATCTTGGTGAGGCAGTTTGTATAATTTGATGAGCTTTATATTTTGTGGAGGATATTAAGTAATTCCCGTGGTTGATTATAGGTCTTATTTAAGAATGTTTTGAAGCTTTTTGGAGGTTGTTTTGGCTGGACTTTCAGAGTAATTCAAGTGCGGTAAGTAATTATGCATAATATGCTCAAGTTTTGTCCATTAAGTTCTTAGAAGTTAAAAGTTTTCGAAAGTTTTGTATTTCAAACTTATATTTTCTAAAGCTTGTCAAAAGTATTTTTGCATCATTGTAAGAGGAATTTCAACTATTAAATAATGTTTTAAAGAGAAATTTTAAATTTTAAATAACGTTTTGAATGTCCAAATCTCATTTAAAAAATGATTTCTAAACTAAATTATTTTCCGAAAATAATTGAGTTTCAATTTAAGTTTTCTAAAAAGGTTCTTGTTCTTTAAGTTTGTTTAAAACCAAGTGATTTCAAAGTCATATTCTTATTTTTCAAATGGTATTTAAGACGCTTCCTTTAGCAAATTGGGTTTTCAAACTTACTCAATAATTGTAAAAGTATTTATAAAAACTCTTAAGTTCTTATTCATTCCCTAAGAGAGTCAAGCATCCTTTGATTCGGTTTCAATTCAATATTGTGATATTCAATATGTCTCTATATCTGGAATAATTGTTAATATTGAGAAAATTATTCTATTTTGTATATATTTTGTTTTGTGATATGTGGCTCAAAATAAATGTTTTTATAATTGACCAGATATATGTGTAAATCCTCTCCTAGGATTGTATGTGAGAATATGTGTTGATCCTTCACCAGCAGGGGTTACATGTTGGTATTCGCTCACAGGATTGTATGTGAGAATATGTGATGTGTATATGTGACACTGTGTTCTGATCAATTATATGTATGTGTTTTTCAACGATTTTAAGATGTGATTACATATGTATTAAGTGATTTGTTATATGTTTTGGAATAATTATTTTTGATTTCATTGAATGAGTTTGTGAAAAAAAAAAAAATCAAAATACTTGTGCCTTGCTTGACTCTCTTCCGTTGTGTATTCTGTACAATTGCTTACTAGATGTGTGACTCACCCTATCAATTACTATTTTCAGATTGAAGTGTAGTTAGGAATATAGAACCTTTGGATTGCTTTGTAAGGTGCAAGGTAGAGCATGGAAGTTGTAGGCAACTTCAGCATTACTTGAAGACTTATAGAATTTCAGTTACCTTTATTTTGTAATTCATGTTTTATATAGTAGAGATTATTTTTAGTTTTGTGGAGTTTAAATTTTTGTAAGCGGTTTTTTAAGAGTACTTGTTTCTTTGGAGTTTTAAATTTTGGATCAATTATGTTTATTAGGTTATATAAGTTTAGTAAGTTAGTCATGCATCTAAATTCATGTTCCATGAATTTGGGTGGTGACATAATGAATATAGTATTGACAACTTTCATAACTTACTATTTATTGTACTAAAAAAATCAACACTCCTTTTTTCACTACAACTTAAAGGTAAGAGTAATGTTGAAAAATTATAATGCACATCTTTAAAAAGTAAGTATTAAATGATATTTTTTTAATCTTTCTATCTTTTAGTATATAAAATATTATGTTATTTAATGAACTTTCTAAAGGAGAACTAGTTCTTGTGTTATATATAAAAGGAAGTGGTATTTTAACTTTTGGCCAAAATATTTCAATTTATGTCTATAAGATATTTTGAAAACTTCATGGATCAATAGTATGGTAGATTGAATCTCGGACCTTTGGATTTATACCAGGTTTTAGACCAATGAAACCACTATCCAAGTACCCAAAGAGGGGGTTTAAACTTTGAGCAATGCGAGTATCGCAACATTTTACATAACAACTAGCCACATGGTTAGTTGCAAATAGTGGAGATGTGGACTTATATGAATCCACCATTTTTTCTCTATAACTCATAACTTGCTATATACAAAGTTGTGACAAAAATGTGTAAAATATTTTGGTATTTGTTTCTCAAAAAAAATTATGGTGTTTAAAGAGAGTAAGTTTAGTGCCACAACTTTGTTACGTGGCAGTTCGTAAATAGTAAAATTATGAATCTATACTTTTATTTTTACCACTTATAAATCGCCACATAATAAAAGGATTGAGATCCTCTAGAGTTCCTAGGGTACTCTACCATATAGAGTTTTATTAGTCTTAACCATTCATTTATAATAAAAGGTCTAGATTTTTCCATATCATTAATCCACTAACAAATCCCCTAAAATAATGGTTTAAAAAATAACTACTCATAATTGATAATTATTGCCTTACCTCTTTTACCTAAATCAGGTCTCTAAGAAAACGTGAAGTCATCTTCTCCTTCCCCTCTTCATTTTTCAATTTCTTCCACAAATCATTTTGGTTGTTAATTTCAAAGCATAGGTTCGACTGAAATGGGACATAGAAAAATCATATTTTATGATCCTAAGTGCCAATCATATACTTGAAAAGAAATGAAAAACATTTATATGCTTAATTTTAATAAAATTAATAGAAGACTAAACAAAATGGAATGAAAACCTAGGTGTTTCTGCCATTCATATATCAATTATATATATATATATATATGCTTTTTGGTCTATGTGCATAATAATCAATTTTCTAAATAAGCAAATATCTTTTGCATTTAATGCTGTAATGTCATAGCCACTATTCGCATTTAAGGTAGTACTTATCATTTATAAGCAGTTATTTTTTAAAATCATTATTTTTGTAGATTTGTTAGTGGATTAATGATATGACAAAATTCACACATTTTATTCTAAATGAAAGGTTAAAATTAAAAGAATTCTACATAGCAGAGTACTCTCGGAACTCTAGATGATCTCGATCCGTAATAAAATTGTGGCAAATTTGTGGAAGTGGAGTTACTCAATTTAAAGAGGATGAAGATGAAGGAACAACAGCATCAATACAGGGGAGGAAGTATAAATTTATTAAATTTGTTTTCTCTCACTTTTCTAAGCCAGCACAAGTGCATTGTGAAATGTCCATTGTACCCCTTATCCATTGTTCGCTTTTACAGCTGAGAGCAATTGGTTTTTTTGAATTTCGAAGCGGCGCCCACTTTCCTCACGTGACTACGGCTATATCTCATTACTACAGCGTCAAAATTAGCATACATCTCACTATCCGTACACTCGTGTACAAAAAATGATCAGCAACCGCACATCAAAACAGAGAGCAATCTCTGATCAAACAAAAAAAAAAAACTGCGGTGTCGGTAATGGAGCTTTGAGAAGTCACAATTAATGAACGGTGATAAAAGAAGCAATACCGTAAGGAGCGTGGGCCTCGAAGTACTTTTCCACTATCTTTGGATTTGCGCCAGCTGTTTTCTTTTCCAGAATTAGCCAAAAAAATGTCCTAGGGACTGAAACTGTCGGTGGCTGACGTGTATTCAAGGCTATTTTAGTCAATTCCATGTTCTCTATTTATTATTTCCAGCAATTTATGGGGAGCACCTCAGGTGCACCCGCAACTTCAGCGCGTATTTGCTAAGCATTAAAGCAACAACTAGAAATACCAAAAAAGAAAAGAAAATAAAAAATTAAACCCTTAAAAGTTAAAAGATACTATTAATATTACAATATGACAAATTACATGCATAATTAGTGGGGGTAATTATGCTTGCTTCCCTTAAATCAGAAAGAATTTTTTATTTTCCTTCTACATTCCTTTACTTAAGGATGTGTTTTCAAAATTATCCTCAATTCCAAAATTAAAATTCATTGATTTAAAAATATAATTAAAGAGTATTTTAAAATATATGGTATAACTTTTTTTTTTTTAGTTTTTTTGTTTTTCAACAGGTTGTAGAGAGACTTGTTGTTACAAGAATTTTGATGCTGACAAACTTTGCATTGTTATTCTAAAATTTTCAGATTTATTTTTATTATTGATGGTTAAACTTTAGTAAAAAGAATTTTATAGAAATTTAGAATATTCTGTTACTAATATAAATAGAGAATGGGGGGTATTATTTTCTTCAATCTTCAAGGGAGGGAATTTTTATTTTTTTTTTTTTCTTTCAAGTTTTGGGTGAAGTGTCATGTTTTCAAATCTCAAAGGAGTGTAGTGTAATTACCCCTAATTAGTATCTTAATTATTCTCTCCATGATGTGAAAAACAAGTACTACTACATGAAATTAATGATAGCATATATGCACTAAAAATTGTTGCATCCACATCATTTTTACAGTAATTTTAAAAAAAAATCTTAGGTGGTAATTTATTATTGGTTCTAATATAAATCCACCACTTAAATTACTTTTTTATTCACTCGTAACAGTCAATAATAATTTATTATTTATTTATCATTTGTTGTGATAATATTGTAGAGATAACATTTCTCTATACAAGTCCATCCAACATTTAATTAGTCTTAGTATTGAAACAATTCTCTTCTTTAAGACTTTTTCTTCTGTCATTTTGTGTGTGTTAAAAATACTTTGTATTCTAAAAAAAAGGTATTGAAATAATTTTGGTTATTAGTAAATAGTTATATTATTGTCAAACAATTGAGTTTAGTTACAACAGAGTTTTTTTATGCTGAATAGTTACAACGGAGTTAGTTTAGTCAAATCTGTTCACATGTTGGAAGTTAGGTGAGTAAGTGTGTAATTGTATATATCTCATGATTGAATAAATAAGTCAATCGTCTATGCCAGATCATTAGTACTACAATACTACTCTATCATGGATAATATTTGAGAAATAGAGTTTTCATTTTTTTATCTTAGTGTTTATCTCTTCTCCTATTTCTTATTTGATTACTCTCTTCGAACACTTGCCATTATTTTACAATTATAATCATTGAAGTCTGTTCAATAAATCCAATGAACCCTTTATTTTCTATATATATATATATATATATATTTATATATATATATATATATATATTTTTTTTTTTATGTCAAGACTTGTAGTATCACATTACAAAGGCTATTTAAATTTTAAAAATGAAAATCAAGAAGATGCTTGTATAAATAGGATTTTAACGTAGTTAATGACAGGTGATTGGATAAAATACTTAATGACGTGGGAATGGTTTACAATAAGTAAGATATTTACAATTTATTTTTTTGCTAGGAGATATTTACAATATTGGTTTAGAAAACATCAATGTCATTACATATCCTAAAAAATGAGTTTTTTTTTTTTTTAAATGTATAGTTTGAAAAACTATCTCGTATTCCTATATTTGGTAGTAACATCAAAATAAGATAAAGTTGTAAGTCATATATTTAATAAAGTTTTCCATTGATCAAAAATTGTTTTTATTTGACTTATTTTTTTATGCTACAAATCATCGAAACAAACAAACTATTAAACTTTACTCATTCTCACTTGAGTGGTTCGATGACTAAAATGTTTTTATTTGCCATAATTTTGACATAATAAACTACGAGTTGTTACCTATCATTTTTACGTGAATTCATAATTCTTTTTTCACAATTCACATTCTGCCACATCAGAATTATGCCAATGTTGTGTTCCTAGATTTCTCGAGCTCCTCCCTACAATTGGTTGTCTAATATCTAGTCATTTGTTGACCGTGGATAATGCCATAATAATGGTAGTAGCAAAGCTAAACGTTGATAACCCAAAAAAAAAAAAAAAAAGCAATCCGATTTGAAGAGCTTTCAATTAAGATTTAAAAGATTGCACCACTTTTTAGCTATGGGGAGGGGGACTTGGGGTCATATATCCCAATCCACCCACATAAGAGGCCTATTAAAGTTTCTTCTAAGTTCTAACCTCTAACCTCTCCACAAAATGGTACGGCCAAGCCATGGATAACCCCTCACTCACTGCAGCAAATTCTTACACCCTCACATCAAACAATCTAATATAATTAAATATTCCCCCTAAAAAAAAAAAAAAATTCCAAACCCAAAAAAACACTTTTTTTTTTTTTTTTTTGCTTTTTGCCGCATCGTCACGCGGTTGGTTGTTACAGACCGTGTGATTATTTAATTTTTTTTCGTGTCAAAAATTTTCCAAAATTTAATTATTAAATAAATTAAAAAAAAGAAAAAGAAAAAGAAAACCCATCATGCATATCTTTTTGTTCTTTGTGTAGACCCCACGGAAGCACGGAGGAAGTTTTCAAATATTTATAAAAATCTGTGTAAATTTTTATTTTCTTACCCACTATAAAAGCTAAAAAAAAAAAAAAAAAAGAAGATTAAAAAAACTAGGGCTTACGTTGTTGTGTGGTCAGTGGATTTATTAAATCTAAAAGAAAGTAGGTGATATTGTCGGAAACCTGTTTTTATAGTCTTCATGACCCTTTTAAATCCCACACCTAATTTATCCACGTTAATATTAATAATCAGTTAATTAATTAAGATTAAGAAGAAATTCACTGCGTAATTCTTGATTTTGTTTATGGTAAAAAATAAAAACATAGAGACCTATTTGGGAACGCGGTCTCTGTACAAAATAATTCTCCATTGTGAATATTCCCTTTTTATTTTGATTTTTTAGGAATCTGAAAACCCCAAAGACGTGTTGAGCTGTTACCACATTCATTCTCTACAGTCTTCTTTTATATCAATCGCTTTCTCTTTCCCTTTGGCAAAGACATAGACACATTCACACACATATAAGTTTGTGTGTCTGCTTTTCTTTCTCTTTCTCTCTCTATCTCTCTCTCTTTTTTTTTTTTCTTTTTTTTTGTAGTGTTTATTATTATTATTATTTTTTTTTTATGTTGTGTGTGACTTTTGAAGTGTATGAGATTGAGAGAGAGAGAGAGTCACCCGAGTTTTTGCAAGCTGTAATTGGATGTGAGCTTTTTTGGACACATCGTTCTCGTATAAGTGTTCTCCGAATGTCACCATGATTTAAGAGACAACAACGTTGGCTCCCCTCTGAGCTATCTGCTTCTTCTTTCTCCACCTGTCTATATATTTTTTTTTTATAATGCTGTTGTGTGTGTGGTTTTTTGTTTTTGTATATTAAATACTAGCCTCGCCACACGCTGCGCTACGACGACGTAGAATCGAGTTTGTTTTTGTTGGGGGTGTTTTTAAAGGTCTCATAGTGTGAGATCGGAGCTTAAGGAAAGAATGGCACCGTCGTTTCAATGGTGGGCGAAAGAGAGCCACCGTGGCACGCCGGTGGTGGTGAAGATGGAGAATCCGAATTGGTCAATGGTAGAGCTGGAGGGTCCGACGGAGGACGATTTTCTCATCACAACCGACTCTCCCGGGTCGGGTCGGACCCGAGACAAAGGCCACCGAGGGCGCAAAAACGCCAAGCAGCTCACTTGGGTCCTAATGCTCAAAGCCCACCGTGCCGCCGGTTGCTTGACCTCCATCGCCTCCGCAATGTTCGGCCTCGCCGCCTTGATCCGGCGCCGTCTCGCCTCGGGTCGAACCGACTCCGACGAAATCGAACACGAGAACGAGCACGAGAACGACGACGCTTCGGTGGTGGAGGGAATGGGGAGAGAGAAAGAGAACCCGGCGGTGAAAACCAGGTTCTATTTCTGCATCAGAATGTTCTTGTGGGTGTCTCTGGTTTTACTCGGCTTCGAAATAGCGGCTTACTTCAAAGGCTGGCATTTCGGGGCTCCGAAATTGCTTCAGTTCCAGTTGCAATCTTTGTGGGCAACACCATTGGGTGTTAAGGGCGTGTTTGATTGGATTTATTCTCGCTGGGTTTTGCTTCGTGTGGAATATCTCGCGCCCCCTCTTCAATTTCTCGCCAATGCTTGTATTGTGCTCTTCTTAATCCAAAGCATTGATAGGCTAGTTCTATGTTTGGGTTGTTTTTGGATCCGATTCAAGAAGATCCAACCCGTTTTGAAAGAAGACAACCTCGTAGATCTCGAATCCGGTGAGAAAGGTGGTTACTTTCCTATGGTACTTGTTCAGATCCCCATGTGCAATGAAAAAGAGGTAGTTGTTAATTCTAATCCATAAACATTTTATAAGATAAAGACATTAATTGATGTTGCACCAAAAGAGAATACGTGTGGTTGACCCTCATTAGTCTATTGTCGTAGCTGTTAATTATGAGAGTGTTTTTTTTTTTTGGGGGTCTTAATTTTTTTTTTTTTTTTGGTTTTGAAATGATGCAGGTTTATCAGCAATCAATTGCCGCAGTGTGTAATTTAGAGTGGCCGAAATCAAAGATTCTGATTCAGGTTCTTGATGATTCGGATGACCCAACAACGCAATTGTTGATCAAAGAGGAAGTGCATAAATGGGAGCAAGAGGGTGCCAACATTGTGTACAGGCATCGTGTGATTAGAGATGGATACAAGGCTGGTAATCTTAAGTCAGCTATGAATTGTAGCTATGTCAAAGACTATGAATTTGTTGCTATGTTCGATGCCGATTTTCAGCCCAACCCTGATTTCTTGAAACGAACTGTTCCTCATTTTAAGGTACTTGGTTTGAAATTGAATCACAGTATTGGTTTCTTGATAAGGAAAAAACATAGTAATGTAACGCTTTTTAAGGTTTATGGTTAATTGGGGAGTAATTGAATTGAGTTCCTTGTACAGGGTAATGAGGAATTAGGATTGGTTCAGGCAAGGTGGTCTTTTGTGAACAAAGATGAAAACCTGTTAACAAGGTTGCAAAACATTAATCTAGCATTCCATTTTGAAGTGGAGCAGCAAGTAAATGGTGTTTTCATTAATTTCTTCGGGTTTAATGGGACGGCCGGTGTGTGGAGGATAAAGACCTTGGAGGATGCTGGTGGGTGGTTAGAGAGAACCACTGTGGAGGACATGGACATTGCTGTCCGTGCTCATCTTAAAGGATGGAAATTCATTTTCCTCAATGATGTCGAGGTACTTACTTACCCTCGTTCTTGTCTATCTTATTGAATTTGTTAGGTGTAGAAATAGTTCATTTGAAAGTGATTGTTCTGTTGATTTGTTCAGTGCCAGTGTGAATTACCAGAGTCTTATGAAGCTTACAGGAAACAACAACATAGATGGCATTCTGGACCTATGCAGTTGTTTAGACTTTGTTTGCCTGATATTATCAGAGCCAAGGTATAATAAATAGTTTATTTTTTGGTAAATATATTCATGTTTAGATAGTTGTTGCGTCTTTAGTGTGTGCTACTTGTCCAGTTTTTATGTGCTGAAAATCATGGTGGAATGTGATTGCTAATGTCGAACTGTTATCGATTTTGGTTGATGCAGATAAGTTTTTGGAAGAAATTCAACATGATCTTTCTCTTCTTTCTCCTTAGAAAGTTGATACTGCCCTTCTATTCATTTACCCTTTTCTGCATAATTCTCCCCATGACAATGTTCATACCGGAAGCCCAACTCCCTGCATGGGTTGTATGTTATATCCCGGCTACCATGTCTTTTCTTAATATCCTTCCAGCCCCAAAATCTTTCCCCTTTATAGTTCCTTATCTTCTTTTTGAGAACACCATGTCAGTGACCAAATTCAATGCCATGATTTCGGGCCTATTCCAGCTTGGAAGTGCGTATGAGTGGGTTGTTACGAAGAAATCTGGGCGTTCGTCTGAGGGTGATCTTGTCTCCTTGGTTGAGAAGGAGCAGCAGCCAAAACCTCATAGGGGGGTCTCGGAGTCCAATCTTGAGGAAATGAAGGCGGAAATTCGACAACAAGAGCAAAAGTCTTCTCAGAAGAAGAAGAAGAAGCATAACCGGATATATACAAAGGAGCTAGCATTGGCTTTCCTTCTTCTAACGGCTTCAGCAAGGAGTCTCCTTTCAGCTCAGGGAATCCATTTCTACTTCCTGCTGTTTCAGGGGGTATCATTTCTGCTGGTTGGTTTAGATTTGATTGGTGAACAAGTTGAGTGAACAGAATACATTAGGACTTCGGTGGGATATATGGAGATATAAATATTAGCAACATGGGTGGCCACGATATCTGGGTACCACAGGAACAGCTTATGGGGAAATTGTAGAGGGCTGAGAGTGCTTACTTTCTTGCTTGTCCTCCACCCTCAGAGACCCACAATCAGTTTCCACCCAATACAAGAAGAAATTGTGTTATATGAACAGAAGAATTGACTTGCATGTTGAAGAGAGTGACATTAGGAAATGTTGAGGCTCTTCAATACATGTAAGGTTTTCATTTTCTACTTTTGTAACTTTCTTTTATTTTGATTCTTTTGTTTTTGGGTCGATTCTTTTGTATGAAAATTTGTTGTTCAAACATCAAACAAGTTATTTAGTTACAGCTCTAAGTCAGAATAGCAGCACTCCTCTCGGTGCCTTTCTTTTCCTTCCTCAATGTCACTTAATTACTTGAGAATGTTGTTAGAATTTGTTGATTTCTTCAATGGCAGAATCTGGAATTTATTCCTTGTGTAAGGTGGGTTTCTCTTCTAAAAGTAAACTCAATCCTTACCTGAAGTTCCTAAATGGCATTGTTTGTCTTCTTTCACTTTATTATGAATTACCATATAAGGCTTTGCTTATTCCCACCTTTAAGTTGTAACCCACTGCCAAAAGAAAGTACCAAAAAAAAGAAAAAAAAAAAAGAAAAAGAAAAATGTTCTACCTGAAAGCGCAGAGGTAAGACCTGCAGTGGCAAAAGTTACCCCAACCTGTGTTTTAGACTGAGTAGTTCTGGTCATCTGGGGACAATGTCAAGGAACAAGTCACTATCATAAACTCTTTTTCAGGGGCCTAGATATGTTAGCTTAGGTGTTAAATCATTATTAGAAGATAGAAATCAATATTCAGTGAGTAAATTTTATTTGAAATTCAAGTGGTTTTGCCATTTTGTCAAAAACCACATGATTTATGTAGATCTGTTTCAGTACATAGTGTTAAAAAATCTGCCAAAGATTTGATGTCATATCAAGTTACACAAGAAGTGATTAATCACACACCCTCATATCATATCCAAGAATGATCATTAAGCCACTTTAAAAAAAAAAGAAAAAAAAGAATGATCGTTAAGCCACAGAGAAGGAAGGACATGGTAGCTTGTTTTGTCTGATTTGAGAATTGTGTGGTCCATTGAAGAGTGGGCTGAAGCCTTATTAATGTTTTTGGATGTAGCTGGACCACACTCCATGGTATGGCTACCTTGATCTCTACTTTCTCAGACTATATTCAAAGGTTTTCCCATTTGAATTTCGATTTTGTTCTTTATTCTAAGTTTCTAACCGATCACAGCTAGGACAAAAATGTATATAAATTTTAGGTTCAAGAACACGGCTAAGAAGCTGCTACATATTTTTATGTAAAAAACAGAAGAGATTGATTGAACATGTCCATTCCTATTCAATTCCATGCTTCTGTGGGTAATGCTGAAGTTAATTAACAATATTTAAGGCTTCCATATATATATATATATATATATATATATATATATTGTAATGCTCTAAAATCTGTTAATGTGTTAACTAAAGAAGAAGAACAAGATAATTTATTATTAACCATAATAAGTAAAATTGAAAACTCTGTTTTGCAAAAAGAACTTCTTGATAATTGAGTGTTACAAAATGCAACGGTTGTGAAAAAAACATGATAATTGAGTGTTATAACTAGGATAGTTATAGACAAGATGTGGAGATCCAACTCCTCTGTTAGTTTCAGGACTGGTTGTCCTCCTGATATTGTGAATGAAGAAGACCACATTGTAGAGAAAAGTGAGTACCCTGATTTTCGTAATTGAAATATCCCTAAGGTTTCTACTAAATCTGTTTATGAACTTGGTTGGTTTAAAAATACTGTTTTCTTTGAATATAGAGTTAGAACTGTTGAACAAACTTTTTCTATCTCTAGATTTCATGAAAAATGCTGCTTATTTTTCAGAAAAGATATCAATAGTTTCATAACTAAGAAAGTTAAATATTTACATATTGGACTTGTTCAAGTTGCTGTTAAACCTTTAACAAGAAAAGGCATTAATGCTTCTGTTCTTATGTGTTTACATGATGCTAGATTTAGACAATTTAATGATAGCATTCTTGGTATGATTATTGCTTCTTTATATTATGGTCCTGTTTACTTTGATTTTTATCCTGATCTTGCTCTTATTTTGAATGATCCTAATATTGCTAAAGCTTTAACTTTGAACATATTAACATCTGGTTATGATATGAATGATGGCAGTAGGCCTTTTACTCTTATTTATCGTATTTATTATCGCTTGCTAGGTTCTCAATTGACTCCTTGTTCTAGAGGAAGAGATCCTGCTGGTAATACCATATTAATTCAATGTTTTACTCCTGATGCTAAGATTCGTGTCCCCAAGATGATTCAATGGGAAGATATTACTCTTCCCAAAGAATGGACTTTGGAACGAGAAACACCACCTGCTAAACCTACTAAACTTGTTTTTGATGAACTTGATTTTACTCATATTCAACAATTTGCTAATGGTACTGTCAAAATACGTTTTGATGATGACAAATATTTATTTCAAAACAAGCCTTTGAGAATCAACGAAGGAAGACATTCCTTTGCTGGATCTGCAAGTCTTGCCAAAAGAGATCATGAAATTGATGAATTTTTAAAAAAGAATTTTCAAAAACAAGATTTAAAGCTAAAGGGAGTTGCGAGTAACAGCTCTCAAGTTAGCAATGCTTTTTATTCAACCAAAACGAATTTCCCTCTTATATTAGCAAGAATGCTAATGAAGAAGAAGATGATGCAAAATCTAATGTTCCTTCTAGATATGATTTTCCACCTATGGAAACTCCTATTTTTCACAGTCAACTAAGAGTTCTAACTAGACTCGAACCTTTTGAGTATGATATGGTTTTTCTATATAATGAATTTATGTTATTAAAAAACTGTCATAAACGAAAATATTACCAAGATACTTTTGCTCAGTCAGAAAAAGACAGAGTCAAAAGAAAATAGAAAGAAAAAATGGTTGAAGAAAGAAAACATATTTTGTTTTTTGATTACCTTGAAAATTATTATGTTTCAAGAAATGATGTTCATACTAATTATTTGAATATTATAAGAAAATATAATTTTGTCAAGCATGACAAAACTGCTGTCCGGTCTAGTCATCCACCTCTTGAAACTGTTTTAATCACTTGTCAAAATGCTACTGAAAATGTTGAGGTGAAAGCCTCCCCTTTCAAAATTGCTTATGATAAAACCCTTGTTTATGCTATTATTGAACAAAACAATTTTATTAATGAATCTTTGCATATTATTGGTCAACAATTTGACCGTATTGAAGAAAAAATTGTTGAAAAAACTATTGTTTCAAAACGTGAGAAACCTTTGATTGATTTGCCCAGTCAAAGTGAAAAAATTAATTTCAAAACTTCTCAGAGTAATTGTTCGTTTCTATTCCGGAGTCTGGAATGCTATGCAACTAAATTATAGTACTATAAAAAAGGAAATTTTAGTTATAGTACTCTGTATTTCAAAATTTCAAAGTGATTTATTAAACCAAAAGTTTTTATTAAGAATAGATTGCAAAAGTGCTAAATATGTTATTGAAAAAGATGTTAAAAATATTGCTTCAAAATATATTTTATATATATATATATATATAAAGCTTTGGATTCATTCTAATTCAGAATTATACTTTTAATTATTTGGGTGGGTGTAGCAGTCTAGAACATCTGTGAATCAATGGGCATGTGGCATGGCAGTGGAGCTACATCAATACAGCAGGCCCCATAGACATGTCATCTTTAAATGACAGTATTTCTTTTGGACCAGCTAACCGGCACTGCCTTTTTGAATAGAATGGGACATTTGGAAAAAAATAAAAACAGTGTTATTAGGTTGATTATATAGCCTATTGGCTGTAAAGATATTCATATGTACTTCAAATTACAAAATTTTATGATGTCCTATCAACTATGTTTCACTTTGTTCAATTGACAAAATAAAAATTGTGTCTATCAAAATAAAAAATCATTTATGTTTTGACCTAATGGTAAAAAGGTATGGGTTCTAGATTTTTTCTTTTTTGAATTTAGGATATAAATTTCAAGTACTCATAATTTATTAATTTAAATTCTGATTTAAGCAATGAAGTAGGCATTTAAAGGTTGATTGCAAAATTATGAAGTTTTTGGTGTTCATTTTATGTGGTTTTATAGTTTAAGCCTTTAGGCTCCGTTAGGGAGTTCGAATGGAATGGAATGATCATAAAGGAATGGAAAGGAATGGAAGAGAATGTAATGTATTTAAGTAAGGGAAATGAATGGAAAAGAATGTAATGGAATAAAGTAACCTTGATTGGATGCTTTAAAATAAAGGAATGGAAATGAATGAAAATAAATAGAATGTAAATAATATTGTTTGGAAGTAACATGGAGGGAATGGAATGGAATGAAATCATTTTATGACAATATTACTATTAGACCCCTATTTTAAAATAAAGGGTTGAATATATAGTATATTTTAAGAGTTTTAGTAAAAAATCCATTAAATCTAATTTCATTCCCTCCCATTTCTTCCAATTTCGGGGGGAATAAAAATTTGAGATTTTAAGAGAATAGAGAAGAATGAGTGTTCCCTTCTACCCATTCCATTCCCTTTCACTGAAACTCTCAAACCATTCCCTCAATTAAAACTCCCAAACAAGGAAAGGGAAGAATATTCTAAAATTATTATTTTCATTCCTTTCCATTCCATTCCCTCCTCCCAAACAAGGCCTTAAGTGGATAGCTATGGTAATAATAATAATAATAATAATAATAATGTTATTATTACTATTATTATATATAAAATTTTACCAGTTTTTCCTTGACCAAATATTTAGAAGCCTGTTAAGTCTAATTTTTATCTAGTTCATAATTGGCACATAGGTTGAAATTGTCAACTAGTTTATCTCAACCAGCCATTGAACATGGAGCAGAATAGTATAACTTTATTCCACCTTTTTTTCAGGAGTTCCCGTACATGTTAGAGGCACCATTTTCCCTTTGAATATGATCCAATATCTCTTTATTCCTAAACAAATTCCCATGTAATGCAATGCATCCTATTCTAAATTTTGTAGCAGATCTCACTCCATTAATTCACCTTTAATCTTGATGAAATAGTTCCTTCAAAACCCAACGAACAAGTAGAATATTTTATTAGCAAAAAAAAAAAAAGTAGAATATTTTAGGATCATTTTGCTATGTGCCCAATGGCAAAGCACCTGAGTGCAAAAAAATGTGCCCTTTTTTTAGCCAAAACCTAAGTCTGCAACATATTAAAATGCCATTTTAAAACTAGATCGACCAATACAATATTAATAGAATTGGGAAAACCATAAAGTTGACGAATTCTAATGACATATTTATTGTTGTTAAAACAATATAGGTTCCTTTCTATATTTATAGGAAACTTGTTGACACACACATACATGTGAATTAGTTTATTTTGTTTTGGTTTTTTGTTCTTGTTTTTTTTAGACAATAAGCTTAGCCTCAATGCGGCATAACTCTTAAATTGACATATTGTGATTGTTATATAATTAAAATAATGTTAATGATGAATCTATATAAAAATAGTATTTTATTAATAATAACTTGTCACCTCAAATCTTGATAAGTTGTAAAAAAGATTGTGAAAATTTTCTCTAACATTGATCTTTGAGTAAAAAAAACATTCAATTTGTGAAAATTTAGTGACTCTTTTTTACTCCTAGTGGGGTTCAAAATTTAAGGGTAAAATGTGAAATCAGATTCAAATGTATAAATGTTTTTTTATTTTTATTTTTATTTTTAAAAATAAAAAAGGTGTATACTTCGAGACAGCTTAAATAGAAAAGCGTTTTCCCATCAATTTTGAGACGAAAGGAATGCATAAATTCATGAAAAAGAAAAAGAAAAAGGACATGGAACCTTTTGAGTCAACACAAAGACTGTGATTGATGTTTTAGTGTCTTATATCATATGTAACATGGACATGGAGGACCCTTTATTTTTACATGTATCTTTTAGTGGGTCAGGCTTTTCTTTCTTGGTCCCTTGAGCACGGTTGCGCTATGGTGATGGTTTTTGTAATCAGAATTTGCCTCTCATGGAAAAGTAAAAAAATTGACTGAAACTGAATTAACAATTCACTACTGAATCATGGGCCGGACTTACGAGCAAGCCCATACTACAGGCTAAGCATGTGCAAGAAGCAAAAAACTTGGGTTTTGTGTAAATTGCAATCCATTCAAATGGACCATACATTAAAAGTATAAAACAAGATTAAATTAAAAGTATAAAACAGGATTAGGATGTTATGAAGTTTCTAGGATAATTTGACATTGAGTTTTTAAAATCTGAACAATTCATGTTTCAAATTTTGGTACCAATATTTTAAGTGGAGTCAAAATTGTGTTAGATTACTAGGAACCGCAGGCGTGATAGTTACTCTACAAATACAAAATTCTTGTAAGGTATGGAAGATAAATACCGAAGTTTCAAGTCTTTAGAAGGAAGTTTCACATACATACTTTTAAATTAAGTTAGAGTATAATTTTTTTTCTTGTATTAAAAAAAATAGTGCTAGTAAATGTTTGTTTAATTATTGAATGAAGTGGTAAAAATATATTATAATGGCCAAATTGAAAGTTCAGGTTATAACCCAATTGATAATGCCACTTCTTGTTGCTTACCATAGGTACATCCATAAGTGAAGTTTAAACAAGATTCCTTGTAGGATCAAGAACTTTGAGTTCAGTACTGTCCTATATCACTTTGGTCCTACCACAACATTTTAGAAGAACATACCTTAAACCTGTCAGTTTCAACCCACAACAAGGTCCAATCTAATTATCCAAACATATATTTTCTTTGTGCGGCCACTCAACACTTTCCAAATCCCATTGGACTAACTCAAAAGCCCATTACAACCCCAATCAAGCATTTATGCTGGCCATACATTGTAGCACGAGCCGAATGGCAACAATCAACCTTAGCCCAAACCAAACCCAATTCGACCGAAAAGATAGAAAGAACATTGGCGACCAAGCATACTCTGTCCTAAAAAAGACTTAAAATTTGATATTTTATGCACTCACTTACAACCTAACACAATCCAATCCAATCTCACATCTATATAATTATAAACATATCATTATACATATATACTCAAATTGAGTCCGATACTCACAAATTTGCTCACAAACACACTATACTTAAGCGTGGTTCATTTAGTATATAGTCAAACCTAAACCTAAATTTGAACTCGACTTGTTTACTAAATAAACAAACATAAGCAAGCTTTTCACAATCGTAAAAGTAAACTTGGTTCTATCAAAGGGCTTTATGTACAAGGAACTAAGAAAGGTTTTCAATTATTGGCAAAAACAAGGGTTTCAATACGTAGAACAAATATATTCGACAGAAGCATCAAATATCAATAAATAAAAAGCATTCAATATTGAGGCTTGTAGAACCAGCTTAAGCAGTATAAAGCTTGACAATCATAGAAAGGGAGAAACACATTTACCATTTTTATTGCAATGGAAGATAGCTGTTCTTTCAAAAGGATGACAAACAAACGTCTTGCCCTATCTATTCTCTTACCCTGATGTACTCTACAAAGAAACTTTCTTCCACAGTTTCCCCAAAACTCTCACAAAGCTTCACAAATAGTCCTTCTAATCAAAACAATAATCTTCATCAATCAAAGTCCCACTTTTTTTTTTTGTCTGAAAATATACATAGTTTCTACTTCTAACAGGTCATTTTCTTCTGCTAAAAAATTAGAAGAACAAACAGTCAGGAAATGACAACCTATACAACTTTTTTTTTGCCTATTTTTTTCCCTTGTAACTGAGTTAATGTGCAGTCAACTTGAAATATGTGTAATATTTGTTAGGAGGAAATAAACACACTTTTTATCTCTTCCAAGCACTAATTCTCCGGTTTCAAGTGCCCTGCTGAACATGATAGTATCTCAAGGTTAGAAGAATGCAGAACAACACCCTGCATTGATCTCATACAAACTTCTGCAAATTACCATTTGGTCCCAAATTGTCAATAGCTGAATTAGAATCGAATCCCATTTGGAAAAGACTTTGGAAATCATTGTCTAAGACATTCTGCACGCGTGAAAGATGGCTTATATTAATGCTATAACAAGGAAAACGATGTTGATGAACAGCATGATATAAAGATAACTTACCTGAGACAATGATGGATATTTTGGAGTTGTACTGGGGATAGTTGGAAAGGTCCCTTGGTAAATGCCATGTGGGTAAGGGTGAGAGGAGCTCATTCCAGGACCAAACCCAAGAATAGCTCCTGTGCCGCCCCGTGAATGAATAATCTACACAAGAGGTACTCTTTGAAGTTAATTTTATTCAACACTCATAATTGGCATGATGGAATAAATTATCAATCATGTTCAACAATAGGATGATCTTGACTTACTTCTTTTGACAGAATCTGCTCTATATCAATGTTCAGTTCTGGATTGACAGTCGCAAGTTTCATTGACAAAAACTGTGACATGAACATAAGCATATCTTCATTGAGTACTTGAACAAAGAGAGACAACATCATGGTAGGAAAATTGATGTATATTTATACATGTACAGAAAACTCTCAATTACAAATTCTTCTGCGACAAAGAACAAAGCAACTATAACCAGTTATGAGCTTCCTGTGCATTTGGTCAATCAACTTTCAATTTTGAACAAGTAGTTGTTGATAAATTATTGATTGTCCCAAAAACGTAAGCTAACAGAAAATGGTGAATTTAATCACTTAACCGTAATATTATAAGACTCCCCTCATGTGAGCCCAAACTACCCCTTAATAAATGGGACCAACGCATGTAGAGTGGAGCCAACGTTCGAACTCAAGATCACCTGATATCATAATAATTTACCACTTGATCCCCAAAACTTAAACTATTAGGATATGATAAATTGACCACTTAACTTTATTCTAACAGCATAGAAGATCATCGTTTGGTTTTGAAAGAGTATAGGATCAATAATCACAATCTTATAGAAATAAATATGGCCCATTGTTGTCATAACTTCTTTTCTTCTTCAGCTAAGCTCATTGAGAGTTTTCAATTTTATATACATTCAGCTATGCTTCCATTAGTCTCATGTAGTCCAAGATTCTCACCAAGGGCTTATAAGCTTTCATCTCTCATTTTTAAAAACTTAACATAAAAAAGAAATGAATAAATTCAATATTTTAGAGTTGCAAAATAGCATACCTCAACTTGCTGTTGCAGCGACTGGACATAGTTAATAATCTCATCAAGCATTACCGCTTTCCCAGTAATCTAAAACAGTAAATAGAATCAAATTAAAAATATATACAAGATACACATAAGAGATCAATCAAAATCTTGAGAATCTCCAATTACCTTATTGCATCCAGGAACAAGTTCTTGAAGCAATCTCATCCTCTCGCTAATCTTTTCTCTTCTCACCTGCAAACAGAGAGCTATATTCTTTCAAGATGATAAAAAAGCAAACAATATCACCAAAGCATTATAAATAGTCGTGAGAAGGTACCCTTTCTGCAAGGCTGTGACTATTTGTCGCCTGTCCCCTTCGGGCTCTCACATGAATGTAATTGTCTTTAGGAGCATCCCCACTGGAAGTATCTTTAGCTTGTTTACTTGTTTGTTTACCACGCGTATTTGAACCCGTGTTTTGTTCAATTTTTGGTTTCTTCTCATCTGGTTCTTTTTGACCGTCAGAGCTCTCCCCAGAAAGATCCTTCTGTACATCCCCTTCACCATTCTACCATGGATAACAAAGCAATTCACTCTTACAAGTACTAGCCAAAATACAACATTAACAATAAAAAGGGGCAACAAAAATTGGATATTATAGAAAGATTCAAGTTACCTGATTTGGGCTGAATGCTGAATTGTTGGAATCACGCACTCTCTTCCTTCTCTTTGCATTAGGTGAAGATCCGATAGCACCCTCTCCTGAAACTTGGTGATCATCCTTAGACTGTGCACCATTTATTGAATTCCTTCCAGTGGCAACTTCCTTGTTTGAGGCATAATTCTGAGGACACCCAGAATTAGCAATCTGACTACATTCTGGAAGGCCAAAGGAATTAACCATTTCTGAGAAGCTCCCACTTCCAAAGCATGGAAGCTTTGGCACTAGCTCAACAAAGCTGGAACTGGATGGGTACTGAACCAGATGGGAGGTGGTACTAATTCCCTGATTTTCCATTACAACAGGGTAAGGAGGATATTCACCATGAGAAACCATGGAAGAACCTCCAAAATTCTCACTTTGACTCAATGAAACAAGTGGATCCCAACCAGAACAAAAGAAAGGATCAGCTCCATTTGAAGGTTTATACATGGAGACAGAGCTCATAGTCATTCCTGAAACCTTTTCAGGCAGTGGATTTGTGCTCATCCTTGAAGATGGGCAATTTAGGATACCCTCACTTCCATGTTGAAACCCCACATCCTCATTTTCATGACCATCCATCTCCAAAATTCTTAAGTTTTAGGAGACCAAAACTATGTGACACACCTATATATATACTAATGAAATGAAACCCCAACCCAACAATTGCTTCACACCAGAGACTAAAAATAGAGAAACAGAAAGAAACAATAAAACAAAGGGCAAAGTGGGTTTGACTAAAATTGGCTGGTGATATCTTGCAGGACTCAACAAGGAACAAATAACCTTGGCAGCTTTATAGGTACTCAGAAGGTGTAAAGCAAAAGAAACCCTTATTACAGCATCCCATAGACACAAAGTAAAAGGACAAATCCAAATGTATCAGGCATAAAATCTGCAAGGCTCCAGCAAATTACTTCTTCCTTTCAAAAAACCCTAGGGATCAAAGCTTACCCTAATGCAAAGAAGGAAAAGGAAAATGCTTCCCCAGACAGGAAAGTGAACCTTTCAGAGTATAAAGTAGGCATAGACAAACAATGGCCCTAGCTAATTAACAGCTCACCAGACTAGAGAAAAGAAAGCAGATTCCCTTTTGCCTCTTTTGTTTTATGGGAAAACTGAATTTTTATGCCCCTCCACTAAATCAAACACCAATGTGATTGATTTTAAGGCAAGTTTGGATCTTTTCAAACAAGACTCAATTGAGAACAATCACTTCTTCAAGCAATGAATATACAACGAAGTAGTTTGTAGTTAAGTCCTAATTAGGGAATAGCCAGTTTGTTCAAATTTTGAATCCAAGAACCAAGAAATGGGGAGTTGCAGAAACCCTTTTGAGATATTCTCAGATGGGTACCTAAAAAAAAAAAAAAAGACCAAAAGGCATCAAATTCTAACCTTGAATTAGTGCAAGAACTGAAATGTGGCAGGCAGGTTTTTTGCACAGTATTCTGAATTGGGTATGTGATTGTACCATCAAATGCTCACTTAAATTTGACACGAAAAAATCAAATTCATCAGTTGGGTACTTTCATAAACGGCAGAGGCAGCATCAAATTCCAACCTTTATAGATCACAGACACTGTTGTGACTAATGAGTGAGCTCTATAGTCTAGAGAGAGATAGAGAAAGCAAGAGCCTTTGCTTACCTGCCCAATCTTACAGGCAACGATGTAAGATTTTAAAAGACAGACTAACTACTGCCAACTGCTCTTGTTGGCGAATTATTACAGAACCTAATCACTTATCCTTCCCACTTTTTTTTTACTCAATTGTAATTTCTGTCTTTGCTTTTTTCTCACATTATTATATTACATACTTTTGATTTTTGTTATTATTATATTTTTTTTTCGTCTCAGAGGGGATTGAAGTCTTTGGACTTTGGACAAGTACTTCTCTTCAAGCCCAAGCTTGCTTCCTTCCTTTTTTTGACATTGTACATTTTTTTACTGACACGCTTGCCAACTATTCCAAGTTCTAACAGACCTCTCTCTTTGCTGTTACACACTCATTTTTCTCAGTGCCAACTAACCCCCTTTCATTTCTATTCCGAAGTGGGAACATACACTGTGCACCTAACCTCCATCATCCTCCATGAACACTATTATCCATCACAGTAATTCCACTCCTTAGGCCCACCAGATCTTTCTTCCAAAACATTCAATCTGTGGGCAATATAATACCCATCCAAATATAATAAGGGTCCGGTCAATATATACCTTTATGATACATATTAACCCATTCATTTTTGAAAAAAAATTTTCAAAAATTGAAAAAATTGTCAAAATTTTAAATTCTTGAGAAAAATTTTTCAAAAATAATAAATTATTGAGTACCCTAAAAGCACGTATTAGTAAAATCCATATAATATTCCCCTGCTTCAACTGTGATCAACAAGGAGAGCAACACATTTTTTTTAACAATTTTTTCATAAATTATTCATGACCATACTCAATTTTACAACATACTGAATGTCCAACACAGACAAAAAGTATATGACACTTACAACAGGTTACTTGGGTATTAATTAAGAAATCGTTTTTGTTTCTATATATTTACTGTATACTAAGTAGAGGGGATGAGCTAATTGGACAAGTGTATGGCTATGATTAGACAACTCAGAGAGAATACTGTGGTTGCAGTGCAGAATATTACTCTTTAATATTTGTTACAAACTTTTTCAATATTATAATAAGTTTGTACCAGCAATCTTTTTTCTTTTACTTTGGGTCTGAGGAACATAAGGAATAATGGAATCTAATCATCAAATTTTACCTCCTTGTCATTGTACTATTTCCAGCTGTATATTTGTGTGCCTGTTCAAAGACTCCAGCCAAGCGAACCAACCTGGTCAAACTAAATTATGTGGTCAACTTCTAGTCCGGTTGTGATCTTATTGGGAAAAAAAAATTGAATTGAATTTCCGAGATTAACGGCCAATTTGCTCCCAAACTGAACTTCGATAGTTTTTTTTGTGATCTAGTATAGGACACCACATAGTAGTAGAAATGATTTGGTCCAATCATGATTTATAACGAAAAAGAAATTAAAAAATATATATGATATAGATTGAAGTGATTGTGATTTGTTTGATCTAGAATTTGGACCCACGTCAAGTACTGCATTAGTCAAGGAGAATCTCTGGATGTTATGATTGAGATGGTACACCTAACTTATCGATGTGGGTACTCAGACCAAATCATTCTTCTGGGTACATGGGGGCTTGGGCTAGAAAAGCAAGGGACTTTTTTTTTTTTTTTTGTGGGTATGGAAATGGAAATGGAAATGGAAATGGAAATCTCTACAAGTTTCTTTCACTTGGGAAAATAGTAATACTATTTCTTATAGTCATAACTAGACACTTGGATCCAGCCAATACATTACACGATTTTGCAAGGAACACATTTTCAATGAGACTATACAACACGTATGTATGGATTTGTTTGTGTGAAATGATTTGGCATGTTTGGGGGAACTCAAATTCTATTTTGATTTTTTAGAGGAAACATTGCTTTGCTTGTTTGTAGACCTCATGAAACCAATGATTTTTTTTTTTTTTTGGGAAAGAAGCCAATGGTTTTGGCTTATCAAATAAAGAAAAAGAAAAAAGAAGGCAATGGTTTGGGTTGAAAATTAAAGTTTTTAATTTTAGATTCTAATCTTCTTTTTTTTTTTTTTTTTAATTTTAAGTAAGGAACTAATATTTGGTTTCATTTCACTTAAAGGAGGAAAGACTATTGAACTAGGTTGGGGCAGGAGCGAGGGGAGAGGGGGGACGGGATTTAATTTCATAAAGTGAATGAGATTTGTATCTCATGTATACCAAAATTGACTTATTGATGGTTTGATTTGATGCTAGGAAACAATTGTTATAGCATGGATGTCACAAGCTTAAATTTTTTTGTATTTATCAAAAATTTCATAAGGTAAAATTGTGTTATTTATTTTGATAAATAGCCATGTAATATATTGATATTAATTCTTGCTTCTTCTTTTTAATTTAAGAAAATATGACACAATAATGTTTGCTATGAAAAAATGCATAAAAAAAAAACTATTGCTAAGTACCTAATTGCACTCCAACGAAAATTATTAGAAATCATAAAATAAAGTTAATTATATTCCCTCTTCTCACATGTGAGATTCATTGTTATAGAAAGGAAAGTATTAAATTGTCTTACATTATGCTTAAAAGTAACAAGTCAACTTATATATCGCAAAAATAGCAATCGAAAAACGAAAAAGAAGCATAGAATGGGGTAGCAATTGTTCATACCTCTAGCATATTTGTCATAATCCGCATGATTCGTGCTCAATCTTTTATAAGCAGAAAAATGGCATTTTAACTTCTAAAAATTCAAAAGAACGAGAAAATATTTCCCATTGACACATGTCATGGAACTTTTTTTGTTCTTCTTCTTCTGTCAGCGCCTTCCCATCTCTTTTTCTAATCAAGTTTTTGCTATTTATCACAAATTTTTTGGGAGAAGTTCGAAAAACAGGCTTCACACATTACAACAAAATCAATTCCATATGATTTCAAACTGAACATCCTTTGATTTATTTACTTTTATTCAGCTACTCCCTCCTAAACTAAATGTCTCAAATTTAAAATCCCTCAATATAGAAACTCCTAACCTAGGCTAGGATCATCTCATTGTGGTCCAATCACAATTTTTTCAGCTTCTTCCCATCTCTTGTTTTTAATTTTTTAAACTTATGCCTTCCATTTAATGATGATTGCTCTTTCTTATAAGACTAAGATATCAATTGGTTTTTGGTATAAACAAGTTTTTATTCTCAAATCTCATATTCAAAAAAAATTTTACCAATTGAATTAACTAAAATTTATGACTGAACCGAACTGATGCGTGAGCAAAACACATAAGTTATATAGCAATGATATAGACTTCACAAAGACCACTGACCCACCAACATCGGTGGGTTCTATTATTGAGCACTGGCCAGGTTAGATCCTGAGCAATTTTGTGTTGTGATTCATGTATTAAACAATAAAACTATGGCAGAAAAATGTTTTACGAACCCAAAAAAAAAAAAACACTATAATAAAGCAGAACCAAAAGAGGGCCCTTGATCACGCGTGCAGCGTGCATTTAGCTTGCGGTGGGCCTAATCCTCCTGTGGTCCTCACTAAATCCTAATTAGCAATGATGGGTTTGATACCTATGAGAAGAATCTCTTAAGATTTTGCCCCCATGAGATTTTTTTCCTAACCTCAAAATTATTTATTTATTTTTATTTCCGGTGTGTGTTCAGCATAATAATTCCACTAAGTCCTTCTCTTGAATTAATTAATGAGTTACTATATGCTTTACAAAGTTACATAGCCCATGCTTGATGCTCACTTACACACTCTTTTTGGCCAGGAAGATTTATACTTTTAATGAAACTTTTTCCTTCTTTACAAAAAGTTTGCCAACCCTCCTTTTTCCCCAATTATGCAAAGCTACCTTCTTGAAAGGAAGAAACCAAAACATCCTATACTAGGGGGACAACATTATTTTCACTATTGTTGACATAATTTGTTATGATTTGAATAATATGGTTTTCAACTAAATCTGCTAATACACGGCTTTCTTTTTTCTTATAGGAACATCCCTTTCAATTGAATCTATTATTGACACGATTTTTTTTTTTTTTATATATCCATCATAACAATTTATGTCAACAATTGTAAAAAATATTGTATTTCTAGACTTGTTAACAACATCCGGGTTTTTTACTTTTTTAATGGGCCAGTGGGCTCTTGGAGCCTAACAACTCACCCAAATTACATTAAACTAAGGGCATGATTAAAAAATTTCAGCCCATAATGAACATGAATGATATTAAATCAGATACAAAGAATCCCTAACTCTATATCCTCCAATGAAACAAGCATGCGCAAATCAAAGTAATCATCATCTAGTCTTTTAAAATTAAAGTTCAAAAGGCTGCTGTTAAGGAAGCTGAAAACTATGATGCTTGCTATGAGATGCAACTCATCAAACCCATGACGGCTCAGAGCAAATAATCATTCTAAGCCATTGATGTTTCCACATCAAGAAGTTTTGCAGTGCTGAATGTGAAAAATGGGTACCCTTTAACATACAATAAAACTAAAGATAGGCTAAAAAAAAAAGGGAAAACCAATCCAGACATTCCTCTCTAGGGCTTTGATATAATGATTTTGTGGCTTTCTCCAATGTCAGCTGTCAATGGCAGAAAACTCAAGGATCAACTTGTAAGAAAAGGTGGCTTCTGAGACTATAAGACCCACAAAACAATATCTTCTTATTTTGAACATAATGATTGATCAGTTCAGAAACTGATACTTCAGCTCCTTCATGTTACAAAAACAAGTCCAAGACTTAAACTTTTCATCCTTTTAGATGCCGTTACAATGGAACAAAATTATTTCACTGAGTTGTAAAGTCCTCGCTTGCATTATCAATGTCACAATCTTGGAACTTTTATTACAATCCCTTGATCCTCAGTTTGTGATGTTTAAACTAGTATCCATGCAAGCTGGGGGAAAATAAATTCTAACTAGTATTGATCCTTCCATTCTCCACATCTCATAAGTTGGTGGAATCCCCTAGCAAATTGATAGTGTGGAATATATCCTCCTGCCTGCCCTGCATACATTGCACTAAAATGTACCTTCTGTCTATGTAATTATATAGTGAACAAATTTTGTAAGAGAGAACAAGTTATCCAATCTTTAAATACTCTAGCTAGGCTCATCTTTATATACACAGCCATTACATTTGAAGACTTTGTCATAGAGTGACAAACTCTATAGCTGCAAATTACTTTGATTTAAATAAGCTATTTAGATTATCAGTAATTCCTAATATTATATACCAGCTACTTCAAAAAAAAAAAGAAAAAAAAGATTGGGAATAAGGTTGTTTATCAATTGCTTCTCTACGACCCCGCAAAAAAAGTCTGACTTTTGTGCACTGGATACGACTTATATATTAGGACTTTTTTTGTACAACTCCATTGCAGGGTCCCATATCTGCAAAAGAGAAGCTTGGGACGTTCAGGGACTTGCAAAGTAATACTAATGATAACTTGTTTTGTGCAATGTATAAGCATTTCCCACATAATCAACCCTCCTAACCCCACCGATCTCCACTCATTAGTCTACGCAAGTTGTGGTCAAGTTAGGATAGAAATCAAAATCGGCAACCTACAGCTTGAATTACAGATCAGTTTAATTTATTGGGATGATATGTAATTCTTCCTTAAGATTCACAACTTGAAAAAAGTTCATTGCACTCCAGGGAAATGAAGAGAGAGAGAGTTTTCTAATATTATAAGGAATTGCTGATACTTTTTAACTTTGACTTATAATATAACCTCATAAATAAATCTAGCGAGATTTTTCTAATCTGTAAGTTAGATGCAGAAGAACTATTTACCAACAGAAAAAGAAACAAACATGTTCTGCTTCTGCATATATAATTATATTAAAGGATGAATTAGCACTGAAATAGGTCAATTGACTGCTGTGCTCCTTGACAAACAAGAAGATATTGTGTATATATAGTTATACCATAAAAATAATTGTAAGACAAAAATATGGTTATTTATACCGTATTAAACTATTAATATTTATTTGTTGGCATAAACCCTATTGTAATGCTTAAAATAAAAAAAATAAAAAAAAAATGTGGCTTGGTAGCCATGGTTAGCTTGGTAAGCATGCATGTGTGTGCTTGCCAAAAGAAAAATAGAAGGTTAAAAGTTATAGAAAATGTCGAGAATCAATAGAGGGCAATTGCCCCCAGTAGGTTCCCCCCAAAATTAAACTCCTACACCACTATAAACATTTTTTATTTCTTGTGGTCTCTTTCATTTTATGTTTATTTTTTTAAAAAAATTATATCCCTTTTATAGACCAAGTTTCATTGAAAAAAAATAAATATTCCCCTTTATATCAAAATCTGTTAAGGTTATAAGAGAAAAATAATAATAGAAAAAAAAAATTTAATTCAAGAGGAAAAAAATGCAAGAAAATATGGTTACCTTTCAAAACTGTTAGGGCTTCATATTATTTATGTAGTAACTTAATAGTTTTAATAGATTTTGTACATGTAATTAAATTTGGAAATACTATACAATAAAATTCATAAAATTGATTTTTTTCCAAGTCAAACTCAAAAATTTTGATGCACAAAATTGTTACTATATAGTTTAATTGTTATATGTGTTTAACAAAAAATTTATTTAAATTGTACTTGATATTTATCTAATTTCTAAATTCATTATATGGGAATTAAATGTGAAATTTTGAGCATGACAAAATCTTTTTATGGGTAATCACTAATCGTAATCTAGCATTAATAATCACGCGAGTGATATTTTATTATAAAGATTACTTTTATTTAATTTTATAAAAAAATTGTTGAAATGGTTCATTAACAAATGTTCTTTAAGCATTTGTTAACAAATTTCAAAATCCATAATATTTCGATAAACATTTTTTATTTCTTGTGGCCTCTTTCATTTTATGTTTATTTTTAAAAAAAATTATATCCCTTTTATAGATCAAGTTTCATTGAAAAAAATATAAAGAAAATATTTCCCGTTATATCAAAATTTGTTATGGTTATAAGAGAAAAATAATGATAGAAAAAAAATTTGAATTCAAGAGGAAAAAAATGCAAGAATATATGGTTACCTTTCAAAACTGTTAGGGCCGGCTTCATATTATTTATGTAGTAACTTATTAATTTTCATAAAATTTGTACAAGTAATTAAATTTGGAAATATTATATAGTAAAATTCATAAAATTGACATTTTTTTCAAGTCAAACTCAAAAATTTTGATGCACAAAAAATTTATTAAATGTACTTCATATTTATCTAATTTATAAATTCATTTTATTTTTATGGGAATTAAATGTGAAATTTTGAGCACGACAAAATCTTTTTATGGGTAATCTAGCATTAATAATCTTGTGAGTGATATTTTATTATAAAGATTTGTATTAAATATTATATGATACTCGAATGTGTACAAAACTAAGTTGGCTGTGAGTATCTGTGGAGATACATGTATATAAATGATAGATACACAGCCTAATACGTAAAAAAAAAAAAAAAAAAAAAAAAAAAACTCATACCTCTCCAAAACGCCACAAATTCAAATCGGCTAGGCTTCATTCTCTTCTATTTGTGTCCAAATTTTACGCTCTTGCTTTATCTGATTTCATACGTTGGCTGTGAGTATGGGGTCTTTCAAATTTAATAAGGTACTTTATTTTAGTTTTTATTTTCCGTTTTCTATATTTGGCTTCCATATTTATGTGCTTGTTATATATGATTGGTATGATAAATATAGTAATACTTATTAGAACACATATGAAAATAGTAATACTAATATTTTTAACCGGGTTTATAATATATTACATAATCAGAATACAACTACAAAATGGTCTAATAGTTGCGATTGTAAACACTGGCCACCAGACACATACAACCAATGTGAGAATTTGCAAAAGAATTTGAAGGTGGTTTTGAAGGTCTTCAACCTGACTAAAAAGACAAGGAAAAAAACGATGTTTGCTGCACTCGATATAAACGGTATTCTTCTTATATGTTTTTTCATATACTACAACCTTACTCAATATATTTTTATTAGAAGTTAATTTTGACAAATCCACCATTAGATTATATTTTTTTTTTATATCCTCTATACTTGCAAAATTTATATAAAATTAAAGATTAATAACTATGTCATCAATAAAAATTTTAAATTGCAAGTTTTTGTAGTTTAAAGTTATGCATAAAATAGTACAATTTGTACAAAATTTGACATGTATATTAAGAGCATAAAGAACATGCAATTCAGTAGTTAAATTTTCAAAATATGTAATAATGTTAATTTTCTAAAAAAAAATTGTAAGCTTAGACTACAACTAATTTTCTAACTAAATTTTGTCCCAAAGAAAATCTTGAATTTAATATGGATAAGTTAAAGTTTGGTTACTAATCTAGTTATAGCTTTAAGCTAAAACTAACAATATAAAAATGAGTCACTTAAAATAAGCATAGAAAATCGCTAAAGTGTATGCATGTGACAGAGACATATGTCAATTACCAAGTTTGTAACCAAGCTTTGTTTACGTCAATGTTGTGACATCACTTACGCAATGTTACATCACTCAATATTTTTTAATTGGATGAGAATTTTAATAAATTTACCGTTAGATTACATTATCTTCATTTATTCTCTATGCTTACAAAATTTCAAGGTGATCAAAAATTAATATTTATGTCAGCAATCAATTGTTTAAATTCAAGTTTTTGTAATTTAAAATAATGCATAAAGGTCAAAGGATGAGTTGTGGATCAAATGGTAAATAACATTTAATTAACAAAAAATTTAGCATGAATGTTAAGAACATATAAAACATATAGAACATGTAATTCAATGGAGAAATTTTCAGAATATGAATTTTATATCAAAGTATTGGGTAGTATAATATTACTTAGAGTTACACCAGATGTAACTTGAATCACACACATATATATATTAAAGGAAACATAGTATGATAGGAAATACCATATATGTGAATGCTGGTTGTGGCTTTTTTTTGGGGGCAATATTAATTGCTTGAATTTTGATCAACAGGAAATGATTCTATAACTTCTATTAAGGCAGAAGTGGCGGAGCAGAAGTTGACAGTGATAGGAAGATTTGATAAAGATAAACTAGTGAGGAGGTTGGCGCAACTGGGGCAAGTGAAAATAGAATCGGATGTGGAAATCGAATAGAAGAAGGAAGAAAAAAATAATATGAGAGGAAAGAAGAAAAGAAAGAGCAAAAAAAATAAGTAGAAGAAAACAAGTTCAATCAATATTACTCTTGTATAATCTAAAATGATCGATAGAAATATAATTGACTTTTAAAATTACATAAAATTTTCTTCCAGTCTCCAACATTAAAATTTAGCACCCCCTTGCATTAAATTGACATTATTATTTTTTAAATTCTACTCTGCATTATTTTCACTAGTCTTAGTGTATAATTTCCAAATAATTCTCTTCATCATGATAGAGTATTGGCAGAACAAAATGTGTAACACCCTTCTCTTTTGTTATCCTAAGCTAACATTTTTTTTTGGAGGCTTTACAAAGTAAAACTTGTTTCCCTACAAACTCCAAATCTTAATGAATATTTCACTCATGGCTCATGTTGCCATGATTAACAGTACAAATAATCATGAACTATGCATGAACCTAAGGTGTTGAATAATACATAGTTTCAATTCTCTGCCTTATTGTTTTAGAGAATAATCCACACATTAGGAAAAAGGAATGAAAGTTGTGGCTTTTCTTTTGGGTTGGTATTATATGATTATGTCTCTAAAGAACATATGATGTGCAAAGAGGCATACGCCATCAAGAAAAGCATCCCTAATTGACCAGGTAAACCAAGTACAAGATTAATTAATCCTAAAGTAATAGGACCTAAACAAAACTAAAAGACCCGTGAAGGAATAGGATGTATGCAATGTGTGTTATAAACCATATAACATTATTATTATAATAATAGTAATAATGCCAAAAACCATTGATTTCAAGAAATAAAATGATCATTTTTCCTTCAAAAAATAATAAAGCTAGAGAAAGGGAGTTAATCTCGTATCGAAAGGTGTACTGTTTCGAGATTACCGTTATTTTATATATATATTATAATTAATATAAAAGTTTACCATAAAACATTACCTCAATTTAGAACAAATTATTCATGATTTTAGACTCTAGCATCAATTAAAATAAAAAAATAAAAAAACACAATATAAAAAATAGAAAACTTAATTATTTATTACATTCTAAGAAAACAAATAATACTAGTAAGTTAATGCAAATAAGTTATCATTCTGTCTTTACAAAAATTCAAAAATTACAAAACCAAAAAAAAAAAAAAGTTTTTCTTTTTTGTATCGGCTATTGCCCGAAATTGGCCGGTACAGTCGATATTTAAACCAGTACGAAACGTTGGTATTTCAATATCGATATATGTACCGGTATGGTACATATCGGTCAATACTGGTACGGTATTAACTATACTGAGCTATAGGTTTTGTGGCTGAGTGCTATTGTCCACGTTTCCCATTAAAATGAACTTAATTATGTGTAAATGCATGCATTTGCAAAGCGCTCAAATTGAATCAAATGAACAACACGCAGACAAGAATGAGATGCATTTACGTAAAGCCTTCCTAGGAGCTAAGGCAGCCATACATTGATAAACTTTCCTCGGAAATAATTGTTCAAAGTGATGGAGTTTCAATATGTACTGAAAATGCTTCGAGTCTTGTAACTCAATAGCATTTTCAGATATCTTCCCTCCCTATTTTTTTGTAACAATTGAACATAAAACCAAACAATTTAGACCAAAGATTATACATTAAAGCACCATCATCTAAAATTCTTAGTGCATCCTTGTCACATATGAACATGTAGCAAATTCTAGAATGCATGTCCGCAAGTGTCGAACTACATTTTTTTTTTCTTTGTATTTTAGTAAAAAAAATTTGTTTGATTTTTTCAAAAAATTAATCCATGTTTTTAGTTATATTAATACTTTACTAGATAAAGTTTAGCACCTTACCCCAAAAAAAATAGACAATACTATATGATGGAGTGTGATAAAATACAACTTCAAAGTTGTCCATGGAGATCGTCCAGGACGAGCAAGGTGCTTAAGACGAGGTAAGCTGACTTGATGTGCTCAAGACGAGGTAAGCTGCCTTGATGTGCTCAAGACGAGGTAAGCTGTCTTGATGTGCTCAAGACGAGGTAAGCTGCCTTGAAGGCCTCAGGACGAGCAATTATGGATGACACGAGGGCACTTTGAAAATTTATGATGTGTAAAACGTCTCCGTATCATACGTATAAACCCCAGTGAACGTTGCACACAGAGGGTAACTCCTAAGCAGTTGAGGAAGTTATATTCGAACACAAACCTCCTCAAATCAAGGGGAGGTTACAAATCCAATAACCGCTCTTAAGACACTATATAAACGCTGGTTCAGACCAAGAAAAGGTACGTGAAATAATTCCTAAAAAGTTGAAACTCAAAAATAATTGAAAGAAAAACTGACTTTGTCATCGGAGGGTTATTGGCCAGCGACCCTAGTCACCTTTGATAAGTTTTCGTTCTTTTTCAGGCTATCAAGATCAAGTGTTAGCCCTCTCTAATCCGAAGCATCCAGCCTACTAATTTTCTTCGCATCATCAGTTGGCATCGTCTGTGGGGATAACTTTGAAGAAAACAATTTTCGTTTTCTTTTCGTTCAATCATTTGTTTTTCCAGACAAAAGGCTGAATGGTTCGGACAAGATCAAGGGCTACCAGTCTAGGCCACCAGGAGAGTAGGGATGCCTCTAGTCATCCCTACCATGATCGTCAGTCAGCGCCCGTCATGCAACCGCCTTCCATTCAACAAATGCAGTCCATGGCTGCTGCTATGGCGGAACTGACCCGCCAAAATCAGCAGTTGAACCAGGAGATCAACTTAAGGGGGCAACACCATGAAGGGCATACACAGGGACAACCCCAGGGTCAAGAGGGTAGAGGAGAAAATGTTGAGTCCGAGGATCAAACAAGGGGTACTACTTCTAGAAGGGTGCCACATTTGGAGAGAGAAATGGACCAGATGAGAAAATCCATGGGAGAAATGAAGGAGAATATGAGGCGGGCGAACCCCGTGGAAGATTTGGTTCACCGAACGGACTCCCCATTCATGGCTTCCATCAACAGCCATCCTTTACCACCTAAGTTCAAAATGCCTTCCCTGGATTCATACGATAGAAATCGTGACCCATGTGATCACATTGCTACTTTTAAGACTATCATGCACCTTCAAGGAGTTCCAGACGAGATTATGTGTAAAGCATTTCCTACCACACTTAAGGGACCAGCGAAGGTGTGGTTCAGCAAGATACCTCCAAATTTTGTTGGGTCGTTTGAGGAGTTGAGTAAGATGTTTGTTAATAACTTCATCGGAGGACAACGCCACAAGCATACCTCTTCCAATTTGTTAACCATTGAGCAAGGGGAGAATGAGAGTTTACAGTCCTTCATCACCCGTTTCAACAGGGAGGCCTTGACGGTGGACGAAATTGATGATAAGTTGTTGTTGGCCGCTTTCCATAATGGAGTCAATTCTGACTTGTTTATTCATAAACTGTATGAGCAGGAGCTTCAGACTATGGCTGAACTCGTCCATTCAGCTCAGAACTTCATGAACGCTGAGGACGCAATAATAGCCAAGAAGAGGAAAAGGTCAGAACGCTCGAAAGCAAATCATCCACGACATCCAGACCAAGGTCCTCGTCCTAAGAAGGCCCGAGTAGATGAGAAAAGGTATAGAGATGGAAAAAAGGCAGGTTCGTCATCAAGAAGTCAACAGTACACTCCCCTGAATACCCCGCTAGAGCAGGTCCTTATGCAAATCAAGGATGATCCGTCCTTAAAGTGACCGGAGAAAATGAAGGGAGATCCTAACAAGCGCAACAGGAACAAGTATTGTCGCTTTCACAGGGACCATGGGCACGACATGGACGAGTGTTTTGATTTGAAGCAGCAGGTAGAGAACCTCATCAGGCAGGGAAAGTTGAGGAATTTCCTTGGACGAGACCACAAGGACAAGAAGTTGAAGGCCAAGGTGGAAGAGTCCTCACGACCCCCGCTAGAAGAAATAAGAGTTATTATTGGAGGAACCTCAGCAGCACAGTCATCCAAATCAAGGAAGATATACCTGAAGGTGGTTCAAAGCGTCCAGCTGTCAAGACGATCTCCTAGGATGAGGGAAGCTGACAAGCAAGCCATCATGTTCACGGACGAGGATGCCAAAAGAATTCATTACCCCCATGATGACACGATTGTCATTACCCTACTCATCGCCGACTATACGACTAGAAGGGTGTTGGTAGATAATAGAAGCTCGGCGGACATTCTGTATTACCCCGCTTTCCAACAAATGAGGCTAGGGCGAGATCAGCTTCGTCTAGTGAGCTCGCCCTTGGTAGGATTTGGGGGAATGAAAATACAACCGATGGGCACCGTCACACTGACAGTAGTGATTGGAACATACCCGTAGCAGATAACCAAAGAGGTAAACTTCCTCGTAGTTGATTGTTCATCATCATATAACGCTATTATTGGAAGGCCTACTTTGAATAGCTGGAAGTCGGTAACCTCTACCTACCATTTGTCCGTCAAATTCCCAACTGAACATGGCGTGGGTCAAGTGCAAGGAGATCAGTTAGCTGCTAGAGAGTGCTACCTAGCTATGTTGGCGATGGACGAGCATGTACAGACAATGAGTATAGACGAAGGAAGAATCACAGCGGAGCCTGTTGAGGTATTAGAAGAGGTTCCCTTAGACGATAGTAGAACCGAGAAATTCACTAGAATAAGGGCGAGCATGGAAGAAGAGGCGAAGAATGCACTGGTCTAGTTTTTGAAGAAAAGCCTTGATGTCTTTGCGTGGAGTCATGAAGATATGCTGGGTATTGATCCAAGTGCCATTACTCACCGTTTGAATGTATGTCCCTTCTCCAAACCTGTGCGTCAGAAGAAGAGGGTATTTGCTTCTGAGTGAGACAACGCCATCAAAGAAGAAGTACAGAAGTTGATTACGGCGGAGTTCATTAGGGAAGTTTATTACCCGGACTGTTTGGTGAATGTAGTCATGGTAAAAAAGGCTAATGACAAGTGGCGAATGTGTGTGGACTTTACCGACTTAAACAAGGCTTGCCCAAAGGACAGTTATCCGCTGCCACGCATTGACCAGCTGGTAGACTCGACGGCTGGTCACAGGTTGCTGAGCTTCATGGATGCCTTCTCAGGCTACAACCAAATAAGGATGGACGAGGTAGACCAAGAAAAGACTTCATTCATCACCAGCCAAGGATTGTTTTGCTACAAGGTAATACCTTTTGGTTTGAAGAACGCAGGGGCGACTTACCAGAGGCTGGTGAACCAAATGTTTCGTCCTCAAATTGGAAGAAATGTAGAGGTATACGTTGATGATATGCTGGTAAAGAGTTTGGACGAGGGAAAACATCTGGACGACCTTCAAGAGACCTTTAACACGCTTCGACGGTACAACATGAAACTTAATCCATGCAAGTGTGCCTTCAGAGTTTCATCAGGGAAGTTCTTGGGGTTCATGGTTTCAAATAGAGGCATTGAGGAAAATTCAGATAAGATCCAAGCAATACTCAACATGAAACCGCCGAAAAACATCAAAGAAGTCTAGTCCCTTACAGGACGAGTCGCCGCCCTCAACAGGTTTGTTTCAAAAGCTATTGACAAGTGTTTACCGTTCTTTAAAATCCTCAAGAAGGCGTTTGAATGGATGGACTAGTGTCAAAGGGCCTTCCAAGATTTGAAGACTTACCTCACAAAGGCACCGTTACTAAGTCCATCCGTACCTAGTGAAGAGCTGTATCTGTATTTGGCGGTATCCCCACATGCCATAAGTTCCGCGCTGGTCAGGGAAGAAGAACGAGTGCAGAAACTGGTATACTATACCAGCCGGGCACTTAGAGGAGCGGAGGGACGGTACCCAATGATGGAAAAGTTAGCCTTCGCCTTGGTCACGGCTTCAAGGAAGCTGAGGCACTACTTTCAAGCTCATGTCATCATTGTCTTAACAGATCATCCCCTAAAGAAAGTAATGAACAAATTGGAAGCCGCAGGACGGCTAGTCCATTGGGCAGTGGAGTTTAGCGAATTTGATGTCAGGTACCAACCAAGGAATGCGGTAAAGGCGCAGGCGCTGGCGGACTTCATTGCGGAGTTCACACCAAGCCAAGACGAGCTGGGCAAGGACGAAGGAACAAGAAGGTGGGTTGTCAACGTGGATGGATCATCTACGATGTATGAAGGAGGGATTGGAATCATACTCAAGTCCCTAGAGGGTGACAAGTTGGAGTATGCAACCCATCTATAGTACCACACCACCAATAATGAAGCTGAATATGAAGCACTACTCAAAGGGCTGGAATTGGCTAAGTCCTTGGGAGCGGAGTCAGTAATAATCAGAGAGGATTCTCAGCTAGTTATCAACCAGGTGAATGGAATGTGCGATGCCAAGGAAGATCGAATGAAGAGATACCTCAGCAAAGTGAGGAGGCTTGTGCAAAAATTTCCAGAAGTGAGTTTTGTTCAACTCCCGGGGGAGGAAAATATGGAAGCAGATGCGTTGGCGAGAGCAGCATCAGCAGGTGGAGTTATGGACGAGTATGGCAGAGTCCAATACATGTCGAGCATAGACCTCCAGAAAATACAGCAAATTGGAGGGGAAGAAAATTGGATGAATCCAATTGTAATCTATCTAAAGGATGGGAAGCTTCCAGAAGACAAGAACGAAGCTAGGAAATTGAGGGTCAGGGCTGCAAAGTATGTCCTTATAGATGAAGTGCTTTACAAGCGAGGCTTATCTCAGCCCTACCTAAGGTGCCTAGCTTCAGACGAAGCTAATTATGTTTTGAGGGAGGTTCATGAAAGAGCATGTGGGAATCACTCAGGGGCAAGATCACTCGTCCATAAGATCATTCGTGCCGGTTACTACTGGCCCACAGTTCAGGCAGATGCTAAGGCTTATGTCAAGGTGTGCGACCAATGTCAGCGCTACAGCAACGTCCCTAGGCAGCCGTCGGAGTACCAGACCTCGATGACGGCCCCGTGGCCGTTTGCGCAATGGGGACTGGATATCCTAGGTCCTTTCCCCCCAGGAACCAGACAAATGAAGTTTTTGGTAATAGGGATTGACTATTTTACAAAGTGGGTGGAGGCTGAACCCTTTGCAAAGATTACACAGCAAAACGTTAAGAATTTTGTTTGGAAGAATATTCTGTGTAGGTTCGGAGTCCTAAAGGTATTGGTATCGGACAATGGACGACAGTTTGACAACGCATAATTCAGGGACTTTTGTGAGCACTTTGGAATTAAAAATCATTACTCCTCACCCTCCCACCCATAAGCAAATGGACAAGCAGAGATAGCAAACCGATCTTTGTTGAAAATCATCAAAACTCGGCTCGAGGGGCCAAAGGGAATATGGCCAGATGAGCTACCGGGCATTCTTTGGGCCTACAGGATGACTGTGAGAACCCCGACAGGAGAAACCCCCTTTAAATTAGCCTATGGAAGCAAAGCGGTCATACCGGCAGAAGTTCATATGGCTAACCATCGAGTGATGAAGTATCAGGAGAAAGAAAACGAAGAATTACTCCGTCTTGACCTCGATCTCATTGATGAGGTAAGGATGGATGCGGAGCAAAGGATAGCAAGATACAAGAATCTTATGGCCAAACAGCATGATGCCATGGTGAAACCCAGGCGGTTCAACGTAGAGGACCTCGTTCTCAAAAGAGTATCCTTGGCAACTAGAAACCCAGCTCATGAAAAATTGGGACCCAATTGGGAAGGACCATACAGGGTAGTCAACTGCAAGAGACAGGGGTCGTATTACTTGGAAGCTTTGGACGGACGAAAGCTGGAGCATCCTTAGAATGTGGAGACCTGAGAAGGTACTATCAGTAATGGGCTTGGACGAAGTCAATCAAGGACGAGGATACTGCTATGGACGACGCTACTATGTTCGCATTTATTAAATATCTACTATTGTGTTCTTACTACTGCTATGGTGTGTACTAAGAATAAAGGTGCACTAATTCTTAAACTCTTGCACCGTCTACGGACAAATTTGTGAAAGACGAGGTTATGTATTTTCCTAAGTACCTTCATAAGGCACTAGCTTCTAAGCAGATGCCATATTCATGAACAATGCTTATATAATGATATGGTTTGGATTTTCAATGTATTTTATACGTAAAATCTAACTCCCATGGTAAAACCCACGAGGGGGGCAAAACCTTAAGACGAATGAAAAATCCTTGGACGCAGGGATGTAACGTTCACAAGCTTTCCTCAAGACGAGGATAAAGTGTAAAATAAGCAAAGGCACAAAAAATTATAAGTCCATGGACGAGCATCTGATCGAGACACAGGTGCTCTAGGACGAGTCAAAGGCTAGAAAACGTCCTTGACAAAAGGTCAAAGCCAAGCTCATGGACGAGGCGAAAGCCAAGCCTATAGACGAGGCAAATGGGCCAAACCTATGGACAAAGGAACATCTGACAAGGCTATCGTCAATTCGTCTATAGAAAAACAAATGGATGAACCAATAACATCGTCCATAAGCAAAGTATAAGGACGACCCTTTAATACTTAAGAAATATGCAAATTTCGATCACAACAAAGACAAAGAAGGCAAACACATCCATACAATAACAAATAGTGAATAAAGATAAACATTCATTGAAGTTTTAAAAAGGGTAGACGACCACCGTCCAAAAACCCTTATAAATTAAGCCTTAAAGGCAATTGTTAATAAACTCGTCTATAACACTCTAGACGAGATAATTGTACTCCAATACATTTTAATTAAAAAAAAAAAAAAAGAAGCAAATCAAATTACATCAAAGCAAAGACATCTCAAACGGGTGGAGTGTTGGCCTTGGGCTCGTCTTGAGGTGGCAAGGTGGTAGCGTCGTCCTCCACATTAATATCTTCAGAGCTGGTCTGGACGAGGAAGCTTGTAGACGCCCCACCAAGGTTAAGCTTGATAAAACTGAAGTCCACTTCGGGGAATTTGTCCATGGCGTCCATCCTAAAATCCTCGAAGCCAGCTGCATAGTTGGCGTCCATTGAATTAGTGAATTCTTTGGACGCCTTGAACTCTGCGACGGCGTCTCCTCTAGCTTTTTCCAGAAGGGCATCAAGCTCGTCATTCCTCTTTTGAAGGAAGTCAAGACGAGCATCCTTCTCGTGGACTTCATTCTCCAGCTCAACGACGCAGTTTCGCAAGTTCTCCGCATCATCCTTGGCCTTGGCTGCTACCTCCGCCCACCTCTTGGACTCGTCCCTTCCTTTTTGGACCGTCTTCTCCGACAACACCCTCGTGTTGTCTAGTTCAGTCGCCTGCCTAGACGCGGCGATGAACTTCGACATTGCCTACATAGATTAAAGCTTCGTTGCAATGCATGCATAAGTTAATAGCAAGATGAGACAAACATAAACCTACATACCTTGAAAAGGTCGTGGACACTAGAACGCTCAAAATCCTTTAACGACATGTTGTAGCATGCCGTTACGTCCTTGTTTGTCACGACACTCTCAAACTTCTCCCAAGCCAGGTCCTCATTCTTAAGGAGATTGTGAGGAACGTGGAGAGAAGGTTGAGACGAGGTAGGAGCTTCAACTCTAGACGGGATGAGTGGAGGAGGAAAGCTTGGATCAACATCTAAGATTTGAACAGGATGGCTGGGAGGGACGAGAAGAGAGCCAGGTTGATCCTTAGCTTGGACGTCTTGAGGCTTGGACGACTTGTGCCTGGCCTTCTTATCCTTGCGCCTACTTGGGAGGTTTCCCAAGTCTATGCCTAAAGAGAGGCTCTTCCTTTTATTGCCAAAAGTTGGACGAGGATTGGACTTCACTCCAGGCCTAGTTTCCTCATCCACCGCGTCCTTGCCTTTATTTTGTTTCATCGTCGCCATTCCTGCAAGTAAAGACGTCAGTAAAAAAAAAAGAGAGGAGAAAAACAAGGCAAAACTTACGTCTTCTAACAATAACTTCGTGGGCAATAGCCTCGTCTGAAGGGTCAGGACCTAAACCCTAAGTGGCAAGACGCCGTAAGGTGACCAAAAAATGAAAGGTCCTGTGGCTATAAAGACGAGCTTTTTGGACTCGTTCCAAATGGAACCTATCCAAATGGGGCCGTCTAACACCTTCAAAACAAAATGAAACAAAAAGCACGTTAGACGACCATAATTAAAGACGAGTGTAATAAATACAATGACAAACACATACCTTCAAGATGAAGGTTCCCTATCTCTCCTGTATAGGGAGGGAATGGATCCTTGTCAATGTCACTAAGACGTCCAGCCCAGAAACCAGAGACGAAGAAAAATTCTGTCTTCCAGCTTCTGTCTGACGTGACTAAGGACTTAATCAATCTATAATCCTTCCCTCTAGCTGTAAATTGATAAAAACCAAGGGACTGGTTAATTTCGGAGGGGTTATAACAGAAGAGGAACTCGTCCACGGTAAGAGGACGGTTCCCCTCAAAAACCTCCCTCTACAAAATTTGCATAGCTACTATCAACCTCCATGCATTGGGGTTAAATTGACATATACCTAAACCTAATCTGGAAAGCAACTCCCTGGCGAAGGCATTGAAGGGCAACCTCAAACCCCCTAGGAGGTAAGCCTCGTAAATGCCAACACCAAAACGGGGTTGACAACACCACTCGTCCTGAACAGGTAACCTAGGGTTTAAACTATCAGGGATTTGGTACCTCGTCTTGAGAAGATCCAACTTCCTCTCGTCTGTCTTAGAACCAACCCCTACAGCACAAGTGTAAACTACTTCCTCCTCCTCGTCTTGAGCAGAAGACGAGGGAGCACTTGTACCAGCCCTAGAACCAGATTTAACCCTCGTCCTATGCTGTTCCCTAAATACCTCTAAAGGAACCCCAGGGACACCAGACGTATACTCGTATGTGGTATTCCCATCACTACTGCTATAGCTACTCCTAGAACTATCACTAGAACCACTAAAACTACTTGGGTCTTGGTACTCGTCTATGGCTTTGACAGTACTATCGCTAGACGAGAAAAGGACTACCTCAGACATTTTTAAGGAAGAAACTTAAAACCTGAGGACGAAGATTGAAGAAAATACTTGGAACTAGACGAGAGAAGACTATTGACGCAAGAAACTTCTAGACGAGGCGCTAAGACGAGGGAGGTCGAGGAAGAAAATTTGAGAAAATGAGGAGGGTAGCGGATGAATTCTACTATTTATAGGCATTGAGCCCAGTACACGAAACGACGCGACCAGCCAAAAAGTGACAAATGGCACGTCCCTCGAAAAATGAGCTGACATGATTGCTCTCCAGTCAGATCATGACAAGTGGCACCTACAACAGTTGACATAAGGACGCTTGTCCAAATAATGGCGTTAGTGGATGTGAGTCCTAGACGACCCATGGACAAGGGGGCAACTGATGGGGTGTGATAAAATACAACTCCAAAGTTGTCCATGGAGATCGTCCAGGACGAGCAAGGTGCTTAAGATGAGGTAAGCTGCCTTGATGTGCTCAAGACGAGGTAAGCTGTCTTGATGTGCTTAAGACGAGGTAAGCTGCTTTGATGTGCTTAAGACGAGGTAAGCTGCTTTGATGTGCTTAAGACGAGGTAAGCTGTCTTGATGTGCTTAAGACGAGGTAAGCTGCCTTGATGTGCTCAAGACGAGGAAGCTGCCTTGAAGGCCTCAGGACGAGCAATTATGGACGACACGAGGGCACTTTGAAAATTTATGAATGTGTAAAACGTCTCCGTATCATATGTGTAAACCCCAGTGAACGTTGCGCACAGAGGGTAACTCCTAAGCAGTTGAGGAAGTTATATTCGAACACAAACCTCCTCAAATCAAGGGGAGGTTACAAATCCAATAACCGCTCTTAAGACATTATATAAACGCTGGTTCAGACCAAGAAAATGTACGGGAAATAATTCCTAAAAAGTTGGAACTCAAAAATAATTGAGAAAAAAAACTGACTTTGTCATCGGAGGGTTATTAGCCGGCAACCCCGGTTACCTTTGATAAGTTTTCGTTCTTTTTCAGGCTATCAAGATCAAGTGTTAGCCCTCTCTAATCCGAAGCATCCAGCCTACTGATTTTCTTCGCATCATCATTATATATTTTGAAAATTTAACCATTAAATTGCATGTTCTTTACGCTCTTAATAGAAAATACTACTATAAGCTTATATTTTCTGTGCAGAATTTTAAACTACAAAAACTTGTAATTTAAACAATTTATTGATAACATATTTATTGATATTCAATTTTTTAGAAATTTTACAAACATGAAGAATATAAGAAGAATATGTAATCCAATGATGAATTTATCAAAATTCATCTTCAATAAAAATATATTAAATAAAATTGTAACTTAACTAATTTTATAATTAAACTTTATTCTACCTTGCTCAAATACTATATGTGTGTGCTTGTGTCAGTTTGCGTCACTTACTTCTGTTTCTTGCCCTAATGGGTTAATGGCCCAGTGAAATTCATCCGTCAAATGAATGGATTTGGTTTTTTTTACAGGACCAATCAAAGTCAACTTTCGTAGCCCAGTTCAATTCCACACCATTCAAAATTGTGTACGTAATAAGATGGGCCCGGCGGTTTACCTTAGTTGATCCAATTGAGTCTTTCTAGCAAAAGTACATAAAAGTGTTTTAGGCTGATCCAACTCCTCTATTACAGCCACAATGAAGAACACGTGGGAATACAAATGGACTGTACTAAGCTTCGTAAGCCCAATAGACCCAGCAGAGAAAGAGGTAGAGGGCCAATAGAGAAAATCTGTGGCGCATCTTATTATTTCACAGTTCAGTCACCAAGTAGAAGGCCCAAAAGATTTCCATTTTTGTAGAAATTCATTGGGCTGTCTTTTTCTATCTTATGCTTGAGAATGTCTTAAGAATATGAGAAAATCACCAAACCACAAACATTAATTAAAGAAATCAAATTGTATTAAGAGATTTTCATTGAGTTATGAGTATGGCATTGTGTAGGTTTCAAAACTTTAAGGTTCATGCATATGAGATTTTATACAGGAATTTTGCTAGGCTCGCATGAAGTGTTAGGGCATATTATTGGTGTTTTTGTTTTAAATCAATAAATACTAACAATGTTTTGTTGCAAGTAGAATCCAAATCACAAGTTAAGGTGCTTTGAATTGCAATGGAAGCAAATCAAAAAAAGAAAATTAGAAAGACTGAAACTTTTTATTAAATTGAATGAAAATAAATTATATTATTTGAGAGAGCATGTTTGAAACAAATGTTCTTTTCAATTTAAGTAACTGGAATGCTCAATACCTTGAGCATGTTTTACTAACAAATGGAAGTAATATTATTAGTTACGAATAATGCAAGTTTCTTTTCTCTTGGGAACAAGAAAACTATATGCTATAATCTCTCTCTAGTTTAATTTAATCATCATTAATACTCTTTCAATAAGTACGAATTAATTGTTATTAACAAATTAATGAACACTTTGAATTTTGTCACCCGAATATGTCTTCTTGTTTTGTGGGGGTAATCAACTTTTTAACTAATCCATGTAAGTCAAAATAATTTTTTTTAATGAAAAAGTAAAAGCATTATAAAACAAGTCTTTTGACAAAGTCGCACGATTAACTTACAATTTTATTTACGTATAAGAATCTTGTGTGTTTTTAACTTTCTATGATAATTGAATTAGTCTCCTTAACACGTGTTATGGGCGTGTTTATATTCGTTATAAGCACTTAAATGTATTATCCCTCTAAACTATTTACACTAATTCTCGCATTTAGTTTTGGTGTTGGTATATGAGTATATTCCCTTATCTCATCCCCCTTATCTAATATATGTGTGTGTGTGTGTTTATAAAAAAAAAAAAATGTATTTTTCGTAAATAATATTATTAAAAAATTAAGTGTTTCTATTCTCTTTTTTTATATTAGCCTTTGAGCACATGCGTAACGCACGTGCTCAGAGACTCTTTTATTTTTTTTTGGTAAAAGTTAATAATTTGCATATATTATAATTTAGAAATATATATTTTTAATTTTTAAACAAATAAAAACGATAAACTTTAGATATAAGTAATTTCTTTTTTAAACGTGAAGGAAAAAAAACCCTAAATTTTAGGAATTCTCTTTTTGAATTCAAAATGAGATTTATTATTTGACATTTATGATCCTATTTCTAAATGAAGTTACCCTTCATTAGTGATGGTATTTTTGAATCACATAAAAGTCCAGTTAAAAAAGGAGAATCCTTTTATATATAGTATAGATATTATAAATAATATAATAATTGAGAAAATAAGGTTTTAAAACTTAAACTTAAACCCTAAACAGAGGTGCTAACTAGTTGAAAAAGTCATAAATGTTCAGTTTTGTTTGTATTGTGTTTGAAATTTCAAATGTGACCTAAATTTTAAGCATATGAAATATGTTTCCTTCTTTATATGATTAGATATCCTATTTTTTTGAAATCTTAAAAAAAAAAATTTGGTTAAACAATGCATGATATTAAACTAAGGAACAATAAGTCTATTATAAACACGACCAACTTTGTTCATAGCCAACAAATCAACCACTACAGGCAGTGGGTTATATAAAAAAAGGTGGTTTGAAGTAAGCTCAGCTTCCTTCCTAGCTAATCTGTTAGTACAGTTATTCGATTCTCTATATGCATGCGTCATAGAAAAATTAGGAAACGACTTTGTCAGGTTCCTGCAATCAGTTAATAGAGATTCTAAATTAAGATTAACAGTGGACAAGTTAGTGATGAAGTATACCAGGAATTCAACATCCAAATCAACACAAATATTTTCTATTCCTAATTGCTTAGCCATATTAAGGCCTTCCCTATGCTCAGCATCCTAAGTTACTATAACTAATGTGTGCATGTTCTTTGAACCATTTATAAATTAAACACAAAAATATTTTTGTAATCATAATGTAGATTAGTTAGAGAAATTTATAACTCATAAATATTAATCTCATGAGACCAATATAGTATTCATTTGGGATCTACTTATTTTACTGAAATTGAAAACTTTTTGCTAAAAATACTATAAATAAAAGTAAAAATTAGCTGAAATAGTACAGTAGAATCCATGAATAATATTAAAAAGCGCAATAAGACCTATAAATAGTAATAAAAATAAATTGACAAAAACATCAAAGTCACACATAGAACACAAATTTTTAGAACTCACATTTTGTGAGAGTGATAGAGGTTTTCATCAAACACATAATTTTCATATGGTTGTCACCCCTAATCAAGTCATTAATCATTATTTCAAAAAAGAAGTAATTCATCATTATTAAAAAAACATATAAATAATAATTGTACCTTGGTAGATTCTTTGTTTTTTTTTTGTTTTGTTTTTTTTTTTTTTTTTTTTTTTTTCTAGTCTCTTCCACACGAATAAAACACAAAAAAGTGAAAAACAGACACTTTGTACTACGGTTCTTAAAAATGGGAATTACTCTACGACCCACTTTTTCCTCAAAAAAAAAAATACTCTACGACCCACCAACGGCTGCTACGGCGGGTACTATACAATGCACACAGAGAGTCACAGAGACAGAGAGTGACGGTCCCGAAAGTGCCACGTAGGAAAGACCAGAGCAAGTAGTGGCTTGATCACGAGGGCAAGCAAAAGTCAGGGACCTAAGATCCTCACTTAGATACGTGATGTTGACTCATCCATCTATTTTCTATTTTGTCATTGCTATTAGCTTTTTTCCTTTAACAAAATCCTCCGCTTCTTTTTTTTTTTTTTGGGTGGTAAATAAATATCATCAGAATTACCACAGCTAAGTTGACAGATTATTACAAGTTTTTAATTTGAGATCATGAATTAAATTATATTTTTATTTAGGTTCTTTTTTTAAAATTATGTTATGTGATTATTTAACTTAAAAAATATACTTTCATCCATGAGGGAAAAACCACGTACTATACCTTTAGTCTGGCTCTTTCTCAATAAATTGGATGTATTTTTAAGTGAATTGAAATTAGGAATCCGTTTGATTAAACATTTCAAAAGTTGGTATGTTTTTTAAACCTAGTGTGTGTTTGTGAAAAATTATTTTTATCAACTTATTTTACTATTAACTTTATTTTTACTATTATTTATGAACTCACTACATTTTTTGATATTATTTATGAGTCTTACTGTATTATTTTATCTAATTTTTATCTTTATTTATAATACTTTCGGCAAAAAGTTTTAGTTTCAACAAAATAAACAAATTCTAAACAAACTCCTAAAAGGGCTTGTCTGGTCTCCCCTCTCAAACTCACATTTTCATATTTTATACAACATTACATACATTTTCGCACATTTTTTTACCCACAGATTTTCAAAAAACTACAAAAAAAAATTACAAAAATCTCATCTCAAACTATTCTACTAAACACCTCAAATGCTGCAACTCTTCCTAGCTTTTTTATATTCACTTATTTTTAACTCAAAACGTCATTTTGCGATGGTTTGTACAAACGCATCCTATATAAAATTTTGGTAATGGAAATCGCAATGCCTCAGATCAGTAGGGGAGAATTATGGTGAAAGTTGCTAAATTCCTTGGGAAAAAAAAAAGTATTGAATTATAATTTAAAAACATTAACGTAAATCAACAATTGCATTACAAAGAATATTGTAGTTTAACACTTTAACTGTACCAATTCAAATCTTACTCTGTCAAGTGTCAACTATTGAATCAGAGAAAAAAAAAATAGAGGTCAATTATGTCATCCTATTTTATATATGTTAAGGCTATATAGACTTTGAGGAACTGTACGGAGGCCTCTATTCGCGTCATGTCAGCTTCTCATGGTCAGAGATGTGTCCCAAAAATCGTCCTTGCCCTCTCTCTCTCTTTCTCTCTTTCTCTCTGTCTCTCACTCACAGGTTTCAAGTTTCAACATGAAATTTTGTTTTCTTTCAGCCAATCTAGCTAGCTATTTGGACTTTGTTACAGACCTCCACCAATGGAAAAAAAAGTGTTAATAACTCCAATACTCCTATCTAAGTATTGGGGTTCAGAAGTGTGTGTATGTGACCTATTAAATATTGCATTTACTGCTTTGCTAATGCTAGCTAGCTAGAGCATCTTTTACTTGAATTTGCACCAAGCGTACCTTATTTTAACGAACCCCCTAAATTGAAATTTTGGTCCAATCCGATGATAAGATTAGAAAGTTTGAAACGTGGTTTGAGAAGATCTGATTCTGTATCAGCTATACAGCACAGAGAGTAGTTTTTGTCAGCTATATATATGGTGTTTAAACCAGAACATTGTACGTATAATATTTACACCAGTGCAGTGTGCAATATTGCAATATATGCATTGATTTTGGTACTTGTATAAGAGAACAATACATGAGACAAAAAAAACAATTACTGTGAAAGGTAAACAAAGCACCGAAATGATACGAATTGTGATTCTGATGATATATATTGACAAAAAAAATTGACAATTAATGCCAGGGTGCTAAGCAGCATTACCTGTCTGATCAGAGAGGGACCCCCCCCCCCCCCCCCTCCTTTCTCTTTTGCCATAAGGTATTTAATTTTTCATGCTGTTGATACGTCTCTTTCTCAAATTTTGACTACTTGAACATATATTTTTTTTTTTGTTTTTCTCTGTTTTCGGTGGAGAACATGAAGAAAGAAAATTTGAGATCTGTGTCTCTCGGATTTTCTTTGGGGGTCTGTTATCTGTCATTTCCTTGTTTTTTCTTTTTTGTTTGGGTTGATTTTTTTAATAATTAATTTGATTACAAAATTAAAATATTAATATGACAATAAACAAGAGTTTTAATATGACAATATGTTTCTGAGAAGTGTGGTTTGTTGCCGAGTAAAGTATTGCATTGAATACAAATGAAAATAGTAAGCAGGTAATAACTTAATATAAATATGCCACATCTTACATTTTTGGTGTGATGATTATTCTATAAGTATATATTTTTGTAAAATGAAGAAACAATGGTAAGAATTTAAGGCTCTAGTAAAAAAAGTTTTAAATAGTATACTTATATATTATATTAACTACTCAATTAAAGTCCTTTTAAAGTGCTATCTCCCAAACAAAAAGATTTTCATTCGTAAGCAGACTTCATCTCTAAAAGGATTTCATGTTTTCTCCTCAACAAAAAAGACTTCATTACTTATTCAAGGAAAATTGCGTTATCATTTAAATAAATACAAAACGTTGATATTTATCGCAACTGCAAGTTGGCCTAATCTAGAAATAGCAAGAATAATGAATTTGAAAGCTGTCCTTGGTTTGACCTGTGGACCTCTATTTATACTTCAGGCTTTGACAATTATCAAGGTTTAAATATAATTTTTTTTTTTGCGAAACAGGTTTAAATATAATTAAGTGTTCATTCTTAAAAAAAAAATTAACAACTATTCATGCCATGTGCATATTATCCTTGATTCTCTATGATATATTCCCATTGTGCTATCATTTTCTTTATTCAAATGCTAAAAAAGGATTGCCACATCATCAACCACATGTTAACTGTGTTATTTTCCAAACCTTTGAGTCATCTATGACTTTTTACAGGTGTCTCGCCCATTTGATTCCACTCATAATTTTATTAGTATAATAACAATAATAAATATTTGTTTTTGTATTTAAAACTTGACACAATAATTTATAAGGTTTGTGTAACAAAAATGGTAGATTTGTAACACTGCTATGGTGGTAAACCATACAATATATCAGGGTTCATAACATTTTATACATTACATCCCATGTTGTATCAGAAGTCAATTTATAAATTTATTTTTAAACTCACATTAAATCTCGAGTCTCAACATTTCTTTTTTCTTTGATTCCCAAATTCTTTCTCTTTTATTTATTTATTTATTTATTTTCTTTCTCTTTACACTCTCTTTTTCATTGAGTTTGATCTCTCCCTCTATTATTCATCTTCTCTTCACTCTCACTTAGAAAGGAGAAAGTCATATGATCTATCAATTTTGAATCTCCTTCCCCAGGACCACCACCTACCAACTGATAATATGTATTTGCAGTCAGTCATTATGGATCTATAGGGTAAATTTTTTTATGTCCAAAACCCCCTAATTTTATTTTATTTTTGAAACCAAAAACCTTGTAATTGTTCATGTAAATTAATTATTAGGGATATATTTAGGGTTTGAGAAGTATGTTTTGTGTATTTTTTTAAAGGAAAAATTACAAATTATTCCTTTTTTCTTTGACATTGTCACATTTTAGCCCACAAACTTTCAATTGTTAAATTTATCTCCAAATTTTGGATTAAAATAAATCGTTACGGTGTTGTTAGAGTTAACATATTTCACAGTTTGAAGATAAACATTTTACCACATTGTGGTTTGACAATGCCATAATTAAAGGCTTATGAACTAAATTGTGATAAGATAAAATCACATGGAGATAAATTATAATTATCCATTGTATAAAAGAGAAGTGCTACTATATCCACAAAATTTTCATAAAATTTCATAATAATTCATAGGTGGTAAGTTGTTATTAGTTCTAAAATGAATGAACAATTGAAATTATTTTTTTGGCCCACTAGTAATAGTCAATAACAACTTGTCACTAAGATTTGTTGTAAAAGCGTAGTTAAAATGTTGCGGATAAAATGGGTTAGTGTTGCCATCTCTTTCATTAAAATATTGATCATGGGATAATGGGCCATAACGCAATGAATTTTTGTGGCAAAGTGCTTAATTTGCTGCAATGCCTCTTTTCTTTTTCTTTCCTTTTATCTCTAAACATATCTTTCCTTTTGTTTTGATTGCAATAAAACTGAGCTATAGTGGTTCAGGTTTTGGATAAATCAAGGCATGACAGGGTTTGGATACATTGTAAATGTGATTGTCTAAATAAAGGTAATATGTTTGGGAATATAATACTAGTTTGAGTTTGATATCAAATTTTGATAAAAATATTTATTTTATATATTTAATTTAATTACTTGAATGTAAAATAAAAGGTCATACCAAGTAAACTCCACATATCAAAAAATATGTAAGGATTATAAGTTTTGCAACCCATCTTAATTCAACTTATTCCCAATCCACACATTTCAGGATCAAACATGAACTCATCCAACCCGATCCATTTGCATGGTCTAAATTTAGTTCACTAGCTTGAATTGTCTGTCTACTTCTTCTCTCATTGGAGCTAAAACTCACTTATTGAATTGCATTCAAATTTTATTCAACTTGGATAATTAATAAGATGAATGACCAACCAATATATGTTCTGGCTCCAAGACACTGAAAGGGTTCTGCATAAATGACAATGAACTTGACATGTCTTGGTTATTTATTTAGAAAGCAAATCCACAAACCCATTTTTATTTCATTTCTTGGCTGAGCCTGAAAAATATGGTACTGTCATATCCATAAATTCACCTGAAATTTTTTCAGAGAGAGTGGTCCAAATCCAAGGAATGTAAGGCTGAATGAAGTGCCACAAGTTGAAGGTCTCCTTGGAAGAAACAGGGCTCCTCCACAGGAAACATCCTCGATCATAAATTTCAAGCAATGCACTTATTGGACATTATACCTGTGGCTTGGGTTAGCTAGCACCACAAGCTATAGCTGTACACATGCGCAATAAGACAAGGCCCCTAAAGATAACGGGACCATTTAGGCCTAAATATAGAGTGTCTATTTGTGTTTGGACCGACCAAGCCTTACTTATTTGGATAGTACCTTATTGGAACATTTTCTTTAAAGGTGCTATTAGTGGAACAAATTGAACAATTGTGCTATTGTTAAGTTTAGTATTGATAAATTCCGTGACATTTGTAATGGATGAATGAGTCTATAATCTATTCATGAATGAATCGGGGCTAACATGTCTTTAATTCTAAGAAGTTGGTTGTGCCTAAGTTTTCATACCCTATTATTATTAAGAGTCCGTTTGGATAAAACTTATTACTGAAAATTGAAAATACTGTAACAAATAATTTTTAAATGTGTAAATAGTACCGTGCAACCCATTTTTAATGAAAAAGTTGCTGAAAAGTGTGTGAACAGTGCTTGCATAGTGCGTGAACTGTGCATGCACAGTGACTTGTCCCCTAAAGCTGAAACGCATAGCAGGGAAAAAGAAGAAGAAGGAAAACGCTGAACGTGGATGCGTTCAGCGCAATCCAAACAGATACTAAGTATATGTTAAATTACCGATTTTTCTAAAAGTTTAAACCATTGAGATATGGTAAATTTAATCATTTAACTACATACTTCTAACACTTCTTTTCACGTGTGAGCCGTAATTACCTTTTAATAAGTGAGACCCAATGCGTGGAATTTAAATGAGAGGTAAAGTGGATGAGACAATGATCGAACTTAGGATATGATAAATTTAATCATTTAATCATATATTTCTAACAGTATAAAAGGAACTATTATAACTCAATTACTAGAGTTCAGCAAAAAAAAAAAAAAACTCAATTACTAGGGATTTGAGAGGCTACAACTGTGAACCCTAGAGAGAGAATTCAACCAAGCTTGTTCTTCACAACACTTGTGACTTCATAATTGAAGAATCAAGACTGTTTGTGTGTTCAAGCGGTGAAAATTGAAATCACAAAATTCTAGTGAAGTTGTTGTGGCGTTCAAATCTTCAAGACATTCTTGGAGTTGGTTGGAGATTGTAGTTGTGAACTGTGAAGTGCAAGTGTGTCATCTATTGAGCAACAGAATAAGTGAAGATAGGGCCATTAATGATACTATTATTTTCTTCCAATAATTTGCTAACTCAACGGTGGAGAAAAAATATGTAAAAAGGTTGTAAATAGAAGTGTACATCACTCTACGTGTTTCTTTGCTTAGACTAGGATCTTTTTAAGTCGAATAAGAGTTGTGATAAGGAGGGATTTTGCTTGCCATGCTTAGAGATTCAACATGATTTGATATATGTATATATGTGTGTGTGTATATATATATCTCAATAAAATTTAAATTTTATTTAAATATAATTTAATACAAATATTCCTAAAATTTAATTATTTTATACATATTAGAATACCATAAAAAAAACTCGCCTTGCTTCTTTTTCATGTCTCTTTCATTAGTGTTGAAATCACTTAATTGGTGATGACAAAATGTCTTTATCTCATCTCAACTTGTCCTCATTCGCTCTCATCTCATTTGAGTTTTTGCATGCCCAAAAAGGGGTGGGACACCCATCATACAACCCCTCTTTGCCATGTTGCTATTCCTAGTTATGGAGGTGGCTTCCTCTCTTCATTGAACATATTGAAACTTGAAAGAGCAACAATCTATGGGCCGGTTTGCCATCACATATAATTTCCAACACAAATTTCTTTTAGATGAATTATTTCCAACGTATTTGATAATGAAATACCGTAACATACTTTTGAGTAGGTCCTGTTGATACTTGTGAAACCTTACGAATAACTCTTATATCTTATCTTCTTTGGTTTCTGCATGTAAATAAACCATTTTATGAGGAAATTTCAACTTGATTATACAGCAGCCATGCACCATATGTGTGATTGATCTAGCTCATGCCAAAGCTATATGAATCCAGTACATTTCCAACGCTATCCGACTTGAACTTTGTTTGTTTTTCCTTCCAAGCTGTCAATGATAAGGTTGCAATCATATTTGTTGACTAATCTAAAAGAGTTTGAAGAAAATTTAGATCAGCCATTCTTACTTTTTCGTTAAAAATGGGATGTACCTGTTTGCTTTGCAATCTTTTCCACAAGACTTGCAATCTTTTTGACCATCAATCTTATTACTGTGGCCTTTCCTTTGTTGTGTTATGGTTGTTGGGTTGTTTCCCTTTAGTTATGCCTCCTTTTTCTTTCTCCAATAAAGGATGATTTTTTTTTTCCTCATTTTTTTTTTCTTTGGGCTCTATTTCATCATGAAAAATTTCATGAATCCACGTAAAGCATGCACCAAAGAAAACAAGGGATGAATACATAAAAGATCAAAGAGTTTGACCTTAATTTCAATGATAGTGAAAACGTATCAATTGTAACTATGTAGTTTAAAATTTTATAATTTTGACATTTTTAATAAGTTTCTTTCAACTTTTTTCGTTTTTCAACTTAAACTAACAGAAAACAATTAATTTTTTTTAATCAAATTTTTTTATTTTTTTTAAAGAGAGTTTCAACCTATGATATCCGTTCCTAATAATAGTTCTTTTATTATCAAACTAAAACATTAATCAGTTTTTAGTGTAGGTAACAATTGAATCTCAAATCTCTTATTCAACTATTAGAGATTTTACAAGTCGAATTAACAGGAACTCACAAAGCCATGAAAGATATTTACTTTAAAATAGTACTGTGTTCATGGGTGGACATGTCATTTAATACATTGATAAAAAAAATTATTAAGTGCATTTTACTTAAGTTTCTGTTATTTTTAACTAATATTTACTTGCTTTGGGGACAAATTGAAATGATTTGCAAAATTTGAGTTTTAATCAAAAAATTTTAGCATATAAAATTTAATTTGAAAGAACCCCTCAAGATTGTGGGTGAAAGTATGCAATTTACCAAAAAACCAATCATATAACTTGACACAACTTGAAATAAAATAATGTGTATGTTCTTATTTTAAAACTACGCCTCTCTTCCCCCTTATATCTTTATATGCAAAAGTTAATTATACTATTAACTTCTGCATGATGCAAAAGATAATGAACTGTATCCAATTATCCATCAAGAAAATAAAAATCAACAAAAACTTTTGACTTGAAAAGTACATAACGAGATTTTCTCCGCAATTATACCCTCAAGTTCTAATATATTCAAGCGGTGCATGAACTATAGTTGAAAAAGAGAGAGAGAGAGAGAGAGAGAGAGGGAGAACAAGACACACATTAACCTATCCCATGTGTAACATGGCATGGGTTGTTAGTAGATAATGTGAAATTATGCTCGAAAAAGAATAGACATAGTTATTCTTTTTTAATTGAGTCGCAACATTAGTCTTATAAACTTATATTTCAACTTCTATACCAGTATGGCCGATACCGTACTGGTACCGGCCGTACCGGCCGGTACATACCGTACCGACCAGTGCACCGGTACCGGTACACTTATATTTTGTACCGGGAAAAATACCGGCCGTACCGGCGAATTCCAGCCATACCGGTTGCGTACCGGCCGTACCGGACTGCAACACAAAATATTGTGTTTTTTTTTTTTTTTTTGTAATTGTGGCAGTTTTTGTCTCTAAAATAATCAATAATGAAAGTATTTTGTAGATAATTTTATTATTTCACCTAACCTTTGATCTCTCCAAATTTTTTTTTTTTAATTTGGATTTGGTGTGTGTATATATATATATATTAAATATATAAAATAGCGGTAAACCCGAAACGATACACCAGTATTGACCGGTATCCAAAATATACCGTACCGGTGGCCAAACCGGTACAGCCTCCGGTACGGTATTGACTTCCTTATTCTATACACAGAAAAAAAAAAGTAATACTCTTCAACAAAAAAAAAAAAAAAAGAAAAGAAGAAGAAGTGATAATTCTATTAATGGATCAGGAAATGGGGGATTTCAACCGTAATTTGATATTATTTTGCAATGTCCACTTACCATCTAAATTGGAATTAACACAAGATTAGAAGGTCAATTATAAATCACAAATCTTAATGGTCGTTGGAAATTCTGGATTGAGATTGGGTGCTCAATGGCTGAGTTTGAGAGTGGAAAAAAACAACTTTCAATCTCATCAAATGAATAAATAAAGTGAAAGAAAGTTAAAAAAAAAAAGTGAAAGTTGTAAAAAACTTTTGTGAATGAGGATGGGGTGATCACACTGGGTGCAATACCCTAATAATTGCACTTGATCCAAATCCATAAATTTTAGCATCTAAATAGGAATCCTTTCCCAAAATAAATAGTTTGTCCATTAATCGTGGTAAAGTTTTGAATTCCATTCCGGAGAGTGTTCTGCATTGACAATTGCAACAGAATATTTCGACACCAGTGTATTTCGTTACACCGTTTTGGGATTATGCGCGCGCGCACACACACATATATACCTTATATATTTATAACTTCATATTTTATTATATCTGATTAACTAACAAAAAATTTAAAATATGACATGGGAATAAAATGAATCAAATGATGAATTTGAGCTTCAACATTAAAAAATAATAATAATAATAAAATAAAATCCAACATGGTCTGAAATAGACTGGGATTCAGAGATCAAAACAAAATAAAGGGAACAAATGCACCAAAACAGAACATAACTTAAAACATTGAGATGTAGTGTAATGTGAAAAGTGTATAAATTGAAAATTTATCTCACTATATTTGTTGCAAATTTTCCCATATATATATATATATATATATATGTGTGTGTGTGTTTCTCGAAAAAAAAATATATATATATATATATATATATATGTTTGTTGCAAATTTAAGGTGAAATGCAACTAACCCAATAAAAATAAATAAAAATCATGTTTAAGGATCCTAATTGTGATTGATTATCTAGTAAACTTCGACCTTTCAAGTACAACAAAGGAAACATTGGGATAAATTCAACTTTAATTTTCCTGCTTTTTCGGCACTGATCCTCAATCTTCATTGTCGTCTTATCATTTAAATGCAGAAATGGTCAAGTTCGCAATCGAGTTTGAACGTGCATGCAAAATGGTACACGTGGAAGAACCTCATTTATGCGGCTTTAAAGTTTTCTAAGCATCCACACCAAGACATGGAATCACTTTTACATCTTTGGATTACACCGAGTGGAACTAGAAAAGCTAATAGCATTTATTTTTATTTTTTTTAACCATTGTGGCCTTCACATAAATAAGAGACAAAGTTGTAACTTATTATGACTATATATTAAAATCCTAAAATATGCAAAACTAAAGCCTTAAACCAAGAATCTTTCCCACCCTTTTTTGAATGATGATGTGGAATGTTTGTAACCTTTGAGGAAAGCTCAGATAGAAAAGGAGGAATTTGCAATGATGTTGTAATGCATATATAGGAACAGATTGCGGGGGTAGAGTGAGATAGTGTGGTCAAGGCAAGCACTTTTTGCATTATTGGGAAACACTTTGAGCTGGTTTTGTACTTAGCAAGGGGCCTAGAAAAAGTAATGAAAGAAAAGCAAAATTCAATAATGTAATAGACCACTTCTATATTGCAAACATCATTTCAAAGAATTTAATCATTAGCTTCCCCCTTAATACCTTCCCTCCATTTTGCAAAATCTTCATTGTGATATAACCCAAAAGGTTCAGTTTTAAAAAAGTTGCTTACACTTTGGTTTGAGACAACATAACTGGCTCCCACATTTGTCTTTCATTAATTCCACCATTTCTTCCACTAGGTACTACTTTTTGGTAAACAAAAATCAAAATCTTACTGCATCTTCCTTTTTCCTCCACACTACCAACACCAATTTCTACATTCTTCTGCATGCAAAACTTTACATGGTGTAACAAAACGCACAAGGCTTTTTTTTTTTCTTTTTAAGTATCAGTCCAAGCAGCAAAAACTGGCAAGTGAGACATGGAGATTGCTGTAGGCCTCAGCTGAGGTGACTGGAACCAGGAACTAACACCAGTGGCAGGGCTAATGAACTTTGAAGCTGAAGGGGGCTTTGCAAAGAGCATTGTGGAGCCTGTTTTATCCGGGCTAGGCTCTCTTGAGCTGCTCAAACTGGTCACAAGTGAAGATGGATTTGAAAAGTGTGTAGCAAATTTGCTCGAGTCATCTACCATTGCCTGACTTGAGTTCACTGAATCAATACCAATTAAGTCTTGTAGGGCCATTGAGAAAGACGGGTTCCGATAATTAACAGATTTTTGATGATCAAGTGACTCAACACAGGCATGTGGATGTTGCTGTTGCTGTTGCTGTTGCTGCGTGGACTGATACAAAGCCATCTTCCAATCCGAGCCATTACCATTGCCATTACCATTTTCAGTTTGGTTGGCTTCGCCACCATTGTGCATTGGTGGATTATAATCAATAGCTTCAGTTCTTGAATCTGTATCTTTGTTTCGCCTAGCCAACTCCCCAGCAAGTAGAGTATTGCTTGCCATGATCCTTTCAACATCATATCTGGTTATGTCGAAGTTGGTGACTGCATTTACGCCACGAAACTTGATGGCAGCAATGTCATAGGCTTCGGCTGCTTCCTCTTGAGTGCCTGAATTTAGTTTAGCAAAAAATATTAAACAAACCTCATCAAGAAATTAAATTGTAGCTTTTAATTATGCATTTTATTAGTTGAGAAACTCCTTGATTCTCTTTATTATCTCATCTGAGAGAAGCAGCCTTAAAAAAGTTCAGTCACATTCTCAAAGTAACACACTTCAGCCTTTTAAAAGCATCACTAGTCACTACAGTCGTTGTGAAAGACAGCGACCAGAGGTGTCATAAAAATGAGTCCTTTTGAATTATCTTAAGCACGGCTATAATCCAATAAGGACCAAATAACAAACAATTAGCGAATTTTCTACACTAGTCACAACAATGGAAGTAATTGCAAAACAAAAATTATAATAACAAAGTCTTGAGGAATTTAAACAATGCATGAACTTACTGAATGTCCCAAGATAAAGGTCCTTGTTTCCTGCAACTCTGCCAATCCTAGCTTGCCATCTTCCATGTTGGTGATGCCTGCAAAAGGACAAAAAAATTAAAACACAACCATAATTAGAATCTAACTAGAACGAACTATTTAGCCAATACAAACAGTAGTTTGATGCCGAGTAAAAACCAATGAAAAAAACCTTGTCACTCCTCGGTACATTGAAGCTCCCCTTGAAAAACCACTACTTTTCCTGCAAAGCAAAATCCTGATAGTCAGCCTGAGATGTCAAGGCTGCATACAAAGAATAATAAAACGATAACTCAAAATCTTACCTCCTCAAGTGAGCAACATACTCTTGCCGGCTCATGTTCTTCATTTCTTCCAGTTCTGATTGATAGTTTTCTAGCTGCCAAAACACCAAAGGAATGAGATTTCAGTAACTGTGAGCCTAAAACCAGTGAAAGACATTTATCAGTGTTGAATCATACCGGAAAGTTAATATGAGTTGAAGGCCCCCAATACTTCAGGGCAGCAAGATCATATGCTCTAGCAGCTTTCTCTTCCATATCATAGCCCCCTGAAGTCCATATATGTCATTGATTTAATTATAACAATAACATAAATTTTCATTATTTTGTTTATAAGGAGGCAAAAAAGGCTTACCAAGATAAACTGAAATGTGCATCATTCGATTGAAAAGGCATCCACAAGAAGCATGAACATGACAAGAATAATTGAAATCAAGTCAGACCATATGCAAGAAATGGGCCACGAATTGCAGTCAAAAAGGAATACTACCAAACAGATACACTGTGAATTGCTTTTGTTTTACTTCACTAACCTTGCCTTCCCTTCCTGGTTTGCCCTTCCTTCTTGCAACTGTTATCCCACAGATGGGCCTCATATCTACCAGTCCATCTATGCCTAGTGGAGGTAAAATTTTGGATGCGAAAAAAAGTAAATTAAAACTGTACAAAAATAGACAGAAACAACTCAAACTAGCACAACAACAAATGTACTAGCAATTAGAAATCTCACTGAAAAAGAAGAATAAAAATAGAAAGTAACATAGTTAAACAGAAAGGGGTTAAATAGACGGTATGAACTAACCTTGTAACACCTCTATACTGTGAAGTTCTCTGTCCAAATGTGTCAATGGACTTCCTATGTACAGGTTGCTTGTGACCAACTTTTCCAGGACCTCTCTTCTTTGTTTCAATGGCAACACATTCAGCTCCAGTAGGTGAGATCTGCCTTGGAGCTGTAACACAGCTAGACTGAGAACCGGGGCTCATGGACAAGCTTAAAGACTGTAAATCCCCACATCCCATTGCATTTACAGACCCAGAAGCACCATTATCATCAACAATGTTACCATTCATTTGCTGCTCCAGAGCATGGTGGGCGGCAGAGTACTGCCTAGCCACCCAGTTTTTAAAGGAAGGAATCCCGTCTTCTGCCATGTGAGGGATTTGAGAATCACAATCTGCTATAGGGGTTTGCTTTGATTCATCCTCCAATGGGGTTTGATAAATCCCATGGCAGTGAAGCCCAGTATAGTAGGGGTGGGTTTGAACTGGAATATGTTGCTCTTGTTGCCTATAAGGTTCTTGGAGAAGGCCCAGTGAATGTTCCCTGTTGGTTTCAGCCTCAGCATTTTGGTTGTAGTAAATGCTGTCTAAGCTTAGCGCCATTGCTTCTCTTTCATGAGTTCCATACTCATGGGTTCCCATACTTGCACCACCTAGAAAGTCTTCCAATTTTGGTGATGAACTTGGCACCATTCCTTTACACAAATATATAAAGAGCAAAGTAAAATTTTAGAGTTCAAAGAAGCTATCTTTTTGCACTTGAAAGCACATAAACTAAATATGAAAATGAACTTATTAAAGCAAACCTTCTGGTTGTGATCTAGTGAGAGCTTCCATAATACAAAGAGAGCCATCTGACTTGAGTGGCATTACAGACAAAGGAGAGTGAAAACCAGCATTTTCTCCAACCAAGTAACAAATTCCAGCTGGGGTATTAAGGTAGTAACTAGGAGGAGGAGCACTAGAAACAGCAGCCGAAGAAGCCTGGCCCTGTTGATGATGATGGTACTGATGTTGTTGAGGATCAGAAGGAACCTCCATTTTCATGTGGGGTGAGAGAGAAAAACCCAACCAGTTATTATTGCTGCCACTGTTATCATTCATGGACTTCATTTTCTTGTTCTTCTTGTAAAACCTCTCTCTCTCTCTCTCTCTTCCTTTTTTTCACTCCCAAAGGTTCTCTTACTAGTATCTATCTCCTGCTACAAGGCAACTCAATCATTGGCAACCAAATAAACTAATCATAGCAAAATCTCTTGCTTCCCTCCATCTGAAAAGAAAAATAAAAACTTGGTTTTTTGTTCTCTAGGTACAAGACACTACAAAGCAAGAGTTCTTTTTTTTTTGTTTCCAGCAAAACTCTTCATTCTATGCTAAACTCCTTATTCCTCCCCACAAAATCTCACTCTCTTTCTCTCTCAAGAGAACAACAAACACTGGTCTCTTTAAACTAAGCAAAAAGAATGAATATCTAGCAAGCAATGCTGGGGAGCACCCCTGCATTCCATTGGGATCTGTGTATATGAGAAAGACCACGTCTTTTGCTTTTCCTCTCTCACTCTACTCTCTTTTGCCCTTTTCTTAATAAACTCATAAAACCCTACAAGAAACCCCCAGATTCATATATCACCAACAACCCATCTCCCCAAAACACAAAATATGAAAAATCCACGATTAACTTAAAGCCTCTTAAATAATGCACTCTTACCCACAAAAAACCCAGATATTATTATCCAACTTTTCTTTTTTATCTTTTACGGTACAGTAGTCAGTTGAATCTAGTGGATGAGCAAGGACCAATAGGGTGAGAGAGGGGTCAGATTTAACCCAAAATGTATTTGGTTTTGTATTATTTTTACAGTCACAATACACAACTCACTACCCACAGGGCCTTAAGATAGATTTGACGAGCAGGACATCTGCTCAACCCGTCACTTCATACAGTACACCCTTCTGTGCCACTCTGCCACTCAAAAAGGATCCAATTTAAATTCTAATGTTTTCTTTTGCTTTCAAACTTAAATACTGCTTCAATTTGGTTCCCAGCTTTCAATCCTAAAAACCATAACAAGGACAAAAACCCTTGTGTCACGCCCCACGGTGACTGTGAGCCCATCTTCAAACGTCCATTTTTTATAAAATAAGCTGTGATTCACAACACTATTATGTCTTATAAACTTTTAATACTTAATATTTTTTTTAAATAGATTTCTTTTTTTCATTTTTTTAAATGGTTTGAAATCTGTACTCTACTATCGAAATCTTTGTCATTCCTCTCAACCACTAGGTAGGTATCAAGCACTTATGGAGGTGTCATCAGGCCAATTGAGTCATAGTTGATACATAATAAGAGATGTGATTTTTTGACTAAGTTTTACAAAGAAAATTATGTCATAATCACATTAATAAATGCAGAGTAATAAGAAGTGATTGCTGTCAACTATAGATATATGTGCTTTCTAAAAAGAACACATACACAAAACCAGACCTTTTATTATAACTTAAATGTAACTTTATTTTTCACCAAAAAAAAAAAAATGTAACTTTATTTATTTTTTATCGCTCACAGTTAGCTACGATTTTTACCAATTTTCTCCCCTAGAAAATATCATGTATTATAGACGGGCTATATAATAGCATTGCTTTTTGGTTATATAAAAGAAAAGAAGGATGTTGGGATGTGCCTGTGTGGGTCATCTCATCTCATCTGCCTCTGCCAAGTGCTGACCTTAAGCTTTAATTTTTTCTGACAGTGGGCTGTGGCTGTCATCTGCAATGTTAGGGTGACTGAAGACAGAAGAAAGGATGTTAGTGGGAATTTGAAAATACTCCCATATTAATAATTTTGTGCTTTTAAAAAATGATTGTTGCTATTCAAGCGAAATAAATGATGTAATGTATCCCACTGAACAAAAACTACATTGCTAATAAATTAAAATTACAGTGACAATATGGTTACTATCACCAATGTCGTATTTGCTGTTTGGGTCACTTTAATCAGCTGGTTAAATTTCTTTTCTTTTCTTTTTTCTTTTTTCTTTTTTCCTTGGGGCCAAGCTGTGGAAAGCAGCAAAGTTGCCAGCAATAACCCATTTTAGTATGTAACTATGTATAATAGTATCACGAGAAAGTTTGGTATCATAATTTTGGTGTCACAAATTTTGCCATAATTTTGATGTTGAATGGTAAAAAAAAATGATAAATTTATATAAAAATAATTGTTCGCTATTTTAGTTAATTGTCATATTAATAAATTGTGATAAATGGTGTGATCTTAAAAAATATATATTGTTCCCATAGACACTGTAGTATCATTAATTAAATAATATCAAGTTTGCTCTCTTTGAGTATGATTTATTAGGTTTAAAAAATAAGTTATCTAAAAATAAAATTCTACCTAAAAAATCCAAAAAAAAATTAAAAAATTGTACATAAGACACATAATTAAACAAACTAAAATAACCCCCTACTTTTTTTTAGAGAAATTTGAGCAACATCAATAAGTTTTGTAATTAACCTACCATTGTTAGTAACCAACAAAAAAAAGTGAGATTCAACTAAATTTTGTATGGGATGTTGGAAACTAGACCCATTGAACCATCATAAATAGGATTATCTAGTCTACTAACCTATTTGGATGAGTTTATTTTCACCTCAAAAAAGAATAAATAGTTTTTATTTTGACACAGTAAGTAAATAAATAACATGACAAAATAAGCTCAAAGTGAATAAATTCAACAGTACCATATCTTTGAATTAAAAATGGTTGGAAGTTGGGATCAACTATAAGCAAAGAAAATTGCATTCGGTGTTCTTTCTTCTTACAATAAATTAGGAATAGAGGTTTTTTTTTAATAAATATAAATCATATTTTAACTTAATACTTATAAATATTTATCACATTAAAAGTGAATGGTGGTAAAAAAAAAAAAAAAATGTGAATGCCACCAAATTATAGTGTCTTTGAAAATTCACGTTCTATAGAGCACGAGAAACAATATTTTCTTAGTGATTTCTCCAACTAAAATGGAAAAAGAAAAGAGAATCCACTTGCTTTATCTAAAAGCAATGGGATGTGTAGTAGTCAACAACTGCTTCCAGACAAAAAGCGGCTTGTGGGTCTGTGATAAACTAGAAATATTCCATGAATGATGAGCAAAGGGCCCCCAAAAAACAAGCTTTTGGTGGAAAAATGTCATCTCATTTTTATGTAATTTATACATGTTATCTGTACTACGTAAACATTTTTCAGTGGATGCTGTGTTTTTTTTTTCATTACATGTGTCTGTAAGAAATTGTTTTATTATTGAGAGTGTAACTTTTAGTTTTAGAAGTTGGTAGTTCGTAGTTCGCACTAAACAAGAAAGATTTTTTTATGGTTTTTATATTTCGGAGTTGGAGTAGATATATTTCAAAGCTTATCAATCTTTTTTGACTTTCTTGTGTGGTTTCCACAGCTCATTAAAGAACAACTATTAGCTTTGGATATTCACAGCCGAAATACAACACAAAAGTTTTCCACAGGCGTGTTTTCAATTCTAAAGTGTAGACAAAAAATAAATACTTTAAACAAAATTTAGATATGCTCCAATTTTTTGTTTAAAGTGTTTTATAACAATCGTACCAAGAGTTTCTTTGAGCATCCAGTAAGTTTCTATAGTTTCAATGCTAAATAAGATAAAATGATATATATATATATATAGTTTTTGATAATGTGTAACAAAAATATGAATGTTAACTTATTTTCAAAATTTTATTATATATTGATGAAATTACTAGCTAATAAAAGAGTAAAATAATTTATCTAATTTTATATTAAATTATTGACAAATACTGTGTCTACAATATTTTTATAACAAATTATAAGTGGTAAATTGTTACTGGTTGTTATTATTAGGGCAAAAATATAATCTCGGTAGTAATTTCAAATTTGAACTAATAATAACTAATCACTTATAATTTGTTGTGAAAATATTATAAAAATATTATGGACATACCGTTCTTTAAATTATTATGGAGTTAGTACCTCTATTTTAATATATATATATATCTTCCAACAGCGAGCACTATAACACGACTATCACTTTTTTCCATGCACTCCTCTTAATTTATGATTAAATGGATTACCCATTTATATTTCTATTTTCCTGTTTTCATTTATTTTTGTATTCTTTCTTGGTCAAACTTCCCTTCTTTTTTTCATTTCGTCTTTTATATAGCTAGTACGTACTTTGGCAGGGAGTTCTAAAATTATTTTCGAGGTTTTTCCTTAGTCTTTGTTACTTGTTGATCAGCTTCTTTTTTGAGTGGGAATGTTGCATGCAAATGTGCATGGAAATGAAAGAGTAGTCTTCGTGGAGACAGATATTCAAATGCGAATGATGATAGTTTGAACCTTGAAAGGAAGGCCGAGAGTTTCTGAGGGGAAAAAAAAAGAGAGAAATAAGTACTAGGGAGAGCGTGTGGGTACACATATATTGAGGTGGGAAGAATTCTTTATCTGATTATATAGCAATGATGAGTGAATCCTTTAACAGATTCAACACTAAGTTGAGAGAAGAGACCACTGAGCTTTTGTGTCGTGGATACACTGCATGTCCTAGGCAAAGGGTTTCATAATTCACTTTCACACTTTCAATTTTACTAACCTTTTTCAGTAAGATGCTAATGGGGTTTGGTACATATGGTGTGTCTTTTTTCTTTTCTTTTTTTAACTTCTTCTGTCTCTTTTTGATTGCTCAGATCAGACCAAAGCTACAGTCTTTGTGGTCCAGTCCTGCTAAGAGGCATGATCAAAGAGGGCCAACCATAGGTAATATTGATTCTTATACTGATCCAAATTTAAGGTTTATAAATGAGAATGCCATCAGTTATTGCTACCACTTTACAAGGGAAATTTGTTACTTTTTTAACAAAGTTTATTATATAAGCCAAAATAATTAAAAAAAACTGAAATCGTGACTCGAAATTGAGATTTCAAGTTTATTTGTTGTAAAAATTATAAAATGTTAGTATAGGGGGACATGCCCTAAGGCGCAATGGACAAGTAAACAAAGCCCTTGGAGCCAAGGTCTACCATATCATGTTAATTACCTTGACAAACTGTTACCTCTTTTGTATTAAATACAATATAAGACATGCATGATGTCACTATAATTGGAGGGAGTATTATAGATTCTCATCCACCAGTCGACTTGAGAGCATGGTGCACTAATTGTTAAGATCTCTACCATTTTAAGTCATGAAAGAAGATATGTGTTAGGTTTAGACCCTTGTCGATCATAAATAGCATTTAATCGATTTTAAAGTCAAATAATTATTATTTAGATTAATTATGGAAGCCTTAGGTTAAATATGTAATTAACAATATCATGCAAGTGCATAAATTTAAAGAATACACAATATGAAACTTGGGCATTTGTCTAAACTTTCCAATAGACTTTTTTTTTTCTTTTTCTTTTTTTAATAGTCCCCAACTTTTATTAAACAACAAGAGAAACAATATTCCTATAGACTGTTATAATTAGACAAATTTGTGATTACATGTTTACCAACACAAAACTAAATATTTAAATCCTAACAATATGTACTACACCTTGTCTTACCCACTCACTAGCTTTTCATCATTCGCCTCATCTCATTGCTGAAACTTGTTACTCTACAAATTTTATTTGAGCTTACCATGTGAAATTCCTCACTAGCTTAACCTTCGAAATGCTTCCAATTAATCCCACTAGTTGGTCTAAAGTAGGTTCTTTCAGATATGATGTCTCTTATGCAGTGAATTTTTGCCCATTCCACCATCATGTTTGGTTCTAGTTATTGGTGTGGTTCCTCTCTTAGCCCTACATTAAAAAAAACAATAATTGAGGATGATAAATAGAGTTGTGCACCCACTTTTAAACTTAGTCGTTCTCAAATTAAGTATAAGATAATTCAAACCTCCCCCCGGGGGGAATAAAACTAAATAAGTGAATGAATGAGGTTAGTAGATGAGGTTTATGGATGTTGTGTTCAAGTCCAACTTAAAAGGATTATTTTCTTCGTGTCGTTTATCAAGGAGCAAACTCGAATTGAGATTAAGAGGGGTAATCCCCATCTAGGAGTGTGTATCAATTCCACTAACCTGACCAAATCAATCCAAACCAACCCAATTTGATGTCTCGAGTTGGTTTTCATGATTTAGGCTGGATTGAAAATTTCTATAGATATGATGGGTTGGGTTGAAAATTTCTCAACCTAACAAACAGGAATTGAGTTGAAAAAACCCTTAATTATTGTTATTTTTAACCCAAAATTTTCAAAATTTTGAACTCTACCGTGTATGAATTAAATAAAAAGTGTCTGCCATCACCCAACATTCTAGATTTCTTATATGATTATATGAAGTGTGTGTTCTCTTTTTCCCCCCATAATTTTTTACCACTTTGAACCCCTAATTTTGAATTTTCTCACTCAGACATGGCATTCATTTTTGTAATTGTGCTCTTTTAGAGTATATTTATTTTTCATTACAAAAAAATATATATGAATTTAAAAAGACTATTACACGTACAATATAAGCTGGAGAGAACGGAAAACACATGCATGAAATAAAAGAAAACAGATGTTGTCAGGTTGAAAATGAGAATCAGTATCAGCACCATTTAGAAAAAACATGCAGAATAGTGAAAAACAGTTATATGGGAACTCTTAACTCTTTCCTCCTCCATCTCAAGCAGTTTAAGCTGTTTGGATAGTGACAATAGCATGTAAACCTCACCCAAAAAAAATAAAGAAAAGAAAAAGAAGAAGACAATAGCATGTATAGTGCAAACCCCAAAGAACAGTCATCACTTAATTTCATTAATCAAAAGGACTAAATTTGTTCAGATTTTTATGGACGTTAAAAGGACCATGGACTAATTTTTTAATTTTAATTTTTTTAAATACTAGTATATAAAGATAATGTTTAACTACAAAATTAATTGTAGCCTAAGACTACAACCTTATTCAATAAAATAAATATTACTACATATCTTAAAATTTTAATAATTGAATTGCATGTTCTTTATCCTCTTAATTCACATGTTAAATTTGGTGTCAATCATACATTATTTATTATATGATTTATAAGCTCATATTTTATGCAGAATTTTAAATTGCAAAAACTTACAGTTTAAACAATTTATTGATAACATAGTTATTGATCTTTAATTTTCTAGAAATTTTGCAAGCATGAAGGATATAAGAAAAATATGAAATCCAATGGTGGATTTTTCAAAATTCACCTCCAATAAAAAGATATTGAGTAAAGTTGCAGTCTTAGAATACAACCAATTTTGTAGCTAAACTTTATCCTTTTGAAAATTTAACCGTCGAATTGCATATTCTTTATACTTTTAATACACATATCAAATTTTGTATTAATTGGATATTATTTATTATATAATCTATAATTTTATATTTTATACATAATTTTAAACTACAAAAAATTGCAATTTAAACAATTTATTAATGCCATATCTGTTGATTTTTAATTTTCAAGAAATTTTGCAAGCATGAAAGATATAAGAAAAAGATGTAATCCAATGGTGGATTTGTCGAAATTCACCTCTAATAAAGAGATATTAAATAAGATTGTAGACTTAGGCTACAAACCAATTTTGTAGTTAAACTTTCTCCATAATTATATATATTACACATTTTAGCAATTTTATTAAATAAAATTACACTTTGCCACCAAAAATAATATCATTAATCCTTTAAGAGTAATGTTTTAGTTATAAACTCTTTTATAATATTTTTATAAACTATTAACGTAGCAAATTCTTAATGGTTCGAACCTAAGCCCACCACATATATTGCTTTTTTACTACCAGTAACCACTCATCACATTAGTAATTTGGAAAAAAGTTTGTAACTCTAATATTTTACTCCTTTTAAATGTCATAAAAAAAATTATAGATCTAAAATCTAAAACAAAATATACAAGCCAAAAAAATTAGCCCAACAACAAGAATTACCAATACTAAACCTAAAAAGAAATTATAGTCAATTAACAAATTTTTCCCAAAACAAACAACTCACTCTTTAAAAAAAATTAAACAAAATTATCTTGTCTTTACTAGCAGCAAATGCACCTTACACAAAAAAAAAAAAAAAAAAAAAAAAAAAAAAAAAAAGCTCTTGACACCTAGGTCTCGCTGCATGCAGCCAATAGTAGACCTACTTTCTCTAACTCCAAGTCTTGGCTCCATCTTTTTTTAATATCATGGGTCATTAAAAAATTCTTATGCAACGAAGTAAAGAAGTGTTTTATTTGTTAAAATGATAAATGAACATCAACATCAATGATATTCAAAGTAGATAGCATATCTCTCTCTCCAAATAAAGAGATAAAAAGTAAGATTATGGATGAATCAAAGATACTAGATAGATCCCAATATATAAGTTTTTATTAAAAGAATTAACACTAACAAGACATAAAATGAGCAAAACTTTCTAGCTACAAAAATAATATTGTCGGAATTTATTCAAAACATTTTTTTTAGAAGATATTCAAAACATTACTCTCTCTATAATTGACTTTCGGTTATATCTAATCCTAGAAAAATTATGAAGCATCATATCCCCACAGTACTGATGATTTATTAGTACACCAACCTAGGCAACATTGAGATTCAGGTATAAAGAGGATTAAATGATCATCAAAGTCAGAAATTTGAGTGTCACATTTTCACACCATATGACAAGAAATAATAAATAATGAAAAAAAATAGAGAAAAATCGTTCATTCACAAGATGAGATTTCAAATATTCAGGTGAAAAAAATGAGATAAAGATTTTAAATGGTAAGAATAGTTAATGACTTTTTTTTTTTTTGAGAAAAGAATAGTTAATGACTTAATGCAGCACTAGCAAGTCATTTAGTGAAGATGATTAATATTAAGTGATCAAAATCTTTTGCTCTAATACCATAGTAAATTATCGACTATTCTAAAAATTTTAACTAATAAATTTAATTATTTTTCGATACAATTCTAATGTAATAGAAAGTTAACCATACCTAAATTTTGTAAACAGCTTACTAAAGCACAAGTTGCCAACCAGTCAAAGTGGGACAGAGGTAGTTTCCAATTTCCCCAGCTAGTGCACATTGCCACTGTTTTTGAGTATGGCATAGGAGACCACATCGGATCCTCTCCTTAAGTATTTAAACAAATTAAATAATATTCCAAAATTTCTCTTGTAATTTTTCAGATACCCTTAAATGCCATTCTACTCTATATTTTTTTTTAGGATAAATTTCACTAATATACTCTAAGATTTGTGCGAATGCCAACTAAGTCCAAAACTTCTTAAAACTGGTCAATTTGGTCCTTAAAGCCAACTAAGTCCATAATTAATTAGTTTTTTTTTTCAACTGTTTAAGGGACCAAGTTAGTTTTAGGAGACCAAATTAGTTAATTTTAAAAAGTTTTAGACCTAATTAGTATTAGCTTAAACCTCAAGATATATTAATAGAATTAACCATTTTTTTTAACAATCAAATAATAAAAAAGAGAGAAATAGAATTTAAACCACATACATAAAACATTAAAAAAGATATTTGAATTTAACTTAAATATACTACTTTAATGCACTAGACTTGTTATGACAGTAACCTCCCTTCACTTTTAACCACGTCATAATTGTGAGATTAATACATTAGACCACTTGACCCAAGTTTTGCTCAAAATGTCATTACCTTTTCTATGCTCTTATCACTTTAATCCAAAATAGCATCCTTTACCTTCACCCATGTTTTTTTTTTTTTTTTTTTAAATCGATTGTTTTCTCTCTTTGGCGCCAGATTAAAGAATGGACAAACATTTAGGTTCAGTTTTGTTGACATTTGTCCCTGAGGCCCAGCCCAGAGACAGAGAGGCATATATAGAGTCCGTGGGAGAGAAATAAATGAGAGAGAGAGGGAGGTGAGAGTAAATGAGAATCACGTGAGAACACAAAGTCCGAACAAAATCTAGTGAAAGATCACGGAAATAGGGCCATAAATGGGTGGCCCAGGCCATCAGAAACAAAAGTAGTGGATTATGAAATCTGATTATCAGAGATCCCTGGATGGGTGATGGCAACCCAACTTTGACAAGGACAACTACCCTACGCTCTTCTTCTTCTTCCTCTGTTTTCTCTCTTTCAAATACGCCCCACACCCCCCCCCAAATTGGCCTTTGAATTTTTCAAACATGTAAAATTTATACATATCTAATGACCCGTCCTATTAGCATATAATTATATAAATTTATAAATATATTACAATAACTTCGTAAATTTACACTAATTTATTCATATCGCATTCAATTTTTTTTTTTTTATTTTATGTATCTCAAAGATAAAGAAAAATAATAGATGGTGGTTCCTGTGTTTGAATAAAGAGAGACAATTAAAAAAATAATATTTTTAATATTTTAATAAAATGTAGTATAAAATAGATAATAGTATTTTGAAAAGTTAATATGTAAAATATAAGTAACGTCTTACGCTAAAATAGATATAAATTTTTATATAAATTGATGTAAATGCTTTGTCTCTCATCCTTTATCTCTATCTTGAGCCTCTCTTTTTTTTTTTTTTTTTTTTTAAAATTAGGTAGCTTTATTAAATACATTGGCTAATGTCACAATAAATAAATGACCAAACTTAGATAGAGTTCTCAGCAATCTATCTTCGGCTCATTGAGTAAAAACAAAAAAAAGTAGTGTATCCTAGGTTCTCAATCGGTACAAGTACATTTAGATTTTAATTAGAAATTCCAGGTTAAGCACTAAAACAATCGTGACTAATCAAGATGAGCTGGAAAATAAGCCATGCCATAGTACTTCCTTACCTTTTCATATTATAATGTGATGTTATGGAAGATCGGCAAAATCATGATCCTACCTTTTCATGTTTTCTCTCTTTCAAAAATGCCCCACAGAACCACCCCCACCCCCCCCAATTGGCCGTAGAAATTTTCAAAAATGTAAAATTTATACAATTTTGCCTAATGACCCAGATCATTAGTGTATAATTATATAAATTTACAAATATGTTACAATAAATTTGTAAATTAATAGTAATATTATTTATTTTGCATTCAACTTTTTGTTTTTTTTTTTTTATGTATCTCAAAGATAAAGAAAAAGAGTAGATGGTGGTTGCTATGTTTAAATAAAAAAAAAATTAAAAGAATAATAAATTTTGATATTTTAATGAAATGTAGTATGATTAGATAATATGTAAATTTTTGTAACATAGAAAAAGTAACATCTTATTGCTAAAATAGATATAAATTTTTGTATAAATTTATGTAAATGCTCTGTCTTTCATCCTTTGTCTCTATCTTAGGCTCCGTTTGAGAGTTCATAAGGGAATAAAATTGAATAATCATAAGGGAATAGAATGGAATGGAATATATTTTAGTAAGGGAAATGAATGAAATGTAATGGAATGGAATGTAATAGAATAGAATTGAATTGAATTAAGTAACCTTAATTGGATGTTTTAAAATAAAGGAATGGAAAAGAATGAAAATGAATAGAATGCAAATAATCTTGTTTGCGAGCAACATGGAAGAAATGAAATGGAATTATTTTATGACAATATTAATATTAGATCCTTATTTTAAAATAAATGGTTGAATATATAGGGGTGTTTTAGGAGTTTTAGTAAAAAAATTATTAAATCTAATTTCATTCCCTTCCATTCCTCCCAATTTCAGGGAGAATGAAAATTTGAGGTTTTAAGGGAATAGAAATGAATAAGTGTTTCCTCCAACTCATTCCATTCCCTCCTACTTAAACTCCCAAGCAAGTGAAAGGAAAAATATTCTAAAATTATTTTTTTCATTCCTTTCCATTCCCTCCCCCCAAGCCTTTCCTTTTTAATTTGTTTTTTTACATTAGGTAGCTTTAAATACATTGGTTAACGTCACATTAAATAAATGACCAAACTTTTTTTTTTTTTGAGGGAAAAATAAATGACCAAATTAGATAGAGTTCTTAGCAATCTATCTTTGGCTCATTGCGTAAAAAAAAATATAAAAAAACAAAAGTAGTGTATCCTAGGTTCTCAATGGGTACAAGTACATTTAGATTTTAATTAGAAAGTCCACGTTATAACACCAAAACAATTGTGATAATACCTCCTCACCTTTTCATATTATAATGTGATGTTATGCAAGATTGTCAAAATCGAGATCTTACATAAGATTGTGGAAAGTAGGTGAAATCTTGGATCGACTGATCGGATCATAAATCGTAAGATCCTACATTATTTGAGAACAAAAAAACATATTGGTATATTAAATAATCACATAAATTATACATTCATTTATAATTTGCATCCGTTTGATGTAATTACCATACATGATACATCACTACATCAATTTGTAAGCATCATTTAAAAAGACCAAACACCTCAAAACATGACACTCTATTGGGATGTTATTTTTCATATGGGCACTGAGACTCTATCTTTCTTCGTTAGAATAGTAAAACTTGGTCTATTGAAATGCTATTTTTTCATTTGGATCTAACTGGGTCTTCAGTCAAATTAAAGAAGATTACAAGAAACCAGATTGTTTGGGATTGTCAAAATCATACAATCTTACCAATCCTGAACCATCACAAAGATCCTTGAAAGATTCAGATCGTTTTGGGCAAATGAGATCGTAAAATCATAGGATCTATATCCGAAACTTTAACAACCATGATGTTATGAACATAAAATTTTTACAATCTTTTTTACAATTGAAACTATTAGTTGTGATTGAATCATCAATTTTATATAAACACACAACTAATGCTTTGTTTGTTTTGCTGGAAAACCTTTTATAAATATAGTTTTCCACATTTTACAGTGTTTGGTAACATAAAAAAAAAAAAAAAAAATTTGGTCAACGGAAAACTCTTATAAAAATAACGCTTATTTTCTATAGATTGTTTTCCAAAAAAAAAAGAAAACAATCTCTCTCTCATGCGGCGTATAATTCCTATAAATATTATCTTCTTCTGACTCAGGAAACAATATTTTCTTTCACTCATTCAACTTTTCTTACAATAAACTCTCTCATTTCTTCTCTTCCCTTTGGTTTTTTTCTCTTCTCACATCCTCACTATCACCCCCTGTAGCCTCTTCCCTTCCCATAGATTTCTCTTTTTATCTACCTCTCTTCTTTTTTTTTTCTCCCTATTTCTTATTCCCTCTAAACACCGTTTTTTAATTAGTTTTTTTTCTCCTCACAGATCCATCAACAGTTCTATAACAATTGTTGGTATTTATCAAACTATTTGGCCTATGTGGCATTTTGAATTATTTAAACTGGAACTTATTGGTATAATGGTTATTTTGAATTCTGAGAAGTATGATAAATATATATATATATATATATATATTGCTATTGATTTTTGCCACTATAGTACACTTCCAGTGTACTTGGTTGATTTTTTTCTAATAAAATTTCTTATGTTACTTATCAAAAATACTGTTTATATACATGAACAAGATGAGTATTTGAGATCATAAAAATTGGACAACTAATTTTGATTGTATCCGTTATCAAAATTTTAGTTTGAAAACCAAATTCATTATTGGTTTTTATTATTATTTATTTATATTGATTACATTAGATGTGCTTACACAATACACAAGTTATACATGTTTTAAATTATATAAGAAATGCTATAAAAATTGTGGATACCAAACACTAGAAAACGTTTTTAAGCCCATTTTCAAGATTGTTATCAAACATCAGAAAATGAGATAATTTTCTAGAAAATGAACCATTTTCCAGAAAATGTTAATACTGAAACAAACAGTGTAAATTTTTTACTATTCTGAGAAAAATACAAATTTTATCAACATTAATCAATAATCACAATGTACTATCTTGAAAACATTCGGATCGTTTTGGGCAGATGAGCTCGTAAAATCATAGGATTTAAATCAAACCTTTTAACAACCATGATGTTATGAACATAAAATTTTTACAATCTTTTTCACAATTGAAACTATTAGTTGTGATTGAATCATCAATTTTGTATAAACACACAACTAAATTTTTTATTATTAAAAAAAAAATACAAATTTTATTAACATTAATCAATAATCACAATGTATTATCTTGAAAACGAACATTTAGATATTTTGTATGCCTAGGACTTACTATAATCTCTCTTTCTCAACCAATGCCAGGATGACATGTCAAATCTTAGGCCTTTCGCTATGTCACAATCACCTTATATTATGCTCCATCTATTTCACTCCCTGCCTTTATCTATCTCTTCAAGACTGGTCTCTTTTTCTCTTTCAATTAGTGACTAGCTTTGAATGATGATGAGGTTGAAGAGCCCACTGGCTTCCTTTTTGTCACAAATGAAGCAAGAGCCTAAGAATATAGAAAGTAGCATTGCAACTCTTAAAAGAGCATTGATCTCAAAGTTCTCAAACCTCAAGCAAATCAATGAAATTAGCCACATCCTAAGTCACCCCCTATGGTCTATTATATCCCAAAAGAATGAAAGATATTAAAGCTTATAGTTGGAAGAATTCAAAGCATGGATTTCCCTTCATAAACGGGGTAGGTGTGGGATCCTTTTTGATAAAAAATAATTCATGACCTTCCTTGTCACCATTCTCTTATATACGAGAAGTGCTTTTTAATGTATGGATGATGATGATGCTGTAGAATCTTAAAAATGTTTTTATTCGTTTCTCTTCCCATTTTCTTTGTTTAAATGGACGAAGACTATGAAAAGATGTTTCTTTTTACAGTGTTGTGGGTTTTTAAAGGAGCAAACATGTTCTGACTTGCCAGGAATGTGATGAAAAAGAAAGCAATCCCCACACTCTCTTTTTCCAACTCTTTTAAACATGATGGACAATGGCCAAGAAGGCATCTCTTTGCACAAAGAGTAACATGTTGAGCTAATTTGCCCGACTTATATATATGTGAAAAGCTTGACCTGCTAAACATACCCCTTATCACTATCTCATTAATGCAATTAAAGCAACACAGTCCAATGCAAAGCCTTAATTGAACCACTTTTTGAGCAGCAACTTATGTAAATTAAAGACATTCCTATAATTTTATTTTTATATCAAATTACATTCTATACTTTATATGTTACTTATTTCAAACCTCACACTTGGAAATTATAATATTTGAGATTAATAAAAATATGAGGTTTAAAGTGGTAATTTTATTTTTAAGTATAAATCTATAGCTTTTCTTTGCCCCCAAATATTCTTATCCTCAGTGATAATAATTTGTCTTTTCCAGTACTATCCAGAGTTTATTATTCATACTTGTACGGGTCTAGTTGGACTTGGGCCTACTCAGCTACCAAAAAAAAAAAAAAGGTTGGACTTTGGGCCTCCAAAAACATAAATTGCAGAGAGATTAATCTCCAAACGATGATGTGATTATTTGATGATCATAGCCACATGATCCATCAAGTACTTAGATAGGTCAACTAAGATTTAAAATCAGCTGTGCCAAGAAGAAATATAATTATAAATAAATAAATAAAACTGACAAAGTAAATGGTCCATAGCATATTCTGGGTGATGGGACACCTTAGACAGCCAAACTATTTCTCTATATTGACGGCTATAAGTAGCCTGTAGACAAGACTGAACACTCTACTGGACCTAATTTTTACTGTCACCTACAGCTAGTGGAGAAATGTCCAATCACTTAATAAATTTTTCCTTTGTTTGGTTACCTGAGAATCCATTTTCTATTCCAGAATAAGGATTTCCCTCCCTGGCTGCTTGACCTAAAAATAGTCACTTTATTTATATTTTTTTCTTTCTTACTAACTAAAAATATTAGTTAATTAAGAGTATTATAGTTTAATTAGTTTACACCTCTTACATTAACGTTTTATATCTTGGACTTTTGGTTTTGATTGGATTTTTTTTTTAAGAAGTATGATTTTAAAAGAACAAAGTTTGATTTGAAAACAAAACTATAAAATTGAGTTGGTAAACATTCTTAAAAGTCAATGTTTAGTTTGTAACTCACACATTCTAGCGGGATTGAATTGAACCCACAAACCATTTGTCCCCACTAGGCATGCAATATCATTTGGGTTACAGCCCAGTTGAGGCCCATTGCCCAATTCCCACACAAGATATTAGCTGCTGGTACCCAGGCCTCAAAAGACTTACTCTGGGAATAAGGCTTGGCCCACTAATTTATGTGACACAACTGCTTATTGCAAAGACAGCCGAACATTAGCACAAATTGGCAAATGGGATATTGAATTCATACACCAGATTACAAACAAGGGGTAACACTCCACAAGAATCATCCTCCTATTTGAGCAATGCATAGAGCAATACATGTTAGACATGCTTCTTCAGGTACCGGTTAAGCTCGAATGGCTGTTACCCATTTACAACTACGGTGGCCTGTGACTAGTCCTACAGGAAACCGTAACTAGAGGAATTTTGCAATGCTTTCATTAACTTTTTGCTAATGGTAAACTGGAATTTTGCAGTGTGAAAACTACCGAATGGCCATGGTCATCATTTGGACATGGTATTGCCTGGCGGCAAGGAGTCCACACCAACACCATGGTCACCAACTGTTAAAAAGAAGGCCATAAGTGGATATTACATGAGCATGCCCATGCTCACACGCTAATCATTTCACTTTCCAATGTACTCGTTTAATTGCATGGCTGTTTGATTTGCTTCTCTACCTACTAAGGAGAATATGAGTGCACAAATTTTCTGGATACTATAATGTCTCAGCCATACATCTTGTGTAACATACCTAACTTTTCCCATTCCTCTAGTATGATTGCTTTTGTAGGTAAACATTCTACGCCATGATCAATTCCTCCTACCAAGACATATCTCACTTGATGTCTTCCATGATCAACTCCCCTCTATTCTTGATATGCTTTAGCTTCTGCCAAGATGGTGAGGTTGATATTCTAATATTCACAGAAAATTGAGATGAAGTGCACTTGTGCACTCAAACCCTGATTCTCCAAGAGCCCTTATATGCCTATAATGGACAGCCTACAATATAGAAGATGCATCATATGATAGAAAATAATTACTTGAAACCGGAAGGCCATGGACATCTATCTCAGTGTGCTTCCTAGAATAAACACTGGTGAAAGGAATGCTCTGCTCATCATTCTTTCTTATGGTCCATAACTGCTACACTCATTCACTGCACCAACTTATTCAATTCACAAAGGTAGGCTATCTTTTTGGTCCAAATAGAAATTGAGGAATTGAACAACCTTCAAATAATAAGATAATTAAGAATTGTCGCTTCCATTAACTTTATCTATGTCTAGTATAAACGATATGGCTCTCTCTCAAAAGCCACCCTCATCACTAGCATCTAGGGACAACAGGAACATCCATATGAGGATATGACCAATATAGCACCCCATCCCCAAAAAAAAAAACAACTGTCTCTTCATAAAAATATGCTTCAGTGATATTGCCCAGCAAGAGGTGCATAACTACAGAAAATCCTGCATCTAAGACGATAATGTGGAAATTCCAGGCTTATAAAGTTAGGAAAAAGACACTCTATCACCAACTAGTGTTGATTGCCGCTAGTGTCATTCCCTTTTCTTCCGGACTGCCACAGCCCTATACAAACCTCCCAGTCTCTTTGGCATAAAATTTTGAACAGTTTCCCTCCATTGTAAGTGATAAAACCAAAGCCCCTATGGTGTAGGGCTGTGCTGCCATGCATTACTACTACATGTAATCCTATCTAACCCATTTACTCTTCCTCAATTAGACTAATTGATAGCCTCTGTTATTCAAACTATCATTCATTGAAAAAAAAAAAAAAAAAACCTATCATTCATTGACCTCCAAAGACCTCAAGCATTATGATGAACACCATTCCTAGAGCCACCCCCCAACACCATGGATGAGACCACAGTGGCTGTCTCAATATATGCAAGTCAATGGAGAGGCAATCAAGTGCAAGTCTAGGCGAACAGAGAACGTCAAATGAGTTCAAGGGAATAGATGCAAGAGAGCTTTTGTAAGTGCAAAATTGATGCTTCAAGTAGTTTCAATATAAGTCATTGAACTTTCAGTTCAAATTTCTTGTCTTTATACGTTTGTTTGATATAACGACAGATCAGATCAAACAAATTGCTAGAAGGAGAGATTAAGCAAGAGTTATGGCACTTGGATTCAAGATGTCAAAATTTATATTGAGTATATAAACCAATTCAAGATATTGCTCACGTGTTACTTTACAGCTGGCCAGTACAAGGATTACAAGAAGAAAAAACTGAGAAAACTAATGTCTTGGTGGAAGATAAGATGCTACAAACACACAGCAAATGGCTTTCATCATCACCACCTTCGTACTAATGACGTGAGCAACTGCGACATTAAAGAAATAGAAATAGTTCTCTATCAGGGATAAGTATCACATGTATTTGAAAAGGGCAGAGTTAATTCCAAAGAAGAAAGCAAGAGGAAAATATCATCTAGGTCTATTTAATATAAGCTGCACCAACAACCACACCAAGGGGTAGCAAAAGCAAAGGTACTTCGAATCTCCCATTCCTCCATCATCACCACCTCCAAATCTTACTTATCAAGGGGAAAAAAAATACCACTTTTAACCATGGCATTGGAAATGATTGGGAAAACTGATGTGTTACTTGAAGATTTCTATATCTTCGAAAATATAGAATAAGATTGTACAAACTGACAGGTAAAACTTCTATTATATTTCAAGAGTCTTCCATTTCATATGAGCCATGTGGTTACTAATAACTGATTGGGTTGCAATGGATGTTACATTAGCTCAAATTTACTCTCTTCCCCAAGCTGTTACATCAGCTAAACAGGATAAGAAATCAACTCCAAAGGTCAATTTTCTTCTTAGAAATAAGAAAAACTAACTTAATCTTATCAAGTTGTCTAGCATACAGTGCACAACTTAGAAGCTAAAGGTCTACCTGATTGCCACATGTGGGAGTTTCACATGCTTCAAATTCCCACACAAACAATATACTAAAATTTATCATAAAGCAGTTCTTTAGTATATGACTGCACTGCTAACTGATGGTTTATGCTCTATTGATACAATTAACATAAGTATCATTCAGATAGATTATTAGTAGAGGCAAAAGGCATCATGACACATTTCAATATGGTATGCAGACAGAATTCCATACCTCAAACAGTTCAAATGGGCTGCCTCGGCGATATACATCACCCTTCTTGCTCTTATCATTGGGCAGAATGTTGTACAGTATTGTTCTCCATCCAACGAGTAAAACAGCAGTACTTCCCATTGTTACTAGTATAAAGTTATATGGCGGAAAATGGCCCAACGATAGAGACCTTATAACTATTCCCAACTGCATCAATGTACAACAGAAACAGGGTTGTAATGGATCTTGTTGGATTAGTAACCCCCCAAAAAAAGGCCATGTACGGAGTTATAGGTTGATTGTGTGATACAAAGAACAGATACTAATAATATCTTGAAGAATATATGCACTTCTGTGTGTTCAAGGTACTAAATGAAAATAGCATAAAATGCAAAAATATAAGTAAACCTATAAAATATAATTATTTTATTTTATATCCCTTTAAATATAAAAAGAGACTTTTAGTAACCAAAATAGACAATTTAACACAACCAAATTGTTCAGGAGTCTGGGAACATCACATCAGATAACCATATTCTTACTTAAATAGAAAAAGGGGGGGGGGGGGGGGAGTGGGAAGGCCCTAATAACCTTCTGACAAGGTATTGCAGCGAGGGCAAGACACCACTTTTCTATAATTAAGGAAAGCAAACAGCCCATATCCTATGAGGAACCAGTGAATCAGTTTAGATTGGTAATTATGTGTAAGATACACATAATCACCAATGTAAACTATGACAAACCTCCAGCTGCATTTCTACACTGGGTAGAACAAGAAAAGTGGGTATGTCACAAATACCATGGAGTAGGATGCAGAAGACAAGTCCAAGAGCCTATGGACTCCAATATTAAAAAAATTTGACTCTTCCCCACTTTGAATATGCTTGGTATACTTCTATAATATAGACAAAGATCTTCCTATATCTTTCATAAATAAATTTTGTTTAAACTTTCTAAAAGTTGATGGAAATTCTTATTCCCACTTGGTCACAAAAAGGATAATCAGGAAATTGCTTTGCTACCCTAGGGCATAACCCTCAATAATTTCTTATGCAAAGACCAAACCGACAAGACAACAAACAATTAAGTAGGACAGAGAAAAGGAGTACTGGCATCTGCACCAACAAAGGTCCATAAAAACAGAAAGTGGACTTCAAAACTCTTATTTACATCACAATAACCTTATAGCAGTTTTGAAACCTTCATTTCATACAATGATGAGACAAGCATTTTCAATGAATTCCTTGACAGTGCTCAAAGGAAAGGAAACTAAAATAACATCATGATTCATGAACTTACTGGAATTCCCAGCGCCCATGACTTAGCAGCAGCAATGACACCCTTTGAAAGTCCATTCATTCCACGGCCATCCTCCGCATAACCTCCAAGGAAGTAAGCACTCAAAAACCACCCTGATAACACAGCATTCAATTTTTCAATTACATTAAATTTTTTTTACCTAAAACAACCAAAAATTTATCTTAGGCCGAAGTACACAGTTCGCCAAAGAGAACTTTAAACCTTAAAGTTTAAACAAGTTTAAAGCAATTTTTTTAGTCCCTAGAAAACTTAAAGTAATCGCTTTTAGTCCATAACATGTCTAACATTGAGATAACATGTTAGTTTTTAGTTTGGCTACATCATTATTTCATAAACCCATTAGAGAGATTTAACACGGAAGGACCGAATTAATCACTTTAATTTTGCCAGAGACTAAATGCAATCACTTTAACCTTTGAGATTGGGATAAAAAAAAAACCTTTGAGATTAATTACGTTCCATGGGCTAAAGTTTAAGTACCAACAGTTTATTTTGCCCAACTTTTTGACAAAATTCAACAAATCAGAAGCAAACTAAAAAGCACAAAACGTACCAGCAATAAAAGGGTCAGCCGTGCGCAATGTCTCAGTGTCAAAAACAGTAAAACCATGACTAAACCTTCCAATTGCAGCGAACAAAAGCAAAGCCAAAACGTCCCCACCAGCAAGCAAAGCAACCCAACTGAAAAAAAAAAAAAAAAAAAAAAAAAAAATCCCATCAACGAAATTTTTTTTTTAAAAGAGCATAACTTTGCAATAAAAACTAACCCCCATTTGTTCAAACGTGAAGAAAAAGAAGAATCCGACGTGGGTTTGTCGAATTGAATGACACCTTCCAAGGGAACGTTTTCTTGGCCCACAAAAACGGTTTGGTCATTGTGAAAAGGTGTGGTTGGTTTGGTTGCAGAGCTGGAATCGATGCCTCCTTCTGGTTTTGCAAGAGTGAGATTGAGAGGTTTTGAAGTGGCAGTGAGTTTGGGTTTGCGGTTGGAGAAGAGGAAGGGTTTTGGGTTAGTGAATTTGGGGTTGAGAGGATAGGATGAGAGAGAACATCGCTTGGCTGAGAGGTTTGGAGCTTGGCTTAGCAGAAGCATCCCTCTTCTCAAGTGTTTTTGTTTTTTGTGCTTCTGGTTATGGACGGTTTGGTCACTTTGGCGTGTGAGTGTGTCTATTGGTTTTTTACGTGGTCACAAGGTTGTAACATTGATTTTTGGCCGCCAATGATAGCTCAACTACTACCACTTCCTTGTTCATGAAATAAATCCTTTTTTTTTTTTTTTTTTTTTGAGAAGCTGAAATAAATCCAATTTGATTGAGGGGAAAAAATAAAAATATAATCAATTTTGTATAAATAAAAATATTGAATCACAGAGTTCTTTTTTTTTAGGTATCCTGTTTTTTAATGTTTAATTATTTTAATCACATAATCATACTTCCATTTTATTTTGTACTTTTAACTGAGTTTTTAAAAAACTTTAAAAAAAAACTCCTTTGCTTTTAAACTTTGAAATAAGTAGGGAAAAAAAATATACTGTTCTATTTTTAGTCTTGACATATATAAAATATTAATTATTAAAGTGAATACATTTTCTAAAGAATAATATATGCTATTACTTTTGATGGAGTATGATAAAATATAACTCTAACATCGTCCATGAGGTCGTCCAGGACAAGGCCCGGAAAGCGAAGGTTGTAAAAACCTCGTCCATGGCTAGCTCATCCATGCAGGAAGATGTTTGGATGAGCTTTGCATGGTCAAGTTTAACAAAACCACTTTGTCTCATCCAAGGGAGCCATCAACCTCATTCGTGAGAAGGTTGTCCATAGAGGAACGACCTTCTTGGGAAGCGAGGTACACTCGTCAGAAAGACCCCTGGACGAACCCTTGACACTTAGGAAAATTCATAATTTAGTACTACAACTCCTTATCACGCGCATAACTTCTAGTGACAGTTATGTGAGAAAAATATAACTCTTAAATGGTTGTGGAAGTTATCCCCAAACCCTTAAACCTCCTCAAATTTAGGAAAAGTTACAAGCCTAGTAACCGTTTCTAGGACACACTATATAAACATTCATTCAAACCAAACAAATGTACTTTTTTTTTTACATTTTCCAAAAAGTTCGAACTCCAAAATTTGAGAGAGAAAAACTAACTTTGGCATCGAAGGGTTTTTGGTTGGTAACTCCAATCACCTTTGATTGTTGTTCTTTCTTTTTCAGACCATCAAAACAGCCAGTAGTCCTTTCAAATTTGAAACATCTAGCCTATTGATTTTCTTTGCATTATTAAGTTTCAATCTTGATAATGCTTGCATATGCCACAGAAAAGATATGTAAAAAGAAATTATATACATAATTTAAATATATATTAAATAAAACGTATATATATAGTAAAAAAAATCTAATAATACTTTTCCATACGAAAAAAATAAATGACTAATACTTTTGTGAAGTTGATACGAAACAGTAGAGAACTTGAATAATTTTGATTCTTTTTATGCCAAAAAGTGAAAATGTTGAATTATTTTAAGAGAAATGATATGTCTACAACATTTTCACAACATTTTTACAACAAATTCTAAGTGGCAGGTTGTTACTTGTTGTTATTGTTGGGGTTAAAAAGTAATCTTAGTGTTAAGTTCAAATTTAAACCAATAATAACTAACTATCTATAATTTGTTGTGAAAATGTTGTAAAAATATTATGAACGTAACACTCCTCATATTTTAAATCTCTTGTGAATAACTGATATAGACATTTAAGGTGGGGTAGGATGAGACATGTTAGAACTAAAAAAATGCATCCCTTCCTATCTCCTCTTCGAGAAGGGAAAAATCTACACAACATAGGATATAAACACGATAGATCAAGAGGTCATTTTCTCTCTTGTTGTTGAAAAAAATAAAAGAGGAAATAAGAAATATATCCTTTTCTTATTTTCCAATATATGGATTAGAGAGTTAAAATGTTTACTTAGTAGCAGTTGGGCACTACCATTACTTTTAATTTTATTACAAGATATTTACACAATAAATGGAATTGTGACAATAAATATTATAAATGTCCGAATAATATAAAAAATTAAATATATTTATTCCATATTTAAAATGGATCCTTCAATTTTCTAGAACTATGTAGATTTTAGAGGATTACTTTCCAGATGAATATCTTAAAGAAAACCAGTCAAATTTGACATGCAAAAGTTTGGGGTTGGGAATTAGTATTTGGTAATGAAAGACAAACGAGGAATCTACTATGGTTATTCTTATTTTTTAAAGCCCCCATTCGAAAATGGGCCTAAATAGCGGTAGGGACTAGTAAAATTGTCAAGCCTGTTTATAGCGAAGATTTTTTTTAAAAACAATTAGTTAACAAATGATGTGTTTTTTTAAAAAATTAATTTCAAGTTAAATAAAAATGTTTAGAATGATGATTTTTTTAAAAAAAAAAGGTTAAAAATGATGTTATTTTTTTAAAAAAATAATTAATTTCAAAGTAAATAAATATAATGATCAATTGTATAACCAAACACAAAATTTGAAAAAAAAAAAGAAAAAGAGTCAAGAACTTGCAAAAACATATCATAAAAAAGTGGAAAAAATGCCATAGATAAATAAGGGTATAAAGGTAAAAGTACACAAACTTCATTTCCCCACCCTTTATAAACCAAACAAAGGAACGGAAGAAAATTCTTTTCTTTCTTTCTAGTATCCAAACACACTTAAGGAATCTAAAATTTTCCCCACCCTTTCTTTTCTCTTTCCCTTCCCTCTCTCTTTTCCTTTCTTTTCCCTTCCTCTAACTACAACTAAACAATGTTACATTGTTTGGTTACGATGGGAGAGGAGAGAAGAGAATAGATTAGAAAGGAAATGGCTTACTTTTCACTGTTTGGTTACACTGATTGAAGGGTAGCAGAGAAAAAAAGAAAGGATTGTGTTTCTTCCGGGCCCACAAAATTGTGTTTGCCTAAAATGGAAGGAAATGGAGGGAAGGGTGAAATTCTGTGGGGCTGGTTTTAAATGAATTTACTAAAATGCCTATGTTTTCTCTAGATACAAAATTCACAACCTACTCTCCATGTATAGTAAGAATGTGGACACCAATAAAGTAGAACACATACAGCAGTGACAACGCACAAAGAAAGAAAGAAGCAGAATCCACACAGCACACAAAGAAAGAAAGAGCTAGTTCAATCTCACCCTTATCAATCAAGTCTCTCTCTCTCTCTCTCTCAACTAGTCACTTCATTTATGAAATTTTATCTTTTGTGATTGTGCATTCAAAATTAATGTAGAGCTAACGTTTTATCTTAATAATTTTTACTTATTATTGCTATGTGTTGGCACGGGTAAAATGAGATTGGGGTTCTAGTTTTTTATTTATTTATAAGGATTGCCATACCCAAACCAACAATTGATTGCATGGTAGATAGAATGAAGAAATAAGGTTTAGGACGTGGACTGAAATTGTTTTTTTTTTTAAATTAGCTACAATTAACGGTATGTTGTGTAAATCTCAAATCACTTATAAAGCTTAGGGTATGTTTAGTAACTGTTTTTTGCATTTTTTTTCTATTTCCAAAAATAATTTTTTTATTTTTGAAACTAATAATCTTGTTTGGCAACCCAAACTAGACAGAAAATAAAAATTGTTATTCAAAAAATTTCAACTAACCAAACATGTTTTTTATTTCAAAAATATAAGAATTTTTTTATACTCCCAAAATTTTTTTTTTAAAAATAGAAAACAAAAACTGTTAAAAAAAAGAGCTATAGTTAATGACATGTGGTTGTAAATTTTGAATGCAACATTTCAAAAGCTTATTTTCATATTTGATGTTAAGTTGTATATGTTATAAATATGAAGACCTCGAACTACACAATTTTCTGTGCAACAAAACTCTTGACGCCCAAAAAAAAATAAGTAATAGAAAGAATTATGAGCAATAGTAAACGTCTAATATATATATTACACATATTTAGCCTGATTGAAGTTCAAACTATTACAGATTTTTTTATAGCAACCGTCTCTTAGCAAGCAAGGTACAACATGAGTAATTTATTTTTAACTATCTCTGAAAACTCCAATGGGAATAGCACTGTCGATGCCCACAAAACGAGGACAATTTGAAAGTTTTGGATATCAACAATTCCTCTTATTCACTTAGAGGGCGTTTGGATGCTGCGATTTTGAGGCGTTTCCACGTTTGCGTCTGGATGGCTGTAGGCCCGCATGTACAGTGCACGTTCCAAAACGCACAAGTAAACGCTGGATTAAAAACAAGACGCACCGTTTCATTAATAAAAATAACGCGTCTCTCATCACTATTCACAGACTGGAAATCGCAGACCACGCGTTGTGTTGTGAACAAAAAACCCAAATCGTCTCCCATCAGACCCACGAAGAAGCTAAACCCCAAAACGGCACGTTTGGATCCAACGGCTATTTTCTCATTGTACCTGATTCCTCTCAACCACTTTGGCAGTGATGCCTTCAAGACCCTTCAATTCTCTGTCCTCTTCGTCTTCAATGAAGTGCAGCTACCCACCAACCAATAACCCATCAAGTCCTGTGAGGAAACAAAGCAAACCCATTACAAGGATCAAACGAACCCCTCTGTTCTTCCTTCGGTCCAGCTCCGCTTGGGACTTCGTTGCCGCCACTGTCAGTGTCTTTGTTCACGGGTAAAACTTCTGTCTACCTTCGCATACTTTCTGATCTGTTGGTGTGTTCTTATATTGTACAAATGAGGCTTCAATTTTGTGGTTTTGTGTTCTACGTTTGGCTGTGCTTTGTGTGTTTTCCATAAACTAGTATGTGGGTTTCAATTTGTGTGTTTTGTGTTCTATGTTTGGCTGTGGTCGCCGTCCTCTAATTTTGTGTGCTTCTCTTCCTGACATTAGTATTTCTTTTGGCTTTTCCTAAGATCAGTGGTATTTTGTAGTTCAATTTTAGTAATATTTTAGAAGGAAATTTCATTTAGGATTTGCCTCGTCTGAACAAGGATCAGGGCTTCCCTAACATTATCCTCATTGCTTATCAACCTTTAACAATTGAATGTGTTAAATAGAGTCTGCTGTATTTCCAATGTCTACTGTATTTTGTGTATTGTATCCCCATTGCTTAACTTTAGTACTCCCCTAATTCAAACCCAAATTAGTAAAGTTGGTAGGTTAGGGAGCAACATTTGTGTCTATAATATATTTTTTTAATTTATTGGAAGGCTAGGTTCCAGTTTGAGATGGAGGGGTTGAGAAGTTGTTCTCAGCGTCTTGCCAAAGATACTGAGTCTTTTCTATTCATGTCTGGCTGTACAAACAAGTTGTACATTGGTGGAAACTTTGGGGGTTATTTTCCCCTCAACATCCTTGTAATGGTATTATATTTTTGTTTATAAGCCATATGTTGTCTGGTACCATTGGAATCTAAAATCTACTGTGATTATGTTCCTTTCAACACCAGTTCAAAGGTGCAAAAATGGTTAAGGGGAAATCGAAGGACGGTGGTAATGACGTGAGAATTGCCTGGAAAGATAGTAAGGAAGTACAAGCTTTTTGTGATTTGAGTGCTGCTCAAGTCCTGGATGGTAAGAGGCATCAAGGATTTTTGAGAAAGGAAGGGGTTGATGTAGTGATTGAGGAGTTGGCTAAAATGGGAAAAGTAGTGACTCATGCACAGTTCAAAAACAAATGGGATCATTTGCGAAGACTGTGGAAGAATTGGAGGAAGTGTTTTGATCGTGACTCTGGGTTGGGTGTTGATCCTGTAACTGGAATCATTGAGGCCAGTGATGAGTGGTGGACCCAAAAGCTTCAGGTTAGTTGACTTTACATAATTTCATAAAACCCAATTGTCCACAACTATATTGTGTTCTAACTCCCGGTTGTCCACTTGTAGGCATGTCCCAAGGCATTAGGCTATAAAAACAAACCTTTGCCAAATGTTCAGTCCATGGAAATCATGTTTGAAGGCACTTGTGCAACGGGGAAAAATGCATTCTGCCCGAGTGGTGAAATGCCAAAGGAATGCACTGAAGGGTCTGGGGACTCCGATAACAGCTTAGAATTTGTTGACCCCCAATGTGAACCCTCTGCCAATGTTGACCCAATGGAGGTTGAAGGCCCATCATCGTCGAGGGCAACACCGGTAGTCAATAAGGGGAAAGGCTTGGCAAGCGGTGTCCCCCTTTTCAGGGGAATTTGCAAGAAACCAAAAAAAAAGCGCTCAGTTGTGCAAGAGTTGTCCGACTCTTTGAAGAGCATCTCAGATGTCATTGTTGAAAGTAGAAGTATAAGTAGTCGTACACCATTTGCTTTCGTAGCAGCTACTGAGATGCAAGCAATTATGGACATGGTGTTGAGTCTTCCTGGGGTGCAAGCTAGTGATCGCCTTCATATGTTCAGCACCTGTTTGTTTGTCAATAACCCAGATGGTAGGAACATATTTGTAGCTAATAGAGAGAAGAAGGAGGTCCAGCTGATGTGGCTAGAGATGCAGTACACCATGAACCCTCAGTGGCATTTTGCTTTATAGAAAATTAAAAGGCTTCTGTGCAACCCAAATGTGCTATTAGCCTTGGTGTTCTACGTGTTGCACTCTTTAGACGAATTAGTAGTAATTAGTTCTTGTTGTACCTGTTGCAGTGTTTTGTCTTAATTTTTGTTTTTCATGGGCACAAACTATATGGCTACCATGTGTATGTAAGACTCTTATTACTATGAAACCATCTTATGTTTGCTTACCTGTTCCTTTTTCTTCTACTACTGCCTATATGCTGATCTATAATTAAAATTGTTCATTTTTCAATTGCTGGATGAAGTGAAACTGCTTCTGCAAGCCATTTCACTATCTGTACAATAGCTAATTGTAGCTGGTTGATGTGGCTCTTTGATTTTCTTAATAATAGCTAATTTCTTTTTGATGATGTGGCTGGTTGATATTGAGTCTAAATAATAGCTAATTGTAGGTGAGGTCATGAATTTTGACCAAATGGTGTTGAGTTCTTTTGCCAAAAAAAAAAATGCAGGCAGTCCAATTACTATGGCCTCCTCAATCAGTCAAGAAAAAAATGCAGGCATAACACAGATCTGCATTTAGCAAAGGAGTAAACAAATCAGTAAACAAATCCAAATTCAAACGTTTAAAAGAAAAGGGCAAAGACTGTCCAAAGGAAAGCTGCGTATCTAGGCTTAAACTCCAAACCTAGCCTGGCATGGCTTACATTGTATATCGAATGAATAGTTGATAGTATGCTCAAAGAGTCAAATTGCAGACACATTAGAAATATGCTCAAAGACTTGAATTGCAGGCAGGGTCAAAGGGTTCATCAGGCTCACCAGCCCTGGCCATAGTTCATCCTACAAAATTAGCACAGAGCAAAGTGATTCAGGGTCAGAGGGTTTGTGATCCTAAAGGACTAGTAATCCATCTATAGGTTCATGAATCGAGAGCTCTAAAATATCAACAAGTGTTCACTAAGAGAAAGAGAACAGAGAAATTGAACGCCAGATTCCTTTGACCTCTAATTCTAAGCCAATAGAGCTTTAATTATCAAACTCACAAGGGAGTGAATCCAGCTAATATAACTAACAAGTAGAAGTAAGTGGGGAGTGAATCCAGCTATATCAATGAACTTATGAGGGGAATTCAACAACAGGGTTGTAATCCAAAATTTACAAACTTTACAAGTTGAAAAAAAAAAGTTGTAATCATTGAAATGAATTAGTAATATCCATTCTCTTCCTATTAAGAAAAAAAAAAAAGGACATTTTCTTACCTTCAGCTCCTGTCTGAATGGTATCAATGCCCCCTTTACAGCATCTGAAGGCACCAAAGAAACCACCACTCATTGCTACAAACTTTGGAAGCTTTCAAACACCAAAATTCTTAACCCTATCTCCTCTTGTAATCCTAAACCATCATCAAAAAAAGGAAAAAGAAAAATGGGAAAGCTAATAAAAAAAAGGGCAACCAAGCAAACTCTAATTCCAAAAAAAATAAAAACCTGAACTTGGGAGTGAGTTCCAATCCCAATTTCCAAAAAGCTTGAACTACAAGGTGTTCAATTGCCTTATGGATGTAATAAATAACCTGCAGGTCAAGCAGTTTTTCAAGCAGGAAAACCAAAGTGTTTGGTGAGGAAAAATCCCAGATGGGTGCTAATTGCTATAGAAGTAAGTAGGAAGGGATGGAATAATGGAACTGAATATCAAAATATTTTCTACCATGAATGAAAACTGAGGTTATGAATATTTTTCTCAATGTGAATCATTTGGTTTACTATTGGAAAAGGGTCAGCTAAAGAAAAGGAAGTGAAAGCCATCCTTGACACTTGACAGAGACAATTTTTTAAAAATTTCTTCCTTCTAAAGCAGGCTTTTCTCATTTGAATAAGAAAGATAACTAAGATAGCCACACCTTGTACACACATAAATAGCATCAATATGATCTGACCAGTGGGTTGGTATATGACTTTGTGACTCTTTTTTTTTTTTTTTTTTTTGGAGGGTGACTTTGTGAGTTGTTCATATAGCAGAACTATAGCAGACATGGTCATCTATATAGTAGAACTTGTTCTAGGCATCTGGATGTGTAGCAGAACTTGTTCTAGGCATCTGGATATTCACCCGGTAGGGATTCCTTTACATGGTCATCTATAGCAAACATGGCCACTAATTCTAGGCATCTGGATATTGGTGTACGAATATTAGAAATTGTTTATTTAGCAGAACTATAGCAGACATGGTCCTGCAGAAATTGTGACTAAGATAGTAAATCAAGCCTCCCTTAGCCACACAGGCACACAAAAACACTAGATTCCAACTTATAATTCCTTTTTCTCAGCCTTCAAATTGTATGTTCCATAATAATGACCATTTACTGCCAAAGGCAGGGTGTATTATTGCTTTTGAATTTGAAACTTCACAAGTTCCTATTGTTAATTCTCAAACTTCACAGGGTCCTATTGTTAATTTACTTCGACAGTTTTTTGTATGAATATGGATAGGGGGACAAACATGACTGCACTAGTTCCCAGTTATCAACAGGATGAATTTGCTAAATGCCTCATCCGTTGTTGAGCACCTGTGAGTTTCAATACTTTCATGGAAATATGTGAATATACCAGTTGTACCAATGCAATTAAATTCGGCAACATATACGCAGGGACGCAGACTTGGATATAAGCGACGACATTGTCCTTGCGGCATATGTAGCTAGGTGTGTAAGTGTCTGCGTTTATGTGGACAACTATATGAGCAAAGTACCGATGCATATGAATATACAGACAGAGTATGAATGGGTACAGTATACATTAAATGGAAATGAGAACAAATGTCGCAATGCGTTTAGAATGTCAAGCCATGTGTTTTGGCAATTGTGTAATACGTTGCGCACTCAGTATGGATATGACGGTACTCAAAGAGTTTGCTTGGAGGAGTCGGTGGCAATGACATTGGTGATACTTGGTAATGCCAAACAGAATGGTGCAGGATAGATTTCAGCATTCGGGAGAGACAGTGCATCGACACGTCGCCATGGTAGTTACATTGCTAGCGACCGTTATGGCAGCAGACATTATCAAGCCTGCTGATTCTACATTCGAGGATGTGCCATCACATATTCATAGTTCCGATCGATATTGGCCACATTTCAAGGTACTTTGTCTACTTTGGCATCTTGACTTCATTTTATTCGAATTATCTATATGCTCAAACCCAAGTATTTCATTTCATATGGGTAGGGTTGCATTGGTGCGATTGACGGGGTCCACGTCCCCGTGGTCTTACCAGTTGAGGAGCAACACCCATATAGAGGAAGGAAAGGGACCACAACAGTGAATTGCATGTGCGCATGTGATTTTGATATGAAATTCACATTCGCGTGTGTTGGATGGGAAGGGTCAGCGCATGACACAAGGATCTTTTTAAATTGCCTCAACAATGAGAGGGACAACTTCCTAAAACCTCCAGAAGGTTTGTAAATAACATCTTCAATTAGAGTATATCTACATGTATTATGTAGTGAAATTGCTAATGTAATTAACGTGTTCGTTTGTAGGAAAATACTATCTTGTTGATTTAGGGTACCCTATGAAGAGAGGGTTTCTTGCACCATATAAGGGGGAGAGGTACCACATCCCCGATTTTCAGCAAGGTGAACCATTGCATCATGCAAAGGAGAAATTTAATTATCTCCATTCCTCACTTCGTACGGTCATAGAACGAACTTTTGGAGTGTGGAAGAATAGGTGGAAAATTTTGAAGTACATGCCAGCCTTTCATATACGCACTCAGAATCGCATCATTGTTGCTACGATGGTCTTCACAATTTTATTAGAGCACATGAAACCGAGGACTGTGAACGTGGGCATTCCACACGGGGCACATATGGAAGTAATGAGGGAGGTCATTACGATGGAGTGGCACATGTGGTCTCGTACTTGGACTGTGCTGAGATGAGAGAGGTTCGAAACAATATCACTGCATCGATATGTAGGAACCATTAACAACTGGCACAAACTGCAATGTAACCCCATTTTGTTTTATGGTGATTTTTTGTTGATAAAGTGAAACTGATGGCTCATGGAGAAATCATGTCATACCATATCATGTATGAAAGAAATGTATATCATCACGTGTACAACTCAAGTCAATGGGCTTTTAGATTGTGTTGTGAAATGAAGTTTGTTTTAAAGTAATTTGTTGGCAAAGTTCTCAGTTCCATAAATAAAATATATTATATATATATATGTAATATATACATAAAACTTAATTAGAACAACAAAACTTACAATCTCCTTCAATGAGGAAATATAGATATTATATCCATCAAACGTCTCCACATCTGTTTTAAATTCGTACTTGCAATAGTACAACTACTACGTACATATCAAAAATTGTAACTTGCAATAGTATCATTAACAAAAACAACAGATGTAATAAAAAAGTCAGAATTATTACAAACATACACGTCCCATTATGGCAAACACATATGTGTGATTTTGACTTCCCCAAACCTAGTAAAAAAGATAAACAATACTAGGAACATGACCCAAGACAGCAGTAGAGCTATTGTCAACTTTGTTGCTTTGTCTACAGAAATCATGCGTGCAGCATTAGCTCTTTCAACCTTTCGTTTTACAACTCGCTCCCTTTCCAATGCTGCGTCTATCAAGGCGTGTGCTTGTTTCAACTCTTCCTTGGCAACTTCCATCGCATACTCCAATCGCTTGAATTTGGCTATAACTATAGGTGCTGTGGCTGCGCCACGCGTACAGCAAATTCTGGTGTCTAACCACTTAAAGAACTTGCATGAACGATCATCATCCTGCACAATACAATACAACACATAAACAGTCTAACAACGAGTTCGTTCTTTAACGCAGGACAATAGTATGTATACATGCAATATCACGAGATGGTACTTACTGGTGACCAATAGCGACAAGTATAAAACCTCCTGCCAAATGTATGAAGTTTTAGGGACGTCCTAATGATGCAGTTCTCAACATCACAAACATGGCCATCAGAACTGGAGAGATAGGTACTCGTTCCCGACATTCGTAGGAACTGGCAGTAGACTGTAACATGTTTGGACACAGAAATGACCAAACCACACAAGCTATAAATTAGATATCGTTCAAATGCCTCGTAATTAACCCAACTAATAAAATAATATACTCCTAAGTTTGAAGAAAAATCAATATATGAGCTGTTCCTTCACATTTGAATGAAATGTGAGCTTTATTAATCTCTGGAACTTTTCATTCACAATACTATCCACTGCCTATTGCAACCAATCACCCATCTTTCTAGTGGGACAAAATCAACCTACAATCAATATATTTACAATTAAAAGCTTCTAAAATACAATAAAGAAGAAGAACTGTGGAAAAATTCAGCATCTGATCAGCATGGTCATCACTCATGACTCATGACTGCATATATCACGTATACAAGTTAGATGGTCATGACTACTAACTTGTAAACTTAGATTGTATATTATACAATCTACAATATTAAATGCATAATTTTTCTTGGGTTAAATGCATTGTAATAGCTACAAAATTATATGATTTATAATATTTGTTTCTTGAATTTTACTGTTATGACATATCGGCTTTGGAGGTCATAATGAGATATGTAACTTGAAAATGTTATACGCTCTTATAATTACATTATTGTAGTTCATGCTTTGAATGTGATTTGTTTCATTATTGACAGTTCCATATATCCTGCACTTTGCAGGAGTAGCCTCTAAGGAAAACAGACAAAACAAGAAAAACCCAAATGCCACAACCACACAGCAACTCCAACCATCAGCACACACACCTCTTCAACTGAACGGGGGAGGGGAATGTGTCTTGCCACAACAAAAACGTGTGACTTAACAAAATCCCAAATCTATACTTGTTCGAAATGGGTCTTTCTCAATTTAAAAGTTCAAAACTTTATCAAAACAAATGAAATTCAGCCATTACCATACAATGAAATTCGAAGCCATTAACCTTGCACTGTATGTGGGTGAAATGAAGTAAATTCCAGCAAATGAAAAGAAACCCATTAACAATAACACAATTTCGGAGAACACAGAATAGAAGATAGTGGAAAAAAAGTACAGATCACTCACCGTAGGGAAGTGGGTTTTGAGATTTTTAGCTGAAAGGGGTTTTTCCGCTGAGGCTCGTACACCTTCTGGGTAGGCAACGAGTACGACGTGGTTGACGAGAGGAGTGAAATTGGGGAAGAAGTTCGAAATGGGTTTATGGAAGGACTGGGTTGTCTTCTGGGCTCTTCATCGGCGTCGGTGGTCTTCCTCGGGGATCTCTCAGGTGGGCGTGGAAGTCTCTTGTCTGTGTTGAGCATGAGAACTGTTATACAAAATGGCTCTCATCACGAATAGAGAAGAAACGAAGACACTGGATTTTCAGCTTAGCTACAATAAAAAAAACGTGTTTTGAAAAATTTCAGCTCCGCTACAGTACCCGCGTTTTGCTACAGTACTTTTCAGTTTTTAATTTTCAGCTACATCCAAACGGACCCTTAATCTATCTAAAGACTTCAAAAAGCAGTCAAAATCGCAAATTGCCCTCTGGAATATAGAGCCCAATTCGAAGATGGGCCAGAAGAAGTAAAATTTCTTTGAATTGATTCATGTTGTGAAACATTCAGTCCTATGAACAAACCCATTTATGTGTCACCGTTACATATAACATTCCTCTACCAACATAGAAGTCAGACCGGACCCATGTTAGATCGAATCGGATCCCATATGCACTAACTTGCCCTCACATTCTTATCAAGGAATAATCAGCCATCAAACCAGAAAAGTTTGATTTATATGCCCATGCTAAGGAGATGTAAATTATATATTTTCAGCTTCGGATAAAATGTTTATTTAAAGAAATGAAAAAAAAAAAAAAAAACCTGGGGTTAAAATGTCAAATAATTGTGATACTCTGCAGTTTCATTAACCGGATGGCTTGGGACATAGATTGGAAAATCAAGGTCTGCGAGTAAAGGCATCGCAGAGAGAGAGGAATAACCCTGATGCTCATTACACTGATATGGTTTATGATTTAGCTAAAAAATGATCAAAACTCATACCACCAATAATTTGTTTTCAGCTTTTTACAAATTCTACCCTTTGGATATATGTAAAAGTGTCAATTATATTGTCTTGGACATTATCTTTTTGACAAATATAACTTTCTATTAACAATTATCATTAAATCTTAACATAAGACTAGAAGTCTAGAACAGATCGCATTATATGTGCAAGATTTTCCCACATCACCCACTTTTTTAAAGCGATATTATACACATATAAATCAAACCCATTTAAGTATTTTAAAAAAAGGATAACAAGAGATGATGGCCAGGCCTACAAAATTGCGCCCGGAATTGCCTTATTACTGAACTACATGATCGAAAAGAGAAAACAAAAAAAAAAAAAAAACAAAAGCAAAGAATATTTTATTTATAAAAGTAATACTCATACTGAAATTCAAGAACTAATGGCTGGGGATGAGAAGAAAAAAAAATATCAGAAGTCAAATAAAAAAAAAATTCTTTAACTGCCTGGAGAAGCTTGGAAAACTCAAGGGAGGTGCTGAAGAAAGAAGTGTAATTTAGTTGGTAATGGTAGGATAATTAATGCATGGAAAAATCCTTGAGTCCAAACTTTAATGGGTTTGAACTTAAACCTAAAAAAAACTCCATTAACCCAAACCCCATCTTAGAGGCTAGCCTAATTAATCCTCAAAGCCATTGTAGGGACAGTATCAAACTGAGAAATCTTTTCGAAGACAAATCCAGTAAATCTATCATGGGCATCCCATTGAACGTTCCTCTACAAAATAAACTAGAATGGTGTAGTAATGTTGATAGATTCAAGCAATGCACTACTCCCTTTTGGTGGAGACTTTGGAAGCTAAAGATTCACGAAAGACTAAAGATCTTGCTGTTGAAAGTTGCTGTGTATTTCTTACCAACCAACCAAAGGTTGGCAAGGTTTGTTCCAATTGAAAATGATGTTTGCAGTTTTACTTTTTGTGATGTAGAGAAAGAATTTTCTCTACACTTGTTTAAAAAATTTCCTGTAGCCAAAGCAGTGGTTTGGGTAGTAGGGGTTTCGTTTTAAAGCTTCAACTCAATTCTTGAGAGTGTTGATCGATCCACCAGTGTTGTTGATTCGAAGGAACACTTCATGCTATTTGCTGCTCTTGCTTTCAATTATATTTGGAGTCAGAAATCAAGTTAAACATGGGGGCTCAAAACCAACCTTACAAAGAAATCCCAAGTAAGATAGCTTATCTATTTGAAAACCAATGGAGTAGTAACCTTATATAACAACCACCACCACAACCACAACCACAACCAACTATAGGAGTTCCTCAGTCATATAGACTAGAGCAGGAAGCAATTAAGTTCAACATTAATGCAACACTTCGAAAATATGCAGCATGCCTTGCTCTAGTAGTTAGAGATGTAGATCACAAAGCAATTAAGTCAGCATCCCAATTTATTTGTGTACTTCCCTTTAGGTAAAGACACCAACAGATTGAGATGGTCAATTCAGATGACAAAGGTAGATGTTTTCAACCAAGTCCCGATAAAAGAACTTTGATAGGTAAAATATAACTCATGCACCAGTAGAAGTTTGGAACCATGACTTTACCCTTCACCTATTACTTAGGAGGGAGGAAATGCCATTTGATCAAAAAGACCATTGGAATTCAAAAGGATATAATCACCCCTCAATTATTTCAATTTAATAACATGACCCAACTAGAATGGTTAAATTTATTATCACAAGCCTTCTAAAGCTATCCAAAAATAGTCTCAAAGAAAAGAACCATAATGGTGATAGACAATATGAAAAAAGAATGCAAGCAAATATAATGGCAGCAACAAAACGCTAAAAGAGTACTAAACATTTGCACCAAATTTCTATATTTAATTTAGATCAAGAGAGACTAGATACTTCTAATAACAGAACAAATGAACAGAAGAAAAAGGAAAATCCAATTCCAATTCAGGAAATCCAAAAACGTAAATCACTAATAAACCAGGCTGATTCCATGCATAGAATTTTACATGTCAACAACCCACACTGTCAGAGAAACAAAATGGGGGATAAAGTTAAGAAGGGACTCAATGCTCAACGAACAAAAAAACGTAATAAAAATCAAATTACTTTAGATGCAACCATAATTCACAATTTCACCATTCTAGCATGTACCTAGAGAAGAAAAACACTGAGAGAAGTTGAAATTTGAATGTCAATATATTACAGAAGACCAATCCTATACCAATGAATCATTAAGTTAGAGATGGCACACAGCGAGCAGCATGTTAAATAAGAACATCTGAACACTGATGGTAATCTACTTACCACAGAAGACGATGATAACAATCTAGCCCTAACCCCATCAGTGAAAGAATTTACTACCCACTCAATAACCACCAAAAGGGTGAAGAGCATAACTACAGGTTAAGGCTAAAGTCATCCATTTAGACCCCTCTGGTTCTGTTTGCTAGAAGTAGCTTCACTTCTTCCATTCAAACCAGAAGAATCAGCATCAGAATTTAGCTCTTCAATCCTAAGTGTGGTCACTTCAGCTGATGGTTCGTTGCCACCAAGAACCTGGTTCAGTTTCCAATTCACTCCAGGACCAACAATACCATTATACCCACCTGCAGTCATACCCATAACTCCAACCCCACCACTCAGGTAAGCAGGATAAATTGAAGCACTGCCATAAGGCAGCAGGAATGTCCTAGCACCGATCACACCAGGCCCATACCAAGGACTTCTAGGGGCAAGTGGAGCAACCCCAGAACCAATGCCACCATATCCTCCTGTAGGGTACCAACCACCATAAATGTTTGTTCCATAAAGAGAACCTCCCCCACTACTAAACCCAGGAAAAGGTGCATAACCAGGAAGAAACCAGTTTGTAGGATTATAAGGAGTGGAACTGCCAGGAGACCCTCTTCCACCCTCAATTCTCATCTTAAAACCATTGTCACTTCCATTATTTGCCTCTTTTGGCACAGCTCTCTTGACCTCCACATGCCTACCATTCAGCTCATGAAACTTATTCTGCATAACAACCTCCAGAGATTCCTCTGAATCAAAGGTGACAAAGCCAAACCCCCTAGGCCGATGGGTTGTGCTGTCATGCATCACGACTACATCTGTTACCCTACCAAACCTCTCAAAGTAATTCCTAAATTCTTCCTCAGTTAGACTAGCTGACAAACCCCCTACAAAAATCTTTTTGGTCCTAAACTGATTATCTCCATTGTCAGAACTACAACTCTTACTCAATCCCCTATTCTGCTGTTGGTTTTGGGGGTTGTGGTATTGTTGTTGTTGTTGTTGTTGTTGATGATGATGTTGTTGTTCACTTCTGGGTATAGCTTTTTTCACTTCTACCTATAAAATCAAGGAGATTTAGTAGTAAATTAAACAACCCAGAAAATAGATACACATTAAAGTTGTTTGTGTTCTGCGAAAATGTACTGCAAGAAAAGAACTCAAATACCAAACCATAAGGAATCAATCCAAAAATAAAATTAATGAATTGGAGTCTGAAAAATTAGCGAATTTAAAAATAAATAAATAAATAAATAAATAACCCTTTCAGATATACAAAACCCCGCGGTTTTCCTGTAAAACACAAAACTCCCCAGAAGTTTATAATGTAACACTCAACCCAATGTGGAATTATTTTATGCGTAACCCCTTAAACATCCATAAAAACAAACCAGGAGTTGTTTGCATGATGACAATTAACAAGTGTCAGGTTGATATCATTCCACATAAAACATAAACATGGGTAAAAAGTTACACTCAAATCCTCCACGAGGTAAAGTGTTACACAATTAACGGTTTACACATGAAACAGCATCATAAGGATTAAGTGTTATACTCAAAACCTCAAGGCGTCCCACATTTTAAGGAAAACACCACCAGGATTTCATATAAATTTCCCATTTTTATTATTATTATTTTTTTATAAAACATATACGCAACAAAATACGTAGACATAATTGTAGTAACCACTAACATATGCGTACACAAAATACTTAATTTAAAGAAGTTGACCCAATTATCCAAATTCGTTCAAAATTATCCCAATTTTTCTCAGCAACCAAACATAGTAAAAAGAAATTCAAACAGTCCAAATCCCACTTAAAAAAATAATTAAAAAAAAAAAGCAAAAAATCAAAACTGACCACTTTGCCGAATATAGTATGGGAATCGCGAAGAGCTTTGTCAGCAGCAGAGGGCTCAGAGAACCAAACAAATCCAAAACCCCTAGAATTCTTGGTGATGCGGTCTTTGGCAATCGACGAGCCCAATACGGTGCCGTATTTCTCGAAATGAACCTTCAGTGATTCCTCAGTTATGGCGCGAGAAATTCCCCCAACGAACAGCTTTGCTTCATCGGACTCCATTGCTGTTTTGATTTAGCTCGAAATTCAAATTTTCCCAAAAACCCTAACCCTAGCTGTAAAGAATCACAATTCCCAAAACCCTAGAATTAAAAAAAATCCCAAACATAGCTTCAGTAAACTGGTAAAACGCAAAGTCAACTGTATTATAAAGTAGCTTTTATGGGCTGGGCTCATTCATTTGGTAATTTCGTGTGGGTCAAGGCCCAATGTTTTTAATGGGTTTATCTGAGCTTTAAAATTTAAGCCTACCAAATAGGATTATATGGGTATTGCTGGTGGCCTATTAAATGGCACTACTTGTGAAACAATCGCTTACGTTTCAAGTTGTGTCACAACTCATATGAGCTCACTATCGTACATCCTTCGCTTACAACTTATCGCGTAGGTGAGTTGTGGCACAAGTCATACCATTTTATAGGGGCACTGGCATTACTTCTTTTTTTTTATTTTTTTTAATTTCTTGTTTTTGTCAAAGGGAGGCCCATTGGGCCTTTATGCACAAATAGAGGGACCATAAATCCATTTCAAGTGGATATGCATTTACCATTCATAACTCGCTACATAGGCAAGTTATTGCACAAATTGTGCCATTTTATAGGGCTACTGGCAGTGCTCTTTCTGTTTAATTTCTTGTTTTTGTCCAGGGAAGGCCCATTGGGCCCTTATGCACAAATAGGGGGATAATAAATCCATTTCAAGTAGATATATACCTTTTACACAAGAAATTATATATATATAATAAATTATGGCCACTTAGTGTAGATTTGAATATGGAAAAGATTTGAAATAGATATAGTGTTTATTATTTGTTGTTTATATTTTATTTTTATTAATTTATTTGTCTTAAAATAGGGCAAAATGCAAAAAGACCATCCTTAGGGTTTGGGTCATACCTCCTGTGCTATCAATTTTATCCAAAATTCACAATTCCATTTTAATTATGTTGGCTATGATTGATAGAAATTGGTTATGTGTTGTGCACATGTTATTTTTAAAATGATTTTATTTATTTTTAAGTAAAGTGGTCATATGTACACCACATGATAATTTTTCGGTAGTTATAGTCAACAGAATTAAGATGTATAGGTCAACTTGGACAATTATTAAACCTCAAACATTAATAATATAAAATTAATAGCACATGGGGCTAATTTACAATTGACACAAACCTAAGGGGGGAGGGGGGGTTTGTGCATTTTTTGACCTAAAAGATAAGGTAAACAAAATTGCAGCTGTAATTATAAAAGAAAAGAAAAAAAAGTAAAGTTTAAAATAATTTTATATCAGACAATTAATAAACTAAAGCTAAACATAAACCATGCCGAACTAGCTACATTGAGAATTTTTTTAAGAGAGTTTCAATTTATGACGTCCGCTCTTGATGATAGTTATTTATTATCAAATCAAGACACCAATCAGTTTTTGGTATAGATGGAGATTGAACCTCAGATCTCTTATATAATTATCAAAAATTTTACCAGTTAAGCTAACTGAAATCCACAAGTACATTGAGAATTAAAGGTTTATAAACTAGCCCTTTATCTAGACTAGATTCTTCAGCTTTTCTTCCATTGTACTAGGCTATTTCTATTCTTCTTTTTAGGGCGTCCTTGGATTAGAAGTGGGCTTGTTCAAGGCCCATCTAGAGCTCATTTCAACTTATGGCATCAAGATTAGATTCTTACCTTTGATTTTTTTTTTTTTTTAAAGGAGATATTATAGAACCAATCACTTCAAAACTAGTTACTTATTTATATATGTTCTTTGTTTACAACAACGATTTACTTATTTTTGTTCATATTTAATGTTTTTTTACTGGTTCATATTTCCTCCTTCAGTATACACAAAACTAAAATCATAGAAACTAATCGTGAGTGTGTGTGGGGTTATATCCTAATGGTTCTAGCATCTCTTGTGACGTCTAAGTACTATAGCTAGAAAATAAACTTTTGACCAAAGTTTTGAAATCTATTTTGTTCCAGCCAGAATATTTCGTTTTGATATATAAACCTCCTATTTTGTCTCAGTCAAAATTCCGGTTATATCGTTTTATATCGGTCATTTAAATGGAATTCCAACATTTTGGGTGAAACATGCTTTTGTGATTATCATATTGTAATTGTATGAACCCCAACCTCTCTCCATCTCCTATTTACCTAAAAATTATACCATTCTACGCATGATGTTTTGTGTATACTTGCAAGACACGAATATGTCAAGTTTGACATTGGAACTCTCCAAAACCTTGAAATATTCACTAGCTCAAATGAAATCATCACCAATTACGTAACAATACCTCGAGTTTTGTACTCATCCCTTTCTTAAACAACTACACATCAAATACCTTGAGAATACCTGCCTACATAAACAAACAAACATTAATTTTTCTAAACTTCTCCGCATGTAATACTCAGATCAGGCTAGGATGAAAAAAACCGGACACAAAGCTTTATGCTAATTGTGCAGAGGGATTCAATCCCAAGATTTCCTCACATGCTGAGTTGCAGCTCAATGCTTAAAAAAGGAAATGACTGATTAGTATAATAAGATTGGTCTTATGCGTGCGAATATTCGATAATCGCGCTCTAATTTTTTATTTCAAGGATATGTGAACATAAGAATCCTCGTTAATCATTTAACTAATCAATCTTTTCCCTTTTCTAAATCTTGCATGTGAGATGTAACATAAATAAGTTTTGAACAAGTCATCTTGTTGGATGAGATTTTTAAATATATTAGCAAAGGTGTTGAACAGTATTATTATATAACTATTCACGTAGAATCATTATGTGGTTATAATCTAACTACTCGAGAATTGGTGGGTTCTAGTTAACTTAATGAATAAAGTCTTTGATGATTGTATAAGATATTTAATATTCAATCTCTGCCTACATCAAATACTGATTCGTGTCTTGGTCTAATGATAAAAAATTATTATTAAGAGCAGATATTATAAGTTGAAACTCTCTTAAAAAGAGAAACTATTAGGGGGATTGAATTAAAAGGCCTCTCTTAATATAAGTGCTTCACCTTGTTAAGTGGCAATACTACCACCACCAATATTAACATATGGCCCCATAAAATTTTGACTATTCAATGGCTTAAGGTGGTCCAAATCAATATAATTATAGGCATAGTGATTAAATTAAGCAAGATGATGATGTGAGAAGCATCTTTATGTGTTTTATTTAGTAGTAAAAAACCCTAACCCTCATGGGGTTTATAAATCTCATTCGCATTTTCTTACCTTTGTCATCTTCTCGTTTGCCAAAACATAAATCATTATATAATACCCTCAAAGCTCTTTCGTCGCAAAAAAGCTTCTTCTTTTTTTTTTTTTGCTGGGGTTCTGGGCTGGTCACAATGGCAAACGCAGTGCAAATGGATGCCATGAGTGGGCCCAAACTCCAACTAATTAAATAATTTCCATTACCCAATAAAGATTACTCTATAATAACAAAGTATACATTGGTTTGTTGGAGTTTGATCCAAGGGTTACCTGCATCCTCTGACCTAGTTAGGCTGAGTTACTACTTGGTCTTGAAAAAGTTCTTATTGGCACTGTCATTAACACTCTTTTGTGGCATGCCACGTAGGATCCTTGGGAGACCCTTACGGATGAAACTTATATAACACCAATTTGTCAGAGCATTAGTCCAAAATGGTATTTTACCGTCTACCAACACTAAAAGCAAGAATTATCCCAAGTTGTATTGGTAAAAAAGTGGGATAATAATATTAAATTCACATGTGGTATGACTAGTTTTTACTTTATCTATTAATGGTTTAAAACTTTACACTTTATCTAATTGATCGAGTTACCTTCCTTTGAGAATCTATTATTCACCTCTACTTCTTGCAGATAGAAAAACACATTTTTAAGAAAAAATAAACATAACAAAAATAAAAAAACTAGAATTTTAATTGCTTAAAAAATTACAAAGTGGAGGAATGGCACAAATCAAAGGGCTCAATGAAAATCACTTTTAGTGGTTGACGCGCTGTACACGCCCCTCTTAGCTCGTGGATGGGAGACTAGTTTATGGGTTTGAGAGGTCAGAGTTGAAGAGATTAAAAAAAAAAAGAAAACTTGTGTAGTATTACTTTAGTCGACCAAATTGATGCCATTACGGTTTGCGGATCGAACACTTCTGTCCTTATTCTCAGGTGCTATGATCATAACCTTTCCAGTCCAACCATATTCCTCACGCAGTAGAATGAGAGCTTTAAGCTCTTTCCTTGTAGACACAGTAACTATTCTCTTACCCATAATGAGTCGTGAAGCCTTTTTGAGTTCGGTTCTTGTATCTCTGATTAGCGTACTTCGTAAAGCATCACCAACGTTAAGAGCCTTAGCATATTTCCACCGAGCACGTATCTTCGCAATAGCTTTCATCTCTGTCACTGTGTCTAGCTTCTTCATCGTGTCTCTCTTCTTTATCGTTTTTGTTTTTGTTTTTGCTGTCGGCACTATGGTCAATAGGAAGAAATTGTGCTCAAATGAAACCCAAACACAGTAACAAACCCATCCTCAATTCCAACTTCAAACCCACTTTGGATTCCTCCCTTTTGTTCTTATAGAAGTTCTTAAGCAATCAAAATCTTAGCTTTTTTATTTGGTAAAAACCACATTTTTGTTCCTTCATTTTCACTCGATCTCATTTTAGTCTCTAACTTTTATTTCCACCACTTTTAGTCTCTATTCTAGAAAACGCGTTTCGTTTTCGTCTCTGCCGTTATATCAGAAACGGAAAATGTACATGTGACAAACGGAGTACACTGTTGAGTTGATGTGGCCATTAAAATAATAATAATAAAATACCACGTCAGCATCTAAATTAAAAAAATTAATTTATTAATTTTAACTAAATAAAAAAAATTAAAAACGGAATTAAAAACTAAAAATCACATGAATGAAGATCTAAATGTGCCTTGAACAAGAAAAATAAGAACACAATCCCAGATACAGGATCCCAAACCTAGAATTTTTTTTTTTTTTTTAAAAGAAACTCCATTAAAATCAAAATCAAAAGAAATCGGAAGTTCAGATCGGAAAGGAAAGCAGTGGCATCTCTTCCGATTTCAACCCATCCCCTCCACTTCTCTTCCCTCCTCCTACTTCCACTCATCTTCTTCACCATCACAAACAGCCCCAACCCTCTTACAAACCCAGAAATTAAAAAAAAAAAAAAAAATCCATCAAAATGACCTTCTTGTTCCATAAAAAAAAAATCTCTGTCTCAACAACAATTGTTCTGACAACAACAATTACAACAGTAACAACAACAACAACAACAACATTTGCATCATCATCAGAAGCAAAATGACCTTCTTGCCCCTCCATCTCTATCTCCATCTCCATCTTCTTCCTCGTCTTCCACACCGTACAAGCAAGCGACCCTTGTGACACCAACACCAACCTTAACCTTCTCTTCAACCTTCTCTGCCTTTTCGACACCAAATCCTCCACAAACCCAATCTCCTCCGCCGAGCCCAGTGAGTCCACCTCCACCACCGAAGCAACGGCAGCAGCACCTTTCTTCCCCGGCAACGGCAACCTCAATGCCTGAGCTAGATCAACACGGTTGAGATTAACACAAACTGACTCAAGAGAGAAGACGGTTGTGGGCGTTCTTCTAGTTTCGCTTTGGGGCTCGGCGAGAGAAGACGTGGTAGTGGGAGTCAGTAGTGGCGACGGTGGCTTTGGGAGAGAATAGTGGGGTTGGTTCGTCTTGGATTGCAGGCGATCCTGCGGTGCGCCTTCAATTTGAAGGGTTAGGGTTAGTGGGGATTGGGGATCATGATATTGTTGATCTTGCGGATGGTTTGGATGAGTTTGATGGATTTTTTTTTTTAATTTCTGGGTTTGTGATATTGAGTCTGGGTTTGTGTTCTTGTTATTCTTGTTCAAGACACACTTAGATCTCAATTTAAGTAGTTTTTGGTTTTTAATTCTGTTTTTAATTTTTTTATTTAGTTAAAATTAATAAATTAATTTTTTTAATTTAGATGCTGACGTGACATTTTTTATTATTATTTTAATGGCCACGTCAGCTCAACAGTGCACTCCGTTTGCCACGTGTGCATTTTCTAGTTTCTGATGTAATAGTAGGGACGAAAACGAGACGCGTTTTCCAGAATAGGGACTAAAAGTGGTGGAAATAAAAGTTAGAAACCAAAATGTAAATCGAGTAAAAATGTAGGGATGAAAATGTGATTTTCGCCTTTTTATTTTTGTTATGTTTGTTTTTCCCTAAAAAAGTGTTTTCTAACAGCAAAAAGAGAGATGGGTAACAGATCCTAATGGAAGGTACCTCATGTGGACAAAGTATAAAGTTTTAAACCATAGGCATAGTGAACACGGGTTATACCACAAGTGGGTTTACTGTAATTATCCCTAAAAAAATATACTATTGTGCTATAGTAGCCTCTTACAAGTAAGAGCATTTGCATCTGGAATTTATAAAAAAATTTATTTTATCATCTCAAAATCTAATGTATCATTTATACTATACTATTTTACAACACACCTAACATCCCAACTTTTATTTTACCATACTACACATTAAAATAATATAAAATAGAATTAAAATAATATAAAAATATTCTCACTACAACCACAACTTAGCAAACCCACAACTCAACAAGCACGCTCATTCAACCATAACTCAGCAAGCCAATTGATCAACCACAACTCACAGCAATGCTCCCCGTCGAAATCCCGTCAGAACCACCACATACGAACCCCATCGGAACCACCATGCACGACCTCACCACGATCCACGCATGACCTCACCACGATCCACACCAATCTCCACCGCTATACAAACCCCATCGGAACCTATAACCACTGATCCCAAAACCCATTAAACCCGAAACCCATCAACAAACCCATTAACCACCGTGAGAGACCCATCAACATACCCATTGTCGTGAGAGACCCATCAACCACCGTGAGAGACCTATCAACACGACGGCAAAAAAAACACAATCACTAGAGAGGGTGATTGCCCCATCGGAATCCACATGTAGCAATTGCCCCATTGGAACCCACATCGGAACTCACCCTTCACTAGAGAGGTTGATTAGACAGAAAGTAAGGAGAGAGAGAGTAGGGAGAGAGAGAAGATAAGAGGCTGTGGAGAGAGAAAGAAGTAGATATTTTAGGAAAAATGAATAAAAAATTATTATTTTGGTTTTGCAAGTTGTTACAATAGATTCTAAATGTAGAATACTACTATAGCTAGATTGTATATTTTTTTTAACAATTGGCATGCCGAGTGTTGGGACGTTTTTGTGTTTTGATGGTAAAATATATCTACATTTGGCATATAACAGTCCGGATGCGAATACTCTAAGAGGCTACTGTAGCAAGATTGTATTATTAAATAATATAATTTTATTGTGTGTCTAATTTTTTATTAATAGAAAGAAGAGAGATGGTTTTATGTTGTATATTTTATTCAGCAGATATATATTATTTTAATGTATTGTATAGGAAAATAAAAGTTGGGATATTGGGAGTGTTGTAAAATGATATTGTATAATAGATAAAATAGTTTTTGAGATGATAAAATGAAATTTTTTGAAGAAATCGGATACGATTGCTCTTAGAAACTTAGAATAATATTGAACATTAGTAACACAACACCACTTTATACACCAATAATAACAAATTGTTGAGGTTCAAAAAATCACAATGATGTCCTAAGACGCAAAACAATGCAAATGATTGAAGCCTGAGAAAATAATAAAGTATTTGGGCTCCCAATATAAAAAGGCGGAGAGATCCAAACCCATTAAGGGTCCGTCAAGAAAGGTCCGAGCCCATAGATGGTTAACTTTCGACTCCCACAAAATAAAGGAAGAAAAAAAGTCCAACCTAGTCATTAAAAGTCAGAAAAATCACTGGGGAACTCGGAAAATAATTGGGCTAGGATACCTGGGAACTCCTAGGAGCTTGGGATCCTTGGGACCAGCAGCAAGGCCAAGTTTGGATTAAGACAGGTCAAGGGGGTACGCCAAGACGCATAAAGAACAAAAGTAGATGTATCTCTATCAGCCACTCAATGATGCAGAAAATGGATCAGAATGCTTAGGAACCAACAACTCATGAACAAAGAGTTGGTACGTCGGGGAACCCAGAAAAAAGAACCATGAAGGAAGGTGGCTAGGAAACTTTCAACCTAACAAGAATGAATCGACTCACTTGGTAAAAATGATAAAGGGAAATGCAGCCAAAACTTGAATATGAAAATGTGGAATATAGAAGCCTTGAAAGAAGAAAGACCAAAGGTCAGCTCTGTAGGATATCCCATAACAGAATGTCAACAAGAGGCTTTTGAGGAAGAAACCTCAAAAGAAGAAAACAATGAGGAATGAGGAAGGGGCCAGCCGCCAACGTTGTTGGCATAACATAGTTCTGGTACCTAGGGGAGCAAATTGAGGGAGTCAATGGTACCCCGAAAACCCTAGGATGACACTATAAAAGAGGAAACAACTACTAGCGAAAGGCATTCAACAACAGTCCATTAGAGTGAAGTTATTGAGAAAAAACTCTGTGAGAATTTGAAAAAGATAGAAAAGAAAGAGAAATATCGTCTGGTGTCCTTAAGCAGCCACTAGAGAACATACTTTGATTCAAAGGAATTCAAACTTTTCAAGTCTTAGAGGCCTGAAAAGCCATCTGAAAAGCCATCTAAGTCTATGATTTTTGAACTTATTTGGAACTTGTAACACATCCTAGTAAACGTAGTGTATTATATAATAAAAAAGTAACAAAGTATCTTATATTATTTCAAGGATCTCTAACATTTTATTTTGTGCCTTTCTATATTATTTCGTTCCTTTGCTGCCTTTTTGTTTGTTCAATACATATATTTCTTGTATATTAGCATGTATGTGTTATAGGATTCGTGCTCTGTGCAAATCAGTCCAATTTAGCTGCGGTGAACAAAGTCCAATCACTTTAAACAATAAGTATTGGGCCTAGGATCCCTGTTCATACTTAGGCCTATGCCTTGGGAAAAAAAAACCACACACAAGTTTTGCATATCAACATTTGTTTAAAAAAAGTCTCAATTTTGTTACTTAGCCATATCTAAAACAATTGCATAAAGGAGATGTGTTTCACATATATCTCAATCAATACCAATAAAGTTACATCACACCAACAACAAATCTTCACTAATTAAGGTATGATACACCAACAATGTTGTTAGGATGCATCTCATCTAATTATGCATATTCTATCACCTAGCATGGTAATGGAAGATGTTGATGCATGTTACAAGACTTGAGTCATTTGAACCCCCCAAAAAAAATACTTTATTTTTATAGTTAATGCTAGTAGGTCAAGCTTATTAACCGATAATAGTTATAGAGATATAATATAGCTTCTTTGGCATCAGTTTTAGCTTTTAACTTTTATGTACAACTTTTTAAAATTTAATATTTTTTCGCATTTTCTCATTTTTTTTCAAAATTTTATAATATACAAGTATATTTTAGCACACTTTCAGTAAAAAAAAAATTAGATAAGCTATTCTCAAACAAACACAGGATGTAATTTGGCCTCCCACGTGCATGCTTAGTACCCATTTGGGTACAGGTGAAACGTAGTGCATCTGCGTTTCAAATTTTTTTTTTAACCAATGCATGAACAGTGCATTAAGGCAAATAAATAGTGTTTTGTGAGTGTGAATAGTAACCGGATTTTTTTTTATTTTATTATTTTTAGTTTTCAGCAAAATAAACGGTATCTAAACGCACCGTTAATATACATGGAGAAAAATTAGTTACCCCTACAAATGGTGAGGATCTTTTTATGCTCAAAGAAACAAGCTACCTTTGTTGGTAAAGCTATAATGTGGGCTGGTTAAGATTTTGACCCAAAAAAAAAAAAAACCATCACAAGAATTAAAAAGAACAAGGTCCAAGCCTGTATGTTTCATTTATTATCATTATTATGACTTAAGAGTAACTCAATGTGAGCTACACACTACTTCTACTAGTACTTTAACCAATTCTTGATTAAAACCACCCAATAATTATGGAAGCACATGAAATATTACTACCCTCATGTTGCACAGATTAAAGGAGGTTCTAACATCCAACCATATTTTTCTAATTAAGTACGAAGGCCATGCACATGCACATAGAGAAACTGAGAACAAATGTCAATGAGATACATTGGGATGACCTTGAAAAATGGAGAAAGACATTGTCAAAAATTAAGGAGAATGTTAATCAATACTTTAAGAGCATTGATTTAAAAACTATTTTAAGATATTTTTTATAAAAAAAAAAATCAATTTATTATTTTATAAATTTTTATATATTTTTAAAAATAATATTAAAATTTTATTAAAATAGTCTATTAATATCTGCCCAAAACATAAAAAGCCAGCTCAAAGAGCTTAGGTATCTCGAGGAGATACCAAAATTGACGCTCCTATAGACCAAGACAAGGGAAGGACAGGCATGGTGGATCCTTGAACATTTTAATCCTTTCTTTATTTTGACCAAGGACAAAAGGTGATAAGACATGCCTTTGGGATTACACATTCTTTGGACTTGCAAACCCTAGAAAAAATATAGTCTTATTTTTTATTTTTTTAATGCCCTTAATTGCATCGATACCAGTAGTTTATTTATTATTTGCTCTTTTACGATATTTTTAATCATTTATGGTTGTCACTTGCCACCCAAATAAACTAACCTATTCCAGTACGACACATTTGTGATAATTATTTTTATGGCTGAGATTACATTTGTGATTTTGTGACCCAGTTCTATGGGCCATGGGGGCAGAAATGCAGAACCAAACAACTAAACTAAATAACTTTTTTTTCTCTTTTAGGTAGCTATGAGTAATACTACTTTTATCAAAAAAATAATAATAATAATCTTAACAAGACTACTTCTTCACAATACATAACCCATATTTATATTGTGAGAAAATTGTTTTATAGGATACCTCTTATACTTATGAGTCATAATCTTGCTCATTCTTAGGCTATTATAAATTGTGAGAAAACAGTTTTATAAAACTGTTTCATAAGATACTCTTTTTTTTACTTTTGAGCTATAATCTTACTCATTTTTTAGGCCATGACTTGAGGAATATTAAAAAGATATTTAATTATGTTAAAAAAAAAGTTTCAACTTTCTAAAACATCGATTTTTTCAATGTACATATTTTATTTTTTACATAGTAAACAAATAAATTAGATAAATTAATAAAATTAAATTCATCCAAACACATGCTAATGTATACGATTAAATTCATACTAGTGTAGACATGAACTCTTTGATTCATATATATTTCATTTCCATTTCATACTATGAGGATTTAATCATGTCCACATCCAATCAAAAGTGGCAGGGGACCAAAGGATCTTCTGTGGTCATCACCAATCAAACCAAATGTACTGAACAAAAAAAAATTCAAAATTGAAGGCTCAAATATATATATATATTTAAAAAAAAAAAAAAAGGAAAAAGCCAAGTTAGTCACGTGAGCATCATGACCTCAACTGGGAAATCAAATACTAATCAAATACTTTCTTTCTTCACATCCCCTCTAATTATTATGTTCCATTTAGGCTAGGCTTTCTAGAATAGAATAGAATAGAATAATAGTTTTTACTTTTTCCTCCTTTAATTCCTAATTAAGTTCATTTTCCAAGTTGTTCTATTATAAAGAAAATTTTAGTAAAAAATTATATATATATACACACACACACACAGGACTTTCCTTTGCTTAGTGCCCCCATGTGTGTAGGGGGTGTAGGGTAAAGACTAAAGTTACACGTCTCGTCTCTATATGACTATACTATCATGTTCTCTGTAGGGCACTACGGTTTATCTTAGCTGTATATAGGTCGTCTGCAGCTGGCACTTTCTTGCATCACTTTTGTTCAAACCGTAAACTGCTATATCCCATAGGCTTTATCTTAGCTGTAGTATAAAAATTTTCATTATATATATATATATAATTTTTATTTATTTAATTTGAAAATATTTTTTTTTTTTTATTGTAAACCATATCTTATTTTAAACATCGTGACTTAAATTATAGAAATATGTGATTGACCGTATAAACTATGGCGGAATTAGAATTTTATGAATGTGGGGCCAAAATAATAATAAATATAAACTTGAATCAATATAATAATTTCATACAAACTATATATATATATATATATATATGAAGAGTTTGGGAGCTAACTATATTTCTTTTGAAAATTTTAAGTACATATAGCGGTAAAAAACTAATAATTGAGAAGTTTGGAAGGCCAATCATACATTTTTTGAAATTTTTTTTTGAAATTTTAGGGTTAATTTTCTAATATTGAAAAAAGTTTTGTTGTGGTTTGGGGGGGGGGGGGCAGCCCTCCCTTCTATCTAAGTGGTTCTGCCTCGCTTCCACAAGGGCAGCCTAACAAATATGAAGGTTTAAGACGATATATTTAAATGGGGCATTTTTGTTATCACTTAAATAATATTTTACTAATATTTAATATTATAATTTTTTTTATAACAAAAATCTATTCATTTTATTTTGTAATATGTTTCTTTTAGGGGAAAATGTTAAAGTTATAACAAATTTTACTAAAAAAACTTTCAAATGATGTAGAAATGAATGTGATTAGTGATACTTTAAAAAGATAATAAACAAGTATTTGAATGAATGATGTTAAGGATATTATAAGTTTTACAACATGAGGCTTACAAAGATGTATCACTAATCACAAAAAATAATTCAAAAATGCATTTAATAGGTTATTGACGTCTATATATCATATTAATTGTTACATCAAGTTGTAAAGTTTTCAAGTAAAATTAATAATATTTATAGCATTTTCCTATCTGAATTATTTCTTGTGATTAGTGACAAATATTTGTAAGAAAAAAAATGCTAGAGATACAAATTCTCTTTACAAAAATATTTATAAACTAATGATGTGGTAAATGATTATAGATAAGAAAAAAAGTGATGTTAAATGTAGGCCATAACAACAGTTTGTAAAAATATTTTAAAATGGTTTGTAACTGTAGCATTGCTCTATTTGTAATTATTCAATTATATTACTCAATTATTTGGGACTTCGTAAAAGTAGAGGAAAAATATAAAACTATTTTTTTTTCTATATGTCCAAATTTTTATTTTTTTAAATATATCAATTTTTTACCCAAAATTTGGGGCCTTCCTTTAGTAGGGGGCGTTAGGCAGTGGCCTAAGTGCCCTAGGCCTAGGGCCGATCCTGCGCTTCTAAAGATATAACTGTCTTTCAATGTACCATGGTCATCTATTTTGGTGTTAAGTGTGATGAAATTAATTTTTAAAAGACTAATTTATTCTTCTCTCCAAAACAAATCATTGAGGGGTAAATTGGTATTTTAATGCTAAATTCGGTTAGACTTAACAACAAACAAGCAGTAAAAAATTAAGTGTTGCAAAGTTTTTGATTTGGGAGGATTGATCGTGCACTTTGTTTGTTCATGAGACAAAATATAAAATGGAGTATACTTTAGTGTGTGTTTTGTTATGACAACAAGGATTACTTGCAAAATAATAATAATAATAATAATAATAATAATAAATGCGTAAATAAAGTTATAGGTCACAATTTTATCACATTAACAAATTATGAAATATATAGTAAATAATATTGTGTCTCTAATATTATTCTTTTTTAATCACTTCTTGTTGTCCTCTTAAAAATAAAAAATTGAGCAATAACCATTAATTCAACATCGAAATATCATCCCTTATTAACTACTGGTTATGACTACTTTATTAAGTTGATTGCATATGTGATTAGATTTTCTTCCCCTAGGCTACATAAATAGCTAGTTTGATTGAATAGTAGAATGGTGGAGTTCTATAAATTTTTTTTTTTTTTTGAGGAACAACATCGATCAGTCTATTAAATAGAAGGAAAATCAGCAATTACAAGAAAAAAAACATTTGGAGGAACATACTCCATCCAGACTAACAAAGGGTCTGATTGTCTTGCTCTCCTAGCTAGAGCATGAGCTACAGAATTGGTGGAGTTTTATGTTAAATGTTGCAAAAGGAGTTATTGATTCATTTAATGATGATATTATTAAGATGATGGACTAACCTATGTTTTAAGTTTAAAGCATGTGTTGTGTATTTAAAAGTTAAACCCTTTTAGATATACATTACTGTTAGTTTCTTTAAGACCTTCTCCTAGAGACGAACCCAGGATTTTAAGTTAATGGAGGCCAAAGTATAAAGAAAAAAAAATTCCAAATAGGCATCCATATGGTATTAAAAAATTATAAATACTCAAAATCATTGTTTCTAAATACATTAAGATGCAATCATTTACCAACAAAGACAAAGACAAAAACAAAAACAAAATAATGTTTTTTTTTTTAATACTAGGCTGGCTAAGTGGCTATGATTTAAAAAAAAAAATAGAGCATTCACAGTGGTAGTATTAAAAATTTTAGCTTTTATTACATTACTTTACAATATACCTAATGTCAAATATTTTTTTTATCACTCCATTTAAAATAATATAAACAACTCATTAAAAAAATAAAGGAAGCAAGAGACATATAATCTTAATAAAATAATGTGTTTTATTCTTAGCATTTTGCTATAGTCAACTGGTATTTATACCAGTTTACTTTAATTAGTTGCAAAAAATTTAGTTTTAGCTTCTCCAATAACACATAATTTTTTAGTTCTTTGGTAGTTAAATAGTTTTTTTTTTTTTTTTTTTGGTGCTAAAATATAAATACTATTATGAATGTTTTTATTGTTTTTGTTGGGTTAAATAGTTGCTAGTTGGGTGAGGTTAGTTAGGTTTATTGAGGAGAATGAGCGCCTAAGGTTTTGGAAGGGGGCCCAATTACATAAATGAAATATATTATAACTATATATACAAATAATTAAAAAAAATTGGACCCAAGGGGGGCCCAGGCCCCCTTGGGCCCCCACCTAAGTCCGTCTCTGCCTTCTTCCTTTTCCCCATATGTGTACATGTTAAAAATACTTAGTATTCTTTAAAAAAAAAAAATCCTTGACATTTATATGGAAATAAAATAAAATTTACAACCATGCTTAAGTTATCATAGAATAAATGTCATAGATTGAAATCTGTTGTATCCAAAAAAATAAAGTCAACTAAGAATAACTTGTCTTAATATTTCTAGCAAAGATGTTCAAAATTCAAATCTCATTTTCTCTATTATTGTAATTATAAAATTAATTTTCTTTTCTTTTCAATTAAGAAAATGGGAGAATAAGGATGTACATCTTTGGGTAGTTTATTTAATTAAAAGCGTTTTTTTCCACCTTTAAATAAATGATGATGAATAACCTTAAAAAAAGGAAAAAGAAAATTTCAAATAACCTAGATCTAGCAAATTTCAAATAACCTAGATCTAGCAAAGAAGCATCTCTAAACTGCTTATGGTTCGTTTGGATACAGTTGAAAGTTGAAAATACTGTAATAAAATAATTTTTAAATGTGTGAATAATATTATGAGACTTATTTTTAATGAAAAAAGTGATTGAAAAGTGTGTGAACAGTGCATGAACAGTACGTGTACGGTACATAAACTGTATAAATAGTGCGTGCATAATCATTTTGTCCCTTAAAGCTGAAACATGTACAACAGAAGAAAAAAAGAAAAAAGAAAAAAAAGAAGAATAAGGAAAACAGAGACACCAACATTTTCATCTGTATCCAAACTAAAACTTAGTAAATATTCCCAAAAATTTGTAGAAAAATGAATGAAAGATGTAGAAGTCTTCCAAAATATTAAGGACAAAACAACTTGATTTAAGATCATCTAAATCTAAAGTTCTTATATAGCTCTACGATAGACTTCTTAAAATTTTAATTAATCACTGTATAATTAATGGCTTAACTTTTTTTTTTTTGGCGATATCTTAAATGATTAACAAAATAGTACAACCCAAATTTTGTTTTAAAAACTAATAATGCTATGATTAGGATTTAAAAATTTGTTATGGTTGAAATATTTATATTTTATAAGAACATTAAAGAGTCTCAAAAGAGAAAAGCACGAAACAAAAAACAAAAAACTTAAACGAGGTAGGCCGTAGGGCAAAGTGTAGGACTGTCCTTTTGGTCCCCTTGAGGTTGAGGGATTACCGAAATTGTCTTGTTACAGTACAACACGCCTTTGCATCCGCCCAATTATTGGGTTTTATTTTTTTAATTTTTATTTTAACGAACACCCAATTTATACCTTTTTATTTAAAAATAGAAAATAAAAAAGTTGTTATACAACCGCAATATAAAAAATGATAATAATTACATGTAAACCGTTTCTTTTTCTAAATAGACATGTAAAAACTAGTACACCAGTCCTTTAAATTAATTTCAATTCTGGAATATCTCAGTACCTAAGAATAATAATAATAATAATAGGAAAATCTTATTGTGCCAGTTTAGAATTATTTATTTTGGGGTTCATTTAATAATAAAAATTGGTATAAATTAAAAAAAAAATGACTGAAAATATAACTAGAGTGACAAGTAAAACTAAAAATATTAACATTATTGATTCTGCACTCTATAAAATTGATCCAAATTCTAACATAAAATACAATAATATAACATAAAATAACTTATTGGACGCTTTGCGATGCTGGTTAAGGCTGCCATAATAATAATAATGAGCTATCTCAAGCTTTGGTCAGTGATGGCGTCTAGGAACGTCACAATAGTACATTTTCCTGAGACAATCAAATCAAATGGTGGAAAACACCATGCATGGTAAATTGGTAATAGATGCCCTTTGCCGGTATATGTGTTTAAAAATTAAAAATAATTATTTGTACATAGATATATTATGTTTATAATATTTTTATAATAAATTACAGATGGTTAGTTGTTATTAGTTCAAATTTAAATATAACACTAAGATTATTTTTTTGTCTCAACAATAACAATTAATAACAACTTACCACTTAAAATTTATTGTAAAAATATTGTGAACATGTTATTTCTAATTTATTTATATTTAAAAATATATATATAAATAAAAAATTATATAAAAATATATATAATATTATTTAAAAACTATAAATGATTGTTTGAAATCCCAGACCAAACACTCCCGCAACATATTTGACTTAAAAAACATCTTTTCCTTCGTAGTTCACCTTAAGCATCTACTGTTGATGAGTTAAGTTTAACACGAACCTCAGAGTTACGGTAACCAACACTTTATACCATATGGTTTGATTTTTCTCCTTTATTTTATTTTATTTTATTTTTTATTTTTTTTCTAGATTTAGGATAAGTTTGAATATTATTTATTTTGTTGGAACTGAATAATTTATTATTGATAGTACGATAGATAAAGGTAAAAGTTAGTTAAAATAGTATAGTGAAACTCATGAATAGTACTTTAATGACACAAATCAGGCCTTTGGCCCAGAAACAAGACAGGACCGGCCCAAATGACCTACACAATGAATTTGTAGAGAGTGGGCTTGAAGCCTAGACTTCTTGGGACGGTAGAAAATAATGGCAATTGGGCTAAGTTCGTTATTGGTGTGCAACGGGCTGATGGAACGACATTTTCTTTCCTCGGATGTGGGCTGAGGAGTCTCTATCCTTACTTCCCTTGTCCTTTCTAGGAGGAGAGAGTCTTCTTTGTGGGAAAAATCTGAATCCCTTTCTAGTGGTTCCCCATTCTCTATTTATACTCCCCATTTTTGGTTCCCATCCGTCCTGTCCCTGAAAACGCTCCCCAATGGCTATAAAGCTGACCGCCGTCCCCTCAGAAGTCACTTCCCTATTAATGCGGTCAGGCGGGTAGGTGAGAAGCCTTTAATGCGGTAGCAGCAGCTTTATGCAGAGCACGTCCCACTTGTCCCCCTCCTCGCGCGTCCCGTTGAAGCTCTGTATGACTTATTGGGCTTCAAGAGCTCTTCCTTGGGCGCCATGCCATGCTCTTCGGTCCTTGATGATGTTGTCCGAGGATACCCTCTCCTCAGACTCTCTCTCCCAACAGGTCAGCGCTTGGTCGGCGGGCTCCTGGGCCCCCGTTTTAAGAGACCTTATTCTTGATTTACGGCCCATTGGCGGAGTCTGCGTTCTCGGACCTGGCCCAAGGCCCACGTGGTGTTCCGACATCTTTGCCCTCCACAAGTACCAAAAATGGTAATGAACTTTATAAATAGTAATAAAAATAAACTAAATAGTAAAATAATTTATAATTTTTATTGCTTCCTAAATTCACACTTAAACAGTATATATACATACATACATACATATATATATATATATATATATAAAGGGCAGTCATTAATGGCCCGTTTGGATGTTTAAAAAGAGAGAGAGAGTAGAATAGAGGGAAGAAGAGTAATTCAATTACTTTGTTTGAGAGTTTTTTAAGGAATAAGGGGGAGGGGTTTCAATTACCTCCAACCTCTCATTTTTAATTTTCCCAAATTGGAGAGATTTGAAGAGAGAGTAGAATATATAAATTATTGATAAAATAAATTACCTAATTTACCCTTATTATATTAACATAATTTACCCTCATGGACCAATATTGCAAGTCCATTTTCAAATAGGGGTAAATTTGTTTATTTAAACATATTTAATCATTTCCTCTCCTTTCCATCTTAATTTTTAAAACATCAAAACAAGAAAGAGGGGCTAATTACTCCATTTTTCCTTACTAATTTTAAAACATTCAAATAAGGTGAAGGATAATCATTTTCCTCTACTCTCCTCCCCACTACCTCCTCCTCTCTACTCTCCTCCCTCTCTAAATTTCCAAACAGGCCATAAGTAAAAGATGCACACAAATGATTTTTTGTTTGTTTTTTGGTTGGTTGGTTTTAAACAGATGGGGGAAGGGGGAAAGATTTCAAAAGCAAGGGGTTATGGCCCCTACCCAATTCCTTCTGCTGATGTGCGGATGGAAGGTGACATAGGTACGACATGTATTTTTCTCAGTTTCATTTCTCCTCTCTTTTTTGGATTATTTGCTTAGTAATTATCAATATCATGAATCTTTTCGTACACTTTCACTGTTTTTTTTTACTAAAGTTTTGTTTGGTACACAGTACAACTTGAAAATGAAATTAAGTCAACTTGCTCTTTTATATTCAAGTTTTTAAAAGCCTACATTTAATCATTTGTCTTATATATAACTAAATCAAATCCCAACTTATTTACATTTCATTAAAATCACTTATATCAAACAGGGAAACTAAATAATATGTATATTTGACTATATATATTATTCACTCAACCATCACGAAACACTTCAGAAATCTTATATTGTTGGCATTTGAACAACACAATTTTAGGGGTATTTAACTAAGTAGTTGAACTTGTTGGCATTTGAACAACAAAATTTTAAAACCAATGGTAAAATCTACTCCATAATAAAGAGAACCCTGAACAAAGAGAGAAGCTTTGTAAGTATAGGAAGGTCCACAAACACAAGGTTGATATGAAATATGAGCAACTCAGCTCAGTCATTATTATATTGAGTGGGGTTGGTGGGCCATTAACATTTGGCTAAGGCCGAGCCTGTCGGTGAATGGGAAGCGAATGAACTAAATCTACAACCCGCTCTCATTAAGCCCAACACCCAATAGTTGTGTTGAATTGAAACCCCACCACTCCTCTCTCTCTCTCTCTCTCTCTCTCATTTCAGTATTATTGTCATTGTCCATTGTTTTAGAGCTTTATTATAAGGCACACACAGTAGAGAAAGAAAAAGAATAGTAAATATAATATTGAGAATACAATTTTACTCTTTACAATTATTCTAATATCATATTCGCACGATATAATGAGAAAAATCATAAGTAATTTTAGTATACTTTCCTATTCATCAATTAATTTTAAGCTGGAATAATTTGACTCCGTCACGATTCATGGTACTAGAAGCAAAGTCGTAATCGTAAGGAGGGACATATAATCATAAATATCTATGGGGACCAAATGGTGGGGACCCCAGGTGGCACTTTCATTACCACGACACCCTCTGCTGACACGTCAATATCACTGTTGGTAATATCCTCTCTCTCTTCTTCTCTAGGAAAAAGAAGAAGAAGAAGATAGAAATGGTGTGTGTGTGTGTGTGTGTCTTGGAGTGAGGAATCCGAGATGATATGATGGAGATAGAGATACCTTTGCTTGCTTTATTCAAACTAATAATGTGTAGTGACTAGTGATAGCATTATTGTTTTTATTTATTCATTTATTTATTATTAGTAACTTTGTTTTTGTGTGGTTCGATTGCTCTCTCCGTTGCCTCTCTTATTGCTGTCTTTGCAGGAATGGTCATGTCTACATAGAAATTAAACTTTAACATCCCACGCGCATCAATGTCTTTATTGGAAATTTTAAAAAAATGTTAATCAACTGAGTTATAAAGTTAGTAGCCTCTTATGTAAGATATTGGATTGATTAATTTGTTTAGATGGTTATTACATTGCAAATTTTCACATTCATCCCAAAAAGAAAGAAAGAAAATCTAATACATACTTCAACATATCATTCCTAAAGTATTTTTTTTTTTTTAAATCGTTTTCTGGCTAGTTTTTTTTTTTTTCCAAAGCAAAAAACTATTTGGTACAAAAATGAGAATAAACAAAAATAAAATTGAGTGAATAAGCCAAAATGACATCGACAACTCTCATTTGAAAGTAGGGTTGACAATTCATGTTCATGTGTTGAGTTTATGTCATCTCAATTCACGAGTATTCAACTGTATAGGTCGATATAAATATGACATGTTTGTTAATTATATTTAGGTCTCTCAACCTTAATATAACCTGTTTATTAAACAACTGACATGATACGACTCAGCTTGCATAACATGTTTAATTAATAGGGCGTGTTAAGAATAAGATTGACTTAAAATTGACACAAAACTGTTAAAGCTCAATCCTAACTTTTTAACATTACGTCGTGTTCATAGGTTATGTCAAATACTGCCACTCCTATTAGGAAGGTCAAAAGTCATGCATAAAACAACATTAGATGTAATCTCACTCTCATGTACTTATCCCCTTGATATGTAAAATAAATTTTCTCACTCACGGAGAGTCATTCAATCACATACAAAAGACCATTTATAAATTTCGAGGGCCCTAATCCAGTTCTAACTCGTGCGAATGATTCAACTGAAGAAGACATCATGTATTCGGAACAATCTCAGCAGCTTCCTATCCCACAACTCAAAACATATAAGTTTATAAATTAATTTTCACGCAAAGCATATAATATCTTCTTAAAAAACGTTTTATATAGTCCAATTGTTTTGTAGCTTAATATTATTATCATATAATATTTTCGTAAAAAATGTGTTATATAGCCAATTATTTTGTAACTTAATATTATTGTCGTGGAAAGAGGAGATTTTTTGAATTCAATTCATCATGGCTTAGTAGTAGTATCGAATGTGAGACTTGTAATCATTTTCATTTGAAACTTTTATTTTTGAGGAAGAAGTATAATACCTTCCTTCATTCCTTTAATGTGAGCCTTGTAATACTTATTTTATTAAAATTTATTCATTTTTCAATGTGGAGCTGTTATATTTCTTAATTATTTATGACAGTCTTGGTTGAACCATCATCCAATTTCAAAAATATAAATAAACTCATTTTTTCAGTTATTTTTTTCCTCTAAGATAAAATTATATTCTAACCTAATTTATGTGTGTATATGTGTATGAAACTCTTTCTTAGAAACTTTCAATCTGGTCCTTGCCTTTCACACCCCATACTTCTCAAGCCCTTATATTTTTTGGTTATTTCTATTGCTTGGTTTTTAATTCATATATTGATTGTTATATGTCATTACTACAAATTTCACCTCAACTTATAGTGGCTTAACTTTGAATTGTTTGATACTCCTATCGTTCATCTAACCACGAATAGTCAAGATTTTAATAATTCCAACATAGAGTTGTTATAAGAATTTTTAAGGATTTTAATTCAACAAATGTTTACTAGGATGTAGGATCAGGCGTAACAGGTAAGTGGGAGAGAATAGTTAATAAAGTCAAAAAATAACAAAATTAAAAGTAAAAAAAAAAAAAAAAAAAATTGATCAAAGTTTGGGATTAAAAATGAACTTGTTAAATTTCAATCTCAACCATTAATTAAGAACTATTGCACTGTGCAATGACTGCAATTGGCAGAGTTATTGTGCCGTATCTTAATCCGTTTTCTAGCACTATTTTGACACTCATTTAAAATATTGATGACATGATAATTTCTGAATCATTCATTTAATTATTATTGATTAAGATTTTAACTTATCATAATTAAAAACTCTAGCATACCCTAATTTGCAATTTATTTTCTCCATCTAAATTAAATGAGGAAATGAAATGACGGACCAAATTGTTTGCTTTTCATTCATGATTGTTCAACAATTGAAAACATTCAATGAACTGTAATAAATGATGTTGAAATTTTGTATAGTAGTAATAAATAGTTCAATCTAAACAATATATAGCATAAAAATTTGGATGAGATATCTTATGTACTACAGTGGAGTGTATGATCTAAATCTGATGTTGAAGATACTCTATCTCTATGCCAACATTTCCGCAGCTAGAATCACAATTGGGAGACATTATAATTGTGTATTCATTAATGCCTACATCCAACTACCAATGTACTCGTTAATATCAATTTATACATGGCACAAAGCGAATAAAAAAAACTAGGGTCTATTCTTTCACTCAAATTACACAACAAGCACTAGTACATTGTACTGTTTTTTTTTGGGTAATAGGAAATCATATTAACGAAAACTAATGAGCAGCCGAAAGGGCAGTAGCAGTGCAAATACAATTACAAAACATACCATAAAAGTCATGAAGCAAAAGATAAGACATCTCTAGGGAGAGTCTAAAATACAAAAGACATACCAGAAGTTTATTGTTTTTCTAACTGGAGCATTAGCACAAGCATTAGCTTCCCTAACTAAACTCATCCAAAAGCTTCATGCATCAAGCTCAACAAATTGTCAAATTTTTTTTAAAAAAATGAACAGTTGCCTTAATACACTTTCTGAGTTCACTCAATACATCATCTCTCTCTGTCTCTGTCTCTCTCTCTAGCATACTAGTAGAGTATTGAGGCTCAATATTATAGTAATTATACGTAAATAGTCGGTTAGTTTAAGCTTCAAAAGTGAAATATTTAGACCAAATTTGATTAAAAGTGTAGTGAGCATGATGAAAATCCATCCACAAGGAAAAATGTCGGCATACGGATCATAAATAGTTGGAAGCTATTAATTTGGCTGTCAAGTTCAGACTTTCCTCACTCGTAACCATAACTTCCAGCTTTAAAACGTTCACCTGAAACAGAATTATGAACCATCCACATCTTGGTCTAACTACATAGAAATTGGTCCTTGCTCGTGAAAACTGATTTGACAACTGACTATTGTGTAGACCAAAGTGTAAAATTAAATACATCCAGTATTGAAAGCTCTTAAAAGAGCCTACATCATCTGGAATGCTGAAGCTGAGTTATGGGCGTTGAGAGATGGAGTTCAGTTATGCTTAGAATTGAAGCTGCCCGCAGTGATAATAGAGCTGGATGCTATGCTTGTTGTCGATCTGATAAGGAATGCGAGGCAAAACCCAAGCGGTAATAACAATATTGTGGCTGATTGTGAAGAAGGAATGAGCGAAATCCCGAGAGTACAGATCTGGCATTGTTATAGGGAGGCAAACAAAATGTGCGGATGCACTAGCTAGGAGGGGAGCTTTGCTTTCTTGTGATTTTTTTGTTTTTGATTCTCCACTAGTAGACGTTGCTCTGCTGTTGAGCTTAGATGCTGCTAGAACGATGTATGAGCGTAGCATTGCTACTGTTTCTGGTTCTTAGTTTATGAAGTACTTCCTTTTCACCAAAAAATAAAAACAACAGCACCACAACTAGTTCATCCATGGACGAGGCCATGGTTAGACTTGGAGGGGCAATGACCCCTTAAATTCCTTTTTTAAAAAAATATTATTATATATAGGTACTAATTTTAAAAAATTTATTTTAAAAAACTACACTTTTGTTCTCTTAAAATTATCATTGATTCTTTTAAGAGTATTGTTGTAGTCACAAATTTTTTTATACCATTTTTAGAAAATGTTAAGGTAGTAAATTCTTATTGGTTCACATTTGAGCCCATCACTTACATTATCAGCAATTTGAAAACAAATTTGAAGTTTAAATATTTTCCTCATTTTAAAGACCATTAGAAAATATTTATTAGTTTAAAATCTAAAAAAGAAATATACAAGCTCTAAAAAATAGTACAATAACAAAAATTACCAATAGTAAAATTAAAAAAATTAAGCCCAGTTAACCAATTTTATCTAAAATAAACAATCTGAGCGTTTAAAAAATTTTAAACAACTAGTAACTAAGCGACTAAGTAGCAACTAGTCGGAGGCCGAAGTCACTGTACACAAGCAACAGTAAAGCTGCTCCTCCTAACTCTAAGTTCTGGCTTTGTCGGGTATATATCATAATGTTAGGATGAATTCTTTGTTCTAGTTATTGTGTCAAAATTTGAATCTAAATGGTTGGAACAACCCAAGTAGATATTGTTTTTAATAGTGTTAAAGTTGTGAAAAAACTTGTCCCAGGAAAAAAGGGAAAAAAAAGTAAGAATTATGGTTCATAGTTATTACCCTTATAGTTATGGTCGATTATTGTACTAACAATATTGCATAGCTTTAGGATATGGAATTAATGTGAATCTCAGTTAGGCTTCTCCAATAAATGGTTTGGAACAGCTGTGTGGTTGGGACCTCAACATCCTCATTAGTCAAATGCAAGGACTTGGAAAGGGCCCATGTTTTCCTCGAGATGTTTTCACTTCGGGATGAATTGAAATAAACCACGAAGGGAGAAAAAACAAGCAAATTTCATTTTTTGTGTTTGGTATTTGCCTATATGGTACTGATTCTAGAAGACGTACAAGAAAAACTATTTAGGTTGGGGACATTAGAGTGGCATCCCTAGAGGAATCCGCAACTCATAGCTATTGTCTAAAGTCCCATAAGAGCACCGGGGTGTGAGGAATTTTCCAAGCATTTTCAATTACGAGATTTGAATTTGGGATCTTGACACTCCAAATCACTTAAGAACAAGCCCAATAACCACTTGTTAACATTTTAAATATGAGGTAGAGTAAAACCAGAGATCGAACTTAACATTTACTGCTCTGATATCATGTTAATTACCAATTGTCTCAAAAATTTAAGCTGTTAGAAAATGATGAATTAATCACTTAACCATAAGTCTAGCACCACTAAGCAACCACTCTTATATATCATCATTTTCCTTATAAGGTTAGTATAGTGTGAAGCGACAAATGTTTTGTCTTAGTATGGGTGTACCAGACATATCTATTATAGAGAAATCTTGACTTACTGGGCTTGGCAAGAAGAGAAAAAAAAAACACTTGCTTGGCACGACATGATGCAATTCTATAAATGGAAATACCTTCTTCATGAGACGACGCAGTTCTGATTTCATTTATCTTTGTTCAATAGGAAAATACAATATTTTATTTATTTATTCTTTTGCTGAGCATTATTGGAGAATACTTACAAGAAGAGATCACATTATTTTGAAATGACAGATTACTTTTACACATAAATAAAAAAGAAATAGTTCAATATTTTGATATGTTTTTACTTCTACCATTTAAGTTTTTTTATTTTTCTTTAATTCATCTCTTTAACTTTAACATGATTTTAAGTTAGTGTTTACATCTAATATCGTCTAATATTGTCGTTAACTTTTTAAAACAATGTTGTCTTTGTAAACTTAATGGTGAAAATTGAGTGATGAGAATTGAAAGTAAGTGGATAGAATGACTACATTGAGAATGAATACAAGTTAAAGGGGCGAAAAGAGGAAAAAATGAACCCATTACATCCACTTTATAACAATGACTTTATTATCATACCAAAATACCAAATAATTTTTGTTGTAGACTTGATTTGAACTTAAGTTCCATATTCAACGATAAAATTATAATTAAGCCAATTACTCACTATAGACACACAATTTGAACAAATGAATAATTATCTCTTAAATCTATACTCATTTATTTATTTATTGTTTATAGGTTAAATACTTAAATGAGAAGGAAGAGTGAATGAAAGCTTTTAAACCCATCTTAGTCTACGTTTATTCATTTAAATTTTTTTTATGGATCCAACATGTCAACTCAAAATATTATTGTAGTCCCTTCTCAAAAAAAAAATATTATTGTAGTAGTTTTTTTTTTTTTTATTTCTACGGTGAAAATAAGCTACTTGTTCGGTTCATATTTTTAAAAACAAAATTTTAAGACTATTTTTTGAAAATACTACAAAACAAAATACATAAAATTTATAAGGAGATCTTGAAGAGTCTGCATATATACTGGGCAATAAATAACAACTAGTGGTCTTTTATCCCTCCCTTAAAAAAACATTGATGCAATTTCAAAGCATTAGAGTAATGATAATTAAGTGGATTTCAGTTAGCCTAGTTGGTAAAGTCTCTAATAGTTGTATAAGAGATTTGGGGTTCAATCCCCGCCTACACAAAAAATTGATTAATAACTTGATCTGATAATAAAAAGCAATTATCGAAAGTAGATGCCATATGTTGAAATCCTCTAAAAAAAAAAAAAAGAAGTAATGATAATTAAGCAAAACCTAAGATTATAAGGATTAATTGGAACTTGCACGAGTTATTGGCACAATCATCCAAAGAATTTCAATTAAAGCTTTTTCTTAGAAGGATTTTCACAGTTTAAAAAGGCAAGTTGGAATAGTTTAGGGCAAGTTGTGGAAAGAGGATTTTGCTCTAGGCGTGAAGAGAAAAAACCATCTGGAAGCTTACATGGTCATGGAGACCATGTGCTTTGGAATTTTATTAAAATCATCTATGCATCTTTCGCAACACTTGCAATATATAATACACAACGAATATGAAAATCCTTTTTAAAAATGGGTTCAGATTATGGATCTTTCAACATTAGAATAAATCATCACATTACAACAAACCCACCCTTTGACCACCAATTGCTAAAAGTGATCTCAAAGACAACAATAAGACTTCAAATTAAGAAAAAAAGAAAAAGAAAAAGAAAAATGAGCAATCTAGATCCAATCCCACCGTGCAAAATAACAACAAAACAATTGTTTAATTGTTCAGTGGTTACTTGTTAGACTTTTCAAATTGGTGTAAACTTAAGAACCAATAAGAGAATCTAAAAAATTCATTTTTTTCCCTTCTTGGTTTTTATATTGAGTCAATAATGTAACCTTTATACAAATAGAAAAATAGCTAGGCATTGAGATAAGACTAAAGAGAATTAATGAAGGTTATTAATCATAGTCACCAAAGGTAGGAGGGTTATTAATTGTATTTCCTTGACAAGTATTTTTCTTCACACAATTAAATGGTAGATACTTGATACCTTTATTTCTCTCTGGTTATACTTTTGTTCTTTACTGCAAAATACTTGCTTGTGGGAGAGTCAGAGTGTACCTTTGGATACAAGTTATGCCCAATAAAATGGACGGTGATATAGATATAGATCTAAGGGATAGGGAATCAAAATCCAATTCTTGGGATGGGGAAAACATTTTACATTACAAGAGAGAGAGAGAGAGAGAGAGAGAGAGAATGAAATAGTAGCAAATAGGTGAGGGAGGTGGGTGAGAGAGTAGGGACAGTGAGAGGTGAGGGTAGAATTTTTGAGTGGCGTCTGTGTCACGTGGAGAGTGCATCTTTGTTCATGCAGCCCAACACTTTTTTGGCCTTTTAACTTTAAGATGAGTGAGAAAAATCCTATCAAAAAACCGCTAGCGGACTTTGCAAGGCAAAATAAACCTGCTCTCTTATTACCATCCCTATCCAAATACTATTATAAGTTTTTTTAAAAATAAAATAAAACCACAAACAAAATCTAGAACTTCGAGAAAATAACATAGAGACCCTTGTTTTCGGTGTGTCATGGACTAAGTGCCATTTGCAAATCAACAATTCCACATCTAATTTTATAATTTATTGAAAGCACTAATTAAAAAGTAATAAATTCATACAAAAAATAATGGGTAGAAAGTGTTTATTATTTGCAATTGACTGTTTTTACTCACCTTATAAGGAGATGTTGATTGTATTTGATTTTTTTAAAGAAGAAGAGCGTATTTGAAATTGAATGTATATTTTTAAATATAATTGTTAACTGGTTGAAAATTATAATATAGTTATATTTATAAAATGTGAATTTATTAAAAAAAAGATACATAAACAAATATTCTAAAGAGTTAAAAAAGAAAAATCGCCTCCAAAACAAATAACTCCATTCAACATATACACAACCAATATAAAGTATAGTCAAGGATTTTTGTTTTTTTATTGGTGCAATGGAACTTAATAGCATTAATTAAACATAAGTACATAATAATAGTCTAGGATAAGTCACACCTATTACATTAGTCTCAAGTTAACTTAGCATCTTGGAAAAACATTTCTCTCCAACTTTTAGTTGAGATTGTTATGAAAAAAGGCTGTTTTAAAAAGGTGAAATTGAAAGAGTTTGTTTTCATTAGTTTATTGGGTATAACTTTACTATAATATATATATACATATATTCATATATATATATATACAACTCTCCAAGACTACAAGTCTTTTTTTCATAAAAAAAAACAGACTACGAGTCTTTTTTTCCTCCTGCGGAAAGATGACAATATTAAGTAAAGGATACTTTATTTTGTATCACTATCATATTTCTATTATAATAATAATAATAATAATAATAATAATATACTATAATAAAAAAAGGGGATATTTTTGTTAGTATGCACGAGATATAAAGAGAGTATTTAGTACGATCATTGTTCGGTCCGTTTCTTTCTTTCTTTCTTTCCCCACTAGAGTGCCTCTCTCTCTCTCTCTGTCTCTCTCCCCAATTATTTAATGTGTTTTCCAAACATCAACTCCTAAACAAAACCAGTTCTGGTTTTTTGAGTTTCAGTTTAAGCTTTAGCTTATCAGTTATCACCTCACTAGTCTTGATATGCGCCTCCACACAACCTTTCAAGCTTCTGTCTTTTTAGCCAATGACCCAATGTTCCATTTCCTCAGCTTAGCTGTTTTCTAAAAGTTTTTGGGTCGTGGGCTTATCTATATGGATTTTGGGGTGGTGGGTTTGGATGGGTTGGTGGGTTCAGAAGCTACTGGTTTTTCTTCACTTGCTTCAGATCCTGAGACAAAGCAGAAGTGGTACGGATCTGGGTTGTTTAAGCAAGAGAGATCTGGCAACTCTGAAGATGACTGGAGGAGCTCAAAGCTGCTTAAAACTGATGACTTTGTTGCCTCCAAGACAATGCAACTTCAGCACAGAAACACTCTACTGAGATCTAATTGCACTACTCTCTACTCTGATGGTCAGCAACAACAACAGCAAATGCTGAGCTTCTCTAGTCCCAAATCAGAATCTTTTTTAGCTGAAAAGAATTCTCACAATGCCACATTATTGCCTTACTTTCATCAGTCATTATCAGGTTATGGTAAAAATACAGGTACATATATGAAGGAGTTTGAAGATGTGAAAGTGAAATGTCTTTATTTAATAGTTACTTGCATGGAGATTGTTGATTCATGACCAGATTGATTGGGCTGGGTTTAATGTTTGTTTGTGGGGTTGGATATATTGGACATGTATTATATAAAGTCTAAAGATGGGTTGTCATTGGTTATTTGGGTTTTGATTCCCCTGTACTGGTGGAGGGTCTTTTCAAGGAAATCTCCGGGCTCTTTGTTTTGAGTCTTGTCAATTAAAAAAACTCTTTAACTATTCTTCTCACTTGATACATCTGTTTACTTGTTTTTAGGAGATGGTTTTTTTTTTTTCTTTTTTGGGTGCAATATTTTAGACACAAGAGTCACTAGAGACTAGAGGATACAAAAGAAGTAAATAAAACAAATATAAAAGATAGCTAAGATAGGAAGAGCTATCACAGCAAGAAAAGTCCCATTTTTTTCTTTGCTTCTGAGTCCTTTGAAATTTCCCCCACCATTCTTTAATATATCACTTTCTTTGTATTTTTTTTTTTTTGGGGTACTATGCAAACACTAGAAATTCATGATTTTTGTTGTGGCCTCTTTAAATATTGCAGACAAGCTAATTTTGTGTTCCCTCCAACACCCTTTTCCACACTTTTTGATTTTCCTGTCTTTTTACACTAAAAAAAATGAACTTTTTATTTCTAGTTTGATAGGAAATGGGTTGAAATTTTGGCTTCCTTGCCTTCACACTTTCTATCTGTGGTTTATTTTAAATCTATTTTGGTTTTCTTTTGAAGGCTATAGTTCTGGGAGCTTGAATGGTACAAGCATGCATGGGGCTTTAGCAGGAGCTAGAGGGCCATTCACTCCATCTCAATGGATGGAGCTAGAACACCAGGCCTTGATCTACAAATACTTAACTGCAAATATGCCTGTGCCATCTAACTTGCTCATCCCCATTAGAAAAGCCCTTGATTCTGCTGGGTTCTCTAGCCTTCAAGGGGGACTTCTAAGACCCAATACATGTAAGTTTTTTTTTTTTTTTTTTTTTCTCATCCTTTTGGCAAAATTAAGAAGAAAGCAAGATTTTTTACATGCACAAGATTGGCATGTCTATCTCTTAAAGCTGTTCTCAATGTGCGTTTGATATTTCAAAATTGCTGCATATGACACATCGCTCTCTCTCTCTCTCTCTCTCTCTGTGTGTATGGGGGGCAGAATTTTTAATTAACGTGCCACTGTATCTCACTTTTGTCAAATCCTTCAATTCCAACTGTAATCTATTAATTTTCACCTGTTATAACACTGTTTTTGTTCCTATGTGTCACAGATCACTTTGTCCATTTAAATAAAAATCTTCGTACTACATAGTACTAACTAAACTTACTTTACAAATCATAAAAAAGAAAAGAAACTTCTGCATGTAAACTAATATCGTGTCTGTTTTCTTGTTTTGATTTTTGGTGTGTTTATGTCAATAACCCTTTTTGTAACTGCTATTTTATCTGGTTCCAAAATTTATTTTACTGAGTACTAACCAAACCTACTTCAAAAAAATGAAAAAAAGAAGCTTTTGCATATAGTTAAATTAATTTTGGGTTTGTTTCTTTATTGTTTATGTCAAAATTCTTGTTTGCACTACTATTTTATCTGGGCCTTTTTAATAAAAATCTTAGTACTAAGCACTATCTGAACTTACTCTACAAATTAAGGCAAAAAGAAGAATCTTCTGCATACAAACTGATATTGGTGTTTGTTTTCTTGTTTTGATTTTGTGTTTATGTCCAAATTCCTGTTTGTTACTACTATTTTATCTGGCTCTTGATTTTGGATGCTTTTGTATTTGGCTGTTTTGTGCGTGTCAAGTGGGATGGGGTTCTTTCCATCTTGGATTCTCCAACAACACCGATCCTGAGCCCGGAAGGTGTCGTAGGACCGATGGTAAGAAATGGCGGTGCTCTAGAGATGCTGTTGCCGACCAGAAATATTGTGAAAGGCACATGAACAGAGGTCGCCATCGTTCAAGAAAGCCTGTGGAAGGCCAAACCGGCCATGCCGTTTCCGGGACCCCAACTACTACTGCTACTACAAGCACTAGCACCAGTGGCACTATCTCAAAGCTGAGTCCTATTGCATCATCCTCATCAGCTTCAGTGGTGGTGCCCTGTGGCGCATCTAATAGCCTTGCCATTGCTGCTCACCAACAGCTCAAGAACTTGCAGCCTGGTGCATCTAATCCTTCCGCAGCCACCACCATCAACAGGTGAATACTAATAATATTGCAATATCTCAAGGACCTGAATTTCTTATCGTTTTGGCATCTTTATATTCCCTGCCAGACTTCACCTTTGACATCTAAATTGGCGTGTTAGCGTGGTACCGTATGCGCTTTGGTTACTATTATTATATCTTGTTTGGTTTTATCACAGTGGACAGGAAATAGAATCATAGAATCCATTATATCATCTTTGCAGTGTTGATAGTAACTGGTCCTGGTGTCCAAGATTTTTTATTAAGAAGGGTTTGTTTATATTTGTTAAGACTTTTTGTGCTACCACATAAATTGTGGGTAATGGTTTAGGCAGTACAATTTAACTAAGGACAAGTAGTGGCTCTAATTGAGTTTTAATATTACTATGTAGTGGCTCTAAGTAATGTTTTGGTAATTTTCTTGCAGGATGTTTATTAACAAAGATAATGCGGGTGAGAGAATGCAAGATACACCTGGCCTCTCCATTCTATCTTCCTCAATTGACCATAAACCTAAAGAAAACTCATTCATGATTCAAAAACAGCAAATCCCATATGAAGAATCCACTAGAGCTGAGTTTGGGCTAGTCACTTCTGATGCCCTCCTCAACCCTTCTAATAAAAGCTCCAGCTTAATGAACTGCTCGTCACAAGAGCTTAGTGATAGAAGAACTGAATCACAACAATCTCTTCGCCATTTCATTGATGACTGGCCTAAAATTCAATCTGATCGCTCGGCTGTTTCCTGGCCTGAGCTTGACATGCAATCAGATAGGACCCAACTATCCATTTCAATCCCTATGGCTTCCTCAGACTTCATCTCATCCACTTCCTCTCCCAGCTCCAATGAGAAACTCACTCTCTCACCGCTCAGACTCTCACGTGAGTTAGACCCAATAAGGATGGGTTTGGGAGTGAGTAGTGTCATCAATGAGCCAAACCAGAGGCAAACAAATTGGATTCCCATCTCTTGGGAAACTTCCATGGGTGGTCCTCTTGGAGAGGTTTTGCATCATAGTAACAACAATGTGGCAGATTGCAAGAGATCATCTGCGCTTAACCTTATGACTGCGGGTTGGGACAGTAGTCCTCCTTTAGGATCATCTCCAACTGGTGTGTTACAGAAAACCACATTTGGGTCTCTCTCTAACAGCAGTGCAGGAAGTAGCCCAAGAGCTGATAACCACAGGACCCTTGAAGGGGCTAGCCTCTGTAATGACCTCCTTGGCTCAACTCTTGTGAATTCATCATCGTCATTGCCTGCCTTGTAGCCACTTGGCTGGCTAACTAAGGAGCTACTAGGTGATGCATGAAAAATGATTTGAACATTGTAAGAGTTAGTTTTTGGAGTTCTATTTAGTCTTTTAATCTTTATTTTATTTTTAAATTTGGTAATCCATTTTATCGTTTCACCCCACGATTTGTGTATGTGGGTGTTACTTGTTTTTTTTGTTTTTGTTTGTTTTGAGAATGTTTTAGTTTTATTTTTATTATCTTTCTGTGCACATGTTAGTAATATTGTGTTTGTTTACCAATCCTACACTTTTGGTGCTGGGCAAGCGTGGTGGTTGGTGTGGTTGAGATAGTTGAATTGATGGCGAGGTCCAAGTCCAAGATAGATTTTGGTTTTAGCTGTTGGCTTAGTTATTGTTCATCTATTGTATGCAATTAATTTCTCACAAGATGTAGGGTCCACGGGTGTGGTCTACACAAGCTGATAGGCATTAGTTGCAGCTTGTAATCGATGTACAAGATGTGCAAAAGATACAACTCTTATTGACCCAACTGAAAATTGCAGCAAGTAGCTTTCTCAGCCCGCTTGCTCATTTTATGACTTGGAACTTAAGGCATTTTGTTACTTTGTGGCTTTGTTGACTCATTAAATCATTATAAAGCTGTTACACGTTAAGAATGATCATTAACGAACCACTTACTGTAGAACATAGTTGGACTTTGAAACAAATAAATGAATGCCTTTTTCTGCATAATCTGTCTAAGAATCAATACGCACCTAAATGTTTCTGTTCATGTTTTTATCAGATTTGTTGTAGGCCTCAATTCTGATCTGAACAGCAGTTGTCTGTTTAATCTGAATGGTTTTACATCTAATAGAGCTGGACCATCTGGAGATTTCAAAACGTCAGATCATTTAAAACTTCACCCTATCGGGCTGAAAGCCAATCCCAAAGAAAAAGAGTAAAAAATTCATGCCACAAGCAAGGATCAAGGATTGCTCATTATATTATTGTTAGGGGTGTCTATAGTTCAGTTCATGTTAGGTTTGTGCCCAACTCGAAACTGACTTGATTTTATCAAGTGGCTGATCAGTGAACCCGCCGCTGACCAATACTACCTATGGGTCAGATCGAGTCAGATTTTCCACAGCTCAAGTTGGTTTTGCTCAAAATTTTGAGAACGTCATTAGGCGAGTCAACTTTCATTGGATCTAGGTGGAGATCGCGAGATCTCCATTGGATTTGGGCAGAGAACTTGAGGTCTCCATCAGATCTAGATGGAGATCATAAAGTTTTCACTGGATATAGGCTTATTTGAGAGAGGGAAAGGGAGAGAAATCGAACTAATCAACATTTTCTTTGGTCAGTTCGGCTTCGGTGGGTTGAGAGAAGCAAAATCGAGACTCGAACTGACGAGGGGTAGGTTTCATTAGACAGAATCGTCACCAATTGTGATGGTGTTCGGGTGGCCGTGGGTCGAGTAGGTCTAGTGGGTTGAGCGGGTCCTAGACACCCCTCATTATTGTGTAGCATGTAAGTATTGCATGAGTGCACAATATTGTTGTGCTATGTGGAGTTTGGTTTTGGCTTGTTTTTGACCCATATTCTGGAGTTATATTGTACAGTAGCATTTTTCTTCCTGACATAGTAAAAACTTTTGCAACTCCCCATGTAATCTTTGCATCGTGTGATTATATTCTTTGTTTTTCTTCCCTATTTTTTTTTTGCTTTACACGTATTCTTGAAATTAAGTTAAACTCCTAACACAGTAACACAAATTGAGTTGAAACAAAACAGGCGAGGCCTAAATAATGTGTGCAAACATTAATCTCCCCGATCAGCAATACTCCAAAAAAAGAGCAAGTAAAATGGAGTTCAAAGTTTATACCAAGTTCTGTACAAATAACTAATAAGTGTCCTCTCAAGCAGTGAAGCAGACCTGGTGTTTGTGTTCACATAGCATCTATAACTTGACGTTCAGAGTCTTCAGAAATTTAAGTGGGCGAAAACCTGTACAACGTTATATATAGACTTTTAAGGATTTTTGTTTTGTATACAGAGAAGTGTTTGTCCCTGTCTCCTATTTCAGGTGTTGTTCTTTGGTTGAGATGTCCCGTCCATTGTTTTTAGCTTCTATATGAAACATGGATACCACCATGACATGATAAGTGATACTCTTAGGAAACATGAAACTTTGTCCGACATCTATGAGATGCAAATAATAGAAAAGATCAACACATACACACAAATTTATGTTTTATGTGGTTTGGCCAAAACTAAAGTGTATTCAAGTAACAGAAATATGCCCAATAGTTATATGCACACCAATTTTGTAATATGCCATATATTTGCGGTAGTTCAAGTTCGACACATCTCACGTGATGTGAACATTGCCTTAAAAATTAGTTAGGACACAACAAGACAACATGACAAGATTAAAATAAATAATTACTGGTAAATAATTTAATATACATCTTAGGTATATATTTCATATTTATTTTCAAGTTTTCACAATAAATAATACTGAACAAAATCTTTAAAATTTTATAAAAATAAAAGAAGTTTTGAAGTAATATGCCATTGTTCTAGGGGAAAAAAAGGTTTGTCAATTTAGAATAAACTAGTAGCTAATATATGCTATGCACGGAATCTACATATTTATGAGGTAAACTAAAATAATTTTATAAAATCTTAAATTGATTAAGAAACTATACCATTGCATGATTTCCTCTTGTACGACTTCAATTTGTGTTACAATTTGATGAAGAAATCATTACTTGAATGTGCAGTGGTTTACAAAAAATTTGTTAGACAATTTCAAATACTGCAAAAAAAATAACTCAAAAATTCAGATATTAAAACTTCTAAAAGACAAAAAAATATTAAAGAATCAGATGATTCACTACTTAGAAATTATTGAAACAAATATATATAATATATATATATATATATATATATGACTAAACAATAGAGAAATATAAAAGAAAGATGGGTTATATTCGAAAGAATAATTTCAATTATTGCAACCATTTTTTATCTTGTAAAAAACGGCTAAAAAGAGTTTGATGGTTTATGTATGAAAATTACTTTTTAAAGAAGTTGTAATAGAATTCTTCTATTATCTAAAAAAGTTGAACTTTATCAATAATTAATGATTTTTATATTTATACAAATAACGCCACGTCTAGGATAATCTTAATATAAGATTTGTTCAAGTTTTTTTTTTTTTAATCAACATTTGAGGTTGAGTATAAGTTGAACTTGTTAGAGAGATAGAGTTTCACTTCTTGTTAAGTTTGGATTAAACAAAAATAATTTTGTTTTAAAAAAATGATAATGATGAGTTTGAGTTTAAATTAGACTTGTTAGAGAGATAGAGTTTCACTCCTTGTTAAGTTTGGATTAAGAAAAAATAATTTTATTTAAATAAAATGATAATTTTATTTAAATATTGTGTTGACGTGAAAAATTGTTAGAGCTTCAGAGGCTTCAGTTATATATATATAAAATATATATAGATTAAAACATTTTTAAATGAATAAGATACAATAGGGCTCAATTTGAAATTTCCATAGAACTTTTGAGACCATCTCTAAACTTCCATAGAAATTTATAGTATCAAATGTAAAAGGTGGTGGACTCATTTTACTTCTTGTCTTTTGCCTTCAGTAATACAGCCTTCTATTTATTTATTTATGGATGAAAATGGAAACTTTATATTTTTATTAAGCAAGAATAAAGAAGTACAAAGTTTACTATACGAAATAACTCAAACGTCTGCCACACGCTGGCTTACAAGTTACAACAAAAGTTGGTAGGATAGTGTAAAACACACAAGGTTCAGTAGAATGATGTCCTGCTTTGCCAAAATGGTTCCCTTCATGATGGGTGGTATGTTCATTCTGTTAAAAACTGATCTACCTCAAAAGTCTGGATCAAAGATTTGCAATTATGAATCAAAGCACTATAATAAGTGCCCGTTTGGTTGGGCTCTTTCAAGCCGAAAGTTGACTTTTTAAAAAAAGTGGACCTTTATATGCGTTTTGTTGGGGTAAAACGCAACTTTTTAAAAAAAGTTGCGTTTTATTCCAACAAGGAAACGCAATTCAAAGATTTGCAATTATGAATCAAAGCACTATAATAAGTGCCCGTTTGGTTGGGCTCTTTCAAGCCGAAAGTTGGCTTTTTAAAAAAAGTGGGCCTTTATATGCGTTTTGTTGGGGTAAAACGCAACTTTTTAGAAAAAGTTGCGTTTTACTCCAACAAGGAAACGCGCTGATCCCTTAAAAGCTAAAAACGCAATTTTTAGCAACTCATTTTAAAAAAAACACACTACAACAACGCTGCAATATCTACTATTGATTGACATCTAGACTCGCTACTAGTTGGAGGCCATCCTTAAGCCTCCCCTAATATGTTGCCAATGTAGAGATAAAACCAATGTTCTTTTTGAATTCCCTAACCCATTGCCCATGGCTATCTTTGAGACTACCTAGTGCCCAAGTGTGACAAAGTTAATTAATTGGAGCCTTGGAGGGGAGGGGGGATTTCCATCCAAGTAGTTTGCTAGTACACTCGGTCCTTTTTTATTTTCTTGTCCCTTTCTAGTTGGAGCAAAAATTCTGTCCCTCTCTAGTTATGCTACCAATGATAAAGCGTCACATCAGCTCTTTAATGAAAACCCTATACACTCTAGCACATACAATCACAACTCAAATAAACCAGCAATCCTTCGAAAATTATCCCGAACCCATCAAATTTCAAAATCCATAATTTGGGGAAATGCAAATAATAAAAGAGCAAACCTTGAGGTTCGGTGTGGCAGCACTTGCTCCAAAAATGACATGTGCAATGGCACTAGCAACGGAGTGGAGTTTTGGCGTTAAGAGGGGAGAAGGAATCTAATTTGGGGTTTAGGCGTGAGTTTGAAACTATCGTATTGTTTGATTGAGGATTGTAGGTTTATTTGAGTTGAGATTGTGTGCGCTTGAGTATATCAGGTTTTTATTAAGGAGTTGATTTGGCACTTTATCATTGGTGGCGTAAAAGGCATGTTTTACGCTTGCTCCAGACAGAAGTTATGCTTTTCTAGTTATAATTCCATTTGGGGTGGTCTTGTTTCTAGGGGGGATTTGGATAAGTCTTTTTAAACCAATCCGGCAATCCATACCTCTTCAGTCTTCACCATCAAAGTTGGGGATAACTTCCTAATGCTTTCCAAAGTTGGGGATAACTCCACAGCAAGGGGCAGTCCCACAAGATACGGAAAGTTGCTTCATGGGCATCCTTGCAAAGGGGGCATATGTCTGTTCCTAAATAACATTCGTTTTTAACGTGTTCCTGGTGGAGATTGTGAAGATTTGATATTAACTTTTTGTACATTATTATAAAGATCATTTGAATATTTACCATCCAAAGGATTCGAAAAAGAATCTCATGGACATAAACACGTAACTGGCAGTTTAAAAGAGAGAAAATACAAAGTTGGTTATTAATTTCTTTGGAATAGACTACTCAGTCCTGTACCATTGCCACTCTAGAGGGGAGAAAAAAATATTACCTCCGCTCTTTTCTCTCCGAAAATTAGTTTTCTACATTTTTATAATCTAATCTCATTCAGCAGAGGACCAAATAAGTATAAAAACCCAGAGCTTCATAACAAATAGATTGCAAGTTATCAACAATTAAAATCATTCAGAATGTCGGCAAAATACTTCGATGTCAAAAACACCAACCAAATTTCATTTAAATTACAAAAGTTGAGATTCTTATGTATGTTACAACATGGTAGCATTACAGAGTGAAAACACAATTTAATTGAAAAATTTATCAACAACCTTTAACACAACATATCATTGGCACAAAAGGATGGCATTTTCATTAGATTAGAGATCATTCAAGTTCAATATTGGATAGCAAGGAAGGCATACATAGTGAGAAGCAACACAAGTAACAAAAAAATATGTAATAAACAAATATGGCATATAACAACAGGTCTTAAGGTCTATTAAACAACTTGGACTACTGCTTACAATGTTCAGTGCTTCTTTCCACAAAAGAGGACTTAAAACAAAGACATTAATTTTGGACTAACCAGCTTCAAGAACTCATGCGTTTCTGCAAAGTTTAATGATAATATGGAGGCGTGCGTAACCCAAACTTATAGAATCATTCTGTCAAATTTGGGCTTTAAACACCACCCAAATCAATATGAGGAGTTAGCTGAACACAAAGCAATATAGTCAATTGCCTTGTGAAAATGAAAGCTAAATCCTCTAAAAATTTCACTTCTCTTCATCACCACAAACACAATATAGAGGTCAACAAGAACACAGAAATTTTCCATGAAATTAAATTGATTCCTACAGCAATCTTAGACTCCATCAAATAGTTTCTTTACAAAAACATCAAATCTCAATTCATTGAATTCAATCCAATCATTTTTTCAGTCGAATTCTTCACACCCAGAAGAAAAAAAACAAGCATATATATAATGGAAATTCAAAACTAAAGAAAGCATATCTAACACATACCCAAAAGATTAAATCCAATCATATGCGAGAAAATTAACTAAAAACACAGCAAAATCAACAGTAAGGAAAATGGGTTTTGCTCATATTCTATGGGTGTAAATGTGTCTGTCATGCCATGGCTATAGCAATTCAGTACGAGGAATTTTTTATAATCATCGCAACCAACCCAATTTTTCTCATCTACCAAACAACAACGAAACTTAAAAAAAAAAAAAAAAAAAAAAAAAAAAAAAAAAAAAAAAAAACCTAAGGGGCAAAATATTGATGATGTGAGGCGCAGCGCTTGATTGAGTTTTAAAGTTGACAGATCTCGTTTATATAGAAAATTCGAAACCCTAATTCGAAACCCTAGTCGACCAGTGTTGGACTGGGCCTGAACTTTGAGGCTGCATATTTTGGGCCGAAAGGGAGTGAGTGAGTTTTTCGCTGCTCACCGCAGTATTAGTTAGAAATTAAAATTTATATAAAACTAAAATGCAAAACTCGTATTTTATGTTTTACCAAAATTCATTTTAGCTTTCTAACTTTTTTTTTTTAATTTCAGTTTTCTAATTTTTAAATTTATTCAATTAAGGTCTCTCTATACAATTTTATTATATATTGTGACTAATTTTTTTCATTTTTTTCTTCAAAATTTTTAAATTAAAAAATCAATTAATGATTGAAAAATATTTTTCATATATATATATATATATATTTAAAAAAATTTAACAAAAGTTGGCGAAATAACCTTAATTGAATAAATCTGAAATTTAGAAGATTGAAATAAATAAAAACAGAGTTAGAGGACTGAAATGAAGTATGAAGAAACTTAAAAGGTCAATTTTATATTTTAACCTTAAAATAAAATGACAAATATATATAAATTTTATTTTTAAAGTTTTTGAATTTTTGTTTTTGTTTGGATAATATTCACCAAATCTCATTCTCATCAAAGGCTAACAAGGTCTTTACTGATAGAAAAATATGAAAATAAAGAACAAATGGTACGTGTATGGTATGAATATATTACTTTTATATTTTGAAATTTTGTAATAAAAATACAAAAACATTAGGCAATAATATTTTGCAGATAAATACAATAATTAGACAATATAGTTGTACAGAAAAATTTCAACAATTTAATTTCAAATAATCTACTTACTAAAAAAAATTATCTCACTAATAATGAATAAATCAACCATAACACTTTTCTCAAAACAAATCAACCACAACAGTAATTTCCTCTCTAAGAAATTGTAATTAAATTAAGTATAAAATAATTCTCTACTTATTTATAGATCCAAAATAAATTATCTTACTTAAATAAAAAATAATACAATAAACTTGTTCATCTGTTTGCTGTTTGTCCTTTTTTTTGTTGTTGAGAAGATTGTCTATTTTAGCTGAACCTACTAATTGAATATATCAATATAAATAAAACTTATTAATGAAATATTACATGAAAATATATCATAGAATAAATATAATAGATTTAATGACGGATGATGTAAAAACAAAAAATAATAAAAGAGATTTAGGGGGGAAAGTTTTTAAAAGTGAGGCAAAAAGGCACAAATGAAATTTGATTGCAGAGAAGAGTAGGGAAGATGGTTGCATTGGTTAGCATTTTTTTTTAAACGGCTTCCTTTTTTGTTCTTTTTTCTTTTTGTTGTTGATCTAAGATAGAAATTCTATTCTAAACTAATTTAAATGTATATGTGTATGAAACTTCCTCTTAAAGACTTGAATCTTGGCCCTTGCTTTCCCCTAACCCTCCCTAACTCCACAATACATTATACTTGTAAAGTGACCATTATGTAAAGGGTGCACAGTGGTTTTAACAGATGCTTTTGATTACTCTGTACTCCTAGAATCCTAATCCTATATTGAAGTGAGTTAAAGTATTTGTCTAGAGTTGTTTAGCCACATGGCACTACAAAGTGAGTTAACATGTTTGATTGCAACAAATTGTTTCATCCTTCAAAATGATGCGTTTACTTCCGTACAGTTGAGAACATTACAAGAAACACGAGTTTCTTTATAAATTATGGAGGTACTCATAATACTAACTCATCACATATGGTCCGTTTGGATAGAGTTTATTGCTGAAAACTGAAAATACTGTAGCAAAATAATTTTTAAATGTGTGAATAGTACTGCGGGATCCATTTTTAATAAAAAAATTGCTGAAAAAGTACGTGAACAGTGCGTATACTATTCACACACAGTGTGCGCACAATGCACATAGTATGCGCACAGTGCGCATTGTGTCTTTGTCCTTGCAGCAGAACCAACAAAAAAAAAAAAAAAATAGAAAACGCAATGAGAAAACGCAACTGAGAATAAGCTAGATCCAAACCCAGCCATACTGTAGATTTATTTCATATACTATTTAATAAAAACTGAGTCCTCAACATTTTTTATATTGAGGAGTCATTTGTATTGAGTTTGATTGACTCTTCATCTAATGGTTTTTGATATCAACATTGACATGTGAGAGAACTTAGGGCATGTTTGGTATTACAATGTAATGAGAATAAGTATTACAAGTAATACAATAGGTTGGAATGGAATAAGCATTCCTATTCATTTGTTTGGTGATAACATGGTAATAGAAGTCTAGATTTATGTTAAGATAGTGGAATGATGTTATATTTTTGTCAAATTTCCTAAGATAACCTTTTTAAAAAGATATATATTTTACAATATGACTTAATATCTTTCCTATATGAATTGAAAAAATATATATGATTAATTGATTAGTATCATTTTTATAAATTAATCTTAATAAATATAAAAAATTGAAAACATTATCTCACAGAAATATGGTTATTTTTATCACAACATATAAATACCAATTTATATATACAAACAATATAAAAAGTAAATACAATTAATCATTTATAAAAAAAAAACTTCAAAATTTTAATACCAAATCGTAACAAGGAACATGCTAGCACAATTGGTTCTTTTGACTCTTTTCACATCATTGATCTTTCGTCCTTGAATGTAGAACCAACAGTGCGAATAATAGAGGATAAAAAATTAACATGGAGAATAATGAAGCTACAAAAAACAATTAAAAAAAAGTGAATTGATTCATGAGAGAGAGGGAATAGTTGTTGGGGTTAGGGGCCTTTTAGACATTTTTATTTTTGTTTTTATTATGCAAGTTTTTTTTTTTTTTTTGGAGAATCTATTCCCGAAGGCCGAGCAATTTATTTCATAAAAACTCAAACTGAATACAGCGAATCTTGGGTTACTAAAGGAGCTATATCATCAGGAGTGGATTCAATCCAAACCTGTAGTTCACCCGCCAGAATTAGATTTCCTGGCAAGAAAGCGGGCAACCATATTGCTTATGCATTTTACATGTGAAAAATTACATATCGAAAATCATTAGCTACTATCAAGATGTCCTTTATCACATGGCCATATTCCAGATTACCTATGTCCCCAGCTAGAATAGCCTTGATGAGGACTTCAGCATCACCCTCAAAAGAAATTTCAAAAAGACTCAACTCCTTAGCAAAATACAGAGCCCTTGATACGACCCCCGCCTCGGCCGCGTGTTGCACCTCTTTTCCCGCGTGGGGCTATGGTTAGATTGAGGAAATTCTGGAAATTTAACAAAAGTAGAAGGATAAATTGCTGGTTATACTTCGAGGGATAACCAAGACCTCCTTAACAAGTAAAGCTTGATTTTTACTAAAATATTCTCATGCCCTTCTATTAATCATAATAGGCCTTATATAGGCTTACAACTGAACGTAAAAAATAAATCCAACACCTAAACGATAGAAACAATTCCTACAATCTAGCCTGCTAATCTGATAAGGATAAAGACAATTATTATCCCAATGAATAACAAATACTTGAAATTTTAGATAACAATCAATAGCTAAGATAAAGATAAACTCCTAAGCAAATTCAAAAGCAAGAGCCAACTCTGATATTGCAGCTGCTACGTAACCAAATCTGATATTGCAGCTGGTACGTAACAGCCCTCCTACATGCCAAAGCTTCCACCACTGCTACAGAGGAAGGTAAAGGAATTCATTCTGTCATTGCTCCAATCACACTACTTGTATGATCACGCACAACAACACCCAAACCAGCAACAACTGTTTTGTTCAAGGTAGTTCCTTCAAAATTGACTTTGTAAAGAGGAAATATTGAAGGTATCCATCGGACTGCTCTTTCACAACTTGAAGAGAGCTACACTTTCCTTCCTTGCACCTGCTGGTAGTCATGGAGTACACCATTGCCTTCTTTCACCACAGTCTACCAAACGTCTAGTAATGGAACAAAGTCTAGTAAAATGTACCAAACGTACCTTTAAGGGTATGTTTGGAAAACCGTAATAGGCACTATAATGTAATAGGTATTCTTATAGTTTAGCTATTCGGTAGTTTGGTTATAATACAAGGAACAGTCATTCCTTATTAATAGCTATTCTTTAAAATGAGAAATAATTATTTCTCTTTAAAAGGGTTATAATAGTTATTTCTTAGTAGGTCAATTAAATTCTAAAATTAATATATTTCCAAATAAACAAATTTTCCATATACAGATAACAATTATGAAAATAAAAAAGTCTTAAAAAATATTATTTTTAAGGAAATATGAGTAAGATATTTCCTAAAATATATCTTAAGTTTTATTCTAATGTTACAATTTAGACAATTTGATTTAAATATTCCGTTATCTTCAAGGTTCTATTTTTGTGTTGTTTCTCAACAAAGGAATAGTAATAAGTATTACATTATAACATCTTGTATTCCTTGTAATACTTATTTCTATGCAATCACCATTACAGTCTACCAAACGTGGGTTAAACCCAGCTTGGTAATATTTAAGGGTATGTTTATAAATGCAGTCACTAGTATGCTATTAAATATTTGTAAGTGCATTAATTTTTGATTTTGGAAATTGGTACAACTCCTATTAATTATTATGAAAAATCGAGAACAAAATAAATCCATATTTTATTTTTGTTTTGATTTTTTTTAAAAAAAAGGGAAAGATGTTGCTTGAAGTTTTTGAATGGAAACTTCAAGTTTAAACAAAGTTTAAACCAACCCATCCCACCCAATGACTACGGTAGCCCCATAAGAAAATTTTAATACTATTTTCATAAGAAATATAAAAAATTGTTTGAAAAATTAATTATTTTATCATTTTCCTATAAGATATTTATAAAAATACTTCTTAAACTAATATTCTTAGAGTATCCACTCAAATTTCCCATTACTTATTAGTAGTTAAATCTCGGATATGGATTGGTAGCATTTCAATTTTCATGTCCTAATATGGAGCCTGGAGGCTGATAGGCGTTTTACGTGGTATTAAACCATTTGTTGTTGTGTATTCCAATTGATCGAAATGGAAAAAACAAGGATGCTCTCAATTTGTGACTTAGGAAGTAGGAAACTGAGAATGACTCAACTTTTGAAGAAAAAAAAAAAAATCATTGTTCGAATTCGCTTCTCAGATAGGTAGCAACTAGCAACGCTGACCTGATTTATGTGTAAAAAACAGTAATAAAAAAGAAAACTTCAGATAGAATCATAGAAGTTTCTTGGCATATTTAATTAGGTTCTTCATTGAGGACAACTTTTTTTTTTTTTTTGTATGTTGACAGACATCATTATCAAACCAAATTCAAATAATTTTTAAGCAGCAATTGGTGTATAACTAAAGAATGCAAGAAGTATATATGTGTGTGTGTGATTAAAATGAAATTTTTTTACAGGTGGAAGTGAAAATAGGTTGGAACTTGCTTCATTGCTTATGTTAAATATTGTGAAAGAAAGTGAGTAGATAATTGATGAAGAGAAGCAAAAGCAAGAGAGAGAGAATAGCAAAAATGATGTGATTCTACTTGAGGGCCTTTGTTCACAAGAGAAGCCTACATTTTTACAATATGAGTTGTGTGTCACAAAGTAGTCTAGTGGGGTATACCGTATACATAGGGATTAGGCTAATCGAAGTTGGGCCTACAATATATTTAGACATCTTTGACCGTTACATATAACAAATTTATATCTTTGACATTCCCTCTTAAACTCAAAAAATAGACTTCATGATATCTTGAGTTTTGTATATAAGCTTGTGAAGATTCCTTAGAGATGCTTTGAAAGTGATTATGAATGACCAGATTGGACTGAGAATCGATCGGATACAAATATACAATGTAGAATGAATTGTGCAAATTGGAAGAATGATGATGGAAAATGGGCTTGAAAATGGCTGTAGGAAGAACTACTATGGCTTGAGGTTGAATACGCTGATAACCAAAAGAATGCTAGGGAAGGATGAGGTTGCGAATGTTGAACAAAAAAAAAAAGGAGTAATGGGCCAATTTGTGTGAATTATGAGTCTTATATGGGTAAATAGACCAGAAAAACAAAATCTACCTGAAAAAAATGAGTAGAATAGGCCTAATTGGAAAAAGTCAACCATACTAAATGTTCAAAGATTTGGTTCATTAGTTAGGCCAACGGTCCTATTTAAAGGTTTGGTTCAGCTTAGATCTGCGGTCCAGCAATGAGCCGATGTGATATTCGGTTCGAGCTGAGATATGGTTGTCAAAATTGAGATCCGGATCATAAAAGCGCACTATTTTACCATCTCATCTCACCAAAAAGTTTAAAATCGTAGCAGGATCGCAAAAGTGGTAGGATCATAGGATTGTATGGGATCCTACCATTTGGCTTTTATTTATTTATTTTTTTAAGTGAGACCCATTTGGATAAAATAATCCACCTAAACCCACAAGCCCAACGGGTTATCTGAAGCCCAATAATGAATTAAAGTCCCAAATTTACCCCTATGTCAACATAAAATCTAAAAAAAAAACCTATAGTATTTAAGTTTAACGTTTTGGATGTTGATATTAGGAAGGATATAGATGATGAAATGTGATATGACAATGACAGTGATTAGATTAGAAGAACCTTAGAATGAGAATTCTTTTTTGGATTTCATATTTGTAATTAGCTAGTTTACCTTAGATTGAGAATTCTCTTTTGGGTTACATATTGTAAATTTGTAGTTTGCTAGTTTTTATATGCTAACTAGCCTAACTTATTTTGGATTTGGAACTTAGAATTTGGAAAACATTTTCCATATGTGTAGATAATATTTTGGTACTTAGTTGCTAATTAAACATGTATTGAACTTTTTAGATACATTATGCCAAAAGCTAAATATATTTTGTTTCGTTAGAATGACATAAGAACGCTGTAGTGTGTGCACATTACATTTTTATGATGTAATTTTTTTTAATGAATGGATTCATATTTTAAGTGATTATATAACATACAAAGTCATTATCAATAGGTTTTTTGCTTAAAATATGAAAATAAGTGGGATTTTACGATCCACGATTCTACTTATCTCCCACGATCATACGTAGGATCCCGATTTTGACAATTTTGAGCTGAGTTAGGTGTTCAGTTCAAATGTTGACATGCATTGGTTTATGGTTAGTCTCTTGTACACTTGTGCAATTTGTTTACCTATTCAACTTTTAGATTTTTTTTCCTTTTGCTGAATAAAAAAAAAAGATTTTCTATGTGAGCTCATCGACCCCACACCACATGATGATAATGGGTAATATCATGTGTACTAGACGGGCCTTACTGAGGCTATCGCTCGAACCGCTCCTTTCTAAGTACTGAGACAAAGATTCCTACCATCAAGCCATACCCCGCGTGGTATTCTACTTTTAGATGACTCTACCCAAACTCTGTTGGCTTATCGTACCATTTTTTTGATAATCCTAGCATTAATTCTCCACTATCACACACTTCTTATAACTATTACTTTCATATTTATTTATGCTTCTATCACCGCCATAGGTGTCAATTTGTTTAATTTCTCAAAATTTGTAGTGATATTCTTTTAGATGTTTGAAACCTCCTCATACGCTAGAATCCGCCTTTTATTAATACTAGTAGCAGCCTTACATGGTGTGTAAGAATAAATAATTATTTTGTATTGTAATATAATGTATAATTTTTTTTCTTCTAAATTTTGTTGAAGATAATTTGTTTTTTTTTTTAAAATTAAATAATTTCTATTCTGTTCAATTAGGTCTACTTTGGTCTCCAATTTATTCTACTTGATCAATTTTGGTTCCCCTCTTGTCCATTTTATACTTATTGGACCTTAGATTGATTCTTTGTGTAGGTTTTTTTTTTCAAGTTTAGCTCAAAAATTCATTTTTTTTAATAAAGTTTAGCTACAAAATTGGTTGTAACTTAAGGCTATAAACTCACTCAATAAAATAAATATTACAATATATTTTGAAAATCTAACCATTGAATTACATGTTATTTACACTCTTAATAAAAACATTAAATTTTGTGTCAATCGAATATTATTTACTATATGATCTATAAGCTTATACTTTGAGCATAATTTTAAGTTACAAAAACTTGCAATTTAAAAAATTTATCGATGACATAGCTATTGATCTTTAATTTTCTTGAAATTTTGCAAGCATGGAGGATATAAGAAGAAGATGTAATCCAATATTAGATTTGTCAAAATTCACCTCCAATAAAAAGATTTTAAGTAAGTTTGTAGCACAATACTACAACTAATTTTGTAGCTAAATTTTGTCATTTTTTTTCTTAATTGAAAAATATGAAATTTTATTATATTTAGGCTAAACTCTTTAGTTTTGAGTTAAAAAATACAAAGAAAATACTAAAATAGACATTAGAAATTATAAATATGAGCCCTAAAAATTCAATAAAAATAATAAATATTCAAAAGTCTTATTCGGTCCTCTTCGGTCCCATTTGGTCCATTCGGTCCTATTTAGTCCATTTTGTCTATGGTTGTTCAAGAACAAACCGGAGCCAAAAAAACCGACTAGAGCCGCGCTGATCCGACCAACAAAAAGCTCCACCGATGCTTTTAGGTACAGTGCCGGCAGTCCTTTTTCATTACCGACGTCTACTGGTCCGATGATCGATTGCAAGATTTGCACACCGAAAAGAAACCGAACCAATCGATATATATATGTATATATATTTTATGTGATTGAGTGATTCATGTTTGCTGCCTGGCATTCTTTATTTATTTTTTTTCTTTTCGATAGAAACATCTGCAACTTGATGTTGAAGAAGAAAACTTGTGCCAAGATTTATATTATATTAATGACCAGTCTCCTCCTTCACTTTTTAAAACATTTATTATTTTTTTAAACTGTGTCGTTTTAGACTTTTTTTTTTTTTTTTAACACTCAACTCATTCTCATCATTCAAGTGAAATGGTGCTGTTCTATTGTGTAAGATATATATTTTTTCTTTAAAAGCAAAATACACATAACGACGCACTGAACCGATGGAATGCACCGCACATTGTGTAGACTGATTTTTTACTTCTATAGGAGAGGTGCGGTTAGTTATGGGAGGAAACTGCATCTTATTGGTGTGGTGCAAAAAATTCCTCTAAAACCGACCGAACCGAACCGTGTACAGGCCTAATTTTGTCCACTAAAGTTCTATTCAGTCCATTTGGTTCATATTGGTCCTATTTTGTCCACTTCTGTCCATTCTGTCTACTTTGATTCCATTTGGTCCTATTCGGTCCATTTTATCCACTTTGGTTTTGTTTGTTTTTTGTTTGGTTTTCCTGTCCACTTTGGTTTTATTTGGTTCATTCTGTCCACTTTGGTCTTATTAAATCCACATTGGTCCTATTCGATCCAGTCTAACCACTTTGGTCATATTCGGTCCATTTTGATCATTTTGGTTCATTTTGGTCCACTTCAATTTATTTTTGTGCACTTACATAATGGGAAAAGATATGTTTGGGTTGAAAGCATCTAATTGAAATCCAAATTTATTAAAACATATATAATTTTCAAACTCGTAATATCTAAAATATTAAGCATAGCATTTATTATTGCTATGCTTTTGTTGAGCCACATTAATGTAACATTTCAATCCACTTTGGTACAACTAAATTTAAGTGAAAGTCTTTCTAAACATAAAGGCTATGAATATACAAATGTAATCTTTAGGACAATTATTCATTTGTTTTAACGTCGTTACTTTTAAATGAATTGCATGAGGTTGATTATACATTTAAGCAAAATAAACAAATATATACATATATGTATGTATGTATGTATGTATAATTTTTATTTAAATAAATTATTCATTCTCTTAAAAGAAATTATCATGATAAATTAAAACTCATATCAAGCTTATACTAAATCTGTATAATTTATTATATAAATTTTATTGTAGAGAGAAATAGACTACTTGTGATTTGGAAATAAAAAATATAACACCAAAATGTATGAATTCAAAGTAGAGTTCTAAAAATCACAATTATTCATCAATATAAAGTAGAGTTGTAAGAAAGTATAAAAAATCAAGAGAAATAAAATAACCACTTTTTAAGAGAGAATAATAAGAAATTTATAGAAAATAATATGAGAAGAAAAAAAGTAAAAATAAAAAATATAGTAATAAACACCAAATTATCCAACAGAGCAAAGAAAGTGGCTAGCACAGGGAATTTAGATACAATCAACTTGGATAAGGTGTTGCACCATGGGAGGAGAAACTCCCACCCATATCTTTGTAGCTTCTCTCTACCTAGCAAATGGAGTAAGCTCGTGTGTGACTTTGTTGTAAAAATGAAGCTGCAATTTATTTTTTACATATTGCATATTTAGGTGATATATATGACTATGTTGCTACATCAATAGCATGGGCAAATCTTATGGGAATACCTATTTTGTCAAACTTGAAAATATGTCATTGCAAAATGAAATACTTATTTTGTCAAAGCTTGAATAAGATTTTTTTTTTCCTGAACACAATTTTGGAATTTAGATTTGTATATAATGTGTCGTTGTTGTTTGCCTTAATACCTATAATTTGGATTATATAAAATTCAAAAATGTGTTGTTTACCTGTCTTTATCACTGGTGTTGTTTGTCTTTGGTACCCAATGATTATCAAAGTTAACATAAAGCTAAATTTTCATAGAACTTCATAAACACAGCAAAAAGGTTAATCTGCGATTGTCTGGTAAACCAAAAGCTAACATAAAGATACATTTTCTGATACATCACTATTCACTACTATTGGCATCAATATTCAAAAAGTTACATTAAGGTATAGGTTGCTTTTGTATTTATCCATCATTGATTGATTCTTCAGAACTTCAATTTATCTCACTGCTTTATATTTGAAGTCTTCATCGCTTTAATGAAAAAACTTACATAGTTGATGACCCCCTACAATAATCCAACAAGAAAAAATATTTTAATTAGTATAACCAACAACAAATATATATATATATATATATATATAGAAAACTAATATATGAGAAAGTATAACTATCTAGCAAGTTCATAAAATAAAATAAAAAAATACTATCTAGCAAGTCTAGTAAGGAAATAAAAGTAAAAATATTTGAAGTATGGTCGAGTCACTCTTTGTGCTTATTGCCTCGGTTCAAATTGCCATATTAACATGTATGTTGCAATGATAGTTGAGTAAGAAGTTGCATTTATAGATTTGGAATTTAATTTAGTGATTTGTAAATCATGTAGAAAAATATAATTTGCGGGAATCAATGATGGGTGTGAAGCTAGAGACCAGAGAAAAAAATTTAGGAAGAAAAATTACTAAAGGAGAGGAACAAAATATTATATGGGGAGTGAATTGAAGTGAGGGTCTTGCGATGTTTATAGAAATTTAAATTGGGGCCATTTGGTCTTTTTTATTATTATTGCAGATGTCATACACAAGTCACATGACTTTAAATTTCATCTAAATTAACAGCTAACTAAGGGTTGGGTGCAAAGTTTGCAGGGATAATAGTTTAACTCCATAAACTATTACTGCACGCTTATTTTAAACGTATATCTGCATAGTTTAACAGGATAAGTATAACACCGTATAGTTTAGGGGATAAAATGTAATGTTCCCATGTTATGTGTGTTCCAAACATAACTCCTAAACAAAACCAGTTTTGGTTTTTTGAGTTTCAGTTGAAGCTTAGCTTATCAGTTATCACTCTACTAGTCTTGAAATGCGCCTCCACATAACCTTTCAAGCTTCTATCTTTTTAGCCGCCAATGACCCAACATTCCATTTCCTTAGCTTTGTTGTTTTCTAAAGTCTTTATGTGGTGGGCTTTTTCTATATGGATCTTGGGGTGGTGGGTTTGGATGGGTTTGTGGGTTTAGAAGCTACTGGTTTTTCTTCACTTGCTTCTGATACTGAGACAAAGCAAAAGTGGTACGGATTTGGGTTGTTCAAGCAAGAGAGATTTGGCAACTCTGAAGATGACTAGAGGAGCTTAAAGCTGCCTAAAACTGATGACTTTTTTGCCTCCAAGACAATGCAACTCCAGCACAGAAACACTTTACTGAGATCTAATTGCACTCCTCTCTACTCTGATGGTCAGTAACAACAACAACAACAAATGCTGATCTTCTCTAGTCCCAAATCAAAATCTTTTTTAGCTGAAAAGAATGTTAGAAGTTAAACTTGTTTTTAATTAATCTTTCATATATAAGTGTGAGTTTCATTAGTTAATGTAGTGGGAAGTTTATTGAAGTTATGTGTGGGATTTATGAATGTAAGAGTTAGAAAAATAAATGGAGTGGAAGTTAAAGGTTGGATGGTGTACTATATAAACCCATTCATCTGTCAAGTTCTAAGTAAAAGTCGAAGAGAAATACAAAACTTTAAAGAGTTCTAACTCTTCCCTCTCCACTCTCTCTCCCTTTAATTAATTTGTGAGTGTGAGTCTCTTCTATACACTACGTAGTGTGTGAGTGTTTGTGAGAGTAAGTGAGGAAAGACCCATTAGTATTTTGTTTTATTTCCAACAAAGTGGTATCATAGCCAATCGGTTTGTGGTGAGAATGGCTATTGTTAATGGGATGGTGTCATTCCAATTTCCTCAACTCACCAAGCAAAACTTTGAAAATTGGAGGCGTTGCTCAGATCCCAAGATGTGTGGAAGATTATGGAGAAAGGTTATGTGGAGTCACAAGATGAAAAATCTTTGACCCCAAACCAAAAGGAAGCCTTGCAAAAAGCTTGAAAAAAAGATCAACAAGCTCTTACATTGATCTATCAAGGTTTGGATGAAACTATGTTCGAGAAAGTTGCAAATGCAACTTCATCCAAGCAAGCATGGGAGATTCTTAAAAACTCTGTAACGGAAGTTGATAAAGTAAAGAAAGTTCGCCTTCAAACATTGAGAGGCGAGTATGAAGGTTTGCACATGAAAGAATCTAAATCTATTTCAGATTATTTTTCAAGGGTGTTGGCAATTGTAAATCAATTGAAGAGATATGGTGAGAACTTGGATGATGTTCGTGTAGTAGAAAAAATTCTACGGTCATTAACTTCTAAGTTTGACTATATCGTTTTAGCAATTGAAGAATCAAAAGACTTGGAGTCAGTGACCATTGACCAGCTTATGGGATCATTACAAGCCCATGAAGAAAGGCTCAATAAGAAGAGGCAATAGCCTTGGAGTAAGTCCTACAAGAAAAGCTCACCTTGAATAAGAAAGGTTGATGTGAAAGTAGTCAAAGAGGTTAAGGACATGGACGCGATAGAGGGAGAGGATCAGGAGGAAGAAATGGTCAAAACTCTCCTAATTATGAAGAGAGGGGTCAAAGTTCACAATCCATAAGAGATCGTGGAAGAGGAAGTTTCTCAAGACCATATAGAAGAAGGTATGATGAGTCTAATATCAAATATTATAGTTGTCAAAAGTATGAACATTATGCTTATGAATGTAAAAATGCCGCTAAAAATATTGAGGAGAAAGCTAACTATCTTGAAGATAAAAATGAAGAAGTGGAGCTGACTTTGTTGTTGGCATACAAAGGAGAAGACAAAGAAGAAAATAGTGTGTGGTATCTTGACTCTGGTGCTAGCAACCATATGTGTGGGAATAAAAGGATGTTTATGGAGATTGATAAATTGGTGGTCGGGAGTGTTACCTTTGGTGACTCATCCAAAGTTTCAGTGAAGGGGATAAGTAAAATTCTCATCCATTTAAAGAAAGTAGATCATTAATTTATTCTGATGTATATAATGTGCCAAACATGAAAACTAATATTTTGAGCTTAAGATAACTCCTTAAGAAAGACTATGATATCCAGTTGAAAGATCATAATTACTTAATAAGGGATCATCGAAAAAATGTGATAGCTAATGTGCCTATGACAAGAAATAGAATGTTCTTGTTAAATATTTAAACTAATGCTATTAGATGTCTGAAGGCTTGCTTTACAGATTTTTCTTGGCTTTGGCATCTGAAATTTGGGCACTTAAACTTTGGAGGACTACAGTTGTTGACAAAGATAAAGATGGTGAGAGGATTGCCTTCCATTGAGCATTTTAACCAGCTTTGTGAAGGATGTTTCCTTGGTAAGCAATCAAGAAAGAGCTTTTCAAAAGAAGTTAGTACAAGAGCAACCAAGCCATTGCAACTTGTTCATACTGATGTGTGTGGACCTAACAAGCCATCACCACTTGGTAAAAATAATTACTTTCTTCTCTTTATTGAAGATTTTAGTAGAAAAACGTGGGTTTATTTATTGAGGCAGAAATCTAAAGCATTTGGTGCATTTAAAAAATTTAAGGCATTTGTAGAAAAGCTGAGTGACCATGAAATTGAGGCCTTAAGATCTGATAGAGGAGATGAATTCACATCAAATGAATTCAAAGAGTTTTATGAAGCAAATGAGATTCGCAGCCCCCTAACAGTTCCAAGGTCACCATAACAGAATGGTTTAGTAGAAAGATAAAATCGTTCAATTCTTAATATAGTCAGAAGCATGTTGAAGAGTAAGAAAATGCCTAAAGAATTTTGGGCTGAAGCTATAGATTGTGCAATCTATTTGACCAATCGTTGCCCCACAAGAAGTGTACGAGGAAAAACCCCACAGCAAGCTTGGAGTAGGAAGAAGCCTACAGTTTCACATCTTCATGTGTTTGAGAGCATTGCATATGCACATGTACCAGATTAAGAGAGATCTAAGCTAGATGATAAAAGCAAGAAGTTTGTGTTCATTGGCTATGATCCAAGCTCTTAGGGCTATAAACTCAATAATCCGAGCACTGGAAAAGTCATTGTTAGTTGAGATGTGGAATTCGACGAAGAAGGCACATGGGATTTGAGCACCCAAGAAGAGGAGAAGTATAATTTCTTTCCTCTATTTGAAGAGGAAGATCAAGGGAATGAAGTTCACGAAGAGCCTATCACTCCATCTCCATCACCAAAAGCATCATCACCCATTCATGAAAGTCCATTGTCATCATCATCTTTACTAGAAGGAAATTCTAGTAAAAAACCAAGAAAAATGAGAAGTCTCCAAGATCATTATGATTCAATAGAGATTACAGATGATGTAACACTTTTTTGTCTGTTTGCTGATTATGAACCTATAGGATTCGAAGAAGCGGTGCAAGACAAAAAATGGAGAAATGCTATGGACGAAGAGATCAAGGCAATAAAGAAGAATGATACATGGGAGCTTGCAACTCTTTCAACTAGAAAGAAGACAATTGATGTAAAATGGGTGTACAAGTTGAAGAAGAATGCAAAAGGAGAGGTAGAGAGATACAAAGCAAGATTGGTGGTGAAAGGTTATAGTCAATGGCAAGGTATTGATTATGATGAGGTATTTGCCCCAATTGCTCATTTGGAAACTATACGATTGCTAATTTCTTTAGCAGCTCAGAATCAAGGGAGAATTTTCCAAATGGATGTAAAATCTGCATTTTTGAATGGCTACCTTGAGGAAGAACTTTATGTTGAGCAACCTATAGGCTATGTTGTAGAGGGGCAGGAAGATAAAGTTTTGAAGTTGAAAAAAGCTCTATATGGCCTGAAACAGGCACCAAGAGCTTGGAATAATAGGATTGACAAATACTTCCATGTTAATGGGTTTTTTAAATGCTCACATGAACATGCGCTTTATTGTAAGGTGCATACAAATGGAGATATCTTAATTGTTTGTCTGTATGTAGATGATTTGGTTTTTACAGGCAACAATCCAAGTATGTTTGAAGACTTCAAGAAAGCAATGACTAAGGAGTTTGAAATGACAGATATTGGACTTATGGCCTATTATAATGGCATTGAAGTAAAGCAAATGGAGGATAGGATTTTTATTTCCCAAGAAGGTTATGCGAAGGATATTCTCGAGAATTTTGAGATGTTAAATTCCAATCCAGTTAGCATCCCTATAGAATGTGGAGTGAAGTTGTCAAAACATGACGATGAAGAGAAGGTTAACCCAACATTCTTCAAGAGTTTGGTTGGAAGTCTGAGGTGTCTAACATGCACAAGACCAGACATTCTTTTTGGCATTGGACTAGTTAGTTGTTACATGGAAGAACCGACGATGACTCGTTTGAAGATTGCCAAGAGAATTCTTCGCTATTTAAAAGGTACACTGGATTATGGACTGTTGTATTCACCCTTTAAAGATTTTAAACATGTTGGCTATAGTGATAGTGATTGGGTCGGAGATACGAATGATAGAAAGAGTACTACTGGTTTTGTATTCTATATCGATGATATTGCATTTACATGGATGTCCCAAAAACAGCCAATCGTGACATTTTCCACTTGTGAAGCTGAGTATGTTGCTGCTACCTCCAGTATTTGTCATGTAATGTGGCTTAGAAAAAACTACAAAGATATTTGTGGATAATAAATCAGCACTAGCTCTTGCAAAGAATCCAATCTTTCATGACCGAAGCAAGCACATTGACACAAGGTATCATTTTATTTGAGAATGTATTGCAAGAAAGGAAGTTCATCTTGAGTTTGTGAAGTCACATGATCAGGTTGTAGATATACTCACTAAACCACTCAAGTATGACACATTCAACAAGCTGCCAGCCTTACTTGGAGTAATCAAGAAAACAAGTTTAAGGAGGGATGTTAGAAGTTAAACTTGTTTTTAATTAATCTTTCATAAATAAGTGTGAGTTTCATTAATTAATGTAGTGGGAAGTTTATTGAAGTTATGTGTGGGATTTATGAATGTAAGAGTTAGAAAAATAAATGTAGTGGAAGTTAAAAGTTGGATGGTGTACTATATAAACCCATTCATCCGTCAAGATCTAAGTAAGAGTCGAAGAGAAATACAAAACTTTAAAGAGTTCTAACTCTTCCCTCTCCACTCTCTCTCCCTTTATTTAATTTGTGAGTGTGAGTCTCTTTTATACACTAAGTAGTGTGTGAGTGTTTGTGAGAATAAGTAAGGAAAGACCCATTAGTATTTTGTTTTATTTCCAACAAAGAATTCTCACAATGCCACATTATTGCCATACTTTCATTACTCATTAACTGGCTATGGTAGAAATACAGGTACATATATTAAGGAGTTAAGGATGTGAAAGTAAAATGCCTTTATTTAATAGGTACTTGCATAGAGATTATTAATTCATGATCAGATTGATTGGTTCGGGTTTAATGTTTGATTGTTGGGTTTAGATAAAGTCTAAACATGGGTTTGTCATTGGTTATTTGGGTTTTGATTTCCCCGATTTGGTGGAGGGTCTTTTCAAGGAAATCTCCGGGGCTCTTTGTTTTGAGTCTTGTCAATTAAAAAAAGTCTTAACCATTTGGGGGTACTAAGGGGATTCCAATTCGCAATTGTAAATGGTATGTGTAGGGAAAATTTAGCACAAAGGTACAAAAAGAGCCCAGCAGTCAGACTTGCAAAATCTTACAATTACAAATTTTTTTGCAATTGTGCTACAGTACCATCTTAAATGTAAGATAACACTGTAGCACTTTAGTAAAAATAATAATATATTTTAATTGATAAAGTAGAAGAGAGATGAGAAGAAGAAAGAGAAAGAGTTGTATTGGAATATATTATATTATTTTATTAGATAATATATATTATTTAAATGAGTAGAATAGGAAAATAAAAGTTAGGATGTTAGATATATTGTAAAATGATGGAAAATTATTAAGTATTCCCGGAATACCATAAATGTGTAATTTCCTCTCTCACATGAATGGTGAGTCTCACTATGAATTTAATTAGTAGGACCTACTATTCATGTGAGCGGAGAAAGTATGCATTTATAGTACTTCAGACATACACAATAATTTTTTGTAAAATAATATGCTATAATTGATAAAATATTTTGTTAAAATAGTAAAATAAGATAAGAAGATATTTTTCATTGCGAGTGCTCTAACAAATTCAACCTTTTTTGGCGTGGCCTCTTTAGATATTGCAGACAAGCTAATTTTGTGTTCCCTCCAACACACTTTTCCACACTTTTTGATTATCCTGTCTTTTTACACCCAAAAAAAAAAAAAACTTATTATTATTATTATTATTTTTTTTTGATTTTAAAACTTATTATTTCTAGTTTGCTAGGAAATGGGTTGAAATTTTGGCTTCCTTGCCTTCACACTTTCTATCTGTGGTTTATTTTAAATCTTTTCTGGTTTTCTCTTTCAGGCTATAGTTCTGGGAGCTTGAATGGTACAAGCATGCATGGGGCTTTAGCAGGAGCTAGAGGGCCATTCACTCCATCTCAATGGATGGAGCTAGAACACCAGGCCTTGATCTACAAATACGTAACTGCAAATATGCCTGTGCCATCTAACTTGCTCATCCCCATTAGAAAAGCCCTTGATTCTGCTGCGTTCTCTAGCTTTCAAGGGGGACTTCTAAGACCCAATACATGTAAGTTTTTTTTTTTCCTCTTCCTTTTGGCAAAATTAAGAAGAAAGCAAGATTTTTTACATCCACAAGATTGGCATGTCTATCTCTTAAAGCTGTTCTCAATGTGCGTTTGATATTTCAAGATTGCTGCATATGACACATCGCTCTCTCTCTCTCTCTCTCTCTCTCTCTGTATGGGGGCAGAATTTTTAATTAATGTGCCACTGTATCTCACTTTTGTCAAATCCTTCAATTCCAACTGTAATCTATTAATTTTCACCTGTTATCGAACACTGTTTTTGTTCCTATGTGTCACAGATCACTTTGTCCATTTAAATAAAAATCTTCGTACTACATAGTACTAACTAAACTTACTTTACAAATCATAAAAAGAAAAGAAACTTCTGCATATAAACTAATATTGTGTCTATTTTCTTGTTTTATTTTTTGGTGTGTTTATGTCAATAATCCTGTTTGTAATTGATATTTTATCTGGTTACTAAATTTATTTTACTAAGTACCTACTAATCAAACCTACTTCAAAAATTAAGAAAGTAAGAAAATTCTGCATATAATTGAACTAATATTGGGTTTGTTTTCTTTAGTGTTTATGTCAAAATTCCTATTTGCACTACTATTTTATCTGGGCCTTTTTAATAAAAATCTTAGTACCAGGTACTATCCGAATTTACTCTACAAATTAAGGCAAAAAGAAGAATCTTCTGCTTAGAAACTGATATTGGTGTTTGCTTTCTTGTTTTGATTTTTAGTGTTTATGTCAAAATTCCTGTTTGTTACTACTATTTTATCTGGTTCTTTATTTTGGATTTTTTTTATTTGGTTGTTTTGTGTGTGTCAAATGGGATGGGGTTCTTTCCATCTTGGATTCTCCAACAACACCGATCCTGAGCCCGGAAGGTGTCGTAGGACCAATGGTAAGAAATGGCGGTGCTCTAGAGATGCTGTTGCCGACCAGAAATATTGTGAAAGGGCACATGAACAGAGGCCGCCATTGTTCAAGAAAGCCTGTGGAAGGCCAAAATGGCCATGCTCTTTCCGGGACCCCAACTACTACTACCTCTACAAGCACTAGCACTAGTGGCACTATCTCAAAGCTGAGTCCTATTGCATCATCCTCATCAGCTTCAGTGGTGTTTCCCGGTGGTGTGTCTAATAGCCCTGCCATTGCTGCTCATCAACAGCTCAAGAACTTGCAGTCCGGTGCATCTAATCCTTCTGCAGCCACCACTATCAATAGGTGAATAATATTTGCTATATCTCATGGACTTGAATTTTTTACCCTTTTGGCATCTATATATTCCCTGCCAGACTTCACCTTTGACATCTAAATTGGTGTGTTAGTGTGGAACTATATTCATTTTGGTTACTATTATCATATATTGTTTTATTTTATGACAGTTGGCAGGGAAATAGAATCATAGAATCCATTATATCATCTTTGCAGTGCTGATAGTAACTGGTCCTGGTGTCCAAGATTCTTTATTAAGAAGGGTTTGTTTATATTTTGTTAGGGAAATTTTAACCAGCACCGGACGGTGCTTGTTAATGTTTCCTTTCATGGGTCTTACTTAAAAAAAGTGAAAAAAGTTATCAAAAAAATTACTAAAAACAAAAAAAAAAACAAAAAACTGTGAAAGGTTGCAGAAAGCTGCCATAAAGTTGCAAAAAAAAAAAAAAATTGTTGTTAAACCCTATTTGTTAAAATTTTTAGTGCTACCAAATAAATTGTGGTTATGGTTTAGGTAGTACTATTTAACTAAGGACAAGTAGTGGCTCTAATTGAATTTTCATACTACTATGTACTAGCTCTAAGTGATGTGTTGCTAATTTTTCTTGCAGGATGTTTATTCACAAAGAGAATGTGGGTGAGAGAATGCAAGATTCATCTGGCCTCTCCATTCTATCTTCCTCCATTGACCATAAACCTAAAGAAAACTCATTCATGAATCAAAAACAGCAAATCCCATAAGAAGAATCCACTAGAACTGAGTTTGGGCTAGTCACTTCTGATGCCCTCCTAAACCCTTCTAGTAAAAGCTCAAGCTTAATGAACTGTTCATCACAAGAGCTTAGTGAAAGAAGAACCGAATCACAACAATCTCTTTGCCATTTCATTGATTACTGGCCTAAAATTCAATCTGATCGCTCAGCTGTTTCCTGGCCTGAGCTTGACATGCAATCAGATAGTACCCAACTATCCATTTCAATCCCTACGGCTTCCTCAGAATTCATCTCGTCCACTTCCTCTCCCAGCTCCAATGAGAAACACACTCACTCGCCGCTCAGACTCACGTGAGTTAGACCCAATAAGGATGGGTTTGGGAGTGAGCAGTGTCATCAATGAGCCAAACCAAAAGCAATCGAATTGGATTCCTATATCTGGGGAAACTTCCATGGGTGGTCCTCTTGGGAGAGGTTTTGCGTCATAGTAATAACAATGTGGTGGATTGCAGATCATCTGCGCTTAACCTTATGACTGCGGGTTGGGACAGTAGTCCTCCCTTAGGATCATCTCCAACTGGTGTGTTACAGAAAACCACATTTGTGTCTCTCTGTAACAGCAGCGCAGGAAGTAGCCCAAGAGCTGACAACCACAGGACCCTTGAAGGGGATAGCCTCTGTAATGACCTCCTTGGCTCAACTCTTGTGAATTCATCGTTGTCATTGCCTGCCTTGTAGCCACTTGACCAGCCAACTAAGGAGGTATTAGGTGATGCATGAAAAATGAGTTGAACAAAATTAGTTTTTGGAGTTCCATTTAGTCTGTTAATCTCTCTGTTTTATTTTTATTTTTGAGAATATTTTTATTTATTTATCTTTCTATGCACATGTTTAGTAATATTGTTTTTGTTTACCAATCCTAAACTTTTGGTGCTGGGCAAGGGTGGTGGTTGGTGTGGTTGAGATAGTTGAATAGATGGTGAGTTCCAAATCCAGGTAGGATTATGATCCATTTTTAACGCCATAAAAGTAGATAGATTTTGGTTCGGACAAAGTTTAGCTATAAAATTAGTTGCAACTTTAGACTACAAATTTACTTAATATCTTTTTATTAGAGGTGAATTTTGACAAATTCACCATTGGATTACATTTTCTTCTTATATTGTCCATGCTTGTAAAATTTCATGAAAATTAAAGATCAATAGTTATGTCATCAATAAATTTTTTAAATTGCAATTTTTTGTAATTTAAAAGCTTATAGATCATATAGTAAATAATATCTGATTGATACAAAATTTAACATGTGTATTAAGAGCGTAAAGAACATATAATTTAATGGTTAGATTTTCAAAATATGTTACAATATTTATTTTATTGAGTGAGTTTGTAGCTTTAAACTACAACAAATTTTGTAATTAAATTTTGTCCTTTTGGTTTTAGCTGTTTGCTTAGTCAACTTGTTCAATGGCGGAGCCAAGATTTTATCTTTGGAGAGGCCATATATAATTTTTTTTGTTTTTGTATAAAATGTAAAATAGTAATGTACAATACTTCATAACTCAATATGTGCTTTAAACAAAAGTCTATTAATTAAAATTAAACAATCATGAGACAAGATTGACAAAACGATTTAATATCTTTAATCAATTGTGAAATGGGCAACGTCACAAAACATAAAATAACATAAAAGTTAAACATCTCTTTTCAAAATTGTATCCAGCACCCTTAAAGAGGTCTAAAGTCATCAAGTATTGATGACTTTTCAATTTTTTTATTGCTATGTGCAAGTAAGCTGTAAATGTGTTAGGATGAAAATTATAATTTTTTTCTCCCTTTTTGTTGAGGTAATTGTTAAAATACTTATGTATTTATTTTAAGGGGTAATTACATATAACCCACCTATGGTTTGGGTGAAAATCACTTTATCTATTCGTGGTTTGAAAAGTATCATTTAACCCACCTGTGGTATGTTTCCGTCAATCTCAATAACCCACCTTAAGCCTAGCCATTACAAAAACACCTCTTAATTCCAAAACACAACATAATGCGAATCAAAACACCCAAAATTTAGAAACTTTTTTAGAGAGATATTTGTGGTGAGATCAGCGTGTTATTCGTGGTTTTTATATCTCTTTTTCGGCTTGTCCCCGGCCCGGTGGTTTCACTCATCATGGTGGCTCTAGCTCTCGATAAGTGGTTACAAATTTTCTTGCCATTAATGGGTTGTGGCTCTCCATTTGGTGGTTTTGTGTCACCATTTGTGGGTATTTTTGGTTTTTGCAATCGGGTTTGCTTTATTTATTTATTTTTTTTTGCAGAAATCATGGTGGCCAGTGGTTATTGGTGGATTTGGTTATGAGTTCACAATAGAGAAAAGAAAGATAGAGGTTTTGGGTTTTAGAGAACTTGGTTATGGGTTCACAATCTCAATCTCATCACAGCCATATCAAACACTTGGCTTCTCTTAATTCTTCTCCAAATCGTCCTTGTATGTTGGTAAGCTTGCTTTTTTTTTTTTTTTTTTTTTTTTTTTTTGAGGTTTAACACATACCCATTATTCAATTTTCTCTCTTTGTTTGGTTTCCAAGAAAATAAAAGGGAAAAAAATATTGGGTATTGTAGTTTGTGTTGTTTGAGCTTTATATTGCTGTGTAAAGGTTGAAACGTTTGCTTTGTTTTCGATTGGGAAGGAGAAAGAAATTCTGGGTTTTTTGATTTATGTTGTTGAGGTTCTTGTAAAGATGAGAGACTTACTGAAAGTTGAGCCAAATGGGTGTTTAAGACTAAGATTGAAGAGTTTGATTTCTTTTATAGTTATATGGTTGTTGAGAAAATTTGAGAGAACTTGGGAATGTGAAAAAAAAAAAAAAAAAATTCTAGGTTTAATAATTTATGTTACCTGAATTTAGAAGCTTGCCTCTATTATGCTAAAGTTAATATAAGAATTTCTATTTTTTTTGGCGTAAAATTTATTTTCTGCTTCTATTTGGTTGCTAAGAAAATTGGGTATGTTCTTCATGTTCAAGATTTATGTAAATTGAGAGAGAGACCAATACCATTTTTTGATCTTGTTTCTCTTGCATTTTTGTGCTTTTTTTGCTTTGGAAGGAGAGAGACATAAAATTTGAGCAAAAATACTTATTTACTTTTGATTTTAACAGAGGTGAGTTATAGAAAACAAACGGAACATTTCACAGGTGAGTTAAGTGATACTTTTCAAATCACGGGTAGGTAAAGTCATTTTTGCTCGAAACACAGGTGCGTTTAGTATAATTACCCCTTATTCTAAAGATGCTGAATGTTTATTTATTGTATTTTGTTGACATATGTATATATGGATTGTATTTGAAAATTATGTTTATTTTTATACTTTCTTAAATATAGATGTATATTATCAGGTATACGGGACAAAATAATAAAGTTATTTAAAAATTTTCAAATTATTTAAGATATTTTAAAAGAATTTAAATTTTTTTTTTTTTTTTTTTTTTAAATTTTTGGGGGCCCAGGCTCCCTTGCTCTTCAAGTGGCTACGCCACTGAACATGTTTGCTCCATAAAGGTGTAGTATCTTGTACATCGATTGAATCCAATCAATTTCTAATAAGATTTAGCGTCCACGAGTGTGGCCTACACGAGCAAAAGATAGTGGAACGTTGAAACAAAGAAATGAATGCCTTTTTCTGCATAATCTACGTAAGAATCAATACGCACATAAATGTTTCTGTTCATGTATTTATCAAATCTGTTGAAGGCCTCCATTCTGATCTGAACAGTAGTTGTCTGTTTAATCTGACTGGTTTTGCGTCTAATAGATCGAGCTGGACCAACTGGTAGATTTCAAAACGACAGATCATTTAAAATCTAGCCTTAACAGGCTGAAAGCCAATCCCAAAGAAAGTGAATGTGAAAAGTGCATGCCATAGGCAGGGATCTCACCATTTTTTTTTGGTAATCAGGAACAAAACATTAACTAAAGAAAATCAACAAAGGAGCAATTACGCTCATACAAAGTTCCATCAGCATCTAGGCTGATCAACAGGGAAACATCACTAGGAGGGGAAAAGAAAGTTACAAAATCATGAGACAGAAGAGTTCCTCTCCTAGCATGGGCGTCAGCACACTTATTAGCCTCTCTATAGCAGTGGAGAACTCTAATTCTCCGGATCTTCTGCAGTGCAGCCTTGCAGTCAGCCAATATAGTATCATTGTTATGCAAACTACCTTCATCCTTTTGTAATAAATCCACCACCACCTTGGCATCAAGCTCAATTAATACATTTGGCATGTTTAACTCAACACACAAATTAATACCATCCCGCAAAGCCCACAGTTCCGCTGCCACACTGGTGGTGTACCCAATGGCTCTAGCATAGCCACACACCCATTCCCCGTGATGGTTGCGGATTAAACCACCACCACCCACTCTGCCTGGGTTACCTAAAGAAGAGCCATCAGAATTTAACTTGAACCAATGCTCCGGAGGAGTCAGCCACCTAACCTGAATAGTTGTCAGTGAGTGGCGGTGCCTTTCATTCACACCGAGAAAGCTGAATTCAGATGCTTTGGCAATTGTTTCAGCCATAAGATTCTTCTTATTGTGCTAATTCCTGAAGATAACATTATTTCTTCTAAGCCACAGACACCACACACCAAAGGTAAAGAGAGTGCTCCAAGTGATGCCCATAGAGGACTTAAGATGGGAAGTACAGTTAATTCGCAACCACCCAATAAATTGGTGCCATAAAACATATTGGGCTGAATTGGAGGGGGGAACGAATTCCAAAACTCCCGAGCGTGCCGACAATCTCTCAGAGTATGAACAATGGATTCAACATCTTCATTACATAACGGGCAGTAGGAAGGTATGTTCAGCCCTTGCATATTCAGCACTTCTCTGGTTGGTATGCTTTGGTGAAAGCATTGCTAAAGAAAACATTTTATCTTAGGCAGCGTAGAAGCTTTCCAGATCCAATTTCCCAAGAACTGATCAGAAAGGGTGTTATTATGCGGCATACAAGCAAGCTTATACGCTTCCTTAAGCTCAAAATCCCCATTTGGAGAGGAAGACCAAGAAATTCTGTCAACCCCAGCCGCTGACATGGGGATGGGAGTGGCTTTAATTTTCTGACCTAAAGAGAAAGGAAAAACAAAGGATAGGCTACCCAAATTCCAGAAATTATTCTGAGTAATATCCCTCAGCAAAGTAGAATCCCCATTCCTCTGAAAAGGGCCTTCAATGAGGCTTCTAATAGGTCCATTGCTCAACCATTTGTCATGCCAGAAGGATAATAAACTATTCTTGCCCGGAATCCACTTAATGCCCTTTTTGAATATTGTTTCGCCTTTACTAAGCGCCTTCCACGTGGTTGAACATGATATATTATGGAATGCAGAGCTTCTCCCTCTCCTATTATATTTATGCGCAAGAACTTTAACCCACGGAGAATCCTTCTCATGATGAAAACGCCAGTTGAGTTTGGCAAGTAAAGCCAAATTTTTTTCCTTAGCTGATTGAAGACCAAGGCCTCCCTCCTTTTTTGGTTTAGTGATTTTTGCCCAATTGACAAGGTGGAGTTTCTTCTTGTTCTCTGTTGTACCCCAAATGAAGTTATGACACAATCTATCCACACCTTGGGTAATCTTCGACGGAAGGGCAGCACATTGCATTGAGTAATTTGGAATAGTGGAGAGAGTAGCTTGTGTCAATACAAGCCGACCAGCAAAAGAAAGAAGGTGGGCTTTCCAACCCACAAGTTTGCCTTGAACCCGCTCAACCACAGCCCCAAAATCTTGCGGAGACGATGTGTGCTTCAAGGGAAAACCAAGATACTTACCCAAAGATGGCGTGGAATGGAATTCCAAAATGTTGCAAAGCTCCTCTCTACAACTATGATCCAAATTAGGAGAGAAAAGACCCGAGATTTCCCAACATTCACCTTTTGGCCGGAAATCTCACAAAAAGTGTCTAACACCTCTCTAACAGCCCGACAATTTTTTACATCAGCTTTCGCGAAAAGAACAAGATCATCCGCGAAAAATAAATGAGAAAAAGGCAAACCACCCCTTGAAGCCGAAATAGGATCCCATAAATTATCTTCACACTTATCCGTTATGAGAACCCCAAGGATTTCCATGCACAAGATGAACAGGTAAGGGGAGAGGGGGTCTCCTTGCCTAATACCCCTTGAAGGCTAAAAAGAATCCAAAGCCCCGCCATTAAAGAGAATAGAGATGGAAGAGGACAAAACACAACTCATAATAAGGGAGATGAGGTGATTAGGAAACTTAAACAAAGTAAGAGTGTCTTTAATAAAACTCCATTCGAGACAATCATAGGCTTTCTCCAAATTAATTTTTATAGCCATGACACCCTCTCTACCCTTCTTGTTGGAAATTGAGTGAATAAGCTCCTGAACAATAATGGTGTTATCAACACCCTTCCTCTTGGGCACAAAAGCTGTTTGAAGAGGCGAGACAAGGTATTCAAGGGCTGGTCGAAGGCGAGCCACGATCATCTTGGTTATAACCTTGTACATAGTGTTACAAAGGCCTATGGGATGGTAATTACTCAACGTTTCCGGGCTGTTGCACTTGGGGATGAGAGTAATTAAAGTTTTGTTGAGATACTCCGGAACTTTTCCTTTGGCAAAAGATTGCTTAACTTCACTCTTCACCGAATTGCCAACGATTAACCAAAACCGTTGGAAAAAGCCCGCATGAAGTCCATCCGGACCCGGAGCTTTGTAAGGTTTAAGAGAGTGAAGAGCCGCAAGAATCTCCTCATTAGTAACCGGTTTGTCCAACATGGAAATATCTTCCGCCTTTAAGAAACATCGCCAGTAAGGAGGGAGCCACTCCTGCCTAGAGGCACTGGTATGGGCAGTAGTGAAGAGTTGGATAAAACCATGCCTAATAAAATCAGCAACTTGACGATCACCAGTTAGCCAATTCCCCATACTATCCTTCATACTAGTAATACGATTCCTACGCCGGCGAATCAAAGCTGAATTGTGAAAGAAGGAAGTGTTTCTATCACCCTCAACCACCCAAGTAATTCTCGACTTCATACTCCAATACTCTGCCTCCAGATCTGCAAGAGTGGAAAGCTCGGCTAAAAGAGATTTCTCCAAGTCAACCAGAAAATTATTGGGATTATTCCCCAGAGCAGTTTGCACTCCTTTCAGCCTTGCACAAGCTCTTTGCTTTCTATAGAAAATATTACCAAACTGGTCTCTATTCCATATATTGGCTTTGGTGGTAAAAGAGCAAATGACATTAGCTAAATAAGAAGTACCAGACCAAGCATCTCTAACCAAATCCAGAAAATCTGAATGAGAAAGCCACATAGGTTGATATCTAAATGGCCGAGGAAAACGAACCTCTTGCTCAGTATGTAAGGACATGATAACCGGACTGTGATCAGAGTGGGATTGCTCCAGGTGAATGACTTGGGCTTCAGGATAAAGCACATTCCAACCCATATTAACAAAAAATCTGTCGATTCTCTCCTGAATAAGAGTAGATAAAGGTTGTCGATTTGTCCACGTGAATCGCAGACCTGAGAAACCCAGATCAATCATACCACAGGTGTTCAAACACTCTTGCATTTTCATGGCTCTTGAGATGTTAACCGGTCTGCCACCTAACTTATCATCACCCATTAACACTTCATTGAAATCCCCCGCAATGATCCAAGGGAGAGAATGAAGGTCAGCAACCTCTGTTAAATTGTTCCACAATAATAGCCTTTTTGCATATCTGGGGCTAGCATAAATTGCCGACAATAACCACGAATTATTTGAGGAGAGGTCACGCACCAAAGAATGAATCTCCTGCTCCGTGGAGGAGAGCTCAGAAACCTTAACTTGCGTGGTGTCCCACAAAACCCAAAGACCACCAGAGAACCCGATATTATTAGCATGAATGGCCCCATCAAACGGTAGCCTATCGGAAATATCTTTAGCCCTCTGACCACTAATTTTTGTTTCAGTGATAACCATAATAGCAGGGGAATGGTTCTGAGCCATAACATGGACATAAATTTGAAAAGATGGGCTTAATGCGCCCCGACAATTCCAATTTATAATCTTCATAATTAAACTAAAAAAATAAAGGGAAGCAGGAAAACAAAATTATTCAGAGTCAGAGGACTCACCACCATCCATGGCCTGCACGCCATCCATTTCCACATTCTCTTGTGGGTTAGATTGAGGGTCAAGCTCCACAATAATATTATCCATAGCTATACTAGGATCAAAATGCTTTACGCCATCCATCTCCACATTCTTGCTCTTATGCGATCTCAACTTAGGATCAATATGCAATAGACTAGCTCTTGCTATATTGAGAGCTGCCGATGTCACCGCATCAGTAAATTGGGTTTTTGGAGGTTCCCCCTCTGAACTTTCAGCATCCATTGCGGCTTTAACCCCCTTCTCAGTCCTCCCCACAGTACCGTCCATATCCATATCCACCTGAGATGAAGACTTGTCGTCATTGGCGCAGCCCACTGTGAAAATGATTGGCTTGTCAGAAGAAAAATCGAAGCCAACACCAAGCTTTGATTCTATAACCTCCTCCGATTGATCGCGCAATTTCTGACTTGAACGAGAGATTTGGGAATGATGTTTGGTCACTGCGTGAGCTGAATAGCGAAAGTGTTTATCCTTATTCTTTACCTGAGTGCGATCTGCCATAGAGACATTATCTACTGAATATGGACTGGCCGTATGCTTAACAGGTTTTGAACTGGGCTTTAGTTTAGCTTCTGACTTCCTAGCATAGCCCACTCCTTCAACAAACTGACCAGGGCCCAAGTTTTTAATTCCACTCATAAAGGCTGTTGGCGTCTTTACCAATGACTTTGGACTACCAGTAGAACATAACCCCACTTCAATTTGGGCTTTGCGCTTCCCATCCAAATTGTTTGCATTACTAGGCCCATCTTTTTCCCCTACAAACTCCTTACGTTCCAACGGTTTTATATTCAAACTGATTTGCTGGCCAGACTTCAAAACAGGTAAAGAGTTCGCATAACTTTCCTTCTTCCCCCTATTGTCCTTCTTTTTTCGTGAAACGACCATCCAAGGTTCGTAGGCGTCGTCAGATTCTACAACCCCTAGGCTGCCTTGAGACCCGGTATGACCCTCGGATGCTGTCACAGACGGATTCAGCCCCTGTTCCGCTTTCTCAGTGTCGCCTAGCACAGAGGAATCTTTCGAGGACGGAGACAAGGGTTTAACGGTGTATTGACAGGTCTCTCTTCGGTGACCCAGCCGCCCACAAGAGAAACAAAGTTTGTTGACTCCTTCGTAGATGACTGGTTGATTTCGCTGACCTATTCGAACCATAGTGATCAAAGGCTTACTGATATCCACCTGGACACAAAGGCGAGCGTAGCGACCCCTTGCTTCTGTCGCTATATGCGTGTCTACCCTGAGCACAGTTCCTAGAGATTTCCCGATCTACCTAAGCACCTCCGCATCATAGTATTCGATGGGTAGCTCGTTAAGCCTTACCCAAACTGCCACCGAGGACACTTGAGCTTTTGAAGGCTTAAAATTCGCTTCCCATCTCCTGATGGACAAAAAGTGCTCACCGATGAACCACGGCCCCTTCATGAGCACCATTTCAATATCTTCCATCACTGAAAACCTTATTAGATAGAAATCCCTACCAAGATCCACCATATCAAGTCTCCCCGGTGGCTTCAACAGACTCATCAGCTTAGAATGTAAAAAATTAAATCCTACTGTCCTCCCAAAGACTTTTACAATAAGTGCTTTAGCCCAGGGAGCTCTGATGCGTTGCTTAGTCTCTTTTGAAAGACTAATTGCAGCGAAACCTTCCCTAGCGTCCTCAGTCTCCTCGTCCGACTCTGAATCTGCCTCCATTTGATCCGAAAAAGCTAATGATTAAGAATAAGCACCCTGTATTTCCCCCAGAAGCTCTTGAAAGAGAGATTGTTAGAGCAACTGCTGCCTCTTCGTTGATGAAGATTCTCATAAACAGTTTCATTGTGTGAATCTTTCACCTTCTTAGTGCTTCGAACCAACTCATTTTCCTCTTCCAAAGAGCGTGAGCAAGAGCGTTCCATGTTTCACTAGGAAAACCCCCTTCGCTTTTTGCAAGCAAAACAGGGATCTCACCATTTCTCATTATATTAATGTGTTGCATATAAGCCTTGCCTCAGTGCACATTGTTGGGGTATGAGGAGCCTGGTTTTGGTCCCTTTTTGACCCATTTTTGGGTTATATATACTAATGTTTCAGAATTAGGATTTGATGTATTGTACTATTGCGTAATTCTCTCTGATATAGTAAAAATGGTTGCAATTATGTGAACATAAGCATATTATTGAACCCTGTAAATGATTGTTCTTTGCTATTCTTCTCTAATATTTGCTTTTCACATGTTCTTGGAATTAAGTTAAACTAGTTCTAGATCCACATGATACAGGGAAATAAATAATTTTGTAATTGTAATATAATGTATAATTTTTTCACTAAAATTTGTTGAAGTTTATTTTTTCTTCCTAAATTAAACAAATTCTATTCCATCCAATTAGGTTTACTTCGGCTCTATTCGGTTCAATTTAGTCCACTCAATCAATTTTGGTTCCCTTCGGTTTATTTTGGATTAATTGGACCTTAATTGATTCTTTTTGGGCTAAACTCATTAGTTTTGAGTTAAAGAATACAAACAAAATAGACATAGAAATTAGAAATATGAGACCTAAAAATGCAATAAAAATGATAAATATTCAAAAGTTCTATTCAGTCCACATTGGTTATATTCGGTCCATTATGTTCTCTTTGGTCCAATTGGTCCTATTTAGTACTATTTAGTACATTCTATCCAAGAAAGTTCTATTCCGTCTTATTCAGTCTACTTCGGTTCATTAAGGCCACATTGGCCCTATTCGTTTCATGTTGGTCTTATTCTGTCCACTTTGATCCTTTTCGATCAATTTTGTCCACTTTGCTCCTATTTAGTCAATTCTGTCCACTTTGGTTTTATTTGGTCCTATTCGGTCAATTATGTTTACTTTGATCCACTTCAATCCTATTTGGGCCATTCCGTTTACTTTGGTCATATTCAGTCCACTTTGGTTCTATACTGTCCACTTCAGTCCTATTCAGTTTACATTGGTCCTATTTGATTTGATTTGGTCCTATTCGGGCCTATTTGGTCCTACTTAGTCTATTCTGTCAATATCGGTACTATTTGGTCCATTGGTCCTATATAGTCCATTTGGTCCAAGGTCCACTTCAATCTATTTTTGTACCCTTAGATAATGAGAAAACACATGTTTAGGTTGAAATCACCTAATATAAATCCAAATTTATTAAAAAAAATATAAATCTCAAACTTTTAATATCTAAAATCTTAAGCATAGTATTTATTGTTGTTACGTTTTTGTTAAGTCACATTAATGTAGCATTTCAGTCCATTTCAGTACGGCTAAATTTAACTGAAAATATTTTTAAACATAAATGTTATAAATATACAGATGTAATCTTTAGGGCAGTTATTCACTTGTTTTAGCTTCGTTACTTTTGAATGAATTGCATGATGTTGATTATACTTTTAAAACTTTATATGTATGTATGTATGTATGTATGTATGTATGTATAATTTTTATTTAAATAAATCATTCAAATTATTCATTCTCTTAAAAGAGATTATCAAGATAATCAAAACTCATATTAAAATTATACTGAATATGTATAATTTATTCTCTAAATTTAATGTGAGAGAGAGAGAGAGAGTACTTGTGATGAGGAACTAAAAAATACAACACCAAAATGTATGAACCCATAATAGAGTTTTAAAAATTACAATGATTCATCATTAATATAAAGTAGAGTTGCAAGAAAGAATAAAAGATCAAGAGAAGGAGAATAACTACTTTTTCAAGAGAGAATGTGAGAGAGAATAATAAGAAATTTATAGAAAATAATATGAGAAGAAAAAAAAGTAATATACACCAAATTATCAAAGTCATGTTATGTAATAAAATAATATTATTTTCTTACATACTATCTTTAAAATGCAATATGATGAAATCAAAGAGAATAAAAAAATATAACAACTTAAAAATACAAAACTTAATCATTTCAAACCAAAGTAGAGTTCCAAATAATACAAAAATTCATCAACTTAAAAGTATTAATGCAAGAAAAATATAACAAAATATGCCAAAAATGAGAGAGAGAAAGAGAGAGAAATGGCATTTTGTGTGTGAAAAAATTATGAATAGAATAGAAAAGAGTATTGTCAAAAAAAAAAAAAAAAAGAATGGAAAATAGAATTGTAAATTTATAGTAAGAGAAGGGGAATAAGAAAAATGAAAATAAAGGAAGATAAATGGATAGAGAGGAAAAGTGATATTAAGGTAAACAGTAGTGGGGAGATGAAATGTAAAAGGGAGGGGAAAGTATTTTTTTTTTTTTTTGAGAAAAAAAAGGAATTAAAAAAAAAGATGGAGAATGTTGAAAATGGGTGGATGATATGACCGGTGATGTAGCTCAACATGATCGTAGCAATAATAAATATTATGCTTTAACTTTTTATATATATAAAGAATTGTGTTGTAACAATGGTTGGCATAAATCATTTTACCGTAAATTGAAATGGGTTTCAACACATGGGGAATACAAATTGCAAATTGTTTCTTAAAGACACTCTAACATTTTCTCCAGTGAAATTGTTTACGTGCGGTATTAGATTATTGAGCAAACCTTAGGTATAGTACTTCGGTACTGTTTTTTAGGTTTCTCTCTTAAAATTCAGCCATGTGGCTGTACTTAACTAAAAATACATTTTTAATCCATGAGCAAAAAGCCATATGACTGAATCTTAAGAGAGGAATCTAAACAACAGTACCTAAATACTGTACTTAAATTTTGTCCTAGACCATTTGTGTAGACCATTTGTTGTTGTGTATTCCAATTGCTTGAAATGGCAAATCAAGGATGCTCTCAATTTGTGACCTAGGAAATCAAGAATTACTCAAATTTTGAGATACAATCATTGTTTGAATTCGCTTCTCAGACAGGTAGCAACTATCATGTTATCAAAAAGAGTAATTCTTGTGCCACACCAAAAGACACAACTTTGGCCACAACTTGCTCATGTGGCAAGTTGTGATTGGTGGAGGGGTGTCCCCACATGGAAGGGAAGCATAAGCAAGAGAGAGAGAGAATAGCAAAAATGATGTGATTCAGCTTGAGGGCCTTTGTTTACAAGAGAAGCCTTTAGTGAATACATTTTTACAATACAAATTGTGTGTCACAAAGTCTCCTAGTGGGGTATAAAAAGGGATTAGGCTAATCCTAGTTGGACCTGTAATAGACATTTTTGACCATTACACGAAACAAACTTATATTATCTTTAACACCCCCTCTCAAACTCAAGAAATAGACTTTTTGATGTCTTGAGTTTCGTATGTAAGTTTCAGAAGATTTCTCAAAGATGCCATGAAAGTGACCATGAATGAACAGATTGGACTGAGAATGGATCGGATACAAATATACAATGTAGAATGACTTGTGCAAATTGGAAGAATGATAATGGATGGATGTTGGAAGACAACAACAAGGGCTTGGAAACTGCTGTAGGAAGAACTACTATGGCTTGAGGTTGACCACACTTAGCGAAGGATGACGTTGTGAAGGTTGATAAAAAAAAAAAAAAAAGAAGAGCCAATTTGTGTGAATTATGAGTCTTATATATGGGAAAATTAAGCATGTGTAGGAAGTTCTGGGTGGTTGAGCTCATGGTTATGGGCGCAAAAATTTGCATTGTGGGTTTTGGTAGGTAGAAAATTGGATTGTTGTGGTGAATCTAAATGAAAGAAATTAAAATGTTGGATCTAATGGCTCTAATACCATGTCAAATATTGTGAAAGAAAAATAATAGAAAATTGATGTAGACAAGAAAGAGAAACTCGATGACCCACGTTGGCAGGAGAATCCTTCAATGCTTACATCTTTCCTATATGAAATGTGTGTTACAAAAAAACATGAACAAGTATCTATAGGGATTAGGCTAATAACCCTTGTTGGGCCTCTTGCATTATATTACGTAACAAGCCCATATTTTTAACAGCTTCAACACTTTGTAGTAGCTTTTTTTTTTTTTTTAATTATTTTTTTTTATCTAAAATCACTTATTTAATTAATTTTTTAAGATTGGTAGATAATAGGAAAGAAGATGAAGTTCAAAACATAGACATAAAATGTCCCTTTGGTAAGAGTTTAGGTATTGGTTTTTAAAATGATGTAAAAACAAAAAAATGTTGTGAAAACATGTATTTAAGGGTCTGTTTGGTTTGTGTTAAGGTTGTATTCATTTTCTATTTTCATTTTCTACACCCATTTTTTGTTTGAATCTATTTTTTGGTTTGGTATTATTTTCTACTTTGTCTTTCCTTTCACTTTTTTTTTTTATGACAACCACCAACAAATAGAGAGAGTGTTTGTTCTTTGATGTGACAAGTCATTAATATTGGGACCCACTATTTGATTTTTTTAAGGAAAATGCCACTGTACTCATTTTCAAGAAAATGAAAACACCAAAAAGTTGTATTTAGTTTTTGTTTTCAAATTCTATTTTTTGGGGAACTAAAAGTAAAAACTAAATACAAATACAAAGCAAAACAAGTTTTTTAGTGGTGGGTCCCACAAAAAATTGAAAATGAATACAAAATTCACCTATTTCTTGCTCAAACCAAATAGGCCCTAAAGTACTCATAATGCAAAAAATGTGTTTGGTACTAAGTTTCTAATAACATATTTTCAAAAGTAAAAAACACAATTGAATGTTTGGTATGAATATGTGTTTGTTTTTAAAGTGGTTTATGTGTTGTCAATATCATATGCGTCCTATAGTTTTCAAAATAATTACTGTTAGGTTCTAAGGATTTGTGATCTAAATGTAGTAGAATTTCAATGTGTAATGTTTGCAAACCATGATCAAAATTTAGAGTCTAGATTTAGGCTGTTCAAAGTATATTTAATGCAAAATTGGAATCGAGTAATTGCAGAAAATTACTATTCACTTTCTGCAAGGCTTGATCGATCGATCGAAAATTAGACTGACTCAATCGATCGAAGTTCGTGTAGAATTTTTTTCTACAGAATTTTTCAATTCAGCCCAAGCCCATATGGGGTGTAGAGTTTTATGTTTTGCTTGGAGTATAAAAGAGAATACCCTAGCCACGTTTTGAAGTTATTGTTTATGCTATGTGTGTGAATCTCTTGTGAGATCTAGAGGTGTTTGCCTTCATGCACACTTAGAGTTATCAAGATCGAGATTGATGTTGAGAGCTTGTTGATCGCTTTAGTTGCTGTGTAAAGAGCTTAAAGAAAAACAAGTGGTATACTTGTGGATGATGTGGATCTGAGAAAGAAGTAGTCCGTGAACTTGGAGATGTCACGTGATCGTGGTAGTAATTTTTCTACTCAAGGTAGCAATAAGATGTTAATGGTCTAAGTTGTTATTGTAAAATTTCAATTCTTTTATAGTGGATCTGTTTTACCTGAGGTAGCTAAGTTAAATCCGCCTTAGGTTTTTTATTGGTTTGGTTTTCCTAGGTTATTATATTGTTGTGTTTTTTATTTTTCGCACTGTTTCAATGATATGATTTACTTGTGTTAACCTAGATTTGAATAATTTACCTAAGTTAATCACTTGATTAAATAACTAGGTTAATATGTTTGTGTTTAAGGGATCTAAAAATGAACAATTACAACAATGCCACTCAAAACTGTTACTTAAAAAGTGTACACTCTTCTTGAGGTGCTCTTAAAATGCAATGTTTCTAAATTGAGAATTGTGGCTCAAACATTATTTTGTTAAACTCTCTTATCATTCATGTTTTTTTCCCCTTTCTTTTAGCTCACAGTTTTCAGATTTAAATACTGAAAACTGTTGTTTGAGCTTTCTGTCACTTGGTTATCGCTTGAAGTCTTGGACCAATCACATTTATAATTATACTACCAATGTTTGATATGATATAAATCGCATTTGCGTTGCGTTTAAGAAACATGCTTTTTTGACGGGGCAAAGAACTGTACCAAACGCCAACAGGCACTGCCGCACTGGTTAGTCTCTTCTTTAATACTTGTACAATATGTTTACCTATTCAACGTTTAGATGACTCTACCCAAACTCTGTTGGCTCATCCTAGCATAAATTCCCCACCATCACACACTTCTTATAACTACTACTTTTATATTTATATACTTATTTATGCTTCTGTCACAGCCACAGGTGTCCATTTGTTTAATTTCTCAACATTTAGATGTTTGAAAACTCCTACGCTAGAATCAGCCTTTTTATTAAATATTAATTCAATACGAAGCTACCACACGGTTTTAATTTATTAATCCATATGTCTTTTTCTCATACCAAACGAGTAAATAAAGTTGTCACTTGCTATACAAAGTTGGTTCAGCTCAATTAATTTCACTAGCGTTTGCCTATTTTATTTCCAACCTTTGGCACATCAAGCCAATGAGGAAATAATATATACTTGCATGCTTTATGACACCCATTTCTTATTTTGTTTTTCACACAATTTGAAGCCAAACCTTGGTCAGTTGGTATGATTTGAGCATATTAATTAAACTAATCGGCAATATGAAATCCATAAAATGAGCACAGGATTTTACTCCTTGACAATACTGGCTACCTTAAATATATGTGCGTTGCTTCATGCATACACATCTCAAGCACACAGCTAAAACAAACAAAGCCCATGGGTGATGTTATATGAATTATCCTGAAGTTAATATTGAGATACTTCGAAATGTCTAATTTTTGTGTGGATTTGATTGTAAATATATATGTTACATGGATCTGTGTGTTAAGTCTTCTATAAATTAGCTACAGAATAAAACGTGCCACTTAAAATATGGATCTGTGTGTTGATTGGTTAGATACATATTTAAACCAGGGTACAGAATGAAACGCGGCCTTTAAAATATAGAAAACTTTAGAGACATGTCCAAATTTACATCCAATTTGACAATATGTTTAAGTGTTAACTTATATTGGTGTACAATAACTTTCCATTTCATATTTTAATCTAATTACAAATTGACATTTAAACATTTTATAAAATTGGGCATGAGTTTGATTGTGTCCTTAGGTGGACTGTTAAAATATTGATGCAGGATCGCATCCCATAAAAGCTAGCTACCCTTGAAATGAAGATTTCGCATACATTATAAATATAAAATCGAAGGGTAGTTTACTCTTTCTTCTATGTTTGTTGACTAGCTAGAGTTAGGTGTGATGTGAGTACTTACGAATGCAAGACATTAAAAAAAGAAAAGAAAAAACTTTTAGGCGACCCAAAGTACGTCCATCTTAGTATACTTTCAGACTGGACTTAAAAGTATAGCTATTAGTTATTTCTAGAATATAACTTACATAATAGTAAGTTAGTAACTAATAATTACTCTAGGAATAGGCTTGAAAAATTACTGAAATTTCCAGTCTAGATTCCAAAGGCCTTAACTAATTCGATTGATTCACTTGTTGGTTAAGGTAGTTAATTAACACTAGGTTCGAATCACAATTAAGTTACAAAGAAAGAAAAAAGAACAAGCACAACTAAATAGAAAAAAAAAAAATATTTGTTTTACCAAAAGATAAGAATCCCAAAAATCAAAACCCAAAATAAAAGGTTGTTGCGGTATAAACTATACTCACATGACATCCCTGTAAATGTAGATAGACACTGTATCGATTTCCCTATTCCTACTAGAAACTGCAAACTTTGACAAATTGCCTTTTATGTGATCCATTTTGAAAATGATCGCCACCTAAAGATTAATCCATCGGCCAGTCCAAGAGCTTATTGAAGATTTGAAGCCGTCTTTGTGTTTCATTGTTCAAAGTCTAATACACATGGTGGGCGGTCAAGTTGTTGGATCAAAAGCCTCTCAAGTTGTCCGATCAATTTTACAGTGGTCTTCCTCACTTGAAAATAGGGTTACAACACCTTTTGTTATGGAATTAGTTTATACTAAGAGTGGGTTTGGATAGAGCAGCTGGACGTCCACGTCAACGTCCAGCTGCTCATGCATTTTGCTTTTTTTTTTTTTTCGGTTCTGCTGCAGGGGGAGCAAGAGGAGCAGGCGCGCATTCTGCGCACACTGTGCGCGTATTGTGCGCGCACTGTGCGTTACTGTGCGTGCACTGTTCACGCATTTTTTTAACAAATTTTTATTAAAAATTAGTCCTGCAGTACTATTTTCACATTTAAAAATTATTTTGCTACAGTGTTTTCAGTTTTCAATTTTCAGCAATAAGCTCTATCCAAACGGACCCTAAATTTCCTAACAAAAACAATATTGAAGACAAGCAATCTAAGACAACCTGTGTGTATGCATAAAGGTTGGCTGAGTGTTCTGTATATCTGCCCATGAAGTCATGAACTCAATCAACCAAGAATTAATTAGTCTGATGTAGCTAATCCCTAAACTTCCTTTGCAGCTTTTCTACGTTTCCCATGACGTAAAATCCAGGAATATGAAGTTTGGTCGTGTTGTCCTTATTATTCAGTTGTGATCTCTTCCCTATATTTAAGTCTATAAGCTAACATCCTTAATTAGCTATATATAGTAGCCGTTAAAAAGTGTAAAGCAAATTGTCATTAGCTCTACTTAGAAGATCCTAGCCAAAACCTGCTTTTTTTTCTTTATATCCACTCACTATGCAACATAGGAAATCTTTGCAAAGTGAAGTTTACACTGAGGTACATGTCCCATTTTCATGGGAGGCCAAACCTGGGGTCTGCAGAGTCACAAATCAAGCTTCTGGTATATCTATTACTCGGCATTTTACAATATCAAAGCTGCCTCCTCCTCCTCCTCCTCCCCCTCCCCCTCCTCATCATCATAAACTATGCATGCCTCGGCATTCAGTAAGTAGTACTGGTTCTTTTAGAATAGGGGTTAAGAAGGATGAGCCTGTGCCTGACCCTTTTCTAGCAGCTTATGAGAGATGCACAAAGAGCCCTGCTATTCCTAAATCATCTCGCAAAAAAAAGAAAGATGATTGTTTTTGGAAGAGAAAGATCATGCTTACTCTTTCTTGTAAGGATTCATGCGATGTTTGGAAAATAATCTAGAGAGAATCGCTAGGCTTCCAAAATGCTTTTCGAGAGAGTGAATTAATGATTGATCCATTTGTGAAGATTGACAACGATTTGTTTGTTTTTATCTCTACATTTTGATTCATTTTACTGATAGATTGATTGCTGTAATGATATTATTAGGATGTGTATGTTTTTATTAATTTTAGTAAAGAATAAAATTAGTTTCAAATAAACCATCGGTTCAAGTTTTGCATCAAAAACATTGCCTGCCAATTTAATAGCTCAATCAACTTGTACTAATGGCTAGAATTATGTGGTTAAATGATTAAATTTAATATATTTTAATAGTTTAAGCTTTTGAAAGAATTGTAATTTAACATGATATCAGAGCTTGAGATCCTAAGTTCCTTTTGAGAGAATTGATAATTTATCACTAATGTACTTTTGTGAGTTTGTCTAGAAAAATTTATTTGGTTGAACATTTTTGTCAAATTTTAGTAGTGCTAAATGTCTTTGCTGGGCTAATTTCTAATCCTAGCTGGCACCCTCCCATCCATACACTATCACTTAGCAGTCAACAATCATAACGATTTCAATTCTAAGAGATATTATATTGTAATTGTTTAAAGGAATATGTTAAAATGAGTGTTTGATTGTATTTACTAGGAAAGAATTAAGCCGGTCTCATTATATTGAAATGTAGTAAAAGCAAAGAAATAAATACTCTTAATTGAATATTGTGCAATTCCTTAGAAAAGTTCATTGATTATGATAAAAAATTCAATTAAAATCAATGCACTTTGATACTCATTAACCTTAGTTTAATACCTCTTATATTATAAAATTCAATGGTTTCAATACAGTGTTTTTTTGTTTTTTCTTTTTTGAGGGAATGGTTTCAACAAAAATCTGACCATTTTCTTTCTTTTACTTTGGGGGCGTACTATATTGGTTTGTACTATATGGAATTCATGTCCTCATCATCTCTTTCTTGAATTTGGAAGTTATCCTCTATTGTATGTCAAGGTGGGACAGAGTTCTTTGCATCCGGGTTTCTCTAGGAGCATCATCTTCTTTAAGAGAAAGTTGATTTTCTTTTCCCCATTGTTCAATTGTCTCTTTCTCTTTCTCTATATAAAAATTTATAAGCTAATTAACAACCTTTTCGGACTATTATGATAAAAAGCATGCATGAAGCACACCAAACTCTTTTATTACATCTTATTAAATCATCATCCCTGTGTATGTAGTATCCACTCCACTTGCGACAAAGTAGCTTTATAATTTATCGAAGAAAGGTTTCCTCTAAAAAGTGATGCATTTCCTATGCAAAAAGTATCTTACATAATGCAACATTATTTCTCTTTATTATATATATTACACATGAACCTTACATAGACCTGAAAACGGTGTTGCATGTACCCAACTGCTATAACCTTCTAGGAAATTGATCTTTAAGGTCTGGTTATTGGGGCAATTTACATTAAAAAGATACAGTCTCTTCCTTGTTTGTTAATTGTTAATCTTGTTTGGTGGAATAATAAGTTTTGATCACAACTCATCTACGCGCAATTCAGCTTCCAATGAAATAAAAAATGAAACATCAGTAATTAATGTGGCAAATGGCAATGTCAATCATTGGACTGTGACATTTAGGCATACCACATAGGGTAAAAAAGAAGAAGAAGTAGTTGATGACATGAAAAAGATCCTTTTTGAGAAAGTATTTCACCCCTCATTATTATCAAGATTTATTCATTTGATCTTTTAATGTATAAAATATTATATCACCACCACAGATGACTAAGTACTTCCCCTAGCACAAATTGCATGGGTCTTGGAGGTAAGAGGTTCAAGCGGGCAGAATAGTTATTACTTGTATTTTTAACCATTCCTCACAGTATATATTGACTTCCCTACAAAATGTATAGAATTTCTTATAAGATAATATACAAAACTTCCTATAATATTGAATACATCTTTAACTTTATAATATTTAATCTAAACCTTTAACTTTATAATATTTTCTTTTTATTTAGAAAATGACAAATTCTATATTTGATTCATATAGAAATCAAACTAATCTAATTGGTACAAAATACAAATTTCATTATTATTATTATTATTATTATTATTATTATTATTATTATTATTATTATTATTATTATTATTATTATGGAAAAGTATACAAAACCCTTCTTATGTTTTATTTATAGAACACTTAACCCCTAAAGTTTTGAATGTAACACTTAATATCCTAGTGCAGTATTATTTTATGTGTAAAATATTAAATATCTGTTATAGTAAAAGGTGAATTGCTCATGTGATGACACATGTCCATATTTAGAATTACATTTTCACATAAAACAATATCACATCACATGGAGAACAAGATCCTCTCAATTTCAAGTTTGCTCCATTTCGTCAATTTCAAAATTAAGATTTTATTTTTTCGATTATTTAACAATGTATACACTATCATGTTATTTAAAATTTTAAATAATATAACTGTTTGTAGTTTGTACATCTTTATTTTTCAAATATAAATATATAGGGTCATTAAAAACAATAGCATATGAAGTGTTGCACTCAAACTCTGTAGGAGATCTGTGTTTGCAGGAAAAATCACTTAGTGGATTTGTATAATTTTCCCTTATTATGTTCAAACAGATTGATTAGTCATCTTTCAAACGTCTATTATTTGATAAATGGCATTAATTCCGCCCAAAGAACTAGATTTTTCTTTTTCTGGAATATCATACAGAAAATTCCAACCTGTTATATATGCAATTTGTTTCTAGTTTAAAACAATCACTAGTTTCTTAATAACCGTTAGTTTAGTCCAATTGTTGTCAATTTTAGAAAAAAAAGCAATTTTAGGTATTCATTTGTTCAAGAAATACGTCTTTGACATTCCTAGACTAATAGAAGTAATTTCCAATTACAGAGAGCTGGGCGGCAAATAAAGAGTAGGTTCATGTCTCCCTCAATCTCAATCCCAATTACGTACATGGACACAGTCAAATATCACCCCCAACCTTCTCATTTTGCCCTTGAACTTCGACCCTCAAAATTTTGTTACGTGCCGCTAGAACTTCTTTTCTAGCTACTTCATTAGCGACAAAAATATAAAGACACCACAAACTTCGTAATATTTCTAAAAAATAAAAAAAAAGTTGTAATTGATAATTTGATATATGATAAAAGTCATGATATTAGTGTCTCAATTAATCCTCACATTAATGTGAGTTCCAGTTAGCTCAACTGGTAAAGTCTCTGATGGTTGTATAAGAAATCTGGGGTTCAATCTCTGCCTACACCAAAAACTGATTGGTGCCTTGATCTGATGATAAAGAGCTATTATTAGGAGCGGATGCCATAGGTTGAAACTCTCTCTCAAAAAAAAAAAAAAATTAATCCTCACATTAATAATTTGTAAAAAAAAAAATTATGAAATTTATTGTGAACCTATAATGTCCGTTCCTAATAATAGTTATTTATCACCAGACCAAAATACTAATCAATTTTGTGTGTAGGCAGAGATTGAATCTCAGATTTTTTTTATTCAACCATGAGAGACTTTCTATTTGAGCTAATTTGAACTCATTTATAAAATTATTATTGTGGTCATAACATGGTTGTTCTATTAAGCATTTTAGTTAATGTATTTTTTTTTTTTGGGGGTATATAACTATATATAGTTGTCTACGATGTTGACTAATTGGTCTTTTTTTGATTCTTCTCCACCTTCGTTGTCTCTTCCTTTAATTTTTTTTTAAAAGCTAATATCAACCTTCCAACCTTCACGATTTAATGCCTTCAAAAAGTAATTTTGTTGTACATGAATACGCCTGCTATATAAGAGCCTAAACCAACTTACAATTCTTATACTTCAAAGCCATCGCAAACATTAGTATTCAATAATATGAGTCGCTCGAAGGCTCATTCATGGGGGACAATACCCTTTTCATGGGAAAATAAGCCTGGGGTCTCCAAGGTTACACAACAAGAGTGCCCTACAAAAGGTGACTTTGTGCTCAAGCTACCACCCCCTCCTTGTCCATCATCAGAAATTGCTAGGACAAATTCAGTCCATGATTTCCAAATCCCTCTTCCCCCTTGTGCTTTTCATCCTCCTTCAACAAATTCTTCCAAAAAGGGACTTAGAAAGCAAGAAGACCCTTTTCTGGCAGCCTACAAGGAGTGCACAAAGAGCATTAGAAATGGTAAGTCAGTTAAAAGTGATATTGGGTTTGGTTTTAGGAAGAACTTGCTTGATTTCTCGTGCAAGCGCTCTTGCAGTGTTCGGGATGATAGTTTAGTGAGGATCTCTGAGCTTCCATTTGAGAGAGAATGAAGAGCGCACCATAAATGAAGTTTGACATGTTTACCAATATATCCAAGAGTGGTTTGTTTTTGGCTCTTTTTGTTTGTCTGGTTTTTTACTTGTATCATGACAAATGGTGGTGACAATTTTCAGATCATAAATTGTGTATATTTTTCTTGTGTATGTTCATGTGTTCTCTATATTAATTTTAAAGGAATACACCTAAAAAAGTTGTCTACTTAAATTAACTCACAAGTGGCCAGATTGGATTTTAACCAATTTGTGACTATAAGATGGCCTTTAAAGGTGTTTGTTCCAAATTTGCCTCATCAAAAAGTTAAATAGCTTTCAAAGTAATGTAAGCACTTATTAGCCCATAGTATAAGTTCAGCCTTAGTAATATGATTTTTTTTTCTTTTTTTTTTTTTAACCGAATATAAAGGACAAATGAATGAAAATGGTAGACATTAATCCCATCTCTAAAGGGAAAATTTATCTAATAGGACGATCTCATGAAATATCAAAACAAGACTTGTATGTTTTTTCTTTTAATTTATTTAGTTTGCAAAATGTGATTTCTATTCTTGGTTAGAAAAATATTCAATAGAATATCTTTTAATTCTATAACTAATATGACTAATTAAATATCAATAAGATTGGTTAAGTCTACACTTGAAGTACAATAACAAATTACATTTTTGAGATTTTACAGCATGGATCAAACATTAATGCTAAATATTGAGGTCTCTTTTTTGCTTCGCGGTCACTTGGTAGTCCCTCGTTTATTCCTAGATGTCTGCTTGGAGGTCATAATGTAAGAGAATAGACTACAACATATCCTAAGCCCAAGTCAAACATCTACAGGGCATGAAGTTTTTCCCCAAATTTCTCGCACCCAGTGGTTTGAACTCATGGGGTGTTACGTGTCTTTTTTTTTTTTTTTTGTTGGGTTAGTGTCATAATTTTCCTTTTAAAAAAAAAATTAGATAAGTTTGTAAAGAATTTTTTTTTTTGAAGAAATATATATATATATATATATATATATATATATATATATACACACACTTCATAATTGGGCTCATAGCTCATAATTTTCCTATATTATGGGATGGACTCGTGACGTGTTTCTCTTTCTTTTTTTTTTTTTTTTTTGATACGCAACATGTGTTTCTCTTAAATCATGGATTAGACTTAAGGCCCATAATTCTCCTCAATAGATCAACAAAATGGGGTTTGGAGGAAAGCAACTTAACTACAAGACAACTAAAAAGTTTGGGCAAAATTATGAGGCTCACACATGCTTCTTATTAAAGACCCAAACTCTATTGGGTGAAGTGTCACATTTGGACCAGAGACAGCACAACTCTTTAAGCCCCACTCCATTAAAAGACAAAATCAATTTGCGAAGTTTTAAAAAGTTTGATGCAAAGGATTTATTTTTAAAATTTAATTAACTTCAATGGCACTTGGCTGTTCAAATTTCATGACATGCACAACAGGCAATGACCTTAAGTATTGTAAGCAAACTTACAAATTTGCTAAACTTAAAAGCATTTTATGGTGTAGACAAAGTATCTCATGCTCCCAATCAATGTGCCCCTATCACAATGGTATTTTTTTTTTGTGGACCTATCTTCCCCTCCCCCTAATTATATAAAATACTGTAATGTTCGAATGGAGGGTACAACAAATATAGTAAAAAAGAAAATTTAAAATAACATTAATATAAGTAGCCAAAAAAATTTAAAATAACATTAATATAAGTAGTAAAATCAGACATGACAATTAAGGAGATAACGAAAAATTATGACTTTAATGGATTAAAATAGCAATAAATATATAATCAACTGTACGTAATTGATCTCTTAATTAAGTAGCAATAGCTTCATTTTTTTTTTTTTTTTCATAATTTTGAGCTTAATTTAGGTTTTATTGTTATTGTTAGAATACAGTCGTGTGAAACTTAGTTGACCTTATAGGCTTTCTAGCCTACAGTGAGCTCTTAGGAATGTGCAATATGTTGCAAATAAAAACACTTCAGTTCGAATTGTGACATTGTAGACGTTTTTTAAATTTCTTTTTACGATTGCTTTCTTCTAGCAGTCAATCATAATTCATAACTACTGCCCATTTTATTAGTATATGTGTATGTTTCGAATGCATTGCGAAGAAGCCACAATTAATTGAAATATTTTCTTATTTTGAATCAAATTGGGTCAATATTTCTATGCTCATTTCTTGATTTGCAATTGATATAAACATTTGCTACTAAATTCAAACAATAGAAAGATTGAATTTTCTACTAAATTCTTCAAACGAAATGTGATCCCACATCATCCATTTCTGTCTTTTAATTGCCTACAAACTAATTAATCAAATACCACCTTCTTCTCCAAGTAAATTTCTTCTTTACATGAATATTTTAAATCACTTGTCTACCCCTTCTTTGACTATTTCCAAATTTGAATCAATTTTATACATAATCTTTTATATCTTTTACGCATTTCATGTGTGTGCTCCAAGCCTACTATACCATATAACCAACGTTATACCTCAAGACATCTCAAGCTCAAAAATTATTAGAGAGAGTAAGGAGCTATAATGAAGAGTGAGATTGTGTCTTCAAATCCCACCGTTGGTGCTTATGAATATCTTCAAATTATTAATAATCTAGATAGCACGATCACACGTAACCTCAATAAATATCCAAACACCTTAGCTACACAAGATCTAGACCACCCCACCCTAGTTCTCTCCAAAGACATCCACATCAACCAATCAAAAAACACTTGGGTCCGAATATTCATACCCGGAAACATACCGGATACTTTCTCAAAAAAAAAAAAACTACCCCTTCTAGTATACTACCATGCGGGAGGGTTCATACATTGTAGTGCAGCCTCAACAATTTTTCACAAAAATTGTGGTTGACCTCCACGTGGTCATCACATCAGTTGAGTACCGCCTCACTCCGGAGCATCGACTGCCAGCTGCATATAATGATGCTGTGGAAGCGTTGCACTGGATCAAAACCACCCATGATAAGTGGTTGAAAGAGTATGCTGATTTCTCCAACTGTTACATAATGGGAAGTAGCTCAGGGGGTAATATAGCCTACCACGCAGGACTACGTGCAGCTGCAGAAGTGGACCATTTTGAGCCGTTGATGATGATCAAAGGGCTAATATTGCACGAACCATTTTTTGGTGGGACCCAGAGACCTGGGTCAGAATTGAGGTTGGTCAGTGACCCTCGGCTGCCCCAAAGTGTACTTGATCTGATGTGGGACTTGTCCTTACCAATCGGAGTTGACTGTGATCACGAGTATTGCAATCCAACGGTCACGGGTGGGTCAGAACTTTTAGACCAGATCAAACGGCTGGGGTGGAAGGTTTTGGTAACTGGTTGTGGTGGGGACCCACTAATTGATCGTCAAATTGAGCTGCTCAAAATGTTGGAGGTAAAGGGTGTACAAGTAGTGGGTCATTTTAGTGTAGGAGATTATCATATAGTGCATATCACTGAGCCCTCCAAGGCTTGAGGCACTGCATGCAGTGCCTAAAGGATTCATATTTTCTTAGGTGGCTACTTAGAAATGATAGCTGGTGGTGTTAATTTATAAATGATTGCTTTCAGTTAATACAAAAAACAACAAAATTTGGCTTATTGCTTATAACAATAAACAATTTGTATGTTTATGTTAAATAAAAAAAATAAAATTATGATTTCTGTCATTGGTATTATTATGTTGAGAATTTGTTCGGAATTTGAATTGTTATACTGGGCATAGTCTTTTTGTTCTTTTAATGTGAAAGGTGAAGAATCCATATATGCAAGTCAAATTTACAAATTTCACGGATATAGTATTAGTTTAAGTTAGGAATAAAAGGGATTAATTTATTTGGAAAATAATTTGTATTTTAAGGAAAAGAATAACAGATGAAACTTTCTGTTCTATGTCAACTGTTACTGTCCATGAATTTTAGTTGGGCTAGCCCAAGACTGGTATGTCCATCAGTCCATGCCCAAATAAAAAGGAAATGGTTCGTCTTTTTCCAAGTATAGAAATGGGTTTACCTAGGCTGAGTAAGTACCCAAAAAAAAAAAAAATTGGTAATGTATTCCATTGCTCTCTGCACAGTGCAAAGTCTATAAATAACTTCTAATTTTTGTATGCGCACAACCTGTGAGACTTATATCTCACTAACATGTGGACACATTGGATACCATCTCCTAATAATAAGTCCTCTTTCTAGACTTCTATTCTTAGCAATGAAAAAACAAAAAAAAAAATCTTAAATTGCTTCCACACACACACAAGTGTGTGGAGCCCACATGTCAGTGAGACATAAGTTTCATGTATCAGGCACATGAGATACCATCTCTTAAATAAAAAGTATTCTTTCTAAACTTCCATTCTTAGCAAAAAAAAAAAAAAAAAAAATCCTAAATTGCTTCCTCCCCCCCCCCCCCCCCCCCCCCCTTCCGGCGATGTACGAGTCCTTTATTTGGTTTGGACTAAGGAAAACTGGAAACCATACAAGACCAATTGATGGGCCTACTCTGGCCTTAATCGTGGCATCTTGATGGACTACCCATTGTTTAGTCCATTTATTTATTTAATTTTTTTTAGAGAGTTTTAACTTATGACATCCACTCCTGATGATAACTCTTTATCATTAGACTAAAACACCTAATAGGTTTTTGGTATAGGAGAGAATTGAACTCTAGATCTCTTATTCAATCGACAGAGATTTTACTAGTTGAACTAACTGAACCCTCATTAAGTAATTAATTTTTTAAAAAGAAACTTGTTAAAAGAATTAAGGAGAAAGTCCATCCCAACAAAAAAATATATGTATATAACTTATATTTTTATTTAACGTGCCAAACGAAACAACACCTTTGATCTACTACATAACTCTCAAGCTTGTTTGTTACAAATAATATCTTAAATTCTTTTAGGATCTTTGCATTTACAAATAGTACCTTAAAATCTTTTGGGATCTTTGCATAATTGAAGTAATATTCTTGATCAATGATTCAATCTATGAAAAGTCTTCTTTGTATGATATACCATCAAATCATGGAACATCATTAAAATTAAGAACATGTTATATAAGTTGGTTATGAGCTCAATCCTTCGTACACGTATGCCTACCATCTTCATGATCTTTCTTACCGTTCAAACTCGAGTATGTCACGAATCTCATAGATTCCATGGTTAATCCTTGTTTGTTAGCGTGATTCACTACCTTGAGGATCTACATCCCACAATCACCGTAAATAAGTAGTTCCTTTCATCTTGATCTTTTTCTATATCACAATACCAACAAGTTCTAATACCACTTTGCATAAAACATAATAGCATGAAGACATTATATCTTATTCTAGCTAAATGCAGACTCTTAAAGGAAATGAATTTTATTTGAATACGAATTATTATTTTCATTTTACTAACTATAATCCTATTTAAAAATTCTATAAAGCTAATTTTTCAAGTAAAATATTTGTAACAAATTCTAATTAATATATATATATATATATATATAGTATATAGAAAAACTCTAATTGAATTAGAAAAACCTTAAAAGCATTTGAAATTAAGGAAATTAAATTCTAAAGATTAGAAAATGTCAACCCCATATTTTGGTCTATATGCATCACTATCAAAGCCAGGAGAAATATCTATTAATATGGTCTTTTTTTTCCCCTATATATCTTAATCATATGGTTTTTCTGGTTATCGTGTGCTACTGGTACACGTTACCACTTTGCCACAGTCACCGCCACCGCCCATATATCTGCAGCTTCTATCAACTTCTAGCTATATGGATTGAGATGAGTCAGTCAGACAAAAAAGGAGTGTTTGATATAATCAGCGTAGCTTTTGGCGGATGTTTTTTTATTTATTTTCATTTCTTTTTAAACAATCTCTTTTCTTTATCTCCTTTTGTTGTCAGTATGCATGACATGTAGCTTAATTTTGCAACTATGCATGGTTTTTATATGTACACGTATAAACATCAATCCATTGGTCCATAAATCGCATGAGATTCTCAACATCAATTTCAACCTTGACGGTGTTGTGGTACAAGTGGTACAGGACTCTAATTTTCAGTCTTTTTTATTTTAGTCCTTTAACTTTTAGTTTTGTTATTTCAATTCTTTAACTTTCAATTATTGTCAATTTAGTATTCTATTAAACTCCAGTTATGTTTCGCCGTAAATTGAGCCAAAATGATGTCGTTTTGACTTTTTTTTTTAATAGTAAATTTTAGAATTTAAAGAAAATTAAAAAAAGAATGATATTAAAAAAAAAAAACCGAGGAATCATTCCACACCCAAATCACTCATTGAAATTTACATCTCACCACCTTACCTTCCCAAACACCAAAATCCCCTCCCACCCTTATCTCAAAAGACCAAACTACCCCTCCTCCTCTTCTCTACCATTCCTTTCTCGGCTTTCCTACTCTGCCCTCTGCCGCTGCCATCTCAATTCCTCCTCCTCTTCCTCCGATAACTGGCGGTGGGACTCGCTCCTCAAGAGTGCAATCAAGACCTTCGATTTTTTCTTCAATCCTCGCCCGAACGATCTTTAAAGAGACATTGAAATTGCCGTTGCCAACAACGAAGAGAAACCACGTGAAGAAGAAGACTGGAATTGGGATCGCTTGCGAAAGCATTTTGATGAAATCGACTCCCAAGAGTGACTCGTCTCTATCTTGAAGGTATAGAGGTTTTTCATTTTTGGGTTCTTTACGTTTTCTATTTTTTTTTAATCGATTCCTCGGTTTTTTTTTTAATATTCTTTAAATTATGAAATTTATTTTTAAAAAAAGAGCCAAAATGACGTCGTTTTGGCTTAATTAACGGTAGGACATAACTGAAGTTTAACGGAATACCAAATTGACAACAATTGAAAGTTAAAAGATTGAAATGACAAAACTGAAAGTTAGAAGACTGAAATGAAAAAAATTGAAAGTTAGAGGGTCAATTTTGCCTAATTAATAATGGGTTTGGATAATGTAAGACAAACATTAATAATTCATTTTTAAAAACTTTGTATGAAAATTGAAAAATTTTGTTAAAAAAGTTTAGTCTTTTTTTTTTTATAACAAAATTTTATAACATAGTTTACTAATGTATGGTATATGATAATAAAACCCAATATTAATTAATCACTTAAGAAATTCTCGAATAAATTATTGTTTTTCCAATGTTTATAGTACTGCAAGAGATTTTGTTTGATCTCTTCACATGCATTTGCAAAGAAAACTAGTTGCTGGAGAGTAAAAGATCAATTCTAAACCAATGTACTCTAAAGTTAGGCAAGAAAATTTTCATTAGGGAAAACATGCTACGATTTCATGTTTTGATTGTTGGAGGTATAGGGAGTACTAAATGCTATTTTTAGACAATGTGTTTTCAAAATCTATTACTAAGTAGAGTTGAAAAACAAACAAGAAAACAAATTTTCTTTCAAAATTCATTCTCAATCTTTGAAAATTAGGATATAGTACATATTTCTGTAATGATAACAAGCACAACAACAACCTTAATTGAAGGGGGTCTCCGAGATAGTTTGAATTAGTCAAAAAAGCTTGTCCAAAAAAAAAAAAAAAAAAAAGAAAGAAAGAAAGAAAGGAAAACACAGAGACTGGTTTAAAACCAAAAAATGTCGCTTTACACACGTAGGGCATGCCAACCACTTTTGTCATTATAAAGGAAAAAATTATATATTTGAAGCCACATTTCAATATCCAGACAAACTCTATATGTTCATTAACAACAAATGTGTATACATCACTCATAAAGTGTCATTCAGCCAAAATAAAATCAAATCTTAAAGTACCCAATGAGAGTTCATTAGTACTAACCATTATTATTGGGGTAGCACACCCAAACTAAGTTTCACTTTAAATGTTTATTACTTGGCAGGAAACGACATTTCAAAATCTAAAAAATGACTTCTCTTGCAGCCATAATATTTATCAAATCAAAAAAAAAAAAAAAAAAACCCAATGAGATTATAAAGAGATTCATTTTCATGGTGATAGAGCTCTACATGCATTGACATGCAAGTATAGACATAAGTCGTTTTCACTTTACACACAATCGACTTATTATAGGACGAAAGAAAAAAAAAAAGATTTCCACTCTTGTAAAATCACCATACATATATACACACACACACACACAATAATATTAGACATTTTTTTAGTATTTTTTTTTTTGTTTTTGTTACGTGGCAATCTCTAACCCTACCATATATTATGATAATTCTATGTTAAAATAATAATGTAAAATTACTGTTATTCTAAGAGTGTGTAAAGAAGATAAGAGATATGAGGATTGCATGTAATCAGCACTTCGTCGTGTTCCCCAAACGATATGATCACAACCCCATTTCTCTGTCACACTAAATTGCCGAAAGAAAGGACAAAAAAAAAAATAGAAGAAATAAGATTTTGTTGTGATTGTTTTAACTGTTATGTGTGTTTGACATCCTGGCACGTAATTATGAAATTGGGTTGCACTGTTAAATACCACTAATTAATTAATTCGAATAGAAAAAGAGTTCTCACAACTCGATCTGATCGAGCTCTTTGTCGTGACTTGGTGTAATAGCTCACTAACTTGACCAACCCCAAAAGTGAGCTAATCTAATCTTGTCGATTATATTTGCAAGCAATTATTTAAATATTTATCAACTCAATAATAAAAATAAAGGGTACTCTTATTTACAATGCCTTTGTTTTTTTTTTTTTTCCTTCTTTTGACAACTATTTCCAATGTTTTTCTTATGAGTTATGACCATTGCAAAATTATTCTTGTTTTGTCGCTTGCTAAGAAAATGACATAACAAAGTATATACTAATTAAAGCAACAAAAAGACGAAAATGTAGCAGCCCTAGAGCTCGACTTGATAAAGATATATATGAAGTAAAGATAAGTGTTTAAGCTTTGAAAATTAATTAGAAAAGAAGTCTTTTGAATGGATTTGTCATACTAGAATTTCAATATCTTATTTATTTTCAAGAAATTAGTTTAATTTATGAATTCAAGAAAAAAAATTTGAAGACTAATTAAAGACTTGCCGCCACGGGAGCTATATAAGATTCAGTACATTGAATTCTTGTTTTATTATTTTTTTAATACTTTTTATTTATACAAGATTATAATTGTAATGTTTGGTTTATTACTTTAATTTTTGTTTTCCACTTAAATGTCTCCTATCTTATGATCATAATGACACAACAACCGATAAAAAGAAAAAGAAAAGTTTGTCCATTTCAATTATAAAATGGAGAAAAAGGTTTTGTTGCATCGAAGCACTACTGAGGTTCCTCGTGTACATTGGCTTTATCAATTATCATGTTGGATATCTCCTATGATTGAAAAGTTTTGACGGTCTGTAATATTGATTATGAAAGCAAACACTTTCTCAAGTGTAGTAAAACTGTAAAGGCAACAGGTTTCATGTTCTTAGTCAAGTTTTTAGGCAAAAATAGGAGAAATTATAAGATTTTCATAGTTGACTATGTCATTTGTCCACAATTTTACTAAAATACTCATACCTATTTAAAATTGCTAAGTAGTTTCTGTTTTAATTTTTTTTACAGCATTTTTAAACAGGTGTGAGTCTATTAGTGAAATAGTGGACAAATAATGCAATCTACCACGGGGACTATATAATTTCTTCAAAAGTAGGAAAATCTCAAAATCCAAGCATTCGATCATGATTGAGCTTATCTAAATTTTTTTTTTTTGGTGAAGAAAGCTGATAATTGCATTAAAGGAAAGCCATGTTAGCTTGGATGATAGCAGAGCGGTAAGATGGAACATCCTCCATTCATACTGAAGAGCGTATGACATGAATAACATGTCTAGCTAAGTTATAAACATCAGAATTTCCTTAATGATGTACATAAGAGAAGATAATGTAATGTGTCTACATAATTCTGCATAAGATTTTGTTGGAAAATCTGGTTTTACATCTCATACAAAACACACAGCAGAAGCAACAAACACGGATTTACTTCATTCATGAGAGAGAACATGTAACCTGGAATTTTAGAATAAAGAATAGAAAGTGAACCTTGATGCAGTGAAATTCAAAACCAAGACTTGAGAATACCTCTAATCAACATCCCAATTCCACATGGTGCCCGAAAAAAGTGGTCTCTCAATCAGTCTTTATGTACGTTAATTTTTCTTTGGAAAAATATATTCCAAAGACGCTGTTGAGAAAAAACTGTTTTCTCTTCTTTTAATCATATGTACATATTAACTACCCTTGGTAATTACTTTATTTAATAACTCTTATTAAATAAAAATTGATTATCTAATTGGGTTAGGCTTTTGGGCCTGCCTAATTGAGTTTTAGTTTGTGGCTTAAGATGAGACCAAATGGAACAAATAAGACTTTAACTCCAATGGGTCTTGGGCTTATCTGTCAATTCTTGACAAATTCAAAGTTACCATTAATTATATTTAATACAACTATATATATATAATTGCAGTTTAGGCCTTATTAATAAATTATATCCAAAGACTCTAATGATATCATTTGACCCTTCCATGAAATATCCATAGTGAACAAAGTCATAATGAATTGTCACTTTGTAAACAACTATTTTATCCTTGAGTACTCGATTTAATCTTTTAGTTATTCATATTTATTGAAATCCGATTTCAATAAATATAAACTTTAGTAACTCCTTATTAAAGTGGGCGCCTTGAATAACTAGTTCTCATTAAACTTATCTCAAGAAGATATTTTGTTTTTTCTATAAAAAGAGATTAGGGATTCTATCTTGAGAATATGTGTTCCCTCAACACTATGTGTGGTTACCCAACATACTGAGGTTTTGACCGTCAATATTAGATCTCACTCTTGATATATCAAAGTAACCTACATTTCATGATCGGGTTCACTATCCTCTCAGGATTGAGATTCCATGAAATTAGAAGTCGTGAGATTAATCATTCAAGTGACAGTTGTTGATTGAATAATTAATCTTAAAGCGATTCAATTCAATATGTCTTAATACTTAAGACACATTAATTCATCAATTAAAAGTCTCCACTTCCATGATCAAGAAAAACCATCTTAGTTGATGTGTTATAATCTTCGCAGATGAAATGCTCAATTTCATCATCGACTACAAATTACGTTTTGAGTTTACAAGTAATTTGTGATTTATATCTTTTATGACTAAATCACATAAATCACATACAATGCATCTCAAAGACTATGATAATATTTCATTAGTTCATTTAAAAATAGTCTTATATAATTAAAAATTTTAATTATTTATGACATGTCAATAAATTGGATTTTAAGGCATAAAGCCCAACAGATTTTCCATCTGCAATTAAATGGCCATAGGATGCCAGAGAAGAGGTAAATGAATTGAATTCAGAGATGATGAACTTGGAGTCACCTTCTAAGACCACATCCAAGATACCTATTTAATGTTCAAACTCAAGTGCTCTAACTCCTACCATAACTTCGATATCAGCCACTGAATGAGGAAGTACGTTATGAGATAAAGTAGCTACCACAAAACCCCTTTCATTTCTGATGATCACCTAATGCCAGCTCTGTTCGACTCGTTAAATGTGGCTCCATCAAAATTTATTTTGACGAAACCTGCTAATGGTGAGGTTTTGCCTCGGTGGTTTTCTCCATTCGTAAACAAATCACCAGTGTCAAATTTATTTTTCGTTGTATTTAGTTTAGTTGGTGATTTGTTTGTACTACCATACCATTGCATGTAATTTGATCTAATTAATTAATTTGGGTAATTAATTAATTTACAATGGGTCAATTCATTTTAACCCAACAAATTTTGAGTTGGCGAATTCCATGTCATAGTTTCAAATTTATTTGCATTGATTTCCATGTAACTTTTTCATTTGAGTTGTAATCAAGGAAGAAGATCTTAAAGAGAGGGTTTAAGATCTGGATCGAATGAAGTCTAAAGTGTCAAGTGAGACGTCAGGCGAGTAAATTAAATTGAGCCATAGAATGGCTCGCTCAACAGCTGCCTATCACCTCAATTGAGCGAACTACCTAAAAACTTGCCATAATAGAAATTTTAAATTGAAGAGTAACAACCATCCACCCATTGATTTGTATTTACTATAAAAACGAAAAATAAACCCTAATCCCCAGAGAACGAAGGTAGAGACTTCTATAACCTTTAAGAGAGAGCATATATTCTCTTATACGTTCAGCCTCTCCCACTGACCATCATTAAGAGGAGAATTTCACAAAAAACACTGAGTGAGAGCTTGAGTGCTTTTGGATAGTTGAAAACCACAAAGATTATTATTCGAAATCTTCAAGAGACCTTGAAGTGCTCGAGTGATCAGTTTTGTAGTCTACATTGCAACTTGCGTTTGGAGACCCTGAAGAGAAACAATGATGCAGTTTGTTGCTAGCAAGAGCTAGAGGCTCAAGTACATGTACATTGCATAACTGGATATTTTGTATGTCTTTATGCACCGCAACTATCTTTATAGTGGATTCCGCTTACTAGGTTAGGCATCGGAGAATTTTTATCCTTGATGGGTTTCTCTCCATAGTCCATAATCGCATCACGTCTTGTGTGTGTGTTGTGGTTTATTTACTGTTGTGTTATCCATGGTACTTACAAACTGGATTTGAATTAATCAGTTAAAATCAATAGCCAAGTTGTTCTAGCTAGGGATCTAAATGTAATTAATATATGAAATATTATTTCTTTTAAGGTGAAGTTATCTTTTCTTTTTAAGGTATGCTAGGAGGCAATTATTGTTCAAATTTCTCATCCCTCAACTATCGAATTATAAATTTTTTTTAAAAAAAATTTATTTTTCTTTTTAAAAAGTGTACATTGTAACTTGTTATTAAATATTTGCTATTTTTTAATGTGTATTTTAGGACACTCGTTTAGCAGGAACCTTGGCAGATTTCTAAGGTCCTTGGGTAATAGGAACAAAATTTGACAACTTATGTAGGGTTCATTATATTGATTGTAGAGATATTTATTAATCCCCTTTGATGGTTTAGGTTAAAGCATGTTATTCTTTGGAAATAAAATATTTTAGTTTCTCCAATGGTGGGGAAAGTGGAAGAATTAATTGAAGGCACGCTCTGTTGGCAGTTGGCACAAAATTAATCTATGCAGTAGTAGTGTATGGCAGATAATCAATGTGATAAATATATATATATATATATATATATATATATATATATATATAAAAGCATTAAGAAACATGTACACATAATCAATGAGCACTCAAACACGTAGATGTTTAATGTTGATTAACAGGTTAAAACAGTGGAAGAAGCAAGAAAACAAGAAAAGGTACAGATAGATAGGAGAAGAAGGTAGAATAGGTCGGGCATCCAATCTATGATAAAAATCCCAAAAAATGTCGTTTTATGTGAAAGAATTAATTGTTTTGTGCACAAAATGTTTTGTTTTGATAGTTGGATATGAGAAGTGATGCCAGAACAAACAACAAATGGTTTCCACGTGATGCGGGCCTTTTGGAAGGTAGTACGGGAATGGGAGTGTCATTGTCCTTACTTGTGGCGGCTGTGCCTTTGTGCTTTGTGGAGAAAGAGAGAAACAAAGAAAGTAAGATGATTTTGTCAAATTGTATTTACTATTTAGTCTCATTGACAACAAAATGTAGAGATTAATTAACATGTTGGAGCCGAGGCATATGCTAAACCTTTCTATTATACTCAAAGTTTATATAAATAGCTAATTAAATCTATTAATTAGACCCCACCAATTAATAAAATATGTATATATATAATACCGTTTATTCCTAGTACGTTATTTATTTAATGCCATTGTAATGTGTGTGTGTGTGAGAAATTTTAAATAAGCAAATGTAAATAATTTGAAATTATAACATGTCATCCATTCCCATAACTTTTTTTTTTTTAATTTTTTTTTATACAAGATAAAATTTTTACCCTAACCTAATCTAAGTGTATATGTGTGTGAAACTCCCTCCTAGAGACTTGAACCCTGACCCTTGCCTCCCACACTTCACACCCCACAAGCACTTATACTTGTAAAGTAACCACTACACTAAGGGTGCGCAGTGGTATCCATTCCCATAACTAATTTGTCCATCAAGTGTCACATTAAGGCCTAGTCATATGACCTTATCTCTCTCTTTCTCTCTAATGGCTAAAATACCTCTCTCTCCTTATCATTTTCATGGCATTCGGTTTGCACATTTTGGTTAAGCCCTAATAAGCCATCTTGCTCCATCAACAACACCCTCATCTTCACCCTCAAAATCTCGTAAAGACTCTCTTGGCACCATTGTTGTTGCATTCAGCCTACATGCCTTTGTCTCCATCTCTATTTTCGTGAATGCATTTCATCAAGTCTTGAATGATCGTCTAGAGAGGAAGAAAAGCATAATCACCTTTCAAACAATGAATATAGAGGCTTCACATTTTGAAGAGTTGGGTCTCAATGTTGGGATTTTCTATATAAGTTGGCAGTGTGTGAATATTCTGATTTTGATGATAACTTTTCCATTGTGTGATAATCGAGATTTATCGATTAGTGGATTGTGTATGATTTGGGTTTGATGATGGCTTGATCGTGGTGAGTTGTGGCCAAGATATGTGTGTATGATAGAATATGTGCATAGGTTGGTTTGGGACTCAATTAAGTTTTATTTTGGGGTTATGTACTTAAGGTGTTGGTAATTTGGTCTCAATGAGGTTTTCGAATCTAGTGAAATGGGGTTATGTACACCCTCCTCTCACATGAATGGTAGGTCTCACTATAAATTTAATTAGTGGGACCTACCATTCATATGAGAGGAGGGAGTACGCATTTATTGTACTCCAGAAATACCTAATAATTTTCCGTCAAATAGATCAGAATATCTCAAAAAATGGGAAATAACTAATTTTATTTCATTAATAGCTAAAGTTTGAGTTAGATTAAATAATGCTCAAGATGATAAGGTTGATGACATAGGTGATATTAAATAATGCTCAAATAATGCTTATATGAAGGAAAGTTAGTGTAACAAATTTGGAGAGAATAATAATTTTAGAAATAAACTTGGTGACTAAAATAAAAATTTTAAAACCTAAGGGACCAAAATGAACATACCACAAACATAAAAAGGCAAAAGGGTAATTCAATTATAATTATGTTTTTGTTATTTTTTTTTTTGGAGATACATATTTGGAATAGAATTTAAATTGGAATTCTATTTTGTATAAGTTAGAGTAGGGATTCTAATTTGTATTTAAAAAAAAAAAAAAACACTCATCTTGTCCTCTATAGTCTCTCCTTATGTGTATAATGTTCATAATATCATCAGAAGAATGTTGCAGCGTTTAATGACAAGCACCACGACAAACATCGCAAGTGTCCTTTACTACATTCTATAATACAGAATCTCCAAATCTCCAGGTCCAGAAAAAAAAAAAATTAATACAAGAATATATAAAACCAAAATTATTAACACTTGCAGAAGAATACAATACAAATGAAAGCTCTGTCAATCCTCAATGGATAGTATGGATTCTAGCTCTCTAAAATTAATCCTCAGAATCATTGAACTAGTGGACTACACTTTTTTGGATTTATTGCTGGTTTTAACTGTACGTACCTTTTTAGGTCCGAGAGCCTCATATGAAGGTTATTGGTTTATGCAGGCCGTGACGTATGATATATCATGTAGCAGTATAGAATCAAGTTGATTCACTTCAGATTTACATTTACAGTGAGAGAAATGATAGGTGCACAATAAATAAAAATATTGTTACTTTTATGGTAGATTTTATTATGTACATATTTTGATTCCCTTAATTTTTTTTTTTCCGTAATTCAGTTGTTTGTTGGTAGTTGGTACCTTCATTCCAAAATAAATCACAAATGTGGTAATTTTATTTCATTGAAATGAATTTAGCTTGTTTTAATCGCACCGAAAGAAATACGAACATGACTCAACATTCGTCTAACAATTGCCACATGGATTCGTTATTAACATCACTTTTATGGGGATTCTAGCATTTTATCCCTATTTTTTAAAATATTTGGTAATATGTCCCTGTTTTTAAACTATTTAGGTTCATACTTCTGTTTTGAAATTCGATTGGTTTAAAATCGAGTTATGTCCGATCAAACTTAAAAAAAAAAAAAAAAAAAAAAACAAATTGCATGGAACTTAAGTTCCATTGAAAAAGCCGCTATAGGTTTTTGGTTGATCAAACTAAAAAAAAAATTGCATGGAACTCTAGTTCCATTGAAAACGCCACTATAGGTGTTACTGAACGCCATTATATGTTTTGGGCTGATCAAGCCAAAAAAAAAAATTGCATGGAACTCGAGTTCATGGAACTTAAGTTCCATTGAAAACGCCGCTATAGGTGTTACAAAATGCCGCTATAGGTATGAAACTCAAGCTCCATGAACTCGAGTTCTATGCAATTTTTTTTTTTGTTTAAGTTTGATCGCCCCATACTTGATTTTCGGGGATTCTAGCCTTTTACCCCTATTTTTTAAATATTTGGCAATATGCTCATGTTTTCAAACTATTTAGGTCCATGCTCCTGTTTTGAAACTCAATTTCCTCATAATTGAGTTTCAATGGAAAAATCGATTAGTTTAAAATCGAGTTATGTTTGAGCAAACTTAAAAAAAAAAAAAAAAAATTGCATGGAGCTCGAGTTCCATTAAAAATGCCGCTATAGGTTTTGGGTTGATCAAACTTAAAAAAAATTGCATGGAACTCGAGTTCCATGCCCTTTTTTTTTATTTTTTTTTTATTTTTAAGTTTGATCACCCTATACTCGATTTTCTACCAATTGAGTTTTTTGATTGAAACTCAATTTTATTAAAATCGAGTTTTGAAACAGGGGCATAAACCTAAATAGTTTGGAAACAAGAGTATATTACCAAATATTGTAAAAAATAGGGGTAAAAGGCCAGAATCCCCCACTTTTATTCATACGTATTATCATTAGCAGAGGGAGGGGGGCATGCCCCCCCCCCCCCCCCCCAACCCCCCGGGCTTTGAAAAAACTCCTCATCTTCCCTGTAATTTTTTTGAAAAAAAAAAAAATTATATTAGTTTTTACACATTGGCCCCCTCTAAGAAAAAAGTATGGCTTCGCCATTTCATATTACAATATGTCACTTTAACATACACCAATTGTAAAAAGAAAAAAAAAAAAAAAATTCTTGTGCCTCTAGACTTATTGTAATAATTATGCTCACATGGTTGCTAACAACATTATTTCTACATAACTGGTTTAGAAGTTGTAGGCTTGTAGCGTAGGTTGATTTGTTTCTCAATTTGGTAATGCAATTAGTTAGGACAGTTTGCCGGTTTGTGCTTAAGAGGTGAATTGGATAATTTTGAAAAACTTGCAAGGACGATTTTTGTCTTTTACCTTATTTTTTAAGACATGATATGCACAAACAATCACACAACTTTTACCACAAACTCGTTACGCGACAAGTTGTGAGTGGTGTAGGTGTGAACTCACAACTCTTTCTTCACCATTCACAATTAGCCACTTTGTGAGTAGTGGCAAAATTTATATAATTATTTATGATCCTAGCACTATTTAGAATGTGGTCCTAGCATATAGTATAGGTGAGGTGGAAAAAGCACATGCATCAATGCATATAACACGATTAAGATTTAACAAAAAAAATTTAACAGAATATCATATTTATCACAACCCCCCCCCCCCCCTCACCAATTTTTTATTTTATTTTATTAATTAATCTATGTAATGTAAAGTAATTTGAATGGTATTTTGGGTTTTTGTACTAGTAGATGGATTTAATATTTTTATTTAAGATGGTATTTCGTAGACACATTTTTAATAAAATTTTACATGAATGAAAAATTGATGTTTATTTTCCAATTTATATTTCAGATTCAATATATATAATGGTCTCACTTGAGTGTAGTTGCATATAGTAATTTAATATTCCGAGCATAATAGTAAAACATTCCAACCAGAAAATTTCTATTGCCTTTGATTCTATACCTTTTTTTTTTTAGTATCTCTAAAAGATTTTTTTTTTCCTTCCCTTAAAATTTTCATGAACTAAACAAAAGGGTCAAAAAAGCAAGTGTGCAAAAACACAATGGAAAGAAAGCCGGTTTGTAATGAATGGCATTTGGGTTTGGGTCGGGTTTGAAATGATTATAGAGATGATTTCTTTTTCTTATTTATTAATTTTGCCTCCCTAACCACCTAGTAACTAGGTAGGTCCTCTCCAACCCAACTAACATGCTACAAACATCACTTTCCCAAATATATGTTGTTGTTTGCAACATTAAAGTCCCTATTATTTGACAATGCAATTTTACATAGAGGTAAAAAAAGAAAAAAAGAAAAAAAAAAGCCTAAAAGGTAATTGCTATTAATATTTGATAACCTTCTATATTATCAAAGAAAATTACAAAAATTAGCTGTTAAATTAATGCAGCTCATTATTGGTCTTTATATATATATCTTCTCCTTCTCTTGTCTTACTTGTAGTGATTTACAAAAAAGAGAGGTAATGTCTTGCTTTTGTTCATCACTAGAAGTTATTTTTTCATCAGACCCAAAACGTAAAAACTGGCTTTTCCTCCAACTTTGGCCTTGTCCTCTTTACCACTTTTCTGTAACGAAAAACTCCAACTTCCTCTGCCTCCATTTTCTACTTCTTTATCAATGTCATTTTCTTTGGCAGAATGACCACCATCAGCATGGCCATCCATGTCTTTGTTTGGAATTTTAGCTGTTTTTCTGTTGAAGCCAGTTGGAAAAGACTTCAAGGGTCTTCATGTCAGCCCTATAATGCTTCTGTGTGAATTCAAGCAGCATAGGCCATGTGAAATCCGGATATACCCGTGGACACAAAGTGTCCACCAATTCACTTGGTGGGCTTACCACCTTATCATTTTTTGGACACAAAAAGAAAGCTAGAGATTTCCTTGGTGTTTTGCTGTTCACCACTGCCCTATGCAAGCAGCTCTTGTATCTTCCATTTGAAAGTGCCTAAAATAAAAATACACCAAACCCCATTAATTAATTAAGCTTCTACATGTACAATTAATCCAAATTTCCAGATTTCAAATTCATATTATATATAAACTATTGCAAAAATAATAGCAAGAATATATATAACATACCATGAAGGTGTCTCCGATGTTAACAACAAAAGCATTGAAATTTGGACTAATTGATCGCCATTCCTCGTCTACAAACACTTGGAGTCCACCAACTTGGTCTTGGTGAAGGATGGTTAAAGAAGTTGGATCACAATGAGGCCCTGTACCTAAAGTAAGGTCAGGTTTTTGACATGGTGGATAGTAGTTGAGCCTCATTATCGAATCGTTCTCTTCAAAATATTCCCTATAATGAGCTCGGCTTACGCCTAGGCTCATTCCTAGGAGTTCCATGATCCCTAGAGAAAGAGTGCTCATGGCCTCGCAATAGTCCTGGTAAACCATCCTAATGACAGCACAAACAACCAAAAAGAATGGAATTAGTACAAACTGCATGAACAAAAAATGAAATCGAAAACTAATAACAAAAAAGGTAGCATTTGTATGTACCCAAATGGCTTGAAATCTTCACCCATTGTGTTAGACAAATAGTCTCGGACAATATCGGATGAGTTAGGTTGAGCTGAATAGCGAAAAGAAAGTGTTTCTTTCCAAGGCAGCTTGTTGGAGAACCTGCCAGTGAAACTACTAGCATAACCACAGTGCTCACCAACTTTCCTCTGTGCTCTCTGCTTTGCTAACATGGGCAACTCAAAGAAGTGGTCCATGTATTGGTGAGCATCAGCAATTAGCTTATCATCAACACCATGGTTGACAACAAGAAAAAATCCATGCTTTACGCAAGCCTTGCCAACTAGTTTGGAGGCTTCCATTGCAGCAGTTGGGTCACCAGAGAGGAAACCTTTTAAGTCGATAAGGGGAACTTGAAGCTCTGGTGCATTGGCACAAGGCTTTTCCTCGTCTGGCCATATGAACTGCTCTGGTATGTGTTGTTGGTGTTTGAACACTGAGGCATCAAAAACTAGTTGCTTTTGCTGCTCATTGTGTTCTTCTTTTGGTGGGTGAGGCATGGAGGGTATGTTTGTGATGCACTCAATAGCCATTGCATTAATGAATTTTAAAAGCATAGAGTAAATCTGTGAGAGAGAGAGGGAGAGAGGAATATAGTAGTATTTATGTTATGGGAAAAGAGGAAGAAGGGAGTGAAATAAGTTTGAGAGGTATGACAAAAGAAAAGCCAAAGGCCGCCCTCATTGGGGAGATCGGTGAACATAATTTGGGATCTTATAGCAAGCACTTTCACAAACAAAACTTTCTTTTTTGCAAAAAGGGCTTTGTAAAGTGGTGTATTTGCAAGGGGGCCCGGGGGTGTTTTTGAATGGAGGCAAAAATAAAAATTTACCCAATGCTCCAAATTCCAGGAGTATTTGTCTTTAATATTGTTGCCAAGAAATCGTTTCCCAATGGGATTTTGGCTGTTTTTGGTGAGAGAAATGCTAGTGTCACCCTCTTGGACATACACTTTAAGCAAAAGAGTGTTGTTGTTGATGCCACTTTCAAGTCCCAACAGTTGGTTCTACCTAATGGCTAAAAAGCCCACCTGGGAAAGCCACCTCTTCATGGAAACACAACCTACTAAAACCTTTGGGAAATTCCGACCAAACAAAAAATATTGGATAGTTAATGCAAGATGTGAGAAATGACTATGACTTCCCCACTACAATATGTCTCTATAGTTCACTTCTTTCTCTCTCTCTCTCACCAATTTCATTCTACTATTTTGAAGAAATTCAGAAAATTTTGAAGTACTACAATGAGAAAAGAGAAATTTGACATTGTTGAATCATCATTCCAAGTACTTGGATTGAAAGGCCTGGTTGTTGTATATTGTGACAAAAGTATACAATGAGGCAGCTTTTGTATTAGCAAGGGCTAAGATATGATTGCCAATCCAACATGGCAGTGTGTGTAAGCAAGAGACAAATATTTCGCAAGGATTTTTCATAGGAACAAAATGACTGAAACTTAAAAAGGGCTAGGGGTTTTCATGTTTGGTTTGGTAGCCTAACAGTCAGCATCAAGTAATGCTTATCCTTCTTTAAAGTTCATTGTTTAAATTTGGAAGGGGCAACAACTTATTTGATATGAGTAATTGGAAAGGGCTAATGAATGAGGTTGGGAAGGAGAAGTGTCTACTCTGTGAGTGTCCGAGTGCGTGTGTGTGTGTGTGTGAGAGAGAGAGAGAGACAGACAGAGAGATCTTGGTCTGTAAATCCATGCGAAAACAAGGGCCCTTTCATATGGTTAGAAAGTAGCATGTAATGGTTTAAATATGTCTGCTACTTTACTACTTGCCCTTTCATATCAAAACTGCTGGTCATTTCAAAATAGACACTATTACTTTTTTCTAATCAATCCTTTTTCCCCCCTCACTAACGTGGGTGTTTAAGATTCTTAGAGCATCAGGTGACTAATCAATCCTTTTTCTGTAAAGAAAAAATCATTCCAACCAAACAAAGACAAATTATACAAATCTCCAATTTTTCGAAGGCCAAGGCATCAACAACCCTTCCTCGACTATGAATGTTATTTAGAATAAAAAGCCACAGTTACATCCTAGAGAAGAGGTTGTTTTAAGAAATAATGACTCTCTTGACTCTTCAATCCAAACAAAAAAATTATCGATGCCTAAAGCACATTTTGCTAACAAATGAGCCTTAACTATAACACCAAAAATTTTACAATTATATGCACATTTAATTAGGCATCAAGTAACTTTGTTTTTATCTCTCTAGATCTTCCAAAACAAAAAATAGAAGCAATGCATTAATAAGCTTCTGATATCATCCACCAATTGCAACAAATACGAGTTAGGCTGATTTGAGGAATCCATCACTGCATAGTCTGCATTGATGATTACCTTTGCATCACCTTCTAAAATGGTATGTTTGATCTCATGACTAATCACCAGATCAGTTGCTCATCTCAACACTAATGCTTGTCACGCAAGTCTTAGTAGTCTTATTATTAAATGATATGTACTTTTGTATTTGAGGTTCTTAAGTATGTGACATGTAGCAACTGAACTTGTCTGAATACAATTTAAACTTTTTTTTTTTAAAATTAAAATTTTTCAATTTCAACTTATTTCAACTATGGAATTAGCTGAATTTAGTATCTTCCGACTACCTTGCCTATACTCTAATCTCATATTACCTCCCTCCATTATGTTTAGAGTCTTTCATGGTTCTTCTAATATATGCAATGCAGGGTGATGTACAATATCAATTTCGATCTTTGAATAATTCTTTTAGATAACTAAATTATACTAAGCAATCATCAATTCAAATTCAAATTGTATAATGACGAGCTATGATTATGTTTAGAATTTTTTTAATAAATTTTGAATGAGGAAATTAAGATTCCAACCTTGAACATATTTATTGGAAACATCGAAAAATTCCATTTGACTAAGTGATTATTGGCATATTTAGATTTATATGTAATAATATAGTATACTATAATTGAAGTTCAAAAGAAACTGTAGTAATGAAATTTTCTTATTATAAAACTCACGACTCTGTAAGTAGTAATTAATATATGTGATTGCAAGCGCAATTCATATCATGTTTCCAATCATTTTAATATTAGCTTTTAAGCTACTCAACACTTTTTTAGTTTCCAGATTTCAACATCAAAGCAGCCTTAAATTAATATTTCTAGGATTGTCCTAAGATAATCATTCCAAGATATTCCCTCCCAATTATGAATGGTTTGGGAGCAGGTTACCCAAAACTAGGGGTGTCAATTCGGGTTAGCATGTCGAGTTCGTGTCGTGTCGAGGTAGGGGTATTCGACTAAATGAATCAACCCTAACTCAACCCATTTAATAATTGTGTCCTGATCCTTCAACCCTAACCCAACCTGTTAATAAGGTGGGTTAACTTGACCCAACCCATTTGACACGCTTAATAAACGAGTCGTGTTAGGTTGACATAAATGTAATGCAACCCATTTCAACCTGCATAATTTTAAATATAACATCTATCTAGAAATAAATTTTTTTTTTTTTTTTTACATCCCAAAAAACAATGCATACACTTTAAGTCTTCAACCCACATTCAAAATAATATAGTTCAACAAAAATATAACACTCATCTAGAAATAAGTTTTTTACACTCCAAAAGAACTGCATGCACTTCAACCCAAATTCAAAATAACGAAGTTTAACAAAAATAAAATAACATAGTTCAACAAAAATATAATACCTTGGAACTCGCCATGCTAAGTATCAATATTGAAAGCATTTGAGCAAACAGTAGACTAATCCTGACTATGACCATAATTATCATCCATAGATTCTTTGTTGAAATTCAAATTCATGACATCTTCCAAAAGCTCATCCAATTTTATTTGTGCAAGTTCTATGCCAAAAAAAAAGTAGCAGTAGTTTTAGGGTCCGAAAGTTTTAATTCCCAATTATATCCCTTGTAAATTTTTGTAATTACTCACTTTTCTTTTTAAATTTAAAATTTATGTTGGATATAAAAGGTATTTGACAAATCTAAAATAAAATAAATATTTATTTGTTATACGAGTTAAATGGGTTGTGTTAAGTGGGTCATTTCGGGTTGACACAAATAAATTGGCGTGTCAAACGTGTCCATTGCGGATTACGCGAGTTGACCTACTTATGACATGTTTCTTATCGTGTCACTTTCGGGTCGACCTGTTTATGACCCAAACCCATTAAGGCCCAATCGTAACCCGAAAAAACCCATGTCGGGTCCGTGTCATGTTCGCGGGTTAGGTTGAACATTGACACCTCTACCCAAAACCAATATTTGTGGCTATTCTTATTGGAGAACCAAAGATTAAAACCCAATTTGGATCCTCAAAAACATAAACACCAAACAATACGCTAGTTTATTGTGATTATAGTCGGTAAATAATTTTCCACTTCTTCCAATATTTTTGCACAACAAGTCCTTCATCAAATAAATTTGAAAATCCCAAGGATACTAGTGGATAGAGTGGTGGAGGGAGGTTGCAAAAGGTAATAGCCCCCATCTTTTTTAATTCCTCCCCCCTATTATTAGAATTCTTCTAGTATGATAGTTTTTGTTTCACAATTATAATATGACAGACTATGAGTGATTGCCTATCATTTTCATATGGACTCACCACTCACAATTTGCGACGTGGGAGTTATAATAAAATTTGTGGCATACAAGTTGTGTTAACAAATTTTCTCCTCCTATCATTACTAAAATTATAAAATACATGTTAATTTACTTAATGATGTTAGAATAAAGTTAAATGATTAAGTTCACAAATTTTTAACAACTTAGTTTTTGAGACAATTGATAATTTATCAAGATAACAACGCAAGTGGTCTTGAATTTAGGGCACGTTTGGTACACTGTAATAATTATTACATGGGAATATTAATTAGTATTACAAGGAATACATTAAGTTGAAATGTAATAAGTATTACTATTCTTTAGTTTGGTGATTATATAGGAATAGAATCCTAAATATGCATCTACAATTTAGTAGAGTATAAAAAAAGGTGTAATTAAATCATTTTTTAAGTCAAATTTCCTAAAATACACTTATTTTAGGGTGTTCAAAATAAAGCTGATAATTAACAATAAGGAAAATTTATTTTCTTTCCTTTTGAAGAAGTGGCAGCTAATGACTTTTTAGGAAATTTTTTTAAAAGATTATTACATAAGGTGAAGGAATAGATATTCAGTACTTTTGATAAGGAATAGTTATTCCTCATTTTGAAGAATAGCTATTCATAAGGAATAACTATTCATTGTAATAAAAATATAACCAAACAATTGAATAGTTATGCCATAGAAATATCTATTACATTACAGTATCTATTACAATCTACCAAACATGCCCTTAGAGTATGTCTCTACTTTACCTCTCATTTATTTATTTATTTATTTTAAATCATGTGTTGCATCCCACTTTAAAGGGAGAAGTGTTAGGATAATGATTAAATGATTGAATTTTAACTATTTTCTAACGGTTTAAAATTCAGGTACAATTCATAATTTATCTAATGGTCTTATTATGATTAAAAATGACAATACCATTTATTTTAATAACTAATATTTCTTTTAATATCCTTTTTAATATAATTTATGTCATACGTAATAACTTAAATATGGTGAATACAACTTTCTTAAAAAAAAAAGTGAATGGAAAACATATGCCTTTACATACAGAATATTAATTTTGATAAAAGTAATTAATCTTTACAATTTTTTTTTAAGTTGGCTACATAATTAGTTTATAAAATTTAATATTCAAGTTTCAAGGTACAAGTAAATTATGGGGAAGTCATCCCCCTCCGATGCATATATTTTAATTCTATGTTTGTTTAGGTGTAAATTGTTATTCAAAAAATATTTTCAGTGTTTTCAGATGTTAATCATGTTGTTAATTCTAGTCAAAATGAAATGTTTTAAGTCTAAAAAGAATGCAAAATGTTTTCTGCCATCAATCCCTTCACAGTGTCCAAACCTAGCACTCAAAAAAAGAGAAATAATATGTCCACAACAATTTCAAAACATTTTTACAACAAATCCTAAATGGCAAGTTGTTACTAGTTGTTATTGTTGAGGCAAAAAAGTAATCTTCATGTTAAGTTCAAATTTGAACCAATAACAACTAATTACTTGTAATTTGTTATGAAAATGTTATAAAAATATTGTGGACATAGCATCTCTGTTCAAAAAAATGACCAAAACATCCTTAAATCTCCTAAAATGAACAAAATACCTATAAAATCTCTATAATGTTCAAAATACCACCTAAACCTCCAAATTTACCAAAATATCCCTATGATATCCAAAATGCCATCGAAAACTTCAAAACCACCAAAATATTCCTAAAATGCCTAAATTGGCCAAAATACCCATTGAAAACTCCCAAATGACCAAAATGTCTAATGCTTAAACTACCCTTGAAATCCATAAATAAAAAATATATCCGTAAAACCTCCAAAATACTATTGGGACCTCCGAAATGATAAAAAAAGGAGTCCCCGAATCATCAAAATGATTGAAATACACCCCCCCCCGGCCCGCGTGCGAAACACTCAAAATTATAAACATACTCATGAGTCATGGAACCCTAAAATGACCAAAATATGCTTAAAACTTCAAAATTGACAAAATTACCAAGAAACCTCTAAAATTACCAAAACACCCTCCCCAAAATTTCAAAATAACCAAATTATCCCTAGAACCACCAAAATGACCAAAATACCCCTGAAATCACTTTGGCCATCTCGAACATCCAAGGGTAGTTTGCTTAATTTGGAAATTTTGGGGGTTATTTTTGGTAGAGGATTCAAGTAATTTTGGTCCTTTTGGAGGTTTTAAGGGTTTTTTTTTGGCTCATTTTGGTGGTTCCAGGGGCATTTTGATAATTTTGGTAATTTCAAGACTATATTGATCATTTTGAAAGTTCTCAGAATATTTTGGTCAATTATTTTTTTCAGCCATTAAAATTGTATATATGAAAAACAGGTTATCTTTCTACTTTGAATTTATTTTTCTTTTTTTGTTGTTATATTTAGTTTGGTCCTTCGAGCAAAATATTTGATTTCGCCACTAACTGGATGGGGCCAGTGTGACAAGATAGTGAATAGGAGATGGCAACTAACCATGGTGGTGGGATTGACACATTGTCTTGCAAATACAAAGCCTTTGAGTTTCTCCAAAATAGGTCACTTTGAAATTGATATAAACATCTAGGTTGGATTGTTCAACTAGAAAAGGAAAGAAGGAAAGTGAGTGTCATGTAGAGGACAACATGGTTCAATTCATTTCGTCATCCACTAAAAGATCGCTAGCTTTTTGCCCCCATTTGTTCCATCATTTGCTCGTGGGTCCAATTGAGGTTACTATTTTTATGGAATAATATGGGTACCCTTACAATCTCAAATTCTCAATTAATTTGGTTGATTAATTATTATTATTATTATTATTATTATTATTATTATTATTAAATGAGTTTTACAAACGTGGAGTGGGGTCAAACCGTCAAAAGGAAGCTTTGTGCAACAATAGTTACTTCTTACATACTTGGGCTAGTCTCAATCAAACTCCGTTGTGTTTTTGCTTTGTAATTTGATGACCTCCCTAATATTTGAGGTTTTCTATGTTAAATTGTTTTGGGATGAAAGAGGAAAATAGGAGTAAGAATGTGTACCAAATCTTATTCCTCTCATATCTCGTAAAATTGGTAACTCTCTGCATTTCAATCTCAAATGCTATTTGCAAGTTGTTTTCCCCCCCAACTTATCCTTTTTTCCCCTTCCAGGATCTGGCAAGCAAACCATAGGACAACAAAATATGAATAATCAGTCTTTTAAATGGTATTAATTTGACCCCAAAAAAAAAATGGTACTAATTTTTTTTTTTTTTTTTTTTTTTGTTACTAAGAGCAATGTAGTTTAATTGACACATCTTCATGGCCTATGCACAAAGTATTTGAGGTCTAGGTGAAGTGGTGAGTCTACACCTCCACCGTTCACAACTCGTCATGTGGCATGTTGTGGAGGTTCTTATGGTCTTAGCATTTTTCACCACAAACATGTCTCTTATTTATTAGAATTTGGGTAAAATTTTTCCAAAATTGGCTGAATGTGGCTGGATCTCGCTAGATCGATTCGTGATGTTGCCAAATCTAGCTGGATTTGACTTGAGTTTATGTATATCATTGGTTGGGTTGGGTGGCTTGGATTTTGGAGAAGGAAATCCGCCACTGGACCTGCTTGCATTAGTCCTTGGAGGTGGAGACCCATTGTTGACCAATGGGAGCTTTGAATTGGGCAGATTACAAGTTGGATGCGGTCAGTTTGGTGGTTTCCGGTCAAGTCTGGACACCCCTGCTTCTTAGTAATAATGACTAAGAAAATGAGAAGGATAAATAAGGATGCAAAGAAACTCTTATTTTTATTTAGCAAATTTATTTATTTTTAAAATGCAAAAGATGATTTGATTACAATGCTAAAGCATCCCCAAATTCAAGGAAACAAATTATAAGAAAAAAGAAACATAATAAGTAAGTATAATAAGTGTTCTCTAATTTCCAAAATTATACTTAGGACAATTAAACTTATATTCTCCATGAAAACAGAATTTGAGTCTTTGACCCATATTATATAATCACTTAAATAATTTACTTTTTTAAAGGATAAATTACAAAAGTCTCCCTTAAGGTTTGGAGGAATGACATACTGTCCCAAAACTTAATTGAAATGACACATCATTCTCTTTTAATTTGAAAGAAATCAAGTAATCAACACATTAGTTCTTCAGTTAATAGCTTTAATAAAATATTCCAAATTTTAAAAAGTTGGTGAAAGTGTGTCTGGTATTGTGGAATTATAGAGGGAAAGAGAGAATTACCAAAGGTAGCTAAATTTGCAGACCCACTTAAAATTGCTAACATGCAACAGAGTTTAATGACCTAAATGGTACAAATTGAAGCATGGATATTTACTATCCTTAATACATTGAAAAAAGAATTTGAGAAAATGCTACTATAAGTTAAATTTGAGAGAGAGAGCACATCCATAGCAAAAAGTCAAGTGCCTATATCTTTATTATTTTTCATGGTTTGTCACAATATATTAGCTCTAAAAATGAGATTTAAAATATTGATATTTTAAAGAATTTTTTTTTAAAAAAAAAATCTTAAATAGGATTATGTTTAATAAATTTGGAATAAGATTATATAATAGAATTGAGTTTTGACTAAAGTATCCAACACTAACGACATGTAAAATAAACTTCATCAATAGTTTCACTCCAAAGGCACATCAATATGATTTAAAAGCATTTGAGTCTTCGGTGAAATCCCTTTCTCATCATTAAATTTATTGGACAAATGAAAAGTAGTGGTGACATGGTTCACATATTATAGATAGTAAAGGTGAGTTAATGCCATGTTGATTTAGAAATTAGACTCACCTCTTGTCCTTGAGCAATGTGAGGATACAAAAAAGTTTATAATTTTTGTCATAACTCGCTATATAATAAATTGTAAGTGATGGATGTATGAACTCACCATTTAACCTTCACCATTCATTAGTCATCACATGACAAGTCGTAAGAATAATTATAAGATTTTTTTGTATCCCTAACATTTTCCCTTACCCTTTCCCCTAGCAAGATTTGACTTGGAACATTTAGGTCCCATTTTCTGAGTGGCTCTTTTAAAACAAAAACACACAATTATACGTCGATTATAAACCATAAATCATCCCCAAATCTCAAATTTCTCAAACGCATAAAACTTTGTTAGAATACTAGGGCTCAATCAAATTGAATCACATATTGCCATCTGTTAAAGGAAAACACATCTACATAGCATGGAAATGTGTGTAGGAGCACTACGATCACATCACATCCATGAAGAAGTACAAATATGTGTTTCACTTTTAATAAATTGTTTTTTTTTTTTTTTTCCTTTGAAAACAGGGCCGAGCTACATGTATGAGTGGGGGCATGGCTCCTCCAAAAATTTTAAAAATATTCTAATACTATATATAAATAGTTAATATTTTAATTATTAGCCTCCCCCAAATATTTGAGCTAGTTCAATAATACTTTAAAAAAAATTGTCTAATTGATTTAATAGTTATAGAGAATTATTTTCTCACATTTATTTTTATTGTAAAATGTATTCTTGTATTTGTTAAAGTTTTGGATTATTCATGTCTTAGAATACATCATTAGTTCAATTGAATTTTTTTTACCCACTTTAGTAGACAATTTGGTAACTTATATTAAAAATGAAAACTTTAAAGATTCACTATGAAGGATACTAAATTATATGTGTGTATAGATGTATGTATTTGTTCATATTTACAAAATTTTGTATAAGTTAATAAATTAATATCATAAGTTGGCCCCCACAAATAGAAATTTCTGGTTACGCCCTTGATTGGACACGAGTTGTTTCTTTAGTTGACTAGCATTAAATCTTAGTCCAAGCCTATGGCCTTGTAGCTGAATTGGCACTTCCCCATATACAAGGTGCTTGGGGGTCTAGGGGGGAAAGGGTTTGAGCTACGGGGTTAGCAACATATTGTAATTATTTCTCAAAAAAAAAAAAAAATCTTAGTCCAAAACACAATAAGAAAAATCATCACCCTTTTATGGGGGCTAAAACAAAAATTTGGACTTGTAGGAGTCCAAGTTTTGAATTAGTTTGGGAGAACCTTAGAGGGGATTTGTTATTTGGGAGTTCTCCTCTAAATGTGTATACACTTTGTAATCTTTCTTTGATGTAATTTATTCTTCCATTATTATATGTAGACGTAGGTTATTGCCCAACCAAACTCATAGTGCTTTATTTTGTGTAATTATGACTACTAGTAAGTTGTCCGTGCGATGCACGAATAATTTTGTGATATTTTATACAAAATAATTTTGAATAATGTTGTACATAAATTATAGAGAAAAAGTAAACTAAGTTTGAGTAAAGAAACATATATATTTTGAGATATTATAAATTGGTTTAGTAGTTTCACTGCATATTTGTAGCCTTCTTAAGGTAAGATTATTATTTTTTTAAATCATGAAACCAAAAATAAATGCAAAAGAGTAACAGGGCTATGAAAATCAACTAATTTGTGTTCTGTTCACATATTTCATACTATGAAATAAAAGTATACTCTACTCTCCGACTGTCTTTCACTCATCGATAGTGCAACATTAAGATATGGTGTGGGTAAGTGTATATGCATATGTCTTATAGATGATTTAAAATTAAACCATGGTAGAATATGACTTTACATTGCACACAAAATATTCTCTCTACTTATATACTTAAAACAAAAACTAACTAACCAAATTACCTAAACCTAAATCATATTTAAGCCCTTGATTTAAAAAGAAAAAAAGATTATTCGTAGGGGGTTCGGTGTCTTGATGGTAGTAGGAGGCCATTATAATGGAGGTGGTGACCCTCACATTCCTCCTCTCTCTTTCAAATGATTTGTTAGTCTCAGATATTTTATTTTGGTAATATATAGTGAAATAGTGTCTTTTATTTAACAATCTACAATATTTTTATGACTCTCTATCTCTTTCTAAAGTCTTATCTAGTTAGTTGTTACTATTAGTCTTTACTTTTTTTTTTTTTGTTTTTTGAATATAAAAACAGTGGGTATGTTAAAAGACATGAAGAATAGTGAAAGGTGTGGTGTAAGCTTAGGCAATTAATGAGATATTAATGAGATAACAGTAAAATAAGATAATGTGAACTTTTGAGTAACCAAAAAAAAAAAAAAAAAGCGCTTAATGAAAGAGGTAAAAAAAGGCTAAATGCAAAATTAGAGTGTCACTTGACAAAACCTTATGCACTCTCTCATGAGGTTTCTGAGAGAGAGACATTTTGAAAAAACTTTTATTCTACAATATTCCTCCAAAATTTTTTTTTTTTACTCATTCTTGAATTGAATAATTATAATGGTTATGTGTGTGAAATTTATAATTGTTGTTTCACTGCATATTTAAAGTCTTCTCAAGGTAAGATTATTATTATTTTAAATCATGAAACGAAAAATAAATGTAAAAGATTAACGAGACTACGAAAATCAAATAATTTGTGTTGTGTTCACATATTAAATACTATAAAATAAAAGTATATCAAACTCTCTCACTGTCTTCCACTCATTGATAGTGCGACATTAAAACATGGTTTGGGCAAGTGTGTATGCATGTGTCTTATAGATGATTTAAAACCATGGTAGAATACGACTTTACATTGCGTACCAAATATTCTCTCTACTTATATACTCAAAACAAAAATTATCCAACCAGATTACCCAAACCTAAATCATATTTAATCCCCTAATTAAAAAGAAAAAAAAAATACATGTAGGGGTTTCAACATCTTGATGGTAGTGGGAGGCCAATATGACGAAGGTAGTGGCCCTTCAGATATCTCTTTCTCTCTCTTTCAAATGTTTTGTTAGTCTCAGGTCCTTTATAGTGAAACATTGCGTTTTGATTTTGTAGTGAAACAATGCATTTTATTTAACAATTCACAACATTTTTGTGTCTTTTTATCTCTTTCCAATGTCTTATCTGGTTAGTTATTACTATTAGTGCATATTTATTATTATTTTTTTGCTTTTTTTAAAATATTATAATGGTGGGTATGCTTTTTTTTTTTTTTTATTATACAAGATAGAATTTTTACTCTAGTCTAATCTAAGTGTACATGTATACGAAACTCCCTTTTAGAGACTTGAACCCCGGCCCTTACCCTCCCATCCCACAAGCATTTATGCTTGTAGAGTGACCACCACACCAATGGTACGTGGTAGTAATGGTGGGTACGCTAAAAGACATGAAAAAGAGAGAAATGTGTGATGTAAGCTTAGGCAATTAATGAGAGACTAATGAGATAACAGTAAAAAAAATCTTAATGAAAGAGGTAAAAAAATATTAAATGTAAAATTAGAGCATCACTTGGCAAGATCTCATGCACTCTCGCATGAGATCTATATATATATATATATATATATGTTGATGATTATTCCTTTATAACTCTAAATCACTAATCAACATGAGTCTCAAAAAACTTTGTGATAAGACTTTATCATACGTTCAAAATAAGCCTAGATTTTTTTATCTGTATTTTTTTAAAAAAAGGATATTGCTATTGTGTTCATCCTTATAAGAATTTAAGCACAGATTAATTTTTCATTATTTTTGACAATTTTTCTTTGATTCCTTTATAATTTATATATTGTGTTGGTTTAAATGAATTTTTCCTCAAGCTTTTAGAAGATAGACTTTAGATAAGATGTTCAACTTTTATACACTAAGCATTGATTGTAAGTCTTGTACATGGAACAAATAGAGATAAGAAATTAAGAATATGGTCCATTTTGGTCGGCCTTAGCTTGATTTGTCTTGACATCAATTTTCTCTCTTGCCAAAAGTCCGACTTATTTTTGGTGGAAGTTTTCTTGATTATTACTTGTATACAAAATTCTAGGATCATCAAATTGGAATAGGTCCCTTACTAACCTAACCAATTGCAACAAGATGAAATTTCTTCTCATCCACACTAAACATTGTGTACACTACAAATTTTTTTCTACATCTTATAATGATACGTTGTTGATAGGTGTCATCCAAGTACAACATGATTGAGAGTTGAAATTAAGACTATGGCCCAGAAGCTTTACTATTTGACACTTTGCAAGAAAAATTAAACACTCATTTGATGTAATAGAAGAGTATGGAATTTGACAATGTATACACTGGGGTTTGTTCTTGATGTTGTGAAATTGCTATAAGTACAAAAACTCTAGTTTGATTAGTTGGCAAATCATGTTCTTTAATTGTGAAAAGTATACAGTGGAAAACTTTTATATTCCTACAATAAATGTTTTGGAGAGAAAATTGTTAGCCCCCTCATCCCATTGGAACCCTCCTATTTATACAAAGGAAAAATCGTCCAATATTCCTAAGTGTGACTTAGTTACACGGAATTTTTGTGTAATTATGCTTATATTTCTTTTAAAAATTTAATTATAATTTTAAACTCTAATTTGGTGATTTTTATATGATTTTTGTGGTTTGATTTTGATTTAGTAAAGACATGTTAGCCAAAAGAAACGAAGGTAAAGCTATTAAAGAAAATTGTACTTTTAGATTAGCAATTGCAGATGGTTAATGCTGCATTGTTATTTGTGGTTGTGGTATAAATAAGCGATATGTTGTTTGGGCGATTGATTGAGCAAAACAATTAACCATATTAAAAAGGATTAGCAACTTTTTCTTTCTCCTTTACCATTTGTGGTATGTATATGCATTTTTCACATATGCTCAACTAAAGTACCTATTAGGATTTCTCTTAATTATGATAAACATATTTTTTTTTTTAAAGGAAGTTCTATTTTTATTAAATGATATATATATATATATATATATATATGTCAAGGGCCATACAGCTGAATTGGCACCTCCCCATACACAAAGTGTTTACGGTTTAAGAAAAGGTTCAAATTGTAGGAGTCAGGGAAAAAATGTTCAAGTTACGAGATTAGCAGCATATTGTAACTATTTCTAAATAAGAAAAAGATATAGAGATATATATTGTTTTCCTTGAGCTAAAGCAGTTGCGATGGAAGTGTGGAGTGGATGGATTTTTTTTTTTTTTTTTTTTTTTTTTTTCCAATCCTTGAGCATTTTGGATTGTTTCAAAGGAGTAATGGCTCCTCTTAGGTTCCTAAAATTTTTGGTTTATTGATTTTGCTATCTATAACTTTGATTCTTCTATACCTAATAAAGTTTGGAATTTTCTGTAAGTACATTTTTTTCTTTAAGAAAATGAATAGAAATCTCCCTTCATGTTCATGCTTATGTTAATGTTCATATTTGTATCTTTTGCAATACTCAATAAGTTGTTTACTCATCTTGTGAATTATCAATTGTAGTTAAGAAAAAAAGTATAAACACAATACTATTCAATTAAACTAATGTGAAAAATCAAATCTATTAGATTAAAAAACTGGACATGAAAATGAAAATTGCACAAAAAATTTCTTAAATAGAATTAAAATAATTTTTACTCAATATTGTTTATCAAGCAATCATATACTAACTAGCAACATTCCAAACATTACGTGCATAATGGAGTGATGAAATGGTTGTTCAGTTTATTTAAGAAATGTAATCTAGCTAATAGAAATTAAAAAAAAAATACAATAACTTTCATGCATAGTCATGAATTATACCTTTACTTATATCTTATGCATTTTATGAGTTTTATTTTATATAAATGTATTTCATAAAATTAAAAAAATTTATCATAAAACCCTTCATTGTATTTTTTAAAATCACTACATAAAAATGAAAAAAGGTTTTTTCCCAAAACAATGTTCTCCGGTCATAATATTTACCAAAAAAAATCATACCAAAAAAAATCTTGCAACACACAAGCCAATAACCAGTCTATATATATATATATATATATATATATATATAATTAAAGCCAAAACTGAGAGAAAATCTAATTAGATTCTAAATTAGATTCTAATTGTTGTCTAATTTTGCACCACGCGTCCAATTTAAGGTTTTTTTTTTATTAAAAAAAAAAAAAAACAGTGATTTCCAAATACCAATGGACTCACCATTCTAAATACATTGCAATATACTAACTTTTTTTTTATGAGATAGTTTTTGTGATGAGATAGTGGCTCCTAAAAAAGGGCCATGTATAGGACTGTGGTTTCATGAACAAGATGTAATTTTAAATAGAGTGATGGTAGGTATCTATACGTTCATGTGTATATATATATATATATATAGCCAAAACTGAGAGAAAATTTAATTAAATTTTAAATTGAAGTCTAATTTTGCATCATGTGTCTCATCCAATTTTAAATTTGTGTGTTAAGTGAATTATTAGGTACAAAAATAAAAAAGTCTAAAATCAATTAGATTATAAATTGAATTTTAATTGGAGTTCAATTTTACGCCATGTATCCCATCTAATATTTTAATTTTTGTAGCAGGTAAATTATTTGGTACAAGAATCGAAAACTTTAGATCCAATTAGATTCTAAATCACACACACACACACACACACACACACACACACACACACACACACACACACACACACAATTGTGATTGTTTTTAAATATACATGTGCATATGCTTGGGGTTACACACTACTTTTATTAAATGAATGTATCAATTTTTAAACAAAAAATAGAAAAATAATTAGGAAATTGATAAAATCAATTTCCTTGTTGATATGACACTAATTATATTCATTACCATGTTAGTTTACAATATTTTTATAATATAATTGGTAATAACTTTAACTTCTTAAAAAAATGATAATGTAAAAAATTGACATTTGGGCTTTTTTTTTTTTTTTTTCTTTTTAAATTCATTTTAAAATTAGGTAAATAATATGTTTTTTAGATAATGTTCATGAGCACTTTAACTAAAGTCAAGACTTAAACCCCATTTGGTTGCCAAGAAAGCAGAGGAAAAGAAAAGAAAAGAAAAGAAATTTTCAATTTCTGCTAATAAAATGACATTTCATTTACTTATGGAGATGCAATTAATATATTTTCAAATATTTTATTTTATTTTCTAATTAAGGACATGTGATAATTCAAAGGATAGCTTAGATGGCATAAAAATATTATTTTGATATTAATGTTAGATACATCAATTCTTTTCATGTACCGCTTAATAGTAAGGATTGTTTTGGCATGTTTAAGATGTTAAAAACCATTTTGATACATAGTACGACTGTACAAGTGTTAAAGACTAAAACGGTAATTAAACATGTTTTTGATATATTTTTATTAAAGATTAAATTCTATAAGGATGTGGTTTAAAACCCAAGTTTCACATCCTTCAAGCCCAACATGTCATATCATCTTATCACATATTAAAGAATAAGAACAACCACACTCAATCAATTATAATACTCATCTGAAAATTCAACCAAATTGGGATTTTATTAAGATGTTATTAATTGTGGTATGATATACTAAGTTTTAAGTAAAAAGTTGATATGACATCTCTTATTGGATGGCCTAAAATATGAATTTTACACCCCATTTTTACCAAATTCAAACTCTTTTTATTAATATCCTCAAAACACTTATTTTTTTAGCTGAATTTGGAAACTAATATCTTGTTTGGTTGTAAGGGAGGTGAAAAGGAAAGAAGGAAGGAAAAAGTAAGGGAAGGGAAAGGGAAGAAGAGAGAGTTGTACATAGAAGGATTGCATTAAACAATTTCTTCAAAAGAAAGCTCTTCTTTGAAAAAATAAGGGGACCGTCTGAAGGATTGTGCTAAGAAAATTTCTAGAACACAAACTTTTCTCAAAATTATGGGTTGTGAGAAAAGTATGAAACTTCATCAAAAAAGAAAAAAAGTATGAAATATTGGCAAATTGGTCAAATTGTGTATTCTTACTTTTTAATAGAAAAGTGCAAAGTGAAAACGCTTGGGACCAATACAGCACATATTAATATAAAAAAACTTAATGAAAGAGGTAATAGAAGGTTAAATGCAAAGTTATAGAGCCACTTAGCAAGATCTCATACATCCCGTATGAGGTCTCTGCTTAATATATATATATATATATATATATATATATGTTGATTTCTTGTTCAGATTTTCTTTATTCCTGTTATTTATTTTGGAGATCTTTCTTAAGTTTATAAAAAAATTCATAATCAATTTAGATATTTGAGCTTCCGTTTTCTTAAGTTTATTACTCTTTCGTTTCCTCCAATTTGTGCATAATTCATCCAAGAAGTAACAACTTATGTAACATTTTGTTATAAATAGGCATACACATGGATCTTTATTTTATTTTCTTTATTCATAGGTGAGGCAAGAAATGGGCACAATGACCATATCCATGCAAACCGGCATAGGGAAAGATACGTTGATAAAGTAGGTATAATGTGGATGCATTCTATTATGCACTAAGAAATTGGAAGCTATTCAGGAAAAAAAAATGGAAACTTAATCATAAAATACAGACGAAATTCATTAGCCATGCCAACTCTCTCATTGGTGGAAATGAAAATGATGAAACATGCTTCAAAAGAGTAAAAATTAAAATTGAAAGAAAAAATTATGTGAGGACCTAAATGAAACCATCCTTAAAAGTGGAGGATTAAAAACATAATTAAACGAGAAGCTTAAGAATTGACAAAAAAGAAGAAAATTTACTAACACACCTTTTGGTCCCCTTGTAAAGCAGTGTGATAGTGAGAGAAGGGTTTTTATTTTTTATTTTTATTTTTGAGTATTCCATAATTGAGGTGGGGGAGTTGAATCTTAAGGGGGCGTTTGGATTGGCTATTTCCATAACTCATAACTCAGTTTCCATAACTCATAACTCAAAAATGGTGGGACCCATAACAAAAACTTTGTTTGGATGCAAATAACTCAATTTCCATAACTCTGTTTCCATCACTCAATCCTCTGATTTTTGAGTTATGAGTTATGGAAACTGAAAACACATTTTAGCTGTTTTCAGTTTCTATAACTCATAACTCAATAGCATTTTTGTAATTAAACACACATTGGGGGACCCACAGCCGCAACTTTTGACCGTTGACTTTTTTTTTTTTTTTGGGTTCGGTCTTCAGGTTTTTTTTTTTTTTTTTTTTTTTTTTTTTTTTCTGGGTTCGGTCTTCACTTTGTTTTTTTTTTTTTTTTTTTTTTTTTCAGTATCAGATCACCTAAACCCAAAAAAAAAAAAAAAAAAAAAAAAAAAAACTGATGTTAAGCTAGACCGAACCCAGAAGAAAAGGAAAAAAAAAAAAAAAAAAAAAGGAAAAAGCTGCATTGATTGACAGCCATGGGACCCACAAATAGTGTGAAAAATATGAGTGATGAAAACTGAGTGATGGTGCCAAACGGATATAATATTTTTAAGTGATGAGTGATAAGTAATAAGTGATGAGTGAAGAGTGATGAGTGATGAGTGATGAAAATTGAGTGAGCAAATTTTTTTATCCAAACAGGGCCTAAATGTCCCTGTTGAAAACATCAAAATATGTTAGCTAGTTAAAGTACAAGGCTCTCAGTGATAACGAGTAAGAGTTAATGACGTAACTACACAATTTAAAATACTTTAAAAAACCTTGAATCCACATGGTAGAGATATGGAATCTACCAAAAATAAATAACAAAAATTTGAAATTTTATTAATAATTGAATTCTCATTTTACAATCTAGGGGATGTGACAATTTAAAGATTTATGAAAAATTAATTTCCAAGCAATGGTTTCAAAAATTAATATAAAATATAAAAAAAAATCCAAGCAAAAGGATTCAATTATGACTAAAAGCACATGGAATGGAAGAAACTGTTAACCTTATCTTCCTTTCAGCTAAATGGCCATGCAACAAACAGTAATCACCAATGAGGAAATGACATAATATAAAGTGAAATCATTAAAAATGATACGAAATTGAATTAATTCCTAACTTAAGATTAAACTCAAGTCAAAATATTTTCAACCCCAAAATCATAAAACTCTCTCTAACAATTACTTGAGTCTTTCTCTTTCACATCCCCGACAAGATCTTGTAAAGAAGATTGATCACCCTCTTTGCCATGTTACCTCTAAATGCCCAATAAAATCAAATTATGATGCACTTGTTTCATTCGTGACTTCATGAAATTTGATTACCCTTTAATATACCCAACATTCACAAACATGACAAACCTAGATATTTAGCTCGACATCCCAAGCTGCCCAACTTGATCATCTCGAGAAAAAAGTTTTCAAAGAATTGACTCATGACAAGTAATGGATTCAGAATTTTCCCCACTAATGAAGTCAAGAAGTTCTTTCCCATACAAACTAAAAGTCCAAAACGTTGGGTTGGTGGGGGATAAAAACCATGATAATTGAGTTTAAGTGGCTTAAGTGCTTTAACCCCACGTGAACAAAAGAGGAAGAGATGTTGGGAACCAATCACAACATGATTTCATGTACACAAAGATTAGAAAACTGTCAAAATATATCTTTAATTTTCGAGGTTTTTATAAATCTCATCATTATCGCCGCGCACTCTTGGTGCGGTAGTCACTCTACAAATATAAATATTTGTGGAGTGTGAGGGAGGCAAATGATGGGGTTCAAGTCTCTAAAAAGGAGCTTCACACACATATACACTTAGATTATGCTAGAATAGAAATTCTATCTTGTATTAAAAAAAAAAAAATTTATCATTAAAATTTTTTGTGAGAATCTCAATTTAGACCCTACATTTCCTATTCCAACGGCAACAATTGACCTTTGGGCATTATGTTTATGATAAACAGAGCCTTCTTTTACAAATTTTTTTCAGTTTAATTGAGTCAATGATCACATTATATGTACATGATTTTGCCACATCACTCAATCATTTATATTTAATAAAATGATTTTATACTCTCATTTATCAAACTTATTTATGAAAAAAAGGGTCTTACAAGGTCGATCGAGTTTGGCGTTGACTAAATTGTTCAAGTGCAACATCCTCACATAATACCATAAAAAGGAAAAACGAGGAAGAAAGAAATAATAAGAAGAAGAATATGCAATAAAAATAAGAATATCTTCGCATATGGTCAACTTTAGAGAAAAAATTAGCAACAAAAGCAAAAGAAAACTCGGAGACAAGTCTTATTAAAAGTACTTTGCAAACTTGATGCTATCAAAACATACAACACAACCAAAGATTAGTTAAGATCAATTTATGAATTTAGCTTCTAGTTGTAGAGATCACAAGGCATATTTGCTCTTTGTTTGAACCAAGTCTCTGTATTCAGGGGTTCTTTGTGGGTTGAAGCACATGCTTCGTTGCTGACTACAAGTGCCTTCCACAAAATGCGATTGGTAGTGAGCTTCACCTTGGGAATCAATCTCTAAAAATAAAACAAAAAAGGATAAGGCTATCTTCAAATTATATATTCCAAACTCTCCTAAAAGTGAGAGTTTTATATACTGCATACAACATTTTATATTCTAGAAGAAGATGCACTAATTGTAACTCTTAATTATTCTACTGTAATGTCCAACTAGTCTATGATTATTAACTGCTATTATTGTAGATATTTTGCAATTGTTACATTCATTTTCTTTTTGCAAGGTTACACATGTCGGGGGAGATCGGGTAATTCCCTTGCCCATGCGGTTGCTAGTTGGGTTGTCTTTTGCAATTTGAGTGGAAGGATTTCCATCTCCTCCATCCCGAATTATATTTTGAACTCTTTAGTTGGAGATGATGATTCTTCTCCTCTCACTTCTCATATGTTTTTAATAATATTATGTTAGGTTCTAAAAGTTTAGAACAATTAGCAAACCGTGAGCAAAAACTTGTCTAGATATAGATTCCTAAATTTATAGATATGATAAGACAATGTTTAATGTGCTGCAAGTCAGAATACAAGAATAAGGAAGTTGCAAGTTTAGGAAATTCGAAACATGCCAAGTTCAACCAATCAAGAAGAAAGCTCGACTGATTAAGACACGAATCTGCAAAATTTATTTAAGGTCCAACAGCTCATTAAGCACATTAAGTGATTAGGGTTTCAAATCTAATTCTCCTAGTATTTAAATGAAATCCTAAGGCACGTTTTAGTGTGGTTGATTAGGGAGTGAAGAGTGCATCTTGTGCCTCTAATTGTAGATCTAGGGTTTCATGTGTTGTAGAAGTTGTTGCATACAAGATCAACTGCTACTAATGGTCTAAAACTTTGAGTAGGATCTTAAAGTCACAAACGTGGGTATTTGTGTTCAACAAAATCAAATAGAAGAGCCCGAGGATTCGGAGCTGCGTGTGGTCACATGAGCAAATCTATTGTAACACTTTCATTCTATTTAGTGAATTTGTTGCTTTGAGGATTGTTTAGGTTAAATCATCCCTAGATTTTTTACCTTGAAATTCAACCGTTTCATTAGTTTTTCTGGGTCATCATAACGCTTGTCTTCTTTATTATTCCGCTATATGTGATATGATTGTTTATATTTAACCTAGATCTGAATAACAAACCTAAGTAAAAACTTAGTTAATTAATTAAATTAAACAATCTGAGTGTATAGGAGTTTAAATAATCCAACATATTCTTATTGCTTAAAGAGGGGGGGGGTGATTTAGCAATGGAGCCCGATTCATTTTCATTACTATATGATTACAGGTTTAAAGTTTATATATTCTCTAGAAAGTAGGCAATTGAAGTCAAAACTCTTTTTCTTTGCTTTCTGTGACATTCATCTATCAATTCATTTAGGATCATTGAATTTGCCACAACTTGATGATGTGTGTGATTGTGATTAGTGAATCATCACTTTCAAATTGACCCATTACTTTTTTCCATCACTCACAGTCTTACAAATCAGGGTTATAGCAAAACTTGTGATACAGTAATTGTATCCACAAAATTTCCCTTCATCTATTGATTGACATAACCACGAGGTAGTGACATTATTCATGTTATAAAATACCTTATCATGTGCCAATAGGAATTAGTTCAAAAATTCATTTGTATGATTTTATACATATCTATACACTTCTATATGAGCCCACTAACTTTATTCTCCATGGTGCCACATGTCCAACCAATCGAGGCCAAAAAAGTTTCGAGAATGTGAAGAATCGACACATCTAAAATTGTCTGCATGGTCATTATCATGCAGTCCAATTTAATTTCCAGCAATACGGTTGTCTGTTTCCCAAGACTTGATCTATTTAATTTGAAATGAACTGAAATTCAAATGCTGCTCAATTCCAAGCTTCCCCAAAATTCCAGATTCTGACATTCCTAAACTACAAGACAGAGAACATTAGGTGGAAAAGAGAGTTAGAGGGGACACCAAGGTCCATCACTAGAAGCAACTAACATGGTGGTGGAGTTGTCATAATGTCAATGTGTCATGCAGATAAAAGAGATTATGGCAAATGAGTTCTCACTCTTAAGAACAAATCCCACGAAACTGATTGACCCAACAAGGTTGGATCCATACACAACAATGGTCATCATAGAGAGAGTGTCACAATTAGGACAAACACAGTTCTGTCCTCTTATTTTTCCCACTAAAAGATTGCTTACTTTTCTACTTGTCTATACCATTATTAGTCGGTGGGTCTGGTGGAGATTTAGCTCATATTAGAAATGGGGGGCAAAGACAATCCGAATTTGATTTTGGTCTTGGATATTTTAGGGAAAAGGTCGGCCTAATGGCTAGGATAACAAAAGCTTGTTTTCTTTTAGTTTGGGAAAGGTTATTAAACTTGGGTCTGGTTTCAAACTTTCTGCCTTCAATCCAAATCATGCATTGCTGTATTTGCAAAACGCTTTGTAACTTTGATGGTATTATCAAGTTTTTCCATGGAGAAGAAATTGTGTTCAATTCCTCCCTCTACTACTTGTTGTTAAGGACCAAATTGTTTCAAGTTTATTGTCACTTCTAACCAATCTTTTGTAAATCAAAGTAGGCATAATATTTCTATTCTCTAGACTTTTCTTGGTGAAAATGTCGGAGTATAATATTTCTAAATACAATTGTTAAGACTTACCTTTATACATTAATTAAGTTTTACTCTCAAAATTTTATAACTGGTTATGGATCCTCAACGTACTAATCAAGGTTGATCACATGCATCATTATTTTTCACAATTTTATCATATCAAAAGTCAGACCATATATATATATACACACACACTACTCAATATATTTTTTATTGGACGGGAATTTTGAGAAATCTACTATTAAATTGTATTTTTCTTCTTATAACCTATGTGCTTACAAAATTTTCAAGATGATCAAAGTATATTTAAATGTTTAAATTTCAAATTTTTATATTTTAAAATTATACATAAACATTGGGTTTCTAGATCAAATAATTAGCAACATCCAATTGACGCAAACTTCAGCATGCATATTAGGAACAGAAGGAACATCTAAACCAACAGTGAGATTTTTGAAATTTTAATTTAATAAAAAGTTATTAAGTGGTGTAATATTACTTAAAATTACAGCAGTTGTATTTGATTCTAACCCATTTATTGGACCGTAAATTGTGTCATTTTATCTCAAAATCAATTAGTGACGAAGAAAATAAACTAAAGTATTTTATGGCATTTGACATCGCCCCATAGGCCCTATTTTAGAGTGGTCATAAATAGTCGAATTGTGGTTTCTCCAACAATCCCCCCCCCCCCCCAACATGACAATGCTCATGCAACTTAAACCCATGACCTTGACTCTAATACTACTTGTCAAAAAATGAGCTATGTCACTACATCTTAAAGCCAATTTGTGATGAGAAAAACACACTCATATATTTCATTGCGTCATATGAGCCTGGTTTTAGAATGGCAATAGTGAGTCGAATTATGGGCTTTAGCACAACTGACTCTTGTGACCTGTTTCTTGAGTGGTAATAAAGAGTCGAATTATGAGTTCCAGTACCATTAACTCTTCGCATCGTATACTCTAGTAGTCATGATTTTAACACTTTCTTACTCAATGAAGTAGTTGAAAACAGAAACGCAAAGCACGAGCACAAACGTGGCTTTTCAGGTCAAAGTTTTATCTTGGTCCCTCATCTGGCTCCGAGTAATTTCCTTTTGATTCATTGGGCAATGAAAGGAGTACTCAGTCTGAGTGGCGCAACTTGACATTGTCACATCCTGAAAAGTACTTTGCTTGATACTACTAAATAGATAAAATAGACGGTTGATGGACAAACATGGTGTCCAATGTTGAGTGAGTGCTGTACCATTATCACACACTGGGTTTTATTGGGATATGGGAGATCAGTTGCTATTGGCTTTGCTTTCCGTAGAAGACTACTGGGTACCAAATTATCAATATGGCAAAGCTCTTTTTTTCCCATTATAATTACACACACAAGGTGAAGACTGAAGATGGTGGCCTTGTCTGTCAGTTGTACACTCAGCTTCCATATAAGGCGGTCGGGCATATGCCATTGGGTGATTTTGTTTATGGACAACTGATCAGCTCAACGTAGTTTTGCATTTACATTTCAGTTGATGCCTCTTCTTCTTATTGCTTTTCATACTCTTGTAATTCAATCGGCATCTCTTAATGCCCTTTAACTATCGAATATTAAGAAATATAAGTAAAAAGTTAAAGGTTATAAACCCATGTATATTAGTAAAAGTTTGGTATATTAACTTTTCTAGTAGCTTATTTATTAAATATGAGATAAAAAGAAGAAAAATAAATTTCTTAATTTTATTATTGAAAAAAAGACTTGTACTATTTGAAGATACCTAGACCAATGGCGGATCTCTATGTCATGCTCATCTTGTTAAACCTTCGGTAGCAAAGCAAGGATAGCTTATCAAAGAATGAAAGCCAAAGGATAGCTTATTGTATTTAAATTTTACACATTACAATAGGAATAAGGACAGTAAAAATTTTCACAATTTTTTTTTAATATATTTAGTATGTTGTAATTTGTGTTAATAAAAATGATTAAGCGAAAGTGATGCTACTGCTATCACAATTTCCTACCTCAAAAGTTGTTAAAAATACTGAGAATTTTCGTTTATCACATACTCCACTTTTTTCTTTTTTCTTTTCCCCTTTTAAGATCTGTGAAAATTCAATGGGACTCATGGAGAGCAAATATATGAAACAGAGTAACAGACCGTACCTCTCTCACAAGACAGGTTACAATGAAATATACAGTTGGCCCTCCGGTAAGTCATATCCATGGTAGAAACAAAAAGTAATGATTATTAGAGAATTTTATTTATAAGCAAATGTCAATTCATAATGTTTTTTTCTTTTTCCCTGTTCATTTATAACCATTTTTTTCCAGTTTTTCTTTATCAAAGTCAAGCACTAAATAAAGTTCAAGTACAAAGACTATATAAAAGGAAGAGGCATATCATACTATACCCTATGGACTAGTGCATCAACTATGACCCCCAAAAAAGAATAGTAAACAGATGACCGATCTAACTAGTCAAAAAGATGTTATGTTACACTAAAGAAATTGGGGGCAGCACTTCTGTAATGTGATCGTAGCATGTCATGTCTGTTGTACTCACCTATGGTGTGTTCCGGCAAATCACCGGGTAGTTGGTGAGGTGCCAAAATTCTTGAATTTGGATTAGTCAAACTTGTCTTAACATTCTAAACTGATGAATCTTGATCTTGTCGAGATTTTTCTTGTGCTCTCACTTTATGTTGTTCTAAACAAGTAATGGCATGTATTTAAAGATACACAATATGGATTATAACATACATATAATACTACAACTCGATTTAAAAAAAAAAAAAAAAAAACACAACAACCCAAGTATAGGTCATTTAGTCTCATATTTGGTAATTTATCTTTAGAATAACATGATGAAATAGTCAAGTCAAATTTTTATACTATTGTATACATACATATACATATATACATATATATATATATATATATATTTTTTTTTTTTTTTTTTTGGTAAAAAAAAAAATAGGGGTTCGCTAGGTTACGCTAGCCCCCAGGCAGGGCGCTAGAGTTAAAGTCCTTGGGCCAACTCATGTGGATGCCCACCAATGGACTCCTGCTAGTAGAAGGACTCGAACCTAGGTGAGTTAGACGAAGTGCCCGAGCCTTACCAACTGAGCCAAGCCCCCGTTGGCTTGTATACATATATATTCTTGTAATACACGCACATAAATCGCATATGTTAATATTTAGAAAAGTATATGTAACATTTGGATAATTCATGAAGCATTATAAAACAAGTTTCTCAAAATAATAATAACAATAATAATAATAATATTAGAGAATATGTATTACAGTCTATGAAAAAAATGGATTCCTCAAAAATTTATGAAACACTTGGGGCTGCTGTACAAGTCAAGAATCCAGGGCAGCCAAGATTCAGTACATGATCAATTCACTGAAAAATCTACATAGAATAAATCAGAATCCACAAGACTTATACAGCTGGGGAAAATATTCCAAATAATGTGATGACAGTCCAAGTTTTTTACATTGCTTTTTCTAATTCGAATTGAGGAGTGATACAAAATTGGCAATGCCACAAAACTCAGCTTATTACAGAGATACATATTCTAATAACTTAGTTTGGCTAAGCTTGGCATTAATTAATATAAACCATAAATAATCCTGTCACCTATTAGCACTATCGGCCAGTGAAATTATAAGGTTGATCATAGCTTATTACAGAGATACATATTCTAATAACTTAGTTTGGCTAAGCTTGGCATTAATTAATGTAAACCATAAATAATCCTGTCACCTATTAGCACTATCCGCCAGTGAAATTATAAGGTTGATTAAATGCAAGAGGATTACCATAGTTATTTTGGTACATGTCCTCTCCTTATTTTGAGTGTGATGTTCAGTTAGCATAGGTGCTGAAGCAAGATAGGTAAAGCATTAAATCTTCTTGCAGAGAAAGAGTATATTATTATTGCCCACGTATATATTTCAGAAAATTACATGGACTGGCTTATTCTTCTACTTAGCCAGGTTGCTTATTGCATAACCAAAACTGAAGGGAGGAATGTGCACGACAACTCAAGAGGGGAAAAGTTGGACTGGTCAACTTGCCTCTGGCATAACTTAAGATAGCACTGGATACATCATTCATGATTTATCGTGGATTGTGGTTTAGGTGATGACAGTAGGTTTTTCTCTTCCTGTGAAATCCTTCAACTTCGATACAGATAATGCCAAATCTAAAGCATGAAGAAACAAACATTTAGTAGTTTATATTAATTCAGTTTATAAAAATGATGATGACAATGGACTAACCTATTAACGGTTTTAGGGCTGTTTGGGCATCTACATCATGTTTAGATACATCTGGTTCAAACTGCTCTATGTAAACTCTAACAGTAGCACCTGCTGAACCAGTTCCCTGTAAATATGAAGAAGTTATTTTCCACTTAAAAGATGTATCCTCAAGATTATTAGTTATAGACACAGAGAGGTTGGCACATACTGATAAACGAAATATGATCCTTGATCCATCTGTGAAAACAAACCGAACACCTTGCTTTGACACCACGCTCCCATCGACCTGGCCAATAAGATTAGTGAGTTAAACTATCAAGAAAGGACAGTTCAGGGTTCAATTTCTTGAGCCACAAGTAAGCATAGGCAGTAAACATGTATGATGTTGACACTTACAGGATCTGTATACGTAAAATCATCGGCAAATTGGAGGATATAGCTTCCTGTATATGGATATTTTTCAGCATCCAAACATTATTTATTTATTTATTTTAAACTAGCATCCAAACATTGCTGAGAAGTGGTGATTGCATGAAAAATTTTAGGTACAAACTTACCATACTTTTCACCTGCCTTACTCTTAGAGACTAAATCCCTAAGATATCCTATCATTTTATTGGCACCTTCAGATTCACATTCCTGGAAAAGGAGTTACATTAATCAATGAATCCATCTCTCACAAGACAATGATTTCAAAACCCAAAACTCAAATTGGAGTAACAACATTGTGCAATTTTTTTTTTTTTTTAATTTTCAAGAACTGGTTATGAAACTTACCTCATAGTCATATCTAGAAAAGAAATTCCTTCCATATGTTGCCCAATATTCCTTCACAACGTCAGAGACAGAAACCAACTTCTCCCCTGGTTTCTTGTCTTTGTTTCGGTATGCAATAATTGAAAGCCATGCTAAGACAGCCCTGTCATTTGGAGATGTTGAAGTCATTTCACATGGGAATGGATTGATCAAGTGATAGAGACAGGATAGAAATATCTCTTTCAATGTTTGCATATGCCTCATTCACTAAAAAACTTGCAATAAGCATTAAAATTAAAGTCAAGTTTTTCATTGGCCCAACTAATTGAAAAGGTAATGTAAGGAAACCAAATTTTTGAGAGTAAACTATGGCCAAATACCGATTTGCTACACTATTATTGATAAAAGAGTATAATAGTTAACCAAAAAACCACAGTGCCAATTTATAAGATCCAGTGTCATTGATTCAACCACAAAATCAAATTCAGGTGATGCATCAAATCTATTTTGACCCAGCATGAAATTAAATATTGCAACATACTACATCAAATTCATACCAAATTTACTTAATGAAAATATAAAGTCAACCACTTGGGAATGGCACATTGCTCTTTCAAGTCTTGCAAGGCCATACACCCAAGAGAAGTATATGCAGTTCTATGTATCAGAATGGCCACATCTACCCTCTCTCCTTAACCTTTTTTCCGGACAATAGTCTAACCTCCTCATCCAGAACTTCAACTAATATAGGAATCTGATAAGGCTTCTTGCTAGTCCTTGGTAACAAGTGTTTTGAGCAGCATAACCATATACTGTCTGTTCCTGCCTGATCTCAGCCAAGCTCTATAGCAGGATCTCTTGTGACCAACAGGATCCAGGAATTGGGTATTATTTGATTTAAGTATAGAACTAGGTGCGCAACCAGGCAGAGCCATTGATGAACCCCTTGAACAGCCTGAGTTTGTTTACTTACTAAAATAAATCGAGTTCAAGCCCCATGTAACAGTTAACCTTACAACTACACTGAGACAGCTAAAGCAGCTCTTAAGCTTGCAAGCAGCTTCCATCCTGAGTTTCAACAGGTATATTGTGGCTCAAGAATAGGTTACTTGAGCTGAGCTTGAAAAATTAATTTTTCAGGTGATCTGAGTTCAAACAGCCAGATGGTCAGAATGGGTCAGCTCATTTGGAGCCCTATTAAGCAATGTTGACCTTGAATAAGGCTTGTGATTCTCCTTGTAAAGCTACTCAAGCTTTTTGGTATAGAAGGTTGAGCAATTTAAAAATGTATATTCTCAAAGAATGAGCATAATAAAAAATAAAGATGTTCAAATAGATGAGTGACAACATTAAAAATCACAAAATAAGGATTTTGTGTCATACAACACCAAAAGTAGGCACAAACTGAGGCGAGGAAGGAGAGAAGTTGATGTTATTTTCAAAAGTTACATGGAACAAAATTAAAAAATGCCCTAGCATGGGGAAGTGATTTGATTCAAGCTGTAGAAGCTAAGATGAAAAGAGCAAGGCCAAATAAAGCATGCAATAAGGCAGTGAGACAGTAGATCACCACAAAATGAATTCAACTAATTGAAGTCCTGTAACCAATTATAGCATTTTTTTAGAGTAAAACAGTGTTAAGATCATGAGAAACCCTAGTAAAGACAGAGAACATATAGAATTAAATAATTACCCTACAGTACAAATGCAGACAATTACCATATGCCATCCTTCTCACGAATGTGATCAGAACCTGTTCCGAAACTCTCTTCCCCACAAATGGACAACTTCCCAGCATCCATAAGATTTCCAAAGAATTTCCAACCAGTGGGGACCTGAGAAGATCCATTGTTCATCAGGAGAGATATATCTCTAGATATAAGCGCCATTCTTTAAGTAATACAATAGTTCAAAGAGAGCTAAACCTCAAAGAATGGAAGCTTCAATTTTTCAGCCACACGATCAAGAGCACCACTTGTTGGCATAGATCGAGCTAAACCCTATTAAATTTGAAATATGAGTCATTTCTCTTTGTTCAACAATTAAAATATTGATAAAGAAAATCCAGAGAGAGTTTTTTACCTTAATGCCACTACGGAAATATGGAATGGCTTCTTGTGCATTGGCAGCAATAATTGCAACAGAATCCGAAGGAGTAACAAAAAAACCTCTACCCAAAATCATATTTCTATCACCATCTCCTATTGATGATAAAGGTAATCGATCATTCAACATAATAAGAATACTAATAAGAATATTAAAAATGTGTGTGCATGTGCACAAGAAATCAGTGACCATTTAGTATTATAGAACCATTAAACACAAATTCTGCCTCTTGTAGTCATCTAAAGTACCATCACTTGCAGCACCAAAATCAGGTCCATTTTCACCATACATTGTGTTGACCAAATCCTTGGCGTATCTGTTTAACATGCAAGTCAAAAATAGCAATGCTCCAAGATAATGACAATCAGCAACTATCAAAAAAACTATTTCACTCTTACGTAAGATTGGGATCAGGATGACCATGCCCAAAATCCTCCAAAGGCACTCCATTTGAAATTGAATCCTACATGAAATACCAAACATCTAATATCAGGAACTCCAACAATACTAGACTAATTGCTTTAGGATATTTTATGTTCACAACATACCAGACTGGCTCCTAGCTTGTCCACAAAGATGGGTTTTGCATAAGCACCAGTAACGGCATGCATGGCATCAAATATAAACCTAGAAAGTCATAATATCAAATGGTTCAAAACCATGAAACCTAAATGATTTGTATATTGGAAATTGAAGACCCAATCATGATCATAAACTCAAGGTTTCATCATTGCCCATAAATAAATAAGAAATCATAAGTACATCTTTCTATACAGGAAAGGGAGATGCATAAACCACAAAGAAAAGAGATCAAGCTAAAAAGTGTATATATACAAATTCATAAACCTACCTAAATAAACTACCTTAGTGCTGATATACTAACAGTAGTGAATATTTTTAGGGGAGAAGAACCCAGTGGGTTTGGGCACAAGCAGGGCAGGGGTCAAGAATCGTGAAGTAAATGCAATTTGAGAAAACATTTAACGCATGAATTTTAGTAATATCATGATACTAAAAATACATGTATTACAAAAACGTACATAGATATCAGTACCAAGGTTATACTGTGATACTGGTTGTCGCTAAGAATGCAGCTTATGAAGTTTAATGCTAGTATATCGATTACCTAATTCTTTAAATAGTTGTAATCCATGAGTACAAAAGCAGGTTAAGAGCATCCACATCAGTGGATGTAAAGCTTTGTAAAATGCAAAAACCAACTAACTTTACAAATTTTGCCCTAAAAATCTTCCACATCAGTCTTTCTAGATCTGTGTATATTTACACATTTGCTACAGAAACCGTGCATATATGCACGGTTACTATAGATGTGTACCTTATTATTTTATTAATTTCATGTTCGCTCTTTTTTTCTCTCTCTTCTTTGTGCACATCGAACTCAGTAACTTCTCATCTCCTTATCTTCTTTTTCCTCAGATGCACACAAACACATCCACACAGACAAATCAACACAGAGATACACAAACAAACCCACATGGACAAACCAACAAAGAAACAGATTGGTGCTTGATCGGAACGAAGGGTGCTTGATCGATGCTTGTGGAACGATCGATGCTTGACTAGAACGATCGGTGCTTGTGGGTCTTGCTAGATCGGTGCTTGACCGAGTTTGATCGGAGCTCATGGGCCTTGCTTGATTGGAGTTCGTGGATCTTGCCTGATCGGAGCTAGAGAGATTTGACCGAGACGGGTCTTGCCTGATCGGAGCTAGGGAGATTTGACCGAGAAAGTGTGGATTAGACCGAGAGGGAGAGTTGATCTGTGTTTAGAAATGGGTATAGAGATGGGAATAGAAAGAGAGCAACAAATCAGAAAAAATGGGTAGAGAGAGAGAGAGCACGTATGTAAAGGGGGTGGTTGAGAGAAATAATTAAAAAATTGAGAAAATTGATTATCTAAATAAAATATATTGTAGAATAGATGGACTGATGTGGAGGATTTTGAGAAGTGGGTATGTAAAATAGAAAAAATAAGTTTTTAGTATAAAATAGACGGGAAATTATTGCCGAATTGATGCGAAAGCTCTAAGGGCAGTAAGAATTGTGAAGTCAATGTGACTATTTCCATGCATATATGGTTTCAGATACCTTGGGATTAATACAAGACTTGAACTTAAAAGTTTTTCAAAGTGATTCAAAGAAATCCAACTTCAGCAAAATTACTGGCCCCTAATGCAAATCAACAGATGCCATCTACAGGTGTTAACAAAAGGATTAAAAGAAATCCAAAAGATGGCAGGTTCAATGGAATAGAAAAACGAAGAGTATGAAGATGCTGAAAGCTTGGTTGCAAAATTTCGTTGAAAGTCATTCCACAGAGTTATGTTCAAGATTTCACGGTACCTTAAACCCTATTTCTCTGTTACCGGTTGGTCAAGTGAATAGCTTTAAGTTTTGGGTTGAGGGAGCAATAAAAGACACAATGATGACTAAACCTAACTGTAAATATGGGTGGCCCCAGCAGTCTAACAAAACAGGATTCATGTAGCAGATTGTACAAAGTAAGGATCAAGGATTGTCATTATCTTTCAGAGCCACATTAAGAGAAACAACAACAACCAAGAGATAAATGAAAGACACAGAATAAAGGATGACTGAGAACCACCCAATGCAATTAACAGAATAAACCTGTTAGATAGAGGGCATATGATACCTGAAATCTGATCGCGACAAAAGACTTTTGATAAGCTCAAAATCAAATACACTCTGCACAAAAGCCCATAAAATTACTTATCTGTAACTCATATGAATTTCCATCTCAAAATTCCAAAGATGCGTATCCCTGTTCCCTACCTCCAGTAGCTCCAAATAGTCAGAAACTGGGTCAACTACTTCAACACTGAAGTTCCTGAACTCAGTAACTCCAAGACGAGATAGGTCAACATCAGGAATGTTTGCCACCTTTATTTCACTGATCTGCATTACACTTACAAAATTGAAACAATATGCAAATAAAATAGAAAATGAATCAGGTGGAAAACACTTAAGACTGCTTTAAATCAAACGGGATAGTTGAAAATATTAAGTTGCAGCTCAAAATTTTTCACACCAAAAGTGCACTTTTTTCTCTCAGATATTTAAAAGAGAAATCATTTTCAAAGACAAGGATGAACAATGACCCAGTAAAGTAACTAACATAATAGACAAAGAATCGAAGCATGGTCGTGAGCAAAACAATTCAAAGAAATATTTGGGAAAAATACAATTTACACCCTATAAGTTTTGTGAATAGTCATTTAGTCCACTAAGTTTAAATTTTGTCATTTTAGTATGTGAACTTTGACAACAATGTCATGTTAGGAACCTATGAGTAGAACTCACCCTTGAAAACCGGCTTGCAATGGAAGGATGCTCAAGAACTTATAAACACGTGGTTAAGATTACACTTAATCCATGTGAAACACTAGGATCATAACATACTACCACATTTCGCAACCAACATCCATGAGGCTCACTCCAGCAACACTGACCTGATGGTAGCCCTTTCTCTTTTGGTGGTTCCACTCACCTATCACTTATTTAAATCTAGTCCCTATGTCGCCCCCTCTGGAATTAACCACAAAGCCACAACTCATTTGATCTCATACTCAATGAGCTTCACCCGATTACTAGAGGTGGTGGTTGGCTCTGATACCAAATGTTAGGAAGTCATGGGTAGAACTCACCCTTGAAAATCGGCTTGCAAGGAGAGGATGCCCAAGAGCTTATAAACACATAGTTAAGCTTACACTTAATCCATATGGAACACTAGGATCATAACTTGTCATTTTAGTCCTTCCATCCATTGAAAGACGTTTTTAAAGAGAATTAACAACATTTTCAAGCCGGTTTGTCTCTTTAAAAACGTCATTCACATTTATAACATTAAAAAAATGATTTAAAACAGCGATATAAACCAAATTGGCAATCTGCTAACCCTTTCTTGTTACATTGCTCTGTTATTTGAGTGCTTTGGTATATCATGCATTCCCTCTTATGGGTGTTCTAAGTGTATCCTTATTCTGTTTTAGGACACTCTCTGGCTAGCATGGCAGTTTTGTTCAAAAAGGTAATATAATAGCTTGGAAGGCTGCTCCCTTGCAGTTCACCACACTTTCAATGGGGTGGGAAGGACTACTTTAGAAGTTAAGGATGACCTGTCACAGTCCCCATATGCCAGTTTGCAGGTCTTTCTCCTCCTTTCATGGACAATCTAGATTTTTTACATACATATAGTGGGTTTTGAACTCACGACCTCACCCACCACCTTATTCTTACGAGGAGAGGAAGCACCAATTGAGATGGACCTCAATGTCTAGATTCTTTACATGTTTTACTTCTTTTTTCTCCCTTGCCCGTGGTCCCCCTTGGGTTATTTTTTTTCCTCCTTTAATAGGTTCTATCTGTCGATCAAAGAGACCAAAAAAGAACCATCTTAAAACAAGAAGTGAAAGCAACAAGCAATTAACAGTATAAAGGAAGATAAACAGCAGCACAGGAAAATTAGCAAGCAAAAAGATAGATCCAGATACTTACAGAGAGAGTGTTTCCATAAATCTTGTCAGTGATGGATTCAGGTGCAGGCTGACCACTGTTGTAATTGAACTGGAAAGAGAACAGTAATGGCATTTTGAGTTGGATACATTGAATGGTGCTATTAGAAACAATAGAAAATTCTCAGATTACGCAACAAATATCTTATTGAAGAACACCATGCTTGAAGATAATACAATTAATACTGAAATAAGAAACTTCCAAACTGATATAAGCAAACCCTTTTCTCAATAAAATACAGTAACATTAGGGAGAAGTGTAAACCTTAATTTGAAAGGAATCCAAAAAAACCAATATTTGATTGGGTGCAAAATTTTGAATATGGACAATTCCAAGAACCATGGTCATAAAGACCATTATGTTTGATTGCATTATACATACTGAACTTGTAAGATTAAAAACTCACCTTGATTCCCCAATCATATTCAGGCCCACCAGGATTATGACTTGCACTCATTATAAATCCACCATTGGCCTGTGAAAGTAATTGTTTAAATGCATCCCACCCGAAGGAACAAAAGGAAAATGAGTTAGAATTTGACATGCTATGCCAAGATGCTGAACCATTGATCAAAAGTAGCACAAGCTTGCCTTTCTCTTGCGGATCACAGCAGAAACAGCTGGTGTTGACAAAACACCTTCCCTACATTGACACAATTTATGCTTATTCTCTATGACAAAAGCCATCAAAGTCAAAAATTGCAGAAAATATGGCTTTGCAGCTTCATAACACCATTATATATGAATACAACTTGAACAGGATATTAGTGGTGAATAGACTCTCAATGCATTTAGCTACCAGACGAATTGATTAAGAAGATGTTCTATAATATCAAAATGGAACACAAAAATCTCTAAATAGTTGTTTTATAAAAAAACGGGGGGGGGGGGGGGGGAGATTGGAAAATAAAGAATATTCTACGGGACAGCTCTGTGACTGAACAGATACTCCCGTCATCCAAATTACTGGGAAAACAGAATTAGCATAGAAACCGAAATCATTAACAAGAGACACATGTTATGGAAGTTGACTTTCATTTTTTTTTTTAAAACATGATGACATCTCTCTTAATAATGTTTGATCTAAATAAATGAATTTTCAGACATATAAAGTCTCTAAGACTAAAACAAGAGAGCCAACCATAACCATACATGTTTTATTGCATAGAATACTTATATTTAGCTATACGCATAGAATACTTATATTTAGCTATACCTGAGTTTGTGCGTCCAAATGTTACCAGAAGAACCATAGAAAGCAATACAATCAAAGACAGCTCAAAACAATAAAATGGCATAGCAAGAGAGCACATACAACAATTGTTCGTCTAGTCATTCCATACATAATTAAAGGTGGAACCTGCTGTAAGTGTCACTAATTTAGGTCTATGGACATTTGCTAGAACAATTGTCATTTGAACAAAATATTACAACAATTTTCTTTTTCATATGTGGACAAGCATAGCGTCTTGCATATCACTATATAAGGTAGACTTATCTGTAAGTTTCCAACCAGATGTAGGACACAGGTAGAAACAGATATATTCATTCAAACAGGCTGGAGAAGAACATACATAAGCACCTTATATAGTACACTGTAATAGAACTTGGTTAACAACTTAACATCAATTGCCCATGAAGATTATAATAACTCAAATTGATGCCAACTAAGAAACTTACTTGCCAACCAAAATTTTCCCAACACCATTCCCTGCAGCTATTTTGATAATTATCTGCATTTTAAATTCAAACAGCCATACAAATTTGTTATACAATTGGAGACAGATAAGATTGACTTAAAATGTTGCATCAAGCAAGTAAAGATAAAACTAAAATAAAAACCTGTGCAGCTTCTCGATTAAAATAACGCCCATCACCTCCTAACACCAATAACCCATTCTTGTAATCCTCTGCTGGCAATGAATTAAACAATGCCTACATACACGAAATTCTGATTCATATTGAAACCGTAATGCACTAAACGCAGACAACTTCAATATTCTGAAAGAAATTTTGAAAAATAAATAAATCAAAACCTGGATCCAATTGGCAAGGTAATTTTCTTGCGTAAAAACTTTCACCTACAAAACAAACAATCAAACAGAATACCCAGGACACCCATCAGGCTCTTTTTGATTGCCAAGAACTTGCAGGTAAAAGAAAGGGATGTAAAAATTCGATCTTGCAGTTACTTGAATGAAATACTTCACATTTTATAAACCAGAAAGATTGCCAAACAAACCTACAAGTACTTCAAAAGCCACCAACCACATATCCCAAAAGTTTAAGCTATTAGGAAAGAGTGAATTTAATCATTTTAACCATAATTCTAACAGTACTCATTACATGTGAGCCCAAACTCCCAACCCCTAACACTTGACAATTTTAACTTTTTAAATATGAAGAAGAGTGGAGACAAGTTCAAATTCATGAACACTTATGATCAATTTGCTCTGATAACATGATAAATTATAGATCCTCACAAAAGCTTAAGTATTAGACAATGGAGAAGTTAATCATAATTCTATGATTCAAACAAGTTAACACTAATAGAAAGAACAACAAGAGAAAACCTTCTTCCGGAGTCCACTGGTTCCAGTCTTCTGCCCTTCGATCGGCTTCGTTGCTATTGAATTAATCTGCAAAAACTCACACACACACACAAATAAGGAAACCCCAAGTGTTAAACAAAACCCCAAAAGCCAAAACGCATATAGAAAAACATATAGATAGATAGAGAAAGAGAGAGAGACCTTGATGCCTTCAGGCTCAGCAATGGTAGTGGAAAAGGCTTTGATGGAGGGAAAGTGTGAAGTTCTGAGAGTGAGTTTTGGAGAAGGTGGGGAAGAGAGGAGTGAAAGAGATGGGAGTGGAGAAAAGAGAGTGATTGCATTTGATGCCAATGATGATGACGACGATGATGATGATGATCTGGGTCTTGAGGCTGTGGTGGAATAGAGCAGGTTTAGTCCCACAGAGTGAGCCATTCCTCTTTCTTTTTGAGATTTCAGAGAGTGTTAAGCTTGAGTTTGAGAAGCAAAGAGAAGATCTTTATTAAAATTTTCAAATAAAAAGTTGCTGACTCAAATGCTGGTAAGCGTTCGTGTCTTTGTGATAGTAGTCGCTGATTGAATCATTGATGCAGTAGGAGAGTGAAGTAGTTGTTTAGTTTAATAGTTTAGAGGAAATTAAGTGGCTGCCACATGTACTTTTGGAACACTTATCAAGACCCAATACCATGTTATCATGTCATGTGAGAATTGTGAAGTTGTGAACTGCTTTTCCCTCTTCCCCAAAGACAAAGTATATTCCAATTCCCAATTCTCTTTTGTTTTTTTCCAATTTCCAATTCCTATATCCATGTTTTATAGTATTTTTGTTACTTTAAAGTTTGAATTTCTTTTTCTTAGGAAAACCTCCAAAAAAAAAAAAAAATGTCTAGATAAATTGTCCTCCTTTTACGTCACGGTCACACACAACAGGGGCACATCCCTTGTATCTATTTGTGTTGTGTGTTTTTTTTAATACCTATATCTAAACTCTAAAAGGAGCTAAGCTTACATTGGACTGAACAATAAGTCGATTTTATTTATAAAAAAAATAAATAAATGAAGGAGAAAATCACATTATGTTAAAAATAAGTTGATTGACTAGTTTGATTTTAATTTTAAATCTTTGATAAATAAAATGAGTGAAATATTTGAATAGATAAAGTTTTTTTTTTTGGGTACTCCAAATGTAACATAGGAAAACCTATAATACCATTGCCATTATTGTATAATGCTAGTAAAAATTAGAAAAGAAGACATATTTATTTATATGGTTAAATTAGACAAGTTTATCTATATCTATATTTATACTATTATTTAATATGTTTTAAAGTGTTTTCAAGCCGTTTAAGCTATAGTCTTGGATATCACTTACAGCTTCTTAGTTAAAAGAGAAATTCGTAAAATAAAAACTCACAATTTAAAATCTCCAACTAAACCCATATTCTCATCAGTTTACAATCTCCTTATCTCTTATTATTTTTTAAATTTAGACAGACAAATCATATTTTCCTTCTCATTTCTTATCATTTTTAAATTTAAACAAACACACTATTTTTTTTTGCTTTTTTTATATTCTCTTTTATTTTGAATAGAAAAATTTCTAGGCATTCAGCAAACTCAAATTTAACATAAACTTTCAGTGCAAGAAAAAAATATAAATAATGAAAAATTATAACATTAAACCTTAAAAAAAAAAAAAAAAAAAAAAAGCTTCATTGCACACACGAGGCCGTGTGATGAGGCTAGTTATGAATCTTATGATTGAGTTTCTATTTGTAGTATATTAGGGCCTGTTTGGATTTTTTTTTTTATCATCACTCATCATTCCTCACTCAATTTTCGTCACTCTTCACTCATCACTTAAAATACCCCAATTTCTCCAAACACACTCATTTGGCAATCATCACTCAGTTCTGCAATTACTTTTTGTTTCCAAAAAAAAAAAACTAAATAGTCACGCAATGCAGCTGGGCTTTCTTTCAAAAAAAAAAAAATTCCAAAAGTCAAACATTGCGGCTGAACAATGAGAGAGTTGTGAGTTTAATTACGAAAATGTTATTCAAAACTGAGTTATGAAAATTAAAAACAACTAAAATATGTTTTCAGTTTCCATAACTCATCACTTAAAAATCAGAGAATTAAGTAATGAAAATAAAAACTAGAAACAAAATCTAAATGAACTTCTCAGTCATGGATCCTACTATTTTTGAGTTATGAATTATAGAAACAGCAAACTCAAACGGCCTTTAATCTCTATTTACATCACTATATAGAAATCTCTAATTGGGGTAGAAATAATGTTGTAGTAGTAGTAGTAGTAGTAGTAGTAGTGGTGGTGGTGGTGGTGGTGGTGGTGGTATAGTCCACCAGTCACAACTAGAGATGTCAGCTGATGAGAACTGGCCAAGGTCTGGTCTAATCGAAGGCCTGGCCCAAGTGGTCACAACTGGCCCAAACTAAGCAGCATTGTTAATTCTGATTGTTACTTCTTACGTCTCTCCCCCTCCTATATTTTCATTTAGCCTCATCTCATAATCCTCGTTTTTTAAATAAATAGTAGTATAAAAAAAACTGCAGCAAAAAAAATTAAACAACTACAACAAAGCCAGCCTCTTCCTTGATAACATTAAAAAAATATAAATACATATATAAATATATATATATATATAAACTAAGTTTTTTAGCATAAAAAAATATTTAAAAAGCAAACATACATAGTGGTATTACATCAACCAAGTGAGAGTTGTAAATAACATAATCTTAATTTTTGAAGCATCTTTCCCATTAACGCATCTGCACACTTATTCCTCTGCCCTAAACTAGTGCTCTGCTAGAACTAGCACATTAGATTCTAAAGTTACAGACAATGATTCAGATTTTCTAGATTTCCTAGGGTACTTTACCAATAGATTTTTTTAAAATCTTAACCAATCTTTTATGATTTAAGGGTATAGAATCTACCATGTCAGTATTTTACTAACAATACTTTTAAAATAATAAAATAATATTGCAAACAAAACAATTAAGATTATTATTAGTAGAATGCTAACATGACAAAATCTAGACTATTAAATTATTCAAAAATGGTTAAGATTTAAGGAAATCTACTTAGTAAAGTACTCTAGAAAATCTAGATGATCTGAATCCTGTGAACAAATGCATTAAGTGTGGAGGAAAATGATTTTTCTTAGTATAGAAGGAAAGTGTTTTCCTTATTAAAGAAATAATTAGGTATTCTTTCTCAATTAAAAATGAAATTAGAGTTTTATAAATAGATATTATTGTAAAGGGTTTGCTGACTTTAGTCTTTGATAGGGCTCTAGCTAAAATAGTCATATTGTATGAGCAGTGGTTTGCTACTCGTTCTTTCGGGTTGAAAGATACCCAAGTGTGTGAGTTAGTGAGTTTAATTTTTATGAGAGTGTGAGAGAGCCATTGGGTGTATTGATTCTTTGAGTTCATGAGTTTGTGTGATATGAGAGGTTTTGTTCATGTTTCTGTTCATGAGATTGTGGGTGTTGTTTGCAAAAGTTGTAAGTTTCATTTGTGAGTGGTTGAAATTCATATTGTTTAGTGGTAGTTGATATTGTTCGTGGACGAGGTTTAGAGTTGACCAAATCATAATTAAATATTATTGATTTATATTGTTATTTTATTTTATTATTCTTGTGAATGCATTTTTATTAGCCGGAATCACATTAAATTGTTATATTTGAAATATTAAAAATCATCTTTATTCCATTAAATCACTTTAGCAATGCAATTAAAAAAAAAAGTAAAAAACAACTACCCCCAAGCAAGAAAGTTATTCATTGGTTGCCAAAAGCTATGGATATTTCAAGACGGAAAATATTTATACAAGTATACCTACCTAATAATCATAAAAAGATTTGTTAAAGCCCATTTTTAATAGGCCCAACACAAGTGACCCAAGTAGAAATGAAAAGCAATATACCGCAAGTTATTGACACAACTAATACCATGCCCATTATTTTATTATCCAATATACTGCAATATTTTGTATCATTATCTCCATGTGGCTGCCTAGCATAGCCTTCCATAGATTTCGTAAAAGTGAGAGTTTTATGCATTAAGTATGACCTTAACATGGCTCAAGCCCATATAGAAAGCTCACTGAGAAATTGAAGGAGTGATTTAGATTTTAGAGGGTAAAAGGGTTTTTTTTTTTTTTTTTTTAACTTGTCCATGGGTTTAAGAAAAATTTTGCTTATCAACGCCATTGTTTTAAAAATCGGACCGGTCGGTCAGACAGGTTCAATAGGGAGCCAGTCCGGTCTAATTAAAACCCCTAAAACCGATCAAAAACCGAGTTGAACTGAGAATTAAAAAAAAAAAGGTTTGGCTCTCGACTCAGTTTTTAAAACCATGATCACCGTGCACCGTTGGTGCGATGATTGCTCCACAAGTATAGATGCTTATAGCATGTGGGAGGCAAAAGTCAAGGTTCAAGTCTCCAAAATATATATATATATATATATATACAATTTTGTTTGTTTTTCTTTTTTGTTTTGGAAAGAAAGTTACAATATTATAGTAGGCATTCACATTAGCTTATGAAAAAATCTATGTATATTTTAGCATAATTAATAACCTAATTTTTCTATTTTACACATTCACTTATCAAAACACATCACATTAAATTTTTTATTTACAATAAATTTTATTAAAGTGTCAATTTTTCTTGATCTCTCTTTCTTCATACACAACAACCACTATTCACATATTAGTTCTTTGGCCGTGGTTATTGACCGGTTTAACTACTTCTTTTTCTTTACACACAGCAACCATTAAAACTAGAAAAATTAACAAAAAAATGGTCAATCTTTTTCAGTTCTTTAACCGTTTCAATTTTTAAAATCATGAAAATACACAGTTATTGTAGTAACCATGTATTTTTACATAACTTTACATGAACTGATACGGATGAATTGTGGGCTTTATTGTCTAAAATTCAATACTTTTTCCATTATACAAATACTGGTGTGAATGCTCTTATTTGTTGGCAAAATAAATGTTGAACCATGTTTGGTTGGAGGATAATAGTCAAAGTCCTTACTACTCTTCCATCATATCCTCAACTCCTCATATTCTAAACACAACTTCTTATAACATTAAGAGTTTATTTGGTTAGAGGGGTGGAAAATTTGGAGGATAGAAATAGGGGAAGGGATAGAAAAGTGGGAAGATAAAAGATATTTAGTATTCTTTTATATGTGTGTTCATTGGGAGGATGGAAAAGTAGAAAAATGGAAAACTGTTAAGAAGAAATTTACAATTATGTCTCTATTAAAAAAAAAAAAAAAGTAACACATTTCTTTATTAAAAAAAATTGTGTAAGGACACTTAAATTTTTTTTTTTTTTTTTTTTAAAGAGCACAAGTCAAAGGATCCAAAATAAATAAATAATCAGAAGTACATGAAAAGAAAACCAAAGAGGCCAAAGAATTTATGACAAACCCATGTGCACAAGTTTTTAGTCTTTTTCTTTATTTGAAGTTTGCCCTCTAGTTTTTTCCTCATTTTGGTTAGCCTGAGGAGAAAATACTTAGCCCCACCACTTTTTTTTCCTCCATTCTCTCCAACTAAACACATACTAAAAATATCTTATCTCCGCTCTTCTCTCATTTTTTATTTTCTTTTTCTTTTTTCTATACTCCCTATTCCACTTCTAACCAAATTGACCCCAAAGGTTTTTTTTTTTTTTTTGGTAATTTGTCATCCCAACCTATAGTAAACCATTCAAACTTGGTGTATAATGGTAAAGCCTATCTTTACATTTTTCTTCTTTCATTTTCTTTTCAACCCATTGAACAAAAGGATGAAAAACATTAAGATGGTGTTTCGTTTGCTTATTTTCATCACTCAATTCTCACTTTTCATAATTCAATTCTCAAATCTGGAGGGCCCCACATAATTTTAGTTTTTTTGGTTTAGTTTTCAAACTCAATTTTCATAACTCAATACTAAAAAAATTGAGTTTGAGTTTTGGAAACTGAGAACAACTTTTTTATTGTTTTCAAGTTATGAGTTATGAATTAAGTGGAATTTTTGTAAATTGGTACAAACGAGTGGGACCCACTCAGTGTCATGTCCCATCAACATACACCCAACACCCACTAGCCAACGGCTCTCTATCTTTTTTCTTTTTCTCTTCCTTCTTTCTTCCTTAACCTCATGCTGCCTTTTCTCTCTTCATTTCTTTTTGCTTCTTTGTTTCTTCTTCACAGCTTTTTCTTTCTTTATTTTTTCTTCTTCATAGCTACTTCTTTCTTTCTTTTTTTCTTTTCTTCTTCATCTCTTCTCCTGGTGATTCTTTCTGTTTTCTTCATCTCTCCACACCGATGGTTCTTTCTTTCTTATTTCTTTCTTTAGTTTGGGTGATTTGGATCAAGATTTGTGGGTTGGGCGGGGACAGAGTGAGAGAGAGAGAGAGAAGGTAAGAGAGGCAGCAAGCATAACCAAAGAAGAAAAATGAGATTTGCAGAAGAGAGAGACAATAGCCGGCCGTCGATCCAACGGGTTCTTCCATTTCTTTTTCTTGTTCTTACTAATTTTGGTTGTGATCTTGGTTGTGATTTGATATGTGGGGCTGAATTCAAGCGGGTGAAATTGGTTAAAGAGGCAATACAATAATGACAAATTGACTAGTACAGTGTTACGTTTGCTTTTGGAAGAGAGAAAAAATTTTGGGTTATGGAGTGCCAAACACAAATTGTAATGGGTAGGAGAAAATTAAGTAACAAATTTGAGTTAAGAGTTAAGGATTATGAGTTATGAATTATGAGTGATGGGTTATGAGTTATGAGTGATGGGCAATCCAAACAGGCCCTAACTCTCTCCTTTATCTTTCTCGAACCCTCCATCCTTTATTTATTTTTTGTTCCTTTTACAAAACACATTTTGTTTATCCCTTGAATTTGATGGTGGCGCTTTCGTATAGACCTCTACCTATTTATTAATAAAAATTTGAAATATAAAATGTAAAACGGGATATAAGTGTTGTGAATTTAATCAAATGTTGGCTATTATGCTTTGCTAGTTTATTTGGAGTGCTTGTTAGGACATATGTAGTTCAAGTCTGTGAACATATGTCGCTATTTTATGTAATTGGCTTATCCTTAGACAAAACGCACTTTACTTGTAATTGGGTAGATTTAGGATGAGTTTAACACTTCAAGAAACAATGGTTCAAGATTAAGTGTTGAAGCCGTCAAAGTCTGTCCAAGAAACAAGCAAGGAAGTGCAAGTTTTTAAAGCTCGACACATACCTCAACAGATGCATCTACCGAGCTTTAAAGAAACTATTTTGCCCGAGCCTCGACAGCTTCTCGACACCTCTATCTGTCGAGAATTAAAGAAAACAGATTTCCAAGTCTGTTTCAAGTCTAATCCGTGAGTGTGTCTTTGAGAATTCTTTTCTCCTAACTCTAGACATATAAAAGGATTATTTTAAGGGCCGTCAAGAGGTAGCAGAAGATACAAGTTGCACATTCTTTGAGAACTTGTTGTTCATGCAATTTGTGATCAGAAAGACAAAGTTTGTGCCCTAGTTCATCTCTGATGATTTGAAGAACTTTGCAGCCAACTCTCTCTCTCTCTAGTTGGTGGTTGAAGTCGCGTACTGGGATCCGCGCATCTGGTTAGTCACGTACTTGAGAGCCGTGCATTGAAAGGAGAAACTGTCACTACAGAACAAGTCCAATTGGGTATTGGGGTAAGAGTTCAACTGTAGGTTGGTGAGGTACTTGGGATTCCTTACTTGTAACTGCTTGTTGTGATAATAGTGGAGTTTCGGGAGTGGTGACCTTAAATCACCCGGTGGGGTTTTTGCCGTAAGGGTTTTCCCCATTCGTGAACAAATCATCGTGTTATTTATTTTCCGCTGCATAACTTAGTTTCGGTGATTTGTTTGTGCTGCCACGTGATATTGCATGTTAATTTGATTAATTAAAAACTGGGCTAATTAATTAATCTAAGTTATCACAAGGGGTCATCGCATTTGTGGCCTGTCAAGTGGTATCAGAGCAGGCACACTCTGATTAGGTTTTAATCTTTGATGTGTGATCCATTGAACCCTGTTGTCATGGAAACTCTTGATTGTTTTGATTTGCATGATCTTATGTTGAATGATAATGATGATATTCATGATGCCTATTACAAGCTTTATAATTTTTTTATGAAATCTCTTGAGTGTTCTAGAAAATTAAAAGCTAAATTTAAAAAGGTCAAGGTTGAAAAAGATTATTTGATTGCAAAATTGAATGAAGCCACTAATTTGAATGAGAATTTTAAAAATCAAATTTCATGTCAAGTGGACAAAATTAAGAGTTTGGAAAAGCAACTAGTTGAATTTAAAACTGAAGTTGAAAAATTAACTAGTGCTAAACTTGTTGTGGAGCCTAACTCAAAGGAAAAAGATTTTTATATTCCCCCATTTAAAAGGAATAATGAAGAGTTGAAGGCCAATATTGCTAGGATAGACAAAGGTAAACAATCTGATGTTAATGCTGAAGTTTCTAAACCTATGTCTAAAACTCCTCCTAGGTTGAATGATAAATCTGTTTTTGTCCCCACTTGTCATCATTGTCACATTGTTGGTCATATTAGGTCAAATTGTCCTAAGTTGAGGACTCTATCAACCTCTAAGGTTAGACCTCCTTCTAGGAAGCCGAGTAACTCTAAAACTGCTCATGTTTGTCACCATTGTGGTGTTTCTGGACACACTCGTCCTAATTGCTTTAAGTTGTATCCTCATAAGCAATTGTCCAAACGGTCACAGGTTTCCTCTCAAGGACCTACACCTTTGTTTGGAGAGTTATTAAAAGTCTTGAGTTTTTTAACTCAATTTCAGGAGAATTGTAATTCTTCTATGTCCTTTAGTAGTCATACTAGGACTCGTGCCTTTTCATCTTCACGGCCAAAGACTCGTGCTGTGTGGGTGAGAAAGGAGCCTAAGACTTAATTGTCTTTTCTGTTTGTCCTCTGCTTTAATTCTTTCTATCTAAAGTAGGACTCTCTTTGCTTGATTTCTTATCTGCTTTTGAAATCATGCTTTCATGCATCTGCATTTCTTTTATTGCTTTCATGCATATGCATCTTTCTTACATGCATTCATGATGTTTGTCTGTTTTTGTGTGGTTGTTTAGTTTTTATTTTGTTTTGTTTTCAAAATAAAAAAAAAAAGGAAAAATTAGAAAAATACAAAAACAGTGTGTGTTTGTGTGCATTGGTTCATGTGAACTTTTGAAATGGCCATTGAAACAGAGTTTTCTAAACTTTGTATCACCTGTAGCTTAGATGAGCATTCTTCTGCACAACTAAGCAAGTGAGCTTTATAGCTCTTTGTTTGTGATGAGTAAGGTTAAGTGATCTCTTCTTCTTAACACTCGTATCACTCTTTTTGACGGGTTGAACTAGAAAATCCCAAGAGAAAGGCATAAATAACCATCTCACCACTGTTACTCGCCAATCATAATATGACATCTGTATGCTTCGGCATAGCAAAAGTGCAATGTCAAAAGCTTAACATAATTGGGTATTTCTTTTCTTTCTCTTGTATGCCCATGCATGATATGCTTGTTAAAAGAAAATATGCAAAGATATAAAAAGCAAAAAGATCAAAAATGCTTTAAAATATGATTGCAAGCGTGTTTTATAGGAGATGTGGGAGTTATAGGATGTACCTCGAAGGTGATAGTCCCCATCAAACGGTTATGATTGTGTGTGAGTTAAAGTGATTTTCTCATATCTCAAATCGTCATAACATTGAGACACTTATGCAATCTTGCGATGTTTTCACACACGACACGCAATACTCTTTGCTATTCTTGATACATGTGCAGGTACAATGTGATTTGGCCATCACAAGGTTTACATGCTTTAATGTATGTTCACTAAACTATCTGGACTTGTTTTTGAAATATAAAATTGGTTAGACTTGTTTAGTGTGTGTGTGCGTGTTTTGAGATACATGTGCATCAAAATTCTTGTTGAGAGATGATTTTGAGAGCTTAATGTGTTGATTGGATCTTTGGTTGAGTTGCATACATGATTGCATTCATGTCTGTGTTTTTCCTCTTTTGAAAAACTGTTTTTAAAGGCATCTCGACACCTCCTCGATACCTCTCGACACATAGCTATCTGTCAAGCTTCTTAGACTCTTTCTTATTGCAGTCTCGACAAATACCTCGACACCTCCTGGATCGATCGAGAAACTTTCTGTTTGCTCGATAGCTTCTCGATAGCTGCTGGATCGATCGAGGTTACTTCTTGTTTGTTTCTTCTTCCTCGATACCTGCTCTCGATAGCTTCATCTGTCCACGTGTATTTCTCGACACATGACCTCGACAGCAGTCTCGACACCTCTCGATAGCATCATCTGTCGAGAATTACTGCGAGGCTATATATAGAGCTTTCGCGATTTTTCTTCTCACTATAACTCTATCACATAGCCTCGCGCTCGATTTTTGCTGTCCCTCTTAGAGGATCTCTCTATAGACTTTCCTTCGCACTTTATCTTTTCTATTATAGATGTCTATAGAGATACGGCTACCCGTGATAAGCTCATTTTCCCTTCCGCTATCACGAGGATCTTGAGCCGTTTTTCCATCCCTTTCCCCTCGTCCGATCCTTACCACGTCATGTCTGCCATAGACGCCGCTACCGTAAAACGTAGCGAGGCACAGTTCCGATCGCGACAGACAGAGGGTGCCACTCCTTCCACTCGTTCGACCACCTCCAGATTCGCTCGAGCATCTGCTTCTTCTTCGAGCGACGTCACCTTAGGAGACATCATGGCGCAGCTACAGCGCATGGATGCTCGCCTAGATACACTCTCCACGGAGTTGTATCAGGTGAACGTCCGTGTTGATCGCATCGCCAGGTGACAGGCGACCATGGGCGGTTTTGCTCCAGAGGCTTCTCCTCCGCCACCTCATGTGTCGACTGAGACCCAAGCTGATGATGATGGCGATGATGATGATGGCGATGATGATGATGCTTCCGACGATGATGATGATGGAGATGCGAGCTCTTCGGATGAGATGTCTACTTGACACTCTACCCTTTGTCACTCGTGACAAAAAGGGAGAGTAGTTTTGTATAAGAGTAGTCATGCTTAGGGGGAGTGTTAGCATAGGACATTTTTGTTAGGGGGAGTGTGGATTGAGGGATGTAGTGAGGTGATCATATGTATTTTTTTTCTTTTCTCATCTGTTTAGAGATACTTTGATCATGTATTGACATACATTGTATTTATTCTTTTCTTATATATGATGATGTATGTTTTTCTTTCACCTACCTTTCATGTGTTGTTTCTTTTCTGTCTTTATACACATGTTTCTTTACTTGTACGCAATCTATTATTTCTGTTTCACACAAAGATGCCTTGATGTGTTTTGTTTATAAGTGTTTCAGAAATACAGGTTGTCAAAGTCTTCTTGCCATAAACTCTCTTCTTGCAAAGTTTTTCAAGAGTTTGTGTTAGGATAGATTTTACTGTATGTAACAAGTGAATATGAGTTGAGTGATTTATGACTTCTCTCATATTTTCATTTGTATGTTGTGGTTTTGTCACGGATTGCCAAAGGGGGAGATTGTTAGGACATATGTAGTTCAAGTCTGTGAACATATGTCGCTATTTTATGTAATTGGCTTATCCTTAGACAAAACGCACTTTACTTGTAATTGGGTAGATTTAGGATGAGTTTAACACTTCAAAAAACAGTGGTTCAAGATTAAGTGTTGAAGCCGTCAAAGTCTATCCAAGAAACAAGCAAGGAAGTGCAAGTTTTTAAAGCTCGACACATACCTCGACAGATGCATCTATCAAGCTTTAAAGAAGCTGTTTTGCCCGAGCCTCGACAGCTTCTCGACACCTCTCGACACCTCTATCTGTCGAGAATTAAAGAAAACAGATTTCCAAGTCTGTTTCAAGTCTAATCCGTGAGTGTGTCTTTGGGACTTCTTTTCTCCTAACCCTAGACATATAAAAGGATTATTTTAAGGGCCGTCAAGAGGTAGCAGAAGATACAAGTTGCACATTCTTTGAGAACTTGTTGTTCATGCAATTTGTGATCAGAAAGACAAAGTTCGTGCCCTAGTTCATCTCTGATGATTTGAAGAACTTTGCAGCCAACTCTCTCTCTCTCTAGTTGGTGGTTGAAGTCGCGTACTGGGATCCGCGCATCTGGTTAGTCACGTACTTGGGAGCCGTGCATTGAAAGGAGAAACTGTCACTACAGAACAAGTCCAATTGGGTATTGGGGTAAGAGTTCAACTGTAGGTTGGTGAGGTACTTGGGATTCCTTACTTGTAACTGCTTGTTGCGATAATAGTGGAGTTTCGGGAGTGGTGACCTTAAATCACCCGGTGGGGTTTTTGCCGTAAGGGTTTTCCCCATTCGTGAACAAATCACCGTATTATTTATTTTTCGCTGCATAACTTAGTTTCGGTGATTTGTTTGTGCTGCCACGTGATATTGCATGTTAATTTGATTAATTAAAAACTGGGCTAATTAATTAATCTAAGTTATCACAAGGGGTCAACGCATTTGTGGCCTGTCAGTGCTCATTGAATTTGCACAAAGAGAAGATAAAAAAATAATTTTGTTGCCTTTTGTTATATAAATTGACTCTTTTTCCCAACAAGTGGTATGTGGCAAGATGTTGTCAAAGGTCCCTTTTGTAGTTGGAGTAGGATCGGAGTACGTGTACTTAATTATTGTGCATCACATAAGATAAACCCAAAAAGTCCATCCAAATGATTTTTTTTAAACGTTCAACAATGTAATATTGCTAATGGTGTTGGCTCAAGAGAAGAATGACAATGTGAGTCTTCCATGGACATAGATGTACAGGATTCTCATGGATGAACATGTGGGACTAGCATGTGGTTCCTATGGTTGGTGTACACAAGCATATGGATAACATGTAGTGAAACAAAAAAGTATATAGACTAAGAAGGGCTAATAAGACTTGTTCATAGTCCATGATGTTGGGAAATTTAGACCTTGATTGATAGAATTAACAAATTTTAAACCGAAGTTGTTAATTAGATTTATTATGAATAAACCTTATTAAAACAAATAAACAAACATCAATATCATGTCAATATCATACACATCAGGAAAGTAAATAAAACAAAATATGATGACTTAAGAAAACCAATGAAACAAACTAGTTTCACAGTAAAAAAACATGGGAGGAAACTTTCTCGAAAAGTAATACACTATAGTAAAGAGAAGTCTTAGATTTAGTACAAAACTTTTGTTCCTAGACTTTATAATCCCATTAGATAAACTTACAGCAAAAAACTTCTACCGCTTCAAAACCTCTAAACTCTTCAATATATGAACACCACCTTTTGGCACGGATCCCAAAATGTGGTTAACTCTAGCAACTTAAAAAAAATATTGTTGGCTGCAAAATTCTTCACTTTATCAACAATGAAGATCAAGAAGTACTTGATTACAAAACCCTAAGGCACAAAAGACGCAGTAACTTCTTGTAGAGAGAATAAAACACTATGCCACTTTCTGCATGTGTTCTCTATGTATAACGGCATTTAAAATAAGTCTTATATAAGTCTAGGGGTATAAGAAAAGAAACCCTACACATATGGTAGGCCAAGAATGTATTGATCCCTTGTGATGAATTAATTGATTAATTAGTCAAATTTATTAATGAATCAAATTAACATACAAACATGTGATAGCACAAACAAATCACCAATTAACTAAAGTATGCAATGGAAAATAAAGTGACATGGTGATTTATTTACAAATGGAGAAAACCTCCAAGACAAAAACTCTGCCGGGTGATTTTAAGGTCACTACTCCCAAGAATTCACTATTATCACAACAAGCGATTACAAGTAAAGGAATCTCATTTCCTTATATGAACCTACAATTGAATCCTTACCCCAATACCTAATTTAACTCGTTCTATAGTGACAATCTCTCCTTTCAATGCACGGCTCCCAATACGTGACTAACTAATTGCGCGGATCCTAGTACGCGACTTCAATCACCAACTAGAGAAAGCTGTTGGCTGCAAAATTCTTCAGTTCATCACACAATGAAGATTAAGAAGTTCCTTAGTCACAAAACCCTACGGTGCACAAACACAGCAGTTTCTTCACAAGAAAGATGAATTAGTACAAATTCTATCTTCGGTCACAATTTGCATGAACAAACTTTGCTCGATACTTGTGCAACTTGTGTCACATTTGACGGTTCTTAAAATAATCCTTTTATATATCTAGTGTGATGAGAAAAGAAAGTTCAAACATACAATCATGGATTGAATGAAAAACAGACGAGAAATTTCGAGTTTCATAAACTTCAACAGATATCCTAGCTATCGAGCAGCTGCCGAGCCTCGAGCTTAAATAGCTCTTTTTAAACCTCGATAGATACTAACTGTGGAACTAGCTATTGAGATGTAATGAACAATACTTTTCACACTTGAATCTTGGATAGACTTGCATGGTTTTAACACTTGAACTTAAAACAAGGTTTCTTGAAGTATTAAACACATCCTAGATCTACCCAATTACAAGTAAAGTGCGTTTTGTCAAAGGATTAGCCAATTACGTAAAACAGTAACATATGTTCCTAACATTGAATCACATATATCCTAACAACATACATGTCAGCATGAGCCAAAAATCAAATCTTCTAATTTCCCAGATCTCGACAGATTCAGCTTCTATCAAGCTTTGTTTTTAGTCTCAATAAATACTTTGTTATTTCAAGGTATCTTTCGAGTTTTAATGAACAGTTTTTTTTCACTTGTTCTTTGGTCCAATCTTAATGACTTTAACACTTGACTTAAACTCTTGTTTCTTGAAATACTAAACCTATCATAGATCTACCAAATTACAAGTAAAGTACATTTTGTCAAAGGATTAATCAATTACATAAAATATGTCCTTAACACACGACAAAAGGTCTCGAAGCTCATAAAGAGATAATGACTCACACTTAAGGGAAAGGGGTTAGATTTTTGGGTATACATGGTTATCAAAAGTCTCATATTGAAAAAAAAAGTACGTTGAAGAATTACTATAATATAATTGGACCCAAATTCATAAGTTTAAGTTTCTAATAATTAGTGTCTATATATTGGGTAATTATACAATACTCCTAGAGTACCATAAATGCATACTCCTCCCTCTCATAAAATTGTGGGTCTCACTAATTAAATTAATGGTGAGATTTACAATTCATGTGAAAAGGGAGTACGCATTTATAGTACTCCCGAAGTATGCAACAATTTTTCCTATATATTATATTAATACCTTCATCGGAGTATCTCCATTCATTATTACCTTCCCAAAAATAAAAACCTTTTACAATGAACATGTAGACATTATTAAACCATTATTTTCCTTCCCAACAATAAAATTATGATACCGCACACTTTTGGTGCGGTGCCACTCCACAAGTATAAATGCTTCTGGAATGAGGGGGCAAGGGCCGAAATTCAAGCCACTAGGAGGGAGTTTCACACACATATACACTTAGATTAGGCTTGAGTAGAAATTCTATCTTATATCAAAAAAATTATGCATAATAAACTCGTATCTTTAATTCTTTCAATTGGAATTCTCTTAATCTTTATGAAAGTTTTATTGTTAATAAGATTTTTAAGTTTTATTGTTAGAATTCATGACGGGGATATTAATAATTAGTGTGTCCAATCAATTAAATAAGGCATTGTAAAAGATGAATAAGGGTATATTAATATCTAACTATATATTAAACAATGATTCTATATGTTATATAATTAAGACCTCAATTGAATTATCTCAATCTTGAATTTTGATTTTATTGGAAACCATCTCTATCGTCAATATCACCAAAACATTTTTATTTTTATTTTTTCATATTATATAGCATCACCAACCTTAGTTATTGTCTGGGAAGCATGTGTGCGACTCCAAGGGTGCCACACCCATGTCTGACACGCATAGACACGCTATGCAGCTATCGATGCGGCTGCACACACGTCCAAGGCGAATCCCTTCTTTTTTCTCCTGATTTCTGATTTGGTCCAAAATGATCTGAAACAGCCCTAAATCGGTCCAATTCAGGCCAAAAAAAGTGTTTTTTTTTTTTTTTTTTAAAGTTAAAAAAATAAGGCAAAAACGCATCATTTGCCTCTAGTGTTTTCTTTCCCTTTTTGTTCCCTTTCCACGTCTTATTTGTTTTTTTTTTTAAGTTCCCAAAAAATTGGTAATTGTATCAATTTAAATAATTACTTATCATTTAAAAATAATATAATTTTGCAAAATTTACCCCCCTAAATATCGACTATAAATATTAAATTGATCCCAAATATTCTATTGCTCTTGAATTGGTATATGTTTAATTATATTGAAAAATATGCTTAGCAATATATAGAAAATATAAATAAAAATATATTTAAAATTTTTTAATAAATGTATATCGCCGCACCCGCACCCGCATCCTACTTGTTCAAAAATGGTCAAGTTGCCACACTGCACTTGCACTCAAACCCGAATCCACACCATGCTTCCTAGGTTATTGTCCAATTATATTATTTCTCGTTCTTTATAGAAATTAAAGGTTTCAAGCCATTGTGGTGAAGACACTTTAATTTCCACAACTTCCTTTTACCTAAAAAACATAACTATGATGTTATTATTTGTCAACATCTTTTTCTTAATGATTCTTTCATGTTGCTATTCCTATTCATACTTCATGACTACTAGTACAAAATTAAAACACCAAGAGGCAGTAAATCAGTAACAAGTGTCACACCATTTTCGCATCTGTAAAGTTGAATCTATTCAAATATGTATTGGTTTTATTCTGTGTCAAATTTGCTTATAATTCAGCATTTAGAAACTCTATATTTAGGTGAGAATAATGTAAGGGTTGTGTGTAAGAAAGTGTGAAGAATTAATCAAGTGTGTGCAACAAGGAGCAAACTGGCGACTGGAACTCGCACTAACTTGTGAGTGGCAACCTGCCAAAATGTGGCACACGTGTGAAGCATGCAAAAAGTTGAAGGGTCATGACAGCTGGATCACTATAGGAAAAAACATATAGTCTGGCCTTTTTGTTATCTAGCGACTGGAACTCGCGACTCATTCAAGTCACAAGTGACTCGCCAGTGCACTCTATTTTGCTGAAAATTGACTTTTCACATTCCATCTCATACCCTACTATGAATACCCTCATATCTAAAAAATGTAGAGAGCTTCCAGAGAAAATTTTGAGAGAGAAACCATAGAAAATAACAAGATTGATTCATCCACAGTCTTATACATTTGATTCTCCAAATTACTCTACTCTCATCCTCTCCATTATCATACCCACGAGAGGATTATAAACCAAATCCTTACCTCACCATATTCTAAGCAGAAAGAAGGTTCTTGGTGTTTAGGAAGTAGTTCAAGAGAGAACCAATTCATATTGGCTGATACAATGGGCTAATTGCGAGATTCGGTAAGCTAGAAAAGACAAGGTTCAGTGTAACCCTGTTAAAGCAAGAAGCTTGGAGGATGGCAGAGAGGTATTTTGTCGAGTTTTTCGATTTCTTCTTTGATAACACATATTAATGTTATCTTGTGTTTGCATCTCTATTTCCCTTACTCTTTGCTTTTAATTACTATTGTGTTGTGATTAAAAAAATGGCTTAAAGTAATTTGATAATTTGGGTATTGCTTATAATTCATATTCTGCATATATATTATTTGAATATAAGCTTGTTTTGAAATTTTGTAATTGGGGATCTAAACATTCACAAGTGTTTTACACACTCAATGAACTTTCAATTGGTATTAAAGTGAGTGCACTTTGACGGATTTCTATATCTTTAGTGTGAACCTAGATCCCTTGTAGCTATGGATGAAGCTATGGAAAAGACTATGTTAAATTGTGATACAAATGTTTGTGATAATAACTCTATGAATATTTTTAAAGATTGTCCTAACAATGAACTCCTAGAGTTATTAAAAACAAAGAAACATGCTAGAATGTTTGTTTACATGCTAAAGTATCTTGAACACAAGAACCATGTCTTACACGTTAGTCTATGTGAGTCAAATTCATTGATTGAGAAGTATAAAGGAAGAAATAGAATATTGTGTGGCAAGGTTGATCATCTTAAAGAGAGAATTCAATCTAGTAAAAAAATAGAAAATGAAGACGATTCTCTCTTTAAAGATCAAAAATGCTTATCTCATGCTTGCTTGTTTATGCACACCTCTTTGAAAGTATTCAATTCTTATTTATGGTATCTTGATAGTGGATGTTCTCATCATATGACAGGAGATAAATCATTTTAAGTCTCGTAAAGAGAAGGTTGGTGACTATGAGACATTTGGAGATGGAAGCTATGCTCAAGTTCTTAGCAACGAGATTATTAAGATACTGGGGCTACCTCTATTGAAAGATGTTCTATATATCAAAGGACTTAAGGTGAATCTCTTAAGTGTCACTCAAATATGTGATGAAGACTTTCCTGTTCAATTCTTAAAGAAGGGGTGTGTGATCATAAATGAAGCAAGAATTCAAGTCTTGGAGGAATCTAGGACTACCGACAATTGTTACGGAGTGGTTCCTACGCCAAATATCTCTTATAGGAGTGCCTAAGTCGATATGTTAGCACTTTGGCATTAAAGACTTGGCCATGCAAAGTTCAAACAAATGGCGAAAGTGTCCAAACTTGGAGCCGTTGTGGGGCTCCCAAAATCCGGGAAGCTGGAGAAGACTATTTGTGGTGCTTGTTAAATGGGAAAACAAATAAAGGCGAGTCACCAAAAGTTGAATGTGATCTCTACTTCAGGTTGCTTAGAGCTTCTCCATGTTGATTTAATGGAGCCCACAAGAACGGAAAACTTAGGAGGAAAATGGTATATTATGGTCATTGTCGATGATTTCTTAAGATACACATAGGTGGAATTTCTTAGAGAGAAATTGGAAGCATGTGAGAAGATGGAGACTCTTTGTAAGAAGCTTTAAATCGAGAAAGGTGTGCCAATGTCAAGATAAGAAGTGACCGTAGCAAGGAATTTAAGAACGCAAAATTTGAGTCCTTTTTGTGAGAAGAATGGGATTAAGAAAGAGTTTTTAGCTCCTAAAACTCCTCAACAAAATGGGATGGTTGAAAGAAAGAACCGGGTGATTCAAGAAATGGCTAGAGTTATGTACTCAACAAGCAAATTCCTCAAAATTTTTGGGGGGAAGCCGTGAACACCTCGTGCCACATTGGCAATAGAATATTCTTCCGAGTAGGAACAAAGAAGACCACATATGAAATTGGAATGGGAAAAAGCCAAAAGTAAAACATTCTAAATGATCGGAAGAACTTTGGAAAATTTGATACAAAAAGTGATGAAGGTATCTTTCTTGGGTACTCAACCATTAGCTGGGCATATAGAGTTTTCAACAAGAGAACAAAAATGGTGAGAGGGTCCATCAATGTAGTTATTGATGATGCCATAACAAACATAGCAAGTGATGACAGTGAAGAAGGAACAAACTCCAAAGAAGCTGCCATTGAGATTGAAGCCCAAAATGTTGAGGTGGAAGAACGTTTAATGAAAAGAGAATCTTCCAGTGAACTCTAGAATGGAGACAAGATCGTTGTCTAGATCCTTAAGCCCTCTCACTCCTCTGGAAGTTCATCCTCTTATCTCTCAGAATGATGAAGTGTCCACCTCAAAGAAGTCATCATCTAGAGTGGTTAAAAATCATTTGGAAAGTAACATTATCAGTTCTTTAGATAAAGGTCTTCGTCTTAGAAAATGGAGCATGCTTGTTGCAAACCATGTGACTTATCATTGCTACCTTACTCAATTTGAGCTAAAAATGGTAGAAGAAGCTCTTCAAGATGAGAATTGGGTGGATTCAATGCATGAAAAACTGAATCAATTTATGAAGAATGATGTATGGGAACTTGTCCCAATGCCCAAAGACACTCATGTCATCGACACTAAGTGGGTTTTTAGAAATAAGACCAATGAGGATGGGAAGATAATAAGTAATAAGTCTCAGTTGGTGGCTCAAGGTTACACTCTAGTGGAAGGAGTAGATTTTGAATAATCATTTGCCCTCATGGCTAGACTTGAGTCTATTTGCATCCTTTTGTCCATTGCATGTATCATGGACTTCAAACTCTACCAAATGGATGTGAAATGTGTCTTTCTTAATGGGTTCCTTAATGAAGAAATCTTTGTTGAACAACCCAAAGGCTTCCAAGATCCTCACTTCTCGGATCATGTTTTGAAATTGAAGAAGGTACTCTATGGATTGAAACAAGCATCAAGAGCATGGTATGATCGACTTATAAGTTATCTCTTGGATAGAGGATTTCAAAGGGGATATGCCAACCAGACATTGTTTGTGAAGAAAGCAGAAAACTATCTCCTTATAGCTCAAGTGTATGTTGATAACATAGTGTTTGGAGCCACCATAGACGCTCGTATTATAGAGTTGTCTAAATAAATGAAGAAGGAATTCGAAATGAGTATGTTGGGGGAATTTACTTTTTCCTTGGGTCTTTAAATTAAACAAAGAAAGGATGGTATATTTATCTCTCAAGAAAAATATGCAAGAAATATTATCAAGAAGTTTGGACTAGATTCCAAAAAGTATGCTTCCACTCCCATGAGTTCATCTACCAAGCTTAGTCTTGATTCTTCTGGGGTAGAAGTAAGTCCAACTTTGTATAGGAGTATCATTGAAAGTCTCCTATATCTCACTGCAAGTAGGCCGGATATTGCATTTAGCGTAAGAGTATGTGCTCGTTATCAAGCAACCCCTAAGAAGTCTCACTTGGTAGTTGTGAAGAGAATCATATGATATATTAATGGCATTCTTAAGTGTGGTCTATGGTACTTAAAAGACTCTCATGATTGTCTAGCCGGTTACTCTGATGCAGATTGGATAGGAAGTGTTGATGAATGAAAGAGCACTTTAAGCAGATGTTCCTATCTCGGAAACAATCTTGTATCACGGATGAGTAAAAAGCAGAACTCGGTATCTCTATCTACAGATGAAGCCGAGTATATAGCTGCTAGGAGTTGTTGTACTCAACTTCTTTGGATGAAGAAACTTCTTCACGATTATGGGATCCCTCAAGAAACGATGAGTGTGTTTTGTGACAACTCTAGTGCCATAAATCTTTCCAAGAATCCTGTTTAGCACTCAAAGAACAAGCGCATTGAGATTCGCTATCACTTCATTCGTGATTTGGTGGAAGATAAAACCGTGTGTCTTGACCAAAAGGCGGACATCTTCACCAACCCTCTTGATGGTCCTAAATTCTAATCGTTTTGTAAGACCATCGGTGTTGGTATCATTCCTTGAAACTTGTGTGTTGTGTATTTTACTTATCTATCTTGAATTGTTCTTAATTAAGCACACATTATATTGTTGGTAGCACTTCATATTTTAATTTTTTTTGTTGTTTAAAAGCTTTGGTTGTTTGTTATTTTATTTTTTATCATTCTTTACATGCTTTGTGTCAAAAATCCAAAAACACATAAAAAGTATAAAATTCATAAAGTTTGATGTATTGTGCATTGTCACATGCATGTTTTGCCTTGTATCTCCATTCTATTGGCTTTGTGCATTAATAAGCTTAGCTTGTTCTCTATGTACTTGTATTTTTGTGGGAAAAATCTTGGCATCTATGTGATTGTTGTAAATAGATCTTTAAACTTGTCATGAATGATTAGTTGATAGTTTTGTTGATCTTGAGACATGCGTAGACTTGAGCCTATCTCTTCCCACACTCTTTGTATTTTTCTTTTTTCTTTTTTTTTTCTTTTTTGCTTTATAGCTCAACTAAAGTCAAATCTCGAAAAGAGAAGAAGAACTGAAAAAGCCGTCGCACAAACTAGTATTTAATTAGGAAGAAGGGAAAGCAACATGTATTTAAAATATATGGTGCCAAAAGCCAAATGCTTACTCTTCAAATTGAAATATAAAAAATTTCAAGTATCGATCTCAAATGAGATGTAAAGATCAAAAGAAAAGAAGCCAAATGAAAAGTTTTTAACTCAATGTAATCAAGTTTATATGGGAGGTTATATATGTTCATTTTTACAATTGAGATAGGTCACTCTACTTAGTACTAGTTGTGTATGACATGGTTAAATCGATCATTGAAGCTTCACATTAGACTAAAAATTATCTCATGTTTGATACCCACTCACATCACACATGTCTATGTTTAATAAATGCTTTATTCATTTGTGTGATTGATTTTATTTAATGTGATGTACATACTCAAACATCTATTAATCAAATTCAAAAAGATTTTTGAGTGTTTTAGTTGCTTTTGAAAAGTATTTTGTTTTGAAAAATTCATAAAAATCCAAAAATTTGCAACTCTCTATTTTGGTCACTCACTCGCAAGTCGCGAGTTTTCAAGCTCCAGTCGTGAGCTTATCCAGAAGGTCTTCGCAACTCTCTGGCGAGTGAGACTTCAAGTTACGAAAAATACTTAAAAATGTTTCAAAAACTAGAATTTTTAGCAACTCATTTGCGAGTCGTGAGGGCATCCCGAAGCATTTGCAACTCACTAGTGAGTGGAAGTCCCAGTCACAAAAAAGACTTAGAGTAATTTTGCAAAATCTGGGTGTAAGGGTTTTTGGCGACTCACTTGGTGACTCACTCGCAAGTCAGTTGAGTCGTGAAAAACGCGTGCTTTTCAAAAATAGATTTAAAAATCAGATAGTTTTTCAAAACTTTTCATTTTTCCTCACATCACATGCATGCCTCTTCGTCTTCTCCACCTCTTCCTCTTTCAAAACCGCCATTTTCACTCCAAAAACCTCCATTTTTCTCTTCAATCTTCACTTTAAATCTAAGAAAAAGTATTGGTCTTCAATCCTTTGCACTTTATTTCAAGTTTAAAGCATTATATATCATGGATTTTTTGTTTTTGTTGAAATATTGATGATGAACAGGGGTGTGGGGGCAAAGATGTAAAGACATGCCTTTGGGCCTTGGGCCTGATCCAAGGGCATTAACTCGTCCGAGGATGGCCTGGTGACGACAAGGGCACCAAACTTAAAGGCCCACAAGCCTACTGTGGGAGTAGAGGCTAGTTGGAATAATCTGAGGAGGGATGCATTCTCGGCTAACTGAGGTGAAGGTCATAAGATACACCATGGTGCTTAGAGGGGAACCCAAAGAGCTCAACAAGCCAAGATGTACTCTAGAGGAATGCAAAAAGGGAGAACAAGTGGGAAGTGTCTCGCAGAAAGCTGTTGCCACCGCATTAAAGATTTTACACCTACCCTTTTGGTCGCATTAATGAAGAAGTGATATCTGAGATGATGGTGATCAACTTTACAGCTATTGGGGGAAGTTTACAAGAGGGCGATGGATGGAAAAGGTATCTGCATTGATGATTCCATGAATTGAGGCACAAAGGGGAAGAAGAATATAAATAGAGAGGAAAAGAACATGAGAGGGGGAGGAAAAAATCTGTAAACTATCTTAGGAACGAAGAAGATCAATGCATAGAGCCCTCGGCTTACATCTGAAGAGAGCTTATAACACATCAAAGGTTCTTTGCTGGCAATTCGTGGACCTGGCCCAACGTCCTTGTTTTCATCATCCAAAGCAACCTAGGTTTCAAGCCCACCCTCTACAAATTTTATTGTTTAGGCCTTTTGGGCCTGCTCCCGATACGCATTTGGGTCTAGGCTCGAATTTTGTCCTTACAAGGGGTTTTTGTTGTGTTTTGATGAAATTGTCATATGGGTTTTGTTGATAATGATAGTATATTGCTTGTTTTACATGTTTTTACTATATGCTCATGCATTATATGATGTATTGTGTTGTGATGTGTATATCATCTTGTTGAGAAAATGTCTAATTAGATATTTTTGTGTGCAATGTTGGACTCCTTTAAATACAATATTTGGGGATAATCATGTTTCCATGTTTGGAACAACTAATGATTTTATGTTTCACACTTTGCCCCTTGCATTTTCATGCTGTAGACACTCGATTTTGCACTCATGATTTAATAAAGGAAAATGACTTGAATGATCATCTATGTACCCCAAAAATCATAATTGCATCACATGCATCAATTTGTTCTTGCATTACATGCATCAATTTGTCTTTGCATTACTTACATTAATTCATTCATTACATATCATAAGAATGATCTTCAGATTCTAACGATCGCAACGGTATTTTTGGTTTTTAAATCAAACCATCGGATCGAAAGATTTAGCATGATTAAGTTTGCACGGCCCATATGCATTTTGTCTAGGAGAAGTCGACCACACACAATTAATTTAAATTAATTTTGATTGGTCAAACAATTAATTAAATAATTTTGTGAATAGTTGATAATTAGTGTTTAAGATAGAAATGCATGCATATGAATAAATGGAATTATTAAATAACAATAAAATTGTGGATAATTTGAATTTTATCAAGATCTATTTTAAGGGATTTATCCACAAGATAATAGGTCAAGATAATTGTTCTTGAAAAACCTAAATTATCCAAAAAAGAAATAAAAAATCATAGATGGAGGATGAAAACGCGTCTAGGTACAAGGACCAGCCAAAAAACCCTAGAAAGAGAGTCTAATTGGCATCTAAACATGAAAGCGCGTTTAAACTCCAATAGCCAATTCAACACTTTTGGAGTGCCGAATAGCATTTTTGGAGTGCCGAATGGTACTTTGAAAGTGCCAAATTGCCATCATTTGGGTTTTGGCCCAACAGTCTTTGGGTGACGATAATGCACATCATTTTCGACCTTTTCGCAAAAGGACGCGTTTGGATTCAAACCCTAATCTTCCATACCTATTTTTTAAGGATTTCTGACCTTTATAAATAGAGACTGAATCTCATAATTCAAGACCCTTTTGTCTACACTTTAGGAGACATACGTTTTAGACTCTCAAATTGCCCATATTTTATGATTCCTTCTCTGAGTGTTGCTGCATCAATCAGAGTTTTTAGGTTTCAAAGAGAATTGAAAAAATTTCTTTGGAACCCTAAAAAATTCTCAAGAACAAAGAGTACTCATGCAAGAGGTTATTTCTTAACCCTTTTTCATATGATATGATGACGCATGTTATATTTCTTTCTTTTTCAAATAGTCATAATATGAATTGTTGATTGTTGTTGTATTTTTATGTGATTATTATAATCTCTTTCTTGAATGTCAATAATTTGCATGTAAATAATTCTTTTTATTAAAATAAAACAGATCTGCATCTTTTCTAGATGTAGATTGGAATTTTTCTCAAACAGAAACAAATTTGCATCTTTTCTAGATGTAGATCTAAATTTTTCTCAATATAAAAACAAATCTGCATCTTTTCTAAATGTAGATCTAAATTCTTCTTAAACAAAAAGATATCTGCATCTTTATGAGGTGCAGATCCAAATTTTTCTCAAATCAAAATTGATTTGTATCTCTCTTAAGATACAAATCTGGTTTTTTTTTTTTTTTTTTTTTTTTTTTTTTTTAACACATGCAAATCGTTGAAATAAAGAAAGAGATCATGTATTACTGTGTTTGTGTTTGCTTTAATTCATGATTGCATAAATTCATATTATGAGTGAAACTTTCTTCTTAAAAACTCTTTTTCATCCTTTTTTAAACATATACAAAACGAATCTAATTTTTTTTGTCATTAAAAACCATTTTTTTTTAATCACAAAACATATCTGAATTTTTATCTCAAAAAACCACTTTTTCTAAATACTACAAAATAGATACAATATTTTGACAAATCAAAATCAATTTTTTTACCAATCAAAACAGATCTGAATTTTCAAACAAAAGAAGAGACTTCATTCATAAATAAATTTATGTGATTTAGTTTTTAATTCACATGTTCAACATATCATTCATAACATGCATAAAATGGTACATTGGTCACAAAAGTCTAGAAAATCAAACTCTATTTGAGCGGAATGGGTGCCTAACACCTTCCCATTCCGTAACATAGCCTCCGGATTTAGGTCTTTCGCTAAACAGATCTAGTCTTGTCTTTGTTTTATTTTGGATAGAATGTAACTCGGATAAAAGGCCTTGTAATTGCTTGGTAGTTTGTAATTAGGACCCAAAGTCATGTAATTTTCCAATTTTCCACTTGTGCAATTTTTTATTCAATCAATGAAGAGAATAATTCAGTCGTATATTTAGTTTTTCTTATTTTTTGTATAAAAAAAAAATAAGTAGCGACTCCACACCACTTACCCAAAAGAAGAGGTGCCATAAAAAGCACACCACAAGATCTCTCTTTTTTTAGAGGCAACTCAATTTCAAGGTCTCTCACACATGCCTCTTATGTGCACACTTACACACACACACACACACACACACACACACTCTTTGACGTGATTGAGCATTTAATGCCATGACTCTGTCATGCTTTGATGTTTAACATCTTCACTTGTCATTTTTTTGAATTGCTCTTTAAATTCCAGTTTTTAGGGTTTAATTTGTAGTGTATGTTTTTGATACTAACTTGTTGCTAATTAAGTTTGTTGCCATTTATTGTACTCTTTTTTGTGGAATTTGCTACTTTGTGTTGTAGATGGCTCCACAAAAAACTGTTGCTCAATGTGGTGATAAGAGAAAGCACCTTGAGAACAGCTTGTTTTGTTCACCTCAACACTTTGAGATATATGCCAATCAATTCAAAACAACTCCTATCATTCAGGAGAGACATGTGAATCTCGTTGTCCTCAAGAACTCCTTCATTCCTAGCTGTTTTGAAGGATGGGACTGGGATACTCTTTTGGGTGGATTCCCTGGTATTTGTGAACTGTTGATCAGAGAGTTCTATGCAAATGCGTCCCTCAAAGAGGATCACATAGAATGTTGGGTTAGAGGTCGTCAATTCACTCTTGACATGGATGACATTGATGCTATACTTGGACTTGGTGAACAAGATCATGAAGGGTTCATTCCGTTTAAGGACAGAATGATTTCTCTAGAAATTGTGCAACTTCGCATTAGTGGCTATAGGGAAGGAAAAAGCCTCAACACAACCTCCTGTCCTCCTTATTTGAGATTCCTAGCATACATCATGCTGTTCAACTTGTATCTGGTCAAGAAGTTGTCCACCATCAACAATGCAAGAGCCATCTTTCTCATGGAGCTTCATGAGAAAACCTTCATTGACATCGGTGCACACATGTATAGCATCATTTCCAAGTCCACTAAGACAACATCAACATCAAAGATGGTTGTCCAAAGTCTCATTATGAGGATTCTTCATGAAAATGGTGTGGAGACTCCACAAACCATAAGTCTAATGTCTCAAGCTCCTTCCATCAACTCTCAAACCATTTCAAAAAGTAGGGTTCGACTTCCTAGAGATGAGCAAGCTAAAGAGACTGAAGAAGAACCTCATGTGGTTACCAATACTAAAATGGAAGGACAACAACCTCCCCCAAGACATGGTGGTGGTTGAGGTAGAAGCGGAGCATCATCATCATCTTCATCAATCCCTCCTAATGCTTTTCAAATCGTACTTGAAAGGATTGATGGTCTTTGGGATGTGGCAAATGAGCACTCCAACAGCCTTGTAGCAATCTAGGACTAAATCAACTTATTGGCAGCCAAGTTTGACAGCTTCACTCACTAGCCATAGCCCTTTGGCCATTCCGAACAAAAAGGAGGAATAGTATTGGGTAGCTCTTGAGAGGGAGCTTATCTTGAGGGGGAGAACATTGGTTTTAAATTATGTTTGTATAGCTTTATTATGGTTTTTTATAGCACTTTATTTCAATACTTTATGGTTTTAGTATTTTGGTTTTAAAATACTTGGATGCTTGGATATTTTGTGTTATGGATACTTGGATATTTTAGACTATGTTTTATGTATCCTTGCTAATGTAGTTTAGTACTTTTAGTTAATGTTTTGCATTTTCTTTAGTACTCCACTCTTGTGCCCTTGTTGGATCTTATATCCTTGATGCAATTCAAACCTAATGCTTTGTGCTTCAGTGTTCTTGCATCGGTTGAGTGTTGGATATGCAAAGGATACTTTGCATTGAGTTTATTTGCTTGCATGTCTGGATGTTTATTTACTTTATAAATGTTCATTGTAGTCACTATTTATAGTGATTATTCGTGTATGGTCAAGTTATGCTTAATTGTCATATTCATACTTGCTTGATCGCATTGTGCTTACTCCATATACATTCTAAATTTACCGCTTATAATAAACTTAATGGTTGCATTTTGTGATATTGTTTTCAAGAAACCTGCTCGTATGGTTCAAGAGCTTCACAAAGTCTAGAATTAGGTGTGAGTGAGTTTTGGCTACTGTTCTCGACTCACATTTTAAGTCTAGAGTCTATTTTAGGGTTTTGTCATGAAATAGCCAAAGGAGAAGATCGTAAAGTTGAATTTATTCAACTATTTGTTGGTTTATTCCATGCCAAATTTTCTTGTAATTTAGCATTTAGAAATCCTATATTCATGTGGGAATAATGTAAAGGATGTGTGTGAGAGAGTGTGAAGAATTGATCAAGTGTATGCAACAAGGAGCAAATTGGCGACTAGAACTTGCGACTGACTCGCGAGTAGCGACTTGCCAAAATGTGGCACACATGTGAAGCATGCAGGAAGTTGAAGGGTTACGACAACTTGATCACTATAGGAAAAAACGTACAATCTGGCCTTTTTGTTATCTGGCGAATGGAACTCGCGACTCATCCCAGTTGCGAGTGACTCGCCAGTGCACCCTATTTTGTTGAAAACTGACTTTTTACATTCCATCTCATACCCTACTATAAATACCCTTATACCCACGAAATGTAGAGTGCTTCTAGAGAGAATTTTGAGAGAGAAACCCTAGAGAACAACAAGATTGATTCATCCACAATCTTATATATTTGATTCTCCAAATTCCTCTACTCTCATCATTTCCATTGTCATACCCATGAGAGGATTATAAACCAAATCCTCAACTCACCATATTTTTTAGCAGTGAGAAGGTTCTTGGTGTTTGGGAAGCAGTTCAAGAGAGAACCAATTCATATTGGTTGATGCAATGGGCTAATTGCAGGATCCGATAAGCTAGAGAAGACAAGGTTCGGCGTAACCCTGTTGGAGCAAGAAGTTTGGAGGGTTTAGGTACATCGGGTAGATTAAGCTTGGAGGGTTTATTACTATTCATGTATCCCAACTGATTTTCTAGTGGATCATTTATCACTTGGAGGGTGGCTAAGAGGTTTTTCGCCGAGTTCTTCAGTTTTCTCTTCAATAACACATGCCGATATTATATTGTTTGTGCATCTCTTTCCCTTACTCTTTGCTTTTAATTGCTATTGTGTTGTGATTAAAAAATGGCTTAGAGTAGTTTGATAATTTGAGTATTGCTTATAGTTCATATTCCGCACATATATTGTTTAAATATAAGCTTGTTTTGAAATCTTGTAATTGGAGGTCTAAACATTTGCAAGTGTTTTACACACACAGTGAACTTTCAGCATCAAAACAAAATAAACGAGAGACCCATCATATCATATACCCCTGCATTAAGTATGTGATTGTGATATCTTTGGTGGTACTTTTTATAAAATATTCAAATTTTGGAATAAAAAAAAATCATATGTTTTGTTGCACATGTATTTTGAAGTACTATGTCAAGGTAGGATTTTATTTTATTTAGAAGAGGTGGTGTTCCAGACTTTAGCTAGACAATTTCACACCATGCCTATTAAATACATTAAAAATCTCATGAACAAATAATATGGTGGTTTAAATATGAGACCTCTAAATTTATGTCACGCTCCAAATCAATGATAATAATGTACTAGACTTCTGTCCGTTTTATGTTGATAGGAGCACCCAATAATTATAGTCATAATAGTAACATGCTACAAGAAAAATATATATTAAAAAAAGGTAACACCATGGAATAATAGTACTCTTAATTTATTTTATTTTATTTTGAAACGGAAAATAATAGTACTCTATGTGAGTGTCTATCACAAATAGAAAAATCCACAAGGTAATTTCTTTGTTAAAATTTGTTTAAGTATCTGAATGTCACACTCGAATCTTTGTAATATTATTTTATTTGTATGCAAGTTGTTAATTGTATAACACTTAATCTTCTAAGATTTTTGAACGTAACACAAAACTTTCATATAGTAATGCTTTATAGGGATTTAATTTTAAAGCGTAATGCATATTAAACCTCCTCGTGCTATTGTGTGAAAATAAGTTCTAAATTTTCACATAAAACAAAACTTTAGGGGGGGTTTTGTATTATACTCAAAAACTCCAAGGGATTAAGTGTGAGACAATAAAAACTTACACATAAAGTAATATCACATGGAATTAAGTGTAATACTTAAATTTTAAATTAAGAGATTATGTATTTTATGAATAAACCTCATGAAATTTTGTGTTAAAAAAATAAAATAAAAATATCTATGGGACACAGATGGATTTTGGTATATCTTTAAATCCCAATTTATTTATATGTATTGAATAAAGATGCTAATTATTTGTAATTTAAAATGACAATTTATTGATTCAATAACAGTGTACAAATTAATGAAATTACATACAAATAACAAAATAATTTTTGTATTGATTCATAAGATGAAAAAAAAAAAAAAAAAAAACCCTTAAAAAGGTGTCAAGAGCCTAGCTCAAGGCATTACCCAACCTTTTTTTTTTTTAATAAGAAGAACCATCGTTTAAATTTTCCTACTAACTTAATAAAAGAATGTTCACACTAGACGTCTATTTTAGACTATTAAAACCCTTTTTTTTTTTAAATAAAAATAAAGACACACAAGAGAGTAGGTCGTAAATAAGCCAAGCTTTATTAAGTAGTGAGTATTCAAGTTTGGCATAAAGTTTGGCTTAACAATAAACGTAAAATATTTAAGCTAAACTCAAGCTTGACTTAAGTCTGTAAAATTAATGATGTTAGAGCTCAAGCCCCTCAAAAGTCTAATAGCTTGAGCTCAGTTTGATTTATTAGTCAAGTAAAGTTTGATCTTAAAATCAAGTTTTTGAACTTGAGATCTAACACAAATACATTATCAAACTCATTTTAATGTTAATATCAAGTCTATTTGATTTGAAAGAATAATTATCAAGTCTATTTGGTCTAAGGCATCGTTTGGTAGAGTATCTTAAACACACAGTTTTAGTTTTTAAACAACATTATACTTATTTTTACACATTTTTTCACCTTCACATATTTCAAAAAATTACAAACAACATTACTCAAACTCTTCTATCAAACGGATCTAAAAATTTTTAGTAAAATTTGATTTTAATTTTCAAGTTCATGTCAATCTTATTGCCAAACTCATAAATAAGTTTAGACTCAATTTATTTTATATCTAGTTTTAATGTTCAAAGGCATATTTGTGGACAAATTTTTTACTTCACCTTAACTCATTTATTAAATATACTTAAAATTAAGACTTAAGCTTGACTTTAACTTCATTAATAAACACACAAAATATCAACGAGTTTAAAGTCATGACCTTTACAATAGCAGAGGAGAGAGATGATACTATGAGTCTATATGACACAAAGTCACACCACTGTCCACACCACAATCTGTAAAAAAATGAATAGATAAAAAAAATGGTAGGACATCTGTCGAGTGGGAAGTGACAACTGTGAATATAGCAGAAACCAATTTTACTGCCAGGGAAGTAAAAGTGGGTTCCGGGCCGTTACGAGCAATCCGGTGTAGCAGAGCTTGATATAAGGATGAAAACGTGTCAACACAGAAGTGGCTGAAAGTTTAGGTAAATCACCCAACTGTCCCAATTTCTGAGACTTTCTACGATGTAAACGTGTCAGGTTCAGACACGTGATCAAGCTCACTAAATTCATGATAAATTTTTATTTTTTTTCTCTCTTCACGGGTCTCCATGGACCCCCATGCACATATATATAGCCCCCTCTATATAGGGGTCCAGTTATGGCTCTAGGTAAACTTCGTCCATAAAAAACCAAAAAAGCCTAAGGTGATAGTGAAGGCTACCAGTGATAACTAAGTTTGGTGGTACAAATGGGAACAACACAGACTTTAGAAATTGTTTTTCAATTTGTGATTCCAAAAGATGCATAACTCACTGTTCAAAGATCGACACGTATCACTGCCACTTCCCTCATTTAACTCACAGAGCACTCCAATAAGACATTAGGCCCCACAACCCATCTCTCTCTTTCTAATCTCTTTAGCATTTTGAAAGGGAAAGCTTACCATGAGAAGAAAGAGACAACAGAGAAAGAGAGAGAGGAACACTGTTGTGTGAGTTTGTGTGAGATGAGAGGTTTTCTACTATATTGCCTCTAAGAGGAAAAAAATTAAATAAATAAAAAATTGTAGGAATCTCTTTTTGTAAAGCAAAAATAGAGTACCCTTCTTTTTTGGGCAAGTAAGAATACACACCTTTGTTGTTTCTAATATACAAATTGGTAATTTTGGTATTTCCCATTTGTTTCTTAATGCTCTTTTGAGCTTTACTGCTTTCTTCGTCTCCTTCTTGTCTTTCTTCTTCTTCTTTTACCGGTTGAAAGAAATTTTACTTTCACTATAATGGGATTTTTCTGGTTTGGTAAGAAAAACAGAATTTGTTGTTTTTTGTGTGCTTCTCTTTTTAACTTTCTATGTTTTGCTAACCTATGTATTGTTCTATTATTTACATAAACATAAATACAGTCAACTATAGAGTAATATAGCTTATGTACGAAATATCAAACACCAACAATTTTTGTATATAGAAAAGGACAGGTTATTGAGAGAGAGAGTGAGAGAGAGAGAGAGAATATATTTACTTTTATTGGTGCAAGAAGCTAAGAGAAAGGCAAAGAGAGAGATGGGGAGGGGGAGAGTGGTCTTGGAGAGAATAGAGAACAAGATCAACAGGCAAGTTACCTTCTCAAAGCGCAGGAATGGTTTGCTCAAGAAAGCCTACGAGCTCTCTGTGCTATGTGATGCTGAAGTTGCCCTCATCATCTTCTCCAGCCATGGCAAGCTCTTCGAGTTTGGCAGTACTGAGTAATGTCTCTCTCTCTCTCTCTAATCAGTATGCTAATAATCTATTTGATGAGACGTTGCCTGACAACACTTTAGAGTCTTAACTATGCTGATTTCTCTTTTGTGTACTATTTTGGTAAATTTCACAGACTAGTAATTATTAACTTTGCTTAAGTACATATGTTATTACTAAATTGTGAAAGAAATCTAGGCAAAAGAAGGAAATAAGGAATAAGAAAGCGAGAGAGCAAGGGTTTTGTTTACTTTTTTGCTTTGATCTTCGGCTTCTTTTTGCTGAAAAGTTATTAACTTTATCTTATTCTCGTGGATTTTGAAACTGGTTTTGGGGTATTGACCGGGAAAAAAAAGAGAGGATAAAGGGGTTTTGGGGTAGTGATGGTAATAGATAGCCAATAGTTTAATCCCATTCGGTTGTCTTTCCCATATATCTATATCTCTCCCTTCTTTGTGCAGATTGAAGTATAGTACTAGTTCATGTCAAATCGAAATGACAGGTTATTGATTGTCTAGGGTTTTTTTTGTTTTTTTGTTTTTGGGTTTTAATATCTAGGGTTTCTCTTTTATCTTGTGTGCTTTGCCTATATATCTGAGCTTGAAAGAGAGAAATGTTTGAGTTTCAGAGAGAGGGAGAGGAAAAAGAAACACCCTTCTCTTCTTTGTACTAGATACTGTGTGTTTATGCTAGCTATGGACATGTATGCATGGCTTCTGAATTTCCCTACGAATTCATTCATGGCGATTTTGCTAAATTAAGTACGCAATATATAGTTTCTAACTTTTCATGTCATTTTATTGCATTCTATTTTAGTTCTGGTTCTTCTTTTACTTTATTTGTTTTGGTTTGTGCGTCTGTGTGTGCCTTCTGCCTTTATGATAAGGAAAACAAAACAAATTATTTGGGAATATCTTCTTTGTTTTGAGTATATGCATTTGTTTAAGCTCTAGGTATGATTTGGAGATGATTCTTTCCTGTTGAGAGAGAATGGAAGATGAACTGCTTTTCAAGCAAGTTCATGTATAGATATTGAATGCACATATTGTGACAAATTTTAAACAAAAAAACAATATCCTTCCCCTGTATCAGTATTTCATGCTACATGAAATTTAGATGTTAAAATATGAGTTATTAATTATGAACTAAAACATAATGTGAATTATATTGTTTGTTAAATAAAAACTAGTTAACATGTATAGGGCACTATTTTGATGTCGTAGTCTTATCATCAGTAATTTATATTCCACCTGAACTGCACACAGCTGCAAAATGACCTACGCACAGTGTGACTCTTGTAGATTTCTTGGTTGGATATTGTCTTGATTTTGTATGGTGTTTTAGAATGATGTTATGGACATAACAAAAAGGTACAACAATTTCATAGCGTTTCCAAATTAGTATGCCACAAAATTTTAAACTGAAGATTGTGGGGGGACTATGTGTGAGTTTGCATGTTAAATTTGGGACTGTTGTAAAATTTTTATGGCTTTTTGTTGTGTCTTAATAATGCCGCCAATAAATTTAACTCTTGTGGTTGCAATACTAAATAATTAATTCGCTCAAAATATGGAGAACATTGAACAAGGATTAGGAATGATTACACTGATAAGTTCAAAGGTCTATTACAATTTATAGCATATGAGAGCTTATTACTAGAACTGCATCGTACAGGAAAAATGCTTCATTCACTTTCTTTTGACCTTTCATTGTCAAACAGAAGTGGCTATTAATGAGATTATTACTTATGATATCTCTACTCTCTCTCTCTCTCTCTCTCTCTCTCTCTCTCTCTCTCTCTCTCTCTCTCTCTCTCTCTCCATTGTCAGCTAAAGCTTTGTTCTCTCTCAATGATAGGAGAAACATGTACTAAAAATATGGAATTTTAAAATATATATTTGGTTTTGGTGGTTGTCATATGTAGAGGACAGTTGCAAAAAAAATTTGGCTTTGGCACTATTAATGTTGGGCTCTTTTTGGTGTTTGAGGTGGTAAAATAGCTAAAAAACTATCTTACCACCATCAATACTGAATACTGATGCTCTTAGTAAGGGTTAGTTTTGACAAAACAAAAAATATACTAAAAATCATATTTTAATTACATATATAGATTTCCTTTTTACTACGTTTACCAATGTTTTAGGATACACTAGAAGGTTGCATTACCCAAAATGGCAATGCAAGATAGATTTTGTACTACCCAATTAATTTTGTTACTTGAAGCTTTCGCATTTTCAGCATCCCATTATTGGGAGGATGAAAGAAGACTCGTGCCATTATCTTTGTAATAAAACACTTATGGTGCCTTTTCAAATGTGTCTTTCCATTATGAAGAATCCCCAAAGACTCATAAAAAAAATTTAGTGTCATAATACCTCTAAGTTAGGACAGTGGCAGCTCTACATGCAAGCCAGGGTGGTCACGGGACCACCTTAACTTGCAAAAAAAATGTACATATACACTTACCAGAAAAATATTATATACTAAATTAACTTATTGTGACTTCCCTAATAAAAATTTGGAAAACCCTGACTTGAGAATTACAAAAATTTGGGTTCAAAAAAAAATAATAGTGCTACTACATTCACAACATTTTCACAATAATTTCATAACAAATTTAATGTGGTAAGTTGTCATTGATTCTAATTTGGACCAAATACTAATATTATTTTTTTACCTACCAATAGTAGTTTTTTGCATAAAATTAATTGTAAAAATATTGTGGACGTAACATTACTCCAAAATTAATTCTGCCCCCAAACATAATTCTTAATCCTTTAACTAAAGCTTAAATTACAAAAATAAATATTAGCCCAAACATAAACCAAACAAAAATAGTACAAGACGAAACAACAAGAAGTGAAAAAATTATTCAACAAAAAACCTATTATAAAACAAAAGAATAAAATTTGTAGCTAGTTCAACCTATTAAATAAAAATAATTTCTAATTAAAAATGATACTAAGAAAAATACTGTGGTAATTTAAATTTCTTAATGACTACCCTAAATAAAATTCCTAGAGCCGTCACTGAGTTAGGAAACCTTTTAGTTTAAATTTTACTAAAACGAGGTGGCTTAAACACACACTCATATGACAAAAGAGCTAACACCCTTTATCAAAGCACAAAATGCCAGGATTAGTTAAGTCTACAATCTAAATGGAAAAACAAAAAGTTATAACTATCTCTCTAAGTTTCCAACATACTTCATTTCATTTATTATATATACAATTCATCAAACAAGTTAGTCTTAATGATCCATCATCACTTGTCTCAATATTGCTCTCTAGAATACCAAGACATATATAGGTCAAGAGTCTTGTAGCTCAATTGATATTTTTTAGTTTTTTCAATAAAGATGTTTAATGCTCAAATCTTCCATTGCTATAATTATCAAATTATTAAAGAAAAAAAAAAGGTCATGACATAGCATTATAGGCAAATTAGAATAAAACTCACAAACCATCGAATCCAAAAACTATCACATATGTGTAAATGGAATTATATTTTAAGGAAAATAAAAATCAATGACTACTAGAGCTCCTAACTATACCAAATTTTAGAAAAATAAAAATCATGGACTAATTAGAACTCCTAACTATACCAAATTTCACCATACTCCAAGCTCTCACATATTATCGTTTAGGAGTAGTGGTGGTGCACAATTGTTTATGCTCAATTAGCAACACCATTCCTAATGAAGATCTTAAACTACTTCCATAATTTAGTTAATTTTTCACATTTTGATAGCCATACAATTATTCCTACTTTTGTAATTCCACAAAGAAGCGAACAAGAAATATGATAAAGTTTGGCAACAAACTTAATTGTAGGCTAAGGCTACAAATCCACTTCACTCAATATCTTTTTATTGAATATATATTTTGACAAGTCCACTATTGAATTACATTTTCTTCTTATACCCTCCATATTTGTAAAATTTCTAGATGCTTAAAGATCAACAATTATGTCATCAATCAAATATTTAATTTCAAGTTTTTGTAGTCTAAAATTATGCATAAAAAATAAGTTTATGAATTAAATAGTAAATAAAATCCGATTGTCATAAAATTTGACATATGTGTAAATAACATAAACAATATACAATTCAATAATTAGGTTTTCAAAATATGTAGTCATATTAAATTTTTATGTAGGAGTTATTGTCTTAAACTACAACTAAATTTGTAGTCAAATTTTATCCTCAAAAAAATTAAACTAGAAATAAGTTGATCTATAATCTAACAGCTTAATCTTTAGTCTAATAGCGATATTACATATAGATTTGTAAGTTAGCAATTATATATATATACCACACTTCCTCTCATTGAGAAAATATCTTTTGTAATAATTTTACCAAGTAACTCATGTAACCCAAAAAAAAAACTACCACACTTCTTTGCATCTTTTATATATATATATATATATATATATATATATATGTATGTATAATATACTAACCCAATTGTTGAATACTTTGTGGGAAGTTAGTGGGACCACCTGTGCCAAAAAGTATATAATTTGATCGCATGTCATTCATTCGTTGGGTTATTCCACGAATGACCTTTTTTTTTTTTTTTAAAAAAAAAAAAAATTGAGAATGCCATGAATGACTTGATATAACTGTTGCATACTTTTATCCCTTCTACACTGCATGTGGTTTTACTTGCCATTCAAGGATTGAAAGTTATTACAACGTTATACCATGGCTTTTGCTCCAGGCTTGAATGTTTATATACATGAGCCATTTATTACAAGCATCAAATTGTTTCAACATTGTCGTTCGGTACATATATCTTAAAAAAAAAAATGCCATTCGGGTCTTCATATCAAGGTCAAGATGATACATAAGGTCTTTGACTGTTAATTGTTCTCTTTGTACTAATTCGCATTTGCACAAGCTCATTACGATTGCCCTCTTACTCAAATTACGAAACTTTCAACAACCAAAATAAATTTTAATGTCAAATTTTATTTATAAGAGTGGCTAAAGACATACTTGGATAATCTAAGGGATGTTGGTGCAATTAAGGAGACTTGGTAGTAGAATAAGAAGGTTCAAGCAGCAATTAGATTGAGGAGTTAGAGCTATTGAAACCTAAATAGATGTAGAGACAATGCTGCTTATGACAATTGTGAAGTGGCAAAGAGCAAAGCAAAAACGATTGTTCAAGAGGCTAAATTTAAGGCTTATGGTTAATTATATAGCAAGTTGGGGATGAATGATGGAGAAAAGAATATTTATAAACTTGTTAAGGTAAGGGAAATAAAAACGAGAGACTTGAATTGTGTCAAGTCCATTAAAGATGAAGATTAAAGAGAATTAGAAGAATAATAGATTAAAGAAAGATGGAAAATTTATTTTGATAAAATTTTTAATGGAAATGATATAAAAAAATGTTGGAGTGAATTTAGTAATCCAATTGAGGATAGAAAATGTAGGTTTGTTTGAAGAATTTGGGTGACCAACGTATAGAACACATTGAGGACTTAGGTCATGTGGTTGTATGTTGGTTGACAAACCCTTTAATAAGATCTTAAGGGTTAATAAAATGCCTAATGAGTGGAAGAGAAGTATTCTAACACCTATTTACAAGAACAAGTGAGTTATTCGAAACTATACAAATTACTATGAAATTAAACTTATGAGTCACACTACGGAACTTTTGGGATAGAGTGATTGAACATAGATTAAGACCTGAAACAAAAATATTAGAGAATCAATTTAGTTTATGCCTAGGCAATCTACCATGAAAGTATTTTTCTTACTTAGACACCTAATGGAAAAATATAGAGAGGCTAGTAAAGATTTTATATGATTTTAATCGATCTAGAGAAAACATATGACCATGTCTCTAGAAAGGTTATGTGGTAGGTTTTGGAAAGAAAGAAGTTCTTACAAAATATATTGAATTGATTAAGGATGTGTATAACATAACAATAATTAATGTGACAACAAGTAGATGCATCATAAGTGAGTTTATTAATACTATAAGTTCACATTAAGGATCAACAATAAGTGCATATCTCTTTACACTAGTGATTGGTGTATGCACTTGTGCACTTGTCATATGATAGAGATTTAGTGGATGAGGTAGACATGAAGTTAATGTCAACTGGCAAGATGCTTAAGAATTTAAATGCTTTCAATTAAGTAGGCCTAAACAAAGAATATAGAATCTAAATTTATTAAAAGTATAAATAGCGATAATGAGGCTGTAAGACTTGATGGTTAAAAACTGTCTAAGAGTGAAAGTTTTAAATATCTTGGATCAATAATTCATAAAGATGAAAATATTGAAGATGATGTTTATTATAGGATAAGTGTATGATGGTTGAAGAGGAGAAGTGTATCAAAAGTATTGTTTAATCTTACAATACTTGTTAAGATTGCTATAAGACCAACTGTGTTCTATGATATTGAATGTTGGAGTCTTAAGAAACAACATATTCATAAAATGTGTGTAATTAGAATGAGAATGATATATTGGATAGTTGAAAATAAACAAAAAACATTGTTCAAAATATAGAAATTCACTTAAAGATGAGAGTACCCCTTATTGATGAAAAGGTGCTAGTGAGTGGCTTGAGATGGTTTAGTTATGTTTAAAGAAGAGCAATTAATGCATTAGTGAAAAAGAATGAATTGATTCAAGTTGAAGGATAAAAGCAATAGAAAACAATATGTGAATTAAGGAAATTAAGGAAATAACAAGTATGACTTTCATACAAAATAAAATAACATAAGAGAATATATGTGATTGGCCTTGATTAGTTTGTTGAGAATCTATAATTGACCCTAAAAGTTTAATGCTAAGGTTTGGTTGTTGTTGTGTATTATATGTGTTGCTCATGAAGCACACTTAAATAACCTCTAAATTGTAGCTAGTTAGAATTTCTCTGTAGCTAGGATCAGACTGCCCTCATGAGTGCTTGTTGAGGCTTGTGACCTTGTCCCTGTAGGTGCAATGTCAACAATTAAGATGCAGAAACAATCACCCAGTCAAATAGAAGAGTTCCTCATATGTAGAGCATCAAACCAGAAATTGTAAAAGAGCAAAATTTTGAAAAGCAGTTTAGTAAACCTCAATTCCTTATCATGATGTGATCTCATATTCCTTACATCAGAGGTAAGGGAAGTCGGCGAGAAAATGATGTTAAGTTCAACATTAAGATATGGAGGGTAGCTAAGAGTTGAGTGAATGAACGAGTTTTCTGTGGTACCATGTGAGGAACTTTGTAAAACCAATAACCAATTGCTTCAGATTTTCCACAAAAACAAAAGAACATGTTGTTCTCTGGGGAAAGTGAATCTAGTAGCCTTATTCAACTTCATTTTCAAAGGAACCACTCAAAGTTTCAAAAAAAAAAAAAAAAGAGCTGCAGCCTCTTTTTTAACTTATGATTTATCAAGATTCTCATGTCTAAAGACAAAAATCACACTAACTAAACGAAAAGATGCCCCAAAATATACTTAATCGTTTAGGAAATTGGTGAGATTTATTAATCACTAATCTTCCTCATGTATACGCTTCTACATTTCTCTCATGTGTAAGCTTATCCAAGTTAAAAAGCTATGATCTAAATATAGGGTATTGAAGTCTAGGACAACATAAATTACATAATTTTCTAAAAGCATAATTTAGTTTTCAATGAACAAATTTCACAATCATCGTGAGAGACTTTATGGGAATCGTTTCAGAAGATTAATAGGCCTGATAAAATCTCATAATTTTGTGTTAGTTATGGAACTTAAAAAACATCAAATAGGTGAAATTGTTAATCTGACTAGTTAATCGTTGTCAAGCAATTTTCGTAAAGATCTAAATGATTACTTTTGACCTTCTTCAATGTTTGTGGGAATCTATATGATGAGGGTCATTTCAGTTTCAAAAAATCTAGTATTTTGTGAATCATACTAATATTTAGATAGCAATTGGTAATTTTTGAATATTTTGGCGCTCCCTTGAAAAAAAGGTTGAAAATTCTTTGAATTGGTTTGAATATTTTTAACAACAACAACAACTAAGTATTAATGTTGAATTTTTCCTGTTTTCCTTTCCTTTACTCTTTTTTTTTTTTTTGTGTTCCCTCCAACTTGGATCAAATTACTTTTTTTCATTAGTTCATTAATCGCTCTTATCTGTACATAACCAAACAACCTTAAAGCGACTCTCCTTAACCTTTTCATTGATAGGGGCTATCCTCATCTTTAACCAAATTTTCTCATTTTGAATCCTATATTTCTATGTTTTAGCTTTTCATCTTCACATTCTCATTTCAGCTATTCTCATATTGTAAATATGTTGCCTCTTAATAATTGACCATTTAATACCATAAAGTATTGCTAGTCTTACAGCAATTTTATAAAATTTTCTCTTTTAACATAATAGATATTCTATAATCGCGCAATACTCTTGATAAGTTTCTCCACTTTATCTATCATGTTCTAATCTTATGATTCACAATTCACATTCTCTTCAATCTCTTAATCTTTATAAATTATTTATCCAAGATATCAAAAGCCTCATTGTTTAATATCTTTTAACAATCGAATTTGTACTCTGTTTTAGTCCTACTTAATTGAAGGCTTTAAATTCTAAAGTTTCTCGCAAACATTCAAACTTAACATTAACTTAATGTCTAGTTTCATTCACAAACACTATATTGACTACAAAAATTATACACCAAGGGATTTCTTTTTGAATCAATTTAATGAGCTCATATATCATTTGTGCAACTGATCCTTGATAGAAATCTATGGTAATAGGAAACTCATTTGTGATGCCTCCACTAGTTTCCGCACTAGTTATGGTCTGTCATACATATCCTTAATTAACTCAATATGCTTTAGAGAAATTATTTTCTTTTCTAAAACCCCTCCCTTAGCCTCTCTACGGACTCTTATCATATGCTTCCTAGGTCAATAAAAAATCTTATAAAAATCTTTGTAGGCTTCCCAATATTGTTCTATTAGGCTTTTAAGTAAGTAAATAACTTTTAAGGTAGATAGTTTTGGCAAAAAACCAAATTAATTTTCTGATATTATTGTTTTGTGTCATAACCTATGTTAACACTTAAGAATAATTTATTGAAAATATTTGTTAAGCAACATACATCCACTTCATCAAAGCACTTTTAGACTTCAATAATTTCATCTGGTCCCATAGCTTTTCTAATTTTTATAATCCTTAATACGTCCTTTACCTCGGTCATACAAATTCTACCTAAAAAAAAAAAAACCTATGATTTCTATCCTCAATTGGGTTACTCAATTTACTCAAATCTATTTTATCGCTTCCAATAAAGAGTATCAAACTAACTTTTCCATCTCTCTTTATTATGCTATTCTTTTACTAACAATTTTTTCCCTTCATTTTAAATGCACTAGACACGAATAAAGTCTCTTGCTTTCATTTTTCTCATCTTAACATGTTTATAAATATTGTTTTGTCGTTCCATCCTCCCCAACTTGGTATATAATTAATTATAAACTTTACATTTTGCCTCTTGAGCCACCTTTTTACTTCCCTCTTTGCCACTTTTTAATTTTCATAAGCAACATTATCTCTACATCTAGGTGCTACTCTCTCTCTCTCTCTCTCTCTCTCTCTCTCTCTCTCTCTCTCTCTCTCTCTCTCTCTCTCTCTCTCTCTCTCTCTCTCTCTCTCTCTCTCTCTCTCTCATATATATTATTACTGCTTGAACCTTCTTATTCTAGCACCAAGTCTCCTTAATCAGTCGCCCACATTTAGGTTTTTAAAAAAACTTATAGTAGTGTATATCCAAAAGAGTTTAATTCTTGGATACACGGCACAAACTTTAAACATTTTTAACTGACACTCATTTTCCAACATGGGATTGACCCACTGTTTTTGTAATACACACACACACACACAGAAGGGAGAAGGTTTTTAAAAAAACTTACAACGGTGTATATCCAAAAGAAACCAACTCTTAGATACACAACACAAATTTTAAATCTCTTTAACTTACACTCATTTTTCAATGTGGGGTTAACCCACTGTTTTTTCTTTTAAAAATACTATATATTTGTAACACACAAACAAGAAGAAAGGAGAATAGTATTTCATGTTTCATTATTTACTCCATATGACTTCTTTGAACTCTTTCAAAGCCTCCACTATCTTTTCCAACATAACTATTCAGTTTTCCTCCAACATATATAGCCCAAAGGCACTAAATATCCCAAAAAGAAAACTGTTAAATGCTGGTGAATACAGCAAAGCAAATGATGAGTTTTTTGAGAAATAAGAAAATGATGAGACAAATTGTTTATTAATCATACTCTTATGTACAGAATATATTGTGATATAATTTATTTTTTGAGAAATAATTTCAACCTTTATCGTCCGCTTTTGATAATTGTTTATTATCATTAAACCAAGACACCAATTGATTTTTAGTGTAAGTGAAGAGAATACAATTCCTTTGCACCACTTTTATATTTCACTTTATGTTCCACTAATCACAACTCATCATATATTTGTTTGAATTTCTTTATAGAATAGCCAAAATTTAAAATGGAAAAAAAAAAAAATTAAATGCATGCAAGTTGTGATTTGTGAAACATAAAATGGAATACAAAAAATGGTATAGAGAATTTGTATTTAAGTGGGGTTTGAACCCTAAATCTTTTATTTGACAACAAGAGAAGTTCAATTTGAGAGATATAAATATCAGCACATTGGGCCAATCTTTTTGTTTCATAATCTGTTTACTGCTTACAAGATTATCAGTCTACTTAGTATCAATTCTTTACTTCTTGAAGCTGTAATATAAGTATTTGACTCATTTTTCTTTGTTCAGCGTGGACAAAATCCTTGAACGTTACCGCCAATGTTGTTACTCACAAGCCAACAATGTGGCTGAGGAGGGAACGCAGGTTTTGTTTGAAAAATCTCTATCTGAATTCCAATCTAGACGTATTGAATGCTATTTCCATTTTGAAGAGTATCTTCATGAATCCCACATGCATGTGTTTCTAGCATGTTTATGTTGTTATTAATTGACAAAATGCAAAAAAAAAAAAAAAAAAAAAAAAAAAAAAAAAACCCATGAATTTTGTGTCATTTTCAAACAGACTGCTGTTGTTTCAATTTATGATCCGTTTGGATTGATGCGGAAGGGAGGAGGAGTAGAGTAGAGTAAAGCAGAATTGGCCCAAAATTAACCTATTTTCAAATAACTCTACCCTACTCCCCTCTCTCCCCCCTCAATCTAAACAGGCCCTTAAAGTTTTTCAATCCTAAGGTTTGGAAAATCACTTAATTGCTCATTCTATCACATTTTCACTTTAAACCCCATACTTCTTCCGTTCACAATAACTTTTAATTTGTCTTAGTAGAGAGACTTGTGGTGCTGCAAATCAGTGTGAAGTTCGTTATTTATGAATAGAAATTCTCTATTTGTTTTTTGTGTTTTACTTTATGTTCTACTAATTATAGTATATGCATTGTGTCTGTTTTGTTTTAGAGAAGATATTTTTAAATTTTATTTGAAAATTTGATTATTTATAAAGAAAGTAAAAAAAAAAAAATGACAAATTGTGATTGGTGAAGTATAAAGTGGAACAAAAAAAAAATAAAACAGATGATTTATATTCATTATTTGCTCTCTTTTTGTGCTGCAATTAGTACAAAAGAGATCATTTTGTAAGTTGCTGCAGTTTGGAATTTATCTTTGCTAGAGAGTATCCTTTCTCTCTTGTTCTGTAGCTTTGTTATTCACTTATTTCTTTGCAATTTGAGGCAAAAAATATTAAAAAGTTTTTTAAAATTTTGAGTTAGAGAGAAATCTCTTTGAAAACACTGCAAAAATGTGAGGTGGAGTTTTTTTTTTTTTTTTTGTATGTGCAAATACTTTTGGGTCTCCCAAGGAACCACCCAAGGGGAGGTGGAATAAGTCAAATTGATAGATAGTTTGGATTAGGGTTTAGGGTATTGGTTTAAGGGTTTAGGGTTTTTGGATCTTGGGATTTGGTGTTAGTGTGTTGTATGTGACTTTTGAAGGTATATATCAGTTCCCCATTTTTCTCCACTTTTAAAATTTTAAACTGAGTTTACGTTGGGGGAACTGTGCAACACTGATCTTAGTATTAGTGAGGGTGAGCTATTTGGGTGAATATGGGATTTGGGTTGTGTAAGAATGCCTCCACCATATTTGGATCTCCAAATTCATTAATGAAAGTTTCTCTTCATTGCCCATGGACGTAGGCTAATATTGAATCTTTATGTGTTTGTGTATATTTTTCTTCATTCCTAGTATTTGTTTTAAAGATTTTTCTAGAACCTATAGTGGCGGGAAATTTTGACCCCCAATAAAATGAATCAATTAATCAAGTTGATTAATTAATCATATTACGCAAAAGGTCCAATTCAATTTATATTGGGCATAACCATGTCATAAAAACTAAGTGCAATGGAAAACAAATTTTTGATACAATGATATTGTTATAAATGGAAAAACTTTGACAGGAAAAACCCCAATAGGTGGTTAAAGGTCACCACTAATTTAAAAAATTTACTATGAAAAAAATGGAAGTTACAAGAACAAGAAATATACCTAAATCCAAAGTTGCTACCTATAATAGAACTCACCAACGCTATCCAAGTAGAACTCCATCCTAGTTGGACTCATCTAATTTGTGAATCTCTTCGGTGCACACTCATCCAATTCGTGTCTAACACACCATAGCAAAAGCTTAATTGTACTAGGTTACCTTTACAGTAGCTTCACTTGGAACATCTCAGAAGTCCTCAATACATTGTCGAATGATGCTTGATACAAAACTCTTGACACACAAATGTCCCAAAAAAAATCTCTTTCTTCTCTTTCTGAACTCACAAGTTCAATAGATGAGGGTTAGGATTTTCTCTCTTAATACCTTAAGGTATCTGCCTCTACAACTCTTTTCTTAAAAGCTGTGCTTAATGAGCCTTTATATAGCCTTTTTAATTAGGGTTACAAAAACCACTTGTTCAACCGATTTTAAAACAGGTTTTCTCTCTAATACCTTAAGGTATCTGCCTCTACAACTTTTTTTTTTTTTAAGTTGTGCTTAATGAGCCTTTATATAGCCTTTTCAACTAGGGTTACAAAAACCACTTGTTCAACCAATTTTAAAACAGCATGCAAAACAAAGAAATTTGGATCCGCAAATCTTGATAGGTTGACTAGTGTCGAGGCAGCAGTCAAGCTTAAGTAAATCTCAATTGGTCCTACTAGCTCTCCATAGACTCCCATACCCCATCCATGAGAATTTTTTTTTTTTTTTTTTTTTTTTTGTTGGTCATTTTCAATATCATTACATAAATAAATGTGCACTTGGCCATTTTAAAATTTCTTGTTAATGACTTCAAAGGAGAGAGAGAGAGAGAGAGAGAGAGAGAGAGAGAGAGGAATCATTTCTCTTGTTGGAGAGAACACCTTACAAAAACTTTAATTGAGGTCTTAATATAACATATATAGTTTTAATCTAAAATTTTAAGTTTATGAATTTGGGTCCAATTTTGTTAGAATAATTTCTTAACTCTTTACTTTTTCTCTATATGAACATTCCACCCATACATGTATATCCATGATTTTAAGAACCAGACCATACTGGCCTGTTTAAACAGAAACCAAACACCAATTCGATCCAGTAAAAATCTCTAACCGGTCAAAACCAAGAACCGGAACCAAAACCGATTCTTTAACTATATCGGTTTTTAAAACCATGTGTATCCAACAATTCTCTTGTCATGTGTGGGTCAAGCTTTAAGACGTCTCCCTTTCTTGACTGCAAATAAGTATTACCAGTTCCTCTTAGGCTCACGTATGTTGTCAATGGGAACCAAAGATCATTTGTAAATGCTTTGTGGGCTTGCGTTGTGCAAAACTTTGATAAGATTTCCACCTTATGGCATACCACCATTTACTCTAATACCACGTGGAGAATAACACCTTTGGAGGATTTCAGTTGAAGTCAGAATATAACATATAAGGATATCACTTAATTTAAAAGTTTAAATTTACAAATTTAAGACTAAATATGTTATATTAATTTATCTGTTTTTACATTTTTCCTTCATGAAGGATTTTCACTCAAACTTTGTATTCCTAATGTCTCTGTGTTTTTTTTTTTTTGGAACTACTTGTATATTGGTTGATAAAGTATGATACTGTTAGATAATGAATAATGCATTGGCAATGAGACCTATATTTTATTCTCACTCAAGGATGTCTCCAAACCAAACCGCTGTCAAATATTGTCTCGATTCTAATTAGATTTAGTTTGAGTTTTCTTGGCTTGGAAGGAAATATTTTTCTTTAGCGTGGAAGTAAGAGATTCTTACTGATATGAAAGGAAAAATGTTTTCTTGTTGAAGGAGTAATTGAGTATTCATTGTCTATTAAGAAATAGAATTGAAACCTTATAAATAAATATTGTTGCAAAAGTTTTGGTGGCTTTTGCCTAAGGGTCCTCCCACATGTGGAGATGAGAAGCCTCTTAGAAGGACAAGGAGTGGGTTTCTTGGAAAACTAATTGGGTAGATTTTTGGGGTTAAAAGTGACCTGGGGCTGTGGTTATGTGTTGTAAGTTTGTTTTATAAGTGACAGTTTTTGAGAGTATTGGGGCTTTAGAGTTGTGAGTTTGTGGATGAGAGAAGTTTTCTTTATGTTAATGAGACTTGAGTATGGTTTGTGTGAGTTGTGAGTGTTGTGAGGTTTGATTAAATGTTGTTGTAATCCATATTGTTGATGATAGATTTTGGTTGGCATCGCCCATGACGTTGGACTGGAGTTGGCAAACCACATTAAATATTGTTATCTTACATGAATGCTTTACCCTTTTTTGTTGTGAATGCACTTCTGCCAGCCTCAAATCACAACAGTTGATGGTAGAGCTAGCTTTCACTTTTACACAACAGCCAAATTCCATTTCAGCCCTTCTCCCCAGGGCGGCAGACAAATCAAATTCATTCTTTTCTTATCTGTTCCTATTTTTCAGAAACGCTGCAAAATTAACATGTCTTCTCACATCACAACCCTTACCAAGCTCAAAGCACAGATACATTTATGTGTCTAGCTATAATATAATTCCAAATTTCAATGATTTATTATGTTTGAGAGCTATGGAAGTAAGCTAATATCACTGACCCCTGTATGATGCAGATTAGTAATGATTAGCTCTACAAGAAGTCACTCTTTTCTTAATGTTCTTGTTTCTCTTTTTGTTGTTCAACTTAGACCTTATACCAAGAAGTCTCAAGGTTACGCGCCAATTATGAATCTCTTCAGCGCTCACAAAGGTTAATTCATTCATACCCGAACTTCTATCCATTACTCACTTGTTCACCATATGAGGAATGCAATTGAGATGTAACTTTTTTGAGCGTGTGCATATATTATATACACATTCAATCTCCAGAACACACAAATGAATATAAGCTTTCTATATGTGTTAATAAGGCATATGCTTGGAGAAGATCTTGAATCACTTAATCTGAAAGAGTTGCAACATCTTGAGAAACAGCTCGATAGAACTCTCTCACAAGCAAGACAGCGGAAGGTATGTAACAGGATGATATTGGAGTATCCATGCACATGAACTCTCACACTTGCACATGCACAAGTGCACACATCACTAGCTATTGGCTAAATTGGAATCTTACACACATGAACTCCCTTGTTAATTCAAAACTCATTAGGTATGTGTATAACTTACCAATAAAAAATTGGTATGATTCTCTTTGATGCATTTACAACTCGTTTGAGAGACAAGAATATATAGGCAAGAAAGGAATGAAAAATTAAAGAATTTGGGAGTTTAATAGGAACGAATATATTTTAACCACTTTAAAATTGAGAGAAATCAAAGGAAATAGAATATGGTTTAATGGAATTTTAAAGACCCCTATTATTATTATAGAATATAATAGTAATATATTTTTTTTTTTATAAAAAGATTCATTTCAATTTAATTCCCAAACAAAATTACTTTTCATTCCATTCAATTCCTTATGAACAAGAGAGAACAAGAAAGAGAATAAATATTTAGTTCATTTCAATTAACTTTCATTCTTTTCTTTTTTATCAATTCAATTCCTTTATAAACTTCTAAACATAATGCTATTTTCTTCCCATCATATCCTCATTAGAGAAACAGAATATCTCAAAAGTGAAACAGACTTTCTAAGATCATCATGCTCAATCATCAACTGTTAGATTACTATAAGCTATAACATAGATACTGTGGACCATGATTTGTAATACCATAGATTTTAACTTGGTTTTGTAATACTATGAGTTATCTTGTTTTTTATATTAGTATTGTATTCATATTTAGGACATTGTAACAAACAATGGTCTTAGGGTTATTATATTAAGGATATTGTATTCTATATATACCTTTATGTAGATACATTGTAACAAGCAAAACTCAAGACTAAAAATTAATATTGCTGTTTAGGACACATTAATTCACTGCATGCATTCTTTTTGCTCTCATCTTCCCCTTTTATTTCATTTTTAATATCATATATATTTTTAACAGAAACAAATAAAAGTTGCCCAAAGGTCAATTTTAATATACCTAGCTACTGCATATAATCAAAACATTTCAACTGAAATGTAATTTTAAATCTGATTGAATATATAGAAGTCATATATAAGTGACAGATTGAAACCGTTGAGAGTCAACGCAGTCTTGTACACAAGGAATTCCACAGGGGAAAGTAATTTGATTTGCCTTAAAGAATAACCATTGTATATATGCAGAATGATAAGAAGCATATAAAGCAGTTTTTCTGATAGTTACAGACCTGGCACTAAAGTAGTGAAACTCATTGTCCTATATATAATATACCGTACACAAAACAACTGATATATTAGTTGTAACTTGTTTCTGTCTATCTCTCTCTCTCTCTCTCTCTCTCTCTTTTCATTGATTTGTGTGGATATTAATGTTATTGTAATTAAAAATGCATTTTCTTCTTTAAATGCAGACGGAGATGATGTTAGAACGATTGGAAGGACTACGCAAAAAGGTAAGGCATTCAAAACCAAGATCACATTGCTTTGCTTTTATGCATTGTTAGTATGGAAGGTCATAGTGTTGATAGTTCAGATTAAATATCATTTATTCTCCCAAAACTTAAGCTAATATAAAATAGTATATTTAATCATGTTAATTATTGTTCTGAACATATAATTTGTGTGCTTTGTGAAAATCAGATTTGGTTTGGTTGCACTAATCACATTTTGGGTAAATTTTGACATAATTTGGGACATGATAAAGACCTGTATGCTGTCTGTTTTTACATAACTATACTTTGATATGTGAATGTGTGTAACCAATTTTTTTGTAGGATTTTTGTGTGTTAATATGTCATTCTCAATGCTTTTTGCATACATTGGCAGGAGCAAGATCTAGGAGAAATAAACAAACAGCTCAAATCTAAGGTTGTACTTTGAGTTCCTGGCCGTGTCAATATGTGCATAATGATTTGAATGTTCTGGTAATAAGCCTTTTATTTGTGTACTTATTTGCGTACTCCAATAACAATTTTTCAGCTTGAGGAACCTGGTCAACGTACTGAAGCTATTCAAGAGCCAGGAAATCCTAGCACAGTAGCACGTGATAACCAGCTTAAGGTGCACACTCCACAAGCCAATCACAAGGACTCTGAACCCAACTTACAGATGGGGTACTGATCTCTCTCTCTCTCTCTCTCTCTCTCTCATATTTAATTGAAAGTACTGTTATTTCTTGGTTGGAGCAAACCACTTTCTGTACCACTACCTCAGTCCAAATTTTCCAGAAACACCTTCAATAAAGATCAGCATTTTGTAACAGTTTTGCTTTATAACCAAAACTATTTATAGAATTTGCAAGTCAGATATCTTTGATAGAGAGAGTTCATTGATGCAGGTACAACCAACCTCTTCCCCCAGAAGAAGCAATGGCAACAAGGAACTTAGCAGGTGGGAGTAGCCGTAACCAGGGATGGCTTCTTTGAAGGATTCCCACAAGCTTTTCCAACCTGAATTAGAGGATGCCTAGTGACGTCTCTCTAATTCAGTTGTGTGACTAATAATTAATTATGGAACCATGCATTTGAACTAGTAAATAATGAATAAACATGTACATATATCTATGAATATTTGTGATACAGTATGCAACATATGATTGTAAGTGTGCATTTGCTAATGATGATTTAAGAGCTTTACATTTATAATAAATATATGGCATACATTAACAAATTTGTTTTTAAAAAATTTTTATTGGAAATTGAAAAAGTTGTCAAAATTTTTTTAATTCTCGATAAAACTTTTTTTAAAATTGATATACTATTATGTGTCCTTAGAGTGTATATTAGTAAAATCTAATATATATAGCCATATATGAGAAGAGAGAGTTATCCTCTCTGTCTCCCTTTTGGTTAATTAGTTTATTGCACCATTCTCAGTTTTCCATCTTGTTGTCCAACTTTGCTGAATGAAAAGAAGAAAAAAGTGAAAAGATAAAATCTAAAGATGAACTTTTTTGCATATGCACTCAAAAGCTTTTCAGCTGGAGAGTTTTTCCCTTTCTTTGTGGACACAAAAGGCAAACTAGTCTAATGATTCAGTTAAAATGCCAACTTTCATTCAAAGTAAAATGTTGGCAATCAAACTCTCTTGATAACTTTTTCATGTCAAACTTGCTTTAAGAAACAGCAAGTAGTTTTTGATAGATTAGTTTTAACACATTTTTTTATATTTTTAATAATATTACGTACATTTTTACAAATTTTTTTATTTACACATATATTAAAAATATTCAAATAACATAATTCAAACTCTCCTCCTAAATAGCTTCAAATGTTTCAATGATGTATTAGTTTGACTAGTTTCCCGCAGTCTGCAGATGCTGTGTATTGTAGTTTCAGGTTCAAACCTTGTTAAAGAACAAAGACTATTTTATAAAGCTGCAAAATCCGTGACAGCATGGTGTTGGGCAAGGCGTACGTGAGTAGCGGCAGTAGCCTATAAGCTTTCAGGATTAGTTTTTTTTTTTTTTTTTTTGCCCCAAAAAAAATCTTTTTCTTTTGGTTTGGTACGTCGAGTCAGAATTATGTAGGGTCTTTTCAAAATCTTATTCTTTTTGCTTGGTACGTGAAGTCAGAAACAGTTTCTGCTGAGAGCTTTATAGGTTTAGATTATGAGTCCGTTTGGATAGAGCTTATTTTTACTAAATTGAAAATTGAAATTGAAATTACTGTAGCAAAATAATTTTTTAATATGTGAATAGTACTGCGGGACTTATTTTTAATAAAAAAAATTACTAAAAAAGTACATGAACAGTGCGTGAACAGTGAATGAACAGTGCGAAAACAGTGTCAAACAGTGATTTTTGTCTCTGCACAGTATTGCTACAGTGGAAAAAAGTGCATGAACAGTAAACACACGTTGAAAAAAAAAAAAAAAACGCAGAAGAGGAAACGCAACGGGAGAGAAGCTCTATCCAAACGCTCACTATATCTGCTGTGTAAACGCACATTAAAGATACTATTATACATATATTCACAAAAAAAAATTATATATATTATGTATTTTTTACAAATATTGTTATTTTGTGTATATTTATAATATAAATTTATGTTGCAAGTACAAATATAAATATAAAATTTTCCAAGTTTTTCAAAACAAAATCAGGTTAGCCAGCGGTAGTTCCTGTCATCCTGTGGCTATGAACATTGACGGTTTAAAAAATAAAGAAAAGGTTGTACTCGTACCATCTATTTCACCGGATGCTTTGAACGTTTCAATTGGGAATATCGCTCACAACATTTTTATTTTAATTTTCGAATTTCAATAATTTAGTCACATTTTTTTTGGGTATATCTCATAATCCAACCTTTTGGAACCATCTCATTTATCAGCATCTTGCAACTTTCTCACCTGTCTTTGCCAAAATTTTATAAACATGTTATCTAAATTATCTTTCTATAGCATGGTATCTTGGATTTTTGGAATGAGATTAAATTCAATAAGAATGTGGCATAAAAGTTTATGTTTACACCAACTAATAATATTGTGCCATGTCAGTTCTTTAAAATAATTGCACATAAAATATTAAAACGTAATACACACAATTACTATCTATTTCAATAGAATAAAACCTAAAGTAAACTTCCTCTAGAACCAATACACCTTAGAAAGCTGCCGGGAATATCAATCAAAGCTTCTGATCCAGGCTTTTTGATCTAAACTCAAAGCTCAAAAGGTCAGAGGTCATGGCTCATGTATTTTTTTGATTTACAAACACCACTTTTACTTGTACTGGAGAGCAGAACTCTTGCCAACGCCAAGTCCAATCACTATTTCAATAGATTTTTCATATTTTCAAGGTAAGTTACTATCATATTCTATAAAATAATTAATGGACTTGGAGTCGGCAGGAATTCTGCTCTCAGTACAAGTAAAAGTGGTGTTAGTAAATCAAAAAATTACACGAGCCAAGACCTCTGACCCTTTGAGCTTTGAGTTTTAGATTAGAAAGCCTAGGTTAGAAGCTGTGATTGATTCCCAGCAGCTTCTCAAGGTGTAGTGGTTCTAGAGGAAGTTTAGTTTAGGGTTTTAATTTATTAAAATAGATAATAATTGTGTGTATTATGGTTTAATATTTCATGTGCAATTATTTTTAAAAATCTAACGTGGCGCAATATTATTGGATAGAGTAAATATAGGCTTTTACACCATGTCCTCATTGAATTTAATCTCTTTTGGAATATAATATCTAATGTGAAGTTACCATTTAATATGACGTAAGCTATTATTGGTGAATATGACATATATACAGTAATATGTGAAATTATTATTGTCAATCCCAAATGACAAAAAAAAAAACAAAAAAAACAAAACAAAACAAAACAAAAAGAAAGGAAAAACATGTGATATCTTATGATGTGTGGAACCTACAATTGAATATATTATAAATATATACTATTTTATTTGATCATTTCAAATTTAATGTCAAAAATTAAATCATATGTTATATAATAAAAATTGGGCTTAGAAGCCGTGGTTGTGCCAAGTGTCTTCACCAAATTGCAGAAATTGTAGATTTTTTAAAAAATAGACATATTTTTCTTTTCCTATAATTTCTAAGTGGATAAAAATCACAACTTTTTTATAAACCAACAACATAGTAGTATGTTTATGATTTTAACTTCTCTTATAATTTCTAAGTTGATAAAATTCATAATTTGATTACAATCTAAACTCTATCTTAATTTGATTACAATCCAAATATTTATTAATATCTTTTATAAAAAAAATCTTCATTAAAAAAAAAAAATAGCAACATGTACATGTTCAAGTTGAGAAAAAAAAAACTTAATTAAAAGAAAAAGTTCACTGCCCCAAATTGCAAGAAATTTATAGATAAGATCAAAAAATATAAAAATATTAGGCCCTATGTATATCACTATATCTTACTTGAATTTGATCACAATTGAAATACTAATCCAAGTCAAATACTACCTCCAAAACTAATATATATATATATATATATATAATATGTAAACCAGAGAGAAACTCCAATTGCGATTCTAATCTATATTGTGCCACATGTCAATGTAAATATGAAATTGGAGTCTAATTTTCCTCCATCTTTTGTAATTCTGATGTGCTTCTTTTTTCTTTTTCTTTTTTTCCACACTCGTGTATTTTCAAGTTCACCTCCCTTTTTCCACAACCACGTATTTTTAAGTTCACCTTCCTTTTCCACAACGATTCAGACACCTTAATATACAACTTCCATCTTCTTCAATTAATGCTATGGAATTTTAAAAGAATCTCTCGGTATCAATGATGCATATATTTGAGTATTTTTGTATCTTATATAAAAAAAGGTAATTCAGATATTCCAATTGTACTTGTCTTTACAATTTTCATGGTCCTGGTATATGCTCTGAAAAATGAATTCCAACCATTCCTAAGGTTTGATTATTACTTTCTTTCATCTACCTATACTGTTGTTCCTTTTTGTGTAAATTTTTTATTGTTTAATTATATAATTTTGTGGTTTTCCTATGATTAATGTTACGTGTTTATTTTATTTCTTTCCTTTTTGTCAATAATTTTTATTATTTAATTATAAAATTGTTTTGTTTTCCTATCATTGATATTGCATGTTTCTTTTCTTTTTCATAACAAGTTGCAAGGAAACTTAGAATTTTAATGGTTCTAGTTTATACTCTGCAAAATGAATTTCAACCATTCCTAAGGGTTGATTACTCATTTCTTTCATCTACCTATGCTTTCCGTCCTTTTTGTGAATAATTTTTATTCTTTAATTATATAAGTTTTTTTTTTTTTTCCCTATGATTGATGTTGCATCTCATTTTTCAATTTCATAACAAGTTGTGAGGAAACTAGGGAATTGTTTGAATTGCAAATGAGAGTTCTAATAATACATTAATAAAGGGTATATGCTGTTTTACAGTAAAAATGTGTTCATAACTTATATGATAAAGGGTCTTTAATTAAACAACTTATTGTCTTAACAAAGATTATCTATGTTTTCACAGTTTATGTCCCTATTTGCTGTGGTTTTTTCTCCCAGAGGAGATTGTCATAAAATTGGGAAACTCTGCTGCTAACGAACTGAGGCTTTTTAACTACGTATTTCCTTACCAAAGGTCAGCTCTTTTTTATTGTTTATGTTGTTATTATTATTGGTTAATTATTTGATAGGCTGTTGATATGCTATTTATTAGAGCTTTTAATGTTCTAATTTGAATGGTAGTCACAATTGTACACAAAATTCCTATTATCCCTTGACCCTTGAATCTATTCTCAATTCATAAAAAAATATATGACAAGTAGTTAGTTGTGATTTTCTATAGTACCTGTTTATTTTATTAACAAAGGCCAGTTTTTTTCCCCTGTTTATGTTGTGATTACAAAAAATTGAACCTTATCCTTGTGATTATCAAAAATTTGTAATTACTTCTCATAGAATATAAAAACCTAAAGGCCACACCATACTTTCATATACAGATTTCCTCAAATCACGTAGGAGTCTTTAATGACTCTCTCTATCTCTTGGCTTTTTTTTTTTTTTTTAAAATTTTCACATCAATCTCAATTACTCTAAAATCCTTAATTTTTGTGCCAAAGGAATTATATATATATATATATATGAAATCAAAGCTAAGAGAAAATATAATTTAAATTCTAAATTGGATAGTTAATTTTGCATCAAGTATCTTATATAAAATTTTAAATTTTTGTGCATACATTAACACCTAACACAAAAGTTAAAAAACCACAATAATCAAGTTCATTCACCGAAGCAAAAAACATTTAACTTGCACACTATAAAAATCCCTACCATCCCATTCGTTGTTCATATAAGCATAAACATACAACCTTCCAGAAACATTCAATGACATTTTCCACACAAAAAAAAAAAAAACATTCCTACACCTTCACCACTTAAAAGTTAAAACTAATACAAACTTCCACTCTCGCATAAATCTTCACATTTAGCCTTCATCTATCTCTCAAATGCATAATCTTTGCTCTGAGTTTTTAAAGGCATTCAAGGTAGTTTCTCTCTATCTCACTTGCTTTCATATTCTTATTTTTTCCCAAATTTGGTTTGCGATTTGTGCAATCATTTTTTTTTTTAGTGGTATGATGAAGATCAAAAAGGCAAAGCCTCCATTAACCCCCACCCCCTCTTTTTTCAGTTCCTTTATGTTAATGTTTATTGGCCATATGATTTCCTTCTTTTGTTCCAACCAAGCCCATATGAAGAAACCGAATTTGATTTCCTTCTTTTTTCTTTCTTCATAATTTCTTATTAACATTATGAAGTTTACGTAAAATTAAAAGCAGACAATTATTAATTAGAAAACAAGCAAGCAAATATGTTTAAATTGCACAAAAGATATTTATAATAATATTATTCTAACTTATATATTCATTTTCAATATTGATTTAAATTTTTTTAATCCAAATTAGAAAAAAAATTTCGTTACATCAGATGAAGTTTTCCCAAAAATAAATAATAATTAAAAAAAAACATTATGAAGCAGACAATTATCACTTAGAAAATGAGCAAGCCAAAAAAGGAAAAAAAAAAGTGTTTCTCAATATCAAAAATTCAGAATTAATAAATTTTAAACAAAAACAATATGGACAATTTACATTTTCTACCTAATAATATCCTTACAAGATTTTTTAAAGACTTAAAAAAATATAACAATGACTATTTTTCAATAGTATTTAAATTATATATATATTGGAATTATAATATGCATCTTAATGTATATTTTTTAAGTATATCCATGCAATTGTTAAAAAATTAAATAATGCTAAGTTTTATTAAACATGAATAAACTAAGTTTTTTAAAAATGACTAAACTCATGATTAACAAATAAAAAAACAAAACCAATAGTATCACTTAAATAATAAAATGCAATATATTTTTTTTATTGTTTTATTAAATTATATCTATTCTCGTGAGGTAGTATGGGTTACATACTAGTTAGATTATAAAACGTAAATACAAAATCTTCTAATTAAAATGAATTACAAGGATCAACAAAGCTAATTTGATAAAACCTAAGACACCAAAACAAAAAGAAGAATAATTAGCTAGATAATGGTAAGATTACACCACTTCTTTTCTACAATATGCATACACACACACACACATGTAGTGTGATTTTTACTTTCAATTATATAATAACAATTCATTTAGCTATTATTTTTTAATAAAATTATATGTTTTATGAGTTTATACTGAAAACCTGTGCAACAGACAGGACTTAAACTTAAACTTAAAGTTTATATATATATATATATATATATATATCCTCTTTTGTTTTTGTTTCTTGTTTTTTTGGTAGGATGAAACTCACTCAAATTTTAGTGTCTTCTTTCATGTTTTCAAGGACAAAAATTAAATTCTTATGTGAGTTTCTCTACTTCAAATTTTTAATTGGTTAATAATTTAGATTGTTCTTAATTATTGGATTAAGGTTTCCACTTAAACATGATTTTAATTATTGTTTCAGATAGCTATTAATTATTAAATTCAAGGGTTTTCCATTTAAATATATGCAATTAATTGAGCCTTAAAGTTCAATATATTATTGAATATCATTTTATATTTTTTTTAGGTATCTTTACCATCTTCCATTATATATGTATATATATATATAGAGAGAGAGAGAGAGAGAGAGTTAGGTTCAAGTTAGGTTCATATACACACACACACACACACATTTTATGATACCTTAGTCTCACACAGGGGCGGAGGGAGGGGGGGCAGGTGCCCCCCTGAAATTTCAATTGTTTTGCCAAATAGGACCTGAAATACCATATTTGCCCCCATACACAAAAGACAAAAAAAAATATCTCTCACGTGACCTTTCTAGCTTTCCTCTTTTTTTTTTTTGGTTGACAGAAGTGAAAGGAGCTTTTCAGCTTTCCTAGAATCCTATTACTAGTAGATTTCTATAGTTCTAATCCTAGTAGTAGTAGACTTGATGACTTGATGCCCACTTGGTAATGATTAAAAAAATAAAAAATAATTTTGCTACACCTACATGGATAGAAGTCCATATTAGTATAGAACATTGAAAAAAAAAGAGTATATATAATGCACACAATGAAACAAGGCACGCCTCCTTCAAAAAGAAAAAATTTCTTTTCAATCTGGTGTCTTTCTTTGGATCTCAGAGTTGCTGTGCAGTTTTTAAAAGCATTCAAGTTGGGTTTTTAATACTTCTAGGTATGCATACTCTTAATACTTTTGCTTTGATTTATTTATTTATTTAATATTTTAAAGAATCAAATTATATGTTTAAACTATTTATATTTAGATGAATCTCTTGATTTGACTATTTTTAACCATAAATTTATAATTCAAATTATATGTTTAAACTATTTGTATTTATAATTATCTCTTAATTTGATTATTCTTAATCATAAATTGTAATTTTGTTCTTTATTTTAATGATATGACATATATATTTGTAGTTAATTGAGATTATGGAGAATCCTGATCATAATAATGAGTCCGAATCAAGTCCTAAACGAGCTTGTATCGAAGTGGATGTTGCAAATCTTCCCACAGATCCTAGTTTAAGAATAAAAATTTCTAACATCATCCTAATGAAAGAGATCAAATTAGAAGGCATTATCTACAAAACAAACCTTGTCAACCAGTTAATCATGATTTTCCACAAAGTCAATTTGGCAAAACAAAGCGTCGATTTAATCCAGTGTGGTTCAAAGATTATCCTAGTTGGTTGGAATATAGCATTACGAAAGATGCTGCATATTGTCTATTTTGTTATCTATTTCGACCTGATACTGGTGATCAAGGAGGGGGAGACTCATTTGTCACTGAAGGATTCAGAAATTGGAAAAAGAAGGAGAAATTACAAAATCATGTTGGGGATCACAACAGTGCACATAATATAGCTCGAAGAAAATGTGAAGCTTTGTTAAACCAGAGACAAAGTATTCAAACAGTTATAAGCAAGCAATCAGATGTTGAGAAAAGGGAATATCGAACTCGTTTTAATCCATCAGTGGATTATATTTGTTTTCTACAACGGCAAGGATTAGCATTTCGTGGCCATGATGAATCTAAAGACTCCAATAATCAAGGAAATTTTCTTGAATTATTACGGTTTCTTGCAAATCACAATGAAGAAATTGATAAGGCAGTCCTCGAAAATGCTCCTGAAAATCATCAAATGATCTCTCTTGATATCCAAAAAGAAATAGCAAATGCTGCAGCCGTTGAGACAATAAATGCTATTATTAAAGATATTGGAGACTCATTATTTGCTATTATAGTTGATGAATCACGTGATATGTCTACTAAAGAACAATTGGCAATTGCTTTGTGCTATGTGGACAAACAGGAACATGTGAATGAGTGCTTTTTAGGGATTACACATGTTAATAATACATCAGCAGTAACACTAAAGAGTGCAATTGAGGAAGTATTTAATAAACATAACTTAAGCATTAGTAGATTGCGGGGACAAGGCTATGACGGGGCAAGCAACATGCGAGATGAGTTAAATGGACTAAAAACTCTTATTTTGAAAGATAATCCTTCTGCCTATTATGTCCATTGCTTTGCACATCAACTTCAATTAACATTAGTTGCAGTAGCAAAAAATCACATCCAGATTGCAACCTTTTTTAACTTAGTTGCAAAGATATTCAATATTGTTGGAGCATCATGCAAACGTCGAGATATTCTTCGCGAAAAACATAATGCAGAAGTTATAGAAGCACTAAAAAATAATGAAATTTCAACTGGTCGTGGCTTGAATCAAGAAATGAGTCTAAAAAGACCTAGAGATACACGTTGGAGTTTTCATTATGGTGCACTTGTTAATCTTATTCACATGTTTTCTTCTGTAATTGATGTGATTGAAACTATTATAGAAAATGGTTTAGATTCTGATCAGAGAGCAGAAGCAAATATCTTAATTGGTTTACTCCAAACATTTGAATTTGTGTTTGATTTACATTTGATGAAAGGTGTGCTTGGCATAAGTAATGAGTTGTCACAGGCATTACAACGAAAAGATCAAGATATTGTGAATGCTATGAAGTTGGTTGACATTTCAAAGCAACGTTTACAAGTCATGAGAGATGATGGGTGCAACTCTTTGCTAGAGGAGGTTTCTGCATTTTGTGCAAAAAATAATATTGATGTTCCTGATATGGATGATTTATATCAACCTCGGCCACGAAGAAAAGCTCAAAACATGAAAAATTCACATAATTATCAAGTGGAGCTTTTTTATACTGTTATAGATATGCAACTTTAGGAACTTAATAGTCGTTTTGAAACTTCTAAATTATTACTTTGTGTTGCGTGTTTGAAACCAAATAACTTATTTTCAGCATTCAACAAGGAGAAATTGATTTGGCTTGCTCAGTTTTATCCAAGTGATTTTTCAACAGTTCAAGTTTCTTTCTTGGATAACCAACTTGAGACATACATCCATGACATACGGTCCACTGAAGAGTTTTCAGCACTTAAAGGAATTGGACAACTTGCTGAAAAGATGGTAGAAATGAAAAAGAATGTTTCATATCCATTGGTTTACTCATTACTGACTTTGGCATTAATCTTACCAGTTGCAACAGCTACTGTTGAAAGAGCTTTTTCAGCAATGAACATAATTAAAAATCGATTACACAATCGAATAAGAGATCAGTGGATGAATGATTGCTTAGTCACATATATTGAGAAAGATATATTTAAGACTATTGAGTGTGAAGAAATTATGCAGCAGTTTCAAAATATGAAAAATCGTCGAGGGCAATTGAATAAAATAAGCTAGGTGTGAAAAAATAAATTAAAGTTTACATTTTATGTTAGAATCTGTATGACAATTACATTATCATATAGTTGTTTACTTATTTTATTATTAATATTGATTAATTTTTTTAGATTAATTTTTTACTTTCAATTTTATCTTTTAATCTTGCCCCCCCCCGACCTAAATTCCTGGCTCCGCCACTGGTCTCACACAACATGCATTCATTTTATTATTTAAAAGTAAAATATTCATTTATTTTTATTACTTATTTTGAATAAATTAATAAAAAATTATTTACATATGAATATGAATTTTGATTAAGCCGTGCATTAGACGGGCATGATACTAGTTGCAATAATAAAATAGCAAAATAATATGGGGTGAGTTATCAATTTATGTGGAAAAATTATTATCATGTGTCATGTTACCAATTGAGATACCATACCCAAAAAAAAGTGTGGTTATTATAAAAATTTTCCATGGCTTTATATTTAAAATAATTATATGGTTAAGATATTTCTCAATCTTACTTTTAAGTAATTTATGGTCAATTTCTTTCTATTTCTAGGTTTAGAGGGATTTGGAAAGTTTCACAAAATATGATGTTTTAAATTTTTTTCTTAAATATAAATAATTGTGATAGATATTGATAAAAGAGCTCGTGCACGCGCGCACATATATATATGGATCTTGTTAATGAGTAACTCTTTTATCATCAAACCAAGACACTTGTAGGTTTTTGGCATAGGCGAGGATTAAACCACAATTCTCTTATTCAATTATTAGGAACTTCACTAGTTTAGCTAATTGAAACCCACCTTAAAATAGTTTCTTTTTAATATCCACTAGAATTATGCCCATGTGATGCACAGCTTAATAAAAGAATTATATATAAATTTTAAAATATATGTTTTTTGATAATATAATTAAATTTAAAAAAAATAAAATAGTATAAATATTTTAAAGATTTTGGCAAGTTTTAAATTTTTAAAAGCTCTTAGTGGTAAATGGGTGTTGCACAATTTTGATCGTAAACTTATAATATGAATCATTTTATTGAGAAACACTAATTAATAATTGAAGAGAAATGCCATACCCAAATTGGACTAAGACATAACTTTTACTTGTTCAAATAACAATTAAGGTGAAGTAGGGTGAGGAACAACAAATAATAATTATAACATACCGGCATAATAACATTTATATTTAATTATAAAGAAACTTTACATCTCAAACTGTCAAATTAATATCAACTCTAAATATGCTAAGATGTTTATGTTAATTAATGTAAATAAGCATCAAATTAATATCAACATCTAACACTTTACTATTGCATGAATTATGATTAAAATTTACCTAATATTTTTACTTTAACCCCATGAAATCATCCTGAATTTACAAATTAAAACTACCCAAATTTATAAATAAATAAAAAAATGAAAGCAAAATTCAGTACAACACACACATAAATATATAGACACAAGGAAACTCTCAATTCAATAATTACAAACAATATAAATTTCTAAACATTAAAAAAAATCTGGAATTACAGTTAAAGACTTTGACAGTAAGGGGGAGGCAGCAAAGTCATAGAGATTTCACATAACCTTAAATAACCATTGTTTTAACGTCACCCTTTTTTATATTTAATCAAATTTCTGTCTCCATTCTTTGTAGAGTGATATTCATTATCATGGTTTTGGATGCTCAAATCTTGGTCTCATGGCTACCTGTGGGATCTACACATATTGGAAAATAGATCTTTCAAAAAGTGAATAAGATTTTTGTTAAAATTAATCTGTTAGTTTTCATGGAAGATGTACCATTGATTTTGAAGACCATAATAAGCATATAAATTAGATCAAAGTTAACAAAAATAACTTAAACAAAAGGTGACCCGCCCACAAAACATATTTAATTTGATGAAAAAAGGGAAATTTATGAAAAAAACAAAAAGAAGAAGGCAAATACATATATGCAAGTTTCATAGGTAAGGTAAGCATGAGAAGGAAAGAATACATCAAGAAACCGAAAGGTAGGAGAAGGGAAAAATATACCAAACCGTATATATATCCCCACTTTTATATTAGATAATTTTAAGTTGCGAAGAAGTTGATAACTTGATTTGAACAACAAGAAAAAGGAGTTTACGTCATTAAGAAGTTTACATTAATTACATTTTTTTTTACTTTATCCCAAAAAATAGTTAATGTTACTAGATTGTTATTAGAATTTTTTTTTAGTTTACGTTAAAGTTAATACATATTAGCTTCTTCTTTTTTGTTACTTTTTCCCAAAAAAAATTGAGAAGAAAAATAATTCTTTTAAATTTGTTATACTTTATTATTAGGAAATAGATGATGTAGGATAAATGTTTATCTCAAAAAAAGAAAAAGAAAAAAAAACCTAATGTAAGCTAAGAGTAAAATTGTTACTGTATAATTTATTCATTTTTTTTAAACTCATTAGAACACTTATTGTTACTTTATCTAAAGAAGTTGATAAGATAAAAAAAAAAATTGTTTTTATCTTGACACAACAATTATATATATATATATATGTATTTTTTTTTATTTTAAAAAAACTCTGTAATTTAATGAAACCACTGGGTGCAACTACGGCTTCTAAGCCCAAATTTTATTATATAGTATATGATTTATTATTATTGTATGTGTGTGTGTGTGTGTGTGTGTGTGTGTGTATAGTATTATCTATTTAACCATTTAGAAGTTTTCTATTTGTAACTTTAGAAAATACATTGAAAAGAGAAAGTATAGTATAACAAAATCTCACAACATTTTCAGAACAACTTTATTTAAGTTCTGGTGGGTTTGGGTGTATTTTATTTTATTCAAATTCATTTTAACTTATTGTGGTTGAATCCCCAACTTGTGAAAATGTTTAAAATTTTGTTGTGGCCATATAAGAACTGTATTAAAAAAAATATAATTATAAATCGTGATTGATGATGAGTAAAATTATAAGGCTGCAAAATTTTATATGGTACAATTTTTAAAAATAAATGTGATAGTTATTAATTAGCATTTATCCTTAGAGAATAAGTATTTATTGTGATTGTGTTTATATATGTAGAGTTTTTATAAAAATATTGATTCTCTCTGATTTATTTTAACTTCATAATTATGATAGTTATTAATAGACATATATTATTGTTGTGTTTATGTAAAATTATCTATACTACCATTTAAATTCTTTCTATTCATAAGTCGTGATTATAGAAAACGTATCCAAAAAAATAATTGAATTTTTAAAAAATAAATAAATGTGATAGTCATTAATTAGCATTTATCCTTAGAGAATAAGTATTTATTGTGATTGTGTTTATATATGTAGAGTTTTAAAAAAAATATTAATTCTCTCTAATTTATTTTAACTTCATAATCATGATAGTTATTAATAGACATTTATTATTGTTGTGTTTATGTAAAATTATCTATACTACCATTTAAAATCTTTCTATTCATAAGTCGTGATTATAGAAAACATATCCAAAAAAATAATTGAAATAATGGTGTTTAAAATGGTGAGGACTCCGCACTTATTCTAATCTTCAAAAAAAAATCAAGCTGCTTCTATTTTATAGAAATCATAAATAGATTATAGTATGGATAGATGTTACTATTAAAAAAAAGTATATGTATCTTTGAATTACAGTTATAGACTTATAAAAAAAATTACCCATTTTTTATCCCCAAATAAAATACCCATAGAAACAAACCTCCATATTTTATCAAAGCATTTCCACAGTTATAAAAGTTTGGAAATCCCTGAACAAATGGTAGAAGTCTTACTACTCCCTGTAATTTGAAATGATTTGCGCAAAATATTCATTTTTATTTTTGATACCTCCATCTTTCACCTCCTTTTCGTGCACGTATCTAACCCAATATCTAATTCAATTCATATTAGCACATTAATTACCACAATTAAAATAAAATAAAATAGCCTCTCTCCTTTTCAATGTGGGATTAAATATTTTCACTAACTCCTCATCTTCCATATTCACTCCCACATCTTTACATTTAAGTTATAATATTTATTCATTTTAATTAATTAATATTAAAATGCTCCAACAATCCCCCACTCATTTTAATATTAAATTTTTTAGTTAAAGAAAGATTACCAGGCAAAGATAGGTCACTATGCATCATGAAGGTATGCTCTGCACTAACCTTCACTTAATTAAATAGCGATCTCAACTCTAGAGTCACAATGGTCTCCGACTTGAACTAGGCCTACTTTAGGGAAATTAAGCATCACTGCTTACACATAACAACCCAAGTGTTGACATAAACTTTTATAGCTAGCACTTTACGGCTGTGTGCTGATCCCAATTTCATAAGTGTATTTGAGATTAAATCTAAATCTCATAAGGAGCGGCCCAACCCCCACACTCACATAGGTGAAATTTTGTCAAGGGTACTCCTGTAATTTTGACACTCCACTCATATGAGCTATAAATTTCATTAACAGTTTTTACTCAACCTCTCCACATTACGAGATAAAGGCACTTGCATCATAGGGATGAACAATTTAAAAAATTATTTACAAAATAAATAATTAAAAAAAAATAAAGAGTGCCTTTCTTACGACCATCGTATAATTCGTTTTTCCTATTGAATCCAATTCTTAGGATCTTTAGTACTTAGGTTGGGTATCCTCATACATGGCTCATGATTCTATAAACTTTAGTCTCATCCCCCTCAATGTATTTCGAACCATATCTTTTGCCAAGGCCTTGGTAAATGAATCTGCAAGATTATCATTAGTTTTAATATAATCCATTGTTATGATGCCACTACTCAAATAAGATTGCACGGTACTGTGCTTTCTTCTTATGGGTCTGGATTTACCATTGTAATAACGGTTTTTAACTCTACCAATTGCGGAAGTGCTATCACAATGAATTAATATAGGTGGAATTGACTTTTCTCAAAGTAGAATTTCATATAACAAATCTCTTATCCAATTTGTCTCTTCACTAGCTGAAGCCAATGCTATTAATTCAGCTTCTATTGTTGAATTAGCAATTATTATTTGCTTTTTAGATTTCCAACAAATAGCACCACTATCTGAGGTAAAAATATAACCAGCGGTGGAGAAAGAATCACCTGACAAAGTATTCCAATCGACATCACTGAAATCTTCAATCACAGTAGAGTATTTTTTTATAAAATAAGCCATAGTTTTTGGTACCAATTAAATATCTCATGTCGTTCAATAGCTAGCCAATGATCTTTATTAGGCTTGCTATTAAATCTGCTAAACACTCCTACTGCATATGCAATGTCAGGTCTAATACAATCAGTAGTATAACATAAACTACCAATGATACTAGCATAATCCTTTTGATTAAAAATCTCATTATCATTATTCACAAGAAATAAATGAACACTAGAATCAAAAGGAGTAGCCACACTTTTGTGATCATAAAAATTATATTTTCTCAACATAATGTGATTGATTAAGAAATATTCCGTCACATGTTTTTGTAATTTTCATGCCCAAAATAAAACTAGCCGCACCAAGATCTTTCATATCAAAATGGCTTTTAAGCATATTTTTTGTCTCATTTATAATATACATATTTGAGCAAAAAATCAACATATCACCCACATAGAGGCTAATAATAACATGCAAATTATTCCGTGATTTTGAATAAATACATTTATCACATTCATTTGATTTATAGTCATTCTTAATCATGCAAGAATCAAACTTTTCATGTCACTACTTAGGTACTTGTTTTAAGCCTTGTATGGATTTAATTAGCTTACATACCTTGCTTTCTTGTCCAGGCCCTACAAAGCCTTTGGGTTGATCTATATAATTCTCTTCTTCTAGATCCCCATTTAGAAAAGTAGTTTTTACATCCATTTGATGAATTTTCAAATCAAAAATTGCAGCAATAGAAATTAACAATCTAATAGATGTAATTCTTGTTACCGAAGAAAATGTATCAAAGAAATCAAGATCAGTTTTTTCTTTAAAGCCTTTTGCAACAAGTCTAGCTTTAAACTTATCTATTGATCCATCCGGTTTCAAATTTTTTCTAAGGACCCATTTACAACCTATGGTCTTACAACTCGGTGGAAGATCTACTAATTTCCAAGTTTTATTAGAAATTAGATATTTCATCTCATCATTTACAGTCTCTTTTCAAATATAGCATCAGGTGATGTTAAAGCCTCTTTTAAATTTTTGGGATTTTCCTCAACATTAAAAACATAATAATCAAAACCAAAATTCTTTTCAACTCTAGCTCTTTTACTCCTTCTAGGTTCCATTTCAAAATTTTCTTGATTTTGTAAATGAGAAGTAGAAGAATTAGGTTGTCACAAAATATTTTCTTCACCCCCACAATTTTTCAATTTAAAAGGAAATTTTTCTTCATGAAAAATTGCATCATCAGATTCAAAAATTATTTTATTTTCAGATAAAAAAATCTATAGGCTGCACTATTAATCGCATAACCAAAAAAAGCACAGATATTAGCTCTTATACCTAAATTAGGTATTTTAGAATCAGTAAGCCTTACATAAGCAAGACAACCCTATACTCTCAAATATCTCAAATATAGCTTATGCCCTTTCCACATCTCAAAAGGTGTGGTATGTGACTTTTTATATGGCACCCTATTCAAAACATGACATGCAGTTAAAATAGCTTCACCTCAAAAATGTAAAGGTGCACCAGATTCAATTAACTGGCATTTGTTAACTTAATTAAAGTTCTATTTTTCCTTTCAGCCACACTATTAGAAGCAAGTGAATATGGTTTAGTAGTTTCATGAATAATTCCCAAAGACTGAACAAATGGGTTGAATGCACTTGATTCATACTCACGGCCTTTATCACTTTTTATTTATTTTTATTTTCCTACCGAATTAATTTTCAACTTCTTTTAAAAAATCTTAAAATTTTTCAAAAGCATCACTTTTATTTTTCAACAAATAAATAGTTGTATATTTTGAGAAATCATCAGTAAAAGTAATAATGTATCTATGTCCCCCATGAGTTAAAATTCTCTCAAATTCACATAAATCGAAGTGAATTAACTCAACAATTCGGTATTTCTTACAATACTTTTATGAGGCCTTCTTGTAATCTTAGCTTGACTACAAGTTTCACATTTTTTAAAATCTTTTGACAGTCTTGGAATTAATCCTAAACTACTCATGATTCCCACATATCTTTTATTTATATGACACAAACGAGCATGCCAAAAATTAATAGAAAAAAGCGTATAAACTGAACTGTTAGATGCTTTATTATTCTCAACATTCAATTTAAACATTCCATCACAAGCATAACCCTTTCCCACAAATAATCAATTTTTAGTGATTACATAATTATCAAATTCCATAGTTTGCTTGAAGCCAGACTTATTAAGCAAAAAGATTAACATCAAATTCTTCCTCATGGACGAACTGTAAAGTACATCTTTCAGTGTTAGCAAACGTCCAAAAGTGAATTTCAAATCAATATTCAAGTATCTATCAATGTTAACAAACTATTATGCTTGGTTTTGCTAGAGTCACCAAGCATAACAGTTTTTTTTCTTCAAAAGAATTGTACAATTTGAACTAATTTTTGTCATAGCAGACGTGCCTATTAGTACTAGAATCTGCCCACTACCCTTCAACATATTGCATCATATTGATATCTGTAATCATGGCCACTAAGGATCTTTGGTTACATTAGCCTATGGGATAGATTCACATTTTCGAAATTTGCAAAATCGAGCAATATGCCCACTCTTACCACAGACAAAACAGGATTTATTAAATTGATCTTGTGAAATGGGTCCTTGGTTCTTATTATAATTTTTATTCGGGTTTCCCCTTCCTTAAGGTTTATTATTATTTTTGGAGGCTCTTTTTTTAGGCTTCAATTAACTATTTCTAGGATAATGATTTTTGGGCATATTATTATTGGCTAAAATAAGTTTTACCTTTGTGGTGGGATTACCATTACTCTCTTGTGTCATGAGTACATTTTGTCCTCTAGCCTCCTCCTCCACAGGGATGCATGTGATCAAAGTCTCCAAGGATGTCTCCTTTTGTTTGTGCCGCAAAGTCTTTTGGAACTCCCTCCAAGGTTGTGGTAGTTTATCAATTATGTTAGCTACCACTAAATTATCTCCAATCTTTATGCCATCGGATCTCAATTCTGCCACAATCATTTGAAAGTTTTGTGCTTGATCCACTACTAATTTTCCATGTACCATTTGGTAACGAAAAAATCTACTAGCAACATACTTCTTTACACCAACCTCCTCGGTATCATACTTACTTTGTAAAGCTTTCCAAATTTTCTTGGCAGAGTTATAAGTTGTATCAGAATAATAATAGAAATGAACGGTAAGACAATTCAAAAGATAAGAATAACAATTATATTCATCTTTTGTATACTTATCTATTTTTTCTTGATGGAGACTCAATTCTTCCTCACTTATCTCATCGGTAGAAACCTTTAATGGATTCTTGTCAATGAGGATGTAAGCGACTTTGAGAAGACTCAAGTAAAAGAAGATCTTTCCTTTCCACCTCTTGAATGGGCTCCCTTAAAGCGAAAGGGCTTGTTGAGATCTCAAATTGGTTCTTTTGGTTTCTCTTGTATAGGCTTCATGTATTGAATCTCCTTAAAATTGTTGGTGCAAATACAATAATGATGAAAATAACACTATTTAAACTGAGGCGCGGCACTCACTTTCTTTAAGAACATTAAAGCCCTTGATTGGCTAAACTTTATAACCGGTACAGATCTTCTCTGACTTGTCTCCCCCACCCTTCACGTCTCCTTTGCGCATGTATCTAGCCCAATATTTGATTCAATTCATATTAGCCCATTAATCACCACAATTAAAAGAATAAAATAGTCTCTCACCTTTTTAATGTGGGATTAAACATTTTCACTAACTCCTCATCTTCCATATTCACTCTCACATCTTTACATTTAAGTTGTAATATTTATTCATTTTAATTAATTAATATTAACATTCTCCATATAGGCAAAACTACAATATTGGTCCTTCAAATTTACCCTGTGTGTGCAATTAATCGATCGAGTTTGAAGTAAGCACAATTGGTCCCTCAAGTTTTAAAACTGAGTTGTATTAGTTATTTTACTAACTGCCATTAATGGTGTTACTTACGTGGCTAATGGAATAATGACTTTACATTTTTTTCTAATGATGTGACATTTCTTTTATTAAAAAATTATCAAATAGATTTACACGTGAGATGCTACCAACAACTTTGCCCGTGGCCACTATTCTAGTAAGCATTTCACACTTGTCAATGTTTTTTTTTTTTTTTTGGTGCCATTTTAATTACAACATCTAAAACAAAACTATTTCCTCAATACCAAGTTTCTGATGCGCCGTTTATATATATATATATATATATATATAAAGTTACTGATCCGCCACTCTCACCCCACCACCATTGCCACCATCCTCTACATGAACCCTAATCGGCCGCAAATTCACATGAAGGCGAAGAAGAAGTGGACCCAAACAACGACATCATTTCCAGCATCGGCAAATCGGGCACCGAATGAACATCCTGACCCAACTTTTCATTCTTACCAACTTGACTCGCCTCAGTTGGCAAGGAGTTTGTTTGATCTATGCTTGGACCGTATTAGAAAGCTTGCCGACAATTGCACTGGTCTCCAAGGAATTCTAGTTTTTAATGCTGTTGGTGGAGTCATTGGTTCTTGGCTTGGCTTGGCTTCTTTCTCTCAGCTGCATTTTTCTGTTATTTATGGGAAGAAATCAAAGCTGAGTTTCACATCCTAAGCCAAGTTCGCATTTTGTAATTTTTTAATAAAAAAAATGTTACATCATTAAAAAAATGACAAATCATTGTTCTGTTAGCCATGTAAGTAACACCACTAGCGGCAGTTAGTAAAAGGACCAATACAACTTAGTATTAAAACTTGAGGGATCAATTATATTCGTTTTAAACTTGAGGAACTAATTGCGCACAAAGGGTAAACTTGAGGGACCAACATTGTAGTTTCACATTTTTTTTTTTGAAGCGATTGTAGTTTCACATGTATATATATATATATATATATATACACACATGTGTATGTATGATTCTTTCTGCCTTCTAGGTAAAAATAATAAAAATAAAATTTAATATTAATTTTATTTAAAGAAAATGCTAACAAATGCCCTTAGGGAATTAGTTAATAATCTATTTAAAGAAAGTTTCTATAGGAAAAGAAAAAAAATAATTAATGTTTTGACAGCTTTTTTTATTTCCCATAAAAGATGTATCAAAATTTTCCTAAAATAAATAGTTAACCAATATTTTAAGGGCACTTATTAGCATGAACCTTCATTTAAAACTAAATTTTTGGGGGGATAATATTCCCAGATTCAATAAATTTTAGAATCAGTTGCCAAATATTCTTTTTCTAAGCGTCTCAAACTATGTGAAGTGTCCCGCTTGTATTTGGGTATATGTCAATAACATACAACAGAAAGATTCCAGGTTTGTCAAAGGGCAATCCAGGTTTGGCTAGTAGTGGAGGGCTGATCCGAAATGAGAAGGATGAGTGGGTGAAAGGGTATCACCAAGCCATTGGTATCACAACTAGTGTTGTTGCAAAACTATGGGTTTTACGGAATGGCATTGGACTTCACATTGCTCTCAAGCTTCCAGCAGTGGAAATAGAGTTGGATGCCAAGGTGGTAATTGAATTAGTGAGGAAAGAGACTAGTAAATTTAACGGCTTAGATGCGCTAATAATTGACTACAAAGAGGGCCTGAAGAAAATTCCTAATGTCAGATTTATGCATTGCTTCAGAGAGGCTAATAAGTGTGCAGACAATTTAGCTAGGTGAGGTGCTCTTTTGGACCAAGATATTGTTGTTTTTATCCACCCTCCTCCTAAGGTGGAATTGCTTATCAGATTAGATGTCATGGGCACAATGTATGACCGTTTTGTATCCTCTTCTATAGAGGCTTTTTAGTTTGTTAATGAAAGTTCCTGTTTACCAAAAAAAAAAGAAAAAAAAGAAGGGAAGATTCCTGCCTTTTTAATCTACTAGTATTGTATGGTTTTGACTATGAACTTATAAAATAATTTATTTAGAAATAATAAATCAATCACTTGAGTTGAGATTATATAATTGCATATAAAGTATTTTCTTAAAGACATTAAGCAATCAAACAACATATTAAGGGGTGAATTTTTTTTTTTTTTTTTTTTTCATGATACATATTTTATATTACTTGGTTAAAGTGATATTGTGAAGGAGTAGGTGCTACTATATAGTTTGTATAAATATTGATATTTGTAAAAACCAATACACAAATTAATTATAGTAAAAGTCCAGTAAATAGAACCAAATTCTTACCAATAAAAAAGTAGCATTTGCTAATAAACTAATTGTCATGATGGACGATCTGGCATGAGCTGGTTAGATCTTTTCTACATAGTACACACATATGATATAATCACATTATTACTAACAACAAAAATAGAAAAGATGAGTATTAATTGAATCTAATAATATGAAAGAAAAGATGATTAAAAAAATTTAATAATTCTTAAATAAATCAATCAAACAAAAACTCAGTACTAAGAGTATTGCTTCAATGGGTACTTCCAACCTCAATGGAACTCCCTGAAAAAATAAAAAAATAAAAATAACATGAATAATTAAAAACAAAAAAACAAAAAAAAACAAAAGTGGGAAGTTATTTTTTGAAGGTAAGAGGGACTGAATTTGAGAGAAAAATAAAAACAATTAACAATTAACCCTAAGAAATGATAGATACTTGAACGTTCAAAATATTAATAATGAAAAAACATAGAGAAGTCATGAATCTCGCCTTACCTATCTATTCTTCTATACTATTTATAACAAAATTCCCTTCATTGGATTGAACTTTTAAGTAGGGACAAATAAGTAATTTAAAACTCATTAGCCCTACTTTCAATTTTTAAATACATATTCAAATCCATATAAATAAATCAAAACACATTAAAAAATTTGTTTACCTGACAATCCATTCCAATTCAATGTCTGTGACCCTGCATTCTATTTAAATTCAAATACTAGGCCTTAGCCTACTGTTCCTTAAAAAAAAAAAAAAGGTTCTTATAAATATTGTTCTTAACTCAATCTTGTCTCCACGTCTTTATATAGAAATAGATTCTTACAATCCAGCACACACATGTTGATCGCTTTTAATTGAATTTAAATTTCTTAATCCCTCATCTAACAAAAAATAGGAATTTTTTCTTAAATAAACCTCAAGCAGAAACACACGCTAAAAAAAAAAAAACAGCTCCCTAACTTATTTTACAAAAAAGGCTCTTAATCTCTTAATTTTTAAACCTTCCCAAAATTTTATCAAGTCTACAAACCAGTGCACCAGTGTTATTTTGATTTTGTGGGGGGGGGGGGGGGGGGAGAGGATACCAACGAAAATCCAACCACCTTTTTACCCATGTACAACTTTTAATCCCCCATTATCTAGTGCACACACGTTTGATCACATATTTTATGGGAACACAGTTTCTCACCAAATTAGTTTGAAGAGAAACTCTTCAAACTTCTCATATATTTCATTTTTGGGTGTGAATTTTGAAAATCCAACCGTTGTATTTCATGTTCCTTATGTTTTTAACATGTATATCAAATTTTGTTCAAATCGGATATTATTTACTATTTGATCAATTAACTTATTTTTTATATACAACCTTAGATTACAAAAATTTGAAATTATAACATTTATTTGATGACATAGCAATTGATCTTTGATTTTCTTGAAATTTTGTAAGTATTAAGGATGTAATAAGAACATGCAATCTTATGATTAGATTTTCAAAATTCACACTCAATATAAATATATATGATGAGTTTGTAGAGTTTCTCTCCAAACTAGTTTGGAGAGAAACTTTGTTCATCATTTGATCAGCCGCTACAAGCTTAAAAATCCTTTCTCTATTTTAATATATTTCATGCTTCAGTTTTTACTTTTTTTGCACAGACTTTGATTTCCTCAATTTCTTTTTTGAATTCATCAACATCTTTTCATTGAGAAAGGTACATCTCCTTTGATATTGTTTCAATTATTAATTTGTATTTCTCATTGCATTTTCCTTTTCTGTGAAATAATCTCATGTTTGATTTAATTTCCTATTTTATTTACTTCTTTCTCATAACTTTTGTCACTCTTTTTCAGGTTCTTCCCACAACTCCATTGATTTCCCCTAATTTTATATTACTATAAACCATCTATTCTTTGAAAAAGGTGTTTTTTTCTATTCACTTTTTAAACATTCATCACTCCCTAGAATTTTGGTGAAACATTTTGTCCTAAAAAAAAGGTGCATAGAGACTAGTTATTTATAACTAGACTCACCACACATGCAAAGAACATGTAATAATACTTATTTTAATTTATTTTATTTTTTTGGTTTAATGTTATAATATTTAAAATTGAAATATAAATAACCGTGTGTATTTTAAAAAAAAAAAATGAGGTAAGATAATGTGGAATAATGTTTAAAAATAAAATAGAGAATTGTAAGAAGTTGAAACCAATGGGACATTTGAATTTATTAATTGGGATAAGAATTGTGATAAGTAAAAAAAAAAACTGAGATTTAAACAAAAGAAAGATAATATACGTTAGTGTGGATAGATGAAGATTTGTGATAACAGTATAGAATTTAGATAAAAAAAATTTTGGAATGTTTTAAAGAATTTTTTTTTTTTTTTTAAACCATAGAAATTTTGGGATAAGAATGAATAGTTTTTACATAAGGTAGTGGGTTTTTTTTTTTTTTTTGAAAAAGTAATTTTGTTTTTTTTTTATAAAGATAATTGAAGTAAAAAAAACTGAGATTTAAACAAAAGAAAGATAATATACGTTAGTGTGGATAGATGAAGATTTGTGATAACAGTATTAGATAAAAAAAATTTTGGAATGTTTTAAAGATTTTTTTTTTTTTTTTAAAACCATAGAAATTTTGGGATAAGAATGAATAGCTTTTACATAAGGTAGTGGGTTTTTTTTTTTTTTTTTGAAAAAGTAATTTTGTTTTTTTTTTATAAAGATAATTGAAGTATTTGAATTCAAATAGATAACAAATACAAATAGGAATCAAACATTTGAATACAAATGGGTGTTGAGAATAATGCTTCTTCTTTTTTCCCTTGTGAGATAATATTACTGTTCTAACATTTTTTGCTTTTTTGTAGGAAAAAAAAATTAAGCTAAAGAGTATGTTATTTTAGAATTTGTATGAAGATATTTTGGTATGCCAAAAATTGAAGATGAAAGAGGGGAATCCTTTTATTAATAGTATAGAAGATAACTTGGAAATCTAAAGATGAGATTCATAGTATAATAAAAATTGTTCATAAGCATTCTTATATTTATTCAACAAAAAAAAAAAAAAAATCAACCAAAAAAAACTACAACAACAAAAAAGTTGATAAGAAGTTGTTTAAACAATAATTTTAAGTTGTGAAGAAGTTGATATAAACAAAAAGAAGAATAAATTTCTTTAAAATCAAATACCAAAAAAATCTTATTAGTGTTTTTTTTTTAATCCAAAAAATTTATATTTATAAAAAAATATATTTTAAAATAAAGTCAATAACAAATTTATTATCAACTCCTCCCCATGTATATATCGTTCCAATGAAGGTGATTTTTTTTTCTTCATGGGATTAGCAACACTTCTACGTACACAACTATACATTTTAATATTTTATGTTTTGGAATGCTTTGTTGATAATATTTAGATAGACACAATTGCAGGTTGTAGTTGTATAACACCAACCAACTAAATTTGCTTCAAAAAAAAACAAAACAAACTAAATTTAATCTCTTTTTAAAATTTTATGGTTGCATGTTTTTGTTAAAACACTTATTGTTATATTATCAAAATATATTGATAAGAATAAATAAATTGTTGTTTTTATCTAAAACATATTACAATATAGGTTAAACATGATTTGTTAAAACACTTAGAAAATGTTCTACTGTGATTTATTGAATTTTCCATGATTTATAGTTTATATATTTTTCTCATAATTTATTTGGAGGAAGTTAAAAAAATGAAATAAAGACTTGATATTGTGTTTACCAATCAAATGGTTAAAAAAAATATTTATTTTTACTTGTATTGTATTAGTATCAAATGGTTAAAAAAAAACAAAATTATTATCCATTAAAATTCAAATGAAAAAAAAAATATTAATTATTTATTTGTATTAATTGAAATCAAATTTAAATTTGTTTAACTGGTTTTTATACATCAGCAATGTCGTAGGCCCATGACACACCATTATAGTTTAACTATACTAGTTTTGTGAGTTCCAATTAACTCGATGGGTAAGAATTTTTCTGGTCTAATAAACAACAATTATTGATTGCAAATTTCGTAGGTGAGAACTCTGTTAAAAAAAAAATTACTATACTAGATCTGCAGAGCATTATTTACAAAGGAATATAAAATTAGTGGAGCCATGAATAAAAAACAAAAAGAATTGTTAACGGTATGAGAAATTGTAGGTTCTATTCAGTATAAATTGATGAAATGACTAAAAATAGTACCGAAATAACAAGTGAAAAAAGTTAGCTTTATTGGCTCATTACCCTATAAAATTAGTCAAAAATCTTACTAAAAATTAACTTTATTGATGTAAAGTTGTTTTTTAATGGAAACCTTGAGGTGGCTGTTAACACTACCTATAACAAGAATAAAAACCAGTGTACCATCGATGGAATATTGAGTCCGGTTTGTACATGTGTTTTTTTACTTTATGCATGCCCTGCAATTTCTAAATTCCAGACATTAATCATTGACATTCACATAGTTGAAATATTTCAGTCAAAAATTCCTCCTATAGCTTGGGCCAATTCTATTGAGTCTTTTCAAGCATACAAAAAAGCTTATCAAATTCAAATAGTGCACGGATCTAATAAAAGCCAATATTGACAACTTAAAAATAGATACTTATGCTTCGACATAATCAAGACGCATATTTAGGTTTTGCTTTTATTCTCCATGCCCATATCAACTTTTTGTTACTTGAGCCCAAATTCGTATACGTGTAGTGAAGATGCAAACATTTTAGTAGGTTCCGATAAGGTTTATCAAAAAATAGTAGGTTCCGATAAGGTGCTATAAAAAAAATAAAAAGATTGAAGAGATTCTTTTTCTGATTTCATATGATAAGATATTATCTCATAAAAAATGTTTCATGATTAGCATTTATTGATAGTCACCATAACTAAGAATACTGATTTTTTTATTTGAAAAGACTTGTTACTTTAATTAAAACCTCCTCATGCACAAAATATTTGAAGATTTAAGGGGGGGAAAGAGTTCAAGATTTCGAGTTATGTGTTAGTGGTATACGGTAACTATCTCAAATTAAAAAAATAACAGAAAAAAGAAAAGAAAAGAAAAGAAAAAAAACAGGGAGAAAGGAATGGTGACATGGATGAGGCTCAACCTATTACTCGACCTGACCACATTGAGTAGGAGAGGAAGGAACAGTGACGTGGATGAGGAAATTTCAATATCTCTGCCAAGTATGGGCGGAGATATAGAACAACTCCAGAAAATGGGTGATTCTTTAAAATATGGCTCAAACGCGTTGCGATTGTTCAAATTCCCATATGAGAAACCCAACACTTTGACTCCTTAGAGTTGGGTTTCAATGCATTTTACATATCGCCAACCACCCCCACAATCGTTGAAAATTGGCCAAAGCTTGACAAGTCAACTGGGGTATAGTGTGTGGGTTGGTTTTTGTGTATATAAGGATAGACCTAACTAAAAAGGGTTTGCATCTTAAATTATGTACTAAGTCTTGGGACACAATATTTTTTTGACAACCACTAACAAAAACTTGTTGTGTTTGATACAAAATAAAAATTGTGTTAGTGGTAGGTCCAAGTGAAAGTGATGTTGCTCAAATTAGAAATTGCCAAGTTAACAAGTTATAGATAAGATAGATTGTGAAAACTATTATATCCTTAACATTAGTCTAAACTAGTTGCTAACCCGTGAAATGCACAAGATAGTTAAATTTAAAATCACATATATTTTATAAAAAAAATAGAGAGTCCTATATAAAAAAACTATTAATTAAAAGTTAATAGAAAAATTATTTTATATAATTTAAAATAGTTTCCCATAGGTATTGTATAGATATCAATCACGTAGGATGCATATTTTAAATAATAATAAAAAAGACCATAATGGTGGGCAGTGGCTACTTTTGTTTTATTATTTATCCCAAAAAAAAAAATTTGATAGGATATGAACAAATAAATTGTAGTAGAAGAATTTGAATTGTAATCAAATTAAGATTTTTATTAATTTAGAAATTATAAGAGAAGAAGATAAGACTAAAAAAATTGTAAAATACAATTTTGTTAAAAAATTATAAAATAATAATAATGTGACAAATTCTGAAGAGGTCAACAAAAAGTCAAAGACTTGGTTTTATACATATATATATATATATCAACCACTAAATATATTATTTATGTAAATTATCCCAAATAGTTGAATACTGAATAGTTTAATGTTTGACAAAACAATATTAAAAATAAAAATATAAAATATTATTAAAAAAAAGTGTTAATCTATCAATGGCTTTAGACCATTGTTTAGGTGTGAGACTAATATTTTACATTACTTTTTAAGTTCAGTAGATTTAGAGTAGTAGACTTACACAGTAGATTTAATAGATGGACATAATTGATATAAAAAAAGATGGACACAAACATCTATAAAAAGTCAAAAAATCATCAATTGAATTTAGAAATTTGTGATCTTCTTATCTATACATACTATACTCCACTACATACTATACTCCACTGAGGCTATGACTTGACTGCCGGACAAACGATAAATCTCTAACTTTTTGTGGTTTTATATGGGATGATACCATATAAATGCCTAGAGAAAGAGAGTGATAGAGGTGGAGGTTGTCGACATGAAGAGAGACAATCATATTTGAGAGACTAAAAAGAGGAGAGGAAGAAAGAGAATCAGATACCATCTAAAAATAAGCATAAATTAATAAATAAAAAAAGAAAAGAAAGTGTGCATAAAAAATAACAAATAATTAGATGATGTGTAAAATTAGGAGACTTCTAATAGTAGAGTTTGTTATGGACTGAAATTCTCAAAAGTAGATGCATTCTAATTGGAATTAGTTATATATATATATATATATATATATTGAAATATTTATTTAAGTAATGCTAATGTGTAAAATTGTGAAAAAATCAGAAACTTTAATTTTATATATATATATATATATATATATATAACAGCGGAAGAAATTACACTCATTTTGCTTTATATTAAACCCTACCAAAAAAGGGGATAAAAATCCTAATTCATGTATACGTGGTTTTGTTGGACTAGGATTAGGCCTGTGCTAATAATTAAAGTAGAACTGTACAATTTTATAGCTTAGTTTTTTTTTTTGATAAATAATATAGCTTAGTTATTCATGTATAGTTTTATAAAGTTGGGTAAATTTCACTAACTACCCCTAAGGTTTGGAGAAATACCAAAGAGGTCCAGAAGTTTTTAAAACTAACCCTTTCAGTCCTTTAAGACCAAACGGACCTAACGCCGTTGACCTCTCCTCTCATCCCTTTCTCTATCTATCTATCTTCTCTTTCTTGACTGATAAAAATATAATCTCTCCTGTAACTTTCTCAGTAAACAAACAGGGAAAGAAAATGCTTGAATGAATCCAACAATCAAAACGGAAAACACACAACAAAAATCACAAATCCATCAAGAACTGTGACAAAAAAAAATCAGCCTCTCAAATTCACAAACACTGCTCACTCCATCACCATTCACCAAAACCCCTTACCAATGGCTCTCAAGCTCAGCCTCTTCATCAGCAAAGAGAAAATCTTTGCTCAAACCACAGCAAACCCACAAAACCAAACCAAAGCAAACCCACCTCGCCGATCCAAACCAAAATACACACCCCAACCGCCGACCCAAACTAAAATCACAAACCTCCATCACCGACCCACAACCAATCCAAATCAAAACCCACACCTCCGCTGCTAATCCACAAAAAACCCAAACCAAGATCCACAACCTCCATCGCCGACCCACAAATAATCCAAACCAAAATCCAAAAACAACCTTCACCGCTTTCGTACCAAAACCCACGAACCACTGCTAACCCATATCACAACGCCGCTGAAAGACCACGAGAACCATCACCGATCCACATTGAAACTCGCAAACACTGTTAACCCACAGCAAGACGTCGCCCAAAGACCAAGAGAACCGATCCACACCGAAACCCATGAACGCTGCTTACCCACACCACAGCGCCGTTGCAACCACGAGAGAGAAGAAAGGGACAAGAGAGTTAAGGTAGTTAGAAGGGTAAATTCCACAAACCTACCCTGAGGTTTGTGATAATACCATTTAGGTCCACAACATTTTAAAACCTACCACTTTAGCCCTCAAAAGACAATTTTGTCCCCAGCTCTCTTTCTCTTCACTAATCTGTCTCTGCTCCTCTCCTCCCTTTTCTCTCTTCTCTTTGTCTCTCTCTCTCAAAACCCACCGCCCAACAGCCACTGACCACCCATTGCTACCTAGAAAATCCATTGCTTAGCAAATTCATATCGCCCACACCATAGTCGGCTAGGAAAACCACCTCCCAGCAAAACCAAACCACCCACAATCATCAAAATGGAACCACTGCCACTACCACGGTGCCACCCAAAAACCAACAAAGTTTATTTTAATCCACTTACCTACCCAAAATCATAATCCACTTCCACCCAAAACACAACTCATCGATCTGCTCCTCAATTGCCGCTCTTCCTTCACCCAAAATCACGAGACAAAGAGAGTTGAAGCGTTAGGGTGTGAGAGGGAGAAAGCAGAGAGAAAGCAGAGAGAAGGTTTTCTTACCAAAGGAGCTGCTTGAGGTTCAGGCCGAGACTTCGACACTGGTCTAGCTCCCAAAGAGGAGGCAGATTCTCCTTAGGCGTGCAAGAAGAAGACGAAGCAGATGGGTTTTTGAAATGGGTATTTTTTTATTATTTGGGTTTAGAGAGAGATCTGAGAGAGAACTTAGAGAAGAGAGAGAGGCGATAAACGGAGACAGAGTGGTGTGGGTCATATGAGTGTGGTGGTTGTGGCTTTTCTAGTGGCTGCTAGGCGGTGGGTTTTGAGAGAGAGCTCTGAGAGAGAGAGAGAGAGAAAGAGAAGAGAGAAGGGGAGAGTAACGAAGACAAATCAGAGAATGAGAAAGAAGATAGAGACAAAATTGTCTTTTGAGGACTAAATTAGTCGGTTTTAAAATGTTGTAGACCTAATTGGTATTTTCACAAACCTCAGGGTAGGTTTGTGGAATTTACCCTAGTTAGAAAGATTGAGAGGAAAGGTCTGAGAGTGGAAGAGGGATGAAGGATTCAGAGAGAGTGAGAAGAAAAGAGGGATGAGAGAAGAAAGGTTTGAGTGAGTGTGAGAGAGTTTTTTTTTTTATTCGGGAAAGTAAAAGTTAAATAATGGTGTTAGGTCCGTTTGGTCTCAAAGGACTAAAATGGTTAGTTTTGAAAACTTCTGGACCTCTTTGGTATTTTCCCAAACCTTAGGGGTAGTTAATGAAATTTACCCTATAAAGTCTAATGCTTTTCTGTGCAACTGTACTTTTATCTATTTTAAGCAAGTAAATAAATAAGTTTTCAACCCAAAAAATAAATAAAAAGACAGAAAAAAATGATCCAATCGCAAATTAACTTATTACAATAACATTAATGCGTCATATACAGCTAATTCTTAACACAAAATAATTTGGACAGCTACAGCCTAGGTGGCTAACCACTAACCTGTAAATGAATTCTTTGACTTCCTCAACTTTTTACATAAGCAACATGTTTATGTATTTATTTTTTATTAAATTAAGTATGTACCATGTCTCATTCATAAACTATTCTTATAACTGCACAACTTTTTTTTTTTTCTTCTGAAAAATAGTTTAAATATATAGCGTCTACTCTTAATAACTGCTATTTATTATTAAATTAAAATATTAATTAAAATTTTAATATAAGCAACAATTTTGAATTTCAAGTATTTTATTTAATGACAAATATTTTTATCAATTGAGCTGAAACTTTTTTTTTTTTTTTTTTTTTGAATCATCAAACGAGCATGCAATAATCACATGAGTCATTATATTATTAGTAGATGTGCTTGTGATTGTGGTCCAAAAGAATATACATATTACTTTGCCTTGTCAGTTTAGGGAAAAGCAATGTTTTCAACCTTTGTCACTTGTCAGATACGACGTTGTTCACGCTTATTTGGTGATGTTCAGGTGTGATTTCAGTAAAAGTTAACTATGACCAATCGTTTTTTTTTTTTTAACAACTATGACCAATATTGTCTTTGAAATCCTAATATATAAGAAATTATTGGATAAGTTTTAAGTTTTAAATTCATAAAAGATTAAAGATGGAAGGGAAAAAAAATGCAAATAGGCAAAACCAAAATTTTAAAGGAACAATAAAAGTCAAATGATAACGTATCAAAGACTTTCTAATGTAAAATTGGGAAGCAAGCAATCTAAAGAGACATAAAAAAAATTTACTAAATTTTTATTTTTTCATAATTTACTAAATCGGTTCTTGTTACAAGTTACCGCATCACATTATCTTAAACCAATGTTAACATTATTTTTATTAATTATGTATAAATCACAATAAATGAAGTCAGCTGTTATGAATATTTTGGTATTTTTAGAGTTATTTTATAAAAATATTATTAATTTTATTATAACAAATTTACAAATTAATGTGACATTGGATATAATTGGTCACCCTTAGTATATAATTATATGGTAGAACCTATACTTTTTGCTCTCTTGCTTTTGGTTTTATGTTGCTTGCACAAAAGAAAAACATACAAGAAACAAAAAAAAAAACAAAAAAATTTTTTTGCCTAGAAGCAACATTGCTTTTCTAGTTTCTAGAAAAATATATTGCCTTCTTATTTTCCATCTTTTTTCTTAATTTATTTCATCGCCTTATGATTTTTTTTTTTAAAGAAAAAGTCCCAACCTTATTTTGGGAAACTTTTTAATAATTATGTGAAACACTTTCCATCCAAACTAAAGTTAGTAATTAATACAAATTTAATGCCTAGTGGAACATTTGGTGTCTCACTTTTTTATTATTTAAGGTTAGTATTTTATTCTATTTTCTTGCTTGGTTGTGAACTAGTAATAAAAATATAATAATAATTCCCTCCAAATAATAATAATAATAATAATAATAATAATAGTAATAATAATAATAATCACATAATTTCCATAACTCTCATTTCATATATATTGTCAATTTGTCATAGCCGCTCTCATTGATTTCTCTTGGCTTTAGTTGGCTCAAAAAGTTGAACGATCCTCTTTTTGAAGATTACTACAAATTTACAACCATCTCCCTCCCTTCTCAAACCATCTTATAACACTCTCACACCAAGCCTTCTCTCTCTCTCTCTCTCTCTCTCCGCAATTACCGTTGCAGTAAAGCTCTGTTCAATCTCACACTTCCATCAGAACTCAAATGGCTAAGAACCCCACTTCAGGTTCTCATAATTTGAATATTGATCATGATCTTTTGGATAATTCTTGATTGAATCTTTACTTTCCATCAGAATTTGATCTCTCTCTTGTTTATTATACTGTTCTGAGATTTCATATTTTGGTCATTTGAGCTGGTTTCTCAGTGAAAGATTGTTTCTTTGTTTCTGGGTGTCTTTTATTTTATCTGATTTTTCTTTATGGGATTGTTTATGCTGTGTTCTTTTCGTTTTTGTTGTTCAGTGCTAGCGTTTGTATATTTCTTAACGTGAAATTTCAGTTCTTTACTTATTTATAGACATGTATTTGGTATTCGTTATCTAATTCGTATTAAAGATTTAATCTTGTATGATTGTTTCTATTGGCATTCGGTTTGTAAAATTTGTTTCTTATATCTTAAGTTTTGTGGGGGGGCTCATACGTTTGGTAATTGGTAATTGATTTGGGAAAAGTTGAAGGGGCTATTTGCAGAAACCATTAAATCTGATCGAAAAAAGTTTACTTCAGAATAGAATTATAATGATCATATTTGGCAGATAATTTTTTTTTTTTTAAATCTCCAAATATGTTGTTTTGGGATTATTGGATCACAAAATCTGAATTTTGTTTTAACAAATATGGGCTTTTGAAAAAAAAAAAAAAAACTTGGACTATTGCAGGACATGGTTCCCAATTGGAGTGAATTTTGATTTTGATTTAAACCAACTGTTTTTGCAGGCAGGAAATACTAATTTATGCAACATATTTGTGTAGGAAATGTTTGTTTCAAGGCATAATGTCTCAATTTCCTGCTTTCTGATGAATATTCTTGAAATCATTTAATCTTGATTCTTACTAATTTGAAGTGATTTGATTTGCATGGGTGGTTCTGAAGACCTTTCCTCAGATGCACAAGAAGGGTCTCAGGATAAAAAATCACTGGTTGTTTGCTTTGGGGAGATGTTGATCGACTTTGTGCCAACAGTTGGTGGCGTTTCACTTGCTGAAGCACCTGCTTTCAAGAAAGCTCCTGGTGGTGCTCCTGCTAATGTGGCTGTTGGTATTTCTAGACTAGGTGGTTCAGCGGCTTTTATAGGAAAGGTATTTTGGCCTTCATCTGATTGCATGTCAGTTTCTAGATAAGTTTCATTTCATTGTTCATTTCTTTCTATTTGGTATCTGTATAACAGAGAAGAATTAATATAAATATTTACATGCAAACAGGGACGCCAGATATGTGACTAAAATATCAAAGACCTGCTTCACTTGTTAGGATCCCCCCTTCCCCCCCCTAAAAAAAATAATAACTAACATGACATGAAGAGAGCGCTAAATATTTAAAATTTTTGTATTGGCTATGAAATTTGTTAGAATTGCTGATCATGTAAATGTGCTTTTGGTCTTCTAAGGTGCTTTGTTAAATTGCTTTTCCAGTAATATTTTGTAGCCTGAGATGTATACTTTTTTGGGCTAGCTGTTTGTGTCTTGACCCCATTGTGTGGAAATCCTCTGTGGTTCCAAAATTGTGACTCAGAATATCTTCTCTAAGATTCTGCAGTACCTCCTTCAGACTTGATTGCATTAAAAAACTATTTGACCTTATGTGTAATGGGATATGGATTTTAGCTGCTTATGTTATCAATGGCCTTTCTTTTCTTTTCTTTTTTTTTTTTAGTTACAATGGAGGAGGGGGGGATTTTAACCTTGGATGTCTTGGAAATATTAGGAGGTGCCAAACAGTTAAGTTTCAAGGCTCTTGGCTTACCAATGGCTTTTGGTAGCTCCAGTGTAGTCAAAGGCGAGCCGGGCGCTCGCCTAGGCGCCCGGGCGAGGTGAGGCGCCACTAAGGTGCCTCAAAGGCTCTAAGGCGAGGCGCCTTTAGTGAGGCGCTCGCCTTTAGAGCCTAGGCGAGCAAGGCGACCGCCTTAAGCCATGAAAAAGGCGCTAAGGCGAGAGCCTCAAGTTTTTTTTTTAATTAAAATTTTTTTTTATAGAAGTTTGTTGTGAAACTTATTTTTAGACTATTAATTTCAAAAGGCAAGTTATGAAACCTATTGTTAGTTATATTAATTTACAAATTTGTTTTGTAATACATTGTTATATAGAAGCTTATTGTAAAACATATTGTTAGAACTAACTAATAGAGCCTAAACCATGTTAATCCTATTTTGAAATGATTTGATAGACCTAATTTTTTCATGCTACACATTGAAAAACACTTTATTATAATACTATAATACACTAGGTACATATGATTTAAGTTCTATATGTATAATAAATATATTAAGAATTTGGTGCCTCGCTTTACTCGGGCTAGCGCCTTTTTGTCGCCTCACGCCTCGGGCGATACAAGGCCTTGGCGCCTTGAGGTCGCCTTTCGCCTTTGACTACCTTGGGTAGCTCCAGAGTTGTGCTTTTTCAATCCTAAAGATTTTTTGGTGGTGGGTTTGTGTATGTGGTGTACAGTTTTTATGTATGAGAATGGCTCCTTGATTCAACTTAAGCTCAAGTCTAGCACTGATTCTAAGTTATTATCTATGACAGGTAGGTGCTGATGATTTTGGGTATATGTTGGCCGACATTTTGAAACAAAACAATGTTGACAATTCAGGCATGCGGTTTGAACCCACTGCAAGAACTGCACTAGCTTTTGTTACGCTCAGAGCTGATGGTGAACGTGAATTCTTATTTTTCCGTCATCCAAGTGCTGATATGCTTCTTCTTGAATCTGAACTTGATATAAACCTTATTAAGAAGGTATTTCCTTTTAAATTCTATGATTAAGAACATATCACCAGAGTTATTAATTCTACCACTGATGCTTTTATTGATTTAAAAAATCTCATATCCAAGTAATATTTCAATACAGGCAGGGATCTTCCATTATGGTTCAATTAGTTTGATTGATGAACCATGCAGGTCAACCCATCTTGCTGCGATGGGCATTGCCAAAAAGTCTGGTTGCTTCCTCTCCTATGATCCAAACTTGAGATTGGCATTATGGCCGTCAGAAGAGGCTGCTCGGAAGGGCATAATGAGCATTTGGGATCAGGCAGATTTTATTAAGGTGTAATATCTAATGATATAGGATTTATATATGAGTGTTGTTTGACGCTGCATTGCTGCAAATTTTAATAGCGTTATTTATGGTATGCAACCATGACAACAGAATTCAATCATATGTAACATATAACTAATCTGGGGTTAAATAAATTTGCAGATAAGTGAGGACGAAATTAGATTCCTTACTGGTGGAGATGATCCAGATGATGATAATGTCGTGTTAAATAAGCTCTTTCATCCTAATCTTAAGCTTTTGGTTGTCACTGAAGGTTCAGAGGGTTGCAGATATTTCACTAAGGTAAGTGTTAGTGGACAATGTAAGAATCATCTGGCAGTGGAGATGCATGACCTTAGTTACTTTTAACGACTGCAGTTGCAGTAATCAATAATTTCAGATAATTTGGTTTCCTTTTATTTCTGTCTTATTGGTCGTTTATAAGAAAACTGAAACTCTGTTCAGGAATTTAAGGGCAGGGTTGCTGGTGTTAAAGTTAAGCCTGTCGACACAACTGGTGCTGGAGATGCATTTGTCAGTGGCATTCTGGACAGCTTGGCTTCTGACCTAAATATTATCCAGGTAACTTTAGTCCTTACATGAATTGAAGAAATTATTTTTATTTTTGTGCTAGAATTAAATAGATCATTGGATTAAGTTCTTTCCATTGCTTATTTTAATTTTTTGCATTATATTACTTCTAGTTGGATCTAATCAGATGCTCATACTTAACGTGTTCTTAAGAAAATAATTTATGTGTTCTTAAGTTCTTTGCTGTGGAGAAAAATTAGTACTAGCATTGCAGGTTTGGGAACCTACTAGAATGCAATAGTCTCTAAAAAGCAACAGTTCACTTCTTATCGGGTCATTTGGAATATATTCATTGCTCGTGATATATAGTTGAGTTGTATAATGTGAGAAATTAGGGTTGGGGGGGGGGGGGGTGGTGGGGGGGAGAGAGAGAGAGAGTAAATGCATGGATGCACTATTTGAGACTAGTAATCTGGGTATATGTCGATGATAATGCAACTGCCTCTCATATCCTTTCTATAAACAGGAAATTTACCAAGCTCATGGCTTGCTATTTCCAATTTTCCTTCATCAAAGTAACCCCATAGAAACCAATTTTCTAGGAAAGCTTTCCTGTGCCATCTCTTTTACATTGCTTAGAGTTTGTGGGGTTCTGGATGTGCGAGTAATTTTGGCTTCCCTCATTGTACTTGGTAGTATTTTTGGTCTGAGGTAGCATTATAACTCAGGAAAGATTTCTGGATTTGTGGTGTTAATGGCTACATGACTAACCCTTTGTCTGGACAGTGAGATCCTTAAGTAAATACAACCTTGTGGAAATGAAACTGCTATCCCATCCGGGTTTTCAGATGGTTTCTGCTTCATCTCCTAACTTGATCCAATGGAATAGTGCTTCGCAGCATTTTTCAAATTATTCATATTCATATCTCCAAGATAACATATAGAAGCAGAAGAAACATATCAAAAAAGCATTTCACAGCTTAATACATAAATATTTCATTTCTGTTTGGTTCAGAAATTAATATTAAATTCACTTTTTTTCAGGATGAGAAGCGGTTACGGGAAGCTCTACTTTTTGCCAATGGCACTGGTGCCCTCACGGTGACAGAGAGGGGAGCCATTCCTGCCCTACCCACAAAGGAAGCTGTCCTCCAATTTTTGCAAAAGCTCAATGCATGATAGAACTTGAAACAAAAATCCTAGATCATGTACTTAAAGGCAATTAAGCCAATGTAATGAGTTTCCTTTGCTTTAGTAACAATGAGCTTCTTGCTCCCTTTTTTTTTTTAAAAAAAAAAAACTGCATGATAACATCTATGGAACTTTCCATGTATCCCACAATCCCTGGCTTGGCTTTTCCTTTTTATTTATTTATTTTTTGAATGAGGAAAAAGGGGAAGGAGATTCTTTACTTAGGTGTGACCATAATAGCTCCTCTACTCGTTGAGGATCCAATGCCTGGAGTAGTTACAATTGAAGGCACTCAACCTTTTGTTGTACTTATAATCATTGGTCTCACCATTTTCTTGGGTTGTGATTTTTTATTTTTTTCTAAATTTTCTGAAAACATAGCAGTTTAGTTAAGAACATCATTCCCCAAAGACAGGGTCCAATAAAAATCCATTGTGGTCTCCTAAATTTACATGACCTCCTTCAATGTATTCTTTTCACTGATCCCTCTTTTAAAGGATGTTGCCTCCATATCCAATGAAAATTTACTATCAACTTATCCAATAGGTCTTCAAGACGATGGTGGGTAGCCAATGCGTAACCATGGAAGTCCACAGCATCAGGCTTGCCTTCTGTGTGCCTAAAGGCGCTAAACCTTGCCACAACATTTAATTTTAGGTCTTTGTTTTTTATTTATTTATTTATTATTTATATAAGACAGAATTTTTACTCTAGCCTAATCTAAGTGGAAATGTGTGTGAAGCTCTTTTTTGGAGGCTTGAATCTCGGTTTTTACCCCCCACACCCTACAAGCACTTATACCTGTGGTGTGACCACCACACCAAAGATGTGCGGTGGTAATTTTAGGTCTTTGTTACTTTGCCTAAAATTATTCCTAGAAAAAAAGAACTAGTAATTAATTTCCTAGTGGAAACAACATTAAATCACGATTATAATTATTTAGTAAGGCTAGTAGATTAAGTTTGATACTTTGCTCTGTTTCTTTTAATGGAAAAATATAGTTTTTCACATTTTTTTTGTGTTTAGTAGTATTAGAATTAGAAAATAGGTCAAATGAAAACCATCTCTTAATTTTTCTTATTTAGGTTGGCTGCAAAATTTTTTTTGGAATACGACTCTATTTGTTACAAAGCTAAATAAGAAAAAACAACTTTATATTCAAGTGAAACTAAATAAGGGGATAATTATATACAATACTCTCTGAGTACCATAAATGTATACTCCTCCCTATCACATAATAGTAGGTCCCACTAATTAAATTCATGGTAGGACTCACAATTTATGTGCGGGGAAGAAGTATACATTTATGGTACTTCCGGAGTATATAATAATTTTCCTTCATTTTAAGGCTACTATCAAACATAGGAAAAGAAAATAATTTTCTAGAGAATGATTCATTTTTTAGGAAATGTTAATGTCGAAACAAATAGATTACTAACTACGACTCACAAGCATCCATCTGCGTCACTAATACAATTAATTGATTAGCCCAAGTTGCAAGCATAGGCTTACAAAAACATTTAACAAATTTGAACTTGTTTCCATACATATTGGATTTATGTATGGAAACATAAAATGATCCATGAATTCCTAATATATGAGCTACCTTAGGGTCAGCCGTTAACTAGGTTATGTGTTGAGACACATGACCTTTTTCATTCATTCGCTCTCATTTTCCCTCTACATCTTTTATTCCCACCCTCCCCCCCCTAATTTTAACCGTAACATCTTGCTCGAACAATGTGCATTTAGATTATTTTTTGAAAAACTTTCTTAAGAGCCTTAGTTAGATTGCATTAAATATACTAAAATATCCTTACTTTTTATGGGATCAAGAGAAAGAGTTGGCAAGGCAAGTGCATAAGTGTGTTAGGAAACTTTTTTTTTTGGTTGAAAAATGAGTGTAGCATAGCATTAATGCTTTCAAATACTAATATTTACTTTAGTAAATATCAGTCGAGTAACACTACAACTACAAACTATTTTAAAATATTTTTACAAACGGTTTATGTGATCAGCTTCTTATTGATTTTCATCTAGGTTTAGTATTAATATCATTTTTTCATTTACTAATTACCAATAACCACTTACCACATCAATAGTTTGTAAATTTTGTTGTAAAAAAGTTTGTATTTCTAGCATTACTCATATCAGTATTTATTTACTAGTATTTATCTAAATTCTTAATTCTAATTATTTATTTATGGGAAATGCTAACGAATGCCTTTAGGGCATTGGTTAACAATCCATTTAAAGAAAGTTTTTATGGGAAAATGAAATAAAACAATTAATGTTTTGGCAGCTTTTTTCATTTCCCATAAAAGTGATGTTAAAACTTTCCTGAAATAGATTATTAACCAATACCCTAAAGGCATTCATTAGCATAACCCTTTATTTATTTATTAACCCCTAAATTGCTGCGTCATTTTCTGATTGTCGCACATGCTAAGCATGTGCAGCGAGAGTCAAGTGTGATTGATCGGAACATTGAACCGGATTGACCCGAAAAACCGCACCGATAGACATCGGCATCAATTTCGCGCAAAATAAAACACATATAAAAAGCTAAGCCCACGTTTTCCCCAATATAAAATAGTTAAAATACAGTTGAGTTAAAGAGTAGATCGGAGATACATATATTGAATGGTACATTGATAGAGAGAGAGAGAGAGAGAGAGAGATCGAATCCAACGCCATTAATTTTTTGTTTCGAAAAACGCAGAAAACAGAAACACAGAGAAATGGCTTCGAATCCTTCGCTCCGACCCGAGATCGGACCCGATGGCCTCGCTCGTGAAGCTCCCGTCATTGCCTACACCGAAAAGGTCTCTCTCTCTCACACACACACACACACACACTTTTTGTTTGTTTGTTTGAATTGTATTTAATTTTGTTTTTGTTTGGCAGATAATTGAGGAAGAGCAGCTTCAGTTAAAGAAGTACGTACATTTCCCCAATTCATTAACTGTTTTTTTGCTGTTCAATTTATGCTAAATAATCTTTATTTTTTTTTTCTCATAGTGCTTTGTTTGGATGCCGAGAAAATCAACGTGAATCGTGAATAAGTTTTGATTGAATAACTTATTTTGAAGAATCTGAAGGAATTTTGAATAAGCACAGAGTATTTGGTTAAAACTATAGACAATTTGCTAAAATACTTGGTTTGTTTAGCTAGCCTCTGTGATAGAATTTGGTGTGTTGTTAAATGTTAGTTATAAGTTTTAATGTTGAGGAGTGACACAATTTGATGATAAGTTGATTGAGCACACACATGTTGTTAGGGCAACATAAGTGTCCGTTTGGCGTGAGCTTATAAGCTCAACTTTTAGCTTTTTACCTTTTATGTACAGCTTTTTAAAACTTTAGCAAAAAGTATGCTTTACCACACTTTCAGCAAAAAGCTAAATAAGCTGATCCCAATTGGTCGGAAACATTCTTATAAAAAAAAAAAAAAAATGGTCTGAAACATGTTAGAGTAAGCGGTGCTACTGTCGAAGGTAGTATAATGGGAGTGACGAGATAGTTAGACAAAGGTTTTGGAGGTGCGGTGGTCGCGGGTCATTTTTTTATGTTGCTAGTGGCTATGTTATTTTAAAGTTAGCAGTGGAATAGTTTCTAGTGATGGTTGTGAGTTTATGATGTAACTAGTAGTGCTTGTTTGATGATCCATAGCTGACCCCAAAAAAATTTAGTAGTAGTAGTCGTGCTGCTTGCATTCTAGATGAGGTTGTGGTATCTGTAGAGTAAGTATTAATGCAAAGGTAATTGTGGTGGTAGAAACATGTTGATAGCGATGTTACGGTGGTGGCAAGATATGCAGGTGGCATGCAGGGTTTTTTTTTTTTTTTTTTGTTGTGTTTGAAGTTTTGTGCTCGAACTGGTTGAATTATCAAGGTTTGAGAATGAATACATAAATAAATAAAATATGAATACACAACAACTTCTAATATATTTGAATTGTTTTGCACTAATGATTTTGAGTGCTTTGACAATGGCTTTGTATTGCTGTTTCTTTTAACATGTACTTTTTCTTATAACAAGAAGCGAAATTATTTAGTGTTGTTGGGATTCGTTTCCTTCATTACTTTTAGCTGTTAGGAACCTGGTGGTTCCTAAAGGGGATGGTTGGGAAGTGTATGGAAATGGATAGGGATTGTATGGAAATTGACTTCATTTGAGGCAATCACCTTCCAAAGAATTAAGAGAGGGACATAGAAGATTATGAGAGAAGGAATGCACTAAGCAAGAAGTTGGTTATTCTTTATTCAATTCCTAATTGAGAATTACAATCATGTATATGTAGGAGACTAGCTCTAATTTTATTGGCCCACATGACTCAAGATAATTGGCTCGTTAATTCAACATGTGCTCTATGAATTAAACTGTGTTAAATGAACTACATGTGATCAAATCCTAGCTAACTCACCCTAATCTCAATTAACTAACTAAATGGATTACAAAAATTATTTCAAGATTCATATCTTTACCCACATGTGGGTTGTTAACATTAGCTGTGTGATTAATGATTTAATTAATTGAATGCCTTAATGTTCTCTGCTTTATCTTTCCAGATACATTGAAGAAAATTATACCAAAATTCGTGATGTTGAAAGAGAATTTGCAAATCTCTCGATGGAGCTGAAACTCACTGCCGGGCCAAAAAAAGCAGGTTGGTGGGTTGTCATCTTTAGTTATTCTTGTATTGTATAATAATGAAAATTTTCTTCATTAATGTGCATAGTTGATTGATTTTGTTGTTGCTATCACGTATGATGCATGCCTTAAGCACTTGAACATTTGAGAAAGAAAATAGAAATGTCAACGGAGAAAATTCGTCTTGCGAAGCTGAAGGAAGAACAAGCACGAAAGGTTTGTCTATTTAACAATAGATCGAGCTTATTATTTACCTTTCGGATGATATAATTACTCTCTGGCATCATATAAATAGTTTATCAAATCTCCTTTTCTGCTTCCTAAGTGCCCATGAAAGTCAAGAGTCCTTAACACTCTTAAGTCAATCAAGCTTTTTGAGATGGATAAAAATGATGAGTATAATTTTTCAAGTTTTGATGAGTTATTACAAAATGCACTTAGTAAATGTGACCAAGTTTCAAGTTAAATTATCAACTTAAATTTGATAATTTGAACAGTGAATACATTTCTATACACGGCTGGGAGGATGAAGTACATGCATTATTCTCAACAAAAGTTTCTTTAGCCATACCGAACTGAGAATTACATGGATTACTCCATAAGAGTCATATGTTGTATTTCCCTGTTGAATTTTCTAATAGATTGTTCTTTTATGTACTTCAGGTGTGGGAAGCAGCATCGCAGGCTGTGAAGGATGAGGAAGCAATCAAGCAGAAGCTATGTAATGACTTGAGCCAATTGGTACATATCTCTGTTAAATTTGTATATCAATGGTTTCTGTTAGACTTTCTCCCAACCCTCTTCCTCTTTTTGACGATATCGTGTCGAATAGGTTGAAGAAAGCAGTAACACACAGTTTTCTAGACTGGAGGAATTAAAAAGACGACTAGAAGCCTTGAACCCCAGTAGATCATCCACCTCTGTCCCTTTTGTAAGTTCTCTTGTTATTTCTATTTGTTATATTTATATATAGTCAATGGCTTGGATGGGACCCTGTGGTTATAGATTGCCTGGAGTTTCAGTGATTTGATGGTCAATTATTATAACGCAACATAGATTTCATGTCATGGCCTTCTGAGGTGATGGGCATGTCATTTTATTATGACAGTGCTTTTGTAAAGTAATTCTCTAGCGCTTTTGGTGTATTTGCTTCATTTGATCTGCAGAGTATTCTACTGTACAAAGTGCAAATATGTTTAATAAATTTATAAATACTTATAAAAAAGAAGAAATCTTTTAAAAAAATATATCTTTAAATTTCTCATTGAAAGTTCAAACCCATGTTAAAATGGGTTTGAGCTGCTTCTGTCTCGGTTGACTTGTAAGGATGTCTGAAAAGTATAGCAGTGCATGGAAGGTAAAGGAAATAGAAGTAGAAGAGAATAAAGAAAGAAAGCCTTAGTAATTACTTGATCTGGCATTCATTGTTAAGGACTTTTCCATTCATCCGCCAAGAAACTAATGTAATCTGTCAGTAGTTGAAAAATGGATTAGAGTTTGCTCATTGTAATAATGCTCTCTCATCCATCTGCTTTTACTATATCTTTTCCTTGTTGTCCTGAACCTAAAATGGGTGGGTGCCGGTTTAGGCTCTTGTACATCTCAACCTAGTGAATTTTGCTAAACGTTTGTTGTTTCATAGTTTCTACTGTTTCACAAAATAATAATGGATTAGAGCTTACTCATTGTTATAATGTTCTCTGGATTAGAGCTTACTCATTGTTATAATGTTCTCTCTTCCATCTGCTTTTACTATATCTTTTCCTTGTTATCCTGAACCTAATATGGGTGGGTGCAGGTTTAGGCTCTTGTACATCTCAACCTAGTGAATTTTGCAAAACGTTTGTTGTTTCATAGTTTGTACTGTTTCACATTATAATAACAATTTACAAGTGTTGAATGTTAAATATTGGGTGGCAATTGAATTTTCATATTTTCACTCAATAATGAACTGTTCAGTTTCAAGTCAAGTAGTTTTTGTGCTTACTGCCATTAGTCCAACCCAAACCTGCTTGTTGCTTGTTTTAAACTATAAGTATTGTTCTTGCCATCCATTAGTCCAACCCGAAAAAAGATTTTTTTATTTTCTTCGCACATATTGATTTTGTGATGCCTAAGGATAGGACAACTGTATTAATTCTGTCATATGTTGAAGTATTGATGTTCAGTGTATTCTACCAGGGGTGATAGGTTGCATCAGATTTGTAAATTTACATAGGAAATTTATGTTCAATGCTGGGTCAATGTGACATTTTCTGGGTTAGAAATATCTGGTTTTACCAAAGTTTTTGTCCTAGGATGTACACTGTCCAGACCGGATGCACTAGATGCATATCTTTTATTAGGTTAAAAAGCAGAGCCCAAGTACAGGTTACTAGACCATTTTCTGAGTACGATATTTCCTTGGGTTGACCAATTGGTATACCTCTTGCAGATGGGTGTAAATTCTTGCAATTTCAGATGAACAATTTTATATTTTGTCTGTTCTATAACAGATATGTCACTTATGCATACACACATACATGCATTTTAATTCAGATGCACCTCTATAGATGGAAAATTGATTTTCTGATTTTTTTTTTTTTTGGGGTAAATGATCATTTGAGATAGTGGTAAAACACTGACAATAGCACCAACTATGCCTCAATGGCTCCAATGTCTTTGAACTGCTCATTTGCGTTTGTCATAGGGTTGGGGGGGGGGGGTAATTAATGTTGAGCTTGCTACTATTACCTTTGTCATTATCGTAATCTTAACAAGGTCCATGCATTTTATTGAATGCATTACACATCCATCATAGATCTTGTGCTGATATCATAAGCACTGATGTATACATATCAGTGGTAGTAAAATGATGTTAAAAGTTAGCTCTTGGAATAAATGTTTTAGGATGGGAAATCAGTGGGACCACCCCAAAATACCACAGTTACAAATGATTCAGTTCCTCAGTCAACAGAACCAGTTGCTGGAGTTACTGCAAATGTCCCTAATCAAGGAAATGGTGGAAATTTTACAGTGATGAACGGGCAAAATCAACAGCCTTCTATTGAGGGAGAAGGACGAGGGAGGAAGAAAAGTCAGTTCCAAGGAAGAGGAAAGGGAATCGGGGCTGTGCCTAAGGGTAGAGGATCTCCCGCACCTGGCTGGACTGGGGCTGGGTTTGATGTGGATGGTAGAACATAGGAGCACCTCTCCAGATTCTTTATTAGAGCCATAGTACAAGACTCATTGCTTCTGATCTTACTGGGTACATTCTTTAATTGATGTATTCCCTTTTGTCTATTCTTCTAAATGCTCATAGCTTGTTGATAAAAAATGCAATATGACCTTTCTGAATTTTCTTTGGTACTTGAAGCTTATGCACATCAATATAATATTTCAAGCAAGAATTAAAAAACACCATTTTTCATTATTTACATCATTATGATTAAATTCGGTTTTCCTTCTTAATTTGGTGAATAAAATTAATATACCAATATGCTTATTCAGTGGTTAGCCTCTGAAAGGCCAACTCCTGATCATGTTAATCTTCATGATCGCAAAAGTCTTATCAATGTGATTGCTTGGAACTTTATTTCTCAGTCAACTTATTATAAAGGCTATGAATCCGATCATTCTTGTGTTTTTGTGCAAGTTTTATCTATTACTTTGCAGTATCATTGCTGAGGCGATTTAATAAATGCAGTTACTCTTTGTTTTTGAGGACTAAGCTGGGCCTATCAAGGTCATGTTGTTATCTCTTCCAAGTGATGAAAAGATGGAGAAAAATGGGGAAGGAATTTTGTAGAAATAGGAATCTTGATGCGGTTTTGGGATAATTGTCCTGATTTCCCAAATTATAATTAGCTTCCTTTGCTAATTTGTAATCATGTATTCAGAAACTGCATCATTAAGCCTACCTGTTCAAACATTCAAAATGATTTTTTCAAAACCTTTATACTATGTTTGGTTTGGGTGATTTACTTATTATTTTTTAACACTTCAATTTCGGCAGTTGCCTCAAATGCAACTAAATATTTACTTTTTTGAGATTAGAGCATTTCAAGAAATACTTGGAGAGTGAAAGCGCTTCTTAGGCGTTGTACTCTATTTTGGGTTTGAATCCTAGAATCATTCTTTCCCAAAATTGAAAATTGATAGTAAGATTGTTTACCTAACATCTCTACCAGACCTCTTAGAATTTGAAGTATTGTACTTTATACAAACTTTAACGCTTCCACAAGACCCCATTCTGCGTCCAAAAATAGTTTTAGAACTTAGGCAAAAAACTTGATTATCTAGTAGAATTTGTTCTTTAAAGTCTTCTTATAAGATTTGTATATATAAACATTGGAAAGTAAGTGAGTTGGGGAAGAGTGGGACCACTAATAGCATTTGGAAAACGAGGAATGTATTACTCTCATGGTGAAATTTATTAAAGAGAGATTCTATTGAACTTGGTAAGATGAGCTTGAATCCATTAACCCAATTTGCCTTGGAAGAATATAAATGAATATGATTAGAAGATTTTACTACACCGCAGGTTAACCCAAGGTTGACTCCTCATAATAGCGGATTGTGTCAATCAACTTGATGAGGCAAATAAGTTATGTAAAAATCTTTTAGAATTTTCTTTTTTTTTTTGGTAAAAAGAATGTAAGTCTTGAGAACAATTTTGTAGTTTCCACTTCTACTTCTCCCAATTCACTTGGTTCTCTCTCTCTCTCTCTCTCTCTCTCTCTCTAATAAACTGAAAATTTCATGCAACTAAGAAATAGAGTACAATCCATACAGATTCGAAAGAAATGCATCCAAAAGTTCAGATGAGGGAGAATTAAAAAAAAAAAAATTCAACAAATTACCTAGTTCCCATTCTAACAAGGGCATCAACATAGCTATTAGTCTCCTTATATTAATGATTCACCTTAACTTGAGGAACTTGAGAAATCAAGAGTCTGCAATCAGCCACAAGAGAAGAATTAGAGGTGTTAGAAGTTCTAAAATTGTTTATTAAATCAATAATTACTTAGCATACAAGTTTACTTCTAGGGCATCTATCCAAATGTTTTTTGTACATGATTAACCCATCCCTAAGAGCCCATAATTCGACTAAGAAACTAGTGGTATTTCCAATATTCTTAGAAAATCCCTTGATTTAGTTGCCCAGCTCATCTCGGAGAATACTATTCCTCCTGCAAGGCCTGGGTTACCTAAGGAGGATCCATCAGTCTTAGGTTTAAACAAGCCCAAATAAGGCCTCTCTTCCAATCCTTTTAATGGCAATCTCTCTTCATCAGCTCCTTTTCCATGCAGTAGAAATATTTCATTCTCTTTGCTAGTTCTTTACGGGTGTTTTTACTTGTTTAGACTGTGTACGCTTATTTTTTTGGCAGATGTGGTACAAAAGTACTTAATTATTGTTTTGATATTAAATTTCCAACATTTTCCTATATAAAATTATTAATCAATTAATGTAATTTAAAAAGACCGGTCATACTCATAATGGCTTGACCAGAACCTATGAATACTCAGGGTACTTGTCATTTAAAACAAACATCTAAAGAATTCCAGATCTTGATTTCATTTTACCCAATTTTGTAAAAAGTATCAATCTTCAATTCCATGTACCATATGTGAGTGTAAATGCCTGTTATCTATCTATATAATCATATATGACTGGAAGACTATTTATTTCCTCAGCAATGAAATCTTGTGCTCACAGTATCAAATGACAGTACCACAAAGAATGCAATATTTAATGCTCAACCAAAAAAAACACACACACACAAATAATTAATTATTAAATAGAGATGTTGGGTAAAGTTACGTTAGCTGAAAGGAGCACAGTACTACACGCCTGACTACCTGGTCGGTCTAACTGGGCTCTGACCATTAACAGTTATAATTGATGAAAATCATAATAGTGATAATACATACGTTGACTACATATATTGAGCCAAAAGAAAAAGAAAAAGAAAAGGACTATACATTGAATATATATTTAATTAGTCTGAAACAGTAACCTATAAATTCACCAATAATTATTCAACGTACTCTACTAGTCATGACGCTGGTCTATTTGATTTTCTCATAATGAACTCCACCTAAGAGTATATAGGCTATGCAGCCCAATCACTTGTGTAGTTACCATCACTACAGTGAAGACTTGGAGAAAGTTAAATGTGGTGTAGTTTAGATTCAAACTGGAATTGTCTAGAACAAGAACAAATGGTGGGTCAAGCCAGGCTGATCAACATTTTCATTATCATCATCTAATTACTTGGATTTTCTAACATAGCCTTCAATGATTAAATAGGAGTATAGGACTATTTTCTTATTCATGAGATTTCTTACATTAAATTTTTACCAAAAAAAAGAGATTTCTTACATTAAAGATAGCTAGCTAACCCTCTTTTTCATTTTTTTTTTTTTTTTGAGAGTAAAATGTGTTGCCACAAGCACATGCAATTAATTCTTTTTGTGGGTTTTGATTTCTATTGACTATCGAGCTCCATCATTTATGTTAGCCATATTATTATATAAAAGAAAAGAAAAAAGAGCCACGTTTCTTCTTATTGCTGCTTTAATTATACATCACCTTAAGAGCATGATAGAGATATCACAGCTTACTTTATAATTATACATCACATTAAGAGCATTAAAGACGTACCACAGATTATATGACAGAAAAAAAATTGGGGTGCACACATATCCTTTAATAATAACGATAAGGTTAATATTAAAAAAAAAAGAGTAAAAATAAAAAAAATAAAGCTCAAGGGATGAGTTCTTGGGTTTGAGTCTCCTAACTAACAATCTATGATTACTTACAATAATTTTTTCCTGATAAATACCCAATGTGCATAGGATACACGCGGGTTAATTAAGTGTTCAAATTTCTAAGAGTCATAAACTCCAATATTATTAAATATTACTGGCAAATGCTTTTCATTATTTTAAGCGAATCTTTGACATATCATGGAAAAAGAGGGTAGATTACAAATTACATAAAGACACCATTGACAAGGATGGTAGGATGGTGTTTATATGCATAATCTCAAACTAATGTCATTTGAGTACTCTAACTCCCAAGATAGATAGACATATTAATGAGTTCTAACTCAAATAATATCTTCTTTTTTTATTTATTTTATATTTATTTTTATAAGAGTAAGATGAATGCTGAAATTGTGAATGCATCACTCACAAGTTACAAGTGAAACTCACATATAAAAAATAAAATGTAACAATGAACAATGGACTAGCGATTGATACTTATAAATTCATTTTTTAACCATGTGAGAATTAGGTCATGAGACTTAGAGGGTGTTTTTTTTTTAACCTAACTAAGGAGTACTTATCATTGATAAAATGGACAACGAAGAAAATTGTTCACAATCAATTGCATGTGATGTAACCATTTCTTGCTTCTTTCAAGCTTTCAATAAGTTTCTGATTTATGGTATGTTAGTTAAGGATTTGGACACTAGTTCTGTCTCATACATCAATTCACAAGGTAAACGCATGCAATGTCATCTTGCTTTCACAATTGATGTTAACCCCATTACCCACAAAAAAATAAATTGGTACTTCATGAATAATGACTGGAACTATATCGATCTTTCATGTTATGTAACATCATTTCTTTTCGTGCAACAGAGATGGCATCTTCTTCCTTTGTCTCCACCAAACCCTAAACCATCGTTAATTCACTTCTGTGTCTAAATAAGTGAATGGTACAAAACTTTCACAAACTAAGATCACATATATGATATATAACACAAACTTTACCTCAAATAAATAGCCCACATCATTAATTGGACAAAGTCAAATGTTCAACCCCTCAGCTCAGATCCATTATTTCCCATAAGGCCATAATTATTAAATCACATTTGACCAATCCATCATTATCATCACATGCATGACAAGCGCATTTGCATTTTAAAATTTCCCGCTCATTTTTCATATTTGATTATGGTAATGGTAGCACAAGGTTTCTCACTCCAATACCAATTTTTCTTTTTCTATCCAACTTGATCACTTGATTATTTTTTCGGGTATATTTAATTTCTTTGTTTCATACTTAGGCTTGGTTTGGATTGCACTGAACGCGTCCAGCGTTCAGTGTTTTCCTTTTTTCTTTTCTTTTTTTCCTCTGTTGCACGTATTTTAATAGGGGACAAAGTATTGTTCAAACATTGTTTTTCACTGTTCATATACTGTGCATGTACAGGTCATGCACTGTTCACACACTTTTCAGCCATTTTTCATTAAAAATGGGTCTCACGGCACTATTCACACATTTAAAAATTATTTTGCTACAATGTTTTCAGTTTTCAGCTATATCCAAATAGACCCTCAGTATCAGATAATTAAAAATAAGAATTGTTTAAGCATAACATTAAAATACCAAAATATTTCAAAACCAAAATCTCATGAGAACTTACAAATCTCTAAATCAACCCTTTGAATTTCACTACCATACCAAGTTGCTCTATAGGATCTATGCAGGATTATTGTTGAAAATATTTAATGGAAATTGTAATTTTATAACACCCCAGCCAGTAGTGGTGTCAATCACCTGTCTCTTCCTGGGACAAAACAAAATGATCAGATAATTCAAGGTATGCTAGAAATTTAGAAAATACTCATCCAAATAAAAATGTTCCTGAAGGAGTAATGGACATAATTTTTTTTTTCTTTTGTCTCATCTATCTTAAAACTTTCTCAGAATTTTTTCTTCTTCTCTTTCTCTACCAAGAGGTTCAGGAACTTTGAAGTCCCACACTTATCTAGGAGGTATACAATCAATGTTTCACTAGTTACTACAATTTTTCCCTGACCAAACCCCTCTGACCAATGTAATAATGTATTGAATCCTTAAGAAAACCCTCCAGTTTGAATTCTGGACTTGGTACAATAATATGCTGAGACTTCACTCTTGAGAGTTGAGACAAGTTGGAGAATGAAAATCAAGTACATGAAAAATAATTTTTTTTATCCTACTTTTACATCTAATCGTTAAAAGGAAGATTGCTGTAAAATTTAATTACTTCCTTATGAAGGGAAATAAGATAAAATAATATTATTTTGTCAAGAATTTATGACCAAATATAAAATTTTAGAAATAAAATCCTTTGTTATAGTTACAGTATTATTTTTACTATATATATATATATATATATATATCGTACACGCAACGTTAGTCTTTGTTAATTTTTTTTATGGGCAATGTTAGCATTTAGTAATAACGTAGTAGGAGACTTCTTGCATGATGATTTAGAATATTTCTCTCTTCTGTCCTCTAATATTCAATTTATTACCTTGCTTTCTATCTTTCTTTCTTTTTTTACTGGCTTATTTGAATGAGATCTCAGCGATTGTAACCCATTTGGCTTCGAAATAAAGGAATCTGTGCACTTAATCATGTCCCTAGATTCTTTTATTCCCATCATTTTAATCTCTTGACGATCACAGCCTTCTTTAATAATCTAATAGGAATATAATAATTATATACATAGCCAGTAGACATAAAAAAAAAAAAAAAAAATTTAATATTGTTTATAAAATAAATTTGATCAGATAAGTTATTTGGATCAAAGATTGGACGTGCAAAATAATAAAAAAAACACAATAAAAGAAAAAAAATGCATGCATGTATCAGTCAAATATGAGCATTGAAGTTGATTGAACATCAATAAATTTTATTTACAATGAGCTATAAGTCACTAATTTATTGAAATTTTCAAAATTTTTGGATCGAATGCCAACTTTAAATCATTATCTCTTATTAATTAGTTAATGGGTAAATTCTGCTAATATACCATGCATGAGGTTTGAACAAATACCAATCAAGTCCTAGACATTTCAAAATTGACCAATTTAGTCTTTAAAATACAATTTAATCCCTAACCCTTTACCCTCTATTACTTTGTTTTCCTCTCTCTCTCTCTCTCTCTCTCTCTCTCTCTCTCTCTCTCTCTCTCTCTCTCTCTCTCTCTCTCTCTCTCTCTCTCTCTCCAAGTTGACCTTTCTTTATGACTCACCCTTTCATTGTCTCTTTCTTCTCCCAGACAACGACAATGGTGTGCTCTCAGGTAATGGTAGTGGTGGGTTTGTTGTGGGTTTTTGACTTTTTATTTTTTATATTTTTTTTATTTGTGTTTTGTGGCTAGTGGTGGTGGTGGTGGGGGTTCCAATTTGAGGTAGATTTACAATAGGGTGGTTGTGGTTTTCGATGTGGTTTGCTATAAGTTTTTTGGAATTTTTGGATACGGGTTTTGTTGCTATGGGTTTGGCTAGGGTTTGTGGCTAGGGGTGGTGGTGGGCGATCTAGGGTGGATTTGCAATGGGAGTGGTGGCGGGTTTCAATGTGGTGGCGGGTTTGTTATGGATTTTTGGGATTTGGGTTTTGTTGTTATGGGTTTGGCTAGGTTTTGTGGTTGGTAGTTGTGGTAATGGGTTCTAATATGAGGTGGATTTGCAGTAGGGGTAGTAGGGGTCGTGGTGGGTTTTTTATGAGATTTTTGGATTCGGGTTTTTGTTTGAGGATTTAGGTGGGTAAAATTGAGTTGTTAGTTTGCTGTGGCAGTGGTTATGGCTAGTCTGAGATTAGAGAGATTGGAATGATTGAAAAGAGGAGATAAGGGGAATGTAGCAGGAGAGAGTCATGATGAAAAAGAGAGAAATTAACAGAGGGAAATGGGGTTAGGCATTAAATTGTCTTTTAATGACCAAATTGGTCAATTTTGAAATGTCTTAAACTTGGTTGGTATTTGTCCAAATCTCATAGTATGTTAGTAGAATTTACCCTAATTATTATATTTATATTCCTCTCATAAAACACCTATAAAAAAAATTTTATAAAAAGGAACAGTATCTGATGATGAACTAAAAATCGAACTATCTCCAATTTGTCTATAGTGTCGTTTAGGACAAAAAATGTTAACCCAACATAAGAAAGTCGTCCACCATCAGAAGGTCGTCCGTGGGTATGAAGGTCGTCCGTCAGGGAAGCACTTGGACGACCCCTTAACACTTAGAGAATTTTCAGAATGGATTTATATACAAAAGCTTATAATTCGGATCACATTCTACTAATTTGAAGTATGAGCAAAATCCTTATTCATCACTATAACTTTCCACTAAATTCTTAACTTTTATAGCAGTTGTAGAAGATAAGTCTGAGCCTTCAAACTTTTATAGCAGTTGTAGAAGATAAGATTGAACATTTTAACTTCTATAGCAGTTGTGGAAGTTAAGTCTGAATCTTCTAACTTCCATCCATGTTGAGGAAGTTACTAAACAAGTAACCACTCCAAAGCTCACTATAAAATGACTCATCCATATGAAATGAAGGTAAGTTTCCACCACTCCTAAAAGTTGGAATCCTTGAGTTCTAGAGAGAAAAACTAACTTAAGTGTTAGAGGTTTCTTGGCCAGTTCAACTCGGTCACCTTTGATCTTGTGCTTCTTTCTTTTTTAGGCCTTCTAGACAACCTCAAGTCCATTGAAGCTCGGAGTATTCAGTCTATTGATTTTCTGTACATCAATAGTTGGTGCCGTCTGTGGGGAAAGTTAAATTTGTATTTTGCAATTTATCTTTCTTAGACAAAAGGCTATATGGTCCGAACAAGGTCAATGACCACTAGTCCAGGAGACCAGGAGAGTGGAAGTGCTTCCAGCTACCCCAACTGTGCTCACCAATCAGCACCTGTTATGCAATCGCCTTCCGTCCAACAAATGCAGTCTATGGCAGCCGCCACGGTAGAGCTAACCCGTTAGAACCAAGAGTTGACTAGGGAGATCAACCAAAGAAGGTAACATTATGAACGGTGTGTGGAAGGACAAGCTCAGAGTTAAGAAGTTAGAGGATGAGAAAATGTGGAGCGCGAGAATCAATCAAGGGATACCGCTTCACGTAGAGTGCCACACTTGGAGAGGGAGATGGATCAAATGAGGAAAGCCATGGACGAGACGAGGGAAAATATGAGAAGGACGAATTCTGTAGATGACTTGGTTTTTCGAACTGATTCTCCTTTCATAGCTTCCATCAATAGTCATCTCCTGCCTTTCAAGTTCAAGATGCCTTTGTTGGATTCCTATGATGGAACACGTGACCTATGTGATCACATTACCACCTTCAAGACCATGATGCATCTTCAAGGGGTTCTAGATGAGATAATATGTCGAGCCTTTCCAACCACCCTTAAGGGGCCAGGGCGAGTGTGGTTTAGCAAGATATCTCCAAACATCGTTGGTTCTTTTGAAGAGTTGAGTAAGTTATTTGTCAATAACTTCATCAAAGGTCAAAGGCATAAGTGTTCCTTGTCCTTCCTACTGACCATTAAGCAAGGGGACAATGAAAGTTTGTGGTCCTTCATCACTCGTTTTAACAGGAAAGCCTTGATGGTAGACGAGATGGATAACAAGCTGTTGTTAGCAACCTTTTACAATGGAGTTAGTGCAGATTTATTCATTCACAAGCTCTATGAATAAGAACCACAGACCATGGCTGAACTCGTCCATTCAGCCCAAAGTTTCATGAATGCAGAATATGCGATCATTGCTAAGAAGAGGAAGAATGCAGAAAGAATGGAAGCAGAGTTCCCGCGTCACCCTAAACAAGGCCCTTGTCCAAAGAAGGCCTAAACAAGAGAGAAGAAGGATAGAGATAACAAGAAGGCAAGTTCGTCTTCGGGACGAAGTCAGCATTACATGCCTTTGAACGTTCTGCTTGACCAAGTGCTTATGTAGATCAAGGATGACCCATCCTTGAAGTAGCTAGAGAAGTTAAAGGGGGATCCTAATAAATAAGAATAAGTATTGTCGCTTCCATAGAGATCATGGGTATGATATAGACGAATTTTATGATTTGAAGCAGCAGATTGAAAATCTCATTAGACAAAGAAAGTTGAGAAGTTTCTTTGGACAAGATCACAATGATGAGAAGCTTAAAGGAAAGGTAGAAGAGTCATCACGACCCCCACTTGAGGAAATAAGAGTTATTGTAAGAGGAACTTTAGTAGGGCAATCTTCCAAGTCAAGGAAGACCTACTTGAAAGTGGTGTAGAACGTCCAACTCTTTGGATGAGTTCCAAGGACGAAGGGGGCAAACGAGCACGCCATTACTTTCACAGATGAATAAGCTAGAAGGGTCCATCATCCATATGACGATGCAATTGTTATCTTGTGGATTACATGGCTAAAAGGGTGTTGGTAAATAATGGGAGTTTAGCAAATATTCTATATTACCTTGCCTTCTAGCAGATGAGGCTTGGACGAGATCAACTTCATCTAGTAAATTCGCCCTTAGTAGGATTTGGGGGAATAAAAGTACAATCAGTGAACATTATTATTCTACCTGTAGTGGTGGGAGCATATCCACAACAGATAGCCAAGGAAGTGAATTTTCACATTGTAGATTATTCATCTTCCTACAATACCATCATTGGACAATCAACTTTAAACAATTGGAAGACAGTAACATCCATCTTCCACTTATTTGTCAAGTTCCCAACATAGTATGGAATAGGGCAAGTACAAGGAGATTAGTTAGCTGCTAGAAAATGCTACTTAGCCATGTTTGCTATGGTTGAACATGTATAGACGATGGAAGACGTTCCTCTGGACGAGGATGACCCTGAGAAGCTTACCAGAATTGGAACAAGTATGGAGGAAAAGACGAAGCAAAACCTTCCAATTCTTAAGGAAGAGTATTGATGTGTTCGCGTGGAGTCATTAAGACATGTCAGGGATCTACCCAAGTGTCATTACTCATCGCTAGAATGTGTATTCATCTTCCAAGCTTGTTCGTTAGAAGAAAAAAGTCTTTGCTCTTGAACGAGATAAGACTATCAAAGAAGAGGTCCAAAAGTTAACCACAACAAAATTTATTCGGGAAGTCTATTACTCAGATTGGTTAGCTAATGTGGTGATGGTTAAGAAGGCTAATGGCAAGTGAAGGATGTGTGTAGACTTCATTGATTTAAACAAGACTTGCCCCAAGGATAGTTATACATTGCCACGCATTGATCAATTGGTGGATTCAACAGTAAGTCATCAATTACTCAGATTCATGGATGACTTTTTAGGTTATAACCAAATAAAGATGGACGAGGTAGATCAAGAGAAGAAATCCTTCATTACCATTCAAGGTTTATTTTGTTACAAAGTGATGCCCTTTGGTTTGAAGAATGTGAGGGAAACTTACCAGAGGTTGGTCAATCACATGTTCCGTCCACAGATAAGACAAAATGTAGAAGTTTATGTTGATGATATGCTGGTGAATAGCTTGGATGAGAAGAAACATTTGAACGACCTACAAGATACATTTGCCACACTTAGACAATACAACATGAAGCTGAATCCAAGTAAGTGTGCCTTCGGGGTTTCGTCAGAAAAGTTCCTACGGTTCATGATTTCACAGAGGGGAATTGAAGCAAATCCTGATAAGATCCAAGTAATATTGAATATGGAATCACCAAAGAATTTCAAGAAAGTTTAGTCCCTCACTGGACGAGTTGCAGCTCTAAACAGGTTTGTTTCAAAAGCTATAGATAAGTGTTTGCCTTTTTTCAAAGTTCTTAGGAAGGCATTTGAATGAATGGGCGAGTGCCATAAGGCCTTCCAAGATCTTAAAGTCTATCTTACTATAGCTCCCTTACTAAGCCCGTCTATACCAATTAAGGAGTTATATTTATACTTAACAGTGTCCCCACATGCAATAAGTTCAGCATTAATCAGGGAAGAAGGGAAAGTGCAGAACCTTATGTATTATACAAGCTGAGCACTAAAGGGAGCATAAGGACGATACCCAATGATTGAAAAGTCAGCCTTTGCACTAATAACGGCTTCCAGGAAACTAAGGCATTACTTCTAGGCTTATGTCATCAATGTCATGATGGATCATTCACTCAAGAAGGCAATGAACAAATTGGAAGTCGTAGGATGATTGATCCAATAGGCCATAGAGTTTAGTGAGTTTGATATCAGGTATTAGCTTAGAAGTTCAATAAAAGCTCAAGTTCTAGTAGATTTCATTGCGGAGTTCACTCCAAGTCATGGTGACTTAGACAGGTTGGATGACTCAAATTCATGGGTCGTCTATGTAGATGGCTCGTCCATACTACATGCAGGAGGAATAAGAGTTATACTAAAATCCCCAAAAGGGGACAAGTTGAAGTATGCAACTCGTCTACAGTACCAGACAACCAATAATGAAGTTGAATATGAAGCCCTCCTCAGAAGGCTAGAATTGGTTAAGTTCTTAGGGGCAGAGTCAGTGGTCATCCAAGGAGACTCTCAGTTGATCATAGGTCAAGTGAATGGAACATGTGAAGCAATAGAAGAATGGATGAAGAAGTACCTCAATAGAGTGAAGTGTTTTATTAGAAAATTCAAGGAAGCCAGTTTCTTTCAAATCCCAAGGGAGGAAAACATGGAAGCAGACGCCTTAGCAAAGGCAACATTTGCAGATGGATGGGTGGACGAGCCTAAGAAAGTCCAATATATGCCTAGCATAGATCTTCTAGAGGTACAGTAGATAGAAAGTGAAGAGAATTGGATGACCTCCATAATAGCTTACCTAAGAGATGAAAGGCTTCTAGAGGAGAGAGATGAAGCTAGAAAGCTAAGGATTAGATAAGCCAAGTATGTCCTTATAGATTAAGGTGTTTAATTCTTGACAAAGCAAATTACGCATCGAGAGAAGTTCATGAAGAAGCATGCAGAAACCATTCAGGAGCAAGAGCACTCATCCACAAGGTCGTTTGTACAGGTTATTATTGGCCGATGATTCAAACATATGCTAAGGCTTATGTAAAGGTGTGTGATCAATGTCAACGTTTCAGCAATGTTCCTAGACAACCATTGGAGTACCTCACCATGATGATGGCCTCATGACCTTTTGCATAATGGGGAATGGATATTTTGGGTCCGTTTCTAATTAGAACTAGGTAGATGAAGTTTTTGGTAATGGGGATTGATTACTTCACTAAGTGGGTGGAAGCTGAACCCTTAGCAAATATTACACAGCAAATGTCAGAAACTTAGTTTGGAAGAGTATTGTATGTAGAATTGGGGTACCTAGGGTACTAGTGTCAGAGAATGGACAATATTTTGATAACACACCCTTCAGAGATTTCTTGTGAGTAACTAGAACTAAAAAATCATTATTCCTGAGCCTCTTACCCACAAGCAAATGGACAAGTAGAAGTAGCAAACTGATCCTTATTGAAGATTATCAATACTCGGCTTGAGGGGGTAAAGGGAGTATGATTGGATGAGCTACCAGGTGTTTTATGTGCTTACAAGACGAATTTGAGAAACCCCAAAAGGAAAAATCCTTTCAAACTAGTGTATGGAAATGAAGCAGTCATACCAGTAGAAATGCACATGCCGAACCACAGGGTGATAAAGTATCATGACGAGGAGAATGAAGAACAATTTCATCTTAACTTCGATATAGTTGACGAGGGAAGGATGGATGCAGAGCAGAGGACAGTAAGGTATCAAAACCTCATGGCTAGACAATATGATGTAATGGTGAAATCTAGACGCCTCAACATTAGAGACCTCATCGTAAAAAGGGTTTCATTCGAAACTAGAAACTCGGCCCGTAGAAAATGGTGGCCAAATTGGGAAGAACCTTACAGAGTTATCAATTGTAAAAGGCAAGGATCATACTACTTGAAAGCCCTAGATGGACGAAGGCTAAAGCACCCTTAGAATGTGGAGCATCTAAGAAGATACTATTAGTAAAGGATCAGTTTGGACGAGCATCATCATGATGAAGTTGGAGTTATGTGTTACTTTCTTCATATTTATTTATGTTTATTATTAGTACTACATGTTTTACTATTTTAATTCCCTAAAAGTACATTAGTTTCCAACTTGTGCACTAGAAATGGAAGAATTTTTGATAGACGAAGCCATGAACTTAGTCTGTTTGTACCTAAGTATGTTTAATTCCCTAAAGGCCCTAGCTTTTAAGCATATGCCATGCTTTTGGATGATGTTAATGTTGTATAGTTTGAATTCCTAATATATATATAATGATGTGTGAATTTCTAATTTTCATGTTATTTTCATTCGAACTAATCCACAAGAAGGCTAAAAACCCAAGATGAGTAAAATCTCTAGAAGTAGGGATGTAACGTCTATAAGCTTTCCTTAAAATCAGGACGAAGTAAAGAGAAATAAACCTAAGGTATATTTCTAATTAATGGATGGGGTAAAAACCTAAGGTATATTTGTCTAACTAATGGACAAGGAAAAACGTGCACGTAAAAATACTTAAAATCCATGGTTGAATTTGGCCAGCCTAATAGTCTGATCTTTGGAAGAGTAAATGCTGGAAATGTCTTACCCAAAGACGAATAAAGGGTCGTCCAGCCGATGGACGAAAGATAATGCAAGTTATAAGTCAAATTTATGGACGAATAAAGCTATCAAAAGAAATACCATTCATAGAAAAATTATACTTGGAAAACATAAAGAATGGTAAAGGTGTTAAGCATAAAAAATTTTATCTTAACATGGGTGATGTAAATAAAGGAAATTCGTTCATGCAAATAGGACGATATAAAATGTCTTCATGAGTGGACAGACCACACTTAAAACCATAGAAATAACATGGACTAAAGATGAGGATTAGACGAGGCTCTTGGACGAGATGACAGAAAGGAAATTATCAGAAAAGTGAAGGGGTAGGGGAGAGAATATACATATTTATAGGCCCCAAAGGTGGGTCAATGAAGCAACGTGGACCAATCAGGAGTTGACACGTGGCATTTTTCTCGAAAAGATAAATCGACACAACAAGTCAACCAATGAGATAATGACATGTGGCATAATCCGAAACATTAAAATTCAACTTGAGTAAGGACAACACGTGGCACAACAATTGACCATTAAAATGTTGATGTGTGTCAAAAAACAACAATTATTCTACAGTGTTCTGGACAACCATTGGAGAAAGGGGGCAACTAATGGTAAACTAAAAATTGGACTCTCTCTAGTTCGTCCACACGTGGCATTTTTCTCAAAAAGATAAATCGACACAACAAGTCAACCAATGAGATAATGACATGTGGCATAATCCGAAACATTAAAATTCAACTTGAGTAAGGACAACACATGGCACAACAATTGACCATTAAAATGTTGATGTATGTCAAAAAACAACAATTATTCTACAGTGTTCTGGACAACCATTGGAGAAAGGGGGCAACTAATGGTAAACTAAAAATTGGACTCTCTCTAGTTCGTCCATAGTGTCGTCCAGGACCAATAATGTTAACCCAACATTAGAGGTCTTCCACTGTCAGGAGATCATCCATGGATATGAAGGTCGCCCGTCAAGGAAGCACCTAGACGACCTCTCAACACTTATAGAATTTTTAGAATGGATTTATATACAAAAGCTTATAATTCGAACCACATTCTACTATTTTGAAGTATGAGCAAAATCTTTATTCATTGTTATAACTTCCACTAAATTATTAACTTTTATAGCAGTTGTAGAAGATAAGTTGTAGAAGATAAGTTTGAGCCTTCTAACTTCTATAGCAGTTGTAGAAGATAAGATTGAACCTTCTAACTTCTATAGCAGTTGTGGAACTTAAGTCTGAACCTTTTAACTTCCATCCATGTTGAGGAAGTTACTAAACAAGTAACCACTCTAAAACTCACTTTAAAATGACTCATCCATATCAAATGAAGATAAGTTTCCACCACTCCTAAAAGTTGGAATTCTTGAGTTTTAGAGAGAAAAACTCACTTAAGCATTGGAGGGTTTTTGGCTGATTCAACCTGGTCATTTTTGATCTTGTGCTTCTTTCTTTTTCAGGCTTTCTAGACAACCTTAAGTCCATTGAAGTCTGGAGTATTCAGCCTACTGATTTTCTGTGCATCATCATTATTTAAAAATAAAATCTTTTATGGATGCAATCATGCAACTTTTTTTTTTTTTTGGCCTTTTGGACTAACATGTTGCAACTTTAGGGAGTCTCAAGAATAACATCCACGTTCATGCTTAAAAACACCATGCAATTTATCTTTTTAACCGTTGTCTTATTGCTACTTTACAAACGCAAACTCCCATGCACTAAGAACGAAATTCTATATGATTCTCTTTAACATATATATGTCCTTTTAATCCTAAAGTGACGTGATTTCTAGTTTAATTTAATGCTTTAAGCAAAGCAGTTATACTCTTTTGATAGTTGTGTTGAAAATTGAAAGTACCCAATTTATCATTGATTAATCATTACTTTCCTTCATCATCACAAACTATGTAGAATTTAAATAATATTTCCGAATATGAATGGGTCTAGATCTATGTCTAAGTGTAAGATCATTTCTAAGTTCTAACATACCCTTAAGTTTTATCACTAATAAAAAATATTTAGAATTTAATTTTGGGTTATTTTAATGGATGCCCTTAGGGCAATTGTTAATAAACTGTAATAAGAAAGTTTTGACACAATTCCCATGAAAAATATAAAAAACTGTCAACAACATTTATTATTTTATTATTTTTTCAATAAATTTTTTCTAAAAATAACTCTTAAACCAATGTCCTAAGGATATTGGTTAACATTTTCTTTTAAAGTAATGCTATATTCACAAATTATTTTACAACATTTTTATAAAATATTGACTTGACCAACCTCTTATTGGTTTTCATTAAGGCCTACCATTAATATTACTTTTCATTTACCATTAATATTATTTTTCATTTACCAATAATCACTCACCATATCAGCAGTTTGTAAATTTTTTTTGTAAATTATTCTTTCCTATAATTTATTGTTATTATACATACACACACATATACACACATATATATGGCATAAAAGTAAAACCATCTATTTTCTTTTCCATTATTTTTGAAAACCAAACTAAGGGAAATAAGTAATAACTTCTTCTTCTTTTTTTCCCCTTACAACTTCCAAACATATTTCTCTAAGATATTTCCTTTTTCCAGTCCTCATATTTTCCATTTCTTTGCTATTTTCTTTTCTTTGCTTTTAGGCATGTTCAAACAAACATGCTAGTAAAAGAGACTCTTGACTATGTTATATATTGAATCAATGTCAGTTCCCAATATGCTTGTCCACTTTTCAGAATTCCATGCTGCTTACTTGCAGTTTTAGTGGCTATACCAAAAGATACTGGGGCCTTTTGTTTTTTCCTTCATTTTTTTCCCAATAATTTCTATTAATCCATTCCACTAATGCCCAAATTGTGTCACATATTGATGACACCAAGGACAGCACCATAATTGATAAAAATCCTTTCCAACTTTTAAGTTAATTAAAGATTAAACTATAAACTATTGTATATTAAAAAAAAAAAAAAGAAAACAAAAGAAATGGATAAAGTCATAGAGAAAGTGTGTATTACCAAACAACTAATTAATTATTTTCTCAAAAAAAAATTAATTAATTAAAAAAATTAAAAAGTAAGAGAGAATACAAAAATATACAAATTGGGTAGAGAGAGAGAGAGAGAGAGAGAGAGAAATAAGAGATGGAATGAGATTCCTCTGGCAGAGTATGGTATTCTTTTGAGAACCAATCAGAAATCTAATGCTGTCGGGGAGTCTAATCCCACAAATACAACCCTCAAACAATCTCTCATTACAAGTCCCAACCCTACCAATAGCATCTCATCACGTGAATAACCCATGTGACTCATCTGCATCCTTGTCTCTCAAACACACACCACCCCGTCCCCCCCCCCCCCCTCTCTTTTTTTGGTTTTTGTTTTTGTTTTTTGTTTTGGCTAACTACGTACGGATCGAACACCAAAATTCCATAGCCATTTCATGCATGAGTGTGTCCAATATGTCCTTCTCTATCTCCATTACTATTCCTTCCCCTTCTTCCTCAAATGCCATTTCACTTTGGACCTTCAAATCTTTGTCAACCAAACCATCTATGTCTTCAAGAACACAACATTTGGCTCGTGGAAAGCTTCCAATTTTCTCACACAACGTGTCAATTAGTTGTGAACCTATGTGACAACAATCGTGACCAATAATTGAGCTAGCCGCCCATGGCTTCATGTTGATGAATGGCTTCAAAATCTCAACCAAAATTTCATCAACAAGATTGAATAGTAGTTTTCGATTGCACTTGTACCCCAATTCATGACTCGGAGTTGTAGTGTGTTGATAGTGTTCGAGTTGGTGGAAGATAGATGGGTCTAAAGGGTGAGATGGAGAGAACCAATTGGTGAAGGACACAATGGTATCTCTGTCTATGCCAGTACAGCTTAGTATATTGGCAACGTACTCATGATATTCGGCTCCACTAGCTCCGGTGGTGAAGACACCGTTAGATCTGTCGTCGATGATACTGATTTCTTGGGTTTTGAGCGTGTGCGTCTCTTCTTGTTTGTACTTTTGGCTCGAACAACTAGATAACTGTGAACCACATTTTGATTCTTGAGCATCAAATACCTGAGACAATGTTCCCACAACACAGCAACAATAATAAGTTAACAGATCAATGCAACAAAAGAAAATAATTTAACAGATAAGACTTCGTTTTGGTAGAGTTCATTTTTTTACTTTAAAAAAAGAATATATAATCTTTTAAATCATATTTTTTTCAAGTTATAACTTTATTTTTATACAATAAATAAATAAATTAAAATATTTGGTAAAGAAATGTAATTGACATCTCTTCAAAAGCATAATAAAAATATAAGTAAATATTTGAATTATTTTTTATTGTTGATGAGATATCAGTATATAAGGTTTAACCGTTTAAGTAATAAAATTTGTATTATTTTTAGCAATACTCATAAATTAAATAAGTTGATAAAAATAAGTCATCCAAATTCACATTAAGCCTAAATTTCTAAGCAAAATAACAGGAAAAATACAATTAGTACTAGTTCAAAATGAAAAGGGAATACCTACCGTCACTCATAATTTAAAAAAACATAAATAAAATAGTTAAAAATAAGTTCATCAAATTAAACCATAAATTACTAACCAAGATAACAGGAATAATACATGTAGTACTTACTAGTTCATTAAAAAAACAAAGTATGGAAAAATGAGAAGAGAGTACCTGTTTTTGAGGAATTTTGGTGGCTGGTGGTGAAGGGTCTTTTTTGACAGGGACACGAGTTGGGACATTGGTGTTGAGAAGCTCTCTTGACAATGGTGTCTTCTTGCATTTCTTGTCTGGAATATTAGCTCTGGTGGCTGTTTTTGATGGACGAACAAATGGTTCTTCTTGCTTGTTTCGGATTATATCTGATGTCTGTGGAGGCTTCTTTAGCCTCTGATTGAACCTTTCAGTGCCACTCTTTTTACATTTCTGGTCCTGATGGTGCTCTTGCAATGTCTGAGGTTTAGGCTTCACTGAGACTTTAATGGGTTGTGGCTGAACATTGAGTGGTTGAGGTTTTAAAGACAAGAATTTTGAAGAATGGAAGGCTTTCTCTTTGGTGGGTGGTGGTGTTGTGTTTGGTTTACTCTTGGGCTCAAAGAATCTGAGTCTTGGAGAGCAAGAAGGTGTACTTGAGTAGTACTGCTTGCCTGGACTTGATTCTTCTACAACTTTGTTGAACCCCTTTGAAGCTTTCTTGGATTTGAATTGGCTAACAAGCTCATTTCTTCCTTGAAGGTCTCTGTTGGCGGTAGTGTTTGTGATGTCAAGCCCAACTTTCCTGCTAACTTTTTCTTTCATTTGCTTCACAATTTGCCTAGCGTATTGGCTTGGACCTCTGTTGTTCTCATCTTCATATACTCTGAGCTCTCTCCTTCTCAAATATGAAAACCGAGAGAACTCCAAGTCCTCACTACCACTCATGTTCTCCTTGTTTATTTGAAGTGACAGTCTGTGATGATGATCCACATCTGATCTTCTAGCTGAGGATATTCTAGGAGTCTCTGGCAAAGAGCAAGTACCAGTAATGTCATTGAACCCTAAGCTATTTCTTGGTCTACATTGGAGGGGTTGTCTTGGATGAAGAGGGTGTGAATGTGACTTTGAAAGAGGTTTTGGTGTACCATGAGTTGAAGAAGAAGAAGAGGGTGACTGAGTTCCAGGAAGAAGGTCAAGACCCATTAGTCTTGCTACTAAATTTGGGGTCTTGGTCCCAGGAGAGTCGCTGATTTCTGAGGAAAAATCATTTGGAGCTCCAGCTTTTGGTTCTGTGTGTCCACTTGTTTTAATTTGGATACCCATCTGGATTTTCAAAATTTATTACGATATTAGAGGTTCAACACCATCATTATCACATCATAACTCACTTTACAAAATAATAATAATAATAATAATAATAATAACAAGGGAAAGAAAAAAATAAAATAGACAAAGGTGGCAACCTAGCTAGATAGAATAATTTTTTCAAAAATAGTTTTGAATACAGTAACTTACTTGGACATCTAAATTTTTTTCTTCTCCTCTTTCTCCTGTAATATATGACAATGAAACCTCATGTGATTCCAAGCTATTTCTCGGTGCTTCAATTCCTGTATTACAAAAAAAACACATAAATATATCAACAATGACAATCAAACCTCAGCCGTAAAATTTAAAATGAATAATCAAACAAACTAGTCAAGTCATTTTCAAACAGACTAGTCAAAAATCAGTCACATAAATCAAAATTGAAAATTGAGAAAGAGAGCGTTCTAACTTCTATCTACCTTTGGGAATAGTGGGTACATAGGTAGAGTTGAAAGATGGTTGTTGATGATGTAAACCAAACTGAAACTGATGAAAATCAAAGAACTGAAAGACAACACTCATGCAACCAGAAAAAGAGGTGGTGTCTTTCTGATCTCCTCCAGCAACACCAGTATTACTCTTGGAGTTGGAGGATCTTCCACCCCAATGCTTTTCCCTGCCCATCACTGTAGACCCAACTTCTCTCTTGCTTTTCTGTGGGATGGTCTAGAAAAAGCTTCTCTCTAAAAATGGTAAAATCAGAATGAAAGTGACACAATAAATATGCAATCTTTGCTCACAGTGAGAAACTTGGACCACTTGATATATGAGTTTATATGAATGAATGAGAGAAAGGGAGAGAGAGTTTGAGAAGCTAAAAAACTTGTGCGTTATGTTGGTGAATAAGCGAGAAAAACGGATCCATAAAAGCATAAAACAGCCAGATTTGATTTTGAGGAATTAAAGTACGGTTTAGTTACGAGGGGTGGGAAAAATAAAAAGGGAATTGAGTATAGTAAAAAGTGTTGAGTGTACTATGAACTGGTATCTCTCTCTCTCTCTTTTTGACTGAACTATCTCAAAGTTCTTTTTATCCTAGGTTTTTTCACTCACTCCCACGTTTAACCAGACCAAAACCAGAAGCAACTTAGTACTTTTCTATCTCTCTCATTGTCATTGGGAATTGAGATGGGTAAAGAAATGAAGAAGATGACAGATATCACCACGAACCTCTCTCTTTGCTCCTAAGAGAGACACGTTTCTCTCTGTCTCTCTCTCTCAGCTTGTATTACAAAATACAAAGCTATCCCATTCCCACACACCTTGGTTTTAAATATAGATGGTTTTATTGGGGATCTGTAATATATGTAATGTAAACATAACACCCATCTACTTTAAAATTGTGACGTATTTATATCCTGAATATTAAGAATTTAAAAAAAAAAAAATAATGGCCAGAAATTTTTGCTACCCAAAAACACAACCCCCTTATCCCATGCACTTAGTAAATGGGGAAGTATCACTTGGATTTGGGAGTTTGATCATAGTATTAAGAACATTGGAGTTTACTTGGTATTTTTTGATTTGTCTAATTGAAGTATATTTAGAGTTTAAATTTCTTTATCTCTAATTATCAAATTATTTAAAAAAAAATTAAAAAAAAAATCCTCTTGATAGTATTTTTTTTTTATATTATAGATTGATGAAATGTCTCTCGTTTGAGGAGCAATAGCACATTTGTATGAAAGATTTTGATCTAAATGACTTGTTTGTTTCAAAATAAAAAAGAAAGATTTTGAAATCAACCCTTAAGAAATTATTTATGAAAAAAAAACCTTATACCCACGAGGAGCTAGCATCACCAAACCAACTCTACTCTATCTAATCTAGTTTAATTATGTAATTATAAATAATGAAAATAGAATTTCTAAATTGGGATGGTATGAGATCCCAACATATGCCAAAACATATTTTTTTTAAAAACGTAGTATGAAAAATTTTATTTATTTTTAAGCAATTTTAATTAAAGTATTTATGTATGCTTTTATATGTTAAATTATACTCTTTTTTAGGGTTTTTTTTTTTTTGGCTTACTAATATATGAGAAACACATTGGTGTAGATCCAATCACGGCTAATTACCAATTTTAGCAAATTACTCAATTAAGCCTGGGTAATTAGTCAATCACATGGTTGCATGGATATTCACAAATAATTCCGTAATTTCCAATACTCATACACCCAAACACAATTATGTGTTTACAGAGAGAAAACCCCACAAATGGGCAAAAAACTGTTAGGGGCCTAACTCGCCGAATCTATCCACTAGTAAAGATAGTTGTGATACAATACATTAACAAACCCTCCAAGTTCTAATTAGGTGTAGATGTATCGATCCGAGCTCTCCACTTCTATTAGCAACTGGTGCACCAACCATTTCTCTTCATTAAATTATGATTCCACAGGTTGAGTCGCCAACCATAAGTCCAAGCACTAGACACTTCAAGGTCTTTTTTCAGATTTCTTGAGTTGCTTTGATCCATGATCACTGATCAAGGCAGAGGGGGTGGGGGAGTTAAGGAGGCCCTGATCCATCTTGATTCCCCGAGACAAAGACCCAAGAGAGAAAAGAGAAGATGATAAGGGGCCCATCCCACTTACCAAAAAAATAAGCCCAATGGGTGATGTTATGAGAAAGAAAGTTTACATGCTTGGCGGTTTGGATACAGATTATCACTTCTGCGTTTCATCACTTCCGTGTTTTCTCTTTTTTTTTTTTTTTTTTTGCTAAAAAAGTACATTTGTTTCAACGTGCATGCATGAACAAACAGTAACCGGTACTGTTCATGCACGTTTTTTTCACTGTAGTGGTGCACTGTAAAAAGTATATAATTGAACGGGAGAGATAGAGGGACAAAAATCACTGTTTGATTTTTTTTTTTTTTTTTTGTTTTTTAAAATTTAAAATTTTGGATGTTTGTCATTAAAGCAAGGCAATTCTTGTTTAGCACTGTACTTTACACACTGTTTTGTTCATTTGTACCTTCAATGGATTGGTTTGGATTCTCTGTTATAAGTTAAAATTTCACCTTCTTGTTTAGGCACTGTTTCCACCACTCAGAATTTCACTGTTTACACTGTTCATGAGACCCACAAGCACTTTATTCAGAAAAAAATATTAAAAATGGGTCCCACAATACTATTCGCACATTTAAAAATTATTTTGCTACAGTGTTTTCAGTTTTCAACAAAACAAAACGCTCTATCCAAACGGACCCTTAGGAACAAAAACAAAGTCCTACCACAAAAACAAATTAAGAAATTTTTTGAGTTTATGAAGAATAATAGCTAAATCTAGAGGTGTTTTTTGGGGGGGTGGGTTTGAGGGAAAGAGTCGAAAGACAGTGCATCTGCAATACACTTGGAGTCACCTTGTAAAAGTATATAATTGAACTTGTGATGAGTGGCATAGTGACAAGGAGAGGATCGAGGGAAGGAAACAATTTTGAATAAGCAAAAGATAACTTCACCATTGGAAAAACTTGAGTTTAGTTAAGAGCCAATGAATTGATGAAATATACAAATTAAGACATTAAAATTTGATTTTTTTTGTTTTTTTTTGTTTTTTAAAATTTAAAATTTTGGATGTTTGTCATTAAAGCAAGTATATCATATGTTAAAAACTACTCAATTTTCAAAACATTGCACTGAATTGGTGGACCCCTAATCTTTAGGGCGATATATGTGCATCATGTGATGGAGTGGCTAACCACTATATATTTTTGCAGGAGAACTGGGACATGTTCTTATCCCTATCAGGCACCCGCTTAAACAGATAATAAAATCCTACTTGACCCAGATTGGGGCTTGTCCCCATTCACCTTAGACCTGACCTTACTGCAATTACACATAATTTAAAGGGACCACAACTATTCAAATCTTTCTATTCTTTTTTCGACATGACTAGCTTCCTATCCATGTCCTAAAACTCATCAACAAATCAAGTCTGCTCTGACTGAGAGGTAGAGCTTAAATTAAATACTAATGTGGTCCCAATTTTTGCGAGTAAAAAATATAAAAAATAAAAAGATGTTCCTGTTTGTGACAATTCATTATATATGTGTTCTAATGCACGTTAAAATATCATAGTTTATTTTGGTTTATTTTTCTCTTTTTTAGATGGGCTTCCTCGATAACCATTATAAAGATGAACTTAGGATAGTCTGCATAGTCATTTGTACCTTCAATGGATTGGTTTGGATTCCTTGTTATAAGTTAAAATTTCACCTTCTTGATGATGATAGATCTAGCTAGCTCGTCTTCCACCACTCAGAATTTCCCAATTATCAAAGTTATTGAAGCATGAATTACATTAGGGAAACAACAGATGGTATAGTAATCATCTCCAATGAGGTGCTGTTTCCTAAACTTATTTACCATTTTTTTTCTATCTCTGAGATAAGGAAAGAGTATGGGAAATAATAATAAGAAAAAATATAAAATAAATTTAAAAGCTATCTCTGTTTAAAATTTTCTTAAATGTGTGTTGGGATGGTTTATGTTAATAATTTGTTTTTATTATGTAAATTTCATGACACCATTGTATTAATTCCTATAAGCCTATTGTTGGGTCAAGTGGGTCGAAGGAGAGAACCAGTCTAAAGCAGATTATGTTGAAGCTTGGGTTTCATATGGATTGGATTGACACAGTGATGAGATGTGTTTCCTCGGTGAAAAATAAGATATAACTTAAAAAATGATATTTTAAAAAGTTTAGTACAATCTTAACCAAACACGTTCTAATACAGTAATACCTACTTCTCAAAAAAAAAAAAAAAATGTTCTAATACCTAACACTAACAGACTTATCCACTGGAGTAATTGAAGCCATAAACCCTGTGCAGGTAAAATGTTTTAAATTACACAAAACTCAATGCCGAACCTTGAACAAATCCATATTGAATATTAATTAAGGCATTACCTGGGTATGGTTAATTAAAAAATAATAACACAATCTTATGCTGTGAATAAATATTTCTCTATTCTTTTTTCTATTTCTGTAATCAATTATTTCGTTTTGTGTTTATATATTACTATGGTGAGGTCATCATCTTCAGATTCAGTTTTTGTGCAAAACTTGTCAGATTCCTCCTACACATTATTCCTGAAGACTTTCAGTAGTGTGCTCTAAATTCTAAGTTGAATCTACCGGAGAGGGAGAGAGCTATTTCAAATTCAAAGTGGTCCTAATCGTTGTGACCTTTTAAAATACAAAATAAATAATTTGAACTTTCAATTATTAGCTAAATTTCAATTTGTAGCACCTTAATTATTGTTGGTGTCAATTTTTGTCTCTTATTTTTAAAAATTAATTTAGCTTCATTAAAATCTTATCGAGGTTATCTAATGTGGTAAATGAAGCACATATTAAATGCATTAAACAATGACACATCAACACCCAGAAAAACTATCTTGCTCATCATTACCAATAAATGAAAAGACGTTTCTTTTTAAAAACCAAACCAAAACAAACAGACGAACAACGATGTGACCAAACCCATAACACCAACCCAAACTGCTATGAGCTACCAATTTGACTGCTCCATATCCATACCACCAATTGCAAAAGCCACACCCAACCCAAACTTGATATATGCAAACCCTTGGATGTAGCAGGTTCTTTAGCCATTTGAATCTAATGATCATGATTTGGGTTAAATAGTATAATAATCAATCAAAGCCTATTAATAAACTAGATATGATTGCCACAAAGTTTACCTCTGTACTTATTTGAAGGAAAATTTCTTCAATTCATTACGTAACGATTCAAATGACTATTCATATGTACTTTTGGTTATATAATCTTTTTAATTAGTCATATGATTTATTTAAGTAGAGAAATGTTAACCAATGCCCTTTGGTAGGGGTGTTCGCCAAACTGCAAAAATTGCATCAAAATCGCTTGCAAAATGGCATAACTGTACCACATTGCCAATAATAGTGCACTACACCGCATGGTGCAGTGCGTTTTGAGATTTTATAATAAGAAAACTGTATAAACTGCACCGCATGGTATAGTGCAGTTTGCGATTTTATATTTAAAATTTTTAATATTAAATATATTATTAATATTTTAATAACCCTAGTTTTCCCAAAAAAAAAAAAAGTTTGATAACTCTAGGAAGTGTTGATTAGGAAAGTTAGCCCAAAATAAAGAAAAATTAGCTTAATAGTTTAAAACTTGGCTAAAAAAAAGGGAAAAATTAGTTTTGGGTTAGATAGGAAAAACCCAAAATTTGAAAAATGTATCGACATCAAAACGTTCAAAAGCATTTTATACACCGTATCACACATGTGATTGCAAAAATAAGGTGCAGTGCGGTTATGGTTTTGACTAAACTCTAAACCGCACCACACTACACAGCATCACACCGTACATGTGACCGCAAAAAATAAGGTGTGGTGTAGTTATGATTTTAACTAAACCACACCGTGTGATGCTAAAAATGGCCCAATACTGCGCTGCATCGCGAACACCCCTCCTTAGGGCATTGGTTTAGGAACCATTTTTAGAAACATTTTATTAAGAAAATGATAAAACAATAAATATTAGTGACAACTTTTTATATTTCCTATAAAAGTATTGTCAAAACTTTCCTATTATGATTTATTAACAATTATCTAAAGAATATCCATTAACATGATTCATTTAAACGTAGGTTTTGCTTACTTCCAGTACTTTTTAAAAAAAAAAAATTACTTTTATTTTAATGACAGACTGTCATATCATCCACTAACTATAAAAGTTGAATATTAAAATCCACTACCACTAGTCATTGTATATTTAAAACAGAAGGACATGTCCAATTAGAAAAGTACTAAAGGTAAGTCAAACCCTTTAAATAATACACACAAATGGTTTAATTATTAAAATTTTATGAATCGCCACATAGTTTGTATGACTTTATGAATCTGTCACCTAGAGTCTTCTAAACTACTAATTAAGAGGAAAACAGTTCATAGAAAAATTCTTTTTAACTTCTTTTTAAATTAAAACATTCCTAAAGTTTATGATAGCCCAAACTCCTGTTAATGAAATAATGAAATTGAAATTGTTTCCCTTGTATTTTTATTTTTTTGTAGTTGTTTGATTAAAATATATTTGTCATTTTGCAGATCCGTTGATCCAAAAAGAATCTTTTGTTTTTTTTTGCACAAGCCCACATTTGAATCTCAACTGATGTGGAGGCGCACATACCAGGACCGGTCTGCTGAGCACTCTATATAATTTTAATGTTATGTGTGTGGAGCACGTCACTACATGTTTAAAGAAACCCATTAAATTAATACTTATACTATTATATTATGTGTGACAAAACTGCATAAAACCCACTTATTTTTTGTTTCAGAAAAATAGTATGTTTTTGCTTAGACTGAAAATTTGCTGTGTTGAATTGCGTGAAAATTGTATAACGGAAGAACAAATTTAGCTTATTATGTATGTGCAGTGCACATGATAACTTTTTCGATCAACTTAGCTAATCAAGATCTAACGGAAGAACAAACTCAAAAATTTTTCTAATTTGAGGGATTAGAAATTTCAAATTAGAACAATTGAAGGTTAATTTGATTTTAACCCAAAGTTTGAGTGGTTGTTTTTGCATTTTATCATTTTATTTTTGTGTGCCTGTATTTTGAATTTATATATGGATTAAGATTAGGTGGTGCAATTACTTGCTTTCCTCTAACAAATTTTTTTACCTTTTTAACTTTAACTTTTTTAATTTTTAAAATATTTTTTATTTAATGGTTGAGATTAAAAGTTGCTTTTGTTAACTTTAAATCTTAGTTTTAATCTCAGACATTAATTACAATTGCATTCAGTGTAATACATGGGATGTCAATCCTTTACATGTGTGTGTTTGGGGGGGGGGGGGGGGGGGGGTGTAATGAGCTTATTTTGTTGGGTCTTATGTGAAAACAACATGAGAAAATGAGAGGAAAATGGAATAGGAGCGTATGGTAGGGCAAGACACAGGCCTGTAGGGTATACAATTAGGTACATAGGGTTTGTCCTGGTCCTCAGCATACAAACCGTTGCTCCTATTCATCATTCAAGAGGGGAAATGGAAAGAGAATTAACGAATATAAAGATCCCCCACCTTCTCTACATTCCAAAATCATACAATGAACCATTATTGAGAAAAACAGGTCTCTGTCTATCCACTTTCCTGTGGCCTCTATGATTGTGTAGAACATATATTAGTGAAATAATGAAAGGGTGTAATATAGAGTTTCTTTGTCATACCAAAAATGACATAAAATCTGAGTTTGAATCTCCCTCTATTTTTACTGTTTTAGTCATAATCCGGGAAGGGTTTGAGAATTGAGATTTTCATTAGTGTTTTCCATACTTAGCCCCATGAGTACTAGCAGCCTTTTTCAATGGAGCATATATATACATATATTGACATTAGCAAAATCCATACATATTATGTAAAGGTAAAAGTAAAACACCAAGTATGTGTTTGGCAAAAATTAAAAAGCTAGCTTATTTTTGCTACTATTCATAAGCTCCACTGCACTTTTTGATACTATTCATGAGGTCTCACTATATTATTTCAACTAATTTTTATCTTTATATATAGTGCTTTCAGCAAAAAGTTTTCAGTTTCAGCAAGATAAGCGAATCTCAAACAGACCCCAAGAAAAGCAAAAGCGAATGTGAAAAGGAACCTAACCTTTTCACGAGTGTTTGGTTCTAAATTTAAAAGCTAGCTTATTTTACTATTCAACTTATTTTTATTACTATTTATTGGTCCTACTGCACTTTTTGGTATTATTTATAGGTCTTACTGTACTATTTTAATTAACTTTTACTTTTATTTACAATACTTTCAATAAAAAAAATTTAGTTTCAGTAAAATAAGTAGACCCTTCAACAAGATTGAGGACCATCTACCTTCTTTTTTTTTTTTTTTTTTGGGACTGAAAGATTTGTCAAAACTCAACAGAGCTACGTACGCATCATAGCATGTAATTTTGGCCTATCAATAGGCAAGGATCGACCCAGCTGGATGCTGGTGCTCAAGCCCAGCTGCAATGGCAAATCACAAGTTCAAGTCCAGTTCAAGTTATTTTAAGCAACAAGCTTCATGGCCTATTTAGGCTTGGCCCATTTTCACCAATGAAGTCATTTAATTTTTTCTTTTTTGGTTGTTATTTCTTGCCTATTTGTATGGCTAAAAATCATAAATTGGACTGGATTCAGATAAAACTGGTTTTTGCTTCTATATTAAAATGTAAAATCATTACAATGTCAAGTGAACATTGCAACCAATAATTTCAAAATCTTAGATGAACTCAAGAGAAAGTTGGCCGAACTAATGTCCTGTGAAGTGTGGACAACATCAATTAAAAAGTGAAAAATGAACAAACTGAACTCAGCGTTGAAGAACGTGTACACAAACACAACAATCACAACAACCAAACCTTCCCCTCAAAATTATGGGGTCGGCTATGGATTCTCCACAAACAATTTTTACTATTTTTTTCCACCACATGTACACAATATATACCTAAATAGAACAATACATGCTTTTGCTCAAGCAGTTTCAATATTATTGGCATGACTGAGTTAAGGTTGGTGATACACCCGAATTACACTTCAATGCTTGCTTACATTATGAAGCACTTTTTTTTTTTGAACTAGAAAGATATATATATATATATATAAACTATTGTTTGACCTTATCAAATCTGCAGGGAGCATATATAATACAATTCTTCTGCATTATTTCTTCTTATTTTGCCTGGCTATGCCTAGAAAATAATCCAGGAGCTGGAATTATTGGAGGTTGAGAAGTTACCTTTAGGTTTCTCATATGAACATGAAAAGCCAACGAACACTGCTATTAGCAGCGAATTTCTGGCAATCCAATGAACAATTCAGTTTCCACATCTATTTCTGAACTGATCTGGCTATTTTGGCTGCAATGGGTTACAACCTCTTTCTCTTGTCCTGACATCTGCCATGGATTTGTACCAAACTAATGTTTAGTTTAGGCAATGTGTGTCTATATATATATATCAAAAATCATGGTTCATTGTTTGTTAAAAAGTATGTAATAGGACTAGCTAATAAGGGCATTTCCCAATAAGTATGCCTGTCTTAAATAATCAGAGGAACTCCTATAGTATCCAACTTTTTTATGATATTGATTCACTTATAAAGTCTTTCATGTAATGAGGAATCACATTAGAATTAAGCCCTCCAATTACTATCCGTAGTACAGAAACCAAATCATCACAGCTCAACCCAAAAATTTCCATTTGATAAATAAAAAATGTGTAGTGCATGGGTAATTTTCCTTTCAACTTTTACCAACCTCTCCAACCACATCATGATTTTAGTTGGACAAAATTTTGGAAAAAAATAACACTGAAAATGTACAAACAAGTGACCATTTTTTACTAGCTATTAAAGCAAGCATTAAGATTTAAAAAAAAAAAAAAAAATTGTGGGTTTCCCAGATTGGAAGCTAACTAAATCATGCAATCCTCATAAAATTAAGTCACAAGTCAACTAACATCATAGATCTCAAACTAGGTGCTTGTAAGAGTAGAAGATAACAAGAGATACTAATAGGATTCACCTGATGGCATAACCTTTCATTCTCTTCTTTCAAAAGTCTCTCCTGAATTTTAAGAAAAGGTATTAAAAATTAATTATGCAAATATATTAGGTACAAAAGTACATAAAGAGCATACATTAGTCTCCAACGAAACATACCTTTGCTTTCAGATGCTCTATGTGCTCCATAAATAACTCAGCCTGTAATTTAAGCCATTCCCATATGTTAGCTTTAAAATCATTATCATACTGAGAGTGGAGAAAAATGGAAGAAAGCCATGTTCAGTTCAGGTTGTAATGTACCTTTCTTGCCCGGATGTTGCGTAAGCTTCTCTCCAGCTGGCTATCGATCTCTTGGAGTTCGTCAAGAGTACATGAACTTAAGCCATATCCCAAAAGCTTCCTGTGATTAGCAAATTTTAAAGTCTAAAGATACAAGTTTATAGTGAGATTAACAGTAAAATAAGCAAAAGCAGAGTGTTAAAGCATGTGACTAACCGTTGAGAAAGTTGAATAAGCTCAATCTTCTGTGACATGATTTCACTTTCACCCTTCAATTGCTGCATTTAGAATTAATAATCATTACAAATAGGAGCAAGCAAGAAATTTCATTCATCTTTGTATACACCACAAGCTTTGAGTTAAAATTACATATCATAACTCGAGTCCCCAATTTGTAAGATGATAGCATAGAAGTGTGCTGAATCAGTATCACAATACTATACACCAAGAAATAACTAATGACCAGTACTATGCCATTCATTTTTATGAGAAAATCTATAAATATTGATGGTAATAGGGTTCATAGCTCAAGTTTCGAGAGATACTTAAAAATGACAACATCAAGTACTAATCAGTAATCACCATCTACCGTGGCCTATCCTAAAAATTGATGGCCTATTACATACATATTACATAAAATAACAGCATTATTATTATTATAATTTTGATAGGTATACAATGGCAGCATTATTGTTATGCGATATCCTTCCATTCTATTTTTTAGTAGCTAATAATAATAATAATAATAATAATAATAATAAAGTGTTAGCATGCTTCCTCTAAATGTTCAATGGCAGAGAAAGACTAATTAAATGAAGATGAAGAAGCTTAGAAATCATTTTGTCCGAACTTCAACTCACCATTCCATATGACAAAGTATGTGGTTATGCCAAAAAAAAATGATAATAAACTAATAAACATATAAATTTCAACAGCAACAAGTCATTTTAAGCAAAGCAGCAGTGTTAGCATGCTTCCTCTGAATGTTCAATGGCAAAGAAAAATTAATTGAAGGTGAAGAAGCTTAGAAATCATTCTGTCCAAACTTCAAGCCTAAAGATTAACTAACTCATCATTCCATATGACAACTTATATGGTTATGCAAGAAAAAGAAAAGAGATAATAAATGAATAAATATATAAAGTTCAACAGCAGCAAGTCTAATTATCATTTTATGTACATCGGCAGAATTTTCTAAATTTTGGTAATGACATTATAGAGTGTCTGAACTTCACCAATCAATGCAATAAAATCGCTCTGAATATAAGTTTGAACAAAATTTTAAGTATAATTACGCATATGAAACACATATTATAAATTACAGACTAATATGGATGCAAGATATGTATACAATATTATATGGACAAAAAAATACGTCAATTCTTGAAAATTTTTAGGATATGATTTGATAGATATACTTTGATTAAATGTTATATAAAAAGTGCTAAAAAGCTTAAAATGTGTTCAAATGATAAAACTGCAGACATGCATGTCTTGTGTGGCAACCATTGGGCCAAAAGCTTTGTCTTGGTTATATATGGAAAATTATTATATATAAACACAATTTATGAATTAGATTTATTAAAAAATTAAATAACATGTTATGGTTTGATCTCGGTTGAACTCCAGTACGACTTCAAAAACTTTGAACCCTTCAATTTTTTTTTTTTTTTTTTTTCAGTTTTTTGAACAGTCCAAGTTTCAAAATTCAAGTACTTGGGCTTCTTAGATATATTCCATTTCAATTAATTTTTCTAAATATGTTTTATAGTTCCTTGTAAAGCATTTGGTTATAAACTTTAGAGTCTGGAAATGAAATTTTCATTTGATGCCTAGTTTCATGCATTCTCCTTCTTTCTCGTCTTCCACACTGCTACTGTTCACCACCCCATGAACTAGCCTTCTATTGCCACTTTGCAACCTTAAAACATGCTCCTTTTCCACCTTTTCAAACCTAAAATTTGCTAAATTTTGCTAACTTTTAGACAGCAATTACCAATCAGGTGTCAACCTTAAATCCTATTTTTAGAGCTGTTTTTAATTTCCAACCACTAGTTCTTTTAATGTTCAGTGGATCAGTTTGCCATAAAACTTAAGTCTATTAGATAATGGGAATACACGTGTGAGTAAAATCCCACATTGTATAATAATAAGAAGAATGAGCAGTTAATATAACATAGTTTAACTCATATCTATTGGGGCTTAGGCCTTTTGGATTAAGTATGTCTCTATATATTATATTAACTTCTCAAAGTGTCTCCTGAATTTGTTTATCTCCACAACAAGTGGTATCAAAGTATAGGTGGTGTGCAACGAAGGTGGCAAGGTGTTCAGGGTCCCTACCCCAATAGGGACAAAGCAAGCCTAAATGGCCCACACAAAAAATCTGGGATAAAAGCCCAACAAAGGAGTGTCGACAATAGTGCTAGATCATGATGAAGCGCGATTCCAATGGACAGGAATGTATGGGTTGATTCTTATGGATGAGCGTGTGGGGCTGACACATGGTTTCTAAGAATGACATACGAAAAGCCCATGAATGACATGTTGGTGATGGAAAAAGCTCATAAGCAAGGAAGGAACTGCTCATACCCATTGAGCTTAGGCCTTTTGGGTTAAGTGTATCTCTATATGTTATATTAACTATTTAAGGAGTACTCCTCTCTAAGGTATTTTATCTCCCTAACAGATCATTAATTGGTGTACAATCCTAATGCATTTCTTTAACAATCCCAAATCATAAAAGGCAAAAGTTTGAATAGTCTTATGTATTTGTAAAATAAGCAACTTAACTTTACTGCAACCTTAGGTTAACTATTATACATACTTTGGATTGGATTCATTGTAATAAAACAATTCCTAATAGTAAAAGATATGAAAGTAAAGATGTGTAACATCTTAGGGATTTCTATTAGTGAATTAGTCACTTGAATCACATTACTTTTGCATCTACTTTGCCTCTATAAAACCCAATAACAATCCTTATATAGTGTCAAATTTTGAGATTCGTTTTTCAGTTGTCTTACTCTAGAAATGCCACACTCCAATGGCTATTTCATTGTTGATCTAGACCTTTTGAACATCTATTTGAGTCACCAACCATACCACTCCATAAATCTAAAATTATGAAATTCATTGAGAAAATGATTTCATTGATTTGAGTAAAACAGAGATAATTACAGGTATATATATAGCATCACTAAGCAACTAAACCAAGCCTAAAATTAACTTAACTGATCTAACAAACTTCCTAACTAACTAACAGATGTGTACAATTAAGTCAATCACGTGTAAGTCACATGTCCACTAACTAATACTATACTACATGTAGTTTTTATACTTAAACTACTTGTCGTTGATCTCTGCTTTAGCTCTATAGCTACCCGGACTTCTGAATTCGTGTGATTCACTCAACTTCTCTAGTTTCTTTGACTTCTGATACTCTCCCTCAAGATGGACATCATGAGAATGAATATTGGAAATGCCCATCCTGGTAAAAAGACCATAAAATTGATTCCAACTCAAAGCTTTTGTCAACAAATCAGCTAACTGATGTTGAGTTCTAATATCCATTAACTTTATAACTCCTGCTTGCACCTTATCCCTCACAATGTGACAGTCTATCTCAATATGTTTTGTATGCTTATGGAATATTGGGTTAGTACCTATGTGAGTTGTTGCTTGAGAATCACTGAACAATAAGGTAGCTTGATTGTGTTTAACATTTAGATCCTTAAGTAAATACAAGATCCATGTCACTTCACACACTGCAACAGCTATTGCTCTGTACTTTGCTTCTGCCGTGGACCTTGAAATTGTATTTTGCTACTTAGACTTCCAAGAGATGAGAGAGTCACCAAGAAATACACAGTAGCCTATGATGGACCTCCTAGAATCAATGCATGTAGCCCAATTTGCATTTGCAAATGCTTTGATGTGTAAGAGGATTGAGCTGAAAAGAAGAACCCTTGTCCTAAAGTGCCTTTAAGATATTGAATTACTCTATAAACTACCCTGAGGTGAGGCTTTCTAGGCTTAGACATAAACTAACTCAACCTATGTACTGAGTAGGTGATATCAGGCCTAGAAATAGTAAGAAACAACAGCCTCCCTATCAATCTTCTGTACATACCAGCATCAGCCAATAACTTGCCTTCATCTTTGCTTAGTTTGAGATTTACCTCCATGGGAGTTTTAACAGGCTTACATCCAAGCATTCCCACATCATTGATCACTTCAAGGGCATACTTTCTCTGGCATAATTAAATGCCTTTCTCAGACCTAGCCACTTCCAAACCCAAGAAGTATTTCAAACTGCCCAGGTCCTTCAACTTGAACTGCTTATCTAAGACAACTTTCACGTCTGCTACAGCTTGAGGATCATTGATGGCAATGAGTATATCATCAACATATACCAAAAGTGCCATGAAAGAAGCTCCTGAGTGCTTGGTGAACAAAGAGTAGTCTGCCTTAGACTGCTAGAAAACCATGTTACAATAGAGTAATTGAAAATTTGGAATACCATTGCCTTGAGGCTTGTTTAAGGCCATACAAGGACTTATTCAACTCACACACAAGCTCCCCCTTGTTGGGCAGGCCTGGACGAAGACACATATACACTTCTTCATGCAAATCACCATGAAAAAAAGCATTATTTACATCTAATTGGTGAAAAGTCCAGCCTTGCAAAGCAGTCAAAGACAAGAAATTCTTAATAGTCACCATCTTGGCAACAGCAGAGAAGGTCTCAGTATAATCCAAACCCACCTGTTGAGTATAACCTTTGGCAACCAACCTTGCTTTGTATCTCTCTACACTGTCATCTGACTTGTATTTGATTTTGAAGACCCACTTACAACTAACAACCCTTTTATTTAGAGGCAAAGGAACAAGAGACTAAGTGTTATTGAGTTTTGAAGCCTGAATTTCAGCTGCCATGGCAGCATCCCAATTAGGATCACCAACTGCCTGATGGTAAAACTGTGGTTCCTGAATTGTGGAGATACTATTGCAGAAATAAGAGTAAAAAGGAGAGAGTTTGTGGCTAGAAACATTATTGGCAATATGGTATTTAGTGGGAGCAGTATTGCACTTATAGGCTTGAAGATAAGCAGGTGGTCTAGAGACTCTAGTAGACCTCCTAGGGACAGGAGTGGTTGGAACAGGACTAGCTGGAAGGGAATGAGAAGCATGGATTGGTAGAAGAAGGAATATCAGGAATAGGAGCAGTAATGTCATTAGGAATGAACACAAATAAATCCTCAGGAAGATCAATAAAATGCTCTTCAAGAATAAAGGAATCAATATGAACTGAGGGGTCTGGTATAGAAGCAGCATGGTTAATAGAATCAATGACAGGTAGGGAGCATCAGGAAAACAATCATGATAAAAGGGGTTAGGTTGAGATAAAGGAACAAAAGTAGGAAGAGGTTTAAAGGGAAAGATAGATTCATGACAAAGAACATCTCTTGAAATGAAACAAGATCTGGTTTTTAAATTCAAGAGATTATAACCCTTAATCCTGAAAGGATACCCCAAGAAAACACACTTAAGAGCCCTAGGGTCAAACTTGCCTCTATTGTGAGAGAGAGTAGAAGCAAAACATAGACAGCCAAACACTTTGTGATGTGAATAATCTGGAGGTTTATAGTAAAGAAGCTCAAAAGGATATTTGTTGTTCAAAAGAGGATAAGGCAGTCTGTTTATAAGATGTACAGCAGTGAGGATACAATCACCCCAATAAGCAATAGGAGCATTTGATTGAAGCCTTAAAACTCTAGCAACACAAAGTATATGTTGATGCTTTCTCTCCACAACAGAATTTTGTTGTGAAGTAGCAACACAACTATGTTGATGAATGATGCTATGAAGCTTAAAGAATTCAATCATTTGAAATTCAAGTCCATTGTTTGTCCTAAAGACTTTAATAGACTTACCAAATTGATTCTTAATCATGGTATAACAAGATTGGAATAAGGATTTAGTTTCAAACTTAGATTTCATAAGATAAACCCAAGTTGATATAGCACAATCAATAACAATGGTAAGGAAATACTTGTGACCTGTAACAGTAGGTACCACATAGGGACCCCATATGTCACAATGGATCAAATCAAATGGAGATTCAAAAACATGATTATGAAAAGGAAAAGGAAGCCTTTTATGCTTAGCTAGAGGGAAAATTCCATAAATTTCATTAGAATTATAGTTGAGATCAAGTACATTCTTCAAGACAGAAATCTTAGCATCAGAGGGATGCCCAAGTCTGGAATGCCAGATAGAAACTAGAATTTTGACATTATTGACAACATGAGTTTTATTTGTACTAAAAATGGAATGAAAAACAGAATTAAAAACAGATTGGAAGGATGGAGTAGCTTGGGACTGAGTTGGAATGACACAAGTATCAGAAGGGCTATATTGAAGGAGATACAACCCATCATTAACTTCACCCACACCAATCGTCCTCCAGCAATTGAGGTCCTGAATGAAACAGAAAGTAGACAACAAAATGAGACAACAAAATGCATTTTCTTGGTGAGTTGGCTGACTGATAAAAGGTTGAAAGAAAAAGATAGAACACAAAGCACATTGGTTAAAACCAGATTTTCAGAAAGACATATAGAACTAATGTGAGTTACCAAAGCAATCTCACCATTAGGAAGTGCTACCACACAATTAACAGAAGTAAAAATAGTCAATAGATGAACAAAATACACTATATGGTCTATTCCTCCAGTGTCAATGACCCAAGTATTACCACCAAAAGCTGTTTTATGTGTGATTTGGGCAGAAAAGACTGAATGCCTCAAATCAGGACAAGTAGAACTAAACATACTTGCCATGGTGAGAGCATCTGTGGCACTGGAAGAAGAAGGCACAACTGGATTAGGCTTAATCACATTGTTGGCCATGCGTGCTTCTTTGTTGCCCATATTGAACTGAGTCTCCTTGCCACCAGAGGTGAGATGAGCAGCTTGCATTTGAGTCCTTAACATGGTCAAAAACTACTGACATTGCTCGTAAGTGAAAGGAGAAATAGCAGATGTATGACCATTGTCTGCATAAGCCTCTTGCACATTGACTTGATTTACCGTAAAGTTCTTGCCTTTAGGTTTGAAGCCTGGAGGAAAACCATGTAGCTTGAAGCATTTCTCCATGATATGTCCAAGCTTCCCACAGTGAGTGCATATAGGTCTGTATCTGCCTTTGGAATTCTTTCCTTCAAAAGCATTAGAATTACCAAAGAAACCAGGAAAATTAGAATTGGAGTTGACATTAGAACCCTTCACTGCAAGAGTAGTAGACTCTATGTGAACAGAGTTGCCAAGCCCTACACCTCCTTTGCCTCTTTTCTTGAATCAATAAGGAGTAGACCTTGTTAATGGTTGGCAATGGTTCCATCAACAAGATTTGTCCTTTGATTTGAGAGTATGACTCGTTGAGCCCCATCAAAAATTGCATGACTAATTCTTGAAGACGAAGATCTTCAAGCTTCTGAGGCAAATTATAGGTACACTTTCCACAAGAACAAGTAGGAATAGGCCTAAAATTCTGAAGTTGATCCTAAAATAACTTCAGTTCAGTGAAATAATTGGTAATTGAAGACTCACCCTGACACATTGAAGCTATATCTTTCTGAAGTTGGAAAACCTTAGGTCCATTCCCTTGAGAATGTGTATCCCTGAAATCATTCCAAATTTCCAGAGCAGTGTCTCTGTAGGTGATACTCACTTGAATTTGAGGTGAAACAGCCTTCATCAACCAAGAAACTACCATGTTATCACAGCGAATCCAAGCATCAACTGCTGCTGGAGTCTTTATCAATGGTGAGGAGAGAGTAATGCTACCATTGACAAAGCCAAACTTATTCTTGGCAACCAATGCTTTCCTCATTGAACGAACCTAAGCATGGTAATTCTCACCAATCAACGGTTCAAACACAAGCATGGGTCCAGGACTTTCAGCGTGATGAAGAAATAGAGGATTTGAGATATCCTCTACAAGTGCAAGATCTTGCACAGAGGAAGAAGATGAAGTATTAGTTGCTTTAGCCATTGACAAAGCTTCAAAGCTTTCAAGAACAAACCCCAAAAATTTTGGGAGAAAATAGAGCAGGAAGGCTCTGATACCATATGAAATTCACTAAGAAAATGATTTCATTGATCTGAGTAAAATAGAGATAATTATAGGTATTTATATAGCATTACTAATCAACTAAACCAAGCCCAAAACTAACTTAACTGATCTAACAAACTTCCTAACTAACTAACAGATGTGTACAATTAAGTTAATCACGTATAAGTCACATGTCCACTAGCTAATACTGTACTATATGTAGTTTTTATACTTAAACTACTTGTCGTTGATCTCTGCTTCAACTCTACAGCTACTTGGACTTCTGGGTTCGTGTGATTCACTCAGCTTCTCTAGTTTCTTTGACTTCTGATAAAAATCGATCTACAAAACTTCAAAGAAATCACCCAAAAACACTCTTGCACTCGTCTTCATGCATCCCCAAAACTTAAGTCATCTGACTACCATTATCGGCTTATCGCCAACATCTCCCTCATGTATGCCATCCTTGAGCTACCGTTCCTTTGTCAATGTTCACTAGGCTACCAATGCAACCATAATGTAATTATAATACCCATATTTTGGTATCCATCCATCACCAATAGCCTTTGTTCATTACTGCTAACAGCTATCTCACGCGTTCCACTTAACATCAAGCTCAATACATTTTAGATTAAAAGTGGTTCTGCACGGTCACGCTTTCCCCCATGTTTCAAACTAGAGTTGTCTTCAAGTTTCCACCTTGAGTTTGGGGGAGTGTTAGAGAAATTAAGGCCCAAGAGATCTAAACGTATTGCAGGTACATGTACTTATAGAGTAAAGCACCTTAACTCTACTACAACCTTAGGGTTAGCTACTTATAGTCTTATACTCTATATGAAGTGAATATCAGTAGATCTCCAAAATTTAGCTACCTCCCCAACCCACATATATCACAGAAACAAGAATGTGATCATATAAAGTGAAAGTACAATTTTTCTTCAATCATGTAAACCTTTCCTAGAATATATAACAAATACACATTTCTTGTCCTCCTTAATTACTCAGTCATGAAAAACATATAAAAGAATAAGAGACAAGAACCATAAGATATGCAAAGTTTAATGTTGTGGACATTACCAACCAATTAAAACCATCAATGTCATCCCAACATATAATAAGAAAACATTAGTCCCAAAACATAGGATCGGCAATAGGTAATCAATAGGTCGTCAACACTAATTGCCTGAAATTAAACAAACAGTTGTTTCAAGTTTCAACTCATTTGCCAGTAATAGGTGTTTAAAAGGATAGACAAAATAAATAATTGGTATATAATGGATGTTGTTAAGTGCTTAAAATCTTCTCAATAAATAAGCAAACTCTAGAATCTAAATTTGTAATTCAAAGCATGACTTCATTTTCTCAAATTATAGCAACCTCATGACTTTGGTTTATAGATTATATAAAATCCTTTTCTCAAAAAATAAAAATAACACCTCACAATCCTAAAGATTGGTGGTGACTTCTTATAATTAATTATTGCAACCTGCTGTTGTCTTACGTTCAAATCCAAAAATGCATGTAAGTTACATTGCCATTTTTGGAGTTGGTTAAATTCTCTCCGCATTAAATCTACTATTACCGATATGGATTATAACCGCATTAACAAACCCTTACAAACCTCACAAGAAACTAATATAAAATCTACAACTTATCCATAGGTGCCCTCACAACAACACATGCACAAGACAAAGTTGCCTTTCAACTCTCTCTCTCTCTCACACACACACACACACACACAAAAACTAATTATTTATTTATAATGGTTATCACAGATCTTTATTTCTTTTCTTATTAATATGGGATTAGTACTTTTGTTAAAAATTATTGCATTTTTTTTTTTGACTTGTCTAGATACAGGTATTAAAATGAGAAGGATTTGGATTTCAATTTTTTGTTTAAATGACTTAAATAGAGAATGAAATGACCAAAAAAAAAAAAATTATGTTGGCGAAATTCATAAATGGATTAGAGTTTTAGTAATATGTATATTAAAAATGATTACATATAAGATATAAATTCAAATCCATAATATCATAGATATTTTTGTTTAAGTAAAACTAGAATTCTAAATCATAATATGTTATTAAATTTATATAGAATAATTTATGCTAATTGTCAGTTTTCAAAATCCCTTAATTTAAATTGTCAAATCCAAACGCAGTTTATTATTCTTCCAATCATTATTGGATTCCAAAACCAACTGAAAAACTCAAAACCTTCCCCTCATGAACTAGACTCGACATTCCTCATGTGGGATATAATATAACCCTCTCAACCAAAATATGATTAACAAGCTTAAGCAGCTATTTAAAAATTTTAAACACAAACTACAAAAAATAAACCATGTGAACACAAATTTCGGTTCCTCGTTATGTGGCTTGTTTATCAATACCAAAACTTAATCATTTATCAAATCATTATTTAGTAACAATTAATTCCTACTTTGTTTTACTAATAATCTCACAATGAATATTTTTTAAGATTTCAAGATAAAGGTCTACCTGCAAATTTTGTTCCCCTTCAGTGTTGCTGGTTTGCCCACCTTTTGCATATTTATGGTATCGTTCAATGGTCTTTTGCATGCTGAACATCCAAAATCAAGATGTCATCATTACATGTAACCTATTTGTTAAAAGTCAGAAGAAAAAAAAAACCTGTAACATGAAGCGTTGAAAATGAACTTGTGTGTCAATAGCAGATTAATACATATGAATTTTCTGCTTTCAAGTTTTAGAACAATTTCACTTGAGAAAATTTCTTTGACTGTATCACTGCAAGAACAGCTATTATTCCAAGTTGATTTACATTTTGGTACAATTGACAGTTAGAGGTACTTAAGCATGAGATGTGTTCACATAATAGTACATATAGTGTAAATATTGCCTCTTAAACTTCATAAAAAATTCTGTTGTTTTTATTCAGCACTTAATTACTTACTAATCAAATGGAAATAAAAGTAAAAACAAAATGTTGTAAATAAAATGGTTGTGTTCACAGAAAAATATGTTGGTATTCATTTACATTACAGTCATATATATATATATATATATGGACACCCAAGGAGAATTTAAATTTGATCTGTATTGACTTCTATTATTTAAGTTATAATAATGTAGGAAACCCTCAGTTTAAATGCCTCAAAGGAAATAAGAGTACACCACTTTTACACAAACCATTTGAGACAAATTCCCCTTGATCATGGAAGATTTCAAATTAATTGATATTATTCTTTTGGAAGGGGGGCTGGTGAGTAAGAACCAAAAAAAATTTAAGAGAAAAGGAAAAAAGAAGTTGATCAACATGATACAACTGAGTCCATGCATGTCCAAACATAATACAACATTAGCTCCTTGATATAGGAGATGCATCAAGCACTTCAATCACAATGCCTGTAATAGGGCTGTTACTTTGTTCGGTGTCTGTTTGTCTTATTGTGTGAGACATCAGTGCTCAGTACCATGTTCATACAAACTCACAATTGGCAGTTTCTATCAACGGTAAGTATCACTCACACAGAGATAATTGCATACATGAAGTATACTAACTGAACTAATATACCCCTCTAACAGGATCATAACTTCAATATACAAACTAATAGCCTAGATCGCTTTGGAGGTTTGTTGAGGAATCTTTCTTTTTCTTTTTCATTTTTAAATGAATAGATTATACATTAGCCCTTGAAGTTTAAGTTAGCAGATGAGAAAGATATAATCCTTGGGCAACAAGTCTCATTTCACTTACATGGATGCATTCAGGGTCCAATTATCCTATCCAACCACAAATGACATGCGCCAAATTATATGCAATCTATAAACAAGGGCAACAAGTCCACTAAAATCACATTTGGTTGACATGTCAACCATGCCCTTAGTTAGCATGTCAACTTGAAACACATAAACCAAGAGGTTGGCTTCATTCAACCAGGCTTGGATATATAGTCCCTCAATTCTCCCAATTGGATTCTATAGCAATAAATACACCTAGCTATTGCCCTTCTTTCCAAGGCTAATAGAATTAATTATTGACTTAGTCTAAACACTGGTCAGTTCCACAAGAATTAGGAATTCTTTTCTTCGTGGCTAAAACCAGACAATTCTTTCACCTTACTAATTATCCAACTTAGAAATAAAGCTCAATGAACCACACGGCTCAGTGCAAGCCCTTTGCTATAAGAAAAGGTGCCCTGAGCAATCAGGTACGTAAGGAAGCACTCTTTCAGTAATATCCAAGTTATGAACCACTATAAAAAGAGAAGACTTGATGTTGCAGAAGCTTGAAGAAAGCATACACGATGCTCTCTTGATGAAATAGAAACTAAACTATTAGCTTCTAGTAGTAAGCCTCAAATCCACGAGAGGTTTCCTGAATCCACAAGGAGATAAAATTGGAATGCACTAGAAGAAAATTTGACAAAACATATGTATTTATTGATAATAGTTTGTTTTGCCTTTGACGACTACAAAACATATAAATACTAAGAAAAACGTCTAAAACCCTAATTCGCATTACTTACGTGATTTTTTTTTTTTTGATAAGTAACAAGAATATTTTATTAAAAACACACAGCCCAGTACATAGGAAATGTACAAAAGGCAAAAACATCAAGAAACCAAATTACAATGATCTAGCAACACAAGAAGGGAAATACAAGAAAAAGATGGTAAAACAAGACACCATTCGAGAAGGGTAAAAAATAAGAAAGACCTAAACTCAATGATGGACCGATCATGACCCTTAAAACTTCTAGCATTCTGTTCCCGCCAGATACACCACATCAAGCAGTGTGGCACAAACCTCCAAATAACTATATTACGATGACACCTAAAATTGCATGTCCAACAATCCAACAAATCCACTACCCTTTGAGGCATCACTCAACAAATACCAAACAAGCAAAAGATCATACTCCACATCTCATAAGCTATAGGGCAGTGAAGGAGGAGATGATCTACAGATTCTCCACACCTTTTGCACATAAAACACTACTCAAGGACAACAAAATGCTTCTTCTGAAGGTTATCTATAGTAAGAATCTTGCCTAAAGCCGCAGTTCAAGAGAAAAAAGCTACCTAAGGAGAAACCTTTGATTGCCATACCATTTTCCAAGGGAAAGAAATACTAGTGGAAGGGGACATAGAATGATAATACCCACTCACCTTGAAACCACGACTGCTGGCTGGCTTCCAACAAAGAATGTCAAAACCAACACCCCACACCTTTGTGGAATAGATCAAAACCATAAATGAGTCCAAAGATTGTGACTCTTGATCATTCACTAAACGACGAGACTGAATGTCCCAAGAAACACTCCCATTTGCATAGCGCATAACCTTAGGGACTGATGCATCCCTTGTCCAACTAATATTATATAGATCTGGAAACGTCTCCTTAAGAGGACAGTCCCTACATCACACATCATCCTAAAACTTCACGAGTACCATCACTCACTTCATACCGAATGAACTTGGAAAAATTCCACCAGCCACTCCTAATGAACTTCCACAAACAAACACCATATGCCCTAGACATAGATTTTGTACACCAACCACCCCACTCATTCCCATCACCCTAATGACCCTTCTCCAAAGGGCATCATTCTCCAAACCATAGCGCCATAACCATTTGGCTAATAAGGCAGAATTAAACCTTCTCAAACACCTAATGCATATCCCTCCCTTCTTCACTGGCCTACATAACTGAGACCAATTTACTAAATGAATTTTATAATTGTCCCCAATACCAGTCCAAAGGAAATCCCTTTGTAATTTCTCCATCCTCTTAGCCACTTTGACTAGACTAGGGAAAAGGGAAAGAAAATACTTAGGTAAGCTAGAGAGAGCACTCTTAATAAGGGTAACCTTATGCCCCTTAGATAAATACAAGATCTTCCAACCGGTTAGCCTTCGCTCCCATCTTCTCCAAAATAGGATTCCAAATCGCCTTATCTTTAAAAGTAGCACCTAATGGAGGACCTAAATATTTCAGCGGAAGAGCAGACTTCCTACAGCCCAAAATCTCCACTAGGTCATGAAGATTAGGCACATCCCCAACTGGAACCAATTCAGACTTTCCTAGATTAATTTTTAGCCCTGACATCTCCTCAAATCTAGAGAGATCATAAGCTACTGATTTTAAGGATCATCCTGAAATAAACGGGACCTTATTATGACTTTTGAACAAAAAGTTATTAAGGAAATAAAAACTACTATAAATGGCAAAATCATAGTTTTCGGGGCCTAAATGAAGGAATTCACCATTTTCAGGGGTACCTCATGGCAAAGAGATGACTATTGCTTAGAAGGGCGTTCCGCTTTAGCCTGCCAAATTTCGTGCGATTCCAACTCTGAGGCCCATGATTTCTACGAGTGTCTTTTTGCCTTGTGTGTTGATTCCAGGCACACGTGAGAGACCAAAACAGCCATGGCGGTCTGTTCTACATCAAGACTTGTGCAAAAATTCATCACCGGACCAAAAGCAAGAGAGCAAAGAGCATCAATTTGCCTTGTCTCACTTGAAAACACACTGTTACTTCTTTTCTTCCCTCCCTTAGCTCTCAAAGACATCCCATCCAAGCCTAAACACACATATTTCTAGCATGCAAAGATCAGATTTCACTCCTTTTCCAATCAGTTGTTCTCATGCTTCATCTAATTGCGCATAAGATTCTGCTCAGTGTAGGTTCGCGTACAGAATTCCAGCAAAATCAAGATTTTACTACTTTGATGACTTAGATGCGCTCCTGCAAATCAAATTTTCATGCTTTGATGACTTGAACGTGCCTCAAGCCTAGTTTTTTTTGTACTTTGATGACTTTCTCAACCATCCTGCAAATCAAGTTTTAATGGCTTTGATGAGTTTTGTTCATAGCACATTGACAATGTCATTGAATGCCCTTTGCTATTGTTGCTGAATGCCTCATGGTGTGCTACTGAATGCTTCATGATGTCACCACCAAATGCTTCATATTGTTTTTGTTAAATACCTCAAGGTGCCATTGCTAAACGCTTTCCACTACTATTAAATACGTCAACATGCTATTGTTGAATGCCAATGCAGGAGCATCTTCTAAGCTATTTTAAGATATTTCGTTCGAGTACAAACTAGCAACCTTAACGGTTGAGCACAATTAATTACAGCTATTTTTATGTCCAAACGGTGGCCTTAAGGCAGTTAGCTTATATGACAGTCATTCTTATCTGAATTAGTTACTCTTATATTCTCATTTGTAATCACTTTTTGAGAATTACTGATTTTAAGCCCTAGTGTGCTTTTCATTGGAACTTAGTGTTCTTGCGGAGGTGTCTAACCACCTACTAAATGTTCTAAGCAACTCTCATTGCTAAACAAATCCAAAATAGTTCAGCCTACACAAATTCTCTGCACCAGTTTGCTCTGATACCAAACAAGAGTACTTATACAAATTGTCCTACAGCTAACTACCATTAGTTTCTTGCCAAGTTTCAAACTAACATTGGTTACATCTAATACAAATAACTAATTCATTAAGAAGACTAACTAATTTAGATAAAGAATGACTGCCATATAAGCTAACTACCTTAAGGCCATTGTTTGGACACACAGATAGCTGTAACTAACTGTTCTCAATAGCTAAGACTGCAAGCCTGAACTCAAACAAAACAGTTTAGAAGATGCTCCTGCATCAGGCTGCCCTTCTTAGAAAACACTTGGCCTCAAGTGCTCTGGGCCTCCTTTGGATCATAGTAAGAAGTAAGGTACTTGATGTAGGAGCATCTTCTAAGCTATTTTAAGATATTTTGTTGGAGTTCAAACTAGCAACCTTAGCTGTTGAGAACAGTTAGTTACAACTATCTTTGTGTCCAAACAAAGGCTTTAAGGCAATTGGTTGATCTAGTATCTTTTGCTTGAACTGGTATCTTTTTCTTAATGCATTTGGTGTATGCTCTATTAACAGTGTGGGTGGCTCTTGGAGCAAGTTGGAATTGGTGATTGCTACATTTGGTGCAACTCTTGCATGAACGAGACTCTGGGATAACTTGCTAGCGGTAGTTAGGTAGATGTGATAGAGGCACACATGTGAGAGAGAGATTTGTTGTAAGTGCACGTGTGAGAGTGGAATCCTATAATAAGAAAAAAATAATGATATACATAGTTGGACTTAAAATTTATTGACTTTAAATTTTTGGTTAGAGGATTAAAATGATGTTATATCAATGGACTATTGATGGATCCCTAGGCCCTTCTCCCCATAACAGAAGGGGAGTTATTTAAAACCTCAAATGGAATGAAGGGAATGAAAACTTAACCAGGCAGATGTTAATCAATGGAGGGCCTCTAGGTACGGAAGGTGAAGAACTTTTTTTTTTTTGTTTATCATGTCACTAAGGGAATTTTTTACAATTTTGTAGCTTGTATAAATCTTGTGTTATAATTTTGAAACATCGATATCTTTTTTGTAATAATAGTTTCGCAATGACAGGGACTTGGTCATTTTTACAATTTATATAGATTGGTTTTATAATAGTGCCTTATTTTCTTAATCAATTTTAATGATCTCATTTACCATCAATATTATTTTTTGCAAGCCTTTAAAAAAAATCAAATACTTAGCATTCTGGAGACAACAATATACGTAAGTTTCCACAAAAAAATGCAACTAGTCTATATCTATATTTATATATATCTAAAAATTGAGACGTAGAATTTAATGTTGATATACTCCTGTTGAGCTATCTCATCAGCCACGTCATACTTTTCTTTTATGATTGTCCTATTTTATTTTATATAAAATAATTAAATATAGTTCATAGAAAAACCTGTTCATGCACTCCATTACTATTCAACATGTTACTATTCATTTATATTAAATGCAAATATTTGACTGTTTAGCTACTCAAATTGATTTCAACTTTTCATTTTCTTCTTTTTAATTTCAAGATTGTTAAAATTGAATAATTCATTATCCTTTTAGTGGATAGATGCACGTGTTTGACTATTCATTACCAACGTTACTATTCATTAAATGCAAATATTTGACTATATTCAATTACCCAAATTGATTTCAACTTTTCGCTTTCTTCTTTCTAATTTCAAGTAATTGTTAAAATTGAATTTTTAAACTTTTCATCTTCCTATTCAAAAAAAAAAAAAACTCTTCTTCTCTTCCTTCAACCTTTCCCCTCCCTCTTTGCCTTTTTATCTCCCTACTACTCTTTACTTTACCATTAAACTTCCTTCATATGCTTCTTTGGTAATGTGAATTTGAGAAAGAGAAAGTGGTAGGCTAATGATGTATGGTCTTTCATAATCACCTATGTCTTGAAGAAAGTAGAGGGCCTATTAGTCTCCCTTCTACTAGAATTTTGTATAGAAAGTTTTTGCTATAAGTTCCTTGACTATTTGTTATTTTATAATGAAATGAGACTAAAACTTTTCCTCTACCTGATAAACAGCTAGAGACAGATATACAAATACTTTTGAAGATGGCAGATATGACTCTTAAAAAGTACAAGATGCATATGGTTGTGGCAAATGAGCTTTTAACTCGCAAAGACAAGGTTGTAGTTGTTACAGGCAATGAAAAGATATCAATTTGCCGTTACAAGACTCAGGTTGGTGATTTTATGGAGAATCCCCTTCAGGGATGGTAGTAAGGTTTTTATTTTGCAACTAGGTTCCAATGCACATGGAAGATTTCTTATGATCTCTGAACTTGTTCATGGGTGTCGGAAGAGTTCCATCATTGTGCCAAAAGGAAAGCTGGGTAGTGGGTGGAGAGGATTTGGATTTCATCTCCGCAAGGCTATTGCGACTTACTTACCGTCAAACCACCACCTTAATCTGTTTTGAACCTAACAGGGCAACTGTTCAGGCAACAAAAATTCTTTTTGTTGGCAATGATGGATGATGATTGTAAAGACGATGGTGGAAGCAAAAAAGGAAAGCAATTAATGCCTAGTATTCAAAATTCAAACAAACCTTGCTTGAGAAATCAGTACCAAGATTCACAAGATAGGGGAGCTGGGAAGGAAAGAACGGTACCTGGGGCTGACATCATGCTTGAGATTAAAGACAATGCTATTAACGACACTAAAATTCCTTTATCACTAGAACTGTCTTTATGTTTGGAGCGTGGGCTGAATGGTAAGTGGGAAGTTAAGTACTCCAACATCCGGGAAGTGGGTCGGGTAAGTGTTGATCCCACGCAAGTCTTTAGGCCCATTGCACTCTCAAAAGCTAAACAACTCAACCCAACTCATTTTAATATCTCTAAGCCCAAACCCACTTTGGTCTAGCAGCCCACAAAAGAGCTTAACTCCCTGTCTTTTCCGATTCGAAAGACCCAACCTCTAGGGAAGTCTTTGTTGCTTCCATCGGTCTCAACGTCCTCAACAGTAGATGTTTTGAGTTTCGATGTGGTGGTGGATGTGTCGATAACTACGTAGATGTCGTCAATGGTCTCTGATGTCACCATTGCTTAGTTTCACGACTCCGATAAGGTCGACGATGCTAGGTATGAGTTATTGGTGCTGACTGACTTGAATGAAGCCTCTAATGTAGTCAAGGCTGAGCTTCTTGGTTCTGATAGGGCCGATGAGGCCAAGAATGAGTCAGCATGTACCACATATAGTAAAGAGGGCTTAAAGCGAGACTGCCAATTGATTCTTCATGAGCATTCCGGCAATATAGTTAAGAAATGGGGGAATTCGGAGCAGTGGGTACTTGTACTACGTGATGGAAGGAGGGTTGCGGTTCCAATTCAGATATCTCTGCCACAAAGTGAAGCTATCGATGAATAGGAGGTGCAAAAATAGCTGGCCTTAGTTTCGTGGGAGTCTTCTGAAGCTATCAATGTGTCAAGGGCTCTTATCGAAGAGGATGAAGTGCTAGCGGAGGACTAGGTTTCAGATACCTACTCAAAGGATGCTGATTAGCCTCTAGCTGTTGAACCACTTGCTTTTTCTCTCTATTCGGCTATGGCAGAATAGACAGTTGTGGATAAGGAGAGGTTTGTGGGTGTGAATAGTTTAAAGGGGCAAGTACCTTACTCAGAGTGGTTTCAAAGGAGATTCAATAATTTCGATAATTTCCTAGGTATGTCCCTAGAGGGTTTGGAGGATCAAGCAACATAATTTTTATTGGCTGTTGAAGTTGAATTAAATCGGAGGGCTGAGGTGAACAAGAAAACATGTGGCTTAATTAGCTCAGGGGTGAAAGGTTTAAGAGAGCTGAAGTGGTTGTTCAGTTCTATTAATTATGGCTTTACCTCTGCTAGGCGAAGTGGTACTAATAGGGATTAGGTTCTTTTTGTGGCTCAATGAATTTGAAGTTACTTTCCTAGAATGTCAGAGGGCTGAATGAAGTAGAAAAAGAAGCTTTAGATTCTTAATTTGTTGCGTTCTTGGAAGGCTGATATTGTGTTTTTGTAGGAGACCAAACTAGAATGGATTACTAGAGGTATTGTCTAGAGTATATGGAGTTGTCCATATGTAAATTGGTTGTACTTGGGTTTTGATGGTGCTTCTAGAGGTATTTTATTGATGTGGGACAGGCGGGTTGTGGAAAAGATGGAGGAAGCAGTGGGGCATTTTTCAGTTTCATGCAAGTTTAAAAATGTTGGTGACCATTTTGAGTGGGCTTTTACTAGTGTATATGGGCCAAATTTGAACAAAAGGCGTAAGTTGATGTGAGAGGAACTAACTAGGCTGATCAGTTGGTGGGATTTGCCATGGTGCTTAGGAGGTGACTTTAATACAATTTGCTTCCCATCAAAGCGACTGGGGGCTGCTTGCTATTCTCGGGCTATGTATGGATTCTTTGACTTTATCTCTCTTCATGGGTTGATGGATATACTCATGGCAGGGGGCCTTTACACCTGGTCCAATACATCATTAGCTTCTCAACTAGATCGGTTTCTTTTATCACCGCTATTGGTAGATCACTTCACATGATTTACACAAAAAAGGATGTCTAGAGTACTTTCAGACCATTTTCCTATTGTGTTGGAGGGTGGAAGTCAGCGAAGAGGTAGAATTACTTTCCGTTTTGAAAATATGTAGTTGAGGGTGGATAATTTTGTTGATAAAGTGAAGACATGGTGGGCATCCTATTTGCTCCAAGGAACCCCAAGTTTTATACTAGCTAAGAAGTTGGCTGCCTTGAAGTTGTATTTAAAAAAGTGGAACAAGACGGAGTTTGGCAATGTAACATGTAAGAAGTAGGACCTTTGGTGCAAGTTGAATGTTTTAGATGCTAAACAGGAGACCCATAGATTAACAGCTAAGGAGAAGTTAGTACAATTTAATCTTCGTATAGATATTGAAAAGTTGACCTTTTTAGAAGAGATTAGTTAGAGACAAAAGTCTAGGGTGTTGCATTTGAAGGAAGGGGACGCCAATACCAGATTCTTTCACAGAATGGCTAATTCTAACAGAAAAAATAATGGTATTGAAAGCCTAATGGTTAATGGTACCTTGTCTTCAAATTAGGTTATGATTGCAGACTACATTACTCAATTCTTCAGGAATTTGTATTTTGAGCAACAGGTGGTTTGACCTTTTCTGGATGTGTTAGTTTTTCCAATGATATCCAATGATAATGTGGACTGGTTAGAGAGACCTTTTGAAGAGAAATAAATCTTTGATGTTGTTCATAGTTTCCAAGGTGATAAATCTCCTGGTCTAGATGGCTTCCTAATGGCATTTTTCCAAACTTGCTGGGGGATTGTCAAACCTGACCTTATGGCTGTATTTCACCACTTTTTTGCTGAAGGTTAGTTTAAGAAAAGCTTAAACGCTACTTTTATTACTCTCATCCCTAAAAAATATGCAGCAAGTGAGATTAGGGATTTTCGGCCCATTAGTCTTGTTAGGGTGGTTTACAAAATTATTGCTAAATTCTTGGCTAACCAACTTCGCATGGTTATGGGGGATATAATCTCAGCATCTCAAAATACTTTTGTGAGGGACAGACAGATCCTTGACCCTATTCTTATTGCTAATGAATGTCTTGACAGTAGATTGAAGTCCGGGGTGTCGGGGTTGATTTGTAAACTGGATGTTGAGAAGGCTTTTAACAATGTAAATTGGAGTTTTCTTTTGCAAATGTTAGAAAGAAGTGGGTTATTTGCCAAGTGGAGACAATGGATTTTCTTTTGCCTATCTATAGTCTGTCTCTCTAGCTTTATAAATGGCTCTCCTTGTGAGTTTTTTAGGTAGCTCTAGAGGTTTGAGACAAGGTGATCAATTGTCTCCTTTGTTCTTTGTGTTGGTGATGGAAGCTCTGGCTAGAAGAATGTTGGATAAAGCAATTCATGAAGGACGTATGTTAGGATTTAGTATGGGTAACTTAGAGGGAAGATCCTTGGTAGTGTCCCATCTCCTTTTTGAGGATGACACTCTAATTTTTTGTGATGCTAATCTAGAACAAATTTTGATTCTTCTTATGATTTTTATTTGGTTTGAGGCGGTGTCAGGACTAAAGATAAATCTAGGCAAGTCTGAATTGGTTCCAGTTGGAGTAGTGCATAATATTGACTTATTGCTAAATATTCTTGGCTGCAAGTAAGGCTTTCTTCCAATGAAATATCTAGGTCTTCCTTTGGGTGCTAAATTCAAAAATAAGACTAAATGGAATCCGTTTCTAGAGAAAATGGAAAGGAAATTGGCGGGTTGGAAACGCTTGTGTTTATCAAATGGAGGTGGAGTCACTCTAATCAAAAGCACCCTATCTAATTTACCCACTTACTTTCCATCTTTATTTCCTATACTTGCTAGTGTGGCTAACCGAATTGAGAAGCTTCAGCGGAATTTCTTATGGAGCGGTTTTGGTGATGAACCTAAAATACATTTGGTTTAATGGGCTACTATATGTGCTCCTATTTATTCGGGTGGATTAGGGATAAGGAAGATAAGACTTTTCAATAAAGCTCTACTAGGGAAGTGGTTATGGAGATTTGGGATTGAGAAGGATGCCCTTTGGAGACAAGTATTAGAGATGAAATATGGATGTTTGTGTGTGCTGGGGGGGGGGGGGGGGGGCTGGTGTACTAGATTTGTTCATGGTTCTTACGGTTTTGGTTTATGGAAGAGTATTAGTGAAGGATGACCTTCTTTCTCACGACATATTCTGTATGATATTGGTGTTGGGTCTAGGGTGAATTTTTGGCAAGACCGCTGCTATGGAGAGACACCTCTTGTAGTTAGCTATCCTGACCTGTTTAGATCTTGCAAGAAGGAGGCTAGTGTGGCTGAGCTTATGAAGTCCTCCAATGGAGTCCTTTTTTGGGATGTGAGCTTTTTTAGGGGTGTGCATGTTCGGGAATTAGAGGCTATGTCAAGCTTCATGAAAACCATATATGGTTCTTCAATAAGGGGGTTTGGTGAGGAAAAGATGTGTTGGATTCCTAGCAAAGATAAAGGGTTCATGGTGAATGATTATTATAGAATTTTAGCTGGTCCTACTATCTACGGTTTACCTTGGAGAAGTATTTGGAAGCAGAAGATTCTCTCTAGAGCAGCTTTCTTTGTATGGACTGCTGCCTTAGGGAAATGCTTGACGATTGATAATTTACGAAAAAGGAAGGTGAGGATATTGGGTTGGTGCTACATGTGCAAGAGTAATAGTGAATCGATTGACCATCTCTTCCTTCACTGTCCTGTTGCTATGGATCTATGGTCTATGGTTTTGGGTTTATTTGGATCAACTTGGGTTATGCCGCATACTGTTTTAGGGCTGTTAGGGTGTTGGCAAGGCAGCTTTGGTCGTCATTGAAATGGTTATATATGGTTCATCGTTCCTCATTGCTTAATGTGATGTCTTTGGAGGGAGAAAAATAGTCGATGTTTTGAAGATATTGAGAGATCTATTCCAGAGCTCAAGCTATTCTTTTTTAGAACTTTATTGGATTGGTTTCTTGCTTTGCAAAATCAATCATTCCCTTCTTTTATTGATTTCCTAGATTCATGCAATTTTTATATTTGATTTGTTGTCCCCTTGTTCACTCCTTGTGTACTAGGGTGTTTCCTTTTTTATATCAATAAATCTTATTACTTATCAAAAAAAAAAGAAAAAAAAAAGACATTCAGCTTATGTTGAGAAGTTGGATCTATGATACATAAGCCTCAAATATCATCAAATGTTTGGTATAACAAACATTTACCAAAAATTGCTCTATGGTAGTGGGTCCTGATGATAATCATTTGAATTATTTGGTAGGCTGACTTGCCATTGGGCAAAAAAATAAAAAATAAATAAAAAGCATATTTTGATTTCAATCAAAGTGCTTATAAAATAACATGGGGGGGGGGGGGGAGATTATAATAAACATTGTCGCTCTATAGTCTATACTATGACAAAAAGTGAATAAATTTGTTTTATTTGTAAAGTATCAAAAATGTCAAAATATATTCAGTGTAGTCATTTTGTATTGTTGCATCCCATGTGTTTGGTAAAATTTCTTATAGAAATCTTATGGGCTTTTTTCAAATCTATTTGTTATTTTTATTTTGGTCATCATTTTTACAAATAATTAGCATTTTCACCGTCAAATTTTTAGTTAATATGAACTTTCTTTGTAAGCTTTTACTTTGCTTAGCTGATCATCTTTACTGAAAATGCCAAAAGGAGAATAAGATAAAATATAATTTACTTTAAAGCATCATTATGCTATTAATGTTCTTATGTATAGATACTTAAGGAACTTTTTCTTTTTGCATTTTATTTTATTTTATATTTTCATTTTTTGATATATTTTTTATTGATAATAATCTATTGCATAGTTATCTTTATTTACTTTTTCACTTAGTTTCAATTGTGAGGAAGAAAGAGATGTGGATCTATGTTTTGGAGAAAAATATACCTAGAAGAGTTGAATCACATACATGTATATAGTAATAAACAAAGTATACATGGTTACAACTTGGTCTAATAATTCTCATACTATCAATTAAAAAAAAAAAAAAAAACCTATTGCATTGTGTTTTCATACATATCTCCTACATATAATGTCTAACTACAAAATATATTTTGTTACACTACAAAAAAAACTTCTAATTTAAAACATAATTTCAAATAACACATTGAATTTTTAAAAATATACAATCTAATATATTAATTCAATAATTATCTAATAAACAATAATCATATCAAATTTTCCCGAGCACCGCACGGGCATGCAACTAGTATATATTAATTGAGTGATTAATTGAGATGGCCCTTGTAGTACTTGGAAAAGGGATAATGGTAATTTTACATGTAGGTTTAGAGTTCAACTAGAGGAATAGATAAAGCAAAAGCTACTGGATGTGGTTTAAAAGCATCTTCCTATATAGAATCCAAATTCAAATTGTTGAAAAGACAATGGTAATTTGCCATTGTTGAGACGCATGGTTTAATGGTGAGTGGCTTTGGTTGAATGATATGGAGAAAATGGTAGGAAAGTAGATGTTTGATGTTAGGAACAAAAAAGGAAGAAAAATCAACTTAGAGTTGAAGTGCTAAACAGAAGATAGAAGCTCCTGATTGGCAGTTCAACTCTGGCTTTGGATGTTCCATTTGTTCTCAAATTTTGTGTGAAACTACTCCTAATTGTCATGTACATGGGAAGCCTCTATTGATCAGTCTTGAGCTTAATGTAACACTAGCTTGTACTGATTAAGCACATGTCTTGAGTTCAAGAAACTATTTAGGGTTAATAATGCACATGTAACACAATAAACGCATGTATATTATTTAAAGCACAAGCCCAATTAATGAGCCAATAAGAAGGAACCATGTGTAGCCAAAAATAATGAGGCATTAGTTTTATAAATAGATGGTGTGATTATAAATCGGAGGGAAAAATTTCGATAAGTAAAGTGGAGGGAAAAATTAATCAAGTTGTTGCTTAGTTCCTTATTTCTCTTTAGACTTTCTCTTTCTTTAGAAGTGAAGACTCCCTTGAAGAATTCTCATTCTTGGAGGTGGTGACTCTCAAAGTACTCACACTTTATGCAAACCAATACAGATTTTGATCCCATGCAACCCATTGAATACTTGAAACCCTAAACCAATTCTAAATACCAACATAATCATGCATGAAAGGCCTTAAAACGCTTAATGCCTTAAAACACCAAATACACACCCCAAGAACCCCACTTGACACATCAAAAAGCCCTAACCTACGATAAGGTTGAATGGGTTTACTTGGAAGCTATGATGAAAAAGATGAGATTTCATGAGAAGTGGATTTCTCTCATAATGATGTACGTGACAATAGTAACTTACTCTGTTCTGATCAATGGGGAACCCAAAGGTAGAATTACTCCCTTGAGGGATCTCCAGCAGGGAGATCCCATTTCTTCATACCTATTCCTTCTTTATGCGGAGGGTTTGACTACCATGTTGAAGAGGGAGGAAGTAGCAGGGAATATCAAAGGAGTGGCAGTGTGTAGGGATGCTCCTAGAATATCTCATTTGCTGTTTGCTGACGATAGTATAATTTTCTGTAGAACCACAGCTGAAGAAGGAAGTAGGGTGCTTAAGGTGTTAGCGGACAATGAAGGTGACTCGAGCCAAAAGCTTAAAAAGGAAAAGACTTCTCTCTTCTTCAGCAAAAACATGAGGAGAGAAGTCCAAGAACAAGTAAAGAGTCAATTTGGAGCTCAAATTATTAAACACCATGAGAGGTACCTGGGGTTGCTGCCACTTATTGGGAAGGGGAAAAGAAAAGCTTTTAATCGCATAAAAGACCTTGTGGGGAGGAAAATGGTCAGGTAGAAAGGCAAATTGCTTTCTAATGCGGGGAGGGAGATTCTCATCAAAGCAGTGGCCCAAGTTACACCTACCTATACAATAAGTTGTTTCAAGCTTCTGAACTCTTTGTGCAAGGAGCTGAATTCAATGATGAGTAACTTTTGGTGGGGGCAGAAGGAAAAAAAGAGGAAAATGACATGGATCTCTTAGGAAAAATTGTGCACTCCAAGGAAGGAAGGGGGCATGATTTTGAGGGACTTAAGGGCTTTCAACCTGGCCCTACTAGCCAAACAAAGGTGGCAGATTCAACAAAATCCCGACTTTATGGTCCATAGAGTTTTTAAAGCGAAATACTGTGGAGATAGTTTGTTTAAGGATGCGCAATTAGGCAATAGACCCTCCTATGTATGGAGAAGCATCATGGCAGCCAAGCAGATTGTTGAAAAGGGGTCTAGATGGGTCATTGGTAATAGCAAACGGGTGCACATTTGGGAGGATAGATGGATTCCAACACCAGTTTCTTTCAAGGTTGTCAATTCGAGGGGTTCCTCAAACAATGTGGAGTGGGTTTTGGACCTTATTAATACTGAAACTAGAAGTTGGGACACAGCAAAGGTGAATAGTACTTTCCTTCCTTTCGAAGCCCAAGTGATCTTGGGAATTCCTACCAACCCTCAGCTTCTCATTGATTCCTTAACATAGGCATGGACTCCCAATGGGCGCTTCATTGTTAAAAGCGCGTACAAGGTAGCCCAACAAAGGTTGCTGAAGACAAAAGGCAGAGCAAATGAGGCAGAATGTGCAGATGGGACAAGTTAAAGAGCACTATGGAAATTAATATGGAATTTGGACTGCCCAAATAAAGTTAAACACTTTATGTGGAGGGCTTGTAAGAATATCCTGTCTACAAAATGCAAACTATGAGCTAGGGGGATTGGAGTCGAAGTCAGTTGTGACTCGCGTGGAGGTGAGGAAAACTCGGGTCACATTTTGTGGAGTTGCAAGGTAGCAAAGGAGGTATGGAGGGCAACGAGTTTGAAACTCCCTGCTTTGCCTGACTCCAATCTGGATTTTCTGGATATAGTGTGGGAATTCATGGTGAGATGCCCGTTGGTTGATTGGGAGTTATTTGCCATTACAGCCTAGAGTCTGTGGAACAATAGGAATAAGCTTAGACATGGAGGTCAAACCAAACATTCTGATCAAATAGTCAATGAGGCAGTAGAGTATGTAAGGGAAGTTCAACAAGTTAAGCCAAATCCAATTCGCACCCCCCCCCCCCCAATCTGTTGCTGGTAAGCCCCTTTGGACTCCCCCTAGACCGGGCTGTTATAAAATTAATGTTGATGGAGCTGTTTCTCATGAATTGAGGGGTTGTGGTATGGGAGTTGTAATAAGGAATGAAAGGGGTCAGCTGATGGGAGAGTTGAGTGGGAGGCTTGATTTACCGCTGGGAGCTCTAGAGGCCGAAGCCAAAGCAGCTGAAGTAGGAGAGCAGCTGGCGTGGGACCTGGGCATAATGGATGTTTCCCTTGAATGTGATTCACAAATGGTGGTCAACGGGACACATGCCACAATTCCATTCAGAAACTAGGGGAAGGAATACATGAAGGTCTAAGGCAGTTTAAATCGTGGGAGGTAGGCCATGTATGCAGAAACAGCAATGTGGCAGCCCATCTATTGGCAAAATTTGCAAGGGGTTAAATGAATGTATCATTTGGGTGGAAGACATTCCCCCAGTTATCTTGAACCAAGTTCATAGGGATGTACCCAACTTGATTATTGATTCTGATTAATGAAAGTTTGCGTGTGCTGTTTATCAAAATAAAAATAAAAATAAAAAATTCCTTACATTAGATGAATGCATGTAAGTAAATTACTTTTTTTTTTTTTTTTTGGAATTTAATTTTAGTTCCACATGTTATTATTTAAGTACTAAACTGGTGGACATGTTTATATTTCAGAGCCATGACAAAGCTTTAGGAATGAGGAACAAGCTATTCTCACATTATGATAACTTAGCACATTTGGAAGGTATAGGATTATTGGGAAGCTATTGAGGCAGCAAAAGATGCTGTAGTAGAGCTAGATGCATGAGAGAAAAACTAGGCTCTCAAAAATAATATTGAGATGGAAGCAAGTGATATGGTATAAAGGAGCAAAACAGGAAGGCTTATATCTCACAAAGCCATACACCCACTCAAGGTTAAACTCAAAGAAAGTCCATTATTTTGTTTTGGGAGTTTAAGTGAGAGGGAATGGATTGAATAGGAAGGAACACTCATTCCTCTCTATCCTCTTAAAACCTCAAATTTTCATTCCCTCCAAAATTGGGAGGATTTAGAGGGAATGAAATTAGATTTAATGTATTATTTTAGTAAAACTCCCAAAATACCCCTATATATTCAGTCATTTATTTTAAAATAGGGGTCTAATAATAATATTGTCATATTCCTTTCCTTATATGTTACTACCAAATAAGGTTACTTACATTTTATTCATTTCCATTCCTTTATTTTAAAATATCCAAACAAGGTTACTTAATTCCATTCCATTCATTTCCCTTACTTAAATACATTATATTTTATTCCTTTATGATTATCCATTACATTCCATTCTCTCGTGAACTCATAAACTAAGCCTAAAAATAGATCAATATCCAATTATGAATTGCTCTAGTCACTGCTCGACAGAATTCAAGACCTTGGGAAGATGTATGAGAAGACTAGTAGGCATGGGGCCACCATTGCCTCTTGCTTCAAGATTGTGAAGGAGGGCTAAGAGGATTGTTAGTATATTTAGTGTGTTGGCATATTCCATGACAATTTGGATGTATTTAAATTTAAATTTTTAATTGTAGATGTGTGGGTTTAAATTTGCAGTAGGTTGGTGAGGTTAAGTGCAATAATTTGGAGTTGGAATCTGCAAAATTTCGGTTGTACGAATTTGCATGTCAGGCTAAAAGAGACGAAATCATAAGTTTGAAAATCAGTTACAGCAACCTCGCCCCTCACTCACATCTCTCTTGGTTATGCAAATTTGACAGAATTTAAGAGAATTATATTATGAATTTCTCTGTTGTTCCAACCTTTTTGCCTCACTATATATTTCTCATTTCCCATGAATTTCAGGATCCAATTCCCATATTGAAGAGCTAGAAAGTACCCTAAATCCCTAAAGCTAAAACTCTCTCATTCTCTCTACCTTCTACCTCTCCAACTGTCCAATCACTATGAGAGGAGACTAAAACCACTACACACATCAAAACCTTCAGAGTTCTTGAGAGTTTGTTTGCCGGTACTGGGAATCATTGGAGAACAACTCCAAATCTCCAAGAGGTCTTGGAGAGTTGGAGTGATCAAGGAGACTTGATCGTGCGGTTGGTGGCTCAACTTGCGGATCTGATGATAATCAAGGAAAAATGATTCCAGGAATCGGTTGCTAGTAAGAGCCGGAGACTCAAGAACATTGTCATTGCTTAGCTTGGAGGGTTTTGTAAGTGATATGTATTGCAAGTATTCTTAATTAGTGGAACGTTTGGAGCTATAGGCCCCTCAGAGTTTTTTTCTCTCAGTTCTCGGGTTTTTCTCTCCGTATATACGTTGGTGTTCTTGTGGGAGCTTGATTTTTGTTTGGGATTGTTATTGTTGCTTATCTATCCATGAATACGTCAATTAGTTAATGACATTCACATAAGTCAGAAAACTGGGGTCTAAACATGTAACTCTCAAGAAGGATGAAGTATAAAATAAGTTTTGGAAAATAGATTGATTCACTTAACAAGTGCAACTTAGAGCATGAGCATCCAGAGGACTACAAATATGTCAACGATTTAAGTGCTCACGGATACTGTGGTGAATTCACTATATAAGTGACATTGGTCTTTTCTTGAACTTTTTTTATAGCATTGCCATGGTTTTGTAAACATGAACACAAAGTATTTATACTGTGTATTAGCTTGTTTAATTTGAGTTCATTCCCCCCACCCCCCAACCCCCATTTTAAATTATTTTTTAATTAGAAACCATTAATAGTGTTTTCTAGTAAAATGGAAATATATGAGATGTTTCAAGTATATATTGTAGAGGCTTTTGGGGATAATAAAAAATAATAATTCCTCCAAAAAACTTTGGAATAGGTCCAATATGAGAATCTCCTATCAAGATTCCTTATTAAACGATACATGACCATCATAAAATTTCAAGGAATTTAGATTTCCAAGTATCTCATTCCTAGAATTCTAGGTGTTAAAGTTGTGGGACATAGTTTTTTACTCTTTTAGGGCTTTTGTTGGTGATGCGTGGAAGGGTTGTTGACTTACTATCTTGCTTACAAGGCCGATTCGGGCAACAGTGTTGGAAGGTCATATCTCATTGCTTATTTGTGATGCATATAGAGGGAAAGAAATGTTGGAAACTTTAGAGGGTGTGAGTGGACAATTTTAAATCTGAAACGACACTTTCCAAGAACATTGTTTGAATAGGCATCGGCATCAAGAAGTTTCTCCTTCCCGAGCTTATTAGAGTTTATTGATCATTGTTCATTTGGGAAAGATTAGTTATGCTATATATCTAGTATACTTCATATGTACTTGATGCATTTTAGTATTTTCTAATAAGTATCACTTATTAAAAAAATTGAAATCTAGGTGTTAAAAAGTATTAGATTCTCCAAACCCAATGTCATCAAAGAAAAATGGGGATAGCAGCTTTGTTTCATTAATGTTTTGACTACTTGATTAGCCATGTTCAGTGTCAAAATATAGGTTTGGATTAACGAGTTCTAAACTTGTGTTTGAGATGCTTAACTTTATTTTTGAAACATTATAAATGCCTTGTTCTCTTAGTTTAAACAAAGAGGAGATAATTTTTATAATTACACAATGGTAGATTAGTGTTCTTATGGAAATTCAAGTGGAATCTTGATAAGGAAAGATGCTGAATTAGGGTTTTTGCTAATTGAGGTTTTGGGTATGAATGAATAGAGAAAGCATGGATATGAGTATTTTATGATGTGAAGGCTTAGGTAAAGTAACTAAAGTTTTGGGATATATGTAGGAATGTGATAAGTGGAGGGTGTGATGGATAAAATGCAAGACTATGATGAGTGATGGAAGGTGATTGAGACTTCTTCGAGAAAGTCACCATCTCCAGGTGAGACTACTATGAGAGTCTCTAACTCCAAGCAAGAATAACACAAGTCTAAGCACAAATTCAATCACTGAAATGAGAGTGACAACTGACAAGCATATATTTATACAAGATTAGCTTTCTCCTAATTGGCCCGCATGGCTCAATATTCGGCTTACTGATTCCTTATGCGCTCTTACTAATTCAGTTTCAGCATGTGTTTACAATAATTAACACGTGATTAATGTGCTTGAACCCCAACTAACTTGCTCCAGTCTATCTACTAGAATGAAATATCATCCAATTGAACTCTAAGTTACCCGCTTTGAATTGAATCATATGTACGGGAATGAGAGGAAGCCGCCACGTGAATTTGGGACCAAACAGACAGAGGAGTGCCAATTGACACTTGCCCTAAACTAGGGCTTATTTCACGTTTCTTGCTTTTGTGCGTTCCTAACACCATACCCTCCTTTGACGAACCTTGTTTGCAATGTGAGTATGTTGTTAAGTATCCCCAAACATCATCTTTTTCTTCATGGAAGACGTGGTTTTCATGTTCACTCGATTCTTGGACATAATTAACAATTTGACTCTTGCCTATTAAATTGGATTGGTCCCCTTCAATTAAGAACAACTTAGGGCTCTTGCAAACATGACCCGTGACCCATGTGCCATTTGTCAATTTTAATTAAAGCACAATCCTTTTTTTGAGTAAACTTCCGTTTGTACTCATGAATTTTTTTGGATTGGGATGTTGGGATGTCACTCTCCAATGAGTTCATTCTTGGATGATGATTTTTGAATCGGAGGCTTATCAAGTCTTGGTAAACCTTGACAGCTATCTTACCACATGGGGTTTACTCCTCTTAAATTGTGGCAAGATTGAAGGCAACGTTCAAGGAGGTGGGAGTAAGCATCCTCACAGGTAGTGTATTTCATCCTTCAATCCACTTAAGAAGCAACTCAATTGTGAACATCTAAAAGACCCATGATCCGGTTAAATGAAGATTCAAATTGGGTCTTCTAACTAGCGATCTTCGATGTTTACCTTAGTCTTGGAAGCTTCCATCAAGTCATAGACTATGGATCCTAATTGAGTTCACAAGGCATCTACAAATGTCTCCCAATCCATAAATAAGCCCGAGCTTTCCTCACCTTGAAACCATGCTAAAGCTTCTACCTCTATGTAGAATGAGGCCGTGGTGATTCTTTAGTTCATCAAAGTATTATCATAATGGAAACATTGATTGGCCTTATAGATAAATGGAAGTAACTTCGCCATTGAATTTAGGAAACTCAATATTTATCGACAACACATACTTCCCACATTTGTACTCCTTGATCCCTCATTAGGGTTCCCACAAACTCCTTGACGTAATCCATGTCGAACAATGAAGCTTGGATTTCATCAAGTTGGGTGTTGATGGATTCTATTGATCTTGAAAGGGATTGAACAGTGTTGACAAGTTGTGCAATTCTTGTAAGAATAGAATATTGGAATATTGCTCATATCGAAATTCAAGTGGGATCTTGATAAGGAAAGATGATGAATTAGGGTTCCTTGGAAATTGAGGTTTGGGAATGAGTAAATAGAAAGGTATGGATGTGAGTATTTGATAATGCGAAGTTTCGGGTATAGTTTAGGAAGGTACTTGGATGAAATGTTTAAGGTTGGTTCTTGAAGGGTAATGTTTCAAGTTTTGATGCTAATTAATGGCAGACCCCTAAGGGCATTCGTATCTAAGCTCTCAAAATGCTAAAATCCTATCTTTTAGCAACACAAACAATAAAATGCATCTACATCAATGGTGCTAAAGCTAAAACATTTAGTAACCAAGTTACAGTAAGCTGCCATTTTTGACAAAAGATAAATGTCGTGGTGGTAAATGGTTTTGGGTCGTTGTTTGCTGTGCTGTGGTGGTGGTGGTGGATTTTGGATCATAGGTTTCTTGTGTTATGGTGGTGCTACTGTGGTGGGTTACGGTGGGTTTGCTCTCTCTCCAGGTCATGGTGGTAATGGTAGGAAATGATGTTTGAAAGCTTTGATGGGAATGCTCTAAACCCCATGAAATGCTTTGATATGTTCAAGTCTTAAACCCATGAAATGTAAAAATGTTTTCAATGTAATTCTGTGATGAGATCTAAGATGGGTGTGGCAAGGAAGGGGGCATTATTAACCTTTAATGGATAAATATAATATAATGAATATGCTATTTTTTATAGGTGCTTTTTTTCTAAATTAAAATTTTTTTTAGTATTTACATAAATGACTTTTCATTATTAAAATGGGTCTAAAATACCATATATATATATATATATATATATATATATAAAATGTGTCTAGTTACATGTTCGTGTGTGTGTGAAAGGATTTTGGGATGTATGAAGAAATGTGATGCGTCAAGGATGTGATGGAGTGGTGATTGTAACTTCTTCTAGAGAGTCACATTCTCTAAGGCTCCGCTTGGAAGTTCATATGGGAAGAGAATGGAATGAAATGAAATGATCATAAGGGAATAGAAAAGAATGGAATGAAATGGAATGTAATAAATTTAAGTAAGGGAAAAGAATGGAATGGAATGGAATTAAGTAACTTTGATTGTATGTTTTAAAATAAAAGAATGGAAAGGAATGAAAATGAATGGAATGTAAGTAATCTTTTTTGGGAGTAACATGGAGGGAATGGAATGAAATCATTTTATTGCAATATTACTATTAGACCCCTGTTTTAAAATAAATGGTTGAATAAATAGGGGTATTTTGGTAGTTTTAATAAAAAATTCATTAAATCTAATTCCATTCCCTCTCATTCCTCCCAATTTCGGGGGGAATGAAAATTTGAGGTTTTAAGAGAATAGAGAGGAATGAGTGTTTCCTTCTATCCATTCCATTCCCTCCCACTTAAACTCCCAAACGAGGGAATGGACTTTCCATTCTCTCCATTAAAACTCCCAAACAAGGGAAGGGAAGAATATTCTAAAATTATTCTTTTCATTCATTTCTATTCCATTCCATTCCATTCCCTCCTCCCAAGCGAGGCCTAAGTGAGACTATTTTGAAAGAGTCTCTACCTTCAAGCAAGACCAACACCAGTCTAAGTACAAAAGGAGTATTCGTTATTCATTCCCGAAATGAGAGTACAAGCATCTATATACACATGATTAGCTTTATTTTAATTGGCCCCACATGGCTCAATAATATTGGCCTACTAATTCCTCATGTGCTTTTACTAATTCAGCATAAGTTTACAAGAATTAACACATATGATTAAGGTGCTTAAAAACTAACTAATTATCCTTATTGACAAAGGTGAAAATGCTTAGGGCCGGGTTTGATAAGTCAATCCTAACACAAAATATTATTTATATATAAAGGAGTACAATAATATTATTGTTTTGCCTCTAACTTAAACTCATAACACTCCCCTTCAAGCTAGAGAGTATATATCATACAATCCTAGCTTGTTACATAATAAACCCAAACAAGTCTTACATAAAGCTTTGGTAAACATATCAACAATTTGGAATCTTGTAGAAACATATGGAGTAGCAATTACACCATCTTCTACTTTCTCCCAAGTAATATGACAATCTACTTCAACATGCTTGATTCGCTCATGGAACACAGAATTGGAGGCAATGTAAATTGCTACTTGATTATCACAATGCATAGTCATAGGTAGCTTCACAACAAATTTTAATTCCTCAAATAAATGTTTAATTCACATAAGCTCACATGATGTGTGCCATGGCTCTATACTCAGTCTCTGCACTAAACCTGGCAACAACAATTTGTTTCTTACTTCTCCAATTAATTAGGTTTCCTGCCAGAAAAGTGCAATACCTAGTAGTTGACTTTCTATCTGACGGTGATCCAGCCCAATCAGCATCACTATAGGCTTCTACTCGTAGGTGACCATTAGCTTTATAAAAAAGACCACGGCCTAGATGTGCTTTAAGATACCTCACAATCCAAATAACTGCCTCCCAATGTGGAAGACGATAATCTTTCATATACTGACTCCACGACAATATCTCTCAAGATTAGATAACAACTCCCCTTGATCTTCATACAATTTGACATTAGGATCCATAAGAGTCTCCACTAGTTTAGATCCTAACAAACTAGTTTCTTCCAAAATATCCAAAACATACTTTCTTTGTGATATACTGATGCCTTCTTTAAATCGTGCTACCTCAATACCTAAGAAATAACGAAAATTTACCCAGATCCTTAGTTCGAAAGGAGTTTTGAAGGTATCTCTTCAAATCATCAATACCTTTCTTGTCATCACCAGTGATTATAATATCATCAACATATACTATCAACAAAATTTTCTCTCTTGTAGGTAAGAAAAAACACAGAGTGATCAGAGTGGCAACGAGCAATCCAAACTTTAACACTACTTCACTGAATTTTCCAAACCAAGCTCTGGGAGATTGTTTAAAACCATAGATGGCTTTATGCAACCTACACACTTTTCCAAACTCGCCCTGAGCAACAAACCCAAGTGGTTGCTCCATATACACCTCTTCCTTCAAATCGTCATTCAAGAAGACATTTTTAACATCTAACTAAAACAATGACAAACCCAAATTGGTAGCCAAGGAGATCGAAATCCGGACAAAAGAAATTTTAGCAATAGACGAGAATGTCTTGGCACAATCGATATTGTATGTCTAGGAATAGCCTTTGGCAACCAAGCGAGCTTTCAAATGTTCAATAGAACCATTAGGCAAGTACTTCATAGTATACACCCAACAACAACCAATAGTAGTTTTCCTCGGAGGACGAGTAACTAAAGACCAAGTAGCATTTTCAGACAAGGCAGACATTTCTGCCTCCATAGTAGACTTCCAACTAGAAATGGACATAGCCTCCTAGATAGACTTTGGAACAACAGTAGAATTCAAGAAGGTGGTAAAAGCATGGAGAGATAAAGAAAAGTGACCATAAGAGACAAACTAAGAGATAGGATGAGAGGTACAAGAACGCTTACCTTTCTGCAAAGCTATTGGAAGAGAGGCAGGATTAGGAGGTGTATCACTAGGCAGGGAAAAGAAGTCCTTATTAGAGGTTTCTACCCACAACGATACACTTGGAGTGGTTTCTAAGGAGATTCAGTAGGAGACACAGGTGGTAGGAGAGGAAGACAAGAAGGAGAACTGTCACTAGCAACCGAATGAGGGAAATAGGATTGAGATTCATCAAATGTGACATCAGCACTAATGAAACAATGACAAAGAGTAGGTGAGTAACATTAGTATCCCTTTTGAGTATGAGAATACCCAAGAAAAACACATTTAATGGATCTACACCGGAGGACAGAATAGCAAGCACTACTTAGTGACTTAAAGTGAAGAGCCCGTTACGCGTTGTTTTTGTCTGATCGGCCTATCTTCTTTCTATAAGCAAGCTCCCTCTAGCCGCCCAGGGACTGGGCAACTACTCTCGGTTCTTGAACATGTTGGGAGATTAGACGGCAGTTGAAAGAGCTACTTGAAAGCTTGATGAACAAGTGAAAAAAGCCCTATTTATATTTTCTTAGTAAAAGGCTTTTCCCTTTCTAGTCAAGTGGTAAGGTAGCGCGCTATTTAAAGTTTGTTACTCCCTAGACCTAAGACATGAACATAGCACACACAACCAAAAATCTTAAGAGGTAGATGAAACAAAGATGCATCAGGAGAGAGCACAGTATAAGGGATCTGACCACCTAGGACAATGGAAGGCAAACGATTAATTAGGTGGCAGGCACTGAGAACAGCATCTCTCCAATATGACTTAGGAACACGCATATGAAACATTAAGGCATGAGTGACCTCTAACAAATGACACATTTTGCGTGCGGCAACACCATTTTGTTGTAAAGTATGGGGGCATGAAGATAAAGATGTATGAAAATATTCACAAGCATTATCAGACTGAAAATTACAAAGTGAAGCATTAAACTGAGTCTTTATTTCCATATAAAATGATTTGAAAATTGAGTACAATTTGGATCTTTCTTTCATAAGATAAAGATCGGTGATTCTAGAATAATCATCAACAAAAGTAACAGAATATCTAAATCCCAACAATGAGAGAGTGTTTATTGGATCCCAAATATCATAATGAACTAAATGAAAAGGACTACTAAAACAACTCACACGCTTAGAAGCAAAAGGCACCCTATGGTGTTTACCTAACTGACATGCTTCACATTGTAAGGACTCAGTTTGACGGCACGATGGGACAAACGACTTTAAATTCTAGACAGATAGATGACCAAGGCAACAATGATGCTGAAGAGGCAAGTTAGACAAATGAGAAGCCACTAAATTGGAAGAACCACGCCGATCTAAGTAATAAAGTCCATTGGCTTCGTGCCCTCCACCAATAATCTTCCCCATCTTGAGATCTTGAAAGATACAGTGAGTGGATAAAAAAACATGACAACGCAATTCAAAAGTTTAGTAATCTTACTAATTGACAAAAGATTAAAAGGAAAATCAAGAATATATAAGACAAACAAGAGAGAGACATTAGGACTGAGATTGGCAATGCCCAAACTAGAAACTGTAGTGGCTGAGCCATTTGCTAATGTAACCTTGGGAAGACTACTAGATTGCTCAAGGTCAGACCTATCATATGATCAGTAGCACCTGAGTCAATGACCCAAGGGTCCTAAGTGGCAAGACAAGCAATTGAAGTACCTTGTTGAGCCAAAGTAGCTGTAGAGTCAGACCCAACAGAGTTGGAATGCAAAGACAGAAGGTTGGTGTAAGTGACTGTGAAGGTAGTTCTTCAACTTAAAAACTAGCTTTGTGAGTCGAGGGTTTACCATACAACTCCCATCCAAAGTCTACTATATGATTCTCACCATGACAATAATTGCACTTATAAAGACCACGTCCTCTATCACGACCCCTTTGTTCACTACCATGACCCCCTTGTTCACAACCACGGCCCTATGGTCATGACCTCCATGGCCTTAGCCCCCACGACCTCAACCTCCACAACTACCTCTATTACTCCCCATATAAGTGGCAAAGGAAGATTTATCACTAGAAGGTAATGCATTAGTACTGGAGGAAGAGAAAGGGGCAATACTAGAGTAAGATAATGTGGTCTGTTGAAGTCTACCAACAATGAAGGGAGGTATGGACTAACTAAAATTTGTGATTTTACCAGATTCAAACTTTAAGGCAATCTAGAGAGGAAATGAGCAACATGCATAAAATCTTGTTGTTTCTTCATAGTTTTAACATCAGAGGAGATGGGTTGATAATTATTGAGTTCTTCACATACACCCTTAAACTTGTTATAATAGTCCTCCAAAGACAAATCACTCAAACTCAAGGAGAAATAATTTTGATAAAGATCATAAATCCGCTTCAAATTATTAACACCAAAGTAAAGTTCATTGACCCGTTCCCAAACAAGTTTAGCGGTTGGTAAGAAAACCAAAGTCCAACTAATCTTAAACTCCATGCTATTCCACAAGCAACTCCTAATTTGTACATCTTCAGCTCTCCAATCAGAAAATTTAGGATCTGTAGGTACTGGAGGTTCACTAATCACATACTTAAACTTCTTTCTAGACTTCTACTTCTTGGGCCCACTAAGCATAATTACTTCCATTAAGACGAATGTAAGCAATTGATAGCGTATCAGGAGATAAGAAATAATTAGGGAGTTGAACAATGTCTTTGGACTCCATAATAGCAAATCTTGAGAACAAACTAACACTAGATAAATAAATATGCTGGATTGAAGTGAAACAAACTCCACATCAATGTACTCTAACTAGTCAGCAAATCCAACAGCAACTCATCAATCAAAGAATCAACCCCAAACTATTCCAAAAAAAGGCAGCAACAAATCCATACCAACACCAAAAATGCCTAATCCACCACTAAACATCAACCAACAAAGTCTAGTCCAACAATTCAACAAAAGGCTGCCTAACCATATAATCAGAATGTATTGAAGGCAAGAAGAAAATCAAATAATGGTTGAAACCTTCAGTTGAAAAATCTGGCGACATTAATAGGACACAGGAGCGGCAGCGCAAGGACTGGTGAAGGGGCTAGGAAGGTTCACCGGAGGAGGGTGAGCAAAACCGGGCCTCTCTCGTGGTTAGGCGACGTCGATCTACTGTCGCAAGACCCAAGAGAGAATCATCAACGCTGGCAGCTCCTCCAGCCACTATATCGAAGTTGTCGGAGATCATCAATCTTATGGAAGAGCTAGCGAGGTGATTGGAGGCAACTATTATGGTTTTCGATAGTGATGGCGGCATGATAGTGATGAGTGGCTGTTGGAGGGTTAACGGCAGTGGTTGGTTGGGTGCTTTGATACCATATTGACAAAGTTGAAAGTGTTTAGGGTTTGATAAGTCAACTCTAACACATAAAATATTATTTATATATGAAAGGAGTACAATAATATTACTGTTTTGTTCCTAGCTTAAACTCATAACAATCCTAATCATGTGCAACCCCTGAAGTCATGTCAAACAAAGCGGATACCTAAGAGTTGAATCTTGTTCATGGGAATGAGTGGGGGATGCCACACAAATTCAAAACCAAACAAATGTGAGTGTCCATCCGCACTCCTCTGGATGTTGATTGGCACTTGCCCTAAACTAGGGCTTTTTAATATATTTTTTCTTTTGCATTGGCTCTGAACAATTTTTTTAACACTTTCACCACATACTTAAAATTTAATAATAATACGAAATTCAATAATAATATTAATAGTAACAGATAAGGGGGAAAATTATAAGTCTTTCACAACAAGTACTTTACATGGTAATGTGGTAGATGCATATGCATAAGCATATGCAAGAAGAACGGCAAGAAACCAAATAAAATGAAAATACCTCAAGTTCTCACTGTTTTGTAGAAGAGGAAATAGAAATCTGCATGAACCTTACAAGTATCATCACATACTAAGAAGGAAGGCAAAAAAATAAGTTTACACTACTTTTTAAATCTTAAAATTTTTGGTAGGGTTCATTTAAACCTTAAAATTTCAAAATGTTTTATTTAAACCTTCTATCACATTTTTTTTTATGTTGCCAATTAACAGCATTAAACATTACTTGACTAACTGGTTTAAATGAGACTTATCCAAAACTCTATGATTTAAATAAACCTATCTATGCCAGGAGTTTTGTAGCTTAACTAGTTGACATCTTTTAGTATTTTCAAAAGAGTTCAAATTACCCTTTTCCCAATTATCAAATTAACATATTAAAAAAAATTATAAGGTTTGAACCAAATGTTTTTAAAAACTTGGAGATTTAAATAAAACATTTTAGAAGTTTAAGATTTAAATCAAATATAATACCCAAAACTTTAAAAAATAATTTATCCAAAAATAAATGAATTATGTCAGGACAGAAAAAAATAATATATATTTGGTTGGAATTGCTATCATTTGATGCAAAATCAGGTCTGATGTGTTTAAAATAGGACATCTCCTCAAAAAAAATGGTGTAACCACAATTGCCGTTTTTCAACCTATGGTAAATAAGAAAACACTTGGACTCTTAATTCCTTTTACATACATTTGATAATCTTAACCACCATTATTATATTCTCACTAAAAAAGGACTTTATTTTATATTTGACTAGCTAGTAACCTATACAATGCATGATAAAGTACAACAAAATATGATTTATTCTCTTTGTTATTTTTTATTTGAGTATGAAAGTTGTTAATTACAGTAATTATTAATAGGTATTTATTATGATTGTTTTTCTATATAAAACTATCTATTTTCCCATTTCAAAGAAAATATAATGCAAATTTTTTTTAATGAAGGATTAAATATACAATATAATTTAATATTCATTTTATATATATATATATATATATGCATGTGTGTGTGTGTGAGAGTATTAAAATAATGACTTGTAAAATTATAAGTTCTTGAAATCTTATGTGGTAGAATTTTATGATGTCAACCAAAAGTCACAAATGTCTTCAATTAGACCACTTCCTTTCCTTTCAAAAGAGTGCATAAGCCTCTTGAATGTGTAAAAGAATAAAAGACCAAGTAGAGAATTCCAGGGAAAATTTTAATTACTATTTTTGAATTATTAAAGAAGAAAAAGGTAAGAAATTGAAAGGAAATGGACTCAATAATAATAATAATAATAATAATAATTATAATTATAATAATTATTATTATTATTATTATTATTATTATTATTATTATTATTATTATTATTATTATTATGGTGTAGGTTAGAATTAATAATTGTTAAGTGGTTAAATTTAATCTTTTTCTAATTGGTTAAATTTTTAGAATAAGTGATAGTTTATTATTATGATATTAGAAATTTTACATATTCTCCAGTCTTCACTTATAATCGATGGCTATACCCCAATATATGGAGAGTGTTTGTCACAATATGAAGAAAACTAGAGAATACTGAAAGGAACTATGGAGATGTTTTTGTTTCACAGCCTATTATTTGGATGGCCAAGTTAAAAAGTAGACTTACCGATAAATATAATATCAAATTTTGACATGAAATCAAATTGTTAGGATTTGAGTGTTTAGTGTTGGCAAACCATGACAAAAACTAAGTTTCATTGAGTTAGAATGGTGAATTTTCAAGTCCAAGACAAAATAACTCAAGTTCACAGTGAAAAAAGTGAGATACAATTTGGTTCTCTCAATTGCTGTTCAATTCCTCTCAATTATTGTTCGATTCCTCTCAATTGTTCGAAAGTCGCATATCAGCAAAGAATTAACAAACGTAAAAAACCCATAACTTGTCCATTTGAAACCCAAATCGTGATCCGTTTTTTTCTAGTATTTAAAGAACATTATAAGCTAATCCTAAAGAGGGGTTTTTAGAGATTTTAGAGAGAAAAAAGTGCATCTTGTACCTTCAATTGTAGATCTAGGATTTTTGTACCCAAAACTCTAGGGTTTTTGCACCCAAAACTCTCTAAAGTCTGCTATCGGCAATATTCCTTGAAGAATCTCAAGATCCGGTGTTGTAGATGTTGCTACATACAAGATCAACTACTAGTGACGATTTAAAACTTTTGAATGGAATCTCAAAGTCACAAGCGTGGGTGCTTGTGTTGCAGTGAGTTTAAGAAGAAAAAGAATTCGTGAATTCGGAGCTTGCACGTGATCGTGTCAGTAATTTATTACTTAAAGTAGCAATAGATTTAGGATTAAATTTGATTGTAAAAATTTTGATTTTCTTATAGTGGATACGTTTTACCTTAAGAAATTCTAGATAATATCTTCCTCAAGTTTTTACCTTGAAACGGTTCATTTCATCGGTTTTTCCTAGGTTATCATATCGTAGTGTTATTTACTTTTCCTTACTTTGCATGATATGATTTATTATTATTTAACCGAGATTTGAATAATTAACCTAAATAATCACTTGGCTAATGTTTTAGATTAAGCAATCTGATTTAAGGAGTTTAAACAAACAAACACAAATAGCTCAGAGTAAGCTGAAAACTATGAAGTTTATAAATACTAGTTTAGGCTCTTATCAAATGCTATATTAAAGTAGTAAAAGTAGGGCTTAGAGTGTGAAAATAGTTTTTTTTTTTTTTTTTTTTTGCAACTGAAGCTGTATTTGTTGAAACAAATTAATGATAAGAAAGTTACTGCAGGACAAAACACAATAAGTAAGTTTCATGTAGACTATTTGGAAGCTTATAGCTAAGATTGATGGAAATATTTTAATTGAAAATCTGTTCTTCAGAATTGAGATCACTATTTGATGATTGGATATCCCTTCCAGTACATATCTGCGCTGTTGCACATATTCCGATGATTTATAAATGACTGTTCCAATTTTTGTTTTTTAAACGAAAAGGCAAAAGGTAAAAACCCTCAATTTATACCAGGAATGGCCGAGCACTTGCATCATCCATTTGATTTATAGTTAATCCAAAATTACTGTGGCTGAGCACTCTTGCATCATCCATAATAAGTAGAAACGAATATGAAATGCAGGATGGAAGAGCTTGTCAATTTTTTTTTTTTAGATAAGAATAATTCTATTGAAACCTTTTTTTTTTTTTTTTTTTAAATTTGATAGGTAATCAGAAATCTAATATTAAAGAGAAAAAAAAAAATGAAAAGTATAAAGTGTTCATGATGATGAACAACAAGAAATAATAGAACAAACAGCACAACAAAAAAAGGTAGTAAAGAAACTAAGCTAAGAGAAGACATAAACTCAAAGAGAGAAGAACAATCAATGAAACCCCAATAACGAGACCACTTTAAAAGACTGCATTGACATAAAACCTTTAACTCATTCAACGTCTTCTCATTGTCCTCAAAAGATCGACGATTCTGTTCCAACCATACAATCCACATTAAGCACCCTGGAACCAAATTCCAAATGTCCGAATTATGCTTTCCAAGCCACTGATGCCAACAAGATAACAAATCCGCCACCAATCTTGACATAACCCAATGAATACCAAAAGCCTGAAGCATAAAAGTACATAGGGAATGAGTAACATGACACTAAAGAAGAAGGTGGTCTACCAACTCCCCATGACAGCAACACATGCAACACCAATTAGCCAAAGGGCAGCTCTTAAGCATTAGATTATCCAAAGTGAGGATCCGACTATGTGTAGCTGTCCATAGAAAGAAAGCCACGAGCTTAGGAATCTTTGGTTTCCAAACACCCTTCCAAGGAAACAAAGAATTCAAAGCACCCCGTATTGCATGGTAGTAAGACCGGGTGTCAAACTTATCATTACCTTTTAGCTGCCAGCAAAGAGTATCTCTTCTATCACTCCAAGGAATATGAGTTTAGATAAGCTGAAATAGAGAATAAGATGCAGCCAACTCCCAATCTTCAAAAGCTCCATAAAACCTTAAATTCCACACTCTAAAAGTACCTCTTTCTGGAATCCACAAAACCTCAAAGATGCAAGCATCCTTAACCGCTGAACACACATAGTGCTCAGGATAGAGATCTTTTAAAGTATTATAACCAATCCACCTATCATGCCAAAAGCGAATACGAGTGCCTTCACCCACAAGACAGATGCTTAGAAAATCTCTCCCCCCCCCTTCATTAATGCTTCTCCATAGGCCACACCCAAGAGTCCTCCTGCAGACTTTAGAACTCCACCCCCCTTGACTCTCACCATATTTTGTGGAGATAACTCTCCGCCAGAGATGGGTAACTTCATGACCATATCTCCACAGTCATTTCGCTAATAAATCTTGATTAAATGACACCACACTTCTTATCCTCAAACCACCCATCTCAACGGGTAAATGCACATTTTCTCAAGCCACCAAAGGAATCTTGAAACTCACCTCAAAAGACCCCCAAAAAAATCCCTCTGAGTACCTTCTAATCTAGCAGCCACAACTTTAGGAATAGTAAAAAGAGATAAAAAGTACGTTGGGAGACTTGAGAGAGTACTCTTTAGTAACATGAACCTACCACCCTTAGATAAATAAAGACGCTTCCACCCAGAAAGTTTCTTCTCCATTTTCTCCAAAATAGGATTTCAAATCAAAGTAGTTTTAAAAGAAGTTCCCAACGGCATCCCCAAATGTTTCATAGGCAAACTACCCACTCTACATTGAAGATTATTAGCCAGTGCATCTAGATTATTCACCTCCCTAACAGGGACAAATTCACTTTTCCCGACATTGACCTTCAAACCCGTAAAAGCCTAAAAATAAGACAACACCAACCTTATGGATAAAAACTGTCCCCTAGCGGCATCACAAAATAAGATAGTGTCATCAGCAATAATAGAGGAAAATACGCACACCAAAATAATTCACAACTCCTACCTAAAAACCCCGAATTAGATTACACTCTTCTATCTTCTTCAAGAATCTACTTAAAACCTCCATTATCAAGAGAAACAAAAGCAGGGATAGTCGATTCCCTTGTCTCAACCCACGAGAGCTTCCAAAAAAACCTTCAAGGGATCCATTTAATAGGACTGAAAAACGAACAGACATAACATAAGCCTTAATCCACCCCCTCCATTTCAACCTAAAAACCAACCAGCCCAAAAATTAAAATAGGGCCTCCCAGTTCACATGGTCATAAGCTTTTTCAATATCAAGATTGCATACCACACCCAATATTCTGCTCTTTAACCTACTATCTAGGCATTCATTTGCAATAATCACTAAATCTAGAATCTACCTTCTACCAACAAACGAATTTTGAGTCTCAGAGATGAGATCATCCAAAACCTTGGACAACAGCTTATACACACTACCTTAGATAGCAGTTTGTACACACTACCCACTAAACTGATGAGGCTAAAGTCCTTAATGTTAATGACATTACACTTCTTAGGAATTAAAGTGAAAAACGAAGTATTCATAGACCGTTCAAACACAGAGTGCCATGAAATTAAAAAAAAAAAAAAAATCCATGACATCCATCTCCACTACACTCCAACATTAATGAAAAAAAGCCATGGTGAAACCATCAAGACTGTGGGCTTTGTCACCCTCCATCTCCCTTAATACCTGGATGACTTCCTTCTTCGTGAACTCCTTCTCTAAAGATAATCGCTCATCCTCTTCAATACAAGCAAAATCTAACCCATCCATAGTAGGACGTCCCACCTCAATTTCCTTATACAACCCTTGGTGAAAGAGGACTAACAGAGAGCGAACATCAGACTCATCATCATAAAGAACACCATCGACCTCAATTCTTTTAATTTGATTAGCAATTCTATGTGAGTTTTCTAATTTATGAAAGAACAGAGTATTATTATCGCCCTCTTTCACATACAAGGCCTGAGATTTTTGCCTCTAGGAAATTTCCTCAAGAGAAGCCAACTGTTCTGTCTCCTTTGAGTTGAAGGCGACAAATTTGTTCCTCATTTGAAAGACCCACCAACTCCTCGCTCGCATCTAAACCCATCAGCTCAGTCAGCATGTTCTTCTTTCTAAAAGCCAAATCACCATACTCCTCCCTGTTCCACTTTTTTAAATCTACTTTCAGAGCCTTCAATTTTTGTGCCAAAATGAAGCTAGGAGAGCCCGCAAAACTATACCCATCCCACCAATGCTTAACTCTATCAACAAAACCCTCAACTTTCAACCACATATTTTCAAATCTAAAGGCACTTCGACCACGTCAAACAACACCAACTTCCAACAAAAGTGGGTAGAGGTCTGAAAGAACACGAGGAAGCACCCGTTAGGATACATTCTCAAAGTGCTCCTCCCAATCAAGAGAAACCAAAGCCCTATCAATTCTTGACATAGAGGGAAGACCAGGATCTCTAAACCAAGTGAAGGAGACCCCCACTAAAGGTAAATCAACTAAAGAATTATTCTCTATAAAATCCGAGAATGCAAACATAGCAAGGCTAAAAGACTCACAGCCAAGCCTTTCACTTGGGTACCTGATAATATTGAAATCACCTACTAGACACCATGCCATGGGCCACCTGGCACGCACCTGTGATGACTCCTCCCGCAAAGTAGACCATTGTCCATTGTCATTAGGCCTATACACACCTATACAAGCCCAAACAAAGTCATCCACCACTCCTCTCAATAACACACTCACGGAAAGCTGTCCAACAATGACATCCAACTTCTCAAAGACCCTCTTATCCCAAATCAGTAAGACCCCTCTCGAAGTCTGCACAACATCCAAAAAAACCCAATCAATAATGGCAGAGCTAGGAATTTTGGCTTGGGGGGGCCAACTGTGGTATCCATAAATTAGTTTAGATAAATTCAAAACATATTCGTTGGGCCTGACGTGTATCTGGGCTCACAATTTACTTGTATAGTGGGCCTTTGCGTTTCCTACAATGGGCAGTCCTGTACTTAGTAAGCCCAATTCCCGAGCTCTCTCAAGTGCCTCACTCAGTCTAACACCTCTCCTAATTTTCTGCCTTAAGAGACCCATCTGTTCTCTGTTACCTCCCTTTCTTCCCCTCTCTTGCCAACCCCTTGCTTCATATATCCCCTGCCTATTTATAGATTAAGTTGGTGTGACTGCATAACAGTTCTCTTGGTCAGTGGAGGGGAAGGCCCAACTTCCTGTCTCCTAAGTGGGTGCCTTTAATGTGAGTGGGGGAGATGACAGTGGCTTTGGAACTAAGTCCACTGCGAGGTCTGTTGCTCAGCGGGGGTGCTTCCTAGGCAATGGAGAAAGAGGTCCAATACCGTTGCTCTAAAGTGGGCGTTAGGTGATGGGTGAGTGGAGATAGTGGTATTGGAACTAGCTTCACACTTGGGTCTGTTGCTCGGCGGGGGTACTCCCTAGGCAATGGAGAAAGAGGTCTAATACCGTTGCTTCGGAGTGGGCGTTAGGTGATGGGTGAGTGGAGATAGTTGCATTGGAATTAGCTTCACACTTGGGTCTGTTGCTCGGCGGGGGTGCTCCCTAGGCAATGGAGAAAGAGGTCTAATACCGTTGCTCCGAAGTGGGCATTAGGTGATGAGTGAGTGGAGATAGTGGCATTGGAACTAGCTTCACACTTGGGTCTGTTGCTCGGCGGGGGTGCTCCCTAGGCAATGGAGAAAGAGGTCCAATACTGTTGCTCCGGAGTGGGCGTTAGGTGATGGGTGAGTGGAGATAGTGACATTGGAACTAGCTTCACACTTAGGTCTGTTGCTCGGCAGGGTGAGTTTCCTGAGGAGTCGCCATATATGACAGAGTATAGAAGGTTAACTGGGACGCGTTAAAGAGTCCTGGCCGAGCATTGCGGACACGTGGCAATGTAGCAATGGGCTTTCGTGGGGGGGTGGTCCCGGCGAGCCAACGCCCGTACAATATTCATATACAATTAGATTAGGAAGAACTCATTATTTTCCTAATTTTTTTTCTAATGAATATAATCTTTCTAAGCTTTAATGAGTACGCACAAATTGTCTACTTTACTCTAAAAATGTACGGAAAATAATCCAAAGAGAAAAATAATTAAAATTTTAAATATACTGAAGTCAGGAGCCTTGTAACTCAATTGATTGGATGAATAAATGAAAAGATAAAAAAGGGAAAAAATAATAATGAATGATCCTTGTGTAACTTTTTTTTTTTTTAAATAAATTTTTTTTGGAAAGATTTAGCTATTTATTTTTGTTTTTTCTTGGGGTAACCAATTTTTTTCCTAACGTTATTGGATAGTAACTCAAATTTGGGGGGGCCAAATCTCATTTTTCTTTGGCCCACCTTAACCGATTTATAACATATATATATAGGATATTAAAATATTTCAAAATTTTGGGGCGAGGGGGGGGGGTGTTAACCTATAATGTGGCTCCGCCACTGCCAATCAATGAAAGGACTACCCCATAAACTCCAAACAAAAACATCAATTGAAGATACTTTCTTTTCTTGAAACATACAATATCACACTTCCACTCTTTTAGAAGATTCTTACAAACCTCTCTCTTCCGAGTATTTTTAAGCCCCCCTACATTCCAAGAAAGTAGTCGTAGAGTCATTTAAAACTACCAACAACCCCCATGGTAGTTGAAGAAGCTCTGCTCCTACTCCTAAAAGAGACACCATCATAATTAACATAAGAAATAAGCCCCTTAAGTTCCCTGAGACCTTGTGACCTTGAGTTTGCAGGTCGCTTAGACACCCTATCATCATTCACCTTGAGACATTCCTGTTCCAGAAGGTGAAAAAGAGCCAAACATTGAGCTTCATGTTTCATGATAGGGAAACCCACCATTTTACAGAAATTTTTCATCAACTGTGACACCCAATTCAAAGGTGGTCCAGACTCTGTCACCTGTGTTTCCTCCATAGAATCTTGAACCAGCAAACCCTAACTGAGATTATTAGGTTCCAACCGAGGCAAAGGTTCACATTCCAACACACAATTATCTTTCTCTCCACTGCCACAACCACTATCATCCACCCCACTAGGCTCCCACGGTTGAAGGTGAAGCCTAGAATTTGTCTGAAATTCCCCAACAAAATCCACTAACCTCTGTTGTGTCGTATCATCAAGAGGACTACTCTGTTCTTCTTCATGAGCTTCCCCTATCCTAAACTTAGCTTCCATCCCCTTACCCAAGTTTGAAAGAGGAGAAAAACTATTTTGAGCCACCCATGGTTGCCGACAAAGGATCGGCGACACCTTTTTCAAAATCGGAGGCTCAAACACTGCCATTGCCGAGCTAATCACCATATCACTGGTGAACCCAAAGTCTCGAATACCTAATCCATGAGTTACCTCGGCCCCGGAGCCCATGAGCCCAAAAAAAACAGCCTTGCCGGAGTCGAGATTAACTATATCAGAGCTACACCTTGAAGCCGATTCTTTTCCAGTCACTGGATCACCAAAAACTCTCATCAACATCATCCCATCACCACTTGAGCTCCCACCCACTTGTCTCTTTACTAGAGGCAGATCTCGAGACTCACTCTCACCCAACGGATTCTCCATCGGCTTCAAAACTAAAGGCCCTAGCACATACACTGGTTGGGCTATGAGTTCAGATTTAAAATGCTGACCATGGGCTGGGTTTACCAAAGTTTGGCTTTGGCGTGGCCTCCAAACAGATTTGGGCTTGGCTGTATTAAATGGGCTAGAGGTAATAATATTATGAACAGTGGGCTTTATAGGTTGCACCACTTTTGTGCCCAATTCATTAACCTCAAACCACACTATAGCCTATCTCCCATCTTTCCCATGCTCCATAGGCATAAAAAGATCCAAAGTCAACTCAGATTTTATACCTTTACTTTCAATCCCATATATTGTTGACAAAAACTTCGCCCCAAGTTGCTCCCTCTGTCCTAGAATACTTTCCCTGCAGGTGTCACGATTATTATGGCTCAAATCTGACAAAATCTTCGCCCTAATTTGTTCCCTTTGTCCTAGAATACTTTCCTTGTAGGTATCACAGTTATTACGACTGAAAACTGACAAAATCTTCGCCCCAAGTTGCTCCCTCTGTCCTAGAATACTTTCCTTGCAGGTATCACGGTTATTACGATTGAAATCTCTAGGATTTGTATTTTGAACCAATGAAGTTTTATTCTTCCCTTCATCTCCTCCGCCACCACTGTTTTTCAGTTTCCTTACCACCACCGACGCAAAGGATATTGAGGCATCTCTTTCGGGAATACCTATGATTGCTTGCTTGGGAGCTAGAGACTCCTAGTCTATCACCTTTCTCAAGTGTAAACCAAAACCTCTCTAGGCACTCCCCGACTTCCCTTCTGGCTCCACTATAGAACACTTACAATGACCATAAATGAGTTCAAATATTAATCAGAAAGAGTCGTTAGTGTTGGATCCCAACTAAAGAACAAAACATTTGTCACCCGCACGGAAAGATTTTGCAAACTGACCACGACACTTCCCAGAGATCAGTTCTTCCACATTGAACAGCAATCTCTTTGCACTACCTTTTCCCATAATAATTGATCCTAAAGAATCTCTGCCCTCTCATAAATACAAAGTTGGTAACACATACCACCTTCCTCAACTGAAAACTCAAATGTTTTTAATTCAACGAAGAAAAAAACAGAGCTGCCCATATTGAAAAAGAAATCAACAAAAGAAGCATAAAAAACACACAGAAGAAAGCAGGAGAACACAATACATACTGTTGCTTATAGCTTATGGAATTTTAAAAATAAAAAAACTTTTTTAATAAATTAAATAAATTTGATAGTTCTTGTGAGGAAAAGAGATTTGAATCTTAGATGTTACTAGTAGAAATACTAACAAGTGTCAATTTAACTACAATACTCTTGAAAAAATCTTCACGTTTTGAATTTGTTAGGGCAACCAAAATTTTTGTTCAGAAAACAAAATAAATTAATCAAATCTTCTTTGTTCATTTGGTAAATTAACGTTTTTTCACTATCAAGAAACCAAATGATGAAAAGTCACATACTTAAAGTGCTTTGAACACTCACGCTAGGCATGTCCACGAGTTGGGTCAGTTCGATTTTGGACTCAACTTGAACCTGACTCACTCACATCGAGTGGCAGGCAAAGAGACCCGCAATCAAAAGCCAATATTAGCAGCTTGAGTGAGTTTTGGGCTCGGGTGAACGTTGATCGGTTCAGTTAGCGGTGGAAGTCGCCGAATTCAACTAGAACTCACCCAATTTGGGCAAAAAGTTACCAAAATTGACTAGGATTTGGCCGAATCTAGCTGGATCTTGCCAGATCCAATCTTGATCTAGCGGGATCTGGTCGAAGTTCTTGTATATCATCAGTCAGGTTGAGTGGCTCGGGTTTTGGAGAAGGAAACCTGTTACTTAACCCACTGATGTTGGTTGTTGGAGGTGAGAACTACAACCAACTGACTGGAGCATTGGATCAAGCAGGCCATGGGTCGGCATTGGGTAGTTTCATCGGTTCATCAATCTCTAGTCAAGTATGGACAACCCTAACTCACGATAACAAAACAAAAATAATGAAAAAAGGCGTGTTTGGTTTGACAAGAAAATATTTTTTGATCATAAAATAATTTCAAGTAAAAATATTTTTCAGAAGAGAAAATATTTTTAAGTATTTGTATTTGGATGCATTGCTAAAAATGCTATGGAAAGTTGGCAATGACCTCCCATTTTGATGAGAATAGATTTAGAAATGCAACGCTACTCAAGCATTTCATGATTGTCATGGCCATTTTCATATGAACCCTAAGAGACCCTTTGACTTACTTGTCCTTTCTAATAAATAGGTGGGGGTGGGGTAATTTTAATCTTGATGTTTTTGCTAGAAACATTAGAAGGTGTTAATTGAAGTACCAGACACTTGGCACTAAGCATTAATTGTTGTTAGCGATTTACTTGTTCGATATTGTTTTTATACTGGATGCATTTAATATTTTTGTCCAATGTTTTCAAGAAAGACAAGTACTTTGTAAGAGTTTATCAACTTGGTTTCTACTCTCTAGTCCAGCTATAAGTTAGTTTGGTATGTATTTCATAACTTATGCTTTAGTATTTGAATCTGTATTAGGGTTTTTTTGTCATGAAACTTCCCAATGCAGAGTTTGTTAGGATTTTTAGGTGTTGCCTAATTCCATGACAAATGTTTTTGTAATTATTGGGTTTTATTTTGTATTACCACAATGGGTAAAGAAGGCTAAAGCTAAGCTTTAGTTCGTTGTGCATCAAAGTAAGTTTTAATCAAGCAAAGTTCAATCTTGGTTAAGCAATATTGGAATTCCCAGTTGTAGGGATAAAAGGCCGAGAAATGTATATTGGGTTGTGGGCCTTGTCCGAGAACGCTTAAATAGTCCGAGGACAAGTAGACGTTAGTGAAGGGGAAAGAATCAGTGGGTTACGAGAAGATTATGACTTTGAAGGTTTGGGAAGGTAGTCCGAGGAGGAATGCCTCCTCGGCTAAGCAAGGCGGAGGTCAGAAGGTGTGGTTTGCCATCAAGAGCAACCCTCCGGAGGATTCTATTGACAAGGATAAACACCAAGAAAGCATAGGACAAAGAGAAGTCAAGAAATATCTAAGAGAAAGCTAATATTACCGCATTGAATGCTCTGCAGCCAACGCTTCGGCCACATTAATATGGAGGTGATACCTGAACAGTGATAATCAGCTTTATAGATACTCCCAGAGACTTCAGGAAGGTCCTGATGGGATAAGGATCAAAGCCAACAACATGACATAGGCGTGAAGGGTAGAGATGGAAGAAATAGAAGAATATAAGAGAGAAAAAAGCCTTTTACGCTAGGATCTATCTGAGAATCTGTAGCAGAGACATTGTAGCAACAAGAACTGAAATTGTAATTAAGTCTAAAAGAGAACTATTCACCTCGGACTTTGCCAAGGAAGGATTCTTTTGCAAGAAGCTTATTTTTCTCTGTTTTCATATCTTCTTTAGTCCATGTTGAACTAAGTTCATTCCATTGGAGCCTAGTTTTTAGCCCATTCTCTACAAATTCATTATACTGGGCTCTTTGGGCCTTAATCCCATTACCTCTTGGGCTTAGGACTCAAATCCTGTCCTTACACCGGTCATCAAAGATCTAGGTGGAAACTTTCGGTAAAGTCTCGACAAAAATCCTATTATGGGAAAATTTGAGACTTGCTTTTAGAGTTAGTTATGTGACAAAATTTATCCAAACTCATACTTATATATAAACACTTATTAACCCTAATCTCCAAAGAAGCAAGACGACTACTGGAACCTAATTAAAGAAAAATCCTATGTACCCAGATTTGTCTTCCAACCCTATATCTTAAGAGGAGATTTTATCCCCCAAATACAAGATCATCACTTATGTTATCGGAGTGTAGTCTTGAACTCACAGAGACATCAGAAATCTTCAAGAGACCTTGAAGTAACCGAGAGATCGATTTGGCAACCAATGCATCTTGACTTACTGCTTTGAATCATTATGAAGACATGGGTATGAAGATCAATTAGAGCAAAAGCTAGGAGCTTATATGCAAGGCAAATCACACGTATTGTAGGTCTTGCAAGCTTGGTTGTATCGCAACATCTTTATAGTAGTTTTGACGAGCTAGGCTAGGCTTCAGAGTGTTTTTCCTTGTTAGGTTTTCACTTTATGAACAATTTCTCATCTTCTGTGTGATTGTTCGTGTTGAGATTGGTTTTACTATTTTATTCATATACTAATTGAAATCAATTTATTACATAGAACTTGACATTGATGAATTGGTAAAAAGCCATTCCAGGGGTCTAAACGTAAATTTTCATATTAAATATCAACATTTTAAAGATTTCTATAGCATTTTGAACGATCTTATTGTCATATATATATATATATATATATATATGATGTAAATAATATTAATAAATAAAAATATAAAATCATTTTAAATTATATTAATATGAGACAATAAGTACTTTTCATTATGTAAGAAATAAAAGAATATATTAAACAAAATCCCTTTTTTATTAATTATTTTAATTGAAAACATAGCTCAAAGTTGGAAAATAAAGAATATATTAAACAAAGTCCCCTTCTTCATTAATTATACTAGCATGTAACTCTATGCAAACATATGGATGCATTAAAAATAAAACAAAATTTTTATTATAAAAATATAAATAATTAGTCAAATTATTATTTAAAAAAAAACATGTAACACGTGCATTTATGCATACGTATAGATACATTTAAAATTAAAGACAATTTTTATCATAAAATATAGATAATTAGTCAAATTATTTTTTTTAAAGTAAATATAATTAGTCACATACTAAAATTCTTACCTAAATTTAATACTACTGATGATCATTTTTTTTTCTTCTAATTTCTAACAAGATAGAATGTATGCTGATTTTTATTTTATTTATTTTTTGAGAAACATGGTGATTTTTATTGAGTATATGTAATTGTTTTTTTTTTTAATTTTATACTTCATTAATATTAGATTCTTAGTGTTTTACACTCATTAATTCACTTGACACAAAGATTAAAAAACTTAAGTAAACACATGGCACATACTTAAGTGGATAATTATGGTGTAGTCTCCACATAAATTTAGACACGTGCAAAATTGGATTATAATTTCAAATTCTAATACAACTTTCTCTAAATTTACCTATTAATATATATATATATGTGATTTATAAATTTGAATTTTTTTTAGTTATATGATTATGTTTTTTATGGTTTATTATATTGGATTTCTCGTTTTCTACACTAAATTAACTAACTTGGTACAAAAATTTAAAAATTTAGATTAAATGAGACACATGGTGCAAAATTAAATGCTAATTGAAATTAAATTTTTACACTAAATTAACTCACTTGGCACAAAATTCTAAATTTAGATTAGTTGAGACACGTGGAGTGAAATTAGACTCTAATTGAATTTCAATTTGAAAATTAATTAAATTTTTCCTCTGCTCTACCTATTATTATTATTATTATTATTATTAATTGAAAAAATAGCTTCCATTGGAGAGAGAGAGAGAGAGAGAGAGAGGGGGGGGGGGGGAACTATATATTAAATGCTTACTTATTTGATTTTTTTATAACATCTATAAAATTATAATAGAATAACACAAGTATGCTGCTAAATTTAAATATAATAAAAGAGATAACATATAAAAATTTTCATTCAAATTCAAAATTTTACCTGTTTGTATGTCTATTTACGTTTTTTCTTCACTTTCGTTATTTATGCTGTATTTTTAAAATAATATACTTTTTTTTAAATGGTGTGATCTAATGTAAGCAAATAACAAAGGTGATGGTAGACAAAATCCAAATATCTACGGTAATGTTAGGGTGTTATATCACATCCACGTTATACCCATAATGAATAATCAAATTAAAATTGGGACGGACTCCTTAGTAATTGATTATATAACCAAAATCTACCTATTACATGTTCAATGTGGGATTTAACACATACTTATACAATCTAATCCCATCAAAACCACACAGGCCAGACTAAAGCCTTGATCATGCTCTTTCCAACTTTCTTGCTTATTATTAAGAATCCTCTTCAATTTCTCCCCCTTTTTTTCTTTATGATGAAAGAAAATATTTGAATGGGATCTGCAAATCAATGATTCTCTTAGGCGTTAGTTTTAGGCAATAGAAGAATTGTTTGTTCACCCAATACCTTTGTTGACATATTCTTTTTAAGGCTCCCAACGCATGTTCAATAGTAACTATAGAGTTTTTGCTTAGAACAATTAATTAACCATGTTGGGAGACCACAATTTGACTCTCTACAATCACTCTAAAAATAGCCTGCTTAGTGTGATGTCAAAAGCCATAAAAGATTTGAGTGTGTCTTCTTCATCAACAATTGGTTTTGAGGTGGAATGACATAGCTCACAGTCCAACAAATGGCATCAGAGCCAAGGTCATGGGTTCAAGTCACGAGAGTGCCATTTTGAGGAAGGGATTGTTGAGGGACCACAATTTGACTTCCTACAACCACTCTAAAAACAAGCCCACGCGGTGTGATGTTGAAAGCCATAAAAGATTTGAGTGTGTTTTCCTCATCACTAATTGGTTTTAAAGTGGAATGGCATAGCTCACAGTCTGACAAATTACATAGTATTTTTTTTTAAGTATATTTTATTTATTTATAAGCATATATTATGTTTATTTATAAGTTTCCCAATAAATAATTATCAAAATCTTTAAAGACATAAAATTTACGGAATTCCTTTTCAATAAAATAATTTTTTTCCTCCCAAATAATAAGGATATCCATGCAAAAGTGTTAGGTTCTAAATATTTAGGACAAATATTTAGTATCTAAATTTATGTATGTTAGTAAACTGAAAACAAAAACATGTCTAGATTAGGTGTTAGACATTGCTCAAGTTCGTTCAAGTCAATATTTAAGAACAGTCAAATTGCAAAAAGAAGAATTCATAATATGTAAAGCTCGAACAATTGAAAGAAATGCTCAATTGATCAAAAGTCATATTCTGCAAATTTTAAATCAGGCCTAAAGCTTCCAAAAACATTTAGGGTTTTAGTTCTACACTATCTAGTATAAAAGAAAAACCCTAAATACGTTTCAGTAGTTCTTAAAAGTCTTGTGAATTACTCCTGTGAAATTTGTGAGGATTCTGTAGCCTTCTAACTCAAAAAGCATCTACTGGAAGCTAAATCTACTATCAAGAACTGATGGAGACAAGTTGCTGCATAAAGATCAACTATTGACAATGATAAAAACACCTTTGAGTGGGATTTCAAAGTCTCAAATGTGGGTGTTTGTGTTCAACAAATTCAGATTGAAGAGTCCGTAGATTCGGAGTTGTACGTAGTTATGTGAATAATTACGACAATAGGTAGCTTTAGATCTTAGGGAAAAAATCTATTGTAAAACTTTCATTCTATTATAATGAGTTTGTTTGCCTTAAGGATAGATTAGGTTAAATACACCCCAAGTTTTTTACCTTGAAACTATTGATTTCATTAGTTTTCTTAGATAATCATATCGCTCGTCTCTTTTACTTTTTTGCATTGTGTGATATGATTGTATGTGTTTAACTTAGATTTGAATAATAAATCTAAATATCAACTTGATTAATTAATTAAGTTAAACAATTTGAGTTTACAGGGACCTAAACAAATAAACAAAAAGTATTCCCATCACGTTCAACTTTGAACACTTGTCAAAATGGCCATGTCAAGGGTTTCAAAGTATTCATACTTCTTAAGTTTAAGACTCATAAATATTTGAGTTTGATATCAAAAGATTCAAAACATTGAATTAATTAATATGATTGCATTTCCTAGGTTGATTAGTTAAGGATTTATAATATAATTAAGGATGCAAAGCCTACTCACGATGATATATTATTAGAATCTTATTATAAAATATTTAGATTATCAATATACATTTTTGTGAATATTTATTCTTGGTTCATGGATTTCGAGTGAAATCTAGGGTTATTTCCCAATTTGTAGAAGTTGGCTACAACCCATTTTGTAATACCATCCCACATCTATTTGTATTTGATGTAGCATAGTGTGGCTTTGATCTCAACTGATGTAGTACATACACATAGAAAGGTTGTAGTTAGTGTATAATAGATTCCACTTCTACACGTTTACGCTACATCAATTAGCATAAAAGGCACACTACACTACATCAATTGGTAGTAGGACTACACTATGCTGCATTAGTTGGTATCAAAGAAAGGTCAAGTCTTGTCATGGTAGGAAGACGAGCACATGGGAGAGAGCATGATGTTGTAGATGACGCGTATGAACACATTGAGGTTGCACGCGATGCCTAACTAGAGGAGCACTTTCAATTGATGGAGGAGAAATTTGATGTACTTTCAGAGAAATTTGCCACCTTAACTGTTGGAAATCAGCCTCAAAATCGTTGTCCAAATCTATGTAAAGGAGGATTTTGCCATTGAAGATGTGGGTGAACATCAAAAGAGTTTCATTTGTTGATTTGGATTCATCACAATCTACGATGAGAACTCCAACAATGATGAAGATATGTTGAAGTCCTTTGTGTAACCAAGGAACCATACAAAAGGGTTATGTGCACCAAGTATACATATAGGCCTACAACCCATAAAATGAAAATCAAGTTTTTGGTTGAGTTTCATAAAATATTTGATAGTTTTTCTTTTCATTATGGAGTAGCTTAAAGTTCTAGTAGAACTAAGTTTGTAGAAGAGTTGTAGTTATTATGTGTTAGTCCAGCTTGACATGACGGCTAATGAGTGCAACAACAACCATTTCGATGACTTAAATCACACTGATGAGACTCTTTTGAGATTCAAATTATAAATGTTCCAACTTGAAATCTAGTAAGGGTTATAAGAGATCCAAGCGGCCTCTACTAGACTCACAGATGCAAGAGGCAATGGGAAGACATTTATTATATTTTATTTGATTTTATGTATCAAGGGCAATTTTGTAATTTCATAATATTCTAGAATGGGCTATGCTAACAATCCATTAGATCTTCTTTTTGGCTTTATTTTAAGTTTGGTTATTTAGTTGGGCTTAATGGTAAAAGCCTGAGTTCAAGTCCAAGTTTTATTAGGGTTTTAAAAAATCCTAATTCAACTAGAATTAGGTATTAGTTTTCTATTTAAAGGGTAGGAGTACTTTCTATTGAGTTGATTATTGATGAATATTTCCAGAATTTAAGAGCTATGAAGATTTCTTTATGATTTGTGTGATGCAGCCTTCTCCGAGGTGTAATGCCAAGGAACCTCAGGTGATGCTTAGGAAGTCTAGGTGTGATTTTTGAAGGTTATCTATTTTCTTTCATTTTACTATTCACAATTACTGTTCACAGCACAGGAGCAGACACCTAAATCTTGATTGTTTTCCTTTGTTTTCATCCCCAAACCCTACTAATCCTTGTCCCTTTGGAAACCCTATTATCCTTATTTTCTAGCCTATTCCCCACCAAAAAACCTAACCCTAATTCTTCAAAACCTAAGCTATACCAAATCTGCCTTGGTTTTCTAAATAAGATTTTTATTGTGTCCCCTTGTCCTACATCAGTTTGGGATCAGAGCAGGGATTTTGAATCATGTCTACACAATCAGGGAGATTGTTTAGGGGGGAATTAAGTGATTGTGAGCAAGATGAAGGTCACATGGAGGATGCATTTGATTATGGAGATTTTGCTATGGATGACTTGGAGGATGATGAAGTGGATACTTCTTCTTTATCTATAGTGAGATGTATTTTAGCAGCCCCTAAAGTAGAGAAAGAGGATTGTAGGCGAACTTCAATATTTCAGATGTTGGTTCATTGTGGAAACCAAGTAAAGAAGCTTATTATTGATGGGGGAAGTTGCATGAAGGTTGTGCTATCTTCCACGGTTAAACGCCTTAAGCTTCCAATTGAACTTCATCCTCAACCATACAAAGTGGCTTGGATAGACAACACTTTTATTCTGGTAACTCATAGATGCCTTATTTTTTTTCTTGTGGTATTTTTAGTGATTCTATCATGTGTGATATAATTCCTATGAAAGTGAGACATATCCTTCTTAGTTGAGCTTGGCTCTTTGATCGAAATATAAAACATTATGGGAGAAAAAACACCTATGCTCTAATGGTTAGCAAGGAGGTTGTTTGAAACCTATGACCTTAACCGAGATGGATAGATTTAAAGTATCAAAGCCAAAAGTTATTGAAGGAAAAGATATAGAAGCAAAATATTTTGGTGTAGCAGCAGAAGCTACCAAAATAAAACCTAACCAGACCATAGAAGTGCCTTAAATTCCAAAAAAAAATTCCAAAGATTGCTCTGATTTTTCTTTGAAAGATTTATCAAAACCCTTATGTCCTATGCATGAGTACTCTACTGACTTTTTTTTTTTTTTTAAGTAATAAAGCTTTATTGAAATAGAAAAGAGAGACACACACAAGTACACAGGGAGTATACATGGAGGGAAACAAATCAAATACGAACATTACAAGCATGAAGCAAATCTAAAATGGAAGAAAAAGGATGGTTTCTCCACGCTGAGAACCAGTCCAATAAGGTTTTGAAAAATAGAAACTTGAGATTAGGCATAAAACGCTCAATGTCTTCAAAACACCTACTATTTCTCTCTTTCCAAATACACCACATCAAACGATGAAAAACAACCATCCAAATATCTCCATTACGATGGCAACCAAATCGACCTTGCCAGCAAGCAAATTACCAAACAACAGACATAGGCATAACGCAACAAACTCCAAATAAACCAAAAACCATATCCCACAACTCCAAAGCAACCAGGCAATGAAGGAATAGATGGTCAACAGTTTCACTATTACACTTGCACATATAACACTAATCCAAAACGCAAACCTTTCTTTTTCTTAAATTGTCAACTATCAGACATTTCCCCAAGGCAGCGGCCCATACAAAGAAAGCCACCCTAGAGGGAATCTTCTGCTTCCAAATGCTTTTCCAAGGGAAAAACTGCTCACTATGGCCAACTAGAATGTCAAAGGTATAAGTTGTGTAGTGGGCAACATAGGAGATTTGAGTTAAAGACAGATGAAAGTGATCAAGGGAAGCTTGAAGTAGATGCAAGTGATCCAGGGAAGCTTGAAGTAATGCAACAAGGCTTTTAAAAGATGGCAATGATTTTGTCATTCCCAAAAAGTTTAATGGGTCAATTGCATTGGTGGGTGTATCATTATTATCATTGTTGCCACAAACGAATAAACAAAAGGAAATTCAAATTCAAAATGTTTATTCAATGTCAAGGATGCACTTCAAGAAACCAAAATTCTTTTTACTTCAACACTTCAAAACTAGAGGTCGAGTTTTTTCCAACCAAGGGAGAATGATGCAGGAGGCAATGGGAAGACAGATTTATTATATTTTATTCGATTTTATGTATCAAGAACAGTTTTGTAATTTTAGAATATTTTGAAATGGGCTATACTAACAGTCTATTGGATCTTCTTTTGGGCTTTATTTTAAATTTGGTTAACTATTTGGCTTAGTAGTAAAAGCTTGAGTCCAAGTCCAAGTCTTATTAGGGTTTTAAGAAATCCTAAATCAACTAGGATTAGATATTAGTTTTCTATATAAAGAGTTGTATTACTTTTTATTAAGTTGATTATTAATAAATGTTTTCAGAATTTAAGAGCTATGAAGCTTTTTTTATGGTTTGTGTAATGCAACCTTCTCCAAGGTCTAAGGAACCCTAGGTGTGATGCTTAGGAAGTCTAAATGTGATTCCTAGAATTTATCTATTTTCTTTAATTTTACTATTCGTGGTTATTGTTCACAACACAAGATCAACAACCTAAACCTTGATTGTTTTCCTTTGTTTCATCTCCAAACCCTACTAATCGTTGTTCCCTTTGGAGACCCTATTATCCTTCTTTTTTCTAGCCTATTCCCCATCAGAAAACCAGACCCTAATTCTTCAAAACCCAAGCTATACCCGATCTGCCCCTGTTTTTTCTAAATCAGATTGTTGTTGTTCCCCCTTGTCCTCCGTCACTCACTCAAAACCTAATCAAGATCATATTGATAACAGGACTCACAACAACAATAAAGCTCTTGGTCACCATATTCCTCCACCCAAATATGGAGAACAAATAAAAGGCTCCAGCAATGAAAATACGGAGAAATTTGCAGAGATGACTAGATGGTATGAACATGATAACAAATATAAACATGCAAAAAGATTTGGACATTATGATAGACACAACAGTTTCAGAAGATAGTAGAACTGAAGAAATAGTGCTAAAGGCAAACATAGGCAAGAGACACAGGAATGATGAATAATTTGGCTATTCTAGACACGAGCAAGAGAGAGCAAATCAAAGGGATTTTCACATCAAAGTCGAGTTGCTTAGTCTCAATAACCATCTCCAGATTCAAGTTTTCTTAACTTATTCGCAGAAGTCAACAGATCCTTTAATTACGTGAGTCCCCCTAACGAAAGGTAAGTGAAGCTAGTTGTTTGGTGGGAACAACCACTATTTTAAAACTAGGACCAGACCAACCAGTTGAACTAGGAACCAGAAACAGTATGGGAAAAACCAGTCAAACCCAATGAAAACTAATCAAGAACCAGGAAAAATTGGGAACCAATCTCTTTTTCTTCGACCGTTCAAGTTTTTAAAACCATGGGAACAACGACAGTGGTATTGAGTAAAAGAATGTAAAGCTTAACTTCACGCATGACACAATATAAAGTAATTGCTTAAGACTCAATTTCCACCAAAAGTACAAGTATAGTTAAGAATAAGAGCACTATAACCAGACGTAGCAATTGGGGATGAAATATCAGATAATTTAGCAACAATCCAAACTACAAACCAAAGACAATGGTATTATTAATGAAGGTAGAGAAAATATCCAAGAGAGCAAGAATCGAACTGAAGGAATACATTTGGACGACATTAGAGTGGACGTACAAGGAAGATTCCAAAGCATTTGAAGTAGAAGCAATTGCTGAATTTGGTGGAAGATGTCATTCAACTCGATTTCATGCCATTGAATTTCATTTTGGTAGAAAGTCTTGATTCTGTCCCAAGTCCTTTGTTGATTACCAATGCCAATCAAGAAAAAGAATGAGAACCTTTATTCTTAAGGTATTGGGAAATTTGATGGTTATTAATCCTTATTTGGTGAATATTGTGAATAACCTAAAAATTAAAGCAATGGAATTTTGAATCATTCATCTGTTAGCCCACATGCTACAAGTTTGGTAAGAATTTCAACAAATTGCAATACTCAACTTATTTGTTTTGCTAGACACAAAGAGTTCAATTTCAATCAAACTAGAATTCTGAGTTTCACGTGGAAGGGACTGAATTTGGACACATGACTCTATATAGTTTGAGAGAGCTCAAGAAATGGCAGCCAAGGGTTAAAAACATGAAAAAACAACACATTCTTCTTGTGTTTGGTGGATTAAAAACTCAAGAATGTTTGACTATCACTTGGGAAAGTCAAGCTAATTAATATGATCTTATGTCCTATGTTGGCTGGTCTAGGACTTCTACTGTGTTGACTTGTCTAGGACCAATTATTTCAAGGGTTGTAGAAGTTGGCTACAGCTCACTCCTCTCTGCCGACTTTCATAACACATGAAATATGAAATAAGTGATCATATTACTCCAAATCATTCGAAGCCACTTTGTTTTTATTAGGTTCTAAGACTTTAGAAACTAATATATTAAAACTTCAATATGTATTATGTTGACAAACCATGATAAAAAAATAGAGTCTAGACTTAGGCTTGCTCAAAGGTAATTTTATGTAAAATTGGAATCAAGTGATTGCAGGATTTATTAGTCAAAATCTATAAGACTCGATCAATCAAAAATTAGACTCGATCGATCAAATCTCGTGCAGGTTTAATTTTCTACAAAAATTCCAATTCAGCCTAAGCTCATATGACGTGTAGGGTTAAGTGTTTTACTTCACATATAAAAGGAAAAACTCTAACTACGTTTTAGAAGTCTTTTGAGTATTGTGTGTTGAATCTTCTATGAGATCTAGAGGTGTTTACCTTTAAACACACACTTTGAACTATCAAGATCAAGATTCACATCAAGAACTTGACGGTTGCTTCAATTGCTGCATAAAGAACTTTAAAAAAGGTCTTAAACCTTTGAGTAGAGTCTCAAAGTCACAAGTAGGTAAACTTGTGATTGTTGCAGATCAAGGAAAGAAATAGTTCGTGGACTCGGACCTATCACGTGATTGTGGTAGTAAGTTTTTTACATGATATAGCAATAGGATGTTAGTGGTCTAAGTCTTATTGTACCAACTTCAATTTTTTCACAGTGGATTTGTTTTTACCTTGAAGATAGTTAAGTTAAATCCTTCCCGAGTTTTTTACCGGTTAGGTTTTACTGAGTTATCATATCGTTGTATTATTTATTTTTCTACATTATTTACATGAAATGATTATTATTGTGTTAACCTATATCTGAATAATTTATCTAAGTAATCACTTGGTTAAATAATTAGATTAAACAGTTAGTGTTGAGGGGTCTACAAACGTACAGTTTTCTTGACATAGTATTGACCATGGAACGTGACTATAAAAAGAAAGAAATTTGCGCACAAATATACCAGCCAATGCTTTCTTTTCATTAGCAAGTCACATATACACTTGGTGGGTCTTAATTTCTTAAACTCATGATGACCTCACTCTCTATTTTACTATTAAATTGACAAGAGTTACCATTTGAACTAAAACTCATTGAGAAAATATACTGGCCAATATGTAGTAGGTGTACAAAAGAGTTAAGCAATTCGTAGATCCTATATTTTATGGAGAAATAGTCATCAAATCTCTAGGAAGCACACAAGAGAGGCACCAAAGGGTGCCAGATTTAGGTTCCAAGATTCTTTCTATTAACAACATTCAAGGGTGCTACTACAGCCCCATATAGTGATCCTCAGAGTTTAAAAAGAGTTAAGTACTGATGTTTACTTAACCAAGTCCTGCTACAAGGTGTTTAACTTCAAGCCTACTTGTCAAATAGAGTCAGAATAGATCCCATTAGTTCTGTCACTCACTCAAGTTGGGGGGGTAAATCAAACCATACTACCACACTCCCAAAAACTTTAATTTTTAATGCAAAGCAACTTAGGTCCCCAGAGATTTAGATGGGGACAATTCATCACATGATATCTGGAGTTCTTAACTCATCTTAAACAATAGACCGAATCGGCATGTGCACGCAAACACCTTAAATACTTATATATTGTAGCTCTCATTTCTTTCCTTTCATTTTATCATCAACCAAATTAAAGTCTTTTCGTCACCTAGAAACTACCAACTCGGAGAAGTGAGAGAAATAAGTACTTGATGGACTGCTTACATAATGTAGATATCTAGTTAGCTACTCACGTACAATGAGCATGTGGCTAGATTTCAATACCAGGACACACACACACACGAAAAAGATACACAAGGTACAGTAGGCCCAAACAAATCTGCCAAGCGGGGTTATATATATTCGGTTTGGGGTGAGTCGAAATGATCCTTTTTTGGTGAAATTTTACATCATAACAAAGTAAAGAAATTTTAAAAAAAAATTTGAAAACAATAGTCCCCATACAACATCCTTCACAAAGTACCAACAAGTGTCAAAAACAACAGAAAGCCTCATTAAATCTTGTCTACCACAAAGTACTATAAAATCAACAACTTATAAAAAAAAGAAAAGGAGAAAAATGTACTATAAAACCAATTAATGTCAGTGTGGTTGAAATTTCAAAGGGACACATTTTTCTTGGAAGAAACTTATGTCGAATTGGAAAGGCCAACATTACTAGTTGACCCGGAAAGACCAATGGCAAAGGTGGCTCCCAAGTTCCAAAATCAAACTGCCTATCTATAACTATTTCTAATGAAAGTATAACAAACCCTAATTGATGGAATAGGCTATGATTAGAGAACTCAAAGAGGCACTTGAAGAAATTCGGTAACGATGAAAAGAGGCACTAAATCAGAAAAGGAAAATAAAGAAGAAAGAGGGAGAGACCAAAGCCAAAAGAACTTATATAGTTCTGAAAATTTCAAGGTACTCAAAGAGATGAATGTATACAAAAGAGTAAGATATCATAAGGGAAATCACTAAAGTTGTTTCCCCTCATACTTTCCTATGTACCGAATTCAAAAGAAATAAGCAAATCCGAAAAGGTTCATATATGTAAAATCTAATAAAATTTAGATTAGATTAGATTCGATTCAGACACAAACACAAACACTGCTGAACTAAAAGAGCAATATCATACTACGAAACAAACACTGAAAGACCAAGTTCCTCGTACACTAAACCTACTCCAATTTCCTAGACCTACAGTGTGTTTTTGCTGAATTCCCAGACCTTGTTGTCGCCACCTCACGCAATCATACCAAAACCATAAAACAGTTCTTATTAATGCACAAAAATATTAAATTACGCGCTACGAAGCATTATAAAAATTTATTAAATAAAAAAGGATTGTAATATATGATTATATAATATTTTTAGGTGATGAAAGAAACACATACTCAGTGCTTGAAAACTCATAGAGCCTGCCTTTCTGCGAAAAGATGATCACAGCAACTTCAGCATCACAAAGAACTGAGAGCTCGTAGGCTTTCTTTAGCAACCCATTTCGACGCTTTGAGAAAGTGACTTGCCGGCTCGTCGCGTTCTCGATTCGCTTCATCTGAATCTTCCCTCTCACCATGATGTTCTAAATGATCACAAAATGGTTACAAAACTGCTGCATTTTAATTCGACTCAACCCTAATTGCTATTTGGAGAAGAAAACAAATGAAAGATCAACATGAAATAAGTTGAAAATCTCACCCAGTTTGAGTGGAAAAACCCAGATATGCTTATGCTTCAGCTCAAGAAATACACGCAGGTTTGTTGAAATTCACAAAGAAAACTTACAAACCAGATGCTCAAAGAAAACTTTAGAACTCCATAACATGGAAAGTTCCAAAATTTGATGAAATTTTTTGTTGAAAAGAAAAACCCAGAAAGACTTAGAGCAAAAAGAGGGCAAATTTTCAAAGAATGAGCTGGAAACACAGAGACCCAGTGAGAGTTTAGGAGAAGAAAACACAGTTATATCAACAACATATAAGGAGGTGGCAACAAAAATGGAAAAATTTCAGAAACCCTAGAAGGATTCTGACTTCTGAGAGTAGCATCAAAGAGGATCTATGGATGTATCTATCTCTTTGGACACAGACCACAGAATCTATTTCCTTATTCATTAATCTTTTGTCTGATTGAGATCAGGTATAATATTAGGGCTATTTCACCTTATGCAACTGCTTTTAATGGTTAAAATTGATAATTATAAAAAGTTATTTTCAATCTCAACTATTAATTAAAAAAAATTTAAAAATATTTTATAAAAATTATAAAGTAAAAATTAAAAAAAAGTAAGAAATAAAAAGAAATATTGTGAGACAAATTAAATAAATTGTAGCTGATATAATACCTAAAGTATTGCATCGAATCCTAATCCTTTTTTGTCTTTCACTCTCTTTTGTAAGTTCATCCCCTCTCCCCCAAACAAAAAGAAAGATAAAGCATAAAACCCCAAAAGAGAAAGAATATAAAAATAAAATGTATTACCAAAAATGTTTCAACGTGAGCAAATTAGAATAGACATATTCTGGTCTCTCACTCTTATCTTGTTTTGGTAAAATTAAGAAAGAGTTGAGCAAAAATTAAGGAAACCAGAGAATTAAGGAGAACGTCTATACGTTACATAATTGTATATAAATATCTATAGGTAAGGAAAGCTTTTTAGTTAAAGCGGAAAATGTCAACATCATCGTACAAACATGCTTGGCCAGCCAATAGAAAAGTGACACCTCGATAGCTGTGGTGTTAACCATTACCAATGGGAATCGGACAGTGTCACGTGCTCACGTTGTATGGTGGGGCAGCTGATTATAGTCTTGATAATTGTTATCTTTTTTGTATTTTAATTAATTAATTTCTAGGTGATTCTACTTGGGAAGTATAAAATGTTAGTATATTATTTATTTTTTATATAGTTGGTGGCGGGAAAGGCGAAGTGTGATTTAGGAGGAGAAATTTTGGTTGGTTCAAAATAATGGTTCTGAATTCTAATTGGTTTGAGGTTTTTTATATTTATGGTGTGTCAGTGTGTCATAGGTTAGAGTTTTCTTTTCTTTGCCATTTAGGTACATTAGCCTAGGTTTCTTTCCTATGATTTGGGGTTTTATTTATATTTTAATTTGTGGGGTAGTAGTGATGGGGACCATTTTGACTTTGGGTTCATTTGAACTCTCTGCATAGTTTCCACTTTCCACTTGCATAGCCTCGTTAATTTTCCGGTCCGGGAATTCAGCAAAAACACACACTGTAGGTCTAGGTAATTGGAGAAGGTTTAGTGTACGAGGAATCTAACCTAATTTTTTATTAGATTTTATATATATGAACCTTTTCGGATTTGCTTATTTCTTTTGAATTCGTTACATAGGAAAATATGAGGGGAAACAACTTTAGTGATTTCCCTTATGATATCTTACTCTTTTGTATAATTTCATCTCTTTGAGTACCTTGAAATTTTCACAACTATATAAGTTCTTTGTGGCTTTGGTCTCTCCCTCTTTCTTCTTTATTTTCCTTTTCTGATTTAGTGCCTCTTTTCATCGTTACTGAATTTCTTCAAGTGCCTCTTTGAGTTCTCTAATCATAGCCTATTCCATCAATTAGGGTTTGTTATACTTTCATTAAGAACAGTTATAGATAGACAGTTTGATTTTGGAACTTGGGAGCTACCTTTGCCATTGGTCTTTCCGGATCAACTAGTAATGTTGGCCCTTCCTATTCGACATAAGTTTCTTCCAAGAAAAATGTGTTCCTTTGAAATTTCAACCACACTGACATTAATTGGTTTTATAGTACATTTTTCTCCATTTCTTTTTTATAAGTTGTTGGTTTTATAGTACTTTGTGGTAGAGAAGATTTAATGAGGCTTTTTGTTATGTTTGACACTTGTTGGTACTTTGTGAAGGATATTGTATGGGGACTATTGTTTTTCAAAAAAAAAAAAAAATTTACTTTGTTATGATGTAGAATTTCACCAAAAAAAGGACCATTTCGACTCACCTCAAATCAAATATATACAACCCCGCTTGGCAGATTTGTATGGGCCTATTGTACCTTGTGTATCTTTTTCGTGTGTTTGTGTGTTCTGGTATTTAAAATCTGGCCACATGCTCAGTGTACGTGAGTAGCTAACTAGATATCTACATTATGCAAGCAGTCCATCAAGTACTTATTTCTCTCACTTCTCCGAGTTGGTCTTTTCTAGGTGACGAAAAGACTTTAATTTGGATAATGATCAAATGAAAGGAATGGAATGAGCGCTGCAATATAGAAGTATTTAAGGTGTTTGCGTGCACATGCCCATTCGGTCTATTGCTTAAGATGAGTCAAGAACTCAACATATCATGTGATGAATTGTCCCCATCTAAATCTCTGGGGACCTAATTTGCTTTGCATTAAAAATTAAAGTTTTTGGGAGTGTGGTAGTATGGTTTGATTTACCCCCCAACTTGAGTGAGTGAAAGAACTATTGGGATTTATTCTGTTTTATTTGACAAGTAGGCTTGAAGTTAAAACACCTTGTAGCAGGACTTGTTTAAGTAAACATCAGTGCTTAACTCTTTTTAAACTCTGAGGATCACTCTATGGGGCTGTAGCAGCACCGTATAGGGATTCGGCGAGGGTGGAAGTGAGGGAAGGAGGGGAGTGCATCGGCGGCATCGTGGATCGAGAGGTAGCTTGAGAGTTGAGAGTGATCTGAGAGTGTTTTGTAATTTAGGGTTTTTTTATTGAGGGATTTTTTATTTATTTATACTAAGGGTGTGTTTGGTTCAATGTAAATCAAATTCCGAGTGTAAAATGAATGCAAGGGAAAGTGAATTCCTGTAAGGAAAATAAAATCCAGGTGTTTGGTTGTGCAACGAAAAATAGTCCGGAAAACGATTTTCGGTGTTTGGTAACATTTTAAAAATGCTATTTTCCTACAAATTTTTCACATTTTCTCAGCCATTTTCTCAGCATCTAAAAAAATTTTATTACATAAAATTTCAATGTATACACTTAACACAATCAAAAATCAAAATAAAAACATTGAGTAAGAGGAAGAAAGAGTGAGATTAGAGGGAGAAAGAGTGACAGATTGAGGGAAAGAGAGAGATCAAAGTGAATGGAGAACGGCGGCGCCGATGAGCTTTAGGTAGATCTAGACGGCGGTCAAGAACGATGGCAAGAACGAGAACAGTGACGCTAATGAGCTTTGGGTGGATCTAGATGGTGGTCAAGAATGAGAATGATGGCGAGAATGAGAACGAGAATGGCACCGCCAATGAGCTTTGGGTCGAGAACGAGATCAGTTTTGGGTGGATTGATTTTGGGTGATGACGATCTGGATGGCGGCGTCGATGAGCTTTAGTTGCCTCTCTCTCTCTCTCTCTCTCTCTCTCTCTCTCTCTCTCTCTCTCTCTCTCTCTCTCTCTCCACCTTTTTCAATTTGTAAAATGTTGTTTGAAGGTAAAACAAGTATGGAAATGATTTTACAGGTGTGAGGGGGTATTTTCCAGTCAAAGTGTAAATCATTTTTAGTTGGTGCCAAACACACACAATGGTGTAAAATGCTTTCTAGAATTGGTTTTCATGTGAAACAAACGCACCCTAAACCTAAGTCACGTTTAATCAAACGCAGCTCCAGACATATATAAGCTGCGTTTAATCAAACATAGCTCTACAAATCTTTAAGCTGCATTTATTAAACGCAACTCCAGACATGTTTAAGCTACGTTTAATTAAACACAGCTCTAAGCATCTATTGAGCTGTGTTTATTAAACGTAGCTCCAGACATATTGAAAAAAAAAAAAAAAAGATGCAAAAATGGGGTGGAAAGCCGCATTTTTAAAAATGCAGCTTAAGTCCTACCCAGCTAAACGCAGCCTCAACATCACAAAACGTGGCTTTATAGCTAGTCTATAGCTGCGTTTAGTAAATGAGGCTATACGTTCAATGGTGGAGTTGTGTTTTTCACAAACATGGTTCAAATACCCCCTATAGCTGCGTTTTTGTAAAACGCAGCTAAAAAACGTGGCTTACAAACGCGTTTTTTGTAGTGACCCTTGAATCTTGTTAACAATAAGAATCTTGCAACCTAAATCTGGCACCCTTAGGTGCCTCTCTTGTGCTTCCTAGAGATTTGATGACTATTTCTCCATAAAATATAGGATCTACGAATTGCTTAACTCTTTTGTACACCTACTACATATGGCTAGTATATTTTCTCAATGAGTTTTAGTTCAAATGGTAACTCCTCTCAATTTAAGAGTAAAATAGAGAGTGAGGTCATCATGAGTTTAAGAAATTAAGACCCACCAAGTATATATGTGACTTGCTAATGAAAAGAAAGCATTGGCTGGTATATTTGGGTGCAAATTTCTTTCTTTTTATAGTCATGTTCCATGGTCAATACCATGTCAAGAATACTGTTCGTTTTTAGACCCCTTAACACAAATTGTTTAACTTAGTTATTTAACCAAATGATTACTGAAATAAATTATTCAGATCCAGGTTAATACAATAATAATCATATCATGTAAATAATGCAGAAAAATAAATAACACAATGATATGATAACTCAGGAAAATCTAACTAGTAAAAAATCTGAGGAGGATTTAACCTAACTATCCTTAAGGTAAAAACAGATTCACTATGAAAGAATTGAAGTTTGTATAATAAGACTTAGACCACTAACATCCTATTGCTACCTCGTGTAGAAAACTTACTACCACAACCATGTGACAGGTCCGAGTCTATAGACTACTTCTTTCCTTAATCTGCAGCAATCACAAGTTCACCTACTTGTGACTTTAAGACTCCACTCAACTGTTTAAGATCTTATTTAAAGTTTTTTATGGAGCAACTGAAGCAACCATCAAGTTCTTGATGTGAATTTCGATCTTGATAGTTCAAATGACTTCTAAAATGTAGCTAAGGTTTTCCTTTTTATATATGAAGTAAAACACTTAACCGTACACATCATATGGGCTTTGGCTGAATTAGAATTTTTGCAGAAAATTAAACATGCACAAGATTCGATCGATCAAGTCTAATTTCTATCGATCGAGCCTTGTAGATTTTGACTAATAAATCTTGCAATCACTCGATTCCAATTTTACATAAAATCACCTTTGAGCAAACCTAAATCTAGACTCTATGTTTTGATCATGGTTTGCCAACATAATACATATTAAAGTTGTAATATATTAGTTCTTAAAGTCATAAAACCTAGCAAAAGCAAAGTGGCTTCGAATGTTTTGGAGTGATATGATCGCTTATTTCATATGTGATGAATGTCGGTAGAGAGGAGTGAGCTGTAGCCAACTTCTACAACCCTTAAAATAATTGGTCCTAGACAAGTCAACACAGTAGAAGTCCTAGACCAGTCAACATAGGACATAAAATCATATTAATTAGCTTGAATTTCCCAAGTGATAGTCAAACATTCTTGAGTTTTTAATCCACCAAACACAAGAATAATGTGTTGTTTTTCATGTTTTAAACCCTTGGCTGTCATTTCTTGATCTCTCTTAAAATATATATATATATATATATATATATATATATATATAGTCATGTGTCCTAATTCAGTCCCTTCCATGTGGAACTCAGAATTCTAGTTTGATTGAAATTGAGCTCTTTGTGTCTAGAAAAACAAATAAGTTGAGTATTGCAATTTGTTGAAATTCTTACCAAACTTGTAGCATGTGGGCTAATAGATGAATGATTCAAAATTCCATTGCTTTAATTTTTAGGCTATTCACAATATTCACCAAATAAGGATTAATAACCATCAAATTTCCCAATATCTTAAAAATAAATGTTCTCATTGTTTTTCTTGATTGGCATTGGTAATCAATAAATGACTTGGGACAGAATCAAGACTTTCTACCAAAATGAAATTCAATGTCATAAATTCCTTGCAACCATGTGATATTGGAACCTGTAGGTTTTGGGCTCACCAATAAAATCGAGTTGAATGACATCATCCACCAAGTTCAGCAATTGCTTCTACTTCAAATAAAGGTAGTCGATATCGTATCAGTACCAGCTGTACTCGTACGTATACCGACATCGAAACACTAGCATTTCAAACCGATCTAAATACTAGCATTACCGGCCAATTTTAGACAATACCAATGGGTACCGGGTGTACCGGCCAATACAAAAAAAAAAATAAAAAAAAAAAAAGCCTTTGTTTTAGTTTTGTAATTTTTGAATTTTTGTAAGGGCAGAATGGTAACTTATTTACATTAACTTATTAGTATTATTTATTTTCTTAATATGCAATGAACAATTAAACTTTATATTTTTTTATATTGTGTTTTTTTTTTCTTTTAATTGATTCTAAAATCTAAAACCATGAATACTTTCTACTGAATTGAAGAAATGTTTTATGGTAAACTTTTATATTTATTATAATATATATAGTTACACGCACACACACACACACACACACACACATACACATACATACATACATACATACATATATATATATATATTTATAAATATAAAAAATAACGGTAAACCCGAAATGGTAAAACGGTATTGATCGTTACCGAAATATATCGTTCTACTAGTCAAACCGGTACAGCCTCCAGTACGAGATTAACTCCCATGCTTCAAATGCTTTGGTATATTCCTTGTACGTCCACTCTAATGTTGTCCAAATGTATTCCTTCAGTTCAATTCTTGCTCTCTTGGATATTTTCTCTACATTCATTAATAATACCATTGTCTTTGGTTTGTAGTTTGGACTGTTGCTAAATTTTCAGATATTTCATCCCCAATTGCTATACCTGGTTATAGTGCTCTTATATATATATATATATATATATATATATATATATATAACTGAAGCCTCTAAAGCTCACACAATTTTTTACATTAGCACAATATTTAAAAATTAAAAAACTCTTTTCACTCAAAAACAAAACCGGATACTTATCTTAAAAAAACAAAACAAAACAAAACCGAGCTTAACTCGACCCCTCTCTTTCAAACCTTATGCATTCAAATTTCAAATGCTCTCTCTTCCCTTCCGATTCTGCTTTTCCTTCTCCTTCAACAAGTTCAACCATTCCCTCTTTCTTTCTTAAAATCGTTTAGTTCTTTTTCCGTCAATCGCAAAAAGAGAAAGAGATCTGAGGGCTACCACCATGTCAAACCATCCCCCCACCTTTAGCCTAGCCTCCACCCATATACCACCAGAACCACTTCAATGCAAGTATTTATAGACAAGAAAAATTGGTGTTAAATATGATTCAAGTTTTATTATTTTGGGTTGAATGTCTTTGATTTAGGTATATGGGTTAGGTTGATGGTCTTTAATTTAGGCATTTGGGTTATTAGTTTTAATTACAAATGAAAAGAAGCCGAGAATGGATTTTTTCAGTATTGGTTTCTTTTGAAATGGATGTACCAATTGATTTTTCTTATTGATTTTATTGAATTTTGGTTTGTGTATGTGATTCAAATTTGAGAAAAATTTTAGTTGAAATTTCAGATATAGTAGGTTTGGATAGATTAGCGGTTGATTAGAGTTTAAATTTCGTGTTTTTGATGACCAAGTTTATGGATAGCCAGATTTGTTTATATTTTTTATGGATGACAGAGTTTTTGATTTTTTTGGGATATTTCTGGGTTTTGCATGTTGGATTATATTCTCAAAATTTTAATTAAGCTTCTATTTAGGTGTTGAGGAGAGAAAAACAGTGAAACACAAGTGAATGGAAGCTCAATTAGTTGTGAAGGGTCTTTTTAGATACATTGGTGAATTGAGAGTTTAGCTTTGTTAATTAATTTGTCAATTGAGGATTACTTTATAGGTTTTGGTAGATAATTTATCAATTGTGGAATGAACTATAGCTTTGCTGTTAATTTTTTTCTAATAAATGTTTCCTTAATGTTCTTTCTACTGCAAGTACTTGCTACTGTATGAATCCATATCTTGAGAAGAAAAATTTAAGAAGAAATCCCAACCTTTTTGAGATTTTTTACCCTATTTATGTGTTGGATAATTTTGTGATTTTGAAATTTATGCTGATAAGTCTGTTTTGTATTCTAGAGTTGATTGAATTGTAGTTTTAGTTGTGTTTCTCTTTGTATCTGTAATTGAGTTTATGCACACACTTATATAAGTCTTTGGGTTTGGAACTCTGTAACTGATGACAGGCCACAAACGCGTTGACCCCTTGTGATAAATTAGATTGATTAATTACCCTAGTTATTAATTAATCAAATTTACATGCAATATCATGTGGCAGCACAAACAAATCACCAAAACTAAGTTATGCAGCGGAAAATAAATGACACGGTGATTTGTTTACGAATGGAGAAAACCTGACGGCAAAAACCCCACCGGGTGATTTAAGGTCACCACTCCCGAAACTCCACTATTATCACAGCAAGCGATTACAAGCAAGGAATTCCAAGTACCTTACCAACCTACAGTTGAACCCTTACCCCAATGCCCAATTGAACTTGCTCTGTAGTGACAGTTTCTCCTCTTGATGCACGGCTCCCAAGTACGTGACTAACCAGATGCGCGGATCCCAGTACGCGACTTCAAACACCAACTAGAGAGAGAAAGTTGTTGGCTGCAAAGTTCTTCACTTCATCAACAATGAAGATTAAGAAGCACTTGGTTACAAAACTCTAAGGCGCAAAGACGCAGTAGCTTCTTCCAGAGAGAATAAGGCTACGGTCACCTTTTGCATGTGTTCTCCTTGTATTTTCTTGTGTGACGGCCTCAAAAATATGCCTTATATATGCCTAGGGTTGTGAGAAAAGAAACCCTACACAAATACAAAAGCCTGGCCCAAAAATCAAATCTGGAAATCTGAATTCCCGTAACCTCGATAGATACCTCGATCGATCTGGAAGCTGTCGAGCCTCATTAAATCTCGATAGATACCTCGATAGATAGCTCGATAGATAGCTATCTGTCCAACAGCTATCCGCAGGTGTCCAGCAGCTATTCACAGGTGTCCACCAGGTGTCCACCAGGTGTCCAGCTTTAGTACACACTTTTTCTTCACTTGTTTCTTGGTCCAATCTTCATGGCTTTAATACTAAACTTGAACAACATGTTCTTTGAAGTATTAAACACGTCCTAGATCTATCCAAATACAAGTAAAGTGCGTTTTGTCAAAGGATTAGCCAACTACATAACATAGCGACATATGTTAACAAACTTGAACTACATATGTCCTAACAATCTCCCCCTTTGGCAATCCGTGACAAAACCACAACAAGCAAATGAAAACATGAGAGAAGTCATAAAACACTTTAACTCATATTCACTTGTTACATACAATAAAATCTATCCTAATACAAACTCTTGAAAAACTTTGCAAGAAGAGAGTTCATGGCATGGAAGACTTTGACAACCTATATTTCTGAAACACTTTAAACAAAACACATCAAGGCATCTTTGTGTGAAACAGAAATAATAGATTGCATACAAAAAAAGAAACATGTGTATAAAGATAGAAAAGAAACAACACATGTAGAGATAGGTGAAGAAAACATACATCATATATATATATATATATATATATCACTTGATAAATACCATGCTGTATATAAAAATGGTCATAAGACCTAGGTACATGAACTAGGAGATAAACACTCCCCCTAACAAGATGAAACACAACTCCCCCTTACAAGGGCATGTATTTCTTCCCCTAACTTGTAGAATCTTAAAGAAAGAAACCACAAATTCTCAAATATCTCCCCCTTTTTGTCACGATTGACAAAGGGTATAGGAAGCTATAAAGCTTTACCCGAGAAACATAAAGATGATCAAGGATGATCAAGGGAGCACAAAGAATCCATAAAAGATGCATGAATGTAATGAAACATGATGTTATGGATGACAAGATAAGAGAAACATGCAAAACATGTGAAAAACAATGCATGCAGAGAATCTCGATCGATCGAGAGGTATCGAGGAGCTATTGAGCAGACCTCGATGGATCGAACAGCTATCGAGAAGCTATCGAGGAGACAGAAACTTTCTCGATCGATCCACCTAGCTATCGAGAGGTGTCGAGATTGCGATAACATGCAACTGAAGATCTTGATAGATAAGCCAGGTATCGAGAGGTGTCAAGGATGTGTTGAGATGGCTTAAAAACAGTTTTTCAATAGGGGAAAAACACAGATGTGAAAGCAATCAAGTATGCAACTCAACCAAAGATCCAAACGACATATTAACCTCTCAAAAACATCTCTCAGCAAGAAAAATTTCATGCATTTTGATCCAGAACACACACACACTAAACAAGTCTAACCAATTTTTATTTTAAAAACAAGTTAAGACAGTTTAGTGAGCATACATCAACGCATGTAAACCTTGTGATGGTCAAATCACATAGTACCTGCACATGTATCAAGAATAGCAAAGAATATTGCGTGTTGTGTGTAAAAAACATCGCAAGATTGCATAAGTGTCTCAAAGTTATGACGATTTGAGATATGAGAAAATCACTTTAACTCACACACAATCATAACTGCTTGATGGAGACTATCACCTTTAAGGTACATCCTATAACTCCCACATCTCCTAGAAAACACGCTTGCAACCATATTTTAAAGCATTTTTGATCTTTCTGCTTTTTATTTCTTTGCATCTTTTCTTTTATTAAGCATATCATAAATGGGCATACAAGAGAAAGAAAAGAAATACCCAATTATGTTAAACTTATGACATTGCACTTTTGCTATGCCGAAGCATACAGATGTCATATTATGATTGGCGAGTAACAGTGGTAAGATGGTTATTTATGCCTTTCTCTTAGAATTTTCTAGTTCAACCCGTCAAAAAGAGTGATACGAGTGTTAAGAAGAAGAGATTACTTAACCTTACTCATCACAAACAAAGAGTTACAAAGCTCACTTGCTTAGTTGTGCAGAAGAATGCTCATCTAAGCTACAAGTGATACAAAGTTTAGAAAAATCTGTTTAAATGGCCATTTCAAAAGTTCACATGAACCAATGCACACTAACACACACTGTTTTTGTATTTTTCAATTTTTTTTAATTTTTTTTTAATTTTGAAAAAATAAAAAACTAAACAACCAAACAAAAACAAACAAACAACATGAATGCATGAAAGAAAGATGCATATGCATGAAGGCATGATAGAAAGGTGCAGATGCATGAAAGCATGATTTCAACAGAAGATAAGAAATCAAGCAAAGAGAGTCCTGCTTTAGATAGAAAGAATTGAAGCAAAGGACAAACAGAAAAGACAATTAAGTCTTAAGCTCCTTTCTCACCCACACAGCACGAGTCTTTGGCCGTGAAGATGAAAAGGCACGTGTCCTACTATGTCTACTAAAGGACAAAGAAGAATTAAAATTCTCTTGAAATTGAGTTAAAAAGCTCAAAGTTTTTAATAACTCTCCAAACAAAGGTGTAGGTCCTTGAGAGGAAACCTGTGACCGTTTAGACAATTACTTATGAGGATACAACTTAAAGCAATTAGGACGAATGTGTCAAGAAACACCACAATAGTGACAAACATGAGCAGTTTTATAACTACTCGGCTTCCTCGAAGGAGGTCTAACCTTAGAGGTTGACAGAGTCCTCAGCTTAGGACAATTTGGCCTAATATGACCAACAATGTGACAATGATGACAAGTGGGGACAAAAACAGATTTATTATTCAACCTAGGAGGAGTTTTAGACATAGGTTTAGAAACTTCAGCGTTAACATCAGTTTGTTTACCTTTGTCTATCCTAGCAATATTAGCCTTCAACTCTTCACTGTTCCTTTTAAATGGAGGAATATAAACATCTTTTTCCTTTGAGTTAGGCTCTACAACAAGTTTAGCACTAGTTAATTTTTCAACTTCAGTTTTAAATTCAACTAGTTACTCTTCCAAACTCTTAATTTTGTCCACCTGAGATGAAATTTGATTTTTAAAATTCTCATTCAAATTAGTGGCTTCATCCAATTTTGCAATCAAATCATCTTTTTCAAATTTGACCTTTTTAAATTTAGCTTTTAATTTTGTAGAACACTCAAGAGATTTCATACAAAAATTATAAAGCTTGCAATAGGCACCATGAATATCATCATCATCATTCCACACAAGATCATGCAAATCAAAACAATCAAGAGTTTCCATGACAACAGGGGTCAATGGATCACACATCAAAGATTAAACCCTAATCAGAGTGTGCTTGTTCTGATACCACTTGACAGGCCACAAACGCGTTGACCCCTTGTGATAAATTAGATTGATTAATTACCCTAGTTATTAATTAATCAAATTTACATGCAATATCACGTGGCAGCACAAACAAATCACCAAAACTAAGTTATGCAGCGGAAAATAAATGACACGGTGATTTGTTTACGAATGGGGAAAACCTGACGGCAAAAACCCCACCGGGTGATTTAAGGTCACCACTCTCGAAACTCCACTATTATCACAGCAAGCGATTACAAGCAAGGAATCCCAAGTACCTTACCAACCTACAGTTGAACCCTTACCCCAATACCCAATTGGAATTGCTCTGTAGTGACAATTTCTCCTCTTGATGCACGGCTCCCAAGTACGTGACTAACCATGTGCGCGGATCCCAGTACGTGACTTCAAACACCAACTAGAGATAGAGAGTTGTTGGCTGCAAAGTTCTTTACTTCATCAACAATGAAGATTAAGAAGCACTTGGTTACAAAACCCTAAGGCGCAAAGACGTAGTAGCTTCTTCCAGAGAGAATAAGGCTACGGTCACCTTTTGCATGTATTCTCTTTGTATTTTCTTGTGTGACGGCCTCAAAAATATGCCTTATATATGCCTAGGGTTGTGAGAAAAGAAACCCTACACAAATACAAAAGTCTGGCCCAAAAATCAAATCTGAAAATCTGAATTCCCGTAACCTCGATAGATACCTCGATTGATCGGGAAGCTGTCGAGCCTCATTAAATCTCGATAGATACCTCGATAGATAGCTCGATAGATAGCTATTTGTCCAGCAGCTATCCGCAGGTGTCCAGTAGCTATCCGCAGGGGTCCACCAGGTGTCCAGCTTTAGTATACACTTTTTCTTCACTTGTTTCTTGGTCCAATCTTCATGGCTTTAATACTAAACTTGAACAACATGTTCTTTGAAGTATTAAACACATCCTAGATCTATCCAAATACAAGTAAAGTGTGTTTTGTCAAAGGATTAGCCAACTGCATAAAATAGCGACATATGTTAACAAACTTGAACTACATATGTCATAACAACTGAGTTTAGTAATGTGCTCTAGTAAAAGTTCTTGCTTATCAAATAAATATTTGACTTTTAATTTTTTAAGTGAGTCACATCTTCAATATTTTAAATAGATATTAAAATGGTGATAATCAATTTGATTTTTTTTTTTTGGTGGAAACTGAGCTATGGGTTTGAATTTGTTTAGTGGAAAATGAGCGGCATTGGTGTGGAGTACGTTGGTTTTGGTGGAGTTATCAGCTTGCTTTCATCAGACAACATTCTTGATAATCTTATTGAAATTGGTGTGGAGTACGTTGAGGTTAGATATTCATTACATTGTTCAGATTATGTGTTGCAACACAATCTAAATTTTATATGTTGAGGATGCTATGCTAGCCTAGCCTGTTGTGTGTCTAAGACTGATTCATTAGGCAGGGGGAATGCTACCCCTGTAGTGTAACACATAGTCATATTGGGATCCATAACTTTTCCCAAGTCAAATATAAAATCTATATATATCTAAAAGCTGTAGCATAGCATTTATTGTTGCTATGCTTCGGTTAAGTCACCTAAGCAGCCACGTCATTATCCTTTTTTGTTTTTAATTTTTCCTAAATATTTTTAAAACATTTTCTCATTTAATAAGGTGACTTAAAAATTCCATTATTTAAAAATTAAAGTATCTTTTAACCCTCCCTTACCTTTTCATCTCCCCACTACCCTCTACATTAATATCATTCCTCCTTTTCCCTCTTATCTTCCTTTATTTTTGTTTCTTCTTATTCACCTCTTTTTTCTATAAATTCATCACTATCTCTTCCATTCCATGCATAGTTTTTCCTCACAAAACAAAGGCTCTCTCTCTCTCTCTCTCTCTCTCTCTCTCTCTCTCTCTCTCTCAATTTGCTTTTCATTTTTTTTATTGCATCCATACTTAGGTTGATAAATTTTTGTGTTAATTAGAATTCTACTATGGATTGATGCGATTTAGTTTTGTGTTTTAAGTTGATGTCTTTTCTATTCTCTTTTATTATTAAATACTATCCTGTTGTATTATACATATAGTACATAATAATATAAAGTTATTATATTATATAGAATGACTTGGATAATTTGATATTTATTGTTATATATTTTATTTTTACTCTTTTTTCTTCTTATCTTATTTTATTCAACTTTTAAATTAAGTTACATCCTCCATACTTTTGTAGCACAAAGCTAAAGCGTAGTATTTATTATTGCTATGCTCCGGTTAAGCCACCTAAGCAGCCACGTCATTATCCTTTTTTGTTTCTAATTTTTTCTAAATATTTTTAAAACATTTTCTCATTTAATAAGGTGACTTAAAAATTCCATTATTTAAAAATTAAAGTATCTTTTAACCCTTCTTTACCTTGTCATCTCCCCACTACCCTCTACATTAATATCATTCCTCCTTTTCCCTTCCTTTATTTTCGTCTCTTCTTATTCACCTCTTTTTACTATAAATTGATCACTATCCCTTCCATTCTATGCATAGTTTTTCCTCACAAAACAAAGACTCTCTCTCTCTCTCTCTCTCTCTCTCTCTCTCTCTCTCTCTCTCTCTCTCAATTTGCTTTTCATTTTTTTTATTGCATCCATACTTAGGTTGATAAATTTTTGTGTTAATTAGAATTCTACTTTGGGTTGATGCGATTTAGTTTTGTGTTTTAAGTTGATATCTTTTCTATTCTCTTTTATTATTAAATACTATCCTACTGTATTATACATATAGTACATAATAATATAATGTTATTATATTATATAGAATGACTTGGATAATTTGATATTTGTTGTTATATATTTTATTTTTACTCTTTTTTCTTCTTATCTTATTTTGTTCAACTTTTAAATTAAGTTACATCCTCCATACTTTTGTAGCACAAATCAAGAAAATAGTTAGACACACACTTGCCTTCCTTTACCATACATTAGGAGTATCAAAATATTTGTGTGATAAAGGGTCATATAATTTATAATTTAGATAACACTCTTTGAATGTGTCTAGGCCTATAGATTGAGCAATTTGTAGTCTTATAAGGCTATTGAGAATGGATTTTTAAAATCAAGACGAGAAAAATATTGACTACTATAGATCATTTAGATGAAAACCTTTATCATAGATATATTAATTTTTTGTAACAAATTTAAATCACGCAAACTTAATAATTTTATATTATGTGTTAGCATTTTTTCTACTTCTTCTTCTTCGTCTCAAAAATATTTTGTATCATCTTTAAAGGATGCCAACAATATTGATCTTATGTGAAAAGTTACATAAAATATTGAGAAAAAAATGTTTTATGTTACAGTCTACTAAAAATGCTTTTTAAGAATTTAAACCTTTTCTATTTTTCATATCACTGTGATACCTTTCTATTTACAGTTACTACATATGATAACTTAAGTTTTAATATTCTTAAGTTGTTTTGGCAAAAAGAAAAAAAAAAATTAAAAAGGTTGTCATAAAACAGGAGTTCATGTAAGGCCACCAAACTTGATAATTTGCAAATAATGGAACCATTTGCAATAATATGTGCATACATATATAGTTCCAGGTAAAGAAATCAAGCAAACTTTTAGTCTTCAAAAAACATATATCTATGAGTGGTTAAACGTTCATCTTGGGTAGTTTTAATTTTTCATATAGTTTTATTTCTACATATTCATCTATTTTAATTTAGATTAAAAAAAAAAACTTTCATTTAGATATTTATAAGTAAACAATGAAATAATGATTCATGAATAATAAAAAAAAATCATCGGTACATATTTATCTTGTGAGGTCTACTAAAATTTAGATGATTATAACTTAATAATGAAGTCTATAAACAAGGTATTTAAAACAATTATATTTCTATAATTCAAAATTTCCCATTTATTTTTTCAAAAAAATGCCTTTTACATTTCCTTGGATTTTTTTAAATTTTTTTTATACAAGATAAAATTTCTACTTTAGCTTAATTTAAGTGTATATGTGTGTGAAGCTCTCTCCTGGAGACTTAAACCCCAACCCTTGCTCTTCACACTCCACAAGCACTTATACTTGTGGAGTGACCACCGCACCAAGGATACACGGTGGCTAAATTTTTTATTTTTTATTTTACTTTGACATACCACTAACCTAACTGCTTCATACATTAAAAAAATTTAATGCTCATTAGTCATTATTGCTTCCATTAAGATATTATGGATGTCTTAATTGATTGAAACTAAACTAGAGAAATGTCTTTCATATTTCCTTGAAAATTTAGAAGGAAAAAAAACCTTTTGATATACCACTAACGTAACTACATCTATAACTATTTAAATCATCCATGATATCTATTTCTTATTGATAACTATAAAAACTACAACTAGCATGGGAACATACAAAGTAATCAAGAAAAAATGAAATGAAATCAAACGTCAATAGTAACCATTATTTGAAAAAATAAGTGGCCAAGAGGATTAAGAAATAAAATAGAAATGACTATACAGAGATTGAAAACTTTATAGTGCAACAAAACCAACCATTACATTCACTTAATTAAATCAATAATCAACAATTACATATAAGAATACAAAATTTAAACTTAGAACTAATCACACTCTAACTAGGGAAATTATATTTCCTATCATAGCTAAAAATGAGATGTTCTTTAGTAATTTAGAAATTATATTAGAAATAAAGTTGGAAAATTTTATAATCTCATTTTTTGACATTTCATTTAACCTTATACACACACACACACACACCATGACTTAAAAAAATCTAATGAACAATTCTATCTCTTATTTAATGTCTATATTATGCAAATCATCAACCAATAAATATATGATAATGGTAAGAAACATTATAAACAAGATTATAAAAAATATGATAAAACTTTTTTTTTTAAATTTCTTTACAAAGTTTAAGAATTCAAATAGTATTTTTACCTAAAAATATCATGCGCAATGCGCAGGTTTGCGACTAGTTGGATAAAATTTATAGAATTTGCTTTTTGTGGAGTAATCTCTCTCTCTCTTTCTCTCTTGAAAATGATATGCACCATTTATTAGGTCAGCGTTTTTATTATGACTCAGTGCAAATCACAAACCCCATGTAGCTATAGGTATTATGACAATGTACAACAATGGAGATGACAATGGGAGAGAGATTTTCCAAAGATTGTATTGAAATTTTATTGTTTAATAAATTGTGGTGATTATTTCTGGAACCAATTCTTTTTATGTAAGTAATTATATATATTAGAGTGTACTTATTATTGTCACTATCCAAAATAATTTATGCATCATGTCTCTTAAAGAACTTAATTGGGATCATAAATAAATCTGTCTTTTTAATATATATTTGAAGACTTTTGGGTATCATGGTCATAATTTCAAACCCATTGCTAAGGAGAGCTTAGTGGTTCAACAAGCCCTGGTGGTTAGTCAGCTAATTGATTTTATGAGTTTCATAAAAATCTATACTACACTGCACTGTTTCAAACTTTCTGCACTGCATTATTTCACTTTTATTAATGTTTCTTGAATGTTGGCTGAAAATTTGAATTCTTTTTGTTTTGCATGTAGGGATTTGGCATTTTGTTATCTGGGTTATTTGGTAATACAACTACAAGACAAGGACAGTCAGTTTGTTATTTGGATTCTTACTGTTTTGCAGGTAGGGATTTTCAATTCAGTTTTTTTGGATTTAATTTTGTGAATTCTTATCTAGTTCATGTATGGCTGCCAATGCTTGAATTCAATTTTGATTTTGAAATTTATGCTGATGTTAGAGGTATTCCTGTTTTTGTTTTGTATTCTACATCTGTGTAGCACAAAAAAGATACAAAACAAGTAATTATTTTGCATCAATTTGGTTTGTATTACTTGATGGATGCAATCAGGTTGAGACAAACAAGTTTTGCTGTTGATAGCTTAGGTGACATGGGGAAGGCATTACATACTTAAGTGGCAGTGCTTCTGCTTTGTCCCTGTGTAGATACTACTTCATGTGATGGAGATCAATAATGATTATTCTAATGAAGCCACAAATGTCATTGCAGAAAATTTTATTAATTTTGAGTGAACATACTTAGCAAATATCTTCTCAACTAAATCAATATCATTAGGAAACAAGCATGATGGGACATATTCCTAGATTGGCATACGGAGTTCATACATAACCCATTTGGTCCTTAATTGTACCTTATTGTGAAGGAAAATCACTCACTTTGGACTTGCCCTCTTTGTGCTTTGACTTTGCATTCATAAACTAGAAAAAAGGAGAATTGTATGAGGCTAAGATACTGCTCACTTGAGTCACTTCTTTGCATAAAATATAGATTAAAGCTTCTCATATTGTGGAAGAATCTATTGCAGAGAGATAATTAGAGTCAAAGCAATTATGTTGCTGCTACAATTCTTATAATTCTTTTGAATAAGATTATGAAATTGAAACTTTGAAATTTTTTTGCTTGTTTGTTGTTGGTGCTTCCAGCTACCGAAAATTTTCATTTATTGTTGTTTTAGTTATCATCAACTATCTCATGAAAGAAAAGCTTTAATCAATTTGAATATTTTTAGTGGAAACTAAGCGGTGGGTTTGAATTTTTTATGATTCATATGTTAGAAATTGAGATTGGTATTGATGGTGAGATAGGTTTATATAGTAGAAATGAGATTAATTGAATCATAATGGTCTCTAAGGTTATCAATTTGAAAGTTTAAGGTATATTGATAAGTAGGTTTGAGTTTTTAATGATTAGAGTTTTGAACATAATGGTTTCTTCTATTAGTGTTTCTTGAATGCTGGTTGAAAATTGGATTCTTATGGCTAGATTGCTGAATAAATATATTGCTTGAAATTCATATAGATTGTCAGATTGATTGCTGCTCATCTCTCTCAATCGCACGCTATAGTCCACCCCCTCAATCTTTGCCTTTTATCAATGCCACCAACAAGGTTTGCTATTTTCCTCTAATTTATTTTTTTTAATTTTTTTAGCCTATTTATGTATAAAATATATGATAGTTGGCCATCATGAATCCTTCTTGAAGGTTGTCCGAAAAGGGTTTCACTATTGGGTCTATGAATCTCTGTCAAAACAATTGAAAAAGGATGGAACTTTTTAATCAAATATTATTGGCTTTCTCTTTAAATATTGTTGTAGCAAAGGACTGAACACACATGTTGCTGATACAGTCAACTTCCAAGGAATGATTTATAATTAATGGTGAATCTGTCAAATATCTATAAAATTTTCACAATCACTAAATCAGTTTTTCTTCCGACCATTATGTATAACATTTTATCCTTCAAAATAGACAGCATTCATCATTAAGTTTACTTTCAATCAACAAAAAAGTTCATACATATCTCATTATGAGACATCCATAGGAAACATGGATCAGTAGAGCTCCTGTTTATTGCTATGAACAAATTTTTTTTTCAGTAGAACATCTTTGTCCAAGTTTTACTCGAAGAAGTCGTCCTTCCTATGCAAATAGAAAATCTGAATGGAATAGAATTTGTTTTCCAAATACAACTAAATGACTATAATCTTAAGTATAGATGGGAATTCCACACTACCAAGAAAGTTTCTGAATCTTTAGAAAATACTAACAAAGCAATTCAGCATGATAAAATGTCAGAAGTATGTATTTTTTAATATAGCAAAATTACAAATTTGATATTTAATTTGTTTATGTTGTAATAAATTTATCAACCTATTTTATTGTCAGGCTTACATCAGTGATACTTCAAATGAATGTAGTAGCAACTTATCAAGTGAACAAGATGGTGATTCTACAAAGTTTCAAAAAGTTGATGTTCAAAGCAATGTGCAATTCACACCAACATCAGTACTCAAGGAAAATAAAAGGACATATTCAATGACTATTACAAAGCAACAAAGGAAGAAGATACAAAAAACACTTTTTAAAGTTTTTATTTTTTCAATTTATTTGAAATATTGATTAAGGAGTTCTTTAAATTTGTGTTTTATAAATTTTATGGATAATTGAGGATGTTAAAGATTTAATTCTTCATCTTAATTTAAACTTAAGTTTGATTTCTATTTTTCATTACGTAATTTAATGTTTCATATCAAAGATAGGAAACTATAAGACTGGAATTCTAATGTAAAATTTTAGAGGAAGAGAAAAAAAATAGTTTATATCTTTATACACAATAGCTTTCCCGTGCATCGCATGGGTTAGCGACTAGTTCTTAACTATACTTGTACTTTTGGTGGAAATTGAGTATTAAGCAATTACTTTATATTGTGCCATGTGTGAAGTTAACCTTTACATTCTTTTACTCAATACCACTGTTGTTGTTCCCATGGTTTAAAAACTTGAACAGTCAAAGAAAAATGGATCGGTTCCTAGTTTATCCCGGTTCTTGATTAGTTTTCACCTGGTTTGACTGGTTTCTCCCATACTAGTTCTGGTTCCTAGTTCAACCAGTTGGTCTGGTCCTAGTTTTAAAACAGTGGTTGTTCCCACCAAACAACTAGCTTCACTTACCTTTTGTTAGGGGGACTCATGTAGGATCTGTTGACTTCTGCAAATTAGTTAAGAAAATTTGAATCTAGAGATGGTTATTGAGACTAAGCAACTTAACTTTGATGTGAAAATCCCTTTGATTTGCTCTCTCTTGCTTGTGTCTAGAATAGCCAAATTATTCATCATTCTTGTATCTCTTGCCTATATTTGCCTTTAGCACTATTTCTTCAGTTCTACTATCTTCTAAAACTGTTGTGTCTATCATAATGTCCAAATCTTTTAACATGTTTATTTTTGTTATCATGTTCATACCATCTAGTCATCTCTGCAAATTTCTCCATATTTTCATTGCTGGAGCCTTTTATTTGTTCTCCATTTGGGTGGAGGATTAGGGTGACCAAGAGCTTTATTGTTGTTGTGAGTCCTATTGTCAATATGATCTTGATTAGGTTTTGAGTGAGTGATGGAGGACAAGGGGGAACAACAAAAATCTGATTTAGAAAACTAGGGGCAGATCGGGTATAGCTTGGGTTTTGAAGAATTAGGGTTAGGTTTTTTGGTGGGGAATAGGCTAGAAAATAAGAGGGATCATAGGGTCTCCAAAGGGAACAATGATTAGTAGGGTTTGGAGATGAAACAAAGGAATACAATCAAGGTTTAGGTGGTTGTACCTTTGCTGTGAACAGTGATTTATGAACAATAACCATGAACAATAAAATTAAAGAAAATAGATAAATTCTAGGATTCACACCTAAACTTCCTAAGCATCACACCTAGGGTTCCTTGGACCTTGGAGAAGGTTGCATAACACAAACCATAAAAAAAAAAGCTTCCTAGCTCTTAAATTCTAAAAATATTCATCAATAATCAACTTAATAGAAAGTACTACAACTATTTAAATAGAAAACTAATACATAATCCTAGTTGAATTACAATTTCATAAAACCCTAATAAGACTTGGACTTGGACTCAAGCTTTTACTACTAAGCCCAATAAATAACCAAATTTAAAATAAAGCCCAAAAGAAGATCCAATGGCCTGTTAGCACAGCCAGTTTCAAAATATTATGAAATTACAAAATTGTTCTTGATACATAAAATCAAATAAAATATAATAAATCTTTCTTCCCATTTTCTCTTGCATCATTCTCCCTTGGTTGGAGAAAACTTGACCTCGAGTTTTGAAGTGTTGAAGTAGAAAGAATTTTGGTTTCTTGAAGTGCATCCTTGACATTGAATAGACACTTTGAATTTGAATTTCCCTTTGTTTCTTCGTTTGTGGCAGCAATGATGATAATGATACACCCACCAATGCAATTGACTCATTAAACTTTTCAGGAATGGTACACCAAAATTTTTAGCTTCTAGATCATTTCCTTCAATAACTTTGGCTTTGATACTTTAAATTTATCCATCTTGGCTAAGGTCATACGTTTTAAAACAACCTCCTTCTCGCTAACAAATTAGAGCTAAGTGTTTTTTCTCCCATAATGTTTTATATTTCGATCAAAGAGCCAAGGTCGACTAGGAAGGATATGAGTAACTTTCATAGAAATTATATCACACACGAGTTACCGGAATAGAAGTCTTATCTATCCAAGCCACATTGTATGGTTGAGGACAAGGTTCAACTGGAAGCTTAAGGCGTTCGACCGTAGAAGATGACACAACATTCATGCAACTTCCCCCATCAATAATAAGCATCTTTCCTTGGTTTCCACAACGAACCAACATCTGAAATATTGAAGTTCGTCTCCAATCCTCTTTCTCTACTTTAGGGGCTGCTAAAATACGTCTCACTATAGATAAAGGAGAAGTATCCACTTCATCCTCCTCCAAGTTATCCATAGCAAAATTTCCATAATCAAATGCATCCTCCATATGACCTTCATCTTGCTCACAATCGCTCAATTTGCCCCTAAACAATTCCCTGATCAAGTAGACATGATGCGAAATCCCTGCTCTAATCCCAAACTGATGTAAGATGAGGGGGAACAATAAAAATCTGATTTAGATAACCAAGGCAGATCTGGTATAGCTTAGGTTTTGAAGAATTAGGGCTAGGTTTTTTTGGTGGGGAATAGGCTAGAAAATAAGAAGGATAATAGGGTGTCCACAGGGACAAGGATTAGTACAGTTTGGGGATGAAAACAAAGGTGAAAAAAAAAAATCAAGGTTTAGGTGGCTGTTCCTGTGCTGTGAACAGTGATCCGTAAATAGTAACAGTGAATGGTAAAATGAAAGAAAATAGATAAACTATGGGAATCATACCTAGACTTCCTAAGCATCACACCTAGGGTTCCTTAGCATCACACCTAGGGTTCCTTGGCATCACACCTCGGAGAAGGTTGTATCACAAAAACTATAAAGAAAGCTTTATAGGTCTTAAATTCTGAAAATATTCATCAATAATCAACTCAATAGAAAGTACTCCAACTCTTTAAATAGAAAACTAATACCTAATTCTAGTTGAATTAGGATTTTTTAAAACCCTAATAAGACTTGGACTTACACTCAAGCCTTTATCATTAAGCCCAACTAAATAAACAAACTTAAAATAAAGCCCAAAAGAAGATCTAATGTACTGTTAGCACAGCCCATTTCAGAATATTATGAAATTACAAAACTAACCTTGATACATAAAATCAAATAAAATATAATAAATATGTGTTCCTATTGCCTCCTGCATTAATGAGTCTAGTAGAGGCCGCTTGGATCTCTTATAACTCGTACTAGATTTCAAGTTGGAACATATATAATTTGAATCTCGAAAGAGTCTCGTCAATGTGATTTAAGTCATTGAAATGGTTGTTGTTGCACTTATTAGTCATCATGTCAAGCTTGACTAACACATAATAACTACAACTCTTCTACAAACTTAGTTCTACTAGAACTTTAGGCTGCTTGGTAATGAAAAGAAAAACTATCAACACAACCAAAAACTTGATTTTCATTTTATGGGTTGTAAGCCTATATGTACACTTAGTGTACATAACCCTTTTGTATGGTTCCTTGGTTACACAAAGGACTTCTTCAACATATCTTCATCATCATTGGAGTTCTCATCGTAGATTGTGGTGAATCCAAATCAACAAATGAAACTCTTTTGATTTGTTCACCCACATCTTCAAAGGCAAAATCCTCCTCCACAATGCATAGATTTGGACAACGGTTTTGAGGTTGGTTTCCAACAATTAAGGTGGCGAATTGCTTGGAACTACATCAAATTTCTCCTCCACCAATTGAAAGTGCTCCTTTAGTTAGGCATCATGTGCAACCTCAATGTGTTCATACACGTCATCTACAACATCATGCTCTCTCCCATGTGCTCTTCTTCCTGCCATGATAAGACTCAACCTTTCTCTGATACCAACTAATGCAGCATAGTGTGGCCCTACTACCAATTGATGTAGTGTAGCCATAGCATCTCTTTGATACCATGATGTAGTGCAGTGTGCCTCTTATGCTAATTAATGTAGCGTAAACGTGTAGAAGTGGAATCTATAATACACTAACTACAAGCTTTCTACACTAATGATTCTATTTCTACGTGTATGTACTACATCAGTTGAGATCAAAGCCACACTATGCTACATCAAATATAAATAGATGGGGATGGTATTACAGAATGGGTTGTAGCCAACTTCTACAAACTAGGAAATAAATCTAGATTTCACTCAAAATCCATGAATCAAGAAAAAATATTCACAAAAATGTATATTGATAATCTAAATATTTTATAATAAGATTCTAATAATATATCATGGTGAGTAGCCTTTGCATCCTTAGTTATATTAGAAATCCTTAACTAATCAACTTAGGAAATGCAATCATATTAATTAATTCAATGTTTTGAATCTTTTGATATCAAAGTCAAATATTTATGAGTCTTAAACTTAAGAAGTATGAATACTTTGAAACCCTTGACATGGCCATTTTGACAAGTGTTCAAAGTCAAACATGGTGGGAATACTTTCTGTTTATTTGTTTAGGTTCCTATAAACTCAAATTGTTTAACCCATTTAATTAATCAAGTTGATATTTAGATTTATTATTTAAATCTAGCTTAAAGACATACAATCATATCACACAGTGCAGAAAAGTAAAAGAGACAAGCGATATAATTACCCAGATAAACCAATGAAATCAATAGTTTCAACGTAAAAAACCTAGGAAGTATTTAGCCTAATCTATCCTTTAAGGCAAACAAATTCACTATGATAGAATGAAAGTTTTACAATAGGTTTTCTCCCTAAAATCTAAAGCTAACTATTGTAGTACTTATTCACACAACCACGTGCTACTTCAAGTCCACGGACTCTTCAATCTAAATTTGTTGAATACAAACACCCACATTTGAGACTTCGAGATTCTACTCAAAGGTTTTTTTTTTTTTTTTTTTATCACCGTTAGTAGTTGATCTTTATGTAGCAACTTGTCTCTACCTGTTAGGATGTGTGCCCTTAAATTCTATTATTTGATGTTATGTATAACATTATGTATAACTTAATGTTGTGATTAATAAAGTTGTTTTATTATTTATTAAAATAATGGTAACATGAATATTTGGACATTATCATATAGCCCGTGAGATGCATAGTATGTGACTTATGTGAAAAGTCATAGAAGATATAAATCACAAGTTCTTTGTAAACTCAGAATTTTAGTTCATAGCCGGTGATGAAATTGGGCATTTCATCTGCGAAGACTATAACGTACCAACCAAGATGATTTGTCTTGATCATGGAAGTGGAGACTTCTAGTTGATGTGTTGATGTGTTGATATGTTTTAAGAGTTAAAACATATTGAATTGGACTGTTATGAAATTTATTATTCTCCTAACGACAGTCAAATGAATAATAAATTTCACGACTTCTATTTACATGAACTCTTAATCCTAAGAGAATAATGGACCTGATAATGAAGTGTAGGTTGTTTTGATATATCAGGAGAGAGATCTAAAGTCACAATCAAAACCTCAGTATGTTGGGCAGCCGCATTTAGTGTTAATGAAACATATATTCTCAAGATGAAATTCATAATCTCTTAACAGAGATATAAAATATTCCCTTGAGATAAGTTTAATGGGTTTGGTGATTCAGAGTGTTAAGTCTGACCATTTTAGTAAGGAGTTGCTAAATATATATTTATGAAATTGGATTTCATAAATATATGATGAATAACATAAAGGATTAAACCGGATATTCAAGGAAAAAGATGTAGTAATTTATAAAGTGGCAGTCTACATTCATGACTTTGTATTATTACGAATATTTTATGAAGGAGTTGCATGTACAATAAAGTCGTGAGATATAATTTATAAATAAGGCCTAGAGTGCAACTATATTTATATAGTGATATTAAATATAGTTAATGATAACTTTGGACTTGTCAAGAGTTAATAGAAATGCCCAAGGCCCATTGGAGCTAGTGTCTTATTGGTTCCTTTTGTTCCCACTCCAAGCCACACACTAAAGCCCAATTGTAAAGGCTCAAAAGGATAGCCCAATTAGATAATCAGTAAGATACAAAGGAAGAAACATACAGAATTTCATGTGAGTGTGACATCATTGTAAAACCATATGTATGTGAGTGTGAGACACTCTCTTATTCTCCCTTAAAAAACTGATTGAGAGACCACACTTTTTAGGTGTAAAATGGAATTGGAGTGAAAATTAAAAGTATTATTAAGTACTTTTGATCTTTTGCTTTGAATTTCACCACACTAAGGTACGCTCTTTTGATCTTGAATTTTGAAATTTACATAGTACATGTTATCAATTGCGAATGAAGTAGATCCGTTAATTTTCTGCTGCTTATGTTTTGTATGCAATACAAACATGTATTCTTCCAACACCACTAGTTATTGATAGTAGATCTAGCTTCCAGTAGATGCTTATTGAGTTAGAAGTCTACAAAATTCTCACAAATTTCATAGGAGTAATTCACTAGACTTCCAAGAACTACTGAAACTTATTTAGGATTTTTCTTTTATACTAGGTAGTGCAGAATTGAAACCCTAAATGTTTATGTGGGCTTTAGGCCTGATTTAAAATCTGCAGAATATGACTTTTAATTGATTGAGCCTTCTTTCAATTGGTCAAGCGTTACATATTATAAATTCTTCTTCCTGTAGTTTGACTGTTCTTGAATTTTGACTTAAACAAACTTAAGCGATGTCTAACACTTAATCTCGACATGTTTTTGTTTTCGATTTACCAACATACCTAAATTCAGAATCTAAATATTTATCCTAAATATTTAGAACCTAACACTTTCGCATGCATATCCTTATTATTTGGGAGGAAAAAAATTAGTTTATTAAAAAGGAATTCCATTAATTTTATGTCTATAAAAATTTTGATAATTATTTATTTGGAAACTTATAAATAAACATAATATATGCTTATAAATAAATAAAACATACTTAGAAATATGTAGTTTATCGAACAGTGAGCTATGCCATTTCACCTCAAAACTAATTGACTTTTAACGTCACACCATGACAACCTATTTTTAGAGTGGTTGTAGAGAATCAAATTGTGGTTCTCTCAACAATTCCTCCCTCACAATGACACTCCCATAACTCAAACCCATGACCTTGGCTCTGATACCATTTGTTAGACTGTGAGTTATGTCATTCCACCTCAAAACCAATTGGTGATGAGAAAGACACACTCAAATTTTTTATGGCTTTTAACATCACACCACGCGGGCCTATTTTTAGAGTGGTTCTAGGGAGTCAAATTGTGGTCCCCGAACATAGTTAATTAATTTTTGTAAGCAAAAATTCTATAATTACTATTGAACATGCGTTGGGAGCCTTAAAAAGAATATGTCAAAGGTATTGGGTGAAAAAGCAATTCTTCTATGGTCTAAAACTAATGCCTAAGGGAATCATTGATTTGCAGATCCCATTCAAATATTTGGGTAAATTACAATTTACCCACCTGTGGTTTAGTCAAAATTTAAGTTGCCTACCTGTGGTTTGAAATTTGACACTTTACCCACCTGAAGTTTGCTTAATTAGATTTCTATAACCCACCTTCATTAAAAACAGAGCTAAATATGTAATTTTGCTTTACTTTTATGTCTTTCTTCTCCAAAAACACAATAAACATAAAAATGCAAGATTAAATAAGATCAAAAACTATCCATCGGAACACTTTCATCATGGAATTTTAAACCACAAGTAGGCAACTTAAATTTTAGTCAAACCTCAGGTGGGTAAAGTGTCAAATTTCAAACCACAGGTAGGCAACTTAAATTTCGACTAAACCACAGGTGGGTAAGTTGTAATTTACCCCAAATATTTTCTTTCATCTTAAAGAAAAAAAAGGGGGAGAAATCAAAGAGGATTCTTAATAATAAGCAAGAAAGTTGGAAAGAGCATGATCAAGGCTTTAGTCTAGCTTGTGTGGTTTTGATGGGATTAGATTGTATAAGTATGTGTTAAATCCCACATTGAACATGTAACAGGTAGATTTTGGTTATATAATCGATTACTAAGGAGTTCGTCCTAATTGTAATTTAAAGAAAATAAATAAATAATTACAACATGTTGCTAATCCCGCAGCTCGAACCATTTCCCCCTTAGACCCCCAAGCACTTTATATATAGGGAGGTGTCAATTCAACTACAAGGATTTTGACTGTCCTAATTGTAATTTTTTTTTGAGAGAGTTTCAACTTATGGTGTCCGCTCCTAATAATAGCTCTTTATTATCAGACCAAGACACCAATCAGTTTTTGCTGTAGGCAGGGATTCAACCCCAGATCTCTTATACAACCATCAGAGACTTTACCAGTTGAGCTAATTGGATGTAATTTGATTATTCATTATGGGCATAACGTGTATGTGATATAACATCCTAACATTACTGTAGATATTTGGATTTTGTCTACCATCACTTTTGTTAATTGTTTACATATCATTAGATCACACCATTAACAAAAAGTATATTATTTTAAAAATACAGCATAAATAACGAAAGTGAGTAGAAAAAAAATGTAAATAGACATACAAACAAGTACAATTTTGAATTTGAATGAAAAATTCAGAACTAAAAGAACAATTTTATATGTTATCTCTTTTATTATATTTAAATTTGGCAGCATACTTGGGTTATTCTAATATAATTTTATAGATGTTGTAAGAAAAATCAAATAAGTAAGCATTTAATATATAGTTCCCCACCCCCCCCCTCCCCTTCTCCAATTAAAGCTATTTTTTCAATTAATAATAATAATAATAATAATAATAATAATAATAATAATAATAATAGGTAAACCAGAGAGAAAATCCAATTAATTTTCAGATTGAAATTCAATTAGAGTCTAATTTAGCCCACGTGTCTCATCTAATCTAAATTTAGAATTTTGTGTCAAGTGAGTTAATCTATATATATATATATATATATATATATATATATATAATAGGTGAAGCAGAAAGAAACTCAAATTGAAATTCTAAATTAGAGTTCCAATTTTGTGCCATGTGTCTACATCTATGTGGAGAGCAAATCATAATTATCCTTCCAATTGTTTAATTAAAATTTGAAATTAAAGTTTAATTTTGCTCCATGTGGCTAAATGTATGTGAGCCCATTCTCATTAAAACCAATTCTATGTATCGGGTCAAGTAAGCTACTGTTCTAATTAAGTTTTTTCTTGATTTTGCTATCAAACGTGAAAACCAAAGAGGCTATTTGGTTAGGTTAAAAGGAAAAATAACCGGTTAAAATACATTTAAAAGCAAAACGCAGCTTATAGAGAGAGCTCTTCATTCCTTCGCCAGACTTAGAGCACTGATGCAAGCAGAAAGAAAAATATATGGGCATCAACACCGTTAGACTATAAATCTGCCACCATCAGATCGTTGGAACTGGTTCCGATACGTTTTTCTCCATTTTTCTAGATTTGGATGTGAAATATTACTTTTTATTAAGTTTTTTTGTTGGATAGGTTTAGATTTGATTTAGGTTTTGATTCCTTTTTGTTTCGAGCTTTTAGGTTCTCCATGAAAATGCTTGTTTTCTCAATTTTTCAATCTTTTTTTATATCACAAAGCCTTTCCCTATTCTCTAATATTTGTGTTCATAGTTTTTTTATTTTTCCTGGGGTTTTGATTTGGAAAAAACCTTTTGATCTATTTCGTAGGGTTAAAATAATAGAGTTCATCGGAACCGTAACTCGATAGCTAAAAGAGAATTTTTTGGGACCATCAGTTTCCCCACCACTAAAAACAAAACCCGATAGATACATATTTAGTTGTTATTAATTTTGGGATTTGAGGGTTTCTAATTAGGGTTTGCTGCAATTGTAGATTTCAATTCCTAATATGTTTTCCTCTTTGTTTTTTTTTTTTTCCAGGGAAACGTTAATGCCATCCGCTATATCCATTGGTCAAATCATATAAATTCAATCCTTCTAAACAAAAAATCCCTCACTCTTGATTAAAAGCAAATAACTTCACTAATATGAGTAATCCCTTCAAAATCTCAGAAATCCTCACTCAACCTTGCCTCATATCATCACCTATTTTCCATTCCCAAAAGACTGCCTCTCATGTCGTTTACAAGGTTTAGCCTGTCGGACCCACTGCTAGTATTTTTTTTTTTTTTTGGGTTATGTTATAAAATTAGGTTGTTAAAAATATGATTTAGGTTTGGGTTTTTTGTTTAGATTCGTTTAGCTTTGATTTATATTAGATTCATTTACCCCATACAGGGTCAAGCAGCAGCAAAGAGAGCAGGGAAAAAAATGTACAGGCAATAGAGAGAGGCTTTGGTGGAACTTTGAAGTTCACGGAGAAGACAATAGGGTTTTTTTTTTTTTTTAATGTGGTATGAAATTTAGTCTCTTCATCTCTATTTCTCTCCCATTATTTATTATTGTTCAAAAAATTGATCACGCTCTTTGTTAGGTTCTAATTGTTTGATATCATTTTTTCTCTCTGTGCATATGTTAATGATTTGTAATTCACTAGAATTGTTTTAGGGACCCATGAAATATCTTCAGTCTACAATTCAAATATTACATTTTGGCCAAACTTCTACTTCTCTTATTGTGTTTGCTGTGTTTATATTCAATTGCTATTCTTATTGATTTCTTCTAAAGAAAAACCCATATAATATATCCTCTATTGTTTTAATCAATTCTGGTTAATTAGTTTGAATGCAATACTAAAAATGTTTACCTCAATAGAAAAAATAGGAATATGCAAATATGAAATTTGTCTATAATTTAATGCCAATCTCTCTCTCTCCTTGGAAGACTGAAAATTAGGGGTTTTATTTTTTCAGGGCACTATAATTTTTCTCTATCCCAAAAGGCTATTTATTGTTTTTGTATTTGAATGAATGCTTGAATGTGTGACGAAACCCAAATAACCAAATATTTATTACAAGTTTGGGTATCTTAATTTTGGAACTCTGTGCATCCATCTTAATTTAACTAATTTTTGCATATAGGATCAGGCTGCTGTTCTTCCTATTAAATAAGTAGTGTTGTACTCAAAGTCATCGGTTTGTAAGTGAATGGTTTGATTCAAGTGCTAATTTGAAGATTTTACTGATTAAGGTAGATCAAGATGTTTTTTTATATTTAGGTGTGGGTAGACTTAGGTTTGAATTGGTTTTTGTTCTAGATTCAATTGACCTATAACACTATTATGATCCCACTAATCTTCTTCTGATAGCTAAATAGATAGTTAGAGTTCTCTTTGATTTTTTTTTTTTTTTTTTTTTGTTTGCTATGTTTTGTAATCAATTGGCTTATTTGTGTGTTTGTGAGGTTTTCCAATTCAGTCTAATTCAATGATCACATTGTCTTGCTTTTAAGGGTTTTGAGTTCTATTAGTGATTATTCTGTAATTGTTGAAAATGCATGATTTATGTTTTATGAAAAAAATGTAGTAATTTCCACACATGAAGTGCAATTTATACCTACAGTTAACATGTCTAGAAGTTCACATTACAACAACAATTACAAAACACAGAAGACAGTACTTTATGAGCTTATGATTTCCAAATGCTATAATTACGATCTTCAATTTAATTATTTTTACTGAATTACCATATTTGATTTTCGTACATCTAAATATGGTAGAGATCATTTTCAATTCTTAAAAATCAAATTGGTTAGTGACTTATCATGTTTTAATTAGAAAAAAAGCTTTGGCTTCCCATTTGCCACTAATCTTTAAAATGTTGTAGCACATTTCTAGGAGTCAATATGAAGGGAAATGGATAATAAGTAGGGCCCATCATCATGGATAACTGCAACATAAGAACATCTAGAACAGAATAAATCCATTTACTTTGGGAGTTATATCTTGGAAAGCCTTTTAATTTTCCATTATTGGGAAATTTTGCGAGTTGAAAATATTTCTACTTTAATGTTTTAAAAAAATAAATAAAAAAATCAACGCAATCTCTTTAGAGAACCTTTAAATCCTCCATTATTGGTGAGATTTGTATATTGAACATATATGTGTTTTACTAGGGTTAAAAAAAGGTTAATTGATGCATTTTCTTAGAGATTATTATTATTGTGGATGTTTAAATGAAAAAGAGCATGAACATTGTCTGAACCCTACTGAATTGTTACAGCAATGCTAACTATTTTCGGACAAATTTTAGGCATTTGGGTTAGATTTTGTTTTGATCAATTATAGGATTAGACTTGGTTTATGGTTAGGGTATATGTGTTGCATTGGTTTGGTTTTGGATTTTCGAGTTAAAATTGTTTTGGGTAATTTGTGGATTACAAAGCAGAGAGTATTTTCGATCTCTCCAATTTCTTTACACTTCCTGAATGAGCATTCCTGGTGAAGAGTGTCCAATTTTTTCATTCAGCGTTTATCAAGTACAGATTTAGATTTATTTAACTCTCTCTTGGATTCAATTGTAGAATTCATTTGTCATTGATTAGTTTCAATTTTAAATCCATGTAATAAAAAATTAAAGGGTTTTTCTTTAACTTTTCCTTTTCTAGGTTTGTAGGTGGAAAGGCAAATCCTTGGAAGCAATCCAAGTCTGAGCAGTACTACCAAGTATAGTTTCCACTTTATTGGAACAAATTTTATTTGAATTTTCTTCAAGATATTTATTTAATTGTATATTGCTATGATCAACATGAAGATTAATTGATTTTTCAGATGCCTCTTAGAAGTAGTGAATCTAATTTTTAATATTAGTACTTCCCCTCAAAAAGTCTAAACATGTGCACATTCTCATGGATTGATTCCTTAATGTACAACTTTGCCCAATTTTGAAACTGGTAGATATATGACAAGAACATGAATACAGTAGTTTTTAGTGGTAGATGATTTTTATATACTTATTTTTTTTTAGTTCCATTGCCACTTATAAATGGCCATTAATATTAGATTGAATTAATTATGAATATAAGAACAAGCACCGTGAAACCAATTTTAATTTTAGTATAAAAATTCGAAATGAATAGTAACGTCGAAATTGACAATGAACATTCCACTTGACAATTATCAATGAATATTCCATGCTTTTATGTATGGGTGGATTCTTTTATTTAAGTTCTCTTATTTAGAACTCCCTTCATGCCATATCGTTAAGCACTATGAGATGTTAATCATGGAAAATTTTGGGTGCAATGTTATGTGTTTTCCTTCTCTAAAATGGGATATCCATGAAATTTTGGAGTTTATGCATGTTCAGAAATAATAATAGCTTAATATGTGTCTTTTAATGAACCAATGTTGTATTCTATTAAAAATACACCTAATTTTATTTCGTTTTAAAATACATCAAGTGGGCTTTAGGATTGAGGTTCAATTTTTTGTCCCATCAATTACTCTTTTTTTTTAATAGGTAATGTTTACTATGACTTGAGCTACATTGTCTAAGGAAGTCAAAACACTTTAGTGAGAGTTCTGTTTTGTTAATTATGTGTCCTTTGTATGTTTAATTATTTTGTTGATTTATTAATTGATGTGCTATATCATTAATAGGTTGTTGGTTGTTGTATCTTCATCATGATCACAAGGCCTCATCAATATAGCTGTTTTGACATATAGAAAAAAAAAGAAAAAAAAAACCCCACTTAAAACTCTACAATGTTTAAGTTAAAAAGTGAAAGGTTATACAAGACAAACACGTCTAAATAATCAAAGCTAGACACTACATCTCATACAAACGTTAAACCCATTCGTCCAAAGCTAATTGCCATCAAAACTGCCTATTTTCTTCCTCAAATAAACACAATTGTCGGTATGTTTTTTCCATCCTTTTGTCAAAGCACAAATTCACAAAGATCTTTGATAGATAAAACCTGTATTCTAAGGATAATTCACGACCGGGGTTTTTCCTTTGCTCTGCAGCCGATCGTCTTCCAACCGCTTGTACTCCTCGATACGCCTCATCAATTGCCTCATATCCTCGGGAGACCGTTTCGTCAATGACTCCCTTAGTCCGGATTCATCAGGCAATCCCATGCGAAAAGTGCTCACTGCAATCTTTTCATTGCCCCCGCCGATCTCGTTACAACTCCTAATACCGGTTAGCATAGTTGCGAAAGGTCTCCCCAGCCCCCATTTTCATTGCTAGCAGTGCATCCATGAGCTTCAGAACCTGACTGCATGTCATGAACCGTACTCCAAACTCCTGGATCAATTTCATTTCAATAACTATATGAATAAAATAGTAAAACCAATCTCAACACGAACAATCACACAGAAGATGAGAAATTGTTCATAAAGTAAAAACCTAACAAGGAAAAACACTCTGGAGCCTAGCCTAGCTCATCAAAACTACTATAAAGAAGTTGCGATACAACCAAACTTGTAAGACCTACAATACATGTAATTTGCCTTGCATATAAGCTCCTAGCTCTTGCTTTAATTGATCTTCAAGCCCTTATCTTCATAATGATTCAAAGCAGTAAGTCGAGATGTATTGGTTGCCAAACCGATCTCTCGGTTACTTCAAGGTCACTTGAAGATTTCTAATGTCTCTGTGAGTTCAAGACTACACTCCGATAACATAAGTGATGATCTTGTATTTGGGGGATAAAATCTCCTCTTAAGGTATAGGGTTGGAAGACAAATTACCTATTAGTGTATCTTTTTCAAGTCAATTTGTACATGTTAGTCATAATGATAGCTATGTTGTAGCTAGGTACACCCTTTTTTTTTAATTAAAATGAGATGTTTGAGTATGGTTATAAAAATCAGACCAGGGCAAAACTGAATTTGCCTCCAATTTCCAGTTTTGACCGGTTTTGGCTACTTGTGACTGGTTTTGGGCATTTTTGGCGTACCAGACTGGTATTTGGTTTCCGGTTAAATCGATTAGACTGGTCAATCTAGTCCAGTTTTTAAAACCATGTGTTTGAGCAACAATTTAAACAATAAATCCGTATATTTTATATGGACATGATTTGTTTTAGTATAATAGATCCACGCGAATAGATTGTATTCTATTCAACTATATAATTTAGATAAAATGTAAATTCAATGTCGCAATTATTAATTATTTTGAGTTATCCCCTCACTTTTTTTTTATTAGATAGTCCTTCAATTATTAGTTGTGTTAATTTAATTCTTCGACTTTTAAAATTAAGTAATTTTATTACAGAATCTTTTTTCCCTTAAATTTAATAAAATTAATAAATACATCAAATGGAGTATCTTTTTTAAACATTTTTATAAAAAGTATAAAAAATTTCAAAATCAAGTAAATTTAACTATTACATTTATTCAATAATAATAATAATAATAATAATAATAATAATAATAATAATCATTGTAGCGGGCAAAAAGTGAACAAGAAAATATAGGTAGGTCTTGATTGTACTACTATTTGCTCACACAATTAATTTGTAGAGTATAATGCAAGGTCAACCTTTAAGTACCCATTATGTGATAAAAGAAAAAAAAAATGATAACTAGACTGGTCTTATGTGTATAATAGAAGACATTCGATTAGAGAAAAACCCTGATATGGCTAAGTGTTCGTCCTCGGGTTTGGTCCGAGGAAGAGGTTACAAATAGATAATCTCTCTCTCTCTCTCTCTCTCTCTCTCTCTCTCTCTCTCCTCTTCTCTATCCAAAAAGAAAACTCTCCCCTTAATCCAGATGTTTCTTGGCTTTATATAGCATTGTCAAAATGCATCTAGCCTTTACATTTGAAGGGTTAGGATCAAGCCTTCTTAATACCTGTCTCATAGGGGTCTTACTAGAAGATTTTACACCAAGGTGTGAGCTGTGTGAGCACTAGTCATTGTAATTTCCCCATTAATGTGGCTAGCTAAGTGGTTACAGTGCATTTAATGTGGATGGGATGGCTGCTTTTTCCTTCCTTTTTCTTCTCTTCCTTGTTTAGTGCCAAGTCACTTTTTTTCTCCCGCAGGTTGCGCCGTGCTTCCTTCACCCTTGACTTTTGACTTTCCAAGGCTAGGCAGGATTCCTTGATATCTCTGTCAATTGTAGTAGCTCAACCTCTTCACAAGTTAGGCGAGCACCTCCCGAGGGCATACTGCCAATATTCCATGAAGTTTACCTCCTCGAAAATGCCTTTACCTATCCTATTAGCTGTTTTGGATCCTTGTCCCCCCATAATAGCCCTTCAAAACCTCGCTTTCCTTTCCTGCCCCAAGAATGGGAGGTTTTATCAATTTTAGGCTGTTGATTTTGGCACGCTCTCAATATGTTCTCACGTGAGAGCGTCCCTTCAACTAACTGAGACACGCTCCTGACGCTTCGAAATTCATGACATAGTAATAAATTCTACAAGTGGCTTGTTGTCCCCCACATTCTATAGCCAGATTGCCATCCTACTATCCCTATTCCTCCACCAAAGAAGCAAGAAAGTTGCCGCTACTTTTTTGTTCCTTATATAAAGGGGAGTAAAGGAGTACTTACCCCATTTTTCTTCTTTGAAAACAGAGACTTACTCTCCACTTTAGATAACTCGACTGAGGAGCCCTTCTTCTCAAATTTTGTAACGTTTTTTTTTTTTTTTATGACTCTTTTTTCTTCTTACATACTTTTAGATTTTCCTTCCTGGTTATCTTCATTCTGTCATAAATGAATAGATTTTTTAACTTAGTTGATATCCCCGAGCACAAAAAGGAGTTTAAGAGGAACTATAGGATTCCTAGTAACATATCTATAGAGCACTGTAACTTAGGGGAATGGCATGAGAAAAGATCCACTGAGGCCGTAGCGATTCCTATGATAACATTTATAGAGGGAGGAATGAGGATTCCTATGAGTAGAGTTATTAGGGATTTTTTAAGTCTTTTTTTATTGTGCTCCAAACATGTTTAGGATATTGGGTAGTGTAAACGCAATAAACGACAAGATGGGTATATATCTTACCCATCATGACATAAATTGGATCTATAGTTGTCAGAAGAATAATGAAGCAAGGTACTACTTAAAAACTATGGTTCTCTTGCCTCCCTAAGATGAACAAGGGCATGGATGAGGATTCTCTCATTGTTTCAGGGGAATGGCATGATGGACTCCACTGCTCTACCATAGATGGCATTCCAGGTGGGGTGCTTTAAGGACACATTTAAGATCTTTGTGCTTTTAGAAAATTAAACACAAATATTTTACCTTTACTTTTCTACGCTAATTCTTTCTTTTTTGTTTAAAAAAAAAAAATCCTTTTTTTAAGACAAAAAAGCTACTGCCAAAAGACGAGGCTTGGTGAACTTCAATTTGTTGAATCGAGTTCTAAGATTTGAGATCCTCCTACACCGAGACGGCCAACTTCGGGTAGTAAATGTTATCCTTGGCTTCAAACTAATCTCCACCTGCTTCCAAGTTTCCAAGAACGTAATCAAGGCTAAAGACTCGCACCTCGCATTGGTTGACGTGGCTGTTGAAGGGTTCATTCGAAAACCCCCTCCTCAGCCGAAGTTGTTACCTCTGTGTCACAGCCTTCTGCTAAAGGGCAGACCACAAATGAAGCAAGGAAGGAGAAAGAGACCGAAGACCAAGGAACAAAATAGATGATAGGTTGAAGTTTTACCTTGTTGTTGTTCTTCTTCTTCTTTTTGTACAGTCTCTTATTTCACGACCCTTATCTGTTTTGTCAAGAACTTTGTTGGACCTCTACTTGTTAATGAAAGAGCTTCTATCCATCTTTTGCCACATATTCTCTATTTTTGCCTTTTTTTTTATTATCCTTCTGCAATAATTCTCTAACATTATTCTCATACTTACTGAAAATTACTTCATCTTTCTAAACTTTACCATATATTAACAACTGACTGCATATACATACCTACTTTTAACTTATCAAACCCAGTTGAGGTTCTATAAAACCCTTAGCTACACATTTAGGTGTTAATTTACCCAAGGCAAGTGATCTAAGGAATCGAACCTAGCCGAGGTTTTGTTTAACCCTTAGCAACACATTACATATTAATTTACCTAAGGCAAGTGGTCTGAGGAATCGAACCTAGCCGAGATTCTATTTGACCCTTAGCAACACATTACGTTTTAATTTACCCAAGGCAGGTGATCCAAGGAATTGAACCTGGCTGAGGTTCTGTTTAACTCTTAGTAACAAATTAGGGACACATTTGATTGCATATATATAGATAATCGTTTACAGAACTTCACACTAGAAATAATACTTGCGTAAGTTATTTACATTCCATGGTTGAGATACAATTCCATCTAATTCCTCCAACCGATAAGCCTTCCTTTCAGCTACAAAAGTCACCTGATAAGGCCCTTTCCAATTAGGACCAAGTTTTCCCCAAGGTAGATTCTTCATACTTCTAACCACCCTTCGCAAAACGAGATCTCCTGGAATGAAAACCCCCATTTTAACCCCTTTCTCAAATCCCTGCCTTAGTTTCCGTTGGTATTGCGCTAATCTCAGCGCAACGACTTCGCTCCATTCTTTAGCTAAGTCGAGGTCATGGGAGAGGAGCTGTTCATTGTTGCTACCGAGGTATTGGTCAGATATCAATCTTGGAAATTCTATTTCTGTATGGATAATTACTTCAGATTCGAATGTCATAGAAAACAGGGTCGCTCATGTGGATCTTCTAGGAGTCGTGCGATATGTCCACAAAACATAAGGTAGCTCGTCCACCCATTTTCCCTTAGCCTCTTCCAGCCTCTTCTTCAGGCCATTTACAATAACTTTGTTTATGGCCTCTACTTGGCCATTGCTTTATGGATACGATGAGGTGGAATATTTGTTCTTTATTCCTTAATCGGAGCAGTATCTCTAGAAGGCCTTATGTCAAATTGAAGCCCATTATCTGAAATAAAAGTGTTTGAAACCCCAAACCTCATCACCATATTTCGCCACACAAATCTCTTTACATCCTGATCTCAGATGTTTGCCAAGGGTTCAGCCTCTCCCCATTAGGTAAAATAATCAATAGCAACAAGAAGATATCTTCGATTCCCCATCGCTTTAGGAAATGGCCCAACAATATCTAGCCCTCATTGTGCAAAAGGCCGAGGGCTACTTAATGGATTCAACGCTCCCCCTTGTTGGTGGATATTGGGAGCATACCTTTGACACTAATCACATTTTTTCACATACTCCTGGGAGAATTTCTACATTCTTGGCCACCAATAACCTTGTGTTAAAGCCTTATGGGCAAGTGACCTACCCCCCTTGTGACTACAACAAATTCCCTCATGCAAATCTTCCAACAGCACTTCCACCACCTTAGGATGAATACATAACAAATATGGTCCCGAATATGAGCGCTTGTATAATTTTTGATTCTCTAACAACCAAAACCTTGGTACCTTTCTACGGATTCTCTCCACCTTAGTTTTGTCCTTGGGTAATATTCCACCCTTAAGGAATGTCACCAATAGGTCCATCCAACTAAGGTCCACTTGCATGAAATGAACTCCAACTGGAATCGGTGTATCATAAGCAGGTAATGCACAGTCCTCCACGAGTATAATCCTAGCAAGATTCTCTCTATTGGTGATAGCTAAAGTTGCTAGCGAATCAACATAAGAATTTTTACTTTGAGGAATTTGTTCCAAAGTAAAAGAACAGAAGCTCCCCGACAAATGTTTAACTTGATTCAAGTACCAAAGCATCCTCAGGTCTTTCGCTTCAAAATCACCTCGAATTTGTCCAACTATGAGCCTTAAATCACAAAACACCCTAACATATTTACCTCCAAGCTTCTGGACAAACTAACCCTACTTGTAAAGCCTCATATTTTGCCTCGTTGTTCATCACTGAAAAGCTTAGCCTTAGAGATTTTTCCAAAGTAATCTCATCTGGTGAGATTATCATGATTCCAATTCCTGATCCTTTCTAGTTAGCCGCGCCATCCACAAATAACTGCCATATGTGCTAGGTTACTATTGAACTTACTCTCATTGCTTCCTCGAGCTTCTTTACCTCTTCAAAGTCACCCAGTTCCTCAGTAAACTCCGCTACCAAGTCCGCTAGGATTTGAGGTTTCACGGCCATTTAAGGCAAATACTTAGTGCCAAATGCACCCAGCATTGTTCCCCACTTAGCCACTATTCCAATGTAATCCGATCTTTGAAGTAATGCCTGCAAAGGCAACTAGGTTAGGACGATCACAGTGTGGGCTTAGAAGTAATGTGGCAACTTCTTGGTGACATGGATGATAGCAATGATAGCCTTCTCAAGATAGAGATACCTGACCTCAGCCTCTTGAAGGGATTCGCTAACATAGTACACTGGTTCTGAACTCCTTCATCAACCCGTATCAAGACCAGACTTATCGCATGTTGCGTAAAAGCTATGTATGCATACAAAACTTCCTATTTCTCTGGACAGGACAAAATCGGTGGATGAGATAGATATGCCTTCAGCTCCTGCACAGCCTTGTCACTCCTCAGACCATGAAAAAGTCCTTCCATTTATGCAACAGCTGAAAGAATGGCCTATACCAATCAGCAGACCTTGATATGAACCTATTCAAAGCCGTTGTCATTCCAGTTAGACGCTGAACTTCTTTCGAATTCCGAGGAGGATGCAAGTTATTTGAATAATCTGATCGGGATTAACCTCAATCCCTCTATGGGTGATCATGTAACCCTAGAATTTCCCAAAACCTACACAAAAAGAACACTTAGAAGCATTTAAGCATAGTTTGTGTTTTCTCAAGATTGTAAAAATTTCACCAAGGTTTGATAGATGTTCAGACTCCTTACTTTTTACCACCATATTATCAATGTATGCCTCCACGTTCTTTCCCAATTGGCTCTCAAACATCCTAGTCTTTGATATGTAGACCCAGCATTCTTTAGACTAAACGGCATTACTCGGTAATGATAGTTTCCTGTTGGAGTGAGGAATGTCGTTTTCTCTAGATCTAGAAGTGCCAATATGATTTGGTGGTACCCTTAAAAATCATCCAAGAAGCTTATCCTAGGATGTCCAAATGTTGCATCCACCTACTGATCTATTCTCGAAACAGGAGATAAGTCCTTTGGGCAAGCTTTATTAAGGTCTGTGAAATCCACGTACACTCTCCACTTCTCTGATTTCTTCTTTACTACTATGGTGTTGGCCAACAGCTTAGGAGAAAAAACCTTTTTGATTGCTCCTGCCTGCTTAAGCTTATGGACCTTATCCTTTACAACCTCGGAATGCTCTTTAGATGAACTCCAAGGTAATTGCTTCTTCAGAGTCGCCTTGGGGTTAACATTTAAATAGTGAGAGATGAACTTGGGATCAGCCCTAAGTGCTTCATAGGCACTCCAAGCAAAAATATCTAAATTTTCCTTTAAAAAATCTACCAGCTACCGTTTATCCTTTAATAGGAGTTGAGTCCCAACTTGAAAGTACCTTTCTACATCCTCCCTAATGATAACCTTTTCTAACTCCTTACATGATATTGGACAATTCAAGGAGACAGGCAACTGGGCCTGTGGTTGCTATAAGGTAGACTCTATCTCTGAAGAACTCACCTTAGAAACATGATGACTGATTGCTACTACCATACATTGTCTGGCCACTACTTGGCATCCTAATAGCTTAACCACTCCCTCACTAGTGGGATATTTTAACTTTACATGAAGAGTTGATGAGACCGCTCCCATAGCATGCAACCATGGCCTGGCAAGAATGGCAGTGTATGGAGAGAAAGCATCCACCATAAAGATATCCACACTCACCACCTCGTCCCCTATCTGTACAGGTAGCCAGATCATACCCTTCGGAATAGTAGTATTCCCATTAGACCCCACCAAAGGAACATCGCACTTGTTCAAGTCTTCAAGCCTAAGCCCTTAAGCAGATCAGGGTAGATGATCTTAGCCCTACTACCTTAATCAACCATCACTCTTTTGACATCAAACCCCACCATTCGCAGGGTTACCACCAGTGCATCGTCATGTGGCTGAATTCTCCTTTCCTTGTCTTCCTCAAAAAATCCTAAAATTGTCTGTTCTAGAATCTTATGCTTCTTACATGGTGCTTCTTCTTCTTGTGCTTGCATTTGCGAAGACACTGACATTACCCCACTGACTTAATGAGAGTCTACCCTCAGGGCTGTGAAAATAAAATTTATCATTTTTAAGGATGACCAAGGAGCTCCACTTCTCTGTGGTCTTGCATTGGGCTGGCCTCTTTGATTGTTTGGCTGTTGCAAAAACTGCTTCAACTTGCCAGCTGTAATTAACTGATCAAGGAAGGCTTGCAAAGTCCTACAATCCTTAGTTATATGACCTCGATCCTGGTAGTACTGATAATACAAATTCTGCTTTCTTTTAATGGGATCTCCTCTCATTTTAGTTGGCCACTTAAAGTAGGGCTCATTTTTTATCTTCTCTAACACCTAATATATCAGTTCTTTGAACACTGAATTTACCGCCTGGGGCTTGCAAAGTTATGGGATGCTTGATTAAATAATTCTCTCCTCGGTTGGGAAGACATGAACCAACCTGACAAGCTATCCCTTCAGTCAGGGGTGAAAGCCTTGGCTTTACCCTTGCTAGAGTTTTGGTTGTCCTTAACCCTTTTATGCTTCTTAATCTGATCCATAAATTAATGCATACTCTGAGGCGGTTTCATAGTAAGTGATTTCCACAAGTCAGAGTGTGTAGGAAGGCCTACCTTAAAGGTTTGTATAGTGACGTCCTCAAAGTCTCCATCAATCTCGTCATAAATTTCCCAATATCTTTCAAAGTAGTTCTTCAAGGTCTCCCCCTCTTTCATAGACATCGAAAGTAAAGAGTCTAGGGGTCTAGGAACTCGGCTACATGTTACAAATCTTGCCCCAAAGGCCCTTATTAGCCTCTTAAAAAAATGTATAAATCCTTCTTTAAGGCTATCAAACCACCTAATGGCCATCAGACCAAGCCTTGAGGGAAAGACCTTACACATAAGGGCTTTATTCTTGGAATGAATAGTCATTCTCTAATTAAAGTGGCTTACGTGTTCAACAAGATCAGTTTTACCATTATAAATGGTAAAAGTAGGTTGGTTGAATCAACGAGGGAGCTCGACTTGCTCAATACGCTGAGAAAAAGGGGAGCAGGATATTTGAAGGAGAGCCTTTCCCATGGCATCATGCCCCTAGCCTCTCTTTGGTGGAGTCCTAGACTTCTTACGATAGTGTTTTTGCCCAGAAGTATGACGAGATGAAGATGTGAACAATTCATTAGGTGAAGTTCTACTTGGAGGTCAGTAGTTTCTATCACTTCCAATACTTGAATATCGGTCTGGGGAAGGAGTCCTATCATCCCTTATTCGAGTTTTGCAACGAAGACGTTGGCTGAACCGTTCCACCTTTTTCTCTAAGTTATACATTTCCTCATCACGCGAATGGTGACTAACTTCATGCTAACTAGTTCTCTCAAAATGAATGAACGGTGCTCTCCCATCATGAGTATGAGCCACGTGACAATCCCTCCTTCGCTCGAGTTAACAAAATGGTCTCTGCGCTGAGAGCCCATGGATTCCAACAATCCACTACGCCTAGGACTAGCCATAACCATGAGATTTTATAGGGGTATTTAAAGAGACTTTCCCACAGACAACGCCAATTGCAGCAGGCAAAAAGTGAACAAGAAAAAATAGGTAGGTCTTACTTGTACTACTATTTGCTCATACAATTAATTTGTAGAGGTGGAATGCAAGTTCAACCTTTAAGTACCCATTATGTGATAAAAGAAACAAAAAATAATAGTCAAACTAGTCTTATGTGTATAATAAAAGACGTTCAATTAGAGAAAAACCCTGATATGGCTTAGTGTCCGTCCTTGGGTTTGGTCCAAGGAAGAGGTTACAAATAGATAATCTCTCTCTTTTCTCTTCTCTATCCAAAAAGAAAACTCTCCCCTTAATCCAAATGTTTCTTGGTTGTAGTTAGGATCAGGCCTTCTTGATACTTGTCTCATCAGGGCCTTACTAGAAGATTTTACACCAGGGTGTGAGCTGTGTGAGCACCATTCATGGTCATTTCCCCATTAATGTGGCCAGCTAAGTGGTTACAGTGCATTTAATGTAGAGGGAATTGTTGTTTTTTCATTCCTTTTTCTTTTCTTGTTTGTTTAATGCCAAGTCACATTTTTTCTCCCTCAGGTTACACCATGAATCCTTCACGCTTGACTTTTGACTTTCCAAGGCTAGGCAAGAGTCCTCATATCTCTTTCAATTGTAGTAGTTCAACCTCTTCACAAGTTAGGCGAGCACCTCCCGAGGGCATACTGCCAGTATTCCATGAAGTTTACCTCCTCAAAAATATCAGTTGTTTTAGCTCCTCGTCCCCCTCAAGTCAATATAGGGCCTGATTGGTAAGAGAATTTTTGTTTTTGCTTTCAAAACAATATGAAAACAATTTTTAAAAATTGAAATTAAAACTAGTTTTCAGATAATAATTTTTACATTATATGTGTTTGGCTCCCACTTAATTTTCAAAATACTGAAAAAACAATAATTTGGGAGACTATTTCTATTTTTGAGAATTTTTTTAAATTACAAAAGTAATGTGTAGAATTTGTAGATTACTTTTTTTGTGGATAGTGATAAGAGATTAGAGCTTACATATCTTCTTCTTCTTTTATAATGATAAGTTTCAAATTTGAAGTGTTTAAATTTTTTTGTGATAAAGATAAGCTCCTTAATTTAAGAGAGAAGAATTTGGACAAATTTGTGGGGTCCATTGTTTTCAATTTATTTACAAATATGCCATTAAAAACATTTTCTGCGTCTTGAAAACATCATTTCAACTGTTTTCAAAATCCTATACTCAACAAGGAAAATAGGATGCAGTTTTCTAAAAATTGTATTTAGAGAACATTAACCAAACAATAAATTCAAATGTGTGGCTCATCCTTTTATGGATTATAAAACAAAAAACTATATTTAAATACTCTTACCAAACAAGTGCTTAACTTTTTTTTTATAAATTAAAACAAAAGGATGCCCTAGTGATAAAATTAACTTAATTTTGAAAGTTGAAAGGTTAAATTGACACAATTAATATCACATCCAACTCATCATTGGCATAATACTGTCCTTGTTAAGGAATTACACATTGCTTCATCCCTAAAGGTTTTAATATGCCTCATACCAATTATAGTCCAAGGCATTCCTTATGAAAAATTATAGGATCACAACCAATTATGTACCCAGTTTCACAATTATTTGATGTGGTTAACTATGTGTGGTAGAATAAAAGTGACGGGTCAAAGTGAAAGGGATAGATAGTCATTCATAATTTGTCACATAAAATAGTTAGGTCTTTTAGCCTTTTGGATCCCCCATAAATATAAAATAAAAGCTAATTATATAGATAATACATTAATATCAATTCATTATATAATATAAAAGCTAATTATATATCAAAATGCTAAATAGTGATTGTTATCAAAATGCTAAATAGTGATTGACAGTGATTATGGATTACCTAAAAATCAAAATGTTGAAAAATGCCCCCAAAATAAAACGTTAGCACTTAGTAGTTAGCAGACTATATAGTGTAGACTATAACAATCTCAAAAAAGAAGTGGAGTTGGACAGTTCACAGTTGGACTTAGACTCCGAGAGAGAGATAGAATCTTAAGAACTTTAAGGCGAGAGGAGAAAGATGGGGTTACCGGGGGCCCGCAGATTGGGAGGAGTAGCTGGCGGCAGCGAGGCGGAGACAATGAGAGCCAACCAAGAGGTGAGAGAGAGACCGAGAGACTTAGGGTAAGGGTGAGAGAAAAGAGTGAATTTATACTTGGCATGGGTAAGAAAACCTAGCACAAAAACGACGCTGTTTTGATTTTTTTTTTTACTTAGTGAAATGATGCCGTTTTGTTTAAAAAATAAAAAGAAAAGCTAACTAAAACGATGTTGTATTAGTCAATTCATATATATATATATATATATATATATATATATTACATACATATATCTGTTGGTTTGGCTCCATCTTGATTTTGGACTTGACTCTTGAGTTCCGACTGCTACACCACACTGGCATTGGAATGGGCTTTGCCCTTAGTTTGTCGGCATCGGCTCAGTCGGTCGACTCCATCTATGGTTCGGTATCATCAACGCCAATTGGTTGGGTTGGCCACGTTTGGTTGTGCACACCCCTGGATGGGAACAAAGAATCTGCCCGTCTCTTTTAAATCCCAAAGCTTAGCAACTATGTTGGCAGTGTGTCCCATGGCTCTAGAATAGCCCTTAAGCCAATTATCTTGGACCTTGGTCTTCTCTAATTAGACCCCCACTACTCATGGTTTTAAAAATTAGAGCAAACCGACATGTCCAATCGGTTAAACCGAGAACCGACCACTAGTCTGGTTTGAGAAAAACCCCAATAACTAGTTAAATAACCGGCCAAAACTAGTCAATAACCAAGTTAAGCCGGAAACCAGATGCAAATCCAATTTTGCCCCCGGTCCGATTTTTAAAACCATGTCATTGCTACCCCTTCCCACCTGACTTATCTAATACAAGAGGTTTTTTTTTTTTTTTTTTTATGTGTTTTCCATTTTGGTTTAAACCATCTATGATCACTTTCCTTTTCTTTTTCTTTTTTCCTTTAATAAAAATTGTGCCAAGGTAGTTGGACTAAACGAAGTATGGTGAATTTCATGATTAATACTATTCCCTCCCCTGAGGAACTAAAGGTACTCTTTTCTTGGCAAACAATCAAGTTGCCTTAGGACAAGGATATTTAATCCCGTGTGAACATTTTCATCCCAAAAAAAAAAAAATCATGTGTGAACACAAACGCAAGAAACGATAGCATGTGGTGGACCAATCAAGAAAAGTAACAGAAAATCAATACCTATCCAAATAGCAAAATAAAGGATAGTAGAATCTTTCTCTGCGTTTATCAAAAAAAAGAAAAAAAAAAAAGCTCTCTGCATCCAAAACTTTTTAGATAACTCATAGGGATCAGTTTTTTTTTTCTTTTCTTTTCTTTTCTTTTCTTTTCTTTTTTAACGTTTGAGAGAGTTTTTTCTTTTCTCTTGTTTTCTTTTTTAACGTATGAGAAAGTTTTAACCTATGACGTTCGTTTCTGATAATAACTCTTTATAACTCTTCAAAATTTTACTTTTTCTCATTTTTTCAAATACATTATATAGTAACTTTTTTTGTTCTCTTTCTTAAGAAGAACTAGAGTTTAAATTTTCCTACCATCATTATAGTTATTGAATCGGTGAAAACCACATTTTTAGTCCCTATATTTTCACGCAGTTCCACTTTGGTCCCTATTTTTTATTTTTAATGTTTTTAGTTTCTCAAATCAAAAAAGCAATCTCCTTTTTGTCCCTACCATTAGTGCCCTAACGGCAAAGTCCTAAGTGGTAGATGAAACACCCTACTAGCTGATGTGACACTGATGTGGCGATTAAAATATTATTTAGCATTTTTATATGCTACGTCAGCATTTTAATTTTTTTAGAAGCCATGTCAAAAAATTTAAACCAAAAATGAAAATAAATTAAAAAACAAAACTTTTTTTTTTTTGGAAGAACACAGAGGACTCAAAACATGTGTACTTCATTTTCTTCCCCAACTAAGCTTGCCCAGAAAATTAAAATTCTATATTTTCTTTTCTTTTCTTTTCTTGCATTTTCTTAGCATCTAAACCCATAAATCACTCAAATTTACAAAATAAAAAGATTTGCCCATAAAAGTTAACAAAACATAGAGACATTTAACAATTACACTTAGACATTTAACAAGATTTTCTTATGCTTTGAAACCAAAACTCAAAGCCGATTCATCAATAAACTACACCAAAACACAAGCCAATTCTCATCAATTTCAGATCTGGTCAGCCACAACCGATCTAGATCAGCCACTACCAATTTGAGAAAGAGAGAGAGAAGATGAGATGATAGGCGATTTGGGTCAGCCACTACCAATCTGAGAGAGAAAGAGAAAAGATAAGATGATAGGCAATCTGGATTAGCCACTACCGATCTGGGTCTTTGGGTCTTCAACCATAGGATTTGGCCATGGGTCTTCGGCCATGGATTTAGAGAAGATAACAGGTCATGGGTTTTCAGTCATGAGATGGATCTGCCATGATTGGAAATGGGGCCAAAATGCTTCAAAACCTCCCATTTGTTTTGAGTGGTTGAATCTCCATTGTTCACATTTTCAGCACCCTTTATAGTAGATACAGGTTGTCCATCCACCAAGCCACGCTTAATTGTGTAAAATCGAAGTTCCACGTCTGCAGACTCACTAACCAAAAATCTTTCCTCTTTATCTATGTCTATGGACCATATTTCACTATGATGACCACTAACTATTTGCATACAGTGCTGGGTTTCAAGATCCTACACTCTCAAGATCCCATATTTCATTATTTTTATCTGATGTTGTTTAAAAGAAAATTAAATTGAAGAACAACTTCGGTTCTTATGGAAAAAATAATAAATAAAAGAAAAAAAATTTTAAGTTTTGTTTTTTAATTTATTTTCTTTTTTGGTTTTAATTTTCTGACATGGCTTTTAAAAAAAAATTAAAATGTTGACGTGACATATAAAAATGCCAAATAATATTTTAATCGCTACATCAGCACTACGTCAGCTAGTAAGGTGTTCTGTTTGCCACTTATGACTTTGCCATTAGGGCACTTACTGTAAGGACAAAAACAAGATCGCTTTTTTTTATTTTAGGAATTAAAAGCGGTAAAAATAAAAGATAGAGACCAAAGTGGGAGTCGTGTGAAAATATAGGGATGAAAATATGGTTTTCGTCTATTGAATATTAGTATAAATTTATAACCATCGTTATATAGTCCAAGTAAATATCTAAATACCACTGTACACTATTGACGCGATGATCACTCCATAAATGTAGGTGCTTGTGAAGTGTGAAGGGTAAAAGTCAGAGTTCAAGTCTCTAAAAAGAAGACTTACACGCATATACACTGAAATTAATTAGAGTAGAATTTTTATTTTATATCTAAAAATAAATAAATAAATATCTAAATTAACATATTAATGGATAACAATACACCCCGAAGTCATGCCAAACATTTAGAATTTGCACACTAAACTGTAATAATTTTACAATCAATACTGACGGGCCTGACGAAGCAAGTAATGACGACAAAAACATCACTGACGGATATATCACGAACGACGAAGACGAGGATAAAGCAGCAGGAATATTCAATACCGCCAATAAATGCCCAGGCTGGGTAAGAACAGCTGTACAGCCCGTTGGACGAATTAAAGCCCCGCCATAAACCAAAAGGCGTAACTGAAGGCAGCATTAAAACCACAATAACTGTCACAACGGTTAAGAAGCAAAAGGAACATATATAAACCAACCAAAAACACCGGCCAGAGGTACGATTACATAAAAAAAAACCAGCACTTTCTTTACTTTCAATTCCTTTTTGCAGCAATTCTAAAAAGCTAACTTAAGCATCGGAGGTGCTTTGGCAGGCACCACACCGGTGTCCACTCTGACAGATTGCGCCGTCACCCTCGGTCGTCGGAAGACGAAGCACAGGTCTGATTCCGTCTGAGCTTGATTCTTATTGTTACTGACGAACATTTTTGCTTCATCAGTTTGGCGCCGTCTGTGGGAAAGGCCACCTTTCGGTATTGGTACCTGAAGAGGCAGTACCCACTAATTTTTACAGTCAGATGGAATCCAATCTAGATCCTACCCCCCTGACCCAGCAAATCCAGGCCCTAGCGGCTACTGTGGAAGAACTCACCAGGCAGAATCAAGAGATGAAGATGCAGCTCCAGCAGATTCAATAGGAAGAGAGTCAGTCCAGGGACGGCCTAGAGGGTGAAGGAAATAGTCACAGGAGAGCCAGCACTCTCAGACCGACAACCTTTGAAGAGCAGAATTCAGATGTTATCAAAGAAATGAAGAGGGAGATGGACGAGTTACGGACAGCTGTCAAAGGGAAAACAGACCGGAGTGTGGATAGAATGATTAGAGCCACAGACTCGCCCTTCACAACAGCAGTGCTTGAATGTCCAGTGCCGCCCAAATTCCGTTTACCCCAATTGGAGCCGTTCGACGGATTGAGGGATCCTCAAGATCACCTCAACACATTCAAAACCACACTAGGCCTCCAACAACCTCCTGACGAAATATTATGTCGCTCCTTCCCCACGACTCTAAAAGGAGCAGCCAGGGAATGGTTCACTAAGCTGCTGTCATCTTCAGTAGATAATTTTGAACAACTGAGCGGTGCCTTCTTGAGGCATTTTATCGGGGGACAACGTCCAAAGAGGCCAGCGGATTACCTGCTCACTATCAGGCAAGGAGAGAAGGAGATGTTAAGATCGTATGTAAAACGTTTCACACGGGAAACCCTGGAAGTGGACGAAGCTGACGACAAAGTGCAGCTGACGGCTTTCAAGGCAGGATTAAGATCTCGGGACCTCGTGGCATCACTTGCGAAAAGTCCTCCAAGGACAATGGCAGAGATGCTCCTAAAAGCACAAAAGTATATGAATGCCGAAGACGCGCTCGCGGCCATAAGGGATACAGCAAAGCCGGGGGGCGTTGGAATGAGAGATCACGAGCGAAGAGGACAGAAAAGAGAACGAAGTGATCGTCAATTCAAAGACAGTAACAGGAATGACAAAGGCTCCCAAACAGTAAGATTTACCCCTTTAATTATGCCCGTTGACAAGATTTTGTCGCAGATTAAGGACGAGCGCCACTTGAAATGGCCACGGCCATTGCACTCGTCGCCCAACGTTCGCGACAAAAACAAGTACTGCCGGTTTCATAAGGATCACGGTCACTACACGGAGGATTGCCGCGATCTCAAAGAGCAAATTGAAGAACTAATAAAGAAGGGCAAGTTGCAGAAGTACGTGAAGAAAGAACAGTACCGTGGACCAAGGAACGGAAACACAAACCAGAAAGAATCATCGTCAATCAATGAAGACCGTCGATCTCATCCAGCACAGAATGTGATAGGCGAGATAGCAACCATTGCGGGAGGACCCTTTTCGGGGGGACCTTTTAGGTCTCTCAGGAAAGCATGCCAGAGGCAAATTAACAGCGTCCACATGATCCCCCCAGTCAAGCAAAGAAGGACAGACGAAGATATGTGCTTCAACGAGGCAGATGCAAGGGGGGTGAAGCAACCACACAATGATCCCTTGGTCATAATGTTAACCCTAGAAGGGTTCAACACCAAGAGGATCCTCGTGGATAACGGCAGCTCTGCTGACATCATCTACCTCCCCGCGTTCCAGCAATTGAAACTAGATCCAAAAAGACTGCGCCCATTTGACTCTCCCCTCGTCAGCTTCAGTGGGGATCGAGTATATCCCAAGGGCATGGTGACGTTGACAGTGACGATCGGGACCTATCCAAAGCAGTTGACCCGCCAGTTAGATTTCTTGGTGGTAGATTGTCCTTCATCCTACAACGCAATCATTGGAAGACCCACACTCAATAAATGGAGGGCGGCAACGTCTACATATTGTTTGAAAGTAAAATTCCTGACAGACAACGGGGTCGGCGAAGTAAGAGGAGACCAAGTTTTAGCTCGGGAATGTTACCAGGCCGTACTAGCTGCACGGGAAAACCACACTTGGGTGATAGAAGAGAAAGAAGGGGAAAAGGAGGAGAGTGGCGAATGTAAGGACGAAGCACTGGAAACGATTGAATTAGCTGTCGGGGAAGTAACTAAAACGACGAAGATAGGAAGAATGCTGAGTTCGGAGATGAAGGCCAAGCTTGTTCGATTACTCCGAGAAAACCTGGATATCTTCGCTTGGACTCACGAAGACATGCCAGGCATATCCCCTGAAGTCATCCAGCATGAATTGAGGGTGAACCCAGAGAAAAAGCCCATCCATCAGAGACGAAGAACCTTCACTCCGGAACGAGACAAGGCAGTGACGGACGAAGTCAACAAGCTCTTGGCAGCAGGCTTTATTCGAGAGGTACATTATCCGGAATGGCTTGCCAATGTCGTCTTAGTAAAGAAAGCCAACGGAGCATGGAGAATGTGTGTGGACTTCACGGATCTGAACAAGGCATGCCCAAAAGATAGCTTTCCTCTACCAAGGATAGATCAGCTAGTAGATTCAATGGCTGGAAATAAGTTACTGACGTTTATGGACGCCTTCTCCGGGTACAACCAGATAAAGATGGCAGAGGAAGATCAAGAAAAAACTGCCTTCGTTACGAGTCAAGGACTCTACTGCTACAAGGTGATGCCCTTCGGGCTGAAGAATGCCGGAGCCACTTATCAGAGGTTGGTGAACAAGATGTTCAAGAATCAAATTGGCAGGAACATGGAAGTGTATGTGGATGACATGCTCGTCAAGAGCAAAGAAGAACTTTCTCATCTCGAAGATTTGGAGGAAACTTTCACCACTCTCAGGCAGTACAAAATGAAATTAAACCCAGGTAAATGCGCATTTGGGGTAGCCTCGGGGAAGTTCTTAGGGTTCATGGTTTCCCAGAGGGGTATAGAAGCTAATCCGGATAAGGTTCGTGCCATTATCAACATGGAATCGCCAAAGACGGTTAAAGAAGTCCAGAAGCTAACAGGAAGGATCGCGGCGCTGAAGAGGTTCGTCTCCCGAGCAACGGACAAATGTCACCCTTTCTTCAAAACTTTGAAAAAAGCTTTCGTCTGGACTGACGAGTGTGAGAAGGCGTTTCAAGAGCTTAAACGTTATCTGAGTAATCCACCTCTCTTAAGCCCGGTAAGAGAAGGAGAGCCTTTACAGCTGTACCTGGCGGTATCAGTCACGGCCGTAAGTGCGGCCCTAATTCGTGAAGAGGGTAAGAAGCAGCTGCCAGTTTACTACGTGAGTCAGGCCTTCCAAGGAGCTGAGTATAGATACCCGATGATCGAGAAGATCGTGTTCGCGCTAATAGTGGCCTCACGTAAACTCAGGCAATACTTCCAGGCAAGCCCAATCCTGGTCATGACTGATCAACCTATCAAAAAGTCCATGAATCGACCCGAGGCAGCCGGAAGGATGATCCAGTGGGCCATCGAGCTTAGCCAATTTGACATCGAGTACCATCCCAGGACGGCCATCAAAGCGCAGGTACTGGCAGACTTCGTGGCCGAATTCACCTTTGCAAATGAAGACAGCCAAATTACGGACGAAGGTAGATGGACGATTCAAACTGACGGATCCTCAACTCAAAGGAGGGGTGGTGTAAGGGTCGTCATAACCACCCCTGACGGAGAAGTGCTTAAGTACGGTGTCCAGCTACGATTCTCAGCCACCAACAATGAAGCCGAATACGAAGGAATACTGACGGGACTAAGGCTCGGAAAAGCCCTCGGGGCCAAGAACCTACTAGTTCAAAGTGATTCAAAACTGGTAACTGAACAGATAAAAGGAGAATACGAGGCAAAAGAGGACAGGATGCAAAAATACCTCAGGCTGGCGAAACGCCTTATCCAAGAGTTCGATGCAGTCAGGATTGAACAGATCCCTCGAGACCAGAACATCGTAGCAGACGAGATTTCAAAAATATCATCGTCAGACGAGTGGCCGTCAAGGGGCAAGTTTATGATTGAAGTCCAGAAGCATCCCAGTATTGAAGAAGTGTCTGCGTTCCAGATCCAAGGTACGAACAGCTGGATCACGCCTATTATGTCTTTTTTGCAGGACGGATACCTCCCCCAAGACGCAGACGAGGTGAAGAAGGTTAGAAAAAGAGCGGCCAGATTCACGATCTTAAACGACACCTTATACAAAAGGGGCTTTTCCATGCCCTACTTGAAGTGTGTTGACGAAGACGAAGCCAAGTACATCCTGAGGAAAGTTCATGAAGGAGTTTGCGGAAATCATGCTGGCCCGAGATCCCTGGTAAGCAAAATTATTAGAACAGGTTATTTCTGGCCAACCATGTAGGTGGACGCAGTAGACTTCGTCAAGAAATGCGACAAGTGTCAAAGGTTCGGGAACGTCCAACGGCTTCCAGCGGAGAAGATGACGACCGTATCCTCCCCCTGGCCGTTCGCTCAATGGGGAATTGACATCATCGGCCCACTGCCAGTAGGAAAAGGGCAGGTAAAATTCTTATTGGTCGCGATTGATTACTTCACAAAATGGGTGGAAGCAGAGGCAGTGGCAACCATCACCGAAGCACGAATCCAGAGCTTCGTTTGGAGAAATATAGTCTGCAGGTTCGGGATACCAATGACGATCATATCAGATAATGGACGGCAGTTCGACAGCCAAGCCTTCAAGGACTTCTGCTCAGGATTGGGTATCAGAAACAAGTTCTCGTCTCCAGGACACCCGCAGGCCAATGGGCAAACGGAGGTGACGAACCGGACGTTGCTAAAGATCATAAAAACCAAGCTGGATGACGCGAAGGGTGCCTGGCCAGACGAACTCCCAAACGTGTTGTGGGCTTATAGGACCACGGCAAGAACCCCTACGGGGGAAACACCTTTCAGACTCACATATGGCACTGAAGCCGTGATACCGGTCGAAGTGGGAATCAATAGCCTCAGGCGCGAGGCATTCCAAGAAGAAGATAACGACGATCAACTCAGGATCAACCTTGATTGCTTGGACGAAGTAAGAGACCAAGCCTCCATCAAGATGACCAAGTACCAGCAGAAGATGGAAGAATACTATAACAAAAGAGTGAAACTTAGACGATTTGAAGTAGGTGACCTCGTCTTACGCAAAGTCAGCACGGCCACAAAAGAACCAACACAGGGGAAGCTAGGACCCACATGGGAAGGGCCCTACCGAGTTACTCAATATTCCAGGCAAGGGAGTTATCATCTAGAAGCCATGAATGGGCAGAAACTTCCACGACCTTGGAACGTCGAACATTTGAAGAAGTACCACCAATGAATGTAACCAATGGATATGTTCAGATTTAATAAAGAAATTTCATTATTTACTAATACTTCTGCGTCCACAGGTCTTAATTACTTGGGATTTTTTCCTCCCAATCTCACAAATTTTCCTAAGTAACAAGATTCCGCCTTGACGGATGTAAGTTACTGACGATTTGAAGAGACATTGAATCTCAAAAATTTTCCTAAGTAACAAGATTCCGCCTTGACGGATGTAAGTTACTGACGATTTGAAGAGACATTGAATCTCAAAAATTTTCCTAAGTAACAAGATTCCGCCTTGACGGATGTAAGTTACTGACGATTTTAAGAGACATTGAATCTCAAAAATTTTCCTAAGTAACAAGATTCCGCCTTGACGGATGTAAGTTACTGACGATTTAAAGAGACATTGAATCTCAAAAATTTTCCTAAGTAACAGGATTCCGCCTTGACGGATGTAAGTTACTGACGATTTAAAGAGACATTGAATCTCAAAAATTTTCCTAAGTAACAGGATTCCGCCTTGACGGATGTAAGTTACTAACGGTTCAAAGAGACTGAGACTCAAATTTTTCTAAGTAACAAGATCAAAAGGAAAGTGCAAGAAGAAAACATCACTGATAAAGGAAACGTTGAAGATGGCTATGTTACAAGGGTGCAAAAAGAAAACTAGTGCATGCAATTAAAGCCCAAAAACCGAGGGCAAATTCCATTGTTTCCAGACCCACAAACACTGGCCAAGCCATTCCACAAAAATTGTTCAAAAAAGACAAATTGCTTCAGCAATGGAGCAAAAAAAAAAAAAAAAAAAGTGAAAACAAAAGATTTTTTTTAAGCAACAGGACAATCTTGATTAGCAAAAGGAGCAGCACCATCAGGAGCAGGTTCGTTGGCTAAGGCGTCCTCTGAAGCACCAGGTTGACCAGAAGAAGACTGAGCAGCCTCGTCCATAGCCATCTCTTGGTCAATCTCCTCAAAATCAAGATTCTCCAAATCCACCCCCGAAGGGTGCTTGACGAGGAACCTCCTCAGCAGCTCGAATCCTTTGAAGTACCAACTAAGCAGGACAGTGTTGTACTCGTCTGTGGTCTGGAACGCCTCAACGGACCGAGCCGCTATGGTCTTCAATTTCTCTTTAGATGCCAGGAGTTGCTCGTCCTTCTCCATAGTTAATTGACGCTCAACCCTCAGGTCGTTATTCAGAACCTTCATCTGCTCCTTCAACTCGTTGGCTTCCCCCATTGATTGAATCAGGTCCTTCTTCAAACCAGAGTTCTCGGCTTCCAGGACCTCCACTCTCGATGCAAGGGAGGCAGCTTTCGCTTCTTGAGCTAAGTACTCCGAGGTAATGTGCAAACTCTCCCCCAACACCTGAAACAAAAATTAAGGCCGTCAGCACGTGAAGCTTCAGAAAGAGTCTCAAAACCACCTTGCCTTAAGATTTTTACCTGAACAATCTTCTGTACATGACGGCTCGCAATACTGTTGAAAGGCACTCCGGTAAGAACCTTCAAATCACCTGCAGCCACGGCTCCATGCGCCCTCTTCACCGCCAGACTCTCATCGTCCCAAATGGTAGACGAGGAAGAAGCAACCTTATCCTTCGCCGTCTCTAAGCGTGGCCTCTTGGAAACGGGAGTAGGAAGCTCCTCGATCGACGTGGAAGGGGAGACCATCCTCGTCACCTCCACCCCAGAAGTGACGGGAGTAACCTGAGTCGCGGGCGAAGCGGAAGAATCTTTTACTCGAACTCCCTTTCTCCCCAAGTGTGACAGAGGCTCGTTCTTCTTCGATTTGATCTTGGCGTACAAATCCTTGTTAAATCTCGTAGTCATCTCTAAAAAAAAAAAAAATATAATGACGATATAAACGAAGACAAAGAAGAACAGTCTCTACTCACGAATCAAATACTTACTTTTCTTTTCTTCGATCTCGATGTTGCGAAGAACAAAGGAAGAAGGCTCTGGCCCCAAACAGTAGAAAGCCAGAGTTCTGGGACACACAAGATCGTCCCAATCCTCGATCGTCTGCGCGTACTCAATGGCTTTTCTCACTCTCTCCTTGTATCGACTCTTCAACTTTGGCCGTTTCGTCACTAAAAAAAAAAAAAAAAAAAAAAAAAAAAAAAAAAAAAAAAAAAAAGATCAACGAAAACGTCGTCAGTAGCAACAGGGAGCAAATAAAAAAAAAAAAAAAAAACTCAACGGACGAAGATAGACATTGATGCACCTAATGATGGGTTTCCACACTGACGGCGTAACCTCAGGAGATCACCCCAAATCTCACTCGAGAAGGTCTCAAAATCGTCACCCGACACAAAGAAAAATCGGGACTTCTAGTACCTGAAAGATGAAGGCAAGCCCTTGATAATCCTATGTTTTCTCTCCCAAGGCACTAACTCATAGTACCCATATTCTCTAGACGATTTTAGCCGGTACAAATGGACAAGCTCGTCCAATTTGAGCATATCGCCGTCCACGGCCGCCATCTAGATACCCATACAACTCACCACGATCCTCCAGGAATTAGGCATAAGCTGTCCAGGAGCTATGCCAAAGAAATCCAACATCTCCATCAAAAAAGGATGGACGGGAAATCTCAAACCACACAAGAAGGCCGCCTCATAGAAACAAACCTCCCCCGGGAAGAAGCTACATGCCCGGTCATTTACTCCCGGTAAACGAACCCTCACCCGTTCGGGAAACTGAAACCTATCTCTAAACCTCCCTAGGGTTTCAGCGTCGAGACCACACTCCTCCCCAAGGGCGTGAAAAGCCCTAACTTCTCTAAGACTCGAAATGGCCGTATCTCCTCCCTCTGGGTCGTCGCTGGACGAAAGCCCAGTATCTAATTCGCTCGACCTAACGTCAGACATAGTTCCTAGCACCCTTTCTTTACCCCTATACCAATCCACGGACTGACGAAGCAAAGACAGCAAGTCAGCCAACACTAATTCTAGACCGTTACCCTCACAAATAAAGCCACCTAGGTGCAGAGAGCTACCTACAAAACCTCCCAAACGAGCAAACAAGAAGGAAATCGAGGGGCAAGCTGTCCTAACCTCAGAGCCACTAACCATCAAGATCTAAAAAACAACATAGGCAGAATAAAACCCCCCACAAAAAGGAAAAAGGGGGAAAGGGGAAAGAGGAACAAAAATCAGAAAAGTCACGGAAAGGGGAAACAAAGCCAAAGATTGAGAAAATACAAATACCTCGAAAGCGCAGACTTCGCCGTACCACCACGCAACGTACCGGTCTGAAAATGAAAGATCGCCGGAGAAGAATTTGCAGGGAAAAGTAGAAGAAACGCAGAGCAACAGAAATATTTTTGAAAAAAAACAAAGAACAAAGAAAGGGAAGTTAAATAGCACAGAAATTAAAACAGCGGGAAAAACGAAGAGGCAAATGATGGAAACATTAATCACCACCAACCAAAGCACGACACGTGGCCACGATCAGAACAACGCCACCACTGCGCATTTATTGCGGCACGAAACTCCAAGAATCACCCACCAACTTTTCACCTTCCCTGATCGCCACGACATGTCATGACGACCAAGGAATCCGGGGGCAACTGACGGGCCTGACGAAGCAAGTAATGACGACAAAAACATCACTGACGGATATATCACGAACGACGAAGACAAGGATAAAGCAGCAGGTATATTCAATACCGCCAATAAATGCCCAGGCTGGGTAAGAACAGCTGTACAGCCCGTTGGACGAATTAAAGCCCCGCCATAAACCAAAAGGCGTAACTGAAGGCAGCATTAAAACCACAATAACTGTCACAACGATTAAGAAGCAAAAGGAACATATATAAACCAACCAAAAACACCGGCCAGAGGTACGATTACATAAAAAAAAAACCAGCACTTTCTTTACTTTCAATTCCTTTTTGCAGCAATTCTAAAAAGCTAACTTAAGCATCGGAGGTGCTTTGGCAGGCACCACACCGGTGTCCACTCTGACAGATTGCGCCGTCACCTTCGGTCGTCGGAAGACGAAGCACAGGTCTGATTCCGTCTAAGCTTGATTCTCATTGTTACTGACGAACATTTTTGCTTCATCAAATACTATAGCGTAAGATTAGTGAGTTCACCATCTGTTAGTTTATATAATAATAAACAATAGGGTGGCCGATGTAAATTAATATCAAATTATAAATTATGATGTTGATTGCAGAAATTTTTGTGGTTGCAGGTGTCGCCATAATTTATTGTGGATAGCTGCATTTAACTCATATATATACATATATATGTATGTATATGTATATGTGTATGTATGTATGAGGTTTTTGAAATTTGCATATTAAGTTCTCCTTGGCATGAAGCTCCGATTTTGATCAACAATCACAATTATTCTTAATGAAACAAATATAACCTTAGGACAAGGATATTAAGAGGGTGTTTGATACATGTTTTTAAATAACAATTTTCAGCTTTTAAATAACATTACAAGTATTTCTATATAATTTTTTACCCACATGTATTACCACACATGTTTTCAAACAATATTTTTCAATTTTTAAGTGCATGTACCAAACACCCCTTAAAATTTTCTAAGTATATACCACTAGGATTCCTCTCTCAAAAAGCAAAAAATTACCTCTAAGATTCTAAGATTCTTCAGCTTGAGAGAAAGGCCCTCGAATGCACTTTTTTCGCACTTGCATTGGACTCGTCGACTGGTCCAACTAAAATTTGAATGCCCCACCCGAAAAAATCAATCCACATAACATTAGATTAGCTTGCAACTTAACAAAATACATGCTAATTAACTACAGCACATCAATATGACAAGCATTGTAGCTTAGCAAATGTTTTTTTTTTTTTTTTTCCTTCAATTTGTTCTGTCTCTCTTACGCATATACACACGCATACATGCATTGATGTTACGGAAACTTAAGAAAAATACACACAATACTCTCTTTAATGGAAAGAAACTAAATTGTTAGTTTCTAGATAGTAAACTTTGAATTCATGAGGAATTTTTTAAATCCACAAGGAGATAAATTGGAATCCACTAGAGAAAGAATTTGACAAAAATTCTGTATTTTATTAATAATAATCTATGAAAAAAAGTTTAAAGACTTAAGGGCTATTTAAGAGCTCCGTAAAACTTGATAGACAAGAAAATATATTTTAAAATAACTCTAAATTAATATCTAACTATACCAAGAACCAAATTTGACCTAAAAAGTATTAAAAGCACCTAAAAACAAGAGGATAAATAACCTAAACCTAAAATAACGAATTTTACCATTTAAAAAAAATAAAATAACAAATTTTACATTAAAAAATATCAAAATTAAATAATTATAAAAATTAAAAAGTAAATTCTATCCTACATATGCTCACATGCGTGGGACGGGAGCCTTAATAGACCAATAAAGTCAGACAAGATAAATGCTTTTGTTTCAGTGAATGGATCACCATGAAGGATGGAACAACAGAACGACTGTTTTCTCCAAAAAAACCTTTTATAACTATAATGTGGCGTTTGGTACGGGGTAATGTTTTAGGATTCCCAAAAATGTTTAAAGATTCTCATATTTGGTTGCAAGTTACGCTAGGAAATCAAATGTTAGGGGAATCTGGATTCCCCCCTTAAACCCCTCTCAGTAGGAATGTGGATTCCCTTTAAAACAGGTGGGAATCCAAATTCCCAAGCTTAAAGGAAATTGTACTTTTTAAAAATTGACAATTTTAACCCATTTTCCTTATCATTTAAGCAATTAAGAAAAAATATAAAACAAATCATCAATATATTTTCTCTTGTCTTTATCTTTTCCCACCAAAATAATATAAATAAGATAGACAACTATGTTGATATTTTCTTTAACAAAGTTTTATTTAGGTTTCACTTGTAGAAAAAAAAAGTGTTGTCAAGTTGTTTTGTTATAGATTAAACTCTTTTAAAAATTATTATTAAGAATAAAAACATTTAAGAATTGAGATAGTTATTTTTGTATTATACTTGTCATTTTGAAATGTTAGACTATAATTTTAATGAATTTGTCATAATTAATAGTTTATATTTGGTTTTTCATTATTTATTTAGAGGGAATTTTTTTTTTTTTTTTTTTTATAAAAGACTTGGTAGTTTACATTCAAATCTAAGGATAGAATGGGAAAAATAAATAATTCATTTAAAATTTCTGGGAATAAACCAAACATTATCATTTCACATTTCGAATGAAACCAAACATAGGAATAGCTATGTAGGGGCAGAAGTCCTAAACGCGTGCTTGGGCCTTGGGCCCAAGCCGAGAGCATTAACTTGTCTAGGGATTGCAAGATGGTGACAAGGGCCCCAAACTTGAAGGCCCATAAGCCCATTGTTGGATTATGGGCTATTGGGAATGGTCTGAGGAGGGAGGCCTCCTCGGCCAACTGAAAATGAAGGTCATAAGGCACTCCATGATGTCTAAGGAGGAACCGATGAAGCTCAACAAACGAGGCCACGTTCCAGCAGAAGGCAAAGAGAGTGAGAACAAGTGGGAAGCCCCAACAGACAGCTGCTGCCACCACATTAAGGACTTCACACCTACCATTCTGACCGCATTAATGAAGAAGTGACATCTGAAAAAACGGGGGTCAGCCTTATGGCCATTGGGGGAAGATTTCAAGAGAATGAAGGATGGGAAAGGCATCTGCATTAAAGGACTCCATGAAAGGAGGCACAAGGGTGAGGATATAAATAGAGGGGAAGAGAACATTGCCAGGGGGATGGCTTCAGGCTGGAAAAACTTCTTCTAGAAAAAGGAGAGAAACCAATACAGGACGTCCTCAGCTCATATTCGAGGAGAACCTACACTGTACCAGATCTCATCGCATGTAGTCGTGGACTCAGCCCAACATTGTTGTTTTCCATCGTCCTAGGAATTCTAGGTTTCAAGCCCACCCTCTACAAATTTTATTATTTAGGCCTCTTGGGCCTGTCCCTGTCACGCACTTGGGTCCAGGCCTGATTTATGTCCTTATAATTGGCGCCGTCTGTGGGAAACCTTGAGTAAAAGGATGTGAAGCATCATAGAGGGCTCAGGTTTGCACCATGCAGAGTCCATGGAATCCCAGCACGAGGATCACCTCTCACAGCTAGAGCGGGAAAGAGATCGGGGAAGCTAGCGTGCGTACAAAGCATACGCGCGGAAGGAGTAACACACGGGTAGGAAGCAGAACCTCCCGCGAAAAGAGTGTCAAAGCCATGCAGAAGGAGATCGACCATTTGAAAATGAAGCTGCGTCGGGAGAAACGACGGCGTAATCCCTCCCCTTCAGATCCTTCTTCAACAGGTTCTCGCAGTAACAACGGCAGTCCCAGGTCAGGAACCCCTCCCAGCGAATCCTCCTCCTGTGAGGACGACTACCCTCGCGACCCTAAGGGCAAGAAGACCTCTTCTAGGGGCTTGGCCAACAACGCTTTGAGCAAGGCGCTCCACCAAATCTCCAAATCACCTTTCACTCGTAGGATTGAAAGGAGAAGGCTTCCGAGGTGGTTTACCCAACTAACTTTCACCATTTACAACGGGCAGACGGACCTAGTGGAACACGTGAGCCACTTCAGCTAGAGAATGGCAGTGCACTCTAAGGATGAGACCTTGATGTGCAAAATCTTCCCCTCTAGCCTGGGACCTATCGCAATGAGATGGTTCAACGGCCTGAAGGCAGGCTTTGTGAATTCTTTCATGGAGCTCACCAAGGCATTCGGCTCACGCTTCGTCACCTGTAGCAGGGTGCCTCGGCCTTTAGATTCGCTATTGTCCATGGCCATGAGAGAGGGCAAAACCCTCAAGACGTACTCCGACAGATATTGAGAGATGTTCAACAAGATCAATAGGGATTTCGACGACATTGCCATAAGCACCTTCAAGGTCGGCCTTCCAAACAAGCACGATCTAAGGAAGTCCTTAACCAAAAGGCCTATCAAGAGCGTGCGTCGGCTTATGGATCGCATCGACGAGTATAAGCGAGTTGAGGAAAATCAGCTGCAAGGAAAGGGGAAGGCGAAGGTTATCCCTCAAGAGAGGAGGGATTTCAGGTCGGATAAATACAATAACAACAGGCTGAGGAGAGAGTTCTTTGGGCAGCCTAGTCTGACATCTACGCAGGTGGTCAATACCGTGTTCCGTGAATCCATGCTACGGGTGTTTGAGAAAATTCGTCATGAACCATATTTCCGATGGCCCAACAAGATGTTGGGGGATCCCACGAAACGTAACCAGAACCTCTTTTGTCAATATCATCAAGAAAGTGGCTACACAACAAAGAACTGCAGAAATTTGAAAAATTATCTAGGGCAGTTGGTGAAGGAGGAGAAGTTGGAGCAATTCTTATATCGGCCTGAAGGGCAGGCGATGCATACTGGTCCGGCCAAACAGGGTAATAGCGTTCTAAGACCCCCTTTGAGGACGATTAATGTCATTCTCACCGCTCTTGGGAGGACCGACTCTTGCCCTTCCAGGGTATTGTCCATGGTGCGAGCCCTCACCGAGGATTCTAGCTCTGAGCTGAAGAGGATGAAGGGTGACGTATTTCCAATTCTAGGCTTCTCGGACGAGGACAAAGTGGGGACCATCCAGCCGTATGATGATGCCTTGTTCATCATGTTGAGAATAGGGGGCTACGATGTAAAAAGGGTGATAGTAGACCAAGGAAGTGGTGCAAACATTATGTACTCTGATTTGTTCAAGGGGTTGAACTTGAGGTAGGAGGATCTTTTGGCCTATGATTCTCCACTGATAAGCTTTGAGGGGAAGGCAGTCGTCCCGAAGGGGCAGATTAGGTTGTCAGGCCTAGCGGTAGTTGAAGTGGATTTCATCATGATCAACGCCTATTCTCCCTACACGGCCATTGTAGGAAGACCGTGGCTGCACACTCTGGGCGCTGTCTCCTTGACTCTCCACGCCAAGGTGAAGTTCCCGTTTGGCAGTCAGGTTAAAAAAATTGTCGGGAGTTAGTCTGTGGCGAGATAGTGCCTAAAAGTCGCAGTTTTGCACAGACTGGAGCTAGAGCCCTCGGCCTCGGCTGCTTTTACCTCATAGCAACTAGCTTCTTCTGCCACGACTGGGGAGATAGTGGCAGAAGAACCCACATATGAAGGGTTGGATAGAGTCCTTGTGGGTGGCGACCCTGAAAGGTTCTTCCAGGTAGAGGCCTAATTGCCAGCCGAGGAAAGGGAGGAGTTGCTCGCGTTCTTGAGGAAGAACCTTGACGTGTGTGAGAAACCGCGCCCCCGGCCCGTTTTATAAGAAGTTGGGCCAAACCCACGTGAATGGGTGGAGTCGTGTTATTGTCTCTCAAAATGGAGGTTCGACTAGTTATATTTTTCCCTTTAGATTAAGGGTTTTACAATGGAGTCGCCACTTATTTAATTATTGGAAAAATAAGAAAACCAAAATTAAAAAAATTCCTCATTTTATTAACTTTCAATTGAATTTACATTGGTCATAGGAAAATTACATGGCTTTGGTCTTAGATACAATCTAAGAAAAAGTACATGGCTTTGTTTCCTAGTTACAATCTAAAAATTGAAAATTACATGGACAAGCATTTGATCTACTAACCCTTGATCTAAGTTCGGAGGCTATGTTACAAGGTGGGAAGGTGTTAGGCACCCACCTTACCCGGTAAAACCGGTCTTCTAGACTATGGTGGCCAACATTCATATCATATCATCCAATATGTCAATGAATTTACATGGTGAATTTAATGTGTGTGCATGTGATAAACCCTAATTCAATTTATTAAGCATTGCATTTGGATTGAAAAATGAATTCTAGTGAATGTGTGTGGATGGTGATACCCTAGATTCAAGGATTTGAAAGAACTATGAAACAAACATGTTTTTCATATTTTTAATGTGAATTTAGGATTAAAACCAATGTTATGCATGAACATGTGATGAACAACCAAGAACATGTAAAGAACACATAATAACATTTAAGAACATTCAAACATATTCAAGGAAATTTAAATAGTTACTATCATGCTTTAATCCTAAACTCTTATCATGGCAACACAAAAAACAAGTTAGGAAAAGGAATTATACCTTCATTCAAGATCAATATGGTGGATGAGGAGACTTTTGAGGGAGGTCTTATGGGTGGAGGAAAAGAAGAGTTAGGAAAGGAAGAGTAAGTCTCACTCAATACTTTGAGTCTCAAGAAGACCAAAATATGACAAGACTACTCCACTTCCTAGAACTCAAGAGAGAGAAGAGAGGGGGTTTTTCTCTGTCTCTTGGAATGAATGAGAGGTGGGTTTATATAGTAGTGGTGGAGGAAATAGGAATGGAAGGCCATTAATGAGGGTTGACAATGAATCATGAACCTAGACCTCATTTTAGCCTTTGGGGAAATTTGGTGCATTAAATGGAGAGATTTGTGGGAGTGGGGAGCAAGCCAAAATTCGGTTTTCCCGTGTAGCTGCTGTAACAGCCTGTAGAGCCAATTTTGAAAACCATATCTGACTCAATTTTGATCGGAATTGTGTCGTTCTTGTGCTCAAATTGAAGCCCTGGATGTCTAGTTTCTGGGAAAATTAACCTCATTCACAGATTCAAAATATTCTGAGAGATATCAATGAAATAGTGAGCAGAGGTCATTTCTTAGAAAAATAGTTTCAGCACAATTAACATTAATAGGTCCCCAATTAGTTTCCAATTAACATTAATAGGCTCCAATCACTCCCATTTCAGACCTAATTAGTTCCAAATTTACCCTAATTAAAAGATAATTGCACAAATTACTCATTGAATAATTAATGTTTAATTATCTAATTAATTAGGTGTATGCAACCTTACCATAAAATGTAGTCCTGACCAATCAAATTATGACGCATCATTAATTTCAAATTGATTATAATTATAACCAATTGGAATTAATTGTTCATAATCACATAAGGTCGGACTCAATTTGTGATAGTGCATCTCGGCCATTAAAACTTGATTTGATGATAACTTTCAATCTGATGGTCCGATTAGGGCTTATAACTAATCGATTTGATCGTTACAACATCAAGATCATTTTGGTGAAATGAGATTAAGGATCTAATGACCAAAATCAAGATGCATATTTCTAAGGTGAAATTACCCTTTTACCCTCCAAGTGAGGTTAAATGCGGGTTGCAAAATGAGGTGTCAACAACGTGTTCGTATGGAATGCCTACAAGGTTCCAGGGATCGACCCAAGCTTCATCTGTTACCACCTGAATGTTAACCCAGCTGCAGTGCCGAAGAGGCAACCACGACGGCGCTCTTCCAAAGAACATCCTGACGCTGTTAAAGAGGAAGTCACCAAACTTAAGAGAGTTGGGGCTATCAAGGAAGTATTCTATCCTAAGTGGTTGGCATACACAGTCGTGGTGAAGAAGAAAAGTGGGAAATAAAGAGTATGCGTGGATTTCACGGATCTGAACAGGGCTTGCCCCAAGGACTCTTTCCAAATGCCTAGTATAGATCAGCTGGTGGACGCGATAGTCGACCACCCTCGGATGAGTTTTCTAGATGCCTTTCAGGGGTACCACCAAATACCTTTGGCTTCAGAGGACCAAGAGAAAACAGCTTTTGTCAACCCCATCGGCAACTATCATTACAAGGTAATGCCATTTGGCTTGAAGAATGTTGGGGCTACCTACCAGAGGATGATGACCAGGATGTTCGAGGCTCAGTTAGGGAAAACTGTCGAAGTATATGTGGATGACATGGTTGTAAAGAGTAAGGCTGTACCTATGCATGTGACCGACTTGAACAACACTTTCCAGAAGTTAAGGAAGCATAAGTTGAGTTTGAATGCCTCTAAGTGCTCCTTCGACATGGGGTCTGGCAAGTTTCTGGGGTACATGCTCACTCATAGAGGAATTGAGGCCAACTACACCCAAATCACAGCAATCTACAATCTACAACCTCCTTGGAATCGAAAGGAAATCCAAAGGCTGGCAAGGATGACGGCCGCTCTCAATAGATTCATCTCTCGGTTTGCGGACAGATGCTGACCCTTTTTCCAATTGTTAAATAAGTGGAAAGGATTCGAATGGACCAAAGAATGTTCCACAGCTTTCCAGCAGTTAAAGGAATACCTCTCTCAGCCACCCATTATGTCTCGCCTAAACATAGATGAAGTTTTGTTCGCATATATAGCCGTGGCTATTCATGCCTTCAGCCTGGTTCTAATACGAGACGACGATAGTGTGCAGAGGCCGGTCTATTACGTGAGCAAGTCTCTGCAAGAAGCTGAGATACAGTATCTACCATTGGAGAAAGCGATTCTAGCCGTGGTGCATGCAACGCGCAGGCTCTCGCACTACTTCCAGTCTCATATGGTCATCGTGCTGACTCAACTCCCCCTTAAGTCCGTGTTATGGAATGCTGACTACTCCAGCAGGATCACCAAATGAGGAACTATCTTGGGAGCTTTTGACATCAAGTACATGTCTCACACCTCTGTGAATGGGCAGGTCCTTGCTGACCTAGTGGCGGAGTTTGCTGAGCCTCTTGTGGAAGAGAAGCCTGAGGGGTGGGGCATGGATGGAAAATCAATTGGCACGATCTCATGCGAGAAGCCCCCAGTATGGAAGGTGTAGGTGGACAGAGCAACCAACTAGAAGGGTTCAGGCGTAGGGATAGTTCTGATATCCCCGGAGGGAATTATCTTGGAGAAGTCTTTGAAATTGGTATTCTTGGCTACCAACAATGAAGCCGAGTACGAAGCTCTACTAGTGGGAATGGACATGGTTCAAAAAATAGGGGGAAAATCGGTGTAGGTGTTCTCGGACACGCGGCTTATGGTCAGCCAGGTGGAAGGAAGGTTGGAAGCCAGGGAACCAAGAATGCAGAAGCATTTGACTGCGCCAAACACTTGCAGTCCAAATTCAAGTCTTTTGCAGTGTCGCATATCTCTAGAAATGGGAATACGCACGCTGACTTGCTGGCCATGCTTGCAACCTCCTTGGCTCAAAGCCTACCACGGGTCATCCTCATTGAAGACCTATTTAAGCCTACTGGGACAAGTGGTGATGCCCTCCGAATTCACCAGGTCAGAACGGGACCCAGTTGGATGGACCCAATAGTGTCCTTCCTTAAACATGACGTTCTGTCAGAAGAAAGGTCCGAGGCCGACAAGATCTGTAGAAAGGCTCTGCGATTTTGGTTGTCTGAGGATGAGAAACTGTATAAACGCTCTTTCTCAAGACCTTACCTGCTGTGTATACATTTTGAAGCAACGGAGCTGCTATTGGAAGAATTACACGAAGGGGTATGCGGTAGCCACACGGGAGGAAGGTCATTGGCCCATAAGGCCCTTACCCAAGGATATTAGTGGCCGAACATGCAAAAAGAAGCGTAAGACTATGCGAGAAAGTGCGATCAGTGCCAAAGATTCTCTCCCAACATTCACCAGCCTAGGGGTGTCCTCAATTCGTTGACTAGCCCTTGGTCATTTGCTTAGTGGGGCCTGGATATTGTGGGACCCTTCCCCAGGGCGGCGGGAAACAAAAGGTGGTTGCTCGTCGGACAACGGACTGCAGTTTGACAGTAAAGCCTTCAGAAAGTACTGTGGGAACTTCGGTATCACAAACAGGTACTCCGCCCTAGCCTACCTGCAGGGGAATGGCCAGGCCAAGGAGGTCAATAAGGTGATAGTCAATGGGCTTAAGAAAAGGCTAGATGACGCTAAAGGCAAATGGGTAGACGAAGTGTCGTACGTGCATTGGACTTATCGAACTACACCCCGAAGGTCCACGGGAGAGACCCCATTTTCGATGACATATAGTGCTGAAACCGTGATCCCTTTGGAAGTGGGGTTTCTGACAATGAGGACGCGTTCCTTCACCCCAGACAATAATGATGATTTGCTGCAGAAGGGGCTGGACTTAGTTGAAGAGAGGTGAGAGAACGCTATGGTTCGGCTAGCTTGCTATCAACAGAAGCTCAAGCTAGGGTATGACTCCTACGTGAAATCAAAGCCCCTTTCTCCTGGTGACTTAGTCCTAAGGAAGTTGTAGGAGCCGCTAAGGACCCAGCGTGGGGAAAGTTAAGACCTAATTGGGAGGGGCCCTACCGTATTACGTCAGTGGCTGGCATAGGGTTGTATTATCTTACTGACCAAGATGCAAAGCTTGTGAAACCGCTTGGAATGTAAATAACCTTAAAAGATACTACTATTAATAAAAGGCAATCATGCCATCTATTTAAATATTATTATGTCGTGTAATTTGTTAGCTTGTTAGTCTTCAATATCAAACGAAAACTCAATGTCAAGTAAAAGCCCAACTATTTTACTAAGTGTTAATGTTAACCTTAGCTATACCGGGTCCTTGGACCACCTGCTTTGGAAAAATTTAACATACGGTTCTTTTTTACTATGTGTTAATGTCAACCTTAACTAGGCCAAGTCCTCGGACCACCTGCTTTGGAAAAATTTAACACGCGGTTCTTTTTTACTAAGTGTTAATGTCAACCTTAGCTATGCCGGGTCCTCGGATCACCTGCTTTGGGAAAATTTAACATGCGGTTCTTTTTTACTATGTATTAATGTCAACCTTAGCTACGCCGAGTCCTTGGACCACTTGCTTTGGAAAAATTTAACACGCGGTTCTTTTTTACTAAGTGTTAATGTCAACCTTAGCTATGCTGGGTCCTCAGATCACCTGCTTTGGAAAAATTTATCATGCGGTACTTTTTTACTAAGTGTTACTGTTAACCTTAGCTACGCCGGGTCCTCGGACCACCTGCGTTGGGAAAATTTAACATGTGGTTCTTTTTTACTAAGTGTTAATGTCAACATCAGCTATGCCAAGTCGTCGGACCACCTGCTTTTGAAAAATTTAACACGCAGTTCTTTTTTACTAAGTGTTAATTTCAACCTTAGATATGCCAGGTCCTCAGACCACCTGCTTTGAGAAAATTTAACATGTGGTTCTTTCTTACTATGCGTTAAACAAACTTACATCTCACTAGGTCATTTTCTTTCTTATGTGTTTGATTGATCTTTGTGTCATGAAGTTCAGCGTATTTCTCACATGAAAATTGCTTACTAAAGAACCAAGTTTATAAACGAAACCGGTCATTCAAGAAATGCTCGTGGAGAGACACTAGTAGGGGAAATCACGTCTAAGAGATATTAGCAAAGAAGTTAAAAATCAAAACCCTTTTCATTAACCACAAGTTGATTACATAGGGAAATACATGTAAAAGGGGCAAAAACGATAAGGGATGTGAACAGAAAGAAAATCCAAAAGGGGCCTCAACGGCTTAGGTCTTGGCCTTGGATGGAGGATCCTCTTTAGGCTCCGCCTCAGTTAACTGGACCTCGCCTTCCTCTCCTGGTGGCTTGAGCTCCGCAGGCAGAGAAGTAGTACCCTCGAGGGATGGAGGAGCATCAGTAGGTTCTGTCTCTAGAAAGAACCATGGGCCCCTTCCCCTTATCTTTATTAGTCTCCTCCTCTAGAAGGGCGCCTTGGCTTAAAAGGATTAAGACCTGAGGAAGAGCAGGAGCGGCCAGGGAGGTGGAAGGAGCTAAAAGAGGGGGAGCGTCAAACTTGCGGATATCGGGGGGATACCACACATTCTCAGCTTTCCTCCATTCAAACGTGGCAGGAGCCCCTGCCACGTTCAGAGCCTCCGACCACACCTGCCTGCAGTAGTCCCTATACAGGTCGGCCAGTTCCTCGACCAGACAGATCTCTGTCTCCTTGACCCCCTTCTGAAAAGAAGCAACCGAGGCAGGGTCAACGACATCCTTAACAATGAGAGCCTTGTCCTCGGCCCTTGCCAGCTCTTCCTTCAAAAGGGCAATGTCCTACTGGGCCGCGGTAAGATCCTTCTTCTAGCCTCGAAACTCCTTTCACTACATCTTGGCTTGAGCCTCGGCAGTCTTGAGTTCGGCCTCAGCGCTTCTCTTCAACTGCTCCTCCGCCGTTAACTTCTTGGTGAGCTTCTCCTTCTCGGCCTCAACTAGATTGAGAGCTCTCTTCGTCTCAACTCTGACGTTGAATTCAACACTGGCCAAGCAAGAAAGGTTGAACAATATGTACTAAGCACAAGTTCCTCTTCAGGGAGAGGAACAATTACTACTGCTGCATCTGCTCAAGGGCTTCCATGTCTTTGGGAAGGAGCAAGGGCTGTTCAAGAGTCTCGGCAAGGTAAAGGGAGTGCCCTTTCTGGAACTTTCTTATGCCGGAGCGATCAGGGATGGGAATCCCGTCTAGCTCCAACGCAGGAGACCAGAAAGTTTAGGCACGGCGCAAGTCGGCCTGCCCATGGCTCTCTCCGCTTTCCACTTAAGGGGCATGTGTCCTGCTCTTGGTGGTCTTTAGTTATTGTTGTTGTTATTGTTGTTGCTGTTGTTGTTACTATTGCTTCAGCTTCTTCTAATAAGCCACCTCGATTTCCTCACTCTCCTTTTTCCTCTTCTTCTTGAGGTCAAGGGCATGAGCCTTGGGGTCAATAGGAGGAGGATGAGGAGGTAGTTGAGGAGAAAGTTAGGATCTAGCGGCACCCTTCTTGGCCACTTGCGCACCTCGCGTGCCCATGAGTGACCTTAAACTAGCCATCTCTTCCTCCTCGGTGCTGCTGTCCACCTTCGAGATTATTAAACCCCTTATCCCAGAGCACTCAGTGGCTTCGTCGTCCAAGAGGTTAACAATGTTACCCTTTTCAGGCTTCTCAACCTCTTCAAGCCTAAATTGGTCTATCTCCTCCTCAGGTGACAGACGTGGGGATGCAGACTCTTCTCGGGCTATAGCTGCTATGCGCCGCACCGAAAGAGGGACTGCTCTAGTGGAAGGCGTGTATAGGATTATGGACGGATTGTCGGGCACGTCGGGTTTGGAAAGGAAATTGGGCCTGGAAATGTCTATCCGTTTACACCTCCTATCACCCGCGACAATGGCATCATCGACCTTTTGGAAGGCGTTTGAGAGAGGGTCGTACCCCAATATAAGATGGGCTACCCTTACCTGTAGGTCCTCGTTGACGAACACCTCGGATCTCAATACTCTGTTAAGGTTTGAGATATTAACGTCCCCCAAGCAAGGAGATACATGCTGCTTATCTGTAAAGGAAACATTCAAAGGGCCAATTGTGGTTAAGCTGAAAACAAACTTGGGCGACAAAGGCATTAAGTTACAAAAATTTAAAGGGCGAAGCTAAGGGAACTGAAGCTTAGACCAGAAGTCTTAAATCCTAGGCGACCACACCTAGTTTCCCCTCTCTGACGGGGCAATGAACTCCGTCATACCATCTCCCGAAGGCGACTACGTAATCGTCTTTCATCCCCTTGTTAGATTTGGGGAGACACGATATAAGCCTAATGACACTAGACCGGGACTTAAGGTAATACCCTACGTTCTTCAACTGGTGACACTCATACAAGAAGGCAACGTCGCGCCATGTGAGGTTTAGACCCATCTGCTCGTTTAGAGCGTCCACACAGCCCAAGATCCTAAACATGTTAGGCGTACATTGGTCGGGGCACAACCTATGGCTGCGAAGGCATTCACTAGTGATGTTTCTCATAGGAAGGGTCATCCCACCCTTTAAGAAGGCAATGATGGGGATAACAACCTGTCCTTCCCCCCTAGAGTCAACCACCGCCTCAGGAGGGCAATATTTTAAATCCACTACTAGAGGAATGTGGTATTTGGCTCAGAATCCTTCCATACCAGATACGGAATCCACCAGACACTTGAACCTACCCATCTAGTCGAGATTAAAGCGAAGATTTAGAAAGGAAAGGGAAAAAAGTCAACAGTCGAGGAGAAAGGGGCTAAGGGAACGAGAACTTACTGAGAAGAAGGTGTACGACTCTTTGAGTGCTTCTGGAGAGAAAGTAGAGGTAGACGCTTCCAGGGATGCAGTTGCTTTTTGGGAGTAATGACTGGCTACGCAACTTCCTCAACGTTTGGGGAGTTTAGGAGGCGAAAATTCATGAAGGTTATCCCGCTCAAAATTTCGGGAAAGAACTCGGGCCGTTAAATCTGCATCTCACCGTTAAACGTGGGCAACAAGGAGTTACTCAGTGCAATTAATGAGGGTGTCGCAAGTTACGAAGCGTCAGGGGCTATCCCAGAAGGTGCAATGGATTTCTCACGTGCAGCGCTTGAAAGGTCACGTGAAGACAGTATCCGCGAATCAAAAATTCATTTCTCTCCTCGGATTGTAGCCAAATAAATTTTTGAGAGGCTATTGTGGGGACAAAAGTCCCAAACGCATGATTGGGCCTTGGGCTCGAGCCGAGAGCATTAACTTGTCCAGGGATAGCAGGACGGTGACAAGGGCCCCAAACTTGAGGGCCCATAAGCCCATTGTTGGATTATGGGCTATTGGGAATGGTTCGAGGAGGGAGGCCTCCTCGGCCAACTGAAATGAAGGTCATAAGGCACGTTGTGATGTCTAAGGAGGAACCGGTGAAGCTCAACAAACAAGGCCACGTTGCAGCGGAAGATAAAGAGATTAAGAACAAGTGGGAAGCCTCAATAGATAGCTGTTGCCACCGCATTAAGGACTTCACACCTACCTTTCTGGCCGCATTAATGAAAAAGTGACATCTGAAAAGACAGGGGTCAGCCTTATGGCCATTGGGAAAGATTCAAGAGGATGAAGGATCGGAAAGGCATCTGCATTAAAGGACTCCATGAAATAAGGCACAAGGGTGAGGATATAAATAGAGGGGGAGAGGACATTGTAGGGGGCATGGCTTCGGGCTGGAAAAACTTCTTCCAGAAGAAAAAGAGAAACCAATACAGAACGTCCTCGGCTCATATCTAAGGAGAACCTGAACTATACCAAGATCTCATCGCATGTAATCGTGGACTCAGCCCAACATTGTTGTTTTCCATCGTCCTAGGAATTCTAGGTTTCAAGCCCACTCTCTACAAATTTTATTATTTAGGCCTCTTGGGCCTGTTCCTGTCACGCACTTGGGTCCAGGCTTGATTTGTGTCCTTACAAGCTACATTCCTAGGAATTTAGATGCTAGAAGTAATTTGGATTCTCTCGTACCAAACGCCACATAAGGGTCAAATACCACACTACTTGACTACTCGACATCGTTAAAGACATCAATTTTTTTTTCTTTTTTTGAGAAGACTTTGTTAAAGAACTTATGCGGATATATTTCTTAAATGAAAATATATTAATTCCTTTTAATTTTTTCATTTATGTGCATGGCAAGTCATCATTAAAAAAACATGAAGGATTTTATTGGTTCAACTTCTAGGGTTGGTTTTTGAAATTCATAAAGCAATTTAATGAATAGAATATTAAATAATAAAGGAATATCAAGGAATGAATTTTTTTCTAATTAAATAGATTATAGCATTGTTTAAGAGGACTATAAGAAAGAAAGAAATGAAGTCATTTTATAATAATATTACCATTATGTATCTCTATAAATTAATATTATATATATTGGTAATAGATTATATTATTTAATATCATACTGTATCAAGGGCGGCAGCACATAGACCTCAAGGGGTTCAAGAAAAAAAAATAGTAAAGTCAGGAATGTTTAAGCTTTTTATTGGTTAAGTAGATAGTGTATTATTTATGTATGATTGAGTGTGTTAATATAGTACCAATGAGTTGAGTTTTGTCAATTCGTGCAAAACATTTTTATAAAAACAATGACAAATGCATAAAACTAAAACGTTATACAAATTTAACAAAATAAAATGGTCACACCTACTCATATTGAAAATAGATAATGACAATTGATAATGAACTATCACGTAACAATTTCAAAATATGAAAACTTGTAGAAGGAAATTGTAAAACTTCATGTATTATATATATATATATATATATATATTTTATCAATAACTCGATATATTTAAGTTCTTTTTTTATTAAATTTTATTTACTTTAAATTTCTTAATGACCCTTTGAAATAAATTCTTGGAACCACCACTGTACTATATAAATATAGCAATTTGAGAAGAAAATAGTTTCACTCACAAAATAAACAATTTTAATTACATGGATATTAATTATTATGTTATATTATAATTTAATATATATTTTCCATTGAAACTGGTTTTATTTAAGGGATAATTACAGTAAACCCACATGTTGTATGACCCGTTTTCACTTTCCATACCTGTTGTTCAATCATTTACACTTTGCCCACCTAAAGTTAGTCCCGTTAGCCTTCCGTAACCCGCCTCTCCATTTGCCATTAGAAAAACACATTTTTAGACAAAAACAAATATAACAAGAATCAAAGAGGAGGTTTTGTAGCTTGGGTTCAAGAACAAACTTGCACTTGGTATGAACAGTCTTGAGCCAATCAATCCAAATAAATTTTTTATATTCGCACAAATCCTAAAAAAACATTTACAAAAATCCTACACTTGAAAATGCTCTACTCTAATTTCACAAAAATCCATTCAGACATTTTCAATTATTCACAAAAATCATACAAGTTGCACCTTAGTTCTCTTTCAAATCTCAAACCAAAACCAAAACCAAAGCAAACCCTCTACAAAACCCAAACCCACCACAACTAGCAGCCCAAACACAAACCCACTACACCCACAGCAAAGAAAATAAGATAACAGAGAGAGAGAGGTGGATCGAAGTCACAGTTGGAGCCAAACTCAACACGAAGGAACCCATGGCCGTTCACCGTCTCTCGCCAACCCATCTCTCTCCTGGTCACCCTATCTCTTTCCCTCACTTTTTGTGCTTCTTTTTTAGCACGAAGCTCTTCAATAGAGGCGGAGACTGAGGCTTCACGTCAGTGCCATCACAGTCGAATGAGAAGCTGAAGGAGAAGGAGAAAGCGAGAGTGAGTCAGACCTCTTGATTCTCTGGCACGCGCACCAAAACAACACCAGAGCCGTTCGAAAGCTTTTGGAGGAAGATCCGATGATGGTGCATGCTAGGGACTATGACAACCGCACGCTGCTTCACGTGGCGTCGCTCCATGGCTAAATTGAAGTCGCGAAGTCGCGACACGTCTTTTATGGGTGATGTCGTGAGTGGGTTGGGTTTGAAGAGAGGGAGAAGTCAGAGAGATAGAGTTGAAGAGGGAGAAAAAATAATAAATAAATAAATGAAGGAGATGGGTCTGGAAGCTATTGGATTTTTTTTATTTATTTATGTTTGATTTGTATTCCTCCAATTTATTCTTGTAGAAGTTCTTCAGCAATCAAAAACTTTAAATTTTTTATTCTTGTTATATTTGTTTTTGCCTAAAAATGTGTTTCTCTAACAGCAAATGGAGAGGTAGGTTATGGAAGGCTAACGGGACTAACTTCAGGTGAGCAAAGTGTAAATGATTGAACCACAGGTAGGCAAAGTGAAAACATGCCATACCACATGTGAGTTTACTATAATTATCCCTTTATTTAATAAATATACATTGATTATTATTTCATGCAACAAATTTTTTTTTAATTTAATATAAAATAATGGGAAATATGTTAATATGTAAATGGTTACCATTAGAATAAGCATAATGTCTAGAGAACATGATAGGAAAACTATTACCTTCATTCATGAACTTAGCTATCTCGAGGACTTAACTACTTGTAAAGAGCTTTATAACTCAATAATATAGTCTACTTTCTTTTATTAGGAGAATCATAGTTTAATAAATCATTTCTCCCCCATTGTATTATCAAATTTTAAAAAGAAAAAGAAGTAGTTTTTAATCGCTAAAATGAGACATCAGCAATAACATGCTTATATAGCAACTTTTTTGAATGAGTCATCCTCAACAACTTAAGACATTGATTTAACGAAAAACCAAATTGGGGCACTAATTAATATGAGTGTTGTCCTATTATTAAAAGTAGTAGGTGAGAGTTTATATATATAAACTAGACTGTAATCCTTTACATTTGCATGGATATATTTAAAAGATGTATATTAAGATGTAGAGTATAATTCTTACATATGTAATTTAAATATTATTGATAGTCATTTATTTTTAACTCTTTAAAAAGTTTTGTAAGAATATTATTAGATAGAAAATGTAAATTTTCTTCTTTTTTTAAATTTTATTTTATGTTCATTAATTTTAAAATCTTTAGTTTTTGTGTGCAATAACTGATTTGGATGGATATTTATGATGTGGTCTCACATTTGACTTCAAAATTAAGAAATAAAGCTCTATCTAAAAATAAATAATTTATGACACATGACGTAAAATTGGACTTCAATTATAGAATCTAATTATATATATATATATATGGGGTACTAGAATTTCAAGTAAGGTCATTACGCCATGTGTTATAGCATAGTCGAGAATGAGAGTTACTGTGTCGAGGAGTCTACATCCTTAGATTCTATGATCACGTCATCAATACGTCATCAAATAAGGCCTTACAGTACAGAAAGAGCTTTAGGAAGGGGACTAGCACTGACTTGATTGAAGCGCTGGTGGCTGCCACCACATTTAATGCATCCCACCAAACCTCCTAGCCGCATTTATGTAGAGAAGACCCTTGAACAGTGCTGCATTGGTTGCTGCATCGGTTGCTGCATCTCACTCTCACAGGGGTCTAGAAAAGGTGCCTGATGGAACTAGCACTTGAGTGGTGGCCTGCATGATCATCAAATGAAAGGTCAGAATCATCTAAGAGGGTCTATATAAGATAGAAGATCCCCCGGAGAGAGGAGATCAGAAAAAAGGGTAGAGAAAAATACTGTAGCATAAAGAATTGAAACCGTAAACCTCATAGAGATATATTCAAGAACAAATCTCCTCGGATTTGGCCTCAGAGAATTATCATTCACAATACTGTGGTTGCCTTCTGTTTTTCCTTGTCTCTTTGTTATCTTTGGCCCATAGTAAGCATTATCTCACTCATAAAAGCCTAGTCATGGAGCTCACTTTCTAACAAAATTCATTGTATTGGGCTATTTGAGCCTGAGTCCTTTAGTCGTTTGGGCTCAAAAGCAAAATCCAGTCCTTATATATATATATATATATATATATTTAAATTCTGTTCAAAAAATGCTGATAATGATGTTTTTAATTTGATTTATACTAAAGTCAAACACCTTAATTTCCTTAAACAAGAAATTAGGTACAAGAAAATTGTTGAGCATCTTTCTGATAAATTATTACAATCTAAAATTAATAATTTTCAGAAAATATTAATAAATGATGTTTGTTCCGATATTCCTAATGCTTTTTGGCATAAAAAAAAAACATATTGTTGACTTGCCTTATATACGTGATATATATATATATATATATTGCACTCTTAATTTTAAATCATATCAGCTTTTAGCTTAGCTCTCATAGAGCACAGAGGGGACAAAGGAAATGGTGCAGGCCTGGCCCAAATAAGCCACAACATCAGGCCCAGAATTTTTGAGCCCATATCTTGCCAAATAAAATAACAAATTGGCCCAACAGAAGAGCAAGAAAGAAGCCAGAGTTTAATATGGCAGAAACATCAGAGAAAAAGAAGAGAAGAATGGCAGAGAAAAAAGAAGCGGATACCAAGAAACAGAAGAACCCAACATTAACAACATCAAAGTGGCCACTCATCAAACCCAAACAGAACCTCCAGATCACTCACCTCAAAGATACAGATCTTTTTACTGTATGAATTTTCATCCCATATTTGCTCTTCTTCATATTTATTTATTTGTTTTGAACACTCGTTTGTGCATGTGTGCCCTGTGTTTAAGACAGCATATGAGCTTGATTTATTGTGGTTTGTCTATTGTGATTTGTGTTTCAGGGCAAGAAGGGTGTTTGTCCTGTTGTGTCATGTTATTGTTATCGAGTTCAGGACTTGTAATTGTATACCTGTATTTTCCAAAGTTCATTTTATAGGTAAAAGGAATAAATTTTTGTCACTAAGTTTCAGTTTTTTAAGGATATTTAGCAATTGGGTTCTTTTGAATTATTCTAGGATGTTGATTGGAAAGACAGAAAACGCTTGGTGTTCCATTTTACTGCAAATTTTGACAATTGCAATGATGCCCAGCTGCATTTTATGAGTTCATGAATGAATAAAATGTTTGATTTGGGATGTGGATACCTTTAATTAATAGGATGTTTATCGTGGTGACTAGTGAGTGGAAATGAACCCGGGTTGTTAATTTGTTGGGATTGATTAGAAGCTTTTTCAAGCTTGTATATTTGTCAAACGAATTGAATTTATGCCATGAGTTTCAGACATAGCTTGTTAATTGTAATATAACCATGATTTCTTTAAGAAATGGAGTTGGAATTGATAGGTGGCTATTAGTACTTGGTAGGATAACAAAAAAAAGGATCCTGGTTTAATGCCTTAGTGAGAAGGTAGAGGTAAAAACCAATGGAGGAGAAGTTTGAAAAATTCAGATATGAGATGAAAATTATTACCTTTACATCATCGGAAGTGGTCAACAAATAATTTGGTTTAAGTTGTATCTTTGTTACTATCAAGGTTTGTGAAATTAAATTGTCTAATGATGGATGGTGTGGGGCTTACACTTTTATTACTTTTATGCCTTTTCATTCTGGCACAAAAGGCAATCCTCTATATGTGGCCGTTTGAAACATGATTTTGTTGAATGAGTTATTGAGTTTTATTGGTTGTAATATTTCTGCTATGTTTGCGATATCCAGGTGCAGAATTTCTTCACATCTGCTGAATCAAAGGCATTTATTAAAGCTGCAGAGTCTATTGGTTTTGTCCACCAAGGAAGTCTTGGTCCAACAAAAGGTGAAGCTTACAGAGATAATGATCGAATCTCTGTGTATGATCCTGTTCTTGCAGAAACAATATGGGAGTCTGGACTACACAAACTTTTTCCGGATATTAAAATTCGAGGAAAGGTTGCTGTTGGTTTGAATCCAAATATCAGGTTCTACAGGTCGGTTGAAAATTTTCCATGAGTCCATGCTCCGTTTCTTATGTATAGATTATATAAACGTGTAGCTATCTAGTTTTCAAAGGGGAATCATATAGTGAAACTTATTGATGATGACAAATCATCTCTTTAACTCTGAACATTGTAGAGTGTAGGAAGGACTATTCATGATCTAGACATAGGATTTATTACTTTCACTTTTCCTTTATATACTATTCTATATGGAGCCTTGTAGCTCAATTAGCACCTCTTGGTGTTTCCAATGGAGACATCCAAGGTTCAAATCCCCCTTCCCCAACTATTGAATTATATTTATCTATATATATATATATATATATAAAATCAGTCTTTATGGGAAAGCTCTAGCCAAATTTTTTTGCCTTCTTTGCCTTGAAACTTCATATTATTTTGGATGCTTTGAGTGATTAGGTACAAGGTTGGTCAACGCTTTGGACGGCATATTGATGAAAGTGCTGATCTTGATGAGGGAAAGAGAACCCATTATACTCTGTTAATATATTTAAGTGGTGGTCTTAAACCCAATTCCAAAACTGATTTGAGCAGCCCCAAGGATCCTTCCTCAGAGCCTCTAGTTGGAGGAGAGACGGTCTTCTATGGTTCAAGGAATGCTGTTGTGGCTGAGGTAAGTTCCTTTGTTTATTCTCTCTTTTGTCTTACCCTTTTTGTTTTAAATTTCATTTTTCCTTTTTTTCAGTTACATTTTCTGGAATATGCATTGTGAATTGTGATGTAACTTTAACTTTGAAGGTGGTTCCCACTGAAGGGATGGCTCTCCTACATATTCATGGGGCTAAGTGTATGTTGCATGAAGCCCGTAATGTTGCAAAGGGTGTTAAGTATGTCTTCCGTTCAGATGTAGCATTTGCCTGATGGGTGTAGTCATCTTAGATTAAGCAGACTTGGTAAGTTCCTCGATTGAAAGCTATATCTCCTCAGTTAAAATTTAGTTTTTAATTGACTGGTGCCATAACATCTGATAATTTGCAGGCTTGATGACTCCTTACCTGAAACTCTTTTTTATTTAGAGTTTAAAATTAGTTTAAGAGGATGTTATTGTGGACCATATGATGTGTGACTTATTTGTGCTTGTAACTATATTTTATCCCTTTTTTTTTGGTGGATAACCAAGGAACCGGTCCACGGTTGGGTTACCTACAGCAACTTTGGGATAGATCTGCAGTTTATTCCTCGTTGATCTTTAGAGAGAAATAAGGCATCTGGGAATTGGGATTACCTTTTTGGGATAAGACAAATAACTCTATTTTGCTTCTTCTTCTTTTTTTTTTTTTTTGGTGAGAGAGAGAGCTCAGTGGAACCCAAGTATACATGTCACCACTCAAGGAAAATGTTAGCCACATTTGCACTTATACCCCAGAAGTACTAGTTGAGTTGCAATTTGGGCTCCTCATAATCACTTATATAGCCCAATTTGACCTAGTAATCACCCAACTCAACAGATGCCCGCACAAACATATGCTTATCTATCCCAACCCGGACATTTGAAACTTGGTTCCGGGGTGCTTAATGTGGATTGTGTGGTTGGAACGAAATCATCGTTCCTTTGAGAACAAAGGGAAGACGTTGGATGAGTTAAAACTTTTATGTCATCGTAGTCTTTTTGAGTGGTCTCAGTGTTGGGGTTTCACTGATCGCTCCTCTCTCCTTGAGTTTTTGTCCTCCCTTAGCTTAGTTTCCTGATTTCTCTATGTTTGTTGTGCTGTTTGTTCCTTTTTTTGTTTGGTGTTCATCATCATGAACTTCTTGTATTCCTCTTTTTTTTTTTTCTATCTTTTATAAAATTTTTCCTGATTATCTATCAAAAAAAAAAATCTATTCCAACCCATGTAATTCGGATTCCAGGATACACAATTTCCCCACTTAAATGCCTAACATCTTTATCATGACTCAAGGAAAAGCACTAGCCGCATTTGCATGTATACCCCAATTGGATTAACCAAGTTGTAATTGAGGCTCCTTGCAATCACTAAATAGCCCAATTCAAACTATCAAACACCCAATGTGGGACTCAGGACATGCCCACGCAATACCAGCTAATCTAATCCAATCCATGTAAACCATGGTATCACAATACACCACAAATATCTCAATAAGAACAGCTTGAGGTTTTGAAACTACCTAGGAACAATATGATGAAGTCAGGAATATAGTATTACAGACCAAATTTTAGCCAAATTATGAACATGAAGTTGGAGAATGAATTTGAAACCCCTTAGACTTCATAAAAAAAATGAAGATTCTCCTCCTCGATTAGCTTATACTCTCCGTATGAGTCAGACGGTGTTTCTTATCATTCTTAAATTAATTACAGTTTCTATGTAATGAAAAATAGTAGACCATTGCCAAGAGCCTTGGGTTCAAATCCCCGTATCTCCAATCATCAAATTATCAAAGAAAAATAGGAGACCAATGACTCTGGTCACTCGTGAAGCTAATGTTTGGACAAATCTGATGTAGGACAGGAAAATTTGGTAAACTGCATACAGATGCTTATATTGTGGGCTAGCATTTAAAACCTATGGTTCTAGAGTTATATATGATGAAAGGAGGGCTTTCAGAGTTTGTTGATCATTTATATATTGAATTGATTGCAAGTTTAATGGCAAACAGGGCTGATCTTTACAAATGCAGGATGCTGATGGCCGCAGCTGAACGTAAAAATTTGATTATAGGTTTTGATGGATAGGTGATGAGAAGAAGTTTAGGGAAAATTTAATGTTGTGTGTGGATGGGTGAAAAGGGAGGGAAAAGAGAGGGAGGTGAGTGTCTTTACTTGTTTGGTTTGGTAGAAAGGGAGGAGAGGGAAGGGAGATGGAGAATTTCCCCTTCTCTTTAGATGCACTATCTTTTTTTCTTCTCAAATTGGAAGGAAATTGATGGATAAGGAGGGAGAAAGACTGTTTAATATTTGGTTGGGGTTAATTGTGGTTATGTACCCAAACTATGGGGGAAATTTGTGATGTATGCCCAAAATTACAAAATTTTGCCTCCAAAACCCTATTTAAGATTAGTCTGCAGTGTCCACCTCTTAGTCAAATTTAATGTCTAAACTAACAAATCAGTGGGTCCTTAACTATTGAGACGTTTGCCATGAAATTTCAATTTTTACCTCTGCACATAAAAACGTCAATAACTCTTAACTTGTTGGCTCAAACTAAAAACTGTTTTAACACTAGCATCCTTTTGCATAATTTTCCTAGGTGATAGTCCTCCTGACACAGGACAACCAGAATAAAACTAAAACAACAATAATATAACGGGATATGATCTAAGAGTCAGCACTTAGGCCTTACTTGGAGTCAGCATCAAGTGGGGAAACCACTAGGAGTCAGCACCTAGGGTAGACCTCGAGTCACCACCAGACCAAAGAAAGACCAAACGACCATTTTTTTCATCCATCATAATATCAACTATCTCCTCAAGGAGTACAATAGGTTGCATATAAAGGATTGCTAAACCCTAGTTCTAATTGGCTAAGAAACCCTAATTGCCTTATTACAAAAATAGTCTTGCTTCTAAATTAAAATACTAATAGCCTAATAAACTACTAGGACCTAAAACATAAAAATATAATTGACTTGCAAACATAAATAATATTAAATAATAATTTTCTTGCATCTCCCGCATCACCTCCTTTGCATATATTAGCTGCTTATTTACTTTTTTTTTTTTTTTTATCAAAAAAAAAAAAAAAAAATTGGGTTCATCTTGGGATTATACTGGTGTTTTGTGCATTTTATTTTTTTGAGTTTTGATACAGTTGGAATTACTTATATATGGGACCCAAATAGACATAAAAAATTCAGTATAACTGTGGAACCATTTGCTTGACCATATTCTTGTCACAAATAAAGTTTTTGTTTTGTCTAGATTTTTTTCCCCAATACAACTATTCTTAGTGTAGTGTCACCAAAATGAACATTGTATTGCATCACCATCATTCTAATAATAATAGTGCTTCTTAGGTGAATGCCAATTTTGTACCGTTGAAGTGGCCAACTCAGCAAGCCAAAGTCAATATGGAATGCTAAGATGATTTGATTCCAAAGAAATTTCTTGATTTCATTGTCCATTCTCTGTGCTGCCATAAAAGCTATCTGATGCTCTACGCATACATTTCTCATTAACGGTATGCAAAATGAATATTTTAATTGCTCTTTATGTTACAGAAATATCAAGAACCTTTATTGCCAATGCATAGTCCTTAGAAATTAGAGATTGTCAATGTGCTCAAATTTGAAGCAGTTGTTTTATAACACAGATAATGACTTGAGAAAAAGAAAAGACCATTGTGAGTGTAGACAATCTTTCGATGTGCAATTCTATTGCTGCCAATATGTGCATTGGATTTCCTTGTGATTAGTGTGTGATTAATATTAGGCTACATTTGCTCCTTTTAATCAAATTTATTCAAAGACAACTCAGTAACACAATAAGTGTTTACATTATTATAAACCGGAATCAAGATAATAAAAAGGAAGAATTTTGGGTTGGCTTTGCTCTCTTTCAATTCACCACTCTGCATTTCAGCCTAACTTCACCATTTTGATTAACCCCCACGTTCCCTAGCTTCAACATTGAAGCTGTGAACTCTTTAAAGAATAAACTTTGATCCTTGACAAATGCTTCAACAATCCACCTAGTCCTATAGTCACCAGCTAGTGCTTGATCCGATCCAAAAACACCCTTACCAGTGATCAATCTCCTATAATAGTCATTATCAAAAGTTGACGAGGTTGAGTCCAAGAAATCCCCAGCGTTGTGATCCCCGTTTGGTTTTGGGCATTTCTTTCTAAGCTTTTGTGCAAACTCACTATTCATACTGGGGTCAGTGTCATGTGCTGAACTAAAGTTATATAGCCTGGCTTCAAAAGAAGAACAATGTGAAAAGCCGAGGGTGTGACCTCCTGATAGAGCAACCAAATCTTTGCTCCTAAACCTCTCTTGGCAAAGCTTTGAATGAGCTGGGTTACATTGAAGGTTGGAGCTGGTAAGTTGATGGTTTCTGCAGCTTTTGATATCCTTCCATCTTTCCTTCCTTTCAGCACATTCCAACGAGGCCCTCCAGACTGAAATTTAAAAAAAAAAAATTCTTAGTGATTATGAAAACCTATAATTATTAGATAGCCCATGGTACAGCACATTCCAATGAGGCCCTCTAGACTGAATTTAAAATATATATATATATATATATATCTTAGTGACTAGGAAAACCTATAATTAATAGATAGTCAATGGTACAAATACAAATCATCTAATACAAAAAGATGACATAAACTCAAAAAGTTGCGTGAAAAGTTAATTTTTGTATTAGGTGTTTTATATTGGTTTGGAGTATCATGTCAAGAGTGCCTAATAATTATCCCTAGGAAAACAACTATAAATTCAATTGCCTTTAAAAACCTTTAAAAAAAAATATTATTGTTGATTGCTCCAATTAATATCCTTGAGAGGTTTCATGTTTATGTTGTCGACTAGATACTAAATATGAAATCAGGATGGTTAACTAAGCGAGCATTGACTGCTAGAAAGCTAGGAAGGAAATTAGTCAAATTACCATGGTTACAGCATCTCTTGCTGCAATTGTAATTATATCAGCACAAGACACTGTATGTGGACATGCCATTTCAAGTTTAGTTTTGGCAGCATCAATCACGTAAAATGATCGAACTGAAATATTTGAAGGTCCGTCTTTCTCTGCTTGGTTCCCTGGAGTTGAGTCCAGCAACAGAGGCATCACATCCCTAAGAATAATTAAGAGAATTATATACCTATTTCAACAATAATGTGTGTGCGTGTGTGTGTGTGTGTGTGTGAGAGGGAGAGAGAGAAGTTATACCCTTTTGAAACAGTCATGGAAGAACATCCTCAGGGTACAAGCGGGAACTTTAGGGTCATGCATGGATGCATTATAAACTGTCCCTAAAATGAAATTCTCAGCCTGTGGACATGTTTTATCATAATAATGAGCATCCAGCAATGCTGTTGACAATGAAGCCATTAGTAAGAGAGAGAAAGTTGTTGTGAGTGTGCATTTTTTGTGCAAAAACAGCCATTTGGTTTTCGATTATGACGAAGATAGAAGAACTGGAACTTAAATGATAAATGGTGATGAAATTTTCATGGAGTATAGCAGTATATATGGTTCATCATCAAATAAAAAATGAATAAAACATTGCATGTATATTGTGTTAATGATTTGAAGTCACTCAGAATGCGTTTGGATTCAACTTAATTGTGGCTACGTTTTATAGACTTGTGTTTTTTTTTTTTTTTTCCTTTCGTTTCTACTGCTGGGGGGACAAAGTGTGCACTGTGCACATACTATGTATGTACTTTTTCAGCAATTTTTTATTAAAAATTGGTCCTTTTGTACTATTTACATATTTAAAAATTATTTTGTTATAGTATTTTCAGTTTTCAGCAATAAGTTTTATCCAAACAAACCCTCAATGTATGAGTAGGAGTGACCCTTAGGAATTTGACTCTGCCTTTAATCTGCTTTTGTACCAAGTATCTTCACCTAATTAAGCACTTATCTTATAGGAACACCAAAGCAATTTAAATGAGGATCAGCTTATACAAAGGCATGTTCTGTTATAGTATATCTTTATGTGTTAAGTATAAATTTTAATTTAACAGGATGCTTAGGATTTTAATTTTGTAATTGAGGCATAGTCTACCAAACAAATGCACTCTATGGAAATTTGGGTTTTTGGGGGGGGTGGGTGTATTATTTTAATTCAATGCAAATATTGTAGTTGTATAGAATTATTCTTTAAGTATTGCTAAATCAGCAGATTTCAAATATGAAAAATAAGGAAAGGATATGTTTTTGTTGGTGCATTTCTATCTAGTTGGTTAAAGCAAGAAAGTACACGAGGAAAAAAATGGAGTACATAAACTCCGTACGTCTTCTTTGCTGCTTTTATTTTATTTTATATTTTTTAATCCCTCCTCAAGGAAGGTTCGTAATATATTGTTTTGGTGCAAAGAAAGTGAAAGAAAAGGAACTGAAAATTTTAGTAGTTTACACAGAAAAGGGTTGGAACTGTGTTGCGTATAATAAAATATCTAAGAAATTTCAAATTTTGCACAAGACTTCATAATACTTTTTTTTTTTTTTTTTTGAGAAACAAGACTTTATAATACTTATTTGTCTTTTTAATTGTTAAAGAGAAATGACAGAATAATGGACTGTTAAAATTTGTAGCTCTGAAAAGTGTGGTTATATATATAGTTAAAATAGGATTTGAATATATTATGCCTTTTTTAGCCAATATATCAATTAGTATTTTAGTGTAAATGAGATTCAAAGATAGATTTCTTATTCGATAAAAGAGAGTTTATCATTTAAGCTAATCAGTAGGTTCACTAGTAGAACCTATGATACTATGAACTATGTTCCCTAATTTGTCATTTGGATGCACTGTCAAATGGACTTAAGAGCATCCGCATCAATAGATGCAAAATTTTTGTCAATTTTGCAAAAAAAAAAAAAAAAAAAAAAAAACATACTTTTTCTATTTTACACACTCAATTTTACAAAACACCCACACTAATTTGTCTATCTTGCCCATTTATTCAATAAAATATTCATTTTTGAACCATCTCACTCAATACCTCTCTCTCTCTCTCTCTCTCTCTCTCTCTCTCTCTCAATCCTAACACTACCCAAAATAACTAACACCCAATCGTCATCAACGATCAAACAAAGAAAAAAGAGAGCAGCGACGATCATTAACCCAGCCTCCATCATTAACCCACCCATCAAAATCCCAAAACCATTAATCAAAATCCCAAAACCACTAATCAAAATCATCAAAACCATCAAATTAAGAAAAAAGAAAGCAGCGGCGATCATCTACCCAGCCTCCATCATCAACCCACCCATCAAAATCCCAAAACCACTAATCAAAATCATCAAAACCCTCTGATCAAAACCATCAAAACCACTGATCGAAACCATCAAAATCCATTGATCAAAATCTCAAAACCATCAAACAAAGAAAAAAGATAGAAACGACGATCAGCGAGAGCAGCTGCAATTGGCGAGAGTTTCAGCAAGTGAGGTGATCAACAATGGCACGGCTATGGCAAGAAAGTAGCGGAGATCAATGGCATGGCTAGAGTGAGGTGAGGGTGAGAGTGAGAGGTACCAAAGAGGAAAAGAGAGAGTGAGGTGAGAGTGAGACCAAAGAGAAAAAGAGAGAGTGAGGTGAAGGAGAGAGAAAAAATAGTAAAATATTAAATGCAAAGCTATAATACTATATGCACGGTTATTGTAGTATTTTTGCATTTATACAAACTTATGCAAGCACTGACGTGGGTGGTTTTTTTATTAAAATGTGTAAAATTAAGTTCTTTTTGTATTTTGCAAACTTTTGCAACCATCGATGCAGTTGCTCTAAGAGCAACTCCATCAGTATGTGTAAAATCTTCTAAAATAGAAAAAAGTACCCATTTTACACATTTTGACCAAAAAAATACCCACATTAGTGGGTGTAAATTTGTGCATTTATGCACAATTGCTACAACAATCATGCATAAATGCACGGTCACTGTAGCTGTGTATTTTATTTTTAATATTTTTTTCTCTTACTTCTCCAGTTACATTCTCTCTCTTCTCCATCAATTTCCTCTCTTCTCCACCAGACTCTCTTCCATCTCTATCTCCTCCATACAAATCATCAAATCCAAACCAATCATCAAAATCATCAAACAAATCCTAGATCTAGATCTTAACTCATCAAACCCATATAGTTTTTTAAATCTAAATCTCAAACTCCACAAAGCCATTTACAAAACCATATCATCAAACCCATATACAAATCTATGTCAATCATCAAAGAAGAAAAAGCAGTTAAGACGAAGAAGAAGACGCAACGGCTATAGTAGTAGCATGAAAAGAAAAAAAAAAAACAATGAAGCTTGGAACCCTGGAGGAACAGAGCAACACCAATGCTGCTCCAAACCCAAACCCAAACATGAGAGCAGTTGAGGAGGAAGAAGATGATGAGCTTGAAGAGGGAGAGATCGCTAGGGGAGAAGATGAGTCCAATGGATCTTCTACTATGACTTTTTTTTAATTTTGTTGACTGTTTATGAGTTTGATAGGAATAAATTAGCTGAAGATTTGTAGGTTGACGATGGTGATTGGGTGGGTTGATGATGGTGATTGGGTGGGTTGATGGTAGGCGTGGATGAATATTTTATTTGAATAAATGTGTATAATAAGCAAACTGATGTGGGTATTTTGTAAAAATAAGAGTGTAAAATAAAAAAAGTAAGTTTTAGATATGCAAATTTACAAAATTTTTGCATCCAATGATGCGGATGCTCTAAGGGTCTAAATTTACATATTTTTTCTTCTATAAAAGAAAAATTATATTTTTGTCATTCATTTCAAGTAGGTGCATGCATGATTGGACTTTCAATAGAGAGAAAATTAGCCCAAATTGAGCCCATTCTAATTCTTTTTAGACCCAGGTCAGATTAGAACTTAAAAGACATTTTTTAGGGTATCAAAGTTACAAAGGTTTTGCAAGCACCAAAAAAACAAAGCGTAACAAGGATCTGACCAAGAATGGTCTAACGAATTCACAGCTAAATGAATGTATTGGGTTCATTAAAGTGTCACTCATTACGACAATGAAACAGTTTGAAAGAGCAAGGGTTAGGAGCACTGAAGAGGAAGACACGTTAGAAAGGAGTACCAAGAAGTTTAAAGACGTTCACTCAGTGGGAGACACCAATGGGAGAGGATCTGGGAAGGATACGAAGCAAGGTAAATCTTCTGAAAGCTATAAAGACCGTCTGGTGGGTTCTATTCCGGGAGCCTATGAACAGGCTTTTGGGTTTGAATCAGCTATGGAAGAAGAGTTAGAGACTTAGAGTCAGATGAAGAGGAGGAAGGATTAAGTGAAGGTATGACGAGGTTATCACTGTTAAAGGAGAAAAAACGCAGAATAAGAGAACCCTAGGGACAAGCTATCATAGTGAAAACGTTTGGTAGGAATGTGGCATTCCTTTACTTATCATCGAAACTACGATCCATGTGGAGACCTGTGGGTCGAATGGATATTATTGATTTAGAGCATGACTTCTTTTTGATCAAGTTTGACATTAAGACTGATCTTGATGATGTGCTTAAAGGTGGTCTGTGGTTTGTTGGGCAACAATTTCTTGCCATTCGACAATAGGAACCTAAATTCAAGGCATCGATGGCTTTGCGTTTGTCTGTTGCTGTTTGGATTCGATTACCTGAACTCCCTATTGAGTATTATGGCCCCACCATTCTCAGGAAATTAGGAAGCACCATTGGGCCTGTACTCCAGATAGACTCACATACCATCAATGGAGAAAGAGGTCAATTTGACAGGCTGTGTATCCATAGACAAGCCTCTTATCAAATGTATTAAGATTGGAAAGATGACTCAAGGCTGTGCAATATGAAGGTCTACATTCATTATGTTTTGCTTGCGAACATATCGGGCACAGGAAGGAGGGCTGCCCTACGGTGATTAGGAAGTCGGAACCATCACCAGAGCAACTGGAAAATAATAAACAGCCTAACAATCCTAGTTCTAGAGGCGCAACGTCCCAGGAAGAAGTGCTGAGCGACGGTGAGGTGCATGGGGATGAGAAGTATGGTGATTGGATGGTTGTCTTGCATGAGAAAAGATACAACAGGAAGCAAGCACGCAACCCCAACATCACCCATGAAGTTTCGGCTAGAGTTGGGGAGTTGAACATGCCAAGTGCTCCTTAAGAAGAGTTTTCTGACAGAGGTAGGGATGGCAAGAGAAAAGTGAGTGATGGAAATCCTCAACCTTTATGGCCCAATCCTAACCAAGTTAGTCCCAAAGGAAATAGGAGGGAGCTAGCTGTAGGTACAAGTGGGCACGCAAAAATTAACCGAGGTAAATTTATTCTTAACTAGAGTGGAGTTGTTAACTCCAGTAGATGGGCCAGTGACATGTGCCCCATTACACACCCAATTTCTTTGACTACACCCACGAAAGACAAATTTCCTCAATTAAGTTCAAACTTCCATTTCGGTGCTGGGAGTGAAGGAAATGGATCTCAGAATGGAGAAGTGGGCAATATTTCTCAGAGGGAAGGTCATTCCAATAGGCGGCAACACAATAGAGGGCATTCAGAAAGACCCAACAGACATCATGGGCTGGTACAAAGGGGAGGCAATGGAGGCATGGAAGAACATATTCCCTCTAACGGAGGTCAGTGCTCGTCTGGGGTACCTTCCGATGGAAGATGAGGCCTGGATCACCATGCCAAACCCTTACTGGCACTTCCTCATGGACAAGCCAAAGTTTCCACTTCTAGTAAGCACTCCCTCAACTCAGCACGAGAAGCGATCTTGGATGCTCCTCTACAAAAAATCTCTGTGTGTCTTAGAGAAAATCCATCTAAACTGGTGATTGTTCAGAGGAAAGTTCTCCTAGAAAAACCCTTAAAGATGGTGGTAATGAGGAATCTTTTTGCAATAAAGCTTCTCCAATTTTCAATGCCGATCACAGCATGTACCCTAGATATTCGCAACAATCAGGCTCAGATGGGGATTTTGAAACATGCGGTGAATCTAATTCCAGGTGTATTCAGAGAGAAGAATGTGCTGAGGCAAGCATGGACATTGAGGGAGACAGGGGAGGAGCCTTCCCTAACATGGTTTGACTCTGGCACCTCCCCAAATACAATTATGAATATTTTAATTTGGAACTGTAGAGGGGCAATGAAGCCCACCTTTAGAAAGACTGTTTTGGATTTGGTTGAGTGGCATTAGCCAGTTATCCTTGTGATCACTGAGACTAGAATTGGTGGCCCTAGGGCTAATGATATTATTCGAAGGCTTCCCTTTGATGGTGCTTACTCCACAGAGACCATTGGCTATGCTGGTGGGATTTGGCTGTTGTGGCGCTCTGACGTTGTTTCCATGGACATTCTTTCTGCCACGGAACAGGAAATCCATGCCATTGTCCAAGTTAGATCACTTTCCAAATCCTGGCTTTTAATTTCAATTTATGGTAGTCCGAGATTTAAAGAAGGATGCATTCCTTGGATAAACTTAAAAATTCTGTCTGAGAGGCGTAATTTACCATGGGCGGTCATGGGAGATTTCAATGATGTGGTTAATGGGGAAGAAAAAATGGAGGGGAATGGCATTTGTAGAAGAAGAGTGTTTGAGTATACTAACTGTATGGATTACTGTCATCTTTTGGATTTGGGGTTCACGGGACCAAAATTTACCTGGACCAATAATAGAGATCTTCCCGGGTTAATCCAAGGGAGATTGGACAAGGTGTAGGCAAACCCAGTCTGGAAGGAGTGTTTCCCTGAAGCTACTGTGAAGTGTCTTGCGCGTATCAACTCTGATCACTGCCCATTACTTTTATCCTTGGATAATCCTCCTAGTTTTTCAGGTGAGAGGCCATTCCGCTTTCAGCTTATTTGGCTTTGTCACGATGGCTTCCCTCCTCTTGTCAGGAATGCGTGGAATGGAAATCATCACAATATCAATAGTGCAATTTGTACCTTCACTAGAAAAGCTAAAACTTGGAATAGAGAGGAATTTGGGAACATTTTTTGGAGGAAGAAGAATTTGGTGGCAAGATTATCTGGGGTTGAAAAGGCTATGTTTCGCAATCCAAGCCAAAGACTAATTAATTTGCATTCTTGGTTGTCGGAGGAGCTGGAAAAAATTATGTCTATGGAAGAAGAGTTATAGGGAATTAAATCTAGGACTGATTGGTTAATTCAAGGCAAAAGAAACATAACCTTCTTTCACATTTCCACCCTTATCCGGAGAAGCAAAAATCGTATTACTCAGGTTATGAATGAGGATGGTACTTGGGAAGAGAACATTGAAAGGGTGAAAGATATCTTCACTAACAGGTTTGATAGGCTGTATAGAACGGAGAAGGAGGTGTGTCAAAAAGCTCCCAGCCAAATTCCTATTTGAGGAAACTGTCTATCGAAATCAGAAGCTTTTAACTTGGCTGCTGACCCAACAGATGCTAAAATTCTTTTCTCCTTAGAAATCATGAAAGCTTTTAAAGCCCCAGTGCTGGATGGTCTTCATGCTGGATTTTTTCAGAGGTTTTGGATGGTTGTGGGTGAGTCAGTCAAATTTGAAATTAAAAAAAAATTTTAGAATGGAAAAAATTCCGGAACAACTCAATAGGACCTTGATTGCTCTCATCCCCAAACAACTTGGTCCTGAATCCATAAACCACTACAGATCGATAAGTATTTGCAACACAACCTATAAAATTATGACCAAGATTCTTGTGAATAGGTTGAAACACCTTATGCCGACCCTAGTTTCCCCTTCCCAAACAGCGTTTATTTCTGGAAGACGAGGCACAGATAATGTCATAATAGCCTAGGAGTTGGTCTACACTCTTGAAAGAAAGAAAGGGAAGGCAGGATTCATGATTTTAAAAATTGACTTGGAGAAGGCATATGATCGCCTTGAATGGAGCTTTGTGAGAAGTATGTTAATGAGCTTAGGGTTCCATGCTGATTCTAAGGATCTTATCCTTAGTTGCATTTCCTCTACCTCTGCCTCCTTGCTCTTCAATGGGAATCAGATTGGGGAGATTTTTCCTTCACGAGGCTTAAGGCAAGGTGACCCCATTTCCCCTTATATTTTTATACGATGTATGGAGTTCTTGAACATCCTTATCAACTTGAAGTGTGAAGAGGGAAGTTGGAAAAAGATTAAAGCTTCTCGTAGTGGTCCTGGCCTCTCTCATATGTTCTTTGTAGACGATCTTTTACTCTTTGCCAAAACGGATGAGGGTAATATTGAGGCTATTGTGGAAGTGCTTGATGAATTTTGTTTACTCACGGGTCTTAAAATCAGCATAGCAAAGTCAAAAAAAAATTTCTCGCCGAATGTTGGACTGGAGGAAAGAAGGGAGATTGTGAGCCAAACTGGGATTGGTGAGACACACAACCTTGGGAAATACTTTAGGTTCCCTATCATCCATAAGGGGAAGAGACGTAATGAGTTCCAATTTATTGTGGAGAAAGTCCATAAAAAATTGGCTGGTTGGAAATCGAAATGCCTTTCTCTGGCAGGAAGGTTGGTTCTAATAAAGGCAGCAGTGTCCTCTATTCTTGAATATAATATGCAGTGCTACAAGCTGCCTACAAAGGTTTGTGAGGATGTCAACAAGTTGACTAGGGACTTTCTTTGGAGATCTACGGCTGAGAAGAAGAAGCTCCATCTGGTTGGTTGGAGTAAGGTAACCAATTCGATTGACTTGCGGGGTCTTGGAATTTTTGAAATTAATGCAAGAAACTTAGCCATCTTGGCTAAATTATTTTGGAAAATTGCCTTAAGTCCGGATATGCCTTGTGCTCAAATGCTTAGAGCATCCACAGCAGATGTGGTATAAATTATGCCATTTTGCCACACTAAAACCCTACTTTATTATTTTACCACATCATTTTACAACATCACATTTATCAGATGTTTTATTTTTCAATTCTATACATTAAAATAATATTTATTACACATTAAAATAATATATTCTCTCCGATCAACAAACTAACACCGGCAGCAACAACAACATCAACGCTGATCAACAAACCAACACCAACAACAGCAACAAACCAACAATATCAACAGCAACAACACCAGCAAATTTCAAATCCAAAAACCTCAAATAAAAGAGGGAAAAAAAAAAAAAAAAAACTCAAACAGACCCAAACTCAAACAACGATCTAAAGGTCAGCGGTGAGCTCAAACAGACCGAGATCGACGGCGAGGACTGGAAAGTGAGGCGTTGAGACCGAGATCGACAGGGAGGAGCAAGATCGCCGATTGAGATTGAGATTGAGATTGGCAGGGAGGAACGAGATCGCCGATTGAGACCGAGATTGGCAAGGAAAAGCGAGATCACCAATTGAGACTGAGATCGGCAGGAAGGAGCGAGATCGCCGATCGAGACCGAGATCGGCAGAGAGAAAGACGATTGAGGTTAAGGGAGGAGCTGGGAATTTGATCTGAAGAGGGAGAGAGAGACCGGTTGGGAGAGCGAGAGTGAGAGACAGATTGTGAGGAGAGAGAAAAAAAAAGAGTAAAGAAGTGAGAGGAGAGAGAAAAGTCAAATAAAAATTTTACCACACCTATCCGTACCGTGGCAAATTTGCCACGGTACTGTTCAATGTTGCAAAAATTTGCAACATTTGCCATATCTGATAAAAGGGGATTTTTTGTGTTTGGTGTGGTAAATGTGCCAAATATTTGGCATTTGGCACATTTACCACAACTGCTACGGATGCTCTTACAAAAAAATATCTTACACCGACACGCCTAAGGAGGGAATCAAGATATTAGAGTGCCTCTTGCATTTGAAAAGCTTGTAAGGTAGGAGGTATTGTTTTTAATAAGGGTTTGAAATGGTCCATTGCTAATGGTGAAAAGGTGTGTGTATGGGGTGACTTCTGGCTCCCATCTGGTCCTCTTAGAAATCAAATTGTAGGGCCTTTAACTGATTTGGAGAATAGGCTATCGGTCAAGAGTTTCCTAGCTAATATGGATAGCATCTCTTTCAATCTCCCTTGCAGGATTATGCAAGAACTTCAAGGTATTCCTGTTGCGGCTGACCCAAACCAAGAGGATATACTTATTTGGGCTTTTTCTAAGGATGGGTCTTTTTCCCTCAAATCTGCCTACCTCATTGCTAAAGGGTTTAACATCTTGAACCTTGTGACTAGTCCTCATCATTGGGTGTGAAAAACAAGCACGTCACCCAGAATAAAGTTTTTTCTATAGCTGTGTATGCATCACAGTGTCCCTACGAAAGAAGTTCTTGGTTCAAGAGGGTTAAATCTTGACCCAACTTGTGAGTTGCATGGAGGAAGTCCTGAGACCATTATTCACACTCTTAGAGACTGTAAGGTGGCAAAATCTGTGTGGAAAGACTTGGGAATTGAGGAAGGTAATCTGGATTTCTTTGAGTCGAACTTAGAAGTGTGGCTGAAAAATAACTGTGGGAAGTCTACCATGTTTCCAAGACCCCGTATGCCTTGGAAAATTCTCTTCCCTCAAGCGGTATGGAGGTTATGGCTGCATAGGGACAAAGCTATTTTCCAAACTAGGAAAATTGAAGAAGGAACGAGTGTTTGCTGCATTAAAAAAGGCGTGGAGTTCTTTGCCATTGTCCCCGATGGTCCGAGCAAACCAAGGAGAACTCAAGTCCAGGTGAGATGGCTTAAACCCCCTAAGGGATGGATAAAGCTTAACATGGACGGGTTTGTGTTTGGGAACTCGATGAAGTCTGGTGGGGGTGGTGTCCTGAGGTGCAGCAATGGGGAATGGGTTGCTGGTTTCACTCGCAAGCTCAGGAACGTCTCTTGCTCTATTGCTGAATTGTGGGCTTTGAAGGATGGTCTTACCGTGGCCAAGCAGTTGGGGATTGATAATATTTGCATTAAGTTGGATGCTGATTTTATTGTACACCTTGTGTCTAGCTCCTCAATAACCAACCTAATGCTAGAACCTATCTTAACTGATTGTAGGAACCTGATAAAGACCTTCCCTAATCACACGATGGCTCATGTATTCAGAGAAGCCAATGGCTGTGCTGACTGCCTTACTCGTTTGGGTGCAAAATTTAGCCATGATTTTGATGTTCATCTTTTGTTAAACCCACCGAATGTGGTGGTTGATTTACTAGCTAGAGAGAAAGCTGGTTCTGCTTTTTGTAATAGACTTGTTGTCCTTTAATTTTATCTAGGCGTCGTTTTCCAAAAAAAAGAAATCATAGCTAGAAAGAAAAAAATAAATAAATCCTTAGGACGAAGTTAAAAGTTAAAACAGGTTACTTACATGGTGCACCAATGGCAATAGGTAAGCCTCTCTCGAACATTCTTGCATAAAATGAGGAAGATTAAAAATCATATTCAATAAGATATTTATATTTATTTATAATAATCAACCAAGAATCTTGAAACAAAAAAAAAGTGTGTAACTTAATTCATACCTTTTAGCGAAACATCTAGAATTCAAATTTCCTCTTCTGTAATTATGAAGGAGATTCAACAGCCAAAAGGCAACATATACATTTTGTATTAAATATACTTTCTATTTATTATGGGTTTTTTTTCTTTCTTTAATTACATTGGGAAATATGGGAGATTTGAATTGTAGATATTGTCATTTAAAACACTAAGAGATGCCAATTAGTTGAGTTACATGACTCTTATTTATTTTGGATAAACTACCTTGTCAATTAGTTTTGAAAATATTTTTTTTTTTTAAAAGAAAGAAAGAAGATTCTCATGTTTTTGGTACGTAACAATGTAAATGAGTGGAATCAAGTTCAAAATATCCACACCCCCCCCCCCCCCCCGCGGAAGCACTATATTTGATATATCATAGATGGAATGAGTAATGATATAGAAAAATAATAGTGTATTTTTACTATTATATCATTCACCATTTTCCCACAAAACCATTAACAATCTTGCCGTAGATTATCAAATTACAAATTTACAAGAATTACCCTTAAAGGAGATTCAAAAACCAAAAAGCAAATTTGACCTTTGTATTGAATATACTTGCCATTTATTATGGATTAATTATCTTTTCAATGAGTTTGGTAATTTTTTTTTTTTTTTTTTTTGGGAAAGGAGTTCTGGTAATGATTAAAAAAAAATGTTCTCATGTTTTTGGTAGGTACTAATGTAAATGAGTGTAATCAAGTTGGGTACATGTCCCCCTAAAAACAAAACGGTGCACTATATTTGAGAGTTTTTTTTTTTTTTTTTTAAGATAACTATGATATGATGTTAATTTCATAGCTTAAATTCTTTCTTTCTTAGACTCCCAAGTACTTTGTTTATAGGAAGGAGCCAATTAAGCTATAAGAATCTTGATTATATTTGGGAGTTTATAAAATAACGAAATTGGATAGAATTGATATATCATATATGGAATGAAATAGAAAATAATAGCGTATTTCATTTTAGTGAGTTTGGGAGTTTATTAAAAAAAGAAGATGTTAACCAAATATATAATTTATTGTCATACCATTCACCATTTTACTATTATATCATATATGGAATGAAATAGAAAATAATAGCGTATTTCATTTAGTGAGTTTGGGAGTTTATTAAAAAAAGAAGAAGATATTAACCAAATGAGAGATGTTACGTCTACAATATTTTTACAATAAATTACAAGTGGTTAGTTGTTATTGGTTCAAATTAAACCTAACACTGTGATTACTTTTTTACTCCAACAATAACAACCAGTAACAACCTACCACTTAGGATTTGTTATAAAATGTTGTGAAAATGTTATGGACATATCATTTCTCTAACCAAATATATAATTTTATTGTCACACCATCCACCATTTTACTATTATACTATATCACTCACATCCTATTTGTCTTTTATCAAAATAAGGGAAATATACAATTATATTTCACATTCCATTTATTAAAGAAACTAGTATTTTACAAGGAATGCTTATAAATGAATAGAGTAAAATAAGCATCTTCTTAAAAGTAGGAAAGCTTATAAATAAAAAGTGTAGGGTTGATGGGCCCCAAAGTATATATCTATGTATGTATTGGGCCAATGGCCCAATCCAAGGACATTAGGAAGTCCGAAAACAGGAAAATGTCTCATCAAAGGTCCAAGTTGGAAAGTAAAAGGATAAAGTCAAATTAAAGTTGTCCAAGAAGGTGGTCCGAGGTGGAATATTTCCTCGGCAAAGTAAAGCCGAGGTTGAGAGAGATGGTCTGTCTACCAGAAGCAACATTCTAGGAGGTCCTATAAATAAGGATGTACATGGTAAGAGTATAGGACAAGGAAGGGCCGTGAAATATCTAGGAAAAAAGCTGTTGTCACTGCGTTGAATACTCTGCAGCTAACTCTCTGGCCGCATTAATGAGGAGATGATGCTTGAGCATCAGAGTTCAGCCTTACAGCTACCTCCAAAGACTTCAAGGATGGGCTGATGGAATAAGTATCCAAACTAATAATCTAATCTATACGTGGAGGATGTAGTGAGGAAGAAAGATGATATAAAAGGAGAAGGAAACATTCACGAAAAGGGATTGGAGAGAAAGAAAGAAAACACTAGAGACTGAATATTTTTGTAATCTTTCTTTAAGAAGAAAGAAGCATAAGAAGTAAGAACTAGCTCCTCGGCTTGAGTCCGAGGATAGTTTTTCATCATATAAACTTGTTCATCAATATTATTTTGTGATCTTGAACCATTATAGTTGTTAATGAAGCCAATGAGCAACTAGATTTAAAACTCACTCTTTACAAATTTGTTATATTGGGCTCTTTAGGCCTATACCCTTTCTACTATTAGGCTTAGGTGCAAATTGTGACCTTACAAATAGAATAAAATAAGCTTCTTCTTATAAGTCATAATCATTCCATTAAAACAAAACTCCCAAATAAAAGAATTTATAGAATATTCCTTGTAATCTCGTTCAATTTATTTTTTCCCTCCCAAATGAGTTATAAGCATGTATTTGTTTAGAGTCTTTAGACACCAAATTATTTTATAAAAATTAATTTATTCATTTACAATTCATTAAAACTAAGTTTACCAAACATACAATATTGTAGAACAAAAATGAAATATTTGTACAAAATATTAAAATTTACAAATAATTATTTAGAGGGCGTTTGGTTTGTTATAATGTGTCATTGATGTGATGCGCATTACGATGATGTAACAATAAAATTTTTGATTTAATTTATTTTATTTTTTTAACATTACTATAATTTAAAATTATAAAATATATCACATCATCTTGATTTGATCACCTTCTTAAACAATGTAATATTATATTTGTAAGGACACAATTCAAGCCTGGACCAAAACACGTGAAGGGGACCGGCCCAAATGGCCTAAAACAATGAAATTGTAGAGTGTGGGTTTGAAACCTAGGTTACTTTGGACGTTGAAAAGCAAAGACGTTGGGCTGGGTACACGAATCCCAAACAAAAGGCCTCCAATGTAGCATAAACTCTCATCGGACGTAAGCCGAGGACTCTCTGTATTGATTTTTCCTTTTTCTTAAAGACAATTTATAGTTGTTCTCCTTCTGTACAAAGTCCTGCCCCCCTTTCTGGTCGCTCCTCTCTCTATTTATATTCTTCTTTCCCTTCGTTCTTGAATTAATCGTATCATCAATGCAGATCTCTTTCCCATTCACCGTCCTCTTGAAATCTTCCTCCCATAGCTGTAAAGCTAATCACTATCATCTCAGATGTTACTTCTCCATTAATGCGACCAGAGGGATAGGTACGAAATCTTTAATGCGATGATAGCAGTTTTCGGCGATATGTTTCCCATTCGTACTCTCTTTTTGCATTTCTCCGGAGTATATCGTCACTTGTTGAGCTTTTTAGATTATTCTTAAACATCATGGCGTATTTTATGACCTCCACCTCAGTTAGCTGGGGAGGCCTCCCTCCTCGGATCATTCTAACTAGCCTCCACCTCAACAGCGGGCTTGTGGGCCTTTAAGTTCGGTATCCTTATTGTCTCCAGACCCTCCTTGGACAAGTTAATGCTCTCGGATCAAGCCCAAGGCCCAAAGACATGCTTTGATACTTCTTCCCTCGCAATTTTCTTATATTGAGATGACATAAATTTAAGATTATGATAACATAATATTACGACGTAATGTAATATCGCATTGAATCAAATGCTAGTGTATCCATTTGACTTGCATTTTAATTTTTTATCCTTATATTGATTATTTCTTTATTAACATATTTTTTAAAACTTCAATGGTTCAAAAAAATACAATTTTATTTTGCTTTAACTTTTTTATTAAATAAAAATAACAAAGGAAAATTAGTTTGATCAAACCAACACTTATATATAATTATATAATTTTATATATATATATATATATATATATATTTGCTGAGACATATGAAAGCTTTTGCTAAACAGAAACATATGAACGCCGTATAAAATCAGCATACTCCAACAATACATTCAAAAATGATAGCATCACCTCGTCCTCATCATATTCCATGGACCTACATTTACAATAATTTAATTTCAAGGGATTTATTAAATAAAAATAAAAAAGCTTGGAAGGAAATGCTTCACAAAAAACGGGGTCCACGTGCAAGAACCTAGCAAAAAGGCTCGGGTCCCCACACGGATAGTTTTTTTTTTTTTGATGAGCCACGGATAGTTTGGAAAATATAAAGCTTTACTAAGAATATTTATTGGTGGCCTTTATTTTCTATGATGGGTGTTTATAAGGTTAATTTTTTACTGGCAAGTCATGTTTTGCTACAGCAATTGCTGTATATGGGAGTATATCGCCATCAAAATAAATGGACACATGTTCAAGGGTCATATGCATTTGGATTTTAGACACTTATCATTTTCTTTTTACTGCTACATACTACAATTATTGTATACTTACTACAATTATTGTATACTTAGAGCATTCTCATCAATTCTCTTATAAAATATGTCATTTTGACACACCAAAAACCTATTTTATCATTTTACCACATTATTTTATAGTATTTCATTCATCAGATGTTTTATCCTTCAATTCTATACATTAAAATAATATTTACAACACATTAAAATAATATATTATCTCCTCCCCATCGTCACCAGCAACAACGACACAACCACCACCACTGCCGCAACAGCATCGACAACCATCACCGGCACAAACCCACATCCACCGACGCCACCTTTGAAAAAAAAAAAAAACACAACTAAAAAAAAAAAAAAAATCCACAACAACCCACTGTATTCACAAACCTCAAAACCCATCCCAAATCAAACAATCCAATCCCAAATCATTGTTATCCTCCAATCCAATTTCTCAAACCAGATCCAATCCCCAAAATCAACAATAAACAATTCAAACAAATAAGGGTCCCATAAAAAAAAAAAAAAAAAAAAAAAAAAAAGGGAATCAGATCTTAGTAAGATTTGGCAGATTTCGGCGAAGGTAGGTTGCTTGGAGCGGCATCGGGGGAAGTGAGCGGCATTGGCGTTAGAGGAGAGGTGAGCTGCTTGGCGAGCGGCGGAAGCGAGCTGCTGGTGAGCGGCTGAGGCAAGGCGGCGGGTGGAGAGATCACTATCGTGGATTGTGAGAGAGGATGAGATAGAAAGAGAAAGGGGAGAGAGAACGGTTGAGAGAGAGTGAGGGATACAGGAAAAAAAAAGAGATAAAATGATAGAGGAGAGAGAAAATTATTAAAAAATTAATATTTTCATATAACATTTCTATCTGTACTATGCCATCTTTGAAACATCACTGTTTATGTGCCAAATGTTTTGGCATTTGGCACACCTCATGAGGGAGGATTTTTTGTGTTTGGTGTGCCAAATGCCAAATATTTGACATTTGGCATACCTGATGGTAATGCTCTTATAAACCTTTCCATTTATATATATATATATATATATATATATATATATATATATATATAGAGCGATAGAGGCATATATTGACTAGGGGGGGAATGGCCTTCCTAATTTTTTATTAATATATATATATATATATATATATACAGACACTAATTTTAGCAATTTTGTTCAATAAAATTACATTTTGCCCGTCTTAACAATATCATTGATTCTTTTTAAAATAATGTTACAGGCACAAATTTATTTACAACATTTTTACAAGCCCTTGAGGTACAAAGTCTTATTGGTAACATTTGGACCCATCACTTACATCATTTTTTTACTTGCCAATAAGCACTCACCATATTAGCAATTTATTATAAAAGAATTTGTAGCTCTAGCATTTTCCTCATTTAAAGGCCATTAAAAAATTTATAGATCTAAAATCTAAAACAAAATATACAGGCCCAAATAAATTAGCGCAATAACAAAAATTACCAATAGTAAAATTAAAAATAATTAAGCATAATTAACTAATTTTACTCAAAACAAACAATCAGCCATTTAAAAAGTTTTAAACAAAATAATTGTGCCTTTACCTAGCAAAAAATGCACGCATCAAAAACTCAAAAAAAAAAAAAAAAAAAATCTTAGCAACTAAGAAGCAGCAAAGCCAAAGATCAAAGTTGCCTCCCTTAACTTTAAGTCCTAGCTCTGTCCCTGTATACATATACATATATATATATATATATATATATGTGTGTGTGGGAACCCGAGGACCGAGGAACATTAAACAATTGAAGTAAAATCCTGCTTAGGTGGGGGGCCGAGGACCGAGGAGCTGTGAACAGTCATCATAGTCACCCGCGGATAGCCGTAAGCATTGAATGCTGAAGATAATATCTCCTGATCGCATTAAATAAGGACGCGACAGCCTGACTCTCAGTATTAATGAGGAAGTGACCTGAACAGTGGGAAGGATCTCTAGATATTTTTACTATCATTATCTTCTACAAATAAGGGAACAGGTGGCGCCACAGGGGGGGAAGAGGAACGAGATGGAGGGTGGAGATGAGAGGAACAAAGGATATAAATAGGAAGAAAAAAGGAAAAAGAAGGGGGCAGAACATAAAAAGGGGAAAAAGAGTGGAGAAAGGAATGAGAAGGAGTGATAGGAATCCTCGGGGCCAGTACGTTTCTCTGTTGTTTGTTCCCATCTCTACAACACTTCATTGTTTTGGGCCAAGATTCATAATGGGCCTATGCTATTGGTGATTTGGATTTAGGACCATAAGGAAAACTTGGACCTTACAATATATATAAAAGAAAATAGTGTTACATCTTTAGGTTAGATTATTCCACTTACTAACACAAAACATATTGGAATATCCATTATTCCACTTACTAACACAATACATTTTGTAATATTCATAAACTGATAGAATAGTAGATGAAACTTGAGACTTTTGAACTCAAAACACCCATAGACTAATTGTATAGGGAATGCAACTTGAAAAGTTTGATTTTTTTTTTTTTTTTTTTGTAAAGTCTTTTGTTGTTGGTAATTTGATAGTTGGGTTGAGAGTTTTAATACTTTAATTCTAAATGTTTTCGTTAGAAATACCAAGATATGTTAATTAGTTAATATATAACACTATTAATGGTTTTTAGTAGATAGTTAATATAGTAAAATTTGTAATATATATATATATATATATATGAGGCTTTAATATGTAATGTTCATTCCATAATAATTGGTTAAAATACTAATTAATTTTTAATTTTTAGTTTTATCATAAATTGATTTTAAATTTCTAATTGACTAACAATAAATTTTACATGTTTAACTATTTATTTTTAAAATTTTAATTTATAATATCTATTTTTAATAATTACACTTCTTATTATTAAACTAAGATATCAATTCACTTTTTATATAAATAAATATTGAATCCAAATTACGGTGAATTCTTAAATCATATAAAATGTTGTGTCAGACAAAGCCAGCTGGTCTTCAAAAAAGCAAACCATATAGATGCGAGGTGCAGGTGAAGACCAGTACCACGACCACGAGGTCAAGGAACAAGGTGTGTGTGTGGGTGGGGGGGTCCCAATCAATCCTAGGGACACGTGCCCCTCGCAGACGGTCACATGTCTACAAGTCGTGGCCCACATTGAACCACTCGGCTTGGTCCACGGACCACCTCACCTTTTCTTTTTGTTTGACCCGCAAACTCAGTGGACCCCCACCATTTTCATTGTTACACTTTCCAAAAACTAGGACCCACCGCACACGTGTATCATCCTACTCACGTGACTTTTTAGTTCCTTGTTGGACCCCCCCCCCCCCCCTTTTTCTGGGGCTCTACCTTTTCTTGATGGGCCGACCCACCATCAATGCATACGGCATACCCCTACCCACTACTACTACTTCACACTCACATATGATAAAATATAAAAAATAAGTCTATCAAAGACCCACTTTGCACGCGCAGGTCCTCAACTCACGTTACCTCATTCTCATCCACTAGCAATACATAGGACTTTTTTTTTTTTAAAAAGAATTTCAATACATTTTTTTTTTTTGATGAATAAAGAATTTCAATACATTGTACATAAGACTAGATTGATAAAAATTAGAATAGTGATAGTTACGGACCGAGTGTACTGAATACATAATGTTCGGTTGGTTGAAATCTTTCTTTGTGTTTTGAAAAGACGATTTCATAAGATATATGTATTGAAGTTTGCAATAAAAAGTGTGTAACAAGAATTAGCCTAAAAATTATACTTACTATCTTTTGTGATTTTCTATATCTATGATTTGGAACTCCATATCTCATTTTCAAATTATTAAAAGTCATAAAAACTTTCATAACTATTGGTGCATCAAGTTGTTATTAGTATTTTTAAAAGAAAAAACAGTGAGTTAATCTCATATTGAAAAATGAGTGTGAGTTAAAGAGGTTTAAAATATGTATTGTATATTTGAAAGTTAGTCTATCCAAAAGTTAAGCAATTTTGGATATATACTACTGTCAATTTCTTTTAGGAGTGACAATTCGTGTTTGCATGTCGGGTACATGTTGTGACAACTCTTGAGTATCTGATTATATTGGTCAAGACTAATCTGACATGTTTATTAAATGGGTCAAGATTCCTCAACCCTAACACAACTCATTTATTAAACAGATCAATCGTGTCGACCTGTTTATCAGATTTTATCAAAATGAAAAAAAAAATTATGGAAAAACAAACAAATAAATATTTTTAATATAAAATTCAGAACTAATGAGTAATTGCATCACAAATAATCATTCAAAATTAAAGTATATCTAAATATCACAAATAATATATCACAATATGTCAAAGAAAATAAATCACAATAGCTAATAAGTTATATACTTAGAGTTTGAAGGGTATATTAATAAAATGTCATTTAATTAAATAGGTCAAGCATGTTCTATATTTGAACACTAGCCTAATCCATTTATTAAATGGGTTAGTTGTGTCAATCCGAATATAACACGAAGCCATTAAACCTCAATCCATAACCTACTAATTTCGTGTCGAGTCGTGTCAAATTTACAGGTCGTATCCAATTTTGTCACTTTCTTTAAAACTTTTTCCCCTCTTTTCATATGTGTGTTAAATACTTAATATTGTAAAAAAAGTTGTTGTTAGTATCTTCCCAAAAAATAGAAGTTGTTACTAGTAAATAAAACAATGATGACAAAAATGGACCTAGATAAAAACCGTTAAAAACTCATTAATACAACTGTTAAAAATTCATTTATTAACAATTTAATAAGACTATCAATTCAATCTTACTAATAATTATATTAGGGTCTAGTTAACAAGTGTTCTTAAAACATTTGTTAATGAACTATTTTACGAAAATTTTGATACCATTTTTATGAAGAAAACAAAAAAAAAAAAACAAAAAAATAGTTACTTTATTACCTTCTTATAAAAAATTTCTAAAAGTATTTCCTAACCTTTAACAAACTCCATTATCTTATGCATATGATATTTACATCCTCTTTTTCATAGTATGGATATGTATATTTACATCCTCTTTCTCATGGTAGTATGTATATGTATTTGTATTTTCTTTCTCATATTTGGCATATGGAATCCACACTATGAGAGTTAATATGATGATATATCATATGCATGATAATTATGCTATTCGTGGGACAACTTATAAAATCTAGCGAATTGAAAAAAAGATAATAAACCAAGGGAAAAAAAATAACAAAGAAGCAGCAAAAATAAGGACAAAATAGAAAGTGTTGGTCTTGAAAAATTAAAACCCAGATAACATAAAGAAATGGACTAATCTGTTTCTCAAATTTTTTTATTACAAAAAAAAAAAAATCTAAAGCCCTATGAGTCCCCTTGTTACCCTTACGGTTTTGAACATGGTGTTTGTGAATTCCCAAGCCGACCCAAGAATGGAAGCTCCTTCCTATCATAAATCTCCATAGAAAAATCCCTAAGCATCTGAGTCGTACCAGTACTATTATTATTACTAGTTGTAGCACCACCACTGGTCCTGGAACTCGAACTGGGCGCCATAGATGAACAACTCCCCGAACCCGTAGCACCACCACCACTTGAAATAGAACCAGCAGTCGAACCCTGCACCTCACCCAATTGAACATGAACCCCACCAGCACCAGGTGGCACTTGCACTTGCATAGCTGACACAAAATTAGATATGGGTCTTGCTTGCACGTTGAATATAGGAGTTGCACCCGCTGGAATAGCCCACAATTGTGCCTGATGATGATTAATAGACCCATTTGGGAACATAAAAAATGGCCCACTGTTATTATTATTATTATGAGCTCCCACACTCACAGGCCACATAGGCAATGGTGCTATTGGTGCCAACCCAGCAGAAACAGAAGCTACACGCTCATTCACGTTGATAAAATCACATCTCTGTGACGCTCTTCTTCTACGTTTTCTTTGCACAACGTTGTTGTCGTTGCTATTGTTGTTGTCCTCGTCAATAATGTTGTCTTCGCCATCTGGGTCTGGGTTAGAAGGAGAGGTTGTTGGAATTTTCAGCGTCCCATTTACAGAGACAGCAATAGCTGGCACAGTTCCAGTCCCCGTGGCTTGAATTATAGCTGGCTCCGCATGTTCGAGTAGCCATTTGATAGTCTCACCGTCTGACCTGTGGCCAAGCTCGCGTGTCAGCTGGAAGATCCTGGCCGCACACGTGGCGGGCATACGGATCCTACGGCCTCTACCCTCCACTTTTGTGTGCCTGTCTTTTGAGGGTCTCTTTGCCTCTGCCACCACCGCTGCTCTTGATGAAGCCGATATTGGGACCTGGACGAGACTCATCGTGTCGTTTAGCTTTAGCGGGGACGACGACAGGTCGTCTTGCTCCCTTTCTATAGCCTCTTCTTTTAGCGGCGGCGGCGGCGGTGGTGGGGTTTGTGATGGACTTCGATTGTTGGGTGTCTCTTCTTCTTTTTGGTCCATACCCAAATCTTCAATCTTGATGATATTCAACCACAAAAGCAACAATTTTTCAAGGATTTAACAAAGACCCAGAAACAAGTTTTAATTTTTGAACCAAACCTAGATTTTTTTTTTTTTTTTTCTTTGTTGGCCTAATGGTTTCAACTTTCAATTTCAAAAGAGATATGAGGAAGCACAGTGTTTCTAAGGTACTGTGGAGGATTGGGAATTGGAGGGAGTGAATTTTAGGAATTGAAAGAAGGATTGGTCAAAATAAAAAATAAAAAATAAAAAATAAAGAAATGGTTTTTGTAAATATATAAAAATATATAAGAGAATAAGGATTAAGATTAAGAAACACAGAGAGAGAAGAAGAAACCCTAGAGAGGAACATGAACCCCAGCCCCACTTATCCTACTTGCCAGCGAGGTGGGGCCCTCTCAAATCTCAATCTCTATTTATTTTTAGGGGAGAAGGAGATCAAACGGTTAGGATTACTTGTAGAAATCATGGGTCACGGAGATGGTGACACGTACTGGGTCTTAGGTTTAGTGGGTGATTGGGGTATTGGGAATAGCATGGTTTATTTAATTATTTACCATTATTATTATTAAGGGAATAGGGCATTCGGAAAGATTTATTGAAATAATTATTTTTGACCATTATTATTTTCCTAAAATTTGTTAATTATGTAATATTTAATTATAATTTTGTCAGAGAGAGTGTGATTTATTTTATAATTTGCAGCGCAGTGAACTCTGGTGAGTGTGGTCCTAAGCCAATAATATTATTATCTTTTTTTCTTTTTTGGTGTAAGAGCCAATTATATCACGCCACATCGGCATTATGGGTCAAAATTGATTTTTGATTAGTCAAAATTAAGCAATTGGTTTCAGTGATTTGATCAATAAAGTAGCAACATTTTATTCTAACTTTTAATAAATTTAATAATAGTAACATTTTACAAAAACTGTCTTCCAATTTGAATAAAAAAGAAAAATTGAACGAGAGATTCTTGTTTATCCTAACTTTAATTAATATAATAGAATGAATCAATTTCAATCAATCCAATTTATCCTAATCAAATGGTGGAAAATCTTTGCATATAAAAATTAGAGTGGGTCATCATTGTGGGTTCTAGTTAGAATAGATCACGATTGTGAATTCAGTTAGTTTTAGTTACATCATCAAAGAAAAGATTTGGAATTCAATCTTTATCTATATTAAAACTAATTAGTATTTTAGTTTGGTGATAATAAGCAATTATTAGGAGTAGACTTTATAAATTAAAATTTTATCTCAACAAAATAATGGGTCACGATTTTGTAAACTAGAGTGGAAATTGGCAATGATGCATTTATTTGTAGTTTCACTAAGCTCTTTATTCGTAAAATACAAAAAAATTGTGATCATCTTTTTTTTGCTAAGCAAAAATTGTGATCATGTACTTTAAGATATTGCGAAGAGTCTTTTTATTTTTAATCTGAATAATAAAATTGCCATTGCTATTGGGGTGGGTTGCTCACGTGGGAAACAAGCTCCAACTCAATCACATTTCTCAATGGATGGAGCAAGTACATTAGTCTTATTATTGTATGTGAATACAGCTTTTTTTTTTGGCTGAATTTATTTGAATACAGTTTGATCAGGTTCAGAAATCGCAATAGACCATTCCACAATAGCTGGATATTTTGCAGTTGTTTTTGTCCACATTCAACAGCCAGAAAGTAGTACTTAATGAGTTAAAAAATGGAGAAATTTATAAATAATTAATATAATGAACGAGAAAATTTGAATGTTAAATCTCTCTGTTAAAAACAATAATTTATGCTAGTTGAAATACAAAATTCTAAGCAAATATTTCATATAATTTAAGCACCATATTTCCGCTATTTATTTCTCAAAAAAAAAAAAAATTCCGCCTATTTTAGGAACCACGCATCAGTATTAGCATTAATAACAGTGATTGGATGTCATTTGTTTTATATTTAGGTATTTCATCTAATTAATTGATTTTTTTTTCTTTTGTATTCATTTGATATTTTGTTTCATTTATTATAAATTACACCATAAACATTTATAATTATGGGCATTTGACAGTGATCATATATACGTATACTTATTTTAGCAAAATAAATCTCTCTCTTTTTTCCTATGGCCAACTTGTTGAAAAAGGGGCATGCGTAATACCCCTTTCACATGGGGTAGATCCTATATGCGTGAGGCTCACCCGTAAGAAAATATAAAAAAATTTCAATGCGTAGTAAATTTTTGGGAAATTTTGCAATACATAAGGAAACCAGATCAGACAATTTAAGATATTACAATAAGAAGTTGCCAACATATGAAAATATATTAGGCAAATCAAGCTAACAAAAACATTGTAGAAAACCATGACCGTATGCATAGCAAGGAATTTGTTTTTTACTCGAATTTGGAGCTTATCAAGATAAGAGTTTCTCAAGTTTCCAGCCAAAAGAATGCAATAGTGAGTTGTCATGTCACAAAGGCTTATTCAATGAGGGAATTAACTTCGTGGTTAGGTCATGACAACTCTGTGCACTTAATGGAAACTATCTGCATTTCTCCATTTCATGCCTCATTTTATCATCGCTTATTTCGAATCAATTCCACTAATTTTCAAAGAAGAAACAATTTTGCTGTAAAACAATGGATAAAGCATAAGGAAGCATAAAAGGAAATAAGAGCATTCACAAACCCATAAACAAAATGAATTTTCCTAATTAACTAAATTTATAAGAAAATACAAGCTTAACTAAAAATTTATTGCCCATGTGCACCTGAGAATTAAGATAGTCATAATTGTAAAACGAAATACAATTAATTTTCTTTATTGGGCGGAACGGAACTATGAATTTTTCTTTAGGGGGCCTGATTTTAATCTAAAAAATAATTGAAAGTATATATAAAAACATACATATACATATATGCACATAGGTATAGGCATGTATTTTACTTTTTTTTTTTTTTTTTAAATGCAGCCAAAATTTTCATACCGTATGAAAAAAGAAGTAAACAAACACCACTTAAAATTCTTGAATTCTTATGGAAAAAAAAAGTTCTTGAATTCAATTTCTCTTTTGAGCTATTAAAATTATAAAATTTAGCTATTTATTTACTTTTTAGATAAGATCACATATATCTCATTGAGATATTGTCATATAGTATGTTGGAGCATTTTTATATTAATTAATTAGAATGAATAAATAATACAACATAAATGTAAAAATGTGAGAGTGATTATGGAAGATGAGGAGTTAGTGAAAATGTTTAATCCCACATTGAAAATGAGAGTGATTATTTTATTCTTTTTAATTGTGGTGATTAATACGCTAATATGAATTGACTCAGATGTGTGTGTGTGTATGTGTTTCTCAAAAAAAAAAAAAAAAAAAATTGGCTAGATAGGTGTGCAAGGGGGAGGTTTGAGCTTTTTCATTATTCAGAAGTATTATTTCGTTTCTCTTTGTGTTATTTCCATTATTATTGTGTTTGCACCAACAATTTTAAGGAGATTTAATACATGGAGCCTACACAAGAGAAATCAAATGAGCTTGTTAGAGAAGAAAATGGTGGATGGAAAATCAGTGGTGGATCAAGCACAAGACTTCCAAATAATTGTGGTAGAACTGAGATCCGAAGGCATAAAAATTGGAGATAATTTGGTGGTAGCTAGCATAATTGATAAACTACCATAATCTTGGAGGGAGTTCCAAAAGACTTTGTGGCACAAACAAAATGAGACATCCTTGGAGACCTGCATCAAACACATCCGTGTAAAAAAGGAGGCTAGAGGACAAGATGCACTCATGACACTAGAGAGCAATGGTAATTCCACCACAAATGTGAACCTTATTTCAACCAATAATAATATGTCCAAAAATTATTTTCCTAGAAATGGTCAATTGAAGCCTAAAAAAAAAGTTTTCAAAAATAATAATAGACCTTAAGGAAGGGGAAACCTAAATAAAAATGACAATAAGAACCAATGACCCCCTTCGCAAGATCAATTTAATAGATCCTGTTTTGCTTGTGGCAAGAGTGGGCATATTGCTCGATTTTGCAAATTTCGGGAACGTGAATTTGTCCCGCAGGCTAACATAATCGAAGAGCCTTTAATGGCTATGATTATAGACATCAATATGGTGCAATATGTTGAAAGGTGGTGGGTAGATTCTTGTACTAATAGGCACGTCTGTTATAACAAAATTGGTTCAAGTTGTACATTCCTTTTGTAGAAGAAAAAACTGTTATGCTTGGTAACTCTAGCAAAACTAAGGTTCTTGGGAATGGTGAGGTTGATTTGAAATTCACTTCTGGACGTGTGCTAACATTGAAAGATGTACTTTACACTCCATCCATGAGAAAGAATTTGATGTTAATTTTTTTGCTTAACAAGGTTGGCTTTAAGCAAACTATAGAATCTGATAATTATGTAATCACTAAAAAGGGATTATTTATGGGCAAGGGTTATACTTGTGATGGAATGTTTAAATTGAATGTTGAGAATAATAAAGCATCTACCTGTTCAGTTTACATGCTTTCTTATATTAATTTTTGGCATGCTCATTTGTGTCACGTAAATAGTAGATATGTAGGAATCATGAATAGTATAGGATTACTTCCAAGACTGTCAAAAGACTTTGAAAAGTGTGAAATTTGTAGTCAAGCTAAGGTTACAAAAAGGCCTTATAAAAGTGTTGTAAGAAATACCAAATTGCTTAAGTGAATTCATTCCGATTTATGTGAATTTGAGGGAATTTTAACTCGTGAAGGAAATAGATATATTATCACTTTTATTAATGATTTCTCAAAATATAAAACTATTTATTTGTTGAAAAATAAAAGTGATGCTTTTGGAAAATTTCAAGATTTTTTAAAAGAAGTTGAAAATTAATTCGGTATAAAAATAAAAAGAATAAGACGTGATAGAGGCCGTGAGTATGAATCAAGTGCATTCAATTCATTTGTTTAGTCTTTGGGAATTATCCATGAAACTACTGCATCATATTCACTTGCTTCTAATGGTGTGACTGAAAGAAAAAATAAAACTCTAATTGAGTTAATAAATGCCATGTTAATTGAATTTAGTGCACTTTTACATTTTTTTGGGTGAAGCTATTTTAACTGCATGTCATGTTTTGAATAGGGTGCTACATAAAAAATCACATACCATACCTTTTAAAATGTGGAAAGGACATAAGCCAAATTTGAGATATTTAAGAGTATGGGGTTGTTTTGCTTATGTAAGGCTTACTAACCCTAAAACACCTAAATTAGGTATAAGAGCTACTACCTGAGCTTTTCTTGGTTATGTGATTAATAGTGCAACCTATAGATTTTTTAATCTTGAAAGCAAAATAATTTCTGAATCTAGTGATGCAATTTTTCATGAAGAAAAACTTTCTATTAAATTGAAAAATAGTGGGGGTGAAGAAAATACTTTGTCACAACCTAGTTCTTCTACTTCACATTTTAAAAATCAAGAAAATTTTGAAATAGAACCTAGAAAGAGTAAAAGAGCTAGAGTTGAAAAGGATTTTGGTCTTGATTATTATGTTTTTAACGTTGAGGAAAATTCCCAAAATTTAAAAAAGGATTTAACATCACCTGATGCTATATTTTAGAAAGAGACTGTAAATGATGAGATGGAATCTCTAATTTCTAATAGAACTTGGAAATTAGTAGATTTTCCACTAGGTTGTAAGACTATAGGTTGTAAATGGGTCGTTAGAAAAAAGTTGAAACCGGATGGATCAATAGATAAGTTTAAAGCTAGACTTGTTGCAAAAGGCTTTAAATAAAAAGCTGATCTTGATTTCTTTAATACTTTTTCTCCGGTAACAAGAATTACATCTATTAGATTGTTAGTTGCTATTGCTGCAATTTTTGATTTGAAAGTTCATAAAATAGATGTAAAAGCTGTTTTCCTAAATGGGTTTCTAGAGGAAGAGATTTACATATATCAACCCGAAGGCTTTGTAGAGTCTGGACAAGAAAGCAAGGTATGTAAGCTAACTAAATCTCTATATGGTTTAAAACAAACACCTAAGCAGTGGCATGAAAAGTTTGATTCCTGTATGATTAAGAATGATTATAAATCAAATGAATGTGATAAATGTATTTATTCTAAATTATGGAATAATTTACATGTTATTATTAGTTTCTATGTGGATGATATGTTGATTTTTGGCTCAAATATGCATGTTATAAATAAGACAAAAAATATACTTAAAAGCCATTTTGATATGAAAGATCTTGGTGAGGCTAGTTTATTTTGAGCATGAAAATTACAAAAACATGTGATGGAATATTTATTGATCAATCACATTATGCTGAGAAAGTATTGAGAAGATATGATTTTCATTATCACAAAAGTGTAGCTTCTCCTTTTGATTCTAGTGTTCATTTATTTCTTGTGAATAATGATGATGAGATTTTTTAATTAAAAGGATTATGCTAGTACCATTGGTAGATTGCGTTATGCTACTGATTGTACTAAACCTGACATTGCATATGCAGTAGTTGTGCTAAGCAGATTTACTAGCAAGCCTAGTAAAGATCATTGGCTAGCTATTGAGTGAGTCATGAGATATTTAATTGGTACAAAAAACTATAGCTTATTTTATAAAAAGTACCCTGCTGTGATTGAAACTTTTGATGATGCCGATTGGAATACTTTGCCAAGTGATTCTCTTTCTGCCACTAGCTATGTTTTTACCTTAGGTAGTGGTGCTATTTGTTGTTAATCTATAAAGCAAACAATAATTGCTAATTCAACAATAGAAGTTGAATTTATAGCATTAGTTTTAGCTAGTGAAGAGGCAAATTGGCTTAGAGATTTGTTATATGAAATTCCACTTTGGGAAAAGCCAATTCTACCTATATTAATTCATTGTGATAGCACTGCTGTAATTAATAGAGTTAAAAACCGATACAACAACGGTAAATCCAGACCTATAAGAAAAAAGCACAATACCGTGTGATTTTATTTGAGTAGTGATATCATAACTGTGGATTATATTAAATTTAATGATAATCTTGCAGATCCATTTACCAAGGCCTTGACAAAAGATAGGGTCTGGAATACATCTAGGGAGATGGGACTAAGGTCCTTAGATTCATAAGCCAGGTATGAGGATACCCAACCCAAGGACCAGAGATCCTGAGAATTGAGTTCAATGGAGACAACGAATCATACAATGGTCATAAGAAATGCTCTATTTATTTTTTAATTATTTATTTTGTAAATAATTTTTTAATTGTTCATCCTTATGATGTAAGTAAGTGTATTTATCTTGTAATGTGGAGAGGTTGAGTAAAAAAACTCTTAATGAAATTTGTTGCTCGTATGAGTGGGGTGTTAGAATTACAGGAGCACCCTTGACAAAACTTCACCTACGTGAGTGTAAGGGTGGGGCTGCTTCTGATGAGATTTGGACTTAATCTCAAATACACTCATGAAATTGGGATCAGCACACGACCGTAGAGTACTAGCTATAAAAACTCACGTCAACACCTGGGTTGTTATGTGTAAGCAGTGATGCTTAATTTTCCCAAAGTAGTCCTAGTTCAAGTCAAAGACCACTACGACTCTGGAGTTGAGATCGCTGTTTTACTAAGTGAAGATTCAATGCAAAGCACACCTTCATGATGCATAGTGACCCGTCTTTGCCTGGTAATCTCTTTTTAACTAAAAAATTTAATATTAAAATGAGTGAGAGATTTTTGAAGTATTAATTAATTAAAATGAATAAATATTACAACATAAATGTAAAGATGTTGGAGTGAATATGGAAGATAAGAAGTTAGTGAAAATGTTTAATCCCACATTGAAAAGGAGATAGATTATTTTATTCCTATGAAAATGTTCATCCCTATGATGTAAATGCATTTATTTAGTAATGTAGAGATGTTGAGTAAAAAAAACTCTTAATGAAATTTGTTGCTCGTATGAGTGGGGTGTCAGATTTACAGGAGTACCCTTGACGAAACTTCACCTATGTGAGTGTGGGGGTAGGGCCTCTTCCTATGAGATTTGGACTTAATCTCAAATACACTTATGAAATTGGGATTAGCACACGACCGTAAAATACTAGCTATAAAAGCTTATGTCAACACCTGGGTTGTTCTGTGTAAGCAGTGACGCTTAATTTCTCCAAAGTAGTCCTTATTCAAGTTAAAGACCACTACGACTTTGGAGTTGAGATCGTTGTTTTGCTAAGTGAAGGTTCAATGCAGAACACACCTTCATGATGCATAGTGACTCGTCTTTGCCTGGTAATTTCTCTTTAATTAAAAAATTTAATATTAAAATGAGTGGGGGATTGTTGGAGCATTAATTAATTAAAATGAATAAATATTACAACATAAATCGAAAGATGTGGGAGTGAATATGGAAGATAAGGAGTTAGTGAAAATATTTAATTCCACATTGAAAATGAGAGAGACTATTTTATTCCTATGAAAATGTTCATCCCTATAATGTAAGTGCATTTATCCTGTAATGTGGAGAGGTTGAGTAAAAAACTCTTAATGAAATTTGTTGCTCGAATGAGTGAGGTTTTAGAATTATAGGAGCACCATTGACAAAACTTCACCTATGTGAGTGTGGGGGTGGGACCGCTTCCTATGAGATTTGGACTTAATCTTAAATATACTTATGAAACTTGGATCAGCACACGACCATAAAGTATTAGCTATAAAAGTTCATGTCAACACTTGGGTTGTTATGTGTAAACAATGAAGCTTAATTTCCTTAAAGTAGCCCTAGTTCAAGTCAAAGACCACTACGACTTTGGAGTTGAGATCGCTGTTTCACTAAGTGAAGGTTCAATGTAGAGCACATGTTCATGATGCATAGTGACCCATCTTTGCCTAGTAATCTATCTTTAAGTAAAAAAATTTAATATTAAAATGAGTGAGAGATTGTTGGAGCATTAATTAATTAAAATGAATAAATATTACAACATAAATGTAAAGACGTGGAAGTGAATATGGACGATGAGAAGTTGGTGAAAATTTTTAATCCCACATTGAAAAGGAGAGAGAAACTATTTTATTTTTTTTTAATTGTGGTGATTAATGGGCTAATTGAATTGACTCAAATATTGGGCTAAATACGTGCGCAAGGGGGAGGTGAAGGGTGGCGGTCTCAAAAATAGAAATGAATCAGCATATTGGATCTTCCTACTGAATTAATACTCTATTTTTATTATGAAAAATGAAGAGCCATTAATCCACTTAATGAACTATTCGTTTGGGGATTTACATTCTTTAGAAACTCTTTATCTCATTATTAATTGTGTAACTTTAGCCCATCAGATTAATATTTAACAATTAATCCTATAACACTCACTACATCAGAATAATGGACCTAATTAATCAGATTGATTTGGGTAGTAATTTTGTGAGGCCCATTGAGCCTATAAATAGAGTCATTCACCCAATCCATATGACTGCAATATACACTAAATAAAAAAAAGAGAGGTTCTTGGCAAGGAAGAGCATTATTTCTTGTAGAGTTTTGAGCTTGAACATTTTGTGTAGAGGTTGTTTTAGCCACACGACACTTGTTGGGCTGTTGTATCCTGAGGGAGGTTACAAAATTTAGCTAACTAAGGGCTTAATGTCCTTAAAGAGGGCAAGTGCCGTGCTACAGTACAAATAGTGTTGTGTAATTTTTCTTTTTAAATTAATAATATTCAGAAGTATTACTCTGTTTCTCTTTGTGTTATTTTCATTATTATTGTGTTTACACCAACACAGTACTAACTATTAAGAATTATAAAGAGTTTTTAGTACTAAGGGTTTGTTTGGGATCCACTTATTTTGTTGAAACTGAGATTTTTTTACTAATGCTCTGTTTGTTTTAGCAACGACGTTTTCTAGAAAACGAGTCATTTTTCAAGAAGTATTTTCTATAAAACTATCTCATTTTTTAATGTTTGGTAGCAACTTTAAATGAGTCGAAAAACAACTATCAAACTTCCCTTATTTAGCTTGCTGTGAGATATAGTTGTTTTCCAAAAAAATTTAATGGAAAATAATCTCTAAAAATAAGCTATACTTTTTATATTAACCAAAGATAGTTTTTCTTTAACTCATCTTTTTTTATGCTACCAAACACAAAAAAACATAGAAAACTATCTTTACAAAAATTTTTCCATCAAAATAAACAGAGCGTAAAAATACTGTAAATAGGGTAAAAGTTAGCTAAAATAGTATAGTAGGACTAAAGAATAGTATCAAAAAGTGCAGTGGGACCCATGAATAGTGACAAAAATAAGCTGAACAATAGAATAAGTTGGCAAAAATAATTTTTGCCAAACACACACTTAAACACAAGTCTTACACATTTTTATTGTCTCTATAATACATTCATAGCTTCATTCTCATTCATAACTTCATTCTCATTCATAACTTCCTTGAAGAACTCTTTTATTGATCAATTTAAAATATTTAACTTCATTTTATCTTTTGAGAGGTGAACTTATAGTTTTAGGGAGCTCAACTAAAAATAGCTAGCTTCAAAAATCCAAAACGTAGTTCATCACATCCCCTGGTAGGAGCTACTTTATAATGCCCAAGAACTAGCCCAATAATAAAGCTTTTTTATGCTAGGAGATAGATACTAAGGTCCATCCCTGGCCCAAGCCGAGATTAAACATGTTAAGGACATATTTTATGTAATTGGCTAATCCTTTGACAAAACGCACTTTACTTGTATTTGGGTAGATCTAGGATGTGTTTAATACTTCAAAGAACATGTTGTTCAAGTCTAGTATTAAAACCATGAAGATTGGACCAAGAAACAAGTGAAGAAAAAGTGTGTACTAAAGCTGGACACCTGCTGGACACCTGCGGATAGCTGCTGGACAGATAGCTATCTATCGAGGTATCTATCGAGGTTTAATGAGGCTCGACAGTTGTCCGATCGATCGAGGTATCTATCGAGGTTACGGGAATTCAGATTTCTAGATCTGATTTTTGGGCCAGGCTTTTGTATTTGTGTAGGGTTTTTTTTCTCATAACCCTAGGCATATATAAGGCTTATTTTTGAGGCCGTCACATAAGAGAATACAAGGAGAACATATGCAAAAGGTGACCGAAGCCTTATTCTCTCGGAAAGAAGCTACTGCGTCTTTGCGCCTTAGAGTTTTGTAACCAAGTGCTTCTTGATCTTCATTGTTGATGAAGTGAAGAATTTTGTAGCCAACATTCTTCTCCCTCAAGTTGATGAGTGAGCCACGTACTGAAATTCGTGCAAAGAAGTTAGTCACGTACTGGGATCCGTGCATCAAAGGGTGGCATTTATATATTGAAGAGTTCAGAGGTTCTGAAGTAGTAGAAGGTTTCTGCTGTGAGTTCATCTACGGGGATTGTAGAGTCTAGGGACAAAGGTTTTGTACTAGATCTGAAACTTCTCTTTACTATAGTGAATTGCTTTTCGGGAAGGTTTCCCCCCAGGTTTTTTACTGTGAAACTGGTTGGTTTCATTGGTTTTCCTAGGTCATCATATCTTATCTTATTTCTTTTTCCGCTGCACTTAGTTTTGACATGATATTGATATTTGTTTGTTTTAACAAGTTTTATGCGTAATAAATTTAATTAACAACTTGGGTTTAAAACTTGTTTATTCTATTAACCGGGGTCTAAATTTCTCAACAAGTGGTATCAGAGCAGGTACACTCCGATTGGATTAATTTCCTGAGTGTGATCCTTGACCCCCGTTGTCATAGGATTTCTTGGTGAGTTATTAAAAGTTTTGAGCTTTTTAACTCAATTTTAGAAGAATTCTAATTCTTCCATGTCCTTTAGTAGTCATACTAGGACACGTGCCTTTTCATCTTCACGGCCAAAGACTCGTGCTGTGTGGGTGAGAAAGGAGCCTAAGACTTAATTATCTTTTCTGTTTGTCCTCTGCTTTAATTCTTTCTATCTAAAGTAGGACATTCTTTGCTTGATTTCTTTTCTGCTTTTGAAATCATGCTTTCATGCATTTGAACCTTTCTATCATGCTTTCATGCATATGCATCTTTCTTTCATGCATTCATGTTGTTTGTCTGTTTTTGATTGGTTGTTTAGTTTTTATTTTGTTTTGTTTTCAAAATAAAAGAAAAATCAGAAAAATATAAAAACAGTGTATGTTTGTGTACATTGGTTCTTGTGAACCTTAAAATGGCCATTGAAACAGAGTTTTCTAAATTTTGTATCTCTTGTAACTTAGATGAGCATTTTAATGCACAACTAAACAAGTGAGCTTTGTAACTATTTGTTTGTGATGAGTAAGGTTATGTTATCTCTTGTACTTAACACTCGTATCATTCTTTTTGACGGGTAGGACTAGAAAATCCTAAGAGAAAGGCATAAATAACTATCTCACCACTATTACTCGCCAATCATGATTTGACATCCGTATGCTTTGGCATAGCAAAAGTGCAATGTCAATGATATCTGTATGTTTCGGCATAGCAAAAGTGCAATGTCAAAAGCTTAACATAATTGGGTATTTCTTTTCTCTCTCTTATATTCCCATGCATGATATGCTTAATAAAAGAAAATATGCAAAGAAATAAAAGCAAAAAGATTAAAAATACTTTAGAATATGATTGCAAGCATGTTTTCTAGGAGATGTGGGAGTTATAGGATGTACTTCGAAAGTAATAGTCCCCATCAAACAGTTATGATTGTGTGTGAGTTAAAGTGATTTTCTTACATCTCAAATTGTCATAACATTGAGACACTTATGCAATCTTGCAATGTTTTCACACACAACATACAATATTCTTTGCTATTCCTGATACATGTGCAGGTACAATGTGATTTGGTCATCACAAGGTTTACATGCGTTAATATATGCTTCCTAAACTATCTTAACTCATTTTTGAAATATAAAATTGGTTAGACTTGTTTAGTGTGTGTGTGTGTATTTTGGAATCTATGTGCTTAAACTTTTTGTTGAGATGTTTTTGAGAGGTTAATATGTTTTTTGGATCTTTGGTTGAGTTGCATGCTTGATTGCATTCACATCTGTGTTTTTCTCTTCTTGAAAAACAGCTTTTAAGCCATCTTGACACCTCTCGATACCTGGCTTATCTATCGAGATCTTTAGTTGCATCTTATCGCAATCTCGACACCTCTCGATAGCTAGGTGGATCGATCGAGGAAGTTTCTGTCTGCTCGATAGATCCTCGACACCTTCCCGATCCATCGAGGTTGTCTCGATAGCTTCTCGACATCTCTAGATCGATCGAGATATCCTCGCATGCATTTCATCCTTCTTTGTTTTGCATGTTTCTCTTATCTTGTCATCTATAGCATCTTGTTTCATTACATTCATGCATTTTTATGGATTCTTTGTGCCCCCTCGATCATCCTTGATCATCTTTATATTTCTCGGGTAAAACTTTATAGCTTCCTATACCCTCTGTCAATTGTGACAAAAAGGGGGAGAAATTGGAGAATTTGTAATTTCTTTCTTTAAGATTCTACAAGTTAGGAGGAGAAATACATGCCCTTGTAAGGGGGAGTTGTGTTTTATCTTGTTAGGGGGAGTGTTTACCTCCTTGTTCATGTACCTAGGTCTTGTGACCATTTTTACGTACAACATGGTATTTATCAAGTGGTATATATATGATGATATATGTTTTCTTCACCTATCTCTACATGTGTTGTTTCTTTTCTATCTTTATATACATGTTTCTTTATTTGTATGCAATCTATTATTTCTGCTTCACACAAAGATGCCTTGATCTGTTTTGTTTATAAGTGTTTTAGAAATACAGGTTGTCAAAGACTACTTGCCATAAACTCTCTTCTTGCAAAATTTTTCAAGAGTTTGTGTTAGGATAGATTTTATTGTATTCAACAAGTGAGTATGAGTTGAGTGATTTATGACTTCTCTCATATGTTCATTTGTTTGTTGTGGTTTTGTCACGTATTGCCAAAGGGGGAGATTGTTAAGGACATATTTTATGTAGTTAGCTAATCCTTTGACAAAACACACTTTACTTGTATTTGGGTAGATCTAGGATGTGTTTAATACTTCAAAAAACATGTTGTTCAAGTCTAGTATTAAAGCCATGAAGATTGGACCAAGAAACAAGCGAAGAAAAAGTGTGTACTAAAGCTGGACACCTGCTGGACACCTGCGGATAGCTGCTAGACAGATAGCTATCTATCGAGGTATCTATCGAGGTTTAATGAGGCTCGACAGCTGCCCGATCGATTGAGGTATCTATCGAGGTTACGGGAATTCAGATTTCCAGATCTGATTTTTGGGCCAGGCTTTTGTATTTGTGTAGGGTTTCTTTTCTCATAACCCTAGGCATATATAAGGCTTATTTTTGAGGCCGTCACATAAGAGAATACAAAGAGAACACAAAGAGAACACATGCAAAAGGTGACCGAAACCTTATTCTCTCAGAAAGAAGTTACTGCGTCTTTGCGCCTTAGGATTTTGTAACCAAGTACTTCTTGATCTTCATTGTTGATGAAGTGAAGAACTTTACAACCAACATTCTTCTCCCTCAAGTTGGTGAGTGAGTCACGTACTGGGATTCGTGCAAAGGAGTTAGTCACGTACTGGGATCCGTGCATCAAAGGGTGGCGTTTATATATTGAAGAGTTCAGAGGTTCTGAAGCAGTAGAAGGTTTCTACTGTGAGTTCATCTACGGGAATTGTAGAGTCTAGGGACAAATGTTTTGTACTAGATCTGAAACTTCTTTTTACTATAGTGAATTGCTTTTCGGGAAGGTTTCCTCCCAGGTTTTTTACTGTGAAACTGGTTGATTTCATTGGTTTTCCTAGGTCATCATATCTTGTCTTATTTCTTTTTCCGCTGCACTTAGTTTTGACATGATATTGATATTTGTTTGTTTTAACAAGTTTTATGCATAATAAATCTAATTAACAACTTGGGTTTAAAACTTGTTTATTCTATCAACCGGGGTCTAAATTTCCCAACAAAACAAAGCACTCATGACTTGAGTGTCTCGTGGGGATCACTCTAATTCATGCTTTGAGACTCTCTCTCTCTCTCTCTCTCTCTCTCTCTCTCTCTCTCTCTCTCTCTCTCTCTCTCTCTCTCTCTCTCTCTCTCTCTCTCTCTCTCTCTCTCTGATTTTCAATTCATTTGGGGTATTTATAAGGGGCCTTATATTGGGAGAGGAGGGGGGGGGGGGAGTGAAGGCTTTGGTCTAATCTCTAGGACGTGTTAAAGCCTAATCCTACCATCCTATAGTTGTATTAGTCAAGAGCAATCATTCAACTTTTAATGCACGAAGGCTATCAATAAGTGTTAGTAATTACGTGGAAGTGACAACTAGCTTCTTAAGGTTGTCATCTGAACTGCACACTCTTGATACTGTGGTCATTTTATAAGTGTTAGTGTTTATGGGGTGTGGAGTAAGAGCTAGAGTTCAACTCTCTAAGATGGAGAGTTCAACTCTCTAGAATGGAGTTTCATACACATACATGCACTTGGATTATGTTAGAATAAAATTTCTATCTTGTGTTAAAAAAAAATGTCATTTGAAGGTCGAGAGAGGTGTTTAATACAAATACATTGAATTTCTTCCCCAATAGGATAGTGGTATTTGCTAGGTCCGGCTCCGTATTGCAAAATAGCTCAACACGGTGACTCCCTTGTCAAACCATCTCTATGTCATTGGGATGAAGCTTAAATCTTGTTTTTTAAGAAGTTGGGCATAGTCAAGGATCAAGTCGTTGTTACTTGTCAATTGTCACATTATCAAATTTTATTAAGATTTATAAAAATACCTAATAAAACAAACCACATAGGAGGGGAATGTCTTATAAAACAATTATAAGCAAAGTAAATATTACAAAATAAAACACATGATAGTTACATATTTTAAGAGTACACGTATCTCTGTAATTTAAACCCTCTCTTTGTTTTTTTTTTTTGGGCGTTCCATGAAGATGGGAATTCAAGTTCCACTTACCAAGATAAAATGCAAAATGATGTCTAAATTTTCTTGTACCAATGTTTTTTTTTAAATAATTTATCAAAATGTCGCTTAGCCCACAACATGATGTCGTTTAACGAAAAATATGTTACTTGTATGATCAGTAAAAGTGTTGTCGTTTGTAACGAAAGTCGTTCCATTCCAAGCATCGCACTACCCAGACTATTAAACCCGAGTGTACTCTTTACGGTTTTACCGTCGGATAGTGCGAATTTACAAAAACCTGTGATTAAAGATTCACTAGTAGTCTAGTACAATGAAATTCACATTCCTACTTAGCTTTTCTTAAAAGAAACTATGAATATCAATCACAACATGAATGCTGAGTGCTGAGTGCTCCCACTTCATCTAAATTCCTTGTGTTTTACTTTTAAGGTTTGCAATGGCTTCTGTTATATTCTTTAAGGTTTGACCTTAAACTATACAGTCAGTTGCGTGCAAAAGGGTTATCAAAGAGTTGGGTTTGTAATGAATATGTGTGGGATATTTGGTTAAAGAAAAAAAAGTTACCGAGTTTTTCACAAAATGGGGTTGGTGTAACCGATATGAGCAACACCATGCTTTCTAGGAAATGGGTTCTTTTAGATTTTATTCATAGATGCAACAATTTTAGACCTTTCAAGCAAATCCATGCACAATTACTAACATCAGGCATTGTTCGTGATGAGTTGGTAGTTAACAAAGTTGCTGAGTTCTTTGGGAAATTTGTTGAATATGTTGAATATGGTTGTGATCTTTTGAAGCAAATTGATTGGTGCACAAGCTCATTCCCATGTAATTTGCTAATATCTAGTTATGCTGGTAGTGACACGCCTGAAGCAGCAGTTTTAGTATATAGAAGAATAGTTAGGGATGGATTTATGCCTGATAAGTACACTTTTCCAGTGGTTTTGAAATCTTGCACCAAGTTTTCAGGGAGTGGAGAGGGTAGACAGGTTCATGGGGTGGTTGTTAAAACTGGTTTTTTGGGTGATGCATTTGTGGGAAACGCACTTGTGCATTTCTATAGTGTTTGTGGTGTTTTTTGTGCTGCTACTAAGGTGTTTGATGACATGCTTGTGAGAGATGTGGTGTCTTGGACTGGTTTAATATCTGGGTATGTGAGGGCAGGATTGTTTGATGAGGCTATAGCTTTGTTTTCGAGGATGGATGCAAAGCCAAATGTTGCAACTTTTGCAAGTGTGCTTGTGGCTTGTGGGCGAATGGGGTATTTGAGTTTGGGGAAGGGGATTCATGGATTGATTTTTAAGCGTGTTGGGATGGATTTGGTGGTTGGCAATGCTATCATGGATATGTATGTCAAGTGTGAGTGTTTGTATGAAGCAAAGAAAATCTTTGATGAGCTCCCTGAGAGGGATATTGTATCATGGACTACTATGATTAGTGGATTGGTGCAATGTGAACATCCCAAAGAGTCATTGGAGTTGTTCCACAAAATGCATGGTTCAGGCATTGAACCTGATAGGTTTCTACTTACTACTGTGCTCTCAGCTTGTGGCAGTCTTGGGGCTCTTGATTATGGCAGATGGATCAATGAATATATTTATCTTAAAGGCATCAAATGGGATATTCATATTGGAACAGCTATGATTGACATGTATGCAAAGTGTGGCTGTGTAGAGATGGCATTAAGGACCTTTGATGAGATGCCTTATAAGAATGTCTATACATGGAATGCCTTGCTAGGGGGTCTAGCAATGCATGGGCATGGGCATGAGGCGCTCAAACATTTTGAAGAAATGATTAGATCAGGTATGAGGCCCAATGAGGTGACATTTCTATCTATTTTGATAGCATGCTGTCATTCTGGCTTGGTCAATGAAGGTCGTAGATACTTCTATCAAATGGTAAATCAACAACATAAACTTTCTCCCAGGTTAGAGCACTATGGATGCATGGTTGATATGCTCTGTAGGGCTGGACTCTTGGATGAAGCTCAGGAGCTGATAAAATCTATGCCCATGCAACCTGATGTGCTGATATGGGGAGCTCTTCTCAGTGCTTGCAAAGCCAATGGACATATTGAACTCTCTCAAGAAATATTAGATCGACTCCCAGAACATGAGTCACAAGATAGTGGGATATATGTGCTCCTATCCAATATATATGCTACCAATCAAAGATGGGCTGAAGTAACAAGGGTAAGGAGGTTCATGAAGGAGAAGGGTATAAAAAAGGCCCCTGGGTCAAGTGTTATAGAGGTGGATGGTAATGCTTATAAATTTCTTGCTGGTGATACTAGCCACCCTCAAAATGAGGATGTGCATAAATTGTTAAACATCCTTGCTAATCAAGTCTATCTTGAAGGGCATTTTTCAGACCCATTCTTGATCAGATGAGTATAATTTTGTTGCAAACTTGAAGAGCCTTTTTTTTCCCCCGAATTAGATTTTAATGTAACATTCTGATAAGTTTCTGCAGTTTTCATGTTTTCCAAAATAGTAGCCTGTGTTCCATCAAGGAAAGAGACTGATTGTCACCTAATAATTTTGATTAATCAATTGTTCATACATGTACAACAGAGCAATAGATTTGTGCATTAATGTTTACTGCATGACATGATGTATTCTTACTTACTGTGAATCCTGACCCCAAAAAAAAAAAAAAAAAAAAAAAAAATCCTAGTGAAGATGTTTGCCACTCAATTCCGTGGTTTGATATATGCAGAAGTACTGTAATCTTGGATGCCAAATCTATTTTAGTACCCTATATCTGTTAGGGAAAACATGAATAACAGTCAAATCTACACTTATGAGAGAATGAAGATGGATTGATTTCCTCTCAGTTCTTTGTAATTGTCAGGGGCAATATGGTGGACCATCAAATTATTTTATTATTTCATCCTTACAAGAGACTGAAGCCAGGTTGATTCAATATGCACTGTGAGCTGTCATTTAGCCTTGCAAACAAGAAGCTGTTTTTATTTACCTTGTAATCAAAATTCCCAAAAACAGTCATTTCGGTATGAGGCTGACTGAGCAGCATGGATATTGATATCATTGATATCCAAATTATGGTAAACTATGTATAAATATCTGATAAAAAGACATATGACACAATCTAAACTGATATGAATGTGCTTCATTAAGTGACTGCAATTTAATGCTGGATAAGGGGGTTCTAAATGAGTAAGTATTAGTTATATGAGTTTTCTGACAGATTACTGACATGTGTTAGGATCTGAATGTGTGTAGGATTCTGATAAAGAAGGTTGTGAATTACCTGGTGAATGTAAATAGTCTTGTGTTATCCATACCAATTTGTTAATAAGAGATACAGTGCATACTTGAACTGACAAAAAGATAGGCAAGTCAACTTCCATGCCCATGAAATAAAAGAAAGGTCCATGATGGCAATTCTTGGCCAAAAGTACTTCTTTTTATCACTTTAAGAATCTTCTTTTTATCACTATGGTCATAAGTCATAGAGTCATTCCACACACTCCAAAAAAGAAGTTGATTTGATGTATAGATTGGACAAAGAAATTCATAACCTTTTTTTTGATAAGTATGTTTTGGCTGCAAGGGGAGGGGAAGGGAAGATTCATCACAGTATATTGAGCTACTCCTTGGGGTTAGAAATTTGTAACCCCTTTGGAAGAATGGTTTATGAAACCAAACTCTGTGCATTGTGCCAAGTTTGTGAAAATTGTTACAATCATAAAAAGCATCACAGAATTTTCAAATTTTTTCCCTCTTCGCTTGGGAATTGAAAGTTATAGATTTCATTAAAACTATTTCCAAGATCTTACATAAAGAATAACTGACGTCTTATATGGAAGACCTTGGAGCAATCTGTACAATTTAAGACACAAGCCCTTATAACTAAGTTTGGCCACTGGACCAGAGAAGTTCTTTTGTAGAGCTCATTCTTATTATCTTTAGTTTTTTATGGTCAAAGTTGTTAAACTATTAATTGTGAATCTGTTACATTTTTTTTTTGGTGAAGTATGATTGCATTAGTGGTTTTTCCTTCCCATGTGCTGGGACTCTGGCAGAGTAATTTTGATTGGTAGATTTCCTGACAAGTTTCTTATTTTTTTATTGGTGAAGTATGACTGCATTAGTGGTTTCTCCTTCCCCTGTGCTGGAACTCTGGTTGAGTAATTTTTGATTGGTGGATTTCCTGTCAAGTTTATGATATGAGCTAGGATCTGAAAGTTCATCATTCTGTTCAGGAAGGCGATTAATCACATTGTGAGTTATATTTGAGTCTATAGTGATTATATGTTTGGGTTCTGTAGTTGAAGGCATACACTTGTGACATGTGATTTATTTAGTTTCAATTGCTCATACGTGTGTGTGTATTATTTTGCTTTTACTTCTGTATTTTTGGAGGTATCCAATTCTTCAGTTTTGGTTGCTTTCCACAAGAGATGAGTTGCAGCTATTGTTGGAACTGAAATAGAGGGGTGGAGGGTATGCACACTTTGATAGGCAAAGGAAACAATGGGATACAAAGTGATCGAGGCAAGTTGGCATGAGTCTTTCTGTACTTGTATGATGTATTGTATTATTTGTAACTTTTGGGATGATGATGAAATACATAGATAAAGGATATCTTGGAAAATTGGAAGATTGGACAACAGCTTTCATTCTTCAGTGAGAATGTGAGGAATGTGAATTCTTCTCTTGCCTGCATGTTTTCTGTGCTATGGTCCTAGAGTGCAGGGTTATGAAACCAAGGCTTCTAACATGAAATTACTCTGGATGGTCTGGAACTAAAAAGAAAGCAAGAAAAGAAAAAGAGAGATGACATAACTTGATTCTGAGTCTTTTGACCCCAACTAATCGTATAGGTTTTACTTGTGTTTATATTAAGGGTCTCAGTGCTATTGTATATTTCTCTAAAGGCTTGTTGGGGTCCTTTCTTTGTTTATACATCATGTTATTTCTCCATGTTATTTATAAATGCAGTCAATCTAACCATTATTCTATCACAGTAAACAAAGTTGATCTCCTTGTGGTACATATGCTCATTTCATGTCTTGCTTTTCTCATGTAACTCTCTACTTATTTCTCGTATGATCCTTTTCATCATATACTTCTTAACAAGTGTTTGGATTTGAGCTTTTATGCAAATGAATTAAAATTTTAAAGTTATGGCATTATCTGCAAAACAGACAATAGAAGGTGAATGTATTATTTTCTAAATGTGATTTTTTTTTTCTCACAGCATATTTAGTGGATTGAAACATTTATGCACATTCTTTTTAAGGTGTAGGACCTGCTCCTAGAAAGTGCTATTATAGATTATTCTAAGAAATGTCTAGGGTTGCTAGTTGCAATCATGCAATCTAACATCATGGCGTTGATTGTGTAACTTTCACTGTTCATTAGATTATGTTCAAGCCTTTAGCAAATCACCAAGTTTGACTCCTGTGCATACTAGTTGTAGATTTTAATAGCTTTGAAAGGGAAAGACTTACAATGGTGAAAGCTATCAAGATCACTACGTATGAACAAAAGAAATTCTGATATGCTAATAAATAACAACTATGTACCCAACATATATTTTTTGTTATCTGTGTGATGATCTTGAGGCTTATCTTTGCACATTCATCTCCACACTGTAAATGTCATCAATTTTTGAAAATCCTCAATCATATTTGCATAGACATGGAAAGATGAAATAAATAAGATTTTGCGGTAGTAATTTTGGCGACAGCAAGTGCATTCATGTTTCATTCTATAGTCTACCATGTTTATATCAGTTGTAGATTTTGTTCTGCTGAAATACATGTGCAAAGAATAAATTTGGAACGGAAGTATATTCGTGAGAACTGAAAATTTGTGAAACTCATTCAATGAAAGAACAAATGGGGATTACCTCTACTATGACAATTTACTTTTTCATTTGTTTAAAAAACTTGACTTGATTGCACTGGCTTCAGTTTCTGAACTCTGTCATCCTGAAGAATAAATGAATAATTTCATTCTTAAACTTCAATTGTTTTCTGATTAAGAGCTGTGTATCTCCACCTCTCCTTCTCTACAAAGTCTGCATCTAAGAACCGAGCAACAAAAGCCCAAAGCTTGTAGGTGTCTTGAAAATTAGTCAGGAACCCAAGTGCTGCTGTAACGACAGTGATTCCTTGATCAGTTTTGACTTTCCTCTTGTTTTTCACCATTTTCTCTGACTCACTTCGTCTTGTCTCTAGTACTCTCTCCTCTTCTCTGTACTTATCTGAGAACCAAATATTTTTCAAGAATCCATAGCTTAGAGATATGTTGCTTCTATCAGCAAGTTTTTGTACAAGTACAGGCTCAACCTTTTCTCCTTTCCAATCAAATACATTGAATGCCAATGCAGGTCCTCTGTCAAATTTTATCTTTGGCCCATATATTCTTACCAGGGGTTTCCCCTCTGTGTTAGGATGATCAAGCTTCATGAAAGAGCTCACAAGCCAATTGACCAGGTACCTTGCTCTGTTAGTGATCAGTATTAGTCCCAATGAGTCCACCAGGTCCAAGCCCCCGCATTCAATTTCCACGCTCTCATTTCTGCTGCTTTTGGCATTTCCATGTTGAGTTAATTCAATACTTCTATCTGATTCCCCAATTTCAGAAGCTTCAGATTCTTTTGATTCTGCAGGTTCCTCTAGTTTGAATCTTCCAGACTCCATAACTTCTATACGACCAGAGAAAGAGCTTGATGTTGGTGATTTATCTTCTTGTAGTCCAGCATTCGGTGTCTGTTCAAATTCTGTTTCAGTACCGAAGGACTCATCCACTAACCAAGACAGCTTCTTTGCAGGGACAAGATTAACAATCCCTGGGCTTATAGATTCTTCCAGGATTGGAATGGTAGACTTCTTGACAAAGAGGCATCCAAAACCAGAAGGGTTATCCCCAAAAACCTTGTAGAAGGAGCAAATGAGAAAGTCTGGTTGAAATAAAGAGAGGCCAAAGCTATCCATGTCCTTTGGTCCTAATGCACAAGCATCAATCAATATGTGCCATCCATTCTCTTGTGCAATGCTCATCCAGAGGTAAGGGTATCTAGCTCCTGTTATTCTAGAATGAAGTGGGAAGACAAAGAGTCCCCTCTTCTTTTTCTTCTTTTTACTCTCAATTATCTTCTTCAATTTTGCTGACTGAATCCTTAGTCTTGGCCATGAAAATTCGGCTGACGATATTTGTGCTCCTCTCTTCTCTGAGCTACTTGTCATTGCTTCCACTGCCTCACTCTGATAGTCATAAACTGTTAGAAGCTTCCTACTAGATTGGAACGGGTAAGCTTCTGATAAAAGTTTAAAAGCTGAAGTTCTATTTGCTGTGAAAACCATGCTGTAATCGTTTTCGGAGATATTAAGGAAACCCATGATCCTTTTCTTCATTGCAGATTCAAATTCTGATTCTTGCCCACCATGAAGTAGCAAAATCTTTAGATTTCCAGTCTTGTAGGATATACTAAAGAAGGGGAAATCAGATTTTTGAGGAGGTGATGGTGGTGGTGGTGGTGGTGGTGGGGGAGAGGAAGAAGAAGAAGATAAGGCAATTTGTTTTCTTGAAGGGTCATGATTTTGCAGCTGAGAATAGGAGAAAAGGCCTATGCCAATGTAATCAAGACAGGTATGGTTGGAAAGGGAGAGATGGTAGTACTCTTGGGCTCTTATTTGATCAGCTTGATAGGTATCAGAATACTGAGGGTAAGCTTTTCTGAATTCCATGAATGATTCTTGCAAAGATGGGAGAGACTCATGGTTTGTAAACTTGGTGTTTGGGAAGATAGAGGATGTAGTTGTTGCTGCAAAGTTCTGGCGGCAAGCTGAAGTAGTGCTTCTGGACTTGGACTCTTTGTTCTCAGTTGCTTGCAAGTTGAGGAGTGGGGTTGGGCAACAGCCATTAAGGCATAACACAGATTCCTCATTTAGACAAGATGACTGCATTTTTTTTTCTCTCAAATGATTCTAGGAATTTTTTTTTTGGCTTTGATTTCCTCCCTCCTATTGGATTTCTTGTTGCTTTCTATCATACAGCTATCATCCTTTATATATGCTAATTTGTAGCTTAGCGAAGTTTACAAGTTTTTACATTGTTTTTTTAATCAGTTTTGACAGCGTGGCCGATGGCAGCTTGTATTAACATATTGAACTGGTGTAAGGTAGCAAAAGTTGAAAATGTCATCCATTTTCACCAATTTGACCTTGTTATATATGTCATATTTTCTTAAACTTCATGCGGCTAAATCTACCTCATCAAGCTAGATCTTTTGACAGGGGATGGTTGATTCACCTTTTATGTAAGTCAGATTTGTCCATTGGCGTCGATTCTTATTAAATTAGTAATTTCCCAATTGCACTAAAGGTGGGGTTTCACTGGTACCAATTATGAGTGGTCATCACATCACATGACTCAGTCTGAATTCTCTTTCTCAAGGGGACCTATGCTATTTATTAGTATGCGAGTGTTGTTGCTAATAGCTTGTACAAATGATGACATACATAGCTTGCATGAGTGTCTTTTAACATTCATAAAGTCATAGGGTGTGTTAATTGCAGTGAAATACATATTGCAATTAACATATATTAGTTTTATTAGGGCATTCTTATCTCAAAATTTAATCTTATCATATTTTACCGTCTCAAAAACTACTTTATCAATTATACTATACTATTTTTTAATACACTCAACATTCCAATTGTTATATTCTTATACAACACATTAAAATAATATATCCACACAATAATATATATATATATATATATATATATTTGCAATAATGAGAGAGAAAGGAGAGAGAAAGTTTGTTGGAATTTTTTATAAAAAGTCTAGAAAGACAATTAAAAATTAATTTTCAAAAGTAGCATTCTACTATAGTAGCATCTTGTATAAATAAGATGCTGCTTTAGCACAATTATAAAAACTTCTACAATTCCCAATGTTTACAAGTCCGAATGTTAGTGAATTTTGGCCTTCAATGCTCTATTATCTCAATATTTTCCTTTTGCCAGTTGGGATGGGAATGCTCTTTGAGTTGGAATAGAGAAGGCCAACACAAAATACTAGGCATGAAAAACCAAAGGACAAGAAAAATTCAAGGTGGCTCTCTCACGCAAATTGGGGCCACACCCTATCTGACTCAGCCACTGCTTTCACATGTGGTATAAATCTCTAAATTGAAATAGTGCCAAGGAGTCTGTGAGGCTGTGATGGGTTTATTTTGCCCTTTTGGAAAGTTAATTAGAGTCAGAATTGAAAGAAACAAGCAGAAGTGGGCGACAAAAAGGGATTTATATGGGCCAACTTTATCAATTGCTGGACCACAGGTGTCACTTTAAGACTGCTTCTAAGTTTGCTTAAATATTAAGCTCCATAATATTACATGATTATATATGTCCCCACACCCATTCCTTCCAGACTCGTGACCACAAAAAAACACTTTCTGTTTGTCTGGTGCTAGATGTGCTGCCAAAAGTTAAAGGCAGTCCAAGTAGGAAGTTCTGTTTTTTATAGTAAGGTACAAAAATATAGAACATGACATATTCCATTATTAAATTAATTTAATTTTTCAAAATAATTGATAATTGATAATTTATCATTGTATCAGATATCGATTAACCTTGATTTAAAAAAGCTAAAACAGATAATAAGTTACACCAATTGGGCTCCTAATACCATTGGAACTGTGTTATATGGTTCTTTGTTTTTCCTGAATTTTTATTTCATAATTTTATTTCTATGTTATTGACTTATTGTTGCAAACTCAAATTTTTAAGCAACATAAAGCATTGAGCTAAGGTTTTGTAGACTATAGTCAACTTTAGCAGAGGTACATATTAAAAAGGAAAAGGTGAACATTGACTGTTCTTGATGTGTTGCAATGATGAAAAAGAAAAGTGGGAAAGCAAAAGGAGAGAGAGCATTACTTGTGCATCCTCTTATTACAATTTTTACATGAGAAAATAACCATGGATGACAAATAGGAATTCATGCCCAACACATATTTTGACATAATATTGGCTTTGGCAAGTGGATATGCAAAATCCAAACTTTAAAAAGCATTTTGAGCCATAGCTGTTGAAACAATGCAATGGATTGGTTTATCAAACACTTCTTTGTTTCCAAAAGCCTCCCAGTCCCAGTTGAAAATTGAGAAAACTGTACAAATCTTGCACTGACCCTCTTTTCTTCCAAGGTTGTGCTACAAGTGTCACTTAAAGGAAATTGCTTTTGACCCCACAAATTAAGGACACTATAGATGGAACCAACCTTGAAGTTCTCAAGCTAATGAAATTTCTTCATATTCCCACCTTTTTATTTTATTGCATTTTTACTTTTTTTTTTTCAATCAATGGGGGCATGAGTTGGAAATTTATACTACAATTTCCTTCTGTTAAACTCGAAATGCCGCTGCATTTGGCGTTTGGTCATGAGTCATGACCAAGATTCCGCAGCAACGTGTGCCCAAAAGCTTTGGATCTCTGAACTTCCTCAAATAGACAGTTATTTGGCATTGGGCCACGAGGCCAGCAACTCTGCAAATAGAATGTTCATGTTCATTCACAGTTGCAGTTAATATTGGTGTTGATTTTGCATCAATGAATCACCCTAAAAGTCCAAAATCAAAGAAGGTAGAACAGAAAATGTAACTTGTAATAAGTATAAATTACGGTTGGAAACAGTACTATAATTTTTGTTTTTTATTTTTTATTTTTTAATGAAACAATAGTATAAATTGTTGACTATTAATCTTTGATTGATGATATTTTTTCCTTCAATAAAAAAAGGGTCTTCACTTATCAACTCCACGCTACGTGATAGTAATAAGTAATACTATGTTTACAACTAGGGTCTTAATAGGGCTATCATAATGGGCAAAACACATCCATTAATTGAATGTGGTTGTCATGGCTAGAAATTAATTGAAAACAAGCAAGAGAAGGGCCTGGTTGATTGGGTTCATAATTGGATTCGGTTAACAGGGTGCTCTTAAGACATTTGTTAATGAACCATTTTATAAAAGTTTTAATAGCACTTTCATGGGAAATATAAAAAAAAAATGTCAAAAATTCATGTACTTTTTTCTTTTCCCATAAAAAACTTTTAAAAATATTTTCCAAACCAACACTCTTAAAGTATTTTTTTAACTTTTGCGATCCAACTCTTCATACAAAAAGCATAATACAAAGTTTGTTAATAAATGTATATTAGATTTGTCAATGTTAGGTTCATATTTTTCTTGTGTTGCATATCTTTTGATAAAACACACTTTACTTGTATTTAGGTAATTCTAAGGGTATTTTAGAATATCATGAAGTATCTCTTGTTACTATATCAAAAGGTATTATTGAAGACATGAAGAATGCATAAAGAAACAAGTGAGAAAAATTGAAAATAGTGAACCTCGACACAAACTTGATACAAGACTTCTATCGAAAATTAATGAGGAATCTCGATACTTCTCGATCTATTGAGCTTCACAAATCTAGAATTTTTAGATATGTTTTTTGGCCCATGATGACTTGGACTTCTAGGGTTTCGTTCACTAAACTTCTAGAGAATATAAAAGGATTATTTTAAAGTCATCACAAGGCACAAAGGCTCAATTAGAGAATCTGTACACTTCTTGTAAATTCTATGTTCTTATACGCCTTAGGGTTTTGTGACTAAATGCTTCTTTCACTACAAGTGTATTGAAGAACTTTGCATCCAACAACAAGCTTCAAGTTGTTGAGAGTTAGTCACATGCTACGATCTGTGCAAAGAGAAGAAGTTTTTACAAAATTAACACTAATTGGGGATTGGTGCAAGGATTCAAGTCATTTAATTAAAGGTTAATACTCTGGGATAGACTAGGTTTGGGGTAAGATTCCTTGTACTTGTAATTTCTTGATTTTGATTAGTGATTCATGGGAGTGGTAACATGAAAATCACCTAGTGGAGTTTTTGTCTTCCGAGAGGTTTTCCTTATTAGTCAACAAATTACCGTATTAGATTTACTTTTCGTTGCACTCTAGATTATTTGGTGATTTGCTCATGACTCCACGATTTTGTATGTAATTTGACTTAATTAATTCAATTACTAATTAATAAATTTGGGTAATTGAATTAATTAATTGGGGTTAATCTATAACTCAACAATCAAAAATCTTGTAGTTTAGTGACGTTGTTTGTTCTTGCCGTTTGAATATGTACTCTCTTATTGTATGTAATCCCTATTCAATTATACGAAGAGAAAAAAAATGTAATAGGTTTTTTAAATTTTGAGTGACATTCACGTTGTTATGATAATTATAATTATTTTGAATTTGACATTCATGTTAATTTTATAGATTTCTTTTTTTTTAAGAAAATCGTTGAACCATTCACATTTTAATTTTTTTTTTTAATTTTATTTATAAGAGGTTGCAAGGTTGCACCATTCACATTATTGATATAGTTTCCTCATTAAAAAAAAAAAAAAAAAAATACTGATATAGTATTGTAGTACTGGCAATAATTTTAAATGAGCTCCTAGTCCTAGGCGTTCACAGTTGACGGTTCATTGCACATGTAGTTTTCTAAAATTATAAAATGGGCCAATGGGCCTTATGACCCTCGACTGGTTGTGGGTCACTAGTTGGGCCATGGTGCAATATAGCCCAATCTAGATTTTGGTCAAGAATTTTTTTTTTATTTAAGTTTTTTATTTTTTAGATGAAATTTTCGTCAAGAGTTGATTGTTCCTTCATAAGTTTTTTTTTAATATATTTTTTTATATCATCCTTTGGCCTAATGTTGCCAGGAAACTACAAGAATGAGCCAGACAGTGATTGCATGAAATTTTCCTTTAAACTTGTGTAGTTCATAAGAAAAATTTTGTGTATTAAATCACATAATTTGTTATTAAATTATTTAAGTCACATGAATATTAAGTAGGTTATGTGATTAAAAGCACTGGCGGAGTTAGGATTTTAGTTTAAGGGGGTAAGATTATAAAGATTAGCGATAATTACAAACTATGTGTACATGACACAGCTGAAATCATGCTCACAATTTCAGTTATAATTGCAAAAATGTCAAAACACAATCTCGTCATTTCACAATTATAATTGAAACTGTGTTTTCAAAACATGATATTCATACAAGAGTGTGAACGACAATGTAATTCAACGGGTGCAACAATAACTAATGAGATTAAAAGCACAATTAGTCCAAAAAAATTAATTGAGATAAAAATAGCAGACTTTATTGACAAAGAAAAATATCTATACAGCCCCAATAATAGTCTTAGCCATGTGACAACAAAATAGCCAAATCATGCTAGTTTAAATAAATTTCTCTATTTCATTCATAACATTTCAATCAATTAGCTAGCTCTCAGCAAAAAGAACCTCTGCTATAGATGACTTTGGTTAGAACTAACAAAACACCTTTGAAAATGATGCAACTTTAAGCACATCTTAAAAGTGAGCAAGGATTTCCTTTAGCCACTTTAAATTCAGAGCTTTAGAGAGTTAGGGGTGCCAACGTGAAATTCCCTTGTTTCAGGGCTTTAAAACATAGTGTATTTCTCAACTTTTGAAACTTTGCGCAGCAACTTGTTGACCCATAAACCCATGGATTAGCTAGACCAGATTCCCTCAAAAATATTGAATTTTAATTATTGTTAAACACAAAAGTGTCATGAGACTTCTAATAATTATTAGAAAAGAAAAACTATTGTGAGTTCATTATTAAGTTATCTGTTTGTTTTTTTTTTCTTTTTAAATAATATGTAACACTTATCTCTTCTTAGCAAAATAAAAATAAAAATGTAATACTTATCTCTTTACTCTTGGTAAAATAGAGCAAATTCATCTAAAAATCTAGTAAAGGGAGACAAAATAGTCTTTAGATTTGTATATTAAAAGAGTAAATTCTCATTTGAGTTGCTATCTAGTGGGTTGAAGAAACGTTCCATCAATGAAGTTTGAAGGAAGATACCCACTTAATTTTGATTGCTATAATTGTGCAACCAGACACAATGGAAGAACCATTCGCACAATTGGCTTTTTAAAAGTTCAGTTAAAGAGCTTAATTTTTTATTAATTAGTTTTTTCCAATAGGCACATGTATAAGGTACTTTACTTTATGTATTATATTTAAGTACTTTTTAAAATTTCATTCACACCCACACACTACGAATTGAATGCCAAGATCGACTACTTCATGACCCAGTTGTCACTCAACTAGTGTCTACTGTCTGCGGTTTATAACCCTAGAATACTAGTATAAATGTTAGGTCTTTTTATAGTTGTACTTTGGTTATGTAATGTATCATAAATTCAATTTAAAATACTATTATTACTATTTTTGATTGTATTTTAATAAGTATTACTATTTACTTAAAAAAAAAAGAAAAAAAAGAAAAGAAAAGACTTCTCAACAACTAAGAACGGCTGAGTTGGCCACTCCATAACACTGATTGTCCACTCAATAACCAAGATCAGGCAACCTAAAACTTAATTGCCCATCCAATAATTAAGCTAGGCCACTTGATGATTCTGATGACTAGTGATATTTTTGAGAGAGAGAGAGAGAGAGAGAGAGAGAGAGAGAGAGAGAGAAGAAAAAAAAAGAAAAAAAAGAAAAGACTTCTCAACAACTAAGAATGGCTGAGTTGGCCACTCCATAACAGTGATTGTCCACTCAATTATGACCAAGATCAGGCAACCTAAAACTTAATTGCCCATCCAATAATCAAGCTAGGCCACTTGATGATTCTGATGACTAGTGATATTATTGAGAGAGAGAGAGAGAGAGAGAGAGAGAGAGACTCAGTGCTGAACTATAGTTTTTAGATTTTTTGGCGAGCGTATGGATTCATGGTACGGTGCTTTTAGTTTGGCGTTTAGGCTAAATATATTTGGCAAAGATAATCTCCAACTCTCTTTAAACATTGTTTTCCCGAATTTTTTTTTTAGAAAGTGTTTTCCCTAATTTTGGAAGTGAAGTCATAAATCCTCCAATAGACTCTTTAGTCTTTACTCATAAATTTTTTAAATCTAAAGGGAATCATTGGGCGTGAAGAGTCAGTGTTGGTCTGCCAAAAAAAAAAAAAAGGGGGGGGGGTCAAATGTGATATTCAATTCTCTCCGTCTCTCTCAAATTAAATAAAAGTAAGAATAAAGAAGGAATATAAAAATAATATTTTAATCGGATAGAAAAGAATATAGTCTATTAGTTAGATTTTACATATGTAGTCATTGAAACCATTTTAAAATATGAGAAATTAGCATTTCCTGTATTTCAATAGTAGGCAAGTAAAATATAAAAAAATATTTTAGTTTCTTTAAATTTGGGCTATAAAATAGTGACGATGATAGAGATGCCCAAACTTATGTTGGACATGCAAACTCCTGTCAACTATTCTAAAATTTTACTAGCATGATACAGAACTTACTATCTTTCTAGAAATCTTATGTTGGACAAACTCGTCAACTATTCTAAATTTTATTGCTTATGCAATAAACGATCACTGCATGGAAATGTGGAATTTGCATGAAAAGCAAACATTGACAAGCATGCTCACACAAAATGTGTGAAATATAATCTCCTTTAGACTCAGTTATTATACCTTGTGCATTTCTGCATGGAGGCTATTAGCCTATGAATAGATGGTGTTAAGCTAAAGCAGTCACAGGGCAGCTCTCCTTTGGCAAGTCAATGGGATGAAATTTTGGTAGATCTACATGTTAATCAATCCCCATTACATGCCAAGGAAGAGACGCCCTATAACTGGTTTGGTTATATTGAAACCAATTTCCTTCTGATGCATATACTGCCTAGAACTACTTCTGGGTTTTGCAAGTGACACCTAAACAAGGCTTTTATGCACTTCAGTTGCGCTTGACTGAAGGAATAAACCATTGAAACAATGGCATATGCTTATGGATATCCGAGGGGGATCTGCTTTTCTTCTGTTTTGTTTTGAGGAAGAGGGGGCAGGGTTTTTGTACCTTCCATTACCAAATCTTGAAAAATCTCTTCCCAATTGCATATAAGATTCTTTGTTGCTTTGAATGTGAGAACGGGAAGTGGAAAAAAGCAGCTGAGCTGAGAGGAGAATCAGGTTATGCTCCAAATTGTGGAGCTAAGAGGGACCTTACTTGACTGCATATCCTAGTGTCATATTCTTTTCCTCTTATCTTTTGCTTTACAGCTTTTCGGCAAAACCTTTGCTTTGATTTACATTTTTTCCTTTTGTGACGAAACCATTTCAATCATAAAATGAAACACCATTAGGAATTCCTAATTAAGTAGAAACAAGCTTCGGTGCAATGACTCCTTTGATGCAATGCCACTAGTGAAAAGATTCATAATTCTTTTTGGGTTCTTACCATTATCATCCATGATGCCTAATCTGTATTGCCTGGTTCAGTAATAACAATCTCTCTTCTCCTTCTACTCCATCAAGACATATTTGTGAAAACTTTGGTAAGTTTTAGACCCTTTAGCACAATATGTTTAACCTAATATTAAGCCAAGTTAATTAACAAGTTTGTTAATTAAAACTAGGTTAAACAAATATGTGTAAAACAAATATAACGAGGAGAGTAAAGAACACAAAGATCTGATGACTTAGGAAAACCTAACCGATAAAAAACCTGGGGAGGATTTAACCTAACTATCTTCAAGGTAAAAACAGATCTACTATAAAAGAATTAAAGTTTGTACAATAAGACTTAGACCATTAACATCTTATTGCTATCTCGTGTAGGAAACTTACTATCACAACCATGTGATAGCTCCGAGTCCATGGACTACTTCTTTCCTTGATTTGCAGCAACTACAAGTTCTCATTCTTGTGATTTTGAGACACTTCTCAAAGGTTTCAGATCTTCTTAAATGTTCTTTATGCAACAATTGAAGCAACCATCAAGTTCTTGATGTGAATCTTGATCTTGATAGCTTTGTGTGTGAATGAAGGTAAAAACCTCTCAGATTTCACAAAAGATTTAATACGCAACTCAATAAAGACCTCTAAAACATAGTTAGAGCTTTTCATTTTATACATGGAGTGAAGCACTTAATCCTACACATTATATGGGTTTGGGCTGGTTTGAAAATACTGCAGAAAATTCTTGTTTTGCGAGTTTCAATCGATCGAGTCTTGCAAAAATAGAACAGTAATTTCCTGCAATTACTTGATTAAAATATTACATTAAATCAAACTTTGAGCAAACCTAAACTCAGACTACATGTTTTGAACATGATTTGCCAACATATACAATTTGAAGTTCTAATACATTAGTTCTTAAAGTCTTAGAATCTAACAATCTCCCCCTTTGACAATCCGTGACAAAACACATTACACGAAATAAAATGCTCAAAGTAAAAACAGCCCAATTACACATTATTGCCCAAAATACAATTCAACCTAATTACTATCTATCAGTACAACAGCTTTGAATGAATTAACTTGTAAGTTCCTGAAACACTAAACAAACCATAAGCGCATGTGTGGAAAATACAAGTCAACCAAAATAAATTTCTTATTTTCACAAAACAAACATAAAAGACATAAACCATGAATAACCTCATAATATAAATCATAACCTATGTATCATAGTTTATGAAACAAGAGCATAAAAATAAATAAACCAAGAACATAAAAAACAAAAGAACATAAAAAAAATGTCTCCCTCTAACATATACCATCACATCATATGCCCCTAAATACAATCTACATCAAATACGTCTCATCTCCTCAAAAATATCTCATCTCCCCCTATCTATGTACTCCTCCTTTTTGTGACGTATTGCCAAAGGGCAATCAAGATTGATCCAAGGGTAGAGTCGGTAAAGAATTACCTTTAGCATTAGCTAAATCTACTCGTAAGGCCACAACCTCACTGAGCAAATCCAACAAAAGCTGACCATGCGCCGCTTGAACGGTGAGACACGTCTCTAGCATAGTATGCATAGAAGAAGACGATGGTGTAGATGGTGGAGGATTCGTGGCAGCAGTAGGATCAACAAACTCCTTAGGAGGAGGATTGCTAGTATGAGGGTCTCTAGATGCATTATCTATAGACGACTCGACTCTTAGAGTTAGCTTTTAACTGAGCAACCATTTGCCTAAGAAAGGTGGCACCTATAGGAGCGATGATATGAACAAGCTCAGAAGAGAGAAAGTCCTTTAGACCTAAATCTAATGGAATCCTATGGATAAAAACCGGGAAAAACAAACCATGAGATTTTGCATTATTCCTATGAACCTCAACAAGAAAACGAATGAAAAGAGTAGGAAAACTAATAGGAGCATCAGTGATGAGAGTGTACAAAAATGCACATCTCTCAATGGGAATGGTATGCATGTGAGAAATAGGCCAGATGCTATGATAAGAAATCCTAAAGAACAAATAATTAAGCTTAGTAAGCTCATGTGTGGTAATCCTAAGATTATTACCCCAACTAATGGTAGTACTAGTAAGAAGAGATATAATGTCATCAAGGGGAGGAAACTCTATGTAAGGATATACAGACTGCTGTACCAAAGGTACATCAAGAGCTGAAGCCACTACCTCACGAGTAATGACAAACTCTTCACCCCTTATCCAAGTCTTCACATAATGAATGTTGGAATCATCGGTGTGAATAGAGAGGTTTGAATAAAACTCGCTAATCAAAGCAGTCGGAGGAGGATGCTCAACATCCAAAAGAGGCAACCAACCTCGACTCTCAAAGTTCCTACAAATCTCAGGACTAACCTCATCTAGGATAACTTTCCTCTCAGCCCAAACAGACCTAAAGATATTCAATTTCTCAAAGGCTTCTTGATTAGATTTAAATTGAAATCTAGTATTCTCAAAGTCAGAAGAGGAGGAGGTAGTGGTTTTCTTAGCCCTAGTTTTCCTAACCATGATTCTAAGAATATGGAGGAAAACAAAACAAAGAAAAACACAAAACACCAAGGACAGACTGCATCAGAAGGGGTTAGAGCACAAAATATATCAACAAATGACAAACTATATGATGCATGCAATGAATTCACATATGATGCATGCTCTAATGCACAAAAACTTGTTCAATTTTACAAAAAATTGACTTGAATAAAAGAGTTTTAACCAAAAACCCCAAATTTTGAAAAACCCACTTTTCAAAATCAAATCAAATTGATTAATTAAACATTATACTAGTTAGACAACATTAGATAATGACTTAATCCATCAAATTCACAAGTCAATTTCATCAATTTAAGCTCAATTGAACAAAATCCCCAATTTTAGAAAATTTCAAGCCCTAGAATTTCAAATTTTTTTCAAAACACAAAATTGATCAAATTAATGCATATGAATCATGTTTATAACTTCTAAGAACAAAAACCCATTGAACAAAATTGATAAAAAACAACCAAAATATCAAAATCCCCAAAAACTTTTAGTTCGAAAAACTTAAAGAAAATGCATGAAAAATGTAAATAAATTGAAAAAGGAAGGTTATAAAGGTCTTACCTAGACTGAAGGACAAAAACCCTTGAAGATTTGAGGAAGAAAGCAACAAAAAGTGCTTGGATTGGATTGGTCGAGAGAGAAAAGAACGAAAAGAAAAGAGTTTTTGAAAAAGTGAAGAATATGTGCTGAGAAAACCCTTTTATTTTTGTTTCCTTTTGAAACTCGATATGGTACCAATCGAACCAGGCAAAGAGCAACCTTTAAAAATCAAAGGATTTTTGATCGGTTGAAAAACACATTCGATCGATCAAAATTTTGGAAAACATGATTTTTTGAAAAACAGTAGAAGATTTTGCAGAAACCACTTAAACCAAATTATTTCATGAATGAAATGCATGAGAATGAATTTAAAAGTTTTTCAAAAACATGAGTTTTTCACACCAGAACTTCAAAACAAGGTTTTCAATCCATTTTACCCCAAATTTTCAACCCTTGAACATATTTTGCATCAAAATCATAGAATATATAATCTTGGATGGCAAAACCAAATTCATACACAATTTCATGTACTAAGTTTAGCGAAGAATAACTTATGAAGAGTGTGCAACCAGTAATAGTATGAGACACATGTGAGGTGATATGTAGATAGTAATCAATCACAATTTCTACATTATTCATCACATAAATTTGGAAGTGACTATCACCTAAAGAGTTACATTATATAACTCTCACATCTCCTAGAATACAAGCTTGCAACCATGCATTTTTTTTTATTTTTTTATTTTGCCTTATCTTATTTTATTTTATTTTTTAAGTATATTTTCTTTTTCAACTTTTTCTTTTCTTTTAAAGGCAGCGCCTTATGATTTTTTATGTGCAAGTGCTGCACTTTGTTGAGCACAACAACTTTTTAGATGCACTAAGGTGTTCATGATTGATTAGTAAACAGTGATGTGATGGTTATTTATGTATTTCTCGTAGAATTTTTTAGTCCTTACAATCAAAGACATGTGACTTCAAAATTAAGATCATGTGATAAAAAACTATAAACAACTCACACACAACATGCACTATATAGCTGAAATTAGCAAAGTGCAAAAAAATAAGCTCATTCAAGCTAACCAAGGTACATAGGCATGTTATGCAAAGATAATATGACCAACCTTAATTACACATCCATGATATGTAATACAAAACACATCCTTCCACATTCGTCTTTCCTTTTTTTTTTTTGTGAAAAACAAATAAAAACAACCTAATATGAAATGCATGAATGTAATGCAATGCAAATCCTAGAAACAAAAGAAAACAAGAATCAAGAAAATGGTCATAAAAGATTTTGAGATGAAGCACAAGGACCATGTCAGAAAGACTCAATTAGATTGAACCTTTTGCATCCAAAACTTCTTAGATGCAACTTTGGCTTTGGAGTTATTATTTAGGTTAGAATGATGAGCAACTCTAGTATTAGTATAAAGGTTTAAAACTTTTACCAATTCACCAATAAGGACCATATGATCTTGTGCTTGAGGTACATGTACTTTTTGCTTATTTGCTTGCTTAATAGCTTGCAGCTTGAAGCAGTTTGGGGGAGTATGTCAAGCTTTTCCACAAAAATGACAAACCCACAAAGGTCAATCATGCTTCTTACCCTTAGGTAAGTTAGGATTCTTAGACTTAGATTCTTCAAGATCTACCCTAATCTTCGTTAGAGCAGAAACTTCTTCTTTTGGCTTAATAACTTCTATCTTAGATGGTTCAAAAGAAGGAACGAAGTTTGTGGGATGAGTTTCAGACACAGAGGTGCTATCAACAAAACCTAAACCTGAATTGTCTAAGGGAGACTTCTGAATACTCAACATGTGATTAAGTTTAGAACTAGCAGACTTATTTGTTTTTTCTCTAGGAAAAAACAATTCTAGTTCTAGGTTGTTGGAATGGCTTGAATTGTCAAATTGGTGGCTTGACATTAGCCAACAAATCATTAAATGACATTAGCCAACAAACCATCGAAAAGTTGCATGCGTGAAGAAATGAAAGGAGTTGCATTAAATGTTGCATGGACTCATGGCCGAATTTATTGACTTCTTTATTGATAAAAGTCTTGCATACTTGACATGCATACATGCTTCACCTTTTAGCCAAAATGTATGACTCATTGGCATTCATGAATTGACAAGAAGGGCAAGGAACTACACCTGAGCAAACCAAATACAAGTTAACCAAAATGTATGACTCCATTGGCAATAAATGCTGGCCATTTTTGTTGACTTCATAAGTTTCATGAATGGTGATATTTTGGCTAAAGTTTAGCTATAAATAGAGGTGGAGCAAATGAGAGTTATGTGTGTGAGCTAGGGCTGTCCAGATTCATCCGCCAACCTGACCTACCTGAAGATTAGACCGTATCTGACCCGAAACCTGCCGACCCGACTATTCTGGCAGGTTGGCGGCAGGTCTTCATCAGTAGAAACTGAATCTGGCGGGTCGGGCTTCGGTTTTCCTCCCCTAAAACCATAAAACCTGAACTGACCAAAATATTTCCAGTTTCGACCAAAAATTCCAGATTCTGGCCAAAATTTTCTAGAATTCGGCAGAAAACCTAGAATCTGGTGACTTTTTTTCCAGATTCCGACGCTATTTCCCTTAGATCCAACGAGTTTTTGACCAAATCTGGCAAAATCTCATCGAATCCTGTGAGATTTTCACCAGATCCGGTCAAAATCTCGCTTGATCTAAAAGAAATGGCCTTGAAATCTGGAAAACAATCACCGGATTCTGGGTTTTTATGTCGGATCTGTGTTTTTTTAGCTGTTTTCTCATCGTCTTGAATCCGACCAACTCGCCCGCCACCCATTGATGGTCTCAACCGCCCGACCCGATTACTCTAGTGGGTTGCCGGCGGGTGCCTTTTTTTCCCACCCGATTTCGGCGGGTCAGTTTCGGGTTGGGCACAAACCCGACCCGAACCGACCCGTGGACAGCCCTAGTATGAGCTACAGAGATAGCAATTAGAACTTCTTCTATGTGTGTGCACCAGAATGTAGAAAGTTAGTGTCTTGCAACTTTTGTCTAAATACAATAAGGCGTTCTCTATTTATTTGTGAGAGAACCAAGGGTGTATTTGGGGTTGGGTTTGTGAGAGAATGTCTTCAAGCCATTGTTGTAATCTCCAAAGTTATAGTGAAAATTTACTCTGTCGCCTCTTGTGAATGTAGGCATATTGCTGAACCACGTAAATTTTTTGTGTCATATTTTCTTTTCTCTCTTCTTTAACCTTGTGTAAACAAATTATTTCACTTATTTTCACAACAACTGGTATCAGAGCTCTAGATTGATTTATTCAATGGAGATCAATGCTTCTATTGCCAAGGTAGACGTAGTTAAGTTCTACGAAACTGGTAACTTCGGTTTATGGCAAAGAAGGGTGAAAGATCTATTGGTACAACAAGGTTTGGTGAAGGCTTTGTACGGGAAAGCAAAGAAACCAGAGACGATGACAGATGACAAATGGGAAGAACTTGATATGAAGGCGATCAATACAATTCGACTATATTTGGCAGATGAGCTTATGTACGATGTCATGGATGACGTGTCTACTGCAGCTATATGGTTGAAGTTGGAAAGTCGGTATATGTCCATAAATAAACTTAATCTTAAGCGAAAACTGTATCAGCTTAAGATGGCAGAGGGTGAAGATTTGGCTCAACATGTCCACACGTTCAATAAAATTATTAGTGACTTGTTGTGGATCGATATAAAATTCGATGATGAAAACAAGGCGATGATGCTTCTGTCCTCCCTCCCGGCATCCTACGAACACTTGGTTACACCCTGCTTTGGGGGAAAGAGACTCTGGAATTCGAAGAGATCTCAGGAGCCCTGTTGAATCACTACTAACGGAAGAAAAATTCGGGTGAAAGTTCTGGTGAAGGGCTTATGGTAAGAGGTAATCAAGAACAAGACAGAGATCACAGTTCTGCCAGGGGCCATATCAGATCCTAATCTAAAAGCAAGACAGTGAAGTGCTATAGATGCCAAAAGAAGGGGCATTTTAAATGAGATTGTCTAGAGTGGAAAAGAGGCAATGACAAAGACAAGGCAGGGTCATCAAGATTTGCAAATGTTTGGCAGCAAATTCATATTCAGATGGAGATATGCTTTCTGTTTCATCCAGTGCCAATAAGCTAATTGGTTCTTGAATTTTGGATTCAGCATGTTCTTTCCACGTGACTTCTCACAGAGATTTGTTTGACACTTACAAGTTGGTTAATTGTGGTTTTGTTTAAATGGGCAACGATGCTACTTGCAAAGTTGTTGGAATAGGAACAATTAAGATAAAAATGTTCAATAATGTGGTGAGGACATTAGGAGAGGTACGACATGTTCCAGAGATGAGAAATAATTTAATTTCATTAGGAACCCTAGACTCTAATGGTTATTGTTATAAGTCTGAGAATGGGTTAATGAGGGTGTCAAAGGGCGCTATGGTTGTGATGAAGGGGCAAAAAGTAGAAGGTAATATCTACAAGCTATTTGACAATACCATTGTAGGTGGAGCTACTGTAGTGACTGAATTTGAGCAGGATGATACACTCTTGTGGCATATGCGACTAGGGCATATGAGTGAGAGTGGTATGAGGGAATTGTAGAAGAGAAATATGTTGGCTGGAGTTAAGTCATGTAAGCTAGATTTTTGCAAATATTGTGTCATGGGAAAGTAGTGTAGGATGCGATTCAAAACAGCCACGCATAAGACAGAGGGTTTATTGGATTATGTACACTCTGGTATTTGGGGGCCAGTGCAAGTGGTTTCTAAAGGTGGAGCTCGGTATTTTATGAGTTTCATCGATGATTATTCCAGAAAGGTTTGGGTTTACTTCTTGAAGAACAAGTCCGAGGCATTTGCAAAGTTCAAGAAGTGGAAAGACGAAGTGGAAAACCAGATTGGAAGGAAGATCAAGAGCCTTAGATTTGATAAATGGCACTGAGTACAAGGATGGGGAGTTCTTGAAGTTTTGTGAAGAGCATGGTATCAAGAGGCACTTTACGATACGAAGAACACCTCAATAAAATGGAATGGCCGAGAGACTTAACTGGATAATCGGTGAGATAACTAGATGCAAAAGACTGAATGCTGGGCTTCCTAAAGTCTTCTGGGTTGAAGCAGTGAACATGGCTTGTTACATTCTTAACCGATCGCCTAGAGTTGCGCTTTATGGGAAAGTTGCTACGGAGGTATGAATAGGGAAAGATGTTGATTACTTTTTAGTGAGGATATTTGGATATCCAGGATATGTTCATATTCCCATCGAAGAAAGGTCAAAGCTCGATTTAAAATCCAAGAAGTGTATTTTTCTTTGGTTTGAGAAAGGAGTAAAAGGGTACAAGCTTTGGGATCCTATGGCATAAAAGGCGGTGATTAGCAGGGATGTGGTGTTTGATGAGAAATTCATGATAAAAGATTTCAGAAAGGAAGAAAAGTCTCAAGAAAAGGGAAGCAATAGTGACAACAATAGATTAGTGGTGTAGGTGGAGCTAGATGAAGTAGAGTCTCAACTAGAGAAGGAACCTCACAATAGTGATCAGGAAGACCACAACATGACATCAGAATGGCCTAAACGCAACATAAGACCATCGGTCAGGTATGGTTTCGAGGATCTTGCTTCTTATTGCTTAGTAATCAGTAGCGGGGATCCTTCCATTTTTCAGGAAGCAATTGATAGCCCTAAAAGGGACAAGTGGATGGAAGCTATGGTGGAGCATATAGAGTCCTTGAATAAGAACAAGACTTGGGAGTTGTTAGAACTTCCAAAGCGAAAGAAACTGATAGGTTGCAAGTGGGTGTTTAGAAAGAAGGAAGCAGTATCAGAAAAGGAAAGATAACGGTTCAAAGCAAGATTGGTAACAAAGAAATATTCACAAAGACATGGGATTGACTACGATGAGGTTTTCTCACTTGTGGTCAGGCATACTTCTATTAGGGTAGTGCTGGCCTTGGTAGCACATCAGGATCTAGAATTGGAATAACTGGATGGGAAGACAACATTCCTTCATGGGAATTTGGAGGAAGAAACCTTCATGGAACAACCAGAGAAGGAACCTCACAATAGTGATCAAGAAGATCACAACATGATATCAGAACAGCTTAAACGCAACATAAGACCACCGGTCAGGTATGGTTTTGAGGATCTTGCTTCTTATTGCTTAGTAATCAGTAGTGGGGATCCTTCCACTTTTCAGGAAGCAATTGATAGCTTTAAAAAGGACAAGTTGATGGAAGCTATGGTGGAGGAGATGGAGTCCTGGAATAAGAACAAGACTTGGGAGTTGTTGAAACTTCCAAAGGGAAAGAAACCGATAGGTTGCAAGTGGGTGTTTAGAAAGAAGGAAGCAGTATCATAAAAGGAAAGAGAACGGTTCAAAGCAAGATTGGTCGAAAAGAAATATTCACAAAGACATGGGATTGACTACGATGAGGTTCTCACCTATGGTCGACATGCTTCTATTAGGGTAGTGCTGGCCTTGGTAGCTCATCAGGATCTGGAATTGGAACAACTAGATGTGAAGATAGCATTCCTTCATGGGAATTTGGAGGAAGAAATCTTCATGGAACAACTAGAGGGGTTCAAGAAACCTCGTACAGAGAATCTTGTCTGTAGATTGAAGAAGTCACTCTATGGGCTTAAACAATCTCCCGAACAATGGTACAAGAGGTTTGATTCCTATATGATTCAGATTGGTTATACCTGTTGTGAGTATGATTGCTGTGTATATGTTAAGATGCTTGATGATGGTTCTTATATTTTCTTGTTATTGTATGTTGACGACATGTTAATTGCTGCTAAGAGCATGTGTGAGGTTGACAAGTTAAAAGCTTTGTTGCACAAAGGGTTTGACATGAAAGACTTGGGTACTGCTTAGAAAATTTTGGGATTAGAGATTTGCAAGGATAGGGAGTTAAGAAAGCTATGGTTATCTCAGAAGAACTATATCAGAAAAGTTCTTGAAAAATTCAACATGCAAGATGCTAATCCCGTAAGCACCCCATTCATGGATCACTTCAAATTATCTAGTAGTCAGTGCCCGAAGAATAAAAAAGAAATTGGAGACAGGTCAAAGGTTCCATATGCAAGTGCAGTTGGGTGTTTAATGTACGCGATGGTTTGCACTAGGTTGGATTTGGCTCATGTAGTGAGTACTTTCAGTAAGTACATGGCAAATCCAGGTAAAGAGCATTGGAATGCAATGAAGTGGATATTCAGAAACCTAAATGGAATCGCAGGATATGGGATTTTGTTTGCGAGGCAACATGGGGATAATTCAGTGGTAGGACATGTGGATTCAGACTATGCAGGCAATATAGATGACAAAAGGTCTACAACAAGTTATGTGTTCACACTGTCCGGAGGGCCTGTTGTTGGAGATCCACACTACAATCCCTAGTAGCCATGTCTACTACGGAAGCTGGGTACATGGCGGTAGCTGAAGCTACAAAGGAGGCACTGTGGTTGAAAGGGCTAGTCAAAGAGCTTGGTTTGAACCAAGGAGGAGTTCAGTTGCATTATGACAGCTAAAGTTCCATTTACTTGGCAAAGCATTGGGTTTATCATGCCAGGACAAAGCATATTGATGTGAGATTCCATAAGATAAGGGAGTTGATTGCTACAGGAGAAATTATTCTTGAGAAAATTGACACTTCAGAGAATGTAGCTGATATGTTGACAAAGCTGGTACCTACAAGAAAGTTCAAGCACTGCTTGGACTTGATCAGTGTTTGTGGCTTGTGATAGCCCGTAAGGGCTAAGGTGGAGGCGATTGAAGAGTTTAGTTTGTGAAGCTTGATACAATTCAAGCCAATGTGAAGATTTGTTGGAATGGCTTGAATTGTCAAATCAGTGGCTTGACATTAGCCAACAAATCATTAAATTACATTAGCTAACAAACCATTAGAAAGTTGCATGCGTGAAGAAATGCAAGGAGTTGCATGGACTCATGGCCGAATTTATTAACTTTTTTGTTAATAGAAGTCTTGCATAATTGACATGCATACATGCTTCGCCTTTTAGCCGAAACGTATGACTCCATTGGCATTCATGAATTGACAAGAAGGGCAAGGAACTACACCTGAGCAAACCAAATACATGCTAGCCAAAATGTATGACTCCATTGGCAAAAAATGCTGGCCATTTTTGTTGACTTGATAAGTTTCATGAATGGTGATATTTTGGCTGAAGTTTAGCTATAAATAGAGGTGGAGCAAATGAGAGCTATGTGTATGAGCTACGGAGATAGCAATTAGAACTTCTTTTGTGTGTGCACACCAGAGTGTAGAAAGATAGTGTCTTGCAACTTTTTTCTAAATACAATAGGGTGTTCTCTATTTATTTGAAAGAGAACCAAGGGTGTATTTGGGGTTTGGGTTTGTGAAAGAGTGTCTTCAAGCCGTTGTTGTAATCTCCAAGGTTATAGTGAAAATTTATTCTATCATCTCCTGTGGATGTAGGCATATTGTCGAACCACGTAAATTCCTTGTGTCATATTTTCTTCTCTCTCTTCTTTAGCCTTGTGTAAACAAATTATTTCACCAATTTTCACAACATAGGTTCTTAATCTTATCAAGCAACATACAATTTTCAGCCTTCACCTTATTAACCAGTTCATTAGCATCAAGCAAATTTAGCAACAAGCTTTTCTTTTCTTTTTCAAGAATGGCTATCTCCTTTAGCCCTAAATCAACACTCATTGCATTCTTTGCAGCAACCTTACATAACTTGTTATAAGTTTCTTGAAAATCAGCACTGTCAAAGAGTTCCCCATCAGAAGGGTTCTTTTCAACCAAATTACTTTCATTAACTACAGCAGTAGTTATGAAAGCAAAGAAGTTTTCATCTTCATCACTTTCAGACTTGTGATCAGAAACTTCACTATCACTAAGGGTTACATCCATAGCTTTGCTCTTTGATCTCAAGAATGTTGGACATTCTGATTTCATATGACCATACCCTTGACAACCAAAATATTGTTGACCTAGAGAATTACAAAATGATTGACTAACTTTTTGTTTTGATTTTTCAGTATTATTGATTTTAGTTGGTTCATTTTTCTTAAGGTTCTTAGGTTCAATATTGTTTTTACCTCTTGTCCTTCTATTGTTATTCTTGAGAAAGTTTCTAAAGTTTTTGGCAAGGTATGCAATCTATGTAGAAGAGAGTTCATCATCAAATCCATTATCATCAACATCATCGATTGACTTAAGAGCCATTGATTTGGATTTGTTGGTTTTGGGTAAGTTTAACTCATAGGACTGAAGAGATCTTACAAGTTCATCAACAAGGATGGAGTCCACATCCTTGCTTTCAGTAATGACAGTTACTCTGGGTCTAAAGTCCTTAGTTAAGGATCTAAGAATCTTTCTAACAATCTTAGGTTGATCATAAATTTCACCCAAATTAAATGCAGAATTAATAATATCATTCAGTTTAGCATAGAATTCATCAAAACTTTCATCCTTAGACATCCTAATGCTTTCAAACCTAGTTGTTAATTGCTACAACTTATTTATTTTAACAGCTTTTGTGCCTTCATGCATAGTTTAGAGAGTTTTCTAAGCAGTATGAGCAACCTCAATATTTGAGATTCTCCTAAACTCCTCCATAGAAATAACATTAAAAATAGCATTTATGTCTTTGCTATTGAAAGCGGCTGTTTCTTTTTGAGATGTTGACCACTCACTAACAGGAGTAGTCGGTTTCTCCCATTCGTATTCAACGAAATTTCACACTGTCTCATCTATAGATTTCAAGAAGGCTTTCATCCTAAGATTCCAATAGACATAGTTATTCCTATCAAAGTGTGGAGGAAATACAAAAGAGTGACTGTGTTCGATGACAACAGGGATCAATAATCAACTCGTAGATCAAGAGATCTAACACAAGAGCTAACCTGTTTTGATACCACTTGTTAAGTTTTAGATCTCTTAACACAATATATTTAACCTAATATTAATGCAAGTTGATTAACAAGTTTGTTAATTAAAACTAGGTTAAACAAATATGTGTAAAACAAATATAATGCAAAAAGTAAAGAACACAAAGATCTGATGACCTAGGAAAACCTAACTAGTAAAAAACTTAGGAAGGATTTAACCTAACTATCCTCAAGTTAAAAATAGATCCACTATGAAAGAATTGAAGTTTGTACAATAAGATTTAGAACAATAACATCCTATTGCTATCTCGTGTAGAAAACTTACTACCATGACCACGTGAGAGCTCTGAGTCCACAAACTACTTCTTTTCTTGATCTGTAGTAATCACAAGTTCTCCTACTTGTGACTCTAAGACACCTCTCAAAGGTTTCAGATCTTCTTGAACGTTCTTTATGCAGCAATTGAAGCAACTATCAAGATCTTGATGTGAATCTTGATCTTAATTGTTAGGACATATGTAGTTCACGTAGTTTTAAACATATGTCACTATTTTGTGTAATTGGCTTATCCATTGACAAAACGCACTTTACTTGTAATTGGGTACATTTAGGATGTGTTTAACGCTTCAAGAAACTGTGTTTCAAGATCAAGTGTTGAAGTCATCAAGTCTGTCCAAGAAACAAACTGGAAAGTGCAAGTTACTAAAGCTCGACACCTAGTCTCGACACATGCATCTATCGAGTTTTAGAAGCTGTTTCAGCCTCGAGGCTCGACAGCCTCGAGGCTCGACAGCTTCTAGACAGATCCTCGACACCTCTATCTGTCGAGATTTAAGGAAAACAGATTCTAAGTTCTGTTTTAATTTCAAGTTCTGTTTTAATTCCAATCCATGAATATGTCTTTGGGACTTCTTTTCTCCTAACCATAAACATATAAAAGGATTGTTTTAAGGGCTGTCAAAGAGACGCAAGTTGCACAAGCATTGAGTAATCCTTGTTCATGCAATTTGTGATCGAAGACAAAGTTCATGCCCTAATTCATCTCTTGTGAAGAAGTTGCTGTGTAATGTGCACCGTAGGGTTTTGTAACCAAGCATCCTCTTAATCTTCATCGTGTGGATGATTTGAAGAACTTTACAGCCAACAACTCTCTCTCTAGTTGGTGAATTGAAGTCGCGTACTCGGATCTGCACAATTGGTTAGTCACGTACTTGGAGTCGTGCATCAAGAGGAGAAATTGTCACTACAGAACAAGACCAATTGGGTATTGGGGTAAAGGTTCAACTGTAGGTTGGTAAGGTACTCAGATTCCTTGCTTGTAACCGCTTGTTGTGATAATAGTGGAGTTTCAGGAGTAGTGACCTTAAATCACCTGGTGGGGTTTTTGCCGTCAAGTTTTTCCCATTCGTAAACAAATCACCGTGTCATTTATTTTTCGATGTATACTTTAGTTATTGGTGATTTGTTTGTGCTGCTACGTGAATTTGCATATTAACTTGATTAATTAATAACTTGGCTAATTAATCAATTTAATTAATCACAAGGGGTCAACGCATTTGTGGTCTATCAAGTGGTATTAGAGCAAGTACACTCTAATTAGGATTTAATCCTTGTGTATGATCCATTGACCTTTGTTTGTCATGGATAGAGGTCAATCTCTTATTATACCTCCATTATTTGATGGTACTAACTATGCATACTGGAAAGTACGCATGAGAGCTTTCTTGCAGACATTAAATGAGAAGGTGTGGCAAGCTATGGAGATAAGCTGGACCAAGTCTACAGAAGCGCCGGCCGATTGGGATGATGCCAAGATCTAGGCGGCAAATTTCAACAGCAGAGCATTGAATGCCCTATTTAGTGCGGTCACCAATAAAGAGTTCAAGAAAATATCCTCCACGGAAATTGCTAAGGAAGCATGGATCATTCTTAAGACAACTTATGAGGGAACCAAAGCTGTAAAGGATTCGAAACTACAGAGGCTCACTACAAGCTTTGAAGAAATTAAGATGGAGGAGGATGAGTCATTTGATGAGTTCTATGCAAAGCTCAAAGACATAGTGAACTCAGCTTTCAATCTTGGGAAAACCATTCCTGAACCTAAGATAGTAAGAAAAGTGCTCAGATCTTTACCTGAGAGATTCCATGCTAAGATCACAACAATAGAGGAATCAAAAGATATTAACAGAATTCCTCTGACTGAGCTGGTTGGACATTTGCAAACCTACGACTAGGGCTGATGAGAATGGGCAAGTCAAACAAGGGCATGAGCATGGCACTCAAGGCCAAGAGCAGTGATACAGATGATTCTTCAGACGATGAAGATTCTAAAATGAAGTCCTACATTACTAAGCAATTCAAGAAATTCATGAAGAATGCCAATGGAAAAGGCTTCAATAAGGACCGTAGGCAATCCAGTTCTTCTCAGTTCAAAAGCTCGAATAAAGGGAATAAGGATACTAGAGATGACGGTTAGTACACTGTTCTTGCTGGACCAAAATGCTTCAGGTGTCAAGGTTTTGGACACATGAAACAAGAATGTCCAACGTACCTCAGGAGCATTGGGAAGAGCAAGGTACTTGCTGCTACCTTAAGCGACACAGAGCTCGAGGATGATTCCGATAATGAAGATGACAGAATCTTGAATGCCTTCACTGCCACTGTAAATCCTACTGATGGGATTACTGAAGAAGTAGATAAAGAAAAGGAATTGATGGATGCCAAGTTTGAAACTATGGATGATCAAGATGATATCCATATCGTCTATGAGAAACTGTACAAGCTTTCTGAGAAGCATAAGAAACTCTATAGCCTGGCCACCAAGAAGCTTAGTGATGTGGAACTTGACCGTGAGGAGCTTTCCACTAAGGTTGATGAAGCAAATCAGACGATTAGGGCACTAAGGTTCGAGAACAATTTCCTGGCTGAGAAGACCAAGAAGCTTGAAGCGGAGCTATTTCAAGTTAGAGCACAATTGGAGAGGACATCAAGTGCAAAACTGGATGAGATGCTCAGCGTTCAGAAATCTTCTTTGGATCGTACTGGATTGGGGTATGAATTCTCTCTCTCTCTAATACTCCTTCTGCTAGTACTACTGTTTTTGTTCCTCCTGCTAATAACATTAAAATTGAGGATAAAAATGTTAAAACTGAATTAGCAAGTGAGAACTTAAACAAGGGCAAGTCTATCCTAGGAGCAACCCCTAAGCTTGAGAAAAGGGAAACTAGAAACCCTAAGACTAAGAAGGCTATCTCTCAAAAGCCCAAACAGAAGAAGCAGCATCTTTATTATCATTGTGGTGTTACCGGTCATACTCGACCAAATTGTTATAAGTGGTTAGCCACTCAACAAAGCAATGGCATGATAGGATCTGGGAACCAGAATTAGCTTCAGACCTCTCTTGCTCCTCTTGGAGATATTCTCAAAGCCCTCATGTTCCTTTCGAACTTGAACGGTTTAAATTCTTCCCCCTCATCACCGGTTCAAGGGTTGGCAAAAAAAAAAGATTCTTCCAAGGTGTGGTAGGAAAAGCGTTCTAAGTGATTTTGTTCACTTCTTCTCTCTCTCCCCGTTTTAGTGTTTTTGCATTACTTATGTGTTACTTTACTATTTTGAGTCAGTCTAGTTTTTATGCATTCTTTTGCTTTCTTTAACATGTTTTTATTTGTGTGTTTTCAGTTTTGTATTTTATTTTTGCTTTTCTGATAAAAATAAAAAAAAAATGAAAAATTGAAAAAAATACAAAAACAGTGTGTGTTTGTGTACATTGGTTCTTGTGAACCTTAAAATGACCATTGAAATAGAGTTTTCTAAACTTTGTATCTTTTGTAGCTTAGATGAGCATTCATATGCACAACTAAGTAAGTGAGTTTTGTAACTCTTTGTTTGTGATGAGTAAGGTTAAGTGATCTCTTGTGCTTAACACTCGTATCACTTTTTTTGATGGGTAGGACTAGAAAATCCTAAGAGAAATGCATAAATAACCATCTCACCACTGTTACTCGCTAATCATGATATGACATCTGTATGTTTCGGCATAGCAAAAGTGCAATGTCAATGACATCTGTATGCTTCGGCATAGCAAAAGTGCAATGTCAAAAGCTTAACATAATTGAGTATTTCTTTTCTTTCTCTTATATGCCCATGCATGATATGCTTAATAAAAGAAAATATGCAAAGAAATAAAAGCAAAAAGATTAAAATGCTTTAAAATATAGTTGCAAGCGTGTTTTCTAGGAGATGTGGGAGTTATAGGATGTACCTCGAAGGTGATAGTCTCCATCAAATAGTTATGATTGTGTATGAGTTAAAGTGATTTTCTCATATCTCAAATCGTCATAACATTAAGACACTTATGTAATCTTGCGATGTTTTCACACACAACACGCAATATTCTTTGCTATTCTTTATACATGTGCAGGTACAATGTGATTTGGCCATCACAAGGTTTACATGCGTTAATGTATGCTCACTAAACTGTCGTAACTTATTTTTGAAATATAAAATTGGTTAGACTTGTTTAGTGTGTGTGTGTGTGTGCGTGCGTGTTTTGGGATCCATGTGCTTAAAGTTATTGTTGAGAGATGATTTTGTGAGCTAAATGTGTTGCTTGAATTATTGGTTGAGTTGCATGCGTGATTGCATTCATGTCTGTGTTTTTCCTATCTTGAAAAACTGTTTTTAAGGCAATCTCGACACCTCCTCGATACCTTCTCGACACCTAGCTGTCTGTCGAGCTTCTCAGTCTTTTTCTTATCGCAGTCTCGACACATTCTCGACACCTTGTGGATCGATCGAGAAACTTTCTGTCTTCTCGACAGCTTCTGGATCGATTGAGATTTTTTTGTGTTTGATTTTTCTTTCTTAACACCTATTCTCGATAGTTGTATCTATCGAAGTTCATTCTCTCGACACCTATCTCGATAGCTGTCTCGATACCTCTCGATACCTGCATCTGTCGAGAATTACTGAAGGACTATATATGGGTTTCTCGTGGTTTTTCTGTCATTTCGCTCGATCTCTCTCTCAATACTTCACTGTTTTCTCTCCCAAAACCTCTCTCACTCACTCCATACCCCCTCTTAAGGATTCTTCAAGCTTTTCTCAAGATCTTCCTCACTTGGTAAGCTTCAATCCTCTCATTCTTCATGCATTTCATGTTTTAAAAACCTAGGTTTTGGGGTTTTTGAAAATTTTTGGGGTTTTTCAAAATTGATGAGAGTTTAATGAAATTTTTGGGTTGGTTTTATAGATTTGATCTTTAAAACTACATGCATTGCATCACATTAGCATTCTAACTATATTTTCATGCATTTAGATGTGTGCAAACTTGTTGTGTACTGGTAGGATTGGATTGGGCTGAGCCCATGATATTTTTATGTTGCATGTCACATGTTCATGCATTTCCCATGCATACATTCTTTCTTTTCAATATTCTCTTCCTATATTGAATTGTTTGGAACTTTTCTGTGTGTTTCTCTCATTCTTTCTCTTTCTATGTTTGCGTTAGTAGTGTCTATGGCACCTAAGCGTAAATCCATTCCATCCCAGAACCCTTTGCGTTCTAGGGGATCTTCTTCTTCTTCTGATTCTACTCCTATGTCTGTCCGGTTCTGTGATGAGAAAGCCCAGAGCCACTGTGTGACGTCTCGGTCACTTGTCCTCTCGTGTTGATACAGAAGTTTTACTCCAACATCCACGGGATTGATTCTTCAGTACTTCTCTTCTATTCTAGCGTTCGAGGTACGCGCTTTGCTGTCACTCCGGAGTTAGTTTTCGAGGTTTTTCACGTTCCAAGGGTGGATCATCCTGATTATCCCAGATGTGAGCGTCTATGGACTGTGTTCAAAGACGAGATGATCTCTGCGTTATATGAGCGACCCTTTGACTGGGGAGATCATCAGTACACACCATGTAGGCCTTTTGCTAAAGGTCTTCGTTTCCTTAACATGGTGATGACATTTTTTTTGCACCCACTCTCTTACTACAACTCCATCACAGAGCCTCGTGCTTGATTTTTGCTGTCTCTTTTAGATCATCTTACTATAGACTTCCCTTCACACTTCATCTTCTCTATAATAGATGTTTATAGAGATACAGCTACCCGTGATAAGCTCATTTTCCCTTCCGCTATCATAAGGATTCTTCGCCGTTTTTCCATCCCCTTTTCATCGTCCGATCCTTTTCATGTCATGTCTGCTATAGACGCCGTTACCGTAAAATGTAGTGAGGCACAGTTCAGATCGCGATAGTCGGATTCTACTGCTCCTTCCTCTCGTCTGACTCCATCCAGATCTGCTCGAGCGACATCTGCTCCTTCCTCTTCCTAGAGCGACGTCACTCTTGGAGACATTATGGCGTAGCTTCAGGGCATGGATGCTCGCCTCAATACACTCTCTACGGAGGCTTCTGAGGTTTCTCCTCCGCCTCCTCATGTTGCTTCTGAGATTGAGGATGATGATGACGGTGATGACAATGATGCTTCCGATGATGATGATGGAGATGCGAGCTCTTCTGATGAGATGTCTACTTGACACTCTACCCTTTGTCACTCGTGACAAAAAGGGGGAGTAGTTTTGATGTATGAGAGTAGTCATACTTAGGGGGAGAGCTAGTATAGAACATTATTGATAAGGGGAGTGTTGATATGAGGGATGTAGTGAGGATCACATGTATTTCTTTTTTCTCTTAGAGATACATTGATCATGTACCTCGGTCTTGTGACCATTTATTGACATACATTGTGCTTATTTCTTGATATATATATATATATATATATATATATATATGTTGATGTATGTTTCTTTCACCTATCTCTCCATTTGTTATTTCATTTCTGTCTTTATACACATGTTTCTTTTACTTGTATGCAATCTATTATTTCTGCTTCACACAAAGATGCCTTGATGTGTTTTGTTTAAAAGTGTTTCAGAAATACAGGTTGTCAAAGTCTTCTTGCCATAAACTCTCTTCTTGCAAAATTTTTCAAGAGTTTGTGTTAGGATAGATTTTATTGTATTCAATAAGTGAATATGAGTTAAGTGTTTATAACTTCTCTCATATCTTCATTTATTTGTTGTGGTTTTGTCACAGATTGCCAAAGGGGGAGATTGTTAGGACATATATAGTTCACGTAGTTTTAAACATATGTCACTATTTTGTGTAATTGGTTTATCTTTTGACAAAACACACTTTGCTTGTAATTGGGTAGATTTAGGATGTGTTTAACGCTTCAAGAAACTGTGTTTCAAGATTAAGTGTTGAAGTCATCAAGTCTGTCCAAGAAACAAGCTAGAAAGTGCAAGTTACTAGTCTTGACACCTAGTCTCGACACATGCATCTATCGAGTTTTAGAAGCTGTTTCATCCCCGAGGCTCGACAGCTTCTCGACAAATCCTCGACACCTCTATCTGTCGAGATTTAAGGAAAACAGATTCTAATTTCTGTTTTAATTCCAATCGGTGAATGTGTCTTTGAGACTTCTTTTCTCCTAACCCTAGACATATACAAGGATTGTTTTAGGGGCCATCAAAGAGACGCAAGTTGCACAAGCATTGAGTAATCCTTGTTCGTGCAATTTGTGATCGAAGATAAAGTTCATGCCCTAGTTCATCTCTTGTGAAGAAGTTGCTGTGTAATGTGCACCGTAGGGTTTTGTAACCAAGCATCTTCTTGATCTTCATCGTGTGGATGATTTGAAAAACTTTGCAGCCAATAACTCTCTCTTTAGTTGATGAATTGAAGTCGCGTACTCGGATTCGTGCAATTGGTTAGTCACGTACTTGGAGCCGCGCATCAAGAGGAGAAATTGTCACTACAGAACAAGACCAATTGGGTATTGGGGTAATGGTTCAACTGTAGATTGGTAAGGTACTCAGATTCCTTACTTGTAGCCGCTTGTTGTGATAATAGTGGAGTTTCGGGAGTGGTAACCTTAAATCACCTGGTGGGGTTTTTGCCGTCAGGTTTTTCCCATTCGTAAACAAATCATCGTGTCATTTATTTTCTGCTGCATACTTTAGTTATTGGTGATTTGTTTGTGCTGCCAAGTGAATTTGCATATTAACTTAATTAATTAATAACTCGGCTAATTAATCAATTTAATTAATCACAAGGGGTCAACGCGTTTGTGGCCTATAATTAATAACTCTATGTTTCTGTATGAAGGTAAACACCTCTCAGATCTCACAAAAGATTCAACACACAACTCAATAAAGACCTCTAAAATGTAGTTAGGGTTTTTCCTTTTATACTTTGAGTGAAACGCTTAACCCTACATGTTATATAGGCTTGGGCTGGTTTGAAAATACTGCAGAAAATTCCTATTTTGCGAGTTTTGATCGATCGAGTCTAATTTTCGATTGATCGAGCTTTGCAAAAATAGAACAATAATTTCTATTACTCGATTCAAACCTTACATTAAATCAAACTTTGAGCAAACCTAAACTTAGACTACATATTTTGATCATAGTTTGCCAACATATACAATTTGAAATTCTAATACATTAGTTATTAAAGTCTTAAAATCTAACAAATTTGATTCCATCAAAATAGTCTAAACATGATTAGCATAAATTATACATTAAGGAGAAATGGCCAAAAACGCGTGGCAACTGATCGATATGTATACGAAGATTGATCAATCATCAGCAGGTTCAAGGTCCAAGATTCTTAGGTTTGATAGTTGGGTATACTCGAGTCTTACCTGAGCCATACATATCTTATCTAACTGATCGATGGGTATACGAAGATTGATCAATCATCAACAGGGTCAAGGTCCAAGATTCTTAGGTTTGGTAGTTGGGTATACTCTAGTCTTACCTGAGCCATACATGTCTTATCCAACTTTGTTTTGACTAGGACGTTTCATAGCAGAAACCAAGACTCATTGGCTCTATAATATAGGCAAAAGCATTTATCTTTACAAATTTCCCAAATATTTTCCTTTTGAAAATATTGCATTTGTCAAGCATTTTTAGGTGTTTAAAATGTATATATAACATTAGCACTGATTTTTGCACACTTCTTATTGTTAATCATTAATTTCAAATTTTGAATATGGACATTAATGAAAAAGGTAGATATTACATTTGAAATTGTGGACATTATATATATGGAGTGTATATCAACAAATGTGAGAGAATAATTACTGATATAATAAAATACTGCCTACTACACACTATAAAAACCAATTTTTGTATAGCTAGAAAATTTCATGCCAGCCGATGTTGACAACTGTGCAAAAATACTGGTTAAAATACTTTTTAAGTTTGGATTTGCTGTTAATTTAATTCTTGAAGTTTGGATTTGGTTACTTTGATAGCCATCTATCGAAAATTAAAAGTCACTTTGATAGCCTCGTTACATTAAAAATCACTTGACATATATGAATGCGAGTTGAAAATTTTAGGGAAGAATTTCATAAGAAATATAAAATAAAAAGTAGTTTAAGGAAAATTCAAAATCTCAACCTTCTTTTTATGTTGTTTTATTTTTGTATGAATTCACTTAAAGGATTTCTTTTTCAAATCATCATGTCTGATGACATATGCATAGGAAAAGTGAGAAAAAAATTTGGATAGAAAGTATTAGAATTTAGGATCCACAACAAATTAACTATTTTAGGCCTGTACGATTGTAATTGGACATTAAATTTTTGCATCTCGCAAGTAATGCAATATCGTGAATGTTAAGCCAGCAATCATCACTTGCTTTTAGACTTGTCTTGAATTCTCTTTTTTTATTTTTATTTTTATATATAAGTTTTTAGTGGGTTTTTTTTTTTTTTTTGGTTGATGGGTTTGGGTTTTCTGCTTTGATACAATTTAAAGGAAAACAATACCGATATCTGTAATCTTACCTCAACTTCTTTAACTGACAAATTGAACCAACAATAGGATTGAACTAGAATTACAAGTTACAACATAGCGAGAAAACATTCATTTTTTAATAGCTGTGGTCCAAGAGAAGGGAACTTGAGAGAATTGGTAGGACAATAGATTATGACATCCTTTTTGGGAGAAATGCTGATGGTGGATTATCTATTTGAAATGGATCAATTTTATTGTTTAGATTAAACATTATAAAGTTAAAAGTGTATCTAACGTCTTGTAATCTAATATTTTAAATAATGTAATACTTTATACATTATTAAATACAAGAAATAAATCTTAACGAGTTTTCTTTGATTTACTTGAAACAGAGAGGGTACAAGTCCATGAGTATAATTATGTTTGATGTGTGTTGAGGGCCAGAATTTCACAAGAAGCCCATTCATGAAAAGTAAGGAAAGATCATGAGCCTTAACAAAATAAGGCCGAATTCATGAAAGCTAAGAAGGATCATGAAGGCCTAAAATCCCAAAAAAGAATAAAAAAAAGAAAGAAATAATAATAAGAAAAAAGAAAAAAAAGAAGAGAATCTCGAGCGAAGATCTCGGCCAGAGGACATACAGCAAGGATCTCGGTCAGACTAGAGGACATGCAGCAAGTATCTTGGTCAGACCAGAGGATATGCAGCAAGAAGAATTAACATCAAGGCCCTATGTATCTTTAGATTTCCAGCAAAGAACAAGCCATTAAAAATCCAGCCAAAAAAAACAGGTATTATATTTGTAACCCATGGTCTAAGCCTGTGGGATCCCGAGTGGATAGTAAGGGAGGAATGGTTTGGTCAGTAGGGGAGTGATTTCTGGTGAAAGGAGGATCTCGAAGGTTTCCCTTGGTTCATATATTTGCTTGGAATGCATGAACCAATAGAAAACTTAGTTCTCTTATGCGCATGACACCTTCCCACGTTTTCCTCTCAAATATCACTATTAACAAAAGCTATCATCCATTGTATTGAGCAGCCCAACCCTCTTTTGACTTTACAAGAAGGAATCTTCCATTTGTAACTAAAGCCAAATGCCCCTTTTAAGTTATAATTGCCCAAATAAGCTAAACCTTTGCACAATGCACCTTTTCAGATCACAGAGGACATAGTTTTACCTAGCAGACCTGAGGTGTCCTCGCCCGGGGTACCAGACCAGGTTTGCTATAAAAAGAACATAAGGCATAGCAGAAAGATGGGGGATTCGGATGGGAGAAAATGGGGATTCAGGAGAAGAGTTCAGAGGTTCAAAATACATATTCTTAGAGCTTTAAAAGTCCAGCAAGGAAGAGAAAGAAATAAACAAAATAAGAGAGCCAAGGTGGAGAAATTTGTCCCATATCCTTGAAATCATTCAAAATATCACTTAGCCTCCAAAGAAACATATGCCAAAACATGCACACATCTGATATCACTCTCTCCCGCAAAAAACCTCCTCACCTAACTATCTTGGAAGGTAATGCCCAAACAAAGCCACTTGGACTTGAGTTCTAAATCTTACAAGTCTTGTGCAAAAGCACTAAGTCTGTGAGAATTGGAGCCAGGATCCTCATGGCTGAATCATTCTCATGAAATTCATTTATATATTTATGTTTATGTATTAAAATGTATATCCTAACTTAAGAAACTAACAATTATTTGAAGATATGTGTATTCTGTAGTGTATTTTTATGCAGGACCTATAGAAGTAAAGGGAAAGGAAAAAACTTCATTGCATAATAAGCATGGAGAAAAATCATATGGATTAGAGAATTAGCGTTTTGGGATTACAGGCTTTATACGACAGGGATGCTACGACCAATACGTCTGGAGTACCATGACAGTACGTCCAAGGTACCGAGTAAAGAAACTCTTTTAAGTGTTCACATAATAAAAGCCATGGAGAAAGATCGTATTACATAATAAGCATGGAGAAAGACCATATAGTTTAGAGAATTAGTATTCTGGGTTTTTACAGGTGATAGGCCACAAATGCGTTGACCCCTTGTGATAAATTAAGTTGATTAATTAGCCAAGTTTTTAATTAATCAAGTTAACATGCAAATTGCGTGGTATCACAAACAAATCACCGATAATCTAGAGTATGCAGCGGAAAATAAATTAACACGGTGATTTGTTTACGAATGGGGAAAACCTACACGGCAAAAACCCCACCGGGTGATTTAAGGTCACCACTTTCGAAACTCCACTATTATCACAACAAGTGATTACAAGTAAAGGAATCCCAGTACCTTACTAACCTACAGTTGAACCCTTACCCCAATACCCAATTGGACTTGTTCTATAGTGACAGTTTTTCCTTTTTAAAGCACGGCTCCCAATACGTGACTAACCAATTGCGTGGATCCCAGTATGCGACTTCAATTCACCAACTAAAGAGAGTTGTTGGCTGCAAAGTTCTTCAATTCATCCACACAATGAAGATCAAGAAGATGCTTGGTTACAAAACCCTACGGTGCACATTACACAGCAACTTCTTCACAAAAAGAATGAACTAGGGCATGAACTTTGTCTCGAATCACAAATTACTTGAACAAGGATTTCTCAATACTTGAGCAACTTGTGTACTTGTGCATCCTTCGACGACCCTTAAAATAATCTTTTTATATGTCTAGAGTCCCAAAGACATAAGAATGGATTGGAATCAAAACAGAACTTAGAATCTATTTTCCATAAATCTCGACAGATAGAGGTGTCAAGGATCTGTCGAGAAACTGTCAAGCCTCGGGGTTGAAACAGCTTCTTAAAGCTCGATAGATGCATGTGTCGAGACTAAGTGTCGAGCTTTAATAACTTGCACTTTTCAGCTTGTTTCTTGGACAGACTTGATGACTTCAATACTTGATTTTGAAACACAGTTTCTTGAAGTATTAAACGCATCCTAATTCTACCCAATTACAAGTAAAGTACGTTTTGTCAAAGGATAAGCCAATTACATAAAATAATGACATATGTTTAAAACAACTTAAACCACATATGTCCAAACAACAGGCCTAATACCCCTGGGAACCGCAACATCACGTCCGGGGTACCACGACAGTACGCCCGGGGTTCCAAGTAAAGGAACTCTTATAAATGTTTATACATTAAAAGATACGTCTCAAATACTCTATTTCAATCTCCTTCTCATTGTGAATACTTATTTTACTTATTTAGTAAGAGTAAATTGTCATTTTATGACACTAAAACACTTATAATGATATTTTATTACTTAGGAGGAATCACATTTTTTCCTTGAGGAGATTTATGTGACTTTCGCACAACTTGGTTCATAATCAGCCCTCATTTAGCTGCGGTGAACCAAGCCCAGTCCACCAAACAACAAGTAAAGGGCCCGGGATCTTTGTTTCTACTTAGGCTTGGGTCCTGTCCAAAAAAGGACCCTCACATTTTGGCGACTCCACTGGGGACTAGAAAAAATGAGAGGGAAGAAGCAGTCCTTTCGCAAGCATGGCTCCAAAGTTAGGAAACACCAAGAGGAAGGAAAGTTCTTCTTAAAGTATGGGTTCCTCCAAAGAACGTCCCACCAAGAGACTCTGTATAGAATTTTGGGGAACTTCCCAACACAAGATAAGTTTTATGTGTCATTATTTTCTGCACTTTACAATTTGAACATAATGGCTCATTGCCCTACTCTCTTAAAAAAAAAGGGTCATGTTGTAATATTTAAAAAATCATAACATTGTTTTATCGCTAAAAAAAAAAATGGAGAAGTGAGCAAATAAAAAAAATATATAGAGATTGATGAAATGAAGATTGTATGAGCTGCATAATAAAGCAATGGCCCCACATTTGGGGGCTAACGTATTTTCTTTATAAAAAAAAAATTCATGATATTGTTTCATTTGTTTAAAAAGAAAAAGAAGAAAGAGAAGTAAGCGAATCAAAGAGGCTTGATGAAATGTAAATTACATAGCAAAAGCAATTGCCTCACATGGGGATAAATAATTTTGTAGCAACTTGATAATAATATCATATGGCACAAGTTAGTGAAATGGACAAGTTCCTTGGCTCCGCCCATGGATTTAGCAAAATGGAGTAGTTCCATGATCCCAGCAAAGCCTAAGAGTTCCTTGACTCCAGGAGGCAAAGCCTAGGAGACCCTTGATCCCAACAAAGCTGAGAAGATCCTTTATTTCAGCAAGGATGGGTACATCCTTAATTCCAGCGAAGTCTAGGAGATCCTTGACTCCAGGAAAGTAAAGCCTGGGAGATCCTTGATCCCAACAAAGTTGAGGAGATCATTTATTCCAGCAAAGTTGAGTACATCCTTAATTCCAGTAAAGTCTAGGAGATCTTTGACTCTAGGAAAGTGAAGCCTGGGAGATCCTTGATCCCAACGAAGCTGAAGAGATCATTTCTTCCAGCAAAATTGAGTACACCATTAATTCTAGCAAAGCCTAGGAGATCATTGGTTCCAACAAAGGCAAAGTATTTCCACAGATCCAGCAAAGGCAAAGTATTTCCATGGATCCAACAAAGTAAAATGGTTCAAAAAAAAAAAAAAAATAGAGGCATCAAGAAAATGGATTGAAGTTCCGCAATAGCATCAAAAGAAGGTGGATCAAGCATGATTCAACAATCGCCTTACGTCTTGGGGGCTAAAGCCTATTATGCGGTGGACCTTAAATATGTTTTGAAGAAAATCAATAGAAATACTATATTGTAAGTCAATAGCAAAATCAACATTATTGAAATCTCAACAACTATATAGTGCACCTATCATTTCTTGCAGCTCAACAATTGGGCTCACCCATGGAAATAACAAGATTTAGAGAAGCTATAGAGTTCACTGAAGGACACGTACAACTAGCTCTAAAGGCCGACCATGGCATCACAAATATTGCCTGATCCTCTCAATGTACCATTGGTACGTAAAATAGGGACTGAATGGGAAGCCCATAAAAATTGCTACCAATCCTAGTCCCTTCATATAAGGCGAAGTAAACTTTGTGGAAAATATATTCTATGATGAGTCGGCTCCAGCTAAAGAATATCCCATTGTTAGGATCCTGGGGAGATCCTATCCTAGAAGAAGAAGAAACTTGGAGGGAAGGCAAAATATTGCTTATGAAGGCACGCGGGACCTGAATATAGCCTATAAGAGGATCCCAAACTACCATCTTACATGATAACCCAGGAAGAGATCCTGGAGGACCTTAGGGATACGATGAGTCAAAATATCCCATCTTTAGGATCCCGGGGGGCTCCTATCCCAGAAGAAGAAGAAACCTAAAGGAAAGACTAATATACTGCTTATGAAGATCCTGGAGAAGCCTAAGGATATGGAAAGGAAGGCATAGATCCTACCAAAGGAGGAACTTGAAGAAATGAACCTGGGGGCTGACCTAAGGAACCCGAGGCCTATCTTAATCAGCAGCCAGTTATTGGTACAAAAAATAGAGAAATTGGTTGAGCTATTAAAAAACAAATGAAGATTTATTGGCGTGTACTCCCGCAAATTAAATAAGGCGCGTTCAAAGGATAAATTTCCCTTGCCTAACATCGATCTCCTCATAGATCCAATTAAGGCAAAAACAATATCAACCATGAAGAGGCATACCACGGTAAAGGAACTCAAGAGCTTCTTGGAAAGAATTTTTTATATTAGGAAGTTCACACCAAGGTCAGCCTTGGTTACTAGTGGACTATCCAAACTGTTGAAAAAGGAGAATGTCTTCATATGGGGAGCCGAGCAACCAAATTTCTTTCATAAAATTTCAACAGATCACGAGTCATCTTCCTCCTTTATGGGAATTAGTCAATGGAAAAATCATTATTGCTGTACCTAGGATCCCAATCCTAAGCATACAAAGCATTGAAGGATACCAAAATGAGGCATCCTAACATGGAAAGGGCGTGTTTGGTGGTCATTCATCTCAACAATTGAATCATTACTTTTCATACCACCAAATCTTATTAGTGATGAGCTCCCATCCAATAAAAGCCCTCCTCCATTAGCCCTTGCAATCTTGAAGAGTGGCCTAGTGGCTAATATTAATTTCCCAATACAACATAGATTCGAAGGATCACTAGAGCTGTCAAGCACTAAGCTATAGCAAACTTACTGGTCTAGTTCCCCAAAGAATAGGAGTACCTATTGAAGTGAGAAGATCTCTGAAAAAATAGTAGCGGTAGAGATACTTGTAAAGAAACAGACTATGAGGTTTGTGAAGGCAACCTCTAACTAGCATGCCTAGAGAAAGCCTTTCTCTTCCAGGATCCCCGTAAGAGGATCCCACACCTGGGAAAAAAAAAAAAAAAAAAAACCATGATAGAATCATCTTGGTGGAGGTCCTCCTAGCCACCAGTTCACCAGTGAGAGTAACCTTAGATGGCTCGTAAAAGAATAGTATTTCCATGAAATATTTGTTCACAGCCAAGAGAGAACATTTTAGAAGTTCCTTGGAGAAGGACTTAACCCTTTGGAGAAAAGAAAAGAAATCAGTTCAGTGACTCCACTTGAGAATGAGGGGCTACGAAGGAACTTTTTCTGAAAATTGAAAAATTCAATGGTTATAACAAATTTTCCAAGTAACATAACCCAAGACTTGGGAAGAGTAAACTTTCCATGTACCTGGCTCAGGACTTGGCCAAGACAGATTTTTCGAGTGACATGACCCAAGACTTGGGAAGAGCAAACTTTTCATGTACTTGGCTCTGGACTTGGCCAAAACAGATTTTTTCCAAGTGATATGGCATAGGACTTGGAAAGAGTAAACTTTCCATGTACCTAGCCTAAGACTTGGCCAAAACAGATTTTTTTCAATTGACATGGCTCAGGACTTGGAAGAATAAACTTTCCATGTACCTAGCCTAGGACTTGGCCAATTTTTTTTTTCAAGTGACATGGCCCAAGACTTGGGAGGATAAACTTTCCATGTACCTGGCCCAAGACTTGACCAAAACAGAATTTTCGAAATGATATGGCTAGGGACTTAAGAAGAGCAACTTTCCAGGTACCTGGCCCAAGACTTGGCCTAGAATAAATTTTCTAAATACATGGCTCATAAATTGGCCAAGATCAAAAATTTCCAAGTACAACCAAGAAACTGGTTAAAAACAAAAGTTTATGGATACAAGCCATAGCACGTTTTAATAATGCGTATAGATTGTAAGCATATTCCAGTAATGGCTACAACTAGTAGCATGTACCAGCGATGGTTACAACCAAGGTTTTAAAACCCGGACCGTTAAATGAACCGTAAAAGGGAGAGGTTCAAGGTTTTTAAAGTTGGACCGAGGTCGAACCATGATGACGTCATAATTAATTTAATAATTATTTAAAATATAAATAAATATATTAAATTAGTAAAAATTGAAAATTTATCTAAAAATAAAGATAAATAATTATATACATACATATATATATATATATATATGTTTAAAATTTTTGTTAGAAGTCTTAAGTCATGACAAAGCTCATTTGAGTACCCAATATTTTTTATTTTTATTTTATGAGACCCAATAAAATGGTAAAGAGATAAATTTAATGTGTGCCCATAGCTTAAGCCGATTTGACAATCCAAACAATTTTTTTTTTTTTTTATGCCCAAGCCCATTTGAATGGTCCACCATTAATGAATTGAAATATATATATATATATATATATATAGGATAAATACGAAAGCTAGCCTAGAACTAAAAGTGGTTGACAGTTGTTTGTTTGACTTGTTTCAAAAAATAGAAGTGGTTGACAACACATCTTGGTGGTTAACTGTAAAAGCACAGCAGTAAAGCATAACAAAAAAAGGACTTCATTTTCAAAAAATAGAAGAAGACTCTAGAGGGCCTTCAATTACCAAAAAAAGAAGAAGACTCTAGAAAGAAAAATGAAGAAATAGCTAGCATGTTAAAAACACAGAGAGGGAGACTGGGAGTGCGAGCGAAACAGAGAAGAAGAATAGGGAGATGGCAGTGCAATCTCAAGTCTGATAGCATCTCAAGGCTTCAACAATGGCTGTAAGTACTCTGAAAGGAGTTGCGTGATGTCCTCTAAAGGGAGCAGAATTTAAAGCTTGGTTTTCTGTTATTGTTGTTGTTTTTTTTTATTTTTTTTTAGTTTTAGATTCAAAGGAAGGTAGGGAACCGTGAGAAGCAGTCTGATCACAGATCTCAGAACCGTGCAGTTGGACCGCGGTTCTAACGGTTCCCTGCTTTTTTGGCATAGGCTGGTTCTTAAGCTAAAAGAACCGTATTTGTGAGAGGTTCACAGTTAAACCGGTCAGACCGTACGGTCCGGTCCATGTTTAAAAACCTTGGTTACAACCAGTAGCATGTACCAGCAATGGCCATAACTTGTGTCACACATACCAGCAATGACCATAACTTGAGTAGCACGTACTAGCAATAGCTACAACCTGTAGCATGTACCAGCAATGGGTACAACCCGTAGCACGTACCAGTAATGGGTACAAGTTGTAGCACGTACTAGCTATAGCACGTACCAGCTGTAGCACGTACCAGCAATAGGTATAAGCCATAGTACGTCCCAGCAAAGGGTGCAAATTGTAAGCAAGACCCAACGAGGGATGCAAAGAGAAAGAGCCTTGAGTGGGTATGAAAACCCATAAGTGGGTGTATAAAGCGCACAAGATGGACCTCCTTGAAAGGAATTGGTTTAAGGGAGCCTAAGGAAGCAAGGAAGGCGTAACTTAAAAAAAAAAATTCCAAGAGTACATCGCTTAAAGCCGCAAAAGCATGGATACCTTTGCAAATCTCTATACAAAGAGATTAGTCAATGACATTGCAAACCAGCTAGCAACATTTCCCTCCTCCTACAAGGTGCAAACTCACCAAAGGCTTGGAGGTACTTCGATTCAACAAAAGAAAGGTACCCTTTTAGTAAGCCCACTCATTAATACTGTGTTTGAATATATCAAAACACTGCAAAATGTTGTGCAAGAGGTATCACCCATGCACTAATACTTTACTCGTGTAGATTAAAATGAAAATTCTATTATTTTGGTCTTCTTACTTGACCAATTATCAAAAATCAAAATTTGGAATTCTTGTGTGGTTGAAATCCTCACATGGTTTCATATACATGAGGTAATTTTTGTTGCTATATCTTATTTGGCAATTGGCTTTTCCAGTGCATACATTGGGGGCTAAGATAAGATTAAAAATTTTCCTTAGATATATCTTTCACTTGATAAAAATTGAGAAGTCTAGTGCAAACTTTACTATACATAAGTTCAGCCACTGTTATTTTCTTTGACTTATGAACTATATGGTACATAGCAATAAAACAACAATATAATTGGTGGCGTGATATGTGAATAATTTGCTGCAATCTGAAATATTATACAATCCCTTACAATCTGGAAAAAGAACAAGGCAAAGATTAAGAGCATCCATAAGAAGAGCAAGGTCTTTAGCTAGAGCAAGGCATGGAGACGTTCTTAAGCCTTCTAAGCCATGTCCTTAGGGAAGTTTCTATCTCTTAATACATGTTGAGAAGAATAGCTAGCCTTGATTAGACTTTAAATTAACATGTTTATATGATTCAATGATTTATGATATTGTGGTCCCATTGGTAAGTTACTATTCATGGACTAAACATCTCATGTGGCAAACATCTTGGTGTTATTCGCCTTAGCCATAGCAAGTGTGTACTACAATGCATAGAATATCTTTGGCAAAGTTCACGGGGGCTTCCCTCACTCAACCTATTTTGTAAAACAAACAAAATCTTACTGACAAAGAAATGCTATCTTATATTGAGATTTAATATGCTTCCAATGTGTTTTTTGTATGCTACTTTCAAAAAAGCATATCCTAGAATTGGTAGCAAAAACATTAGTGCTAGAAATATACTCTTAGCATCAAATGCAATACCAATATAATTTGGTTATACATAAATATCTGCATATATCATTGTCAATTTGACAAAGTTGATTTGTTGAATACCAATCTACAGCATAATGCTAAAGATGAATTCTAATCTTTCACAACATGTTAGTTCATCGCATGAAGAAAGTGTAGCAATTCCTTTAGAGTTTCCCTCAAGAATTATTTGATCTACACATTGGTTCCACAAACTAGGAAAGTGTCCAAAAACAATTTATTTTCTCGCGCATGGGCTACAGGTAACCCACGAGCTTAGGGGGCTAATGTTAAGGGCCAAAATTTCACAAAAAAGCCCATTCATTAAAAGTAAGGAAAGACCATGGGCCTTAACAAAATAAGGCCCAATTCATGAAGTTAGGAAGGACCATGAAGGCCTAAAGTCCCAAAAAAGAATAAAAAAGAAAGAAATAATAATAAGAAAAAAGAAAAAAAGAAGAGGATCTCGGGCAAGGTTCTTGGCCAGAGGCCATGCAACAAGGATCTCGATCAGACCAAAGGACATGCATCAAGGATCTCGGTTAGACCAGAGGATATGCAGCAAGAAGAATCAACATCAAGGCCCTATTTATGTTCAGATTTCCAGCAAAGAACAAGCCATTAAAAATCTAGCAAAAAAACGGGTATTATATTTGTAGCCAATGGTCCAAGCCCGTGGGATTTTGAGTGGATAGTAAGGGAGGAATGGTTTGGTCGGTAGGGGAGTGATTTCTGGTGAAAGGAGGATCCCAAAAGTTTCCCTTGGTTCATATATTTGCTTGGAATGCATGAACCAATGGAAAACTCAGTTCTCCCATGTGCATAACACCTCCCATGTTTTCCTCTCAAATGTCACTTTCAACAAAAGCTGTCATCCATTGTATTGAGCAGCCCACCCCCTCTTTTGATTTTCCAAGAAGGAATCTTCCATTTGTAACTAAAGCCAAATGCCCCTTTTAAGTTATAATTGCCCAAATAAGCTAAACCTCTGTCCAATGCACATTTTCAGGTCACAGATGACATAGTTTTACCTAGCAGACCTGAGGCGTTCTCGCCTGGGGTACCAAACCAGGTCTGCTATAAAAAGAACATAAGTCATAGCAGAAAGATGGGGGATTCGGATGGGAGAAGATAGGGATTCAGGGGAAGAGTTTTGAGGTTTAAAACACATATTCTTAGAGTTTTAAAAGCCCAGCAAGGAAGAGAAAGAAATAAACAAATAAGAGAGCCAATGTGGAGAAATTTGTCCTATATCCTTGAGTTCATTCAAAATATCACTTAGCCTCCAAAGAAATATATGCCAAAACATGCACACATCAGATATCACTCTCTCCCAAAAAAATACTCTTTACCTAACTATCTTGGAAGGCAATGCCCAAGCAAAACCACTTGGACTTGAGTTCCAAATCCTACAAGTTTTGTGCAAAAGCACTAAGTTTGTGAGAATTGGGGCCAGGATCCTCGTGGCTGAATCATTCTCATGAAATTCATTCATATATATGTTTATGTATTAAAATATATATCATAACCTAAGAAACTAACAATTATTTGAAGATATGTGTATTGTGTAGTGTATTTTTATGCAGGACCTATAGAAGTAAAGGGAAAGGAAAAACTCCATTGCATAATAAGCATGGAGGAAATCCGTATAGATTAGAGAATTAGCATTCCAGGATTATAGGCTTTATACAATAGGGATACCATGACCAATACGTCTAGGGTACCATGACAGTATGTCTGGGGTACCGAGTAAAGAAACTCTTTTAAGTATTCATACAATAAAAGGCTTTGGAGAAAGATCATATTGCATAATAAGCATGAAGAAGGATCATATAGTTTAGAGAATTAGTATTCTGGGTTCTTACAAGCCTAATATCCCTAAGAACCACGACATCATGTTTGGGGTACCACAACAGTACGCCTGGAGTACCAAGTGAAGGAACTCTTTTAAATGTTTATACAATAAAAGATAAGCCTCAAATACTTGTGAATACTTATTTTACTTATTTCGTAAGAGTAAATGGTCATTTTATGACACTAAAACACTCATAATGATATTTTATTGCTTAGGAGGAATTTCATTTTTGCCTTGAGGAGATTTATGTGACTTGCGCACAACTTGGTTCGTAATTAGCCTCCATTTAGCTACGGTGAACCAAGCCCAGTTCACCAAACAACAAGTAAAGGACCCGGAATCCTTGTTTCTACTTGGGCCTAGGTATTGTTCACAATGTGATAAATGCTGTTTATAGATTTCCATAAAATTTAAAAATTTTAAGAACATGAACTTATGCTTTGTTTGAGAGCACAAACTAATTATAATGGGTTGTTCGCTTTAAAATATTATGTGCGAGACAGGATTTCGAACCAAAAGGATGGGCTCTGCACTATCTAAATCAATAAGACTTTCAAAAGTACAAATCAACCAATAATAGAAGAACAAAACAATCAATATGATTATTAATAATATTGTAACAAGCCACAAATACCAAATTAAAGATCACACACAAGTACACAATTGAAATTAAGTTACAATATTTCTAAGTTAAGTTACAAAACTACTCCTAGATAATTCATGCAAGGCAATGCACAGTTACAAACATGAAGTTATCCTTTCGTCAATTGAGAATGATATCTATGTTGTGCCCAATCATTGACAATTATTGCATCAACTCACAACTTGAAACAAATAACTTCTATATATATATATATATGATGAAGCACAAGTTTGTCAGTTGTAGTGAATTCATCTAGATGAAGCCAGATGTTTGCCTGTGTTATAGTGAAAATAACAATTCCCTAAGATGGTCACCGATGTGGTGCCTGCCACAACGCCTCCGATGCCAAAGTCAGTATAAGGGAGTTTAATGCTTTTCTTCAATGATCTGTGCAGCTGGTTTTGTAACTGTCCAGGCATTATTGGTGGCATTGAATGATCCTGCTACCCTCACTAGTGACGTGGGCACTTGCTAAGGCTCATATCAAAGAACGGTCTTGTCTATCTCATTGAGCTCGTTTGTAGTTGATTTCGTCAAGATCATAAATCTAACTTCAAGTAAGGCATGGAGAAGCCTCTCTTGTATAAGGTGTCATTCAGGATCGTAAATCTAACTGCCCTCTTCTTGATCTTCTTGGCCTCGTTGGAGTCCTGAAGGAGGTGCCCGTCTTGGAGAAAAGACATGATCGTTGTCATCCAGTTGTTTATGCACTGGATTACAAATGTCGGGACTTCTTTGATGCTGGGGCGTTTTTGAATCTCCATGTCAAACTCCATGCTTGTTGACCCTTCCTCTGACGAGGCCATTTTTACGATCTCGTTTGCTGCCATGTTCTGGCCTCTTGGGATCTGCACGAATTCCAATTTATCAAACTCCCAGGCTAGATGTTTCTTCAGCTTGAGGTATTTTTGCATTCTTCCTCCTTTGCTTCATACTCTTCTTTGATCTGCCTTATTGCTAATTTCAAATCGCTTTGGATGAGCAGGTTCTTAGCCCTGAGTGTCTTCCCGAGTATCAACCCCAGCAGTATTCCTTCGTACTCGGCCTCATTATTGGTGGCTGGGAAATTCAGTTGAACTCCGTGCCTGAGCATTTCTCTGTTAGGGGTGACTATGATGACCCCTACTCCCCCTATCTTTCGAGCTAACGAACCATCAGTCTGGATAGTCCACTGTTCTGTCTCGTTGTTAGGGTTGTCATCTTCTGGGAGGGTGAACTTAGCAATGAAGTCCACTAGAGCTTATGCCTTAATGGCCGTTCTGGGGTGGTACTCGATGTCCAACTGGCTGAGTTTAATTGCCCTTTGGACCATTCTTCCTACTGCCCCAGGCTTGTTCATGGACTTCTTGATGGGTTGGTCCGTCATCACTAGGATGGGGTTTGCTTCGAAGTATGGTCGTAGCTTGCGCGAAGCTACTATAAATGCGAATGCAATCTTTTCAATCCTGGGATATCTGGCTTTTGGTCCTTGGAAAGCTTGAATAATGTAGTAAACTGGGAGTTATTTCTTATCCTTTTTTGGAATCAGAGCTGTGTTTAGGGCCGTGGCTGATGCTGCCAGATATAAATATAGATTTTCTCCCTCTTTGGATGAACTCAAGAGGGGTGGATTGTTCAGGTTACACTTGAGTTCCTGAAATGCTGCATCGCATTCGTCAGTCCAGGCGAAAGCTTACTTCAATGTCTTGAAGAAGGGTAAGCATTTTTTTGTTGCTTTAGAGTCGAACTTATTAAGTGCCGCAATCTTTCTTGTGAGTTTTTGGACTTCTTTGCCGGTCGTGGGCGATATCATGTTAAGTATGGCCTGTACTTTCTCCGGGTTGGCTTCTATCCCCATTTGAGAGACCATGAATCCTAAGAACTTCCCCGAGGCTACACTGAAAGTACACTTGCTAGGATTCAATTTCATCTGGTATTCTCCGAGGGTGGCAAACGTCTCCTTCAGGTCGTCCAGATGGGCAAGTTCTTCTCTACTCTTGACGAGCATGTCGTCCACGTAAACCTCCATATTCCTACCAATCTGCTTGCTGAACATCTTGCTTACTAACCTTTGGTAGGTTGCTCCTACATTCTTCAGCCCGAAGGGTATCACCTTATAGCAATAGAGCCCTTGACTTATGATGAAAGCAGCTTTTTATTGTCTTCTTCAACCATTTTTATCTGGTTGTACCCTGAGAAAGCATCCATGAATGTTAGAAACTTATGCCCAGCCATAGAGTCCACTAGTTGGTCTATCCTTGGTAGTGGGAAGCTATCTTTTGAGCAAGTTTTGTTCAGGTCTGTAAAGTCCATGCACATTCTCCATTTTCCATTTGCTTTCTTCACTAGCATGACGTTGGCGAGCCAATCAAGATAGTAAACCTCCCGGATAAAGCCTGTTGATAGCAGTTTGTTAACCTCGTTTGTAATTGCTTGGTTTCGTTCTGGGGCGAAGACTTGTAGTCTTTGCTGGACGGGTTTTTTCTCTGGGTCCATATTCAGCTTATGCTGGATGACTTTAGGGATATGCCTAGCACGTCTTCGTGACTCCATGTGAAAACATCCAGGTTTTCTTTGAGGAATTGGACGAGCCTTGTTCTCATCTTGGGCTTTAGTGTCGTCCCTATTCTTGTCGTCCCGGTTGCTTCTCCTTCGACCAGTTCCACTGTCTCTAGGGCTTCCACTTTATCTTCTTTTTTCTCCTCGATCATCCATGTATGGTTCTCCTTTGTAGCTAGCATGGCATGGTAGCATTCCTTGGATAGGACCTGATCTCCTCTTACTTCGCCAATGCCATTCTCAGTTAGGGACTTTACTTTTAGGCAATAGATGGACGTAGCTGACTTCCATCAGTTAAGCGTGGGCCTTCTAATAATCACATTGTAGGATGAAGGGCAGTCTACCACCAAGAAGTCTAATTGACAAGTCAACTGCCTAGGGTAGGTCCCTATTATTACTATCAATGTCACTATGCCCCTAGGGTATACCCTGTCCCCATTGAAGTTGACGAGGGGGGAGTCAAATGGGTGCAATCTTCCAGGATCTAGCTTTAGCTGCTAGAAAGCAGGTAAGTAGATGATGTCTGTGAAGCTACCATTATCCACGAGGATCCTCTTGGTATTGAACCCTTCAATCGTGAGCCTTATGACCAAGGGGTCATTATGAGGTTGCTTCACTCCCCTAGCATCCTCCTCATTAAAGGACATGTCCTGGTTCATCCGTCTCTGTTTGAACAGGGGTATCATGTGGATGCTATTTACCTGCTTTGGTATGCTTTCTTAAGGGATCAGAATGATCCTCCCATGAATGGCCCCTTTGCGATGGTTTTTATCTCCCCGATCACATCCTGTGGGGGTTGGAACGGACAATCCTCATTCTTGGACGAGGATTTATGCTGGCTCTTATTGCCGTTTCTGAACCTGCTGGGCTCTCCCTTCTTCACATACTTCTACAATTTTACTTTCCGTATCAACTCCTCTATTTGTTCTTTTAGGTCCCAGCAATCCTCCGTGTAATGGCCATGATCCTTGTGGAACTGGTAGTATTTGTTCTTGTCACGCACGTTGGGGGACGAATGTAATGGCCTTGGCCACTTAAGGTAGTGCTCATCCTTAATCTGCGTTAAAATCTTATCAACAGGCATAACTAAAGGAGTGAATTTTACCGTTCGTGGAGTTCTTTTATCTTTCCTTTTATTCTCGTCACGAGGTCGACGATCTGGGCACTCCTTCTTTCGTCCTTTACGGTCGTCCCCCTTCTCTCCCTTCTCTTTTGTTTTCTCCACATCTTTAATGGCGGCTAGCGCGTCCTCAGAATTCATGTACTTCTGTACCTTAAGGAGCATCTCTGCCATCGTCTTGGAAGGATTTTTTGTGAGTGAGACCACAAACTCTCTAGATTTTAACCTAGCTTTAAAGGTTGTCAGCTACACTTTGTCGTTAGCTTCGTCCACCTCCAATGTTTCCCGGGTGAAGCGTTTCACATACAACCTCAAGGTTTCTTTCTCCCCTTGCTTGATGGTGAGCAAGTGGTCCACTGGTCTCTACGGGCGTTGTCCACCAACAAAGTGGAGCAAAAAAGGCGCTACCCAACTGTTCAAGGCTATCAATAGATGATGTTGGCAGTTTTGTGAACCACTCCCTTGCAGCTCTTTTGAGAGTGGTGGGAAAGGATTGACACAGTATCTCGTTGGGAGGCTGTTGGAGGCCCAGAGTCGTCTTGAAGGTGTTGAGGTGATCTAAAGGATCTTTCAATCCATCAAACGGTTCAAGCTGAGGTAATCGAAACTTCGATGGTACAGGGCATTCCAAGATTGCCGAAGTGAAGGGCAAGTCTGTCATCCTAACCATTTTGTCCAAACTTTGGTCTGTTTTCCCTCTGATGGCATTTCTTAGCTTGTCCATCTCCTTCCTTATTTCTCAGAGGGGATATGAGTTTGATTTATTCGGAGTAGTAGGTCCCCGGCGATCGCTCCTTCTGTGGCTATCTCCCTCATCCTCAAGATTGGTCTTGGACCAATCCTCCTCTTGTCAAAGTAGTTGCCTTATTTCCTGATTCTGTCTGGTGAGCTCCTCGACGGTGGCCGCAAGAGCCTAGATTTGCATAGCTAAGGCTGCAGAATCTTGGTTGGACTCCATTTGAATGTAATAGCTAATTGGAAACTACGTATTCGAATCTGGATATGAAAATGTTAATCCCCACAGATGGCGCCAAATTGATCAATTCATCCAGATGGAGCCAGATGTTCTCCTACATCATAGTGGAAATAACAATTCCCTAAGATGGTCACCAGTGTGGTGCTTGTCACAACGCCTCTGATGCCAAAGTCAGTACAAGAGAGTTTATAATAGAATGTAAGAATGACTAAGTATATCTCGTAATTGTGTCTGTACCTTGTGTTGGCAATGTGAGGACTTTATATATGTTGCTCCGGATTCTTGCCGTTGTGGTTGATATTGTGATGTTAATGCTTTTCTTCGTAATGCTTCCTGCTAAGTAATGGGGCTTTAATATGCCTTCAACTTAACGGTCTGTGCAGCTGGTTTTGTAACTGTTTGGGGCATTATTGGTGGCATTGAATGATCCTACTACCCTCGTCGGTGATGTGGGCACTTGCTTAGGCTCGTCTTAGAGAATGGTCTCGCCTGTCTCATTGAGCTCGTCTGTAGTTGATTTTGTTAGTCCCATCAATATATATATATATATATATATATATATATATATATAAACATGCTTGCATGCTCATGCATATGTGCTCTTCATGTGCTCAGATATATATATATATATATATATATATATATATATAAACCTGCTTGCATGCTCATGCGTATGTGCTCAGATAACTGCTTGCACATCCATGTGCTTCTCACATGCTTGAATGTTTCAATAAAAGCTCGCACATGCACCCATGTGCTCTCCACGTGTTCACATGCTTGAATTACTGCTTGCATGTCTATATTCTTCAAATTGGCTCTGCAATCTCTCACACTTTATAACTGATAAAAGATAAATTACTTAGAACCATGGTGCCATAAGTATTCTCCCAAGTATTCATGTTATTGGTAGCTACCCAACAATTTACTCCCACGTTCAAACATTATATTTTAATTAACATTTTGTGTATAAGTAATTATAAATAAACTTTGGCCTCCACGTTTGCCATTATTTTATTTATTGGCCCAACATGCTTTTTGATTTTAATATCTAATTTGAATCATGATATTCATCTATTCAAATTTTTAGGGCATTGTTTTTGCAAATAAATTAGACATGCATGATGCTGAACGTCCCATGAAGCAAAACCTGAATGAAGCATTAGAGGGTTGCCTTTGGCATTCCTCTCTAGCCCATTTAACGCAATATTTGTATATTTGGCTTTTCCCAAATCTTCTTGGTTTCTTATGTTTTGATTTTAGACTTTTTCCATCTCCACATGGACTGGAAGAGAGAAGGCAAGGTGAAACTAAAGAGAGATGAAGAGGGGGAGAACTGAGAAGGACTGGGCGGAAGAGAAGGAACAAGGTCAATGGCTTTCTACAACTAGCACAATCTAATCATCATCATAAGTCCACCACGCTCAACCACACCTTGCTCTACTCTTGTGAAACTAATGACCACTTGGAAGTTGAATATATAGTGAGTGTATATATACTATATATATGAGCTCTAAATTATTTATCATGCATAAGTTGTTGGAGAATTTCAAAATAAAGCATATATTTTTGTTAAGAAGGATAACTTTTGCCGAATTAATAATTGATATTTTTTTTTTTTTGAGAAAGTATTAATTGATTGTTAAGAAGGATAATTGATTGTTGTGTTTTAATTTAGAATATTTTTGGAAAAATTCACATCCCCTGGATTGGCTCATGCCACGAGTTTAAAAATTATGACTACTTTTGGCTAACTATTGCAGCTTTCAAATAAATTGAATTTTAAAAAATTCTGTCTCATGGAAAGTGTCATGAGTTAAGAATATATGTTTCTACTCTCTATTCATATATAAAGTAATATATAAGATTCCAACAGAAAATTTTGTTTGCGTAGAAAATTAAAATTTTATTTTAAGGGGTCATACTAAAATTATTTGAATTGAATATGTATTTTTTTTTTCTTGTGCTTTATATTATGCTATATATTGTAGTTAAAAAAATTATTATAAATACAATAAAATATTTAACTCATTTACATATAGAAAAATGTATTTAATAAACTCAGGGCCGAGGGCAGGGGGGTTGAGGGGGGCACTTGCCCCCTTGACCTTCTCAAAAATTCTCAAGCAGTGGTATTAGTACTAAAATGCAGTAAAAGTCCCCACTAAACACAAAGGTACCTCCTCCTTTTGATAGAAATGGTTGCCCGGATGGAATTTGATGATGGTAGAGCGGGTACCTCCTCCTTTTGATGTTTGTCCGAGCCCCATCCATTGTTTAGTTATGAATTTTTTAGTCTGGAACTGCAGGGGAGCTTTAAAGCCCTCTTTTCAAAGACATGTTAGGGAGTTGGTCCACATTCATGACCCATTAATCTTGGCTGTTATGGAGACCCGTATTGATGGTGATAGAGCTAGAGACATCACTGACAAGCTCCCATTTGATGGTGCCATCCATACAAATACGATTGGCTTCGCTGGTGGGCTTTGGTTGTTATGGAATTCAGATAAGGTCCAGATCACCCAACTAGCAATGTCAGAACAAGAAATTCATGTCCTGGTGAAGGTAAATTCTTCTGCTTTTGAATTTATTTTTTCTGCTGTGTATGCTAGCCCTAGATTTCACGAAAGATGCATTCTGTGGAATAATCTAAGGAATACTGCTAACTTGCATAATAAACCTTGGATAATTGCTGGAGACTTTAATGAGGTGCTTGCAACTGGGGATAAGTTTGGGGGAAGAGCTATAAATTCTAACAGATCTCTTATTTTCAAAGAGTGCCTTGATTACTGTAATCTGGTTGATTTGGGTTTCACTGGGCCTCGTTTCACTTGGACAAATAGGCGAAATATCAATGATTTAGTGCAAGAGAGAATTGATCAGTATTTCGCTAACCCAAGCTGGTGTACTGTTTTTCCAAATGCGAGGGTAACTCACCTCACTAGATGTGTTTCGGACCATTGTCCGGTGCTCTTGGAAGAAAATCCCCTTAATGGTATTCACCTTCCTAGGCCTTTTAAATTCCAAAGTTTTTGGCTGACAGATTTATCTTTTCCTGGTATTGTTTCGGAAGCATGGGGTCGGTCACGTTCTCTTCAAGATGCCATCGATTGTTTTTCCAGGAAAGCTGCTGAGTGGAATAAGCATCACTTTGGGAACATTTTTGGTAAAAAGAAGAGAGTCATGGCCCGTCTGAATGGTATCCAGAAAGCCTTAGCTTCTTATCCTTCGCACTCTTTGGTGGAAATGGAGAAAACTTTGCACACAGAGCTTTCGGTGCTCCTTAACCAGGAGGAGGAGCTGTGGGTGCAAAAATCTCGTATTAACCGGCTAATTGAGGGTGATAGAAACACGGCCTTCCATCATATGTCTACTATTGTAAGGAGAGGGCGTAATCGTATTTCAAGCATTAAAAATAATATGGGGGAATGGATCCATAGTGAGTTGGGGACCATGACTTACATCAGAGAGGGCTTTAGCAATTTGTTCACAACCTCCCTAGATCATGCTCCATATCACTCTCCCCACCCCTGTCGGTGGCAAGCAGTTTTATCTGAAGAGGATAAGCTTAACCTCAGCTTGCCGCTTTCAAAAAGGGAAATCAAAGAGGGTCTTTGGGCTCTTAAGCCCTACAAAGCCCCAGGCCCGGATGGTCTCCATGCTGGGTTTTTACAGAGGTTCTGGCCTACTGTGGGGGAGTCGATAAGGAATGAAGTGAGAAAGATTTTTGAGAAGAGTAAAATGCCTGAGTATCTCAACAGAACCAATATTGTCCTAGTGCCAAAAATTGCAGGTCCAGAAAGTTTGGGTAATTATAGACCCATTAGTCTTTGCAATACGGTGTACAAAATTGTCACCAAGATTATTGTTGCAAGGCTTAGACCGCATCTTGATAAGCTGGTGAGCCCTCTTCAATCTGCTTTTGTCCCGGGCAAAAGAAGTGTTGATAATGCAATTGTGGTTCAAGAGCTAATTCACACTGTTAGTAGGAAAAATGGGAAGGAAGGTTACATGGCAATTAAAGTGGATCTGGAAAAGGCTTATGATAAACTGGAATGGAGCTTCATCAGAGAAGTTTTAACTAATGCCAATCTTCCAGCCGACTTGGTGAATCTTATTTTGAGTTGCGTATCTTCAGTTTCCACTTCCATTCTATTCAATGGTGGAAGTATGGAGCCTATTTTACCTTCGAGAGGAATCCGGCAAGGTGATCCTCTATCTCCGTATCTGTTCATTCTATGTATGGAAGTCCTCGGATTTTGCATTGAAGAAAAGTGTCGTGAGAAGTGTTGGGTCCCTGTAAAAAGCTCTCATAGTGGGGTGGCCTTCTCCCATTTATTCTTTGCGGATGATTTAGTCCTTTTTGCGAAGGCAGACCATGTGAACTGCTCAACCATAAGGGATGTTCTTGACAGCTTTTGTGCTCGGTCAGGACAATCCATTAGTGAAAGTAAATCGAGAGTGTATTTTTCTCCAAATGTTGATGTGGACACAAGAGAGTCGCTGTGTGATATTTTGGGGTTCCATTCGACTCCTAATCTTGGGAAGTATCTTGGCTTTCCTATTAAGCATAGTGGTGCGAGTAATCAAGATTTAAACTTCATTTTGGAGAGGGTAAAGCAAAAGTTGGCTGGTTGGAAAGCTAATTTGCTTTCTCTAGCAGGAAGAACTATTCTCATTCAAGCCTCCACTTCTACAATCCCGACATATGTTATGCAATGCACGGCTCTTCCCGCCAAGTTGCTAGATAATATTGATAGAGTTAACCGGAATTTTTTGTGGGGCTCTTCGGAGGTTTCAAAAAGAACTCATTGGGTAGGATGGCACAAAGTGACCAAACCTAAAGAAAAAGGTGGCCTTGGAATTCAATCGGCAAGAGGTAGAAACCAAGCGTTGCTTGCCAAGCTTAATTGGAGATTTCATATGGAAAACGATGCGGTTTGGGCTAAGGTTTTGAAGAGCAAGTATTGTTCTAACCAAAGGTTGAATGCTAGGAACAAGGATAAGCTTCCTTGCTCAAGAGTTTGGCAAGCTATGATCAAGGGTAGAGATGTTTTCAATAAAGGCGTCAAATGGATTCCGGGGTGGAATAGTAACTTAAGCCTATGGCGTGATAATTGGGTGGGCAATGGGTCCTTGAGAGACCTTATCCAAGGCCCCCTTTTGGAAGAAGAAGAGTGCCTTAAAGTCAAGGATGTTTTTGGGCCAAATGGGTGGGAGTGGTCTAATCTTTCAATCCAAATTCCTAATGCTATTCTCATGGAAATTAAGGCCTTGCCCTACTCTCTTCGATCATCAAATGAGGATGATAGGATGATTTGGAATGGTACTAGCCAAGGAGATTTTGTGCTTAAGTCAGCCTATAATTTAGCTATAAAATGTAGTGAGGAGGAAGAGGAGTTTAAGGGCTGTTGGGTGTGGAAAGTCGAGACCCTTCCTCGGATCAAGACCTTCATGTGGCAATGCTTGCATAATAGCATTGGAGTAGGGGAATGTCTTGTTAAAAGGTGTCTTATTGATTCTGACATTTGCCCTCTCTGCCAGAGGGAAACTGAGACAATCCTTCATAGACTCAGGGATTGTGAGTCGGCAAAAACTACCTGGAGCAGACTTGGGATTCTGTCAAACAGCAGCTTCTATGAGGGAAATTTGCATGAGTGGCTTGAAAAGAATTGCAAAGATAATGCTCCATCAGTGCAAGACCAGCCCCCTTGGCGTATTTCCTTTCCTTTTGTTATTTGGCACTTGTGGAAACAAAGAAACAATTATGTGTTTAGGGAGCAGCCCAGGCAGAGCAACGTGCACAGTGAAGCCTTATTTCATGCAGCTGAGTTCTTCCATTGTGTCATTACTCCTAAGTTGACAGGTAACAGAGTTATAGTGTAGGTAAGGTGGGAAAAGCCTCAACATAGGTGGGTTCGGCTCAACGTAGATGGCTTTGCCTTGGGTAATCCGGGACGTGCAGGATGTGGAGGCATTATTCGGAATGATCATGGAGATTGGGTAGGAGGATTCTCAAGGAATATTGGCTGCTCCACCAGCTTTATAGCGGAGCTGTGGGCTCTTCGTGACGGCCTTAACTTGTGTCTTAATCTTAATTTGCATGCGGTAGACATCCATATTGATGCGCAAGCTATTGTTGAGGCTGTCAAGAATATTTCTTATTCTAATCTTATTGTTATCCCAATTGTTGAGGACTGTAGGCAGCTGATTTCTCAGCTTGCTCAAGTCCGGATAGAGCATTGCTATAGAGAAGCAAATGTTTGTGCTGATTTTCTTGCTAGGAAAGGAGCCCATCAAGCTAATAGTTTTATTTTGTATCAAGATCCTCCTGTGGATCTGTTGGAGCTGATAAGCTTGGACAAGTTGGGGGTGTATTGTAACAGGGCTGTTCTTGAGATTTTTGTTCCCCCTTAGTTGGTGTTGTTGAATAAAATTTCCTCTTTACCAAAAAAAAAAAAAAAACACAAAGGAATCTACTTATTCTTCTTATTTATAGTATTTAAAAGCTTGTCAACAAGAAGACAAATTTACATTCACATGGCAATACTTTAATTACGTAATGGGTCCCACCTAATAGTTTATTTTTTTTGCACACTACTTTGCCAACTACGATTGGGAAAAAAAAATTACTGAATTGGACTTTGAAAGAAAAAAGCTTATGTTTATGCGTAATGTGAATACTTTAGCGCCTCACTACTTGGTTTCCTACTTACAATTTTTTCTCTAGCTATTAAATTTGTCAATATCAAACTTGAGTTTTTGCTATAAACTTGAATTTTAACGACTTAAAAAAGTAAAAATGCCTACATGAAATTTTAGAAGCGTTCAGGGTATTGAGTTGCGTATTACTGAATACAACTTTATAAGTATATTGCTATATTCTAAATATTTTTACATTACTTTATTTTTCCAATTTAATTTAAAGATTTAAATTACTTTTTTAGATTGTGTGTATTAAGATTAATCCATTGATTTAATTGTTATTAGCTATGATTGATAATTATTATTTTTACCTAAGTATTATTAATCCCTTGATTTAATTGTTATTAGTCATGTAGTGATGTAATTGGGAAATCTAATGAACCACATCAAATGTACTGTACCTAAATTTTGCCATATATAATTATAATTAATCAATTCAGATTATGGAGAAACCCAATTAGAATAATAAGTCATTTTCTAAACGAGCTCGTATCAACGTAGATTTTGCAACTAAGTAAATTAGGAATGAAAAATGAATTAAAGTTACATTTTATATTAGATTGTGTATGACAATTACTTTAGCAAATAGTCGTTTATTTTTTTTTATTATTAGTATTGATTAATATATCTTAGATTAATTGTACCTTTAGTCTTATCTTTTAATTTAGCCCCCTTGACTTGAAATCCTACCTCTAACACTGATTAAATTAGATGATTATGCGTGAAGATTGTTCAAAATATTGGGCGTGAAGATTGTCTTTTAATATTAGCTGTACCTTTAGTTCTCTCACCGTCACGATAGAAACGTTTTGGTTTCTTTTCATGGTCAGGAAGCCATGGAGGAAATCTTGAATAGATGTGTGGGTTTACAGCTATCAGAGAGGGAGGGAGTAGAGATTGTTATAGGTACCCCTGTGATTGAAGGTAATAGAGTGTTGGCTGGGAAGTTTTTCCCGAAACGAAGAGTTAACTTGGAGTTGGTGGCGTGAGTTCTGAGGTCGATCTGGAAAATGACCCAGAACTTCGAGGTGAGTAACTTAAGATAACAAGGCACTCTTTCTCTTCCAAAATGAGGATGATGCTGATAAAGTCCATCTACTAGGACCTTGGTCCTTTGATAAATACCTCATTGCTTTGCATAAGTTGAAAATAGGGGAGGGAGTTAGATCAGGTTTGACAGGTTGGCTCTATGGATCCAAATCCACGGTATCCCAACCACGTACCAAACCAAGGAGGTGGGGTATAGCATAGGGACCACAATTGGGTTAGTAGAAAGTGTAGATGTGAACGAAAAGGGCTTCTGCCTTGGAAGCTTCATGTGAATAAGGGTAATGATAGACATTTCGAAGCCACTGTGCAGAGGCTGGAAGGTTCGACTGGGAGGATTAAGTCAGTTTTGGGTTGACTTCAAGTACGAACGAATGCCAATATTTTGCTACCTTTGTGGCATGATGACCCACGATGAAAATGATTTCCTAGTGGGGCTTCGTCGTACTGAACGGATGAACGTAGAGGACAAGAAGTACATGCCATGGCTGCAGGAAAGACTTCAGAAACCACAACTGGTCTTGGCACCATCTCGAGACAACGATAAGGAGGTGCAAATGAACGCAGACCTCCATACTCAAGTTGCCTCGGGATTGGACCGGTATCCACAAAGTGTTGTGAAGGGAGCCCATCCTCAAACAGCAGTGGTAAAGGACAAGGATAAAGGTAAGGCGGACGTGGGAGGTGGGGTTGCGGTTACCGAGGTGGAAATCTCAAGAATCCCTCACGCACAGCGAGGTTGTCAGTTCGAAGAGCAGCTAAAGAGACTGATGCAGCGATTTTTGGGGATATGACTGACACAACAAATCTCCATCACACAGAGTAGAGCACGGGTATGACCGAGGTGATTCAAACAAATGGTCAGTCCTTCCATACGTAGATGAATGAGGAAGATGCTTCTAGACATAATGGGCCCCAGTAAGAGTTAAATAAAAACTTGATGACACCACTCGGGCCTCAGACACATAATGGGCCAGCCAACAAAGCCCAGGTAAACTTTATAACTTTCTCTCCTTTTATTATGGGCCCAACCTTTCCTTCCAACTAAACAAAACTCAAACCAAAAAAAAATCCAGCCAAGTAACTTCAAGGAAAGGCTGAGTGGGGCCGGCCATGCAAAGGAATGAAAATGTTTTATGTAGAGGGAAAGAAAGGATGGAAAACGTTGGCTCAGAGATGGGTACCATGATGGAGGTAATGCATAATGAGAAGAGTGGTAAGCGTAGAAGTCGCTCTCCCTTGAAAGATATTTCGGGTTTGGTGGAGAATGTGAAGAGAAACAAGGTAGATAGGGATTTCATGGCCCTTAGCAAACTCATGGCTCAAGAGTTGGGATCAGTGGTGGCTACAGGTCAGCCCCATCGGAGCAATGAGTGCATTAAGCTGGAACTGTAGGGGCTTGGGAACCCCCTCACAGTTAAAGCACTCCACAAAGTAGTGGTGGAGGAAGATCTCGCCTTAGTTTTCTTAATGGAGACTAAGCATGATGTTACTGAGATGAAATGGATCCAAAGGAAGTTGGACAGAAACAGGGACTTGTAGTGCCTTGTGTTCGTCGGGGGGGAGGACTTGCACTCCTATGGAGGTGTTCTACAACTATAGAGGTGCAAACCTATTCTCCTAACCACATAGATGCTATCATTTTGGAGAAGCAGGGTGTAAAGAAATGGAGGTTCACCGGTTTTTGTGGGCACCCCAAAACTAGTAGGCGTAATGAATCTTGGGCTCTACTGTCAAGGCTCAATACTCGCAGTGACTTACCTTGAGTGTACATGGGGGATTATAACGAACTCATGTTTGCAAGTGAAAAAGAGGGTGGTAATGCTAGAATTGAGGGTCAGATGAAACAATTTCGGGATGCAATAAATAGATGTAACCTTAGGGATTTGGGGTATAACGGCTCGGCTTTCACTTGGCAGCAGAGGTTGGGCAACCGTGGGTGGATCCAAGAAAGGCTAGACCATGCACTGGTCTCCTCCAATTGGGTGGGGATGTTCCCGTGCGCCAAACTACTCCATATTGCTTCCTCTATGTCGGATCATAGTATTCTGCTCCTGAAGGCAACCAACCCCCCTTGGCAGAAACTCAGAAAATCGAAACTCTTTCGATTCGAAGCCATGTGGCCCAGAGATAAGGCGTGTAGTGAGGTAGTTCAGGAAGCTTGGGGTAGAGGTGAGAACAGGGGCTCTCCATGGCCTCTTTCTAATTGCCTAGAAGAATGCCAATCCGCATTGACGTTGTGGAACAAATGTGTTTTTGGCCACGTGGGTAGAAGAGTCACAACTTTGCAATAGAAGCTCCAAATTCTGGAGAATTTGAACATGGGGGGCGTGGCTTTGAATGATCTCCATGAGGTTAGACTAGAGTTAAACAGAGCACTTGCCATTGAGGAAGATATATGGCTTCAAAGGTCCAGGAACAGTTGGTTGAAAGCAGGGGACAAGAATACAACTTTTTTCCACACCAAAGCATCCAACCGCCTGCAGTGTAACACTATAACTAGGGTGCTGGACTCCAATGACGTATGGATAGAAGATGAGGAGTAGATTGGCCATGAATTCATACGGTATTTTGATGGCCTCTCTACCTTTTCCACCCCCTAGATTGAGGGGGAGCTTATTGGTGCCATTCAGCCAAAAGTATCAAACAGGATGAATGCCCTACTGAACAGGGAGTTCCAAGCTACAGAAGTTGAAAAAGCCATGAAGCAGATGCACCCCACAACGGTGCCAGGCCTTGACGGTATGCCCCTCTTTTTTACCAACATTACTGGCCTACTGTTTGTGCGACTGTTACACGTAATACCTTAAATTTTCTTAACCACAGCACGGCTCCACCTAAGTTCCATGAGACACATATTATGCTCATCCCAAAAACGAAAGATCTAGAAAGGGTCACAGACTACCATCCAATAAGCTTGTGCAATGTGGCTTATAAATTGGCTTCAAAGTGGTGGTGAATAGAATGAAGGTTGTGCTGCAGGAAGTTGTGAGTGAAAACCAAAGTGCTTTTGTGGCCGGGAGGTTAATCACTAATAATATTTTAGTGGCATATGAAGTGATGAATCATATTGGCAAGAAAAGAAAAGCCAAGATCGGGGAAATGACATTAAAATTAGACATGAGTAAAGCCTTCGACGGAGTAGAATGGGAGTGCTTAAAGCAGATAATGTTAACATTAGGCTTCCCTGAGCAATGGGTGCAAATAGTTATGAGGTGTGTGTCGTCGGTCTCTTATGCAGTGAGAATTAATGGCAGGCCATATGGAGAAATTCGGCCATCACGTGGGCTCCAACAGGGCGACTCACTCTCTCTATACCTCTTCCTCATTTGTGCAAAGGGTCTGTCTGCGCTACTCCACAGTTCGATTCAACAGCAGAGGTTAAGGGGAGTGGCTGCCTCGGGTGAGGGTCCTAAAGTGTCTCACCTCTTCTTAGCAGATGATAGCCTCATTTTTGGGAGGGCCTCGTTGGAGGAATGTGCTGAAATACAGAGCGTACTTCAGGTTTATGAATAGTCATCCACACAATAGTTAAATCGGTTGAAAACCTCCCTATTTTTTAGTCCTAACATAGCTGATGAGTTAAAGGAGTCAATCAAGGCAATGTTTGGTGCAAGTGAGATTTGGCCTTATGAATCCTACCTTGGGCTACCTTGGTGGGCCGGTCACAAAATAATACCTTTGCCAAATTAAAATAGAGGGTCACAAACAAAGTGTCGGGTTGGAAGGAAAAACTCTTAACGACTATTGGCAAGGAAATTCTGATCAAAGCAATTGCACAAGCAGTACCATCTTTTTCCATGTCATGTTTTCTCTTGCCTAATAAATTATGTGCTGAACTTACTAGCTTGATTCGATAGTTCTGGTGGGGTCAGGTTAAAAATGAGAAAAAACTTGCCTGGTTAAGCTGGGACAAGCTGTGCATGCCAAAGGAAATGGGCAGCATGGGCTTCAAGGATTTGAGGCTGTTCAATTTGGTGCGTTTGGCGAAGCAAGGGTGGAGGTTACAGACTAACTCCACTTCTTTGTTTGCCCGTGTTTTTAAGGTGAAGTACTTCCCCCACTACTCCGTCTTAGAGGCAGAATTACGCCGCCATGCTTCCTATGCTTGGCAAAGCATAATGGCGGCCCAAGGGGTGGTGCGAAGGGGCACGAGGTGGCAAATAGGCTCGGGGGAGTGTGTGAGAGTGTGGTGCAACAAATGGATTCCTAAGCCAACTTCATACAGTATTGTCACAAGAGAAGACGCTTGCCTAAATGTTACTCTGGTTTATGACCTCATAAATAGGGCATCCATGGAATGGAAAGCTGAATGGATCAGGGGTTGCTTCACTGAGGAGGATGTCGATGCCATCTTAAGCATCCCTCTATGCTTGCATCAACCCAAGGATAGATTGATATGGGCGGAATTACAAAGTGAAAAATTTACGGTGAAAAGCGCATACAGGCTAGCCTATGAGGTGAACAGGGGAAGTGGAAATGCGGATTGCTCGAACCCCTCGATGAGGAAGAATGTTTGGAAGGGGCTGTGGAGAGTGAACCTTCCTAAAAAAATTAAGCATTTTGCTTAGAGGGCTGCTAGGAACATTTTGGCCTCCCAAGAGGTGCTCCGTCAGAGGCACATCGGGGTGAAAGGTGGCTGTGCTCTATGCAGGAATCCGTCGAAAAACGTTATCCATATTCTTTGGTTTTGTGCTCACGCCAAGGATATGTGGAACACGATTGAGCTCTCTCTCCCTTTTGATATTGGACCTAATTGGTGCTTCCTGAATATTATGGAAAAGCTTCTAACGTATGAGGAAGTACACCCTAGCCTGGCCGAACGGTTTGTTTCAGTATGTTGGGGTATCTGGAAAGAGAGGAATGTTGTCTAAACAGGTGGAAGGGGTGAACCTGGTAGGGTCACTCTGAAGTCCTCCTTCGACTTAATGGATGAGTTCCAAATGGCCAATGAGGGAATGTGGAAGCCAGCTGCTGCGAGGCCTGGGCTGATTTGGTGGGTACCTCTGCCTTCGGGTTAGTACAAGGTTAACTCAGATGGGGCCGTGTTTGTGAACCTAAGGAAGGTGGGGCTGGGCATGGTGATCCGTGACAGCAATGGAAATGTGATTGCGGCTCCTAGCAGCCCTATAGTGGGCCATCTTGGCACCCTTGAGACGGAAGCCAAAGCGTTGGAGGCTGGCATGCGCTTCACACTAGACATAGGCATTCAGGATGTGGTGTTTGAGTGTGATGCGCTGGATGTTTTCAATGCTATCCAGGGGTTCGTGGCGCCAAGCTCTTCGATCCTCTTCATCGTGGATGGCATCCTCCAAAAAGCATGTTGGTTTAGGTCATGTTGCTTCTCCCACACAAAAAGGCAGGGAAATGTCCCTTCCCACATGTTAGCATAGTATTCTAAGTCATTAGTTAGTTATGTTGCTTGGGTTGAATCCTGCCCCAAGCCATGTTGAGCGGGCCTTAACCCAGGATATTGATGTAGCTACTCTTTCTTAACTAAAGACTAAAGTTCAGCCAAAAAGAAAGAATAAAAACCCAGAAGCAATTTTTCCTCAAAAAAAAAAAAAAAAAAAAAAAAAAAAACCCAGCAACTATGAGCAAACTCCTCTTCAAAAGAAAAGAAAAAAAAAAGAAAAAAAAAAACCCAAACACCCAGCAGTAAACATGAAGAAGACAAAAGAGGCAAAGGAAGTGAAAACAAAAAAGAACCTGAAATGAAGATTTGTCATCACACCAAGTCTATTGCCAAAACCAATTGATGCGTAAGCCAACTAAAAAGAGTGTTTTTTTTTTTAATCAAGATGGAGAGAGTTAGAGAGTGAGTGTTTTTTTTTTTTCTTCTTTCTTTTTTCTGCCTTTTCTTATTTGTCTCTTCTTTCTACCTTTTGTAATCTTTTCTTCTGCATGCTAAAGATTTCTGCCGTTTGTAATCTTTTCTTCTGCAAGCTAAAGATTTGGTAATGGCCTGATGGGATTAACCTTCTACCTTCATGTCACATAGTCACTTCAGCTTTTTTCTCTGTGAGAAATGGGCCTTGATGGCTTTATGGGATTTGGTGATGGTCGTTTGTAATCTTCTTTTCTTTTCTTTTTTTTTTTTTTTTTCCTGTGAGAAACGGGCCTTCATGGCCTGATGGGATTTGGTAATGGCCGTTTTTAATAATTTTTTTTAAGATAAAAAAGTAATATTATATAATATATTATTACTATTTGGGGCCCTTTTATAAGTGGGGGCCTTAGGCCACCGGCTAAATGGCCTATAGCTTCAGCCGACACTGCCTCTACCAATGATTATGTAGTCGAAATATGTGATTGCTGGGGTTGAAGTTGCTTCTTTTACAAATGTGTAGTTTGAAGCTGCATGTAGAAAGGAAAAGAGATATACAAGAAGTTGGAACAATAAAAATGGTTCAATACAGTGATAAATAGTGTTAGAATAATGATTAAATTATTAGTTTTAATATTTTTTAATAACTTCTTTTGAGTTTTGAGACAATCAATAATGGCTATTTGTTTAGACCCCTTAAAATAGATTTTTTAACCTAATGAATTGGACAAGTGTTTACTTAGGTTAATTATGAAATCTAGGTTAAACAATAAAAGATCATATCATGCACAACAACGGAAAAATAAAGAATACAAAGATATGATCACCTAGGAAAACCATTGAAACGAACCGTTTTAAGGTAAAAACCTGAAGATGATTTGACCTAACTATCCTCAAGGTAAACAAATCCACTAATAGAGAATTGAAATTTTTACAATAAGATTTAATCCTAAATCTTATTGATACGACCACGTGCAAGCTTCGAATTCACAGACTCTTATTTCTTAGATTTGCAGCACACAAGCTCTCACGCTTATGACTTTGAGATCCCCCTTAAAGATTTCACATCACTATTAGTAGTTGATCTTGTAGCAGCTACTTCTACAACATCAATTCTTGAGTTTCTTCAAAGAATATTGTCGGTAGAAGACTTGAGAGAACTTTAGGTGCAAAAACCCTAGATCTACAATTAGAGGACAAGATGCACTCTTCTCACTCTCAAAACCACACCTAGGGTTGGCTTATAATGTCCTTTAATTATTGCAACAAGCAGATCGCGATTTGGGCTTTAAACAAACAAGTTTGGGCTGATTGGCGAACTTAAAATTCTACAAATGCAATTTTCGATTGGTCGAGCCTTGTTCTCGATCGATCAAACCTGACATATTTTGAATTTTTGAACCTGCAGTTTTCTTTTTCTTGTATTATGACTTGCAACACCTTGAGTTTTGTCTAATAAATCTTATAGGCTCTAAGATCTATATCTAGACAAGTTTATATTCATGGTTTGCTAATTGTTCTAAACTTTTAAAACCTAACAAATAAGTTATTATAGTATCAAAGTAGGTGATGACTATGTCTCCATTAAAGTCCTAAATTTACTATTTTCTAAGATTAGTGTGGGTTTTGATTACTTTTCTTTTATTTATTTTTTTCCTTACAATGTATGATAGAAAAAACACCAATTCAACTTCGAACAAGATCAATTAGACCAAGTATAGTTGATTAAACACAAATTCAGTCTACAAGGCTAGAAAATTGTGTTCTCACATTTCAAAGCATAAAATATAGCTAGGCCACCTAGACATTTTGAAAGTGAGTTAAATCTAATGTTACGCTTCGTTTATTTCGATGTAAAATATTTTCCGTAAAATATTTTCCTATTTTCAAGTGATTGTTTGTGTGAGAGACCTCACCAAAAGAGCGCCTCTAAAAAAAAAGAAGAGATTTTTGTGAAGTGCTTTTTCAAGACACCTTTCTTTTTGGGTAAGTGGTGTTGAGTCATCACTTATTTTTTTTACCAAAAAATAAGAAAAAATAAAATACAAATTTACATGATAGAAATGCCTCATTGTTATTGATTGGATAGAAAGGTACACATTTGATAAATTGAAAATTACATGGCTTTGGGTCCTAGTTACAAACTACCAAATAATTACACGACCTTTTGTCCTAGTTAAAATCTATCCAAAATAAAAACAAAGAAAAAGCTTAGGTTTACCTATTCAAAGACACTAAATTTGAAGGCTAGGTTACAGAATGGGAGGATGTTAAGCACTCATTCTGTCCAGACAAAGTCTGGTCTTCTAGACTCTTGTGACCAATATACCATTTTTATGCATGATATGAATGATATGTTGAACTCATGAATAAAATCAAATCATGAATCTATTTTATGAATGCATCCCCTTCTTAAAAAATTCAGATATGATTTTATGAAGAAATTGATTTTTGGTTTTAAAGAAAAATCAGATCAGTTTATGTTTGTGCAAATAAAAATTAGTTTTTGATGAAAGAAAAATCAGATCTGTTTTTGGGATAAAGTAAAACAAAATCTTTTGATTACAAAATGTCAGATCTGTTTTTTGGGAACGAATAAAATTGGTTTTTGGGTTTGTAAAAAACCTAGATATGTTTTTGTGAACTTTAACAAAAAGGTTTTTGATTAGTATTAAAAAAAAAATCAGATCTGTTTTGTGATAAAAAAAAAAAAAAAAACAAACTTGTATGTTAAAGGAAGTCAGATCTATTTTTATGTTTACCAAATAAGAAAAATATTTTTTTTGAGAACGGGACCTTATCCATGAAATAAATTTATGCTACAATCCATTAAACAAGACAAATACAACAAACATAATTAATCATGATCTCTCTTTTATTTTTAAAATATGTTATGTTAAAAAAATCAGATCTGCATCTAATAAAGATGCAAATCCATTTTTAATTTGTTTAAAGAAAAATTCAAATCTACACCTAATGAAGATGTAAATCCATTTTATTTTTAAGAAAAATTCAGATCTACACCTAATGAAGATGTAGATCCATTTTATTTTTAAGAAACATTCAAATCTACACCTAATGAAGATGTAGATCCGTTTTTATTTTATTTATTTTTTATTTTTTATTTTTATAAAGTAATTGATAACATGCAGATTTCAACACTAAGAAAGAGATCACAACATTAATAACAAAGAAAATCAAGAACATGCTTTAACAATGTAGATCAACAATTCATGATATGGATTCTCGAAACAATTAAATTGAAAGAGCTATACAAACATTCATTATCCGAACAAAAGAAACATAAAAAGATAAGAGTAATCAGAAAACAACTCCTTGCATGGAGTGCTCTTCTTCTTGAGAGGATGTTTTAGGGTTCAAAGAAATTTATGCAACTATCTTTGAAACCTAAAAACCCCAGCCTTTACAAAAAAAAAAAAAAAAAAAAAAAAAAAAAAAGGAGTCAGAAATATTGGTATTCTAAGAGTGTAAAAATGTATCCCCTCTTAGAGCGTCAAAAAAGTGTCTTGAATTATGAGATCTAGTCCATATTTATAGAGGCCAAGAAATTCTAAAAAAATGGCTCCGACGTGTAGAACACGAATCGGGACTCATCCTTTTGCGAAAAGATTGAAAAGGGTGTGCCTTATCATTACCCGAAGGGCGTTGGGCCAAAGCCCAAAAGAGTGCCATTCGGCACTTTAAAAGTGCCGTTTGGCACTCCAAAAGTGTTGAATAGTACTTTGGATGCCAAATGCATTTTTGTGTTTAGGTGCGTTTTGGACTCTCTTTTTAAGATTTTTTGATCCAATCTTTGTATTTAGACGTATTTTCATCCTTAGTCTATGAATTTTTTTTTTTTTTTTTATCTCTTTTCTACATAATTTAGACTTTTTAAGGAACAATTATCTTGTGAATAAATCCCTTAAAATAAATCTTGATAAAATTCAGATTATCCACAATTTTATTGTTATCCAATCATCCCTTTTATTCACATGCAAACAATCCTATTTTAAACACTAATTATTAACCAATCACAAAATTATTTAATTAATTTCAATTATTTAACCAATCAGAATTAATTTAAATTAATCATGCGTGGTCGACTCTTCCTAGACACAATGCATATGGACCGTGCAAACTTGATCATGTGATATCCTTCGATCCGATGGTTCGATTTAGAAACCGGACACATCATTGCGACCATTAGAATCTCAAGATCATATTTATGATATGCCATGAATAGACTGATGCATGCAATGTAAGAACAAATTGATGCATGTAATGCAAGAATGATTTTTTGGGTACATGGATGGTCATTTTAGTCATCTCCCTTGATCAAATTATGGGTGTAAAATCAAGTGTCTATGGTTTGCATGTTAAATATAGTCAAAGTTGTAAAATATTTTCAGTTTAACCAAAATTTATGCATAAAAAATTGTAAAATATTTTTCCAAAAAATCAACTATAAAACATTTTACAAAAGTCTCACTCCTTCTTTCCCGATCTTTTCTTCCTCTTCGAAAATCACCGTTCAAGACCAAGATTGAAGAGATTAGAACCCTTCAGATAAGATTTTTGAGTCGTGCTTTTGGAGGTCGGATTGCAGCAAAGCTGCTTTTGGTGGGTCGGATTGCTGTGGATTTGGTGAGTAGATGATTTTTGTGTTCATGGATTTTGGGTATAGTTTGCCGTCTGCTAACAGTGGTAGGGTGGGATGATGGTGGCTTGATGGATGGTGTGGGTTGTTTCATGGATTTTAGGTATGGGTTTCGCCTATCATATTGGTGGGTTGTCGGTGGCTTCTTGGATGACTTGGGTTGTTTGATTGGTTTCTTGTTTAGCTTGGTGGAATGGATCTAATTATTGTTGTATTTTTTTTTTCCTATGTTATGACTTTGGATTTACTAGTGATGCTTCAATAGCTCCAACTAGACAAAATTTTGCTTTGATTTGGTTGAATTTGCTCTAATCTAGTTGGACTTTGTAGTGATCCGGTGGGTTGTGATGTTAGAAAATTTTTACAAAATGATTTCCTGTAACATTTTCACGAATGCTGATGACACTGTAAAATGAAAATATTTTATGAAAAATATTTTCAATGTAAAATGTTTCACATCTGAAAATATTTTACATCAAAACAAACGGAGGGTTAGTGTATGTCTCTATTATACCGTGTCTCGGGGGTAGAACAAACTGTAAGCTAAAACATATTGTGTACCTTTTTCTGCGTGAACAAAGCCATGAAACATGAGAATTCCAACAAGAATAGCCCCTATAAAGCTATACCATCGCGTGCCCATTTCAAAAATTGCTGAAATCTTCTTTACAGAACCAAAAGCCAAGCAATCTCCTTGTTCTATATTTTTTGGGAGCTATGATGATGTTATATATAGTGAAAATTTTAATGAGCAAGCAGGGTGGGCTGAACAAATTTGAAGGCCTAAGGCAATATATTCGATTGGATGAAACTTGCTTCCATGCAAGTGCAACTTAAACTTGAGCTCCTTACGACTTAAGAGTAAGAATTGGGATTTCTTTCTTTTTTTGAGAATCAGATTTGTGATTTCTTACTAAAACAAACAAGGCATCAATGACTTGGAGTTGGCTCTTTGGCTTTTGTGAATAGCATATATACGTACACATCTATATATATATATATATATATATATATGATTTAATGATTTGATTGGATGAATCTTTCGTCCATGCAAGTGCAACTTAAACCTGAGCTCCTTAAGACTGAAAGAGTAAGAATTGGGATTTCTTTCTTTTTTTTTTTAGAATCAAATTTGTGATTTCTTACCAAAACAAACAAGGCATCAATGACTTGGAGATGGCTTTTTGGCTTTTGTGAATAGCATATATACGTACACGTCTAGATAAGTGAAGTGAGAGACAAAAAAACATATACAGATTTGTGACTGTAATAACAGCCTTTATCATGGCATTCTTCTATTATCTGTTTGAAGATGCCAAATTAGGTATGAAAAAATTCGAGAGGGAATTTGGCATTAAAAGTGCCGAATTAGGAAAGCCAAATTCACTCACGTTCTCTCTCTCGCCTAATTCGGCTATTTGAAAACCAAATTAAGTATCACTTTTTCACTCTTCACTTTTTTTATAGGGTAGGGAGATTTAGGTAGGGGAGAAACTAATTCTTATTTGGATACACACTTGTCCACTTTGATACAACTTGCATATTTGTTAATGTATGATGGAATTACATCACTTACATACAAGTCCATTAATTATTGGTACTTAATAAAAAGTTATTCAATCACCATTTGTCACGTGCCTAAGTTATGTCAAAGTGTGTGATCTCTTAAACTTTTTAAGAAAGAAATGAATATTAAATTCGGCAATATAGTTGCCCAATTTGTCCCCATGCATTGTAGGTCCCACATGTGGATCCATAAGAGCTTGGAGTATTGTTCTGGGCTACCTTGCCTAACTTCAATACAGTACTCCAAGTCTACGTGCCCTTGTTCTTTAATTAGGGGGCAAGTGGATTCTAATACTAAAAAAAAAAAAAAAAAATTAAATGGTGACATATGGGCTTAATATGGTTCACAAAAAAACATAATGCCCCAACCCTAAAGCCCTGCATGGTTGGGTTTGATGTAATGACATAATATAGTCTACTCGGCCTACTTTCACCAATACGAGTGCTGGGGACCTTTTTGGGCTTGACCGACACACTCTTTTGTTGAAGGGAACAAGTTAAAAAAGCAGTGCAATTCGAACTTGAAGTATCTTCAATGATTGAACTTTGGAATCGACCTCTTACAAGTCTGTGAAAAACCACATACATGGTGGAGCGGACATAGGATACCATCTTGTTGAAATTAGGGCAGTTGAGGTAGAAATTGTCTTCTTGATACCTAATTTAGGTACACTTCTTTAAGAGTTATATTTTAGGTTCTCTAATTTAAAAATCAATTCTGTTGTTGTATTTACCTATGAGTCATGTGGCTGAATTTAATTGTTCTTGTGAAAGATATTATTGTTCGTATTATATTGGCCAATACACAAACACATGGTTTAATTTAATAACGCTACCTAAGACACACACACATATATCTTTTTGAGAAAGAATCGTGCTACCTAAGATAGAACACTTAAGAAATTATATCTATGTTTTACCTTTTTTTTAATTTAAAATTTTGATAATTACGGAGGAGGAAATCTATAAGTTTGATTTTCCACCTATTATAAGTAGGAGTTTATGCTTGATTATTTTTTTTAAAAATGATGGAGTATGAGATTTTGACTTTCTTCATCACTTATTAAGAAGGTTTGAAAAGAAAAATAATTATTATGCAATAAAGTAAAGCTCCACAAAAGTCTTTTAGAGAACATGGTAGGATGGAGATGATTTTGCTAAAAAAGTAATAATGTCTTCTTCTTTATTTTTATTTATTTTTGACTCCTATCACCTATGCACCGAATTTTTTTGATTCCATGGAAAGAAAGTGCTTCCTTCTCTACAAGTGTATTGAATAACTTTGCATTCAATAATAAGTTTCAATTTGCTGGCAGTTAGTCACATACTGGAATCTGTGCAAAGGAAAGAAATTTCTACAAAATCCAGACCAATTGGGGATTGACGTAAGGATTTAATTGTAGGTTAGTACTTTGGGATACACCAGGTTTGGATTAAAATTCCTTGTATTTGTAATCTCTTGACTTTGATTAGTGATTCTTGGAAGTGGTGACCTGAAAATCACCGGTGGAGTTTTGCCTTGTGACAAGTTTTCCCTTTTATTCAACAAATTATTGTGTCAAATTTACTTTTTGTTGCACTCAAGATTATTTTGTGATTTGTTCGTGCCTCTACGATTTTGCATGTAATTTGACATAATAGGGTAATTAAATTAATTAACTAGGGTCAATCTAAAATCCAATAGTCAAGAATCTTGTAGTCTAGCGGCATTGTTTGTTCTTGCACTTTGAATATGTACTCTCCAATTGTATGTAATAAATACTCAATTATACGAAAGGAAAAAAAAAAGTATAATAGGTTTAAATTTTGAGCGACATTCCTGTTATTATGATAATTATAATTATTTTGAATTCGACATCCATGTTAATAATATAGAATTTTTTTTAGAAAATTGTTGAACCATTCACATTTTTGCTTTTTTTTTTTTTTTTTTTTTTTTTATAAGAAGTTGCAAAGTGCACCGTTCACATTATTGATATTTTTCTCAAAAAAAAAAAAACATTACTGATATAATTTCCTCATAAAAAATAAAAATAAAATAAAAATTATTGATATATGGTCTATTTGAAATATGCTTATAATGGTGACATCAGATTTGTGGTTGATTTTCTCTCATTGCCAAGAAAATCATTGGTAATGGTTTGTTCGAATAAAAGAAGAAAAGAGTGGTTGTTGGTAGGTTTGTTCGAATAAAGGAAGAAAAAAGAGTTTGTGTATCAAATGTGAAGCATGTAGATGTAAAATTTAAGAGCTTGAGGACGAAATTGGGGCATTAATGAGGAGGTTGGGTTGCCAAAATTGAAGAAGGGAGGTCTTGCAAGATACGAATGAAGAGAAAACAATTTTTCAAAAAATGACCGTTTAAATGGTATGTTTTTGTCAAAAATAAGTTGCGTTTTTTCTAATGAATGAGCCTATAAACAGTAAAAAGGGACCCACAAAAATAATCAAAACGCTGAAAAAATAGCAAACTTTAATTTATCCAAATGCACGCATAGTATTATAGTACTGGCAATAATTTTGAATTAGCTCCTACTCCTAGGTGTTCACAATTGACGGTTCAATGGGTCTGATCACCCACGACTTTTTGTGGGTCACGTGTTGGGCAATGGTGCAATATAGCCCGATCTGGATTTCCTATTTTTTTCATCCTCGGCCTAAGGATGTCAAGAAACTACAAAATTGAGCCAGATAGTGATTGTGCGAAGTTTTCCTTCAAACTTGTTTGAAGTAACCCCCTTCAACTTATGTTGTAGTTCAAAAAACAATTTTTGTATATTAAATCACGTAATTTATTAAATCATTTAAGTCAAATGAATATAAAGTAGGTCATGTAATCAAATATAGTATCGGAGTTAGGACTTCAGTTTAGGGTGGGTAAGATTAAAAAAAGTAGTGATAGTACTGTATGTACTGAACATATAGCTAAAATCATGTTGATAATTTTAGTTATAATTGCAAAACGTTAAAACACGATTTCACTATTTCACAATTATAATTGAAATCGTGTTTTCAACATATGATATTTAGCTGGAGTACGCACGACAATGTTATTCAACATGTGCAACAACAATTAATGAGATTAAAAACAATTGAGATAGATATAGTATACTTTATTAAAAATGAAAAAATCTATATAGCCCTAATAATAGTCTTAGCCATGTGACAACAAAATATAGCCAAATCATGCTAGTTTAAATAAATTTCTCTATTTCATTCATAAAATTTCAACCAATCTGCTCTCAGCAAAAAGGACCTTTGCAATATATGACTTTGGTTAGAACTAACAAAACACCATTGAAAATTATGCAAAAGCTAGCAAGAATTTCCTCTAACCACTCTAAATTCAAAGCTTCAGAGAGTTAGGGGTGCCAACATGAAAGTCCCTTGTTTCAAGACTTTAAAACATAGTGTATTTTCCAACTTTTGAAACTTTGCAGCAACAATGACCTGTTGACCCATAAACCCATGGATTAGCTAGCTGAGATTTCCTCAAAAATATTGAATTTCAATTAATGTTAAAAACCAAAAGTGCCATGAGACTTCTAATAATTATTAGAAAAGAAAAACTGTCATGAGTCCATTATTAAGTTATCTGTTTGTTTTTTCTTTTTAAATAATATGTAACACTATCTCTTCTTAGCAAAAAAAAAAAAAAAAAGTAATACTTATCTCTTGACTCTAATTGGTTAGAGAGAGCAAACTCATCTAAAAATCTGGTAACGGGGAAAAATAATCTTTAGGAGTTTAGACTCCTATATTAAAGGAGTGGTTTCTCATTTGAGTTATGTAATGGGTTGGAGAAACCATCCACCAAAGAAGTTTGTAGGAAAATTCTTACCCACTTAATTTTGATAGCTATAATTGTACAACCAAGTACAATGGAAGAGTGAGTTCTAGTTAGCTCAACTAGTAAAGTCCCTGATGGTTGAATAAGAGATCTGGAGTTCAATTCTCGTCTGCACCAAAAGAAGAGTGAACATCATATGTTAAAACTTTATAAAAATAAATAAATAAATAAAATGGCACAATGGAAGATCCATTCACATTATTGGCTCTTTAAAAGTTCATTTAAAAAGCTTTATTTTCTATTTTAATTAGTTAGTTTTTTTTCCAATAGACACATGCATAAAATACTTTACTTTTTGTATTAAATTCAAATACTTTTTTATTTTTATTTTTTTTCACTCACACCAACACACCACGAATTGAATGCCAAGATGGACCAACTCGTGACCAAGTTGTCACTCAACAGTCAGGATTGGCCTCTCAATAATTAAGAATGGCTAAGTTGGCTACCCCATGACTGCGATTGTACACTCAAGCTTCGTTTGGGTTGCGCGCGCGTCTACGTTTCCTGCGTTTGCGTCTTTGGCTCTCTTTTTATTTTTTTTAACTAGTGCCTACTGTTCATATAATCACTTCTGCAGTTCATCACTTCTGCGATTTGGATCCAGCTTATGCGTTTCCGTTTCCTGTTTCCGCGTTTTCTCTCTCTTTTTTTTTTTTTCAACGTGCATGAACAGTAACCGGCACTGTTCATGCACGTTTTTTCACTGTAGCGGTACTGTGCGAAGACAAAAATCACTGTTTGGCACTGTTTAGACACTGTTCACGCACTGTTCATAGGACCCACAAGCACTTTATTCAGAAAAAAATATTAAAAATGGGTCCCACAATACTATTCACACATTTAAAAATTATTTTGCTACAGTGTTTTCAGTTTTCAGTTTTCAGTTCAGCAAAAATAAGCTCTATCCAAACGGACCCTCAATGACCAAGATCAACGACCCTATAACTTAATTGCCCATCCAATAACCAAGCTAGGCCACTCGATGACGCTGATGGTGAGAGAGAGAATGTTTGGGAATTGATTTTTCTCTTTATTTTTTTTTCAAAAACAATTTTTTACTTTTGAGTCTAAAAATCTTTTTTGGCAAATCAAAATTAACAGAAAACAAAAACTATTCTTAAAACTTAATTTATGAAAGAAGCTGAAAACATGTAAAAGACTAGTTTTAATTTCTAATTTTTAAAAGTCAATAAAAACACATATTTAATTTAATAAATCTGTCTCATTTAATGAGTTAGTATTAGAGTTCAAAACTTAATAACAACATATTTTAATATTTTCAATTTTTTTTTTCAAAAAACTATTTTTTAATTTCAACTTGCCTAACATGTTTTTGAATTAAAAAAAAAATGTTTTTCCTCTATATTCCCCAAAAAAAAAGTTTTTGAAAAGAGAAAGTAAAAAAATGTTACTAAACATTACTTCAGTGTCGTACTATAGCTTTTAGATTTTTTGGCGAGCGTGTGGATGACTGGATGGCTTGATACATGGTGCTTTTAGTTTGGAGTTTAGACTAAATATATTTAGCTAAGAGCATCTTCAACAGGCTTTTTAAATATTTTTTCTCCAAATTTCAGAAGTGAAGTCATAAATTCTCGAACACACTCTTTAATCATAAATTTTTTAAATCTATAGTGACTCTTTCAGCTTGAAGAGTAGTGGCGACTCTAGGAATTTTTCAGGGCTGTCATTAAAAAATTTCAATAAAAAAATAATTTGAATATTTTGAGTTATCGACAAAAAAAATAATTAAGACATGAAGTTTAACAATTTTCTTCTACAAATTTTCAAATTTGAATTGTTATATAATAGTTTTATTATGAGTATTTATAGCCAATGTGGGTAGCTGTGAACCTATAACCATTTTATTTTGTTAAATTTATCTAACATTTTTATTTTTATGCAATTGTTAATATCTATTTGTTATTGTTTTTATACAAATATTTCAAACTAAATGACTAAACTAAAATTATTGGCTTTGAGTTAATTATTGACGCACACAACCACACTCATTCATACATACAATTACACACTACGTGTCTAGCTATTTAACCAATCAAATGCTCAGACAATCACTAATTTTACCATTTTTTTCTTGAATTTTATTAACTTTATAACAATAGGTTATTATAACATGATAACAACACATAAACATGTAACAAACCATCTCTATTTCCTAATAATTAAATTATATAAATTTATATTATATTTATATTGTACCCACAAACATCCACCCACATCATAATTCATACAAATAACATTGTAATAAAAAGCAATGCACACAATCAATATTAGATACACACACACGATATAAATTTATAAAAAAGAGTGACACTTACAATTCATAAAGACTTATTCTTTACTCTTAGAGTTGAAAATACTTGTAATAAGGATGTGAAAAAATATTTTTAAGAATAAATTAAAGTATTAAACTAACAAAAAAAATTATATATATAATTTTTTTTGAAGTCAAGGGATTAATTTGTGATAGGGGAAAAATGTATTGATCATTTTGCAAATTAATTAATTACCCAAGTTAATTAATTAGTTAACTTACATGCAATAACATGGTAGCACAAACAAATCACCAAATAACTAAATGCAATAAAAAATAAATTTGACACATGTGATTTGTTTACGAATGGGGAAAACCACCGAGGCAAAACCCCACCAGGTGAATTTAAGGTCACCACTCCCGAGAATCCACTATTATTAATCACAAGCGGTTACAAGTATAAGGAATCTTACCAAACCCTATGGCTTATCCCGAAACACCAACCTACAGTTGAAACCTTACCCCAATACCTAATTGGACTTGTATTGTAGCGGCAATCTCTCCGTTCAATGCACGAATCTCAGTACGTGACTAACCAATGATGCACGGATCCCAGTATGTGACTAACTCCTTTGCACGAATCCTAGTAAGTGACTCACTCACCAACTTGAGGAAGATGTTAGTTACAAAGTTCTTTGGTTAATCAACAATGAAGATTAGGAAACTCCTTAGTCATAAAACTCTTGGCGTAAAGACATAGCAGCTTCTTCAAAGATGTAAAGTTGTGATTTACAACTATGTTTTATGTTGGCTTTATTCCATGACAAAAAGTGTTATATTTGCTTTAATTTGTTCCTTGTATTTTGTGGGATTTTATTGTATTGGATTATTATTAAGTTGGTGAAGAATCGAGCATAAAATGAAGAATCAGTGGATTTTGCAACTGTCTCGTTAGAAACTAACCCATGAAAGAGCCACATGAGAAGCACATGCTAGAAGCTGAAGAGTCGTGCTAGCCTGAAGGATTTTACAAGTGTCTCGCGGGTAAGGCCTTCCTGCGAGATACTCACGAAACTTTTTGTCGGGAGGATTTTTAAGTGTGACTTTCTTACCCTTCACCCATGCTATATAAATCCTCATTACTCAAAAAATTATGAGAGGTCATTCAAAGAAAAAAACCCTAGATAGGTTTTTTACAACACACACACTCATCTTTTAGAGAGAGAGCTACTCATCCTTAGTGAGAAATCATTGTAGTCTCTTATCCTTCCCTCTCCTATTGTCATACCTTGAGAGGAGATTTGTATCCAAACATAACCCACACCTTTGAGAAGTTTTGGGGATTTGCCAAAAGAAGCTGGTAAGGCTTGGCGGATGTAATCAAGCGTATTGTAGGATTTGAAAAGCTAGACAAGACACGGTTCCGAGAAGCCTTGTTAGAGTAGGAGCTTGGAGGGCTTAGATACATTGGGTAGATTAGGCTTGGAGGGTCTTTTGCTATTCGTGTATCCCAACTTATTTTCTAGTGGATTGATTTACTGCTTGGAGGGCGGCAAAAAGGTTTTTTGCCGAGTTCTTCGGTTTTCTCTTCGATAACACATCGACGTGTTATCTTGTGGTTGCATCTTTCTCCCCTACTCTTTTAGCTTTCATTTTACTGCTGTGTTTTGTTGAAAATAGCTTAGAGTAGTTTTATTATTTGTTCGCTTGCATTTACTTTATTCCGCACTTATTTTAAGTTAGAGTAAAATCAACCGAGTTGTAAATTATTTATTTAGGGTCTAAACAAGCTCTTGTGTTTTTAACACAAATCCGAGCTTTCAATTGGAATCAAAGCGGGTACACTTGTTTTGGTTTCTTTACCTAAGTGTGATCCTTGACCCCTTGTGTGTTTTGCCATGGATAGTGTTTTGTATGCTTCTATGGATGTTGTTGATTGTAACATGCCATATGTTTATGAAAATGCCTCTATGAGTGTCAATACTCAAAATTGTGATGACATGTTACATGAATCTATGGGTGTTGTTGTTGATATTCCAAATATCAAACTCTTGAAGAAAAAGGTTAAGAAGTTTCATGAGAATTTAAGCAAGTTCACTGGTGAAAATGATGATTTGATTGCTAAGCTCAATGAATCTAATAAATTGGTTGAAAAGTATAAGAAGCTTGCTGAAAAGTCTCTTGAAAAGTTGAAAGAGTTTGAATTTGAATATGGACTTGGATGCTAAACTTGTTTTGTCTAACAAACTTGTTGATGAGTTAAAATGTGAAAATGAATCTATTAAGATGCATGCCAAGTGTTTGATTGCTGAACCGGGTGTTAAATGAAAACATTTGTTGCAATCATGTTGTGGTACCCGATTTTATGTCTATTGTGTGTTCTACCTCAAAGGACAAACCAGTGTATATTCCTCCACATAAAAAAAATAAAATAAAATAAAATAAAATAAAAGGTGGAGAGAAAGACTCTTAAGCCAAAGCCTTCATTTAGGTCTTAGTTTAAGGTTTTGGATGGATCTAAGTTTGTTCCAACTTGCCACCATTGCGGTGTGATTGGTCATATAAGACCTTAATGTCCCCAAGTTGAAGAGAGAACTGTAAAATTGAATTTATTCAATCATTTTGTTGGCTTTATTCCATGCCAATTTGCTTGTAATTCAGCATTTAGAAACCCTGTATGTAGGTGGGAATCATGTAAGGGTAGTGTGTAAAAAAGTGTGAAAAAAAGTTCAAGAGTGTGCATCCAAGAAGAGCCTTGCGACTGGTGAGTCACCAAAAGAAGCACATGTGTGAAGCATGTAGAGGGAGCTAAAGGGTCACGTTGACTGTCACACTACAGGACAAAACCTCCAGTTGGCCAGGTAGTTAGCTCGCGACTCAAACTCGTGACTCGTTCCAGTCGCGAGCTCGAGTCGCCAGGATGCCCAGTTTGGCTAAAACCTACTTTTCACATTCCATACACACCCTACTATAAATACCCTTATACCCACGAAATGTGTAGAGCTTCTAGAGAGAATTTTGAGAAAGAAACCCTAGAAAAAACCACAATCTTCATCCTTTGATTCTCCAAATTCCTCTACTCTCACCCTCTCCATTGTTACATCCTTGAGAGGTACATTTAGTCAAATCCTTTTCTCACCATACCTATATCTGTGAGAAAGTTATTTGTTACTTGTGAAGCAGTTAGGAAGGGACCAATTGATATTGGTTGATGCTATGGGCTATAGCAGAATCCGGTAAGCTAGAAAAGACAAAGGTTCGGGGTAACCTCGTTGGAGCAAGAAGCTTGGAGGGCTTAAGTACACTTGGTAGATTAGTCTTGGAGGGTCTTCTGCTATTCATGTATCCCATCTTCATTCTCTAGTGAATTATTGACCGCTTGGAAGGTGGCGGAGAGGTTTTACGCCGAGGACTTCAATTTCCACTTTGATAACACATCGTTGTATTGTCATTGTGTTTACATCTCTCTTCCCTTAATCTTTACATTTTAATTGCTGCTGTGGTTGTGATTAATTTCAGTTTAGATTGTTTTACCAATTCTGATTTAGTTTATTTTCATATTCCGCACATACATTGTTTGATAATAAGCTTGTGTTGGTAATTTGTAAATTGGGGGGTCTAAACGTTCATAGGTGTTTTACACACTTTTTGAACTTTTAATTGGTATCAAAGCGGGTGCACTTGTTGTGGTTTAATTGCCCAAGTGTGATCCCAGACTCCTTAGCTATGGATGAAGCTAAGAAGAAGGCTATGCTGAATTATGGTTCAAATGTTTGTGATAATGACTCTATGAGTATGTTTGAAGGGTGTCCTAATATCAAACTCCTAGAGTTATTAAAAACAAAGAAACATGCTAGAATATTTGTTCACATGTTGAAATATTTTGAAAATAAGAATCACATCTTACATAATAGTCTATATGCGTCTAATTCTTTGGTCAAGAAGTATAAAAGAAGAAATAGAATATTGTGTGGTAAGGTTGATAGTCTGAAAAAGAAAATTTAATCTAACAAGAGCATGGAAAATGAAAATAAGTTTCTATTTGAAGGTCAAGAGTGCTTGTCCCATGCTTACTTGTTTGTACTCACTTCTTTGAAGGTATTTAATTCATGTTTATCGTATCTTGATAGCGGCTGTTCTCGTCATATGATAGGAGATAAATCACTGTTTAAGACACTCAAAGAGAAGGTTGGTGACTATGTGACATTTGGTGATGGAAGTCATGCTCAAGTTCTCGGCAAAGGGACTGTTGAGATACCAGGATTACCTCTATTGAAGAATGTCTTATACATCAAAGGGTTAAAGGCGAATCTCTTAAACATCACTCAAATATATGATGAAGACTTCCTTGTTCAATTCTCAAAGAAGGGGTGCATAATCATTGATAAAGAAGGGATTCAAGTCCTAGAGGGAAATAAGACTATCGACAATTGCTACGGTATAGTCCCTACGACACCAATTTCTTGTAGAAGTGCTCGTGTTGACATATTGGAACTTTGGAATCACAGATTTGGACATGTAAACATCAAACAAGTAGCTAAAGTATCTAAACTTGATGCTGTTAAGGGACTTCCAAAATTTGGAAAGGTAGAGAAGACAATTTGTGGTGCATGTGGGAAAGCAAACACAGGCAAGTTATCACAAGGTGAATGTCATTGCTACCTCATGTTGTTTAGAACTTCTAGATGTTCACTTAATAAGGCCTACAAGAACTGAAAGTCTAGGAGGAAAGAGGTACATTATGGTCATAGTTGATGATTTCTCAAGATACACTTGGGTGGAGTTTCTTAGAGAAAAGTAGAGCATGTGAGAAATTAGAAATTCTGTGCAAGAGATTACAAAACGAGAAAGGGGTTCTGATTGTCAAGATAAGGAGTGATCATGGTAAGAAATTTGAGAATACAAGATTTGAGTCGTTTTGTGAGAAGAATGTGACAAAAAGGAATTTTCAGCCCCTAAAACTCCTTAACAAAATGGGGTTGTTGAGAGAAAAAATTGGGTGATTCAAGAAATGGCAAGAGTTATGCTACTCAACAAGCAAATTCCTCAAAAATTATGGGGAGAAGCTGTGAACACCTTATGCCACATTGGTAATAGGATATTCTTCTGAGCGGGAACAAAGAAGACCGCTTATGAAATTTGGAATGGAAAGAAGTCGAAAGTGAAGTACTTTCGAGTGTTTGGAAGTAAGTGTTACATCCTAAATGATCGGGAGAACCTTGGAAAATTTGATGCAAAAAGTGATGAAGGCATTTTCCTTGGGTATTCTACCACTAGCCGAGCATATAGAGTTTACAACAAGAGAACAAAGACATTAATGGAATCTATCAATGTAGAAATTGATGATGCTATAACAAAAGTTGAGATGGTTGATGATGGAAAAGGGCTAAGCACCAAAGAGCCCATAGCTGAGGTCAAAGCTCTTGATATTGAAGTTGGAGGACTTTTACCATAAAAGGAATCAACTCCCTTGAACTTAAGAATGGAAACAGGATCAATGTCTAGAACATCAAGTTCTCTCACTCCTCCTGAAATTCATCCTCCTATCTCCAAGAATGATGAAGTGTCCACATCAAAGAAACTATCATCAAGAGTGGCTCAAAACCATCCAAACAGTAACATCATTGGGTCTTTAGATGAAGGTCTTCGCCTTAGAAAGGGAAACATTCTTCTAGCCAATCATGTAACATATCACTACTACCTTGCCCAATTTGAACAGAAAAAGGTAGAAGAAACCCTTCAAGATGAAAATTGGGTTGAATCAATGCATGAAGAGTTGAATCAATTTATGAGAAATGATGTATGGGAACTTGTTCCTAGGCCTGGAAATGTTCATGTCATCGGCACCAAATGGATCTTAAAAAATGAGACCTATGAAGATGGAGAGATTATTCGGAATAAATCTCGGCTTGTGGCTCAAGGATACACTCAAGTAGAAGGAGTAGATTTTGATGAATCCTTCGCTCCTGTGGCAAGACTTGAGTCTATCTGCATTCTTATGTCAATTGCTTGCACTATGGACGTCAAACTCTACCAAATGGATGTAAAATGTGCATTTCTAGATGGATACCTGAATGAAGAAGTTTTTGTTGAACAACCCAAAGGCTTCAAAGATACTCACTTCCCGGACCAAGTGCTGAAACTGAAAAAAGCTCTCTATGGCTTGAAACAAGCTCCTAGAGCTTGGTATGATTGACTTGTCCATTATCTCCTAGATAGAGGATTTAAAAGAAGGTATGCCGACCGGACTTAATTTGTTAAAAATGATGGGGATTATCTTCTTGTGGCCCAAGTATATGTTGATGACATAGTATTTGGAGCTACCATTGATGCACGAGCTATAGAGTTTTCTGAGGAGATGAAGAAAGAATTTGACATGAGTATGGTGGGTGAGCTAACATTCTTCTTGGGTCTTCAAGTCAAGCAAAAGAAGGAAGGCATATTCATTTCACAAGAAAAATATGCTAGAAATATTTTCAAGAATTTGGATTAGAGTCTAAAAAGCATGCCTCTATTCCGATGAGTTCATCCACAAAGCTTAACGTGGATTCCTCTAGGGTAGAAGTGAGTCCAACTTTGTATAGGAGTATCATTGGGAGTTTACTCTATCTTACGGTCAGCAGACCGGATATTGCTTTTAGTGTGGGTGTTTGTGCTCGATATCAAGCTGCTCCGAAAGAATCTCACCTAACTGCAGTAAAGCGAATCATACGATATGTCAATGGAACTTCGGATTATGGCTTGTGGTACTCAAAGGACTTTAATGCTTGACTTGTAGGATATTCAGATGCAAATTGGGCTAGAAGTGTGAATGATCGAAAGAGTACTTCAGGTGGTTGCTTTTATCTTGAAAACAATCTTGTCTTTTGGATGAGCAAGAAACAAAATTTCGTGTCTCTCTCTACGGCTGAAGTAGAGTATATAGCTGCTGGAAGTTGCTGCACACAACTCCTTTGGATGAAAAAGCTACTTCATGATTACGGGATTCTTCAAGATACAATGCGTGTTTTCTGTGATAACACCAGTGCTTTAAATCTCTTTAAGAATCCAGTTCAGCATTCAAAGTCAAAACACATTAAAATACGATATCACTTCATCCGAGATTTGGTGGAAGATAAAGTTGTGTCTTGAATTCATACATACAGATAATCAAAAAGCAAACACCTTCACCAAGCCTCTCGATGGTCCACGGTTTGAATCACTTCGTAAGACCATCGGTGTTGGTACAATTCCTTGAATCTCATGTGTGATGTGTGCTCTACCTCTCTATCTTGTTATGTTTTCTTTCTTACAGGGCACACACTACTTTGTTGGCTATTTGTATAGCACATTATGTTTGTTTGCTTCTTTTTGCTTTGAATGTTTTTAAATTTTTTTTTTTATCAATCTTTACTTGCTTTTATGTCAAAAATTTAAAAACACATAAAAAGTAGAAAATCAAAAAAGTTTGATCGGCATTGTTGTGTTTTGTCACAAGCATATTTTGCCTTGTACCTTTGTAGTAATGGATTTGTGCATTTACGAGCGTAGCTTGTTCTCTATGCACTCATATCATTATAGGAGAAATCTTGACATCTATGTGACTGTTGTAAATAGATTTTCAAACTTGTCATGAATGATTAGTCAATGGTTTTGTTGATCTTAAAACTTGCATTGACTTGTGCCTATATATGTTCCCACTCTTTTATTTTTTTTGTTTAAAAAGCTCAACAAATATAAATCTCAAAATGAAAAGAGATAATGAGCTGCAAAAGCCTTCGCACATATTAGTATTTGACTAAGAAAAAGGGAAAGCGATTTTTATGAAAAATGTATAATGCCTAAAAAGCCAAAGGCTTGCTCATCATTTCGAAATATAAAAAATTTCAGATATCGGTCTCTAAATGAGATGTATTGATTCAAAAAGATCAAATGTTATGATGTAAATGGAGCCAAATGAAAAGCTTCAAAATAATGTTATCAAATTTTGTGGGAGGTCATATATGCATATTTCTATAATTGAGATGGATCACTTCTCCTCGTGCTAATTGTGTATGCCTTGGTTGAATTGATCATTGAAGTTTCACATTAGACTAAAGACTATCTCATTTTTGGTATCTACACACATCACACTTGTTTATGTTCATGAATGCCTTATTCATTTGTGTGATTATATTTGATTAGATGTGTTGCATATGCTCAACTATATGTTGATCAAACACAAAAATATTTTTGAGGGTTTTAGTTGTTTTTGGAAAGTATTTTTGTTTTTAAACAAAAAAAAAATCTCAAAAATTTCAAAAAAAAAAAACTGTGCAACCCTATTTTGGCGACTTGCCTCACGAGTCAAGCCAATCGCATGCCTTAGTCGCGAGCTTACTCAAAAAGTTTTCACGACTCCCTAGCGGGTCAAAGTCCCAGTCGTGAAAAAGGTTTAGAAAAATTTTCAAAAGTTTGAGTTTTTAAATTTCTTGCGACTCAGTTTGGCAACTTGTTCGCGAGTGGAAGCTTCAGTCGCGAGTTTACTCAGAAGGTTTGGTGACTCCTATCGCGACTTACTCAAGGGTGGAACTTCCAGTTGCGAAAAACACTTAACAAAATTTTCAAAATTTTGTCTCAAGGGTTTTTGGCGGCTTATTTTGGCGGCTTATTTTGGCGACTCGTTCATGACTCAATCTAGTCACAAAAATCGCATGCTTTGCACAATAAGGGTTATTTCCAGGGCAGTTTCACAAAATTTTCAGTTTTCCCACACAACTAGTGACTATTCATCTTATTGTTATTCTTTCCCTCTTTTAAACCCACCGTATTCACACACAAACTTTTCATATTCTTTAACCCTTCTTCACCAATCTTCAAGAAAAGGTATGGACTCTATTTCTTACCCAATGTATTTCAGGTGTCTTTCCTAAGATTTCTTAATTTGGGTGTTGTTGTTGATATTTGTGAATATGTTGCTTGAATATGGGTATTTGATGGTTTGGTAAGAGTATTGTATGGATTGTGCTGGATACATGTTGTTACACTCTACCTTTGGTTGCACAATGTGTTATATGTGGGATACACACATTCAGTGACATGATTGGAACCTTAAGATTTTAGGGTTTTCTTTAATTTTCAGTTTTGGGACTAACTTAGTGCTAATAAAGATTCTTGTCTTATGTGGTTTCTGTTGTGTTTTTGGTGTACCATAATGCAACCTAAACATGTCCCTGTTCAAAAAATCTGCTATGAAAGGAGGCAGCGATAAAGGGAAAGAGCCTGTGATTGATGTCGATGATCTTTATCCTAGGTCAAAGAGGACCCGATCACCAATGGGAATGTATGACCCTATAAAGTTCAAATCTTTTGCTGTTTTTTAGACTTATGAGAAATTCTTTAGAGATGCCTCATTGTTGGTTGAAAGGGTTGTTGTCCAGCCGTCTCTCCTGGACACCAATATCCCTAAATGGTTTGCTACCAAAGATTGGAACTTCCTTCTCTCCAACCTTGATGATGCATATGAAACTTTGGTTAAAGTGTTCTATGCTAATGCCATTGTTGAGAAAGATGAGTTCAACTGCTGGGTTAAAGGGAAGAGTTTCTCCGTGTCTCCTGTTTATCTAGCAGATATCCTACACATCAACCGGCCAATGTTCCCTAATCCACCGGTATATGATGATTTGACACCGAATGAAGATTTACTTCGGGATGCTCTTGGACAAAACTTAGGATTCTCTCAAAATGGGAATTCAATAAGTGTTTCCTCCCTATCTCTGGAATTAAGGGTGCTTAAAATAATCATGTTCCACAATCTCTATCCTCTATCCAGCACTGGGTACATGAATATCGGGAGAGCTTTATTTCTTCATGATCTAATAACTGATGAAGAGATTGATATTTGTGCTCATATCTTTCATATTTTGCACAAAACTGCTGCAAGAACAAAATCAAGGATTTGCATTCCTTTTTGCCGTCTCATCTCAAGAATATAGAAACTCAAAGGCATTCATCCATCGGTAGATGAATCTCCCTACCCGATGCCAAGTCCAATCAACATTTGTACACTCAACGCTAGCATTGGTCATAGTCAGAAGGGAATCAAGACAGAGACTTCAACTTCTCATAGTGGTTCATGCTCTGGTTCATCCTCTTATGATGAGAAGTTAGACAAAATTTTGACATCCGTCCACGACATAAGTACCAAGATGTCTGGACTTGCCTCTCTCCTACACCATCACAACATCCATTGTGATACAAGGTTCACTTCTCTCCAAACTCAATTGGATCAGATTCAAAGACAGTTAAAAGAAAATAAGGACTAGCTACTCCATGACAAAAAGGGGGAGATGATGATGATAGGGGGAGTCTCAATCAAAGGGGGAGTATTGAAGTTGAAGAGCAGGAGAATGAACAAGCCTATGTTTTTGTTGTTTTTTGCTATGTTCTTGTTGTGTTTTTAGATTATACTATGTTTTGTACACATACTTTGTAGCTTAGTATTTGTTGATAATGTTATGCATTTCTTTAAGTACATCACTCTTGTGCATTTGTTGGATTTTATATCCTTGATGCAATTACCTTGTGTTGTTGTATCGGTTGAGTGTTGGATATGCAAATGATACTTTGCATTGAGCTTATTTGCTTGCATGTCTGGATGTTCATTCCTTGTGAGAATGATCATTGTAGTCATTATTTATAGTGATTGCTCATTTTTGGTCAAGCCATGCTTTACTGTTGTTATTCATTATTGATTGATTGCATTGTGCTTGCTCCATATGCATTTCAAGTTTTCTGCTTACAATGATCGTATTGTGTTGTTGTTTTCAGGAAATACTTGTCTGTATGGTTCAAGAGCTTCATAGATTCTAGAGTTAGGTGTGAGTGAGTTTTGTGAAACTGTTTCCAATTCACATGTTAAGTCTAGAGTTTGTTTTAGAGTTTTGTCACAAAATAGACAAAGGGGGAGATTGTAAGATTGAATTTATTCAATCATTTTGTTGGCTTTATTCTGTGCCAATTTGCTTGTAATTCAGTATTTAGAAACTCTGTATGTAGGTGGGAATCATGTAAGGTAGAGGTGTGCATGGGTCGGGTTGAACCCATGGGTTAGACTTTTTTTTTTTAATTATTAAATTGAACTTATATTTTTTTTATTAATTATATAATATATTTAAATATATATTAAAGAAAGTAATAGGATTTTATATTATATATGTTTGTAGGATTTTATTTTATATTATATATTACTTGGTTTTAACTTAAAAAAAATATTTATTAAATATATAATATATTTTAAATATATATTAAAATATGGGTGGGTCGGGTCGAGTTTGGTGGGTTTGTAATTTTATGACCCAAACCCAACCTGACCCACTACAAAAAAAAATTATAACCCAACCCAACCCACCAAGCCCTAAAAACCAACCCAAGCGGCGGGTTGGGTAAGGTCGGGTTGGGTTTGACTGGTCGGTGGGTTTTCTGCACACCCCTAATGTAAGGGTAGTGTGTGAGAGAGTGTGAAGAAAAACTCAAGAGTGTGAATCTAAAAAGAGTCTCGCGACTAGATCTCGCGACTGGCTTGCTACTGGCGAGTCGCCAAAATAGGCACATGTGTGAAGCATGCAGGGGGAGCTGAAGGGTCACGCCAGCTGTCACACTATAGGACAAAATCTCCAGCTGGCTAGGCAATTATTTCACAACTTAAATTGGCGACTCGTTCTAGTCGTGAGCTCGAGTCGCCAGGATGCCCTGTTTGGCTGAAACTGACTTTTCACATTCCATACACACCCTACTATAAATACCCTTATACCTACGAAATGTGTAGAGTTTCCAGAGAGAATTTTGAGAGGGAAACCCTAGAGAAAACAAGATTGACTCATCCACAATTTTTATCCTTTGATTATCCAAATTCCTCTACTCTCACCCTCTCCATTGTTACATCCTTGAGAGGTACATTTAGTCAAATCCTTTTCTCATCATACCCATATTGTGAGAATGTTATTTGGTACTTGGGAAGCAATTAGAAAGGGACCAATTATATTGGTTGATGCTATGGGCTTTAGCGGAATCCAGTAAGTTAGAGAAGACAAAGGTTCGGCATAACCTCGTTGGAGCAAGAAGCTTGGAGGGTTTAGGTACACTGAGTAGATTAGGTTTGGAAGGTCTTTTACTGTTCATGTATACCAACTTCATTCTTTAGTGGATTATTGACCGTTTGAAGGGCGGCGGAAAGGTTTTATGCCGAGGACTTCGATTTCCACTTCGATAACACATCGTTGTGTTGTCTTTGTGTTTGCATCTCTCTTCCCTTAATCTTTACATTTTAATTGCTGTTGTGGTTGTGATTAATTTCGGTTTAGATTGTTTACCAATTCTGATTTAGCTTATTTTCATATTCCCCACATACATTGTTTGATAATAAGTCTTGTGTTGGTAATTTGTAAATTGGGGGTCTAAATGTTCATAAGTGTTTTACACACTTTTTGAACATTCAAGAAGAAAACCATGTTGCTAGATTCCTCCCTAAAAAGCCTAGTGGATCTAAACCCATTGTTTATCACTATTGTGATGCCTTTAGTCATCTAAGACCTCATTGCACTAAGTTTCAAGCTCTTAAAAGAATCAAAAGAAAAGAGAAACTTGAGCTTCTTGGAAATTGTGCTAAAAAGGGTAAATCAGATTTGACTAAAAATAGCATGTTGTTAAAGAAAGTTTTTAATGTTCTTACCTCCTTATCTATGTGTATCTCCGATTCTCATTCTTCCAACCCTCGTCTCACTTCTCATGAGACACTCATTCCAAACAATCATTTCGTTTGGATGAGGAAGGGTTTCTATGGTTGAGCTTTTGCTCTTTTGGTTCTTGATCTAATTCTTTCGATCTTTGTAGGACCTTTCATGCATTAGATATTTCATTGTCATGCATTTGTACATCATGCATCTCTTTATATGCATTGTTTTTGTTGTTTTTGCATTTGATCTTACTTTTATGTTTTTTTTTTATGTGTAAAAATCAAAAAACACATAAAAAGTGGAATATTCAAAAAGTTTGATTGTATATGTTTGAGCACATATCACTTATGAGTCTGGCCTAGCACCTTCGTACTAATGACGTAGTGCATTTATGAGCTTAGCTTGTTTTGTATGCACATCTATCTTTGTGGGATAAATCTTGAAATCTATGTGTGATTGTTGTAAATCGATTTTCAAGTTTGTCATGAATGATTAGTCAATAGTTTTGTTGGTCTTGATACATACATAGACTTGTGCCTATATCTTTTCCCACGTTTTTATGTTTTTACTATATAGCTCATCAAATGTCGATTCTAGAAAAAAGATATTGAGCTGCAAAAGCCGTCGCACGTACTAGTATTTGACTAGGAAAAAGGGAAAGCGACTTGTATTTAAATGTATGGTGCCTCAAAAAGCCAAAGGCTCATTCACAAAGTTGAAATATCAAAAAGTTCAGGCATCGATCTCAAAATGAGATGTATTTTGTTCAAAAATGATCAAATGTTATAATTTGTAAAGAAGGCAAATGAAAAGCTTCAAAAAAATGTAATCATTTTCTTGTAGGAGATTATATATGTTCATTTCTATAATTGAGATAGTCCACTTGACTTAGTACTAGTTGTGTATGACTTGGTTGAATTGATCATTGAAGCTTCACTTTAGGCTAAGGACTATTCCACACTTGATTCATACACACAACACACAAGTTTAATGTTCAATGAATGCCTATTTCATTTGTGTGTTTGTATGTGTTCAAATGTGATATGTGTGTACTCAACCTTATATGGATCAAACTAAAAAGATTTTTGTTCTTTTTGTTTGCTTTTGGAAGTAATTTGTATCATTCATGTTTTTCAAAGTTTTTCAAGTTTTTTTTGTGCGAAAAAACATGTTTTTTGGGTGTTTTTGGACCTATTTCATGTGTAAACTCAATTGAGAGTTAAATGGTCCAATTCTCAAGTTTTTGAACCTTGGATAGAGAGTTTTGCAACTGTTTCACGACTATTTCGTGATTAAGACTTACCCACAAAAAACTTCACGAGTAAGGCTTACCTGCGAAACTTCCCGCGAAAATTCCAAGATCAGCTTTTTAAAGGGTATTTCGTGGGATATTTGTTTTAAACGTCTTCCATCTTCTCCCAAACCCCTATTTTAATGCTTCAACATCAAAACCCAACAAATTTCAAGTGTTTTACATTCCATAAACATCTCTAAGATAATCTTTAACTCTTTTCATTGATTTTGATCCTTAGATTATGTTTTTGGGGGGTTTTATGTTCATAGTTGGGATTTTCACAAGTGGAAGTTGCAAAACTTATTTTTTGTCAATATTTTTTATTGGGCTTTGTTTTAGATGATGATTTGCTTTAGATGTTGGCCCCTTGTGGCAAAAATAACATGTATTTAGGCAAGTTTTTCATATGTTCATACATTGTTTAACATACATGCGTAGTGTGTGTACTTTATATGTTTGACAGAATGCCCAAATGGCATTTTGTTGTTGTTTTGGACTCCGATGAGTACCAAATTTTGGGGATCATCATAATTATTCATGTTTATCATGTTTTGATCATTAGTGGTGTGTTTTATACACCTTGCCCCATGAGTGCTCATTCATGCATTGGTTATGCATCTCACATGCACACTAGATGCACAATGGATGTACTTTTGCTGCACACACTCTAACACTTGACATGTTTTGCATTCACTCATAATATTTAAGTCTTTTTAAACTCTTTTAGCACATATAACATGTTCTTATGTCTACATCATGCCTAGGTCTATATCATGTTCCATCATCCTTAGTATGTTATGTTTACTTTATGTTTTGTAGCATTTTTTTTAAAGATGTTTTATCTTTTGTTTGAGTTTCATTTTCTTATTCATCTTACACCCCTCATGCATCATCTTTTACCCTTGTTCATATCTTCTTTTCTTTCCCTTCTTCCTCTTGATTTATTTGTCTGTTCGTGACAAAAAGGAGGAGTGTATAGTGGAGAGTATACCGATGTGTTTCATCATTTCTATATGACTCATGTGCACATTCTTAGGGAGAGAAATTCTACCTCGTGTACATTCGTAGGGGGAGAAAGCCATAGGGGAGATGCATATATCAAGAGGGAGAAGACATTTGTTTTATGAGAAAGCCTTGTTTTGTTTTTCTTACATTATGCTTGTTTTCTCATTGCTTTATGGTGCTTTGAGTTACTTTTAGTATCTATGCTTTGTTACTATCATTGCATCGTGTTTATGTGTTGGAACACTATTGTGCCTTTGTTGGATCTTGTATCGTTGATGCAAATACATTTTGTGTTTTGCATTGGTTGAGTGTTGGACATACGTATATCCTTATGTCTTTGTGCTTTAATGATTGCATGTTCAGATGATCATTTGATTTGTTATATGATCATTGTAGTCATTTCCATATGACTATTTTGATATGATCAAGTTGCTGATATGTTTCACATCATGTTTACTTGGTCGCATTTTACTTGTTACATTATACTTGTCCTTTTATCACTTGATTTACCTTGAGAGTCTAATATGTTTTGTGCAAGTGTTTCAGGTTACAGGTATATATGTTACAAGTGCTTCATAACTTCTAGATTTAGGTCTGAGTGAGTTTTGTCATTGTTCCCAAACTCACGTTTAAGTTTAGAGTCTGTTATAGGGTGTTTTGTCACAAAAGAGCCAAAGAGGGAGATTGTAAAGTTGTGATTTACAACTATATTTTATGTTGGCTTTATTCCATGACAAAAAGTGTTGTATTTGTTTTAATTTGTTCCTTGTATTTTGTGGGATTTTATTGTATTGGGTTTAGTATTAAATTGGTGAAAAAAAGAGCATAAAATGAAGGATCAGTGGATTTCGCAACTGTCTCGCTAGAAGCTAACCCGCGAAAGAGCCATGTGAGAAGCATATGCTGGAAGCTGAAAAGTCATGCCAGCCTTGAGGATTTTGCAAGTGTCTCGTGAGTAAGGCCTTCCTGCGAGATACCCACGAAACTCTCTGCCTGGAGGATTTTTAAGTGTGACTTTCTTACCCTTCACCCATACTATATATACTCTCATTACCCACAAAATTATGAGAGGCAATTCAGAGAGAAAAAACCTAAATAGGTTTTCTACAACACACACATCCATCTTTTAGGGAGAGAGCTACCCATCCTTAATGAGAAATTATTGTAGCTTCTTCTCCTTCCTCTCCCATTGTCATATCTTGAGAGGAGATTTGTACCCAAACACAACTCACACCTTTTCAAAGTGTAGAGTGTTTTGGAGCTTGGGAAGCTTTAGGGATTTGCCAAAAGAAGCCGATGAGGCTTGGTGGATGCAATCGGGTGTATTATGAGATCCGGAAAGCTAGACAAGACATGGTTCTAAGAAGCCTCGTTGGAGTAGGAGCTTGGAGGGCTTAGGTACATTAGGTAGAATAGGCTTGGAGGGTCTCTTGCTATTCGTGTATTCCAACTTATTGTCTAGTGGATCGATTTATCGCTTGGAGGATGGTGGAGAGGTTTTTCGCGGAGTTCTTTGATTTCCTCTTCGATAACACATTGGCATGTTATCTTGTGGTCGCATCTTTCTTCCCTACTCTTTTAGTTTTTATTTTACTGTTGTGTTTTGTTGAAAATGACTTAAAGTAGTTTTATTGTTTGTTCGCTCGCATTTACTCTATTCCGCACTTAGTTTAAGTTAGAGTAAAATCAATCGAGTCATAAATTATTTATTTGGGGTTTAAACAAGCTCTTGTGTTTTTAACACAAATCCGAGCTTTTAAGAGAGAATGATGAACTAGGTCACAATACGCTTATATTCTTGTTTGCATACATTTTTCATATGTTGTGCATAATGTGACGGCCTTTAAAATAAGCCTTATATATGTTTAGGGTTGTGAGAAAAAATGGTGGATGCAATCAGGCGTATTGTGGGATCTGGAAAGCTAGACAAGACATGGTTCTAAGAAGCCTTGTTGGAGTAGGAGCTTGGAGGGCTTAGGTACATTAGGTAGAATAGGCTTGGAGGGTCTTTTGCTATTCGTGTATCCCAACTTATTGTCTAGTGGATCGATTTATCGCTTGGAGGACGGTGGAGAGGTTTTTCGCGGAGTTCTTTGATTTCCTCTTCGATAACACATTGTCGTGTTATCTTGTAGTCGCATCTTTCTTCCCTACTCTTTTAGTTTTTATTTTATTGTTGTGTTTTGTTGTAAATGGCTTAGAGTAGTTTTATTATTTGTTCACTCGCATTTACTCTATTCCACACTTAGTTTAAGTTAGAGTAAAATCAACCGAGCCGTAAATTATTTATTTAGAGTCTAAACAAGCTCTTGTGTTTTTAACACAAATCTAAGCTTTTAAGAGAGAGTGATGAACTAGGTTACAATACGCTTATATTCTTGTTTGCATACATTTTTCATATGTTGTGCATAATGTGGCGGCCTTTAAAATAAGCCTTATATATGTTTAGGGTTGTGAGAAAAAAAAACCATATACAAATATGTTAAAATATGTGTGTAATTAGATCTAGAAGATCTGATTTCGTAATTCTCGACTGATACAGCTTGTATCGAGCTTCAACATTAAATCTTGATAGAAAGGATTTTGTCGAGTTTTTGTCGAGTTTTAATGAACATCACTTCCTTCACTTGTTTCTTGATCAAACTTCCATGGTTTCAATACTCAACTTGAACACTTGTTTTCTGAAGTACTAAACTCATCCTTGATCTACCCAATTATAAGTAAAGTGCATTTTGTTAAAAGATTAGCCAATTACATAAATACGTCCTGAATAATTTGAACCCCCTAATATAGTGTAGCACCACCCATGTTGAAGAGTCAAACACAATAAAGGAAGTCGGATATAATATTCAATTCTCTCTATTTCTCTTAAATTAAATAAAAGTAAGAATGAAGAAGGATTAGAGAAATAATATTTTAATCGGATAGAAATGTTGGATAGAATTAACATATGTAGTCATCGGAATCATTCTAAAAATGAGAAATTAGCACTACCTGTTTGAAAAGTAGGTAAGTAAAATATAAAAATTATTTTATTCTCTTTAAATATGGGCGAGAAAATAGTGATGCTGTTAGAGATGATCAAACTTATGTTGGACAAATTCTTGCAAACTATTCTAGAACTCTTACGTTGGACAAATTCTTGCCATCTTTCTAGAACTCTTACGTTGGACAAACTCGTCCACTATTCTATATTTTATTGCTTATGCAATAAACGATCGATCACTGCATGGAATTAGCATGAAAAACAAACATTGACAAGCATGCTCACACAAAATGTGAGAAATATCATCTCCTTCAGACTCAGTTACCTTATCTTGTGCATTTTTGCATGGAGGCTATTAGCCTATGATTAGGTGGTATTAAGCTAAAGCTGTCACAAGGCAGCTCTCCTTTGGCAAGTCAATGGGATGAAATTTTGGTAGCTCTACATGTTAATCAATCCGCATTACATGCCAAGGAAGAGACGCCCTATAACTGGTTTGCTTATTGAAGCCAATTTCCTTCTAATGCATATACTGCCTAGCTAGAACTGCTTCTGGGTTTTGCAATTGACACCTAAACATGGCTTTTATGCACTTCAATTGCACTTGACTGGAAGAATAAACCATTGAACCAATGGCATATGCTTATGGATATCCTAGGGGGATCTGCTTTTCTTTTCTTTTCTTTTGATGGAAAGGGGGCAGGGTTTTTGTACCTTCCATTACCAAATCTTGAAAAATCTCTTCCAATTGCATATAAGATTCTTTGGTGCTTTGAATGTGGGAACGGGAAGTAGAAAAAAGCAGCTGAGCTGAGAGGAGAATCAGGTTATGCTCCACATTGTGAAGCTAAGAGGGACCTTACTTGACCGCATATCCTAGTGTCATATTCCTTTCCTCTTATCTTTTGATTTATAGCTTTTCGGCAAAACCTTTGCTTTGATTTACATATTTTCCTTTTGTTACAAAACCATCTCAATCAATCAAAAAATGAAACACCATTAGGAATTCCTAAGTAGAAACTAGCTTCAGTGAAATTTTACCTTTGATGCAATGTCACTAGTGAAAAGAATCATAATTCTTTCTGGGTTCTTAGCATTATCACCCATGATGCCTAGTCTGTACTGCCTGGTTCAGTAATAACAGTCTCTCTTCTCCTTCTACTCCATCAAGACTTATTTGTGAAAACCTGATTACATCAAAATAGTGTAATCATTATTAGCAATAAATTATACATTGAGAAAAGGCCTACAACACTTGAACAGTGTGGCAACTGATCGATAGGTATACGAAGAATGATCAATCATTAACAAGATTCTTAGGTTTGAAAGTTGGGTATACACTCTAGTTTTACCTGAGCCACATATATCTTATCCAAGTTTGTTTTGAGACGTTTCATGGGAGAAACCATGACTCATTGGCTCTATAGGCAAAAGCATTTATCTTTACAAATTTCCCAAATATTTTCCATTTGAAAATATTGCATTTGTCCGTCAAGCATTTATAAGTGTTTAAAATGTATATATAACATTAGCATTGATTTTCACACACTCCTTATCGTAAATCATCAATTTCAAGTTTTAAATATAGACATTAATAAAAAAAAGGTGGACATCACATTTAAAATTATAGACATTTATGTGCGGAGTGTACATCAACGACTGTGAGAAAACAATTACCAATATAATAACATACTACCTACTTCACCATGCTCAACCATACCTTGCTCTACTCTTGTGAAAATAATGACCACTTGGAAGTTGAATATATAGCGTGTGTGTATATATACTATATATATGAGCTCTAAACTATTTATCATGCATAAGTTGTTGGACAATTTCAAAATAAAGCATATATTATTGTTAAGAAGGATAACTTTTGCCGAATTATTAATTGATTGTTGTGTTTTAATTAAGAATATTTTTGGAAAAATTCACATCTCCTGGATTGGCTCATGCCACGAGTTTAAAAATTATGACTTTTGGCTAACCATTGCAGCTTTCAAATAAATTGAATTTAAAAAAATTCTGTCTCGTGGAAAGTGTCATGAGTTGAGAAATATATATGTTTCTACTCTCTATTCATATATAAAGTAATATATAAGATTCCTAAAGAAAATTTTATTTGCGTAGAAAATTAAAATTTTATTTTAAGGGGTCATACTAAAATTATTTGAATTAAATATGTTGTTTTTTCTTGTGCTTTATATTATGCTATATATAGTAGTTAAAAAATTATTATAAGTACAATAAAATATTTGACTCATTTACGTATAAAAAAAATGTATTCATTAAAATTAGGGGGGGGGGGGGCACTTGCCCCTTGACCTTCTCAAAAATTCTCAAGCAGTAGTACTAGTACTAAAATGCAGTAAAAGTCCCCACTTGACACAAATAACAATCTACTTTTTTTTCTTATTATATATTTATTAGCTTGTCATCAAGAAGGCAATTTTACATTCACATGGCAATACTTTTATTACATAATGGGTCCCACCTAATAGTTCATTTTTTTGCACACAACTTTGCCAACTTCGATTGGGGAAAAAAATTGTACTGAATTGGACTTCGAAAGAAAAAACTTATGTCTATGTTTTATGTGACTACTTTAGTGCCTCACCAGTCGTTGGTTTCCTACTTACAATTTTTTCTCTAGCTATCAAACTTTTTAATATCAAACTTGAGTTTTTGCTATAAACTCGAATTATAACAACTTAAAAAAGTAAAAATGTCTACATGAAATTTTAGAAGCATTCATGGCATTGAGTTGAGTATAGCCGAATACAATTTCAAAAGTATATTGCTATATTCTAAATGTTTTTACATTGCTTTATTTTTTCAATTTATTTTAAAGATTTAAATTACATGTTTAGATTGTGTGTATTTAGATTAATCCATTGATTTAATTGTTATTAGCTATGAATTGATAATTATTTTTTTACCTTTATTAATACCTTGATTTTAACTGTTATTAGCCATGTAGTGATGTAATTGGCAAACGTAACGAACCACATTAAATATGTACTATACCTAAGTTTTTCCATATATATTTATAATTAATTGAGATTATGGAGAAACCAATTATAATAACCAGCTTTTAACCCGCACTTGTGCGGGAACCTTTTTATTTACATTTGTTAGAAATAAATTTTTTTAATAATATTTAAATACACTTCTACCACATGCTAAAGGGACAAATGTTGTTTTAAAAGTGTCATAATTGGCTAATCTCTTCCTCAACATGGATTAAAAACGTAAGTATAAGATACAAATTCGTCTCGGATTTCAGTTGTAACATAAAAGGCAATAAGATGGAACTAATTTTCCTTCACATTTTGGGTTGGGCTTGAGATTAAGATCACATCTTCCTATCTCTTCTTTCTATAATTGCATAAAAATGATGATGATGATGCATCATCACACCAAGAAATTCAAACATGCAACACTGTTAGTGAGATTTGAGTGCTAAGTATCCAAACTTGCAAGATTGATAGCTTATTACTTCCTAGAATTCTATTACTACTTTGGTTTCATGAGCTCAAAATAGGAACATATGAATCACTGTTTCTTGAGAACACTGAACATTCCTCCAATATTTTTTGCTTTGTGGTGGTATATATAGGTTTTTCTTGAGTGAGAATTAACTGTTTCTCTAGTGCCTAAATCAAGTTTTGAAGGAGTTCGGTTATCGAGCTATGAGAGCTCTTCAACTTTTGATCACAACTACACTCTGTTAGCATTCAGCCAAAAAATAAAAATAAAAATAAAACACTCTGTTTGCACTTGTTTCATTTGTTCCTACTACCTTCCAATCAGCCAAATTTTTTCCCCTTACTATTTTTTGCCTGTCATGTCCCTTTTGTGAGGAATGAATACAGACCTCTGTAGATTTCGTTCAACCCCAACATTTATATACTACACAAAGTAAATGTATCTTAGAAGTTTGATAAGAAACTAAAAAAAAAAAAAAAAAATCATAAATGCATATAGACCACAAAGTTTGATAAGAAGCTATGTTTTGTTTAAGCTACTTTAGGACACAAATGTTCTCAAACTCATTAATTTAAGACACATATTCTCCATACCCTATCCATTCAATAGATAGTTAATTCAATTTCACAACTCCTACTAAACCATACTACACACAACATATTGTTTATAAACCAAATTATTAGCTGTATGTTAATGGACAAAGAGAATGCTAATTTTGAGATTTTGTTGAGAAATTATACATGAACACTTTTAGTTTCTATTCAAATGCATGTTCAGTTACAAAAACAATTTCTTAATTTTTTTACTATAAGTGGCTAAAGTAAGATTCTACCAAAATTAAGCACAGATATTGAAGAAAGAATCTTGTGCTCAATCTAAGCACCAAATCACAGTGGTTTTCCCCTTTAAGCCATAGTGGTTCATACTTCTCTTTACACAGTTCCCAGATTTGCTTACCATGGGAGCAATCAACAACTTCATATGAAGTCCCCTACAAAAGGATATAAAAGAGTAAGACTACAAAAAAATTAATTTATACCAGCATGTGATAGCATTTTCATTTATTTTAGAAAAATCTCTTGGTGGGAAGCAAACAATCTACTTGTGATTATATAACTAATGTAGTGTCACTGAATTGAATGTGCAATTCCCAGAATTTCCTCACACTTTTTTCCCCCAAGAAAGAGACATGAAAATAAATAGAAGAAAAGAAAACTGGAAGACACTCTCTTTCTATACTATCTACACTCAATTCTTTTGCTTCTTTGACTAAATATTTTATGATCCCTCTAAAGGTCAAAATGGACACATCAATATAAAATCCTCTAAAATAATGGAACCTGGAAAATGTGTTAACAATCCAAACACTAATTTAGAAAATGTGTTAATCATCCCTAAGTTTACTCACTGAGCTGATGAAGGGTGCTACAAACACTAATCTAAATCCTTATCCATCATAATTTATCCTCAAAACTAACCACATACCACTTTGACTCCAACAAAAATTATGAAAAGACCAGGATAAAAATTCTAAAATTTTAAACCTCCCACTCATATCAAACTTATAAATAACCTAAAATTTACACATGCAAAAATGTTGCTTTATTATTAGGGGGGGGAAATTAGAGTCAAAGATTATCTGCATAGATCAAACTATTTCAAACCCAAAATCAAACTTCCACCTTAATTATTTCAACAGTATACCAAGTATGTTTTAAATGTAAGTTTGCATTTAACAGAATTCAAGTAGCTAAAGACATTCATAAAACTAACATCTTGTTATATTATAAGTGTTTCTAGTCACATTTCTTTAATAATATGCAATCATAATTAAGTTTATGACAATGGGAGCGGCTCCTCTCCCGTTTTCAAGTCTCCAGTTATCTCCATTTTTATTTTAGATGAACGACACGTGGCTACTAAACAATCAAGGGTCAGAACAAAACAACTTTAAATACAATTTTTATAGCATTATTTTTTCCTTCTTTCTCGCTCTTCTTTTCTCCTCTGTCTCTTTCACCTGATTTTACCAAGTTACTGTGCAAACAAAGAAGAAAGAAGAAGAAGAAGAAGAATAAGAGAGTTACAACAAGTGTTGAGAGAATCTACAGAACATCAACAAAGGAAACAAAGCAAAACCAGTGGAGAGAATCTACAAAACATCAAGAAAGGAAATTAAGCAAAGTCAATAACCACAATTAGTAAATCCCTTAGCCAAATTTAGTCAGTGGCTCAGTGCCAAAAGTTTATTCAATCAAATTGGAAGATTCTGCAAATTTTGCTCTAAATGTCCCTCTAATCCTAGAATTAGATTTTTTTTTTTCTTCTAAAAGTGAACAATCGGAAAGCCTAAATCCTAAAATCTTCAACATGGCAATAGCAAATTTGATCATGGGGTACCAGTCCCAGTCATGGCAGGAAACAAGAACCTGAATTGGTAGGAGTAGACAAGTTGTTTCACTCACAAAACCACTAGATCGATCTCAGCAGCTTGGCGATTCAAATGAGAGAGCCAGAAAGGGGAAAGGAAGAGAGAGAACGAAAAAGAATGCAATCTAAATTGTATTTGAAGCGTTTATGTTATGACCCTTAGATTGTTTAATACCCACGTGTCGTTCATCTAAAATAAAAAGGAAGATAACTGGAGACTTGAAAACGGGAGAGGAGCCGCTCCCTATGACAATTCCTTGTTATGTTTGACTATTAGGTCTAGAAAAATGAGTGGGATATTTTGGTCTAACAATTCATTATGAGACAAACTCCGTAGAACTGAAGCCAAAATTTTCATAAATAAAGTCATCCCAATTTCCCATAAACCTAAAGTAGAGGAAATGGATTTGAAATTCAAATATTGTTCTATTTGTAGAATCCTCACTCTACTTTAATGGTAATATGAAACTCACATATCTTTCCCTAATTGCAAGCATAAAATCATACCTAGATATGCAAAAATTTTCCATCTTGATCAATGGATCATTTTTTTTTTTTTTGAGAAGATGCAGTGGATCATTTAAAACTTGATATGCTTCACCTAAGACTGCAAACATAAAAAAATAATGAATGAAGTTGCATAAATATAAAGAATAAAATGCATGGTTTATCATTGTCAACCAAGTTCTAAGGGAAAAAGTATTGACAAGGGGGCAAAAAAAGATTTTTTTTTTTTTTCCTAATTCATTTAAAATAACGTATGTGCGTAGGAAAATCAAGGAAGAGAGATTATCTTTTGCTCACTATAATAATTTCACATAGCAATAGAAGACAAATGGCAAAGTAAAACACCTTGCATCAAACAACTGAACTTATAATTCTACTTTAAATGTCGTATAAATTTTTAAGCAAATTTAGTATAATTTACGTCAAAGGCCATTCATCTCTCAAAATATACATGAAATTAAAACCATAAGAAGAATATAAAAGTATGAAATTTTATATCCAACTAAACAAAAAAATCCTCAAAGAATACAAAATTAAAACCCAGAAGAAAAATATCAAAATTCTGGGGAATACCTCTATAGATTTTTCTTTTTGCCTTTCAGGTGGTAGTAATTGAACTTCTAGGGTGCTTCCTCCACTTCAACCAAAAAATAGAATAGAGAGGAAAAAGGGTTAGGAATCAAAATTCCAAAATTGACAGCAAACATAATTATGGACACTACGAAAAGAAATTAGTCATAGATTAATTAAAAATTACCAATAGAGAATGGTCTGATATTGAGGTCAGGTCGGAGATGACAGACTGCAGACATATTCATGCCATTGCAGGGTATTACTGTGTTAGGTCTGCATATGAGAGAGTGATAGTGGGAAGAAAGACGGATGAGAGAGGGGATAGGTTATGCGCAGCGTATGAATAAATGCAAATCGTGAAAGGTTGGTTTTAAAATTAAAAAAACACTATATAATAAAAATGGAAAATACTACTACAAGATTGTGTGTGTGAGATTGATAGGCCACAAATGCGTTGGCCCCTTGTGATAAATTAAGTTGATTAATTAACCAAGTTATTAATTAATCAAATTATCATGCAAATAGCGTGGTAGCACAAACAAATCACCAATAAACTAAAGTATGTAGCGGAAAATAAATAGACACGGTGATTTGTTTACGAATGGGGAAAACCTACACGGCAAAAACCCCACTGGGTGATTTGAGGTCACCACTCCCGAAGCTCCACTATTATCACAACAAGCGATTACAAGTAAAGGAATCCCAAGTACCTTACCAACCTACAGTTGAACCCTTACCCCAATACCCAATTGAACTTGTTCTGTAGTGACAGTTTCTCCTTTTGATGCGCGGCTTCCAATACATGACTAACCAATTGCGCGGATTCCAATACGCGACTTCAATTCACCAACTAGAAAGAGATGTTGGCTGCAAAGTTCTTCAATTCATCCACACGATAAAGATCAAGAAGATGCTTGGTTACAAAACCCTACGGTACACATTACACAGCAACTTCTTCGCAAGAGAGATGAACTAGGGTATGAACTTTGTCTCGGATCACAAATTGTTTGAATAAGGATTTCTCAATGCTTGTGCAACTTGTGTATATCTTGACGGCCCTTAAAATAATCCTTTTATACGTCTAGAGTTAGAAGAAAAGAAGTCCCAAAGATATAAGTACGGATTGAAATTAAAACAGAACTTAGAATCTGTTTTTCTTAAATCTCAATAGCTAGAGGTGTTGAGGAGCTGTCGAGCAACTGTCGAGCCTCGGGGCTGAACAGCTTCTTAAAGCTCAATAGATGCATGTGTCAAGCCAGGTGTCGAGCTTTAAAATCTGACACTTCTTCAACTTGAATCTTGGACAACTTGCATGGCTTTAACACATGATCTTGAAACATTGTTTCTTGAAGTATTAAAATCATCCTAGAGCTACCCAAATACAAGTTGAGTGCATTTTGTCAAAGGATAAGCCAATTACATAAAAAAACAGAACAAAAGCAAGTATCTAAAATTGAGATAACAAACATTTTGATAGAGAACCCAAAAACTCAAAACAAAAACAAATAAAATGAAAACATATTAACAGAAAAACTCAATCAAAAGTAATGTTTCATACCCGAATGCCAAAATCTAAAAAATGAGAAAAAAAATTGTACCGGTTTCGATTCCGACGATCTAGGTGGTAGATATATGGCCTAACAATGTTGGTGGTCCATAGTTTTTCCTTCATGTGTGCTTGCAGTTCCAGTGACCCAAGTCTGGCTAGGGAACGGACAATAGCCGGACTTAGATATTTCTTCTCTCTTGGCGCCTATGAACTTTGCTTGGTTCCTCTATCTTCGTATCCCTTAATCAAAACCAAATCTGACCTGAAATACCAATCTAAATCATAATTAACACCCAATTGATTCTCCAAATAAAAACCAAAAACCCTAAATTTTTAAATTTTAAACAAAACTTTACCAGTAGCGATTCCGACAGTCGAGTAGTGAGTGGACTCTCTATCCTTTTCTCTGTTTCTATCCTTTTCTTTTTATCCTTGATCAGACTCTCTATCCTTTGATAGAAAACCCAAAAACCCAAAACAAAAAATGAATCAAATCAAAACCCAAAAAAAAAAAAAAAACTCAATTAAAATAACATTTCATACCCAATACCCACTTCAAGCTCTCCATCAACAATGACACTCTTGACCGCTAATTTGCTTAATATATCAGCGATGAAATCAATTGGAATATTTGATCATTAGAGGATAGAATGGATTTTCTTTGCAGCAAAGAAGTGATAGAGTTAGGGACACACTATTCTGTTATAAATATGTGCTCTGGAATGGTTTTTTTTGAACAGAGGTTTTTTTTTTTTTTTTTTTTGGGATCAGATTGAACGGAGGCTTAGTGATAAGAGAAAGGCCTCATCGCCTCTCTCTCTCTCTCTCTCTATTTCTATCTCTGTGTGAATAGTATTTTAACCGGTTAATTTTTTTATTTATAGGGGAGGCTTTTAAACAATGCTGTAGCATTGCCAAATAATATAATTTATCGTTTTTTAATTTATGCATGTCAGAATTTTAGATAGGTTTTTTCCTAACGTGGTAGCACTTCCTTAAAGGCTTTTGCTTTTATATATAGTATTAGATTAGATTAGATAAGTCTATATCATTTCCTACACGAGCTCGTATCAAAGTAGATTTTGCAACCAAGTAAGTAAATTAGGAATGAAAAATGAATTAAAGTTACATTTTATATTAGATTGTGTATGACAATTACTTTAGCAAATAGTTGTTTATTTATTTTGTTATTAGTATCGATTAATATATCTTAGATTAATTTTAACTTCAATCTTGTCTTTTAATTTAGCCCCCTTGACTTGAAATCCTATCTCGGCCACTGATTAAATTTGATGATTATGCGTCCAGATTATTCAAAATATTGGGCGGAGCCATGGGTGAACTCAACATAAAATTCATTAGTGGAGTTTATGTGGGATTCTTAATTTCTTAAATGAAAAGTAGACTTTGCATACCATCTTTCAACATATTGGATATAGTTAATGTCTGTTATCATTGCTATTAATGGCTTCTCTATAACGTTACCCTGTGGGATAGACTCATATTTTTGGAACTTGCAAATTCAAGGACTCTTGCCATAGACAAAACCTGAGGGGGTATTTAGTTCTTATTATTTTGACTCTGGTTGCCCTTCTTGTGAGGTCTACCATAATTTTCATGTTTCTTTTTTTCTTGGCCTCAATTGATCATATGTTACTTTTTCTTTCTTTATTTCTTCTTCTTCTTCTTCTTCTTCTTCTTCTTCTTCTTTGTTTTGTTTTGAGAAGGGAGCATTTGTTACTTTAGATAACTTAAGCTAATTTTATTGATTTGGAAGTGTTATTGAAGTAACTTTCATGTAAGTTTTTTTTTTTTTTATTCCAACTTTCATGTAACTTTCATGTATGTTAAATCAATAAGTTTCGCTTAATTTAAAATCAAGTCTAGGTGATTTAATGTTAAAATGCATTAACGCAATGATAATAGATGACACTCCATAATATTTGTCAATGTCTGCTCTAGACTATAAGCAATTGATGTGATTGCCTAAGACCCCAAGTAGAAAAAAAGGTCCCAAATTTAATTTAATTAAGCCCAAATATTAGTTAATAAATAAAATAATACTTTTTTATCAAATGAAAAAGAAGAAGAAGAGAGAAATGCTACGTTTGCGACACTTTTCACAACAAATCGAAAGTAGCAGATTGTTATGTGCTGTTATTGATGGCAAAAAAATAATTTCAATAGTGGATTCAAATTAGAACTAGTAACAATTTAGCACCTAAGATTGTTGTGAAATATATTGTGAATATAGCATTTCTGAAAAAAGAAAAAAGAGAAAAAAAGAGCAATACACAAAAATTCACAATATTTTCACAATAGTTGATTGGGCAAACTTTTACTAGCTTTCACATAGGTTCACTACTAATATCATTCTTTTAATTACCATTATCAATCTACCACATTAAAAGATGTGAAAAAGTTTTGTCAAAATTCTTGTATCTATAGACTTAAATATTATACGTGGTTCATGTTAATTAATAATAATTTTGCATCTAAAACAATAAAATATTGTTTAGGTAATATTTATTTTTTTAAGTCATATTTAAATATAAATATATATATATATATATATATATATATATATATATAAAAGGCCTTGATTTCAATTTTCGCCTTAAGCCCTCAAATACATTAAACCTAACACTCGTAAAATCTAAGTATAAAATCATCTTCTACTTCCTCCCATGTGAACATCTTTCATGCGAAATCTTCTCTCCCATATACCTACATCCAAAGGGGAAAATTTACAAGTTAAGACTAACAAAATGTGGAAATAAATTTTAATTGATCAAATTTACCATTTCCTAATTAATATCTTAAACTTATGCGTCATTAAAGTTTAATTAAACGTTGTCTCCACTCTATCTCTTACTTTAAAGGTTAAAATCATGCATGTTGGACCCATTAAAGAGAAATTTAAGGCTTAAAATAATAGTTAAATGATTAAATTCTCTATTTTCCATTAGCTTAAGCTTTTACCTTCCAAGCATCATAACAGTAGCTTGAGGATTAGTCCCAGGTGAGCGTAAAAATGTTGAACCATCAATGACCCTTAGCGCATCCACACCAAGAACCTTATAATCACGATCAACAACCTTGTCAACTTGGCAACCTCCATGGAAATGCCAAATGGTTATGACAGTGTCTATACAAAACTGTTCCAAGGAAAACGCAGCACTAGGATGTCGTGGCCTCTTGTTCAATTGTAAACTCACCATCATATCTATCAGTGCTTGCACTGTCATATTGCTATACCGGAACTTTGAAAATGGATGTGCATTTACAACTTCTATAATGGTCCTCATGCCTTGAACACACCTCATTAGGTCCTCTGGTTCTTTGAAATAGTTAAAGGTAACTGTTGGGTTGTCATGTGGATTTGGGTTTCGAAGCTCAAGATAGCCTGTGGAGAGGGGACCTGTAACTTTTTCAACAATCACACCACCTTTAAAACTCTCCTTGGCAATGGCATTTATGATTTCAACAGCTTCAATTGTTGCTTTTGTGGGCACTATGAAGGGCTGGTCAGTCTGCAATTTGAGCAAAGTCATAGTTTTTTTTTTAAAAGTTAATTTATTCATTGGGGGTAATTACACTAATTTTACTATAATTAGGCTTGAATTCATTTTGCCTACCCGTAATTTAAAAAGTATCACTTTACTCACTTGAGATTTATTCAGTTTGTTTTTTGTAACTGCCTCTGTTAAAAACACGAGTAAATATGTATTTTTACTCTCCTTTTATGTCTCTCTTCTCTCAAATAAATAAATAAAAACAAACAAAACCAAGAGGAAATGCAATTAAAAATGAGGGTTTTGCAAAAATCAAGAACATCCAACCAATTCAAACCCAATAAAAACTCTTTAAACAAAGAAACCCAATGCATGTTGTTTTTCTTCTAAAGTTTTGCACTGATCTTGGTTTCTAATTTATCGCCATAAGTATTTTGACTAAAAACTATTTGGGAAGTGGGTTTAAATTGTTGATTTGAACTGTATTTGATAACTCATTTAAGATTGTGAATAGATGCCTCTTCTACAGCAAAAGGATGTTAATTAAGCAGCTTGAAGCAAGCCATTTCTGTCCCCTTTGTCTTTTGTACAAAAGCCATTACTACTCTAATTGATGTAGGTGCTCAGACATACAAAAACCAACACAACCACACACATCCAAACCCACGATCCATTCAATAGCCATGCCCTAAACTCCCTTTTTTCAAATCCTAACAACTAAAAGAAACCCAATCCCAAAATCAAACAAAAAACGACTTAGACAGAGGGTTTGGGTTTTGGTTTTTGAGCGAAGAAAGAGAGCCACCAACAACAACACTGATGACCCACCTCAGCCATGACAACACCGCAACCAAGACGTGACCGTCCCAACAACCCAAAATCTCAGATCGACCACAACAACCCATATGTCACGCTTCTCCTTCAAACCCAGACCCAAGGCAGCTGTGCTCCTCCATAAATCAAAACCCAAACCCATACAGCCATTCTTGTGCTCCTCCACTGTCCCCACTGTGACCCAAAGCTACCACCAATTTGAACCAGAGTAAGAGATGAGAGAGTCAAAGACAAAATAAAGAAATAAAGGGGGTGTTTGGCAACCCTTTTCAAACAACAATTTTCAGTTTTTAAACAGCATTTCACGCATTCTTATACACTTTTTCACGCACACGTATTTTCACAAATATTTTCAAACAATAATTTTCAGTTTTTAAACACGTCTACCAAACAGACCCAAAGAGACATAGAGAAAGAGAAGAGAGGAGAGAGCCTAAGAAATAAATGACATCAAGTAAGAAGAAACAATGGATAGAGTTAAGATTCAGTATATTTTGCCTTCAGTGCTGCAATGACATTTGTGATCTATTAGAGTTCTTCAGTTTTTAAGTCCATAAACTAAACAGCCCATAAATTTTTACAAATGCCTTCTTTTGATTTTATTTTCTTTTGATTTTGTACATATTTTTTGTTTTGAGAGGAACGAGACATAAAAAGAGTACAAAAATACATATTTACCACTGTTTTTAACAAAAGTAGATTATAGAAAATAAACAGAGCAAATCTTAGATAAATAAAATAATATTTTTCAAATCACAGCTAGGTAAAGTAAATTCGAATCTAACCACAAGTGTTATTACTGTAATTACCTCTTATTCATTTAAGCAAATAAATTTATTCAATAAAAAAAAACCTAAGCATAGTTCATGTTGTACCTCCTAAGTTTTGCTCTATCCAATATATTAAGAGAATGCACATGATTTTGAATTGAGACTTAATATTTATCTTATGTAAATAATTACAAATATAATTATATCAGTGTTATTTGAAATCGAGTTATCCTATACATTTTGAGAATGAAATGTGCAAATGTGTTCCAATAAAAAATGCATTGATATATCTAGCTAGTAATTAATTTGTTACGATCAAGAACAAATAGATTCATATCTTGTTTAGAAATACACATCATGGACTACAGAATATGCATCTGCTTACTTTGAATTTAATAGGCAGAAGGGACTCCATGTGGATTTTTCAATCAAAATTTTAATCAATGCCATTTGCTTTGAGAGAGAGTTTTTCTCCAAACTAGTTTGAAGAGAAAATCTTCTAATTTTATTTATATCATTTTATTGGAAAGTTTAGAGATAAACTTTGTCTTTCACTTTATGACATCATTATGTAATCATGGTATCAAAATACGCCATATATATATTATACGCAATTATAGATATTATAAAAAAAATTTAAATTTTAATAAGTAAATATGGGGTAGGAAGTTAAAACCTTATTTATGAACAGCCCTGGGTCTCTAGAAAGTCTTTGAGCCGCAGAAGAAAGTAAAAAACTCAGACTCTGTCCACTGATTGCTTCAATATAGTTACCAAACCTAGTGATGCCCACAGTTTGAACCAGAGACACTTCAACTGGAATTGGAGAGGGAATCGTAAGTATATTCACTGGATTATCAGCCATTCCTTGACCCACTAAGGGTTGGTCCAATACTACCTTGATCCCATGGGCCTGAAGATGGTCACTGGGCCCAATACCACTCAACATCAATAGCTGTGGGCTTCCAATTGCACCGGCTGATAATATTATCTCATTCATCGAATTCGAGTTCTTCATTAGGTATGCTTTGTGAAACACTCCCGATGCATCTTTGAAAACCACACCATAAGCTTGCGGTCTTGCTGTTCCTGCATCAAAATAATCAAGACGAAATTATCTCTTTTTTTCCTTGTTTATTTTTGGGTTGATTGGTGGATTTTGATTTAAATATTCTTGTAATTTGGGTCAAGTTGACTTTGGATTGACAAAACTTTCAACCCAACTAAACTGACCCAACCACACTATTAATAATTAAAAAGTATATATTATATTTTAAAGTTGTTTGTTTTGTTTATGAATTTTTGGATTTTGGGACTTAACTAGTTTAATTTTGATAGTTTTAAATGAATTCAGAATGTTAGACTCAATTGTGTAAATTGCAATCATTTATTAAATAATCAATTTGAATAATTAAAAAAAAACTGAAATTTTTTTTATTAGGCCTAACAAAATGACTCTAAACCAACAATCCAACCCAATCCCTACGTATTGGGTTGGTTTTAAAGTTATCATTGGCTGATTTGGATTTGATAGGATCATTGGAGAATGGAGATTTCTTAACTTGAAAAAGTCGAGTAAGGTTGAAAAAACCTCAAATTTAATCCAAATGGACCCATTCACACACTTCATGTTACAATAGGTAAGACATATCATGCAAGTACTCAATGAAAAAGCCTTACCATTATTATACCTAAACAAAATCTTGTACACAGTTGCATGCAAATAAACAGTAATCTTTCTTGGATCAGCATACTCAAGCAAATCTGCCGCAGTGTGTCTATGACCCTTCTTATCAAAAATCGTTCCTCCAATTTTTGTCCCATACAAATGATCATACGTAAACCCATTATAGGGCAACACCCCAGCCTCAAGCAAACCATCTCTCACAGCAATTTGATACTCTACCTTTGGTGGCTTAAACACCACCAACTTTTCCACCCATTCATAAGATTTGTTCACCAATGTCTCATCCCAACCAGCTTCCTTTACATAGCCAGTGCTAGCACGCGAGTAAAATCCGGCATTCAAGGCAGTTCCACCGCCTAAAACGCGTGCTCGAGCATTGTGCACGCCGTCTTCGGAAGTGAATTGTTGAGTAGGAGATGTAGGAGACGTATCCGAAAGAGTGTCTGAGAAATTTTCTATGTTGGTTATGTTTGGATTGCCATAAGGAGATCCTCCCCTTTCGAGGACTAAGACCCTTGCATTTTGTGAAAGTGTTGCTGCTAGTGGACACCCAGAAGTCCCTCCGCCAATGATTATGTAGTCGTAATATGTGATTGCTGGGGCTGAAGTTGCTTCTTTAACAAATGTGTAGTTTGGAGCTGCATGTAGAAAGGAAAAGAGATATACGAGAAGTTGGAACAATAAAAATGGTTGAATATAGTGATGAATAGTGTTAGAATAATGATTAAATTATTAAATTTATAATTTTTTAATAACTTCTTTTGAGACGGTCAATAAGTATTATGGTATCAAAGTAGGTGTTGACTCCATCTCCACTAAAGTCCTAAATTTACTATTGCCTAAGTTTAGTGTGGACTTTGATTACTTTTCTTTTTCTTTTTTGCTTACAATGTGTGATAGAAAAAACACCAATTCAATTTTGAACAAGATCAATTAGGCCAAGTATAGTTGATTAAACACAAATTCAGTCTACAAGACTAGGATATTGTATTCTCACATTTCAAAGAATAAAACATAGCTAGGCCACCTAGACATTTTGAAAGTGAGTTAAACCTAATATCAGTGTATGTCTCAGGGGGAGAACAAACTGTAAACTAAAACATATTGTGTACCTTTTTCTGCGTGAACAAAGCCATGAAACATGAGAATTCCAAAAAGAATAGCCCCTATAAAGCTATAACATCGCGAGCCCATATCAAAAATTGCTGAAATCTTCTTTACAGAACCAAAAGCCAAGCAATCTCCTTTAAGAAGTGTAAACTGAGAGCTATTTTAAAGAGCCCCTACCTTGTTCTATATATTTTGGGTAATGATGTTATATATAGTGAAAATTTGAATGAGCAAGCCCCACAAATATATAGATGATTTAATGATTCAATTGCATGAAACTTGCGCACATGCAAGGCAACTTAAACTTGGGCTCCTTTGGATAAGGATTTGGTATTTCTTATCAAAACAAACAAGGCATCAATGACGTGGCTTTTAGGCTTAGTGAATAGCATGGATGCGTACATGCATCGATAATTAAAATGAGAAAGACAAAAAAAAAAAAAAGTACAGATTTGTGAAGAGGAGTTCAAGATGAAGAGGTGCTTCCTTTGTTGACTTTTCTCTTTTTGCCATGTTTTTCTCCATTTTCAACAACTTAGGTGAGTGAGTTTAGGTTATTGTCTCCTTATTGTAGTACATGTTCTCTGTTCTCTATATAAGGCCTTCTACAGATTGTATAGAATCCAATAAGTGTGTGGCATCCAAAAGTGTTAAGTACACTAAGATAGCAAATAAGAGTATGTTTGGTAGACTGTAATAGGTATTGTAATGTAATAGTTATTCTTATGGTTTAACTATTCAATAGTCTAGTTATGTTTATATTATAGGGAATAGTTATTTATTATGAATAATCATTCTTTAAAATGAGGAATAAGAAAGGGAGTCAATTTTGTACTGAAAACCATTTCAATTTAGTCCAGATAATGAAATATTTTGATATTGATCAATACCGATGTATCGTTTTGAAATTATCACATTATATATAAATATTATATATCTAAATTAATATATTTAATAAAAGGGTAAAGTCTAAAAAAGAAGAAGCCAAATCCCTTATTTGTCAATCCGTACTGTATATTACTTAAAAAAGAAAAAGTCATGATATATATATATATATATATATATCTTGTTTTTTATTAGCCTGACAGTGGAAAACTGGAAATAACTCAAATGAATTTCAAATGCTTATGCCATTTAAAAATAAAAATAAAAACTACTACTTGAGTTTGACCATCTAATGGAAAGTTAAAAAGTGGGAATCTATTTACTAGAAGAAAACACATATGGCACTTTCTCCCTCACTCTTTATGCTGACGCTCTTTTAATTTTCAACAACCCCCACCCACCTCCCCTCTCTTTCCCCCTACATTGGGTCCTCTCCTCTCATTATCTTCTATGCTTTTCTTTCCCTTACATAGATCAAATTTAAACAAATGCTCTCCATCTCTCTATTTTGCTACGTGAAGATTGAAGAATATACGACACTAAAAACAAATCAAATACAGATTTATCTCTCTCTCTCTCTCTCTCTCTCTCTCTCTCTCATGTTGTGTAGAGAACTTGAAGAATTTTGTTTCGGTCCGGTATGAATTTACCAGCCGAAATCCGATATTAGTCTCCGGCACTTTCAAAACGACCCGATAAGGCCGGTATTTAAATTGGAACAAAACAACCTTGTTTTTGTATCGGTGTAGGTATCGGTACGACAAATTCCCACCGGTACAGTACGGAATTGTTTTCCTTGAGAATAAATATTCATCTCTAAAAGGGCTATAACCGTTATTCCTTGGTAGGTGCATTAATTTCTAAAAATATATTTCCAAATAAATAAACTTTCCATATGTACATAACAATTATGAAAATAATAAATCATTAAAAAAAAAAAACTAACCTCTCTTTTAAATTTAAAAAATATTATTTTTTAGAAAATATAATGATATGAGAAAGATATTTTCTAAAATATATCTTAAGTTTGATTTAAAATGCTTTCATTCCATTATTTTCAGGGTTCTATTATTGTGTTACCATCAAACAAATAAATGGTAATACGTATTACATTACATCATCTTTTATTCCTTGTAATATCTATTCCTATTACTATGTAATTTTCGTTATAGTCTACCAAACGTGCCCTAAGTGTAAGAAATAAGAAAGCAAACAACGAAATAGTGATGAGTGATATGCGTAGCAAAGTGTATGTAGGATCTATTTGGATACAGCTTATTTTGCTAAAATTGAAAAACACACTGTAGCAAATAAGTGAAAAAACGCCAGCTGATTATCTGTTGGATTCGAGTACTATAGCTCAACTGAAAGTATGCAAGGGTTGCGTTTTTACTTCTTCTTCTTTTTTTCCCTTCTATTCACTCCTCACCCACCCGAACGCCTGTCTCTTCAAGAAGAGAGGTCCACACCCACCAGAGAAATCCACAAGGAAGACCTACATCGGTCCAACGCCAGCGAAGAGCCGAGGAAGACAAACTAGTCTGATGCCTGCGAAGGTCAAATTCCCTCATGGTGGTGGATTGGTTGATCGGTAGTGGTTTGATTTACGTTTGCTAGGTAGATCCATTTGATCGGTTGCTGGGTTTGATCAGTTCCGTTTGCTAGGTAGATCCGTTTGATTAGTTGCGTTTGCTAGGTTTGATCCGTTGATCGTTTGATGGGTTTGATTTTTTTTTTTCACATGGGTTTGATTCATATGGTTTTGGTTTGACTATTTTGATCTTCTGTTTTGATGGGTTTGCTGGGTTTCAAGAACATGAATAGTTATGTTTTGGGAAAAACATGAAGAACACGCATGCATTTGAACATCTTGGTGGCGCTGTTGATTGGTGCAGTGTTGGTGGTGGTGCACGCCGCAGTGAGAAAGACTGATGATTTGTTCTTGGATGAAGAAGCTTCTGGGTTGATGACTGGTACTAGTACAAATTCTTCCAAAAAAAAAATAATAATAATGAAAAGAAAAGGAATAGTACATGCCTAGTTTGATTGAAACAGTACACAAATGCAATGTTTTACTTAAACAGTGCGTTGAAGGAAAAATAAGCTACGCATTTTAGTTCCCAGACTTGGCGTTTTTCTTCATTACTGTTTGCATGGGTCTCACCTATGACCAAATGGTAGACGCTAGACGCATAACAATGATCTGAATCCAAACGCACACTTAATGTTTTAAGCATCAATAAAATTATATTTTATTTATAAATCTCAACACGCCCTGCCATGCCTCATCACGTCTTATGTGTGTGGATTTGGATCAATTTGAACTTGGGACTTTATCTTTCTCCATCTTGCTGACTTTTTGGGCTTTTATGACCTTTTGTGATCTTTTAGTTTAACGTTGGCGATTAGCTTCCTTTGCAAGTGAATTTAATAATTATTGGGAAAATTTAACGGATGTCGTAAGAATATTGATTTAAAAAATATTTTTAAAAACTTTTTATAGGAAAATAAAAAGAAATTGATTTTTTTTTTGGAATTTTTTTATATTTCTTATGAAAATGGTATCAAAACTTTCTCAAAATAGTTCATTATTAACAAATACCCTAAGGGCACCCGTAAACTAGATCTTTTATTATTTAGGGTAAATTATAAACTTGGTCCCTAATGTTATTTATTGTGTCAAATTGACTCTTATTATTTTAAATGTGTTAGTTTAGTTCCTAACCTTTTGGTATTACATCAAAATAGTCTCTACTATTAAGTGATAAATGAAAAAAAAAATGATCAAGTTAATTGTGATGATAAAAAATTAGTTTTTATGCCACCTATGTAGTGAATTTTTTGAGTTCATGGATTGGCTAGAAATAAAAGAAGGTAAAAAGAAAGTTAAGAGGGGGGGGGGGGGGGGGGACTTCATATGTGTGTGTGATTGGGGGTGTAAACCACCTCCCACCTCCAAATTGCTATTTTACATTCTCAAAGCCCAAAACATGCTTTATTCAGGTTGCTATAAAAATTTTGGCAACTATGAATAGTAAGTTTGTATATATACAAACTACCACGGCATGGTTGTAAAACAAAAATATATTATTTTATTTTATTTGATTCAAAGGAAAAGATATAAAAGGAGTGAAAGAGAGAAAAAGAGTTAGGAAGAAAGAGAGAGAAATGAATAAGGTTGAAAAATAAGAACTGGGATGTTGGGTGAGTTATAAAATAGGATGGTACAATAGATAAAGTAGCTTTTAAATGTGTAAAATATGTAATTTTTAGACACCCAGATGTGAACGCTCTAAGTAAATTGATCGTGTTCTGTGCTCCCAATTTGATATTGTATTTGTATGGTCTAAACAGTTGCTTTTCTTTTTCCCTTTATTATTTATTTTTAAGGCCAAACAGCATTAATGTTACAATCATCTTTATCTTACATTGTGTGAAGGACTCGAAATGCCCAGGATTAGATATATTTGGATTGGACAAAACTTAGGTATAGTACCTTAGGTGCTCTTCCTTAGGTTCCCATTTTAAGATTCAGCCATGTGGCTATTTAACTAAAAAATATACTTCCATCTCATGAGAAAAAATTCACATGGCAAAATCTTAAAATGGGAACCTAAGGAATAGTACCTAAGTACTGTACTTACGTCTTGCTCATTTGGATTAATTTAAGGAAGTTTGGCCCAAACACCCCTTAAAAAAATTAACATGATTACATATTTTGAAAATCTATTTGTTGAATTGCATGTTCTTTATGATCTTAACACGCAAGTCAAATTTCGTTCCAATCAAATATTATTTACTATTTGATCCATAAATTTTTTTTTTATGCATAATCTTATATTACAAAAACTTAAAATGTAAACATTTGTTAATAACATAACTATTGATCTTTGATTTTTTGAAAATTTTGCAAGTATGAAAGATATGAGAATAAAATGTAATCTATAATGTGAATTTATCAAAATTCACATTTAATAAAAAGATATTGAGCGGTGTTTGAGCCATTGGCTACAAACATGTTTGGAGCAAAATTTTGTCCTTAATTTAAGGCCACTTAAAGTAGATAAAAGAGAACCCAAAATCATGCAGCCAAATGAGAACAATTGAATTTGGTCCATCATCATCAATTCAAAATGGGTAAGATGCAACCCTTGATATCCTATTCAACCATAAAAAATTTTACCAGTTAAGCTAATTAATTGGAACCCACTTGCTAAATATTGAAACAACAAATATGTAATGAGTTAATTATCTTTGACTTTACTATGGTAAATGTCTTCATAGAATCTAATGATGTCAAAATCGTCAACTGTGTAGATTCGTCCAGACAATGTCAAATCCTTGTCATTGAGCCTACAATATGCGAGATGAAAGCTCTCCTCAGATAGTCACCAGTGTGGTGCCTGCCACAGGGCCTCTGTTGATAAAGTCAGTAATGGAAGTCTTTTAGGAAATAAGAGAGCTCAGAATATCAAAATGAGGTAAGCTAGAATGTAATTTAGTTGAATGTATGTACCTGGTTTGGTCATGGTGGACTTGTATATATAGCTTCACTGTTTCTAGCCGTTGGGGCTTTAATTGTGGCTTTAGTGCCTCTTTTTGTAATGCTTTAAGGCTCATTAATGCGGGTGTCGATGAGCTCCCAACAGTATAACAGCTAATTAGTAACTAATCGAGGTATAAAAGCTTCTTATTAATGATTTACTTGTTTTTGTCCACATCAAGGCAGGGTGGACGATCTTTTTTAATGAGGTCATCTAGGTAGGAGAGTTTGTCGGTCCCATCAGATGCCCCTCCAGGTTCTGTGGTCGTCATTGCATGTTAGGACGACCACCAGAAGGTGAAAGATTTTCTGCCCAGACATGACTCTTGGGATTATGTTCTGCATTTAATGCGTAATGGCGATGTTGTACACATCGTGGCCACGTGGCTTTCCCCGAATGGTGTAGTTAATGCCCCACTTGTGTGACCCTCGAGTTTCCCGCTATTTTTTCAGTTTTTTGTCCCTTGTTTTTAAACTTCCTTTCTTTTCTCATTTTCTCTCACTTTTTCACTATCATTGCTCTGTGCTTCTTCTTCCTCAAGCTGCGATTTTGTGCTTCTTCTCCAAGCTGCGATTTCCTCAAGCTTTCTCTTTCCGTGGTTGCTTCGTTTGAGGGATGTCATTTTTCCCTCCTTTTTTTTTTGCTTTTCGTTGCATAGATAAGTTGTGTAGACTTCTGATTTTCTTTTTTGTTTTGGATTTTGAGGAATTGTACAAGTTTTTGGTTGCTTTGGGTTTTCGGGTTTTGATAAATGTTATGGGTTTTAGGATTTTTGCCTCTCTTCCTTGGTTCTTTGGGTTTCCATGGTTAGTGGTTCTGAGATTAAGATAGCTTGCCCCCTTAATTTCATTTCTTTTTGCGCTTTTGGGGGCTGCTTTAGGTGCTTCCCGTTCCTTCTCCCCCTTAGTTGAAAGCTTTGTTTTTTAAGGCAATAGCCTGAGTGTAGTTTTGGCTAACGTGTTCCCCTTACTACGTCAGTTAGTAGATTGGTTCGAGAATCTAGCTGGTGAGCGAAGAGCAATGTTAGAGGTGAGATCTAGTGAGCTCAAGACGAGGTTGTCGTCTAGCGACGATCTTGTGGAGATGGAAGAGGACGTCGCCACTTCTGGCTTGCGGCAAATTAAGGCTTTTCATGCTCTCAGGGAGGCACGTCGCCTGGACACCGAAATGCTTTCTAGGTTTAGAGAGAGATTCCAGTTCCCTGAGAGGGTTATGGTTCGTTTTCCCCATGAGGAGGAACGGGGCTGCCATTTTTCGCCCTGGGAGGTATGCTTCTACGAGGCTGCTTTCCTGAGCAGGCTTAGATTCCCTGTCCACTTTTCATTATGGAGCTTCTAGGCCGTTTCAATATTGCTCCCGAGCAATTTATGCTCAACTCGTGGAAGATAGTGGTCAACTGTATGAAAATATGGTTAGTCGTTACTGAAGGAGATATGATTAAGGTGGACGAGCTTGTTTATTTTTACTGTTTAAAGGAGTCCAAGGAACATGGGTACTGCAAACTAGTGCCTTGGGAGAGGAGGACTAGGATCTTCAGGGACTTGCCCTCGTCATTTAGATACTGGAAGTCCCGATTCTTTTCTTGTGTCCAGGAATGATTAGGAGGCTCTCTTTGACGAGGTTTAGGGTGATCTCTCTAGGTTGCTCCGTTGGTAGAAAACCCCGAGTCTAGGTGCGTCGTCTTTTCTAGTAGTCCTTCATCTTTCATTCATTTGTATCTACTATCACGGCTAATCTTCTTGTTTACTTTTGTGCAGTTAAAAGATGACCCAAGCTCAAGAACAAGTATCGGCAATGCGTTGAGGTGGCTATAGAGTATGCTAAAACGATCAATGATTTTGACAATTTGGTCTATCCCCGCACTTTAGCTCTGCACTGTCTTGGCTCAGAGCCATTCACCTACGTCTTGCGCACCATTGAGATTGAAGAAAAGAAGAGTAAGTGTTAGGATGTGTGCCTCTAAATCCTATTGTATGATGCTATATATGACTTAATGTTGTGTTTAATAAAGTTATTTTATTTTTATCTAAAATAATGGTAACATGAATATTAGGACATTATCATATAGTCCGTGAGATGCATAGTATGTGATTTATGTGATTTAGTTACAGAAGATATAAATCACAAGTTCTTTGTAAACTCAGAATTTATAGTTCGTAGTCGGTGATGAAATTGGACATTTCATCTGCGAAGACTATAACGTATCAACTAAGATGATTTGTCTTGATCATGAAAATGGAGACTTCTAGTTGATATGTTGATATGTTTTAAGAGTTAAGACATATTGAACTGAACTGCTGTGAGATTTATTATTCTCCTAACGACTGTCAAATGAATAATAAATCTCACGACTTCTATTTGCATGAACTCTTAATCCTGAGAAAATAATAGAATTAATCATGAGGTGTAAGTTGTTTTGATACAACAGAAGTAAGATCTAAAGTAACGGTCAAAATCTCAGTATATTGAGCAGCCACATTTAGTGTTGATGGAACATATATTCTCAAGATGGAATTCAAAATCTCTTAACGGAGATATAAAATATTCCCTTGAAATTAGTTTAATGGGTTTGTTATTCAGAGAGTTAAGCCCAATCACTTTGGTAAAAAGTTACTAAAGTATATATTTATGAAATTGGATTTCATGAATATATGATGAATAATTTTAAAGGATTAAACCGGGTACTCAAGGATAAGATGTAGTAATTTACAAAGTGGCAGTCTATATTCATGACTTTGTATTACTACGAATATTTTATGAAGGGATTGCATGTATAATAAAGTCTTGGGATATAATTTATTAATAAGGCCTAGAGTGCAATTATATTTATCTAGTGGTATTAAATATAATTAATGATAACTTTGAACTTGTCAAGAGTTGACGGAAAAGCCCAAGGCCTATTGAAGCTAGTGACTTATTGGTCCCTTTTGGTCCCACTCCAAGCCACACACTAAAGCCCAATTGGAAAGGCCCAATAAGCCAACCCAATTAGATAATCAGTTAGTTATAAAGGGAGAAACATACAGAATTTTTTTTTAAAAGTGTAGAGAGAAAGAAAAAAAGAGAGTGAGGCACTCTTTCATTCTCTCTTAGAAACTGATTGAGAGACCACACTTCTTGGGCGTAAAGTGGAATTGGAGTGAAGATTAAAAGTGTTCCCAAGTGCCTCTAATATTTGTTTTGAAATTCTCCACACCAAGGTACGCTATCTTGTTTTTAAATTCTGAAATTTTGCATAGTGCATGTTATCAATCATGAATGAAATAGATCCTTGTTTGTTACTTCCGCTGTGTGTTTTGTATGAAATACAAAACCAGATTTTTTTCTAACAGTAAATACTTTATTTAGTTCATCACTATTTTTGCCCTTTTTTATTTTTATTTTTTTATTTAATTACAAGTGTTTCCTTCTTGCAGAGAATTCAATCAGGAGATGTATGCAAAAATGAGGTCAAAGAAGAATAAGCCTTTATCCAATCTTGGGAAGAGGACAGTTTGTGTCATAGAGAAGGGGGTCTCTGTCACCTCAGCTGCCCTAGGAACTGAGATGACGAGGATAGCTTCTCCAGCTACCTCGGTTAAAGAGATTGCTCCCATCATGAAGAAACCCCGTGTGGCCGAGAAGGGGAAGGAGAAGGTTGTTTCTTGCTTGTCCAGCATTTGGGACGACATTGGCCTTGCGCTGGCTAGGGCGCAGGAGGCCTTTACTGCTGAGGAGATGGGGGTCTTTTCTGGCACCCCTTCTAAGGAGGTTATGGGCCAACACGTCCATAAGCTTGTCCAAGTAATGTACCTGTGTAATTTCACCCTTTTTATTTATTTATTTATTTATTTTTGGCATCATTTTGAAGGTTGGATCCTCTTTTCAGGTGTTGGGGGAGAGTGTAACACCCCGACTCAACTTTATAGTTAAACTATGTGTTTGAATGGTTGATTATTATTTGAGTCACTTACTTTCTAAAATTAATAGAAGAATAATTAATAAATATATCATTTTATAATGCCTTTGAATAAGAATTGTAAAGATTATAAATAAGTGAACGACTAATTGTATTATAAATATATACTATGTACAAAACTGTATAAAGTGGTTAAGTTATTAGATATATAGTTGTTAGGGTTTAATTAAGTGTATAAAGGTAAGGGTTTATATACAAAGTTATTTTATAATTTTAGCATTTCTAGAATATAGAACTATGGGAGGGTGAAAAGTATAAATACTAAAAATTGAAAAGGTGAATCAACCTTTTCTTTCCTTATCAACACACGTGCCCCAAAAAACCTTCTCCCTTATCTTTTCTTTGCTGCACCACTCTTCTTTCTTTGTTCCTTAAATTCTCCTTTCTTTGTTCTTATCATCAACATCTCATCTTGTTCTTCTTTGACTTTTCAAGACAGCTAGAATATCCAAGAAACTCTCTTCCTCTCATTTCCCACGGATCCACACAAATCAAAATTTCTCACCTCACTTTACTCTCTTTTCTCTTAAGGAAAGAGTTAGAAGCTCTCTTAAGTCTCTCTTCTCAAACCCACAGGCCCACACCTCAAAAGGAAAATAAGGCCCTGTTTGGATAAAAAAATTTCCTCACTCAATTTCCATCACTCATCACTCATCACTCATCACTTATTACTCATCACTCATCACTCATCACTTATCACTCATCACTCATCACTTAAAAATACTATACCCGTTTGGTACCATCACTCAGTTTTCATCACTCATATTTTTCACACTATTTGTGGGTCCCAGTCTGTCAACAGTGCAGCTTTTTCCTTTTTTTTTTTTTTTTCTGTGTTCGTTCACGTTCACGTCCGTATGGCTTTTTTTTGTTTTTTTTTTTTTTCAATACCAGATCACCCAAACCCAAAAAAAAAAAAAAAAAAAAAAAAAAAAGAACTAACGTTAACGTTGAACCCAGGAAAAAAAAAAAAAAAAAAAAAAAAAAAAACTAACGTTAATATTGAACCCAAAAAAAAAAAAAAAAAAAAAAACCTGAAGACCGAACCCAGAAAAAAAAAAATAAAATAAAATAAAAAAAAGTCAGCCGGTCAAAAGTTGCGGCTGTGGGTCCCTCAATGTGTGTTTAATTACAAAAATGTCATTGAGTTATGAGTTATGGAAACTGAAAACAGCTAAAATGTGTTTTCAGTTTCCATAACTCATAACTCAAAAATCAGAGAATTGAGTGATGGAAACAGAGTTATGGAAATTGAGTTATTTGAATCCAAACAAAGTTTTTATCATGGGTCCCACCATTTTTGAGTTATGAGTTATGAAAACAGAGTTATGAGTTATGGAAACAAGCTATCCAAACACCCCCTAAAGCTCCAACTAATTTCTTCATCATACTCTCTCAAAGAAACTAGAAAACTCAAATACTCTCTCCAGCTCAACCTCTCATACTTTCTAGTCTAGAAACTAGGAAAGGAAAATCCTTTCATGCAAGAGTGATTCTACTTCTATTTCCCCTCAAGAACCATAAACTTCGTAAGGATTCTAGCTACTTTCACCTTAGAATCTATAATTTCTTCATGGAATCTTTAGTCCATATTGGATTAGGAAAAATAACATTTTTCTTAGCCTAGAATCGATAATAAAATCAACTAGAAACATGTGACCAATCACACCTTAATTCTTAGGTGTTATATTTTAGGTTCTCTAATTAAAAAATCAATTATATTGTTGTATTTAACTCTGAGTCACGTAGTTGAATTTAAGTGTTCTTGCGAAAGATAATATTCTTTGAATTATGTTGGTCAATATACAAACATAGTTGAATTTAATAATGCTACCTAAGATAGATAGATAGATATAAATATATATATATATATATATATATATATATATATTCCTTTTTGAGAAAGAATTGTGCTACCTAAGATAGAACGTGTAAGAAATCATAACTATGTCTTACCTTTTTTTTTTTTAATTTTAAAATTTGATAATTAGGGAGGAGGAAATCTATAAGTTTGATTTTCCACCTATTATAAATTGGAGTTTATGCTTGATTATGTTTTTTTTTTTTTAAATGTTGGAGTATGAGTTTTTGACTTTCTTCATCACTTATTAAGAAGGTTGGAAAAGAAAAATAATTATTATGCAATAAATTAAAGCTCCACAAAAGTCTTTTAGGGAATATGGTAGGATGGAGATGATTTTGCTAATAAATTAATAATGTCTTCTTCTTCTTTTTTTTCTTTTTTTTTTTACTCCTATCAACTATGCACCCAATTTTTTTGAGTCCATGGATTGGTTAGAAAGAAAAGAAGGTAAAAAAAAGTGCTTCCTTCTCTACAAGTGTATTGAATAACTTTACATCCAACAATAAGTTTCAATTGCTAAGAGTTAGCCATATACTGGAATCTATACAAAGGGAAGAAGTCTCTACAAAATCAAGACCAATTGGGAATTGACATAAGGATTCAACTGTAGGTTAGTACTTTAGGACATACTAGGTTTGGGTTAAGATTCCTTATATTTGTAATCTCTTGATTTTGATTAGTGATTCTTGGGAGTAGTGACTTGAAAATCACCTAATGAGGTTTTTGCCTTGTGATAGGTTTTCCCCATTAGCCAACAAATTACCGTGTCAAATTTAATATCCATTGTACTCAAGATTATTTTGTGATTTGTTCATGCCACCACAATTTTGCATGTAATTTGACATAATTGGGTAATTAAATTAATTAATTGGGATCAATCTATAATCTAACAGTCAAGAATCTTGTAGTCTAGCGGCATTGTTTGTTCTTGCACTTTGAATATGTACTCTCTTATTGTATGTAATAACTATTCAATTATACGAAAGAAAAAAAAAATATCATAGGTTTGAATTTTGGGTGACATTCATAATTATAATTATTTTGAATTCGACATTCATATAAATTTTATAGACTCTTTCTTTTTAGAAAATCGTTGAACCATTCACATTTACGTGTTGTTTTGTTTTGTTTTTTTAATCAGAAGTTGCAAAGTTGCACCATTCACACTACTGATGTTTTTCTATAATTAAAAAAAAAAAAAAACATTTCTGATATAGTTTCCTCATAAAAAATTAAAATAAAATAAAAATGACTGATGTAGTATTATAGCACTGGCAATAATTAGGGTTGTGCAGAGTACCCGGCGACCCACCGGACCCAATAATCCTAACCGGAACCGACCCGTCACGACTGGACCGACACCTCTGACGGGTCGACGACGGGTCCTAGTCTTCAGAACCCAACCCCGGTTGGTTGAATGGCGGGTTTCGTCCTCAAAAACCCGATCTACTCGACCCGCCTGACAAAACCTCAAAAAGAAGCTGAAATCCACTCCAATCCGGTCATAAGGTGGTGACGTTTGGGCTTCTCAGCTTCGATCCGGCCACGTTTGGCCCTCATTTACTCAAATCCTCTCTCAAATATGCTTAAATCCGGCGAATCTAGCCTAGATCTACTCAAACTCTAGTAAGCTCAACTCTAACTCGGCCAAATCTCGTTAGATTTCAGCCAAACCTTGGCCAAATTTCCATAGATACGAAAGAATATCAGCCAAATCTTGTTAAATCTGGCCAGATCTGACGAGATCCGATGAGATTTAGGCCAAAATCTGGCGAAATCACAAAACTCGAAACTGACTAATTTCAACCCGAAACCCAAATATGACCCGATCCGATTGATCTGAACTTCCCACGAGTCGGTTGCGGGTCGAAATTTTCCCCACCCAAGAAGGTCGGGTCGAGTCCGAGTTGGGCACAAATCCGACCCAGCCTGACCTGTGGACACCCCTAGCAATAATATTAAATTAGCTCCTAGTCCCAGGCGTTCAGGGCCAATGGGTCTTATGACCCGCGACTTGTTGTGGGTCACTAGTCGGGCCATGGTACAATATAGCCCAACTTGGATTTCGGTCAAGAGTTTTTTTTTTTTTTTTTAATCATCATTTGGCCTAAGGATGTCAAGAAACTACAAGAATGAGGCCGATAGTGATTGTACGAAGTTTTCCTTCAAACTTGTTTGAAGTAGCCTCCTTCAACTTATTATGTTGAGTTCATAAAAAAAAAATTTGTGTATTAAATCACTTGATTTATTAAATAATTTAAGTCACATGAATATTAAGTAGGTCATGTGATTAAAAATTGTAGCAGAGTCAAGATTTTAGTTTAAGGTGGGTAAGATTAAAAGGAGTAGCGATAGTTACAAACTATATGTACATAACACATAGCTGAAATCGTATTCACAATTTTAGTTATAATTGCAACAACATCAAAACACAATTTCACAATTGCGGGGACAAAAGGTCCCAGATACGTTTTTGGGCCATGAGCTTAAGCCAAGGACGTTTGCTTGTCCGAGGACGGGTTAATGGTAATAACGATATCAAACTTACAGCCCTAAAAGCAAATGTGCCAGATGAATTGAATGTAAATAATCCGAGGAAGGCTACCTCCTCTGCTGAGTGCAGCGAGGATCAGGTGGTACGTCATATTAACTAAAATGATATTTTAGACGGTGTTGGGGATGAAGATATGTTTAAAAGGGGCATAGAGAGCAAGAGGGGTTGAAAAAGATTTTAGAGAAAGTTGTTATCACCACATTGAATGCTCTGTACCTAAGTCTCTAGCTGCATTTATGAAGAAGTGATACTTGAACAGTAATTTTAAGCCTTACAGCTATTACCTAGGGACTTCCAAAAGAGGTGGATGGGACAAGTATCAAAGGGAGCAGTTCGAATCTACATGTGGAGAGTAAGAACAGAAGAGAGGAAGAACTATAAAAGATAGGAAGGTCCTGTAAAAGAAGGTGGGAATAGTTGTAAAGATCTTTAAAGTAAGAAGAAATATAAACAATTGGTTCTCGACTTGAGTCCAAGGATAAACTTCATCTTATAAACTTGTTCATCTATATTGTTTTGTGATCTTGGGCCATTTCCATTATAGTTCAAGCTCATTAGAATCAAGATTTCTAGCCCACACTCTATAAATTCATTGTATCAGGTTCTTTGGGCCTATGTCCTCCTTTTTGTTGGGCCGAGGCTTGAATTGCAACCTTACAACAATTATAATTGAAACTGTGTTTTCAACACATGTTATTTAGTTGGAGTGCGTACGACAATGTAATTCAACGTGTGCAACAGCAATTAATGAGATTAAAAGCACAATTGATCCAAAAATATTAATTGAGATAGAAATAGTAGACTTTATTGAAAAATGAAAATATCTGTACAGCCCCAATAATAGTCTTAGCCATGTGACAACAAAATAGCCCAATCATGCTAGTTTAAATAAATTTCTCTATTTCATTCATAACATTTCAACCAATCAACTCTCAGCAAAAGCACCTTTGCTATATATGACTTTTGTTAGAACTAACAAAAAACCTTTGAAAATGATGCAACTTCAAGCACATCTTAAAAGCTAGCAAGGATTTCATTTAGACACTTTAAATTCAGAGCTTCAGAGAGTTTGGGGTGCCAATGTGAAAGCCCCTTGTTTCAAGGCTTTAAAACAAAGAGTATTTCCCAACTTTTGAAACTTTGCAGCAACAACTTGTTGACCCATAAACTCATGGATTAGCTAGCCAAGATTCCCTCAAAAATATTGAATTTCAATTATTGTTAGACACGAAAAGTGCCTTGAGACTTCTAATAATTAACAGAAAAGAAAAACTACTGTGAGTCCATTATTACGTTATCTCTTCTTAGCAAAAATAAAAATAAAAATAAAAATAAAAATGTAATACCTATCTCTTGACCCTTGGTTAGAGAGAGCAAACTAATCTAAAAATCTGGTAAAGGGGGATAAAATAATCTTTAGACTCTGATGATGCAAAAATCGTCAATGAGCCGAACAATCCTCATGTGTTCTTTGACGAAACCTGCGAAACACAAACACAGAGAAAACCTTACAGAGAGTACCAGTGTAGTACTAGCCAGAAACCCTCTGAAGGTTAAGTTAGAAAGATAATTTCTACAACTCTAGATTGCCAGAGCTAGGGAATTATGCGTACCTGAGAAAAGAGGAGCTTGGGCACTTATATAGTAGTGAATGGTGAATGAGATTTCTTTGAAATAGGAATCTTTCCTTGTTGGGAGGGTCCGGCACTCTAGGGTTTCCAAGATTTTAAGGTGCCTTTCCATATAAGAAATACACGGGCATTATCTTGCGTGTTTTCCCAGATATTTCCATGCATAAATATCCATGGAGTGCAAGTTAAGATATGTTGGACCTATCGGCCTCTTCAACTCATCGGCTTCTTGCTTCGTACAAGGATTCCAATCGGCTCAAGGAGGTGTTCGTCGGGATCATGGTGGGGTCATCGCTTTTGTCTCGTCGCTTTCTGTGTCGTCGCTTTTGGTGTTATTGCTTTTGGACCTCTATATATAACCATGAAGTTGACGGGTCTGTAAATACCGTTGGCTTCATGGTACGACACGTCTTAAATCATATCTCAAGAATACCCTTATCAAACTCGTATATTAAAAGAGTGGATTCTCATTTGAGTTGCTATGTAGTGGGTTGGAGAAACCTTCCACCAAAGAAGTTTGTAGGAAAATATCCACTTAAATTTGATAGCTATAATTGTACAACCAGGTACAATGGAAGAACCATTCGCACTGTTGGCTCTTTAAAAGTTCAGTTAAAAAGCTTAATTTTCTATTAATTAGATTTTCCAATACACACATGCATGCATAAGATACTTCACTTTATGTATTATATTTAAGTGCTTTTTTTATATTATTTTTAATATTTCATTCACAACCGCACACTACGAATTGAATGCCAAGATCGACCACCTCATGACCAAGTTGTCACGCAACAGTTAAGATTGACCTCTCAATAACTAAGAACGGCTAAGTTGGCCACTCCATAACGGTGATTGTCCACTCAATAACCAAGATCAGCCAACCTACAACTTAATTGCCAATCCAATAATCAAGCTAGGCCACTCGATGATGCTGAGAGAGAGAGAGAGAGAGACTCAGAACCGTACTATAGCCTTTTTATTTTTTGGCGAGCGTATGGATTCGTGGTGCTTTTTTTTTCTTTTTTTCTTTTTTTTTTTTTGAGGGGGATTCGTGGTGCTTTTAGTTTGGAGTTTAAGCTTAAATATATTTGGCTAAGATAATCTCCAACATGCTCTTCAAACATTGTTTTCCCGAATTTTCCCGAATTTTGGAAGCGAAGTCATAAATCCTCCAACAGACTCTTTACTCATGAAGTTTTTAAATCTAAAGTGACTCTTTAGACGAGAAAAGTCATTAATGGTTTGCGTAAAAAGAAAAAAAAGGATTCGGATATAATATTCAATTCTCTTTGTCTCTCTCTCAAATTAAATAAAAATAAGAATGAAGAAGGAATATTACTGCACATCTTTGGTGCGATAGTCATTCAATAAATATAAGTATTTGTGAGGTGTGAGGAGGAGCAAAGATCGGGGTTCAAGCTTCCAGGATGAAGTTTTACACACATATACGTTTAGATTAGGTTAGAGTAAAATTATTATCTTGTGTGTATATATATATATATATATATATATATAAAAAATAAAAAAAGAACGAAGAAGGAATGGAGTAGTAATATTTTAGTCGGATGAAAATAAAGAGTATAGTTTGTTAGTTAGATTTAACATATGTAGTCATCGGAACTATTCTAAAAAATGAGAAATTAGCACTACTTGTATTTGCATAGTAGGTAAGTAAAATATAAAAATTATTTTATTTTCTCTAAATTTGGGCTAGAAAATAGTGACGATGGTAGAGATGCTCAAACTCATGTCGAACAAACTCTTGTCAACTATTTTAAAATTTTCGTAACATGATACAGAACTTACTATCTTTTTAGAAATCTTATGTTGGACAAACTCGTCAACTGTTCAAAATTTTGATTGCTTATGCAATAAACGATCACTGCATGGAATTTGCATGAAAAACAAACATTAACAACCATGCTCACGCAAAATGTGAGAAATATAATCTCCTTTAGACTCAGTTACCATACCTTGTGCATTTCTGCATGGAGGCTATTAGCCTATGATTAGATGGTGTTAAGCTAAACCAGTCGTAGGGCAGCTCTCCTTTGGCAAGTCAATGGGATGAAATTTTGGTAGCTCTACATGTTACTCAATCAATCCCCAGTACATGCCAAGGAAGAGACGCCCTAGAACTGGTTTGCTTATTGAAGCCAATTTCCTTCTAATGCATATACTGCCTAGCTAGAGCTGCTTCTGGGTGTTGCAAGTGACACCAAAACAAGGCTTTTATGCACTTCAATTGCGCTTGACTGAAGGAATAAACCATTGAAACAATGGCATATGCTTATGGATATCCTAGGGGGATCTGCTTTTCTTTTGTTTTGTTTTGAGGGAAAGGAGGCAGGGTTTTTGTACCTTCCATTACCAAATCTTGAAAAATCTCTTCCCAATTGCATATAAGATTCTTTGTTGCTTTGCATGTGAGAACGGGAACTGGAAAAAAGCAGCTGAGCTGAGAGGAGAATCTGTTTACGCTCCACATTGTGAAGCTAAGAGGGACCTTACTTGACCGCATATCCTAATGTCATATTATTTTCCTCTTATCTTTTGCTTTATAGCTTTTCGGCAAAACCTTTGCTTTGATTTACATTTTTCCTTTTGTGACAAAAACGTTTCAAACATAAAATGAAACACCTTTAGGAATTCCTAAGTAGAAACAAGCTTCGGTGCAATTACACCTTTGATGCAATGTCACTAGTGAAAAGAATCAAAACTCCTAATCTGTACTGCCTGGTTCAGTAATAACAATCTCTCTTCTCCTTCTACTCCATCAAGACATATTTGTGAAAACTTGGTTCCATCAAATGGTGTAAACATGATTAGCAATAAATTAGACATTGTGAAAAGGCCTAAAACACTTGAACAGTGTGGCAACTGATCCATAGGTATACGAAGATTGATCAATCATCAACAGGGTCAAGGTCCAAGATTCTTAGGTTTGATAGTTAGGTATACTCTAGTTTTACCTGAGCCATATATATCTTATCCAGGTTTGTTTTGACTAGGACGTTTCATGGGAGAAACCAAGACTCATAGGCTCTATAGGCAAAAGCATTTATCTTTACAAATTTCCCAAATATTTTTCATTTGAAAATATTGCATTTGTACGTCAAGCATTTTTAGGTGTTTAGAATGTATAACATTAGCATTGATTTTCGCACATTCCTTATTGTAAATCATCAATTTCAAGTTTTAAATATGGACATTAATAAAATAAAATAAAATAAAAAAGGTGGACATCGCATTCGAAATTATGGACATTGTGTATATGAAGTGTACATCAACAAATGTTAGAAAACAATTACTGATATAATAATATACTGCCAACTACACACTATATGAACCAATTTTTGTATTGTTAGAAAATTCCATGCCAGCCTATGTTGACAATTGTGCAAAAATACTTATTAAAATACTTTTTAAGCTTGGATTTGTTGTTGTACGGGGCGTGGGCCCAAGCCCGTTGAACTTCGGGCCATGGTCCATGACCCGACGCACAGATTCAGGCCATTGGGCCTTTAACATCGATCCAAACACATCTTCGGACCCAATTAAAGCCCAAAAACCATGGCGAGCCCATCTCCATTTAAACTTGTTAGAAACACATTCATCCCGATCACGTTATTCCGCAAACGGGAGGAGCGCATGCTGAGAATGCAAGGTGTTCTTGGTTGCTCGGTACTGCCATTAGGAATATCACTGCTCAGCAAACTTTTGGAGGTGGAAGTTAATTCCGATGCCACTGCCACTGCCACCGCCACTTTCCTCCCAGAAACCCACCTAAAGATAATAGAATTGGGACCTCATTTGCACTAGTAAGGGGGAGTAATCATGACACCTCCACTTATCTAAGGCTATAAATAGGAGAATGAAGGGAGAGATGGGGGTTGGCAATTCCGGAGAGAGAGAGATAGAGAGAACTGGTGAGAAGTAACAACCAGACTAAGAGAGGAGAGCAACATTGGGAAAAAAGGGTTTGCAGAAATATGAGAATATTCGAGTCACCAAGCATGGGACCACCCATAGTAGAAAATCCAAAACCCACAATATAAATAAATTGTGAGCCTAATCAGGGGTTGAGCCCAACAACCATATTTTAGGTACACACAATTGGCGATGTCTATGGGGAATCTCCTACGAAGCTGTGGTTCTGTCAGGACGTGCACAAGAAAATGTCTGGGGGTCAATCAAGGAGTTATGCTAAAAGTGTTGGTAAAAAACTAGTTTTGTATCTCATACAAAATACACAGCGGAAGCAACAAATAAGAATCTATTTCATTCATAATGACAACATGCATTATGTAAATTACAGAATTTAAGAACAAGATAGCGTACCTTGGTGTGGAGAAATTCAAAATAAAGATTAGAAGCACTTGGGAACACTTTTAATCTTCACTCCAATTTCACTTTACGCCTAAGATGTGTGGTCTCTCAATCAGTTTCTAAGGGAGAATGAAAGTGTGCCTCACTCTCCCTTTTTTTCTTTTTCTCTACACTTCTTAAAAAAAATCTGTATGTTTCTCCCTTTATAACTAACTGATTATCTAATTGAGCTGGCCTATTGGACCTTTCCAATTGGGCTAGCCTATTGGGTCTTTCTAATTGGGCTTTAGTGTGTGGCTTGGAGTGAGACCAAAAGGAACCAATAAGACACTAGCTCCAATGGGCCTTGGGCTTTTTCGTCAACTCTTGACAAATCCAAAATTACCATTAATTATATTTAATACCACTATATAAATATAATTGCACTCTAGGCCTTATTAATAAATTATATCCCAAGACTTTATTATACACGTAACCCCTTCATAAAATATTTTTAGTAATACAAAGTCATAAATGTAGACTGCCACTTTGTAAATTATTACATCTTATCCTTGAATACCCGGTTTAATCCTTTAAAGTTATTCATTATATATTTATGAAATTCAATTTCATAAATATATACTTAATAAATCCTTACTAAAGTGGTTAGGCCTAATACTTCTGAATAAGCAAACTCATTAAACTTGTCTCAAAGGAATATTTTATATCTCCGTTAAGAGATTATGAATTCCATCTTGAAAATATATGTTCCATCAACACTAAATGTGGCTGCCCAACATACTGAGGTTTTGACCGTTACTTTAGATCTCACTCCTGATATATCAAAATAACCTACACGTCATGATCAAGTCCATTATTCTCTCAAGATTAAGAGTTCATACAAATAGAAGTTATAAGATTTATTATTCATTTGACAGTTGTTAAGAGAATAATAAATCTCACAGCGGTCCAGTTTAATATATCTTAACTCTTAAAACATATCAACACATCAACTAGAAGTCTCCACTTCTATGATCAAGACAAATCATCTTAGTTGATATGTTATAGTCTTCGCAGATGAAATGCCCAATTTCATCACCGACTACGAACTATAAATTCTGAGTTTACAAAGAACTTGTGATTTATATCTTTTGTGACTAAATCACATAAATCACATACTATGCATCTCATGGACTATATGATAATGTCCAAATATTCATGTTACTATTATTTTAGATAAAAATAAAACAACTTTATTAAACACAACATTAATTCATACATAATGTCATACATAGTATCATACAATAGGATTTAAGGACACACATCCTAACAAAAAGTGGCTCTAGGAGGTCCTCTCGGGGCTCTACCTAGAGGGAAAGAAGGCAAAAGAGACGCGAAGATAGGGAACATGAGGAGGAAGGGCAGTCTGGCCTTGGAGAAAGGTCGTTTCAAACATACCGGACAATGTTCGTTGCTTCTGGGTGTAATTGTTTCAATGAAAGGGATGAAGAACTGAAGTGAAGGGACGAAGAACTTGAACGTTTACGTAGGTTAGTGAGGGATTTGGAGATGGGAGCGAGGGGTAGGCATCAGAGAAAGGGCCATGAGGAGCGAGGAGAAAGGTCGGCTAGTGTGGGAGGTCAATATGGAGCAAGATCCCACCAATCCAAATCTCATTGACACCAAGATCGCTCAAGGGAATATGCAGACCGGGACTCGATTTCCCCTGATGAGCGCGACCCCAAACGCTGCCTTGGACGCTATGAGCCGTGCATTGCACCGAGCTACCCGATCACCATTTTCAAGAAACATTGAAGATGCCCCTGTGCCGAGCAGATTTACGCGGCCGCCATTCAATTCTTACAATGGAAAAAGGACCCGGTAGAACGAAATTGGTACTGGGAGTTATACAACGAAATTGGCGGAGGTAATGAAAAGATCGCGGCAAGTACTTTTCAGATGGGATTGCCCGAGGATTTCAAGTTACGAGTCTCGTTGACAAAGAGGCCTCCCAAGGATATGAGGTAGTTAATAAGGCACATTGAAGAGTATAAACAGTTAGAGGATGATCGACTACAGAGCAAAGGTAATATTAGGACATATGTGGTTCACTTGTTAAGAACATATGTCGTTATTTTATGTAATTGGCTAATATTTTGACAAAACGCATTTTACTTGTATTTGGATAGATCTAGGATGCATTTAATGCATCAAGAAACCTTATTTCAAGATCAAGTGTTAAAGCCATGCAAGTTTGTCCAAGAAACAAGTTAAAGAAGTGCCTATCATTAAAGCTCGACAACTGGCTCGACAACTTCATCTATTGAGCTTTAATAAGCTATTCTAGCCCCGAGGCTCAACAGCATCTCGACACCTCTAGCTGTCGAGGTTTAAGAAAAATAGTTTTCAGATCTGTTTTGATTTCAATCCATAGATATGTCTTTGGGCCTTCTTTTCTCATAACCCTAGACATATAAAAGGATTATTTTAAGGGTCACCAAAGTAGACACAAGTTACACAAGCATTGAGCAAAGTCTATTCAAGTAATTTGTGACCGAAGACAAAGTTTGCCCTAGTTCATCTAGATGTGAAGAAACTGATGTGTCTTTGCACCATAGGGTTTTGGAACCAAGCATCTTCTTGTTCTTCATTGTGAGGATGAACTGAAAAACTTTGCAGCCAACATCTTTCTCAAGTTTGTGATTGAAGTCACGTACTGGGATCCGTGCACTTGGTTAGTCACGTACTGGAAGCCGTGCAATACAAGGAGAGATTGTCACTACAAAACAAGTCCAATTGAGTATTGGGGTAAGGGTTCAACTGTAGGTTGGTAGAAGGTACTAGGATTCCTTTACTTGTAACCGCTTGTTGTGATAATAGTAGATTCTCGGGAGTGGTGACCTTAAAATCACCCAGTGGGGTTTTTGCCTTGAAGATTTTCCCAATTTGTAAACAAATCACCGTGTCAAATTTATTTTTCGCTGCACTTTAGTTTATTGGTGATTTGTTTGTGCTACCACGCGTTTTCATGATAACTTGGTTAATTAATTAAACTTGGCTACTTAATCAATTAATCCATCACAAGGAGTCTACGTTTTTGGCCTATCAGGTAAGGCACCAGTCATAAATACACCTCGGATGAGCGGTTTTTAGGCAAGACCCTAGAAAGATTTGAGGATCCAGGGGCCTGTAGCGCAAATCAAGGGAGTGAATATGACTTTCAAGGATCCAGTGCATAGGATCGTGGATTGGATAAAAAATGAGCCATATTTTCGATGGCCAAACAAGATGGGGGGAGACCTATCTAGGAGAAACCAGAACTTGTATTGTACTTACCATAAAGATAAGGGGCATACCACCGAATAGTGCAGGGTGTTAAAGGATCATCTAGAACAGTTGGTGAAGGAGGGATACTTAAAAGAATTCATGGTAGATCCTAAGAATCAGGAAGCCAGGCAGGGTGCCCGACCTCAAAGGAATCATCTCCTACCCCCATTAGGAGTGATAGAAGTCATCCACACGGCCTTAAAAGGCAATCAGGTGTCCAGCAGAAGGGGGGTACTGGTCGTGGTATCGATGGAAAGTTGCACGGGTGATCAACCCGCCGAGAAGAAGTTAAGGTATACTCAAGAGCCCATCGCCTTTAATGACAATGACTTGGAGGGCACGAGTCAGCCACAAGATGATGCGTTGGTGGTTATAATCCAGATAAATGGTTTCATAGTAAAGAGGGTAATGATAGATTTGGGGAGTGGTGTCGAGGTAATGTATCCAGACTTGTACAGGGGGCTCAGCCTGAAGAAGGAGAATCTATCCTAGTATGATACGCCGCTGATGGGGTTTGATGGCTGGATGGTGATCCTAGAAGGGCAGATCTCGCTTCCCGTGAATACGGAAGGCAATTAGGTGATGGTAACATTCATAGTGGTCGCTTCGTTTTCTCCTTACACGGCGATCCTAAGGAGGCCATGGATTCATACAATGGGGGCAATACCCTCCACCTTGCATGTGAAGGTCAAATTCCACACAAAGCACGGTATTACTACAATGAAGGGTAACCAGCAAGTGGCCAAGCAATGCTCGGTGGCCGCAGTTATCCAGGGAACAAAACAAAATGAGTTAATTGAAGAGGCCCCCTTATAGCAATTATAGGAATCCCAAGTGGAAGCAGGGGCTGGCTATGCTGAGGACTTGGTACAAGTAAGGATATTGCCGGATGATGATAGGAGTTTTTTTTATAGGAGCAAGTGTGGAGACCAAAGAAAGGGTAGAGATGTTGTTGTTCCTCGTGAAAAATGTGGATGTTTTTGCTTGGAGCCCGTATGAGGTGCCCAGGGTGGATCCTGAATTCATAGTTCATAAACTTAATGTGGACCCCTTACACCCCCCCCCCAAGAAACAGAAGCCGAGGAGATCGGCTAAGGAGCACGTCGAAGTTGTCAGGCAAAAGGTTAAGAAACTCAAGGGAGCCGGGGCAATAAAGGAGGTATTTTTTCTAGAATGGCTTGCGAATACCGTGGTGGTAAAAAAGAAAAATGGCAAGTGAAGGGTTTGTGTTGACTTCACCGACCTGAACCGAGCATGTCCGAAGGATCCATTTTCTATGCCAAAGATTGATCAGCTGGTAGATGACACTTATGGACACTCGAGAATGTGCTTTCTAGATGCCTTTCAGGGTTATCATCAGATCACCTTGGCTGCCAAAGATCAGGAGAAAACAACGTTTATTTCACCTGACGCTAACTACCATTATACTGTGATGCCATTCGGATTGAAAAATGCTGGGGCCACATATCAACGGATGATGACAAGAATGTTCAGAGATAAGATTGGGTGCACAGTCGAGGTCTACATTGATGATATAGTGGTAAAGAGCAAATGAGAGACACAACATATTGATGATCTCAAAGAGGTGTTTGAAGTACTTCAACTGCATAAGTTGTGCCTCAATGCTAAGAAGTGTGCTTTCGGAGTAAGGGCTAGCAAGTTCCTAGGTTACTTGATCACTAATAGAGGAATAGAAGTCAAACCTGATCAAATTAAAGTAGTAAAATGCCTCAAACCACCGAGCAATCCAAAGGAAGTTCAAGCACTGACCAGTATGTTAGCTACCCTTAACTGGTTTATCTCCAAGTCTGTCGATCGGTGCCATCCATTTTACCAACTTCTAAAAAAATGGAAGAGATTCTAGTGGAACAAAGAGTGTGAAAGGGCAATCCGGGGTTTAAAGGAGTATTTGACACGGGCCCCTCTGTTGACGGCCCTAAAATCTGGAGAATATTTATACATGTACCTCTCGGTGTCCAAGCATGCAGTAAGTTCCATGCTGCTGAGAGACCATGGTGTACAATAGCCTATATACTATATCAGCAAAACCTAGGTCGACGCCGAGACGAGGTATTTGCCTTTAGAGAAGTTGGTGTTAGTGTTGGCGTTAGTCCATGCTACGAGGAAGCTGCACCACTACTTTCAGGCCCACACTGTGTACATATTGACCGAGTATCCTCTGCAGTCATTATTGAAGAGATTTAATTTCACAAGAAGAATAGCAAAGTGGGGAACTCAGTTAGGCTCTTTTGATATTAGATACAAGCCTAGAAGTTCGGTGAAGGGTCAAGTCCTCGCTGGTTTCATTGCAGAGTTTTCCCCGAGGGTGGGGAAGGAGATGGTTTTCCCTGTCGAGGTAATCCCGTGGAAGGTATTTGTGGACGGTGCGTCTAGCCCATTAGGAGCTAGGGCTAGGATTATAGTCATCACCCCAGAAGGAATAAAATTGGAGCATTCCTTTAGGTTGGGCTTTAAGGTCTCTAACAACAAAGCTGAGTATAAGGCCCTGCTGGCCGGATTGAGAGTTGTTTCAGATCTTGGTGCTAAAGAAGTAGAGGTCTACTCGGAATCTCGGCTGGTGGTTAATCAAGTACAAGAAGGCTTTGAGGCCAAGGATCCCCGGATGATGGAGTACTTACGGTTGGTAAAATAAACTATAGACCGCTTTCTGAATGTTAAGGTAGTTCAGGTAGCCAGGGGGCAGAACCAGCACGACGATTCTTTGGCCACATTGGCATCTTCCTCAACCGAGGGAATCCCTCAGCTAATAAAGGCGGAGTTAGTAGCAAAATCGAGTATCAATACAGGAATAATTGTTTCGCTTGTGACAACGATTGAGCCATGTTGGATGGACCCGATCATCGAATTTTTAGCTGAGGATCGAGTTCCTGTTAATGAGAAGGAAGCAAAAAAAGTACGCCAAGCATCTACTCGGTATTGGCTATCAACTAATCGCAAGCTGTATCAACGACCTTTTAACGGGCCTTACTTATAGTGTTTGCACCCCATCAAGATTGAAGAACTCCTGGCCGAACTACATGGGGGAGTGCGCGGCAGTCATGTGGGGGGACGTTCATTAGTGCACCGAGTAATGACTCAGGGGCTTTGGTGGCCGCAAATGCAAGGGGATGCTACCGAGTATGCAAGGAAATGTGAGAAGTGCAAGAGGCATGCCCTGATGATCCACCAACCAGTGAGGAGCTTAAATCTCGTTAGTAGCCCTTAGCCCTTCACGCAGTGGGGGCTGGTTATCATTGGTCCATTCCCCCAGGTTAAAGGAAATCGAAAGTTTGTTTTTGTAGCTGTAGATTATTTCACCAAATGGGTAAAGGCAGAGGTGTTGGCTAACATCCGGGATGTGGATGTTAAGAAGTTTGTATGGAGGAACATAGTAACAAGGTTCAGGGTAACAGAGTCTCTAGTGTCAAACAATGGGTTGCAATTCGATAGCCAAGCTTTTCATGAATTTTGCGACAGCCTCAGCATCACAAACCAGTATTCTAACCTGGCATATCCGCAGAGCAACGGCTAGGCCAAGGCCATAAATAAGGCCATTGTAAATGAGCTAAAGAGAAGATTAGAAGGTGCTAAGGGCAAGTGGGTAGAGGATTTACATAGTTTTCTGTGGGCATACCGAACGACCCCAAGAAGGTCCACAAGTGAAACCCCGTTCTCTCTAACATATGGAGCAGAGGCCGTCATACCAGCAAAAATAAACTTGTGTAGTGGCCGAGTTTCGGGCTTCGACCCCGCCGAGAATTCGGAGTCAATGTTGAAACAATTGAACTTGTTAGAGGAGTTCCGGGAATTAGCAACTATACGGCTGGCAGAATATCAACAAAAACTTGCCCGGAGATACAACAGGAATGTGAGGAGAAGGGAGTTAGGAGCGGGAGATCTGATACTTCAGAAGTAGTGGGCAATACACGGGACATCAATGCAGGGAAGTTAGCACCGACCTAGGAGAGACCTTTTAGAGTCATTGCCATTGCAGGTGCAGGGGCGTGTTAGTTGGAAAACTTGGACAAAAGACCACTTCCCTGGCCATGGAATGCTTACAATTTGAAAAAATTATACCACTAATTATCAGTACCGAGGGGGGGAGGGTATAGTACGAATGTAATGTTATATGTGCATATTATCAAGTAATACGAAAGTGATGATTGTCCATGCAGGTGAATTTGTACTTGTAAGTCCATTGTTAACCCGTTATCTCCAGACAACGAACGTAAGAACTGAAAAATTATTCTAAGGACAGAAACCTGTTCCCGGTTTGATCTTCATCATCGAACAAGTGGAAACCTAATTTTAAACTTTATCTAAGGACAGAAACTTGTTTCCGATTCAATCTTCATCACCGAACAGGTGGAAACCTAATTTTAAACTTTATCTAAGGACAGAAAATTGTTCCTGGTTCGATCTTCATCACCGAGCAAGTGGAAACCTAATCTTAAACTTTATATAAAGACAAAAACCTGCTCTCGGTTCTATCCTAATCACCGAACAGGTGGAAACATTATATCAAGTCATTCTGACAAAACCTGCTTCTCGGTTCGATCCTTGTCGCCGAGTAGGTGAAAACTGTAAGTCAAAACATTCACTGGCGGAAACGCACTCCTGGCTGGACGTTAACCATGGGATAGGGAACAATGTTTTCAACATGAATAGAATCAAGCGTTAGGGAGGAGCAAACCTAACGGCTCCTCCTAAATGTGGAGACCCATCTTGGACTCAGTTTTGGTCACCAACATGGTCCATCCCTCTCGAATGAAAAGTAAGCTTTTATTATCAAACCAAGGTAAGCTCCAATGTGGATACCCAGCCATCATAAGTGAGAAAGTAAATTATGATGAGCAGGTTGAAAACCACAATCATTTATAAACTTAGCAATTATTTACAAACATGGATATATTTAAAAGGAGGGAAAAGAGAAAAGCGTCCAGTTGCCACCTTAAGATAACTAAACAAAATAATTCAAAGGTAAACCATTGTTTTGTCACCACAACCCGGCGACCTAGGCAAACCAAACACATAAAAAGTAAGAAAAATAAACAAAAAGAATAAAGGGTTGGACACAAACGAAGCATCAATAATCATACTGCAGGATCGGTAGGCGGAAGTTAGGCAGCAAGTTGTCCTGGTGCATCCTCAGCTGGTTGGGCTGTAGGGGGTGTCTAGGCTTAGACGTCCTCGACGGCAGCACAAATGTTGCTAGTGACTTCCAGATCGACCAACTCCACATGAGAGTCAATCGCCTGCACTAACTCCCTCATGCTAGGGGTATCTTCCTCATCCACGACACCAACTTGACTCTGAACGGGGGAATGAGAGGCTGGGTAGGGAATTTGCTCGGGATTCCTCAATGGGGAATCCTCAGCCACCTCCATCGCTTGTAGGGCTGCCAACCACCCCTCCCCGAACCCATTATGCCGGGCTTGATGGATGATGAGCTCCACAAAGTTTTCAACCTCCATGAAGCCTACGTTATACCACTTGTCCTCACAAGCTTCAAGGGCTATTTTCAAGTTAGTGATCTAGTCGACTTGGGCCAAATTTAGGCTTTCTTCCCTCGCCAATTTGAACTTAATTTCCCCCAATTTAACCCTCATGTATGTCAATTTGCTCTTTGCCGCCAACCGAGCTTTCTAGGCAGTTTACACCCTCTTCTCGGAGGCCTCAGCAGCTTTGCCCCTCTCCTCCGTCGTGGCGGCAACAATGTCTTTTAGCGCCCTCTTCCATTCGATATCCTCAACAGCCTCCTTTAACCTTTTGTCAATGACACAAGTCAGCTACGCAGCCTGATGACATAACAATAATAAAATGGTAAATGAAGGCAAAGGAGATGCACATACAGTGCTACAAATGAAAAAGGATGAGAGTAAGTTACCGCTATGATATGCCACAACAACCACCTAGCCAATGACTCGTCATCCCCATCCAAGAAGAAATGAACATCCTTGGGTAGTAAGGGACCCCAAGCTAAACTCTGGGTGACTTACCCCCTTTCGCCGTGTACCCATGTCAACACACTAGCAGTCACCGGCAATCACTAGCAAAGGTCTATCACCCAATCTAAAGACAGTTTGCCAACCCACCTCAAACTGAGAAGAGGACGCCACATTAGTCCCTACCTGGAAAATTGGTTGAGAACCACCAATCGGCTCCTAGATCGTGGGCCCACTAGATACATGAGGAGGAGTCCTCGAGGGAGCGTTGCCGAGGACCCGAGGTGGTTTCTCAGCAATGCACTACCTTTTCTTAGTTTGACCAGTAGGAGGAGAAGGAACTTGATCCTTCCATGAGGGTGCTGAGGTTGAGCCGTGGGGCAGGTGCAAGGCAAAAACTGGTCAATGGTCATCACTCTCTTCTTCACCATCCTTTCGCCTTATCCAGCCTCTGCACCCAAAGGATTAATCGGCTCGGCTGTTTCTGGCTCGGCTACTTAGGTGGGGGCTTCAAGCTCTCCAACGAGCACGTGGGTTTTATGGCTCTGAGATATGATCTCAGCCAAAACGTCCCTTATCGATGCAAGATTGTCAACGGTAGTGTACCAGGGACCAAGGTCCCTTGCTTTGCCTACCGCGAGAGTGGGGGGGAGTAAGTTTGCGTGCCTTACGTCTATATAGGATAGCAAGGGGTTGTCTACTAACAAAGCCTGGCTGAAGTTCTGCCAAGTAGTGTACACTAGATCAACGCCAAAAATCAAGTGAGATGCTCAGAGCTGTCCGTCTGTTGCACAAATATCTCCGATATAAGCACAAAATTAAGGTCTCTCACGTGCACGACTTTTAGGTCGGGTTTAAACCTCTTGCTTTCTGTACCAAATGAACATAGAAACCGATTAATAAATGTACAAGTAAAATAACCAAAGAAGAAAGATCCAAAGCAAATAAAAGTGCTCGATACCGACCAACATCCGGCGGCAATAGTGGGCAGGGGAGCTCATCAGCAAACCAATTGCCGCTCACCCGTACAAATTCTCCCGCTGAATTTTTGTTGGAGTTGGGAAGGCATGATATAAGCCATACCCATACATCCCTAGCTTTTACATAGTAATTGGGGGGAAGTTGGTTGGGGAGTTGGACATTAAAGGGAAAAACGTTACGTTTGGGTCAGAACGTCGCTGGAGAGCAATATCACCCTCGTGATAGTAGGCGATGCCAACATCTCCAAGGACGCCATAAGCCATCCTAAAGCTAGCCAAGGCCGCCTCAGACTCAAGAAGGTGAGAGTACCCCATATCTAAACTCTAAAACAAAGAAAAACTGAAAGAAAAGGAGAAAGTAAAGAAGACTTACTTTGGGCTCTAGGAAATGATGATCTGGAATTGTGTTTACACACGAGATGAATATGCTCAACAGAAAGGAAATTGAAGGAGAGAATGCAAAAAGTGAAATGAGGAATCTGAGGGCACTATTTATAGGACCAAGGCATTTAATGAACGAAGAGGCGGGAAAGTCCCTCTAGCATCTTTTCGTAACCTTCCACACGCTCGAGCACTGATCACGAACCGTCAGGTTATGGAAACAGTGCGACTTGACAGCCTGACAGGGCACCCCTTTTGAGAAAGCATTTATGACTACCTCGTTTGTTTAAACAACCAACGGTTAAGAATCCTCGAGAGGTCACTAGCGCCCATCGAGTTGTCCTTGGTTCATTCCCGGTAGCCAAGCATGAACCAAGGAGGGACTATTGTACGGGGTGTGGGCCTAGGCCCGTTGAACTTCGGACCATGGCCCATGACCTGACGCATGGATTCAGGCCATTGGGCCTTTGACCTCGATCCGAACACATCTTCGGGCCTAATTAAAGCCCAAAAACCAAGGCGGGCCCGTCTCTATTTAAACGTGTTAGAAACACGTTCATGCCGATCACGTTATTCCGCAAATGGGAGGAGCGCATGGATTCAGGCCATTGGTCATAACATCTCTACATGTCCGGAGGAAGAGACTTGTACTTCCTCAAATGGTGTAAAAAAAAAGGAAAACGTGTACTTCAAGTGAAATGGAATTGAATCCAATATTTTGTTTGAAATGTTAGATAAAAGCTCTTGAACTCATTTCCTTAATTAATTTATGACAACTTTGTATGAATTTATTTTCTTAATTGTTTTCTATATCTCTATTATAGTACATATTCATAATGAGATTTCTTTTGGTCCTTAAATAAAAGGTTTTTTCTTTTTTTTGACCTTTACCCAACACCCACTAACACACCTTCTTCTTCTTCTTCTTCTTCTTCTTCTTCTTCTTCTTTTTTTCGGTTAACCCCACTGACCCACCCACGTATCCCTTTGTTTTCTTTTCTTTTTTTTTCAATTTTATTTTTTCCTCTTTTTTTCTCAACCACCAATTTCTTCACGAATATCTACTTTCTTCATCTTCTTTATTAGCTTTCCTATCTTCTTTCTTTCTTCTTCCACACTCTATTTTCCTCCACACTTTTATCTTCTTTCTTCTTCTACAATATCCACTCTATTTTGCTCCACGCAGACACATCTTCTACAATATCCACTCTATTTTCCTCCACGCAAACACATCTTCAAAGAACCCATTCTCTCAAATTTCTCATCCTTCCTCTTACCTGCCATACCCAGATGTTGCTATGCCATTTCTATGTTTTTTTTTTTTTTTTTTGAGAAGGACCATTTTTTTTAGATGGTCAGAAGAAGGTCCTTGTCCATACCCAGATCTTGCTATACCACTTCTGTATATTTTGTGGTTATAGAGTGGGAATAAATTTGGGAGTTCATAGAAGGCTAGGGGTAATTTAGAGATAAAAAACACATTTTTTCAATTTTGGATTCAAGGGAATTTTGGTCAGGTTGCAAAATAATTTGACTTTCTCCATCCAAACTGATACACATTTAATACATATCCAGCTTTTTCCATATCCCTAAAAAAAAGTGAATAGTTTATTTTAAATTTTATCACACTTACGGGTGCTGTATAGCACCCGTTAACAGCACCCATTATAAATAACCTTTGGCCTCCAGATTAATTTGCCATTATTTTATTTATTGGCCTAACATGCTTTTCGATTTATAATATCTAATTTGAATCATATTATATTTCAAATTTTCGGGCATTGTTTTTGCAAATAAATCAGACATGCATAATGCCGAACGTCCCATGCAGCAAAACCTGAATGATGCATTAGAGGGTTGTGTTTTGCATTCCTCTCTAACCCATTTATCGCAATATATATTTGAATATTCTGCTTTTCCCAAATCTTCCTGGTTTCTTATATTTTAATTTTAGACTCTTTCCATCTTCACATGGACTGGAAGAGAGAAGGCAAGGTGAAACCAAAGAGAGATGAAGAGAGGGAGAAGGACTGGGAGGAAGAGAAGGAACAAGGTCATTGGCTTTCACTACAACTAGCACAATCTAATCATCATCATAAGTCCACCATGCTCAACCATGCCTTGCTCTACTCTTGTGAAAATAATGACCACTTGGAAGTTGAGTATATAGTGAGTGTATATATACTCTATATATGAGCTCTAAACTATTTATCATGCATAAGTTGTTGGAGAATTTCAAAATAAAACATATATTTTTGTCAAGAAGGATAACTTTTGCCGAATTATTAATTGATTGTTGTGTTTTAATTTAGAATATTTTTGGAAAAATTCACATCCCCTGGATTGGCTCATGTGCCACGAGTTTAAAAATTATGACTTTTGGCTATGTTTGCAACATTTTTCACAACAAATCCTAAGTAGCTGATTGTTATAAACTATTATTGATGGCAAAAAAATAATTTCAGTAGTGGGTTCAAATTAGAACCAGCAACAACTTAACACCTAAGATTTATTGTGAAATATATTATGAATGTAGCATTTCCGAAAAATTAAAAAAAAAAAAAAAAAGAGCAATATACAAAAATTCACAATATTTTCACAATAATTGATTGGGAAAACTTTTCCTAATTCCTACCTAGGTCCACCACTAACATCATTATTTTAATTGCCACTATCAATCTACCACATTAAAATGTGTGAAAAGTTTTGTCAAAATTCTTGTATAATAGACTTTCTAAAAAAAATTATATGTGGTTCATGATAATTAGTAATAATTTTGCATCTAAAACAAGATAATAGAGTTTAAGTAATATTTATTTTTTTAAGACATATCTAAATATATAAAAGGCCTTAATTTCAATTTTTGCCTTAAACCCCCTAATACTTGTAAAATCTAAGTTTAAAATCATCTTCTACTTCCTCCCATGTGAACATCTTTCATGTGAAATCTTCTCTCCCATATACCAGCATCCAAAGATAAGATTAATAGAATGTGGGAATAAATTTTAATCGATCAAATTTACAATTTCTTAATATCTTAAAGTTATGTGTTATTAAGGTTTAATTAAACATGGTGTCCACTCTATCTCTTACTTTAAAGTTTAATATCATGCATTTTGGACCCATTAAAGAGAAATTTAAGTCTAAAAATAATAGTTCAATGTCTCTAATTTCCACTAGCTTAAGCTTTTACCTCCCAAGCGTCATAACCGTAGCTTGAGGATTAGTCCCAGGTGAGCGTAAAAATGTTGAACCATCAATGACCCTTAGCGCATCCACACCAAGAACCTTATAATCACGATCAACAACCTTACAAACTTGGCAACCTCCACGGAAATGCCAAATGGTCATGGAAGTGTCAATACAAAACTGTTCCAAGGAAAACGCAGCACTAGGAAGTCGCGGCCTCTTGTTCCATTGTAAACTCACTATCATATCTATCAGTGCCTGCACTGTCATGTTGCTATACCGGAACTTTGAAAATGGATATGCATTTACAACTTCTATAATGGTCCTCATGCCTAGAACACACCTCATTAGGTCCTCTGGTTCTTTGAAATAGTTAAAGGTAACTGCTGGATTGTCATTCGGATTTGTGTTCCGCAGCTCGAGAGAGCCTGTGGAGAGGGGACCTGTGACTTTTTCAACTATCACACCACCTTTAAAACTCTTATTGGCAATGGCATTTGTGATTTCAGCAGCTTCAGCCATTGCTTTTGTGGGCACTGTGAGGGGCTGGTCAGTCTGCAATTTGAGCAAAGTCATAGTGTTTTTTTTTTAAAGTTAATTTATTCATTAGGGTAATTACACTAAATCTACTCGTAAGTAGATTTGAATTCACTTTGTCTACTTATGGTTTGAAAATATCACTTTACTCACAGGAGATTTGTTTTGTTTGTTTTTCGTGACCTACTTTTATTAAAAATATGAGTAAATATATATTTTTACTCTTCTTTTATGTATCTCTCCTCCAAAAAAAAATACAAAACCAAAAGAAAATAAGATAAAAAAAAAAGAGGATTTTGAAAAAATCAAGAACATCCAACAATTCAAACCCAATAAAAACTCTTTAAATAAAGAAACCAGGCATCAAAACCCACGTCTGAAATCCACCGTCAAAGAAACTCGCCATCAAAACAGAGAAACCCACCACCATCAAAATCCATCAACAAATAAATTCATTGTCTGAAATAAAAAAATCCACCATCAAAGAAACCAAAAAAACAAGCTCCAAACTCCTCTTCCCCAATTCATACCAGCTGCATCAAACCCATTTACTCACAAGACATTAAAAGCTTAGAGCAACCAAACTATTGTGTGTTTGGTCCTCTCCTACATACAGCCAACTTTTAATACAAGTGCTGCTGCAATTTTGAACTTAATATATGGTATTTTATTTCTTCTAAAGTTTTGTACTGATCTTGGTTTCTAATTTATCGCCACAAGTATTTTGACTAAAAATTTTTGGGAAGAGGGTTTAAATTGTTGATTTGAACTGTATTTGATAACTCATTTAAGATTGTGAATAGATGCCTCTTCTACTGCAAAAGGGTGTTAAGTAAGCAGCTTGAAGCAAGCCATTTCTGTCCCCTTTGTCTTTTGTACAAAAGCGATTACTACTCTATTTGATGTAGGAGCTTAGACATACAAAAACCAACTCAAGACTCAAGTGTGAAAAGATTAAAAGGACTGAGTCAGCTAGTCAAACTCAAATTGAATGAGATTTTTTTTTAATGGTTTTCTTGTGTTGTCTTGTCTCATTCTCTTATAGTCTTACACTTGTGAAGTTATATTGGTTCATTGGTTGTAAAGTTCAAATAGCTAAATTGAATGTGAAGTTATTGTCCTGTCTTGTCAGTTCTCTATATGACTATATCTATAATTTATTAATTATTGGTTCTGATGCTTTGTGCTTATGCACTTAGCATTTGGACGTATTCTAAATATTTTTTTAGAGAATTTTTTTTATCAGGTCAAGTCACAGGTTAACCGGGTTGGATTGACTAGTAAAAAATTGGGTCGGGTTACAAGTCAACCCGTTTTTGCTTTGGGTCAAAAAAATTGAGTTTGGGTCAAGTATTTTTTAGGCTAGGTCAGGTTGAGAAAATTCTAATCCCGTTTTGCCATGTCTAATCCAAACCCAAGATCGATTCAATAGCCATGACCCAAACTCCATATTTTCAAATCCTGACAACTAAAAGAAACCCAATCCCTAAATCAAAGAAAAAACGGCTTAGACAGAGGTTCTGGGGTTTGGTTTTGAGAGAAGAAAGAGTGCCACCAACAGCAACACCAATGACCCACCCCAGCCATGACAACACTGCAACCAAGACGTGACCATCCCAACAACCCAAAGTCTTAGATCGACCACAACAACCCATATGTCACGCTTCTCCTTCAAATCCATACCGAAGGCAACTGTGCTTCTCCTCCACAAATCAAAACCCAAACCTGTACAGCCATTCTTGTCCTCCTCCACCGTCCCAATTGTGACCCAAAGCTACTACCAATTTGAGCCAGAGTTAGAGATATGAGAGACAAAGACAAAACAAAGAGATAAAGAGAGAGAGAGAGAGAGAGAGAGAGAGAGAGAGCCTGAGAAATAAATGAAATCAAGTAAGAAGAAACAATTGATAGAGTTAAGATATAGTATATTTTGCGTTTAGTGTTGCAATGACATTTTGTGATCTATTAGAGTTTTTGAGTCAAGTTTCTAAATTTTTACAAATGACTTCTTTTGATTTTATTTTCTTTTGATTTTGTATATATTTTTTGTTTTGGGAGGAGAGAGACATAAAAAGAGTGTAAAAATACATATTTACTCTTGTTTTTAACCGAAGTGGGTTGCAAAAACAAACGGAGCAAATTTTAAGTAGGTAAAGTAATACTTTTCAAACTACAAGTAGGCAAAGTGAATTCGGGCCTAACCACAAGTGAGTTTACTATAATTACCCTTTATTTATATATCTATATGTATAATAATATGTGAAACTGAGAGAAACTCAAATTAAAATTCCAAATTAGAGTTTCAATTTCGTGCCATGAGTCCCAAATCAGATTTGTGATTTCTTACTAAAAAAAACAAGGCATCAATGACCTGAGGATGGCATTTTGGCTTTAGTGAATAGCATAAATACGTACGCGTCTAGATAATTGAATTGAGAGACAAAAAAACATATTCAGATTTGTGACTGTAATAACAGCCTTTATCATGGCATTCCTCTGTTATATATTTGATGATGCCAAATTAGTTATGAAAAAAATTGAGAGGTAATTAGGAAAGCCAAATTCAATCACGTTTTCTCTCTCGCCTAATTCCGCTATATGAAAGCCAATTTATAAGTGTCACTTTTTTTTTTGATAGGGTAGGGGGATTTAGGTAGGGGAGAGAAACCAATTCTTATTTGGATATACACTTGCCCAATTTGATACAACTTGCAAATTTATTAATGTGTAATTGAATTGCATTATTTACACACAAGTCCATTAATAATTGATACTTAGTGAAAAGTAATTCAATAACTACTTATCACGTGTTTAAGTTCGGTCAAAATGTGTGAACAAATGTGTAAATCCCTGAACTTTTTAGGAAAGAAATATACCATCGTCAAGTTTAGCAATATAGTTGGCCAATTTGGCCCCACAGTAGGTCCCACATGTACCTCTCACCCCCACATGAAAGAACTTGGAGCATTGTCCTGGGAGGCTGGGACTACCTTGCCTTAACTTCAATAGAGTACTCCAAGTCTACAAGCCCTTGTTCTTTAATTTGGGGGCAGGTGGCATATGGGCTACATATAGTTCACAAAAGACCATAATGCTCCATTCCTAAAAACCCCATGCATGGTTGGGTTTGATGTAATGACAAAATACAATCTACTGGGCCTACTTTCACCAATATGAGTGTCGGGGACCTTTGGACTTGACCGACACACTCCCTTGTTGAAGAGAACAAGTTAAACAAGCAATTCAATTGGAACTTGGAAGTATCTTCTTTGATTGGACTTTGGAATCGACCTCTTACAAGTCTGTGAAAACCCACATACATGGTGGAGCGGGCATAGAATACCATCTTGTTGAAATTAGGGCCGTTGGGGTTGAAATTGCCTTCTTGATAGATAATTTAGGTACACTTCTTTAGGAGTTATATTTTAGGTTCTCTAATTTTTTTTTTTAAATCAATTATATTGTTGTATTTACTTATAAGTCACGTGGTTGAATTTAATTGTTTTTGCAAAAGATAATATTGTTTGTATTATATTGGTCAATACAATCACATGGTTGAATTTAATTGCGCTACCTAAGATAAAGCACATAAGAATTCATAACTATGTTTGAACTTTTTTATTTTTAAATTTTGATATTTAGGGAGGAGGAAATTTATAATAGATACAGAAAGTTTGATTTTCCACCTATTATGAGTTGGAGTTCCTGATAGATTTTTTTTTTTTTTATTAGTTGGAGTTTGAGTTTTTGACTTTCTTCATCAGTCATTAGGAAGATTTAAAAAGAAAAATAATTATGCTATAAAGTAAAGCTCCACAAAAGTCTTTTAGGGAATATGGTCGGATGGCGATGATTTTGCTAATAAAGTAACATTGTCTTCCTTTCTTCTTCTTTTTTGACTCCTAGCACCAATGCACCGATGTTTTTTTTTTTTTTTGAGTCCATTGATTGGTTAGGAAGAAAAGAAGGTACAAAGAAAGTTAACAGGGGGAAAAAATCTTCATACGCGTGTGTTATGGACAAAACAGCTGTTTTTTTTTTTCTCTCTATTTATTTATTTTTTAAGTTTTTTAATTTTGCTCTAGGCCAAATAGCTATGTCACATTCATCTTTGTTATAGACCAAATAGTAACGTCACATTCATCTTTGTTAGGTTATAAATGATTCATATTAGGAACATATGTCAATTTAGAATTGGTTATTCCTTTGACAAAACGCATTTTACTTGTAATTTGGTAGATTTAAAATGTGTTTAATACTTCAAGAAATAAGGTTTCAAGTTTAAGTGTTAAAGCCATGCAAGTCTGTCCAAGAATCAAGTGATGAAGTGCTGGATTTTAAAACTCGACAGCTAGTATCTATCGAGGTTTAAAAAGCTGTTTCAACCCGAAACTCGACAGCTGCTCGATAGATAAGCTATCTATTGAAGTTTATGAAAAACAGATTTTCAGTTCTGATTTTCATCCAATCTGTGAATACATGTTTAGGTTTTCTTATCTTACAACCCTAAATATATATAAGGATTATTTTAAGGGTTGTAAAAGGATGCACAATTACAGAAGGATAAAGCTAAGTTTTGTTCACGCAAATTATGACCAAAGAGAGGATTTTCCTTAGTTCATCTCTTGAAAAAGCTACTGCATTTGTACACCGTTGGGTTTTGTGACAAAGGAGTTTCGTGATCTTTATCGTATTGATGAACTGAAGAACTTTGCAACCAACTTCTTTCTCAAGTTGGTAATTAAGTCACGTACTGGAATCCACACATCTATTGATTAGTCACGTATTGGGAACCATGTATTAAAAGAAGAGATTATTACTATAAAACAAGTCCAATTGGGTATTGGGGTAAGGGTTTAACTATAGGTTAGTATAAGATACTGGGATTCCTTTACTTGTAACCGCTTATTATAATAATAGTAAATTCTCGGGAGTAGTGACCTTAAAATCACCCAGTGGGATTTTTTCCTTGGAGGTTTTCCTCATTCATAAACAAATCACCATTTCAACTTTAATTTCCGTTGCATATTTAATTAATTGGTGATTTGTTTGTGTTGCCAGGCATATTGTATGTTAATCTGATTAATTAATCAATTTGGCTAATTAATTGGTTAATTCATTACAATGAATCAATACATTCTTGGCCTATCAAGTGGTATTAGAACGGGTACACTCTGATTAAATTTTGCTCTTTGCTATGTGATCCATTGACCCCTGTTTGTCATGGATAGAGGGCAGTCACTCATTATACCTCCTTTATTTGATTGCACCAACTATGCATACTAGAAAGTACGCATGAAAACTTTCTTGCAGTCTTTAGATGAGAAAGTATGGCAAGCTACGGAGATAGGCTGAACCAAGCAGAAGGAAGTGCTGGCTGATTGGGATGATGTTAAGATCAAGGCGGAAAACTTTAACAGTAGGGTATTGAATGTTTTATTCAGTGCAGTCACAAATGAAGAGTTCAAGAAGATATCCTCCACTGAAACTGTAAAAGAAGCATGGACCATCCTCCAGACAACCTATAAAGAACTAAGTCTATCAATGATTCAAAGCTTCAAAGGCTCACTACAAGTTTTGAAGAGATCAAGATGAAGGAGGGTGAGTAGTTCAATGAGTTCTATGCCAAGCTCAAGGACATAGTAAACTCGGACTTTAATCTTGGAGAAACCATTCTCGAACCCAAGATTGTGAGAAAGGTGCTCAGATCTCTACCCAAGAGATTTCATGCCAAGATCACTGTTATTGAGGAATCAAAGGACATTGACAAAATTCCTTTGACAGAGCTGGTTGGTAATCTGCAGACCTATGAGTTGGGTTTGACAAGAATAAGGAAATCTAGTAAGGGAAAGAGCATGGCATTAAAGGCCAAGAGCAATGACATTGATGAGTCTTCTGACGATGAAAATTCTAAAATGAAATCCTACATTACACGGCACTTCAAAAAGTTTATGAAGAATGCCAATGCCAAAGGATTTGATAAAGACCGTAAACAGTCCAATTCGTCTCAGTTCAAGAACCAAGACAAAAGGAAGAAGGATGTTAGGGACAAGGGTCAGTATACTGTTCCCTCAGGATCAAAGTGTTTTAGATGTCAAAGGCTTCGGTCACATGAAACAAGAGTGCCCTACTTATCTCAAGACCATAGGGAAGAGCAAGGCACTTGTTGCTACTTTAAGCGACACCGAGCCTGAGGATGATTCCAAAAATGAGGATGATGGAATCCTGAATGTCTTCACGGCCATCGTAAATCCTACTAAGGAGATTGTAGAAGAAGCAGATGAAGAAGAGGAATTGGTGGAGTCCAAGTTTGAGAAGATGGATGAATAAGATTACATCCACACAGCCTATGCAAAATTATACAAGTTTTCCAAAAAATATGAGAAGTTGTATAGGTTGGTCACCAAGAAGCTCAATGATGTGGAGCTTGAACAAGAAGAAATCTCCACAAAGTTTAATGAAGCTAATCAAATTATTGGAGTACTAAGATTTGAGAATAATTTCTTGGCTGAGAAAACCAAGAAGCTTGAGGCAGAGCTGTTATAAGTCAGAGCTTAGTTAGAGAAGACTTCGAGTGCAAAGCTTGATGAGATGCTCAGTACACAAAAATCTACTTCCGATCGTAGCATAAAATTTCTCTTCTCCTAATATTGCTTCTTCCAATACTGTTGTTCTTGTTTTTCCTGCTAATAATGTTGAATCTAAAAACAATGATGTCAAAACTGTGTTAGCTAGTGAGAATATAAACAGTGGTAATTCTATCTTAGGAGCACCCCTTAAGCTTACTAAGAAAGAAACCAAAAACCCTAAGGCTAAGAAGGGCAATACCCAAAAGCCTAAACAGATGAAGCAGCATCTCTGTCATCACTGTGGAGTAGCTAGACATACTTGACCTAATTGCTATAAGTGGCTAGCCACTCAACAAAGCAACAGTATGATCTCATCGGGAAACCAGAATCAGTTTCCATCCTCTCTTGCTCCTCTTGGAGATTTTCTCAAAGCCCTCATGTTCCTTTCAAACTTGAACGATTACAATTCTTCCCCCTCACCACTGGTTTAAGGGTTCGCTAAAAGGAAAGGTTCTTCCAAGGTGAGAAAGGAAAAAGACTCAAAGTGATTTTGTCACTTTCCTCTATCTCCCTCTTTATTTCTGCTTGCATTACTTATATGTGTTTGCTCTCTTGTTTTGAGTCAGTCTAGTTTTATGCAGTACTTTGGTTAACATGTTTTTGTTTAGTTGTTTTCAGTTTTGTTTTATTTTGATTTTCATAAAAATTAAAATTAAAAAAAAATTGAAAAATCAAAAAAATACAAAAACAGTGTGTGTTTGTGTATTGGTACTTGTGTCCTTAAATGACCAATGAAACAAATTTTTCTAAATTTTGTATCTCGTATAGCTTAAATGAGTATCTTTATACACAACTAAGCAAATGAGCTTACAAAAACAGTGTGCGTTTGTATATTGGTACTTGCGTACCTTGTATGGCCAATGAAACAAATTTTTCTAAACTTTGTATCTCTTGTAGCTTAGATGAGCATTTTTATGCACAACTAAGCAAGTGAGCTTTGTGACTCATATTTGTGATGAGTAAGATTAAGAAATCTCTTATACTTAACACTCGTATCACTCTTTTTGACGGGTAGGACTAGGAAATTCTAAGAGAAATGCATAAATAATCATTTCACCACTATTGTCCGTCAATCATGAATGACATACATATACTTCGGCATAGAAAAGTGCAATGTCAAAACCTTAACACTCGTATCACTCTTTTTGACGGGTAGGACTAGAAAATCCTAAGAGATATGCATAATTAACCATCTCACCACTGTTGCCCGCCAATCATGAAATGACATATGTATGCTTCAGTATAGCAAAAGTGCAATGTCAAAAACTTAACATAATTAGGTATTTCTTTTCTCTCTCTTATATGCCTATGTGCATGATATGCTTAATAAAAGAAAATATGCAAAGAAAAATTAAAGCAAAAAGAATCAAAATGCTTTAAATATGATTGCAAGCGTGTCTTCTAAGAGATGTAGGAGTTATAAGATGTACCTTAAAGGTGATAGTCTCCATCAAGCAGTTATGATTACGTGTAAATTAAATGGATTTGCTCATATCTCAAATCGTCATAACATGTAAAGGCTTGTGCAATCTTGAGATATTTTTCATACACAACACGCAATATTCTTTGCTACTTTTGATACATATGCAGGTACAATGTGATTTGGTGATCATAGGGTTTACATGTGCTAATGTATGCTCACTAAACTATCATGACTTGTTTTTGAAATATAAAATTGGTTAGACTTGTTTAGTTTGTGTGTGTGTGTGTGTGTGTGTGTGTGTGTGTGTGTGTGTGTTTGGATCTATATGCTTAACATTTTTTGTTGAGAGATGATTTTAAGAGCTTAAAATATTGTTTGGATACTTGGTTGTGTAGCATGCTTGATTACATTCATATCTATGTTTTTCACTTCTTGAAAAACTATTTTTAAGCAATCTCGATAGCTGCTAGACACCTCTTGATAGCTAGGCTATCTATCAAGCTCTTCAGCTTCTTTTTATCGCAATCTCAATAGCTTCTCGATCTATCGAGAAAGTTTCTGTTTCCTCAATAGTTTCTCGATCCATTGAGCCCCTTTTGCTGTGGACACCTCTTAATAGCTCCTCGATAGCTGTATTTGTCGAAGTTTAAGCTCGACACCTTTCGATTTGTTGAGAATTATAGATTTCTATATAAAGGGTCAGCGCGAATTCTTTCTCATTTTTCTCGATCTCTCTCAACTCCTTTTGTCTCCTCACTTTCCCAAACACCTCTCAGTCACTCTAAATCTCTTCCCCACTCAATCTTCAGTCTTAAGATCACTTTCTTCCTCTGGTATGATTCCTTTTCTCTCATTAATCATGCATTTCATATCTTTTGACCTAACTTTTTGGGTTTTTGCAATTTTTGGGATTTTTCCAAATTGATGAGGTTTTCGCAAAATTTTTAGGATGGGTTTTGTTTAAATAATCCTTATTATTCATGCATTGCATCACATTTGTATTATAGCAATGTTTCATGCATTATAGACGTGTGCTATATGTGTTGAATACATGTGTGCTAGTAGGATTGGATTAGGCTGAGCCCATGATATTTTTACTTTTGCATATCACATGTTCTTGCATTTTTCATGCATACGTACCTTCATCTATATTTATTTTGATATTGATCTGTGTTGGTGCTTTTCTACGTGTTTCTTTCTCTCTCTCCTTTCTTTCGTTAGTTGCACTATGGCACCTAAGCAAAAATCTGCTCTATCTCAAAACCCTCTTCGTTTTGGGGCATCTTCCTTTGATCCCACTCCTTCACATGTTAGGTTCCGTGATGATAAAGCCCGTAAAGACTTTTCGGAGAACTTTTCCCAACGAGGCATTCATTCAGAACTTCAAGTCATCCTACCGAATTTTTCGATATTGACCTTCCCACTGTCATCTATAGTAGGGGTTGAAAGTCACTATGTGGCATCCTAGTCACTTGCCCTTCCGTGATCATACAAGAGTTTTACTCCAATATGCACGAATTTTACTATTTTGTACCTCATTTTATCACTCGCGTTTGAGGTACGTGCATCCAAGGTGCTACATGTCCCAAGGGTAGCGCATCCTGATTACTCGAGCTGTGATCGTCTTAGGACCGTGTCCAAAGATGAAATCATGTCTCTATTCTGTGAGACACCTTCTTCTTAGGGTGATCATCAAAACACCCATTGCTCGACATTTGCTAAAGGTCTGAGATTCCTTAACATGGTAATGACATTCATTCTCCATCCATTGTCTCACTATAACTCTATCACAAAGCCTTGTGCTCGATTTTTGTTATCTTTCTTAGAGCACATTTCTTATTAACTTCCCTTATCACTTTATTCTATCTCTCATTAATGTCTATAGGGATATGGCAACCCGTGATAAGCTCAATTTTTCTTCGGCTATCACGCGGATCATTCGCCATTTTTCTGTCTCTTATCCCGAGTCGGACCACTTCTTTGTTATGTGTGCCATAGACATTGCTACCATTAAACGGAGCGAGGCACAGCTTCGGCCAAGGTGAACACAGACCGGGAGGACGACTCCTCCAGCTTCTTCAGCTCCATCCACATCCGCTCCTTCCTCTTCTGTAGGCGGTATGACTCTTGATGCGATTATGGCACAACTTCAACGCATGGATGCTCACCTTAACACTCTTAGTAATGAGTTGTGTCAGGTGAACACCCATGTCGGTCGTGTTGCACGACGATAGGCTCGCCTTGGTGGCTTCGTCGAGCCTCCGTCTTCTTATCCAGAGGTATCTGAGGACGAGGATGATGATGGTAACTCTGATGGTGATGATGCTAAGGATGAGGATGCTAACTCTTCTAGTGTTGATAAGATGACTGCTTGAGTTACTTACCCTTTGTCATTCATGACAAAAAGGGGAAGTAGTTTTGGGATGAGTGTAGTCATGTATTTAGGGGGAGCGTTAGCATAGGAGACTTTTGTTAGGGGGAGTGTATATACTTTGAGGAATGTAGTGAGAACTTATGTATCTTTTCTTTTCTTTATCTTTTAGATACTTAATTCATGTACCTTTGGTCTTGTGACCATTTTGTGATAGCAAATCTTGTACTTATTGTTGATATATATATATATATATATATTGAGTTTGTTATTACATTTTCACTTATTTCTTCATGTGTTGTTTCTTTTCTCTCTTTATACACATGCTTCTTATTACTTGTATGCAATCTTTTTATTTCCATTTCATACTAAAAACACTAAAATGCCGTGACGAATTTTGTTTAAAGTGTTTCAGAAATGCTGGTTGTCAAAGTCTTCTTTTCTATGAACTCTCTTCTTGCAAAGTTTTTCAAGAGTTTGTGTTAGGATAGATTTTATTGTATTCAACAAGTGAGTATGAGTTGAATGATTTATGACTTCTCTCATATGTTCATTTGTTTGTTGTGGTTTTGTCACAGATTGCCAAAGGGGGAGATTGTTAGGACATATATGATTCATGTTAGGAACATATGTCAATTTAGAATTGGCTAATCCTTTAACAAAACCCACTTTACTTGTAATTGGATAGATTTAAGATGTGTTTAATACTTCAAGGAACAAGGTTTCAAGTTCAAGTATTAAAACCATGCAAGTCTGTCCAAGAATCAAGTGATGAAGTGCTAGATTTTAAAACTCGACAACTAATATCTATCGAGGTTTAAAAAGATGTTTCAACCCGAAACTCGACAGCTACTCGATAGATAAGCTATCTATCGAGGTTTATGAAAAACAGATTTTCAGTTCTGATTTTCATCCAATCCGTGAATACGTGTTTAGGTTTTCTTTTTTCACAACCCTAAACATATATAAGGATTATTTTAAGAGGGCCATAAAAGGATGCACAGTTGCAGAAGTGTGAAGCTAAGTTTTGCTCATACAAATTGTGACCAAAGACAGAATTTGCCCTAGTTCATCTTTCTCTTGGAGAAACTACTGCATTTATACGCCGTTGGGTTTTGTGACCAAGGAGTTTCATGATCTCCATTGTGTTGATGAACTGAAAAACTTTGCAGCCAACATCTTTCTCAAGTTGGTAATTAAGTCACATACTGGGATCCGCGCATCTATTAATTAGTCACGTACTGGAAGCCATGCATTAAAAGGAGAGATTGTCATTACAGAATAAGTCCAATTGGGTATTAGGGTAATTGTTCAACTATAGGTAGGTATAAGGTATTGTGATTCCTTGTATCCGCTTGTTGTCTTAATAGTGAATTCTCAAGAGTAGTGACCTTAAAATCACCCGGTGAGGTTTCGCTTTGGAAGTTTTCCCCATTCATAAACAAATTACCGTATCAACTTTAATTTTTGCTGCATATTTAATTAGTTGGTGATTTGTTTGTACTGTCACGCATATTATATGTTAATCTGATTAATTAATCAACTTGGCTAATTAATTAATTAATTCATCACAAGGGATCAATACATTCTTGACCTATCAATCTTTATCTCACGTAATAGTCACATTGTGTGGAAGGAGCCAGAATGTCTTTGATTAGATATGACTTGATTGATTTAAGGCCACTTAAAAGTGGAAAAAAGAGAGCCCAAAACCATGCAACCAAATGAGAAATGAATTTGGTTCATCATCATCATCTATTCAAAACGTGTAACATGCTGTTTATATGCTTGTAACCTTCATGGACATACGGTCTTGGCAGAGATTGCAAGAAATAAGCTTCTGGAAATGGATCCTAGTAACAGTGGGAATTATGTTCTCTCCGCAAATGCTTATGCCAGTTCAGATAGATGAGATGATGTTATTAAAATGAGAGAGTTGATGGTTGAAAGCAACGTTCAGAAGCCATTTGGTTGTAGTTCATCGAAGTAAATGCCACAAAATTGTCTAACTCTCAAGGGTACCTGTGCCTTATTCAATCTTAAATGAGGAACCATCATGTATGGCGTCTCAAACTATGAACCTCACCAGAACATTTCATTTAGTGCATTGGTAGTGTTAGTAAAACCAAATGAGTATTAACCATAGCACTAAATATCTGGAGGTCTGGACCTCACTCACAAATCAACCTGTTTGTCGCTGGGACCAAGATGTTTTTTGTTTTATCAAATTTTTCAGCTGTGTTGGTGCTGGAAATTATTTTGGTGAGGGAACCAACCGCGTTTGGGATTTGGGATTCTTTTGAGAGGACAAATTCTGATGGATGTGCCCTGCACAGACTTAGAAAGGGGTTGCATTATATGAAACAAACAAAGAAATGAATTGAAATAAAACAGAGCTAGGACAACCATAATATAAACTTACCATGGGTTTTAGTTAACTTAAATGATAAAGTTTTTTATGGTAGAATAAGGATTCTTGGGTTTAGTTTTTGTCTACACTAAAATTTAATTTATATATTAATTTAATAATAAAGAGTGTAATCATCAGAAGCCGACGTTATGGATGTAAACTCTATAAATAATAATAGTAATATAACATATTGTCTATGATTCAATCTATATACAAAAGGACAATATAAGCTTTTGGTTTTTATTGCCAACACGCCTTAGCTTATGAGTTATGACAAAGCTTGAGCAAATAGCTTATGAGAAAGCTGATAGGTGCTTTTCCTCCCAACTGCCCCACCGATGTGTTTATTTCATAAATTATTTTGTTGGTATTGATATTGAACTTCAGTTTTTGGTTTATTCTTTATTGCTGGTAGGAAATTACCTACAAACAAATGAACCATCAATAGCCAAAAAGCATATAAGAAAGAAACAGAAGTCATTATGCCTATAAATTAATAAACAAATAAATGACTTTTCCAGAAAGTTGGAACAAATTCTGTAGTAATTAACAATTCAAAGTAGTACTTAAAGTCATATTTTGCATCTAGCTTACCAATTCTGCAAGACCACTAAACTCAAGGTGACTTTTTTTCACTAGTTAAGAACAAAACCAAAGGCAAAGAAGTTGTTAGCCGCCATGAATTATTAGTCACACCATCGCCAAAGGGAAAGTTAAAAAAACATAATTAAAAAAAAAAACACAAAATACAAAAATTTTAATTCCTTTGATAATTCATTCTTTAAGTGATACAAGCTTGTATGGGAAAACTAGGCCTTCTCTATAACCAAAAACAAAAACAAAAACAAAAAAGGTATGTTCACAAAAAACAAGATGGAAAGAAAAGAAATGGTCCCTATAATTTCCCCTTCTTTTGAGAGTCTAATTCTCTATAATACATATTCCATGTTGGAATTGGAAAGGCTTATTTACCTAGAGTCTGATAGCTCAATGATAGTCTTCAATTCCTCCATAGAAAAGAAAGATGGGTTCAAATCTCCTCTCTCTCTCTCTCTCTTGTCATAAGAAAAAAGAATGCAAAGACTTATCTCCCTGAAAACTACTTCAACATCGATCGATCATGAGCTGCTTGTCTGGGAGGGAGTGATGATCTTGATGACCAGTCCAGGGAACACATCATCCGGGTCATGGATATGCGGGTTACGCTCCACGATAAACGGGTCGCCGCACTTGTCGCTGATGGTGTGGAGGGTCTCACCCTCCCCCACCACATAGATTTCATCACATGGCCGGTTGTTCAAGAACTGGTTCCCTCTCACAGTACTACTTTCATCAGTGACAGTCTCCCTTATAGAGGCCAACAAGATCAAACCTAACAAGGTTATAGCACAATACCATGATGCTGAATCGGCTATGGATATTGATGCCTTCATGGCTTTAGTTGTTGAAGAGTTTGCCATAAAAAATATGGGTTTTGAACTTATGATCGATGAAACAGAAGTCTTTTTAGAGTGTATATATATATATATGGAAAGTTGCGTCTCTCTCTAGTCTATATATGTGTGCGTATGTGTCATATTATATATTATGCAAAACACAAACACGTATAGAGAGAGGGGTCGTTGGCCGTTTGCGTTGGAAGTAAGTTGGGTTAAACGCCTTGACTAGGTTCTAGTCTTCTAATGTTTGAAATTTGAAAGTTAAAATGAATCGCTTTCTTACTCAGAAAATTGCTGAAAATGACCATAATGATATTTTTCAAGGATTAGGTATTTGGTCTTGCAGAGAATAGGAAAGCTCAATTAGTTATTATAGATTTGTATAAAAATTATGACATGTGGGTTGTCTATAATAAGCCAGTTAGATACGTTTCACCTTATATTTAAAGATATAATGAGAAGTTTGACAAGTGCAATTAAATATTTGTTCATATATACGTTTTTCAATATTGTTGCTAGCTTGAACTGCAAATTATTGAAACATATAGAAATAATGTATTTGGTGAAACAACTTTTAGGATGAGAAACATTTGTTATACAGATGTTTAACCAGTAGGTCCAGTACCCAGTAGATATACCTACACAAAATTGGGTGGTAGAAAATAATTCTAGTGGTCAACCAATTATAATAGAATTTGCATGCTAATCCTGCTCTAATCTTATATTAGCCGTGCAAAAACATAAAAAATTATGTTAAAGGATCCTATAACATGGTTATGAATTTGATGAATGATGATCAATACAATTATATTATATTGAGGTTGTGGAGTGAAATCAACTTTCAGGAAAAATATGAACACATATTAAATGAATTCAACAGATACCCATCATCTTTTTTTCTCAGGACACATTAAAAGATCAATATAAAAGAATATGAAAGAATTGTTTTTAACTACAAGAAGATTTTTTTTTTTTAAAGTCATGACATAGCTAGGAAGTGTGTTTATGTTTAATAATGGCTCATAATTGAGGGGGTCTATTTGCATTTAACCCTTAAAAAAATGAATTTAGGTATATAATGAAAATGGGCATATCAGAAATTTCATTTTGTACAAAGTTTAGGTACAAAACTGGTTGTAGCCTAAGGCTACAACATTACTCAATAAAATAAAGATTACTCCATATTTTGAAAATTTAACCATTGAATTAGATATTCTTTACGCTCTTAATACACATGTCAAATTATGTGTCAATCAGATATCATTTACTATATAATCTATAAGCTTATATATTATGCATAATTTTAAACTAAAAAAATTTACAATTTAAAAAATTTATTAATGACATAACTATTGATCTTTAATTTTCTAGAAATTTTGCAAGCATGTAGGATATAAGAAAAAGATGTAATTCAATGGTAGATTTGTTAAAATGCACCTCAAATAAAAAGATATCGAATAAGGTTGTAGTTTTAGGCTATAAATGGTTTTGTAGCTAAACTTGGTCCATTTCATAATAACATACTGAGAAGAAAGATAGAGAGGTGGAAGAAATATTCCATTTGTGTAGAGAAGAGACCAATTGCATAAAAGAGCTGCGGTCTCCCCCACTCACCACCTATGGGAAAAACTACAAATTTCAACCATCATTCATAAACTTCTAATCAAACATTCAAACCCAAATGAACAACTAACCTAACCCAAAAGCTAGGGAATATCGAGTTTTTGGCTAGGCATGGGGACCAAGATGGGTTTTAAGACTTTGCCTCTTGGCGTGCTCAACCAAAATTGGCTTTATGGGACAAGTCATAATCTGACCAAGTCATTCACACGTTTAGATTAGGATTTCCTTCTCAAAAAATTTTAAAAAAAAAAGATTAGGATTTGGGGACCAAATCAACTCTTGGAACCAAAGGTCCAAGAGCCATCATTCTCGATTTAGAGAATTCCATGGTTAAAACTTAAAAAGTTTCTACATATTGGAGGGTTGTGATCAATGATTAAAATTTTGGAAAGTTTCAATATTTGGATTAACTGGGTTGTAGAGAGTGAAGTCAGAAAAGGTATTCGCGGTCAGTTTTAGATGTGACAAATGGATGTGCCTAGAATTCGAGTCCTGCCAACGGCCTTCTGTTGGTGGATATCCTTAGTGAGGGGTGTACTCAGAAATGAGGTGACTCTCACACGCGTAAAAATAAGTGAGTATCTCACGACGTGGCGCCTTGTCCGAGGGTTTAATACAACTATAAACGCCTTCATTTTTCTTTACCAAAAAAAAAAAGATTGTGATATTTTTCTCCAAGGATATTATATTTAAATTGATTTTTTCCCACCATTTTATCAAAAATGTTTATTATGGACTAAAAAAAGGGAAGAATAAATCTTAAAACTCTGACCTCATAATAAAGAGACCACAATATTTTTTTTTAAATAATTAAAGAGACCACAATTGGGAGAAAGCTTATCAAAAAGGCTAAAACTAGAAATCCCCATATGCTACAGTTGTAATATTTTTATTTTTTATTGCTTGTAGTTTGCTGCCTTCAAGCTTTTTTTTTTTCTCTCAAGCATTGATGGAGAGAAAAGATAGCAAGAAAGTAATATTATTACATATGTTAAAATAGACAAAGAAATGCAGGTTTTTCTTTCACAAGGCTCTACACTGGACTATGCCTAATTAATGGCGGTTTAAATCATGCTTAAATTAGACCTGTTGTTTAAGGCCTTGAATTGGAGCTTTTAATTTCTAATAAATGCTAAAATTAAAATTTTGAGCTTAAGCCCATGCATGCTTCAAATTAAGTAGCTTTTCTGGATTTTTTTTTTTTTTAATGAAATCTTTTCTGGATATTGGTGTGTGACATTGGGTCCATTTCAAAAAATTTAAGCTGATGCTTCTAATTTTCTATAACTCATTTCAGGTTTGTAAAAGGAGGGAGAAAAAGTTATTTTTCTCCGCTAGTCCTCTCTACGGAGCCCATAAACTAATGCTAGTTTACCGGCTTGGCAATACAATTAGCCACCATTTCTGTTTTTTTTTATTTTGGGTTTAACCTACCTTCAGTATTTTTTTTAATTAGACATCTTCTTTTATTTTAAATATATAATGGCAAGTAATAATGGGTTTAATATAAACATTTTATTTAATTAGTGGGTAATGTGACAGTTTCTCATTAAATCAGAAAGGGATTTCAGTTTAAAAAATACTAGAATTAAGTCAAACCCTTAAATTTTAACCCTCCCAAACTAGCTAATCAATGGTGTTTTAGCAAGGAGAAAGGGGGAACAAAGGGGAAATTATTGTATAATCCCGGAGTTCCATAAGTGCGTATTCTCTCCTCTCACATAAATGGTAGGTCCCACTAATTAAATTTATAGTGGGACCCACCATTCATGTGAGAGAGGTGACTACACATTTATAGTATTCTAAGAGTACCTAATAATTTTCCGGAACAAAGGGCCAGCTAATTGTGACATCTCAAGGCCATTTCATATTGAGTTGTTGAGAATTTTTGGGGCTGTTTGGTAGTATATTTTAAACAATAATTGTCAATATTTAAACAACATTATACATATTTTCACATACTTTTTTACTCACGTATTTTCAAAAAATACAAAAACGTTACTAGAGCAACATTACTAAACGGGGCTCTTAAACTTTTAATATTTTTAAATTTTTTCTCTTTTTGGGAAATTAAACTCATAGAAATTTTCATTGATTGATATTTAAGTTTTTCTGATCAATGTTGTCGATTCTATTGCAATGGTCATTCCCATTTGTCCATTGAAACATAATATTTCTGTATCTGTCAATTTCGACAAATTGTATTAGGATTTAGGACTATATTATATTATTTATATATATATATATATATATATCAACGAGAAAAAGGGGACAATAAAACAATGGATAAAAAAAAAGGTTAACATGATAATTTAGTAATCACTTCAATCTTCAATCTTCTCTTTTCACTTTCTTTCTGAACATCAAAACAAATGGGTACAATAATATGCCAAACAAAATCAAATGAAAAGGTAAAATAAAATTCAACAACCTTTTTAGTAGAGAAGAGAAAACCGTATTGGGCACAAATAAGCAAAATTATAGAATATTCCAGGAATACCATAAATGCATATTCTCCTTCTCATATAAATTGTGAGTCTCACCATAAAGCTAATTAATGGACCTTACAATTATGTGAAGGAGGAGAATACACATTTATAATACTCCGGGAGTACTCAATAATTACCCCACAAATAACATGTCAAACAAAAGTAAAATAGACATGTCAATTAAATTAAAAATCTAATGCTCAATTTTTTGTGAATAATACTCATGTCTTTTAATTTGTGTCACTAATCACTATCCTTCATTATTGCTCCATAATGGTGTTAAGTTACATTCTATCGTTGTGAGGAAGTGACAGGATAGGAATCATTGATACATGTATGAATCACATGATAGCAATTGTTGGCCACTAACTTAGTCTAAGTATTAATCAAGTATTTCAACGAAATATTTACTGCTACAAGATTGGAAGTAATTGCAAAAGCATACTTTCATATATAAAAACAAAAATAAAAATAAAAACTTGCAGGAGCATAACTTTATTCCTATTCTCATCAACTAGAAGACTATAACCACCAAAGCTAATCCTCAAACTCATTTGTGACGAGGCTTTATTTTTGCTATCTCAAAAAGAGGTCTTTATTTTTTGTTATAACTTTGAAGGTGACCCTAAGATTAGTGAAGAGGTTTATAATGATATCAAAGTAATATCAAGCCCTGATTCCCAAAAAAAAAAATATATATATATATATATATATATCAAGTCCTGGTTGTGTATTAAACTTTCTAGAATAACAAACTTCAATCTTCAATGCCCCTCTCCATTAATTATAACAATTGATTTATTTAAAAAAAAAAAAACCCTGTGGCCTTGGAAAGTAACAATTGAATCACGTAATTTCCACCTTGTATGTTTTTTTTTTTTTTTCTAACAAAAGTAATGGAACTCTAACAGAAATATCAATTGCGTTATTTAAATACCATCATCATTTAAAAGTTCAATTTTGTAGCACATGATGTATTTGATAATGACCCAAATCAAAGGGTTGTATTTGCATTTTTCAAATAATAATTATCCTTCTAAATAAATTCCTAGTGTTGTGAGCTTGGGTGACAAGCCTACAAATAGGCGGGTGGCAAGATTTCTATTATACGCCAAACGTACCCCTTATCCAATCAAATTGAATTCTTTAATTAAGCGTATTAAGCAACTTATGATAGTATCATGTTGTGTGCAAGTGTAATGCTTATAATAGGAACTGAAAAACATGAAGAAAAAAAATACTTGGAACTGAAATATTCTTACTCTCTTTATGAGATTAAATTGCCAAAATGCAATAGAAATTAGATAAATTTGGGATCTATATTTTTTAATAAATTCGGAGATACTTCCAACCCAAACATGTTTTTTTTCATTCTTAAGTAAGTGCATTGAAATGAACCGAATTGACAGAAGGGGACCAAAAATGACTAAATAGACCAAATTAGACTGAACTAAACCTAAGTGGACTGAACTGGACCGAATAGACCAAAACGGGCCGAATAGGACCAATATAAATTGAAGTGGACTAAATAGATCAAAATGAACTGAATTGACTGAATGAACTGAAGTGAACCAAAATAGATGAATTGGATATTAACTTTTAGATCCTTGTAATAATTAAAATGACTCAAATGGCCATTTTTTGTTTTAGATTTTTCTCACTTTCATTAGACAAATAATGACCACATGAACAACACGAGTCAAAACACGATTACATTCTCTTCTAAGATATGCTCATAAAGTTAATTTTTCGTCCTATAAAACCTAAAAGTGATGGAAATATAAAAGAATGGACAATTGTGTCGTTTTAACTAGCATAAGAATTTTTTTTAAAAGTCAATTTTATGACATAGGAAGTGTGCTTAATAAATGCTCATAAGTCATAACTGAGGGGGTCTCTTTGAATTTAACCCTTAAATAAGTGAAATTTAGGTACATGATGAACATGGGCATGTTAGAAATTTCATATGAAGAGAGAGAGAGAGAGAGAGAGAGAGAGAGGCGGAAAAACTATTCCATTTGTGGGGAGAAGTGGCAAATTGCATGAAAGAGTTGTGATCTCCCCCCACTCACCACCCATGGGAAAAACTACAAATTTCAGTCACCATTATTAATCAACTTATCAAACCCAAATGAACAACTAACCTAACCCAAAAGCCAGGGAATGTCAAGTTTTGGGCTTTGCATGGGGACCAAGTTGGGGTTTAAGTTTAAGACTTTGCCTCTTGGCGTGCTCCACCAAAATTGGCTTTATGCATGGTATAAGTCATAAGCTGACCAAGTCATTCACACGTTTAGGGACCAAATCAACTCTTGGAACCGAAGGGCCAAGAGCCATCATTCTCAATTTAGTTAATTCCATGGTTTTAAAACTAAAAAGTTTAGACATATTGGAGGGTTGTGAACTTGTGATCAATAATTAAAAGTTTGGAAAGTTTCAATATTTGGATCAAATGGGTTGTAGAAAATGAAGTCAGAAGAGGTATTCTGGGTCGGTTTTAGATGTGACAAATGGATGTGGCTAGAAAATTTTGGTCCAAATGATTGTGATGTTTTTCTCAAAGGATATTATTATATCTATATTGATTTTCCCATCATTTTATCAAAAATGTTTCGTATAGACTATAAAAAGGGAAGAATAAATCTTAAAACCCTGACCTCATAATAAAAAGACCACAATATTGTTCATCAAAAAAAAAAAAAAGGTCACAGTATTTTTTTAATAATTAAAGAGACCATAATTGGGAGAAAACGGATGACAATGGCTAAAAAGGGAAACCACCATATGCTACAGTTGTAATTTTTTTTTTTTTTTTTTTTTTGAGAGAGGTAATATTTTATTTTTTATTGCTTGTAGTTTGGAGCTTTTATTTATTATTTTTTATTTTTTTTAAAGGAAGGCCTTGAATTGGAGCCTTTAATTTTGAATAAATGCTAAAATTAAAATTTAATCTTAAGGACATGCATGCTTCAAAGTAGCTTTTCTGGATATTAGTATATGACATTTATGTCCATTTCAAAAAAATATGCTGATGTTTCTAATTCTATAACTCATTTGTTTCTATAAAAAAAAATAAAAAATAAATCTATAACTCATTTCAGGTTTGAAGGGATAAAAAAGTTAGAGTAAGACTTAAGTACCGTACTTAAGTGCTGTTCTTTAAGTTCCATTTTTAAGATTTTTTTCATGTGGATTTTTTCTTATAGGATGGAAGTGTATATTTTAGTTAAATAGCCACATAACTGAATTTTAAGAGAGGACACTAAGAAACAACACATAAGGTACTGTACCTAAGTTTTGTCCAAAAATATATATTACTTCCCTAGTCATCTTTACAGAGCCCATTAAGTCATTAATAGTTAATGCTAGTTTACCAAAAATAATGGAACTCTAACAAAAATATCAATTGCGATATTGTATGTGCCATCATTGTTTAAAAGTTCAATTTTCAGCACATGATGTATTGGATAATGACCCAAGTCAAAGGTTTTTTTTTTTTTTTTTTTTGGAGAAAACCCAAGTCAAAGGGTTGTATTTGCATTTTAACCCAAATAATATTTATCCTTTTAAATAAAATAGTCTATAGTCTTGTGTATAAGCACGGGTACAATTAAAAATAATCATATACATTTCTAAAATATATAATGACTTCTCATATTATATATATATATATATATATATATAATTTAGAATTTAATTGGTTTTATACTTTTTGATTTTTGCACCCACTAATTTACTTGCTCCAAAAATTAAAAACTTAGATGGACACATAGTAGAAAATTGGACTTCAATTGAAATCCTATTTTGAATCTAATTGGATTTGGATTCTTTGATTTTTATACTCAATAATTCACTTTGCATAAATCTAAAAATTAAATGAGACACATGGCACAAAATTGAAAATCCAATTTTAATTTTGATGGGGAACTAAAAATCGAACCATTTTCAGTTCGTCCATAGGAGTCGTCCAAAGCCAAAGGTCAACCCAACATAAGAATTTTGTTCATGGACATAAGGGTCATTCATCAGGAAAGCACCTGAACGACCCTCCAACGCTTAGGAAATTTCCGGAAATGAATTTATCTTCAAAAGTTTATAATTTGGACCACGAGCTACTATTTTGAAACATAAGCAAAATCCTTATTCATCGCTATAACTTCCTACTAAGTACTTGGCTTCTAATTACAGTTGTAGAAGATAAAATTGAACATTCTAACTTCTATAGCAGTTGTAGAAGTTAAGTCTGAACCTAATAACTTCCACAAATATTAGGGAAAGTATTAAACAAGTAACCACTCCAAGCTCATTATATAAGGACTCATCCACATCAAATGAAAGTAAGTTTTCACTGCTCCTAAAAAGTTAGAATTCTTGAGTTAAGTCTGACATATGCTACCAGTGCACCAGACCCCTTACCTACCATTTTCACTCCACTTACCCCAAAATCCTTATTCATCGTTATAACTTCCTACTAAATACTTAATTTCCAATTGCAGTTGTAAAAGATAAAATTGAACATTCTAACTTCTATAGCAGTTGTGGAAGTTAAGTCTGAACCTAATAACTTCCACAAATATTAGGGAAATTATTAAACAAGTAACCACTCCAAAACTCACTATATAAGGACTCATCCACATCAGATGAAAGTAAGTTTTCACTACTCTTAAAAAGTTAGAATTCTTGAGTTAAGTCTGACATATGCTACCAGTGCACCAGAACCCTTACCTACCCTTTTCACTCCACTTACCCCAAAACCCAACTTTACCAAACTAAAGTTCTTCAATTCCCTTCGCAGCCTGAACACCATTGTCCTTACTACTCCTCTCTTTTTTCATTATTTCCTTAGGTTATGTCATGGTTTTTTTTTAACCCCATTTTTTTTTTTTTTTTTTGGTATCATGGATGATGTAATTATCTATGTTCACTTAAATATCTTTTTTTTTTTGTTCAGTTGTAAAACCCATCCCCACATAGCTATGTATGAGATTTGTTTAAACATGTGGGATCCAGCCAAACTTTCACAGCTCAGAACTAAGAAAAATGAAAAAAAAAAAAAAAAAAAAAAAAAAAAAAAAAACCCAGCACCCATACCGACAGAGCAAGGAAGAAAGATTGTAGATCTAATTTGTGGAGGCCGAAATTGGTACAACTAAGGGGGAAAAAAAAAAAAAAAAAAAAAACTCAGCACCCAAACCGACGGAGCAAGGAAGGAAGATTGTGGATCTAATTTGTGGAGGCCGAAATTAGTGAGTTTGTTGCAGCTTCGTCCTTGGTCTTCGTTGTCATAGGTGGCAGGGAGCACATCAGATGGAGATCTCCTTCAGCTATGGTATGAATCTCCTTCTAAGCTAGCTTTTCTCATGATATTGATGTTGGGAAGAGAAGATGAAGCAGGTCAAGGAAGGGTATGGAGAGGTTGTCCTTGGGAAGAGAAGATGAAGAAAGTAAAGGAAGGGTGTTGAATGAAATGGGTTTGGTCTAGTACAAAAGAGAGCCGTTGGGAGTAAAAGCTGACCACTGAAATGACTAAACACTGATTGTGGGGCCCATAACTTGAGTGAAATTACAATTTTGCCATCATAACTTAGTTTTAATGACTTAAAAACACCTAAAATGTGATTTCAGTTTTCATAACTTGTCACTCAAAAATCAAAAAATTAAGCGATGGAAACAAAAACTAAAAACACATCCAAACAAATTACTCAGTCGTGAGACCCACCAATTTTGAGTTATGGGTAATAGAAACGAAGTTATGGGTGATGGAAACTGAAAATACAAACAGCCCCTAAGAGTTCAATATATATTTTATGTCATCATCAAATTTCTTTTTATTGTTTGGTTATTTGCAACAAAGAGAAAGGTCGTTATTTGAACAACGGCAAGTCGTTTATTACTCAACATTCACAATACAACTTTAATCAACGGCAACCTCTCAAAAAGAAGTCTTACCGTTTGTCCCTCGATTATTTCCAGCTAATAACTCTGTACTCTCTAATCTATAGCTTTGATTTTCGTCCTCTCGGTTTAGGCCCTCTCACAGATTCAAACCTTAGACTCGCCCAAATCCATCTGGTTCTTAATGAAACTCGCAAGACCCATTTCCAGGATCTTCAGTACCTACACAACGACCCAAAAATCAGAGCGAGTAACTAAGAATTCAATCTCCTTCAATCCCATCAAAGAGCTTCATGCCCACCTCATCAGAACCCACCTTTTCACTGATCCATACTCAGTTTCTGAGGTTATCAAGTCCTATGCACTATATTCACCAACTTTGCCGAAAGCCCACTTCGTTTTTAACCAAATTGAGTGTCCCACATTGGTAGTTTGGAACCATATGATTCGTGGTTTGTCACAGAGTGAACAACCTAGTAAAGCAATATGTTTTTATAGCCGTTTGTATCACCAAGGATTTGCTGGGGATAATTTGACCCTTATATTTGTTTTCAAGGCGTGTGCTAGAGTTTCTGATATTGTAAATGGGAAGAAGATTCATGCTCATGCTTTGAAACTTGGTTTTGAATCCTATCTTTTTGTTTCCAATGCTTTGATTCGCATGTATGCTTCTTGTGGTGATTTGGTTCTTGCGAGGAAACTGTTTGATAAAATGGGTGACAGAGATTTGGTTTCTTGGAACTCTTTGATATGTGGGTATTGTCAGTGTAATAGATTTAAGGAGGTTTTGGGTCTTTTTAAAGCGATGCAGGTGGCAAATGTGAAGGCTGATAAAGTGACAATGATGAAAGTTCTTTTAGCATGTAGTTATCTGAATGAATGGAAAATCGCAGACTCTATGGTTAAGTATATTGAAGAGAATCATGTTTTGGTTGATGTTTACTTGGGGAACACTGTGATAGATATGTATGGACGGCGTGGTTTAGTGGATTTAGCACAGGAAGTATTTGATAGGATGCGTGAAAAGAATATAGTTTCTTGGAATGCCATGATAATGGGATATGCGAAAGTGGGAAACATAGTTGCTGCACAGAAATTTTTTGATGAAATGCCTAGAAGGGATGTGATCTCTTGGACTTCTATGATCACAGGTTACTCTCAGGCTAACCAGTTTGCTGATGCAGTGAGACTTTTTAAAGAAATGATGGCGGCAAAGGTGAAACCGGATGAAATAACAGTAGCTAGTGTGCTTTCTGCCTGTGCCCATTTAGGATCACTTGATGTTGGGGAGGCAGTTCATGACTATATCCGTAAGCATGGTGTAAAAGCAGATGTTTATGTAGGAAACTCTTTGATAGATATGTATTGCAAATGTGGAGCAGTTGAGAAGGCTCTAGAAGTGTTCCAAGAAATGAAAAGGAAGGACTCCATCTCATGGACTTCAGTGATTTCTGGTCTTGCTGTGAATGGTTTTGCAGATTCGGCACTTGAGCTTTTCTCACAAATGTTAAGAGATGGTGTTCAGCCAACTCATGGAGCCTTTGTTGGGGTTTTACTAGCTTGTGCTCATGCTGGATTAGTAGATAAAGGGTTGGAATATTTTGAAAGTATGGACAAAGTCCACAGACTCACTCCAGAAATGAAGCATTATGGGTGCGTTGTGGATCTATTGAGCCGCTCTGGCAATCTGGACAAGGCATATGATTTCATAAGCAAAATGCCTATGGTTCCAGATGTTGTGGTATGGAGGATATTGTTAAGTGCTTGTAACCTTCATGGACATATGGTCCTGGCAGAGATTGCTAGAAACAAGCTTCTGGAAATGGACCCTAGTAACAGTGGGAACTATGTTCTCTCTGCAAATGCTTATGCCAGTTCAGATAGATGGGATGATGTTATTAAAATGAGGGAGTTGATGGAAGAAAGCAATGTCCAGAAGCCATTTGGTTGTAGTTCCATCGAAGTAAATGGTACAACATTGTCTAACTCCCAAGACCTATGTCTTATTCAATCTTAAACGAGGAACCATCATGAATGGCATCTCAAACTATGAACCTCACAGAACATTTCATTTAGCGCTTTGGTAGTGTAGGTAAAACCAAATGAGTATTAACCATAGCACTATATATCTGGAGGTCTGGACCTTACCCAAAAATCAACCTGTTTGCTGTTGGGACCAAGATTTTTTTGTTTTATCATATTGCCAGCTGTGTTGGTGCTGGAAATTATTTTGGTGAGGGACCTAGTGGCGTTTGGGATTTTGGATTCTTTGAGAGGAAAAATTCTGATGATGTTCCCTGCACAGACTTAAAAATGGGATGGCTCTACATTACAATAAGGCTTGATAGAGTTCCAGAATTTGACAATGAGATAACCAAACCTTGGTCCCAACATTTGGGGCCGGTTATGGATCCTCAACAAACAAGTCAAGGTGAGAGGTGTCATGCAAATTCCTGACAAAGTACGCTTAGGATGGTAAATATTTGGGGACAGAATTCAACCTCGGTAAGCTATGGAAAAAGGTGGTGATAACAGGAACTAGGCTAGGTATGACTGTGGATTGGGCATTTAGAGTTGAAGTTCTTTGGTTGCTTGTTACCTTATAGAGCATCTCCAAAATACAGTTTCCAAGATAATCATAATCAAAAGTAGATTTTATGCCAGGTTGGTGCGTAGTTGGTGAAATATGAGGCACCGGTACATTGATTTGGGAGGTCTTGCTTCTCCAAAAAAAAATTTCTGCTGTAGATTACTTTAGCAGCTCTAGAGGTAGCTGCTTATCTCTGACAGCCCACTGTAGCTCAGTTGGTATTTTTTTTAGATATAGCAACTTATTGCAACTTTGTTTTAGGTTGCATCTTGGTGTTTTAGTTGCTAAAATAGCATTATAGCTATTATCCGTCCTTTACTGTGAGTGCTCTTAGACTGCAGTTAGGACAAACCATTTAGAAGCTCCAGTGATGGCTCCTAATAGAGGCATTAGACTGCAGTTAAGACAAAGTATTGAGCTGTTGTTGGTTGCTTGCTTCAAACAGATTAGTCATTTCATGTAAATAGTTCAGGGTTGAGTTCCTTGTTTACTGAAAATATTGAGGAAGAGCTCTCTGTTTGGTTGGTGAGAAGACCAAGCAAAAGAAGAACTTTGAAAGAAATAGAGAATTCTTCGTTGCATTTATACTACAGCTGGAGAATTGGATTGCTCCGTGGAGGTTCTGCCTGCTTATTATACATTTATACATTAGCTATAAATGCCTTTCTAGTAAAATTTTACAATTTCTTTTTCTCTTTTAGATATGCTTGAGCATTGTAATTTGTGAGTTTGATTGTACTCCTCACCGAGTACACCCCCAGTGTACTTGGATTTGTTTTATTTTTAAAAAAAAAAATTCATTACTTATCATTTTTTTTAACAATTTCTGGACACCACTCCAGAATATGCTTGTTGCTTGTAATAGGTTTCCTGATATGGGCCAAGTTGCAAAGTACTAATTTTTTTGGTTTATTGTATCTTGAATACTATATTACCTTGTCTTCATTATTTTGCAATGACTTCCTTTTGCCATACTGCTGATATGTTATTCTTCTTAGCTAATACTAGATGGATCACACCAAAGAAAGAAGCAAGAAGCCAGCTCACACAGAATCTTAGATGCATCATAAGACCTGTGACAGTGCTTCTACAGATTAAACATGACCTTAATAGCACTACGTCCACTGGCGCTGGTTTCAAATGCATCTTCTACCCCCTTTTGTGAGAATCCAAACCTGTGAGTTATCAAGGGCTTAACATCGATCTTGCCAGTCTTTAAAAGCTCAATGCAGAGTGGCCATGTATTCCTATATCGGAATATTCCAATCACATCAACCTCCCTAACCCCAGGAAAAAAAATCATTAAATATATGAAGCCAAAGTTTAAAGCGAGAAAAACTATAAAATTAGTCTCTACCTGTTTTCACACACACAGAAATGCAGAATAAAGCAAAAGAATTAGGGGTTGGGGTTGTACCATTGTAAAATTGCAAAATTGTAAAAAGGATTATTGGGGAAACCAAGTGACTTAAAAGCTAAATTTGTAACAACAAATTCTGCAAATTCATCTGCTCATTCTAATTGGCCTCTGTCAAGGAACTGGGAAACACCAACCTCAATAATCTGCTAGTAGATTATTATGCCTTATCATGGTACCAATAATTTCATCACATTTCTATGCATTTTCATCCAATAGTGTGATCATATATTATATCTAGATCTATTTCTGTCAAATCATCAAGGGAATTATTTTATTTGTTCCACACGGTTCAAGGGAAATCCAAGAAAGGAAATGGGCATGAGTTTTAAAGTTCTGGGATCTCTGTACATAAGTGCAGTAGTGTTCAGCTTTCAAATTGGAACTTAAAGATTGTTTGGTTAGTAGGGGAATGAAGGCTAAGGGGAAAAAATCATCTGTTTACTTGATAAAGTTTAAGATCAGGTACCTGACAGCTGCTAGGGTCAGAGGAACTGTCGTCTCGCTCTGAGCCAATCCAATAAGGCAAACTTTTCCACCTGAACGAGTGGCATTCAAAGCTGTTGACATGGTTTTGTTCAAACCAACACAATCAAAGCTGACATCAATGCCAGAGCCCATAGCACTTTGTATTTTTACCACTTCTTCACCTACATCCTGTCCAAATGTCACTCAAATCATTTACAAGTATGAATAACTTCGAAGACAGAAAACTCTTGGCAAATTGTTTATGATTTAACAAGAAAGTTCAACTGACCGGGGGGGTGGAAGAAAGAAAGAAAAGGGAACCTGAATGTTTGTTGAAACTTGAATGGTCTCATCTGCACCAAGACTCTTTGCAATGGATAAACGGCAATCATCAACATCAACAATGACAATTCTAGGCGCTCCAAAAGCACGAGCAGCTAACAAGACAATGAGGCCTATTGGTCCTGCTCCCACAATCAATACATTTGTCTCAGGACTGATATTTGCACGACGACAGGCATGAACTCCAACACTGAGGGGTTCACACATTGCTCCTTCCTCCAAGCTGACATTGTCTGGTAGTTTAAAACATAGATATTCTGGATGCACCACCTGCAAGAAAATAGCATGGTGTTCTTGCATTTAGAACATAAAAATTATGAATATTGATTTAACATTTCCTTGAATCAAAGGTATAAAATTAGATGCTAATGCTAAAATATATATCTCATGACAGGCCATATTGGGTTGCAAAACAAATAGGGAATCTAACACAGGGAACAATAAGTGCTGTTTAGTCAACCATATATTTGGTTCACATTTCCAGCATAGACTTGGGATAAAATCTTAGAAAATCACTATCAAAGAATGCCTCCTAGCCGCACATAATGTATCACATTGTCAAGATGTTCTTGTAAATTGAAGTCCTGTTTAGATGCACTCGTGTAGCCTTATTTTTCCATCATAATGGTAGTGAAGACAAATTGTTGTCAAACTCTGCATCACTCAATAATTCTTCATTCGCATAGATTATATAATATTCATTTATGAAGTTTGGTTTGAAGAGATGCAAATGTCGGATACCTTATTGGCCAGAGAGCCATTAGTTGGGGGAGAACCAAAAAACTTCATCTCAGGGCAAAGATTGTAGCGACCATCTTTGCAGAGATTGCATCGCCGGCAACTGATTCCAGGCTCTAATGCTACACGGTCTCCCACTGCTAGTGTCTTCACTTGGCTTCCAACTTCCTCTATGATCCCAGCACACTCATGCCCTATAACCATGGGCTTCTTGACAATAAAATTTGCACATCTCATATTCTGGTAACAAACATATCAAATATCAAATCAGATATCAGTAGGTCACATAAACCTCCAAAAACAAAACAGAAAAAACAGATAATACTAAAATTAAGCATTCGCTCTCTCCCTCTCTAAGAAAAGATTAATATATTTTATTGAAGAATTAATATAAACAAGGTGTCAGGGTAACATTTTACCTTGAAGTGGTGAACATCACTTCCACAAATACCAAGCGCCTTTATCTGAACTTTAACATCATGGGGGCCTAAATTTACAGAAAATTACTCAATGTGAACAACTGTCTCAAAAGATATTATCCTGGTTAAAACTCATGTGAACAATCGTAAATACCAAGCTATTTACAATTTTAAAAGATATTATCGTGGTTAAAACTTAAAAATCATACCCGTCAGCTCATACTCATGCATTATATAGTGGACTTAAGGGCATAATAAATGTGAGTGAAATTTTAATTTTTTGTAATAGTCAAATCCTGGAAACAACACTTGGTTGCTTGGCATGTAATAGAGGGTCAAAGGGGTTTGCAGTGTTTCCAGGCTGCGCAATTCTACCAGCACAGAAAATGTTGAGCCCATGCTCAATTATCAGGGTACAAGTTATCTTTGCACAAGACACTAGGATGGGCTGGCTGCATGTATGATTAAATGATATGTTGGGTCTTCTGGTCTACCTACAATGATCTGGATTTGTGTGTTCTTATATACCGATGCATGAATTTCATATACTTCATGAACATAAGTGTTTGGCATGCGTGTAGAAACATACACTAACCCTGAACATGGTCAAAAGAATAAGAAATTTTGTAGCTTCATGATCTTTAACATGCATAGCACGGTGTTTTGAAAGTTGAAACACAAGTGAGAGAAAGACATGACCTGGACAAAGAAACATTACACACGAGGGAAAGAGAATTTTACCAAGAGGAGGGAGATGATAAGGTTCAATTTTAAGAGTTTTGATACCAACAAGCCAAGCAGCCATGTTCTCTTCTCCATCTTTGTGTTCCTTGACTTCAACAACACCCCCTGACATCTCTCTCTCTCTCTCCCTCTCTCTCTCTCTCTTTCTCTTATCCTGTCTTGTATAGTATGAGGCGTTATTTGGTATCAAATGGTAACATCTCAGTGCTATCAAAATTAAAGAATTCCTATCAAAAAAAAAAATTTAAAGAATTGTGAGACACATTAACAAAATATAATTAGTCCACTAATAAATGAAAGACATATATATGGGTAATTATTTTTGTACACGTGCCTTTCTTTTATGGGTCCTGCTAACGAATGCCCTTAGGGCATTGGTTAACAATCTATTTTAGGAAAGTTTTAACATCACTTTTATTGGAAATGAAAAAAGCTATCAAAACATTAATTACTTTATTTCATTTTCCCATAAAAAATTTCTTTAAATGGATTGTTAACCAATGCCCTAAGGGCATTCGTTAGCATTTCCCTTCTTTTATTGAATTTTGATACGTTTGACATTATATAATACAAAATACCTTTTGGAATGAGAAATGATATGAATGAATTTATCCTAGTATAATAAATGATATCCTCCACACACCACGCTTTGTTACCGTGTCATGATTCATGAGCCTCACCTACCCTTTTGGATTTGACGATATATTCTCTCCACTTAAACCTTTGGAATCAGGTTCTACTCTCCAATGATCGATTGCAGTCATGACTCATGAATAGTCAAGTATGGTCAATCCTAGATATTGGCATGATATTGTGTATGAGCAACTTTCTCCGACATTACCCTGAAAGTGGTGATAAATTTAGGACTTAACCAAGTCATTAACAAATAGACCGAGATTTGGAGAAGTGAAGCTTAAACTTAAAAGTATTATGTGTTCATTTATTTAGCAATTTAGGCCAAATTTACTTTTGAGACTAGATTTAAGCAAGTCCAAGGTCAAAACACAATTTCAAAGCTTGTTATTTGGTGCTGAACACTCATGGAGTGTACTCATATCATATGTACTCACTCACCTAACAATGTTGTAATGATGTGCGGCCACTAATATGAGCCAACATTTTTTTACCTCAAATGGTCACCACAATTGCATAATTATACCAGATGTGCCAATTACAAATTGATTTGCCGTTTTGCTCATAGTCTTGAATATATGGTCCTCCGTCTTCAAGTTTGGTTTATCGTAGTAATATCAAGACCAGCTTCATTGGATGTGAACTTGATTTTAACATAGATGCGCCTGTATTAGTAACTGAGACATTGTCACTCGATGGTGGTTGTTAATGCAAAATGCAAATTATTCTGCACATAGGCTAATTACTAATTAGTCTTGGAACTAGGAATTTTTCTTTAGCATGAAGCTTGGTTTGGTTTGAGATAGCAAAAATCATAGAAATATTTAGTTCAGGTCTCATCCATGGAACATTAATTTAGGTCCCCCAGGTTCACAAGTGAAGGAAATTTACGTTCCAAACCCAAACATACCCAAAAGGACAAAAAGGGATTTAAAAAATGATGATTACACATCATTGTTGGCTTTAAAATAAAATTTTTGCAACTTGCCGACAAGGAATACCTTATCTAGTATACAAAATTATTTGGAAGACAGTTGAAAATTAAAATTCCATTTATTTTCTTTTGTTTTTACTTTTTTAGTTTTAAAAAAAATATTTAGAAAACTATAGAAGTTAAAAGCTAATTGCAAACAGTCAGAACTCACATCAAATGGTCACCAAATCTATCTCATAAATATTCCTTCTTCTTCTTTTTTTTATAATCTATCTCATAAATATTCCTGATGTGCAATTATTACCCATTGTTTTATAAATGTGGCAGTGAATACCATAGAGGGAGGATCATGTAATCTGATCATCTCAAAGGCTTTTTTTAATGGGGTGTAAAAGTATGTCGGTTAAGAAAGAATCTAAATAATATTCCCTAAAAAAAGCCTGTTTGTTACGATAAAAAATACTTAACCAATGTGCTGTGACACTCGTTAGTCTGACCACAGATTTGGGGAGCCTTATCCTGATTAGATACATTAACGCCACGCCCATGGCCATGGTCTTATTTATAGCCTAAAAGATGACAATTTGAGATAAAAACAAGTAAACAACCCACAAAACCACGTGGGTTATCTACAACATCTGAGTCATCATCTGGATTCTGGACGACCACCACCTGTTGCGTTGTGTTCTTCTAAACACAGAAAGAACCGTCTACACCTCAGTCCTTATATTTTCTCTGTCGGACTCAGTGTGTGTGTGTGTGAGAGAGAGAGAGAGAGAGAGAGAGCAAATGGGTAAGGGAGGAATGTCACATGGGAGTGCAGGAGAAGCCAAAGATGGTGAAGAAGAGAACATGGCTGCTTGGCTTCTTGGTATCAACACCCTCAAGATTCAGCCTTTCAAGCTTCCTCCTCTTGGTATATCATTTTTTTCAATTAATCAAACTTTTTTTTTTTAGTCAATTTAATCAAGTGTGATTGAAGTTATGCAGCTCTTCACTTATTTTTTTGAATTATTTATTTCTTTGATCAATTAATGGATAACCCTTTTGCCTGATTCTTTCTGAGCTGGCTATTACTATTTTTTTTTTTTTTTTTGAGGATTTTAGGACCACATGATGTTAAAATTAGGATGAAAGCTGTTGGTATCTGTGGCAGTGATGTTCACTATCTCAAGGTAAACACAATTCAGTTAGCTTTATCTTTTTTATCTGTATTAATTTATAATATTTTAATTGAGTTGTGATTGTTTGGATTCAGTTATAGTTTGAGGCTAAGGCGAAAATGTTAAAGAGGCCTTTTTCTATCTTAATATCATTTAAATAGGCTTTTTTTTATATCTAAATATCATTTAAAGAATATTTCATTGATTTTTTTATATTATAATTTTTTTTATTTCAAATCTATTGTTAATTCTTACTTATTAATATGTCTAGGTCACTTAGAGGGAGCTACTGATACTCTATTTAGGTTTTACAAATGGCGTGTTAACAACAAAAATATATATAAAAAAATAATTAAAAAAAAAAAAGTTGTTCAAACATTTATTTAGTATATTGTTTAAGCGGCACCAGTCATATTCCTGCCATATCAATTTGTAAGTTTTTTGTCATAAAATTTGTATTAGGTTTAACATTTTTCATTCACTTAATAGTATTTGGATTGTATTTCTGTTAATTCATAAATTGTTTTTGAAGAAAATGCTAAAATTATTACAAATTTTACTGCAAAAAACTTACAAACTGATGTAACAATGAAATAATACTTCAACAAAAAGAATATGTAATTATTGAATTACTTTTTGTGATTGGAGACATATCAATTTATAAGAACTACATAATAAAACTTTTAATATTCTAACATGACTCTAATATTTTAGGTCTTCTTAATTCTTAAGAGTGGTAAAAAAATTGTACACCTTCTTAATTCTTAAGAGTGGTAAAAAAAATTGTCCACCGTAACTCACATTTTTTTAAAATTAAAAAACATATATATACCTTACTCTTTTTTCTTTTCTTTTTTTTGATGTTATATATATATATATATATATATATATACACACACACATCTTACTGCCCCTATATTTGGGTGCCTTTCAATGTTAGGGCGCCTTAGGCCATGGCCTAGGCCTAGGGCTGGCCCTGTTCGGATTAGCAGCTCCTGGGTTGCTGAGAAAAAAGAATAAGGAAAAGATAATACTTCATTGTTGAAATTTGAATCTTAGTTCACCTTTTTAACTTAGTTGTTTCTCTTTTTTTCTTGTTTATTATACACAAAAACATAAAATAACATTAGTGGAATAGTCCGTCTACAAGCACACTCAATTTCACATGCTTGTGTGTCAACATATGATTGGACTACATGTGGTAAAAAAATGGATTTGGTGTGCCAATCATAGGTTGACATATACAATTGTTGTGGATTTGGGTGTGGGTTTGGGTGTCACTAGAGTTTTCCTAAGTGGAAATAGTAAAAAAGGACATGTCAATTAAGGTAGCAAAAAAGAGTAGGACTTTAGATAGGGTAGAATGAGAAGGAAAAAAAAACATGGGGACAACCCTGATTAGTCCATCAACAATCCATAGCCAACACCAAAGTTTTGGTTCGAATGATAGGTTGTTATTTTTGCATTGCACATGAAGATTTCTTCCATTTTCTTACCAACCGAATGCAATAAGTTTAAGTAAGAACAGTTTCTGACTCGGAGAAGATATAACAAAAGGATAGTGTGTCTAATGCCCCATTTTGAATGTTCCATGTATTTTCAGACCTTTAGATGTGCAGATTTTATAGTTAAAGAACCCATGGTAATTGGGCATGAATGTGCTGGGATCATAGAGGAAGTTGGGAGTGAGGTGAAGAAGCTAGTGCCTGGTGACCGCGTGGCATTGGAGCCAGGGATCAGTTGCTGGCGATGCAACCTTTGCAAGGAAGGTCGGTACAATCTGTGCCCGGAGATGAAATTTTTCGCCACTCCACCCGTCCATGGTTCTCTTGCAAATCAGGTCAAAATTTGCTGCATTTCAAAACTATGCATTGGACTATCATATTGGACTATTACTTTTAACATGCTCTTACCCCAGCACAATACAAATTACATTTTACACCTATTATTATACCATATCTGGTCACTTGTAAAAGCACACTGGTTAGTTCAATTTTAAGTTATATAACCTTGTTTCCCCATTTTCATGCAAAGTTAAGAAAACAGCTCAAATAGAAATTCATGATCATGGACCTTCATTTGTGATTTTACCGTCCATGGTTAATCATAATAATCAATTCAACATATCTAAGTCGTGTATCACTTGTTCCAAGTACCAGGGGGCATGTGTAGTATTGAATGTGATGAAATAAATTTATAGTGCAGCTACAGGCTTCGTCTGAGATGCATCTTTCTATTCACAGGTGGTTCATCCTGCAGACCTATGCTTTAAACTGCCAGACAGTGTCAGCTTGGAGGAAGGGGCTATGTGTGAACCCTTAAGTGTTGGTGTTCATGCTTGTCGACGAGCAAATATTGGTCCTGAAACAAATGTTTTGGTCATGGGAGCAGGACCCATAGGGCTTGTTACAATGCTAGCAGCTCGTGCTTTTGGGGCACCCAGAATTGTTATTGTGGATGTGGATGATCACCGTTTATCTGTTGCAAAAGAGCTTGGTGCGGATGATATTGTTAAAGTTTCAACAAATATTCAGGTTTTCGTTATTCTATTTTACAATATTTTTTACAAGTTAATTTTATTCAGTTTGCATCATATCCATCTCCCATTCCCAAGTCCCACCCCCTTTTGAAAGGATAACAACATGCCAAATATCTTCAACTTGTAAAATTGTTCAATTTTCGTCACTATTTTCTAGTTTTATTGTGCAATATAGGAAAGGACCATATCCTGTCAATCTGACCTCCTTAGTCTATCTCAGTTCTTTGATTAAAGTTACAAAATAAGTTTTTGACAATTATTTTCACTCCTTCGCAGCCTCTAACTCACACAAATAAAAATATTGTTATTGCTTTTAACATGAAAAGAGGGATGGCTCTGTTAGTTAGATCAAACTTTTAATCAAGCTTCTTTCTTTTCCCTAATGATTTTAAATTTTTAACCTTTTCCATTTAATCTCAAAATGGATCCTTATTCATGTTCTTCCTTTGTTGAAAGAGGGATAAAAGAAATTAAAACATATAATGTACAGCTTCTTCAGTTTTATACTAAATCCATCTTGTATCAGTTTTTATCTGCTCTTATAAAGCTTTGGTTCATTGTTCTTCCTTTAGTATGGCTAATGTTGAGGATCCTTGTTTCTTCCAGTGGTTGTTGCTAGAAGTCTCCATTGCAATTTTTAACTTCACTATTTTACAGGATGTTGCTGAAGAAGTATCACAGATACATAAAGCTATGGAAGCTGGAATCGATGTGAGTTTTGATTGTGCAGGCTTCAACAAAACCATGTCAACAGCACTTAGTGCTACTCGTGCAGGTGGAAAAGTTTGCCTTGTGGGAATGGGTCATAGTGAGATGACTGTCCCACTCACTCCAGCTGCTGCGAGGTATTTGATTTAATCATGAACAAACATTTTTGTGTTGAGAAATTATTCAGAGTTTACCAATAATTAAGGTCTTTTGAATAATTTGTGTGAAAATTGGAGCCTCATAGTACAAATTGGAAAGTTTGCAAGATATTTGAAATAGTGATGCAAAATTTGGTATTAGTTCTGGTTGGAGTATAAGAATTGGATGTTATGGAAAAGGGGAAGGGCAGTTATATGCATTTAAATTATTATTTGGAAGAATTGATAAGTCTGTCAATCATTTGAGTAGTAGTCACTACTCACTATAAATATGCATAATTTGTTGAACAGTTTTCAGTAAGAATGTCGGCTAGGAGTTAGGATGACTCGAGAAATTGGAGAAAGTTTTGAAAGTGAAATTTGTATCATATAATGGTATGAATTTGCAAAGCTTCACTCTTTGATTTGTGGTAATTAACAGCTATGGTTTTCTATTTCTTATAGGGAGGTTGATGTGGTTGGCATCTTCCGTTATAAGAACACATGGCCGCTATGCCTTGAGTTTATAAGTAGTGGTAAGATCGACGTGAAGCCCCTTATAACCCACAGGTTTGGGTTCTCTCAGAAGGAGGTGGAAGAAGCCTTTGAAACTAGTGCTGGTGGTGGTAATGCAATTAAGGTCATGTTTAATCTATGAAGTCTGCCATCGCCTATGGGATTATGGGACCGGTTTTGTATGAACATAGAACTCAGTTTAAAAGGAGGAAGAAAGAGAAAATACTAGCTTATGAATATGAATAATTATCTCAGCTAGTGGCTTGTATAAAAACTTGTTCTTACAGTAATAAAGTTCAGATATTAATGCTAGGCTTATGAATAATTATTTTCCTCTTGCTTTCAAATTTTTTCGTATTTTGACAGTTATTTTAGCATTCATTTAGTAGAAGATCGTTAAATTCTTCAATTTTAACCATTATGATTGTAAACCTACACCTTGGGCTGATGAATGGGTTTCTTCAACAGATAGGGCTGATAGAAAGGGGATAAGTGAAATGTAAGGATAAGAATGAAGCTTGACAAAGCCTGATAATCCTATGGGATTGAAGAGAGATTTTCAATTTCTCGAGTCCACGTGTCCTCTTGTTTTCTTAGTGCTTTAAGAGAATGCAAAAAAATAATCTCTCAAGTTGATCAGTCCCTGATAATATTGAATGATGAAACCCTGTTCCAAACCCTGTAGAAGTGGGAATTGTGTGCACTGTTTACAAAGGATTAGGTCTGACTCAGGTATATCCAAGTTTGGTGGCAAAAATGGCTCACTACCACTATTTAGCAAAAAAAATAGCAATCTACCACTCTTTTAGAAATATGTAGGGACCTATCACCTTTTTAAAACTTGAATTTGTATATATCACCTTTTTAAAACTTGAATTTGTAGAAATCGAGTTTACTGTGAGTTCTTTGAAAAAATAGCCTTTAAATTTGTCAGAAAATTTTTTATGGTACTTGATTTCACCAAACTCGAGTACCTAACAAAAAATGGTAAAACCCTGCATATTTTCAAAATATTGGTAGGTTGTTAATTTTCTTGCTAAATAGTGGTAGTGGACCGTTTTCACCCAAGTTTGGTTGGTGCAAACAGTTGCTTTGAGTTGGGTCGTTGAAACCAGAGTTGGTGACATCTGTGTCCCTAAAAATATGAACCTAGAATCTGTTCCCCCTAGGCTCAAGCGTGTAAAGAGCCAAGGCCACAATGCGGTGTCTTAGTCCTAGGATGGCTTTTCGCTGACCATAGAATTATAGAAACTGGGAAACCAAGTTTTAGCAGTTCCTCTAAAATCTTTGAATACCATACTGGACATCCACACTTAAGACATTGAGCTTAACACAGACTAATGTGGCATGAAATGCAAGCAAAATTTTTAAAGAGAAAGTTTAGCTACAAAATTAGTTGTAATCTAAGGTTACAACCTTACTTAATATCATTAATATTACTACATATTTCAAAAATCTAACCATTGGATTGCATATTTATGCATAATTTTAAATTACAAAAACTTGAAATTTAAACAATTTATTAATGACATCGCTATTAGTTTTTAATTTTCTAGAAATTTTGCAAGCATAGAGGTTACAAAAAAAAATGTAATCCTATGGTTGATTTGTCAAAATTCACCTCCATTTTACATTTCCATCTCCCCACTACTATCTACCTTAATATCACATTTCCTCTATCTCTTATCTTCCTTTATTTTTTGCTTTTCTTATTTTCCCTCCTCTTACTGTAAATTTACAATTCTCTTTTCCATTCTATTCATAGTTTTTTCACACCCAAAATGTTATTTCTCTCTCTCATTTTCCACATACAAAAGGTTATTTCTCTCGCTTTCTATCTCTCTCTTTTTTTCATTTTTGGTGGATTTTTTTTATATTTTTCTAGCATCTCTACTTTAGGTTGATGAATGTTTGTATTATTTGGAACTCTACTTTGGGTTGATGTAATTAAGTTTTGTAATTTAAGTTGTTATCTTTTTTATTCTCTTTGATTTCATAAATGTTATCATATTGCACTATAAAGATAGCATATAAGAATATTGTGGGAGAACAAAGTTTGGCCCATGCCAAACCCAGGCCAAGAACCATCGAACATAGGCCTGTCCTACCAACAGAAGGCCAGAGCTAAATTACCCAGGCCGTTGCATTCTCTACGGTATCCAAGCAAACCCCATCAATCCAAGGAAAGGAAGTAATGCCCTGGGAAGTCTGCCAGTTGAGCACAAAATTTGGCATCAGACACAAGTTACTAGAAAATCATTTCAGTAGTGGAACAATGGGTCTCACTCCTTAATACAAGATTAGACACGCTAGAACAGTATCCTAGACCTTGAAGGCCACTCAGACTCTGTGAGTGGAGGGGCCCACACACATGCAGAATATTCCCTCATCATGACAAGTCCACTAATATAAGGGTATAAAAACAAGGGAGAAGACCAAGGTAAGGAGTTGGAACAATTTTTTTAGGGGAGAAAAAACAGGAGAGAAAAAGAGGAATCATCATCTAATACTTGGGAAAGGTGATCCAGCTCAGGACACCTTGGCTGTCTGAGATCTTCCTCGGGCAATAGATTTTTAGTAACAAACCACTTCACAATTGTTCATCTTCATCATCCACCATCCCTAACTTCTCTTGGGATCTCTCATTGTGGGCTATACCCAATGCAGCATACAAATTAATTGGGGGTCCAAGCCCAACAATCCTTATTTAGTGTAAGTTTGATATGAGTTTTGATTATCATGATAATCTCTTTTAAAAGAATGAATATTTTGAATAATTTTTTTAAATAAAAATTATACATACATACTGTAGGAATAAAAGACCAAGAAAGTATGTTAGGTCGTAGGCCTTGACCAAGGACACTTAGTGATCCAAGGACATGTAGGCAATAGAGAAGACGTAAGAGATGAAACACCACGAACAAATTGTAGTTGCGAGAGTTATTGAAGATAGTCCGAGGAGGAATGCCTCCTCGGCTAATTAAAGCGGAGGCGAGGAGGATTGGTCTGCCCATGAGGGCAACCTTCCAAAAGGTTCTATTGATAAAGGTAAATGTCATGAAAGCATAAAACGAAGGGAAGCTGTGAAATATCAAGGAGAAAGCTGCTACCACCGCATTAAATGCTCTGCAGCTAACCCTCTGGCCGCATTAATGTGGAGGTGATATATAAACAGTGGTAAGCAACCTTATAGCTACTTACAAAGACTTCAAGAAGGTGCTGATGGGACAAGGATCAAAGCCAATATATAGACCTACACGTGGATGGTGGAGAGGGAGAAAGGAGGAATATATAATGAGGAAGGAAGCCCCTTACAGAAGGGACGGGAGCTTGGAAAAAGGAAAAAACACTGTAGTAAAAAGAATAGAACTTGTAACCCAATTCAAGGGAAGGATATATATATATATATAAGATTTACTCTCCTCAGACTGTGCCAAGGATGGTTTATTTTGTGCAAAACATTTGTATTCCGGTTCCTCATTTCATCTGGGCTCATTACAATCATTGTTTGATCCATTAAAGCCTAGTTTTTCAACTCACTCTCTATAAATTTATTATAGTGGGCTCTTTGGGCCTGAATCCTTCTTCTTATAGGTAAAGGAACCAAATTAAGTCCTTACACATACATATATGTATATATTTATTTATTTTGCTTAAATGTATAATCAACCTCATGAAATTCATTTAAAAGTAATGACGTTAAAACAAATAAATAACTACCCTAAAGATTCAATTGTATATTTATAACTTTTATGTTTAGACAGATTTTCACTTAAATTTAGCCGTACCAAAGTAAACTGAAATGCTACATTAATGTGGCTCAACAAAAGCGTAACAACAATAAAAAGTTATACTTAAGATTTTAGATATTACGAGTTTGAGATTTGTTTTATTTTATAATAAATTTGGATTTTAATTAGGTGCTTTCAACTTAAACATGTCTTTTCATATTATGTAAGTGCACAAAAATAAATCGAAGTGGACCAACATGAACTGAATTATCTAAATGGACTGAATTGGACCAAATGGAGAGAATAGGATCGAATAGGAGCAAGGTGAACTGAATAGGACTGAAGTGGGTAGAATGGACGGAATGGGACCAAATTGGATCGAATAGGACCAAAGTGAACAGCCTGGATTGAATAGAAGCAATGTGGACTGAATAAAACATAATAGACCAAATAGAACTAAAAAGGACAAAATGGACAGAATAGGACCTAATGGCATGAATAGAATTGAAGTGAATCAAAGTGGACAGATTGGACCAAATGTAACCAAATAGAACCAAAGTACATTTAATGGACCGAATAGGACCAAAGTGGATAGAATTGAGAGAAGAGGACAGAATAGGACCAATGTGGACTGAATAGAGCCAATGTAGACTAAATGGACCGAATTAGAATGAAGTAAACAAAATAGTACCAATGTGGACTGAATGGACTGAATTCAATCGTAGTTGACTGAATAAGACCGAATGGGCCGAATTGGACAGAATAGAACTTCAATAGACAAAATGGACTAGATAGGACCAAATTGGACTAAATTGGACCGAAAATGACAAAATGGACCAAATAGAACCAATTTGAGCTAAATAAGACTTTTAAATATATATCATTTGAATTTTGCTAATGTTATTTATTTTTGGAAAAAAAAATTTCAGGAATTGAAAAAGTATTGACAGCTTTTTCAATTCTCGAAAATATTTTGTTATAAATGGATGGTTTAATGTGTGCCCTAAGAACATCCACAGCTGAAAATTTCATCCTATCCTATTTTATCATCCCAAAAAGCTTCTTTATCAATTATACAATACCATTTTACTATACACCCAACATCCCAAAACTCTATTATTTTACCATTTTATTAAAATATTATTTTTTTAATCTTTCTTTATTATTTCTTTCCAACATCTTGTCCATCAGAACCACCAAAAACCACATCCTGCAAATCAGAACCACCTACCAAAAAAAAAAAACCCACGTCCAATGGGTAGCAACCAACCCCAGCAACATGCTACCAAACCCGGCAAAGAAGAGTCTCTGCCACACCCATCTGCAACCCTCGAAACCTCACATGAGTGATGAGACCCATCTACAACCCATGAAACCCACGGCCACACCACCTGAGCCCCACCCATCATACCAAAACTCAGCAAGCCACAAATCACAAAATTGACAATCTAATCTCACCTCACAAATCATAAAAGCGGCAACCCAAACCCCACGAATCCGATCTCACCTCCAATGCCCACGAATCCGATCTCCATGCTAATGCCCATGAATCCAAAATATTATTTGCTTATACCATTCAGCTTCTCTAGCATGTTGGGTTTATGGGATGAGTGAATCGGTAAAGGGATTTGGAGATGGGTGAGGGTGAATTGGCATTCGGCAGAGGCTTGGTGACAGCGGCTTGGTGATTCAGAGAGAAAGAGAGAAGCTTAACAATGGCGAGAGAGAGAGGGGATGAGAGAGCAAAAACCTGGTACTGTAGCAAGAGAGAGAAAGGGGCTTGAACGGATTAAAATATACTATTGTGTTTTGGCATAGCGCTACAGTACCATCTCAAAGGTAAGATGGTACTATAGCGCTATGCCAAAAAGATTTGGCCATTCTCAGTTTTAGACTTCTCGTTACTGGGTGTGTTTTGGGCTTAAAGGCCAAATGTACCTTGCATTTGGCATATTGCAAGCCCACTGCTAATGCTCTAATGTCTATTTTAGTTTTTTTTTTTTTGTATTTTTTTTAACTCAAAACTAAAGAGTTTAGCCCAAATTTAATATAATTTCATACTTTTCAACTCAAATATGAAGAAGAAAAAAAGTATTTTTTGAGCTAAACATGAAAAGAAAAAATTGACTAAGTAGACTGAAGTAGGACCTAATTGGACCGAATAGAAATTCTTTAATTTTGAAGGAAAACAAATTATCTTCAAAAAGATTTAGAGAAAAAATTATACATTATATTACAATACAAAATAATAATTTATCCACACATATTATATTACAATACAAAATAATAATTTATCCACACATATCGCATGGGCCTACCCCTAGTTTTGAAAACAAAACTTAACAAAACACAAATGACTACATGAGAATTATATCAAACAAGACAAGACACGGGTAAAGCGATTTCCTGACAGTTTACAATCTATAAAGCAATGATTTAGGATTTTGGAAAATGCTTGTAGAAAAATAATAATACAATATCAAAGTCAGGTCATATCATGGGGTGGTAAATTGCTATTAACATCATCTCGTATGTTTTGGCCTAAGATAGCAATGTCACCACCTATTACAACATCCTAAACGAAGAATCCTCCAAAAAATTCCAAGCAGTGACCAGAAACTCTCGGAATAATACTGTCCCACTTTGAATTCTATGCATTTTGCCTGTATCCAAGTTAAATCCACAATGCACAACTCATCACACACCCAACATACTATGCTCTTAAGTCTTAGGTCTGCAAAACCATCACAGAAGGACACGTGCATTCAGAAGAACCCAAAAAGGGTGGGGGGAAAAGTTGCTGTATTCGAACTATCAACAAAACAAAAGATGTATACATGATCAGGTACAGAACACACGATGAGATTTCAGTCTCAATGCACATTTTAACATTTTCTTGCAGCAAGCAATATGAATATTTGCTCAATTTTCATCATGATTTTGTCAAATGTTACAGCCTTGTTAGGGGCCAAAATGCCCTTCATAATTATGGCACACAGCAAGGAGACAACGGCTTTGGTGCTGAGAAACAGAGAACACATACAACGGTACTACCACTATAAACTAAACCCGAAAACTGGCTTTCTCAACTTATGATTCCTTCCTTAAACTCACAAATTACAAAGGGACCCAAAAAAGAAAAGTGAACTCAACTAATCAATATAATCAAGAGAAAAATGCAGAGGGCAATATAATTGATGCCACTCATCGAGTTGAAGCAGTTGATTCGGCCAACCACCGCCAAACTTTCACTTGACCTGCTCCATCACCAGTAAAAAAAAGGCCTCCAGGACCCATCTGAATTGCTCGAACCTCCTGTTTAGCATAAATTTTACCTCTCTCGGAAAATCTAAAGCAGGATAGACCAACAAAAAGCATATACAATGGTTCATTAGGTTCTTGAAAACACAAATAGATGCTAACAAAAATATTAAATAAAATGGAGGACACAAGTCAAAACCAAGAAAATACTCACGATGGCAAATCATAAAGATGGACAGTGTTATCATTGCAAGAGCATAGCAAGATGGGCTTGGATTCTAAATCATGCATACCACACAGTGTAAGCAGCCCCTGCAGCAGACAAAATCATAATTTCATTAAACCAACTATACTACAATATAAAAGAAACTCTCTTTTTTTTTTTATAAGTAACGAAAATTTTATTAAAAAATGAAAAACAGCCAACCCGAGTACATTGGGAATGTACTATGGGGGCATAAATCAATAACCAAGATTACAACGATCAAGTAAAACAGGCAGGGACGAACAAGAAAAATGACAAAAGACCACACTCCAATCGAGGAGAGTGTATAAAAAAAAAGACTTAATCTCTAACATATAGCGTTCACATCCCTCAAAGCTTCTAGCATTCCTTTCGCGCCAAATACACCATAACAAGCAATGAGGCACAATTCTCCACAACTCTATATTTCTATGTCGACCAAACTTACCCTGCCAAGACTCAAACAACTCGATAACCTTCTGAGGCATAACCCAATGAATTCCAAACAAACAAAACACCAACGACCACAACTCACAAGCAATGGGGCAATGAAGAAGAAGATGATCCACTGAAGCACAACGTCTTACTTCAAATATAAAAAAGAAAAAGGAAAACAAGAAAGGCAATAACATATCATTTCAAATAATGCCACCCATATTCACTAATTTCTAAACAAGAATCCACAACCAACTGTTTCCTCATCTCAGATAACTTCCTACTTCAAACACATATAAGTACTAAATAAATTAAAAGAAATCAACAACCAAAAACCAAAACTTTTTAGGGGAAAAGGGGGTAAGCAAAAATATAAAATGAGAGAAAGTACACTGATTGCTGAAAAAAAAAAAAAAAAAAAAAAAAAAAAAAAGTCCATGTGAAAGACCAACGACAAATTACTCATGGTTGAATTATATCATATGAAATAGAGGTTCCTGGGGATGGTGTTTCATACCATCAGACTGCCCTCAAACATGCACACACATGCACACACAAAACAATAACATAAAATACCACAAAAATCAGGACGACCTTCCCACAAATTCTGGTATAAAAGCTGAACAAGTAATTGAGTAGATATGCATCACCTGCAAAGGGCCAAAGGCACCCCTAAACAGCCTTAAAGATCAAAAGCCTCCACCCCTAAAAACAACTAACGCCGACCACATATACCCCCAAAGAGAACTAAAAACAATCTTTTTTGGTCCAATTCTAAAACCAATCCTTAGTGTCCAAATGCTCCAACGATCCTTTTTACTAAAATGAGCCAAGTAGCCTATTATTTGAAAACCAGCTTAAGAAGTATACATGCACAGAAAACCTTGCACAGAGTAAATATCACGGCCAATCTTTAAACCTCCAACAGTTTATCAGCACCTACAGATCTGAACATGGACGCCAAGAGGAGACCTCATCATAATCTATAATCCAAATCATCAGATCCTCATTGCTTAGGAACAAACTTATATGCATTCCCATCCCAAAAAATTTAATTTAAAGCCTTTTCCAGAATCATAAATTTCCAAAAGCCCATAGTCCAACACATCACGACTCAGACCTTTGATAGAACTCTAAATTTTCCCCTTGAAACATGGACAGCCTTACTAACAATCCATTGAAGGTTTTCACATACGCAAATTTGACACCAAAAACCCAATTCCAAGTCCTAGACATTACAATTGCCGGTAGATGCTTCCTCAATGACTTCTTTTAATGCATCCAACAGAATCCTTCTGACACTAAACAACAAAGATAATTCTGCTGATAAGAACTCCAGAGAGAGATCATGATTTATGGCAGAGCAGAGATGGATGGATATACAGCCAAGATATGCCCGATCAGAAAATTATTTTGCTCCACTTGAAAGCAGTTTGGATTTATATTGCACAGACCACACTAAAAATCTCTAATAAGATTACAAAGCAGCCGTGAAGAAATTCACTCTTGCCTACTCGAGCCCCCAACACTTTGAATGCAACTTTTTATGCTGAAATTAGACACAATGTGAATTAGATAGTTCCCAAAAACTGGATGGTTTTGGTCTCCCAAAGAAGAAATGAAAAGAACATAAAAAGGTCTTCTACATTTTAATTTGCCAGCTTATGGGGAACTCATGGTCACAGAGAGTTTCAACAATTCATACAGATTACAACTGAATTGGAAATTTTGAAGTACAGGCGGCATGGGAGAGATGTGATGGAATCTTCTTTCTTCTTGAAAAAATCACCTCTAGATGTGAGAAGACAATATACTCAGTAATTGATGCCAAAAAACACAGCAGAAGTCATTTGATCACACATAAACAAATCTATCTGAAGCAACAGACGACAATACTTCAATGAAATTTCAACAAACAAGCAAAACAAACTGCATATTTCTTTTGATCACACATACTCATACATAACAAATTGACATGTTCCAAGAGAAGTAATCTCTCGCAATATCATCAGTCAAGAAAAAAGAACAATTTGTTAATGATAATTATCTCCTATTAATATTCAACCATACTGAAGCTTGCAATGTACTATTTATTTGGCCCACGTTTGGTATCTCAACTTGGAGTGCATTACACAAACTTCAAGGCATGAGAATACATTTGGCCTTTTTGTGCATGTCTGGTAACCCTTTTTTTTTACACAAGAATGCATTCTTTCATTTTTCATTTTTTGAAGCTACAATGAGAATCCTCAAAACTGAAGGATTCTTGTTTTTTGGTAATTAAAGAGACATTTTATTGAAATAAGACTACTTCATGTACAATGAACACAAAGGAGTCTAAAGAATTACAAAGTTACAGTATTATGTACAGAAATCAGAATGACGGCAACTTTATAAACTCATAATGGAGTTACTATTAGTGAAACCCCATACACAAGACCAATCAAATAAAGAGCTTAGGAAAAATTGCTATCAATTGAGTCCTTGTACTTTCCGCATCCTCAAATACAGTGGCCAAGCAACCACCTACATCCGACAAACCCACTCAATCAAACCTTGAACCCAAAACCCCAATAGGGAGGGTGGAAGAAAGGCAGGACGGTTCAGAGATGGCCAAGCTCCACACAGAGAGAGAGAGAGAGAGAGAGGGGATAAGAAGCAGGTCATGTCTAAACCAACCAGATGTGTGTGGCCCACCTTTTCCTTTTAATATTTTTTATAGGTAAAGATATATATTGCAAAGAGACTACCTCATGTTCCAGGAACATGGAAAAATCTGAAGATTTACAAATGACATAATTACATACAGACAGAGACAGAACTACACTTGGACTGGGGGGGGGGGGGGGGATCCCCCCCCCCCCCAAAAACTATATTAGGAAAATTGACTTTTGTATGCATATAAATAAAAATATTAAAATATGATCCCAAAATTTATATACTTGGCCCCCCTCCCCAACAAAATTAACAAATTGACCCATGAAACCCAAATAGAAAAAATATCTAACCTACCCTTTTGCCCAGTTGTCCCAAAAATAACCCAAAAAAACTTCAAACAAACCAGAAAGACCAATCAAACAAATCACAAATCTAGATAACAAGAATACCCTTCAGGCAATATAGCAGATCAGGCTCTTCCTTCTCTAATCTGACCTCTCTCTTCTCTGAAATCTCTCCTTAGTTCCCTCTCTCTGCTCTCTCTAAGATGTGTTGTGTGAATGGTGAGCTTGTAAATGCCTAAATGGATAGAGGGGTTGTGGCACGTTTTTGCTATAGTGCTAGATGGAGTATATATGTGTCAACTTTTGGTTCAAAGGATAAATAACTAATGATAAATGTTGTACTCATCCAAAAAAAAATTTTGAAAAAAAAAGGTGCAAGGTATGTCTAATTAACACATGAAGAGTACTCATTCTACTATTTATTTTGATACTTCATTATTTCCCTATCTTATAATAAATCCATTGTTCCAAAATGAGTCCCAAACAAAACCAAATAAACATTGATTTTTACATTGGATAAAATCTCATGACTTTACAAGTCAAGAAATTATTTGAATGTTGTGAACATGTAAAACAATCCTCATAATTTATATGACTTCTATATGATTTGTAAATAATGGGAAAGTCAACTACTAGGTTTGATTTTTTTGAAAGAAAATACAAACAATTTAGAAGTCATTACTGTTATCCTATTTTATGAAAATCACTGAACAACATTTTGAAGAATCACTATTGATGAATAAGTATTGGTTCATTGCAACATGATCATAGATTATGTCCACAGATATGGCATTAAAATGTTAATGGGCATCATGAAATTCAACAAAGTAATATTGAGCTTCCCCCCCTCCCCCACCACCACAGCTTCAAATCCTGATTATGTCCCTGTATACAGAAAGACGACAATGGTAGGAACTCTTGAATGGAGGTGTTATTAGTGAGACCCCATGCACAAGACCAATCTAATAAAGAGCCTACTATAAACATAGCTAAAAATTGAGTCCCTGTACTTTCTACATCCTCAAACGTATGTTATGTTCCCTTCAAAATGTCCACATCAAACATAGCAGCACTAAATTCTAATGTCGGACGAATGCTTACCAACCCAATTCCTCCACAACTTGAGTGCAGCAGTGAAATATAGCAATAGATGATCCGCCGACTCCCCACTACACCGTCAACCCACTACACCAACACATACAACACCACCCTAATATCTTATAACCTCGCTTAAGGAGACCGTCAGACGTGAGAATCGTCCCCCATGCCGCAATCACAGCAAAAAAGAAAATCACCACGGGTCCATAATATAAACCCAACCTGACCCATATCTCTTACTTAGCCCAATCAGATCCAAATGCATTCAAAACTAATTTATATCCAAACACAATTACATTAAGCATAATTATTTTTTAAGAGAAGTCTTGGCGTAATAGCAAGTGTAATTTTTTAGAAAGATGTATTATTCTATCATGCATTCTAGTAGGATACACTCCACTGGAATACACTACCTCAGTATCCTCTGAATTCCACCAAGGACAAAACAGCTTTTATTGAAAACTGATATTATATTCTCTTGAATCTTGCAGATCTCTAAAGCATGCCATCTAGAATGCTAAATGCAGATTAATCTGACAAATTAGTGATCATTTTCATAATATCAGGTTATGAAAAGACCCTAGAAGTTCAAAGTAACTCTTAAAAATTTCAGATACAGCACAGGAGTCTTTCAAAATATAATGTGCACGTAATCTCCCTTCAAAAGAAAATTGATCTTCCAATAGCAAGGCACCTCCTCCCCTTATAAGTTCTAGGTGGAGGGTGAGGTCATGAGTTCAAGAATGTAGCTTACCAATAGAACACAATCTCTCAAGATAATTTGAACTCATGACCTCATCAGCCTCCACCAACTTCATTTCGGATAAAACCAAGATAGTTTGATAATTTCAACAACATATTAAGAAGGAAAGAAGATCAAATGCTCCTTTTATCAATATCAACGTCTGAATTCAACTAAATGGATTGACAAGCCCGCCAATTTCATTTCTGATATAGCTAACCTATTTAAAAATAAAATTTTAATATGCATGAGAAAAATAAAATATCACAAACCACTTACATGGTCTTCATTGTGAGTGTATGTTACTTCCAAATTCCCACTTTCTGTAGCAACCCACACCTGCACAAAACAAAAATGGAACAACATAAAAACTTTGTAGCTCTAGTGCATATTAAAAATCTAGAGATATCTACATACATATATTAAATAAAATAAACATTAGAGACATCAACCTTTATTGTTTTGTCTAATGAGCATGATAAAAGAAACTGGTCCCAACAAAGAACAGACATCACCACTGAGCTATGCTCCTTTAGTGTCTGTACACATTGCAAAGTTTCAAGGTTCCAGACCTGCAAAAAGGCACATATGATTTTTTAAGAAAAGAAAATTCAAAAAGCAGGAAAAATGCATTCCAAATGCAACTACTGTGTGTTCCTCAAAATAAAACTCTAAAAGTACACCAATAAAAAGATTAGATACATAGAATAAAATGATATTGAAACCAACTTACTCTTATAGAGCAGTCCATAGAACCAGAATAGAGTCTATTAGCTCCGACTACTAATGAAACAACTCCGAGGGTATGACCTGTAAGTGATGCAGCCGGTTCAAAAGTGTTGGTAACTACATTAAACTTCCATGCCAATATAGACCCATCCTGCATCAAATAAAATCTCCAATAAATACCAGTAAAATATATCGATTCCACACACACGCACACCAAAGAAAAAAGGCAAATACACAAGCAGACACAAACAGGGACAGAATGTCTCCCTAAAGATGCAATGGATTTTCGTTACAATTGATTCAAATCAAACTATCAAATCTGAATTTCAACAAAACCAAGGGTCCACATGTACCACATTTTTATTTAAAGTATATACCCCTGATAGCCTGATAGGCACCGTGACCACCTTTAAAATCCTTCAATATCAAAATTCCTCCCTCAATAACATAGTTAAAACAATCTGATGGTTCACACAATGATGCAGTCCTACACATCAACCAACCCACCGCTAAAAGTTGTAATAAAGCAACTCTTACTGAACATTTAAAAAAAAAACATCATACTTAACAAAAACGTACTCATAGTCCAAAATATTACCTGTGTACCCGCAAAGAGCAAATCATTACCCACAACCATGGCATAAACTTGTCCTACAGGTCCACTAAGACTCAGTTCAGAGTTATTTAGTGTGTTCCATGCCTGCAATATCATTATCAAAACCCCCATTAAGCACGATATATTCTACTCACTGCTTGGCCAAGAGAGAGAGAGAGAGAGAGACAGAATATTGTTATACTCACACTAATAAGCTCACAACAGTAACAACTTAATATAACCCCTCTCCCCTCCCCCCCCCCCCCCTTCTTCCCAAAAAAAATAAATAAAAGAAGGAAAGAAAGGAACCGTTACATCGCACTATAAATTTTTAAAACAAAAGCTTGAGGTTGCCTACCTTGACAGCATTTGGGATTCCAACAAAGACCCAATGTCCTTCATTGATCATACAACCTACTTCACCACCAAGTTGAATCACTGCCTTACACTGCAAAGAAATATAGTAAAACCATAACAAATGAACTATGAGAGACAGAGTTAAACTAATGCCAATCAGGGGTAAAATAAACAGTCTATTTTTCTAATTTTATTATACACTACAGCAATTGCACCAGATGAAAATGAAAATCATCAGTGCAAAAAGAACAGATCTAACTTAAACCCTATTACTCAATTTCAAATTCTCACAACAAGTTTATCTTTTTAGCATAAGAAGGTGGCCCCTTTTTTTCCTAGTTTCAATGAGTGCAACTTCATATCACTACTTAGTACAAACCAAAAAACTAAAAAGTAAAAAATTAACGATCAAATTATAAATTTCCCTTCTCTTCCTATAAATTCCCAGCAACCAAACACAAACTTAACCAAAAAATTTATATAATCAAACCCCAAATACAAAAAAGCAAATAACAACCTGCCCAGTTGTACAATCCCAAAGCCTCACTGTCTCGTCTTTACTCCCCGTATAAAGCGAATTCGACTCCGACGGCAACGCGATCCCACTCACAACCTGTTCATCAAAATCCAAAATCAAACCCCAAAAACAAAAACAAAAACAAAGACCCCCAAAAAACAATCAAAATCACATAAACCCTTAAAAAAAAAAAAACTCAACCTTTTGATGACCCTCGAGCTGCGCCACCATCGAAAAATTATCACCAGTGCTCCAAGAATGCAAGTATCGGCACTTTTCGCCATAACCACAGTTCCCTTGGATCCAAAAATTACAAACCTTGGGAACCTTCTCGGTGGGCTTATTGTTACGCGTCAGAGTTCTATTACCGCCGCCGTGGGCTCGGCCCCAAGTGTTGGGGTAATTGGGCCTGGAGGAGCGTGGGCCGGAGAAGGAGGAAGAAGAAGAAGAGTAGTCATCGGAGAATCCACCTCCGCCGCCGCGCTTGGAGGAGCCGTTGGGAGGCGGAGGTAGTTCTCTATGAAGATAAGGACACGGATGGCGGTTGCAATTCCCGGCTCGCCAATGGTAACACACTTTCTGGATTTGATTATTGTTGTTATGGTGGTGGTTCTTGGAATTTTCCACGGGCCCACCTAGTCTCTGAAACACTCTCTTGTTTCCGCTATCTACATCCATAGCTACGAACTCCGATCAACGATCAATCCCAATCCGATTCAAATGTATCAGAAACCCTAAAATCTCAGAGAGATTTCTTGGAGGGCAAATTTAAATTTGAAATTGACGAAACCCTAGAAAAATTTGTTGATCTCTGTGCTCTGTGCTCTGTGTGTGTGGCGGGGGATTGAGGTTGAAGGAGGTGGGGAGGGGAGAAAGAAATACGGTAGGAGAACGCGTCGACTGTACGAGATGGGGGTGTGGAATTACGATACTATCCTCAATCGGACATTGCAAATTGCAATATATATAGTTATTATTATATATACTAAAAATAAAATTTGGGAAATTGTGTATCTTGATTGTACTCTTGAGAGTTTGGAGCGCGCTGGTGTCGGTTGTACCTTTGCAAAGTTCTGAAGTGAAACTGGAGAAAGTGATGATGCGGGTTAAACTAATCCCAACTGATCGAACCCCAATGACTTATCCATATATTCGAGGAAAATAAGAGGGAAAAGGGGTTTTTTTTTTTTTTTTTTAATAATAGATGGGGTGGGATTTTAAAATATATGATTTGTTTTGTGATGATTATTGATTATATATTTTGAATATCTCTTCTTCTTTTTTTAGTTTGATTTTTTATAGTCAAATATTTTGTTTACTATTAATTAAGAAATTTTGTTATTGAAATTTTTCTTTTTCTTTTTTCTTTTTGAATTGTTATTGTTGTTTATTTGAGTCATTACCTTTAGATCAATTGTATTTTTTGGTATTATCAATAAACATATTTAGGTTTGAATTTTTTATATAACAAAAAAAAAAACACAATTAAGATCATTTACTAGAAAAAAGAATGCATAACTTAACTATAATTTGTTTAGGGTGAGTACCAATTGTGGTGTGCTTTTGACAAGCCCAAAAAAAATTTTTTTTTTTGGGCTTTTTGAACTTGTTTTAGTAAATGGACTCGTTTAACAATTTTTAAAACAATACCCATGAGACAATATAAAACCTATTAAATAACACATCTCATGAATTTCTTTGGCATTGCATGGTCATATTTTTCAGGATGTTAAACTTTTAGCTCCTCATTTTTTTGTATTAATTTCTCTTATGTTGATCGTCAAGAGAACACAATAGCTCACTCTCTTAGTAGAAATGCAATTACTTTGACTAATTTAAATATATGGATGGAAAATGTATCACCAGACATTTTGTGTGTTGTTCAATCCGATTTAGTCACTTGGATTTAATGCAATTGAGTCTGTTTTCTCAAAAAAAAAAAAATTGGGAACCGATAATGACACTTTGATTTATCTAAAGTTAATACCAAGAAGTAACATTAATATCATTTGCTGAAAATTGAATTTTTTTTTATATATAAATCTTAAAACTAATAATGGAACAAGGACCCAACATATGTTTTATTCTCAAGTTGAAAAAAACCACGAATACTTTATTTGGAGTTATGCCAAGAACATTAAAATCATTGGCAGACAAATGATAACTGAAAAAGACTCAAAATATGTGAAATTAAATGTTTCTTCTCACGTAAACAGCATTAACACTGAGTGGTCAAGACAAAAGTCACAAAATGTCAAAAACTAATAAGACAAGGAAAAACTTATCAAAAATAATAATAATAATAATAATAAGACAAGGAAAAAAAATAAAATAAAAGAAAGAAGAAAAAGATTATGCGGGCATGCTAAAAAGTAATTTAACAATTGCCAATGACAAAACTACCCCATTGCCAAAAGATTGTTTAATGGGTAAAATTCAAATGCTATTTGAATTTTGGTGTTTTCATCACCCATCACTCTGTTTCCATCACTCATCACTCAAAAATTGTGAGTTCCACAAAGCAATAGCTTGTTTGGATGTGTTTTCAAATTTTATTTTCATCACTCAACTCTCACCAAAAAGAGTAATGAGTTATGGAAACTGGAAAGAAGTTTGAGGTATTTTCAGATTCTTGAGTTATAAGAGCATCCACAACCGGGTGTGGAAATGCCAAATGCAAGAGCAATTTAGCAATGAAGGCACAAAAACACTCCACAGCTGGACTTGTAAAACCTGGGTATGTTAAAAAAATTTGAGATTCTGCTACAGTGCAATCTTACCTTTAGAATTGCACTGTAGCAGGATTGTAAAAAAAATATATATATTTTATTCTACTTTTACTTAATTTTCTCTCTCCTCTCCCTCATTATTTATGTTGTATTCTCTCTCTTCTCTCCCTTCTTCGGCTTCTCTCTTTCTCATCTGATCTCTTCTTCTTCGGCTTCTCTCTTTCTCATCTGATCTCTCCCTTCTTCGGACCCAACACCATCCTCACGGAGATCGGCGTGGGTCACGGTGGGCAGTGGAGGCGCGGGTCACGGAGATCGGCGTGGGTCACGGAGATCGGCGTGGGTCACGGTGGGTTTTTGTTTCTGATATGGGTTTTTGTTCCAGTGGGTTTTTGTTTCTGATATGGGTTTTTGTTCCGGTGGCGTGGTGGGTATGGTGGAGGCGCGGTGGTGGTGACTGGGCAGTGGAGGCGCGGTGGGCAGTGGAGGCACAGTGAGGTCTGGGTTTTTTTTTTTTTTTTTTTTTTTTTCTGATATGGGTTTTTGTTCCGGTGGGATTTTGGGTGGGCAGTGGTGGCATGGTGGGCATGGTGGAGGTGCGGTGGTGGTGACTGGGCAGTGGAGGCGCGTTGGGCAGTGGAGGCGTGGGTCACGTCTGGGTTTTTTTTTTTTTTTTTTTTTTTCTGATATGGGTTTTTGTTCCGGTGGGATTTTGGGTGGGCAGTGGTGGCGTGGTGGGCATGGTGGAGGCACGGTGGTGGTGACTGGGCAGTGGAGGCGCGGTGGGCAGTGGAGGCGTGGGTCACGTCTGGGTTTTTTTTTTTTTTTTTTTTTTTTTTTTTTTTTCTGATATGGGTTTTTGTACCGGTGGGATTTTGGGTGGGCAGTGGTGGCGTGGTGGGCATGGTGGAGGCACGGTGGTGGTGACTGGGCAGTGGAGGCGCGGTGGGCAGTGGAGGCGTGGGTCACGTCTGGGTTTTTTTTTTTTTTTTTCCTGATATGGGTTTTTGTTCCGGTGGGATTTTGGGTGGGCAGTGGTCGCGTGGTGGGCATGGTGGAGGCGCGGTGGTGGTGACTGGGCAGTGGAGGCGCGGTGGGCAGTGGAGGCGTGGGTCACGTCTGGGTTTTTTTTTTTTTTTTTTTTTTTTTTTTGTGATATGGGTTTTTGTTCCGGTGGGATTTTGGGTAGGCAGTGGTGGCGTGGTGGGCATGGTGGAGGCGCGGTGGTGGTGACTGGGCAGTGGAGGCGCGGTGATGGAGGATGACGGAATGTGGAGGGGAAAATTGGAAAAAAATAAAAAATGAAAAATATATTTTATTACATAAATATATTATTTTAATGAGTAGAATAGGAAAATAGAAGTTGGGTTGTGGGAGGTATTGTAAAATGGTATGGTATTAATAGTAAAGTGGCTTTTTGAGATGGTAAAATATGATAGAATTGAGATAACGGTTGTGGATGCTCTAAGTTACATGGCAATATAGTAATTAAATAGAATTTGTGAAACCCAATGCTTTGTGTTGTCACATCAAACACCAAAAGCTTTTCACTTCTCTTTCTTTCTTTTATCACATGTGCTCCTCCTCCTTTCTTTTCACCCGTTGCAGGTTCACATTTGGATTCTTTTTTCTTTTTTTCCTTCCTTTCTTCACATCTATTGCTTCTTTAGTTGAAACATCATCTTCCAATTCCATTAAATTCACCAAGTCCTCGGTCACCATAACCAAAGTTGTTTCTGGTATTTGTTTCAATCATTGGTTTTAGTCATTCTCAAGCACAAAGCTTTCTTCTCGTCAATGGAAAAAATAGTAGTTGTTTAAAGTGAGCAACAAATAGTATTTGTTTCAGATCGGAGATGGGTCTATTGAGAATGCTAATAATTTTCTGGGTTTGTGCTTCAAGCTCAGAATCGAAGTGGTTGTTGTGGGTATTGGGGGTTGAAGGAAAATAAGAAATAAGAAGCTCCTGGGTTCGGTGAGTGGTTGTTATGAGTATTAGGGGTTGAAGGAAAAAGAAAAAAAGAAATAAGAAGCTCTCGAGTTCGGTGAGTGGTTGTTGTGGGTATTGGGGGTTGAAGGAAAATTAAAAAAAAAAAAGGCTTATGGGTTCGGTGAGTTTGGGTATTGGGGGTTGAAGAAGGAAAATAATAATAATAATAATAATAATAATAATAAGTAAAAACTTCACCAAGTCAATCTGTGGGTCCCACAAAAAGTAAAATTTTTTGAGTTATTAAAAGTTGGAAACAAATGTCAAACATGCAACCTTAGAAAGTTTGGGTATTTTCAGTGATGAGTTATTGAGTGATAAGTGATGAATAATGATATTTGAGTGATGAATGATCATTTTTTTTTTCATCCAAACAGCCCCTTAAGCTGCTAGATTTGCATTTTGGTATACCAGTACATATAATCAAAGTTAAACACTTAAACTTAGGTGAAAATTGCCAAATACCACCATTTTCAAAAATTTGTAGCAATTAAGCACTGTTTCGGAATTAAATGGGAATGTACCACTTTTTATGTACTCGAACTCGCTAAACTCAAGTTTCTAGTTTCATTCCACCGTAGTGCTGCTGACCTAGAATTTGTGCAAATAAAAAAAAAATATGGTACTCGAGCTTGGTAAACTCGAGTTCCATGTAACATAATACTCGAGCATGCTAGGCTCAAGTTTATTGTAAATAAACATAAACAATTTTTTTTCTAAGATACTCGAGCACACCAAGCTCGAGTTCCTTGTAACTTTTTTTGTTTTTGGATACTAGACAAATAAACATAAACATAAAAATAAGTAGTTTTTTTAATGTTTTTATTTATTTAGATAGAAGCATTGTAAAATATAGAGATTTTAATTTTAAAATATGAATTTTTAGGCCACCCATACCCCTTATTCGTTCATTTTTAACACACTCATCAATTTCTTACTTCTCGGAAGCGTTATGGTCAAATTGGTTAAAATATTGGGGTTACAAAGAGTAATTAGAACAACATATAAAAGAAAAATCTCACTCCATTTTTAGCCATGGAATGACTAAAAATGATTGATAAGTATTGCAAAAAAAGTGGACCACTCGGATATAAAGAAGAACTTAAGTTTTACCACATCTGGATATGTAAAATCTTGACTTGCAGTGTTTCTAAGAGGAACGTGAAACATTTTTTTTATATATATCTAAATGTTGGCGGATGATGTGAAAGTCGCTTTGGCAACTTTTTTTCTTGGTGAGTTGTAGCACCCCATGTTTAGATATTGTTCATTGTTTTCTCATAAAACACCTCCTAAAATTGTGTTCTTTAAATTTAAAAGCCAAATATGTATGCTTTTGCATGTTTAAATTTCACAATAATCGAATCTGTTTTTTTGCATTGATAAAATTTGTTTCTGCATTAATAAAATTTGCTCTCTACACATCATGTTTACTGTATATTCAAATCTACTTACTGCATTCATAAAATTTGTTTTCTACATTAATTAAAATTGTTCATTGTTCTCTCATAAAAATTGTTCACTGTTTTTTGCATAAACTATTTTTAGCATTTTACATAAAATTATTTTCTGTTCAGCATTATTTTAAAAATTGTTCACCCTCTTTTATGCATAAATTATTCCCTATTAACTGCATAAATTTTTCACTGTTTTCTCATAAAATTCCTAGTGAAATCATGTTTTCTAAATTTAAAAGCCAAATCTGTGTGTTTTTTTATGTTTAAATTTCACAATAATAGAATCTGTTTTTATGCATTAATAAAATTTGCTCTCTGCACATCATGTTTATTGTACATTCAAATCTGCTTACTACATTCATAAAATTTTTTTTCTACATTAATTAAAACTATTCACTGTTTTGTGCATAAACTGTTTTTAGCATTGGCGCGGTTATTGCACTTAAATGGTTTTTGTGTTTTTTTAAATATGGAACCATATGAATAATGGACAAACTCCATGAAAGAAAAATGAATGATTCGTATAAATCACTTAATGGTAAGTGCCTCGAATAATTCGAATTTGTAAAAAAGTTCAAATTAGTTGAATATAGAAATTCGGAAAAAATCGATAGAAAATCAATGAACGTACCAAATCGTGAAGGTGTACATAAGATGTACAAATAGTCTAGACTTGTTGAGAAATTTGACTTCATTGAAAGTACAAAATAATGAAAATTCAATGGAAAAGTATGTACGTTAGATGTACATATCGTATGAATTTGTTTAAAAATTTGAATTCGCTGAATGTACAAAACCGTGAAAACTCAAGGAAAAATTGTGTACATTAGATGTATAAATGGTACAAATTTGTTGAAAATTTCGAATTCGTTGAGTGTGTAAAATCGTGAAAATTCAAATGAAAATTGAAGAACATACCAAATTGAGTAAACTCAATGGAAAATTAATTACATTAGATGTACAGATCATCCAAATTTGTTTCCAAATTTGAAATCGTCAAATGTACAAAATCATGAAAATTCAATTTAAAATTGTGCACTAATGTACTAATCATCCTGATTTGATGAAAATTTCGAAATTGTTGAACGTACAAAATCGTGAAATCTTAATAGAAAATCGAAATTGTTGAACGTATCAAATTGTGTATAAAATCGTTCGAATTTGTAAAAAATAAAATTTATTCGTTGCATGTATAAAATCATAAAAGTACAAAATAAAATTGTGTAAATTAGATGTACAAATAGTCTGAATTTGTTGAAAAGCTTGAATTCGTTAAATGTACAAAATCATGAAAATTAAATGGAAAACTGTGTGCTAAAAACAATTTGTGTAGAAAACAGTGAGCAATTTTTATGAGAAAACAATGAATAGTTTTAATTAATGCAAAAAATAGATTTTATGAATGCAGTAAGCAGATTTGAATATACAGTAAACATGATGTGCAAAGAGCAAATTTTATTAATGTAGAAACAAATTTTATCAATGCAGAAAAATAGATTCGATTATTGTGAAATTTAAACATGAAAAAGCATACATATTTGGCTTGTAAATTTAGAGAACACAATTTTAGGAGGTGTTTTATGATAAAACAGTGAACAATATCTAAACATAGAGCACTACAACTCGCCAAAAAAAAAATTTGCCAAAGCGACTTTCACATCATCTACCAAACATTTAGATATACATAAAAAAATGTTTCACATTCCTCTTAGAAACACTGCAAGTCAAGATTTTACATATTCAGATGTGGTAAAGCTTAAGTTCTTCTTTATATCCGAGTGGTTCACTCTTTCTGCAATACTTATCAATCATTTTTAGCCACTCCATGGCTAAAAATGGAGTGAGATTTTTCTTTTATATGTTGCTCTAATTTCTCATTATAACCCCAATATTTTAACTAATTTGACCATAACGCTTTTGAGAAGTAAGAAATTGACGAGTGCGTTAAAAATGAATGAACGAGGGGTATGAGTGGCCTAAAAATTCATTTTTTGAAATTAAAATCTCTATATTTTACAATACTTCTATTTAAATAAACTTATTTTTATGTTTATGTTTATTTGTTGATTATCCAAATAAAAAAGTTATAAAAAACTCGAGTTTACTAAGCTCGAGTTCCATATTACAAGGAACTCGAGCTGGCTGAGCTTGAGCACTGTAGAAAAAAAAATGTTTATATATTTTCAAAGAACTCAAGCCTGGTATGCTCGAGTATTGTGTTGAACGGGAACTCGAGTTTACCAAACTCGAGTACCATATTATTTTTTTTAATTGCATAAATTCCAAGTCAGCAGCGCCACAGTGGAATGAAACTAGAAACTCGAGTTTACTAAACTCAAGTACCATTTAGAACTCGAATTTAGTGAGCTCGAGTACCTAAAAAGTGGTACATTCCCATATAGTTCCGAAACAATGCTTAATTGGTACAAATTTCTGAAAATGGTGGTATTTGGCCATTTTCACCCTTAAACTCAACTTTCCAAAAGAAGCATAAAAAATTCTAAAACTTTCTATGCATGTCCAAAATCTCCAGGAGGTAATGCAATGTCAGCTATGTTGGTTAAGCTGGTACCCAGATGCAAGGGAATGTCAGCATCAAATTCTTTGTTCTCAAGATTGATTGTATTATATGCACCTCAAGATTCATGTAATGCTCATTGACTTTACAGGACACGGGAACTTTCTTAAGAGCACTTACATCCGAAAATTCTATCATATTATATTTTATCATCTCAAAAAGCTACTTTATCAATTATATCATATCATTTTACAATACTTCCAACATCCCAACTTTTATTTTACAATACTACACACTAAAATAATATAAATTATACAATAAAATAATAAACAAATTATCTATCACTCCTCTCTCTTCATCTATGTCCCTACCTCTTTGAGTCTCTGTTCCTCTCTCAACAACCAAACAACCCAATCATCACCACACGACCACCACCATGCCCACCACGCCACCATTGCCCATTGCCCATTGCCCACCAAAATCCCACCGGAACCAAAAACCCAAGTTAAGAAGAAGAAAAAAAAAAGGTGAAAACACTATTTTGGGGTCACGGTCAATTTAGTTTCTGTTATTTTTAAGTTGGAGTCGATTTGTTCCCTACCGTTAACTTACCAATAAAAAATGCCTACGTGGCAAATGGTTTGCCTTGTTGGCGCACACATGGCTAATATAATAATATATAATTATATATTTAAATATTTGAAAAGCCACCTAAGCATTTTAATTTTTTAAAAATCCATGTCAAACAAAAAAAAAACGAAAAGATTAATTGAAAGAAAAAAATATATATTATTTTTTATAACAATCCTCAATTTCTTTTATTTTCTTTTGTATTCTTAAAAACTTTTCTTAGCTTCCATACACTATTCCCAGTGGCAGAGCCAGGATTTCAATCCAGGGGGGGCAAAATTAGAAGTCAATATTAAAAAAAAAAAACAGAAAAAATCTATATTAACAAAAAAAAGCAATAACAACTATAAGTGTCATACAAAAACTAATTAAATGTAAACTATAGTTAGACATTTAAGTTAATACTATAAAATAAATTGCGGAAATAAATTAATTTGAAAAATATTAAACGTATAGCAATTTACTTGCAAAGTTGTATACACGTCTCACTATCTTTTCTTGATTGTTTTTGAAACTATAGGTAAAATTCAACTTTGTATTTTTTTTTCAAAATAATTAAAATTTTGTTCATAACATAAACCCACAATTTAAAACTGAAATGTCAAGAAATTGAGGACAAAAAAAAATTGTGTAAAATATAGGACTATCAATTGAAATGTCATAAGAAAGACACTAAAATGCACGATGATGATGATGATGATGATGATTATTATTATGGTAAGCTTAAGTGCATTATAATTAAAAGCTAACAGCTGACAAGTCAAAGCTCTTGGTGTGTATTATTGCTCCTAAGGGAAATTCTTTCATTTATTTTTTCTTGTGTCAGGAAACTTTTTCCCTTTTTTTTTTTCCTTACACGCTGTCATTGACATATTGGGCATTAGGAAAGCTTGTAATTTTCCCTTTGTTTCAGCAGGCGAGGAAGCTTTTTTCCTTATTTGTGTTTGATTTCTGCATCAAGGAGGCCAGGTAAAGCATTTAAAAAAATTCCTAATATGGAATATTTTGGAAGGAGTCAGGGGGGGCACTTGCCCCCTCTCGCCCCCCCTTGGCTCCGCCTCTGACTATTCCCAGCAACTCAACAATCTAAAACTAAACTAAAATCACACAAACTCAAATTTCTTTCATATTCTTCTCTTTTTATCTATTTTCCTAGCAACTTCACACAACTATCAACACCCCAAATTTAGAGCCTGTTTGGTTGGTTAGTTTGAGTAATGATATTTGGGTGTTTTTGATATACGTGTAGGTGAAAAGTGTGTTGAGATGTGTGTAAAGTTGTTTAAAACATGTGAAAATGTGTTAAAACTTAGCTGCCAAACACCCCCTTAACCATTTATAGCCACCATCAATATCCAAACCATTGAAGGTAGAAAAACTCAACCACCCAAGACCGAAACCCCTCAACCACCAGAAATTGGTTTTGCCATTTATAATCAAACAGTGCATTCAAAACCACAAGGCCTAGATATGTTCACCAATATCGAATCCCAATCACCCATCCCGAAGTGAGTGGAGGTAGATATGTTCTGGTGAGTTATCGAAATGGATGAGATCCACTTCTCCTCCTTGCGTCGTCCACAATGGCGTACTCCGCGTCCACAGATGTCCCATCTTACTCCACCATGCTCAGCCACAGTTATTGGCAAAATAGATTTGAATTTTTGCTTCTGTGTGTGAGAGATAATATGAGAGAGAGAGAGAGAGGGGCGAAGAAGAAAATAAAACAAAGTGCTATTGGAATGTTTGGTTTCAGATTGTTGTATTGTTGGATATTGTGTTACGTATCTAAGCTAAGAAAGTCCAAGGATGAAAAAGAAAAGAAAATAAATTAAAGATTAAAAAATCATTTTCTTTATTTTTGTACTTTCCATTTTCCAGTTAATCTTTCAATTTTTTTTTTCTGAAATGGATTTTTTAAAATTAAAAATGCTTAGGTGGCTTTTTAAATACTTAAATACATAATTATATATTATTATATTAGCTACGTGTGCGCCAACAAGACAAACCATTTGCCACATAGGCATTTTTCATTAGTAAATTAACAGTAAAGACTAAATTGACTCCAACTTAAAAATAATAGGAACCAAATTGACTGCTACTAAAATGTAAAGACTAAATTTGTTAAGGACATATTTTATGTAGTTGACTAATCATTTCACAAAACGCACTTTACTTGTATTTGGGAAGATCTAGGATGTGTTTAATACTTCAAAAAACATGTTGTTCAAGTCTAGTATTAAAGCCATGAAAATTGGACCAAGAAACAAGTGAAGAAAAAGTGTTCACTAAAGCTGGACACCTGCTCAACAGCTGCTCGATACCTCTACCTATCGAGGTTTAATGAAGCTCAACAGCTTCTCGATCGATCGAGGTATCTATCGAGGTTACGGAAATCAGAATTTTCAGATCTGATTTTTGGGCCAGGCTTTTATATTTGTGTAGGGTTTTTTTTCTCACAACCCTAGACATATATAAGGCTTATTTTAGAGGCCGTCACACAAGAGAATACAAGGAGAACATATGCAAAAGGTGACCGAAGCCTTATTCTCTCTGAAAGAAGCTACTGCGTCTTTGCGCCTTAGGGTTTTGTAATCAAGTGCTTCTTGATCTTCATTGTTGATGAAGTGAAGAACTTTACAGCCAACATTCTTCTTCCTCAAGTTGGTGAGTGAGTCACGTACTGAGATTCATGCAAAGGAGTTAGTCACGTACTGGGATTCGTGCAAAGGAGTTAGTCATGTACTGGGATTCGTGCAAAGGAGTTAGTCATGTACTGGGATTCATACATCAAAGGGTGGCATTCATATATTGAAGAGTTCAGAGGTTTTGAAGCAGTAGAAGGTTTCTGCTGTGAGTTCATCTACAGGGATTGTGGAGTCTAGGGACAAAGGTTTTGTACTAGATCTGAAACTTCTCTTTACTATAGTGAATTGCTTTTCGGGAAGGTTTCCCTCCAAGTTTTTTACTGTGAAACTAGTTGGTTTCATTGGTTTTCCTAGGTCATCATATCTTGCCTTATTTACTTTTCCGCTGCACTTATATTTGACATGATATTGATGTTTGTTTGTTTTAACAAGTTTTATGCATAATAAATACAATTAACAACTTGAGTTTAAAACTTGTTAATTCTATCAACAGGGGTCTAAATTTCCCAACAAAATTGATCGTAACCCTAAAATGGTGTTTTTGCCAAAAAAAAGAAACACCAAATCACTGCCACATCCAACCCATCTAAACCCAAAAGATAAAAATCAATCCATGCCTCACTGCAAAACACACACAAAACCCAAATTAAACACACACAAAACCCAAATTAAACACACACAAAACCCAGATCACTGCCACATCTAACCACCACCGCCACTAGATCAACGCCGCCGCCAGTGCTGCCACATCGCACCACATCTAGCCCATCATCGGCGACCTTAAGCAACCCATCATCGGTGAGCTTGGCAACCCATCATCGGCGGAGCCACTAGACCCACAGCGCCACCAGATCAACGCCGCCAGCATCACACCACATCCAGCCCATTATCAGCGATCTTGAGCAACCCATTATTAGCGAGATTGGCAACCCACCAATCTCCACCGAGAAACCCACCAATCTCCAAGATCCAAACCCACCAATCTCCACCAATCCAAACCCACACCACCACTTAACCCATGATACACCGATCTACCTATCCAAACCCATAACTTGACCCACAACTCCAAACCCACCACCTGACCCACAACCCACACAACTTACCGATCCAAACACAACCCACCACGATCTCCGATCTCCGTCGATCCACGCAGATCCAAAATCCAAAATCCACGCCAATTGTCATGCCATGACCACGAACCCAACCCAGCTCCGGTGCAAGCTTTGAATAAGAGAAATGTGAGATGACAGAAAGAGTGAGGACTGAGGAGGGAGGAGCTCTATGAGAGAGAGAGAGAGAGTAAATGATAAACATTGAAACAGTACAGAGAGTGAGAGAAAGCAAAAGGTGAAAAAGTGAAAAATAATAAAATAATATTTTTTGGTTTTACAATTGAGCTACAGTGCGATTCTACATTTAGAATCGCATTGTAGCACAATTGCAAATTTTTTTGCAATAGTCAAATTTTTACAAGTCCTGCTGCTAGGCTCTTTTTGTGCCTTTATGCTAAATTTCCCCTACATTTCCCATTTACAATTGCCAATGGGAATGCTCTTAGGCTTGGCCCTGGCATTGTTGTTCGTCCCAGCATTTGATAGTCCTGAATCCTTCTCAGCTTTACCATCATTTTCTTCTTCTTTTTTCCCTTCTGATCTAGATTTATTGGCACTCAAAGGAACATCCTTTGAAACATGTGTCTTGGGAGTTCTTTTTCTTGGAGAAGACATCACTATTCTTTTTGTTTGTTTTAACTTATTTTCAGAGATCTCACAAATTTTATGCTTTTAAGGCTATTATTACTTTTAAAGATGTGGGATGATCACACTACAATATTGGCGTCTTGGCACATCTTAGTTTCACTATTTGATGCTGGTGATAGACATGTTTCCCATGTGAGAATAGGGGGGTGACACAACAGCTAGTAACCGTTGAAGACCATTAGCATTGGAAAGATGCCTATAAATATAGCCACACACATACCCGTATAGGCATTACACATACCTATCCTATTGACAGAAAACCTTGATACTACTAGCTATACAAATGCTATGAATCTCACCTTAGTTCTCACAATTCCAGATAAGCAATTAAACAGCCTATAGCATATGAGATTACAATGCTTCGTATCATCCTTCGTCCCACAACTAACACTTGTAACCAAGAAGAAAAATAAATTAAGGAGAAAAAAGGGGCTTGGCCAGTGGCTAGGTGATCTTGATCCCCCCACCTTCCCTGGATGGTCCCTACACCAAACTAATTACTATAAAGCTCAACTCATTTACATCAAACAGTAAAATCCTTCATTTAAATTTTCATACACCTTACAACCCAGACCTAATCGGTCTCTAATACCATCTCAAACAATTAAAAGCCATAGAACCCCAATGGCCAAAGCATCCACCATACTGCACAAATTATAACCCAAATAACTGCAGTAGAAGTATCTCACAGATGTAGGTGTTCTCAAATCATGTAAAGGTAGTGGTACCAGAGGTATAAAAGCTTGGTTCAGAACATGCCTTGTGTTCATCAATGACATTACATAATAAGAAAGTAGCACTATATGGATTATACGAGGCAAGACCACAGAACAATGCCTTAAATGTCTGTACATGATATAGCAAAATAAATTCTGCTGAGGGGCCCTGTCAAGTAAATGACTATCTCATCAAATTTAAATTTTAAACAAGCATTATTGGATCAAGGATACTCATAAGATCCATACTTCCTAAGCAACCACATGACATTACAATCCATGTTAAAATATGCTGGCGTACTAGATAATCTGTATTGACCACCAAAAGATAACAAGCAAGCCAGAAAACATACTAGCAAAGAGTGCTCCTGATTTTCTGTGTTCTAACATTGACTTTGCTTCACAGCAGAACTATTTAGATAACATACATCAATTTAATCAAACTTTTGATCACACTCATGCACACACAGAGAGATTCCTGAATTTAAGAGTAAAAATCATGAAGCAGAAACATAGGACAAGAGAAGATCAGTAGAAGGAAAATAAAAGTCAGGAAACTAAAATAAAAATATATCAGAAATCAAGAATATGATAAGATTGGTTAGGCAAAATGTTTCTAGTTACATATACTGAACATGTAATGACAAACATTTACAAAACTGAATACGATTTGTCAAGACAATAACAAATGCTTTACAAGGAATTGTCAACTGGCAAGCTTAAAAGCATCAATGAAGAGGCCATAAGTGAAACCCATCTTGAAATTGTTGAGAAGAGCAAGCGGGAATGTTACCTTTGGCCGGCTGTAATAGAATTTTGTCGCATACTCTGTGAGGAGAACACATACAACTGCAGCAATAACATCATTTACTCCTAAAGCTCCAAAAGACAGAGAGATTGTCTGTGCAACATAAAAGCCACCCAACAAAGAGATTCCCCCAAAGAGAGCCCTTCGAGAAGGACTTCGAAAATAATTCCTTGAAAGCTCTGGCACGACTCTAATAATGTCAACTAGTCTTCGAGGCCCTCCATTCTCTTGTACAGCCCGGATACGAAGAAGCCCAGGTGAGTATCTCAAGTTAAACGTTCCATATTTCCCGCATGAAACTCTGGTTTGAGGACTTGACCCAAATTTAATTAGGCCTGTAGAAACTAGACTTATAGAGTGCACCATTATAGTTCCACACTTCCACTATCAACCGCGTCAACAAGAACACCTATCCAATTTGATTAGAGAAGAATAAAATCTGTTAACAAAGACAAAAATCTAATACAGAAAATTTGTTGCAGAAGAAGTAATAAAATATTCCAATATGATTATTAAACTGTGCCTTGATTTCCAAAATTTTCAAAAAGGAATATTTGTCTCATCATTGCATAACTTCAAACCCACCCTCCACCTTACTCTTACAAGGGAAACGTTTCATTTGAGCTGGAGGTGAGTAGCTATGCATAACTTCACAACATGTAAACATGTTCTTAAATACAGTTGTAATAGTTAACACAAGAATGCAAAACTGCAAAAAACTTGGACTTTGCCATTCATATGTAAATACTTCACCAACCCCACATACATATCCTCTGGACACCCTATGAAAATCACATTTCAGTTACTCTCAAAACTGAAAACCATCTGTCATGACCCGAAAGCACTAGCAGCATCTACGCTATTCTCCCAAAAAAACTACACAGGTTACAATTGGGGCTCCTTGTAATAACTTATATAGCCTAGATTGGCCTAGTAAACACCCCAGATATCACACATCAAATTCAACCAGTAACATATCTCTGTTAACAAGCAAAATGTGCAGTTTTGGTAACATCAAGAGTCCTTGACTGTCCTGTTAGATATCCTAACTCATCAAGCTGACCCAACAAACAAAGAAACAACAAAAAGATTGGTTTTTGAGTATGATACACAATTCTGCTCCATCCAACATCAAAAGGGGTACAGAGTACAGACCCATAAATACTAAATAGGCACATCTAATAAAGCAAGCACATTATTCACCATAGTTTCCAAACCCATTTCAGTCATTGTGTTAGCTTGGTTATATAAACAAGTCCATCTCAAATCACACCCTTTTGATTAGAGTATTGGAATTAAAAAAAAAAAAAAAGACTCTTTTTCTTTTTTGAGAGCAAAAAAAAAGAAAAAGAGTCTTTTTTTTTTTTAATTCCAATACTCAAATCAAAAGGGTCTTTTTCAATTAAGTAAAACATGTAAATGAATAAACAAATAATCAAAATCCCAGTACTTTTTTTTTTTTTTTTTTTGAGAAACCAAAATCCCAGTACTGAGAGGCTACTACTGAACTAATATTTGCAAAGGAAAATGAACTAAATACAAGTGAAATTTAAGAGAGAAAAAATGAACCAACATAAAAAACCTGAATAAAAGTAAGGTGATAAGATAAGCTATGGTTTGAAATGCAGAGGCTTAGGTGACTCCATTTTCCTTCAATGAGAGAACGATGTGCGCGGATGGGATGCTTGTGTGAATGTGCTCTCACTCACTGCCCTCTCACCCTCAAATTAGTCAAATGTGTCGTTTTGAACATTTGGAAGTCTCATCAAAACGCTGCGTTTGTGACCAATAATCCTTTTTTTTTTTTTGGATGAAGTCAATGTCCAATTTAGAGTTTTTTTTTTTTTTTCTAAGTAATTTCCAACTTAGATGACCTGTAGTTGTAGGTCTTTTTTTCCTTTTTCTTTTCTAGTTTTTAGTTTAAGAAATTTTATTGATATACATAAAGCAATTTACATCAATTACGAAGGCAGCGGAGAAGAACAGAAAAAAAAACCTCACACCAAACAATCCTCTAAAATTTCTTACCATAAAAAGCCAACATATGAGCCACCTTAATAACAAAGTTACATTAATTATCAAAAAAATAATAAAGTTACATTAAGCGTGTGTTTGGATAGCAGAAAAACTTCTACGTTTTCAGTGTTTTGCTTATTTTTAAGTTGGAGGTGGTCCATTTTCACTATTCATGGGGCCATTCACAAGAAACAAAAAATGCAATTTATTTTGCCTAAAACGCATTGTAAGAATGTAAAAGATAAGGGATGGAAAGGATGTATGAACTATGAACACAGAGAGAGAAATTGAGAGAGAAAAGATGAGAAATTTTCTCTAATTGATTGAATGAAATGAATCTATACACAATACAGAGTGACAGGCCACAAACGCGTTGACCCCTTGTAATAATTTAGATTAATTAAATTAGCCCAGTTATTAATTAATCAAATTAACATGCAAATTTACGTGGCAGCACAAACAAATCACCGAAACTAAGTTATGCAGCGGAAAATAAATAACACGGTGATTTGTTCACGAATGGGGAAAACCCTAAGGCGAAAACCCTAAGGCAAAAACCCCACCGGGTAATTTAAGGTCACCACTCCCGAAACTCTACTATTATCACAACAAGCAGTTACAAGTAAGGAATCCCAGTACCTCACCAACCTACAGTTGAACTCTTACCCCAATACCCAATTGGACTTGTTCTGTAGTGACAATTTCTCCAGTTCAATGCACGGCTCCCAGTACGTGACTAACCAATGTGATGCGCGGATCCCAGTACGCGGCTTACTCCTTTACACGAATCCCAGTACGTGACTAACTCCACAGCAACCCTTTGATTGTTGTAGTTGATTTGCAGCAGCTTCACATAGAAACACCAATAAGATCTTCAATGTTGGTGCAAGAGACTTTGCTTGGTTACAAAACCCTACGGCGTACAAGAAACGCAGCAAGAACTCTTTCTTCTGTAGGAGGAGGCTAGGGTTTCAAAAAGAAAACCTTATGAAGCTCTCTAGGGTTAGGTTTTTCTTTTTCCATCTCCTTTTAAATAGGAGCTTAATGGGCTCTCCTATTCCAAATAGGTTTACACAAACCTTGAGTTTTCCTAGTCCAATAAGAATTATACAAACCCATAAACAATTAGCCTTTTAGAATAAAAACGTTGCTGGCTATAATCTGAAACCCGTAAGCTCGATCGATCGAGACATCTGTCGAGCTTTAATGAATCTCGACAGATCGAGATTCTGTCGAGGAGGTATCGAGACCTGCAGTTTGCACTTTTTCTTGAGCAGTTCTTGAGTAATCTTCATGTCTTCAATTTAACCACTTGTAATGATCATCTTGAACCTACTTAGATTTACCCAAATATAAGTAAAGTGCGTTTTGTCAAAGGATATGCCAACTACAAAATATGTCCCCAACACAGAGTTATATACATTTATCCCTAATCTCTGAGTCTAAAATCCCTAAACAAATCATAACTAACTAAATCAAACTATAAGGAAATTAGTTACTGCACGTGCAAAGACTAGTTACAACACACGTGTAATACAACCTGACTGAATTAAATTAACATCTAAACTACAAGTAGTTTAGCTATTGATAGCTGCTGTTGTTTTATCCTTCCTCCCTTTCTTCTTATCCTCTGCCTTCTGATCCTTGACTGTCTGATACTCCCTCTCAATATGAGACTTAGTGTTGTGTTTGTTTAATACACTCGTCTTGGAAATTAAGAACCTCAACTGTTGATTGCTAAATGCTTTGGTAAACAAGTCTGCTAGCTGTGTATAGTAGGAGTAAAGAACAAATGAATCACCTTTTCTTGCATCTTATCTCTAACCAAATGACAGTAACTACTATGTGCTTTGTCCTCTCATGGAAGACTGGATTCTCACCAATATAAATTGTTGATTGATTGGCACAGAAAAGCATGTCAGGTTGAGGGTGATCAACTTCCAGATCTTTCAATAAAGCCAGCAGCCAAGTCATTTCGCAAACTGTCAAAGTCATTGCTCTATACTCAGCCTTAGCTGAGGATCTAGAAACTATAAACTGTTTCTTAGATTTCCATGAGACCAATGAATCCCTTAAGAAAACACAAAATCTTGTAATGGATCTTCTAGTGTCTATACAAGAGGCCACATCTACATTTGTGTAAGCTTTTAAATGTACTGATTTTGATGACAGGAAAATACCTTGACCAAGACTCCCTTTAATGTACTGCAATACTTTGTAGGCTGCATCAAGATGCGGTTTTCTAGGCTTAGCCATGAATTGGCTTAGTTTGTGGACTAGATAAGTGATGTATGATCTTATTATAGTTAAATATAGCAACCTTCCAACTAACCTTCTATAAAAACTAGGATCGGCCAATAAATCTCCTTGATACTTACTTAGCTTCAAGTTTTGTTCCATTGGCACTTACTGGGCTTACAACCTGTCATACCAACATCTTTAAGAACCCCTAATGCATACTTTCTTTGACACAATGAAATCCCCTTTTCTGATCTAGCCACCTCAAGACCAAGGAAATATTTCAAAGTACCAAGATCTTTCAACTTAAAATCATGATTCAAAGAGCTTTTGAGATCTTCAACTTCCTGAATATCATTACTTGCAATGAGGATATCATCTACATAAACTAGCAATGCTATGAAAGTCTGATTAAACCTCTTAGTGACCAAAGAATAATCAGATTTTGATTGCTTGAATCCATACTTCAAAATGGTTGTAGAAAATTTGGAGTACCACTGCCTTGATGCTTGTTTGAGACCACACAAAGACTTGTTAAGCTTGCAAACTAGGTTCTCCCCCTTGCTGTGAAAGCCTTGAGGCAATTGCATATAGACCTCTTCATGAAGATTACCATTAAGAAAAGCATTGTTCACATCAAATTGAACCAAATGCCATCCTCTCACAGCAGAAATAGCAAGCAAATTTTTGACAGTGGTGAGTTTAGCAACAGGAGAAAAGGTGTCAGTGAAGTCCAAACCAGCTTGTTGAGTGAAACCCTTGGCAACAAGCCTAGCTTTGTATCGGTCTAAAGAGCCATCAGCATTATATTTAACCCTATAAACCCTTTTACACCCATAGCCCTTTTATGAGTAGGTAATGGAGTAATGGTCCAGTTCTGATTTGCTTCCAAAGCAGCAATTTCATATGCCATAGCATCCTACCAATTAGGATCTTTGACTGCCTCACGGTAAGATGTAGGCTCAGGAATGGCAGAAATGAGAGAACAAAAATGGGCATAATTGGAGGACAATTTTGAGGAATTAAGGTAAGTGGATAAGGGATAGTGTATACCTGACTTGTTGTAGAAAGGAAGTTATCACTGACAATTACACTACACTTAAAATCAGTCAAGTATGCAGGTGGTTTAGACACCCTGGAAGAATTTTCAACAAGTAAATTTGCGGAAGATGGAACAGAATGTTAAGAATCATCTAAAGGAAGCTTAGGACTAGAAGGAATGTCAAGATTAGAAGAACTATCAGGATTATGAACCTGTGGAAGTGAAACAGAAGGATTAGAAGTAGGAAAATCAAGCAAGGAAGGAGGTGGGTGAGCCACTGAAGGAAAAAGATGAGGTAAAGGTATGCTAGTGTGAGAAGAGAAAGAATGAGAAGGTGAAATAAAAGGAAACACAGTTTCAAGAAATTGAACATCCCTAGACACAAAAATCCTTTTGGTGGTTAAATCAAGTAACTTGTAACCTTTAACACCAAAAGAATAACCAAGGAAGACACAAAAAGAGGATCTTGGGTCAAATTTAGACCTGTTATGGGATAAAGTAGAGGCAAAACAAAGGGAACCAAAGACTTTCAAATGAGCATAGGAAGGAGGTTTACCATAGAGTTTTTCAAAAGAAGTTTTGTGGTTCAAGATTTCAGAAGGCAACTTATCTATAATGTGGACAACAGTTAACACACACTCACCCCAATAAGAAATAAGAACATTAGATTGAAACTTCAATGCCCTTGTAATGCTTAAAATGTGTTGGTGTTTCCTCTCCACAACTGAGTTTTGTTGTGGAGTGGCAACACATGAGTGTTGGTGGATAATGCCATGGTTGGCATAAAAATCCTTTAAGAAAAACTCAAGAGCATTGTCAGTTCTAATGATCTTAATATTGACATGAAATTGTGTATTAATCATGTTATAAAATGAAATTAGCAAAAATCTAGTATCAGATTTTGATTTCATGAGATAAACCCAAGTGGATCTTGTGACATCATCCACAATGGTAAGAAAGTATCTAAAACCATCATGAGTGAACTTGGCAAAGGGTCCCCAAACATCACAATGGATTAAATCAAAATCATTATTTGAAACATGATTATAAGAAGGAAATGGAAGTCTTTTCTGTTTTGCAATTGGACAAAGAACACAGTTTTTATTACTATGAAAAGTATGTACATCAAGAATATAACTGTGTAAAGCATGAAGCTTATTATCAGAAACATGACCTAACCTCATGTGCCAAAGATATGGCTTAGTAACACTAGGAGTTGACACAGAATCTGACACAGAATTAACAAAAGATTGAAAAACAAACTCAAGAGTTGAAGAAGCTTCTGAAACAGATTTACAAGATGATGTAATGTGCAGCAAGTACAAATTGTCATGCAATTCACCTATTCCAATCGTTTTCCAACAAGTAAGGCCCTGTATAAAGCAAAATTTGAGAGAAAAATAAGACAACAAGAGAGAGTTTTGGTTAATCGGCTGACAGAGATCAGATTGAAAGTAAAAGAGGGAGCACATAGGACATTTTCAAGTTTCAAAGTTGAAGAAACTTGAATTGTACCTATATGTGTAACAGTGACCTTTTCACTATTAGGCAATTGAACAAATGTTGAAATGGAACTAGTGATATGTGTAACCAAAGATAAGGAATGGACTATATGGTCTATGGCTCTAGTATCAAGAATTCATACATTATTACCATAAGCAGTTTTATTGACAGGATTAACAACAAAAACTGAATGATGCAAGTCTAAGAAAACAGAACCTGACCAAGCATTACACACATTACCTGAAAGAGTAGAATTGGCTGAGTGTAAGGCATCATTGGCACCACTAGATGTGGATGCACGAGAGCTGAGCATGGAAATCAGTTGTTGATATTGCTCTGAAGTGAAAAGGAAGGAATTGACCTGTTGAACACCAGAATTGCCTTGATCATCTTCAACCAAGACTTGATTGGCCATAGCCACTCTACCTTTTTGCTTGTAACCAAGAGGAAAACCTACTAATTTGTAGCTTTTCTCCATAATATGACCAAGCTTCTCACAGTGACTACACATAGGCCTCCCTTTTGCATTGTTACCTTTGAAATTCTTGTTGTTGTTCCCTGGAAATGAATTAATTCTTGACTGCAAGAGCAGTTGATTCAACTGCAGGAGCCACAGTAAAACCCAAACACCTTTGTCGTTCCTCTTGAATTACTAAGGAAAAAAGCCTTATCAATAGAAGGACTAGGCTCCATCATGAGGATTTGTGTTCTGACTTGAGAGTAAGAGTCATTCAAGCCATTTAGGAACTGCATGAGCGAATCTTGATGCTGAAAGGCTGTGATTTTATCATTCACACCACAGGTGCACTTACCACATAAGCAACATCGTAAAGGCCTGAAATTCAATAATTGATCCTAAGCAGCTTGAAGATCGGTGAAGAAACCTGTTACCGTAGCAGCACCTTGTATCATAGTTGAGATTTGATTCTGAAGTTGAGAGATCCTTGGTCCATTGGCTTAAGAGAATCGTTTCTTGAGAGTATTCCACACTTCGAATGCAGTGTCTCTGTAAATCACACTTGCAGTGAGATGAGGAGAAACTGAATTCAAGATCCAAGAGGAGATCATTGAACTGCACTTTGACTAAGCTTGCTTCTCTAATGGTGTGACTGCCATTGAAGCGTTGATAGCACCATCAACAAATCCAATCTTGCTTTTGGCATCCAAAGCCATTCTCATTGCTCTGGACCACATAGGGTAGTTATCCTCAGTTAATGATTGAGTAACCAAAATTGCACTTGGTGTTTCACCATGATGCAAGAAAAAAGGACTTCGTGGATCTTCCATTGGAGTCAATTCTCGTTGAGAAGAGGAAGATGAACCAGTCTGAGTAGCTTGAGTATTCGGCGCTATTGATGAAGGCTTGAGCTCTGATACCATGTAAGAATATAAAAGATAAAGGAAGGAAAGGATGTGTGAACACAGAGAGAGAAATTAAGAGAGAAAAGATGAGAAATTTTCTCTAATTGATTGAATGAAATGAATCTGTACACAATACATAGTTATATACATTTACCCCTAATCTCTGAGTCTAAAATCCCTAAATAGATCATAACTAACTAAACCAAACTATAAGAAAATTAGTTACTGCACGTGCAAAGACTAGTTACAACACACGTGTAATACAACCTGACTTAATTAAATTACATCTAAACTACAAGTAGTTTAGCTACTGATAGTTGTTGTCATTTTATCCTTCTTCCCTTTCTTCTTATTCTCTACCTTTTGATCCTTGACTGTTTGATACGCACTGTTTAGCAACAGTAATATTTTGAAATATTAAGCTTTCTCTTCGGCCCAACGATACATATCTTGCAAGATCTCCATTCTTCAATTCCGGTAGCCTGACCTCCTCATCAATGCCCCAACTTCTTCCTCTTCAATGCTCTTAAATTTTACATCTACCCACCAACTACCCAAATTTATGCTTCACATTTGATACACAAACTATGTTCTTCCTTTATTTGGACAAACCTACCAACAACCACTCTTTTCTTCCTTTATTCAGACAAACTTTTGCCGGTGGTTTTCTTTGCTGTGAGAGAAAATCAACCACAAAGTTGATGCCACCACTGTAAGGGAGAGATGCTGATGTTGTCGGTGAGTTGTATTTAAATTTTTTATATTCTAATTTGTCGATGTGTTTTCCCTTTTGTTGGGTGTGGCTGAATTTTGCATTAACAAAATTTCAATGGAATTGTGTGGGTTTATTTGTGGGTTTTGTATTTTTGTGTGACTTATCTGTGGGTTTCTCTCTATTTCATTTAATTCTGTGAGTGTATCTTTATGTCTTTGTTTGTATTTGGATTGTGTGGGTTTCATTTGGATTTTTCTATGTGGGCATGTATCCATCGGTAAACTAAGTTGATTTAGTTTTGTAAAGATATTTTTGGTGATTTTATGTTTTTTACATTTCAAGTGGCTCTAAATGCAATAAACTATTTGATGAAATGCCTCTACGAGCTATCTATTATTGGCAATGTCCTCAACCTTATCTTCCTTTAACCCCCATGTGATACATGGTAGCCCCCACACCAACTTGTTGTTCGTGTTGATTTTCTATCATCTTTGTCTGATAATATGTAACATGTAATTACTTATCAACAATTTCATTCAATTGATATGTGAAAGGGACTAGCTAATCCATTTACACAAGTATCAAAAGAATTGTTTAGTTGAAACCTTGTATGACCAAACTTTGCACAAATGCATAATCCTGCATTTTTAGAATAGTTACACAATATGCATGATTCTGAGTAGTGGTTTGGGGAAAAAATTTATAATTTGAAGTATGTTTCATTCGCAGTTTACTTGAGGCCTAATCATCAGTCATCATAGGGCATTAGATTCTTCATTAGATAATAGCTAGGAATAGGCTTTTTGAAAATGGAGAATTAGGTAGTTGGATTTAGAGAAACAGTTATAAAAACAGCTCCTCTACCTCTACAGAAACAGCTACACAGTCCTCACAACATCCAAAAACAATTTAACACATCAGCAGGAACAACCATAGTAGGTAACATTCCATGATGATCTTAACAAGTACACAATTATAACTTTATTAAATTGTTACTCTTGTTTGTTGCATGTCTTTATGTACACAATGTTTATTTTTCCTTGAGAGACTTATGTACACAATGTTACTTAGGGGTTGTTATTTAAATGAATGTGCAATAATAAAAATTTACCCACAATGATGGTGGTCTAATTAGGACGGGTTAATGGAACATGACTTGGAAGGTGTTTGTGTTTTATATCAATATTTTTTTTTTAGCATATGAACTATACAAAATGATGCTTATGAGTATAGAATTTCTTTGTAGCCAAAATGGTTAAGGGGAAATCGAAGGATGCTGAACGAAAAGATGAGCAAACATAGTGGAAAGATCCAGTAGAACTAAAAGCCTTATGTGATTTGTGTGCTACTCAAGTCCTAGTAGGCAATTAGAGTAGAGGATCTTTGAAAAAGGAAGGGTATGATGAAGTGATAAAGCAGTTGAATGAAATGAACAAAGTGGTGACTCACTTGCAAGTTAAAAACAAATGGGATCATCTAAGAAGCCAATGGAAGGTATGGAAGTAGCTTTTTGAGCGTGAGACTGGGTTAGGTTATGATCCTAACACTAGGAAGATTGATGCAAGTGAGGAATGGTGGGAAAGAAAGCTTAAGGTTAGTTTACTTTAAAGAATGTTGACAACCTCAATTTTCTACAACTAAGAAATAGTACCATAACTATTGTTTGTGAACACGTAGGAATGTCCCAAAGCAAAATTGTTTTGTAAAAAGGTTTGCCAAATGCTACTTTCATGGAAATCATATTTGAAGGCACGGTTGCAACAGGAAAACATGCATGCACCCCAAGTGATCAACTACCAAACGAAAGCACCGAAGGTTCTGAGGACTCATTTGATAACAAAGAATTTGTTGACCCTCAATGTCAGTCCCCTGTGGATGTTGACCCAATGGATGTTCAATACCCATTATTGTCGAGAGTGGACTAGAAATGAATAAGGGTAAAGGCTTGCCAAGAAATGCCCAACTCTTCAAAGGAATTCACAAGAAGCGTAGTAAAAAGTGTTCAGTTGAGCAAGAAATGTCTGACTCTTTAAAGAGCATGACAGATGTCATCATTGAAAATAAAAGTGTAAGTAGTCCTGCACCATTTACTTCCACACTAACTATTGAGGTTCAAGTAATTATGGACATGATGTTGAGTCTTCTTAGGGTGCAATCGAATGATTGCCTCCATATGTTCAGCTTTATATTTTTCATGGAAAATCAAAATGCGATGCACATGTTCGTAGCAAATAGGCATGATAAAACGTTAGGCATGATAAAACGTTCTAGTTGATGTGGCTAAAGAAACAATACAAAAAAAAAAAAAGTGTAATCTGTGGTGAAGGAAAGGGGATTGTATTGAAATGGTTGATTGGAATGGTGTTGGAGTAAGAGTTTCTCTATGTTGCTGTTGCTTTTTTTTTTTGGTAGAAGCCATGCTTAAAATTGGTGGGTATGGAACTATTGGGTGTAGAGAATTAACACGAAATTCTCAAACCTGTGAGAAACAAAAAATAAATAAGACACATGCCAAAGAAAAATAATCACATGCACAAGATAGTATTTACGTGGTTCAGCAATTTGCCTATGTCCACGGAATTTTAGGGATTTCACTATTATTAGACGAAAATACAAAGTGCGACTGTATAGTGTTTTTCCACTCTCTCAAAAACAACAACAACCAAACCCTAATCACCAAAATAGCAGTTTCTATATCTTGCGCACATGATTCATAATGGGTTACAGCTTGGGCCTATTAGCCCAAGCCTTCGCTCCATGGAATAAGCCTAAAAAAATCTCCCATTAAAAACCATGCAATACTATTTCGGGTCAGGTCATCAACCCGATCAAATACAACAAGGCTTCACAAAGCCCAACATTGGGTGCTCTTTTTATTATAGTAGTAATAGTCGTGGTGTGAAGTATGTACTAGTAATTGTAGCTGTGACTTAACATCCAATTTTCCCTAGATATATGTATGAAAGCTCGAATTTGTGTTAAAAACACAAGAGCTATTTAGACCCCAATTTTAAAAGATTACGGGTCGTTTGATTTTACTCTAACTTATCTAAGTGCAGAACAAGAGTAAATGAAGCGCAATAAACCGATAACTACTTTAGTGTATAAACATGAACAACAAACAATAAAAGTAAATCACAAGAGTAAGGGAATAAAAATAAAAATACAAATACAAGATAACACGTCGATGTGTTATCGAAGAGGAAACCGAAGAACTCGGCAAAAAACCTCTTTGCCGCCCACCAAACGGTAAATCGATCCACTAGACAATAAGTTAGGATACATGAATAGTAAAAGACCCTCCAAGCCTAATTTACCCAATGCACCTAAGCCCTCCAAGCTCCTACTCCAATAAGGCTTCTTGGAACCATGTCTTGTCTAGCTTTCCAGATCCCGCAATACACCCGATTGCCCGTCAAGCCTCACCTGCTTCTTTTGGCAAATTTCCAAAACTTTCCAAGTTCCAAAACACTCTCTACACTCTGAAAATGTGTGGGTTGTGTTTGAATACAAATCTCTTCTCAAGGTATAGGCTATAATGATTTATCACTAAGGATGAGTAGCTCTCTCTCTAAAAGATGGGTGTGTGTGTTGTAGAAAATCTATCCAGGATTTTTCTCTCCGAATGGCCTCCTTTACTTTTGTGGGTAATGAAGGTATATATAGTATGGGTAAAAGGTAAGAAAGTCACACTTATAAATCGTCTAAGTAGAGAGTTTCACGGGTATCTTGAGGAAGGCCTTACCAGCGAGACACTCGCGAAATTGACAGCCTAGTATGACTCTTTAGCTTCCAGCAAGTGCTTCTCACATGACTCTTTCGCAGGTTAGTTTCTTGCGAGCTTCTCAAAAAATCCACTTATTCTTCAATTCATATTCGATTCTTTACCAACTTAATACTAAACCCAATACAATAAAATCCCACAAAATACAAAGAACAAATTAAAACAAATACAACACTTTTTGTCATAGAATTAACCAACATAAAATATAGTTGTAAATCACAACTTTATAATGTACTTGAAAGATATTTGTTAAGTATGTACTCTTTTTTTCTATTCTTTTTTTGATCCTTTGGGTTTTGCATTAATTTATAGTCTTTAAATAGGTGTTGGCAAATCATTCATTCAGCTATTGAAAAGGGTGGATATAACTTTGCAAAGATCATGTGCCAGATTTGTCTACCACTATACTTTTTTATTTGTTGGTGTCAAATATGTGTGGGGGATTGGTATGTGTGATAAAACAAGTGCTCTTAATTGATGGCCTTAATGAAATATGTATCTTAATTATGATACACAAACTTGATAGTAAATTAATATCTAAAACTAAAAAAATTAGTTATTTTTGTTGTTGTTTTTGTTAAATATTTGTGTTTCATATTTGGAAGTAACTTTGCATCTTCTAGCATTAAAATAGGGTTCAAATTACACCCTAAAAAAAATCTACAATACTTTTAGCACTTTCAGCTTCAGCTAGTACTTTCAGCCAAAATAATTAGCTAGTTTTTAGATTATTTTGCTACAATACTTTCAGTATTAAGTTTTAAGTTTCAGGAAAATAAGCGGATCCCAAACATGTCCTAAAAAAATTAAAAATTTGATAGGAACTAAAGTCATCATGAAGGTTGACCCTTAAAAGTCAAATGGGAATGCCAATAGCCTTATAACTAAACTTCATTGATTTTGGTATTTTCAATAAAGATATTCAGAGTTCAAATCTCATTTCCTCCGACTATTAAATTTTATGTGTGTGTGTGTGTAAAAATTAGCATCACTAACCATAATCCCTAAAGATGAAGAAGTTGGTTGATCAAAAATCCAATAAACCGGTGTGGTGGAATTATTAGTGTCATCTTTTTTTTTTTAAGAATGAATTATTAGTGTCATCTAGAACTATAAATGAATCAAGATAACTACGAACAACTTGAGTTGGCTGAGGAAAATACTTGTTTTATTTTTTATTTTTTAGCTAGTAAATCAAGTTCAAGTCTAAGTTTAGGTTCGACTATTAAATGAGTCAAACTTATACATAATAACGTGGTTGTATACAAGCTTGTAAACTTGAAACTCGATTTAACTATTTATAATATTTTATTTATACACACACACACACACACACACATACATACTTCTCTAAAAATATACATATATAAACTCAAGATTAGCCTGTTTAAGTTTATAAATAAATTTATATGATATCAAATTATTATTTGTAATCTATATATATAATTATAGGTGAAGTTGAGAGAAACTCAAATTAGAATTCCAAATTAGAGTTCCAATTTTGCGCTATGTGTCCTAAATTATTTATTCTTAAAGAGCTTTATTTCTAAAATTTTAGAATCAAATGTGGAACCACATTATAAATATCCATCCAAGTGAGTTATTAAGTACAAAAACTAAAGAGTTTAGAATAAATGAATTGTAAAAAAAAAAAAAAATGCTTCACAATAATTAAAAAAAAAATGGACAATTTACATTTTATACCTAATAATATCATTACAAATTTTTTTAAAAAGTTAACAAAATATAAAAATGACTATTAACAATATTTAAATTATATATAGAACTTATATTATGTATTTTATTGTATATCTTTAAATATATCCAAGTATGAGGTTACAAGTTAATTTATTGATAATATACATAGTTCATTCATACGAAAAATCCATAGATTTATGAAAAGGGAAAATATTTAATCATGGTATTATATATAAGAAAAAGAAGTAAACAAATAGCTTATGAATAAGCTCAAATTTGAATATATAATATTATTTGGTGGCAAGGTAGAAATCGATTTAAAATAAAATAAAATGAAAAGCCTAAACTTATAACGATGGGCTTGACATAGTTTGTTTACTGAGGCCTCGATCAATGTGGCACAACAGCAAAGGACAAATCAATAGTAAGGTAGGCTTGTAACAACAGATTAGAAACAACATTAAAGCTTGCCATGCCACGTCACATTGTAACACAGGGGCAGTAGCCACGCAAAGGCCAAATTTGTCACCATCAGCCATCGTTGTGATATTGTAACAGCTAGCTCCTTGAGAATTATATAAAAAAAATGCGAAAAATTTATTTTAGTCTCTACATTTTCACGCGATTTTCACTTTAGTTTCAAATTTTTTTTTCATCGCTTTTAGTCCCTATCCTGAAAAACGCCTCTCGTTTTAGTCCTTGATGTTACATCAGAGACAGAACTTGCTAAGTTGGCAAACGGAAAAACGGAAAAATTAAAAGTATTAAAATAATATTTACTGTTGCCACGTAGCTTTCCATGTCAGCCTTTAAATTAAAAAAAATAATAATTTATATATTTTAACTGAATAAAAAAAATTAAAAGCAGAAATAAAAATCAAACCCAGGCCTATGAAAAAAAAAAAAATCAAACCCAAGAACAACAAATTCAAACCCCACACTCACCCACTCTGTATTAAAAAAAAAAAAAAACTCTCACCCTCACTCACTCTCATCGTCGGCTGAGGCTGTCCACCGGAAACTGCCACCCAAAACACGTCGTTTCTTAGTCGAGCGGCGGTTCCACCTTTCCAAAACCCAATCCAAACCGATCCAATCGCCACCCCTTTCGCCTCCGTCCAGATCTGCGTTCACCGTACTCAGATCTACCTTCACCATGCTCGATCTCCCTCGCCGTGCCTAGATCAGTCTTCGTAGTGCTCCGATCTACCTTTGCCGTGCTCGATCTCCCTCGTCGTGCCTAGATCAGTCTTCATAGTGCTCTGATCTACCTTGCCATGCCCTGATCTGTCTTCTCCGAGCCCCCTATTTGTCTTCACATGATCGGCGATGGCGTGGGTCAGTGGGTTTCGTGGATGTGGGTCAGTGGGTTTTATGGATGTGGCAGTTTCTGATGGTGAGTGTAGTGGTGGCTGGTCTGGTTCGACGGTGGTCTGGGTTTTATGGTGGTTTTTGTGTCTCTTTTGGTCTTAGTTCGACGGTGGTCTAGGTTTGATGGTGGTTTTTGTGTCTCTTTTGGTCTTAGTTCGACGGTGGTCTGGGTTAGATGTATAACAGTGGTCCGGGTTTGATGGTGGGGTGTTGGCCTTGTATTTGTTTATGTTCTTGTTTATGTGTTTGTGGAGGTTTTAAATTCAAATTTATGGGTTTGGGTGTGAGTTGTGGCTGTGGTTGTTTTGATTGGGTGTGATGTAGCAGTGGGTATGGTGGATTCCGTAGTGTTTTGGTGGTATGGGGGTTTGAAATATAATCTGTTGTTGTTCTTGAATTTAATTTTTTAGTTTTAAATTTGTTGTTGTTCTTGATTCTGTTGCTATTCTTATTGTTGTTCTTGGTGTTCTTGTTGTTCATGTTGTTGTTCTTCAATTTAATTTTTTAGTTTTTATTTCTTCTTTTAATTTTTTTATTCAGTTAAAATTAATAAATTAATTTTTTTAATTTAGAGGCTGACGTGGAAAGCCACGTGGCCACAGTAAGTATTATTTTAATATTTCTAATTTTTTCCGTTTGCCAGCTCAGCAAGTTCCGTCTCTGATGTAACGTCAGGTTCTAAAACGAGAGGCTTTTTCCAAGAGAGGGACTAAAAGCGATGGAAAAAAAATTTAAGGACCAAAGTGGGAATCGCGTGAAAATGTAGGGACTAAAATGAGTTTTTTGCCTAAAAAAAAAAGCTTTTTATTAACAAGAAGTTTCATTTATCTAGGGCAAAATAGCTAAATTAGAGCATCCACAGCAGTAAAGTTAAAATTTTAACAATTTAGTTCTATAAAAAATTATTTTATCTATTTTACCTACTCACTTTACAAAATATGCTGCAGCAATGGATCTATTTTAGCTTTCAACACAATAAAATAATATAAATATCACAATAAAATAATATATCTACTACAATAAAATAATACATTCTACCACACACAAAAAAAACAAAAAAACACCACATCGATCCACCACCACTGCCAACCAACCAAGAACAACCGCCCACAACCACCCAACAACAACTAGCAAGCCAAGAACAACCACCCACAACCACTGCCAAAAATCCATATTAGCCAAAAACCACCACACAAATCACCACCAACACAGCCACAAAGAAACCCACAACATCCAGACACAGCCACACCACGAAATCCGCAGCGCTCTTGAGTTGAAATGGAGGACTGGGCGAGATGAGGATAAGGATTGACAAAATCCGCCATGAAATGGAGATCGACGACGAAATCCGCCACAACCACTCCACGAAACCCACGAAATCTGCGATGAAGATCAACGATGAAGATGAGGATCAGCGGTGAAATGGAGGACTGGGCAAGATGGGTCGGCGATGAAGATTAACAATCCAAAACAGATCGGCGAAGCAGAGAGTAGATGAGGGAGAAAAAAAATGAGAAGGAAAAACAAAGAAAGAAGAGAAGCTGGAGAGAGAGAAAAAGAAAGGAAGAGAAAATCTTTTTTAAACGAAAGAGGAGAGAGAAATTTAATAAAATATATATTTTTTTTACCTTTAAGCTACAGTGCACATATATCTTTAGATGTGCACTGTAGCTGGAAGCAAAATTTTTTTTGGTATAGCTCCACTGCTAGAGCATACTTTTTGGTATGTGAGGAGCTAAAAAATACTAATATAGCACCACTGCTGTGAGTAGTGGCAGAAGGCCTACCAAAAAAAAAAAACTGGCTCCATGAGAAAAACCGGTCAACAATTTGCAATCTAGATTAATCTAAATGCACATCATGTATGTAAAGTTTTTTCATGAAAATTTGAACTTTGACCATTATCCTTAACTCATAAACTTGTATTTGTAAAATAATTATTATTAGGAATGGCAATGGGTTGGATTCGGGGTGGATTTCTTTATGCTCGAACTCGACCAGCAAGCTCAAATTTGTTATCCGAACTTGGCCGGTTTAATAAATTGGTTATTTTTGTTGCACCCAAACTCGCCCTGTTGGGCCCCGCAGGCTCCGGCCCAAAATCACAAAGACAGAAATTAGTACAAACCCAAAATCACAAATCACAGAATATAAATGTAACAAACCCAAAAATAAATAAAAATAATCATAGCTATCACAATTTTTTCTTGGCAATTTTCTTGCCATGCAAACGGATGCCAAGATCTAACAAACCAATCTATACAAAAAATCCAACAAATCCCATAAATTTTGCAAAACCATAAATAAAATTAACAAATCTAAAAATCCCACCATCAAATCACAAAAAAACCCAACAAGTTTAGCTCACAAAAAAAAAAAAAAAAAACCCAAACCCAAATTTGGCTTACAAAAAGAAAAAAACCTAAACCCAACTTGTTATGGGTCTATAACGGGTGAGGGGTGGTTTACAGTGGTTGTGGAGATCTTTGTGATTGATGAGAGTTTTGACTTGTCGACCAGGTGCTTGATTGTGGCTAGGCTTGTCGGCGAGGATTTTCTTGAATCTTATTTTCTGGGCTTGGTTATGGCTGTGGTGGCTTGGGTGCATTGCTGGTTGTGTGGTGTTTGATCACTTAAGGGAGCGCTTGAGGGAGGGCTTACATGTTGCTTGCTTGCTTAAGTTGAGACTTGAGAGTGAGAGTGGGTACTGAATAAGGGTAAGGCGTGAGAGGGGTGGCTGCTAAATCAAAGAGTGAGTTAGAATGAGTGAGAGTTAGGGTTAGGTATAAGGAAATCATATTATATCATATCATATCATATATAATAAAAGTCTGGCCCTTCATCAGATGATTCTCAGGACAGTGGCTATAGGCCGAGGTCAAGAACCCCCCCCCCACAGAAACTTTCTCGTACCAAGAAGAAAGTGTTCGCAACAGAGGAAGTAGAGGGACGAGTCACAGGGGCTCGGGTAGCGATGCCATGGGAAAGGCATTGCTCCAGCTCTCCAAATCACCCTTCACACATCGTATTGAAAGGGGAAAACTACCCCGTCGGTTCACGCAGCCAAACTTCACCATTTATAATGGCAAAACAGACCCGGTGGAGCACGTAAGCCATTTCAATCAACGCATGGCGGTTTATTCTCAGAACGAGACCTTGATGTGTAAAGTCTTTCCCTTAAGTCTAGGGCCCGTTGCAATGAGATGGTTCAACGGCTTAAAGGTGAACTCCATTGATTCGTACATGGAACTTACGATGGCATTCGGGTCCCGCTTTGTTACGTGCAGTAGAGTACCTCGGCCTCTAGACTCGTTATTGTCCATGTCCATGGGAGAGCGCGAGACGTTGAAAACCTACTCGGACAGATACTGGGAAGCGTTTAACGAAATAGATGGTGATTTCGATGAGGTGGCGGTCAACACCTTTAAGGTTGGTCTCCCAGTTGAGCATGATTTAAGGAAGTCTTTGACCAAGAAGCCGGTAAAAACTGTTCGTCGGCTCATGGACCGTATCGATGAGTATAAGAGGGTTGAGGAGGATCAACAGCAGAGTAAAGGAAAGATAAAAAGTATCCCCCAGGAGAGTAGGGATTTCAAGACGGAGAGACACGGTAGCAAGTGGCCGAGGAGAGATTTCACTAGCCAGACTAGGTCGGCCCCGCCCCAGACAGTGAATGCCGTATTTCGTGAGCCGGTACAGCAGGTGTTGGAAAGGATCTGCCGAGAACCTTATTTTAGATGGCCCAGTAAGATGATCGGAGACCCTACAAAGCGTAACCAGAACCTCTACTGTAATTACCATCAGGATAAAGGCCACACCACAGAGAACTGCAGGAACTTGTGGAATTACTTGGATCAGCTGGTCAAAGAAGGGAAATTAAGACAATTCGTGAATCGACCTGATGAACCAGGTACCCAATCTGGCTCCATGAACCAAGGCAGTAACAATGTAAGACCTCCGTTGGGCACAATCAATGTCATCTTTGCGGCGCCAGGTCAGACGGGGTCTTGCCCTACCAGAATAATGTCAGTACTACGTCCCACCGCCGAGGACCTCAATTCCGAGTCGAAGAGGATCAAGAGGAATCCTCTGCCTATACTGGGATTTTCTGACGAGGACAAGATTGGCACTATTCAACCGCATGACGATGCGCTGGTCATTACGTTGAGGATAGGGGGTTACGATGTGAAGAGAGTAATGGTTGACCAAGGGAGTGGGGCTGACATCATGTACCCAGATCTGTTTAAGGGTCTCAATTTGAGGTTCGAAGATCTCATGGCTTATGACTCCCCGTTAATAAGCTTTGAAGGGAAGGCTGTTATTCCAAAGGGGCTAATTAGATTACCCGTACAGTCAGGACCAGTGGTAGTGGACGTGGATTTCATCGTAGTAGATGCTTATTCCCCTTACATAGCCATAATGGCCAGACCATGGCTGCATGCCTTAGGTGCCGTGTCATCAACTCTGCACGTCAAGTTAAAATTCCCGTATGAGGATGGGGTTGAGGAAATACTGGGTAGCCAGTCCATGGCGAGACAATATATAACAGCAGCTATTACACATCAGGCGAGGCAAGAGTCACAAACCCCAGCCGAGAAGGACTTGTAGCAATTAATATCCCCGGCCGAGCCAAGTGAAGCCGAGACTGAAGGACCAGGCTATGAGGATTTGGAGAAAGTGGTTATCGCAGATGATTTAGAGAGATTTTTCCAAATAGGAAGTCAATTACCCCCACGAGAGAAAGAGGATCTGGTCACATTTTTGAAGCGAAACATCGATGTGTTTGCGTGGGATGCTTATGAAGCACCAGGAGTGAATTCGGAGTTTATTTGTCACCACCTCAATGTTAACCCGGACGCTGTGCCACGAAGGCAACCACCTCGGCGTTCATCTAGAGAGCACGCCGAGGCCGTTAAAGAAGAAGTAGCAAAACTCAAGAAAGTAGGGGCCATTAAGGAAGTGTTTTATCCAGAGTGGTTAGCCCATACGGTAGTGGTAAAAAAGAAGAATGGAAAATGGAGGGTATGCGTGGACTTTACAGACTTGAATAAGGCTTGCCCAAAAGATTCATTCCCAATGCCTCGCATAGATCAGTTGGTGGACGCTACTGTAGGGTATCCTCGGATGAGCTTTCTGGATGCTTTCCAAGGTTATCATCAAATACCCTTAGCTCCAGCAGACCAGGAAAAGACAGCCTTTGTCACACCCATAGGGAACTACCACTATAAGGTGATGCCCTTTGGCTTGAAAAATGCTGGGGCTACCTATCAAAGAATGATGACGTGAATGTTCGAACCACAACTGGGAAAAACGATTGAGGTGTACGTAGATGACATGGTAGTTAAAAGTAAGACTATCTCGGCTCACATACCCGACCTCGATGACACCTTTCAAACGCTGAGAAAGCACAAGTTACGCCTCAACGCATCCAAATGTTCCTTTGGTGTAGGGTCTGGCAAATTTTTGGGTTACATGGTGACGCATAGAGGGATTGAGGTCAACCCCGCTCAGGTCAAGGCCATCAACAACTTACAGCCGCCTCGGAATCCGAAGCAAGTGCAGAGGTTAACTGGAATGACAGCTGCTCTCAACCGATTTATCTCAAGATCTGCTGATCGGTGTAGGCCGTTCTTCCAACTGTTAAACAAATGGAAGGGGTTTGAATGGACAGAAGAGTGTGCTGTTGCCTTCCAGCAGCTTAAAGAATATCTTGCCCACCCTCCTATCATGTCTCGGCCCGAGGCCGACGAGGTCCTATTCGCATATATCGCGGTGGCAACCCACGCCGTTAGTCTGGTGCTAATAAGGGTTGACGGGGACATAAAAAGGCCAGTTTACTATGTGAGCAAGTCCCTGCATGAAGCCGAGATACGTTACCCACCATTAGAGAAGGCTATCCTTGCCGTGGTGCATGGTACACGTAAGCTCCCCCATTACTTCCAGTCCCATACGGTGGTTATTTTTACTCAGCTTCCACTAAGGGCTATACTCCGGAGTGCGGATTATACCAGCAGGATTGCAAAATGGGGAACCATCTTGGGCTCTTTTGATATTAAGTACATGCCCCGCACAGCAATAAAGGGTCAGGTGCTGGCTGATCTCGTTGCGGAATTTGCTGAACCCATAATAGAAGATAGTGTAATCAACAAGGACATTGATGAAAAATCAGTTGGCATGGTTGCGTGTAAAGGTCTCGCGGTGTGGACTGTTTATGTTGATGGGGCTGCTAATCAAAGAGGATCCGGAGTGGGGGTGGTAATTACGACCCCAGAAGGTCTCACACTGGAAAAGTCCTTAAGACTGGGATTCTCGGCTACTAACAATGAGGCCGAGTATGAAGCCTTGCTGAAAGGAATGGACATGGTCCACAAGTTGGGGGGAAAGATCGTGCAAATGTTCTCAAACTCTCAGCTAGTTGTGGGTCAAGTAGATGGAAAGGTAGAGGCCAGAGATCCGAGGATGCAGGACTATTTGAATCAAGTCAAAACTACACAACGCAAGTTCGAATCCTTTACTTTGTCCCATGTCCTTAGAAGCGGCAACATGCATGCTGATTCCCTAGCAACTCTTGCCACATCATCAGCACAGGGACTACCTCGGATTGTCTTGGTTGAAGACTTACCTAAACCCTCGAAAATAATGGGAAGTGTTATCCGTGTGCACCAGATTAGAGTGGGGCCTAGCTGGATGGACCCCATTATGTCCTTCTTAAAAGATGATGTCATACCCGAGGATAAAGTCGAAGCGAACAAGATACAAAGAAAGGCCTCCCGATTTTGGTTGGCCGGGGATCATAAGCTCTATAGACGATCTTTCTCCGGCCCGTACCTGTTATGCGTGCACCCTGAAGCGACAGAGCTACTTTTGGAAGAGTTACATGAAGGAATCTGTGGAAGCCATACAGGAGGAAGATCTTTGGCTCATAGGGCCCTAACACAGGGGTATTGGTGGCCGAACATGCAGCGAGAAGCTCAAAGTTATGTGCAGAAGTGCGACCAATGTCAAAGATTCGCACCAAACATCCACCAGCCCGGGGGTGTGCTTAATCCTCTGACGAGTCCCTGGCCTTTTGCACAATGGGGTCTAGACATTGTGGGTCCTTTCCCAAAGGCGCCTGGAAACCGAAGATATTTGGTTGTCGGTACTGATTATTTTACTAAGTGGGTAGAGGCCGAGCCCCTAGCAAATATCAGGGATGTTGATGTGAAGAAATTTGTATGGAAGAATATCGTCACTCGATTCGGTATCCCTCATACCCTCATCTCCGATAATGGTTTGCAGTTTGACAGCAAGGCGTTCAGACGATATTGTTGTGGCCTCGGCATAATCAATAGATACTCCACTCCGGCTTATCCGCAAGGGAATGGGCAGGCCGAAGCTATTAACAAAGTTATAGTGAATGGACTGAAGAAGAGGTTGGAGGACGCTAAAGGGAGGTGGGTGGAGGAGCTGCCCCACGTTCTGTGGACGTACCGGACCACACCCCGCCGATCAACGGGAGAGACGTCATTCTCGATGACTTATGGCGCCGAGGCTGTTATTCCCTTAGAGACTGGTTTTCCAACGATGAGGACAAGCTCCTTCACTCCGGAAAGCAATGACAGACTGCTAGAAAAAGGCCTCGACCTAATTGAAGAAAGGAGGGAAGTTGCCATGATTCACTTAGCCTACTACCAACAAAAACTGAGGCAGGGATATGATTCCAGTGTAAATTCGAGACCTCTTCTTCTCGGGGACTTGGTACTGAGGAAAGTAGTGGGGAACACCAAAAATCCAGCATGGGGAAAGCTTGGACCTAATTGGGAAGGACCGTATCGCATCATGGCAATAGCTGGAATAGGAGCTTACTACTTGACCGACTTAGATGAAAAAGCTGTACTCCATCCCTGGAATGTAAGTAATTTGAGACGATATTATTATTAAGGAAAAGTACTTATGTCATTCTACTCTTATCATTTTTGCGCCATTATTTCTGTCGTGCCTAAGGTTACGCCGGGTCCTCGGATCCTCTACCTTAGTCCAAATTTAATTAAGGTTACGCCGGGTCATCAGATCCTCTATCTTAATTTAAAAACAAGAAAACTAAGGTTACGCCGGGTCCTCGGATCCTCTACCTTAGTCCAAATTTAATTAAGGTTACGCCGGGTCATCAGATCCTCTATCTTAATTTAAAAACAAGAAAACTAAGGTTACGCCGGGTCCTCGGATCCTCTACCTTAGTCCAAATTTAATTAAGGTTACGCCGGGTCATCAGATCCTCTATCTTAATTTAAAAACAAGAAAACTAAGGTTACGCCGGGTCCTCGGATCCTCTACCTTAGTCCAAATTTAATTAAGGTTACGCCGGGTCATCAGATCCTCTATCTTAATTTAAAAACAAGAAAACTAAGGTTACGCCGGGTCCTCGGATCCTCTACCTTAGTCCAAATTTAATTAAGGTTACGCCGGGTCATCAGATCCTCTATCTTAATTTAAAAACAAGAAAAGTAAGGTTACGTCGGGTCCTCGGATCCTCTACCCTAGTCCAAATTTAATTAAGGTTACGCCGGGTCATCAGATCCTCTATCTTAATTTAAAAACAATAAAACTAAGGTTACGCCGGATCCTCGGATCCTCTACCTTAGTCCAAGTTTAATCAAGGTTATGTCGGGTCCTCGTATCCTCTACCTTACTTCAATTCTTATTGAGGTTATGTCGGATCAACAGATCCTCTATCTTAATTTAGAATAGAGAAATAAGGTTACCTCGGATTTTTCCCCTTGATAAGGAAACAGCAGTGGAGTCATTAAGCGAATGGGTCTTAAACTGATGTTAAGTACTAAGCCCAAAGCTTAAAATACTGTTAGTCCAAATGCAAAATACATTGTTAAGTTCTCTTTTCAACATGTTATCATGGAAGTAACTTTTAAGCAAGTTCCAAGCACACAGATTCCCCGTTAGTGTATTTCCTTTGTTAGTGTGTCGCTTGTCCTTAAGCATAAGCAAAAGGTAGCAGTCATTACTTAAACCATTTGCACATATGTAAGTTGGCTAAAATTTCCTTACTTAAGGGCAAAGAGGTATAAGTACATGCTATAGAGACAAGCCGATAGTATAGCAATATTACATGCATAGCAAGGAAACAAGATATCAACACCAAACGTAATATAAAACAGCAATGTAAAATTGGGAACCCCTTTTCATTAACTGAAAGATTTATCAATACATTTATAACTGAACTGTCAAAGTACAAGGGAAATAAAGTAAAAACTGGGACTAAGAAATAAAAATACAAGGCCAAAAGCAACGAAGGAGAAAAGAGAAGAAGAGCAAGCAGCCAAGCCACGGGTGATTATGGTTCGGGTTGGGTCTGGTCTTTTGGGTCAGCAGGAGAAACCACCAAGGCCGAGGACTCGCCAGCCTTCTCTTTGGGCTCTACAGTCCCACCAATCTCAAGGTTGGGGGTGGCCTCCTTGGGGGCAGGAGGAGCAGTAGGAGCAGTATCTTCGGCAGCATCCTCGTCTACTTGAATCCCAGCCGAGGAAGGGTGGGAATCATCCTTGGCTGAGCTAGAGGCAGCCACGCGAATTGCAGGAGGAATGTAGGCGTTCTCCTCCTTCCATAGAGGAGAGGAAGCATCAACACCGGCTTGGGAAAGAGCTTCCTTCCACACCTGGAGGCAGTAGTCCCTACAGACCTCCGGCACTTAGGCTTTGAATGTTTCTGTGGTTTCGGCCACGCCCATGTCATACCCGCTCTGCTCAGCCTCGTCAACCATTGCCTCAGCTGCCTGTGCCTTGGCAAGAGCCTCTTCCGTGGCCTTGAGTGCTTCCTCCTTTGCCTCCTCAGATGCTGTAAGGTCCTTGGCGAGGCCTTCTGCCAGTGATCTGGCCGAGGCGAGGTCTTCATTAGCTCGTTTGAGTTCTAGCCTCTGATCCTCGGCCTGTCGGGTGGTACTCCTCAGTTCGGCCTCCAGACCTGACCGCTCACTTGCCGCCTTGGTCAGGCTGGCGGTCACCTCTTGGAGCCTCTTCTCTTTAAGCTCCATTATCTTTTTAGTGTGGTCCAGCTTAACCACTTCATCCCTTAGTGCTCTGTAGGAGCTGGCAGCGATCTCCTCTGCCCTATGGGCAGATTGGACAGCCTACGTACAAGCATTGTTAGTAAAGTACACACTACATAAAAAATAAAAAAAAATAAAAATAAAAAAAGAGGGTAGAGAAAGAAGAAGCATAAAGAAAAACATAAGTGCCGAGGATTGGCCAATTTGAATCCTTACCATGGCTAGCTCCTTTTTGAGAGTCATGAAGACATTATGATCTCTCATTCTACACAGCTCTCCCATGTCCTCAGGCAATAGCAGTGCCTGCTCCAAAGCATCGGCGATGCAGGCAGCTGTGCCCTCGTCGGATCCCCTGATGGATGCATCGGCGGTGATCGCCTGATCATCTACTTGCATCTGAGGGACCCAAATAGGCGCATGGAAGGCTACAGGAGGGTCATTTCGTCTCTCCGTCCTCGGGTGGACATGACGAGCATGTTTACCTCCCCTCTCTTGCTCCATCTCCCTACCAGGGACGTCCTTCCCCCCCTCGGCTATCTCTTTTCCCTTTTGCTGGTCTCTTTTCCTTTTATGGTCAGCCGGATCTGGATGTTGAGTTCTAGGGGAAGGCGGTAGAATAACCCTCACGGGCGGAAGCTTGTCGACACCCTTATCCTTGGCCTTCTCCGGAGGCACTTTTGAAGGACCTTGTGCTCCAGTTTGCCCTTCCAGCACATCCTTCAAGCTGGGTTTGGGTCTACGATGGATTCCCATCCTCATCAAAGGTTGGTCGTCGTCGTCCGAGGATGTAAAAGAAGGAGATCTGGCAACGGGAGAGGGATGCCTGGGCGGAAAAAGCGGATCTAAAGCTTCGAACTCTTCCTCGGAATCCGAAAGCTCAACTACTTTCTCGTTTTCTTCTTCTTCTACTCCTTCCTCTTCTACCTCGGCGAGTAGCTGAGAGGTAGAACCTTCGCCAAATCCAGGTCGGGCCGAGGGCGTAGCCAAATCAGAAGCTCTCGGAACAACTCTGACAGGCTCAGTAATCAGAACGCCTTGAGGAACTGGAGCGCCAGGCGGTAACAAAAAGCCCTCGACTGCTACACTTATCCTCGGAAGCCTCGGATCTTTCTCCTTGATGACACACTTGGTTTCTTGAAAGGCGTAGGATATGGGTGTGTATCCGAGGATGCGGTGGGCGGCACGAAGTTGACCGTCTGAGTGCACAAACACTTCAGCCTTCAAGATCTTGTCGAGACGATTAAAGTTGACGAGATTGGCACGGGGTGCAAGCGCACGACGATCTGCGTATACGTCCAAAAAACGGGTTAGTACAAACAAATTAAGGAAAAACACCATCAACAAAAGAAACACTGCATTTATCATTGATCAAGTATGACGCTACGCGAGGACTCACCAGGCTCCCCTTCCGTCGTCGGACAGTGGAGACCGTCATGCCACTCCCCGGACAATATAAGGAAGTCCTTGTCCAAACCCTTGTTGGAGTGGGGAAGGCATTGGATCAATCTGACTTCTGGGTGCCTAGATTTCAGATAGTAGGTATGCCCTCTCAAATGGTGAAGGGTATATACCCAATTCACTTCATGGTGAGTGAGACCTAACCCTAACCTTTCGTTCAGAACGTCTACCGCACCCAAGATTCTAAACATATTGGGAGCGCACTGTGTAGGGGACAACCTAGCAGTTCTAAGATAGTTCATGGTAATAGGCATCATAGGGATTCTCATCCCTCCCTCTATAAACGCTATCATAGGAATCACCACCTCACCGGTCTCTCTCTTAGTGAGCCACTCCCCCGTCCCACAATACCTAACGGACACTCCGGGTGGGATCTCGTATTTGGCTTTAAAGGCTTCTATTTTTTCAGGGGTATCCACCAGGGATGCGAACCTACCCATTTCCTAAAACTAGGGAGTAAACACTATAACGAAATGGGAAGATTTAAACAGCCGAGGACCAAAGAAAGGGGACAATCGAAAGAGTAAAAAACAATAATGAAAGCAGAAGGTTGAAGAACTTACTTTTAAACAATTACGTCACCTCGGCTTAGAGATGAGGGGTATGAAGACGCGTGCAGGATACAGAAAAGGTTAGGTTCAATGCGCGAAGTCTGAAATGAACAGAAGATCTTTAAAGTGGCGATATTTATTTCATGAAAAAACGTAAAGCGGGAAGTCTCCCGCCTGCCTCCTCAAAAGGCGCCTATCCGTTAGATGAGCATCATGCGGTTGGAAACAAGGAACATAGCGCCGCCAATATTTAATTGAAGCACGTCCAGGAGATCGAAGCGTCAGAAGCGTATCGCCTTGCGTGCGCGTATATCGAAACCCTCATCCCTCTCCAATAGAATAGAAATAAGGATTTCGAGGGGCTATTGTGGTACCCATGGGCCCAAATTGCATATCTGGCCGGCCCAAAAGCCCTCACAATAAAAGAAGCCCAACACTACATCTTGAGATGGTCCGAGGACATAATCAATCCGACCTACAAGATCACGTGAGAAAAAGAAGTATCATGCATGTCCAGACACCAAGAAACATAACGTCCGAGGACAATCCAGTCCTCGGCAAGGCGTCGCCGAGGACTATGTGAATGTTCTTATAGTTGGATAACGCCCATGATGAAGGTTTTTTTCTTTTTGATGCTGGAGTTAAGAAAATGAGAATAAAGAATAAAGGGAAAGAATTGACTGTGGCCAAAGGAAAAGCTGCCATCACCGCATTTAATACTCTACACCTGCTTCTCTGGCTGCATTAATGAAGAAGTGACGCCTGAACGTTAGGTTTCAACCTTATCTTCACCACCAGAGACCTGAGCAAAAAGGGGGGATGGGACAAGTATCTAAAAAGGAAACACCTGGATTGCACCTGGGAAAAAAAGGTGAGGCCTATAAAAGGAAAAGGAAGATAATTGAAGAGGGGGGGAGAGAAATAGAGGAGAAAGAATTTGTAAGAGAAACAAAAAACTATCGTTCTCAGTATCAATGTATTCAACTCCATGTTACATGCTCATACTAGTGTAGTGCATGAATAAAAAAGCCGAATCAAACTTTTGTATTATCTATCATCTCAAAAACCTAGATTAAACACCCACTCTCTACAAATTCATTGTTGAGTGCTCATTGAGCTGGTCCACTATCCAAACTCGGATTAGTTTGATTTGTGCCCCTACAGCTATCAACCACGTTCTCTTTCTCTCTTTATTTTTTATTTTTTTTTTATATGTTACGTTATGTTGAATCAACTTTTTTTTTCCTTCATTCTATTCATATGACCTTTTTTTTTAATTCCAATTTTTATGGGATAAAAACAAAAACATTGATTAGATATCTTTAATTTCAATAAGATTTAAATGAATTATATTTCAAATGGAACTCTACCAATATATATAGCCCTATATATCTTTTTTGGAGTGAAGCTTATTTCAATATGTGAATGTCTAAATCCCATGACAATGCAAGTATGCATTCTTTCTTCTTTTATTATTATTATTTTCATTTTGTTTATTTTCTTTAGTGTTATTATTGGTTTTTTGTCTTCATGTGATTTTAATTAATGAATTCAAAACATTGTCAAGTTTCTAAAGGCTCCTTCTTTGTTTTTGTATTTTGTTTTTATTAAATTGATTAGGTTTTGTGTATTGGTTGCCTTTTGTTTAAACTAATTTTCTTAGCTTTGATCTAATTTATATGCTTAGGGTTAGGGTCTTAGAATTAATAGATTAATTTTAACAATTTTCTTATTTTATTTTTATGTTACATCAAATTATCAAGATGTTCTACACATGTATTCTTGAATTATCAACTTTAATTTTAATTTGTAATATTATCAAGATTATATTAATTTGAGATTTATCAATTGTTTACTAAGTTTTTTTTTAAATAATTATCAATTTAAAACTCAATTTGGAATTATCAATTTAATTTAGTTTTAGGAAGAAATCTGTGGGTACATGACTTGCACACAAAGGCATTTGTTCGCTTCGGGGAGCCAGGCCCTCACAAATTTGTTCTCTTCGACCGAGTGCAGGACCAATAGCTTGCTTGTAATCCCATATCGGAAGGAGAACCCTCACACTAACGCTTTATATGCTTCTGGAGCTTGCGTTAGTGTACCACTCCTTGCAAATTCGTGAGGGCCTGGCTCCCCGAAGCGAACAAATGCCTTTGTGTGCGAGTCATGTACCCACAAAATCTTACCCCTTATTTTAGTGAGATAATTATTTACACTTGATAATTTTTTCTTTTATCTTGATTGAATCTATTAAAATATATAATTATTTATACATTTATTTTATAAGTTTCTTCATAAAACCGTGCAACGCACGGGCCTATGACTAGTGTGTGCGTGTGTGTATATATATATATATATATAGTTAGGTTTTTTTGGTAATTTTAGCTAAACTAAGCGGGTCGGGTCCGGGTTTGGGTTCAGGTTCGGGGCGGGTATTGCAAAAACTCGAATCCACTTCAGGTTTTATTTTAAAAACCCAGTCCCGACTCTACTGTTTATCAGGTCAGGTTGGGTAACAATTGTCATCCCTAATTATCATGCTGAGAATGCACAGGACAACATGGTAGTGATCTTAGATATCCTTAAACTCAAGATATATATACATGTATGTATGTATGTATTTGTCTTCTACATCATATAGATTCCAACTTTAATTTATCTTAAGCAAATGATAATAATAATTTTACAACTTTATCCAACTTTGTTTGTGATTATTTATTACTAAAAATTATAGCACTATATGTGTGTGTTTATATATATATATATATATATATATTGAGAAAGAAGGAGCACTAGATACTTAGATAGTACTCATTTCATTCTAAATTATTGGTCCTTTGTCCCAAAATAAAGTATTTTTTTAATTAATAAATAAAATTTCAATTTTATTCTTTACTTTATTTAAAAAGTAAATATATCATTTTTTATAATTTAAAAACAATGTATTAAGTGATGTTTTCTTAAAAAAATTGAATTTTTTTTTGAAACTTGAATTTTTTAAACAAAACCAACATTTTAAAACGGATAAATAAAGACTGTAATGTATTAGTATATATGTATTGCGTAGGGCCACATGCACTGCCAATGTGACAGCTTTTTATTGTCAACGCATGAATTAAAATGAAGAGAGAGAGAGAGAGAGAGAGAGAGAGAGAGAGAGAGAGAGAGAGAGAGTTAAAACAAAAAACAAAACAATTTTTTTTTTTTTTGACTATTTGAGAAAAAATTGCTATTATGTTTTGTCAACAACCCTTGAAACGTTGTTTTTTTTTTTTTTTTTAACATAGTTGCTGACAAAGACATGCATGAATCATGATACAAGAACAAAGACTTGGTTTTTTTTTTTTGACAAACAAAGACTTGGTTATCAAAAAAAAAGAACAAAGACTTAAAATTATAGTATTGTGGATACGTAGTAGGCACGGACTAATTGTTGATGTAAGAAGACGTGTTCAAATGATGTATAGCCAGCACTTACTGGTCAAACATTATAGGTTTAATTCAATATATGAACACAGTACCCAAAAAATAAATAAAAAATTAAACATATGAAATCTACATTTTAAATTGGGTTGTTATTTTATTAATAATTCATCTATTGGCTTGGTATGTCAAAGTTATGTATAAATTATTAAAAAAATTTATACTATCTTAAAATTCATATGTGAATAATTTTTTCTATTGGCTTTAACCCAACAGAATTTCATCTGTACTGATAGTAGAGACTGCAAGTTTAGAGTATTTTAAAACTCTCCTGCAATTACATCAATTGTAAGGTTAGATTATTAGAGAGTATGAAAAAAAATTAAAAAGTCCTTCATTTTTTTTTTTTAAAATTTTTTATAGACAGCTTAATAAGCAATGAAGAATATTGTATTTTTGTTTAATGTGGTCCCAAAAAACAACCTTCCTCCCATGGCTCTTTTTTTCCTCTTCTAAGTCCTCTCCACCTTGATGAAGAGGGAGAGAGAGTAACATTTTTTTATTTTAAACCTTGAAATAAGGACACAATTTTAGGTTAGTGTTATAATTGGTTGCGCATGCACTCACAACAATGTACACATATGATTAATGTACTACATGTGTTTGAACTCTACTTAATAAAGTCTATCTACTAGTAAACAACGTGTGACTAACCATAACATTGCAAGTATTGTAATAAATCCAAAAAAACATGCATGTGAATGAGAGGAAGCTGCCACATAAATTTGGGAGTAACTTTATAAGGGGGTGCCAATCAAGTCTCCAATTAGGGATGAAAGTCCCATTGGTTCTCTCGATTTGCCAATCAAGCTTCCTCCACCTCCAGTATTAGGGTTTGCCATATTTTTTTAGTTTCTCTTAGGATTCTAACAACAAAAATTATGCTTGATTCTGTTTCTTGATTGTTTGACTTAAAAAATGCATGTTCATGACGATTATTGAATTATTAATTTATACTGATTAGTATAATAATTTAATGTTTTCCTCTCATAATTTATTTAGTTTGATGACACTTACTAATTTATTATAAGAAATGAGGTCGGTTATTTTAGGGCTTTTATTAGTGGTTTTTAAAGAATTAATTTCTTAAAGATTATATTGCTTTAAATATTGGCAAAATTAGTTGACTTCATTAACTAATATAAAATTACTAATTTAGTTGCTCCTTTAGGAAAAATTATGAATTTATTATGTTTATTTATTTTTACTTATAACAAGTCAGAGAGAAGGATGCAAAGTTAAATTCTTGGGAACTTAATAGTACCAGAGAGTTTACAAAACTCTTGACATGTAAATTGTTAATTACACCTTTCAAAATATTAAATTTTATCCAAAATTATTTTAAAAAGCTATTGATTTGAAACAAGAAGTATATTTTTTATAATTTCCCCCCTTTAATTTGAAATTTGACGAGGCATTATTTCTTTATTCCTTAGGTGGCAAAATAACTTTTTATATAATAATAAAGTTTTAGTTGTATTTCAAAGATAGAGTTTATCTCCAAATTATTTGAAAGAAAAATTCATTCAATTCACCATATAACAATTCAAACAACCAACAATACCTACCTGACTTATAGTCACATAATCTATTTAATAAGTCATGTGTCACACACCATTTGGGCAAAGTTAGTACTTTCCCAAGTTCTAAACTCTTTAGTATTTAATAATAAAGTTTTAAATTTTTTTCCTAGAATCTAGACCCGGTGGCCAAGTTGAAATTGGAATTTAATAATGTTGATTTTTGATGAATGACGATTATATGAATCATTAAATAATTGGTTGGGGAATTTTTTTTCATTTATAGCTAAATTGAATAGAAGAAAAGAAATTAAATACAAGTATACAAAGTAGTATTTAGCCAAAAGAAGACCTATACAAGGTTCCGCCGTTACAGAAAAGAAGAGGCAAAAAATAAGTACTAATTCAACTTTCTGAAAAGGGAGAGAGGCCCAAGAGGGTTTTGATAGAGCGAGTGTGCGGGAATTGTGTAAAAGAAGCGAGTAGAGCAAAAAGCGGAAAAACAATCATGGTACAAATCGTAGTACCCAGTAATATAATAAACTAAACAAAAATAGAGTTTGTCCGAGAAAGAAAGAAAAGCCAGCCCTACCATTCCTTTGAATTTCAAAAAAAAAAAAAAAACACACTAAAAATATAAATCTATATAAATCTGAAACCAGATATATACAACTGGGAGCAACAAAAGTAGGTGTGTGTATAGGCCAAAAACCAAAGCCACAGAGCCTAAAAACCATCCCAAAAGCCACAAGACAGAGACAGAGAGAGAGAGAGAGAGAGAGAGCTGGTTCTGTCTTGGGGTTAGGGGCTTTTTGATTAAGGTAGCTGAGAGTTTGTCAATCCCACTGCTCCAACGGACTTCTTCTTCTTCTTCAGTGGTCCTCTTCCTCTGCCTCTCTCTCTCCAACCAGGTCTCTCTCTCTCTCTCTCTCTCTCTCTAGCTCTGTGACTCTGTCTCTGCCTTTTTGTGCTTTGTTTTTGAATTTTGGAATGTGGGGTTTGGTTTATACTTGGCTATTTGGTAAAAAAATTGGACCTTTTGGATCTGGGGTGGCTTGTTTCCAGGTAAATTGTGATGGGTTTGTGATTAATTTGGGTGTTTTTGTTGGTTTAGGGTTTTTTAGGTGATGGGTTTTCGTGCGTTTGTCATTAGTGGTGATTTTGGTTATTTTCATGACTTTTTGGAGATTAAAAGGGTTTACAAATTTGACAGCTTTTTTTGGCTACTTTTAACTAAAAATGGGATTTTTTTTTTTGGGTTCCTTGTTGATATGGTGAAAGTTTGAAATCCTCCATTCTGATATGAGCTTCACTTGCAGCTTTACAAGTTCAAGTTGATATTTTCAATAAATTTAATGTTATACCGGCAAATTTGCCTAATTGGTTTTTGTCTTTGTTTGTTTTGGCTTGTAATTAAATCTGAAAAAGTAGATGATGTGAATCTGAACACTTTTGCATCGTGTTTCAGATCCGGGTGATCCAGTTGGGATTGAAAAAAAATTTCAGCTAAGAGTTCAAGATTTTGCTGTTTTTAACTTTACTTCTAGTACCACGTGGTGTCGTATTCTTCACGGTAAGGGTTACTGTCAAATTCAAAAACTAGCTTTTGGAAAGTTCTTTCAATTTTGACCTGTAAATACTGGTTTGGTAAATGTATTTTTAAGCAAAGAGAAGAAAAAAGAAAAAAAAAAAACCAATAGTTGATTAGAAACTTAGCTGAGATTCTGAAAAGGTCATTGGGATCAGTACCCATAACCATAGATGCATAAGCTGGTCTTCTGATTGGTATCTTTGGATTTGGTTGGGGGGAGCAAGAAATTGCAATGACTATTGGCAAGACCAACAGCAGTAGCAGACCATTCACACATCCATGCAATTGTTATAAAGTAGAGAGCTTGACTGAAACCATTTTGGATGCAAATCAGACCTCAAATTTGAAAGATCGGTACACTCTTGGGGAGCAATTGGGTTGGGGGCAGTTTGGTGTTATCAGAGTGTGCTCTGATAAATGGACTGGAGAGTTATTAGCATGCAAATCCATTGCGAAAGATAGATTGGTTACATCGGATGATGTACGGAGCGTGAAGCTTGAGATTGAAATAATGGCAAAACTATCTGGGCACCCGAATGTTGTAGATCTCAAGGCAGTGTATGAGGAGGAGCACTATGTTCATCTGGTTATGGAACTTTGTGCTGGAGGGGAGCTTTTTCACCAGTTAGAAAAGCATGGACGATTCACTGAGTTTGAGGCCAGGGTTCTCTTTAGGCATCTGATGCAAGTGGTTTTGTATTGTCATGAGAATGGGGTTGTTCATAGAGATTTGAAGCCTGAGAATATCCTATTGGCCACAAAAGCCTCATCTTCTCCAATCAAATTGGCGGATTTTGGTCTTGCAACATACATAAAGCCTGGTATTCTCATTTTTATTTTTGTTTTCTTTGCAGATTACTGATATTTATTTTATATTAGTGAGTCTTCCCCTTAGAATCTGAGATATTCCGTATTCTAAGCATTTGGGTTCATTGAAGCAGGGCAGAGTTTGCATGGGCTAGTAGGGAGTCCATTTTATATAGCTCCAGAGGTACTTGCTGGGGGCTATAACCAGACTGCCGATGTTTGGAGTGCTGGGGTTATTCTTTACATTCTTCTTAGTGCGATGCCACCATTTTGGGGAAAGACAAAGTCACGAATATTTGATGCCGTCAGGGCAGCTGATCTGAGGTTCCCATCTGATCCCTGGAATCACATATCAGAATCTGCTAAGAATCTCATCAGGGGAATGCTTTGTAAAGATACTTCTCAAAGGCTTACTGCTCAGCAGGTCTTAGGTAGGTTGGATACTCACCAAGTCATTTTTTGTTAGTGGTGTAGTGTTCACTTTACTCTCTGAATGTTCAAATTCAGGCACATTGTTTTGGATTCTGGTGACATTAGGAATGCAGAGGTGATACCATTATAGTTATAAAGTTTCTTTAAGAACATCATCATTTCTTCAAAGCCAAAAAGTCTTTTTTTGAAGCATCTAGAACTGAGGTCGAGGATCCAGACATCTATATCTTGAGCACATCCCAATCCTATCACTGTTGCGTTACAAAATGGGGAAAGATTATTTTCATTCAAGTATGCCTCTCCTTGCATTTTTAAATATATTGTTTTTCATGAGGCAGTAATGTATGTTTTGAAGGATGTCTTTAAAGTCAACAAATAGAATTATTCCTTACTGTGTTGTTAATGGTCTTTAGCTAGCAAGCATTAGGAACCTAATCATATAGATGTGGTCTTGCTGTTGTTGCAATTATGGGCCAGTTAACTAGTATGGGTAGACCCGGGGATTTTTTTTTTTTTTTTTCCCTTCTGACTTGTTAATTGGTATCCTTTTCTCCCTTGTTTGAGGACTTTCTATATCCTCCATGGCTAGACAACATAAATTACATGACTTTTCTTTTGTAGATCACTCCTGGATGAATGACAGCAGTCCTGAAGATCCAAGTGCACGTGAAAACCATAGTTGTGGAGAATTGGGATTAGGCAGTGGCTCTTTCTCTAACTCATTTATGTCCAGGAATGAAGACATCAGCTTTGGCGCTGGATCACCTGTTACATGTGACGTAGAATCACCTACATTCACATGCAGATCATCCTTTTCCACTTTCATGGCAGAACCATCAACACCTCTCACTGCATGTGGTGGATTTTCTTTCTGTAGCATTGGCGATTCTAATGCCTTGGAATTCTCTTCCCCCATTCCTTCAATGCCAAGTTTTGCTTTCTTTAGTCCTGGTTCTGTGATTGAACAAGGGAGTTGTGCATTAGAGTTTTCAACCAACATACCTAGAGTGGATGCAATTCAAGGAGGTATTTGGGTTATTCATTTTGCAATTCTTTACACCATCTCATAACCTATATCTAAAAACACTATTTTGTTTCCTACTATGCAGAGGCAAGCTTGGGGAAGCTGTTCATGTTACCGGATTCTACTCTTTGCTTTGGGCATGAGGCAAAAGAAGTGGAACACAAGGCATCTGAAGTTAGAAGGGCAGGAGGAACGGTTGGGTCTAGGATGTTGGGCATCGGTAGCAAGAGGAACCATACAATTGGACTTGGTGAGCGCGAGCAACTTGATCTCATGGTGTCTGAATCAGTCATTCGTTGGTCGTCATGCACACATCTTCCTACTTCTCTTAGATCCTCTCTCGTATGTTGAAAGTATGGACTGGCTGACCTCATTAAACAAATTGGTGGTTCTGATGAAGTATCTAAGTGTTAAGGGAATGGCATGCCAAGATGAAGTTTCATGCTAGTGTGTTGTATTATATTTGTGCCCTTGTTGCTAAATCCCGGTGATTTAGTGCCAGTTTGAGCTTTGCTTTAATCAGTGTTGGTATGAGTGGTCTGGTTTGAAGAGTTAGTGTTAGGTTCTTTTTTTCACCGGTAGTTAGTGTAACTTGTGGCTAATGGACTCTTACCTTGTGTATAAAGTTGCTTCTTTGCTATATGAATTTTTCCAAGTTTCATATTATTGCCTTTTTGAATTTCTACTTTCTTTCATTTTCACTTTCTTAGTTAAGCACAATGCGGTTCTCTGTCAGCTTGATTGCTTCTCCAGCTTAAAATTTAAGATCCATTTGTTTTAATCAAAGATTCAAAATATCTAGCCATCGTTAGGTGAAAAGGTTTTACATTGCTTTCATGAACACAGTTGCTTATTACGTAATAGATGTGAGGTTCAGTGTATTGGAGAAATTTGGCGTTTCAATTAGCTCAATTACTGAAGTCATTTGTTTCCTAATAAGTAATAAGGAACAAGAGTTCAAATCTCCTCTATATCAAAAAAAATATATCGTTATCTTGGCACTATAGTATAAAACAATAATTATGAATCCGTTTATCTCCAACTCATGAATTTCACTAATACAAAGTTATAAAATAGCATCCAATTTTTCCGATAGGTTCCCATTGGCATTCATTCAGTAGGAATTGAACCTCCAACTCGTGAATTTAACTAATACAAAGTTATAAAATAGCATCCAATTTTTCCAATAGGTTCCTATTGGCATTCATTCAGTAGGAATTGAACCTACAAATTCGCCATTTATGAGTTGAACACCATAGATCTATGTTTAAACAATAGTTATGGAATTGACACCATAGATTTAGACTTTTGTAACGATAATTTTCCTGTTAGATGAGTCACAAATTTACAATCAAGTTAATAGTTCTAGAATCTATGCTTTCATTTGCACAACTAATACATGTTTTGCAAGAATTATATTCCGGGATTAATTAAATTATTTGGATGCTCAAAACGTGTTACGCATCTATTCTCAATTAGAAAGAAAAAAAATGTAATTATCAAAAAAATAAAAGAAGAAATATATAAATATAAATCTGGGATTAATTAAATCAGTTGCTCAAAAACCCTTTGGACATTGGTGGGTATTCCTATAGATGTGGGGCACGGCCATTGGTGGGCCACTCTCACTCTTTCCTCACCAAAATCCCACTATATATCTTAATGATCAAAACATCCTCATTACATAAGATTCTTTTGTGGAGAGAGAAATAGAGCAGAGAGAGTGATAGCAGGACAAGGCAAAAAAGTTGGTGTGGGTGACTTGGTGTGTTACAAGCTAGAAAAAATTTAGTCCCACAATATTTTTCTCTTCTTTGCAAAAACTGTGATATGTGGCGAAGTATGAGTGGTGGAGAAAAAAATATTGATCCATGTGTAAATGTTAGACACTTGTTTATAGCTTGGAACATCTAAATTGTGACAAAAAATTATAAAATAATTTGTATTCCTAAAACTAATCATTTCAAGCTAAGGATTGCTCCATATCCCATGTTAGTGACTGCCATTAAGATGTTGGGAAAGAAATGAATGTTATTTATTTATATATAACAAGCGAACTTGAAGAGTTGCAAAATTCCAAGTTCTTTATATTATATATATGCTTTGTTTCATAGACAACTAGATAAAGGAGCTATTCATTAGAATAAAAGGGTCTCACAGTCACTCTCACTCTTATTGGAAATGAGGTACAACAAAGACTTCGAGTTCATTGGTCAGAGGCTTAAAAAAAAAGAGGGTCACATTATTATCCTTGTGCTGAAGTGAAGAGCTAAATAGTTCACTAGGCAAAAAGACATTTACAACGCCTCTATGTTCTAGTATCCCCATTTTAAGAGACACACAAACCCCCCAATGCATTTTGATGTCTGCTTCTAGAGAATTTGATTATCATTATGTCTTTCAATGTTTGGACCAGGACCCCCCAAAAAATGGAAGTGACCAGTGGATGCTATTTTTTTTCAATTGGAAGAGAATATTGATGTTTGGAATGTTGAAGTGAATATATACTCTTTTTTGCTTTTTTAATGAATGAAGTGAATATATACCTAATGTCTCTAGGAGGTACTGAATACATATTTGACCATCAGAATTTTTCAAAAAGGTTGACCACCAACTTCTACCATAGGTTGTTGACCAGTTCGAATTTAAGTTACAAAGAATTTACCCCCAAAAGAACAATGTTACCGAGTAAAGCAAGTACATTAGATTGTCCTCCAGGCTGAGCTAAACGGTTTTTTTTTTTTTTTTTGGATGGTGTTGTGTTTTCTTGAAATTCTAGGGGAGCATAGTAATGTTAATTGTATTTAGCAGAGGTATGGCCCGTATGGGGCTCATTCTAACAGTCCCCTTCTCTTCAATTTTTTAGTTTTATTTTTATTTTACTGAGATTAATACATAATAAAAGTGACATTAATAATAGACTTATAAGAAAATAATGACGTGTTAATCAAAGTTTGTCAACTTAATTAATAAGTAGTGAAAAGTTGCGTTCCTAGTTTTACTCCTTTCTAATTTCTTAAGTGTATATTGAAACAAAGCTCCCAAGTATTTAACAACCTTAGTTTTATTTCGGGAATATTTCTTTCACATATTATACGTGTTTTTAGTTTTTAATAGTATAAAAACACACCACGGTGTGAAATAGTTTTTTCCTTTTTTTATTTTATATATGTATTGATTCAATTTTAAATCTTCGTATCATAATTTTCATTCCTAAAATAAGTTTTTTTTTAAGGTTAAAATACAAAACTGCCCCTCTAACTTTCTTTAGATTTCATTTCAGTTTTCTAACTTTACTTTCGTTCATTTCAGTTTTTTAAGTTTTAAATTTATTCAATTAAGACCTTTTCGTTAACTTTTGTTAAAATTTTTTGAAAAAAAAAATTGAAAAATATTTTTCAATCATTAATTGAATTTTTTTAATTTAAAAAATTTGAAGAAAAATTTATAAAATTAAAAAAATTAACCACAACATATAACAAATGTTGATAAAAAAGTATTAATTGAATAAACTTAAAAGTTAAAAGATTGAAATGAACAAAAGTAAAATTAAAAGAAAAAAATAAAATTTAAAAAAACTTAGAGAGTCAGTATTATATTTTATTTATTTATTTATTTATTTTTATATCATTAATGTTTTGCTCTAAAAATGAAATCCTAATTGCGTGTCACTGCAAGTTATTTACGGTAGCTAACTGAACCTTATCCATACACGAAACAGGTGTCACCCCCACAGGCCACAGCCCCCACTAGTCATGTACGTGTTCAGTCAATTTTTCAAAAGCATAGTTCTTGGGGTCCACTACCGTATTTTTCGTAGCACCTTTCTTGCTGTGGCACCCAATGGCCAATGGCACACAAAATTTCATGAATTAGTACGTAATCAACTAATCATAGATAGATTTTCCTAAATACTAAGAGATAAGGTCTTAACTAGCCTCATATTTTGGTGGAGACAATTTCACTAACAAAATAGACTTGTGCTTTTGGTTATTCCACATGGACTTCCTTATCACAAAACTCCGTGTATAGGATCCCAGTTTCTCTTCTTTTACTTCATTAAAATTCAAATCAAACTATGCACCAAATGTGGTGTAAGATAAACTCAAACCCTCCAGTTCTTTGGAAATTTCCCACACAAAAGCCAAAGCTTGGACCAAAAATTATCACCTTCTCTTCCTCTTCCAACAACCAAAAACAACAAGAACTTGGTTCCACCACTGCAGTTACTCAAGTCCAAGTCCCAGAAAGTAATGACTACAGTGTTAAGTTCAAGACTCTTGGAGGTTGCAAGCTTGGCATTTCAAGGTATCCTAATTTTGAGTATGATGCTGAAGGTGGATCAGGAACTGGGTCTGGTACAAAGGTCCCAGATAGTGAGTTGGATGGTGTAATTTCAGTTTCATTTGACATCAAAACACTTTACATACCACCATTGACGAGTTCAACAACTAAATTCTTGGGTTTGCCATTGCCACCATTTCTAAAGATTGATATTGTCCCAGAATCCTTTCAAGGGAGCATTGACCGAGAATCCGGCAAGGTAATTTCACCATTTAAATGAGCAGATGTGCGTGCCTTCTGCAAGATTGTTCTAGCATTTTCATAATGTAGTTTCTCTTAAATTTGATTGCATGACAACCCCACTTAATATTGCAGCTATTGTTCATGCAGGTTGATCTTGAATTCTTGGCTAATTTCTGGTTTTCTGCTGGGAGTATATATAGAGCTCCACCACTGTTGGTTAAGACAGTTTTGACATCTGAGGAGTCAAATGGAACTATAAGAAGTGGAAGAGGAAAGAGGTTAGATAAAGAAGGCAAGTGCAGACTAGTTGGGGTGGCAACTGTTAATCCTATTGATGATTTCCTAATGAATACATTCCTTGGCCTTCCTACTGAATGCCTTGCCAATCTGAATGCTGTAATCTCCATTTCTAATTCTTAAGATTTCAAAACCACAATATTTCCGATTGTGAAATCTGTTTTTCATGCAGCGCCAAAATCATCCTAAATGAAATGGAGTAATTGATAAGTTTCTTTTTTTCCAACCAACTACAGTTTTAAAATTCAAATTGCGAACAGAAAGGCACCAAATTTTTTAGGAAGTAAACTTGTACTTTCTCATCAACACCCGAGACTTGTTTATGAGATATAATGGCTCATAAGAAAGTTTGTGAAATACAGTGGCTCATAAGAAAGTTTGTAGGCAATTTTCTCAAGTATAAACAAAGAAAACAAAAACCAAAGAATACACCAAACGTGAACTACAGCTTTGAACACTCAGCATTTGCTGCATTGTGAAAAACACCAATTATTCTCAAGTATCACATTGTTTTACAACACGATGCCTCCAATCTATAGGCATCAGGCTTAATGGAGTTGTGGTATGAGTTGTATGACTATATAATAAGTTGTAGCTTAAGAAATCTATCAACCTATAAAAGTGTCTTATTATATCAGTAAATTTACAGAGGTTTTCTGTTGTTTTTTGGAGTAACCAGCTGTACTGTAATCCTTTGGCAACTTCTAGGCATTATCTGCTTTCAGAACGGCATAATCAAACTTCTCTGCATGAAAGAAAAAGAATTTAAAACAGAAGTAAATGTGAGCGAGGCATTTAAATAAAAAAAGTAAATGTCAAGCAATACCATCCAATTCTGCACCTCACATGTACACCAACACATGTTTATTTAGAACAACTGTAAGTTCAAGCAATGTCAAGGTCACTCAAATGCCAGCCTTTGAGTGCCGACCAATGAAGCATATTGACCCCCCTTTGCCAATAATTCGAAGTGGGTACCAAGTTCTGCAATCCTCCCATCAGAACAGAGTGCAATTTGATGGGCATTTTGAACTGTGCTTAATCGGTGAGCAATCACCAATGTTGTCCTGCTTTTCATCAGATGGTTCAGAGCATCCTGGACCAAACGCTCACTGACTGCATCCAAGGCACTGGTAGCCTGCAGAAACGGACATTATATATATTATTATCAAGTCCAAAACTGGTATGGACTATGGGGCCAACACAGTCTCATGCCAAGTGGAGAGAGCTTTCAGAAAAAGCATGTAGAACTGGGATTTGTGATAATTCCAATCTCATTTTGTTATGTTGACTTGGGTAAAAAATGTAGATGCACTGAGAAGCAAATAAAGAGCTTACCTCATCGAGTATTAGGATTGGGGCATTCTTTAGCAGAGCTCTAGCAATAGCTACTCTCTGCAGATCAAAAACAGGAAGAATCAAGCACCTCTCTCTCTCTCTCTCTCTCTCTCTCTCTCTCTCTCTCTCTCTCTCTCTCAACTTTATAACCATACCTGTCTCTGGCCTCCACTCAGTAGGCCTCCACGCTCACCAACAAGTGTGTCATAACCCTTATGAGAAAAATAAACATTCAGAAACAACACAAACTAACAGGTGTGGAAGACTTGCGTATTGAGAAGACAACAAACCTGTGGCAGTGAAATTATGAATTCATGAGCATTTGCTGCTTTGGCTGCCTTTATCACATCATCCTTGGATACATTATCGTCTGGAAGCCCATATGCAATATTTTCTCCAACAGATACCGAAAAAAGAACAGGTTCCTGCATCATATATTTATAAACTTAGGAGAAGAACAACAATAAATGTGATATAATTACACTGGTTAACACGGATCAGCACCTGCGCAACTTGGTTTCAGGTTGGGTTGGTTTTGTTTGACAACAAAGCACAAACAAAACCAAGAATCTAGAGGGGAAAATTGTACTGACCTCCCCTGAGGTTTTTCATTAGCACACTTACCTCCCCTCTATTTTAGAATGAGACATTCAGGGGTGGTTAGTCTAAATAGTTTGCACTTTAGGGGAGGTGAGTGCCTCGTTCTAAAATAGAGGGGGTAAGTGTAATTTTCCCGTATCTAGAGCATCAATCCAACACCCAACTCAACCAGTGCGGACAGTGTCAATACAAACCTGACTAAACTTTATATTCCTTGATTCTAAAACCAACCTACCCAATTTTCAAATTCTTTCAGGAAAAAAAAAAAAAACTCATGAAACCTATAGTTAATAAGAATTTTATCTGAATACTCAAATACACAAGTATAGAACATATGTTGCTTTTAGGATACTATGTTGTCAATCTGAAACAAATCCATTGTAACCTGGGAACCTAGAATCTGGTATAGAGTTGGACCAAGTTGTATCCCCACAGTAATTGCCTAGTCAAGCTATATCTCAGATTTACTAGAAAACAGAATTATGCTATGCTGAGATGAAATGATAATGAATCCATATATACAATACATCTGTGCATGACATGCTTGTAGCAGATGTATGGAGATCCAAGAATAGACCTGATTCACTATAGAGACAACCCGTGCCCATTCACTCTTGTCAAATGTTCGAAGATCATCTCCTGCAACTGTTATACGACCTCTGGTTGGCTGCAAAAGGAATACATCAATTGCTTCTTCACCATCCAAGACAACTAAATGAAACTTCCATTTAACACATAGAAGTTTAAGTAAAACAACAAAAGGAGAAAACCTCATAAAAACGTGCCAATAGCTGTACTATTGTACTTTTTCCTGCACCACTGGGGCCGACTAGAGCTGTTATGGTTCCACATTTGAGAGTTAAATTTAGACCATTTAGGATTTCCACATCAGGTCTCAAAGGATAAGAGAAGTGCACATCTGGCAATCAAAATGAGAACACTCATTTGCAGTGGAACAAACGGCAATAAATTTATCGTGCAAAAACAACAAGATTTATTATGACATCCCATTCTATAGCCAACTAAGAAAGGATTTATGCAAGCTTGTTCTTAACAAAAAGGGGGAAAAGAGAGACATTTAAGGAGAAGCTTGACATTCACAAGCAGTTAAATATAGCAGAACAACATAGCGCATGAGAAAATTACACTCACAAAGTCAATTTTCCTTAGAGACAACCATTTAAAATCGTTTTGTTACACTTTATAACAAGCAGAAACTTAAAAGAAAATTTAATAAAATGGACTAGGACTTCTTAAAAGGATAATACTTAGACGTGTGTATAAAATTGATGATGTAAACAAAATGAATAAAACTGCATGATTGATACCTTCAAGACAAACATCACCAGACCAAGCTAAGCTACACACATTGCTAGCTGATTTCAAGGCTGACATATAATGCACATTCGTAGAGAGGATTTTCTCATCATAATCATTGATGTAGAACAATTTATAATTGTCACCATGCAATTCTTTTTGCTGCATTTCTCTTTCTACACCATATGCAAGGGCTTCATCAATTTCAATCTCAGATAAAACAGAGTTGATTCTCTCAACAGCAGCAAAAGTCCCACGAAGATCTCCAAATGTGTTCACAAGCCCTTGAACCTAAAAGATGTATCAAATCAGACCGGATGAAGATGATGGAAATAGCATGAGTATACAAGCAGCACAGAAGAACTCACAGCGAATGTTAATGTGAAAGTATATCCAATAAAAGAAGCCACAATTCCAACAGAGAGCTCACCCTGTAAGAAAAAAATGTGAATGATTGAAAAAGAAAAACCTTAGACTTTGGTACTGATAAAATCACATTTGACTGTGCCAAATAGGTATGCTGGTAAGTGAATGAGTATGACAATTTTTCATAAGGATGCATGCATTAAAATTAGCACTAACAAAGCCCAAAGTTGTGCCACAGACAACAGTACACCATAGCCATCTACCTCAAAAATATGATGGTTTAATAATCTAAATAATCCTTCAATAAGAAAAAACTAGTTTGGTAAAGTAGTCATACTCAAACACTTCATTCAAAGCAAGATTAATTCAAGAGTGGCTTAAAAAATATACACAATGTTGTGTAACATTATGATTACAGAAAGAAACAAGCATAAAAATAGCTAGGAACATGAAATCTACCATGAAGGGAAGCTACAAGACTAAAGGACCATGAGACTGCCCCAAATAGAGAAACCATGATTCTTTAGCCATAGAAACTGTAAAACATAAATGGGGTACATATACTTTGGGAAATTGAAAAACATCTCTTCCCTTTCTAATTGGAGTTCTTATACAAGGCAGAAACTACCTTACTAAGAAACAATGAGAATCCTATATTGAATATTTTGGAAAATTTTATAACATAGCTATTGATATTCAAAGGTGATATTGTAAAATATAGGGGAGCATAGTAGTTGATGCACTGAATTTGAATTGCATACGACATTTTGAGGTCTAAGACAATAGTCAGCAAGATTCACAAGCCAAATGTGCTTACCGCTTTCACTTTGCTTCCTCCAAGACAATATAAGGCCATTAGAGAAATATAAACAGCAGTTCTTGTCAAAGATTCATTTATGGATTTAAAAGTCCCAAGCTTTATGCCAGTAGCTTGATAAGAAAGAACCTGCCAAGCTCCATTAAATAAATGCTAAGCGTAATGATGAACTTTTCACATCTCCATGACAATAGATATTAATGCTTGAATTATCTTACTTGTCTACCAAACATTGACATTTGATGCTTTTCACCACCAAAGGATCTTACCTGTAATAATTACGTTACAATTTCAATCATCAAATGTATATCCAAGCTTTAATTACGATGTCATCTATAGAGGTGAAAAAGAAAAAAGTGCAGCGAAGTATTGATTAAGAACTTACAGTACGAATAGCAGAAAATGTTTCTGTCACACAATCAGATATCATTGCCTGGGCCAACCCATGAGCTTTAAAAACGGGCACAGTTGATCTCTTGTACACAGCTTCAGAATATTAATAATAGTCAACAGAAGGAAAAGAAAGATTAAACAAACAATGATAAGAAATTTTTTTCCCAAATTACCGCACACAGAGCAAGAGGTGACAAAATCCAAAAGGGGAGAGAGAAGGAAATAGAAAAGAGAAGAGTGATTAACTGACAATAAGATACATTTGAGTGATCTAAAAGATAGGGGGTGAATAAAAAGACAAGCTTATGAAATTTCCAAAGACAAAAATGTGAAACTGATTGCGAAAAAGCACCAAGATTATGTAGAAACCCCAAGCCAACTTGCAATATTGGCACTCCGCAGGTCAACATTGAAGCTCATGTGATCATGAAAATTTAATGGAGATGATCTACCTCTAAGATACATTAAGCACATATCAAAGATCACATTTAAAAACAGATTCCTTTGTTTATTTGTTTCGTGAGAGGGGTTTGGGAGAGAGGGAGGCGTTAACCATACTTTATCAGCATTATGGATAAGAACAGAACAAAAAATTCTAACATCAAACAAGCTACAAGCTAAAACATCCAAGATAAATATTTACCAACTGAAACAGACACGGTAAGCATCAGAAGGCCCAAAATAGGTGCAAGTTGAGGGGACAACGTAAATAGTATGCATATTGTCCCAGTGACCTACAAGAAGAAAGAAAACAAGAGATATGATGACCCTTAGTGAAAATAGGTAATAAATTGAATACTGAAACACAGATAGGAAATTATAAAAGAAAAGTGATAAGGTGAATTCTATATTTGAGGAGGGTAACTAGCCTCTAAAGCATTCTGAAACAACATTCAAATTGTAGTTTTAAAACTGAAAATTTATATTACTTTTGAATCATTAGAAATTATGTACTTGCTTAAATGTAGACAACACAAAGCTCACTTGTGCATGGTGTAGAGTTGCTTGCCTCAGAAAGTGCTCTGAATCCACGATCCCTTGAAATGTTCTCACTCACAACATCTTTAAGAGAACCCAAATCAGATGTTAGCAAACCAGTAAGTTCACCTACCTATAAGGTGCAAAGCCCAAGTTAATCCAGTAAAAGGAAATTGCTGGGACAGTGGAAAAAGTAAATTAGGTGAAATGAATGACAGACATACAAAAAATGGACAGATAGATGTTGATGTGAGTTAGCACTCTGAAAAATAATTTAAAAAAAAATAAAATAAGAGGAAAGGAAAATAAATTCACCAGCAGCTAACAGAAAATTTGTAAAACTAAATGAAACATAAGAGTAAAAATGGTAAGAGAATGTGGGCAGTACCAGTTATCCTTTCCACAACAAATTGTTCTTGCTCTCTCTCTCTCTCTCTCTCTACCATGCCAATCAGCCTATTTCCTAATATATTTTTCTTAATTTTAGGCATGATAATAGGTCATTATGTTTCCCTAATCTCGCGCATACCAACTGCAACCTTCCAAAATTTTATATTAGTTTGAAACCAGCATGAGTAGATTGGTGATGGGTAATAAGCTGAGTGACTTCTTTTCTATCAAATGTTACAAATATGTACCAGATCGTCAGAAAGTGAGGTGTGACCAGTGTCAGTTTAAAATATAGGCATGCAACAACAGACTACCAGCGATCTATTCCTTTAACATTACAATCCTATAATGAACTAAACAACACAGAATAATAGCTACCTATGTAAATTTTTTATACAGTTTTCCAAGTGAAGCAATTTATCGCCTAGGATACCAGTTGGCAAACTGAATTCCAATCAGCAAATTGCTCCATTGGGGGTAAAATGCAGTCAATTTGCGAATTTGACCAATTTAAACAATGCAAACTGTAATTGGACCAAAATTCTAATTTTTTCCCTAGTTTCCACATATGAAAAACAAGAAAGAAAGTGCAAGGTTCAAACCTAGGCCAATTCATTGGAGATGTGGGCTTATTGCTATTTTATTTCTATTTAATAAAATACGACAAATAATATTTAATTCATTCAAATACGCAAATTATGTAAATAACTTGAACACAAGAATTTGTCCAAAAACTTATGAGAGAAAAAAATCTAGTAAATTGAGTGAGAGATGACAAAATGCTCAGAATCTAAATGGCATCTAAGGAGTATGGGCAGTAAATTCCAGCATTCTACAGACAGGGTGAAGCATACAGTAAATTGCACAAGTTGAAATTGAAACAGAAGCAACAACATGCATGATGAGGATGATATGCCTGCACCCTGAACATACTAGGTTGCATGTTAAGCAATTTATGGCTCATCGGCTTAATAAAATCAGCATGTGAATTTTTAAACTACCAAAATCGTCCATAACTTTTTTTGAGAAACACACACAGGGGAGAGGGGATGGGGTTCTAAACCAAAAGCACACCACAAACCTTCCATAACTTTAATAGTAGGCTCGAAAGTCTTGACAGAAGCTAATGAATGAATCCATTCAAAATTCTACTAAAGAATACAATAAAATACTTGATCTAGAATTAGAAGATTTTTTTTTTCTAGAAACATATGGTTTACTTGACAAATATATAATTTAAAAATACCATGACAACAGTCAGAGTTAAGTGTCTACCAACTTTGATTACGATGCAAGAGTGCAGCCCTTGCCATGATTTAACAAAAGAAGAATTTTCCGAGACAAAATCGAATATTTGTTGCTGAAGCATGAGGCACTTTTTGGGATTCTTACTTCAGGGTTTTTGAAAGTGGCTGTCCAGTAAGTCAATAGTCCTAACAAAAGATGATGCTCAATCGCTTTTTGAGAAACATTATCAACATAACATAAACTTGCAAGGACCAGAGGTTATAATTGCCAGGACAAGCTAGACATCTCTTAAGACACTAGTAGTTTCTTGAGTAAGTCAGGAACAAAAGAATTCATTGACAGAACATCTCATAATTCCATTCATGAATCATGAAGAACCATATGAAAGCACTAGAAAAAGATGTGTGTCTTTGTAAAATGAATTAAAAGGGTTTTATAAATATACCTTGTATCGGTCAAAAAACTCAACCTGCGTAGAAAAAAACAGAAAATATTAGAAGACCAAGTATGCAAGAAATAACTTTTTCTTGCAAGTTTCAAACACAATAAATAGACAACTTAACAAGCACAAAAAGAAAAACAAGTTTATTATTAAGCATCTAAATCATTATCAGAAAATAGATTTTATATAAATCAAAGTAGAAATGGCACACCTCTTGCATGACATGCACGTCATACCAATGCATATCAGCCAAAACATGACATGTTTTATGTTTTGAGCAACACTACCGCACAATTGATTACTTTGCAAGAAGTAGACAAGTTTAAGCATAATCTAGCAGTACTAAACCCCCACCCCCAAAACACTAATTTTTAAGAGTTAAATTGGAAATTTAATGTAACCTTCTGAATCAACACCCTTCTGAAAATATGGGCTCTCAGTGTTGACATAACCTTCTCCCATATAGTATTCAAGTTTATAACAAAAATAACGGTTAGCATTGGCTCCAGTGCATACAAAACTCCCACTTTACTGAGCAGCCTCCACAATGGCTCTGGTCTAGCTCCGATAAGTACTTCAAAGAATCTACCTACAAAAATTATGACAAAGACACTAAGCTCTATTCTCTAACACAAATTAATTATTACTCTTATATTAATAGTTGGCTAATGAGACTAAATGCTAAAAAAGTTTATCAATGAGACTCCCTTAATTGATAAGTCTTTTTTATTACTTTTACTTGCGTTAACTTGTATCAACTGGCTCTTTCTCTACGACCAAACATAGCCAATACACACACACACACACACAATTAGTCAGATTTTCTTTTCTTTTCTTTTCTTTCCATCCAAACAGAAAGCGAAGATGACAATTTCAGAATTTGCTTACCTGAAAATATGGGCATAGAGAGAGTACAAGTGGTACAACCAACGAGAGCGAAAGCCGAAATCGCGAGCCTCAGCTTGTGCCTACTCAACAGAGTCCACAATAGCCCCCAGCTTATCGGATTCGGTGTCAGTGCCCGGTCCTTTTCGGTCAGTGGATCCGACCTGTCGATTCTGGGCTCGGGGTCGCTGACACTCGGGTCGGACGCGGGTGCGGACACGTAAGCAAACGAAATTGAGCTCGTCTTCGTCTTCGTCTTCGTCTTCGTCTTCTTGGTTGTTGTGAGTGGGAATGGCGGGAAAGGGTGTGATTGGTGGAGAAAGGAGAGGGAGAGCCTGGGATTGAGTTCCGGTGCGCGTGTACGGACGCGAGTGGGAGAGAAGGAGAGAGTTGCAGAGGCCATGGATGAGTCAGTGTGTGTGTGTGTGTGTGTGTGAGTTCTACTGTTAAAAGATACTGAACAATAAAAAAAGGGAGGGAGGCAGAGAGATAAAGGCGCTTCTTTATTCTTTCTTTTTTTTTTTGGTCCAAAAAGTTTGGACTTCACGCGCTTAATTGCGAATGGGAAACAAAATTGCGTCTATGCCGTGCCAGGCATTTTTCACTTTTTCTTTTTCTTTTTTTTTTAAATGGTATTTTTATCTTAGAGAAAAAAAAGGGTAATTGATTGAAAAATATTTTGGTTATACGTTGATTCTATTGTGAGTATATTCTAAAACTCGAGGTCTACGTGAAATTTTTTTTTTATGGTAGATTCTACTTCTTGGATTTCAAATTTTTAAAACTCAAGTTTTATATTAAACTTAAATTTTTAAAACTCGAGATACTAGTTTTTCATTTTCTTTTACAACAAAATAACTAACTATATTCTTAAAAAATTACCACTAAATAGAAAAAAAAATTCATATATTCTACGTTGACACTTGATAGTGCAGGTTTGGTTGGCACTTGGCACTAGTCCATTTGATATACATGTGTATCGGGATTTTCTCTTTCTTTTTCTCTTTTAAAGGGAAAGTTTGAACTTTTTTTTTTTTTTTTTTGAGAAGGTTGAAGATATTCATTTGGTTTGAGTTTTTATTTTTAATTTTAGGTTCTAGTAATAGGGCTTAGCGCATTTGTTATTTAAATATTTTAGAAAAAAATTTATAAAAAATATAAAATAAAATAAAAAGTAAAAAAGACAATTATTTTTTTTCTTTTCTTATAAAAATATTTTCTAAATCAATGCTCTTATGGTATTTATTAACTTTTCCCTTAATTTTAAGTGAGCTAGAAATATGAAATATACTACTTGAATTTCAAGCTTTGATGAAGCAATGCCACTTACAATTTGCAAGTGGTGCTGAAGAAGTTTGTCTCAATTTTAAGAAGCTCATGTGAAAGCACATCCAACAACATTTTGATTTCTTCAAAATAAATAAATAAAAACAAACATTTCATGCTTTTCTTGTGATTGACCAATGATTTTCGTATTGCCAAAAAGTAGGGATGGCAAAAGGTTTACTTGCCCCACTTGACTTGTTTTACCCAATTGTGTATTTGCCTGGGGGAATGTGCAGAGTAGCAGTGTGAAGAGTAATTATATAGTAAGTTAGGCAAGGTTTGAAATTATTAGGAAAACTAGCATCTCGAGTCTTATAGACTCGAGATTCAATCAAAAATCGAGTCTAAAAAACTCGCTTCGAGGCTGCTTCTTGCTCGCTTAGCTGGATAAGTTTAGCCACCTGGATCTCGAGTCTTAGAGACTCGAGATTCTAGAATATACACATAGAGTCTTAAAGACTCGATTTTTTGAAGGAAAACCAATTAAAACGAAGTAACAGGGAACTCGAGTCTAAAATACTCGAGTTCCACTGGGAAAAAATATGTAAAATACGCATAACATCACTAACTCAGCCATTCTCACCTAAATCTCACCAAAAACAGAGCATCCTTCTCAGCCTCACTAATTCTCACCCTCACTAACTCTCACTCACCCATAACTCTCACACCACATTGCCTCTCTCACTCACCCATAGCTCTCACACCACATTGCCTCTCTCACTCAACACACTGCCTCTATCACTGCTCTTCCCTCTCAAGAAACTCATATCTTAGGTAAGGGTTTGCATAATTTGATTGTGATTGTAGTTGGGTATTAGTTGTCTATGGGTGTGGGTTAAAGAGTTTGACTATTTTTTTTTTAGATAGTTAACATAACTTAGTTAATTTGCCAATATTGTTAATTATAGAACTTTGTTTTGTTAGTGTGAATTTTTTTATTATTTATTTGCATGGTTTTTGTTATCAAAATTTTATTCATCATTTGTAGGCTTTTATTTTTATCATGATCTTACAAGTTTTTTTGACTTTATTCATCATTGTTTTGGGTACGAAATGGGTAGTGAATGAATGTATGAAATGGGTATGAAATGAATGTAATGAATGGGTATGAAATGGGTGGTGAATGAATGTAATGAATGGGTATGAAATGGGTATGTAATCATGCTCCTCTACCCACCTAGTTCTTTTAGAACCCTTTTAGGCATTATAGGTCACCATACAATGGAGTAATAGATAATTCTATCTTTCCATCCACTAGGATTAGAAGGTTTACATCTTGGCCTTTAGATATTAATGGGCAATGGGGCACTCTATAATCTGGCTTGAATATGTTCAGCCTTAAGATGACATTACTTTTTTTCCCCCACTTTACGACTATGTGATTTAACTAATATAGTAAGTTAACTTGAACAGGTTCACAATGCCTGAAATTGATATAATTCTATATCACGGTGGTCCGCTTAAGAATGCCAATACGAACAAGGGATTGCCATTTGAAGGGCCGGTATAAAGGCCTATTATACCCAAATTGATATTAGGTTGAAGACCCTTGACGAATTGAAGATGTTTGTCATGAAAGAGTTGCATGTGAATCCTGCTGTGCACAACATATAAATTACTTATCGTATGCCAAATGAACTCTTGAAGCACCGAATTAATTACAAGTATATGGCGATAGAAACAGACAAACATGTAAAGATCATGTTTGACAAGTTGGAGAGAATTGATGAAGTAATTAACCTTGAGTTGTACATACAGTTGGAGCCGCGTGCAGTCTGGCAAGAAGATGTCCAACAAACAACCACAAGCTTACAGGTTACGGTTCCGGATGCTCAATATGGGTATTTTACACATGTAGAGGACGATAATGTTCATGCCGATGGTGACGGTGATGATGATGATGATGATGATGATGATGATGACGATGACGACTATGTTGCTGAGACTACTGCCGTTAACAATGATGATGATGATGATGATGACGACTATGTTGCTGAGACTATTGTCGTTGACGATGATGATGACGACGATGATAACAACTATGTTGATGAGAATATTGCCATTAACGGTGAAGATTTTGCTGATAGAGATAAGTATGAAGACAGGATTGACAGAGGGGACTTTCGGGACTTTGAGGACTTTGAGAGGGACATTGATGATGATGAGACATTGGATGGTATGAACCTGATGCAGACAATGTTATTAGTGTCCAAAACATAGAGAACACAATCCCTGCCTACGCACCTCCTGCGTTGTCATTCTCTGCAAATACTTGGAAAAACATGGTTGATCCTTCACATATTAATATGCCATTCGTGTCTACTTGGAGAGAGGGGATGAATTTGTGCAAAGGGTTGACTTTTGCCAATAAAGTGGAGGTGAAGCGTGTATTAACAATTTGTGCCCTCAAGGAAAACAGACACTTTAAAATCACTAGGTCGACGACCAAAAAACTTTGTGCGAAATGCATGCATGAGTCATGCAAGTGGTATGTCTGCGCAGTTATGAAGCCCAATCTCCACGAACTATGGATGGTCACCGTGTATGAGGGTCCTCACACATGTATATCGACTGGGGTGCGAAATGATGGTAGAATGATGAGTTGTAATTTTATTGCAGCAGACATCCATAAGAAGTTATGTGAGGATCACACTACCCCAATTAAGCATCTCAGATCTATGATAGAGGAGAATCTCTAAGCAACAAAGGTGACAATGGAAGACATCCTTTTGCATTTTTTTTTCTTCTTTTTTGTTTTTGTGCGCGCACTACTGTAGTCCTAATTTCTATTTGATTTAAATGTTACCCTTGCCACAAACTCCTAAACATAATCTATTGATGTGGCAAATAGAAATCACCCTCATTATATTTTGATGACGTTGTGCCATGGCACCCAAAACAAGTTCTCTCTCTCTTCCTCTCTCACGGCTATTTAAAGCTCAACCCACTACCAAATCATAATCATAGCAACCCTCCTTTTAACCACTTGGCACCCACAGCCAAAGCCCAGAAAACACTATCAAACAGGAATAGTAAGAAACAAATTAAAACCAAATTTTCCAAAACCCATAAAATCAAATGCTTTCATACAATCCAAATGCTCAGTTGTGATAAATATAAATAAAAATTATCAAACACCTTGTCAGCAACCCTTTGAACTTTAAAATATAAGTAAAAAAGAGCCCTCACCTCCGAAACCACCCCATAAAATCACAATTAATATGAAATTACCCAATAAAATCACAATTATAACAACATAGTGATTACAATTTACAACCAACTCAAAACAAACCCATGAAACACAAAGAAAAACAGAGTTTACCTCTGAGAGAGAAAGATGGGAGCAATGGGTTAGAATCGGCGGCGGACTAGAGAGTATTGAGTAGAGAGTGAGAGTGATCGTGAGTGTGATCGGCGGCGGTGATCGTGAGTGTGAGAGTGAGTGAGAGTGAGAGTGACTGTGAGGGTGATGGTGAGTGTGAGAGTGACGAGTGAGGGGAGAGTATAGTTAGGTTTGAACCGCTCAAAACCGTGTTTCTGAAACTCGGTTTCAGTCCAAAACTGTGTTTAAAATTGAGTTTATGAAACTCGATTTATAAATCGAGTTTTATAAACTCGATATACACGTGGATATATCTAAACCACGTCAGCGTATGAAAACGTCTAAAATCGAGTATTAAAAACTCGATTTCTCAAAGTATCTCGAGTTTTAGAAACTCGAGATGCTAGTTTCCCATTTTATTTCCTATCCGGCCGACTAACTAAATTGTTAGGATCTTATTGTTATTTGGAAAGGGTGTTCATATTTGCCCCCAAACGAGTGATGGGGCCGAAGATCAATAAACGGTTTTGCTCGCTTTACCACGTATGCATATAATATATAGCACAATTATTTATCTATCTATCTATCTATCTATTTATATATATATATATATATATAATTTTTTTTATATATATTAGATTATCATTTAAAAAAAAAAAGTTTTCTCTTTCTCTTAGCACTCTCATAAATTACATATCTTAAGTTTTTTTTTTTTTTTTTTATCCTTTTAATGTCGAAGTTACCTCATTAGAACCTTCACAATAAGGTTGTTAAAACGTCTATTTAGTCATTTTAATAACTAAAACACTAAAAACATGCTACATGGCAAAGATAGCAACTCGCTGTATCTAAACGGCACAAACAACAAATATCTTTTTATTCCACGCAAGCTCACTTCCCTCTCCCACAAGCATATTTTTTATTTTCAAATTTTTATTTTCTTTCTTCTCTCTCACTTCTCCTCTACTCTCTCCTCTCAGCTCTGGCTCCAACCCATGTGAAATCAGATTCATGGGCATCGACATGGGTTGCCGATTTTGTGATTTGTAAGGTGAGATCGAATTCATGGTTTTGTGATTTGTGGCTTGCTGAGTTTTGGTATGGTGGGTGGGATTTTATTGGTTATGGTATGAATTTGAACTTTGTGGTAGTCGGATTCATGGGTCTGGCCATGCTCAATGGTGTTGTCATCAGTGTGTGGCGTTGGCATTCTGGGTTGGTGTTATGGGTTCATGAATATGGTGGTGGGTTGGCTGTGCTTGATAGAGTGTTTATGGGTCTCTCAGTCTCATATTTTCTCTTTTCTCTCACTCTTATGGGTTTTTGGTTGAGTTGATTTTGGAATGGGTCAAAGAGGGTTCACAATGGTTCAATTTTTGTAGATTTTTGTCCCTCCGATGGTGGTGGCTGGCAATGGCCGGTTGCAGGTTGATAGGGTTGGTTGCTGTTTATACCATTAGATATGAATTTTTTGGTAGGATATATTATTTTATTGTATTATTTATATTATTTTAATGTGATGAAAATAAAATATTTAATATTAAATGTATTAAAAAATAAATTGTTAAAATAAATAAAATGACTTTTTAAGTTATTAAAAACTAATTTTATTGGCATTTTAGCGTAAATGCTCTTATAATAAAACATCCCCAACTGCCTAGACCACCTTACCACCTACCTGTCTACTCCCACCCCATGCAATTTTTGTCAATCTCAAAGAATCAGAGAGGACAAAACATAAATGGGGCACCCTCGATTAGACCCCATCTCATTTTTGTTGTCACCTGCAGAAAAGGGTTGGAAGGATTTAATCTAAGGACATTATTTATGAGCTACCCGTACGTATCAACTTTATTTGGGAATATACTAATATTCACTCTTAAATGAAAAAAAATATATATATAAAAAATACTCTACAAAACCTGTACATGTCTCTCTCTTTCTTAATATCTTTTGTGTCTTTGATTTTACATATTTACCCAATAATATAATCAATTAATTCAGTTTTGGTTACATATATTTGTATATCGGATTCCATGCATTCAGTATATTAACGATGTTGACCTTTCATAACTGGAGCTAAAATAAAGCATCCATAATTCATTATACAAGGAAATAAACTAATTTTAAAAAATCGTGTTTTTTAAGATTAAATAGATATGCAGAATCTTATCCCCCCAAAAAAAAAAAATGTAGAAGATTTAAAAACAGGGCAAGGTTTTCTCAAAAAATAATTTGGAGCTTAACTCATTACTTGACGATTTATAGTATTGTCCATATGTATTATTTAAGCGAGTTATATAACTTATTAAAAATTTCATGTAATTAAAAATAAAAAAGATATAAGTAGTATTTTTAACCACCACACAGTGGGTTGAAGGAAGTTTCCTTCAAACGGTGTGAAGGTCAAATTTTTTCCTAAGAAAACTATGTTATCATGTTTTCTTTGGTAACATGTCTTAAGTGGGGAAAAAAAAAAAAACTATAGTTTATAACTTGAACAAAATTTAGCTATAAAATTAGTTTTAGCCTTAAATTACAACTTTACTCAATAAAATAAAAATTATTACAGATTTTAAAAATTTAACTATTGAATTGTATGTTTTTTACTCTTTCAATACGTATGTCAAGTTTTGTGTCTATCGAATATTATTTACTATATGATTTTTAAACTTATTTTTATGCATAATTTTAACTTACAAAAACTTTAAACAATTTATTTATGACATAGCAATTAATATTTAATTTTCTAGAAATTTTGCAAGTATAGAGGTTATAAGAAAAAATTGTAATCCAACAGTAGATTTGTCAAAATTTACTTCCAATAAAAAGATAGAGTAAAGTTGTAACTTTAGGTTACAACCAATTTTGTAACTATACTTCATCTTTATAACTTTATGAACAAAGTTTTGCTACAAACTTGGTTATAGCCTAAAATTATAACTTCACTCGATATTTTATTAGATGTGAATTTTGACAAATCCATTGTTACATTACATTTTCTTCTTATATATTTCATACTTGCAAAATTTATAGAAGATCAAAGATCAATAGTTGTGTTATCAATTAATTGTTTAAATTACAAGTTTTTATTGTTTAAAATTATGTATAAATTTTTTTGTGGATCATATAGTAAATAATATTTGATTGGCACAAAATTTGATATGTGTGCCAAGAGCGTAAAGAATATACAATTTAACGGTTAGATTTTCAAAATATATAACAATGTTAATTTTTCAAAATGAAATTGTAGCCTTGTATTACAACTAAAATTGCAGCCACATTTTGTCATAACTTTATATATGTAACAAATTAAATCCTATATTTTTATTCGTGTTCATTCAAACCACATACTTTTAACTTTGCCAAAAATAAACCCACACTTTCATTAGCGTGCCAACTAAAACCTTCCATCTCACTTTTTTACTATAAAAAATGGTGGTACCAATGCACACAAAAGTTACATTGTTTTCTCTGCACGCACTATTTTCCTCCAAACTAATATTCTATAATCCAATTGATAATACTATTTACACATATTATTTAAACAAATCACAACTCACATAACTCATTAAATATGTCATCTGAGTAAAAGTACACATAAATGAGTTTATCAATTGTCATTCAATGGGATGGAGGAGTTTTCCTCCAAATTGGTTTGAAGATAAATTTTTATTCATTTTTCTATAGACAAGTAGACAATGATAATGTCTTGAGAGAGAGGTAATAATTTTGTTAGAGGTATAGTATTTCAAATGGAAAAAACAATGTAATTTTTTGTGCGGTTTGACGTTTGATTTTCGTGTATAATTTAATGCATTGGAATGAGAGTTATTGATTGATGGCAATGAAAGTGTAGAATTTAAAATAATAAAATAAAATTGATGTTATTTGCTATAGTTTCTCAAAATTATATTGTTTACTTGGCTAAGTTCATCCAAACAAGTTTGTTCATATACTAAATAAATCCGAAAAAAGTAAATGAATGTTTTAATGACATTAGTTTAATAAATATCTCTTAAAATTTATTTTTAAAAAATAAAAAATTATTTTATACCTTCAATAAAAATAAAAATGATGTCAAAAAGTTTCTTTTAACATAATTTATTAATGATTGCGCAAGCACAACATTATACCTAATAAGTACTATACATTATCTATCCATAAAAGACCGTGTTTTACAGTATATTTTTGTAGGCCAAAAAAGTAAAATCATGAACAGCATCAGAATGTCCACGCGTCACCTTGTGAATCGCCTCTAAGATCAGCTCCTCACGAGATTCTGCTCTCTCTCTACACTATGAACGAATTGAATTGGATTTATGATACAAAATCATCAACCAACCAACCCACACCACTACTACTACTTCTACTACTACTGCCATTCATTCACTCTCTACCAAAACAAACACCCCCATACTATTATTAACTCTCAACTCGCCGAACTCTGACTCACTCTCAGTCACTCACTCACTCCCAACTCGCTTCCAAATCCAAAAACCCCATCTCTCTCTCTCTCTCTCTCTCTGATTCCATGGAACGCAACGACTCACACCCTCATTGCAACTCTCCGTTGATTCTGTAGAAAAATCTCCACCGAAGAAAACCAAAACAAAAAAACCTTTTTCTCTGTTGACTTTTTCCCATTTTTCCACGAATCGGATGGCTCGGCTTCATTGGACTCTGTTCCCCTCCTCCTTACTCCTCCTCCTCCTCCTCCTCCTCTGTCTCCTTCCTCTTCTCCACGCTAGCGCCGGTGACTCTGATCCGATTTACAGGCAAGTTTCTTCGCTTTCGCCGTCCAATTTTCCATGGTTCAGTAACTTTTCAATGGTTGAATTTTAAGTTACTTTCCCCGTTTGTTTGTTTGATAAGGAAGCTAGGTTTGGTGATTTTATAGTTTGTGTAGTAGCTCTGAGAAAAACAGTTATAATGGATTTCTTTTACATTTATAGTCAAAAAAGTAAACCAAAATGAGATAGTTGATAACTACTTCTACGTATCTAAAATGAAGGTTTGGTTAGATTAACTATTTGAATATTATACCATATTTAATGTCAGTATGAGTAATGAATATGACTATAGAACGCAAAATTAAATTGATCTATATTTATGATTTAAGTCTACTATTTATCCATTTTAGATGGCGGATTTTTCATCAGTGGCACGTAATAAAAGGTTGACTTAAGGAATTGGAGGACAAGAATATGGGATCCAAACCTATAGTCTCCGAGTGTTATTAGAACGATAATTTTTGTCGACTGTGTTGTGATAATTCAACATGCAATTTGGTGTTTGTTTTTTTTTTTTTTCCTAATGCTTAGTGTGCGCGTGTCACTGTTTGTTAGATTGAGTAATTTTTCCCCTTCAACTAGTCATTTGGTGCTTCGAGGTGGAACTAATATTTCAAGAATGAGGGGGAGCCAATGTGGAACTAAAACGCTTGTATGTAGTTCTGCCTTGCTTGTGCTTATTAAGTGTTGGCATTTTATGGATTGTTGTCTTCTCATTGTTAGTTTGTTTAGTCTTTTGAAGTTTAATTCTAAATAGAGGCTTTAGCAGTTTTTTAAATTAAGTGATTCTAATGGAGTTATAACGAGAGAGAGAGAGAGAGAGAGAGAGTTGGGAAGGTAATGAGACAAGCAGAAGCAAAACATGTAATAAAAATTTCCCCTGACCATTTCTTGGGAGCTAAGAAGTATCGATGTACTCTGCAAGTTGGAAGAATAAACATCTACATGGTTTAATTTGCTAATAGGGTTCGGGTCATTTGCTTATGTGTACCTTTTTTTTTTTTTGGCATCTTAGATTTATTATGATTATAATTTTTTAGTATTACAATCATTGTTTTTGTCGCTGGTTTTCTAGGGCTTGTGTGGACCAGTGTGAGAAAACTGGATGCGTGGGGAAAAATTGCTTCCAACATTGTAAATTCTCATCTGATGGAAAATCTATTGATGGTCCATGGTATCTGCAAGAACCACTTTATCTGAGGTGGAAACAATGGGACTGCCGCAGTGACTGTAGATACAACTGCATGCTAGCTAGGGAGGAAGAGAGAGAACAACTCGGTCATAAGCCTATCAAATATCACGGGAAATGGCCATTTCGGCGTGTTTATGGGATCCAGGTTTTTACAATTGTGTTTGAGGAGCACAGTTTCTTTGTGAAATGGTTAACTTGACTTTAGTTACTTATGTTTTCTGTGAATAAAAGCCATTCAATTTTTCAGGAACCTGTTGCTGTTGCCCTGTCTGCCCTCAATCTTTCTATGCAGTTTCATGGTTGGCTATCCTTTTTCATCCTCTTATACTACAAGTTGCCTTCGAGGCCTGATAAGAGGACATATTATGAGTATACTGGCTTGTGGCATATCTATGGGATTTTATCAATGAATTCCTGGTTCTGGAGTGCTGTTTTTCACAGTCGGTAAGCAGCCCCTACCAAATATCCTTACATGTACTTATTAAAAAGAAGTCCATTTATTATTTGAAGTGTGATCATAGATCCCTATTAAGTTAAAATTAAGTTTTTTATAAAACTCATATAAGACCAATTGTGCTCTAGGGTACTGAATATTTATCCCAAAAAAAAAAAAAAAAAAAAGCTCTTTGTTATTGAATGTTGGGAAATAACAAGTAACATGAGCTTGATTTTGAATATGATAGAATATTGGAGAAGATACATGTAGCCAACTACGGTTACTCTATCAAGGAATCATAGCCAATTGCAAAATTTTGGGACTAAGACTTTGTTATTGTTGTTGTTGTTATTATCTGAAACATATGACTTGCATTATAATTTTCGGAGAAAAGCTCTTGATGTGGGCTCTTGGTTTCTTCTTAATGTCACTGCTAGATTTACATTCTAACTTGCCTATAAGAAAAAAACTGCTATTTTTACATGATGATATACTCTTTTGCTTAAAATCATTCAGGAAATAAGGAAAAATCTAGTTGCTTTGCACACTGGTTAGATTATAGTTGAACTCAGTTTATTATTCACTGTACAGCTTTCTTGATGCTTTTTGAAATGAAGTTGGTTATGTTTCACGGTACAAGAGTTCTAAAATGGGGATGGTCTTCTCCACAATTTGTTTTCATACTCGAAAGGCCTAGCAACTTTCATGTTAGAGGGAAAAGCATATCATGGTCCTTTTCTTTGTCGCTGCTTTTGTTTTAAACTTACAAAGATATTTATTGTAAGAAAGAAATTGTTTTTATTGCATTACGTTGTTAACTGTTTGTTAATTTTATTATTTATAGAGATGTGGAGTTGACAGAGAAGCTGGATTATTCATCTGCTGTGGCCCTACTTGGGTTCAGCCTCATTCTATCAATACTCCGAGCTTTTAATGTGAGAGATGAGGCTGCAAGAGTCATGGTTGCTGCTCCACTGATTGCATTTGTGACAACACATATCTTGTATCTGAACTTCTATAAACTTGATTACGGTAAAGTATTTTCCAAATAGTCTCCCTCTATTGAAGGAAATTCGGTGACATTATTAATACGGAAAACTATTGGTACAGTTATGTCAACTATGTCATTTAAATATTCATTGCATATAGCTTGGTTACTCTACCCACAGTTTTAGAGTTTCTATTCACTGGAGATTGCATCTTTGGAAATTGCTATACTGGATATTTTAATGCACAGTTTGATCTAACAAAGCCTTATTTTAACCATTTGGGATTGGTGCTGCTTACTTTTGTTACTGCTCCTCTATCTTGGTCTATTTTTCCTGCAAAATAATTTCTTCTATTGTAGGCATTGTTTTTGTCCTTTCTGGTGCTGTTGTTGCTCTTTTTCCACACAATTCACACTACTTTGTTTGGCCGTCTCAACTTTTCCTGAATTACTGAGATACCCCTAACTACTCACGAGTGGGTTTGTATTGTCATGTCTCTCATCATCCATATCAACAGCCTAGCTTAAGCTAATTCTGATATTGCAAGCTACCTATATGAGGAAAAGTGTTGTTTAATTTTCTTCAATAGAGACACCCTACAGAACACACTAAATCAATAATTTTCTTCGTGAGGCTACCTATGTAATTCTATTCGTAATCTCCAGATAAGTGATTGTGGAAATTGAATAGTCAAAACAGATTTCTTAGCATGGTTTTTTTTTGAAATGTTTAAAATATGTTTCTATATCTTGGGGTTCCCTTTGAATTGGATCTGTAATACTCTTATGCTAGAATATTATAGCTGTGAATTGTCAAATATCTTTCGCTCATGTTATTTAATCCTTCTACTCACAAAAATTATCTCATTCTTTATTTATATGACTGTATCCATGCAAAATTCACAGAGAATGCAATCTTTGGACAATTGACTCTGTAATAGACACTAATAACATTTGACCAATACAAACATATTGCTTGGTAGCTCACCGAGTAGTTGAATGAGTCAAACTTCCCAGAAATTGCCTTACTTGATTATCAGGAATTGAAAACTGGCAGTTCTCACATATTCAAATTCATGTGGCTGGTGGCACATGCCACTAGTGTTAAATGATATAGAAGCAAATTCTGAGTGTCTATCAATAAATAGAGTTAGGAATAGGTTTTTGAGATGAGTAATTGTATGTAACTGACTGCTTTGAGTTCCACAATGGACTAATTTCTGTGAAAATTCTACAAAAATTTAGTGTATCTGCCCTTTTGAAGAACTAGTATTCACCTATGAACAAAGTGTAGAAATAAAAATATCTTAAGAGGTCAATACAACATGCCTAATTACTTACCTAAAACAGGAGAGGAGTTATGTTGGAAATTAATTTGTTTTAGTTTGAATACCTACTTCATATGACATAGTCAAATGCGCTATTTATTTAGTGATCTTACACAATATCATTTTGCAGGTTTGAATATGAAAGTGTGTGTTGCCATGGGTGTGGTTCAGCTCCTTGTATGGGCAATCTGGGCTGGTATCACTTGCCATCCGTCCCGCTGGAAGTTATGGTTCGTGGTTGTAGGGGGAGGCCTTGCTATGCTGTTGGAGATATATGACTTCCCACCCTACCAAGGATTTGTTGATGCTCATGCTCTTTGGCATGCAACCACCATCCCTCTATCATATTTTTGGTGGAGTTTTATCAGGGATGATGCGGAGTTCAGTACATCAATTCTCCTCAAGAAGACAACATAGCGAATCTAAATCTAATGCTTGAGCTTATCAGATGGTGGATTGCATCAATGGATGACATGCTCACCCCTGTAATTACATCGAAACATGTTCACTTTTTCCTACTGGTTATGCATTTCTTTGAAATTGCTTACCATGATAGGTCTCCTTGTTTTGCATTTTGTTTTGTAACATTCAAATTGTTTCCATATATTAAGTGGGATACTTTTCTGTTTTGGAATCCAAATTTCCTCATCGTTTTTTCCCCTCTTAGAAAATATATAGCTCTTAGATGTAAGCATCAAACAAACCATGCAACTATATTTTACTGTAAAAATTTTGTGTAGTAGCCAGCTCGTTAGTTTGTTAGTTTTATGTTTATCTAGTATCACTGATTAAGTTTACGCAGGAATGATGGTACAGCAATTCGTGCTGCTGAAACAACAAGAGAATCTGTAAGGAGAGCCCTTGCTATGACTTCTGTCCTTATATAGTAGGGCAGATTCGGCAGACCTTTTGGGTAGTCCTTAAGGGAAGTACAAGTTGAACACGGTCCAGTCCAAAGTCCCATGGCCTGGATTAGACCATGTTTGATTTGTCGTTGAATTGAATGATTGACTACTACTTAAAAGTGCTATCAATTTCTGAATCTCATTATTTGTTTTTTTGTGGTAAAAAAAATCCATTATGCTTGATCTCATTATAGCGAATGTGTTAAAAAGGCACATAAACGTAGACCACGGTGGTCATGTACACGACATATGACTATTGAAATCTTTTAATACAGGTTTTTACTTGTGTGGGTTGTGACTCCTTTGTAACTGAAAATGTTCAATCGTGCAACATACATGCAAGCACAACATATGACGTTGATTACATAGCGATCTCTGTGGAACAAAACTTCCACAATCATTGAAGGATGGCATATTCAAATCAGCGAGATTGAATTTCTCATTTTTAGGCATTGGGTTTTGGATTAGGTACTACAATTTCTTGTTTGTTTGCCTCATAGACTCATAGATGATCTTCATATATCTTGCAAGCTTCATGAAGTTACCGCAAACTGGAATAATATATTTTTTGTGTGGGATAAACAAAAGAGAAAACCAAGTTGAAGTGCCATTCAGCATCCAAGTTTTCAAGAGGTACCCATGGCTTCAATAATTGGAGGTATGAAAAAGGTTCACTTGGTCGTGAGATCTAGCGTATAACTGTATAAGCCCAGGTTGTTGCCAATTGCGTCTCAGCAAAACAAATGACATGTCTCAAGCAACAAAACCTCTATGCTAATCTCTCTCTCCAGCGACTTTGGAAAAGCTTGTAAGTTTCCTAACGGTTATGAAAGTTTACAAGTTTCTTAACGGTTATGAAAGCTTTGAAGGCATTAGGAAACCTTTGGAATGGAAACTCTTTTTCTTTTTCTTTTCTGGGTCCAACAATTTTCTTCATTGACATGAACCCGAAATTCTCCTCCTCGAAATCTGGAGAAAGTTGCCTTTATCACTATCTCATTGTTTACGTGCAAGGCATGCCTAACCAACCGTAACTTCCACTCAATTTCTGTGTCTTTCTACTACTTAATAAAACACTACCTCTCACAAGAAACATGTTAACTCAATTTACCAGGAGATCAAAACAAAGGGAAAGAGAAGTGAAACGGTTCTGTGTCATGGAGATTAAGGTTCAATCTGATTCCAAGCACCCAGATGAATCAAAACATCCCCTCTTGAAAGACAAGGATGAAACAGAAGAGAAAACACTGATACAAAAAGCCATTAGCCAAACATTTCAGAGCACAGCTCATTTGGCCAGTCTTTTACCAACTGGATCCGTGCTTACTTTCCAACTTCTATCACCCATTTTCACAAATCAAGGTAGCTGTGACTCGATCAGCAAGTTCATGACTTCTGCACTTGTGACCCTTTGTGGCGTCTCATGTTTCCTGCTAAGCTTCACTGACAGCTTCAGGAACAAAAAGGGAGACATCTGTTATGGGTTTGCCACCATCAAGGGCTTGTGGGTCATTGATGGTTCAGCCACCCTTTCACCTGAACTCGCTGCAAATTATCGGCTAAGATTCATAGATTTCATGCACGCTTTCATGTCAATACTTGTATTCATAGCAGTTGCACTCTTTGATAAGAATGTGGTAAGTTGCGTCTTCCCAATGCCATCAGATGAGATCCAAGAGATTCTTACAAGATTGCCCGTCGGAATTGGTGTCATTTGCAGTATGTTCTTTGTTCTTTTTCCGACCAAGCGCCATGGAATTGGGTTCCCTCTCTCTGCAAATTAACAAAGTCTCTTTTTATGTCTGCGTGCAATATATCAACCTCCATGCCTTTCACATGTTTACAATATCAGCGGTATCATCTGGTTGCAGCATTATTACATTATTCTTCTCTCTTTGAAGTTTAAATTCACATGATGATTATCGGCAATTTGACCATTATCTTAGTTAGAAATTGCCTGCTCATGCTTGTCAAATTACAGGAATTGATATTCTTACAATTTGTGTTTGTGACAATAGTGTTGGTGTAGGGTTTTACAATAGAATCACTGTTCCAATGCAAATAATATTGGGTATTTATACGTGTGGTTACTTAGAGAGTTTGAACATCAATCATCTTTAACTGACCTATTATCTCAATTTATCAAAATCTTGATTAAATCATTGAACCATACTCAGAAGAAGATAAAAATTTTAATCTATATAATAAGATTGTGTAAATCATAATTTAAATGCAATTGCAAACGTACTCTCAAATGGACTGTTCTATTCAATGTGTACGAGAGCCTATTACTCAACAGGGATTGTGATTAGCCAATTTCTGTCAATGACTTGAACGAGATAAATGCAAAAGATTACTTGAAGTAGCAATTTGCTGAAGTCGACTGCTGGAACTACTTATTGCTGCATACACTTTTTCAACACTAGTTCTAAAAATACAAATAAAAATAAAAAACCATTATTTTGACAGAGAGAATTATATGCCATATGGCATATGAAAGTATGAAACTCATTTCACTGCATGCATGTACTTCTCCCAAAATTTCAAGTCTCATTGTTGATTATTAAGATAATTTACTATAGATTAAATCATTTACTAATATATTACTCTATATAAAATTTTATTGCGATATTCCAAAAAATTAAAAATCAACTTCAATTTTCAAGTAATTTAAAATAAATTTAAATCATTTTCATTAAATATCATAATTTTATGTTTTTATAGAATAAAATTTGCACAATATGCATTTCAGTATTTGCGTGAAGTGGATCAATTTATATATGTATTGTATGTCATAAAATTGATAAAGTAAATTCCGCTAACATTTCCTGAGGTTTGGGCTAATGCCAACTAGGTCCAAGACTTTTTAAAACTAATCAATTTGATTTCTAAAGCTAACTTGGTCCCTAAACATTGTTAGGCCAATTAGTTATTTTTTTTAAATTGTTTTGGGGATTAAGTTGGTTAATTTTAGGGTCTAAATTGTTTAGTTTTGAAAAGTTTTGGATTTTGTTGTCATTAACCCAAATCTTAGGGTATGTTAATGAAAATTACCGACATTAATATATATTTGTTATTAGGGGTGTTCATAAACCGCATATCTCACCATAAAATATATAATATACCGCATTTCATTTTACTGCACCATTGTTAGTTTGCGGTTTTATAATAAGAAAACCGCACCACACCGCACCATCTCTATATATATTAATATATTTAATTATTTTTAATATTAAAAATATTATTAATAGTTTAATAACTCTAGTTAAAAATATGGTTTGATAGTCCTAGCAATTGTTGATTAGAAAAGTCAGCCCAAAATAAAGAAAAAATAGCTCAATAGTTTAAAATTTGGACCAAAACAAAGGGAAAAATTAGTTTTGGGTTGGATAGAAAAAGCCCAAAATTCGAAACATATACAAACTTCAAATCATTGAAACCGAATCTTATACCGCACTTATATAAAAATAAGGTATGGGTTATGGATTTGGTTAATTTAAACCGCATACACTACCGCAAAAATAAGACGTAGTACAGTTATGATTTTAGATAAACCGCACTGCAAAAATGGCCCAAAATAGCACCGCAAACACCCCTATTTGTCATATATCTCACTAATTATTAATATAATGATTTCAATTTATCTATTGTTAGTGAGGTTAAGTAGGAATGGATTTTTAAAAAACTAAAATTTAGGATTTGAAATAAAATAAACTATTGAGTTTAGTGTGTGCTAGTTTTAATGGAAAAAATTTATCAAACACCAATACTTTATTGTGAAAATGTTGATAAAATCACTTGATACAATCAAAACTTTTAAGCTCAATTTTTATTATATAATATATGGTATAATATATACACTAAACACAACTTTTGGTTTTAAAGATATAAAGGGTGTTTGGTACATACATTTAAAAACTGAAAACATATATTTGAATGAGTGTATCAAACGGAAACGGAGTCATAATAATTAACCTAACGGTAGCATAATTTTTTTTTTAAATTTTCTGAGAAGGAACGGTATCATCAAATTTATCAACGTGTTACGTGAGACCCAATCAAAAAGAAAGAAATAAAATTTGTTACGTGAGGGAAAAGTATCTAATTTCAAAATTTTTTTTTTCTCTTTAAATTTATCTAAAGCTTTTTTTTTTTTTTTTTAACAGCCATAACTATAAAATGCGAGTGAGTCACGGTCCCATGCGGGAATCAAACGCTAGGGTTTGTATTATATGCTAGGTTTGGCGGCGAGGTTTTTTGAAAGGCCAGCGTTACTTTTGCTCAACCTCGCAACCCGAATCACCTCCGCTCATCCACCACCGCCACCATTACTCGTACAATCTCGATTCCGATTCTTCTCTGCTACGAACAACAACAACAACAACATAATGGTAATTTCAATTCACAATTCACACAATGCGGACTGTTTGGATTTTCTTAATGGAATTCTTTGATTCTTTTCACTCTTTTGCAATCTCACAATACCTATGGTTTCTCAGGCGGATTCGGAGAGAAAGCCTGAAATCGAAGACCTCGAGAAGAAGAAGAAAAAAGAAGAGAAGGTTTTTTTTTTTTGGTTTTGAATTTTAAATATTCAATTGCTGTTTTTTTCTTTTTTTCCTCGGAGTGTGAGTTGCTGATTGTGATGTATTTGATTAATTGCTAATTTTGGTGCCATTGGTTTGGATTAAAAACATTGGATATATACGTGTGTGGCAAACGGTAACATTGTTATGATATTTATAATTCAATCAGATTATTTTATGATTTGGATATAAATCTGAGGCTGTTTTTAATTGTAAATGGGAGGTAGGGCGGGGACCTGGATCGAATTCAGGATCTTCTGCTATGGTACCATGTAAATTACCGATTCTCCCAAACGCTCTTATTCCATTAGGAATTGATGAATTTAATCATTTAACTATATTTCCAACACTTCTTTTGTTAATTCTTTTTTGGGTTGTCTTCTGTTTGTGTTTTCTTTGCTTCAATTATTTTCTCTCCTGGAAGAAGAACTGGATAGAAAGTAAATTTTCAGGAAAACATTGTATTCTATTCCTGAAACTTATTTTCTAAGTTGGAATAACTTTTTTTTCAGTTTTCTTTTTTTGAATAAAATTATTGGTCTACTTGAATACATTATTTTCTGGCAGGCAAGGGAGAAAGAATTGAAAAAGCAAAAGGCTTTAGAGAAAGCTGCTAAACTGCAAGTAAGAAGGAAATTTTGTTTTGTTTTGTTTTTTTTTTTTTTGTAGAGTGGATCATATATTTGTATGCCTTAGGATTGTGTAAAATGATTAGTGTGTTCCATTTTGTTTAAGGCTCAACAAGCATCGAATACTCAAAAAAAGAGTGAAAAGAAAACGGTAAAGCGTGGTGGGGAGGAAGAGAATCCCGAGGAGTTTATTGACCCTCAAACGCCTTCCGGTGAGAAGAAAAGAATGTCTAGTCAAATGGCAAAGCAGTATAGTCCTGCTGCAGTTGAGAAATCGTATGTGTTGTTTTTTTTTTTTTTAATCTTTTCCTGTATGAAATTGATCATAATTGTTTTTCTATCTTTTCTTATTATCTTTTCATCTATGCTTGCTGGTCTAGGTGGTATGAATGGTGGGAGAAATCCGGGTTCTTTGTAGCAGATGTGAAGAGCTCCAAACCCGCATTTGTTATTGTGAGTTTATCTCTGGACTTCTTTAAAATTGTTTATGGAGTTATAAGAGCATTTTTCTCTGTTAGTGTTTTCTGTTTTCATGTCACAAAAAAAAAAATTCTGAACAGAAAGATATAGTGACTTTGGTGCTAATTAGATTTTTTTTTTTTTTAAATCATTTGTGTATCATGGGTGGTTTTTAACATATCTAGAATGTTGAAGAGCGTGGTTAAATTTTTCTGAGAAGTGAGAGCAAAACTAATGATAAGGGCTTGTATATTTTTGGCAAGTGACTTGTTAGGCAGAATTTCCCCATAAAGCAGAAATTTCAGGAGCAGTGGCAATGGGTTTTGGTGGCATTGGTGGTTCTGGTTGAGATGTAGGTTGAGGTTGTAAATTGGAGAGATTTTAATTTTGGTTCGTAAATTGGAGGGATTTGAATGGTAGAGATGAGAATAGACTCTAATATGGACGAGAATAAGGAGTAGTTCCTACAATTTGCTTTCTTCTTGTGTCCAACTAGAAATTTTGTTGGAAAGCAACCTTCTCTTGTAAATTTTACTCGATTCATTGTCAATTATTTTATTAGTATGAGTTATGGCTGGCTAATTTTGCCCATACATTCTGGCCATTTGAGTTTTTGGTCTGGACTGTCTGGTTAACCCCCGTGCATTGATTATGTATGTATGTATGTATTGACATACATGGCAGATGTTTGCAAGGTAGAACTTCAATCCTGAGAATTTAGCCTAGAATTCTCTAAGTAACTGTGCAAATATAAATTAAATGTTTGAAGCATGCTGTGCAACATGTAAAGACAAATTGTTTAAGTTGAATGCAAGTTTTGATAGAACTTGGTTCCTTTATTTTGCAGGTTTTGCCACCCCCAAACGTGACTGGTGCCCTCCATATAGGACATGCCCTTACCGCTGCTGTAGAGGTCCTGTGGTTTCCTAAAATCTTATTTTTATGCTATACATCTTTCATATTCCTTGCTGTTTTTTAATATGAATTGGTATATACTGTATGCAGGATACAATTATTCGCTGGCGGAGAATGTCCGGATACAATACCTTGTGGGTTCCTGGGATGGACCATGCTGGGATTGCAACACAGGTTCTTCTTCCTTTTTCCTCTTAAACAAGTTGTTAGTAAATTAGACTTAAAAAAAAATTTCTGTATACTGTTGACTGTGAGCATCTAGCTTTTGGCAGTCCTATATTGCTCAATTACATGTAGCTTTGAGAATGTTTGTTATTGTTAAATTACCAATTGTCCTAAAAGCTTAAGCTATTAGGACATGGTAAGTTTAATCACTTAACCATAATTCAAACACTCCCCCTCACTTATGAGCCTAAACTTTCCCTTAATAAGTGGGGGCCTAACAAGGGTGAATTTAACATTGCAAATGGGAGGTAGAGTGAAGATAGGGATTGAAGTTAGGATCTCCTACTTTCATACCATGTTAAATTATCGATTATCCTAAAAACTTAAGGAAATAGTGAGTCTAATCACTTAACCATAATTCTAACAGTTGTATTTTTTGAGTTGGGGAGAGTGAAGTCACATATTACTCAGCGGCATGCTGCTGTATGAATGCTCTCTGTGCATCCAACTTCCTGTGAAATGTTTGGGTGTTAAAGGTTCACTCAGCGGCATGCTGCTGTATGAATGCTCTCTGTGCATCCAACTTCCTGTGAAATGTTTGGGTGTTAAAGGTTCACGGGACATGGGGATTGGTAGGAGCTAGCTATTACTTGGTGGCATTATGCACTCGGTAGGCTGTGTGTGCAACCAGCTTATTTATAAGATGTTCTACCTGCACTGACCCTCATACATGTGGTCACATGTTAATTGACTGGTTTCACCCCTCGCCATTCAGCTCCAAAGAGACATCAGGATTGCTGATTTTGCTTATTTTTTCCCCTAAGCTACTGGTGCCTCTGCAGTCTGTGCCCAATAGTTTGCATAAATCAATCTGATATAGCTTTGGACTGAATTTGGGTCTTGGGAGAAGGACCAGTGAATGGGTCCTACCATATGACTATATGGCACTGTCATTCTTGAACTCTTTATATGTCATATACCTTTCAATAAGCATCTTTGCCTAATGGGCCATTTTCCAAGCTTGTATTACCCTTGCAACACATCCATACATATGCTTGGAAGGTGTTAATGAATTTGAATATTCTTTACAGTACAGGCGATTTGTCTTTCAATAGGTTAATCCAAGGTGTTTATTCTTTTACTTTATTTTTTAGGTGGTTGTGGAAAAGAAGATAATGCGTGAAAGAAAATTAACCAGGCATGATATTGGTCGAGAGAGATTTGTATCTGAAGTGAGTTCAAACACTAGCTAATATCAGCATCCTTCCCAAAGGAAAAAATCAGCTCTGTTCAGGATTTTGATGTCCTCATGTTGCTTTTTATACTTTCACCTATATTTTTATATCCTGATATTTCCATATATTGTGTCTAAAGGTCTGGGATTGGACAAACAGACATGGGGGCACTATTTTACAACAGTTACGTCGTTTGGGTGCTTCTTTAGATTGGTCTCGTGAGGTAAGGGTTTAGTTTGATATAACTCATTTTTACGTTGTCTATAGATAAGTGTCATAATATATAATATTAATAAATTTATATGTTTGCCTATATTAATTGATTTGTATAATGAATATTCATACAAATCAATCATGTGCCTGCAATCAGATTTGAACTGGTGGACATTCAGTCCTCTGCTATACCAGCCATTCTTGATGAGTTGCTTTTGTTTTTTTCTATCGGATTCAGTCATGATTTACTTATTCTTTCTTCTTCCCCACTCTCTGTGTGATATTGCTAAGTTTTCTTCTTTTTAGTGCTTCACAATGGATGAGCAAAGATCAAGAGGTGTGACAGAGGCGTTTGTTAGGCTTTACAAAGAAGGCCTTATATATAGGTATGCTTGACATCAGGAAAATTTGTGTATTCTTCATCATGGTGGTTGTCCATGTGTGTTTATATATATATTTGAAATATCTTCATTCATAATTTTTTAAATATGTCCTGCCTCTGAATTAAGTTCTGTTGCTTCAATTGCTTCAAGTTCTCTCTTCAAAGTTTTGAGCTAAATTTGGATACAGATAGCCCAGTTGAAATTTATATTTACCAACAATGATATCAGAAGCTTCCTATTGACATGATTCCTTTTTTATTTTTTTTAACTCACCAAAAAGGATAAAATAAAAGAAAAGTGGTCTTTTTATTGTATGTCGTGTGTCAAAAATATTAAATATGCTAAATTTACTTTGAGAGATTTATACATGTCATTGTCTAAATGATTGATAGCTTTCTAGCATATAAGGTGGTGTTTATTTTCTCAAGTTAATAATTTTGAATTTTGCTAGCATCCATATTATAATATATGGTCTTTGGTCAGACAAAGTCAGGCGTGGCTTGTATCAAACGCTACTTTCGGAACACTAACTATAAAAATTTCTATGTTATAAATTGTTCATTTCTGTTTGTGCCATATGTCATACTAGGTTTGTAAGACATGGTTCTGAACTTAGTGTTATTTGATTGGGCACTGGTTTGTATTTTGTATACTCAAGTCTGCTAATTTCTTTGAATAACTTTTACTTTTAGTTGTCCTGCTGTATATGCCCTTACCTATAGTTTGATTAGTCCCATTTTTGTTCACTAGTTACATGGTTTTAAAAACAGTTAAGACCAACTGGCCACCAGTCCTGTTTTAAGAACCCCCAAAATTGGAAAAACAATTTTTTTTTTTGATAGGTAATGGAAAAGTTTATTAAGAAAAACTAGCTAGCCCGAGTATGTTGGGGATGTACTATGGGGTTAAAAATCAAGAACCAAAATTACAATGATCATGTAAAATAGAAAGGGAAAAACAAGAAAAATGCAACAGGGCCACACTCCATACAAGGAGAGTGTAAGAAAAATGACTTAATCTCTAGCAAGGACCGCTCATAGCCCTCAAAGCATCTTGCATTTCTTTCGCTCCAAATATACCACATCAAGCAATGCAGCACAAGTCTCCAAAAATCAATACTACGGTGTCTCCCGAATTTACCTTGCCAAGACTATCAACTCAATTACCTTCCGTGTCATAGCCCAATGAAGACCAAACAAGCAAAACACCAAAGACCACAACTCAAATGCTATGGGGCAATGAAGCAGTAGATGGTCCATGCACTCCCTGCACCTCTTACACATGTAACACCAATCAGGAACAGTAAGATGCCTTTTGTGAAGGTTATCAGTTGTAAGAATCTTACCTAAAGAAGTTGACCATGAAAAGAAAGCCACCCTTGGAGGAACCTTCGATTGACATACCAACCTCCAAGGGAAGGAAAGAGTAGGAGGGTAGAAAGGAAGATAGAAACCAACGTCCACAAACCGATCAAAAGAATCTTCCTCCCAATCCTACGGTGAACGGCGAAATTGAAAATTCCAATGAATCCTCCCACTGGACCAACACATAACCTCTGCCATTGAAGAGTCCCTTACTAAGACAATAAGGTTCTAGACAAGCCTCTTTGAGGGTAATATCCCCCCACCACACATGCTTCCAAGACTTCACTCTAATACCATCACTCACATCATACCGTAGAAGTTTAGAGAAGTTCAATTAGCCACTTGTAATAAACCTCCAAAGGCTAGCACCATATGCACTTGTCACCTTTTTTGTGCACCAACCACCCCAAACATTCCCATATTTCGCCTCTATTACCCTCCTCCATAACGCATTTGTCTCTAAACCATACCTCCACAACCACATGCTCAACAAGGCAGAGTTAAAACTTCTCAAACGTCTTATACCTAGCCCCCCTACTTGCATTGGCTAACAAACTTTAGCCCATTTCACCATGTGTACTTTAGAATCACCACTAATTCCGCTCCACAGAAAATCTATGTATTTTTTCCATACGATTAGCAACCTTCCTAGGTAAAGGAAGAATGGAAAGGAAATATATAGGTAAGGAGGAGAGGGTACTTTTGATAAGTGTTACCTTACCCCCCTAGATAAATAAAGCCTCTTCCAACCTGCTAGTCTTCGTTCCATCTTCTCTAAAATAGGATTCTAGATTGACAACTCTTTAACTTTAGCGCCCAAAGGAAGACCCAAATATTTCAGAAAAAGGGAAGAATGCCTACAACCCAACAGCCCCACCAACACATCTAGATTATTTACCACACCAACTGGTACTAACTCTGATTTCCCCAAATTAATTCTTAAACCTAAAACCTCCTCAAATCTAGTCAGAATCCCCCTCAAAGTAACTAATTGATTAGGGTCAGCATCACAATAAATAAGAGTGTCATCTACAAATAAAAGATGAGACACCATCATCGAAGTACTAGCTATAGAACTTACAGAAAGAGCCCGAAAACTGTCCAGCAGCTGCAACCACATCCAACAAATGGCTCAAAGCCTCCATGAAAACATCAAAGAGCATTGGAGATAGAGGGTCCCCTTGCCTAATCCCCCTAGAGCTTCCAAAAAATCTGAAGGACTCCCATTCATCAAAATGGAAAATTTAAGAGTAGAAATGATAATCCATTCTCCACTTTTTTTGAAAACCCACAACATTGCAACATATACTTTAGAAAACCATAATTCACATGATCATATGCCTTCTCCACATCCAACTTACACAACACCCTTGGAATCCCTGTCTTCAATCTACTATCAATACACTAAAGAATGTTCGAACCATGGTCAAACCAACTATTTCATTAAACAGTTCAAGGCTTTTATAGGTCAAATCTAGTTTTCTTTTTTTGGATTTTTTTTGCTCAAAATGGCTGCTGATGGCCTAAAGCTGTTAATTTCGTTAGCTGGATATCTAGAGCCACTGATCTTGTTTGTCGGACTTGGAAAACCTTTTTCGTTTATTGCTGTTGATCTTGTTCCAAATGATGAATGTGGATCCATTTGGCTACGACTAACGACTAGATCTCAGACAGCATTTTGTGGTCGCCTTGAGTTTGCTCCACTGGCAGAAACATTTTCTTAAAATTGTTCTTTTTTGTGTGTGTGATTGGAGAGGAATAAGAGGATAAAAAAATAGAGGGATTTTGTTTGTTTGTTTAATATTCCTCAGTCTGGTTTTGATGAGGCATTCATTAATCATTACACCTAAAGTATCCCTAAGATTTTTCCTTAATTTGAGATGATATACAAATTTGTTCAAATATTTCAAAATGATGAGAAAACATCTACCTGATCTTTATCATGCATCGTGGAAAATATCATCTTATCTATAATTAAGATATATTTGAACCTCTTTAGATATTTTCATGGTCAAGAATGCTAATTTTTACAAATTTATTATATTTATTATCATATTAATTAGCTATCAAATCAATAATTATGTCATCACAGTTCAACCCCTCAGTTGAATCTCGGTTTGACCTTTGGTCGAACCTTGGTCTAACCTCAAAACCTTGAACCTCTTTTGTTCTAGTTCTTTTGACGGTTTGGTTTTCAAAACATTGACTTGTAAGGCTATTTGTCTGCTGTTTTGATAAGTTATTATGTTACATTTTCTTTTGCAGAGATTTACGTCTTGTGAATTGGGATTGTGTGTTACGGACTGCTATATCTGATATTGAGGCAAGTCTTGTCCTCTTAAAAGACAGTCTTAATAATGAACTTTTTAAGATTTTTTTATTTAAAAAGAGTCTTTCATGGATTCTAAATTTATTGAAGTTGTTTGTTCATGTAGGTAGACCATATTGAAATCAAAGATAGGACTCCACTAAAGGTTCCAGGATATGAGAAATCTGTGGAATTTGGTGTTTTAACTTCATTTGCTTACCCTTTGGAAGGGGATCTTGGTGAGATTGTTGTAGCTACTACTAGGGTGGAAACTATGCTTGGAGATACTGCTATTGCTATACATCCTGATGATCCAAGGTACAAACATCTTCATGGAAAATTTGCCATTCATCCCTTCAATGGAAGAAAGCTCCCTATAGTTTGTGATGCGATTCTTGTTGATCCAAAGTTTGGGACAGGTGCTGTTAAGGTAAAGTTATTAAAATTTCACTTTTGAAGTTTATGTTTCCAGGATGTAAGAACTCATAATCCATACACGATCCTGCAGATTACCCCGGCTCATGACCCGAATGATTTTGAGGTTGGAAAACGTCATAATCTTGAGTTCATCAACATCTTTACAGATGATGGGAAAATAAACACCGATGGTGGCCCAGAGTTTGCCGGGATGCCACGATTTAACGCTCGAGAAGCAGTTACTGAAGCATTGCAAAAGAAGGTATTGGTGCTACAATACTGTGTATATAAGTTAATACTCAAGTAATTGTGGCTATTCTACCGAAAATACTGAGGCTATAAAAAATTATACTATAGATATAACATTTTTTATTAGTCACATTATTAAACTATGGGAGAGAGTGATTGAATATGGGTTAGGACATGAAATTTAACATTAATATCGGAGAATCAATGTGGTTTTATGCTAGAGAGATCTACTATGGAAGTTATTTTCACACTTAGATGTCTAATGGAAATATATACAGAAACTTGTAAAGATCTCCATGTGGTTTTTATTGACTTAGAGAAAGCGTATGATAGAATACTTAGAGAGGTTTTGTTGTGGGTTTTAGAAAAGGCAGGAGTTCTTGTATAGTGTATTAAATAAATTTTAAATATGTATGATAGAGCTGAGTTTCCTATCATTATAAGCTTGCATCAAGGATTAGCATTAAATTCATATCTCTTTGCATTATTGATAGATGAATTTACTTGGTTGATTCAAGATGAAGTCCCCTTAGTGTATGATTTTTGTAGATGATATAGTTTTAGTTGATAAAACTAAAAATGGAGCTAATCTCAAGTTATAAATTTGGAGAGGTTCTTGAGAGCTTAAATATTTTGGCTAAGACTAAACTGGAGTAAATGGAATGTAAAGTAAATCAGCTACTGGAAACTATGGGATGCCAAACACACTATTGATGGTCAACAGATTTTATAGACCTTTCAATATCTTGAATCAATAATATATAAGGATGGAGAGATTGAAAAAATATAAATCATGGTATAAGAGCAGGATGGATGAAGTGAAAAAATGTATTGAGTATTGTACTTATCAAAAAAAAAAAAAAAAAAGCATCGAGTATTGTGTGATCATAGAATACATATTAAGTTAAAGGAGAATATTTTATGACTGTTATAAGATCAACTATACTCTAAGGTACTAAATGTTGGGATGTTAAGAAGCACACATCCATAAAACGCGTGTCATAGAAATGAGAATATTAAGACGGATAAGTGGAAATATAAGGGAAAATAGGATTCAAGATGTGGAAGTCCCCCTAAAGATTTAGATGCTTTGGTCGTGTAGAAGAGTGATTGATGCACCAATGAAAAGTGAGTTGATTTTCATTGAGTAAAAAGAGGTAGAGGAAGACCTGAATAGCATTGGAGAAGTAAAAAAGTACATGTCAATTAAGGAAGTAAGGCTTGACTGTTGTATTGGTGAAAGTCTGAGATTATATATGCTTATTTTAGTGAGGGGTAATTGATAAAGTGGGCTTCTTGTTTCATGGGACGAATTTACATGAGTTGCATCTGAAAAAAATTTTTAGTTGTCACTGCAATACTTCTGACTGGCCTAAATAAAGCAAATTTCATCCTAACTCCAAAGAAAAAACAAATATTATCCTTGTTTAGATCCAGCAGTGAAAATTTGTCATATTATCTTTCTTTTCAAGCTGGGTAAAAAATAAAAGACCAAAAAAGTTGTCTTTATGTATTTATTCCAAAATGTGCCCATTAATTTTCTGTAGTTACAAAGTTCTTTTTTTGGGGGGGTATAAGCTTGTATGAGCTTTAGTTTTTGCTCTCACCATTCATTGCCTTGGGTTTCACTACCATATATTTCATAAGAAGGGAGCATTCCTGTGCTTGGTTGGGTGTGGAGAAAATATTAGGTAGGGTTTTTTCTTGTTTTTTAGGACATTCAGCTTTGTTGGGTGGGTGGAAAAATTATTAGTAGGGGTGGGGATTTTCTTTTTTTTTCAGGACGAAGTGGTTTGTGTTTGTCAACAAACTTTGTTTGAATTACTGGTTCAACTGAAGCATTTGACAATGTCAACATGAATTATTGATTCTCCAGAAGCTTTTTCAGCTCCATTGCGGTTCACATTGGAAAGAGAAAGAGTAAGAGAGTGGATTTACAATGGTCTTTTGTTTTCAGGACAGGCTTCTATGTGAATTTTGGTTCTGGTAAAGTGTTTATTTGGCTGTAAGAGGATGTTTATAAGGAATCTTTTGTTTTCGGGGTGGCTTTTAGATGACTTTTGGTTCTGGAAAGGATTCTTTGGCTGCAATATGTTCTGATAGGCGACCATACTAGTTGTCCTGTGGTGGGAGGGATGGGTTTTCTTGTGTCATTCTGTATAGAACTAGATAGGAATTATTGGCTCTACTGGAGTTCTAATAAGGGAGCATCCTGGTGTTTTGTGGAAGGACCAAAGGAGGGGACTATCCTAGGCGTTACCTAGAATGCCTTTACTGCTCAATATTCTGATTTAAAAAAAAAAAAAAAAAGCCTTTACTGCTCAATAAAATTTCCTTCATGTTAATTGTTCTGTGTATTACGTTATATTTATTCTCTATCCATGTATTTTGTGTCTGATTCAAATTTTTGTTTGACCACTTCATTTGACACTGCAAGTTTATGTTATATGTATTCTTTTTATGTTACTTCTATACCTTCCAGAAAAAGAAAGGTAAAGGCCACACAAGTTTATTGCACCTATATAGACCAATGGCATTAATACTGTACCATACCAGCCGTTATTTATCCTACCAGTTCACCAACCAGTATAGAAATACCTCAAAATTGTACCAGTCTAGATGCCGGACATTACCAAGCATATTGGGAAGTATTGGCTATTTCGGTCAATAAATTGAAACCAGCTGATCGTGATGTCTCCCTCAGCTTCTCTGTCTTCTTCTGCCAGCTCTATGTTGCTCAGTCGCTCAAATTCGTCAGATCCTTGAAATACTTCTGTTTCACACAGATCCTAGCTCTATCTTAAAGTTCTTCCTCTGTCCCTCTTCATTCCAAAGGCACTGTAATTTTCTTCTTTCTTTTTCCGTCTCTCTTTTCTTGGTTGTTTCTCAAGGACTAAAATTGTAGTCTCTTAATATTTCCATTTTTATTGGGCTATTATGTTGGGTTTGCATTGAGATATGGGTTGGTTTGCAATTTTATTCTATTTATAAATTTAAAATACACACACACACACACACACACATTTTAGCTGTAATCCCAAAAAAGTACACCGGTACTAATTGGTTTTGAAGTATTCCATTCTCTTGAACAAACCGAAATGGCCTACGGTATTGTATTAACTTCCTCGGTATAGACACTGTTCAACTTTATTTCATAACATTTGTTCTATATTTATGTATTCTGCATGTGTCATTACCGTTTATCAACTTGATGTTGTTTATTCCTTGCATTTAGGGACTTTATAGAGGTGCTAAAGATAATGAGATGCGTCTTGGCATATGTTCAAGAACCAATGATGTAGTGGAGCCACTTATAAAGCCTCAGTGGTATGTTAATTGCAGTAGTATGGCAAGGCAAGGTCTTGATGCTGTCATGGATGAAGAAAACAAGAAGATTGAGATCATCCCAAAACAGTATTCTGCTGACTGGAAGAGGTGGTCTTATATATCTCTTTACCTTGCGATATAAAATTTTAATTTTCACATCATTAGGAGTAGATACATATTGAAAAGAAGTGCAGAATATCAGATTATTGTCCCACCTGATGCAACCTACTTTCTTAAGATTGTTCTGATAGTAATCGAAACTGTTTTAAGAATGTAATTTTGGAAACAATCCATAGAATCTTCAGTGAATTTTTTTTTTCCTGGAAAGAGATTCATTTTGGAATTTCCTTGGTAGGTTTTAATCTTCCAGGCATGCTCCATCTATGTTGCTTGTTAGCATATTTATTTTGATATGTTATTCTATGCAAAAAAAAAAAAAAAACTGAGTATTTGGATCTTAAACATCACAGATGGCTTGAAAACATTCGTGATTGGTGTGTCTCGAGGCAACTGTGGTGGGGTCACCGTGTCCCTGCATGGTATGTCACGCTGGAGGATGATGAGCGGAAGGAGCTTGGTGCTTACAATGACCACTGGGTGGTTGCAAGAAATGAGGACGAGGCTCAGGTGGAGGCTAGCCGAATATATAATGGGAAGAAGTTTCATTTAAGTCAAGATCCTGACGTGCTTGATACATGGTTTTCTTCTGGTCTATTTCCGTTAACTGTTTTGGGCTGGCCTGATGATACAGAAGATCTAAAGGCATTTTATCCAACTTCAGTGTTGGAAACTGGCCATGATATTCTCTTTTTCTGGGTTGCTCGCATGGTAATGCTGGGAATGAAGTTGGGTGGTGATGTACCTTTTAGAAAGGTAACCTGACCTTGCCCTGTTATATCTTTAGAACCATGTTATAATTTTCATTGTTCTAAGTTGCATAATAAACAGCCTATAACATGACATTTGAGTAAAGAATCAATATAATATTATAAGAAAAATATTTGATTACTACATAATATTATATATATCTGACGTTCCAACCATACTCAAACTAAATATGACTATACTTAAGGTTCAGGGTTTATTCAGATGGCAATTGCCCCTTTGCTCTAGCTCAAGTTGGACCTTCTCCCCAGAAGAATTGGGTGGAGGCAGAGCCACAGAGGTTGTGGTTTCAGGAGATATCTGTATGTATGTTCAGATGAAGGATGAATGGTTTCTTGTCAATATTGAGCAGCAAGGGATATAGATCTGTAAGATCTGACCTAGGGCACTATTTGTCTTCTGAAATGATGGCAGTGAAACCAGAAAAGGTCCTTATGGTCTTTCACACCATCAATAAAATGCATACTTGAATTTGTGCAAGGCTCTTTTATTGTAACCACTGGGAAACTTCTCAGATACATTGTGGTTTGTTTATTTTCCATGACACCAGAAACATTTCGGAGCTACATCATCAGATGATTGTAAAACAAACAAAGAACCTCTTTCCCCGTGAGTTTTCAGTTTATGACTCAAAAAATGGGGCCTAAATGTTTCTTCTCTTTTATATCATATCATTAGCAGGGTTAAGGGTTATTGTAAGGCAGTATGATGCTCTTGCCCAATTTCAGTCTGGTGGTCGTAACATATTTATTTGATGTATATGGTTGTGCCACAAGTACCAGTTAAATTTCAGATATGCATGCATGCATGCACGTATATATGCCAATCCTCTTTGGATCAAATGTCATCTCCTTCTGTAAACAATAGCTGCAGGGTGAGTTCATTAGTTCAATCCCATATGGATGCATAAGTTGTATTATTTCAACAACAACAATAAAGCCCTAGTCCAAATGGGGTTGGCTATGGATTCTCAATAGACCAATAGGATCAACTATGCATAAGTTATTAATTTATTAAAAAAAATGCATTATGTTTGGAAATTATTATTGTTATTATTTTCTATATAGTGTAAATTTTCCTGTGCAAATCTATTATATTAACTGAGGTGACGTGATCTGAATGAAGAACCTTAAACTCTATGCAGGTTTATTTGCATCCCATGATTCGTGATGCACATGGGCGCAAGATGTCTAAGTCCTTGGGAAATGTCATCGATCCACTTGAAGTAATAAATGGGATATCCTTGGAAGGTCTTCAAAAGAGGCTAGAGGAGGGTAACTTAGATCCCAAGGAACTAACTGTTGCTAAAGAGGGACAGATGAAAGATTTTCCTAATGGTATTTCTGAATGTGGTGCTGATGCTCTCCGCTTTGCACTTATTTCTTACACAGCTCAGGTTCATTTCTTTACCCATCTTTCTTTCTCTCATTTGGCTGTTTCCTTTAATTGATTCACTGATATCTGTAATCATTTTGTCTTCCAGTCTGATAAAATAAATCTGGATATCCTAAGGGTGGTTGGGTATCGTCAGTGGTGTAATAAATTGTGGAATGCTGTACGATTTGCTATGAGCAGGCTTGGGGATGATTATGTTCCACCCACAAATGTAAATCCAGATGACTTGCCATTTAGCTGTCAATGGATACTCTCAGTATTAAACAAGGCCATATCCAAAACTGTTTCGGCTTTGGAGTCATATGAATTCTCAGATGCAGCAAGTACTGTGTATTCATGGTGGCAATACCAACTGTGTGATGTTTTTATTGAAGCAATTAAGCCTTTCTTTTCTGGGAGTGATCCAAAGTCTGAGTCTGAGAGGAGTTTTGCTCAAGACACACTTTGGTTATGTCTTGACAATGGGTTGCGATTGCTTCATCCTTTTATGCCATATGTTACGGAAGAATTATGGCAGCGCCTTCCTTCATCAAAGGACCGTACAACGATAGAATCCATTATGATATGCAAGTACCCATCAATTGTAGAGGTAAGTTTAGTTTTCTAATCTGGAAGAGAAAATGTAATGCACTAATAAGCTAACATTATTTATCACTAACTACCCAATTGTAGAGGTCATGTAATTGTTTATTTTGAAAGCGAAAATTAAGGCTCAGATAAGGTGAATCATTGGATGGCTCCTCCTCCCTATGTAAGAGTAAGGTGGGGGATGCAACTGTGGGATCATACCAATCAAAAAGAACAAACAAAAGAAAGAGACAGTTACGGAACAGATAAGGTAGAACTGTCAGGGTGCACCGTAGTGGTTGGAGGCTTGGGATGAGCTGTAGACCCAGACATACTGGGTTCGATCCCTAGTTCCCTTGGATTACTTGATACACGGTTTTGGTGAGTGGAGTCGTGTATCTGTGCTTTGCTCCCTAGGAGTGGGCCCAAATGGCCTTACCTTGGTGAGGTTCCAGATAAGGCAGACCAGAAGTAGTCAGTTAGCTAAATTTAATAACTTTTAAGCATAATTTAGATACGTAATATTGTTCATGGTAATGAAGGTTTTTTCCTCTCACTACATATACTTTCTTTGATAGTTCACTTTTTGATTCAAATAGTGTCCTCAACGATTTGGTGAAAAATTGATTTGCATGTTTTGCCACAAATCATGACTTCTGGTTTATTGTTCCCACCATCTCATATTGTTGGTCCTATTTAGAAAATTCAACTTTTTAAAGAGAGCACAGTGTCTTATAAAAAATTATAAATTTCCAAAACTAACCTCCTTAATACAAACTCAAATAAAGCCAATGAAAAATGGGTCAAATAAAATAAAGGGTCAGTTATTTAAGTTATAAAATTGTGATTATTAATTTCTACAGTGGACAGAATTTTTGGATATCTTAAATGGAGTAGAGGACCAAAAATATTGAATGGAGGGGAAGTATAATACACTGCATAGCTGTTTGAAAAGGATATGGTGGTAACTATTTGATTTAATAATTCGTATTATCACTGTTTGATGATCTTCATGTTATCTCAGGGCTGGACAAATGAAACAGCGGAATATGAGATGGATCTTGTAGATTCTGCAGTGAAATCTTTCAGGTCACTTGCAAATGAAAGACGTGAAAGGTACATGGAATCAATCTTAAAAAAAAATTCCTCTTCGTTTTATTTTTTTGGATCAGCTTTTGTTTGTTCTCTCACCTCCTTTTATTTTTATAAAAAGAAAAGAAAAGTGGCTGGGACATTATTTTTTTGCCTAACCATGTAAGAACTTACACTTTTGGCTTTGGTTAGCAAAACTTTAATTCTCAACCCAAGAAAAAAAGTATAATACTAATTGAAGGAGTCTGAGATATGATTTTCCAGGAGTATGTCAATGGAAAAGCCTTAGATGGAATGAAAGCCTAGAACTGAAAAGGTCAAAGAGGATCCCATTTAGGACAATGAACTAAAAGTTTAAAAAGGATGATCTTGGGAACATTATTTCTATCATATGGATAGGGGTCTTCACAACCTCCAAAACTCTTACATTGCTGTCCTGGCTGTTAGCATTTATAGGTTCTCTTCCTTGCATTGTTTGTCTTGGTTGTTTTCTGAGGGTTCTCAATGTTCTATGATTCCTGCTTTGTAGAATTCCAAAAGATAGTTATTTGGGTTTTTATTTAGGGAAATATTGGTAAGTATTCTAAAAGCTAAAGGCACACTTTAGAATGTTATGGTTTCTAAAAGCTTGAGGCACAAATGAAATTAATTCTTTATTTTGTGATTCCTGATGCCTTTGCCCAGTTTCTTTCATGTTTTTATTTGAAGTCATGAATAACTAAAGAAAATTATTAAAATTTATAAATTTTTCAAACTTTTTATATAGCAAATGGAACCATGTAGGAATGAGGATCTAATGTGCATTGTGGGGTCGGATGCAATGATTAAATCAGTATCTCATGAGGAAAAGAATGAGCGGAGAAAAGAAGAAAAGTTCTCCCTTTTTCTTCTTCTTAGGATGCAATGATTAAATCAGTATCTCATGAGGAAAAAAATGAGCGCAGAAAAGAAGAAAAGTTCTCCCTTTTTCTTCTTCTTAGTAAACGAGGGAAGTGGTGGAAAAAGCAATTGAGGGACATTGCCAAGGCTCTAGGCACTTCTGCCTAGTTCTTAACCCTTGTATCTGTCTTGATATAATTTCCATTAAATCCTAACTCATATGAGGTAAATTTCTTACTTATGAAACTGCCAATGAGCAGTAACTCAAATGGTTTTTCCTCCCGTGCAAGGGAGAGGAAGGTGAGGTGGGTTTGAGCCTTCTAGGTGGGTTCAAAACTCATCAACTGCATAATGTACAATAAAATAATAAAAAATTCATACTAATGAAACTGAGTTATGGTGAAATTCAAATTTTCCTTTCCCATTTTTCTGAGCAAATAGAGTGCCCGCAATTTTAAATCTGTGCAAGTTTATGTTAAATTTATTTGAATTTGTCGCCAATGAGCTTTAGCTCAACTGGCACCTCTGCTGTTTGTAAGTGCTAGCTGTGTGTGTCACTTGACCATTAAAATACATATTTAACCAAATTTGTCTTATTGAAAATGTTAACATTACAAGATTGCCTAATACTGGCTATGATTCTTCTGTCTTCAGGCGACCAGCTTTTGTGCTTTGCAGAAATGAGGCATTTGCAGAGATTATTGACAGCCATCAACGCGAAATTATTACTCTTGCCAATTTATCAACTTTGACGGTATGTTGCAAATGCTGCTCTTAAAGTGGGTCTATTATTTTCATGTTTGAGACATTACTTATCAAAAAAGGATACACACACACATTTTAGACATGCTTTATACTTCATTATATACCAAACCTCTACATATTGAAGTTCTCGACAATCAAGTATATGTGTGTTCACACACACACACATGCTAGCAAAGCTGTTTGATATACCATGGTGACATTTTTTTTTCTTAAAAAATTTAACCATTTTTAATATAATTTTTTAAAGTCTTGAAGTACCCATACTATGCCAAAATCTTGAATGCTCTTTTATAAATTGGTTTTCATTTTTTTCAGAATTGAAAAAAAATACACGACTTTTTTTATATATATTAATTTTGGCTAGAGCAAGTGAAGCTAATATCTAAAATTTAATGTTTCTTCTGTGCCAATGTTGACCACTATGCTGGGTGATTATATCAATTCTTGCTTTTGAATGGAGGCCAATGTTGCATATTGCTAGTTCATTTCATCTCATTAAAATATCTCTTTACTGTGAAATAAACATTATACAGGTAATTGGTGAGAATGATGCTACTCCAGTTGGATGTGCAGTATCTGTTGTAAATGAAAACCTTTCTGTTTATCTTGAGCTTCGAGGAACTCTTTCTCCAGAGGCAGAACTTGAAAAGATCAGGAAAAAAGTGGATGAGATTCAAAAGTAAGATTCTGGTGGAAATTGCTTTGATTTCTCTCTCTCTCTCTCTCTAAATTGCTGATGGATTTTAAGTGGCACTTCCAATTAATAAGTAGAAAAACTATAAGAAATGGTGTAAAATGGGAATGATGTTGGGAAAGGCTTTGTTGTTGTTGTGTTTAGTGTCATAGAAAGGCAATTTCTACGTTTTTCAGTCCCCAAAAGCAAAAAAGAGGCAAAATTCATTGGCTTATGTATATTGTGTACAAGTGATTCATTAATTTCGTATTGCTGTTGAGCAAACTTATTTATAAGTATCTACCAAACTGAATATGCATTACCTCTGATCAAGGAATACCAATTACAATAGATTTTGGATTTTAAACCTTTTAGTCAGGTTTAACTGAAATGTTAAACCTGAAAAGACATTGTACTAATTTTCCATTGGTTTTATAGCGTTGAGACTAGTTTTTATGATTATAAGATTATGCAATGAAGTCCTGGAATGCTAGAATAGAAGGGCTATATACTGAAAATGAAAAGGCTTAATGGTAACTATGATACTGTGTTTTATTGCCAGGCACAGAAAGATCATATCAGCATCAATTGTTCCTATTCGATTCTCCAATATTTCAGTATCTTTATTCTTATACACAGCACTGTATGTTGCATCCCGCTGATGGTTAAATTTTTTATTTTTCAGGCAACATGACAAGCTGTCCAAGGTCACGAGCGCCACTGGCTACAAAGAAAAGGTTCCTGAACACATCCAGCAGGAGAATGTTGCGAAGCTAGCCTCGCTCATGCAGGAGATTTTGTCTCTTGAAGAAGCCCGCCAACATATTGAAGCTCAAGCCAACACCAATCACGATTAACTGTATTATTTGTTGGCATTTTTGGTCTCTGCGACCTCAGAGTGCCCCTCCCTTTTTGGTTAAAATAAGGAAATTCAGTTAATTTAATTAAAAGAAGAAATGATCAGGTCCAAAAGACTCTGTATTTTTGTACATTTGATACCGCCAGCCTTGTTACCATATTAAACGTGTCATTATTTTTAATATTTTGTTTATAGAATCTTTTATTAGTCAAGAAGACTGATGTTGAATGAAACAACAGAGATTTTACCAAGTCCATGAAATGAAGCACGCAGCTGACGTTGCTGGTTTTTCCTCTATAGAATCTTTGAATTTAATCAATTTATTACTAGCTAGGAAGGAGGATGTTGACTCAAACAGCTGGCTATGATTGTTTAATGGAATTGATTTTAATAAAATTAAAAGTTTGAGCTTAAGGTGACCCAAATGCCCGTCTCGGTGAAGTGGTTTTAGTTTTCGTCACCAAGAAAGTATGGAGCATGCTCATGTCATAAGCGGTGACTTTCTGCCTTGCCCACTAAATAAAGAAAGTGTATGAAGAAATTTGTGAATGTTTTGCGTTGAATACTGTTTTAGTTTTACGAGTATTAGTAATTAATAAAGTATGTTATTACTTTATTAAGCCAAATGATTGTCGTCATATATATTATTTAGTAATTAATAAAGTATGTTATTACCTTATGAAGCCAAATGATTGTCGTCATGTATATTATTTAGTAATTAATAAAGTATGTTATTACTTTATTAAGCCAAATGATTATTGTCGTATATATTATTTAGTAATTAATAAAGTATGTTATTACTTTATCAAGCCAAATGTGTGTGGTTTTTTATTATAAATAAACAACTACGTCGGGGATATTTTATAAATAAAGAAGCTTCCATGAAGCTGTATTAATGTATTCCCAAAAAAAGAAGTTGTATTCCCAAGTCCCAACACTTGTCAACGTGCATTGCCTTTTTTTTTTTTTTTTTTTTAATAAGAGACAAATGTTAACAGGCATAGTAGGTGTTTGTTAGAGTATTCTCATTGGCTGTTCTAAAAAAAATGTCATTTTGGGATATTAAAAATTTACTTTATTATTTTACTACATTTTACAATTTCTCATTTATCAGATATTTTATCCTTTAATTTTATATATTAAAATAATATTTACTACATATTAAAATAATATATTAATTCTAACAACAACAACAATTCCTCCACCACTGCCGCAACAACGGCCACCAACAATCACTACCGCAACAACACAGACAGCCACCACCGACACAAATCCACATCCACCAATGGCGCCTTAAAAAAAAAAAAAACACACACACACACACACACACACAACCAGGAAAAAATAAATAACAACCCAAAAAATAACCACCACAACCACCAAATTGCCGCCACAACCACAGTACCACTGCCACAACTAACTCATAACCCACCACATTCACAAACCTCAAAACTCATCCCAAATCAAACAAACCCACAGCTCAAGGGCGAGATCGGCTTCAGGCAGCTTCAAGCGAGATCAGTTTTAGCGACTTGAGGTGGCTTTAGGCAAGATCGGCTTTTGGCGGCTTGAGGATGAGAGAGGAAGAGAACGAGAGTGAAGAGGGAGCTATGGAGGATGACTATGGCTTCGGCAAGATTGGTGGCTTCGGCGAGATCGGCAAGAGAGAAGAACTCAGATGCAGGGAGAAAAGAAAGAATTCAGATGAGAGAAAAGAGAGAGAGAGAAAGTCTGAGTGAATATACGAGAGAGAAAACCCGATGAATAAACATAATAAAAAATTTTGGCATTAATGTCCGTATCGTCTCATATTTGAGACGGTACAATAGAAATATGCCAAAATTTGTGGCGTTTGAAATATCTCATGAGGCTCATATTTTAGAGTTTTGGTGTGCTAAATGCTAAATATTTGACATTTGGCACACCTGATAAGAGTGCTCTTAATATGGTGTAAAAGTAGGTTCTATTTAATAAAAAAATTAAATAAATGAAAGGATGGTTATGCTAACATGTGCTCTTAGAGTAATCTTAGAAAAGATTTGACACTACTTTTATGAAAAATGAAAAAAATTGTCAAAATATTAATTATTATTTTTTTAATTTTTTAAAATGAATTATTAACTGTTAACTAAAAGTATTTATTAATTGACCCCACCAAAATAATTAATTTAATATTTTTTTCTTTCTATAAAGTTGGCCCTGTCGAAAAATATATGACAATTGCACAAAAAGACAATTATAGCAAAAAAAAAAAAAAAAAAAAGTCAAAAACAGCTGTTAATGGAAACTTAGGTTCCGTACACTAAGCAATAGCCTTATTTTTATGGGTCCTGCTAACAAATGCCTTTAAGGCATTGGTTAACAATCCATTTTAGGAAAGCTTTTATATCACTTTTATGAGAAATGAAAAAAACTATCAAAACATTTATTGCTTTATTTTATTTCCCATAAAAACTTTCCTCAAATAGATTGTTAACCAATACCCTAAGGGCATTCGTTAGCATTTCCCTATTTTTATTTCCAAGTCTCAGTCATCAAACTTTTTAGCTGTTTTAAAGTACCAGAGCAGAGAAGCTTGAAGAACCATGACGAGGGTTTCAGATGGCAGCACTTGAGCTTCGTCAACTTCTTCTTCTTCATCAGAACATTTTACATTTATGGTTATGTGTTCACACTTTACCTCAAATAGGAGATTCCCTTTTATTTATTTAATTATTTTTGATAATCACCTCCTTATTTTCACTCATCAAACACAAAATCCAATTTACTTTATGTTAAAGAGTATTAGTAATGGACTAGTCATCGTGTTAAACTGAAAGTTTGATATAGCTAACCCAAAAACTGCAGCTTTCTTCTCACACTCTTCTGCATTCCCATTTGCAAGACCTAAAAAGGGGTGAAATTTTTGTTCATCATCTCGGATTTTGCGAAAATTTGAGCTTTCTTAGATGTATGTAAATGTCCCAAATGGGCATACTAAAAATAAGTATAAACTTATTTTACAAAATTTTTCCATTATACATTCATGAAAAACAGACTACAGTTCTTTTTATACAACATATGCTTCGCCATCTCCAAACTTATTTTACAAAATTTTCCATTATACATTTATGGAAAACAGACCATAGTTCTTTTTGTACAATATATGCTTCGCCATCTCCGACAACCCCTCACTTCCAACTATAGATATGCGATTCTCCAAAACATACGCACGACTATCTTTTCTGTCCAAAAAAAGAAAAAAAAAAACATATTTGTAACTTATACACACTTATAATAATATTAACAATACCAGACAAATTTAATAATTCCATAATGACACGTCACTATCAGTGTCCATGTTTTCTCCGTCAAAACAATGAGGTGGGGGCAACAGCATCCCTTCTGCCATACTTCTTAACAACTCTGGCATACCGAAAACCGCCTCATCATCCATGAAAGGCACTCTTTCTGCCTCCCTCTCTTCAGCCACTGCGGCTGCTGCCGCCGCCACTGCTGCTGCCGCCGCCACTGCTGCTGCCACAGCCACCGCTGCCATTGTTGCGGCCGCCGCATTTTCTAAACTCTGACTCAATTCTTCCCCAGAAACCCAGTCCAACTCTGCAGGCCGAAATGCCTCGGCCGCCTCCGCTGCAGCTCGCTGAATATCCTTCGCAGTCGGTGACGCCGGAACTGGCAGCCGCCACGCCGAGTCAGCAAAATTGAGACACCCAGACCTGCCGCGGAGTGCAATCGCGGCCACATCATGCGCACGTGCTGCCATTTCTGCGGTGGGGAAAGTCCCGAGCCAAATCCTGGACTTCTTGTTGGGCTCACGCACCTCAGACACCCATTTTCGTGGGTTCTTTCTTCTCACTCCACGGTACACTGGGTGTCTCGTTTCTTTAAATTTCTTTCTGCCGTCTCGTTTTTTAGGATTTTTTGAAGCCAATATGACATCCTCGTTTGACAAGTTCACCATGTCACTCCCGAACTCCGAGGAACAAATATCAGACCCCATTAGATACTGTGGGTCCGAGTAATGTCTTAAAACATCCATGTGTGTCTAACACAAAGCTAAATCTCAGAAGGGCTGTGTTTGTCTTAAAACATCATAGAAATGTCTTAATTAGGACAGTACTCTTTTTATCTCACTCAGCACTTCTAGTGAGCTCGTATTGAAGTAGTGTAGCAGAAGATTAGGCAAGCAAAGAGTTGCGTTTGCGTTTGTGTTTGAGTTAAGAAGAGTGAGAGTGAGAGTTGGTGTTTGTGGTAGTGTTAAGAAGAGTAAGAGTTGGGACATATATATATATATATATATATATATATATATATAGTCGTTATGTGCATACAAAGCATTAAGGAAGTGCCACGTACAGAGTGCGAGATAATGGAGACAGGCTGTGAAGAAATGTCACCATGCCGACGGTTTGAACTATTGGGATTGGAAAGATATTTGTACCAGTTGGATTTTTCTTTATTTTTGTCAAGTGGATTGTGGGGTTTTCGTTTGGATAATTTGTCCTGTTCGGGACTTTGAGTGAAGGTGATTGGGGCCTATTATTTTAAGTTTTGTCGTTGCTAAAAAAGTAGTCTTGCGTGGAGTTTCTTTCTTCTACTCTCTGCGGCGAATGAATATTTGGCTTATAATACAGGTGTCAACTTCCAGAGTCATGGGACAGTCTGTCTTTTTTTCATTGTCACTATGCATATAGTCTAGATATTTTATCAACTTATGCTTTGTAATTTATAGTTTGTACCAGTACGAGGAGACAAATTACTCGCCATTTTCCTTGTGCTTTGTGAAGTCCACAATCACAACCTCAATCACTACGTTTTGTAAAAATGTTGTGAATAGTATTTCTGTTTTATTATTAGCATCTTACAGCTTACTGTTATTTTAAAATGTGGGTTTAATATTTATTTATATCAAAAATTGATTAGTATTTTACTCAAATAATAATAAAAAACTCAATTATTAGAAATGAAAGTCATAAGATGAAACTCGACACTCAGATGATAAAAAAAACTCAATCATCATAAACGAAAGTCATAAGATGAAACTAGACACTCAGATGATTAAAAAAGCTCAATCATCATAAACGAAAGTCATAAGATGAAATTCTAAAGAAAAAAAAATACACTTTCTCTCTTGATGGATGGGTAGTTCTCAATTCCCCCTCCCCCCAATTATCTTTGAAACCAACTATGGATGCCAATCAATTGTCGGGAAGAAGAAAACCATCCTATCGACTCTCATTCACATTGGAAGGGTGTGCAAAACAACAACACTATTTATTTCTTTCTCTTGGATTAGGTGTATGAGTTACTAGGGTGATATGTGTATTAATAAGTCTATTTTTTTAATTTTATTTTATGGAATCGCTACTAACCAGGTGTGATTAATCACCTAATGTCTAATTCATTTTAATTATCTAATTAACTAAAAACCAATCTTAGGGGCTCCTAAACTAATTAAATTGACCAATAGTCTCGGATCAAAGGTTGTTGAACCTAAAAGTTCAGTTACGTGTTGAGAATGTATTAGGATAGTACCTTATTTTAATTTAATCAAAACGATCACATTTTGAAATATAACTTAAATACTTAGCATTTTTGTAAAGAGTCTTTGGACAAACAATATATATATATATATATATATATATATGTAGCTTAAGAATATAGTATTTACATATAAATAACATATATATAACTTACACACTGACGCTGCAGCATTTTTCTGGGCTCTTTTTTTTTTTTTTTAACCAAGGAGATTGATTAACTAAATAACAGAAACAAGCTCAAATGTTGCGAATATATAATTTGGCTTTATCTCTATATATTAAGAGGATTAAAAAAGTTAGTTATGATTTTAAAAAATGTCAAAAATACCTATAATTTAATCAGACAATCCTTATTCTTAAAAAAATTTTAAAAATGGGATGAAAATTGTAATTCAACAAAATTAAAAAAAAATTACTAGAGAAACTTTTTTTTTTTTTTTCTAAAAATCAAAACACTCTCTATTTAAATATATCTTACTCACGTTTGATACATTTTTTCCTAAAAACTAGTACACACTCAACCTAGCAATTTACTTAATTTCAAATCCTAAATTTTAGTTTCTGAAAAATTCTTTCCTATGTAACCTCATTAAAAATAGATAAATTCAAATTAAAAAATTACATTAAACTCAAAATTAAAAAAAGAGCCTCATTGGATTTGCGGAGCGCCTATGATGAGGCTAGTATATCTTTATGAGGAAATTATTGTGTACTCTTGGAATACCATAAATGCATGCTCTCTCCTATTACATGAATGGTATGTCCCACTAATTAAATTCATGGTGGAACCCACCATTTATGTAAGAGAGGAGAGTATGCATTTATGGTACTCTAGAAGTACTTAATAATTTTTCATATTTTGGAGCTCCTTCAATTCAACACTAGTCATACTTGTGCATGGCATTTGCCCCAAGCATAGTATTCCCTAGTAGTACTTTTTTCCCCCCCTCTCAAACAGTTTCCCTTTAACACCGCACATAATAAAAAACAATAAGCACGGAAATAAATTTTATCTTCCTAATAATAAGAACCACTCTTTATGCTAAATTAAACTTAATACTATTAATCTATAATATATTGCTAATAAAAATCAGATTGAATAATTCCATAATGACATGTCACTATCAGTTTCCATGTCATGTCCACCATAACAATGAGGTGGAGGCAACAACATCCCCTCTACCATATTTTTCAACAACCTTGGCATGTCGAAAACCACCTCCTCATCTATAAAAAAAAAAAAACACACCTTCTGCCTCTATCTCTACCTTCCCCGCCACTGTCATTGCAACCTGATTTTCTATTCTTTGCCTCAATTCATTTCTAGAAACACTATCCAACTCTGCTGGCCGAAATGTCGTAGCTGCCTCTAATGCTGCCCACTGAATATCCTTTGCCGCTGTTGATGCCGGAACCAGAATCCTCCACATCAAGTTTGTGAAATTGAGCCACGCATATCGACTGCGGAGGCAATTGCCATGACATCATGTGCACATGCCGCCATTTTTGCAGTGGGTAAAGTCTCAAGCCATATTCCCATATTCTTATTGATTCATGCACTTCAAAAACCCATTTTCGTGAGTTCTTCTTCCTCACTCCACAATATATTGGGTGTTTTGTTTCCTTGATCTTCTTTCTTCCATCTCACTTTTTAGGATTCCTAGAATCCAACATGACCTCCTCATCTGATAAGTTCACCATGTGAACACTGTCACGCTGACCCCGAGACCTAAATATCAGACCCCAATTAAATATTGTGGGTCCGAGAAATGTCTTAAAACATCCATGTATTTCTAAAACAAATCAAATCTCAAAAGGGTCTTAATTTATAGTAGTTATGTAATACACTAAGAGAAGACACTCTTTTTTATCTCGCTCAGCACTTCAATTTAGTTAGCTTGCTTGTATTGAAGTAGTAGTCGTAGATATAAGTAAGCAAAAGGTGGTGTTTGTGTTTGTGTTTGTCGAAGGAGTAAGAATCAGTGAAATCGATACCGTACTGGTACCAGTCAGTATGTACCGTACCTGTATATATACCAGTATCTAAACGATAATATTTCGTATCAGTTTAAATACCGGCTGTACATGCCATACAGGCCCATTTTGAGCAATACCGGCCGGTACCGGGCGTACTAGCTGGTACATAAATTTTTTTTTTTTTTTACTTTGGTAATTTTTGAATTTTTGTAAGGGCATAATGGTAACTTATTTATATTAACTTATTAGTATTATTTGTTTTTTTAATATGAAATGAACAATTAAACTTTATATTTTTTATATTATGTTTTTTTTTCTTTTAATTGATGCTAAAGTCTAAAATTACGAATAATTTGTTATGAATTAAGATAATGTTTTATGTTAAATTTTTATATTTATTATAATACACAACAAAATTTTACATGTTTTTTGCCATAACTTGACACATTCCGAGTTATGAAAAGTAGTAATAATGTGAGATCACACTTCTACATATAAAACTCAACATGTTACGAGTTGCAGTAAAAGTTGTTTAAATTTGTGCGGCCCTAGCAATATTATTTTGGATAAGATATATTTGTAACTGTTGGTTTTTCTTTTTGAGCTAAGTGGATCGGGGTATACTGTATTGTGACACGTGGAGAATTTGTCCTGTTCAGGATTTTGAGTGAAAGTAATTGGGCATAGTTTTGCCGTGGGTAAAAAGTGTATGTGTGGCGTTTGTGTCTTTCAACTCGCTCTGGTAAATGAATATTTGGTTGTATATAGGTATCAAATTCAGCATAACACATTCAGACAAAAGAAAAATAAATAAATAAATAAATAAATAAATAATTCAGCATAACACAGTCACGATATTATCAATTTTTTGTACCAATACGGCGACACAAATTACCTGCCCGTTTTATTTTATTTTGCAGCTTACTATTATTATTATTATTTTTTTTTATTAATTTTTATAATTTATATACGTGTGTGAAGATAGAACAAGCACCCACAAACACTTATACTTGTGAAGCGATCATTGCACCAAGGGTGTGCAGTAGTAGCTACTATATTTTAATGTCTAATTTGCAACTTTATTTGATTTTATAATTATACGGTTCAAATTATATATTTTTTTAGAAAATGTTTAAATTATATATCGTATTAGTTTACACTTTTTTTAAAAAATTATACATTTCTAAAATATGTAATGATTTTTCATTATAATTATATATATTATTTAGAATTTAATTAGTTTTAGACTATTCAGTTTTTGCACACAATAATCCGTTTGCCACAAAAATTAAAAACTTAGATGAATACGTGACAAAAATTCGGACTCTAATTAAAATCTAATTTAGAATTTAATTAGATTTGGACTCTTCGATTTTTACACTCAATAATTTACTTGGCACAAAATTGAAAATTAAATGGGATACGTGGCGCAAAATTGAAAATCCAATTAAAATCTAATTAGATTTCTCTTAGTTTAGCTCTATATATATATATATATATATATATATTAGATTCTATCATGTTCATATAAAAAAAAATAGATTCTGTCCTTATGCTTAAATGAATTTCTTTATTTATATATATTTTTGTATATTTTCATTTATTTATATTAACAATTGATCGTTACAAAGTATCAATAACAATTAGAAAAAAATCTAATCGGTGTAAGTTATATTTCAATTTTCGCAACAAAAAAGGCAACATTTTCGATTTTGTGATCACAAATTATTCCCTTTTTTTCCCTAACTATTTTCTTCAAATCTTAATTTTACTTTCATTAGTAATTTTATCCTCTATGAGCATTCACATCCAATTATGCATTAAACATCACCAAAAAGTCACTTTATCTAGATTTTAAGGGGCACTTCCAATTTATAAGTAGAAAAACAATAAGAAATGGTGTAAAATTTGTGAACAATGTTGGGAATGGCATGTAACGCTTCAAAACATTAAGCAAAAGATTAAGTATAAAAGAAGAGGCTTAGTTGTTGTATCTTCTTTTTTTGTTTTTGTTTTTGTTTTTTTTTTTTTTTGAGAATGAGTTGCTGTTGTATCTAGTATCAAAGAAAAGCAAAATTCTACATTCTTCAGCTCCCCTCCCCCAAAAATAAATAAATATTTTTTTAAAAAAAAATCCAAAAGCAAAAAAAAAAGAAGGAAAATTTTATTGGCTTCTATATATGGTTCATGAGTGACTCATTAGTTTTGCATAATACTGTTGAGCATAGGGGTGACAAAATTGGACACGACCTGCGAACCCGATACGACATGATATGAAATTAGCAGGTTATGGGTTGAGACTTAATGAGTTCGTGTCATATTCAGGTTGATACGATTGATCCGTTTAATAAACAGTTTGAGTTAGTGTTTAACATATAGAACTCGTTTGACTCGTCTAACCTGTTTAATTAAATGACATTTTACCAATATACTCTTCAAACTCTAAGTATATAAATTTATTAGTTGTTGTGGTTTATTTTCTTTGACATATTGTGATTAGTTATTTATTATATTGGGATATGCTTTAGTTATGAACTAGCCTCATCACACGCACTTCGTGCGTGCAAAAATACTTTTTTTTTTGTTTTTTTTTTTTTTCTAGTGGTCATATTTTGTAGAAAAATATGACCACTAGAAAAATATAATTTTATTTTAACTTTTTTACCACTAGAAAAATATAACTTTTTTTTTTATTTTATATATATATATAATTTTATTTTGAAAATATAATTTATCTAGACTATTATTTAAGGGACTTTCCCTCTTTAGATTCCTTATTTTTTAGTTCAAAAATACTTCTATACCCCTATGTTTAAGTAGAGATAAAACTACTGGACAATCTGGTAAAAATGCAGTTTTAACTCCCAGTAAAACATTGCTTAAAAAATAGAACTGCTTTCCTATTAATTTTTAAATTACTTTATCCACTTATAAATTAAAATTTCAAAATAAAAATGATATATATAAAATAATAATAAAAAACATAGTTTTTTTTCCACAAAATAAGACAACTAAAAAAAAAGCTTCATCTCCTATTAATTTTTATATTACTTTATCTACTTATAAATTAGATTTTTAAAATAAAAATTATATATATAAAATTAAAAAAAATTAACAATATAGGATGACTAAAAAAAAAACCCACATTGCACGCGCTTTGAGCATGCAATGAGACTACTAGGTGGATAAAGCAATTTGAAAATTAATAGGAGAGTGATCCTATATTTTAGGTAATATTTTAGTAGGAGTTAGAGTTGCATTTTTACCGAATTGTCCTTTAGTTTTATCTCCACTCATAAGGGTGTAGAGACATTTTTAAACTAAATAAAAGAGGAATTCAAAGAGGTGAAACCCCTTAAATAATAGTATAGATGATTATCTGTGATGCAGTTACTTGTTAGTTTTGAATTTTATATTAAAACTATTTATTTATTTGTTTTTTCATAATTTTTTTTTCATTTTGATAAAATCTAATAAACAGGTCAACACAACTGACCCGTTTAATAAATGGATCGTGTTAGGGTTGAGGAATCTTGACCTGTTTAATAAACATGTGGGATTAGTGATGATGTATATAGTTGAATACTCATGAGTTGACACGATATGAATCTGACACGTAAACACGAATTGCCACTCTTAGTTGAGCAAACTTATTTATAAGCATTTTGTGGCTGCCCTGTCCATTTGCGCCTAGGGTGAGTTGTGTGTTGTTATGGTAGCGCCAAGCAATGTAGCCATGCGTCATCCCCCAATCTCCACTTGTCATTATTTTTAATGTTTTGTTTTTAAAATCTTTTTTAGTCAAGAAGAATGATGTTGAATGAAACAACAGAGACTACAAACTCCATATGACTTCCCTCTTTAGCTGAACTTGCATGCAAGACAAAAATGTTTGGTTTTTTTTTTTTTTTTTCCTTAGAAATTTGGAAGAAAGAATTAAAAAAAAAAAAATGAAGTAAAACGTTGGAGTAACTTTCTTTCTTAGATTTATGTAAATGTCCCAAATGGGTAGACTAAATATTAGAGTACAAACTTATATATTCTACAAAAAGATCCATTATACTATACATTATGGAAAACGGAAATATAATTCTTTTGTACATTATGGCTTTCGCCATCTCCAACTTTCTCTCACATCCAACATATATACATTACTTACACACTAACACTGCAGCATTTTCCTGGGGCTCCTCCAATTCAACACTAGTCATACTTGTTCATGCCTTCATGGCTTTTGCCCCAAAATATGATTTCCCCTAGCAGTACTTTTAGCTTAGTTACCTTGTATTGAAGTAGTTTCTGTAGATATAAGTAAGCATAGGGTGGTGTTTGTTTTTGTTGGAGGAGTAATAACTAAGAAGAGTGAGAGTTGGACATATATATGTAGACGTTAGGACCTTAGGATTACACAAAACGTTAAGGAAGGAACACCGAGAGTGATAATAAGTCAACAAGCTGTGTAGTCTACCCCATGCCGACGGTTTCAACCAATTGGAAGGGGCGATTTGTGAGCAATGTTAGGACCACTAAAATTTACATAATTTTTACCACATAATAGATTATTGTTGCGAGTGGTAAAAAAAGAGTAATAGGTTCGTATTGGTCAATGCTTTTATCCCTCACAACTTGCCACCACGTGATGAATTGTAGCAAAAATATATTATGAGTTGTGGCAAAAAATGTGTAAATTTTTGTCAAGTAGCATTTTTTATATTTGTACCAGTTGGGTTCTTCTTTTTGAGGCGAGTGGATTGGGGGTATTGAATGGATGACAAGAGGAGAGAATTTGTGCCCTCAGGATTTTTGAGTGAAATTGAATGGGCATAGTCTAGTCTCCCTAGTCTCCAAGTAATATCTGCTGAATAGGCATAGTTTTGTCGTTTCTAAAATCATATTCAGCGTCAAGGGAAGGTCCGTCTTTTTCAATTGTCACCGCTGATGAATGATGGTTCATAGTACTCATATTATTATTTTGACAAAATTACATCTTTGTCCCTAATATTTGTCACATATGTCAAAATGGTTCTTAATATTTCAAATGTGCTAATTTAGATTTTTTTTTTTTTTTGGTTAAATGTTAATTTAGATCTTAACATATTAGTATTGCGTTAAAATAATTTCTACCATAAGAATGGAAAAAAAAATTGATGAAGGATGATATTAAAATATTATTTTTTAAGGTTACCTAAGCATTCATGTAGTCAATCCACTGTATCCACATGTCATTAGATTAAAAAATACTAATATTTGAAATTAGCTGTTTTTTTTGAGCCAAGTGAATTGACTGAAAGGGACTGAATTTCAATTTGGGATTGCCTTGTTCGTTTTAGTTTGCTAGTACTGCTAAAAAGTAGTACGTGTGGTGTGTGGGTCCCTATACTCTCTCTACCAAAAAAATGAAAAATTCCAATAATGAATCAATATTGGTTGTAAATAAGTGTCAGTTTCAGAATCAACGGAAGGTTTGTCTCTTACGTTGTCTTTTGCATTGTCATTGCTGATGCATGCTCAAGATATTATCAACTTTCGTACCAGTAAGAGGAGACAAATTAGAAGCCCATTTTATAATGTTAATTTTATGATGTATAATTTGATTCTCTTTAATTTTTGACTTGAATCAAGTTGCTTTTTTTTTTTTTTTTAAATTAATGTACTAATAATTTTCTTCTAGACTTTAATAAATTATTTCAAACAAAGATATCTCTTTATCTATATATAAATTTCTTATTTTTTTTATGTATATTTTTTCACTTATTTTTAATAACAAGTGATTGATTTACTTTGATTGAAATATATTGACATAAACTTTAAGGTTAACTTTATAAAACTGATAAAATATTGACATAAAACTCGATAGTTTGCAAAAAATTCTAATTTAAATAAAATAGAGAATTGATAAGAGAGTTTATTGAATAGTGTTTTTAAAAAAGACAAATGTTAACAACCATCGTATCATAATTGCTAAAGTTAAAATAATGTGAGTCTCACTATATAAAAAAATTAGATGAATAAAAGAAAATATATAAAACTAACCTTGACAAAATACAGACATAAAACTTTACGGTGACAAAAATTCTTATATAAAGTTGGATGACAATTAGCATAGTACATAGAGTTAAAAATACAAAAATTTTGACTATTAAGGGCTTGTTTGGTACTCATTTTAAATTCATATTTTTATATTTTAAACAATATTATACACTTTTTTCATCCACACATATTTCAAAAAATTATAAAAATCTCATCTCAAACTACATAAATCTCATATTAAACTACTCTACCAAACACCCTTAAAGATTCTTCAAGCTAAACTGTTTTTGCCGACTATCCCTTATTGAAGTTTGTGGATCCCACAATATTTTGATATAGAAACCTTTTTGTTTTTCTGGACTGTGTTCCTGCCGTAAATATCTATTACAGTTGGACATATAACTAAAGGAATATATATATATTTTTTTAAATTGTTTTTTAATGAGAACTGAGAGTGTCGTTTTCACACTCATCAAATCTAAGAAGAAGGAGAACCATCCTTTTCTTTTTAAACAAGATTTTATTAACGTGTGTCCCACTTAATAGTATACTATTTTAAAAAAAATTTATTATTAATTAAAAAGATTTTACAATTTTTCATAAAATATTTTTAAAAATAGATGATTTAAAACATATACTGATCGGAACCTTTAAATAATTAAGGTAACAAAATCATCCTTCCTACTTTAGTAAGAAACACAACTGGGAACCTTTAAATAATTAAGGTAACAAAATTATCCTTCCTACTTTAGTAAGAAACACAACTGGGATTGAATGATTGACGAATATGATGGTAACCACCTAAAAAGAATTTACGTACTGTTCAAGTGTTTAGATGGAAAAATTTGGTGCTACAATATTGACTACAACTTGCCTATATGATGAGTTGTGGTTAGTAAAAGAGTGTCCTATCATTACCCTTCCACTAACCATAACTCACCGAGTGGGCAAGTTATGACAAAAAATGTGACACTAGAAGTGCTAGTGTTTAGATTACTTATCTACTTTGGATGTCAAGCTGGACACAAGTCTTGATTTTTATGGGTCCTCAAGAAATGAGTTGAGTTGCAGCTTTCTCATTTAATAACTCACATTAGAATATATACGCCAGTTGTTAGCCAAAAAAAAAAAAAAATTGTTTTGTGAAAAATGACCGAAGTCTTCAAAAAAAGATTTTCTAAATAATTTTTGTTGCTAGTAATAAACATAATATAATAATGATAAAAATGTGAAAATCTCAAGAACGAATAAAACTTTTTTTTTTAAAAGTTATAACACAGGAAAAGTTAAATAAAGAAATAATTTTAAAAACTTTTTATGATAAAAAAGGCGAAATTGTTTTTTTAGTAGTTTTTTTTTTATTTCTCATAAAAATTGTATTTTTTTTTTCCTTAAAATGGTTCATTAACAATTCCCTAAAAGTATCCAATAACTGATCCTAACAAAATTTAGATGAACAACTCACATATGAACAAGAAATTCATTAAAAAAAACTTAAAAATTATTGCATCTAAAATAATTAGAAGAATGAACTTTAAATAAATAAAAAAATTATTTAATTAAATCTAAATATATAAAATGCATCAATTTAAACATCCACAATCCCTTAGGCCGCCCCTTGCAAGAGATAGGAACTGATGGAATGAATTATTGCAAGAGATAGCAAATGATGGAATGAATTATATACCATAAAAAAGTCCCTTAAGTAATTTCCATTACATGTGCAAACAAGGAACCGTCACAATGGCACAAAGAAACACAAGTTCACATCTGAGATAGATTGTAAGAATTTTGTGCCCTTGGACATAGTATATGTGGACATAAAATCTTGTTTCAAAAAGCATCAGTATTTCAGTGATATCCATATGCATCCAAATAAGATTGATATGAATAGAACAACTTGCAAAACATGATTTGACTTGATTCATATTCTATATTTATCCAAAAATCAAGTGCTTGGAAGAAATGCTTGTGAGTGAAGAGAGATGAGTTATTTGAAGTAGAAATTTGGTGCACAAGCAGAGATGGATGCAACTAGTCACCTAATAATGTTGAAACAAGAATAATTGGAATTATTTTAAAATGTCAAGTACCTGATTTTATTTGACATTCCAACATTGGTAATATACTATTTAATAGGAATCTTATGCCACATGCTACTGACAAGATTGAAGTTCACATATGTTGCTGACAAGATTGAAGTTTCTGATATTCTGTGCTCAGTGCTTCTTTGCCCTTTATGGGATTTTTTACAAGAGTTGGATGCTTATTTTTATTTTTTAGAATTAAGTGAATAAATTTCTAAAAAAAGTCAACAATGCGGTGCTCTTACTTGAAGAAGATAGCAGAATCATGGACTTGATAGCTAGAACAACGAACTGTATGTGCACATATTAACTTGAAGAAGATAGACAACGTGCGGTGTTTTCAAATTTAAATATACTTTCCACCTCTCATTTTATAAAAGATATCATCATTTAGTTTTTGAGGATGTTGCGAAAACTATTGAGTAATTGAAGTTCGTACTTATCAAGACTTTGTTTGATTGGTCTCAAACTTGGGGATTTATGCATTGTACTTTGATTTTTTATATTTAGTCTCAAATTATTTTCTCTAATTGATTTTCTTGTATTCATTTTAGGTATTGTGTGTTCATCATGCCAAAGATGATAATAGGGTTATTGTTTATTGTATTTGAAGGGGAAATTTAGAAGAGTTAATTGTTTATTTATTTAAAACCATAAAGGGTCAATGCAAAGGCTCGAACTAGGGTATTTTTTGTTTAAAATAGATGTAACTTACCTCTATGAACGTGTCTGTGTTCAGCGTTTTTTTCTTTTTTTTCTTTTTCTTTTTTGCTGTGCGTTTCAAGGGACAAAGTTACTGTGTACATATTGTGCACTCACTATGCACGTACTGTTCATGCATTGTTCATGCACAGTTCATGCATTTTTCAGCAATTTTTTATTAAAAATGAGTCCGGCAGTATTATTCATACATTTTAAAATTATTTTCTACAGCATTTGCAGTTTTCATTTTTCAGCTGTATCCAAACGGATTTTAAGTCATTTCCTCAAATATGTTAAAAGGTACATTTAGAAATAGACAATCTTTTGCAAATTATCTTATGCTTACCACAAGTTATGTTATAAAGATGTTACGATTAAATTTGAATTAATCTTTTAGGGACCAATCAAAATTAACCTAAGATAATTTTATGCATGATTGTCTAGAATCTTTGAATCAATTATAATTTTCCTCTCCATTGATAATGATCACGAAGGATGCAGTTTCTTGATAAATATGTTTATTAATATGCCTAGACTAATCCCTTGGATGCTATGGAGATATGTGAGTTGCGATCAGGTGTGTGAGGAGTGATGAAAAAAAATATCTAAAACATCATAAACAAATGGTTGGTTTTCGAGCTGGGATGATAACCTAGCACTATAGACTCTCTAAGAATGCAATTTTGTACACTCTTGCTTATGTATGGACATTGGTATCTGTATTTGGGGATGTTAGTACTGTCTAATGTGACTAAAGAACCATTTACTTCGTTGTAAAATATTTTTTAATGAAAAATACCACTAAAACATAAAATAACTAAAATACCATTGGGATGTCAAAAATCAGCAAATTGTCCCTGAAACCTCTAACATGACCAACATATTTTCACAAGAAACTACCCAGAAAAAGAGAGCTGAAATATCACTCTAAGTCAATTTGAGGGTTTTAGGAATATTTTTGGACATCATTAGGTATTTTTGTTACTTTTCAGGTTTGTGACTATATTGGTAAGATTCATTATTAAAATTTTAATTATTACTAAAAACACCAAATATTAGAATGATAGGTTCTTGGAATGGAATTCGATGGGAATATGACTTAAAAAATAAGGCAACTATCAAATATGATAAAAGTACGGTCATATGTGATGTTAGTATTGCCTAATATGATGTTGGAACCATTACATGTGAGTAACAAATAAGAAAGCTACAAAATGTGCCAAAAGTACGGTCATATATGATATTAGTATCATCCAATGTGTTGATAGAACTATCAAATGTGATATTTTGGTAATTTGGTACCATACTCCAAAAAAATGGGGTATAGTAGAATTAACCCATCAATAAATTGTAAAATAAGTTGTAATAAGAGCACTAGCAATGAATGTGTAAATGCTTAAAAAAAATTTAGCATATGTGACCGTAGACTTCTACCGGTAGAAGCCTACAATCACAAATGCTAAAATTAAAACCTACTTTTTATTAGACTTCTCTTGTCAATCTCTCTCCTCTTTCGTAAGAAGCATGAACATGGTATGGGTACGAAATGACAATACGGAAATTTAAAAAAAAATTGACTTGGGTACTGCTGCTACTGCAGGACATGTGTATTGAATAGTTATTATATATATTGTTATTTATATTTTTATATATAATTAATCATATATATAAAGAGTAATAATGGATAATGAAGAAAATCCATTAATATTAAAAGATGTTTAGAAATTATAATAAAGATCAAGAATAATGATATCTTATTAATTTTTAAACTCATCCTCCTTCCCGTATGTGTGTGTGTGTTTAAAAAAAAAAAAAAACTCAGCGTTATCGAATCGTCCTACATTGGTAAGATGTGATAGTGAGAAAATGTTTATCACTTGCTCCATGACAGTAATCGCCGTTGGTGTTGGTGTTGGCGTGTAAGTGTATTTCCTTATTTTATCTTCCCTCTCCTATATATATGTGTCTGCGTGTGTGTTTATCAAATAAAAAAAAAAAAATGCACTAGTACTACCATTCACAGCATGAATGCTTTCATCCTTTTGTGAAAGGGTATATGATTCTTATTGTTCCTGTATTCTGCCTATATCCTACATTTTTTTTAAAAGGACATGTCTAGAACACACATGCAGAATTGTCTGCGATATGTTAAGTGTCAGATATAAGTACGACACTCGAAATGAAGTATTCATACTTTCTAACTTCTTTCTCAGCTTTCTCACTTTCTCATCCCTCTCCACTTTCAAACCAACCTCTCACTATTAATCATCGCAACTTCCTTTTTTTCCCGCTCACCCTTTTTCTCAGTTTTTTATACTCTCTCCAGACTGTCTCTCTTGTCTTGGTGGTGGCTAGTGTGACGATGTAGTCTTAGAACGTCTCTCTCTCTCTCTCTCTCTCTCAATTTGTGGCAATTGGTGTTTATAGGTGTTCCATGGTTGTGGGTAAGTGAGTGTGAGTTAGTTGTGGGATAGTAAATACTGAGGCTAACTTAAAAAACTCCACTTTTACTACTTTTTACAAATAAAAGGTGTTACGTTCACAACCTTTTTACAAAAAATCGTAAGGGGTAAGTTGTTATTGGTTCTAATTTGAATTTAAAACTTAAATTACTTTTTTACTTATCCATAATAACTTTTTATTTTTCTACAAGATATAATTTTTGCTCTAGCCTAATCTAAGAGTCTGTTTGGTTGGAGGGGTGAAAAAATGGGAGGATAGAAAATTGTGGGAGGATGAAAAAGTAGAAGTATAGAAAAAATTTTATTTTCTCTCATTTTTGTTTGGTTGAAGTGGAAAAGTAGAAAGTTGAAAAAAATGAGTTTAAATAAATTTACTCATATACCTTTGTTAAAGAATGATGCCAAATTAAAAAAAGTGACAAATAACCACACAAAAAAGAGCAATCACCCAAACTTTTTATAAAAATAAAAAACATGTTAAAAAAATCACATCTAGTAAAAATAAAAATAAACTATCATGCCCAAACCCTAAAAAATTAAAAGAACAAAAAATTAGAAAAAAAGAGAGGCAATGTTAATGCCGAAGAAAAAAAAAAAAAAAAAATGTGACAATTGGCAACGTATTGTCCAGGAAAAAAAAAAAAAAAAAGCAAAAAAAAGGGGCAACGTTACTGGCGGCAAGGTTGTTGCCCCAATAAAAAAAAAAAAAAAAAGTGCAAAAAGAGGGGCAACATTGCTGCCTAGCAAAAAGAAAAAAAATACAACTTAAATTAAGGATATTTGTGTAAAGTACATCTTTTAACATTTTGTTTTTCTCATTTTCCTCCTAAATTGGGAGGTTAACAAAAGGTAGCCCAGGAGGGAAAATTTTCCCCCACTTTCTTTTTTTTTTAAATTTTTTCTCTTCAACTAAATAATAAAAAATATCATTTTTTATTTTATTTTTCTCTTCTTATTTTTCATTCTCTTTTTTTTACCAAACCAAACATACCCTAAGTTTATATATGTGTGAAACTTTCTCTTTGAAGCTTGAACTCTCAATTTTTGTATTTATAATTGTAGACTGACCACAGCACCATGGTATAAATATAACATTTCTATTTAACATACATTAGCTTTAATATTTATTTATCTACATTATTTAAATATTAATTTTGCTCTCTCTCTAAATAAATAAATAAATATTTTTTTTTCTCTCTCTCTCTAAATAAATAAATATTTTTTTTCCCTCTTCCCCCACCTCTTTTTCCACAGCAACACGGCGAACACCCTTTTACAGCACCACCGCCGACCCACGTTCACCTTCACTGCCAATCACAAACATCGACCCAATCACCAGACACACCCCTCGCACCAACAAGCCTCATCACCTGCGTATGGCGAGGCTGCTGCGTTTTGATAGAACATCCCATGCTAGAGCTCTAAAGGATTTGGCTTGCTCTTGCTCTCTTACTGATTTCGCAAATCTTTGACATGTTTGATGAAATGCTTGCCTTATAATCTGTCTATTTATAAATATATACATATATTTGATGTGTTATATGGGATTGAACATGCTTGATAATATTTGTGGTTTCATTGGGTTTGCTTCTCTACTCTTACCCATTTGATCTAATTGTTGTTGCTGTATTTGTAATGTAGTATCACTGTCACTCAGAGTTTGAAAGTGATATTTAGACAGATTTCTTTGCATTATCAGCTACAGGCTATTCTGTTCAGCGTTACAGACGGCCTTGGTATCGGCCAAAGACTCCATTTTGAGTTCTGTTGCTACTGAAGTTGCCTCTGTTGAAGGTAGACTTATTTACCTTCTATATAAGCCTAGGCTGAAGCTCACTGCTACAAAGAATGAAAACCCATTTTCAGAAATTACATTATTTACTTAGATAACTAAGATAAGGCAAAAGGGATTCCATTGGCCATTATATATAATCTGTTTCGTAGTGTCATTGCAGTTTCTTGATAAAACGATTTATCTAGATTTAGACTGCTTCAGGCATGAGAAATTGTATTTTTACTAAACTCCTTATGTTTCAATATGAGCAATGCTAGGAATTTAATCGTTTGAGAGACTTCTTACTATTAATGAAGAGCCATCCAAACTTCAAAATCAATTGCAAATTGGATTAAGAATATTTTGAATTTACATTAATTCTACTACAAATTCAATTTAGTCCAAATTCAATTTGGCAAACCACTATACTGGTTTTTATTTTATTTTTCTAGAGCTATATGAATTCTTTTCCACTTTGTTTCGTTTAAGAATTTAGGGCCTTTGTGTTAAAAAAAAATGTCTAATTTTGTGATTGATAACTTTCTTTTTACTTCGTGTGTTGTTGGGTGTATTCCTCTATCAATAGGGAAATTTATTGGGATCAAGTTTGCAAGTGCTTTCTCAACTTAATTGCTTTTTCTAGCTTGATATATTGGTTTCTTTAAATGCTTAGTTTTTCCTCATCTTTGGTATTTTGGATTAAATTTGAGATTTGGGTTTAGAATTTGTTTTTTTCTTTGTTGTTACCTACTTTGATTACTCTTTTTTTTTGGCATTGTCACTTATGATTAAATTTCTATATCTTTCTTTAGTTTAATTTTATTTGGTTTGATTCAGATCTAGGCATTATGTGATGTAGAGGTGGTCTGTGAATGTGATGTTGATGACGACAATGGGCATGAAGATCATGCTGTTGATTATGGTACGACTTTGGGCTTGTTTTAGAGCTAAATTTTTTAATATTTCAGGTTTTGAGTTCAAATTTCATATTTATGGTTTTCAATTTTTTTTTTCTTTGAGTGTCCTGTCAGTTTGGTCGTAGAGAAAATTAACTTGTATTCGGATTTCTTATGTTTGAATAATTATGGTATAAATGTTTTGAGTAAAAGATATGTATTTAGTATAATTGACTTCAAACTTTTTGTATATAGGAGTTTATTACATTTATTTCTATATGACAATAATTTTTTTTTTTTTGGGTATAATGAAACAATTGCATGTGGTATAGATCAATAGCTCCTATTGGTGCTTTGCTTTCATCTACAATCGCTTTATTTCTATTGATTGGTATTAATTCTTGAGTAACATAAGCCTTTGGATAGAATTTTTGCAGTAGAGGCATTTGATTTATTAATTCTTTTTAATCTTTGGTAAATACAAAAGTGGCTCTATCATATTTTTGTTCTTTTTCTATATGGTTTATAATTCCTCTGTTTATTTGTATAAAAGTTTGTATTCATTTTTTGGCATTGCTACAGATGATGAATTAAATGTAGAATTTAAGATGATTAGAGGATAGTCCTTAAATCACTTTGTGACATGAAGGTAAACCATCACTAGTTTTTTTTGCTTGTTTAGTTTTGATATTATTCTTGAAAGATTACTTATAGTTGTTATATATATATATATACATATATATATATATATATATATAGAGAGAGAGAGAGAGAGAGAGAGAGAGTATTTGGGTCTTAAACATCATAGATGGCTTGAAAACATTCGTGATTGGTGTGTCTTCAGGCAACTTTGGTGCGGTCACTGTGTCCCTGCATGGTATGTCATGCTGGAGGATGATTAGCTGAAGGAGTTTGGTGCTTGCAATGAACACTGGGTGGGTGCAAGAAATAAGGATGAGTCTCAAGTGGAGGCTAGTCAAATATGTAATGGGAAGAAGATTCATTTGAGTCCAGATCCTGACATGCTTGATACATGGTTTTCTTCTGGTCTCTTTCCATTAACTTTTTTGGGCTGGCCTGACAATACAGAAGATCTAAACACATTTTATGCAACTTCGGTTTTGGAAACTGGCCATGATATTCACTTTTTCTGGGTTGCTCGCATGGTAATGCTAGGAATGAAGTTGGGTGGTGAACTGGTGATGTACCTTTTAGAAAGGTAACATGACCTTACCCTGTTATATCTTTAGAACCATGTCATAATTTTCTTTGTCCTAAGTTGCATAATACACAACCTATAACATGACATTTGACTAAAGATTCAATATTATAAGACAAATATTTGTTAACTACATAATGTTATATATGTCTGACATTCTAACCATTCTCAGACTAAATATGACAATACTTTCAGGTTCAGGATTTATTCAGCTGGTGATGCTCCTTTGCTCTAGCTCAAGTTGGATCTTCTCCCCCTAAGAACTGGTGGAGGCCGAGCCAGAGGTTGTGGTTTCAAGAGATACTATGTGAGATGTGTAAATTACCAGTAAAAAGATAGGTATCTATATGTTTAGATAAAGGATGAATGGTTTCTTGTCAATATTTAGCAGGAAGGGATGTATATCCACAAGATATGACCTAGGGCATTATTTGTCTCCTGAAATAGTGGCAGTGAAACCAGAAAAGGTCCCTATAGACCTTTCACATAACTCTTATCTTCTGACTTGGTGTTCACTCTATCAATAAAATGCATACTTGAATTTGTGCTAGCCCTTTTATTGTAGCCACTGGGAAACTTCTCAGATACATTGTGGTGTGTTTATTTTCGATGACTCCAGAAACATTTGGGAGCTACATCATCAAATGATTGTAAAACAAATAAAGAGCCTCTTTCCCCCTGAGTTTTCATTTTATAACTCAAGAAATGGGGCCTAACTGCTTCTCTCTTATATCATTTCATTAGCAGGGTTGAGGGTTATGGTAAGGGAGTATGAATGCTCTTGCTCAATTTCAGTCTGGTGGCCGTAAAAAATTTATTTGATATATATGGTTGTGCTACAAGTATCAGTTAAAGCTATTTGCAGATATGTATACATGCATGTCTGTATATAGATGCCAATCCTCTTTGGATCAAATGTCATCTCCTTCTGTAAACAATAGCTGCAGGGTGAGTTCATTAGTTCAATCCCATACAGATGCATAAGTTGTATTATTTCAACAACAAAAATAAAGCCTTAGTCCAAATGGGGTTGGCTATGGATTCTCAATAGACCAATAGGAGTCACTTATGCATAAGTTATTAACTTATAAAAAAATGTATTCGGTATATTTGTAATTTTTTCTTTTTATTTTCTATATAGTGTACATTTTCCTGTGCAAAACTATTATATTAACTGAGGTGATGTGAGCGCCTTAAACTCTATGCAGGTTTATTTGCATCCCATGATATGCATGTGGGCCCAAGATGTTTAAGTCCTTGGGAAATGTCATTGATCCGCTTGGAGTAATAAATGAAATATCCTTGGAAGGTCTTCATAAGAGACTAGGGGAGGGTAACTTAGATCCCAAGGAACTGACTGTTTCTGAATGTAGTGCTGATGCTCTCCGCTTTGCACTAATTTCTTACACAGCTCAGGTTCATTTCTGTACCCATCTTTCTTTCACTCATTTGTCTGTTTCCTTTAATTGATTCACTGAAATCTGTAATCATTTTGTCTTCCAGTCTGATAAAATAAATCTGGATATCCAAAGGGTGGTTGGGTATCATTAGTGGTGTAATAAATTGTGGAATGCTGTATGATTTTCTATGAGCAGGCTTGGGGATGATTATGTTCTGCCCACAAATGTAAATCCAAATGACTTTCTGTTTAGCTATCAGTGGATACTCTCAGTATTAAACAAAGCCATATCCAAAAAAATTATGGATTTGGAGTCGTATGAATTCTCAGATGTAGCAAATACTGTGCATTCCTGGTGGCAATACTGTGTGATATTTGTATTGAAGCAAATAAGCCTTTCTTTGCTGGGAATAATCAAAAGTTTGAGTCTAAGAGGAGTTTTACTGAAGACACACTTTGGTTATATCTTGACAATGGGTTGTGATTGCTTCATCCTTTTATGCCATATGTTACAGAAAAAATATGGCAGCGGCTTCCTTCATCAAGGGACCATACAGCAATAGAATCAATTATGATATGCAAGTACCCATCAATTTTAGAGGTAATTTTAGTTTTCTAATTTGGAAGAGAAAATGTAACGCACTAATAAGCTAACATTATTATCTCTAAGTAGCCAATTATAAAGGTCATGTGAATTTTTAGCTTGAAAGTGAAAATTATGGCTTAGATAAGGCGAACCATTGGATGGCTCCCTCCTCCCCATGTAAGAGTAAGGTTTTTTTTTTTTTTTGGGGGGGGGTTTAATCCCAATCAAAAAAGAACAAATGAAAGAAAGAGACAGTCAAGGAACAGAAAAGGTAGACCTGTCAGGGTGCCTCCTAGTGGTTGGAGGGATGAGCTGTAGACCTAGATATATTGGGTTTGATCCCTACTAGGAGTTTCCCCAGATTACTTGATACACGATTCTGGTAGGTGGATTTGTGTATCTGTGTTTTACTCACTAGGGGTGTGGGTCCAACGTGCCTTTTCTTGGTGATGTTCAATGTCATAAAAAAAGGGACAGATAAGGTAGACCATTAGATGGCTGACCTGGATGTGGGGCTCAACATTTGATGTTTTGCTTCCTTGAAACAGAACTATTCAGTTAGCTAAATTCAATAACTTTTAAGCATAATTTTGACACGTAATATTGTTCATGGTAATGAAGGGTTTTTCCTCTCACTACATTTAATTTCTTTTATAGTTCACTATTTGACTCAAATAGTGTCCAAGGATTTGGTGACAATTTGATTTGCATTTTTTTCCATGAATCATGGCTTCTGGTTTATTGTTCCCACCATCCCATATTGTTGGTCCTATTTAGAAAATCTGAGTATTCAGTTAGGAAAGTTATAAAATTGTGGTTATTAATTTTTAAAGTGGACAGCATTTTTGGATATCTTCAATGGAGTAGAGGACCAACAATATTGAATGGAGGGGAAGTATAGTACACTGCATAAGTTGTTTGAAAAGGTTATGACAATAAGAATTTGATTTAATAATTCATATTATCACTGTTTGATGATCTTCATGTTATCTCAGGGCTGGACAAATGAAATAGTAGAATATGAGATGGATCTTGTAGATTCTGTGAAATCTCTCAGGTCACTTGTAAATGAAAGATGTGAAAGGTAATTGGATTCAATATTTTAATATAAAATGTAAATAAAAAATCCTCTTCATTTGTTTTTTGGATCAACTTTTGTTTGTTCTCTCACTCCTTTTTTTTTTAAAATAAATAAATAAAAAGAAAAGAAAAGTGGCTGGGACATTATTCTTCTGCCTAACCAAGTAAAAATTTACACTTTTGTTTTTGATATACAAAACTTTAATTTTCTCAACCCAAGAAAAAAGGTGAAATACTAAATAAAGAAAGAGTCTGAGATATGGCATGCCAGGAGTATGCAGAAGGAACAGCCTTAGATAAAATTAAAGCCTAGAACTGAAAAGGTCAAGGAAAATACCATTTAGGATGATGAACCGAAAGTTTAAAAAGGATGATATTGGAAACATCATTTCTATCATGTGGATAGGGATCTTCACACCCTCAAAAACTTTTAACTATTGCAGTCCTGGCAGTTAGCATTTATATGTTCTCTTCCTTGCATTGTTTATCTTTGTTGTTTTCTGAGGGTTCCCAATGCTCTATGATTCCTGCTTAGTGGAATTCCAAAAGAAAGTTAGTTGGGTCTTTATTTAGGGAATTATTGATTGCTACGAATGTTTTTAAAAGCTTAAGGCACAAATGAAATTAATTCTTTATTTTATGATTCCTGATGCCTTTGCTCAGTTTCTTTCATGTTTTTATTTGAAGTGATATATAACTAAAGAAAATGATTAAAATTTATAATTTTTTTTTCAAATTTCTATTTAGAAGATGGAACTCTGTATAAATGAGGATCTAATGTGCATTGTGAGATCGGATGCAATGATTGAATCAATATCTCATAAGGGAAAAAATGAGAGGAGAAAAGAAGAAAAAGGTCTCTGTTTTTCTCTTTAGTAAATGAGGGAAAGTGGTGGCAAAGTAATTGAGGATATTGTAAAAGCTCTATGAGGCACTTCTACATTGTTCTTAGCCCTTGTATCTGTCTTGAAATAATTTTCCCTAAAATCCTAACTAATATGAGATAAATTTCGTACTTATGAAACTGCCAATGAGCAGTAATTCGAATGGCTTCTCCTCTCGTACAAGGGGAGAGGAGGGTGAGGTGGGTTCAAAACTCATCAACTGCATAATTTGCAATAACAAAATAAAAGTCACACTAATGAAACTGAGTTATGGTGAAATTCAAATTTTTCTTTCCCTTCTTTCTGGTCAAATAGAGTCCCCATAATTGTGAATCTGTGAAAGTTTGTGTTAAATTTAGTCGAAATTTGTCGCCAATGATCTTTAGCTCAACTGGCACATCTTTTGCTTGTAAGTGCTAGGTGTGTGTGTAACTTACCCATTAAAAAATATATTTAACCAAATTTGTCCTATTGAAAATTACAAGATCCCCTAATTATGGCTATGATTCTTCTGTCTTCAGGCAACCAGCTTTTGTGCTTTGCAGAAATAAAGCATTTGCAAAGGTTATTGTCAGCCATTAACGGGAAATTATTACTCTTGCCAATTTGTCAACTTGAACGGTATGTTGCAAATGTTGCTCTTAAAGTGGCTCTTGTGCATTCATGTTTGAGACACTAACTATCAAAAAATAGAAACACGCGCACATTTCAGACATGCTTTCTTCTACATGTTGAAGCTCTCAACAATCAAGTATATGCATGCAAAGCAGTTTGATATACCATAATGGCATGTTTTCTTTAAAAAAATTTAACGATTTTTATCTGATTTTCTTAGAGTATCCATACTATGCCAAAATCTTTAGTGCTCTTTTATAAATTGGTTTTCATTTTCCGGAATATATACAATTTTTTATTTTGATACTGATTTTGGCGAGCAAGTGAAGCTAATATCTAAAATTTAATGTTCCTTGTGAGCCAAGTTCAGTCCAAGTATTCATTACATGGACAAGATAATGTTATTTGATTTTCTTTGCCTGCCTTTGTATTGTATGTTTTATATTAGTGAAGTCTTTGTAGCCATGTGGTTAAGCATGCGTGTCTATGTATTAAAATGCTCCTGAGTAATTATTCTGCTACTGTATCTCTCTAAGTTACTGATGGATTTTAAATGGCACTTCCAATTTAACAAGTAGAAAAACGATAAGAAATGGTGTAAAATTTGGGAATGGTGTTGGGAAGGGCGTGAAATGCTTCAAAACATTAAACAAAAGATTAAGTATCAAAGAAAAGGCTTAGTTGCTGTTATAGTTAGTATCAAAGAAGACAAAATTCTACATTCTTCAGGCGCGCCCACCCCCCCAGGAAGGCAAAATTCATTGGCTTCTGTATATTGTGTACGAGTGACTCATTAATTTATTGTATTGCTGTTGAGCAAACTTATTTTCATTAATTTCACGTATTGCTGTTGGGCAAACTTATTTATGAGCATCTGCCAAACTGAATTCGTATTACCTCTGATCAAGGTACACCCATTACAGTAGATTCTAGATTTTAAACCTTTTAATTAAGGGATACTTACCATTGATAATCTTGTTAAAAGAGGTCAGTCCCTTGTTAATTGGTGTTGCATGTGTCAATGTGATGGGCAAACTGTCGACCAGTGAAGTTACTTCACTGTAAGTTGGCTTATGCTTAATGGTGTGAAGTTTTTCATGTGTTTGGGGTCCATTGGGTAATGCCGAAGACACTTATCTCTTCTTTTTGCATGGGAGAATTGGTTTGGAGAGCACTGTCAGCTATCTGGAATATGATACCAGTTTGTCTACTGTGGTTTGTTTGGTAGGAAAGTAATAATTGCATCTTTGAAGATAATGAGAGATCTAGATCTTTTAAAAAATCTTCATTTTGGTACTTTATTTCAGTGAGCTTGTATTTGAGGTCTTACACAATGTATTTCAATTTTTGCTTTCTACAATCTGTTAGCTCTTAGCTGTAGCTCTTGAGCTTTTTGTAGTTTCTTCATGCCGGGAGTGTTCCTGATGTTCATTTTTTCAATAAAAGATCTATTACCTATCAATATATATATATATATAGGTACAGCTGAAACATTAATACTAGCCTTGTTACCATATTGAATGTGTCGTTATTTTTAATGTTTTGTTTATAAAATCTTTTATTTATTTATTTCTTTTTGATAGATATAAAATCTTTTAGTAATCAGGAAGAATGATGTTGAATGAAACAACAGAGATTACAGACTCCATTATCGATGACATCCCTCTTCAGCTGAACTTTTATGCAAGACAAATTTTTTTTTTTTAAAGAAGACGCTGAGTAACTTTCTTTCTTAGATTTATGTAAATGCCCCAAATGGGTAGACCAAATATTAAAGTACAAACTTATTTTGCAAAAATATACCTTATACCATACATTATGGAAAACGGAATATAATCCAACACTAATCATACTTTCTGGGGCACGGTGACCCTACCAACACTAGTCATACTCGTGCATGGCATTTGCCCAAAGTATGATTTTCCCTTGCAGTACTTCCCCCCTCCATATAACACCACTCTTAATAAAAACAATAATCATAGAAAATAAAAATTATATTCCTAATAAGCAACCGTTCTATATATTAAATTAAGCTTCTTCTCCTTTTCTTTTTTATTTTTGAGAAGGCACTAAATTAAGCTCAATATTATTAAGCTATAAATTATTAATATTTCAATCAAATTGAGTGACTCCATAATGCCATGTTACTATTAGTTTCCATGTCATTTTCATTGTAACAATGAGGTGGAGACAACAACATCCCCTCTGCCATATCTGTCAACAACCCTGGCATGTCGAAAACTGTCTCATCATCCATAAAAAACACATCTTCCGCCTTCGTCTCAGCCGCCTCTGATGTTGTTGCCATTGTCGTTATTGTTGCATTTTCTAATTCTTGACTCAATTCATCCCTAGAAACCCCATCCAACTCTGCTGGTCGAAATAATTCAGCTGCCTCTGCTGCTGCCCGTTGAATATCCTTCGCCGCTGTCGACACTGGAACTGGTAACTTCCATGTCGAGTCGGCGAAATTCAGGCATGCGGATCGGCCACGAAGTGCAATGGCAGCCACATCATGTGCACGTGCTGCCATTTCTGCAGTGGGGAAAGTCCCAAGCCAAATTCTAGACTTCTTATTGGGCTCACGCATTTCACAAACCCATTTCTGTGAGTTCTTCCTCCTAACTCCACGATACACTGGGTGTCTTGTCTCTTTGAATTTTTTTCTCCCATCTCGTTTCTTAGGATTCTTAGAAGCCAACATGATTTCATCTTCCGACAAGTTTATCATGCTAGCACTACCACTCTCTAACTCCAAGGACCTAATATCAAACCGTGTTAGATATTGTGGAGCCGAGGAATGTCTTTTAAGATTCATGTCTAAAACAAAGCTAAATCTCAAAAGTGCTTAATTTATAGTAATGGAGTACACTGAAAAAAAAAAAAAAAACACTCTCTTTGATAAACAAAAAAAAAAGAAAAAAAAAGAAAGATATTCTTTTTATCAAACTTAGTACTTTCTTTTTTTGAGAAGAAAACTCAGTACTTTTAGTTAGATTGTATTGAAGTAGTAAGATATGAGTAAGCAAAGGGTAGTGTTCATGTTGGTGTTTGCTGAGGTAGTAAGAAGAGTGAGTGTTGGACATATATATAGGCGTTATGAATTTTTAAGCAGGAGCGCGGAGCGTGATCAGTGGACAGGCTGTGATAAAGCGTTCTCTATGCCGACGGTTTTAACGATTTTGATTGGATGACATTTAAGCCAAGAGGATCGTGTGGTATTCAAGGTGACACGTGGGGGCCTTGTCCCACTCAGGATTTTTAGAAAAATGTAATTGGGCATAGTTCTGCCGTCGCTAAAAAGTAACACGTGTGTCCCCACTCTCCTTTTCTCTATAGATATAGATAGAGTGAATGAATGTTCGGTTGTGTCACACTCAGCGTCAAGGGATGGTCCGTCTTTTATCACACAGTCACCGCTGGTGATTCATGGTCAACACATTATCAACTTTTTCGGTTTTCGTTTTGTACCCGTGCGAGGAGAAAAATTACTCGCCCATTTTTCTTTTTATTACTAATATTTTGCAGCCTATATTTATTAGAGTACTAGCGTCTCAGGCGTGCCTTCCCAAGTCGCATTTATCAAACTAAAACTTAATTTATCAATTTTAACATATCATTTTCAAGAATGGCTTTACAGGTAGCTCAAGGTTAAAATAAACTTCTGGCTTAACCTAAAAAATAATATTACATATAATTTTTTTTGACCCTTTAAAATAAAATTTTGAACAACCTGATTCTAAATTTTATTTAAATCCAATTGAAATAAACTTAAAATATGATCATCTTAGCGTTATTTTCATAGTATTCTAACAATAAAGGTTAAATAACAAGTTGTAATTGACTTTTTATCTGAATCCATAACTAACATCACTTTTTTACACACTTTTAACAACTTATCACCTATATTTTATTGTGTAAATGTTATGTTATGTTAGTAGCACTAATATTAAAATTAATCATTTGTTAAAAAAATAAATAAATAAACCTTCTCCCTGGATTTTAGCTTACTTTGTCGTTGATGATAGAACGAAATTTTTTTTTCTTGTAATTTTCTTCTTCATCAGCAAAAAAATTACACAACTTGTACAACCGACTAATCTATATTTACATCTATGATTCTTTTCTCATTCTCTCTTTCTCCCTTCTATGGTTTCTTTCTTGTCTAATCAAGTAGTTTGATAAGTATTCCACAGTTTTTCGAGTCCAAAAAGTCTTTTAGTGCATACTCCCAATCCAAGAGAATGACCACGTGTATGGTTAAAAATGTATACACTTTGAAAGTACAATCTTATTTTCGTTACTTTTTTTTTTCTTAGTTTCATGTTTACTCTCAGGCCTACTCTTAAATGTGGTACTATTCTTCTTTACCATATATTTTGATTTAATTGATATTACATATGATTATAATAAATTATTATTAATTTGACAAATATTATGATTAGTTATTTAATTATATTTATTTATACATTGTCTTACCTATTTTTAAACTATTAATAACTTTTTTAGACTATTGTACATTATAGTTGTATTATATACTATTTAGAATACTATGTTAGATTATTGCATGTAATATGACAATTGTATATACCCAAAAAAAAAAAAAGATAATCATTTTATTTTTTACTCTCCCACAACAAAATCTTAACTCAAGACACTATTGACTCCCCTAAAAAAAAAATCTTGGAGCTGGCATTGATCATTTTACAATACACTTTACTAGGGGTGGCAATTTGTGTTTGTGTGTCAGGTTCATGTCGCATAGACTCATGAGTATCCGATTATACGAGTTAACACTAACCCAACAAGTTTATTAAATGAGTCAAGATTCCTTAACCCTAACATGACTTATTTATTAAATGGATCAATCGTGTTGAACTTGTTTATCAAATTTTATCAAAATGAAAAAAAAAAAAAATAGTATTAACCAAACTGAATTATAAAAAACAAAAAAAAAATATTTTAAATATAAAATTCAAAACTAACGAGTAACTGTATCATAAATAATCATTCAAAATAAAAGTATATTTCAATATCACAAATAATCAATCATAATATGTCAAATAAAATAGACCACAATAACTGATAAATTTATATACCTAGGATTTGAAGGGTATATTAGTAAAATGTCATTTATTTTAAACAGGTCAAGCAGGTTCCATGAATTGGACACTAACCTAACTCGTTTATTAAGCGAGTTAGTCATGTTAACTCGAATATGAAACTAACCTATTGAGCCTCAACTCATAACCTGTTAATTTTGCGTCATGTTGTGTCAGGTTCTCGAATCGTGTCCAATTTTGCTACCCCTACATTCTACATCACATATTCTATTTTAACATTACACGACATTAAAATAATTTAAAAAAAACTCAACTATATTAAAAAATTAATTAAAAAAAAAAAATCAAACCAAACCAACCCAGTAGTCCATCAACCCGCATCCTACCACCACTGTTCAACCCCCCCAAATCCTCCACCACTGCCATTGAAACCCACCACAAGAGACACCAAAACCACCAAAAAAACCCATCCCAAAACCAAAACATAGACACCATAAGACAAAACAAGAATAGAAAAATGAAAAGAAAATAAGAGAAATAGAGAGAAGAGAGAGAGACTAGCGGCCATTGATAGTGGCTTCACCGGTGAGCTTTAACCCACAACCCAAAGAGAAAGAGGCACCGGTGAGAGAGGGACAAGAGAGAGGGGAGATATTTGAAAAGAGAAAGAGAACAGATAAGATAGAAATTTTCTTTTACCGTTGTATTAATAGAACGGTATTGTAGCATTTTGGAAAAATAATTGCGTTTTGACACACCTGATGATGTATGGATTTTGGTGTTTGGTGTGCCAAATGCTAAAAATTTAACATGTTTTAGATTTTGGTACACCTAATGCTAATGCTCTATAGAGAAATGCTATGTGTATGTACACAACATTTTTACATCATATCTTAGGTGCTAAGTCATTATTGGTAAGAAAATAAGTAATTTCAATAATGACTTCAAATTAGAATTCAGCAACAATTTACCAAATTGGATTTGTTATAAAAATATTGTAGACGTAGTATTTCACTTTACTAGCCACTAAGTTGTAACCCTTGTATACACATTTTTTTTTATCATAAAAATATACATAATTAATTAAATTATTAGAAAAATAAACGTAATTAAATGCATGTTAAAATTATTGTCTAAGTTTAATACTACTTATGATCATTTTTATTCTAATTTTAATAAAATAAAATGTGTAGTAATTTTTGTTGAATAAGTATATGATTGTTTTTTTTTTTTTCATTAATATTGGATTCTTAGTATTTTGCACTCATTAACTCACTTGCATTCGGTTTGTTTCGGCAATAATGTTTTCTAGAAAATTGTTCATTTTCTAAAAGGTATTTTCCATAAAACTATCTTATTTCCTTATGTTTGGTAGCAAACTTAAATGAGTTGAAAAATAATCTCATAACTTCCATTTCTTGAGAGAGAGTTTCAACTTATGGCGTTCGCTTCTAATGATAGCTCTTTATTATCAGACCAAGACACTAATCAGTTTTTGGTGTAGGCAAGAATTGAACCCTAAATCTCTTATTCAATCATCAAAGACTTTACTAGTTGAGCTAGCTGGAACCTACCTCATAGCTTCCTTTTATTTAGTTTGCTGTGAGATAGATTTGTTTTCTAAAAAAATTTAGTGGAAAATAATATCTAAAAATAAAACATACTTTTTTTGTTGATCAAAGATAATTTTCATTTGACTCATTTTTTCTGATGCTACTAAATATTTGAAAACACAAAAAAACTATCTTTACATAACGTTTTCCGTCAAAACAAACAAAACGTTGACACCAAAATTTAAAAACTTAAGTGGACACATAACACAAAATTAGCGTACAATTAAAATCTAATTTAAAATATAATTAAATTTTCTCTCAACATTTGCTATGCGTGTGAGTGAGATTTAGGGGGGGTGGAGGGGACAATTTCTCCCTCTATGGTTGGGCTAATTTATAATTGTCCCCATTATTTTTGAAACCAACTATGGACACCGATCAGTATTCAAGAGGAAGGAAACCACCCCCATCGACTTCATTTACATTGGAAGGGCGTGTTGCTATTTTTTATTAAAAAATAACACTATTTATTTCTTTTTCTTGGCAACATGTGATGACGTGTGTGTTAGTGAGACTCTTTTCTTATTTTATTTTATGGAGTCCCCACTAACTATTGGTTATTCTAAGTGCAATTGGTCACCTAATATCTAATTCATTTTAATTACCTAATTAACTAAAAATCAATCCTAGGGGCTCCTAAGCTAATTAAGGTAACCAAAGCTCTCAAACCAAAGATTCTTGGGCTCTAAAATTTGGTTACATGCGATGAAGGTGTTAGGCACCCCACACCGTCAATCCAAATGATTGTACCTTATTTTAATTTAATTACAACAATCACATTTTAAAGTGTAACTTATATACTTTACTTTTTTTTTTTAAAGACTTTTTGTACAAACAATAAAAATACATAGCATGTGAATAAAATATAACATACATATAGCATGCGATATTATTTGCAAAGAGTATGTACAAACAAACATGTGAAAATATTTATAAGCAACATGTAAAAATATACGTTGCATGAAATAATATACATAGCTAGCATTTGAGTATTTAATAAATATTTAGCGTATGAATATTACTCTACAACGTAATAAAGGAGATATGAAAAAAAAAAAATTATCATCCAAGTGTCATTCTTGTACAAATACACAACAAACCAAAATGTTTAGTGTAGGGGGAAATGTTGGCTTGATTGGATGCCATTAATTCAATTAAGGTGAATTATGGACGCATTGTACCCTCTTAAAAATCATGTCTTTAAAAATGTGATAATATTCCTTGCATCTCTTAAAAATGGATATTGCTTTACATTTGAAAAGCTGAGCATTTTATTTTTGAAAAAAAGAAAAAAAAAAAAGGTTTTGTTTAAAAAGATGAGTATCTTATCTTTGAAAATCTAATGAGTTTTTTAAAAGGGTTGGTTTGAAAAAGGTTATCTCTCGAGTATACATAGAAAGGGAATTTGATGGCTAAGAAAGAAAAATTTAATTTTCTTTTTCAAAGGTATTTTATTATTTTCCATGATTAAATTTTAAGCCTTTTTGAATGTGGATTTAATAAAGAAGATGTCTACATTGTTTTCTGTGGGGAAAAATTATTTTTGGGAAAATAATCCATGACTTTTTTGAAAATTTGAACTTTAGGCCTTTTAGAACTTAATCTAGGAATTGATTTTTAAAATTGCATCCATCGATGATTTAATTAAAAATGCCCATTTAGAGGGTTTTTATTTAAGGATAAACGTGTAAAGTTTTCTTTTTACAGTCATTTGAAATACCCATTTTAAAAAGGGATAGCTTTGGATGATTTTTGAAAAAACTATTTATTAAAGAGAAGTATTACGTTTACAATATTTTCACAACAAATCATAGGTAGTAAGTTGTTATTGGTTTTAATTTGAAATCACAACTTGATAAGGGTAGTTTTGTACTCACCCATAACAAGGCAAAAGGCGACGGACACAATAAGGTTGTTAGCATTGCTCATGAGAGACGACAATAGTGTGAAGTCTACGGCTTCACCCTGAAGCTGACAATGGCATCTTAAACGACGACATAGGAAGCTGACGAAAATAAGCTAAAGGGAATACATAAACCTTTAACGGGTCTGATGTGGTCTTACTTGGTCTTTATGCATGTGTGTGTAAGGAAACATTTTGCACCCCACGCTTAATCCTAATCAAGGAGACTCCTACAAGGAAAGAATTCTGGGAGATACGCAAATTAAAGAGGTTTTCTCCTACAAGGAAAGATCTTTTGAACCAAGATACAGATGTCAACCTATGCTACTATAAAAACTCCAAAACTCTCACAAACCAATGTACGCTTAATTCACCCTAGCTCTGACACTTTAGAGTTGTGAACAAGAGATTTCTCTAACTTGACCATTGGAGGGTCTTCGGCCAGTACCACACAGGTACTCTTTGTAGATTCTTCTTCTTCTCTTAGTGTTGTGCAGGTTTTGTTTGGAGCACGTGAGGATCGTATGACTCACTGATGATTTTCGGTATCATCAATTGGAGTCGTCTGTGGGAATACCTACAGACTTGTAAGCATACTATCGCTTCCTGAACAAAGAGTTGCATGGTACTTACTCACTTGATGACGACCACTAACAACACTCAAGGAGACAAACCACGCACTACCGCACTCGGGAGGCAGGTCCAAACTCTAGCCCTCACCATGGAGCGTCTCACCAAACGTAACCATGATTTGGAGGAGCAGCTGCGCCAAAAGAAAGCGAGCGCTAACACTCAGGAGGAAGACCAAGAAGGCACCAGTACTGAGAGAAGGAACCAATAAGGGCTAAAGGGTAGCAACGCCCCAAGTAAGCCAGATCAATAAGATGTGAGTTGGCCATCAATCACAAAATACGGTTCCAACTCATATAGTCGCCGAGACGCAGATGATGAAGAAACAGATGGACTTTATGATGAACGCCCTCAGAGGATGGATGTTAAGCGACCTTGATGACTTGGTCCATCGAACTGATTCACCATTCACTGCGTCCATCACCTCATTCCCCTTTCCATTGAAATTTTGTATTTCGCATGTGGAGAGTTATAACGGATCCAAAGACCTCTTAGATCACTTGGAGTCTTTCAAAACCTTGATGCACCTTCAAGGGGTGGTAGACGAAATCATGTGCAGAGCCTTTCCTATTACCCTGAAGGGACCTACAAGGATTTGGTTCAGCAGGTTAACACCTAACTCCATTAGTACCTTCAAGGAGTTAAGTGCCCAGTTCGCCTCTCACTTTATCGGGGGGCACAGGTATAAGAAGTCCACTGCGTGCCTGATGAACATTTAGCAATGGGAGGACGAGATGCTGAGGTCTTACATAGCTCGTTTCAACAAAGAGACCCTCTTGATTGATGAAGTTGACGACAAAATACTCCTGGCCGCATTCACGAATGGGATACGAAAGGGTAAGTTTTTGTTCTCCTTATACAAGAACGACCCAAAAACTATGTCAAGTGTGCTGTACAGGGTAACTAAGTACATGAATGCGGAAGACGTGTTGTTGGCCCGAGAAGAGAGGCCTAAGAAGAGGGAAAGACCGGAAGGCGTATGGCAGGATAGGGGGCGGAAGATGGCTAGGACCAGAGAACGATAGGAGGACAGGCGTTCCAATCCCCTAGTGGGGAAGTTCACGAGTTTCACCTCGCTAACTGCCCCGATTCGACCAAGTGTTGATGCAAAACAAAGATGAAGGAGCTCTGACTTTTCCTGGAAAATTGAAGGGAGATCCCAATAAGAGGTCTTGGGACAAGTATTGCCGCTTCCACTGTGACTACAGTCATGATGCGGCTGAATGCTACGATTTGAAGCAACAAATAAAAGCTTTCATAAGATAGGGAAAGCTATAGAGGTTTGTTGGTAAGGAAAGAATGGATCCACCGAGCAGATCCCCGACAAGAGAACGACCATCCTAGTCCCCCTATAGGAGATATAAGAATGATCGTAGAAGGCGTTACGACCTCTAGTTCATCCAAAAAGGCCCGTAAGACTTACCTCAGAATGATTCAAAATGTCTAGCTAACAAGCCTTGTCCCCAAGATGGCACATATTGACAATTTCGTTATCGAATTCTCAGAAGAAGATGCACTATGTCTCCACCACCCGCATGACGATGCACTCGTTGTTAGCATCCAGGTAGGGGACTAAAGCGCACATTGAGTCCTGGTTAACAATGACAGTTCAACTGACATCCTTTACTACCCGGCGTTCATGAAGATGAGGATTGACAGAGAGTGACTGGTTCCAACAAACGCTTTGCTCGTTGGTTTTGGAGGAACAAGGGTATTCCCCTTTGGTGCCATCACATTGTCCGTAACGGTAGGCGACTACCTCCAGCAGATCACTAAAAATATAACATTCCTTGTGGTTGACTGTCGTTTGCTTACAATGCCATCATAGGACGACCGATCTTCAATTCATGGAAGGCTATAACCTCGACCTACCATTTAATGATCAAGTTCCCTACCGATTATGGAGTAGGAGAATAGCGAGGAGATCAGGTGGCTGCATGCGAGTGCTACATTGCTATGATGGAAATGGACGACCATCTCTAGGCCATGAAGATAGAAGAACATCGGACAGTGGCGGAGCCCATTGAAAGACTTAAAGAGATATTTCTTGATGATTCCAGAACAGAACGAACAACTAGGATCGGCACGCTCGCTAGCTTGACAGGCTATAGCGGAAGAAGTCCGCAAGTTACAAAAGGCAGGCTTTATTAGGGAAGTTTACTTCCTCTACTGGTTGGCGAACGTCGTGATGGTCAAGAAAGCCAACGGGAAATGGAGGATGTGCGTGAACTTTATAGACTTAAACAAAGCATGCCTCCAAAGATAGCTACCTTCTCCCGCGGGTTGACCTCTTAGTGGACTCTACTGCTCAACACCAATTGCTGAGCTTCATGAATGCGTTTTTTTGATATAACTAGATCCGAATGGACAAAGCAAATCAGGAGAATACTTCATTCATAACTAGCCAGGGCCTTTTTTGCTACAAAGTCATGCCATTCGACCTAAAAAATGCGGGCGTAACATATTAGAGGCTCATGAACAAAATGTTCGCATAATAGATTGGGAGAAATGTCCCAGTCTATGTCGATGACATGTTGGTAAAAAGCCGAAGGGAGGATGATCATTTAGATGATCTCAGGGAAACATTCGATACCCTTCGCTCTTACAACATGAAGCTTAACCCAAACAAGTGTGTACTAGGAGTGATGGCAAGAAAGTTCCTGGGATTCATGGTGTCTCAAAGGGGTATCGAGGCCAACCCGGACAAGATCCGAGCCATAATAAAGATGGCACCCTCGAAGAACATGAAAGAAGTGTAAAGCCTCAATGGCAAAGTAGCCACGCTGAACAGGTTCGTGTCAAGAACGACAAATAAATGTCTACCTTTCTTCCGCATGCTAAAGAAATCTTTTGAATGGACAACCGAGTGTCAGCAGGCATTTGAGGACCTAAAGACCTACCTCTCGTCTCCTTTGTTACTGAATCCCTTCCAGCTTAGGGAAGAACTATTCCTTTACTTGGCGGTATCCTTGGCTGCCATTAGCAGGGCTTAGTCAGGGAAGAAGATAGGGTGCAGAGGCCGGTGTACTACACAAGTCGAGCACTCAGAGGTGCAGAGGAAAGATACCCACCAATGGAGAAGCTCGCCTTCGCTTTGGTTACAACAGCCTGTAAGCTCAAGCAATACTTCCAAACCCACACGGTGATCGTCCTGACCGATAAACCCTTATGGTGAGTAATGAGTAATCCTGTTGTTGCCAGACGAATGGCATTATGGGCAGTAGAGTTAAGTGAATTTGATATACAATACCGCATGCGTACTGCAATTAATGGACAAGTGGTCACCGACTTCATTACAGAGTTCACTAATGTAGAAAGCTAGGGGGCAAGAGAGTATCCATAGTGGAATATACATACTGAGGGGTCGTCCGATAAACAGGTTGGTGGAGCAGGCATTGTACTTCGTTCTCTAAAATGGGATGAGATCGAATTCATGATTCGTCTCGACTTCATTATGACCAACAATGAAGTAGAGTATGAAGCTCTAGTAGCAAAACTAGATCTTGCCAAAGCAACATGAGCCACGAGTGTGATTATCCATTGCGACTCCCAGGTCAACACAAACCAAGTAAATGGCGATTACGAATGTAAGGGTGAGAGGATGAAGAAGTACATGGAGCAAGCAAAGAGAAGGGTGGACGACTTACATGCCATGATTGTTCAAATCCCCAAGAAAGAGAACGAGCAAACCAACCATCTTGCCAAGGCTGCATCAGCTAAACACATGGTCATCCTCGACCATGTACTCTCCTCTATTCAACTTTCATCATTGATAGATGTCATCAATGTGTAGGAAATGAGTTTCGAGAGCAATTGGACCACCCCTTTAGCCTTCTACTTAAAAACGGCACACTACCCAATGGTAAGGAAGTCGCTAAAAAGCTGAAGGTTCAGGCAGCGCGATTTGCCTTGATAAAGAATGTCTTGTATAAGAGGGGCTTCTCTCGACCGTACCTAAGATGTTTAAGCCCCGAAGAAGCAAATTATGTCATAAGAGAAGTACATGAAGGAATTTGCGGCAACCACTCAGGGTTGCAGTCATTGGTACATAAATTGATTCGGGCTAGATATTACTGACCCACTATGAAGAAGGATGCCCAGACTTATGTCAAAGCCTGCGACAAATGTCAAAGGTTTAGAAACATCATTAGATAGCTGATGGAAGAACTGACCCCAATGACAGCTCTGTGACCATTTGCCCAATGGGGACTGGACATCATGGGCCCATTCCTGATAGTAGTGTGATAGTTGAAGTTCCTAATAGTCGACATGGACTACTTCACCAAATGGGTAGAAGTTGAAGCCCTGGCCATCATCACAGAGAAGAACGTACGGAGCTTCGTTTGGAAGAACATCATCTGTAGGTACAAGATCCCTAGGGTCTTGGTCTCAGACAATGGGAAGCAGCTCGACAACGACTACTTCAGAGACTTTTACTTACAGTTAGGGATCAAGAATCACTACTCCTCCCCTGCCCACCCTTAAGCTAACGGAAAAGTTAAGGTCATGAATTAATCTTTGCTTCGAATCATTAAAACTCCTAGGGGGTAAAGGGTGTATGGCCAGAAGAGTTGCCTAGCGTACTATGGGTGTATAGGACGACAACCAGAACCCCCACAGGAGAAACGTCGTTTCAACTAGCATACGGAAGCGAGGCAATCATCCCAGCTACAGGGTGGGCACCGCTAGAGACCCCGCACAAGGAAAGCTCAGCCCAAATTGAGAAGGACTCTATGGAATCACTTCATGGCTGAGAAAAGACACCTATCACCTGGAGACACTGGACGGACAGAAGTTGCACCACCCGAGGAACACCGAGCATCTCCAGAAATTAGGGGTGTCCAGCCATATCCGAGATCCGACCCACCCGCCCAAACCGCCCGACCCGGACCGAAAACCGGCCGACTCGACGCCGGTGACGAGTCGGCAGCGGATCTGAGCTCCCTAAACCCGAAAACAGCAGGCCGGTTGGCGGTTTGAGGCTGAGAAACCGAAATCTAACCGACCCGACCGTATCTGACCGAAAAATCGCTCATTTTCTGTTCGATGACTCTGATCTGTTGAGATCCGGCTCTAACTAGAAGGAAAATTGCCCATTTTCTGTCCAATCTGTTGAGATCCGGCCTGAACTGGAAGAGTCAGGCGAGATCTCATTGAGATTTGGACTGAGATCAGGCCAAATCTAGCCGAGATCGGCTTGATCTCTTCGAGATCCGCCGAGATCTCTTCAAGATCCAGCGGCCTTTAGCGAAAACGGCAGCTTTTCATCCAACCCGAAACCGACCGAGGCCCGATCTGAACCCGGCGAACATCTGACCACCCAAACCGATTCCATTCACCGGTCGGCGGTGGGTCTAAACTTGGGAAACCCGAGGTGATCGGGTCGGGTCCGAGTTGGGCGCAAACCCGACCCAGACCGACCCGCGGACAGCCCTACCAGTAGACATAATAACGTGAAAAGCGACACTCCTCATTCTCCAAATTATTTTAGTTAATTTTTGCTACAGTACTTTTTAAACCCATAGGGCCGATCTTTTTCTTTAAAGAACAATTTTTCTATATGCATTTTTGATAATAAGAGGAGTTTATTCAGAAATAGCTGGCGTATTTATCTTGTGTCTTCATGTTTATTCTACGTGCCTATCAAGTCCACAAATGGACGGATTCGTTAGTCCATAAGTGGATAGATTCATGATTAAGTCCAGAAGTGGAAGACCTTATCATTAGGAATGGCAACGGGTCGGGTTCGGGCCGGGTTTTTACATACCCGGACCCGACCCGCGGGGCAAAACCCGAGACCCGGACCCGACCCGATTATTAATCGGGTTTTTTTTCCGGGGCCCAAACCCGCCCCGCCGGGCTCCACGGGCCCCGTTTATCTCTTGGGCCCAAATCTAGCCCAACCAAAAAAAAAAAAAATTTGAAGCCAATTACAATTTTTTTTTAGATTCAAACCCATTTAGTCAAGTCCACAAGGTTACTAATATGATATATATATATATATATATAAGAGGGGGTTTAGTAACTTAATATAATCGGGTTTTTATCCGGGCCGGGTTTCGGGTCGGGTTTCAGATTTTTTTTAAAAATCCGGACCCGACCCGGATCCGCTTCGGGTTTTTTTTAAAAAACCCATATCCGACCCTATTCTTTATCGGACCGGGTAAAATCCGGTCCATTAGGGTCGGGCCGGGCCGGGTATCCGCGAGTCGGATCTAAATTGCCATCCCTACTTATCATGTGAGGATGAGTCAACATAAAGTCCATGAGTGGACAAATTCACTATTAAATCCAAAGGTGGACGGATCCATGATTACGTCCATTAAGTGGATGAGTTCATCCCACAAGGATGGCCAAATACTACCAAGTCCACAAGGGGACAGAACTATAACTAAAGAGGACGAATCCATAATTAAGTGGACAGGTTCATGACTTAGTCCATAAGTGGATGAGTTCATCCTAGAAGGGTAAGTTAATACTGGTCCACAAGTGGACGGATCCATAGTTAAGTCCATAAGTGGACGAGTTTATCCCATGAGGATAAAAAATCCATGAATAAATGAACTAATTAAATCCACAAGTAGACGGATCCATGATTAGTCTACAAATGGACGAATTCACAAGTGGACGAGTTCATCTTGTGAGGATATCCACCAGTGAGCAAGTTTAGTAAAAAGTCCAAAGGTGGAGGAATTTACTAGTTCACGAAAAAGACGGGTTGAAATCGTAAAAGTAGACGAGTCTAGGCCATAAGGACACTTTAAGTGGAAGGGTTCATCCTAGTTTACCAAGTACAAACATATCCTAGCATACATACAAGTGCAAGGAGCAAACATACACACCTATAAATAAAAAGCACCGCACATATGCTGAAAGCAACGAGTATAAAATACTATAAATAGAGTGAAGTTTCTACAAGCAAAGCCCCCCCCCCCCCCCAAAAAAAGGGCATTAAAACATTATATGGAAATTAGATCAAATTTAAAATAAAAAAGAAAAGGCTAAGTTCATGACGCTGGAGGGTGTTGTGGGTTCTCGTCACACTTAGGAGGAAGAGCCTGGACGCCTTGAGCAGAAGGATCTTCAGCAGGATCTTTAGCATTAGGAGGATTGGCCGACGGGGTTAAAGGGATGATGGGCTGGTCCACGACGGGTTGGGCAAGGATGACACTATCATCGTTTGGATCGGCCTTAAACGTGGTGGAGTTGTCACTTTCTTCAAAAACAGTATCGCCTACGAGTGTCAACGGCAGAGGATCATTCATGGTGACATTGGATAAATCCAAATGAAGGTAGACGGACTTAACCTGTTTTAGGCAGTCCTCAAGCCCGTCACCATAATAGACAACGCAAGCATCTATAAAAGGCTGTGAAGCCTTAAACTCTGCCACAGCCTCATTCCTGGCTGTCTCCACCTAGCCTAGAAAAGCCGTCAGCTCTTTTTCCACCATCACCTTGGCTTCCTGCTCTCTTTTCTTCTGACGACCCTCCTCCTCTAGCTTTTCATTTAGCTCCTTCACCTTTTGATTGAGAGTACGAAGAGCTTTCTTGTATTGCTCTTGCCCGTCAGTCAGGTTCTTGATGCGCTTGTGTAGACGAGTAATCACCCCCTCTTTAGCGACACTTCTGTCCTGCAATAACTTTATACGAACCAGTGCCTACACGATAGAAAAGCTGTTAGCTTATTAAACACAAAAGTTAGTAAAGAAAGAAAGAAATAAACATACTCGAGCAAGGTCAAAAAGGCCTGACGCCCCCAGCCCCTTCGTCACTTACTTAGCACAAGGATCTACTTCCTTATCCTTGATGATGGATTCCATCGCCTTAACAGAATAGTCCTTGTAAGTAAGAAGGCGGCAATTAGGTCCCTGAGTGACGGAGCTTGAGGCCGTCATTAATCCCTTGCTTGCCCTGTGGCTTGGCTTAAAGGGCGACGTCTTCTTGGGGTGCTTATCCTCAGGGGTGACGACAGCTTTCTTGGGAGGACGATCATCCTTCCCATCAGCCTTCCTTTTAGGAGCCCCCTTTCTGGCGGCCTTAGAGGCTGATGAGGACGTCCCTTCCCCCTTTGTATTCTTTTCTTCTTCTTCTCTTCGAGCAGCAGTTGGCTGCAACAGTGCCCTCTGCCTAGCTCCCTCCATTTCTGCAAAAGATGAGTGACAAGAGTTATAAAAAGAAATAACAAAAATAAAGCGACGGGAGAAATTAAAGGATACTTACATCGACGAGAATAGGTGTTTAACTTACGAGTGACCGGCGTTGGCTCCGAACCTCTGCAGTAAATATGTAAAGCGTTGAGTGTAATGAGGTCCCGATACTTCCGCTCGACCAATGGGATCTCTGTTACCTGATGGATAAAGTCTTCTTGCTCGTCTGTGATATGAGGATGAACACTAGCTGAAAACAAGAAAAGTAGATGGTGTTAGAAATTTGAAACAAATAAATTAAGGAAAGAAACAAATGGGATTAACCTGAATTCTTGACAAAAGCCTAAGTGTTGTCAAAACCCTGAGGAATCGTCTCCCACTCTTCCTGATAGCATATCTAGTTCGTCCCTTTGACAAAGAAATACCCGCCCTACTAATTCCTATTGGAATCAGGCATATCAGATATCAACTTCAGCCCCTTCTTCCTTACTGCAAAGTGGTATATCCCCTAGGATGAGGCATATGTTCAGGTTGATAACACCAAAAGAACTCGTCAAGAGTTAATTGACGGTTCTCGCCACTTAGACGACCCCACAAAATCTTAGCCCCAATGTATATCCTCCAAGCGTTGGGGGTAATTTGGCTGACGGACAAACCCAAAAAGTTAGCCAACTGGCGGTGAAGTTCCGTTAATGGCAGCCTTAATCCTGCCGAGAACATGGCATCATACATGCCGACGTCCGCGATTTTCTCTGAATAGCACTTCTCGAACTTCCTGGGGAGACAGATTGAGATGTCGTCCAAAATTTGGTAACGGTCATGTAAAGCGTTGATAACCTTATCTGACATTGTTGGTAGAAAGTCATTGACAGTCCATATCTTAGGGAGGATGAAAAGACGGTCATCGCCGGGGTCTCCCGAAGTACTTTCTAAGGCCTCCTCATCACTATCATTTTCATCCCCGTCACTCTCCCTCTCCTTTTCTCCCTCATTACCCTCATCTTCACCCTCACTCACTACTCCTTCCTCATCTTCTTCTCTACAACTTTCCACTTCCTTGTCAGGAGATTGGGCTGATGTTTGCCTCTCTGATGACCAGGAGAAGCCCTCCTCGGGCTCATGACTTGATAGGAAGATCTCGTCGTAGCCCGCTCCCTCGCGGACCGGCGACTGCTCACTCCTTGCCTCTCTAGACATCTGACCACCTACAAGTGACAGATTCATTCTAAGAACCTAAGTTAACGGCCTCACTATGGAATTAATTAATATAGAAAAATGAAAATAAGGGATAAAATAAAAGAAAAGAGAACTTACAAGTAAACTATTCCTTGAAAAAGGATGAGAGGATGGCAGCAAAGGTGACGAGACCGACAGGTTGACAGAAGTAAGGTGTTCAGAAGACGACGGGCTCTCTCTCAAGATTAGTAAAGGTTGAAATGTAGGAAATAAGGGGAAGAGTTGAAACATATATATAAACAGAGAATGCACGGAAGACGAAGCGACACCCTTGTCTAGAAACGGAGCCAATTAGCTCGCGCCACGTGCTTAGGCATTTAATAAAGGTGCTCGAGGAATCACCCATAAAGGACCTTTCTTTACTCTGAACAAATAATAATTAATAAAAACTACAAAGCTAACTCCATAACCCGTCAACTAAAGCCGACAAGGATATGGAGTAGAGGGCTGTTGATAAGGGTAATTTTGTACTCACCCATAACAATGCAAAGGCGACGGACACAATAAGGTCGTCAACATTGCTCATGAGAGACGACAACAGTGTGAAGTCTACGGCTTCACCTTGAAACTGACGACGACATCTTGGACGATGACACAGGAAGCTGACAGGGATAAACTGAAGGGGATACATAAATCTTTAAAGGGTCTAACGTGGCCTTACTTGGTTTTCACGCATGCATGTGTGAGGAAACATCTTGCGTCCCATGCTTAACCCTAATCAAGTAGACTCCTACAAGGAAAGAATTCCGGGAGATACGTAAATTAAAGAGGTTTTCTCCTATAAGGAAAGATCTTCTGAACCAAGGTACGGATGTCAACCTACACTACTATAAAAACCCCAAAACCCTTACAAACCAAGGTACGCTTAATTCACCCTAATTCTAGCACTCTAGAGTTGTGAACAAGAGATTTCTCTAACTTGACCATCGGGGGGTCTTTGGCCCATACCATATCGGTACTCTTCGTAGGTTCTTTTTCTTCCTTTAGTGTTGTGCAGGTATTGCTTCGAGTACGTGAAGACTATGTGGCTCATTGACGATTTTCGGCATTATTACAACTTAAAATACTTTTTTTTCTCAGTTAATAATAACCCACCACTTAAAATTTGTAGTAAAAGTGTTATGGATATAGCATTTTTCTTTATTAAAACCTTTTAAAAACACTTTTTTAAAAGAGTTTGTTTGAATCAAACTATTCATTATTTGGTGGGATATGGTTTATGGTGCTAGTTAAAGAGTTAGCAACTTTAAACCTTTACACCCATGAGAAATCTACCAGGATTATAAATAAAAAACTTTAAGAAAATAAAATACTTATTTAAACAAAGTTCAATACCCATGTATGTGTGTATGTAAGTGTATGTGTATATATATACATGTATATATTTATGTCACCAAAGATAGATGCATATTCCAACTTCAATGTGGGAAGCGTAGGTTGTCTTGCATCAAGCGGTCACAGAAATATTCCACCCGGAAGGGAGGTGACGTAGTGCAAGAAATTTTAAAGCACTTATATAAATTAAAAAAAAAAAAAAAAACAAAAAACACCTTTTGCCTCTGTCTCCGCTGCCGTCATGGCCAATACTACATTTCTGTATTGACCTTAATTCATTCCTAGATACCTTATTTGACTCTGCAAGCTAAAACACCTCGGCCGCCTTTGCAGTCACCTACTGAATATCCTCTGCCTTTGCCGTCATTGGAAGTGGCAGCTGCCGCGTTGTGTTTACAAAATTGAGGCTCATATTGGGCATGTAGCGCAATTACTGTCACATTATGTGCACGCACTGTCATTTCTATAGTGGGAATGTCTCAAGCCAAACCCTTGACTTCTTATTAGGCTCACGAACTTGACAAACCCATTTCCTCGAGTTCCTCCTCACTCCATGGTATATTAAGTGTCTTGTTTCCTTGAACTTCTTTCTCGTAGCTGGTTTCTTAAGATTCCTCGAAACCAACATGACTTCCTCTTTCGACAAGTTCAAGATGAGAGCACTGGCACTTTTTGACTTAGATGACCAACTTTTCAGACCCCACTAGATATTGTGGATCCGAGAAATACTTAAAAATATCCATATATGTCTAAAACATAGCTAAATCACAAAAAGATATTAATTTATAGTAGTGGAATATACTAAAAAGACTTTTGTTTTTTCCTTTCTCACTCAGCACTTAAAGTTAGTTTGTAATGAAATAGTAGTAGAAGATATAAATAAGCAAAGGGTGGTGTTTGTCTCCGTTGAAGGAGTAAGAAAAGTGAGGGATTGTATATATGTGTTAGGAGTTTAGAAAACGCTAAGGAATAAAGAACACGGAGTGTGATAAGGAGTCTGGCTGTGAAGTAGAGGATCGGGCTTGTTCCCACGGTTTTAACACTAGAAATGGAAGATTGAAGATATTTTGGTAATAATTAATTAATTAAAAGTAAGGAAGCAAAAGTGGGAATGAGTTTGGTACCAGCAGCTGGGTTTTTTGAGCCAAGTGGATTGGGGTGACACGTGGGATTTTGACCTGTAAAGTAAGTGTGGTCTTTCCAGTCTAGACATTTTCAATTGAATATAATATTTGTCGTATAGGTGTCGGTTTCAGAGTCAACGGACGGTCCGTCTTTTCCACTGTCACTGCTGATGATGCTTCGCCAAAGATATTATCAACTTTTGTACTAGTTGGAGCAGACCAGTTACTCGCCGACTTTTTTTTTTAAATAAATTTTATGAATTTTACTAACGCATCACATGTTCACAGTAAATTATTTTAGAAAAAAGTTTTTGTAAAAAAGTGAAAAGATCATTACTATTTTTGATAAAATTTTCAATTTTTTATAATTTAAAAAAAAAATTAATTATTAATATATACTCTAAAAACATATATTAACTACTTATACTTTGCAACATACTATCTTTTCAATGTCAAATTTGTAGCTTATTTATTTTCTCAGTGCATATTCTAGGGTACAAAAGTTTGACTATAGTAATAATAATATAATATTTTACAAAATTAGTTTTAAAAAATATTCATATCATGATATATTAGTTTAAAAATTATTTTAATAAAATATTCATTTTTTATTTGTATAGTTATTTTTTAAAACATTCACAGCTCCCAGGCGCACACCGACTACAGAACGTTGTTGGAAGTTTCAAGGAAGGTGTGTGAAAGAGTAGGACAAGAATGACGTGGCGCATTGAAAAATTGAAACAACAAACAAATGGACACCTTTATGTGATGACGTCACACAGTTCCCAACACGGTTGGTAGTTAACATAATAAATAATATATATATTATAAAAAAAATAAAGAATAAAGACAGAGACAAAGCTAAGCTAAAGCTAAGTTTTTGCCGCGTAACCGCGTATTGAACTTTGTGAATTCCACGTTATTTTTTAAAGAACGTAGAAACCTTTTTGTGTTGTGCTCTGTGAGAGGCGCACTCGATATGTCATTTGTCTACTTTGGATATAATGAAAACACAAGTGGGACTGAATAGATGGATATGCTTTATTGCTATGGTGGTCACCACCTGAAACTGCTCAACTTATCTATCTAGTTTTGGATATGTTATGTATCAAGTTAGACACAAATCTTGACATGTGGGTCCCTCACCTAGCTGAGAAGGCATGACGTTTCGTGGTTGCAATTGACGAGTCATCATCACCATGATCCACTTCTCACAATCAGCTACATTAAAATAACTGTGAAATAAGTGTAAAATTGATTATGATCTTAAAAAACTGTAGGTTAAAAGTTGTGAAAGACATATGTTTCTAGATTAATTGCTCTCATTCGGGTATATCATTTGAATCAATAATCTAGGTGGGTTAAGAGTAAGGTTACATGTGTAACTTTTTCACAATATTTTCGCATCGTAGCTTAGGTGGTAAGCTTTGCTGGTTATTATTTGGGACCATTACTAGCTTTATTTTTTTATTTACTAATAATAATTTGTTATTTAAGATTTGTTATCAAATCGTTTGGAAATGGTGATTGACATAACATTACCCTTTTTAATTACTGGGTTGATATGTTGTAATTAGTGTCGAACTAACATGATATTAGCAAGGTTTTTACACCCGGACTAGACCGGGAGGTCGGACTGTGAAAACTTAGAACCGGATGGAAATTTGGTTTTTTAAACATAGAAAACCGGGCATATGTGACAATTCTGTGAACCCCTAAAACTGGGGTTGGACTGCAAGAACCGATGGCAAGAACCGTGCGGTCCAACCTCTTAGCAATTTTTTTTTTAAATAAAAACAACTTAACATAATTTTATTCTACTTAATTAAATTATCCATCTCTTACAAGGAATAAATAAAAATTATAATTAAAATCCTTCAAAAATATTCAACTTTACTTCAAAAGTTAATCATAAATTTTAATGTTTTCATGGTTATTATTTTATTTTATTAACTTTCTTATTTAATTATTAAATATATGTTTGAAAATTATTAAAATTTTCTCAAATATATAGATATATTAGTAAATTTTACTAGTTTTATAAATTCAATATCTATATTTAGGCTTTAATTAATTATTAAACTAATTATGACGTCATCATGATTAGACTCCGGTTCGACTTCGGTTCGACCTCAAAAACTTTGAACCTCTTCTTTTTACGGTTCAATGAACGGTCTGGGTCTGAAAATCTTGGATATTAATGGTGAAGCCATATAAAACTATAAAAGTAATTTTGCACTACTCACAACTAGATAGTTTGACTCATTGTGAAATAGGTTGTAAGAACACTAGCAACATATGTGTTAAATGTTAAACTTTTAGCATTTAGCACACAAAACACTTAAAAAATCAAATTGAATGTATCAAATGCTTAAAAAAATGGTAGCATATGGTTGAAGGCTGGAACTAGAATGCTAAAATTAAAACTTATTTTTTATTAGATTTCTCACTCTCCTTTTCTTTCTTCTTTTGTCAATCTCTCTCTTCTTTCTTAGCTCTTTCACTCTCTCGTCCCTCTCCACTCTCAAACCAGACTTTCACCACCGATCAACTTCTTTTTTTTCACTCCAACTCCTCTCTCAGTTTTTTATACTCTCTCCAAATTCCATTTTTATTTTTATTTTCAAATCTTTGCTTAATCTAGCCTTGAACTTGACACTGGTGCTTCTCCAGTCTCCTCCATCCTTTACTAAAAGGTGAGAATTTTTTGTTCATTATCTCGGTTGAGTTCAAATTTGAGCATTGATTTTTTTTTTTTTTACTTCCCCTTTTCCTTGATACACCTCTTCTCTCCCTATTTGTTACAACAAGAATCTATAATTTTTCTTCCTCTGTCTCAACGAATTGGGTGTTTTTTGTGGGCTTCTTGTGCTTGATGACATGCCTCTTCAGCTGAACTTGTTTGCAAGATAAAAATATTTGGTTTTAAGTTTTTTATTTCTTGGACAGTTGGAAGAAAGAATTAAAAAAAAAAGGATGATGGAAAAATGTTTGAAATAGAATTTAGAATAGAATAGCTTTCTTTCTTATATTTATGTAAATACCCGAAATGGGTAGACTAAAATATTATGGAAAACGGACTCTATTTTTTTTAAAATTTCTTTTTGGGTGGTACAACATGGCTTTGCCATCTCCAAATTATACTCACATCCAACATTATAGTTTACACACTAACACTGCATCCTTCAATTCAACGCCAGCTACTCATACTTGTGCATGGCATTTGCCCTAAATATGATTTCCATAGTGGTACTTTTTCCCCCTCAAATAATTTCCCTATACACCGCACTTAATCAAAAACAATAAACACGGAAAATAAAAATTCTCTTCCTAATAAGCAACCATTCTATAATCAATTTCAACCATTCTATAATCAATTTAAATTCTATAAGAATGGGTTGTAAATCCCTTGGTTTACATTCACCAATAAGTGAATGTCACATTATCATTTACTAAAAAATTGAATATAATTTTCACATTATAACAACCCATTTAATATCCTATTTGATTTGTGAAATATGATATAATAGATTGTTATTGTTTGTAATAACATGTATTAAGGAAAAAAAAATTAATCGGGTAAGATATGATTTCCACCACGTTCTTATCAAATTCAAACTCTTCTATAATCTATATGCTAAAGTAAACTTAAACAATCAAATTGAGTAACTCCATAATGACACGTCAGTATCAATTTCCATGTCATCTCCACCATAATAATGAGGTGGAGGCAACAACATCCCTTCTGCCATATTTGCCAACAACCTCAGCAAGTACTGTGCATTCCTAGTGGCAATACTGTGTGATATTTGTATTGAAGCAGATAAACCTTTCTTTGATGGGAATAATCAAGACTTTGAGTCTGAGAGAAGTTTTGCTCAAGACGTACGCTTTGGTTATGTCTTGACAATGGGTTGTGATTGCTTTATCCTTTTATGCCATATGTTACAGGAAAAATATGGCCGTGGCTTCCTTCATCAAGGGACCATACATTAATAGAATCAATTATGATATGCAAGTACCCATCAATTTTAGAGGTAAGTTTAGTTTTCTAATTTGGAAGAGAAAATGTAACGCACTAATAAGCTAACATTATTATCTCTAAGTAGCCAATTATAGAGGTCATGTGAATATTTAGTTTGAAAGTGAAAATTAAGGCTTAGATAAGGCGAACCATTGGATGGCTCCCTCCTCCCCATGTCAGAGTAGGGTTTTTTTTTTTTTGGGGGGGGGGGGGGGGGGGGTGTGGGGGGGAAAGAACAAATGAAAGAAAGAGACAGTTAAGGAACAGAAAAGATAGACCTGTTAGGGTGCCTCCTATTGGTTGGAGGCTTGGGATGAGCTGTAGACCTAGATATATTGGGTTCGATCCCTACTAGGAGTTTCCCCAGATTACTTGATACACGATTCTGGTAGGTAGATTTGTGTATGTGTGTTTTACTCACTAGGGGTGTGGGTCCAACGTGCCTTATCTTGAGGTTCAATGTCATAAAAAAAGGGACAGATAAATTAGACCATTAGATGGCTAACCTGGATGTGGGGCTCAACATTTGATGTTTTGCTTCCTTGAAACAGAAGTATTCAGTTAGCCAAATTCAATAACTTTTAAGCATAATTTTGACACGTAATACTGTTCATGGTAATGAAGGGTTTTTCCTCTCACTACATTTAATTTCTTTTATAGTTCACTATTTGACTCAAATAGTGTCCAAGGATTTGGTGAAAATTTGATTTGCATGTTTTTCCATGAATCATGGCTTCTGGTTTATTGTTCCCACCATCCCATATTGTTGGTCCTATTTAGATAATCTGAGTATTCAGTTGGGAAATTTATAAAATTGTGGTTATTAATTTTTAAAGTGGACAGCATTTTTGGATACCTTAAAAATGGAGTAGAGGACCAACAATATTGAATGGAGGGGAAGTATAGCACACTGCATAAGTTGTTTGAAAAGGTTATGACGATAACAATTTGATTTAATAATTCATATTATCACAGTTTGATGATCTTCAAGTTAGCTCAGGGCTCGACAAATGAAACAGTAGAATAAGGAGATGGATCTTGTAGATTCTGCAGTGAAATCTCTCAAGTCACTTGTAAATAAAAGACGTGAAAGGTAATTGGATTCAATATTTTAATATAAAATGTAAATAAAATATCCTCGTCATTTGTTTTTTGGATCAACTTTTGTTTGTTCTCTCATTCCTTTTTTAAAAAATAAATAAATAAAAAGAAAAGAAAAGTGGCTGGGACATTATTCTTTTGCCTAACCAAGTAAAAAGTAAAAAGTTGCACTTTCGTTTTTGATATACAAAACTTTAATTTTCTCAACCCAAGAAAAACGGTGAAATACTAAATAAAGAAAGAGTCTGAGATATGGCATGCCAGGAGTATGCAGAAGGAAAAGCCTTAGATGGAATTAAAGCCTAGAACTGAAAAGGTCAAGGACGATACCATTAGGATGATGAACTGAAAGTTTAAAAAGGATGATATTGGAAACATCATTTCTATCATGTGGATAGGGATCTTCAGACCCTCAAAAACTTTTAACTATTGCAGTCCTGGCAGTTAGCATTTATATGTTCTCTTCCTTGCATTGTTTATCTTTGTTGTTTTCTGAGGGTTCCCAATGCTCTATGATTCCTGCGTAGTGGAATTCCAAAAGAAAGTTGGGTCTTTATTTAGGGAATTATTGATAGCTACGAATGTTTCTAAAAGCTTAAGGCACAAATGAAATTAATTCTTTATTTTATGATTCCTGATGCCTTTGCCCAGTTTCTTTCATGTTTTTATTTGAAGTGATATATAACTAAAGAAAATGATTAAAATTCATAATTTTTTTTTTCAAATTTCTATATAGAAAATGGAACTCTGTATAAATGAGGATCTAATGTGCATTGTGGGATCGGATGCAATGACTGAATCAATATCTAATGAGGGAAAAAATGAGAGGAGAAAAGAAGAAAAAGGTCTCTGTTTTTCACTTTAGTAAATGAGGGAAAGTGGTGGCAATGTAATCGAGGATATTGCCAAAGCTCTATGAGGCACTTCTACCTTGTTCTTAGCCCTTGTATCTGTCTTGAAATAATTTCCCCTCAAATCCTAACTCATATGAGATAAGTTTCGTACTTATGAAATTGCCAATGAGCAGTAATTCGAATGGTTTCTCCACTTGTACAGGGGGAGAGGAGGGTGAGGTGGGTTCAAAACTCATCAACTGCATAATTTGCAATAACAAAATAAAAGTCATATTAATGAAACTGAGTTATGGTGAAATTCAAATTTTCCTTTCCCTTCTTTTTGATCAAATAGAGTCGCCATAATTGTAAATCTGTGTAAGTTTGTGTTAAATTTAGTTGAAATTTGTCGCCAATGAGCTTTAGCTCAACTGGCACATCTTCTGCTTGTAATTGCTAGGTGTGTGTAACTTACCCAATAAAAAATATATTTAACCAAATTTGCCCTATTGAAAATTACAAGATTCCCTAATTATGGCTATGATTCTTCTATCTTCAGGCAACCAGCTTTTGTGCTTCGCAGAAATAAAGCATTTGCAAATATTATTGACAGCCATCAACGGGAAATTATTACTCTTGCCAATTTGTCAACTTGAACGGTATGTTGCAAATGTTGCTCTTAAAGTGGCTCTTGTACATTCATGTTTAAGACACTACTTATAAAAAAAAAAAAGATATGCACACATTTCAAGCATGCTTTCTTCTGCATGTTGAAGTTCTCAAGAATCAAGTATATGCATGCAAAGCAGTTTGATACACCATTGTTGATACTCATTTTTTTGAAAGCTCAGAAGCTAGAAGAAGCCTAGCAATGTAGGCAAGAAGAGAGATAGTAGATTGATAGGAAAGAACCATTAATAATAGGAATAATGGATCATAGGCCCATAAAATAAATAAATGGGTCTTGAGAAAAGCAAATGGGCCTAGTGGAGCCCAAAGGAGGAAGTAGAAAACTCATGGGCATTATATAATGAAGAAAAAGCAAGAATAGGCTATAGTAGGACTGAAGTAATGAAATAAGAAGGAAAGGAGTTGACGGAAAGCCCATGAGCCCCAAAGACGAAGGATAAAATAATTGGGCCAAGAAAGCCCAAAATAGTTAGCAAAGTGCCTATGGGAATGCAGAATTAGGAAACGGGCCGAAAACGCCCAAGGGAAGCAAATGGGCTAGGGATGCCTGAGGAGAAAGAAATTTGACAAAAGTGCCCACAAGCAAACGGGCTGAGAAAAAAGTCCAAAGGCAGAATGAATGACCATACTAAGTCATTGAAAGAAGGATTAACAGCAAGCGCAAAAAGGCCCAGCGAACACGGGTTAAATAACACCGTGGCAAGAATAGCAGAGTGGTATGGCAGGAATGACAACAAGACTACGGGTGGAACAAGGAATGGACTAAAAGGAAGAAAACCCAAGCATAGCCTAATCCTTGAAAAGAAGCAGGCCAATAAAGAATGAAAGACCAAAAGACAGTTCACGTCATAAGAGGTCAAGGATAGACGACAGAGTGCACAGACAAGCCCTAGATCATGGCAAACGCATGAGCAGTAGACAGATTTTGTACGTACACAGGAAGTGGAGCATGCATAAGACCCAGACACTATCAGCCAGTGCTCAGCCAATGCAGGAGTGGTGGGTCATAGGTCAGAGGTAAGAAAGGGTATGGTTTGGCGGTGGGGAGAAGGGAAAGCCTATTTTAGGGTTCCCACTCAAGCTCTTTTGAGGAAAATGTCCTTCTAGGATGACGTATCACTCAAAGAGGGAGGATGAGCTGGAACCACTAGGTGCATGCCATGAGGGATAGGAAGAGAGAACATCCACATTGTGGCAGATTAGAATGCCACGGTGAGCAAACAAACAAAATAGTCTTCCTTGTTTGGTAATGGAGAATAACACAACTAGCACAAATAAGTGGTGGTAGTTGGGCAGTTGACAAATCAGTAGTGGTTGGCAAGGATACCCAGACCAGACAAAGGTTGTTAAGGGGTAAAATGGTAAAAAACAGTTGCGACAGGTAGTATATAAAGGGCATTTGCCGTGCACAGTATGGGGGATCGCAACAATAGCAATCACCACAAGAGTGATCACCATCATATCGCATAAGAAAAACACAAAAGAAAGAGAGAAAACAATTAGAAGAATTGAAATAGTAAAATAGACGAAAAGAAACAGAGAGAGTTGAGGAAAGAACAAGAGAGAGTAGAATGGCAGGCATGCACCGATAGGTTTTCTTCCCTTCTCTCCCTTCTAAAACCTACTCTCTGCTAAAGAAAAAGAATTTGTTTGGACGTAAGCCATTCAAGCTTGTTCCTTTAAAGTGAGTAATTTCTGCGGTAGAATCCTCCTGTGAGGTTACACACATTGAGGAAATGGTTCCCTCCTTGGTCTTAGTTCGATGACAAAACTGAATGTGGCAAACTAATCATCTTCTTCTTTGATCTTTTACCAATTATTGCTATCGTTTCTCCTCTTGCATTTATTATTACACTTATAACTTGTTCTTTCTCTTGCTTTAATGAAAGATTATTTACTTAGTTTACCTAACAGTAACGTATTTCGCTTATCACTGTTTTGTTGCACCCATCTGCTACAACTTTTTTGCGGTAACTTCACCTACCATGGGCATGTGACTAAAAGTTTCGGCAAATAGAGGCATAGTTTGTGCACAAACCGAACTAAAGTGAGTTGCAGTTGGGCCGGTCCTAACTCTCTTATCCAGAACACTTAGGCCCAGTACAGCAGGAGCCAATCCAGCCCAAAATCACAAAAGACCCACCACATTTAAATTGGCGACTCCACTGGGGAGTTAGGAAACAGATCGAGACAAAAGACAAAAGTTCCCACAAACAAATGTCTCCAAAATCTAAAACGACGTGAAATATGAGTGCCGTGCCCTCACAGGCAGAGTCTAGGCCAACAAACAATAGCCCAACCAGGCGGACGTCATCAACAAAGTGGGGGCTGAACCCCAACCGCAGCCAAGGAATTGTCGCCAATGAGCTTTTGCTCAACTGGCACATCTTCCGCTTGTAAGTGCTAGGTGTGTGTGTGTAACTTACCCATTACAAAATATATTTAACCAAATTTGTCTTATTGAAAATTACAAGATCCCCTAATTATGGCTATGATTCTTCTGTCTTCAGGCAACCGGCTTTTGTGCTTTGCAGAAATAAAGTATTTGCAAAGATTATTGACAGCCATCAACGGGAAATTATTACTCTTTGCCAATTTGTCAACTTGAACGGTACGTTGCAAATGTTGCTCTTAAAGTGGCTCTTGTACATTCATGTTTGAGACACTACTTAAAGTTCTCAACAATCAAGTATATGCATGCAAAATAGTTTGATATACCATAATGACATGTTTTCTTTATAAAATTTTATCGATTTTTAATCTGATTTTCTTAGAGTATCCATACTAATGCCAAAATCTTTAGTGCTCTTTTATAAATTGGTTTTCATTTTCCGGAATTGAAAAAAATATATACAATTTTTTATTTTGATACTGATTTTGGCTACAGCAAGTGAAGCTAATATCTAAAATTTAATGTTCCTTCTGAGCCAAGTTCAGTCCAAGTATTCAATCCATGGACAAGATAATGTTATTTGATTTTCTTTGCCTGCCTTTGTATTGTATGTTTTATATTAGTGAAGTCTTTGTAGCCATGTGGTTAAGCATGTGTGTCTATGTATCAAAAATGCTCCTGAGTAATTATTCTGCTACTGTATCTCTTTAAATTACTGATGGATTTTAAATGGCACTTCCCATTTAACAAGTAGAAAAACAATAAGAAATGGTGTAAAATTTGGGAATGATGTTGGGAAGGGCATGAGACGCTTCAAAATATTAAACAAAAGATTAGTTATCAAAGAGAGGGCTCAGTTGCTATTGTATTTAGTATCAAAGAAAGACAAAATTGTATTTAGCATCAAAGAAAGACAAAATTCTACAATCTTCAGGCCCCCCCCCCCCCCCCCCCCCCCCCCCCCCCAAAAAAAAGAAAAACACAAAAGCAAAAAAACAGGAAGGCAAAATTCATTGGCTTCTGTATATTGTGTACGAGTGACTCATTAATTTATCGTATTGATGTTAAGCCAACTTATTTTCAATAATTTCACGTATTACTGTTGGGCAAACTTATTTATGAGCATCTGCCAAACTGAATTTGTATTACCTCTAATCAAGTTTCACCCATTAGAGCATCTGTAGCAAATGTTGCAAAAAAAATGACATTTTACAACACCAAAACCCTACTTTATATTTTTACCATATCATTTTACAACATCTTATTTATCAGATGTTCTATAATCCAATTCAATATATTAAAATAATATTTACTACACATTAAAATAATATATTATCTACTCCCTGCCGCAACAACACTGACCAACCACCACCGGCACAACCACCACTTCGCCACCACACATGCCCAGCAAGGTAGCAACCACCACCACCCCACCGCCACCACACATCCTAGCAAGGTAGCAACCACCAACAAAATAGGAAAAAAAAAAAAAACCAGCAAATGCCAATCACCAAGCACAACCACCACCCAAATGCCAAACCACCACCGATTCAGCACCGATTCAAAAAAAACCATCAAAACCCACTCACCTCTGCCGTGAGTCCATGACCCACCTCGCCGTGACCCACCTCGCCACGACCTAGGTTGCAACGACCCACCTCCTAACGACCCACCTCACCGCGACCCACCACGCTGCCATACCCACGACCCATACCGTCACCTGACCCACGTCGGAGCCCACGCTAGAATATACCCACGTCGGAACCCATCCTTCACTAGAGAGAGGGCAATTAGACAAAGAGGGAGGGGAGAGAGCAAAATCCGGAGAAGTGATGGAGTGGCTCAGAGTGGGATGAGAGAGAATGAATAAAAAACTATTTTTTGTTTTTACCATTCTCGTCCATACCGTTGCAAAAATGCAACGCTACTGTTCACATGTGGCATAATTTATGGAATTTGAAACATCTGATAAAAGAGAGTTTTTGATGGTTGGTGTGGTAAATGTGCCAAATATTTGGCATTTGGCACATATACCACATCTAGTGTGGATGCTCTAAAGTAGATTCTAGATTTTAAACCTTTTAATTAAGGGTATACTTACCATTGATAATCTTGTAAAAAGAGGCCAGTCCCTTGTTAATTGGTGTTGCATGTGTCAATGTGATGGGCAAACTGTGGATCATCTCTTACTTCACTGTAAGTTGGCTTATGCTTTATGGTGTGAAGTTTTTCATGTGTTTGGAGTCCATTGGGTAGTGCCGAAGATAGTTATCTATTCTTTTTGCTAGGGAGAATTGGTTTGGAGAGCACTTGTTAACTATCTAGAATATGATACCAGTTTGTCTACTGTGGTTTGTTTGGTAGGAAAGTAATAACTGCATCTTTAAAGATAATGAGAGATCTAAATCTTTTAAAAAATCTTCATTTTGGTACTTTATTTCAGTGGGCTTGTATTTTGGGTCTTACATAATGTGTTTCAATTTTTGCATTCTATAATCTATTAGCTCTTAGCCATAGCTCTTCAGCTTTTTGTAGTTTTTCGTGTCCAAAGTGTTCGTCATTATGAACACGATATTCATTTTTTCAACAAAAGATCTATTACCTATCAATATATATGTCAAGAGGTACAGCTGAAACATTAATACTAGCCTTGTTACCATATTGAATGTGTCGTTATTTTTAATGTTTTGTTTATAAAATCTCTTATTTATTTATTTCTTTCTGATTGATATAAAATCTTTTAGTAATCAGGAAGAATGATGTTGAATGAAACAACAGAGATTACAAACTCCATGCTCGATGACTTCCCTCTTCAGCTGAACTTTTATGCAAGACAAAAATATTTGGTTTTAATTTTTTTTTTCCTTAAAAATTTGGAAGAAAGAATTTTTTTTTTTTTTAAGAAGACGCTGAGTAACTTTCTTTCTTAGATTTATGTAAATGCCCCAAATGGGTAGACTGAATATTAAAGTAAAAACTTATTTTGCAAAAATATACCTTATACCATACCATACATTATGGAAAACGGAATATAATTCAACACTAATTATACTTTCTGGGACACGGTGACCCTACCAACACTAGTCATACTCGTGCATGGCATTTGCCCAAAGTATGATTTTCCCTTGCAGTACTTTCCCCCTCCCTATAACACCACACTTAATCAAAAACAATAAGCAAAGAAAATAAAAAATTCTATTTCTAATAAGCAACCGTTCAATATGCTAAATTAAGCTTCTTCTCCTTTTCTTTTTATTTTTGAGAAGGCACTAAATTAAGCTCAATATTATTAAGCTATAAATTATTAATATTTCAATCAAATTGAGTGACTCCATAATGCCATGTCACTATTAGTTTCCATGTTATCTTCATTGTAACAATGAGGTGGAGACAACAACATCCCCTCTGCCATATCTGTCAACAACCCTGGCATGTCGAAAACTGCCTCATCATCCATAAAAAACACATCTTCTACCTTCGCCTCAGCCGCCTCTGATGTTGTTGCCATTGTCGTTGTTGTTGTTGTTGTTGTTGTTGTTGTTGTTGTTGTTCCATTTTTTAACCCTTGACTCAATTCATCCCTAGAAACCTCATCCAACTCTACTGGTCGAAATAATTCAGCCGCCTCTGCTGCTGCCCGCTGAATATCCTTCGCAGCTGTCGACACTGGAACTGGCAGCTTCCATGTCGAGTTAGCGAAATTGAGGCATGCGGATCGGCCGCGAAGCGCAATGGCAGCCACATCATGTGCACGCGCTGCCATTTCTTCTGTGGGGAAAGTCCCAAGCCAAATTCTAGACTTCTTATTGGGCTCACGCACTTCAGAAACCCATTTCTGTGAGTTCTTCTTCCTAACTCCCCGATACACTGGGTGTCTTGTCTCTCTGAACTTCTTTCTCCCATCTCGTTTCTTAGGATTCCTAGAAGCCAACATGAGTTCATCTTCCGACAAGTTCACCATGCTAGCACTACCACTCTCTAACTCTGAGGACCTAATATTAGACTGTGCTAGATATTGTGGGGCCGAGGAATGTCTTATGAGATTCATGTCTAAAACAAAGCTAAATCTCAAAAGTGCTTAATTTATAGGAATGGATTACACTAAAAGAAAGACACTTTTTTGACAAACAACAAAAAAGAAGAAGAAGAAGAAGAGGAAGAAGTAAAGATACTCATTTTATCAAAACTTAGTACTTTCTTTTTTTGAGAAGAAAACTCAGTACTTTTAGTTAGATTGCATTGAAGTAGTAAGATATGAGTAAGCAAAGGATTGTGTTGATGTTGGTGTTTGTTGGAGTAGTAAGATATGAGTAAGCAAAGGATTGTGTTGATGTTGGTGTTTGTTGAAGGAGTAAGAAGAGTGAGTGTTGGACATATATATAGGCCTAATGAATTTTATGAATTTTTTTTTTTGGATACAATTTTATGATATTTTAAGTAGGAACACCGAGCTTGATAAAGTGGACAGGTTGTGATAAAGAGTTCCCTATGCCGACGGTTTTAACGATTTAGATTGGATGATATTTGTACCATATGTCCTTTGCCTTTTAAGCCAAGTGGATTGTGGGGTATTGGATGACACGTGGGGAATTTGTCCCACTTAGGATTTTTAGAAAAAAATTATTGGACATAGTTTGCCGTCGCAAAAAAGTAGCATGTGTGTCCCCACTCTCCTCTACTCTATGGAGTGAATGAATGTTCGATTGTGTATAGGTGTCATACTCAGCGTCAAGTGATGGTCCGTCTTTTATCACGGTCACCGCTGGTGATTGATAGTCAAGATATTATCAACTTCGGTTTTTGTTTTGTACCCGTGCGAGCGAGGTGACAAATTACTCGCCCATTTTCTTTTTATTACTAATATTTTGCAGCCTATATTTTTTAGGGTACTAGCGGGTCACGCGTGCCTTCTCAAATGGCATTTAACACTCTAAAACTTACTTTATCAATTTTACGAAATTATTTTTCAGAACGTCTTTACAGCCCGGGGGTTCAAATAAACTCCTAGCCTAGCCCAAAAAAAATATATATATATATTATATAATTTTTTTTTACTCCTTAAAATAAAATTTTGAACACTTTGACTTTATATTTTATTTAAATCCAATGGAAATAAACTTAAAATATGATTATCCTAGTGCTATTTTCATAATATTTTAATAATAAAGGTTAAATGACAAGTCGTAACTGGCCTTTTATCTAAACCCATGTGGTGGGCCTCTTGTGTAATGTTGGGTGGGGCTGCCTCCTACTGTACTGAGCCCGAATGTTCTGGAGTAGGAAGTTGGGACTAGTCTAATTGCAACCCACTTTAGTCCGGCTTGTGCACAAACTATGCCCTGTTTGTCAAAGCTCTGATCACATGCCCATGGCAGGTGGAATTGCTATGAGAAGTTATGGCAGACAAATATAATAAAGATAACAAAGGAAATGTGTTCACTATTTAAACAGAATAAATAAAATTGGGGTAACAAAAGACACCCCATACATATAACAGTAGAATAGTGAAGGAAGAATAGTAATAGGTTTATTGAATCAAAGAAGGGAATATCAGTCTACCATGCCAAACTACATCACAAGGCCGAAACTAAGAAAGGAACCATTTTCTCAATGCAAATAATCTCCCTTAAAAAAAAAAAAGAAATTAATTGCTTTGAGAGAACGGGGCTAAATGGTCTATGCCCAGAAGAATATTTTTTTCTTTGGCAGAGAACAGGTCCTTAGAGAGAGAGAGATGATCAACCTATTTGGTACATGTCTGCCATTTTACGCTCTCTATTTTTTGTTGTTCTTTCTAATTCCTCTTTTCTTTTCTTTCCGTTTTCCTTTTCAGTGCTTGCTTCTTTGTTGTGATTCTTTCCTAAAGGTTACTTATTACTCTGTTCGTGATTCTCCTCTTCCTTTTTGAATGTGCACGGCAAAGGTCCTTTATATAATGCCCGCTGCGGCTGACTTTTACCATTTTAGCCTTTAACAACCTTTGTCTAGTGTGGGTGTCCTTGCCGACCATCATTGGCTAGTCAGTTGCCCAACTAGCACCATTTACCTGTGCTAGCTGTGCCACTCCACATCACCAAATGAAGAGAACTATTTTGTTTGTTTGCTTGTTGTGACATTCTTACCTACCACAGGGTGGGTGCTCTCCCTCTCTGTCCCTCACGGCATGCACCTAATGGTTCTAACTCATCCTTGCTTCTTTTGGGTGGTATGTCATCCCAGCAGGACATTTCCCCCAAAAGAGCCTGAGCAGGAATCGCAAAATAAATTATCCCCTCTCCCCACCTCCAAACCATGCCCTCTTACCTCTGACCCATAACCAACCACTTTTTGTATTGGTTAAGTACAGGTTGGTGGTGTCTATGCCTTACGTGTGCTTCACTTCTATATTTGTCTAAAACTTGCCTACTACTCATGCGTTTGCCGCGGTCTGGGGGCTCGTCTACACATTCAGCCATCCATCCTTAACTTCTTATGGCGTGAGCTATTTTCTCATTCGTTATTGGCTTTCTCCTTTTAAGGGCTGGGCTTTGCTTGATTTTAGGCTTTCCTTCCTTAAGGGCACCCTTTTGCTTCTTCTTGTGGTCTTGCTATCATTTCCTGTCGCATCACTCTACTATTCCTACTGTAATGTTATTTGACCCAAACCTGCTAGGTTTCTTTGGTCTGTTGTTTATTCCTCTTTTAATGACCAAGTATGATCATTGAGCTTTTTACTACATTACTTATAGGCTCCTGTGTCCCATTTATTTCCTTTTGGGCATCTTTGGCTCATTTAATTTCCTTGGGCATCCTCGCCCCTTTCTAATTATGCGTTCCTATGGGTTATTACTAATTCCTTAGGGCTTCTACGACCCAATTACTCTATCCTTCATCCTTGGGGCTTATGAATATTCCATCAACTCCTTACTTTCTTTACTTTCATTACTTTGGACCTGCTGTAATCTATTCTCACTTTTCTACATCATATACTGCTCATGGGTTTGCTACTTCTCTCTCTCTCTGGGCCATTTTTGGCCTGTTTGCTTCTTCAAAGTCCATTTGTTTGTTTTATGGACCTATAACCCATTATTTCTGCCGTTTGGACTTAATGACATTTTTATCCAATTACTAACTCTTTTCTACCCATGTTGCTGGACTTCTTCTTTCTACTGGGCTTCCCAACATCAGCATCAACGTTTAGCCCCCTGAGCATATGAGATGCTCCTGCAGTTCATATGCGAATAAAAAACTTTCCTATCCCTTATGTTTTCTTCTTCCTCTTTTCCTTCGTGGGCTTTTTTGAATTGTGGCCCCTAACTCGTATTTACATATATATACTTTTTTTTTCCTGCCATGAACAGTATCGTCTCATCGAATTTCCTAGTTTAGCAATTATTCTGAAACACAGCCTTCGCTTCATTAATTCCTTCCCTTATCTGATGATTGACCTTTCGCATCTCTTCTTGCCAATCTTAATGGCATTGATACTTAAGAACGGGTCCTTTCACATTTCAAGCATAAACATTCTCTTCTTTCCCTTTCCTTCTCCGTGTCTTCCTTCTCAAACAGCATCAACTATCTACTCCGATCAACCAATACCTCATAACGCCGACGAAAAGCCAAGTTTCTTCTCCCCGTAAGGAAAAAAAGGTTGTCTCAAATGATCCTACCATGCACGAGATAGGTGAAGAGGTCGCCTATTCGGAATCAGACCCTTCTGTCAAGAAAGAGGAACAACGCGATCCCAATAGTGAGTGTGCTCCTCTTATAGATCCCTGATACGATGTCCATGACCATTTCCCAAAAGTTCCCGGTGATTACGCGTCGCTGTTGCCACCGGGCCGTGTGTGGCTTGCCTTTTGCCATCACAATACAGACGTTTCTTTGGCTCCGTTGGCTTCCTCAATTCTCGACCTCGCCATCCGCCATGGCACTTCACCTTTGGTGCCCATTCACTTCGAATTTGGATCAGGCACCGCTTTAGGTTGGAAGGAATGAATGGATAGGGAGTTGTTCGACACGGGCTTCATGGGATTGCTACAGCAAGCCAATGTATTGAAGGCTATTGTTTCATCCTGCTACTTGTCTAACTTCAGAGATTTGTTCAATCTTCGCCATTTGGTCTGTCGGTGGTGCACCACTACTCACACTTTCTTTCTTTTCCACAGTGAGATCACCGTGACTTTGGAAGACATAGCAAATTGGTTGCTTTTGCCCATCCTTAGTGATGTTGATCCTGGCACTTGGCGAAGTGTAGGCCCTTCCATTTTTCTAAGGAGAAGTACCGTTCATGTCCAAGGGTTATTACTGGTTTTTGCGGTAGGTTTGAGTCTGACTTTCCTTTGGCTTTTCGTTGGGTTGGTATGAAACCGATTAATCATCTTGCTGTTGAGTTCTTCGATAAGGGAGTTGGGTTTTCATGGAAAGAATATAAGGACTCAAGTATGGGTTATACATGTGTTGATTCTGTGATGGGTCCGTTTGTTGATACTACTAGGACCACTACCCCGTTCACTAGTTTTGACAAGAGGGGTATCACTTACTTGGCAGCCACCAATGTCGGGTGGTTGCCTTACCTGGCTGATGAAGGTGTCAGATTATGCATTACCCTGCTAACAGAGTAAGGAGGCTATTTGGGCTAAATTAGGATATTCCTGTTGATCTTTCTTTCCTCATGGAGTCCTCTACTTCCGTTTGGCCATTCCTGCGACACGCAGCTTTTGAGTTTTGAAGTCGGCGCTTTACTACAGTTACTATTCTAAGTTCATAGAGGGAGGGTGTTTGCACTGCTGCCATGCACAGAAATTGGCAGGCAGTGATGATTTCATTTGAGAAAGAGTTGTTAGGCAGTCGTGGGTTTTCCCTTATTCCTCTTGATGAGCGCAGTTGTTTTTGCCAATCCTCGATTACTTCTGCCATCTAAGTCTATATTGGCGTATGCTTGGAAGCAGAGTCAATCTACCATATTTGAGTGGATCGAGAAAGAGAGAGGGTGATTTTGGCATGCTGGTGATTACCCTACGGGTTGGGAGAAGAGGGTGAAAGTGACCAACATTTCTGTGCCTATGAAGAAGAGTTCTACCAAGTCTAAGTCTGCAAAGAAGAAGAAAGGTGATGACTATTTTGAGACCTGTTTGAACATTGTACCTTTTGAGAGTGATCTTCCTTCTATGGGCAACATAGTTTTGGAGAGCTTTACTCCTTTCTCTACTCGTACCCGTTCTAGTGGGTGCCCTGCCACAAGCAAGTTGAGACCTACTGTTCCGCAGCCATTTGCTGATACTCCTCCTTCCAGTAGGACCTGAGGCAGTAAAAAGAAGACTTCTCCTTCTCTCGCACCCACCACTACTGAGCGGAGAGTATGTCATCTCTAACATTTCTTTTCCTTTATTAGTTTGGTATAAGGCTCCATATACTTATTGGCTCATTTCCTTTTTCTTGCCCCCCCTTTTTTTTTTTTTTTTTTTTTTTTTTTTTTGCAGTCTAAGTACAAGGAGGATTCGTCTGCCATCCATCCTATTTCACTTAATGAGCCTGAGTTCGAGGTATGTCTCTTTTCCTTCTTTCTTCATTTTTTTTTTGTCATTAATCTTTCTCCTTGTTTCCCAGGTCGAACCTAAGCTTATTTCTGTGTATCATCCCACAGCTAAGGAGATTTCTGTCTCCATGGGCACACCTATGGAGGGTTTCTTTGATGGGGCTGATGTGGTATTTCCTGCCACGACTTCTGCTGCTCCTGTTGCCGCATAGGGAGTCCCTGCTGAGGGGGTTAGTGAGACCATTCCCATTCCTGTCAAAACACTTACTCCCTAGGAGAAGGCCATTCCTTCGGCTGCTACCCAAACCAAGGTTGTCTCTCCTGCCACACCTCTTGTTATCTTTACCAGTGTTCCCTTCGTGGCTCTATCTTAGGCCGTGAAGGATGGTTCTTGGTGGTTACTCCTTTTTCCATCCCTAACTCTGCCACACGTGGGCTTAATGGAGACTTATTTTTTGAGGGATCTAAGGATATTCTTGAGGACCCGGATGACGAACCTACCCTGAAGAAGAGGATTTTTGAATTTGATGAAGAACAGAGCGTGGACCACAAGACTGAGATGATGGTTATGCTTCTCTTTTATTTCATTAAGTTCCCTTTTCCTTTTTTTTTTCTTTTTTTTTTCTTTCTGTCTACCCTTGCCCTCCTTTTTCTCCTATATGTACATATATTTGTATATTACTCTGATGTGGTCTCCCTTTACTTCGTATATCTGTTCCTCTGATTATAGCAGTCACAGCGATGCCTACTGCACCCACAATACCTTTTTCTACCATTACTACAACACTAGTTTTTGCTATTCCCATAGCCCCCATTCTCACAGGCCCTAGCGAGTTCTCTTCCTTCCCTTCTTTTCCTCATTCTGTCATTAGAAATTCAATCTGCTTGTTTCATGATTTCTTATATCACTCTTCACATCTCCTACCAGGTCCGCTTCCCACCGCTCCTTCTCAGTTTGAGGTGGGCAGTAGTTCTGCCACAGTTCCGGATCCAGCGAGTGAAGCCGTAGTCTTCTTTACTCAATTTGACCAGCATGAGGTCAATGACCTCGATCCTGCAGACTTCTGGGCCTCCCTACATTGACTTCCATGGCTTCAGGGTACTTAAGGATTGTGCTTTTCATCTGGAGGCAGTCTACTGCAATTGCGATGAATTTATGCAGGGATTCCGATTTTGCCGTTTTGCTAGGAAACACTTTTTGAAATTGCTGGGGAGCGTGATGAATGACATTGAGCATAATTTCGTTGATACCGTTTCTACTGAGAGGATCTTGCAATGAAGGTTGTGGTTCATGAGCTTGTCAGCGTGGGCTTTGCTGTGGAGTTCATTTTGGACCACCTTCACGAGATTGCCCAAGCCTTCTTCATGAGGAGGGTTCAACTTGTTGTTGATGCCATTGATACATGCATTGAGGCTCTGAGGAAGGAGGTGGTGCCTTCTTTCCAACATTGGTGGATCCAGCCGTTTTGGAGACCAGCTCCTTATCTCTGGGCTTCGTTGATGATGATGTGGTTCCCTTTTTTCTTTTCTTTTTTTCTTTTTTTTTTTTATCTAGTACCCTTTATATATATATATATATATATATATATATTTAGCACTCATTTGACACATTTGATATGACCACCATAGTTTGGGTTTGTAACTATAAAATACTACACTTTGTTACTTCTTTCGCTACTGCTATGACATAGAATATTTTTATAATACTTCATAACTTTTCATGTTACAAACTTGTTTTGTGACATAGTCACTTGAAGAAAAAAAAAAAAGGAACATAAAACTCATTAAACAAAAGGGACAACTTCATGACTTCTCCTTTTCTCTTTTTTTATTTTATTTTATTTTATTTATGCATAATAACGTTTCAGCTACTTCCCGTTAATGGGATCCATCAGGTCCTTGCCATCCATTTGGGCCAAACGGTAATACCCACTTAGATGCACCTCTCTTATCACAAGAGGTCTCTCCCATTTTGGTGCAAACTTAGATGGTCCTGTCATGCTTCGCTTGACGTAGCTTGATACCTTTAACACAAGTTACCCTTCTGCGAATACTCTCTCTTTAGTCATTCTACCATAGGCTTCAGTCATCCTCTATCTATATCTGTGGCTGCGTTCTTGAGCCTCTTCCCTTCTTTCATCAAGCCCTTTTAAGCCTACATATCTTTTTGCCGCCAAGACCTCCTTTTCGTTTTCCTTTTCCCGCATCTGCATAACCCTCAAGGACGGGTTCATTACCTCTGCTGGGCTCATTACCTCTGTCTCGGTAGACTAAGGAAAAAGGTGAAATCTTTGTGGTTGACTTTGACGAATTTCTATAGGCCCAAAAAGCGTCTGGCAGATGCATTGCCCATCCTCCTGTATACTCTTGGCTCAATTTGCTGATGACCTTTATGAGGGTTTTGTTTGTCGCTTCTGCTTACCCATTTCCTTGTGGGTAGTAGAGGGATGAATGATGCTGTTTTACCTGGTAGAATTCCAACATATTCCTCATGTCACTGTTGACAAACGGCGTGCTATTGTAGTTGATAACCCTATGAGGTACCCCAAACCTCACAATTATGTTTTCTTTGATGAAATTTGTAGTTGCTTCCCTCGTGGCTTTACGAAGTGGCACTGCCTCCGCCCATTTGGTGAAATACTCTTTAACCACCAGGATCTATATGTATCCATGCGATGGTGGGTTAACTGGCTCCACCAAATCAAGATCCCAAGTATGGAAAGGCCATAGGGTAACCATATTGTGTATGTTTTGCGGGTGGGTGTGAGTTAAGTTGGCTTGTACTTGGCAGTTGTGTTATCTTTTCACGAATTCTACCATATCCCTTTTCATAGTAGGCTAGTAGTAACCCATTTGTAGCAGGCGTCTGTACAGCTTCTTCCTCTCCTGGTGTTCCCCACATTCTCCTGCATGCACTTCCTTTATCATATCTCTTGCTTCTTTAGGACCTAAACATCTTTAGGGATCCCCATCATACCCTTTTTTGAAAAGGACTACATTATGCAAAAAGTAACATATTGCCAACCTCTTAAGCTTGTATCTTTCACTATGAATTTGTGGCAGGATACCTTCTGCTAAGTACTGCGTGAATGGACTTCTCCACTCTTCGTTGACGAACACAACGTAATTTTCTTCTCTGTCTACCGCAAGCTGGCATGTCTCGCATTGGGTTTGGACTTGGTCCGTGTCTTTGCCCATACTTGGCCAATAAAAGCCTTCCCTTTTAAGTTTGCGGTGAAGATTGATCTCTTCACAGGATCTACAAGTCTTGTCATGTACTTCTTTCAACTTTCTCTAGGTCTCCTCTTGCCCTACGCATCTAGACAAGACCCCACCTGGTATCCTGCAGAACAATTCTCATTTTCTCAAGGTGTAGTCTTTTAACACATTTAGTTCTACAACGCCTCTTTCCTTCATAAAGGCCTCCGTTTTGGGAATCTGCCAATCTCCTTCACACTGCTCCTCCCGGAACCTTTCCTTCAACATTTTGATAATAGACTCTTTCCTCTTGCTGACTTCTATCCTGGTGCTATCCCCTTCGAAAATTATTTGTGAGCCTAATGTGGCCAGTGCATCCATAAACTGGTTTTCTCTCCTTGGAGTATGCTCTATTTCAAAGGTAGAAAACTCTTCCTCCATCTTCTGGGCCATTACTCTGTACGGGGTTAGACTGGGTTTCTTTAAGGAAAAGCTTCCCTTGGCTTGGCAAACAACCAGGTTTAAAGCACCCATTACTTTGAGATGCTTAATCCCCATTTCAAGAGCCGTGGCTAACCCAGTTAGGTAGGCCTCATATTCTGCTGTGTTTTTTTATCAGGAGAATTCTAATTTGAACGATAATGTCACAACCTTGTCTTCTTCATGGTACAAAACTGCTTTCACTCCCCCTGATTGGGTGGTAGAAGACCCATCAAATTTCATTACCTATTGCTCTTTGACTTCTTCTGCCATGGCTATTTCTCCTGGGACTTCATCATCTAGTGGGAATTCCTCTTCTTCTGGGAACTGTGCCAACAAGTCCGCTATAGCCTGGCTCTTCACCACCTTAGGCGTTCTCGCCTTCAGATCATACTGTGACAATTGTAATAACAACTGGGATATTCTGCCATAGAGAATCGGTTGTTGCAACAAGGCTTTGGTGGCATGGGACTTAATCATCAGCCGCACCTTCTAAGCCAAGAAATAATGGCGTAACCATTATGAAGCATACACAATAACCAAGCATGCCCTTTCTGCCCTTATGTAATGAGTTTATGTATCTTTTAGGGCACTACTAATGTAGTAAACTAGTTGCTCAATACCATCTCTATCCTCTTGGGCGATCAATGCTCTGATGGCATACTGGTTGGTGGCTAGGTATAGCAACAATGGCTTCTTAAGAATTGGGGCTTGCATAGTGGGGAGGTTCATCATAATCTGCTGTAGCCTTTTGAAGGCCGTCTGCTGTGCTTCTCCCCACTCAAAACTCTTCAACGCTTTTACTGTGGTTAGAGGTTTCATGGTTGCTATGGCCGTAGCTTTGATCGGGTCCACGTCTATTCCTCTGCTGTGAACTAGGAAACCCAAGAATTTCCTCGATGACACTCCAAATGCATACTTAAGAGGGTTCATCCTTAGCTTGAAAGTTCTACACCTCTTAAACACCTTCTTCAACACTTGGACATGTTCTTCTCGCTTCTTTGATTTTAATACTATGTCATCCACATAGTCCTCTAGTTCTTGATGCATCATGTCATGAAATATAACCGTCATTGTCCGTTGATAGGTCGCACTTGCAGTTTTTAACCCAAACTACATTACTGTGTAATAGAAGTTGCCTATGGGTGTTCTGAAGGCAGTTTTCTCCACATCCTTCGGCACCATTCTAATCTGATTATACCCACTAAATCTGTCCATGAATGAAAACATGGCGTTTACTGCCGCAGAATCTATTAGTAAATCCATGTTTGGCAATGGGAATTCATCTTTCAAGCAGACCCTGTTGAGATTTCTGAAATCTACACAACACCTTATCTGCCCATTCTTCTTCTTTATTGGCACTATGTTAGACAACTAGTGTGCGTGTTGAATGGGCTTGATGAATCCTACGGCCAGCAATTTCTGTACCTCCTTAACTATCTGCCCTTCTATCTCAGTGTGGAAGATCATGGAAGGTTGGGCCACTGCCTTGGCCTCAGGATTCACATTCAGTGTATATACTACTAGCCCCGGATCCAACCCTAGCATTTCACTATAATCCAATGCAAAGACATCCTTGTATTCTTTCAACAACAATATCAATTCTAACTTTTCCTTTTCCAACAACCTTAAACTGATTGAAATAGGCCTTGGTTCTCGCGAGTCAGATCCCAGGTTAATTTCTTCTAACTTTTCTTCTGCCATAACTTGTGCGTCCTTCTGCCATGAATTCCTTATCTTTCTCTTCGTTACTTCCTTGTTTTGAGTTTTCTTAAGCCACATAACACACCAGGCTCTTATGCTGCCACTCTTATCTAGGGCCCGCTTGTATTTCATTCGTGGGCCTCGCGCACCTTCATAAATTGTATACAATCTTGCCAATAGGGCCTCGAACCCTGACACATTGTGATGTGTCATCTGGCTCTACAATAGGTGCTTTTTCCCTTTTTTTCCTCTAAGGTAGAAACTTTCTCAAATCAGGTTCTGAGTTACTCTGAATTTCCTCCAACTTAGGAATAAAGGTGCCTCATGATTTTAACACTGAGCCTTCCCCAGATGGCACCCATTGGTTGTAGAATTTGGTTTCTACTAGATGGGTCTCTGCTTGCTCAAATGGTGACAGATTTTTTGTTATGCGTATTATCTTGCCATTCAATCTTCCCTTCACGCACTGGTGGTAGGTGGACGGGACTAATTGGTGTTTGTGTAACCATGGCTTTCCTAAGAGCACATGATATCCGTCTTCACCATGTGGAATTGAGCTAAAGAAGCTATGGGGCCCACCTTTAACCATAGTTGGATCTGGCTTGCGGTGTATTCGCCGCTTCCTCCAAACCTGGTCACTTCCATTAGGCACTCCTGAATCTTTCTTTCTGAAATTCTCGCTGCCTGTGGAGTGCTTAATGTAACAAGATTTACCGAAGCACCTGTATCCACCAAGGCTCTCTTGATGGGGATTTGATTTATGAATGCTCCAAAGTAAAGGGGCCTCCTATGGTTGGGGTACTCCGCCTCCTTATCCTCATTACTAAAAGTGATTTCACTTTATTCCTATAAGAGGGCTCTGTCATCTGTGACTTCCGCTGATAAACATTCTATTCCAGCCCCGGAGGCAATGTACACCAGGGCCTCCGTGGCTGTCTTTCACTCTTTCGCCTTAAGCCCTAGTTGGTCAAACAAATTTTTGAATTTGGACCTCTTTTGTAGGGTGGTAATCGCTACGGCCAGTAGCGCTAGATTCTCCTCCTCATCCTCCCCTAGATCTGCACAAATTACTACTGCTGCTACACCCTTCCCTTTTTTGGTTTGGGAGTGGATTTCTTTGAACTTCCTGCAGAGATAGCTCTAAAGTCCCTTCTTTGATCTTGTAGTGTATCAGTCTGCGGAACGCCCAACATTCTACGATAGGATGTTGCAAGTAGTTGTGCGAACGGTAGAAGTTTGGGTCCTTCTTCTCTTCTTCTGTGGGCTCTCTAGAAACTTGATTATACTTAAAGACTCCGTCTATTATCCACTTATCTAGGAGCACATCTAACTCATTTGGGGTACATGGTATTGGTGGAGGGGTATCGTACTCCCTCCCATCAGCTTTCCTTTTTCTTTTGCCAGTGGACACCGCCATGGCTTGTGGGGCATTTATTTTGTCAGAACTTGGCCTTCCTAACTGAGTAGTCTTTCTGGCCTTTTGTAACAACTGCGCAAATTGGGAAATTTTCAAGTTTTCCTAAACAGCTTTGTATTCACTGATCATGTTTGTCATACACATTTCTACCAATTTCTTTTTCTCACAATGATCATAGCAGTCAAGTGCTATGTCTTTGAACCTCATGATATACTCCATTAAATCCTCACCACTTCTTTGCTTAGTTGATTGCAAGGTAGCAAGCGTTACTGTTTCTTCTCTATGGAAGTATTTAGTGCAAAATACATCTACCATGTCATCCTAGGTTGGGATTGATCCTGACTTTAGGCTGATGTACTAGGTATAGGCACAGTCACATAGTGATTTAGAAAAATCCTGAAGACATAAGTCATCTTCTGCTGCGTAAGGGCCAAGAGTATCAATAAACTTGCTCACGTGCTCAGCAGCACTTCCCTTCTTGCCATCATACTGCGTGAAAACTCGTGGTTCATACCTTTCAGGGTATGGTTTGCTGAGCACCCTTAATGGGTAAGGCCTCATTCCATTGGTGCCTTCCGCTTGGTTAGGCTGATGCTAGTGAGGCATTGTTGGCCTAGACTTTGCCTGAAAGGGCACGACGCTCATGTTTTGCGTTGTTCTAGATTTCGGGGGCATTTGTTTGCGAGGAATTCTATCACTGTCTGCTTCCCAACTCCCTAGTGAAGTTGCCAATTTAAATGTGATGGGCCTTTTTTGTAATGTTGGGCTGGGCTGCCTCCTACTGTACTGGGCCCGAATGTTCTGAATTATGGAGTTGAGATTGGTCCAATTGCAACCCACCTTAGTCCAGCTTGTGCACAAACTATGCCCCGTTTGTCAAAGCTCTGATTACATGCTCATGGCAGGCGAAACTACGATGGGAAGTTACAGCAGACGGATATAATAAAGATAATAATGGAAATGCGTTCACTCTTTAAACAAAATAAATAAAAAGATGGTAACAAAAGACACCCCATAATCTCCCTAAAAAAAAAAAGAGATTAACTGCTTTGAGAGAACAAGGCCAAATGGTCTATGCTCAGAAGATTCTATCTTTCTTTGGTAGAGAATAGGGCCTTAGAGGGAAAGAGAGGATCAACCTATTTGGTGCATGCTTGCCATTCTACACACTCTATTTTTTGCTTTTTTTTTTTTTGATTCCTCTTTTCTTTTCTTTTTTTTTTCCTTTTCAGTGCTTGCTTCTTTGTTATGACTCTTTCCTAAAGGTTACTTATTATTCTGTTCGTGATTCTCCTCTTCCTTTCTAAATGTGCACGGCAAGGGTCCCTTATATAATGTCTGTCACGGCTAGCTTTTACCATTTTAGCCTTTAACCACATTTGTCTGGTGTGAGTGCCCTTAACGTTCATCACTTGCTAGTCAGTTGCCCAGCCAGCACCACTTACTTGTGTTGGCTATGTCATTCCACATCCCCAGAAAAAGAGGACAATTTTGTTTGTTTGCTTACTTACCATAACATTCTAACCTGCCACGACGTGGGCGCTCTCTCTCTTCATCTCTCATGGCATGCACTTAATGGTTTCAACAGGGCATTTCCCCCAAAAAAGCCTGAGCAGGAACCACATAATAGGTTTTTCCCTCTCCCCACCGCCAGACCATGCCTTTTTACGTTTGACCTATGACCCACCACTTCTTGTATAAGCTGGGTACAGACTAGTGGTGTCTAGGCCTTGTGCGTTCTTCACTTTTATGTACATCCTTGACTTCTTATGGAGTAAGTTGTTTTCTAATTTCTCATTCTTTATTGGCTTGCTCCTTTTAGGGGCTAGGCTTTGCTTGTTGTGGGCTTTCCTTCATTCAGGCCACTCTTTTGCATCTTCTTGCAGTCTTGCTATCATTTCTTGTCGCATCACTCTGCTATTCCCACTGCGATATTATTTGACCCAAACCTGCTGGGCCTTTTTGGGTCTGCTGTTAATTCCTCTTTTAATGACCCAGTATGATCATTGGGCTTTTTACTACATTACTGTTAGGACATATGTAGTTCAAGTAGTTTTAAACATATGTCACTATTGTGTGTAATTGGCTTATCCTTTAACAAAACACACTTTACTTGTAATTGGGTAGATTTAGGATGTGTTTAACGCTTCAAGAAACCGTGTTTCAAGATCAAGTGTTGAAGTCATCAAGTCTGTCCAAAAAATAAGCTGGAAAGTGCAAGTTACTAAAGCTCGACACCTAGTCTCGACACATGCATTTATTAAGCTTTAGAAGTTGTTTAAGCCCCGAGGCTCAACAGCTTCTCGATAGATCCTCGACACCTCTATCTGTCGAGATTTAAGGAAAACAGATTTCAAGTTCTATTTTAATTCCAATCCATGAATGTGTCTTTGGGACTTCTTTTCTCCTAACCCTAGACATATAAAATGATTGTTTTAAGGGCCGTCAAAGAGAAGCAAGTTGCCCAAGCATTGAGTAATTCTTGTTCATGCAATTTCTGACCTCAAAAAAAGTTCATGCCCTAGTTCATCTTTTGTGAAGAAGTTGCTTTGTAATGTGTACCGAAGAGTTTTGTAACCAAGCATCTTCTTAAGCTTCATCGTGTGGATGATTTGAAGAACTTTGCAGCCAACAACTCTCTCTCTCTCTCTAGTTGGTGAATCGAAGTCGCATACTCGGATCCGCGCAATTGGTTGGTCGCGTACTTGGAGCCGTGCACCAAAAGGAGAAACTGTTACTACAGAACAAGTCCAATTGGGTATTGGGGTAAGGGTTCAATTGTAGGTTGGTAAGGTACTCAAATTCCTTGCTTGTAACCGCTTGTTGTGATAATAGTAGAGTTTCGGAAGTGGTGACCTTAAATCACCCGGTGGGGTTTTTGCCGTCAGGTTTTCCCCATTCGTAAACAAATCACCGTGTCATTTATTTTCTGCTGCATTCTTTAGTTATTAGTGATTTTTTTGTGCTGCCACGTAAATTTGCATGTTAACTTGATTAATTAATAACTCGGCTAATTAATCAATTTAATTAATCACAAGAGGTCAACACGTTTGTGGCCTATCAATTACTTGCGGGCTCTTGTGTCCCATTTATTTCCTTTTAGGTATCCTTTGCTTATTTACATTCCTTGGGCATCCTCACCCCTTTCTAATTTTGCATTCCCATGGGCTTTTACTAGCTCCTTAAGGCTTTCCCAGCCCAATTATTCTATCCTTCGTCCTTGGAGCTTATGGACTTTTTATCAACCCCTTACTTTCTTTACTTACATTACTTCGGGCATGCTGTGGCCTATTCTCACTTTTCTACATCACATACTATCCATGAGTTTGCTACTTCTCTCTCTTCGAACCCTTTTAGGCCCGTTTGCTTCTTCAAAGTCTATTTGTTTGTTTTATGGATCTATGACCCATTATTCTTGCCATTTGGGCTTAATGGCATTTCTATCCAATTACTAACTCTTTTCAGCCCATGTTGCTAGGCTTCTTCTTCCTACTAGGTTTCCCAACATAAGCATCAACAACCTGTAACTGGCATCACTTTTTTACATACTTTTAACAATTTGCCACCAATTTTTTATTGCGTAAATGTTATGTTAGTAGCACTACTATTAAAATTAATCATTTGTTAATAAATAAATAAATAAATAAACCTTCTCTCTAAACTCTAGCTTACTTTGACGTTTGATAGTAGAATGAGATTGTTTTTTCTTGTAAATTTCTTCTTCATTTGCAAAAAAATTACACAACCTGTAAAATTGACTAATCTATATTTACATCTGTGATTCTTTTCTCATTCTCTCTTTCTCCCTTCTATGGTTTCTTTCTGTCTAATCAAGTAGTTTGATAAGTATTCCACAGTTTTTTGAGTCCAAAAATTCTTTTAGTACTTGCTCCAATTCCAAAAGAATTACCACGTGTGTAATTAAGAATCCATACACTTATCTCACCCCCTCCCCTTTCCCTATATATGTGTGTGTGTATGCGCGCGCGCGCATGTGTTTCTCAAAAAAAAAAATCCATACATTTTGAAAGAAAAATCTTATATTAGTTACAATTTTTTTACTTAGTTTCACGTTTACTCCTAGGCCTACACTTAGATGTGTTACTATTCTTATTTATCATATATTTTATTTAATTGATATTACATATGATTATAATAAATGATTATTAATTTGACAAATATTATGATTAGTTATTCAATTATATTTATTTATACATTCAATTGTTGTTGTCTTACCTATTTTTGAACTATTAATAATATTTGAGACTATTGTACATTATAGTTGTATTATATACTCTTTAGAATACTATGTTAGATTATTGTATGTAATATGACAATTGTATATACTAGAAAAAAAGATAATCATTTTATTTTTTACTCTCCCATAACAAAATCTTAACTCAAGATATTGTTGACCCCCTTAGCAAAAAATCCTGGAGCCGCCACTAATATTTTACCATACACTCTACTAGGGGTGGCAATTCGTGTTTGTGTGTTGGGTTTGTGGCTCGTCGACTCATGAGTATCCAATTATATGAGTCAATACTAACCCAACAAGTTTATTAAACAAATCGAGATTCTTCAACCCTAACACGACATATTTATTAAACGGTTCAATCGTGTTGAACCTATTTATCAGATTTTATCACAATTAAAAAAAATAGTATTAACCAAACTGAATTATGAAAAAAAAATATATTTTTTTAATATAAAATTCAGACCTAACAAGTAACTGCATTACAAATAATCATTCAAAATAAAGCATATTTCAATATCACAAATAATCAATCATAAAATGTCAAAAAAAAAAAATCACAATAACTAATAAATTTATATATTTAGGGTTTGAAGGGTATACTGGTAAAATGTCATTTATTTTAAACAAGTCAGAAAAGTCATATGGGTTCCATGTATTGACACTAACCGAACCCGTTTATTAAACAAGTCAGTCATGTCAACTCGAATATGACACTAACCCATTAAGCCTTAACCCATAACTTACTAATTTCAAGTCGTGTCATGTCGGGTTCACAAATCGTATCCAATTTTGCCACCCCTACACTCTGCATCACATGTTTTATTTTAACATTACACGACATTAAAATAATCTTTTAAAAAAAATTTAAGGCGTAAATGCACTTTTGATTCCTACATTTTAAGTCATTTCCCGATTTGGTTCCTAAACTGATTTTGCTCCTAGTTCAGTCCCTGAAATAAAAAAATCAATTCTATTTTAGTCCCTACTGTCAACCCATTAATAGAAAAATCTGATGTGGCAAATAGAGTGCCTTGTTGACACATTAAATGCTGACGTGGCTATTAAAATAATAATAAAATATTTTGTTTGGCCTTTTTTAAATGCCACATCAGCATTTTAATTTTTTTTTTTTTTAAAGCCACCTCAAAAAATTAAAGAAAAACCTTAAATTTAATTTAATTAATTTTTTTTTTCATAATGTTGTTCATGTTCTTCACAAACCAAACCCAGCAACTAAGAACTCAAATCCATCACAAGAACACAAACCCAACAACCAAGAACTCAAATCACAAGAACACAGACCAAGAACTCACGCATCACAAGAACATGAACCCAACAACCAAGAACTCAAATCACAAGAACACAAACCAAGAACTCATGCATCACAAGAACACAAACCCAGCAACCAAGTACTCAAATCACAATAACAAAAATCCAGCTACCAAGAACTCAAACCCATATCAGAAGAACACAAACGAAAAGAAGAAAAAATTAAATTAAATACTAACAAGAAATATTCTTCATGTTCTTCCCAAGTCCAAGAAGCAACCAAACCAATCTCTAGCAAACCCCAAATCCAAATCCAACAATCAAATCCAATCTCCATCACCAGAAGAAGAAAAAAAAAATCCAAGAAACCAAACCATAAATAAACCCGGGAAACAAACCCATAAACACAGTAACCAACCCAATCTCCAGCAACCCATAAACCCAGAAATTATCTTGGGAAACAAACACACAAAAAACCCATAAAATCAAACAACTCCACATTCTCACCAAAAAACAAAAACAAAAACAAACCCAGAACAAGAGGAACAAAGTTTTGCAATTGAAAAAGGAGAGGAAAATAGGAGATAAGGCTTAGGGCGGCTTGTCCATGGCAGATCAAGAATAGGTGTGCTGCTACCTCCACCAACGAGCCTCCCATATGAAAACCCTCAAGGGAAGGTCCGCCGAACCAAGACCCAAGACTGCATCAAGATATCGTCCATGGCAGATTGCTTTTTCCACATCAAGCTTGTGAGCTCCGGCCATGGAGTTACAATGGAGAGAGATTCCATCCATGTATAGTGAAGAGAGAGAGAGAATATTTGAGATTTGAAATAGGAATAGACTTAAAAAGATAAGGTTAAAGAAATAAGAAGAAAAAGACTAAGATAATGATTTTTGTTTTTTTTTTTTAAGAAATGATTTTACTTTAAATTAGATTACTTTTTTTTTTGTTTAAATTTTCTGAGCTGGCATTTTTTTTTATCAATTTAAATGTGATGTGGCATTTAGAACATGCTAAATATAATTTTTTATTATTATTATTTTATTAACAACATCAGCAAACAATATATTCAGTCTACCACATCAGATTTTCTGTTAGTGGGTTGATGGCAGGGACTAAAATAGAATCGATTTTCTGATTTCAGGGACTGGCCTAAAAGCAAAATCAGTTTAGGGACCAAATTGAGAAATGGCCCAAAATGTAGGGACTAAAAATGCATTTAAGCCAAAAATTATTATTATTTAAAAAAAAAAAAAAAAACAAACCAAACCAACCCACTAGTCCATCAACCAACATCCTACCACCACCGTTCAAACCCCCCCCCCCCCCCCCAAAAAAAATCCTCCACCATTGCCATTGAAACCCACCACAAGAGAAACCAAAAACACCAAAAAAACCCATCCCAAAACCGAAACACAGACACCACAAGACAAACAAGTACAAAAAAATAAAAAGAAAATAAGAGAAATAGAGAGAAGAGAGAGAGGCTAGCGGCCATTGATAGTGGCTTCATCGGTGAGCTTCAACCCACAACTTAAAGAAAAAGAGGCACTGGTGAGAGAGGGACAAGAGAGAGGAGAGGTATTTGAAGAAAGAAGGGAGAGGGGAGAAGAGAGAAGGGAGAGGGCGAAGGTCGTCTGGTCTGAGAAAGAGAAACCATATATATATAAAGAGGAGAGAGAGAAGAGAGAAGATAGAATAATTTTTTTACCGTTGTATTAATAGAACGGTATTGTAGAAATTTGGAAAAATAATTGCATTCTGACACACCTGATGATGTATGGATTTTGGTGTTTGGTGAGCCAAATGCTAAAATTTTAACATGTTTTAGCATATGGTACACCTAATGCTAATGCTCTACAGAGAAATGTTATGTATATTACACAAAATTTTTACATCATATCCTAAGTGCTAAGTTAATATTGGCGAGCAAATAAGTAATTTCAATAATGACTACAAATTAGAATTCAGTAACAATTTAACAAATAGGATTTGTTGTAAAAATGTTGTAAAAAAATTGTGGACGTAGTGCTTCACATTACTAGCTTGCAAGTTGTAACCCTTGTATACACATTTTTTTATCATAAAAATATACACAAATAATTAAATTATTAGAAAAATAAATGTAATTAGATGCATGTTAAAATTACTATCTAAGTTTAATACTATTTATGATCATTTTTATTCTAGTTTTAATAAAATAAAATGTGTAGTAATTTTTGTTGAATAAGTATATGATTTTTTTTTCATTAATATTGGACTCCTAGAATTTTGCACTCATTGACTCACTTTTTTTCTGTTTGGTTTGGCAATAATGTTTTCTAGAAAATGGGTCATTTTTCAAAATGTATTTTTCATAAAACTATCTTATTTTCTTATGTTTGGTAGCAAACTTAAATAAGTTGAAAAATAATCTGACAGCTTCCCTTTATTTGCTTATTGTGAGATAGATTTGTTTTCCAAAAAACTTTAGTGGAAAATAATCTCTAAAAATAAAACGTGCTTTTTTTGTTGATCAAAGATAGTTTTCATTTCATTCATTTTTTATGATACTACTAAACATTGGAAAACATAAAAAAACTATCTTCACACAACGTGTTCCGTCAAAACAAACAAAAGGTTGGCACCAAAATTTCAAAACATAAGTGGACACATAATACAAAATTAGCACACAATTGAAATCTAATTTAGAATATAATTAAATTTTCTCTCAGCATTTTCTATGCGTGTGTGTGAGAGAGAGAGAGAGAGAGATTTAGGGGGGTGGGGGTGGGGGTCGGGGTGGGGGGACAATTTCTCCCTTTATGGCTGGGCTAGTTCATCATTGTCCCCATTATTTTTTAAACCAACTATTTACACCGATCGGTAGTCAAGAGGAAGGAAACCGCCCCCATCGACTTCATCCACATTGGAAGGGTGTGTTGCTTTTTTTTTTTTTTTATAATTAAAATACAACACTATTTATTTCTTTTTCTTTGCAACGTGTGATGATGTGTGTGTTAGTGAGACTCTTTTCTTATTTTATTGTATGGAGTCCCCACTAACTATTGGTTTATTCTAAGTGCAATTGGTCACCTAATATCTAATTCATCTTAATTACCTAATTAACTAAAAATCAATCCTAGGGGCTCCTAAGCTAATTAAGGTAACCAAAGGTCTCAAACCAAAGATTCTTGGATTCTAAAATTTGGTTACATGTGATGAAAGTGTTAGGCACCCCACACTGCCAATCCAAATGATTGTACCTTATTTTAATTTAATTACAACAATCATATTTTAAAATGTATCTTTTATACTTCAATTTTTTTTTAAAGAGTTTTTGTACAAACAATAAATATACATAGCATGTGAATAAAATATTACATGCATATAGCATGCGATATTATTTGCAAAGAGTATGTACATGTAAAAATATACATTGCATAAAATAATATACATAGCTAGCATGTGAGTATTTAATAAATATTTAGCATATGAATATTACTCTACAACGTAGTAAAGGAGATATGAAAAAAAAATTATTATCCAAGTGTCATTCTCGTACAAAAATACAACAAACCAAAATGTTTAGTGTAGGGGGAAATGTTGGCTTTATTGGATGCCATTAATTCAATTAAGATGAATTATGGACACGTTGTACCCTCTTAAAAATCATGTCTTTAAAAATGTGATAATATTCCTTGCATCTCTTAAAAATGGATATCGCTTTACATTTGAAAAGACGAGTATTTTCTTTTGGAAAAAAAAAAAAAAAAAAAAGGTTTTGTTTAAAAATATGAGTATCTTTTCTTTGAAAATCTAATGAGTTTTTTAAAAGGGTTGGATTGAAAAAGGTTGTCTCATGAGTATATATAGAAAGGGATTTTGATGGCTAAGAAAGAACAATTTCTATTTCTTTTTTAAAGGTGTTTTTTGAACTTCCATGATTAAATTTCATGCCTTTTTGAAAGTGGATTTAACAAAGAAGATGTCTACATGGTTTTCTATGGGAAAAATTATTTTAGGGAAAATAATCCATGGCTTTTTTGAAAATTCGAATTTTAGGCCTTTTAGAACTTCATGGTGAATTAAAAATCTGATCAACTCCAACTCGTTTAAAGGAGGCGTCCAGAATAGAAGGGACATCTCACATAGGAAGGTTGTCCATGTAAGGATGGTCGTCCATGTAAGGATGGCCGTCCGTGAGAAGGTCGTCCGTGCAAGGACGACCTTCCGTGGGAACAAGGTACGCTCGTCAAGAAGGCTCCTGGACGAGCCCCTGACACTTTGGAAAATTCCCAAGCGTGAATTTGCCTACATGCTAGTGTTCCAGGATATGAGCAAAATCCAAGTCCAGTGCTACAACTCCTTATCAAAATGCATAACTTCCAATAACAATTATATGAAAAGGTGTAACTCCTAAACGATTGTGGAAGTTGTCCCTGAACCCTCAAACTTCCTCAAATATAGAGGAAGTTACAAAACTGATAACCGCTCCTAGGGCGTACTATATAAATGCTCATTCAGACCAGAAAAATGTACGTTTTTATAATTCCTGAAAAGTGAGAACTACAAAATTTAAGAGAGAAAACTAACTTTGGCATCGGAGGGCTCTTGGCCGGCAACCCCAATCACCTTTGATCATTGATCTTTCTTTTTCAGGCCATCAAGATAGTCACAAGTCCTTTGAAATCTGAAGCATTCAGCCTACTGATCTTCTTCGCATCATCAGAACTTAATCTAGGAATTGATTTTTAAATGGGAATTTTTAATTAAAAATGCCCATTTAGAGGTTTTTTATTTAAGGATAAACTTGTAAATCGTCATTTGAAATACCCATTTTAAAAGGGGATAGCTTTGGAAGATTTTTTAATAAACTATTTATTAAAAAGAAGTGTTATATTCACAATATTTTCACAACAAATCATAGGTAGTAAGTTGTTATTGGTTTTAATTTGATGTCACAACTTAAAATACTTTTTTCCCTCTCGTATCAGTCAATAATAACCTACCATTTAAAATTTGTTGTAAAAGTGTTGCGGATATAACATTTTTCTTTATTAAAACCTTTTAAAAACACTTTTTTTAAAGAGTTTGTTTGAATGGAACCATTCATTATTTGGTGGGATATGGTTTATGGTGAGTCTTTTGTCCAAATATTGCTAAAAACCAAGTTTTTTAGGATTATAGGTACTGTTGAAAGTTATTTAGGGGATTGAGGAGAGAGACTGAATTTCAGCAACAGTATTGCCGAAATTCTAAGAAAAGTAGGAGAGAGAAAGAGGGAAAAGGCGGAGAGAGAAAAACTGGAATTTCGGTAACAGTGTTACCGAAATTCTGCTGCCCAACTTCTGCCCGTGCGCGAGTGTGTGCGCGAAAATAAATGACGAATTTCGGTATCGCCGTTGCCGAAAATGCAGGAAAAAAAAATTGGAGAATTTCGGTAACGGCTATACCGAAATTGGGGAATAAAAAATAAAAAAATAAAAAATCCACAATTTCGGTACTGCCAATACCGAAATTGGGGGAAGAAAAAAAAAAAAAAAAAACCCAATTTCGGTAATGGCTATACCGAAATTGGGGGAAGAAAAAAAAAAAAAAAGTAATTTTAGTGTTAGGTTCAAATTTAAACCAATAACAACCAACCACTTATGATTTGGTATGAAAATGTTATAAAAATATTGTAAACGTAGCATCTTTTTTTTTTTTCTTCCCCAATTTCGGTATTGCCATTACCGAAATTCCACAATTTTTTTAATTATTTCTTCCCTTTTTCCTTCGGTCACTCGCGCACGGGCAGGGGCTGGGGAAGAAATACTACGTTCACAATATTTTTATAACATTTTCACACCAAATCATAAGTGGTTGGTTGTTATTGGTTTAAATTTGAGCCTAACACTAAGATTACTTTTTTTCCCCAACAATAACAACCAGTAACAACTTGCCAAATAGAATTTGTTGTAAAAATGTTGTGAAAATATTGTTGACGTATCATTTCTAAAAAAAAATACTGAAAGCGAAAAAAAAAAGACAATTTCGGTACTGGCAATACCGAACCCAGGGAAAAAAAAAATTTCGGTATTAGCAATACCGAAATTGAAAAAAAAAAAAAAAAAAAAAAGAATTTCGGTACTGGGCAGTACCGAAATTGAAAGAAAGAAGAAAGAAAAGAAGACAATTTCGGTACTGTGCACTGCACAGTACCGAAATTGTCTTCTTTTCCTTTTTTTTTTTTTTTTTCCAATTTCGGTATAGCCATTACCGAAATTGGGTTTTTTTTTTTTTCTTCCCCCAATTTCGGTATTGGCAGTACCGAAATTGTGGGTTTTTTATTTTTTTATTTTTTATTCCCCAATTTCGGTATAGCCGTTACCGAAATTTTCCAATTTTTTTTTCCTGCATTTTCGGCAACAGCGGTACCGAAATTCGTCATTTATTTTCACGCACACACTCGCGCACGGGCAGAAGTTGGGCAGCAGAATTTCGGTAACACTGTTACCGAAATTCCAGTTTTTCTCTCTCCACCTTTTCCCTCTTTCTCTCTCCTACTTTTCTTAGAATTTCGGCAACACTGTTGCCGAAATTCAGTCTCTCTCCTCAATCCCCTAAATAACTTTCAACAGTACCTATAATCCTAAAAAACTTGGTTTTTAGCAATATTTGGACAAAAGACTCGGTTTATGGTGCTAGTTAAAGAGTTAGCAACTTTAAACGTTTACACCCATGAAACAAAGTTCAATATCCATGCATGTATGTATGTAAGTGTGTGTGTGTATACATGTATATATTTATGTCACCAAAGATAGATGCATATTCCAACTTCAATGTGGGAAGCCTAGGTTGTCCTGCATCAAGTGGTCACAGAGATATTCCACCCGAAAGGGAGGTGACGTAGTGCAAAAAATTGTAAAGCACCTATAAAATAAAAAATAAAAATAAAAAATCACCTTTTGCCTCTGTCTTCGCCGCCGTCATGACCAACACTATGTTTCTGCATTGACCTTAATTCATTTCGGATACCTTGTTCTACTCTGCAAGCCAATACACCTCGGCCGCCTTCGCTGTCGCTTACTGAATATCCTCCGCCTTTGCTAACACTGGAAGTGGCAGCTGCCACGTTGTGTTTACAAAATTGAGACTCATATTGGCCACAGAGCGCAATTACCGCCACATTATGTGCACGCACTGTCATTTCTACAATGGGAATGTCCCAAGCCAAACCCTTGACATCTTATTAGGCTCACGGACATCACAAACCCATTTCCTCAAGTTCCTCCTCACTTCATGGTATATTAGGTGTCTTGTTTCCTTGAACTTCTTTCTCCCAGCTCGTTTCTTAAGATTCCTCGACGCCAACATGACTTCCTCGTCCGACAAGTTCAAGATGAGAGCACTAACACTCTCTAACTCAGATGACCAACTTTTTAGATCCCACTAGATATTGTAAATCCAAGAAATGCTTTAAAATATCCATATATGCCTAAAACATAGCTAAATCACAAAAAGATCTTAATTTATAGTAGTGGAATATACTAAAAAGACTTTTGCTTTTTCCTTTCTCACTCAGCAGATATAAGTAAGCAAAGGGAGGTGTTTGTCTCTGTTGAAGGAGTAAGAAAAGTGAGGGATTGTATATATGTGTTAGGAGTTTAGAAAACGCTGAGGAATGAAGAACATGGAGTGTGACATGGAGTCTGGCTGTGAAGTAGAGGATCGGGCTTGTTCCCACGGTTTAAACACTTGAAATGGATGATTGGAAGATATTTTGATAATAATTAATTAATTACAACTTACAAGTAAGGAAGCAAAAGTGGGAATGAGTTTGGTACCAGCCGCTGGGTTTTTTGAGCCAAGTGGATTGGTCTTTCATGTCTAGGCATTTTCAATTGAATATAATATTTGTCGTATAGGTGTCAGTTTCAGACTCAAGGGACGGTCCGTCTTTTCCACTGCCAATGCTGATGATGCTTTGCCAAAGATATTATCAACTTTTGTACTAGTTGGGGCAGACCGATTACTCGCCGACTTTTTTAAAAAAAATAAACTTTATGAATATTACTAACGCATCACATGTTCACAGTAAATTATTTTGGAAAAAGTTTTAATAAAAAAGTGAAAAGATCATTAATATTTTTGATAAATTTTTCAATTTTTTATTATTTTTTTTAAACTAATTATTAATATATACTCTAAAAATATATATTAGCTACTTATACTTTGCAACATACTATCTTTTCAATGTCAAATTTGTAGCTTATTTATTTTCTTAGTGTATATTCTAGGGTACAAAACTTCGACTATAGTAATAACTAGTCGCTAATCCGTGTAATACACGGGATTATTTTAATTCAAATGTTAACATGTTAAGGTTTAAACATTTCTCAAATTTCAATTATTGAAAGCTAAATTAGCTCTAATATAAGATGAAACATGTAATATTATGAAGTAATATTAAAAATGAGATAAATGCAAATATTATAAAGTAATATATTACAATAATCATAATGTGCTGTTACATTTGGTTTAATAAGTATTACAAAAGAACTAGTAAATAGAATAAATATACAACTATGCTTACATATTCAAGCTTTATCTAATACTTTTCAAGAATGTATTTCCTCCCTTTCTTAGGCTCTTCTCTTTTCTCTACTTCTTCAAGCTACCTAGTTTTTCACCAAATTAGTATCAAGTATAAAACCAAATTATACCAATTCATCAAAGATTTACAATGTAAAACCAAACACTCTTAATGTCAATAAATTTTATAAGAACCCCACCCCAACTATTGAATTATTAAAAAAGTTGAATATTTCTACAATCTTCATGAAAATAAGTATTCCATTGGTTTTCATCATAAAATTCATAAATAAATAACAAAATAGATTATTCACACGCAAAAAAACTGTAATATATCCAAGTTACGAATTGTGCTAAGGTGGAAAATGACACTATCTTTTGCCATATATAAATACAACATGGCCTGAGACCTCAAAAGCTTATGTGAAACATGTTTAAATTGTACTATACGGTTTTATTCAAACATTAAGAATAGAAAAGCCAAAAATCTAGATATTTATGGCATTTGTTTCAAGTTTATGCCAAACCAAAACTAAAGGCATGCCTGAGTGCAATTCACAAAGGCTTTGTGACTTGGTTGTGTTGTCAAAATTTGTGTCTTCCAAACAAAAAAACAATCCAAAAGGAAAAAAAAAAAAAAAAAAAGTCAAAATCTGTGTGGTCTTCCAAACAAAAAAACAACCCTAAATAAATAAAGATGCAGATGATATGTAAAAAGATGGGTATTTAATAATGAAAATTAAAAAGGTTTGAGTTAAAAGGGAAAAACCTTGGGGGAGGATTTAGTGACAGATCAAGTAGCACTAAGAAAAGAATTGGTCTAAAGTCTCAAAACACTGACTAAATTTGAGAAGATATTATATAATAAAGAATTGAATACAAAACATTACCTTATGCAAATTAAGCAAAGGTGACATCATGCGAGTAGCCATTGAGATTCAAGGGAGAAATAATGCTTTCATCTAAGCAGAAACATCCAACCCAAATCCAATAGGGACCACCTAGCTTCCATGTCTTTGGAGGAAAGAAGAAATATTACATATAGTTGATGACTTCAAGCAAGAGTAACAAACGGTATAAAGCTAATATATACAGATGAATTTTAAGTCACATGTCAAGTCAATGTACCTGACTCAGTTTCATTAATCTTTAACTTCTTGAGTAGGCTTACATCTTCCAACATTTGCTTTCTCTTAGAGCTCAGGCCGTGGAGAGCTTTGCCCCCTAAAAGAGCCAACCACAAATTTGTTAATGTCAAATGTCGACATAGCAAAAATAGTTTCAGAAAGCATATTTTCTAAGCCACAATGTTTTGCCGGTCTTTCATTATCAAGTACATTTCAAATTGGCAAATGACTTGAAGAGGTTTTTTATAATCGTTCTTAATTTCACAACCTATTAAACAAACTCACAAATTCTTTTTATTTTTTTCTTTAAATATACGTTTCTTCACTGCATATGACAAAAATTCCCACAATAGCAACATCAATTCCAAATATGGTATAGTATGGCTAAAGTTAAAAAATGACCATGATATGAAAGCAGCTTAGGAAATTCTAATTTTCCAAAACGTTATCAATTTGTCCCAATGACATCCAAATGTTTACATGTGTCCCTTTCCTTCAACCTTTTATTCTTCGCCAAGTAGACACCTTCAGCTTATGGCCTTGTACTATCACAATCAAATTTATTTGCTGCTACATAGTAACTTCCATTAATAGCATCTTGAGGGTCACTCACCCCTGGAAAAACCATAAGTATATCTTAATGAAAGAACCGAGAGATCTAATCACATTTGGGATAGACTGTGTACAACATTGTATATATTGTATAGCATTGTGCACACCATTGGATAGCATCATTCAATTTTTTGGATAAATTTCTGAAACCATTTGTGATGTGACCGAATCCATCTTGCAATAGTGCTACAACATTATATTACAAGTTAATATCACAAACAACTCAACCCTTCCTAGATAGTCTTACCATAACACTATTATGATAATCTTTACTGAAGTTAGATTGACCCATGATGGACGGAAAGCACTTAGAAAGTTTATCCATGACAACTGGTATACTTTGGATGTGTGAGAAGTAAATGTTAATCAAGAAAATGAAGATCTCACCTAGACTTAAATCATGAGATTAAGATCACCCAATACTCATTATGAGATTTATTAATTCCCTCCAACCAAACAAAATAACAATTAATATTAAAAAGAAAAAGAAAACAATATTGCAATTATCATTTGCTGCACTAAATCAAAATGAAGAAAACCCAAGCATAACCTAAAATCTTCACTAATTCAAATATTAAACATTGTCAAAAATTTGGGGTTTGTCACAAAAATAATAATGGCACTTTACCAGATAGAGTGATCTTGCAGTTCCAAATATAAAGTCAACATTTCCTTGAATATGACAGTGGTAGAAGTAGTGTGATCCAGTGTCATCTAAGAGAGTGTCTTATGTCCCCAAAATCCTGACTCTAGAGAACATGGCTTTATCCCTAGCAATTCTAAGTGCCACTGCTTGCATTCCAAATCCTCCAGGCACTGCAACTACTGTGTTCTGCAATTATTTATAAGCTTACAAAATGAGTTAGTTAATGCTGCAAAGAAAAATTTCATCATGCATGCTTTGGTTCATATTCCATTTCATTAATTTGTATGGAAGAGAATTTGTTGTTACCTCAATAGTGATACTAGTTGCGCAAAAGTAATCGGATTCTATGGTCACAGAAGCTGATCTATAGGTTCCAAGTGGAAGTCGAGTTTGGTCTCTATCTAATGCTTTATTGTTCCAAGTAATTTTTGTAACTGCAGTTCTCCTAATAAACAAAATATATGGCTTGGTAATTGGCACAAGTACCTTCTCTCTGCAGAAAAGTATGCAATGTTTCAATTCTCATTATACAAAAAAACAATTTAACATATGGTAATCAAAATTTAACACAACTCCACTTTTTGAAATTCCAATAGAAGGTTTATCAGTTCCAAAGCTAGTCTCTGTTGCAACAATGCAAGAATTAGCTTGGGCTAGGTTTTGAATTATTGAAATCGTATTGTATTTTAAATACGAACCCACAAGATTTTCTTGTATTCAGCTTTGGACATGTAAATATATAACGAACAATACTATAAAAACAATTAATGCTGTACCTGGAAGGAGTAAATATCTAGGAAAGCAAGCATACCTAGGCTTAGGGGAGAGGAATTTAAAAAATCAAAGAAAAACAACCATATCAATGTCAAGCATATGTTCTTCCTAAATCAAAACCAAAACCTAAATCATATTTCCAAATTTAAAAATAAATAAATAAAAATAAAGAGAAATATTTCCTCTGTTTTCATCATTAAGTAGGCTGCCTTACCTCTGTTTGGTTTCAATTGAAAAACTTAAAATCAGAGAAAAGAGAAAGAGGAAAGCAAGCGTACCTAGGCATTGGGTATGGATTTTGATTTTCATCTTTTGGAAAACCAAAAGATACTGTGGCGGCGACAATTCGTGGTGGCGGCAGCAGCGGTGGGAGAATTTGAGTTTTGTGTTTTGATTTTGGGGGAAGGAAAGGGTGAGTTTTAGGTTTAGGGGAAGGTGATGCTAGCGTGTGAGAAGAGAAGAGGGATTTTGAAAAAGCGGTTTAGGTTTCAAAGAAGTATAGGTTTTGTAATGGGTAGTTGGTGGGGGAAATAATGAGACTTCGGCGATTGCAGCTGTTGAGTTGTGCCAGAGAAGGTGGAGCCGTTGAGTTGTGGGTGAGAAGGATTGACGGTGGTTCTAGGTTGTGGAGAGAAAATTTGAGTGAAGATGGGCAAAGAATTGGGTTTGAGAGAGGAGCAATTTCTTTTATATTGGGTTTTATGTATTATTGGGTTTTAGAGAAAAAAAAAATAGAATTTTTGTATTTTTGTATTTTTTTTTAAATAATTCTGATGTGGAAAATTGTGATGCCAGCAGAGTTTCAGTTTTATATATATATAGATAATATGATATTTTACAAAATTAGTTTTAAAAAATATTCATATCATAATATTTTAGTTTAAAAATTATTTTAATAAAATATTCATTTTTTATTTGTATAATTATTTTTTAAAACATTCACAGCTCCCATGCGCACACCAACTACAGAACGTTGTTGGAAGTTTCAAGGAAGGTGTGTGAAAGAGTAGGACAAGAATGACGTGGCGCATTGAAAAATTGAAACAACAAACAAATGGACACCTTTATGTGATGACGTCACACAGTTCCCAACACGGTTGGTAGTTAACGTAATAAATAATATATATATTATAAAAAAAATAAAGAATAAAAACAGAGACAAAGCTAAGCTAAAGCTAAGTTTTTGCCGCGTAACCGCGTATTGAACTTTGTGAATTCCACGTTATTTTTTAAAGAATGTAGAAACCTTTTTGTGTTGTGCTCTGTGAGAGGCCCACTCGATATGCCATTTGCCTACTTTGGATATAATGAAAGGGATGTGTTAACGGTGCCCGATACTTATTGTGTCAGTTTTTAGGATTTAAGGTAATTTTTAACATTTTTTTGATAATTTTTTATCTTTTTTAATAATTTTTCTCTTTTTTTTTTTTAAATGAGACCAAAAAAAAAAAAAAATCTTAACAACATTTCCCAAAACACGAGTGGGACTGAATAGTTGATGGATTTGCTTTATTGCTGAAACTGCTCATCTTATCTATCTAGTTTTGGATATGTTATGTATAAAGTTGGACAGAAATCTTGACATATGGGTCCCTCACCTAGCAGAGAAGGCATGACGTTTCGCGGTTGTAATGGACGAGTCATCGTGGCCATCAGCTATGAGAATGTTTTTCAGGGTGTTTTTAAGTAGGCTTACTCTGTTATAATTTTTTTTCTTTAAATTTCTTGTTATAATTTTTTTTAGTCTTTTCTTTTTGCTTGAAAGTAATGTTATAAATACCATTTTGGATACTTTTTTAGTTTGTTTAGTGGAACAGAATATTTTGGTAACGATCTATTTCTACGTACCGTTTCAGGTAACAGAATATTTCGGTAACGATCTATTTTTACATACCGTTTCAGGGTGTTTTAGGATTTTTTAAAAAAATTAAAAATAATATATTTTTATATTTTTTTATACAACATAAAATTACTTATCCAAATAAGTAAACCTCAAATAAAGCAAATCGTTTAGTTTTTCTTTTTTGACACTCAAATCATTTAGTTATTACATAACAATTACTGTTTTAGAATATTAAAACCTAAATATGTAATTAAATAATGAAAAACATCAATTCTCAAAAAAAAAAAAAAAACAACAACAACAACAAAAAAAAATAGTACAATACGAATGTATACATGTATATCATATTGGGAAGAGGCAAGACTCAATAAATAAGTTTGAAATCAAACTCTTTTGTTAGCTTTTTGAGTTTTGTCATTTCCAAAGCTTTGTCACGTGGGTGGGGTCAACAAACTAAAAGTCTAAAAGGCAAACTAAAGAAAAAACTTGACAAAGTAAAAACTAAAGTAAAAAAAGAAAAAAGAGGCAGACTAGCAGAGCGTCTAAGACGAAGCAAAGAAGAAGAAAAGGAAGAAGAAGAAGAAGAAGAGGCGACCTTTGCGATGGCTGGATTTATTTTTTAGGCATTTGACGCAAGTAATGACATACTGTACTGACGAGTTTGTCAATTTAGGGATTTTTCTTTTCTTTTTTTCTTCTAAAAATTGGTACCATCAGAAATTTAAGAAATAATCCACGAAAATTTAATTTTGAAAAATGATATGTCCACAACATTTTCACAATATTTTTACAACAAATCCTATATGATAAGTTGTTATTGGTTTTTATTGTTGTTGCAAAAAAGTAATCTTAGTGTTAGATTCAAATTTGAACTAATAACAACTAACCATCTGTGATTTGTTGTGAAAATATTGTAAAAATATTGTGGACGTAGTATCTCTCTTTAATTTTATTGGCATAAAAAAATTTTGAGGGTGTTCCTAATTTTTTTTAAGAGTAGACAAATAGAAAAAAAAACAATTTATATATATATATATATATATTTTTTTTTTTTAGGTCAGGGTGGTCCCTATATGTGACACCGCCATTGGTCACCATGATCCACTACTCACAATCAACTACATTAAAATAATTGTGAAATAAGCGTAAAATTGATTATGATCTTAAAAAACTGTAGGTTAAAAGTTGTGAAAGATATTTTGAAAATTATATGTTTCTAGATTAATTGCTCTCGTTCGTGTATATCATTTGAATCAATAATCTAGGTAAGTTAAGAGTAACGTTACATGCGCAACTTTTTTACAATATTTTTGCATTGTATCCTAGGTGATAAGCTTTGCTGGTTATTATTTGGGACCATAACTAACTTTATTTTTTTATTCACTAATAATAAATTATTACTTAATATTTGTAATGAAATTATTTTGAAAACGTTATCGACATAACATTACCCTTTTTTAATTACTGGGTTGATATGTTGTAATTAGTGTCAAACTAACATGAGATTAGTGGTGAGGCCATATAAAACTATAAAAGTAATTTTTCACTACTCACAACTAGATAGTTCAACTAATTGTGAAATAGGTTGAAAGAACACTGGCAACAAATGAGTTAAATGTTAAACTTTTAGCATTTAGCACACAAAACACTAAAAAACCAAATTGAATGTATCAAATGCTTAAAAAAATTGTAGCATATGGTAGAAGACTGGAACTAGAATGCTAAAACTAAAACTTATTTCTTACTAGATTTCTCACTCTCCATTTTTACTTCTTTTGTCAATCTCTCTCTTCTTTCTTAGTTCTTTCACTCTCTCGTCCCTTTCCACTCTCAAACCAACCTTTCACCACCGATCAACTTCTTTTATTTCACTCTAACTCCTCTCTCAGTTTTTTATACTCTCTCCAAATTCCATTTTTATTTTTATTTTCAAATCTTTGGTTAATCTAGCCTTGAACTTGACACTGGTGCTTCTCCAGTCTCCTCCATCCTTTACTAAAAGGTGAGAATTTTTTGTCCATTATCTCGGTTGGGCTCAAATTTGAGCTTTGATTTTTTTTTTTTTATAACTTCCCCTTTTCCTTGATACACCTCTTCTCTCCCTATTTATTACAACAAGAATCTATAATTTTTCTTCCTCTGTCTCAACGAATTGGGTGTTTTTTGTGGGCTTCTTGTGCTTGATGACATCCCTCTTCAGCTGAACTTGTTTGCAAGACAAAAATATTTGGTTTTTAAGATTTTTATTTCTTGGACCGTTGGAAGAAAGAATTAAAAAAAAAAAAAAAAAAAAAAAAGGAATGATGGAAAAATGTTTGAAATAGAATTTAGAATAGAATAGCTTTCTTTCTTATATTTATGTAAATACCCGAAATGGGTAGACTAAATTTTCTATTATAATATATTATGGAAAACGGACTCTAATTTTTTTTTTTTGGGTGATACAATATGGCTTTGCCATCACCAAATTATACTCACATTCAACATATATAGTTTACACACTAAGAGCATTTGCATCAGTTGATGCAAAAATTTTGTAAATTTACACATCTAAAACCTACTTCTACTATTTTACACACTCATTTTTACAAAATACCCACAACAATTTATCTATTCTATACATTTATTCACTAAAATATTCATTTTTTCCCACTGTCATCTCTCTCACAGACCCAAGACAACCCACACAACCACCATCATCCATCCAACCACCCAACAACCCAGCCACCATCCGACTCAACCAAGCTACCATAAATGAAATTTACATACCCATTCAACCGAGCCACCATCATCACCATCATCAAGCCACCATCATCAACCTACCCAAATCCAAAGATCCAAAAACCCATTTATTAGAAAGAGTGAGGGACGACGATGACCCAACATGCAACGAGCGATGGCCTGAGCAACAACAAGATCAACGCCTCCAACTTGAGCAACAAGATCGAACCCACTGATCAAACAACGAGATCAACGCCCTGAGCAACAAGATCGACGCCTCCGGTCTGAGCACTGAGCACGGATCGATGCCTTTAGTGATTTATGAGATGAGAGAAAGAGAGTGAGGTAAGAGTCAGGTACAGAGAGGAGAGAGAAAAAGAGAGTTAATCTGAGAGAGAAACAGAGATGAGAGAGAAACAAATACTAAAATAATAAATGGAAGAGCTACAGTAATCGTGCATATATGCACAGTTACTGTAGCAAATGTGCAAATATGCACACTTTTAGAAGCACTGATGTGAAGCATTTTTTAGGCAAAATATGTAAAGTTTGTGTTTTTTCTATTATGCAAGGCTTTGCATCAACTGATGTAAATGCTCTAACATTGCATCCTTCAATTCAATGCTACTCATACTTGTGCATGGCATTTGCGCCAAATATGATTGCGCCAAATATGATTTCCATAGTGGTACTTTTTCCCCTTCAAATAATTTCCCTATACACCGCACTTAATCAAAAACAATAAACACAGAAAATAAAAATTCTCTTCCTAATAAGCAACCATTCTATAATCAATTTCAACCATTCTATAATCAATTTAAATTCTATAAGAATGGGTTGTAAATCCCTTGGTTTACATTCACCAATAAGTGAATGTCACATCATCATTTACTAAAAAATTGAATATAATTTTCACATTATAACAACCCATTTAATATCCTATTCGATTTGTGAAATATGATATAATAGATTGTTATTGTTTGTAATAACATGTATTGAGTTTTAAGTAAAAAAAAAAAATTAATGTGGTAAGATATGATTTACATCATGTTCTTATCAAATTTAGACTCTTCTATAATCTATATGCTAAAGTAAACTCAAACAATCAAATTAAGTAACTCCATAATGACACGTCAATACCAATTTCCATGTCATCTCCACCATAATAATGAGGTGGAGGCAACAACATCCCTTCTGCCATATTTGCCAACAACCTCAGCATGCCAAAAACCGCCTCCTCATCAATAAAAAATACACCTTTCACTTCCGTATTTGTCGCTTCTGCTGTAGTTATGACTGACACCACATTTTTCCCCATTAGCCTCAATTCATCCCCAAATACCTTGTCTGACTCCATCGGCCTAAACATCTCAGCCGCCTCGGCTGCAACCCACTAAATATCCTTTGCTTCTGCTGACGCTGGCATCAGCAATCTTCACATTGAATCGGCAAAATTAAGACATGCAAAGCAACCACGGTGGGCAATTACCACCACGTCATGTGCACGTGTTGCCATTTCAGCCACCGAGAAAGTCCAAAGCCAAATCCTTGACTTCTTATTGGGCTCACGCACTTCACAAACCTATTTCCTTGAGTTCTTCTTCCTCACTCCACAATATACTGGGTGTTTTGTCTCCTTAAACTTCTTTCTTCCAGCTTGTTTTTTTAGGATTCTTGGAAGCCAAATTGACCTCCCCGTTTGACAACTTCACCATGCGAGCACTGTCACTTTCTAACTTAGAGGACCAAAAATCAAACCCTACTAGATATTGTTGGTACAATAAATCCTTAAAAATATCCGTGTGTCTAAAATAAAGCTAAAATCTCAAAATTGTGTTAATTTATATCAATGAAATACATTAAAAAAGATAGTAGTAAGTGGTGTTTGTGTTTGTTGAAGGAGTAAAAAGAGTGAGTAGTAGAAGATAAGTACAGTGGTGTTTGTGTTTGTTGTAGGAATAAGAAGAGTACTAGTGAGAGTTGGGGATATATATATATATATATATATATATATATATATATATATATATAGACGTAGCATAAAGGAAGGAACATGGAGCGTGACAATAAGGGGCTGTTTGGTTTTTTATTTTCCATCACTCATCACTCCTCTCTCAATTTTCGTCACTGATCACTCATAACTCATCACTCATCACTCATAACTCATCACTCATCACTCATAACTCATAACTTAAAATACCCCTATTTCTTAAACTCTACCCGTTTGGCACATGTTTTCTGCTCCTCATCACTCAAATTTTTTCACTTTTTGTGGGACCCATGTCTGTAACTTGGTCAGAGCCTTTCTCTTAGACTACCCGCTGAACCCTCATTCCCCACCAATTTTCTTCCTTTCACATTTCCGCTTCACCCCTGTTCCTCTCCCAAAACACAAACACAAACCAGAACTGGGACTTGTACAGAAAACCAAAGAAGTACCCAACGGTATGACCTAATGGCGCGATCCAGCGGCGTGACCCAAGGGCACGATCTAGCGACGACGTGACCCAACGGCTCAACCCAGCGGTGCGAACCAGTGGCGCGACCCAGCGGCAACGTGACCCGGCTACGCGACATAGTGGCTCAACCCAGTGGCTCAAACCAGCAGCGCGACCTAGTGGCTCAAACCAGCGGCGCGACCCATTGGCTCAACCTAAAGGCGGCGTGACCCAGCGCCGATTTGTTTCCATCACTCTCTGTTTTTAATACCCAGACACCGGTTCTCTCTTCCTCCTCAAGTTCAAACAGCACCGAACTCCACCTCCGACGGGCAGCAGCGGCGCCGATCTGTGGGTATATGGGTTTCCTTTGAATGAGTTTGGTGCATGTAATCTGTGGGTATATGGGCGAATTTGTATGGGTTTGGTGCTTGTAATTTCCTCTTTGATTCCTTGAATTTCCAATCTAGTGAAAAGAAAACAGGAAAAAAAAAAAAAAAAAGCAACCGAATGAAAACAGAAACAGCATTGGAGAGAGCAAAAGGTCTGACTATGGGTCCCTCAGACGCTGTGTAATTACAAATTTGTCATTGAAAACAGAGTTTTGGAAACTGAAAACATCCAAAATGTGTTTTCAGTTTCCATAACTCATAACTCAAAAATCAGAGAATTGAGTGATGACAACAAAATCAGGAAACAAATCCAAACAAGCATTTTTTTTGTGGGTCTCACTTATTTTGAGTTATGAATAATGGAAACAGAAATATGAACGATGGAAAACACAAATCCAAACACCCTTTAAGTAGCCTGGCTGTGTAGTGTTGTTCCTCGCTTACGCTTTCAACAATTTGGAAATGGGAAGATATTTGTAGGATTGGTATCAGCTGGGTATTTTATTTTGAGCCAAGTGGATTGTGGGCTTTTGCATTGCTGACACGTGGAGAATTTGACTACGCTCAGGATTTTCCATGTTATTGCTACTACGCTAAAAGTAAAAAAATAGTACTGGTGTGGTGCGTGGGTCTTTCCACTCTCTCTGGCGAAATCAAAATATTCGTTGTATAGTACAGGTGTCCAATTCGCTGTCACTGCTAAGGATGCATAGTCAAGAAGATATTATCAACTGTTGTAGAAGTACGAGGAGACGTGTTATTGGACTGCTTGACTAATTTGCAACTTTATTTGATTTCATATTCCTTGTCTCTTCTTTCTCTCAATTTGAATTTAGTTATTTCTTAATTAGCATATTAACTTCTTGCTTTTAAATTTGATTAAATTATTTCTAGTTGTTTCAGTTAACTCAACTGATAAAATTTTTGATGATTACATAGAAAATCTGACGTTTATTCTCCACTTACATAAAAAACTGATTGGTATCATCAAGAGCGAACATCATAGATTAAAACTCTTTAAAAAAAATTATTCTCTATCTTTATTCATAAATTAGATCTATTCTTACTTTTAGTCTATTTTCTTTATTTGGCATCTTTTTTCTTTTATATTTTAATTATTTATATGAATTTTGTTATCGAATATTCTAAGAGCATTTATTTAAGGAAATAATTTTAAACACTTTCTATGGAAAAAGGCATGAAGCACTTCAAAACATTAAGAGTAACCATTTAGTCCTTGACGTTTGCCCTATGTATCAAACTGGTCCCTAACAATGTAAATGTATTAATTTGATTTCTAACTTTTTAATGTTGTGTCAAAATAATCTCTGTCATTAAATGGTAGATGACAAAAGTTGACATAATTAATAGTAACATTAAACTATGAGCAAAACTTAGGTACAGTACTTAGGTGCTGTTCCTTAGGTTCCCCTTTTAAGATTCTGTCATGTAAATTTTTTCTTATGGGATGAAAGTGTATTTTTTAATTAAGTAACCACATAGCTAAATCTTAAGAGATGAACTTAAGGAACAACACCTAATACATTGTACCTAAATTTTGTCCTTAAAAGTATTTATCTTTATGCCACCTAACCTAAGCAGCCACATAGGCTGCTACATGTCTTTAGTTCAAAAAATAAAATAAATATTTGAAATTAGTTTATTTTCAGACTAAAATTTGATTTTGTTTTCTTTATTTCATTTTCTTTTGTTTTGCGGGAACCAAACAAAAGTTAAAATCCCAGAATTTAAAACTCAAAAATTCAAACTGAAAAATGGTTTGGTACCAATTATATGGAATTATGGCGAAGTTTTCTGGCCTCTAGCTTCGCATGGAGATAGTTTATTGATTTTTGTGAGATCTGCAAGGACTCTCTATGTCATTAATATATAGATTTGATATTTAGGATTGGGTTACAGGTTTTTAACTACCTTGTTTTAGAGTTCATGAAAAGCTTTGGTGCTTTGCCATTCAAACGTTTCTGTAACACTCATTTAGATTGCAGGTCCGCCTGTTTAGTGTTTTAGTCCCCTCTCCAAAAGTTCAAATAGTCAAAAATTCCTATTTATAATTAGAAAATCAAAAAGAATCCTATTCCTCAAGCCACTCATAACGTCAACAGTCAATCTTTTTCTTCCCCAAATAATATGTCAAACCCCACTCCCCTTTAGCTCTCTCTCTCTCTCTCTCTCTGTCTCTCTAGCAAAATGGCAAGAGGAAACGACGAATAAATCAGATGGATGCCGAGCATTTTTTGGGGGGACGTAATCATCAGCGTTGAGGAATGTTGTAAAGAAATTGCGCTTGGAAGCTGCGACACTTCAAATCGAAGCTCGTGCTCATGCTAGTCCTTGTTCCAGCTCTTGATCTCTGTTCAGTTTTGCAAGCGGATAAATTAGTTGAAGCAATTTGTGGTGGTTTGAAATAGCAAGGAATTTAGGGTTGACCGTGTACCTTATTTGGAATTTTATTTTCATATTCAGCTGATCAAAGGAAGATTTTTTTTTTCCTTTTTTCTTGTTCGGTTACTGAGAAAAATGTGGGGAAAATGAAGGAAATTGAGTTTTGAAATCTGGTTTTTTAACCCCATTTGGATCCCGAGAAAGTGAAGGGAAAGACAATTAGAGAATAGAAATTTTCAAATTTGTCCAAAATAAACGTATTTTATTAACAAAAGATATCTGGCTGAGGTTGCTTAGGTGGTGTAAAAAATAAATTTTTGTATATTTCATTATTGACGTCAACTTTTGCAACCACCACTTCACAATAATGACTATTTTGACACAATATCAAAATATTAGTGGCTGAAGTGACACATTTGAATCGCTAAGGACAATTTTGACACATAGTTAAGGATCAAACACATAATTTACCCAAACATTAAATAAAAGATTAAAGTATCAAAGAAAAGGCTTGTTGCTGTTGTATTTAGTATCAAATAAAGGCAAAATTCTACACTGGCCAAAAAAATTTAGAACAAAAAAATAAAAGCAAAAGCAAATGCAAAAAAGAAAGAAGGCAAAATTCGTTGGCTTATGTATATTGTGTATGAGTAACTCATTAATTTCGAGTATGGCTGTTGAGTAAACTTATATATAAGCATCTACGAAACTGAATTTGTATTACCTCTGATCAAGATATACCTATAACAGTAGATTCTCGATTCTAAACCTTTTGATTAGGTATTTTATTAGTCCAGTACACTGCATTGTATATACATTTTGTTACAATCAGTGCTAGGTTCAGTTCAATTTCTATGTATAATTCTAGCTCAATTCATAAGGAAAAATGAAATATGGATGGGATATTGCCAGCTTGCCTAGAATCTGGGTTCAGGATGTACAAGACCTCTTCTCTCTCCATTTATTACAAAAAGAATCTATCATTTTTCTCCCTCTCTCTCAATGAATTGGGTGTTTCGCGGGCCAGTGATCTTCTTGTGATTGATGACTTCCCTCTTCAGCTGAACCTGTTCACAAGACAAAAATGTTTGGTTTTAAAATTTTATTTCTTGGACCATTGGAAGAAAGAATTTTTTAAAAAAATGCTATTATCCAAAACTGCCCCTCTAAGATTCAACTTCTGTCATTTTAGTCCTCTAAGTTTCAATTTTGTCATTTCAGTCATTTAAGTTTCAAATTTTGTCAATTCAGTAATCTATTACCCTTCAATTAAGTCCTGCCATTAACTTAACCAAAACAATGCTGTTTTTTTTTTTTTTTTTTTTCTTAATTTTACTGAAATACGTTAATTACCCAAAAAAAACAACACTAATTTCCTGCGAATTGAAAGTGATCAGATCCAGCATCCCCAAAAAGGCTCCAGTGTTCAAAATTGCAAGATCTCGAACTTCCCAGTACAAAATATGATCTTATCCATCCCATCCACATTGTGACTCCAAGAAGCAAAATAAGAAGAAGAACAAGTATGCTAGAACCAAATTAATGGAATTACAGATATTCAAACAATGCATAACATGATAACAATGACATCTTAAAACACCATCGATATAAATTACTGAATTGAAAACTATATCAACTCTAAGAACCCCTTAAATAGAATCATTTCCAAACCCCATTGTTGCAGATCTGAAGCAAAAATTGGAAAGACCCAAGCTGATCATGGCTTCCAGCCAAGAATTTCTTAGCTTTGCTTGCATCTCCCTTAAGGTTATCAACCTCAATAGGCCTAAAATACCTCTTGTCAATCACAACATGATCTTTCCAATTTAAACCCACATACCCAAATGCAACCTGCAAGAACTCCTCCACGGTGTGAGAATACGCCACGACAATCTTTGATTTTCAGGGGCAAGGAAACGATGTCGTTCCCCTTAGTTTTTTTTTTTTTTTTTTTTTTTTTTTTTTTTTTTTTTTTTTTTGTAATTAACGTATTTCAGTAAAATTAAGAAATAAAAATAATAATAAAAACACCAAAACGGCGTCGTTTTAGTTTAGTTAACGGCAGGACTTTAACTGAAGGGTATTGGAGAACTAAATTGACAAAATTTGAAACTTAGAGGATTAAAATGACAAAAACTGACATTTAAAAGGACTGAAATGGTAAAGGTACTTGAAACTTAAAGGGTCAATTTTGGATTTTAGACAAAAGGAAATGTTGAAAAAAAAATTTGAAATAGAATTTATAATATAATAGCTTTCTTTTTTATATTTACTAGTCACTAACCTATGCGATACACAGAAAAATTAAATAAAAATTACATCTGCATGTCAACTCATGCTAGAAAAATGGCTTTATTGTTTCAATTTTTGAAACACTAACTTTGTAGTTCTTCACTGTTTACAATAAGCCAAAAGGCAAACCATCATCACAAAATAACAAATACACAACAAAATATTTAACATAAGTACATGTTCAATAAACATTTTTCAGAATAAATAATCAAGCCAACCATTATGTATATTCCAATTGTATTTTCATACTCATGGTCCAATGATCTTTAAATAGATAAAATCGATGAAAGAAAAAGTCCTTAACTATTGCATAACAACCAAAAAAATAAAAAAAAGCAAGCCAGCATCACACACTAAAAAAAGCTATCAAATTTGAAGATCAGTATGCACAAGCTATAATTGTTTTGCTAAATAAATTATCAAATCCACCATTGTACCAACACTCCAATTGGCAAAGGCACTTTCACACTTATGTCCAAAAATAAAAATTATATGAGGGCATTTGAACTAACAGTCTTGACCCAAGCAGCCTCCTAAAATTTTAAGTGAGACAGTTTTCAGCCAGCAATTTTGAGTAAAAATCACATTTGCACAAAATTTAAGTAGTCTAACCCACCAACTCCTGCGCAAAGTGACATTCCTACTGCAGAGACCAAGCATTGTCTCACGTTTAGGAACACAAAAAAGTATGACCACAATAACACATAATACATTTTGTCAAACATGTAGGATGCTGCAAACACACACTAAAATCAATGCCCATTACACATTACACAGACACAATCTCTAGATTGATGCTAAGAAAGATGAGCTTCTATATTTATTTTTGTTTTTTTGGCTAGTAGGCTTATCCTAATTTCCATTGTGGTAGTCAAATTTATAAAGAACATCAAATGGGATTCAAGATGCTCGGTTTAGATTGCTATAACATATAACATTAACACTATTTTACACCCATCTCTCCAAACTGAATAATACCAAGTACTCAAAGAAGATTGAACATATAACATTAACACTATATAGAATGTCAACCAACTCTTTTAGATATAATGGCTCTTGAGCTCTCTTTTCATGAAAATTTTCATGCTTGCTACAATAAAAATATCACACCAAAAAGTTGATATACAAGGCAATGAGAATGTACAAAACCTACATATTTACAATTAGTGAGAGCACAAAGTTGACTCAATTTTTACCTGCACTGGAAGATGCAATTTGACACTGGAGGATTTCTTGAATTTGAACCAGATTACCATGGTTGATTTAAATCACCAGGAAAGATTGTGACTCAGATGGGAGTGGAGATGAAGAAGAATTCCCTGGTTACAAAGGCTATGTTGGGTTAGGGTTTGATTTCATAAATTAGAAAGATAGAATAACACTGCAACGTTGTAGCAGATTAACATACAAATAAACTACCAATTTAACATGACAAATCACAACTTGTAATTTGGAAAACAAAAAATAATAAATTATAGTTGGCTTACCCATTTAACCTAAAATTGTTTGTATCCTAAAATTATCAAACACATGCTAACTAATAGAAATTGATATAAAATATTCACCTTGTGACATAACTTAATAAGTCTCAAACATGCAGCTTCAATAGCTTTAACACAATAAAAAAATTAGCAAAATTCAGAGCAATTGAAGCTTATGCTTCCTGGCTGGGACTTGAGAGAACAATGAGGAACCGCTGTTTATAATATGAATAGACCTGATATAAGAGGGAATAATTAGCAAACATAGCACCCATCAAATTCTCATAATTATGAAAGTCAATATAAAAAACAATAAAAGAAACGTGTGTCATGTCATCTTATTACTTCATTCAAACCAAGCAGGCATAATCAACAAAAACCATCAATTCATTTCCACAAAACAAATCTCACACTGTGTTGGCATGAAAAGAAACAACAAATAATTCGAACAACAATAGTGGACTTTCACAAAACAGACATAAAATTTGTAACCAAGCCTAAAATCTTCATTGAGTCTAATTTCACTGAGACATTTTGTCAAGCACTTAGAGTGATGGGGAGGATTTTCACAAAAGACATAAAAATTTCACCAAGCCTTTAATCTTCATTGATTCTAATTTCACTGAGATATTTTGTCAAACACTTAGGGTGATGGGGTTGGCCTATTTTCACAAAGGATACCAATTCTTATTTCATTCTTTCACCCACTATACCAGCAAAAACATGAGAGAGAGAGAGAGAGAGAGAGAGAGAGAGAGAGAGAGCATGAAAACTGGTGAATTTGTTGAAAGAAATTGGATTTAGAATAACATATGGAAGCCCCTGTATGTTTTGAGACCCTGAGTTTCAGTTAATACATGCTCAAAATTCATGATTCACTTAAATATATTTTGGTTGCATTTTGATCAAAGCTCAAACAGGAAGATCGTCTATACATATAAAATAGAGAAGAAATGAATAAGATAGCCAAATTGGATTGCAAACATAGATTACCAAGTAGAATAATATAATTAAGATATAAAAATTCACCTGGAGATGATGACCAGTGGATTAAGAGAAGCCAAATAAACACACGCAGAGACAGATTTTGAAGGAAGGGACCAATTCATGGTGATGGGGCTGGCCTGTCTTTACAAAGGAGAAATAGCTTCATCTATCCAACTCTTCAACATAATCTCAATCTGATTTTTGTATAATTTAATAACTTTGCCGTATATACATGTCACACAAATATACACGTTCCCAAGTCCCAATTTTTTGTTTTTAAAATGAAAACCCTTGTGTTGAACTCAAACCCATTCACAAGAAGCAGTAGTTAAAGCTTGATTAGAAACCTTGAGAACCATCCATATATTGCACCCATTCCTTGTGAGCAAAATAAACCAGCAAGAAGGATTTGGGCAAAATCAAAATCGAGAGAGAGAGAGAGAAAGATACCCACAAAGAGTGCAAGGTACAATCCCTCAAAGCTCCAGTCATTTTACTTTCTGTCATCTTATCTCCTTATCTTCATTTCACCGACACCTTTTGCGGCCTCTATGAGTGAGCTCTGGGGTGGGTGGGACTTGGAAGAATTTTGTCTCACCACAAATGTGTCCTAAACTCAAAACTACGCTAAACCAACAGGTCCAAAAGAACCAAAACACTATTCCTTAGCCTCTTGCTTTTTTAATATATGTAGTTAAATAGAAATAGATTTATAGTGATTCTCATAAAATAAAATTAAAAATTTAAAAAAAAAAAAAGATTTATAGATGTAAAACTAGTAACTACCCTAAATGGGTAGACTAAATTTTCCATTATTGTTGTACATTATGTCATATGAGCTACAATATATATTCTTTTTTACAACATGGCTTTGCCATCTCTAACTTTCACTCACTTTTTTTTTTTTTTTTTTTTTTTATAGGAACTTTCACTCACACTTACACTTATATAACTTGCACGCTTACACTGACCCATTTTTTATGGGGCCTCTTCAATTGAACACTAACTAATACTTGTGCATGGCATTTGCCCCAAATATGATATTCCCTAGTAGTACTTTTTTTTTCCCAGGATAGTTTCCCCATAACACCGCACTTAATAAAAAACAATAAGCACGGAAAATAAAGATGACTCTTATCTTCCTAATAAGTAACCATTCTATAATCTACATGCTAGACTGAACTCAATACTATTAAGCTATAATAATACATTACTAATAAAAATTAAATTGAGTGACTCCATAATGACACATCAATATTGGTTTCCATGTCATCTTCACCATAGTAATGAGGTGGAGGCAACAACATCCCCTCTGCCATATTTGTCAACAATCCTGGCATACCGAAAACCGCCTCCTCATCCATAAAAAACACACCTTCTGCCTCCATCCCTGTTGTCGCAGGTGACACTGCATTTTCCCTCATTGGCCTCATTTCATCCTCGGATACCTCCGCTGGTCGAAATGCCTCAGCTGCCTCAGCTGCTGTCCGTTGAATATCTTTTGCCTCTGCTGACACAGGCACCGGTAGCCGCCACGCCGAGTCAGCAAAATTGAGACATGCAGACTTGCCTCGAAGTGCAATTGCCGCCACATCATGTGCACGCGCTGCCATTTCTGCAGTGGGGAATGTCCCAAGCCAAATCCTTGACTTCTTATTGGGCTCACGAACTTCACAAACCCATTTCCCTGAGTTCCTTCTTCTAACTCCACGGTACACTGGGTGTCTTGTTTCCTTAAACTTCTTTCTCCCAGCTCGTTTCTTAGGATTCCTTGAAGCTAACATGACCTCCTCATCTGACAAGTTCACCATGCGAGTACTGCTACTCTCTGACTCAGATGACCCAATATCAGACCCCACTAGATACTGTGGGTCCAAGAAATGCTTAAAAATATCCATATGTCTAAAACAAACCTAACTCTTAAAAGTGTCTTAATTAGCTATCAGCTCTCTTTTTTTCTCACTCAGTGTACTCTAGTTAGCTAGCTCTATTGTGTAAGTAAGGCTGGTGTTGAAAGTAAGAAGAAAAGGCAGAGATTGTATATATACGTTAGGATCATAGAAAGGGCTAAGGGTGCGCAACACGGAGTGAGTGTAATAAGGATCCAGGCTGTGAAGTGGGGGATGGGGGGTTGTTCCCCCACGGTTTTAACATTTGGAATGGAAAGATACATTGATAATTATGAATTAATTTATTAAATTAAAATTTAAAAGTGGGGGATGAGTTTGGTGCCAGCTGGGTTTTTAAGCCAAGTGGATTATTAGAGGACACGTGGGGAATTTGACCAGTTCAGGATTTTGACTGGAAGTGGTGAGGCCTTGTAGTTTTGCTTACTTTGCTTAAAAAGCAGTATTTGCGGTCTTTCCTGTGAGTAGTAAGGTGGTATAGGTGTCAGATTCAGAATCAAGGGACGGTCCGTCTTTTTCACTGTCACTGCTGGAGCATGCATTGTCAAAGACATTATCAACTTCGATTCCTCCAACAAATAAAAAATATACCTTTAATTATTGCAGCAATGCGAGGAGACAAATTACTCGCCGATTTTCATTTTTTTACTAATATTTTCCACCTGCTATTATTTTTAATGCCTACATCTTTGTTTGATGATATTATATTCTTAGACTTTGTTTGGTTATAAAACAATGGAGGAGAAGAGAAAAGAAATTAATGATAGAAAGGAAATGAGAAATAAAATAATAGAAATAAAATCTCTCTTGTTTGTTTGGAAATGGGGAGAGAAGGGGAAAAGAAAAGAGAATAATACATTTGTCTTTCCTTTGTTTGGTTTGCAATAAGAAAGAAAATGAAAAGAAAAAATATACGTTTTTTACTCTTATGCCCATATAAATGTAAAAGATGTATAAAAGTTATAGGCTAATATGTAAATTCATGTCATATTATTCTATTTATGTGGCCCCATTTAAAAAAAAAAAAAAAATCATTGTCTTTGTTCAAATTCGTCCAAATTGGGCAAATTGCAAATCTGTAAGCCCGAAAGAAATGGCTTTTGCCCCTCTATTTTCTTCCATGGTAACCAAACAAAGGAAAGATTATCTTTATTCTCATTTCTCTTCTCTTCCTTTCTCTTACAATGTTTCTAAACACACAATTAGAGTTCATTTGAGTCTAGTTGTTTTTTGCTAGTTTTTTTTAAGCTTTTAGTTTAGATATGCAGTTTTTTAAAACCTTATATTTTATTGCTTTTTTAAAGAACAAGCATACTTTAACACATTTTATTAACAAAAACTAAATAAACCGATGTTTAACACACACTTATTCCATTCTTTCTCTTAAGTTTAGTCAAGTTTTTTTTTTTTAATTATCATTTTAATTTCTCTCTTTTAAATTTGATCAAATTATTTCATGTGATTCTCTCTCTTTATTCATCAACTAGATCTATACTTATCCTTAGATGAACTTCTTTATTTTACATCATTTTTGTTGTTGCAAATTTTGATTTATTTATATTAACAATTGACATTTAGAAATTACCAATAACAATAAAAAAAATTTCTAAACCGTGTAAATTATATTTTGATTTTACCAACCAAAAAGGCAATGTATTCTATTTTGCGATAACAACTTATTCTCTCTTTTTTTTTTTCTTAATTATTTTGTTCAAGTCTTTTTTTCTCTCATTAGTCATTTTATCCCATAAAAGCATTCACATCTAATCATGCATTATATAATCACTTAAAAAATATACCTTATATTTCATTCTTTACTCTCTTACCCACTCTATTTAGATATTAATTATTATTCTATCTTTGTTCTTTTTGTACACTTTCTTTATTATTTGCTTTCCACATTCATTTAAAAAAAATGTTTTTAAATTTATATGGGAAAAATGCCAAGAGATCCTCTGAACTTTTAGGTAATGGCCATTACACCCCTTGAAGGGTTTGAACTTTTATTTTAACCAATTTACTCTATAAACTCTACACATGTGCCACATTGATACTTTTGCTTAACTGCTGTTACAATTATCTAACAATATTCGTGTGAAACACATTTGGACGAGAGAGAGAGAGAGAGAGAGAGAGAGTCGTTGATCTGGACTACAACAACTATTGCAGTTTAACCAAAAGGCCAACAGTTTCTTTCATCTTCATGAACACCATTGATTCTCCGGTTGAGAATTTTTTCTCTTCATCTTTGTACCCAACAACAATCACAGGCTTGTTATTGGGACTAGGAATAACTCTAAAAGGCCAAAGCTTCATGTCGATTTGAACAGGAGGGTCAAAGAATCAAGTTGGATAATTTTTTGTTTGGTAAAGTGTTTATGAAATGGTAATTGTGCTTTGGGTATAAGAATCTGTATTGGGCTTGGAATAGGAGGTGAGATTTTTAGCAATTTCAGTAATTTTAGAGAGATAGAGTTTGAGAAAGTTTTTTTTTTTTTTGATCAGTTGAGAAAGTTCAAATAGAAAGTAAAGGAAAATGTGAGAATGAGAAGAACATCTCAGAATGGGCTGTGTAGTGATTAATGAGTGCTGTTAGTCAACTTTAACAACAACCTAATAAAGTACCAATTTGACAAATGTGTAAAGTTTTTAAAGTAAAGTGATTAAAATAAAAGTTCAATAATCTCATACGAGTTTTTCCATTTAATATTATGTATGTGTTTGGATCCAGCAGCCCGTTTCCATTTAATATTATATGTTGTTATGGTAACAAAAATCATCTATATTTGTTTAGATGTTCATGTATTGTTTTAACAATTTTTTTAAAAAAATTCTGTACTATTCACACATTATGTAAAAATTTTCCATTTAATATTATATGTTGTTATGGTAACCATCTATATTTAGATGATATTGTAATTCTGTAACAGTATGTAAAAATTTGATGATTAATTAGTAATGCGTAATCAAATGTGAAAGTGTTTTTGATAAGTTTTTGTTAAAATATCATCTAAAATGCTAGGAAAAAGAGGACAAGAATATTCTTCATAGTACGATAGATTCCCAAATGGCTTTTTAACACGAGGGAGAATTGAAAAAAAATCGGCCAGTAATCGGGAGCTATAGAACGTTCTTGGAAGCTACGAGGAATGTGTGTGAAACAGTGGGGCAACAGCAAGGCTGACGTGGCAATCGGAACAACAAACAAATGGACAGCCACCTTTTTTTGAGATGACGTCACACAGTTTTCAAAACACGGTTGACAGTTAATACTGAATATATATATTTATATATATATATATGTATATATATAACCGCCACATTTGTTAACGTATCAGTTGGTTTCATTATTAAAAAAAAAGAAAAAGACAGACAAAGATGGTTTTGCCGCGTAACCGCGTATTGAAAATGAACTCTCTGTTGATCCCACGACATTTTTCTTTGTAATTTAATTAAATCTAGAAACCTCTTTTTTGGTTTGTTGGGTGGATTATGTTTGTTTTATCTGAGGACCCCCACTTGGAATCCATACTTGTGAACTTGGTCATATCATATAGTACATACAGTTGGAATAACTGAAGGAAGTTAGAGAGGAAACTGAGAGTGTCGTTTTCACTTTACACAAATATCATGAAGACCCATTCTTTTTCTTTTAAACAATTAAAACGAAATAAAGAATATATATATGTATAATCCATCGTGCTTAAAAAGATACAAGTGGAACGGAATGATTGAATGGACATGGTGGACAGTCACCAGCTGAAAGAAATTTAATTGTTTCATCTTATCTAGTTTTGGTGTCAAGTTGAACAAAAATCTTATTATGGGTCCCTCACCTAGCTAAAGAAAGCATGACGTTTTCCTGGGTGCGATGACTCCTGTGCCAGGAGTCTATTACAACAGTGGAAAATGATTTTTTTTTTTTTTTGTAATAATTTTTTTTATTACAATAATTTTGAGTTTATTACAATAGAAAATTTCATTGGAAAATAGCTTATTGTTATCACTCACTGATATCATTTGAATCAATATTCTAGGGACATAGTTTGCGTTTGGTATGGCTTAATTTTACCCGCTAATTTTACTATTCAGTTTATTTGGTATTGATGTGTTAGTATATTCTTTTATTTCATCTTCCTTTCCTATATATATGTGTGTGTGTGTGTGTGTGTTTATCAAATAAAAAAAAATTATTTTTGCTATTATTCAAAGGTCCTACTGCACTTAAAAAGTAATGTTGTGTTGATAACAATTTTAAAAATATTTTTATAATATATTTTAAGTGGTAATTTCATATTTGTTTTTATCTAGGACTATCACTGATATCAAAATTTTATTTATCGGTAACAATTTGCCACCTAAAACTTGTTATGAAAATGTTGTTAATGTAACATTACTTTTTTTCTTAAGTATTGGGTCAGGGGCAGACTTAATTAATATTTCAAGATAGGGGGGCCAAAGTATAAGGAAAAAAAAAACAAATAAAAATCCATATAGTATTAACAAACTATTAATCAAGATAAATACACCAAATCATTGTTTCTTAATATATTAAGATGAAATTATCTACTAATAATAACAAAAAAAAAAACACAAAATAATATTATTTTTTAAGAGAATCAGCTATTGGGAAAAAAAATTATTTTCACATACCAAAAATTAATTTTTTTACTTTAATATAGCATTTGAAACGTCTTGTACAATAGTGATTTTGTTATTTGGTGTCCTAAATACTAAATATTTAGCATTTAGAACACCTAATGTTAGTAATCTAATACTAGGCTTACTAGGATTTTTTATTTTTTATTTTAAAGTTTTGCTTTTTGTTAAGTTTTTTAGTTGAGTAGTTGCTAGCATAAGTCAATATTAAAATTGCAAGATTACTAATAAAAAAAATGTATTTAAAAAATATATATAATTTTATAAAAATTTGTTGAGCTAGGTTAATTAAAATGGAGGGGGTCTAAGTTTTTAGAAGAGGGAGTTGCAACTCTAAAAATAAAAAATATAGATCCAATAAAAAGAATATTTTTCTGTTCTTGTTTTCTTTGGGCCAGGGGGGCCGAGACCCGTCCCTCCCTGTATTAAGTTGATACGTTGTAATTAGTGCACAACTAACATGATATTAATGGTAAACCATATAAAAGTAATCGTACTCTCACAACTTTATGGACAATGATTTGCTGCAAACTAAGTTGCAGCAACTTCTGCAAAAAATACATGTTTCAATACTTCAAATAGGTACCTGTCCAAACTTACATTTAAATAAAAACTTTCTTGTCAAGATTGAATTTTTCACCAAGTGAATACTTGACACATGTGCATTTTACAGGAATTACTAAAATTTAGTTTGCAGCAAATCCTTACCCCTACTTTATTACTTATAACAAATTGTGAAATTTAAAAAAAAAAAATTGTAAAATAAGCTGTAAAGTGATTTGGCTTGTGTTTAGTATTTGAATGTATTGGATTCAAAATAAACTATATATATATATTAAAAAAAAAAAAACTCAACACAATATGTATTTTAAATGAGCATGTGCTGCTCTCTCATATCCTAGTTAGTGCATGACCCCACTAAACGAAAAAACCTTTACTCATTACAGAAAAAGTTTACGTCTTAAGTCTTAAGATTGCTCTTTTTGAATTTGCCTAGCTGGGTTGATTGGGAAAGCCCATTCGTTTGTCGCACACGATTGTACTATCATTGCGTTTAACAAATCAGCGCAAACGTTGAAGTTGAAAGAAGCCGCTTCTAATAACCACATGGAAGAATTCACAAGTTGTCAAGTTGTCCCTTGTTCGAACACAGATTTTGCACGAGTTCACTTTACATGACCAATGACCATGTCCATGTCTATCTTGGCCAATGTTTTTTTGCCAACTTATTTTATTTATTTATCAAATGATATCTTTGGTTAGGCAAAGTTGATGAATTGCATTGATTTTTTTTTTTTTTTTTTAAGAAAGAATTGCGTTGAAAATGGAAACTGCTAGGAAATGACTCATTATAAAAATTATCTAAAATCTTTAGAAGCTTATAATTAAGATATATTTTGGCTAAACCCAAGCGTAGTAATTGACTGCTTAGATTGAAGCAATTAGGGCTGTCCAAGCAGCCCGGAGACCTGGCCAAATCGACCAAACTGACCAGACCCAACCCGTCACATCAAGGCCAAATTCGATACCTTCGGTGGTTGGTGACGGTTCCTATCCGCTGAAACCCAACTCTGGTAGGTTAAGTGGTGGGTTTCGGTCTTTAAAACCCGAGCCACCTGATCCAACCAACAAATGCTAAAAAAATGCAAAAATTACCTAGATCTGACAACTTACTGGTGTTCCTTAGGTCTGATCCGGCCACCCTTGGTCTTCCTTCGCTCAGATTCGGTGGTATTTGCTCAAATTCACTCAAATCCAGCCAAGATCTACTCTCCTCTTTCATCAGATTTGCTTAAATCCAATGATATATGGTTAGATCTGACTCAGATCGGCGAAAATAGGTTCAAATATTTGGTTAAATCTGGCTATTCTTAGTTAGATTAGGCTCCGATCTACTCGAATCCGGCGATATTCCGTTAGATTCGGCACCTTCAACTCAGATCAGCGAAAATAGAACTTCTCCTCTGCCTGCCATCGCTCATTATCGAACTCGACCAAACCAATCGTTCACTCCCTTGAGCCCGGTCAACTCGACCTGTGGTGATTGGTGGTCAGTTGCAGGTGTGTTTTTGTTTATTTATTTTTTATTTATTTTTATTTTTTTTTACAATAAACTTTTTACAATACATTAATCATCCCATCCATCTCTTCCTTGGAACCATTCTTCATCAAGATCATCAAAATCAGGATGTCCATCATGGTTATGGTAGTAAGGGTCGTCATGTGTTGGAAAAAGAGAGGTCATTTGGGTTCTGTCTAACTGCCTTGGAACAAATGTACACATAGGTGTCACACCTGGATCAACTTGTATCAATAAGGCTTCATTGGATTGAGCCATCTCCGGAACTGCTACATCAAAAGCGTGATTTTGGAGTCTGTAGGCTAATTGGTAGTGGAGTGTGGCTGCAAAAGTATCTTGCACCTGGGAGGCTCCTGTAATTTGAACTTGTACTTTTAGAGCATCACAAAGGTGAGAGTCTTTAAGTGACATATTGAAATTGGGAAAGAGGAGAACCATTATACCAATCTCCAGATCCAGTTATCTGCGAGGAGAGAACCAACTGGCAAGTTGCATGCATAGGGGTGACAAGGCATTTGTTAACAGTGGCTAAAAAAGAGTTGCCCGAGGAGGTGGAATTGGAACTTTTCAATGCCCCAACCTCACCCTTCTCCCCAGTTTCTCCTTATCTCTACATTTGTCATGGATTAAGTGTGGACGGGGACAAGAATTGCAGGCGCATATTGTAAAAAGTTTATTGTAAAAAAATAATAATAATAATAATAATATATATATATTTTATTATTATTATTATTATTATTTTTTTTTTACAATAAACTTTTTACAATACATTAATCATCCCATCACAATCTTTCTTCTACCTTTATGTGTATATTCAATCGCGTCTAAAAACAATTGTCTTTTCTTTACTCATTTATTTTGGCATCTGATAGCTTGAAGCAATTAACCATCCTCAATCAGCATTTAATGTTTCTTTTCCGTACAAAGCAATCGAATTTTTTATATCTGATTTATTTATTTATTTATTTTTTTAAGATCCCACTGCTACAGCAGCTACCAGCCTACCAATATGGTGGGCTTGGCTGGCATTGTATTGTGAATTTGAGATTTTTACTCTGTTGTTTGATTGCTTAGGCCTGATTGCTTTCATTAGTTTTCATCGCCCATTACTCAGTTTTTATCGCTTATTATTCATTTTTAATTTTGTGTAGTTCATGCCTAAGATTTATGTTTGGCCATATTTTCAGTTTTCAGTTCAGATTTCAAAGCTCAAAACTCAACAAAATGAGTGATGAGTGATTGACAATGAAAACAAGATTTATATGTTTCTAAGGGATGAAAACAGAGTAATGGTGGCAAAGTTCCATGCAAGCTGTGGGCCCACGGTCAGTGTGTTGCCTAATCCGTGGCCAGTCCATTGACTCCCCCAACGGCTCTCCAGATCTCTGATTTTTTCTTTCTTTTTTGTTTTGCCTTCTTCCACCTCTCTCCCCAAGCCAGCCTCTGCCATTAACAGAAGCCGTGGTTCTCCCATCTTCGTGCTCTGTCATCTAAGCGGCCCAGAAGCTCAAATCGGTTGAGTATCTCAGTCTCCACTAGGTAGATCATCATCTCCTTCCTTCTTCCTTCAGATTTCTTCTAACCCAAAACCCATGATAACATAAAACCCATAGCAACCAAACCCATCTTTCTTCTTTGAGTTCTTCTGCTTCTTTTTTTGGCTCCCGGAATTAAATAATACCCAAATCCAAAATGGATTGAAGAAAGTGTCCCAAGTGAGACAAATTAAAAATAGAATGAAGAAAACCCAGAATTTAAGAATACTCAAATCAAAAGTCTCTCAATTTTTTTTGTTTAGAGACAGAGCAAGTGACACAAATAAAGATTGGGGATATTACCTTTTGTTGTTTGGTTCAATTCGCATAGGCTCAGGTGGGGGCTAACTCGATCTGTGTGTAAAGGTGGGAGAGGCCAAAACTGGAAGGAGATGGGGTCTCTGTGGAGTTTCAGTCTCTTTGAGAGTGAGACACATCTGAGTTTTGGTACCAATCAAGAAATTGTTAGAGTTTTGAGTTACAGTAGAGATAAAGTTTTGAGACATGGGAAGTGAGTTATGGGTGTTGAGTTTTGATTTAAAATTATACTCCTTATTTTGAGTTAGAATTAAACTCTTTATGGCCCGACAATCTAGCGGTACATTGCTTAAACAAGACAATGTTAATTAATTCAACCCACCATAAATAGATGCGGGTTTTAGCAAAATAATACTTTTTCATAAATAATTTTGCAATTTTCTCCTTTTTATTTTTTAGTAATTCAGATTTTATTCATTTAACAAACACATATTACAAAGGGAAATCTCAAACAAACTACAAAACAAATGGCAAAGCAAAACACACTAACAAGTAAACAATACATCAATAAGGCATCCAAACCAGCACCTTCAGTCAGTAGCACGTAGACAACGCAATAGCACTCTAGCAAAACACGACTTGTTTTCTAGGATCATATTAAAATACTACTAGGATCAATTCCCCTAATTACAATTGACGGTAGAATTCAAAACTGACCTCTTGAACTTGGTTTTAAACCCTAGCCTAGCTTTGACATCCTTAATGATTCGTTTCTTCAGCTACTTTCTAGTCCAAAATCTTTCTTCATGAACTATAGCATTCCTTTTTAGCCAAATGTGGTGGACTGATGCCCACCAAGCAAGTTTGCAAGCTATTACTCTCAGCCCCTCCTCTTATAACTCTCTAGTCCCCTTAAGCAATCAAGTCCTCTCACACAAACCAAGCATTTGAAACTAGACACAACTTCATCACATTATCCCAAATTCTTCTAGTGAAAGAAAATTCGAAGAAGAGATGATATCTTCTTTCAAGGAAATTTCTACAAAACACACACATACACGCGCACACACACACAAAAGCTATCACCCAAGTACTCCCACTTGGGCACTCTATCTCATGTTGACAACTTGTTGATTACAACTAAGCAACCAATAAAAGAATGTTTCAGGATAGTTAAATGGCACCAAAGCAGCTTCTACCACTCAACTTCGCTAGATTTATTTCTAATCTCAGCATATGTTGTAGCATAAGAAAACTTCACAGATTTAATAACTTGTCACTCTGAATAATTACAAGGGCATTAGATCTAGCAAGCCTAGGATGCCAAAGGTCATGCCAAAGAAATATAATTTTCCCATCCCACACCTCAAACTTGATAAACTTTCTTGTTTCATCCCTCGATTTAAGAATTGCTCTCCAACCCCAAGTACATTCTTGCATAAATTTTACTGTCCAAAAACACTTGCGAAATTATAGAAATGTGGTTAAGTTTAAATTTAATTCATGTGGGACACTATGATCATAACATGTTAATTATGTGATGAGGCAGAGTTCAATAGAAATCCTCATGAGTTTGGATAGCAAAGGGGACTACTTGTGAGATGTGATAAACTTTGTTATTGATTAGGAGAAGGTTTCTTCATACAAGATTGTTGATCATCCACAACATTGTTGCAAATAACTTCATATTTTTCCCTTCTTCCATAAAAAATCGTTCCAAAACATAGAAGCTGGAAATGTTTGGTGAAGAAAATTGTACATTTTTGTTGTTTTTGTTGAATAGTGGGTACTCTATTAGCCTTTGATAAGGGTAATATGTTTTGTAACAGTCTTACTAATCCCTAATTTATGAGTATATTCAGTTCTAACAAAAAAAAGAAGGAGAAGAAGATCATTTCACCTAATCATAAAAGTTATTGACTTGATAGTTGACCTCCTTTTAAGAAGATTTTTTTTTTTTTTTTTTTGGGGGGTTCCATCACTGTTTCTTAGGATGATTGATTTTAGGCTGGATGGATGGCTGACTCGTTATTCATCATTCCTAGGCCCAATTGAATGGGCCTGGCGGCCCAGGAGACATTATTCTTCAATAAGTCTTGAAGAAAACTGGTCTAAATTTAGTCTTCATTTTGTACTCGAGAGACCAAAGTAGAAGGAGACAAAAAATGTAGGACCCGCACCAACCCCCCACCCCACAACACAACCCCCCCCCCCCCCCAAAACAAAACACCAAAAGAGAACTATATAATAATATTAATATAATTGCAATAATTACAGCAAGAATCAAATCCGGAACAGGCTTCTCAAAAAAAAAAAAAAAAAATCCGGAACAGATAAGTTTCACTGCCCAAAAAGCATGACATTGATAATAAATTCTTTGGGTTAAGAATCTGAGTCCAAGGAACCAAAGCCCACAAGAATAAAAATGAATCCTCAACGCACATGATTTGAATCTCAATTGTGGAGATTTGAGAATATATAAATCCACCGCTTGAAATGGGATTTGCAAGTAATAAACGAAATCATAGTAGCATTGAAATTTGTAAAACCAATACCATATTGTACTAATTAATCTCGCTATTCATGGGCACTGAGTTTGGACAAAACTAAATCTGAGACATCTACTTCTCTTGTCAAAATCTTCAACAAAATCTCTGGTTAGTGGATTGCCATCCATCAATAGTCTCTAGATTAAATCATATATTTTCTTCTCTTATACAAAATTAGTGTATAGCTCATGCATATGCATGGGTACAATTAAAAACAATTACAATTATACAGTTCAAATTATATATATTTATAGAAAAAATTCAAATTATACATAGTATTAGTTTATACTTTTTTTTTTAAACCATACATTTCTAAAATATGCAACAGTTTTACATTATATATATATATATATATGATTTAGAATTTAATTAGATTTAGATTCTTCAATTTTTTTACCCAATAGTTCACTTGCCATAAAAATTAAAAACTTAAATGAACACATGATAGAAAATTAGATTTCAATTGAAACTCAATTTAGAATCTAATTGGATTTGGACTTTTTAATTTTTACACTTAATAATTTACTTGACACAAAATTAAAAATTAAATGAGATGTGGCGCAAAATTGAGAATTCAATTAAAATCTAATTGAATTTTTTCTAAATTTTGACTATTAATATATATAGACTGGATATCAATATGAAAACCAATAAATCTGAGATAATTAATTCATTGTTATGCGGATGATGAATGATGGATATGTGGGCCATATTTTACCTATAATAAAACCTAGTAAAAGTAGGGTGGGGTTGTGATTACTGAGGAGACACCCTTTGCTTTACTTCCCATAAAACAAAAACAAAAACTTTTGCTTTACTTGTCGTCCACGACGAATTACATTCTCTTTTTCATAGATATGATAAGATTTTAATTTATAGTGTTCACTTCATGACGACTGCTCTTATTATTTAGCTAAAATACCAATCAGTTATTTTCCTCAAATCTCTTATTTGATAATAATAAATATTACTAGTTGAGTTTACTATAACCCACAACAAGAGTAAAAGTTGTCTATCCTGGATATGTTGCTGTGTCGGAAAGAGATAAAGACAATAAAAGAGATATTGATAATTTGTTTTATGTTTTTAATTCATTGGATAAATAATAAAGGAAAATGGATAAAATTGTCAATTTTAAGATATCGATGATTTGTTTTATGTTTTCTCTTCATTGGTTAAACAATAAGGGAAAATGTATAAAAATTGTTAATTTCTAACAAATGTAGTTTTTTTCAGCCTAAGAATCTAGATACCCATCAGTTTCAAAGGAATTCACATTCTTACAAGAATAGGGTTAAGTGAGAATCCAAATACCCTAACATTTGATTCCCTTGTGTGATTTGCAATCAAGCATGGGAAAATCTTTCAATATTCCTAAAAATTCTAAAACATTACTCCATACTAAACATCACTTAACATTTAAACCATATGTATTCAAAAATGACAAATAAAACTTCACATTTTTTTCTTTTTTATTCTTTATAAATCCAAGCACAATTTCATTATACCTAAATGAGTTGCAATTTAATTGATTAATCTTTGAAATCTTGAGGTTTAAATTGTTCCTTTAAAGCTGCACATTTCTAAACTATAGATTCAAAATATATATATTTTTTTCATATATAATATATATATATATATATATATGTGAGAATTTACCTAATTAAACTTTGGTAATTATTTAGACTCCCAAATTTTAATTATAGCTTAATCAATTAAGGCTAATCTATAATTAATCCCAAGTGTATGTGATTAACCAATTGAACTAAGCATGGATACCAATAATTGCATGGATAAGCATATCAAACTTAAAAACTAAGTTATAAAGCAATAAGTAAAGTGAAGCAAACCTAAGAACCGGCGAAAAAATATTTTCACGGCTAGCCACCAAAACAATCCACTAAGTATAGACAGTTGCAATACAAATTGACACACACAACTCTCCAAGTAGCGTTACCATCTTGTACTCGAACCCTCCAAACGTCTGCTCTAAACCGACTACATTGAGTCATTTCTCCAATTGAGGCGTTGGTTCCTGCAACCAAGCCTAGCTGCGCCTTCAAGCCACCATATGGCTGAAATTGGAAAGCTCTAATGGTTCCCGATAATCTAATTCACTCATGACACTCAATGGATAGTGATAATTGTGATTGAGATAATCTTCTCTTAAGGTTTGGCTAGAATGAGATGGAAGAGTGCAGACAATTGATGGATTTTAGCTCTCTCAACAATGGATACAATTATCTCAACTCTCAGGTGTGTGCTTAGGGTTTAATTTGTGGAAAATTATAGGTATTTAGAGTAGGAAAGGGTTAGTACAGTAGATGATCTAAATAATTAATTTTTTTTGCTATTCAACAAATTTGCAAGTGCAAATTGGTGAGAATCCCACAAATCTAAGAGTACAACGAATTTTTAAAAGCGTAACGTGCTTTTTTCATGGGTGCCAAACTGCCAATGTCCTGCGAGTTTTCGGTTCTAGTAGCACTATATTGGACTCTCAAACCTAACCAGATTACAAAAGTAGCCCACAAATAAAAAATATTAAGCATGAAATTTCAATTAAATTGACACGAAATAAAGTTGACACATGCAAAAAATATTTGACTTGACACATTATTTATTAAAAGTTAATAGTTGCAGGCATTCTTAATCCATGTGTGAAATCCACATTGAAAAGAAAAGGTAGATATGCCTTCTCTTTCACTTAAATTGAATCTATCCATTATCATTTGTCATCATATATGTCGATGGCTATAATATTTTAATTTGTTTATTATTTGTTTTGCTAAAAATAAATTGTTATAATTAATGTATACTCTTAGAGTATATATTAATCATCTATTTTAAGAAACTTTTTATAAAAATTTGAAAAAGTTGACAAAAAAATTTATATTTTAAAAAAAATTTTATGAAAAATTAAAGAAACTGACAAAAAAATTTATCACTTTTTTTTTTTTATAAATTTTTTTTAAAAATAATTTATTAATGGATATCATAAAAGTGCGCATAAAAAAAAAACCAAAATATACTACCCCTTTTATTTCGTTATCTTTAACGTCTATCCTCTTTCGGATCGAGAACAGTTTAATTTTCTATATTTTCAACTTCGTCCAAAAATATCTTCAGCAGTCATCCTGTTTTGGTAAGAGGACACAGTCAAGTGTCTTTCCAAACATACATCACTACTTCCGTCATTCCTTTCTTTTCACATTGTTTTTTTTTTTTTTTTTTAAATTGACTTTTCACATTGTTTTATATGAAGAACTAACGAAGCAAAACAGTCATAGCTTGCTTCACATGCATAGAAGTTAAAACATCAATAAACTAAAATATATATTGTGGGGTTAGAAATATGAATACATGCCTTTGGGTCCTAGGCCTGATCTGAGGACAATAGCTTGTCCAAGGATGGCCTGACGACAATAAGAGCACCGAACTTAAAGGCCCACAAGCTCACTATGGGAGCAAGGGCTAGTTGGGATGGTCCGAGGAGAGGTGCGTCCTCAGCTTACTGAGGTGAGGGCCATAAGATGCACCGTGGTACTTAGAGGGGAAATCAAAAAACTCAGCAAGCAAAAGTGTGCTCCAGAGGAATGCAAAAAGGGAGAACAAGTGGAGAGTGCCTTGCAGAAAGCTGTTACCATCGCATTAAAGACTTCATACCTACCTCTCTGCCCGCATTAATGAAAAAGTGACATCTGATATGACGGTGATCAGCCCCATAGCCATTGGGGGAAGATTCCAAGAAGATGACGGATGGGAAAGACATCTGCATTGAAGACTCCATGAATGGAAGCACAAGGAAGAAGGATATAAATAGAGAGGGAGAGAACATTGTATGGGGGGATGACTTTGTATATTTTTCTAAGAAGAACAAGAGAAATTAATAGAGAAGGTCCTCGGCTTATATCCGAGGAGAGCCTATGTTGCATTACAATCTCTTTGCAAGCAATCGTGGACCTAACTCAACGTTTTTACTTTCCATCGTCCAAAATGGCCTAGGTTTCAAGTCCACCCTCTACAAATTTTATTGTTCGAAGCCATTTGGGCATGTTTCCTACGCGCATTTGGGTCAGGCTTGATTTGTGCCCTTACATATATATATAAAGTGAATACACAAATAAATAAATTGAAAAAATATACTAAAAAAAGACTAAAAATTTCTACGGAAAATAAAGTCTGAAAAGACTTTGAAGATGAACTTGACATCAATATTGTAAAATAGAAAGAAAAAGAAAACCCAACAAAATATATATATATATATATATATATATATATGAACAAAAAAATTAAGAAGTCTTGAAACTCACAGGGTAAAATAATCATAAAATTTGAGGCAGCACCCACAAAAATGATGGAATCTCATTTCATTTCATTTTTCTTGTTTGATAAGATCTACCACATTCTTCTCATATAGTATCTTCATTCTCTTTGTCAAAAGTTTGTGGACGTTAAAATTTATCACAATTTTTTTTAAAAAAAAAATTTTAGCAAATGATTGAGGAAATTTGTAAGAATAACACATATATGATAACTGAAAAGTTGTTTTTTTTTTTTTTTTTTTTTTTTTTTTTTTTTTTTTTTTTTTAACGCTGAGAAAAGTAAGTGGAAAAGAAATGTGAGTTAGTGAGACTTTAAAAGTTTTTTTTTTTTTTTAACAAAGACGTAAACGTGTGTTTGTTTTAATTACACACACACATATATAATGTACATAAATTCATATCATCCAAACTTATCATTAGACGACCAAAGCGCCATAAACACGCATTTAATGCATGAGCCCTTACCAACGGATGCACATGTAGACATGACTGTTTGCAAAATCATCAATCACCTTATTAAGCCACCAGATGTGTTATCAAAGCCATTAAGGTTACCATTGAAGGCCTCCAACGGCTAGAAAGACAAAGATCTATATAAATCACCTCAGAACCAAGAGAAGGTACATACATACACTGAAATACACTCTCTATTCTTATTCTCTCTCTCTCTCTCTCTCTCTCTCTCTCTCTCTCTCTCTCTCTCTCTCTCTCTCTCTCTCTCTCAACATCTAACTTTATCATTGGAGGCGCATTACCTGGCACCACGCTGGTGACCAAAGAGAAAGAAGCATTTTTGTTATAAATACACATGATACTATATGTCATGCACACAAATTAACATATAGTTTTGACTCAAATTATATATACACACACGTATTTAGGTCATAAAAATTTCTAATATGGTATCAATCTACATAATAAATTAAGAGATACCTTACCTCAAACTCATAATTTCTCACCTTTAAGATTGCTTTTCATTTGAGGGCTTGGGGCTTGTTGAGATTACCGCCATTGATTCTCAATGCTCCAAAGTTTTGCAATCTCCTTAAAATTGTTAGTCATAATACACTAAATTGGACTTGCCGTTTGAGCCTTTTAAATTCGTAAAAAACTCCTTACCTAATCCATTATTAACATTAGTTACTCCAACCCATCAGATTAATATCTCATAATAAGTTTTGAAACTCTAACTAAATCAGATTAAAGGACTTAATAAAATAGATTAATTTGGGTAGAAAATTTTGTAAGACCCTCTAAGCTTATGTGAGGGCCTTTTTTGCAAATGTTGGATTGCCTTCTGCTGCATTAGGCCCCAAAGTTTCCTGGATCAAGGAATTGGGACCGGTCCAATACCAAATCTCCTTGGTCCGGCTTGTGCGCAAACAATACCCCCGTTTGCCGATATTTTTATCACTTACCCATGGCAGGTAGAGCTGTTATAATAGTTACGGCAGATAGATGTAATAAAGACAATAATAGAAATTATTTACTATTTAAACAAAGGTAAATAATGAGCTTTAATAATGAATGCTCGTTTTATGAGACAACAACAAAAGATAAGCATCGAACAAGTAGCAATTAGCTTATTAAAAGGAAAAAAATGTCAGAATGCCGTATCAAGACACATTACTGGGCCTAAGTCAAGTAGGGGAACCATCTCCTCAATGCGACTAATCTCTATGAGGAAGAAATTAACTGCTTTGAGGGGGCGGGCTTGAATGACTTGTACTTAGAGAGGTCCTTTGCCGTTATCAGAGAACACGGGTTCGAGAGGGAGAGGGGGATCAACATATTTGGTGCATGCCTGCTACTCTGTTCTCTCCGTTTTTACTTTTCTTTCTATTCTCTCCATAATTCTTTCCTTCCTTTTTCTTCGTTTTATCTTTTCGATATTTTTTCTTAGTTATGGCGATTCTCTCCTCCGAGGTTACTTCCTTTCCATGCAAGGTAAGGGCTCCTTATATAATGTCAACCGCGGCTGGCTTTAATCGTTTTAGCCCTTAACTATTTTTGTCTTGTGTGGGTGTCCTTACCGACCATTACTGATTGGTCAGTCGCCTAACCAATGCCACTTACTTGTGTTGGTTGTGCCACTCCACTTCGCCAGACAAAGAAGACTATTTTGTTTGTTTACTTGTTGTGCCATTCTTACTTACTACGGTGTAAGTACTCTCTTCCTCTCCGTCTCTCATGGCATGCACCTAATAGTTCCAACTCAGCTTTACTTCTTTCAGGTGGTATGTCATCCCAACCGGACACTGCCTCCAAAAGAGTCTGAGCAGGAAACACGAAAATAGGTTTTCCTCCTCCCTACCGCCAGACCATACCCTCTTACATCTGACCTATGGCCTACCACTTCCTGTATTGGCTGGGTACAAGCTGGTGGTGTCTGGGCTTTGCGCATGCCTTACTTCCATGCTCGTCCAAAATCTGCCTGCTACTCATGCGGTTGCCGTGGTTTGAAGTTCCGCCTACCTATTCTTCCGTTTGTTTTTTACTTCTCACTACGTGGGATGCTTTATTGATTTTTGATTCTTTATGACTTGCTGGGATTTTCTTGATTGTGGGCTTCTCCTGGCGCCTTCCTCCATATTCTATTGTTAGCCTTGCTACTACTTCCTGCCGCATTATTCTGTCATGCCTGCCATGGTGTTTACTTGACCCAAGACTGCTGGGCTTCTTTGGGCTTGCTATTCATCCTTTTTCTAATGGCCCAATAAACTCATTGGGCTTTTTGCCACATTACTTGCGGGCTATCGAGTCCCGCTTACCTCCTTTTTGGGCGTTCTTGGCTCGTTTACTTTCTTGGGGCATCCTTGGTCCTTTCCAATTCTGTTCTTCCCATAGGCCTTTACTAACTTCTTAGGCTTCCTTGGTCTGAGTACTTTATACTTCATCCTTGGAGCTTATGGATTCTTCATTGCCTTTTACTCTCTTTACTTACATTGCTTTGGGCCTGTTGTGGCAACTGTGGCCTATTCTCGCTTTTCTACATCCATACTATCCATAGGTTTGCTATTTCTTTCCTTCCGGGCCTTCTCAGCTCCATTTACTTCTTTAGGGTCCATTTATTTGCTTTAAGGACCCATGATCCATTATTCCTACCACTTGGGTTTAATGGTGTTTCCATCTTACTTTCTTCTATCCACGTTGTTAGGCTTCCTCCTCCTGCTGAGCTTCTAAAAAAATGAGCATCTACATTTAGCCCTCTGAGTATATGAAATGCTCCTGCAGTTCATATGTGAATAAAGACCTTTACATCCCTTCTATCTTCTTCTTCTTCTTTTCCTTCGCAGGCTTTTTCGAAAAACAGACCCCAACTTATACATTTTTTTCTTTCCTGTCATGAATAGTGTTGTCTCTTCAAATTTTCTAGTTTAGCAATTATTCTGAAACACAACCTCTGCTTCATTAACTCCTTCCCTTATCCGCTGATTGACTCATCATATCCCTTCGTACCATTCTCAATGGTGGTGGTATTTAAGACCGAGTCCCTTTGTATTAATACATAAACACCCTTTCTCTTCTCTATTCTTCTATGTGTCCTTCTTTCCAATCACCACAAACTGTCTTCTTCGATCAGCCGATACTCCATGACACCGTCAAAAGGTCAAACCTCTTCCCACCGTAAGAGGTTGCCTATTCTGAATTGGACCATTCCGATAAGGAAGTAGAACGGCGAGATCCCAACAGTGAGTGTGCCCCCCCTTATAGATCCTTGGTATAATGTTCACGATCACTTCCCTAAGGCTCTCAGTGATCATGAGCCGTCGCCGCCGGGCTGTGTGTGGCTTGCCCTTTGTCAGCGTAACCCCGACGTTTCTTGGGCTCCATTGGCCTCTTCAATTTTTGATCTTACCATCCACCAAGGCACTTCACTCCCTGTACCCATCCATTTCGAATATAGGTCTGGCACCGCCTTGGGTTGGAAGGAGTGGGTAGATAGAGAGCTGTCCGATACGAGCTTCATGGGATTGCTACAGCGGGCTAGTGTTGAAGGCTGTTAGGACATATGTAGTTCAAGTGATTTCAAATGTATGTCACTATTTTATGTAATTGGCTTATCCTTTGATAAAACGCACTTTACTTATAATTGGTTAGATTCAGGATGTGATTAACGCTTCAAGAAATTGTGTTTCAAGATCAACTGTTGAAGTCATCAAGTCTGTCCAAGAAACAAACTGGAAAGTGCAAGTTACTAAAGCTCGACACCTAATCTCAACACATGCATCTATCGAGTTTTAGAAGCTGTTTCAGCCCCGAGGCTCGTCAGCTTCTCGACAGATTCTTGACACCTCTATCTGTCGAGATTTAAGGAAAATAGATTTCAAGTTCTGTTTTGATTCCAATCCGTGAATGTGTCTTTGGGACTTCTTTTCTCCTAACCCTAGACATACAAAAGGATTGTTTTAAGGGCCATCATGAAAACGCAAGTTGCATAAGCATTGAGTAATTCTTGTTCATGCAATTTGTGATCGAAGACAAAGTTCATGCCCTAGTTCATCTCTTGTGAAGAAGTTACTGTGTAATGCGCACCGTAGGATTTTGTAACCAAGCATCTTCTTGAGCTTCATCGTGTGGATGATTTGAAGAACTTTGCAGCCAACAACTCTCTCTCTCTAATTGGTGAATTGAAGTCACGTGCTAGGATCCGCGTAATTGGTTAGTCACGTACTTGGGAGCTGTGCATCAAGAGAAGAAACTGTCACTACAGAACAAGTTCAATTAGGTATTGGGGTAAGGGTTCAACTGTAGGTTGGTGAGGTACTAGAATTCCTTACTTGTAACCGCTTGTTATGATAATAGTGGAGTTTCGGGAATGGTGACCTTAAATCACCCGGTGGGATTTTTGCCGTCAAGTTTTCCCCATTCGTAAACAAATCACCATGTCATTTATTTTCTGCTGCATACTTTAGTTATTGGTGATTTATTTGTGCTGCCACGTGAATTTGCATGTGAACTTGATTAATTAATAACTCGGCTAATTAATCAATTTAATTAATCACAGCAGAGTAATTGGTGATTTATTTGTGCTGTCAACGCGTTTGTGGCCTATCAAGTAGTATCAGAGCAGGCACTCTCTGATTAGGTTTTAATCCTTGTGTGTGATCCATTGACCCCTGTTTGTTATGGATAGTGGTCAGTCTCTTATTATACCTCCATTGTTTGATGGTACTAACTATGCATACTGGAAAGTACACATAAGAGCTTTCTTATAGTCATTAGATGAGAAGGTGTGGCAAGCTATGGAGACAAGCTGGACCAAGCCTACAGAAGCGCCGGCTAATTGGGATGATGCCAAGATCAAAGGTGGCAAATTTCAACAGAAGAGCATTGAATGCCCTATTCAGTGCAGTCACCAATGAGGAGTTTAAGAAAATTTCCTCCACAGAAACTGCTAAGGAATCATGAACCATTCTCCAAACAACCTATGAGGGAACCAAGGCTGTCAAGGATTCGAAGCTACACAGGCTCACTACAAGCTTCGAAGAAATTAAGATGGAGGAGGATGAGTCATTTGATGAATTCTATGCAAAGCTCAAAGACATAGTGAACTCAACTTCCAATCTTGGGGAAACCATTCCTGAACCCAAGATAGTGAAAAAAGTACTCAGATCTTTGCCCGAGAGATTCCATGCTAAGATCACAACAATAGAGGAATCAAAGGATATTGACAGAATTCCTGTGACTAAGCTGGTTGGAAATTTGCAAACCTACGAGTTAGGGTTGACGAGAATGGACAAGTCAAGCAAAGGCAAGAGCATGGCACTCAAGGCCAAGAGCAGTGATACAGATGATTCTTCAGACGATGAAGATTATAAAATGAAGTCCTACATTTCCAGGCAATTCAAGAAATTCATGAAGAATGCCAATAGAAAAGGCTTCAACAAGGACTGTAGGCAATCCAGTTCTTCTCAGTTCAAGAGCCTAGATAAACGGAAAAAGGATACCAGAGATGGCGGTCAGTACACTGTTCCCGCTGGACCAAAATGCTTCAGGTGTCAAGGCTTCGGACACATGAAACTAGAATGTCCAACGTACCTCAGGAGCATAGGGAAGAGCAAGGCACTTACTGCTACCTTAAGCGACCGTAGCCCGAGGATGATTCTGACAATGAAGATGACGGAATCTTGAATGCCTTTACTGCCATTGTTAATCCTACTGATGAGATTACTGAGGAAGTAGATGAAGAAAAGGAATTAGTGGATACCAAGTTTGAAACTATGGATGATCAAGATGATATCCATACCGCCTATGAGAAACTGTACAAGCTTTCTAAGAAGCATGAGAAACTCTAAAGGCTGGTCACCAAGAAGCTCAGTGATGTGGAACTTGACTGTGAGGAGCTTTCCACTAAGGTTGATGAAGCAAATCAGACCATGGGGGCACTGAGATTCGAGAACAATTTCTTGGCTGAGAAGACCAAGAAGCTTGAAGCGGAGCTATTTCAAGTAAGAGCACAACTAGAGAGGACATCAAGTGCAAAGCTAGAAGAGATGCTAAGTGTTCAGAAATCTTCTTCGAATCATACTAGATTGGGGTATGAATTCTCTCTCTCTAATACTCTTTCTGCTAATACTACTGTTTTTGTTCCTCCTGCTAATAACATTAAAATTGAGGATAAAAATGTTAAAACTGAATTAGCAAATGAAAACTTAGACAAGGGCAAGTCTATTCTAGGAGCACCCCCTAAGCTTGAGAAAAGGGAAACTAGAAACCCTAGGACTAAGAAGGTTATCTCTCAAAAGCCAAAACAAAAGAAGCAGCATCTTTGTTATCATTGTGGTGTTGCCGGTCATACTCGACCAAATTGCTATAAGTGATTAGCTACTCAACAAAGTAATGGCATGATAGCATCTGGGAATCAGAATCAAAATCAGCTTCAGACCTCTCTTGCTCCTCTTGGAGACATTCTCAAAGCCCTCATGTTCCTTTCGAACTTGAACGGTTTAAATTCTTCCCCCTCATCTCCAGTTCAAGGGTTGACAAAAAGAAAAGGTTCTTCCAAGGTGTGGAAGGAAAAGGGTTCTAAGTGATTTTGTTCACTTCTTCTTCTCTCTTCTCGTTTTATTTTTTTTTTTGCATTACTTGTGTGTTACTTTACTGTTTTGAGTCAGTCTAGTTTTTATGCATTATTTTGCTTTCTTTAACATGTTTTTGTTTGTGTGTTTTCAATTTTGTATTTTATTTTTGCTTTTCTGATAAAAATAAAAAAAATTGAAAAATTGGAAAAAATACAAAAACAGTGTGTGTTTGTGTACATTGGTTCTTGTGAATCTTAAAATGGCCATTGAAACAGAGTTTTCTAAATTTTGTATCTTTTGTAGCTTAGATGAGCATTCATATGCACAACTAAGCAAGTGAGCTTTGTAGCTCTTTGTGTCTGATGAGTAAGGTTAAGTGATCTTTTATGCTTAACACTCGTATCACTTTTTTTGACGGGTAGGACTAGAAAATCCTAAGAGAAAGGTATAAATAATCATCTCACCACTGTTACTCGCCAATCATGATATGACATCTGTATATTTCGGCATAGCAAAAGTACAATGTCAATGACATTTGTATGCTTCAGCATAGTAAAAGTGCAATGTCAAAAGTTTAACATAATTGTGTATTTCTTTTCTTTCTCTTATATGCCCATGCATGATATGCTTAATAAAAGAAAATATACAAAGAAATAAAAGCAAAAAGATTAAAATACTTTAGAATATGATTGCAAGCGTGTTTTCTAGGAGATGTGAGAGTTATAGGATCTACCTCAAAGGCGATAGTCCTCATCAAACAATTATGATTGTGTGTGAGTTAAAGCGATTTTCTCATATCTCAAATCGTCAAAACATTGAGACACTTATGCAATCTTGCGATGATTTTTATACACGACACGCAATATTCTTCGCTATTCTTGATACATGTGCAGGCACAATGTTATTTGGCCATCACAAGGTTTACATGCGTTAATGTATGCTCACTAAACTGTCGTAACTCATTTTTAAAATATAAAATTGGTTAGACTTGTTTAGTGTGTGTGCGTGTGTTTTGGGATCCATGTGCTTAAAAGTTATTGTTGAAAGATGATTTTGAAAGCTAAATGTGTTGTTTGGATCATTGATTAAGTTGCATGCATGATTGCATTCATGTCTGTGTTTTTCCTCTCTTGAAAAACTGTTTTTAAGGCAATCTCGGCACCTCCTCGTTACCTCCTCAATACCTAGCTGTCTGTCGAGCTTCTCAGTATTTTTCTTATCGCAGTCTTAACACATTCTCGACACCTGGTGGATCGATCGAGAAACTTCCTGTCTGCTCGATAGCTTCTCGACACCTTCTGGATCGATCGAGATTCTTTAGTGGTTGATCTTTCTTTCTCGATACATGTTCTCGATAGCTATATCTGTTGAAGTTCATTTTCTCGATACCTACCTCGATGGCTGTCTCAACACCTCTCGATACCTGCATCTGTCGAGAATTACTGAAGGACTATATATGGGTTTTTTGCAATTTTTTCTCTCATTTTGCTCGATCTCTCTCTCGATACTTCGCTTTTTTTTTTCTCTCCCAAAACCTCTCTCACTCACTCCAAACCCCCTCCTAAGGATTCTTCAAACTTTTCTCAAGATTTTCCTCACTTGGTAAGCTTCAATCTTCTGATTCTTCATACATCTCATGTTTTAAAACCTAAATTTTGGGGTTTTTGAAAATTTTTGGGGTTTTTCAAAATCAATGAGTGTTTTATGAAATTTTTGGGTTGGTTTTATAGATTTGATCTTTAAAACTACATGCATTGCATCACATTAGCATTTTAACAGAATTTTCATGCATTTAGATTTGTGCAAACTTGTTATGGCTGGTAGGATTGGATTGGGCTGAGCCTATGATATTTTATATTGAATGTCACATGTTCATGCATTTCCCATGCATATGTTCTTTCTTTTCAATACTCTCTTCCTATATTGAACTGTTTGGGACTTTTCTGTGTGTTTCTCTCTATGTTTGCGTTATTAGTGTCTATGACACCTAAACGTAAATTCATTCCATCCTAGAACCCTCTACGTTCTAGGGGATCTTCTTCTTCTTCTGATTCTGCTCCCATGTCTATTTGGTTCCGTGATGAGAAAGCCCAACAGGACTTCTCGAAGAACTTTTCTAAACGAGGTGTTCATTCGGAACGCCAAGTTATCTTGGCAAACTTTGCCGATACTGACCTACCCGATGTCATTCACAGTCGGGCTTGGGAGTCACTGTGTGACGTCTCGATCACTTATCCTCTCATGTTGATACAGGAGTTTTACTCCAACATCCACAAGATTGATTCTTCAGTACCTCTCTTCTATTCTCACGTTCGAGGTACGTGCTTTGCTGTCACTCCGGAGCTGGTCTTCGAGGTTCTTCATGTTTTGAGGGTGGATCATCCTGATTACCCCGGATGTGAGCGTCTATGGACTATGTCCAAAGACAAGATGATCTCTGCGTTCTGTGAGCGCCCCTCTGACTGGAGAGATCATCAGTACACACCATGTAGGCCTTTTGCTAAAGGTCCCCGTTTCCTTAACATAGTGATGACATTTGTTTTGCATCCACTCTTTCACTACAACTCTATCACAGAGCCTCGTGCTCGATTTTTGCTGTCTCTTTTAGAGGATCTTACTATAGATTTTCCTTCACACTTTATTTTCTCTATCATAGATGTTTATAGAGATACGGCTACCAGTGATAAGCTCATTTTTCCTTCTACTATCACGAGGATTCTTCGCCATTTTTCCATCCCTTTTCCATCATCCGATCCTTTTCATGTTATGTCTGTCATAGACGCCACTACCGTAAAACGTAGTGAGGCACAGTTCAGATCGCAACAGTTGAATTCTACTATTCCTTCCTCTTGTCCGACTCCATCCAGATCTGCTCGAGTGACATCTGCTCCTTCCTCTTCTTCGAGTGACGTCACTCTTGGAGACATCATGGCACAATTTCAGCGCATGGATGCTCGCCTCAACACACTCTCCACAGAGCTGTATCAGGTGAACGCTCGTGTTGGTCACATCGCCAGGTGACAGGTGACCTTGGGCGGCTTTGCTTTTGAGGCTTCTCCTCTGCCTCCTCATATCGCTTCTGAGACTGAGGATGATGATGACGGTGATGATGATGATGCTTCCGATGATGATGATGGAGATGCGAGCACCTCTGATGAGATGTCTAGTTGACACTCTACCCTTTGTCCTTCGTGACAAAAAGGGAGAGTAGTTTTAATGTATGAGAGTAGTCATACTTAGGGGGAGAGCTAGTATAGGACATTTTGATAGGGGGAGTGTTGATATGAGGGATGTAGTGAGGATTACATGTATTTCTTTTCCTTTCTTTTCTTTCTTTTAGAGATACATTGATCATGTACCCCGGTCTTGTGACCATTTATTGACATACATTGTGCTTATTTCTTGATATATATATAGGATGATGTATGTTTCTTTCACCTACCTCTCCATGTATTGTTTCTTTTCTGTCTTTATACACATGTTTCTTTTACTTGTATGCAATCTATTATTTCTACTTTACACAAAGATGCCTTGATGTGTTTTATTTAATAGTGTTTCAGAAATACAAGTTGTCAAAGTCTACTTGCCATAAACTCTCTTCTTGCAAAGTTTTTCAAGAGTTTGTGTTAAGATAGATTTTATTGTATTCAACAAGTGAATATGAGTTAAGTGTTTTATGACTTCTCTCATATCTTCATTTGTTTGCTGTGGTTTTGTCACGGATTGCCAAATAGGGAGATTGTTAGGACATATGTAGTTCAAGTGATTTCAAACATATGTCACTATTTTATGTAATTGGCTTATCCTTTGACAAAATACACTTCACTTGTAATTGGGTAGATTCAGGATGTGGTTAACGCTTCCAGAAATTATGTTTCAAGATCAACTGTTGAAGTCATCAAGTCTGTCCAAGAAACAAGCTGGAAAGTGCAAATTACTAAAGCTCGATACCTAGCCTCGACACATGCATCTATCGAGCTTTAGAAGCTGTTTCAGCCCCGAGGCTCGACAACTTCTCGACAGATCCTCGACACCTCTATTTGTCGAGATTTAAGGAAAATAGATTCCAAGTTCTGTTTTGATTCCAATCCGTGAATGTGTCTTTGAGACTTCTTTTCTCCTAACCTTAGACATATAAAAGGATTGTTTTAAGGGCCGTCATGAAGACGCAAGTTGCACAAGCATTGAGTAATTCTTGTGCATGCAATTTGTGATCAAAGACAAAGTTCATGCCCTAGTTCATCTCTTGTGAAGAAGCTGCTGTGTAATGTGCACCGTAGGGTTTTGTAACCAAGCATCTTCTTGAGCTTCATCGTGTGGATGATTTGAAGAACTTTGCAGCCAACAACTCTCTCTTTCTAGTTGGTGAATTGAAGTCGCGTACTAGGATCTGCGCAATTGGTTAGTCACGTACTTGGGAGCCATGCCTCAAGAGGAGAAACTGTCACTACTGAACAAGTCTAATTGCGTATTGGGGTAAGGGTTCAACTGTAGGTTGGTGAGGTACTAGGATTCCTTACTTGTAACCGCTTGTTATAATAATAGTGGAGTTTCGTGAGTGGTGACCTTAAATCACCTGGTGGGGTTTTTGCCGTCAGGTTTTTTCCATTCGTAAACAAATTACCGTGTCATTTATTTTCTGCTGCATACTTTAGTTATTGGTGATTTATTTGTGCTGCCACATGAATTTGCATGTTAACTTGATTAATTAATAACTTGGCTAATTAATCAATTTAATTAATCACAAGGGGTCAACGCGTTTGTGGCCTATCAAAGGCCATCATTCTATCTCGTTGTTTGGCTAACTTCAGAGACTTATTCAACCTCTACCATTTAGTCCGTCAATAGTGCAATACTACCCACACCTTTTTTCTTTCCTATGGTGAGATTACTGTGACTCTGGAGGATGTGGCAGATCAGTTACTTCTGCCTATCCTTAGCGATGCCGATTTTGCCACTCTAGAGTTTTATCCAGAGGAAAAGGCCATGAAGGCCGAATTGAAGAAAAGGATGAGTGGTAACGCCAAGTTATCATTTTGGACTACTTCTCCTTCAAAGCTCTTCGTCGTTGCTAGCTGTGCAGCCTTTAGCACATTCTGGCTCTGTAAGTTTGTCTTTGGCTCCCATTCCCACTATGTTGTGAAGCCTCTGTACTTTCTGTTAGCTGTTAAGATTTCTGCTGTGGTGAGTTTGCCACTAGCACCCATGTTCTTGGGCATCTGTATGTCTAGTTAGACATCCTGCAGAGCGATGAGAGTCAGACAAGTTCTTGTCATATAATTATCACTTCTGTTCTGTTAGGATATGTGCCCTTAAATCCTATTATATAATACTATGTATGACATTATGCATGACTTAATGTTGTGTTTAATAAAGTTATTTTATTTCTATCTAAAATAATGGTAACATGAATATAGAAGCATTATCATATAGTCCATGAGATGCATTGTTTGTGATTTATGTGAAAAGTCACAAAAAATATAAATCACAAGTTCTTTGTAAACTCAGAATTTATAGTTCGTAGCCGGTGATGAAATTGGGCATTTCATCTGCGAAGACTATAACGTATCAACTAAGACGATTTGTCTTGATCATGGAAATGAAAACTTCTAGTTGATATGTTTTAAGAGTTAAGACATATTGAACTGGACTGCTATGAGATTTATTATTCTCCTACTGACTGTCAAATGAATAATAAATCTCACGACTTCTATTTGCATGAACTCTTAATCCTGAGAGAATAATGGACCTAATCATGAAGTCTAGGTTACTTTGATATATTAGGAGTGAGATCTAAAGTAACAATCAAAACCTCAGTATGTTGGGTAGCCACATGTAGTGTTGATGGAACATATATTCTCAAGATGGAATTCATAATCTCTTAACGGAGATATAAAATATTCCATTGAGATAAGTTTAATGGGTTTGGTTATTCAGAGTGTTAGGCCTAACCACTTTGGTAAGAAATTACTAAAGTATATATTTATGAAATTAGATTTTATAAATATATAATGAATAACTTAAAGGATTAAACCAGGTAGTCAAGGATAAGATGTAGTAATTTTCAAAGTGGCAGTCTATATTCATGACTTTGTATTACTATGAATATTTTATGAAAGGATTGCGTGTATAATAAAGTCTTGGAATATAATTTATTAATAAGGCCTAGAGTGCAATTATATTTATATAGTACTATTAAATATAATTAATGGTAACTTTGGACTTGTCAAAAGTTGACAGAAAAGCCCAAGGTCCATTAGAGCTAGTGTCTTATTGGTCCCTTTTAATCCCACTCCAAGCCACACACTAAAACCCAATTGGAAAGATTCAATAGGCCAGCCCAATTAGATAATCAGTTAGTTATAAAGGGAGAAACATATAGAATTTTGTTTTTTAAGAGAAGCGTAGAGAAAAAGAAAAAGAGAGAGAGAGAGACACACTTTCATTCTCCCTTTGGAAACTGATTGAGAGACCACACATTTTGGGCGTAAAGTGGAATTGGAGTAAAGATTAAAAGTGTTCCTAAGTACTTCTAATCTTTGTTTTGAATTTCTCCACACTAAGGTACGCTATCTTGTTCTTAAATTCTGAAATTTACATAGTGCATGTTGTCAATCATGAATGAAATAGATCCTTATTTGTTACTTCCGCTATGTGTTTTGTATGAGATACAAAACCAAATTTTTATCCAACAATTGATACCAGAGCCAGGTTTTCATATCACGATTGTATGGCATGTGATTGAATTTTAGAATTTAAGAAAACCATTATCTTTGTGTTTCAATTTTCTACATCATTTGGATATAATGAAGAGAATTGCATCACTTGCATATATATATATATATATCTGTGTCTTTACAAGGATATATATTAGTATTGTTCATGTGGCCTGTGTCTTCAATGGATCCATGCCAAACCACTAGAAGTATTTGTTTAATACATTGAAAACTTGTGTTGATGCATTGATTTTTGTTTCACCAAGTTTGTACGGATTGCATTGATTGATGATTAAAGGAATGGATATAATTGTCATGTTGAAGTAACTGTAATGCACCGCTTGGCCCATTTCTTACACAGTTTGACTTCAATGCTTGCATGGCTTGAATTTTAATTGCACGCATGGCCATCATGCACGTATCTTATATATTGCAATTGTTTGCATGATACTAAATAGTGCATGGATTGCATGGCTTGGTTTTCTTTGCATGGCTTTGGCCATCTTCCATGTTTTACACCAAGGATTCCATCATTCTGAAGGTTATATATATAATGTAATAATTATATATTACATCTATTAATTTGTATATTATATTATATATAATATAATATAATATGGATTTTTAAATATAATAAGGGTTTTTATTACGTTATATATATTTTTATATATTAATGTTAGGATTATGAAATTTATTCCTAATGAGATTAGGACTATGTTTTCAAACTGTCTAGCATTATTATGGTTCTTGATCTTGAAAACCTTTATTTTAAAATATCTAGTAGGAGAGAGATACAAGGGTTGCATCTCATGGCCTCCAAGTCTGCGAAGAAGAAGGCAGGTGATTATTCCTCTGAGACCTGCTTGGATATTGTACCTTTTGAAAGTGACCTTCCTCCTATGAGTAACATTGTATTAGAGAGCACTACTTTTCTTTCCGTTCGCACCCGCTCTAGCAAGCGTTCCATCGTAGGCAAGATTAGGCCTACCATTCCTCGGCCATCCACTGATGCTCCTCCTTCCAGTAGGACCCGAGGCAGTAAAAGAAAGACTTCTCCTCCTCAAGCACCCACCACTACTGACTAGAGAGTATGTCATCTCTAACTTTCTCTATTCTTTATCATTCTTGTATAGGATTTTTCTTGCAACTAACCTTGTGCTCTTGTTGGCTTGTCTTTTTCTTTTTTTTGTTTTTGTTTTATAGTCAAAGTACATGGAGGACTCGTCTGCTATCCATCCTATTTCGCTCATCGAGCCTGAGTTTGAAGTATGCCTCCTTCTTCCCTTTTTTTTTTTTTTTTTTTTTTTTTTACACACGTCATTAACCTTTGTCTTTTGTTTTCTTAGGCCGAGCCTAAACCCATCTCTGTGTATCGTCCCACGGCTGAAGAGATTTCTGCCTCCATGGGTACTCCTATGGAAGGTTTCTTTGACTAAGCGAATGTGGTGTTCCCTGCTGCATCTTCTGCCACTCCTGTTGCTCCACAGGGAGTTCTTGCTGAAGGGGTTAGTGAGACCATGCTCATTCCTTCCTCGACACCCACTTACCAAGAAGGGGTCATCCTTGCTGCTGTTGTTCAGGCCAAGGCTGTTTCTTTGGTCACACCCCTTATTATCTCCTCCAATGACCCTTTCTCATCTCTATCTCAAGCCGTGAAGGATGACTCCTCCTTAGTGGTTACCCCTTCGTCCATTCCTAGTTTTGCCAAACGCAGTCCTGATGTGGACTTGTCCTCTGAAGAGTCTGAGAATGTTCTTGAGGATCCTAATGATGAACCCACCAAGAAAAAGAGAGTTTCCAAATCTGAATGAGAAGAAGAAGAAGGCTCTGAGCATGAGGTTGAATTCATTGGTATGCTTCTCTATGTATTGCCAAACTTCTCTTCCCCCTCCCCCCCTTTTTTTTTCTATCTCCCCTTTATATATATCAATGTTACTCCCCCTACTGTCGTCTCCCTTTATTTTGCATGTCCATTTTTTTTTTTTATTGAAGAGACTTTTGAAGAGCCAGAGGTTGCTACAGACAAAGGTATGCCCGCAGCTACTTCCCCTGCCCGCACTTGTAGCACCTGTTTCTGCCGTTACTACAACCTCCATTCTTACAGGCCTTGGTGAGTTACTCTTTTCCTCTTCTCTTCATTACCCATTCACTATGTGTTTCAATTTGTTTGCCTCGTGTATTCTCATACCCCACATTTTACACCTTCTACCAGGTCCGCTTCCTACCGTTCCTTCTCAGTTTGAGGTGGGCAGTAGTTCTGCCACAATGCCAAGTCCGGCGAGTAAGGCTGCAGCCTTCTTCACCCGCTTCAACCAACATGAGGTCAATGACCTCGATCTTGCAAATTTCTGAGGTTTTGGGCCTCCCTATGTTGACTTTTATGGCTTTAGGATACTTGAGGATTGCGCTTCTCACCTTATGGCGATTTACAGCAGCTGCAGAAACTTTATGCAAGAATTCTGATACGGCCATTCTACCAGGGAGCACTTTCTGAAGCTGCTAGGGAGTGTGATGAATGATATTGAGCATAATTTTGTTGACACTGTTTCAACCAAGAGGATCTTATAGTGGAGGGCAGCAATTCAAGAGCTTGTTAGTGTGGGGTTCACTGTAGAGTTCATCCTGGATCATCTTCGTGAGATCGCTTGTGTCTTTTTTATAAGGAAGGTTCAGCCTGCCATTGATGCCATTAACACACGCCTTAAGGTTTTGAAGAAGGAGGTGGCAAACTTGGAGGGTCGTCGTGAATGCCTTCTTTCCAGCATTGGTGGTTCTAGCTGTTTTGGAGACCAGACCCTTATCTCCGGACTTCGTTGATGATGATGTGGTTCCTTTCCTTTTCTATCTAGTATCTCTTATATTTCCCCCCTCTTTTTTTAGCACTTATTTGGCAGGTTTGTCACAATTTGGGTTTTGTAATTATAAGATGCTACACTTGGTTATCATTTCTTTTCTTGCTACTGCTATGACATAGAATGTTTTATAATGCCTCGTAACTTTTCATTGCACATTTCATGAAGGCACGTTACAATTTTTTGTTTTGTGACATAGTCACTTGAAAAAAAAACATAAGGGGAAACATAAGACTATTCAAAAAAAAAGGAAAGGGTAATTTCGCGACCTCTCATTCTTCCTAATTCTATGCATAATAACACTTCAACCATTTTTTGTTAATGGGATCTATCAGGTCTTTGCCATCCATCTGAGTCATGCGGTAATACCTAGTTGGATGCGCCTCTCTTATCACAAAGGGTCTTTCCTATTTTGGTGTAAACTTAGATGGATCTGCCATGCCTCGCCTGACGTTGTCTACCACCTTTAACACGAGTTGTCCTTTCGCGAATACCCTTTCTTTAGTCATCCAGCTATAGGCTTCTGTTATCCTTCGTCTATATCTGCGGCTACGTTCTTGAGCTTCTTCTCTCTTCTCATCGAGCCCTTCTAAGTCCTCGTACCTCTCTGCAGCAAAGACCTCCTTCTCTTTTTCCTTCTCCTTCATTTGCATAACCTGTAAGGAAAGGGTCATTACTTCCGCTGGGCTCATCACTTCTATCCCGTAGACTAGAGAGAAGGGTGAGAATCCTGTGACTGACTTCGTCGAATTTCTGTAGGTCCAAAGGGCATCTGGCAGATGCGTTGCCCATCCCCCTGTATACTCTTGACTCATTTTACTAATGATCTTTATGAGGGTTTTGTTTGTTACCTTCGTTTACCTGTTTCCTTGTGGATAGTAAGGTGATGATCGATGGTGTTTGACCTGGTAAAATTCTAGCATCCTTTTCACGTCACTATTGACAAATGGCGTGCCATTGTCGCTGATAATTCTATGGGATACCCCGAACCTTACAATTATATTCTCCTTAATGAAGTTTGCCACTGCTTCTCCCATGGTTTTGCGAAGTGGCACTGCCTCTACCCACTTAGTGGAATACTCTATAGCCACTAGGATCCATATGTATCCACGAGATGGTGGGTTAACCGGCCCCACCAAATAAAGCCCCCAGTATGGAATGACCATGGGGTAACTATACTGTGCAAGTGCTACGGATGGGTGTGAATCAAGTTGGCTTGTATCTAGCAGCTGTGACAACTTTTTACAAATTTTGCCATGTCCCTTTTCATGGCAGGCCAATAGTAGCCCATCTATAACAGGCATCTATATAGCTTCTTCTTCCCATGGTGCTCCCCACATTCTCCCGCATGTACCTTCTTTATCATACCTTTTGCTTCCTCGGAACCCAAATAGCATAGTAGGTCTCCATCATACCCTTTTTTGAAGAGGACCTCGTTGTTCTGAAGGTAACGTTTTCCCAGCCTTTTAAGCTTGTATCGCTGACTGTGCTTTTATGGCAGGATACCTTCTGCTAAGTACTGGATGAATGGTTTTCTCCAGTCTTTGCTGACGAACACAGCGTAACTTTCTTCTCAATCAATTGCAAGCTGGCAAGTCTCACATTGGACTTAGACCTGGTCCGCATCTCTTCTCATACTTGGCCAATAAAAGCTTGACCTTTGGAGTCTGCGGTAAATGTTAAACTCTCTGCATGATCTGTAAGTCTTGTCGTGCACTTCTTTCAACTTTCTCTGAACCTCCTCTTGCCCCACACATCTAAACAAGACCCCCCTTGGCATCCTGTGGTATAGTTCTCCTCTTACCAGGGCATAATCTTTTAGTACCTCTAATTCCGCAAGCTCTCCTTCCAAGACCTCCCTAATGGGATTCCGCCAATCCTCTTTGCACTGTTCCTCCTGGAACTTTTCTTCCAATATTTCGATAATTGATTCTTTCCTCTTACTGACTTCTATCCTGGTACTATCCCCTTCGAAGACTATTTGTGAACCTAATGCGGCCAGCGCATCTATGGACCGATTTTAACTTCTGGGAGTGTGCTCTATTTCAAAGGTCGAAAACCTTTCTTCCATCTTCTGGGTCATCATTCTGTACGAGGCTAGGCTGGGTTCCTTTAAAGAGAATCTTTCTTTGATCTAGTAGACCACTAGGTTTGAGTATCCTATTACTTTCAAGTGCTTGACCCCCATTTTAACCATGGCTAACTCAGTTAGATAGGTTTCGTATTCTGCCATGTCGTTTAAACAGGGGAATTCCAATTTGAATGATAGTGCTACAGCTTCATTTTCTTCGTGATACAAAACTACCCTCACTCCCCCCCATTGGGTGGTAGAAGACCCATCAAATTTCATCACCCACCATTCTCCGACCTCTTTTGCCATGGCTACTTCTCTTGGGACTTTATTATTGAGCAAGAATTCTTCTTCTCTTGGGAATTGTGCCAACAGATCTGCTATAGCCTAGTTCTTTACCGCCTTGGGCATTCCCCCCTTCAGATCATACTGTGACAATTATAGCAACCATTGGGATATTCTGCCAGAGAGAATTGGCTATTGTAATAAGGCTTTGATGGCGTGAGACTTAGTAATCAGCCATACCTCATAGGCTAAGAAATAATGATGCAACCTCTGCGAGGCATACATGATAGCTAAGCATGCCTTCTCTGCCATTGGGTAACGAGTTTTTGTGTCTTTTAGAGCGCGGTTGATGTAATAAACTGGCTATTCCACGCCATCTCCATCCTCTTGGCGATCAATGCGCCTACGACACACTAGTTGGTGGCTAAGTATAACAATAGTGGCTTCCTACGAATTGGAGCTTGCACAATAGGGATATTTATCATAATCTGCTGTAACCTTTTAAAGGCCGCCTGCTGTGCCTCACCCCATTCAAATTTTTGCCCATTTTTTCGCAGTTTCCCGAAAGCAGAGGTGATGGATGCCAATCCGGGAATGAATCTTCAGATATATGAGACCTTCCTCATAAAACTTTTCAACTCCTTTACTATGGTCGGAGGCTTCATAGTTGCTATGGCTAGAGCTTTGGCCGAGTCTACGTTTATTCCTTTGCTGTGGACCAGAAAACTCTAGAATTTTCCTGAAGACACTCTGAATGCTCGTTTGAGAGGGTTCATTCTTAGCTTGAAAGTTTTACACCTTTCAAATACCCTCCTCAACACTTGGACATGTTCTTCCCGATTCTTTGATTTTACCACTATGTCATCTGCATAGTTTTCTAATTCTCGATTTATCATGTCATGGAATATAGCCGTCATCGTCCATTGATAAGTTGCACCTGCGTTCTTTAACCCAAATGGCATTACTGTACAGTAAAAGTTGCTTATAGGTGTTCTGAAAGCAGTCTTTTCTGCATCATTTGGCACCATTCTGATCTGATTGTACCCACTGAACCTGTCCATGAAGGAAAACATCGCGCTTCTTGTCGTAGAATCTATTAGTAAGTCCATGTTTGGCAGTGGGAATTCGTCTTTTAGGCAGATCTTGTTGAGATTTCTGAAATCTACGCAGCACCTTACTTGCCCGTTCTTCTTCTTCTCTGGCACTATGTTGGATAACCAGCGTGGATGTTGAATGGGTTTGATGAATACTACGGCCAACAGCTTCTGTACCTCCTTGACTATCTGAGCTTCTATTTTGGTGTAGAATATTCTGGCTGGCTGGACAACTAGCTTGGCCTCTGGATCCACATTCAACGTATGCATTACTATCCTAAGATCCAATCCTGACATTTTGCTATAATCCCATGCAAAGACATCTTTAGATTTCCTTCAATAGCTATATTAATTATGACTTTTCCTTTTTTGACAACTTTAAACTGATTGAGATGGACCTTGGTTCCTGTGAGTCGAATCCCAAGTTGACTTCCTTTAACTTCTCTTCTACCATAACCTGTACATCCTTATCTGCCGTAACCTCCTCATCTTTTCCTCCCTAATTTTTTTCTTCTGAGCCTTCTTGAGCTATGCAACACACTAGGCTTTTGTGCTATCACTCTTGTCTGGGGCCCGCTTGTGTTTCACTTATGAGCCCCACGCATCTTCATAGTTTATACATAATCCTGCCGTTAGATCCTCAGACCCTGACACATTGTGTCGTGTCATCTGGCTCTACAACAGGTGCTTATTTTCTCTTTTTCTTCTTCTTCTGAGAGAGTAATTCTCTCAAATTAGGCTCTGGGTCACCTCGAATGTCTTCCCACCTAAGGACAAAGGTGCCTCTTGGCACCTTTGTCCCTAGGGCATGGGTTTGCCGCTATACGTATCATCCTGCCATTCAACCTTTCTTTCATGCACTAATGGTAAGTAGACGGCACCAGTCGATGTTTATGTAGCCACAGCCTCCCTAGGAGCACATGGTATAAGACTTCCATCTTTACCACATGGAACTGAGCTAAAGAGGCTATAAGACCCACTTTAAACCATAGTTGAATGTGGCCTACAGTATATTCACCACTTCCTCCAAACCCAATTACTTCCATTGGGCACCCTTGGATCTTTCTTTCTAAAATTCCTGTCGCCTGCAGGGTACTTCATGGAACAAGGTTTACTGAGGCACCTGTATCCACCAAAGCTCTCTTGATGGGGATCTGATTTATGGATCTGGCTAAGTAAAAGGGGCCTCATGTGGTCAGGGTACCCCACTTCCATATCCTCATTACTGAAAGTGATTTTAGTTGATTCTTGTAAAAGAGCTTTATCATCTACAACTTTTACTAACAAAACATTTTACTCCTGCCCCGAAAGCAATACTTACTAGGGCCTCTGTAGCTATTTTTCGTTCTTTCGCTATAAGGCCGAGTTGGTCAAATAGATTTTTGAACTTAGAGTTCTTCTATAGGGTGGTGATTGCTACGGCAGGTAGGGCTAGATTCTCCTCCTCGTTTTCCCATGGGTTTGCACAGATTACTACCACTGCTACACCCTTCCTTTTGTAATTTGATTTCTTTGAACTTCTTGCTGCGACAGCTCCAAGATCCCTTTTTTGATCCTGCGGTGCACTAGTCTGTAGAGTGCCCAATATTCTACGGTAGGATGTTATACATAGTTGTGCAAGCAGTAGAAGCGTGGGTCCTTCCGCTCTTCTTCTGTGGGCTCCCTAGAGACTTGATTGGGCTTAAAGACTTCGTCTACTATCCACTTGTCTAAGAGCACATCTAACTTCTTTGGGGTGCATGGTATTGGTGGAGGGGTATCGTGCTCCCTCCCATAAATTTTCCTTTTCCTTTCGTTGGTGGATGCCGCCATGGCCTGCGGGGCGTTTCTTTTGTTAAAACTTGGCCTTACTGATTGAGCGGTCTTTCTGGCCTGTTGTAATAGCACGCAAACTGGGAGATTTCTAAGTTTTCCACAACAACCTTGTATTCCCTGATCATATTCGTCATACACATCTCCACCAATGTCTTTTCCTTACAATGGTCATAGCAATCAAGCGTTATGTCTCTAAATCTCTTGATGTACTCCATTAGATCTTCTCCATTTCTTTGCTTTGTAGCTTGCAAAGTAGCAAGCGTCACTATTTTTTCTTCATGGAAGTACTTTGTGCAAAATACATCCACCATGTCATCCTAGGTTGGGATTGATCCTAGTTTTAAACCGATGTACCAGGTGTAGGCACGGTCACATAGTGATTTAGAAAATTCTTGAAGACATAAGTCTTTGTCTGCCGCATAAGGACCAAGAGTATCGATGGGCTTGCTCACGTGCTCAACAGCACTACCCTTCCTGCCGTCATACTGCGTGAAAGCACATGGTTCACACCTTTTGGGATATGGCTTGCTAAGCACTCTTAATGGATAAGGAGGTCTCCGTGCATAGAATCTCTCCTTGGGTGCTCTCACCATCTCCTGCTCTAAGAGAGCTGCTACCTCAGCCATGGTGATGTAGCGTTGTCCTTCATTCTGCGTTGTGCCTTCGACTGACGTCTCCTCTTTGTCTGCCACATGCTCTGGGACGTGTTGGTTTCCTTTCTCTAACTAAATTAGATTAAAAAACTTAATAAAATAGATTAATTTGGGTAGAAAATTTTGTAAGACCCTCTAAGCTTATGTGGGGGCCTTTTTTGCAAATGTTGGGTTAGGCCACCTCCTATTGCACTAGGCCCCAAAGTTTTCTGAATTAAGGAGTTGGGACTGATCCAATAGCAAACTTCCTTGGTCCGACTTGTGCGCAAGCGATGCCCCCGTTTGCCGATATTTTTTTCACTTACTCATGACAGGCAGAACTATTATAATAGCTATAACAGGCAAATGTAATAACAATAATAGAAATTCTTTTACTATTCAAACAAAGGTAAATAATGGGCTTTAATAATGAATGTTCGTTTTATGAGACATCAATAAAGGATAAGTATCGAACAAGTAGTAATAAACTTATTAAAAGAAAAAAAAAATGTCAGTCTACCGTATCAAGTCACATTACTAGGCCTAAGTCAAGAAAGGGAACCATCTCCTTAATGCGACTAATCTCTTTGATGAAGAAATTAACTGCTTTAAGGGGGTAGGCCTAAATGACTTTTACTTAGAGAGGTCCTTTGCTGTTATCAGAAAATACGGGTCGGAGAGGGAGAGGGGAATCAATCTATTTGGTGCATGTCTGCCACTCTATTCTCTTCATTTTTACTTTTCTTTCTATTCTCTCTCTAATTCTTTCCTTTCTTTTACTTCGTTTTATCTTTTTGATGTTTTTTCTTAGTTATGGTGATTCTCTCCTCCGAGGTTGCTTCCTTTCCGTGCACAGTAAAGGCTTTTTATATAATGTCATCTGCGGTTAACTTTTACCATTTTAGCCCTTAACCATTTTTGTCTCGTGTGGGTGTTCTTGCTGACTATTACTGATTGGTCAGTCGCCCAACCAGCACCACTTACCTGTGTTGGCCGCGACACTCCACCTCGCTAGACAAAGAAGATTATTTTGTTTGTTTGTTTGCTTTCCGTGGCATTTTTATCTGCCACGGTGTAAGAACTCTCTTCCTCTCCGACCTTCATGGCATGCACTTAATGGTTCAAACTCAGCTTTACTTTTTTCAGGTGGTATGTCATCTCAGTAGGACACTACCTCTAAAAGAGTCTGAGCAGGAAACACGAAAATAGGTTTTCCCCTCCCCACAGCCAGACCATGCCCTTTTACCTCTAACTCATGACCCACCACTTCCTATATTGGCTAGGTACAGGCTAGTAGTGTTTGGGCCTTGCACGTTCCTTACTTTCATGCTCGTCCAAAACCTGTCTGCTATTCATGTGCTTGTTGTGGTCTAAAGGTCCGCCTGCCTGTTCTTCTATTTGTTTTTGACTTCTTACGGTGTGGGCTGCTTTATTGATTTTTGATTCTTTATGATTTTTTGGACTTTGCCTGATTGTGGGCTTTCCTTGGTGCTTTCCTTCATGTTCTATTAGTAGCCTTGCTATTACTTCCTGCTTGGTGCTTTCCTTCATGTTCTATTAGTAGCCTTGCTATTACTTCCTGCCGCATTATTTGTCATATCTGTCGTGGTGTTTACTTGACCTAGGACTACTGGGCTTCTTTGAGTTTGCTGTTCATCCCATTTCTAATGGCTTAATGAACTTATTGGGCTTTTTGCCACATTACTTGCGGGTTCTCGTGTTCCGATCAACAAGCTCTGACCCTTCGAGCTCCGATCCGCTCCGAGCTTCGAGCTTTCCGATCTGGGCGTCCTTGGCCTGTTTACTTTCTTAGGGCATCCTTGGCCCTCTCCAATTCTATGCTTTCCATAGGCCTTTACTAACTCCTTGGGCTTCCTTGGCCCAAATACTTTGTACTTCATCCTTGGGGCTTATGGATTCTCTATTGCCCCTTACTCTCTTTACTTACATTGCTTTGGGCCTGCTGTGGCAGATGTATCATATTCTTGCTTTTCTACACGGGCACTGTAGCTCGTGGATGGTTTTACATACTTTTAGCTGTTTTTACCCCCACTGATGTGGGAGTTTTTTTTATCAGAATGTGTAAAAATTGTACTTTTTTCTTGTTTACATGATTTTAGCTGATATCCCATCTGTTTTTTTTTATCTTTTTTTTTTTTAAGCAAGTGTATTGTACTGTTTAATGCTGATCTGATGTGAATGCTCTTACTCTCTTTACTTACATTGCTTTGGGCCTGCTGTGGCAGATGTATCATATTCTTGCTTTTCTATATCCATATTACCCATGGATTTGCTATTTCTTTTCTTTCAGGCTTTCTCAGCCCCGTTTACTTCTTCAGAGTCCATTTGTTTGCTTTATGGACCCATGATCCATTATTCCTGCCACTTGGGCTTAATGGTGTTTCCATCTTACTTTCTTCTGCCCACTTTGTTGGGCTCCCTCCTCCTGCTGGGCTTCTAAAAAAATGAGCATCTACAGCTTATAAATCAACCCACTCATAACCACTTCCAATTTATAACAAATACTATTACACATCACTACAAGTATTATGACAAACTAAAGAATGGAGAGGTTATTGGCAAGATGGGAATTAAGCCTAAATCTCATTTTATCCCTTCATAGACTATAGTAAAGATGTGTAATGATTAATCTCAAAATGGTTATCCTTATGGATAATTTGAGCCAAAAAGGACATTAATTGCTTAGGTATCTCTACCTTGAGCTTATATGGAAAAGAGACAACAATCTTCACGTATAAATAATATAAATTAAAAAGCAACATAAATTAGGCCACATGTTATATGTCATTCATTGCATACCCAATTTTGCACCTCTTTACTACCACTATAAACTTGGTCACTTCACACAGTGATCAAACTTGCTCTTACTTTTCATCTTATTACATGGTAGCTTACTATACAGCCATATGCAGCAATAAAGAGAACCAACTACGCAATTGCAAAACTATAGATCAAATTTCAAAAATTAGAAATAAAATATTGCAACTGCACCGTAAATTGTATGGCATCCCAATCAACATACATACAAGAGCAAGCATATAATTCATTTCATGTATTAGACTTCTGATCCAAACCCAATGCAACTATCAAAATCAAAGTCCAACACCACCAACCACCAAAATAACACCACTGAAATATTGAAACCAACTCACGACCCATAACCAGAAACAACCCCTAACCTATTGCGGCAAACCCACAACCACCATGGAACCACTGAAACAACCCATCAAAAAATGGCAAGCAAAACCCAGCGACACATGGCCATCCACCATCGTCACCTTCAATCTTCAAGTCGCTACCGTCTACCAGAGAAGGAAAGAGCAATAGATCGAGAGTGAGAGAACAAAAAGAACAGAGAGAGAGAGAGAAAGACACATAAAAGAGAGAGAGAGAGGGAAAGAGAAAGATACAGAACTCAAAATTAATAAAATACTTAAATTTAAGTTTATGCTCACCAAATAATAACTTGTATAAGAGCAACCACACCAGCATGTGTAAAGTCTTGTAAAATAGAAAAAGTTACTCATTTCACACATTTTGACCCAACAAAACACCCACATTAGCACAATTGCTACAGTAACCATGCATATATGCACGGTTACTGTAGCTCTTGCATTTATTATTTTACAATTTTTGTCTCTCCTTCATCTCACTCTTTCATTTTGGTGCCTCTGTTTGTGGTGTCTGCCACCAGTCTTTTTCTTTTGCCATTGCCAAAAGAACAAAACGTGAATTAGAGAGAGTGTTAAAGTGAAGGAGAGAACTAGATGGGTGCGATAAAGGCAGCAATCGAGGACGCGATACTAACATTCATGTGGGAATTTCTCTTATCAACCATGGGTGCAATGACTGCGCTGATAGCCACAATTCTTGGTTTAGAAACCCTTGTCTGGCCTTTTATCTTAATCCTCACCTCCATTGTTTTTGTTCTTGTTTTCATCTTCAACTTGATTGGGGATGCCTTGGGTGGCGCCAACTTCAATCCCACCGCCACTACCTCCTTATATGCCGCCGGCCACAGCCTTGACACTCTTTTCTCCATGGCCCTCCACTTCTCTGCCCAAAATCATCATCTATAATAAAAGTATAAAACATAAATTGTAAAAGAGGAAGAGGAAAGAAAAATATTCTCAAAAAAAAAAAAAAAAAAAAAGAAGGAGAAGAAAGAGAGGTGGAGATAGAGATAAGGACAAGAAGAAACAGAAGAAGAAGAAGAAGGGGTGTGTTCAAAGAAAAAAATAGTAAGTGTTACGGCGGGTAGGTGGGAAATAATAAAAAAAGTGAGAAAAAAAATACTATTTTAATAAAAAAAGTATGTATAATAGACAAACTGATGTGAGTGTTTTGTAAAAATTGAAAAGTAAAATAGAAAAAGTACGTTTTAGATGTGCAAATTTACAAAAATTTTGCATCCACTGATGCAAATGCTCTAAGTAATAAATTACTGTAGCAAAATGTATAAAACTTTTTAGATATAAAAATCTGGTTGTTGGGTGTTTTTTGTGGTTTGGACTTTGGAGTACAAAATTGCTAAAATTTAGCTTTTACCCATCTAGATACTAAGGGCTCGTTTGGTTGTGGTGTTTAGATATTTATTTTCGAAATAATGTGTGATTTAAAAAAAAATGTTTTGAAAACACGTATTTAAAATACACATAATACCAACAACAACAAAAAAGTGTTTTGGTACCATTTGTTTAGTAACATAATTTCAAAACTGAAGAAACATAATTGAGTGTTTGGTATGAGTGTGTGGGGGGGGGGGGGGATGAACTCGAGCTCTGGCCGAGAACCAAAGACCCAATAGTTCGTATCTTAAAAGATGGGTCTGGCCCAAAGATATGGATATACGTGAAGAAGCTTGAGGAATAAAAGATAACTCCCAAGAGTAGATCTCGTGGAGGTTCGAGCTAGCTACCATAACCATGGCTCCATATCGAGGTACTAACCAGGGCTTTTCCTACAGCAGATACGCAAGGAACTGCAGGTAACTAGTTCCCCTCTGGTCCAAGATGCCACAATCATCAAACTCACCAAGGGAAACGCCTTGAAGAGATAAGGACCACAGAGTCAGTTACCTCCGCATTAATGAGATGTTTTCAACCTAATCTCTTCCACATTAAATTTTGATAGACTAGTTTGAATAGTCAAGACACCCCTAAAAGTCTTACTTCATGATGAAGGAATGGCATGGCAAAGGGGTGACAGGACAAGTATCCCCCGAATCCAACTAGAAACAGTCTAGTTGGGGAGAGAAGGAAGGGAAAAATTGCTATAAAAGAAGGGAAGGTGCAACAGGAAAGGAAGTTCAGAAAAATTGAGAGATAAAACTTAGAGAAGAACAAGAGAGAGAAAATTGTAATAGCAGAATAGGTCTAAGAGTTTTTAGCTTTCAACCGAATCCTTTGTACCTCGAGAAAGTAGTTTCTATATCAATAAACACCCTTTTTGTTCCTTATCACTTTGTAATTAGTTTTTTAGATCTTCCATTATGGAATTTTTACCCTTGTGTTCTTATAAATTAATTGTGTAAATCATCTACCTACATAACATTTTTGATGGAGTAAATTAGTAATTAAAAAAAAAATGTAAATTGAATTTCACATAGAATTATAAAAAATGATAAATATAGTTTATGTTATGAAATAAATTTTTTTACAACAATTTCTTAGATAACAACCGTTTAATGTGAGTTTTGAATCATAATAACAATTTCATTGATCATTATTCAAAGTTGCTTTATTTTTTAATCATAAAAAAATCTAGGGCGTGATGTAATTTATGCATCTATGAGTAAAATTATTTTTTGGTATACATATTGTGAGGTAGATGTGTCAAAATATGATTTTGGGCCTTAGGCCTGATCCGATGGAATTTTCTCATCCGAGGAGGGGTTAATTCTAAATGAAGGATACCGTACTTAGAAGCCCACGAGCAAGTTGTTGTGGGATGGGCTAGCGAGCATGGTCCGAGGAGAAATACATCCTTGGCTAACTAAAGGGAAAATCATATAATGTGTTGCTATGCTTGGAAGGAGGTTCTAGAGGGATTGATAGATGAGGATGTGCTTCAGAAGGTCACAAGAAGAAGGAACAAATTGCAAATATCTTGGATAAAGCTACTACCACCGTATTAAAGACCCTGCACCTACCTCTCTAGCCGCATTAATGGGGAAATGACATCTGAACAGTGTTGGTCAGCCTTACAGCTATTATTCGAAGACTTCAAGAGGGTGGTGGATGGAACAAGTATCTAGATGGATGATCTGAACCATACGTGGAAGATGGAGGAAAGAAGGAGAATGATATAAAAGGAAGAGAAAGACATTAGAAAAGCGGGGAGGAAAAGAGAAAGAAAGAGAGAAAGAGAGAGACACCATTATCAGTATTATTTGATCTTTGATAATAAGAGAAGCATTACATATCATCCTTGGCTAACGTTCGAGGAGAGATTTTACATATAATCAACTTTTTGTTTGTGAGTTGCGAAACTAGTCCATTACCTTTATTCTTTAGACGTCCAGAAACCTAGGTTTTAAGCCCACTCTCTACAAAAATTCATTGTTTTAGGCTTTTTAGGCCTGTCCCCTTTATACTTTTAGGTCCAGGTACAAATTGTGTACTTACAATTGGCACTGTCTGTGGGAAATCTTGTGTTGGAGGACGTCTAACATCATGGTAGGCTTAGGTCCACAATGTGCAGAGTCTGTGGCGTCCCAGCATGAAGACCATTTCTTGCATCTTGAGCGGGAAAGAGATAGGGAAGGCAGTGTACATACAGGGCACACTAGTAGAAGTCATTCACAAGGTGGGAGCAGACTTCGTCACGAGAAGAATGAGAGGGCCATGCAAAAGGAGATTGACCATCTGAAGAAGAAGCTGTGTCGTAAGAGGCAGAGGTGAACTCCCTCCTCTTCTGACCTATCTTCTGAAGACTCCCAAGGTAGCAATTATAGGCCCAAGTCAAGGACTCCTCCTAGCGAGTCATTCTTTTTTGAGGTGGAACACCCTCATGGTCGTGAGGACAGAAAGACATTTTCCAGGGGTTTGGGAAGCGATGCCATGAGCAGGGCGCTGCATCAGATCTCCAAGTCACCTTTCACGTGTAAGGTGGACAAAGGGAAGCTTCCACGATGATTCACTCAGCCAACCTTCACCATTTATAATGGTCGAACAGACCCTATGGAACATGTGAGCCATTTTAATCAAATGATGGCTCTACACTCTAAGAATGAAACTTTGATGTGTAAAGTTTTCCCTTCTAGCTTGGGGCCCATTACGATGAGGTGGTTCAATGGCTTGAAGGCGGGTTTTATTGATTCGTTCATGCAACTCACTAGGGCATTTGGTACCCGCTTCGTCACCTGCAGTAGGGTTCCTCAGCCTTTGGATTCTTTGTTGTCCATAGCCATGAGGGAAGGCAAAACCCTCTGAATATATTCTGACAGGTATTGGGAGATGTTCAATGAGATTGATGGTGACTTTGATGATGTAGCAGTACAGACTTTCAAGGTCGGCCTCCCTACTGAGCATAATTTGCATAAGTCTTTGACCAAAAAGCATGTAAGGAGTGTACATCGGCTAATGGATCAAATTGATGAATTTAAGTGAGTTGAGGAAGATCAACAACAAGGAAAGGAAATGCAAAGGTTATCCCTCATGAAAGAAGGGATTTTAAGTCAGACAGGTACAACAATAACAGGCCTCGGAGAGATTTTGCTGGGTCATCAGGCCCTGGTACTCCACAGGTGGTTAACACTGTCTTCCAAGAATCGGTGCATCAGGTGTTGGAGAAGGTATGAAATGAGCCTTACTTCAAATGGCCCAATAAGATGGCTAGGGATCACATGAAGCGTAATCAGAACCTTTATTGCAGTTATCATAGTGACTGAGGTCATACTACTGAGAATTGCAGGACTCTTTGAAGTCATTTAGAGCAGTTGGTTAAGGAATGGAAGTTGAAGCACCTTTTATGTCAACCAGGTGGGCAGGGAGATCATTCGGGTTCGGTCAACCAAGGGAACAGTATGTCAAGACCTCCGCTGGGAACGATCAATGTTATTTTTGCCTCTCCCTGTAGAACTGGTTCTCGCCCTACCAAGGTGATGTCTGTGTCGCGAGCTCTTGCTGAGGAAACTAACTCCGAGCAGAAGAGGGTCAGGGGAAATGCTCCACTCATTTTGAGTTTCTCGAAAGAAGACAAGGTGGGGACTATCCAACCACATGATGATGCTTTGGTTGTTACTGTGAGGATAAGAGGTTATAATGTGAGAAGGGTAATGATTGATGAGGGTAGCAATGCGGATATTATGTATCCTGACTTGTTCGAGGGGCTTAACTTAAGACTTGAGGACCTTATGGCTTATGAATCGCCACTGATAAGCTTCGAGGGAAAGGCTGTTATGCCAAAAGGGCAGATCTGCTTACTAGTGCAATCAGGATCAGAGGTTGTTGAGGTAGATTTCATTGTGGTGGACGCTTATTCTCCTTATAAGGCCATATTGGCAAGGCCCTGGCTACATGCTCTAGGTGTCGTCTCTTCGACTTTACATGTTAAGGTGGTATTCCCATCTGGAGGATTGGTCGAGAAAATTATTGGGAGCCAATCTGTGGCTAGAAAGTGTTTTTCGGCAGCAATTATGCATCAACCTAGGCCAGACTCCTCGACCTTGGTTACGGGGGCTTTACAGCAATTAAAGTCTTTGGCAACTCCTAATGCCGTAGTAGCGGAGGAAGTTGCATGTGAAGAGTTAGAGAAAGTTCTTATAGACAATGACCTTAAGAAATTCTTTCAAGTGGGAGTTCAATTGCCACTCTAGGAGAAGTTGGAGTTGGTTACATTTTTTAAGAGCAATATAGATGCATTTGCTTGGGATGCTTATGAGGCCCCTAGGGTTGATCCAAGTTTCATTTGTCATCACCTAAATGTCAATTCGACCTCTGTTTTGCGGAAGCAACCACCTCGGCGTTCTTCTATGGAACACTCTGAGGCTATTAAGGAAGAGGTGCTCAAGCTCAAAAAGGTTGGAGCGATCAAGAAGGTGTTTTATACAGAGTGGTTAGCCCACATAGTAGTCGTAAAGAAGAAGAACATGAAATGGAGAGTGTGTATGGACTTCACGGGTTTGAACAAGGCTTGTCCTAAAGATTCATTTCCAATGCCTCGTATTGATCAATTGGTGGACACTATGGTTGGGCATCCTCGGATGAGTTTTTTAGATGCTTTCCAGGATTATCATCAGATACCTTTGGTTTTAGATGATCAAGAGAAGATAGCCTTCAGTACTCCTACGGGGAATTATCATTATAAGGTAATGCCTTTTAGTTTGAAGAACGTAGGGGCTACCTATCAAAGGATGATGACCAGGATGTTCGAGGTGCAATTGGGGAGGACAATTGAAGTGTATGTGGAAGACATGGTGGTGAAGAGCAAGACGGTGCACATTCATATAAAGGACCTAAATGACACCTTTCAGACGCTGAGGAAATATAAATTGCGCCTTAATGCCTTTAAATGCTCCTTCAGTGTGGGATCGGGTAGACTCCTAGGCTACATGGTGACTCACAGAGGAATTGAAGTTAATCCTGCACAAGTCAGGGCGATCAACAACTTACAACCACCTCGGAATTCGAAGGAGGTTCAAAAGCTGACTAGCATGACTGCTGCCCTCAATAGGTTTATCTCTCGGTCTGCAGGTAGATGTAGGCCTTTCTTCCAGTTGCTGAATAAGTGGAAGGGATTTGTGTAGACCGAAGAGTGTTCCTTAGCTTTCAGCAACTTAAAGAACATCTTTCTCGACCATCTATCATGTCTCAGCCAGAGGTTGATGAAATTTTGTTTGCATATATAGCTGTGGCCGTTCATGCTGTTAGTTTGGTTTCGATACGAGATGATAGTGGAGTGCAGAAACCAGTTTACTATGTGAGTAAATCTCTACAAGAAGCCGAGGTGCGCTATTTACCATTGGAGAAAGCCATTCTGGCTGTGGTGCATGCTACGCATAAGCCTCATTATTGCCAATCCCATACGGTTGTTGTTTTGACTCAACTACCTCTTAAGGCGGTATTATGAAGTGCAGATTACTCAAGAAGGATAGCCAAATAGGGAACTATTTTGGGGGCCTTTGATATCAAATACATGCCTCGTACTTCTGTAAAGGATCAGGTCCTCGCCAATTTGGTGGCAGAGTTCGTTGAGCCTTCCTTAGGAGAAAGTGCTATGGAGATGCACATTGATGAAAAATCAGTTGGCATGATCTCGGCAAAGGAGCTCCCTGTGTGGAAGTTGTATGTTGACGGAGCAGCAAATCAAAGAGGATCTGGAGTGGGACTAGTGCTGGTATCTCCTAGGGGAATTACTTTTGAAAAGCCCATGAGGTTGGGATTCACTGCCACCAATAATGAGGCGGAAAATAAAGCTGTACTAGTCGGGATGGATATGGTTCAGAAGATGGATGGGAGGAGTGTGCAAGTGTTCTCGGATTCCCAACTAGTGATAGGCCAAGTTGAAGGAGAATTAGAGGCCAGAGATCCGAGAATGCAAGAATATTTGTCTCAGGTCAGGTATTTACAATCTAAATTTGATTCTTTTATCTTGATGCATATACTTATGAGTGGGAATACACATGTTGATTCGTTAGCTACTCTTGCAACGTCCTCGCCACAAAATCTACCTTGAGTCATTCTCGTTGAAGATTTATTGAAACCTACCATAATGGGTGGCCATGCCAATCGGACTTAACAGATTAGGGTAGGGCCTAGTTGGATAAATCCAATAGTATCCTTCCTTAAGAATGACATCCTGTTCGAGGACAAATTGGAAGCAGATAAGATTCATAGGAAGGCACTTAGTTTCTGGTTGTCCGAGGATCAGAAGCTGTACAAATGCTATTTTTTAGGACCATATTTGCTGTGTGTACATCCCGAAGCAACTGAATTACTTTTGGAGGAATTGCATGAGGGGATCTGTGCGAGCCAAACAGGTGGAAGGTCTTTAGCTCATAGAGCTCTTACCCAAGGGTATTGGTGGCCCAATATACAAAGGGAAGCGCAAGAATATGCAAAGAAGTGTGATCAATGCCAAAAGTTTGCACCTAATATTCATCAACCAGGGGGTGTCCTGAACCCTCTCTCAAGTCCTTGGCCTTTTGCTCGATGGGGTTTAGATATTGTAAGACTTTTCCCAAAGGCTATAGGTAATAGAAGATGGTTGCTCGTGGGGACAAATTACTTTACTAAGTGGGTTGAAGCTGAGCCACTATCAAACATTAGAGACGTGGATGCAAAGAAATTTGTTTGGAAGAATATCGTCACTCGGTTTGGAATCCCTTATACACTTATTTTAGATAACGGATTGTAGTTTGACAATAAGGCCTTCAGAAGGTATTGTGGTGATTTGGGTATCACCAATAGATATTCCACACCAGCTTATCCCCAAAGGAATGGGCAAGCCGAGGTGGTTAATAAGGTAATAGTTTGTGGGCTCAAGAAAAGACTAGATGATGCTAAGGGAAGATGGGTGGAAGAACTGCCGCATGTTTTATAGACGTACTGAACTACGCCTAGGAGATCCACAAGGGAAACACCTTTTTCAATTACTTATGGAGCCAAGGCTGTGATTCCTTTGGAGACTGGGTATCTGACGTTGAGAGCGAGCTCTTTCACTCCAAGCAATAATGACAAGTTATTGGAAGAAAGCTTGGACCTAGTTGAGGAACGACAGGAAAACGCCATGGTTCAACTTACTTAGTATCAACAAAAGCTCAAGCAAAGGTATGATTCCCATGTAAAGCTACGACCACTTTCACCAGGAGATTTGGTGTTGAGAAAAGTCTTGGGTACTGCCAAAAACCCAGCATGGGAAAAGTTGGGACCTAACTGGGAAGGGCCTTACCGTATTACTTCAGTAACTGGTATAAGGGCATATTATCTTGCCGACCTAGATGAAAAGGCTGTACAGCGTCCTTAGAATGTAAATAACATGCGAATGTACTATTATTAATGAAAGGCGTTCCTGCCATTTTGGTTTGGTTATCATTGTGTTGCACTGATTGTTAGTTTCATTATTCTAAGTATCAAACAGAAACTTGGTTTTGCTTGGCTCCTCGAACCACATACCTTGTGAAAATTGATATTTTTATTAAGTGTTAAACAGAATCTTAGTTACGTCTGGTCATTGGATCATCTACTTTGGAGAAATTAACACTTCAATACATTATTCTAAGTATCAAACAGAAACTTGGTCATGCCTGGCTCCTCGGACCACATTCCTCGTGGAAATTAATATTTTTGTTAAGTGTTAAACAGAACTTTAATTACGTCTGGTCCACAGATCATCTACTTTGGGAAAATTAACACTTCAATACATTATTCTAAGTATCAAATAGAAACTTGGTCATGCCTGGCTCCTCGGACCACATACCTTGTGGAAATTGATATTCTTGTTGAGTGTTAAACAGAACCTTAGTTACATCTGCTCCTTGGATCATCTACTTTGGGAAAATTAACACTTCTGTCTACCTTCTTGAAAGTCAAATAGTGTTTTGGTTGCTTTAACTTTAGGGTTGCATATCCTAGTGAGTTTGATAACCCATTTTTGTGATCTGATTTGACGTGAAAGCTACTCTTAAATTAAGTTGCTCTCGTTTTGGTTTCAAATATATTTTTGTACATTCAACTATTTCAAGAATAGTGCAGTTTCATTACTTAGCTAAGGCGATAAAATAAAGTTATTCCTATGTCAGATTGTTGAATTTTAGCTAAGGCGTTGTGAAAATCTATCTTGTATACTTTAGACATTAAGTTTTTAGGCTATGCATATGACTTATGTTACAATAAAACAGTATATACTGCAGTAAATGAAGTCTGTAAGGAATTAAAAATCAAAACCTTGAACTTGTCATTAATTCTATATGTGGGTACATTGAAAATAAAATTGTAGCATAAAAAGGGTCAAAATAAGGTTGTGATCAGGAGAAGCTACATAAAAAAAGAGTCCTAGGTGGCCTATGTCTTGATTTTCAGTGAAGGGTCTTTTTTCAATTTCGCTGCAGCCTCTTTTGTTTTGCCCTCCTCTTTTGTTTATTTAGGCTCAGTCTTGGACGAGGCTTGAACTTGCTTTCCTTTGTCCTTCGCTTCTGGTGGAGGGGTATCTTGATCAGCTTACTCGCTCAAGCACTTCTCAGCCTTGTCACCTCGTTCCCTTTCTCTATCAGAAGCAGTAACCTCTTTTGGAGGCAAAACAGGTTCTTGGTTTATAGATGGCTGTATCAAGGGCACAGTCTCGGAGACAGTTGAAGTGGGTGGAAGGTCTTCAATCACTTGGATATCCTGAGGAAACCAAATGTTCTTGGCTCTTCTCCATTCAGAAGTAGCAGGGACTCCTGCCATATTTAGAGCTTCTGCCCAAACTTGTTGGCAGTAGTCCCTACATAATTCTGCTAGCTCTTCGGCTAGTCAGGTCTCCGTTGCTTCAACTCCTTCGTTGTTAGAGGCCTTTGTTGCAACTTCCGCGATCTCTCTGATGGTACGAGCCGCTTCCTTGGCTTGAGCAAGCTCCTTTTTTAAGTCCGAGATTTCCTGCTGAGCTTTAGATAGGTCTTCTTCTTTTTGGCGCAGCAGTTTACGTTGCCCCTCCACTTAAGCCTCAACAGTTTTTAGTCCAGCGTTGACGCTCTTTCTCTCACTCTTCTCATCTACCAACTTGGTGGCCAGATCGTTTTTCTCCTTCTCAGCACGGCCCAGGGCTTTCTCAGTCTCAATTCTAACCGCAAGTTCAGCCTTTTCCTGGTTTTGAAAGTTCCCCACCATTTTCTCAGCAACAAAAACTTCCTGAATAGCCTGTATGGAAGTGTTTAACAAGTACATTATGGTAGGAAATATATAAAGGTTTATATAAAAAGGGTAATAAAAGTAATGAGGTAAAAGAGATTGAGTGGCACATACCAAACCTAAATCCCTTTTTAGGGAGAGGAAAAGGTGTTGCTGGCTTATCTTCCCCAAATCCTCCATATCCTTTGGTAGAATGATAGGCTGTTCCAGATTGTTAGCTAGATGGTGGGCGTGTCCTCATTGAAACTCCTTTATGCTGAAGTGGCGAGGAATCGGAGTCCCGTCCAACTCCAGTGCGAAAGACCAGTTGGACTGTGTGCGGTGCTCCTCAGCCAAACTGTGGCTTTCCCCGCTCTCAATGGAGGAGGTGCGCGCTCCACCCTTGGCACCTTTTTGTTGTTGTTGCTACTTCTGTTTCTTGTCCCATTCCTTTTCTATTTCCTCGCTCTCATTTTTCCTCTTCTTTTAGAGGTTATGGGTGGGAATAATTGGGTCAAAAAGAGGGGGAGGAGGTAGCAGCTTAGGAGGATGCTAAGATCCAGCCGCGTCCTTCTTGGTAACTTGCGCGCCTCTCCTTACGAAGAGTGTCTTTAAGCTTGACATGTCTTCTTCTTCTTCCTCAGAGCTATTGTCCGCTTGTGCAATTATCAAGCCTTTAATACCAGAACTCCTGTCCGAGTTGCTTTCTTTGTCCGAGATTTCGATGATATGGTCCTTCGAAGGTCTCTCTGCTTCCTCTAAGCAGAATTGATCTATTTCCTCATCAAGGGATGAGGGTGAGGTTGTAGTTTCTACTCGGACGAATTTTGTCTCAATTTTCACTGGAAGAGAGGTAACTTTGGGTGGGCGTGCGTAGAGGATGATAGATGAGTTGTCCGGTAGGTCGAATGGAGCAAGAAAATCGGGATTTGAGACGTCTATCCTTCTACGTCTTTTATCACCCACGATGATTGCGTTGCCGACTTCCTAGTAGACATTGGACAAAGGGTCGTATCCCAATATTATGTGAGTAGCCCTCACTTGCAAGTCTTCGTTTACAAACACCTTGGACCTCAAGACTCTGTTAAGGTCTGAAATGTTAGCTTCGCTCAAACGGGGCGATGTGTGTTGTTTGTTTGCAAAGGGGATACCCAAGAAGCCACAGGTGGTTAGATTCAAAATAAACATTATGCCAAGAAAATATTAAAGTGCGGTGAATCTAAGTGATGAAGTTAAAAGAACTAAAACTCAAACCAGAGGTTCTAAATCCTAGGGAGTCACAACTGGTTTTCCCTCTTTGACAAGGCAGTGAGGACCGTCGTACCCTCTCCTAGAGACGATTAAGTAGTCGTCCTTCATACCTTTATTAGACTTAGGAAGGCACGATATAAGTCTAACGACGTTAGACTTAGATTTGAGGTAATAACCTACATTTTTCAATCGGTGGCACTCGTACAAATGGACGACATCGCGCCATGAGAGATTTAGACCTATTTGCTCATTTAGAGCATCGACACAACCTAAGACTCTAAACATGTTAGGTGTACACTGGTCGGGGCATAATTTATGGTTGTGTAGGTATTCACTGGTAACATTTTTCATGGGGTGTGTCATCCCACCCTCTAAGAAAGTGATTATGGGAATGACAACTTGCCCTTCTTTCGTAGAGTCTGCTACGGCTTCTGGAGGGTAGTACTTTAAACCCACTTCCGGTGGAATGTGGTATTTGGCTCGGAAACCTTTCATACTGGAGTCAGTATCTACTAAACACTTGAACCTACCCATTTGGTCGAAGTAAGAGTGGAGATTTAGAATGAAAAAAGGGTAAAGTTGGTGGCTGAGGACTACAGTCGAGGAGGAAGAAAGTCTAAGGGAGCGAGAACTTACGGGAAATAAGTGAGCGATCCTTCGTGAACTTCTTGGAAGAAAATGGGAATAGGTATTCTCAGGATGCTATTGCTTTTTGGAGTAATGACGGACTTTGCGGTTTCCTAAACGTTTTGGATGTTTAGGAGACAGTGGTTTGTAGGAGTTATCCCACTCAAATTTTCGGGAAAAACTCGGACCATTGGATTTGCATCTCACCGTTGAACTTGGGCGATAGGGAGTTACTTGGAGCAATTAATGAGGGCGTTGTGGGTTTCGTGGCATCAGGAGCTGTTTTAGAAGGAGCAGGTGGATTTCTCATGTGCAACGGTTTGGGAAGCATGTGGAGGCTGTGGTTTTGAGTCAAAATTTCATTTTTCTCCTCCGAAAAATGAATTTTTGAAGGCCTATTGTGAGGGTAGATGTGTCAGAATATGATTTTGGGTCTCGGGCCTGATCTGATGGTATTTTCTCATCCAAGGAGGGGTTAGTGCTAAATGAAGGATACCGTACTTAGAAGCCCACGAGCAAGTTGTTGTGGAATGGGCTGGCGAGCATGGTCTAAGGAGAGATACATCCTCGGCTAACTAAAAGGAAAACCATATAATGTGTTGCTTTGCTTGGAAGGAGGTTCTGGAGGGATTGATGGATGAGGATGTGCTTCAGAAGGTCACAGAAGGAGGAACAAATAGCAAATATCTTAGATAAAGCTGCTACCACCGTATTAAAGACTCTGCACCTATCTCTCTGGCCGCATTAATGGGGAAATGACATCTGAACAGTGTTGGTCAACCTTACAGCTATTATTCGAAGACTTCAAGAGGGTGGTGGATGATACAAGTATCTAGATGGATGATCTGAGCCATACGTGGAAGATGGAGGGAAGAAGGAGAATGATATAAAAGGAAGAGAAAGACATTAGAAAAGCGGGGAGGAAAAGAGAAAGAAAGAGAGAAGAAAAGAGAGAGAGACACCATTATCAGTTGTATTTGATCTTTGATAATAAGAGAAGCATTACATATCATCCTCGGCTAACGTCCGATGAGAAATTTTACATATAATCAACTATTTGTTTGTGAGTTGCGGAACTAGTCCATTACCTTCGTTCTGGAACTAGTCCATTACCTTCGTTCTTTAGACATCCAGAAACCTAGGATTTAAGTCCACTCTCTACAAAAATTCATTGTTTTAGGCCTTTTGGGCCTGTCCCCTTTACAAGTTTAGATGCATGTACAAACTGTGCACTTACACATATCATCAAACTCCTAAATATTTTTTTAATTGAAAAATGTAGTAACTTCAAATAATGAAAAATGAAAACTATTAACTTTTACAAAAACAAAAATAGAACAGCTTCTGAGCATGGCTCAGAAGCTAGTATGATATAAGAGATTCTTTATAGCTGTTCGTCGTTGAGTCCTAAAGAAAATGGTGTTTCTATTCCTGCAAATTGAAAATTTTTCATTGGAATTGTAGCCTTTAAGATTTAAAGGATAAGTTTGTCAAAAAAAAAAAAGTTCAGAGGATAAGAATTTGGTGTGTTAGTAAATGTCAGATCAAAAAGAGAAACATAACTCAACAAAAATAAAAATTCGGACCTTTGATATGAAGGGCCATCATGAACTTGTCTATAAATGAGATTCACCTACACATGAAGGCACAAACACTGAAAGAGAAAAAGTTACTATTTAAAAAAGAATGAGTTTTAGGGTGTGCTTGGATACTGCTTATTTTACTGAAATTGAAAATTTATTGCTGAAAGTACTGTAGATAAAGGTAAAAGTTAATTGAAATAGTACTAAAAAGTGTAAAGAAACCCATATATAGTAGCAAAAATAAGCTGAATAATAAAATAATTTTAGTTTTCCATCCCAATCCAAACGCACACTTAAGCAGCGTTTGGATACTGTGTTTCAATGTCCACCATCTACGTTTTTTTTTTCTTGGACCGCGCCTCTTGCACATGAATAGTGCATTTAGGCTTATGAACAGTGCTAAGCACGTGAAGAGTAACTTTTTTATTGTTTTCAGTTTTTAACAAAATAAGCGGTATCTAAACGAATCTTTAGTCTTATTGTTGAAGTAGTTTCCATAGCGCCATTGACAATGCATGGTTAGTGGGTAGTCATCATATTTGATCTTGATGTCAAACAGTGGCAAGACTTTCAAGTTAAAAATGAGAGGGTTTAGCTTGCGTTTGATGCTTTTTTAAAATGAATCATCTTTTATTTTAATAAGAGACTGTCATATCACTCACTAACTAAATAAAATGTAGAAATTAAAAACCACTATTACTTACCATTATATATATAAAACAAAAAAAGTTTGACTTATCTGCAGTACTTTTTAAATTGAAATCTCATTTTGTTTTAATGAGAAACTGCCACATCATCCACTAACTAAATAAAAAGTGGAGATTAAAACTCACTACCACTTGTTATTGTATATTTAAAACAAAAGAACATATCCAACTAAAAAAGTACTGGAAGTAAGTCAAACCCTTTATAACTACTTCAGTTTTTTTAGAAGTTATTATCCAATATTCTTTGATATGAACGTGGTTTTTTTCTTTTTAATAGGATCTAAACAGGAGAAATCTATTAAATAGTAATATACATATATGTATATGTATGTATGTATAAAATAAAAAATATAAAAAAAAATTGAATTAAAAACACCCACACATTTTAAGTATGGACAAAATTTGGGGAACAACTTGATAAAAATACGTCTCTAACTCTCACATGAAACACTGCTTACAAAATAAGACCTCAATTTAATAATTTTTTTTTTTTTGAGGGATCTCAATTTAATAATTTTTTCATAACCTCAATTTAATAAATTAATCTAACTCAACTGCCAATACACATAATTGCTTGCCATTGGCCTTTCAGTTTTTTTCCCCATCATAAACGTTTTCAGTTCTGAGTCTTATGATAAAAACTTCTCCTTTTGTTGTTATTATGTCCCCATTCTACAATCTTTTTTTTCTTTTTAAAATTTAATTACAGATGAAGTCCCCCACTTATTGTGTGTGCAATTGGCCGAGAATACTTGCACATTCGCATCCATTTGCTTCTATCACGAAGATGTGCTTCAATTTTAACTATTATTACCTAGCATCTGTTAGTGTTACCACTCCCTCTTCTTCATCCATTTGTTTTTAAATATTGGCCGTCTCTTTTAGGATTTGAAGTCAAGGAAGTCAAGGAAGTAAGGATTGGTTAGGTTTTGATTTTCAAAAATGAATTTGTTTGGCTATATGCTAAATTATGACACTGTACAACTATATACCAATATCAAATCTACTGTTATCAACAATTATTATCATGTCTAATTAGCAATTAAAAATTTTTCTTTTCTTTTTTTTCCCCTCTTTTAGCTAGCAGTCAAATTATGAAGATGTTGCTTACTGTTATTGCAAGACTAATTGCACATTTTGTCATTTTCTAATTTATTGTTTTACAGGCCTTGACCAATAATTTTAAAAAGTCTGTTGGTACAATTGTTTATTAATTAGCTCTAGTTTCGTTGAAAACTCTTGGTTTGGGATCTATGGCATTAGACGACTTAAACCTTCACTATTATATATTTTGCCCACAAAGTTCAATGCAACCAAGTTGATCATTTATGGCTTGTTTGGATGGAGGGGGAAAGAAGGGAAAGTGGAGGAAAGTAGAGTAGAGCTGGCTAAAAATAAGCTAATTTTATGCTAAATCTACTTTGCTCCCCCTCTCTCTCCCTCAATCCAAACAGACCATTAATGTGATTTGAGAAGTGAAACCAAATTAATGTTGGGTTATATAGGCCGCGTAAGAAGTTTCTTAGTTGCTTTAATTCTTTCACATATAAATGTCTTTCAAGAAATCTTTAAAGTAATGAGAAAAATTACGAATATTTTATGGTGGATTCCGGATATTTACATTATTCATTCATGAGACTGAGTTTAATGATGCACTAATTGGTTGTGGCCTGAGGGTTATTTTTTTTTTAAATAAAATAAATCATGCAAAAGCCAGGTAGTGATATGAATCTATTCACAAAAATGTTCTATGATTTTTTTCATCTATCTTATGCACCTTTCTTATATAGGGATGTGATGAGATTTATGTGTTTATGGGTACACAAACCATTGTTACATTATCATATAAATTTGATTAATTATAAACTCTAACTACAAAAACAAAAGTACACATGTTAAGTATGTGTTTTAAAATAGTGTATTCTTTCACCAAATATCTTGGAAATATATGACAAAATAGTGTATACCTTTGTGGATATTTTGTACTACATCTTCTCACATATTTAGGTTTTTCAATAATAAAATATACAACAACCTTGAATTAAGATGAAGAGGGTAAAGTGAAGTGGACGGTCAGAACTTGCAAAACCACATTTGGACGACGGATCAAGTCATGCGACAACTACGAGTCTCATATGCAGTGGACAGATAGTGTGTTAGGACAGACCACCTCCAGTTTACGGAAGGTCCTTAGAAGGATGGATCACCTGAAACAGATGGATAGTCCCTTAGACGGACATTGAGGTTGACGGGACCAAGCACACATGGCGATGACATGGCTTGCGTGATTTCCAAGGACATTTCGAATAATAATAACTTGTGAACCATGTTTAACCCTAGTCAATAAAATCCTTATATGGAAATGGTCCATTAATCACACGCGTTTATAAAGATCTTCTCTACAAGGAAATATTCCTCTTCTCCAAGGAACCAAGGTCAATCCCTCATCACTATAAAAAGGTCGTAACCCACAAGAAATAGGTACGCACAATTGACCTCAGCTCTGGCACTCTAAAGTTGCGACAATCTATCTAACTTGACCTTCGGAGGGCAATCGGCCGGTACCACACTAGTACTCTCTTAAGGCCTTTTCCTTTCTTGGTGTTGTGGAGGTGTTAACGTGAGCCCATGAGAATCGTGTGACCTACTGACAAGTTTTGGCATCATTAGTTGACGCTATCTGTGGGAACGTTGAGAGAAAGCTCGAGTAGGTAAGTCCAGCTACTGTTCCCGGACGAAAAGGTTGCATGGTGCTTACCCATTCGATGGCAACCAATAATAATGCCCAAGGAGACGAACCACACACTGCAGTTCTTGAGAACCAGATCTAGACACTGGCAGCGGCGATTGAACGCCTTACGAAGCAAAATCATGACTTGGAGGAATAACTGCGCCAAAAGGACGCAGAGCCTCGGCAACAAGAGGAGGAATAGGAAGGAAACAGCCGCTAGCGCAATGACACCAGGCATAATCTAGAAGGGCTAGAAGGTAGTAATGTTATGAACAGGCCAACAGCGACAGATGTTGCCCCACCAAACCTGGTCGCAAATATGCAGATGTTGAGAGAGCAGATGGACTTGATGATGCACGCTCTCAAAGGGAGGGCGTCAAGCGATCTTGATGATCTGGTACACAGGATAGATTCGCCTTTCATAGCACCTAATACTTCATTCCCTCTTCCTCCAAAGTTTCGTAAGCCGTAGATAGAAGCCTACGATGGGTCGAAAGCCCCTTAGACCACCTAAAGACGTTTAAGACCCTCATGCATCTGCAAGGTGTAGCGGATGAAATCATGTGTAGGGCCTTTCCTACCACCTTGAGGGGTCCTACAAGAGTATGGTTTAGCAGGCTGACATCGAACTCCATCAGCACTTTCAAGAAGTTAAGTACCCAGTTCGCCTTGCACTTTATCAGCGGACACAGCTACAAGAAGTCAACTGCGTGCCTTACGAACATTAGGCAGCGAGAGGATGAAATGCTAAGATCTTACATCACCCATTTCAACAAGGAAGCACTCTCAATTGATGAGGCCGAAGACAAAATACTCGTGGCAACATTCACTAACAAACTACAAAATGGTAAGTTTTTTTTTTCCTCTATACAAGAGCGATCCAAAAACTATGTCGAACGTGCTTTATAGGGTAACCAAATACATTAATGCAAAAGACGTGCTACTTGCGTAGGAAGAAAAGCCTAGAAAAATAGAAAGACAAGATCTTAAAGACAAGCGACGAGCAAGAAGATAGGCGGTCCAAAACCCCCTTAGCCAGATTTGCTAATTTCACCCCCTGAATATTCTGATTGATTAGGTACTGATGTAGATAAAGGACGAAGGATCACTAACCTTTCCTGGCAAGTTGAAGGCTGATTCTAATAAGAGGTCCAATGACAAATACTGCAGCTTCCATCGCGATCATGGCCATGATACTTCTGAGTGTTACGACTTAAAGCAGTAGATAGAAGCCCTGATCATGCAAGGGAAGTTACAGAGGTTCGTAAGCAAAGAAAAGGTAGACCAGCCTCAAGGGCAAGGCCCTAGAAGGGAAAGTGAGCGCCCTACGCCACCTGTCGGGGACATAAAAATGATTGTAGGGGGCACGACAGCTCCCTGTTCAACCAAGAGGGCGCGCAAGACGTACCTCAGACTGGTCCAAAATGTCCAGCTAACAGGATTGGTCCCAAGGATGACGCGCATGGACAACCCAGTGATCGGATTCTTGAAAGAAAACGCTCGACGCCTCCACCACCCATATGACGACGCACTTGTCATAAGTATACGAATTGGTGATTAAAACACTCACAGGGTCTTAATAGATAACGATAGCTTCGCTGATATACTTTATTACCCAGCGTTTCAACAAATAAGGATTCGGAAAGAATAGTTGATCCCAATTGATGTGCTACTCGTTGACTTCAGAGGAACAAGGGTATACTGGCTAAGCGTAATCACCTTATCCATTACAATTGGCGATTACCCCTAACAAATAACCAAGGATGTTACATTCCTGGTAGTAGACTACTCATCTACTTACAATGCTATTTTGGGCCGCCCTACCCTCAATTCATGGAAGGCCGTGACTTCTACCTACCACCTGATGGTTAAGTTTCCAACTGAATACGGGGTGGGGGAAGTATGCGGTGATCAAATAGCAGCACGCGAGTGCTACATCGCCATGCTCGAAATGGACAACCATTTGCCAGCTATGTGTATAAAGGAAAGGCGGGCGACAGTGGAACCAATAGAAGGAATTGAGGAAGTACCCCTTGACAACGCTAAGTCTGAACGGTCGGCCAAAATAAGTACTCTTGCTAGCCTACTAGTTCATCAGGCCTTGAAGTCATTCCTAAGAAATAACTAGGACGTCTTGCATGGAGCCATGAAGACATGCCCGGAATCGACCCCTTCGTCATAGTTCACGAGCTAAATGTTTCACCCTCTTTTTCTCCCGTCCAACAAAAAAAAGTGAGTATTTGCCCAAGAAAGGGATAAGGCCATAGCTGAGGAAGTACGTAAGTTGCAGGAAGCAAGGTTCATACAGGAAGTGTACTATCCCAACTGGCTGACCATCATAGTAATGGTGAAGAAGGACAACAGAAAGTGGAGGATGTGCATTGACTTCATAGATTTGAACAGAGCATGCCCTAAGGATAGTTACCCGCTACCGAGGACTGACATCTTGGTGGATTCAACAGCAAGACACCAATTGCTAAGCTTCATGGATGCATTCTTGAGGTACAACCAAATAAGGCTAGATGAAGTTGATCAGGAGTGGATCTCTTTCATCACAAGCCAGGGCCTTTTCTATTATAAGGTGATGCCATTTGGCCTCAAGAACGTAGGCGCAATGTATCAGAGGCTTATGAACTGAATGTTTGCACAACAGACTAAGAGGATCGTTGAGGTTTACATGGATGATATGTTGGTAAAAAGCATACGGGAGGATGGCCACCTTGACAACCTACAGGAAACCTTTGAGATGCTTACACGATATAACATGAAACTGAATCCTAGCAAGCATACGTTCAGAGTGACGACTGGAAAGTTCCTTGGAGTCATGGTGACTCAAAGAGGTATTGAGGTCAATCCAGACAATGTTCGAGCTATCATGGAATTGGCACAGCCAAAAAACATCAAGGAGGTACAGAGTTTAGAATGCCATGATTACAGCCTTGAACAGGTTTGTCTCAAGAGCAACAGATAAGTGCATTCCCTTCTTTCGTACATTGAAGAAGGCTTTTGAGTGGACATATAAGTGTCAGCAGGCGTTCGAGGATCTAAAAGAATAACTCTCTTTCCCACCCTTGCTAAGTCTGCCCTGACCAGGAGAGGAGCTTTTCCTTTATGTGGTCGTTTCTTCAACCACTGTCAGTGCAGCGCTAGTTAGGGAGGAGGATGGAATCCAAAAGCCTGTATACTTTGCAAGCCAAGCACTACGAGAGTTAGAACAAAGGCACCCACCTATAGAAAAGCTCGCCTTCACATTAGTGACTGTAGTGCGTAAGCTCAAACCGTACTTCCAGGCCCACACTACAGTCGTATTGACAGAAAAATTGTTGCAGAGAGCAATGAGCAGTCCAGAGGCAGCTGGACGAATGGCTTTATGGGCGATCGAGCTAAGTGAGTTTGATGTGCGGTCTCGACCTCGAACGACCATCAAAGGTCAGGTCATTGCCGATTTCATTGCCAAATTCGCCTGACCGGACGAACAGGAAGCGAAAGGAAACCCCCAGTGGGTGATATTTATGGAGGGGTCGGCGGTCAAACATGCGGGAGGAGCTAGTATATTACTTCTCAGCCCCAAAGGAGACGAGGTTTAGTGCATGATAAGACTGAACTTCCACATAACAAATAACGAGGCCAAGTACAAAGCTCTAATAACAAGGGCTAGATCTCGCACAAGCAGCAGGAACCACAAATGCAATGATACGCTACGACTCCCAGGTAGTTACTAGTCAGATCACCAGTTGTTACGAGTGCAGAGGAGAACAGATTGAGGAATACCTCAAACAGGTAAAGTGCAAGATGCGCAACATGAAGATAGAGTTCGTTTAAATCGCAAGGGAGGAGAACGAACAAGTCGACCAACGAGCCAAGGCAGCATCAGCTGATGACATGCCTTCCTCAAGCTAGGTACTCCTCTTCGTTCAAAACTCACCCATAATAAACGCAGTTAACATGCAGGAAATAGGAATCTAGGAAAACTAGACAACATTAATCATCTCCTACTTGAAGGATGGATTGGTGCCTGGCAATAAGGGAGCTGCAAGGAAGTTGAGGGTATATGCTACATGGTTCATGTTTATTAAAATGTCTTATACAAAAGAGGTTTCTCCCACCCTTATCTGAGGTGTCTCATCCCCGAAGAAGCGAACTATGTCAAGAGGTAAATAAACGAAGGAGTATGCGAGAATCACTCGAGGTCACGATCCTTAATCCATAAGGTGATTAGGGTCATATACTACTAGCCCACTATGCCGAAGGATGCCCAAACATACGTCAGGAAATGTGATAAATGTTAGAGGTTTGGCAACCTCATATGGCAACCGACGGAAGAACTCTCTCCGATGATAACCCTATGGCTGTTTGCTCAATGAGGTCTTGACATTATGGGCCCATTCCTTACAGCAGTTAGGCTACTGAAATATCTACTGGTCGGCATAGACTACTTTACTAAGTGGGTAGAGGTTGAGGCCTTGGCCAACATCACAGAGAAAAATATGCGCAGTTTTGTATGTAGAAACATCGTTTGCAAATACGGAATACCTAGGGTCCCGGTCTCGAACAACTTAAAACAGTTCGATAACGACACATTCAGGGATTGCTACTCACAACTCAGGATCAAGAACCATTATTCATCTCCTACCCACCCACAACTCCACAAGCCAATAGCCAGGTCAAGGTCAGGAACCGAACCTTGCTAAAAATCATTAAGGCTCGACTCGAGGGGGCGAAGGGTATCTGGTCGAAAAAGTTACCCAGTGTACTATGGGCTTACAGGACGACGGCGAGGACACCTACAAGAGAGACATTGTTTCGACTTGTGTATGGCAGTGAAGCAATCATTCTAGCTGAGGTAGGTCTCACCAGTTACAGGGTATAAAGCCACAACATGCAGAAGAATGATGAGGCGATGCGCTTGCAACTTGATTTAATGGATGAAATTAGAGCGACGGCTGAACAGAGGTTAGCACGTTATTAAAACCTGATGGCCAGGCACTACAACTCTCTAGTTAAATACAGGGACTTCGAGAAAGGAGATCTTGTCTTAATGAAGATAACAGGCGCTACCAAGGACCAGTCACATGGGAAGCTAGGACCTAACTGGGAAGGGTCATACAGAATCACATCATGGAATAGGAAGGGCATATACTATCTCGAGACGATGGATGAAAGAAGCTACAACATCCCTAGAACGCGAAACATTTGAAGAGATACTACCAATAAACAGAAGTGCGGATGCCGGCACTCCTCATTTCCAGATTATTTTTTCAACAGATAGTTTCGGTTTTTATTATTCTCTACGGTACTTTTAGGCCCAAAGGACAATTTTCATATTTTTGTGAACAATATTCTACTTGCTTATCCATCATGATAAGAGGAGTTTATTCAAGAACATATTGAATGATTATCGTTGAGATTTATTTACAAAGTCCATAAACTGGATGGTTCATCCTAACAAGGGTAAGATTCATTTACAAGTCCATAAACTGGACGGTTCATCAAAAGAGGGTGGTTTATTCACAAAGTCCATAAACTAAACTGTTCATCCTAACAAGGGTGGGATTCATTTTCAAGTCCATAAACTGGATAGTTCGTCCTAACAAGGGAGAGATTTATTCACAAAGTCCATAAACTGGATGGTTCATCCTAACAAGGGTGAGATTCATTTACAAGTCCATAAACTGGGCAAATCATCCTGAAGGTGGTTTATTCACCAAGTCCATGATATGGACAGTTCGTCCTAAAAAGCAAGAGATTCCTTCACTAAGTCCATAAAGTTGGACGAATCATCCAAAGAGGAAGCAATATACACACTAAGTCCATAAATTTGGATAGCCATCCTAAGGATGAAATTTATACGTCGGCTATAAATTGGATGGTTAATTAAAAGACGAATCAGTATAAGAAGGGAAAAATTCGTTCAAACTCATAAAAAACAAATGAGCCTGCATTATACATGTGATAAATGACTGCCTAAAAAAAAAATAATAACAACAACAACAACCAAAGACAACGGTTGAAACAAGTTAAATATGTTGTCCTCCCATACATTTTAAAACTCAAATAGAAAAAATAGGACATAAACTACTCCGGGGCTACAATGGTTTTCTCCTTGCCATGAGGTTTCTTAGTTGAAGGTTGACGGGCATCACCTTCGATGGATCCCTTCGCATCAACCTTTTGAGCTTCACCGTCGCTTTGTTCTTCACCAAAAAGCTCGTCCTCCCCTCAGTGTCAACGGGGTGAGCTAGAGTTTGACACTCAGGATCAGTGGTGATGTGTGAAAGGTTCAAGTCTAAAAAATAAGCCTTGACTTGATGGATGCAGTCGTTAAAGCCATCAGTAAAAGAAGTGCCCAGCTCACTCAGAAGGGCGTCAGAATCTCGGTACTCTTTAATAGTATCAGCTTTTGCATGACAGAGGCTATCATCTTTTTCCTCTAAGGCTTCTTTCAACGACTCTACCTGCTTCTCCAATTCACCACAAACCTGCTTGGATAGTTTCAGCTTCTCTTCATGACGGAGCTTCCAGGCCTTCAACTCCGCCAACTCTTCCTCTGTTGCACTTGCCCTCGCACGGACGCCTTCTAACGACTTCTCGTGAGAAAGACAATGGTCCATCAATCCTTTCGCCATCAAGACACCTTACACCAAAAACAAATAATAAGTATAAGCTGATAAAAGCACGACGAAACGATGGATGACAGATACATACCTGGGTAAGGTTGAATAGTGTCGTCTCCCCCATCGCTTTTATAGCGTGATTACCCAGGTCCTCGTAGTCTTCATCTTTGATGATGGAGATGATTTGTTGAAGGGCATACTGGGAATCTTCTCAAAGCAGGACGAGAGGTTTCTCTTTGACGGGGTCTGGATTAACCATCAGACCCTTACCCCTACCTAGCCCAAGCTTAGGGGGCAACTTAAACTCACTGGATCCTTGACCGGCAGCTAACCCCATCACCACATTTTGCTTCTTACTGTGACGGTCAAGTTTTTCTGACGAGGGTCTTTTAACGGACAGATGGACTAAACCCGTCTTGGGGGCAAGACTCCCCTCTTCCTTCTTCTTAGCAGCAGCTTGCTGCTTAATGTATGTCCTTCTCCTAACTTCTTCCATTTCTACAAAAAAGGGGACGGGTCAGAATGTTAATTAAAGGTACAAACACGCAATAAGCAACGGACTTACGTCTGCAAATTCCTGTGTCGTATCGAAAGGCAGCGATGGTGGGTTCTGGACCGTCACAGTACTAATAAAGGGTATCCAAGGTGACGAGCTTTATCCAAGTCCTCTCCAACAACCTAGTGGTCTTAAAGATTTTCTCCAAAAAATCGAACTGCTCGGTGGTAACCTATGGATGGTCAAGAGCTAAAAAAGAACTGGTTACAACCACCAATAAAAAATGTAAGGATAAAAACCTAATAAGGATGAACACATACCAGACGGGGGCATTATACCCCATGTCGTATCGACGGGCATATACTCCTAATCATCTAGACGACCCATCCAGTTGTCCCCATGAAGAAAAAAGTAACAACCCTTCCAGTTCCTGTTGGAGTCCGGGGTCTCGCATACTAGCCTAAGTACCGAACTCCATGGGAGAAAGCTATACATCCCCCTGGATTGGGCAATCTCAGAAGGATGGTAACATTGGAAAAATTCTTCCACTGTCAACCGTCACGCCCCGTTGATATCACTTCGTACAAGACTTCTACACCTAGAAAAACCCTTCAGGCATTCAGAGAAATCTGGGAGACGGGCAAACCCAAATATTAGAGAAGATAACGGTGAAGAGCACTCAACGGAAAGCGAAACCCAACTTTCAGCATCTGCTCGTACACCCCAACATCTTCAAGACCCCTATAATAGCACTTCTCTAACTTAAAGGATAGACGGATAGATATGTTGTCGGGTATCTAGTACTTCTCCCTAAGTGTGTTGAAGTGTAAGGGCTTGATGGAAGAGACAAATTTATTCACCGTCTACAAGGGAAGCATGATGAATTCCTTAAACCCATCAAGACCTATGACGGACTGGATGGGAGGGTCTATGCTATCTAGGTCATTATTTGAGTCATACTCTGACCCGTCCTCATCTTTTACCTCATCCTCCATATTGGAAGGTGAGTTGACTGACGGTTCCCTCTCCTCATTGGAGGTGCCAAGGTCTGCTTGACCTAACGAAAATGCATCATCATAGCCCGTTCCATCGCAGACAAACGATTGACCACTTGACACCTCACTAAACATCTAACCTACAAATGACAGATAAAAACCCTAAGACTCTAAGTCTACACTACAACAGATAAATGAACGGAATAAACAAAGAGAAACTTGAGTTAAAGGAAAGAATACTCACAAATTGACAGAATGAAAAGGACAACGGGAGTTTGGGAAGCACGGTGAGCCAAAATCAGCAGGGCGACAGTAAGAAAAGAGTGAACGGAAGCACTCTGGTCAGCAATAATTTCTCCAAAATATGAAAATGAAAGCAACTAGCAACATATATATATATATATATATAGGGAACAACGTGGAAGACGAAGGGATGCTTCAGTTCGAGCAAACAACCATTAAAAACTCGACATGTGTCCCTACCACATTAATGACCCTAGACTAGCCTGTCAATCAACACACGCTTCTCAAGGATAGAGGCATACCGTCACTCCATGGATCCATGCAAAGTAAGCGATGGACCCATGAAGTGAGGGGGCAACTGAAAAGGGTAAGAGTGAAGTGGACGGTCAGAACTTGCAAAACCACATTTGGACAACGGATCAAGTCATGCGACGACGACGAGTCTCATATGCAGTGGACGGACAGTGTGTTAGGAAGGACCACCTCCAGTAGACATGGCAAAACGGGTCAAAATTTTCTGACCCGACCCGACCCGACCCGAAAAATACTCGACCCGAACCCGATTTTTCTGACCCGAAACAAAAACGGGTTGACCCGTGACCCGACCCGAGTTTTTCGTATTTTTTGCGGGTCAACCCGACCCGAATCCGAATCACTTTTTTAAAACTTTTTTATTTTGGTAAAAAAAAAATTAAAATTAAGACAATAGTAGTTTAATTGTTTATTATGAACTTTAAAGAAACAATTGATACATTTACATATGCAAATTAATTGAAAGATAAAAAGCTGAGCATTCTGTAATGAGTAAAAAAATTTTAATATTAAATAACAAAGTATATGCTAAGATAATATGGTTACAGTAGAGATAAAAATATAGATTTAAAATTGTAGACATGTGTGAGAAACATTTACAAGCGTAAAAATAGTGAAGCCAAAGTATCAAATTTGCATAAATTATGAATGCTTAGACTCATTTTTTAACAATTTATGTCCAAAATAAATGGCTTTTCAAAATAAATTACGATATTTCCTATAGTGTGTGTTGCTCAACAATGATATGATATTCATAAAAGAGACTATGTATAAATAAGTAAGCAATCCAATTTTAATGTATATCTCAAATTGAAATAGAGTGCCAACCACAATTGATAATAGAATATAAAATTAATTTTCAAGATTGTAAATTTCTTGTATGTTTTTATTCTTTATCAAATGAGTTATCCAATAAGTCATTTGTAATTTTGTTTTATATTTTGGAATGTTAATATTGTGTAAAAATAAAGCATGTGTATTTGTTTTACTTATGTTTGTGTTATTTTGTTTTAAATAGCAATGTTAGGATTTGTATAATTTTGAAATTATTGAATAAGTATTAATAAGTTTAACTGAATTTATTCTTGATATAAGTGGTGAAGTCAAAATAATGCATTTTACATAAAATAATTTGTTGCATAACTTTTCAAATGACAAATACATGTTGTTTTATTTATAAAAAAATTAAAAATAAAAAAAAAAATTTTAAAAAAATCATGTGAAAAATACGGGTCAACCCGACCCGACCCGCAACCCGATTGACCCGAACCCGTTTTTAACCCGCTTAAGACGACCCGTTTTTGACCCGTGACCCGTTTGACCCACAACCCAATTAACCCGACCCGAACCCGATCCGACCCGCCCGTTTTGCCATGTCTAACCTCCAGTTTATAGACGGACATTGAGGTCGACAAGACCAAGCACACATGGCGATGACGTGGCTTGCGTGATTTCCAAGGACATTTTGAATAATAATAATTTGTGAACCATGTTTAACCCTAGTCAATAAAATCCTTATATGGAAAAGGTCCCTTAAATCACGCGCATTTATAAAGATCTTCTCCACAAGGAAATATTCTTCTTCTCTAAGGAACCAAGGTCGGTCCCTCATCACCATAAAAAGGTCGTAACCCACGAGAAACAGGTACACACAATTGACCCCAGCTTTGGCACTCTAGAGTTGCGACAATCTATCTAACTTGACCTTCGAGGGTATTCGGCCGGTACCACACCGGTACTCTCTTGAGATCTTTTCCTTTCTTGGTGTTGTGCAGATGTTGTTGCGCGCCCGTGAAAACCGTGTGACCTATGGACAAGTTTAGGCATCATCATAAGATAAATGAAAAATATTAACCTTTAGAAAGGGAAAAAAAATAGAAGAGCCTTATGACACGCTGACTATATCAGTCGTTCATAAATGCGTAATAACAATAGAGAAACATGCAAAACTCATATTAAGATGAATAAAAAATTACGACACGAAACCTAAAAAAATAAAAAGAGTTTTGATCTTAACGTGCTTCACTGTGTTCTTGACTCATAACTCATAACTCATATGAAGCTAGGGTGGACGCCTGGGACCAGGCTAAATTTTCTCTTAATTTGCTTGGACTATCCGGTCACTACCCACAATAAGCCAAGTTGTACATATTTTATTCTCAGCAGAAAAAAAGAAAAAGAAAAAAAAAAGTGGACATATTTTATTTATGTTTATTTTTATAAATTTTACATGGCTCTAAACTGAGACAGGTAGGCAGCTCTTTTATTTTATTATTATTATTTTTTTTTCGGAGCAGATGTAGGCAGCTTTCAACCTTATAAAGACAAAAGAAAAATATTTGCAAATAATCCCAGCCAAGTAAAATCAAACGCATACCCCACTCACAACAAGTCCACAATAAACTGCATAAACCCACACTCCACCACCGCAGTGATCCATGCCACCACAAAAAATCACCTCCCATGTCGGTACCACCGCAAAACAAAGACTGAGTCTTTATCCATGGCAGACCCACCTCCTCCTCCTCAATATTACTATCTTCATTAAAACACTACTTTCTTGTTTCTATTAATTTCTATAGAGATTTACCACTGTGTAACATAAAAAATCTTACTTTAACCCAAAAAACTTAAAATAATCTCCACTTACAAAATATCTCTTAAAGACTTAAAGGTACGGTCATATATAAATCCCCGGCATTGTAGTAACTTGGAAAAGTCAGTCTTGTTCTAAAAAAGGAAGCAGAAGAAAATTCTGTCAGATTTGGCACAAATTTTTGCCTTCTTTCTGGCAATTTTGACCATCGAAGGACCAAAAGTTCAGGTATTTAACTATTGACGGATATATAAGATGTTCAGAACCTTGTAAGGAAAAAAATCGTTTATTTTTTGTTTTTTTTGTTTTTTTTTAGCTACTCCCCCAACATCCTTCTTACGTGGAGTAGTTGTGAACTGCGAAGTGCACTAAATCGTTTTTATTTTTTATTTTTTGACCCTTGTACTTGAATAACTACAAGAATGTCTGCTGGGTTTTTTTTTTTGGGCCCCCCCCTGTGTTGGGAGAGTGGGGGGTGTCGAAGTGTATGATAGGATATACATGAACAATTATAGGAAAGTCTAATCCTATTTACATGTTCCATACATAGTAAGTGGAACTTTTCATAAAAAACGAGCACACTTCCTTTCATCTACAATGGAGTTCTCTATATTTGCAGTTTTACCCAATTACTCTGCTTTAGTTTAGCTTAAAGAAGCAAACCAAATTAATGTGGGAAGGCTATATGTAGAAGATATCTCAGAGATATATCTGAATCCGCCCTTGGTGCTAAAAATTAAAAAATAAAATAAAAAATCTTTTTTTTTTTGCATGAAAAATTTGAATTAATGCATCCTATTTACTGCATCTTTTGCTTACGTAAAGTGGACCCCATTTGTGGGCCCATATTTACATAAAAAGAAAAAAAATAGCATATTAAATGTACAGAGTAATTTTTCCCGCGCTTCTTATAATTTAATTTTATATCTTATTAGAATCAAATTTCTGCATGCTTTTTTTATCCCCCCCCAATTTTTTTCCTCCTCTCCCATAATCTACAGCAAGAACACTTTTTTTTATTATAATAACCCAAAGTTTCAGACGCTTATGTGTTGCAGTAAAGTAGGCCTTTGAGTGTCTTTATGTTCTTGCTAACATATTTAGGTCTTTGAGGATCTATGGCCTCGCAATCACAATCACGAAAAACTATTAGTAATTTCTTTTTCTTAACGAAAATTCTTTGTAGTGCTATATCCTCCAATAAAGAAACGATGTTACCTCGCGAAAAAGGACAAGTCATTGGAAACCAAGTCTGTTTGGACTTTACCAAAACATAGAATCAAAGAAGTACCTTACATATAATACAAAGTATGCACAACGCAACTAGCACCATGAAAATCATAGTTAGCACCGCAAGCATCTAATTCTTCTAGGCTTTCTAGCTGAACTTTACAAACCCAGCACATGGAGGGAGCTCATCCGATAGCTAGTTAAAAAAACAAAAAAAACAAGAACAAGAACAAGAACAAAGAACAAAGCAAAGCATAACAAAACAAACACACATACACACAATACAATACAATACAAAATACAACGATTTTTTCAAACAACATAGGTTGGTTTAATATGCGTAACTCCATAACCCATCTCCATCTCCATTTCCCTCACCACCAGATTCATCCGAGGCCGACTTTGACTGAATCCTAGGCGGACTTAAAAGCATCCCTTCTGCCATTTCCACCAGCAAATTCGGCATATTCAATAACTCTTCTTCGTCAACGTACTCTTCCTCTGTTCTTTTACGATGTGCCGTTTCATGATCAGTTCTACTACTACTGCTACTACTACTACTACCCTCCGACGATCTCTGCATCATCGCCTCTGCCGCAGAGGCCGCCGCGGCCCGTATGTCACTCGGCGCCAACGAGGCCGGTATCGGATACCAGAGAATCAAATTGGGGAAGTTTAACACCGTGCTGGGTCCTTTCAAAGCCAAAGCCGCCACGTCGTAAGCCACCGCCGCCATCTCCCGGGTCGGGTACGTGCCCAGCCAAATGCGCGTGCTTCTACGTGGCTGCCGTATCTCTGATACCCATTTCCCGCTCCGACTCCGAGCCCCACGATATTTCTTGGGATTGGCAGTAGAACTGGACGATCCGTCTTGACCAGAAGACCCTTCCGATTCGGATGTCGGAGAAGTGGCGGTGGTGGTGGTGGTGGTGGTGGTGGTGTTGTTTGTTAAAGAACTTGAAGCAGGTATTGCTTCTGTGGTATTACTGTTCAGAGTGGTCTCCTCCCGGTGCACATTAGCGTGTGTTGATGCGTTATTTTCGCGCACATTAGCAGGATTCTTAGGCATTTTGCCTTTACTATAGGTCCCTTTGTTTTTGTTTTTTTTTTTTTTTTTTTTTTTTTTTTTTGGGTTTTCTTAAAAAATAAACAAAATTTTTAGGCCCTGAATTGGCCTTTACTTGCCTTCATATATATTTTTGGTTTCGTACGGACGTCACAATAATGACAAAAGAATTTATAATGTCTGTTTAAGCTGTTAATCTATATAACTTTTTATGATTAAAAAGGTTTTATTCTAGAAAAAAAGTGAATAAAATTTGTGTTATTAAATTAGAAAAAATAGTGATAGGTTATACTATAAATCTTTATTATATAGAGTTCATAAGCTAATTAGGATGATAATTTAAATATTTATTTATTAGGTAATTAAAGTTTACCAATCATAATAATTGACACATTAATTTGTAAATTTTAATTTTTTTAAATAATTTGTTGGTTAAAAATAAGGTGATTTAAAAATACCAAAAAAAAAATGTTAATTAGTTGAGTTATAACTTATAAGAGTGTTACAAAAATTTGTTAATTTCTTTAATATTCTTCATTTGTTAGTTTCATTATTATGTGGGTTAATTTAAATTTATCTGGTTTGTAACTTATAAAAAAAAAAGGAGGTGAAAGTGTGAAACAGTGCGATAGAAAGGAAGGTGGAAAATTCGTGGCTGAGAGAATTGGTCCGACATCAATTTGTGGCTCAAAGTGGTTACACGTATTGGACGCAATCACGGGATTAGCTGTTATCTACCGAGTCTGCCATCATGTCAATTCCTCTCTTTATGCATTCCAAAATATCTTGGGAGGGGGTTTTATGGATGCTGTTCGAAGGATAAAACCGAATTATTAACAAGAATTAGCGATAATTAATCTAGGTCATGCGTACAATTATTTGTATTTTTTTGTTTTTGGCAGGATGTATGAATACTCATTGCGACTTTTTATGGAGCTCTACTTTTTATTTTTTATTTTATTTTTAATGGAAGAGCTATGCTTTTTTCATTAGTTTTTTTTACTGATAGCGGCGAGGCAGACTGATCCTGTTTCAGTGTTTGGAATGGCAACTGCGAAAAAGGTAAAGATGTTCATTACATTTTTTTTTTTTTTTTTTTTACATATTAAGTTACAAGAGATGCTACGTTCACAATATTTTTAAAATATTTTCACAATAAATCACAGATAATTAGTTGTTATTAGTTCAAATTTGAACCTAACATGAAGATTATTTTTTTTTGCCTAACAATAACAACTAATAATAACCTGTCACTTAAGTTTTGTTGTAAAAATGTTGTGAACATGTCATTTCTCTTAAGTTATATATCAATGCTATAGGTTTTTATCCCTAAAAAATGTTGAGGGTAAAAAACACAAACTATGAAGAATAGTGCCTAGATTCTTTGATCAACAAAACTAATTTCTAAGTAAAAATGGGTAAAGTTTCACAATGAAAAGATTAGACAAATGATTGAAGGCAAATAAGGTAGTAATAAACACTTTGATGGAGAAAAACTAGGGAGTGTTTGGGAGAGGAGTTTGAGTTATGTTGTTTAGGTGTTTTTGATATACGTGTAGGTGAAAAAGTATGTAATATTGTTTAAAATGTAAAAAAAAAAAAAAAAAAGTGTTAGAACTAACTTACCAAACCCCCCTTAGTTTCTCGAAATACAAAGAGTGAATCTAAGTAAAATACAAGTTCTTGTTCTTCTTCCTCAATTTTTCTAGATATCCCTTTCTGTTGGCTCCTCCCTCCTTTTATCCCTCATCCCCTCCTCTCTTTCAGCTGTTTCTCTCTTAGCTGGGTTTGTAAAGATACTTGTCCAATCAGACTCTCCTCTTGCCATTTCTTGATCAAGAAAGAAAACTTTTGGATGTCTTCAATGTTCAAGTTAGTCATTCAACATTTAATGTTTTGACATTATGTAAAAATAGCTAATTAATGCAGAGGTAATTGTTATGTTGGGTTCTGCATCATTTTCTTCGCATTCCTCAAGAAAAGGGGATTGAAGTTGCATCTTCGGTGAACTCGTTGATCTCTTCTCGATTAGGTCATTGTATCTTGGGGTTAACCAGTTCCTCGGATTACCTCAGTAGTTAATTCAAACGAGCTATCTTCTCTTGGGCTTGAGTTTTTCTAAGTTGGGACCTGGACCGAGGTATTATTTCGGGAATGTCTCTTCGGCCTTTCCTCTTTGGCCCAAAGTCCATGTTCCAACCCCCCCTCCCCCCACCAACAAAGATTTTAAAAAATGGTATAGATTTTCAAATAAAAAATATTAACTTTCATCGAGTTGTTGATTTACAAATAATTTTTTTCATTTCCAAAGATTGATTTATGGACATTAGGAAACAAAACTAACCAATCATAATCCTCTTCTTTAACTAAAATTTATTTAATTTGTACCATTCAATTATTATTCCGAGAGTTTGCTTCGTTGAAAACTATTATTAATAAAATTGGAAACATAATTTTCTTTATAATTATTGACTTGGTCTATTGTGATTGGTATAACATCTCCACAAATGACATCATTTTTATCAAATTGTTATTTTAGAACCCACAATTCCCAAAAATAAGCTTTACCTAAATGTCTATTGTTAAATTTTTTTAACATTTTTCCATAGTAAGAAGTTACCATAGCAAGTTTTAGTGACTTTTTTTTTCTATTTATTAATCTCTCTCTCTCTCTCTCTCTCTCTCTCTCTGTGATCATTGGGTTTGTTTGGGTGAGATTAGTGGGTTGGTTGGGTTCGTCACGGTGGAGATTGGTGGTTGAGTTGGGTTTGTTATGGTGGATATTGATGGATTTAGTTCATAGTAATTGTGATTTTGGTTGTGGTTTGTGCCTTAGATTACAATTGTGGTGTGAATTGTGTTCCGGTTGTGTTGTGATTTGGGTTGCAATTGTGCTATGGTGGCTGGTTACGGGGATCACTCTGGTTGTTGTTGTTGTTGTTGGTAATGGTGGTTGTGTTGATTTCGATTTCGATTGGTGGTGGTTCTAGTTGTTCAAGGGTTGGGTTGTTCTAGGTTTGGTGGTGGGTGGTTGAGAGAGAGAGAGAGAGAGAGAGAAGAAGAAGAAGAAGAAGAAGAAGAAAGATGGAGGAGAAGAGAGAGATGAGCTAGTTTCATATTATATTTTTTGGTTTTTAACTAGCTTTGTAAGTCCATGCATATGTATAGATACATTTAAAAATATATAACTACATGCATATTATAATTTCTACATAAGTTAAGTACTATTCATGGTCATTCTTATATCTATCAAGTCTTAAAAAATTTTGTAATAAGAATATTATTTGGTAGAAAATGAAAATTGCTCATGCTTCTTTTCTATTTTTTAGGAAAAAAACAAGTTTTGTTGCTTCTTAACTTAATTTTTGTTTATGTGATGCAATTAGTTTATTACATTTGGCATTTTCCGGATAAGATATGAGCAACCAATTTTTAGAACATCGTATAATTTAATTTCATTTGGTTTTGGACTAATGTAGTTTGGTCTTTGTTGTAATATTATTTTATTTTCTTTACTTTACGTCTTTGGTCATCATGTTATGTTTTAGAGTTAGTTTAATAAGCTACGGTTTTTTTGTTTTTTTATCTTTATATTATAATAATTTATTGAATATTTTATTCTTGATGGGGGCATTAGTAAAAAGAAGCAATAATTTAATATTTTAGGCTAAAAATTTATCCTTTCAAATTATATGCTTAAAGTTTAATTTTGACCTTAAATGATTGGTTTTGTTGATTGTAGTTATGATTTAATGGCCCTTTAAAGAAAGAGTTGCCTAATTGTCTTAAAATAAATGAAAATTTTAAAACTTCAGTTTCAATTTGCAATAAAATTATTATATTTAAGAAAGAAAAAGTAAAAATTCTGATTGAATTTGATGTTACATTTAATATAAAACTAAAAAAGTCCTAGATTTTTGCAATGAGTAGTAAATCTTTTCACAAAAATTAAGAAATTGAATTGACACATGGCACAAAATTAGAGCCAAATTAAAATTTAATTGAATGTTCTCTCAGAGTGTATATATAAACACACACACACACACACACACACTCACGATGTGTTATATGTTAAAATAAAAGTTAAGGTGTAGAGTGAGTTGTAAAGTAGAATGTTAAAATAGATCAAGTAAGCTTTTAGAGTGTAAAGTAATTAGATACCCGGATTGGGAGTTGTAAACCCCCCCAAATGGTAAATTTATAGCGTCAAAACCATAAAAGTGTGCATTATCCGGTATTCTAATTGTAAAAAAATTTATAATTGTGCTATAGTAGTATCTTTTTTATATGATGCTATTGTAGCATAATGATTTTCTTAATTTTTTTTAATTATATCTCTCCTACTTTTATTAATAATTCCAACAAAATTTCTCTCTCTGCTCTCGCATTATTTCTCTTTTCTTTTCTCTCTCTCCTTTCTTTAGACCCAAAAAGACATAACCATCACACCATGGCCGGACCCACTGTCACCGGCCACAACGAGCCACCACCCAATCTCATTGTTATTCTTCTCTTCTCTTCTCTCTCTCTCTCTCTCTCTCTCTCTCTCTCTCTCTCTCTCTCTCTCTCTCTCTCTCTCTCTCTCTCTCTCTCTCTCTCTCTCTCTCTCATTGCAAATCGGCGTGGTGGCATGGAGATTGGCGTTTGGCCCAAAGATCAGTGTTTGGGGTTTGGCGCAGAGATTGGCGTTTGGGCATGGTGTGGAGACTGATGATTGATGTTAGGGTGTGTGTAGACACCGCATTATGTAGCTGTTAATAAATTTTGGTCCCCGGCCCCAATGATAAGCTTGACATATGTCAACCAAGGGTAATTAAAGAGTTCGCAATAGTTTGGAAGTAATCATAGCTCAAAAGTGCTTAAATCGCTTAGAAATCAATACTGAAAAATGACATTTGCTCACTTTTTTAATCATAAATTTTGATCCATAAAGTATTTTTGAGTGTGATTTGTTTCATTGGAAAGTAGACATTTTGGGCTTCAATTTGAATACAAAGTTTTCCTAATTTGGACTTATATTAAGTAAGTTATGACTATTTGAAATTAGGCCAGCTGGGTAGTCTGATTTTATGAGTTTTAAAACTTCATTTTAAGGGCACAAAACATCATGCTTTGATGTGAGCCAGCCCAAAAACCTTTGAAAATGTCTGAAGATCACTAAAAAGTTTGAAAACCCTAATTTAAACTGATAAATACTCATCTTATACCTCTAATCAAGACCTTATCTAAAGAGAGTGATTTGTTAACCTCAATTTTCTCAAAAACCCTAATTCTCTTTTCCAAAACTCACACATAACCCCTTAACACGTTTTTTACAAATTAAAAATCTCTCTTTAGTTAGTTCTAAGGCTGAAACTATTTTCCAAAATTGATTTCTCAAAACCTTGTTCAATTAAAGTTTGTTATTGAGTTGTAATTATCTAAATTATTGTGTTCTTTTGATTATTATTGTCTTATCAATCTAATCTTTGTGTTGTAGGCACTGAGGGGTTGATTAAACAAACTCTAAACTCACAATCTAAAGTAAGGTGAGTATTCTTTGCATGAACTGTTCTTTTATTTGATAGGATTCACATGAGTTTATTAACATAGTTTTTATATTCATTATATTTGTTTGTTTGATGTTCAAGATTATGTTTGATATGTTTTAATATGATTTTAGGTTGTTTATAATCTATTCCTGTTGTCCTTGGTTTTTTATTATGGTTTCATGTAAAGTATAACATGTATGTTTATTTTATGTAGTTTAGTTTAATTATTTGTGTTGTTTCATGTTTATTTTTTATGTTGATACTTTATGTTTTTGTTTCATGTTAGTTTAGTTTTTAGGGTTTCTAACATGCTTGTTTGATTTCACATATTAATCTTTGTTTGATTAAATTTCTAAAAATGTAATTTTTTTCAAGTCTGTGCTAAAGGATGCATATGCATTTTTGAGTATGCATGGATATAGTTTAAATGTGCGTATGGTTTAACCATGTGTACGCATAGTTGAATACGCATATGCAACTCAAACCTAGATTAGGGAAAAATTTTTGTATATATTATTTTAATCACTTTTTAACATGTTATTTGATTATGTTTGACTTTGATTAGGTTGATTATTTATGTTTAATTCTTTTCCATGTTTGCTTTAGCATTTTTGCCATGTTTAGTCTATTTGATACTCTTTCCTTGTGAGTTTTATTTAATTGTCAACTTGCCATGTTTAATTTATTTTGTTTGATTGTATTTTATTTATTTATTTTTATATTGTAATATGTTTTTAACATGTTGTATGTGTTGTTTTTATTTAAAGTGCATGATGTGTGTTTAGATTATGGATTAAGGCTCTTTTAATAAACTTTTTAATTAAATATGACCTAACAACACATAATGGAGGTCGCCCAACAAGTCGGGTGGTCTTGGGTGCCTAATACCTTTCCAAGCCGTATCCAAACTCCAGACCCATAATATAGTATGTGGATTCATGTGTATAAGTGATTGGCCCAAATGACCCAATATGGTTTTTAGACTTAATCTAAGTGGGGACTCCATTAGTCCATAGTGTGGCGATCAGCGTTGGATTGGTTGTTGTGGCATGGCGATCGGCAATGGGCATTGGGGCGTGGGTAGGGGTGGCATTGTGTTAGAGCTAGAGGGTTCGAACCCCTTGACTTGTCAATTTTTTTTATATTATTATATATAATTTTTTTAACTTTTGTTTTGAACCATTAAAATAAAAATTTGAACACCCTGACCCTCAATTTTATTTAAACCCAACTAAAATAAATTTGAATATGATCATCTTAATGCTATTTTCACAATATTTTTACAATAAATGTAATATGGCAAGTTGTAACTAGTTTGTATTTAGATTCATAATTAACATCATTTTTTACCTATCATTAACAACTTGCTACCTAGATATTGTTTTTAAAATTTGTGAAAGTATTGTGTATTGAATATTATTAAAAAAAATTTCATTTTTGCTCATTTGTTAAAAATATATATGTATATTCTTTGCAGAACTCTGGCTTATTTTACCGTTGACTTCAAAATTAAGCTGTTTTTTCATACACTTTTTTTCTCTATAAGCAAAAAATTACACTATTGTTACAACCAATATGTCTCTATCTACATTTGTGATTCTTTCCCATTCTCTTTATCTCTCTTTCTTTCTTATGTTTTTTTTTTTTTTTTTTTTTTTTAATTTTTTTTTATAGTTTTTCTCTTTATTTGATCAAATAGTTTGATAAATACTCTATAGATTTTCAAGTCCAAGAAGTTTTTTAGTGTTTGCTCAAATTCCAAGAGAGCGATCACATGTATGATTAAAAAGCCATACATGATTCCTAAAAAAAAAAAAGCTCTACACTTCAAAAGCAAAAACTTATATTAGTTACTATTTTTTTTTTCTTTGTTTCGCATTACTCCTAGTTCTACTCTTAGGTACGTTAGTATTCTTCTTTATCATATATTTTAATTTAATTAATAATACATATAAATATAATAAGTTATTATTAATTTGACAACAATGTCTGATTTATTATTTAATTATATTTGTTGTCTTATTGACCTTTAAACTATTAATAACTTTTTTATATATTATTGTACAATATAGTTGTATTATATACTGAATTGAATTTAAAATACTATTTTAGATTATTGTATATAATATGGAAGTTGTATGTACAAAAAAAAAATCATTTTATTTACTCCCATGACAAATTTCTTGCTCTATCAGTGTTGAACCCCTTAGAAAAAAATCTTGGAGGTGCCACTAGGCGTGGGGTGTGGCAATCGGCGATTGATTTTTGGTAGTTGTTGGTTGTTGTGGGTTTGCGGTAATGGTAGGTGTAGGGGTGGCAGTGGGTTTCAAGAGAGAGAAGGGAAGAGAGAGAAAGAGAGAATGAAATTAATATAAAAATAAAGTGGTTGTGGGGGTGGTGATGGTGGTGGTGATGGTGATGGTGATAGTGGTTTCTTGCAATTGTTGTTGGTGGCTATTGTGGTTGTGGTAGTGGTACAGATCAAACCCATGCAGTTATGAAATTGATTAGAAAGTATTTGTGGTGGCCGATTACTTAGAGGAAGAGGAAAAGAGATAGAGAAATAGTAGAAAAAAGAATATTTAATTAAAGTGACAAAAAAATAAATTTCGAAATGTTGAGTGTGTTATAAAATGGTATGATAAAATAGATAAAGTAGCTTTTAAGATAGTAAAATATAATATTTTTTGGAAACCGAGTGTGAATGCTCTTATGCATCTATTACAACATATCATGTTAACAGTTGTGAAAAACACTGGCTTAAAATTATTAAACAATTGTAAATAAGTCAATTAATGAATTTTCCATTATAATTTTTGAATTATTAGCAAACTTTCTATAACCAAGTCTCTAAAACTTGTCCTTGATATGATCTAGTGAAGAATTTGGTATGAGAAATTTGACATGCTTCTTGCCTTTTTTTACATTTAGATTTTTGGAAATGTGATGTTTGGAAGTATAAAACTCTAAAAGCATAATTATACTATGCATTTTTTTTTTTTTGTTTTGTTTGGAGGGGGTTAATTACAACTTAATAGTTTGTCCATATGTGGTTAGGTTCATTTTAAAAGTGCTTATTTGTGGTTTGGACTTCGTCCCTTTACCCATGTGAAGTGGTCTCCACTCCATAACTCACATCATCACTTTAACGTAAGAACTAGAAAAATCATAAAAAAATAAAGTTAAAAAAAAGTTAGAATTTTGTACAGAGAAGTGCTATTGTTCTCAACATTTATGGAACAAATCTTGTTACTTGTTCTAATATGAATTTATTATAGAAATTATTTTTTTATCTATCGATAACAACAAATAACAATTTTTTGCTAAAAATTTGTTTTAAAAGTTTTGTAAAGATATTATATACACTAGTATCTAAGTACATGCTCACGTCCGTGCTTAAAGGCTCTTCTATTCTTTTGGGTAAAATTTAATAATTTGCATAAATTAAATTATTAATATTTTTGGCCAATTTAAAAAATAAATAAAGAGAAAAGTTTAAACGTGAAATTTGTTTTTGAATGAGTAGGTTAGTGGAAGAGTAATCCTATTTTGTAGGCAATGTTTTAATAGAAGCTAAAGATGTATTTTTATTTTGTTATTCTTTAGTTCTGTCTCTGGTCAAAATAGGAATTTAACCATAACTTTTTAACTATATAGTTAGTTGTTAAGGTTTACAAACTATATTTAATATTAGCATCTTGAGTCTAAAGGACTCGATTTTGGGAGAAAAATTGAGTTTTAAAGTCTCCATTTTCATGGTCTAATCACGTCTGATGTGGCGGTTTTTACACGTGGAAATCGAGTCTCTAATACTCGATTTATATCTTTCTTTTCTTTTTGGCCTTGTTCTTTTCCTACTTCGTTTCATTTCGTTTCTTTTCGTTTGTGCATTTCTCCGTGTCTCTCTCTTCATTGCCTCTCCATTTGCCTGATCTGCACAAGCTCAGCCACCACAAGCCCATCACCGCCGACCCAGGCCGCGAGATCCAGGCGGTACGGCCCAGGCAGCGCGACCTAGGTGCGCGCGGCCTAGGCACGCGCGACCCAGGCAGCGCTGCCCAGGAGCGCGCGACCCAAGCAGCGCGACACAGGCGCGCGACCCACCCAGGCCGCGCAACCCGGCGAGGTGAGGTGAGGTGAGCTCTGATCTGATCTGGGAATGTGTTTCATTGTGCTGAGATTGTTGCGTTTCTGGAAGAGACTTGAGACTTGATCTATGTTTAGAACTCTAGACGTTTCAAAATTTTTGTTTTTCAGATTTAAATCGAGTGGCTAAGACTCGATTTCCAGGTGGACGCCATGTGGGCAAAATGCCACATCAACTATGGAAATCGAGTCTTAGACACTCGATTTTGGCCCTCAAAATCGAGTCTCTTAGACTCGAGATGCTAATATTAAATATAGTTTGTAAACCTTAACAACTAACTATATAGTTGAAATGTTATGGTTAAATTCCTATTTTGGCCTCTGTCTCTACTTAAACTTAGGGACATAAGGGTATTTTGAAACAAAAAAAAATCCGGTCCAAATAGAAGCAGCCCCTTAAATAGTTGTATTGATAACATTTCCCTTAATAAAAAATAAATAAGAAACTTGTTTTTTTTCTCCCTAGAAGAAAATCAAGAACAAACATGATAACAAAAAACTATAGATTTTGTTGAATCCTGATGAAGATGAGGAGTATAAAAAATATTTATTTTCTTCGAACATCGTTTTCTCAAACATGGTTATTTAGTACCCGTTTGGATCTAGCTTTCAGCTTTCACGTTTGCATTTTGAAGCGTTTTGCTTCTTTTTTTTTTTTTTTTTTTTTTTTCGGTTCTGCTGCGAGGAGACAAGAGGGACAGTACGCACACTGTGCGCGTACTGTGCGCTACTGTTCACGTATTGTGCGCATACTGTTTACGCATTTTTTTAATAATTTTTTTATTAAAAATGGGTCCCGTAGTACTATTCATACATTTAAAAATTATTTTGCTACAGTGTTTTCAGTTTTCAACAATAAGCTCTATCCAAACGGACCCTTACTTATTATTTATTATTTACTTATTTATTTTATTAATTATCTCTCTCTTACAAAGTTTCATTGTTTATCACCCATTTCTATCTCTTTCATCATCTACATTTCCGCACTCTCTCTCTCTCCTCCAATCTATTCTCCCTTTCTCTCTCTTTCTCTTTAATTTTCAGTTCCTTTTTTGGGTTTGGTCTGATGAAGAAGATGGAAGGGGTTGTTGCTATGGAGTCTTCTCCATATGCTGCATGTGAGAACCCAAGAACCAGGTTGAGGCATTAGAATCTCTTACTGGACTTTTAAGAGCTACGGAAGGTAATTTCTTTTGTGGGTTTTCATGGATTTGTAATTTCTTTTGTGGGTTTCACCGGATTTGATGATTGTTTGATACTCTGGAGGTATGTGTTTTCAGCGGTTTTATGGATCTGTGATTTGTGATATTTTGGTGTCTGGTTGCTTAAAAAACTAATTTTGGATCAAACCCAAGACGCTTTCACAAAATCCACACAAAACCCACATCTCCAGCCAACTAATTTTCCCAAAAACACATCATCTTCAGTTCTCTCAGTCAATTTATCAAACACCCATCTGAAACTCGAGCTTGGTACTTCCAAATCAGATCTGATATCGCTTTGAATTAGAGATCCAAAACTGAGAGCAAGCTATAACGGACGATGATGATGAAATTCGGGTGGCTATGGAGGAGGTGTTCATGCCGACCACGGCGATGGCCATGTTGAACAAATAACAACATGCCACCGCACAACATTTTGACAACATACCTGAATAACAACCAAAATGTTGTTATTCAATTATTCAGTATTAAATAATTGAATAATACTGAATAATATTATTCAATTATTGTGGACATAATATTACTCTATATGTGAATCAACCAAAATGCTTCTATTTCAATAGTAGTTTTGTGGATTTTTTTTCTTCAAAACTCTGATTTTTTATATTCATTTATTTGTTGTTGTTGTTGTTATTATTATTATTATTATTAATATTTTTATTATTTTTCAGTGAAGTGGTGAAGTGATGAGGTGAGTCACGGATTCCTAGCAGAGGCCAACTCAAGTGGTAGAAGTAACAAAGTTCAAATCATGATTGTCACTACTAAATTGTAATTAACTTCTTTTTTTAAAAAGAAATATGATAATATTCCCAACAAAAAAAAAAAAAAAAGATATTCCCATGTTTGATTTAGGTTACTTTCTCTGCATAGTTCAGAATTAACATGCCTTTTGTTTCTAAAAAAGGGGTCTGACATGATGCACATTCCATTTGATTTAATCAGGTTAGGAAGTTTATATATGTTGTAGATAACAATGTTCGCAACATGTTTTAAAATTTTTGTAGCCATTGGTTAAGTGTATTGAGGGAAAAATTAATCCCTAAGTTTGTAATTTGAAAATTTGTGCCTCGTTTTTGAAAAAAAAAGAAAAGGAAGCTACATTGTTAGAAATAGAATCTACTACATCTCATAAACTTGCGAACAACAAATGATTTTTTTTTTTTGTTTTTGTTTTTATGTTGGATTAGAATTGAGAGAGATAAGAGAAATCAAAGTAGAAGATGACTCTTCAGAACTACTACACCAGTGCGCTTTTGGACAAGAGAGACTGGGATCCTTGTCAAGATGACCAAATGGTTGACCTATTTAGTTTCGTAAGTTCTTGATAGATTTTAATAATTTTTTTTTCCACAACTGTTGTCACTTTTGAATTTTTTCTGCAACTCACTTGAGTTGTTCCCCTTAGATTTATATAAAAAGGGGTGCAATGGCTCATTTTTGCAGGTAAGATTTTAGTGGTGTTGTTGATAACAACATGCACTGAAACCTCTCTCTCCTATCAATTTCTATTAATGCATTTAGATCATGGATGTTTTGTGTTTGTAACAAATATAACCGTATAGGCTATATCAATATTATATTTGTGTAAAGTAGGGGCGTGCATAAAACCGACGACCTGAAAAAACCGGCTAAAACCTACCGAACTGTTGCAAAAATTTCGGTTCAGTTTCGGTTTGGTTTCAGTTTTTAATTTTTAAAAATCAAAAATTTCGATTCAGTTTTGGTTTTTGGTTTTAATACACTGAACCAACCGAAACCGAACCGAACATATTATAATATATTTTACATAAAATATATAATATATAATACCTATACTTAGTTATTTGGGTCTGCCATTGGCCTTTTCATTTTTTTTAAGAAACCATTTGGGCCTTTTTTTTTCTTTTATATTATCTGGCCCTTTTTGTTTTGGATAGAATCTAGCCCTTTCTTGTTTGATAGGAATCATCAATGAATATAGGAATAGATCCGGCCTTTTCCCCGTTTCCATGTATTCATTTTATTTTTAGAATAATTATAATTAAACTAATTACTAATTAGATATCCAATTAACCTAATTAAACGTAATCTAATTGAAGTATAAAAACAAAAGTTAAAAACCCTACCTAGCCCACTTTCATTCTCAATTCTCACAGCCTCCACACCGACAAATCACTCGTTGAATTCTCACTGCTCAGCCTTCCTCTTCTCTCACTACTCCACATGCCGCCTCCACTCATCGGCCTTCCTACGCCGGCCTCCACACGTCGGCCTTCCTATGCCGGCCTCCACACGTCGGTTTGTTTATATCAAAGAAACTTTGGTTTCAATTTGTTTGTTTGTTTTTTTTTTTTTTTTTGTTTCTGTATTGAATTTCTAATTGTTAAAAAAGATCGAAGCTTTATTGTTTTTTGAGATTGAATTGGTATGTGGAATTCGATTCTGTTTCCGGGTTTTGTTTGTTTTTTTAAAAAGATTGGATCTCAGATCGGATCTTTGCGTATATGCTTGTTTTCTGGGCACATTTGGATCGGTTTAGATGATTGTAGAAGATAAATTAATAGTGGGTTTTGAATTTGTGATTGTCCTATGTGCTGGGTTTGTTTATTTTTTCAATTTCCTCTCTTTTTTATATTCTAGATTTGTTTTTTTTTTTTTTTTCTTTGTTTGCTTTCTTAGAAAAAAAAAATGATAAGGAAACCGAAAAAAACACCGAAACGACTGAAACCGAAATCCAACCGAAACCGATTGATTTCCAATTACTTCAGTCGGTTTCAGTTGAGGATTTCACACACTGAAAATTTCGGTTTTGGTTGGCCAGCACTTAAAAAACTGACCGAAACTAAACCGACGCACCCCTAGTGTAAAGGAGTTCAAGGCAGTGTAGAACATTTAAATAGTTCGTGTTTATTTGCGACTTCAGTAGGGTAACTAAAATGTATGTAAAGAAAGAACTCTTGTTTTTATATACTTATTTTGATTTTCAACACCTCATATATTTTAAGTACTCATTATCTATAGATAGATATGAAAATAATACCAACAAAAGTTTAAAACATAAAATACAACATTTTCATGCATTGGCGAATACTTTTCCTTTTTTGTAAGTTTCATCTGGATGATCATATTTTCACCTAAGAAAAAAAAAAAAGAATATACCACTTTTTAAAGCATCACATATTTTAAGGTACAAATATAATTTTACACAATAAATGGATGAGAATAAGCTTATCCAAAACCCCATACATATTTTCTAAACCTGATTTTGAAACCAAGCCTAAAAAGGTTGCACATGTTACGCTATAAAATTATTATCTTTAAACTCTCCACATGTAATTACCTGTCCAATCATTCTTCATCTTGAAATGATAAAAAAAATAAGATGAAAATAAACTCATCCAAACGCACATGTACTTCCTAAACACGGTTTTGAAACCGGGGCTAAAATGAAAGCATTCACCTGTTACACATTAATTCTATCAGATCATTATCCATAAACTACACGCATGTTATCACATCTCTAATAATTTTCTCTCTCGAAGATGTTATCACATCTCTAATAATTTTCTCTCTCGAAGCAAAAAATAGGAATGGATAGAGCAGAAGTATGTGAGGCCATCAATGGGAATGTCTTATTTTTTAGTAATGCTATAGACAACAATTAACGACTTTTTATTGGTTTATTATTTGAATCTGTCATAACATCATTCACTTTTGTATCTACTAATAATCATCTTTGTCTCTCTAAAGTTATATCTCTTTTTCTCTTCTAGGCTCATGGTTGTCGATACCATATTTTTCTGGCCCTAAAATTTGATGAAAACTTAAGGTTTAAATTAAGGGATTTTGTGAACTTAATGGTTAGATCTTGTTTTTGTAGTTTTCAATCGATTTTATAACCAGGTTTTAAATCAAATATTATAAAATTCCTTTCATGTGAAAGTCTTTGAACATAAATCATGTTTGAATTGAGAATTTAGAAATTGTACCCATTGGATAGATGTGTGGGTTCCAGTTAGCTTAACGGGTAAAGTCTATAATGGTTGAATAAGAAATTTGGGGTTCAATTCTCGCCTATACCAGAAATCGATTGGTGTCTTGATGTGATAATAAAATGCTATCATTATGAACAGATGTTAAAAAAAAAAAAAAATAGACAAGTAAATTAGGATAGATGTTCTAAAATCACATTTTAATTCTCAAAATTACTTTATTTTTCATGAAATGCATGTCATCACATGTACGATTAAATTGCTGCGTTTACACTTATATTTCCATACTCTTTGTTCTTTCTACTTCTTTTTTAAAACTTCTCTTATAATTTTTTTTTTTTGAAATTGCCTCATTTATACCATTTATTTTGAAGTAAAATGCTTTTTGAAATTGATTTTTCCCATTTTCAGCTGCTTGTTTGCAGGTAAAATATAGTCATTTGTGAAATATTTTCCGTCAACTGTAAAATCCTTTATGATAAGCTGTAAAATGCTTTACCTTTAAAAATTTGGTAAAACACTTTCTATAAACACACTGTGGCTTCCCATCCCCTATTTGCTCTCTAGATCCCTAGTTCAGTGGTTGGATACATAGCTCCGATGGTTGGTGATGGTGGTCTGGTGGTCGGAGACTCCGCTCCAGAGACTGATGCCGGTGGTCTAGTTAGTGGTGACTCCACTCTATAACTAGCACTGGCTGTCTAGTGTTTGGAGACTTTGTTACGGCATCTGGTGCTGGCAGTCTGGTGGCACCAGATGCTTCACCGACGATTGGTGCTTGTGGTTTGATAGTCGAAGACGCTGCATTGATGGCTAGTGTCGGCGGTCCAATGGCTAGAGACACTGCATCACAACCGGTGCTGCAGGTCTAGGGGGTGTTTGGTAGAGTAGTTTAAGATGAGATTTTTGTAGTTTGAGATGAGATTTTTGTAGTTTTTTGAAATACGTGTAAGTGAAAAAGTGTGTGAAAATGTATGTAATGTTGTTTAAAATATAAAAATGTGAGTTTGAACTTAGAGACCAAATAGGCCCTTAGTATCTGAAGACGTTTTATTCTTTTTTAATAAGGAGAAAAATGTCTTTTTATTCTTTTTCTTCAAATTTGGGGCAGACTGTCATCTCTCCAAACTCGAAAAGAGTGTAATTACTCGTTCATTTTGTCATTGCTAGGTAGGAGCTCATATTTGATACAAGTCTCCTAAATCTAGAGTCTTCCCTCTCTCCCCATGCATAATCGATTGCAGCTAGCAAGCTCAAATCTTCCCCCACACGTCCCTTCATTTTTCCTACACCCCTCTATTAGTTTCTTCCCCCAAACCTCCCAAGAAAACTAGTGAAACTTCATTGACAGTCCCAGAAAAACAGTCCCAAAGGCACTCAAATATGCAATGAAAACCCAACCAAAAACCAGAAAATTGATCACAAATGGTCTGTGAAACCCAGCCAAAGCTCACTTAGTGTTCGATTGGGAACAGCTTATTTAGCTTTTTGCTGAAAACTTTTAAGCTAAAAGAAAAGTGCTAAAAGAAAGTGTGCTAAAGTATAATTTTACCTTGAAAAAATGAGAAAAAAGGGGAAAAATTGAGCTTTTAAAACTTGGTACATAAAAACTAACGCTCCGTTTGTTTCGACGCAAAAAATTTTCAAATGTAAAAAGTTTTACATGTAAACATTTTCTAGAAAAAATTTTCAAGTATTTGGCTTGATCTCAATACTAGAAAATACAAATACAAATCAACAACCACATACCACAGCCACCTAAAACAAATTAGATGCCAGCCAGCCATTGCAGCCCACCCAACCACCACTATCCACAAACCCACCCAGCCACCCACTGCAACCCCCAAGCCATCCCAGAAACCCAGATCGTGAAGGAACAAAACCCACTCCCTCTCAGCGATTCTAGATCAAAGATTTTAGCGGTGGCGTTTTTAGCTTTCAAAACTAGATCCAAGCAACGAGTAATGGAGCAGCAGTGATAAGGCTCACCTCGGGCCTTTCACGGTGACGCCTTTGATGACAAAACAAACTGAGATCCGATGGTGGTGCCACCAAAATGGAGGTCAAGGGTGGTGAAGGGCGCTGGCGGAGTGGAGGCGAATAGTGGTGTACCAGTGGGTGTTGTTGCTAGTTTGGGCAAGTGTGAGAGAGGATGAGTAAAGGATGAGAGAGGGAGAGGGAGTTGGGTGTGAGGCTATGAGAATTTTGTAAAATTTTTAATAAAATATTTTACAAGTTTTTACCCACATAGTTTTAGTCGAAGGAAAATATTTTACAACTTTGACTATATTTTACATGCAATCAAACACTTGAAAATGAAAAAATATTTTACAGAAAATATTTTACATTGAAACATAGGAGCCTAAAAGTTAAATGTTAAAAACTGAAGCTAATGCGACACAGACTCTTAAAACCCCCGCTGCAAACCCAGCTCTAAACACCACCAAAAACCAGCAAAACATCCCCGCAAATTACCCAAAACTCTACCAAAAAACCTTACAGAGACGCTCAAGGTATCCTCTGTAAATCATACCCGAAACACACAAAAATACCCAGAAACAGCCCCAAAACTCGCTGAAAAAACCAGAAAACAAGCGCAGAAGAGTCTCCAAAAACATGTCTGCAAACCCAAACAAAACCAGAAAAATCCCTCTGTCAACCCAGAAATTCGACCCCAAATTCTACACTCTCAACCCAACAGCACCAACCACAAGAGTAGAGAGGAAGCAGTAAAAATAGAGAGAACAAAGCTAATTGGAAACTGACCAAAGGAACTGAGAGATTCCTCACTCCCTACGTCTCATTTCTCAACTCATTATTTCTTCTGTTCTAAAATTTTATTATCCCTTTAATCTCTGTATTTCTTTCTGCTAAACAAAGACACAGAGCAACAAGAACAACCAGAAGTTGAGTTTGGAAATTTAAAACCCTTCAGCCCCTTTACTTCAAAGGAGAAAGGAACGAGGAAAAACAAAAAGAAAAGTAAAGGGCAGAGCAAACACAAGCAAATTTAGTGCCAAACACATCAGGGTACGTAATATCTATTCATTCTCTTTTCAATTTTGTCTCTCCATGCATGCTCACTATACACACACTATTGATCATCTCTGTACACAAATACACACAATTTGAATTCTACGCCATTCTCACTGTTACAATACCTACTGAGACACTGAACTTTTCTCACAACAATGACAAAATACCAACCCCATTCTTCAACTGTGAATACGCACAAATGGGGCTCGGGTCCATAATATACAAAGAAAAAACCACATCTCACCTGGAAACCCAACCAAACTCACGTTCCCACGTGCCTTTTAGAACCTCGTTGGGTTTGATAGAAGATCGAGAGAGTCAGAGAGGTTGGGTTGGAGGAGAAAAAGGAAAAATACCGCCGTGACGAAGGCGGCCGGTGGAGGTCGAGTTGCAGAGCTCGAGGTCTGGCCATGGAGGCTGGGGCTTGGTTCGCAGTGAGTTTTAGGGATAGAATAAAGGGGTTTGACTTTCGAGGCCTAGAAGGTTTGGTGAGAAGCAAAACCACCGTCAGTGGTTTGCTCGAAGCTCTGGCCATGGAGAGAGAGAGAGCGTACTGTTCTAGAGGCAGGGAACCCGGTTGAGGAAATATGGAGCTTGGGTCGGGTTTTGCTCCGCAGCTCCACGGGTCCAGCCCACTGAAGCTTCTTGACCTTAAGGCCATTTCCAGCGTTTCAACCTAGCCCAATTGGTATGAGTCCAGAATACTCCTCAAGCCCAAGAAATCCTGAGCCCAGCTTTAACCCACCTCTCGAACTAAAGTTTCAGTAAGCCCAAGAATATCATTAGGCCCAGATCCGAATTCTTGAAATCCTCAGGTCGAATCCGAAAAATCCCTCTATCCACCACACACATAAGCCCAATCTGAAAATTAAAACAAATTCAAGCCCAAAAGTAAATGGCCAACCCATTCACATAAAACTTAAATCAAATCCCTAAGCCCAAACATTTCAAAATTACAACTTTGCTACCAAACTTTTCACAATTGTGTTTTTGGTTCCCCAAACTTTCATAAATTGCATTTTTTGGCCCCCAAAGGTCACCAAAAATCCAAAATCCCTAAAAATAAATGATGTGTCTTCTAGATCAATAATTTTGTCAAAGAATTCACGTGTTGGTTGATTAGATTTGCATAATATCCTCTTTGTAATTCACATGCTTAACTTGTCAATATGCTTATCTCCTCTTTCCTATTGTGATTTAATTAATGTTGTGTTTATGTCAATTCCCTTGGAGATTTATGTGAGTTTGCATGCTATTTTCATAGATAGCATTGTGAATTCTCCATCTCATAAGAGCATCAGCATTCATTTATCTTAATTCTATCCTATTTTACTATCCAAAAAGCTACTTTTATCAATTATACAATACAATTTTACAATACTTTCAGCATCCAAACTTCTATTTTCCTATTCTACTCATTAAAATAATATTTCTGCACAATAAAATAATATATCCCACAACATTATTTATTCTTTCTCTGTCTTTCTTTCTGCTCAAGATCCACAATCACCACCACTGCTGCACCACACACACCTGACACCACTACCACCACCACCACTGGTAGCAGCAGCAACCCATAATCTACCGTCAACACCAAAAAAAAAAAAAAAAAAGAACCCAAACCATCAAACCCTCTCCGATCATCAACACCACCAAAAAAAAAGAAAAAGAAAAAGAAAAAACACAACCCACGGTCAAACCCACGTCACTGCACCACCAGACCCACGCCGCTGCACCTACTGCCCAAGTTGTTGCACCACCAGACCAACGCCACTGCATCCACTGACCAGGTCGTAGCCCACCAAAATCACACCTATTGAAATCAACCCACCACCACCCACCGACCCAAAACCCACTCCCACACAGATCACAACCCATGCGACCCAACACTAATCCACCGCGATCTCCATCGCTAATCCAACCCAGCCCAGCCCACCGAGATGCTGATCCAAACCCAGACCGCCGCGATCTCCCACATTTTGTTGACTCACATGGAGACGCCGATCCAAACCCAGCCCATCGATCGACGCCGATCCAACCTCCAAAATCTAAAACCCAGTACTGGTGCAAGCTTCGAACGAGAGAGATGTGAGATAGGGAGTGAGGAGGGAGGAGCTGTTGTGAGAGAGGGAGTGAGGAACTGAGAGTCAGAATGAGAGAGAGAGAGATGAGAGACTGTGGAGAGAGAAAACTTTAATTATAAAATATTAATATCTCTTTTACCATTAAACTACAGTGCGGTTCTACATTTAGAACCGCACTGTAGCTCAATGGTTTTTTTTTTTACAATCCTTACCTTTTACAACATTCAATGGAAGGAGCATTTTGGGCTAAATGGATTCTTTATGCTTAAATTTAGAATTTAGCCCTTTTGTTGCTGATACTCTAATAAAAGGCTTGATATTTGCACCATTTTCAAAGAAAGAAAACAAAAATTTTCTAATATTCTTGGAGAGTGTTTTCCAACAAGAACTCATTATATTTTCAATAAAAACCCTTGGAGGGTATTTTCCTACAAAATCTCATGGGATTTTCATCAAAAACCCTTGGAGACTATTTTACAAAAAAAGTTTATGTGATTTTCCCTAAAAACCCTTGGAGGGTATATTTTACAACAAAACTCATGTGCTTTTCCCTAAAAATCCTTGGAGGGTATTTTACAACAAAAACTCAAAAGGATTTCAAAAAGTTTTTTCCTACAGAATAAAAGAACATTTTTTCCAAAATGAAAGGCCTTTTTCAAAATATGAATTTCAAATGGTGCTTGACCCATGCCTTAAACTAATTAAATCCATGACCATCAATTAGCCAACAAATTCCCCATACCCTAAGCACTAATCTTTTCATTAGTATCTATTTTTCAGTGTTAAGTAATAAAATATTAATGGAGTGAGATAAATCTCTTGCATCTAGAATAATTTATCTATGTATGCCTAATTGTATTTCCTCGCTAGTACATAGTATCTTACATACCATGCATTCTCACATGCACACACATGTTTACATGTCCATAAATACTCACTTATACTGGCATCCTCACATGTTTCCTTGAATCCAAATGCCAAATGAACGAGTCCCATTTCAAATGATAGAAATTAGGATTTAATCAAAACAAGGGACTATCTTATGATAGACTTTGTGGGTACCTAACACCTTCCCATAGTAATAGAACTTTTGAGCCCATGTCTTTGATTCAAGACATTTGCTTTTCCCTTTAGTTTAAGAACCCTTAGGGTAATTCTTAGTTAATTAGGTAATAGATGGATTAGACATAGATGACCAATCACATCTTAGAAACCAATAGTTGGTGATGACTCTAATAAAGTGGAAAGATAATGAATAGACTGCCTTGCACCCACATCACTCAAGTGTAGGACACAAATCACACACTTGGATCACATGTTGCCAATAAACTCCTCACATGTAGGAGGTTGATTCTCGAGAGATGCCTTGGGAATTTCGATGTCAACAGTTGTGGTCACCTTATCCAAAGTCTGAAACACAAGAAAACTCAGATTTTTGATAAGGGACACAAAACTTGCATGTTTTTTTACATTTTCATCCATGGAGACCTTCAAATCAATGTTCCCAATTTCTACCACCAACCCATTTTTCTTCAAGACAAAACCTCTTAAGCATCCAAGTTTTCAATCAAGCCACCCCCACCTGTTGCTGGAGCAAAATATTCCAAACTTACCATCAGTTGCTTGCATATATTGCAGGATCGACTGTGGAATGTAGATGTTGAATGCGTTATGTGGGCTGAAGCTGGATAATGTAGTGGTTTAGCTATGTAGAAGCAGGCAAGTGTGACTTGGTTTTTGGATATATGTGAGTGTGTGTATATATATTATTTATGCAAATCGTGAATATTGTTTGTTTGAGACATCAAATCGGAATTCATTAGGATTTTGTTTAGTCTACTGAAACGCCGCTCTATAAGTTATAAACTGATGCGGATGCTACTGTCATGAATTTTTGAGAGCTTTTTACCACTTGCCTTCCATGTCAAGGTTTCGCAAGGGAATGTGTTTGACAAGTTTTCAAAGAATTACGGTGGTCAAAGGTTTCCGAGAATTCCCAACTTGAGCTGTAAATGATACTTAAAGGTTTAAGTGGAGCCAGCAATCTCTGATTTACAATCTAGACACACAATAAAATCTGCTGATCAATCCACCTATAAGATTTTTTTCCCCTTTTTTAAATTTATTTATTTATTTTTTGTGAGGGTGGAGGGAGAGTGAGACAAGCATAAGAGGTTATCAAGAGTCTACATGGTTACTTAGCATGTAATGTCCTTGTTTTCATGTTTTGCATTTGACATCTGAAGGGGTCGTCCATCTACATGTGTGCACATTACCATGCCATTTAAATTTGACAATCTCAACACCGTTAGATCTAGAAAATAAAATCTTAACTAAGCAATTGACGAAATGGAGAGATCATATTTGGTTATTTATGAGTGTAGTGCTATATATATATATTGCCCCACGTAATTAGCAATTGACAATAGGCACTAATACCCTTCACTTGTTTTTCTAGAAATAGAACCATTGAGCTTCACATTTAAGATCATTTACAATAACCATCCTAAATAGGCTAACCTTATGGTAACTCTTCCCTCCATATGCAATGCAGGTCAGGGGCAAGGTCTTCACTCTTGAAGACATCTTGCATCACTTTGCTTGAATTCAATGAAGTAGTGTGAGTTAGCCGCTATGAGGGTGCCGCAATATTACTTACAAAATGGTGCAAACATGAACCTTCGAACACCTTTTAACACTAGCATGTAGCATGCAACCAAAGGCAAGATACAAGAAGAGTTGACATTTATGCAGGAATTTGATTTTATATAGTGCAAGGTCTATTGGAGAGAAGAAATAATACTTTTGAATTAAAGTCACATTTTATCTGGAAATAGCAATAAATTAATTTTCTTGATTGGATTGTCTTGATAGATTGCAACAAGAAGCAACATGATTGTCGAACTTATTTATCTTGAATTCACATCTTAACTTCAATTGTTACAGAGTTCATATTCAAGCTGGAATTATGTACGCTTCCAATTATGGTGAGCTTGTCCAACCATTTCGTTCAAATATGTTTTCTTTGAGTGGGACTGGGTTTTTGGGTAATGTTGGTCATAGCATAAACTTGGGTAAGCCTTAATTTTTTGTGCATCTTCATTACGTGCCTTTGGAAAAGGTGTCGACCCTTCTGGATACAGTTAGGCGGGGGTGGGATGTGGCAAAGGTCAGAAACACTTTCACCCCTCATGAAGCTGAGGCGGTACTGAGCATACCCATTAGTGTTGGTCTACCCACGGACTCCCTCTTGTGGGCTGGGACTTCGAATGGGATATTCACAGTGAAAAGCGCATACATGGTTGCCCAAAAGGTACTCCAAGAGAACATGCAACGGGTCAAAGAAGGGGGCTGCTCTGATGATTCCGGGATGAAAACTATCTGGAAGATTGTGTGGCGTTTGAACTGTCCAAATAAGATTAAACACCTGCTGTGGGGAGCGTGTAAAAATATCCTCCCCACAAAATTACGGCTGAAGTCTCGTGGAGTTGGAGAGGATGACAGATGTGATATGTGTGGGCTTAGAGAGTCCTCAGGGCATGCTCTTTGGAGCTGTCAGGTTGCAACGGCAGTTTGGAGCTGCACAAAACTCAAATTCCCATGCTTTCGAGACCCCCCAGGTGAGTTTATTGATTTTGTTTGGGCGCTTAAAGACAATTGTACCATGTTTAATTGGGAATTGGTTGCTATCACTACCTGGAGCCTGTGGAATAATAGGAACAATGTGAGAAACGGGAGTAAGTGTAAAAGCCATGAAGTGATCGCGAAGGAGGCTATAGAGTATTGGAAAGAAGTGCAGAAGGCAGACCAGCCCCAAGAAACCTTCCCTGCATCTGATGGACCTCCCTGGAAACCCCCTAAACAGGGGTGGTACAAAGTAAACACGGACGGAGCAATTTTTGAGGATATTAGGTGCTGCGGTATAGGAGTGGTCATTAGAAATGAGAGGGGACAATTAATGGGGGCCATGAGCAAGAAGGTGGAACTGCCATTAGGAGTGATGGAAACCAAAGCCAAAGCTGTGAAGGAAGGAGTTTTGCTAGCGTGGGACCTTGGGCTGACAGAGATAATTGTTGAAACTGATGCTCAACAGGTGGCCTTATCTTTGAGGAGCCAATGTGAGTCAGCGTGTTCTATTAGAAAGATTATTGAAGGTATCAGGATGGGGCTGAGATGTTTCAGAGCATGGGAAGTGTCCCACACCCGTAGAAGTGGTAATTGTGCTGCTCATATTATGGCTAGACAAGCCAAGCTGTTGAATGAATGTAATATCTGGGTTGAGGAGACTCCGCCCATGATAGCTGACCAAGTTCAAACTGATGTAGCTCACTGTTTGTTGAGTTAATATTAATGAAAGGCTGTAAAGGAAAAAGAAAACTAGTTACTGAAAAGCCTAGGGGCAGCGGTAGGTCTACTGCAGGTGATTTCCCGCAAAACTTGATTCAGATATTGACAACCCTTTTTGTGATGAGGTATTTGCTTTAGATTTTAAAAAAATGAATCGAAACAAGTACTTGAGAAACAACATACAATCATGTTTTTCTTTTGAGCATCTTGAATTCTTGATTTATAAATTTTTTTTTCTCTAGAATGCAGTTCTGCGCTGCTTGAAAAGTATCTGAAAAAGTCGGTGCTCATATTTCTGGTCATATTGATTGCCGTTTTATCAAATATGGCATTATATTTATAGTATATTTTTGGTATTTGTCTTGAAAGCTAGATTTTTGAGTTGTACAAAATACCAAATAACGTAATTTCATTTTGTCCCATCTGTGTACTTGCAGCTTGAAAGGGCTTGAAATCCTTTGACATGGACTGAAAAAGTAAGTTTGTTGGCCTTATTTGCAGGATAACAACATCGTTCAGTATGTCTTGGAACAGTCTCAAGGTTGATCACTAACACGGTTTCTTTGTCATTGAGATAATGCACAATTTGTTTCTTGTTAAAGTCTAATATATTGAATATTAAAGATTTTCGGCCTATCAGTTTAGTGGGTAGTGTGTATAAGCTGTTATTTAAGGTGTTAGCTAACAAATTGAGGATGGTGTTAGACAAACTCATTTATGAGTTGCAAAATTCTTTTGAAGGTGGTAGACAAATTTTGGATTCAATGCCTATTTCTAACGAATGTCTTGATAGCAGACTGAGGTATCGTACTCTGGGATCGGTTTGCAAGTTAGACATTGAAAAAGCCTATGATTATGTGAATTGTGACACCTTGTTCTATTTATTGGAGAGGATGGGTTTTGGGGTTCGATGGAGAGGATGGTTAAAGGCATGTGTCACTACTATCTGTTTCTCAGTTTTGGTTGATGGATCTCCTATTGGTTTCCCTGGTAGCTCACGGGGTCTAAGACAAGGTGATCCACTATCTCCTCTTATCTTCCTTTTGATCATGGAGTTTTTAAGTCAGATTCTGAAGAAAACAAAGGAAGGTGGTATTCTTTGGGGTTTTCATGTGGGACCTATTAATACTACTAGCATTCGTATATCCTGTCTTCTTTTTGCTAATGATACCATTCTTTTTTTAGTGATGCTTCTAGGAAGCAGTTGCTATCTATTAGATTGGCTTTAACTTGTTTTTCAAGCCTTTACCGGTTTGAAGGTGAATGTGGGGAAAAGTGAGATTGTCCTTATTGAGGAGGTGAGTAACATTTAAGCTTTGATCAACATTTTAGCTTTGATCAACATTTTTTAATGCAGGGTGGGTAGTTTGCCTATGAATTATTTGGAAATGTCATTGGGTACTTCGTATAAGACAGCCTTTATCTGGAATCCTATTTTGGAGAGGATAGAGAAGAAGCTTTCAGGCTGGAATCGTCTTTATTTGTCAAAAGGTGGCAGGCTCGCTTTGTTGAAAGGTATCCTTTCAAGTCTTCTGATTTATTATCTTTCTCTTTTTACTGTTCCTAAAGCCGTGGCTATTAGATTAGAACGTATTCAAAGGAATTTATTGAGCGGTTCTTCAAAGGAGTGTTTCAAATACCCCTTGGTGGCTTGGGAAAAGGTCTGCTTACTGCTTGAGCTGGGTGGTTTGGGAATTCGAAAGTTGGTGTCTTTTAGTTAGGCTTTATTAGGAAAATGGCTTTGGAGGTACGACTGTGAAACTATTCATCGTTGGGGAGGGTCATTGCCATGAAATATGGAGAGGGTAAAAAGGAGGGAGGGGGGGGGGGGTGGAGCACTAGAATTTGTAGAATGGATCATGGTTGTGGTTTATGGTGAAGCATTAGTGAAGATTGGGAACACTTTTCTAAGCACTTGTCTTCTGTGGTGGGTGATTGTTTGCATATTCTCTTTTGGCATGATGAGTGGATTCGGGATATTTCTCTTATAACTCTTTATTCTTAGTTATTTGTGTGTTTAGCGAGTAAGGAAGCTTGTATTTATGATGTTTTTAGTTCTCCAGTGGGTGGAAATGATAGAGTGTGGAATTAAAGATTTTATTGGGAATTCAATGATTGGGAGTTAGCTGCTTCTTTCTCCTTTCTTTACTCGATCCAATCTCGAATTCCTGAGGGTGGTGGTTGTGATAGTCTTTATTGGAGCTTCAATGGAAGTGGGAAGTTTGACACATGATCTTTTTATCATAAGATTCAAGATGTTACTTTTTCTATTTTCCCTTGAAAGAGCCTTTGGAAAGTAAAGGTTCCTAAAATGGTGGCTTTTTTTACATGGACAGCAGTTCATGGCTAGATTCTTACTTTGGATATTCTTATGCTTTGTGGTTGTCCATTGGCGAATTGTTGTTATATGTGTTGTTGTAATGAGGAATTTGTGAATCACTTGCTAATTTTTAGCCCGTTAGCTCATTCTTTGTGGATGTATATATTTCTATTGTTTGGGATTGATTGGGTCAAGCCAGGTTCTGTTGTAAACTTATTATTTTGTTGGCATCATTGGATGGGGATACATAATTTCAACATTTGGAATTTGGTTACAGGCTGTTTGATGGAAACTATTTGTATTGAATGCAATCGGCGTTCTTTTGATGATACTGAAAAATCTCTGACTCAGTTGTTAGATATGTACCAACAGACGCTCTTTGATTGGTCTTAGTGTTGGGGTCTCTTGGATTGTTCTGCTCTTGTTGAATTTCTTGTCTCTTAGAATAGTTTAATGTTTATTTGTTCTTCTTTGTTTCTGTTTGTTTTTTGTTCACTATCGTGAACTCTATGTATCTTTCCATCTATTAGGGGGAGCGTGGGACTTACAAATAAATTGGTATGTTTTTTGATAATAACCTCTCAATGATGTTATTACACACAATTATCTTATATGACAGATTGTGAGTTGTGGAGGAAATATGGTAGGCCTATGTGATAGTAACAATGATAGATAGCTAGTTATAGTCTATCGCATAAGACAGTTGTGGCAAAGTACATGGTGTTAACATTATTGTAACCTCTCCCACTATTTAGCGTTCCAATGCCTATAATGAAAGTTTGTTTTGGTGGAAATAATTTGAAGTCTGAAAATGTTCTGAAGTGATTTTATATCCTGAGTTGGTTGAAGAAATCCTTCACCTGGTTGTTATCAATTGGCTTCCCGTTGTTAGTTACTATCACTCCTGGTAGTCCAAACTTGAATATATTGCCTATGGATAGGGGGTTTATAATGTCAACTCGAAAAGAGGGATATTTGGCTGAAAATTTATGGAGTCCACCATCACCTCTGAAAAATATGTATGTGAGTACAACAGTCAGAGAGAAAACCCACCATTTTCCTCATGGAGATACCCTTCTTCCATGGAAAGACCACCTTCAATCCGTTGATCAATCTCATGCAAACATGAGCCTAAAGGACTCCAGAATCACCCTCAATCATACATTTTCTGCATAATATTCAGTAGTCCAGATGCTACCTTTTCACCATCTTAATCACTCAGATCAAATGCTATTTCATTCACCTTGAATCAGAACTTCAAATCCTTGGTTTTGCTTGGCAAATAAAGATGAGTAGTCACCTTGTTGTCTTCATCAACAATAGCCATAAAGTCACCAACAATACGTTTCCTCATTCCATCATAGGGAGAAGACTCATGGATCATCCCATAGAAGTGGGGATCTGAATGTGGACGAGATTTCTCTTAAAGAATAGAAATCCTAAAGAAGTTCCACCACTAATAAGCTTCTTATTATAAGTAAAATAGACTTGTAGTTTTCTAATCAATTCTTATTTGATTCAAATTGTGATATGAATAAGAATGATTTCCATTTGATGTCATGAAATTGAATTGCATATCATGATCAATTATTGCATCAAATAAGGAACTGATGAACATGTAGATGATTTCTTGAGAGTATGGTCTAAACATGAGTTAAGATTTGTCATCATCTTGCCATACATGAGTAGATATCATGGTTTTCAGATCCAGATTGTTCAAAGAACTAGTAAAGGAAGAAGTTCAAGGTTTTTAAGGTCGGACCGAGGTTTGATCAAGATTAAATCGTGATGACGTTATAATTACTTTAATAATTAATTAAAGCCTAAATATAGATATTAAATTTATAAAACTAGCAAAATTGACTAATATATCTATATATGTAAGGAAAATGTAATGATTTTCAAGCATATATTTAATAAAATAAGAAAGTTAATAGAATAAAATAATAACCATGAAAACATTAAAATTTATGATTAATTTTTGAAGGAAAGTTGAATATTTTTGAAGGATTATAATTATATATATATATATATTTATTTATTTATTTATATTCCTTGTAAGAGATGGATAATTTAGTTAAGTAGAATAGAATTGTGTTAAGTTGTTTTTACTAAAAAAAAAAAATTGTATTAAGTTTACTTCAAGTATTTTTTTTGTTGAGCATCAACATGCAAGCTTAGCTAAGTGGTTAGGCTCTAGCTTCAACCGTGATCGTGCCTAGGTTCTAAACTTGGTTAGTGCACTTTTGTGATTTTTTCTTAATTAACAAGGGGTTCACGAAATTTCAAATAAATCCGATTCTTTATGCTTAAAAGATTCGATTTCAGTCTAGTTTTTGGTTAACTCGGTCGGACTGCCTGGTTCAGTCTAGGTTTGATAACCTTGGTAGATATGATCTTAAAAGGGTATTCCGTGAGTTTCTTTTCATGGAAAATGAGTTTAGTAAAGATTCATGTAAGGAAAATTATGATAATCTATCAGCATGAATTGGATCTACATTTTTTGCGTGATTTTTCCATGCAGTTTTATTTTGTCGTTGGTCATGTGAACTAAAGTTTGTTTTCAGGGATTCAAGTTCTATTTTTAATGTAATCTCACATGTTATTTCTTGATTTTTGTTTAATGTAACATCTATGGATGAAATCATTTGACATGGAGGGATTGACCATTTGCCATTAATTACTGGGAGACATCTTCGGATTGGGCAAGATTGATAGCTTAGATAGACCTTCTCATTTTGTGACACAACCTTCAAGCCTAGATCAAAGGATTTAGATTAGTTCATTTCCAATATAATTTTGCATTTTCTTTGTTTGTAATAAGGAATCAAAGCAATGCAATTTTTTCTTTGGTTTGTTACCAGGTAAAAGCCATTTAATTTTCTTCTTTCATCTCTTTGTTAAGATAATGTAATTTTGAATTAGTTAATAAAATACATATTTTTTTTGGGTTTCTTCATTTTTTTTCCCAATAATAATTGACTCCATTCTACATCCCTCAAATTATACGAATAAATAAGGTCATTTGAGCCTCCATTATGAGACTCATTATCTATGGGAATAGCCAAAAATTGATGTGATACTGGGTCGTGGTTCTCACACTTTAGCACAATGAGGTTTACCTGACCTAACAAACTTGCCTCTGGAATCACAAAAGTGTGGGAATCGACGTAGAGAACCTGATTGATCAAACTACTAATTTGCTATAAAATCTTTAATCATAGTATTCGATGGGTAGCTTCGACAAACCAACCTAGCAGCTGCATTGGAGAAAGTCCAATGGATAACACATACATCTATTTTAATAGAAAGATCGTCAATACATAAGAAGTTCAAGCAGTAGAAAAGTATTGGTAAAAATCATCATAGTCAAGGACTAAATCACAAGAAATTTGGTTACTTGAAAAGAATTGTAGTGAGGATCAAAACTCATGCCTTATACAATGATAACCTACATAACTTTTCGAGTAAATTTTTTTGTTTTGGCTTTTCATTAGTCGTTTTTTCTATTTATGGCAATTTTTTATTATTAACATTGGAGTAAATTTCAATTCAAAATTTAGAATGAGATCTCACTTATTTTGGGATGTCTCCTTTAGTTTGTAGAATTCAATTTAATAATTTTCTCAATTTGGCATTTTATAGGGTTTGGCATTTTTGGGGGTAATTTTCTTATTTTATAGCCTAATTTGTGCTTAATAAGAATTAGAGCTTTCTAGCTAGAGTTTTTTTAGGGTTTTTTATGGGTCTGCTTGCAACCCTAGGGGTTTTTTTTTTTTTTTACCTGCATTATGGCCTCCAAGGCGTTCATAAATATCTATATTCATTTACAACTATGCGCAAAACTAATGTCAAAAGCACCAATTGTGACCCTCTTTTTAATTTTAAAAAATATATTAAGAAAGGATAATTAAAAAAAAAAGTTTTCTTTTAGAGTTAGAGTAATAGAACCATTGGCATATCAAGTAATAACATTAATATAACAATAAATATACATATACAATTTTTTTACACAATTTTTCACAATTTTTTTTATTTTTTTTTATTTTTTTTTTATACAAGATAGAATTCTACCCTAGTTTAATCTAAGTGTATATGTGTATGAAGCTCCCTCTTGAAGACTTGAACCCCAGCCTTTGGCCCCCACACCTCACAAGCATTTATACATTGTATTGATGGAAAGTAGTCAATAATAGATGTCTATTATTGACAACTTGATAATTTTAAAAAATGTTTATTTTTAGGGTTAGGGCAATAAAAGCATTGATTTAAAGACATTAATATAACAATAATTCTACATTCACAGTTTTTACCACACAAAGTTTCACAATTGCAGTGATGGCAAGTTGTCAACATTGATTTTTTTTTTAATCAAAAAAAAAAAAACTTTTAAGGGTTAAGGGCAATAGAACCATTGACATAATGGCATAAACAATTTTTCTCCCTTTTTTTTTTTCATAAATGCAGTGATCATTGTTAATAGAAAACAAGAACAATGGGTTAATGGTAAGTCAATATAAAAAAGAATAATAACTTCTTCTTTTTTAATAGTAGGCCATGTGCTTGATAGAACCTGCAAAATTAGAACTGTATTAAAAAAAAAGGGTTAGAAGAACACCTGGCTTGGTTAGACAAATTGCTCACTAAGGATGTATCTAATTACTGCATTGAATAAAATTACTTTAATAAAATGGTCAGTTTCAATTTTAGAAAATGACAAAACTTAAGTATAGTATTTATGTGTTGTTTTGTAGGTTTTCTTTTTAAAATTTAACTATGTGGCTACTTAATTTAAAATACACTTCTAATTTATACTTAACTAAAAATACACTTTCATTTCATGAGAAAAAAATCACATAACTAAATTTTAAGAGAACTTAAAGAACAATATCTAATGTACTGTACCTAAGTTTTGTCTTTTAAAAAAAAAAATTAATAATCAATAATAACTTGCTATTTTCCCATAAAAATAATAACTTTCTATCTTAGTAAAGTTATAATAAATGTTTCACATATAGCATTATTCTTAATATAAAGGAAGTAAATAAAAATATATTATAATACTCTGATTGGAAACCATTAATAAGTTTAGAATAATTTATAAGATTTAAAAAAAAAAACCTTTTGATAAAAATAAAAGAAAAAAAATGTTATCAACAGGAGTAGGTGTAGGAGAATTATACACGAAGTCCATGGGTAAAAAATTTTATTGAGAGAAGTCCTGGGTCAATTTAATTTTGAAATAAAGTTCACTTTTTGTTTCCCTTATTTTAATTATTTGTTAGAAAATGAAAATATGATATGAATATATATTTTTTTAATCTTCTTATAATATTTTTCTATAATTTTAAAATTATATATATATATATATAAATATGTTTGATCATTAAGGTTTGATTTATATCCTAATTTAATATTTAAAGAAAAAAAAAGGGTAGAGAAAATGGTAATAGTTCAATTGATATCTTAAGGTATGAGTATTTTTAATTGAGTATCAAGAGTTCAAATTCTCCACCTACAATTATTAATATAAAAATTTAAAAAATAAATAAACATTAAATCAGTCCTTCCGTTATTTTCCTGTTAAATTACTTGATTATGCCGTCACTAAAAGCTGAGGTGGAATTATTTTATTTTATTTTGTTTTCATAATTTTACATGGCTCTAAACGTAGACACGTAGGCAGCTGTTTCAAACTTACAAATAAAAAGAAAAAAGTTGCAAATAATCCCAACCACGTAAAATCAAACCCCAACCCCACACTCAACCACCACCCAATCAGCAATAACCACCAACAGTCCAGCATCCATTAAAATACTATATAGTGTGGAAAAAATAAAGAGGAAAACTATTAGTTCACACTAATTATAAGATTTTTTAAAATTATTTGTTTATATTGATAAACATATAAAATTTACATTATAAATTAAAATTTTACATTTTTATTTAGTTTACAATATAAATACAATATAAATATTACATATATAGTTCAATATAAACAAATAATTATCCAAAAAAAACATAAGAAGCCCGTTTGGGAATGACTTTTAAGCTAAAGTACAACTTCTAAAACCTTATATATATATATATATATATATATAAAATAAAAATATACTTTAACATATAAATAATCAACAAAAAAAAAAAATTATGTGTGCATTTGGTATTGATTTAAAAAATTAGTTTTTTTCACTATTTACTTATTTTTAGTACTATTTATAGGTCCTATTATACTTGCTAGTACTATTTATGAACCCAACTGTATTATTTCAATTACTTTTTAAATTTATTTATAATATTTTTAATAAAATATTTTTAATTTCAACTGAATAAATTGCAAACAAACCCTAAATATCCCCACGCTACTTTATGATAATTTCTATAGAGAGTTCCAGCTGTGTAACTTAAAAAATCTTAATCTTATCCCAATCAAAAGACAAAAAAAAATCCACTTGCAAGAATATGAATATCTTTCAAAGGTATAGTCATATATATGTGTGTATATAAATATCCCCACCATTGTCGTAACTTAGAAAAGTCAGTGTTCTTCTCAAAAACAGGAAAAAAAAAAAAAAAAAAAGAAAGAAAATAAAGTAAGTCAGTCAGTCAGATTTGTCACAAATTTTCCTCAAAATGCTAGTACTTCATATCTGGCACAATTTTTCCCTTCGGTCTGGAAATTTTGAACATTGAAGGCCGAAAAGTTCAGGTATTTAACTCTATATGGATAGAGCTTTTTAAAGGAAAAAAAAAAGCTTTTTTTTTTGTTTGTTTGTTTGTATTTTTCTTAAGAACTCCCCCAACCTCCCTCTCGTATGTGGGGTAGTTGTGAACTGTGAAGTGCTTTGGATCGTTTTTTTTTTTTTTGACCCATATGCTTGATTTTTTTATTTTTTTTTATGAAGACCCATATGCTTCAATAACTACAAGAAGGTCTGCTGGGTGTATTTTTTAAGATTTGCTTTTTTTGTGTTGAAGAGTATGATAGGATATACCCATGAACAAGTATCAGAAAGTGCAATCCTAGTTACATGTTTGATACTTAGCAACTGGAACTTTTCAGAAAACCAGCATAGTTTCCTTCCTTAGCACAATTACGCTGCGTTGGTTCAGCTTAAAGAAGCAAACTTGCTTGTTTAGCACAGCTCTAATGGCTCTGTAAGGCCTAATGAACAAAGTAATGTGGCAAGGCTACATAGGAGTGCCTACAATGGAGAGATGTTTCTAAATCCTCCTTGGTGCCCAAAATTTTTTATTATAAAAAATCCTTATTTTTGCATGAAAATTTTCAATTAAGACATCCAGCGCACTACATTTTCCTCTCACGTAAAGTGGAGCCCATAAATTGACCCATTCTTGTGTAAGAAGAAAGTAGCACGTAAGGTGTACAGAGTAATTTCTCCCACGCTTTCTTGTGGTTCAATTTATATATTTTTAAAACTCAAGTTTTGCATGCTTTCTCTCTCCCAACGCCCCTCCTTATTCATCTTCTCTCCCACAATCTACAACATAAACACTTTTTGATCATAATAACCTAGAGATTCAGACGCTTAAGACTTGCAGTGAACTAGGCCCTTTTGAGTATCTTTATGTTCTTGCTATTTTTTGAGCAAATCTTGCTAACATATTTAGGTCCCTTAAGCATCTATGGCCTCACAATCCCAATCATGAAAACTACTAGTACATATTTCTTATCAACAAAAATTCTTTGTAGTGCTATACATCCTATAAAAAAAGAGCTTAGTACCTCATGAAAAAGCACAAGTTCATTGGGAAACCAAGTTCTCTTATTTGGACTTTTCCAAAATACTGGATAGAACTTAGAAGTAGCTTAACACACAGCATATACAGCACAACCAGCCACCAAGAAAGATGCTAATTAGCAGCACAAGCATCTAATTCTTCTATGTAGCTAACTACCTAATCTGCAGAGTTACAGAGTTACAAACCCAGCACATGGAGGAAGCTCATCCCATAGTTAGTTCAAGAACAAGAACAGGAACTAAGGCAAAGCAAAACAAACACACACACACACATATATCCACACACATTCAATACAAAAATACAGCTATTTTTCAAACACCATACTGCTTAGTTATATGTGTAACTCCATTACCCATCTCCATCATTACCTGATTCATCCGAAAACGACTTTGACTGAATCCTAGGCGGACTTAATTACAAGCATCTCCCTTCTGCCATATCCACTAGCAAACTCAACACATGTTCAGCAACGCTTCTTCGTCAATGAGCTCTTCCTCAGTTCTTTTACGATGTGTGGTTTCCCGATCGGCACTGCTACTCTCCGGCGATCTCTGTATCCTCGCCTCCGCCGCACACGGCGCCGCGGCGCGTATACCTGCCGACATCGAAGCCGGAATCTGCCACGAAAGAATCACATTTGGAAAGCCCACTCCAAATCTGGTCCCTTCAAAGCCGCCATCTCCTTCGTCGGGTACCTGCCGAGCCAAATGCGCGTGGTTTATGTGGCTGGCGTATCTCTGATACCCATTTCTCGCTCCGGCTTCGATCGAGAGCCCAGGTATTTCCTGTGCTCAGTAGTGCTGGCCGATCCAGGTTGACCCGAAAGCCCTTCCGATGCCGAATTTGTGACTCGACGGCGGTGGTTGTAGAACTTGAAGTAGCTGCTGTATTACTGGGCAGAGTGGTCTGTCCCGGCGCAAGTTAGAGGGTGCAGGTAGGTCATTTTTGCGCACGGTAGCAGGTTTCTTTTCTGGGCCATTTTGGCATTTACTTACTTTCTATAACCGGATAGGGTTTTTTTTTTTTTTTTTTTCTTTTTTGTTTTGTTTTGTTTTTTTTGGAGAGCTTTTTACCGCTTGCCTTCTTCCATGTCAGGGTTTTCCAACTTTGATTTACAGTCTAAAAAAAAAAATCTCCTGTCGAATTTCATTTGTACGATTGATACACCTATGGGATTTTTTTTTTTTTTGGGGTTGGGGGTGGGGAGGGTAGGACAAGCATAAGAGGTTATCAAGTGAAATCTACATGGGTACCTTGTTTTCATATTTTGCATTGACATCTTAAGGAGTCATCATCCATCTGCATGAAATTAATGGAAAATAATTCTTTTCATTTAAAACAAATCTAAAGATGTACAATTATTTAAAATTGACTGTTTGAACACGGTTAGATTCAAAAAATAAAATCTTAACCGTAAAATTGACAAAATAGAGAAATCTTATTTGGTTAGTTATGTGTGTAGTGGCATATATATACCCCATATAATTAGCAATTGACAATAGGCACTAATATCTTTCACTTGTTTTTCTAGAAATAACCATCCTATCTAGGCTAACCTTATTGTAACTCTTCCCTCCATATGCAATGTAGGTCAGGGGCGAGGTCTTCATTCTTGAAGACATCTTGCATCACTTTGCTTGAACTCAAAGAACCTTAGAACACCTTTATTAACACTAGCACCTAAAATACAACCGAGGGCAAGATACAAAAAGAGCCAACATTTATGCAGGAAATTGATTTTATAAAGTTCAAGGTCTCTATAAAAGAGACTAAAAATACTTTTGAATTCAAGTCCCAATTTATCTGGAATAGAAATCAATTAATTTTCTTGAGTAGATTGTCTTGACAGATTGTCAAACTTATATATTTTCAATCCACATCTTAACATCAATTGTTACAGAGTTCTATATTAGGCCAACAATTTCAATGATGGTGAGCTTGGCCAACAATTTCTCTCAAATATGTTTTCTTTGAGTGGGATTGGGTTTTTTTGTAATGTTGGTTGTAGCAGAAACTTAGGCAAGCCTTAATTTTTTGTGCATCTTCATTTTGTGCCTTAAAAAAACTAGTTACTGAAAATCCTAGGGGCAGTGTAGGTCTACTGCTGGTGATTTTTTCCTCAAAACTCTCTTTAGATATTAACTGCCCCTTTTTGCGATGAGTTATTTAGAGCATCTTGAATTCTTGATTGACAATATTTTTTTTCTCGAAACTTTGAGCTGCTTGAAAAGTATCTGAAGAAGTTTGGTGCTCATATTTCTGGTCATATTGATTGTTGTTTTAGCAATTATGGCATTATATTTAGTATATTATTGGTATTTTGTCTTGAGAGCCGTATTTTTGAGTTACACATAATTCCAAATAACAGAATTTCAGTTTGTCCCATTTGTGTTCTTGCAGCTTGAAAGGGCTTGAAATCCTTTGACAATGGACTGAGAAAAGTAAGTTTGATGGCCTCAGTTATTCGTGGGGTAACATCATCGACTGATATGTCTAAGAGCAGTCTCAAGGTCAATCACTTACACAGTTCCTTTGTCACTGAGATAAACCAATTTGTTCCTTGTTAAATTCTAATATATATATACGTATTAAGGGGAAAAAAAAGAACTTTCTGGAAATAAAACTGGTTTGATTTTTTGATAATCTATTATTGTTCCCATGCCTATATTGAAGTTTATTTTGGTGGAAATAATTTGATGTTTGAAAATATTATGAAGTGATGACTCTATGTCTTGAATTGGCTGCAGATATCCTGGAACTGGTTATCAAACAGCTTCCCATTGTCAGTAACTATCACTCTTAGTAGTCCAAAGTCCAAACCTGCATATTATGGATTTTCAGGCGAAATCCTTGGTGATCTTTTCAGTTACTGCAAGAGTAATGCTATAGATACAGACTATATTTCAACAACTCTTTTCAGTTATTGTAGTTGCGCCTAACTTCTTACTAGTTTTCATCTAGGCTCACAACTAACGTCACTTTTTTATTTACCAATAACCACTTGCCACATCAGCAGTTTATATAAAAGTTTGTATCTCTAGCATTATTCTTACCACAAACTTCATCTATCTTTTGGGTATAGATAGGGGTCTATTATGTCAACTCAAAAGGAGGGACTTTTGGCTGAAAATTCAGAGTCTACCATCAGTCATCATCTCTTAAAAATGTCTATAAGAGAAACAACAATTCTGAGAAAAAATCCATCATTTTCCTCATCAAGATACCCTCCTTCCATGCAAAGATCACCCATCATTCTCTTGAGCAAACTCATGCAAACATGAGCCCAAAGACCTCCAAAATCATACTCAATATCATGCATTTTCTGCCTAGTATTCAATAGCCCAAACGCTTCCATTACACCATCAAAATCACTCAGCCCAAATGCTATTTTATTCACCTTAAATCAAAACTTCAACCCTAGCTAGTTTTACTTGTCAAATAAAGATGAAAAGTGACCCTGTTGTCCTCATCAACAACAACCATACAATACATTTCCTCGTTCCCCCATATGGAGAAGACTCATGGATCATCCAATAGAAGTGGAGATCTGAATGTGGACGAGATCCATCTCTAAGAATAGAAACCCTGAAAAAGTTCCACCGCTAAGATTCTTATTAGAAGTAATACATGCAGGTAGCGATGAACATGTAGATGATTTCTTGAGAGTATGGTCACACGAGTTATGATTTATCATCATCTTGCCATACATGAGAAGATATGACCTTAAGAAGGCGGTTTTTTTTTTTTTTTTATAGAAAATGAGTTTAGTAAAGATTCATGTAATGAAAGTTATGATTACCTATCAGTGTGAATTGAATCTAGATGTTTATGCGTGATTTTTCTATGTCTAATTCCTTATTGGTCATGTGAACTAACATTTGTTTTCAGGGATACAGGTTTTCTTTTTTTAATATGTAATCTCACACGTTCTTTCTTGATTTTTGTTTAATATGTGATATGACATATATGAATGAATTTGACTTGGAGGAATCGACAGTTTGCCATTAATTGCAAGGACACATCTTCAGATTGGGCAAGATTAATATCTAAGACTAAAGACCTTCTTATTTTGTACTTAGCCTTCAAGCCTAGATCAAAGGATTTAAAAGATTAGTTCATTTCCACTGTAATTTTGCATTTTCTTAGTTTTTACTAAGGAATCAAAGCAATGCAATTTTTTTTTTTTTTTCCTTTTTTTACCGGTGCGATATTTTTTCCTTCTAGTTTGTAACAAGGTAGAAGCCATGTAATTTTCTTCCTTCATCTTTTTGTTAAGATAATGTAATTTTGGATTGGTTAATAAAATGTCTATTTTTTGGGGATTTTTAATTTTTTTTCTCAATAATAATCAACCTCATTCTACATCCCTCAATTTAGGAGAATAAGAGCCTTAAAGTGGACAATATCTACACATTTGGGTTGAATTATTACAAATGGTATTAGAGTTATGCCAGAAGTGTGGGCCCACACATGGTCAATTGAGCCTTCATTATGAGACACATTATCTAGGGGAATACCTAAAAATTGGGGTGCTACTGGGTCCTGCTTGTCACATTTTAGCAAAGTATTATGATGAAGCATGTATGGGTATGACTCTTTCTTATGTCCATGCCTGTCGCATTCAGAGTACATGCTTTCAATACCAAATACAAATTCAGTTGGGCATATTTTGCAATCTCAATAAAGGTTCTGAATGGCCCATTAAGGTTTAACTGACCTAACAAACCTACCTTGTACAGGCATCACCTTTCCTAGGCCCATTTGCCCAAAGGTCCACAAGAATGATTGTCCGCTTAGGGACATAACACTGATCAGGCCAATGGGCTCATCCTGGAACAGCCTAATGCACATTGAGCATCTGTAATTCAAGAGCGAAACCACCTGTGGTATGCTCGGTAGTGATAAACCTCATCACTCCAGGTGAACACGTCTCCAAGTCTTGATCCACGTTTATATACACGACATTATCTGGGTATTTTCGGGCATCAGGCCTATAGACTGTGCAGGTTCCAAGGCCACTATCGTCCTCTTCCTACCACTTAACTTCCAACTACGATTGTCGATAGTGGACCACCCATCTGTCGCTTTAGGAACGCTTCTGCCGAGAAACAGACCTGGTGATGGAACCAAGTTCCAATGCCATCATCGTTTCCTTTCACATATAATTAAACATCCACTTAGATGAAATGGTATTAGACCTCCCCATCCACTGAACTAGAAAATGGTCATAGCAGTCCCACAAGCTATAACTATAAATATGGAAGGGGGGATCAATGGAGAGGGGGCTGGAAAAATTGAAAGGAGGAAGGAGGAAGGAGGAAGGAGAAGGGAATTGAGGCACTTGGGCTGCCGAGTACAGAGTCACCTCATTGTAGGAAATCCGAAAACCCACCATACAAATAGATTGTGAGCCCAAACATCATACAGATCCAGTTGCTGTATTTGGGTGTGCATAATTAGCGCCGTCTGTGGGAATCTCCTACGTAGCGGTGGTTTTTTGCGAGGCACCTTAGGAGAATGTGGGAGAGTAGATTGGGAAGTTATGCTGAGAGCGGCTCTGGTGGGTCTTCACAAGGGTCAGCATGGCGAGATAGGAGACAGAAGAGACACGAGGATAGGCGGCAAAATGAAGCAGAGGAGTCCGGGCTTAGAGAAGGATCGTTCCAGACACTTCAGGCAGTGTCTGACACCTCGGGGTGTGGCTACCGCGAAAGGGAGAACTAAGAGCTCGGACAAAAGGATTGGGAGCTTGAGCGTTTGCGCGGGTTGGTAAGAGATTTGGAATTAGAAGTAAGGGTCAGACATCGAAGAAGGGATCACGGAGGACGTAGAGAAAGATTTGTCAATATAGTGGCCCACAGTGCAGCAGGATCCTAACAGTCCGGTTCTCATCGGCATCGCGAGCGTTCACAGGAATATGTGAACCGTGATTTGACCTCCTCGAATGAAGGGCGACCTCAAAACGCAGCCATGGACACCATGAGCAGGGCACTGCGCCAAGCTGCCAGATCTCCGTTTTCAAGGGACATCGAGAGCGCCTTTATGCCGAGCAGATTCACGCGACCACCGTTCAATTCCTACACGAGAAAGACAGACCCAGTGGAACACATGAGCCACTACATCCAGATGATGTCTTTACACGCCCATAATGACGCGTTGATATGTAAAGTCTTCCCGTTGAGCCTCGGCCTCATAGCTTTGAGGTGGTTCAACGGGTTAAAGAAGGGATCGATTCACAACTTCTCGGAATTGATATAGAAGTTTGGTGTACGGTTCGAGATGTGCAGCTGGGTTCCTCAACCTGTGGACGCATTATTATCAATGAAAATGGGGGCCGGGGAAACTCTTTGCAACTATGCTAGTCGGTACTAGGAGCTATATAATGAGATCAGCGGAGGTAACGAAAAGATCGCGGCAAGTACTTTTCGCATGGGATTGCCCAACCGGGTGGGACTGAGGGAATCTTTGACGAGGAAACCCCCCGAGGATATGAGGCAACTGATGAGACGCATCGAAGAGTATAAGCGGTTGGAGGATGACTGGTTACAGAGTAAGGGAAAAGCTCCAGTAATAAATTACCCTTGGAACAGTGGCTTCCAACCCAGACCACGGAGGGATCTGAGGATTTAAAAACTTGGCCCAGGAACAGGGGGTGAATGTAGTCTTCAAAAAGCCGGTCCACAGGATTATCGATCGAATAAAAAACGAGCCATACTTCAAGTGGTCGAATAGGATAGCGGGTGACCCAGCGAGAAGAAACCAAAATCTATACTGCACGTACCACAAGGACAAAAGGGCACACAATCGAGTAGTGTAGGGTGCTGAAAGACCATCTGGAGCAGTTGGTGAATGCCAGGCATCTTAAAGAATTCGTAGTCATGGGATACCACGGGGCCGGGCAGAACGATCGTATGCGCGAGAATCCCCTCCTACCTCCTTTGGGAGTGATAGAGGTCATCCATGCGGTACCAAGGGAATTCCTGGCAAAAGAAGTCTTGACTATGTCATCGGCAGAAGGAAGCACAAGCGAATATCCTAAAAAGAAGCTATGGTGCGCCAATCAGCCCATTGCCTTCGACGATGATGACTTGAATGGCACCATCCAACCACACGGCGATGCCTTGGTGGTCACGGCCCGCATAAGAAGGTTTGTAGTAAAAAGGATAAAGATAGATCAGGGGAGCGGGGCGGACGTGATGTACCCCGACTTATACAGGGGGTTCCGACTAAGGAAAGAGGATTTATCCAAGTATGACGCACCGCTAATGGGGTTCGATGGCCATGTGATGGTCCCGAAAGGATAAATTTCGTTCCCCGTTAGCATGGAAGGGAAGGAGGTAACCGTGACGTTCATAGTGGTCGCATCTTACTCGCCGTACACTGCTATCCTAAGAAGGCCCTGGATTCACGACATGGGGGCTGTGCCTTCCTCACTACACGTGAAGGTCAAGTTCCGCACAGAAGATGAAATCGCGGTGATTAGAGGTAGCCAGTAAGCGGCCAGATAGTGCTTAGTAGCTGCCACGAACAAGGGGGATGAGCAGGTAAAGCTCGTCCAAAAGATGGCCTTATAGCAATTACAGCAACCCCAAGTGGAACCAGGGGTTAACTGTGCCGAGGACGTGCTGAGGGTGAGGTTATTGCCAGACGGTGATAGGCACTTTCAGATAGGGACGGGCTTAAGGGGCAAAGAGAGGGTGGAGCTATTGCTTCTTCTCATGCAGAATATGGATGTATTCGCGTGGAGTCCATATGAGGTGCTGGGAGTCGACCTCGAGTTTATAGTTCATAAGCTCAATGTGGATCCTTTATACCCTCCTAGAAAGTAGAAACCGAGGAGATCGGCGAAAGAGCATGTCAAGGCCGTGAGGCAAGAAGTGGGGAAATTGAGGGAAGTGGGGTCTATAAAGGAAATTGTCTTCCTCGTTTGGCTTGCCAACACCGTGGTGGTAAGAAAAACGAATGGCAAGTGGAGGGTTTGCGTTGATTTCACCGATTTAAACCAAGCATGCCTAAAGGATCCCTTTCCTATGCCGAGAATTGATCAGCTGGTAGATGCTACATGCGGGCACCCCATATTGAGTTTTCAAGATGCCTTCCAAGGTTACCACCAGATTGCATTGTCTGCCGAGGATCAGGAAAAAACCTCGTTTATAACAGCTAATGCCAATTACCATTATACGGTAATGCAGTTTGGACTAAAGAACGCGGGGGCCACTACCAACGAATGATGACGAGGATGTTCAGGGATAAGATCGGGCGAACGGTCGAAGTATACATTGACGACATGGTGATAAAAAGCAAATAGGAAGGATAACATGTCGGCGACCTAAGAGAAGTGTTTGAAATACTGCGGCGACACCGTCTTCGCCTTAATGCCGACAAGTGCACTTTTGGTGTGGGTTCCGGCAAGTTCCTGGGATATTTATTCACGAAGTGGGGTATCGAGGTCAATCCCGAGCAAATAGAGGCCGTGAGACGCCTCAAACCACCGAGCAATCCGAAAGAGGTCCAGAAATTAATTGGTATGTTGACTGCCCTTAACCAGTTTATATCCAAGTTCGCTGATCGGTGACAAAGCGTTTTACGATCTAAAAGAATATCTTGGGCGAGCCCCAACATTGACGGCACCAGAACTTGGGGAGGACCTTTACATGTACCTCTTGGTATCCGAGCATGTGGCCAGTGCGGTACTTTTAAAGGATAATGGTGTGCAATTGCCAATCTACTACGTAAGCAAAACATTTGTAGACGCCGAGACGAGGTATTTACCACTAGAAAAGTTGGTACTGGCTCTAGTGCATTCCATTCGGAAACTGTCTCATTACTTCCAGGCCCACATAGTCTATGTCCTGACCGAAAACCCACTTCAGTCATTGCTGAGAAGATCAGACTTCACCGGGAGGATAGCTAAATAGGGGACCCGACTCGGCTTTTTTGACATTAAGTACAGGCCGAGGGACTCGGTAAAGGGACAGGTACTTGCAGACTTTATTGCCAAATTCTTGCTGAGGAGTACGGATGTTGTCTGCCTGGTAAAGGTTAAGTCATGGAAGGTATTCGTGGATGGTGCGTCCAACATGGCTAGAGTGGGGGCTGGGATTGTGGTCATCACCCCAGACGGTACAAGGTTGGAACAATCATTCAGACTAGACTTTAGGGCCTCTAATAACGAAGCCAAGTACGAGGCGCTGTTGGCCAGGTTAAGAGTCGCCATGGACTTGGGGGCTATGGAGGTGGAGTTATACTCAGATTCTCGGCTCATTGTGAACCAAGTGTTGGGATGTTTCGAGGCCAAAGACCCACGGATGGCCGAATACCTGCAGATGGTAAAGTAGGCTTTAGGCCATTTCTCGAGCCCGAAGGTAGAGAAAATTTCGAGAGGACAGAACTGCCATGCCGACTACCTAGCTACATTAGCATCCTCGATAGACAGTGAACTACCACAGCTAGTCAGGATAGAGCTAGTGAAGGAGCCGAGCATTAGGGCAAAAACGGAGGTATTACAAATCATAGCCACCGAAAGGTGTTGGATGGATCCCATAATCGAGTTTTTGGCCGAGGATCGAGTTCTGGAGGACGAAAAGTAGGTAGCCAAAGTGCGGCGGAATGCTCCTCCGTACTGGCTATCTTCGAGCTGGAAGCTGTATCGGAGATCTTTTAGGGGAACCTACTTACAATGTTTGCACCCTAGCCTGACAGAAGGCCTTCTAGCCAAGCTCCATGAGGGTTTGTGCGGAAGCCATGTTGGTGGATGATCATTGGCCCACCGGGCATTGACTCAAGGGTTTTGGTGGCCATAAATGCAGAAAGACGCCCTTGAATATGCATGGAGATGCAAACAATGCCAAAAACACGCATCAATGATCCATCAGCCTGCAGGGAACCTAAATCTCGTCAGTAGCCCATGCTCCTTCGCTCAGTAGGGGTTGGACATAGTCGGGCCTTTTGCCCGAGCAACCGGGAACCGAAGGTTTGTGTTGGTTGCGATGGATTATTTCACCAAATGGGCAGAAGTAGAGGAATTGGCTAACATCCGGGTCGTAGACGTTACAAAATTTATATGGAAGAACATCATAACAAGATTCGGGGCGCCAGAGTCATTCGTGTCTGATAACAGGCTGCAATTTGATAGCAGGGCCTTCCATGAATTCTGCAGCAACCTTGGCATCCGAAACCGGTACTCTACCCCGGCATACCCGCAAAGCAATGGCCAAGCCAAAGCCACGAATAAGGCTATCGTCAACGGACTAAAGAGAAGGCTGGACAGCGCTAAAGGCAGGTGGGCTGAGGAGCTACCGAGTGTCCTTTGGGCGTACTGGACAACACCGAGGAGATCCACGAGAGAAATGCCTTTTTCTCTGGCTTTTGGGGTACAATGTTTGCACCCCAGCCTGACAGAAGGCCTTCTAGCCAAGCTCCATGAGGGTTTGTGCGGAAGCTATGTTGGTGGATGATCATTGGCCCACCGGGCAATGACTCAAGGGTTTTGGTGGCCGCAAATGCAGAAAGACGCCCTTGAATATGCACGGAGATGCAAACAATGCCAAAAACACGCATCAATGATCCATCAGCCTGCAGGGAACCTAAATCCCGTCAGTAGCCCATGGCCCTTCACTCAGTGGGGGTTGGACATAGTCGGGCCTTTTCCCCGAGCAACCGGGAACCGAAGGTTTGTGTTGGTTGCGGTGGATTATTTCACCAAATCGGCAGAAGTAGAGGCATTGGCGAACATCCGGGACGTAGACGTTAAAAAATTTATATGGAAGAACATCATAACAAGATTCGGGGCGCCAAAGTCATTCGTGTCGGATAACGAGCTGTAATTTGACAACAGGGCCTTCCATGAATTCTGCAGCAACCTTGGCATCTGAAATCGAAACTCTACTCCGGCATACCTGCAAAGCAATGGCCAAGCCGAAGCCACGAATAAGGTTATCGTCAACGGACTAAAGAGAAGGCTGGACAGCGCCAAAGGAAGGTGGGCTGAGGAGCTACCGAGTGTCCTTTGGGCGTACCAGACAACACCGAGGAGATCCACTGGAGAAATGCCTTTTTCTCTGGCTTTCAAGGCAGAAGCCGTCATCCTAGCCGAGATAAACCTGTGCAATACCCAGGTAGCTGAATTCACCCCAATAGAGAACGACAAATTAATGCTGGACCGGCTAAATCTATTAGAGGAGTGCCGCGAAGCAGCGACGATCCGGTTGGCACAGTACTAGCAGAAGCTCGCCCAAAGGTACAACAAAAACGTGAGGAAAAGAGAATTTGTCGCCGGGGATTTGGTTTTACGAGAAGTTATAGGGAACACTCGGGACCTGAACGCGAGGAAATTGGCCCTGTCCTGGAAGGGGCCATACCGAGTAACGGTCATTGCTGGCGCAGGAGTATACTATTAGAAAGATCTGAATGAGAAACCGTTGCACCATCCTTGGAATGTTTGAAATCTTAAAAAAGTTTTATTACTGATTAACCATGTTTCAGTAAGTGTAACCTAGGGTCAGTACGTGTCAATATAATACCTGTTCGTATTTTCGCACGAAACTACATTCTTTTATTTTTGATCGATAATTGTGAACAGGATCATGAGAACAATTAACCATCTTCTAAGGACAGAAACCTGAACTCGGTTCGATCCCTATCACCGAGCAGGTGGAAACCTTAACTATCTTCTAAGGATAGAAACCAAACCTCGGTTCGATCCCTATTACCATGTAGGTGGAAACCTTAACTATCTTCTAAGGGCAGAAACCTGACCTCGGGTTAATCCCTATCACCGAGTAGGTGGAAACCTTAACTATCTTCTAAGGACAGAAACCTGACCTCGGTTCAATCCTTATCACCGAGTAGGTGAAAACCTTAAGTGACTTTCGTCTAAGAACAAAAAGTTGACCTCGGTTCGATCCCTATCACCAGGCAGGTGAAAATCTTAAGTGACTTTCTTCCAAGAACAAAAACCTGACCTCGGTTCGATCCCTATCACCGGGTAAGTGGAAGCCTTAAATGACTTTCTTCCAAGGACGGAAACCTAACCTCGGTTCGATCCCTATCATCGAGCAAGTGGAAACCTTAACTATCTTCTAAGGACAGAAACTTAACCTCGATTTGATCCCTATCACCGAGCAGGTGGAAACCTTTACTATCTTCTAAGGACAGAAACCTAACCTCGAGTCGATCCCTATCACCGAACAGGTAGAAACCTTAACTATCTACTAAGGACAGAAACCTGACCTTGGTTTAATCCCAATCATCGGGCAGGTGGAAACCTTAAGTGACTTTCTTCTATGGACAGAAACCTGACCTCGATTCGATCCCTATCACTGGGCAGGTAGAAAGCTTAAGTGACTTTCTTTCAAGGACAGAAACCTGACCTTAGTTCGATCCCTATCATCGGGCAGGTGGAAACCTCAATTGATTCTCCTAATGACGAAAGCCTGTTCTCAGTTCAGATCCTATCACCGGACAAACGGAAAACTTAAGGCGCTATCACCTAAGCCAGTCTAAGCGCAATTATCTCATAAAACTTAATTGACTTCTAAAGGAACAAGCCCTCTAGTGGCCTAATTATCCCCATATGTCTAAGCCTGCCTAAGGCATAATCATTTTCTAAGGACCGATCATGATCGTCTGTGAATCCTACAATTCCCGAGCTGGCTTAGGTGCATAAAAGAATTGTGAGGAAAAACAAAACGCATGCATCCAAATTAGGATAATAAAAATTAAAACCGAACAGTATGAATTAAAACTGTCAAAGCAGTAGCTCAATTGTCTCATTGCCACATCTTAGCGATCTGAGCTCTTGTTGAAAACAAACTAAAATAAAATTTTAAAAGGGGGCTTCATCTTCATGTCCTCACATTCTGGGGTCGGAAGAGAGAGTTTGGGCAAAAGGCTGTCTGGTAGCTCCTTCAGCAAGCTGAGAAGAGGGGGGAGTCTGGTTTTGTGCACCATCGTCTCCAGCAGAGGCGTTGCTTATGGCTTCCAAATCCACCATCTCTATGTGAGAATCAATCGCCCATACAAGGTCCCTCAAGCTTGGCGTATCCTCATCGTCGGCGCCGGTTTGGCTCTGCGCAAGTTGCATATTGACCGGGTGTAGAATCTGCTTGGGATCCCACAATGGGGAACCCTTGGCAATCCCTGCAGCGTGAAGGGCAGCCATCCAACCCTCGCCAAAACTATGCTACCGAGCTTGTTGAACAATGGGCTCCACCGAATTTTCTACCTCCATGAAACCCACATTGTACCACTTGTCCTCACAAGCCTTAAGGGCATCTTTCAGAGTGGTGATTTGGTCAGCCTGGGCCAAATTCAAGCTGTTCGCCTTCGCCAGCTCAAGCTCCGTCTCCTCCAGTTTGGTCGTCATGTCCCCCAGCTTGTCCTCCGCCGCCTGCCTCGCCCTCTCGGCATCTACTGCCTTTCTTTTAGTAGCATTGGTAGCCTCTCCCCTCTCCTCGGCCAAAACCTCTGCAGCAGCCCTCAACTCCAATGCCCGCTCAATAGCCTCAGCCCCCTCTTTCAGCCTCTCGTCCACGATGGAAGTCAGTTGCGCCGCTTACGAGCATAGTGACAGCAAGGTGTTGAGGTCAGGCAGATTTCTACATATCATAAGAAATGATAGAGCTAAAAACTTTACCACAATAGTGTGCCACTGTAGCTGCCGCGTCAAGCGACTTGTCATCACCATCGGAATAAATATGGACGTCTTCGGGCAGCAAAAGGCCTTGCGCCAAACTTTGGGCCACTCCTCCCTCATCGCCCTTATCCCATCTCCAGACGTAGGCTGTCGCCGGCAAGTCCCCTTCACCGAGCGTAAAAGTATGCCACCAGCCGACTTCGTTTCGAGGAGGGGACGTCACATCGGCCCCAACCTGAGCAGTTGCTGGGGTGACAACCCGCGCCTCCTGAATCGTCGGCCCACCCTTAGGGTGGGGCGGGGTCTTTGGCAGTGCATCGCTGGGAACGAGTACGTTCTTATCGGCGGCCCTTTTACTCTTTCAGGCTTCTCCAGCGGGCTGAGGGCCCTGACTCGCACCTACTGGGGATCGAGGTTGGAGGCCAGGGCCGGCATCGAGTATGAATCGAGAAAGGGTCATCGTCCTTTTTCTCACCATCTTTTCTCTCGAGGTAGGTGCAGCGCCTATTGGTTCGACGGCTCTTCCCTCAGCTACTGAGGGAGCATTTGCCTGCTGCTCGATGGCTTCGGGTCTCCTCCGATTTTGAGACACGCGCTCGGCAGACTCGTCCTTGATCGGTGGAATGTCGTCTGCAGCTGTGTAGTGGAAGCCAAGATCTCGGGCCGAAACCCTGTCAAGTAGTGTACACGGGGTTGACTTCGAGGATCAAGTGGGATGCCCTAAGCTGCCCGTCGTCATGCATGAAAATCTCTGACTGAAGAACAAAGTTTAGATCTCACGCGTGGATGACTCTTATGTCCGATAAAAACCTCTTTGATTCTGTAATAAGTCCAAAAAGACAACAGTCAGTTAAATGCGCAAACAAGGCATGAATCTAAAATGAATAATGAGTCTTGGTACCGACCAACGTCGCGAGGCGTAAGCGGGCAATGTAGCTCCCTGGTGAGCCAGTTGCCACGCACCCGGGCGAACTCTTCGGCGGAGCTCCTATTTGAATCTGGTAGGCAGGATATCAACCGGACTCACGTATCCCTAGTCTTTAAATAATAACCTTTCGAAAAGTTTCCGCATAATTTGTACATAAAATTAATAACGTGATGATTTAAGTGCAGCCCGAACAACTAGTTCAGTCGGCTGACACAACTAACAACCCTATAAAAGTTGGGGGGAAGCTGGTCGGGACACAAGGGTACTTATGATGAGGGGGTCTATGGGGAACCTAACACCTCCCTTTAATACCAACATCAACGGAAAAAAGACGATGTTTCGGCCTATAGCCCTCTCGAGAGCAATGTCGTCCTCATTACAGTATGCGATATCCACATTCTTGGGGATACCAAAAGTCTCTCTAAAATTGGCCAAGGCCGCCCCAGGGGTCAAAAGTTGAGAAAAACTCATCCCTAAAATTATAAGGCAGGGAGAAAATCAAAAAGGGAAGAAAGAGAGAACTTACTTGGGGACCCTAGAAAATGGAGAACTAGAATATTTTTCGCGAATGGAATGCTCGGCAGAGAAGGTATTGAGAGAGTGCAAAAAGTGAAATGAGGACTTGAAAGGGGGAATATATAGGCGCGAGGGCATTTAATGAGGGTAGGAGCGGGAAAAAGCCCCTCCCAGCCTTTTTCTTGGGTAACCTGCCCACATGCGTGGGCACGGCTTACGAACTGTCGGTCTATTGCCATCTGACGGTTCGCCAACCGATGAGTCATAATTACAGAAGTGACAGGCTGTCGCGGCACTGCTTTTTGAAAAGTCCACGGCAGCTGACCTAGCTGCACATATGAAAGATAATTGGTGATCTCACCGACACCTGGCCTCGTAAACCTTGATTCATCACCAAGGACCGTGCATGAATCAAGGGGGGGCTATTGTACGGCATCACCTTTCCCAATCCCATTTGCCCAGAGGCCCACAAGAATGATTGTCCGCTTAGGGACCTAACATTGATTAGGCCAACGGGCTCATCCCGGACCAACCTAACGCACACCGAGCATCTGTAATTCAGGAGCGAAACCACCCGTGGTATGCTCGGCAGTGATAAACCTCGTCACTCTGAGTGAACACGTCTCCAAGTCTTGATCCACGTTTATATGCACGGCATTATCTGGGTATCGCCGGGCATCAGACCTACAGACTGTGCAGGTTTCGAGACCATTATTGTCCTCTTCCCACCACCTAACCTCCAACTACGATTGTCGGTTGTGGACCACCTATCTCTCGCTTTGGGAACGCTTCTGCTGGGAAACAAACCTGGCGGTGGAACCAAGTTCCAATGCCATCATCATTTCCTTTCACTCATAATTAAACATCCACTTAGATGAAATGGTATTGGACCTTCCCATCCACTGAACTAGAAAATGGTCATAGCAGCCCCACAAGCTGTAACTATAAATAGGGAAGGGAGGACCAATGGAGAGGGGGCTGGAAAAATTGAAAGGAGGAAGGAGGAAAGAGAAGGGAATTGAGGCACTTGGGCTGCCGAGCACAGAGTCACCCCATTGTAGGAAATCCGAAAACCCACTATACAAATAGATTGTGAGCCCAAACATCGTACAGGCCCAGTTGCTGTATTTGGGTGCGCACGTACCTCTAGAGTGGTAGAACAACAAAACATGCTAGAATCAACAAAGAACCGGATTGATCAAACTACTAATTTACTATAAATTCTTTAATCATAATACTCAATAGGATCAAAACTCATGCCTTCTACTGCTATGATCCACACCACTTTTTGAGTAAATTCCTTTGTTTGGGCCGTTAATTAGTTTTTTTTGCTACTTATGGTCATTTTTCTTTTATTATTGGAGTAAATTTCAATTTAAATTTTAGAACAAAGTCCTCCCTCTTTTGAAATGTCTCCTTTAGAAGTAGGATTTAATTTTACAATTTTCTCAATTTTGAATTTTTAAGTATTTTTTTCTTAATTTTCAACTTAATTTTGTGCTTAACACGAATAAATTTTTTTTAGCTAGGAGTGTTTTAAGGTTTTCCCCTATATATATGTGTGTGTGTTTCTCAACAAAAAAAAAAAAAAAAAAAGGTTTTTTACGTCTTCAGTAACCCTGAGACTTCTATTTTCTATTTACGTGTTATGTTTCTTATGGCTTTCGCTTGTATCAATAAGAATTGTCATAAAGTTTTCAAAAGTTATGAGACTTGGAAATTATATTTATATATATATATATATATATATACACCTTTACTAGTACTATGAGAGACAGATTAAGTTCAGGAGGGCTTTGATTCAATGTTTCTGTTCTTTGGATAGCTGGAAGACGAAAATCCAATTTTGTCTCCATCATCAAAGACCTGGTTTTGAAGCATATCCTTGCTCAAGGCTCCTGTGATACAACCCAGAAGCTTTTCTCTGTAGCTAGTAGTGTCCTTAGTTTGATCCCTCAACAAAGCCACTAGCCTTTGAGGCTCCAACTTCCCTGTCTTTAGCTCTTTTGGTACTTCTCTGCAAACTATATGCAACCTCAACAAAGCTTACCAACATGAAGTTTGCCTTTTAGTAATATTTTTCTTTTCTTTTTACGTATAGTTTTTGAGACCTCTCTAATTGCCCTGGGCGGCCATTTCAATAACTACAAAATATTTGTTTGTGTGGTTGTAAGGATAGGTGATTTGTGATCACATTATAATTCGACAAACCATTATGTATACAAACCATTATAATTCGACAAACCATTGCTATTTGGGCTGACTCATCATTACTTGGCCCAAGCTAAGCTAAAGTGACGGCCCAGGAATATTGACGTCCCACTAATTGAAATGGAGTTCTCCATGACAACCTACTTCAACAACTTTTGAAGAAAACTTGGTCGGGATCTGGTGAACCCTAGAGACCAAAGCAGAAGGAGACAAAAAAAAGGACCCTCCCTCCACTAAAAAAGACTGATATAATTGCAAATTCGCAATAATGACAGCAAGAATCAAATCCGGAACAGTCTCAAACTCTCACCGACCAAAAATCAAGACCCTGAAAATGAAATCTTCGGAATAGAATCCGAGTCCAAAGATTCCCCCTTATAGAAACAAAAATCCACAAGAATAGAAATGAATCCTCAACAAACATGGGATTTGTGTCAGAGAAATATTATATTAAGAGTTTGTTTATGTTTATTTTGCTAAAATTGAATTTTTTTTTACTGTATAGTAGATAAATGTAAAAGTTAGTTGAAATAATATTGTAAAATCTATGAATAGTACCAAAAAGTACAGTAAGACCTATAAATAGTAGTAAAAATAAGCTAAATAGTAAAATAAGTTAGCAAAATTAATCATGCCAAAGGGTTACTAAGGGTCTGTTTGAAATCCGCTTATTTTGCTGAAACTAAAAACTTTTTCCTAAAAGTGATATAGATAAATGTAAAAGTTAGCTGAAATAGTATAATAGGACTCATGAATAGTACCAAAAATGCAGTGAGCCTATGAATAATAGCAAAAATAAGTTGAATAATAAAATAAGTTGGCAAAAAATAAATTATCCAAACAGACACTAAGTTTCACGTAGAAAATGAGAACGTAGACAATGAAAGTGATATCATATGAGTTTATAAACCATAGGCTGGACATTGAATTGAGTTTAGGCAGGTGTAGGTTGGGTTCTCTTATCCAAACAATAATATAGAGCAAACTACATTTTTAGTTTTGATACTTTGTACCATATTTCAATATGATTCATAATCTTTCAATTATATCAATTTGGTCTATAATCTTTCAATGTCGTTTCACTTTAGTTATTGTTGTTATCTCTTGAATGAAAATTTCTGATGTGGCAAATAGTCAAAATAAAAATTTAGTTCATTACTACATCGATGGAAACTAATATTTTATTTTGGCTATTAGCCACGTCTACAATATTCATTCAAGAGATAATGGAAGTGACTAAATAAACACGAAATTGGAATGTTAGGGACCAAATTAACACATTTAAGGTTAGAGACCAAATTTATATATGGTGTAAAGAACAGAGACTAAATTTAAATATGGTGTAAACAATATGGACCAAATACGTAGTTTACCTAATAATATTTTATTAATAGTTTAGTGTAGCAAGCAATTTATTTATGATAATGTTTAAATTTGTGTATTGACCTATTGTACTAAGGATAAAATTTAGTTACAAAATTTGTTGTAAACTAAGATTACAACCTTACTCAATATCTTTTTATAAGAGGTAAATTTTGACAAATTCACCATTAGATTACAATTTCTTTTTATATCTCCATGCTTGCAAAATTTATAGAAAATTAAAGATTAATAGCTATGTTATTGATAAATTGTTTAAATTGTAAGGATTTGTAGTTTAAAATTATGCATAAAATATAAGCTTATGATCTTATAAAATATAAGCTTATAGATCATATAATCAATAATACCTAATTAGTATAAAATTTGACATGCGTATTAAGAATGTAAAGAAAATGTAATTCACTGATTAGATTTTCAAAATATACAATTATGTAATTTTTTTTTTAAAATTATAATTTTAAGTTATAACTAATTTTGTAATTAAATTTTATCATTATAGTAATTAATTTGAGATAATATATGTATTCATATGCTTATAGAAAGGATATTGGATTGACTTTAAGCATATATCATGTATGGACTATGCCCGCTTATTTAAATAATAATATTTTATTAATAGTTCAGTTGGCCGATCATTTTATTTATGATGATGATTAGACACGTGTATTGCACTCATTCCTATGATAGAACTCCAGTTCTCTTGTCAACTCTTGTCAAGAAAATCTTTGGTCAGTGGATTGCTATCCATTAATAGTCTTTAGGTTAAATCATACCTTCCCTACTCTTTCACAAATTAAACTGGAGATGATCAATATGTTACATGGATGATGCATGATGGATATGTGAACTATACTTTACCTTTTAATAATAGTTAAACAAAGTAAAGGCAGGCACTTCATTCGTCGGCTCATGGGTGGGTTTGTGATGAGGAGACAACCTTTGCTTTACTCGTCATCCATGATGAATTACATTCTCTTGTTAGCGATGATGCTATCATTTTGTTTTTTAAAAAATTATTCTAACCCCGATAATTTAATAGTGTAACAAATTAAATTATACGGTTTCAAAAATAACAACCAAAATTCCAAAGTTTTTTCATTTTTATTTTTAAAGGTCCAAACACAATTCCATTCTACCTAAATGAGTTACTATTTAAGTTGTTAATTTTTGAAATTTAAAGATTTAATTGGTTTTTTTAATCAATAAGTTGTTACCTTAAAATATACTTTTTTAATATATATATATATATATATATAAAAGTTTGTTTTAGAGAGAGTTTCAACTTATGACGTTTGCTCTTAATAATAGCTATTTATCATCAAACCAAGACACCCATTAATTTTTCGTGTAGGTGAAAATTGAATCTCAAATTTCTTATTCAACCATAAAAAATTTTGCTAGTTGATTTTAGAGATATAGACACTATATATAAAAAATCTAAATTAAAAAAGAAAAGGTGGGGGTATGCTTTCTTTTTCACTTAAGTTGAACCAATCGTGTGAGAAAAAAAAATAGTTGAACCAATCCAATGCCATCATATATGCGGACAGCCGCATATTATATGCCGACAGCCGCAGAATTCTAAAAACATATTCAACTTTTGCTAATCATCCCACCCATACCTTAAAAGAATTATTTATCTATAACATAATGATCATGGTCTACTTATGTTTTTTGAAGTTATTATTCTTTTTTTTTGTTTGCTAAAAATAGATTACTCCTTTTATATATTGTAGTTATCTTTAACATTCGTTCACTTTTGGTCAAAATTCTCTTTATGTTGTCAATATCTTCAGCAATAATCCTTTTTTGGTAAGAAAATACCGTCAATTTGTCTTTCCAACCATGCATCATTACTTCCATCAATCTTTACTATTCTCATCATGGGTTTTGAATGAAGGGCTAGAAGCCGAGCAGCAGAGCAGAACATTCGTTGCTTGCTTCACATGCTTTAAAAAAAAAAGCAATAAATTATTAATCACCAAAAAAGAGTTTCTTATTTTTATTTTTGTGTCATTATCGTCAAATTCTGTAATGCGGTGTAGTGGGTACTGGGTATGCACAAAGCGCGAGTACAAGTTCGACTCTAATATTTTCATATTCAGCTATAAAAAAGACTTCCAAATTTTCACTGTATACGTTATTTTGGTCTCCTATGCTTCTGCAGCTCTGGATGTGATACCGACTAGACTACAGTGACCTACACTAATTAATTATTTGTGTTTAGAATTAGATTATAAGCTAGTTTTTTAACTGCAAAATAATTCTTTTTGTGTTTAGGACTACACTAATTGTGTGTGTTTAAGCTAGCTTTTATATATGAACAGTCTAACTCCAACACTCTTTAACTTAGTCTGATTTTTTCGTTCAACTCAGGTAAGTAGGCTGAGAGGATTTTGGATCGATGAACCCAAAGGTCGGTTTACATAATACTAATTTAATCTACTCAAATAGGATTGTAAAGATCCAATCGAGTCGAATTGATGTTTTTCTTTATTTTGAAAGTTACTACACTAGGAATGAAATTTGAATCCTAAGTTTTCTTGTAAAGGATAGAATAGAAAAATGTTACTTAGATACAAGACTCTTGTTAATCAATAGATACCAGACTCTTGTTAATCAATACAAGTTTAGAAAATTCAATATTAATTCATTTAATTTTATTTTAAATACAAGTCGAGTTCAAGTTTATCACCAAGCTAGATTATGTGTAGAGGTGTACATGGGTTAGGTTTGAGAGTTCTTTCAACCCTGCCTAATAAAGTCGACTTTAGGGATGGCCATGAGTAGGGTATGGGTATACCCGATTCATACCCTATCCGAAAAATTTACCTATGGATACCCAAATATCAATATCCATTAGTATCCATACCCGAATCTTACCCGAATTATTATCCATGGATATCCATACCCTACCCGAAACTCGAAACCTTTTTATTATTATTTTTTTGATAATAATATCCATACCCAAATCTTACCCGAATTATACCCGAATCATTTTAACTTAAAAACTAACCATACCCGAATATTAATTATTATTTTTTTCTCTTATAAAAAAATTATAAAATTATTTTTAAGCGATACCCTTAAAATATCCGTTAAAATTACTTTAATTTTAAAATGCACCACGCACAATATATCGGCTAATGTAACAAAATTACAACTTGTCTTGCATTATTGTTTATTCTCTCCATCCTCACATGCTGGGAAGCTTGACCATGTATATAACACAGTTCTACCTTTTTTTTTTTTTGGAGAAGAACACAGTTTTACTTAGGTCTGGCAATGCTCATATGATAAATCCCACAATTTTAATGGTGGTGTATTGGTCTGATCTCAAACACAACTAAGAGTCTTCCATTCCACATATCAATCTTAAATACACGCTTTACAAAGAATGAAGTAGCAAAAAACACCAAACACTGTTTATGATTGAAATAAGAGGTCTAAATAAACTTCAATTTAGATTATTTTTGTTGCTTAATGTAAAAAATATGCCAAACTCAGTTATAAAGTGGGACAAGTTTGGGTGGAAATATTGAATATAAATTGAAGAGCAGCACCTTTTTCGTTTTGCACTGCAATAGTGCTGAAAAGAAATCACAAATCTGGAAGTTCGATGATTAAATTACAAGGCAAATAAGCAGGGACTATATGAAATCAGAGGTTTGGAAGCTAAGTGATTTGATTGTAAAGTTGATCTAATCTGCTTAAGGCATTGACAACTCCTTCCTCTTGCTAGGTGACTAGATTAGGAGTTTTTATTTCAATCTTCTTAATGAATTGACAAATACTAATTAGTTTTCATAGTGCAAAACTTAGCTCTCAAATCAGATATCCAATATCATGAAGAAAGATTCAGCCATTAAACAAGAAATTGAGAATGCTTAAAGAATTGTAAAAAAAAAAAAATTTAATTTAGCAATAGATCATCAATTTAAATCCAAGTGAATGCACCCATTTTTTATGCATAGATGGTAGAAAAGTTAGGAGTGTGAATTCAGGCGCAGCAAAAACAGAGAGTACTAAAAATGATGATATGCTTCAGTTAAATGATGAGCTCGAACAGTTTTTATTTCAAGCCTGGCTTATCTGGAATCAAAGAAATGCAATGTTACATGGGAAACAGATGCAATCGAACTAAAAATTGATTTGATTAGGAATCGTTGAAAAACCAAAAACCCCCCTAAATACTAAAAACCCTTCTAACACATACCCAGTTGATAAAATTCAATCAAAAACCAAATTCGACACATACCTAGCTAACTTCAAACTCTAAAACCAAAATCTAACACACGCTAGTTGACAAATTCAATCTAGAAAAGTAAACAAAAGTTAATAATCAACAGAACCCAGATCCCCACAGAAAATATTTTTCTTTTGAAACCAAACAAGCAAAGAATGAGTCATTTACCTGTGCAAGCGAGCGGACCAAGCACAAAACAGAGAGAGAGAGAGAGAGAGAGAGATGGTGAGGAGAGGAGAGGCATAGACTGGAGAGCTCTGAGAGTGAGAGTGTCGGTGAGGATGAGGAGACGCAGACGGTGAGTGAGACTAAGAGAGATTTAGGGTTTTTTTTTTTTTTTTTTTTTTTTTTTTTTTTTTTTTTTTTTTTTGAAATACGGGTCGAGTATGGATATTATCCATACCCGACCCGAATAATTCGGGTAATATTCGTACCCTACCTAGTTAAGCTCTACCCATGAAGTACCGGGTATTACCCGGAACATTTGGATTAAGTAGGGTTGGATATCCATTACCTAATAGGTATGGCCATCCCTAGTCGAGTTGATAAATTTTCAAATCAATCCAACGCATCACGTATATAAAACCCACCCTAACCCAACCTACATGGGACGTCGGATTTGGTCAATTTGTGCCAAATGAGTTGAGAAAACAAGCAACCTAAACTTGAGACTTAAAATTAAAATTCCAACCTAACCCAAACCAAGGCATCAGGTTTGGTTGGGTTGGCCTGTTGGGTTGGATGCAAACCCCATTTTTTTTTTCTCTTTCTTTTTTAATACAAGATGCACACCCCCTAATTATATGTCTAAGTTTTCCTCATTTTCTTATAAAACATGCTTGAATATGCTCAGTAGCTGCTTGATTAAATTATCATTCCCACATATATAGTAAACATCACAACTTAGATTGTAACCCGTTCACAAATTTCTACCAATAATTAATAAATAAATTATAGTTGATATTGAATTATTTGAGTTAGTTCAATAGAATCTATAAATTTATAAAAACTAGACTCACCAACCTTGTATTGTTTTATGAAATGAAATATTTATATTATCAAAGATTGATTATATGAAAAAGGTACTATAAAATTTAACAAACTAATTTGTAATCTTTTGAACTTATTAAAAAAAAAAAAAAGCAATTTGATTTTCAATTTATATAAATATATTTTTATACATGCATATATATAATATTGAAATTGAGTCTCATACTCAAGATTTTTTTTTTCACTAATACATTAATATGTTTTAGCTTGACTTGTTTAATACTCAAACTTAAACATAAGCTTGAATTTGGCTTGTTTGCAAAATAAATAATCATAAATAAGAATTTTCTTAAGGCGGGCCTATCTGTTCATAGATAGTTATATTCATTTACAACCATGTGCAATGCTAAGGCCAAATGTCATCAAATGTGGCCCTTTTTAAAGGGAAAAAAAAATATATGAAAGGATAATGAAAAAAAAAAAGTTTCTTTTTAGAGCTAGGGGTAGTAGAACCGTTGATAACATGACATTAATATAACAATAAATCTACTTATACAACACAAATTTTCGCAACTTGCCAAGTGCAGTGATGACAACTTGTCAATAGTAGATGTCCACTATTGACAACTTGATAATTAAAAAATAAAAATAAAATTTTTTTTAGGGTTAAGGGAAATAGAACCATTAACATAATGGCACATGCTACTTTTTCACAAAAAATTTCATAAATGCGGTGAAAAAAATGTTGCTTCTAGCTAATAGAAAACAATAAAAAGATGCCAATAGTAATTGGTAAGTGCATGTGAAAATAAATAATAACTTATTTTTTTTTTATAATAATAATAATGAATAATAACCTGTATTCTTAATAAAGTTATAAATAATTTTGTACTTATAAAGCTATAAGCCTATAACATTATTTTTAACATAAAAGAAAAAAAGAAAAATATAATAATATTAGACTCATCACACGTGCTTTGCGCGTGCAATAATACTCTTATTTATTTATTTGTTTTTTTGGTTTAGTGTTGTAAAGATTAAAAGTGATATATAAATAACTGTGTGTATTTTTCTTAAAATTTTTTAAAGAAGGAGGTAAGGTAGCATAGAATAATGTTAAAAAATGAGATAGAGAATTGTAAAAAGTTAAAACCTAATGGGACATTTGAATTTATTGATTGTGATAAGTAAAAAAATTTGAAATGTGAACAAAAGAAAGATGACATACGTTAGTGTGGATAGGTGGAGATTTGTGATAACTGTATAGAATTTAGATAACAAAAATTTTGGAATGTTTTAAAGAATTAAAAATATATATATAAATTTCGGGATAAAAATGAGTAATTTTTACACGAGGTAGTAGGTTTTTTTTTTTTTTTTTTTTTTGAAGAAGCAATTTTGTTTTTTTTCAAAGATATTTGAAGTATTTTTTTTTTTTAATAATTGAAGTATTTGAACTCAAATAGATAACACATACAGATAGAAATTAGACATTTGAATACAAATAGGTGGTGAGAATAATAATTTTTTGTCTTTTGTACGTGAGATAATATTATTGTTTTGAGCTTTTTTGTAGAAAAAAATTAAATTAAAGGGTAAGTTATTTCAAAATTAGTATGAGGATGTTTTGGTATGCCAAAAATTAAAAATGAAATAGGGGTATCTTCTTATTAATAGTATAGATATGATTGGAAATCATTAATAATTTTTGAATAATTTGTAAGATGTATATATATCTATTTTCCCTTTTAAAATCTTTTAATAAAAAGAAAATAAAAAACGTTATGAGTAGGGGAATCATAGACGAAGTACATGGGTCAATTTGATTTTGAACTAAAGTTTTTCCTTTCCTTTAAATTATGTTAAAGAAAGTGTGGATAAACGATGATGTATGGATTGTTTTTATTTTATTTTAAATCTTCCTATAATATTTCTCCATAAGTTTCAATAAAAAGATATATAATTTTTAATTATAAAAAAATATATTTAATAATTGAAGTTTGATCTATGTCTTATTTTAATCTCAAACCTTTAGAGTATTCGTTTCAGTTCATGCAAAAGTTCATATCAATTTTAGCATAAGAATCAATTTTTTTTTTACATATTTATTTTTCAAAATTCTCCACATCAGATTATCTATTTCATACTACATTCTACTACAATATCATATTTTATTAAGTTTTAAAAATGTTTCCCTTTCTTCATATACAACAGCCACTATTTTTTTTTTGGGTAAAGATAACAATCATTGTTTGCTCACTTCTTTCGTTCTTGAGTTATGTAAAGAAATAATAAAAAATTAAATGCAAATAAAATAGTATTAGTTTAAATTTATATGATTATTGTCATAAACTTGTAATTTTACCCAATTTTAGACAGGCGAATGTGAGTCATTTTTAGAAAAATTGTATAAATTTTACATTTTTTTTCTTTTACGATTATACATTTATTGATGCTGGTGTGATCTTAAAATTAAAAGTTTCCATTGATCTAATATAATTGGTCATTTAGATCATGGGACGCATCTATAGATACCAGGTTTCAAATTATCTGTCAACTAATGTTAAGTAGAGGTGTTCACCAAACCATACAAACTACAAAAATCGTACCAAAATCGCCCGTAAAATGGCATAACCGTACCGCACCACACTGCACCGTACTACAAGTAATAGTGCACCGCATCGCATGGTGCAGTGTGGTTTGCAGTTTTATAGTAAAAATACCGCACAAACCGCACCGTACCACACCACACATTCTTTGTATATTAATATATTTATTTATTTTTAATATTAAATATATTACTAATAGTTTAATAACCCTAGTTTTTTTAAAAAAAAAAAGTTTGATAACTCTAATAAGTATTGATTAGGAAAGTTAGCCCAAAATAAAGAAAAACTAGTTAAATAGTTTAAAACTTTGTCCAAAATAAGGAGAAAAATTAGTTTTGAGCTGCGTAGAAAAAGCTCAAAATTTAAAAAATATACCAACTTTAAATAATTCAAACCGGATTTTATACACTGCACGATGTATATGATCGCAAAAATGAGGTACGGTGCGGTTATAGTTTTAGCTAATCTTTAAATTGCACTGCATTGTACATGTGACCACAAAAATAAAATGTGGTATAGTTATGGTTGTAACTAAACCACACCATAAAATACGGTGCTAAAAATAACCCAAAATAAGTAGTAAAAGTATATTCTCACGACCCACCATACTCCATCAATCAATTATAAATCACCACTTGAAAAATTATTGTATAAAATTATACATTTTTATGTATCCATGCTATTACCATTATCTATATTTCACCCGAAGCAAAAAAACAAAACATCAAATCAGGCACATCCCATTATTTTCCTTTTAATTACTTTGCTTGAATAAGCCGTCACTTGAAGGCTAATAGCTGAGGTGGGATTTTTTATTTGATTTGATTTTTATATTTATACGTGGTTCTAAAGATAGACACGTAAGCAGCACTGTATTCTTACAAAGAAAAAAAGCAAAAAGCTGCAAATAATCTCAACCAAGTAAAATCAAACCCAAACCCCACTCAAAGTCAATAAGCACCAACGCTCCAGTACTCCACCACTGCAGTGATCCACCACACTGACCCACCTCCTTTGCCGGCACCACCGCGAATCTGAGACTGAGTCGTGTTCCCCGGTGGACCCTACTCCTCCTCAGCCTCAGTATTAATATCTCCATTAAAATATTATATACAAACATGCGACCAAAAAAAACAAAAAAAGACACTAATTTCTATAGAGTTACAGGCTGTGTAACTTTAAAAAATCATACTTTTATCCAAAAACAACATTAAAAAAAAAACTCCACTTACAAAATATCTTCCAAAGGTATAATGATCATATATAAATCCCAAAATTGTAGTAGCTTAGAAAAGTCATTCTTCTTCCCCACACCCCCCAAAAAAAAAAAAAAAAAATTGTCTCAGATTTGTCACAAATATTCCTCAAAATGCTAGTCCTTGATGTTTGGAACAGTTTTTGCCCTCTGTCTGGAAATTTTGAACATTGGAGGCCGAAAAGTTCAGGTATTTAACAATTTATGGATAAGAACTTTTTAAGCAAAAAAAAAAAGCTTTTTTTTTTTTTTTATAATTATTTTTTTTAAAACTACACTCCCAACCTCCTTCTTATGTGGGGTAGTTGCACTGGATCGTTTTTTTTTGTTGACCCATATGCTTGATTCTTGAATAACCACAAGAAAGTCTGCTGGGTTTTTTATGGGCCCCCTCCTGTATTTTTGGAAGTGGGGGGGGGGGGTGTTTGAAGTGTATGATAGATATACGCATGAAAAACTATAAGAACATGTAATCCTAGGTATAAGTTGTAAACTTAGCAATTGGAACCTTTTCATAAAACAAAGTACAATTTCTTTCTTCTACAATGGAAGTCTTTATATTTGCAGTTCTATACAATTACTCTGGGTTGATTTAACTCATAGAAGCAAACTTGCTCGTTTAGCTGAGTTCTAATAGCTCTATAAGGTCAAAAGAACAAATTAATGTGACAAGGTTATATAGGAGTTCCTACCATGGAGAGATGTTTCTAAATCCCCCCCACGGTTGTAAAAAAAATAATAATAAAATAAATAAAAAAAAAACCTTTTTTTTTGCATGAAAATTAGGCATCCACTTCACTGCATTTTTTTCTTACGTAAAATGGACCCTACATGTGGACCCATTTTTACGTAAGCAGCAGTGTAGTACACAGAGTAATTTCTCCCGCGTTTTTATGCAGTTCAATTTTTATCATATTAAAACCAAACCAAAACCGAAACTCAAGCTTTGCCTGCTTCTTCCGCAGATCCCAACCCCAACCCCCAAACGCACACATTCTTTCACTAATAACACCTTTTGATCATAATAACTCAAACATATCTGTTGCAGTAAACTAGGTCTCTGAGAATCTTTATGTTCTTGCTAGCATATTTAGGTCTTTGAGTATCCATGGCCTCACAATCACAATCATGAAAACTACTAATAAATTAATTTGTTTTCTTAACAAAAATTCTTTGTAGTGCTATTTTATATGTATATATATATGCTCCTATAAATAAAAAAATGGCACCTCATGAAAAAGGACAAATACATGAGAAACCAAGTCTCTTTCGATTATACCAAAATACTAGATCATAGAAGTACCTTAACATATATATGCACAACAACACAAACAGGCACACAGAGATAGATCTTAGCAGCACAAGCATCTAATAATTCTCCTAGCAAGCTAGCAACGGACAACGTTGTACTGTTTCAAAGGTACAAACCCCAGCACGAGGAGGAATCTCATCCGATAGCTAGTTTGAAAAAACAAAGAACAAGAACAGGAACAAGAACAAGAACAAGAACAAGAACAAGAACAAAAGCAAAGCAAAGCAAAACAAACACACACACACACTCACAATACAATATAACAGAAAAATACAAAATACAACACGAATTTTCCCGAGCATAGGGTTTAGTTTATGAATAACTCCATAACCCATCTCCATCTCCATCTCCATTACCATCACCACCAGATTCATCAGAAGACGATTTTGACTGAATCCTAGGAGGGCTTACAAGCATCCCTTCTGCCATATCCACCAGCAAATTCGGCATATTCAATAACGCATCTTCGTCTACAAACTCTTCCTCACTACGTCTACGACATGTCGCTTCCTGACCAGTGCTACCCTCGGACGATCTATACAACCTAGCCTCAGCTGCACACGCCGCCGCGGCGCGTATGTCGCTCGGCGACATCGAGGCCGGTATCGGATACGAAAGAATCGAATTCGGGAAGTTCAGGGCCGTATTGGGCCCCTTCAGAGCCAAGGCCGCCACGTCATACGCAGCCGCAGCCATCTCCGGCGTCTGGAACGTGCCGAGCCAAATGCGCGTGGGTTTACGTGGCTGGCGTATTTCGGATACCCATTTCCCGCTCCGGCTCCGAGCCCCACGATATTTCGGGTGCTGAGTAGTACCGGGCGATCCGGATGGACCCGCAAACCCTTCCGATACAGATATCGGTGACGTGGCGGTGGTTGTAGAACTTGAAATATTACTGGTTAGAGTGGTCTCCTCCCGGCGCACATTAGCGGGCGTAGAAGAGTCATTTTGGCTCACGTTAGCACGAGTGTTGGCCATTTAGACTTTACTATTGCCCCCTTTATTTTTTTTTGGGGCTTCGGTTTGCCATTTACTTCGGAGCATTTATTTTTGTGGATTATGTACGGGGCTTTGGAATAAAGACAAAAAGTTTACAATACCGCTTTAATGTTTTATGTTTTATGTTTTTTTTTTTTGAGGAAATGTTTTATGTTAGTAAATAAAATGTTTTTCCTAAAAATAAAAAAGTTAAATAAAATGATTCTGAAACAAAGGTATTCTATTGGAACAAAGTGATTAAAATGTGTGATATCAAAAAATAACAAAAAAGAAAAGATTGACAGGTTATGCTAAAAATTTTATAATAGAAATCTACGTTAATTGGCTTGATATTATTAAATAAGAGATTTGTTTATAACTCTTGTATACACCAAAATTCAATTTTTATTTTAGTATAATGATAAAAGGTAATATTATAAAGCGAATGTTGTAATTTAAAAAAAAAAAACCATTTTGAGTTTGAAATACCATATAAACTAGCCCAAAATATTTATGTCAAATCTTAAGTTTTATAAGTAACATCTATAATTTTTATTTTTTGATAGTTCAAAAATTGGAAATAAATTGATTTGAATCTTTGATACCTCAGTTAAAGATGCCGACAACTGAGCGCTTGACAATATAACAATTTCTTTAATATTTTCATTTGTTAATTTCATTTTATGTATTTTATTTTAATTTATTGGAGGATACAAGAGAACTTGAAACAATGGGAGAGAAAGTGTGGGAAATTCGTGGCTGAGAGTTTGGGCCAACATATATTTTGTGGCTCAAAGTGGATACACGTGTCAATTCAAACAAGCAATTTGCTGTGATCTACTAACGGGGTCTGCCAGCGTGTCAACTCCTCTCTTGAGCATTACGAATGGAATCTCGGGTTTTATCCGCTCTAATCACTGTTTCTGCTTGTACCTCCACCATATTTTCACAAAAAAATAATAAGTATTTAGTTGTTTTTAGTCCTATTTTGAATTTATTATTTATGTTTTTTTATCCTACTAATAATAAGTCAAAATAATTGGGGCATATTTCGTATATGTGTTTAAATATATGTTTTCAATTTTTAAACAATATTACACATATTTTTACACACTTTTTATCCACACGTATTTTTTAAAAAATTGTAAACTATTATTTAAACACACGTACTAAACGGGTCATCGATCACTTAAAATTTATTGTAAAAGTGTTACAAAAATATTATGAACCTAGTATTATTTTTTTCTGAATAATAAATACTTTATTTACTTGGATTCAATCCGAATATTTTTTTTGGGGAGATAAAAGATAGAAGGAGTTTAATCGAATTACTAATTTACTATAATAAAAATTGCTGATTATTAATCTAGGTCATGCTTACCATATTTAATATTTCTTTGGCTTGGTGTTTGAATGTTAATTGCGACTTTTTATGGAACCCTACTTTTAATTTTTTGAATGGAAGAGCTCTACTTTATATTGACAGTGATATGATGCAGATTGATACTGTTTCGGTGTTAGAGGAAGAGCAAATGCAAAATGTAGAGATGATGATTATTAGTTTATTACTTTTTACTTGTTAAGTTATATATTAATGGAAGTAAAAATTTTTGTTTGGGAGGTGAAAGCTAAACTATCATATTATTAGGTTATAATTCAAGAAAAATTCAAAGTATCACATTCTTACATACATATCATACACATACATATGTATGCATGTATATCTTAGTGCATTATCTTTTATTTTTATTTTTTTAAGTCATAAGTTTTTAATTTCAAGGTAAGTCATGACTATATAAACACACAAATTATATGTCTACAAAATTATCTTACCTGAAATCTTTACATCTTTCTAAACTCTACTAAATATACAAAGTTTTTTAATTTGCTATAAATATGTATAACAAATATTCAAGATTTGCTTTTCCAAAGGTCAAATATAAAGAAAATTTTGAGTAGAAGCCTATATATATGGAGTTAGAAATAATGAATAAAAACTATCAATTGGTTAGAAGAAAACAAATCATGAACCATAAGATAAATAAATACAAGTGAAAAGTGAGAGGAAGAGTTTTGCACCTCTCAAAAGAATACTATCGTGACTGACTTGTTAATTATGTTAGAGAATGGTGCTATCAATACCATATTTATTCTGGCCTCTTTAAAAGGTATTGGTAACCAAAGGTTGATATATATTGAAGAGATGTTAAGCCAATGTGAGAAGGGTAGAACATCAAGCGATGATGATGACTAATGAGAGATTTTTTTCTGAGGCTAATATATATATATATATATATATATATATATATATATATGTAAACCACTTACCAACGTGTTATGACTTGGGAGGTGGATGGAGAAAGTTTTGTTTGGTTAATTTATTTTTTTGTTTGTTTGTTTGTTTATTCTGTTTGTTTTTGTTTTTTTGTAAAAAAAATTGAGTCTGATTGGGAGGGAGACGTGTAGAAGTCACAGGTGGGGGGCCCAATTTTTTGGTTGGGGGCTAGGCTTTACAAAACTAAGCTTGTCTCACTTTTTACCTATTAAAAGTCAGATTTAAATTTTTTTTTTTTTTTTTGGGGTAGGGGGGGGGGGGGGGGGGGTGATGGTTCGCCTTTGCTATAGGTTTTTAAATCAAAATTATTAACTTTCATTGAGTTCTTGATTTGCAAATCATTTTTTTTTTCATTTCCAAAGATTGATTTATGGAAGTTAGGAAACAAAATTAATCAATTATAGCCTTCTTCTTCAGCTAAAATTTATTTAATTTGAACTATTCGATTTTTATTCAAGGAGTTCACTTTTCTTAGGAAGTTGAAAACAATTATGAGTAATATTGGAAACATAGCTTTTTTTTTTTTTTTTGGAAACATAGTTGTTATCATGGTTTGTTATGATTGATATCACATTAATTTTAGATAAGTTTACAAATGATATCATTTTTGTTATGTGTTTATCGTAACATACCATGTTAGTAATTATAAAAATATTGTGTCTTGAAATTATTAAACGATTACGAATCAGTCAATTAATGGGTGTTCCTTTATAGTTTTTGAATCATTGATAATCTTACTAAAACAAAGTCTCTAAGACTCTTAACTTGTCCTTGATAAGATTCAATGAAGCATTTGGTATGAGAAAATTTGTGTACTTCTCAGTATATTAGTATATAGATTATTGGAAATGTGATGTTTTGAAGTATGAAGCTCTAAAACTGTAATTATACCTTGTAAAAAAAATGTGTTGATTTCTTTTTTTAAAATTACACGCTTATTATTATTATTTTTTAAGAGAGTTTTAACTTATGGCATCAGTTTCTGATAATAGCTCTTTATTATCAAATCAAAACACCAATCGATTTTTGGTGTAGACAATGATTAAACTTTAGATTTTTTATTCAAGTATCAGAAACTTTACCAATTGAGCTAACTGGAACCCACTTTTATTTTTTATTGAAGTAACTTACTCCGCATGGTTCAGAAACATTTCTCATAGCATATATCTCTGAATAATTTTGTGGAAAACATGAAAAGAACCATGCTTTTCGTAAAAAAAAAAAAAGGGAGGGGGGGGGGGGTTCGATATGACACACAGTCCTTTTCTGTTCGTTGAGAAAAACACAAATTCCTTTTGATTTAATTAAGTTAGGAAAATTATATATGTTGTAGATAATAATATTAGCAACATGCTTTACTTTGTAGCCATTGGTTATGTGTTTTGATTGAAAAATCCCCTAATTTTGTAATGTTTCAACAACGTATGGTTTACTTATTTTGGATAAGAATTGACAGAGATATAAGAAATCAAAATTTTGGATCAAATTCTAAAAAATTCCAGAAAATTAGGACTCTAAGGTAGAGGACGACCCTTCAAAACTACTACAGGGAAAGTAAAACTAGTTGTAGCTGAGTTTGAGGATAGCTATGCCTTTAGAATAAAGAGAGACAAGGAAATAGGGAGATAGAGAAATGAGATAGGAAGAAGGTTGATTTGCTGAACAATTTGCTTGAATTGTCATTGATCATGACTGTGGCCTTTATAAAAGAGTTGTTGCTCTGTCACTCTTCCTAACTAACTCTTCACAATACTAACTAACTAACTAACCACCTCAGCCTAACTAACACCAGTTGCAATTCCCACACTTAACAAAACCATGGACCATGACTCACTATTAACCATGGTTAACTAATACAACTAGTATCAATAGTATGAACAATAATCAATACAACAGTGAATACAATAACACAATTAGAAGGTAAATCCCACAAGGTGAGGAAATTTAGCTTGCAAATCATATAAAACTTCCCAGGTAGCATCATCCTTGCTCTCACCCTGCCACTGCACTAAAACTTGAGTCATAGTTCTGCTCCTCAACTGAATGGACTTTCTATCCAAGATCATCACAGGTTCTGGGGTAACCACTAAATCTACATTCATAGCAAGTAATGTAGGTCTAGGCACCACTTGGTTACCCAAATTGGCCTTGAGATAGAAACATGGAACACAAGATGAATGAGGGAACCAGGAGGTAAATCCAATTTATAAGACACTTCCACAATCTTCTAGATGACCTGGAATGGCCCATAATGCCTTGGGGCTAGGTTTCTAAGCTTTTTATGGTGCACTGATGATTGCTTATATGTTTGCAACCTTAGGTACACCCAATCCCCTACTGCAAATGATCTTTCTACCCTTTTTTTGTTAGCAAACCACCTCATCCTCTCTTGAGCAGCACACAAAATTCTGCTTAAGTAAAGACAAGAACTGATGCCTATCCTTAAGCAACAAGTCCACTGCCCCAACCCTTGTAGTTCTAGCTACATAATCTAAAACCCAAGGAGGAGAATACCCATACAAAGCTTCAAAAGTTGTCATCTTAGTAGAAATGTGGAAATTGGTATTAAACCAAAACTCTAGCAAGAGTAACCACTTAACCCAAGTATTAGGCTTATCAGCTGCAAAAGCCCTTAGATAGTGTTCCAAGCTCTTATTAACCACCTCAGTTTGGCCATCAGTCTGAGGGTTTTAAGAAGAAGACATGGTCAATGTTACTCCTTGAAATCTCATAAATTCCTTCCAAAAAAGAGAAGTGAACATAGGATCCCTATTACTGACAATGGTGGAAGGCATACCATGCAATTTGAACACAAATTACAAATAGAGGTTGGCAACCTTGGCAGCAGGGTAAGGATGAGAAAGAGCCATAAAATGGGTATACTTGGTGAGTCTATTCACTACCACAAACACCACAGACTTCATATGAGACTTAGGCAGCCCTTCAACAAAGTCCATACTCACATCTAACCAAGGTTTTTTTGGGATGGGCAAGGGTTGCAGCAACCCAGCAGGGAAACAGGTCTCATGTTTAAGTTTCTAGCAAACATCACATTCCTACACATACTGCTTCAGGTCCTGCCTCAGTCCAGACCAATAAAAATCTTTTTGAAGCCTATACAAGGTCTTTATTGAGCTAGAATGACCCCCTAAAGGACTGTTATGCACCTGTTGTAATACCACAGTCTTCAAATCCCTACTAGAATCTCCCAAATATAATCTGCCCCTATAAAATAACAACCCTTTGCAGAAGGTGAACCCTAGAGGAACATCAGAACCTGATTGGATGGCATGAAGAATAGCTTGAAGCTTAGGATCAGAAACATAGCTTATCTTGAGATCAGACAACCAGGTTGGAGTAGGAAAAGATATAATACACAAAGTACCCTCAGAAGCAGTTGGAATGTCTAAAATAGTTGATACACTTGAGACATGAATAGCTGAATCAGATTGTACAGGAACTGAACAAAAAGTCACAACTTTAGCACCTTGCCTTCTTGAAAGAGCATCAACCACTACATTCTTCCTACCTTGCTTGTACTCTACTGTAAAAGCATAGCCAAGGAGCTTAGTAATCCACCTTTACTATGCTTGTGCTCCCACCCTCTGCTCTAAAAGGTATTTTAAACTTTGATAATCTGTTTTGATAACAAATGGTCTTCCTAACAAATAAGATCTCCATTTCTTCATTGCCACTACCAAAGCCAATAATTCTTTTTCATAAGTAGAGAGTAAGAGCTTATTACCCTATAAGACTTGGCTGTGATAGGCAATAGGCCTGTAATTTTGCATCAGAACAACCCCTAAACCCAAGCCAGAAGCATCACACTCCACAGTGAAAGGCTTGGTGAAATCAGGCAAAGCCAACACTGGAGGGCATGAGACAGCATCCTTAAGCATTGGCAGTTTTTGGGTTCCAAACAAAAGAGTCTTTCTTCAATAATGCAGTAAAAGGTGTTGCAATTTGCCCATAACCCTTCACAATTTCCTATAGTATCCAGTGAGACCAAGGAAACCCCTTAAAGCCTTAACATCTCTAGGTATAGGCCATTGCTGGTGTAAGAACACAGTTTAAGCCTAGACCCAAATGTGTGTTGGGGACAGGCCCAAAAGGCCTAAAACAATGAAATTTGTAAAGGGTGGGCTTGAAACCTAGATTGCTTTGAACGATGAAAAACAAAAATGTTGGGTTAGGTCAACGAATTACAAGCAAAGAATATTCAATGTAGCATAAGATCTCCTCGGACGTAAGCCGAGGACTTTTTGTATTAGTTTCTTGTGTTCTTTAAAGAAAAGTTTACAATTGATCCTTCTCCCTACAATGTTCCCCCCCCCTCTATTTATATCTTTCTTCTCCTTCGTTCTCCCTTTGATCAGATCATCAATGCATATTCCTTTCCCATCCCTCACTCTCTTGAAATCTTTCCCTAATAGCTGTAAGGCTGATCACCATCATCTCAGATGTCACTTCTTCATTAATGTGGCTAGAGGGGTAGGTGCGAAGTCTTTAATGCGGTGCTAGCAGCTTTCTACGATATGTTTCCCACTCGTACTCCCTTTTTGCATTCCTCTAGAGTATGTCTTTACTCATTGAGCTTTAATGGGACATCTCATGACCCTCGCCTCAGTTGGCTGAGGATGCGTCCTTCCTCGGACCATTCTAAATAGCCTCTACCCCAACAATGGGCTTATGGGCCTTTAAGTTCGGTGCCCTTATTGTCGCCATACCGTCCTCGGATAAGTTAATGCTCTCGATCAGGCCTAAGACCCAAAGACGTGCTTTGATACTTCTGCCCTCACAATAGCCCCTTAAAAATTTATTTTACTCCAATCCAAGGAGAAAATTGAGTTTTTGACTAAAAAACACAGCTTCCACGTGCTTCCCAAATTGCTGCACGTGAAAAATCCACCTATACCTTCTGAAACGGCTCCTGACGCTTCGTAACCCACAACACTCTCATTAATTGCTCCATGTAACTCCCTGTCACCCATGTTCAATGATGAGATGCAAATCCAATGGCCCGAGTTTTTTCTCCGCAAATTTGAGTGGGATAACTCTCATGAATCGCCGCCTTCCAAACATTCAAAGCGTTTAGGAAATCGCAAAATCAGCCATTACTCCAAAAAGCGATCACATCCTAGAAGTATCTATCTTCGTTTTCTTTCAAGAAGCTCTCAAAAGGTCGCACACTTTTCTCCAGTAAGTTTTAATTCTATTAAACCCTTTCTCCTCGGTTGTAGTCCTCGGCTGTTAGCTTTTACCCTTTTTTCTTTCTAAATCTCCACTCTTACTTCGACCAAATAGGTAGGTTCAAGTGTCTAGTAGATACTGACTCTGGCATGGAAGGATTCCGAGCCAAATACCACATTCCTCTGGAGGTGGGTCTAAAGTATTGCCCCCCAGAAGCTGTAGCTGACTTTAGGAAAGAAGGGCAAATTATCATTCCCATAATCGCCTTCTTAGAAGGTGGGATGACACTTCCCATGAAAAACGTTGCTAGTAAATACCTCCGCAACCATAGATTGTGTCCCGACTAGTATACACCCAATATGTTTAGGGTCTTAGGTTGTGTCGACGCTCTAAACGAGCAGATAGGCCTACATCTCACATGGCATGATGTCGTCCACTTGTATGAGTGCCACCGATTGAAAGACGTAGGTTATTACCTCAAGTAGAGGTCTAACGTCATTAGACTCATATCCTGCCTTCCTAAATCTAACAAAGGCATGAAGGACAACTACCTAATCGCCTCTGGGAGATGGTATGACAGTCGTAATTTCCCAGTCAAAGAGGGAAAGCCAGGTGTGATTCTCTAGGATTTAGAATCTCTGGTTTGAATTTTAGTCCTTTTAGCTTCATCAAATAGACTCATCGCACTTTAATGCTCTCCTTGCCTGATGTTTGTTTGAATCTAACTATGTTTGGCTTCTCTGCTGTCCCTCTTATAGACAAACAACATACGTCGCCCCGCCTGAGCGAAGCTAGTATTTCGAACCTTAATAGAGTTTTGAGGTTCGAGGTCTTTGTAAATAAAGACTTACAAGTGAGGGCTGCTCACCTCATACTAGAGTATGACCCTTTGTCAACCGTCTACCAGGAGGTTGGCAGTGCTATCATCGCAGGTGACTAGAGACACAAGAGGATAGACATCTCAAGGCCCGATTTTCTTGCCCCATTCGACCTACTAGACAACTCGTCCATCATCCTTTACGGGCGCTCACCTAAATCCACCCTTCCTCCAGTGAAACTCGAAACACAAGTTGTCCGAGGAGAATCTGTAGCTTCATCCTCATCCCTCGAAGGAGAGATAGATCGATTCCGTTTAGAGGAAGCAGAGAGACCCTCTGAAGGCCACGTTGTCGAGATATTGGACGAAAAGGACGATTCCGACAAAGGCTTTGGCATCGAAGGTTTGATAGTTGCTCGAATAGATAGTAGTTCCAAGGGAGAAGAAGATATGTCAAGCCTAAAATCACTTTTCGCCAAAAGAGGCACACAGGCTTCCAAGAGGGGCGCTTCTGGATCTCAGCCCAAGCTGCCACCTTTTCCCCCTCCTTCCGACCCATCTATCCCCACCTCAAACCTTCCTAAAAAGAGGAAAAATGAGACCGAGGAAGCGAAAAAGGAACGGGAGAAGAAGCGGAAACAACAACAACAATAAGGTGCTAAGGGTGGGGTGCGTGCCTCCTCTGTTGAGAGTGGGGAGAGCAGCAGTTTGGCTGAGGTGCGCCTTAAGGAGTCCAACTGGTCTCCCGTGCTGGAATTGGATGGAGCTCCAATATCTCGCCAATCCAGCATAAGGGAGTTCTAGAGAGGACACGCCCATCACCTAACTAACGCTCTGGAACAACCTATCCTGTTACCGAAGGACCTAGAGGATCTAGGGAGGATGAGCCAGCAACACCTTTTCCTCTCCCTGAAGAGGGACTTGGGTTTGGTACGTGCCACTCCATCTCTTTCAACTCGTTACTTTTATATAAACCTTCATATGTTTCACACTACCATGCACTTGTTAAACACTTCCTCACAGGCCATCCAAGAAGTTTTTGCTGCTGAAAAGCTGGTGGGGAACTACCAAAACTAGGCAAGGGTTGAACTTGCGGTCAGAATGGAGCCTGAGAAAGCCTTGGGCCGCGTTGAGAAGGAGAGAAGCGATCTGGCCACCAAGTTGGTAGATAAGCAGAATGATAGAAAGAGCGTCGAGGCTAGCCTAAAAACTACTGAGGCTCAGGTGGAAGGGCAACGCAAGCTGCTGCGCCAAAAAGACGAAGCCTTATCTAAAGCTCAGCAGGAAGTTTCGGACCTGAAAAAGGATCTTGCTCAAGTCAAGAAAGCGACTCACACCATCAGAGAGACCGTAGAGGCTGCAACAAAGGCAGCATACAATGAAGGGGTCGAAGCGATGGAGAACTGACTAGTCGAAGAGCTAGCAGAATTATGTAGGGACTACTGCTAGCAAGTTTGGGCAGAAGCCCTAAACATGGCGGGAGTCCCTGCTACTTCTGATTGGAGAAGAGCAGAGAACGTTTGGTTTCCCGATGATATCTGAAAGATTGAAGACCTTCCACCCGTTTTGGTTGGCTCCGAGACCGCACCTTTGATATAGCCACCTACAAACCAAGAACCTGTTCCACCTCCCAAAGGAATTACTGCTTTTGATAAAGAGGGGGAACAGGGCGACAAGGCTGAGAAGCGGTTGAATGAGCAAGCTGACCAAGATGCCCCTCTACTAAAAGCAAAGGACAAAGGAAAACAAGTCCAAGCCTTGTTCGAGACTGAGCTAAAACAAGCAGAAGTGGAAGGCAAAACTGAAGAGCCTGCAGCGAAGTTGGGAAAAGACCCTCCACTAAAGATCAAGGCATAGGCCACCTAGGGCTTCTTCTTTAAGTAGCTTTTCTTTCTAGGAAGTTTATATTTAGTATTTATCTTATTGTTTTCACTTTCAGTTTCAATGTAATTCCCTGCAGTATCAATAATAATTACAAGGTTCTGATCTTAAATTCCTTACGGTCTTCATTTACTGCCGTATATTTTGCCTTATTGTTACATAAGTTATATGCATAGCTTGAATAACCTAATGTTTAAAGTATACAGGATGGATTTCCGTAATGTCCCAGTTAAAAATCAGTAAACTGAAATGGGAGCAATTTTATTTTATTCATAGTGCAATAGCAAACAATTGAGTGTATAGAAGTATACTTGAAACCAAAACGAGAGCATTTTAACTTGAGAGTAGTTGTCACGTCAAACCTAATCACTAGAGTAGGTTATTACACACTTAGAAAAATGAATTGAATGTTAATTTCCCTAAAGCAGATGGCCCGAGGACTCGACATAGCTAAGGTTCTGTTTAACACTTAGTAAAAATATATTGAATGTTAATTTCCCCAAAGCAGATGGTCCAAGGACCTGGCGTAACTAAGGTTCTGTTTAATACTTAGTAAAAATATATTGAATGTTAATTTCCCCAAAGCAGATGTTTCGAGGACCCGACGTTGCTAAGGTTCTGTCTAACATTTAGTAAAAATATATTGGGTTTCTATTTGATATTAAAGACTGTAAAACTGACAATCAACACAACATAATGATAACTAAACAAATGGCATAAATGCCTTTCATTAATAATAGTACCTATACAGGTTATTTACATTCCAGGGACGTTGTACAACATTTTCATCTAGGTTGGCAAGATAATACGCCCCTATATTAGCTACTGAAGTTATACGGTAGGGCCCCTCCCAGTTAGGTCCCAATTTGCCCCATGCTGGGTTCCTAGCGGTACCCACAACCTTCCTTAAGACTAAGTCACCAGGAGCAAGTAGCCTTGATTTCACGTGAGAGTCATACCCTTGCTTAAGGTTCTACTGATAGTAAGCTAGCTGAATCATAGCATTTTCTCGCCTTTCTTCAACTAGGTCCAGCCCCTTTTGCAGTAAGTCGTCATTATTGTTTGGGGTGAAAGAGTGCGTTCTCATCGTCGGAAACCCCATTTCCAGAGGGATCACAGTTTCGGCTCCATAAGCCATGGAAAAGGGTGTTTCTCCCGTGGATCTTCGTGGTGTAGTTCGATATGCCCACAAAACATGCGGCACTTCTTCCACCCATCTACCTTTAGCCTCATCTAGTCTTTTCTTGAGCCCATTGACTATCGCTTTATTGACTGCCTCGGCCTGACCATTACCTTGCGGATAAGCTGGTGTAGAATATCTGTTTGCGATGCTGAGGTCCCTACAATACTTTCTGAAGGCCTTACTGTCAAACTGCAGGCCGTTATCTGAGATAAGGGTATGTGGGACTCCAAATCTGGTAACAATGTTCTTCCAAACAAACTTTTTCGCATCCACGTCTCTAATGTTTGATAGGGGCTCCGCTTCAACCCACTTGATGAAATAGTCTGTTCTGACAAGCAACCATCTTTTATTCCCAGCTGCCTTTAGGAAGGGTCCCACAATATCCAAGCCCTACTGAGCAAATGGCCAAGGACTAGTCAAAGGATTAAGGACACTCCCAGGCTGATGAATGTTGGGAACAAATCTTTGACATTGATCACACTTCCTCACATAATCTTGCGCCTCTCTCTGTATGTTCGGCCACCAATATCCCTAGGTAAGAGCTCTATAAGCTAATGACTTTCCTCTCGTGTGACTACCCCATATTCCTTCATGCAATTCTTCTAAGAGTAGCTCCGTTGCTTCAGGGTGTATACACAATAGGTAAGGTCCAAAAAAAGAGCATTTATATAATTTCTCATCCTTGGATAGCCAAAACCGTGGAGCTTTTCTTTGTATCTTGTCGGCTTCAGACTTTTCTTCTAGTAAAACATCGTCTTTAAGGAAGGACACTATTAGATTCATCCAACTGGGACCCGTTCTGATCTGGTGAATCTGGATGGTACCACCACCCATCCCAGTGGGTTTAAACAAGTCTTCAACAAGGATGACCCGGGGTAGACTCTGTGCTGAGGAGGTTGCAAGCGAGGCCAACGAGTCGGCATAGGTATTCCCACTCCTGGAGACATGCAACACTGCAAAAGATTCAAATTTGGACTGCAAGTACTTGGCACGGTCTAAATACCCTTGCATCCTCGGTTCCCTAGCCTCTAACTCTCCTTCCACCTGGCCGACCACCAGCTGTGAGTCCAAGAACATCTGCATTGCCTTTCCACCCATATTTTGAACCATATTCATTCCCACTAATAAAGCTTTGTACTCAGCTTCATTGTTGGTAGCCGACAACGCCAACCTCAAAAATTTCTCCTACACAATTCCCTTCGGGGAAAACCAGGACTATCCCTACACCAGACCCCTTCTGGTTCGCTGCTCCGTTAATATATACTTTCCACATCGGGGATTCCTTGCACGAGAACATACCAATTGACTTTTCATACACGCCTCACCCTTTAGGATTCTCTTCTACTGAAGGCTTAGCAAACTCCGCCACAAGGTCGGCAAGGACCTGCCCCTTCACAGAGGTACGAGGCATATATTTGATGTCAAAGGCTCGCAAGATAGCTCCTCATTTGGCGATTCTGCTTGAGTAATCAGCACTCCACAGCATGAACTTAAGGCGGAGCTGAGTTAACACAATGACTGTATGAGATTGGAAATAGTGTGGAAGCCTGCCTGTTGCATGCACTACGGCTAGAATCGCTTTTTCCAACGGTAGATACAGTACCTCAGCTTCTTGCAGAGACTTATTCACATAGTAGACTGGTCTCTGTATACCATTATCATCCCGTATCAGAACCAAACTGACGGCATGAACAGCCATTGCTATATATGCAAACAAAACTTCATCTGCATTTAGACGAGACATAATGGGTGGCCGAGAGAGATACTCCTTTAGTTGTTGGAAAGCCGAAGAGCATTCCTCAGTCTATTCAAATCCCTTCCACTTGTTTAACAATTGGAAAAAGGGTTGGCACTTATTTGCAGAATGAGAAATAAACCTATTGAGAGCAGCCGTTATCCCGGTCAGCCTTTGAATCTACTTTAGATTCTGAGGAGGTTGCAAACTGCAGATTGTTGTGATTTGGGCGGGGTTGGCCTCGATCCCTCTATGAGTGAGCATGTAACCTATAAATTTACCAAACTCCACACCAAAAGAGCACTTAGATGCATTGAGACGTAATTTGTGTCTTCTTAACGTTTAGAAAGTGTTACTTAAGTTGGCCACATGCATAGGTATAACCTTATTTTTTACAATCATGTCATCCACATACACTTCGACAGTTTTTCCTAACTAAGCCTCGAACATTATAGTCATCATCTTCTGATAGGTAGCCCCAGCATTTTTCAACCCAAAAGGCATTACCTTGTAATGATAGTTGCCGGTGGGAGTGACAAAAGTTGTCTTCTCCTGATCCTCCAAAGCTAGAGGTATATAATGGTACCGCTAAAAGGCATCCATGAAGCTCATCCGAGGATGACCAACAGTAGCGTCGACCAGTTAATATATACTAGACATTGGGAAGGAATCCTTGGGACAAGCCCTATTTAGGTCTGTAAAATCCACACATACCCTCCACTTTCCACTTTTCTCCTTCACCATGACTGTGTGTGCTAGCCATTCAGGGTAAAGCACTTCCTTGATAGCCCCAGCCCTCTTGAGTCTGATGACCTCCTCTTTAACAGCCTCGAAATGTTCCTTGAAAGAGCGCCGAGGTAGTTGCCTTTTCAGTACTACAGTCGGACTGACATTCAGATGATGACAGATGAAACTTGGGTCAACCCCAAGAACCTCATAAGCATCCCATGTGAACACGTCAAGGTTTTTTTTCAAGAACATAACTAGCTCCTCCCTTTCTTGGGCTGGCAATTGGGCCCCTGTCTGGAAGAATCTTTCAAGGTCACCATCTATAAGAACTCTATCCAACCCTTCACACATGAACTCTTCTACCACTATCCTCCCAATTATGGTAGAAGATGTTGATTGCTATGGGATAGGCGCGGCCGAGGCCGAGGACTCTGGCTCAGGTTGATGCAAAACTGTGGCCGCTATGCATTGTCTAGCCGTGGACTGACTCCCGATAATCTCTTCAACCTGACTACCAAACAGAAACATCACCTTGGCATGGAGAGTCGAGGAGACAGCACCCAAAGCGTGCAGCCACGGTCTCTCGAATATGGCCGTATAGGGAGAGTAGGCGTCAACCACAACGAAATCCACTTCCACCACTACTGAACCTGACTGCACAGGCAACCTAATCTGCCCTTTTGGCATGACGGCCTTCCCTTCGAAGCTTATTAGAGGCGAATCATAAGCCGAAAGATCCTCCAGCTTTAAATTCAACCCCTTAAATAGATTAGGATATATAATGTCTGCACCACTTCCCTGATCAACCATTACCCTCTTCACATCATAGCCCCCTACCCTCAATGTGATAACCAAGGCATCATCATATGGTTGGATGGTTCCCACCTTGTCATCTTCCAAGAAGCCTAGAATTGGAGGTACATTACCCTTTATCCTCTTCGGCTCGGAGTTAGGTTTTTCAGCAAGAGCTCGCACCACAGACATCACCATGGACGGACAAGAACCAGTCCTCCCAAGAGCAGCAAAAATGACATTAATTGTCCCTAAAGGAGGCCTGGAAGCATTGTTACCCTGATTCGCAGGACTAGGATGCTCTCCCTGCCCGTCAAGCTGATACAAGAATTGCTTCAACTTTTCCTCCTTCACTAACTGCTCTAAATAATTCCACAAAGTCCTACAATTCTCCATTGCATGACCTCTCTCCTGATGATATTGGCAATGAAGGTTCTGATTACGCTTCATGGGATCCCCTACCATCTTGCTAGGCCACCTAAAATATGGTTCATGACGGATTTTTTCAAACACCTGTTGCACGGGTTCACGAAACACAGTACTAACTACTTAAGAAGAGGCCGGACCAGGTTGCCCAACGAAATCTCTCCTTGGCCTATTGTTATTATATCTGTCACACCTGAAATCCCTCATCTCTTGAGGGATAACCTTTGCTTTCCCTTTTCCTTGTTGTTGATCTTCCTCGCCCCATTTGTACTCGTTAATACGATCTATGAGCCGACGTACACTTCTAACAGGCCTTTTGGTCAAAGATTTCCTCAGATCATGCTCATTTGGAAGGCCGGCCTTAAAAGTGCTTATGGCAACATCGTCTAAGTCCCCATCAATCTCATTGAACATCTCCCAGTACTTGTCGGAGTACGTTTTGAGAGTCTTCCCCTCTCTCATAGCCATGGATAACAATGAATCTAAAGGCTAAGGAACCCTACTACAGGTGATGAAATGAGAACCAACTGCTCTGGTGAGCCCCATGAAGGAATTAACAGAACCTGCCTTCAGGCCATTAAACCATCTCATCGCGATAGGTTTGAAGCTGGAGAGGAAGACTTTGCACATCAGAGTCTCGTTCTTAGAGTGTACCACTATTCTCTGATTGAAATAACTCACGTGTTCCACCAGGTCCATCCGCCCATTATAATTGGTGAAAGTTGGTTAGGTAAACCGTCTTGGAAGCTTCCCCTTCTCAATCCTATGAGTGAAAGGTGATTTGGAGATTTGCTGGAGCACCTTACTCAAAGCATCACTTCCCAAGCCCCTGGAAGAAGTCTTTTTACCCTTAGGGCCGTGAGCATAGTCCTCCTCGTTGGAGGAAGACTCACTAGGAAGAGTTCTTGGCCTGGGGCTGCCACTGCTACTACGAGAGTCTTCAGAAGAAGGGTCTGAAAGAGAGGGAGTACGCCTTCGTTTCTCTCAATGCAGTTTCTTCTTCAGATGGTCAATCTCCTTCTGCATGGCCTTAACATTTTCTTCGTGGGAGGTTATGCTTTCAGCTCGTGCATGGCTTCTCCCTCGCGTATGCTCTGTATGCACACTACCTTCTCGATCTCTTTCCCACTCCAACTGTGAGAGGTGATCCTCACGCTGGGATCCCATGGATTCTGCGTGGTTTGGATCTGAGCCTTTCAAGATGCTTCATGTCCTACAACTCAAGGTTCCCACAGACAGCGCTAATTGTAAGGACACAGTTCAAGCCTGGGCCCAAATGCATGTAGGGGACAGGCCCAAAAGGCCTAAAACAATGAAATTTGTAGAAGGTGGGCTTGAAACCTAGATTGTTTTGAACGATGAAAAATAAAGACGTTAGGCTAGGTCCACAAATTGCAAGTAAAGAACTTTCAATGTAGCATAAGCTCCCTTGGACGTAAGCCGAAGACTTTCTGTATTAGTTTCTCGTGTTCTTTAAAGAAAAGTTTACAATTGATCCTCCTCCCTACAATGTTTTTCCCCTCTCTATTTATATCTTTCTTCTCCTTCGCTCTTCCTTTGATCAAATCCTCAATGCAGATTCCTTTCCCATCTCTCACTCTCTTGAAATCTTACCCTAATAGCTGTAAGGCTGATCACCATCATTTTAGATGTTACTTCTTCATTAATGCGGCCAGAGGGGCAAGTGTGAAATCTTTAATGCGATGGTAGCAGCTTTCTGCGATATGTTTCCCACTCGTACTCCCTTTTTGCATTCCTCTAGAGTATGTCTTTACTCATTGAGCTTTCTAGACTTCTCCTAAACATCATGGCGCATCTCATGACCCTCGCCTCAGTTGGCCGAGGATGTGTCCCTCCACGGACCATTTTAAATAGCCTCTACTCCAACAATGGGCTTATGAGCCTTTAAGTTCGGTGCCCTTGTTGTCACCATACTGTCCTCGGACAAGTTAACGCTCTCGGATCAAGCCCAAGGCCAAAGACGTGCTTTGATACTTCTGCCCTCACAACTGCATATCAGCAGTCTTCTTAGGGTTAGTTCTCACCCCTTTACCAGAAATAAGGTGGCCTAGGTACTCTACCTCCTCACAAGCAAATATACACTTAAATTTCTTAGCATAGAGCTAGTTTTTGGCCAAGGTTTCAAGACCAATCCGAGATGACCAAGGTGATCAGACAAGGACTTACTATACACCAATATGTCATCAAAGAAAACAGGAACAAACTTCCTTAAGAAGGGCCTGACAATAGCATTCACCCTAGATTGAAAGGTAGAGGGAGCATTAGTCAAGCCAAAGGGCATAACCAAGAATTCATAGTGGCTCTCATGTATTCTAAAAGCAGTTTTAGGAATGTCTTCCTCCTTCATTTTGATTTGGTGGTAACCAGACCTCAAATCCAATTTAGAAAACACACAGGCACCTCCTAACTCATCCAACAACTCATCAATGATAGGAATTGGTTACTTGTCCTTAATAGTGTCTTGATTCAAAGCCCTATAGTCAATATACATCCTTCAAGACCCATCAGCTTTCCTAACTGAAAGAACATGTGAGGCAAATGGACTGCAGCTATTCCTAATTGAACCAACAGACAACAACTCCTTAACTATCTTTTCAATTTCATTCTTCTGATAGAAAGGGTACCTGTAGGGTCTTTGGAAAATGGCTTGTGCTCATTCCTTAAGCTGAAAAGGACTTTTGCACAAACAGCATCTTCTCACCTGGACTCAAGTACCCCATTTGTTCTGTAGGCACTATTTCAGGGAGAATTCCTTGGTTAAGAGATTCTGCCATTGTAAAGGAATAGTGACAAGATTGCCAAGATACATCCATGTGTTAATCTTGCTTGGAAGTCAGGAATTATGGGTAACCATTCTTCATCAAGATCATCAAAATCAAGATGTCCATCATGGTTATGGTAGTAAGGGTCGTCATGTCACATGCCCATGGAGAGGTTGTGGGCTCAAACTCTCTCATCGAAGACTTAAAGAAGAAAATACAGTCGGTTGAACAAGAATTGGCAACCATTGCCTCCACAGTAAAAGATTTCTCTGTCTCATTTCCACTCATTGGACAGAAAGAAAAAGAAAGAAAACAGTTGTTGGCACAACTTCAGTCAATGGAAAACCCCTAATAGAAGGTAATCAAACAGAGTTGCAAAGACTACCTTAAACTGCAACAATAGATCAGTAACTTGGATAAGAATTTGGGTAGCCTTATCTGCAGAATGGGAAGTAGTAGGACCAAAAATCTGCAAGATCAATCCTCTCTTCACAGGCTCCTTAAAAAATTGGGTCCCTTCTTGAATGTGAGTACCTGCCCCCTTCAAGCCATGTAAAAGCACAAAATTTTGTGCATAAGAGAAGCACATAGTCAGCAGCTTGAAGTTCCATTGAATGACCCCAAGGGTACTCAACCATTGAGTCCCTAACACCAAATCACAACCCCCCATAGGCAACACATGTAATTAAACCATAAATTGATGCCCTTGCAAACAAATGGGAACTTCCTCAAGCAATCCTTGAGTCCTAAGCACATCACCATTAGCCACTTTCACTTCCAAAATCTAAGAAGTGTGCACAGGATTGTGTAATTGAGAGAACAATGAAGTATCAACAAAATTATGTGTGCTACCTGAGTCCATAAAAATTACCAAAGATTTATGCTTAATCTTCCCCATTACCCTCATGGTACCAGAAGTAGGAGTACCATTTAAGGATAAAGTGTGATTCCAGCTTCCTCAACATTGCCTTCTTGACATTGCATAGGGTGATTAGAGACAGAATTTCCACTTCCCTTTTCCAATTTAGCAATATGCACCCTTGAACTAACATGTTAGGACATATGTAGTTCAAGTTGTTAGCATATGTCGCTATTTTATGTAATTGACTCATCCTTAGACAAAACGCACTTTACTTGTAATTAGGTAGATTTAGGATGTGTTTAACACTTCAAGAAACAGTGTTTCAAGATCCAGTGTTGAAGTCATCAAAGTCTGTCCAAGAAACAAGCAAGGAAGTGCAAGATTTTAAAGCTCGACACCTACCTCGACACATGCATCTATCGAGCTTTAAGAAGCTGTTTTGCCCCGAGCCTCGACATCTTCTCGACAGTTCCTCGACACCTCTATCTGTCGAGAATTAAAGAAAACAGATTTTCAGTTCTGTTTCAAGTCCAATCCGTGAATGTGTCTTTGAGACTTCTTTTCTCCTAACCCTAGACATATAAAATGATTATTTTAAGGGCCGTCAAGATGATGCAAGTTGCACATTCATTCAGAACTTCTTGTTCATGCAATTTGTGATCTGAAAGACAAAGTTCGTGCCCTAGTTCATCTCTGATGATTTGAAGAACTTTGCAGCCAACAACTCTTTCTCTCTAGTTGGTGTTTGAAGTCGCGTACTGGGATCTGCGCATCTGGTTAGTCACGTACTTGGGAGCCGTGCATTGAAAGGAGAAACTGTCACTACAGAATAAGTCCAATTGGGTATTGGGGTAAGAGTTCAACTGTAGGTTGGTAAGGTACTGGGATTCCTTGCTTGTAACTGCTTGTTGTGATAATAGTGGAGTTTCGGGAGTGGTGACCTTAAATCACCCGGTGGGGTTTTTGCCGTAAGATTTTCCCCATTCGTGAACAAATCACCGTGTTATTTATTTTTCGCTGCATATCTTAGTTTCGGTGATTTGTTTGTGCTACCACGTGATATTGCATGTTAATTTGATTAATTAATAACTGGGCTAATTAATTAATCTAAGTTATCACAAGGGGTCAACGTGTTTGTGGCCTGACATAACATTAGGCACAAACTCCACAAAATCAAGAAGGAATAACATAGCATTTTTACATATATGTCCAGGACCCCATTTCTCATCACAATTATAACATAATCCTTTTTTCTTCCTCTCTTCCATTTGAGCAGGAGATATTCTTTTGATTGGTAATTTATTAGTCTTATTATCTGTCAAAGGAGGAACTTTGGGTGGACCTAAGATTGAGGGCTTACCTTGCTCCAATTGAACCTTAGAACTCTTCTTATAGCTCCAATTATATTCTTATTGAATCTTGGATAAACCAATAGCCTCATTTAATGACTGAGGATTGAGCATATAGATAGGAAGTCTTACCTTATCTCATCCGCTCTTGCATAAGAGAAACTGTGATCATCCCATGTCAGAAATGACTAAATGGTTGTCCTATTTAGGTTTGTAATTTAATTTTTGATAGATTTTAATATGATTTTTCCAACATTTTAATATAAATATTATGAGAAAAAAGAAATTTATGATAGAATTTAATATGCTTTTTCCCCAAGGGTTGTTACTTTTGGTTTCCTACAACTCACTTGGAGTTCTTTCCTTACTTTTCCATTTAAGGGGTGCAACGCCTTTTTTGCCGACAATATTAGTGGTGGTGTCAACATATACCTAACATGCACTGAAATCTCTCTCTCTCTCTCTCTCTCTCTCTCTCTATTATAAATTTTTTTTTTCTTCTTTTTTGGTAGAAATCTCTCTTAACAATTACTATTAATGCATTTAGATTGTAGATACTATATGTGTTTTGTGTTTGTAACAAATATCATGGAAAAAGCTCTATCAATATTTTATTTGTGAAAAGGAGTATAAGACAGTGTAGAACATTTCCAAAGATCATGTTTGTTTGTGACTTGAGTAGGGAAAAATGTAGGTTACAAGAAAGAACTCTTGTTTTTATGTACTTATTTTGATTTTCATCGCATCTCATATATTTTACGTACTCATTATTTACATATAAGAAAATAATATTAATAAAAGTATAAAATATAAAATACAGCATTTCATGTATTGGCGAATACCTTTCCTAGTTAAAAATTTTATTGAATTTTTGTAAGTTTCATTGGGATGATGGATGAACAGATATTCACCTAAAAATAGAAAATAAATGTATATTCCAATTTTAAAAGTATCGTAATAATAGTTTAATTTTGCATATTTATATCATTAATAGAAAGTATTATCATACTTATTTTGAGTTAATTCACGCATTTTATATTTCGTTTTAGAATAATGTTGAATAATCAATTTTGTGCTTGATTGAATTTTAATGCATGAATTTATCTCTTGTAGTAGAATGGAATTAAATAAGCCGATTAGTACAAAAATGAAGGCTAATGGAACTTACTTTTACAAGGGCTATAATGAAGTTAAATAATGACAACCCAATTAAATTTGAGTCAAATTGGAGCAAGAAATCAAAAGAAATTTGCATCAAATTCAAGTCCAATTCGGATTAGGATTAGAATTAGGATTAGTATTAGTATTTTGGGCGTAACATTTGACTCATATGTCCAATCGAGATAATTCAATTTGGACTAGAAAGTTAACTTAAAGGGCTACTACTTTGTAGTTTACCAAAAGTTTAAATTCTAACGTTACATGGGCAAAAACGTTGATTAAGTGAAACCTAAAAACTTGGGATTTTCTCCAAACTAAAATCCAACTTGTAATAGGATTTCTTGACCTATTTGAAGACTCTTTAGGGCAAAATTCAGAGAAGAGTTGCAATAGAACGTAATTTAGGTTTTCTTAAAATTTCTTTATAGTTTTTAGAGTTTTATATGTGTTATAGCTTGTTAGAAGCCTTGCCAAGATAATGGGTAAAGCCCAACTGTTTATTGGTATGTTCTTAACAATTAGTTTATGGTTTTAATACTTATGTTCTTATGTTTTTTTATTGATTTACTCATCTAGAAAAATTTTTAGTTTTGTATAATTTTTTGATTTATCGTAGACTTTGGGCACATCAAATGTTTAGCATTCCTTGCGAACTAATTCACTAGTTTTGTTTTGCCTAAAATCAATCAATTTCATAAAACTACTGTGGGGGGTAAAAGCGTCAAAGCACCATATGAGCCTGAGGCCTGGTCCGAGGACGTGGACTCCGCTAAAGGGGTCATGAACCGCGAACAGGGCCTCCTGAAACTGGGGCCCAAAGGCCCGCCGACCAGACCACCAGCCTGTTGGATGAGGATCCGAGAAGGTCTCCTCGAACATGAGAGTCAGGGACAGAAGAGGGTAGCCCGACGTCCAGGGAAGAGCTCCTCAAGATCGACGAGTCATCCCACGCCTTAATGAAACGCCGAGGAGGGAGACATGCACTGCATAAAGCTGCTGCCACCGCATTAAAGGCCTTTTACCTACCCGCCTGGTCGCATTAATGGAGAAATGACTTCTTAGGGGACGGAGGACAACTTTATGGGCATTAGGGAGCGTTTTCAGGGAAAGGACAGATGGGAACCAGAAATGGGAAGTATAAATAGAGAATGGTGGACCAAAGGAAGGGAATCCAGATTTTCTCTAAGGAAAAAAGACTCTCTCTCTCTCTCTCCCCCCAGATAATAGAAGGAAAGCCTGGACATAAGCTTCTCGGCCCCCGACCGAGGAAAGGCAGAAACACTCCTCCAACCCCTAACATGCCAGCAACGGACTTAACCCTTCCCCCATAGCTTTCCAGGGCCCCAGGAGGTCTAGGCCTTAAGCCAATTCTCTACAAATTCTATTGTGTAGGCCACTTGGGCCGGCCCGGTCACGCATTTGGGCCCAAGGCTAGCTTTGTGTCCTTACAACTACATTAGACAATTAATTTTTGAATTCTTATTGTTAAATCATCTGACTAAGATAACATCCTTATGAATTTTAGTTGATTTATAAAATAAATATTGTTAAGACTACCACTAGGTACCTGTTTAGGTATATCTGAAATGCAATGTGTCTGCGTTTCAACGTTTTTTCTTTTTCTTGACTAGCGTCTCTTGCACTGTTCATGGGACATGAACATTGCATTAAGACAAATGAATAGTTTTTTGTGAGTGTGAAAAGTAAACGAAAATTATTTTTAGTTTACAGTTTTCAATAAAATATGCGATATTCAAACGCACCCTAGATGTGTTGTGTCTAAATCCTTAAACCTTAGCACTTTAATATATTATTATTTTCTCTCAATTTAAATTTCCTTTACCAAACCAACAAATTCTCTTTAATTAAACTTTATTATTTTAGTTTTATTCTCTTGTGATTTGCTAATCAATTCCATTTATCCTGTGGATTCAACCTCCGACTTACCGAGTTATTACTTTGTGACAATCCTGCACTTAGAATAATTATTTAGGTTGCAGCATATCATATAGTTTAAGATACAAATATAATTTTACACAATAAACACAGGAAATTGATGAAAATAAGCTTTTTCAAATGCAGACATAATTTCTAAGCTTATCTACTTAGGATTTGTTGTAAAAATATTGTGAAAGTATTGTGGACATATCATTTCTCAATTTCTAAACCCAATATTGAAACCAAGTCTAAAAACTTCCACATGTTACGCTATCAAATAATTATCTTTAAATTCTAAACATGTGATCACTTGTCTAATCATTCTTAGTCTACTTGAAACAATTAAAATTAAAATGAAAATAAACTCATCCTAACACACACACACACACACACACACACATCTTTCTTAAACTAAGTTTTAAAAGCAAGTTAAAAAAAAGAAAAGAAAAGAATCCACGTGTTACGCATAAATCCTATCAAATCATTATCCTTAAATTGTACACATGTTATCATAGCTCGAATAATTTTCTATCTGGAAACAATCAAAATCAAGATTCCTTATTTATCTGGAAACAATAGGGAGAGATGGCCATAGGCAGTAATAGGGAGAGACCAGGATGGTAATCTTCTTGCTGCATGGGCAGAACAGCTGTGCCCAGGCAGCCCATTATCTGGTGAGGCAAATGCAGCCTTGGTGGCCATTCAAAAAGCTGCAGATGCAGGTTTTAAAAATATAGTAATTGAAGGCGATGCATGGAATGTTATTGAGCCCTTGAGAAATCAAAAGGAAGTGCCTCGTTGGAGTATTAAGTCTGTGGTGGAGGATATTTTGTATTTTGCTAAAAATTTTGTTAATGTAAATTTTTCTTTTGTTTATAGGGAAGGTAACGAAGCAGCTCATCTTTTAGCTAGTTGGGCTGCCCTTTTGAATTGGAATGGGCCGGTTCCCATCTCTAACTTGTCGCCGCTGATAATTCAGGCATTGGCTAGAGATGGCCACAGGCCCAATCTGGATTGTACTCCCTTGTTTGGTGTTCAATAAAGTATTTATTCAGTATAAAAAAAAAAAAAAAAAACTCCTTATTTATTAGAAATTTGGGGGATAAAAAAAAAAGAGAGAAGAATAAAGCAGACATGTGTAAGGCAATCAATGGGAAGGACTGAACATTTAGTAATGCTTGACAACAATTTTCACAAAAATTTTCTATGAAATTTGAGTTTTTTTATTTAGCCAAGAGACTATATCAGATAAATTAACTAAAATCATTTCATGACAAATGAGTTGATACATTTTATTGATTCTTATTTAGGTCTACTTTAACGTCAATTTTTTTGACAAAACTTAATTATAACACTTTAAATACTGTTCTTTAAACTTCTATCTTAAAATTCAGTCACATGGTTATTTAACTAAAAAATATACTTGCATCTCATGAGAAAAAATTCATATAGCTAAATCTTAAAAGAGAAAACCAAAGGAACAACACCTAAATATTTTATCTAAGTTTTGCCTATTTTTTTTGTACTATTATCAACTTACCATCATTAATTACTGAATAATGCTAGAGACACATAAAATAATACAATTTTACTACAGCTTGCCATATGGCCAGTTGTGAGTAGCAGAGATATGAAAGTAGGTTCATGTAGAGACACATCTTTGCTCTTTTTAACTTGCCATTCAGTGAATTATAACAAAAATTGTGTCACTTTATGTATTCCTAGCATTAATCTTAATAATTGTGAAAAAAATTTGTCACTCTAAACTAATGGCGACCTTTTCTATTCTAGGCTCACGATCGTGGCCGTTAGTTTTTAGGTGCCTTATCCAAATTCTAAAACACAAAAGAAAACTCTGATTTCCATAAGGAACACAAAACCCGCATGTCTTCCTTCATTCTCATCCGTGGAGACCCTCAAATCAACGTTCCCAATTTTTACCACCAACCCATTTTTCTGCAAAACAAAACCTCCTAAGCATCCAAGTTTTCAATCAAGCGACCCCCACCAGACTTCGATTTCACCGAACAGAAATTTTGAATGAATCTAGAGCCAAAGTAGCCCAAACTCACCCTCAGTTGTTTGCGAAAATCTCAGGATCGACTGTGGAATGTGGATTTTGTGCGCGTTATGCAGGCTGTGTAACCGGACGATGTGGTGGTGGAGCTATGTAGAAGCAGGCAAGTGTGAATTCTTGGTTTTTGGATATATGTGAGTGTGTGTGTGAGTGTGTATTGATATGAATTTAGTTTGTTGACGCAAATCATGAATATTGTTCGTTTGAGATATTCAAATCGGAATTCATTAGTCTACAGAAGCGCTGCTCTGTAAGTTGTGAACTGATGTAATTGCTATTGTCATGAATTTTTGAGAGCTTTTTACCTGTTGGCAACCGGCGGTTGCCTTGCCTTTCCATGTCAAGGTTTCTCAAGGGAAGGTGTTTGACAAGTTTTCATATAATTATGGTGGTCAATAGTTTCCAAGAAATCCCAACTCTGATTTACAATCTAGACAAAAAATAAAATCTCCCATGGAATTGTATTGATATGATTGATCCACCCATGAGATTCCTTTTTTCCTATTCTTTTTCTTTTTCTATTTTTTGGGTGGGGTGGGGCTGGGTGCGGTGAGTGTGAGACAAGCATAAGAGGTTATCATTATGTCCTTGTTTTCATGTTTTGCATTGACATTCAAAGGAGTCATCTGTCTACGTGAAACTAATGGAAAATGATTCTCTATATTTAAAACAAGTCAGAAAGTGTACACATGACCATGTTATTTAAAATTGACAGTCTGAACACTATTAGATCTAGAAATAAAGTCTTAATCATGAAATTGATGAAACTGAGAGGTATTATTCAGTTAGTTATATGTGAGGTTTCAAATATATATATATATACACTGCCCCATATAATTAGCAATTGAGAATAGGCACTAGTAACATTCAATTCTTTAATTAGAACCATTGAGCTCCACATTTAAAATGATTTACAATGACCATCCTAACTAGGCTAACCTTATTGTAACTCTTCCTTCCATATACAAAGCAGTCGAGGGGAAGGTCTTCACTCTTGAAGGCATCTTGCATCACTTTGCTTAAATTCGATGAAGTGGTATGAGTTTGCGGCCATGAACCTTAGAACACCTTTTAACGCTAGCACATAACATACAACCAAGGGTAAGATACAAAAAGAGCCGACATTTATGCAAGAAACTGATTTAATATAGTGCAAGGTCTATTAGAGAGACTAAATAATACTTTTGGATTCAAGTCACATCTTATCTGGAAATAGTAATAGATTAATTTCCTTGAGCAGATTGTCTTTACAGATGCAACAAGAAGTAAAATGATTGTCAAATTTATTTATCTTCAATCCACATCTTAACTTCAATTGTTACAGAGTTCATTTTTAAGCTGGAATTATATACACTGCCAATGATGGTGAGCTTGGCCAACAATTTCTTTCAAATATGTTTTCTTTAAGTGGGACTGAGTTTTTTGTGCATCTTCATTATGTGCCTTATAGAAACTAGTTACTGAAAATCCCAAGGGCAGGGGTAGGTCTGCTGGTGATTTTTTCCTCAAAACTCTCTTCAGAAATTAACCGTCCTTTTTGTGATGAAGTATTTGCTTTAGAAAATCCAAACAAGTACTTAAGAAATGATTTACAATGCTACACATGTTTTCCTTTAGAGCATCTCGAATTCTTGATTTATAATTTTTTTTTCTCTAAAATGTAGTTTTGAGCTGCTTAAAAAGTATCTGAAGAAGTTGGTGCTCATATTTCTGGTCATATTGATTGCTATTTTAGCAATTATGCTATATTAGTCGCAGGTGCGTCCGTTGTACATGATAATTTTGTTTAGGTAAAATACTATTTTGGACATCCCTAAACTTTGTAAAATGTTTTTTTTTTTTTTTTTTATAATTAGTTTTATCATATTTTTCATGATCTCATATGTAATGTTTCGTACCATTATCATATATTTGCTGGTTAATAATTTGCATAACAGAGACATTAAATGAGAGGTAGAACTATTCATTAATTACAATTTAAAAAGTCACAGTGTATGAGAATTATAAGAGCACACATGCGCGCGCCCACACACACACACATGAACTTTCAAAAAATGAGATAATAAAATTTTCCAATTTTATTTCTTATATAATTTCTATTATTATTGGAGAACATCTCATTTTTAGTGATGATAGGAAACATAATTTCCCTAATTAGAGTTTGATTAGTTTTAAGTTTAAATTTGGTATTATTATATTTAATTGTTGATGATTGATTTAATTAAGTGAATGTAATGGTTGATGTTATTGAACGATAAAGTTTTTAATGTCCTCTATATGGTTCTCTATCTTATTTTTTTTACTCCTCTTGACCACTTCTTTATTTTCCATTAAACAGTTACTAAATTGACGTTAAATTTCATATCATTTCATTTCATTTTTTCTTCCTTCATTTTTTCTTTGTTACTTTGTATGTTCCCTTGCTAGTTGTAATTTTTATGGTTATCAATGAAAAATAGATATCATTGATGTCTTAAATAGTCATAGATGTAATTAAGTTAGTGGTATATCAAAGGTTTTTTTTTTTTTTTTTCCTTCTATATTTTCAAGGAAATATTAAAGGGATTTCTCTAGTCTGGTTTCAATTAATTAAGATATCCATAATATCTTAACGGAAGTAATAATGAGCCTTAATTTTTTAAAAATGTATGAAGTGGTTAGGTTAGTGGTATGTCCAAGTTCTTTTTTTTTTTTTAAATTGAATTTCCAAGAAAATGTAAAAGGACTTGTTTTTGAAAAATAAAAATTGGTGACTTTTTGAAGAGTAGAAATATGATTTTTTTTTAATTTTTTAATTTTTTTTTTATACAAGATAGAAATTTTACTCTAACTTAATCTAAGTGTATATGTGTGTGAAGCTCTCTTTTGAAGACTTGAACTCCTGCCATTGCTTTCCACACCCCACAAACACTTAATACTTATAGCGTGATCATCGTGCAATTATTTTAATTACCTTGTTCATAGATTTCATTATTTAGTTATAACCATTTAAATTAAAGTAAATGAATATATAAAAAATTATATGTAGAGTTACAACAACACAAGATGAATAAGTATAGATAATATTTTTTGTTTTTGTTTTTGATTCTTTATGAATCATTATTTCATTGTTTACTTATAAATATCTAAATTAAAGTTTTTTTTTTAGAGAAGTCTAAAATAAAGTAGATGAATATGTAAAGGTAAAATTATATGATGAAAAGTTAAAACTATCTGAGATGAATGTTTAACCACTGGTAGATAGTAAATATGTGCTTTTTTGAAAACTATAAGTAGGCTTGATTGCTTTAGCTGGGATTATATTACTATGTAATATTGTTACGAGTGGTTCCACAGTTTGCAAATAATCAAGTTTGGTGGCCTTACAAACTAGGTATTTAATTTTGCAAAAAAATTTACATGAACTCCTCTTTTGTGACAATCTTTTTTTTTTTTTTTTTTTTTTTAATTTTTACTTTTGCTAAACTTAAGAATATTAAGACTTAAGTTACCACATGTGGTAGCTATAAAACGTGCTAGTGATATAAAAAAATAGAAATGTTTAAATATTAAAAATGCATTTTTAGTAGATTGTAATATAAAACATTTTTTCCTCAAAATTTTATGTAACTTTTCCTATAAGATCAATATTGTTGGCATTCTTTAAAGATGATGCATAATTTTTTGAGAAGAATAAGAAGAAGTAGAGGAGATGCGAACACATAATACAAAATTATTAAGTTTGCGTGATTTAAATTTGTGGCAAAAAGACTTAATATATCTATGATATAGGTTTTTATCTAAATGATATATATAAGTCCATATTCTTTTAGTCTTGGTACAAAAGGTCCATTCTCAATAGCCTTTTAAGTTTACAAATTGCTCAATGCATAGGCCCAAACACATTCAAAGAATGCTATCTAAATTATAAATTCTATGGCCGTTTATCACACAAATATTTTAATTCCCCTAATAGATGGTAAAGGAAGGTAGGTGTGTGTCTAGCTATTTTCTTGATTTGTGTTGCATAATTTAATGATATGGAGGATGTGATTACATTTGAATGTTGAATAAAATATGATGAGAAGAAAAAATAGTAAAAATAAAATATATAGCAACAAACATCAAATTGTCCAAGTTATGTTATGTAATATAATAGCACTATATCATTATATATTATATGTATAATGCAATAAGATAATATTTAACAATAAAAAAGATAACAACTTAAAATGCAAAACTAAATCGCATCAATTCAAAGTAGAGTTCTAATTAACACAAATTCATCAACCTAAAGTATGGATGCAAGAAAAATAAAAAATAAAATAGAAAAAACAAAAAATAAATTGAGAGAGAGAGAGAGAAGTAACAATTTTTGTGTGAGAAAACTATGCATAAAATAGAAGAGAAAATGTCAAATTTATAGTAATATGATTAGAATAATAAGAGTCAAAATAAAGGAAGATGAAAGGATAGATAAAGAGTGATATTAAGTTCGAAAGTAGTGGGGAAATGATAATTTAAAAATGAGAGAGAAATGTTGGAAAATTAATAATAAAAATGATGGTTAAAAGTATTTTAATTTTTAAATAATGAAGTTTTTAAGTCACCTTAGATAAGTAAATGTTTTAAAAAAAGTATTGGAAAAATTTGAAATAAAAAGAATAATGACGTGACTGCTAATGTGGCTCAAGTGGAGCGTAGTTGCAATAAATACTACGCTTTATCTTTTAGAAATAAATGATTGGTAATGTCTTGAAAGCTAGATTTTTGAGTTATACATAATACCAAATAACAGATTTTTATTTTATTTTATTTTTTTGAGAAACAAATAACAGATTTTCGGTTTGTCCCATTTGTGTTCTTGCAGCTTGAAAGGCCTTGAAATCTTTTGACATATGGACTAAGAAAGTAAGTTTGGTGTCCTCGTTATTTGTAGGATAACATCATCGACTGATATGTCCAGGAAGAGTCTTAAGGTTGACCACTTAAATTGTAATATGAATGATTTCCTTTTGATGTCATTTAATTGAATTGCATATCATGATCAGTTATAGCATGAAGTTAGGAATTTCACATGAGGATGTGATGAACATGTAGATGATTTCTTGAGAGTATGGTCATTTGAGTTAAGATCTGTCATCATCTTGCCATACGTGAGTAGATATGACCTTAAGAAGGCAATTCCATGACTTTTTTATTTTCATAAAAATTGGGTGAAATAAAGATTCATGTAATGATAAATATGATAATCTATCAGCATGAATTGGATCCACATGTTTATGCGTGAATTTTCTATGTTTGATTCCTTGGTCATGTGAACTGAAATAGTGAAGTTTGTTTTCAGGTATTCAAGTTTTTTTTTAGGTTCATTTATTTATTTATTTTATGTAATCTCATGTGTTAGAGTACTTGCAACAATCAATACAAAATAAAAAAGGTCCATAATTTTACACATTTTTGCTCAAAATTTACTCACATCAATCCCTCTATAATACCGTGCATTTCACTATTGTTACGGTAACCGTGTATATTTACATAGTTATTGTAGCTTTTTATTTCATTTTTTCTCTCTCCTCTCTCATCCAACTCTCTCTCTTCCTCTACTCTTTTTGCCTCTTATATTCTCTTAAATCCAACAACAAATCTATACAAATCACCACATTCTCAAACTTATTCTAAATCTAGATCTCAAATTCATTAAATCCTCTCCTAAAAAAAATCATAAATCCCATATAATTAATCAAACCCAAATTGCAAAAGAAGAAGAAAAAAATGCAAAAGAAGAAGAAGAAGAAGAAGTAACAACGGAGAGTCCAAAATCACCACCCACAATAGCAGAGAAATCTGCCCAAAATTACCTCCTAAATGGCAAACCCAAAATAATTGCCCATAATCAAACTTAAATTGCAAAAGAAAAAGAAGAAGGAGAAGGAGGAAGAAGAAGGAGAAGGAAGAAGAAGAAGAAGAAGATGATGATAAAGAAGAAGAAGAAGATGATGAGAAGAAGAAAGTAGGAGAAGACAAAAAAGAGAGAGAGAGAGAATTAATGAGTTTGGAGTGTGTGGTAAGGTGGGTGGGGCGTGAGAAGGTGTGAAATAATTAAAAAAAAAAGTCAAAACAAATATTATTTAAATAAAAGAGGGTGTATCATAGATAATCTGATGTGAATATTTTTGCAAAGTAATTGGGTCAAAAAATAAAAAATGTGCATAATTTTACATATTTTTGCTCAAAATTTACCTACATCAATTCCTCTGTAAGAGCATTCACACCAGTTCTTTTATAATCTTCTATAATACAAAAAAAAACTTTCATTTTACACATTTTGGTAAAAAAACTCCTACATTAGTTATTGTAAAACTGTGTAAAATCTTACAAATCCATCCACGAGCTACAGTAACCGTGTAAATATATACGACTACTGTAGCTCGTTCATCCAATATTCTATTGTTTTTCCGTTCACTCCTTCTTTTCTCTCTCTCTTGTCCATGCTCAACAAACTCAGTTCTCTCCTCATCTTCTTCTTTTTCCTCAGATGCACACAAACACACCCACACACAAACACGTCCACACAGACAAATCAACAGGATCAACACAGAGATACACTTGCTAAAAAAAAAAAAAAAAAAAAGTACAAAGATACACAAACACAGGTCGGTGCTTGATCAAAATGATGGTGCTCCGATTGGAATGATGGTGCTTGTTCGGAACGATAGTGCTCTGATCAGAATGATGGTGCTTGATCAAAACGACAGTGCTCCGATCGGAACGAATGGTGCTTGATCGGAACGATGGTGCTTGTCGGGTCTTGCCTGATCGGAGCTATCGGTTCTTACCTGATTGGAGCTGTGACCGAGATGGGTCTTGCCTGTTCGGATCTGACCGAGATGGGAGAGAGATGGAAAGAGAGAGAGATTGCTAGAGAGAGAGAGCCAAATCTGAAAAGAGATGGAAAGAGAGAGAGAGAGAGAGAGAGAGCCAAATCAGAAATGGGTAGAGAGAGAGAGAGGGAGCGTGCGTATATAAGTGGCAGTTGTGAGAAATAATAAAAAATTTTGAGAAAATTGATTATTTAATTAAAAGAAGTGGTAGAATAGATGAACTAATGTGGGTGTTTTGTAAAAATAGATGTGTAAAATAGAAAAAAAGTAGATTTTTAGTGTAAAAATGGATGTGTAAAATAAAAGAACTGATGTGGATGCTCTATTATTGTGCATTTTCATTATTGCTACAGTAACTGTGTAAATTTACACAATTACTGTAGCTTTTTATTTCATTTTTTTTCTCTCTCCTCTCTCATCCGATTCTCTCTCTTCCTCTACCCTCTTTCTTCTCTTAAATCCAACAAAAAATTTATACAATCATCAAATTCTTCAAATTTATTATAAATCTAGATTTCAAATTCATCAAACCCTCTCCTCAAAAAAAAAAAAAATCATCAAACCCATAATCAAGCCCAAATTGCAAAAGAAGAAGAAGAAGAAGAAGAAGAAGAAGAAGGAAGAAGAAGAAGAAAAAGAAGTAGCAGTGGAGAGTCCAAAATCACCGCCCAAAGTAGTGGAAAAATTCACTCAAAATTAAAAAAAAAAAAAAAAAAAGTAGAAATGGAGAGTCCAAAATCACCGCCGACAGAAGTGGAAAAATCAACTCAAAATTACCACCCATATTGCAAACCCAAAATGACGGCCCATAATCAAACTCAAATTGCGAAAGAAGAAGAAGGAGAAGAAGAAGAAGAAGAAGCAGAAGAAGGAGAAGGAGAAGGAAAATGAGAAGAAGAAGATGCATACGAAGAAAGAAGAAGGAGAACGAAAAAAAAGAAAGAGAGAGAGTGTTCAGAGAAGTAATGAATTTGGTGTATGTGATAAGGTGGGTGGGACCGTGCGTAGGTGTGAAATAATTTAAAAAAATAAAGGTGAGAAAATATTATTTAAATAAAAAATGGAGTATTATAGATAATTTAATGGAGTGTTTTTATAAAATGGTCATGTATAATAGAAAAAAGTAGAATAAATAAAAAATTTTGGATGGATTGATACGAATACTCTTATTTGACTCATTCCTTGATTTTTGTTTAATGTATGACATGACATTGATTTATGATTTTTTTTTATTTTTTAATTTTTTTTTTTATTTGATGGGATTAATCATTTGCCATTAATTCCTAGGAGACATCTTCAGATTGGGCAAGATTAGTATGTCGCTAAGCCTTCAAGTCTAAATCAAAGGATTTAGATTAGTTCACTTCCAATGTAAGTTTGCATTTTGCTTTAATTCATAAAAAAAGAATAAGTAATTTTACGTTTTCTTAGTTTGTAATCTATATATATATATAAAATTGAAGCTCTGCTTGCTTCACAATTTTTCACGTCATAACTATTTTTTTTTTTAGATTCTTTTAATTTTAGGTTTTATATCTTATATATTTATTATTTATCTTCACCTTGTAATTATCTTATCAAGTGTTACAATAGTTTAGTTCAAGTAAAACTCTATTAGATATATGTATTGCTGCCTTCCTTATCTCTCGCTCCAATCCAATCTCTTATCTACCTAGAAAACCAGATTGCTTTAGTCAATTGTAAACGTCACGCTTCTTTTCCTCCTCTATGAATTTTACTTCCTTTGTCTTTGGATTTACATCGGCAATTGTTTTTTCTGAACTTAAATTTGTTAAGATTCTCATTCCTTTTTTAGTCAATTTGTATTCTGTTTATATTTTCCCCCATTTTGCTTTTGGTTTAACATTTTGCACTATTATGGGTTAAAACAAAGTTATAATATGTTTTGACCCCTGTGCATCACACGTGTTAGCGACTAGTTATAGATAAAAGCAATGCAATTTTTCTTTATTTTGCAACAAGGTAAAAGCTAAGTAATTTTCTTATTTCATATTTTTGTTATGATAATGTAATTTTAGATTAGTTAATAAAATACATATATTATTGGGTTTCTTGATTTTATCCCAATAATAATCGACTCCATTCTACTTTGCTCAATTTAGGGAAATAAACATGGTCAATTGAGCCTCCAATTTGAGACTCATTATCTAGGGCAATACCCATAAACTCCAGGTGCTATGGGTCGAGGTTCTCACACTTTAGCATAGCAACATCATGAACTACTTATGGGTATTAGTATTACTCTTTCTTGTATCCAAGTCTACCATACATGCAACGCATGCTTCCAATACCCTTATAAAAATTCAATTGAGCTTATTTTGCAATCTTCATAAAGGTTTTGAGTAGCTCATCATGGTTTACCTGAACACAACCAAACAAACCTGCTTCTAGAACCAAGAATAGTGTGGGGAGAACTTGATTGATGAAACTACTAATTTGCTATAAATTTTTTGACTGTAGCACTTGATAGGTAGCTTCGAATGAACCCAAGCCCAAATTGATAGGAGAAAGTCCAATAGATAGCACAAACATTTCTTAAACAAAGAGACCGTCTAACACAAAAGAAGTTCATAAGATAAAAAGTAATAGTAGAAATTATAGGAGCTAAGGGCGAAATTACGTGAAATCTCGTGACTTGCAAAGAATCATTGTGAGAATCAAAACTCATACCTTATACAGCAATTACTTACATTGTTTTTCTGGTGAATTCTTTCGCTTAGGCCTTTACTTAATCGTTTTCGTTATTTATTGTAATTTTTCTTTTATTATTGGAGTAATTTTCAATTAAAATTTAGAATAAGGTCTTACCTTTTCGGGACATCTAATATAATCGTAGAATTTAATTTTGTAATTTTCTCAATTTTGCTTTTTTTTTTTTTTTTTTTTAATTTTAATATAATTTTGTGCTTAACATGAATTAGATTTTTCAAGCTAGGAGTGTTTTAGAGTTTTTAAGGGTCTCCTGGCAACTTTAGGATTTTTTTTTGGTTACGCGTTATATTTCTTACGGCTTTCACTTTCGTTGAGAAAAAATGCCATAAGGTTTCAAATGGTTATATACCTAATACCTTTACTATGAAAGACAAATTCTGGCTAGGAGAGAAGGAAGACGAAAACCCTCTTCAATTTGGTCTTCATCATCAAAGACCCACTTGTTCTCAAGCATATCCTTGAAGAAAGCTTGCTAAAAGGCTCCCGTGATACAACCCCGAAGCTTATCTCTACACTCTTTAGCGAGTAGTGTCCTTATTAGTTTGATCCCTCAACAAAGCCACTAGCCCTTGAGCCTTGAGGCTCCAATTTCCCCGTCTCTGGTTCCTTTGGTGCTTCTCTGCAGCTGTGCAACCCCTTTAATTGTCAGAAAGTTCGTACAAGTCCCACTTTCAATCTTCATTTTCAAATGCTTATAAAGAAATTAATAGGACAAGGTTATACAGGACCATGAGGGTCTACAACAGAGACATGTTTCTGACCACCCCCCCAAATTAAAATAATAATAATAATAAAGGGGGAAAAAAACCTTTTCGAATTTGGATGGTTCCTATCATAATAGACTAACATTGACGGCCCTTCTTCTTTTTTTTTTTTTTTAATCTCAAATTCACATTTTTACATTTTAAATAATATTACACACATTTTTATACATTTTTTTATCTATACGTATTTCAAAAATTACAAAAATTTCATCTTAAACTACTCTACCAAAATCCTCCTGAGTATCACATTTTCAAAACAACTGATGTGCTAGCTAATTACATTAGTGTGCTAACATTAGTTGTTCTAAAAGAGTTTTATTTTAATACACTAAAAAATTATTTTATCTATTTTAATATAACATTTAACAATATACTCCACATTACAATTCTTATTTTTAAGACAAAACCTCTAAAATTTAAAATAAGATTAATCTTTTATTAACGAGAGACATGGTACCTTGCAGTATAAAATGCTGAATTTTTATGGCATTTAAGAGATATGGTGTTGGGGTGTTTTTTATGTTTGTTGTACTAAGCTCTTATCATATGTTACCCACTACAACAGGTGAATTTCTTTCAATAATAGCCTCTCTTCCAGCACCCCACCCCCCCCAACACACACACACACACACACACACACACACACACACACACTCTGTCCCTATAACCTCAAATCATAAAATCTAAAACCTACTAATAACTCTTTTTCCTTAAATTCGAAGAAAGAAAAAGCAAGCCTAAGATATATGTATAGATCGTAAAAGAGCATTAGTATTTAGCATTGATAGTGTTAAAATACCAAATTGCTATTTTAAGCACCTCAAATACTAAAAAGCATGTTACAATGATGGTCCTATATCTAAAAACTTTTGCGATCGCACTAGCACTAGCGCTGCCATATGCCATATGTTGGCAAATTTTATTATTTTCGCACGAAAATCAAGCTACATCCAAGCTGATAATTATAAATTTTTTTACAATACTACTCTATTGCCATCTCATATATAAGAGCATCCACAACAGTGGAGCAATATTTTTAGCTATTTGACATTATAAAAAGTTACTTTATCTATTTTACCTACACATTTGCTGCAGCAGTGAATCTATTTTAGCTTTTAACGTAATAAAATAATATAAACACCACAATAAAATAATATATATCTTTTACAATAAAATAATACAAATCTACAACCAACATAAAAGTAGATGAGAGGAACCTTATTTAATTAGAAAGGTAAATAAAATATTATTATTTTGGTATAGATGTGAGCTATAGTGAACATGTAAAGATAAATGTGCATTGTAATTCAACAGCAAAAAATTTTAGATTTATCTCTGCTACTGTAACTCTAATTTTTCAATTTGTGAAACTAAAAATAACTTTTTAACTTTTTATCCCCGCTGTAACAGCTTCTATATATTTTTTCATTATTTCTTCTCTCTCCTCTAGTTATCTCCCACTTTGTCTCTCTGTCTCCCACATCTCTCTTTCATTTCTCTGCCCCTTCCGCATCTAATTCTCTCTCATTTTCTCTGGTTCTCTCTCTGTAGCAGTGAAGCCTCAGTACGGATGTGGAGACTGGCGTTTGGTTTCTTTTGGTTTGGCCTCTTTCTCTGTTTCAATGGTCACACTCCAATCTTTCTTTCTTTCTTTCTCATATATACAAAAAAACAATCAGTTTCTTTGAGATCGGCGTGGTGGCGAGGCTGGTGGCGTGATTGAGATGACGTGGTGGCATGGAGGTCAGCGCGGTGGAGATCGGCGTGGAGACCGATGTGGAGACCGGCGTGGAGATCGGCATAGAGACTGGCGTGGAGATCGGCATAAAGATCGGCGTTTGGTGGTGGTGGCATGGTGGCCGGTTTCTGGGTTTGGTTCTTGCTGTGGGTTTTGGTTTGGGTTTGATTTTGTCCTTGGATTCTCACCGTGGTTGTGACTGGTGTTTGGATTGGGGTTGTGACTAATGGTGATTGTTTATGGTGGTGAGGTTGGTGTTTGTTATGACTGGTGTTTTGATTGGGGCTATGACTGATTCTCACCGTGGTGGTGATTGTTTGTTTGGTTGTTGAGAAAGTGAGGGAGAAGCAGGGACAGAAATTAGAGAGAGATTTTGATAATTTCCGATGTGGGTTCCGAAGGGTGGGTTTTGATGTGGGTTCCGATGTGCAAGGTAGATTCTGATTTTGGATTGGATTTTTTTGTGGGTTCATGGTGGTGGAGGTGGGGGTTGCCGTCATGATGGTGGTGGTGGGTTTTTATTTTTATTTTATTTTTATGATTCATCTGTGGGTTCACGATGGTGATGGTGGTGGCAGGTGGTTTTTGGGTTTTGTTTGGGTGGGTCACGGTGGGTTTACTGCTTGGTTCTTGGGTCACGACGTGTTTGCTGTGATGGAGGTTTTGGTGTGGTGGTGCCTTTGTTATTGGTGGCGGTGTGCTTGAGAAAGAGAGGCAGTGACAAAAATTAGAGGAAGACGAGAGATAGAGAATTTTTTATTATTGTATAATTTATATTATTTTAATATATTATATTTTAAAATAGAAGTTAAAATGTATGGTTAATTATAAAATAGTACGATATAATTAATAAAATAATATAATATAATTGATAAAGTAATTTTTTAAAAGAAAAAATAAAGTGATTTCCGGAAGGGAATGCTCTGAATTGCTCTCTTTAAAAATTTACTGTAGCTCCAAGGGAAACAGGGCTATAGTTTATTTGATGGGGTTACTTTTTCTTGTTAAAAAATTGTTCTCTCTTTACCTCTTCTCAATCTTCTCCTTTTTTACTCTCTCTCTCCCCCAGCCTAGAGCTTCTCCCTCCCTCTTGGCATATGTAGATAATATTGCTTGCTCATTTTCTGTAACGGTCAAGTCTTTGTGATGTGATCTTCTACCTGTCAAAGAAATTATAGAAGAAATAATGAAAATTGGTAGAGTGTTGAAGTCGCTTATACTTTTGGGGTTGAGGAAACATTTCATCCTCAGTGGTTGTGGTAGTTTGTGGTGGGTTTAAAAAAAAGAAGAAGATTTGCAGTGGGTTGTGAGTGTTTGTGGTGGCTGGTTGTGGGCGCTTTTGGAGTGGGTACATGGTGGATGTTGAGGTGGGTTTGTGGTGGTGGTTGGTTGTTCTTTTTTTTTTTTTTTTTTTTTCAATTAGAGTTGCAGTAGTTTTTTGGTGCGTTTGATATGATTATTTTTTTGGGACTGTGAGTTTATGGCTGTGGATTGTGACGGTTAGTTGTGCTGGCAATGGGTTGTGCTCGGTGGTTGTTCTTGCTTCATAGAACAGAGAGAAACAAAGAGGAAGAGAGATAAAAGAGACAACGGAAGAAAGTAAAAATTAACAAATAATAATTAAAAAAATATTTAAATGAAGTGATAAAGTAAATAAAATTATTGATCACCGTCAAATGCTCTAAACTTGAGAAAGTTCCAATAATAGTAATAACACATTGCAAAAGTACTCAGAAGTCTCTTCAGCCTTTACCGAAACTCTCCAGCATATTACTACATAACATTAGCATATATATATATATACAACAGCAGCAGCAGCAGCAGCAACAACAACAACAACCAGCCACAATAGCAGCAGCAAAACGACATTACTCACTTACTGCAAAATCAAGCACCTAATTCTTCTACCAACCTGCCTAGCTACAGGCACGCTTCAGTAGTACAAAACCCAGCTTGGAGAAGCTTATCCAATAGCTAATTCAACAAAAAAAAAAGAAGAAGAAGAACTTAGGCAAATCCCAAACAAAAAAGATTGGCCGTACATGGGTTTGACAAAGGTTCGTGCATATGCCACCTTAACGAGATTCCGCGGCATTTAAAAAAACAGCACCACACATTATATAGGAATTTTAAGACTTTTTATTTAATTTATGTATAACTCCATAAATTATCTCCACCTCCACCAGACTCATCCGATGACGAGTTTGACTCGATCCTCGGCGGACTCACCAGCATTCCCTCCGCCATGTCCACCAGCAAATTCGGCATGTTCAGTAACTCTTCCTCATCAACAAACTCCTCCTCTACGCGACTCGCCGTTTCCACATTCGTCGCCTGCTCCAGCGCTCCTCGGCTACTGCTCTCTGACTCGGTCCGCACCCTCGCCGCCTCCGCCGCACTCGCCGCCGCGGCACGTATGTCGCTCGCCGACGCTGAAGCCGGTGTCGGGTACGTCAGCCTCGAATTCGGGAAGTTCAAGGCCGTGTCGTGCCCCTTCAAAGCCAGCGCCGCCGCGTCGTACGCCGCCGCCGCCATCTCCGGCGACGGGTACGTCCCCAGCCAAATGCGCGTCGTTTTACGTGGCTCGCGAATCTCGGATACCCATTTGCCGCTCCGCATCCGAATCCCCCGATACATCGGGTGCCTCCCAGACAATACGGGTTGACCCGAAGACCCACCTGGAGATTGTGCGAGTCTTGGTGACGTGGCATCGGCAGCAGGAGTTGGAGTTGGTGTGTCATTTGGATTTTGGGGCACGTCAGAAGGATTGTAATTGCTGGCCATGCATATATGGGTATATATAGTATGTGTTTTTTTTTTGGTACGGATGTTGAAATGTGGCAAAAAGTTTATAATATGGTTTTTTTTTTTTTTTTTTTTTTTTTGGGGGGGGAGTTGTGATAAAATGTTTGGACTTTGGAGAGCTTAAGGTTGTTTAATGTGATTTGAATTGAGGTTTTCATTGTTGGATTTTATAAGAGGAAGTGAAAGTGGAGCGATGGGAGAAAGCGTGGGCAATTCGTGGCTTGGTACTTTTTTTTTTTAAGGAACTGAAGAAGTGGGCACACGTATTGGGTTACAATGAAGCAAAATTAGCTGTAATTTATCTGGTTTTCCAACGTTTCAATTTCTCTCATGTGCATTAAAGAACATGGAACCTTCAGAACCTTGGATTTCATTGATGATTTTTGTTGTCGCTGATCATTAATCTTTGTTCGTGCTTACCTACCACTCTGTATTTATTTTGCTCTGAACATATAGTACGACTTTTTTTAGCTTTTATGGAGCTCATGTGTTTTGACAGAGATATGATGTAGACAGTAGTAGACTATTGCTTAATAGTTTGAGCAACTGCAATATGTTTTGAATCTAAGCTTCAACTTTCATCGAGTTGTTGAGTGTTAGGAATCATTTTTCATTTTTAGAAGATCCTTTTATGGATTTTAGCCAATCAAATTAACCAATCCTAGTCCTTTTCTATGGCTAAAATTTAGGAGTGATTTGTCTTATTAGAGTATTATTGTTGGAGTTTGCTTTTTCTAAGGGGGAAAACAATTATGCTAAGTGCTAACCGTAGAATCGATTATTGGTATGAACCCTCATGACTCAGCTATTTGGAAGTTTAAAATTGTTAGTTTAAGCAGTGACAAACTTTGCTGTTATGTAGGTGGTCTCATGTCATTAATGAGTAAAGTTTGAGTGGTTTGAAACCAATAACCGTACTTGTGAACTTTTAAAAGAGAAAAGAAAAGAAAATAGAAAAGCAATTATGGTGCCATTAATTAAGCGTTTATTATTGTGTAGACCCATAGACAGAGCTATCATCTGGACGAAAAAAGTTTCTCTCCAAACTAGATCTGGACGAAAAAAGTTTCTCTCCAAACTAGTTTGGAGAGAAACCTTTCAAACTTATCATATATCTCTTTTTTGAATGTGAATTTTGAAAATCTAACCGTTGAATTTCATGTTCCTTATGTTCCTAACATGCATATTAAATTTCATTCAAATCGGATTTTATTTACTATGTGATCAATGAACTTATTTTTTATACACAATTTTAGATTACAAAAACTTGAAATTTTAACATTTATTTGATGACATAGCAATTGATCTTTGATCTTCTTGAAAATTTACAAGCATAAAGGATATAATAAGAACATGTAATCTAACGGTTAGATTTTCAAAATTCACACCCGAAAAAGAGATATATGATAAGTTTGAAGGGTTTCTCTCCAAACTAGTTTGGAGAGAAACTTTGGGCTGGGGGGGTGGGGAATGGATTTTATTCTATAAAATTACATTTTGTTTTCATTAAAAAATACCATTAATTCTTTTAAGAATAGTACTATACTCACAAATTTTTTTACAAATTATTTTTGTAGCAAATTCTTACTGGTTCGCATATGGGCCTACTATTCACATAATTTTTATTATTTACTAGTAACCACTTATCACATCAGTAATTTATAAAAAATTTTGAACCTCTAGCATTTTTCTCATTTTAGCGACCATAACAAAAATTTATAGATCTAAAATCTCAAACAAAATATACAAGTCCCATAAAAATAGCTCAACAAAAAAAAAAAAAAAATACCAATAGTAAAGCAAAAAAAAAAAAAAAAAAAAAATTAAGCTCAATTAAATAATTTTAACTTAAAGTTCTAGCTCTGTCCTTGTGTGGACCTTTGGTAAAGGTCTAACTAAGTCTTTAACAATTGGTCCTAGTCTTGGTTGGTACTAAAAATTTGATTCTTAGCCTTTGATATTTGGAAATATTGACTTTTGAAAATGTAATTATACCATGTTTGGTTTTTTAGAAATTTGAAAATACTCAAATTTTTTTATGGATGATTTTTGCATTTTTTTTTTAAATGAAAGGAGGATATTTGATTTATTTTTAAGAGTTATATCTAAACTATACTCTTATTGCGAAGCCTTTTAGTAGCTTATATGATACTTCCAGTGAAAACATTAAAATTCGGGTAAAAAGCCTTTCCCCTCTCTAAGTTTAGAAAATGAACAAATACCTTAAATTCGTTACTTTTTTAGTTAAATCCAATAATATTACAATGATTACGAATGAAATTTAAGAAACCAATAAATGCAATCTTCAACTTTTTCTCTTACTTATGGTGTTCAACTATAATTTCTTCAAAACAATTCATTATATTTAACTGAAAAAGTAACAAATTAGGTGTATTTGCTTATTTTTCAAATATAGTAGGAAAGTTAATTGGTTTGAAAGATAAAGTGGAGAATTGTGAACTAGCCTGGTATAACGAAGGAAAAGTGTTTTTTTCCCCTTAAAAACTCAATTCTACAAATGGAAATTATGTCTAATATAATAGTATATTTTAAAGTCATACTTACGAGTGCTCTTATAGTATTGATTAATAATTTATTATAAGAAAATTTTGACACTACTTTTATAAGAAATGAAAATACTGTCAAAATATTAATTATTTTTTTTTTCATAAAAACTTTTTTTATCCATAAAAACTTTTTTCAAATAAATTATTAACCAATACTCTAATAGTATTTGTTAACATTTTTCTATATTTTAATTACTCGTTATTTATCCATATGCAAATAAAATCAACATAAAAAAACATAACAGGATACTTTCCTGTATTAGCAAATATCTTTCCTTTTCAACTATTAAATTAACTTTTCCGTAGTTTCTAAACACGGTTTTGAAACAAATCCAAAAGGTCCTCAAAACTCAAAATCTAGCTAGCTCCACGTGATGCGCATTAATCCTGTCAAAATCACTGTCCTCAAAATGGCACACATGTTTAAATAAAAAAAAGCACACATGTTATGTACCATAATTCTTGTATAACTTTACTAATCTCATCATTCTCTACCTCCTATCACCAAAATCAAAGTCTTTTAATACCACTTCTATAAAAAATATAAAAGTTGTCAAATAAGTTAATTCAAATATAAAAGTTTGTTATTCAGCAAATAAAATAAAATAAAATAAAATAAAAGTTTGTTATATTAGACCTGTCAGTGTCAGTACCTTAGATTTTTTAGGTTCTAACTGAACTAACTAATCTCTCCAAAAAAAAAAAGTTTAATTCATATTTTTTTATCTTTCTTTATAAAAAATTTTAAAATTTTAAATTAATGCACTTAATACATCCATTAACTCCTTAAAAAAAAAAAAAAAATCCATTAACCCATATATATATATATATATACCGCACGTGGGAGTTGGGACAATCAGGGTCGCTGAAGTTAGTTGCCTTATCCAAATCCTGAAACACAAGAAAACTAGTGCTCCATTGTTTTTTTTACTCCACCAAACACATCAAACTCCTTAATTCTTATCCATGGAGAACCTCAAATCAACCTTCCCAATTTTCACCACCAACCCATTTTTCTTCAAAACAAAAGCTATCAAACCATCCAAGTTTTCAATCAAGCCACCCCCACCAGACTTTGATTTTAGAACAGAAATTATGCACGACTCTAGAGCCAAAATAGCCCGAACTCACCCTCAGTTGCTTGATTTGGCTAATAATGGGAGCTTGGTATTGATTGAGAAAAGTCAGTATGGTCCTGTACCAGCATGGAGGACCGAGTTTGTGGAGCCTGAGGCGATATGGTTGGTTGGAACTACGCATATATCAGAGGAATCAGCTGTGGAGGTTGAGCGCGTTATGCAGACTGTGAAGCCTGATAATGTAGTGGTGGAGCTATGTAGAAGCAGGCAAGTGTGATTTGGCAATTGAGATTTTCTTTTCTTTTTTTGGGGTTTGAATTTAGTTTGTTGATGCAAATTTTGAATGTTTATTGAAGATGTCAAATCCGAATGCATTAGGATTTTGTTTAGTATTCTAAAATGCTGCTCTATAAAAGACATTTCCTCAGAATGGAGAAATCCTACTGTTATGAAATTTTTAGGGCTTTTTACTGTTGGATATATGCTTGTGAGTGGAGTTAATATAACAAAATTTTAACCAAACTTACAAGTTTTTTTGATTAATGATGTCTCTTTATGTTATTATTATTTCTCCAATATTTACCACTTGCCTTACAACTTGCGAGGGAAGGTATTTGACAAATTTTTAAATGGAAATGACATTGTGAGGATTCTAACAATCATTATTATCATAGTTTATAAATCAATATCCTTGACTACTGGAAAGTGCCAACTTTTAAGGATAAAGCCAGCAATCTCACTAGGAATCTCTGATTTGCAGTCTAGATGACAGTAGAATCTTCTATCGGATTGCATTTATATGATAGGAAGGACACAACCTTGTCCAAGGTGGTTGTTCCTTTTAAGGGGGTTTTACTCTCTTACCTCCATATACAGTACAGGTCAGTGGCAAGGTCTTCACTCTTGAAGACATCTTGCATCACTTTGCTTAAATCCAATGAAATGGCTTGAGTTTGCAGCCATCAGGGTGCTACATTACTTACAAAATGGTGCATACATGAACCTTAGAACACCTTTTACACTTGCAAATAACATACAACTAAGGGCAAGAAAAAGAATCAACATTTCTGCAGAAAATTAATCTTATAGAGTGCAAGGCAAGGAAGCATGGATGCGCAGATTTGGGTAGAGCACCCAAGTCGGATTCGTGTGGATGTGCCGTGTGGCCGTGGACGCGGCTACACCTGCATCTGTGGACAAATTTTTTTTTTTTGGATGCGGCTAGCTTCAGACCAATTTGGTTCGTAACAGTTCAAAACAAGGCCCAATTCAGTCCAATATGGGCTGATACGGTCCAAAACAGGACCCAATTTGGTCCGATATGAGCCAAAATACTTGTTTAAAAAAAAACATAAAAGATTAGATCAAAACACACCGTTTTGTCGGCGGACTTTAACAGAAACAACAATAAAATTGTTAATCATCTCAATTCTCACTTTATTATCTACCATTACTCTTAAATTGATATATGTTTACCATTATATGACAAAAATAAATGCTTAGCTATATATAGAAAATATAAATAAAAATATATATACATATATTTTTGAGAAAGTAAATAAAAATATATTTAATAATTAATTAATAAACGTATCCCGCCGCACTTGTCCTACTTTTTCAAGAATTGCCTTGTCGCTGCACTGCACCTGAACCTGAATCCACACCCGTGCTCCCTAGGTGCAAGGTCTGCCAGAGAGACTAAAACTTATTACTTTTGATTCAAGACACACTTTATCTGGAAATAGCATTAGATTAATTTTATGAGCAGATTGTCTTGACTATTAGCAAAAAGAAGTAGCGTTATTGTCAAACATGTTTATCTTCAATCCACATCTTAACTTCAATTGTTGCAGAGTTCATTTTCAGAGCTGGAATTATGTACACTTCCAATGATGATGAGGTTGGCCAACAACTTCGTTCAAATATGTTTTCATTGAGTGGGACTGGGTTTTTGGGTGCTGTTGGTCGTAGCTTAAACTTAGGTAAGCTTTAATTTGATCTGCACCTTTATTATGTGCCTATGAAAACTAGATACTGAAAATCCTAACGCAGGGGGTCAGACTGCTCTTGCACTACGTCTACTGCTGGCGATTTTTTCCTCAAAACTCTCTTCAGATATCAATCGGCCTTTTGGTGATGAGGTAGATTTTTTTATATTTAAAATAAACCTAAAGACCAATTAAGGACTTAAAAAACACCATATAAATGTGTTTCTTTGGAGCATCTTGATTTACAAAATTTTCTATAAACTGTAGTTCCGAGCTGCTCGAAAAATATCTGAAGAAATTGGTGCTCAAATAGTTTTGGGGGATCGGCCAATTGAAATTACGGTATGGACCTGTGTATTAACTCTTGCATACACATGAGACAACTTGATCAAATGATGCTAAAATATCCAGTTAGTTCTTAAGTTCTATTTCTGGTCATATTTATTGCTGTTTTAGCAATCATAGCTCTACATTTAGTATATTTATTGGTTCTTGTTTTGTAAGCTGGATTTTTTAGTAATGCATAATTTGCCAAATAACAGAATTTCCATTTTTCCTATGTGTGTTCTTGCAGCTTGAAAGGGCTTGGAAGTCTTTGACATGGACTGAGAAACTAAGTTTGGTGACCTCAGTTATTCGTGGAATAACATCATCATCCGATATGTCTAGGAACAGTCTCAAGGTTGATCCCTTACATTGTTTAATTGTCATCTAGGTAATCCAATTTTTTCATTGTTGAAGTCTGATGAGAGAGAGAGAGAGAGAGAGAGAGAGAGAGAGAGAGAGAATGGAGGGGGGGGGGGGAGGGAGATCTATAAGTATGATTGGTTCTATACTTTCTGAAATTAAATTACTAAAAGAAAAGGAGAAACGAAAAAGAACTTCGCCCAAATTATATGATTTTTTTGATTCTGCATAATCTCCTGGCTGTTACAGATCCCACGCCTCTATTGAAGTTTGAAAATGACGTGATAACTTTAAGTCTTTGGATTGCCTATTTCATATATTGAACTTGAGAAAGCCTTTGTTCCACTGAACTCGGGTTCATTACAGGAATTGTTTTTCACCATCTCCTAGTTATTTGTTTTCACCTGTAGGATATCATTATTGGTTTGTTGTACCAGGGAAGGAAAAATGATGATATACTGATTCCTAACATGTGCTAGAAAGCTATATTGCCTTACATGGCAAGGACCATAGAAATTGGTGGCTAGTCTCTTACAGTGGTACCTAAGTAAAAGCTAACAGTGTCCCTAGGGGGAAAGAAGGGGAAGAGGCAGTACTGCATATGTTATTAAAATGGTGTTCTTCGTCATATAGAAACTTTAGATCCTTCCATTACTCGACCATTTGAATGCTGTTTCAACCAGGATGGCAATGAAACCTACATTTTAGGGTTAAAGTGGGTTTCTTTCTCAATTAACACATAAGAGTGAAAATGTAGTAAATCTTACCCATAGTGTATTTTTGTAATTAATTGGACTGCTAGACATTTTGGGTTTACTGTTCTTTTTCTATTTAGACAAAAATTTCCCCACAACTCTATTTTTATCAATCCTAGTGTTATACCCATGGATGTAGTGTTAGGCTTTGTGGAGTCTAATTGTGTTTGATTTGGATTATGACCCGATCGAAATAATATTGTTATGGTTTTTAATGGGAGTTATCTGAGGTTTAGTCTTTGGAGCGGAGGCTTGAGCTGATGGGCTTAGTCCACGGTTTTTAATGGGAGTTTTGACCCGTTTTGTAGCCCATTGTGAATCTTGTGCACAGGATAGAAAAACTGTTGTTTTGGAGATTAGAGTTTAATGTTCTTTTTGAGAGAGAAAATTGTACTGTTGCATCTTGTATTTTCTCTTTGGAGCATCTCTGCAACTTCGTAGACGTAGGCAAATTTTGGAGCATCTCTGCAACTTCGTAGACGTAGGCAAATTTTCGAACCACGTAAATATTATTTTGTGTAATTGTTTTCTTTGACACATATTTTTCTCTATTTTTGCATCTCACACATTTGGGAATTTCGTGCATATTCCCATTTCACGTAGATGTCTTGCTGATGCCCTTATTAATGATGTTTTCTGTTCTGAAGGATTGGAATTAATTGTCTAGCAGGATAGGCCTTTATAAAGGAAAAATCAAATTGTGAACAAGATCCACAAAAATAGCATTAAGTGCAATAGCAACAGGAAATGCGTTAACAAAAGTTTGAGCTATTAGGATGTAAAGTCAAAGTTAGCTGTAATATTCAATTTTTCTTTGCATTTTAGACCGTAGTTCAACAGTATGGTGACATTAGCATGATTATTCCTTTAGAATTTTTACGACCTATTGCAGGAACCAAGTTCAGATGATGGAACCTTTCAGCTCTATGAGCAGCTCAGTTTTTCATTTCCATCACTCCTGCAGCCTCTTATACATGAACGAGACACTGTAAGTACTCCTCAGCCAGAAAACCACTAGAAAGCTGCAATGTCCTTCAACTCCATGTTAGATATGGGTACATTCTCATTTAATTAGAGTTTTGAGGAAAGAAGAAAAAATTGTGCAAGAACTCACAATTTTCATATAGTTTTGGTGACTTTAGTGTGGAAAATTTTAATCTTTGCTGACTCATTGTATCATAGTAATCGTGCATCACGTTTCTACTTTACTAAGGCCTCTAATTTCCATCTAAAAAATATATGCTACTGCTTTCTCAGTACCTCGCATGGTCACTAAAGAGGAGCAAAGCTGTGAATAACAGTAATAGAGTGGTGGGGGTGATTGGAAAAGGCCACATGAATGGTGTGATATACGCACTAGTATCAGACCTAGGAGACTTGCGGTTTCGGGACCTTGCAGGGAAGAGGTCAAATGGTGATGGCTCCAACCGGTGGGTTGATGGTCTTCTTAAGAGTTTGGTTAGAGATACTGCAATTGGCATTTTGTTGTGGGCATTATATGAAGCGATAAAAGGTAGAATATAATGTTCAATGATCCTGACTTTCAATTATTGTCAGTTTGTTCAAGATTCAAGTTAGGAAAGGATTAAAAAATATTGGATGATAATTTGAACAAGAAGTATTCTTTTATAATTGAAATATAATTGTTATTTTGTATACCCTGTTCAGGAAAAAAAAATGATTATTGGTGTGGCACCGAGTTTAAGTCGTTAGTATTTGTTAACATGGCTCTGTAGTCTTTCTGTTTCTAAAGAAGTGGAAAAATAAAATTGTCGGAAATATGAATCTTCCCAACTGATTGAAGAAACATCATTTTATCGCTCTGTTTATTTTGACATTAATGTTTTCTGGAAAATGATTTATTTTTCAGGTAGTATTTTTTGGAAAACTATCTTATTTTTCAGTGTTTGGTAACAACCTTGAAAATGGGCTTAAGAATGTTTTCTGATAGTTGGTATTCACAGTTTTTATAACATTTATTGTATAATTTAAAACATGTATAATATGTGTATTGTGTAAACCTACCTAATGTAATTAATATAAATAAATAATAATAATAAAAAACCAAGAATGAATTTGGAGCTGGCATGTGGTCATGTCAGATTTAGGGTTAAATCTGATTGTAAAAACTTTAATTCTCTTATAGTGGATTTGTTTTACTTTGAGAATTGCTAGGTCAAATCCTTCCTATACTTATTGGAAGGTTAGGATGAAAGCCTTCGTGAAATCTATTGATGAGAGAGTGTGGCTCTCTGTTGAAAATGGTTAGGAAAGACCAACCACTGCTATTAGTGAATGGACAACAATCCAAAAAGAAGCAGTAAAAGCTATGAATGCAATATTAAATACTGTTTCTATGGAAGAATTCAAGAGGACCTCTAATGTGGAGATTGCTCATACTGCATGGAACATCTTGCAAATGGTACATGAAGCCACTACTAAGGCAGTAAAAATCAATAAACTGTAGTAGCTGACCTTTAGATTTTAAAGCATTAGAATGTCTGATAATTAGTCTTTTGATGAATTTTATGCTAATTTGAATGATATTGGTAATTCTGCTTTTAACTTGGGTGAAGATTATGATCAACCTAAAATTGTTAGAAAAATTCTTAGATCATTAACTGAGGACTTTAGAGCCAAAGTGACTGCCATAATTGAAAGTAAAGATGCGGACTCCATTCCTATAGATAACTTGTAAAATTTCTTCAATCCTATGAGTCGGGCTTACCCAAAACTAACAAATCCAAATCAATGGCTTTAAAATCTATTGATGATGAACTCTCATCTATTGAGATTGCTTATCTTACCAAAAACTTTAGAAACTTTCTAAGAAATATTAATAGAAGGGCAAGAATTAGAAACAATGTTAACTTTAAGAATGTGAAGCAGAATGATGCAAATAAAAATAACAAATCCAAAAAATCAAAAGATAAAGTTATTCAATTTTCTAACAACTCTTTAGGCCAACAGTATTTTGGTTGTCAGGGGTATGGTAATAAAAAATTAGAATGTCCTATATTTTTGAGATCTAGGGGAAAAGCTATGGTTGTTACCTTGAGTGATGATGAAGTTTCTGATTATGAGTCTGAAAGTGATCAAGAAGGAAATTTCATGGCTTTCACTACTACTGCTTTAGTAAGTGAAACTGAGAATGTTGATAAGAACCCTTTTGATGGGAAATTCTATGAAAATGCTAATTTGCAAGAAGCTTACAACAAGCTTTGCAAGATTGTAGCAAAGGATGCCATGAATGTTGATCTAGGGTTGAAAAAGATAAACATGCTTGAACAAGAGAAGAAGAATTTGTTGTTGAAACTGTTTGATGCCAATGAATTCTTAAATTTTGTTAAGATTGAGAACATGTCTTTGATTGAGAAAGTTAAAATTTTAGAATTTGAATTATCTGTTGCTAGAGAACAACTAGATAGGTCTTCTACTTCTAAACTGGATGATATGCTAAATGTTCAAAAATCTTTTTCTGATAAGATAGGGTTAAGGTTTGTTGAGAGTGTTTCTACTTCGGGTGTTCATCCTTCTAAGTTTGTATCTGCTACATCTAATCCTTTACCTGAAGTTAAGGTACCTAAGGAAGAAGTTCTAGCTTCTAGAAGAACTAGGGTAGATCTAAGTGAGTAGAATCCCAATCATCCTGGAAGCAAGAAACAACACAAACCTTAGTGGTTTTGTCATTTTTGTGGTGGAGCTAGGCATACATGCCTAAATTGCTTTAAGTTGTAAGCTTTAAAGCAATCATCCAAACAAAAGGTGTCAGTGCTAAAAGCACAAGATCCTATGGTACTTATTCATAAATTGGTAATTGTTCTTAACCTTTATGCCAATACAGGAGTTGAATTTAGGACTAATTCAACTAGAAACTCTAACTCCAAGTTTGCATTTAAGAGAGTGTGGATGCAAAAGACTCAATCTCAGTGAGTTTGTCTGACATGGTCCTTGTGCTAATTCTTTCAATCTCTCGTGACCAAAAATGTTTTTCATTAGGATTTGCATTTGCATTTGCATTACATTAATGCATTTCATTCTAGGTTTCTCTATGATGTTTTTAAGGTTTTTTTTAATAAAAAAAAAATAGTAAACAATTTTTTTTTTTTTTATTTGTATTACACATCTTCAAATTGTGTAATTGAGGTCACATTCTTTTGATTGTAAGGACTAAAAAACTTTAGAAGAAAGGTATAAATAACCATCTCACCATTGTTACTCGCCAATCATGAACAACTGTGTGCAAATTATAAAAGTCGTGCTCGGTAAGGTGTAGCGCTTGCACAAAAAGATATTTAAGGTGTTTCTTTCAAAATAAATAAAAGAAGCAAAAAGTAAAAAGGAAAACAAAGAAAAATATGCTTCAAAAGAAATAAATAAAAAAATGCATGGTTGCAAGCGTATTTTCTATGAGATGTGAGAGTTATATGATGTAACTCTTTAGGTGATAGTCACTTTCAAACTTATGTGATTGATAATGTAGAAATTATGCTTATTTTCCATCTATATATATATCACCTTTTAGGTATCTCATATACTTACTAGTTTCACACACCACAAGCAAATCTTTGTTAAACTCTATACATGTGATTGTGTTTTAAATTTTGTGGCCATCCAAAATTTTACTTCTTGATATGTTTAATAATTTTCGGGGTGTGAGGTAAGAATTGTGTGAAGAAAATTTTTTGAAGCTTAAAATAATTTTTTTTTTTAAGGGAAAGAATTTTTGAAAACATTTGGAATCATTAACATGCATCCCATATCATAAAATCTGTTTTACAAATGTTTCAGCAACAAATTCCCAATTTTTTCAAATTTTTCTGATTTTTCAGGATACGATCGATCAAACCTGTTTTTCGATCAATCGAAAGGAAAAGAAAAAACCCAGTTTTAAGGTTGTGACTCTCGGGTTGCCTCAATTGCTCACTCGATTCCTCTCGATTGGTTGAATATGTTTTTAAGTGATTTTTGGTTCTTGTCTCGATTCCTCTCGATTGATCAAAAATCTTTTTTTTTTTTTTTTTTTTTTTTTTTTTTTTTTTTTTTTAACAAATAGGAATCAGATCACATGTTCTTTAGTGTTTTTGTCTTCTTCTTCAATCCCTTTCACTCAAAAAAAATTTTTTTTTTGTTATTTTCTGTGTCAAAGCTTCAAGAGTTTTCTTCTTCAACACCTAGTAAGACTCTTTTAACACTTCTTTTTTGGTTAAATTACATGCATACATGCATTTTCATCAAAATTTTTCAAAATTTCAAACTAAAGAAATTTTGGGGTTTTTAATGATTTTGAGTGTTTTGGTCCAATTTCTTGAATGGGTTTTTGTTTATGCATCATATAAACATGATTCTCATGCTTTAATTTCAGAAATTTCATAGTTTCTTCAAAATTTCAAAACTAGGGTTTATGTGTTCTTGAGGATTTTGGGGATTTTGTTCAATTGGACAAAATTGATTGAAATTGGCTTATGATATTGTTTAATTGAGTGATAATAACATGTTTTATACTTGTTGTTTTGTTCAATTGATTAATATAAGGATTTTTTTTTGAAAATTAGGGTTTTCAAAATTGGGGATTTTGCTAAATTTCTAATTTTCTTGGTCAATTTTCAAAATTGAGATGAAATTGAATTGTTTTCGAGCATTAGATCATGCATCATATGTGTACTTGTGTCATGCATCCTATAGTTCTTAAAATTTCATGTTATCTTGTGCTCTAACTCTTTCTAATGCAGTATGCCCTTGGTTTTTGTTTGTATTTTTTTTTTTTAAAGAAAACCTCTAGACATGGCTCCTAAGGTTGGTATAAAATTCAAAACCAAAGCCAGGAGAACCTCTGCATCTTCTTCTTTTGCCCCTTTTGAGGTTGATAGGGTTAGGTTTGTTTCAGCTAAGATTGAGGTTGAGATCTTAACCAAGTTTAGGTCTATTTGGGGAGAAAGATAGATTTCCTAAATGAGTTAGATCCTTCCATTCGTAGGAATCTAGTGTCTAGGAATTAGGTATCCTTGTGTGATGTCTTTGATCCTCCTCTTGTTGCCTAGATTAGAGAGCTCTACTCGAATCTCTCAATTTACCCTAAGGATACAGGTGGTCATTATTTGACTACTTGGATTAGAGGTAAATAGTTTAGGATTACTAAACATGTAGTTTCTGAAGCTCTAGATGTGACTATAGTTCGTAAACCCACATATCCATACACTAAGTTTCCTCTTGTAGATGATATAATGTCTTTACTCTATGGAAGATCAGTCACTTGGGGTTTCGAACCAAGGATAAACTCATGTGAGCTTATTGAGCTTAACTATCTTTCCTTAATGATAGCCTGGAATAATATCTTCCCTATCTCCCATGTTCACACCATTCCTAGAGATAGGTGTGCTTTTCTCTATGCCTTCATCACAGATGGATCTATGTTTTTTCCTTCCATATTCATTCAGACCATTGTTGATGTTAGGGTCATATTTTGTGTAATTAGCTAATCCTTTGATAAAATGCACTTTTCTTGTAATTGGGTAGATCTAAGATGAGTTTAGTACTTTAAGAAACATGTTGTTCAAGGCAAGAATTAAAGACATGAAGATTGGTCCAAGAAACAAGTGAAGAAAAGCTGTTCATTATGTCTCGATAGATAGCTCGAAAGATGCCTGCTATTGAGACTTAATGTGAAGCTCGATAGATAGTTTGACAGCAGCTCAATCTATTATGAATTATGAATTCAAAATTTTCAAATTTGAAATTTGGCCCAGTCTTGTATATTTGTTTGGAGTTTCTTTCTCACAACCTTAGACATATATAAAGCTTATTTTAAAGGTTGTCATACACAGATATAGAGACCAAGAGACTTATTTTCTCTGTGTGAAGCTACTGCGTTTGTATGCCATAGAGTTTTGTAACTGAGTGCTTCTAGATCTTCGTTATTGATGAAGTGAAGAATTTTGCAACCAACAACATCTGTTCAAGTTGATGAAGTTAGTCACGTACTTGAGATCTGTGCAAAGGGTTAGTCACAAATTTAAAGTTTGTGCATAAAAGAAAAGAAGGCTACTACAAGATCAAGTCCAATTGGGTATTGGAACGAAGGTTCAACTATAGGTTGGTATTTTGGAATAGGCTAGGGTAGTTGGTAAGATTCCTTATACTTGTAATTGCTTGATTGTTGATTAGTGGATTCTTAGGAGTGGTGACCTTAAAATCACTTGGTGAGGGGTTTTTTCCTTGCAAGGTTTTTCCCATTTGTCAACAAATCACCGTGTTTAATTAATTTTCTGTTGCTTTAGTATTTTGGTGATTTGTTGGTGCCTTCATATTTTGTATGCAATTGAACCTAATTAATCTACTTGGGTAATTGAATTAATTAACCGGGGTTAAGCTATCTTAACCCTAACAAATGGTATCAGAGCGAGCACACTCTGATTAGGTTTTAATCTTTGCTGTGTGATCCATTGACCCCTGTTGTTATGGATCGTGGACAATCCTTGATTATTTCTCCATTATTTGATGGTACTAACTATGTATACTATAAAGTATGCATGAGAGTTTTTTTGTAGTCCTTAGATGCAAAAGTCTGGCTAGCAGTTGAAGTAGGTTGGAAAAAGCCTAAAGAGCCACCCATAACATAGGATGATGCCAAGATCAAGGTGGCCAACTTTAACAGTAGAGCATTGAATGCTTTGTTTAGTGCTGTAACAAATGAAGAAATCAAGAAAGATCTCTTCCACAGACAATGCCAAGGAAGCTTGTACTATTCTTTAGAATACTTATAAGGGCACTAAAGTTGTTAAGAACTCTAAGCTTCAAAGGCTCATTGTGGATATAAGGGGTTTTAGAGTCACCACCTAGTTTTTGCAATGGTCTAAGAACCATATATATAGCGTCCTTTTGAGGAAGGGGCATTTATCTTACTACCAACGTATGGGCTCGAAGATTAGGTATGCTCTTGGGAAGGTGTTAGGTACCTAAGATTACTCAACCTTAAGGTTGGCCTCCCATCATTGTATTTTATGTTTTAACCTTATTAAAAACAATCTCAACACTTTTATCCTAAACTTACACACACACACACTAGCATGCATCTAACACTTATTTATCCATAAAGCAAAAGAGAACCAAACACACATAAGAAACCCTAACATTTATCTAGAAAATGAAAACTCAATCATACATCTAAAACAAGGCAGCAATTTAAACATGGCAGCAAGGCATTAATATATTACAAACCCTAATTAGGCACCTAAGCATGTTCCATCATATCATCAAAGTAAATCATAACACAAATTCATGAACATTTTTAATTATGACTTACCCTTTACTTACCTTGTACCAACACAACATCTATGGCATTGATGCATGGACATGTGAATGAATGACGTGGCATTAAAGCAAGAAAATAAATGAAACCCAAATCTAAGCATGTCAAAAATATAATAGACACAAGCACATATAAACATGTGAAAAACGATTTAAAAGAAAAGGGGCAAAACATGTGGATCAAACAAAATAAACAAACAAGAAGTCTAGATTAGGGTTTCTGGGTAGGCACTTGCATACGCAGCCAAAAGCTTGTGTACACAAGCTCATGACATGCGTGCGTGGGACTTACTCAGATCCCTAACTCAGAAACACGAAATGGAAGACAGAGCACAAGCAAGGAAACCCTAATTCTAGCAACCTAGAATGCTTATAAACATCAAACAAGCATGAAACTAAACTAAACAAACATGTAAAAACATAAACAAAACAAAGAAACAAGATAAAAATAGAAAAGAAAGACTAAAAAGAAAAGAGAAAGATTAAGGCTTGATATCTCAAAAAGGAGTTCCCAAGCTTTGATTTTGACTGTTCCCTTCAGTCAAATCTATTACAATTCAATAAAATAGTGATTAGCAACGTTAAATTAAAAGGATTAAGGCCAGAAAATGTCCTAATCAAGCAAAATTGACTCGAGGGTATTTTGTGAAAAAGTCCCTTTTGATTCACTATTTTCTAGTGAATCTTAGGTTTTTCCTATGAGATTTCTGTGGGTTTTTAAATATACCATATAAGGCGTTACATAATAGAAAAATGGGGTATGGAGTGGCTTCCAGACAATGTAGGATTCATTCCAAACCTCGGCCATTATTGTAGAAAAACTTATCTTTCTTATGCTTCTGAAACCCTAGTTGTGTACTTAGGAATGTGCCTGCGCACACATTCTTTAGCCTACATACGCAAGCTGCGGCCTATGTAAGCAAGCCAAGGGCTACTTTGGTCATTTTATTTCCAAAAATAGATTTTTGCTCATTTAAAAGGTTATATTTTCCATTTTAACACTCCTCAAGTCAATTTATTATCTGATTGGGCTCTAAACTGGCCTTGAACCTTAGAGTTTGAGCATCATTAGGGAATGAGGGCCCGAGTCGTAAGGGATACAAAATGCAGTGTCTATAGATGCCCTTCTTTTGATTTGTGAGCTTCGCTAACGGAATAAAAAGAATATGAGACAAAACATTTTGTTTCGACGTATGACTCGAGCCCAACCCACGCACACGACACACATCATGCATACATGGGGGCAAGGTGCAACTCCAAAGAGCTGCGTGGGATTTATCTGAAATCCCACCTTTATTGCTTGGGAAATGAGTAACGATAGGTTCACTATCCCAGAACCTATTTTGCCATTTGCAAGCAAATTTCGAGTGACTCACTATCCTAGAATCACTTTAAAAAGAAAAAAAACAAATAAACGGTGCTCTTACGAGCTACCACTGTAGAATGTGAATCTAGGCCGCGGCTGCTGGCTTACCCACTATAGAAGGTGAATCCAGGATGGGGTTGCTAGTTTATCCACTGTAGAATGTGAGTCTGGGGCGAGGTTGCTGGCTCACCCACTGTAAAATGAGAGTCCGGGGTACGGCCGCCGGCTTACCCATTGTAGAGTGTGAGTCTAGGATGTAGTCACCGTTAGGATGTATGCCCTTAAATCCTATTGTATGATGCTATGTATGATATTATGTATGACCTAATGTTATGATAGATAAAGTTGTTTTATTATTATCTAAAATAATGGTAACATGAATATTTGGACATTATCATATAGTCCATGAGATGCATGGTATGTGATTTATGTGAAAAGTCACAGAAGATATAAATCACAAGTTCTTTGTAAACTCAGAATTATAGTTTGTAGTTGACTGGCCACAAACGCGTTGACCCCTTGTGATAATTTAGATTAATTAAATTAGCCTAGTTATTAATTAATCAAATTAACATGCAATAACACGTGGTAGCACAAACAAATCACCAAACTAAGTAATGCAGCGGAAAATAAATGACACGGTGATTTGTTCACGAATGGGGAAAACCCTTACGGCAAAAACCCCACCGGGTGATTTAAGGTCACCACTCCCGAAATTCCACTATTATCACAACAAGCAGTTACAAGTAAGGAATCCCAAGTACCTCACCAACCTACAGTTGAACTCTTACCCCAATACCCAATTGGACTTGTTCTGTAGTGACAGTTTCTCCTTTCAATGCACGGCTTCCAAGTATGTGACTAACCAAATGCGTGGATCCCAGTACGCGACTTTAATTACCAACTATGGAGAGAGAGAGAGTTGGCTGCAAAGTTCTTCAAATCATCAAGGATGAACTAGGGCACGAACTTTGTCTGTCAGATCACAAATTGCATGAACAACAAGTTCTCAAAGAATGTGCAACTTGTTTTTCTGTGATCTCTCTTTTGACGGCCCTTAAAATAATCATTTTATATGTCTAGGGTTAGAAGAAAAGAAGTCCCAAAGACACACTCACGGATTAGACTTGAAATAGACCTGAAAATTTGTTTTCTTTAATTCTCGACAGATAGAGGTGTCGAGAGGTGTCGAGATAGCTGTCGAGGCTCGGGCAAAACAGCTTCTTTAAATCTCGATAGATGTATCTGTCGAGGTATGTGTCGAGATTTAAAATCTTGCACTTCCCAGCTTGTTTCTTGGACAGACTTTGACGGCTTCAACACTTAACTTTGAACCACTGTTCCTTGAAGTGCTAAACTCATCCTAATCTACCCAATTACAAGTAAAGTGCGTTTTGTCTAAGGATAAGCCAATTACATAAAATAGTGACATATGTTCACAGACTTGAACCACATATGTCCTAACAATCTCCCCCTTTGGCAATCCGTGACAAAACCACAACATACAAATGAAGATATGAGAGAAGTCATAAATCACTCAACTCATACTCACTTGTTACATACAGTAAAATCTATCCTATCACAAACTTTTGAAAAACTTTGCAAGAAGAGAGTTCATGGCAAGAAGACTTTGACAACCTGTATTTCTGAAACACTTATAAACAAAACACATCAAGGCATCTTTGTGTGAAACAGAAATAATAGATTGCATACAAGTAAAGAAACATGTGTATAAAGATAGAGAAGAAACAACACATGAAAGGTAGGTGAAAGAAAAACATACATTATCATATATAAGAAGAGAATACAATGTATGTGAATACATGATCAATGTATCTCAAAAAGAAAGAAAAAAAATACATAGATCACCTTACTACATCCCTCAATGCACACTCCCCCTAACAAAAATGTCCTATGTCCTATGCTAACACTCCCCCTAAGTATGACTACTCTCATACCAAACTACTCCCCCTTTTTGTCACGAGTGACAAAGGGTAGAGTGTCAAGTAGACATCTCATCTGAAGAGCTAGCATCTCCATCATCATCATCGGAAGCATCATCATCATCGCCATCATCATCAGCCTCGGTCTCAGTCAACACATGAGGTGGCGGAGGAGAAGCCTCTACAGCAAAGCCGCCCATGGTCGCCTGTCGCCTGGCGATGCGACCAACACGAACGTTCACCTGATACAACTCCGTGGAGAGTGTATCTAGGCGAGCATCCATGCGCTGTAGCTGCGCCATGATGTCTCCCAAGCTGACATCGCTCGAAGAAGTAGAAGCAGATGCTCGAGCGGATCTGGAGGTGGCCGGACGGGTGGAAGGAGTGGCATCGTCAGTCTGTCGCGATCGGAACTGTGCCTCGCTACGTTTTACGGTAGCGGCGTCTATGGCGGACATGACGCGGTAAGGATCGGACAAGGGAAAAGGGATGGAAAAATGACTCAGAATCCTTGTGATAGCGGAAGGGAAAATGAGCTTATCACGGGTGGCCGTATCTCTATAGACATCGATAATACAAAAGATGAAATGTGAAGGAAAGTCTATAGAAAGATCCTCTAAGAGGGACAACAAAAATCGAGCGCGAGGCTCGGTGATAGAGTTATAGTGAGAGAGAGGGTGTAAAACAAAAGTCATCACCATGTTAAGGAAACGAGGACCTTTAGCAAAAGGTCGACATGGTGTGTACATGTGATCTCCCCAAGAGGTAGGACGCTCACAGAACGCCGAGATCATCTCGTCTTTGGACACAGTCCAGAGACGCTCACAGCTAGGGTAATCGGGATGATCCACCCTAGGGACATGGAGAACCTCAGAGACCAGCTCTGGGGTGACACAGAAGCGCGTACCTCGGACGCTAGAGTAGAAAGAAGGTACTGAAGAATCTATCCCGTGGATGTTGGAGTAAAACTCCTGAATCAACACGAGAGGACAAGTGACCGGGACGTCACACAGTGACTCCCATCCCCGAGTGTGAATGACATCGGGAAGGTCAGTGTCGGCAAAGTCTGCCAAGACTACGTAGCGTTCCGAATGAACACCGCGTTTAGAAAAGTTCTTCGAGAAGTCCTTGTGGGCTTTCTCATCACGGAACCGGACAGAAAGAGGGGTAGAGTCAGAAGAAGACTGTCCCTTAGAACGCAAAGGGTTCTGGGACGGAATGGACTTACGCTTAGGTGCCATAGACACAGCTAACGCAACCATAGAAAGGGGGAGAGAAAGAAACACACAGAAAAGTCCCAAACAGTTCAATATTGGCAGAATAATATTGAAATGAAAAGAACGTATGCATGAGAATGCATGAACATGTGACATGCAACATAAAAATATCATGGGCTCAGCCCAATCCAAACCTAACAGCACACAATCGATTTGCACACATCTAAATGCATGAAAATACAATTAGAATGCTAATGTGATGCAATGCATGTGGTTTTGAAAATCAAAACTAGAAAACCAACCCAAAAATTTCATGAAAATCCCAACAATTTTGAAAACTCCCAAAAATTTTTCAAAAACACAAAACCTAGGGTTTTAAAACAATGAAATGCATGAAAAAGAGGGATAATGTGCTTACCAAGAGATGAAGATAGCAAAGAAACTCTTGAGAAAGCCTTGGGAGAAGGTTTGGAGGGAAAAAGGAAAAAATTTGAGAGAGAACAGTGAGTTTCGAGCGAGAGAGATCGAGAGAATGAACAGAAAATCGCGAAAAACCATTATATAGCCTCTCAGTAAATCTCGACAGCTGCAGGTGTCGAGAGCTGTCGAGGTAGCTGTCGAGGTAAGCTGTCGAGAAATGCACGTGGACAGATGCAGCTATCGAGGTCAGCTATCGAGGGAGAAGAAACAAACAAGAGGGAACCTCGATCTATCCAGAAGCTATCGAGGAGCTATCGAGCAAACAGAAAGTTTCTCGATCGATCCAGAAGGTGTCGAGGTATCTGTCGAGACTGCGATAAGAATGAGTCTAAGAAGCTCGACAGATAGCTATGTGTCGAGAGGTATTGAGGAGGTGTCGAGATGCCTTTAAAAGCAATTTTTCAAAAGAGGAAAAACACAGACATGAATGCAATCATGCATGCAACTCAACCAAAGATACAACCAACACATTAAACTCTCAAAATCATCTCTCAACACGAATTTTGATGCACATGTATCTCAAAACACGCACACACACACTAAACATGTCTAACCAATTTTATATTTCAAAAACAAGTTATGACAGTTTAGTGATCATACATTAACGCATGTAAACTTTGTGATGGCCAAATCACATTGTACCTGCACATGTATCAAGAATAGCAAAGAGTATTGCGTGTCGTGTGTGAAAACATCGCAAGATTGCATATGTGTCTCAATGTTATGACGATTTGAGATATGAGAAAATCACTTTAACTCACACACAATCATAACTATTTGATGGGGACTATCACCTTCGAGGTACATCCTATAACTTCCACATCTCCTAGAAAACACGCTTGCAACCATATTTTAAAGCATTTTTAATCTTTTTGCTTTTTATTTCTTTGCATATTTTCTTTTTAACAAGCATATCATGCATGGGCATACAAGAGAAAGAAAAGAAATACCCAATGATGTTAAGCTTTTGACACTGCACTTTTGCTATGCCGAAGCATACAGGTGTCATTGACATTGCACTTTTGCTATGCTGAAGCATACAGATGTCATATTATGATTGGCGAGTAACAGTGGTGAGATGGTTATTTATGCCTTTCTCTTAGGATTTTCTAGTTCAACCCATCAAAAAGAGTGATATGAGTGTTAAGAAGAAGAGATCACTTAACCTTACTCATCACAAACAAAGAGTTACAAAGCTCACTCGCTTAGTTGTGCAGAAGAATGCTCATCTAAGCTATAAGTGATACAAAGTTTAGAAAACTCTGTTTCAATGGCCATTTCAAAAGTTCACACGAACTAATGCACGCAAACACACACTGTTTTTGTATTTTTCAATTTTTTTTTTATTTTTTTCAGAAAAGCAAAAAATAAAACACAAAACTGAAAACACACAAACAAAAACATATAAAGCAAAACAATACATAAAACTAGATTGACTCAAAACAGTAAAGAAACACACAAGTAATGCAACACACAAAAACAGGAGAGAGAAGAAGAAGTGACTGAAGTCACTTAGATTCCTTTGCCTTCCACACTTTGGAAGATCCTTTCCATTTGGTCGATTCTTGAACCGGTGAAGAGGGAGAAGAATATGAACCGTTCAAGTTCGAAAGGAACATGAGGGCTTTTAGAATGTCTCCAAGAGGAGCGAGAGAAGTCTGAAGCTGATTCTGACTCCCAGATGCTATTGTGCCATTGCTCTGTTGAGTGGCACGCCACTTGTAGCAATTTGGTCGAGTGTGACCGGCAGCACCACAATGATAACAGAGATTCGGCTTCTTCGGTTTGGCTTTTTGAGAGTTAGCCTTCTTATTCCTAGGGTTTCTAGCTTCCCTTTTCTCAATTTTAGGGGGTGCTCCTAGAATGGACTTGCCCTTGTCTACGTTCTCACTAGCTAATTCAGATTTAACATTCTTTTCTTCATTTTCAATGTTATTAGCAGGTGGAACAAAAACTGTAGTACTAGAAGTAGGAGTATTAGAGAGAGAGAATTCATACCCCAATCCAGTACGATCTGAAGAATATCTCTGAGCACTCAGCATCTCGTCCAGTTTAGCACTTGACGTCCTCTCCAGTTGTGCTCTGACTTGAAACAGCTCCGCTTCAAGCTTCTTGGTCCTCTCAACCAAGAAATTGTTTTCGAACCTCAGTGCTCCAATGGTTTGATTCGCTTCATCGACCTTTGTGGACAGCTCCTCACGGTTGAGTTCCACATCACCGAGCTTTTTGGTGGCCAGCCTATATAGTTTCTCATGCTTCTCAGAAAGCTTGTATAGCTTCTCATTGGCGGTATGGATATCATCTTGATCATCCATAATTTCACACTTGGAATCCACCAATTCTTCTTCTTCATCCACTTTTTCACTAACCCCATCAGTAGGATTAACAGTGGCAGTGAAGGCATTCAAGATTCCGTCGTCTTCATCTTCGGAATCATCCTCGGGCTCTGTGTCGCTTAAGGTAACAGCAAGTGCCTTGCTTTTCCCTATGCTCTTGAGGTACGTAGGACACTCTTGTTTCATGTGTCCGAAGCCTTGACACCCAAAACATTTTGGCCCAGCAGGAACAGTGTACTGATCGCCATCCTTGACATCCTTCTTCCCTTTATCTGAATTCTTGAATTGTAAAGAACCGGATTGTCTACGGTCTTTGTTGAAGCCCTTTCCGTTGGCATTCTTCATAAACTTCTTGAATTGCCTTGTGATGTAGGACTTCATCTTGGAATCTTCATCATCTGACGAGTCATCCGTATCACTGCTCTTGGCCTTCAGAGCCAAACTCTTGCCCTTCCTTGACTTGCCTAACCTAGTTAGCCCTAACTCATATGTTTGCAAGTTTCCAACCAGCTCAGTCAAAGAAATTCTGTCAATATCCTTCGACTCTTCGATCGCCGTGATTTTAGCATGGAATCTTTCGGGCAGCGATCTAAGCACCTTCCTTACTATCTTGGGTTCAGGGATGGTCTCCCCAAGATTGAAGGCTGAGTTCACTATATCCTTGAGCTTGGCATAGAACTCATTAAATGACTCATCCTCCTCCATCTTGATTTCTTTAAAGCGTGTGGTGAGCCTTTGCAGCTTTGAATCTTTGACAGCCTTGGTGCCCTCATAGGTTGTCTGGAGGATGGTCCATGCTTCCTTAGCAGTTTCAGTTGAGGAAATTTTCTTGAACTCCTCATTGGTGACTGCACTGAATAGGGCATTCAATGCTCGGCTGTTAAAGTTTGCCGCCTTGATCTTAGCATCATCCCAGTCGTCCGGCGCTTCTGTAGGCTTGGTCCAGCCTATCTCCACAGCTTGCCACACTTTCTCATCTAAAGACTGCAAGAAAGCTCTCATGCATACTTTCCAGTATGCATAGTTAGTGCCATCAAATAAAGGAGGTATAATGAGGGATTGTCCTCGATCCATGACAGCAGGGGTCAATGGATCACACACAATAGATTAAACCCTAATCAGAGTGTGCTTGCTCTGATACCACTTGACAGGCCACAAACGCGTTGACCCCTTGTGATAATTTAGATTAATTAAATTAGCCCAGTTATTAATTAATCAAATTAACATGCAATAACACGTGGTAGCACAAACAAATCACCAAACTAAGTAATGCAGCGGAAAATAAATGACACGGTGATTTGTTCACGAATGGGGAAAACCCTTACGGCAAAAACCCCACCGGGTGATTTAAGGTCACCACTCCTGAAACTCCACTATTATCACAACAAGCAGTTACAAGTAAGGAATCCCAAGTACCTCACCAACCTACAGTTGAACTCTTACCCTAATACCCAATTGGACTTGTTCTGTAGTGACAGTTTCTCCTTTCAATGCACGGCTCCCAAGTACGTGACTAACCAAATGCGCGGATCCCAGTACGCGACTTTAATTACCAACTATGGAGAGAGAGAGAGTTGGCTGCAAAGTTCTTCAAATCATCAAGGATGAACTAGGGCACGAACTTTGTCTGTCAGATCACAAATTGCATGAACAACAAGTTCTCAAAGAATGTGCAACTTGTTTTTCTGTGATCTCTCTTTTGACGGCCCTTAAAATAATCCTTTTATATATCTAGGGTTAGAAGAAAAGAAGTCCCAAAGACACACTCACGGATTAGACTTGAAACAGACTTGGAAATCTGTTTTCTTTAATTCTCGACAGATAGAGGTGTCGAGAGGTGTCGAGATAGCTGTCGAGACTCGGGCAAAACAGCTTCTTTAAATCTCGATAGATGTATCTGTCGAGGTATGTGTCGAGATTTAAAATCTTGCACTTCCCAGCTTGTTTCTTGGACAGACTTTGACGGCTTCAACACTTAACTTTGAACCACTGTTCCTTGAAGTGCTAAACTCATCCTAAATCTACCCAATTACAAGTAAAGTGCGTTTCGTCTAAGGATAAGCCAATTACATAAAATAGTGACATATGTTCACAGACTTGAACCACATATGTCCTAACAGTAGTCGGTGATGAAATTGGGCATTTCATCTGCAAAGACTATAACCTATCAACTAAGATGATCTGTCTTGATTATGTAAGTGAAGACTTCTAGTTGATATATTGATATGTTTTAAGAGTTAAGATATATTGAACTGGACCGTTGTGAGATTTATTATTCTCCTAATGACTGTCAAATGAATAATAAATCTCACGACTTCTATTTGCATGAACTCTTAATCCTGAGAAAATAATGGACTTGATTATAAGGTGTAGGTTGCTTTGATATATCCGGAGTGAGATTTAAAGTCACAATCAAAACGTTAGTATGTTGGGCAACCACATTTAGTGTTGATGGAACAAATATTCTCAATATGGAATTCATAATCTCTTAACGGAGATATAAAATATTCCCTTGAGATAAATTTAATGGGTTTGGTTATTCAAAGTGTTATGCCTAACCACTTTAGTAAGGAATTACTAAGTATATATTTATGAAATTGGATTTTATAAATATATGATGAATAACTTAAAAGATTAAATCGGGTACTCAAGGATTAAGATGTAGTAATCTTCAAAGTGGCAGTCTACATTCATGAATATGTATTACTATGAATATTTTATGAAGGAGTTGCACGTATAATAAAGTCTTGGGATATAATTTATTAATAAGGCGTAGAGTGCAATTGTATTTATATAGTGGTATTTCTTATAATTAATGATAATTTTGGACTTGTCAAGAGTTGACAGAAAAGCCCAAGACCCATTGGAGCTAGTGTCTTATTGGTTCTTTTTGGTCCCACTCCAAACCACACACTAAAGCCCAATTGGAAAAGCCTAATAGGCCAACCCAATTAGATAATCAGTTAGTTATAAAGGGAGAAACATACATAATTTTTTATTAGAGAATGAGAAAAAGAGAGACATCATTGTGAAATGGTGTGTATGTGTGTGTGAAGCCAATCGATTATTCTCCCTTGAAAACTGATTAATAGACCACACTTCTTGGGCATAAAGTGGAATAAGAGTGAAGAATAAAAGTGTTCCCAAGTACTTCTAATTGATGCTAGGCCTTGTAGGTGGCACAATCACTTTGTTGTCTATTAGATCTTGAATTGCATGATAAAGGGTAAAACAATGGTCGGTATCATGTCTAGGGCTTTGGTGGTAAACACATCTTTTATTAACATCAAATTATGAAGGCAAGGGATTTGGATTTGGTCTTGGGTCTAAGGGTTTCAGTAATCCTTTAGCTTTCAGCTTGTCATACACTTGACTTATGGGCATATACTATTGCAAAATCTAGCTTTGTATCTTACAAAAAACACACAGCGGAAGCAGTAAACATGGATCTATTTCATTCATGATTGATAACATGCACTATGCAAATTTCAGAACTTATAACAAGATAGCGTACCTTGGTGTGGTGAAGTTCAAAACAAAAGATTAGAAGTACTTTAGAACACTTTTAATCTTCACTCCAATTCCAGTTTACGCCTAAGAAGTGTGGTCTCTCAATCAGTTTCCAAGGGAGAATAATCGAGTGGCTTCACTCACACATACACACCATTTCACAATGATGTCTCTCTTTTTTCTAAAATAAAAATTCTGTATGTTTCTTTCTTTATATCTAACTAATTATCTAATTGGATTGGCGTATTAGACCTTTCCAATTGGGTTTTAGTATGTGGCTTGGAGTGGGACTAAAAGGGACTAATAAGACACTAGCTCCAATGGGCCTTGGGCTTTTCTGTCAACTCTCGACAAATCCAAAGTTACCATTAATTATATTTAATACTACTATATAAATATAATTACACTCTAGGCCTTATTAATAAATTATATCCCAGGACTTTATTATATATGCAACCCCTTCATAAAATATTTGTAGTAATACAAAGTCATAAATGTAGACTGCCATTTTGAAGATTACTACATTTTAATCCTTGAGTACCCAGTTTAATCCTTTAAGTTATTCATCATATATTTATGAAATCCAATTTCATAAATATATACTTTAGTATCTCGTTACTAAAGTGGTTAGGCCTAACACTTTGAATAACCAAACCTATTAAACTTATCTTAAGGAAATATTTTATATGTCCATTAAGAGATTATGAATTTCATCTTGAGAATATATGTTCCATCAACACTAAATGTGGCTGCCCAACATATTGAGGTTTTGACCGTTATTTTAGATCTCACTCTTGATATGTCAAAGCAACCTACACTTCATGATCAGGTCCATTATTTTTTCAGGATTAAGATTTTATGCAAATAGAAGTCATGAGATTTATTATTCATTTGACAGTCGTTAGAAGAATAATAAATCTTACAGCGGCTCAGTTAAATATGTATTAACTTTTAAAACATATCTACCAACTAAAAGTCTCCACTTTCATGATCAAGACAAATCATCTTAGTTGATATGTTATATAGTCTTCGCAGATGAAATTCCAATTTCATCACCGACTACGAACTATAATTCAAAGTTTACAAAAAACTTGTGATTTATATCTTCTGTGACTAAATAACAGATATCTGGTCTAGTACATAGCATGGAATAGAAAGAATACGAGAGCTATATGATAAATAACATGCCAACTAAATAACAGATATCTGGTCTAGTACATAGCATGGCATACATGAGACTTCCCACTGCTGAAGTATAAGGAACTTGTCTTATGGTATTTTGTTCCTCAAGAGTCTTAGACCTTTGGTCATTAGACAGAGGAACTCCATGTCTAAAAGGAAGTAATCCTTTTTTGGAGTTTTGCATGCTAAACCGTTCTAGAATTGTATCTATATACCCAATTTGTGATAAACCTAACATCTTATTCTTGCAATCTCGCCAAAGCTTGATCCCCAGAATAAAATTAGCTTCACCCAAGTCTTTCATTTCAAATTGGCTTGATAACCAAACTTTTACTGATGACATTACCCCTACATCATTTCTAATGAATAGAATATCATCAACATAAAGCACTAGGAACATTACTATTTTGTCTCGATGTCTTTTGTACACACATGGTTCATCAAGATTTTGTTCAAAACCAAATGATTTGATTGCTTGATTAAATCTAATGTTCCATGACCTAGATACTTGCTTAAGTCCATAAATAGACATTTTCAACTTGAATACCATATACTCTTAGTTCTTTGCTATGAAAACTTCTGGTTGCATCATATAGATTTCTTCTTCAAGATTGCCATTAAGAAATGCAGTTTTGACATCCATTTGCCAAATCTCATAATCATAATGAGCAGTAATGGATAAGAGAATTTTGATAGATTTAAGCATTGCTACTGGCGAAAAAGTTTCATCATAGTTAATACCTTCTTTTTATGTATACCCTTTCGCCACTAATCTTACTTTAAAGGTTTCAACCTTTCCATCTATCTCTCTCTTCCTCTTGTAAACCCATTTGTACCCAACAAGGTTTAAAGCTGTTAGACGCCTTTACAAGATCCCATACTTGATTGGAATACATAGAATCTAATTCAGATTTTATAGTTTTGACCCAATGATGTGCATCTATATCATTCATTTCTTCTTCATAAGTGTAAGAATCAATTTCGGTCTCTTCTGAGATAGCTTCATAAGTTTCTCCCAGACCTATAAATCTTATAGGTGGCTTAACAATCGTCCCACTACGACGAGGCATTTATGTACTAGACATATCACGAGTAGTATCTTGTGGTGTATCCAATACAACCATATCATCCTTAGTTTCATCCGTTGGTTGTTCAATTACAAGTTCATCTAATTCAACCAATACAACTTTACTTCTAGGATTAAAATTATTCACATAATCATCTTCTAAAAATTTGGCATGGGTGCTAACAAACACTTTGTTATTCTTATGACTATAGAATAAATAACCTCTGGTTTCCTTTGAATTCCCTAAAAGCATGCATACTTCTGTTTTAGCTTTCAACTTATCAGACTTGCCTTTCAACTTATGTGCTGGACATCCCTAAATGTGGAGATATTTCATACTAAGCTTGCACTCACTCCATAATTCTTTAGGTGTGTTGGGAACATATTCTGATGGAACTAAATTCCAAATATGCATAGCAATTTTTAGTGCATATCCCCAAAAGGAAATTGGTAAATTTGAATGAGTCATCATGGACCTAACCATTACTAAAAGAGTCCTATTCTTTCTTTCTGTAACACCATTTTGTTTGGGAGTTCCAGGTTTAGTCAATTGGGAGACAATCCCATTTTGAATTAGGTAATCCTTGAAATCCCCAAGAAGGTATTTGCCACCTCGATCAGATTGAATGGCCTTTATGCGTTTACCCAATTGATTTTCAACTTTAGCCCTAAACTCTTTGAACTTTTCAAAGGTTTCGAACTTCTGTTTCAGTAGGTACACATAACCATATCTTGAGTAATCATCTGTAAAAGTGATGAAGTACTCATAACCTCCTTTTGCTAGGGTTGGCATAGGACCACATACATCTGTATGAACTAATTCAAAAACTCTTGGGCTCTTCTACTTTTTGTATTAAAAGGTCGTTTGGTCATTTTACTTTCCAAACAAGATTCGCAAATTGGAAATTCATCAAAGTCCATGGGCTGTAAAAGTCCATCTTTGATTAGTTTTTGAATTCTGTTTGAATTAATATGACCCAAATGCATGTGCCATAGACATGCATCACTAGTAGAAGGAAACATTCTCTTTAACGATTTTACATGAGAGCTACTATCTAATTCAGAATTGTATAATTCATGCTTGTTAGGAGTTAAAATATAAAAACCATCCACAATATTGCCAGAATAGATAAGCATTTTATCTTTCTTTATTACAACATTGTCTTTGAGGATAACACAATATTCATATTTACCTAAGTAAGTTGCAGAAATTAAATTCTTATGAACATTAGGTTCTTACAAACAATCTTTCAATATTAAAACTCTAAAATCAAAACATAAATTAAACACTCCAATAGCGACAGCTGGAATATCGCTCCCAATAGCCAAAGCAAGAAATAGTACTCCCTTATTTAACTTTCTGGTCTCTTGGAACCCCTGTAAAGAATTGTAGATATGATTAGTACAACCTAAATCCACACACCAGGAATCCGTGGGATTCTGTACCAAACATATTTCAAGAAGAAATGAAATTCTCATACCCTTATTCTTGGCAGCCTTGAATACTAGACAATTCCTCTTCCAATGTCCTTTCTCACCACAATGGAAATATTTTCCTTTGGTTTTCTTTCCTTTGTTGGCAACTCCTAAAGAAATTTGTTTACCATCTTACTTAGTGAAGTCCTTTTTCTTCTTCTTCTTACCCTTGCCTTTCGACTTAGGTTGAGAAGTAGAAGCTTCACCAACATTGGCTTCAACACTAGAAGTACCAAGGATGCCTTCTGCCGCTACCAATTCATTCATTAATTCAGATAATGAATAAATCTTTTTGTTTATATTATAATTAAGTCTAAATTCCTTGAATGATTCCGGTAGTGACTGGAGTATCATATACACTTGGGATTCTCCATCAATATCAACACCTAAAATTTCCAAATGTATTCAGATTAGAGATCATCCTAAGCCAATGCTCCCTCACTGAAGTACCTTCAGCCATTTAGGTATTATAAATCTGCCTCATAGTTTCTTGCCTTACAGAACGGTTTTGCTCACTAAACATCTCCTTCAGACTTAGCATTATATCCGAAGCTAGTTCTACATCCCGCATTTGATGCTGTAGAATATTTGAAATAGATGCTAGTATATAGTACTTGGCCATCTCATTAGATTTTTTCTAACGATCATATCGTTGTTTTTCCTTAGAAGGAGCATTTAATGAAAGAAAGCTAGGATATGGTTCAGTAAGCACATATTTGTGCCCTTCAGCTGTAAGAACAATGTCCAAATTTCTTTTTCAGTCAACACAGTTGGATCCAGTCAGTTTGTTTTGATTAAGAATAGCAACAAGTGGGCAAAATGATACCATGATATAAATCTAAAAATAATAAACATGAATATAATAAGTAAACTGGACATTATCAATTTAGCATATAAGCATATAATATGGAACCTTAATAAAACCATAAAATAATATATGCAACGACAACCCAATCCATGTCTATAATTCCTTGGTAGTAAGTTTATTATAAACACATTAATTGGTTGAGAACTATTCCCATTATCAGTGCTATCATGATAACTCTTATCAAACATTAATAATATGCCGTATTACCTTTAGCCTCTAAGTAATAATGACATAGCTCCTTTGTGAGGTTAACATTACACTTAGTCTAGTGTACACCATTATCTAGAATAATGTGTAGCCACATTTCATCTCCCTTATAATGTTTAAACTTGTAGTACCATGGAACAAAACACCCTCCTTTGGGATTGCGAGGCATATACGCCAAGACGAGGTGTTTGTCCATACTACTTTTAACGGGTAAGTTCAATCTTGTAGTACTATTAAACACCCTCCTTTGGGATCGCGAGACATATACGCCAAGGTGAGGTGTTTATCCACACTACTATGAATCGATAATGGAAGCTGTGAGATCCAACCTTTGCATCTCTCTCCCACTAGATGTTTTAAATTAAAGGTTTTTAAGATCAACAACCATAATAATGCTAGACACTTTGAAAAACATAATCCTAATTTCATTTGGAATAAATTACATAATCCTAGCATTAATATATATATAAATATATAAACCAAGGCAAGCAACAATGCTACATTCATCATGAATCCTATATAAACAATTTGCATATAAACCCATATATATATATATATACATATAATATATATGGATTGGATGAATCCATATATATATATATATATATATAATATAAACCCATATATATATATATATAATAGACGGAGTGAATACATTCAAGACAATTGACATGCAGTTAGGCCTTGACTCATTCAAATTATTACATTATATAAGTTTACATGCATGATGGCCAAGTGGTACAATAAGCCAATAATGTCAATAAGCCAAGCGGTGTAATAAGCCAAATGGTGCAATAAGGAACTCATGCACATGACAGTTACCACTTACATCCAATAACTATTACGGCATATGAATATAATCGAATGATAACAATTGTTGCATATGAATATAACAATCACATATATAGATTGTGTCATATGAATTTAACTGAATGGTCTTCAATCCAACAATCACATATATAGATTGTTGCATATGAATAGAACCGAATGGTCTTCAATCATTGTTATATTACAAGGATTCAAATGAATCCTTTAAGATAACAACATGCAACCGTGGGCCAACATAAATTCTTATAACACCAAGATAACGATTTTCTTTGATTCTAAAAATCAATCACATGTTATACAAGCATGAGATGAAAACCTGGCTTTGATACAAGCATGAAATCCAATTTCATAAATATATACTTTAGTATCTCTATACTAAAGTAGCTAGGCCTAACGCTCTGAATAATCAAACCCATTAAAATTATCTCAAGTGAATATTTTACATCTCCTTTAAGAGATTATGAATTTCATCTTGAGAATATATGTTCCATCAACACTAAATGTGGCTGCCCAACGTACTGAGGTTTTGACCGTTACTTTAAATCTCACTCCTGATATATCAAAGTAGCCTACACCTCATGATCAGGTCCATTATTCTTTTAGGATACATTCAATATGTCTTAACTCTTAAAATATATCAACATACCAACTAGAAGTCTCCACTTCCATGGTCAAGACAAATTATCTTAGTTGATATGTTATAGTTTTCGCAGATGAAATGCTCGATTTCATCACCGACTATGAACTATAATTCTGAGTTTACAAAGAACTTGTGATTTATATCTTCTGTGACTTTTCACATAAATCACATACTATTCATCTCATGAACTATATAATAATGTCTAAATATTCATGTTACCATTATTTTAGATAATAAGAAAACAACTTTATTGTTCATAACATTAAGTCACACATAATATCATACATAGCATCATATAATAGGATTTTAGGGCACACATCCTAACATATACAACTCATGAAATTCTCTCCTAGGTCTAGGCCCTTGTGGTACTTTCACAGTGCAATGGGTGCAATTAGTTGGTAAGAATCGTTTTTATGGATGGTGCAAATTTTTGCAGACTTAGATCCTACATTCTTTTTAAACATTGGTGGATCATTAGTCTTTATGGTTCCATTGTTTAAAGCATCCTCAATTTGGTTAGAGCCTTAAAATTGAGAAAGTATTGAGCAAACAAATATTTATGATACACAGGCAATAAATTCTTTACAACCATGGCTAATTGTTCTCCCTCACTTAGCCTATTCATCATCTATGCGGCCTTAGCTCTACACTTTGTGATGAAAGTGGAGAAGGATTCCTTCGCTTTTGCTTAGTAGTCTCATGGTCTCTTCTTGTGATGTTAACTTCCATATTGTACTTGTTTTGTTTGTGAAACTCTCAGCAGATGTCCTCCCAACTTCTTGCTCTTGTATCATTTAGATTAAGGAACCACCTAAGAGCGCTCCAGCCAGTGTACTTTAGAACATTTGAGCAAGTACTTCCTCGGTCATGCCTAAGGGCTGTATAGCCCTCATATACATCTTCAGATGTGACTTTGGGTAGCCAGTCCCATCGAACTTGTCAAGGGTTGGCATCTTGAACTTGGGTGGCAATCTTGCATTAGGGAACAATGAAATAGAATCATAATCCATAAGGTCCTCCATTGTATGGGCTCTTCTAATAATCTCCTCCATTTTATTCATCCTCTCATTGATCTTTTTATCACTTTCTATGGCTAGTGGATCATGATCAATCTTGTCTTCCTCTTGATTACTCTTCAAATTCTAGAATTGTTGCATTGTACGGTTCATGTTTTCCCTCAGCTGAATCTGACTGGTTACCATAGTGTTAAGTAGCTCTTGGGTGTTCATGGGTTCCTTTGAGTTTGGGTGTTCTCTTTCTTCAGCCATAGTGTGGGGAGCTTCAAACTTCTGGTGGCTTGACCTGTCTTGGGGTTGAAGATAGGGTTGTGATATTGTAACAGTGGAGTTTCTTCTATACTAGACGACTTTAGTATTTGATGGGAGTGACGGGCTTGGAATTGGATCTATTGGCTTGAGTGTTGGACTTAGCTTCTCTTTGTAGCATTCCTTTAGATCTTGACCAAATTCTTCCCTAATGATAGGCTTGGTCGGGTTAATCAAAGCTAAGACCCCATCCACATCCATTAATCAACCAAAAAAAACACACACAATATGCAATGCAATTTTAACCTAGACTGAATTAGGGATAGGTTCTAAGTCATTACATTATAGGGTGGGTTTGTTGTTTCATTGTTTCCCATAGTTAGGACATTACACCTCCTAACTTATAATGTAATGAACATTGTGTCAGTTTGAATGGCATGGTTTATCCTTTACAGTTAACAGGAAATGATCTAGTGATTTTGGGCTATGAGTTGGTGAGTTCACCACTAGGTACTCGAATCTAATGAAGACCGGTGATTCATAGTTACTACTATCACAAAATTGTTGAAAAGGGGTGCATACATATTGTTTGGATGGCACACACAATAACAGTTAGGGACAAATTTTAACAAATAATATGTACAACAAAATATCATATACCAAAAAATCATACAACATCCCATCAAACATAAATAAACAAACAACAACTATATCATACATGACCATGCAAAACAATGGTACATATTTGGTCACTTAAATCTAATATGAAACTTAGCCCTCGACATCCCTAGCAGAGTCGCCATTGTGAGAGACCTTGCCAAAGTTGGGTCGCCTCTCAAAAAAAGAGAGATTTTTAGGGAGTGCTTTCTAGGGCACCTCTCTTTTTGGGAAAATGGTGTGGAGTCACCACTTATTTTTTATGTAGAAAAAATACGAAAAACTAATATACCAATACATGACTGAATTGCTTCGTTTCATTGATTGAATAAAAAAAAACATACAAACTTGAAAATTTGAATTTGACATGGCTTTGGGTCCTAGTTACAATCTACCAAAAATACATGGCTCTTTGTCCTAGTTACAATCTACTTAAAATAAAAAGAAAAGACAAAGCTAGATCTACTTAGCTAAAGACCTAAATCAGGAGGCTAGGTTATAGAATAAGAAAGTGTTAGGCACCCATTCTACCTAGATAGAGTCTGATCTTCTAGACTCTTATGACCAATGTACCATTTTTTGCATTTCATGAATGATATGTTGAACATGTGAAATAAACTAAACAACAAAAAACCTTTATGAATGTATTCTCTTTTGTTTAGAAAATTCAAATCTGTTTTAATGATTTGGAAAAAAAATAAAAAAAAATAGATTTTGATTTATAAAAAATTAGATCTGTTTTGTATGTGTAAAAAAATGATTTTTGAAGAGAAAATTTAGATCTGTTGTTTATTTAATAAAACACTAAGTCTTTTGGTTTGTTAAAAAAATTCAGATCTATTTTTTAAGAGATAGAAAAAATGGTTTTGAGTTTTGTAAAAGATCAAATCTGTTTTTGTGATGATAGTATTTTTTTTTTTTTTTTTATAACAGAAAAATCAGATCCATTTTTATATTTGAAGAAGATATGTTTTTTATGTAAAGGATCTCATTCACAAAATAATTTCATGTTGCATGACTCAAACAAAATAAAAACAACAATTCCTGACCTCTTTCTTTATTTCAAAATCTGCATGCATTAGAAAATCAGATCATTATCTAAAAAAGATACAAAATCCATTTTTATCTTAATAAAAATTCAGATCTACATCTAAGGAAGATGTAGATCCATTTTTATTTTGAAGAAAAATTCATATCTACATCTAAGAAGATGTAGATTTGTTTTATTTTGAAGAAAAATTAGTTTAGCACATGCAGATGTCTAAAACTAAGAAACAGATTATAGTAACAATAAAGGAATCAAGAAAATATTTTGATAATCTAAATTAATAAATCAGAATATGAATATTTAAAACAAGAAATCATGCACCATCATGATTAGAGAAACATAAAAACAAAAGGGTTAGAAAGCAACCTCTTTCATGAGCACCCATTTTACTTGAGAGGATGTTTTAGGGTTCAAAGAAACTTATTCAGTTCTCTTTGAAACATAAAAATCCTAATTCTTGTAGCAAATCTTAGAGAGGATCAACTAATATCAACAATTTTTAAGTCTCAAAACGTATGCCTCTTAGAGCGTAAATAAAAAATGTGCTGAATTATGAGACTCAGACTTTATTTATAGAGGCTATAAATCTCTAAAAAATAGGCATGGATGATGAGGATGTGAATCCGGACTCATCCTTTTGCGAAAAGGTCGAAAAAGGTGTGCCTTATCATCACCTAAAGGTTGTTGGGCCAAAGCCCAACTAGGTGCAATTTGGCACTTTCAAAGTGCCATTTGGCACTCCAAAAGTGCCAAATTGGCTCTTGGATGCCGAGTGTACTTCTGTGTTTAGGTACCACTTGGGCTTTCCTTCTAGGGTATTTTGACCAGTCTTTGTATTTAGATGTGTTTTCATCCTCCGTCCATGATTTTTTTTTATAGCTTTTCTAGATAATTCAGGCTTTTTAAGAATAATTATCTTGAACAATTATCTTGTGGATAAATCCCTTAAAATAAATCTTGATAAAGTTTAGATTATCCACAACTTTATTGTTATCCAATCATCCCTTTTATTCTTATGCATGCAACCCTACTTTAAACACTAATTCTCTACCAATCACAAAATTATTAAATTAATTTTAATTGTTCAGCCAATCAGAATTAATTTAAATTAATCGTGTGCGGTCAACTCTACCTAGACACAATGCATATTGACTGTGCAGACTTGATTATGCGATATCTTTCGATCTGATGGTTCGATTTAGAAACCGGACCAATCGTTGCGATCGTTAGAATCTCAAGATCATTTTTATGATATGCAATGAATGAATTGATGCATGCAATGCAAGAAAAAATTGATGCATGTGATGCAAAGACAAATGATGTATGTAATGCAAGAATGATTTTTTTAGTACATGGATGGTCACTTCACTAATTTTCGTTGATTAAATCAAGGGTGCAAGATCGGTTGTCTACACTTATCTATCCATAAAGCAAAAGAGATCCAAACACACAAAAGAAACCCTAGCATTCATCTAGCATGTGAAAACCCTATCATACATCTAAAACAAGGTTGCAACTTGATCATGGCAGCAAGGCCTTAACATATTACAAACCTTAATCATACATTTAAGCATTTTCCATCATATCATCAAAATAAAATCCCAAGACAAATGCATGGGCATTTTTAATGCATGACTTACCCTTTACTTACTTTGCAGCAACACAGCGCCTATGGCATTGATGCATGGACATATGAATGAATGGCATGGTATTAAGATTAAGAAATAAGGAGATAAACCCTAATCTAGTATACAATAACAAACAAACATGTGGACAAAGAAAAAGCAAATCCAAAGTGTGCGTGCCAAAATTTTGGTTAATGGGCCAACTCCATTATTGGACTCACAATTTATTTGTTATGGTGGGTGTATGGATACCCTACAATGAGAATGTTAGGACATATGTGATTGGATGTTAGGAACATATGTCAACATTTTATGTATTGGCTAATCCTTTGACAAAACGCACTTTACTTGTAATTGGGTAGATCTAGGATGTGTTTAATACTTCAAGGAACAAGAGTTCAAGTCCAAGTATTGAAGCCATGCAAGTCTGTCTAAGAATCAAGTAATGAAGTGTAGGATTTTAAAACTAGACAGCTAGCATCTATCGAGGTTTAAAAGCCGCTGAAACCCGTGGCTGGACAACTAGCTAGATAGATGGCTATCTATCGAGATTTATGAAACTCAGTTTTCTAGGGCTGTTTTTCATCCAATCTGTGAGTATGTGTTTGGGGTTTTTTTTTTTCTCATAACCCTAAACATATATAAGGATTATTTTAAGGGCCATATCAGGTTACACAGTTAAGAGCACAATTGCACAAGAGCATAATTCCTCATGTGTGACTGGAAACCTAGTTTGCCCTAGTTCTTGAAGAAGATGCTGTGTTTGTACACTGTAGGGTTTTATGACCAAGCAACTTTGTGATCTTCATTATTTGATGAACAGAAGAACTTTGCAGCTAACATCCTTCTCAAGTTGGTGATCAAGTCGCGTACTAAGATCCGTGCATCTTTTGGTTAGTCACGTACTGGGAGCCTTATAATACAATGAGAGATTGTCACTACAGAACAAGTCCAATTGGGTATTAGGGTAAGGGTTCAACTGTAGGTTGGTATAAGGTATTGAGATTCCTTTACTTGTAACCGATTGTTTTGATAATAGTGGATTTTCGGGAGTGGTGAACTTAAATTCACCTAGTAGGGTTTTTGCAGTGTAGGTTTTCCCCATTCATAAACAAATCACCTTGTCATTTAATTTTCACTGCATATTTAGTTATTTGGTGATTTTCTTGTGCTGCCACACTCATTGTATGTGATTGAACCTAATTAATTCACTTGGCTAATTAATTGGTTAATCCATCACAATGGGTCAATACATTTTTGGCTTATTAGGGAAGTTCCTTAGGACCAAAGTTAGTGTTTATGATTTGGTTATCTACCTTCTACCTAGGGTTATTTGTTCTTGGTTTCTCTCTTTCTCGATCTATAGCTTTCTCATTCCTTACCCCCTTGTGTCAAACCCCTACTTCTTCCCTTTCTTTCCTTATTTTTATCCTCCCTTACTAGATTAGCAATGATTGATTTTAGTATTTTTCGTGTAGGTGGAGCCCTTTAGGATTATTCCTGAGAGACATGGGCCCCACTTTGGAAACGAGGATTTCAGCCTTAAGGACTTACAATAGACTCTAAATGTTGCTCGGCAACAATATCCCCCAAGGCATTACTAAGGTACTCCTAGATTGGACCTTGGGCAAGATTGAACCTCGAGAACTAACCAATCCAGAGCCCAGTCTCTCGAGCACCATAGATTGGGCTCACTAGGGAATTGGTATCAGACCCTTAGCCAATGGGCCTACTAATGATGGGCTGATAACCATACAATAGCCCCCTTGATTCCGTCTTACACCTCGGGGATGGAATCAAAGACCCTCATTAAGTCACTGGTTACTCCTCTAGTATACCAATCGTCATCCATTAAATTTAGAAAAGACAGCCTATGGTTTTAACATATGGGGTAGCAGGCTGTCTAATCCAATGGTCATTATTACCTGATGGTTCATGTACCGAGGCCACGCATGTAACAGCTTCAAAAAAAGGAATTAATGCCCTTCCCGCCTAAAACCCATTTAATGTTTCCTTGATTCTCTCCCCTATAAATTGAAGTTTCATCCCACACTAACCATTTCTTACTTTCTCCCTCACTCTCATTGTCTGTAGTTCCCAAGCACCTTACTCCTCGAGATCATCCTCCTTAGTGTGCTTATTGTAAGTTCCTTAATCCCTACCTTGTTTTTCTTTGAGTTCCCCTCTTATTCCCTGATAAAAATTAGTTTTGCACACCTTCTCAAGTCCTAGACTACCTTAGCCAATTTTAGGGCTAGATTTAACATATCCCTAGACGTAGATATAGCATATTGCCATGAGGGTAGTATAGAAAATGATAGATGACCTCATGTAGTGTTTTTTCCTTTGATGGCCATATTAGAGGGTGGGGTTAGATTCCTAGTGGACCCCCTATTACTTAGGACACTTAGGTTTTATAGCCTCTGCATCGACCTACTCCATCAAATTTCTACAGAGTAGTGAGTTATGTAAGTCGGCTTAACAACTTGTACAATCTACACCTTGACCACCATAATATTAATTTTATGTATAGTTTATAAGATAACAAAAGGTCGGGGTATTATCTTAAAGTCCGAGACAGCATGGTTTGTCAAACATCGTGCCTCCCCGACTGCAACAGGAACTCGGCGGGAGAGTACGTCAAAGTGAGCGGCAACTGGCTTGCCGGCGAACTAACTTGTCCGACCTTACCTTGGGAGATTGGTTGGTACCACCCATTTTTTATTATTTTATTTTTATTTTTGTTTTAACACTTATGTTCCCCTTTGTTTATGCATACACCAAACGTTACAAGCCAGATTCCGACGTTATACATGTTAGAGACCTGAACTTTGTGTTGCGATCTTAGATCTTTGTGCATTATGACGATTAGTTGAGGGCTTCCCATCTCATTCTTGAGTGCACCCCTTCGTACAAAAGCTTCCCAAATCTTGGGCAAGTGCTAATTGTTGGTATCCCATTGCTGTCCTACTTTAAAGTATGCCTCCACGGTTTCCTACTGAGGGGATTGACACTCGGCGAAGCTTGGCGCCTCAATCCTTGACAGATAAGGGAAGGGTCACTGCTCCCAGTTAGAGACGGTTTGACTAATTGGGTATTTCACGGTTGGGCCAAGCACATTCCCATCAAAGAGTCGTCCATGACAATCAAGCCAAGGAAACAACAATAGTAGAGGTCGTTGACTCTTCATCCAAAGGCACAGAGACCGAGAATCCCACAGCCGAGATGGTAGTTAAGAGGAAAATGACAGTAGAGCTCGTTGAATCTCCATCCAGTCGCCCTCCTCCCCCGACCACTATGCCTCTTGTTATTTGGGAGCCTCCCTCAAACTTGAGGCCCACTGAGATGATAGGCTCCAACATAGCCTTCTCTTTGGCAATCCCTGTATCGGGCTAGCAGAGAACGTTTATGCAGGGTGACCAGCCCCTCTCAGCAAATGCTAGCATCTGGAACTAGGCTAGTGGGCAAGGTGGCTAGATTGCAGATTGTCTAGGGTAAGCCCTCTTGCTGCCTAATGACGTGTGTTATTTTAAGGACTGTTAGGACATATGTAGTTCAACTTGTTGACATATGTCACTATTTTATGTAATTGGTTTATCTTTTGACAAAACGCACTTTACTTGTAATTGGGTAAATTTAGGATGTGTTTAACACTTCAAGAAATAGTGTTTCAAGATTCAGTGTTGAAGTCATCAAGTTTGTCCAAGAAACAAGCTGAAAAAGTGCAAGTTACTAAAGCTTGACACCTGTCTCGACACCTGCATCTATCGAGCTTTAAGAAGCTGTTTTAGCCCGAGCCTCGACAGCTTCTCGACAAATCCTCGACACCTCTATCTGTCGAGATTTAAAGAAAACATATTTTCAGTTCTGTTTTAAGCCCAATCCGTGAATGTGTCTTTGGGACTTCTTTTCACTTAACCCTAGATATATAAAAGGACTGTTTTAAGGGCCGTCAAACTGATGCAAGTTGCATAAGTATTGAGCAATCCTTGTTCATGCAATTTGTGATCAAAGACAAAGTTCGTACCCTAGTTCATCTCTTATGAAGAAGATAGCTGTGTATTGTGCACCGTAGGGTTTTGTGACCGAGCATCTTCTTGATCTTCATCGTGTAGATGATCTGAAGAATTTTGCAGCCAACAACTCTCTTTCTAGTTGGTGAATTGAAGTCGCCTACTGGGATCCGCGCATCTGGTTAGTCACGTACTTGGGAGCCGTGCATTGAAAGGAGAAACTATCACTACATAGCAAGTCCAATTGGGTATTGGGGTAAGGGTTCAACTGTAGGTTGGTAAGGTACTTGGGATTCCTTGCTTGTAATCGCTTGCTGTGATAATAGTGGAATTTCGGGAATGGTGACCTTAAATCAACCGGTGGGGTTTTTGCCGTCAGGTTTTTCCCATTCGTAAACAAATAACCGTGTCATTTATTTTCCGTTGCATAACTTAGTTTTGGTAATTTTTTTGTGCTGCCACGTGATTTTGCATGTTAACTTGATTAATTAATAACTTGACTAATTAATCAATTTAATTTATCACAAGGGGTCAACGCGTTTGTGGCCTGTCAAGTGGTATCAGAGCGAGCACACTCTGATTAGGGTTTAATCCTTGTGTGTGATCCATTGACCCCTGCTGTCATGGATAGAGGTCAATCTCTTATTATACCTCCATTATTAGATGGCACTAACTATGCATACTAGAAAGTACGCATGAGAACTTTCTTGCAGTCTTTAGATGAGAAAGTGTGGCAAGTTGTGGAGATAGGCTGGACCAAGCCTACAGAAGTGCCGGCCGATTGGGATGATGCCAAGATCAAGGTGGCAAATTTCAACAGCAGAGCATTGAATGCCCTATTCAGTGCAGTCACCAATGAGGAGTTCAAGAAAATTTCCTCAACAGAAACTGCTAAGGAAGCATGAACCATTCTCCAAACAACCTATGAGGGAACTAAGGCTGTAAAAGATTCAAAACTACAGAGGCTCACCATAAGCTTTGAAGAAATTAAGATGGAGGAGGATGAGTCATTTGATGAGTTCTATGCAAAGCTCAAAGACATAGTGAACTCAGCTTTCAATCTTGGGAAAACCATTCCTGAGCCTAAGATAGTAAGGAAAGTGCTCAGATCGCTACCCGAGAGATTCCGCGCTAAGTTGCAAATCTACGAATTAGGGCTAACTAGGATAGGCAAGTCAAGCAAGGGTAAAAACATGGCACTAAAAGCCAAGAGTAGTGATACAGATGATTCTTCAAATGATGAAGATTCTAAAATGAAGTCCTATATTACAAGGCAATTCAAGAAGTTCATGAAGAATGCCAATGGAAAAGGCTTCAACAAAGACCGAAGGCAATCCAGTTCTTCTCAATTTAAGAATTCAGATAAAGGAAAGAAGGATGTCAAGGATGGCGGTCAGTACACTGTTCCCGCTGGACCAAAATGCTTTAGGTGTTAAGGTTTCGGACACATGAAACAAGAGTGTCCAACGTACCTTAAGAGCATAGGAAAGAGTAAGGCACTTGCTGTTACCTTAAGCGACACGGAGCCCAAAGATGATTCCGAAAATGAAGATGACGGAATTTTGAATGCCTTCACTGCCACTGTTAATCCTACTGATGGGGTTACTGAAGAAGTGGATGAAGAGAAGGAATTGGTGGATGCCAAGTGTGAGATCATGGATGATCAAGATGATATCCACACCGCCTATGAGAAATTGTACAAGCTTTCTGAGAAGCATGAGAAACTCTATAGGCTGGCCACCAAGAAGCTCAGTGATGTGGAACTTGACCGTGATGAGCTTTTCACTAAGGTTGATGAAGCAAATCAAACTATTGGGGCACTAAGGTTTGAGAACAATTTCTTAGCTGAGAGAACCAAGAAACTTGAAGTGGAGCTGTTTCAAGTCAGAGCACAATTGGAGAGGACATCAAGTGCAAAGCTAGATGAGATGCTAAGTGTTCAGAAATCTTCTTCAGATCGTACTGGATTGGGGTATGAATTCTCTCTCTCTAATACTCCTTCTGCTAGTACTACTATTTTTGTTCCACCAACTAATAACATTAAAACTGAGGATAAAAATGTTAAAACTAATTTAGCTAATGAGAACGTAGACAAGGGCAAGTCTATCCTAGGAGCACCCCCTAAAGTTGAGAAAAGGGAAACTAGAAACCCTAGGACTAAGAAGCCAATCTCTCAAAAGCCCAAATAGAAGAAGCAGCATCTCTGTTATCATTGTGGTGTTGCTGGTCATACTCGACCAAATTGCTACAAGTGGCTAGCCACTCAACAAAGCAATGGCATGATAGCATTTGGGAACCAAAATCAGCTTCAGACCTCTCTCGCTCCTCTTGGAGACATTCTTAAAGCCCTCATGTTCCTTTCGAACTTGAACGGTTCATATTCTTCTCCCTCATCACTGGCTCAAGGGTTGGGTAAAAGGAAAGGTTCTTTCAAGGTGTGGAAGGAAAAGGGTTCTAAGTGATTTTAGTCACTTCTTCTTCTCTCTCCCTGTTTTTCTGTGTTGCATTACTTGTGTGTTTCTTTACTGTTTTGAGTCAGTCTAATTTTATGCATTGTTTTGCTTTCTTTAAACTTGTTTTTGTTTGTGTGTTTTAGTTTTGTGTTTTGTTTTAGTTTTTATGATAAAATAAGATAAAAAAAAAATTGAAAAATTGAAAAATACAAAAACAGTGTGTGTTTGTGTGCATTGGTTCATGTGAACTTTTAAAATGGCCATTGAAACAGAGTTTTCTAAACTTTGTATCATTTGTAGCTTAGATGAGCACTCTTCTGCACAACTAAGCAAGTGAGCTTTGTAGCTCTTTGTTTGTGATGAGTAAGGTTAAGTGATCTTTTCTACTTAACACACGTATCACTCTGTTTGACGGGTAGGACTAGAAAATCCTAAGAGAAAGGCATAAATAACCATCTCACCACTGTTACTCGCCAATCATGATATGACATTTGTATGCTTCGGCATAGCAAAAGTGCAATGTCAAAAGCTTAACATAATTGGGTATTTCTTTTCTTTCTCTTGTTTGCCCATGCATGATATGCTTAATAAAAGAAAATATGCAAAGATATAAAAAGCAAAAAGATCAAAATGCTTTAAAATATGGTTGCAAGCGTGTTTTCTAGGAGATGTGGGAGTTATAGGATGTACCTCGAAGGTGATAGTCCCCATCAAACAGTTATGATTGTGTGTGAGTTAAAGTGATTTTCTCATATCTCAAATCGTCATAACATTGAGACACTTATGCAATCTTGCAATGTTTTCACACACAATACGCAATACTCCTTGCTATTCTTGGTACATGTGCAGGTACAATGTGATTTGGCCATCACAAGGTTTACATGCGTTAATGTGTGCTCACTAAACTGTCTTAACTTATTTTTTGAAACATAAAATTGGTTAGACTTGTTTAGTGTATGTAAACGTGTTTTGGGAGTCATGTGCTTAAATTTCTTGTTGAGAGATGATTTTGAGAGCTAAATGTGTTGCTTGGATCTTTGGTTAAGTTGCATGCGTGATTGCATTCATGTCTGTGTTTTTCCTCTTTTGAAAAACTGTTTTTAAAGGCATCTCGACACCTCCTTGACACCTCTCGACACCTAGCTGTCTGTCAAGCTTCTTAGACTTTTTCTAAACACAGTCTCGACACATCCTCGACACCTGGTGGATCGATTGAGAAACTTTTTGTCTGCTCAATAGATTCTCGACAGCTTCTGGATCGATCGAGGTTTCTTCATGCTTGATCCATCTTTCTCGACACATGACCTCGATAGCTACATTTCTCGACGTGCATTTTCTCGACACCTACCTCGATAGCTGTCTCGACACCTCTCGATACCTGCAGCTGTCGAGAATTACTAAAGGGCTATATATTCTTTCCTCGCGATTTTCTCTCATTTTTGCTCGATCTTTCTCACTCGATAGCTCGTGTTTTCCCTCCCAAAACCTTTCTCACTCTCTCCAAACCTCTTCCTAAGGATTCTTCAAGTGATTCTCTTGTTTTTCTTCACTTGGTAAGTATCTTTTCTCTCATTTGTCATGCATTTCATGTTTAAAAACCTAGGTTTTGAGATTTTTAAGGTTTTTGAAAATTTTGGGGGTTTTTCAAAATAGTTGAGATTTTCCTGAAATTTCTGGGTTGGTTTTATAGATTTGATCTTTAAAACTACATGCATTGCATCACATTAGCATTTTAATTGTATTTTCATGCATTTAGATGTGTGCAAATCTGTTGTGTGCTGTTAGGTTTAGATTGGGCTGAGCCCATGATGTTTTTATTGTTGCATGCGACATGCTCATGCATTTCCCATGCATACGTTCTTTCTTTTCAATATATTCTTCCTATATTGAACTGTTTGGGACTTTTTTGTTTGTCTCTTTTCTTCTCTCCCTCTCTATGTTTGCGTTAGTAGTGTCTACGGCACCTAAACGTAAGTCCATTCCATCCCAGAACCCTTTGCGTTCTAAGAGATCTTCTTCTTCGGATTCTACTCCATTGTCTATCCGGTTCCGTGATGAGAAAGCCCATAAGGACTTCTCGGAGAACTTCTCTAAACAAGGTGTTCATTCGGAATGCCACGTTGTTCTGGCACACTTTGTCGACACTGACCTACCCGATGTCATTCACACTCGGGCTTGGGAGTCATTGTGTGACGTCCCGGTCACCTGTTCTTTCATGTTGATACAGGAGTTCTACTCCAACATCCACGAGATTGATTCTTCAGTACCTCTTTTCTATTCTAGTGTTCGAGGTACGCACTTTACTGTCACCCCGGAGTTAGTCTCCAATGTTCTTCATGTTCCGAGGGTGGATCATCCTGATTACCCCGAGTGTGAGCATCTATGGACTGTGTCCAAAGACGAGATGATCTCGGCGTTCTGCGAGCGTCCTTCCTCTTAGGGAGATCATCAGTACACACCATGTCGACCTTTTGCTAAAGGCCCTCGTTTCCTTAACATGGTGATGACTTTTGTTTTGCACCATCTTTCTCACTATAACTCTATCACAGAGCCTCGTGTTCGATTTTTGTTGTCCCTCCTAGAGCATCTTTCTATAGACTTCCCTTCTTACTTTATCTTCTCTATCACAGATGTCTATAGAGATATGGTCACCCGTGATAAGCTCATTTTCCCTTCCGTTATCACGAGGATACTTCGCCGTTTCTCCATCCCATTCCCTTCGTCTGATCCATTCCATGTCATGTCTGCCATAGACGTTGTTACCGTAAAACGTAGCGAGGCACAGTTTAGATCGCGATAGTCGGATGTTGCTGCTCCTTCCTCTCGTCCGACTACTTCCAGATCTGCTTGAGCAACATTTGCTCCTTCTTCTTCGAGCGACGTCACTCTAGGAGACATCATGGCGCAGCTTCAACGCATGGATGCTCACCTCGATACACTCTCCACGGAGTTGTATCAGGTGAACATTCGTGTTAGTCGCATTGCCAGGCGACAGGCGACTTTGGGCGGCTTTGCTCTAGAGACTTCTCCTTCGCCACCTCATGTTTCTTCTGAGATTGAGGTTGATGATGATGGTGATGACGATGATGCTTCGGATGACGATGATGGAGATACGAGCTCTTCTAATGAGATGTCTACTTGACACTTTACCCTTTGTCACTCGTGACAAAAAGGGGGAGTAGTCTTGGTATGAGAGTAGTCATACTTAGGGGGAGAGCTAGCATAGGACATTTTTGATAGGGGGAGTGTTATTTTGAGGGATGTAGTGAGGATCATTTGTATTTCTTTTCTTTTCTATCTTTTTAGAGATACATTGATCATGTATTGACATACATTGTACTTATTTCTTGATATATATGATGATGTATGTTTCTTTCACCTATCTTTCCATGTGTTGTTTCTTTTCTGTCTTTATACACATATTTCTTTTACTTGTACGCAATTTATTATGTCTACTTCACACAAAGATGCCTTGATGTGTTTTGTTTACAAGTGTTTCAGAAATACAGGTTGTCAAAGTCTACTTGCCATAAACTCTCTTCTTGCAAAGTTTTTCAAGAGTTTGTGTTAGGATAGATTTTACTGTATGTAACAAGTGAATATGAGTTAAAGTGTTTTATGACTTCTCTCATATTTTCATTTGTTTGTTGTGGTTTTGTCACGGATTGCCAAAGGGGGAGATTGTTAGGACATATGTCACTATTTTATGTAATTGGCTTATCCTTTGACAAAACGCACTTTACTTGTAATTGGGTAGATTTAGGATGTGTTTAACACTTCAAGAAACAGTGTTTCAAGATTCAGTGTTGAAGTCATCAAGTCTGTCTAAGAAACAAGCTGAAAAAGTGCAAGTTACTAAAGCTCAACACCTGCATCTATCGAGCTTTAAGAAGCTGTTTTAGCCCCGAGCCTCGATAGCTTTTCAACAAATCCTCAATACCTTTATCTGTCGAGATTTAAAGAAAACAGATTTTCAGTTCTGTTTTAAGCCTAATCCATGAATGTGTTTCTGGGACTTCTTTTCTCTTAATCTTAGACATATAAAAGGACTGTTTTAAGGGCCGTCAAACTGATGCAAGTTGCACAAGTATTGAGCAATCTTTGTTCATGCAATTTGTGATCAAAGACAAAGTTCGTGCCCTAGTTCATCTCTTATGAAGAAGATAGCTGTGTATTGTGCACCGTAGGGTTTTGTGACCGAGCATCTTCTTGATCTTCATCGTATAGATGATTTGAAGAACTTTGCAGCCAATAACTCTCTTTCTAGTTGGTGAATTGAAGTCGCGTACTAGGATCTGCGCATCTGGTTAGTCACGTACTTGGGAGCCGTGCATTGAAAGGAGAAATTGTCACTATAGAGCAAGTCCAATTGTGTATTGGGGTAAGGGTTCAATTGTAGGTTGGTAAGGTACTTGGGATTCCTTACTTGTAATCACTTGCTATGATAATAGTGGAGTTTCGGGAGTGGTGACCTTAAATCACCCGGTGGGGTTTTTACCGTTAGGTTTTCCCCATTCGTAAATAAATCACCGTGTCATTTATTTTTTGTTGCATAACTTAGTTTTGATGATTTATTTGTGCTGCCACGTAATTTTGCATGTTAACTTGATTAATTAATAACTTGACTAATTAATCAATTTAATTTATCACAAGGGGTCGACGCGTTTGTGGCCTGTCAAGGACGACACTGATAAGTCAATATCCCTAAGGCTTAAGTGCACACCATCATGGTAATCTCCAAATCTTTTCCCTCATTTCTTTTCCTTCCAACTTTATATGTATATTGATGAGGATAAGTGCTAAGTGTTACTCATCCTTATGTCGTCATCCAAAACATAGAAGAAATTATATTAGCTTGTCCAAGAATGAAAACATATAAATGTACTCGTCCATGGACAACTAAGTCATGCAATGAAGGGAGCTCTCCATAAACGAGTGTATCTACGAATATGTACATGGACAAGTGAATCATACTTGGTGAGTTTTGCTGAAAATCCTCCATTAGGTTCACATAAGCAAAATATGACACGTTGCATAATACGTGGAAGAGTTCCACATACAACATTCCATGTAACCCATTTCCTTTATCAACCGTCAATATTACCCAAGATGGTGATGGATCCAAACAAGTAGACCCATGATAGGCCAAAAACGTATTGACCCCTTGTGATAAATCAATTGATTAATTAGCCAAGTTTATTAATTAATCAACTTAACATACAAATGCGTGGTAGCACAAACAAATCACCAATAAACTAAAGTGCAGCAGAAAAATAAATTGACATGGTGATTTGTGTACGAATGGGGAAAACTAATACGACAAAAACTCTATCGGGTGATTTTAAGGTCACCACTCTCAAGAATCCACTATTATCAAAACAAGCGGTTACAAGTAAAAGAATCTCAGTACCTTATACCAACCTACAGTTGAACCCTTACTCCAATATCCAATTGGACTTGTTCTATAGTGACAATCTCTCCTTGTATTGCACGGCTCCCAGTACTTGACTAACCAATTGCGCGGATCCTAGTACGGACTTCAATCACCAACTAGAGAAGGATTATTGATAGGCCACAAATGCGTTGACCCCTTGTGATGAATTAAATTGATTAATTAGCCGAGTTATTAATTAATCAAATTAACATGCAAATTCACGTGGTAGCACAAACAAATCACCAATAACTAAAGTATGTAGCAGAAATAAAATTGACACGGTGATTTGTTTACGAATGGGGAAAACCTGATGGCAAAAACCCCACTGGGTGATTTAAGGTCACCACTCCCGAAACTCCACTATTATCAAAATAAGCGGTTACAAGTAAAGGAATCCCAGTACCTTACCAACCTACAGTTGAACTCTTACCCCAATACCCAATTAGACTTGTTCTGTAGTGACAGTTTCTCCTTTTGATGCATGGCTCCCAAGTACGTGACTAACCAATTACGCAGATCCCAGTACGTGACTTTAATTCACCAACTAGAGAGAGAGTTGTTGGCTGTAAAGTTCTTCAATTCATCCACACGATGAAAATCAAGAAGATGCTCGGTTACAAAACCCTACGGTGCACATTACACAGCAAGTTCTTCACAAGAGATGAACTAGGGCATGAACTTTGTCTTGGATCACAAATAGCTTGAATAAGGATTTTTTAATGCTTGTGCAACTTGTGTACTTGTGCTCTTCAACGGCCCTTAAAATAATCCTTTTATATGTCTAGGGTTAGGAGAAAAGAAGTCTCAAAGGCATACTCACGGATTGGAATCAAAACAGAACTGAGAATTTGTTTTCCACAAATCTCGACAGATAGAGGTGTTGAGGATCTGTTGAGAAGCTGTCGAGCCTCGGGGGCTGCAATAACTTCTAAAGCTTGATAGATGCATGTGTCGAGACTAGGTGTCGAGATTTAGTAACTTGCACTTTCTAGCTTGTTTCTTGGACAGACTTGATGACTTCAACACTTGATCTTGAAACACAGTTTCTTGAAGCATTAAACACATCCTAAATCTACCCAATTACAAGTAAAGTGCGTTTTGTCAAAGGATAAGCCAATTACAGAAAAGAATGACATATGTTTGAAACCACTTAAACCACATATGTCCTAACAATTGGCTAAAAAGTTCTTCAATTCATCACACGATGAAGACCAAGAAGCTCCTTGGTTACAAAACTTTACAGTGCATAAACACAACAGCTTCTTCACAAGAAAGATGAACTAGGGCAAACTAGGTCTCTGGTTACAATTTGCTCAAGTGAAGTTGTACTCTAGGCTGTGTAACCTGATACAGCCCTTAAATAATCCTTATATATGTTTAGGGTTGTGAGAAAAGAAAGCCCAAACATACAATCACGGATTGGATGGAAAACAGACTTGAAAATCTGAGTTTCACAAATCTCGACAAATACCCTATTTGTCGAGCTACTGTCGAGCCATGGGCTAGAACAGTTTTTCAAGTCTTGATAGATGCTAGCTGTCGAGTTTTAATGAACAACACTTTTCAGACTTGAATCTTGGATAGACTTGCATGGCTTCAATACTTGGACTTGAAATAAGGTTCCTTGAAGTATTAAACACATCCTAGATCTCCCCAAATACAAGTACAATGCATTTTGTCAAAGGATTAGCCAATTACATAAAATGTTGACATATGTTCCTAACATTAAATCACATATGTCTTAACAACCCACATTTAACTCTCTATAAGGAGTAAATCCTATTCACCTAAGCTAAGTTCTAACCATTCACTATTTTCTTTCTTTGTGTCCTAGAAAGAAAACTGACTTAACTTTTGGAGGATTCTTGGCCGGGTCACACCGGTCACCTTTGACAGTGCTTTCTTTCTTTTCAAGATACATAATCATTATCGTAGCCCAAAGTATTTCAGCTTATTGATTTTCATGTTTTATTAGTTAGCACCGTCTGTGGGAAAAAGTAGAAAGTTTCTATCAACTTTTCTATTTTTCAAGACAAAAAGGCTGCATGGTTCGGACTAGGTCAATGGCTACTAGTCCAGGACACCAAGAGAGTGGAAATGCCTCCAGAAATCGAAATCGTGCACCACCACCCCCCATGACCGTCTATCAATAGTTATAGTCTATGGTGGCAGAGATGGCAGAACTAACACAACAAAATCAAGAGTTGACTAGAGAAGTTAACAGGAAACGTTAACATCATGGTGGAGAACGAGGCCAAAACTCAAGATGTGAAGGTGCTAAGAACAATGCTGAAGGGGACTAGTCCAGGGGTACTATTACTCGAAGGGTACCACACTTGAAGAGAGAGATGGATCGGATGAAGAAAGCTATGGAAGAAATGAAGGATTCTATGAGAAAAGCGAACTATGTGGATGATCTCGTCCACAGGATAGATTCCCCCTTTGTTGTGTCCATCACCAATCATCCTTTACCTTCCAAGTTCAAAATGCCAGCCCTGGATTTGTATGACAGGACACGTGACCCTTGTGATCACATTGCCACATTGAAGACAACCATGCATCTTCACGGTGTTCCGGATGAAATTATGTGCAAAGCCTTTCCTACAACCTTGAAAGGTCTAGCTAGAGTATAGTTTAGTAAACTACCACCAAATACTATAACTTCCTTTTAGGAGTTAAGTAAGTTGTTCGTTAACAACTGTGTTGGAGGACAAAGGCAGAAGCGTTCCTCGTCCAGTTTGTTGAATATAGAGTAAGGAGAAAATGAAAGTTTATGCACTTTCATTAGTCGTTTTTATAGAGAAGCCTTGTTGGTGGACGAGATGGATAATAAGATCCTTTTGGCAGCTTTCTACAATGGAGTCAGTTTGAACTTGTTCATTCACAAGTTGTATGACTAGGAGCCATAGACGATGGCTGAGTTGATACATTTAGCCCAAAGTTTCATGAACGCTGAAGATGTCATTATTGCCAAGAAGAAAAAGAAAAGGGAAAGGTTAGAAAGTGGTTATGTGCACCATTTGGAGCAAGATCCTCGTCCAAAGAAAGTCAAAGTTGGAGAAAAAAGAGATCGAGATGGCAAGAAGGTAGGACCGTCTTCAGGATGATACTCTAAGTACACTCCTCTGAACACTTCACTTGATCAAGTGTTGATGCAAATAAAAGATGATCCATCTTTGAAGTGGCCAGAAAGAATGAAGGGAGATCCCAGCAAGCAGAATAAAAGCAAGTATTTTCACTTTCATCGCGACCCTGAGCATTATATAGACGAGTGTTATGACTTGAAGCAACAAATTGAAGTTCTCATCAAACAAGGAAAAATTGAAAAATTTCCTTGGATGAGATCATAAAGATGAGAGATAGCCAATGGAGGCCAAAGTAGAGGAACTAGTCCGTCCACCATTTGGAGAAATAAAGATTATTGTAGAAGGCATGCTAACAGGGAGTTCATCTAGAGCTAGGAAGGAATATCTACGGGAGGTTTAGAATGTTCAGATATTCAGACGACCACTGAGGATGATTAGAGAAGACGAGCCAGCCATTGTCTTTACAGACGAAGATGCCAGACGATTGCACCATCCTTATGACGATGCGATCGTCATCACTTTAGCAGTTGCAAGTTATACAACCATAAGGATGTTAATAGATAATAGGAGCTCAGTAAATATCCTTTATTATCTAGCCTTTCAACAAATGAGGATCAACAAGGAGTTACGTCGTCCAGTGAATGTACCATTGATTGGGTTTGGCAAAAAGAAGGTGTTAGGACATATGTGATTCATGTTAGGAACAAATGTCATTTAAAATTGGCTAATCTTTTGAAAAAACACACTTTACTTGTATTTGGGTAGATCTAGGATGTGTTTAATAGTTCAAAGAACAAGAGTTCAAGTCTTGTATTGAAGTCATACAAATTTGTCCAAGAAATAAGTGAAGAAATATTGATTCATTAAAGCTCAACAGCTGCTCAACAGCTACTCAACAAATAGCTATCTATCGAGTTTTAATGAGTCTTAATAGCTCTCGACAGATTCTATCTATCGAGGTCTCGACAGCTGTTGACAAATGCTATCTATCAAGAATTACGAAATTAGAATTTTCAAATCTAATTTTCTGCCCATGCTAACATGTATGTGTAAGGTTTTTTTCCTCACAACCCTAGACATATATAAGGCTTATTTTAAAGGTCGTCATATAAGAGAATACAAGAAAAACACATGCAAAAGGTGACCGATGCCTTATTCTCTCTAAAAGAAGCTAATGTGTCTTTACGTCTTAGGGTTTTGTAACTAAGTACTTCTTAATCTTCATTGTTAATGAAGTGAAGAACTTTGTAGTCAACATCTTCTTCAAGTTGGTGAGTTAGTCACGTATTGAGAGTCGTGCATCGTTGGATAGTCATGTATTGGGATCCGTGCATTAAAAAGGGTGGCGTTCATATATCGAAGAGTTCAGAGGTTCTGAAGCAGTAGAGGGTTATTGTTGTAAGTTCATCTACGAGTTTAGAGTCTAGATACAAAGGTTTTGTACTAGATTTGAAACTTCTCTTTACTATAGTGGATTGCTTTTCAGGAAGGTTTCCCCCTAGTTTATTTTATTGGTTTTCCTAGGTCATCATATCTTGTATTATTTAATTTTCCACTGTGCATGACTTTGACATGATATTGATGTTTATTTGTTTTAGCAAGGATTACTCATAATAAATCTAATTAACAACTTGGGTTTAAAACTTGTTAATTCTATCAACTGGGGGTCAAAATTTCCCATCAGAAGGTTCTACCAGTAGGTATGATCTCCCTACCAGTTGTGGTTGGCGCTTACCCACAACAAATTAATAAAGAACTAAATTTCCTTGTTGTGGATTATTCGTCTTCATTCGATGCTATCATTGGATGACTAACCCTGAATAATTGGAAGGCTGTAACGTCCACTTACCACTTGTCTGTCAAGTTTCCAACAAAGTATAGTATTAGAGAAGTGCAAGGGGATCAGCTAGTGGCTAAAGCTTGTTATTTGGCAATGCTTGCTATGGACGAGCAGATGCAGATGATGAACATTGAAGAAAGAAGAACGTTGGCTGTACTAATTGAAGTATTGGAGGATGTACCATTAGACGAGTCCTACTTGGAAAAGTTTACTAGAATTGGGACAAGTATGGAGGAAAAGACAAAGCATGGATATTTTTGCTTGGAGCCATGAGGACATACCTAGGATCAATCCAAGTGTGATTACTCATTGTCTAAATGTATCTCCATCTCACAAGCTTGTTCGTTAGAAGAAGAGAGTGTTTGCCCCCGAATGAGATAGTGCCATCAAAGAAGAAGTTTACAAGCTAATCACCCTGAAATTCATTCGTAAAATCTAAAACCCAAATTGGCTGGCTAATGTAGTGATGGTTAAGAAGGCTAATGACAAATGGAGGATGTGTGTAGATTTCATAGATTTAAATAAAGAATGCTTCAAAGATATTTATCGTCTTCCACGGATTGATTAGTTGGTGAATTCAACAACTGGACACATTGATTTTTATGGATGCATTCTCAGGATACAACCAGATCAAGATGGACGAGGTGGATCATGAGAAAACAACCTTCATCACAAGCCAAGGTTTGTTTTGTTATAAAGTTATGCCGTTTAGGTTGAAAAATGCAGGAGCTACCTACTAAAGGTTTTTCAACCACATGTTTAGTCCATAGATTGGACGAAATGTTGAAGTGTAAGTGGATGATATGCTGGTGAAAAGTGTGAAGGAGACGCAGCATCTAGAAGATCTTCAAGAGACCTTTAATACACTTAGACGATATAAGATGAAGTTGAACCCAAGCAAATGTGCTTTCGAGGTTGTATCAAGGGAATTCCTCGGTTTTATGGTTTCAAAAAGAGGGATTAAAGCAAGCCTTGATAACATCCAAGCAATTTTGAACATGGAACCTCCGAAGAATATTAAAGACGTCTAGAGCCTCACTGGACGAGTGGCGGCCCTTAACAGGTTTGTTTCAAAAGCCACTGACAAGTGTTTTTCATTTTTCAGAATATTAAGAAAAGTGACAAGTTTTTGCCGTTTTTCATAGTATTATGGACAGCGTTTGAGTAGACTGATGAGTGTTAACAAGCCTTTGAAGACTTAAAGACTTATCTCACTTCAACCCCGTTACTAAGCCTATCCAAACTAGGAGAGGAGTTATATCTCTACCTAGTAGTGTCTCCCCATGTAGTTAGCTTGACCTTGATTAGGGAAGAGGGAAAAGTACAGAAGCCTGTCTACTACACTAGCAGAGCCTTGAGAGGAGTTGAAGGATAATATCTACCAATGGAGAAGTTATCATTTTTACTAGTAACAGTAGCAAGGAAGCTTAGATCTTGTTTCCTAACTCATGTAATTAACGTCTTGACAGATCATTCATTAAAGAAAGCTATGAATAAGTTGGAGGCCACTGGACGATTAATCTAGTGGGCAGTGGAACTCAGTGAGTTCGACGTGCGGTATAGGCCAAGAGAAGCAATAAAAGTATAAGTCCTTGTAGGCTTCATTGTTGAATTTACTCCTGCCAATAATCAACGAGATGGAGACCAGGGGGCAAAGTAGTGGGTCGTCCATGTTGATGGATCGTCCACTTAGTATGTAGGAGGAATTAGGATAATTTTTAATCACCAAAAGGAGATCATTTGGAGTATGCCATCTATCTACAATTCCGGACAACCAATAATGAAGCTGAATACGAAGCCTTACTTTGGGGTTTGGAATTGGCCAAATCACTTAGGCGGAATTAATCCTCGTCTAGGGAGATTCGCAGTTGGTGATAGTTCAAGTAAATGGCATGTGCAAAGCTAGAGAAGAACGGAGGAAAAGGTACTTAGAAAAAGTCAAGCAGTGTATCAAAGGCTTTACAACAGCCCAATTTCAGCAAATACCATAGGAAGAGAATACTGAAGCTGACGTCTTAGCCAAGACTACATCCTTAGACCATACAGTTGGTGAACAAGTTAAAGTCCAATAAGTTCCAAGTATAGATGTTCTGGAAGTGAATAAGGTAGATGGAGTTGCCATCTGAACCACTCCAATTCTATCTTATCTCAAAGACGGAGTACTTCTTGAAGACACAGAAGAAGCAAGAAAGCTAAGGATAAGGGCTGCAAAGTTTTTCCTCATGGACGAAGTGTTGTATAAAAGAGGATTTTCACAACCTTACTTGAGGTGTCTGACTCCAGACGAGTATCATTACGTCTTGAGGGATGTCCATGAAGGAGCCTATGGAAACCATTTAGGAGCCAGATCACTAGACCATAAGATAGTCCATGCAGAATATTACTGGCCAACCAAGCAAGCAAATGCCAAAGCTTATGTCAAAGTATGCAATAAATGTCAACCATACAGCAACATCCCTAGATGACCATCAGAATATCTTACCTCAATGGTGGCTCCCTAGCCTTTTGCCTAATGGGGACTTGACATCCTTGGTCCCTTTCCTATGGGGACGAGACAAATGAAGTTTTTGGTGGTAGGGATTGGTTATTTTACTAAGTGGGTGGAAGCAGAGCCCTTGGGAAAAATCACTCAACAAAATGTCAGAAACTTCATCTGGATGAATATCATTTGCCATTTAGGAATCCCAAGGGTACTCGTCTCAGACAATGGATGACAATTGGATAACACACCTTTTAGGGAGTTCTATGAGCAGTTAGAAATCAAAAATCATTACTTCTCACCCGTCCACCCATAAGCCAATGAATAGGTTGAAGTTGCAAACTAATTCTTGCTGAAAATCATCAAGACTCAGCTTGAGGGGGTAAAAAGGATATGGTCAGATGAGTTACCCAGTGTCCTTTGGGAATATAGGACGACAATAAGGACTCTTACTGGAGAGACTCCCTTTAAGTTAGCATATGGAAGCGATGCAATGATACCAACGGAGGTTGGATTGACTAACTATAGTTTGGCCCCTTATAAAAAGAAAGAAAATGAAAAATAGCTCCATCTAAACCCTGATCTCATTGACGAGGTGAGGATGGACATAGAGTAGAGGGTAGCACAATACAAGAATTTGATGACTAAGTATCATGATGCACTGGTAAAGCCAAGACACTTTAATATTGGGGACCTTGTCATAAAAAGGGTATCCTTAGCCATTAAAGACCCTACCCACGAAAAGCTAAGACCTAACTGGAAAGGACCGTACAGAGTTATCAATTCTAAAAGGCAAGAATCATACTACTTAGAGGCCCTAGATGGACGGAAGCTGGAACACCCATGGAATGTGGAGCATTTAAGGAAGTACTACCACTAAAAGAAACTCATCAGAAAGGTTAGGATGGACGAGATTAAGATGTTTGTTTATATTATCTTTCAATATTTATGTTTTAGAACACTGTGTTATGTTTGAATTCCCTAAAAAGCACTAGTTACAGGCATGTGCTATGGATGGTGTCATGAACTAAGTCCCTTTGTACATAAAGTAATTTAAATTCCCTAAAAAAGGACTAAGTATTAGCATGGACGAGCTATTTGAACAATGCTATATACTATGTCCTTAATATCCATGGACGGTGCTATGTACGGATGTTGTACGTCCACGGACAATGTTGTGTACAAATTTTGTATATAAAGTAGCTTGAATTTCGTAATTTAATTGTTTACAATTTGTAAAATCAACATCCAAATGAAATGACAGACATTTAAAATCTCTGGACACAGAGAATGTCTCGTATAAGCTATCCTTGATAAAAAGGAATCAAATTATCATAAAAGACAATGATCAAGGGAAAGAACAAATTTCCAATGAAGCTTATCTAAAAAGGATCAAAGATGAAAGAAAAGCATTCATGTGACATTTCTCAAGGATGACACATCCAACCAGTCCAAATCATGGACAACATAACCAAGTTAATTTCCAAAAATAAGTCTAAAGACGAGAAGTATAGACGGAAAATATTTGGAAAAAACAACAGAGATAAAAACATTCATAAATAGAAGGGTAGACGACTATCGTCCAAAAACTCTTAAGCTTAAAAAGGCCATTGTATCAAGACTTGTTCAAAAGTAAGGACAAGTTAAATGTGCTTAAGTAAATTTGAAATGATCCAAAACATTGGATCTTATAAAAAAAATACAAACAACACACTATTACAACAAAGTAAAAACTTCAACATCCTTTATTGGGGGGGATTTTCTCTGGAATTAAGGTCGTCATGGGTAGGCTGGGTGGTAGCATCGCCTTCATCGTTGACATCCTCAGAGCTCGTCTGGAGGAGAGAGCTTGCAACACCAATGTTAAGTTTAATATAGCTAAAGCCAGTCTCGGGGAAGCGTTCCATAACATCCATGCGAAAGTCCTCAAAACCAACAGCGTAGTTCTTATCCAAAAGGTTAGTGAACTCCCTGGATGCTCTAAAATCCTTGATAGAATTTCCCTGGGCCTTCTCAAGAAGGACGCGAAGCTTGTCTTTCCACTTTTGAAGATGATCAAGATAGGTGTCCTCAACAACATCCACCTTAAGTTCTTCGACAAGGTTCTTTAGCTCCTTGACCTTGTCCATGGCCTTAGCTGCTACCTCAGCTCTCCCCCTGCAGTCAGCCTGAACTTCACAGACCCTTACTTCTAGGCTAATTCTTTCCTGTTCCATCTCAATAGCATGCCTTGATGCTGCCATGAACTTTGACATGGCCTATATATGCAATTAATTGAAAAAGATGATTAGACGAGAAATGTGAAATATGACAAAACGAAATAAAAACATACCTTGAAGAGATCATGAACAACAGAGTGTTCATATTCTTTCAAGGACATGTCATAACACACAGCAATGTCCTCGTCAGTCACAACCTGTTGAAACCTCTCTCAAGCAAAACCTTCATTTTCAAGAAGATTCATAGAAGCTCTTCTAGAAGGCTAGGATGAGGTGGCTACAACAAGCTTAGACAGAGTAGCTCTAGCAGGGATGGACGAGTTCAAGTCAAGTATTTGGATGGATGGTTGCTGAGAAGTAGGAAGTACAACAGGCTTGACGACACCAGACTTGGACGACCTATGCTTTGCCTTCCTATGACCTCAATGGCTTGGAAGGTTTCCCAAATCAATCGTCTTGGACAAGGTCTTCCTCTTGTCACCAGCCATTAGACGAGGCTGAGACAGGGTCTCTGGCATGGTCTTCTCGTCCATTAAGCCCTTGCCCTTATTTTCTTCCATGGTTGCTATACCTACAAAGAAAAATAATGTTAGAGCTTGAGTAAAATGAGTAAAAAAATTCATAAAGTAAAAAAGCTTACGACTACGTGTAGTAAGCTCGTGGGCCAAGTCTTCAGCAAACGGTTTAGGTCCAAGTCCCTAAGTAGCAAGACGCTAAAGAGTGATTAAGAAATTAAAGCTTCTGTCAGTAAATAAATGAGCCTGTTGGACGCGTTCAAGATATCTGTTTAGAGAAGGTCGTCTCACAGCTATTAAAAAAAAAAAAAAGTTAGATGAGTATAACAAAAAATATAAGGAGATGAGTAGGAAGAAACATACCTTCTGGACGAAGGTTCTCTATCTCACCAGTTAGGGAGGAAATGTATCCCTGCCTACCTTGACAGGGTTCCTAGCCCAAAAACCAAAGACAAAGAAGAACTCCGTCTTCCAGTTCCTATCAGATGAGAGGAGGGACCTTATTAATCTACAATCTGCACCCTTGGCCAAAAACTGATAAAAACCCAGGGATTGAATAATTTCTGAGGGTTTGTACCAATAATAGAACTCGTCCACTGTAAGAGGACGACCCCCCTCAAACACTTCCCTTCACAAAATCTGCATAGAGACGACAAGCCTTCATGCATTGGGGTTAAGTTGACAAATTCCAAAACCTAACTATAGACACTCGATTTTACACCCATGATTTAATCAAGGAAGATGACTAGAGTGACCATCCATGTACCAAAAAAATCATTCTTGCATTACATGCATCATTTGTCTTTGCATCACATGCATCAATTTGTTCTTGCATTGCATACATCAATTCATTCATTGCCTATCATAAAAATGGTCTTGAGATTCTAACGATCACAGCGGTATGTCCGATTTCTAAATCGAACCATCGAATTGAAAGATATCGCCTGATCAAGTTTGCACGGTCCATATGCATTACGTCTAGGAAGAGTCGACCACACACGATTAATTTAAATTAATTCTGATTGGTCAAAAAATTAAAATTAATTAAATAATTTTGTGATTGGTTGATAATTAGTATTTAAAATAGGGATGCATGCATAGGAATAAAAGGGAAGATTGGATAACAATAAAGTTATGGATAATCTAAACTTTATCAAGATTTATATTAAGGGATTTATCCACAAGGTAATTGTTCTTAAAAAACTTGAATTATCTAGAAAATAGATAAAAAAAAATCATGGATAGAAGATGAAAACAAGTCTAGATACAAGGACTGGTAAAAAAACCCTAAAAGGAGAGTCCAAATGGCACCTGAACACGAAAGTGCGTTTGGCATCCAAGAGCCAATTTGGCACTTTTAGAGTGTCGAACGGCACTTTGAAAGTGCCGAATTGCACCTTGTTGGGCTTTGGCCCATCGACCTTTGGGTGACGATAAGACACACCATTTTTGACCTTTTCGTAAAAGATGATTCCGGATTCACATCTTAATTGTCTGTGCCTATTTTTTAGAGCTTTCTGGCCACTATAAATAGAGTCTGGGTCTCATAATTCAGTACCTTTCTTTAACACTCTGAGAGGCATACATTTTGAGACTTACAAATTGCTGATATTAGCTGCTCCTCTCTAAGATTTGCTACAAGAATTAGGGTTTTTAGGTTTCAAAGATAACTGCATACGTTTCTTTGAACCCTAAAACATCCTCTCAAGTGAAAGAGTGCTCATGGAAGAGGTTGCTTTCTAACCCTTTAGTTTATGTTTCTCTTATCATGATAATGCATGCTTTCTTCCTATTGATTCTTTTATTGTTACTATAATTTGTTTCTTAGTTTTAGAAATCTGCATGTACTAAACTAATATTTCTTCAAAATAAAATGGATCTACATCTTCCTTAGATGTAGATCTAAATTTTTCTTAAAATAAAAATGAATTTTGTATCTTCTTTAGATACAGATTTGATTTTTTTAATGCATGCAGATTTTTGAAATAAAGAACGAGATCATGTATTTGTTGTTTTGTTGTTTGTTTTGTAAGAGTAGTGTAGCATAAAATTATTTTGTGAATAAGATCCTCTCTATAAAAATATATCTTTTTCAAACATCTACTTTTTTGTTATATAAAAACCATTTTTTTAATCATCACAAAACATATCTAAATTTTCTCTTCAAAAACCAATATTTTTTACACATGCAAAAACATATCTGAATTTTTAAACAAAAAGAGGATACTTTCATAAATGATCTTGTGTGGTTTAGTTCATTTCACATATTTGACATATCATTCATGACATGCATAAAATGGTACATTGGTCACAAGAGTCTAGAAGACCAGACTCTGTCTAGGCAGAATGGGTGCCTAACACCTTTCATTCTGTAACCCAGCCTACAGATTTAGGTCTTTGGTTAAGTAGATTTAGCTTTATCTTTATTTTTATTTAGGGTAGATTATAACTAGGACAGAAAGCCATGTATTATTTGGTAGTTTGTAACTAGGACCCAAAGCCATGTAATTTTCAAATTTTCAAACATGTATCTTGAAACATAAAGCAATTTAGTCATGTATTTGTATATTAGTTTTTTTTACTTTTTGTAAATAATAAAAAAAAAAAAAGTGGAAAGAGAGGTGCACTAAAAAGCACCACAAAATATATATCTTTTTTTTTTAGGGGCACTCTTAGGCGAGGTCTCTCACACTAACCTAGTAAGTAACTCTTTGGCAAAGGCATTGAGAGCAACCTAAGTCCCCTAAAAGGTAAGCCTCATAAATACCCACTTCAAAATGAAGGTCATGTTAGGACATATGTAGTTCAAATGGTTGTTAACATATGTCGCTATTTTATGTAATTGGCTTATCCTTAGACAAAACACACTTTACTTGTAATTGGGTAGATTTAGGATGTGTTTAACACTTTAAGAAACAGTGTTTCAAGATTCAGTGTTGAAGTCATCAAGTCTGTCCAAGAAACAAGCTGGAAAAGTACAAGTTACTAAAGCTCGACACCTATCTCGGCATATGCATCTATCGAGCTTTAAGAAGCTATTTCAGCCCGAGCCTCGACAGCTTCTCGATAGATCTTCGGCACCTCTATCTGTTGAGAATTAAAGAAAACAGATTTTCAGTTCTGTTTTAAGTCCAATCCGTGAATGTGTCTTTGGGACTTCTTTTCTCCTAACCCTAGACATATAAAAGGATTGTTTTAAGGGCCGTCAAGAGGATGCAAGTTGCACAAGCATTGAGAAACTCTTGTTCATGCAATTTGTGATCTAAAAGACAAAGTTCATGCCCTAGTTGGTAAGGTACTGGGATTCCTTGCTTGTGGTAAGAGTTCAGCTGTAGGTTGGTAAGGTACTGGGATTCCTTGCTTGTAATTGCTTGTTGTGATAATAGTGGAGTTTCGGGAGTGGTGACCTTAAATCACCTGGTGGGGTTTTTGCCGTCAGGTTTTTCCCATTCGTAAACAGATCACCGTGTCTTTTAATTTCTGCTGCATTACTTAGTTTGGTGATTTGTTTGTACTACCACGTGATATTGCATGTTAATTAGATTAATTAATAACTGGGCTAATTAATTAATCTAAGTTATCACAAGGGGTCAACGCGTTTGTGGCCTGTCAAGTGGTATCAAAGCAAGCACACTCTGATTAGGGTTCAATCTATTGTGTGTGATCCATTTGACCCCTGCTGTCATGGATAGAGGACAATCTCTTATTATACCTCCTTTATTTGATGGCACTAACTATGCATACTGGAAGGTACGCATAAGAGCTTTCTTGCAGTCTTTAGATGAGAAAGTGTGGCAAGCTGTGGAGATAGGCTAGACCAAGCCTACAGAAGCGCCGGCCGACTGGGATGATGCCAAGATCAAGGCGGCAAACTTCAACAGCAGAGCATTGAATGCCCTATTCAGTGCAGTCACCAATGAGGAGTTCAAGAAAATTTCCTCAACTGAAACTGCTAAGAAAGCATGGACCATCCTCCAGACAACCTATGAGGGCACCAAGGCTGTCAAAGATTCAAAGCTACAGAGGCTTACCACACGCTTTGAAGAAATCAAGATGGAGGAAGATGAGTCGTTTGATGAGTTCTATGCCAAACTCAAGGACATAGTGAACTCAGCCTTCAATCTTGGGGAAACCATCCCTGAACCCAAGATAGTAAGGAAAGTGCTCAGATCGCTGCCCGAGAGATTCCATGCTAAGATCACGGCGATCGAGGAATCAAAGGATATTGATAGAATTCCTCTGACTGAGCTGGTTGGAAACTTGCAAACCTATGAGTTAGGGCTGACTAGGTTAGGTAAGTCAAGTAAGGGTAAGAGCTTGGCACTAAAGGCCAAGAGCAGTGATACGGATGATTCTTCAGATGATGAAGATTCCAAGATGAAGTCCTACATCACAAGGCAATTCAAGAAATTCATAAAGAATGCCAATGGAAAGGGCTTTAACAAAGACCGTAGACAATCCAGTTCTTCACAATTCAAGAATTCCGATAAAGGGAAGAAGGATGTCAAGGATGGCGGTCAGTACACTGTTCTCGCTGGACCAAAATGTTTTGGGTGTCAAGGCTTCGGACATATGAAACAAGAGTGTCCTACGTACCTTAAGAGTATAGGGAAGAGCAAGGCACTTACTGTTACCTTAAGCGACACAGAGCCCGAGGACGATTCCGAAGATGAAGACGACAGAATCTTGAATGCTTTCACTGCCACTGTTAATCCTACTGATGGGGTTACTGAAGAAATGGATGAAGAGAAGGAATTGGTGGATTCCAAGTGTGAGATTATGGATGACTAAGATGATATCTACACCGCCTATGAGAAACTGTACAAGCTTTCTGAGAAGCATGAGAAACTCTATAGGCTGGCCACCAAGAAGCTCAGTGATGTGGAACTCAACCATGAGGAGCTGTCCACAAAGGTTGATGAAGCGAATCAAACCATTAGAGCACTGAGGTTCAAAAACAATTTCTTGGTTGAGAGGACCAAGAAGCTTGAAGTGGAGCTGTTTCAAGTCAGAGCACAATTAGAGAGGACGTCAAGTGCAAAACTGGACGAGATGCTAAGTGGTCAGAAATATTCCTTAGATCATACTAGATTGGGGTATGAATTCTCTCTCTCTAATACTCCTCCTACTAGTACTACTGTTTTTGTTCCACCTGCTAATAACATTAAAACTGAGGATAATAATGTTAAAATTGACTTAGTGTGAGAGACCGCGCCCCCGGCCCGTTTTTTATGATAAGTTGTTGGGCCAAACCCACGTGAATGGGTGGAGTCGTGTTATTGTCTCTCAAAATGGAGGTTCGACTAGTTATATTTTTCCCTTTAGATTAAGGGTTTTACAATGGAGTCGCCACTTATTTAATTATTGGAAAAATAAGAAAACCGAAATTGAAAAATTCATCATTTTATTAATTTTCAATTGAATTTACATTGGTCATAGGAAAATTACATGGCTTTGGTCCTAGATACAATCTAAGATAAAGTACATGGCTTTGTTTCCTAGTTACAATCTAAAAACTGAAAATTACATGGACAAGTATTTGATCTACTAACCCTTGATCTAAGTTCGGAGGCTATGTTACAAGGTGGGAAGGTGTTAGGCACCCACCTTTCCTGGTGAAACCGGTCTTCTAGACTATGATGGCCAACATTCATATCATATCATCCAATATGTCAATCAATTCGCATGGTGAATTTAAGGTGTGTGCATGTGATAAACCCTAATTCAATTTATTAAGCATTGCATTTGGATTGAAAAATGAATTCTAGTGAATGTGTGTGGATGGTGATACCCTAGATTCAAAGATTTGAAAGAATTATGAAATAAACATGTTTTTCATATTTTTGATGTGAATTTAGGATTAAAACTAGTGTTATGCATGAACATGTGATGAACAACCAAGAACATGTGAAGAACACATAATAACATTTAAGAACATTCGAACATATTCAAGGAAATTTAAATAGTTACTATCATGCTTTAATCCTAAATTCTTACCATGGCAACACAAAAAACAAGTTAGAAAAAGGAATTATACCTTTATGCAAGATCAATATGGTGGATGAAGAGACTCTTGAGGGAGGTCTTATGGGTGGAGGAAAAGAAGAGTTAGGAGAGGAAGAGTGAGTCCCACTCAATATTTTGAGTCTCAAGAAGACCAAAATATGACAAGACTACTCAACTTCCTAGAACTCAAGAGAGGAGAAGAGAGGGGGGTTTTTCTCTGTCTCTTGAAATGAAGGAGAAGGGGGGTTTATATAGTAGTGGTGGAGGAAATATGAATGGAAGGCCATTAATGAGGGTTGACAAAGAATCATGAATCTAGACCTCATTTTAGCATTTGGGGAGATTTGGTGCATTAAATGGAAAGATTGGTGGGAGTAAGGAGCAAGGCAAAATTCGGTTTTTCCGTAGCTGCTGTAACAGCTTGTAGAGCTAACTTTGAAAAATCATATTTGACTCAATTTTGATCGGAATTGTGTTGTTCTTATGCTCAAATTGAAGCCCCGGATGTCTAGTTTCTGGGAAAATTAACCTCATTCACAGATTCAAAATATTCTGAGAGATATCAATGAAATAGTGAGTAGAGGTCATTTCTTAGAAAAATGGTTTCAGCATAATTAACATTAATAGGTCCCAAATTAGTTTCCAATTAACATTAATAGGCTCCAATCACTCCCATTTCAGACCTAATTAGTTCCAAATTCACCCTAATTAAAAGATAATTGCACAAATTACTCATTGAATAATTAATGTTTAACTATCTAATTAATTAGGTGTATGCAACCTTACCATAAAATGTAGTCCTAACCAATCAAATTATGACATATCATTAATTTCAAATTGATTATAATTATAACCAATTAGAATCAATTGTTCATAATCACATAAGGTCGGACTCAATTTGTGATAGTGCATTCCGACCATTAAAACTTGATTTGATGATAACTTTCAATCCGATGGTCCGATTAGGGCTTATAACCAGTCGATTTGATCGTTACAACATCAAGATCATTTTGGTGAAATGAGATTAAGGATCTAATGACCAGAATCAAGATACATATTTCCAAGATGAAATTACCCTTTTACCCTCCAAGTGAGGTTAAATGCGGGTTGCAAAATGAGGTGTCAACACTTAGCTAGTGAGAACATAGATAAGGGCAAGTCTATCCTAGGCGCACCCCCTAAAGTTGAGAAAAGGGAAACTAGAAGCCCTAGGAATAAGAAGGCTAACTCTCAAAAGCCCAAACAAAAGAAGCCACATCTCTGTTATCATTGTGGTGTTGCTGGTCACACTCGACCAAATTGCTATAAGTGGCGTGCCACTTAACAGAGCAATGGCATAATAGCATCTGGGAGCCAGAATCAGCTTCAGTCTTCTCTCGCTCCTCTTGGAGACATTCTTAAAGCCATCATGTTTCTTTCGAACTTGAACGGTTCATATTCTTCTCCTTCTTCACCAGTTCAAGGGTCGACCAAAAGGAAAGGTTCTTCCAAGGTGTGGAAGGCAAAGGGATCTAAGTGATTTTAGTCACTCTTTCTTCTCTCTCCTGTTTTTATGTGTTGCATTATTTATGTGGTTCTTTACTGTTTTGAGTCAGTCTAGTTTTATGCATTGTTTTGCTTTACATGTTTTTGTTTGTGTGTTTTCAGTTTTGTGTTTTATTTTTGCTTTTTTGATAAAAATAAAAAAAAATTGAAAAATTGAAAAATACAAAAACAGTGTGTGTTTGTATACATTGGTTCATGTGAACTTTTAAAATGGCCATTGAAACAGAGTTTTCTAAACTTTGTATCACCTGTAGCTTAGATGAGCATTCTTCTGCACAACTAAGCAAGTGAGCTTTGTAACTCTTTGTTTGTGATGAGTAAGGTTAAGTGATCTCTTCTTCTTAACACTTGTATCACTCTTTTTGACTGGTTGAACTAGAAAATCCTAAGAGAAAGGCATAAATAACCATCTCACCACTGTTACTCGCCAATCATAATATGACATCTGTAAGCTTTGGCATAGCAAAAGTGCAATATCAAAAACTTAACATAATTGAGTATTTCTTTTCTTTCTCTTGTATGCCCATGCATGATATGCTTGTTAAAAGAAAATATGCAAAGATATAAAAAGCAAAAAGATCAAAAATGCTTTAAAATATGGTTGCAAGCGTGTTTTCTAGGAGATGTGGGAGTTATAGGATGTACCTCGAAGGTGATAGTCCCCATCAAACAGTTATGATTGTATGTGAGTTAAAGTGATTTTCTCATATCTCAAATCGTCATAACATTGAGACACTTATGCAATATTGCGATGTTTTCACACACAACACGCAATACTCTTTGCTATTCTTGATACATGTGTAGGTACAATGTGATTTGGCCATCACAAGGTTTACATGCATTAATGTATGCTCATTAAACTGTCTGGACTTGTTTTTGAAATATAAAATTGGTTAGACTTGTTTAGTGTGTGTGTGCGTGTTTTGAGATACATGTGCATCAAAATTCTTGTTGAGAGATGATTTTGAGAGCTTAATGTGTTGCTTGGACCTTTGGTTGAGTTGCATGCATGATTGCATTCATGTCTGTGTTTTTCTTCTTTTGAAAAACTGTTTTTAAAGGCATCTCGACACCTCCTCGATACCTCTCAACACATAGCTGTCTGTCGAGCTTCTTAGACTTTTTCTTGTCGCAGTCTCGATAGATACCTCGACACCTGGCGGATCGATCGAGAAACTTTCTGTCTGCTCGATAGCTTCTCGACAGCTCCTGGATCGATCGAGGTTCCTTCATGGTTGATTCTTCTTTCTCGATACATGACCTCGATAACTTCTTCTATCGACGTGTTTTTCTCGACACATGACCTCGATAGCTACCTCGATACCTCCCGATAGCTTCATCTGTCGAGAATTACTGAAGATGTATAAGAAGGTTCTTCGCGATTTTTCAGTCATTTCGCTCAATCTCTCTCACTCGATAGAACAGTTCTCTCCCTCAGAATTTTTCTTTTTCCCTCCAAACCTCTTTCAAAGGCTTTCTCAAGTGTTCTTCTCGATCTTCATCACTTGGTAAGCATCTTATCCCTTATTTTCATGCATTTCATGTTTTATAAAACCCTAGGTTTTGTGTTTTTGAAAATTTTTGGGATTTTTCAAAATTTTTGAGGTTTTCATGAAATTGTTGAGTTGGTTTTATAGATTTGATCTTCAAAAATACATGCATTGTATCACATTAGCATTCTAATTGTATTTTCATGCATTTAGATGTGTGCCTATTTATTGTGTGCTGTTAGGTTTAGATTGGACTGAGCCCATGATATTTTTATTATTGCATGTCACATGTTCATGCATTATCCATGCATACGTTCTTCCTTTTCAATATTTATCTTCCAATATTGAACTGTTTGAAACTTTTCTGCTTGTCTCTTCTTCTTCCCCCTCTCTATGTTTGCGTTAGTAGTGTCTATGGCACCTAAACGTAAGTCCATTCCATCCCAGAACCCTCTGCTTTCTAAGGGATCATCTTCTTCTGATACTACTCCTCTTTTTATCCGGTTCCATGATGAGAAAGCCCATAAGGACTTCTCGGAGAACTTTTCTAAACGAGGTGTTCATTCGGAATGCCACGTTGTCCTGGCAGACTTTGCCGACACCGACCTTCCCGATGTCATACACAATCTGGCTTGGGAGTCACTATGTGACGTCCCGGTCACATGTCCACTCGTGTTGATACAGGAGTTTTACTCCAACATCCATGGGATCGATTCTTCAGTACCTTTTTTCTACTCTTGCGTTCGAGGTACGCGCTTTGCTGTCACCCCAGAGTTAGTTTCTGAGGTTCTTCATGTCCCTAGGGTGGATCATCCTGATTACCCTAGCTGTGAGCGTCTATGGACTGTGTCCAAAGACGAGATGATCTCGGCGTTCTGTGAGCGTCCTTCCTCTTGGGGAGATCATATGTACACACCATGTCGACCTTTTGCTAAAGGTCCTCGTTTCCTTAACATGGTGATGACTTTTGTTTTGCACCCACTTTCTCACTACAACTCTATCACAGAGCCTCGCGCTCGGTTTTTATTGTCCCTCCTAGAGGATCTCTCTATAAACTTTCCATCTCACTTTATCTTTTCCATCATAGATGTCTATAGAGATACGGCCACCCGTAATAAGCTCATTTTTCCTTCTGCTATCATGAGGATTCTTCGCCATTTTTTTGTCCCATTCCCTTCGTTCGATCCTTACCATGTCATGTCTGCCATAGACGCCGCTACCGTAAAACGTAGCGAGGCATAGTCTAGATCGAGACAGTCCGACGGTGCCATTCCTTCCTCCCGTCCGACTACCGCTAGATCCGCTCGAGCATCTGCTTCTTCTTCTTTGAGCGACATCATATTAGGAGATATCATGGCGCAGCTTCAGCGCATGGATGCTCACCCCGATACACTCTTCACGGAGTTGTATCAGGTGAACGTTCGTGTTGGTCGCATCCCCAGGCGACAGGCGACAGACGACTATGGACGACTTTGCTCTAGAGGCTTCTCCTCCGCCACCTCATGTGTCGACTGAGACTGAGGCTGATGATGATGGTGATGACGATGATGCTTCTGCGGATGATGATGATGGAGATGCGAGCTCTTCTACTGAGATGTCTACATGACACTCTACCCTTTGTCACTCGTGACAAAAAGGGGGAGTAGTTTTGGTATGAGAGTAGTCATGCTTAGGGGGAATGTTAGCATAGGATAGGACATTTTTGTTAGGGGGAGTGTCGATGTGGATTGAGCGATGTAGTGAGGTGATCATATGTATTTTTTTTTTCTTTTCCATCTTTTTAGAGATACATTGATCATGTATTGACATACATTGTACTTCTTTTCTTGATATATATGATGATGTATGTTTTCTTTCACCTACCTTTACATGTGTTGTTTCTTTTCTGTCTTTATACACATGTTTCTTTACTTGTACGCAATCTATTATTTCTGTTTCACACAAAGATGCCTTGATGTGTTTTGTTTATAAGTGTTTCAAAAATACAGGTTGTCAAAGTCTACTTGCCATAAACTCTCTTCTTACAATGTTTTTCAAGAGTTTGTGTTAGGATAGATTTTACTGTATGTAACAAGTGAGTATGAGTTGAGTGATTTATGACTTCTCTCATATCTTCATTTATCTGTTGTGGTTTTGTCACGGATTGCCAAAGGGGGAGATTGTTAGGACATATGTAGTTCAAGTCTGTTAGCATATGTCGCTATTTTATGTAATTGGCTTATCCTTAGACAAAACGCACTTTACTTGTAATTGGGTAGATTTAGGATGTGCTTAACACTTCAAGAAACAGTGTTTCAAGATCCAGTGTTGAAGTCATCAAAGTCTATCCAAGAAACAAGCAAGGAACAAGCAAGGAAGTGCAAGTTACTAAATCTCGACACATACCTCGAAACATGCATCTATCGAGATTTAAGAAGCTGTTTTGCCTTGAGCCTCGACAGCTTCTCGACAGATCCTCGACACCTCTATCTGTCGAGAATTAAAGAAAACAGATTTTCAGTTCTGTTTCAAGTCCAATCCGTGAATGTGTCTTTGGGATTTCTTTTCTCCTAACCCTAGACATATAAAAAGATTGTTTTAAGGGCCGTCAAGATGATGCAAGTTGCACATTCATTCAGAACTTCTTGTTCATGCAATTTGTGATCTGAAAGACAAAGTTCGTGCCCTAGTTCATCTCTGATGATTTGAAGAATTTTGCAGCCAACAACTCTCTCTCTAGTTGGTGTTTGAAGTTGCGTACTGGGATCCGCGCATCTGGTTAGTCACGTACTTGGGAGCCGTGCATTGAAAGGAGAAACTGTCACTACAGAACAAGTCTAATTGGGTATTGGGGTAAGAGTTCAACTGTAGGTTGGTAAGGTACTGAGATTCCTTGTTTGTAACTGCTTATTGTGATAATAGTGGAGTTTCGGGAGTGGTAACCTTAAATCACCCGGTGGAGTTTTTGCAGTCAGGTTTTCCCCATTCGTAAACAAATCACCGTGTCTTTTAATTTCCGCTGCATTACTTAGTTTGGTGATTTGTTTGTGCTACCACGTGATATTGCATGTTAATTTGATTAATTAATAACTGGGCTAATTAATTAATCTAAGTTATCACAAGGGGTCAACACATTTGTGGCCTGTCACTAAATATTATAGTATCCTCTATGTTGAGTTCTTACTATTATTATTTAGAGGCTAAATGTATAACGACATATTATTAGTGTTTGATAAGAGTTATCATGACAACACTAAGAATGAGAATAGTTCTCAATCAATTATAGTATTTAATGTTTACTCTATGTTGAGGGATATTGAATATGGATTGGGTTGTTGTTACATATTTTATGTTATAGTTTTATTAAGGTTCCATATCATATATTTATATGCTAAATTGATAATGTCTGGTTTACTTATTATATTCATGTTTGTTATTTTCAGATTTAAATCATGGCATCTTTTAGCCCACTTGTTGCTATTATTAATCAAAACAAACTGATTAGATCCAATTATGTTGACTGGAAAAGAAATTTGAACATTGTTCTAACTACTGAAGAGCACAAGTATGTGCTTAGTCAACCTGTCCTAACTTTCCATCATTAGATACTTCTCTTAACGAAAAATAGCGATATGATCGTTAGCAGAAATGTAATGAAATGACCAAGTGCTATATTTTAGCATCTATTTCAAATATTCTATAGCATCAAATGCAGGATATAGACCTAGCTTCAAATATAATGCTAAGTCTGAAGGAGATGTATGGTGAGCAAGGCCGTTCTGCAAGGTAAGAAACTATGAGGCAAATTTATAATACCAAAATGGCTGAAGGTACTCTAGTAAGGGAGCATTGTCTTAGGATGATCTCTCATTTGAATACATTGGAGGTTTTAGGTGTAGACATTGATAGAGAATCCCAAGCGAATATGATACTCCAATCACTACCAGAATCATTCAAGGAATTCAGACTTAATTATAACATGACCAAAAAGATTTATACATTGTCTGAATTAATAAATGAGTTAGTGGCAGTGAAAGGCATTCTTGGTACAGCCAGTGTTGATGCTAAAATGGTTGAAGCTTCTAATTCTCCACCTAAGTCAAAAGGCAAGGGTAAAAAAAAAAAAAAAGAAGGACTTCACCAAGTAAGATGGTAAACAAATTGCCTTAGGATTTGCCAACAGAGGAAAGTAAAGGACTACGCCAAAGGAAAGTGTTTCCATTGTGGCGAGAAAGGTCATTGGAAAAGGAATTATCCAATATTCAAAGCTGCCAAGAATAGGGGTATGAAAAGTTCATTCCTTCTTGAAATATGTTTAGTAAAAAATTCCACGAATTCCTAATGTGTGGATGCAAGTTATATTAATCATATCTACAATTCTTTACAGGGGTTCTAGGAGACCAGAAAGTTGAATGAGGGAGAACTGTTTCTTACTTTGGCTAATGGGAGTAGAATTCCAGTTGTAGCTATTAGAGTATTTAATTTATGTTTTGGTTCTAGAGTTTTAATATTGGAAGACTATTTGTATGTGCCTAATGTTCATGGGAATTTAATTGTTGCAATTTATCTAGGTAAACATAGATATTATGTTATCCTAAAAGACAATGTTGTAATAAAGAAGGATAAAATGTTTATCTGTTCTAGCAATATTGTTCATGGTCTTTATATTTTAACTCCTGATAAACATGAATTATACAATTCTGAATTAGATAATAATTCACATGTAAAATCATTAAAGAGAAATTTTCCTTCTAATAATGATGCATATCTTTGGCATTTATGTTTGAGTCATATTAATTCAAATAGGATCCAAAGACTGGCTAAAGATGGGCTTTTAGAACCATCAAATTTTAATGAATTTTCGGTCTGTGAATCCTGCTTGGAAGGTAAAATGACTAAAAGGCCATCTAATGCGAAAGGAAATAGAGCCAAAGATTTTTTAGAACTAGTACATTCAGATGTATGTGGTCTTATGTCAACCTAAGCAAGAGGTGACTATGAGTATTTCATTACTTTCACTAATGATTACTCTAGATTTGGTTATGTGTACCTAATGAAACAGAAGTCCAAAACTATTGAAAAGTTCAAAGTTTAGGGCTAAATTTGAGAATCAATTTGGTAAACGCATAAAGGCCATTTGATCTGATCGAGGTGGCGAATAACTTCTTGGGAACTTCAAGAATTACTTAACTGAAAATGGGATTATATCCTAGTTGACTGCACCCGGAACACCACAACAAAATGGTTGTAGCAAAGGAATATGACTCTTTTAGATATGGTTAGATCTATGTTGAGTTACTCGACTCTACCAATTTCTTTTTGAGGATATGCCTTAAATACTACAATGTATCTTCTGAATTTAGTACCTTCAAAGTTTGTTAAACACTTATAGAGTTGTGGATTGGGTGTAAGCCTAGTATGAGACATCTCCATATTTGGGGTTGTCTAGAACATGTGTTGAAAGGAAAATCTGACAAGTTACAATCTAAAACAGAAGTGGTTTTCTCTGTAGGGTATCTAAAAGGAGCTATTGGAGGTTTATTCTATAGTCATAACGATAATAAAGTGTTTGTTAGTACAAATGCCAAATTTTTGGAAAATGACTATATTAATGATTATACTCCTAGAAGTAAAGTTGTTTTGGTTCAAATGAATGAACCTGTAATTGAACAACCAATGGATGAAACTAGAGATGATGTGGCTGTATTAGATACACCACAAGATTCTACTCATGAGATGATTAATACACAGGTGCCTCGTCATAATGGGAGAATTGTTCAGCCACCTATAAGATTTATAGGTCTGGGAGAACCTTATGAAGCTATCCCAGAAGAGGCTGAATTTGATCCTTACACTTATGAAGAGGCAATGAAAGATATAGATGCAAATCATTGGGTCAAAGCTATTAAATCTAAATTGGATTCTATGTATTCCATTCAAGTTTGAGATGTTGTAAAGGTGCCTAACAGCTTTAAACCTGTTAGTTGCAAATGGGTTTACAAGAGGAAGAGAGGGATAGATGGAAAGGTTGAAACCTTTAAAGCAAGTCTAGTGGCGAAAGGGTATACACAAAAGGAATGTATTGACTATGAGGAAACTTTTTCGCTAGTAACCATGCTTAAATCTATCATAATTCTCTTATCCATTACTGCTCATTATGATTATAAGATTTGGCAAATGAATGTCAAGATTGCATTTCTTAATGGCAATCTTAAAGAAGAAATCTATATAACGCAACCGGAAGGTTTCATAGCAAAGAACCAAGAGCATATGGTATGCAAGTTGAAAATGTCCATTTATGGACTTAAGCAAGCATCTAAATCGTGGAATATTAAATTTGATCAAGCAATCAAATCATTTGGTTTTGGACAAAATCTTGATGAACCATGTGTGTACAAAAGGCATTGAGATAAAGTAGTAATGTTCCTAATGCTTTATGTTAATGATATTCTACTCATTGGAAATGATGTAGGAGTTATGTCATCAGTAAAGGTCTGGTTGTCAAGCCAATTTGATATGAAGGACTTGGGTGTAGCTAACTTTATTCTAGGAATCATGCTTTAGCGAGATTGAAAGAATAGAATGTTAGGATTGTCAAAAGCTAGAAATATAGATAAGGTTCTAGAACAGTTTAGCATACAAAACTCCTTTGAAAGGATTGCTTCCTTTCAGACATGGAGTTCCTTTGTCTGATGGCCAAACGCCTAAGACTCTTAAGGAAGAAAATATGATGAGACAAGTTCCTTATACTTCTGCAGTGGAAGTCTCATGTATGCTAATAGGCCAAGAATGTATTTGTTGGGACATATGTGGTTCACTTGATATGAACATATGTTTTTTTATGTAATTGGTTAATCCTTTGACAAAACGCACTTTACTTGTGATTAGGTAGATCTAGGATGTTTTTAATACTTCAAGAAACAAGATTTCAAGATCAAGTGTTAATGCTATGCAAGTCTGTCCAATAAACAAGAGCTCGACAGCTGGCTCGATAGCTGCTCAACAGCACTTCGACACCTCTATCTATCGAGGTTTAAGAAAAACAGATTTTCAATTCTGTTTTGATTTTAGTATGTGGATATGTCTTTGGGTCTTTTGTTCTCATAACCCTAGACATATAAAATGATTATTTTAAGGGCCGTCAAAGTAAGCACAAGTTACATAAGTATTGAGCAAAATCTGTTCAAGCAATTTGTGATCGGAGACAAGGTTTGCCCCTAATTCATCTCTTTGTGGAGAAGCTGGTGTGTTTTTGCACCGTAGGGTTTTGTAACCAAGCATCTTCTTGTTCTTCATTGTGAGGATAAACTGAAGAACTTTGCAGCCAACATCTTTCTCAAGTTGGTGATTGAAGTCGCATACTGGGATCCTCACAATTGGTTAGTCACGTACTGGGAGCCGTGTATCAAAAGGAGAAATTGTTACTACAGAACAAGTCCAATTGGGTATTGGGGTAAGGGTTCAACTGTAGGTTGGTATAAGGTACTGGGAGTCCTTTACTTGTAACCGCTTGTTGTGATAATAGTGGATTCTTGGGAGTGGTGACCTTAAAATCACCCGATAGGATTTTTGCCTTGGAGGCTTTCCCCATTCGTAAACAAATCACCGTGTCAAATTTATTTTCCGCTGCATTTTAGTTTATTAGTGATTTGTTTGTGCTACCACGCGATTGCATGTTAAATTTGTTAATTAATTGAACTCGGCTAATTAATCAATTAATTCATTACAATGGGTCCATACGTTTTTTGGCCTATCAGTATTGACTCCTTATAATGAATTAACCAATTAATTAGTCATGTTAATTAATTAATCAGATTAACATACAATATGCATGGCAACACAAACAAATCACCAACTAACATGCAATATGCTGTGTGATTTGTTTACGAATGGAGAAAACATCCAAGGCAAAAACTCCACCGAGTGATTTTAAAGTCACCACTCCCGAGAATCCACTATTATCACAACAAGCGGTTGCAAGTAAATGAATCCCAATACCTTATACCAACCTACAGTTGAACCCTTACCCCAATACCCAATTGGACTTGTTTTATTGTGACAATTTTAATGCACAGCTCCTAGTACATGACTAACCAATAGATGCACGGATCTCAGTACGTGACTTAATCATCAACTTGAGAAAGATGTTGGCTATAAAGTTCTTCAGTTTATCAACACGATGAAGATCACGAAACTACTTGGTTACAAAACCCAATGGTGTACAAACCCAACAACTTCTTCAAGAGAAAGATGAACTAGGGTAAATTAGGTTTTCAATCATAATTTGCATGAACATAACTTTGCTTCACACTTGTGCAACTATGCCATCTTTTACGGCCCTTAAAATAATCCTTATATATGTCTAGGGTTGTGAGAAAAGGAAACCCAAACATCTATTTATGAATTGGATGAAAATCAGAATTGAAAATCCATTTTTCATAAATCTCGATAGATAGAATATCTTCTATCTATCGAGCAGCTGTCGAGCATCGGGCTAAAACAGCTCTTTAAACCTTGATAGATACTAGCTGTCGAGATTTAAAAACCAGCACTTCTTCACTTGTTTCTTGGACTGATTTGCATGGTTTTAACACTTGATCTTGAAACCTTATTCTTTGAAGTATTAAACACATCCTAAATCTACCCAATTACAAATAAAGTGCCTTTTGTCAAAGGATTAACCAATTATAAATGACATGTGTTTCTAACATGAATCACATATGTCCTAACAATCTCCTCCTTTGGCAATTCGTGACAAAACCACAACAAAAAAATGAACATATGAGAGAATCATAAATTACTCAACTCATATTCACTTGTTGAATACAATAAAATCTATCTTAACACAAACTCTTGAAAAACTTTGCAAGAAGAGAGTTCATGGCAAGGAAGACTTTGACAACCGATATTTCTGAAACACTTTAAATAAAACTCATCACGACATCTTAGTATGAAATAGATATAAAATATTGCATACAAGTAATAAGAAGCATGTGCATAAAGAGAGAAAAAAAACAACACATGAAGAGATAAGTGAAAATGTAATAACAACCTCAAATATATGTATCAATAAAGAGTACAAGGTTTGCTATCACAAAGTGGTCACAAGACCAAAGGTATATGAACTAAGAATCTAAAAGATAAAGGATAGAAAAGTTACATAAGTCCTCACTACATCCCTTAGAAAGTATAAACACTCCCTCTAATAAAAATCTCCTACACTAACTCTCCTTCTAAACACATGACTACTCTCATATCCCAAAACTACTCTCCATTTTTGTCACAAATTACAAAAGACAAGTAACTCAAGCAGTCATCTCATCATCGTTAGGAAAGCTAGCACCATCATCAGCATCACTACTGCCATCAGAGCCACCATTGTCATCCTCATCCTCAGAATTCTCTAGAAAAGGAGTAGGAGACTTAACGAAGCTACCAAGGTGAGCCTATCATTGTGCAATATGATCGACAGGGGTGTCACCTGACACAACTCATCGTTGGGAGTGTCAAAGGGAGCATCCATGCACTGAAGCTGTGCCATAACTGCCTCGAGAGTCATACCATTTGTGGAAGAACAAAGAGCGGATATGGATGGAGCTGAAGAAGATAGAAGTGTCGCCATCTTAGTTTGTGGTCGTTTCAGTCGAAGCTGGGCCTCACTTCGTCTGACAGTCACCTCATCAATGGCACACATGATAAGAAAATGATTGAAAACGGTAAAGGAGACAGAAAAATAGCGAAGGATCCTCATGATAGCTGAAGAAAGGATAAGCTTATCACGGGTCGCCGTATCTTTATAGACATCTATAAGGGAGAGGATGAAATAAGAAGGGGAGTCAATAGAGAGATGCTTTAGGAGGGATAACAAAAATAGAGCACAAGGCTCTATGATAGAGTTATAGTGAGACAATGGGTGGAGAACAAATGTCATCACCATGTTAAGAAACCTCGGACCTTTGGCAAAGGTCGAGCAATGGGTGTTCTGATGATCACCCCAAGAAGGAGTCTCACAGAACAGAGACATAAGCTTATCTTTGGACACAATTTTAAGATGATCACGATTGGGGTAGTCAGGATGCATTACCTTCGAGACATGGAGCACGTCAGGTACAATATTCGAAGTGACCACAATGCGCGTACCTCGAACGTGAGTTGAAAAATGAGGTACTGAATAATCAAATCCGTGCATATTGGAGTAAAACTCATGTATGATCATAGAAGGACGAAGGACGAAGGACTGGGATGCCACACAGTGACTTGCAACCTCTACTATAGATGACAGTGGAAATGTTAATATCGAAAAAATCTGTTAAAATAACTTAGCGTTCCGAATGAATGCCTTGTCAAGAAAAGTTCTACGATAAGTTCTTACGGGCTTTCTCACCATGGAACCAAAGATGAGAAGGAGTAGAATCAGAGGAAGATGCTCCAAAATGAAAAGGATTCCAGGACAGAGTGGATTTACGCTTAGGTGCATGATGTAGATTGAAAGAATGAGAGAGAAAGGGAGACAAGTAGAAGAGCACCAAACAATTCAATATAAGAATATAAAGAAATGAAGGTATGTATGTATGAAAAATACATGAACATGTGACATGCAAACTTAAAAGCATCATGGGCTCAACTCAATCCAAACCTACCAGCACACAAGTTTGTAAAAAAGTAAACACACATCTAAAATGCATGAATTATTGTTAAAATTCAAATGTGATGCAATGCATGATCATTTAGGATCATTTATACAAAACCCATCCCAAAATTTTGCAAAAACCTCATCAATTTTGAAAAACCCTAAAAAAATTTCAAGAACCTAAAAACCTAGGTCTAATGCATGAAATGCATGAAGAATGAAGGATTAAAGACCCCTTACAAGAGAAGAAAAGCTTGAATTCGGCCAAAAATCTACTAGGAATGAAGTTTGGGGTGAGAGAGAGGTGTTTAGGAAGGTAAGAAGTCATAAAGGATTAAGATAGCACAAACAAATTACCAACTAAAATAAAATGCAGTGAAAAATAAAGTTGACATAGTGATTTGTTTATGAATGAGGAAAACCTCCAAGGTAAAAACTCCACTGGATATTCTTAGGTCATCACTCTCGAGAATCTACTATTGTTATAACAAGCGGTTATAAGTAAGGGAATCCTAGTACCTTATACCAACCTACAGTTAAACCCTTACCCCAATACATAATTAGACTTGTTCTGTAGTGACAATCTCTCATTTTAATGCACGACTCCAAGTATGTGATTAACCAATAGATGCGCGGATCTTAGTACGCGACTTAACACCAACTTGAGAAAGATGTTGACTGCAAATTTCTTCAGTTTATCAACACGATGAAAATCACGAAGCTGCTTGGTCACAAAACCCAACAGCATACAAACCCAACAACTTCTTCAAGATAAAGATGAACTATGGCAAATTAGGTTTCTGGTCACAATTTGCATGAACACAACTTTGCTTCACACTCATGCAACTGTACCACCTTTTACAGCCCTTAAAATAATCCTTATATATGATTAGGGTTGTGAGAAAAGAAAGTCCAAACATCTATTCACGGAATGAATGAAAATCAGAACTGAAAATCTATTTTTCATAAATCTCAATAGATATGGTATCTATCGAGCAGCTGTCGAGCATTGGGCTAAAACAACTTTTTAAACCTTGATTGATACTAGCTGTCAAGATTTTAAAAACCAGCACTTCTTCACTTGTTTCTTGCACAAATTTGTATGGTTTCAACACTTAATCTTTAAACCTTATTCCTTAAAGTATTAAACACATCCTAAATCTACCCAATTACAAGTAAAGTGCGTTTTGTCAAAGGATCAGCCAATTCTAAATGACATATGCTCCTAACATGAATCACATATGTCCTAACATATGTCATGTTATGTACTAGGCCAAATATCTATTATTCAGTTGGCATGGTTAGCCGACATCAATCAAATTTTGGACTTAAACATTGGCAAGCTGTAAAGCATATTTTCAAGTATTTAAAGAGAATGAGAGATTATATGCTTGTTTACCGCTGTGAGGATTTGATACCTATTGGTTATATAGATTCATATTTTCAATCAAATCTTGATTTCAGAAAGTCCACTTTTGGTTATGTGTTCATCTTGAGAGGTGGACTCCTAAGTTGGAGGAGTGTTAAGCAATCTTGTATAGACGACTCCACCATGGAAGATGAATATGTTGCTACTTGTGAAACATCAAAGGAAGTTGTTTGGCTCAAGAAATTTCTTTCTGATCTTGGTGTTGTGAGAATGGAGCAAGTTCCTATCACATTGTTCTGTGACAATAGTGGAGTGGTTGCACAATCCAATGATCCAAGGAATCACAAGAAAGGTGTCAGTTAAATACATGTTTGTATCGCATACAAAACATATGCAACGGAGAATTAACGGATCTACTTCATTCACAATTGTTAACATGTACTATGCAAATTTCAGAATTCAAGAACAAAAGAGCGTACATTGGTGCAGTAAAATTCAAAACAAAAAGATCAAAAGTACTCGAGAACACTTTTAATTTTCACTCCAATTCCACTTTACGTCCAAGAAGTGTGGTCTCTCAATCAGTTTTTCAAAGGGAGAATAAGAGAGTGTTTCACACTCACATACACATCATTTCATTTTCTTACTAAAATTCTATATGTTTCTCTCCTTATAACTGATTATATAATTGGGCTAGCCTTTTGGCCCTTTCCAATTAGGCTTTAATATGTGGCTTAGAGTGGGACCAATAAGACACTAGCTGCAATGGGCCTTGAGCTTTTCTCCTCTTGACAAGTTCAAAGTTACCAACTATATTTAATACCACTATATAAATATAATTGCACTCTAGGCCTTATTTATAAATTATATCTCAAGACTTTATTATACCTGCAACCACTTCATAAAATATTTGTAGTAGTATAAAGTCATGAAAGTAGACTTCCACTTTGTAAATTACTATATCTTAATCCTTGAGTATCTAGTTTAATCCTCTATGTTATTCATTATATATTTATGAAATCCAATTTCATAAATATATACTTTAGTAACTCCTTACTAAAGTGGTTAAGCCTAACACTCTAAATAACCAAAGCCATTAAACTTATCTCAAGTTTTCCCTATTCGTAAACAAATCACCGTGTCTTTTATTTTCCGCTGCATAGCTTAGTTTTAGTGATTTGTTTGTGCCGCCACGTGATTTTGCATGTTAACTTGATTAATTAATAACTTGACTAATTAATCAATTTAATTTATCATAAGGGGTCAACGTGTTTATGGCCTGTCACAACCTACATTTCATGATTAGGTTTATTATCCTTTCAGGATTAGAAGTTCATGTAAATAGAAGTCGTGAGATTTATTATTCATTTGACAGTCGTTAGGAGAATAATAAATCTCACAGCAGTCCAGTTCAATATATTTTAACTTTCAAAACATATCAACATACTAACTAGAAGACTTCACTTCCATGATCAAGACAAATCATCTTAGTTGATATATTATAGTCTCCACAGATGAAATACCCAATTTCATCACCGACAACAAACTATAATTCTGAATTTACAAAAAACTTGTGATTTATATCTTCTGTGACTTTTCACATAAATCACATACTATGCATCTCATGAACTATATGATCATGTCCAATATTCATGCTACGATTATTTTAGATTATAATAAAACAACTTTATTAATTACAATATTAAGTCATACATAGTGTCATATAGGATTTAAGGGCACTAATCCTAACAATCTCCCACTTAGCCTAAAGACTATTATGCACTAATATAACTCTCATTCCCTCCAAAAGAGACTCGAAAGTCTTTTGAGGCAAGGCTTTGGTAAAAGGATCTGCTAAATTATTTGCACTTTAAATCTTTATCTTTGCTATCACTACATCTCCACGAGCAACAATGTCTCGAATGATGTTATACTTTCTCTAAATGTGAAATCCATTCTTGTGATTCCTTAGATCCTTGGATTGAGCAACAGCTCCGCTGTTGTCACAAAACAATGTGATAGGAACTTGCTCCATTCTAATAACATCAACATCAGAAAGGAATTTCTTGAGTCAAATGGCTTTCTTTGCTACTTCACAAGCAGCAACATATTCAACTTCCATGGTGGAGTCCACAATACAAGATTGCTTAACACTCCTCCAACTTATGGCTCTACCTCCTAAGGTAAACACAAAACCTGAAGTAGACTTTCTAAAATCAAGATCTGATTGAAAATCTGAATTTGTATAGCCAATGAGAATCAAATCCTCACTATGGTAAACAAGCATATGATTTCTCGTTCTTTGTAGATACTTGAGAATATGCTTTACAGCTTGCCAATGTTTTGGTCCTGGATTTGATTGATATCAACTGAGCATGCCAACTGAATAACAGATATTTGGTCTAGTACAAAGCATCACATACATGAGATTTCCTACTGCAGAAGTATAAGGAACTTGTCTCATCATATTTTCTTCCTCTTAAGTCTTAGGCTTTTGGTCATCAGACAGAGGAACTCCATGTCTAAAAGAAAGTAATTCCTTCTTGGAGTTTTACATGCTAAACCGTTCTAGAATCTTATCTATATATCCAGCTTGTGATAAGCCTAACATCTTATTCTTGCGATCTCGTTAAAGCTTGATCTCTAGAATAAAGTTAGCTTCACCCAAGTCCTTCATATAAAATTAGCTTGACAACCAAACCTTTATTGATGACATTACCTCTACATCATTTCCAATGAGTAGAATATCATCAATATAAAGCACTAGGAACATTACTACTTTATCTCGATGTCTTTTGTACACACATGGTTCATCAAGATTTTGTTCAATACTAAATGATTTGATTGCTTGATCAAAGCCGATGTTCCATGACATAGATGCTTGCTTAAGTCCATAAATAGACATTTTTAACTTATATACCATATGCTCTTGGTTCTTTACTATGAAACCTTCTGGTTGTATCATATCGATTTCTTCTTCAAGATTGCCATTAAGAAATGAAGTCTTGACATCCATTTGCCAAATCTCATAATCATAATGAGTAGCAATGGATAAGAGAATTTTGATAGATTTAAGCATGGCTACTGGCAAAAAAGTTTTATTATAATCAACACATTCTTTTTGTGTAAATCCTTTTGCCACTAGTCTTGCTTTAAAGGTTTTAACTTTTCCATCTATCCCTCTCTTCCTCTTGTAAATCCATTTGCAACTAACAGGTTTAATACCGTTAAGCACCTTTACAAGATCCTAAACTTGATTGGAATACATAGAATCTAATTCAGATTTCATAGCTTGGATCCAATGATGTGCATCTGTATCATTCATTACCTCCTCATAAGTGTAAGGATCTGATTCAATCGCTTCTGAGATAGCTTCATAAGTTTCTCCCAAACCTATAAATCTCATAGGAGGCCGAACAATTCTCCCATTATGATGAGGCACCTATGTACTAGTCATCACATGAGTAATATCTTATGGTGTATCTAATACAGTCACATCATTCCTAATTTCATTCATTGGTTGTTCAACTGCAGGTTCATTCATTTCAGCCAAAACAACTCTACTTCTAGGAGTATAATCATTCATATAGTCATTTTCCAAGAATTTAGCATTTGTGTTAACAAACACTTTGTTATCCTTATGACTATAGAATAAACCTCAAATAGTTCATTTTGAATACCCTAAAAAGAAAACCACTTTTGTTTTAAACTGTAACTTGTTAGACTGTCCTTTTAACACATGTGCTGGACAACCCTAGATATGGAGATGTCCCATATTAGCCTTATGCCCAGTCCACAACTCTACAGGTGTTTTAGGAACAAACTTCGAAGGTACTAAATTCATAAGATACATTGTAATACTTAAGGCATATCCCCAAACAAAAATTGGTAGAGTCGAATAATTCATCATGGATCTAACCATATCTAAAAGAGTCCTATTCCTTCTTTCTGCTACACCATTTTGTTGTGGAGTTCCAAGTGCAGTCAACTGGGATATAATCTCATTTTCAGTCAAGTAATCCTTGAAATCCCTGAGAAGGTATTTGCCACCTCGATTAGATCGAATGGCCTTTATGCGTTTACCTAATTGATTCTTAACTTCAGCCCTAAACTCTTTCAACTTTTCAAAAGTTTCGGACTTTTGTTTCATTAGGTACACATAACCAAATCAAGAGTAATCATCAGTGAAGGTATTCTAATACTCTTAGTCACCTCTTGCTTGGATTGACATAGGACCACATACATCTGAATGTACTAGTTCTAGCAACTCTTGGGCTCTTCTACCTTTTGCTTTAAAATGTCGTTTGGTCATTTTACCCTCCAAACAAGATTCACAAACTGGAAAACCATCAAAATCCATGGGCCCTAAGAGTCCATCTTTGATTAGTCTTTGAATTCTGTTTGAATTAATATGACCCAAACGCAAGTGCTAAAGATATGCATCACTTGTAGAAGGAAACTTTCTCTTTAATGATTTTATATAAGTGTTATTATTTAATTCAGAACTATATAATTCATGCTTATCAGGAATTAAAATATAAAGACCATCAATAATATTGCTAGAACAAATAAACACTTTACCCTTCTTTATTACAACATTGTCTTTCAGAATAACACAATATCCATTTTTACCTAAATAAGTTGCAGAAATTAAATTCCTACGAACATTAGGTACATACAAACAGTCTTCCAATATTAAAACTCTGTATTCAAAACATAAACTAAACACTCCAGCAGCTACAACTGGAATCCTACACCCATCAGCCAAGATAAGAAACATTTTCCCTTCATTCAGCTTTCTGGTCTCTTGGAACCCCTGCAAAGAATTGCAAATATGATTAGTATAACTTGAATCCACACACTAGGAGTCCGTGGGATTCTGTACTAAACATATTTCAAGAAGATAAGAACTTTTCATACTCTTATTCTTGGCAGCTCTAAATATTGGACAAGTCCTCTTCCAATGTCCTTTGTCACCACAATGGAAACACTTTTCTTTGGTTTTCTTTCCTTTTTTGGCAACTCCTAAGGCAACTTGTTTACCATCTTACTTGGCGAAGTCCTTCTTCTTCTTCTTCTTCTTCTTCTTCTTCTTCTTACCCTTACCTTTTAATTTAGGTTGAGAAGTAGAAGTTTCAACCATATTGGCATCAATGCTAGAAGTACCAAGGATGCTTTCTGTCGTTACCAACTCATTCATTCAGACAATGAATAAATATTTTTGTTCATATTATAGTTAAGTCTGAATTTCTTGAATAATTCTAGTAGTACTAGAGTATCATATCCACTTGGGAATATCCGTACCTAAAACTTCTAATGTATTCAGGTTAGAGATCATCCTAAGAAAATGCTCCCTCACTGAAGAACCTTTAGTCATTTTGGTATTATAAATCTGCCTCATAGTTTCTTGCCTTGTAGAACGGCCTTGATCACCAAGCATCTCCTTCAGACTTAGCATAGTGTTCGAAGCCAGTTCTACATCCTACATTTGATGTTGTAGAACATTTGAGATAGATGCCAAGATATAGCATTTGGTCATCTCATTAGATTTCTGCCAATGATCATATCGTTGTTTTTCCTCAGGAGGATCATCTAATGAAGGAAATATAGGACATGGTTGAGTAAGCACATATTTGTGCTCTTCAGTTGTATGAACAATGTCCAAATTTCTTTTCCAGTCAACATAGTTGGATCTAGTTAGTTTGTTTTGATTAATAATAGTAACAAGTGGGCTAAAAGATGCCATGATCAAATCTGAAAATAATAAACATGAATATAAAAAGTAAACTAGACATTATCAATTTAGCTTATAAACATATAGTATGGAACCTTAATAAGACCATAATATAATATATGCAACGACAACCCAATCACATGCTTAAAATTCCTTGAAAACAAGTAAATTATAAACACTATGATTGATTAAGAACTATTCTCATTATTTGTGCTATCATGACAACTCTTATTAAACACTAATAACATGTTGTATTTTCTTTAGCCTCTAAGCAATAATGACATTGCTCCAAAAGGAGTTTAACATTACACTTGGTCTAGTGTACACCATTGACTGAATTCTATGTGAGTCATTAAGTAACTCCATAGTAGCGTGGTCGTTCTTAATGTAAAAACATATATATCATTTTGAAATTTAATTTGTAGTTCCATGAATTAAACACCCTTCGAAGGGAGCAAGGCATACGCGTTAAGGCGAGGTGCTTAATCTTACTACTATAAACCAACAATGAATGCCGTGAGATCCAACCCTTGTATCTCTCTCCCACTAGATATTTTAAATTAAAGGTTTTTATTTTGTAAACATATGTAATTTAATCACATACAACCTTGCACTTTATACATGTGAAGACATTAATAAGAACTCTGAATTCCCAATTTTCACGAGAATCTTGCCACTAAGCTCTTCTTGCAAAAAAGGATTAAGCAAAATAGTGAAAACACAAAATTTAGATAGAAACTTTCGCGACTATCTTGCGACTGTTTTGCAAGTAAAGCTTACCTGCAAAAAGTTTGGTGTTTCAATGGCATTTTTCGCGAGTAACTTCATGAGAAGGTAACCTGCGAAAACCCATGTTTTCAGTTTTTAAAGGGCAAATGTAGACAGTTTTTAACGGTTTTTATAAACAAACAACCACCATGTGAACATAATAGATAGAATTTGATATCAAAACTTAATTCCATTGATGTTATAGCATTAAAGTTCAATTCAACATACTTGAATTCAAATTTAAACAACATCGTAACATCAATATCATTTTTTATCAAACCATAGTTTCAACAACCATGCTGAAAATTAAATACATATATAATCTTCTAACATCATGAAACTATTATCTCTAATTCCAAAACTCAAAAAACATGTTATACATATTCGAAATTGAAGATTGCTCTGATACCAATTGTCAATTAAATACATGTTTGTATTGCATACAGACATACGCAGTGAAGAATTAATGGATATACTTCATTCGCAATTGTTAACATGTACTATGCAAATTACAAAATTCAAGAACAAGAGAACATACCTTGGTGCGGTGAAATTCAAAACAAAAGATCAGAAGTACTCAGGAACACTTTTAATCTTCACTCCAATTCTACTTTATGTCTAAGAAGTGTGGTCTTTCAATCAGTTTTTCAAAGGGAGAATAAGAGAGTGTCTCACACTCACATACACATCATTTCATGTTCTTATTAAAATTCTGTATGTTTCTCTCCTTATAACTGATTATCTAATTGGGCTAGCCTTTTGGGTCTTTTCAATTGGGCTTTAGTATGTGGCTTGGAGTGGGACCAAAAAGGACCAATAAGACACTAGCTCCAATGGGCCTAGAGTTTTTCTGTCAACTCTTGATAAGTCCAAAGTTACCATTGACTGTATTTAATACTACTATATAAGTATAATTGCACTCTAAGTCTTATTTATAAATTATATCCCAAGACTTTATTATACAAGCAACTCCTTCATAAAATATTCGTAGTGATACAAAGTTATGAATGTAGACTTCCAATTTGTAAACTACTACATTTTAATCCTTGAGTACCCAATTTAATCCTCTATGTTATTCATCATATATTTTTGAAATTCAATTTCATAAATATATACTAAAGTGGTTAGGCCTAACACTCTGAATAATCAAACCTGTTAAACTTATCTCAAAGAAATATTTTGTATCTCCGTAAAGAGACTATGAATTCCATCTTGAGAATATATGTTCCATCAACACTAAATGCAGCTGTCCAACATACTGAGGTTTTGATCCTGTCTGTAGATCTCACTCCTGATATATCAAAGCAACCTACATTTCATGATCAGGTCCATTATCCTGTCAAGATTAAGAGTTCATGTAAAAAGAAGTCGTGAGATTTATTATTCATTTGACAGTCGTTAGGAGAATAATAAATCTCACAGCGGTCCAGTTTAATATGTCTTAACTCTTAAAACATATCAACATACCAATTAGAAGTCTCCACTTCCATGATCAAGACAAATCATCTTAGTTGAGGTGTCATAGTCTTCGCAGATGATATATCCAATTTCATCACCGACTACGAACTATAATTCTGAGTTTACAAAGAACTTGTGATTTATATCTTCTGTGACTTTTCACATAAATCACATACTAAGCATCTCATGGACTATATGATAATGTCCAATATTCATGCTGCCATTATTTTAGATTATAATAAAACAACTTTATTAATTACATCATTAAGTCATATATAATGTCATACATAGCATCATACAATAGGATTTAAGGGCACTAATTCTAACAAAAGGAAAGCACATCGAAAGAAAGTACGACATCATTCGAGACACTCTTGCTCTAGGAGATGTAGTAGTAGCAAAGACTGATAGTGAAAGTAATTTAGTAGATCCCTTTACTAAAGCCTTGCCCCAAAGAAATTTTGAGTCATATTTGGAGGGAATGAGAGTTAGATTAGTGCACAATAATTTTTAGGGCAAGTGGGAGATTGTTAGGATATGTGTCCTATAAATCCTATTGTATGATGCTATGTATGACATTATATTATGATTAATAAAGTTATTTTATTATTATCTAAAATAATGGTAACATGAATATTTGGACATTATCATAAAGTCCATGAGATTCATAGTATGTGATTTATGTGATTTCGTCACAGAAGATATAAATTACAATTTCTTTGTAAAATCAGAATTTTAGTTCGTAGTCGATAATGAAATTGAGCATTTCATCTGCGAAAACCATAACATATCAACTAAAATGATTTGTCTTGATTATGGAAGTGGAGACTTCTTGTTGATATGTTGATATGTTTTAAGAGTTAAGACATATTGAATTGGATCGTTGTGAGATTTATAATTCTCCTAACGACTGCCAAATGAATAATAAATCTCACGACTTCTATTTACATAAACTCTCAATCCTGAGAGAATAATGAACCTGATCATGAAGTGTAGGTTGCTTTAATATTTCAAAAGTGAGATCTAAAATCACGATTAAAATCTCAATATGTTGGGTAGCCGCATTTAATGTTGCTGGAACATATATTCTCAAGATAGAATTCATAATCTCTTAACAGAGATATAAAATATTCCCGTGAGATAATTTTAATGGATTTGGTTATTCAGAATGTTAGGCCTAACTACTTTAGTAAGAAGTTACTAAATATATTTATGAAATTAGACTTTTCATAAATATATGATGAATAACTTGAATGATTAAACCGGGTGCTTAAGGATTAAGATGTAATAATCTTCAAAGTAGAAATCAAATTCATGACTTTGTATTATTACGAATATTTTAATGAAGATGTTGCATGTATAATAAAGTCTTGAGATATAATTTATTCATAAAGCCTAGAGTGCAATTATATTTATATAGTGATATTAAATATAATTAATGATAATTTTGGAATTGTCAAGAGTTGACAAATAATCCCTAGGCCCATTGAAGCTACAATCTTATTTGTTCCCTTTTGATCCCACTCCAAACCGCATACTAAATCCCAATTGGAATGACTCAAAAGGCTAGCCCAATTAGATAATTAGTTATATATAAGGAGAGAAACATATAGAATTTTATGAGGAATGAAATGGTGTATGTGAGAGTAAGCCATTCTCATATTCTCCCTTGAACACATACGTGTAAACTGATTGAGAGACCACACTTCTTGGGTTTAAGTGGAATTGAAGTGAAGATTAAAAGTGTTCCTGAATATTTCTTATCTTTGGTTTTGAATTCCACTGCACCAAGGTACGCTTTCTTGTTCTTAAATTCTAAAATTTACATAGTACATGATATCAATTGCGAATGAAGTAGATCCGTTAATTTTCCACTGCGTATGTTTTGTATGCGATACAAATTATGTTTTTCCAACACCAACGCCAGTGGAAGCTTTTCAAAGGGAAAATACTTGGTTTTTGCATGGGCCAAAGTGTGTGTGCCGAAATTTTGGTTAATGGGCTAACTCCTTTATTGGGCTTATAATTTATTTGCTACGGTGGGTGTATAAATATCCTACAATGGAGAGTTCCTTAGGACCAAAATTAGTGTTTATGATTCGGTTATCTACCTTCTACCTAGGGTTATTTGTTCTCAGTTTCTCTCTTTCTCGATCTGTAGCTTTCTGGTTCCTTACCCCCTTATGTCTAACCCCCCACTTCTTCCCTTTCTTTCCCTATTTATATCCTCCCTCAGTAGATTAGTAATGATTGATTTTAGTATTTTTTGTGTAGGTGGGGCCCTTCAAGATTATTCCTAACAGACATGGGCCCCACTTTGGAAACAGGGATTTCAACCTTTGGGACTTACAATAGACGCTGAATGTTGCTCGTTGATATCCCCTAAGGCATTACCAAGGTACTCTCGGACCGGACCCCGAGTAAGATTGGACCTCGAGAACTAACAAATCTGGAGCCCAATCTCCCAAGCATCATGGATTGGGCTCACTAGGGAATTGGTATCAGGTCCTTAGCCCATGGGCCTACTAATGATAGGTCGATAACCGTACACAAAGCATATAAGAAGGTTAAAACAAATGCATATTAGGTAAAGCAAACAAAGCAAAGGACACAGGACAATCAAATTTAGGGTTTCTAGGCATGAGTATGTGTGTGCATACATAGGCCTATGTACGCAGGTCAATTGTATGCGTATGCATTCTTTGAGCCTATGTGCGCATACAAAAGTATGCGTACGCAGACATGCTTGAACCCTAACACAAAAACAGATAAACAGAGCAGAAATGAAAACCCTAATTCTAACTGCCAAACATGCTCAAAATATACAAGAAACCATAAAACTACTCTAAACAAACAAGTTATAACACAAACAAACCAAGAAAAATAAATTAAACATAAAAAAAAGACCAAAAAGAGAAGAGAAAGGTTAAAGCTTGATACCTCAAAAAAGGAGTTCCCAAGTTTTGATTTTGACCATTCCCCTTAGTCAAATCTATCACAATTTAATAAAATAGTGATTAGCAATGTTAAACTAAAAGGATTGGGGCCAGAAGAGGTCTCAATCAAATAAAAAATACTTGAGGGTGTTTTATGAAAAAATGCCTTTTGATTCACTATTTTCAAGTGAATCTTAGGTTTTTCCTGTGAGATTTCTATGTGTTTTGAAAATGTACCATTTAAAGCTTTATATAGTGGAAAAAATGGGTTATTGATTGGCTTCCAAATAATGTGAGATTCGTTCAAAACTCAACCATTATTGCAGAAAACTTACATTTCTTATACTTCTGAATCCCTAGCTGTGTATGCAAGAATGTGCCTGCATACGCATGCTTTGGCCTACGTATGCAGGCCATTGCCGATGTATGCGAGCCAAGGGCCACTTTGACCATTTTATTTCCAAAAATAGATTTTTGCTCATTTAAAATGTTATATTTTCTATTTTAACATTCTTCAAGTTAATTTAATATCTAATTGGCTCTAAACTGACCCTAGGCCTTAGAGTTTGAGCATCATTGGAAAACGGGGGTCTGAGTCATAAGGGGTACAAAATGCAGTGTCTACACATGGCCTTGAAGACCAAGAATAATGACAATGATGAGTCATCTCATGATAAGGATACCAAGCCGAAGTCTTATATTATCAAACAATTCAAAAAGTTCATTAAAATGTGAATGTCAAAACTGGTGATAAGGATCATAAACAAACTGTTTTCTCTCAGTTTAAGTCCCAAGACAAAGGTAAGAGAGGATTCAAGGATGTTGGTCAAAGCAACAATGTTCCTACTGGACCAAAGTGCTATGGGTGTCATGGATTTGGGCATATGAAGCAAGAGTGTCTCACATACCTCTAATCCATTGGCAAAAGCAAAGCCCTAGCTGCCACTTTAAGTGATTCAAAACCAAAAGCAAATTCTAATGACAGTGACCAAGAAGTGATAATAAGTGCTTTTACAGCTACTATTGAGTCTATTGAGGAAGTAGTATATGTAGTTAATAAGGAAGAAGAGCTATTGAAGTCAAAGTTTGAAAAGATGGATGCTTAGGATGATAGCCACACTGCTTACACCAAGCTATACAAGGTTTCTGAGAAGCACGAGAAACTCTACAAGTTGGCCACAAGAAAGCTCAATGAAGTGGAGTTGGAACGTGAGGAACTCTCCACCAAAGTTGCTGAAGCTAATCATACCATTGGAGCATTGAGATTTGAGAACAATCTTCTTGTTGAAAATGCGAAGAAGCTGGATGCTGAACTATTTTAGGTTAGAGCATAATTGGAAAGGGCTTCAAGTGCCAAACTGGATGAAATGCCGAATGTTCAGTAGTTAGCATCTAATAGAACAAGTCTCAGATATGATCACTCTCCTTCCTCTTGTAGTACCTCTTCTAATGCTTTAAATAGAATTATTTCTACTCCTCCTACTAATAATGATAACTCTGACAACACTGAGGTAACTGATATTAAAATTGAAAATGTTAGTAAGGATAGGAGTGATAAGGGAAAATCCATTTTAGGAGCACCCCTTAAGGTTGTTAAGAAAGAGATAAAGCAGAAAAATCATCACTCTACCAATAAGAAGTCTCAACCAAAGAAGCCTCATTTTTGTTACTATTGTTGAGCATCTGAGCACACTCGTCTAAATTGCCATAAGTGGTTAGCCACTTAAGAAAGCAATAGTCTGTCATATCTAGGGAACCAAAATCAACTTCAACTCTCTTTTTCCCCTCTTGGTGAACTTATTAAGGCGGTCATGCTTCTTTTGAAATTCAACAGTTTCAACTCTCCTCCTTATCCATCTGGACAAAAGTTCATACAAAAAAAATGATCTGCATCTAGCTCTCTTGCATGGATTGTGGTGTGGCTTGAGTTAGTCTAGTTTTGATGTTTTATTTGTTTTTTTTATTTTATTTTTTGCTTTGTTTTAAGTTTTTTAATAAAAAAAAAAAGAAAAATCAGAAAAATATAAAAATAATGTGTGTTTGTGTATACTGGTACTTATGTACCTTTGATAGCTTTTGAAACAAAATTTCCCAACTTTGTATCTCTTGTAGCATAGACGAGCACCTTCATGTACAACTAAGCAATTTAAGATTTATGGCTCGTTTTATTTGATTTGTATGATTTAGTTGATTTCTTATCTTTTATATCTTAAATCACTATTTTTGACGAGAAAGACTAGAAAATCTTAAGAGAAAGGCATAAATAACCATCTCACCACTAAAACTCGTCAATCATAAAACATCTGTGTGTAATTCACAAAAGCTATGCTCGGTAAGGTGTAGCACTTGAACTGCAAAATAAGGATGTTCAAGCTTATATAATTGGTTTTTTTTCTTTTCTCTTTCTTATATGTCCATGCATGATATGCTTAAAAGAAAACTATGCTTAGAACATAAAAAGCAAAAGAATCAAAATGCTTTTAACATGGTTACAAGTGTGTTTCTAGGAGATGTGGGAGTTAAATGATGAACATTGAAGGTGATAGTCCCCATCAAACAGTTATGATTGTGTGTAAATGTACCTAATCCTTATATATCATTACTTTTCATATAATGATGTATTTGTTCTCTTGCAAAAATTTCACACACAACACGCAATCTTTACTAATTTTTGATACTATTGTACAAGTACAATGTGATTTGGCCATTAAAAGGAATACATGTGGTAGCATATGCTCTCTAAACTGTCCAAACTTGTTTTGAGATAAAATTTGATTAGACATGTTTAGTGTGTTTTGATCTAGGAATGCTTTCCATCTAGAGTTGAGGATGTGTTTCTGTGCTTAACATCCTCTTTGAATGCTTGCTATGTTGGTTATCTTAGGTGCATTCATCATGTGTTGTTTCTCCTCCTTGAAAACTCTCTTTCAGGGCTCTCGACAATTACTTCGATACCTCCTTGATACCTTCTCGACACCTTCTCCATACAAGCTCTTCTATCAATATTTCTGGGTTTCTGCTCAATACCTCTTGATAGATATCCCGATCCATCGAGCCAAATTCTTTAGGGTCTCTGTCTGCTCGATAGCTCCTCAATACCTCTTGATCAATCAAGATTTTGTTCTTGATAGAAGCTCGATACCTCCTTAAGCTATCAAGCTGCGTTTTCTATAAATACTTCTTAGGCCCGACCTGGTTTTAAACCATTTCAAATATCTCGATCTCTCTCTCTTCTCTCTTGACCTAAAAACCTTCTTTTCACAAAAATCATTCTTCCCCCTTCATTTTTGGCCATCCAAGCTTCAATTTATTGGTAAGTCTCTCTAATCTCTCTTTTTCTTCATCTTTCATGCATTTCATGCATTTAGTGACCTAGGTTTTTGTTTTGGGAAAATTTTGGGGTTTTTGTGATTTTGTCAAGATTTTTGGGATAGGTTCTATTAATTTGATCTTACATGCTCATGCATTGTATTCTATGTTCATTATAACAATGTTCATGGATTCTAGGACTGTGTGACTGTTTAAACTCTGTGAGTGTTGTTAGGTTTGATTGGGTTTTTGCCCATGATGCAATGTTTTTTTTCATGTAACATGTTCATGCATTGCATGTTTCATTTCTTTTCTTTCTTGTGCCTGAGTTTCTGTTATGACTCTCTCTCTCTCTCTCTCTCTCTCTCTTTCTCTCGTTTAGTCTCCTCATCATGGAACTCAAAAAGTCTGTTCCTTTTAGAAACCAATTCGTCATGGTTCTTTGTGTTCTTCTTTTCCTCCTAATTTTGTTCAATTCTATGATGAGAAGACATGAGATGACTTCTCTAAGAATTTTTCTGACCAGGCAATTCATTCAGAATACCAAGTCATTCTGTCTGACTTCCCAAACATTCCTCTACTCGGTGTGTTTATCTCTAGGGATGGGCTTCTCTATGTAAGAAACTCTCGAGGTGTCTTGACATGTTCGTATAAGAGTTCTACTCCAACATACACGCCATTAATACCTCTGTACCTCAATTTACTACAGTATTTTGTGGCAGGCGTTTCGTAGTCACCCCAGACTTCATTTCTGAGGTACTACGTGTTCCTAAGGTGGATCATTAGAATTACCCTAGCCATTATCGTCTCTCTTCCATCTCTAGAGACGAGTTGGCCTCACTCTTCTGTGAGAATGCCATGTTATAGGGAGGTACTCTTAATTTCTCCACAACTAAGTTTGCTAAGGGTCCACAGATCCTTAATATGGTGGTAACCTTTGTACTCACTCTAGTCTCACTATAACACTATCACTAAGCCTCGTGCATTTTTCCTTCTTTCTCTTATAGAGGGTCTTTCTATAGACTTTCCATCACACATAATAGAATCTATTGACATGGGTACACATGATAAGCTCATCTTTCCTTCGGCTATCACGTGTATCCTCACATACATGCGCGTCTCTATTCCTTCTACTCCTCACTTCTATGTCATTGGTGCCATTAGTAAGGAGTCTATTCGGTGGAGTGCAACACAGCTTACAACAAAGCGGCCATGTGTAGAGCCTAGGAATACATCCTAAGCAGATCTTGCAACCCCTTCCCCTTGACCTTCTTCCTCCTCTGCCCCTTCCTCCTCATCTTGGGTTGTTGTCTCCCTTACTGATATTATGGAGCAACTTCGGCACATGCGTGCTGATTTTGGTAGTTGTTTGGACCATCTATCCGATGAGATGTGTCAAATGAACACCAAAATCAATCGCATTGCTCGTCGCAAGTCTCGCCTTGGTGGTTTTGTACCCTTACCTTCACCTAAGCATACTATGGAGTCTTCTTCTTCAGATGGTGTAAATGATGATAGTGATGATGCTTTTGGCTCAGAGTATGATGATGTGATGATGACCTCTCAGTGATACACCCTTTATCACTCGTGACAAAAAGGGGAAATAGTTTTTTAGATAAGATTAGTTTTTTTATTATGAGGAGAGCTAGCACAGGACATACTAGATAGGGAAAGAGTGTTTTTGAGGGATGAAGTGAGGTTTTGATATATTCTTTCTCATTACATGTACTATGGTCTTATGACCACTTTTTAAATACATTGTATTTGTTAGGACATATGTGATTCATGTTAGGAACATATGGCATCATGTATTAGCTAATCCTTTGACAAAACGCACTTTACTTGTAATTGGGTAAATCTAGGATGTGTTTAATGCTTCAAGAAACAACGTTTCAAGTTCAAATATTAAAGTCATGCAAGTCTGTCCAAGAATCAAGTGATGAAATGTTGGATTTAAAATCTTGACAGCTAGTATCTATCGAGGTTTAAAAAGCTGTTTAAGCTTGATGCTCAATAGCTGCTCGATAGATAGGGTATCTATTGAGATTTATGAAAATCAAATTTTCAGTTTTGATTTCATTCCAATCCGTGAGTATATGTTTAGGCATTCTTTTCTCACAACCCTAAACATATATAAGGATTATTTTAAAGGCCATCATAGGTAGCACAGCTGAACAAGTGTGAAGCAAAGTGTTGCTTATGCAAATTGTGATCGGAAACCTAATTTGCCCTAGTTTTTCTTTCTCTTAAAGAATCTACTGTGTTTGTACACCGCAGGGTTTTGTGACCAAGGAGTTTCATGATCTTTATCGTGTGATGAACAAAAGAACTTTATAGCCAACATCCTTCTCAAGTTGGTGATTAAGTCGTGTATTGGGATCCACGTATCTATTAGTTAGTCACGTACTAGGGAGCCGTGCATTAAAAGGAGAGATTGTCACTATAGAACAAGTCCAATTGGGTATTGAGGTAAGAGTTCAACTGTAGGTTGGTATAAGGTACTAGGATTCCTTTACTGGTAACTGTTTGTTATGATAATAGTGAATTCTCAGGATTTATGGTCTTAAAATCACCCAGTGGGGGTTTTTTCCTTGAAGGTTTTCCCCATTCGTAAACAAATCACATTGTCAACTTTATTTTCCGTTGCATTTTATTTTAGTTGGTGATTTATTTGTGCTGCCACATATAATGCATGTTAATTTGATTAATTAATAAACTTAACTAATTAATCAATTAATTCTTCATTAGGGGTCAATACATTCTTGGCCTATCAGTATTCTTTGCTATATATATGAGATGATATATGTTTACTTCACCTTTGTTTCACATGTGTTGTTTCTAATCTATCTTTATACACGTGTTTCTTCTTGTATATAACTTGTCTATGTTTGACACTTGAAGCCTTGATGAATCTTATCTAAGTGTTTCAGTTAAGACAGGTTGCAAGTCTACCATGCCATGATCTCTCTTCTTGCAAAGTTTTTCGAAAGTTCATGTTAGGGTTAGACTTATGTACTTTTGCATATTATGGGAAATGTTAGGACATATGTGATTGGTTGTTAGGAACATATGTCAACATTTTATGTAATTGGCTAATCCTTTGACAAAACGCTCTTTACTTGTATTTGGGTAGATCTAGGACGTGTTTAATACTTCAAAGAACAAAATTTTAAGTCTAGTATTGAACCCATGCAAATCTGTCCACGAAATAAGTGAAGAAGTGTTGATTCATTAAAGCTTGACAGCTACTCGATAGATAGCTATCTATTGAGGTTTAATGAGGCTCGATAGATACTATCTATTAGGTATCTATCAAGGTTATGGAAATCAGAATTTTCAGATCTAATTTTCAGCCCATGCTTATGTATTTGTGTAGGGTTTCTTTTCTCACAACTGTTGAGAAATTTAGACCTCGGTTGATAGAATTAATAAGTTTTAAACCCAAGTTGTTAATTAGATTTATTATGCATAAAACTTGTTAAAACAAACAAACATCAATATCATGTTAAATATAAGTGCAGCGGAAAAGTAAATAAGACAAGATATGATGAGCTAGGAAAATCAATGAAACCAACCAGTTTCACAGTAAAAAACTGGGGGGAAACCTTCCCAAAAAGCAATTCACTATAGTAAAGAGAAGTTTCAGATCTAGTACAAAACCTTTGTCCCTAGACTCTACAATCCCCATAGATGAACTCACAGCAGAAACCTTCTACCGCTTTTGAACCTCTGAACTCTTCAATATATGAATACCACCCTTTGATGCACGGATCCTAGTACGTGATTCATTCCATTGCATGAATCCTAATACGTGACTCACTCACCAACTTGAGGAAGAAGAATGTTGATTGCAAAGTTCTTCACTTCATCAACAATAAAGATAAAAAAGAACTTAGTTACAAAACCCTAATGCGCAAAAGATGCAATAGCTTCTTTCAGAGAGAATAAGGCTTCGGTCACCTTTTTTATATGTTCTCATTGTATTCTCTTTTGTGACGGCCTAAAAAAATAAGCCTTATATATGTCTAGGGTTGTGAGAAAAAAAACCCTACACAAATACATAAACATAGCCCAAAAATTAGATCTGGAAATCTAAATTCCTATAACCTCGATAGATACCTTAATCGATTGAGCAGCTATCGAGCTTCATTAAACCTCGATAGATAGAGGTATCGAGCAGCTGTCGAGCAACTGTCTGCAGGCATCCACAAGTGTCCAGCTATCTGTCCGCAGGTGTCCAGCTATTTGTCCCCAGGTGTGCAGCTATCTGTCCAGCTTTAGTAAACACCTTTTCTTCACTTGTTTCTTAGTCCAATCTTCATGGCTTTAATACTAGACTTAAACAACATGTTCTTTGAAGTATTAAACACATCCTAGATCTACCCAAATACAAGTAAAGTGCATTTTGTCAAAGGATTAGCCAACTACATAAAATATATCCTTAACAACAACCCTAGACATATATAAGGCTTATTTTAGAGGCCATCACATAAGAGAATACAAGGAAAACATATGCAAAAGGTGACCAAAGCCTTAGTCTCTCAAAAAAAAGCTACTGCGTTTTTGCACCTTAAGGTTTTGTAACCAAGTGCTTCTTGATCTCCATTGATGATGAAGTAAAAAACTTTACAGCCAACATTCTTCTTCCTCAAGTTGGTGAGTGAGTCACGTATTGGGATTCGTGCAAAGGAGTTAGTCACATACTGGGATCCGTACACCAAAAGGGTGGCATTCATATATTGAAGAATTCAGAGGTTCTAATACGGTAGAAGGTTTCTGCTGTAAGTTCATCTACGGGGATTATAGAGTCTAGGGACAAAGGTTTTGTACTAGATCTGAAATTTCTCTTTACTATAGTCGATTTTTTTTCGGGAAGGTTTCCCTCCAGGTTTTTACTGTGAAACTAGTTTGTTTCATTGGTTTTCCTAGGTCATCATATCTTATCTTTTTTACTTTTCTATTGTACGTATATTTGACATGATATTGATGTTTGTTTTTTTTAACAAGTTTTATTCATAATAAATCTAATTAACAACTTGGATTTAAAACTTGTTAATTCTATCAACCGGTGTCTAAATTTTCCAACAAGAAAGTTGTGTAAGACTTCTCTCATAATTTTTTTTGGTGGTTTTTTCACGGATTGCCAAATCGGAAGATTGTTAGGGTCATATTTTGTGTAATTAGCTAATCTTTTGGCAATATGAACTTTACTTGTAATTGGGTAGATTTAAGATAAGTTTAGTACTTCATGAAACATGTTATTCAAGTCAAGTATTAAAGACATAAAGATTGGTTAAAGAAAAAAGTGGAGAAAATTTTTTCATTGAGTTTCGACAGATAACTCGATAGATGCCTGCTATCAAGACTTAATGTGAAGCTCGATAGATAGCTCGACAGTAGGTCAATCTATCAAGAACTACAGTTTCAGAATTTCCAGATCTGGAATTCGACCAAGTCTTGTATATTTCTTTGGGGTTTCTTTTCTCACAACCCTATACATATATAAGGCTTATTTTAAAGGCCGTCACACACAGATACAGAGACCAAGAGACTTATTTTCTCTGTGTGAAGCTACTGTGTTTGTATGCCAGTGAAGAACTTTGTAACCGACAACATTTGTTCAAGTTGCTGGAGTTAGTTACGTACTTGGGATCCATGCAAACAATTAGTCACAAATTGGAGGTTTGTGCATCAAAGAAAAGAAGGCCACTACAAGATCAAGTCCGATTGGGTATTAGAGCGAAGATTCAACTGTTGGCTGGTATTTCCGGATAAACCAGGGTTGTTGGTAAGATTCCTTCTAGTTGTAACCGCTTGATTTTTTATTAGTAGATTCTTGAGAGTGGTGACTTTAAAATCACCCGGTGAGGTTTTTGCCTGGCTAGGTTTTCTATATTTGTTAATAAATCACCATGTTAAATTTATTTTCTGCTACACTTAGTATTTTGGTGATTTGTTGATACCTTCACATTTTGCATGCAATTGAACCTAATTAATTAATTTGGGTAACTGAATTAATTAACTGGGTTCAAGCTATCTTAACTCAATAGTTGATATTTATAAGAGTATGTCTAAAGCAAAAAAGCTATTCTTTTCTGTGTTTTTATATAGGGTGTTGAACTTTCTAGGGTTGACAAACTTTCCTACTCTAGAGTTAGTTCATATCATTGCCCCTATAAGTGCCACTTTTCTTAGACAGCGATAGACTCAGATGAAGAGTGCTAGCCCAAGCACTAGGACTTCAAAGAGACCAAGGGGTGATGCTTCTTCTATAGCTCCTACCTCTAGTGATCAACCTATTGTTGAGGAGGTACATGTGGATTCTACTTTAGCTGTGGATCCTACTGGTGATAATGATGTTGTTGACCCTACTGTTACCCCTCCACTCTCACTCTGCGCCATGATAGAGTTATTTATGACTACTTAGACGGCTTATGGATAGCTTCTTGATGAGCTACTCACAGAGGATGCTTCCTTGAGAGCAGATTTTGCCTAGTATGGGAGTGCTTTCCCATCACCCCAATCCTCTTATCCTTGATGATTGCCTTGGGCAATATGTAACAAAAAGGGGGAGTAGGATATGTATTTAGGGGGAAAGCAGAGAGATTTTGTATTTAGGGGGAGTTTTTAGGAGTTTTTATGAGTTTTTTGAGAGTTTTTTATTTGTGTTGATATCCCTTGATGTTTTTTTTGTTGATGTGGTTGTATATATATTTTTTCGTATTGTACTTGTTTCACAAACATTGATGTGATTTTTAATTATGATGGTTATTGATGATGAGTTCATTCATTATTATATTACTATATCACTTTATATGTTTTGTGAATTAAAGATCAGATTTTTTATTTTGGTTTTGTACTGTATTTTTCACACATGCATTTATGGTTTGTTTTCAGTGCTTCAGGAATTTACAGGTTAATTCTTTCAATAGCTTCTATCTATACTAGCAACTAATAGTTAGTAGTTGTGATAAATTTGTATTAAGGCAATATTTTGTAATAGGGCTGATGTTTGATTTGAGCGATTCATTTTGTATGTGTATTTTGCTACAGATTGTCAAAGGGGGAGATTAGGTTCTAAGGATTTAGAATTAAATGTTTAGAATTTTATTTTGTATGTGTTGGCAAACTGAGAACAAAACATGTCTAGTCTATGTGTTAGGTATTGCTCAAAGATATGTGTTTCAAGTTTCAAGTTCGAGCTAATTGTAGTAAAGAAGAGTTAAAATCTACCAAGCTCAATCGATTGAAAATTAGATTCAACCAATCAAAAATCACAGAAATTAGATTTTGCAGAATTTTAAAACAAGGCCTAAGCCCGCGAAAACGTTTAGGGTTTCAATCTAACTTGTCCACATATAAAAGGGAAACCCTAACTACATTTTGATAACCTTTGGAAGATTTGTGTGTTACTCTTTGTGAAATCTGAGAGGTATTGTACCTTCTAATTATAGAAGCATCTACCAGAGCAAGATCTATAATCAAGCATTGGTAGAACCTAGTTGCTGCTACAAAGATCAATAAGTGAAGGTGATCTGAAACCTTTGAGTGGGATCTCAAAGTCACAAGCTTGGGTGCTTGTGTTGCAATAAGTCTAAGAAGAGAAAGAGTCCATGGATTCAGAGCTTGCATATGGTCATGTCAGTAAGTTACTACTTGAGGTAGTAATAGATTTAGAGTTAAATTTTATTGTAAAAACTTCAATTATTTTATAGTGGATTTTCTTTACCTTAAGGATATTGCTAGGTCAAATCCCCCACAAGTTTTTACCTTGAGACGGTTTGTTTTATTGGTTTTCTTGGGTCATCATATCGTGGTGTTATTTACTTTCTACTGTTTTGCATGATATGATATATTATTGCTTAACCTAAATCTGAATAATTAACTTAAGTAATCACTTGGCTAATATATTAGGTTAAATAATCTGCTTTAAAGGGTCTAAATAAACAAATAAAAATTATAGAACATGGTACCGTGCCAAATGCTAAATGTTTTTGGCATTTGGGAGATCTGATGCATGAGTATTTTTTATGTTATGCATGCTAAATGCTAAACATTTATAGCATTTAGCACACCTTATGCTAGTTTTTAATTCTACCTTCTCCTGATTTTTACTTATTAATTTAATGCTAACTATTAATTTTGATATTGATATGGTAGGAATAGAGCACGCTTGCTAGTGTGAATTCTTTAGGCTTAACCCCTGGACTTGCTTTACATTTATTCGACAAGGAGATAGAAATGGGTTATTCAGGTATTCCTTGATGTGTGAAACTAAGATCCTTTTCCCTTCATTTCTATTTCACTTTCTTGATTTTTTTATTAGATAGCTTTGTTTAGTGTTGCTAAATTTATTTATTCGCTTGAATTTACTGTTAAATATATACTTATTTGGGCATTGTTGATGTTAGCAATATTTGTAACATTGCTAACATTAGCCTAGGTGTTTTTTCTCCTCTTTTTGTATGGTTAAGGACTAATTATTTTCATTAAAGACTACTTTTCACTCATTATTTATTTGATTTTACCAATGTATGCCCTTAGTAAACATTTTTAAGAACTTTTTTATGAAAAGTGAAAATGTTATCAACTTTTTTGATAGTTTTTTTTAATTCCCTGTAAAATATTTCCCAAAATGGATGATTAATGGGTGTCTTAAAGGCATACATTGACCAAACCCTTATTTATTTACTTCACTCACTCATTAAATTATTTTATTATATAAGACAAAAAACAACTAATGATGTCAAAATTGTCAGTAAGCTGCACGGTCCTTGTATCCCAAACAACACCTACACAACAAGAAAGAAAATCTCAAGAGAGTACCAGTGTGGTATTGACCAGATACTTTTTGAAGATTAAGTCAGAAGAACTGTCACAGCTCTAGAGTGCCAGAGTTGGGATGAATTATGCATACATCATTTTCTAAAGGTTTTGGTCTTTTTATAGTAGTGGGGAACCGACCTTGGTTCCTTGGCGAAGAGAAATGTTTCCTTGTAGAGAAGATCTTCATAAATGTGCATATTTTAAGGGATCCTTTCCATATAGAGGCTCTACTGACTAGAGGTAATCGTAAAGCACAAGTTATTGCCATTTGAAGTTCTTTGGGGACCAAATAAGCCACGTCATTGCCACGTGGCTTTTTGCCACTGTCAACCTTAACCTCCGTCTGAACTATTATCTGCCTACTACAGGTGATTGTTCCCCACAGGTCATCCGTCCACCTTTGATGCGTCATTGTCGTTTCTTCTCTTTCTCCATTGACCTATTGAAGCTAACCATGGTAGGTCTCGTACATTTTGGCCGTCCACTTTAATTTTACTCTCTTCAGTTGCCCCTTTACTCCATGGACTCGTCGCCTAATCTTGTACAATTCCATGGAGTGACGGTCTGCCCCTATCCTTGAGAAGCATGTGTTGATTGGCAGGCTAGCCTGGGGTCATTAATGCGGTAGGGACATATGGCAAGCTCTTAGTGGTTGATTGCTTGGATTGAAGCATCCCTTCATCTTCCGCGCCGTTCCCTCTATATATACGCTACTCATCCCTTTCATTTTTATATTTCAAAAAAAAATTTACTGAGTAGAGTGCTACTGTCCACTTTTATTAAGCCGTCACTCCGTTGACTCGGTGTCATTGTTCTATTCAGTCTTCCCGTCGCCCTGCTTATGTCACCAAGCTATAAGTATTATTCCTTTTATCCTAAGTTTTTTCTTTCTTTCATTCTATTTGCCTGCCCATCATCTGTGTAGACTTAGAGTCTTAGGATTTTTACCCGTCACTTATAGGTATTAGATGTCTAGTGAGGCGTCAAATGGTCAATCGTTTTTCCACGAAGGAGTGGGCTATGATGAGGTGTTTCTGTTAGGTCAGGCAGACCCCAGCACCTCCAGCGAGGAAAGGGTTCTATCAACCAACTCACCTTCCATAATGCAGGATGAGGTACAGGGTGAGGACAGGTCAAAGTATGATTCAAATGACGATCTAGATGGTGTAGACTCCCCAATTCAATCCGTCATAGGCCTTGATGGATTTAGGGAATTTATCCTACTTCCCTTGTGGACTATTAATGACTTTGTCTCCATCATCAAACAATCACACTTTAATACACTTAGGGAGAAATACCAAATACCCGACCACATACTCATCCGTCTGCCCTTTGAGACTGAAAAATGTTACTATAGGGATCTCGAAGACGTCAGAGTGTGTGAGCAGATGCTGAAAGCAGGACTTCATTTCCCATTGAGCGCTCTTCACCATCGTCTTCTCCAATACCTAGTACTGGTCGTCACCTAAATCTCCCCAAATGCCTGAAGGGACTTCTTGGGTGTGGAAGTTTTGTATAGGGTGATGTCTAACAGGGCATGCTAGTTAACAATGGAGGAGTTCTTCCATTGTTACCTTCCGCCCAAGATTGCCCAGTCAGAGGGTATGTAGAGTATCCTGCCGAGGAGTTCGGTACTTAGGTTAGTATGCAAGATCTCAGACTATAACAAGAACTGGAAGAGTCAATATTTTTTGTTAGGACATATGTAGTTGTTCAAGCTTGTGAACATATGTCGCTATTTTATGTAATTGGCTTATCCTTAGACAAAACGCACTTTACTTGTAATTGGGTAGATCTAGGATGTGTTAAACACTTCAAGAAACAGTGGTTCAAGATTAAGTGTTGAAGCCGTCAAAGTCTGTCCAAGATACAAGCAAGGAAGTGCAAGATTTTAAAGCTCGATAGATACCTCGACAGATACCTCGACAGATACATCTATCGAGATTTAAAGAAGCTGTTAAGCCCGACCCTCGACAGCTGTCTCGACACCTCTCGACACCTCTATCTGTCGAGAATTAAAGAAAACAGATTTCCAGGTCTGTTTCAAGTCCAATCCGTGTGTGTGTCTTTGGGACTTCTTTTCTCCTAACCCTAGACATATAAAAGGATTATTTTAAGGGCCGTCAAAGCAAGCAACAAGCAGAATTCACAAGATACAAGTTGCTTCTTCTCTTTCATGCAAATTGTGATCTGTGAGACAAAGTTCGTGCCCTAGTTCATCTCTGATGATTTGAAGAACTTTGCAGCCAACATTCTTTCTTCCTCAAGTTGGTGAGTGAGTCACGTACTGGGATTCGTGCAAAGGAGTAAGCCGCGTACTGGGATCCGCGCATCACATTGGTTAGTCACGTACTGGGAGCCGTGCATTAAACTGGAGAAATTGTCACTACAGAACAAGTCCAATTGGGTATTGGGGTAAGAGTTCAACTGTAGGTTGGTGAGGTACTGGGATTCCTTACTTGTAACTGCTTGTTGTGATAATAGTGGAGTTTCGGGAGTGGTGACCTTAAATCACCCGGTGGGGTTTTTGCCTTAGGGTTTTCCCCATTCGTGAACAAATCACCGTGTTATTTATTTTCCGCTGCATATCTTAGTTTGGTGATTTGTTTGTGCTGCCACGTGATATTATCTGTTAATTTGATTAATTAATAACTGGGCTAATTTAATTAATCTAAGTTATCACAAGGGGTCAACGCATTTGTGGCCTGTCATTTTTTACTCCAAGAGGACGACTGGATGTGTCACCCCGACAATCAGGAGTACCTGTCTATGGACAAGACCTGGGGTATAATGCCACCATCTGGTAGGTGTCCGTCCTCCTTAGGTGAAATTTTTCAATTTGTTTAATCGTTCTAATCTTTTCTCTTTTTACAGCTAGGGACCATCCACATGTTACCACTAAGCAAATTGGTTTCTTGGAAAGAATCTTCAAGACCACCAAGATGTCGGATAGAACATAGGTTAAGCTAGTTACTTTGAATACTCTCCATCAGTATTGCGACGGCCCTGAACCCACTACTGCTGCTCGCCAATACGACGCACAAATTCACCAATGTAAGTCTATTGCCTAATATATATCTCTGTGTTTTTTGCAGCTCCTTTGATTCTTACTTATCCACTTTTATGTAAAAATGGAAGATAGCAGGAGAAGAGCTTACATTAAGCAGTAAGCTGTTGCTAAGAAAAAATAGGAGGGGGGCTTTCCTTTTAAGACGAGCTTAACTCACCCATCCACCAAAAGGAAACAGTCTAAAAAATTAGACCCTCATGCATAGAAGCAAAAAGTGGTGACGAGGCTAGCTGCCGGGAAAACTTCTAACGTGCTTAAGTTTCCCCCCAAGCTTGGCCTAGGAAAGGGTAAGGGCTTGATGGTTAGCCCAGACCCTGTCAAGGAGAAACCTCCCATCCTTCTTTTCGAGGATTCTCAGTATGCCCTTAAGCAAACCACCTCCATTATCAAGGACAAGGACTACAAGGACTTGGGTAACCATGCCACTAAAGCTATAGGGGAGATGGGTCTGTTCAACCTTGCACAGGTTTGTATCCGCCCCAATACCTTTCGGTCGTATTTGTTTATTACTTTCCTTGTCTCATTTTGTTTTTGGTGCAAGGAGTCTAAATGATGAAGGGGTTGATGGAGTGCTACCTTTCCCATGAAACGGCATTGGATCATGTTCATGTGAAGGCGAAAGCAACGGAGAAGGAGTTGACAGAGCTGAAGCCTGGAAGGTTCATTAGGAAGAAAAGCTCAAGGCATTGAAGCAACTTCGGGGTGAGTTGGAAAGACAAGTGGAGGAGTTGGGAAAGGTCCTGGAAGACAAAAAGGATAGTCTCTGTTAGGAAAAGATAGACGCTATACAAGAGTATTGAGATTCCGATGCTTTTCTAAGCAAACTGGGCACATCCTTTGCTGACGGTTTCGACGATTGCCTTTGTCAAGTCAGGGCTTCTTCCTTAGACTTGAATCGTTTGCACATTACCATAGATCTTGAAGGCCAAACTCCTGCCCACCCCATTGACTCTGCAGGGATGGACGAGCCCTTTGTTGAAGACCCTAACAACAACAATGCTCAAAAAGCTGGTGCAACAAAGTCCATCGAGGACAGTACTCGTCAGCCCAAGGTCCAGACGCTTGATGATAAGGAAGAGGAAACCCCTATCGCCCCATAGTAGTTATTTTTATTTTTACTTTTGTTCAAACTTGGAAACGCTTGGGAGAATAATACCTTTGTTAATTTTATCCGTTGCCTATCGTAGGCTTTTATGTAGACATTCCTTTATAACATTTTGGTTCCATTTTATAATATACACCTATCTACTTTGCGTTTGGCCTTATGTGAACTAAGCCAATCTAGTTATGTAATGGATCCGTCCACCTTATGGATTTCATGAATGAATTGTTCTTTTGGGGTGATCTGTCCATTCTATGGACTTGGTGAACAAATTTCACTCTTCTTGGGATGATCTGTTTGTTATCTTACCAAATAAATTTCATCCTTCTTAGGATGATCTATCCAGTTTTTGGGCTTGCTGAATAAATTTCATCCTCCTTAGGATGATCCGTCCATCCAATTTATGGACTTACTGAATTAATTTCATCCTCCTTGGGATAATCCATCTAGTTTATGGACTTAGTGAATAAATTTTACCCTTCTGAGGATGATCCGTCTAGTTTATGGACTTAGTGAATAACTTTCATCCTCCTTAGGATGATCCGTCCAATTTATGGACTTACTGAATAAATTTCATCCTCCTTTGGGTGGTCTATCCAGTTTATGGACTTACTGAATAACTTTCATCCTCCTTTGGATGATCCGTCCAGTTTACGGACTTAGTGAATAGATTTCACCCTTCTTAGGATGATCCGTCCAATTTATGGACTTGGTGAATAAATTTCACGCTTCTTAGGATGATCCATCCACTTTATGGACTTAGTGAATAAATTATGTGGCAAAACATTCAATGTGTTCCAAATAAACTTATCTTATTATGATAAATATGCAAGTAGAATTTTGTTTATAAAAAGTCAGAAAATTTCCCTTTGGGCTCTAAAAGTACAGTAGATAATAATAATAAAAACTAAAGCTATCAACTGGAAATGAAGAGTGTCGTCGCTTGCGCCCTTATCTATTGGTAGTATTTCTTTAGGTGTTTCATGTTCCAAGGATGCTGTAGCTTTTTTCCATCTAGTGTCTCGAGATAGTATGTGCTCTTCCTATGCCATGTTGCGATCTTGTACAGTCCTTCCTAATTGGGTCCTAATTTCCCATAAGAGGGGTCTTTAGTGGCGCCCGTTACCATCCTCAAGACAAGGTCTCCTTTCTAGAAGTCCCTGTGTTTCACCTAGGAGTTATAATGCCTGGCCATGAGGTTCTGGTACCATGCTAACCTTTGTTCAGCCGTTGCTCTAACCTCATCTACCAAATTGAGCTGTAGACGCATTGCCTCGTCATTCTTCTCCTCGTCATGGTTTGCTACTCTGTAGCTAGTGAGACCTACCTCAGTTGGGATGACTGCCTCACTACCATACGCAAGTCAAAATGGTGTCTTTCTTGTAGGTGTCCTTGCCGTCATCCTATACGCCTATAGTACGCTTGGTAACTCTTCCGACCAGATACCCCTTACCCCCTTAAGCCGAGTCTTGATGATTTTCAGTAGGGATCAATTTATGACCTCAACCTCTATTGGCTTAAGGGTATGCGGGTAACAAATAGTGGTTCTTGATCCCAAGCTATGAGCAAAAATCCTTAAATGCGTCATTATAGAACTGTTTTCTGTTGTTTGAGACTAGGACCCTAGGTATACCATACCTGCAAACGATGCTTTTCTATACAAAACTGCGTACATTCTTCTCAGTGATGGTAGCCATGGCTTCGGCCTCTACCTATTTGGTGAAGTAGTTTATGCCAACTAGTAGGAATATCAGCTGCCTAACTGCTGTAGGAAATGGTCCCATGATATCAAGCCTCCATTGAGCAAAGGGCCATGGGGCTGTCATTGGGATGAGTTCCTTCATCGGTTGCCTTATGAGGTTGCCAAACCTCTGGCATCTGTCACATTTTCTAACGTACGATTAGGCATCCTTCTGTATAGTGGGCCAATAGTATCTGGCCCTAATCGGCTTATGAACTAAGGATCGCGATCCCGAGTGGTTCCCATATACTCCTTCGTGGACTTCTCTCATGACATAGTCCGCTTCCTCGGGGATAAGGTACCTTAGGTAAGGGCAGGAGAAACCTCTTTTGTATAAGATATCTTTGATTAGTATGAATCGTGCAACGTAGACTTTCAATTTCCTCGCGGCTCCCTTATCATTAGGTAACAAGCTATCTTTTAGGTCGGAGATAATTGGTGTTGTCCAGTTTTCCTTGATACCTATCTCCTGTACGCTCACTGTGTTTATTATTAGTGAGTTTTGAACAAAGAAGAGTACCTAACTGGGGAAAACACATCATTTGCTAATGCTACCTTGGCAAGTCTGTTGGCTCGCTCATTCTCCTCCCTCGGGATTTAAACGAATTCGGCCTTAAGGTTACGCATCCGATTATTCTCCTGTCCAAGGTACTCCTTCATCTGTTCTCCTCTACACTCATAACTGTCGTTAATATGACTGGTGACCACTTAGGAGTCGCAATGCATTATCACACCCGTGGCCTCTGCCACTTGCGCGAGATCTAGTCCTGCTATCAGCGCTTTGTACTCGGCCTCATTGTTTGTTATGGGAAAGTCAAGTCAGACCATGCACTTGACCAAGTACTATACCGACTCCTCCTGTGTGTTTATTTGCCGACCGATCTGTGTGGATCATCCATAAGGGGCTCCCTTTTGCTCCTTGTTCGTCCGCATAGGTCAATTTAGCAATGAAGTCTGCAATAACCTGCCCTTTAATGGCCGTAGGCAGACAATACTATATGTCAAATTCACTCAGCTCAACTGCCCATAGCGCCATCTATCCAGCTGCCTTTGGACTGCTCATGGCTCTTCACAGGAGGTTTATTGTGAAGACAACTACAGTATAGGCTTGGAAGTATGGCTTGAGCTTACGCGCTACAGTTATCAATAAAAGGCGAGCTTCTCTATAGGTGGGTATCTCTCTTCTACCTATCGGAGTGATTTGCTTATGAAGTATATGGGTTTCTAAGCTCTGTCCTCTTCCCTGACTAGAGTTGTATTGACAATGGTTGAGGAGATGGCTAAATAGAGGAAAAGCTCCTCTCTTGGTCTGTGTGGGCTTAGTAAAGGTGGGGAAGAAAGGTAAGCCTTTAGATCTTCGAACGCTTGCTGACACTCGGTTGTTCATTCAAAGGCCCTTTTTAATGTACGGAAGAAAGGAAGGCACTTATCCGTCACTTTTGAAACGAATCTGTTCAACGCAGCGATCTTACCATTCAATCTTTGAACCTCCTTGGTGGTTTTTGGTGGAGCTAACTCCATGATAGCCCGTACCTTGTTCAGGTTAACTTTAATACCCCTTTAAGATACCATGAATCCTAGGAACTTCCTTGTCGTCACTTCGAATATGGACTTGTTTGGATTCAGCTTCATGTTGTAGTGCCTAAGAGTCTCGAAAGTCTCCTTTAGGTCGTCTAGGTGGTCATCCTCTCGTACGCTTTTTATCAGCATATCGTCTGCGTATACTTCGATGTTCCTCCTAATCTAGTGTGTAAATATCTTATTCATAAGCCTTTGATACGTCGCGCCTGCGTTTTTTAGGCTGAATGACATCACCTTATAGCAGAAGAGACCCTGGCTTGTGACAAAAGAAGTCTTCTCCTGATTAGCTTCGTCCAGCTTGATTTAGTTGTACCTAGAAAATGTGTCCATGAAACTCAGCAGTTGGTGTCTTGTCGTCGAATCCACTAAGATGTCAATCCTTTGGAGTGGGTAACTGTCCTTAGGGCATGCCCTGTTCAGGTCTGTGAAATCCACGCACATCCTCCACCTTCCATTGGCTTTCTTGACCATCACCACGTTGGCCAGCTAGTCGGGGTAGTACACTTCTAGTATAAATTTTGCCACTTACAACTTGCGAACCTCCTCCGCTATGGCCTGACCCTGTTTTGAGCGAACACCCGTTTCTTCTAGCGGATGGGAGGGACAGTGGGTGATACATTCAGCTTGTGGACAATGACCAAAGGATCGATTTTGGGCATGTCTTCATGGCTCCAAGAGAAGACGTCCTGGTTTTCTCTTAGAAATGATATTAGGGCCCGACAGACTAGTGGGCTAGCCAAAGCACCTATCTTTGTCGTTCGCTCTGGTTTGGAGTCGTCAAAGAACACCTCTTTTATCCCTTCTACTGGTTCTACCACCGTTCATTGTTCCTCTATGCACATTGCTAGTAAGTCGTCCATCTTTAGCATAACGATATAACATTCGTGCACCGCTACTTGATCTCCCCGTACTTCTCCTACCCCGTACTCGGTGGGGAACTTGAACATTAAATGGTAAATGGAGTTTACGGCCTTCCATGAATTAGGGGTTGGGTAGCCTAAAATGGCATTGTAAGTAGATGAACTGTCTAGTACTAGGAATGTAACATCCTTGGTGATTTGATGGGGGTACTCGGTGGGGAACGTAACATCCTTGTTCCTCCGAACCCAACAAGTGGTGCGCTAGTAGGAATCAACCATTCTCTCCCAATCCTTATTTGCTGGAATGCTAGGTAGTAGAGTATATTTACGGAGCTACCATTATCTACCAGGAACCTAAGAGTGTTGTAGTCCCCAATTCGTATACTTACAACAAGCGTGTCGTCATGTGGATGATGGAGACGTCGAGCGTGTTCCTCTGAGAACCCGATCACCAAGTTGTCGATGCACACCATCTTTAGGACAACACCAGTCAACTGGACATTCTGAACCATCCGGAGGTAGGTCTTGCGCGCCTTCTTGGTTGAATAGGAAGTCGTAGTGCCCCCTTCAATCATCCTTAGGTCCCTTATGGGTGGTTTAGGGCACTCATTTTCCCTCTAGGGGCTTGCTATTATGGCTGGTCTGCCTTTTCTTTGCTAATGGACCTCTGTAATTTCCCTTGCCTAATCATGGCTTATATTTGCTGCTTCAAATCATAGCATTCGAACGTATTGTGGCCATGGTCTTGATGGAAGCAACAGTATTTGCCCTTGGACCTCTTATTGGGGTCACCTTTCAGCTTGCCAAGAAATGTCAATGATCCTTCGTCCTTGATATGCATAAGTACCTGATTGATGGGAACATTTAGTGGGGTGAAATTTGTGAACCTTGCCATAGGGGCCTTGGAGTGTCTATCCTTTCGTCTGTCTCCCATCCTCATGGCCTTCTATCCTTTTTCTTGTCTTGTTTCTTTCTGTTTTTCTCTCTTCCAAGGCTTTTCTTCTCACGCGAGTAGCACGTCTTCCGCATTTATATATTTGGTAGCCCTATAAAGCACATCCGACATGGTCTTCGGGTCGTTCTTGTATAATAAAAACAAAAACTTACCATTCCGTAGTCCATTAGTGAACGCTGCTACGAGTATCTTATCATCCGCTTCATCGATCGAAAGGGCCTCCTTGTTAAAGTGGGTGATATAAGACCTTAGCGTCTCATTCTCCCGTTGCTTGATATTCATTAGGCACGCCATCGACTTCTTGTACCTGTGCTCCCTAATAAAGTGCGAGGCAAACTAGGCACTCAACTCCTTGAAGGTACTGATAGAGTTTGGCGTCAACCTACTAAACCATACTTTTGCGGGACCTCTCAATGTTGTAGGAAAGGCCTTGAAAGGCCACAAATGCATTGAACCCTTGTAATGAAATAAGTTGATTAATTAGCCAAGTTATTAATTAATCAAATTAACATTCAAATTTCATGGTAGCACAAACAAATCACCAATAAACTAAAGTATGCAACGGAAATTAAATGACACGGTGATTTGTTTACGATTGGGGAAAACCTACATGGCAAAAAACCTACACGGTAAAAACCCTACCGGGTGATTTTAAGGTCATCACTCCCAAAATTCTACTATTATCACAACAAGCGGTTACAAGTAAAGGAATCCTAAGTACCTTACCAACCTATAGTTAAACCCTTACCTTAATACCCAACTGGACTTGTTCTGTAGTGACAATTTCTCCTTTTGATGCATGGCTCCCAAGTACATGACTAACCAACTGCGCGGATCCCAGTACGCAACTTCAATCACCAACTAGAGAAAGTTGTTGACTGCAAAGTTCTTCAATTCATCCACACGATGAAGATCAATAAGATGCTTGGTTACAAAACCTTACGGTGCACATTACACAGCAACTTCTTCACAAGAGAGATGAACTAGGGCAAGAATTTTGTCTCAAGTCACATTGCTTGAACAAGGGTTTATCAATGCTTGTGCAACTTGTGTATACTTTGACGGCCCTTAAAATAATCCTTTTATATGTCTAGGGTTAGAAGAAAAGAAGTCATAAAGACACATGTACGGATTAGGAAAAAAAAAAAACTCAAAATTTGTTTTTCTTAAATCTCGACAGCTAGAGGTGTCGAGGTGCTGTCGAGCAGCTGTCGAGCCTCGGGACTAAACAACTTCTTAAAGCTAGATAGATGCAGCTATCGAGCCAAGTGTCGAGCTTTAAAATCTGGCATTTCTCAACTTGAATCTTGAACAACTTGCATGGCTTTAACACTTGATCTTGAAAACTTATTTCTTAAAGTATTAACATCATCCTAGAGCTATCCAAATACAAGCTGATTGCGTTTTGTCAAAGGATAAGCCAATTACATAAAAGAATGACATATGTTCAAAACAAAATAAAACACATATGTCCTAATAATCTCCCCCATTTGGCAATCCGTGACAAAACCACAACAAACAAATGAACATATGAGAGAACTCATAAATCACTCAACTCATATTCACTTGTTGAATACAATAAAATCTATCCTAACACAAACTCTTGAAAAACTTTGCAAGAAAAGAGTTCATGGCAAGTAGACTTTGTCATAGATCCGAAGGGAGATTAACATTAAACTTAGTCTAGTGTACACCATTGACTCATTAAGCAACTCCACAGGAGCATGGTCGTTCTTAATGTAAAAATACATATTATTCATCATTAAGAAGTTTAACCTATAGAACCATGAATTGAACACCCTCCAAAGGGAACACCCTCCGAAGGGAGCAAGGCATATACGCCAAGACGAGGTGCTTAATCACACTACCATAAACCGACAATGGAGACCGTAAGATACAACCCTTGTATCTCTCTCCCACTAGATGTTTTAAAACAAAGGTTTTTAAATATAAAACATGCATAATATAATTACACATAGCCTTGCTCTTTTATATATGTAAACATGACAGGCCACAAATGCGTTGATCCCTTGTGATAAATTAAATTGATTAATTAGTCAAGTTATTAATTAATCAAGTTAACATGCAAAATCACGTGGCAACATAAACAAATCACCAAAACTAAGTTATGCAGCGAAAAATAAATGACACGGTGATTTGTTTACGAATGGGGAAAACTTGACGGCAAAAACCCCCACTGGGTGATTTAAGGTCACCACTCCCGAAACTCCACTATTATCACAACAAGCGATTACGAGTAAGGAATCCCAAGTACCTTACCAACCTACAGTTGAACGCTTACCCCAATACCCAATTGGACTTGCTCTGTAGTGACAGTTTCTCCTTTCAATGCACAGTTCCCAAGTACATAACTAACCAGATGCGCGGATCCCAGTATGCGACTTCAATTCACCGACTAGAAAGAGAGTTGTTGGCTGCAAAGTTCTTTAGATCATCTACATGATGAAGTTCAAGAAGATGCTCGGTCACAAAACCCTACGATGCACAATACACAGCTATCTTCTTCATAAGAGATGAACTAGGGCACGAACTTTGTCTTTGATCACAAATTGCATGAACAAGGATTGCTTAATACTTGTGCAACTTGCCTCAGTTTGATGGCCCTTAAAACAGTCCTTTTATATGTCTAGGGTTAAGAGAAAAGAAGTCCCAAAGACACATTCACGGATTGGACTTAAAATAGAACTGAAAATCTGTTTTCTTTAAATCTCGACAGATAAAGGTGTCGAGGATCTGTCGAGAAGCTGTCGAGGCTCGGGCTAAAATAGCTTCTTAAAGCTCGATAGATGCAGGTGTCGAGACAGGTGTCGAGCTTTAGTAACTTGCACTTTTCCAACTTGTTTCTTGGATAAACTTGATGACTTCAACACTGAATCTTGAAACACTATTTCTTGAAGTGTTAAACACATCCTAAATCTACCCAATTACAAGTAAAGTGCATTTTGTCAAAGGATAAGCCAATTACATAAAATAGTGATATATGTCAACCAGTTGAACTACATATGTCCTAACAAAACACACTTAGAAAAAAATTCTGGATCAACAGTTCTCGATCGATCCTCGACAGATTCTCGATAAATCTAGAAAAGTTCCGCGAAGCTTGATAGATCCTCGATCGATCGAGAAACTTTCTGCCTGCTCGATAGATTCTCGATCGATTGAGCTTCGCGAATTTTGAATTTTCTAGAATTTTCCAAAAACAGTTTTTCAACGTTTTCATGTACAAAACAACTATCATACGATCATTATGAACATAAATTGATATCAAAACTAAATTTCATCGATGTTATAGCCTTAAAGTTCAGTTTAACATACTTAAACTAAAAATTAAACATCATAACATCAAAAACAGTTTTTATCAAACAATAATTTCAATGACCATTCAGAAAACTATTTTCTAACAACATGAAATCATTGTCACTAATTCCGAAACTCAAAAACATGTTAAACAAATATGTTAATGAAGATCGCTCTGATACCATTTGATGGAATTATATAACATGCTTGTATCGCATCAGAGTAGACGCAGTGGAAAAATAACAGATCTACTTCATACATAAAAGTTAACATGCACTATTTAAGTTTCAGAATATAAGAACAAGAGAGTGTACCTTGGAGCGGTGAATTTTGAAACTGAAGATCAGAAACACTTGGGAATACTTTCAATCTTCACTCCAATTCCACTAACGTCTAAGATGTGTGGTCTCTCAATCAACTCCAAAAGGAGAATGTCCAAAAGTGTCTAACACTTTTTAACACCACTTCACAAGAGTGTTCTTAAAATTCTCTTCAGAAAATTCTGTATGTTTCTCCCTTTGTATCTAACTGATTATTTAATTGGGCTGGTCTTTTGGGCTTTTCCAATTGGGCTTAAGTGTGTGGCTTGGAGTGGGACCAAAAGGGACCAATAAGACACTAGTTCCAATGGGCTTTAAGTTTTTCTGTCAACTCTTGACAAGTCCAAAGTTACCATTAACTATATTTAATAACACTATATAAATATAGTTGCACTCTAGGCCTTATTTATAAATTATATCCCAAGACTTTATTATACATGCAACCCCTTCATAAAATATTCATAGTAATACAAAGTCATGAAAGTAGACTGCCACTTTGTATATTACTACATCTTAATCCCTTGAGTACCTAGTTTAATCCATTAAATTATTCATCATATATTTATGAAATCCAATTCCATAAACATATACTTTAGTAACTCCTTACTAAAATAGTTAGGTCCAACTCTCTGAATAATAAACCCATTAAACTTATCTCAAGGGAATATTTTATATCTCCGTTAAGAGACTATGAATTCCATCTTAAGAATATATGTTCCATCAATACTAAATGTGGCTGCCTAACATACTGAGGTTTTGATCGTAACTATAGATCTCACTCCTGATATATCAAAGCAACCTACACACCATTATTAGGTCCATTATCTTCTCAGGATTAAGAGTTTATACAAATATAAGTCATGAGTTTATTATTCAATTGACAGTCGTTAGAAGAATAATAAATCTCACACCAGTCTAGTTCAATATGTCTTATCTCTTAAAATATATCAACATATCAACTAGAAATCTCCATTTCCATGATCAAGACAAATCATCTTAGTTGATATGTTATAGTCTTCGCAAATGAAATGCCCAATTTCATCACCGACTACGAACTATAATTCTGAGTTTACAAAGAATTTGTAATTTATATCTTCTGTGACTAAATCACATAAATCATATACTATGCGTCTCATGGACTATGTGATAATGTCTCAACATTAAGTCATATATAGTGTCATATATAATAAAATACATAGTATCATACAATAGGATTTAAGGACACATATTCCAACACCCTTTTTGTCACGAGTGACAAAGGGTAGAGTGTCAAGTAGACATCTCAGTAGTAGAGCTAGCATCTTCATCATCATCATCATCTGAAGCATCATTGTCATCACCATCATCATCCTTAGACTCAGAAGCCACATGAGGTGGTGGAGGAGAAGCCGTAGTAGCAAAACCGCCCATAGTTGCCTGTCGCCGAGCAATGCGACCAACACGAACATTCACCTGATACAACTCTGTAGAGAGCGTATCGAGGTAAGCATCCATACGTTGAAACTGCGCTATGATATCTCCTAGTGACACATCGCTCAAGGAAAATGAGGGAGCAGATGTGGCTTGAGCATATCTAGATAGAGCTGAACGGGAGGAAGGAGCTGTTGAATATGTCTGTCCTAACCTAAACTACGCCTCACTACGTTTTACAATAGCGGCGTCTATGGCAACCATGACATGGAAGGGGTCGGACACCGGAAAAGGGATGGAGAAATGGTGTAAAATCCTCGTGATAGTAGAAGGAAAGATGAGCTTATCACGGGTAGTCGTATCCCTATAGACATCTATGATAGAGAAAATGAAGTGTGATGAAAATTCTATAGTGAGATTCTCAAGAAGAGATAACAACAACCGAGCATGAGGCTTTGTGATGGAGTTGTAGTGAGAGAGTGGGTGTAAAACAAATGTCATCACCATATTCATGAAACGAGGATCTTTAGCAAAAGGCCCACATGGTGTAAACTAACGCTCACCCCAATCAGAATGGCGCTTACAAAAAGCAGAAATCATCTCATCTTTGGACACAGTCCATAAACGCTTCCAACCGGGGTAGTCAAGATGCTCAACCCTCGGAACACGAAGCACATCAAAAACCAACTCCAGTGTGACTATTATGTGCGTACCTCGATCGTGAGTGTGAAAGAGAGGTACTGAAGAATCAATTCCATGCATGTTGGAGTAAAACTCCTGTATCAGCACGGAAGGATAATTGACCAGGACGTCACACAGTGACTCCCAACCCCGATTGTGAATGACATCGGGTAGGTCAGTGTCGGCAAAGTCTACCCGAATAACTTGGCGTTTTGAATGAACACCTTGTTTAGAAAAGTTCTCCAAGAAGTCCTTTTAGGCATTCTCATCACAAAACCTAACAGAGGAAGGAGTAGGATTAGAAGACGAAGAGGCCCTAGAACAAACCGAGTTCTAGGATGGAGTGGACTTACGTTTTGGTGTCATAGACATTACTAACGTAAATAGAAAGAGAGGGGGAAAGAAAGAAACACTTAGAAAAACCCAAAAACAAATCAAATATAGCAAGTATATTGAAAAGAGAGAACGTATGCATGAGAAATACATGAACATGTGACATGCAACATGAAAAGTATTATGGGCTCAGCCTAATCCAAACCTATCAACACACAACCAGTTTGCACACATCTAAATGCATGAGATTACTATTAGAATGCTAATGTGATGCAATGCATGGAGTTTTTAAGATCAAATCTACAAAACCCATCCCAAAAATTGCAACAATAACTCATCAATTTTGAAAAATCCCAAAATTTTTCAATAACCCCAAAACTAGATTTCAAAACATGAAATGCATGAAGTATGAGAGATAAGAAGCTTACCAAGTGAAGAAATACTTGAAAGAAACTTGAAGAAACCTTGGGTAAAGGTTTGGAGTGAGCAAGAGAGGTTTGGGAGGTGAAAAAAAACTAAGCTATCGATCGAGAGATCGAGAGAAAACATGAACCGGATTGCACAGAACCTTTATATAAAGGTTTAGTAATTCTCGACAGATACAGGTGTCGAAAGGTGTCGAGCCATTTGTCGAGGAAGGTGTCAAGAAAAACAACCGTCGATAGATAGAGCTATCGAGAAGGTGTCGAGGAACAACACAAAGACATGTGAACAAAAGCTCGATCGATTCACCAGTTGTCGAAAAGCTATCAAGAGAACAGAAACTTCCTAGATCGATCTCCCAGGTGTTGAAAAGCTGTCGAGATTATGATAAGAAAAAGCTAAAAAGCTCGACAGACAGCCAGGTATTGAGGAGGTGTCGAGCTAGCTTTTAAAAGTAGTTTTTCAAGAAGAGAAAAACACAGATATGAATGCAATCATGCATGCAACTCAACCAATGATCCAATCAACAGATTAAGCTCTCAAAATCATCTCTCAACAACAATTTTAAGCACATGGATCCCAAAACACACACACACACACACTAAACAAGTTTAACCAATTTTATATTTCAAAAACAAGTCAAGATAGTTTAGTGAGCATATATCAATACATGTAAACCTTGTGATGGCCAAATCACATTGTACCTACACATGTATCAAAAGTAGCAAAGAATTCGTGTGTTGTGTGTAAAAAAAACATCGCAAGATTGCATAAGTGTCTCAAAGTTATGACGATTTGAGATATGAGAAAATCTCTTTAACTCACACATAATCATAACTATTTGATAGGGACTATCACCTTCGAGGTACATATTATAACTCCCACATCTCTTAGAAAACACGTTTGCAATCATATTTTAAAGCATTTTGTTCTTTCTGCTTTTTATTTTCCTTTGCATATTTTTCTTTTATTAAGCATATCATGCATGGGCATATAAGAGAGAAAAGAAATACCCAGTTATGTTAAGCTAGTTGACATTGCACTTTTACTATGCCAAAGCATACAGATGTCATTGACATTGCACTTTTACTATGCCGAAGTATACAGATGTCATATAATGATTGGTGGGTAACAGTGGCGAGATGGTTATTTATGCCTTTCTCTTAGGATTTTCTAGTCCTACCCGTCAAAAAGAGTGATACGAGTATTAAGTACAAGAGATCACTTAACCTTACTCATCACAAACAAAGAGCTGCAAAGCTCACTTGCTTAGTTGTGCATAAGGATGCTCATCTAAGCTACAAGAGATACAAAGTTTAGAAAACTCTGTTTCAATGGCCATTTTAAGATTCACAAGAACTAAAGTACACAAACACACACTATTTTTGTATTTTTTTTTTAATTTTTTAATTTTTTTTATTTTTACCTAAAAAGCAAAATAAAACAAAAACTGAAAGCAGACAAACAAAAACATGTTAAGCAAAGCAAAACAAGGCACAAAACTAGATTGACTCAAAATAGTAAAGCCACACACACAAGTAATGCAAAAAACAAAAACAAGAAGGGGAGAGAGAGAAAAAAATGATTAAATCACTTGGAACCCTTTTCCTTCTACACCTTGGAAGAACGTTTCCTCTTTGCAGACTTTTGAACTGGTGAGAAGGGGAAATGATTGAAACTGTTCAAGTTTGAAAAGAACATGAGGGTTTTGAGAAGATTTTCAAGAGGAGCAAGAGGGGTTTGAAGCTAATTATAGTTCCTAGATGCTAACATGCCATTGCTATGTTGAGTGGCTAACCATTTATAACAATTTGGTCGAGTATGACTGGCAATACCACAATGATGACAGAGATGTTGCTTCTTCTGTTTAGGCTTTTAAGAGTTAGCCTTCTTAGTCCTAGGGTTTTTAGTTTTCTTCTTCTCAAGCTTAGGGGGTGCTCTTAAGATGGACTTACCCTTGTTTAGGTTCTTACTTGCTAATTTAGTTTTAACATCTTTATTCTCAAAATTAAGGTTATTAGCAAGAGGAACAAAAACAGTAATACTAGCAAAAGGAGTATTAGAGGAAGAGAATTCATACCCCAATCCTGTTCGATCAGAAGCATATTTCTAATTGTTGAGCATTTCATCCAACTTTGTACTTGACGTCCTTTCCAATTGAGCTCTAACTTGAAACAGTTCTGCTTCAAGTTTCTTGGTCTTCTCAGCCAGGAAATTGTTCTCGAATCTCAATGCCCCAATAATCTGATTTGCTTCATCAAACTTAGTGGAAAGCTCCTCACGGTCAAGTTCCACATCACTAAGCTTCTTGGTAGCCAGCCTATAGAGTTTCTCATACTTCTCAGAAAGCTTATATAGTTTCTCATAGGCGGTATGGATATCATCTTGATCATCCATCGTTTCAAACTTAGCATCCACCAATTCTTTTTCTTCATCTACATCTTCAGTAATTCCTTCAGTAGGATTAACAGTGGCAGTGAAGGCATTCAAAATTTCGTCATCATCACTGTCAGAATCATCCTCGGGCTCAGTGTCGCTCAAGGTAGCAGCAAGTGCCTTGCTCGTCCCAATGCTCTTAAGATATGTTGTTTCATGTGACCGAAGCCTTGACACCCGAAGCACTTAGGTCTAGCGGGAACAATGTACTGAGCGCCATCTCTAGTATCCTTCTTCCCTTTATCTAGGCTCTTGAACTAAGAAGAACTGGATTGCCTACGTTCCTTGTCAAAGCCTTTTACATTGGCATTTTTCGTGAATTTTTTGAATTGCCTGGTGATGTAGGACTTCATCTTAGAATCTTCATCATCTAAAAACTCATTTATCTCACTGCTCTTGGCTTTTAGTGCCATGCTCTTGCCTTTACTTAACTTGCCAATTCTTGTCAACCCTAGCTCGTAGGTTTGCAGATTACCAACCAGCTCAATCAGAGGAATCTTGTTTATATCCTTTGATTCTTCTATCACCGTGATCTTCTATCACCGTGATCTGAGCACTTTTCTTACAATCTTGGGTTCAGGAATATTTTCCCCAAAATTGAAAGCTGAGTTCACTATGTCTTTGAGCTAGGCATAGAACTCATCAAATGACTCGTCCTCTTCCATCTTAATTTCTTCGAAACTTGTGGTGAGCCTCTGTAGCTTCGAATCCTTGACAGCCCTTGTTCCCTTATAAGTTGTCTGGAGAATGGTCCATGCTTCCTTAGTAGTTTCAGTGGAGGAAATCTTCTTGAACTCCTCATTAGTGACCACACTGAATAGGGCATTCAATGCTCTACTGTTGAAATTAGCTGCCATGATCTTAACATCATCCCAATCGGCCGGCGCTTCTGTAGGCTTGGCCCAGCCTATCTCCACAGCTTGCCACACCTTCTCATCTAGTGACTGCAAGAAAGCTCTCATGCTTACTTTTCAGTATGCATAGTTAGTACCATCAAACAGTGGAGGTAAGAGAATGACCTCTATCCATGACAAATAGGGGTCAATGGATCACACATAAGGATTAAATCCTAATCAGAGTATGCCTACTCTAATACCACTTGAAAGGCCACAAACGTGTTAACCCCTTGTGGAAATAAGTTGATTAATTAGCCAAGTTATTAATTAATCAAATTAACATGCAAATTTTGTAGTAGCACAAACAAATTACCAATAAACTAAAGTATGCAGCGAAAATTAAATAACACGGTAATTTGTTTACAAATGGGGAAAACCTACACGGCAAAAACTCTACCGGGTGATTTTAAGGTCATCACTCCCAAAATTTCACTATTATCACAACAAGCGGTTACAAGTAAAGGAATCCCAAGTACCTACCAACCTACAGTTGAACCCTTACCCCAATACCCAATTGGACTTGTTCTGTAGTGACAATTTCTCCTTTTGATGCACGGCTCCCAAGTACGTGACTAACCAATTACGTGGATCCTAGTACGCGACTTCAATCACCAACTAGAGAAAGTTGTTGGCTGTAAAGTTCTTCAATTCATCCACACGATGAAGATCAAGAAGATGCTTGTTTACAAAACTCTACGTTGCACATTACACAGCAACTTCTTCACAAGAGAGATGAGCTAGGGCAAGAACTTTGTCTCAGGTCACAAATTGCTTGAACAAGGGTTTCTCAATGCTTGTGCAACTTGTGTACACTTTGACGGCCCTTAAAATAATCCTTTTATATGTCTAGGGTTAGAAGAAAAGAAGTTTCAAAGACACATGTACAAATTAGAAAAAAAAAAAAAAAAGAGAATTTAGAATCTGTTTTTCTTAAATCTCAACAGCTAGAGGTGTCGAGGTGCTGTCGAGCAACTGTCAAGCCTCGGGGCTAAATAACTTCTTAAAGCTCGATAGATGCAGCTGTCGAGCCAGGTGTCGAGCTTTAAAATCTGGCACTTCTCAACTTGAATCTTGAACAACTTGCATGGCTTTAACACTTGATCTTGAAACCTTGTTTCTTGAAGTATTAAATTCATCCTAGAGCTACCCAAATACAAGATAAGTGTTGGATAAAAATCTGGTTTTGTATCTCATACAAAACACACAGCGGAAGCAACAAATAAGGATCTATTTCATTCATGATTGACAACATGCACTCTGTAAATTTCAGAATTTAAGAACAAGATAGCGTACCTTGGTATGAAGAATTTCAAAACAAAGATTAGAAGCACTTGGGAAAACTTTTAATCTTCACTCCAATTCCACTTTACGCCCAAGATGTGTGGTCTCTCAATCAGTTTCCAAAGGGAGAATAAAAGTGTGTCTCACACTCTTTCTTTTCTCTACGATAAAAACCGCATTAAAAAATTCTGTATGTTTCTCCCTTTATAACTAACTGATTATCTAATTGGGCTGGCCTATTGGGCCTTCCCAATTGGGCTTTAATGTGTGGCTTGGAATGGGACCAAAAGGGACCAATAAGACACTAGCTCTAATGGGCCTTGGGCTTTTCCGTCAACTCTTGACAAGTCCAAAGTTACCATTAATTATATTTAATACCACTATATATATATAATTGCACTCTAGGCCTTATTAATAAATTATATCCCAAGACTTTATTTTACACGCAACCCCTTCATAAAATATTCGTAGTAATACAAAGTCATAAATATAGACTGCCACTTTGTAAATTACTACATCTTATCCTTGAGTACCCGGTTTAATCCTTTAAAGTTATTCATCATATATTTATGAAATCCAATCTCATAAATATATACTTTGGTAATTTCTTACCAAAGTGGTTAGGCCTAACTCTCTGAATAACCAAACCCATTAAACTTATCTCAAGGGAATATTTTGTATCTCCATTAAGAGATTATGAATTCCATCTTGAGAATATATGTTCCATCAACACTAAATGTGGTTGCCCAACATACTGAGGTTTTGACCGTCACTTTAGATCTCACTCTTGATATATCAAAGCAACCTACATCTCATGATCAAGTCCATTATTCTCTCAGGATTAAGAGTTCATGCAAATAGAAGTCGTGAGATTTATTATTCATTTGACGGTCGTTAGGAGAATAATAAATCTCACAGCGGTCCAGTTCAATATGTCTTAACTCTTAAAACATATCAACATATCAACTAGAAGTCACTACTTCCATGAGCAAGACAAATCATTTTAGTTGATACGTTATAGTCTTCGCAGATGAAATGTCCAATTTCATCACCGACTACGAACTATAAATTTTGAGTTTACAAAGAACTTGTGATTTATATCTTCTGTGACTTTTCACATAAATCACATACTATGCATTTCATGGACTATATGATAATGTCCAAGTATTCATGTTACCATTATTTTAGATAAAAATAAACAACTTTATTAAACACAACATTAAGTCATACATAATGTCATACATAGCATCATACAATAGGATTTAAGGGCATATATCCTAACAATCTCCCACTTGCCCTAAAGACTATTGTGCATTAATCTAACTCCCATTCCCTCCAAATGTGACTCGAAAGTCCTTTGAGGCAAGGTTTTGGTAAAAGGATCTGCTAGATTATTTGTACTTTCAATCTTTGCCACCACAACATCTCTACGAGCAACAATGTCTCGAATGATATGGTACTTCCTCTCAATGTGCTTTCCTTTCTTGTGATTTCTTGGATCTTTGGATTGTGCAACCGCTCCACTATTATCACAAAACAATGTGATTGGAACTTGCTCCATTCTTACAACACCAAGATCAGAAAGGAATTTCTTGAGCCAAACAGCCTCCTTTGCCGCTTCACAAGCAGCAACGTACTCGGCTTCCATGGTGGAGTCCGCAATGCAAGATTGCTTAACACTCCTCCAACTTATGGCTCCACCTCCCAAGGTGAAAACACATCCTGAAGTGGATTTTCTGAAATCTAGATCTGATTGAAAATCTAAATCTGTATAGCCAATGGGAATCAAATCCTCACAATGGTAAACAAATCCTCACAATGGTAAACAAGCATATAATCTCTCGTTCTCCTAAGATACTTGAGAATGTGCTTTACAGCTTGCCAATGTTTTAGTCCTGGATTTGATTGATATCGGCTGACCATGCCAACTGAATAACAAATATCTGGTCTAGTACAAAGCATGGCATACATGAGACTTCCTACTGCAGAAGCATAAGGAACTTGTCTCATCATATTTTCTTCCTCTTGAGTCTTAGGCCTTTGGTCATCAGACAGAGGAACTCCATGTCTAAAAGGAAGCAATCCTTTCTTGGAGTTTTGCATGCTAAACCGTTCTAGAACCTTATCTATATATCCAGCTTGTGATAAGCCTAACATCTTATTCTTGCGATCTCGCCAAAGTTTGATCCCTAGAATAAAGTTAGCCTCACCCAAGTCCTTCATATCAAATTGGCTAGACAACCAAACTTTAACCGATGACATTACCCCTACATCATTCCCAATGAGTAGAATATCATCAACATAAAGTACTAGGAACATTACTACTTTGTCTCGATGTCTTTTGTACACACATGGTTCATCAAGATTTTGTTCAAAACCAAATGACTTGATTGCTTGATCAAATCTAATGTTCCATGACCTAGATGCTTGTTTAAGTCCATAAATGGACCTATTCAACTTGCATACCATATGCTCTTGGTTCTTTGCTATGAATCCTTCTGGTTGCATCATGTATATTTCTTCTTCAAGATTGCCATTAAGAAATGCAGTCTTGACATCCATTTGCCAAATCTCATAATCATAATGAGCAGCAATGGATAAGAGAATTCTGATAGACTTAAGCATGGCTACTAGCGAAAAAGTTTCATCATAATCAATGCCTTCTTTTTGTGTATACCCTTTCGCCACTAGTCTTGCTTTAAAGGTTTCAACCTTTCCATCTATCACTCTCTTCCTCTTGTAAACCCATTTGCAACCAACAGGTTTAATGCCGTTAGGCGCCTTTACAAGATCCCATACATGATTGGAATACATAGAATCCAATTCAGATTTCATAGCTTGGATCCAATGATGTGCATCTATATCATTTATGGCTTCATCATAAGTGTAAGGATCCGATTCAGCCTCTTCTGAGATAGCTTCATAGGTTTCTCCCAAACCTCTAAATCTCATAGGAGGCCGAATAATTCTCCCACTACGACGAGGCACCTGTGTACTAGACATTTCATGAGTAATATCTTGTGGTGTATCTAATACAGTCACATCATCCCTAGTTTCATCCATTGGTTGTTCAACTACAAGTTCATTCATTTCAGCCAAGACAACTCTACTTCTAGGAGTATAATCATTCATATAGTCATTTTCTAAGAATTTGGCATTTGTGCTAACAAATACTTTGTTATCCTTATGACTATAGAATAAACCTTCAACAATTCCTTTTGGATACCCTACAAAGAAAACCACTTCTGTTTTAGACTGTAACTTGTCAGACTTTCCTTTCAACACATGTGCTGGACAACCCCAAATGTGGAGATGTCTCATACTAGGCTTACGCCCATTCCACAACTCTACAGGTGTTTTAGGAACAGACTTCGAAGGTACTAAATTCAGAAGATACATTGCGGTATTTAAGGCATATCCCCAAAAAGAAATTGGTAGAGTCGAATAACTCAACATGGACCTAACCATATCCAAAAGAGTCCTATTCCTTCTTTCTGCTACACCATTTTGTTGTGGAGTTCCAGGTGCAGTCAATTGGGATATAATCCCATTTTCAGTCAAGTAATCCTTGAAGTCACCAAGAAGGTATTCGCCACCTCGATCAGATCGAATGGCCTTTATGCGTTTACCTAATTGATTTTCAACTTCAGCCCTAAACTCTTTGAACTTTTCAAAGGTTTCGGACTTCCGTTTCATTAGGTACACATAACCAAATCTAGAGTAATCATCAGTGAAAGTAATGAAATACTCATAGCCACCTCTTACTTGGATTGACATAGGACCACATACATCTGAATGCACTAGTTCTAGCAAATCTTGGGCTCTTCTACCTTTTGCATTAAAAGGCTGTTTGGTCATTTTACCTTCCAAACAAGATTCGTAAACTGGAAAACCATCAAAGTCCATGGGCTGTAAAAGTCCATCTTTGATTAGTCTTTGAATCCTACTTGAATTAATATGACCCAAACGCAAGTGCCAAAGATATGCTTCACTAGTAGAAGGAAACTTTCTCTTTAATGATTTTACATGAGAGCTATTATCTATTTCAGAATTGTATAATTCATGCATGTCAGGAGTTAAAATATAAAGACCATCCACAATATTGCCAGAACAGATAAACATTTTATCCTTCTTTATTACAACATTGTCTTTCAGGATAACACAATATCCATGTTTACCTAAGTAAGTTGCAGAAATTAAATTCCTACGAACATTAGGTACATACAAACAGTCTTCCAATATTAACACTCTAGACTTAAAACACAAATTATACACTCCAACAGATACAACCGGAATCCTGCTCCCATCAGCCAAAGTAAGAAATAGTTCTCCCTCATTCAACCTTTTGGTCTCCTGGAACCCCTGCAAAGAATTGCAGATATGATTAGTACAACCTGAATCCAAACACCAGGAATCTGTTGGATTCTGTACCAAACATATTTCAAGAAGAAAGGAACTTTTATTACCCTTAGTTTTGGCAGCCTTGAATATTGGACAATTCCTCTTCCAATGTCCTTTCTCACCACAATGGAAACACTTTCCTTTGCTTTTCTTTCCTTTCTCGGCAACCCCTAAGGCAATTTGTTTACCATTTTTCTTAGTGAAGTCCTTCTTCTTCTTCTTACCTTTGCCTTTTGACTTAGGTTGAGAGGTAGAAGCTTCACCCACATAGGCTTCAACACTAAAAGTACCAAGGATGCCTTCCGCCGCCACTAACTCATTCATTAATTCAGACAAAGAGTAAATCTTTTTGTTCATATTATAATTGAGTCTGAATTCCTTGAATGAATCCGGTAGTGACTGGAGTATCATATCCACTTGGGATTCTCCATCAATGTCGGCACCTAAAACTTCTAATGTGTTCAGATTAGCAATCATCCTAAGACAATGCTCCCCACTGAACTTCCTGCAGCCATTTTGGTGTTATAAATTTGCCTCATGGTTTCTTGCCTTGCAGACCGGCCTTGCTCACCAAACATCTCCTTCAGACTTAGCATGATATCCGAAGCATGTTCTACATCCTGCATTTGATGCTGTAGAACATTTGAAATAGATGCTAGGATATAGCACTTGGCCATCTCATTAGATTTCTGCCAACGATCATATCGCTGTTTTTCCTCAATAGGAGCATCTAATGAAGGAAAGCTAGGACATGGTTGAGTAAGCACATATTTATGCTCTTCAGCAGTAAGAACAATGTCCAAATTCCTTTTCCAGTCAACATAGTTGGATCCAGTCAGTTTGTTTTGGTTAAGAATAGCTACAAGTGGGCTAAATGATGCCATGATTTAAATCTGAAAATAATAAACATGAATACAATAAGTAAACTGGACATTATCAAATTTAGCATATAAGCATATAATATGGAACCTTAATAAAACCATAAAATAATATATGCAACGACAACCCAATCCCATATTCAATATCCCTCAGCATAGAGTGAACATTAAATACTATGATTGATTGAGAACTATTCTCATTATTAGTGCTATCATGATAACTCTTATCAAATACTAATAATATGCCGTTTTACATTTAGCCTCTAAGTAATAATAGCAAGAACTCAGTATAGAGGATACTAAAATACTTAGTCTAGTGTATACCATTGTCTAGAATCATGTGTAGCCACATTTCATCCGTTTAACAAGCTTATTTTGTGGTACCATGATAAAAACGCCCTCCGCATGGAATGCAAAGCTCGAGGCTAAGACAAGGTGTTTTATCAAACCACTATAAACTAAGAAATTCAATCTTGTAGGACCATGAAATATATACTCTCCGCATGGAATGCTAAGCTCGAGGCAAAGACAAAGTATATATTTCACACTACTATGAACCAACAATGGAGGCCGTGAGATCCAACCCTTGTATCTCTCTCCCACTAGATATTTTAAAAATAAAGGTTTTTAATGTCAAGAACCATAATAATGCTAGACATATGAAAAACACAATCCTAATCTCATTAGGAATAAATTTCATTAAACTAGCATTAATATATATAAATATATATAACGTAATATAAACCTATATTATATTATATATATAATATAATATATATATATATTACGTTATAAATATATATTATATTATATATATAATATAATATATATATATATATATATATAAAAAGCCTGTCAGATTGTTGAAATCCTATACTCGGATTCAACTTTCATGGCATATATATTATATCATATATATATATATATATATATATATAACTTTTAGATTGAATCCATTATATACGGATTCAACCTAAAGTCTTTTAATCCATATATAAAATAGTTGTTGTCAGGAAGCATGTAGTCCGTACACTATTCTATATAAACAAAGCCATAAAAGATTTATACTCCAAGCGGTGCAATATAATCCAACCGATTCATGAACATGGCCGTACAATAGCATGACAGTTATTAATAAGTGAATTGTACAATTCCAATCATCTGAAGGACATATATATACTTGGTCATTTATGCTTTCGCGTGCTTTGATGATAAAATATATAACTGTCATGTTATAACTGTCATGTTATATGTAAATCGTTTATGGCATATGAACATCACAGAATGATCTTCAATCACATATATATAGATTAATTCCATATTCAGACATACAGATTCAATCAATTTCCATATATGAATCATGGCATATAAATTCCAACGCCAATAACGTAAATTCATAAAACCATGATAATCAAACCATGTCTACACAAAGATGACAGTTTTCTTAAATTCTAAAATTCAATCACACATTATACAATCATGATATGAAAACCTGGATCTGATACCAATTGTTGGATAAAAATCTGGTTTTGTATCTCATACAAAACACACAGCGGAAGCAACAAATAAGGATCTATTTCATTCATGATTGACAACATGCACTCTGTAAATTTCAGAATTTAAGAACAAGATAGCGTACCTTGGTATGAAGAATTTCAAAACAAAGATTAGAAGCACTTGGGAAAACTTTTAATCTTCACTCCAATTCCACTTTACGCCCAAGATGTATGGTCTCTCAATCAGTTTCCAAAGAGAGAATAAAAGTGTGTCTCACACTCTTTCTTTTCTCTACGATAAAAACCGCATTAAAAAATTCTGTATGTTTCTCCCTTTATAACTAACTGATTATCTAATTGGGCTTTAATGTGTGGCTTGGAATGGGACCAAAAGGGACCAATAAGACACTAGCTCCAATGGGCCTTGGGCTTTTCCGTCAACTCTTGACAAGTCCAAAGTTACCATTAATTATATTTAATACCACTATATAAATATAATTACACTCTAGGCCTTATTAATAAATTATATCCCAAGACTTTATTTTACACGCAACCCCTTCATAAAATATTCGTAGTAATACAAAGTCATAAATATAGACTGCCACTTTGTAAATTACTACATCTTATCCTTGAGTACCCGGTTTAATCCTTTAAAGTTATTCATCATATATTTATGAAATCCAATCTCATAAATATATACTTTAGTAATTTCTTACCAAAGTGGTTAGGCCTAACTCTCTGAATAACCAAACCCATTAAACTTATCTCAAGGGAATATTTTGTATCTCCATTAAGAGATTATGAATTCCATCTTAAGAATATATGTTCCATCAACACTAAATGTGGTTGCCCAACATACTGAGGTTTTGACCGTCACTTTAGATCTCACTCCTGATATATCAAAGCAACCTACATCTCATGATCAAGTCCATTATTCTCTCAGGATTAAGAGTTCATGCAAATAGAAGTCGTGAGATTTATTATTCATTTGACAGTCGTTAGGAGAATAATAAATCTCACAGCGGTCCAGTTCAATATGTCTTAACTCTTAAAACATATTAACATATCAACATATCAACATATCAACTAGAAGTCACTACTTCCATGATCAAGACAAATCATCTTAGTTGATACGTTATAGTCTTCGCAGATGAAATGCCCAATTTCATCACCGACTACGAACTATAAATTTTGAGTTTACAAAGAACTTGTGATTTATATCTTCTGTGACTTTTCACATAAATCACATACTATGCATCTCATGGACTATATGATAATGTCCAAGTATTCATGTTACCATTATTTTAGATAAAAATAAACAACTTTATTAAACACAACATTAAGTCATACATAATGTCATACATAGCATCATACAATAGGATTTAAGGGCATATATCCTAACAATAAGTACGTTTTGTCAAAGGATAAGCCAATTACATAAAAGAATGACATACGTTCAAAACAAAATGAAACTCATATGTCCTAACAAGCCTGACACATGATTTTTTTCGCTACACCCTACAGGTGCATGAGGGTCTTAAACATCTCCAAGTGGTTTAACGAGTCCTTTGACCCGTTGTAGGCCTCTATTTGCGGCATGTGGAACTTCGGCGGGAGAGGGAATGAAGTAACGGGTGCAGTAAAGGGTGAATCCATTCAGCGCACCAGTTCGTCGAGATCACTCGATACCCGTCCTCTGAGGGTGTTCATCATTAGATCCATCTGTTCCCTCATCATCTGCATATCTGTGACTAGGTTCGATGGGGCGATATCTGTGGCCATTGGCCTACTCGTGACATTGCTGCCTTCCAGCCCTTCTCAATTCTTCTTGTTGTTATTATGCTAAGGGTTGTTGCCCTCCTGCTCCCCCTCTTGGGCTTGGGGTTCGACATTCCTTTAACACAGTTGTTCTTCTAAGTCATAGTTTTGTTTGGTAAGGCGTTCAACCGTTGCGGCGAGTGTTTGAACCTGTCTCTCAAAGGTCATGGCACGTTGTTCATCTCTTTGGTTGTTGGTGTTGGTTGCCATCAAGCAAGTAAGCACCATGTAATTGCTTGTCTGGGAAGCAGCAACACGGCCCACCTACAATTTTTCCCATAAACGGCACCAACTCATAATGTCAAAAATCGTCAGTAAGATGCACAGTCCTTATGTCCCAAACAACACCTGCACAAAAAGAAAGAAAATCTCAAGAGAGTACCAGTGTGGTACCGGCCAAATACTCTCCGAAGGTTAAGTTAGAAGAACTGTCACAACTCTAGAGTGTCAGAGCTGGAATGAATTATGTGTAACTCGTTTCCTAAGGGTTTTGGCCTTTTTATAGTAGTGGGGAATCGACTTTGATTCCTTGGCAAAGAGAAATGTTTCCTTGTAGAGAAGATCTTTATAAATGTACGTATTTTAAAGGACCCTTTCTATATAAAGGCTCTACTGAGTAAAGATAATCGTGGAGCATAAGTTATTGTCATTTGTAGTTCCTTGGGGACCAAATAAGCCACATCATTGCCATGTGACTTTTTGCCACTGTCAACCTTAACCTCCATTCGAATTGTTATCCGTCTACTACAAGTGAACGTTCCCCACAGGTCATCCATCCACCTTTGATGCGTCGTTGCCGTTTCATCTCTTTGTCCGTCGACTTATTGAAGCTAACCATGGTAGGTCTCATAAATTTTGGCCGTCCACTTTAATTTTACCCTCTCCAACAATAGTAGTAGGTAACTAATGATTCACTAGTATGAGTACTAGACTTGACTATCTCAAAGAGCTTATGTCTAGCAATTAATTTATCTAAATGCAACACATTACTCATGTCCCAAGTCCTAACAATAAAAAGATCCTCAAAAATTTTTAAGCAATTACAATGTCGATTTAGTCAAAAGAAGTTATTTATGGCAATCTAACAAATTGATTTACAAACAATGGATTGTAACTTAAGGTCATCAATTTTGTCAAAACATATTATCTTCCTACTATTGGTTATACCCTAAGACTATAATTAAGTTTGTAACCAAACTTTGACCTAAGGAAATAAAAAAAAAAAAATTGCACATATCATATTGTTCTTTGCCATATTTGAAATACTTGCATTACACCTTGTTTCCATTTTCCAATATTCACGTGTTTTTACAATAAGTTCAAGATCGGTAGAGTTAAGTTATGACTAAATTGAGCCTAAAACTATTTTTTTAGATAAACATATAGTGGGAAAGGTAAAGGTGGAGGAAGAGAGCTTCAAAATTGTTTTAAGCTAAACTTTTTGTTTTTGGTGGGGGGTGGGTGTGGTTACACTAAAAAGTAAATTGACCTAAAATGAGTAAAATTTGAGTTTAATTAATGAGGATCAAACTCTACAGTGCAGCCTTATCTAAGCTATTTATTATTAAGATTTTATCAAGATTCTGGATCCTTTTTAATTAAGTGAAATGCAGTGGTCTCAAACTGTGGGCTGAGGAACCTGTTTCATCACTGTGATACTGTGACGTGGCGACACGTCACTTGCAAAGTATGGAAGAAGAATCACACATTGCTGGTATTTTAGACATTTGACTCGACTTAATCCAGGGCTATAGAGTCATTTCAATGTGGAATGCAAAGACACTTTTGGATGGAAACTAATTGAGTGGTTTTACAATCTCCATGGGCCAGATCTGGTTTTTCTATCCTTTTTTGGTAAAAAAAAAAAAGAAAAAAACGTATTTCAATCAATTAGAATTAATGTTGTTTTGTGATTTTTTTAAGGGCATTGTAGGGTGTTTGTCTTTACGGTGAAGTTTGTTCTTTGTTATCAAGTTAAGAGATCAATTGATTTTTGGTGAGACAATGTTTGATCTCTAAATCTCTTAGGGAAAGAATAAAAAATGTTACCAGTTACACTAACTAGAACACACTGTCTTAACCTACTAAAACATGTTATCATGTGACAAACAGAAATTTGTTAGGAGTAATTTTATCTACTGTATGCGATAAGACACATGTACGCTCTGTTTGTTTCAATGAAAAATTTTGTGTAAAAATAGTTTTTCTTGTTTTTCAGTGTTTAGTAGCATAAAAAAGGATGAGTCAAATGAAAACTATCTTTGGTCAACATAAAAAGTATGACTTATTTTTGGAAATTGTTTTCTATTAAATTTTTTTGGAAAACAACTCTATCTCATAATAAGCTAAATAACGGAAGTTAGGAGGTTATTTTTCAACTCATTTAAAGTTGCTATCAAACATTAGAAAATAAAATAGTTTCATAGAAAATACATTTTAGAAAATAAATTATTTTTAAAAAAATATCATTGTGAAACAGCCATAGTGTTATTAATTTTCGTTTTTACATAAAGGTGGGTTAAGTATGGAAAGAAATTTTATGGAAGCGTGTCCATTGGAATCCAAATAGATTCTTTCAGAAACCCACCAAATTAGCCCAATAAGAGTGTCTCTTTGTTAGCACACGTTTTGGCACTGTACCTGGGATTAATCTGTGATTTTGTATAAGACGTTAGGCTCATGCTTTTGAGCCAAATGTCTTTGTTTGATATTTCAAAACATTTTGATTCTTTTTAAGAATTGAAATCCTCCTTTTATGTTATAAAAGAGGGAAAATCTCAATTTAATTATAAAAAAAAAACTTGAATGAAGTCATGTGAATTTCTTCTCCTCATCTTTAAATAAATAAATGGTAACCACTTAAAATTAAAATAAGGAATAGATGCCATGAATAAGTTCTTCTTTTAATTGTACTTCTCATAATAATACTAAACAACTAGCTAGATTGGTGGTAAAGTCTAAAGTGTTTTAACATTTTATTAAGCAAATGAGTTATATTTAAAGTGATATAAAAGTCATTAATAAGATGAAATGAAATGTAACTCATTCGCTTAATAAAATGTTAAAACACTTAAGACTTTACCACCAATCTAGCTAGTTGTTTAATATTATTATGAGAAGTACAATTAAAAGAAGAATTTATTCATAGCATCTAAAAGTTATTAATAAGATGAAATGAAATGTTAGAAAGATTCGCAACATGTAGATGAGTTGTATTAAAGATATATGATTTGGTCATTAAGTCGTTATTACTGTTAATCCGAATATCCCGCATATGTGATTCTCTGATTGTTATAAATAGTACATGAAAAAAACCCTAAAATCCTATTATGTAACTCTCTCCACATCAAAATAAATTCTTCAAATATTTTGAGGAATACTTAAAAATTAAGTTAGACCATCTTTGAAGCTATCTTATACATTATTTCATGTTTTAATTAATAAAAGTGATTAAAGCTAAAAGAAAAATTAATTTAACTTAAAAAATTAATGCTTAATTATTTTACCAATGCTAATTACCAACATCAAATCAATATGGACATAACTAAACACCATCTATTTGAGGCAACTTAAATGAAAGATTGCGAAATCCTCTTTAGAAGGGCTCTATGTTAAAACCTCCTATTTTAGCTGAATTGCATTGAATATTTATGTTGGGCTAGATTTTTTAATTTAATTAGTATTAAAATTCAGGGGGTGATGCATGTATGCCTCCTTCAAAATTTGATAGAAATGACATACATTTATCTAGAGATAATAATAAAAAATTGTTATAAAGCTCTCTCCTTCCATCTATCTCTACAAAAGCAGTCATTTGACAAGTGTTGCACATTCTTTTCGTCCTTTTTTGATTCCATTAGCACCTTCTACTATAAATATATCCCCCTCTTCTCCCCAAATTCATAGTATATATTCTCATTAAAAAAAATTCATAGTATATTGACCGTGACCATGGCTAGTGAGAGACTTAGAGTAGACCAATCTTTCAGAAACAAAACCTCCATTGTCGATATCCATATATTGGTTGTAGATGATGATACTACATCTCTTGCCATTGTTTCTGCGATGCTTAGAACATGGAAATATGATGGTACTTTTTTCTTTTGTTTAAAGACTTTAATCTCTTTGAATTTGGCTTCTTGTTTAATTCACAGATAGTTGCATGGTTAGGGTTTTGACATGCCTTTATATACATGTTTTATAATATTCATTCTGTTTGAACACTTTCATTCCAGCCATTTTTATTTCATTTATGTGTTTCGGGACTAATAACTTTTGAATCACATACACAGACGATTAAAATTCTTCTGCCTATAAAGTTGTGAATTTCATTAATTTCCAACAAATATGATTTTTATTTTTAATTTTTCCAATCAAATCATTTTTCCCTTTAAAATAGATCTCACACTTGTTTTCTAGTATTGTGATTTTGGATCTCATATCACACTAATTTGGTAAGGCTTTGTGTGCATGTTTTTTGACTTAATGTAAAAGATTTCTTCGTTTTCATTGTCTGTAAGAAATTGAAGGGAGATTTTTTTTTTTTTTTGGGAAGATTGAAGGGAGAATTTAAGTTAACATACTTGGCTTTCTAAAAACACCGAAACTTGTTTTAATGTTCTTTCTTGACACGATTGCTTTGAATCCTTTCCTTATATTGTTACTATTATGTTTCATGAATTTTCTTATCGTCATTAATTTGTTATGCATGCATGTTTTTTTCACTTTTTTTTTTAGATATTTCTTCCATTTGTCTACATTTCACTATGAGAAAAAGTTTAGTGAAAAATGTGGCATAATTAGTGTCTTCATCTATTGCACATATAATAGATTTAATTTCCTTTCAAAAAAAAAAGAGATTTAATTTTTGTTCACATGTATTACAAATTGAAATTTTACAATCTTATTCTCTCAAACTATTATGTTTTGATCGTTTTTACTTTTCATTGGCTCAAAGTTCTTGCTTGTGTACTACAATTTTTTTTAATATATTATCCATGACATAAATGATTGAAATCTATAATATTATTTTCTTACCAAGAGACTATATATGCCTCTAATCCTTTCCCAAGATTTACTAGATCTATGTATATACTCTATTCTAGAGGTGTCCAACCCACCCGACCATACTCAACTTGATGTCACTCGATCCTACTGCTTCGGTGATCGGACATAGGCCTTGACCTCCCTAAACCCTTGGTGGGTTGGTTGTGGGTCTCCTCTTTCAAAACCCGTGAAACTTGACTCGCCTGAAATATGTCAATTTCGGCAATTTTTCAAGCATTCTAGCGACTTTTTTCAGCTTACTTTTTGATGGATTTTGGTAAGCAACATAGCTAGACTGGCAGAAATATTACACCAGATCCGGCAAGTTCTTTGCATGATTTAGTAGAAATCTCACAGGATTCAATGAGATTTCCACTAGATTTGGTTAGATCTCACTAGATTTTGGATGGATCTGGTTAGATCTCGTCGATTTCCGACAGTTTTTCAGTTTCACCCGAAACCGATTACCACCTAAAGGAAACCCAACCTGTGAAACCAGACACTCTTACTAGTTGGTTGCGAATCTAGGAACTCCCCACCTGATTTGATCTGGTCGATTGCAGGTTGGGTACAAACCTGATCCATAGATAGCCCTACTCTATTTATTTTTTACATGTAAGGTATATTTGAATACTACTTATTACTGAAATCACTGTAATAAAATAATTTTTAAATGTGTAAATAGTGCTGTGAGACCCAGTTTTAAAGTTGTTTTCTTGATGAAAAAAAAAAAAAAAAAAAAAAGTAGTTTGCGGGTCCTGTGAACAATGCACGGGACCCACACAAAACGTATGGGACGCAAACATGGAGGAGAAAACGTGTATCCAAACATACACGTAATAAACATTTCTTTTTGTCAATTTTGTGGAACGATTGTTATATTGCATTTTAAGGATCAAATTTCCTTCGGTCAATTAATTTAACATTCTTCACCCAAGTATTTAAAATTAGATCTTAGATGTGAAATGCTATATATGTGAAATCACTTTTGTTTAATTTGTACTTAGTAGGAAAAAGGTTTCGACATTTCCTTTCTACAGTGATTCCTTTATAAACTAATAACTTTGTTGCTATTGCTTTAGTTGTGGCTGTTAGAAACCCACTGGATGCTTTGGCTACCCTCCGGATGCAAAAATTCGACCTTGTTATTACAGATCTGCATATGCCTGTAATGAATGGGCTTGAATTGCAAAAGCAAGTCGAAGAAGAATTCAAGCTGCCTGTGATTAGTGAGTGCCATTTTACATCAATGATTTTAATTGTTTCACATTAAAAAAATAATAATAATAATTTACTAGTTATAGTTTAGTTTCCTTAAATAACAAGGCACTGATTTCATCTATAAAATGTTCCACTAAGTGTTTGATTATTCACGTTATAACACAATTTTGTCTACATAGTTTAATAGGCTTTTGTTATACATAAGGATAAATGCATTAAGCACCATATTTTCTAATCATTTTTTAAAATGATCAAATTTAATTACAAAATTGGTTGTAACTTAAAGTTGGAATCTTACTCAATATTAGATGTGAGTTTTAACAAAACCACAATTGGATTATATCTTCTTTTTATATCCTCCATGCATGCAAAATTTCTAAAAAATTAAAGATCAATAACTATATCATCAATAAATTGTTTAAATTGCAAGTTTTTATAATTTAAAATTGTGGATAAAATATAAACTTATAGACCATATAGTAAATAATATCTGATTGACACAAAATTTGACATATGTATTAAGAGCGTAAAAAATATGCAATCTAAATGTTAGATTTTCGAAATATGTAGTAATGTTTACTTTATTGAGTAATATTGTAGTCTAATGCTACAACTAGTTTTGTAACTAAATTTTTTTTTTTTTTTAAACTATGCATTTCAAATTTTTGTACACATGCACGCACCCAAAAAAATAATAAAAAAACCTTTTACTAAACTTGGTACTATTTCATCATATAACATAATTTTGTTTCCTAATGTATTTGTTCACTGTAATGCAGTGATGTCTGCTGATGATGGAGAGAATGCCATGTTGAAGAGTTTAGAGGGTGGAGCTGCTTTCTATATGGTAAAACCAGTAAGCCCAGAAGACCTCAAAAATTTATGGCAGTATGCTGTTGCAGCTAAAAGAGGCAAATCTGTTGTTATCGAAGACGTCAAAAACATTCCAGTTAAATCATCGGTTGTTTATTGCGAAAATAAACAATCTGCAGCATCATCTGTGAATCAAGAAAAACAAGATAAAAAGGATTCCAAGAGAAAGGATGCCCCAAAAAAAGGAAAGGAAGATGGGAATCAAAAGAATCGTGGAGCCCGTAAAAGGCCAAAGGTGGTTTGGACAACTTCACTTCACAACCGATTCTTGGAAGCCATAAAGCATATAGGCTTGGATAGTAAGAGATCTCTTGCTAATTACAAACTCTTTGTTTATGCTTAGTTTTCAGTTGCAATTTCTATATTATGTTAGTATTTCTAATGTTTATCTTTCTAATTTTGATTCTCTCAGAGGCTGTGCCTAAGAGGATTCTCGAGATCATGAATGTGCGGGGCTTAACTAGAGAAAATGTCGCCAGTCATTTACAGGTTTGGTTCTACGTTAAATTTTTCATTAATATATCCTTTTTGGCTAAGCTTAGGTTTTGGTTGTTAAAATGGAAGCAAATAAAAAAGATAAAAATTTATTTAATTTTTTAAATGTCATTTTTTAGAATTTAATTATAAAACTTGTACAATTGAGCATCTCGTACATTCAGTTATTGAACATAGGCCATTGATAACCTATTTTTGAAATAGTTATAATATTTTGTTAACTTCTCATAGTTTAAACCTTTTTCTTTTTCTCTAAACTCTAAACATTTTGTACATGAAAAAATGTCAATTAAATTACAAAACTTTTAATTAGAAATTTGACAACTTAAACCATTAAAAACTTAAAAATCATAAATGAAAGTTGCAAAAGGATGGTTCTATAGACGTCCAATTAAGTGTTGAGATGTTCGAAACAGACAATTAGATTGTATAGGACCATTTACTTTCAAATAATATGTCCAAGATAAAATCTCGTGTCTTTATTTCCAAAAGCGCTTTAGGCTTTATACCCCTTAAATTAGAGATAATTCATTTTTTTGTAGATAATGCGGAAAGCAAATAAGGGATCAAGATCTAATTGGATTTTTAGGGTAGTCTGTATGCAACTCATCAAATCCTATCAAATTTTTTTTTTCAATTAAATAATTATGAATTTTGAAATCATCAATTTATTAAAAGATTAATTTCTTCATCCTTATAACTTCACCTCCAAAGAGAAAAAAAAAATGGGGGAAAAAGTTTTGTCTCTAAAAAAAAAAAAAAAACTTCTTAAAAAATGCCACCCACAAATAGATGTTGAATTTTTTTTTTTTTTTTTGGTATTGAAAATAGACGTTGAATTGAATGAGAATAAACTCAAATTCTTAAAATTAAGTGAAAATTTTGCATTCTAAACAAGTGTAGTTTTTTTTATAAGAAAAAAAAAAAAAAAAACCCTACGGATGCCATACAGGGGAACCATCAAGAAAAATCCATGATCTTTGTGTTTGCATTACATCTACGTGTGTTTTATTTTACTTAAACCTTAAATAGTGTAATTAAATATTTAAGTGTGTGTCTGTCTAGAAGATAATTTGTTTCTCAAAAAGAATACTAAAAATTGTTTAAATTCCCTTAATAATATCATACAATTTTCCTCGCGTAAACATCATAAAGTACATACTTGTTCAAAAACAACATTTTCATAATTTCATTCTCAAAAAAAAAAAAAAAAAAACATGTACATAATTCCGATTCTTATTAAAAAAAAAAAAACATTTACAGAAACAACCAATTAGTATTCATAGTTTCACATAGGGAATAGTGTTAAATTATTAATTTTTCCAAAATTTTAAGTAATTAAAAAATGGTAAATTTAATCAATTAATCACATGCTTTACTCCTTCTCACATGTAGACTCAAATTCCTTTATAATAGGTGAGGCTCGATACGTGAGATTTTAAATGAGAAGTAGAGTGGAGGAGATAAAAAATAAACTTAGGATTTCCTGCTTTGTTACCGCATTAAATAACCGACTGTTCCAAAAAAATTTAAAAATGATAAATTTAATCATCTAACATCATATTTTTAACAAATAGAAATGCAATAAATACAATAAAATAGTGCATATACAATGAACTAATTGGTGTTCATAAAATATTAAGTTTTTTGTTTGCAAGTATATAGGTTGTATAACTCTTTGAATATGTTATGTTGCGAAGTTCACGTATCTCCAATTGAACAAAGTTTATCTCAATGCTCTAACCAATATAAATTTGTACCTTATAAGAAATGCACCACTTATCAAGCGGGTATAAGTAATAATATTATTATTATTGTTTTGTTTTTGTGCGAAAATAGAGTATTTAAATGTATAGATATGAACATATCCACTCGTTTATGAAGATTGATAAGATTTTTTTTTTTTTTTTTTTTTTTTTTTTTTTTTTTTTTTTTTTTGTAAATGTATTAGTTTACACACTAAAAACATTAGAGTACCTTAGACCCTAACGATAGTTTTAGACTTTATGCCACCGCTTTTGCCAATGATGGAAACTGTTCTACACTTCTACCATTATTGAAAGAAGTAAGGTGCACTTTTGAATTGGAGTCTTAAGTCGTTATGAATCATTATTGGTTTTCAATGAAAACATACTTGCCCAATTATGTTATTTGTTTCTTAATCATTATAATTGCTCATATTTATGCATATGAATATTGCAGAAGTATCGTTTATTCCTAAAGAAAGTCGCGGAAAGAGGTCTTTACACCTCAAAGGGCTTATCTATGAGATCAAACTTTGCCTCTGGTCTTCCTCCATCACTCATATTCAAAAATTTCCAACAAAACTATCCCCAATTCCCAGAACAGCAACAGAGGAGAACGTCTATGTTCCAACCAGGATTTGGAGGTAATTTTACGACACTAAATGGTTCTGTCCTTGGTGGTATCCCTTCAAATAGGGCATCTTCAAGTGGAGCTCAGTTTGGATATGGGGATTCCTTCAATGCTCTCAACATAGGCCCTGCACATTTTCCTGTTAAGCATAATTCTTCAAGTTCCAACTTTGTGCCTCAACTAGGACAAGAGCAATGGCGCTCATCAAACAATCTTCAGCAGCCATTGTTTGGAAACATAAATAGTCCTCCTCTTTATCAAGCAAATCGTCCAGGTTTTGGTAACAATGTTGGATTGAATTTTCCATTGCTGGGAGATATGACATATGGCCCTAAGAAAAATGCTACTAATGGTCTAGTGAATACTTCAAATTGTAATGACACATACCCACAGCAAGCTCAACCAATTAGGCCTCATATTCTAAACGATTCCATGTTGAACTACAACTTTTACACACCTGGAATTCTCAACCCTAGTTATATTCCAGAAACTAAGAACAATATGGGGTCCCTCAACAGTTCTAATGCAGCTCCAAATTTTGGCAATAACAATGGTGTTAATGCTGGAATCCAAATAAGTAATGGGAGAGAGATAATTGGAACAAATGAAAAGAGTTTCAATGACAATGGGACATCAAATGGTCCTCGCAGTGGCTATGGAATGTTGAATGGGCACAATGACAACATCGGTCTTGCAACAATGGGGAATGGAACGTTTGGTAAATACATGGAACAAGGAGAGTCTCCTTCCGCTGGGTTTGAGAATGCAAACCAATTGCTACCATGGTTTAACAATGTCAATCAACAAGAAAATGCTTTGCCAATATTTCAAACACGGTCACAGCAACAACCCAATCTTGTGAATGGAGGAGAAAATGACTATTCCTATGATGATCTGCTGAATGCCATTTCTCTCATGCCAAACTTAGGGGAGGATGATCTCAATGAGCTTTTCTTGGAGGAAACCTACAACCAACCTCCATCTCAGGTGTGTTAGAAAAAAAAATCCTTTAGCAAAAAGTAACTTTGAGTTTGATTTTTATGTTTATAGTGGTTCATATGTAAGACAGTTGTTTTAGAACTTATTTAGGTAACAAGTTGTTATTGAATTTCATATGAGCTTACTATTAATATCACTTTAATATTTATCATTAACAGCATATCATCTCCATGGTTGTGAACAAATTTATGAAACACTGAAAAAATATTACAAATTTTACTATAAACAACTCAAAAATTAATGTGATAAGAATCTAATTGGTGTAACTTAAATGATATAAAAAATAAATATTTGCAATTTGAATTTTTTTTTTTTAAGTGGTGACAAATAATTTTGTATGTGTGTGTCTACATATATACTTAATTGCTTCATTAAGAACCACTGCGTGTTTTACTTTGTATGTAGCAACAAGGTGAGGAAGAAGAACCTTTTGATGAGGATCCTCTTGTGAATGAAATCCAAATTCTTGAACTTTCTGGTTCATCCAGTCTTGAAGAGAATCCACCTTTAAGTGAACCAGTCTTTAGCCCGGTATATGTCTAATGCATTTCAGTATTGATTTTGCCTTATGATAAATACATCTAAATTATTCTTGTAGTACTTGATCTAGTTTCCCTCTCCAATATACAAGTGCAAGAAGATTTTATAATTCGCGTATATATTGGAAGCCAACTTGTTAATAGTTAATTTTCTTAATCGCCACTTGCTTGTTTCTGTATTTTTTTTTTTCTCACAAAAACCACAAATAATCACAAGAATTAGTAGCCATTGACAATATTCAAAATTTCAACCTAGAAATTTTATTGTTTGCATTGTCATAGTAGCTATGATAATTCTTGACGCCAAATTTACTATCACTGTGTTCAGAATCAAGGCGGTGAACAACTAGTGGACTTGGACTTTGATGTCGACATGTTTATTTCGGTGGAGAGCCCTGATCAAAACCTCAACCAGGCAAATTCAGCTTTTATTTTATTTGAAGCATTCTATAATATCTTGCATACAATAAGTCTACACAAACCCCAATAAGAGAGGAAATTACTTTGAGTTCATATATGATTTACCTCTAAACTATTTTTTATAATTTTTTGAATCAGACCCATAGTTTAAGAGCTTCTCAATGAAGTAATGAAAACATTGATGTTCCTTAACATTTCTTCGACACACTGGCCTAGGTTTTTAAAAAATCATTCCTCATTCTTGCAATTTCTATGAAAAAGTGAAAGCATATATGCTAACTTTTACACATTAGCCCTCCTAAGAAAATAGTCTGGCCTCGCCACTGCTTTGATACAATCATTTTTGCCTCCTTATCATAATTAAGTTCATAACCCCTTTGTTATAATGTGTACAGCAACAACTCATGAGCTCGAATGATCTCTATGGCATGAGTCAGGTGGAGAATAATGTTAATACCCCGTTGGAAAGCCAGGCATGATCTTAAAGAACTCTAATTTTATCCCTAATGAATCTACTAAATTGTTTTTTTTTTTTTTAAGTTTCAAAATCTCTCAACTTTTTCTAATGAAAATTTTGGGTTCGATTTTTTTGTAAGGGATGGGAGGACGACTTCATTGACTCCTTGTTTAGTCTTAGCCCCAACCTGCAGATGCTAGAGTGAGAAAGTTCTGATGATCCAATCCAGTTGCGGAGAAACTTTATTATCTCTATGAATTAATTATGTTTTACCATGTTGTTATGACATAGTATAATTGTGGTTTCATTTTGAACTTGTTCATGGCCTCGTAGCAATTTTACTATGGAAACGCCTGGGACATGTGACTATGAATGTGAACTTATTTTAGTTTGTCGTATTTTTATTATAAGACTTTCTATATGGTTATCTGTGTATATCTTAACCGTGAAACTTGGTATCAAGCTAGAAGTTTCACAAAAAATATATCTAGCTTGAAATAAGTGTTTGCTATCTCTCTATTTAATTGCTAAGAATTGATTATGTATATCGCTTTTTTAATAAAATTATTTAGTTGTACTACACTCTCATCTATAAGAGTGGATTTAATTTATGAAGAAATTACATCGTACATTATTTTTTAAGGGTGTTTGCAATGCGGTGTAGTTTTAGGTCATTTTTAGTGCTGCATTATATAGTATAATTTAGCCAAAATTATAACTGCATCACACCTCATTTTTGTATTCATTTATATATATATATATATATATATATATATATATATGTGTGTGTGTGTGTGTGCGCGCGCGCGTGCGCGTGCGTGCGTGCACGTAGTGCGGTGCGTTTTAGAGTTTAACTAAAACCATATCCGTACCGCACTTCTTTTTTGTGGTCGCATATGTGTTGCAGTATAGAAGATGCAGTTTGAACATTTTAAACCTAGTATATTTTTCAAGTTTTAGGCTTTTCCTGCCTAGTCCAAAATTGATTTTTCCCTTTATTTTGAGCCAAGTTTCAAACTATTGAACTAATTATTCTTTATTTTGGACTAGCTTTCCTAATCAACACTTACTAGGGTTATTAAACTTTTTTTTTTTTTTTGGGAAAAATAGGGTTATTAAACTATTAATAATATATTTAATATTAAAAAATAAAAATATTAATATATATAGAGGGTGTAGTGTTGTGCGGTTTGTGCGGTTTTCTTATTAAAAAACCTCAAATTACACTATATTATGCAGTGTGGTGCACTGTTATTTGCAATATGGTGCATTGTCACTTGTGGTGCAGTACAATTATGCCATTTATGATTTTGTATGGTTTGGTGAAAATTGTGCTATTGACTATCTGAAGTGACCAAGAAATTTAAAAAAAAATAATAAAAGCATTAGCACGTGAGCTGTTAGAGCCTAATTTTGGATTAGATGTATTTGTCCTGAATCCAAAACTTCTGTCCCACTTTTCCTGCTCCACTCTATACTCCACCAATAAAAATTTGTCACGTATTCACCTAATTAATTAAATACTATCATTTAATTGACTTATTAATGTTACCGTTATTAATTAATAGTAGTATTTAATAAATTAGGTAAACACGTGGTAAGTTTTTATTGGTGGAGTATAGAGTGGAGTAGGAAAAGTGGGACAGAAGATTTGGACTCATTTGTCCTAGATGTATTCCCTTATGGCCAAGACCTTCAAAGCTAAATACTTCCCTAACTAAAACCTAGAGAGCTACATTCCCAAACCTCACCATTCTTGGACTTGGAAGAATATTGCTACACCCCCCCCCCCCCCCTAAAACAACAAACACACCCTGCCTTACACCAAGGTCATTGGTTGATAGGTAATGGTCACCATATACTCCTCACCCATCCAGATTGGTACCATTGTCCTAAACAAACATTAGTTGAGAATAATCTTCTAGATGGCACTGTGGCTGACCTAATTGTCCCATACTTACAAACTTGGAGATATGAATTGGTTAAAAAAATCTACCCGTATCCCCTGTGTACAGAAATCCTTCATCTCCCCCTGCCTAAGACTGATGGAAACAAAGATGGATTGCTATGGAGACACTCCCCATCTGGAGACTACAAGGTCAAGAAGGCTTACCAAATGATTCAACAACATGACCAAAACTCTATAACAACAAATGAGAGGCCCTTTGGTATCCCTCAGTATGTCTGTAAGCTAGTTTAGAAAGTAAAATTGCCCATGAAAATCCTTAATTTTATCTGGAAGCTTCTTCATGACAGTATTCCTGTTTTTTCAATCCTAAACAGCAGGGGAATTGCAGCTCCCACCAGATGCCTCTTATGTGATGACAATGATGAAACCATTAACCATCTGTTTCTAACATGCCCCTTTGCAAGAGCTATATGGCATGGTTACACCCTGGGAATCAGAACCTCACATTTAGCAAATGCTTCCGTCAGACATTGGATAGCTAGTTGCTTTACTGCTTCTTGCCTCCTGGAGCAAAACAGGATGATGTTCCTTCAATCCTGCTTCACCACCCTTTGGTCCTTGTGGAATCATATAAACTTGGTCCTACATCAAGGAAAAACACCTAACCCCATGGAAGTGATTCTAACTTCCCAATCTCTCTTGTGCAAGTACCAGGATGCTTTCAAGAACAACCACTCTCAAGTTAGCAAGCCAATTCAACATTCTTATCAAAGACCTCAAAATCAAAGGTGGCAAATAATCATCAAGGTAGCAGCTCATAAAAATAAAAGATCCTGGAGGAGTGGGTATGCGTATGATGCAAAGAGCATGGAAGGTAGAGTTCTATTTACAGGTGGAGTCAGCAAAGGAAGGAAAACCCCTAACCTGGTGCTTCAGGATGCAATGGGTGAAGCAATTTTCAAGGCAAAGGAGCAGTGGCGACTTTAGGAATTTTGTCCAGGGTGTTCCTATTCCACTTTGAAAAAATTTTGGGTCATTTCAGTCTATTTCGGGTGTTTCGGTAAATACCAGCCGAAATTCAAGATTTGGCAAGCATGAAGTTTGTACTTTAAAAAAAAAAAAATCTTAAAACCATAACAAATTTGTATTCTGTGCACCAAAAAACCTCAAAAGGAAAAAAAAATAATAAAAAGAAAAGAAATTAACAAAAGTACCTAAACAATAAACTATAAATTCATTTGAAATATTAATAAAATTATTAATTATTATTGTTCAGTTATTTCATACATTTTTTTGTCTTTTATAAACTATAATTTGTTGTATTGTTGTTTCATTAATTATTAAATTATTAATTTTTGTTTAGCCTAACATAATTTCATTTGTTTGTCTTTTATAATGTATTAGTTAATTAAATTATTAAGTATTGGTGTTTAGTTGCTTCATTCATTTTTTTTACTAACTACTAGGAGTCTAGCACACACCCCACTGTGCGTTAGCAGTTATTAATTAGCACACACCTCATGTGCGCATACACCCCTGCCTCTGCATGACTTTTACTTCTCCAATTCAGATTCTTTATTACGATTTTTTTTTTTTTTAAATTTTAGTTCAAAATTTGTTTGGCATAAAAATTTTGAGGGTGCTCTTGATATTGCTTGAGGGTGTTCCTATTTTTTTTTTTTAAGGGTAAACAAATAAAAAAATTTAAATTATTATATATATATAAAAAAAAAAAATTCAAGCCAGGGTGTTCCTAGACTCTAAGTGGCGTCGCCACTGCAAAGGAGCTTGGTTTCAACAAAGTTATCATCCTCAGTAACAGCAAAAGGCTTGGACAAATCTGCAATGGATCAAAGAAGCCAAGCCTTTGTTGAAACCAAGCTTTGTGTTCCTAGACTAGTTCTCTCTCGTGTAGTAGATTTGGCCTACATTACTACTTGTTTTCCTGTCCACCTATGTAGGCTAAACACCACCGCTTTGTGAGCTAGGTGGCCTTTTGTACTCCGTGCTTTTGCTTTTGTTTTTTTCTTTCCTTGTTAGCCAGTTGGCCTACTGTACTCTTTCCTTTTGGTTAATGAATGTGTTTCTGGTATTTAAAAAAAAAAAAAAAAAAAAACCTGGTCATATTAAAAAAAAAAATTTAAAAACTTAGAATTATAGAGTTATTGTTTATGTGAAGTTGTGAGAAATCGCATCCACACCCCAACCTTTCAAATAGTTTGGCATAACCCACATGAATGCATGGAGTTGTATTATTACCTTTCAAGAGTGAAAGATTTACTCATTTTATCATCCTTCTAAATTAGGGGTTTTACATTGAGTTACAACTTATTTAATTTGAAAAATAAGAAAACCAAAAGAATTAAAAAGTTCATCTTTATTGATGAATTTAATTTTATTAATGAATTAAAATTGTACATATTTGTGTAGTAACTGAATATTACTTGGCTTTGGTCCTAAATAGAATCTAAGCCAAAGTACATGGTTTTAAATCCTAGTTAAATTCTTCAAAGATAAAATTACACAGAAAAGACTTGATCTAAAACTCTTGATCTAAGTTTGGAGGTTAGGTTCCAAGATAGGAAGGAGTTAAGCACTCATCTTGCTCAATGAAACTGATCTTCTAGACTTTGGTGGCTAATGATCATATCAAATCATTCAATCAATTTCTATATCCAAGAACATGTGATTGCAAAGATTAAAACAAACATTCAAGAGCATAACGAAACTCTATTCTAGGTATGCAACGACAGATTGAAAGAATTGAAACAAATGGTGAATACGTGTGTGATGTGATAAACCTTAATCTAGAATATGTTATTCTAGTATTTTAAATAAAAAACATGGAAACACATTTATAACTAGGAAAAACTCTAAATAACGAAATTAGAGTGCTTTGAATTGATAATAGAGGGGAATATTTATATTGGATACAGTGGGGTTTAGAATGAGAGCTTTTCAATGTGAGGTAAAGGAAATTATGAACTAGGTGCATTAATTGAGAGTTGAGAGGTGCTACGTCCACAACATTTTTACAATATTTTTACAACAAATCAGATGTGGTTAGTTGTTATTGGTTTAAATTTGAACTTATCGCTTAAATTACTTTTCTATCCCACCATTAACAACCTGTAACAACCTGCCACATAGGATTTGTTGTAAAAATGTTGTGAAAATGTTGTGGACACAGCATTTTCCTTGAGAGTTTGGACGGACTGGGGAGCAAGTAAAAAGGTAGAAAGTTCGGTTCTTCCCATAACAACTAGCAGGGTTAACTTTAAAAAATTATATCTTGCTCATTGCTTAATGAAAATGATCAATTTCTTGTGCTCAAATTGAAGTCTTGGATGTCTAGTTTCAATTAAAATTGACCTCACTCAAAAATTTGAAGTAGTCTAAGAGATATTCACGAAATAGTGAGCAGGATTCATTTCATGGAGAACAGTTTCAACCCAATTATCATTAATTGCTCCAAAATTAACTTTGCTTTACCATAAACAAGCCCCAACTAACTTCCAAAATTTTCAAATCATCCCTTTAATAGATTAATTTCACCCAAAATAAAGGGTATCATTAATGCTTTAACAACTAGATTAATTTAGTGCATGCTACTCCATGGTAAATTGTATTGTCAACCAATAGTGTTATAACACATCATTTAATTTAATTTGGACTAAAAATAGACTAATTAAAATCAAGAGTTCATAATCACATGTAGTCAGGATTTAATTTATACAAGTGCACATTAATGTTAAAACATGTTTCTTTGATATCTTTTAATCTAGTTGTCCAATTAAGGCTCATGAACTGCCGTTTTGAGGGTTATGACTTCAACATTTATATCATGCAATGGAAAACAGTAAAACTATAGTTCATTCCTATGATGTGATGTGGTGATGATTTGCAATGGGATGAAAATAGCAAAGTGAGTTCAAATTGTTGTTGCAAAATGAAGTGTCTACATAAATAAATTATGTTAATGCGATTAAATTACTATCATTTGGTCTTGGTTTTTGCCATAAAGGGTTGCCTAGTTGATACAGTTAGAGCCATGCTTAAAACTCTCACCTCTTCTCAAAAGTATTGTCTTCTTACACCCCTCCCATGATAAAAAGCTCTCCAATTATAGGTCATTCTAATCCTACTTGTTTTACTTCCCTTCAACCGCAAGTTAGCAATGTCTCTCCCACCTCCAATGTTCATCACATTCACCAAAAACTGATACCCATCTTCATGGAAAGAGAGTCGAAGTCTCTATTCCTTTTATATGCTATAGTATTACGCAATGTCTTCCTCTCATATAAATGTAAATCTCATGCGCAACAATGCAAGTGCCACATGTGGAGTCCACTTTTATGTAAAAGGAAATTGGTATACTGAATAATTTCATCTAAACCCTAGTGGTTGGCTAAGTGATTCGTAAAGCCTCATGATATCCATAAAATTCTAGATTCGAAATCTCTTGCCAACATCTTGGAGCTACCTCTAAGGGATTTTTTTGTATAATAACTTGGTGTGTGTAAGATGAAAGATTGCATATACTTAAGTGAATAATTAGATTCCACTACAAAAAACGCGGGCTATAGCCGCGTTTTTTTAGCCGCGTTTGCAAAAAAACGCGGCTATACCTGACCTATAGCCGCGTTTCTAGGAAACACAGCTATAGACTGAACCTATAGCCGCGTTTTTTAAAATGCGGCTATAGGTTAGCCCTATGGCTGCGTTTAAAGTGCATTTGGCTGCGTTTTTTCGTCGGACCTATAGCCGCGTTTATAAAAACGCGGCTATAGGTCCAACCAAAAAATATTTTTTAAAAATATGGCATGTACAGTTGGGGAAAATTTTTTTATAAAGGTGGGGCTATAGCCGTGTTTTATGAGAATCACAGCTAGAGCCCTAACCTATGGCCGCGCTTTTTAAAACGCAGCTATAGGTTAGGTCTCTAGCCGCGGTTGTAAGTGCGTGCAGCTACGTTTTTTTTGTCGGATCTATAACCGCGTTTTTAAAAACGAGGCTATAAGTCCAGTGGGAAAATATTTTTTTATAAGCATGCATATACAGCTGAATAATATTTTTTTTTTTTTTTTTTTAATGGAGGACCTATAGCCGCGTGTTTTAACAAACGCGGCTTTAGCTAACATGGAAAAATAATAAAAAAAAGGGAAGGCCTCAGATGCGTGTTGGTATAACATATTATTTTATTAATGGAGGACCTATAGCCGCGTTTTTTAAAACACGGCTATAGGCAACATAAAAAATAACAAACAAAGGGCTAGCCTCAGATTTGAATAGGAATAAAATATTATTTTTGTAATGGAGGATCTATAGCCGCATTTTTAAAAACGCGGCTATAGGTCCAAGCAAAGAATTTTTTTTTTAACAAGATGGCTTTTACAGCCGAATAAATTTTTTTTTTTTTTAGTTGAGGACCTATAGCCGCGTTTTTACAAACGCGGCTTTAGGTAACACAAAAAAATAATAAAACAAACGTGATAGCCGCAGATATGTATCGGTATAAAATATTATTTTTTTTAATTGAGGACCTATAGCCGCGCTTTTCCAAACGCGGCTATAGGTCTTCCTTTAAAAAAAAAAGAAAAAGGATGACCTGACCCCCCACCTACCCCATTTATTCCCTACCACTCAATTCAAAATATCTCATCTTTTCTCTCCTTACTCCGTGTTCTTCATTTCATTTCTTTTCTTTTTCTCTCAACGCAAGCCTTCTTTCTTTTTCTCTCAACACAACACAATGAATTCTTTTCATTTTTCCAGCAAGGATGACTGAAGAACTTCATAGGAAAAGCTATGGTTCATTCATCTCTACTATTTGAGGTAAAAAAATTTTAATCTTTTTATGGGTATTTAACTTTTGCTAGAGATTATTTTTTATCTAAGCTTTATGAGCATCTATATGTATGGGTTGTACATTGGTAGAATTATTTGATTTTGAATATGTTGGATCTATGCTTAAATTTGTGCTGTTGTGTTTGAATATTTTGGCTGTGTTTGTATTGTGAGTACAAGTGTTTGATTTTGAATTTTTTGGGTTTGTGTTTGATTTTGAATTTTTTGGGTGTGTTTGTATTATGACTATGTTGTGTTTGATTTTGAATTTTCTGGGTTTATGTTTGATTTTGAATTTTTTGGTTTGTGTTTAATTTTGAATTTTTTTTTTTTTTTGTTTGAATTTTGAATTCTCTGGGAGAAAAAAAAAACCCAGAAATATTTTTTTTTTGTTTTTAAAAAAACCTGTAGCCGCATTTTTAAAACGTTGCTCAAAGTGGGTCTATAGCCGCATTTTTATAACCGCGGCTAAAGGTCAGACCTATAGCCGCAGTTTCAAAACGCGGCTATAGGTCTGACCTTTAGCCGCGGTTATAAAAACGCCGCTATAGACCCTCTGGGGTTATTGCTGCACAGTATAAGCCTGGTTTGTAAACACGGCTATAGAAAACGCGGCTATAGGCTATAGCCGCCTTTTTGGGGTCTATAGCCGCATTTTTGAAACGCGGCTATAGACCCTTTTTTTTGTAGTGTTCTCAAAGAGACCTGAATACCGTCGTTTGCCAACAAACAAAAAAAATGAGATTCTGACTCCAAGTAAATGAACAAAGAATTACAAAGGACCTTTCAATATCAAAAAGGATAATCTCTATTTGAAATTAGCTCATTTCATAGTTCATACTGTATTAAATTTTATATTTAAAAGTGTATAGATTGCAATATTATTTAAAATTTAAATTATATGGAAATTTGTACACTATTAGATGCCAAAAAAAAAAAATCTTAAAAATGAAACAGATGAAATTGAGACATCTTTATATAGATAATGAAGGGTGCATGACTTGCCTACAAAAACTTAAATTTCTAATCCCGAAACAAATATTGAAAACTCAATGATACTTATACACATAACATATGTTGCATTGGTTATGGGTTCATTCCCCCTTCTTTTTTTTTTTTTTTTCTTTTTTTTTTTTTAAGATTTGATTGTTAGGGGAGAGGGAGATTTAAACCCTAAATATCTCTGTTAGAAACACTAAAAGATATCAATCAGTTAAATTATAAGGCTCCTGACAACAATATGTAAGTATACAACAACTATTTGAATATATATATATATATATATATATATAATATTTAAACATTATCACATCTTCATCATTTACAAACCAATAATCAAATCTCTTGCTAGAATTGTGATCTTACAAAGTTTTTTTTTTTTTTTTAGAAACTACTTATATATATATATATATATATATATATATTTTAAAGAAAGTTTCAACCTATGTCGTCGATTCCTAATAATAACTCTTTATCATCAGACTAAGACACCAATCAGTTTTTTGTGTAGCCGGTGATTGAACCCCAGATCTCTTATACAACCATCAAAGATTTTACAAGTTGAGTTAACTAGAACCCATAAGTAATAGTTTTAGTTAATGTGAAAGTACAATAATTTCACAAAAAATTATATTACATTCTCGCTAACCCAAAATGTGGTTTAGTGGTTATTAATTAGTCCGCTTTGGACTATCATACAAAATTCTTCCTATAATTATTTGGTATGTGCAAAGCGGGAAATAACATAGACCCAATAAATAATCAGTTGCTCAAAATGTCCTGAACAACCACGATATGGGGAATTCTTGGCTGGTGCCAGATTTGTTTTTCTTTTTTTGTTTAATGTCCAAGGCAGATTAATTATTAGAGAAACAGAAATGATAAAATTGATTTAAAAATTAAAGAAGCCGAGCTCAAAAGCTCATAGCCCACTTTCGTATCTTCCATATAAAATTAAAAATTGGTAATTGATTCAATCAAAATATAGCTTGCCATTTTTTGTTTTTTTATTTATTTACCAAATGCTGATATTATTTAAATGGAGGATCCATGGTAATTAGTCAACAGCCTACTGTGTAGAGAACGAAGATTCACAATTCTTGGTCTCCTCTTGCCTTTCTCAGAAGCTTTCCTTTAAAATCTCCTAACTTTAAAAAAATTCTAGCCGTTAGAAAATCTATCCAAAGCTAGAACAAATCTTTTAGTACAAATACTCACTTCTTTCTCTATATTTGAACATCCAAACCACCAAAATCTCCATTAGATTTTCTTCTTCATAGGAAAACATTGAGAAAATCTTTTGGTTAGATTTTGTTATTGGATTTAACCATGATCTCTAGTCGTTGTGCAGCTTGCAAGTATTTGAGAAGAAGATGCCCTTCGGATTGCATTTTCTCTCCTTATTTTCCTCCAAATGATCCTCAAAGATTTTCTTGCGTTCACAGAATCTATGGTGCTAGCAATGTCGGAAAGATGCTCCAGGTAAATAATACTATCTTTATCATTAAATAGATAATACAAACTTCTATGAATTAACATATTTATGATTTGTTCCTCAAAAAAAGAAAAAAAATTATGATTTATAAAAGACAAATCCATGGAGAGAAGTTGTATTAAACATGGGCATATATAATCTGCAATGCATTACGTCTTATATGTTTGGATTTCTTACAACATCACGGTTTTGACATTATTATTTAATCAAATTCAGCAACTCCCATCCCATCTCCGATCTCAAGCAGCGGATACTTTGTATTTTGAGGCACAATATCGACTTCAAGACCCCGTTTATGGCTGTGTTGGTATTATCTCTCAATTACATCAACAAATAAACAGTGCAGAAAGCCAGGTTGCTAAAATCCAAGCTGAGATTTCCTTCCTCAATTCTAATGCACAAGAAGTCGAAAAACCCCAAGTTGATCAGCATTTTGAAGCCAATTCCAACTTCATCAACAATTTATTGCCGGAACAAATCAATACTCTTGACCTGTCGCCCTATGGCCTTCCTTCCACTCAAACATCTTGGTTTAATTAATGTTGTTTTACAAATAATGCATGAAGTGGAAGATTTCTATGCCAAATAACACGATGCAATTAACGCATTCTCTTTCCATTATTTAGTCAACTTAATGCATATTAACTAGAAATGTTTCTTTACTCAAAAAAAAAAAAAAAAAACCCTAGAAATGTTTCGTCCTTTATTATGAATTATTTGTTTTTTATTATGGTAATAATCTTGGTAAATATATCTAGGACAAAGTTTAGCTACAACCTTCCTCAATATATATATTTTTTATTGGAAGTAAATTTTGACAAATTCACCGTTGAATTATATTTTCTTCTTATATCTTTCATACTTGCAAAATTTCTAGAAAATTAAAAATTCATTGCTATGTCATTAATAAATTATTTAAATTGTAAATTTTTGTAATTTAAATTTATGCATAAAATATAAGCTAATCGATCATATAGTAAATAATATCCAATCGACATAAATACAAGCTCATAGATCATATAGTAAATTTGATATATGTATTAAGAGCGTAAAAAATATGTAATTCAATAGTTAAATTTTCAAAATATGTAGTAATATTTATTTTATTGAGTAACGTTGTATGTATTATGAGCGTAAAAAACATGTAATTCAATAGTTAAATTTTCAAAATATGTAGTAATATCTATTTTATTGAGTAACGTTATGACCTAAGGCTACAACCAGTTTTATAGCCTAAAGTTACAACCAGTTTTGTAGCTAAACTTTATCTATATATTTATAGTTTTGCTAACATTAGCCTCAAGCATTTCTTCACCTCTTTTTATATGCTTAAAACCTAATTATTTTCATTAAAGACTACTCCTAATTGGGTTAATCATAGTCGAGGGCTACTAGACACACACAACTAATGTGGGATAAACATCTCTTTTTTTTTTTAGTAAACAATAATATTTATTAGAACACACACGAAAATAATAATATATTATAATGTATTCTCAGTACAAAAAACGAGGGCTATAAACCCAGTTTAAAACACTAATATTACTATTTTCGTATGTGTTCTAATAAGTATTACTGTTTACTAAAAAAAAATAGTCGAGGGCCACTCAACTTTAAGATCCCATTTAATATTGTTCTAATAAGAAGAGTTTTTTTTTTTAATAAATTATATTTTAGCCTAATATAAATGTATATGTGTATAAAACTCTATTCTGGAGATTTAAACCCTGATCCTTGCCCTCCACACCCCAAAAAGGTAGAGTTTTAGTTGTAACACTTTTGCGATAGATATCCTTAACTAAAAAGCTCATTAACGAAAAACAAACTACAATTAAAAAATGTTTTACAATTGTCACACTTGTTTGATATCCAGATTGAGATATTGTTTTTAGGCGAAAAACCCCTTTTAGTTCCTACATTTTCACGCGATTCTCATTTTGGTCCCTAACTTTTTTTTTCACTGATTTTAGTCCCTGAAATAAAAAAAAGTGATCTCATTTTTGTCCCTACCGTTAGTGCCCTAACAGCAAAGTCCTACATGGCAGACGATACCTGATGTGGTGCTAACGTGGCACTGATGTGTCAATTAAAATGCTATTAAAAAAATATTATTTGATATTTTTATATGCCACGTCAGCATTTAAAATTTTTTTAAAAGCCACGTCAGAAAATTTAAACCAAAAAATAAAATAAATTGAAAAACAAAACCTAAATTTTATTTTCATTTATTTATTTTTTTTCTTTAATTATTTTTTGGGAAGAACTGAAGTTGTTCTTCCTAAATCTAGGAAAAAAAATCAATCTCCAGCAAACCGTAAATCCAAATCTAGCAACCAAATCCAAATCCAAATCCAAATCCAGTAACCAAATCTACTCCATCAACTCTGGAAAAACAAGAAATAAATCCAAGCCACCAAATCACAAACAAATAAGAAATAAATAAAAAACACAAACAAACCCAGAACAAAACAAGAGCAAGGATACCCATTCCCACCGACTCTGATTCCCCCATGCCACAAGACCCGATCGAACCTCCTCATCCTTAATAAACCAAACAGATAATCAAGCAAAATCAATAGGAAATTAAAATAACAGTAGTGACGGTCAAATTGGTTCGCCATGAAAGTTCCAGCGCCACACTCGGAGTTAGGGCACTCCTTACGAAGCCTCTAGACCTTTCCGAAATCGTCCACCTTGTAGAACTGAAGGATCGCGAGCTTCACCTTCTTGTGCTTGTGCTTGATCTTCTTGGGCTTGGTGTAGGTCTTCTTCTTGCGCTTCTTGGCGCTGCCGCGGAGGCGGAGCACGAGGTGGAGGGTTGACTCCTTCTGGATGTTACAGTCGGCTAGGGTTCGCCCGTCCTCCAGCTGCTTCTCGACGAAGATGAGGCCCTGCTAGTCCAGCGGGATTCCTAAATCCTTATTTTTTTAAAAGGGTTCAGGTTTACAGATTTAAGTTTTGTTTTTCAATCGTTTCTCAAAAAATAAAAAGTTTTGTTTTTCAATTTATTTTATTTTTTGGTTTAAATTTTCTGACGTGGCTTTTAAAAAAATTTTAAATGCTGACGTGGCATATAAAAATGTCAAATAATATTTTTTAATAATATTTTAATTGACACATCAACGCCACGTCAGCACCACATCAGGTACCGTCTGCCATGTAGGACTTTGCTGTTAAGGCACTAACGGTAGGGACAAAAACGAGATCACTTTTTTTATTTCAGGGACTAAAATCGGTGGAAAAAAAAGTTAGGGACCAAAATGAGAATCGCGTGAAAATGTAGGGACTAAAAGGGGTTTTTCGCCTTGTTTTTAATAGTAAGAAATGAAAGAAGATGACACAACAAAAGTGATTTGTATTTTATAACTATTTGGCATAAAATGTGCTACTAAAGTGCTTCTATTTTATTTTATATAAACTTAATTTCATATTAGAATTACAATGAATTTAACTAATGGCCAATTTTTATCCGAAACCCCCTCCAATTTCCTACCACAATCTCTCTCTCTCTCTCTCTCTCTCTCTCCAAGAAAGTAGTCCAAGGTGTTGGGAACAAATGCATCTCATACATTAAATACACAACGGAATTAAAAACAATATTTACTCCATATGACACATCAACTCATGTTCCTCATGAATTTTAAATTAGGGTTCAATGAAAATTTACCTTAATGTAGCAAGCCTAAAAATGAGAGATGAGTGAGATCGGAAGTGAAATGGGAAAGTGATAGTAATTTTTGTAGTGTGATGTGTTAGGTTGTTTGTTATTTCTTAGAGTTTTGTTGTTTGATTTTGGGTTTGTATGGCAACTTTGGAGATGTGGCTTTGCTTTTGAGAATTATGTTGTGAAATTTCTAATGAAGACTTTGTAATTTGATAAAAGATGAGAGATAGGTGAAATGGGAACGTGAATTATATTTTAGAAACTTCGTGATATTAGGGACATTAGGTGTCAAATTGCAAAATAACCATTGATTTTTTTTTTTTTTTTTGGTTAATGCATTATTTTTGTGGAAAAAAATTATACAAAGTTGAAAATAGCTTTAAGGAAAAGTCTTCAAATATGTACTTTAGCTTAAGACAATTATTACACTTTTTGGGGAGCCTTGAAAGTTACAACTCTTTTTCAAATTTTGCAAAACATGTATGTTTCTCTAATAAAGAGCTTAAAGAGCACGTTTTGTATACTGAATAGAGATTTTTTTAGGAATTCAAACCTTAATTAGATTTTATTTTTTTGATAAGGCCCAAACTTGTTATTACTGGAGATAACACTTTTTTTTTTTTCTTTTGGTTGCAAAATGATGGCAAAAAGAGACCAATAACATGTTAGCTTAAAGGATACTTACAAGGGATGGAGTCAAAACTTGAAGTTAGGGGGCGGCTTTGCTACTAATTGCATGCGGCTGCTCCAGCCTCTAGCTCTGTTGTTTAACTGCTAAGAGTTTTTTTTTTAATTTATTTATTATTTATTTGTCTTTTTTATGTGTGCTTTTGCTATTAGGTAAGGACAAAATTATTTTATTTTAAAATTTTAAAATGGCTGTTTGTTTTGGATAAAACTGGTTGATTGAGCTTAATTGTTTTTAAGCTATTATTGAAAATTTTTGTTGTTGGGCTAATTTTTTTCGGCTTGTATATTTTGTTTTAGATTTTAGGTTTATAAATTTTTTTTATGTCCTTTAAAATGAGGAAAAAGCTAGAGTTACAAATGAACCCAGATGCAAACTAATAAGAATTTACTACCTCAGCAATTTATAAAAATGTTGTAGAAAAGTTTATGGCTCCAGTATTACTCTTAAAAAAATTAATAATATTGTTAAAGGGAGGCAAAATATAATTTTATAAAACATAATTACTAAAATTTATACCTATGTATATACTAATATCTTGTTACAAAAAAACTAGGGGGGTCCATTGCCCCCATTGTCAAAGTCTTCCTCTGTCCATGGTACTAACGTCCATCTAGACACATGGTTTAGAGTAGTCAGTTTTTTTTTTTTAATTGTTTTATTGTATTTTAAAAGAGTAATATTAAGAAGAGTTCGAATTCGGTAACAGATTGTTTTATTGTAAAACTCATGTTTTACACCATTTAATAAGAGATTGTCACATAAGCTTTTTACTTAAAATTTAAATGATCCAACCACACATAATAGCATGTCAATAAACTCACAATTAAGTTTGATTTTCAAATGAGTATTAGAATTCATTAAGTGTGGTTGTGTTTATTCTTTAATATGTAGCATGATGATGTGGCATGTTAGAATTGGAGGGATAAAACTTAGGTTTTACATTACATCCTTATAGAATTTAATCACTATATACGACTAAATTTCAAGTTTGAAATAAATCAAACAAGTAAAATAGTTTCACAAACGTGAATTTGTATTGTTGAATATGTGGTATGATTCTCTGAAATTACAAAAGAGTAATCCTCTGATCCAATCTCCTTGAAAGACTTGTTGATTGGAATTGTAGTAATGTTGTTAAGTTTTAGACCCCTTATCAGAATATGTTTAACCAAATATTATACTAAGTTGATTAACAAGATAGGTTAAACACAAATAAACACAAACAATAAAGTAATGGAAAAATTAAAGAACACCATGATATGATGACCCACGAATTGAAGTTTTTACAATAGAACTTAGACCACTAACATCCTATTGCTACCTCATATAGAAAACTTACTACCATGACCATGTGACAGTTTCGAGTCCATAGACTACTTCTTTATTTAATCTGCAACAACCACAAGTTCTCCTACTTATGACTTTGAGTCTTCACTCAAAGGTTTCAAATCTTCTTTAAAATTCTTTATGCAACAACTGAAAAAACCATCAAGTTCTTGATGTGAATCCTGATCTTGATAGTTCAAAGTGTGTGTATGAAGGTTAAAACTTCTAGATCTCACAAAAGATTTAACACACAACTTAATAAAGAATTTAGAAAGCTTTTGGGTACAAAACCCTAGATCTACAAAAGAGGCACACTCTTCTCTCTCTGAAAAGCCTTTTAAAAACGTGTTTAGAGTTTCCTTTATATATTGATGGGCCAAAAACGTATTGACCCTTGTGATAGATTAATTGATTAATTAGCCAAGTTTAATTAATTAACCAAATTATCGTGCAAATGCGTGGTAGCACAAACAAATTACCAATAAACTAAAGTGCAGCGGAAAATAAATTTGACACGGTGATTTGTTTACGTATGGAGAAAACCTCCAAGGCAAAAACCCCACGGGTGATTTTAAGGTCACCACTCCCGAAAATCCACTATTATCACAACAAGCGATTTCAAGTAAAGGAATTCCAGTACCTTCTACCAACCTTCAGTTGAACCCTTACCTCAATACCCAATTGGACTTATTCTATAGTGACAATCTCTCATTTTCAATGCACAGCTCCCAATACGTGACTAACTAATTGATGCACAGATCTCAGTACGTGGCTTACTCCTTTACATGAATCCCAATACGTGTCTAACTCCATAGCAACCTTTTGATTGTTGTAGTTGATTTGTAGCAGCTTCACATAGAAACACCAATAAGATCTTCAATGTTGGTGCAAGAGACTTTGCTTAGTCACAGAACCCAAAGGCGTACAAGAAATGCAGTAAGAACTCTTTCTTCTGTAGGAGGAGGCTAAGGTTTCAAAAAGAAAAACTTATGAAGCTTTCTAGGGTTAGGTTTTTCTTTTTCCACCTCCTTTAAATAGGAGCTTAATGGGCTTTCCTATTCCAAATAAGTTTACATAAACCTTGAGCTTTCGTAGTCCAATAAGAATTATACAAACCCATAAACAAATAGATTTTTAGAATAAAAACGTTGTTGGCTTTAGACTGAATCCTATAAGCTCGATAGATCGAGACATCTGTCGAGCTTTAATAAATCTTGAGAGATCAAGCTTCTGTTGAGGAAGTGTTGAGACTCGCAGATTTGCACTTTTCTTGAGCAGTTCTTAAGTAATCTTCATTTCTTCAATTTAACCACTTGTAATGATCATCTTGAACCTACTTAGATATACCCAAATACAAGTAAAGTGCGTTTTGTCAAAGGATATGTCAATTACATAAAAATATGTCCCCAACATATACTAGAAGAAGTAGATCTGAAAGCTGAATCCCTAATGGGCTTGAACTGCTGTATGGGCTTAATTAAAATTCTGCAGATACGACTCTCGATTGATCGAGTCTGTCTCTCGATCGGTCGAACTAGACAGATTCTAGATTTTTCTTTCTACAGCTTGTATGTTCTTGAATCTTGACTTGAATCATCTTAAGCATTGTCTAATATTGCCTATAGAGTCTATGATCTACATCTAGACAAATTTTTATTCACGATTTGCCAATTGTTCTAAACTTTTAGAACCTAACAATCTCCCCCTTTGGCAATTCTTGACAAAACTTACATACAAAATGAAATGCTCAAATACAAGAACAACCCAATACAATAAATTGCCCAAATACATCACAAATCCCAATCTAAGACTCCTAACCTAGAAGATGCAAGAAGAGGTAGAAGATCTTGATCATAATGTACCTATCTTTTTTAAAACACTCAAAAGAACACATTAATGTATGTGTGGAAAGAAAGACATATAAACAATAATATGAAACACAATATAAAAACAAAAGTAAATTATAACTCTCCCCTTAAATTAGATACATCAAAAAGTTTTTATATTCTCCCCCTTACAAAACAATTTCATCTTCCCCTGAACAAAACAGTTTAAAAACCTTTTTAAACAGGATTCCCACACTTCATCTATTTCTCCCCATTTTTGTCATGTATTGACAAAGACAACTCAAATAAAGAGTAAACTGAAAACATACGCAACAAGAGTCAAGAGAAAATAGAGAATCAAAGAAACAAATGAATCCAGCTCTATAGAGAATAAAGGCAACTTCCCTTATGAAGAGCAACAACTCCCTCTAAGAAAAACAAAGGTTAAAAAAAACTTTTCTCCCCTATAAAAAATAGGAAAAACAAAACATGTTTTGGGGAAAATTTAGGGCGTGGGGAAAAACTAAAAGAGGCATAAGTTGAAGATACACTTAAAAAAAAATATTCTCTCTTTCAATAAATGCAAACTTAACACTATGTGACCCATAAACAGTTGCATGAGTAGAAAAATATTTGCACAGGTAGAAAAATATTTGCACATAAAAATAGCATATACTAAAAAGTACATAACACAAAAATTAATCAAACAATTCTTAAATCAAGTTGAGTACCCAATTTAGCAAAGTGTATGCATGTTATGTGTGAAAACAATAAGAGATATGACTACAAAACTGCAAGATGGATACAGAAAACATTGCAATGCATGTGAATCATAAATATAAATGATGCATGAAAAAAAAAAGATTGGTTAAAAACTTAAAAATTGAAAATTTTTCAATTTCAATTGGTCGAGAATCGATCGAGTATCAATCGAGAGAGGCAGAACCTAGACTTGAAAAATATGGAAATTTTCGATTGATCGAAAAACACATTCGATCGATCGAAACTCAGAATTTTTGAAATAAAAAACCAGAAATTTTTTTCCATAATCAGTTTTGAAAAGATTTTTCATGACATGTAATGCATGAGAATGTTTCCAAAAGTTTTCAAAACACATAATCTTCAACTTAAGTTTATCAAAAACAAAGTTTTAGATTTTTATTCTCAAAATTTAAACCAACCCTCAACAAATTTTGCATCAAACATCACAAAGTGTATAATCTTGGATGGCCACACTAGTTTACACACAATCTCATGTACAAGATTTAGTAAAGACTTACTTGTGATGTGTGTGCAACTAATAAGAGCATGAAATACATACAAGGTGATATGTAGATAATAATCAATCAAAATTTCTATATTATTCATCACATAAATTTGAAAGTGACTATCACCTAAAGAGTTACATCATATAACTCTTGCATTTTCTAGAAAACAAGCTTGCAATCATGTATATTTTTTTTATTTTTCCTTATCATATTTTTATGCATATTTTTATTTTTCTATTTTTTCTTTTCTTTTAAAAAAGGCAACAACTTATCATTTTTTATGTGCAAGTGCTACACTTTCTCAAGCACAAAATCTTAAAATATGCACTAAGGTATTCATGATTGGCTAGTAAACAGTAGTAAGATGGTTATTTATGCCTTTCTCTTAGGATTTTTTAGTCCTTACAATCAAAGACATGTGACTCAAAATCAAGATTATGTGATCAAAAACTATAAACAACTCACGCACAACATGCACTACATAGCTAAAATTAGCAAAGTGCAAAAAAATAAGTTCATCCAAGCTAAACAAGGTACAAGGCATGTTATACAAAGACAATATGGCCAACCTTAACTACACATCCATGATGTGTAATACAAAATAAAAAAAAAAATCTTTTTGGATATTCAAAAAATATTTTATGACCAAAAATCAAAGGCACACATTATGCTTAATGAATAAAATGCAAAAACAATGCATGGCATTTGTAGGGACCCAAAAAGCTAGATGCCAAGACCCACTTAGAATAATGTTTGGATCCGTTTAATAATGGCCCAAAATAATGAATTTATGAGAGAGGGAAACAAACAACAAAAGGGGGGCTCCGCCCTAAGAGGAAAATAAGTGAGGAAAAGTTGATATTATAAATGGGATGAACCACTTCTTTTGTACAAGCTAGCCAGAAGGGGCCACAGTTCCATAAGAAATATTACTGTTCACTCTCTTTTCTCCCAATTTTCTTCTTGTTCCTTCTCTATAACTTGGTACTTGTGTCTTGATGATTTTATTTATAAACCCTCATTTCCTTATATACTTCTCCTTTCCTCATATCTCAACCATCCATCCCTACCTAACTAGCCTCCTCTCATCACATTTGTCTCTTTCTACATTTGAAGAAGGTGGTGGACGGAGTTTGCTTAGCTGTGACTTGCACTATTCAAGTCACTTCCCTATCAATATTGTTAATAAAGATGTTGCCCACCATTTAATGTGAAGGTAACATGCTACTCTAAACGAGAAACTTCCCCTATGATCTCTGATTTTCTCTGATCAGATCTCTCCCCCCACTTGGAATGCCTTCGAGTCCTTTTAACTCATCCCTTCCTTTCCCCAAGTAACCTTCTTCCTCTAGCCCGTGGCCCATGGCATCCCCCCTCCCCCCCCCCCCACCAATACTACAACTCTTCAACTTCATCCTCAGTCCTCGGCCACCCACAATAGTCCCCTAAAACTTATCTATTCACCCTGAGGTAAAAGCACAGTTTTAGTTATACAAGCAAATTATACACGTGCCATGCGCATTCCGACATGATAACGTCCTTCCACCTAACTCCAACACGCTCCTGACGCTTTGGAATCCACAATTTCACATTTATAGTGTTAAACGACTGCTTGTCTCCCCACATTCTATGGCTCGATCAAGATCCTATGGTTCCTATCTTTCCTCATTTATGGACGAGAAAATTACCGCCCATTTTTTACCCCTATAAAAAGAGAACTTGAGGTTAGCTGAAGTTCATTTATACATTCTAGCAATTTCAGTTGAAGCAACCTCCCAAGGAGAATCTTCCCCTTTGCTCGTAGGTGTGTTCATTCTCTTGTTTCTATTTTTGCACTAATTCACTCTTTCATAACATAAAACTCCATAGGTGTATACGCTAAGTTAGTGGATACTCCCGAGACTAAGGCTGTCTTTAAGGCACAGTATAGGATTCTCAATGGTGCTGAAATCCGACACTGTGAATACGGTGAATGGTTGGTCTTGAACAGGCCTCCCAAATTCGTGGTCATTCCTATGATCGCCTTCATCGAAAGCAGGATGGAACTCCCCATGAGGAGGGTTACTAGGGATTACCTAATAAACTATAGGTTGACCCCCACCCAATACTCCCCAAATGTCGTTAGGGTCCTCGGGTGTGTAGATATACTAAATAAGAAAATAGGGACTAACCTTACCTGACATGACTTAAACTGGGTATACAATTGCCAAAAAGGGGGAAAAACTAAATATTACATTAAACGTAGAGTCCCCTCTGTTAGGTTAATCTCCTACCTACCTGTCTCAAGCAAGGGTATGGACGAGAACTTCCTCATCATCTTGGGAGATTGGCACGATGGACTGCATTGTCTCATCCAAGAAAGGGAACTAGGTAGGGTTCCCGAGGACCATAGATGCATGTAGGATGTAACCTGACTTCATCAGTATGAAAATGCTCTTTCTTTCTTTTGTTTTTACTCATGGTTTTTATTGTTTTATTTGGCAGGCAAATACCACACAGCCCCAGCCAAGCATCTAGTGAACTTTGAGGACTTGAACCAGATCCTTAGGTCAGAGATCTTCCTATACAAGGACGGTCAACTCTGAGCTGCTCACGTCATCCTCAGATACAAGCCTTCCTCCAAATGCTTCCAAAGCCCAAATAACGTCATTAAAGCCAAGGACTATCGGTTGGCTTTAATAGACGTAGCTGTTCCAGGATTTCTACTGTCTGAATCTCCTTCCACTAGAACTCAGGATGCCCAACTTCCAGCCCTACTAATTACCAAGCTCTTCTATTCACAATTACCCATTATCCCCTCGGACAACAAAGCTAAGGAACCTATTCCAGGCCCTATCTAGCAGGAAGTGACAGATAAGGACTTCAAGGTCTTTTACTAGCAAAAGACCCCAAAGACGCTTCTAGCACCTCACACCGCCCGATACGCCCCGCCCAAATCAGTTCTAGCCAAGAGGGGACCAACATTCCTGAAGGGATGGGTTTTGAAGAGAATATCCTAAACTTGCTTGCCCTCCTCACGACCCATACTGGGGACTCTTCCCCAGCCATGGCAATGGTGCCGCAACCACCCACTCCTGCCGCAATACGCACATCTTCCGTTGATTCCGTGGGCAAGAAAAGGAAGAGGTCCTAAGGAAGCAAAGGCATCAAGGGTGCCGAGGAAGGGGAGGTCACTCAATCCTCCCACCAGCCCCTAGCTAAAGAAGCTCGGACAGGGAAAGGGTAGTCGCAAAGGTCCACATCTACTAGGACTTCCAAAGAGGTTAAGGGAGACCAATCAAAGAAGCCCTCTATCTGGAGGCTTATTTTCACCCTCAGCTCGGGGAATCCAGTACTGAAAGACGCTAACCTGAAGGACCTCAAAAAGGGCAACTCAGGCCTAGTGGTAGAATGCATAAAGAAGGCATTATGCTTGCCTGAAGACATGGCAGAGCTGAGATTCTTTAGGAAGCGTGAAGTCTTCCTTGATTTGAAACAAGATCTTACCAAGGTACATGACTACTCACATTAGCTTGCAAAGTTAGATTGTCTATGCACTATATGATACTAATTTTTTTTTTTTTTTTTTTTTTGTAGTCTGTCCAAGCTGCCTTTATGGCTGAGGAATGGATGGACCATTCCCTGGACTTGGCGAGAAAGGCAAAGAATAGATTAGAGGCTACTAAAAAAGCCCATGCGAAGGCGAAAAAAAAAACTTAAACAAACTTTTTCCTAGCTGACCAGGGTGGAGAAGGCTCATAAGAATGCTGAGTCTGCCCTAAAAAGTTTTGAAAAACAAGCTGATGAAGCATTGGAGGCCCAGACAAAGGCTAAGAACAAGATGACTCTGACTGTGGTAGAGCTTAAATAGGCCAAGAAGCAACTAAAGGACAAGAAGGCCGAGATGTCCAAGGCCGAGTAGGCAACCTATGATGTGGGTGTGACTAAGACAGCTGAAAGTCTTACCGCCCAATTCAGGGAAGTCACTCGGGCCTTCTGTTTGAAGGCGTGGGGGCAAGCCTTGAACGCTGCTGGGGTTGGCACCAAATCAGAGCTCACGGCTCCTAATAAGGTCTACTACCCTCCAGCCTTGTGTTTGGTGCCCACTCCCTTACAGCCCCCAGCAAATCTTAGCACTACACCCCCCTTAACCTTGGACTTGTTGGAAATTTTGGTTTTGTATCTCACACAAAACACACAGCGAAAGCAACAAATAAGGATCTATTTCATTCATGATTGACAACATGCACTATGTAAATTTCAGAATTTAATAACAAGATAGTGTACCTTGATATGGTGAAATTCAAAACAAAATATTAGAAGTACTTGGGAACACTTTTAATCTTCACTCCAATTCCACTTTACACCCAAAAAGTGTGGTCTCTCAATCAGTTTTCAAGGGAGAATTATCGAGTGACTTCACTCACACATACACACCATTTCACAATGATGTCTCCCTTTTTCTTATTTTGTCATAAAAAATTATGTATGTTTCTCCCTTTATAACTAACAGATTATCTAATTGGGCTGGCCTATTAAGCCTTTTCAATTGGGTTTTAGTGTGTGGCTTGGAGTGGTAACTGATTATCTAATTGGGCTGGCCTATTGGGCCTTTCCAATTAGGTTTTAGTGTGTGGCTTGGAGTGGGACTCAAATGGACCAATAAGACACTAGCTCCAATGGGATTTGGGCTTTTCTGTCAACTCTTGACAAGTCCAAAGTTACCATTAATTATATTTAATACCACTATATAAATATAATTGCACTCTAAGCCTTATTAATAAATTATATCCCAAGACTTTATTATACATGCAACCCCTTCATAAAATATTCATAGTAATACAAAGCCATGAATATATACTGCCACGTTGAAAATTACTACATCTTAATCCTTAAGTACTTGGTTTAATCCTTTAAAGTTATTCATTATATATTTATGAAATCCAATTTCATAAATATATACTTTAGTTATTTCTTACCAAAGTAGTTAGGCCTAACTCTCTGAATAACTGAACCTATTAAACTTATTTTAAAGGAATATTTTATATCTTCGTTAAAAGATTATGAATTCTATCTTGAGAATATATGTTCCATCAACACTAAATGTGGTTGCCCAACATACTAAGGTTTTGATCGTTACTTTAGATCTCACTCCTGATATATCAAAACAACCTATAATTCATGACCAGGTCCATTATCCTCTCAGGATTAAGAGTTCATGTAAATAAAAGCCGTAAAATTTATTATTTATTTGATAGTCGTTAGGAGAATAATAAATTTCACAGCGGTCCAGGTCAATATGTCTCAACTTTTAAAACATATCAAAACATCAACTAGAAGTCTACACTTCCATGATCAAAACAAATCATCTTAGCTAATATGTTATAGTCTTCGCAAATGAAATGCCCAATTTCATCACCGACTATGAACTACAATTCTGAGTTTACAAAGAACTTGTGATTTATATCTTCTATGACTTTTCACATAAATCACATACTATGCATCTCATGGACTATATGATAATGTCTCAATATTCATGTTATCATTATTTTAGATAATAATAAAATAACTTTATTTATCATAACAGTAAGTTATACATAATGTCATACATAGTATCATACAATAGGATTTAAGGGCACACATCCTAACAATCTCTCACTTGCCCTAAAGATTATTGTGCACTAATCTACCTCTCATTCCCTCCAAATGTGACTCAAAAGTCCTTTGTGGCAAGGTTTTAGTAAAGGGATCTGCTAGATTAGTTGCACTATCAACTTTTGCTACTATTACATCTCCTCGAGCAACAAAGTCTCGAATAATGTGGTAATTTCTCTCAATGTCCTTTCCTTTCTTGTGATTTCTTGGATCTTTGGATTGTGCAACCGCTCTACTATTGTCGTAAAACAAAGTGATAGGAACTTGTTCCATTCTCACAACAACAAGATTAGAAAGGAATTTCTTGAGCCAAACAGCCTCCTTTGCTGCTTCACAAGCAGCAACATATTCAACTTCCATAGTGGAGTCTGCAATACAAGATTGCTTAATACTTCTCCAACTTATGGCTCCACCTCCCAAGGTGAAAACACATCCTGAAGTGGATTTTCTGAAATCTAGATCCGATTGAAAATTTGAATCTGTATAGTCAATGAGAATCAAATTCTCACTATGGTAAACAAGCATATAATTTTTCGTTCTCTGTAGATACTTGAGAATATGTTTTATAGCCAGCCAATGTTTAAGTCCTAAATTTGATTGATATCGACTGACCATGCCAACTGAATAACAGATATCTGGTCTAGTACATAGCATAGCATACATGAGACTTCCCACTGCAGAAGCATAAAGAACTTTTCTTATCATATTTTCTTCCTCTTGAGTTTTAGGCCTTTGGTCATCAGACAGAGGAACTCCATGTCTAAAAGGAAACAATCATTTCTTGGAGTTTTGCATGCTAAACCGTTCTAGAACCTTATCTATATACTTAGTTTGTGATAGACCTAACATCTTATTCTTTCCATCTCACCAAAGTTTGATCCCTAGAATAAAGTTAGCTTCACCTAAATCATTCATATCAAATTGACTTGACAACCAAACCTTTACTGATGATATTACCCCTACATCATTCCCAATGAGTAAAATATCATCAACATAAAGCACTAAGAACATTATTACTTTGTCTCGATGTCTTTTGTACACACATGGTTCATCAAGATTTTGTTCAAAACCAAATGATTTGATTGCTTGATCAAATCTGATGTTCCATGGTCTAGATGCTTACTTAAGTTCATAAATGGACCTTTTCAACTTGCATACCATATGCTCTTGGTTCTTTACTATGAAACCTTCCGATTGCAACATGTATATTTCTTCTTCAAGATTGCCATTAGGAAATGTAGTCTTGACATCCGTTTGCCAAATCTCATAATCATAATGAGCAGTAATGGATAAGAGAATTCTGATAGAATTAAGTATGGCTATTGGCAAAAAATTTTCATCATAATCAATACCCTCTTTTTGTGTATACCCTTTTGCCACTAGTCTTGCTTTAAAGGTTTCAACCTTTCCATCTATCCCTCTTTTCCTCTTATAAACTCATTTACAACCAACAAGTTTAATGTCAATAGGTGCCTTTACAAGATCTCATACATGATTGGAATACATAGAATCCAATTCAGATTTCATAGCTTGGACCCAATGATGTTCATCTATATCATTTATTGCTTTATCATAAGTGTAAGGATCTGATTCAGCCTCTTCTGAGATAGATTCATAAGTTTCTCCCAAACCTATAAATCTTATAGGAGGCCGAACAATTCTCCCACTACGACGAGGCACCTGAGTACTAGACATTTCTTGAGTAGTATCTTGTGGTGTATCTAATACAGCTACATCATTCCTAATTTCATCCATTGGTTGTTCAACTACAGGTTCTTTCATTTCAGCCAAGACAACTCTACTTCTAGGAGTAAAATTATTCATATAGTCATTTTCCAAGAATTTGGCATTTGTGCTAACAAATACTTTATTATCCTTATGACTATAGAATAAACCTCCAACAGTTCCTTTTGGATACTCTAAAAAAAAATACCACTTCTGTTTTAGACTATAACTTTTCAAACTTTCCTTTCAACACATGTGCTGGACAACCCCAAATGTGGAGATGTCTCATATTAGGCGTACGCCCATTCCACAACTCTACAGGTGTTTTAGGAACAGACTTCAAAGGTACTAAATTTAGAAGATACATTACAGTATTTAAGGCATATCTCCAAAAGAAATTGGTAGATTTGAATAACTCAACATGGACCTAACCATATCTAAAAGAGTCATATTCCTTCTTTCTGCTACACTATTTTGTTGTGGGGTTTCAGGTGCAGTCAATTGGGATATAATCCCATTTTTAGTCATAATCCTTGAAGTCACCAAGAATGTATTTGCCACATCGATTAGATCGAATGGCCTTTATGCGTTTACCTAATTGATTCTCAATTTTAGCCCTAAACTCTTTGAACTTTTCAAAGGCTTCAGACTTTAGTTTCATTAGGTACACATAACCAAATCTAGAGTAATCATCAGTGAAAGTAATGAAATACTCATAGCCACCTCGTGCTTGGATTGACATAGGACCACATACATCTGAACGTACTAGTTCTAGCAAATCTTGAGCTCTTCTACCTTTTACATTAAAAGGTCATTTAGTCATTTTACATTCCAAACAAGATTCACAAACTGAAAAACCATCAAAGTCCATGGGCTCTAAGATTCCATCTTTGATAAGTCTTTGAATTCTGTTTGAATTAATATGACCCAAACGCAAGTGTTAAAGATATGCTTTACTAGTAGAAGGAAACTTTCTCTTTAATAATTTTACATGAGAGCTACTATCTAATTCAGAATTATATAATTCATGATTGTCATGAGTTAAAATATAAAGATCATCCACAACATTGCTAGAACAGATAAACATTTTATTCTTCTTTATTACAACATTGTCTATCAGGATAACACAATATCCATGCTTACCTAAGTAAGTTGCAGAAATTAAATTCCTATGAACATTAGGTACATACAAACAGTTTTCCAATATTAAAACTCTAGACTCAAAGCATAAATTAAATACTCCAACAGCTATAATCGGAATCCTTCTCCCATCAGCCAAAGTAAGAAATAGTTCTCCCTCATTCAACTTTTTGGTCTCCTGGAACCCTGTAAAGAATTACAGATATGATTAGTACAACCTAAATCCACACATCAAGAATCCGTAGGATTCTGTACCAAACATATTTCAAGAAGAAATGAACTTTTCATACCCTTATTCTTGGCAACCTTGAATGTTGGACAATTCCTCTTCCAATGTCCTTTCTCACCACAATGGAAACACTTTTCTTTGGTTTTCTTTCCTTTGTTGTCAACTCCTAAGGTAATTTGTTTACCATCTTGCTTGGTGAAGTCTTTCTTCTTCTTCTTCTTCTTCTTCTTCTTCTTCTTCTTCTTACCCTTGTCTTTCGACTTAGATTGAGAAACCAACATTCGCTACCACAGTAGAAGTACCAAGGATGCCTTCCGCCGCTACCAACTCATTCATTAATTCAGACAATGAATAAATCTTTTTGTTCATATTATAGTTAAGTCTGAATTCTTTGAATGATTTTGGTAGTGACTGGAGTTTCATATCCACTTGGGATTCTCCATCAATATCGGCACCTAAAACTTCCAATGTATTCAGATTAGAGATCATCCTAATACAATGCTCCCTCACTGAAGTACCTCACTGAAGTACCTTCAGTCATTTTGGTATTATAAATCTGCCTCATAGTTTCTTGCCTTTCAGAACGGCCTTGCTCACCAAAAATATCCTTCAGACTTAGCATTATGTCCGAAACAAGTTCTACATCTTGCATTTGATGTTGTAGAACATTTGAAATAGATGTTAGGATATAGCACTTAGCCATCTCATTAGATTTCTGCCAACGATCATATCATTTTTTTTCCTCAAAAAGAGCATCTAATGAAGGAAAGCTTGGACATGGTTGAGCAAGCACATATATGTGCTCTTTAGCTGTAAGAATAATGTATAAATTTCTTTTCCAGTCAACATATTTGGATCCAGTCAGTTTGTTTTGATTAAGAATAGCAATAAATGGGCTAAATGATGCCATGATTTAAATCTGAAAATAATAAACATGAATATAATAAGTAAACTAGACATTATCAATTTAGCATATAAGCATATAATATGGAACCTTAATAAAACCATAAAATAATATATACAACGACAACCCAATCCTCTATTCCATATCCCTCAGCATAGAGTAAACATTAAATACTATAATTGATTGAGAACTACTCTCATTATTAGTGCTATCATGATAACTCTTATCAAACACTAAAAATATGCCGTTTTACATTTAGTCTCTAAGTAATAATAGTAAGAACTCAGCATAGAGGATATTATAATACTTAGTCTAGTGTATACTATTGTCTAGAATCATGTGTAGCCAGATTTCACCCTTTAACAGGCTTATTTTGTAGTACCATGATAAAAACACACTCCGCATGGAATGCAAAGCTCGAAACTAAAACAAAGTGTTTATCAAACCACTATAAACTAGGAAATTCAATCTTGTACGACCATGAAATAAATACTCTTCGCATGGAGCTAAGCTCGAGGCAAAGACAAAGTATATATTTCACACTACTATAAACCAACAATGGAGGCCGTGAGATGCAACCCTTGTGTCTCTCTACCACTAGATGTTTTAAATTAAAGGTTTTTAAGATCAAGAACCATAATAATGCTAGAAACCCTTGAAAAACATAATCCTAATCTCATTAGGAATAAATTTCATTAAGCTACCGTTGACATATATAAATATATATAATGTAATAATTATATATTACATATATTAATCTGTATATTATATTATATATAATATAATATGGATTTTTAAATGTAATATGGGTTTATATTACATTATATATTATTATTATTATATGTAATTTTATATATAGATTATACATGCAAATGGAATCATTTATATTAATGCATGCTAGTTGGCCATAACACATGCAAGACAATTGGATGCTTGAATAGCCAAGCCGTGCAATAATAGTCCAAGCTATGCAATGAAGTTCAAGCCATGCAATAATATTCAAACCATGCAATGAATTCCAAGAGGTACAATAACTGAATCACCCACATGACAATTATGAAATTCAATAACTATATCCTTTGGCATCCGTAAGACACGGCATAATATATATCTTAATCATGGCAGTTACTCCACTTACATTAATATAGCAATCCATTACTAGAAAACAAGAGACCGATACATCAAACTCTATCAATGCATTGGACATGAACACAATCATAACATGCCATACATGGAAAGACATAATCTTGACCATTTTTCTTATATTCTAAAAACCAATCACATGCTATACAATCATGGGATGAAGTAACAAATAAGGATCTATTTCATTCATGACTAACAACATGCACTATGTAATAAGATGGCATACCTTAGTGTGGTGAAATTCAAAAAAAAAGATTAAAAGTACTCGGGAACACTTTTAATTTTCACTCCAAGTCCACTTTACGCCCAAGAAGTGTGGTCTCTCAATCAGTTTCCAAAAAAGAATTATCAAGTAGCTTCACTTACACATACACACCATTTCACAATGATGTCTCTCTTTTTCTTATTCTATCATAAAAAAATTTATATATTTCTCCCTTTATAACTAACTGATTATCTAATTGAGCTGGCTTATTAGGCCTTTCCAATTGGGTTTTAGTGTGTGACTTGGAGTGGTAACTGATTATCTAATTGGGCTGGCCTATTGAGCCTTTCCAATTAGGCTTTAGTATGTGGCTTGGAGTGGGACCCAAATAGACCAATAAGACACTTGCTCCAATGGGTTTTGGACTTTTCTGTCAACTCTTGACAAGTCCAAAGTTACCATTAATTATATTTAATACCACTATATAAATATGATTGCACTCTAGGCCTTATTAATAAATTATATCCCAAGACTTTATTATACAAGCAACCCCTTCATAAAATATTCGTAGTAATACAAAATCATGAATATAGACTGCCGCGTTGAAAATTACTACATCTTAATCATTAAGTACCCGGTTTAATCCTTTAAAGTTATTCATTATATATTTATAAAATCCAATTTCATAAATATATACTTTAGTAATTTCTTACCAAAATGATTAGGCCTAACTCTTTGAATAACTGAACCCATTAAACTTATCTCAAAGGAATATTTTATATCTTCGTTAAAAAATTATGAATTCTATCTTGAGAATATATATTCCATCAACACTAAATGTGATTGTTCAACATACTGAGGTTTTGACCGTTACTTTAGATCTCGCTCCTGATATATCAAAGCAACTTACAATTCATGATCAGATCCATTATCCTCTCAAGATTAAGAGTTCATGTAAATAGAAGTCATGAGATTTATTATTTATTTGATAGTCGTTAGGAGAATAATAAATCTTACAGCGGTCCAGTTCAATATGTCTCAACTCTTAAAACATATCAACACATCAACTAGAAGTCTACACTTCTATGATCAAGACAAATTATCTTAGTTGATATGTTATAGTATTCGCAGATAAAATGCCCAATTTCATCATCGACTAAGAACGACAATTCTAAGTTTACAAAGAACTTGTGATTTATATCTGTTAGGACATATGTAGTTCAACTTGTTGACATATGTCACTATTTTATATAATTGGCTTATCTTTTGACAAAACGCACTTTACTTGTAATTAGGTAGATTTAGGATGTATTTAACACTTCAAGAAACAGTGTTTCAAGATTCAGTGTTGAAATCATCAAGTTTGTCCAAGAAACAAGCTGGAAAAGTGCAAGTTACTAAAGCTCGGCACCTGTCTCGACACCTGCATCTATCGAGCTTTAAGAAGCTGTTTTAGCCTGAGCCTCGACAGCTTCTCGACAGATCCTCGACACCTCTATCTGTTGAGATTTAAAGAAAACAGATTTTCAGTTCTGTTTTAAGTCTAATCCGTGAATGTGTCTTTGAGACTTCTTTTCTCTTAACTTTAGACATATAAAATGACTGTTTTAAGGGTCGTCAAACTGATGCAAGTTACACAAGTATTGAGCAATCCTTGTTCATGCAATTTGTGATCAAAGACAAAGTTCGTGCCCTAATTCATCTCTTATGAAGAAGATAGCTGTGTATTGTGCACCGTAGGGTTTTGTGACCAAGCATCTTCTTGATCTTCATCGTGTAGATGATCTAAAGAACTTTGCAGCTAACAACTCTCTTTCTAGTTGGTAAATTGAAGTCGCATACTGAGATCCGCGCATCTGGTTAGTCACGTACTTGGAAGCCGTGCATTGAAAGGAGAAACTGTCACTACAGAGCAAGTCCAATTGGGTATTGGGATAAGGGTTCAACTGTAGGTTGGTAAGGTACTTGGGATTCCTTGCTTGTAATCGCTTGCTGTGATAATAGTGGAGTTTCAGGAGTGGTGACCTTAAATCACCCGGTGGGGTTTTTGCCGTCAGGTTTTCTCCATTCGTAAACAAATCACAGTGTCATTTATTTTCCGCTGCATAACTTAGTTTTGGTGATTTGTTTGTGCTACCACGTGATTTTGCATGTTAACTTGATTAATTAATAACTTGACTAATTAATCAATTTAATTTATCACAAGGGGTCAACGCGTTTATGGCCTGTCAATATCTTCTGTGACTTTTCATATAAATCACATACTATGCATCTCATGGACTAGATGATAATGTCCAAATATTCATGTTATGATTATTTTAGATAATAATAAAACAACTTTATTTATCATAATATTATGTCATACATAGCATCATACAATAGGATTTAAAGACACACATCCTAGCAATCTTCCACTTGCCCTAAAGACTATTGCGCACTAATCTAACTCCCATTCCCTCCAAATGTGACTCAAAAGTCTTTTGTGGCAAGGTTTTAGCAAAGGAATCTGCTAGATTACTTGCACTATCAACCTTTGCTACTACTACATCTCCTTGAGTAACAAAGTCTCGAATAATGTGGAACTTTCTCTCAATGTGCTTTCCTTTCTTGTGATTCCTTGGATCTTTGGATTGTGCAACTGCTCCACTATTGTCGTAAAACAATGTGATAGGAACTTGTGTCATTCGTACAATACCAAGATCAGACAGGAATTTCTTGAGCCAAACAGTCTCCTTTGCTGTGTCACAAGCAACAACATATTCAGCTTCCATGGTGGGGTCCGCAATACAAGATTACTTAACACTCTTCCAACTTATGGTTCCATTTCCCAAGGTGAAAACATATCCTAAAGTGGATTTTCTGAAATCTAGATCCGATTGAAAATCTGAATCTGTATAGCTAATGGGAATCAAATTCTCACTATGGTAAACAAGCATATAATTTCTTGTTCTCTGTAGATACCTGAGAATATGCTTTACAGCCTACCAATATTTAAGTCCTGGATTTCATTGATATCAACTAACCATGCCAATGTTTAAGTCCTGTTGATCTTCAGGGTGTGATAAGATAGGTCCACAATACATGGGGTAACTTATCCACCCATTTTCCTTTAGTGTTGTCCAACCTATTCTTTAGCCCAGATACTATAACCTTATTGGTGGCCTTGGCCTATCCATTCCCCTAAGGATAGGCAAGTGTAGAATATTTGTTCGTAATCCCTAACTCCCCACAATATCTCCGGAAGGCTTTGCTATCAAATTGAAGACCATTATCTAAGATCAGTGTGTGAAAGACTCCAAACCTTATGACAATATTCTTCCAGATGAAACTCTTAGCATCAACGTCCCTGATATTAGCAAGTGGCTCAACTTCCACCCACTTGGTAAAATAGTTTGTGCCAACAATGAGCCATCTTCGGTTTCCTATAGCTTAGGGAAATGGTCCCACTATATCCAAGCCCTACTGAGCGAATGGTCACGGGATAGATAATGGATTTAAGACTCTGCCTGGCTGATGAATATTTGGGACATACCTCTGACATTAGTCACACTTCTTCGCATAATCTTGGGAGGTTTTTCGCATGCTAGGCCCTATGCGCTAAAGATCTGCCACCCGTGTGACTCCACATATGCCTTCATGTAAATCTTCCAACAAAGGTTCCACTACTTCTAGATTTAGGCACAACAAATATGGTCCTAAGTAGGAATGCTTGTACAACTTTTGCTCTTCCGATAGCCAATAGTGAGGAGCACTTCTACGCACCTTCTCTGCTTGACACTTGTCCTCAGGCAGCAATCTTTGCTTCAGAAAGGTTACTATGGGGTCCATCCAGCTCGTCCCCACATGGAGGCTACCAACCCCGACCAAGGATACCCCTACAAGACTTGAGTTATTCATCTCCTCAACAGCAACAACCCAAGGTAGACCTAACCCCAAAAAAGTGGCTAACATTGCCAAAGAATCTTCATGAGAGTTCTGCCCCCTAGGGATTTGCTCTAAAACAAAACTCTTAAATTGAGCCCAAGCATGCTGTACCTTAGCAAGATACCCCTACACCCTCTCATCCCGTGCTTAAAACTCTCCATTAACCTGGCCCACCACCAACCTAAAATCAAAGTACAACTCCACCACATCTCCACTTAACTGTCTGACCATAGCAACTCCTGCTAACAGAGCCTCGTACTCGGCCTTGTTGTTGGTTGCTTGGAAACTCAACCATAATGATTTCTCCATTACCAACTTCTCAAGAGTGATTAACATAATCCCTATCCCTACTCCCTTTCAGTTAGATGCCCCGTCCATATAAACCTTCCAAGGGGGGACAATAGTGGCCAACGTAACCATTACTCCCAATCCTTTTTCTTCCTTCTCTATTGTACCCTCAGTGAACTCCGCCACAAAGTCTGTGAGGATTTGACCTTTTATGGCAATTTGAGGCATGTACTTGACATCATAGGCTCCAAGCATGGTTCCCCACTTAGCAATACTGCCCGTACAATTTGATTTCTTTAGAAGAGCTTGTAAAGGGAGTTGGGTGAGCACCACTATTAGGACATATGTGATTCATTTTAAGAACATATGTCAAAATTTTATATAATTGGCTAATCCTTTAATAAAATGTACTTTATTTGTAATTGGGTAGATCTAAGATGTGTTTAATGCTTTAAGAAACAAGGTTTCAAGTTCAACGATTAAATACATGCAAGTCTGTCCAAGAATCAAGTGAAGAAGTACTAATCATTAAAGCTCGAAAACTAGTATCTATCGAGGTTTAAAAAGCTGTTTCAGCCCGAGACTTGACAGCTACTCGATAGATAAGGTATCTGTCGCGGTTTATGAAAAACAAATTTTCTGTTCTGATTTTCATCCAATCTGTGAATAAATGTTTAGGTTTTCTTTTCTCATAACCTTAAACATATATAAGGATTATTTTAAGGGTCATCATAGGTTGCACAAGGGCACAAGAGCACAATTGCACAAGGGTGAAGTAAAATGTGACCGAAAACCTAGTTTGCCCTAGTTCATCTTGAAGAAGCTGCTGTATTTGTACACTGTAGGGTTTTATGACCAAGCAACTTCATGATCTTCATCGTGTGATGAATTGTAGAACTTTGTACCTAACATCCTTCTCAAGTTGGTGATAAAGTCATGTACTGGGATCCACGCATCTACTGGTTAGCCATGTACTGGGAGCCACGCAATACAATGAGAAATTGTTACTACAGAATAAGTCCAATTGTGTATTGGGGTAAGGGTTCAACTGTAGGTTGGTATAAGGTACTGAGATTCTTTTACTTGTAACCGCTTGTTTTGATAATAGTGGATTCTTAGGAGTAGTGACTTTAAAATCACCCTGTGGGGTTTTTTCCTAGAAGGTTTTCCCATTTGTAAACAAATTATCATGTCAACTTTGTTTTCCATTGAACTTTATTTTAGTTGGTGATTTATTTGTGCTGCCACGCGTTTTGCATGTTAATTTGATCAATTAATAAATTTAGGTAATTAATCGATTAATTCGTCATAAGAGGTCAATACATTCTTGGCCTATCAAGTGGTATCAAAGCAGTCATACTCTAATTAGATTTTAATCTTTGCTGTGTGTTCCATTGACCCCTGTTGTCATGAAAACTCTTGATTATTTTGATTTGCATGATCTTATGTTGAATGATGATGATAATATTCAAGATGCTTATTGCAAGCCTTATAATTTTTGTATGAAATCTCTTGAATATTCTACAAAATTAAAAGCTAAATTTAAAAAGGTCAAACTTGAAAGAGATGATTTGATTGCAAAATTGGATGAAGCCAATAATTTGAATGAGAATTTTAAAAATCAAATTTCATCTTGGGTGGACAAAATTAAGGGTTTTGAAGAGCAACTAGTTGAATTTAAAACTGAAATTGAAACATTAACTACTGCCAAACTTGTTGTTGAGCCTAACTCAAAATAAATAGATTTTTATATTCCTCCACTTAAAAGGAATAATGAAAAGTTGAAGGCTAATATTGCTAGAATAGACAAATGTAAACAATCTGATGTTAATAATGAAATTTCTAAACCAAAATCTAAAACTTCTCCTAAATTGAATAAAAATTTTAAATTTATCCCCACTTGTCATCATTGTCATATTGTTAGTCATATTAGGCCAAATTATCCTAAGTTAAGGTCTCTGTCAACCTCTAAGGTTAGACCTCCTGCTAGGGTGCTGATTAATCCTAAAACTGCTAATGTTTGTCACCATTGTAGTGTTTTTGGACACATTCATACTAATTACTTTAAGTTGTATTCTTAAAAGTAAGAGTCCAAACGGTCACAGGTTTCCTCTCAAGGATATGTACCTTTGTTTGGAAAGTTATTGATGCAAATCATGTTATGAAGAACAAAGAGTTTTTCTTGTTTTCCTTTTACTATTTGAATTAAGATTTATTTACTCTAGTACTTGGAATTAAAATCCTTTTCCTAGTTGAATTGGGATTTTAATTGCTTTTCTCTTCCTAGTTAAATTGTTTTTTCCTTTCTCAAGTAGAAGTAGGTTTATTATTTCTTTTTCTAAAAGGAGTAGGAGAAATTTTATTCCTATAGATACTCTTTATAAAAAGGTTATTCATGTTATGTGTGTTTTTTTAATAAAAGTTTGTTAGAGAGGTTTTCTCTATTATTTTGCCTACTAGCTTAGTGTTCTTGTAGAACTTAGGTTTCATGGAAGAGTTGTAGTGATTGTGTATTATAAATTCTACTTCTACACGTTTTGTGCTACATCAGTTGGTATCAGAGCACGATTAGGTTCCTACCATGGCACGAGGATCATGTGGACGGCACGTTGCTATAGATGGTGAGTATGAACGCGATAAGATTGCATTCAATACGCAACTAGAGGCACGCTTTCAGCAGATGGAAGAGCGGTTTAAAGCGCTGACAAAGCAGTTTGCTGCCTTAGCCGTCGTTAACCGGCCTTGAAACTGTAGTCTAACTCTACGTTTTGTGGAGGAAGATGAGGTAGACTATAATGTTGAGGATGAGATAGAAATCCATTTGTTAGATATAGAAGGAGGAGGGAGAAACCCTTTGAGCAAGAAGCTATTTATGATGCTGAAGAGGAATAGGAGTATGTGCAAAGGGATGATGGCCCTTTGTTAGTTACAAGTAGAGCATGTTTCACATCTCGCAAACCTGAAGGTGAGGATTGGCTCTAAAGTAATATCTTTTAGACTACATATACTATGGGGGGGCAAGGTATGTAGACTTGTTATTGATTATAAAAGCTGTGAGAATGTGGTATCAAAAGAGGCTGTTCAAAAATTAGGATTAGCAACAGAGAAGCACCCTAACCCTTAGAAACTATCTTGTCTCAAAAAGGGTAATGAGGTAACTGTATCTAAACGTTGCTTGGTTTCTTTTTCTATGAAGTTGAAATATAAGGATAATGCATGGTGTGATGTAGTAGTTATGGATGCATGTCATCTTCTCCTTGGTAGACCATGGCAATATGATAGACAGGTTCAACATGACGGTAGGAAGAATACATACAGTTTCATGTTTGGTAGCACAAAAATTATGTTGTTGCCTTGTAAGGAGATTGAACCTAAGCCAATGTCAGGAGGGGGTAAGAATCTCTTAGCTAAAAGGGAATTTGTTGAAGAGACGTTTGATTCGGGGTTGGTGTTTATATTGTTGGGAAAGGAGAGCCCAAAGGGTAGTGTTGTACCAGAGGCTATGAAATCTTTATTAGATGATTTGCAAATGTATTTCCTAATGATTTACTTGAGGGGTTACCGCCACTCCGAGATATACAACATCAAATTGATCTTGTAGGTTCTAATCTACCTAATCGCCCACACTACTGCATAAGCCCAAGAGAGCATGAAGAATTTAGAAGACAAGTAGAGGGTTTGTTGTTAAAAGGGCACATTAGAGAGAGTCCTAGTCCCTGTGCCATGCCAGCCTTACTCACACCCAAAAAGGATGGATCATGGTGAATGTGCGTAAATAGTCGTGCCATCAACAAAATTACAATCCAGTATAGATTCCTTATTCCTCGATTGGATGATTTGCTTAATTAGTTGAGTGGTGCTATAGTGTTTTCTGAGCTGGATCTAAAAAGTGGGTACCATCAAATTCGAGTACGTCCTAGTGATAAGTGAAAGACAGCATTCAAGACACGTGAGGGGTTATATGAGTGGCTAGTAATGTCATTCGGACTTTCTAATGCTCCTAACACCTTCATGAGTGTTATGAACCAGATTTTTCGCCCATTCATCGGCAAGTTTGTTGTAGTTTATTTTGGTGATATCCTGATATATAGTGCTAATATTGATTTACATCTCCAACATCTTTGAGAGGTACTCATAGGTTTAAGTAAGGAGAAATTTTATGTTGCCATAGCCAAATGTTCTTTTATGACAGATAGTGTTTTATTTCTTGGTTATGTGATGTCTAAGGATGGATTATCAGTTGATAAATCAAAGGTTACTACTATTAAACAATGGTCAATACCAACCACAGTCCATGAGGTCCACAATTTCCATAGGTTGGTGTCATTCTACCGGCAGTTTATCCCTGACTTTAGCTCCATCATGGCATCGATTATAGATTACATGAAGGCAAGTAAGTTTTTGTGGACAACTAAAGCCACAAAGGCATTTCATCAGATCAAGGAAAAGCTTACTACAGCACCTATTCTAGCTTTTCTAGATTTCTCTCAACCATTTGAGTTACATTGTGATGCATCCAAGTTTGGAATTAGAGCTATTCTTAGTTAAAATGGCAAACCAGTGGCCTACTTTAGTGAGAAGTTGAGTGGGTCAAAATTAAATTACAGCACTTATGATTTGGAATTTTATGCAATAATTTGCGCATTGAAGCATTGGAGTTCTTATTTGGCCTATCATGAGTTTGTCCTCTATTCTAATCATGATGCTTTGCAACATATCAATACCCAAGACAAGCTCTCATCTCGGCATGCAGAAGTAGTAAACCGTTCCTTGGGCAATTTACTTCGAAGCTTAGTGAGTGATCATCTTAAATCATGAGATCAACGCTTGTACCATGCAGAATTTGCTTACAACCGTTTTGTTAATCGTAGCACTAGGTTCAATCCCTTTGTTATTACTTATGGCTACAACCCACGTGCACCACTTGATTTGGCTCTTATCCCTGACTTGAAGCATGTCAATGTGAAAGCCGAGGATCTAATCACACAAATTCAAGAAATTCATATGGCTACTGCTAAACATTTATAGGAGACTTCTGCTAAGTACAAACAAGCTGCTGACAAGAAACATCGAATAGTAGAATTTGAGGTTGGTGATTTTGTTTGGGCAATTTTGACCAAAGATCGCCTTCCTATGGGAGAGTACAACAAACTAGCTGCTAGAAAGATTGGTCCTTTAGAGATTCCTGAGAAAATTAATCCTAATGCCTATCGGTTGAAACTTCCAAGTCATATGCGTACATCTGACGTCTTCAATGCTAAGCATCTTGTTCCATATCGAGGACGAGTTTCTTCCAACCCAGGGAGGATGATGCAAATCACAATATGAAGAACAAAGTGTTTTTCTTGTTTTCCTTTTCCTATTTGAATTAGGATTTATTTACTCTAGTACTTTGAATTAAAATCATTTTCTTAGTTGAATTGGAATTTTAATTATTTTCTTTTCCTAATTAAATTGTTTTTGCTTTCTCAAGTAGAAGTAGGTTTATTATTTCTTTACCTAAAAGGAGTAGGAGAAATTATATTCCTATAAATACTTTTTATAGAGAGGTTACTTATGCTATGTGTGTTTTTCTAGTAAAAGTTTGTTTGGGAGGTTTTCTCTATTATTTTGCCTACTAGCCTAGTATTCTTGTAGAACTTAAGTTTCGTGGAAGAGTTGTAGTAATTGTGTGTTATATATTCTGCTTCTACACTCTTTACACTGCATCAGTTATTAAAAGTCTTGAGCTTTTTAACTCAATTTCAAGAGAATTCTAATTCTTCTATATCATTTAGTAGACATACTAGGACACGTGTCTTTTCATTTTCACGGTCACAGACTCATGTTTTGTGGGTGAGAAAGAAGCTTAAGTCTTAATTGTCTTTTCTATTTGTCCCCTACTTTAATTCTTTCTATCTAAAGTAGGACTCTCTTTTCTTGATTTCTTATCTGCTTTTGGAATCTTGCTTTTATTCATATGCATCTTTCTTTCATACTTTCATATTGTTTGTCTGTTTTTGTTTAGTTGTTTAGTTTTTATTTTGTTTTGTTTTCAAAATTTAAAAAAAAAATAAGAAAAATACAAAAACAGTGTGTTTGTGTACATTGGTACTTGTGTACCTTGAATGGCCAATGAAACAAAATTTTCTAAATTTTGTATCTATTGTAGCTTAGATGAGCATCTCTATGCACAACTAAGCAAGTGAGCTTTGTGGCTTGTGTTTGTGATGAGTAAGATTAAGTAATCTCTTGTACTTAACATTCGTATCACTCTTTTTTATGGAAATGACTAGAAAATTCTAAGAGAAATGCATAAATAACCATCTCACCACTATTACCCACCCATCATGAAATGACATCGATATGTTTCAGCATAACAAAAGTGCAATGTCAAAAGTTTAACATAATTGGGTTTTGTTTTTCTCTCTCTTATATGCCCATGCATGATATGCTTAAAAAAATATGTAAAGAAAAATTAAAGCAAAAAGAATCAAAATGCTTTAAAATATGATTGCAAGCATGTATTCTAGGATATGTGGGAGTTATAGAATGTACCTCGAAGGTGATAGTCCCCATCAAGCAGTTATGATTATGTGTGAGTTAAATTGATTTACTCATATCTCAAATATTCATAACATGTAGACACTTATGTAATCTTACGATATTTTTCACACACAATACGCAATATTTTTTGCTACTTTTGATACATGTGCAGGTACAATGTGATTTGGCCATCACAAGGAATATATGTGTTAATGTATACCCACTAAACTGTCTTGACTTATTTTTAAAATATAAAATTGGTTAAACTTATTTAGTGTGTGCGTGTGTGTATTTTGGATCTAAATTCATGACATTTTTCTTGGTTGAGAGATGTTTTGAGAGCTAAAATTGTTATTTGGATCTTTGGTTGAGTAGCATGCTTGATTACATTCATATCTGTGTTTTTCTCATCCTTGAAAACTGTTTTTAAGCAATCTCGACAGCATCTCGGTACCTCTTAACAGCTAGGCTATCTATCGAGCTCTTCAGCTTCTTTTTATCACATTCTCGATAGCTTCTCAATAGCTACTCGATCCATCGAGAAAGTTTCTGGATGCTTGATAGATTCTTAATAGCTCCTTGATCCATCGAGCTTTTTTTGCTGTGGACACCTTTGGATAGCTTCTCGATAGATGTATCTATCAAACTTTAAATCTCGACACCTCTCGATCGATCTAGATACCCTTGCATGCATTTCATTTTTCTTTGTTTTGCATTTTTTTCCCTTTGAGTCCATAGCATCTTGTTTTCTTTTTCTTGTAGGTCTATGGTTCCTTATTCTCCTTATTCCCTTTATGTCAGTTTTATGTTTGTCTCCTATCAAGTTTTTTTTGGCTTTTATGCTTTTTGACAATCGAGTCAAAAAAGGGGAGAAATTTGAGAATTAAATGTCATTCTTCAAGGGGAGTAATAGACTTAGGGGGAGAACTTCATGTTAAAGGGAAGAAATTTTTTTATGTAACTAATTTAGGGGGGAGAATTAGTTTAATACACATTGATATTGATATATTTTTTTGTGTTGTGTATCTTTTAGTTTTGTAACCATTTACATGCATCATGTGTTGCTTCTATATTTGATGATAATGTATGTGCTTCACTCTTTTTCTCACATGTATTGTTTCTTTTCTATCCTTATACACATGTTTCCTGTTTATTTAACTTGTCATTATTTTCCACATGGTACCTTGATGTGTTTTATTTAGTGCCTTTCAGGAAAGACAAGTTGAAGCCAAGTCAAGATTTCGAACCTTCTTCTTACAGCAACTTCCAGGGTTCATATCTTTTAAACTAGGCTTATTTATTTAGTAATCTTGAGTAAAATGTATTCTAGGACATTCGATGTACTCTTTTGGTTTTGTCACGAATTTCCAAAGGGGGAGATTGCTAAGGACATATTTTAATGTAATTGGCATGTCCTTTGACAAAATGCACTTTTATTTGGGTAAATTTAAGTAGGTTCAAGATAATCATTACAAGTGGTTAAATTGAAGACATGGAGATTACTTAAGACTGTTCAAGAAAAGTGCAATCTGCAGGTCTCGATACCTCCTTAACAGTAGCTCAATCTATCAAGATTCATTAAAGCTCGACACATGTCTCAATCTATCGAGCTTACGAGATTCAAACTATAGCCAACAACATTTTAACTCTAAAAGGCTAATTGTTTATGGGTTTGTATAATCCTTATTGGACTAGGAAAGCCCAAGGTTTGTGTAAACTTATTTGGAATAGGAGAGCTGCTTGCTCACTCCCAAGTGCAGGAGATCGTAGCAATATAATTCTCGGAGTACCGAGGTCGAACCACAAGGAGCAGGGTAAATTCAAAGACAATATAATTAAATGACAATTTACGTGGAGAAAAAAAATACTTTTGCTTGGTGATTGTTAACAAGAATAATAATAAAAACTGATTCAAATCAATAATGTATATACTAGAGCATCGGGGAGTTTCCCTATATCGATATGAGATTCTTTGTGATCTAAGAAAATATCTATTTCATAATTGATTGTTCTTATACAATTAAAAACTTATGATTCGGTTGAACTGAGACAATTTAAGAACGCATTATAACCTTGATTAATAATGCGGTTAGAAAAGTTTTTCAGAAAAACCCATTCACTTTAAAATCTGATTTCTATTTGAAACTATTAGAAATTCATCTAAACAATAAGAAAAACATGATTGAACTTATTGAAAGCATGGAAGAACTAATACATCAATAGAAATCTAATTGAACAATCAAATATGTCGTTGATAAAATCTCAGAAAAAATCACATTGAATATTCATACCGTATAGAAGAAACATAACCTCTAGCCCTAGCAAAAGGTTTAGGCTACCATTAGAGAAGGAAAAATACAAGTTTTCTCTGCCCAAAATTCGTTCCCACCGCCTCGCCTCCAAAACCCTAATGTCAAAAAGTCTAAAGAAAATAAAACTTTTTCTATTTTAATTTCCGTCCCGGTTTACAGCGGTAACTTGTGAGTTAATTTCGGCCTTCAAAACTTGCGAATTTGGAAAAACTCAAAACTGGAAAGTTGTAGATAATGAAGTCACGGTTCCAACCCATCTAGCCTTGTATCAATTGGATTTTTGATGAGTGAGATACGCCCAAAATACTGATCAGTGCTCAAATTAGATTTTTCCTTTTCAGATTCTGCCTCTTTGATTTCTTTCCTTATTTGAAGCTTCCAATCATGGTAGATGATCCAAGCACTCCAGCTGCTCCTTAGACATTTGAGCATGGTTCTTTAGCTCCACTTTACTTATAGTTTGGCCTCCATTCTCTCACAAATTCCTGTAAACTCATCTTTCTCACATAATTTCCTGAAAGTAGAAAATTACACACAATGAATAGCATCTTATTCAAGAAATTATGTAAAACTATATAATAGGGACTAATGCAAATAATGGTTTAATTATACAAATTAAGCATAGTAATAAGGAGGTAACGCCCACGTAAACATATAACAAGTATACATTTTAAGGCGTTATCAAGAGCCCATTAAGCTCCTATTTAAAGAAGGTGGAAAAAGAAAAACCTAACTCTAGAAAGCTTCATAAGGTTTTCTTTTTAAAACCCTAACCTCCTCTTACAGAAGAAAGAGTTCTTGTAACGTTTCTTGTATGCCTTTAGGTTTGGTAACCAAGCAAAGTCTCTTACGCCAATATTGAAGATCTTATTGGTGTTTCTATATGAAGCTACTGCAAATCAACTACAACAATCAAAGGGTTGCTGTGAAGTTAATCACGTATTAAGATTCGTGCAAAGAAGTAAGCTGCGTACTGGGATTCACACATCAATTGGTTAGTTACATACTGGGAGCTGTACATTGAAAATGAGATATTGTCACCACTAAACAAGTCCAATTGTGTATTAAGGTAAGGATTCAACTGTAGGTTGGTATAAGGTACTAGAATTCCTTTACTTGTAACTGCTTGTTGTGATAATTGTGGATTCTTGGGAGTGGTGACATTAAATTCACCCTATGGGATTTTGCCTCAGTGATTTTCCCCATTCGCGAACAAATCACCATGTCAATTTTATTTTCTGCTGCATATTAACTTAGTTGGTAATTTATTTGTGCTAGCATATGTTTTGCATGTTAATTGGATTAATTAATTAACTTGGCTAATTAATCAATTAACTTATCACAAGGGGCCAATACATTCTTGGCATATCAACCATCACGGTGTGGGCCTCAAAATAATGGAGGAGCTTCCTTATGGCATGCACTATAGCCAATACTGCCTTCCCCAAGGGCAGATAGTGCGTTTCAGCCTCCTATAAGGACTTACTGATATAGTAGACCGGCCTCTGAATCCCATCTTCAATTCTAACTAAGATGAAACTAACAACATAGTCTGTGACTGCTAGGTATGCATACAACACTTCTTCCTTCTCGGGTCTAGAGAGGATTAAAGGACTTGTCAAATACTGCTTGAGATCCTCAGAAGTCATCATACACTCCTCCATCCATTGAAAGTCCTTCCACTTGTCAAGAAGCTGGATAAAGGGATGACACCTATCTACAGACCGAGAGATGAACCTATTTAGGGCTATTGCCATCCTAGTCAATCTCTTCCCCTCTTTGGGATTCTAAGGAGGATGTAAACTGTTAATAGCCTTAATCTACTCGGGGTTAACCTCAATCCCCCGGTGAGTAATCATGTAGCCCAAAAATTTACCTGAACTGTCCCCTAAAGAACACTTTGAGGCATTTAGGCGCAATTTATGCTCTTTCAAAACCGAGAACGTCTCTCCCAAATCGGCCAAATGCTCTCCCACTTGCCTGCTCTTTACTATCATTTCATTGATGTATGCCTCCATATTCCTCCCAATCTGTGCCTCAAACATGCGTGTCACCATTCTCTAATACGTGGATCTTGCATTCTTAAGACCGAAGGGCATCACTCGGTAATGGTAGTTCCCACTAGGGGCACGAAAGGCCTTCTTCTCTTAATCAGGAAATGACAAGGGTATCTGATGGTAACCTTGGAAGGCATTCAAGAAACTCATCCGAGGGTGTCCCATGGTGGCATCCACCAACTAGTCAATTCTAAGAATGGGAAAGGGGTCTTTTAGGAAAACTTTATTCAAATCAGTGAAGTTCAAGCAAATCTGCCACTTCCAATTCTTCTTCTTAACCACTACAGTGTTGGCCAACCACTTATGATAAAAGATCTCCTTAATGGCTCCAGCTTGCTTCAACTTGTTTACCTCTATCCTTACTGTCTCAGCGTGATCTTTGGATGATTGCCGAGGAGGTTATTTACGTGGCATGGCCTCTAGATTAACATTCAATTGGTGACATATAAACCCAAGGCCAATCCCTGGAACATCATAAGTACTCCATGCAAAGACATTGATGTTGGCCTTCAAAAACTTCACCAACTCTGCTTTTTCCAAAGGTGGCAACTGGGATCCCACTGGGAAGTATTACTCCTGATCTTGTGCTATTACCACTCTCTCCAGTTCCTCAAAAGACTCTCTAGATGTCTCGGTCTGTTGCCCCCCTGCAGGGCCCTTTAGTTGCTATAGGACTGGATCTTTAACCACTACAGCATCATTTGAAAGCTGTCGTGTAATTACTGATACCAAGCACTACCTAACCATGGCCTGACTAACCACCAATTCTCCCACTCTCCCTTGAGTAGGATATTAAACCTTCAGATGTAAGGTTGAGGACATGGCACCTATGGCGTGAAGCCAAGGTCTAGCTAGGATAGCTGTGTAGGGGGAAAATGCCTCTACTACAATAAAGTTAACTTGCACCTCCTTATCCTCAGCTTGTATGAGTAACCTTATCATTCCCCGAGGGACCATCATCCTACCATAAAGCTCATTAACGGTGAATCATACCTTTCTAGGTCCTCGAGCTTCAAGTTTAATCCCCTGTACAAATCGGAGTACATGATCTCTGCTCCACTTTCCTGATCAACTAGCACCCTCCTTACATCATAACCCCCAATCATGATAGTAAACACCCGAGCTTCATCATGTGGTCAGAGAGTTCCCTTCTTATCCTCCTTAGAGAAACCTAGGGTAGGAATGACCATCACCCTAGCTTTTTTAGGAGACTGAGCACCATACTTCAAGTTAGAACCTCCCTCCACGGATATCACCTGAATACCCAAGCCCCCACTATTCCCTAGCTTGGCAAAGATCACATTGATAGTACCCAATGCTGGCCGATGAGCGCTATCCTTGTGAAACCCAGTCCCTGAGTGACTGAACTACCCTATAGGCTGATGTAAAAACCGATTGAGCTTTCTTACCTTCACTAACTGGTTCAGGTGATCTCGTAGGGTTCTACAATCCTTCATAGTATGTCGTCTAATCCTCTGTAGTATGTCGTCTAATACTCCATAGTATGTCCTCTATCCTGATGATAGTGGCAATAGAGGCCTTGGTTTCTCTTAGACAAGTCCCCACCCATCTTATTGAGCCACTTAAATTAAGGCTCACTCTTAATTTTCTCCAGTATTTGATACACTGGCTCCTTAACACAAGGAGTTGACCAACTAAGCTCCTACAGATGACATTTGATTGGAAAACTCCCTTTAGGGGCGATTACCCTAGTATCCCCCTCCCTGAGAATCCCTCTTCTCTAGGAACATTTTAGCCTTACCTTTTCCCTGTATCTGGTCCTCCTTCACCCACTTATACTTATCTATGTGATATATAAGTTGGCGCATGTTCAAGGCAGACTTCATCTTCAATGACTTCCTCAACTCGTGCTCGGCAGGAAGCCTAACCTTAAAAGTCCTCACGGCCATATCCTCAAAATTTCCATCTATCTCATTATATGTTTCCCAATATCTGTCTGAGTATGTCTTGAGAGTCTCTCCTTCCCTCATCGTCATAGACAGCAAAGAATCTACTGGCTTGGGGACCTTGTTGCATGTTATGAATCTAGCCCCAAATGCCTTCGTTAGCTCCTCGAAAGACCCCACTAATCCTTCCTCCAAGGCATCAAACCAACGCATAACCACATGTTCAAGATTGAAGAGGAATACCTTGCACATAAAGGCCTCATTGTTGGCATGGACTGCCATCTTCTAATTAAAGTGGTTAACGTGCCCTATAGGATTAGTTATCCCATTATAAACGGCAAACGTCGACTGAGAAAACCAATGAGGAAGTTTGACCTTATTAATACTCCTGACAAAGGGTAACTTGGAAATCTATTGTAAGGTTTTACTCATTGCATCAATCCCCATGACATGATGGGAAGACCTTTTCTCACGCTTGTAACTACTCTTCTCCCCCTTATTCTGGCGCAAAGAGGCTGAAAATGACTCATTAGATGGAGTTTTGGACCTGCGACAATATGAACAGTCCCTGCTTCCCCTAGAACCATTAATTGGTGGGGAGGGTGGACTTCTTCTATCACTTTCCCTACGCCTCAGCTTGCTGCACAAGCGATATATTTCCTATTGCAACTTGTGTGTCCCTTGATCATGTGAGACATGACCCCTAGTCCTTAAATGACTTCTCTCAATACGCTTAGTATGGTAAGACTCCACCATAACACTTGGGGTATGTTTCCTATCTCTCCTTCGCTCTAAGTTAACGAACTGGTTCTCCCTTTGTGAACCAACTGATTCCTCACTATACTAGCCTACGTTAGCCATAAACACTTAAAACAAATCCACAACACCTTGTTGATTCCCACAAATGGTGCCAATTGTAGGGACCTAAAAAGCTAGACGCCCAAACCTACTTAGAATAGTGGCTGGATCCGTTTAACAATGGCCCAAAACAATAAATTTATGAGAGAAGGAAACAAACAACAAAAGGGGGGCTCCGCCTTAAGAGGAAAATAAGTGAGGAAAAGCTGATATTATAAATGGGATGAGCCACTTCTTTTGTACACTTGTCCCTTTCTACATTTGAATAATGTGGTGGAAGGAGTCTACTTAGCTGTGAATTGCACTGTTCAGGTCACTTCCCCATCAATGCATTTGATAAAGTTGTTGTCCACCATTTAATATGGAGGCAACGAACTACTCCAAACTAGAAAGTTTCCCTATGATCTTTGATTCTCCCTCATCAAATCCATCCTCCCACTTGGAAAGCCTCAGAGTCCTTTTGACTCATCCCTTCCTCTGTCAAGTAACCTTCCTCCTCGAGCCCGTGGCCCGTGGCATCCCCCCTACCAATGCTACAACTCTTCAACTTCATCCTCGGTCCTTAGGAACCCACAACAGTGTTTAACTAAGCTATAAATGGTACACAAACAAGAAATATCAGGTTCTTAAGTAACCCTTAAGCATATGTACAAACTAGTACGTACTTATACAAAATCATATTTATCTCAAAATAATCATGCACTTAGTTAAGTAATACATACTATTCAAGTTTCTCCACAATTTCAAGTATGTTCTAAATCAAAAGAGAGATATTATAATTCATGTAATCCTCAAGAAAAATAAAATAAGACTCAAAATAAAATATTTTTGTGTTTTTGAAAATTTTCAATGTTTTTGGATTTTTTTTTAACAAAAAAACCTAAGAAAATAATGTTAAGGACATATTTTATATAGTTGGTTAATCCTTTGATAAAACGCACTCTACTTGTATTTGAGTAGATCTAGGATGTATTTAATACTTCAAAGAACATGTTATTCAAGTCTAGTATTAAAGCCATGAAGATTGGACCAAGAAATAAGTGAAGAAAAAGTGTTCACTAAAGTTGGATAGATAGCTGGACACCTGCTGGACACCTGCGGACAGCTGCTCGATAGCTGCTCGACAAATAGCTATTTATCGAGGTTTAATGAGGCTCGACACCTGCTATCTATCGAGGTAGTTATCGAGGTTACGAAAATCAGAATTTTTAGATGTGATTTTTGGGCCAAGCTTTTGTATTTATGTAGGGTTTCTTTTCTCACAACCCTAGACATATATAAGGCTTATTTTAGAGGCCGGCCGTCACATACGAGAATACAAGGAAAACATATGCAAAAGGTGACCGAAGCCTTATTCTCTCTGAAAGAAGCTACTGCGTCTTTACACCTTAGGGTTTTGTAACCAAGTACTTTTTAATCTTCATTATTGATAAAGTGAAAAACTTTGTAGCCAACATTCTTATTCCTCAAGTTGGTGAGTGAGTCACGTACTGGGATCTGTACATCAAAAGGTGCCATTCATATATTAAAGAGTTTAGAGGTTCTGAAGCGGTAGAAGGTTTCTGCTATAAGTTCGTCTACAGGGATTGTAGAGTCTAGGGACAAAGGTTTTGTACTAAATCTGAAACTTTTCTTTATTATAGTGAATTGCTTTCCGGAAAGGTTTTCCTCCAGGTTTTTTACCGTGAAACTGGTTGGTTTCATTAGTTTCCTAGGTCATCATATATTGTCTTATTTACTTTTCTGCTGCATATGATTTTGACATGATATTGATGTTTGTTTGTTTTAACAAGTTTTATTCATAATAAATCTAATTAACAACTTGGGTTTAAAACTTGTTAATTCTATCAACTAGGGTCTAAATTTCTCAATCAGTGGTATCAAAACAGGTACATTCTGATTGAATTAATTTTCTTAGTGTGATTCTTGACCCCTGTTATCATGGAAACTCTTGATTATTTTGATATGCATGATCTTGTGTTGCATGATGATGATGATATTCAAGATGCCTATTACAAGCTTTATAATATTTGTATGAAATCTCTTGACTGTTCTACAAAATTAAAAGATAATTTTAAAAAGGTCAAACTTGAAAGAGATGATTTGATTGCAAAATTAGATGAAGCAAATAATTTGAATGAGAAATTTAAAAATCAAATTTCATCTTAGATGGACAAAATTAAGAGTTTGGAAAAGCAACTAGTTGAATTTAAAACTAAAGTTGAAAATTTAACTAGTGCCAAACTTGTTGTTGAGCCTAACTCAAAAGAAAAAGATTTTTATATTCCTTCATTTAAAAGGAATGATCAAGAGTAGAAGGTTAATATTGCAAGGATAGACAAAGGTAAACAATCTGATGTTTACGCTGAAATTTCCAAACTTATGTCTAAAACTCCTCCTAGGATGAAAGAAAAATATGTTTTTGTCCCCATTTGTCATCATTGTCACATTGTTGGTCATATCAGGCCAAATTGTCCTAAGTTAAGGACTTTGTCAACCTTTAAGGTTAGACCTTTTTTCTAGGAAGCCGAGTAGATCTAAAACTACTCATGTTTGTCACCATTGTGGTATTTCTGGACATATTCGTCCTAATTGCTTTAAGTTGTATCCTCAAAAGCAAGTGTCCAAATGGCCACAGGTTTCCTCTCAAGGACCTACACCTTTGTTTGAAGAGTTATTAAAATTTTTGAGCTTTTTAACTCAATTTTAGGAGAATTTTAATTTTTCTATGTCCTTTAGTAGACATACTAGGACACATGTCTTTTCATCTTCACGGCCAAAAACTCATGCTGTGTGTGTGAGAAAGAAGTCTAAGACTTAATTGTCTTTTCTATTTGTCCTCTACTTTAATTCTTTCTATCTTAAGTACGACTCTTTTTACTTGATTTCTTATCTGCTTTTGGAATCCTGCTTTTGGAATCATGCTTTCATGCATCTGCATCCTTCTATCATGTTTTCATGCATTTGCATCTTTCTGTCATGTTTTCATGTTGTTTGTTTGTTTTTATTTGGCTATTTAGTTTTTATTTTGTTTTGTTTTCAAAATTTTTTTAAAAAAAGGGAAAAAATCAGAAAAATACAAAAACAGTGTGTGTTTATGTACATCGGTTTTTGTGAACCTTAAAATTGCCAATGAAACAAAGTTTTCAAAATTTTATATCTCTTGTAGCTTAAATGAGCATCCTTATGCACAACTAAGTAAGTGAGCTTTGTGGCTCTTTATTTGTGATGAGTAAGGTTAAGTGATATCTTGTACATAACACTTGTATCACTCTTTTTGAAGGGTAAGACTAGAAAATCCTAAGAGAAAGGCATAAATAACCATCTCACCACTGTTACCCGCCAATCATGAAATGACATCTGTATGCTTCGGTTTAGCAAAAGTACAATGTCAATGACATCTGTATGCTTCGGCATAGCAAAAATGCAATGTCAAAAAGCTTAACATTAATGGGTATTTCTTTTCTCTCGCTTATATGCCCATGCATGGTTTTCTTAATAAAAGAAAATGTGGAAAGAAATAAAAGCAAAAGAATGATATGCTTTAAAAATATGATTGCAAGTGTGTTTTCTAAAAGATGTGGGAGTTACAAGATGTACCTCAACGGTGATAGTCCCCATCAAACAGTTATGATTGTGTGTGAGTTAAAGAAATTTTCTCATTTCTCAAATTGTCATAACTTTGAGAGACTTATGTAATCTTGCGATATTTTTTACACACAACACGCAATACTCTTTGCTATTTTTGATACATGTGTAGGTATAATGTGATTTAGTCATCACAAGGTTTATATGTGTTGATGTATACTCACTAAACTGTCTTGAATTGTTTTTGAAATATAAAATTGTTAGACTTGTTTAGTGTGTGTGTGTTTTGGAATCCATGTGCTTAAAATTGTTGTTAATAGATGTTTTTAAAAGGTTAATATGTTGTTTGGATTTTTGGTTGAGTTGCATGCTTGATTGCATTCACATTTGTGTTTTTTTCTTCTTGAAAAACTGTTTTTAAGCCATCTCGACACATTCTCGACACCTCTCGATACCTGGCTTTTCTGTCGAGATCTTCTGTTACATCTTATCACAATCTCGACACCTCTCGATAGCTAGGTGGATCAATCGAGATATATTCTGTCTGCTCGATAGATCCTCAACACCTTCTCAATCCATCGATGTTGGCTTAATAGCTTCTCAACACCTCCCGATCGATCGAGATATCCTTGCATGCATTTCATTTTTCTTTGTTTTGCATGTTTCTCTTATTTTGTCATTCATAGCATCTTATTTCATTACATTCATGCATTTTTATGGATTCTTTTTGCCTCCTTGATCATCCTTGATCATCTTTATATTTCTTAGGTAAAGCTTTATAGCTTCTTGTACCCTCTGTCAATTGTGACAAAAAAGGGGAGAAATTGGAGAATTTATGATTTCTTTCTTTAAGATTCTACAAGTTAGGGAGAGAAATGCATGCCCTTGTAAGGGAGAGTTGTGTTTCATCTTGTTAAGGGGAGTGTTTACCTCCTTGTTCATGTACCTAGGTCTTATGACCATTTTTACATACAACATGGTATTTATCAAGTAGAATATATATGATGATGTATATTTTCTTCACCTATCTCTACATGTGTTATTTCTTTTCTATCTTTATACATATGTTTCTTTATTTTGTATGCAATCTTTTATTATCTGTTTCACACTAAGATGCCTTGATGAGTTTTGTTTAAAGTGTTTCAGAAATACAAGTTGTCAAAGTTTACTTGCCATAAACTCTCTTTTTGCAAAGTTTTTCAAGAGTTTGTGTTAGGGTAAATTTTATTGTATTCAACAAGTGAATATGAGTTGAGTGATTTATGACTTCTCTCATATGTTCATCTGTTTGTTGTGGTTTTGTCACGGATTGCCAAAGGGAGAGATTGTTAAGGACATATTTTATGTAGTTGGCTAATCCTTTGACAAAACGCACTTTACTTGTATTTGGGTAGATCTACGATGTGTTTAATACTTTAAAGAACATGTTGTTTAAGTCTAGTATTAAAGCCATGAAGATTGGACCAAGAAACAAGTGAAGAAAAAATGTTCACTAAAGTTGGACAGATAGCTGGACACCTGCGGACAGCTGCTTGACAGATAGCTATCTATCGAGATTTAATGAGGTTCGACATCTGCTAGCTATCGAGGTTACGAAAATCAGAATTTTCAGATCTGATTTTTGGGCCAGGCTTTTGTATTTATGTAGGGTTTCTTTTCTCACAACCCTACACATATATAAGACTTATTTTAGAGACCGTCACATAAGAGAATATAAGGAAAACACATGCAAAAGGTGACCGAAGCCATATTCTCTCTAAAAGAAGCTACTGCGTCTTTGCACCTTAGGGTTTTGTAACCAAGTGCTTTTTGATCTTCATTGTTAATGAAGTGAAGAACTTTGCAGCCAACATTCTTCTTCCTTAAGTTGGTGAGTGAGTCACGTACTGGGATCCGTGCATCAAAAGGTGGCGTTCATATATTAAAGAGTTCAGAGGTTCTGAAGCGGTAGAAGGTTTCTACTATAAGTTTATCTACGGGAATTGTAAAGTCTAGGAACAAAGGTTTTGTACTAGATCTGAAACTTCTCATTACTATAGTGAATTGCTTTTTAGGAAGGTTTCCTTCCAGGTTTTTTACTGTGAAACCGGTTGATTTCATTAGTTTTCCTGGATCATCATATCTTGTCTTATTTACTTTTTCGCTGCATATGATTTTGACATGATATTGATGTTTGTTTGTTTGTTTTAACAAGTTTTATTCATAATAAATCTAATTAACAACTTGGGTTTAAAACTTGTTAATTCTATCAACTGGGGTCTAAATTTCTCAACAAATAAAACAACCAAAAACTAAAAGAAAACATGTCCACAATTAATTAAAAGAATTAAATCAATGACAAGTAAAAAACACTCACCTTAGCAAATATTTTCTCACCTATATAGCATGAGTCTTTGGCTTGGTAGGTAAAAAACTATAAGAACTAGAGTGTATTTGAGGGATTATGCCAATTTTCTGAGAAACACTAAAATCTTGCAATTTTCTTTCTCAAGCCAATAAGCTTAAATTTTTCAAAAGCATATGAAATAATTTATTTGGACTTATGGCAGGAGAAATATCATCACAAATATGAGCAGAAATACACTTAAAATTATCCATGATAATAGAAATCAATGATCAACTTTAGGTATAATCACGTAAATCAAGAGCTAACTCGCTTTGATACCACTTGTTAAGTTTTAGACCCCTTATCAGAATATGTTTAACCTAATATTATACTAAGTTGATTAACAATATAGGTTAAACACAAATAAACATAAATAGTAAAGCAGCGAAAAAATTAAAGAACACCATGATATGATGACCCAATAAAACCTAACCAGTAAAAAATCTATGGAAGATTTAACTTAGCTATTCTCAAGGTAAAAACAAATCCACTATGAAAGAATTGATGTTTTTACAATAAAACTTAGACCACTAACATCCTATTGCTACCTCGTGTAGAAAACTTACTACCACGATCACGTGACAGTTCTTAGTCCACGAACTACTTCTTTCTTTGATCTGCAGTAACCACAAGTTCTTTTACTTGTTACTTTGAGACTCCACTTAAAGATTTTAGATCTTCTTTAAAGCTATTTATACAGCAACTGAAACAACCATCAAGTTCTTGGTGTGAATCTTGATTTTGATAGTTCAAAGTGTGTGTATTAAGGTAAACACCTCTAGATTTCACAAAAAATTCAATACACAACTTAACAAAGACTCTAAAGAGCTTTTGGGTACAAAATCCTAGATCAACAAAAGAGGCACACTCTTCTACCTCTAAAAAGCCTTTATAAAAGCGTGCTTAGGGTTTTCTTTTACTAGAAGAAGTAAATCTGAAACCCTAATCCTTAATGGACTTGAACTGTTATTTGGACTTAATTAAAATTCTGCGGATATAACTCTTGATCGATCGAGCCTGTCTCTCAATCAGTTGAACTAGACAGATTCTGAATTCTTCTTTCTACAGCTTGTATGTTCTTGAATCTTGACTTGAATCACCTTAAGCATTGTCTAATAATACCTATAGACTTTAAGATCTATATTTAGACAAGTTTATATTCACGATTTGCCAATTATTCTAAACTTTTAGAACCTAACAAATGTGATTTTGACTTGAACACCAAATAGCCTTCAATTTGTTTAAGGAATGAATCGAAGATCTTTGAAACAGAATTACAATGAATCTCTAGCTATGAGCTTGTTAGAAATTCTTTGTTCTTCGCGTTCTTCATCTTTTAAGGTTTGTGGTGAAAATTCTTCAGGGCTTTGAAGGCTTGAATCCGTAGAGCTTCACTAATTTGTGGTTTCTTGAAGTTTCTGGAGGTTTTTGAGCCTGATTCTAGTGAATTTTGAGGCCTAGGAAGATGATTTGAATGATTTTACTTTGAATGTTTTTTGTATTCGAGGTTAAAGTTTTTGAAATTCTAGGATGCTTTAGGGTTTGATTCCAGCAGAGCTTCTGTGATTTTGAATCTTTTTTGATGTCGCTTATGGTGTCTTCCAAGATGTGTTGGTGTGTAAAAATGTCTTAGGAAGGTTTCTATTTATAGAAGTTTGGGGGTGGGTGAACGACACATGGCAGAATCTAATTGGTGACACATGTCATAGCCTAATTGGAGGTGCTTTAAGACTTTTCCTCCAAGACACATGGCATCATTTGATTGGCCAGTCTTGATTTTCAAGGTGACGCATGTCAGCACTTAATTGGACTACTTATTTCATTGCTTACACACGCGCCAGTGTGTGATTGGCATTTTGCATGCTTTTTATGTTATTATTTCAATGACACTTGGCAAATCTTTGTAGGAAGATGATTTGAATAATTCTATTTCGAATGTTCTTCATATTCGAGGTTAAAGTTCTTGAAATTCTAGGAGGTTTTAGAACTTGATTCTAGCTAAGCTTCTGTACTTTTAAATCTTCTTTGATGCTGCATATGGTGTCTTCCAAGATGTGTTGGTGTGTAGAAATGCCTTAGGAAGGCTTTATTTATTAGAGTTTAGGGGTGGGTGAGCGACACATGGCGGATTGGTGACACATGTCATAGCCCAATTAGAGGAGGTTTAAGACTTTTCCTTTAAGACACATGACATTGTTTAATTAGCCAAAATATCTTAATTTTTAAGGTGACGCATGTCAGTACCCAATTAGACTGCTTATGTCATTGGTTACACGCGCCACTGTGTGATTGGCATTTTGCATGCTTTTTATGTTTTTATTTCAGTGACACTTGGCAAATCTCTGTTAGTTTCTAAATGGTAATAGTAGAAACTAGTAGCAATATGTGACGCTTTATGATTGGCCATATGTTATAGACTTGGTAGTATGATGTGTCAGCTTTTGATAGGTCGAAAATTTTCTCTCTCTACAATCTCGATTAAAAATATTACAAATTTTACCGCATAAATCTTAAAAATTGATGTGTCAACTTTGAAAAATGAAATAATAAAAATTAAAAAAAATTATTTATTACATGATTGATGTGGAATAAATTAAACTCATTGCCATTTTAGTATTTATTAGGTAAAGCTAATAACAGCATTAGTATTTTCTATTTTGAAATGAGAAACTTGGCCGATTTTTCCTAAAATTGTTATGTAAACATTATATGCTTGTTATGGAAAAGTTTTCATATTAGGCCATTTGTTTGCGCACCACTATTGTACATTGATTTTGGAATGTATTTCCTCAAAAAAAAAAAAAGTTTTGAAATGTATTTTTTGTAAAAATTTTGGTAAAGATTCTTCAGCCACGTATATTTATATCGCCAAACCAAAACACTAATCGATTTTTGGTGTAGATGAAGATTAAACTTCAAATCTCTTATTTAACTATTAGAAACTTTACTAATTGTGGTAATTGGAACCCATAATTGTTTTTTTTTTTTAAATTAATCTACATATATGGAAGAGTGACTTTAAAAAAAAATTGAACATCAATGGAAAAAATGCTGAGTTTTGAGAGATCAACAACAACAATCATCGACATAGCTTCAGCCAAAATCATCTTCAACTTTGCCTTGCCATTCTCAACGATGGCGACTAATATTATGGAGACTTCAACATGGTCGTCTTTACTCTTTATTGTCACTAGTATACAACCATGTCACCGCACGGGAATGAATATAATTTAATAAAATAATAAAAATAAATATATTGCATTTTATTATTTAAGTAATATTATTGGTTTTGTTTTTTATTTATTTATTTATTAATCATGAGTTTAGTCATATTTAAAAGATTTAGTTTATTTATGTTTAATAAAACTTAGTATTACGTAATTTTTTAACAAATATTTTTATCGTACAAAATTCTAATGAAAGAATGCTACATAGATATATATATTTAAGGTTGATTCATACACGGTACATATAACTATGATTAAGTTGCTTTATAATAAACCATTTTTAACAAAATATTTTAATTAATTAAATATGAATCTCATAACATGCATCTTATAACAATATATAACAATAGAATAACGTAAATCTCATTAAAAAAAATTTATCAATTAAAAATCACGAAAATTATGAGCATAAAATGTAAAGACAAACAAATAGGATAAGTACTAATTTCTTAAAAGAAAACTTACGGTGAGTTGAGAAAATTATATAAATAATCTTTGATATTTGAAGAATAATGGGATTATAACTTCCTTTCTAAATTGGATAGAGACTCGTGCAGATAATGTATTATGAAAAAGAAAAGAAATATGCAACATCAATGACAGGAAAATAAAACAATTTTATAATTAAATAATAAAAATTATTGACAAAAAGGAAAGAAAGTATAGGCAGATGAAAGATAATAAACATACAACATCAATCATAGGAGAACTACAAAATTATATAATTATACAATAAAAAATTTACACAAAAAGGAACGACAGTATAGGCAGATAAAAAAAAGTAATAATCAAACCTTAGGAATGGTTATAATTCGTTTTATAGAGCATAAACCAAGACCATGAAAATTGTAAAGATAAGTACAATCGGAATATCTAGAGAACCTCTTTTTATATAAGATACAAAAATACCCAAATGTTAGGACATATGTGTTTCATCTTGTTTTAAATATATGTCATATTTTTATATAATTGGCTTATCCTTTGACAAAACGCACTCAACTTGTATTTAGGTAATTCTAGGATGATTTTAATACTTCAAGAAATAAGGTTTCAAGATCAAGTGTTAAAGCTATGCAAGTTGTCCAAGATTCAAGTTGAAGAAGTGTTAGATTTTAAAGCTCGACACTTGTCTCGACACCTGTCTCGACACATGCATCTATCAAACTTTAAAAAGCTGTTCAACCCCGAGACTCGACAGCTGCTCGACACTTCTAGCTATCGAGATTTAAGAAAAACAGATTCTAAGTTCTGTTTTGATTCCAATCAATACTTATGTCTTTGAGGCTTCTTTTCTTCTAACCCTAAATGTATAAAAAGATTATTTTAAGAGCCGGCAAATATACGTAATTTGCACAAGCATTGAGAAATCCTAATTCAAGCAATTTGTGATACGAGACAAAGTTCATGCCCTAGTTCATCTATCTTGTGAAGAAGTTTCTGTGTAATGTGCACCGTAGAGTTTTGTAACCAAGCATCTTCTTGATCTTCATTGTATGGATGAATTGAAGAACTTTGTAACCAACATCTCTCTCTAGTTGGTGAATTGAAGTCGCGTACTGGGATTCACGCAATTGGTTAGTCACGTATTGGGAGCCGTGCATCAAAAAGAGAAACTGTCACTATAAAACAAGTCCAATTGGGTGTTGGAGTAAAGGTTCAACTGTAGGTTGGTAAGGTACTTAGAATTCCTTTACCTGTAACCGCTTGTTATGATAATAGTGGAGTTTCGAGAGTGGTGACCTTAAATCACCCTGTAAGATTTTTGCTGTGTAGGTTTTCTCCATTCGTAAACAAATTACCGTATTTATTTATTTTCTGCTGCATACTTTAGTTTTTGGTAATTTGTTTGCGTAACCATGATATTTGCATGATAATTTGATTAATTAATAACTTGGCTAATTAATCAACTTAATTCATCACAAGGGGTCAACGCATTTGTGGCCTATCAAGTGGTATTAGAGCGGGCACACTCTGATTAGGGTTTAATCCTTGTGTGTGATCCATTGACCCCTGTTTGTCATGGATAGAGGTCAGTCTCTTATTATACCTCCATTGTTTGATGGTACTAACTATGCATACTGGAAAATACGCATGAGAGCTTTCTTGCAGTCACTAGATGAGAAGGTGTGGCAAGCTATGGAGATAGGTTGGACCAAGCCTATAGAAGTGCCAGCTTATTGGGATGATGCCAAGATCAAGACGGTTAATTTCAACAGCAGAGTATTGAATGCCCTATTCAGTGCGGTCACTAATGAGGAGTTCAAGAAGATTTCCTCCACTGAAACTGCTAAGGAAGCATGGACCATTCTCTAGACAACCTATGAGGGAATAAAGGCTGTCAAGGATTCGAAGCTACAGAGGCTCACTACAAGCTTCGAAGAAATTAAGATGGAGGAGGATGAGTCATTCGATGGGTTCTATGTCAAGCTCAAGGACATAGTGAACTTAGCTCTCAATCTTAGGGAAACCATTTCTGAACCTAAGATAGTAAGAAAAGTACTCAGATCTCTGCCCGAGAGATTCCATGCCAAGATCACGGCGACAGAGGAATCAAAGGATATTGACAAGATTCCTCTAACTAAGTTAGTTGGTAATCTGCAAACCTATAAGCCAGGGTTGACAAGAATAGGCAAGTCAAGTAAAGGCAAAAGCATGGCACTGAAGGCCATGAGCAATGATATAGATGAGTCTTTGGACGATGAAGATTCTAAGATGAAGTCTTACATCACTAGGCAATTCAAGAAATTCATGAAAAATGCCAATGGAAAGGGCTTCAACAAGGATCGCAGGCAATCTAATTCTTTTCAGTTCAAGAGCCAAGATAAAGGGAAAAAGGATATTAGGGATGGCAGTCAGTACACTGTTCCCTCTGGACCTAAGTGCTTCAGATGTTAAGGTTTCGGTCACATGAAACAAAAGTGTCTTACATATCTCAAGAGCATTGGGAAGAGCAAGACACTTGCTGCTACCTTGAGTGACACTGAGCCCAAGGATGATTCCGACAATGATGATGACGAAATTTTGAATGCCTTCATTGCCACTGTTAATCCTACTGAAAGAATTACTGAAGAAGTAGATGAAGAAAAAGGGTTAGTGGATGCTAAGTTTGAAATTATGGATGATTAAGATGATATCCATACCACCTATGAGAAACTATACAAGTTTTTTGAGAATCATGAGAAACTCTATAGGCTGGCCACCAAGAAGCTCAGTGATGTGGAACTTGATCGTGAGGAGCTTTTCACTAAGTTTGATGAGGCAAATTAGACTTTTGAGGCACTGAGATTCGAGAATAATTTCTTGGCTGAGAAGACCAAGAAGCTTGAAGCGGAACTGTTTCAAGTTAGAGCTCAATTGGAAATGACATCAAGTGCGAAGCTGGATGAGATGCTCAGCATTCAAAAATCTGCTTCTGATTGAACAGGATTGGGGTATGAATTCTCTTCCTCTAATACTCCTTTTGCTAGTACTACTGTTTTTGTTCCTCCTTCTAATAACATTAAAATTGAGGACAATGATGTTAAAACTGAATTAGCTAGTGAGAACTTAGACAAGGGTAAGTCCATCTTAGGAGCACCCGCTAAGCTTGAGAAAAAGGAAACTAAAAACCCTAAGTCTAAGAAGTCTAACTCTCAAAAGCCTAAACAAAAGAAGCAGCATCTTTGTCATCATTGTGGTATTGCCGGTCATACTCGACTAAATTGCTATAAGTGGTTAGCCACTCAATAAAGCAATGACATGATAGCATCTAGGAACCAGAATCAGCTTCAAACCTCTCTTGCACCTCTTGGAGATCTTCTCAAAGCCCTCTTGTTCCTTTCGAACTTAAACGGTTTTAATCCTTCCCCCTCATCACCGACTCAAGGTTTTGCAAAAAAGGAAAGGTTCTTCCAAGGTGTGGAAGGAAAAGGGTTTCAAGTGATGTATTCACGTTTTCTCTCTCTCTCTCTCTCCTTCTTGTTTTTGTTTTTGTTTTTGTTTTTGCATTACTTGTGTGTGTTGCTTTACTGTTTTGAGTCAGTCTAGTTTTATGCATTGTTTTGCTTTATTTAACATATTTTTGTTTATTTGTTTTCAGTTTTTGTTTTATTTTGCTTTTCAAAAAAAAAAAAAAATAATAAGAAAATTGAAAAATACAAAAAACAATGTGTGTATGTGTACATTAGTTCATGTAAACCTTAAAATGGTCATTCAAACAGAGTTTTCTAAATTTTGTATCTTTTGTAGCTTAAATGAGTATCCTTATGCATAACTAAGCAAGTGAGTTTTGTGGTTCTTTATTTGTGATGAGTAAGGTTAAGTGATCTCTTGTACTTAACACTCATATCCCATTTTTTGACGGGTAGGACTAGAAAATCCTAAGAGAAAGGCATAAATAACCATTTCACCACTGTTACCCGCCAATCATAAAATGACATCTGTATGCTTCGGTATAACAAAAGTGCAATGTCAAAAAACTTAACATAATTGGGTATTTCTTTTATCTCTTTTATGTCCATGCATGATATACTTAATAAAAGAAAATATGAGAAGAAATAAAAAACAAAAAGAACAAAATGCTTTAAAATATGATTGCAAGCGTGTTTTCTAGGAGATGTGAAAGTCATAGGATGTACTTCGAAGGTGATAATCCCTATCAAACAGTTGTGATTGTGTGTGAGTTAAAGTGATTCTCTCATATCTTAAATCGTCATAACTTTGAGACACTTATGCAATCTTGCGATATTTTTCACACACAACACATAATATTCTTTGCTATTTTTGATACATGTACAGGTACAATATGATTTGGCCATCACAAGATTTACATGCGCTAATGTATGCTCACTAAACTGTCTTGACTTATTTTTGAAATATAAAATTGGTTAGACTCATTTAGTGTGTGTGTGTGTGTGTGTTTTGGCATCCATATGCTAAAAATTGTTGTTAAGAGATGATTTTTAAGAGCTTAATATGTTGATTGGATCATTGGTTGAGTTGCATGCGTGATTACATTCATATCTGTGTTTTTCTCTTCTCGAAAAACTGCTTTTTAAAGTTGGCTCGACACCTCCTCGACACCTCCTCGACACCTTCTCGATACCTGGCTGTTTGTCGAGCTTCTTAGCTTTTTCTTATCACAATCTCTATAGCTTCTTGACACTTGGTGGATCGATCGAGGAACTTTCTGTCCCCTTGATAGCTTCTCGACAGCTGGTGGATCGATCGAGATTCTCTTTGTATCTTTGTGTTGATTCCTCGACACCTGTATCTGTCGAGGTTGTTTTTCTTGACACCTACCTCGACAGATGGCTTGACACCTCTCGATACCTGCATCTGTCAAGAATTACTAAACCTCTATATATATGTTCAGCGCGATCCTTTTCTCATTTCTCTCGATCTCTCTCTTGATAGCTCTGTGTTTTCTCTTCCAAAACCTCTCTCACTCACTCCAAAACTCTTTCCAAGGCTTCTTCAAGCTTATTTCAAGTTGTTATTCACTTGGTAAGCTTCTAATCTCTTCATTTACATGCATTTCATGTTTTGAAACCTGGATTTTGGGGTTTTTCAAATTTGATGAGTTGTTGTTACCCTCTTCGTTCTAGGGGCTTGTCATCTTCTGATCCTACTCCTTCTTCTGTTCGGTTCCATGATGAGAAAACCCAACAGGACTTCTCGGAGAACTTTTCTAAATGAGATGTTCATTCGGAACGCCAAGTTATTCTAGCAGACTTTGCCGACACCGACTTACCCGATGTCATTCACAATCAGGGTTAGGAGTCACTGTGTAACATCCCGGTCACTTGTCCTTCCGTGCTGATACAGGAGTTTTACTCCAACATGCATGGAATTGATTCTTCAGTACCTTTCTTTCACACTCGCGTTCGAGGTACGCCCATTGTAGTCACACCAGAGTTGGTTTCTAATGTGCTTCACGTTCCGAGGGTTACACATCCTGACTACCCCTGTTGTGAGCATCTATAGACTATGTCCAAAGACGAGATGATGTCTGTTTTTGGTAAGTGCCCTTCTGATTGGGGTAAGCGTCAGTTCACACCATGTAGGCCTTTTGCTAAAGGTCCTCGTTTCTTGAACATGGTGATGACATTTATTCTGCACACTCTCTCTCACTATAACTCCATCACAAAGCCTCGTACTCGGTTTTTGTTGTCTCTTCTTGAGCACCTCACTATAAACTTTCCTTCACACTTCATCTTCTCTATTATATATGTCTATAGAGATAAGGCTACCCGTGATAAGCTCATATTTCCTTCTGCTATCACGAGGATTTTACACAATTTCTCCATTCCTTTTCCTTCGTCCAACCACTTCCATGTCAAGGCTGCCATAGACGCAGCTACCGTAAAACGTAGTAAGGTGCAGTTTAGGTCGCGACAGACGGATTCAGCAGCTCCTTCCTCCCGTCTAGCTCCATCTTAATCTGCTCGAGTCACATCTACTCTTCCTCTTCCTTGAGCGATGTGTCACTAGGAGACATCATGGCGCAGCTTCAACGCATGGATGCTCACCCTAATATGCTCTCTACAAAATTGTATTAAGTGAACGTTCGTGTTGGTCGCATTGCCCGGCGACAGGCGACCATGGGCGGTTTTGCTTCTAAGGCTTCTTCTCCACCACCTCTTGTGGCTTCTGAGTTTAAGGATGATGATGGTGATGACGATGATGCTTCGGATGATGATGATGATGATGATGATGAAGATGCTAGCTCTACTGATGAGATGTCTACTTGACACTCTACCCTTTGTCACTCGTAACAAAAAAAAAAAAGAGTAGTTTTGGGTTATGAGAGTAGTCATACTTAGTGGGAGAGCTTGTGTAGGACATTTTTGACAGGGGGAGTGTTGTTATGAGAGATTTAGTGAGGATTATATGTATTTCTTTTCTTTTCCTTCTTTTTGGAGATACATTGTTCTTGTACTTAGGTCTTGTGATCAGTTTTACATTTATTGTGCTAATTTTATATATATATATATATATATGTTGATGTATGTTTATTTCACCTACCTATACATGTGTTATTTCTTTTCTATCTTTATACACATGTTTCTTATATCTGTATGCAATCTATTATTTCTGCTTCACACAAAGATGCCTTGATGAATTTTATTTAAAGTGTTTCAGAAATACAGGTTGTCAAAGTCTACTTGCCATAAACTCTCTTCTTGCAACAAGATTTTGTGTTAGGATAGATTTTATTGTATTCAACAAGTGAATATGAGTTGAGTGATTTATGACTTCTCTCATATGTTCATTTGTTTGTTATGGTTTTGTCACGATTTTGTCACGGATTGCCAAATGGGGAGATTGTTAGGGCATATGTGTTTTATCTTATTTTAAACATATGTCATATTTTTATGTAATTGGCTTATCATTTGATAAAACGTACTCAACTTGTATTTAGGTAGCTTTAGGATGATTTTAATACTTCAAGAAACAAAGTTTCAGGATCAAGCGTTAAAGCCATGCAAGTTGTCCAAGATTCAAGTTGAAGAAGTGTCAGATTTTAAAACTCGACACTTGTCTCAACACATGTATCTATCGAACTTTAAGAAGTTGTTCAGTCTTGAGGCTTGACAGCTCCTCGACACCTCTAGCTGTCGAGATTTAAGAAAAATAGATTCTAAGTTTTGTTTTAATTCCAATCCATACTTATTTCTTTGAGATTTTTTTTCTTCTAACCCTCGACGTATAAAAGGATTATTTTAAGGGCCGTCAAAATATACATAAGTTACACAAGCAATGAGAAATCCTTGTTCAAGCAATGAGAAATCCTTGTTCAAGCAATTTGTGATCCGAGACAAAGTTCATGCCCTAATTCATCTCTCTTGTGAAGTTGCTGTGTAATGTGTACCGTAGGGTTTTGTAACCAAGCATCTTCTTGATCTTCATCGTGTAGATGAATTGAAGAACTTTGCAGCCAACATCTCTCTTTAGTTGGTGAATTGAAGTCGCGTACTGGGATTCGCACAATTGGTTAGTCATGTATTGGGAGCCGTGCATCAAAAGGAGAAACTGTCACTATAGAACAAGTTCAATTGTGTATTGGGGTAAGGGTTCAACCGTAGGTTGGTAAGGTACTTGGGATTCCTTTACTTGTAACCGCTTGTTGTGATAATAGTAGAATGTCAGGAGTGGTGACCTTAAATCACCCGATGGGGGTTTTTGTCATGTAGGTTTTTCCAATTCGTAAACAAATCACCGTGTCTACTTATTTTTCGCTACATACTTTAGTTTATTGGTGATTTGTTTGTCCTACCACGCTATTTGCATGATAATTTGATTAATTAATAACTTGGCTAATTAATCAACTTAATTCATCACAAGGGGTCAACGCATTTGTGGCCTATCACCAAATACATGCATTATTGATACCAAAAGATTCTTTTGAAATTCCATGTGGAAAAGGGAAGTGAACCTGAAAATACGTGGGTGTGGGAAAGGGAGGTGAACTTGAAAATATGTGGGTGTGGAAAAAGGAAGTGAACTTGAAAATACACGGGTGTGAAAAAAAAAAAAAAAAAAAGGCAGCACATCGGAATTACAAATTAGACTCCAATTTCATATTTATATTGACATGTGGCACAACAATAGATTAGAATTCTAATTTAGAATTCCAATTGGAGTTTCTCTCCGCTTCACCTATTTTATATATATATATATATATTAGAATGCTGCTTAGATTTGTTTGGGCACCGACAATTTCGATAACTAGGTGCATCTTGAGCAAGCAAGCTACAATACTCAACAATATTGAATATTGTTGATTTCTGTAGCTTCTGAATAATAATTTGTCAATTTTTATTATTCTTTTTTCTTTAAAAAAATAAAATAAATTGAATAAGAGAAAGTGACCTTCCCTGCTTAAGCGTAACCATGATAGCCTTTTTACCGCTTCCTCGCTAACACCTCCTAATTTGTCTACTTGTTATTAGTTGTAATGTTTTTTGTTTGTTTTTTTTAATATCAAATTTTTACTTATATATAATATATATATATATATATATATATATTTAAAAAAGGCTAAATTGCAAAATACATTCCAAAATTTGGGGTGTTTGAATTTTATACTTTGAAATTTAAAAATTTGGATTTTTATCCCTTAAAGTTCTATTCTATTTGCATCAACAACCTCTCCATCTAAGAATGGCAAAATCTAACATAACTAGCGAACCTGACACAACTAACCCGTTTATAAACAGGTCATGGGTTGAGGGTAGACAAGTTCGGGTCATATTCGTGTTGACACGACTAACTCATTTAATAAACGGGTTGTGTTTGTGTTCAATATGTGAACTCGACTGACCCGTTTAACTTATAAAATTATTAGTTATCTTAATATTTTTGCTTAATTTATGGTTGTTTTTATATGTTTATTACAATATATATGTATATATATGGTTGTAATTGTAATTTAATTTTAGATATATTAGAATTGATAAAAATTGTATAGGTTAGATATGATCTATTAATCAAATAGATTATTAAACGGGTCATTTATTTGACCTTTACATGACTTGTTAATTAAACGAGTTAACTCATGTCGGGTCGGGTCGAGTTAACTTGCTTATTAAACAGGTCATGTTTGGGTTGAAGATTATTGGCACATTTACTAAACAGGTTAGGTTCGGATTCGCTCATATAACCGAATAATCATGACTAGACAGGACACGAACTTAACCTGCGAATACAAATTGCCACTCCTATAGCTCTATCCATATTTTTCACTAGTCACATAAATTTGTCACGCATGTTTACTTCATCAAATAAAATGATGTCACATCATTTTTATTATGTTATGTCATTTTTAATTTTTTTTAATTTTTTGATGCTATAAAAATGATGTGACATTATTTTATTGAATAAATTAAATATACATGTCAAGTTTATGTGGTACTTAACGGAAAATATGGATAGAGGGGATACTGATATAAACAGCATAGAATTTCATAGGATAAAATTTAAATTCTGAAACTTCATAGTATAAAATCTAAATTTTCCCAAACTTTAGTGACTAGTTTGCAATATAGCCAAAAAGGGAAAAAAAAAAATCAAACCAATAATAAACTTATCCCCCAATGGGGCCCTTTTAGAAATAAGAGAAAACCTAGGGTCCTTTAGACAATCCTCAAAACATTATATATTTAAAACTCAGAAGCCTTGTGTTTAGTGTTTACGGTCAATTCCCAAAAAAAAAAAAAAAAAAACAAACAAACAAAATATCTAAAAACTCTGTCCTTAGGGTTTCGAAGAACAAATCTCGAATTTCACTCTCTTTGTCAATCGCTGCCTTCCGAAAGGTAAAACAACGAATCTCTGACCCTCACTTCTCTATCAGATCTTCAAGATTCTTCTTCGTATATTTTCTCTCTTTTGCTTTTTTTTTTTCCCTCGTTGTTCTGCTTGGTTCCAGAGAAAATAGAGGAAAAATTTGTGATCTGGGTAATTTTGTTCCTGGGTTGGAGTTTCTTTTGTAAAAGAATTGCGTTTTTTTTTCTCTTCCGATAACAGTTTTCTTGGAAACCAAACGGAGAGTTTAGGCTCTGATTAGGGTATTGTGGTTTTATCTTATCGGTAGATCTGATTGTTCTGTGATTTGATCTGCTTTAGAAATTTGCTTATTTTAGCGCTAATTTATTTTTTTGTGGGTATTATCTTAGTGCTATATAATTTTTCCTGTTTAAATTTTTGATGGGTTTAGTGTGAATGTGGCTTTTGATTATATTTATTTTGTGGATTATGTAGCTGAAGGTACTAGGAGATAGCTCTGTTGAGCTGGTTGTTTTTGGTTTGATAAGTTGATATTGTTGGTGCTATTGGTGTATTGGATTTGGGTTTTCTGTATCTGTTTGGAAATGGATGACTTTATAAGTTTCTTCTTTTTTTCTTGGGTTGTTTCCCTCCAATGTTTAGCCAAATGTGAGACATGTGGCATATATTTGATTTTGTATGGTTTACATGGTTTTTCTTAAGACCATTAATTGGATGAAATGGGAGGGAAGCTTTCCCAAGCAAGTTGGAGGGCAAGGTTATAGGTTCACGACCCACTGGTGCGTGTGTTACATGGGAGGAAAGGTTCATAATGCCACTCTGCTAATGAGCTCTAGTTCAACTGCCACCTTTTCCCCTTGTAAGTGCTTGGTGGAGGGTGAGGTTGTGGGTTCATGACCCATTGTGTGTGTTTGTGACTTACCAATATAAAAATAAATAAATAAATAAATAAGAGAGCATGATGCCACTTTAGTCTAGAAAAGGTTTGGTTTCCTTGCCTCTGAAGTTAGTTTTATTTGGAAACAATCCTCAGAAAGATGTACTGTTCACATCCCAGTCACACTCTCTTTTTGGTTGGGATTCATTCGATGTGAATGCGATTAGTGACTACTTGAATGTGTTTGCTGACTCGCAATTTAGTTAAATATCTTGGTTTTATTTGGGAGGGTGTAAGGGAGAAACTGTGTGCATGCGTGCGTGTGTGCGTACAAATTTGAGATTGTTGCATTCAATTTGGCTTTTATTGGGGGTATTGTGAGGTTGGGCTTAGGTGCACTGCAAGTGCTTTCCTATTGGGGTATTGTGATTGGTGGGTTTTTTGGGTTTTCTCTGTTGCATTATGGGTTTTTAGAAGCTTTACTTGTAATTTATGGTAACATTAACGGGAAATAGTACATTAATGGGAAATAGTTCATTAACATGATCTTATTTTCATGGGAAAATTTTCACGGAAAAGAGCCATAATAATGTCCACTGTCAAGTCTCTATCTGATGTGGTTATAGACTTCATCCAGTCACAATCCATATATTTTTTATAATACATAATCCACTTACAACTTATGAACATAATAACTTTGATTTGTTTTAATAATTATCTTGTTTGTGTGGCCAATATTCCATGGGTTTTATACTGTGGTTGCGCTTACATCAGTAGGCTGGACTAATTGCAGTTGCTGTGACCAAGTTTACTTACTTCTTTGTCCAAGATATATTACATAAACATTAAACTTCTGTCTCATAATGTGGCCAGGAAAAATGAGGCCCATATTCTGTGGAAATTTTGAGTATGATGCACGGCAGTCTGATCTGGAAAGGCTTTTTGGTAGATATGGGAAGGTTGAGAGGGTGGATATGAAGTCTGGTGAGATCTCTTGTCTGCATTGTGTTTTTTTGGTTCTTTGTTTATTTATTTATTTATTTTTGAAGTTATCCTTAATATTCAATTAACTTCTCAAAAAAAAAAAAAAAAAAAATCTACCTTGATTCTCTTTTCTTTTTTCTCTATCTGCTAATCTTTATAATTTTGGTATTGAGACCTGGATGCTGAGCTCTTAAACGTTCATTTAGCTCTTAAAATAATCTATTAGTAACATTTCTGGGGTCAAACTTCAAGAGTGAACTCTCTCGGAAAGCGTTTGAGCGCTTGAAATTTTTGTGAGTTAGCAAGTCATGCAAGAGTGATAAGTGATCACGTAATTAAAAAAATGGTGAACACAATTGCGCATTTGATCTGATATTACACGGTTCCACCGCGGAAGAGAACTGAAATCTGGTGCAAATTGGGAAAGCATGAAGGATGATTTGGTGCTGATGAAAATAAATTTAGGAGAGTTAAAAGGAGCGGGTAATTGCTATAATTCAATGTCCTGTGGTAGCACACTAGTTGACTCATAACAAGGTAATCGCTTGAACTTCCCTGCAATTGCAGGCTTTCACTTGTCTGAAAAATAAATTTCTTGATAATTTTTTTGGGGTTCTATTAATGAACACAAAGCAGAGTGATTTATATATTTTTTTGGGAAAAAAGAAAGAAATTACTGTATGTATTTATAATGTGCACTGGTATGTGATGTATATCGCGTAAACTAGACAATCATATAAAAATTGCCTATACTCTTCTCAATAAGGCATGGGTCCTCCACCAGCAAGTCAACTTAGCAGAAGCAAACCTATCCTCGAAGGTGGCTGGTTCCCAAAATTCTTGTGGCTTGGCAGTATGATCATAACCTCAAGCAGAATACATGATTCAGCGACTGCTTTCTTTGTTGAGTTATAGTGGGGGTTCAGGATATGTTTAAGAAAAACATGTTTTTTATGAGGCATCAACCCCCATACTCAACATTTTCTTTGGCGCAGGATTTCCTTGGCATCTCCTAATTCTTCCTGGCTAATGGATGGGCTCTTCAGAATTCTATTTTCTGCCTGTGACGAGCTTCCTCTTCTTTATTTTTAAGAAGAGTCATTCTGATCCTCAATGGACTACCATCCCACGTTTCCCTCAGTCACCATTGCCTTTCATCCCTCATGACTTTTGCCCAGCCTTCAATTTCAGACATGTTTCAGGTTGAAACATTGCCGACCTCACAGCAGAGGCAGCAGAATAGATGGAGAAGGCACTCTATTCATTGACCTACCATGAGACATCCACTTTTGGAATGTTGTTCCTTCACACCACTTAGTTCATCACACAAGGTCTGTTACTGATTTTGCTGGTCACTTAGTTTATAGAATTCACGGAAGTTACCAACATCTTTATTTTAGGCTAGATTTTCAGGGGCTTTATTTTTTCTAAAGGGAGAAATGTCGTCGTGTTGAAGAATCCTTTAAAGGGAGGATTCTTGCCTTAGATATCATTTTCTGACATACTTAAGTTTATTAATTTTGATTCTTTTGTTCTTCTTTACTGGTTTTTAGGATTCGCTTTTATCTATATGGAAAACGAGAGAGATGCCGAGGATGCTATTCGGAGACTTGATCGAACAGAATTTGGTCGTAAGGGACGTAGGCTTCGTGTTGAATGGACAAAAGTAATGTATCTCATTGTTGTTGGGATTGATAATTTTTTCTATCACTCTGTTTCTTTTGTTGCTTTTAATTAGAATTGTGCTTAAGCTATTTTATATTTGTATGGCAGCATGAACGTGGCATTAGAAGGCCTGGAGGTTCCAGAAAATCTTCAGCTAATACGCGGCCTTCAAAGACCTTGTTTGTTATTAATTTCGACACACATCATACTAGGACTAGGGACTTGGAGAGGCACTTTGAACCATATGGGAAGATAGTGAGTGTAAGGATTAGAAGGAACTTTGCATTTGTTCAGTATGAATCACAGGAGGATGCTTGTAGAGCATTGGATGGAACAAACATGAGGTATGTCTTGGTCATCAGTTTTAAAATGTACTAGCTTTCGAGGAACGTTCTCAACATCCATCCCCCTCTTCCCCCCCCCCCCCCCCCCCCTTTTTTTTTCTTTTTTCTTATGAAGTAATCAATAGTGAAAATATCCTTGGGCATCTTTTGAGTTGATGAAATGGTTTGCTCTGTTGACATGTGGCAGGATAGTTCTAAGGCTTGAATATTCATAATGTTAGATTTATTGAGATATCTTTGATGCTTCTAATGATGATAATTTGTATTTTAATTCTGTTATGCAGCAAGTTGTTGGATCGAGTTATTTCAGTGGAGTACGCAGTTCGGGATGACGATGATGAAAGAAGAAATGGATATAGTCCTGATAGAAGAAGTCGAGATAGGTCATTGGAGAGAGGCCGTGACAGAAGGCGATCCCCAAGCCCCTATCGAAGGGAGAGGGGCAGCCCTGATTATGGCCGTGGTGCTAGTCCATATAGGAAAGAGAGAGGAAGCCCTGATTATGGCCGTGGGGGTAGCCCAAGCCCCTATAGGAGAGAGAGGGCTAGCCCTGATTATGGTCGGACACGCAGTCGTAGTCCTTACCAAAGAGATAGGGTTGGGTCTGATCGTCACCATGGTCCTAGCCGTAGTCCTTACCAACCAGAAAGGGTGAGTGCTGATGTTGCTCGTGGCCCCAGCCGTAGTCCTTATGGAAGAGAGAAGGCAAGCCCTGACAATGGTCGTGGGCCCAGCCGTAGTCCTTACGAAAGGGAGAGGGAAAGCCCTAACAATGGTCGTGGCCTCAGCCGCAGTCCTTATGGTAGAGAGAGGGCTAGTCCTGAAGATGGTCGTGTCCCCAGCCAAAGCCCATATGATGGAAGAGAGAGAGCTAGCCCTGACAATGGTCGTGAAGTCAGCCCCATACCCGAACCCAGGGACAGCCCTAATTTTGGTGGTGGTCCAGAAAGCCCTATGCATGAGAGATATCGCAGGTTTGCATGATTGTGATTTATTTGTCTTATCCTGTTGTCTCTACCTTAATATCAACATTTGGGCTTGTAGATTGTTCTACTTATGTATTCCTTGTGTCATCTGGTAATGCAGTCGATCCCCCCCAGGAGAGGAATGATCTTGATCTCAATGATCAGAAAAGAGCATCGCAGGTTTGCATGATTGTGAGTTATTTGTGTTATCCTGTTGTCTTTACCTTAATGACAACATTTTGGCTTGTAGATTGTTCTACTTATGCATCCCTTGTGTTATCTGATAATGCAGTTGATCACCCCCAGGAGAGGAATGATCTTGATCTCATCGTTTAGAAAAGAACTGCATTTGGCTGTACTGATTTGTGCTGGGTGGCAAAACTCATGTAAAATTTGTACCAATTCACCTTTTTCAGTAACAACTATTGGGGAGTTTGGTAAAAATTTATGCTCCCGAACCTTTGTAGGACCTAGTTGACGTTAGTCTAGTTTTTAGACGTGTATGCTTTGATTTCTGCTCAGACTTTGATGGATGTTATTGTTGGTTTGAACAAAAATTCTGTATACAAGACCTCTAATCTATGTTGGCCTTGATTCTATTCTATTCTCATATTGTACTTTAAATCAGAATAACAGTAGGCTCTCTAAAACAGGTTGCGGTGGTTGCGGATCCTTGTTTTGTGGGTCTCTTGAAAAGATTGCACCGCCATAAAAGACTTTTTATCTTATCAGTTATCTCTTGTGGGAGCTGTATGGGTTAATGAGTAAGATGTTCATGGATGGATCCGAAATTTTTAGCTTGTACGAAATTGGATGTCATGTCAAAATTCTAGGTGTGGGGTTTTCCAATGGTTTCTCTTCTTGTAAACCATCGGCGAAAGTTTTTATGTTACGAGTACACTGTATTTGACAAATCATGTGATGATGACCCTTTGTTTCTCAGCATGTAACCATGGTCAAATTATGTCTTACGGAAAAGAAGCATAATTTTCATTTCCTGAGTCAAATTTATTGATTTGGTGTACCACTTGTCTTGTGGATTCACAGAATATAGCAGCTTCTCTATTTGTAATTCATCTACTGGGAACATGAAAATCTGCGCTCACAGATTAATCTTCACTTAAATACCATTTGTGCTTGAGTTAGTGGAATTCGGCTACTTACACAATTCACCTTACAGGGGAAGAGATCAAACAATTCACCTGACAGGGGAAGAGATCAAGATCCAACTTAACACGGTGTTAGGAGCTTTGCAAGTTGCTGATGATGACATGAGGAATTTGAGTGCTTGGACAACATCAGGCCAGTCACATGACTCGATGTTTTCTCAAGACACTCATGACTCCTTATGCCATACTAGTAAAGCTCTTAAGTGCTCTTCGAGGGAGACAAGCTCGGTCTCCCTGTTGGGTTCAGATTGATGAGCATGATGAGGGGCAGCATATGGAGACAACTTGCTCCATATGATGCCCCAAGGCCATGGCAGTGGTGTGCCACGGTGGGCAGAGGTGGTTCAGTGATGATGGGTAGCAGCAGATGGTGCTGACCCTTGGTGTTGGTTGATGGCATAGTGGTTTGGTCAGGTTGCTTTGTGTGTGGGGCTTGGTGGCTTATGTGCAAGGCAGTGCTGGGCTGCTATGATGATATTAGACTATGTAAGGCATTTGGGCTGGTTGGTGCTGGCAGAATGCATGGACTTGTATGTGTGGGTTGATAGCAGTTGCTTGTTGGGCTGCATTGTTAGGAATGCTATAAGCATTTAGATAATAATTGTTGTATTGAGATTTAGTTAGTTAGTTAGTTAGTTACAATTCCAAGCATGTTAATCACATTTAGCACATGTTGGAATTATTAATGCACATGTTAATCACATTTAGCACATGTTGGAATTATTAATACACATGGAGAATAATAGTTACAATAGGATAAGGCCATGTGGGCCAATGAGATTAGAGTTAGTCTCCTATAAATACATGATTGTAATCCAATATGAGACATCAATTGAAGAATAAACCAACTTGTTAGTGCATTAGTGCATCTACCTCTCTCTCTCTTAATCTCTCTTTTTCTCTCTATGGAGGGTGACTACCTCGAATTAAGTCAATTTTCCTACAATTCTCATCAACCCCCCTATAATTCATACCCATCCCCATTAGGAACCTCTAGGTTCCTAACATGCATTTAGACATGCTATGTGGGCTGTGTTGCTAATAAGAAGGGCTTGGGCAAGGGCCAAGCATTTAAAACGTGATGGGTTATTCATGTGTGGGCTGCTGAGGCATGGGTAGAGGCCCCATGATATGCTGAGTGATGGGCTGACATGTGTAGAGTGTGCAGCAGCAGCAGCAGTTATCGGCAGTTTCTAGTTAGTTCCTATCTTGTGAGGTGTTTAGACCTGCTCAGTAGGGGTTGGAAACGTGGACAGCAGACCAAGACAACATCAGTTGCAAGTGTCTTAAGTTAGACCACAGGTGGCAGCAAGTCCAGAATAGAGGGGCAGTTACTTGGTAGTAACTGCCGCGACAGTTATTTCTGTGCATATAGCCTAAGCTGTTGGGGCTGTCGACAGCAGAAAATGTATTTTGCTTAGAGAATTTCGCGTGTATTCTCCAGGCTTCCTTTGTACTTGAATATTGAGTAATAAAGGTTGGGATTGGTGCCCTATAAATACTGTGTATACTGTGTGTGTGTGTGTGTGTGTGTGTGTGTGTGTGTGTGTGTGATTTCCGTGCATAATTTTGTTCTGAGTGTTATTGCAGTCTATGTGTGGTGTATTGGCTGAGACTAAGGGAGGAATTTAGTGCCATTACAGGCAAAAAATTTAAAAGAAAAATTGACCCTGTGACACAAGGCCAACATTATTTGATTGATTTGATGCTTTTTTAAGGTTGTGAACCTATTGTTGGTTATACAGAGATGGATATATATATATATATATATATATATATATTGTACTAGAATGGAGAGAGGCATTAGTTTCTTTTAACATTGTACTTCTAACAAAGTAAAAAATTATCTCATGCATCGGAAATATGTATTTTCCTTGTCCCAACACATGAGATTTACACAGGAAATGAAAAATACATTTTCCTTGCCCCAACATATGATGGGAAATGAAAGATATATATATATATATTTGATGGGATTAGATTTTATAAGGACGTGGTGTAAAAATCATGTTTTACTCCTCAAATCTCAACATGCCACATCATCTTATTACATATTTAAGAATAAACACAATCACACTTAATCAATTTTAAGTAATACTCATATATAAATCCAACTAAATTGGGAATCTATCGAGATATTATTAGGTGTGATAGGATGTATTGAATTTTAAATAAAATGTTGATGTGGCAATCACTTATTGGATAGTGTAAAACCCATATTTTACACCCTATCCTTATAGAATTTAATCTCATATTTGATATATGAGATACCTGCTTTCATTTTTATTGACTATTGGAAAGTATTTTCCTTTTCCTTTTTTATTGACCATTGTGAAGCATTTTCTTTCTCCCTTGTAGTGGCTCACTGGATTCAGCTCTCTCCGAACCAAGTGAGTGGGCTGGATTCGACAAATTCAAACATTGATAATTGATTATTACTATTATTTTGCGTAAGATAGGGGTAGAAGAGGTTTGATGACTAAAGCAATGGCATTAGTCATCATTTTCATACTTAAACCTTAAGGACATTGGGCAAAATTCCGGCATTGGCAGTGATTTACCACCATGTTGAATGTGTAATTGAGGTTACGATAAAGTGAAGAAAAGAGGCTGGCTTTGAATTAATCACCCTCAAAATTATTAAAATCTAGTAGCCCCAGTCAAATTTTGCTAGCTAAATCTAAATCTTCCATTGACTTGAACTAACAAAGGAGATCGGGTTTAACTAGGAACAATCAATGTTTTCAACCATCTTTTCAATTCCGTTGATTTAAATTTTAAGCGCAGTTTATCTTTATTGACCGACCAGTAATCATCAAATTATGAACTAGATTTTCAAAATAAGCTAAAAAGCGTGTCCAAATGTTGGCTAAAAGAACAAGATCAGGATTGGGCCCTTTTGGTGTTTTTTGGCCCAGTTATACCCATTCCGTTCACAACTCACACCTATTCTACATTCTTTCTACTTTCCACAACACTGACACTTCTTTGACTTGGTCATAACTTCTAAAGAATTTTAACTTCGTTTGGTTTCGAGTCCCAACTAGCGAGTTAGGCATTACTCAATGCCATTTACTACATCTCCCCGTATCATTTGGGCAATACAAAGTCACAAATGTTATGGATAAATTTCAATTGGATCTAAGTTTTCCTCCAAAAATCACATCCAACTATTATTGTGATCCATGCATTAAACAACGTGACTTATTAAATAACTCAGGTGACTAAATTAACATATAAATAGTCATTTGAATTGCTATTGTAAATAGATTGAAATAATTTTTCTTCAAACTAATTTGAAGAAAACTAATTATATTGGTCCAATATATGGGTTTCTTTTAAATTTTAAAAGGGAGAAGGGAACATGGGTTGTTTCTATTAAATTTATTTGCACAATAGAGCTATAGGTGGAGGTTTTGTGTTTTTTTTTTGGATTTCTTGTCCATACAATCGAACAAAGAGGGGATTTGAAGTCTTGAACCAACTCTTCGTGATAACATCAAGATAGTAAGTTATTTATGGTAATTAACACTCTTTAGAGATCTACTTCTTGATTAGGGGCAAAAAGAGAAATTTCATTTTAGAGGGTCATAAGCTCATATTAGGGTATGTAAAACTTTAATATATTAAAAACTTTATAGTTCATTAGTATTGTCTTAAATTAAAGATATACATATATATATATATTCATAGTTGTCATAAAGATTATTATACTAGGAAGGCAACTTTTATCTTTTTGATTTTTTTTTTTTTTTTTTCTGTTTATCCTCTTCCATACAGGTATACAACTTTTACTATTGCCCTTTTAATTAATTTATTATCTTGTTTTAGTTTATCCTCTTCCATACAAGTATACAACCTTTGTTTTTGGTAACTCAATCAAAGAAAGTGAAAAGAACATGTTCGTATCCTTTTTTTTTTGTGGTGCACCTTAACTTATAGGTCCAATTCCAATATCACAATAACATAGTCATTTACCAATATGAAATTTAAGCCAAAAAAAAAAAAAAAATCCAAAAGAAAATAATAAGTTGCTCTTGCGTCTCTTGCCCCCCTATTTGCTCTCGGCCTAAAATTTTCCGACCGTCCCTTAAAAAGCAACCCACAAGTGCTAAGGTGGGGGTCCCTTTTATATTGCATTTGCTTTTTCGGACAACTTTTTTTCCAAAGTTAAATCCAAATTCCACCTTTCTGGAGCGTGAAATCCAAACTTTACAAATTCACCTCCCAATGAAAGACTACGAAGACATTTTATATAGAGCGTGGAGCGTACATCATTTATATAGAGAATGGGATAAAATAATTACATAGAGATTATTACAGCCTCTTTTTGGTGTAGATCACGATATGGATAATATGCTTTTTCTTTTCCTCACCCCTCGTATCCTAATCAAATTCAAACCCCACTGTTACCTGAAAAGGAAAAATTTACAATGTGGCCCCACTTCTCTCAATCTGTGACCACCGTACGATATATTGAATATAGAGAAGTAATTCTCAAGTACCCTCCATCTCAGCACGAAAAATAGTTCTGACTTTTTTTTTTTTTTTTTTTTCGTTCTCATATTTATGATAGAACTTAATCTTTAAATTTATAGTGGAATTGAACATAAATGTAAGAAAAATAAGTACAATTCCTCCATATTCTAGAAGCACTGAGAGTTTTTCCAATAGAGTGTGGTTTTCTCGCATATTTGCTTCTACTTTATTTGAATTGTGCTTATTAAAATCATGCAAATTTTGGAAAATTTTTAACGGTAAATGTGTGGAGTGGAATTTGTGGTGCTGTCTTTATTTTAGAATGTCATTCTTTTTTCTTTTGTTTTTGTGTGTTTTTGTTTGTTTCTTAAAAAAGGGTAATTATATCACATTAATTAAAATAGTGTGTTGTATTTAGTAAAACTTATTTCATTCTTATTTAAAAATTACTATACTTTACCACAGCGCACTTTTGGTGCGGTAGTCACTTGGGGTGTGGGGGGTAAGGGTCGGGGTTCAAGTCTCTAGTAAGAAGCTTCACACATATACACTTAGATTAGATTAGAGTAGAAATTCTGTCTTGTATTAAAAAAAAAAAAAAATGACCATAGGTTTTTAGTAGAGTTTTTATTATGACTATCTTATAATCTCATTCTATTTTCATTGTGCATACTTGTGTTTATTTCTTAAAAAAAAAAAAATGTTAAATGTGTGTGACAAAAAGCCAAGAGTTAGTTTATTTTCTTGTTTTTTAATAAAAAAAAAGGGTTAAAGGGGAGTGTAATTTTCTTACCTAAATGTAACTATAATAGAGCCTATGTACTCTTAGGCTAAAACTTCATTTTGATGAAATATAAAGAATACTAACATATCATTAGTGAAGGAAGAGTCACTTGAACCCAAGATCAGGGCTGGCTTAACAACTTTGGGGACCTTATGCGAAAATTTTAAGTGTGGTCTTTTTTATATTTAAATATTAATCAAATAATATATATTGAATGTTTTTATTTAAAATCTATTTTTCTTGCTTTTTGAAATGTAAAATTACTAATTAAGTTTTTGTATTTAGGCTCTTTTCTTTTTTCAATTGATAATATAACTAATCCACTTTATCTTTCTTGTGACATAGTAGACCTTAAATAAGATTTTGTTAATTTTAATTTTAATATAGCTAATCCACTTAATCTTTCTTTTTCAAATAAAAATTAAGTTATTACATGGTTCAATAAATTACTGTCACTATAATACAAATGAGTTGATATGATATACATCAAATTATTAATTGGTATGATAATTTATAATAATTGATAAAGTAAGAAAATGTGTTGTCCTATGGGCCACTGGGTTGTGCAGTCTATGCAGCCTGTGCAGTGTGCAGTGCGTAACTGTGCATACTGTGCTGTTGTGTAGTGCGCAACTGTGCAGAAAACGTGTTGTCCAGTCTAAATTTAATTTTGTTAGTTGAAGTTGGACTATTTTTGTTCTTTCCCTTTTTAATCTTCTGCATTTTAGGATACAAAGGGGTCTTTTTAATGCATTTTATTGATCAATAAAAGTACTTAAAATTTTTTTAATTAAAATATATAGATAAATATATTATATATATAATTTTTTTTTTACAAGTAGGGGCCTTTTTTTATTTGAGGATCTTAGGCGATTGCATCACCTATTGAGCTGACCTTGCCTAAGATGCTTTCCACAATGGAGTCGTTGGTCCAAAGGTCCTGTTGGCAAAGTTAGTATATGTTTGGAAAGTTTTCAGCGTTCAACGTTTTTAGTGGGTCCCATGCATTGTTTATGAGACCCACAAATTTCTTTTTTCAGCAATTTTTTTTTAAAACTAGGTTTCATGATACTATTCATATATTTAAAAATTATTTTATTACAATATTTTCAGTTTTAAGTAATATGTAATATCTAAATACACCCTTAGTTTATTTATTTTATTGAGGGAAAGTTAGTTTAATTTCACAACCTTAGAATATTTGCATAGTAAAAATTAAAACAAAAGCCAAACACACTCCGTTATCGTTGAGGCCCACATTTACAGGTTTCACAATCATAGTAATCAGATGGTGTGTCCCCCGCCAGGATTTCATTCTGCGTCATGTTCAGAGACACGAATGGGTTTTAGCAGTTAGCATTAGGCCAGTCTGTAAATAATAGTACTGTTGCCTCAGCTTTTTGCCAAAAAAAAAAAAGAGCTATTGAAATGAAAACAAAATATTTCTGGCACTAAAGCAATTCTCTTTTGCTTTATTTTCCTTTTTTATTTCATTTTGAAACCCATTTTTGGTTCATCCTTTAATTGATATCTAGAATCTAGATAGATTAAAGATATTCATTTATTTCCAATCTACCCAACATTGGCCTCATAGTTGAACTTAATACTTTTTTTTTTTACTTGAAAATGAGTTTCAACTTATGACATCTGCTCTGATGATAGCTCTTTATCATCAGACTAAGATACCAATCAGTTTTTTGTGTAAGCAGGAATTGAATCCCAGATCTCTTATTTAATTATCAGAGACTTTACCAGTTTAGTTAGTTGGAACCCACAGTTGAACTTAATACTTGATAGCACATATTTATTGGGAAAATTATTATGACTTTTTAGATGGATTTGTTTCTGTCCCAAATTGGGAGGGATAAAAATATATGCAGTATATATAATTATTAAACATTTAAAAGGTTTGGTTGACAAAAATAAGACCCAAAAAAGTCCAGTGATTTTCTTACATATTTTTTTGAGAAATTGACTCCATGATTATAGATACAATTCCTATTTTTTTTTTTTTCATTTCTTATAATAAATTTGCTCTTATATTTGCCAAAATTTTGGATCATTTATGGTTTTTAAGATTTTATTGGTTTATTAATATATTTTCGTTCATTAATTGAAAATATATATTTTAAGAATTAACTTTGGTGTTGAATGGGACAAACCCCTGAAGATAGAACTCATGCCCTCCCAAATGGGATAACATGGAGGCACCACTTGATCCAAAGGATCGGTGGTTATATAGACCGTTCTAATCAACTTATGCCCTTTCAAATGTGAATTTGCCCAATATTATATCATGCCACATCCAAAATAAATTTCAAAATTTATTTGTAAATAATTTATTAATTCTATTAGTATTGAAGGATTTTAACAGTAAAACTAGATATATAGAAAAAGGATAAAAATATTCTTTCTCCAATGGACATCAAAGACTCAAAGTAAGTTTCAAGCACTAAATTTTTTTTTATTGTGCATGTGTAAATAGAAGTCCCACGTAGAGAGAAAATGAAAAACTTGAAAAATTAAAACAATGTGATTAGGTCTAAATACGTAATTTTAAATATTTACATTAAGTGAAGTCTCTATATGTTATATTAAGATCTCAATTGAAGCTTAATGTTTTATTTGAAAAACAGTTTGTATGAACTCGAGCAAGCACTAAGACACTCGTATAATAATTTGATTCTTTTATGGTCGAAAGTAGGTACAGTACTTAGGATTACTTATGATCACTGTGCGTTTGTTAAAAAAAAAAAAAAAAATTGATGGTGAGTTTATTATTCTCTTAGTCTATGTGGATAACGTGTTGTTGGTTAAAACTACTAAAATTGATAAGATGAAAAAGGAATTGAGTAAATCATATCCTTTGCTATGAAAGACTTGGGAATAGCAAAACATTTGATATAAAGTATCTTGCAATGGTAAGAATAGATAATTGTAGCCATATTAAATAAAGTTACATTAGGAAACTGGGGGATAGATTTAACATGAGCAAGACAAAAATAGTGAATTTTCTACTTTCAAATCAGTTGAAGTTAAGTTCCAAGCAAATTCCTACAAGTGAGAATGAGAATAGAATAATAATAGAAAATTAAAAAAAGTACTGTAGACCATGCACATTAGTTTGTGCAAAAATTCCTATTTATTTTAGTTTAAGAACCTACTTTGTTTTATTATACATACTCACTTTTTAAAATACGTACACATCAAATTATTTATTTTAAACTACATTTTATTAAATTTTTTAATTATTTTTTTTTTCACATACAACAACTATCATTCTCTTTCTTTATTCTCGAGATATGTAAAGAAAAAAATAAATAACTAAATGTAAAATGAATAATATTAATATAAATTTACACAGTTATTATAACAAACATATAAATTTGCTTAATTATACACAGACTGATGTGAATAATTTTTACATAAAACTGTATAAATTTTACATATTTTTTTATTATACATGAACTAATATTTAATGGATGATGATATACTGTGCACCCCCCCCCCCCCCCCCCAAAATATTGGTCATGTTTTTGAATTGATAAATCATTTCAAAAAGAAATGTTTTGCAGCTGTAAATTGAAAATTTGAAGAGGAAAGCCCTAGAAATAAAGGAGAAAGAGCACTCAGTTTCTTTTCAGTTCGTGTTTTATTTTGCTCGAACACTCACATTCTTATTAGTTTCTCACAGCCACAGGGCATAGGCCTGATAGGCGTCAGTTGGTGATGTCATGTTGATATGACCATAAGTGGGTAAGTGCAAACCAAAATATACAAATAGACGTTGGAATTGGAATGGAATGACTAACTTTACTTGTTTCAAAGCTGACTCGTGTGAGAACATATTATAGATGTGTGAACAATTAAACAATATCCTCTCATTCACACTCCGTCCATTCCACACTACCAACCAAATGGGAAAATGGCTTTATGTAAAGAATACAAAGTTGAATCAAAATTGGCTTTATAGGAGAAGAGAGTCAAAAAAACAAAACAAAAAAATTAAAAACAAAGAGGAATTTTTTTTAGATGCTTCTCTTCACAGTTGGTCTTACATAAAGAAAAGAAAAGAAAAAAAAAAAAAAGCACACTTAATGCTAATTTGTTCTTTTTCACCGGCAATTAGACTGAGACTTTAAGAAGTTCATCTAGATAACATCTTACCATCAAAACCTAAGCATGTGTCACATAAGGATGCTAATCAAATCTTGACAACAAAAAGACAACCAAGGAATTTGGATTTACATAGAAAAAGATAAAAGAAAAAGGGTTTCAATCGGATTCTCTTTTGGAAATTAGAATGTGAATAGATTATATTAATGACCCATGATCCTTTTCTAAGCTTATCAGAACTTTAACAAGCTTCGCCGATGTTTAACACAAGGGATAAGAATAAGAGTTCGTTGTCACATGTGCGGTTTAAACAAGAGATTACTTGGTTCTAGATAATAGGCCTAACTAAAACTTTGTAAAGCTTAATTACATTTATCTATCTTTTCGCTTCTTGTTTGGTATATATATTTTTTTACTTTCCCCCCCCCCCCCCCCCTCCCCCCAACACCCCCCTTTTGTTATTATTTTTGTATTTGCTTTGTTCTTTTTGCTAATAAGGTAGGTTTGAAGAAATGGTCAGTAGTCACTGTTCCTCAATCCTTATATATCGTTGTAAATAACAATATGACCATATTGAGAACTGATTTGGTAGGATTGGGTGAGGTGGATCATGGGCGTCCTATCACCACTGCATCCTCTCTTCAAAGTGGAGAAAACTCAAGTGGTGTAAGAGCAAAGTAGGTTTAAGATGAGGCGGAAGCATCTTGTGAGAGAGAGAGAGAGAGAGAGAGAGAGAGAGAGAGAGAGAGAGAGAGAGAGAGAGAGAGAGAGAGAGAGAGAGAGAGAGATGATGATGATGATTATGCTCAAATATATATAAGATTAAACCCTCCTCGCCTCATCTCCTGAGGTTGTACATGAGCTAAACCAATCAAGTATTAAAGATTCAAGATTGGTTCATATAATTTTATTGAAAATACAACCATGAGTTCCAACTCCTAACCAAGCTAAATTACATGTTCAAATTCATTTTAATTTTCTTGCCAAGTTAGTTTGAGATTGTTCACGATTTACTTGATTTACTTTTTTTTTTCTCCATACATAAAAAATATTACATATAAAGATTTTTAATCTCTTCATAAATTTATACTAATATTTAATAACTAAATTATAGTTGAAATAATATTATTGGACTTAAAAGATGAAATGATTTGCATTTATTAACTTTAAAAAATTATATTTGTCACCCTTGTATTTGTATGGTTAACAATTATATATAATTAACTATGAAATTACTATTTATTATATTAATAATTGTAAATAATGATTTTTTTGTCGTAAATTACAAATAATAATTTGATATCATATTAATGTATTTACAATCTAATCTCAAGTTCATATAAATATACTTTTATGCATTTACACATATAAGCATATAATATTATATATATTTAAATCAAGCCCCACAATTAAGAGTTTGTTCATGTGTGTGTATTTAGAGAAGTTCACCTAGATATTATTGTGTTCAAATTAAATTTGGTTTTATTTCATAGTTGAACCTAAATTTAAGCTTGAATTTTGGTCATTGCTTAATAAAAATACGATTCATTTATAGTCTTATCGTTCTCTCTTTGAGGTGGGGAAAATAAATGGGGCTAGTAAGAGAAGAGAAGTCAAGTCAAAAGCATTTTGCCATCTTTATAGTTGTTTTTATACAGTAGACGTTGAAATTTTAGTTAGGTTTATGAACATGATAGTTAACGTTATCACCATCATTTGTGTTCCGTAACGAGTGGCAGATTTTCTTTAGACAAAATGTCGGAGTGTAATTAACTTGAGCCTAACTAAGCATGTGGCTTCCTGATGACAAATGCTCAAATAGTTGCAGAGAGGAAAATTCAGTCGTGTTTTTTGAAAACCTAAGTATATGTTCTTAAGTCAATTAATTACTATAAATTGCAAAAGTTCTTCAAAATCAAAGTCATATTTACATTAATGTATCTGATCGATTTGGATACCATGGAATACTTTTCTATTTTTCTCTCCCTTTTTCACTCTCACCCATTTTCTCTTTATTATGAAACTAATAGCTTCTTAGTTAGTTTTACCATACTTAGGTCTTAGAGATATATATCTATAAATATATATATATATATATATATATATATATATATTTACGCTTTCTAACATATGTTGCTTTATCTTCTAAACTAAAATTTTAACACAATTATACTTTCAAAATTTTTTTATTTATACACTAAGGCTGTGTTTGTTTCAACTAAAAACCAGTTTCGGAAATCATTTTCCGGAAAATAGGGTGTTTGGTTCATAATGGAAAATTCGGTCAAACTGAATTTGTTTTCAGTTTGACCGGAAAATAGCCTTTGAACGACTGAAAATCAATTCAGTCGAAATTTTCACTTCAAACTGCTGGAAAAAAACACGCGAGACAGAGAGAGAGAGAACACGAAGAGAGGGAGACAGAGAACACGAAGAGAGGGAGACAGAGAACGACGAGAGAGAGCACGACGGAGAGAGAGAGAGAGAGAGAGGACGACGATCTCGCCGGCGATCGCCAGATCGCGCAGCGATCGCGAGGCGGCGACGCGATCGCGAGGCGGTGATGCGGCGATCGCGAGATCGCGCGGCCTGGAGATCGCGAGATCGCGCCGCCTCGTGATCGCGATCTCGGCCGGCGCGACGCCTCGCGATCTCGCCGGCGCGATCTCACCTCCCTCTCTCAGTTCTGACCGTTCGTTGTTTTGATTTTTGTTTGTTTAAAAGTTGATAGATTGTAATTTTGTATTATAAAATTTGTTTGGAATGTGAGAAAATGGCTGAGAAAATGTGAGAAATCAGTGAAAAATTTACATTTTCAGAATGTTACCAAACACTTGAAAATATTTTCCAAAGTATTTTCTAAAATGCTACCAAACACCTAAACATATTTTCCTTTCCCGAAAATATTTTCCTTTCCTGAAAATGATTTTCGTTGAGCCAAACACAGCCTAAATTCTTAAGAAATCATATCATATACGTATGAGTAATTCCTAGGCAAATTAAGAGTCTTTAAATGGCCACAAAAAAATTAAGATAAAAAATTTGTGCTTATTGACCTTCTCTAAGCTCTTATTGCATGCCCAAAGATCGAGTTAATTAATTATTTAGTAGTGGGTAGATATGTCGGTGCATGCGATTCACAATGTCTTCAAGCATGGTTACAATTTTCAGCACATTTTAGAGATTCAGTCTATGTCTGATCTATTATCATGGTGGCATTTTTTGTAGGTTTGTCTGTCTCTCAACTAACGAATAGGATTGCATGTGCTTTTGGCATTTTTACCTTTTAACTTTGTCATCAGAATGCAGAAAAAGCACTCTTTTACTGTCTTTAACACATCCATCGACTTCTTGCATTTGGAATTTTTTTTTCTATGCCTTTTTGCTTTTATAGGTAGTTACCTACCAATAAAAACCAATTTTCTCAATCTTAATTATTGTTCAATGTCCCATTTTATACTTCACCTCCCACAGTATTTGATATGTTTGTTTGTTTGTTTTTATAATTATTATTATCTTTTTAAAACTTTGGTTACTATGTAGGGGAAAAAATAAAAAGAAGATATGCATATGTTAGGCTACGATTGGTAGAATATAAGATAAGCTATTAATTAATTCTCAGTTTCTTTATTTAGATATTAATGATTGTTAGAATATGAGTTTAAAGGGCTGAGGCCGAATGTGTTATTGTACTACTTTTCTTGTATAGCACACATATCTTTAGTTATATGGAGGCAATATTTTTTGTCAGATTTTTCTTCTTTTATTTAAAGTGGCCTCTTGGCCAGTTTCTCAAAAAAGAAAAAAAAAAAGAGGCAATCTATTTTACAATATTTGATACAGTTCAATCTTTCATTATTTGCAATGACATTTTTCACGAGTGGGTACATTATAGTCAGTCTCTAGCTCGAACAATGTTCGATTCAGTTTAATATAATAAGACTTCTGTCTTTTATCAAATGATGATCAAGCATCGTACATAATAGTGTCTTAGTTTTCTTCAGCTATGGTTGTTTTTATATCCCTTAGTTTTCTTCTTCGTCATCAATTAGGGTATTGTCCAAAACTTCACGCGTACGTCGAAGGATCCACCGAAAGTAAATGGACAAAAATTAGCATTCCTAATAGCTACAAGTATGGTGGGACTAGTTCTGTGGGCTAGGCTAGTGCTTCAAGTTTGGTTTACATGCATTTCTTTCCAGAAGAAAAGAATATGAGCACTCAAATTTTTTTTTTTTTTTGGGGGGGGGGGGGGGGGGGTGGTGGTCAAAGACTCAAAAGTATTATGAAAAGAGATTTAAACAAGAACTTCATTTTTGTTGAATTTTCTACACGTTTTTATGACTACGGCGTTAGATTGTCCTCTATGTATGTTTGAGTCAAAAGAGTCCCTATTCCTGTGGGCTCATTCCCTTGTCATAAAGGGTTGCATAGACTCGTAGCCAAAAAGACTCACCCACTTATGGGTGTGGAACCACGCCTGCCATCCACTTGTCACTATGTTACTACTACAATCACGCATTTGTAGGCCCAAATATAGGGCTAAAGTAGGACTTTTGATGAAAGTTGTAGTATCCTTGGTAATACTGACTTTCGTACAGTGCACTAGAACAGAACATCTCCTGTGCAAATGAGTAACATTTTCCTTTCTATCACTTTTGAGAACCCACATGCGGGTTCGTTCGTGACGAGCCTAAGGGTCCGTTTGGATACAGTTAAAATTAAAAATTAAAAATTAAAAAATGTTGAAGTAAAATAATTTTTTAATATGTAAAAAACAGTGTTCATGCCTAAAATTACTGTTCATTAGCCTAAAATTACTGTTCATGACCAATGAATAGTAAACGGTGGGGAGGAAAAAAAAAAAACTGAAAAATACAGACGGGAGTAGAATCATTTCTACCTAATCGCACACTAAAGCACCATCTATCTTCTTGCTAGGATACAATAAAAATTCATACTAATTTCATTGCATTCTTAATTTGGCATTAAAAAATTAGATTACACGTTGTGGTGTACCTGTAAGGTAGTAGACTAGTAGGTTAATTTAAGAATGTGGTATAATTGTTGTGAACTTTTGTTTTATCCATAGTTTTAAAAACTGAACTAGACCGACTAATTAAACTGGTTCAATTGTGAATCGGGTGCCAAAACGGTTTATTGACCGTACCTGTTTTTAAAATTATGGTTTTATCTTGAATGTAAATCTTTTGTCCCGCTATTTGTCTTTTACTTTATGTTTCATAAAACATGGTATGTTGTGTGCTTGAATTTTATTTTTATATAATTTTAAACTTAAGTTACTTTATAAAAAAAATTAAATGAAAATATGACAAATTGTAATTAATAGAAAAAAAAAAAAGTGAAATACAACAAATTAGACAAATGATTTGTATGCGTTGTAGCTCTAACTTTATTATTCAAAATTTCCTTTTTTAACATCCTGTGTCTTTTGGACAGAACAATACCAACAAAAACAGTACGCAGTGAATTGTCTTTTTTGGTTGCAATGTTCCTTTGGGACCCTCATTCTATAGCAGCCCAAAAAAGCAAAACTAGCCGCCACTGTAGGCCTTTCATTCAGCTTCTTATTGGGATTCTCGGCACTGTTATTTGCTGTGATGGTGAGGAACAGTTGGGCTAGCATGTTCACACAAGATAAAGAAATTATAGGCTTGACATTACTGCTTTTGCCGATAATTGGTCTTTGTGAGCTTGGAAACTGTCCACAAACAAGGAGTTCTGAGAGGGATTGCAAGGCCTAAAGTTGGAGCAAACATCAACTTGGGTTGCTTTTACCTAGTGGGAATGCCAGTGGCAATTTGGTTGGGTTTCTATGCAGGGTTGGACTTCCGAGGACTGTGGCTGGGGCTTTTAGCAGCGCAGGGCTCGTGTGCTGTGACCATGTTGGTGGTATTGGGTTTCACAGATTGGGGCTTAGAAGCCGAGAGAGCCAAGCAGCTGACCGGAGCTGTCCTTGTTAATACGAACAAAACATTACGCAGTGAATTCTCTTTTTTGGTTGTAATGTTCCGTTGGGACCCTCATTCTGTAGCCCTCCCTAAGTACCCTCGCTATCTCAGCCAACCCTATAATTGGGAGGAAAATAAAGAGAGATTACAAGAAAAAAGACTTAATACAACAATAAAAAGTCATGGCAATAATAACTAATATCGTTATAATAAGTGTTATTGCAACGACAAAAAAGTTGATATAAGCCGTTGTAACAAATTCTGAGACAATCAGGTTTATGCAACACTAAATTTTTGTTGCAATAAATTTCACATTTTGCAACGATTTACTTTAAAAATTTGTTGTGAAATAAAAATTTAACCTATTACAGCAATATAATTCAATGTAAAATAAGAGTTACTTATTACAACAACATATTTCAATGTAACATAATAATTATTGCTACAATCTCATATTGATGTAATAAATTTAAGTTACTATTATAACAAAAAAACCTAGAAATGCAATAATATATATATATATATATATACATACTATTACATTATTACTATTATTATTATTATTATTATTATTATTTTGGTTGTAATGATACTTGTTGTATTATGTCATTTTTCTTATAGTTAAGAACATGCTTCCCCCCCCCCCCCCCCCCCCCCCAAAAAAAAAAAAAAAAAAAAACCAGCCTCATATTCATTTCGGTACTTCAAGCCAGTAAACTTTTTGACTCGTAATAGCCTACTAAATCTTCTAAATCTACAAGTTTGAACAAGAAATTATGTGCTCCTTTACTATAGCTTATTTTTCAACGTTATATGATTGTTTAAAAAAAAAAATTGTGGTTAGAAAAAAAGTGAAGTGTAAAAAAGTTGTACTTTAAAAAAAGAAAGGATTTAAAACCAGGATATATATCACAGAAGCACTATAAAGTTCACATTTTTCACAAAAGTAGTTTGAATGAATACTCCTTTAGAAGTAAAAGAAGATTTGAATACTCCTTTTACCTATCCCCTGAGAGCGGCAAAAGGCTAAATAAATAAACCGTTTCTTTAAACCACCATAAGCCAAAAATGGTTGAAATTAAAAAAAAAAAAAAAAAAAATCACTTTTAGCAGTAACAATGGCTAAGCCGTCCGGCCATGAAGCATATATATTTTTAGTTTTGGTAATCCCACCTTTATAATGTTTATCTAAACTCCCTTGTATTCATTGATGGGCCCAAATGGGCCTCTCTTTTGGTGTCATTGCAAATGGCCGAAACTTGTTCAATGTCTTAACTGTCCAAGAAACAATTTTGCCTTTGCTCCCTTCCTTAGGACATAAAACTCTGTTCCGCGGCGATATTACCCTGTCCCAAAACGTATACAAAAACCTGTTTTGACTCTCTCATATATACTATTTTATATATAAAACAAAATTGATTAAGTTTATCTGTAATCCAATATACAAAATCTGGTTTGAGTTTTGCATATAATATAAATTAAAATTTTTAACTCGTGGAGATGTATTCATTGGAGAAACAAAAGGAATAAGACGGAAGAAATAGACTTATATATGTAGTAAGAAAAGGTCCAACAGATTTAACCTCCAAATCTTAGTTCAATAACCTGTTCAGTTTGCAGGCCTATGGAAACGGACATTTTAAGTCACAACGAAGTGAATAAATAGATTGTATAAACTTGTCCAAAAGACTCACACACACCCTCTATAAAAACTAGAGAACAACTTCACTTATTTCAATCCCCCCACAACACACACGGAGACATACACAAACTCTCTCTCTCTCTCTCTAACAAATTTTTTTGTTGACAATGTGTAAGCTAACTTCTTCTATTCCCTGCAATTCATCAGATTTTCCTTACGTCCTCCTCACAATCGAAGAGTCAGAGGACAACATGCTCAAGACCCCATTACTATCCAAAGCCCAAGCATCACAAAAGGAGGAAAGCTCTTCATTCATAAACTTGAAAACAAAGAAAACCCATCTGACTTTGGCCTTCATAGAAGCCATTTCCATAGCCAAAATTGCTTTCCCTATGATTCTTACAGGCCTTTTGCTTTACTCTCGCTCAATGATCTCCATGCTCTTCCTTGGCCGCCTAGGTGAGCTCGAATTAGCCGGAGGTTCCCTCGCCGTTGGCTTTGCTAACATCACCGGCTACTCTATTCTCTCCGGCCTTGCTATGGGAATGGAACCAATTTGCGGCCAAGCTTTTGGTGCCAAAAAACATACTCTTTTAGGCCTCACCTTGCAAAGAACGGTTCTTTTGCTCATGCTTATTTCAATACCTATTTCACTTCTCTGGCTAAACATGAAGGAAATTCTTCTCTTTTGTGGTCAAGATGAGACTATTGCTAGAGAAGCACAGTCATATCTTATCTATTCACTCCCTGACCTATTAGCTCAATCCCTTTTACACCCATTTCGCATCTATCTTCGATCACAATCTATAACTCTGCCTCTAACTTTTTGTGCCACTCTATCAATTATCCTTCACATACCCATCAACTACCTCCTTGTTTCACACCTAGACCTAGGAATCAAAGGGGTTGCTTTAAGCGGCGTTTGGACTAACTTCAATCTTGTAGGTTCTTTGATCATCTACATCCTTATCTCTGGCATCCATAAGCAAACTTGGGGAGGCATTTCATTGGAGTGCTTGAAAGAATGGAAACCTTTGTTAAAGATGGCTATTCCAAGCTGCATTTCAGTTTGCCTGGAGTGGTGGTGGTATGAGATCATGATTTTGCTATGTGGGCTATTGATAAATCCCAGAGAAACCGTGGCATCCATGGGCGTTTTAATCCAGACCACAGCGCTTATCTACATATTCCCATCATCACTAAGCTTCAGTGTATCCACCAGAGTTGGTAATGAACTAGGTGCTAACCAGCCCAAGAAAGCAAAACTAGCAGCCACTGTAGGCCTTTCATTCAGCTTCTTATTGGGATTCTCGGCACTGTTATTTGCAGTGATGGTGAGGAACAGTTGGGCTAGCATGTTCACACAAGATAAAGAAATTATAAGCTTGACATCACTGGTTTTGCCAATAATTGGTCTTTGTGAGCTTGGAAACTGTCCGCAAACAACAGGCTGTGGAGTTCTGAGAGGGACTGCAAGGCCTAAAGTTGGAGCAAATATCAACTTGGGTTGCTTTTACCTAGTGGGAATGCCAGTGGCAATTTGTTTGGGTTTCTACGCAGGGTTGGACTTCCGAGGACTGTGGCTGGGGCTTTTAGCAGCGCAGGGCTCGTGTGCTGTGACCATGTTGGTGGTTTTGGGTCTCACAGATTGGGGCTTAGAAGCCAAGAGAGCCGAGCAGCTGACCGGAGCTGTCCTTGTTGATGATGACAGCCAGAAGACATTCAAAGCCGAAATCAAGGGGCCTATTTTAAATTTATCTGAGGACGTAGATCAAACTAAAGAGGTTGAGGGACAGAAGAAATTCAAAGCCGAAATCAAGGAGCCTATATTAATTTTACCCGTGGATTTAGATCAAACGAATAACTCGCTTGTTTAATTTATTAATAATTTTTTTTTTAATTATTATAGATTTTGTCTTAGCAAAGCTGTATATTAGGGGGTACATATAAAGGTGAGGAATTTTGTAAGGGCCTGGGTAACTAATGAGGAAGTTTGTGCTACTTCCACTTGAATAACGATTTCAGTTGAAGTAGCATAATAACAAATTCTATTTGGCACTTTTGTATACCCTAATTATTCAGTAGTCCAAGAATACAGTAAGGCGATATTTCATATACAGTGAAGTGATATTTCATCTTTTCATATAATAGTGGATTCGACTAATAAAAGTTCTTGTACAATCCACCATTCATGTGAGGAGATGAAATATCACGTTGCTAAACTCTAAAAGTATCTGATAATTTTCCTTATGTTCAAAATTTTTGTAATAACAAAGAAATCAAAAGAGACTTTATTTACTTGTGTCTATCTCTTGCATGATCTCAATATTTTATCTTTTGCTCATGAATTTTGGTTTAGGTGATAAAAAAAGGACATAGAGTTAAATGCTGATATACAAATAAATAAAAACATAATTCCCATCCGAAATGGTATATTGAGGCCTACCTAACTCATAATATTGTTAAGAGTAATTTTAGTCCAAATTCACTTGTGGGTCCAAATCTATTGTACTTGTTGTACTAGAATATCTATATATATATATATAAACACACATAGAGTTGAGTGCATGCTCATTATATTAGGTTCTAAATTCTCAAGAGATAAAGAAAGCATCATTTGGCAAAGAAGGCTTCTACCATCAACTCCACTAGTGAGTCTTGACAAAACACAAGCCGTCCTTCTTAGTGGACCGCTTAATCGATCACGAAGGTCCTATTCAGCACAACCCTCGTCAAAGCCCTTGGTATGATTCTAGTCCTCCTAATCCATGCACTTACTGTTGTCATCGAACATGAGAATCATAAACAAAAAGACTCTAGAAGTACCTAATAGTTTTCCCTATGTTCAAAATTTTTGTAGTAACAAAGAAATCGAAAGAGACTTTATTTACTTGTCTGTCTCTTGCATGATCTCAATATTTTTTCTTTTGCTCATGAATTTTGGTTTAGGTGATTAAAAAATGGCATAAAGTTAAATGCCGATACACAAATAAAAAAAAAAAAAAAATTTAATCCGCGGAGGTATATTGAAGCCTACCTAACTTATAATATTGTTAGAGTTATATTAGTCCAAATTCACTTGTAGGTCCAAATCTATTGTACTTGTTGTACTAGAATATATATATATATATATATATATATAAACACACAGAGAGTTAAGTGTATGCTCATTATATTAGCTTCTAAATCCTCAAGAGATTAAGAAGGCATCATTTGGCCAAGAAGGCTTCTATGATCAACTCCACTAATTAGTCTTGACAAAGCACAAGCCGTCCTTCTTTGCAAACCGCTTAATTGATCACGAAGGTCCCATTCAACACAGCCCAAGTCAAAGCCCTTGGTATGATTCCAGTCCTCTTAATCCATGCACTTATAGTAGACATCAAATATGAGAACATAAACTAAAAGACTTTAGAAGTATCTGATAATTTTCCTTATGTTCAAAATTTTTGTAGCAAGAAAGAAATCAAAAGAGACTTTATTTACTTGTGCCTATCTCTTGCATGATCTCAATATTTTTTCTTTTGCTCATGAATTTTTGTTTAGGTGATAAAAAAATGGCATAGAGTTAAATGCCGATACACAAATAAATAAAAACATAATTTTCATCTGAGATGGTATATTGAGGCCTACCTAACTCATAATGTTGTTAGAGTTATATTAGTCCAAATTCACTTGTTGGTCCAAATCTAGTGTACTTGTTGTACTAGAATATATAAGTGTGTAAGTGTGTGTGTGTGTGTGTGTATATATATATATAAACACACATAGTTGAGTGTATACTCATTATATCAGGTTCTAAATCCTCAAGAGATAAAGAAGGCATCATTTGGCCAAGAAGACTTCTTCAATCAACTCCACTAGTTAGTCTTGACAAAACACAAGCCGTCCTTCTTAGCGGACTGGTTGATCGATCATGAAGGTCCCATTCAACACAACCTTAGTCTAAGCCCTTGGTATGATTCTAGTCCTCTTAATCCATGCACTTACAGTTGACATCGAACATGAGAATCATAAACTAAAAGACTCTATAAGTACTTGATAATTTTCCCTATGTTCAAAATTTTTGTAGCAACAAAGAAATCAAAAGAGACTTTATTTACTTGTGTCTATCTCTTGCATGATCTCAATATTTTTTCTTTGCTTATGACTTTGGTTTAGGTGATTCAAAAAATGGCTTAGAGTTAAATGCCAATACACAAATAAATAAAAACTTAATTTTCATTCGAGGTGGTATATTGAGGCCTACCTAACTCATAATATTGTTAGAGTTATATTAGTCCAAATTCATTTGTTGGTCCATATCTATTGTACTTGTTGTACTAGAATATAAATAAATAAATATATATATATATATATATATATATATATATATAAACACACACAGAGTTGAGTGTATGCTGATTATATTAGGTTCTAAATCCTCAAGAGATAAAGAAGGCATCATTTGGCCAAGAAGGCTTCTATGATCAACTCCACTAGTTAGTCTTGACAAAGCACAAGCTGTCCTTCTTTGCGGACCGCTTAATCGATCACGAAGGTCCCATTCAACACAGTCCAAGTCAAAGCCCTTGGTATGATTCCAGTCCTCTTAATCCATGCACTTATAATAGACATCGAATATGAGAATCATAAACTAAAAGACTCTAGAAGTACCTGATAATTTTCCCTATGTTCAAAATTTTTGTAGCAAGAAAGAAATCAAAAAAGACTTTATTTACTTGTGTCTATCTCTTGCATGATCTCAATATTTTTTCTTTTGTGCATGAATTTTGGTTTTAGTGATAAAAAATATGGCATAGAGTTAAATTCCAATACACAAATAAATAAAAACATAATTTTCATCTGAAGTCTTATATTGAGACTTACCTAACTCATAATATTGTTAGAGTTATGTTAGTCCAAATTCACTTGTGTCCAAATCTATTGTACTTGTTGTACTAGAATATATATATATATATATATATATATATATATATAAACACACATAGTTGAGTGTATACTCATTATATCAGGTTCTAAATCCTCAAGAGATAAAGAAGGCATCATTTGGCCAAGAAGACTTCTTCAATCAACTCCACTAGTTAGTCTTGACAAAACACAAGCCGTCCTTCTTAGCGGACCGCTTAATCAATCACGAAGGTCCCATTCAACACAACCTTAGTCTAAGCCCTTGGTATGATTCTAGTCTTCTTAATCCATGCACTTACAGTTGACATCGAACATGAGAATCATAAACTAAAAGACTCTATAAGTACCTGATAATTTTCCCTATGTTCAAAATTTTTGTAGCAACAAAGAAATCAAAAGAGACTTTATTTACTTGTGTCTATCTCTTGCATGATCTCAATATTTTTCTTTGCTCATGACTTTGGTTTAGGTGATTCAAAAAATGGCTTAGAGTTAAATGCCAATACACAAATAAATAAATAAATAATTTTCATCTGAAGTGGTATATTGAGGCCTACCTAATTCATAATATTGTTAAAGAGTTATATTAGTCCAAATTCACTTGTGGGTCAAAATCTATTGTACTTGTTGTACTATAATATATATATATATAAAAACACACACAGAGTTGAGTGTATGCTCATTATATCTGGTTCTAAATCCTCAAGAGATAAAGAATGCATCATTCGGCCAAGAAGGCTTCTACCGTCAACTCCACTAGTTAGTCTTGGCAAAACACAAGCCGTCCTTCTTATCGGACCGCTTAATCGATCACGAAGGTCCCATTCAACACAACCCTAGTCAAAACCCTTGGTATGATTCCAGTCCTCTTAATCCATGCACTTATAGTTGACATCGAACCTGAGAATCATAAACTAAAAGACTTGACGAGAGGCTTTGCCATGGTGACCCAACCTACTCCTTATACAATGCCATCATGGGAAAAATTTGGTTACATCAAAACAAAGATCACGCTGTACATCCCCTATTAGAAGTTCATTTTTCATTGGATTAAGGAGTCATGGAGATTTAATTTGATCATGAAAGATATGGTTTTAAAAATCGAACCAGCTCAACGAGTTGAATTGGTTCATCACTAATTTGGTCAGATAAAAACTCCTAAAACCAGTATAAAACTGAAAGGAAAAATAGGTCAAAAACTGGGAACCATCACAAAAAACTACCTTTTGACCGCACCGGTTTTTAAAACCATGAAGAAAGGATATTGTTTGCCAATTATTAGGTCAATTTACCAATTATGGTTATTAATCTATTAATTTACCATAGTTAAAATACCAGAATCAACAATGGCCAATCTTAAAACCACTATGAGTGAAACCTTCCCCAAAAAGACAATCCACTATAGTAAAACCTTTATACTTAGATTTTAGCCATGGACTTATTGTAGAAAACTTTTGCGCTTTCAAGTCCTCTAAACTCTTCTTTGGAGTTCAGCCCTTAATGAATGATGCAACCTTTCTATCTGAGCACAACCCTTGTCAATGGATTGAGAAGATTACACAATGGGGTGACTCTAATTTAGTTATTGAGATAACATATATAAACACCATTTAACTCGAAAACTTTAATCTTAAGATTGTGGGTTCGATATGATATATTAATTACTTACTCTTCTCATTAATTAATACTCACTATGATAATTCACTTATACGTGTATACCCAACAAAATTCCTTGTTGTGGTTTCAGTCCTAGTGATCCACCACTTATACCATATATTTCACACAATATCTAATTGCTAAGAGTATTTATTCATTTATTGTTATAATAACCAGATATGATATCAACTTGCTAAGATTTAGTAATGGATAGTTTTTCATAAAAAAATATGGTATTCAGACCTTTTTGAGTATTTAACTATTCTTTTGATCATGTGCAATCCCCTTTGTCCCACACACACCTAGTTATTATAGAGAAGAAGCCCTTAGAGATGACTCCAAGATACTGGCAAGAGGTTTCACAATAGCTGTAAATGTTGGTGTAATTTTAATAAAAGAACGAACAAAGCAAGTCTAATTAATTAAGTTCACCCATATGGTTGAAGCTCCCACTTATCCCTATTAGGTTTAAGTTGATTTTGAATTTGACCCATTGCATTTCTCATTTGAATTTGATAATGGGTATGTAAGATAATTTTTATTGTACAAGTTAGCATAATACTTAGAGAGGGGGGAGGGAGGTAAAGTGGCCAAATTCGATTTGAGGATTCCCACATTACCCCTTTTTTAATGATAAATGTTCATGTTAGTCATGCATTTCTTATATTTTTGTGGAGGTTATTAATAAACCTTAACTAGGTTTTTAATCACCTAAATACTAATAATATATATTATAATTAGGAAATAGAACCCATATGCATTGGCAACGCAAAACTAAACAATAATTTAGTTAGGGCAGCTTCCAAACCACTAGAATAATCCATAGCCGTAATATATAGTGGACAGTTTTACATTGAACTTGTAGTATTTATGTTTTACTATGTATGATATTGAAAGCTCGGATTTGTATGAATATACAAGAGCTTGTTTGGACCCCTAAAAAAAATTATGGCTGGGTTGATTTTACTCTAACTTATCTAAGTGCAGAATAAGAGTAAATGAAGCGCAATAAACCGATAACAAACAATAAAAGTAAAGAACAAGAGTAAGGGAAGAGAGATGCAACTGCAAGATAATACAAAGATGTGTTATCGAAGAGGAAACCGAAGAACTCGGCCAAAAACCTCTCCGCCTCCCTCCAAGCGGTAATCGATCCATTAGACAATAAGTTGGGATATACAAATAGCAAGAGATCCTCTAAGCCTAATCTACCCAATACACCTAGGCTCTCCAAGCTCCTACTCTAACAAGACTTCTCAGAACCGTGTCTTGTCTACCTTTCCGGATCTCGCAATACGCCTGATTGCATCCGCCAAGCGTCACCGACTTCTTTTGGCAAATCCCCAAAACTTCCTAAGCTCTAAAACACTCTCTACACTCTGAAAAAGTGTAGGTTGTGTTTGGGTATAAATCTCCTCTCAATGTATGATAATGGGAGAGAGAATGAGAAGAGGCTAGAATGATTTCTCATTAAGGATAAGTAGCTCTCTCTCTAAAAGATGTATGTGTGTGCTGTTGAAAACCTATCTAAGGTTTTTCTCTTTGAATGACCTCTCATACTTTTGTGGGTAATGATGGTATATATAGTATGGGTGAAAGGTAAGAAAATCACACTTAAAAATCTTCCAGGTAGAGAGTTTCGCAGGTATCTCGCAAGAAGACCTTACACGCGAGACACTCGCGAAATCTTCCAAGTTAGCATGACTCTTCAGCTTCCAGCATGTGCTTCTCTCATGGCTCTTTCGCGGGTTAGCTTCTCGCAAGCTTCTCGCGAAATCCACTTGTTCTTCAATTCATGCTCTATTTTTCACCAACTTAATACTAAACTCAATACAATAAAATCCCACAAAATACAAGGAACAAATTAAAGCAAATACAACACTTTTTGTCATGGAATAAAGTCAATATAAAACATAGTTGTAAATCACAATAGTACAGATATGATGGATTCAAACGATAATGCAAACTTAAAATAAGTGGAGTAACAACTTACAAGGAGATAACATCGAAGAAGAGTGTTTTGTTTGGTAAACCTATTAAATATATTGAACTTTATAGTGCAAATTTTGGTGTGTGTGCGTGATATTTATATCTATTGGTGGAACTTTATACATCCACAATAGATCTCCATTGCAAGCAGCTTTTTATTAAAATGACACGGTCTCTCTCTCTCTCTCTCTCTTAGTCATGTGTGTGGGCGACGTGTTTTCTACTATGCACAAAAATTATATGTGACATGACTAATTTGCTCTCTGAATGTGTTTCCCACACAAAATTAAAAAAATGTTGCATCATATAAAGGCTAATAGGAATAGGAGCTCCTAATAAATTTTGGAATATTTTGCTGATGATAACACAAAAGGAACATATGCAGATGCCCACGAGTTAGTGCAACTTGCAATAACCCCTTAAAATGATGAGTCAACTAATAAAATCTAGTAGAGTCAGCCTCAAGACTCCCAAAAAAAGAGTTTTCCCTTTGAGCTAGCTTTCGTTGCATTTCCTTTTCTTTGAAACTTGAAAGTTAACGCTGATCACAATATTGGCCTGATGGGTTGGAAAATATATAAAGTCTTGGAATCTTAGAAACGATTTGATTAGGGAATCAACAAAGTATTTATGCCATTATACCATAATTTCCTTTACACCGTAGCCCACGCCAAGGAATGAGAAATGACCAAGGTTGGATATGTTCGATTCCCCAAGTCAAGTCATCCTAGTTGAGCTTAAAGCAATAGTATATTACATAAGGTTGATCATTCTTCGACTTTTTTTCTTGCTAAACTTATGCCTCAAACTGATTTTGCCTCTTAAATTTACCTAATTTTATTTCTCTTCTCACTTTTATTTGATAGTTAATTGTATTTTCTAAACTATTATAAACAATTTTTTTTTTTTTTTTTTTTTTTTTGCTTATCAATAAGGGAAGTCAAGGTGAGACAATTGACTTAAGAAAAATAAATAAATAATCACAAACATTAAATATAGCTACGAAGAGAGGCATCCACATCATCCTAAGGGATTAATCTTCAACACCTTTTTCTGTTAGAAAAAAGTAAACATCAAAATCAATTTTTTTTTTTAAATTTAAATATAATCTTTTATATAAGCATTTTAAATTTATTTAATAATTTATATTGTCAAATTGTCTTCGTCGGTAAAAAATGAAACTCATTGGTTGGGAACACCACCAGCGGGCTTCTACAAGCAATGCAAGGGGTACTAATCAGATGCTTGGGGTGAATTAATTACCCCAAAATTTGTAGGTATAAAGGTCTTTTTATTAAATTTTTATTTCCACCATATTAAAGCAAAAAAATAAAATAAAATGAAACTCAATATTTCTCACTCTTATTGTAATTTGAGGTAGATTTCAAACCCAATGTGTAGGCAATTCCATTAAAGGTTAAGTTGAAACTACCTAATATTTTTCTTATGATTAATTGAAATTAGATATTTTTCCACATTGACTAAAGAATTTTTTGTAGAATGAAAAATAAAAGGTGATACTTTGACCACAAAAAAAAAAAAAAAAAAAAAAAAAAAAAAAAAAAAGTAGATATCATAAATTCATAATATTACAACGTCCCATCAAAATTGGTTGCCAAAGAAACAATGAATTTAGGAATTTGTTTTATTTTTTTGGCTCAATGAATGAACGAATTTGGGGATTTAGTCAATATAGCTGTTGGCAAATTATAACTGGAGCTATTTTGCATAAGATTTGTTTATGATTTGCTATAGGAACAAATGATACAGATGCAAACATATAAGCTACCCGTACAACGAAGTTGACCAATTAGCTTTTAGAGAGAGCAAGAGCATAATAGTGCATATGATAGTAAAATAAAATAAAATTAGGGACCCCATATGCATTGTAGACTAAAGTTGAGGATCAAACTTTTCTTTTTTTTCTTTATGCTTTATGTGTGGGCCATGCAAAATATCGATCGTTGACCCTAATTTTTTTTTTTTTAATAATAATTGTACATGTGATCTAGGCTTTACGTACTTATACAGTTATATCTTCACCATGAGCAGGGTGTAGCCGGAAATTTTTGTTTAAAGGGACTGACTTATGATACTAATTTATTTGTTAATATAAACTTTCATAAACATGCACAAATACATACATTTACACACACATATAATTTAATATCCTTTATAATAAATCCTTAAAGTTTTCTTTTTAATATAAGTTATCAAATTGTCTACCAAAGTGAGTAAAAAAATTTCAATTAAACTTATGAAGTATTCAAAGACATGAATGATCCAAAACTTTAACAGACACAAAAACGCATTTTACAATAAAAAATAAAGTAAAAAAAAAAAAACATTCTCTATAACTACTAGGTTAATTGATCAATTTTTTTAAGAGCAGCATTGGACTAGCTCAAATATTCGGGGGCACCGAGTCCATTTTTGTAGACTAATAATTAAAATTTTAGTGGGTTCTAGTTAGCTCAACTGGTAAAGTCTCTGATGGTTGTATAACAGATCTGGGGTTCAATCCCCGCCTATACCAAAAACTGATTGATGTCTTGGTCTAATGATGAAAAGCTATCATCAGGAGCGAATGTCATAGGTTGAAACTCTTTCAAAAAAAAAAAATTAAATTTTTAAATATTTATATATAGTATTAAAATATTTTTAAAATTTTTGGAGGCCATACCTCCCCACTCATACATGTAGCTCCACCCTGACCATGAGAGTAATCTCTTTTTCTTTTTTTTGAGAGAGTTTCAACTTACGATGTCTGCTTCTAATGATGCTATTTATCATTAGACTAAGACACCAATTGGTTTTAGGCAAGGATTGAACCCCAGATTTTTTATTCAACTATCAAAGACTTTATCAGTTGAGTTAACTAAAATTCACATGAGAGTAATCTCTTTGATAATCTCCTTGATAAAATATTTAAAAACATAGAAAATATCTAAGTGGAAAGTTCCGATTGGTATTGTTTGTGGGTTTCAGGGTTTCTTAGAAATTTTGACCTCAAATTCGGTCTGCATTCATTTGGGATCAGAGTGTTTAAAGAATAAAATCCAATTAGCTCTCCTCGTATGTGATATATATTAGGATTTAACGGTTTTTCAAGGATTGACATTATAACATGAGCTTTCATGTCTATGGATTATATAGAAATACTGACACATGAAATGAAAAAAATAAAGTCAAAATATGATACACGTATGAACAAGTAACAAACATGGTTTTCTTAGGTTTTATCAATGGTATGTCGGTGTACGATACATTCTAAATATAAATATTTATTATGTATTAAAAGTTTAAAACCTCAATTTTAAGATTAAAAAAAAAAAGTTTCATTTTCTTCTGACATCATAACTTTTATCGGTGACACCTAAAATGATTGATTTTTTCCACTTTATTTAATAAATATTTGGTAAATTTTTTTTTTTTGGGGTAGAAACGGAGACTTTATTTATTTAATAAACATTGTTCAGACAATAACAGCTAACGTCGGCCGTCGGGTACAGCGTCTATCAGTCCCTAGGCCAAGCATGTCCCTTAATTTAAATCATAAATCTATTCATAATGATGTTGCTAATTGAAAATGTATAAACAGAACCGCGTTTTTTTTTTAGAAGGAAGTCAACAAAACTGGGTTTGTGTGGTTTTTTTTAAGATATGCACGTTATATGTGAACGTTATTTCACTACGTGCCATATCATGTTGTTTAATTAAGCATTCCACTAACAACTTCAAGCATAATGAATTTATCAAGTTCGTTATATAAATTTATTGAAAACAGTTTTTACTTAAGATCTCGTATTTTCAGTGTTTAATAATTATAATACTACTATGTGACCTATGCTACTGCATGAGAATGAATATAATTTAATAAACCAATAAATATATTACATTTTATTATTTAAGTGATATTGTTGGTTTTGTTTTTTATTTATTAATCATAAGTTTAGTCATGTTTAAAAAAATTAGTTTATTCATGTTTAATAAAACTTAGTATTATGTAATTTTTTAACAAATATTTTTATCATACAAAATTCTAATAAAAGAATGCTACATAGACATATATATTCAAGGTTGATTCATTTTTATCACAAACAATTTTTAACAAAATATTTTAATCAATTAAATGTGAATCTCATAACGTGCATCTCATAACAATATATAACAATAGAATAACATAAATCTCATAAAAAAAATTTATCAATTAAAAATCACTAAAATTATGAGCATAAAACGTAAAGACAAACAAATAGGATAAATATTAATTCTTTAAAAGAATACTTACAGTGAGTTGAGAAAACTACATAAATAATCTTTTATATGTGAAGAATAATGAGATTACAACTTCCTTTCAAAATTGGGTAGGGAATCGTGCTGATAATGTGTTATGAAAAAGAAAAGAAATATGCAACATCAATGATAGGAAAACAAAACAATTTTTAATTAAATAATAAAAATTATTGACAAAAAATGAAAGAAAGTATAGACAGATGAAAGACAATAAATATACAACATCAATCATAGGAAAACCACAAAATTATATAATTAAACAATAAAAAATTTACACAAAAAGGAACGACAGTATAGGTACATGAAAAAAAGCAGTAGTCAAACCTTAAAAATGATTGAAATTCATTTTGCAGAGCATAAATCAGGACCATGAAAATTGTAAAGACAAGTACCATTGGAATATTTGGAGAACTTCTTCTTATATAAGATACAAAAATATCCAATTGCATGCATCATTGATACTAAGAGATTCTTTTGAAATTTTATGTGAAAAAGGGAGGTAAACCTGAAAATACGTGGGTATGGAAAAGGGAGATGAACTGAAAAAGGTAGGTGAACCTGAAAATACGTGGGTGTGGAAAAGGGAGGTGAACCTAAAAATACACGGCTAAAAGGGAGGTGAACCTAAAAATACACGGTTGTGAAAAAAAAAAAGCACATTGGAATTACAAATTAGACTCTAATTTCATATTTAAATTGACACATGGCACAACAATAGATTAGAATTCTAATTTAGAATTCCAATTGGAGTTTCTCTCTGCTTCACCTATTGTGTATATATATATATATATATATATATAGAGAGAGAGAGAGAGAGAGAGAGAGAGAGAGAGAGAGAGATTATCTTTAATTTTCTTGAATATATAGAGCCAAAATTTGCTTTATTTAAGTTCTTTTTGTTAAGTGATATATCAAGGTTTTAATTTTAGTTTGTGCTTTAATTGTTCAGTTAATAAATAAATTTCAGTGAGTATCTTAATGAGCGAAATCAAATTGTTCGCAAATAACTCGGTTAATTTTACATCTTTATACCCTATATCATTTAATAAATTTTAAAGCTTTTGACTTTAATTAAGTCACCTTTTAAATTCAACTTTAAAGTTTTTGATTTTGGTGAATTAACTCTTTAATTTAAAGGGTAGACTCTTGCTAGTCAGCCCCTTAATAAATGAGTACAGTTTCTGATACGTTTTTTTTTTTTAATAATTATTTTGAGAAAGTGATATTTTTCTATTCTTTTTAAAAGAAATGTTAGCTGTCATGTTTCATATTGTATAATTCAAATTGAATTAGAATAAGAATCGCATGCAGGATGGCGTAACCCTAAAAACAAAAACAAAAATGAGAGGGTATCTCTCAAGTCTCGAAACATATTGGTTTAATCAAACTTTCGACAACTTTAGGATATATTTAGTTATAGTGATGTTAAATGTTGCGGTGTTTGGTCAGCATATATTTATCCATAACGATGGTAAATATTACATTGTAGTTTAGTCAATTGGTTTACTATTATTATTATTATTTTTGCCGCTAGAGCAGTGACCAATTCATGTTTTGCAAATGACGCTCCAAAAAATTGATAGCTTTTCACCGAATTTTGAATTGTGCATACGGATGGCAATAAGATAGCACGAAATCAGATCAAAGGTGTGTTTTGTCCCTACTTAGGGGTTAAAAAAAAAAAAAAAATAGCGTGTGACGAGGGCATGGCTGGTCAATGTCAAAGTATGTAGTTGAATATATTTTTTATAATCCCTAATGAAGTGGCTTCAATGTTAACGAGGTAGGAATGAAATAGAAAGGGGAGGCCAGGGGGACAACCATGCATGATTCATGGCAGTTATTAAGAGCTCATTTGGTAATGTTGTTCTAATGACAATGTTTAAATGTCGTGAAAATACGTGCAGGTAAAAAAGTATTATGAAAATACGTGTTGTATTGTTTAAACAAAAAAAAAAAAAAAACTGTTATTTAAACCACACAACTAAATAAGCCCTAAGAGAGGAAAAAAAAAAAAAAAAAACCATGTATTTCCTGTGGTAATAATATAAAAGATTAAACATTCAAGGTAAGGTAGGACGAGCAAAACCCAGCATGCCGCTATTCTGTCAACCAATGAGGGACAAAGCATGATGGGATTAGGTAGGATGGAAAAATTATTACCAAAGCCTTGACAATGTTTGTTTGCGTATCTTTTTTTATCCCCCTAACATAGCAAGTTAGAGAGCAGAGAATTAAATACTACAATATCATAAGATTCTTGACATTTGACCGTATATATATGTCACAAAACATTTGACTGTATGGTCTAAATTAAGGTTCAAAGTTTGAGGAAAGTGATATGAGTAGTTAACATTATGATTCATACCTCTTTAGAGTCACAATATTATCTTCCAATTTTTTTTTAAACATGGTATTCCCATCATTTAATGCTGCATGGTCCTCGTTGAAAATCATTCACAAACCTAAGCTTCTACAATGGTGGAATGCTCAGTACACAAGGAAAGGGATGAAGAGCAAGAAGCAGAGATTGAAGGAATGAATTTTCTATATTGATAATTAGCTTGCTCTGTTCCTTATATAACAAATACAGAGGCGGGAAAGAGTAACAGAAAAACTAACTATACAACCTATAGTTGCTATACACGTGTTATCTACAATATTAACGAACTAGACAACTATGTATATTGATAGGCCATAAATGCGTTGACCCCTAGTGATTAATTAAATGGATTAGTTAGTTGAGTTCTTAATTAATCAAGTTTACATGCAAATTCACGTGGCATCACAAATAAATCACTAAAAACTAAAGAATGCAACGGAAAATAAATGACACGGTGGTTTGTTTATGAATGGGGAAAACCTGACGGCAAAAACCCCACCAGGTGATTTAAGGTCATCACTCCCGAAACTCCACTATTATCACAACAAGTGATTACAAGTAAGGAATCCGAGTACCTTACCAACCTATAGTTGAACCCTTACCCCAATACCCAATTGGACTTGTTCTGTAGCGATAGTTTCTCCTCTTGATGCACGGCTCCAAGTAAATGACTAACCAATTGCATGGATCCGAGTACGCAACTTCAATTCACCAACAAGAGAGAGAGTTGTTGGCTGCAAAGTTCTTCAAATCATCCTCACGATGAAGCTCAAGAAGATACTTGGTTACAAAACCCTTCGGTGCACATTACACAGCAACTTCTTCATAAAAGATGAACTAGGGCATGAACTTTGTCTGAGGTTACAAATTGCATGAACAAGAATTACTCAATGCTTGTGCAACTTGTCTCCTTTTGACGGCCCTTAAAACAATCCTTTTATATGTCTAGGGTTAGGAGAAAAGAAGTCTCAAAGACACATTCATGGATTGGAATTAAAACAAAACTTGGAATCTGTTTTCCTTAAATCTTGATAGATAGAGGTGTTGAGGATCTATCGAGAAGCTGTCGAGTTTCAGGGCTGAAACAGCTTCTAAAGCTCGATAGATGTATGTGTCGAGACTAGATGTCGAGTTTTAGTAATTTGCACTTTCCAGCTTATTTCTTGGACAGATTTGATGATTTCAACACTTGATCTTGAAACACTATTTTTTGAAGCGTTAAAACACATCCTAAATCTACCCAATTACAAGTAAAGTGCGTTTTGTCAAAGGATAAACCAATTACTCAAAATAGTGACATATGTTTAAAACAACTTGAACTACATATGTCTTAACAATCTCCCCCTTTGGCAATCCGTGACGAAACCACAACAAACAAATGAAGATATGAGAGAAGTCATAAAACACTTAACTCATATTCACTTGTTGAATATAATAAAATCTATCCTAACACAAACTCTTGAAAAACTTTGCAAGAAGAGAGTTTATGGTAACAAGACTTTAACAACCTGTATTTCTGAAACACTTTTAAACAAAACATATTAAGGCATCTTTGTGTGAAGCAGAAATAATAGATTGCATACAAGTAAAAGAAACATGTGTATAAGGACAGAAAAGAAACAACACATGTAGAGGTAGGTGAAAGAAACATACATCAACATATATATCAAGAAATAAGCAAAATGTATGTCAATAAATGATCACAAGACCGGGGTACATGATCAATGTATCTCTAAAAGAAAGAAAAGAAAAGAAAAGAAATACATATAATCCTCACTACATTCCTCATATCAACACTCCCCCTATCAAAAATGTCCTATACTACTAGCTCTCCCCCTAAGTATGACTACTCTCATACAGCAAAACTAATCGTCCTTTTTGTCACCGGTGACAAAGGGTAGAGTGTCAAGTAGACATCTTATCATAAGAGCTCGCATCTCCATCATCATCATTAGAAGTATCATCGTCATCACCGTCATCATCATCCTCAGTCTTAGAAGCAACATGAGGAGGCAGAGGAGAGGCCTCAGAGGCAAAGCTGCCTAAGGTCGCCTGTTGCCTGGCAATACGACCAACACGAACGTTCACCTGATACAACTCCGTGGAGAGTGTATCGAGTCGAACATCCATGCGCTGAAGCTGCGCCATGATGTCTCCAAGAGTGATGTCGCTCGAGGAAGAGGAAGAAGCAGATGTCGCTCGAGCAGATCTGGATGGAGTCGGACGGGAGGAAGGGAATGGAAAAACGGCAAAGAATCCTCATGATAGCAGAAGGGAAAATGAGCTTATCACAGGTGGCCGTATCTCTATAGACATCTATGATAGAGAAGATGAAGTGTGAAGGGAAGTATATAGTAAGATGCTTTAAAAGAGACAATAAAAATCGAGCACGTGGCTCTGTGATAGAGTTGTAGTGAGAGAGTGGGTGCAAAACAAAAGTTATCACCATGTTAACGAAACGAGGACCTTTAGCAAAAGGCCTACATGGTGTGTACTGATGATTTCCCCAGGCAGAGGGGCGCTTACAGAACGCAGAGATCATCTCGTTTTTGGACACAGTCCATAGACACTCACATCTAGGGTAATCAAGATGATCCACCCTCAGGACATGAAGAACCTTGGAGACCAGTTCCAGAGTGACAGTAAAACGTGTAGCTCGAACGCAAAAATGAAAGAGAGTTACTGAAGAATCAATCTCGTGGATGTTGGAGTAAAACTCTTGTATCAACACGAGAGGACAAGTGGCAGACATAGGAATAGAATCAGAAGAAAAAGATCCCCGAGATCGTAGAGGGTTCTGGGATGGAGTGGATTTACGCTTAGGTGCCATAGACACTACTAACGCAAACATAGAGAGAGAGAGAGAGAGAGAGAGAGAGAGAGAGAGAGAGAGAGAGAGAGACACACACACACACACACACACACACAGAGAAAAGTTCCAAAAACAGTTCAATATAGGAAGAGAATATTGAAAAGAAAGAACGTATGCATGGGAAATGCATGAACATGTGACATGCAATATAAAAATATCAGGGGTTTAGCCCAATCCATTACTACCAGCACATAACAAGTTTGCACACATCTAAATGCATGAAAATACAATAAGAATGCTAATGTGATGCAATGCATGTAGTTTTAAAGATCAAATCTATAAAACCAACCCAAAAATTGCATAAAACACTCATTGATTTTGAAAAACCCCAAAATTTTTCAAAAACCCCAAAACTTAGGTTTTAAAACATAAAATGCATGAAGAATGAGAGGATTGAAGCTTACCAAGTGAGGAAGCTCTTGAGAAAAGCTGGAAGAATCCTTAGGAGGGGGGTTTTGAGTGAGTGAGAGAGGTTTTGGGAGAGAAAAACGCGAAGTATCGAGAGAGAGATAGAGCAAAATGAGAGAAAAAATCGTGAGCAACCCTTATATAGTCCTTCAGTAATTCTCAACAGATACATGTATCGAGAGGTGTCAAGACAGCTATCGAGGTAGGTATCGAGAAAATGAACTTCGACAGATAAAGCTATCGAGAACATGTGTCGAGAAGGAAAGATCAACCACTAAAGAATCCCGATCGATCCAGAAGCTGTTGAGAAGCTATCAAGTAGACAGAAAGTTTCTCGATCGATCCACCAGGTGTCGAGAATGTGTCGAGACTGCGATAAGAAAAGGACAGAGAAGCTCGACAGACAGCCAGGTGTCGAGAAGGTGTAGAGGAGGTGTCGAGATTGCCTTAAAAACAATTTTTCAAGAGAGGAAAAACACAGACATGAATGCAATCACGCATGAGCTCAACCAAAAATCCAAGCAACACATTTAGCTCTTAAAAACATCTCTTATAAAAATTTTAAGCACATGGATCCCAAAACACGCACACACACACTAAACAAGTCTAACCAATTTTATATTTCAAAAATGAGTTATGACAGTTTAGTGAGTATACATTAACGCATGTAAACATTGTGATGGCTAAATCACATTGTACCTGCACATGTATCAAGAATAGCAAAGAATATTGCGTGTTGTGTGTGAAAAATATCGTAAGATTGCATAAGTGTCTCAAAGTTATGACGATTTGAGATATGAGAAAATCACTTTAACTTACACACAATCATAACTGTTTGATGAAGACTATCACCTTAGAGGTACATCCTATAACTCCTACATCTTCTAGAAAACACGCTTGCAACCATATTTTGAAGCATTTTAATCTTTTTGCTTTTATTTGTTTGCATATTTTCTTTTATTAAGCATATCATGCATGGGCATACAAGACAGAGAAAAGAAATACCCAATTATGTTAAGCCTTTGACATTGCACTTTTGCTATGCCGAAGCATACGGATGTCATTGACATTGCATTTTTACTATGCCGAAGCATATAGATGTCATATCATAATTGGCGAGTAACAGTGGTGAGATGATTATTTATGCCTTTCTATTATAATTTTCTAGTCCTACCCGTCAAACAGAGTGATACGATGTTAAGTACAAAAGATCACTTAACCTTACTCATCACAAACAAAGAGTTACAAAGCTCACTTGCTTAGTTGTGCATAAAAATGCTCATCTAAGCTACAGGTGATACAAAGTTTAGAAAACTCTGTTTCAATGGCCATTTTAAGATTCACAAGAACCAATGTACACAAATTCACACTATTTTTGTATTTTTCAATTTTTCAAAAATTTTTTTTTATCAAAAAAGCAAGAAAAATAAAAACACAAAACTGAAAATACACAAACAAAAACATGTTAAAGAAAGCAAAACAATGCATAAAACTAGATTGACTCAAAACAGTAAAGTGGGGAGAGAGAAGAAGAAGTGAACAAAATCACTTAGAGCCCTTTTCCTTCCACACCTTGGAAGAACCTTTCCTTTTTGTCAACTCTTGAACTGGTGATGAGGGGGAAGAATTTAAACCATTCAAGTTCGAAAGGAACATGAGGGCTTTGAGAATGTCTCCAAAAGGAGCAAGAGAGGTCTAAAGCTAATTTTGGTTCCCGGATGCTATCATGCCATTACTTTGTTGAGTGGCTAACCACTTATAGCAATTTGGTTGAGTATGACTGGCAACACCACAATGATAACAAAGATGCTGCTTCTTTTGTTTGGGCTTTTGAGAAATAGCCTTCTTAGTCCTAGGGTTTCTAGTGTCCCTTTTCTCAAGCTTAGGGGGTTCTCCTAGGATAGACTTGCCCTTGTCTAAGTTCTTACTTGCTAATTTAGTTTTAACATTTTTATCCTCAATTTTAATATTATTAGTAGGAGGAACAAAAACAGTAGTACTAGCAGAAGGAGTATTAGAGAGAGAAAATTCATACCCCAATCCAGTACGATCCGAAGAAGATTTCTGAACACTTAGCATCTCATCTAGCTTTGCATTTGATGTCCTCTCCAATTGTGCTCTAACTTGAAACAGCTTCACTTCAAGCTTCTTGATCTTCTCAGCCAAGAAATTGTTCTCAAACCTCAGTGCTCCAATGGTCTGATTTGCTTCATCAAATTTAGTGGAAAGCTCTTCACGGTCAAGTTCCACATTACTAAGCTTCTTGGTAGCCAACCTATAGAGTTTCTCATGCTTCTCAAAAAGCTTGTACAGTTTCTTATAGGCGGAATGGATATCATTTTGATCATCCATAGTTTCAAACTTGGCATCCACCAATTCCTTTTCTTCATCTACTTCATCAGTAATTCCATCAGTAGGATTAACAGTGGCAATGAAGGCATTCAAGATTCTGTTATCTTCATTGTCGGAATCATCCTCGGGCTCCGTGTCACTTAGGGTAGTACCAAGTGCCTTGCTCTTCCCAATGCTCTTGAGGTGCGTTGGACATTCTTGTTTCATATGTCCAAAGCCTTGACACCCAAAGCATTGACACCTAAAGCATTGACACCCAAAGCATTTCAGTCCAGTGGGAACAATTTACTGACCGCCATCCTTGGCATCCTTCTTCCCTTTATCTGAATTCTTGAACTAAGAAGAACTGGATTGCCTACGGTCCTTGTTGAAGCCTTTTCCATTGGCATTCTTCATGAATTTCTTGAATTGCCTGGTAATGTAGGACTTCATCTTAGAATCTTCATCGTCTAAAGAATCATCTATATCACTGCTTTTGGCCTTTAGTGCCATGCTCTTGCCCCTGCTTGACTTGCCTATCCTAGTCAGCCCTAGCTCGTAGGTTTGCAAATTTCCATCTAGTTCAGTTAAAGGAATCTTGTCAATATCCTTTGATTCCTCTATTGCTATGATCTTAGCATGGAATCTCTCAGGCAAAGATCTGAGTACTTTTCTCACTATCTTGGGTTCAGAAATGGTTTCCCCAAGATTGAAAGCTGAGTTTACTATGTCTTTGAGCTTTGCATAGAACTCATCAAATGACTCATCCTCCTCCATCTTAATTTCTTTGAAGCTTGTAGTGAGCCTCTATAGCTTTGAATCCTTGATAACATTGGTTACTTCATAGGTTGTCTAGAGAATGGTCCATGTCTCCTTAGCAGTTTCCGTGGAGGATATTTTCTTGAACTCCTCATTGGTGACCGCACTGAATAGGGCATTCAATGCTCTGCTGTTGAAATTTGCCGCCTTGATCTTGGCATCATTCCATTCGGCCGGCGCTTCTGTAGGCTTGGTCTAGCCTATCTCCACAGCTTGCCACACTTTCTCATCTAATGAATGCAAGAAAGTTCTCATGCGTACTTTCTAGTATGCATAGTTAATACCATCAAACAATGGAGGTATAATAAGAGACTGACCTCTATCCATGACAACAGGGGTCAATGGATCACATGCAAAGATTAAACCCTAATCAGAGTGTGCCCACTTTGATACCACTTGAAAAGCCACAAATGCATTGACCCCTAGTGATTAATTAAATGGATTAATTAGCCGAGTTCTGGATTAATCAAGTTAACGTGTAAATTCATGTGGTAGCACAAACAAATCACCAAAAACTAAAGAATGCAGCGAAAAATAAATGACACGGTGGTTTGTTTACGAATGGGGAAAACCTGACGGCAAAAACCCCAGCGGGTGATTTAAGGTCACCACTCCCAAAACTCCACTATTATCACAACAAGCGGTTACAAGCAAGGAATCTGAGTACCTTACCAACCTACAGTTGAACCCTTACCCCAATACCCAATTGGACTTATTCTGTAGTGACAGTTTCTCCTCTTGATGCACGGCTCAAAGTACGTGACTAACCAATTGCGCGGATCCGAGTATGCGACTTCAATTCACCAACTAAAGAGAGAGTTGTTGGCTGCAAAGTTCTTCAAATCATCCTCACGATGAAGCTCAAGAAGATGCTTGGTTACAAAACCCTTCGGTGCACATTACACAGTAACTTCTTCACAAAAGATGAACTAGAGCATGAACTTTTGTTTGAGTTCACAAATTGCATGAACAAGAATTATTCAATGCTTGTGCAACTTGCCTCCCTTTGACGGCCCTTAAAACAATTCTTTTATATGTCTAGGGTTAGGAGAAAAGAAGTCCCAAAGACACATTCACGGATTGGAATTAAAACAGAACTTGGAATCTGTTTTCCATAAATCTTGACAGATAGAGGTGTCGAGGATCTCTCGAGAAGCTGTTGAGCCTCGGGACTGAAACAGCTTCTAAAGTTTGATAGATGCATGTGTCGAGACTAGGTGTCGAGCTTTAGTAACTTGCACTTTCCAACTTGTTTCTTGGACAAACTTGATGACTTCAACACTTGATCTTGAAACACTGTTTCTTGAAGCGTTAAAACACATCCTAAATCTACCCAATTACAAGTAAAGTGCGCTTTGTCAAAGGATAAGTCAATTATACAAAATAGTGACATATGTTTAAAACTACTTGAACTACATATGTCTTAACCTATATTACTAAACTACAGGTTGTTCTACTAACAACTACTACATGTAGTTCTATGTACACAGTGTTACAAATTAAACTAAACTAATCACAAACTAAACAATCTTCAACACTTCCCCTCAAGATGAACCATATGTATTAATTAGGTTCATCTTGGACAAAAGGTAATGAAACTGTTTGTGCCCAAGTGCTTTAGTGAAGAAGTCTGCAATTTGGTGTCTCGAGGGAACATGGAATGTTTTGATTGTACCATCTTGAATCTTTTCTCGAATAGAATGGCAATCAATTTCAATTTGCTTGTTCTTTCATGGAACACTAGGTTGGCTGCAATGTACAAAGCTGCCCTGCTGTCATAGTAAAGGGAAGCTGCTTGTTTGTGGTCTAAACCAAAAGTCTTGAGCAATGCTATGAGCCATACTATTTCACTTGTTACTGTGGTCATAGCCCTATACTTAGATTCTGTACAAGATCTAAACATTACATGCTGTTTTTTACACTTCCAAGAGATCAAGGAATCACTATGGAAAATACAAAACCCAGAAATTGATCTTTTGGTGTCTGGACATACTGCCCAGTTAGCATCACAATATGACTTACGCCTTAATTTTGATTTTGCAGATAAGAATAAGCCTTGTCCTAGATTCCTTTTCAAATACTTAAGAATTATGTAAACAGCTTGCAAATGAGGCACTTTAGGAGCAGTCATGAATTGGCTCAATTTGTGCACTGCATAAAAAATTTCAGGCCTTGTGAGTGTCAAGTAAAGCAACTTGCATATTAATCTTCTATAGAAAGCAGGACCAGGAACATCTTCACCAACAGAACTACTGAATTTGGCAGATTGCTCCGTTGGTATCTTTGCAGGTTTGCTTGCCAATAAACCAGTGCTAGATAAAAGCTCCAAGGTATATTTTCTTTGACATAAGGACAGTCCTTTGGTGGTTCTAGCAACTTCAAGACCTAGAAAATACTTCAAAGTGCCTAGGTCCTTGAGTTTGAAATTATTGTCTAGGAATTGCTTGAAGACATTTACTACATCTACATCATTATACTAGCAATGAGTATATCATCCACATAGATCAAAAGAATGATGATTGAACCTTTATTTACCCTAGTAAAAATAGAATAATCTGATTTTGATTGACGAAAACCAAGGTCAACAATGGTGGATAATAATTTGGCAAACCATTGCCTGCTTGTTTGCTTAAGCCCATATAAGGAATTTGTTAAACTACACACCTCCCCCTTGTTGCCAAAACCTGGTGGAGGAAGCATATACATCTCTTCATCCAAATCCCCATGGAGAAAAGCATTATTGACATCCAATTGAGTGAGATGCCAACCATAGACAACAGCTAATGCTAACAAAGTTTTAATAGTCACAAACTTCACTACATGAGAGAAAGTTTCATAAAAATCAACCCCTTTAGTCTGTGTGAAGCCTTTGGCAACTAATCTGGCTTTGTTCCTTTCAATAGAACCATCTGCCTTGAGTTTAACCTTTTACACCCACTTGCATCCAATAGGGACTTTACTAGGTGGTAACTTAGTCATAACCCAGGTATGATTAGCTTGAAGAGCATCAATTTTAGCCTTCATTGCAACTTGCCACAAAGGATCTTTCAAGGCTTGAGCATAGGAATCTGGTTCTTTAACAATAGATAAGGAAATAGAAAACAGTCTATGTGGAGTGGACAATTTGCTATATGAAAGAGTGGAAGAAAGAGGATAAAGAATACCTGAATTACTAGTAACAATGAATTCATGCGATTGAGTGAGAGAAGTTGAGGCCAATACATGTGCAGAAACAATGTTCCAATGGTAGTCATGAAGGTAGGTAGGAGGATTATAAGGTCTAGTAGACCTTCTAAGAGGTGCAAGAGTAATGGAAGGAAGGGCAGGAGCATCAGTGGCAAGAAGAGGAACATTAGAAATAAAAGTAGGACTTGAATCTACTTGATCAACATTAGAAGCAACCTAATTAAGATGAACCAAATCAAGAAACTCATCAAGTGGAACAACAATGTTATCAACAGAGAATGAAGGGGAAAACTCTACAAAAGCCAATGATAAATGAACTTGGGGATCATCTGGAACCATTGGTTGAGATGGAAATGTAGAATGATTGATGGGAAGAGAGGGAGACACAAATTTGGTTGTCCAATGTTTAAAAGGAAAAATAGAATCCCTAAAGACAACATCCCTAGAAATGAAACAAGACTTAGTAGATAAAATTTGGTTCTCCAATGTTTAAAAGGAAAAATAGAATCCCTAAAGACAACATCCCTAGAAATGAAACAAGACTTAGTAGATAAATCATACAATTTGTAACCTTTTGAACTAAAGGGATAACCAAGGAAAATGCAAGCTTTGACTCTAGGATCAAATTTAGATATATTCCTATGCAATGTGGAAACAAAGCACAAGCAGCCAAATACCCTAAGATGATCATAGTTAGGAGGATGACCCAACAATTTTTCATAAGGAGTTAAATCATGTAGAGATGGACTAGTTATCCTATTGATAAGATATGTAACAGTCAAAATGCAATCCCCCTAGGATTGCAATGGTAAGTTTGCTTTAAACCTTAATACTCTAGCAACATTCAAAAGGTGTGGTGTTTTCTTTCAACCACTACATTTTGCTGTGGTGTTTCAACATAAGACAGCTAATATACAACACCTTTAAAAGCATAAAAGGAATTAATAGCAAACTTAGGACTATTGTCAGTTCTAAGTACCTTGATAGATGTTTTAAATTGATTGAGGATCATGTTAAAGAAAGATTGTACCAGCAAGGATGCATCAGATTTATGTTTCATTAAATAAACCCAAGTGCACCTACTATAATCATCCACCAAGGTAAGGAAATAATTAGAACCAATCAAGGTAGGAGTTGAAAAAGGTCCTTAAATATAAGCATGAACTAAGTCAAAACAAGAAGAAGATGCAGTCACAGAATGAGGAAAAGGCAGTCTTTTTTGTTTAGCTAAAGGATAAACATTGCATTTAAAAGGTTTATTTTCATTACAAGAATTGAAAGCAGGTACAATGTTTTTCATCAAAGCTAGTCTTTGTGAAGAAGGATGACCTAACCTGCAATGTCATAGCCTAAAAACATCTTTTGTAGAAACAGAAGTACAAGAATGGACATTATTGACAGAAAAATGAGAAGACAACTTGGACAGGACTTCAGAAACAGACTTGGGCAAAGCGACTTGAGTAGAATTTTGCAAAGAATAGAGACCTTCTTGCTTTTTACCCAACCCAATCATCCTTCAAAGCTGCAAGTCCTATATGAAACAATAATGAGAAAGAAAAATGCAGCAACATGAAGGATTGTGAGTCAATTTACCTATGGAAACAAGATCGAAAGAAAAGGATGGATTGCAAAGGACATTTTTAAGTATCAAGGAAGGTGAAACCTGTATAGTTCCTATGTGAATAACTTTTGCCATGTATCCATTAGGCAATCTAACTAAAATTTGGACTGAAGCAGTAATGGTCTTAAAGAAAGTGAGTGAATGGACCATGTGATTCGTAGCCCCACTATTAAGAATCCAATTAGTGGGATTGATGTGAGAAGTGTCAACAGTGGAAGAAAACACAGAATGCCCTAGAGATGGAAAGGACCAAATACCTGAGAGCTTATGACCTTGAAGTCCAATTGAAGGTTGTGCGATGATGTTGGCAACCTGAGGAGTCTTCATAACAGCTTCTGGTGGAGCTTGAGTACCAAAATGGCACTGAGAATTCAACAACCCTATCAATTGTTGATATTTTGCCTTGGTCAAAGAAATAATTTCACTTAAACCTTCTTTAACAGCAACAGCAGAGTTGGAAAAAGTAGTTTGTAACATTTATCTACCACATACCCCATGGCACCACAGTGAGTACACTGAGGCCTACTAGGCTTGTTCTTGTTGAAATTCTTGGAATTGTTCTTGCTCCCCAATGTTGCCAAGAGTGCAATAGTATCACCCTGAATCTTCTTACCAGCTCCAACTTTCCTTTTCTTTTCATCTTGAAGCAAAAGGGAGAAAACTTTGCTCGAAGGAGGAATAGGATCCATGAGCAGAATCTTTCCTCTCACTGCAGAATAGGTGTCATTCAGCCCCATTAAAAGGACATTGTGTAATCTTCCACTTGATGAACATAAGCGCAATTTATGTAAGTAGTAAACTCATCCCAAATGCCCTTAAATTTGGTATAATAGGCATTAATAGTCATATCCTTCTGAGCCAAAGAACTGACTTCTTTTCTTAACTCATAGATTCTAGGACCATTACCTTGAGAATACCTATCTTGCAAATCAACCCAAACCTCCCTTGCTGTTTTAAAATAGACCACACCAGGTTGTAAATCCTTTGAGATTGAATTGAAAAACCATGTTAACATTGTACTGTTACACTTACACCAAGCTGCATAGCATGGATGATTAGGTGATTGAGGTTTCGGAATTGAACCATCAATGAACCTAATCTTAGTTTTAGCAAATAATGAGATCAACACTGCCCTACTCCAGGTATTGTAATTCTCTTCAGTGAGTCGTTCAACAAGGGACACACTAGGATTATCACTACTAGTCAAGAAATAAGGACTAGAAGGATTTTCCCATGGTTGTTGAACAATAGGTATAGAAGTACTAGAAGCAGTATCAGCCATTTGCAACGTAAAAGAAATCCAAACAATGGCCTCAAATCATCCAAGAAATCTTCTTGATCACAAAGAATCAATCTCAGAAAAAGATGAATCCAAGAATCGAAGGAACAGAGTCTACAATTAGCAATTGAAGAACCCTAAATCAAGAATCAAGTAACGAATTTCCAATCAAGTAATTGAAAACCCTAGATCAAGATTCAGAATACAAACAATAGTGCAATTGCAAGAATCAAAAGAACACATGAAAATCTGCTTAATTCGTGAGAAAGCACTGAAGCTACAAAAAAGAAATTGAACTGAGAAAGTTCATAGAATACCAAATGAATGAATTGATTCTCTGAGATTAGTTCAAGCTCTGATACCATGTTGAAAATCATTTATAAACCTAACCTTCTACAATGGTGGAATGCTCAGTACACAAGGAAAGGGATAAAGAGCAAGAAGCAGAGATTGATGGAATGAATTTTCTATATTGATAATTAGCTTGCTCTGTTCCTTATATAATAGAGTAACAGAAAAACTAACTAACTAATACAACCTATAGCTGCTATTTACATGTCATCTACAGTATTAACAAACTAACCAACTATGTATATTACTAAACTATAGGTCATTCTGCTCACAACTACTACATGTAGTTTTATGTACACAGTGCTACAAATTAAACTAAACTAATCACAAACTAAACAATCTGCAACAGTCCTTCTAACTAGGCAGTCTTTGACTAAATTTAAAGGAAAATTAAAGGTGTGTAGCATTGCACTAAACGATACTCTTTCCTTGAGATCAATGTATTCAACCCCATTGCAAAGTTGCGTTTCCCATTATTTTTTGATCCATTGCACTTATTCAAAGTTGCAAAGTTGTGTTTCTCATTATCTCTTCTTTTTAAAGAAGAGATGAACTTATACATATAATTTAAGTCAAAGTTTCCATATTCCATAGTATATTTTCTCAAATCCTGGAAGTCTGGAACAAATCCATATCTAGCGGAACCTTGTACGCTATAACTCTATAAAGCACAGGTGCGTTTCGGGACTCGGGTGCGGGTGCAGGTGCGGGTGCGGGACTCGGCAATTTTTGAAAAAGGTGGGTGTGGGTGCGGCTGGACTCGGCGATTAAAAAATTATTAAAAATATTTTTATTTATATTTTTAATATATTGCTAAGCATACTTTTTCACATTATATAAACATATACCAAATTTAAGAGCAATAGTAGATAATAACTAAAACATGATATTCATAAATTAAATACAACCCACAAGATTGAAACTAAAACATTCCATGATGTTCGGAAATTAGAATACAACTCATAAGTTTTAAACTAAAACTAAATAAAAGACAAACAACAAGACAATCAAACACCAACATCTTCATCATCAAGATCAATAGCTTCACTTCGAACTTCACTGTCACTAGTAGTAGCACTAGTGCTAGCATTCCCAATAATCATGGCCTCCAACTTTGGCTCAATAAGTGTAACGGCTGCATTCTCAAGAATTCCAGCTCTTCCATGTATGTCGCTCTCATTCCAAGAGTCTCCTGCAATATCCCACATCTTTGTTGCTGTATGTATGTACTCCTCATTGCGCCTTGACAAGAGTCCAAGATTATAATGCACATATACCAAATCCTCAACGCGTGCAGGAGCCATTTTGTTTCTTTTTAAGGAATGAATGAATTTGTATGTGCTCCAATTCCTTTCAGCACATGAGTATGAACAAGGTTTTCCAAGAAGTTTAAGGGCAAGGATTTGAAGAGTTAGAAATGCGGAGCCATGGTATTGCTGCCAAACCAAAGGTTGTAAGACCCACCTATCTGTCAAGGCATCTAGTGAAGGAAACCTCCCTCCTGAAAATGCAGCAAACTCGAACTTCACCACCTTTAATTCATTCACATCTATTAGTATCGATCCAAACACTGCTCCTTTCCATAGAAATTTCATGATCCCGATTTGGAGAGATGCGTTTTGGATTCTTCGAAAGCCATTCAAGGGAGTAATACCTAGTTAAAGATTAAAAAACAAATATAGATGAAACGTGTGTTTTACTAGAAGGGTGAACTAAGGAAAATAGAAAATAAATATACTTACTTAGGATTTAAGAAATGAGCCAAGCAATGTAGTAGTGTACAATTTTTAGTCCATCAATCAATGAGTATATCATAGACCACACTCCAAAATGAGCTATACTGATCATCTTCCAAGCCTTCGTGCCGATATATTACTGCCTTCACCTTCTCTATCATTGAATCCCACATCTCATACACAAGATGAAGACAAGGCTTATCTGTGTCGACTATTCGTAGCATATCATAAAGAGGTGCTGTGAATTCAAGGATATAATCAATATTATCCCACCAAAAATCACTTAGAATCATATCTTTCACTTTTTGAGCTTTTCCAACATCATCCTCCTTATAAGAAGCCAATTGGTCACTAATAGCCATAGCTTGAAAACATCTTTTTATCAACTTCAACCTTTTCAACATTACAACAACCGAATCAAATCTAGTATCAGAAACTTGGAATAGTTTTAATGGACAAATTCATTAAACATTACCAACTTTATTGAATGGTTCATGATAAAAACACGTATGAAGGATGCATCATCAACAATACGTGTAATCCAACTACATTCCTCATATGTAACTTCATTCTTTTCAGTGTTTTTTGCTGCACAAATATTCTTCAAAGCTAGATTAAGAGTGTGGACAACACACGGTGTCCAAAATATTTTAGGATCCTCACCTTCAATAAGAGATCCAAAAGACTTCATCACACTAGCATTATTAGTGATGACTTGGACAACTTTTTCATGTCCAATCTCTTTTATAGCGTCCTTCAACACCCTAGCAATATAATGTTTGTCTTTGAACTCACCTGACCCATCAATTGCCTTTACAAACACTGGACCCCCATCTGATACAACCATAATATTAATAAGAGGCCTCCTTTGTGAATCTAACCATCCATCAAAAACTATACTTACACCATTTTCAAGCCAAAAGTTCTTAGTTGGTTTCAAAAGTCTTTCAACATGAGCTCTTTCTTTTTGCAAAAGTGTTGTTCTCAAGGCATTGTATCCAAGGGGAACATAACCCGGAATGCTATAGGTAGCAGCATATGCATAAGAATTACGATAATATGGGTTCCTTGCAAAGTTACACAGAAGCCCACTGGTATAAAACATCCTAGCAATTCTACTATCCAATTCATGTCTAGCATTATTCTGGTATGCTTTCTCCAAAGTAGTATTCACAGTCACCTACCTCCTCTTACCATCATTTGGATTTGTACTATCATTCCATTCATGTCTCCAAAATGGGGAAATAGGTATAGGCCCATGGTCTGGGGGAGGTGGGGGTAAGGGAATTGGACTTCTCCGTTCTCTCTCTAACTTATCATTCTCAACTTGATAATGCATTTGCTGCATTTTCAGCCTATGACTCGGTGTCACCTTAGGGCACGGTTTAATACCTTTATTAGGAATTTTTAATAAATGAGCCTTAACCTTAAAATAGGATCCCATATAAACTACACCACAATAATTGCACTTAAAGTATGTGTTTCCCCCTGATTTAACAGATGCACCAAATGGTTTTTCTACTTTATTCACATACTGCCAAAGAGGAGATTCATCATTTGGCACTTCTTGATTAGATGAAGGTGAAGTTTCTGTGCTAGTAACTTCGTCCATTGCAAATTCAATAGATTCAATTTAACCTACAAATAATAACTATTAATTAAATAAATTAATAATAAATCAAACCAAGTCCACAGATTCACAAATACTAACTATTAACTAAATAAAACTAAGATTGAAAAGAAACTAAGATTCACAAATCACATTCACAGATTCACAAATCACAAATCAAACTAAGATTGAAAGCTTTATATCAGTACCTGAGTTAAGAATGCATGAGAGAGCTGAAGTTTGAATGAAGTGACTGAGTGCCGAGTGGCTGTGTCTCATAGGGGAGACGGAGAGTAGAGACAGAGAGGCAGAGAGTAAGGCAAAGAAAACTAAAGTTTGGTGTTTGATGAAGTGAGAATGTGGCGTGAGAGAGACCGCAGTGAGCACACCGCAGAGAGCACAGAGAGACGAGTGAAGCGGCATGAGAAAGAGCTAATTTTGGTGTTTGGTGAAGTGAGAATGCGGCGTGAGAGAGACCACAGCAAGCACACCGCAGAGAGCACAAAGAGAAGAGTGACGTGGCATGAGAGAGCTGAAGTTTGGTTTGATGAAGTAAGAATGCGTGAGAGAGTTCCAACCCTTTAGGGTATGTTATTAAGTTCAAACGGTGCATTTTGCACTTTTTTTTTTTTTTTTTTTTTTTGGTGGAACTTTGGCTTGAATTGGCCGTTTTGGCTTGAATCAGCCATTTCGACAGTTTCGCCAGTATCACCCAATACGGCCGATACGGCCCGAGTCGGCGCGAATCAGCTCGATTCAACGTGAATCACGCCGAGTTAGCACCGCGTCGGTGTGAGTCGTGGGGAAAAAAAAACACGTGGCAGACGCGGCCAGAAGCGGCACTAACGTGCGAGCAGCGGCGTCCCTCGCCCGTCGCTGCGTCGCGCCTTGTCGGACGCGGGTGCAGCACCTCTGGCGTCGTCCATGCATCCCAGCTATAACTATAACAATTATAATTAAAAATTCCCCATTTTGATTAATTTAGACAGTTCGGTGATTAAATAACCTCAAGCTACTGGATTCCAAGCATGTTACAAAGATAAATTGAATGTTGTCCTTGAACAAAGAATCATCAAAGAAAAAACAATGCGAAATAAACCTCGTAGGTCGTAGCTCATGGACCTTTACCTTCATCACTCCATAAAGGGACATTATAGGGGATATTATTCTTCACATTGAACTAGATTGCATAGCTTTAAGGCCTTTATCTTCGGAGAAAATGGGCTTTTGCCCTTTTTTTTTAACATCCAGCAAAATGCTCCATGTCTGAAACTATTTAGGGGAATACCCCTATTTTGAAACTCGATTTTTGGACAATTGAGTTATAGTGAACTGAAAATAAATAAAAAATAAACTAATTTTGTGGAACTCGAGTTCCATTCAAAGAACTCGAGTTCCTTGAAAATATTCAAATGGAACTTGAGTTCCATTAACTCGAGTTCTTTTAATGGAACTCAAGTCCATGGAACTCAAGTTCTAGATTTTTTTTTTTCTAAGTCCAATTTCACTATAACTCGATTGTCCAAAAATCAAGATTTACATTTGAAACTTGATTTTCTAAAAATCAAGTTTCAAATAGGGGCATTTTCCTAAATAGTTTTAGACAGGGGGCATTTTGCTGGATATTTTAAAACAAAAGGGCAAAAGCCCATTATCACCCTTTAACTTCTATCCAACTCTATAAGCTAGGGCAGTCATATGAATAGTTACATTGTCACAGAATATTAAAAAGAAAAACCTAAAGATACTATCGATTTTTCTATAAAAAGTTTATAAATTGACATAACAATAAATATCATTAGTATGACATTAACAAAATAGAAATAAATCTAATTCATTAAGTCATTCTCTCATTTAAAGGGTAGTAAAAGAGGAAAGTCTACTTCTAGATTTCTAACACCCTTTCTCAAAAAATGAAATATGCTATAAGCAGAGTTTGAAACTCTAGATTGGAAACAAAATCCACTCCATTTCACTTGAAATGAAAAGAGTCTATTTGAAACATAAGATTTAATTTCCTAAATCTAAAAATGTATAGAATGACACACACTATTTAAAATTTTGAATGTCATAGCATTATATATACATTTAGATTTATAAAATTTAATATGAATAGTGAAATAATTTCATGATTTAAATGGAGGTCATCCTCAAAAGGCGGCGACCTGAAAACCCATACTTGGTTCCATCCTTGCCCTTTTATGCTTGTGTAAGATTTGGCCAACATATGAGTTCTGTCTTAGGCTTTTAGTAGCTTAAAAAGTTGCATCTTTCTAATCTCACTAAATGTATTGGTATGCACAATAAATATGATTTCGAAGTCTTATTAAGCCCTTTCTCAATGTAATGTAAAATACTTTTAGTTACAACTATGTTTATTGCCATGTCATACAATTGTTTTGAAAACACATATACTAACGAAATACATAAAGGGTCATGCTAACGAGTGACCTTAGGGTAATGGATAACAATCCATTTTAAGAAAGTTTTGACACAATTTTTATGAAAAATGGAAAAAACTATTAAAACATTAAGGGAAATGTTAACAAGTACCGGACGGTGCTTGTTAATGTTTCCTTTTATGGGTCTTACTTAAAAAAAGTTATAAAAAAAAAATTACTAAAAAAATAAAAAAAACTGTCAAAAGCTGCAAAAAGTTGCCATAAAGTTGCAAAAAAAATTGTTATTAAAGGGCACCTTCCAGTGCTTGCTAACACAACCCAAAAATTAATTGCTTTTTTTTCTTTTCCCATAAAAATTTTCTTTAAATAGATTGTTAATTATTATCCTAAGGGCATCTATTAGCATTTCTCATAAATAAATATAAACCCTACTTGCTAAAAGCATTGCAGCACAACTCCTATCCCATCCTACATATAGAATTGGCACAATGCATAAGTTTTATAAGTCAAAGAACACTTTTATAAAGTACAAACTATAAACATGAGGCCAAACAACTAAACAAGGACCACTTACCACAGTGTGAGAGCAACTGCACCAATTGATGCAAAATTTTTTCCTTTTTGCATATTTAAAACCTACTTTTTCTATTTGACATTCATTTTTACAAAACACGCACATCAATTTGTCTATTATACATATTTATTCAAATATAATATTTATTCTTTTACAATTTTTTATTATTTTCTTCTCATCCCTCACACTCATTGCCTATCTCTCTGTCACATACCCAACAAAACCCAAAATCACCAACACCCAGCCACCATCAACGACCAAACCACACCCACCTTCAAAGAAATCAACCACCATCATCAACCCACTAGCCACCATCATCAACAAACCAACCACCATCATCAAGCAACCAACCTCCACCATCATCAACCCACAAGAAAGCCAAAAGAAAGCGACCAACCTCTAGCCATATCAACCCACATACACGAAAACCCATTCAACCCAAAAGAAAGCCAAATCAACCCCATTCAAACCGATCGGTGGTAGTGGCAATCGGTGGTAGTGGCGGCAAGAGATCGGTGGTGTCAACGATCGGTGGCGGTGGCAATTGGTGGTAGTGGCGACAGGAGAATATCCAGTCGGCGATGGTGGAAGCTAGAGGAATGAGATGAGAGAAAGAGAGAGTTGAGAGTGTGTTTGCTATTCTGATCTGATGGAGAAAACAAAAGAGTGAGGTGAGAGTCAGAAGGGGTAGAGAGAAGAAGAAAATGAAAGAGAAAAAATTATTAATATATTATATGCACTTGCTACAGTAACTGTGCATATTTGCACAATTACTATAATAATTTATATTTATGCACAAATTTACACCCACTGATATTAACATTTTTTTACTCAAATTATGTAAAATTAGTAACTTTTTCTATTTTACAAAAATTTCCCCCAGCTAATATGATTGCACTTATTCTCCCAATTCCCGCGTCCCTCTTAAATTTATGCCTCTGCATGGTGACGTAGGATTCAATAGGCGATATCAATTCTCAACAATTGGCAGCGTCGCATGGGATTTGGATCCGGTGCAATACCTAGGGTATTGCACCGGGTGCAATTCACCCTCTCTTCTCTCACAAATTTTTTTTACATTTTACTTTTTAAACTTTACTTTTTACTTTTATTAACTTTTTTCTTAACTTTTTTTAATCAATGGTTGAGATTGAAAGTTGCTTTTTGCAACTATCAATCTCAACCAGTAATAGCTATTGCACCCGGTGCAATACCCTAGGTATTGCACCGGATCCAAATCCCGTCGCATGGGGCTCAAATTCCAACCATGTCAGGAATTGCATTTCTCATGCAAAACATGACAGAACTTTACTTACAATTGGACCCAGCATCTTGTCTCAAAATTAATTGCTTCTCATTCATTCAATTTTCTATTAATTTATTCATTATCTTTGGCATAACGCTATAAGTTCTCAATCAATTATACAAAAGTTTTTTTTTTTTTTTAAGGTTTTAAAATTATAAAAAAATTAATTTAATTTGAGATAGTCATTTTCTATAAAGAAATAAAGAAATTAAAAGAGAGAGTGCACTAATGTATTAAGTAATTGGTTTATTTTTCAATAATATCTAATATTGAATTGTAATAATGTATTTATAAGAGATTACATCTAATGTCATTGGCCTTCGTGGTTCAGGATAATTGGCTAGTTAATTCAACATGTACTCTATGAATTAAGTTATGTGTTAAATGATCTACATGTGCTCAAATCCTAATTAACTCATCCTAAACTCAACCAACTAGCTAATTAACTAACTAAAGGAATTATAACAATTATTTCATATTCCTAACACATTTATTCAAAAATAATTGACAAATTCCATAATAATGGAATTTTAATTTTATCTGCATTATGTCTGATTACAATTCCAAAATCCAACTCATAGAAGACAGCTTTGATGATTTCGATTGCCTTTTGATCAATGCTTGATAAATCAAACAAGTGTTTTCGGCAACATCTCAACCATTGCCCGATTGATCAAAACACTTTTCTCAATAAATCCACAATAACAGCTCAATCAATCAAAAATCATATAACCAATTACTTGACATGTTTTAAGGAGTTGACTATTGCCTTGGTTTTCATGTGCTACATGCAAACATATAACATGGTTTATTATAGTATATGGCTTCATAAGAAGTTTAAAGAACTTTGATGTGCACATCAAAGAAAGAAAACCTAAGCCAAGTTTTCACCAACTTGTGGGAGAAAATGGGCTTTTGCCTTTTTATTATTATTTTTTTTAAAATATCCAGCAAAATGTCCCATGTGTAAAACTATTTAGGGAAATGTCCCTATTTTGAAACTCTATTTTCTAAAATTCGAGTTATAGCGAACTGAAATTAAAAAAAAAAAATTGTGGAACTCGAGTTCGATGAACTTGAGTTCTTTGAATGGAACTCAAGTTCCAGAATTTTTTTTTTTTTTTTAAGTAATTCCTCTATAACTCGATTGTCCAAAAATTGAGTTTTACATTTGAAATTCGATTTCTAAAAATCGAGTTGCAAAACAAAGGTATTTCCCTAAATAATTTGAGCAATTGGGAAAAATGTTGGAAAGTTTTTTGAAAGGGGTAAAACCCCATTTTGGCCCCAACTCATGAGTTCAGAAGATCAATCTTAATCCAATGTTTCTGTTTAGTGATCAAGATGGCTAAAGCCACAGAGCCTATTCCCAAATTCCCAATACCTTGTTGTGGAGTTGAAACCTTCAAGATGGTCCTTGAAGTTGCTCGGTTGGATTGATTGTGATCACTAACATGGTTTGTGAGAGGTGTTGATAGTACAAGAGTTTAGATTGGTTCTGATAATGCTAATTGTGAGATCATGTCAATAAGTTTATTTACCAAGTAGCGTATAGAGTCAATGGTTTGTCTCAGATTGTAAAAGTTCAATTCTATTAACAAATATCTTATCTTTGCTAAGGTACGGGTACTACTGTAGTGGTTTTTCCTTTGGAGGTTCTCCACCAATTTTTCACTTCATTACCAGGTCGTTGTGTTCTTTATTTTACTGTTTTATTTGATGACATATGGAATTGTGCTACTTAACCTGTAATCTTGATCACATAATCTACAGCCTAATAAAACAATGGGTCAAAACCAAGTCTTTTCAGTTTTGGCTGAAATAATAAGGAGATATAAAGTGAAATTATAATAAGTTTTGGTGCAATTAAAAAATGCTTATTAACAAACAAAAAAAAAAAACCAAAATAAAGGGAAAAAAAAGTTTATAATTTTAACTCATTTATATTGTCATTAAGAGTCTTCTAATTCAATGGCATTGCCCGAATCTACGAATAAGGTGAACTATGATTCAAATCTCCTCTCTTGTCGAAAATCTCGGTTACACACACCTGTCACCATTATCTTGGCTGCCAAACTTAGTTTCAATAAAAAAATGATGTAGTCAATTCGACGACATAGATGATCAAGAATATTTGGCTGACGCAGTGACACACTATATAGGTATGGGACTGATTTAACTTTCGTAATTCTTTATTTTATGTAGCAAATCAACCAAAGATGTGATTCCATTTACAACCAAAAGATGAAAAGATACCCTTGATTTTCATCTAGAGTATCCGATAACATTTACATTTATTTATATCTAGGGTTATAAATCCGTAATAGATATTTAGAGGACCCACATTTTGCCTTTGAAGATAATGGATTATCAAGCTTGTCACTTTTCCGTCTTACTTTGAAAAAGGGTTTCAACGTCACACGGCTTTCCTAGTGAAAGTCACTTTCCACCTTTTATTTCACATTGTTACGATTATCAGCCATTCTATTTATATATATGAAACAGGCTTTTTGTTCTCGTTTTTTACTTTGATAACATGGCACATGAGTCACGGGTTGATTGATATTAGTCAATTATCGATTGGACTAATATATATTATATCATTAACGTTTAAAATCATCTTCATCTATATATGACTTTTTTCTGAAATAAGTTGATTGGACTTTAATATATATCATTAACGTTTAAAAAAGTATTGATATTTTGAGGTTAATTAAAATGATTGTCCTTCTCAAATAAAAATTAATTATTGATGGTGCTACAAAATTTAATCTATTAGTTTAAAACTTGTTAGTCCAAATAATGCTAAGGACATCTATATCTAACTACACACTCAAATTCATAACATGCTTAAATGTCACATTGTGATTTGTGGGCTAAAATTTTTTGTTTCTAGCAAGTACCCATGGTGGTTGTTAGGAATTTTACCTAGTTCCTAAAGTCTATGAGATGCAAAAGATAAAGGAAAAAAATGTGCAAAAGAAACAGTCACACACAATATAAAATTTACGGGATTTGACAATATAATTACGTTTACAAAGTTGTAGTAATTTTATTATTTCAAACAAAAAACACAGAGACGTCAATTACAATACATCAATACAGCAAATCTTAATCTGAAGTAACAAATAAAAATGCTAAACAAGGAGGTCAAAATAGGCAAAAACATGACCAAATTAATAAATACTCAAAACAACTAAGTTTTAAAAAAATATCTTATTCAAAACACCAAAACTTTTAAGCCAAATTGGATCACAAACCGTATCAAAACACAAAATTATCACAACGGTGGTGGTTCTATGCGTAAGTGCTAATAAATTTGATATTTAATCATGAGTTAAAAGTTAAGCATCTTGTGAAATTAGACGTGAGTTTTGGTGTGTCAATACACAGATTGGAATTTTTATATTCCAAAAATATCCAAATGCGAGATCAAGGAATATGCTGACAAACTAGTTGGCATCCTTGACGACAAGTTTGACTTTACACACACTATAAATCTATATCCTAACTCCAAAGTGGAAGTAACACAAACCTCATGATCTCCTCTATTGAAGCTACAAGTGAAAATGGGTCAGTGTCAAAGAGTTGGCCACTGACAAGTGGACCGAAGACTAAAGAGGTTAAGATTATTGGTGGCACCCTCTCAAGGAGACAAGACGGCGCACGTAACAAGGCCTATTGGGTTGGGAGAGACCAAACCAAGGTTGGTTCGGAATTTACGTAGCCTTCACCCCCTTTACGTATACATGAAAGAGTAGACGTACGTGGTTTTTTGACGGATTTCAGTGGCAGCAATAGCCGTGTCAAACTTTGGTCTCTTGGAGAACATCAAAAGCCAAAAGCAAAGCCCCCCACAAGTCTATATATCCATCCCTATCTTGAACTTTCAGCGCTCTAAGTATCAGTTTCTTGATGATGCTTATCATAATCAACGAACCTAGACAAATGTATATTTTTGCCTATGTAGACTAAATTTAATTTTAGATTCTTTTTTCTTTCCACGAAAAGATTCTTTTCCTCCCTGCCAAACATGACAAAGAGATATATTCTTCTACTTTAAAGCCAATCCATGGAACTAATTAGTTGTTGGGAGAAAGTGAAGAAACCCATTATATTTTTAGGTCGGTTAAAGACTATTTTTTTTAGATATAACTTTTCCCAAAATTCCAAAATTTTCAAAAAAGTTGAAAGATACACTACATGAAACGGCAAAAAGTTATGCTAGGTGTAATATAAAAGTAATTTACAACTGGTAGTTTTTTTCTGGTGGTATGATGGATTCGATGGTATCAACTCAAACTTTCGGTATATTTGGTGGTTTATAGTACTTACATTTTTTTTCCTAAACCTATATGATTGGACAATTTAACTTTACATGCTTTATTTGTGAGGAAAGGAAAAACATGCCACTCTTTTTTAAAATTCCAAAATGAGATACCAAATCAATTGCAAAAAATGCATGCTAGAGCACCTTACTTTCACGACAATGCAGCCTGCCCACTGAGTGAGAACCCCCAAATTCTACCTCCCCCAATACTTGCTTATTTTAACCTAATTTGACCATTTAAACTTGGGAGATCTAGCTAGGAATGATTCCATTCTTATGCGGCAATTAAAGTGGAAGTATTAGGTTGTAAGTTGCTTTGCATGTCTATCTATCTCTTATGCGGCAATTAAAGTGGAAGTATTAGGTTGTAAGTTGCTTTGCATGTCTATCTATCTCTTATGCGGCAATTAAAGTGGAAGTATTAGGTTTTAAGTTGCCTTGCATGTCTATCTATCTCTTATATCTTAAAAAAAAAAAAAAAAAAGTTGCTTTGCATGCAGTTTCCTATTTTAAAGTTTTACACAGGCCAATTTTGATTCTAATTATGGTTTGGTACACGAAATTAAGTCCAATAAATTATTTGGAATTTTTTTTTTTAATTTTAACCATTAATGTTTCATTCAAACATTGCACATAATTTTTTTTTTAGATATTCAATAAATTAATTTAGCTAAATTTTATTTTTACATTAGAAAAAAATTTGAAACAAAAATAGTCTTCTTTTCTAACAACAAAAATATCTTAAATCTTGTATGAGATATATTGTGCGTCATTAGCATCATTTTTTCTTATTTGTTTAAAAGTCATTATGCAAATGGCACCAACAGAAAAGGCCATAATCGAGCCAAACAAACTACCTCTATCAGCCAATAGCATGGTCGATAATGGTTGACAATTGGATTTTTTTTTTTAAACAATCAACTCAGCCAATGGAGGGCTTTTGAATCTTATTTTCTAACAATAAAAATATCTTAAATCTCGTATGAGATATATTGTGTGTCATTACTATTTTTGAAGAGAATACATTTTTGCTTATTTGTTTAAAGCACACTAACTTCATCACACGCACTCCGCACATGCGATATGCTCTTTCTTTATTTTGAGTTTAACGTAATTTTTCAATTTGAATTTATCTATTGTTAGTAAGGTTACACAGAAAAGAAAATTTAGGATTTGAAATGGAGTAAACTATTGGTTTAGTGTATGCTAGTTTTTAAGGAAAAAAAATGCATTAAACATGCATGAGATATATTTAAATAAGAGGTGTTACGTCCACAATATTTTCACAAAAAATTATAGGTGGTTAGTTATTATTGGTTCACATTTGAACCTAATACTAAGATTACTTTTTTGCCGCAACAATAACAACCTGCCACTTAAGATTTATTGTAAAAATATTGTGAAAATGTTGTGGACATATCATTTCTCTATTTCAATAGAGAGTGTGCTAATTTCTAGGAAAAAAGTTTCTCTAGTAGTTTTTTTTTTTTTTTTTGAATTTTGTTGAATTACAATTTTAATCTTATTTTTTATATTTTAAAAATAAGGATTATCTAATTAGAATAAAGGTACTTTTGACATTTTTTGAAACCATAACTAACGTTCTAAATTCTCTTAATATATAGAGAAGATAATGCAAATGGCACCAACACAATAGACTATAATTGAGCCACACAAGCTACCTCTATCAGCCAATGGCATGGTTAATGATGGTTGACAATTGGATTTAAAAACCAAAAAAAAAAAAACTTTTTGAATCCTCTTAATATATAGAGAAGATAATGCAAATGACACTAACAGAATAGGCCATAATCGAGACACACAAGCTACCCCTGTCAACCAATGCATGGTCGATGGTGGTTGACAATTGGATTTAAAAACCAAAAAAAAATTAACTGATCAGCCAATGGAAGGCTTTTGAAAAACTAAATATATAACATACTATATATAAAAATCAAATCTTATGAAACAACGTCGTTGAAGGAAAAGTTTAAAAATAAAAATGCTACCATGTTGATTCTTTTATCACACTTCAACCATTTATTGAAACGAAATCTTTTTTTTTTTTTGGAGAATCAAGACAATGCATTTCATTAAGGAAGGCTATTGAGGTCAACCTGAAAATCTAATAAAAAATTTGATGGTAAATCTTCCATCCAGACAGTCATATAAAGTAAAAATTGTACTTTTCTAGCTAAAGAATAGGCCAACTAATTACATTGTCGTTGTACAAGGGATAAATTAAAAGCTGAAAAACGCGAGCTAAGGAATAGAATGTCCTATGTAAGATGTCCGTGCTGTGCCAAGCTTCTATCTCCACTCTTCAAAGCTTTGAAAAGAATCTCATTGTCACCTTCAAGTACGATGTTGTCAAGACCAATTTCTAGTGCAAACTCCATCGCTCTTTGTGTTGCTAGTGCCTCAATCTCGATCACAATGGCTGGCAGAAGAATTTGTTGTGTTAGCGAAGCCATTACAAGATCTTCACTGTTTCGGATTACAACCCCCGGGCCAGCTTTGTAGTCTTCAGCAAAAGTTGTCGCATCATAGTTGATCTTGTATCGCGAGGCTTCTGGAGGAGACCAGGTCACCTGATGTTGGTTCGGTGTAGTGAAGAGGTCGCTGGAGGGGCAAAAGTTTCAAGCTGTCATTCCCGAGAATGCTCTATTATTTTGTCGAGGGGCAAAATCGCTTTGCTTAATCAGAGATTGTTTCGGCGATTCCATGAGTTCCAAAAGACAACAAAGAATAGCTTTGATTCCTTATTACCTATAAAAACAGATTCAATAAGGTCAGTGAACGTCCTGCTGCCCTTGAGTGCATCGTGGTTCCACATTGGAATTTGTCTCCACATGGAATCCAATGCAGGGCAGCAGTAAAGGGCATGATTTGTGTCTTCCTGGTGCATTCTGCAGATATCACACAAGCTGTCAGTAATGATTTTGCAACGGACCAGGTTTACTTTGGTAAGTAAGGCATTCTTGCAAGCTCGTCAAACCAGGTTCTTAACATTGTTAGGCACTTCCAAGCCCCATATATTTTTCCAAAAAGGTTTTATGGATTCTATGTCCGATGGTCCTGGTTGTTGGAGTGTGTTTACTTCCTATAAGAATCGGTAACCAGACTTGACCGAGTACTTTCCGTTAGGATTAAAAGGCCAAATCGATGTCATCTAAAGAGGAAAAGACAAACACAATTAAAACATTATTGTTTTCATTAAACTTAAATACCTAATTATTCACTTTTCTCATCACTTCTCACTTTTCACCCCTCAACCTCTCCTCTCAGGCACTAAGCATAGCCCAACGATTTTAGATCTCTTCGCTCTCTAGTATTGGCCATAGCCACCACACATTTCGCCCCATATCAACAACCGCCCATTGCACTAATGAAAACCACTGTTAGAAGCTTGGCATTCTGGCTTAAAAGGTGCAATGGAGTTTAAAATTTGGGAATTTCGATATTGTTGGCTTGGAGCAAAAATCCCCCAAACTCTTACTAACTGACTAATTGAACACAACGGCGCCCGCGCCCCCCCCCCCCCCCCCCCCGAAAGCATCGTTTAAATTGAATTTGTCTCCGGATCTCAATTTCTAATCAGTTTTGACCGATTCTAGACATTTTTCAAGACCAAATTGATCTCCAATTCCCGGTTCTACATGCCGGTTCAATTCGGTTTTGAAAACCTTGCCCCTAAACACAATACATTTTTAATGTGCATATATAAAATTATAAATTTTTGTCAATAAAAAGTAACAAAGAAAAAGTTTGAAACTACAGAAAACTAAACGCTTATCAAGTATAAAATAAAAAAGACAAAAGAAAAAGAAAGATAAAACTCTAAAAAAAAGCAAACACCGAGTCACTGGGCATTATTCGCCTTCCATATATACATCAAACGTGGACCTTTCCCCTTTTTAGTCTGACAAAATCCAATTCTCCAAAAAATAAAAAATAAAAGAATGAAAAGGTAAATAAACATGGAAAATATGTGGAGAAAGTAGAAGCTATTCTTCCTTTAATGCATTATATGATATTTTATATGATAATAATACCTCCTGTCCTTATCATTCAAAAAAGAACGTATAGTGTTTATCCCTTACAAAAATGAATTATTGGTCACTAACAACTGCCACTTCATTTCAGATGCTACTGAAATTAAAAATTGCTTTGTTTAATATTTATTATCTATTTTAAAAGGGTATGGAAAAATAAATATCCATAAAATAGTACAATAAGAAAGATTAAGGCCATAAGGGTTTTAAAATAAAAAGTTGGTCTGAATTAAAGTTCTTGATTCTCAACTCTGTAGCTGTGCCATGTTCTTAGTAGGTAGACATTAATGCCATCAATTTTGACTTGCAGAATTCATGAAAACAGAGAAAAAAAATATTAATAATTTAAGCGTCGTATTAATAGGTGCTCTTAGAGTAATAATTAATAATTTATTTTAAAAATATTTTGACTCCACTTTTATAGGAAATGAAAAAATCAGTCAAAACATTAATTATTTTTTTCCCATAAAAACTTTTTTTAAATAAATTATTAACCATTTCCTTCCATAAGAGCATCCATCAACATTTTTTATAATTTAATACAAAAAGTTTCAATAATTTAAATTGAATTTTACTAATGTGTGCCCTAAGGGCATATAATAATATACTATTTTTTTAAAAAAAATTTATCGAAAATTGAAAAAATTTTATAATTTTTTTAATTTTTTATAAAATATTTCTAAAAATAGATGATTTAATGTATGCCCTTAAGACTCATATTAATCGGACCAATTTAAATTTGCAAGCCAAAGCCAGATCCTAGCCTTAGGGATGGCAATTTTGCACCGCCCCGCTTAACCCGCCCCTCCCCCGCTTCGCCCCGTGCGAGTTTTCCCCGCCCCGCAAAGGTGATGGGGCGGGGATGGGGCAAGATTTTAGCCCCGCATCACGGGGCGGGGCGGGGATGGGTTTAGACTTTTTAGACCCACCGCGCCCCCCTCCCCCCGCTCTGCCTGAGTTGCAAAGGGTTATAACTGTAAATTTTCTACACCCTAAAACTCTACTATTTAAATAACATATTAATATTAGTTTATTTTATTCTACCCAATGTAGTTATTTGCCTTTATTTTGTTATGTGTTATACTATGAGTTTTTTTTTTTTTTTTTTTTTTTTTTTTTTTTTTTTTGTGTGATTGTCTTGTTAAACACTTAGATATATTATTCAATTTTTTCTAAAAATTGATTTGATTTGATGGAATAAATTTAGTTGTAATTTTAAGTATATTTTTATTAATGAAATAGGTTTCATTAAAAAAAATTGTACTAATTGTAAGGCAAATTAATAAAAAAAAATAGAGTTTTATGGGGTGGGGCGGGGCTTCGTGGGGCCCCATGGGGCGGAGATGGGGTGAGAAATTTTTTCCCGTCATGCGGGGCGGGGCGGGGCGGGGCGGGGCGGGGCGGAGATGGGGCAAGACAAAACCATGCGGGGCGGGGACGAAGATCCCATCCTTCGGCCCCGCCCCGCCCCATTGCCATCCCTACCTAGCCTAGCTAGTAGCTAGCTCATCAGTCATCACCTCATTTAAAGTCACATGAATGATGAACCTATGAGAATTTTATTTCATTTTTCTTTTTGTTTTTAAGGGAGGAAAAAGTGATTTGGAATTCCTGTGGATTAATTAGAATCCACGTGCGATTTGACATGACGAGGGAAAAGGGGAAAAATAAATAAATGAATAAAAGTTTTTCCCTGAATAAAAAAAGACACGTAGGGCATGCAGAAAAAAAAATGTTTTATGGGTAAAAAAATTATGAATTTTCTTTAGGGCATGGTTTGGATGTTAGTGCAATATCAGGACAAAAACAATTTGAGAAATATCAGGGATATAGCAAAATGACACAATAATTTTATAACAAATCTTAAATTTATATCCCAACTCACTCATGAGTTCACCACAATATTTAATTTAAATTTTTTTGACATGCATGCTAGTAAGGATTGCATTAGTTATGCTTCAGGGGACTTGATAAAAAAATTATGTGTAAAATATTATTTTATTAGTTTAATTTACCTTTAAAAATATTGTTGCACTCTTTGACTTAAATTTTGCACTTTGATATAGATAAATCCATTCCAAAACCAACCAACAATATAAATCACAAATCTCTCTCTTATTAATATCTTTTTTCTATCTTGACTATCACTATCCTGACTATTGGGATTTATGACTTTAAGAGTAAAGAGTGTGTTTGAGTTGGAAGTGTATCTTTTTTTATTATAAATTTATAAATTATCTGTGTAAGTGGTACTAATATCGACTGTGTACATTATTTATTTATTTTTGTTACAATGTTAGATATATGAATGTGTGCTTGTAAGTTTAGTATAAATACTATATAATTTAACAATTATGAAATGTTGAGGGTTTTTTACATGTGTGTGTATTATTATCATGTTAATATGTTATGATAACATTTTATTATAAATTTAGTGATTAAAAAAATAGTAAAATTAGTAATTCTTCAAGCATTTGATTGGTTAAGTAAATACATAGTGTATTATTTATATATGTATAAGTATGGCTCTCTGGGTCAATAATTAATAATTTAATACAATGCATGTAAGTTGAGTATTGTCATTCAGTTTTAAATATTTTTATTAAAAAAAATAGATAATGACATTTGCATAAAAATAAAAAATTTTATACAAACTTAACAAAATAAAATGGTTACACCTATCTACATTGATAATAGATAATAAAAACTCATAATGAATTATCATGCAAGGGTTTCAAAATATGAAAACTTGTAAAAGGGAATAGTAAAAAACTATATATTTGCGTGTGATTTTTTTGTGTCAATAACTTGATATATTCAAGTTCTCCTTTTATTAAATTTTGTTTAATTTAAGTTTCTCAATGACTCCTTTGAAAAGAAATCTTGAAGTCACTAATGCATGCTAGGAATGTTGTGAATTTGTTGTGTTCATAACATTACTTAAAAAATAAAATAGAATAAAGTGTATTTTTTAAAAAAACTAAAAAAATAGGTTAAATGTGACACAAGAACAAAAGGATAAGAACTAAAATAACACATTTGAAAGATTATGGACCATTTTAAAACATATGGCAAAGGTTGAGTACTAAAGTGGTAAATTTTTTTTTTATGAGAAACAAAGTGGTAATTAAACCTTGAGTATTTATCATACAAAAGTATCTTTTATCAAACTTTGTGGTATGTTGAGTTTATTAGTGAATGGTTTTTTTTTTTAGATATGATTGCTCTCATTCATCATGTGAAGACACCAATTAATTTTTTGTATAGGCAATGTTTGAATCATAGTTATTAAACTCAGACTAGCCAGACTGGTCGGACTAAAAACCCAGTGACCTGGCACCAAGACCAATTCGGGTGTTTAAATGGATCATTTGTGCACAAGACCCGGTCAAACCCAACAGGTTTGTGAAATTACATCTTTATTGATTTTTTTAATATGTTATAATATGGTAATTTAAAAGGGAGAAAATCTAAAAATATTAAAAGAAAAATGCACTTCTCTATCTTGCTACCTACGTCCAAAACTCTCATCCTATCAAAATACTACTCTATTATTGTGAAACACTGATTTTGAATTATAATGACCTATTTAAGTTAGGCATATGTTTTTTTTCTAATTTGAATATTTATGTTATGATTTCTCACACTTATTTTTATATTTATTTAATTTTAAAAATTTTATTTGATGCTGTGGTTTGACAAATGATCCATTGGTTAAATTGTAACCCAATTTAATAACTGAAGAGGAGAAAAATTACTCTCGTCCAAAATAAAAGAAAGCCAACTTCATCCAGCAAGCCAGCATCATCCATGTGATGAATGACTACAACATACATTAAGTGAAGTCCTCATAAATGACATGAGTAATTGTTAATGCACCGGATAGGTAGAAGCGTAACTGATAGACTAACGGGCAGAAGATCATTACTAATGAATTATTAAGATTTTCCATCTCTCGATGGATAAATTAAATGCTATTCAATGCAAGGCGTAACATACAGACATCAACGACAGGTAAAGCCATCAAAGACATTCAATGCCTAAGACAACTAAGGAGTAACGTATGGGCACCAATGGACAAATAACCGTTGACAAAAAATAAAAGCCAATACATTAATACCAACGGCTCCATATCTCATGAATGAAAATATTCATTCAGACAATGAAGACAAGGGCTATAAAAACCCTCATAAACCAAAGGCAAAGAGACACACAATTATTATCCCAAAAACTATTCCTAAGTTGAATTCTTTTGCAATATACTTCAATTGAATCTCATTCTAAATTAATCATCGGAGGGTGTTTGGCAAACACCACATCGGTGTATCCATATTTCTCTATTTCAAATCTCATTACAGGTTCATCTCTGGACAAATCCAACGCCTTTGTCCATTCATATTAACAATGAGAGAAGAACAGCACCAAAAGCTATAAAGCAAGAGAAGAACAACACTAACAGGTTCATCTTTAAACGAAGCCAATGCCTTCATCCATCTGCATCGACGAGGAGTTCAGATTGACAATTTTTTGCATCATCAATTAGGCGCCGTCTATTGGGACCGTTTGCAAAGCCATACAATTTTCCTATTCTTGACAAAAGAATTCCTCTCAATACTAGGTGGATTCCACAGCCTAACAAATTTACAGGATCTCACAGCTGCTGTGTTGACATTGTCCATCTACATAGACGAAGAACTCAACTGAGGATTTTCAGCATCATTAGTAAGAATTTGGTGATTAGCCGTCACTTTACTCCTAAGATAAAAGCTCATATGGTCCAAACTCGATCGATGGCATTAGTTAATCTAGAAATTGGAAATCCCCCCACCACAATAGAGATGCAACTACAAGTACTCTCGGCTGCCATTGAACAACTTACCTTGCAAAATAAAGCCTTAATGCAACATAATCAAGTGCTAGAAGTACAAATCGAACAACTACAAGAGCAACGACCCGATTCCAGCAACCACCAAGAGCACAACAACCATCACTAGTCTAGGAATGATCGTCGTGAAGAAGATGAGGCTGAGAGCAATGTACCTAGTAGGTGAACTAGAAGAGGAAAGGTACCACCTCGCGAACCAGGAGCTGGCAACATGCGATGAGAGGCTGAAATGAAGGATAGGATGAATCTTATGATGAATTCCATGAAAGGACGAACAACGACACTTGATGACGTATACACAACACTTACTCTCCCTTCACAGCACAAGTCATATCTTGCCCTCTACCGCCTAAGTTTCAAATGTTGTCCTTGGAGACTTATGATACAACGAAAGACCCACTTGACCATCTTGAATATTTTAAGACTCTCATGCACCTCCAGGGCATCCCTGACGATGTAATGTGTCAAGCCTTTCCTACCACCATGAAAGGGCCGGCGCGAGTTTGGTTTAGCAAGATCAAGCCAAACTCTATATCAACCTTCAAGGAGTTGAGCAATAGCTTCATCACCCACTTCATCAGGGGTCAAAGGCACAAACACTCAGCACATGCACTAATGCAAGTCAAGCATTAGGAAGATGAAAGCCTGAGATTGTATGTGGCCCAATTTAACAAGGAAGCCCTATTAATAAACGAAGTAGACGAGATAGTCCTTGTAACAACTTTCTCCAATGAGCTCAAAGAATGAGAATTCCTCTTCTCAGTGCTGAAGAATGAGCAGAAAATCATGGCTAATATGCTTTTTAAAGTCACCAAGTACATGGATGCAAAAGATGCACTAATTGCTCATAAGGATGAAAAGGGTAAAAGGATGAGAGAAAGCACAAAAGACACCTGACCTGACACTAGAGAAAAGACCTCTTAGTACAATGGGAAGAGAGATGACAGGAAGGCGAGGCATCCATTCGGGCGAATCATCAACTTCACCCCACTGAATATTCCACTGAATCAAGTATTGATGCAAATCAGGGACGACCCTGTACTCAATTGGCTAGAAAAGCTGAAAGGAGACCCAGACAAGCAATCCAATTAGAAATATTGTTACTTCCATCGTGACCATGGACACGATACCTCCAAATGAGCTTAAAAGTCAAATAGAAGCCCTTATTAGAAAATGGAAGTTGCAGCGATTCATCTGGAATGGACTTGAGATACAACCTCTACAAGGACCAAAGCAATTGGGCAAAGCGAAAGAGCAGCCTAGAGCACCCTTTGGAAGGATTAGAATGATCATAGGAGGCACTTCAAGATTGATGGCAGAGCAGAAAAGCGACTTAGAGCACCTTTTAAAGACCGAAGATTGATGGTAGAACAAATGGAGGAACTGGAATATGTTGCCTTGGACAATAACCACCACACAAGAGACACTTGACTACCTGTAGTTCACTTCTTCAACCATGTTTAGATTTATTCTGCTTACATTTCCTTTGCACACATTGCTTATAAGTGTCATGTTTTGACGTAACTTATAGTTTGATGTTATTTGCTTATTTGAGACTTAACTTATTTTCCTATGAGCTTACCATTTGAATAAAAAAAAATTTCTCTACTTATGATGTACTGAGTAGAAGGAACCGAATGACTAAAGTCACCTATGGGTAAACAGTCTAAACAAAATCACCTATGGATAGATGAATGACCAAAGTCGCCTACAAGTGGATAGTTCAAACACAAAGTCACCTACGGGTGGACAAATGACCAAAGTCGGCTATAGGTAGACGGTCTAAACAAAAGTCGCGTATGAGTGGACGAACAACCAAAGTCACCTACGGGTGGTCAGTCTAAACACAAAGTCTCCTACGGGTGGACGAGCGACGAAAGTCGCCTACATGTGGACATTCTAAACACAAAGTCGTCTAAAGGTGGATGTTCGACCAAAGTCGCCTAGGGTGGACAGACGACCAAAGTTGCCTATGGGTGAACAGTCTAAACTCAAAGTCGTCTACGAGTGGACGAACAACCAAAGTCTCCTACGGGTGGACAGCCAAAACACTGTCATTATTCTCTTGCAGACTTTAAATTAATTCATGTCAGACTCTGCCTAGACAAACTTATCGACTAATGAAAGTGACTTCATCACCTTTCATATTCCAACCGTTCCTGTATAGACTATGGTAGGAATAGGGGGGCAACTAAAGAGGAGAAAAATTACCCTCATCCAAAAGAAGAAAAAGCTAGCTTCGTCCATCAAGCCAACATCATCCATGAGATGAATGACTACAACATACATTAAGTGAATTCCCCATAAATGACATAAGTAACAATTAATGGGCTAGATAGTCAGAAGTATAACCAAAGGACCAACTGGCAGAAGATCATTGAAGTCTATTACACCTTTGCATTCATTACTAATGAATTATTATGATTGTCCATCTCTCGATGAATGAATTAAAAGCAATTCAGTGCAAGGTGTAGCGTACGGACATCAACGGCGGACGAAGCCATAAAAGACATTTAATACCTAAGACAGCTAAGGAGTAGCATGCGAGCACTAAGGAGTAACGTGCGAGCACTAACAAACGAATAGCCGTTAACAAATAATAAAAGACAGCCCTTAATACCAACAGCTCCATATCTCATGAATACAGATATTCATTCAGTCAATGAAGACAATGGTTATATAAACCCTTACAAACCAAAGACAAAGGGACACACAATTCTCATCCCAAAAAATATTCCCAAGTTGAATTTTTTTGCAATATACTTCAATTGAATCTCATTCTAATTTAATCATCGAAGGGTGTTTGGCAAACACCACACTGGTGTATCCATATTTCTCTATTTCATATCTCATTGAAGGTTCGTCTTTGGACGAATACAATGCCTTCGTTCGTCCTTATTGACAAAGAGAGAAGAATAGCACCAAAAGCTATAGAGCCAAAGAAGAACAACACTAACAAGTTCGTCTCTGGATAAAGTCTTCGTCCATCTGTATCGATGAGGAGTTCGTGCTAACGATTTTTTGCCTCATCAATAACTGTGGTTTAAACCTCATATCCCTTATTCGGCAACAAGAGACTTTACGTTACCATTATTATTTTTTTTTTTTTGGGGAAACTCTATTGATTGACCTTACCATTGTTCTTTTTTTATGAGGAACTTTATTAATTGATCTAACCGATTCTTTTATTTTTATTAGTTAAACAACTAGATTAATTATAGAATAAATCAAAACTTATAATTAAAAAATGGGAAGAAAAAAAATTATATAAGATATTTGAATGCATCATTGGCACCATGTGCTCTGAACAAATTTTCCTTAAACTAAACCCTTCAAAAAGGAAAAAGAAATGCTAAATCAGAAGTCAATACGTATAAAACTTTTTTTTTTAAAGTCAGTACGTGCATATATATATTAGTGTATTTTATGAAAGTCAATACGTCTATGTTATTTTTGTAAAGTCAATTGTTTTCTTTTCACGAAGGAAGTAAAAAAGTCAATTTTTGGATTTAGTGTAGCCAACCCCCAAAAATAAAAATTTCCAGTGCTAATTAACAATTAAACAAGTGTTATGTTGATGTATGCTTTTAGAATAATTGTTAATAAATCATAATAAAATTGTTAACATTTTTTTTTTTTTTTTGAGAATGAAGCATTTTTCTTGTTAATAAAACATAATAGGAAAGTTTTAACATTACTTTAATGGAAAATATAAAAAGTTGTCAACAATTTTTTTTTTTAATTCTTCCAACAAAATGTTTTTAAATATAGCTCCTAAATTAATGCACAAAGTGCATTGGTTAACATTTCCCATTAAACACTATAATTACCCATTGCCATTAGTATTTTTTTAAGCTAAAGTATCTCGATTCCTATTCCCTGTCAATCGATTAAAAAGATTATGAGGAATAAAGGTTTCTTCATAAAAATAGGAAAGAAAAAGAATATTCTAAAATTTTAAAAGTCAACTCTTGCAATAGGAAAGGAAGACAATAAATGTATGAAGAATTTCCAAACACTTAATTATATATATAAAGGTAAAAACATTAAACATGGGGAAAAGTCTACACATAGCACATAATTTATACGATTGTGCCTTCTTTATGCAAAATAATCACAATAAAATATAAACATATTATAAATTTATAGATACTTTTCACCACCGAATCGACATATTACCACTAAACAAATTTTTAAAAAAATGTAATTAAGCGACAATTAGGATCAAGATTTATATAAACATGTCACTCGAATCAATCATAAAGATTGCAAAAGTTTAAAACCTATTGTCGACTGACACATGTGTGATCAATATCCTCTAAAATCCTAAATCCGTTGTAAAACCAACCAACCAATCAGTTGAAATCGCCACAACCAATTTGGTCGAGCTAAGTCGCTTGTTGCACACCTGTAGCACTAACAAAAATGCCTGGCTTCGACCCAAATAGAATTATTATTTTATTAAATATATATATATATATATATATATATATAGTTTAAGTAAGTCAAATAGAAAAAAATAAATGTCAACTATTAAAAAAATTGGCAAAGAAAAGAAAAAATCAGCTGGTGTACTCTGTCAACAAAAAAATTGTGGAAGATTCACGTGTATAGATGATAAGTGACAGTTAGTTAGTCAATTAGTACTAATTGCAATTACGGGGGGATTATTATTAATCTACTGGGATTTTCAAATATTTAAATATTATTGTTCAATCTTTAACATTTTAAAAATACGTGTTTGAGTGTTATAAAAATATATGTTAGAAGTGTTATTATTATTTAAATAATAAAAACTGTTGTATGTTTATTTCTCAAAACAATAATGAAAACTGTTATAAACTATTATTTACTATTGGGAGGACTATTATTAAAATTACAGGGGTGACTATTATTAATCTACCACTACTGGATCATTAAAAGTATTTAAATATTATTATTCAGTTTTTAATATTTTGAATATACATGTTTGAGTGTTATAAAAATATGTCAGAAGTGTTATTATTATTTAAATAATAAATCTGTTATTTGAACAACAGTGTAAAACAACCCATAAATTTTCAAACATCAGAAAATTCAAAATTGTATTATTAAAAAAAAATTCAAAATTGTACACAGCCCACAAATACGACCGGAATGTGACACATGTGGCCTCACCCACCCAATTTCGAAGAAAAAGAAAATGTTCAAAAATCACGCGTGATGCGCCGACGTTGTGCGCAAACATAGATAAATAAAAAAAAAAGTCATTGCACGATGACACAACTTACAAGGACCGAAAGAGTTTTGTAATAGAAGCACACACATTTTAACACTCAAAAATTCAACGCTAAATTATTAGTATAATACTAAAAAAAAAAAAAACGGTTACAAACACACAATAAAGCTAAATCATTGGTCAAATGAATGAAGTAAAAAAAAAATTAAACCATGTTGTTTTGTTGGGGTTTCAAGGAGCAAACATGGATAAAAAATAAAAGTGACAATGCATGACAACATTTCTCACCTGCTAATCTGCTATATGTATTTGGGTTCCTATAACCCTATTTTTCAGGGAGGCTAAGCAAGCCCAATTCATATGGGCCTTTGGTAGGGATAAAGCCCAAACTAAGACATTGGCCAACAAGATCCAAATATCAAAGTTGATGGTTATGGATGGTGGCCCAAGTTTCAAAATCTAAGGGAAATGTTAATGGATGGCTTGAGCTGGACATAAGAGCATTTATTAAAAAATAATTTTAAAAGCTTTTATAGGAGAAGAAAAAAAATAATTAATATTTTGACAGCTTTTCTATTTCACATAAAAGTTGTTTCAAATTTTTTCTAAAATTGTTTATTAATAATTGCCTGAAAGGTGCCCATTAACAAGGCCCAAAATCTAAAGTTGCTATTAAAACTTCGAGAAGCTAAGCTAAGTCATGTTATCGTATAACCAAATCAAATCCAAAATTACGAGTTTGTAAAAACTTGACAGGCCAAAAATGTATTGATCTCTTTGGCAAATGAATAAATTAATTATCTAAATTAATTAATTAAGTCAATTTAACATGCAATAGGCGTGGTAGCACAAACAAATCACAAACTATGTTAAATGCAATGGAAAATAAATTTGACACAAATAATTTGTTTACGAATGGGGAAAACCACCGAGGCAAAATCCCACCAGGTGAATTTAATGTCACCACTCCCGAGAATCCACTATTATTAAAACAAACAATTACAAGTAAATGGAATCTCAATACCTAATACCAATCTACAGTTGAACCCTTACTTCAATACCCATATGGACTTGCAATACAGCGGCAATCTCTCCTTTCAATGCACAAATCCCAGTACATGACTAACCAATGATGTATGGATCTCAGTACGTGACTAACACACCAATCTTAAAGAAGATGTTGGCTACAAAGTTCTTTAGTTCATCAACATGAAGATCAACAAGCTCCTTGGTTACAAAACCTTTGGTGCAAAGACCAGTAGTTTGTACAAAGAGAAAAATGAACTAGGGCAATTTCTGTCTCCGGTCACATTATGCATGTATCAATACAACAAAACCTTTTTGCAAAAACGCTTTGTGAGGGCCCTTAAAATAATCTTTATATATGTCTAGAATTGTGAGAAAAGAAACCCTACACAAATACACTTGCATATGCGTGTAATCAGATCTAAAAGTCTGATTTCGTAATTCTCGACAGATACAGCTTCTGTTGAGCTATTGTCGAGCTTCAACATCAAATCTCGATAGATAGGCTTCTGTCCAGACATCTGTTGAGCTTTAATGGATAACACTTCTTCACTTGTTTCTTGAACAGACTTGCATGGCTTTAACACTTGACTTGAACAATATGTTTCTTGAAGTCTCAAACCATCCTAGATCTACCCAATTACAAATAAAGTGCGTTTTGTCAAAGGATTAGCCAATTACATTAATAATGTCCTTAACAATCTCCCCATTTGTTAATTTGTGACAAAACCACAACAAAAAAATAAATCATAAGAGAAGTCTTAAATCACTAAACTCATAATCACTTGTTGAATTACAAAATAAGTCTAATCCTAAAATAAATTCTTGAAAAAATTTGCAAGACGAGAATTCATTGCAAGATAGACTTTCACAACCTATCTTTCTGAAACACTTAAACAAAACTCATCAAGGCATCATATGTGAAATAGAGATAAAAGATTGCATATATAAAAAAATGTGTATAAAGAAAGAAAAGAAACAACATATAGAGAGATAGGTGAAGAATAACATACATCATCATATATATGGAAAATAAGTACAATGTATGTCAATAAATGAATGGTCACAAGACTAGTATACATGAGGTAAATATAACTAAAAGAAAGAAAAGATACACAAAATCCTCACTACATCCCTAAAAAATGTATAAACACTACCCTTAATAAAAATGTCATATACTAACTCTCCCCCCTAAGTACAAGACTACTCTCATTCAAAACTACCCCTCCTTTTTGTCATGAATGACAAAGGGCAAGTCACTAAGAGGGCATCATCTCGACATCACCGGAAGAGTTAGCATCCTCATCACCATCAGCACCATCATCACTATCCTCATCAGTTGAAGCCCCTGGAGAAGGAGATGGAGAGGGAATGAAATCACCAAGCTGAGCCTGTCGTCACGTTATACGATTGACATTGGTATTCACCTGACACAACTCATCAGAAAGAGTATCAAGACGAGCATCTATGCGCTGAAGCTGCACCATGATGGACTCTAGGGTAACACCACTGGTCGAAGAAGAAGGAGCAAAGGTGGAAGGACCAGCAGTAGGTGCAGGATCAGGAGATAGCACATATGGCCGATTTGGTTGAAGCTGAACCTTGCTCCGTTAAATAGTACCGATGTCGATGGCACCCATAATGGGGAAGAGAGGAGGGGAATCAGGAATCTCGACGGAAAAGTGTTGAAGGATACGCGTGAAAAAAAAAGGAAAGATGAGCTTATCACGTGTAGCCGTGTCCTGATAGACATTGATGACCAAAGTGATGAAGAGAGAGAGAAAGTCTATAGAGAGATCCTCAAAGAGGGATAAGAGGAAACAAGCACGAGGCTTGGTGATAGAGTTATAGTGAGACAGGAACCTCGGACCTTTTGTAAAGCTCGAGCTTAGGGTGTTTAGCTGACCATTCCATATGGAAGGTGTCTCTAAAAGTGAGATAGAAGCTTGTCTCTGAACACAGTCTTAAGATGCTAACAACCAGGGTAGTCAGGATGCACTACCCTAGGTATATGTAGTACCTCGGATATAAGATCCGGGGTAACTACGATACGTGTACCTCAAATGACGTAGCAAACTGAGGCACAAAGGTATCGAATTCGTGTATATTGGAGTAAAAATCTTGTACAATCACGAAGGGACACCTTAGTGGACTCTCACAAATAGAAGCCCAACCCCATGTCCAAATGATAGCGGGGAGAGGAGTGTCGAAAAAGTTAGACTGAATGACTTGGCGTTCTGAATGAACACCACGTCTCTGAAAGTTCTCCGAGAAGTCCTTTTGGGCCTTCTCATCATGGAACCGAACGTGAAGAGGGGGAAAATCCAAAGAAGAAGACCCAGAACCACGAAGGGGGTTCTGAGCCGGAGTGAATTTGTGTTTAGGTGCCATAACGCAGTCTTTCCAAGAGAGAGAGAGAGAGAGAGAGGGGGGACCAAAAACACATCATAAACAGAACCATAGAAAGGAAAGAAAGAGGTACATATGAATGAAATATGCATGATTATGTGACATGAAAAAATAAATATATCATGGGCATAGCCCAATCCAAACCTATCAGCACACATTTTAAATTTTAATCAAACACACATCTATAATGCATGAAATAGAGTTAAAATGCAATGAGAATGCAATGCATGAGCAGATAGCATCAAATTCATAACACCTGACCCAAAATTTTCAAGAAGAGCTCAAAAACCCCAAACATTTTGAAAACCCCCAAAAACCTAGGTCTAAATGCACAAATGCATGAAAAGGAAGAGACTGAGGAAGCTTACCAAGTGATCTAAACTTGATATAGGCCAAAAAGATGAAGGGTTGAAGGATTTGAGTGAGGGAGAAGTGTTTGGGGCGAAAGAAAGGATTTTCTGTCAAGAGAGAGAAGTGAAAAATGAATTTGATTCACGCCTCAGATATAAAAAGAAAACGCATGTCAATGGATCGAAGTATCTGTCGAGCACTAAGTCTCGCCAGATGTAATCTATCGAGGTGCTGTCGAGAATCCGTTGACAACAAAAATACCTCGATGGATCGAGTAGTTGTCAAGAATCTATTGGACAAAAATACCTCGATGTAATTTGTTGGTATTTGGTTCTTTATTTGGGGTTTGAAGTGTCTCCCCCCATTTGTGGATGTTTGGTAATCCTTGGGTTCTAATTCATCATTCCATATGTTATATCCTGTGGTGGTGGTAGATGTCCTATCCATTATTTCTTCCCATATCATCATGACGTATTCAAGTAGGTCATAAATCAGGTTGGATGGGTCTTTCTTATTCTCTTCTTTGGTCATTAAGCAATTAATCCTTGGTCCTTTCCCAAAATTGTGATTGGGTAATGGATTGTTAGTGATGCTAGGCCTTGTAGGTGGCGTAATCACTTTGTTGCCTATTAAGTCTTGAATTGCATGACAAAGGGTGAAACAATGGTTAGTGTCATAACCAGGGACTTGGGTCTAAAGGTTTCACTAACCCTTTTCAAACACTTGGCTCATAGATATGTACAACTCATGAAGTTCTCTTTTAGGCCTAGCCCTTTGTGGTACTTGCACAGGTGCAAAGAGTGCAATCAATTGATATGGATTATTTTTATGAATATTAGAAATTTCTACAACCTTGGAATTAGATCCTATATTCTTTCTAAACCTTGGTGGGTCATCAGTTTTTATTGTTCCATTGTTTATAGCATCCTCAATTTGGGTTCCAGCAACAATTAGAGTTTTAAAATTGAGAAAGTATTGTGCAAACAAATATTTATAATACACAGGTAACAGATTCTTTACAACCATGGCTAATTGATCTTCTTCACTCGGCTTATTCATCATCCGTGCAGCCTTAGCTCTCCACTTGGTAATGAAAGTAGAGAATGATTCTTTCAGCTCTTGTTTGGTAATCTGAAGACCTCTTCTTATGATGCCAAATTCCGTATTGTACTTGTATTGCTTGTGGAACTTTCGGCAGATGTCTTCCCAACTTCTTGCTTTTACGTTGTCCATGTTGAGGAACCACCTAAAAGCGGCTTCGGTCAGTATACTTTGGAACATTTGAGCAAGTACTTCCTCAGTTGCACCTACGGGCTGCATAGCACTTATATACATCTTCATATGGGACTTTAGGCAACCGGTCCCATCAAACTTGTCAAGGGTTGGCATCTTGAACTTAGGTGGCAATCTTGCATTAAGGAACAGTGAGAGAGAATCGTAGTCCATAAGGTCCTCCATCTTTCAAGCTCTTCTAATCATCTCCTCCATCTTATTCATCCTCTCGTTGATCTTTTTCTCGCTTTCTACGATTGGTGGATCGTGATCAATCTTGTCTTCCTTTTGACTACTCTTCAAATGTTGGAACTATTGCATCATACGATTCATGTCTTCCCTTAGTTGAATCTAACTAACTACCATAGTGTTAATTAGCTCATGGGTGTTCATGGATTCCTCTATATTTGGGTGTTCTTCTTCTTCTGCCATATTGTGTGGAGCTTCAAACTTTTGGTGGCTTGAACTATCTTGGAGGTCAAAGATGGGGTTGTAATGTTGCAGCAGTAGAGTTTCTTCTATGCTTGACGGATTGAGTGTAGGATTTAGGTTCTCTTTGCAGCCTTTCTTCTGATCTTGACCAAATTATCCCCTAATGACAGACTGGGTTGGGTTAATCAAAACTAAGACCCCATCCACATCCATCAATCAACCAAAACAAACACACACAGCATGCAATGCAAGTTTAACTGGACCAACCTAAGGATAGGTTCTAAGTCATTACGTTGTAGGGTGGGTTTGTTGTTTCATTGTTTCCCATTGTTAGGATGTTACACCTCCTAACTTATAATGTAATGAACATTATGTTGGTCCAAACGACATGGTTTGTCCTTTATAGTCAACAGGAAATGATCTAATGACTTTGGGCTATGAGTTGGTGATTTCACCACTAGGTACCCGAATCTAATGAAGACCGATAATCCAGGTTACTACTACCACAAAATTGTTGAAAAGGGGTGCATACATATTTTTTGGATGGCACACATAATGACAGTTAGGGAAAGATTTTAAAAACCAAAACATACAACAAAATATCGTATAAACAACCCATCAAACATAAATAAACAATCAACAACTATGTCTTGCAAGACCATGCAAAATAATGGTACATATTTGGTCACTTAAGTCTAATATGAAGCTTAGACCTCGACATCTCCAATGAAGTTGCCACTATGAGAGACCTCGGGAAAAAAAAAAAAACGTCCCTCAAAAAAGAGATTCGGGTACCTTGTAGGACACCTCTCTTTTTGGGTAAGTGGTATAGAGTGGCCACTTATTTTTTATACAAAAAATAAGAAAAAACAATTATAAATACAATACATGACTAAATTGCTTCGTTTCATTGATTGAATAATAAAATACATAATTGAAAAAAAAAATGAAAATTACATGGCTTTGGGTCCTAGTTACAAACTACCAAATATACATGGTTTTTTGTCCTAGTTCCATCCTACCCAAAATAAAAAGTAAAGACAAGGACAAATCTACTTAGCCAAAGATCTATATTAAGAGGCTAGGTTACGGAATGGGAAGGTGTTAGGCACCTATTCCGCCCAGACAGAGTCTGATTTTCTGGACTCTTGTGATTAATGTACCACTTTATGCATGTCATGAATGAGATGTTGAACATGTGAAATAAACTAAATATAAAATCACAAATTTATTTATGAGTGAAGTCTCTTCTTTTGAAAAGAATCAAATATGTTTTTAATGGGTGAAAAAAATGGATTTTTATTTCAAAAATATTAGATTTGTTTTATAGTATATAAAAAAGGTGGTTTTTGGAGATGAAAATTCAAATTAGTTTTGTGATAATAAAAGAAAATGGTTTTTAATGACAGAAAAATCAGATCTGTTTTTTATATGTTTTTAAAAAAAAAAAAAAAGAATGGAAAAAGTTTTTTAAGAAGAGAGTTTCACTCATAATATGAATTTATGCAATCATGAACTAAAACAAGCACAAACATAGTAGTACATGATCTTTTTCTTTATTTCAACAATTTGCATATATTAAAAAAATCAAATTTGTATCTTAAGAAAGATACAAATCAGTTTTGATATGAGAAAAATTTAGATCTGCTTCTCATAAAGATGCAAATCTCTTTTTGTTTGAGAAAAATTCAGATCTATATCTAAGAAAGATGCATATCTATTTTTATATTGAGAAAAACTCAAATCTACATCTAAAAAAGATGCAAATCTATTTTTAAATAAGAAAAATAGAGATCTACATCTATAAAAGATGCAGATCTGTTTTATATTGAGAAAAATTCAGATTTACATCTAGAAAAGATGCGGATCTGTTTTATTTTAATAAGAAGAATTACTTATGTGCAAATTATTGACATTCAAGAAAGAGATTATAACAATCACATAAAAAAACAACAACAATCCAAAATTCATATTATGACTATTTGAGAAGGAAATGGATATAACATGCATCATCACATCATAAGAAAAAGGGTTAAGAAACAACCTCTTGCATGAACACTCTTTGTTTGCAAGAGGATGTTTTAGGATTCAAAGAAATTTGTTCAATTCTCTTTAAAAACCTAAAAACCTCTAATTTAAGCAGCAACACTCAGAGAATGGATCATAAAATATAGGTGATTTGAGAGCCTAAAATGTATGCCTCTCAGAGCGTAGCAAAAAAGTGCTGAATTATGAGTTTCAGCCTCTATTTATAGGGGCCAGAAATCTCTAAAAAATAGGTTTGGACAATTAGGATGTGGATCCAGACTCATCCTTTTGCGAAAATGTCGAAAAAGGTGTGCATTATCGTCACTCGAAGCCGTTGGGCCAAAGCCCAACAAGGTGCAATTCAGCACTTTCAAAGTGCCATTTCACACTCCAAAAGTGCTGAATTGGCTCTTGGAGGCCGAACATTCTTTCGTGTTCAAGTGTCATTTGGACTCCTTTTCTAAGATTTTGGCTAGTCCTTGTACCTAGACGCGTTTTCATCCTTCTTCTATGATTTTTCATCTCTTTTTGATAATTCAGGCTATTTATGAGTAATTATCTTGAACAATTATCTTGTGGATAAGTCCCTTAAAATAAATTCTGATAAAGTTCAAATTATCCACAATTTTATTATTATCCAATCATCCCTTTTATTCCTATGCATGCATCCCTATCTTAAACACTAATTATCAACTAATCACAAAATTATTTAATTAATTTTAATTGTTTGACCAATCGGAATTTATTTAAATTAATCGTGTGTGGTCGACTCTTCCTAGACACAATGCATATGGACCATTCAAACTTGATCATGCGATATCTTTTGATCCAATGGTTCAATTTAGAAACCGAACACACCATTGCAATCGTTAGAATCTTAAGATCATTGTTAAGATATGTAATGAATGACATGAAGCATGTAATGCAAAGACAAAATGATGTATGTAATGCAAGAACAAATTGATGTATGTAATGCAATTATAATTTTGGGGTACATGGATGGTTATTCGAGTCTTCTCCTTGATTAAATCATGGGTGTAAAATAAAGTGTCTACAGAATGCCCCTCATTAACAGAGCATGAAAAACAAATGTGTAAAAAAAAGACACTGATTTCAGTGACCATGATTTAATTGAGGTTGAATTTTCAAAAATTACCTAGCCCTCAAACCTAAAACCTTGGAACACAGAACTAGCCTTATCTTTTGACCAAAAAAAAAAAATGAAAATATCGAACTTAGCTGGCAACTGATGACTCTAGACATGATTCTTGGCAATTGGGGTGACCAAAGGACTTTTCTATCCTGATCTTGAAAATGGAATTGTTTGGGATGAGGATCAAAGGTCTTCTTCTACTTTGATCTGGAGTGGAATGATGATCAAAGGTCCTCTTATACTTTGATCTGGAATGGGATGGAATGTCGATCAAAGGTCCTCCTCTATTTCAACCTGGAATTAAATGACGATCAAAGATCCTCTTCTACTTTGATCTAAAATTGTTGAAAGTCCTCCTCTACTTCAATCTGGAATGGTAATGTCAATCGAAGGTCCTTGTCTACTTCAATTTGGAATTGTTGAAATTTCGATCAAAGGTCCTCTTCTACTTCGATATGGAATTATTGAAATGTCGATCAAAGGTCCTCCTCTATTTCAATTTGGAATTATAATGTCGATCAAAGGTCTTCCACTACTTTGATCTGAAATTAATGAAATGTCGATCAAATGTCCTCCTTTACTTCGATCTGGAATGGTAATGTCAATCAAAGGTCCTCCTTTACTTCGACCTAGAATTGTATGAAGATCAAAGGTCCTCTTCTACTTTGATCTGGAAATGTGGAAATGTCGATCAAAGGTCCTCCTCTACTTCGATCTAGAATTGTTGAAATGCCGATCAAAGGTCCTCATCTGCTTCAATATGGAATTGTAATGTCGATTAAAGGTCCTCCTCTACTTCTATCTGGAATTGTAATGTCAATCAAAGGTCCTCTTCTACTTTGATCTGGAATTATAATGTCGATCAAAGGTCTTCTTCTACTTCAATTTGGAATTGCTGAAATGTCAATATTTGGAATTGTTGAAATGTCGATCAAAGTTCCTCCTCTACTTTGATCTAGAATGGTAATGTCGATCAAAGGTCTTCATCTACTTTGATCTTGGATTTGCTTTCTGCAAAAAAGTCAAAATTTAGAGTTAGACTTTAACTGATAGGTGCTTCGTGGTCCCACTACTTATGAAATGATTCATTTGCTCACTCTTGATTTGAACTTTATCAAGAAAAGTTTAATTGGCAAAAGATTTTTCTTTTAAGAAACATTTGATTTTTTTGAAACTTGGAAGTTTTGAAATTTTTATTTCAAATTTTGAGACCTTTGGAACCTAGAAATTTTTTTCTTGAACCGGAACTTAAAATCTGAAATTTTGAGCCATAGAATTTTGAAAATTGAGGCTTGGGATTTTGATCATGAAATCTAAGGTTTGAGATTTTTTTTTTTTTTGGAAAACTAAATATTTGAGTTTAAAATCTGGGCATTGAGAATGGAAATTTGAAAATTTGGGAATGAAAATTTTGAATTGAAAACTTGGATTTTTAAAGACACTTGAAAACTTTGGAAAAAGTTTTTTTTTTTTTTTTTGGTTGACTGAGTCAACTTAGTTTGACTGAGTCAACTCAGTTTGATTGAGTTGACTCAGCTTTGGCTGAGCTTAAGTTTGTGGGGATTGAAATTTTAGCCCCCCCACTTCTCTGTCTCCTTTTTATCTTTTTTGCTTCCTCTTTCTCTACCTCTCTTCCTCCATTGTTGATATTCACTCTTTTCTTCCCCTTGGGTTTTCTTCTTCATCTCATCATTTCTTCTCACAAAAAACACTTTTCTAAGCTTCTCAAGTTTCCTTCATCCATCTTCATCAATATTTCTCTAGATCCTTGTATTTTGAGCATTTTCATCACACACCCATTTTGGTGAAAACCCATCTTTCAAATCTATTTTTCTTTGCATCAAGATGACTTCTTCTTCCAAATAACCTTATTTTCTTACTTTTCATGGTAGGAAATATGATCCAACATTTAATTGGCATGAGGAGGATGGACTACTTCAAGACCTTAGGACCCATGTGATGGAAAAATAACATGCTTGTATCGCATACAAAACATACGCAGCGGAAGAAATATAACGGATCTACTTCATGCATAAAAGTTAACATGCACTATATAAGTTTCAGAAAGTGTACCTTGGAGCGGTGAATTTCAAAACTTGAAAATCATAAACACTTGGGAGCACTTTCAATCTTCACTCCAATTCCACTAACGCCCAAGATATGTAGTCTCTCAATCAGTTCCAAAGGGAGAATGTCAAAAAGTATCTAACACTATTTTGCACTACTTTACAAGAGTGTTCTTGCAAATTCTCTACGAATTCTCTACAGAAAAAATCTGTGTGTTTCTTCCTTTGTATCTAATTGATTATCTAATTGGGCTGGCCTTTTGGGCCTTTCCAATTGGGCTTAAGCGTGTGGCTTGGAGTGGGACCAAAAGGGACCAATAAGACCAATGGGCTTTGGGCTTTTCTGTCAACTCTTGACAAGTCCAAAATTACCATTAACTATATTTAATACCACTATGTAAATATAGTTATACTCTAGGCCTTACTTATAAATTATATCCCAAGACTTTATTATATATGTAACCCCTTCATAAAATATTCATAGTAATACAAAATCATAAAAATAGACTGCCACTTTGTTTATTACTATATTTTAATTCCTTGAGTACCCGGTTTAATCCTTTAAGTTATTCATCATATATTTATGAAATCCAATTCCATAAATATATACTTTAGTAACTCCTTACTAAAGTGGTTAGGCCTAACTCTCTGAATAACAAACCCATTAAACTTATCTCAAGGGAATATTTTGTATTTCCATTAAGAGACTATGAATTCCATCTTGAGAATATATGTTCCATAACATTAAATGTGGCTGCCCAACATACTGAGATTTTGACCGTAATTATAGATCTTACTCCTGATATATTAAAGCAACCTACATTTCATAATCAGGTCCATTATCCTCTCAAGATTAAGAGTTCATGCAAATATAAGTCGTAAGTTTATTATTCATTTGACAGTCGTTAAGAGAATAATAAATCTCACACGATCCTGTTTAATATGGTTTAACTCTTAAAACATATCAACATACCAACTAGAAATCTCCATTTTCATGATCAAGGCAAGTCATCTTAGTTGATATGTTATAGTCTTTGCAGATGAAATGCCAAATTTCATCACCGACTACGAACTATAATTCTGAGTTTACAAAGAACTTGTGATTTATATTTTTTATGACTAAATCACATAAATCACATACTATACATCTCATGGACTATATGATAATGTCTCAATATTCATGTTACCATTATTTTCAAATAATAATAAAACAACTTTATTAACTACAACATTAAATCATACATAATGCCATACATAATAAAATATATATAACATCATACAATATGATTTAAGGACACATATTCTAACACCATGCTCCATATTGTCATGTAGACACTAAAGTGAGTTTTTCTTTGGTTTCTTTGATTGAAAAAATGTCTTTGCATGTTTTATTGAAAGTTTCATGGTGAGATGTTGTCATTTGGTTGTTTGAAATTTAAGGCATTGCTTGATTGGTTATGTTGGAAAATGTTGGCTTTGAAGCATTCTTGAAGTATTATTTTTGTAATAATGGTGCAATTTGGATAGTGTGGATGGCTTATGGAATTTTGACAATGTAGGTAGACATTGCTATTGTTGGATGAATTTTGGTTTGGATTTTGGGAGTATTGGCATTGTAAAAAATTGGTGATATGTTTATGTGAATGTGTTCATGATAGATATGGAAAAAGTTTATTGGCATGTGTAAACTTTGTTTTATGAACATGGCAAAATTTTGTGGGTATGGAATTTTTTTTTTTTTTTGGTGGACATGGAAAAATTTTATGGGCATATGATGTTGATTCTTGGAAAATTTGTGTGGTTATGATTTTGGCTATGTGAGAATTTATTTGTGTATGAGCTTGTGGAATTTTTTTTTTTTTTTTTGGGCATAGTTATGGAAAAATTTGATAGCTGTGTATGGATATGTGAAGAATTTTGATTGTGGTGAAATTTTGGAGGGGCATGGGGTTTTTTTGTTGTGGGACATTGACTTTTTTGGGCGCATGAGAATCTTTTGGACATGTAGTTTGGTCATGGAAATTAATGAGCTAAATTTGTGTGTTGCAGAGTCGAGGCAGTCTCCAAATGTTGAAAAGTGCATTGGCAACATTGTCTCCTAGCATCAAAAACATCATCAATGAAGCGGGTTTTGGCACTTTCTTCGAAACCTTGTTGAATCGTGAGACTCATGAGTGCAAAGATCTTCAGTTACTTCTTGCCTTAGCAGAACGCTTCTGGGATACTACATGTCCTTTCCACTTTTCTCGTATTAGGGAGGTAATGTTAACACCTTATGACTTCTTTGTTATCACCAGTCTGAGGTTGGGTGGCAAAAGAATTCTTGTCAATAATTCCTTCACTTCAGCCAGACTGAAAAAACTTCTAGGCGTAGTGCCTTCTAGAATGAGGAGTAACGATATCCCCTTATCTTGGCTGTGTGAAAAATATTCCTTATTGTGAGACTGCGGCAAAAGCGGCTCGTATGTATATGCTTCTTTTTGTTGGAACTTTCTTGTGTCCGGATTTAGGCAGTACTGTGAATCTGTGTTACCTAGAAAGTTTGAGAAGAGTTGGAAAAATCTGGAATTATGACTGGAGTGGCATGGCTTATGCTACTTTGATGCACTTCATGACTCAACTCTCTAGGCAAGTCTTTCAAGCTTAATTGGGGCTCCATTTGTGTGGTAGGTGAGGTTTGAAAAAAAAAATTTGGCTATGTGTAAGTTTTGGAAAATTATTTTGACCCTGTGGTAATGGTGCTATGGAGTTTTTAGGTCTGGATGTATGAGTATTTTGGAGTTGGTCAAAAATTCTAGAGGTTACTGGTATTTTTCCTAGATTTCTCCGTTAGTTGCCCAAACATCGTTTGTCTATACTTTCTAGGAATTCTTTGGAGATTTGGCACTTGGTGATTGACAATCTGACCATTAATGATGTAAGTTCTTTCTTCCTTCTCCTTTTAATCTTCTACACTTGGTTATGATTCAGTCTCTTCTCTTTTTGAGCTCCTTTTTGTGATTTTTCAGATGAACCTAAATCCTTGGGCTGGATGTGAGGGGCATGCTGAGTGTGAGCAGGCTCTAGAATTGAATGGCCACTAAGTATTGTTTGAATGTGGGCATGGAAAGTATTGGTATCTTGGTGATCGGGTGTTGCCCCAAGTTGAACATGTCTATCCTCCTACAACAATTCCAGTTCCTCCGTGTCCCTCTATTCGATTAGCTGACTTTTTGACTGATGAAGAGATTGCCCAGACCCATGTGGGCTTTGTTGTTCCAAGAACAGCAGGATCTTATTTTGAATTTATTAAAACTTGTCTGCAAGGTTGCTTGGCTGACCAAGCGGTACTTCTTTTCCTTTCTAAAGTCAAATCTTCAATTTGGAAATTCTTTCCATAATTCTGCTTGGTGACAAAATTTGCATGTTGGATTTTCAGCCTCCATCTTCTGAAGGAAAGGAAGATGAAGTGGAAGAAACTCCTTCTCCTCATCATGTTGGTAGTTCTTTTAGTTCTTTTGCGGAGACTTATCCTCATTTTTCGGCATGGCAATATTATGTGATGAATCTTGATGGAACGTATAGTTTCATGCCTTTGATTAGGCTAGAGTATGTGCCGAATGTTCCTTGGCCCGATGCAGTGTGTTCTTGAATTTTCATTTCTTTGTCCTTATTTTCTTCTTAACTTATCGAATGGTTCATGATCTAGCGGATTTGTGCTTCAAGTTGATGTGGATCTTGTGGAAGAAAGCATGTGGATGATTAGAGGCCTTCAGTCACTGGCTCACACTCAATCTTCCCAATATGTGCTCAATAATTCGAGCTAGGTATGCCTTGTTACCCTCTAAATATCTCTTGCTTGAACTGTGTAGGATGGTGAAATTAACACTTGATTCTGCTGACTTTTCAGGCACATAGAATGGAAGCTGCTGATGCTACCAGAAGAACTTTGGAGGAAAGAATCAAGAGCCTTGAACTTGAAAATTGTCATTACGATCCTCGTTTTTTTCTCAAGTAAAGAAGGAAATACTGAAGGCGGCTCCTCTAGAAGTGGATCAAGGAGATCCTCATGCAAGCAAACTCAAAGTCCCAATGATGTATGACTTGTATTTTTATTTTTCCTGCAAAACGAAAGGAAGTGTTCCTTAGACAATCTTATATTAATTTCCATGTTTGGTGCTTTTTCCTTTGAATCATGTGGAGACTTTAACTAAGACAAGTTTAGAATTCACCTAATGAGATCTTGTAGTACCAAATTTAAACTTATCTTGCTTGGGTTTACTGGAATTTGCACTTACTTAAATAAGGTAGAGTTGAATGCCCCTATTTTAAAAGGAATGCATGATTTTTTGGAAATCTTGATGATGATGATGATGGTCTCTCTTTTTTTAAAAAAAAAATACATGAGGCATGGGCGAATGCCCCTAGTTTGGAAGATAAATTCATGAGTATTAAAATTTTTTTGATTTGATCAATTTTGAAAATAATGATGCAGGTGATGATTTTTTGAAAACAAATGTGTTAGATATGTCAAAATGTGCCAGTTTCATTAAAAAAATCTTTTTGAGTGTCCCGTGGTCTTTAAAACTTACCCAAGAATGTAAAATTGCATGGAATTGCATGAGTGTAGGCCTGAGGGGATGCGCGTCACTTGGAAAATAAGGAGTGCGATTCGACACTTTTGGAATGTCGTTCGACACTTTTAGCGTGCCGGATTACATTGAGCTACATCATGACACTCACGCCATGGTGGGCAGACTCCTCACACTTTTCCAATGCACATTCCACATTTTCGCCTTTTTTGAAAATCATTTACTTAGTTTGTGATCATGAAACACTCTTCTAGTCAGCTACAAAATCTATTTCAAACCTGATTAGGAATTGATGTGGCTTATATAAATAAATCCTCCTACAACAATTCTTTGCATAAAGGTTAGCAAAACACAATAATCACAAGCAAAAGTCATCTATGGCTAGCAATCAAAATTTTTCTCATCCAACAATTCATTATATCAACAAATGGGTTTGTAACTTTGATTTTAGCACCAAAACCAATTTTACAGCCTTCAAACTAAAGGAATTAAGGCTTCGAGGAATGTCAAGATCAAGTGGGAGTTTCTTCGTGCTGCTATGAAATTCTGGGATTTGGAAGATCATGTGTTTTGGTTTAACATTGCTGAACTTTGTTCGAAAATTGAAGAAATTTCTACTATTCTGGGCTATGACCTAAGCAGAAAATCTATTGCAGTTTCTTGTGATCCCAAGTATAAGGAATCTTTGTTTGATGCTATCGATCTTCCTACTTCCATTACTGATAGTATGATCGAAGGCCATATGGTGAATCTTCGTGCAATTATCTCTCGGCTAATTGACAAACACACTTATGGAGTGACCGAAAATATGCCAAAAAACTTCGGTTTGGCCCTATGCTTCGTGGGAGAATTTTTACTTTACTTAGGGAGACAATTTTGTGGATGCTCGAGCCATAAGTGTTGTGAGCCAGATTAAGGATGGTGACAATCCTGCTTCTTTGATCTTAGCAGAAACCCTTCTAGGACTGGATGTTGTATTTCATGGTGGAGAAACTCAAAATCACTTAGGGAGTCCTTTGACTTTACACATATGGCTGATGGAGCGATTAGACATGATTGCTAAGCCTACAACTGATAATTATGGGCCTAACAGTTTTCTTAGCAGGGCTGTAATCAACACTGAGTGCCAAACTGAGAGTGATTTGGTGAAATTTCTAGACAATAAATCTAGTACTTCAATCCAATGGGACTGTTATTTGTGGAAGTGCCCACCCTTTCTACTGCGGTCACTAAGGTTTGATCACATCTTCCTTATTGGGTTGTGAAGGGCAACTTTGTACAAGGAAGATAGACTCTTGAGGCAATTCAAATATAAGCAAAGAATGCCTGGTGTCAAAAGAAGAAGACCTTTCTTTCTTGTGGACACAAATCCTACTACTGTAAAGAACATGCTACTAGGTTTAGAGATGGTTGATTAGGTGGACCAATCTTTTGTTAAGGTTCACTTTCACAGGATGACTGCATAATATTCTAACTGGCTAATAGACAAGATTGTTGACAAGGAAGCTGGGAAGGTTGCTATGAGAGAACAATTTCTCAGAGACAACTGGAAAAGAATCGATGAAGATAACTATGAATTCAAAAGAAGAGACACGGATGATGAAGCACCCAACACAAAAGAAATTAATGATCAGAAAAAGAAAAGACTGAAGACAAAATGACCTTCTTATTTTTTGGCTTTGAGCAAGTTTATTTAGAAGTTGATGTAAAAACTCTTATTTTTTAGGAATTATTTAGGGTTTGCAGGTTAGGGATTCTGTTTTATGGTGTAGGCTTTTAGGGTTTGGTTTTTTATGGTTTGGCTTAGGATTTAGGTTTTTGTGTAATGACATAGTTTAATGGAATGGTTGAACTTTTGGAAAATTTCAGTTAATGGACAAACGATGGGTTTTGGGAAATTGTGACCGAACCAATGCATGGTTGCCTATGTATCCCCTTGGATAGAAGGATTAGATCATTACGTAGTTCATTGATTTGTTTTTATTTGCCTTAATTTTTACCTAGACCGTCCTTTCAGGTTTTCAACCTAGCAGGCTCTCTTACTCCCTTTATTTTTTTTTTGTACTCTCCTTTTACGTAGGTCGCCCTTTCGGGTTTTCAACCTACCTTTTCTTTTCTTTTTTTTTGTTTTGCTCTAATTTTTTCTAAGACCGTCCTTTCGGGTTTTCAACCTAGCGATCTTTTTTTTTTTTTCTTTTCTTTTCTTTTTTATGGCTTGGTTTGCAACTACCATTACAGACATGGTACTTCTTCAATTGATCCATGTTGGTTGGCTCAGTGAAAGGGTTTGCATCTAAGTCCATCAACCTTACTGCTCCTCCAAAGTATATTTGGTTGATAATGTATGGGCCTGCCTAACTCTGCTTGAACTTTCCATTTGCATCTTGAACCAGGGCTAAGATTTCTTTCAACACCAGGTCTCCTAACTTCAAATCTCTAGTTCTTACTTTCTTACAAAAAACTTTCCTAAGTCTCCTTTGGTATCCCTGAATGTGATACAGGGCTTTAGTCTTTTCTCATCCAGTATGCATAACTGGTCATATCTACTTTGCAACCAATCTACTTCAGGGATTTCACTTTCCAGTACTATTCTTAGTGACCAAACACCCATTTCAATGGAAAGGACCGCTTCCATCCCATACACTAATGAATAAGGAGTGGCTCCTGTGGAAGATCGAATTATGCTCTGTACCCCCAGAGTGCATAGGCTAGTTATAAGTGCCAGTCCTTGTAATTCTTTGTGCTTTCCTTCAAGATTTGGCCTATATTTTTGTTAGCAGCCTCAACTGCTCCATTAGTCTGAGGACAGTAAGGTGAAGACTTGTGGTGTTGAATATTGAACTGTCTAAGTAGCTTTTTTGTTTCTCCCTTAAAATGTTGCCCATTTTCAGTGATAATTTCATATGGTACACCATATCTGCAGATGATGTTGGTCTGAATGAACCAAGCAACTTTCTTTGAATCCAGGACCTTGTATGAGGTAGCTTCTACCCATTTAGTAAAGTTTTCAATGGCTACAAGTATGAATTCATGGCCATTGGATGTTGTTGGGTGGATCTTCCCAATAATGTCTATCCCTCATGTAGAGAAGGGTTAAGGTGTTGTCATAGTATTTAGTGGCATGAGTGGCATATGTTTTAGATCTCCATGGACTTGGCATTGATGACATTTTTGGACATGAGCCGCACAATTGACTTCCATGGTGGTCCAGTTTTAGCATTGTCTCATTATCTTCCTTGACAACATGTGCACATTCATATGTGGCCCATAACTTCATTCATGAACCTCTTCAATTATCTACTTTGCCTCTTTAGCAATTACACAAAGGCGTTGAATTCTATCATATGATCTTCTGTAGAGTCTTTCACCATAAATAATGTAATTAGTGGATAACCTTCGAATGGTCAGTTGGTCGTTCTTGTCTGCAAATAGTGGATATGTCCCATCCTTGAGGTACAGTAGGATGCCTGAATACCATTCACCTTCCCCATTCTTTTTCTCATCTTCTTCTATTGTCATGCACTAGGCTAGTTCTTCTTTCTATTCCAACACTATCGGCCTGGCTTTATCTTCTTTCGGCCCGTCCATCATAAATGCCATGGTTGCTAAAGCATCTGCAATTTGGTTCTGCATCCTGGGCACGTACTGGTATTGGATCTTGCTGAATTTTGATGTCCATTTCTAAAGACATTCATGATTAGGCATAAGCCTTTCTTCTTTTATATTCCATTTATTCTAAATCTGAGAGATTATTGTAGCTGAATCTCTGTATACCTCCAACTCCTTCACTCCTAGGCCCAAGGCTACTTATAGTCTCATAATGCAAGCTTCATATTCTATGGTATTGTTAGTGGCAGGGAAGTTTGACAGGCCACAAACGCATTGACTCCTAGTGATAAATTAAATTGATTAATTAGCCAAGTTATTAATTAATCAAGTTAACATGCAATATCACGTGGCAACACAAACAAATCACCAAAACTAAAGTATGCAGCGGAAAAATAAAAGACACGGTAATTTGTTTACAAATGGGAAAAACTTGACGGCAAAAACCCCACTAGGTAATTTAAGGTCACCACTCCCGAAACTCCACTATTATCACAGCAAGCGATTACAAGTAAGGAATCCCAAGTACCTTACCAACCTACAGTTGAACTCTTACCCCAATATCCAATTGGACTTGCTCTGTAGTGACAGTTTCTCCTTTCAATGCACGGCTCCCAAGTACGTGACTAACCAATTGCGCGGATCCCAGTACGCGACTTCAATTCACCAACTAGAGAGAGAGTTGTTGGCTGCAAAGTTCTTCAAATCATCCATACGATGAAAATCAGGAAGATGCTTGGTTACAAAACCCTACGGTGCACATTACACAACAACTTCTTCACAAAAGATGAACTAGGGCATGAACTTTGTCTTTTTGATCACAAATTGCATGAACAAGAATTACTCAATGCTTGTGCAACTTGCATTTGTTTGACGGCCCTTAAAACAATCCTTTTATATGTCTAGGGTTAGGAGAAAAGAAGTCCCAGAGACACATTCACGGATTGGAATTAAAACAAAACTGAAAATCTGTTTTTTTTAAATCTCGACAGATAGAGGTGTCGAGGATCTGTCGAAAAGCTATCGAGCCTCGGGGCTGAAACGGCTTCTAAAGCTTGATAGATGCATGTGTCGAGACCAGGTGTCGAGCTTTAGTAACTTGCACTTCCTTGCTTGTTTCTTAGACAGACGTGATGACTTCAACACTGAATCTTGAAACATTGTTTCTTGAAGTGTTAAACACATCCTAAATCTACCCAATTACAAGTAAAGTGCGTTTTGTCTAAGGATAAGGCAATTACATAAAATAGTGACATATGTCAACAACTTGAACTACATATGTCTTAACAAAGTTAAGTCTGTCTGAAAATGGAATGTGTCCCTTTTGGTGAAATTAGAAGAACTCCAATTCCACTTCCAGTCTGATTTGTTGCTCCATCAAAATACATCTTCCATGATTCTACCTCAATCCCCATGATATCTTTATCCGAAAAGTCTCCTTGGATCTCTTTAGCTTCTTCTGGTGAATAATGGGCTAAATGATCGGCAATTGCTCTCCTTTTCACAAATTTCTGAGTCATATACTTAGTATCAAATTCTGACAAAAGTAAGACCCATTTGGCAGTCTTCGCATCTTGCACGGGTTTTTCCATTAAGTACTTCAAATGATCCATTCTTGCAATCAACAGAATCTTGTACGCAAGCATATAATGTTTGAGGTTGCAGGTTGCCCAAACAAACGCAATACATGTCTTCTCTATGGGTGAGTACTTTTATTTATAAGGTAACATCTTCTTGCTAATGTAGTAGACTACATTCTCCTTCCTAGTCTCTTCGAGCTATTGAGCAAGTAGAGCTCCCATTGTTGTATCTATAGAGGTGAGATACGACAACAATGGCTTTTCAGGTGCTAATGGGACAAGTATTGGGGGTTTCATCAGATAACTCTTGATCTTCTCAAAGGCTTTTTGACATTGTTCATTCCACACTGTAGGAACTTCCTTCTTAAGTAGTCTGAAGATTGGTTCACATGTTATGGTGAGCTGGGCTATGAACTTGCTGATGTACTATATCCTCCCTAGAAATCCTCGGATTTCCTTTTCAATTCTTAGAGGCTTCATCTCTATTATTGCCCTGATCTTGTCAGGATCAACTTTTATTCCCCTCTGGCTTACCATAAACCCTAACAGTTTTCCGGATGTAACACCAAAAGTGCATTTCTTGGGATTCAATCGTAACTTGTAGAACCGAATCCTTTTAAAGAACTTTCTCAAAGCTGGTATGTGCCCTTCACGGTCTTTGGACTTCACTATCATCTCATCAACATAAACTTCTACTTCTTTATGGGTCAAATCATGCAACAAAGTGGTGGCTGCAAGTTGGTAAGTAGCACCAACATTTTAAAGGTCAAATGGCATGACCTTATAGCAGTATGTCCCCCATGTTGTAATGAAGGAGGTTTTCTCCCTGTCTTCTGAAGACAGCTTGATTTGGTTGTATCCTGAAAATTCGTCCATAAATGATAGCAGGGCATGGCTCACGATGTTGTCAACCAAAACGTCAATGTGAGGAAAAGGGAAGTCATCTTTCGGGTTGGCCTTGTTTAGATCTCGAAAATCTACACACATTCTAACCTTCCCATCTTTCTTTGGTACCAGAACCACATTAGCTAACTAGTCTGGATAGTTGACCAATCTTAAGAATCAAGCATTGTACTATTTTTCCACTTCTTTCTTAATCTTGAGAGTCCACTCTAGCTTCATTCTTCTCAACTTCTGCTTGATCGGTTTCATGGTTGGATTTGTTAGAATGCAGTGTTGTACTATATTTGTGTCAATCCCAAGCATGTCTTCATATGACTAGGCAAAGACCTCCTTGAACTCTGTCAGTAGTGCCACTAATGCATCTTTCTCTAAGGTGGTTAGGGTATTGCCCGCTTGGATTATTTTGGGCTCGTCTTCAGTTCCCAAGTTAATGGGTTGGGTTTTTTTCTTTTATAGGTTCTAGGTTATCATGTTTTAATTCCTTTACCAATTTTAGAAATAAAAACATTCAAAGCCAGCAAATAAGTAGAATCAAAAATCATATTAAAAGGAAAAGAGTTCTCAACAGACTCAAGAGATTTGATAGACTCAACTAAAGCAGACTCAACTGAAAAAATATCACAAACAGCCTTAACAGGAAGAGAAATACTATCAGAAATAGACTCAATAGTGTTGAGACATATGTGATTCAATGTTAGGAACATATGTCACTATTTTATGTAATTGGCTAATCCTTTGACAAAATGCACTTTATTTATAATTTGGTAGATCTAGGATGTATTTAATGATTCAAGAAACCTTATTTTAAGTTCAAGTGTTAAAACCATGCAAGTCTGTCCAAGATTCAAGTGTGACAAGTGATGTTCATTAAAACTCGACAGCTAGCATCTATTAAGCCTTGAAAAGCTGTTCCAACCTGTGGCTCGACAGTAGCTCGACAAATAGGATATCTGTTGAGGTTTATGAAACTTAGAATTTCTGGTCTATTTTTCATCTAATCTATGATTGTATGTTTGAGATTTCTTTTCTTACAACCCTAAACATATAAAAGGATTATTTTAAGGGCCATCAAAGGTGACACAAGTTGCACAAGTGTTGAGCAAAGTTTATTCATGTAAATTATGATCGGAGATAGAATTTGTCATAGTTCATCTTTCTTATGAAGAAGCTGCTATGTTTGTGCACCATAGAGTTTTGTGACCTAGGAGCTTCTCTATTGATAGGCCACAAACGCGTTGACCCCTTGTGATTAATTAAGTTGATTAATTAGCCAAGTTATTAATTAATCAAGTTAACATGCAATATCACGTGGCAGCACAAACAAATTACCAAAACTCAAGTATGCAGCGGAAAAATAAAAGACACGGTGATTTGTTTACGAATGGGGAAAACCTGACGGCAAAAACCCCACCGAGTGATTTAAGGTCACCACTCCCGAAACTTCACTATTATCACAGTAAGCGATTACAAGCAAGGAATCCCAAGTACCTTACCAACCTACAGTTGAACCCTTACCCCAATACCCAATTGGACTTGCTCTGTAGTGACAGTTTCTCCTTTCAATGCACGGCTCCCAAGTACGTGACTAACCAATTGCGCGGATCTCAGTACGCGACTTCAATTCACCAACTAGAGAGAGAGTTGTTGGCTGCAAAGTTCTTCAGATCATCTACACGATGAAGATCAAGAAGATGCTCAGTCACAAAACCCTACGGTGCACATTACACAGCAATCTTCTTCACAAGAGATGAACTAGGGCACAAACTTTGTCTTTGATCACAAATTGCATGAATAAGGATTGCTCAATACTTGTGCAACTTGCATCTTGTCTGACGACCCTTAAAACAATCCTTTTATATGTCTAGGGTTAGGAGAAAAGAAGTCCCAAAGACACATTCACGGATTGGAATTAAAACAGAACTGAAATTTTGTTTTCTTTAAATCTCGACAGATAGAGGTGTCGAGGATCTGTCGAGAAGCTGTCGAGACTTGGGCTAAAACAACTTCTTAAAACTCAATAGGTGCATGTGTCGAGACAGGTGTCGAGCTTTAGTAACTTACACTTTCCAGCTTGTTTTTTGGACATACTTGATGACTTCAACACTTATTCTTGAAACACTATTTCTTAAAGTGTTAAACACATCCTAACTCTACCCAATTACAAGTAAAGTGCGTTTTGTCTAAGTATAAGCCAATTACATAAAATAGCGACATATGTCAACAACTTGAACTACATATGTCCTAACATCGATCTTCATCATATGATAAACTGAAGAACTTTGCAACCAACAACCTTCTCTAATTGGTAATTAAAGTTGCGTACTGGGATCCACACAATTGATTAGTCACGTACTGAGAGCCGCGCATTAAAAGAAGAGATTGTCACTATAAAACAAGTCCAATTAGGTATTGGGGTAAGGGTTCAACTGTAGGTTGGTATAAGATACTAGGATTCCTTTACTTTTAACCGCTTGTTGTAATAATAGTGAATTATCTGGAGTAGTGACCTTAAAATCACTCGGTGGAGTTTTTGTGGTGTAAGTTTTTCCCATTCGTAAACAAATCACCGTGTCAATTTATTTTCCGCTGCATATTTTAGTTAATTGGTGATTTGTTTATACTATCACGCATTTTCATGTTAATTTGATTAATTAATAAACTTAACTAATTAATCAATTAATTCATCATAAAGGCTCAATACATTCTTGGCCTATCAAATAGGGATAGAAACAATGTTCTTGGCAAGGTTGACTGGCTCAACGATCTTGATCCTCTTGGCAAAGGTGACTGACTTGACGGTCTTGATCTTCCTCATGAAGTCCTCCATAGGGTGGGCGGCTTCCTCCTATGCCTAATTCTTCAACTCAATTGTGGCTTCCACAATGGCAGATGACTCCCAATAAGCTCTTTTTTCCCTTAACATCAGTACTGCTGGATCTATATCCATATAATCTGTAGCTTCTTCTTCAATCTCCATGTCTATAGGCTTGTTGGTCACCAAAGCATCCAGGCGCTCTATGCTACCCATCCATCAAATAGGTCGTGCTTGTCTCTATTGCCTAAGTCAATGGGTTAAGGGAAATGTTCATGGAGATTCTAATTTGTCAATGTAGTGGGTGAACTTGGTTCGGAATCATAATACAACCCCAATTCTGGAACTTCTCTTCCATGCTTGTCATATCTAGGGCCAAACCTTAAGCTAATTAGTGATATCACTCTAATCTGAAAAGTGCCTGTAGAGATATTCTTTGTGGTACATTCAATCGGCTTGTGGATTCTCTTCCCTTGCATTCTTTAACACATTCACCAATCTATATTAACCACTATTGGTATCGCTCCACCTATTAGCCTCGACACCATCTTCAATGTCTTGATCATAACTGATGGTGAATTGAGAATTGATTCAACTCCAAACTCGTCCAAAAGAGTCGTCTAGGTCTAGTAGATGAAAATGACCGTCCTTAATAGGACAGTCTGCTAGGGGCATAAGGGTCGTCCATAAGTCAAGTGCCTGGATGACCCCCGACACTTGGAAAATTCCATGGAGGTTTATCCACAACGTCCAGTAAATTGAACCACATATCATTATTTCAAGGCATATATTAACTTCCAATGACAATAATAGAAAAAGATAAAATATTCTAACTCCTATAGCGGTTGTGGAAATTAACTTTGAACCCTCTAACCTCCTCAAACATAGGGGAAATTACAATACAGGTAACCGCTTCAAGAACATACTATATAAACACTCATTCACATCAAATGAAGGTAAGTTTTTTGTAACTCCTGAAACATTGGAATGCTAGAATTTGAGAGAAAAACTTTGGCATTAGAGGGCTCTTAGCCGGTCCACCCCGATTATCCTTTGATCGTGTGTTCTTCTTTTCAGGCCTTCCAAACAATCACTAGCCCATTGAAGCCCGAAGTATCCATCCTACTAATTTTCTTTGCATCATCAATAATAGTCCACATCACTATCATATTCCTCATAAAATAGGTCTACATCCTCATCTTTTCTATCACTAGAGGGTTCACCCTAATCATCACCACTATATTGGCTATTACAACTTTTATTGCTATTGTTGTCACTATCGATGTTACTGTCATTATCATCATGTCCACTATCATTGTTGTTGCTGTCACTACTACTATCACTGTTGTCATCGCTTTCATCTTCATCATCACTTGGGGCTTCTCCCTCTAACTCATCTTTGTTATAGGCTCTTAGTTCATATGGGTTCTTCAATGCATGCTGACTAGCCTCCCAATACTTTTTATCTTCGATGTTACAAATAGGATCTCCAAGAAGCGTAGTCATGGCATCAGGATCCATGTAATTGGCCCATTCAGTAGGAACCCACGTTGTCTTCTTTCTTCAATTCCGGGATCTTGTTATAGCAATCAAGTAGTATCTCAAATCTAGGTACCATTTTCTTTGTCATAGGATCAAATCTTGGCTTAGGGAACCCCCAATAACGTTGACTCTAAGGGCTTTTACAAACTTCTCATTCAACATATGAGTGTAGGATTTTAGAGGTTCTAGAGGATAAGGGAGTCCTTTTGCTTTGGCTTTGGCTCAGGCCATCTTTCTAACTTCCATCTCTAGCAAATCATCATCAGTGGGCTTGTAGCCTAGCCCAAAAGGTGGTGTGGCAGTAAGGATTGTTGAATCCTAAACATTTGGCTTCTTCACAATTCTCCCCAAATTCATCCCTAGAAAGTAGTTCATTCTCCTCATCATTGCTACATATTGTTGTTACCATAAGGAGCAAAGTCCATTAGGATTTTCTCAACTTCTCCCTTTCTCTTTTCAGAAATAGGCCTTTCAATCACGAAGCCATCCAAGGTTAATGGCTCTTTCTTGGAATCAATACCATAAACGGGTTTAGGCACAGTCAAAGTATCCCCATAGATGGTCACAATAGCTCCTTCATGTGGAAACTGGACCTTTTGATGTAGGGAAGAAGGTACGATCTTTGTGTCATGAATCCATGATCGCCTAAAGAGCATATTGAAGTATGAGACTATGTTTAGGACTTGAAAATCCACTTTCTTGGCCATCGGTCCTATGATAAGCTCTAAGGTTATGGTTCCCAAGACTTCTCTTCTACTATTGTTATATGCCCTCACATGTTGATCGGTAGGCACAAAGTCTTCAATGCTAAGGCCTAGGCAACTCGTAGTCTTCAAGGGACACACATTCAATGCACTTCCATAATCTATCAAAACCATTGGTATCCTCTTCCCCATGGAATCTACAATGATATGCTGATAGGCCACAAACGCGTTGACCCCTTGTTATTTAATTAAATTGATTAATTAGCCGAGTTATTAATTAATCAAGTTAATATGCAAATTCATGTGGCAGCATAAACAAATCACCGATAACTAACGTATGCAGTGGAAAATAAATGACATGGTGATTTGTTTACGAATGGGAAAAACCTAATGGCAAAAACCTAATGGCAAAAAACCCCACCAGGTGATTTAACGTCACCAAAACTCCACTATTATCACAACAAGGGTTAAAAGTAAGGAATCCTAGTACCTTAGCAACCTACATTTGAACCCTTACCTTAATACCCAATTGAACTTGTTCTGTAGTGACAGTTTCTCCTCTTGATGCACGGCTCCAAGCACGTGACTAACCAATTGTGCGGATCCTAGTACGCGACTTCAATTTACAAACTAAAGAGAGAGAGAGTTGTTAGCTGCAAAGTTCTTCAAATCATCCACAAGATGAAACTCAAGAAGATGCTTGGTTACAAAATCCTACGGTGCACATTACACAGCAACTTCTTCACAAGAGATGAACTAGGGCATGAACTTTGTCTGAGGTCACAAATTGCATGAACAAGGATTACTCAAAGCTTGTGCAACTTACGTCTCTGTATGACGACCCTTAAAACAATCCTTTTATATGTCTAGGGTTAGGAGAAAAGAAGTCTCAAAGACACATTCACAGATTAGAATTAAAACAGAACTTGGAATCTGTTTTTCTTAAATCTCGACAAATAGATGTGTCGAGGATCTGTCGAGAAGCTGTCAAGCCTTGGGGCTGAAACAGCTTCTAAAGCTCGATAGATGCATGTGTCGAGACTAGGTGTCGAGCTTTAGTAACTTGTACTTTCCAGCTTGTTTCTTGGATAGACTTAATGACTTCAACACTTGATCTTGAAACACAGTTTCTTGAAGCATTAAACACATCTTGAATCTACCCAGTTACAAGTAAAGTGCGCTTCGTCAAAGGATAAGCCAATTACATAAAATAGTGACATATGTTTGAAATCACTTGAACTACATATATCCTAATAATCTCCCCCTTTGGTAATCCATGACAAACCGCAGCAAACAAATGAACATATGAGAGAAGTCATAAATCACTCAACTCATATTCACTTGTTGACTACAATAAACTCTATCCTAACACAAACTCTTGAAAAACTTTGCAAGAAGAGAGTTTATGGCAAGTAGACTTTGACAACCTGTATTTCTGAAAAACTTTTAAACAAAACACATCAAGGCATCTTTGTGTGAAGCAGAAATAATAGATTGCATATAAGTAAAAGAAACATGTGTATAAAGACAGAAAAGAAACAGCACATGGAGAGGTAGGTGAAAGAACCATACATCATCATATATATATCAAGAAATAAGCACAATGTATGTCAATAAATGGTCACAAGACCGGGGTACATGATCAATGTATCTCTGAAAGAAAGAAAAGAAATGAAATACATGTAATCCTCACTACATCCCTCATATCAACACACCCCCTATCAAAAATTTCCTATACTAGCTCTCCCCCTAAGTATAACTACTCTCATACAGCAAGACTGCTCTCATACAGCAAAACTACTCCCCTTTTTTGTCACGAGTGACAAAGGGTAGAATGTCAAGTAGACATCTCATCAGAAGAGCTCACATCTCCATCATCATCATCGGAAGCATCATCGTCATGATCATCCTCAGTCTCAGAAGCGACATGAGGAGACAGAAGAGAAGCCTCAAAAGTAAAGCTGCCAAAGTCGCCCGGCTATGTGACCAACACGAACGTTCACTTAATACAGCTCCGTGGAGAGTGTATCGAGGCGAGCATCCATGCGCTGAAGCTGCGCCATGATGTCTCCAAGAGTGACGTTACTCGAAGAAGAGGAAGGAGCAAATGTCGCTCGAGCAGATCTAGATAGAGTCGGACGGGAGGAAGGAGCAGTAGAATCCAACTGTCGTAATCTGAATTGTACCTTACTACGTTTTACGGTAGCGGCGTCTATGGTAAACATAACATGAAAAGAATCAGACGATGGAAAAGGGATGAAAAAACGACGAAGAATCCTCGTGATAGCAGAAGGGAAAATAAGCTTATCACGGCTAGCCGTATCTCTATAGACATCTATGATAGAGAAAATGAAGTGTGAAAGGAAATCTATAGTAAGATACTCTAAAAGAGACAGCAAAAATCGAGCACGAGGCTCTGTGATAGAGTTGTAGTGAGAGAGTGGATGCAAAAAAAATGTCATAACCATGTTAAGGAAATGAGAACCTTTAGCAAAAGGCCTACATGGTGTGTACTGATGATCTCCCTAGTCAGAGGGGCGCTCACAGAACGCAGAGATCATCTCGTCTTTCGACACAGTCCATAGACGCTCACATCCGGGGTAATCAGGATGATCCACCCTCGGGACATGAAGAACCTTGGAGACCAGCTTCGAAGTGACAACAAAGCGCGTACCTCAAACGCGAGAATAGAAAAGAGGTACTGAAGAATCAATCCCGTGGATGTTGGAGTAAAACTTCTATATCAACACGAGAGGACAAGTGACCGGGACATCACACAGTGACGCCCAAGCCCGACTATGAATGACATCGGGTAGGTCAGTGTCGGCAAAGTCTGCTAGGATAACTTGGCATTCTGAATAAACATCTTGTTTAGAAAAGTTCTCCGAGAAGTCCTACTGGGCTTTCTCATCACGGAACCGAACAGACATGGGAGCAGAATCAAAAGAAGAAGAAGAAGATCCCCTAGAACGCAGAGGGTCTTGGGATGGAATGGATTTACGCTTAAGTGCCATAGACACTACTAACGCAAACATAAAGAGAAAAAGAGGGAGAGAGAAACACACAGAAAAGTCCCAAACAATTCAATATAGGAAAAGAGTATTGAAAAAAAAGAACGTATGCATGGGAAATGCATGAACATGTAACATGCAATATAAAACATCATGGGCTCAGCCTAATCCAATCCTACCAGCACACAACAAGTTTGCACACATCTAAATGCATGAAAATACTATTAGAATGCTAATGTGATGCAATGCATGTAGTTTTAAAGATCAAATCTATAAAATCAACCCAAAAATTTTATAAAACACTTATTGATTTTGAAAAACCCCAAAAATTAAAAAAAAAAAAAAAAAAAAAAAAAAACCCCAAAACTTAGGTTTTAAAACATGAGATGCATGAAGAATGAGAGGATTGAAGCTTACCAAGTGAGGAAGATCTTGAGAAAAGCTTGAAGAATCCTTAAGAGGGGGTTTGGAGTGAGTGAGAGAGCTTTTGGGAGAGAAAAAGTGAAGTATCGAGAGAGAGATTGAGCGAAATGAGAGAAAAAAATGCGAGAAACCCATATATAGTTCTTCAGTAATTCTCGACAAATACAGGTATCGAGAGGTGTCGAGACAGCTATTGAGGTAGGTATCGAAAAAATGAACTTCGACAGATACAGCTATCGAGAACATGTGTCGAGAAAGAAAGATCAACCACTAAAGAATCTCGATCGATCCAGAAGCTATCGAGAAGCAATCGAGTAGACAGAAAGTTTCTCGATTGATCCACCAGGTGTCGATAATGTGTCGAGACTACGATAAGAAAAAGACTAAGAAGCTCGACAGACAGCTAGGTATCGAGGTAGTGTCGAGGAGGTGTCGAGATTGCCTTAAAAACAGTTCTTCAGGAGAGGAAAAACACAGACATGAATGCAATCGTGCATGCAACTCAACCAATGATCCAAGCAACACATCTAGCTCTCAAAATCATCTCTTACCAATAGCTTTTAAGCACATGGATCCTAAAACACACACACACACACACACTAAACAAGTCTAACCAATTTTATATTTCAAAAAAAGAGTTACGACAATTTAGTGAGCATACATTAACGCATGTAAACCTTGTGATGGCCAAATCACATTGTGCCTGCACGTGTATCAAGAATAGCAAAGAATATTCCGTATTGTGTGTGAAAATATTCGCAAGATTGCATAAGTGTCTCAATGTTATGACAATTTGAAATATAAGAAAATCACTTTAACTCACACACAATCATAACCGTTTGATGGGGACTATCACCTTCGAGGTACATCCTACAACTTCCACATCTCCTAGAAAACACACTTGCAACCATATTTTAAAGCATTTTAATCTTTTTGCTTTTATTTCTTTGCATATTTTCTTTGATTAAGCATATCATGCATGGACATATAAGAGAAAGAAAAGAAATACCCAATTATGTTAAGCTTTTGACATTGCACTTTTGCTATGCCGAAGCATACAGATGTCATATCATGATTGGCGAGTAACAATGGTGAGATGGTTATTTATATATTTCTCTTAAGATTTTCTAATCTTACCCGTCAAAAAGAGTGATACGAGTATTAAGTACAAGAGATCACTTAACCTTTCTCATCACAAACAAAGAGCTACAAAGCTCACTTGCTCAATTGTGCATATGAATGCTCATCTAAGTTACAAAAGATACAAAGTTTAGAAAACTTTGTTTCAATGGCCATTTTAAGGTTCACAAGAACCAATGTACACAAACACACACTGTTTTTGTATTTTTTCAATTTTTCAATTTTTTTTTATTTTTATCAGAAAAGCAAAAGTAAAATACAAAACTGAAAACACACAAACAAAAACATGTTAAAGAAAGCAAAACAATGCATAAAAACTAGACTGACTCAAAACAGTAAAGTAACACACAAGTAATGCAAAAAAAAAAAAAAAAACGGGGAGAGAGAAGAAGAAGTGAACAAAATCACTTAGAACCCTTTTACTTCCACACCTTGGCAGAAACTTTCCTTTTTATCAACCCTTGAACCAGTGATGAGGGGGAAGAATTTAAACCATTCAAGTTCGAAAGGAACATGAGGGCTTTGAGAATGTCTTCAAAAGGAGCAAGAGAGGTCTGAAGCTGATTCTAGTTCCCAGATACTATCATGCCATTGCTTTGTTGAGTGGCTAACCACTTATAGCAATTTGGTCGAGTATGATCGGCAACACCACAATGATAACAAAGATGCTGCTTCTTCTGTTTTGGCTTTTGAGAGATAGCCTTCTTAGTCCTAGGGTTTCTAGTTTCCCTTTTCTCAAGCTTAGGGGGTGCTCCTAGGATAGACTTGCCCTTGTCTAGGTTCTCACTTGCTAATTCAGTTTTAACATTTTTATCCTCAATTTTAATGTTATTAGCAGGAGGAACAAAAACAGTAGTACTAGCAGAAGGAGTATTAGAGAGAGAGAATTCATACCCCAATCCAGTACGATTTGAAGAAGATTTCTGAACGCTGAGCATCTCATCCAGTTTTGCACTTGATGTCCTCTCCAATTGTGCTCTAACTTGAAATAGCTTCACTTCAAGCTTCTTGGTCTTCTCTGCCAGGAAATTGTTCTCGAACCTCAGTGCCCCAATAGTCTGATTTGCTTCATCAACCTTAGTGGAAAGCTCCTCACGGTCAAGTTCGACATCACTGAGCTTCTTGGTGGCCAGCCTAAAGAGTTTCTTATGCTTCTCAGAAAGCTTGTACAGTTTCTCATAGTCGATATGGATATCATCTTGATCATCCATAGTTTCAAACTTGACATCCACCAATTCCTTTTCTTCATCTACTTCTTCAGTAATCCCAACAGTAGGATTAACAGTGGCAGTGAAGGCATTCAAGATTCCCTCATCTTCATTGTCGGAATCATCCTCGGGCTCCGTGTCGCTTAAGGTAGCAGCAAGTGCCTTGCTCCTCCCTATGCTCTTGAGGTACATTGGACACTCTTGTTTCATGTGTCCGAAGCCTTGACACCCGATGCATTTTGGTCTAGCGGGAACAGTGTACTGACCGCCATCTCTGGTATCCTTCTTCCCTTTATCTGGGCTCTTGAACTGAGAAGAACTGGATTGCCTATAGTCCTTGTTGAAGCCTTTTCCATTGGCATTCTTCATGAATTTCTTGAATTGCCTAGTAATGTAGGACTTCATTTTAGAATCTTCTTCATCTGAAGAATCATCTGTATCACTGCTCTTGGCCTTTAGTGCCATGCTCTTGCCCTTGCTTGACTTGCCCATTCTCGTCAACCCTAGCTCGTAAGTTTGCAAATTTCCAACCAGCTCAGTCAGAGGAATTTTGTCAATATCCTTTGATTCCTCTATTGTTGTGATCTTAGCATGGAATCTCTCGGGCAAAGATCTGAGTACTTTTCTCACTATCTTGGGCTCAGGAATGGTTTCCCCAAGATTGAAAGCTGAGTTCGCTATGTCTTTGAGCTTTGCATAGAACTCATCAAATGACCCATCCTCCTCTATGTTAATTTCTTTGAAGCTTGTAGTGAGCCTCTGTAGTGAGCCTCTGTAGTTTCGAATCCTTGACAGCCTTGGTTCCCTCATAGGTTTTCTGGAGAATAGTCCATGCTTCCTTAGTAGTTTCTACGGAGGAAATTTTCTTGAACTCCTCATTGGTGACCGCACTGAATAGGGCATTCAATGCTCTACTGTTGAAATTTGCCACCTTGATCTTGGCATCATCCCAATCGGCCGGCGCTTCTGTAGGCTTGATCCAACCTATCTCCACAGCTTGCCACACATTCTTATCTAATGACTGCAAGAAAGCTCTCATGCGTACTTTCTAGTATGCATAGTTAGTGCCATCAAACAATAGAGGTATAATAAGAGACTAAACTCTATCCATGACAAATAGGGGTCAATGGATCACACACAAGGATTAAATCCTAATTAGAGTGTGCCTGCTCTATACCACTTGATGAGCCACAAACGCGTTGACCCTTGTAATTTAATTAAATTGATTAATTAGTCGAGTTATTAATTAATCAAGTTAATACGCAAATTCACGTGACAGCATAAAAAAATCACCAATAACTAAAGTATGCAGCGGAAAATAAATGACACGGTGATTTGTTTACGAATGAGAAAAACCTGACGGCAAAAAACCCCACCGCGTGGTTTAAGGTCATCACTTCTAAAACTCTACTATTATTACAATAAGCGGTTACAAGTAAGGAATCCTAGTACCTCACCAACCTATAGTCAAATCCTTACCCCAATACCCAATTGGACTTGTTCTGTAGTGACAGTTTCTCCTCTTGATGCATAGCTCCAAGTACGTGACTAACCAATTGCGCGAATCCTAATACGTAACTTCAATTCACCAACTAGAGAGAGAGTTGTTGGCTGCAAAGTTCTTTAAATCATCTACAGGATGAAACTTAGGAAGATGCTTGGTTACAAAACCCTACGGTGCACATTACACAGCAACTTCTTCACAAAAGATGAACTAGGGCATGAACTTTGTCTGAGGTCACAAATTGCATGAACAAGGATTACTCAAAGCTTGTGCAACTTGCTTCTCTATATGACGGCCCTTAAAACAATCACTTTATATGTCTAGGGTTAGGAGAAAAGAAGTCTCAAAGACACATTCACGGATTGGAATTAAAACAAAACTTGGAATCTGTTTTCCTTAAATCTCGACAGGTAGAGGTGTCGAGGATCTGTTGAGAAGCTGTCGAGCCTCGGAGCTGAAACAGCTTCTAAAACTCGATAGATGCATGTGTCGAGACTAGATGTCGAGACTAGATGTCGAGCTTTAGTAACTTGTACTTTCTAGCTTGTTTCTTGGACAGACTTAATGACTTCAACACTTGATCTTGAAACACAGTTTCTTGAAGCGTTAAACACATCCTAAATCTACCCAATTACAAGTAAAGTGCATTTTGTCAAAGGATAAGCTAATTACATAAAATAGTGACATATGTTTGAAATCACTTGAACTACATATGTCCTAACATATGCAACGAGTCATTGTGGTGTTTCTCCTTCTTGGTCAGATCCTTGTCAGAATAGAAAATAGTGAGTTCCCTATTTATGGATCCAATCATCGCATTCAAATCTTGGGAAGTTGTGGATGTAGGGACTTGAATTTGGTTGAGAAGATCTACTAGGTTTTAACGGTGTTTGTATGAGGCCATAAGTGAACCCCATAAGGATATGTTGGCTTGTGTCTTTTGTAATTGCTTAAGGACTTCATCATCTTTAGTAGGTGCTTGTTGTGTAAATCTGTTCAAAGCTTCCACTAGGTTGTCGGTCTATAAATGTGGGGGTTTGAAGTGTCTCCCCCCCCCCCTTATGATGTGGGCAATTTTTGTTGGATCATCGGGATCAGTGTTTTGGCGTTTAAAGCGTTTCCCCCCCATTTGTAGGTATTTGGTTGTTTATTTGAGGTTTGAAGTGTCTCCCCCCATTTGTGGATGTTTAATGATCCTTAGGTTTTGATTCATCAAGCCATATTTCATATCTTGTGGTGATGGTAGATGTCCTAACCATTAATTCTTCCTACGTCATCATGAAGCATTCGGGTAGGTCATAGATCAAGTTGGATGGGTCTTCCTTATTCTCTTTTTCGGTCATTAAGCAATTAATCCTTGGTCCTTTCCCAAAATTGTGATTGGGTAAGGGATTGTTAGTGATGCTAGGCCTTGTGGGCAGCGCGATCACTTTGTTGTCTATTTAGTCTTGAATTGCATGACGAAGGGTGAAACAACGATCAGTGTCATGAATAGGGACTTGAAGGTAGGCACATCTTTTATTTACATTAAACCTTGAGGGCAACGAGTTTGGAATTGGTCTTAGGTCTAAGGGCTTCAGTAACTCTTTTGCTTTTAGCTTATCAAACACTTGGCTCATGGGTATGTACAACTCATGAAATTATCTTCTAGGCCTAGGCCCTTGTGGTACTTGCACAGGTGTAACAAGTGCAATCAATTGATATGGATCATTTTTATGAATATTAGAAATTTTTGTAACCTTGGAATTAGATCCTATATTCTTTCTAAACCTTGGTGAGTCATTAGTTTTCATGGTTTCATTGTTTCAAGCATCCTCAATTTGGGTTCCAACAGCAATTAGAGCTTTAAAATTGAGAAAGTATTGTGCAAACAAATATTTATGATACACAGGTAACAAATTCTTTACAACCATGGCTAAATTGTTCTTCCTTACTCGGCCTATTCATCATCTATGCGACCTTAACTCTCCACTTGGTAATGAAAGTAGAGAAGGATTCTTTTGGCTCTTGTGTGGTAGTCTCAAGGTCTCTTCTTGTGATGTCAACTTCCGTATTGTACTTGTATTGCTTGTGGAACTCTCGGCAGATGTCTTCCTAACATCTTTCTCTTGCATCATCCATGTTAAGGAACCACCTAAGATCGGCTCTGGTCAGTGTACTTTGGACCATTTGAGCAAGTACTTCCTCGGTCGCGCCTAAGGGCTGCATAGCCCATATGTACATCTTCAGATGGGACTTTGGCAACCGGTCCCATCAAACTTGTCAAGGGTTGGCATCTTGAACTTGGGTGGCAATCTTGCATTAGGGAACAGTGAGAAAGATTCGTAGTCCATAAGGTCCTCCATCTTATGTCTTTTCTAATCTCCTTCATTTTATTCATCCTCTTGTTGATCTTTTTCTCGCTTTCTACGGTTGGTGGATCATGATCAATTTTGTCTTCCTCTTGACTACTCTTCAAATTCTGGAACTGTTGCATCATATGGTTCATGTTTTCCCTCAGCTAAATCTGACTAGCTACCATAGTGTTAAGTAGCTCTTAGGTGTTCATGGGTTCCTCTGCATTTGAGTGTTCTCCTTCTTCTTCCATGTTGTAGGGAGCTTCAAACTTCTGATGGCTTGAACTATCTTGGAGGTCAAAGGTGGGGTTGTGGGGTTGTGATGTTGCAACAATGGAGTTTCTTCTATGCTTGACGGCATCAATATGGTGATGGGAGTGATAGACTTGAAACTGGAGCTACTAGCTTGAGTGTCGAATTTAGGTTCTCTTTGCAACCTTTCTTATGATCTTGACTAAATTCTCCCCTAACGATAGGCTTGGTTGGGTTAATTAAAGCTAAGACCCCATCTACATCCACATCCATCAATCAACCAAAACAAACACACACAACATGCAATGCAAGTTTAACGGTACCAACCTAAGGATAGGTTCTAAGTCATTACGTTGTAGGGTGGGTTTGTTGTTTCATTATTTCCCATAGTTAGGACATTACACCTCACAACTTGTAATGTAATGAACATTGCGTTAGTCCAAACAGCATGGTTTGTCCTTTACAGTCAACAGGAAATGAACCAGTAACTTTGGGCTATGAGTTTTTGAGTTCGCCACTGGGTACCCCAAATCTAATGAAGACCGGTGATTCATGGTTACTACTTCCACAAAATTGTTGAAAAGGAGTGCATACATATTATTTGGATGGCAAACATAATGGCAGTTAGGGAAAGATTTTAACAAACAATACATACAACAAAATATCATACAACATCTCATCAAACATATATAAACAAACAACAACTATGTCATACAAGACCATGCAAAATAATGATACATATTTGGTCACTTAAGTCTAATACAAACTTAGCCCTCGACATCCCCAGTGAAGTCGCCACTGTGAGAGAAAAGTGTCCCTCAAAAAAGAGATTCGGGTACCTTTTAGGGCACCTCTCTTTTTGGGTAAGTGGTGTGAAGTCGCCACTTATTTTTTATACAAAAAATAAGAAAAAATAATTAAAAATACAATACATGACTGAATTGCTTCGTTTCATTGATTGAATAATAAAATACATAATTGGAAAAAAATTAAAAATTACATGACTTTCGGTCCTAGTTACAAACTACCAAATATACATGGCTTTTTGTCCTAGTTACATCCTACCCAAAATAAAAAGTAAAGACAAGGCTAATTCTACTTAGCCAAAGATCTAAATCCGGAGGCTAGGTTACGGAATGGGAAGGTGTTTGGCACCCATTCCGCCCAGACAGAGTCTAATTTTCTAGATTCTTGTGACCAATATAACAATTTATGCATGTCATGAATGATATGTTGAACATGTGAAATAAACTAAACATAAAATCACGAATTTATTTATAAGTGAAGTCTCTTCTTTTGAAAGAATAAATCTATTTTTAAGGGTGAAAAAAAAATGAATTTTTATTTGAAAAATATCAGATCTATTTTGTAGTATATACAAAAAGGTGGTTTTTGGAGATAAAAATTCAGATCAGTTTTGTGATGTTAAAAGAAAATGGTTTTTAATGACAGAAAAATCAGATCTGTTTTTGAGAACTTAAAAAAATGGTTTTTTGATTTGTAAAAGATCAAATCTGTTTTTGAGAACTTAAAAAATGGTTTTTAATGATAGAAAAATCATATCTATTTTTTATATGTTTTAAAAATTAAAAAAAAAAAGAATGGAAAAGGTTTTTTAAGATGAGAGTTTCACTCATAATGTGAATTTATGTAATCATAAATTAAAACAAGCACAAACATAGTAGTACATGACCTCTTTCTTTATTTCAACAATTTGCATGTATTAAAAAAATCAGATTTGTATCTTAAGAAAGATACAAATCAGTTTTGATTTGAGAAAAATTTAGATCTGCATCTTATAAAGATGCAGATCACTTTTTGTTTAAGAAAAATTTAGATCTACATCTAAGAAAAATGAAGATATGTTTTTATATTAAGAAAAACTCAAATCTACATCTAGAAAAGATGCATCTCCGTTTTTATATTGAGAAAAATTTAGATCTACATCTAGAAAAGATGCAGATCTGTTTTTATATTGAGAGAAATTCAGATCTACATCTAGAAAAGATGTGGATCTGTTTTATTTTAATAAAAAGAATTATTTACATGCAAATTAATGACATTCAAGAAAGAGATTATAACAATCATATAAAAAAACAACAATCAACAATTCATATTATGACGATTTGAGAAAGAAAGGGATATAATATGCACCATCACATCATAAGAAAAAGGGTTAAGAAACAACCTCTTGCATGAGCACTCTTTGTTCTTGAGAGGATGTTTTAGGGTTCAAACAAATTTTTTCAATTCTCTTTGAAACCTAAAAACCCTAATTTAGGCAGCAACACTCAGAGAAGGGATCAGAAAATATGAGTAATTTGAGAGCCTAAAACGTATGCCTTTCAGAGCATAGCAAAAAAGTGCTGAATTATGAGGTTTAGCCTCTATTTATAGAGGCCGAAAATCTCTAAAAAATAGTTACGGATGATTATGATGTGAATTCGAACTCATCCTTTTGCGAAAAGGTCGAAAAGGGTGTGCATTATCGTCACCCGAAAGCCGTCGGGCCAATGCCCAACAAGGTGCAATTCAGCATTTTCAATGTGCCATTCGGCACTCCAAAAGTGCTGAATTGGCTCTTGGAGGCCAAACGCGCTTTCGTGTTCGGGTGCCATTTGAACTCTTCTTTTTAGGGTTTTTTGGCCAATCCTTGTACCTAGACACGTTTTCATCCTCCATTTATAATTTTTCATCTCTTTTTGGATAATTCCAGCTATTTAAGAGTAATTATCTTGAACAATTATCTTGTGGATAAGTCCCTTAAAATAAATCATGATAAAGTTCAGATTATCCACAATTTTATTGTTATCCAATCATCCTTTTTATTCCTATGCATGCATCCCTATCTTAAACACTAATAATCAACCAAACACAAAATTATTTAATTAATTTTAATTGTTTGACCAATCAAAATTTATTTAAATTAATCATGTGTGGTCGACTCTTCCTGGACACAATACATATGGACCATGCAAACATGATCATGCGATATCTTTCAATCCGATGGTTCGATTTAGAAACCGGACACACTGTTGCGATCATTAGAATCTTAAGATCATTGTTATGATATGTAATAAATGACATGATGCATGTAATGTAAAGACAAAATGATGTATGTAATGCAAAAACAAATTGATGCATATGATGCAATTATGATTTTGGGGTACATGGATGGTCATTTGAGTTATTCTCTTTGATTAAATCATAGATGCAAAATTAAGTGTCTACAACAATAATCTTGGCATGAAATCTCTCAAGCAGAGACTTTAGCACCTTGCTTACAACCTTGGGTTCGGGAATGGTTTCTCCAAGATTAAAGGCTGAGTTGACTATGTCCTTTAGCTTGGTATAAAACCCATCAAATGACTCATCCTCCTCTATTTTTACCTCCTTAAAGCTAGTAGTGAGCCTTTGGAGCTTTAAATCCTTAACAGCCTTAGTTCCTTCATATGTTTTCTGGAGGATGGTCCGTACTTCCTTAGCAGTTTCAGTCGAGGATATCTTCTTGAACTCCTTATTAGTCACCGCATTGAATAGTGCATTCAATGCTCTGCTGTTGAAGTTTGCCACTTTGATCTTGGCATCATCCTAATCAGCCAGCGCTTCCTTTGGCTTAGTCCAGCCAATCTCCACCGCTTGCCACACATTTTCATCTAAAGACTGCAAGAAAGCTCTCATGCGCACTTTCTAGTATGCATAGTTAATGCCATCAAATAAATGAGGTATAATAAGAGGTTGTCCTCTATCCATGACAAAAAGGGGTCAATGAATCACACAGCAAAGATTAAACCTAATTAGAGTATGCCCGCTCTGATACCACTTTATAGGCTAAAAATGTATTGACCCCTTTAGCAAATTAATTAATTAAATATCCAAGTTAATTAATTAAGTCAATTTAACATGCAATAGGCGTGATAGCACAAACAAATCACCAACTAAGTTAAATGCAGCGGAAAATAAATTTGACATAAGTGATTTATTTACAAATGGGGAAAACCACCGAGGCAAAACCCAACCAAGTGAATATAAGATCACCGCTCTTAAGAATTCATTATTATCAAAACAAGTGGTTACAAGTAAAAGGAATTACAGTACTTAATACCAACCTACAGTTAAACTCTTACCCTAATACCAAACTAGACTTTCAATGTAGCGGCAATCTCTCCTTTCAATACACAAATCCCAGTACGTGATTAACCAATGATGCACGGATCTCAGTACTTGACTAACACAACAATCTTAAGGAAAATGTTAGCTGCAAAGTTCTTTAGTTTATCAACATGAAGATCAAAAAACTCCTTGGTTACAAAACCCTTAGCGCAAAGACGCAGTAGGTTCTATAAAGAGAGATGAACTAGAGCAATTTTTGTCTCTGGTCACAATATACGTGTATCGATACAACAAAACCTTTTTGCAATGCTTTGTGACGGCTCTTAAAATAATCCTTATATATGTCTAGAGTTGTGAGAAAAAAAAACCCCACATAAATATGCTTAGATATGCGCGTAATCAAATCTGAAAAGTCTGATTTCGTAATTCTTGACAAATATAACTTTTGTCAAGCTGCTGTCGAGCTTCAACATTAAATCTCGATAAATAGGCTTCTATCAAGACATCTATTGAGCTTTAATGAACAATACTTCTTCACTTGTTTCTTGAACAGACTTGCATGGCTTTAACACTTGACTTGAACAACATGTTTCTAAAAGACTTAAACCATCATAAATCTATCCAATTACAAGTAAAGTGCGTTTTGTCAAAGGATTAGTCAATTGCATCAATAATGTCCCTAACAAAACTAAAAACACCTACTGAGTTGGCCTCTATCAACATCTAATGCTCTAAACCAACATTTTTTTTTTTTTTTTGGAAAGTTAACCAACATTTTTTTAAGATAGTTTCAATCTATGACATCCGCTCCTGATGAAAGCTCTTTATTAGCAAACCAAGACATCAATCGATTTTTGGCATAGGCAGGGATTAAACCCCAGATCTTTTATTCAACCATCAAAAATTTTACCAATTAAGCTAATTGAAAGCTACAACATTTTTGTTTTTGTTTGTGCATTCTACCATAACATGCTTTGTATTATGCCAAGAAGAGAAATCTTTCATTTACGCCTAAAATAATGAAACACTTTATATTCTTTAATACAAATTTATAGTTAACCCATCTAAGCATTCTACCGCAATTAACCTTCAATCCTATTGATAAGAGGAATCTTCTATTCACGACTAAAATTATGAAACACTTTCCTTTCTTTAATTACCAATTCTAGAAAAAAAAAAAGAAAAGAAAAGAGGCATACGCTAATATAGACCCATCAAAAGCCCACTGTTCTAAGCAATTCGAATCATTTGGGTAAGTGCATGCCATGGACTCGCAATCAACCTCAATTACCACTATAAAAAGGGATGACAACCCAACAAAAATGAACAAGTTACAAGCTTCAATTACCATAATAACAAAGCAATAAGCTTCATGCTCAACAATACAAAGAGCAACCCACAAATTATCATATCCCATCCACAAGTTTTAAGAGTTTTATGGTGGGTTATCCGTCCAACACTCCAACTACTTTTATAATATTTTATTACAAAATTTCAAATTGATGTTTACTGATCAAGGATGGAGCCAGACTTTTGAGTTAAGGAGGGCAGCTTTACTGTTGGTTGTATGTAGCGGTTTCAACCTTTGACTCTGCTACTATTTAGCTGCTTGAGATTTTTTTTTCTTTGTATCAGTAAGAACAAAATTATTTTTTTAAGAATTTTTTAAATGATAGGGTTGTTTATTTTAAATAAAATTGGTTAATTGAGCTTTTTTTTTTTTTTTTTTAAGTTTTACTATTGGTAATTTTTGTTGTTGGGCTTCTTCTTTTTTTTTTTTTTTGGCTTGTATATTTTGTTATAAATTTTAGATCTATAAATTTTTTTATAGTGACTAAAATGAGGAAAATACTAGCGCTATAAACTTTTTTATAGACTACTGATATTTTATAAATTATTGATGTAATAAGTGGTTACTAATAAGTAAAAAAATGATGCGAGTGGTGAGTCCATGTGCAAATCAATAGTTTGTAAAAATGTTATAAAAAAGTTCGTGAGTATAGCATTACTATTAAAAGAATCAATGATATTATTTATGGGAAAAAAATGTAATTTTATAAAATAAAATTGCTAAAATTAATACACATATATATAATAATATTTTTTAAAAAAACAAATTAGATGGGGAGGGCGATGTCCAAAGCTAGCTACATCCCTGTTACTAATGTATCAAAACCGGTCAAAATGTGTGTTAGTGAAAACCTAGTCCATAACCAATATAAAACCAAAGCAATTTAACTTTTGATTTACCATGTTATATTGTGCCGTGAAAAATTTGGAGGTCTCATAATTTTACACGACATTATTTTAATATATATTATTAATTAAATTTATCTTTTATGCTATATCTAAACATTGTTTTTTATAATTCGATAGTTACAATAGCAGAAAAGGAATTTGAATTTTGAACATCTTCATTATAAACACCAAAAGGTGCTAGTAGCAGTCTTAGCACATGCAGTTTTTTTTTTTTTTTTTTTAAATGGTAGAATATATAGTTCTATATACAAATACAATCAAATAAATGTCTAATTTTAATTACTATATTTATCGAATTTCATCGCACAAAATCATATCAGGCTAAACTTTCTTGTGCATTATATGAGTTATCAACTTAGTAATTGAAATTAACAATATATATATATATATATATATAGATATTTGTTGCCTAACACTGCACGTGTTCAGTTTCAAGAAGTGAAGAGTAAAACTTATGATTCAATGCATGGTATAAGGAGCACCATATTTAAGATATAAGGTGGATTAACCTAAAAATGCATGCTCATTCAAACCTTGAAAATCCTGCAGTCAAGAACATGGAATATGAGGGCCAACCTTAAACCTATTATCAAGAATGAGGACAAGGACCACCTTCACCTTCTCGTGAGAAAGGGGCGTTGAAGTTAAAAAGTTTATGATTAAACTTGTAGAATGGTTTGACTTAATCCTCTAAAACTTGTGGTCCTTCCCGTGAGAGATGATCACAATAATGAAGGAACCCTTTTAACGAGGTTTAATGTTATAGGTAAAAAAAAAAAAAAAAAAAGGTTTCACATATTTACAAGCATGATAATTGAAGTATATTAATCACTGTTGAACTAATAAGTAATGTTTGGTGGCACCCTTTAATAATTAACTAGCTAGTAAGGCGTAAGCACTCCGCATGCTACTTAAAGAAGATAAGATTGTGTTATACGCATAATGCATGTAACTCAATTATCTATAGGTACGTAGTTTGTGAAAACAAAAACCAAAAAATAGTATGTGGCAAAATCGAGAAGGCGATGAACGAGGACCATGCATGAAAAAAGATTTGAGTTGTTGCTCCCTTGATAGAGTAATTCTTAGTTACTCCCAAAGCATGGAAAATGGTGTTTTCTTTTCTTACATTCATAGTAGAGTCTATTCATTAAATTCATGATGAGATCCACCATATATGTGAGAGAATGAAACACCTAGCTAGGAATTTTTCCCCTTACTAAGGGATTCAATAACGGATGGAAAGTGAGAACTTTTAGGAGGAAGAGGAAGACTAGCCAGAAGAGGAAAGGAAATCAAAGAGGTCCACCATGTTATTTGTACCAATAATAAGGCGAAGCAAAAGCATTTTACTGATGGATCCCACATCGTTTCAAGTGTACCCGTGGGTGTTAACTCTTATATCAAGGAATAAAGAAAGTTCTATATACATATAATCACTATTTATTGACTAAAACTTTTAATTTAGAGTATTGTCTCATAACATATATCTAATGTACTCTTCATCATCTCGTTTGTTTCAAAGAAAAATATTTTTCTGAAAAATATTTTACACATTTTATCATGTTTATTTAGGTGTAAAATTTGGTCAACTGTAAAATTTAGCCTCCCAAGCGTAACATGTTTAATGCCTAAATGAAGTGTAAAATATTTTACGTTTGTTGTCTCATGACTACTCTCCCTTCTCACTCTCAAGTTCTCTCTTCCCACAAACCAGAGCCACCAAGCCACTCTTAGGTTCGTTGGCACCAATCATCACCAACAACTCTCATTGCCTGATCCACCTACGCCATCGTCAACTCCGACTTCTAATTCTTGGTTCAACCACTCAAATCCACCAAATTTTTTTTTTTTTTTTTTTCAGTCTGACCATGCAATTATATCCTCCATCACACTACTCTAACTCAATAGTCGTCAATTCACCCATCGGTACTTAGATTTGGTTTTTTTAACCACTGCGTGGGTTTATTGATTTGGATTTTTTGGCTAGTTTATAGGTTGTGATTAGAGGAGTCAATTTCGTACCGTACTGGCCGGTATGACCATGCAATTGTATCCTCCATCACACCACTCTAACCATTCTTTTTTCTTTTTTTTTTCTAAAGAAGTTGAATAACTCTTTCTATATTTAATAAAGGAGTTTTTTTTATCAAAAATTAAATAAAGAAAGTAAGTAACTTGTCTTAATTCACTAATACGAAAGTAATAAACCAGTACTTGATAAGATTTTCAAAAGATATGATATCTCATAAAGAATTATATCTTATCATCAAGGAAGATTTATCAAGAGGAAATGATGGGAAAGGATGATATTGACTATGAAAATTTTGGTGGAGATTATGAAGAAACATTTATCATGTTGTGTCATTTTATTAAAGTATTTGTCAAATTCTATCTCATTTTGAATAAAAATAACACTTGTACCCATAGAGAGAAGTAGAAGAAAGATATTAAATTATTAAAAAATAATAATAAAGAGGGAGACTTTCCCTTAAGATAAATACAAGTATATTGTATAATTAAAAATTGAAAATATAATTAATTTGTCATAGTCTAAGATCATCTTTCTTATCTTTCTAAGCAAGCACTACATGATTTGGTGTCGTAAAGCGATGTACGAAAAGGACTACTTGTGATTGATTCATTGTGGTCAAAATCAAAAGAGAGGTCCACTAATAATTAACCTAAAAAAGAAAAGAGATAAGAGGAAGAATATAATTAAATTGACATTAGTATTACAGGAATAATGGCAACAACATAGGCAGTAGAGCCCTTCTACGGAGACAAGGAAACATGTATATATAATTGTATACGGACTATTAACCGTATTAGGCTCTAAACCCCAAAACTAAAGGTGATTCCGAGATCTCTAGGTTTTGGTCTTCAAGCTCATTCTCATGCATATTTTTTTTTTCATTTGCAAAACGTACGGCTTTAGTTTAGAAGCCATGGGACACGTTCCGTGTCAACTTCGAAGCCCTTTGAATTTGAGCCAAACTTTAATTACCTTTGACATTGCGTTTATCATAAGCCTCAATTTTATTTTATGCTATATAAGAAAGTTAAAACTAGGAAGAGCTATTCAACTTGTCTAGTTCTTAATTGCAATAATTTTGGCTTGGAGTTAGTTCCACTCAATTTTATATCTTATCACATCTGCCCAAAATCTGACTATTCAATCTTCATCCACATAGTTAAATTATTAAACATATACTTATGTGTTGTTCAAATTTTATCCGATGTCTCAAAGTGAAAAAAAAAAAAAAAAATTGTCATTTCAATAAATGATAGTATGCAAATACTTTGAATATGTCATTTTTTAAGATATGAAACCTTAAAAAGTTTTACTTTAATCGATGGTTATAACCTATATAGTAACCCCAAATAACTTCATTCATTTTTTTTCTTTCTAACTATAATATATATATATATACACACACACATACACATACTTTCAACATCTTCATGTACAAAGCTATATTTTGAGAACCCAATGATTTAACTCTAATTTTTTCTCGAGCATATCACGTAGAATATGCTTTGATCCAATTCCAATAAAGCTGGTCTCGATTTATTAAAGAACTTTTATACTCTTCTTTTTCTCTCACAAGAAGATGATGAGAGTTTTCATTGCATTGAGATTGGGATTTGGGATCCTTGTTTAGTACTTCCATCTTTTGGGTCAAACCCACTCCATCTCTTTTTAATAGACTCCGTACGATTAGGTGCCCCAAATTAGAAACCCCGTGCATGTGTACGTCACTACGGACGCCGTTTCCAAGCTAGGAACGTGGGTACAACTTTGCTTTAGAAGTCTTGGGCATTTCACATTTGTTTGTACAACTCATGAAAATATGAATATCGACCTTATTTATTAGCAATGTTTTCGAGATGATCTCAATATTCGAAATAAAAATTGGGTCTAGTTCTTCTCAAAAAAAAAAAAAAAAATCTAGGTTCAATTAACGTGTTACGTGTGTCTTAACAATTCATGTGTTTTTTTTTTTTTTTTTAGTTCATTTTATCATATATAAGACCTACAAAAGTAAAATAATTCCTCTCTATTCTCTTAACATTCTCAATCTTAATAAAACCGAATTGTGTTATAAGTTGGTATTTAAAGAAAATATGTTACAACTTTGAAGTTTGTGCTGTCTCTTTTAGACAGCACAAGAATTTGCTAATTGCAGTGAACATAATTTCGGCTTATCTTTGATGTTCCACAATTTGTACAAGCTCCTGCCTTCGGAGTCTTAGTCTAAATTCATGTTAATGGGCTTGATAATATGGATTCATATTTCAACCTTCAAAGCTACAAGCCCATAGATGCAGTCAATCCATGTTAAAGGCAATAGGCCCTTGAGCCCAGATAAAATCGCACGCCCCGGACCTAGTTAGCATATTCGCCATAAGTATCCACTACAAAAATAAACAAATAAATAAATAAGAACATATAGTTTCCCATTAAATTCACGAATTTCTTCCATTTTTGTTTAGATTTAAGATATGTGACATTTAAAAATTAAATAAATATCATTCATCCAACTAAAAATGAGAGAAAATTAGAGTACACATGATGAAGCACATGTCATCTATTAATTGGACTCCAACGACCAATTAAAAGATGACATGTATTTCATCATATGCAATGCACATGATTCACTTGGTTGATTGAGTTAAGTGAGTCGTGCACATTAAATATGACAAAAATTAATGTTATCTTCCTAATGGCAATTAGTACACAGGACTCCAAACATGTTTGAAGCCAAATTTTAATCATTTTTTTATTACACTGAATGTTTAGAATTGCTACGAGAGCAACAACAACTTTCCTTTTTTGGGTTAATAACAAATTCCGATTAAATAATAGGACAAAATTTAAGTACAATACTTTAGATACTGTTCCTTAAGTTCTCTTTTTAAGATTCAACCATGTAACTACTTAATTAAAAAATACATTTTCATCTCATGAGAAAAAATCCACATGGCAAAATCTTAAAAGAAAAACTTAAGGAACAGCAGCTAATTAATATACCTAAGTCTTGCTCTAAATAATAATAATAATAATAATAATAATAATAATAATAATAATAATATCCTTTCGCCAAATATTTCGCTCATGACTTACTATTCTCTGCTCTTTCATTCTTCTCAATCCTAATGTGCATTTGTTTAAGGTTACAAATTGGTTTATTTTTATTCAGCTAATTGTTTATAAGTCAAATATAGTACTAATAAACTATAAATTTAAGCCATATGAAATGGACACTCTTGAAGAAAAAAAATTCTCAAATGGTTGGTGTAACCCTGTAAGTGAGAAGCTCCAAAGCCGATCATGCCAACTTGCCCAATAAGAGCTTACAAGTTGGGCTATTTTGCTGGTATCTTCTCGGACAGCAAATTGGGCCAATTGGGTTTGTTTGCAAAATTGAACTAACAGAATACGTTACATCTGTGGAAAGAGGTAACCCAATTATGTTACCTACTCTCACCAATTGATAAAAATAAAAATAAAAATAAATTAATTAAAAACGATGAAGTTAACAACTTAACATACCAGATCTTATCTTCAGGATTTGAAATAATATGTTTCTCCCCAAAAAAAAAAAAAGGATTTGAAATATTATAACGCAAATAAAAGGACTAAAAGACTCTACATATTTAATAGAATTAAAGAAGTGCCACTATAATATATATATATATATATATATATATATATATCTCTCTCTCTCTCTCTCTCTCTCTCTCTCTCTCTCTCTCTCTCTCTCTCTCTCTCTCTCTCTCTCTCTCTCTCTCTCTCTCTCTCTCTCTCTCTCTCTCTCTCTCTCTCTCTCATTGGGTCAGTTTGTGCATTCAACCTTAGACCATAATTTTGGGTGGGGAGTATTACTTACGGGTGGCTACAGAATAAATTGAAGTTGGATTAAGAGTGTCTCATCTCCTTTTCGTGGTAGGAAAAATCGGTATAAGATAGGACTGGGACAAATTGGAGGTATTTTGCATTCTTGAAGTGGCTTTAACACTAATGAAATGAGATGAAACAGAAAAAATAAATAAGTATTTTGAGGATGATATTAGAATATGTACAAAAAAATTAGATAATAAATAAGATATGCATAAATATCATATATTTACATATATATATATATATATATATATAAATACTTAAATAAATATAACTTTTATATATATATATATATATATATATATATATAGGCTTAGCATGGGGCAGGGGCAAGGGTGAGCAAACTCTGTCCCCAATCTTATCACCTCTTCAGTGGGTTGTGGAATTTTGTCATCCCTAAACTCAATATCTGTGTTTAAAAATGCACACACATGAGATTTTCAACTATTTAAATAAGAATCTGAGTGAAGACCATGTTTGACGCTTTAACATCATGATAAATTTTCATTTATTCTAAAAATATCAATAATAAAAAATGATGAATTCAACCACTTAACCACTATTTTTTTAGGGATTCTCTAATCATTATTCTAACCATTTATTCTACAATGTAAAAATTTAACAGTGTTTAAACAACGAAAAATGTTGTTTAAACACCTAAACATGTATTTTTTTATACTTTTTTATACACATATATTTTTACAAAACTTAAACAAGTTACTAAATTGTCTACAAATCTTTCTTTAACGAGGCTCCAATGATAAGGCCATCCAAAATATGCCCAAGTTGCACGTGGATGATGGCCTTGATGGTGTGGAACTGAAATTTGACCCAAGATATGTATCAAGTAAAAGGTCAAAAAAAAAAAAGGACACGTAATCCGTATCTGTTTAAGGATTATAAGGATTTTGGGCTTTGTGATGTCATGGAAGTCCATCACATGGAGCCCAATAACAGACCAGCAATCTTCAAGGACTGAGTCCATGTTTTAAACACGTAAAGTCAGTGGGCCCTGCAAGAGTCTTAGGCCCAGTTCTTTTTTTATTTTTTAATAAAGTTACATACACTTTTTATGAGCCCTAGCCACATCGCTCATAATCGGCAAATGATTTTTCTCAGTTCCAAAATTCCGAAATATCAAGATTTCCATTTTATATCATCCACCTCGAATTTCTATGGTTACATTTGCAATGTAATTAAAACCTATCCGGCCATCCCGAGTTCCCTATTTATTTAAGTCTACAAGTATAAGCGTTTGTGAGGCATATGGAGTAAAGGCTAAGATTCAAGTATCCAGGAGAAAATAGGTTAGAGTTGAATATCTATCATATATAAAAAAAATAAAAATAAAAATAAAAGTTTACCAATTTTTAAGTTTACTGATTTGAGTTTGGCTAATGTGATGTTTTAAATATATATTTCTCTTTGGAAGAGTGAAGTTTTATGTAAATAGATTTGCTCCTCTCTCATTTTCCTTTAAGAGTCTGTTTGGATACCGCTTATTTTGCTGAAAATTGAAAATAATAAAAAAATAATTTTTTGTTATTATTCACTTTTAAAATTGCTGATCATTTGCCTCTGTGCACTGTTCATGTCCCATGAACAGTGCAAGAGGCACTGCACTGACAAAAAAAAAAAAAAAAGTGCAAAACGCAAAACATGGAACGTGGAAGTTGAATCCAAACGCTACCTGAGTATACTAACATTTTACGCGCAATGAATAAAATAAGTGTGGATACCATTAGATGTGAAACAATCAAAGTCCATTGGCAAATGACTTTTCACTCCGACAAATTAAGAATTTCATTTAATTCTTTTAAAATGATATTTGTAGGGTCATAATTTGTACCCAAATCCAAAAGTAAGATTGGGTAGGCCTAAAAAACCCCGATACAATGAATTTGTAAAAAGTGAGCTTGAAATCTAGGTTCTAGTGATTTTAAATAACAAAGATGATGGGCTAGACTGCAACATCATACACATGGGATAATTTATAGACCAAAAATTTTCCTCGGACTCTAGCAAAGGATACAGTATCTTATATTTCACTTTTCTCAAAGACAGATTACTGTTATTGAACTTAATGTCTACAGTGTTTTTCTCTCTTCTCCTTTCGATCTCCTTTCCTGAAGGTTCCCTCCCTTTTTTATATCATACTTCCTCTTCTCCACATCCTCCACATATGGATCAGATTACTAGTTTAGATACTTGTCCCATCAGTCCATCCTTGAAATCTTTAGAGACAGTTGTAAGGCTGAACCCTGATACTCATGCATCACTTCCCCATTAATGCGGCCAAAGAGGTAGCTGCAGAGCATTCAATGCGGTAGTAACAGCTTTATCTTAGATATTTCATAGCCCTTTTTCTTATCTTGTACATCCACCATGCCTACCTTACTTATAGGATCTCTTAGAATATCGTCTTTGGTCTTCGGACAGCCCTTTCCTATCTCGACTTTACCTAGCCGAGGACATACTCATCCTCGGACCACCTTCTTGGACAACCTTGATCAGACCTCGCCTCTTTATCCATCAGCACTGTCTCTTGGGCTGAAATTCCACATCCTCGGACCATTTAGTGTCCTCGGATTGGGCCTCTAGCCCAACACATATTCCTAGGCCCATTGACCCCACAATATTTGTGGAAAACATCCACATTGAATTTGTTTGGTTATTCTTGCAGTGTAATCAAAACCTATTTGACTATCCCGAGGCTAAGGAAAATTTGTCCAAATCCCATGACCCTATCAATTAGATCAAGCACTCACCATCACCATTCCATAAAATCTTTTAAATATTATTCAAAATCTTTTTTATAACTAATATAAAGTTGATAGTGAGCTGAATTAAGTCCAATTTGTCCATGTTAGTCGTCCATGACCAAACCACATCCAGAACAATCCACGATGGGGCCAACAAAGAGTATCATGAATATGACTAGGGTTCGTCTACAAACCTCACGATCATCCAGGAAAACCTGGTCGTCTATGTCATACAGGGGTACAGACAACTGAATAACACTTAGTAAATTTTAAAGAGTTGTTAGGGTAATTTTTTTTTCACCTAATTTTATTAAGTACCACCTATTTATTTTCAAATACCACTAATAAATTATTGTGTTTTCCCAAATATTTTTTGCTCTATTATTATGTTAATCTCAAATATTTCACATCTCATTATCTAAATTGGGTTATGATATAAACTATCACAAAAAGCTCAAAAAGCTCATATTTTATCCCATTTTATTATCATTATTTACCTAAGTCCAAAACCAGCCCTATGAGCCCAATATACACATCATATTCTATTTAAAGTCCAAGAATACTTATGCCTAACAATATTTGAAAAACCCATGATTTAAATCCATGGCAAAACAACTTTATCATGGAATTTGAATCTATAATCAAAGCCCATGATTAAAACCCATGGCAATTTTATCAATGGAATTCAAATTCATAATCAAGGCCTATGGTTTAAACCCCTGGAAATTTATTTATCCAAAGCCCAATCACATTGACAATATCAAAGCCCAATTCTCACTGGCAATATTTAAAGGCCAATTCTCATTGGCAACATTAAAAGCCCAATTCTCATTAGCAACATCAAAAGCCCAATTCTCATTGGCAATATCTGTTAGGACATATGTAGTTGTTCAAACTTGTGAACATATGTCGCTATTTTATGTAATTGGCTTATCCTTAGACAAAACGCACTTTACTTGTAATTGGGTAGATCTAGGATGGGTTAAACACTTCAAGAAACAGTGGTTCAAGTTTAAGTGTTGAAGCCGTCAAAGTCTGTCCAAGATACAAGCAAGGAAGTGCAAGATTTTAAAGCTCGATAGATAACCTCGACAGATACATCTATCGAGATTTAAAGAAGCTGTTTAGCCCGAGCCTCGACAGCTGTCTCGACATCTCTCGACACCTCTATCTGTCGAGAATTAAAGAAAACAGAATTCCAAGTCTGTTTCAAGTCCAATCCGTGTGTGTGTCTTTGGGACTTCTTTTCTCCTAACCCTAGACATATAAAAGGATTATTTTAAGGGCCGTAAAAGAGCTGCACAAGTGAATAAGCAGAAATCACAAGATACAAGTTGCATCTTCTCTCTTCATGCAAATTGTGATCTGTGAGAAAAAGTTCGTGCCCTAGTTCATCTCTGATGATTTGAAGAACTTTGCAGCCAACATTCTTTCTTTCTCAAGTTGGTGAGTGAGTCACGTACTGGGATTCGTGCAAAGGAGTAAGACGCGTACTGGGATCCGCGCATCACATTGGTTAGTCACGTACTGGGAGCCGTGCATTGAACTGGAGAAATTGTCACTACAGAACGAGTCCAATTGGGTATTGGGGTAAGAGTTCAACTGTAGGTTGGTGAGGTACTGGGATTCCTTACTTGTAACTGCTCGTTGTGATAATAGTGGAGTTTCGGGAGTGGTGACCTTAAATCACCCGGTGGGGTTTTTGCCTTAGGGTTTTCCCCATTCGTGAACAAATCACCGTGTTATTTATTTTCCGCTGCATAATTTAGTTTCGGTGATTTGTTTGTGCTGCCACGTAAATTTGCATGTTAATTTGATTAATTAATAACTGGGCTAATTTAATTAATCTAAATTATCACAAGGGGTCAACGCGTTTGTGGCCTGTCAAGTGGTATCAGAGCAAGCACACTCTGATTAGGGTTTAATCTACTGTGTGTGATCCATTGACCCCTGCTGTCATGGATAGAGGACAATCTTTAATTATACCTCCTTTATTTGATGGCACTAACTATGCATACTGGAAAGTACGCATGAGAGCTTTCTTGCAGTCTTTAGATGAGAAAGTGTGGCAAGCTGTGGAGATAGGCTGGACCAAGCCTACAGAAGCGCCAGCCGAATGGGATGATGCAAAGATCAAGGCGGCTAACTTCAACAGCAGAGCATTGAATGCCCTATTCAGTGCAGTCACCAATGAGGAGTTTAAGAAAATTTCCTCAACTGAAACTGCGAAGGAAGCATGGACTATCCTCCAGACAACCTATGAGGGCACCAAGGCTGTCAAAGATTCAAAGCTACAAAGGCTCACCACACGCTTTGAAGAGATTAAAATGGAGGAGGATGAGTCGTTTGATGAGTTCTATGCCAAGCTGAAGGACATAGTGAACTCAGCCTTCAATCTTGGGGAAACCATCCCAGAACCCAAGATTGTAAGAAAGGTGCTCAGATCGTTGCCGGAAAGATTCCATGCTAAGATCACGGCAATTGAAGAATCAAAGGATATTGACAGAATTCCTTTGACTGAGCTAGTTGGAAACTTGCAAACCTATGAGTTAGGGCTGACTAGGTTAGGCAAGTCAAGTAAGGGCAAGAGTTTGGCACTGAAGGCCAAAAGCAGTGACACGGATGACTCGTCAGATGATGAAGATTCCAAGATGAAGTCCTACATCACAAGGCAGTTCAAGAAGTTCATGAAGAATGCCAACGGAAAGGGCTTCAACAGAGACCGCAGACAATCCAGTTCTTCACAATTCAAGAATCCGGATAAAATGAAGAAGGATGTCAAGGATGGCGGTCAGTACACTGTTCCCACAGGACCAAAGTGCTTTGGGTGTCAAGGCTTTGGACACATGAAACAAGAGTGTCCTACGTACTTAAAGAGCATAGGGAAAAGCAAGGCACTTGCTGTTACCTTAAGCGACACAGAGCCAGAGGATGATTCCGAGGATGAGGACGACAGAATCTTGAATGCCTTCACTGCCACTGTTAATCCTACTGATGGGGTTACCGAGAAAGCGGATGAAGAAGAAGAGTTGGTGGAATCCAAGTGTGAGATCATGGATGATCAAGATGATATCCACACTGCCTATGAGAAGCTATACAAGCTCTCGGAAAAGCATGAGAAGCTCTATAGGCTGGCCACCAAGAAACTCAGTGATGTGGAACTTGACCGTGAGGAACTGTCCACAAAGGTTGATCAAGCGAATCAAACCATTGGAGCACTGAGGTTCGAGAACAATTTCTTGGCTGAGAGGACCAAGAAGCTTGAAGCAGAGCTGTTTCAAGTCAGAGCACAACTGGAGAGGACGTCAAGCGCCAAACTGGACAAAATGCTAGATGCTCAGAGATCTTCTTCGGATCGTACTGAATTGGGGTATGAATTCTCTCTCTCTAATACTCCTACTTCTAGTACTACTGTCTTTGTTCCACCCGCTAATAACATTAAAACTGAGGAGAATAATGTTAAAACTGATTTAGCTAGTGAGAACGTAGACAAGGAAAGGTCCATCCTAGGAGCACCCCCTAAAATTGAGAAAAGGGAATCTAGAAACCCTAGGAATAAGAGGGCTAACTCTCAAAAGACCAAACAGAAGAAGCCGCATCTCTGTTATCATTGTGGTCTCGCCGGTCACACTCGACCAAATTGCTACAAGTGGCTCGCCACTCAAAAGAGTAATGGCGAAATAGCATCTGGGAGCCAGAATCAGCTTCAGTCTTCTCTCGCTCCTCTTGGAGACATTCTAAAAGCCCTCATGTTCCTTTCAAACTTGAACGGTTCATATTCTTCTCCCCCTATACCGGCTCAAGAGTCAACCAAAAGGAAAGGATCTTCCAAGGTGTGGAAGCCAAAGGGTTCCAAGTGATTTTAGTCACTTCTTCTTCTCTCTCTATTTTGTGTGTTGCATTACTTGTGTGTTTCTTTACTGTTTTGAGTCAGTCTAGTTTTATGCATTGTTTTGCTTTACATGTTTTTGTTTGTGTGTTTTCAGTTTTGTGTTTTATTTTTGCTTCTCTTATAAAAATAAAAAAAAAAATTGAAAAAATGAAAAATACAAAAACAGTGTGTGTTTGTGTGCATCAGTTCATGTGAACTTTTGTAATGGCCATTGAAACAGAGTTTTCTAAACTTTGTGTCATCTATAGCTTAGATGAGCACTCTTCTGCACAACTAAGCGAGTGAGCTTTGTAGCTCTTTGTTTGTGATGAGTAAGGTTAAGTGATCTCTTCTTCTTAACACTCGTATCACTCTTTTTGACGGGTTGAACTAGAAAATCCTAAGAGAAAGGCATAAATAACCATCTCACCACTGTTACTCGCCAATCATAAAATGACATCTGTATGCTTCGGCATAGCAAAAGTGCAATGTCAAGGACACCTGTATGCTTCGGCATAGCAAAAGTGCAGTGTCAAAAGCTTAACATCATTGGGTATTTCTTTTCTTTCTCTTGTATGCCCATGCATGATATGCTTGTTAAAAGAAAATATGCAAAGAAATAATAAGCAAAAAGATTAAAAATGCTTTAAAATATGGTTGCAAGCGTGTTTTCTAGGAGATGTGGGAGTTATAGGATGTACCTCAAAGGTGATAGTCCCCATCGAGCAGTTATGATTGTGTGTGAGTTAAAGTGATTTTCTCATATCTCAAATCGTCATAACATTGAGACACTTATGCAATCTTGCGATGTTTTCACACACAACACGCAATACTCTTTGCTATTCTTGATACATGTGCAGGTACAATGTGATTTGGCCATCACAAGGTTGACATGCGTTAATGTGTGCTCATTAAACTGTCTTAACTCGTTTTTGAAAGATAAAATTGGTTAGACTTGTTTAATGTGTGTGTGTGCGTGTTTTGAGATACATGTGCATCATATTTCTTGTTGAGAGATGTTTTTGAGAGCTTAATGTGTTGGTTGTATCCTTGGTTGAGTTGCATGCATGATTGCATTCATGTCTGTGTTTTTCCTCTTTTGAAAAACTGCTTTGAAAGGCATCTCGACACCTCCTCGATACCTCTCGACACATAGCCATCTGTCGAGATCCCTAGACTCATTCTTATCGCAGTCTCGACAGATACCTCGATAGCAGCTGGATCGATCGAGAAACTTTCTGTTTGCTCGATAGCTCCTCGATAGCTTCTGGATCGATCGAGGTCACCACATGCTTGTTTCTTCTTCCTCGATAGCTAACCTCGATAGCTTCATCTGTCCACGAGCATTTCTCGACAGCTTACCTCGACAGCTACCTCGACAGATCTCGATACCTGCATCTGTCGAGATTTACTGAGATTCTATATAAGGGTCCTTCGCGATTTTGAAATCACTTCTCTCGATCTCTCTCGCTCGAAAACACTTGGATCTCTCTCAAAATCTTTTCCCTCTCCCTCCAAACCTCTCTCAAGGCTTTCTCAAGTGTTTCTTCACTTTCTTCATCATTTGGTAAGCCTTTTATCTCTCATTTCATGCATTGCATTGTTTTCAAAACCCTAGGTTTGTGTTTTTTTGAAAATTTTTGGGAGTTTTCAAAATTGTCGGGATTTTCCTGAAATTTTTGGGTTGGTTTTCGAGTTCTGATCTTCAAAACCACATGCATTGCATCACATTAGCATTCTAATTGTATTTTCATGCATTTAGATGTGTGCCTTCCTATTGTGTGCTGTTAGGTTTGGATTGGGCTGAGCCCATGATGTGTTTTGAGTTGCATGTCACATGCTCATGCATTTTCATGCATACGTTCTTTTCATTTCAATATTTCTTTCTGCCAATATTGAATTGTTTGGGACTTTTCTGTTTGTCTCTTCTTTCCCCTCTTCTATGTTTACGTTAGTAGCGTCTATGGCTCCTAAACGTAAGTCTATTCCTCCTAGGAACCCCATGCGTTCTAAGGGGCAGTCTTCTTCTGATTCTACCCCTGTGTCTGTTCGGTTCCGTGATGAGAAAGCCCATAAGGATTTCTCGGAGAACTTTTCTAAACGCGGTGTTCATTCGGAACGCCACGTCGTCTTGGCAGACTTTGCCGACACTGACCTTCCCGATGTCATTCACACTCGGGGATGGGAGTTACTGTGTGACGTCCCGGTCACGTCTCCTCTCGTGCTGATTCAGGAGTTTTACTCCAACATCCACGGGATTGATTCGTCAGTACCTTCCTTCTTCTCTAGCGTTCGAGGTACGCGCTTCTGTGTCACCCCAGAGCTTGTCTCTGAGGTACTCCATGTCCCTAGGGTGGATCATCCCGATTACCCTAGTTGTGAGCGTCTCTGGACTGTGTCCAAAGACGAGATGATCTCGGCGTTCTGTGAACGTCCTACCCTTTGGGGAGATCACATGTACACACCATGTCGACCTTTTGCTAAAGGTCCTAGATTTCTTAACATGGTGATGACCTTTGTTTTGCACCCACTGTCTCACTACAACTCGATCACAGAGCCTCGTGCTCGGTTCTTGTTGTCCCTCCTTGAGGATCTCTCTATAGACTTTCCTTCTCACTTCATCTTTTCTATTATCGATGTCTATAGAGATACGGCCACCCGTGATAAGCTCATTTTCCCTTCCGCTATCACGAGGATTTTGGGTCGTTTTTCCATTCCCTTCCCTACGTCCGATCATTATCATGTCATGTCTGCCATAGACGCCGCTACCGTAAAACGTAGCGAGGCACAGTTCAGATCGCGACAGCCGGATGCTGCACCTCCTTCCACCCGTCCGACCACCTCCAGATCCGCTCGAGCATCTACCTCTTCTTCTACGAGCGAGGTCACACTAGGAGACGTCATGACGCTGTTACAGCGCATGGACGCTCGCCTCGATACACTCACCACTGAGTTGTATCAGGTGAATGTCCGTGTTGGCCGCATCGCTAGGCGACAGGCGACCATGGGCGGCTTTGCATCAGAGGCTTCTCCTCCGCCACCTCATGCGTCGTCTGAGACCGAGGCTGATGATGATGGCGATGATGATGATGCTTCCGACGATGATGATGATGGAGATGCTGACTCATCGGATGAGATGTCTACTTGACACTCTACCCTTTGTCACTCGTGACAAAAAGGGGGAGTAGTTTTGTATGAGAGTAGTCATACTTAGGGGGAGTGTTAGCATAGGACATAGGACATTTTTGTTAGGGGGAGTGTGCTTTGAGGGATGTAGTGAGATGATCAGATGTATTTCTTTTCTTTCCTTATCTTTTAGAGATACTTTGATCATGTTCTACCATACATTGTACTTATATTCTTCTTATATATGATGATGTATGTTTCTTTCACCTACCTTTCATGTGTTGTTTCTTTTCTGTCTTTATACACATGTTTCTTTACTTGTATGCAATCTATTATTTCTGTTTCACACAAAGATGCCTTGATGTGTTTTGTTTATAAGTGTTTCAGAAATACAGGTTGTCAAAGTCTTCTTGCCATAAACTCTCTTCTTGCAAAGTTTTTCAAGAGTTTGTGTTAGGATAGATTTTACTGTATGTAACAAGTGAATATGAGTTGAGTGATTTATGACTTCTCTCATATCTTCATTTGTATGTTGTGGTTTTGTCACGGATTGCCAAAGGGGGAGATTGTTAGGACATATGTAGTTGTTCAAACTTGTGAACATATGTCGCTATTTTATGTAATTGGCTTATCCTTAGACAAAACGCACTTTACTTGTAATTGGGTAGATCTAGGATGGGTTAAACACTTCAAGAAACAGTGGTTCAAGTTTAAGTGTTGAAGCCGTCAAAGTCTGTCCAAGATACAAGCAAGGAAGTGCAAGATTTTAAAGCTCGATAGATAACCTCGACAGATACATCTATCGAGATTTAAAGAAGCTGTTTAGCCCGAGCCTCGACAGCTGTCTCGACATCTCTCGACACCTCTATCTGTCGAGAATTAAAGAAAACAGAATTCCAAGTCTGTTTCAAGTCCAATCCGTGTGTGTGTCTTTGGGACTTCTTTTCTCCTAACCCTAGACATATAAAAGGATTATTTTAAGGGCCGTAAAAGAGCTGCACAAGTGAATAAGCAGAAATCACAAGATACAAGTTGCATCTTCTCTCTTCATGCAAATTGTGATCTGTGAGAAAAAGTTCGTGCCCTAGTTCATCTCTGATGATTTGAAGAACTTTGCAGCCAACATTCTTTCTTTCTCAAGTTGGTGAGTGAGTCACGTACTGGGATTCGTGCAAAGGAGTAAGACGCGTACTGGGATCCGCGCATCACATTGGTTAGTCACGTACTGGGAGCCGTGCATTGAACTGGAGAAATTGTCACTACAGAACGAGTCCAATTGGGTATTGGGGTAAGAGTTCAACTGTAGGTTGGTGAGGTACTGGGATTCCTTACTTGTAACTGCTCGTTGTGATAATAGTGGAGTTTCGGGAGTGGTGACCTTAAATCACCCGGTGGGGTTTTTGCCTTAGGGTTTTCCCCATTCGTGAACAAATCACCGTGTTATTTATTTTCCGCTGCATAATTTAGTTTCGGTGATTTGTTTGTGCTGCCACGTAAATTTGCATGTTAATTTGATTAATTAATAACTGGGCTAATTTAATTAATCTAAATTATCACAAGGGGTCAACGCGTTTGTGGCCTGTCAATATCAAAACCCAATTTTCACTGGCAATATTTAAAACCCAATTCTCATTGGCAATATCAAAGCCCAATTTTCATTAGCAATATCAAAAGCCCAACTTACACTGGCACTATTAATAGCCCAACCTAACTACTTGACACTGTTTTATCAAAAGCCCAAGGCAATTAATACTTGGCAAAATACTATGTCATAATTATTTCATTTAAAAGTCCAATAATGAACAATGCTTTAGATTCTTAAACCTATTACTATAATATTACAAACTCATGGAATTTATGAATTATTTATTCTCAAAACCCATGGCAATCATCTTATAAAAGCCCATGGAAAGTTATGATTATTTATCTTGGACACATGACATTTATTTATTCCATATCATATTATAAACCGATGTTCACTATTTATCTTACATCACAACATTCATAATATTTATTTCCAAAACTCATGACAATTATTCACCTTACAAGCATATTATGATTATAAAAAAAAAAACAATGAGAATATCACATTATTCCACTATAATGGTTGTTACCATATTTTATTTGAAACCCATGGATATTGCCTCTATTTAAAACCCATGGTAAATATTATATTGGAAGTCATTATTTAAAAGCCCCAAAGAAAATATCATTTACAAAAATAATCCATAACAAAAATTATGAGAAACTATACAAATTGTTATTTAAAGCCCATGGAAATTAATACCCAAGACCTATCATAAATATTTATTAAAGTTCATGGATTCATTTTATTTCTACTAACAACTAAAGCCCATGTGGAATAAAAATTCATCGCAATATATGGTAACTTTGTCCATTTTGTAGGGATGAGAAAGCAAAAGGATAGGCCCAAGTGGTGAGAACCACCAAGTCAGCGGCTCACCAAAATACTTAGCTTTCATGGCCAAGTCCAACATGAAATCTCAGCCAAAATAGCCCATGTGTGAAAACTGACCCCGCTGGAGAACTCCGTTCAGTTCTATCTTCCACAAAAGGTCACCTCAATAAGCAACCAAGCTCCTAAACCAAAGGAGGAGCTGGCCACTTGTCCCACTGCCAACTCTAATGTGAACAGTGCCAGAGGCTAACACCTAAAGGCTAATGGGCAATAAATATCATTCTTTCCCAAGTTTTGGTCACAACTTAAGGAAGCCATAACCAAGACCTCCAAGCTCATGCAATCCTCAACCAAATAGTTTATTTTCTTACTAAAAATGTATGTAATTGGTTCATGAACCAAACCCATGAATACTAAAGGGGAAAATTTGGGAACATGTGATTTGGTGGGCATAAAGGGATCTCTAGTGGAACCCTCTAAAGTGGACTTAAAATTTGACACTTGGCTTGGGGTGTTGAATCTTACTTCCTATGGTCCAAATCTCAGTTGCAGTACTAGGATTACCCTTTAATACCTACCTTAATCCTATTGGCTGAACACAATCTCAGAATTCTTAGCATTTATTGAGGACAAATTTTTCACCCCATATGACGTTATTTCATTGGCAACCCGCACCACATCATCATTATCATGGATTTTGAAAAAATCTCTTTTAAAGCCCAAAAGAATCCATATTTACATAAAAAGGAGTCAAAGCCCATGGTTCAAGCTCATGGCACATCATCTCATTTTCAGCTTATGATTTTCATCAAGGGAATTTTGGGAGTCGTAATTTGGAGAGCCAAGAAGTATATTCAGAAAAGCTCTAATGGTTCAAAGTTGATAAAGGAAAGCATGTTACTTGGCATGTCTTTCCCAATTCCCTGAACTCTGACAGGTCAATGCGTAATAGGTAACATCTGGTAAGTCTATTATATGACATAACACTTAAAATGATAAAACTCCTTATGCTCTTTACATAAAAATTAATGTTCATCATATAATATAAGTTTAAAAGTGTAATTATATTATTTCATATAAATTATATTATTATTTTCATTTAAATCAATTTCAAGCACATGGCTAAATATATATATTAATATCTCATATTTAGCATTAAATACTCTCCTTACTTTCCAAGATTTGGTTAAAATACAAAGAGATCATAATTATATCTCTAAAACTTCATCAAATATCAACCAACTAGTCTATTACTTACTAAAATTATATATGGACTAAAAATATAATTTTACAAAAAAGGAAACTTAGCAAAAAATGCCAACAATAGTTTTAGCAGAAACTATCTTAACTCCAACAGAAGCTGCAACAGCTTTAGTAGAAACTGTCTTAACTCCAACAAAAGCTACAACAACTCCAGCAGAAACTGCAACAGCTCTAGTAGAGAAACAGCTACAACAAAAGCTGCAGTACCTTCTGCAGAAACTGCAACAGCTCCAGCAGCAGCTGCAGTACCTCCTACAACAGCTGCAGTACCTCCAACAACAACTTAGTTAGTTGACACAAGTCCTAAAATGACATCACTTGCCCATTAATGGTCAATCCCAACAACTACCTGCTATACCAAAAGAAGTAAGGATCCTAGAAAAGAAATCCTACCATTTTAAGCTAAGATCCTTAGCCTCCAGCTGCGGTACCAGAAATAGAAAGGTCCCATAAAAGTTATCTTACCATTTTCACCCAAACCATGAATTTAATGCTAAATATTTTCCTCCAGCAAAAGATGTCATTCAGATGACATCATCCAACAACTACTACTATAGAGCTGACAACTGTGACTGACAGCTATAACAGCAGCTCCAGCAACATTAAAGGCCCAAACTTTCTTCTTTTGGCTAAAAAAACAAAAACCCTCTAATAAAACCACTTCCTTTGACTCCTTAAACGCAGTGATCTTAGCAAGGAATCTCTCAGGTAGATATTTAAGCACCTTTCTCACAATCTTGGGTTCAGGAATGGTTTCCCAAAGATTAAATGTTGAGTTCACTATGTCCTTAAGCCTGGCATAGAACTTATCAAATGACTCATCATCCTCCATCTTGATTTCTTCAAAGCTAGTAGTGAGCCTCTGAAGTTTCGAATCCTTGACAACCTTAGTTCCTTCATAGGTTTTCTGGAGAATGGTCCATGCCTCCTTTGCAGTTTCAGTAGAAGATATCTTCTTGAACTCTTCATTTGTCATTGCACTGAATAAAGCATTCAATACCCTGCTGTTGAAGTTTGCTACCTTGATCTTTGCATCATCCCAGTCAACCAGTGCTTCCTTCGGCTTGGTCTAGCCTATCTTCACAGCTTGCAACATTTTCTCATCTAATGACTGCAAGAAAACTCTCGTGCGTACTTTCTAGTATGCATAGTTAGTATCATCAAATAAAGAAGGTACAATCAGTGACTGTCCTTTATCCATGACAAACAGGGGTCAATGGTCACAGAGCAAATATTAAACCCGAATCAGTGTGTGCCTGCTCTGATACCACTTGATAGGTCAAAATATATGGACCCCTTGTGATGGATTAGTTGATTAATTAGTCAAGTTTAATTAAGTAATCAATTTAACATGCAATGTACGTGGCAGCACAAACAAATCACCAACTAAATAAATATGCAACGAAAAATGAATTGACAAGGTAATTTGTTTATGAATGGGGAAAACCTCCGAGGCAAAAACCCCACCAGGTGATTTTAAGGTCACCACTCCCGAGAATTCACTATTATCAAAACAAGCGGTTACAAGTAAAGGAATTCCAGTACCTTATACCAACCTACGGTTGAATCCTTACCTCAATACCCAATTGGACTTATCTATAGTAACAATCTCTCCTTGTATTGCACGACTCTCAGTACGTGACTAACCAATAGATGCGTAGATCCCAGTACGCGATTTGATCACCAACTTGAGAAGGATGTTGGCTGCAAAGTTCTTCTGTTCATCACACGATGAAGATCATGAAGTTGTTGGTCACAAAACTCTATGGTGTAAATACACAGCAGCTTCTTCAAGATGAACTAAAGCAAATTCTATCTCTAGTCACAATTTGCATGAACAAGACTTTACTTAATACTCACGCAACCCTAGACGGCCCTTAAAATAATCCTTATATATGTTTATGGTTGTGAGAAAAGAAAGCTTAAACATACATTCACAAATTGGATGAAAATCAACTCTGAAAAACTAAACTTCATAAATCTCAACAAATACCCTAGCTGTTGAGCCTCGAGCTAAAACTGCTCTATTAAACCTCGATAGATACTAGCTGTTAAGCTATCTATCGAGCTTTAATGAATAGCATTTCTTCACTTAATTCTTGGACAGATTTACATGGCTTTAACACTTAAACTTGAAACATTGTTTCTTGAAACATAAAACACATCCTAGATCTACCCAATTATAAGTAAAAGTACGTTTTCTCAAATGATTGGCCAATACATAAAAAGTTGACATATGTTCCTAACATGAATTACATATGTCCTAACAGCTGGACATTCGTTATTTGGACATTGACCATTATTGGACATACCTTATTATATTGGACATGAACTATACCACAGTTGGATATGGACTATTGGACTCGTCTCATACTAGACATATGATGCTAATTAATTACTTTCTAATAATGGACATCACTTAATATACATTATAATAACATCCAACTCACCATTTTATCAAATCTATCCAATTAAATATATTATTTATTTCAACCATTATTATGATTCTAAGAATTTGGGCTTTATCTATTTTGTAGGCTTAAAAATGCACTGGAAGCCATTGGTCTATGTAGCCTAATGTTGAGTTCCGAATTGGACTCCTCAAAACAAATTCGGGTGTAGCAAAGTCACACTTCCAGCGGAAGACACATGGCTATGCGCAAAAACCACCCTCGACAGCATTTTATGCAAGGTTACCCCAAATACTCACCATGTGTCATATTACCCAAAAAAGCAAAGCAACCCCAAAAGCAAATCTCCCATTTATAGCCAAATTCTAGGATAATTAAGTCTGTTGTCCTGCCCCTGATCAGTCTTACGTTTTTTGGACTTTTACTAATCAATCCATTAAGTTTCACTATAAAGGGAACTACCATCAACTCATGGAGGACAATAAATCTTATCATAAAATTCCTCACCCATCATGCTATTTTCAACCCATATGTCAGTCCCTTAGTTTAGAAACTAGCCTTTAGTCCATAAATACTCATATACACTTACCCATAAACATCACATTCCATTTTCTCTGAAAATCCCAACACCTTAAAATAGACACAAAACCCCTCTGAAATTTCTGATTTTCTTGTCACTTTGCTTGTGGTTCAACTCTTCCCAAGCTCATAAATCATTCCTCTTAGCCCACACTCACTTAGCCTCAAACATTCCCTTTCTTTTTTAGCATATTCACAGCCCATAAATGCTTCGAAATTAGTCATAAACAACCTTTACCAATTAAAACTTAGTTTCAACATTAACTATATCATACCATCACAAGCTTACATACCCACTCACTCTAAATAGCCTATACTACACCATTCATGCCCCACATATATTATTCCCCAAAAATTTAAGTTCAATATTTGCTGAGCTGAGCTAGAATCTCTTTCTCCCTTCATTCCATCCTATTTTTTCCTCTTTTACTTGTAATTATGAAGCCTTTAATCCTTGTTTATTGTTATTATGATGAAAACCATAATGTTTTGGATACTATGGAAGTTTTCCCTTGTGTTGGCTTAATAATAATGAAGAAACTATATGATTTTTATCATGTAAACACATTTATTGACTAATTAGATGTTACCACTAGAGGTCTGTCATATTCATTGTTGAACCAATTTTCCTCTTCTGTACTTGTCATAATGGACCCAATTTTATATTAACAAACTACGTAAGAAATGCATAATTTTTACTATGCAAATACATTTATTGATTTTCCAATCATCTACCATTGGACGTTTCTCTTGCTCCCCGCTAGACTATTATTTAAGTACTTGTCGTGATAGGCCATTCTTTGTGCTAGCTTATCTTTGCAGGAGGTATTTGTGGGACCTTACTATATTCTTTGTTGGATGCAACCTAGAACTTGAGCAAAATGGGTCTTTCACACTTCATCGATAGCCTTTAGGCCATGTTCCAAGCCTAAAGTCGAGTCTCGATCTTGACTCCCTAAACATCATATGGGCAATGAAAAAAACGCCCCCAACAAGGGTATTTCTACAAACTCTATGCAATCAAACCCCAATCTGTCATTCCAGAACGTGAGATGGGAAAATCCACACCATTTTCTCCATTAACTCCACACATCTCCCACAATGATAATGGATCCGAACAAATAGATCCACTCCAAACTCTCTATAAAAGAATCAAGTCTCATTCTACTGAGGTAAGTTTTACTACTCACTAATTCACCAAGAAACTGACTTAACCGTCGGAGGGTCATTGGCCGGTTGACACCGATCACCCTTGACAATCTTTTTTTCTCTTTAGGTCACTAAGTCATCATCGTAGGCCGAAGCATTTAGCCTACTAATTTTCATGCATCATTAGTTGGTGTCGTTTATGGCGAAGTTAAGCAAAGTTTCTAAGTGTTAACAGTCTTGCTTTCCAACACAAAAGGGATGCATGGTTCAGACTAGGTCGATTGCAACCAATCCAGAACATCAAGAGAGTGGAAATGCCTCCAGTCTTCCAAATCGTGCAACAGCACTGCGACCACTGTCCGTCTAGCAACAGCTACAGTCCATGGCAGTTGCAATGGCGAACTTGACTCAACAAAATAGGGAGTTAACTAGAAAAGTCAATAAACAACATCGACAGCGACACTGTAAATACTACATTTTGTACCCCTTACGACTCGGGCACCCGTTCTCCAATGATGCTCAAACATTAAGGCCCAAAGTCAGTTTAGAGCCTAATCAGATATCAAATTGACTTGAAAAGTGTAAAAATGGAAAACATATCCTTTTAAATGAGCAAAAATCTATTTTTGGAAACAAAAGACCAAGGTAGCCCTTGGCCCACGTATCTGGGCAGCAGCCTGCGTACATGAGCCAAAGCATGCGTCCACATGCACACTCCTACGTACGCAGCTAGGGTTTCAAAAACATTAAAAAAAATGCAAGTTTTTAGCAATAATGGTTGAGATTTGGAATGAATCTCACATTGTTTGGGAGTCATTTCAAACCACATATTTTCCACTATAAAAAACTTTACAGGGTACATTTTCAAAACACCTAGAAAATCCTCAGGAAAAATCTAAGATTCACTAGAAAATAGTGAATCAAAAGATAATTTTTCACAAAACACCCTCAAGTCATTTTTATCTGATTAAGACCTTTTCTGGCCCCAATCCTTTGAGTTTAAAGCTTGCAATAACTGTTTTATTAAATTGTGATAGATTTGACTGAGAGAAACGGTCAAAATCAAAGCTTGGGAACTCCTTTTTGAGGAATCAAGCTTCAACCTTACTTTCTCTTTTTTAGCATTTCTTTTATCGTATTAATCTTGTTTCTTTGCTTTGTTTATGGTTATATATGCTTTGATTTGGGTATTCCTATCTGACATCATAAACCTTGGCGATTTGAACAAGTATGGTTGCATGATGAAGGCTGTCATATGACTGTGGAGGAGGTTTGGAATTCGGTCCAGGGCTGTATGTCTCCTTTAGCTACGGTGAAGACTAAATTGGAGAAGATTCAGGTGGGTTTGAAGTTGTGGAGTAGAAATTATTTTGGGAACATTACTAAATAGCTTGCTATTGTTCGGAAAAAGCTAAAGGACACTGAAACAAAACCTGTGCACAATAGGGGGAGTCAAGATGATTTGATTTTATCTCTTAAGGAGGAATTGCGGACCTTGTTGTTGCAAGAAGAAAAATTATGGCAGCAAAGGGCAAAGACAGCATGGCTGAAAGAGGGTGATCAAAACTCAAAATTTTTCTATAGTAGGGCTTCGCATCGGTTTAGGCGGAATGAGATTTTGAAACTTAAAAAGGATTATGGTAGTTAGTGCGAAGGGGAGCATCAGATAGCCACTTGCTTTGTGGATTATTTTACCTCCTTATTTCGGTCAGATGAGCCTGCTATAAGCAACATGGATGAAGTTTTGGATGCTACTCCACAGGTTGTAACCCATGAGGTGAACCAAATTTTGTTGGTAGAGTTCACCAAAAGGGACGTTGATTTGGCTTTAAAGCAGATGTCGCCTTTAAAGGCTCTTAGACCTGATGGCTTGCCTCCTATTTTCTTCCAACACTATTGGGACAAGATTGGGGTGGATGTGGCACAAGCAGTTTTGACTTAGCTAAATTCAGGTACTATTTATCCACCCTTAAACCATACTTATATTACTTTAATTCCTAAAGTAAAATGCCCTGAACAAGTCACGGAGTTTCGCCCTATTGCCTTATGTAATATTGTGTATAAGCTTGTGTCTAAGGTTTTGGCAAACAGGTTAAAGAATTTTTTACCGGATATTATTTCTAAGTCCCAAAGTGCTTTCCAGTCCGATAAGGCAATTTCTGATAATATTCTTGTGGCTTTTGAATCTCTTCATCATATGAAGCATAAAAAGGTGGGTAAATCAGGTTTTATGGCTATGAAGCTTGATATGAGTAAGGCGTATGATCGTGTGGAATGAATTTTCTTGTGTCGACTTATGGAGAAGATGGGTTTTAAGGATCGTTAGATTCAGTTAATTTATGGTTGTATTAGTTCTGTTTCTTACTCTATCCTCGTGAATGGGGAGCCTCATGGTGATATTAAACCTTCTAGGGGTCTTAGACAGGGCGATCCTCTGTCTTACTATCTATTCCTTTTGGTGTCTAAAGGTCTTAACGATTTAATCAAACAAGCTGTGGCAACAGGTGATATTAGAGGTTTTTCCTTGTGTCGCAACAATCCTCGGATATCTCATTTATTTTTTGTAGACAATACTCTCCTTTTTTGTAGAGCTGAAATTAGGAAGGTTCAGATTATTCAATACCTTTTATAGAAGTATGAGTTAGCTTCGGGTCAGAAGATTAATCCGGGTAAGACCACTTTGTTCTTTGGAAATTCTGTCTCTATCTTATAAAAAAATGCCACTAAAAATCTGCTTTGTGTTCTGGAGATTAAGGAATATGAATGTTATTTGGGGCTTCCTGCAATGGTAGGAAAGAATAGAAGGGCCAACCTCACTTATATTAAAGAAAGAATTTGGGGCAAGCTTCAAGGGTGGAAGGAAAAATTACTTTCTCAGACAGATAGGGAGGTGCTGTTGAAAGCGATTGTACAAGTATTCCCACTTTTGCTATGAGTTGTTTTAAACTTCCTGTGGGTATTTGTAATGACATTGAAGCTATGATTCGAAGATTTTGGTGGGGTCAACGGGGTGATCGTAGGAAGATACATTGGAAAAAATGAGATATCTTATGTAAACCAAAATCTAAAGAAGGCCTGGGTTTTAGGGAATTGAGTAAGTTTAATGAGGCTATGTTAGCAAAGCAGGTTTTGTGGTTGGTTCATGAGACGAATTCCCTTTTTTACAAAGTGTTTAAGGCTAAATATTTTCCTACGGGTACCATTTTTGATGCCAAGGCGGGTTCAGGGTCTTATGCTTGGAAGAGTATTCTTAAAGCTCGAAAGGTGATATTATTGGGTGCCCATTGAAGGATAGGTGATGGATCCTCTGTTAAGATTTTTAAGGACTCTTGGCTGGCTGGTGCTCATTCAGGAAAAGTCCTTTCCCCAGTTTCAATTTTGTCAGAGGATGCCACGGTGGACCAGCTGATTGATAGGGATTCACGGTGGTGGAATACAAGTTTGGTGGATTCTATTTTTATACCATTTGAAGCGCAACAGATAAAGTCCATCCCGATCTGCCATTTTGCTCAGAAATTTTTTTTTTTTTTTTTTGGCCTTATTCTCGGACTGGTATGTATCAGGTGCGTTCGGGATACCATTGTTGGATAAAAATCTGGTTTTGTATCTCATACAAAACACACAGCGAAAGCAACAAACAAGGATCTATTTCATTCGTGATTGACAACATGCACTATGTAAATTTCAGAATTTAAGAACAAGATAGCGTACCTTGGTGTGGAGAATTTCAAAACAAAGATTAGAAGCACTTGGGAAAACTTTTAATCTTCACTCCAATTCCACTTTACGCCCAAAATGTGTGGTCTCTCAATCAGTTTTCAAAGGGAGAATGAAAGTGTGTCTCACACTCTCTCTTTTTCTCTACGATTCTTTTCTTAAAAATAAAATCTCATAAAAAATTGTGTATGTTTCTCCCTTTATAACTAACTGATTATCTAATTGGGCCGACCTATTGGGCCTTTCCAATTGGGCTTTAGTGTGTGGCTTGGAATGGGACCAAAAATGACCAATAAGACACTAGCTCCAATGGGCCTTGGGTTTCTCCGTCAACTCTTGACAAGTCCAAAGCTACCATTAATTATATTTAATGCCACTATATAAATATAATTGCACTCTAGGTCTTATTAATAAATTATATCTCAAGACTTTGTTTTACACGCAACCCCTTCATAAAATATTCGTAGTAATACAAAGTCATGAACGTAGACTGCCACTTTGTAAATTACTACATCTTATCCTTGAGTACCCAGTTTAATCCTTTAAAGTTATTCATCATATATTTATGAAATTCAATTTCATAAATATATACTTTAGTAATTTCTTACCAAAGTGGTTAGGCCTAACTCTCTGAATAACTGAACCCATTAAACATATCTCAAGGGAATATTTTATATCTCCATCAAGAGACTATGAATTCCATCTTGAGAATATATGTTCCATCAACACTAAATGTAGCTGCCCAACATACTGAGGTTTTGACCGTTATTTTAGATCTTACTCCTGATATATCAAAGCAACCTACACCTCATGATCAAGTCCATTATTCTCTCAGGATTAAGAGTTCATGCAAATAGAAGTCGTGAGATTTATTATTCATTTGACAGTCGTTAGAAGAATAATAAATCTCACAGCGGTCCAGTTCAATATGTCTTAACTCTTAAAACATATCAACATATCAACTAGAAGTCACCACTTCCATAATCAAGACAAATCATCTTAGTTGATACGTTATAGTCTTCGTAGATGAAATGCCCAATTTCATCACCGACTACGAACTATAAATGCTGAGTTTACAAAGAACTTATGATTTATATCTTTTGTGACTTTTCATATAAATCACATACTATGCATCTCATGGACTATATGATAATGTCCGAATATTCATGTTACCATTATTTTAGATAAGAAATAAACAACTTTATTAAACACAACATTAAGTCATACATAATGTCATACATAGCATCATACAATAGGATTTAAGGGCACATATCCTAACAATCTCCCACTTGCCCTAAAGACTATTGTGCACTAATCTAACTCCCATTCCCTCCAAATGTGACTCGAAGGTCCTTTGAGGCAAGGTTTTGGTAAAAGGGTCTGCTAGATTATTTGCACTTTCAATCTTTGCCACCACAACATCTCCACGAGCAACAATGTCTCGAATGATGTGATATTTCCTCTCAATGTACTTTCCTTTCTTGTGATTCCTTGGATCTTTGGATTGTACAACCGCTCTACTATTGTCGCAAAACAATGTGATGAGAACTTTCTCCATTCTTACAACACCAAGGTCAGAAAGGAATTTCTTGAGCCAAACAGCCTCCTTTGCTGCTTCACAAGCAGCAACGTACTCGGCTTCCATGGTAGAGTCCGCAATACAAGATTTCTTAACACTCCTCTAACTTATGGCTCCACCTCCCAAGGTGAAAACACATCCTGAAGTGGATTTTCTGAAATCTAGATCCGATTGAAAATCTGAATCTGTAGAGCCAATGGGAATCAAATCCTCACAATGGTAAACAAGCATATAATTTCTCGTTCTTCTAAGATACTTGAGAATGTGCTTTACAGCTTGCCAATGTTTTAGTCCTGGATTTAATTGATATCGGCTAACCATGCCAACTGAATAACAAATGTCTGGTCTAGTACAAAGCATGGCATATATGAGACTTCCCACTACAGAAGCATAAGGAACTTGTCTCATCAAATTTTCTTCCTTTTGAGTCTTAGGCCTTTGGTCATCAGACAGAGGAACTCCATGTCTAAAAGGAAGCAATCCTTTCTTGGAGTTTTGCGTGCTAAACCGTTCTAGAACCTTATCTATATATCCAGCTTGTAATAAGCCTAACATCTTATTCTTGCGATCTCGCCAAAGCTTGATCCCTAGAATAAAGTCAGCCTCACCCAAGTCCTTCATATCACATTGGCTAGACAACCAAACTTTAACTGATGACATAACCCCTACATCATTCCCAATGAGTAGAATATCATCAACATAAAGCACTAGGAACATTACTACTTTGTCTTGATGTCTTTTGTACACACATGGTTCATCAAGATTTTGTTCAAAACCAAATGACTTGATTGCTTGATCAAATCTGATGTTCCATGACCTAGATGCTTGCTTAAGTCCATAAATGGACCTATTCAATTTGCATACCATATGCTCTTGGTTCTTTGCTATGAATCCTTCTGGTTGCATCATGTATATTTCTTCTTCAAGATTGCCATTAAGAAATGCAGTCTTGACATCCATTTGCCAAATCTCATAATCATAATGAGCAGCAATGGATAAGAGAATTCTGATAGATTTAAGCATGGCTATTGGCGAAAAAGTTTCATCATAATCAATACCTTCCTTTTGTGTATACCCTTTCGCCACTAGTCTTGCTTTAAAGATTTCAACTTTTCCATCTATCCCTCTCTTCCTCTTGTAAACCCATTTGCAACCAACAGGTTTAATGCCGTTAGGTGCCTTTACAAGATCCTATACATGATTGGAATACATAGAATCCAATTCAGATTTGATAGCTTGGATCCAATGATGTGCATCTATATCATTCATGGCTTCATCATAAGTGTAAGGATCCGATTCAGCCACTTCTGAGATAGCTTCATAGGTTTCTCCCAAACCTATAAATCTTGTAGGAGGATGAACAATTCTCCCACTACGACGAAGCACCAGTGTACTAGACATCTCATGAGTAATATCTTGTGGTGTATCTAATACAGTCACATCATCCCTAGTTTCATCCATTGGTTGTTCAACTACAGGTTCATTCATTTCAGCCAAGACAACTCTACTTCTAGGAGTATAATCATTCATATAGTCATTTTCCAAGAATTTGGCATTTGTGCTAACAAACACTTTGTTATCCTTATGACTATAGAATAAACCTCCAACAGTTCCTTTTGGATACCCTACAAAGAAAACCACTTCTGTTTTAGACTGTAACTTGTCAGACTTTCCTTTCAACACATGTGCTGGACAACCCCAAATGTGGAGATGTCTTATACTAGGCTTACACCCATTCCACAACTTTACAGGTGTTTTAGGAACAGACTTCGAAGGTACTAAATTCAGAAGATACATTGCGGTATTTAAGGCATATCCCCAAAAAGAACTTGAAAGAGTCGAATAACTCAACATGGATCTAACCATATCCAAAAGAGTCCTATTCCTTCTTTCTGCTACACCATTTTTCTGTGGAGTTCCAGGTGCAGTCAATTGGGATATAATCCCATTTTCAGTCAAGTAATCCTTGAAATCACCAAGAAGGTATTCGCCACCTCGATCAGATCGAATGGCCTTTATGCGTTTACCTAATTGATTCTCAACTTCAGCCCTAAACTCTTTGAACTTTTCAAAGGCTTCGGACTTCCGTTTTATTAGATACACATAACCAAATCTAGAGTAATCATCAGTGAAAGTAATGAAATACTCATAGCCACCTCTTGCTTAGATTGACATAGGACCACATACATCTGAATGCACTAATTCTAGCAAATCTTGGGCTTTTTTACCTTTTGCATTAAAAGGCCATTTGGTCATTTTACCTTCCAAACAAGATTCGCAAACTGAAAAACCATCAAAGTCCATGGGCTGTAAGAGTCCATCTTTGATTAGTCTTTGAATCCTACTTGAATTAATATGACCCAAACGTAAGTGCCAAAGATATGATTCACTAGTAAAAGGGAACTTTCTCTTTAATGATTTTACATGAGAGCTATTATCTATTTCAGAATTGTATAATTCATGCATGTCAGGAGTTAAAATATAAAGACCATCCACAATATTGCCAGAACAGATAAACATTTTATCCCTCTTTATTACAACATTGTCTTTAAGGATAATACAATATCCATGCTTACTTAAGTAAATTGCAGAAATTAAATTCCTACGAACATTAGGTACATACAAACAGTCTTCCAATATTAACACTCTAGAGTTAAAACACAAATTATACACTCCAACAGCTACAACCGGAATCTTGCTCCCATCAGCCAAAGTAAGAAATAGTTCTCGCTCATTTAACTTTCTGGTCTCCTGGAACCCCTGCAAAGAATTGCAGATATGATTAGTACAACCTGAATCCACACACCAGGAATCTGTTGGATTCTGTACCAAACATATTTCAAGAAGAAAGGAACTTTTATTACCCTTATTCTTGGCAGCTTTGAACTTTGGACATTTCCTCTTCCAATGTCATTTCTCACCACAATGGAAACACTTTCCTTTGGTTTTCTTTCCTTTTGTCGGCAACCCCTAAGGCAATTTGTTTACCATTTTTCTTAGTGAAGTCCTTCTTCTTCTTCTTACCCTTGCCTTTCGGCTTAGGTTGAGAAGTAGAAGATTCACCCACATTGGCTTCAACACTAGAAATTCTAAAGATGCCTTCCGCTGCCACTAACTGATTCATTAATTTAGACAAAGTATAGATCTTTTTGTTCATATTATAATTGATTCTGAAATCCTTGAATGAATCCGGTAGTGACTGGAGTATCATATCCACTTGGGATTCTCCATCAATGTCGGCACCTAAAACTTCTAATGTGTTCAGATTAGCAACCATCCTAAGACAATGCTCCCTTACTGAACTTCCTGCAGCCATTTTGGTATTATAAATTTGCCTCATGGTTTATTACCTTGCAAACCGGCCTTGCTCACCAAACATCTCTTTCAAACTTAGCATGATGTCCGAAGCATGTTCTACATCCTGCATTTGATGCTGTAGAACATTTGAAATAGATGCTAGGATATAGCACTTGACTATCTCACTAGATTTCTGCCAACGATCATATCGCTGTTTTTCCTCAATAGGAGCATCTAATGAAGGAAAGTTAGGACATGGTTGAATAAGCACATATTTGTGCTCTTCAGCAATAAGAACAATGTCCAAATTCCTTTTCCAGTCAACATAGTTGGATCCAGTCAGTTTGTTTTGGTTAAGAATAGCAACAAGTGGGCTAAATGATGCCATGATTTAAATCTGAAAATAATAAATATGAATACAATAAGTAAACTGGACATTATCAATTTAGCATATAAGCATATAATATGGAACCTTAATAAAACCATAAAATAATATATGTAACGACAACCCAATCTCATATTCAATATCCCTCAGCATAGAGTGAATATTAAATACTATGATTAATTGAGAAGTACTCTCATTATTAGTGCTATCATGATAACTCTTATCAAATACTAATAATATGCCGTTTTACATTTAGCCTCTAAGTAATAATAGCAAGAACTCAGCATAGAGGATACTAAAATACTTAGTCTAGTGTATACCATTGTCTAGAATCATGTGTAGCCACATTTCATCCCTTTAACAAGCTTATTTTGTAGTACCATGATAAAACACCCTCCGCATGGAATGCAAATCTCAAAGCTAAGACAAGGTGTTTATCAAACCACTATAAACTAGGAAATTCAATCTTGTAGGACCATGAAATAAATACTCTCCGCATGGAATGCTAAGCTCGAGGCAAAGACAAAGTATATATTTCACACTATTATGAACCAACAATGGAGGCCGTGAGATCCAACCCTTGTATCTCTCTCCCACTAGATATTTTAAAATAAAGGTTTTTAATGTCAAGAATCATAATAATGCTAGACACTTTGAAAAATATAATCCTAATCTCATTAGGAATAAATTTCATAAAACTAGCATTAATATATTTAAATATATATAACGTAACGTAAACCCATATATATATATATATATTTATAAAACTATATTATATTATATATAATATATATATATATATATTACGTTATAAGCCTCAGATGCTTAGAATCCATTATATATATACAGATTCTACTTTTCCAAAAGGCACATGACACTATCTCCATGCAATCAAGGACATACTAGGCAATCTAATCCAAATAAAAAGATGCAACAACGTCCTTTACAAGCAAGAAATTCAATGTCAACCAATCCGTAATAAATGCCATGCAAACAATGCATAGACGTGAAAAACAATCAAACCATGCATTTGAATTCCAAACAGTGCAAGGATAACTTCCATTTCAATAACTACCTTTTCCATCCGAATGAAAAATATATCGCCGTACAAATTGCAATTTATTAAAAATCATTTACTGCAATCGGTACGAATTCATATAGTCATTCTTTATGGCATATGAACATAACCAAATCATCTTCATGATGCAAAAAATTGAAACACAAAGATAACAGTTTTCTTAAATTCTAAGAATTCAATCACACGCTATACAATCATGATATGAAAACCTGGCTCTAATACCAATTGTTGGATAAAAATCTGGTTTTGTATCTCATACAAAACACACAGCGGAAGCAACAAACAAGGATCTATTTCATTCGTGATTGACAACATGCACTATGTAAATTTCAAAATTTAAGAACAAGATAGCGTACCTTAGTGTGGAGAATTTCAAAACAAAGATTAGAAGCACTTGGGAAAACTTTTAATCTTCACTCCAATTCCACTTTACGCCCAAGATGTGTGGTCTCTCAATCAGTTTCCAAAGGGAGAATGAAAGTGTGTCTCACACTCTCTCTTTTTCTCTACGATTCTTTTCTTAAAAAAAAAAATCTCATAAAAAATTGTGTATGTTTCTCCCTTTATAACTAACTGATTATCTAATTGGGCCGGCCTATTGGGCCTTTCCAATTGGGCTTTAGTGTGTGGCTTGGAATGGGACCAAAAGGGACCAATAAGACACTAGCTCCAATGGGCCTTGGGTTTTTCCGTCAACTCTTGACAAGTCCAAAGTTACCATTAATTATATTTAATGCCACTATATAAATATAATTGCACTCTAGGTCTTATTAATAAATTATATCCCAAGACTTTATTTTACACGCAACTCCTTCATAAAATATTCGTAGTAATACAAAGTCATGAACGTAGACTGCCACTTTGTAAATTACTACATCTTATCCTTGAGTACCCGGTTTAATCCTTTAAAGTTATTCATCATATATTTATGAAATCCAATTTCATAAATATATACTTTAGTAATTTCTTACCAAAGTGGTTAAGCCTAACTCTCTGAACAACTGAACCCATTAAACTTATCTCAAGGGAATATTTTATATCTCCATCAAGAGACTATGAATTCCATCTTGAGAATATATGTTCCATCAACACTAAATGTGGCTGCCCAACATACTGAGGTTTTGACCGTTATTTTAGATCTCACTCCTGATATATCAAAGCAACCTACACCTCATGATCAAGTCCATTATTCTCTCAGGATTAAGAGTTCATGCAAATAGAAGTCGTGAGATTTATTATTCATTTGACAGTCGTTAGGAGAATAATAAATCTCACAGCGGTCCAATTCAATATGTCTTAACTCTTAAAACATATCAACATATCAACTAAAAGTCACCACTTCCATGATCAAGACAAATCATCTTAGTTGATACGTTATAGTCTTCGTAGATGAAATGCCCAATTTCATCACCGACTACGAACTATAAATTCTGAGTTTACAAAGAACTTATGATTTATATCTTCTGTGACTTTTCACATAAATTACATACTATGCATCTCATGGACTATATGATAATGTCCAAATATTCATGTTACCATTATTTTATATAAGAAATAAACAACTTTATTAAACACAACATTAAGTCATACATAATGTCATACATAGCATCATACAATAGGATTTAAGGGCACATATCCTAACAACCATTTGTTGTGTGATTTGCAAAATAATGATGTGGCTTCATCTTCGGACACAATTGGGTAGAAAATTTTTGGAATACCCTATGGAAGTTAAACATTCCCAACGAGGTGAAATTTTTCCTTTGGCGAGCTTGTACAAATTCCATCCCAACTATGCTTAATTTACATAAGCATAGGATTGATCCATCTCCGGTTTGCTTTCTTTGTCATGTAAGGGAGGAATTGGTTCTTTATGCCTTATGGTCTTGTGAGGATATTTGTTAAGTGTGGGGGTCATGTTTTGCTTCCTTACCTTCTGAATTTTCAAGAGTCAGCTTGTTTAGAGACTTGATCGAGCTGGTGTTTTGCTCCTCACTGAATTCTGAAACTTTTGCAATGACTTGTTGGGCTATATGGAACCACTGAAATAAGTTACGGGTGGGGGAGGTGGTTTGGCCACTGAACAAGGTTGCTGGTGTTGCGTGCCGTCAATTGCAGGAGTTCCAGCATGTTCGTCATTGTCCTAGCAAGAAGGTTCGTGCAAGGAGACCTCCGTGGAAGCCTCTTGATGTGGGTTTTGTGAAGACCAATTTAATGGGGCAATTTTTAAGGATTTAGGGACAGTAGGTATTGGCATGGCTGTTCGGAATGAACATGGGGAGGTGGTTGCAGATTTGGCAAAGCAAATTCTCATTCCTAACTCTATTTTCACTCTCGAAACCTTGGAAGCTATTCGTGTAGCTCTTTTTGTTCAAGAACTTGGGCTTTGTCATGTTGTCTTTGAGGGTGATTCAGAGTCTTCCATTCATGCTATTAGTAATAGAATTTTATTACATTCGTCTTGTGGTCATATTATTTAAGACATTTTGTTGATTGTTAGCTCCCTTTAGAGCTTTTCTTTCTCTCATGTGTGTAGACAAGGTAATGCTTTAATTGATGCCTTGGCTAAGAGACCTAGGTTGTCTAGTCCTTTGTTGGTTTGGATGGAGCCTATTCCTCCGGATCTATATAACTGTTATCTGTCAGATTTTTCTTCTTTTAATTAATTTAGTCTTAATGGCCGGTTTCTCCACAAAAAAAAAAAGTTTGTGTAGAGTACCACACTCATCGAAAGAGGAGATCAGTCCAAAGGTACCGTCACTCGTAGGGTACCACACTTAGAGAGAGAAATGGAGGAGATGAAGGACTCCGTGTGGAGGACAAACCATGTGGATGACCTCGTTTACAAAACTGGTTCTCCCTTCACTGCATCTATCACAAGTCATCCTAAACCCTCCAAGTTCAAGATGCTTAGCTTGGACTTCTACTATGGAACATGAGATCCTTGCGATCACATTGCCACATTCAAAACAATCACGCATCTTTAAGGCGTTCCAAATGAAATCATATGCAGAGTCCTCCCTAAAAAGTTGAAAGGCCCAACCAGGGTGTAGTTGAAAGGCATAAACGTTCCTCGTCCAGTTTATTGAACATTGAGCAAGAAGAAAACGAGAGTCTTCAAACTTTCATTAGTCGTTTCAACAAGGAAGCCCTATTAGTAGACGAGATGGATGATAGGATCCTCTTTACAACCTTCTACAATGGAGTTACCTCGGATTTGTTCATCCACAAGTTGTACAATCAAGAGCCACAGACGATGGCCAATTTGATATTCTCAGCCCAAAGTTTCATGAATGCTGAAGATGCGATTATTGCTAAAAAAAAGAAGAAGGCTAAACGAGTGGAAGCTGGTTATGTACACCATCCAGAACAAGGCCCTCATCCAAAAAAGACTAAGACAGGAAAGAAAAGAGATCGAGGCGGTAGGAAGTTTGGATTGTCCTTAAGACGATATTCCAACTACACCCCTTGAATACCCCACTTGATTAAGTATTAATGCATATCAAAGATGACCCATCCTTGAAATGACCAAAGAAGATGAAAGGAGATTCCAATAAATAGAACAAAAGCAAGTACTGTCATTTTCACCAAGATCACGAGCATGACATGGACAAGTGTTACGACTTGAAGCAACAAATTGAAGTTCTCATTAATGAGAGAAAGTTGAAGAATTTTCTTGGACGAGACCACAAGGATGAAAGATAACCATTGAAAGGCAAGGCAGAAGAATTAGTACGTTAGCCACTTAGAGCATTAAGGGTCAATGTAGGGGGAATGTCACCTAGGAGCTCATCCAAAGCCAAGAAGACTTACTTACGGGTAGTTTAGAATGTTTAACTCACTGGCCATCCACCAATGACGTCCGAAGTAGACGAGCCTGCTATTACTTTTACAGTCAAAGATGTAAGGAGACTACATCATCCTCATGACAATGCAATTGTTATCACTTTGACGATTGCAAACTACACAACAAGAAGAGTGTTAGTATATAATAGGAGTTTAGTGGATATCCTCTACTATCCAGCCTTCCATTAAATGAGGATTAATAAGGAATTACTTCGTTCAGTGATTATGCCTTTAATTGGGTTCGGAGGAATGAAGGTTCTACTAGTAGGCACTATCTCTTTGCCAGTTGTGGTCAGCTCTTACCCACGATAAATCAATAAGGAGGTAAACTTCCTTGTTGTGGATTGTTCATCCTTGTACAATGCTATCGTAGGATGACCGACTTTAAATTGTTGGAAAGCTACAACGTCCACTTACCACTTGTCCATTAAATTCCCAATGAAATATGGTATTGGAGAAGTCTAAGGAGACTGGCTGGCAGCTAGGGAATGCTACTTAGCTATGTTGGCAATGATCGAGCAAATGCAAACAATGAACATTGAAGAAAGAAAAAACAGTTGCTAAGCTGATTGAAGTTTTGGAAGATGTCCCTTTAGACAAGTCCAACTAGGAGAAGTTCACTAGAATTTAGAAAAGCATGGAAAATAAGATGAAGCAAGATCTCATCTAATTCCTCAAGAAGAGCACAAATATTTTTGCTTGGAGCCTCGAAGACATGCCTGGGATTGACCCAAGTGTGATTACTCATCATCTAAATGTGTCCTCGTCTTACAAGCCTGTTCATCAAAAAAGAAGAATTTCATCCCAGAATGAGACAATACCATCAAAGAAGAGGTCGAAAGCTGGTGACAACAGAGTTACTCTGTGAAGTTTACTACCCTGACTGGCTAACTAATATGGTGATGGTCAAAAAAGCTAACGATAAATGGAGGGTGTATGTAAATTTTGCAGATTTAAACAAAGCATGCCCTAAGGATAACTATCACATTCCACTCATTGACCAGCTAGTAGACTCAACAGCTAGACACCAATTGCTGAGTTTTATAGACGCATTCTCAAGGTACAATTAGATCAAGATGGATAAGGCAAACCGGGAGAAAACATCCTTTATAACAAACCAAGGTTTGTTTTGTTACAAAGTAATGCCTTTTGGTATGAAAAATGCAGGAGCCACTTATCAGAGGCTTGTCAACCACATGTTTCATCCACAAATTGTATGAAATGTTGAAGTGTACATAGATGACATGCTAGTCAAAAGCGCAAAGGAGACACAGCAGTTAAGACGATCTCCAGGAGACTTTTGACATGCTTAGATGGTATAATATGAAGCTGAACCTGAGCAAATGTGCCTTCGGATTTTCATCAAGAAAGTTCCTTGGTTTTATGGTTTCACAAAAGGGAATTAAAGCAAATCCTGATAAAATCCAAGCAATGCTGAGCATGGAGCCCCCAAAAAAAATCAACGTAGCCCTTAACAAGTTCATCTTAAAAGCCACTAATAATTGTTTACCATTTTTCAGAGTGTTAAGGAAAGCATTTGAATAGACGGACAAGTGCCGACGCACATTTGAAGACCTTAAGGCTTATCTCAATTTAACTCTGTTATTAAGCTCATCCAAACTAGGTGAAGAGTTATTTATGTACCTAGCAGTGTCCCCTCATACAGTGAGTTCAGGCTTAATTAGGGAAGAAGGAAAGGTGCAGAAGCCGTCTACTACACCAATAAAGCTTTAAGGGGAGCTGAAGGATGGCACCCGCCAATGGAAAATTTAGTCTGCTCATTGGTAACAGCAGCAAGAAAGCTCAGGTCTTATTTCTAGGCTCATGTCATCAACGTCCTAACGAACCATCCGCTTAAAAAGGCTATGAATAAACTAGAAGCAGCTGGACGACTAATTTAATGAGCGGCTGAACTTAGTGAATTTGACGTAAGATATCAACCAAGGAATGCAATAAAAGCCCAAGTCCTTGTAGACTTCATTGTAGAATTCACTCCTGACCATGATCAACAGAATAGAGACTAGGGGGCAAAACAGTGAATTGTCCAGATGGATGGTTCATTTACTTAGTATGCAGGAGGAGTCAATATAATGATACAATCACCCGAAGGAGATCGTCTAGAGTATGCGATACGACTATAGTTCTAGTTGACCAACAACGAAACGGAGTATGAAGCCCTCCTCTAAGGCTTGGAGTTAGCTAAATCACTTGAAACAGAGTCAATCCTCATCCAGGGAAACTTGTAGCTGATTATAGGCCAAGTGAATGGAACATGTGAAGCCAAGGAAGAATGAATGAAGAGGTATTTGGGCAAAGTCAAGCAGTGCATCAAAGGCTTCACAACGGCTCAGTTTCACCAGATCCTAAGGGAAGAAAACATGGAAGATATCGTCCTAGCCAAGGCAGCATTTGTGGATGAGTTGGTTGATAACTAGATCAAAGTTTAGTACATTTTAAGCATAGACGTTCTTGACGCGCATTAGATAGAAGGAGAAGCCAACCAGACTACTCCAATTGTATCTAATCTCAAGGACGGACTCCTTTCCCAGGATAAAGAAGAAGCAAGGAAGTTGAGGATTAAAGCAACAAAATTTGTTCTCATGGATGAAGTGTTGTATAAAAGGGGCTTCTCTTAGCCCTACTTAAGGTGTTTGACTCCAGACGAGTTCCACTACGTCATGAGGGACGCCCATGAAGAAGCATATGGAAATCATTCAGGGACAAGGTCCCTCATTCACAAGGTTGTCCATGCAAGATACTACTGGCCATCCATGCAAGCGGACGCAGAAGCATAAGTCAGAGCATGTGATAAGTGTTAGCGCTATAGTAATATACCTATATGAATGTCAAAATACCTCATTCCAATGGAGGCCTTTTGGCCATTCGTCTAGTGGGGACTTGACATCCTTTGTCCCTTTTCCTTGGGGACAAGGCAAATGAAATTCCTAGTTGAAAGGATTGATTATTTTACTAAGTGGATGGAAGCAAAGCCATTAGCAAAGATCATCGAGCAGAATGTCAAAAACTTTATTTCGAAGAGCATTATCTATTGTTTTGGAATCCCTAGGGTACTTATCTTAGACAATGGACGCCAATTTGATAACACACCCTTCAAAGAGTTTTGCGAGTAGTTGAGAATCAAGAATTACTACTCCTCACCCTCCCACCCACAAGTCAATGGATAAGTAGGAGTTGCAAACCGATCCTTATTGAAGATTATCAAGACTCGGCTTGAGGGGGTAAATGAGATATGGCTAAATGAATTACCCAGCGTCCTTTGGGCATTTAGGACAACAATAAGGTCCCCTACTAGAAAGACTCCCTTTAAGCTAATATATGGAAGTGATGCAATGATACCTATGAAGGTTGGCTTGACTAACTACTGAGTGGCTCACTATAAGGATAAGGGAAATGAGAACAGCTTCGTCTAAGCCTCGATCTCATTGATGAGGTAAGGATGGACTCGGAGCAGAGGGTGGCACACTTCAAAAACCTAATGACTAAGCACAATGATGTGTTAGTCAAACCAAGGCAATTCAACATTGGAGACCTCAACCAGAAAAGGGTGTCTTTGGCTACTAAAGGCCCTGCTCATGGAAAGTTGGTCCTAATTAGGAATGACTGTACAGAGTCATCAATTACAAAAGACAAGGATCGTACTATTTGGAAGATTTGGATTAACGAAAAGTAGAGCATCCATGGAACGTGGAGCACTTGAGGAAATACTATCAGTGAACGCTTGTCAAGGAGGTCAGCATAGACGACCCTAAAGACTACTAGTACTTACTAGCAGTCTATTTATGTTATCTTTCAGCACTTATGTTTTCTAGTAATATTCTATGTTTTTCAGCATTTGAATTCCCTAAAAAGCACCAGCTACTAGCATGTGCAATGTTTATAGACAATGTCATGAGCAAAGTCCGTTTGTATATAAGGAAGTTTGAATTCCCTAAAAAGAACTAGTTATTGGCATGAGCCATATTTATGAATGATGTTGTGTACAAAGTTCTCTATTGTATATAAAGCAGTTTGAATTTTCTAACTTAAGTGTTGATGATTCTCTATAAAACTAAAGTCCATGAAAAGCTTAAAAGTTATAGATGTGTAAAATATTTGGACGCAGAGACGTATCGTCGTTAACCATCCTTAGACGAAGGAAAAGGCAAATTGTCACATATAAAACCTTAAGGTAAAAAACAAAAGTACAAAGGAAAGGAACAAACACCTCCCTGTACACTCATCAATAAATAAAAAATGAAGAAAAGCATGCATGCAATAAGTAGACGATCTCTAAGGATGGAAAATGTCCAAAGTCCCTAAGTAAAGTCCAAAATATGGACAAGAAAACACTTAGGCATATCAAAAGCCATAAACAAATAAAGTCCAAATTATGGCCAAGCAAACACGTATTAAATCATTCATAAAAAGTATAGATGACCAATCGTCCAAAGACCCTTGAAAATTAAGCTTAAAGCATATGTTAACTTGTTCATAAAAAGGGTGGACGACCGATGTCCAAAAACCTTGAGAGTTAAGCATGAAAGAGCAAGTATATAAAACTTACGTCCAAGACCATGGATGAAGTAAATGCACTTAAACAAATTTAGAATGGTTTAAAACAACGAACCCAAACATAAAAAAAAAAAAAATGTATATATATATATATATATATATATATATATATAATATGAAGAAAAATTGCTTATAATAACTACTAGGATAAATTGACGGAAGTATCGTCCTCAAGTTAAGCAACGTCCAGGGGCTGAGCATCGTCTTTGGTCGTTGCATCATCATCTATGTCAACGTCCTCAGAGGTTCTTGGAAGTAAGGAATTCTCACCAGCCATAGGAAGCTTTATGGAGTCAAAGTCCACTCCAGGAAAAGCTTCACGAGCATCTAGACAAAAGTCCTCAAATCCAGCCACATAAGTCTTGTCTAGAAGTTTGGTATAAGCAATAAAGGCTTTGAATTCTTTGATTTCCTCGTCCTTGGCCTTGTCCATGGACAATGAAAGCTCCTCATTCTTCTTCTGCAGATAGTCAAGACAAGACTCCTTCTCAACAATGTACGTCCTAAGCTCTTCAACCAAATTCTTCAGCTCTATCACTTCAAACTCCAGGTGCTTCACCTTGCCTTCTAACTCTATCCTTTCCCTAGCTTGTCTGCTCAGCTCCTTTTCCATTGAACTAACTTTGGCGTCTAAACTGAGTTTCTCTGTCTAATTTTCTTGCATGTTTGGACACTGCCATAAACTTGGACATGACCTGCAAAGGACAGAATATCAAGGTATGATTCAAAGAAGAAATTCTATGATTTGTTATCGACGAGGATCAGTACATTGAAAAAATCATGGATAGTGGAGCGCTCAAACTCTTTGACAGACATGTCATAGCAAGCCATGACATCGTCCTCCTTCACCACTATCTTGAATATATCCTAGGCAGGGTCCCATTCCTTAGAAGAGTGTAGGAAGCCAAAAAAGGAGCTTTAGATGACTCTAGGTTAGGACAAGGAGGAGCTTTGGATGAAGGCGTCTCAGAAGGAGGAATAACAGTATGATTTTCAACTATAGGAGGGTTGGACTGGATAAGAGCAACTTTACCGTGTCTGGATGGATCTACCTTGGGCCTTTTTTGCTGCCGACGACTGGGAAGGTTCCAAACATCAACCATCCTAGAAACTACCTTCCTCTCTCCGAAATGCTAGGGGGCACTAGTTTCAAAGTCTTAGGAACGTTTGGACGAGTCTGAAGAGGGGCAGCATCCTCTGTCAGGACGACCTCATCACCACTGGCAAGTTCTTTTTCCTTATTTTCCTTCATTGTAGACATCCCTTAAAAAAAATAAAATAAAATAAGAGGTGGGACGTCATCACGTAGAATGTATTGATGAATTGAAAATAAAAGATGTAAGGTAAAAGAAAACTTACTTCAACAAGCAGTGATCTTGTATGATAAAACCTCTTCAGTTGGCTCAAGACCTAAACCCCAACGAGCAAGATGATGCAAAGTCATCAAAGAGTGAAAACTCCTATCCAGAAAGCAACGAGCTTGAAGAACTCTGTCTAAAAGTGCGTTGTTCAACCTTGGACAAGCTACAGCTACAAAAAGAAGAAAAGCCAAGTTAGAACATGTATATGGACGAGTTCAAAAACAAACGAAGGATAAAAAGGGGTCATGTACCCTCGGGACGAAAATGACCCCAGTCAATGACTAATGGAGGGAAAGTATCCCTACCAACCTCGACGGGGTCCCAGCCAAGGACTAGAAACAAAAAAGAACTCCTTCTTCCACTCTTTATCAGATGTAGGAAAGGACCTTATTATCCAACAATCCAAACCTAGGGCAAAAAATTGATAAAAGCCAAGGAATTGACTAATACCAGAAGGTTTGTAGTAGTATAAAAACTCGTCCACGAAGAGAGGAAAATTCCCTTCAAAAACTTCTCTCCATAATACTTTCGTTGATATTATAATCCTCCAACCATTAGGGTTAATTTGGTTACGGGCAATGCCTAATCTAGTTAGAAGTTCTCTAGCAAAGGCATTTAAAGGAAGCCTAAGACCACCTAGCATGTAAGCATCATATATACCTAAAGCAGAGGAATTAGGAGTACAACACCATTCCCCAACAGTTGGAAGACGAGTCTAGATGTCGTCTGGGATTTGGTATTTACCCATAAATTTGTGAAGTTTATCTACATCTATAGAAGATGGAACGTTCAAGACACAACAAGCTAAAACATTGTCTGTCGGCTGAACAAGAGGAGGAATGGGTGCTAGAGAAACAGTGGATGGGCCAGTAGACGACCCTGATGCTGCTCCCTTCTTCATTTCTTTCAAGAGATCCTTTAAGGGAACCCCTGGTGCACCAGACGAGTAAACCTCGACCTAAAAGCTACTCTTAAAACTGCTCTCGCTACGACTACTACTACCCTCACTACTATTACTCTCGTCGTTGTACTCGCCTATCTCCCTATCATCCCTATCGCTAGATGAGGACACGACTATTTCAGCCATTTGAAAGAAATTCTTAAAAAGAAAGCCTATAGATAGAGAGGAAAAGGATACCTGACGCTAGACGAAGAGGACTAAGGACAAAAGAGGACTGCTAGAGCGAAGCTTAAAGGAGGACTGGAGACGAGAATGTCAGAAGAGAAAATATGAGAAAGTGAAAGGGTAAGAGAGGGGTTGAGCTATTTATAGGAGACCAAAAGGGTCAGTGAAGCGACGTGAGCCAACCAGGAAGTGCCATGTAGCAACTTTTTGAGGAACAAAACAACGCGATGTACGGACCACCAAGATCAAGCCACATGTCTTCATCTAGGACGTCAAATCTCAAGCCACACCAATTATGTCATGTGGAAAATCTGTTAGTCATTGGAAAATCGCCACGAGAAAAATAATAATGGTAACAATCATAATTTCAACAGTGGTGTGGAAGACAAAAGGACAAGGGAGCAACTAATGGTAAGCTAAATTATGTCCAATTCGTTCATGACCAAACCATGTCCAGAACAATTCACAAGGGGGCCAACAAAGAGTATCATGAATATGAAGAAGGTTCATCTACAAACCATACAATCGTCCAAGACAACCCAGTCGTCCATGTCATATAGGGTTACAGACGACTGAATAAAACTTAGTAAATTTGAAAGGGTTTTTCTACAAACTCTATGCAATCAGGCCACAATCTGTCATTCCAGAACGTGGGAAGAATTCCTCGAAATCCGCTCCATTTTCTTCAATAACTCCACCATCTCCCACGATGATAGTGGATCCAAATAAATAGACCCACTCCAAACTCTCTATAAAAGGATCAAGTCTCATTCTACTGAGGTAAGTTTTACTACTTACTAATTTACGATCCTTGTGTTTTAGAGAGAAAACTAACTTAACTATTGAAGGGCCTTTGGTTGGTTAACACCAATCACCCTTGACAATCTTTCTTTCGCTTCAGGTCACCAAGTCATAACCGCAGCCCGGAGTATTCAACCTATTGATTTTCATGCATCATCAAAAGTCATAGCTATTGTTTTTAGGAATTCTTGCTTAATAATACATTTTCTTTTATTACATGGTAAAATAAACTTGTTTTGAAATTATTTGAGAAATAGCCTTCTAGTGAACTATAAATTTTGTTTTGAAGACATGAGTTTGACATAAAACATGAAACATATAAAACAACGAATGGGAAATTTTACAAATGATGATACATGTTAAAAAAATAAAGTAAATTTTTGTAAGTTGAATCCTTAAGTTATCAAAGAAACACAAACAATGTTGAAAATTTTAGATCTAAGTGAGGCCCTTCCTTAGTTTGAAAAATTTTAAATCAATAGGCCAAGCCAACAATGGCAACAAAGAAATAGTGGGTTACCATCAAGACCTAGAAAAAACCCATCTCAAAGAATAAATCATGAAAATCTCTCCATAATGGAGAACAATTTATGAGACTGAATGACTCTTTTTTCTTTTTTTCGTTTTTCCTCTAGTTTTTGAATAAAAAAATTTATTTTCTAGATTTTTTTTGAGAAGGTTTCAACTTGTAACGTCCACTCCTGATGATACCATTTATCTTCAGACTAAAACACCAATCGATTTTTTGTGTAGGCGGGGATTGAACCCCAAATTTCTTATTCAACCATTAAAGATTTTAGTAATTGAGTTCATTGGAACTCACTATTTTCTAGAGGTTGAGGGCCCGTTTGGTTAGAGATTTCTAATATCGTTGTTTGAAATGATGTGAAAAATGTGATTTAAAAAATGTAGTGAAAAACGTGTTTATAGTATTCATAAAGAAAAACATGTGTTTGGTAGCATGTTTCAAATAACATGTTTCAGTGTATGAAAAAACATAATTGTGTGTTTGGTATATGTGTGTGTGCTTTTTTAAAGCTGACAAGGGGGCTCCCTGGTTGGAATTGAAAAATGAAGTTTTATGTGTTGTCTAATCAAGTGGGCCCCATGTTTTTCAAAATATTTACAAAAGTGCTATTGAGCAACGTTGTCTAAAATCTGAAAACTAGTAAGAGTAGTTTTCCAAATTTAGTGTTTAAACACCCTAAAATGAGCAATGTAACTAAAACACGCCTAAAAAAAACTCTTACCAAGCGTGTATTTTTTTTTTTTTTTTAAACCCACAGTTTCAGTGTTTAAACACTAAAAACTATTGTTTGGAATCACGTACCAAACAGGGCCTGAGCCTTGATGCACTTACAAGTGCTTAATACCAAAAGCGACAAATTATAGGTTAATGATAAGTTTGACGTGAGTTTTAAGCTTTAATTTCTTAGCTTTTAGTAATTTAGTGTTAGTGTACATTTGGGAAGCGCGTTTTGCGCTTCCCAAACACATGTTTTGCGTTTCAGTGTTTTTTCTTTTTTTGAGCCGAAAATTTTGACTTTTTCCGTGAACAGTACACATTGTGTACTGTTTACAGACCCACAAATTTCACTTTTTAGCAACTTTTTCATTAAAAATTGGTCTCACGGTACTATTCACACATTAAAAAATTATTTTACTACAATTTTTTTCAGTTTCAGTTTTCAGCTCAATCCAAACGGACCCTTAATATTCTAGATTATTGAACTAAGTTGAACCACATAATTTTATTGAACAATGAATCACATATTTTAGAGAAATCCCTTTATGTTAGAGCATTCTCATCAAAGAATGCAAATATTTTAGTATCTAACATCTCAAAATCCTACTTTATCAATTTTAACATACTACTTTACAATACACCCAACGTCAAAATTTCTATTTTTTTAGCACTTCATTTAAATATTCTTTATTTATTCTTTTTTTAATATTTGTTTATCTCTTCCTACCCATGTCTCTCTCTCTCTCTCTCTTCTTTAAAGCAAAGAAGCCAACAAACACCAATCGGTCCAAACCCAGCTACCTCTTCTCAACCCAACAAACCCACACAACCACCACCACCACAGCACAACCACCGGAATATTAAAAAAAAAATCAGCCACCCCACCAAACACCCAAACTACCATTAGCCGCCACACCCAAAACACCAAACCCAACTATCTAACGCAACAAACCCATACAGCCACCACCGGAATATTAAAAAGCAAATCAGCCACCCCACCCAAAAACCTAAACTACCATTAGCCATCACACCCAAAAACACCAAACCCACCTATCTCTCAACCCAACAAACCCACACAGCCCACCACCGGAAAATAAAAAAATAAAATAAAATAAAATAATCAACCACTCCACCCAAAACCCAAACTACCATTAGCCACCGCACCTAAAACGCAAACCCACAACCCAAAAATCATATACCACTTCCACATCTGCCAAACCCATGACCCAAAAGCAACATCCACCATCAAACCATGCCATGCCACCACTGATCTATACATATATATATATATATATATATATATAGAGAGAGAGAGAGAGAGAGAGAGAGAGAGAGAGAGAGAGCAAAAAAAGAAAGAACTGAGAAAGAAAGTGATGGATACAAAAATGGGTGGAGGAAAAGAAGAGAGCATCGAGAAAAAAGAGAAAGAAAATTTTTTTTAAGAAAAGAAGAGAGAGAATGGAATAAAAAATTTATATTTTTTATAAGATTACAGCTACAGTAAGCCGTTATCTTTGACAGCTTACTGTAGCTTAAATGCTAAAATTTTTAAGTTTACTTTCACAGCTTACTGTAGCTTAAATGCTAAAATTTTTAAGTTTAACATCTTTGATGTATCATGCTTTTGTTGTTTGTGTTGCTAAAAGATAACTTTTTAGTATTTTAACAGTTTTGTTGGGAATGCTCTTAGCATCCACATCAGTATGTGCAAAAAAAATTTCATTTTGTCACATCTAAAACCTACTTTTTATATTTTACACACCTATTTTTATAAAGCACCCACATCAATTTGTCTATTATACACATTTATTCAAATAAAATATTTATTTCTTTAACATTGTAAATAATAACCGTGAGAGTGAGGTGAGAAAGAAAATGAGAAAAAGAGTGAGAGACGAGAGAAAAAAAAAGAATAAAAAAACTATTTACACGGTGAACAGTAACCGTGTATATATGCATTGTTACCATTCATTTAGAAGACCATTGTGTATATTTAGACATTTTTACAAATACTGATGTGGGGGGTTTTTGGGTTAAAATGTGTAAAATTGAACTTTTTTTGTATTTTAGAAGACTATTTACGAGCAGGTGTGGTTGCTCTTATAATGCAATATTTTAGAAATCAAAATGCATTCTAAGAGTAGATTAAACCAAACGCATCTCCCCCGGCCTGAAATTTAAACTTCCTTCCCGCTTGAAAAAAATGATTAAACTAAAGCCCTCCACGTTTGCATTTAAAATTCAAATTTCAAACTGATGAGTTCTCGTCCCCATCTCTCTCTCTCTCTCTCACACAGTAGCTTTCAAATTCAGGTATGTTCAAATTCTTCAACAATCAATCGATTTAAATAAATTCTCATATTTTGCTCACCTCATTTCATTATTTCAATATTAATTTCCCGATCTCATTCACACTAAACTCGTTTCAGGGTTTCATTTGTTCCTTTTTTTGTCGCTTCTTGATGTGAATCATTAGATGATATTGCGATGTTTCTATGCTTATAAAGTACTCAGAATCAAGTTGTTTTTCATATACAGCTTTACAGCTTGTATTGGAGGTAAGGCAGTAAATGAATCAAGCTTTTGTGAATGACTTAGGATGTGTTTGTTTGGAGGTGAAACAGGGAGGATGGAAAACTTTGAAGAGAAAATAAGAGAGAAAACTTTTTTGGGGTGTGTTTGGTTGAGTGGAGAGGAAGGAAAATAAATGGTGGGGCCCAGGTATTTTCTCCCCTGGCCCACCAAAATAATTTCTCTCCAAAATGGAGAAAAAACTGATTGAGGATAAATTTTTTCTTAATTGACAAAAATGCCCAGTACATATACACACATTTATTTTCTTTTCTTTTCTTAGTAACGTTGCTTTGCTTTATTTTTTTTTCCCTGGGTAGCTACGTTGCCTTCTTTCTTTCTTTCTTTTTTGTTTTTCAAGCCTGGAGTACGTTGCCTTTCTTTTCTTTTTTTTTTTCCTATTTTTTTTTCTTCTTTTGATTTTCTAGGCTTGGGCCTGATAGTTTTTTTTTTTTTTTTTTTAACTAGTTGTAATTTTATTTTGACAAGATTTTTATTTTTTAATAAATTTGGGTGATTTTTTTTTTTTTGTGGTTTTTTGTCACTTTTTTGTTTTAATTGGGTATCATTTTTTAATAAGGGTATATGAGTAAATTTATTCAAACTCATTTTTTCTATCCCTCTACTTTTTCACCCCCAACCACACAAATAGGAGAGAAAATGAAATCTTTTCTATCCTCCCATTTTTCCACTCTCCCACCATTTTCTATCCTCCCACTTTTCCACTCTTCCAACCAAACGGACCCTTAAGCTTAGCTAAAAAAAGGTTTGTTTGTATTTGTTTATTTAGCACGTGACTCGATTTAAAGTATATATAATATTACATCTGTACTTGTATAGAAATATACTTATACAAACCTGATAATATAAACAAAGCTTTTGTAGAGAAAAGGGGTTAAAAATTTTAGTCATAATTTTATTTATATACTAAAAATAAATAAATAAATTAAGTAACTCGTGAATATTTAATATTATTTAATGATAAGTTTGATTTTGACTTATGTTCTGAAGCAAATTAAATAAATAAATCTAAACTTTTAATATTTAGTTCGGCTTAACTCAATCATTCACAATTGGATCATACACTATTGTAGTGACTAGCGAGCAAGCTAAGCCTGAAGAGAACATGCCTTTGAAACACCTAATTATAAAGAGGAAATTCTCTAGTAATTTTGCTTTTCACCTAGAAAATTTGAGATGCTTTTGTGGGAAACTTAATTTGTACGCAACTTGCTTATAAAGATAATTAGTGGCATATATCTTCTCTCGTTCTCTTTGCTCAAATCATCCTTCTAATTAGAAGTTCTGATAGAATTGTGTGATTAAATGATTAAATTTACCATATTTCAATAGCTTAAACTTTCAATAACTTAAACTTTCAGGACAATTGATTATTAATAATTTGTTCATTAAAGCCATGCCTGGGCATTGAGTTAGTTTTTTTCTTTTGAAAGAAAAAAAAAAAAAAAGTACCTCATAAGCAACGAAAATGAGGATCATGAATAGAGCTTCCTTAGTCTCTGAAATTTTTTGATGTAAGTATGCTTGTATTTTAATTATCTATGCTAGGAAATCACAACCGGTGCACATCATGCGGGGAATGAAATGCTCTGTAGACTCATAATTGTTCTTTCTGAGACTGAAAGTGTCAAATTAATTTTCTCTGTTGAGGGTACCTTGTAAAAACCCATTTGTATTTGTTCCCAAAATTATCATAGGCAAGTAATTATGTGGTCACTTGGCCATCGCCTTAATGATTAATAATCTTTTTTTAGTAGTGTTACGTTCACAATATTTTTACAATAAATCATAGATAGTAAATTATTATTAGTTCTAATTTAAATCCACAACTTAAATGACTTTTTGCTCGTTCATAATTACCAATTACTATTTACCATCTAAAATTTGTTGTGAAAATTTGATCGACACAGTATTATTTATTTATTTCTCGGTAAAGGCCTTGTTTACTATCATGAAGAAGGTTTTATGTTTTAATTTCCAGGGCATGTAGGAGGGGCTTTTGTATTAAAAAAAAAAATTAATAAACCTTCAGGAGTTGTCAACTTAATCAATTTGACTGTAGTGCTTGGACATAGTTCTCTGTATTTTATGTTAAAGCTAATAGTGATTTGTGGAGAGTCTGGAGACACATCAGAAGGTTTTTAAGTCTCAATTATGCTCACAATTCTAATACATGTAGGCGCAAATTGATTATCTATCAATAATTGCAACATTCTGTCGGTAGTGTTTTCTGTATTAAATGCACCAAAAGTTACATTCGCATCAGCCAACCAGCTTATACAGCTGCAATATCATGAAGGTTCTCCTTTTCCACCGTGTTGACTGGCTTGAGCTTGAGACACTGTGGTCTGTGGTTAGCAATTTACTTCTTTATTTTCTGCAAAAAGTTGGTGGCTCTTTCTTTTTGAAATTTTATGAAAAAGAAAAAAAAAAAAACATTTGAATTGTAAATTTGGAGTTCGATGACTCTGTCCAGGAGTGACTTTTAAACTAAAAATCTCCCATCTTCCAGCAAAAATGCCATCCAGGCAAGACTCCATTGCCACTAATAAAGCCCTCAACTTTTACACTGGAAAATATTTCTTATGTTTCTCTTTTTCTTTTATAACTTAGATAAAAGTAATGAGTCCGAAGATTTTTCATCATATTTTGTATAAGTTGCTGTCCAATCCTTTCCCATTTCTTATGCTTTTATTTATCATTATTCATTTTATGTACGGAATATCAATGATTTCATTGTATTCTTTGCTTGTCTGACTTCTTGTTCTTTAACCTTGATGGCTTGATGGGATCCCACCACCCGATACTCTGATGAGGACCCGACAGTTGATTTGCCGAAACCAAATTATTTTGGTGACAGAAGTCAAAATCATTGAACGCTTGATAATCTTACCAATACATTACATGTCAAGGTTTATGATAATAACTCTCGTTTTTTTCTTTGTGAAGGTGTCGTGATTTTTCATGTCAGTTTACAAGTGCTTTTAGTTTGATAGCAGGGATACCTTTGTTGAGTTGCCGACTAAAATATTATTGAGTGTCCTGTTCCTTTACTTGTTGCAATTGTTATTTACATTCACCTTTAATTTGTTCTTTCACTTTAATAATCTTAATAAAAGTTATATCTAGAATACTGTTAAAGGATGATTCCCATATAATCAATTGTAGATTAATGAAAACATGTGCTTTACTATGATATATTCTAACAACAGAATTCAGCAGTGATGAGTAATCCCTTTCCTAAGTGCTTGTGGGAGGATTTATAGTGATAGGGTGCATTTTCTTTGTAATTGTTATTTCTATTCCAAGATTTTGATTATTGTGGTTGAGATTATCGTTTTTATTGCATAGAAGATCATCAAATTTTTCTTGTATATATACTTTAATGTCGTATATTTTATGAAAAATATTAACGAATTCTCTTAGGACATTGATTAATAATTTATTTAAAAAAAATTTATAAGAAAAAAAATAATTAATATTTTAACAATTTTTTTCATTTTCCATAAAAATAGTGTCAAAATTTTTTTAAAATAGATTGTTAACTAATACCTTAAAGGCACTCGTTACCGTGACCCATATTTTATTTATCATATTTGTTTCCTTTTGGACCATGCAAGTCAATGCAATGGTTTTGGAGTCCATTGGAAATTGTACCCCAATAATATGTTTGCTCAAAATTTGTGAAACGGAAAATTGTAGTCTCTTTAGACATTAGACATGGAGAATAAAGCACAATATTAAAATCCTTTTTTTTTTTTGCTGAGAATATTGAAATCTTCAGAATGACAAGATAGTTCATCGCCTTTATATAATTTGTTTTAATTTCATGATATTACCTAAATGCATGTTTAATCATAAGATCAGAATGATAATTGGTTACTTTATGTGCCACTTGAAGAAAAGGAACCTATAAAGCGTCTACTCAGTCGCCAAATCTTTGCCTCCTCTTTCTCGTGCACCAGCCTTTTAAGTTATCTCACGGCACTGTTTGGTTCTAGTTGAAATATCTCATGCATTTTTTTTTCCCATTCTGATTAGGCATCTGTGCTTTTATTTTAATTTAAGATATAATTAAATAAAAATATTATAGTAATAAAAAATTAAAAGAATTATTAGGAAAGTGTGGCTTATGCATGGCTTTGGGTAGCAATCTATCATGGTCAGTTATCCAAGGCAAGTTAGAACAAGGTTTGATATTGATATGCTAAGTTTTATATCCACGATAATTTCACAACAAATCGTAAGTAATAAGTTATTACTGATTTTAATTTGAACCGACCCATTACCTAGAATTTATTGTAAAAGTATTATAGGCATAGCATTTGTCGTTGCTAATATATCAGTCATTATCCTTATCTTAGCTATTAGCAAGATCGAATATTCTCATTCTTCCATCTTCAATGTGGTCCTGGCAATTCTCTGTGTAGTTATTATTATAGCCTCCAACTTGGTTGAAGTAAAAAGGAGGAATGGTTTCTGGATTCGGAAATGTTTGAAGTAATAATCATATTCCAAAACATATTTCCTTCTAATTTGTTAAAGTCATCTTCTGCGATCATTATTTCATCCACTCCACCATAGTTAGACTTGTCTTCCTATTATTGGCGGCTTTGTTACTTCATTGCCTAAATCTAGCCTTTATCTACACCGACTTTTGTCAGTTTGTAGCCTCTACAGGAAGCAAGGTATAAAGACTAATAATTTTTCATCAACCACCACTGTTTGATTCTTTTTTTCTCTCTCTCGCTTTTATATATTTTTCAGATGGGAATTTCCACTCGATTTAGAAACAGATAAACCAAGGGCCAAAGCTATTAATCAGAGAGAGATGGGAGAGAGAGATGATCACATTGTCAAAATGAGATTACAGGATTTCAAAATACACCTCTCCTTCATCTGAAAAGCCTAATAACCTAACTCTCTCAAGCTACAAATCTACAGGTAATAGATGTCTTTATGAACATCAGAAACAGAACCATACAACTGATATATGAACCGAAGAACAGAATAAGAGAACAATAAATCTGTTATAATCACTATGGTAGTGACCCCATTTATTTTCTGGTGAACCAAATGACAGACTAAAGGGGGTGCTCAACAAAATCTAGATACAGAAAAGAATGAAGAAAGGATAACAAACCAAGTAAAAGACAAGCCCAAATCACATCCACACAAACAAAAACAAATACGTGGTGTATGACTTACTCGAAGAATTCCCAATTGAACTTAGGTTGGACTGAGTTATTGGGGGCAGAGGCAGATGTGGATGAAGAGACTGGAATTAATGCAGGGGTAGAATCAAATGTCTCCCATTTGGTTGTAACAACTACCCCTGATGTCGAATGCCTTGCTTGCTGCTGTTGTGGCTGCTGATGCACTGGCAAATGCCCAATTGAATGCCTTGGCTGCTGCTCTAGAATTGGTGTTAGTCTTTGCCCATCGGAATGCTCGTGGATCGGTGCAAGTCTGTGCCCATTTGATTGCCTCTGATGATTCTGAATAGGTTTTTTAACTCCATTGCTGGTGGCCATGGAGTTTTTAACCTTCAACATATCTAGAGTTTCAACATACTTTTGCACTCTTTTCACCTTCAAAATGAGACATAATTATCAGGAGAAATCAAAATCAACGCGACTCTAGTTTTTTGTATGCAAATTTTAATGAGCAGTTCAAGAACCAAATAAACAAAGTTCACACATCACAGAACTACAACATACCTGCATTTTTCTTTGCAATTTCACATCTCCATCAGCCATAATTCCATCTAATTTAAGCAACTGATTCATCAATAGCTCAGTAAGAGTAAGCACATCGGTTTCCACAACTTTTCCACCTTTATTAATTATAGTTTCCATAGCCGACACCTACCCAATTCCCAAACAAAGATCAAATTCCAAGAAATTACAAAACTACACACTTCCATAGTTCCATTTTCAAATTCATATAAAGTACTGGAAGGAAGGAAACTCTTCTCTCATACAATACCTGTCCAGCAAGTCTATCAACCTCCAAGCTGATTTCTGAGATAGATTTTGATGCCTTTTCCATTTTCGCATTTCGTCTCATCTCCAGGTATCGTTTTTCTTGACTAATAGGGTCCTCCATGACCACAATCTTCGATCGGTCCTTCACCCCAGCCATGTCAAGAAACGCATTTGAATCCCTCTCTTTATCTTTGTATAGCAGCTTTTGATCTTGATGGTGTAACCCTGTTGGCCCGGACAACATCTTCTTCAACTCTCCTACCAAAAAAGACCGTATATAAATATAATCAATCAATAACTTGACATGTTCATTCGATTTCAATTCCTCAATCAGACTGTTGAAAAAAACGTGACATTAAAGAAGCACAAAAAGCAATAGGATTGAATTTAAATGGCTCATTCAATTCCATCCTAATATTAATATTATAATACTACTGCTAATAATAATTATGACATTAAAAGTTAAAACAATAAGTTGAGAGAGAGAGAGAGAGAGTTGAATACTGTACCAAATGTAGCTTGAGAACTAATATTGATTTCATGGTAGATTGACCCGTATTTAACCCTAACTCTAATTGTCGGTGCCGGAACCGAGTTTAGATCAGACTCCGAGGTTCGTTTCTGAACCAACATTCCTCCTGGCCTTAGCTCCCACTCGTTACCTGCGCCTCCTGGCTCAGCTCCACCGCCACCAGCAGAGCTACCTTTCATTGGTCCAAGTCCTGTGGTCTTAGTCTTCATTCTCATCATCTTCAACTAGTTGTAAAAAAATTTTATATATATGTACGGAGCTGAAAAAATCAAAGAGGCTCTAGATCTCCGTGAACTTTGATTCTTTGCGATCTGTGTCGAAAATCAGAGATGCCCAATTGAGACAAAGGTTGTTAGACCCCGTTTTAGGAACCTCTGACCCCAGCATTACACGAGTCCAATCCCAACAGCAAACTCTTGTGGAGAGAGGGAGAGAAAGACAAAGATAACAAATTTTACTAAAGTCTCTCACAAAGACAGAAACTTCAAACTTTTTTTCCTTTTCTTGGCAGAATCAATTGCGTCTTATATAAGTTAAAAAAAAAAAAATCGAACCCAACAATCTTACTCTTCAAGAAAAACCACCGCACAAAGATCACTTGTCTGGCCAAAAGAACTGGTTGTGACCCAAATATATAGAACCTGCCAAAGCTCAAAAGAATAGATCTCTTCAGCAAAGAAAAAAAAAATGTAGTCAACTCAACTGGCTCGGAAATTTTCTTGGGAAATTTTTGTTTTTTCCTTAAGAAAACCAAAAATATAACCCAAGAATCTTTAACCTGTGAAAATTTTTCCAAGAATGTCAAGGAAAAATCAATGTGAAATGAAAATCCCCCCAACAAGCAGAATTTCAATGTATGATAATTTCTCGTTCTCTCTCTCTTCTAGTTCTGGAAAACTCGAGGAAGAAGAGAAAGAGAGAGAAAAAAAAAAATGAAAAATGAATATTAAAACGAGTGGCCAGCTAACTAAGCTGTTGTGACTTCAATATATAAATATATATACTTTTTTCTTTTTTTTTTTTAACACAAATATATATACTTCTATAGGAATAATTATTTGTAAATTATTGGCACATTAAAAAATACATTTTTTTTAAATTAAAGAAAAAGGAAAAACAAAGGGAAAGAAGCTACGAAAGCCGCCAAAGCTTTTGTTCAAAGGTTAAAAAACAGAAGAGGAAACTTGGGTCTCTCACCAAACTAGGGGGAGAGTACAAAATAGCTTGCCGAGTTTATGAAAAAAGTAAATGGGTTGGCCAATATACGGTTGACACGTGTCAGATAAAAGGGTATTTTTGGAAATTAAAATGCAACCCAATCATTGCCTTGTTAATTATTATATTTATGGGTTTGTTTATAGTTTAGGTTGGAGACGTGGCTGGTTAAGGTAACCAAACTCTGAGGGTCTTATCTATGTGGCAGTTTGTATAGTGAACACTTGACAGTCAGTTAAGCTAGCCTCCCTAATAAACCACCATTTTTACAAGGCTTTAATGTGGCGTTTGGTACGGGGGAATGTTTTAAGATTCCTAAGAATGTTTAAAGATTCCTATGTTTGGTTGCAAATTACGCTTAGGAATTAGATGCTAGGGGAATCTGGATTCCCCCCTTAAACCCCTCTCAGTGGGAATGTGATTCCTTTTAAAACAGGTGGGAATCCAGATTCCCAAGCTTAAAAGAAATTTTATTTTTTATAAATTGACAATTTTAACCCTTTTTTCCTTATCATTTAAGCAATTAAGATAATCTATAAAATAAATTATCAATATCTTCTCTCTTGTCTTTATCTTTTCCCGCCAAAATAACATAAATAGGATAAACAACTCCGTTAATATATTTTTTAACAAAGTTTTATTTAGATTTTACGTATAGAAAAAAAAGTTTGAAGGAGACTCTCCATTATTGTCAGGTATTCACTTTTACTGTTGTGTGTGTTGTTCAACAAAACTTTAATGAATTTATTTTCATGGGAATTTGTTAATGTATTTATCCGTATCTCAGATCTTAGTTTTGTTTAGCATCTAAAAATATAGATGTAGTTGGTAGCTTATCTAGTCTTTTTTTTTTTTTTTTTTGGATTTATAGCTTTGTTTTTAGATTCATGTGTTACAGTACATATCAATAATTTGTATCATATCTACTGTTTTTTATGTTTATTTTACAATGATACAGAATGTGTAGATTTTTAACAACCTATGGTATTTGTATGCAACGATGGTGCCAAAGCTAAAAATCTTTAGATTCTTATTGCAGTAATGGCTATGTACAGTGTAACTCAAAGCTAATCTCAAAGCTAATCTTTAGATTTTTTACTTTTATTGCTACTTTTATGGTCTTATAGACCTAAACATTGTTAGGTGGTTTTGTTATGGATTAAGCTATTTTTAAAATTATTATTAAGAATAAAGCATTTGGGAATTTAAATAATTATTTTTATATTGTAATTGTCATTTTGAAATGTTAGACTACAATTTTAATAAATGTGTTGCTAATTAATAGTTTATATTTTGTTTTTCATTATTTATTTAGAGGAAGGTATTTTTTTAAAGGACTAATTAATAGTTTATATTGTATTTTTTCCATTATTTATTTATAGGAAGTTTTTTTTTTTAAAGGACTTGGTAGTTTACATTCAAATCTAAGGATAAAATGGGAAAAATAAATAATTCATTTAAGATTCCTAGGAATACACCAAACATTATCATCTCACATTCCTAAGAATCTCACATTCCTAGGAATCTCCCAATCAAACCAAACATAGAAATAGTTACATTCCTATGAATGTGATTCCTAAGAATCACATTCCTAGGAATCTGAATGTCAGGAGTAATGTAGATTCCCCCGTACCAAACGCCACATAAAGGAAATGCTTCTCTTTTTTCTTTTTCTTTTTTTTTTTTTTCTTTTGAGTTATGACCCACTTGTTTCTCTTTTAACTTTCACTAACCTTAAAGGTGGCACGTGTGGCACTTTCTCTTCTTTTTTCTTTTTTTTTTTCCTTTTCTTTTTTATATAATTTAATAGGTAATTATCCACGTCTAAGGTGCTAAAAAAAATATTAAGTCATTCAAACGGGTGCCTTTAAGTTAATATATAATAATTTATTTTAAAAAAATTTTAACATTATTTTTTTATAAAAAATGTAAAAAACTATCAAAATATTAATGTTTTTTTTTCCACAAAACTTTTTTTAAATGAATTATTAACTATTGTCCTAAGCGCATTCATTAGCATTTTTCTAAAAAATATTACTACTAACTTTTAACAATTCAAAAAACTATTTTATCGATTTTACCATTATGTTTAAATCTTCTGTATTTAGTCTTTCTTTAATGAGAGAGAGAGAGAGAGAGAAATAATATTTTTTGTGTATAACTTGTAGCTATATTAAACTGATAGAGACGACAGTTTGTAACTAAATAGTAAAAAACTATAGATTTAGCATATTTAATGTATAAAGTTTTTTTTATAGTGTTTTTGTACTAAAATTGCATAGCTTTGATATGAATGCTCTTAGTAAATAAGAAATCTAAACTTTAGGTGTCCTGTTGCACTTTTTTTTTAGTTGAATGATTATATTAATCTAGTTTAAGTTTTGTCAATATCTTTATCATAAATATAGCTTCCAACTCACAATTACAATGAATTAAATCTCAAATATTTTCCTTAAAAGTATTAATACAGGTTAGATTGTTGATATTTTATCACCAATTTTAAATTACTCATTTGTTTTTTATTTAATATTTGTCATGAATAAAGAAATAGAAAGAAAAGAACAAGAGTTCTTTACTAAGTCCTTGTATTTTTATATTAAAATTTATTTCTTATCTATAAAAAAAATTATATATTTAAATTAGATAGAAGAGAGTTGATTTATAAGTTCATTGATTAGGCTTGAACTAAGAATAATTAATATGCCTTGATTTCTATCATAATCAAAAGTTGACTATATGTTTATAAAGAAAAGAAATTATACAAAAAATGTGTCAAAAACAATATAAGCTCTATTATTTTTTTGAATATTGAATTTTCTTTTTAAAAAGTTAAATCATTGACTAGTTCTTATCAAGTTAATGGAAAAATTCATTGTTGAAAGCTTAATCTCAATAGAGAATAGTATCACAGCACATCTACTCTTTTCTATATACATACGTAATGATCTTTGCAATGGACATCATATGGTCCATGACCTACTTAATATTTATGCTCTAGCCCATTTCAACAATTAGGTTCATTTATTAATAATTTGTATTTTCTATACAAGAATCCAAAACATTGGACAGGATCATCTTAACGACATTCTCTAATTTATCCTTGGAAACGTGCTCCAGTAGTCTTCTATGCACAAAAGTAACAAAACTAACACTCCCGTTTGTTTTAATGAAAAATCTTGTGTAAAAATAATTTTTTTTATGTTTTCTAATATTTGGTAGCATAAAAAAATATAAATCAAAGGAAAATTATATTTGATCAATATAAAAAAATATGACTTATTTTTAGAGATTGTTTTCCATTAAATTTTGTTGGAAAATAACTATATCTCATAGTAAGCTAAAGAAAGGAAGTTAGGAGGTTATTTTTCAACTCATTTAAAGTTACTACCAAACATTGAAAAATGAGATAATTTTATAAAAAATGCTTATTGAAAAATGATTCATTTTTTAGAAAATATTATTGCTAAAACAAACAGAGCGAAGTACCAACTTGTTGCTACCTATTTTTTATGTACAATTATTTACATTACAAATACGAAGCTTTGATCATTGTGCCTTTGAACTCAGGTTGTACTATCTAGTTCTCCAAGGACATCTTACCATGAAATTATTCTCCTTCAAATTTTCCTAATTAATAAAATAAAATTTAATATTATTTTCCTATTCTGTATTTAGCAAGTTTAGTAACATTCTTCACAATTTTTATTTATTTATAATTATTGATATGATTTGTTATAGTTTTGCTTTTATTAAATAATATGACGATGATATATCATATTGTTATTTGTTTTTTTTTTTTTTTTTTGAGAAAGAGCACTATGATTTTATTTAAGGAGCGAAAGTGGCATGAATTACAGTGGACAGGTGTAGACGAACATCCTCCGTCCACACCGTATTCTCACTAACATATCTCACATGTCTAGCAATTTTATGGGCTAAATTATTACACTGTCTTGGAACAAAGCTGTACTCAACTGCTACAAAACTTTCTGCTATCATCTTAGCCTCCTCTATCCGATGTCCATAGTCAGCCAAGGTAGGCATTCCACTCTGCGTTGTCTCAATTGCAATTTTGGAGTCTCCCTCAAGGATGATTGGGTTGTGGCCGAGCTCAAGTGAAGGGTTTCGTTAATATATGATCGAATAACTTATATTGATCATCAATTTTAAAAAAAAAATGTTTATAAAAATTTGACAAGAAATTACCAAAAAAATTAGTCATTTTTTTTATATTTTTTTTCATAAAAGAGTTTCTAAAATAGTTTAAACCCAAAAAAATAAGTATAAAACCAGTCATATCATCCTTATTTCTAGAAGAAGAACATGGCCAAAATGAGACAATTTAAACAAAAAGAAACAAAAAAAAGTTAGTAGGGGACTGACTAATGAACACATTACAGAACCACATCAAAATCAAAGTTTCCATGAAAAGCAAGAATATTGAATAACACCAAAAAAAAAGACATTACGTCAAATTTCTGTAAGATACACGTGGCACGCATCGATACCGTCGAAAACTCGCACCCCAAAGTCTAGGTACCCTTGCCTTTTGTGAGACTTCTTATTACAAAGCCACCGACACTTACACACGTGCGGCAAGACATGAGCTTTAGAGTACACGTGGCAAATTGTCGGCCGAGGATTAAACTCTTCCCACGTGGGAATCGTGTTAGGAAGGTCTATATTCCCTGTATACGTAGCTCGATGTAGACGGTGCAACCTACTATGGTTGCTCCGTTGTTGTTGTTGTATTGGGGTTTGTTTAATTTGGACTTTATTATTAAAAATTAAAAATATTGGTGAAATCAAATTATATTAATTTAATGTATTATTTTTGGAAAAAGAATTTGAATATATTTTATTTTATTATTTTTTTGTTTTGTTTTAGTTTTTATGGTAATATTTATTTAAGAGGTTGAGTGTTTGGTGTGGAGGCATTTTTGATTGGGGACAAGGTACCGACCATTTGGAATATATAAAGTTAGCAACAGGTTGATGCTTTGCTTCACAGTGGTTTTGTGGAATTTCTGTGGGACTGTGGCCAAAATTTAGAGGCACGTGACATTGACAATGCAACAAGACCATTAATTTAATGTTGTTTTTTTCTTTTATTTTTTTAATGAAATATGGTTTTTTCAATGTTTGTTTCAAAATCCTTAATTGGTGCAATGTATGAAAAATTTTATATATAATTTATATCAATAAAAAATAAATTAGAGAATTTTTAGAAAAGATAAACTTCATTTAATTAGAATTTATTTAATATTACATTTCTTTAATCAACATAAAGCATGCATTGTAATTAAGTTTTTAATATGTTTATTTTTCATATTTTTAAAATTTTAAATGCCAATAAGAAGAAACTTGAGTATTTTACAAAATGCAAGATTTAGGTATAGTACTTAAGTGTTGTTCTTTAAATTCCCCTCTTTAAATTCTATTGTGTAAATTTTTTTTCATAAGACGAAAGTGTATTTTTTAGTTAAATAACTACATGACAGGATCTTAAGAAGGAAATCTAAGGAACAACACCTAAGGTACTGTATCTAAGTTTTGTCATTCTAAAAATAACTTATGCTATGTACATAACATTTTCAACAACAATTTCATAATAAATATTATGTGATAAATTATTGCTAGTTTTAATATAGATCCATCATTAAAGTTATTTTTTTCCATAAGTAACAATCAATAACAGCTTGCCACTTTTATTACACTGATCCCAAAAATTAATTCACCCGAGTATGTTCACCAATACCGCCCCATAAGCCTTTGCAACGTGTTGTATAAAATTTTTTCCAAAGTTTTAGCCAACCGTTTGAAGAAAATACTCATCATTACTGAACACCAATCTGCTTTTACTAAGGACAGATTAATTTCTGATAACATTATGGTGGCTTTTGAGACTTTACATTGCCTACAAAAATTTAATTCTGGTAGCCATGGCTATATGGCCATAAAACTAGATATGAGTAAGGCTATGACCGGGTAGAATGGCCTTTTCTTAAAGGAGTCATGAGGAAGATAGGTTTTAATGAAGGATGGATTAATCTTATTATGGAATGTGTGAAAACAGTTACCTACTCAGTTTTGGTAAATGGAGAACCTAGTGGTTTAATTCATCCAACAAGGGGCATAAGGCAAGGAGATCCATTATCTCCATTTCTGTTTTTACTTTGCACTAAAGGACTGAATGGTATGATCAAAAAAGCGGAGAGGGATGGAGATATTCATGGGTTCTCCCTATGTAGGAGGGGCCCAAAACTAACACATTTGCTTTTTACAGATGATTGTCTTCTCTTTTGCAGGGCTACCATGGATGAGTGTGAGAAGGTGTTGGACATTCTGAATGATTATGAGGAGGCCTCGAGACAAAAAATAAACAAAAATAAAACAGCTCTTTTCTTTAGCAAAGCAACAGATGCTGCAACGAAGAATAATATTAAAGAAGCTTGGGGAGTTCCAGAAATTATGCAATACGAGAAATACTTGGGCCTACCTTCATTTGTTGGAAAAGGAAAGAAAGCAAGCTTCAACTATATCAAAGAGAGGGTGTGGAGGAAAATCCAAGGCTAGGAAGGAAAGTTACTATCACAAGCAGGTAGGGAAGTGTTGATAAAATCAGTCATCCAAGCCATTCCAACATACGCTATGGGATGTTTCAAAATTCCATTGAGCCTTTGCAATGAGATTGAAGCTATGATAAAGAAGTTTTGGTGGGGACAACGAGGTGACCGGAGGAAAATCCATTGGGTGAAATGGAATGAGTTGACAAAATCTAAAGCAGTGGGTGGTATGGGTTTTAGGGATCTTGCTTTGTTCAATGACTCACTTTTAGCAAAGCAAGCTTGGCGACTCTTGCATGACCACAACACTCTCTTCTACAAGGTTTTTAAGGCACGTTTTTTTCCAAACACAACGATCATGGAGGCTAAGGATTCAAGAATGGGTTCTTATGCATGGAGGAGTATACTCACTGGGAGAGATGTTATTCAAAGGGGAGCGAGGTGGAGGGTTGGCAACGGGAAAAAAATTAGAATTTGGCAGGACCACTGGCTGCCAAGGAAACATTCTCCTATTCTTCCCGTATGCCCAATAGCAGATTATGAAGAAGCTACTGTTGATATCCTTATTGACCAACACACTAGACAATGGAATGTAGAGATGGTGGATGGGCTATTTAATGAGGAAGAGGCGGAACTAATTAAGGAAATCCCTCTAAGTCGAACTGCTACAGAAGATGCTTTGTTTTGGCCATACTCAAGCAATGGAATGTACAGCTGTAAGTCAGGATATAAATATTTAAAAATGGAGGAAGAGATGTTGGACAAATATGATGCATCGATGACTAATGGAGATACACAAGTCTGGAAGCATATCTGGTCCATGAGTGTACCACAAAAGGTGAAAACAATGCTGTGGAGGGCTTGCCGAGAAGCCATGCCAACAAAATGTGCTTTATTTCGGCGTAAAATAACAGAGGATGATTTATGCGTGAGATGTCGAGCTGCCATAGAAGATTCCCTACATGCGTTATGGTCGTGCTTTGAGCTGGACGTGGTGTGGGCAGAATCGGAGTTATGGAGTTTCCGTGGGAATGTGCAGTTCGTAAGTTTTAAGGAACTCTTATCTTGGATAATCAAACATTCTCAGCAGCTGGAATTATTTGCAATTACGGTGTGGTCCATATGGAATCAGCGAAACCGTGCTCGACATAATCAACCAGCAGATGCCATTCATTTGATTGCTCATCTCTCCAAAACTTGGTTAGCTGAAATCCAACCAAATCTGGTCAGTCAAGTTTCAATACCGAATCATACTCAACCAACGAGATGTAGATGGAAGCCTCCCCCATCAGATTATTTTAAAATTAATTTTGATGGGGCAACTTTCGCAAAGGAGAAGAAATATGGGTTGGGTGTAGTCATTAGAGATAGCAGAGGTCAAGTAATTGCTTCGTGTTCGAAGGTGGTGCACCAATTGCTAGGTTGTTCTGATATCGAAGCCTTGGCTGCGGCGTGGGCTCTAAATTTCGCATCAGAAGTGGCCGTGAAGAGGGCTGTGCTAGAGGGAGACTCCATGGAAGTTATTTCAGGTTTAAGGGAGGTTGAGAAGGTGTTGTCACCATACAGACTACTATTGGAGGATGCAAGGTTTTTTTCTCAACAATTTGATGAGCTGCTTTACTCTCATACAAAGAGGGAAGGCGACAATTTAGCGCATAGTCTGGCTAGATATGCAATAGGCATACTAGATTTTTTAGTGTGGATGGAGGATGTTCCATCACAGCTTTTTTCTGTATTCCAAGCCGATTAGTTGGGCTTTTCTTAATAAAATTAAGTGATGTGTTTTTCCCCTAAAAAATAAAAATAACAGCTTGCCACTTAAAATTTATTATGAAATTGTTATAAAAAAAATTAGATACATAGCATTTCTACTTGAAAATTGACCGGATAAAGTCATAGGAAAACTCCAAAACTTCTATTTCACCATTATGATAATTTTTAGATATTATAATGAGATATACAATAATATAAGAATGACCGCCAAAAAAACAGGAAAATAAAATAACATAAAAGCAAGGTCATAAGTAACATTACTAATAAGGAACCATACTGTATTTGATGAGTAGGGTCGTGTTGTAATCAGTTAATAAACTTTAGGGTCATATTGTAATTAGCTAATAGAAAAGTAGAGTCGTATTGTATGACAGTATGAGGGACGTTGACCGCGTTTATTTTATTTTTTTGGTGGCTCGAATAATATCGGTCTTAATAATTATGAATAAGAAATTGAGGAAACAATCAATTTTCTTAGGTTTTATAACCTTAAGGATTGAAGAAAACATCAATGCATCGAAAATATACCTAGGCATTATGGAGTATAATCTCTATCTCATATAGTGATACCTTATAACTTTATATAAAAGTTGGTTTTTTTTTTTAAAAAAAAAAAATTTTGAGAAACATATAAAGCCAGTTTATGAAGTTTGAATACTTTAATTATGGGTCGTAGATAATCAAGAAAATAATCGGATACTTAAAGAGATCTAGATACTATTGTTTACACACACACATAATACTCCTATAAATAAATACAAGCTCATCACTCTTAAGAAATTGAAATTCAAGTTGGAACCTCAGGCATCTGTTCACAGATTAGAGATCTTATAAGCTATAATGAAGTTCTGTTAGCAACATTCGTAATCAATAATGATACCTCCCTCACATTTTCAAGAAGATGATTTGAGCAAACAATTATATATAGAAGGAAAGAGAAAATAAAATTATTTTGACTTGTTCTGAGCCAATAAAGATACATGATTTGATGATGATGACGACCGTACGTGGTAGTGGTATATTTTTTCTTAATTTCTTTTTTTAATAGAATAATATTTTATATCAGTTCCAAAAGAAAAATTAGAAAACCAATGGTCCAATATGGGACCCTAAAAGGGTATAATGGAGCAATCCTTAGTTGGTGGGGGACGTATTGCAAAGATTTTACTGAGGTGATCGACCTCTCGACCTCAAGCATTTCTTTGAGAACACTACAAATAGAGCTAGGTGGTTTGTCTCGTTTTTAATAATATTTATCATTGTGTCTTATAAAACTGTAACACATGTACCCTCTAAACCATCACCGACCTTTCACATTAGAAGTGACTGTCATTGTATAACCCGTGCATATTATGGCAAAACAAACATGAGGATTTCTCGTAATCCCAAAGGCTGAGCCTATCTAGGTTTGGTGCAATTCCCCTTTTGACTTGGAACCAAATTCCAGCCCCAAATAATGACACCATTTGATTGAATGTGGAACTTTTGTGCTAGTTGCCTTTCAATCACAGCAAAAGAAAGAAACCCTGGTTGCCCTTCGGCTTCAATCACAGCAAAAAAAAGAAACCACGGTTGCATGCCCTTCAATCACAGCCAAAAAAAAAAAAGAAACCCTAGTTGCCCCTTCAAAGTTCCATTTCACAAAAGAAAATAGAACAATTTAATTTAGACCATTCGAAAACTTTTTTACCTACTTTATTTCAGGAGTCATGAATGTATCTATTATGAGTCTATGACATTGAGATGGTGGAAGTACTTTTATTATAGTTACTTCTAATGAAATACAATGTAATAATAAGCAAAAAACAGCTTGAAAATGAGAATCCAACAACTCAGAAGTTTAAATAAAACTGTAAGGAAAAGGGAACATTATTGTTTAACAAGTGATAGGTGAACTAACATTCAATATTAATTGTGTATCATGCAAAACAATGGATTTGTGAGCTATACCCACAAATATTTTGTTAAGTTAAGACTGTCGGTAGAATCAGAATTTTCTTCACCTTAAAAAACATGTGCCGCCATAAAATATTTGATTTTTTTTTTCTTTTAAAGTTTCAGAGTTTTTTTTTATTTTTGGGTTCTCTTTTAGATTCAATCTTGGCAGCCAATAAAATGACAATTATTACTAATATTTAAGAAAGCTATGCTTTAACTTCTCCAATCAAATAAATACAATGATTTTTTTTAGTGTTTTTTTTTTTTTGGGGGGGGTTGAAACTTTGAAAGTGAAATGCCTAATATGACACTCCTACATTAGTTGGGCTCTATAGGACCCATGAAAATGATGGAGCACCACGTGTGGATGCTGCATGGGCTAAAATAAATGCTTCCTCCATGGGCAAGTTTGCATATATGGTTAATTCGCAATTTGCAGTATTATTTAATGTCTCAAAAGTCAAATCTCGATAGCCTGATTTAAAACATTATAGTTGCATAAATTTGATTACAATATGGTTTGCAAATTTACATATTTTGGCTTGAGTTTGACGCAGTGCGAGTTGTCCAATATACAATCAAATCAACTATAGAAATTTAAGTATTTTTCTAAGTTATCGTAACATTGTTTTGTTTGTTCAATAATCAGAAAAAGTTATTGAAAGGTATAGAACATTTAAAGTCTTAAATCTCACTACATTATTGCTGAAAAAAAAATTACCATATTGATTCAATTTTTTTACTTTCTTTCTGATGATAGTTACTACCGTACTACGTACTACAATTGAGTTAGATTGAAGTAAGAATGTGATTTCTTTAAGCTATAATTTTTTCATCTACTCTCATTATTCATTCGTAGAAGAGTTGAAAAATGGGGGGTTTTTAATGGATTTTACTAACATGTGCCCTTAGGGCACACAATAGTATACTCCCTTCATTTCAGTTTGTTTGTCCTCTATTCTATTTTGAGATGTCCCAAAATATTGTCTTGTTTCTAAAAATAAAAGTTATTAATTTACTAATATTCCTATTATACCCTTATTTTATTTTCAAAACTATTTGTTGATAGATTGATTTAAAGGTAGTTTTGGAAACTTATACATTTTTATAAGGCAGATAATACAATAAATAATGTTCTCTTAAAAAGTTTGACTTTTCAAACAGAACAAACAAATGGAGATAGAGGTAGGATCATTTTTTGAAAAAGTTTTATCGAGAATTGAAAATTTTTTACAACTTTTTTAATTTCCTATAAAATGTTTCTAAAAATAGATGACTTAATGTGTGCTCTTATGGCACACATCAACCTGACTCTTTTTAATTATTTAAATTATATACCTCGATTTTGTTTGTGCATGTGTCATTATTTTTTGAAAATTTTATAGATATCATTTTAGCGTAATGTGGTATTGGAAATGATTTTATGATTATGGTGGAAATTGGCTTGGTGTCTCCATTCATAGTTCATGCAGTACGATCTTTGGGCGCGTTTTAGAATTAAGAGGGTTGGTCCTCTATTTCAACAATTTGATTATTCGTATTTGTTTCTCTCTAGATTGCAATTGATTATGGATTGACCCAACTTCATTGTCCCAGTATACGTGGCCCTCAAGCTCAATGTCAATAATTATCAATAGGGACTCATTAGGATAACTCTTATCTCTTGACTTTTTTTAAATCCTGACCATTCGTGCTTCAATAATGAATGATATGATAGAATATCAACCATTCATTAATTATCAATTGTTGAAAATTTTATGAATTCCACCACTTAGTTACCTAATTAGATTTATTTTGAGGATTTTAATTCTAACAAAGCCTTACCTCACATGGTTACCCCATACCCCCACTAAAATTAAGGAATAATAACATGTAGAACCTAGAATGGTCAACCTAGTTACTTAATTTTTTTTCCTAATAATAATAATAAGAAGAAGAATTGTGTTAACGAGCATCATAAAATGCATTTTTTTATGTTAGAATTTTGACTAACTTTATAAGGTGTAGGAGCCAATAAAACCAAACTTATGATAATAGTTACCTGGAAATTTTTTTTTTCTTTTTCTTTTCCCTGAAAACCTAGTTACAACAATTGGATTAGATGGTTCCACACCAGTCACCTTACTGGTCGGTGGTGTTGCTTTTTTTTTTTTAAGCTTTTAAACTCTTCAATTTGCCACCAAAACATGGAATGTCTAATAAAAATGGTTATCTGTTGTTGTTTAATTTTTAATGTTATACATAATTTTACTAACCTAGTCATATTCTCTGGCCCTAAAGTCAATCAAAGGTAACAATGTATTTAATTTAGGGTCATGGCAAATCAATGCCTTAGGGCTAATCCATTTAAGGAAAGTCATCATTTTATGGGAAATGAAAAAGCTGTAAAATATTAATTGCTTTATTTCATTTTTCAAAAAACTTTCTTTAAATGGATTGTATAATGGAAAGTGGATTTAATTTATAAGGTAGGTGCTTTAGTGTTTAGGTGTATATGGGGAAGTACAAGTCAACATTAATTACTGACAATCTGCATGCGGGTGTGGAGCTTGCTTAATCCTCGATTAAGAAAATCACAGCTCTAAGTCAATCCCACAAGTCTTCAGCTTGATCTGGATTACTATTAATTGCTTATCTCTCAAGGACTTCGGCCCTTCATTTACCATCTGATCATGATAGGGCATCATCTGATCATCTTCATTTTGTAATCCTCTATACCTATTTACCTACATTTTCATTATTATTTACTTTTGGTTGGCTAGATTCTAGACTAACATCTTGTTTGGTTTGTAGGATAATAGAAGGCAAGAAAATGGGTAAAAAGAAAATAAATGAAATCCATTGTCTAATTAATGGGAAACACAAAAGGAATGGTACAGAATAGCTTTCCATGGGACCTCCATTTTTCACCTTTTTGGACTTAACGTTTAATTGTACAGAAGATGAGAGTAATCATTTGAATTTTTATTGAAATTGCGTTTATATCATTATATGGCAAAAATGGACAAATGCTCATTTCACGCAAAAAAAAAAAAAAAAAAAGGGGCAAATGCCTCATTTCTTAAACGAATTAGGAAAATGTCCTCTTTTGAAACTCGATTTTCTCAAAATCGAGTTTCAAAAAAAAATTTCTAGAGCCCTATAGCGACGTTTTAAAGAGCCTATACTGACGTTTTAAGGACCTATAATGGCGTTTTGTAACTCGACCTCCATGAATCTGAGAAGCTCGAGTTACAATACACCGCTATAGGTTCTTAGAAACGTCACTATAGGCTCTTTAAAACCTCGCTATAGGGCTTAACTCGATTTTGAGAAAATTGAATTTCAAAAGAGAGAAATTTCCCTAATTAGTTTGAGAAATTGGGCAACATGCTGATTTTTTTCATGAAAAGGGCAAAAGCCCATTTTAGCCCCATTATATTGAATAACTTGATTATAAGGGAAAGACAACAATTTATGGGGTCTTTTGTGAGGGGGAGTCCCAAAATCTATGGTCCAAAAATACATTTTCAATAAATTAGTTAAAATTGAACGCATATATTATTTTTCCAGCATTTTATCATATTTAAAATCATACTTGTTAACACATCATGACTTAAATTATTGTATTTTTTTACTACTTATACTAGTCTTATTTTAGGGCCTTTTCTATCTCTTTTCATTTAATTGACTTGAATTAAAATACTCTTACATGCTTGTGCATCAATTACTTTTTTTTGTGCATGATCAAATCATATCAAACGGCTCTCCCCTATCTTTTCCTCGATATGAATCACTCCTACATTGCCTGACTTACCCATTTAACATTCTCATTTTGGTTGCACTTATTCTCATTTAACACATGTCTCTTTCTTTAACTTACACAACATGAACTAACTCTTGGATACATAGCAGAAACTTTAAACGTCTTTAACTCATTCTCATTTTCCGATGTGGGATTAACCCACTGTTTTTACTTTTGAGAATACTAAATATTTTAATACACACACGGGGAGAGGGGAATTTTTGATACAATATAGTATAGCTAATCTTATTATACTCTTATAAAACTTTTTTTCTTGAACTTAATAGATATTCTACAATTACACAATACTTCTAATGCACATGTCTGCTTCATCCATCTTACTCTTATTCAATAATTCACAATTATTTTTTCTTTCATACTAAAATTATTGATCCCAAATATTAAAATGCTAACTCTCCAATACCTTCTAACAGTGAAATCTCACAAATATATAATCTTTATTTCTACTTTTATTAAAATTACATGTCATGTACTTTATTTTAGAATTAATTACCCTTAAGCCTCTAGATTTCAAAGAATCCCTCTAGTTTTTCAACTTGGAGTTAACTTCATGTATAGTTTCATTTACTAGAACTATATCATCTATAAAAGAATATAAATCTACAAAAGAATATAAATACACTAAGGAACTTCATTTTCAATCCGTCTAGTAAGTTCATTGATAACCAATAAAAAGAGATATGGACTTAAAATTATATTTGTAAGGACACAAATCAAGCCCAGATCCAAGTACGTGACAGGGCCGGCTCAAATGGCCTAAACAATAGAATTTATAGAGAGTGGGCTTGAAGCCTAGATTTCTTGGGACGGTAGAAAGCAGTAGCGTTTGGGCTAAGTTCACAGTTACGTGCAATGAGCTGGCAGTGTGATTCGAACTGTCCTCGGACTCGAGCCGAGGAGCCTCTGTCCTTGATTCCCTTTTGCTATTTAGGAGAAAAGTCTTCTTCTTGGCAAAAACCAGATCCTTCTCCAATGGCCTCCCCCTCTCTATGTATACTCCTTATTTTTATGTCCCTATTCATGGAGCCATCAATGCAGATCCCTTTCCAGTCCATTGTCTTCTTGGAAACCTACCTAATGGCCATGAGGCTGATCACCGTCCCCTCAAGGGTCACTCCCCCATTAATGTGGCCAGGTGGGTAGGTGTGAAGCCTTTAATGCGATGGCAGCAACTTTACGTAAAGTACTCCCCACTTGTTCTCCCCCCTTACATTCCGCTGAGTGCAGCATTGTTTGGTGAGCTCCACGTGTTTCTTCCTGGGCATCATGGTGCACCTCATGCCTATTGCTTCAGTTGTCCGAGGAGACCCTTCTCCTCGGACCTTTCCCAATCAGCCAATGACTATATCGGTGGGCTTCTGGGCCCTTAAATTAGGCAGCCTCATCCCCGCCCTGCAGCCTTTTGGAGGAATCAATGTTCTCGGACTAGGCCCAAGGCCCAATAGGTGTTTGATGCTTCTGCCCCCACAATAGCCCCTCAAAAATTCATTTGGCTCCGATCCGAGAAGAGAAATGAGTTTTTGACCTACGAGCACTGCCTTCACGTGATCTCCCAAGTGTTGCACGTGAGAAGTCCACCTGCGCCTTTTGGAAAGGCTCTTGACGCTTCGTAACCCGTAACATCCGCATTAATTGCACTGAGTAACTCCCTGTCGCCCATGTTCAACGGTGAGATGTGGATCCAACGGCTTGGTTTTCTTCCCAAAAATTTGAGCGGGATAACTTTTATAAACTGCTGCCCCTTAATCATTCAAGATATTTAGGTAATTGTGAATCCTGCCTTCACTCCCAGAAAGCAAGCACGTCCTGGAAGCTCTCAACCTCATTTCTTTTCAAGAAGTTCTTAGAAGATCACACATCTTTCTCCAGTAAGTTCCCCTTTCATCAAGCACCTTTCTCCTCAACTATCAACCTTTACCTTCTTTCTTTCTAAACTTTTACCCTTTTTCCAACCCGATGGGTAGGTTCAAGTGTCTAGTAGACACGGCCTCCGGTATGGAAGGATTCCGGGCTAAATACCACATTTCTCAGGATGTGGGTCTAAAATACTGCCCCCCGGAGGCCGTGGCGGACTCTAGGCAAGAAGGGCAAGTTGTCATTCCCATAATCGCCTTCTTAGAAGGTGGGATGACACTCCCCATGAAGGACGTGACCAGCAAGTACCTCCGTAACCATAGGCTATGTCCCGACCATTGTACACCCAATATGTTTAGGGTCTTCGGTTGCGTCGACGCTCTGAATGAGCAAATGGGCCTGCAACTCACGTGGCGCGATGTCGTCCTTTTGTACGAGTGCCACCAGTTGATAGCCGTAGGTTACTACCTTAAGTCTAGGTACAACGTCGTTAGGCTCATATCTTGCCTCCCCAAGTCTAACAAAGGCATGAAGGATGACTACCTCATCGCTTCCGGGAAATGGTATGACGGTATCCACTGCCCAATCAAAGAAGGAAGACCAGGTGTGACCCCCTAGGATCTAGGATTTCCGATTCAAAGTTTAGCCCCTTATAGTTGCATCTTGTTGACTCTTTGCTCTTTGATGCTTTCCTTGCTCAATCTGCAGTCTGTATTTGACCATGCTTGGTTTTGTGTTGTTCCTTTTGCAGACAAACGGCATACAGCACCCCGCTTGAGCGAAGCTAACATCTCGGATCTCAACAGAGTCCTAAGATTCGAAGTCTTCATGAACAGGGACTCACAGGCGAGAGCTGCTCATCTCATTCTGGGTTACGAGCCCTTATCAAATGTCTTCCAAGACATTGGCAACGACATCCTCGCAGGTGACAAGTGACGGAGGAGGATAGACGTGTCCAAGCCTAAATTCCTCGCCACCTACGATATAGCAGACAGTCCATCCGTCATTCTGTACGCGGCCCCTCCCAAGGCTACCCACGTCCCAGTGAAGGTCGAGACAAGGGTTGTCTGAGCAGAGACTGCCTCCTCGTCCTCGTCCACCTAAGAGGAAATAGACCTATTCCGTTTGGTGGAGGCCGAGAGACCTTTGAAGGGTCCCCTAGTCGAGACCTTGGATGAGGAGGATACCTCGGACAGGGGCTCTGGCATTGAAGGCCTAGTGATCACCCGACCAGATGACAACTCAGAGGATGACGATGACATGGTGAGTTTGAAAACACTCTTTGCCAAAAAAAAGGGGCGCTCAAGTCTCCAAGGTGGACGCCTCGGGGTCTCAACCAAGGTTGCCACCGCCTCCCCCTCCATCCGACCCACTCTCTAACGTCCCAAAGAAGAGGAGGAACGAGAATAAGGAGACGGACAGGGAGAGGGAGAAAAAGCAAAAACATCAAAAGTAGCAACAGCAACAGCAAGTTGCAAACGGTGGGGGGTAAGCCTCGTCCGTAGAGAGCGGGGAGCTCTGCGGGCAAACCGAGGTCCGCCGAGGGAAGTCCAGCTGGTCCCCTGTGCTAGAGGTGGATGGGGCTTCAATACCCCTCCAAGCAAGCATAAGGGATTTTTAGAGGGGTTATGCCCCCCATCTGGCCAATGCTCTGGAGCAGCCCTTCCTTTTACCAAAGGACATGAAGGACTTGGGGAAGATGGGTTGGACGCGCCTCTTTTTTTCCCTCAAGAGGGACCTGGGCATGGTTCGTGTTACCCCTTTAGTTTTTTGTTGTTATTTTAACCTTCGCGTGTTTCACTTTCATGTTGTACTGTGCATCCGTAGAAACTTCTCTCCGTAGGCCATCCAGGAGGTTTTCGCTGCCTAGCAGCTGGTAGGGCACTACCAGAACCAGGTAGCGGCTGAGCAGGTGGCCAAGGTAGAGGTCGAGAAAGACTTGGGTCGTGCTGAGGTGGAGAAGGGCGACCTGACCGCCAAGCTGACCCAAGAGCAAAGTGAGAGGAGGAGCGCCGACGCTGGCTTAAAGAATACGGAGGCCAGGTGAAAAGCTAGCGCAAGCTCTTGCACCAAAAAGATGAGGCACTGTCCAAAGCTGGGTAAGAGATCTCGGACTTAAAAAGAGAGCTTGCCCAGCCAAAGAAGCGGCTCACACCATAAGGGAGACTGCGGAGGCCCCCACCAAGGCCGGGTATAAATAGGAGGTGGAGACGACAGAAAACCGGCTAGCCGAGAAGCTAGCAGAGTTATGCAGGGAGTACTGCCAGCAAGTTTGGGCGGAAGCCCTAAACGTGGCGGGAGTTCCTACTAACTCCAAGTAGAGGGGAGCAGAGAAGGTCTGGTATCCCGAGGATATCAGAGTTATCGAAGACCTTCCAGACACTTCGGATGCTCTTGAAACTGCGGCCCCGACGTCGCCTCCCTCCGTCCAAGAGCAAGTCCCTCCTCTTGAAGAAGTTGCTACTTCTAATAAAGGGGCCGAGAAGGGGTCAGGCGAGCCAGTTGGCCAGGTTGTACCTTCGCCCAAAGCAAAAGACAAGGGGAAGTAAGTCCAGGTCTCGTCCGAGATCGAACCGAAGCGATCTGAAGTGGAGGGTCAAAGCAAGGAGCCCTCAACTAAGTTGAGAAAGGACCCTCCACTGAAGATAAAAGGAAAGGTCATCTCAGGCTCCCTCCTCACGCAACCTTTTCCTTTAGGGATTTTACTATCAAATATTTATCTTGTAATTTTTACTTCTAGCGTATATGCAAACAGTTTTAACAACTTCCAGTGTTTTGCTTCTGATTTGTCACTTTCTTGATGCATTACGTTTATTGCCGTATAACTTGTATTATTGTGCCATAAGTTTCATATGAATCCTAAGTAACTCAACACCCCTTTCCGACATAATTGGGTTAATAAATAAATAGCTAGATGCACAGAGGCATGTTTGAAGCAAAGATAAGTGCGGTTTAACTATAAGAGCGATTTAACCATGTGTAGTTTGGTATTAACGGTCATTTAAAAAATGAATTGCACGTAAAATTTACCAAGGCCGAAGGTCCAAAGAGATAGTGTCAACACTTAGTTAAAAGTAAATTGGATGTTAAATTTTCCTAAGGCAGAAGGCCCGAGAACCTGGCATAGCCTAGGTTGACATTAACACTTAGTTAAAAATAAATTGGATGTTAAATTTTCCCAAAGCAGAAGGTCCGAGGATCTGGTATAGCCTAGGTTGACATTAACACCTTTATTTGGCGTTAAAGATTGACATATTAACGATTAGCACAATACAATGATAACCAAATGCATGGTGTGTACGCCTTTCATTAATAGTAATACCTTTGAAGGTTATTTACATTCCAAGGCCGTTTTACAGGTTTGTCTTCTAAGTCGGCGACGTAATACGACCCTATGCCGGCCACGGAGGTTATGCGGTAGGGCCCCTCCCAATTTGGTCCTAACCTTTCCTATGCTGGGTCTTTAGCGGTTCCAACAACTTTCCTCAGGACTAAGTCTCTAGGAGCAAGGGGCCTGGATTTTATGTGGGAATCATACCCTTGCTTGAGCTTCTGCTGGTAGCAAGCTAGCAGGACCATAGCATTCTCTTGCCTTTCCTCTATCAAGTCCAGCCCCTTCTATAGCAAGGCATTATTGTTGCCTAGGGCGAAGGAATGAGTCCTCATTGTTGGAAACCCCATTTCCAAAGGGATTACAGCTTCAGCACCATAAGCCATCGAATAGGGCGTCTCCCCCGTGGACTTTCGTGGTGTGGTTCGATAAGTCCATAACACGTGTGGCACTTCTTCTACCAATTTGCCTTTGGCGTCGTCTAACCTCTTCTTGAGCCCATTAACTATCGTTTTGTTCACTGCCTCGGCTTGGCCATTCCCTTGTGGGTAGGCTGGGGTAGAATACCTGTTCGTGATACCGAAGTCTTTGCAGTATTTTCTGAAGGCCCTACTATTAAAATGTAGGCCGTTGTTTGAGATGAGGGTGCGTGGGATCCCAAATCTTGTAATGATATTCTTCCAAACAAACTTCTTTGCATCCACGTCTCTGATGTTCGAGAGGGGCTCTGCCTCAACCCACTTAGTGAAGTAGTCCGTCCCAACGAGCAACCATCTCTTATTTCCCGCTGCCCTCGAAAATGGTCCCACTATATCCAAGCCTCACTATGCGAACGGCCAAGGCCTAACCAAAGGGTTAAGGACTCCTCCAGGTTGGTGGATGTTGGGAGCAAACCTCTAACATTGATCGCACTTCTTTGCGTAATCCTGCGCCTTTCTCTGCATGTTTGGCCACCAGTATCCCTAGGTAAGGGCTCTATGGGCTAGTGATCTTCTTCCCGTGTGACCACTTGTGATAAATTAGATTAATTAATTAGCCCGGTTATTAATTAATCAAATTAACATACAATATCACGTGGTAGCACAAACAAATCACCAAAATTAAGTTATGCAGCGGAAAATGAAATGACACGGTGATTTGTTTACGAATGGGGAAAACCTTACGGCAAAAACCCCACCGGTTGATTTAAGGTCACCACTCCCGAAACTCCACTATTATCACAGCAAGCTATTACAAGCAAGGAATCCCAAGTACCTTACCAACCTACAGTTGAACCCTTACCCCAATACCCAATTGGACTTGCTCTGTAGTGACAGTTTCTCCTTTCAATGCACGGCTCCCAAGTATGTGACTAACCAGATGCGCGGATCCCAGTACGCGACTTCAAACACCAACTGGAGAGAGAGAGAGTTATTGGCTGCAAAATTCTTCAAATCATTCACACGATGAAGATCAAGAAGCACTTGGTTACAAAACCCTAAGGCGTAAAGATGCAGTAGCTTCTTTCAGAGAGAATTAGGCTTCGGTCACCTTTTGCATGTGTTCTCCTCGTATTCTCTTATGTGATGGCCTCAAAAATAAGCCTTATATATGCCTAGGGTTGTGAGAAAAGAAACCCTATACAAATACAAAAGTCTGGCCCAAAAATCAGATCTGAAAATTTGAATTCCCGTAACCTCGATAGATACCTCGATCGATCGGGCAGCTGTCGAGCCTCATTAAATCTCGATAGATACCTCGATAGATAGCTATCTGTCCAGCAGCTATCTGCAGGTGTCCGCCAGGTGTCCACCAGGTGTCCAGCTTTAGTACACACTTTTTCTTCACTTGTTTCTTGGTCCAATCTTCATGGCTTTAAAACTAAACTTGAACAACATGTTCTTTGAAGTATTAAACACATTCTAGATCTACCCAAATACAAGTAAAGTGCGTTTTGTCAAAGGATTAGCCAACTACATAAAATATGTTCTTAACAATCTCCCCCTTTGGCAATCCGTGACAAAACCACAACAAACAAATGAACATATGAGAGAAGTCATAAATTACTCAACTCATACTCACTTGTTGAATACAATAAAATCTATCCTAACACAAACTCTTGAAAAACTTTGCAAGAAGAGAGTTCATGGCATGGAAGACTTTGACAACCTGTATTTCTGAAACACTTTAAACAAAATACATCAAGGCATCTTTGTGTGAAGCAGAAATAATAGATTGCATACAAATAAAGAAACATGTGTATAAAGATAGAAAAGAAACAACACATGTAGAGATAGGTAAAGAAAACATACATCATCATATATATACCACTTGATAAATACCATGCTGTATGTAAAAATGGTAACAAGACCTATGTACATGAACAAGGAGATAAACACTCCCCCTAACAAGATGAAACACAACTCCCCCTTACAAGGACATGTAGTTCTCCCCCTAACTTGTAGAATCTTAAAGAAAGAAACCACAAATTCTCCAATTTCTCTCCCTTTTTGTCACGATTGACAGAGGGTATAGGAAGCTATAAAGTTTTACCCGAGATACATAAAGATGATCAAGGATGATTAAGGGGGCACAAAGAATCCAAAAAAAATGCATGAATGTAATGAAACAAGATGCTATGGATGACAAGATAAGAGAAACATGCAAAACATGTGAAAAACAATGCATGCAGAGAATCTCGATGATCGAAAGGTATCGAAGAGCTATCGAGCAGACCTCGATGGATCGAACAGCTATTGAGAAGCTATCGAGGAGACAGAAACTTTCTCGATCGATCCACCTAGCTATCGAGAGGCGTCGAGATTGCGATAACTTGCAATTGAAGATCTCGACAGATAAGCCGGGTATCGAGAGGTGTCAAGGATGTGTCGAGATTCCTTTAAAAACAGTTTTTCAAAAGAAGAAAAACACAGACATGAATGCAATCATGCATGCAACTCAACCAAAGATCCAAGCAACACATTAAGCTCTCAAAATCATCTCTCAACAAGAAAAATGTCATGTATTTTGATCCAAAACACACACACACACACTAAACAAGTCTAACCAATTTTATATCTCAAAAATAAGTTAAGACAGTTTAGTGAGCATTCATTAACGCATGTAAACCTTGTGATGGCCAAATCACATTGTACCTGCACATATATCAAGAATAGCAAAGAATATTGCGTGTCGTGTGTGAAAACATTGCAAAATTGCATAAGTGTCTCAATGTTATGACGATTTTAGATATGAGAAAATCACTTTAACTGCTTGATGAGGACTATCACCTTTGAGGTACATCCTATAACTCCCACATCTCCTAGAAAACACGCTTGCAACCATATTTTAAAGCATTTTTGATCTTTTTGCTTTTTATTTCTTTGCATATTTTCTTTTATTAAGCATATCATGCATGGGCATACAAGAGAAAGAAAAGAAATACCCAATTATGTTAAGCTTATAACATTGCACTTTTGCTATGCCGAAGCATACAGATGTTATATTATGATTGGCGAGTAACAGTGGTGAGATGATTATTTATGCCTTTCTCTTAGGATTTTCTAGTTCAACCTGTCAAAAAGAGTGATACGAGTATTAAGAAGAAGAGATCACTCCACCTTACTCATCACAAACAAAGAGCTACAAAGCTCACTTGTTTAATTGTGCAGAAGAATGCTCATCTAAGTTACAGGTGATACAAAATTTAGAAAACTCTGTTTCAATGGCCATTTTAAGATTCACAAGAACCAATGTACACAAACACACATTGTTTTTGTATTTTTCTAATTTTTCCTTTTTTTTTTATTTTGAAAACAAAATAAAATAAAAACTAAACAATCAAACAAAAATAGACAAACCTCATGAAAGCATGAAAGAATGATGCATATGCATGAAAGCAAGAAAAGAAATGCAGATGCATGAACGCATGATTTCAAAAGCAGATAAGAAATCAAGCAAAGAGAGTCCTACTTTAGATAGAAAGAATTAAAGCAGAGGACAAACAAAAAAGACAATTAAGTCTTAGGCTCCTTTCTCACCTACACAGCACGAGTCTTTGACCATGAAGATGAAAAGGCACGTGTCCTAGTATGTCTACTAAGGACATAGAAGAATTAAGATTCTTCTGAAATTGAGTTAAAAAGCTCAAGACTTTTAATAACTCTCCAAACAAAGGTGTAGGTCCTTGAGAGAAAACCTGTGACTGTTTAGACAATTGCTTATGAGGATACAACTTAAAGCAATTAGGTCGAATGTGTCCAGAAACACCACAATGGTGACAAACATGAGCAGTTTTAGAGCTACTCGGCTTCCTAGAAAGAGGTCTAACCTTAGAGGTTGACAAAATCCTCAAATTAGGACAATTTGGCCTAATATGACCAACAATGTGACAATGATGACAAGTGGGGGCAAAAACAGATTTATCATTCAACCTAGGAGGAGTTTTAGACATAGGTTTAGAAACATCAGCGTTAACATCAGTTTGTTTACCTTTGTCTATCCTAGAAATATTAGCCTTGAACTCTTTATTATTCCTTTTGAATGGGGGAATATAAAAATCCTTTTCTTTTGAGTTAGGCTCAACAACAAGTTTGGCACTAGTTAATTTTTCAACTTCAATTTTAAATTCAACTAGTTGCTCTTCCAAACTCTTAATTTTGTCCACCTGAGATGAAACTTGATTTTTAAAATTTTCATTCAAATTAGTGGCTTCATCCAATTTTGCAATCAAATCATCTTTTTTAAGCTTGACCTTTTTAAATTTAGCTGTTAATTTTGTAGAATACTCAAGAGATTTCATACAAAAATTATAAAGCTTGCAATAGGCATCATGAATATCATCATATTCATTCAACACAAGATCATGCAAATCAAAACAATTAAGAGTTTCCATGACAACAGGGGTCAATGAATCACACATTAAAGATTAAAATCTAATCAGAGTGTGTCTGCTCTGATACCACTCGACAGGCCACAAACGTTGACCCCTTGTAATAAATTAGATTAATTAATTAGTCCGGTTATTAATTAATCAAATTAACATACAATATTACGTGGTAGCACAAACAAATCACCAAAACTAAGTTATGCAGCGGAAAATTAAATGACACGGTGATTTGTTTACGAATGGGGAAAACCTTACGGCAAAAACCCCACCGGGTAATTTAAGGTCACCACTTCCGAAACTCCACTATTATCACAGTAAGCGATTACAAGCAAGGAATCCCAAGTACCTTACCAACCTACAGTTGAACCCTTACCCCAATACCCAATTGGACTTGCTCTGTAATGACAGTTTCTCCTTTCAATGCACGGCTCCCAAGTACGTGACTAACCAGATGCGCGGATCCCAGTACACGACTTCAAACACCAACTGGAGAGAGAGAAAGTTGTTGGCTGCAAAGTTCTTTAAATCATCCACACGATGAAGATCAAGAAGCACTTGGTTACAAAACCCTAAGGTGGAAAGATGCAGTAGCTTCTTTCAGAGAGAATTAGGCTTCGGTTACCTTTTGTATGTGTTCTCCTCGTATTCTCTTATGTGATGGCCTCAAAAATAAGCCTTATATATGCCTAGGGTTGTGAGAAAAGAAACTCTACACAAATACAAAAGCCTGGCCCAAAAATCAGATCTGGAAATTTGAATTCCCGTAACCTCGATAGATACCTCGATCGATCGAGCAGCTGTCGAGCCTCATTAAATCTCGATAGATACCTCGATAGATAGCTATCTATCCAGCAGCTATCCGTAGGTGTCCGCCAGGTGTCCACCAGGTGTCCAGCTTTAGTACACACTTTTTCTTCACTTGTTTCTTGGTCCAATCTTCATGGCTTTAAAACTAAACTTGAACAACATGTTCTTTGAAGTATTAAACACATTCTAGATCTACCCAAATACAAGTAAAGTGCGTTTTGTCAAAGGATTAGCCAACTACATAAAATATGTCCTTAACAGGTGGTACCCCTGAAAGGCGTCTAGAAAACTCATCCGTGGGTGGCCGACTGTCGCGTCCACTAACTGATCTATGCGAGGCATTGGGAAAGAGTCCTTGGGGCAAAATTTGTTCAGATCCGTGAAGTCCACACATGCCCTTCATTTCCCACTTTTCTTCTTTACCACGACTGTGTGCACCAACCATTCGGGGTAGAACACTTCCTTGATAGCCCCAGCCCTCTTAAGTTTGACGACTTCCTCTTTGACGGGGTGGGAATGTTCTTTGGAAGAGCGCTGAGGGGGTTGCCTCTTTGGCATAGCAGCCGGGCTAACGTTCAGGTGGTGGCAAATGAAGTTTGGGTCAATCCCAAGCACCTCATACGCATCCCATGCAAACACGTCAAGGTTCCCCTTCAAGAATGCGACCAACTCCTCTTTTTCCTCGGTCGGCAGTTGGGCCCCTACCTGGAAAAACCTCTCTGGGTCACTACCCACGAGAACTTTATCTAACCCCTCACACATGGGCTCTTCCGCCACTGTTCCCCCAGTTGCAGCCGAAGTCGAGGACTCAGGTTCTGGCTTGCGTAGAACTGTGGCTATCAGGCACTGTCTCGCTGCAGACTGACTCCTAATAATTTCTTCAACTTGGCCGCCAAAAGGAAACTTTACCTTGGTGTGGAGAGTAGAGGATACAGCCCCTAGGGCGTGCAGCCAGGGTCTCCCTACGATGGCCGTGTAAGGGGAGTAGGCGTCAACCACAATGAAATTTACTTCAACTACTGCTGGGCCTGACTGTACAGGCAACCTAATCTGCCCCTTCGAGACGACTGCCTTCCCCTCAAAGCTTATCAGTGGTGAATTATAGGCCGAAAGATCCTCTTCCCTCAAGTTCAACTCCTTAAACAGATTAGGGTACATAATATCTGCGCCACTTCCTTGGTCCACCATTACCCTTTTCACATCATAACCTCATATTCTTAACATGATGACTAAGGCGTCATCGTGTGGTTGAATAGTTCCCACTTTGTCCTCGTCCGAGAAGCCCAGGATTGGGGGTTCGTTACCCTTAAACTTCTTCGACTCAGAGTCAGAGTCCTCGGCCAGGGCTCGTGCGACAAACATCACCCTGGAAAGGTAGGAACCAGTCTTCCCAGGAGCAACGAGAATGAAATTGATGGTCCCCAAAAGGGGTCTTAAGGTATGGTGACCCTGATTCGTTGGCCTAGGATGTCCTTCCTGTCCAGCAGGCCGATACAAGAACTGTTTCAACTTCCCCTCCTTTGCTAATTGTTCCAAGTAATTCCGTAAGTTCCTGCAGTCCTTAGTCGTGTGGTCGTTTTCTTGATGATACTGGCAATGGAGGTTCTGGTTGCGCTTCGTGGGGTCACCTATCATTTTGCTGGGCCACCTGAAGTAGGGTTCACGATGGGTTTTCTCAAACACCCCATTGTCTGGGCTCGCGGAACACGGTGTGACCACCTGCGTGGGTGTCGGACCAAGTTGCCCAACAAACTCTCTCCTAGGCCTGCCGTTGTCGTATCGGTCCGACCTAAAATCCCTCCTCTCTTGAGGGATAACTTTCGCCTTTCCCTTTCCTTACAGTAAATCCTCCTCAACTCACTTGTACTCGTCAATGCGATCCATGAGCTGGCGCACGCTCTTAATAGGTCTTTTGGTCAGTGACTTCCTCAGATCGTGCTCGTTTGGAAGCCCAACCTTAAAGGTGCTTATGGCAACTTCGTCGAAGTCCCCATCGATCTCGTTGAACATCTCCCAATACATATTGGTATACGTCTTGAGGGTCTCTCCTTCTCTTATGGCCATGGATAACAATGAATCCAGAGGCTAAGGCACCCTACTACATGTGATGAAACGCGAACCAAACGCCCTGGTGAGCTCCATGAAGGAATCGACAGAGCCTGCTTTCAGGCCATTGAACCACCTCATCGCGACTGGCCCTAGGCTGGAGGAGAAGACTTTGCACATCAGGGTCTCGTTCTTCGAGTTCACCGCCATTCTCTGGCTGAAATGGCTCACGTGTTCTACTAGGTCCATTCATCTGTTGTAAATGGTAAAGGTTGGTTGGATGAACCGCCTCGGGAGCTTTCCTTTCTCAATCCTCCGAGTGAAGAGCAACTTGGAAATTTGGTGGAGCGCCTTGCTCAAAGCATTGTTGGCCAAACCCTTAGAGGAGGTTCTCTTACCTTTAGGGTCACGATGGTACTCGTCCTCGTAAGAGGAGGACTCGCTAGGGGGGGTTCTTGACCTGAAACTGCTGATGTTACTGCGAGTATTTGCTGAAGACTGGTTTGAAGGAGAGGGCGTGCGCCGTCGTTTCTCCTGGCGCAACTTCTTTTTCAGATGGTCAATCTCCCTTTGCATGGCCTTTACACTTTTTTTGCAAGAGGTTCTGTTTCCGTCCTGTGCATGACTCCTTCCGCGTGTATGTTCTGTGTGCACACTGGCTTTGCGATCTCTTTCCCGCTCTAACTGGGAGAAGTGATCCTCGTGCTGGGATCTCATGGACTCTGTATGATGTGAACCTGAACCTTCCACGATGCTTCATGTCCCTTTCCTCAAGGCTCCCTACAGACGGCGCCAATTGTAAGGACACAAATCAAGCCCAAACCCAAGTACGTGACAGGACCGGCCCAAATGGCCTAAACAATAGAATTTGTAGAGAGTGGGCTTGAAGCCTAGATTTCTTGGGACGGTAGAAAGCAGTAGCGTTTGGGCTAAGTTCACAGTTACGTGCAATGAGCTGGCAGTGTGATTCGAACTGTCCTCAGACTCGAGCCGAGGAGCCTCTATCCTTGATCCCCTTTTGCTATTTGAGAGAAAAGTCTTCTTCTTGGTGAAAACTGGATCCTTCTCCAGTGGCCTCCCCCTCTCTATTTATACTCCCTATTTTTATGTTCCTATTCATGGAGCCATCAATGCAAATCTCTTTCCCATCCATTATCTTTTTGAAAACCTCCTTAATGGCCATAAGGCTGATCACCATCCCCTCAAGGGTCACTTCCCCATTAATGCGGCTAGGTGGGTAGGTGTGAAGCCTTTAATGTGGTGGCAGCAGATTTACATAAAGTACTCCCCACTTGTTCTCCCCCCTTGCATTCCACTGAGTGCAGCATTATTTAGTGAGCTCCACGTGTTTCTTCATGGGCATCATGGTGCACCTCATGCCCATTGCTTCAGTTGTCTGAGAAGACCCTTCTCCTCGGACCTTTCCCAATCGGCCAATGACTCTATTGGTGGGCTTCTGGGCCCTTAAATTAGGCGGCCTCATCCCCGCCCTGTAGCCTTTTGGAGGAGTCAATGTTCTCAGACCAGGCCCAAGGCCCAAATAGGCGTTTGATGCTTCTGCGCCCACAATATTGTTGTTGCAAAGCTATTGTAAATTTGTAATAAGAAACTCACTTATGATATTCTCCACTTGTTCTCTCTTTTTCCCCTTTCTTTTCCTCTCTTCATTCTATTTATTTTTCTCTCACTTTCCTTTTTTATTTCCTTTCCTTTCCCGCCTTAGCAGTTGTTACCAAACATGGTGCTAAGTTAATTATGCAAATAATTTAATTCTTTGCTGGGGACACTTTTTTTGTTCGTTCTCATCCAGTTCATGGATTTAGTATTTTTCAAAATACCATATTAATTTAATCCAATAAAAATTGGGTCTCATCCAATATCATGTGTAACATAAGTGTTACACATTATGCAACAAACTCTAATCATGTGGTTTATTATTATAAGTGCATTAAATTATATTAAAATCATTTGTTCTATGTGAAACTCTATTATTGAAGTCTCAAAAAATTTAAAATTAGGAATTTTATTATTAAAAATTTCAAGAACTTTACAAAGGTACGTTACTTATTTTAAATTATTTTAATAATTAAGTAAAGTTTGGAATCTGTTTTCACATTATGCGTTTTCTTTATGTAACTTAAGAATATATTTTAATTTTTTCTTTTATTACTTAAATTTTATATTAATGATTTTTTTTATATATATTCTTTAGTTAACCCATGCACCAAACATGTGTATTAATGTAATGCTAGTATTGCCAAAATGCAAGAGCCTTATAACTCAACTAATTGCTACCTCTCGGTGTTTCCAATGAAGACATTCAGGATTCAATTTGCCCCCCTCCCCCCAACTATTGATATATCAAATAAAAAGAAAGTATTACTAGTGATGATGCGAAGAAAATCAGTAGACGGATGCTTCAGGCTTCAAAGGGTTAGTGACTGTTTTGAGGGCCTGAAAAAGAAAGAACAAGTGATCAAAGGTGGCCGGGGTGGACTATCCAAGAACCCTCTGATGCTGAAATTAGTTTTTCTCTCAAGTTTTCGAGTTCCAATCTTTTTGGAAATGTTCAAAAGGTACCTTTGTCTGGTCTGAATAGGCGTTTATATAGTGCGCCCCAGAAACAGTTATTATATTTGTAACTTCCCCTGTATTTGAGGAGGTTTGAGGGTTCAGGAATAACTTCACAACCATTGTAGGAGTTACACTTTCCCATATAACTGTCATTGGAAGTTAAGCGTGTAATAAGGAGTTGTACCAGTGAACTTGGATCTTACTCATGTCTTAGAACACGGGCACGTAGGCAAATCCTCCATTGGGAATTTCTTAAGTGTCAAGGGGTCGTCCAGGAGTTTTCCTGATGAGCATACCTTGTTCCTACAGAAGGTTGTCCTTCTATGGATGAGCTTTTCACGGACGATCATCTTTACATGGACGACCTTTTAATATAGGATGTCCCTTTTCTTCTGAATGCCTCATATGGACGAGTTGGAATTGGTTAGATTCTTAGCTCACCATCAGTTGCCCCCTTGTCCAAGGGTCGTCCAGAGCACTGGAGGATTTGCTGCTGTTCTTTGGATGCGTGTCTTCATTTTAGTAGTCGGATGTTGTCCCATGTGTCACAATCTCAATGGTTGAAATTTTCTTTCTTTTTTATTTTTTTTATTTTTTTATTGTGCCACGCATCATAATTTCATTGGTGACTTGTCACGTTGATTTAAGTTTTCAAGGAAAATGCCACATGGTGTTTCCTAATTGGTCACGTCGTTTCAAATACCAATTTTCAACGCTTATAAATAGTGGAATTCCTTTCGTACCTTTTACATTTTTCAAATTTTCTTCTTTGACATTCCTCGTCCATTGCCTCGTCTAGAAGAATTCCAGTATCCTTAGTATACCTTCGTCTAGAGCCAGGTAATCTCCTTATCCCCTTTCTTAGGCTTTCCTTCAAATTTCGCCATGTCTAAGATTGTTGTTTCCTCATCTAGCGATAGTGTAGAGAAGGCTATAGACGAGTATCGTGATTCCAATTATAGTGATTCTAGTAGTGATAGCAGCAGTAGTAGTAGTGGGGATACCGAGGAATACATATCTAGGGTCTCTGGGATTCCTTTAGAGGTCCTTCAAGAACACCTTAGGACGAGGGCAGTCTCAGGGTCTCTAGCTGGCACCTCAACAAGTGTTCCTCCGTCCGATCTTATAGTCGAGGAAGAGACCATATACAGCTGTGTTGTAGGTATCCCCTCTAAGACAAACGAGAAGAGATGAACTACCCTTAGGAGTTGATACCAAATCCTTGACAACCTTAACCCAAGGTTCGCCGTCCATGAGGAATGGTGCTGCCAGCCTCGTTTTGGGATAGGCATTTATGAGGCTTACCTTCTAGGGGGTTTTAAGTTACCTTTGAATGCCTTTGCTAGAGAGGTACTTACTAAATTAGGTTTAGGAGTTTGCCAATTTAACCCTAACGCGTGGAGACTTGTCATCTCTATGCAAATTTTGTGGAGGGAAGTATTTGAAGGCAACCATCCTCTTACTATGGACGAGTTCCTTTACTGTTACAATCCCTCAGAAATTAACCAATCCCTTGGTTTTTATCAATTCACTGCCAGAGGGAGAGATTGTAGGTTGATAAAATCCTTGGTCACATCAGATAGGAACTAGAAGACGGAGTTTTTCTTTGTCTCTGGTTTTTGGGTTGGGCACCTTATCGAGGTTGGTAGGGATCCTTTTGCCCCCTATACTGGAGAGTTAAGGAACCTTCACCCTGAAGGTATGCTTATTATAGTTATTTTTACTGTCATTATTTTACATCTTAGTTTTTATTCATTATCATTATTTTTTAGTTGTCTGACAGTTATCCATTCCTCTTTCTTTTCTCTTCTGTTTTGGTATAGGTGTTAGACGACCTAACTTGAACGGGTTCTACCTTAACGGGTCCAGAAGGCTCGTCTGTACACTGACAGGGCTTTTCATTCCTTGGTAAGCCTTCAGCGTCTTACCATCTGGGGACTTGGTCTAGAGTCGTCTAAAGAAGCCCTAGCTCACGAACTCACTGTCCGTAGGCGTAAGTTTTCTATACCTCCTCTCCTTCCTTTTTAAGCATTTATACTTTTACTACTTCTTGGATGACTAAGTCTTTTCCTTCAGGGATGGGGACCTTGAAAGAAAACAAACATCAGGAAGTGGTGGATGAGGCAACCAAGGACGTTGAAAGTCAGCCTCGTCCAGCCATTGGAGACAAAAGAAATCTGTCAAAAGCTATTGATCTAGAGAATCTCCCCAGCGTCGTAAGGAGAAGAGGGCAAAACATAGGTCGCCTAGGGCTGGGGTTGTTGCACCTAGTCTTCCTATTCCATCTCCATCTCAGCAACCGTCCAATCAAATCCAAGACATAGATTCGTCTGGGCCTGTTTACGCCCCATCGTCTAAGACCATTCCGCCTACCTCGTCCTAGCCTTCCCAGAGGTTCTTACGAACATCATTGAAAATGAGGATTTGGCTTGGGAGAGATATGAGAAAGCTATGATTGGTGAGGACGTGGCTGCATGCTATGACATGTCCTTGAAAGAATTTGAGCACTCAAGTGTTCATGATCTTTTCAAGGTAAGTAGAAAAAACTCTCTCCTCTCCTTCTTTTTTATCTCGTCCTTGTTATTAGCATATGTATATGCTTTGTTTATTTGCTTTAGCAAAAATCTGTGATTACTCGTGCAGGCTATGTCGAAGTTCATAGCCGCATCTAGGCAAGCTACAGAGTTGGATAAGACGAGGATCTTACTAGAGAAAAGAATGAAGGAAGTGAAGGACGACTGCAAGGGTTGGGCTGAAGTAGCAACTAAGGCCAGGGACGAGGCCAAGGAGCTACAAAATCTCGTTGAAGAGCTGAAAGCTGATATCGTCGAAAAGGACACTCGTCTTAATCACCTCCAGAAAAAGACTGACGAGCTGAGCAGTTCTCTTGAAAAAGCCAAAGAAGGTGCAATGGAAGAGTTTAAAGCTTCTAAGCAACTGATTGACTTGCTAGACGCCAATTATGCAACTGGGTTTGAAGACTTTCGTATGGATGCTAAGGAGAAATTTCCAGACGTTGACTTCAGTTCCATTAAACTTCAACTTGGTGGCGCTGCTAGCTCTTTCCTTCAGACGAGTCCTGAAGATGTCAACATTGAAGATGATGCCACAACCAAGCCAGCCTAGGACGAGTCTAAGACCGGAAAAGATTCCCCAACAAAAGCATGAAAATTTGACCAATTTACTACTTTTCTCTTTTTTTTTTTTTTTTAATGAGGTCCATTGTTTTATGACCATTTTAAGATTTATTTGAGCACATTTCACTCTTCCAGAGTACTTTGGACGAGTTCCCAAACAATTGCCTTTTAAGGCTTTTACTTTGTAAGGGTTTTTGAATGGTGGTCGTCTACCCTTTTTAAACTTTGACAAATGAATGCCTATTTTTATCCATTATTGACTGTTATTGCATGGATGAGTTCACTCGTTTCTTTTTACGTTCAAAACACTTGTTATTCTTTAATTTTTCAAGTGTAACTCGTCCTATAAATGACTAGTTTTCCAATTCTTTCTCTCGTCCATGGGTTGGACAGTTTACCTCCGTCTTTAGACGAGACATCTCCAGCATTCAACTCGTCCAGAATGTTGGATAGCCTTGGCTAGGTACTTCCATCCATGGGTTCAAATATTTATATTTTTATATGGATGCATTCCTTCGTCCATTTCTTGGGTGTTCATGCTTAAGGTTAAGTTTAATTTCATCTTTTAGACGAGTACAAACTTTCTCGTCCATAGATTAGACGAGCATGCCTTAGCATATTTTTTCTTGCTTTATCCTTACTTTGAGGAAAGCTTTTAAACATTGCTCTATCCTTACTTTGAGGAAAGTTTATAAACGTTACAGCCCCACGTCCAAAGATTTTCGTTCGTCATAAGCCTTAGCCTTCTTGTGTGCGAAATTATGGAAATTAGATTCATGCACTAAAGACATTGGAAATCCAAACCATATTTATTATATAACACATTGTCCACAAATATGGCACACGCTTAGAAGCTAGTGCTTTAGGAAATTAAAATACTTATACAAGTACATAACCTAGTATTTCACAAATTTGTCTGTAGAAGATGCAAAAGTTTAGGAACTAGTGCACTTTTTATTTTTAAAACACGTAATAGTAGTAGTAAAAACACATAATAATAGTAAACATGAGTAAACACGTAGACCACAGCTGTAACCTCGTTTGTGACTCTCGTCCATGATAATTCTCGTCTAAGCTCACCCTTTATTGATAGTACCTCCTTAGATGCTCCACGTTCCACAGATGTTCTAACTTTTGTCTGTCCAGAGTTTCCAAGTAGTACGACCCCTGCCTCTTGCAGTTGATTACCCTATAGGCTCCTTCCTAATTAAGTCCTAATTTTCCATGAGCTGGGTTCCTGGTTGCCAATGACACCTTTTTAAGGACGAGGTCTCCAATGGTGAACGCCTCGATTTTACCATGGTATCATACTGCCTAGTCATAAGATTTTTGTATCTTGCTATCCTTTGCTCTGTATTCATCCTTACCTCATCAATGAAATTGAGGTCAAGATGAAGTTGTTCTTCATTTTCTTTCTCCTGGTACTTCATCACTCGATAGTTAACCATATGAACTTCCGCAGGTATAACTGCTTCACTGCTAGCTTAAAAGGGGTTTCTCCTGTCAAGGTCCTTACAGTCGTCCTGTAGGCCCAAAGAACATCTGGTAAGTCATCCGGACATACCCCCTTTGCCTCCTTGAGCCGAGTCTTGACGATTTTCAATAAGGATCGGTTTGCTACTTTTTCCTGTCCATTTGCTTGTGGGTAAAAGGGTGAGGAATAGTGATTCTTGATTCCAAATTGCTTACAAAAGTCTTTGAAAGGCGTGTTGTCAAACTGTCGTCCATTATCAAATACTAGTAATCTAGGTACCCCGAACCTACATACAATGTTCTTCCAAACAAAATTATTAATATTTTGCTGAGTAATTTTTGCGAGAAGTTCAGCCTCCACTCACTTAGTAAAGTAGTCGATCCCTACTACTAGAAATTTCATTTGTCTAGTTCCTAGTGGGAAGGGATCTAGAATATCCAGTCCCCATTACATAAAGAGCCATGGGGCCATCATTGGAGTCTGGTACTTCGAAAGCTGTCTGGGAATGCTGCTAAAGCGCTGACACTGGTCACACACCTTGACATAAGCCTTAGCATCTGCTTGAATAGTTAGCCAGCTTAAATAGTTAGCCAGTAATAGCCTACACAGACGACCTTGTGGACTAGCGACCTTGCCCTCGAATGATTTCCACATGCTCCTTCATGGATTTCCCTCCATACATAATTTGACTCGTCTAGAGCTAGGCACCTCAAGTAAGGTCGAGAAAAACCTCGCTTGTATAGTACTTCATTACATATTTGGTAGCCCTGACCCTCAACTTCCTAGCCTCGTCCTTGTCTTTCTAGAAGCCTTCCATCCTTGAGATAGGTTACTATTGGACTCATCCAATTTTCTCCCCCCTCTATCTGCTGTATCTCTGGAAGGTCTATACTCGACATGTATTGGATTTTGTCACACTCGTCCATAATTCCTCCTGCCAAAGCTGCTCATGCCAAGGCATCTGCTTCCATGTTTTCCTCCCTTGGGAGTTAAACAAATCTGGCGTCTTTAAACTTTTGGACAAGCTGCTTCACTTTGTTGAGGTATTTCTTCATTCGATCTTCCTTAGCTTCACACATCCCATTCACTTGATTAATAACTAGTTGAGAGTCTCCCTTGACTATTATTGACTCCACCCCTAAAGACTTAGCCAATTCCAGTCTTTTGAGGAGAGCTTCATATTCAGCTTCATTGTTGGTGGTTTGGTATTGTAGACGAACTGCATATTCCAACTTGTCACCCCCTAGGGACTTTAGTATGACTCCAATCCCCCTTGCGTATAACATGGACAAGCCATCTACATTGATAACCAACTTTTAAGTCTCTGCGTCTAGCTCGTCCTGACTAGGAGTGAACTCCACAATGAAGTCTACTAATGCTTGTGCTTTTATCGCGCTACTTGGTTGGTACCTAACATCGAACTCACTAAGCTCCACAGCCTATTGAATTAATCGTCTAGCAGCTTCCAACTTGTTCATTGCCTTTTTTAGGGGATGATCTATTAGGAAGTTGATGCCATGAGCTTGAAAATAATGTCTTAGTTTCCTAAAAGTTGTGATCAAAGCAAAGGCTAACTTCTCTATCATTGGATATCGTCCTTCCGCTTCTCTTAGCACCCTACTTGTATAATAAACTGGCTTCCGAATCCGCCCTTTTTCTCTAATTAGTGCTAAGCTTACTACATGTAGGGACACTACCAAGTACAAATATAATTCTCCGCCAGGTATGGACGAGCTCAACAAAGGTGATGTTGTGAGGTAAGCCTTGAGGTTTTGGAAGACCTTCTAACACTTGTCCGTCCACTCAAATGCCTTCCTAAAGACTTTAAAGAATAGTAAACATTTTTCAGTAGCTTTCGAAATGAACCTGTTAAGGGCGACAACTCGTCCGGTGAGAAATTGGACTTCTTTGATATTCTTTGGCGGCTCCATATTTAATATCACCTAGATTTTATCGGGATTTACCTCAATTCCTCTATGTGAAACCATAAACCCCAGGAACTTCCCTGATGAAACTCCAAAAGCACACTTACTTGAATTCAATTACATGTTATACCGCCTAAGTGTATCAAAGGTTTCTTGAAGGTCATCTAGATGCTTCTCCTCATCCAAGCTCTTCACTAGCATGTCATCCATATGAACCTCCACATTCCGCCCAATTTGTGGATGAAACATATTGTTAACAAGTCTTTGGTAAGTCGCCCCCGTGTTCTTTAAACCGAAAAGCATCACCTTATAGCAAAATAACCCTTGGCTAGTAATGAAGAAGGTCTTCTCTTGATCTACCTCGTCCATCCTTATTTGGTTGTAGCCTAAAAAGGCGTCCATAAAACTTAATAGTTTATGACCCGCTGTTGAATCCACCAGCTGGTCAATTCATGGCAACAAATAACTATCCTTGGGGTAAGCCTTGTTCAAATCAGTGAAGTCTACACACATTCTCCACTTGTCATTAGCCTTCTTGACCATAACCACATTAGCCAACCAGTCTGGATAATACACTTCCCAAATAAATTTCGTCGTGGTCAACTTCTAGACTTCTTCTTTAATGACATTGTCTCGTTCAGGAGCAAAAACCTCTTTTTCTGACGCACAGGCTTGGAATAAGGATACACATTTAGATGATGGGTAATGACACTAGGGTCAATACTTGGCATGTCCTCGTGACTCCATGCGAACACATCAAGGCTTTCCTTCAAAAACTGGACCAAAGTTTGCTTTGTCTTCTTTTCCATACTCGCCCCGATTCTAGTAAACTTCTCGAGATTGTTCTCGTCCAAAGGAATGTCTTCTAATACTTCGGTAGGCTTCGCAGTGATTCTTCTCTTGTCTATGTTCATCATCTGTACATGCTCATCCACAGCTAACATGGCTAAATAGCATTCTCTAGCAGCTAATTGATCTCCTTGTACTTGACCCACTCCACACTCAGTCGGGAACTTGACTGATAAATGATAGGTAGAGGTTGCCACCTTCCAACTATTTAAAGTTGGCCTTTCAATGATAGCATTGTACGATAATGAACAATCAACAACTAAGAAATTTACCTCTTTGGTTATTTGTCATGGGTACACCCCAACTACCACCAGTAATGTAATGGTGCCCACAAGTTGCACTTTCATCCCTCAAAATCCCACTAAAGGCAAATTCACTAGACAGAATTGATCTAGTCCTAGCCTCATTTGTTGGAAGGCGGGGTAATACAAGATGTTCACTGAGCTGCCATTGTCTACTAATACCCTTCTAGTCGTATAATCAACAATGAGCAAGGCAATGACGATCGCATTTTCATGTGGGTGGTGAACTCTTTTAACATCCTCATCTGTGAACGTAATGGCTTGCTCGTCAGCCCCCTTCGTCCTTGAAGATCGTCTAGACAATTGAACGTTTTGAACAACCTTCAAGTATGTCTTCCTTGACTTGGATGACTGAGCTGTTGAGGTTCCCCCTATAATAACTCTTATTTCACCAAGTGGGGGTCGTGATGACTCCTCCACCTTTGCCTTAAACTTCTCATCCTTGTGGTCTCATCCAAGAAAATTTCTCAACTTTTCTTGCCTGATAAGATTTTCTATCTGCTGCTTCAAGTCAAAACACTCGTCCGTATCATGCCCATAATCTCTGTGGAAATGGCAATACTTATTTCTATTGCGCTTGTTGGGATCTCCTTTCATTTTCTCTGGCCACTTCAAGGACAAGTCATCCTTGATTTGCATAAGCACTTGCTCAAGTGACGTATTGAAGGGAGTGTATTGCTGATTCCTCGTTGAAGAACTTGCCTTCTTGCTATCTCTATCTTTTTTCTCTCCTGCCCTCACCTTCTTTGGATGAGGGTCCTGCTCAGGATGGCGTGGGAGATCCGCTTCCACGCGCTCTGCTCTTTTCCTCTTCTTGGCAATGATTGCATCATCCGCATTCATGAAATTTTGGGCTGAATGGATGAGTTTAGCTATGATTTGTGGCTCTTGCTCGTAAAGCTTATGAATAAATAAGTCAGAGTTGACCCCATTGTAGAAGGCAGCCAATAGCAACTTATCGTCCATCTCTTTTACCGTCAAGGCTTCTCTGTTGAATCGGGTAATAAAGGACTGTAAAACTCTCATTTTTCCCTTGTTCTATAGTTAGCAAACTAAAAGAGAAACGCTTGTGGCGTTGTCCTCCAATAAAATTGTTGACGAACAACTTACTTAAATCTTCGAATGAGCCCACAGTTTATACTTTTATTACCTCTTGGATGACTAAGTCTTTTCCCACAACAACGCCAACTGATGTTGTGAAGAAAATCAGTAGACTAGATGCTTCGGGCTTTAAAGGGTTAGCAACTATTTTGAGGGCCTAAAAAAGAAAGAACAAGTGATCACAGGTGATCGGGTGGACTGGCCAAGAACCCTCCGATACCGAAGTTAGTTTTTCTCTCAAGTTCTGGAGTTCCAATCTTTTTGGAAATGTTTAAAACGTACCTTTATCTGGTCTGAATGGACGTTTATATAGTATGCCTCAGAAACGGTTATTAGATTTTGTAACTTCTTCTATATTTGAGGAGGTTCGAGGGTTCAGGAATAACTTCCATAACCATTGTAGGAGTTACACTTTTTCATATAACTGTCATTGGAAGTTAAGCGTGTAATAAGGAGTTGTACCAGTGAACTTGGATCTTACTCATGTCTTGGAACACTAGCATTTAGGCAAATCCTCCCTTGGGAATTTCTTAAGTGTTAGGGGATCGTCTAGGAGTTTTCCTGACAGGCGTACCTTTTTCCTATGGAAGGTCGTCTTTCTATGGATGAGCTTCTCACGGACGGTCGTCCTTACATGGACGACCTTTTCATGTGGGATGTCCCTTTTGTTTTGGACACCTCCTATGGACAAGTTAGAGTTGGTTAGATTCTTAGCTCACCACCAACTAGTATTTATTAATATTGTTGATATAGCAGGTATATATTTGAATATAATCTTTAGTTAACCCATGCATCAAACATGTGTACTAATGTATGTGGTGAGCCTTTCTATACTTCAACTAGACTGCTTCCTGCCGCATTATGACCTAATAGTTCTTGGGGCAGGAGAGTCGAGACTGGCTTGACTAGAACTCACCTTAAACCAGCTTGTATGCAAGTTAGGACCCCTTTCCTGAGACCTTGGTCACGTGCCCATGGCAAATGATGCTATCACAAAAATGTTATAGCAGGAGAGTTTAAACCACTTTCTTGGTAAAGGAAAAAACATTGTGATATGAGTACGGGAGAAATAGGATAGTAATGGCAATAAAAGAAAAGGAAATAATATTAATTCTTGATCAATAAAATAAAAAAGAATGGTTAGTCTGTCATGCTTGGTTTCTTAAGAGTCCAAAGTCTAGAAAGGAAACCACTCTTCAATGTGGGCAATCTCACAGGAGAATCCTGCCATGGAAATTGCTCACTTTGAAAGAATGAGCTTAAATGGCTTATCCTCGAATCCTTTAACTTTACTAGAGAGTAGGCTATTGAGAGGGAGAGAAAAGAGTAGCCTATTGGTGCTTGCTCCTATCACACTCTTGCTTCCTCACTCTCTGTTTTTCTTTACACTCTCCATTTTCTTCCTTATTTCTATGTTCCCTCTATTCTTTCTTGTCTTTGACTTCTTTTCTTTCTCTCTATTTCTCTCACTTGTTTGTCTTTGTATATCTCTCATGCCCCCCTTCTACTGTGCATGGCCAAGGCATTTTTATACTGCCTGTCATGATGAGTTTTACTGTTTTGCCCTTCAACTACTTTTGTCCTGGTATAGGTGTCCTTCCCAGACCCCTCCTTCGTCTATTGGCTACCCAACTATCACCACTTCCTTGTACTAGCCGTGCCGCGTTCCCAAACAAAAGAGTTTTGTTTTGTTTTCCTACTCTCTGTGGCATTCCCATCCGAATAAAGGTTAGATATTCTCTCTTACTCACTCCTATGGCATGCACCTAGTGATTCCAGCTTATCTTTCCTTCTTTTGAGTGATATGGCATCCTAGTAGGACATTTCTCCCAAAAGAGTTTGATCAGGAACCCTAGAATAGACTTCCCCCTTCTCCCCACCACTAGACCATACTCTCTCTTACCTCTGACCCATGGCCCACCGCTCTTGTATTGGTTGGATATAAGTGGGTGGTGTCTGAGTCTTGTGCGTGCTTCACTTCCATGTGAGTCCTTGGCATGTCTAATGTTCATGCGTTTGTCGTGGCCCGGGGCTTGTCTGGTCTTTGCTACATATTCTGCTACTCATTCTCAACCTCTTGTGGCGTGGATGAGTCACCGGATCTTCGTCCTTTGTATCTTGCTTCCTCCCTGGGCCGGGTTTGCTTGGGCATGGGCCTTTCCTTCTTTAATCCAACCCTTGCCTTCTCCTACTTTTTGTTTGTGGATCGGCTGACATTTTCTGTCACGCTGTCTCATTGCTTCTGCTATGTTATCGCTCGACTTATGCTTGCTGGGCCTCCATTGAGCCTACCATGTACTTTTTCTTTACTTAGGTCACGTTGCCTAGTACTTCTGCTGGGCTAGTTCTCATACTATCTTGGGCTTCCTTGGCCCGTTTTATTCCTTTAGGCATCCTTGGCCCGCTTCATTCCCTTGGGCATCCTTGGCCCATTACTACACTCCCATACTAAATCTTTTAGGCCTCCCCGACCCAATTATCATACCATTAACCAATTCCTTTCTTTAGGCTTTTCGGCCCATTTTTATTTGCTTTTCATTTCATACAATTCCCATTGGCTTATTACTTCCTTCTTTAGGCTCCTTGGGCCTGTTTGCTTTCTTTAGAGCCTTTTTACTATTTTATAAGCCCTCAAACCATTATTCATACCATTCGGGCTTAATAGTCTTCTTCTCACTTTGCTAATTCTTCTTCCTTCACCCCTTTTAAATTGTTGGGCTTTCTCTCGTTATTGGGCCTTTTTGCCAAAGTGGGCATCAACAATGTACTGCTAGTATTTTTAGGAATCTTGTAACTCAACTAGTTGATACTTCTTAACATTTTCAACAAAAATATCTAGGATTCAAATCTCTGCTTTCAACTCTCAATGTATAAAAAAAAAGTAGTTATTATTATTATTCTTATTGATACGGCAGGCTAGTGATTGTTAGTTTGTTACTTATTTTTTATTTTTTATAGAGAATCTGTTAAATTGTTACTCTGTGGGAGTAAATTAGCACGATTCCTTTGCCACACATGCATCCTTGTCAGGTCATAGAATTCCCTCCAAAAACTGACCAATAAAGGCTCATAAACCTTATCTCAATACAGAAAGTAGCATATGGTTAGGAAAACAGGCTTATCCTCTTATGAAGAAGACCCAGTTCGGCTTCGAATTCGAAGTAGTAGAGCTTTTGAACAGCCATGGCAACCTTGAGCTGTCACTTTCACCCTACAGTCTACAGGAGTTCTCAAAATACTAAAGCCAGACATTCCATACTTTGCTCAATGCAGCCCTCTCAAAGTAATGTCAAGGTAACACTTAAATGTCTCTTTTTTCTTTTTCCTCCATACATAATTATATTTGAAACTAAGTTCTCTCTCTCTCTCTCTCTCTCTCTCTCTCTCTCATGTGAGGTATAGGTTATTGTAAATGGAGCAGCAAAGGAAATAGGAAGGGCAGCAGTAATTGCAGTGACTAAAGCTAGAGGAATGGAGGTGGCTGGTGCAGTGGATTCATATCTAGTAGGAGAAGATATTGGGAAGGTTTCCTTTCTTTTACTAATTTGCTGATTGCTTATTGGGGTCTTTATTCATGAAACTTATGCTTTTTCCCGACCCCTTGTGATCTTTTTTCACTCTTTAAGTAGGTATGTGACATGGAAGAGCCTCTAGAAATTCCCATAATAAATGACCTCACCATGGTATTAGGTTCCATATCTCAGGTAATGTGATACTCAAATGACATCTCTATGTCTCTCAGGGTTTATCAAAATTAACCTTACACAGTTATACTCCATTTTGGTAGTCAAAAGCAACAGGAGTTGTCATTGATTTCACTGACCCTTCGACAGTATATGATAATGTGAAACAGGTAAAACGTAAAATCTCCCTTAATTTAAGACAAAAATATTTATTACCAAAAAAAAAAAAAATCTGATTCATAACAGAAGTATTTTATAATTGAACTTATAAAGCATTACAAAATCTAATTGCCTATGGCTCGTTTCTATATCCTATTAGGCAACAGCATTTGGGATGAAAAGTGTGGTTTATGTGCCTCGAATTAAGCTTGATACGGTAGCTGCATTATCCGGATTATGTGAGAAAGCCAGCACGGTGAGCACAGGGTGAGAGGCTATAACAGTTGAACTGGCCATGATTTTTCAATTTGAGTTTTACGTCTTAAAACATTTCAACCATTTCTTCTTCTTTTTGGCATTCAATATTTCAATCTCTGCTGCTCTCAGGGTTGTCTTGTTGCTCCGACTCTATCCATAGGATCTATACTTCTCCAACAAGCAGCAATATCGGCTTCCTTCCACTACAACAACGTTGAAATTGTGGAATCAAGGGCAAGTCCAGCGGTAATACAGATCATTTTACTTATAAGATTTTAATAGTCAAGAAAAGTCATTCAAATTTGAATATCTATGTAACCGTTTCAGAGTTTATTTTTAAGAAAGTTCATAAAGGAATTTTTCACATAAACATATTTGGAAAACAAATATAGACCCAAGAACACTCTTTAGAACATCTTAAATATATAGCAATATACTAATCCTTTCATCTGTCTTTTCCAATTTTTCTTTTTATTTACAGTACTTGAAAGGTTATGGTGATCTTTAGACAGCTTCTGACAAACTTGTCTATTAAGTATGAAGTACTAGAATAGGGAAAATAATAATAATCGAACATTTTGCTACATTATGCCATTACAGTCACCTATTTCTTGGTGTGTGTGTGTATGCATCAAGAAAAAATGAGTTGAACTACTATTCTGGGTCATTTTAATCATTTTGAATCTTATTGATTGATATGTCAGTCCAAATGCTAGGAAAAGATAATTCTATATTGCAGCATTCGCATATGATGTGTATATACCTCATTTGAAATCCATTCTTCAACCATTTTTATCTTTTCCCATTTAATTATTCATTTATGTGTTACATAAAATATTCTCCTTTTGTAAATAAGCATACCTAGATGCAGACACTAGCCTACAAAAATTAGACTATGCATTGCTTACTCTCTGCCATCATATATTTAACAATTGAATCCACGTTTTAGTAAGAGATAACAATCATAGTTTTAAAAAATGGACCGGACCGGCCGGTCCAACTGGTTCAACCGGGAACAGGAGCCAGTCTGGTCCGGTCAAAACCCCAAAACTGGTCAAAACCGGGGCTGAACTGGAAATTTAAAAAAAAAAAAAAAAACGGTTCTGGGTTCATTTTCTAAAACCATGATAACAATACCTTGCACAATTAATACTAAAATTGTCTTTGATGGCCAGGATCTACCATCACCAAATGCCACCCAGATTGCCAATAACCTCTCCAATCTTGGCCAGATCTACAATAGACAAGATATTTCAACTGACGTTCTGGTAAGCCCAACAGAGAATTCATTTCTACAATAGACAAGATATTTCAACTGACGTTCTGGTAAGCCCAACAGAGAATTCATTTAAATTGGTCGTAGATTGAATCTAAGTCACAAAAGGGTCTTACCATTGGGATGTTGGATTTGAGGCTTATGTGTGTGGGTTATAGCAAAATTGTAAATGAAAAAGAAAACTAAACATAAAGATGAAAAGTATAGATTTTATAGAATCATATCAGTATGAAACAATTAACAGAAGCCCATTTAAAACAAATCACATTATTTTTCTGTTTTCCTGTAAGGCAAGGGGTCAAGTTCTAGGAGAAGATGGGGTTCGAGTGCATAGCTTAGTCCTTCCAGGACTGGTTTCCAGTACAACAGTCCACTTCTCTGGCCCAGGAGAGGTGCGTTTGTGGTTTCCCCTTTTTGATTTTGTTTTGAGAAGTATGGACTTGAACAAAATACCTTTCTTACCCTGCCCATCTGATCCTTAAATACTGCTTGCCACAGATTTACTCTCTCAAACATGATATCACTGATGTGCAATGTCTCATGCCAGGCCTCATCTTGGCCATCAGAAAGGTCGTGCGCCTTAAGGTAACCAATCAAATGCCATTTTAACTTTTATTTTCTTCAAGCATTCTGTTTATGTCCACCTCCAAAGTAAGAATAGTCCTTCCCTTCTTCATTATTCTTGCAGAATCTGGTGTATGGCTTGGAGAAATTTTTGTAGAACACCACTTCTTCTATCTCCAAAATATGGAACCTTAACCTGGGTGTTGATCAAAAGATCCATACCATATCATCCTACAAACAAAGATTTGAAAGAGGAAGGTCAGATAAGGGAAACAGCAGAGGGGGAAAAATCTTTTTCTTTTCTTTAAATGAGTTGTAATTCAGTGAACATATGAGAGACATTAAAGTTTTGTGGTATTCACTTGGAATACAACATGATGAATGAAGGCCAATTTTCATTCATAGATTGTTAAATCTTTTCGCAGATATCACATAGTCAATATAAGCCAAGCAGATATTTCTAGCAATTTATATGTTACTTGGCTCCAAATGATTACTTTCAGTTCAAAGGACTAGAATAATGATCAAAAAGCTACTTTAACCAACCAGCTATAGAAGTCCCAAGACAATTTGCACCTCATTGCAACAAATTTCAGCTTTAGCAAAGAATTTAGGAGAAAATTTCCTTTCTTGAGCAATAACCATCACTAATGCATTCTCTTCTATATACTGTTTAAAACAATTGAAAAAATAAATTAAAAGAAATAGTAAATTCACTCTTGCACTATATATGGTTCTTTTTTCTTTTTTTTAGGTCTCGCTAATGCATTCACTCTTCTATATATTGTTTAAAACAACTGAAAATTTATAAATTAAATAATTAAATTAAATTTTTTTTTTTTAAAGTGCATTCACTCTTGCACAATTTGGGGTTTTTTAATAAAAAAAAGTCTTGCTCCCTATCTAAGTAAAGAAATGGAAATATAATATTTTAGGTCATTACACATCACTTGTATCTACTTCCATTACAGAACCTGAAGAAGATCCCATTACATTCGACCTACTTAGATCATCCAGACACTAGAGCATAGATGCGTTAGATAAAGACTATATAATATGTTTCACCATTATGGATCTTATTATAATCCTTTCCAGCATAGATAATACATATTGAAATTGATAATTTAATGAAAATAACTAATTAAATTGTCAGCCACAAGTTAAAATTAATAAGGAAAAAACAGATTCAACAATTTTTAACGGATTCAACCACAGTTTCACACACATTCCATGCAAAGGCCAAGTTTAGCATTTGAGGACTTGGTATTAGTCAGAGCTTCCCATCTAAAAATATATACATTAACAATGATATTATACTAAAGTCTTGAGGAAACAATATTTTGTCAAAGTGATTATTTAATTTACGATTAGAAATGAATATTCCATCAAGAATCCTCATAACATTTAAACATTATGGTTTAGCCAAGGTGAAAAAACATCTTTCTCCTAAAGGCATGTGCAATTAAAAACAAGAAAGAATTAAATTCAATCAATCAGTTGTTGAATGAACGGAGGAGAAGCACGATGTTTTTTGAACGTATGGCAAATATGTGAGATGATGAGATTTAACTTTTTATGGGATTCTCAGCAAGATTGCTTCTGAAAGTTTGGCAGATTAGAATGAATTTTTAGGTGAGGTCTAGAACAACTAAAACTGGATACTCAGTATATTATAAATAATAATTTATTACTTCTTAAAAAATAAATAAATAAAACCGCATTATCAATATCATATTTCATCTGGTCATTTATCACATAGGTATCAGTTCTGTATGATCATGACTATCATGACCAGGGTATATGATGGAAAGATTTAGAGAGATCAACATTTAACAGGATTACCAAAACTCAAGAGAACGTTAATGCTTCTTGGCGACATGATCTCTGCAAAATGCCAGGTTTCCAAGGACATGAATAGTTCAAGGAACAAATTACACATCTTTCTTGGAATTTTGAATATTGATGATTTTAAAGGTATGATGACTCCACTATTATCATATAAATTTCATCCTTTCATAATTGGTGACTTCTCTAGAATTTCTGAGCTAATCACCAATGTAGCATACAAACCAAACAGATACATGCTTTGATAATGTTTCTTTTTACTCTTCTTCCTCACTCTTTTGATGCTGAAAAACATTTAAAATAGATATTGATTATGGTATTTGGCTCTCTTCTTAAGCAAGTCGTGCCCATTGCTAACCCACTAATGTTTCTGTGAAATATAAAAAGAGGCCCCAGCTAGCCAGTCGGCCAATGGTGGATTAAACTAAAAAACCAATAGCCATTTTCAGACTGCACCTGCATAACCGGTCATGACACAGGCATGCACACAGTAATAAGAAAGAAAATCTTTCAAATAAAACTTTATGTTGATATAACACATCAAAAAATTGTTCATAAATTCTTACAAATCCAGAAACAAGTTTTCACCTCCAAATTTGTTTGCAAGAGCTCCTATCCAGGCTCTATCTTTATCACTATATGCATAGCTCATGCCTGAAGCCAACAAGACAAACCCTTCAATCTTTTCCATCTGATTGGCACCAGAGTTTGGAACTTGTAGGACTGGTTCTACCAGGAGAGAACGGGTCCCCTTGGGTAACATTTCCCAAAGTACAGAATCTGAAAATATTAATCAAACCTTCATATCACCCCAAGAAAACTACAGGAAAGAGTTTAAAGAACCACAGCTAAATGCAACCAACTTTATCGTTGTAATTTAACAATGTATAAATGAAGTTGAGTACTCTGGCAAGCAGCAGTCCAAAATGGTATCTATTGCTTATGCATTACTCAAGAAAAAATGGATACAAAAGAATCTCATATTGATTTTTGCCAACTTGTCTAGGAAATGACATTTATGTGTCACTAACAATCAAAGGAAACCACTATAACCTTACAAGTAATACACTATATTAGGTGTTGAGTGGAATGTTGTTTTATGTTTTTAAAAGTTAAAACTGAGGTCTAGCATGCCAAAGTTGGAATGGATAGATATTCTGCATACTGCAGAAAATCTTCTTTATCATCTCTTCTTATTTTTAAAAATAAAATAAAAGCAACAGGAATAAAAGTACATGATAAATAATAACTATTTCTTCAAGTAACACAAGGGGATCGCTGCGCCTAACAATGATAAAAGGCACGGATTTGGTTGAAGGAGTGAAGATAACATATCCATCTCCTTCTAACCTCAGTTCTAGCTCTTTTTCAAAATTGAGAAAAGAACACATCCAAGAGACCTCTCGTGAGCATGTGCAGTGTGTATTATGCACAGAAATGATAAAAGAAACTAGATTTTCTCCTAGCACAAATTTATAAGAGAGCCCGCTAATACCAAGAAAATCCAATTAGGTAGGTAAGCAGGGGAAGGGAATTGAAGTGGGACATTATTTCAGGGAAAAATATACCCACATATCTGGAAATATCAGTATGAGACCCAACCAGCAAGGGTAGCTGACATCTCCAACAGAAAAACTGAACCAAAATGTGAAATTTCATTCAAAAACAACAGCTACACAGAGAAGCAATAAACTTTTAAACAGTGAAAATAGGACTATTAGAGAGCAAATGAATTTACCAACCAAATAAATTTCAGAGGAAAAAGGAACTATACACCATATCTTAAAACTTGGAATAACAAATAAAGCCTTCCATTAACTATAAATTTCTATTCAAATTTAAATTGATATTATTGTGCTTGACAATTCAACTTGCTCATCCTTTGTGTTTGTAGCTCCATAGGGGAAGATAAATTTTTGATATCCTTGTAATAAATTGATTTATAATTTTTTTATGTTTTACTACCATGTCAAATTAACAAGATCCATCCACAAATTTTAAATTATTTTCTCTACCGAATAAATAAAATGTTGTCCAACTTATGGTTACCTGTGCTCTGAGGAAAATAAAGAGTGTCCTTTATATTTTCCAGGCCAATCCTTTCCATCTGTCCTCTAAACCAAGCAAGTAAATTTGTTTTTGATACCTTTTCTGGTATGTTCCAGTAGCCACGCGCACATAATTCTCCTCGAATTGAGATTAACTGAAAATATGAAACAATAAATGCTTCAGAAATATTGATAAATTGAAAATAACATTCATATTATAATGAATTTTAGTATGTATAAAAATTTAAAAATAATAATAATAAGATCTCATCCAAGACTTCATAAGTACATAAAAATAACACCCCCCCCCCCAACCCCCCTTCTCTTGCATGCCCCATTTTTCAAGTGTTTGATTGCAAAAGTTATACATGATAATGGGATGATATACCACAGCTATGGTGTTTGTATTGCGAAGCAAGATGTATGTTGCCCAAGCGAGGTCCTCCTTCAGAGTATCTGATATATTTTGTGACATGACAAATATTTGCTCAGTGCCTTCAGGGATAGTTGCTTGATCAGCTGGACTAGCACCCTACAAAAAAATTTACACTACCAGGTTTACTAATATATTAAGTACTAAGCAGGGATCAATTGCACTGAGCTATAGGTGGCATTGCATAATTACGAATTATTATGTGTGTGGATTCCTGGGTTTCATCTCTCAACATATCGCACTTTGTTGTACTACCATCAATAATCTTTAACATGAATTGGACATTCACACAGCCTGATAGAGTGGGGAGCATTTTATTTGCTTTTCGTATACTTTTTTTTTCTTATAATCTGGAAATTTAATTAACTATGTCTTAATCAGAACATAAATTTATTATCCCTATCTATGCCATTATCTATGTTCTAATAGAAACAGTAACCAAATTATTTCGGCAATCTTCAATCTTTCCAAAACATGTGACTACAAACTTTTGAATTCCAGCCAATAGTTATAAACAACTGCAGGGTGGCAAAGTAGATAGGAACCGTTGACATGTAAAACACATCATGAATTTTTATTTTCAGAGACACTTCACATCTGATTTCTCCAGATTAAGGAAGATAACTTTTTAAGAAAGTCAAAAAAATTTGAATTGAAAATTAGGCTACAACCGCATATCTTCAGCCTTAAAAAATTTGTCTGGACTCCCCTAACTGGTATCATAAACACCAAAAAGAGTTTCAAGCCCTTCACATCTCTAAATGAAAATCTCTACAAGTCATTTAAGTACAATATGTTAACAAAGGTCAAAGGGATTTGTTGATTGCACTTTCCATTCTAGTTCAGTTGCAGTGTCTCCCCTAAACTATTGGTAATCAGTATATTGCTTCTAGCCATTAGGATATCCACCAAATTTAAAGTAAAAGTTAAAAAAAAATTCAAAATTTTTGACGAAGATCCTAACCGCAATGGCCAAAGTGATTATTACCAATAGTTTAGGAGGGAAATTGCTTAGTTCAGTAGTTAAGGGAGACATTGCAATTGCACCATATTTAAAGAGGGAAGAGTGGGATTTGAACTTATATTAATTTAATCCATCAAACTCGAGCTAATATAAACCAACAATACCACAGACACGCCTAATTTCACTACTTGTTAAAGTGGGTGATTGTGAGTAGTGAAAAAAAAAATAATAATAATAATAATGGTCCATGTAAAAAAATGGTGGGCAAAAAGTGTGCACTACTCATAATCAACCACTTTTTTGTATGTTGTGAAATTAGGTGTGTGCTAGATTTATTCAATATCAACCCCAACAAACTAGAACAGAATGTTATACAATGAACAGCACCCCCCCCCCCCCCCCCCCCCCAAACACAAAAAAAAAAAAAAAAAAACTGAAAATCATCAAGTAATGACATAACCATACAGCTTACAAGTGATGAAAAGGTAAAAGCAGAAAATTACCTTGAGAAATTTTCCAAGATAAGGAATTACAATTGAGAATGCTGCCAATGAAAGACCCAGAGCTTCTATTCTCTATAGAAACCCATAAAACAAAAACAAATAAAAAATAAAATAAAAAACAAAATTCAAAGGAAAACCCAAGAATTGAAAGAAAGAAACAAAAGGGTTTGGTGGGTGGGTGGGTAGGTAACTCACAAGCTGTGCCAGAGTGGTAGTAGAAGAATCTGAACCCACGAAATGGTTGAGAATGAGAAGCGAACCAAACCCGTACCCGATCCATCTGGGTAAATAAGACTCGTCCAACCCAGGTATACCTGAAAACCCAACAACAAAAACAACCTTAAGATTAATAATTACAAAGCACATACATAAAATACACACGCATATTTGTAGAGAGAGAGAGAGAGAGAGACCGAGAGTGAAGCGAAGTACGGAGAGGTTGAGTTGCTGTTGCTGTTGATTTGTGGGAGTTTGAGAATTTTGATTGCGAGCAGAGATTGATGTGGATTTTGAGGTTGTTTTTTTGGCGGGGAATTGGGGTCGCATTTTCAACTGAATTAACGGATTAAAACACATTGACACTGCGTTGGTAGACATTCTCTCTCTCTCTCTCTCTCTCTTTGGGAAATTTTTTTTTTTTTTTTTTTTTTTTGGTTGCAGCAAGAGCAAATGATGCTATAAATTGAAATTACCACCCAAATAGACTCTAGTATATAGTATATATTTTAATCTCAACTAACACCAAAACTAATAAGATAATAAGTGTTTTGATCAATCGATAAGAACAACCATTAAGAACAGATGCTATAAATTGAAATTATCTCTTAAAAAAAAAAAAAACCTAAGATGCACATATATGAATACAAATATGACACAGCGACCCGAGTAATTTCTAAAAATTTCTTACATAGTACGGTCAGTACGACACTGATATGAGTATGACACAAGTACAACATGAATACAAGGGTACAACATCCTAAATAAAGTAAATAAATTGTCTATGCTCCCTAGGAAAAAAATAAATAAAAAACCTTTCTTATGGTTAGTTTTGTGAAGTGTTTTCATTTATTTAGCCGAAATTGATGATATTACATGTACCAACGTCACCTATCATTAAGATATAGTTGAAGAAAGAGATTGTTTTAACAATTAGAGCGGTATCAATAATTTATCCTATTAATTATTATTAGATGGTGACAAGGGGATGGAAACCATTATCATTTTGCATTCCTAGATTCCATAAAACCCCAACAACCAAAAAACAAGTAAAATTGACGAAGAAGAAGATTCCTAAAATTGAATAAGTTTTCTTTGAAGTATGATTGAAACTTTTATATTTTGATAGCAGAATGAGCATACCCATTTAGTGTACGTGGTAAATAAAAAAAGACAAAATTTAGTTATAAATTTGGTTTACTCAATAAAATAAATATTACTACATTACTTGAAAATTTAACCGTTAAATTATATGTTCTTTATACTTTTAATACATATGTCAAATTTTGTATCAATTGAATATTATTTACTATATGATCTATTAGTTTATATCTTATGCATAATTTTAAATTACAAAAATACAATTTAAACGAATTCTTGATAACATAGCTATTGATCTTTAATTTTTTAAAAATTTTGCAAGCATAGAGGATATAAGAAGAATATGTAATCCAATGGTGAATTTGTCAAATTTCACCTTCAATAAAAAGATATTGAATAAGGTTGTAGCTTATTTTGTAACTAATAAATTTTGTTCAATAAAAATTATAATGTTCATTTTTTATATTATAAAATTATACATGGTATCAATAATTATGTCATGATATCTTACATAACTTACCTTTCAACTGTTTTCATTATGTATGTTCTAGTTGTAGATCCATGCATCGTACAGACTTGGGGTTTAAATTAGCAATAGTTCTATCAAAAAAAAAAATTAGCCAAGGTTATTTTTTTATAAAAAGGAATTAGCCATAGTTGATTAGTTTATTGTTTTATAGTTAAAATATAATGTACCATTAATGGTCTTCAATAATTTTGAATAAATTATGAGATTGGTAGTATAATTTTATAATTAACTTCATATTACTATTGTTATATATATTATCTCTTAGTCCATTATGATTTGATTTAACATTGTTTTGTTATGATTTGTTCCCAGGGTAGAGTTAATGTTTTGGATGAGAGTTTTTTTTTGGATGAATATTATAAATTGTATAATTCAGATTCGGATTATGGGTAAAGATATGTTAATATAAGATTTAATCCAATAATATATTGTAATTTGGTTTTTAAATTCATTGTCCTTTGATCTCTAAGGGGAGATGAGAGTTTTTTTTTTTTTTTTTTTTGGTAAGCGAGATGAGAGTTCAAAGATAAATAAAAAAAAATATTTATTTTGTGCAAACAGAAGTTATCCATATGATGTAAAAATAACGTGTAGTACTAAATTTTATTATATTACTAATTGTATATTATAAGATCAGCTATTGCTGGAGGGGAAAGGACATGGAAGGAAAGGGGGGAGAGAAATAAGTCAAGAGGATTGGGACTTTTTCATGTCCAGGGGAATGGGAAGGACTTAGACCCTATTATTGTAACTCATATATATAGAAGGTTTTTTTTTTTTCTCTAGTTTGGAGATAAGCCCTAAACTCTTTTTCTATTTTTTTATTAGATGTGAATTTTGAAAATATAACTAATGAATTACATATTCTTATTATATACTCCATACTTGCAAAATTTTAAGAAGATCAAAAATCAATAACTATATCATTAATTAAATATTTAATTCAAGTTCTCATAGTATAAAATTATGTATAAAAAATAATTTTATTGATCAAATAATAAATAACATCCGATTTGAATAAAATTTAATATGTGTGTTAATAACATGCAATATAACGGCTATATTTTCAAAATTCATGTATAATAAAAAGATATATGGAAGTTTGAAGAGTTTTTCTCCAAACTTGTCATTTGCAATATTTGTCTATTTTATTCTAAATCAACATGATATTAAAGCCACTTTTCAGTGACCTTCAATGCTACCAATGTCCATTACCTTTTACAAATAAAAATTATTCAATATCATGGAGATAATGTTTTATTCTCTCATATGAATAGTGAATTTCACTATGGATTTAATCAACAAGACCCACTATTATGTTAAACGAGGAAATATTACTCTTAAAATATTGAAAAATTACTCCATTACAAGAAATGAATACTTTTTTCAACTTTAAAAGAAAAAAGTTGGCACTATTTTTATCTCAAAAAGAAATAATATTATTTCGAGGACCTTTTTTGGATGAATCAGCTCAATTTTAGGACATTCTACATATTGTCTTATATATATATATATATATATATATACAAAATAAAAATTTTACTCTAACCTCATCTAAGTATATATGTGTATGAAGCTATTTTCTAGAGACTTGAACCCTGACCCTTACTCCTCACACCTCACAAGCACATACACTTGTGGAGTGGTTATCTTCGTATTTAATTTGCTATTTAAAATTTCAAACAATGTATTTATCTAAAAGCAAGCAGACGATATATATGGCAAAAGATTAATGGATAAGAGGATAGAAGAAACATAGGACTCTTCAGTTTTTTTTTGAAAGGGGGACACTTCAGTTTTAGCAAAAACATTGGCCTTCAACATGGAATCCTTTATCAAAAGAACAAAACATGCTAGAACATATGTAAAAGACTAAAAGAGTGACTTATTCAACCAAGGAAGGTCAAAAGCAAGATGCAAATTAAATACTACTTTCAACGATCTTAATAGTGAAGGGGCTGTAGCTGGACCATATATCAACCTTGCTTTACAAAAGAAAAAGTAGTAGTTTTTTTTATTTTTTTATTTTATAATTTATAATAGGAAAAGGTAGTAGATATAATTCACTTCCATTACAGTTTTCATACTTCCACATTGTGAGATCGAATGATGACGTCAGCTCTTAAATTATGGTAATCTCTTTTTCTTTTCTTTTTTTAATATATAAATGGAAAAGCATCTGACTTTATTCAAAATGAAAAGTAGCCATTACAACATGGAAAATAGCTTGTTTTAGAAAACAAGGATTCTCTAATATTTGAACAGAAAAATCAATAATGCCTCAAACTTTTTTAGCTAACAAATGAGTAGGATGATTGACTTATTTGCATACATAAAAAATTTTAATTTGGCAAAATTTATGTATAGATGACAATATCTCATACACAATGGGGCAACTGAGGTAGGAGAGGGAGATTGATCACTTAAAGCCTACAAGATAATGAGAGAATATATATATATATATATATATATATAAAATAGGTAAAACTGAGAGAAACTCAAATTAAAATTTTAAATTAGAGATTTCATTTTGCGCTATGTGTCTTAAATAATTTATTCTTAAAGAGTTTTATTTCTTAATTTTAGAATCAAATGTGGGATCACATCATAAATATTCATCCAAGTGAGTTATTGAGTACAAAAACTAAATAGTCTTAAATAAATGAAACGTAAAAAAAAAAAAAAAAAGCGCTTCACAATAATAATAATAATAATAGACAATTTACATTTTATACCTAATAATATCCTTACAAAAATTTTTAAAAAGTTAACAAAATATAAAAACAAGTATCAATAATATTTAAATTATATATATATATATATAGGAATTATATTATATATCTTATTGTATATCTTTAAGTTTATCTATGCATATGTATAGGGTTACAAGCTAGTTATATTAATAGGCAAAATAGAGAGAAAATCCAATTAGATTTTAATAAAATTCTCAATGTTGCGCCATGTATCCCATTTAATTTTTAATTTTGTGCCAATTGAATTATTGAGTGTGAAAATTGAAGAGTCCAAATTTAATTAGATTCTAAATTGGATTTAAATTGAAGAATTTTCTGTGTCCATTTATTTTTTTAATTTTTGTGGCAAGTTAATTTTTGGATAAAAAATCCGAAGAGTCTAGATCATATATATATATATATAATGAGAAACCATTATATATTTTAGAAATATATGATTTAAAAAATGTAAGTTAATATCTTGTATAATTTAAACCTCTTTTTAAAAAATGTATAATTGTAACTGTTTTTAATTGTACTCATGCGTATGCACGGGGCTACACACTAGTATTTCATAATTGTGATTTTTTTTTTAAAAATATATCTTTAAGACTATAAATTATACTAGTTTTTCAATGGTAAACTTGTTAAACAAAAATATTCTTTTTAAAAAAAAAAAATCATTTTCTCGTTGCAATTCTCTGCCTCTAGAGACAATTTTTTGTTATTTAACTCATATGGGAAATCAATGATAATTTTTATAATTCCAAATACTATTATATAAAAAGCTTTAATTCATGAAATCATACTCAAATGGAAAAATGTTTTATATTTTGAGTATTTGGGGTCAAAAGGAAAAGGCAAAAATGCAAAACTGACCCTCTAACTTTCAACGTTTTTCATTTCAGTCCTCTAATTTTAAGTTTTGTCATTTCAGTCCTCTAACTTTCAATTTTTGTCAATTTAAGTTTCTGTTAAAACTTAGTTAAGAATTCCATTAAACTCACTGAAAAATGACCATTTTACCCTTTTTTTTTATTTCGGAATTAAAAGAAAAATAAATCTGTAAAAAAAAAAAAAAACATTTGAAGGGGAACACAACTAGCGATGGCGAAGGCCATGGAGGACAATCATTTCAAACCCAGAAAAAAAAACACACACACACACACACACACACTTGAGGGCGAAACCAATTTTCACTAGAGAAAGCGAAAACAAAGAGAACCCTGATTCCCAACTTGCAACACAGCTCCACAATGGCTCGCAGTGACCGAACACCAGCTTCGTAACCCGACCCGACCGGCAAGCCCCTGATCCGGGCCCACCTCCTGTTCCCATCCATGACCAAAGCCACGTGCCGGGGCATTGACTCTCGCCGAAGACCCGCCGGCAATATATTTTCCTCCACCGAAGATCTGGCGCCGGCGACGGTCTTATTGTCATCGAGGATGACGTGGTGTGCCTGTGAGGAGGCGCGGAGACGAGGAGGTGGTGGTATCAGAGTCGAAGGGAGGACATGCGGGCATGAGTGGAATTTGAAGCGAGGTGAGGAGGTGAGTGTGGTTGGTGAGAGTGAAAGTGAGAAGATCATTGGCAGAGGATTGTGTCTATGACTGTAAATCTGTAAAGCTATGAGAGAAAGGGTTTAGTTTCTAAATTTCTGAGGTATTTACCGTATAGAGGATCTAGTCATTTCTATTGCTTTTTTTTTTTTTTTTTTACAGATTTTTCTTTTTTTCTTTTAATTTCGGAATTTATAAAAAAAAAAAAAGGGGTAAAATGGTCATTTCGTAGTGAATTTAACAGTAATTTTAAATAAGTTTTAACAGAAGCTTAAATTGACAAAAATTGAAAGTTAGAGGACTGAAATGACAAAACATAAAATTAGAGGACTAAAATGAAAAACGTTGAAAGTTAGAGGGTCAATTTTACATTTTTACCAAAGGAAAACAAGTCCTAAATTCGGGTGATGCATAAAAATTGAGTAGAGGAATAGAATATTATTTTAGAAAAGAGTCAAATAGTTGATGACAATTTTATTTAAGATGGTTTGTTGAGTACATGTGACAATAAAAATTTAAAAAAAAACATTTTTTGTTCATTTTATTGGGATTATTTTTCCTTGATCACATAAAACATATAAAACATTTTTCACTAAAACTTGCATTTTACAATTTACACGTTATCAAATTATTAAAAAAAAATTGAAAAGTTTGGTAGTCATGTCAAGTAATTATATTCGAACTCTTATTAATTATTTAGTCATTTTAAGTAACCAATAATAGCAGAGATCCATCCTAAGAATTGAACTATTATCATGTCTTCGTAAAAATAAATCTTTATAAAAACTCATCCGTATTTTTAAATTGATATATTTGACTTCTTCTTTTGATAAAAAATTTGACTTCTTCTTTATTTTAGGTTTACATTACTCAATGGAAAATTCGCGTGCCCCATTCCATTTTGTCCTTAGAGCTGGAATTTTATTTAGGTTAGGTAGATAAAATGATAAACAAACTAGGCAACATATTATTCACATATATTTTATTCCATTTCCAAAAAAAATTATCATCAACAAGATTAAAGTAGTAAAGTTATGTATAGTTCTTAGATTTCATAAAAAAATAAATGCATAGTTCTTAGATGCATTAGGTTAGGTTATTTAATTAAATTCAAATTCATAGTCCATTCTAAAAAAAAAAAAAATTCATTGTTGTATTGAATTTAATTGTTCTAAAAAAATAGCAAATTTTTTTTTTTTTTGTATTTTATTGGTCAATATAACCATATGTTAGAATTTAAATGGAGGAGTTCTCTCTCTCACCTAGGGTGAGCCGTTTTCTTCTGCCGTTTAGTGGGCAGCGTATGTTTTTCTTTTTCTCTTTTCTTTTGGACCTCTAGGTATTCAATAAGCATCATATCTATACTTGGGGTCTCTGTTTCTTCTCCTGTTTTCTTATGGACTTAGATTTTATAGAAAGCCAACAACGTTGTGCTTTGACAAAGGAGGAAGGGGAAGTTATCTCTATTTGTTCAAACCACCGAACCAAGAATCTTAAGGAGTGCTCTCTTAACCGTATAGGTCGTTTTCACACGACTAAACCTATCAACCTTAGGGCTACTAAAAACTTGTTGAGATTAGTATGGAAATGAGGGTAGGATCTAAGGATGACTAATGTAGGCAACGGGCTTATTCAGTTCAAATTGTCCATGGAAAGCTAGGTTCAGTGGGTATTACAAAATGGTTCGTGGAGTTTTGACGACCACCTGCTACTACTCAGACGCTAGGACAAAGGGATGACGGCTTTCTTGGTGAAATTCTTGTCTATCCCCATATGGGTTTAGGTGTGGGGGCTACCCTTTGACCTTTTCAATGAAGAGGAAGGAAAGGATATTGGGGATGAGATTGGTAAGGTTGTTGCTGTTGACTGTAAAGCTATGACTTCAAACCAGGCATGCCTTTTGAGAATCAGAGTAGAGTTACCTCTGGATAAACCACTTCGAAGGGGTGCTCCGATACTAAGCCTTGAGGGTGATAAAGTCTAGGTTACCTTTTAGTATAAGCGTTTATTGGGTCTTTGCTTCCAGTGTGGCAGATTGGGTCATGAGGCAAAAGACTATTCCAACCCAATGGCCAAAGGGTGCACGCAAAAACCGTATGGTGAGTGGATGAGAATTGGGTTTATGAGACAAATGGATACTTACGACCACGGAGATCGATGATCATCTAGTCCACTGAGGAGGAGTGGGGAGGAGGAGCAAACCGGGGCTAGGTTTCCGCTGCAAGATCTCGATAACGGAGCTACCAATGTCCCACTAGGAAAATCCACAAACGGCGCTTGGTTTTGGGGGATTGGGACAAACAGTTAGTCGTACTTTTTGGCATTGCTAACGAGGGAATATTTCATCCAGATACTTTTGATTACCAGGAATCGGATATCTCAGCAAAAATTAGTTGTATTGGTGTGAATCGGGATCTAGTAAATCTCGAAGACAATCACAATCCTGGAAAGTTTGGCCACGCCCTTTTTAGTGTGCATATTCGATATAAAGTAATTGAGATGGATACCATACAAACCAAGCAAATCTCTGAAGCCCACATAGACATAAACTCTGGTGCCCCACTAACGGACCATCCTCAGGCCCAATTGGGTACATGGAAAGGACTTGACAGGCCCAAATCCAATTAAAAGCTAGCTAAAGTAAATCGCCATGTTGGAGAGGGATTAAAGCATAGCTACCAGCAAACTAAAAAAGGTAAGGCTACGACAGATATTGTACAAAGTAAAAGGGTAAAGGGTACCAACCTTGACCCACCATGCACAACGGCGATAGCTGCATCCCAGCTCTACCGAACACTATGATTATCCTCAATTGGAACTGCTGAGGGTTTGGAAACCCCTGTGCAGGCATCGTACTCTCTCACTTGGTGAGGGAAAAATCTCCCACAATTTTGTTTCTTATGGAGGGTAAGTGGTTTGGCCATGCTATAAAAGGAGGAGGAGGTGGACTTACATGTCCAAACGTACTCACAGTTTTGTGTAAGGCGGGTAGGTGGTTTGGCCATACTGTGGAAGGAGGAGGAGGTGGACTTACATGTCCAAACATACTCACTTAACCACATTAATGCTCATATTCCGAATGGACAAATTCCTTGGAGGTTAATTGGGTTCTATAGCCAACCTGAGCAACATCGAAATCACAAATTTTGGCGGTTTTTACGACACCTACACTTGCAAGATACAATACCGTGGTTGTGTATAGGGGACTTTAACGAAATTTTATCATCTGAGGAAAAGCAGGGGGGATACCGAGATCACTTTGACTTATGGATGACTTTAGGAGTGCATTCTTGCATTGTGGTTTGATAGATATTGGGTTTCATGGGAATATCTTCACATGGAATAATGGGCGGCCTGGGGTGGCTTTCATTCAAGAGCGTTTCCCACAAAGTCAGATATACCACATCCAATCCTCTTATTTGGACCATAACCCAATTCTTATAAATACATGGGTTGAGCACAAGGCTACACATAAAAAGAAAATACCAAAGAGATTCAAAGAGAAGTAGGCTGCCTACCCTGAATGTGAGCACATCATCCAGGAAATGTGGAGTGGAACGGGACCTTCAGGTAGCCCCATGTTCCAACTTTTTGACAAAATCCGAAGGTGTTGCACGGCCTTGGTTGGATGGAGCAGGAACCTGGGAAATTCAAAAGTGAAATTGGAGGAAAAGACCAAAGAACTTAAGGCGCTTACAACACTAAATAATGTTGCCAACAATGATTTTATCAAAAAGTTCAAGGGAGAGATTAACTCACTACTATTTTAGGACAAACTCTTTTGGCAACAACAGACTAGATTTATTTGGCTGCCTGTAGGGAGTAAAAATACTAATTTGTTTCGCCAACAGCGTCAAAAAAACCAAATTACAAGCTTCCTTGACAATAATGGGCAATGGTGCACATCAGAAGAGGCCACGACTAGAGTGGCAGAAAATTATTTTAAGGACCTGTTTACCTCTTCAAATCTGAGCAACATGGGACCAGTGATGGATGTTGTGGATAGTGTGGTCACCCCAGCAATGAACTCCGCACTTCTTCAGCCATATACTGAGGAGGAGGTTCAACAAGCCCTCTTCCATATGCACCCGTCCAAATCACCGGGCCTGGATGGTATGTCTCTTTTCTTTTTTCAAAAATATTGGTGTATTGTTAGGAAAGATGTTGCTGATGCAATAATATCTATCTTAACGTCTGGCCACCTTTTGAAAAAGATGAACTACACGAAACATAGTGGTCATCCTAAAGAAAAATGATCCTTAGTTAGTCTTTGATCATCAACCAATAAGTCTTGGTAATGTTGTATCCGGGATTGTTTCAAAAGTACTAGCTAATAGGCTAAAATTCATTTGGCCTAATGTCATATTTGACTCATAGAGTGCTTTTGTCCTTAACCGTCTAATTACAAGTAACACTACTGTAGCGTTTGAAGTCTTACATAGGACGAGGAATAAGCGAACAGGGAAAAAAGGGCCAATGGCTGTCAAATTGGATATCAGCAAGGCCTATGACCGAGTTGAGTGGAAGTTCCTTGAGCAAATTATGATCAAGTTGGGTTTTGACACACAATGGATCCAACTCGCTATGGAAACAGTCCGTACGACATCATATTTTGTACTCATTCATGGTGAACCTCAAGGCTACATTACCTTCTCTAGGGGTATTTTGCAAGACGATCATTTATCCCCCTACCTCTTCATTTTATGTGTAGAAGGGCTTTCCTCTATGATCCGAAGAGAGGTTAGTAGGCAAAGACTTCATGGTGTCTTCTCCTGTACTAATGGAGTGTGTATCTCCCATTTACTCTTTACTGATGATAGCCTCATCTTCTATCAAGCAATCCTTGAGAATGCCATCACCTTTTAGCTATCCTAGAAAGTTATGAAGAAGCATTCGGCCAAGCTATCAATAGTTAAAAAACATCTCTTTTCTTCAATAGGAACACTAGACCCGAGGTAAAAGCAGACATTGAACACATGTTAGGGGCAATAATTATGGAGGACTGTGAAAAATACTTGGGATTACCCATGATTGGTGGAAAATCAAAGGTTATCTCCTTTAAAGATCCCTAAGAGAAAATCACCAAGAGAGTTATGGGGTGGAAGGAGAAGTTTATATCAAAAGCAGGGAGAGAGATCTTAATAAAAACGGTAGCATAAGCCATCCCCACTTATTCAATAGGTATTTTCAAAATCCCTAAGGCGTTATGTGACTACATAAATTTCACCTACAAAATATTGGTGGGCCAAACAAAAGATGAGAAGAAAATCCATTGGATCAATTGGAAGAAGTTGTGCACGTCTAAGGGTAACAATTGGTATGGGTTTTAGGGGTATCCAAGCTTTTAATATCACAATGCTCGCTAAACAGGCATGGATACTCCTCCACAACACCCATTCCCTCTTCTATCAGGTATACAAATCCAGATACTTCCCTGAGTGCTCCTTCGTGGAAGCTGGATTGGGAAACAATCCATCTTATGTGTGGCGAAGCCTACTAGCTGCTAGAGACATTATCAAGGCAGGGGCGTACTAGCGTGTGAGGGATGGACGGTGTATTGGCGTGTCTACTCATAACTGGCTACCACACAGGCCTCAGTTCCTTGGGGAAAAGAGACTGAATATGTTGGTAAGGGAGTTGATTGACAGTACAACCAAGCAATGGGATTGGGAGAAGATTTTTGATTTGTTTGACCTATCGGGCAGATATACTAGGGATGTGCTTGTGTGGAAAGAAAATAGATCCCACGTTTTCTCGATTAAGTTCGTGTACCAGGAAGCTCTTCAGCTTAAGGATCAACCATATGCGGAACACTTCACTACTGGCTCAGACTGGCCCGCCTAGAAGAAAATCTAGGCTCTCAACGTTCCCCCAAAGGTGCATACTTTTTTCTGGCGAACTTGTTCAAATATATTGCCCACCTGCAAGAACCTCCACCTGCATAGGGTGAGGATAGAGCCCAGGTATGAGCTGTGTTGCCATTAGGTTGAGTTAGTTGGTCACATATTATGGGAATGCCCTCTAGCTAGGAATGTTTAGGCTTTGTGTCATGGGAGGATCCAAAAATGCTTCAATACTGCTCAGGACTTTTTCAGGTTGTTTCGAATGTTGGATAGCCGTTTATCTCAACTGGAGGTGGAGAAATGGGTGGTAGTGTCGTGGATGATTTGGAATGCCCGAAACAAGTTTTATTTTGAGCAAATTCAACTTCATTGAAAGGCCATTCTAGACGATGCCATTGGCTACCTGGAAGAATACCAAAGGCTAATTAATGCACAACGAAAATCTTAATTTGTCTGCAATATTGCTAGTTTCTTTTCTTTCTATAATGCTTGTGTAGGGTAGCTGTTTTTAGAGGAGTTTAGTTTCTTCCCTGATGGTCTTTTGCATCAGGTTCATACTTAGTTACCTACTGTATTATTGCTTTGATTTATCAATAATATTTCTATCCTTTATAATTTAAATGGAAAACTTTGTCAACTACACGTAAGAAATTGTATCTAAATCTTAGATTAAATTATAAATATATGTGATGTCCACAAGATTTTTATAACAAATAGTTGTTATAGGTGAGCAAAGAAGTAATTTAAGTTAGGGGTGTGCAAAAAACCGAGGAACCGAACAAACTGACCGAACAGTTGCCAAAATTTCGGTTCGGTTTCGGTTTCATTTTTTAAAAACCGAAATTTTCGGTTTCAATGCTGGATTTTTCACCCTGAAACCGAACCAAACCGACCGATATATATATTTATGTAACATTAAAACATAACTCATCAGTGGCTTAATGGTATACTAATTGTGTTTTGACTAGCAGATCCAGAGTTTGAGCCTTTGTGTGGAGCATAAGTTTTTTGCTATTTAATTTTTTAAAACCCTAGTACTGTAGCATGATATAAACACCCCTAAATCCCTAATCCCTTATTTCTTCTTCTCTTCTTTTGTTCAACCGCCACCTTCCCCAATATTTTCTCCATCTCACTATTTTCTTCGTCTCTTTTCTTTTCTTCTTCTCTTTTCTTTTCTTCAGCCACCCCTAATCCTCTACCCTTCTCACGTCTCAGCCGTTCTTGCTTCAGTTTAGCCGCTCCTTCCCCATCCACCTTAGCCGCCTCCTTCTTTTCTTTTTTTTTGCATTCGCTGAGTCCCATGGACCATGACCATGCCTTTCTCTTCTCTTTGAGTCACATATCTCTGTACAGAGAACAAAAAATCACTAGTAGGCTCAAGCATGGTGGTAGGCTCCTGCTATGGTGCGGTAAAGTTTAATTTTTTGTTGGAATCTGTGTGTAAATTGTTGAACAAATATTGTTGGAAGTTTTTCTTTTTCTGTTGTTCAGATTTGTTCAACAACTCTCTCTCTGTTGCTCTATCATTTTGTTTTTTATATGTGATTAAAGTTAGGGTTTTGAAAATCTCAATAACCCTCTCTTTGAAAAACCAAAAACTGACCAAAATCGACTGAAACCGAAATACACCGAAACCGATTGATTTCTAGCCATTTTGGTCGGTTTCGGTTGAGAATTTCACAAATCGAAATATTCGGTTTTGGTTGGCCATACCCATAAAAACCGACCGAAACCGAACCGACACACCCCTAATTTAAGTGGTGAATCCAAATTAGAACTAATTACAACTTACTACCTATGATTTGTTAAAAATGCTATGAAAATGTTATGGATGTAACATTTTTCTAAATCATAATTATCAGTGATAATCAATAAGATATATATATATATATATATTCTATTTTTAATAGGGTAGGGGGAGGGGGAGATGAGGAAGTATGGACCACAGTTTTTTCTCACCGTCAAGAGACGTGTCTCAACGTGTTTGACTTGTCTTGCCCTAGCCTCATCTCTTCTCGAGAGTGTGTGTGTGTGTGTGTGTGTGTGTGTGTACACTCAAATTATTTATAATATATAATTTTATTTATTTATATTGGTCTTATTTATAATTTTTTTATACATATTTTATATTTACTAGCATGTAACCCATACAAATGCATAGATGCATTTAAAATTAAGCAAAATTTTTATTATAAAATATAAATAATTAGTCAATTTTTTTTAAAAAAAAGTAAATGCAATTAGTCACATATTAAAATTTTTACCTAAATTTAATACTACTTATGATCATTTTTTTAATAATTTTTAATAAGATAGAACATGTGGTGATTTTTATTAAGTATATGTGATTTTTTTTTTTAATTTTATAGTTCATTAATATTTTTTTAGAGGTAGTTTCAACCTATGATGTTCACTTCTAATAATAAATATTTATCATCAGATCAAAACATCAATCAGTTTTTGGTGTAGACAGTGATTGAATTCCAGATTTCTTATATATATAAACATAGTATGTTTGAAATTTAATTACCTAAATCCTATCAACTTACATGTAATATTTTAATACTCCTTAGACTGAACTTAAAATGTTGAAGTGGAAAAGACAAAAGTTTTTAAATTAGAACTAGTATGTAACCCATGCTATCGCACGAGAATGGATATAATTTAATAAAACAATAAAAAAAAATTACATTTTATTATTTAAGTGATATTATTGGTTTTGTTTTATTTATTTATTTATTAATCATGAGCTTATTCATGTTTAAAAGGCTTAATTAAGTCTAAATTCATGTTTAAAAATTAAACGAGAATGGATATCATTTAATAAAACAATGTAAAAAAAAAATATTGCATTTTATTATTTAAGTGATACTATTGGTTTTGTTTTTTTAATTTGTTAATCATGAGTTTATACATGTTTAAAAGGCTTAGTTAAGTCTAAATTCAAATAAAATAGGAACATCAAATAGGTTGTCAGAATCCACTTCACTTCTACTATGCATTTCTACTTGAGTTCGGATTGCTCTTTTTTTATTTAAAATCAAATGCCTTTTTGACCTTCTAGCTTGTGCTTCATCGATAACTATCTCATTTAATATACTTATATTATCAAACCACAAACACAACATTACTGCTAAGCACTCACCATATTTGTTAATTACCTGAAAATTTATTAACTGGGAATACCATTAAAACAAAAATGTTCAAGGCTTTAACGAAAAGTGTATGAACAATAAGTCATATAAATTATCGGTAATTTTAACAACACTATTAGTAAAAAAGTAGCTAACCTTTTTCACAAGAATAAGCAATTATTTATATTATCAGGGTTAAATACTAACTTTATTTTTTTTGTAATCACAACATAAACAGGGAAAAAAACGGACATTTGTTAACAAAATAAGCAGATACTATGGAACATCATAGCTAATTACTTTTCATATTTTTTAATGATTTGAGAATAGATTCAAGGAATAATAGGAAGTTTTGGTACAATTGTGACTACTGTTCAAATAAGAACATCAAAAGTTTAAATAAATAGAATATCAACAGCCTATCAAATAATTCATCAATAATAATAACAACATAAACAATAAAAGCAGAGCTGACCTTTGGTAAGAAAATCAGTAGTTCTAAAGCCTCAGTTCGTTAGCAACAAAGTTTCCAATATTATGGTAATCTCTTGTGGGGGAAAAAGCACAGCAAATAAGAACATAAATTGTGATGACCTTTGTCAAGATAATAAGCTGTTTACAACATATACTATTACGCAATCAGGAGAAACCTGATTAACATAAGCAAACCAAAAAACTTTTATGAAACATGAAATAGGAAATAAACATGTAACATCAATCATAGGCAAACAAAAAAAAATTATAATTAAAGAATAAAAATTGTTCACAAAAAGGACGAAAAAAAAAGACAGATGAAAGAAAGGAGTAATCAAACCTTATGAATGATTGAAATTCTTTTTGTAGACCATAAACCAGGACCATTAAAATTTTGAGTTTCCTTGCAACTTATTATAAAACAGAAAATAAATATGCAACATTAATGATAGGAAAACAAAAAAAATTATAACTAAACAATAACAATTGTTCATAAAAACGAACAAAAGTATAGGCGGATGAAAGAAAGAAGTAATCAAACCTTAAGAAGCATAAACTAGGACCATTAAAATTGTGAGTACAATCATAATCTATGAAAAACCTCTTCGTATATAAGATACAGAAATACCCAAATATGTGCATCAATGATATCAAGAGATTCTTATCAAATTCCATAGCATTCATTGAACAATAGGAGAGCTGTATATGAAGGATCCTGAACCGGTGTGGTAACTGGGTACATGCACCGTTAACTGAGTAGGAGAGGAAAGTTTTTACATTTTGATTATTGGAGAAGGGGAGATGAACCTTGAAATATGCAGGTGTGGAAAAAGAAAAAAGAAAAAAAAAAAGGAGTACACTAGAATTACAACTGATCTACTTAAATTTAAAGAAATGGAACCACATAAATCTTGACATATGACACAAAATTAGGATTCTAATTTAAAATTGTAATTGGAGTTTCTCTCAACTTCACCTATTATATATATAGATATATATAGATTTGTTTAGAGTTTGGTTACTTTAGCCCAATAAAATTCATCATGGTATATGAATTTTAATAGACTTTAACCAAGAAGTAATAATTTAGTACCCTTTGCATCTCTAAAATCTAGAATGGGAGGTAGATAAATCAAATCATGAACTACCATGCTATTAGTTAATTATGTTTTGAGGAACCAACATCGTTTACATAGTCAATGATTTTTTTTTAGAGAGTTTCAATTTATGGCATTTGCTATTGATGAGCGCTATTTATCATCAGACTAAGACCACAATCGGCTTTTGGTGTAGCCGAGGATTTAATTCTAGATTTCTTACTCAACTATCTAAGACTTTATCAATTGAGCTAACTGGAACCCATATCAATTACTTTAATATATCATAATCAATTGTGTTTTTTAAAAAAGATATCTTTAAGACTATAAATTATACTTGTTTTTCAATGTAAAATTTATTTTACCAAAACATTCTATTTCTTAAAAAAAAAAAGAAAACAGAAAAACTAAGCCATTTTCTTGTGTTTGGTTGCAACTCTCTATAGACAGTTTTTTATTATTTAACTCATATGGGACATCAATAATAGTTTATATAATTCCAAATAATATAAATAAAAAACTTTGATTCATGAATTCATACCTAAATGAAAAATTATTTTATATTTTGAATATTTGTGATATTAAACGAAAAATAGGTCCCAAATTCAGAACATGCATATAAAAATTGAGTTCAGGAATAAAATATTATTTTAGAAAAGAGTAAAATAGTTGATGAGAAATTTATTTACAATGATTTGTTGAGTATATGTTGCATTAAAAGAAAACATTTTATCTTCATTTTATTTAGATTATTTTTAGTTGATCACATAAAACATTTTTCACTTACTTTCATTTTACATGGCATCAAATAATAATAAAAAATTGAAAGAGTTCGAAATTGGTAAGGATGAGACATACAACTCATATTTAACACATTTCAATAAGAGATTGCCACATTAGAATTTTACTTAAAATTCAATACTTCTTACCACACCTAACTTAATAACATCTTAATAAACTCTTAAATTGGTTGGATTTATATGTAGGTATTAGAGTTGATTGAGTGTGACTGTGCTTATTTTTAAATATATGGTAAGATGATGTAACATGTTAGGATTGGAGGGGTAAAATATAGGTTTTACTCTACCTCATTACAAAATATAATCTCAAATTGAAATATTTTTTTTAGAGTAAACAATAATACTTATTAGAATACGTACGCAAATATTAGGTACTCATGTTTGCCCCAAGTAATTAACTAATTATATTCTCACCAAATGGGTAAACTCTTATTAATTATTTAGTAATTTTAAGTAACCAATAATAGGAGAGACCCATCCTAACAATTAAACTATTACCATATCTACATTAAAAAAAAAAACCTTAACATCCTTATTTCTAAATTGATAAATTTGACTTCTTCCTCTTATTTATTTATAAAAAATTTGACTTCTTCTTTATTTTAGATTTACATAACTCAAAGGAAAGAACATGTGCCCCTATCCAATTTTGTACAGAACTGGTAATTATTTACGTTAGGTAGATAAAGTGATAAAAAAAAACTAGGCAACACCGCAACATATGATTCCTATATATTTAATTCCCAATTCCAGAAAAATATTATATATTTAGTTACAAAATCCAAATTGAAGAAAAGATTAGGTGTAAATGCAAAAGTGTTTGACTGTTATACATTGGCAGAAGCCCACACCAGGCCTAGTTTCTTTTGCACGTTGGATTTCACACGTGGCAATCAGACGGTCTGTCTCTATCCATTTAAACCCAGAGCTCTGAAACCCTACACCCATTAATCAAGAACAAACAGTACACTTTCCTACCTGGCCAATCAAAATTTGCCACGTCATGTTTTGTACTTAATGTCTTACGCTACCCCTAACTTAAACATAAAATACCAAAATTACCCTTGTCAGGTGACGTGGGGGTTTTGCTTTAGCGGTGTAGCTTATAATATCTCAAAAAAGGAACAGACTCACGTAGAGTCACCTTGATCAAACGATAGTAAAACAAAAGTAGGCCAATCAGATCGCGCCACGTAACAAGCGAACTCGTTCGCGACCGCGCGATCAAACACCGACTACGTTTTCCTATCGAACTAACGACACGTGTCCCAGGTAAACCGGGAATAGCCGGTGACATAGGGCAAGATACCAGTGCAGCCGGTAACCAATAGCTCCTGCGATTCCCGCTAGGTATATAAACAGCCCCATCTCGCTTTCTTTCTCTCTCTCTCTCTCTCTCTCTCTGTCTTTAGCGATTTCACCGTTTCTTAATTTTAAGCTTTGAAAAAAAAAACCCAAAAAAAAAGCGAAACGTTTCGCCTTTTCAGCTCTCAGCTCGCGTTTTTGAAGGTCAGCACTAGCTTCTCTTCATTTTAATCATCTGAATTCGTAGTAATAGTTTGATTTAGTTTTAAAGTTTTTTTTTTCAAGTTCATTTTGTTCTGATCGATCTCTGAAACTATAAAAGCTTTATTTATTTATTTATTTCTTTTTGTAAATGCTTTTTTCATTTTTGGTCTTGATCTTCTAGTTTAACTTGCTAATGGGTGTTTGATTAAGTTCAGTATTTGTTTTTTTTTTAGTTAGTTTTTAGTGTCAAAATTTTGTGTAATTTCTTATTCGATTTGAGAGGTTTAAGTGTGTTGGATCGCAGTTTATGAGAGTTCAAAATGAGAAAATTTGGGCTAAATTTGATCAATAGTTTAATTTTGAGTTTAATTTTAAGGTTGTGAAATTTGATTGTGTTAAATGTGTGAAAGTTTTTTTGGATGGTATAGGTTTGAGACACTGTTTTTGGTAGCTAAGTTAAAGATTAGGGTGTTTTTTTGGTTGGCAAGGGCTAGTTTGAGAGTGATTTGATGTTATCTAGGTCTGTAATTAAACTGGGTAAAGCAGTTTATAAGCTTTTGTGTTGGGTTTCTAGTTAAAACTAGGGTTTTTTTCTTTTTCTTTTTCTTCTTCTTCTAAAGCTAATGTTGCTGTTTGGTTTGTTTATTTTAGATCCCCATGACAAATTGTTGAAAGCTCAAACAGAGTAAAACTTTGCGTGCAGTTTGGGACGCACTAGAGCTTGTAGGTTTTGTCAAAAAAGAAAAAAAAAAAATAGTGATTTGAGACACAAGTGATCAAAATTATGTTTATGTTTGGTTGGTGAAGTGGGAATATACTGTTATTTAACTTCCCATGCTGTATTTGTGGAGATATTTTGGGGAGTTTTTTGATATGGGTTTTGTTTCTGGATCATATTAAGTGGGTTGAGTATATTTGTTTTTGTACATATAAAACCCTAGTTAGGTCTGGCTCTGGAGAGCTACTTAGACTCCAGCCACCAAGGGGCGGTGCTCCCCATGGCACCTTCTCGGGTGGCTGGAGGGTTAACCCAATCTTCCTCAAGTTCCGGAATATTCTTCCAGGGAGACGGGCAGTCCCAGGCTGTAGTTAACTCTCACCTGAGCTCATCTTTTGGGAACTCTTCTAATTCAATTCCGGGGACTGGGCGTTCAAATTTGGGTCCGGTTTCGGGTGATATGAACAATGCTGCATTGAACAGTGTGGGAAACTCGGGACCAAGTGTTGGGGCAAGTTCCTTGGTCACAGATGCAAACTCTGCACTTTCGGGAGGTCCCCATTTACAAAGAAGTGCAAGCATCAATACGGAGTCTTACTTACGTTTGCCAGCGTCACCTATGTCATTCTCTTCCAATAATATCAGTATTTCAGGCTCATCAGTTATGGATGGGTCTTCTGTAGTGCAGCAAAATTCTCATCAAGACCAGAATGCGCAACATGTGCAGCAGCCACAGGGGGCTTCAAGTGCTACATCATTACCTACATCACAAACTGGCCCAGCTTCACTTCCCATGGGTGCACGAGTTGGAACTTTCATTCAGGATCCAAATAACTTATCCCATGTGCAGAAGAAACCCCGGTTGGATATCAAGCAGGAAGATATCTTGCAGCAGCATGTGTTACAACATCTTTTGCATCAGAGACAAGACCCCATGCAATTCCAAGGTCGTAACCCGCAGATACAAGTGTTGCTTCAGCAGCAGAGACTACGTCAACAGCAACAGATTTTGCAGTCTATGCCACAGTTGCAGAGAGCCCACCTGCAGCAGCAGCAGCATCAGCAGCAACAACAGCAACAGCAACAGCAACAACAACAGCAACAGCAGCAGATGCAGCTGAGGCAGCAACTGCAACAGCAGGCAATGACGCCAGTCTCAACCATGAAGCGTCCCGAGAGTGGTGTATGTGCTCGACGGTTGATGCAATACCTATATCATCAGAGGCAACGGCCACATGTGAGTAGTTGCTTTTATGTACTTTATCTGGTAAACCTAGGAAGCAAGGATACTTCAACTTAGTTGCTGGAATTGTATTTAGAATGTTTCAGATATGATGGTATGTGTTTCATATATGCATCCATAAGGCAGTTGATTGTTTGCATATGTATGGTAGGACTTTGTTGACAAGGCATGGGCTTAAATGTAAAACACAAGATCTTGTGTTATAGAAAGTTAGAAACCTTAAAGATTCCAAAATTCTATGATTATCAAATATAGATCGTGTGTTCTTGTTATTATAACTTCTAAATTTATTTCATCATTTATACATATTTTATACCTTTCACTTATCAAAAACAGTCTATACCTCTTGATGTTTGTTATTTATTATATATTAATAAAATTTTTGGCTTGTTATTTATTGTTTAAAAGTTTTTGTTATATATTAATTATTTTATATCTCTGCCATACAAACAATAATAACCAAGTCTTTGTCCCATAACTTTGAGGTAGGCAATGGGTCCTCGATAGACTAATAAAGTTTTCCACATGTATTCTTTTCATTCATTTTATCCTATCCAAAATCATATGCTCTGTCACCTCCTTAATTGACAGTTCATTTTTTACTACTACTACTACTACTACTACTACTAGTAATAATGTGACTTTAGGTCTTCCTCTACTTATTTTGTTCACTTAACTCAAATCAATTCACTTTTTGTCATTGGTGCATTAATCGCTCTCCTCTCATCTTTTTCATCAGTAGGGGGCCATCCCTCTCTTTAAGCTACTTTCTTTATTTTGAATCCAATCTTTTCTTGCATTTCTACTTTTCCATCTTAGCATTCTAATTTAGCTATACTCGTTTAATTTACATGTTGCTTCTTAATAGCCCAACTCTCAGCACCATAGAGCATGGTTAGTATTATAGCAGTCTTAAAAGTTTCCCCCTTTTAACTTTGTATGTATTTTAGAATCACACAATACTCTTAATGCGTTCTCCACTTAATCCACCTGGCTTTTATCCTACAATTCACATCATCTTCAATCTCACCCCATCCTTATGAATTATTATTTCAAGATGTTGAAAGCTTCACTCTTTTGTATCTCTTGATCATTTAGTCTTACAACTCATTCATGTTTGTTTGTACTTTTACTGAACTTACATTCTATGTACTCAATTTTAGTCCAAATTTGAAAGCCTTTAGATTCTAAGTCAGCTCTCCAATTTCTAATTTTACATTCATGCTTTCCTTCACTCAAATTATATAATCTGCAAAAAGCATACCCAAAGAGACTTCATCTAGAATCAATCTAGTGAGCCCATCCATAATACTAACTTTTCAAGAGTTCATGTATTGCCGGGTCCATATGATATCATATTCAAAAAGTATCCATATCTGTGATTCATGGTGTAAAACATTTTTCCTGCTGCATATCTTCTGCAATATTCATCTCTTATGAGGAATTTCTATTTTTTCATGACTTGAGTTTTTTAAAAACATGTTGACTTCTTTTGTTAGTGTATGTACTAATGAAGTTCAAATGAGTTTTTTTTGTCACCTTTTTTCATTTAATATTTTTTCTCTTTTCACAGGACAATACTATTGTGTACTGGAGGAAGTTTGTGGCAGAGTATTACTCTCCTCGTGCAAAGAAAAGATGGTGCTTGTCGTTGTATGATAATGTTGGGCATCATGCACTTGGTGTTTTCCCCCAGGCAGCTATGGTAATTTTTTTTTTTGGTCCTGGTGATCTTTTCATTCTATTTTAAAAAATAAATAAAAAAGCTTATACCATAGAATTTAAACTGGCCTAATGTAAAGTTTATCCTTTAATGGATACTAACTATTTTCCTTCCATTCATTGCATTACTTAATTCTTATATAATCATCAATGACCTCGTATCACGTATAGAAATTACAGATTCGTTATCTTCAGTAATTTCATGTACTATCTAACATATTTAGTGGTTGTATTCTCTTCAATTCTTGAATTACATGATCATGATTGTCACTTATAATTTTTTTTGCCTTTCCAGGATGCATGGCAGTGTGATATTTGTGGTTCCAAATCTGGAAGGGGATTTGGTAAGAACATTAGGATTACAGCGTTAAATACTTCTATTGGAAGACTTTCTGAATATTGTGATTATGCTATGTTGATTTTTTCTGAATTGTTTTTATTTTTTATATAGTTGGGTAATCCTTTTCTGGAGTTATTTTGGTAGGTATTATAATGAGGGCTTGAAATGTTCTTAATGAAAATTGGAGTTGGAATCTGTTTATCTTAATGAAAGTTCAAAGTTCAAATAAGCCTCAGTATTATATTGCAAAAATTTCATGGAAGTCTAAGGAAATTACACGTGTAAAATGGAAGTTTAGAAAAATTGAAGATACATTATTACAGTTTTAGGATTATCTTGCAAGGAGTTTGCATGGTAGTGGACGGTTGAATACTCTTAAATTGATTTAGATTTGCAATATGAAAGATCAAAGAAGCCTTGGTTGGAAGTATAAAGAAAGTTTAAATATAAAGGGGAAGTTTATGATACGTTGTACAATTTTAGGAATTATTTCCTAGGAGAAATCATGATAAAGAGCACTTGTCAAAGAGCAAGGATTATCCATTTATTAACTAACAAATTGTCCATAAAAAATGATGAGTAGCACAGTCATATTATCACCAACAGGACAATGAAACATTAGATATCACAAAGAAAATTTGCATGGTGAGCCCACACTGCTAATCTGTATAGCTTGTGACATGTTGGAATTATGTTTGTCACAAAGAAGGCCTTGAACAATATTTTCCCTTCCACATGTGGTTATATACTTAGCGTCTGGTTTATCCTCTTTCTCATGTTCTTTTTCAATTGGCTCCTCATTGTTCTTCTAAAATTCATGTTCATATGCTGCTTAGTGGTTGGGCCTTGGTGTGATGGTGAAGTGCCTTTCACCAAAAGCAATAGATTGTGGGTTTGAGTTTAGGAATCAACCTCTCCAAAATAAAATAAAAAAAGGGGGGGAAGGGTGGTGGGTGTAGTAAGGCTGCCTATCATGATATCTCTCAGACTCCGCAAAAGTGGGAGCTTTGTGCACTGGGAACTACCTTTATGCTGCTTAGGTGTAGCCTAATTTTGCATATTAGAGCTTGTTTTAAAAAATGAGAAAAAAAAATCCTTATAAAATTTAATAAACTCAATTGAGACAATAACAGAGTGTTCTAATTTAAAAATAACATAAAGATTACCTTCAGTAACTAAGAAGGGACGTAAGTGGATTCCACGTTTGAAATTCTATCCAGTAATTAATTCAACTGATCTTATCAGTCTCACACAGATGCCTAGGGCTTCAATATAACTTCACCTTTAAGGGTAAAGTTGCTTGAAATGTTTGCACAATAGTGTATTATCCTTTGAGGATTTCTGATCAGATCTAAGCAATAATTTTCTTTTTGCAGAGGCAACTTTTGAAGTACTTCCTCGACTTAATGAGATCAAATTTGGCAGTGGAGTCATTGATGAACTTCTGTTTTTGGACTTGCCACGGGAATGTAGATTTCCTTCTGGAGTAATGATGTTAGAATATGGCAAAGCAGTCCAAGAGAGTGTCTACGAGCAACTTCGTGTTGTTCGTGAGGGTCAGCTTCGTATCATATTCAGCCAAGACCTGAAGGTTAGTGAAGATGTTAATCTCATGTTTAGTTGTTTGGCAGTCTCTATAGTCTGTATTTGCAAATTACCTGCTCACACTGTTTTGCTTTTGCAGATATTGTCTTGGGAATTTTGTGCAAGGCGACATGAAGAACTTCTTCCTCGTAGGTTGGTTGCACCACAGGTAATATATTGCCTACCCTATTAACTCTTGCTTTATTATGGTTTGATGTAATGATTTTGTCAGCCAGTGCATGTACGAATTGAAAATATCTTGATATTGCTACTACTATGCGTTGATTGTGGCCTAATCGGGAGCTGTTTTTTTTTTTTAAAAGATTTTTTAAAAACATATACAAGAGATGATTTGGGATATTTGTTTCAAGATACCACTGCAAATGTGCTACAGGCAAAATTTGAAAGAACATCAGAGAAAATTTTCAAAGCTCAGTTATATGACTTTAGGACTAAATACTAAGATTATGAACTGCTAAGGAATTGCCTAACAAAAACATTCATATAATACATTAATGTTTCGAAACAATTATCATTAAATGAAAGAATATGTGAGAAATAGATATGGGATTCCTTTTATTCATTGTTGTTGAGAAAAGGTTTTAGTTTTTCCCCAAGATGGGGGTTTGCCAGAAAGCTGGCTCTGAAAAGAGATTTACCAATGTCTAATGTAGTTAGTGAAAATATTAGCTCTAGTCATGTTGTACTTCTCTGTTCGTTATAATCCCAAACTTCATTCATTCCTACAAAATGTTGGTTGCTATGTCAAACTGAAATCTGGAAAATCATATGCCCTTGCCTCCTTAAAGGCCTTTGTTAAAATTTAGTATTATTAAAGGGAGGCTCAGCCCTGAAATATAGGTTTTTTTTTTTTTTTTTTCAAGTGCTCAGTCCTGAACTATACTTATTTTGATTAATAATTTCGTAATATATAGGTGTATAGTTCTAGTTTTGATTCTTTTTCTAATACACTGATATTTAGATTGTCATTCAGTTCCTAGCATTAAGTATTCCTAGCGTGTATAATTATATATACTCTTGCTTCTTGATTTAAATTTATTTAGATTACTCAGATTCAATGAGGATGCTAAATATGAACATTTTAAACATACTTATCACACTTATATTGCAGGTGAACCAGTTTGTTCAGGTTGCACAGAAATGCCAGAGCACTATTGCTGAAAGTGGATCTGATGGGGTTTCTCAGCAGGATCTTCAAACAAACAGCAATATGTGAGTAAATGAAGCTATAAGATCACCTCAGGGATTTGATATTGTTTCTTCAATCCATTTTAACTGAAACTTCTTTCTTCAAATGAATGGTTTGCTTCAATTTTTGGCATAAGTAAGCCCGTGCTGGGGTTACTCATTTGGCTGGCCTCATGGGAACACTGTCCATGAAGTCTTTAATTTGAGTCCTGGATTACCTGATACACGGTTCTTGCGGGTGGGGTAATGTATTTGGGGTTTACTCAGTTTGAGAGGGGGGGTGTACATGAACCAGCCTTACCTTGAAGAGGTTCCTTGTCATCAAAAATAAAAATAAAAATTGTGGCAGTAATGGCATTAGTAATGTAGGAGTCCTAGCTGATCTTAGGCTTGCTAGTGGTTATAGTAAAGAAGGAAAAGCAAGTGCATGTGGAACACTTTAAAATGTCTGTCCTTGCCCTCATCCTCTGACTAAGATGGATGTTAAGAAAGTGCATGTTATGATTTAGCTTTCTTCTAACTTGTAATGATGAGTGAAATTTTCTCATATCTCTAATGCTCTGGGGGCATAAGTTTTATGTATGGCTCACAAGATTTGATAATGCTTGCCAAGGATGGGGGCTCCAGCCTGGAAAGTGAACTCTCAGAGGGCCTTTTGAAAAGCTGTTTAGTCTTCAACATTTCATTGGGCTATGGGTGATAAGGGCATGCTGACTCGATTGATTTCTATGAAGTGCAATTTTATTACCATCATCTATTTAATCGTGCATGTTACAGCTGTGAGTTGAGTTAGTCAGGACTTATGAAAAGAAAAATTGAAATAAAAGTTTCTGCTACTTTTCTATTGGTTTGAAAGGGATTAATTCTACCCTGAATGCAGTGAGGTTGCACTGATATGTCAATTGCTTTTCCTCAGGGTACTGACAGCTGGGCGCCAGCTTGCAAAGAGTTTGGAGTTACAGTCATTGAATGACTTGGGTTTTTCCAAAAGATATGTGAGGTGTTTGCAGGTATATATTTATTTTATTTCTGAGATGAAATCTAGTGTGAAAGTTGATATGTCAATTGCTTTTCCAACTCTTTACAGATTTCTGAAGTCGTTAATAGTATGAAAGATCTAATTACTTTCTGCCGGGATCAAGACATTGGGCCAATTGGTAATTCCTTTGTGGCTTCTGCTATTACTTGCATTTTTGTAATTTGATTTTCTTTCATTGCTAGTCGTCTTTTTGTGAGAGTTTTATCTTTGACTTGCTCAGACTTTGTAGACTTGCACTGTCTTAGAGAGCTCATTAAACAAATGTTGATATTTATATACAAACTTTTCTGTGTGCTGACTGCTGAGCTGGAAGTTTGATCTGAGTCCTATTCATTTTCATACACTGGATAAATTTATGATCTTGAACTCTTATTTTTGCTACTTTAATGATCTTGAACTTTGTTAGACCTAAAGTCAGTGCAATTCTTGAATTTGATTTGTATATTTGAACAAAATGTGTTGAGTCTGTGTCATCTATATAGTCTTGTACTATACCTTGGTTCTTGCTCCCCAAACACCCCCCACCCCCCTAAAAGTTTTTTATTTTTACTATATCTAATTTCTGTCTGCATGGGTAATTTTGCTCATTTGATTTAGTTATAAAAAGTTACCTTATTAATTTTCAAAAGCTGCCAAGGAAAATGGTTTCCATGGAAACTGCCTTTTTTTTGTCCCCCCCACCCCCCATAGTTTATTTTCTGTGGAAATCTCATGATTTTTTGTTGTTAGTTGTTGCAGTTGCCTATCTGTAGAAAATATTTAATTAAACTTTGTAACCTTAGCTTGCTCGGATCTTATTGTAACACTTATTTACAGAGGGCTTGAAAAACTATCCTCGACATTCCTCCACGGCCAAGCTCCAGATGCAAAAGATGCAGGAGATGGAGCAACTAGCTAATGTTCCAGGTCTTCCAACTGATCGGAACTCTATCAATAAGCTAATGGCAATGCATCCTGGACTAAATAACCAAATAAGCAACAATCATAACATGGCTGGTCGAGGAGCTTTAAATGGGCCGGCACAAGCTGCTCTGGCACTGACCAGTTACCAAAATATGCTTATGAGGCAGAACTCTATGAATTCAAATCCTAACTCACTCCAACAGGAGGCTTCGTCTTCCTTCAATAATTCTAATCAGAGTCCATCTTCAAATTTCCAAGGGGCAGCCGCTTTAATACCAGGATCCATGCAGAATTTACCAACTAGTGGCTATTCAAGTCCTCATTTACCTCCCCAACAGCCACAGCAACTGCAGCAGCGCTCACTGAGTGCCAATAACTTGCTCCAACAAAACCATCCACAGAGCTCCCAAGGCAATCAGGCCTTACAACAACAACAAATGTTCCAACAACTGCTGCAGATGTCTAATAACAGTGGGGGAGGGATGCAACAGCAATCTCTTTCTGGTCAAAATGCAAATGGGAGTGTGGCAAGGAATGGGGTGGGGTTTGGAGGCAACAATACAGCAGCGGTAGCTGCATCCCCAGCTAATGCATCGGGAAGTAATGGGCCTGGGCCTGCCCCAAGCCGGAGTAACAGTTTCAAAGCTGCTTCGAATAGTGACACTGCAGCTGGTGGCAATAATGGATTCAACCAGAGATCTCCAGATCTGCCACAGAATCTTCAATTGCAGGATGATATAGTAGTTCCGGATATAGCCCACGACTTCACGGAAAATGGGTTTTTAAATAGTGACTTCGATGATAATATGGGTTATGGCTGGAAGGCATGACTAACATAATTTGGTCCAATCAATTGTTCAGTTCTGTTGGGTATGTGTCCACCATATATCTTTGTACAGGATATTCTCAATAGCTCGCTTTTCTTCTTACTTTTTTTTTTTTTTTTTTTTCCTATTAATTATGGAATTTGTTGTGACGTCACGCACTTGTACTCAGTAGGTATTTAGACATCTTTTTCAATGGATTTCTGTCTCCAAGTCTTGCAAGTGTAATCTAATAGACAAAAACTAAGGACAATTTCGTATTAATATGATGTTTACTTGTTTCTTACCTGAGTTTACTCATTGATTTATTAGGTCTGCCCCTTCCTGAACGCAAATCATTGATTGTCTTGTCAAATTATTGAGCTGAATTATATTGAATTTGACTGCATGCTAGCCAAATGATTCTGAAAAAAACATTGGTTTGCTTGTCAAATCGCCCTGTGGATTGGAGTCGTCGTGAAATGACTTGATGTTTGTTGGTAATGGCTTAACTCTCGTGTCGTGGTGCCTCTGGATGCTTGGACTACCATGTTCATTGTTCAGGTAGCTTAGCGAAGGTTACAAGGTTTCCTATGAGCAGTGGCGGCTCTAGGAATTTTTTTCAGGGTGTTCCTCAGCAAATATAAATTACACAATTTAATAAAAAGAAAATTTTGTATATTGACAACAGCAGCAATAAGAAACACGCAAATATATAAAGTTTATAATTGCCTTCTACGTGGTTTTTTTTATCAAATATTTGTTCATAATTCTAGCAAAAGAATAAACAATAAGTTATAAATTCATTTGAAATACTAATAAAATTATTAATTATTGTTGTTTAGTTGTTTCGTTAATTTGTTTGTCTTTTATAAATTATAATTTGTTATATTATTGTTTCGTTAATTATAAAATTATAAATTTTTGTTTAACCTAACATAATTTAATTTATTTGTCTTTTATAATGTATTGGTTAATTAAGTTATTATTTATTAGTTACTTCAGCTAATTAATTATTAATTAATTAAATTATTATTTATTAATTGCACTAACACACCATGTGCAATTTTTTTTTTTTTGAGAAACAGTAATGCACATAATTTAATTTGGCGCAAGCTATATATATATATATATATATATATAAATACCAGAAGAGAAAATGACATGATGGGAAAGTACTTGATAAAAGAAAATTTTAAATCCCTAAATTGCCCAAGCTCAACCCGGTTATTCCATTTTTTTTCCTTTCCACCATTTTTTTAATTCTCTCATCTTTATCTTCTCTTTTTTTTCTTTTCTTTTCTTTTTTCACTCTTGTCTAGAATGTTTCTCATCCACACGTTAAAACTTCTCTTACTTTTCCAATGCCTTGACTTACACCTCCCCAGCTCCTAACTAATCATCTCTCATCTACACACAGGTTTTCTCTTTTTCGGATCTTTTTTTTTTCTCTTACAAGTGTTTTCCTCTCCGCCCTTTTTAGTCTCTTCCCTCTTCCTAACAAATCTCTTCCTCTCCCTCCTTCTCAGCCTCAGTTACAAACAACAAAAATGCAAGATTTTTTCAATCTTTTGTCATCAAAATCTTGCAGAAACGTTGTGTCGCCATCCGATGTTAGGCTTGCTGCTGGGAATGTTGCCGTCCGTTTTTTTTTTATTTTTTTGAGAATCCGTGGGCTAAGGGCTTGCTGCTTGCTCTGTTACATTTTTTTTTTTTTTTTTTCAGATTTTAGTTCAAAAATTTTTTTTTTTCTTGAAAGTAGAACAAATAATTTTTTTTTTAGTTTGAGGGTGTTCTTAATTTTGATTGAGGGTGTTCCTAATTTTTCTTAAAAGGTAAACAAATAAATTTTTTAAAATTATTATATATAAATTTTTTCTTTTTATTAGCTCAGGGTGTTCCTGGGAACACTCTGAGCTCAACGTGGCGCCGCCACTGCCTATGAGTGCACTGACTTTGTGAGTGTGCTGCAGTTCTATACAAAGTAAAGGCTAGAGTAGTTGATAGTGAGCCACCATTGTCTGATTAGAGTTGTTTGGTGTTGAAATGCTTCTTGGCTTTGTCTTTTATCTCAACTGATTGCGAGGGGAACATACATAAATAATATATTAGTAGCAGTGTAAAAAATATCGTGTTTCAGCTCTATACAGGAAGCCTTCTCTAGCATGTGGGCCCCACACAATGATAGGACTCACATGCTGTCTCCCTATATACGGGTTGAGATCCCGTGCAATTTTTAATCCTAACTGTTGCTTTTATCCAACGCATATCAACTTGACCCCTAATGATGACAAGTCAGCGATCAACGTGACGCCCATTTTCTGCCCTTTCTCTACTCTCTTCTCTTCACCTTTCAGTAACCTTAAAAAAAAAAAAAAAAATCTCTCTTTTGAGATCTTTCTCTACCCAAAATTCAAAAAATCTCTCTTCCATCAGATCACACCATTGTTGAATCCCCATGACTACAGCTAGCATCCACCGCATCCCACTCCTCCACTGCCGGCGGTAGTTCTGATAAGTTTTGGTTCTCTCCTTAGTGATTGAAATCCTTAGAATTTTGTTTAGTGACTGGGTTTCCTTTTTGAGTATAAAGCTTGACAATTTGTTGGGTTTGAAAAATTGAGGCTTTTGGTTAAGGCCTAATGTGTTGATTAAGTATTTGCTTGTAGTTGTTGTGTGGTGTTGTCTTTGACATTAGTCTAGAAATTATGTTGCTTGGTCATGAACTCATGATGTACGCTAAAAAATTATTATGAAATTTCTTCTTTTTTTTTTTTCCCTACTTTTTTTAGGTATCTATTCCTTTTCTAAATTTGGATTGACTATGCAGATGGGTATTTGTTAGTGAAAAATATATTTTGTATCCTGTAGTTCATTTTAAAGATATAAATTGTGGCTCTTGATAGGTAATGAGGTACATTGTTTGTGAGCTTAGAATAATGATTCTTTGTTATGTACAACTGGTTTTCTAATCTATATTGCTACTCACACTCTTATTTGTAAGCTAATTCTAGGTCAAAGTTTATTTAACAGCTTATGTGACACGACTATTGTTATGGCTGGAGTGTTATGCTCTCACAATAATGTCGTGATGCATTGACCTGCTATTTAGAAACCATTCAGGTTCATAACTTGGACATTTGACAATTTATGCTTTATTTAGAACCCTGCGCAGTCCAATTGCATATTATCTCCTAACTACTTATAGGCATTATGAATCTACTTGAGGCTATATATATATATATATATACACACACACACACATTTTACTTCCTCTTTCTTTACTTGCTACCTTTTGCCTTAAGACTTAAAACTATATTATTGCTGGACATTGGCTGTTATTGCACCGGAAAGCCAAAATAATATTCCTTTCTTTTCTTCCCTTTTGTAATAAAAGGTTTCTTAGAAACATATTAATTAATATTTTCCAAAATGTACATTATGTATGGAAAAGTGTTTTGTCTCAATTACATTTATCTTTTTGGGTACATTTCACTAGAGCTGTTTTGTAATTTATAGATTATAGGGCACTTACATATGTACTAGTGTGGGTGTTTCTGTGTAAGGTTTGGTTTTATTATCATTACTTCTTTTTTTTTTTTTTGGGGGGGGGGGGGTGTTGTTTGTGTGTTTGATTAAAAAATATAAATCTTTATTGATTTATAATTGAAGTGCATCATTTGCCAATATGGCAGAAAAAACACAAAGGCAGATCTTCAAGCCAAACAACATATGAACACACTCCATTCCATTTCTAGACGAATGATCAAGTGCATAGACCCGCAAAATTTGAAATAATGTTGATAAAAATATCATACTGATTATGTAGCCTAAGTTCAAAGTGCTGATGCTGGGACAGTCCAACAAATAATGATCATTCCAAAACACAAGGCTGCAAAGCAGCCTTAGTCGAAGATGAAACAAAAGGGTGAAGGGGAGTTGTTTTGAACATTTAGGAACAGGGGAATTGGTAAAGTCATTGGATAAGGCTTTACATTTTGGTGATGGAAGTACTTTAGTGGAATGGATTTGTGGTGTCTTGGATAACAACAAACTGGAAAAAAAAAAAAAATAAATAAATAAAAAAATTCTTCCTTCAGATCTTTCTAGTTCTCCTAAGCCCAGCTGGGACTGATCTCCTTACCCCCACACAATTGTTGCTGGAGGAGCTCATCACCAGTGTCAGTTCGACAACCTTCCAGTCTCCACCCTAACCATGCTCCAATAGATCAGCCACACCTTTGTTCTAAAAGCCAACCCCAAAAAAATTAATAAAAATTAACATGATTAAATCTAGTTAGGATATTATGATATCAGTTTTTTCCCTCTTTTCTTGATTTCTTTGCCAAATATTTCCCCCCCTTCTTTAATTAAATTTTTTTGTTTGTTTGTTTTTTGCTATAAATAATTTCTTGTGTAATGTTTTGAATTTTTTTTTTCTTTCCTTGATTTCTTGATTTTGTCCACTGATATTTTTGTCCAGCACAGAAGCTTTAAACAGTTAAGCATACCGTGAATTTAATTGGCTTGTCTTGAAATAAAATTCATGCCAAAAAAATTTCATCTGCATTTGCCACTAAATACCTTGGAGCGTAATTTTGCTAAATTTGGATTGACTATGCAGATGGGTATTTGTTGGTGGATAATATATTTCATTTCTTGTAATTCATTTAAAATATATATATATATATATATATATATATAAATTGTGGCCCTTGATAGGTGAACTTGAGGGGAAAATATTTGCATTTTTGGTTGCTTGAATTGTTACCAAATATGCCTAACAAGTTTACCCAAATTTTTAAGTAGTTAATTTAGATTTTTATATGTTAAGGCCTTCCAAAATATTCTGGTGATGCTATTTTGGTTCAAAAGAATGTTTGAAATTTTGGTGATGCTATTTTTCTTTTAATAAAACATTGTCAAATGTTTCTAGTTGAATTTTAATTTTTCTTGGGCATTTCTATGTTATGCAGATATGGTATTCATTTATTAACTTTAATTCTACTTGGGCATTTCTTTGCTATACAAATATGGTACTAATTTATACAATAAAGTAGAAATTGTAGTTGGATTTGGGCACAATTTAGCTTATGAACAAGAGCTTGTTTTATGCACTTTTTTATTTTCCATTTATAGTCACAAAAGGTTAAATGGGGTAATAACTAATAACTGTGTCTTGTTTTCTTGTTAACAGGATAAAATATTAGCCTTTGCTGCCATATAAAGTTCAATGTATCTTGCTAGAAAATGTTTTGAAGCATTCCATGAAGTATTGAAGCCATGTATCTTGCTGTCAATAGGCTAATTTTCAGTATCTACGAAACATTAAATGTATTCTTTAGTTTTGACACTTGAGTAGTTTCATATTTATTTACAAAAACTTTTACAAGGATTTAGAGTACAAACCAAGAAGAATGTAATAGAATATAGTTATTCTTTTATTGATATTGATTTGAGAATGTAATAAACTGTAATTGATTGTGTGCCTTTTATTTCTAATTTCTTTTAATGCTTCAAATTGAACAGTTTTGACGATCCTTGTACGGTCACAAATTCATGCAAGAGTTTGATCCAAAAATAAATAAAGCTTTATTGAAATGTACACTTTGATTACAAGGCTATTATATCATTCAAAGACAACCTAAAAATATGCACGTTCATGGAACCTAAAAATTACATTCACAAATCCTATAAGGATGCAAATTGAAGCTAAAGTGTAATGAATAAGATAATGCCTAAGCAAAATTCTTCCATTCAAAACATTTTTTGAATCATCCAACTAGCTACTAAAGGTAAATGTTGAAGTTTCTACATACATCCAAAACATATGTTTTTCTACAACATTTCATTAGAATGGTAGAACTTGTACAGGTGTGAGAACATGTGGTCTACATTATCATTAAACAATTTGAAATTTCGCACTAATCCCCCTTCAACAGTTGCCTTTTCTCGCTCCGGTGATCAAACGAAGAATAGGATCCATTTAATCATGCCATTCAATCTAACAAAAGAACAAAGAGTGATTTCAAAATTCAACATATATCAAAATTTCAAACTAAAAGCAGGCACAGGTGAAGCTATAAGATCATTATTACTACTAAATATGTAAGTTTGTTGAGGGTTTAGCTTAGGAATTTCTTTCTTCAGAACTCAGCTAAAGGACCAACATTAAAAGTGAGGTACAAAGCAGATCATATAGCCTAAATGTTCAAGAGATGCATTTAATTTCTTCGTAATCGGTGACAAAATATAGTAGTTGCATAGCCAAAATTTAAATGGGGGCAATCATACAATAACAAATGTATTTTGCATTTAGGAGAAGCAAAGATGAGATATTCATCAACTAAAAAAAAAAAAAAAGTGCCAAAGCAAAATTACACTCCAATAAAAGAATAATTGAAAATGGGTCCAAGGCAAGCTCCAAGGTATTTAGTGGCAAATGCAGGTAAAATATATTTGGCATGAATTTTATTTCAAGACAAGCCAATAATTCACATTATGCTTAGTTGTTTAAAGCTTTTGTGCTAAATAAAAACAAAGCATAAATTGTCAAATGTCCAAGCTATGAACCTGAATGGTTTCTAAATAGCAAGTCAATATACTTGTTAGGAATTAGGATCAATGTATCACAACATTATGGTGAGAGCATAATACTAGCCATAAAAACAGTCATGTCACATAAGCTGTTAAATAAACTCTGACCAAGAATTAGCTCACAAATAAGAGTGTGAGTAGCAATGTAGCTTAGAAAGCCAGTTGTACATAACAAAGAATCATTATTCTAAGCTCACAAATACTGTACCTCATTAACTATCAAGAGCTATAGTTTATATCTTTAAAATGAACTACAAGAAACAAAATATATTTTTCACCAACAAATAATCATTTGCATAGTCAATCCAAATTTAGAAAAGGAGCAGATACATAAAAAAATTAGGAAAAAAAGAGAAATTTCATAATGCAAGCAACATAGTTTCTGGATTGATGTCAAAGACAACACCACACAACAACTACAAGCGAATAATTAATCAAAACACATTCAACCATACCCAAAAGCCCCAATTTTTCAAACCCAAGCAAATCATCAAGCTTTATACTAAAAAAGGAAACTTGCTCACTAAACAAAATTCTAAGGGTTTCGGTCACTAAGGAGAGACCAGAACTTACTGGAACTACTATCGGCAGTGGAGGTGTGGGACACGATGGCTGCTAGTTGTAGCCATGGAGATTCAACAACGGTGTGGTTTGATGGAAGAGAGTTTTTGAATTTTGGGTAGAGAAAGATTTGAAGAAATAGGGGGTGTTTGGTTTGTGTTTTCAAACAACTATTTTTAGTTTTTAAACAATATTACACGTATTTTCACACACTTTTTCATCCACATGTATTTCCACAAATATTTTCAAACAACAATTTTCAATTTTTAAACACATGTACCAAATGGGCTCATAGAGTTTTTTTTTTAGGTTACTGAAAGGTGAAGAGAAGACAACAAAGAAAGGATAGAAAATGGGTATCACGTGGATCATTGACCTGTCATTATTAGGTGTCAATTTGATATGCATTAGATAAAAGCAACAGTTGGGATTGAAACTATTGCACCCCTTGCAATACCTATTGCATTGGGATCTCAATTCCCCTATATGCACCTGTGTGTTTGTGTAACATACATAACAACTGAGAAATGTTATGTCTACGATATTTTTACAATAAATATTATGTGGTAGGTTGTTACGGGTTGTCATTAATAGGCAATTTCAGTCGTAAGTTCAAATTAATACCGATAACGGTTTTTTTATTTTTATTTTGAGAAACCAGACTGTGGACAGCTTGGGATTTATTAATAAAACCTCAATGAGCATAAAAAAAGACTAGAGGAGCAATGTTAGTTGGAATGTCTTCCAGCCACACTTGCAACCCCATACAAAGTTTGGCTTTCTTTGCTAAAGCATCAGCCACAATATTACAAGTATGATAAGAATGACAAAATTCTGAAAATTGAAAACCAGCAACTTGGGTCCGAATATCATTAATGATATTTCCAAAAGGTAAGAAATTTGAGTTTCCACGGGTGATGGCTTGAATGATTGCTGTTGAATCGCCTTCAAAGATTACCCTTTTTAAACCAATTTCCCAAGCAAACTGAACTGCCCTTCGGCAAGCTAGAGCTTCCAGTTCAACAATAGTTTGTGAAAGTGGGATTTGAAGGGATAGAGCACAGTGCATGGATCTGATCTTCAAGCTGTTCTAAACAACCCTCACAGATATCAGTTGGGATGATGTGTTGTCGATGAAGGTTGACCTTTGTTGGCAAGGTGTTGTTGCACGCACGCCAAGCAAAATGCTTAACTTGTTAAGGATTCGCAGATTCCACAGTCCTCTCCAAAACTGCTTTTGGACAGCCAAATCAGAGCTACCTACAGAGTTAGTAGAAACACAAGAAACTAATACTTTGTATGCACTACTAGCCATGAAACAGCCATTGGGGGTATGACCCCAAATGATACGATCAGGAGGCAATCTTGGGCTGAGAGGGATACTCAGAATAATTGAAGCTTCATGAGGTGGGAAAAGTTGCTCTACAACATCAGATTTCCAAATACCAAGGTCTTGATTAATAAGGAAACTCACCTTGGTTTCATTTTGGATTGAAGGCAGCTGAGGAATGAACACTCTATTGCACTGTTTTGGGAACCAATTATCTTCTTTCAAGCGGATTGATTGACCATTACCTATTCGCCACACCATCCCCTTACGAATAACATCCCGAGCGCTAAGGATGCTCTTCCAAGCATATGACCCAATGGTAGACTCTTTTACATCAAGGATAGAACCTTTCGGAAAAAATCTTGCTTTGAAAACACGAGAACATAGGGAATTGGGATTATTGATCATGCGCCACACTTGTTTGGCAAGCAACGCATCATTAAACTTTTCTATCACTTTGAAACCCATACCACCCACTTCCTTTGCTTCACACATCCTCTCCCAACTCACCCAATGAACCTTTCTATTTGTCTCATTATAACCCCACCAAAACTTACGAATTAGAACTTCCAATTCCTTCACTAGACCCTTAGGTAGTTTGAAGCAGCTCATGGTGAATATTGGTATGGCCTGTATAACCGATTTTATGAGGACTTCCCTACCTGCCTGGGACAAATGCTTTTCCTTCCATCCTTGTAATTTCCTCTAAACCCGTTCCTTAAGGTAATGAAACTCTACTTCTTAGCTTTGCCCACCAAAGCAGGAAGCCCCAAGTATTTTTCATATTGGGGGATGGCTGGGACACCAAGGAGTTGCTGGATTCTGGCTTGCACACCTTCCTGAGTGTTGGAACTGAAGAAAATGCTGGTCTTATCTCTATTTATTTTCTGCCTTGACCCTCTTTCATAGACATCCAGGATCTCAAGGATTTTCTGACACTCTCTTTTGTTTGCTCGGCAAAATAAGACACTATCATCTACAAAAATAAGTGTGAAACCCGAGGGCCATTAGGACTAATAGCAACTCCCTTAATATCATCATTCACCTCAGCTTTTTTCAATAAACCTTGGAGACCCATCACACACAAAAGGAACAAATAAGGAGACAATGGGTCGCCTTGTCTAAGCCCCCTACTAGGTTTTATATTTCCTACAAGTTGACCATTAAGCAAAATAGAATAGGACACAAAGGAGAGGCAAGACATAATGAGGCTGACAAATACATCTGCAAAGCCTAAATGTTTCATAATTTTTCCCAAAAAAACCCATTCAACCTCGTCATATGCTTTACTAATGTCAAGTTTTAGGGCCACAAAACCTAGTTTTCCTTGAGTTTTCCTTTTTAGGTAATGCAAGGTCTCAAAAGCCACAAGTACATTATCAGATATAAGTCTTCCAGATAAAAAAACACTTTGAGAATCAAAAACTACGTGTGAAAGCACTAGTTTCATTTGATTAACCAACACTTTAGCTATAAGTTTGTAGACTACATAAGCTAATTGGCCGGAAATCTGCCACTCTCTTGGGGTTTTTAGTCTTGGGAATAAGGGCAATGAAGGTAGAATTGAGGGAGTCATGAGCAGTACCTGAGTTGAGTGCATTAAGAGTTGTGGAGGTAACATCATCGCCAACTATGTGCCAGAAGGATTTGTAGAAAATTGGCGACATGCCATCAAGGCCTAGGGTAGTGAGGGGTGCCATTTGTTTCAAAGCTTGATGTACTTCCTCAACTCTAAACTCACAGGTTAGTGCCTCATTCATTTCAGCTGTAACAGTTGGTTGGACCCCATTGAGTATAACATCGAAATCTGATGGGTTTAAGGTGGTGAACATTCCCTTGAAATAATCCTCTACCAATTTACCCATTTGGTCTTCCTCCTCCACCCAGTCTTCGACTTCATTGGTTAATCCCTGGATGTAATTCCTTTTATTCCTTTGATTGGCCCTATAGTGAAAGAACCTGGTATTGTGATCGCCCTCCTTAAGCCAACTATTTCGAGACCTTTGCTTCCACATACATTCCTCTTTTGTCTTAAAAGCTTCAATCTCAGCCCGAAGTTGGTGGATATGGGAAGGGTTTGTTCTGTACTCATTTGATTCCTTTGCCCACTTCAATTCTTTGAGTTTTTGGCCAGAAGGTTTCAGACATGCCCAAACGAGGTCCGGTTCCAATTCCGTAAATTTTTCTGGCACAAACTAATCTTATGGTTTAGCCCCCACACCGGACTTGCACCCACCTGACCAACCCATGATTCCTGGATTACACCTTCACATGTTGAATCTTTTAGCCATATTGCTTCAAAGGGGAATGGCCTCCTTTTCCTATAGAAACCTTTAAGCTCTGAATCTGGGCATAGTAAAATAGGTTTATGATTCGAATGGAAAGCATCAAGGTGGTGAATCCGTGAGGTAGGAAAACACAAAATCCACTCCACTGTGGTGACACCTCTGTCAAGGCGAACCTAAACATTCTGATTTTCAGGTCTTCTGTTACACCAAGTAAATGGGAATCCATTAAACCCCAAGTCTTTAAGTCGACAACAGTCCAAAACGTCCTTAAAACCCTGCATCTGTCGTTCTTGATGGTCAAGCTAGCCCTGTTTTTCTTCAGCTAATAAAATTTCATTAAAGTCCCCCATGCAAACCCAAGGCAGATTGGATCGTTGGCTTTACGTTCTAAGCAAAGACCAGGAGTTTTCCCGGCTGGCGGTATCTGGGTCTCCATAGAAACCCGTAAACCTCTAGGCGTCATCAACTCCATGGTCAACAATAGCATCAATGTGGTGATCAGAATATGTCTACACATCCACAGACAAGTCATCTCTCCATAACAAAGCCAAACCCCCTGTTCTATTCAAACGCGGTACCACAAAAATATTGTTAAAAAATATTTTCCTGCCAATTCCCTCCATATTAGATTTCTCCACCTTTGTTTCTAGTAAAAAAAAAAAAAAAAAACAGCTTGGGATCTTTGCTGCTTACCAAAGCAACCAATTCATCTTCTGTCTGTGGGTTCCCAAGCCTACGACAGTTTTGGCTTAGGCAACTCATTGACCCCAGTGGTGCTTGCTCCCAGACACCACCTGAATATTTGTACTAACACCCTCTTCACAAATCTCCATACATTGCCTTTTCAGCCCCTGCTCTGTTACTATATCCAGCTCTAGACGCCGACCCTTTCTCACCAGTATGATATTCCCAGAGTCCTTCTCAATAACTTCCCTTTCTAATTTCTTCCATGTTTTCAAACTTGGGATGGGGGGGAATGGTATTAGTTGATTGGTAATATTACCAAGAGGGGCCCTGGTTGCCATATGAGATGATTCAACACTATTATTTATATCCAAACAGAAGATAGAAGGTACCCGATCATCTAACAGTGGTTTCCCATCCCTATGTGTGTCACGCCCTGTGTTGTTCCTCGTCTCACCTTCAGTTGTTCAGTCATTTCCACAATTTCGACCAGCAAGCACACCTCTTTGGGGTTTGTTAATCGGATTCGTCGTGAACAAAATTTCAGTGATGATATCCTCCATCATATCTTATTGGGAAAACTCTGAGTTCTCGCCCACCACTTTGTTATCACTATGCCTCACTAGGTTAGCCATACCGAACCCTTCCTTGGAACAACTACCATATTTTCTCCACCAAGGCGCTTGGCTACAGCCAGTACCAATAACAGTTAATCACTTATGATTTGTTGTGAAAATATTGTAGTTGTAGCACTTCTCATTAATAAAAGGTACGTCGTATTTAAAAAAAATAAAGAAGCAAATAATATCTTATTATTTCAATAAATGTTAATAAATGTTTTCACATATAAATTTATATTGGTCTAGATATCAAGTTATCTTTTTTGTAAAGAAGGAAATATTATTGCAAGGAAAGAACAGCAGCATTGCTAGAGCAATGGCATCCATTTTTAGATATATTTATATGTGTGGGTTCTAGTTAGCTCAACTGGTAACTCAATTGGTAAAGTCTCTGATGGTTGAATAAGAGATTTATGGTTCAATCCCCCCTACACTAAAACTGATCAGCGTCTTGGTCTGATAATAATGAGCTATCTTTAGGAATGGACGCCATAGATTGAAACTCTCTCTCCAAAAAAAAAAAGAAAAAAGATATATATATATATATATATATCAAAAAGAGGATAATTAAAAAGAATGAAATCTTTAACCTACAATTTTACAAGCATTTACTCAAAAAAGAAGAAGTTTTAGAAGCATCTATGCATCAAAAGGAGGAAAATAGAAAAGAACTTATGGTCTGTTTGGAATGAAGGGAAGGGAGGGGGAGTAGAGGAGAGTTGAGTAGAGTTGGTTGGAAATTAGCCTAATTTTTAGCCAATTTTACTCTACTCCCCATTGCTCCCCTTTTATCTAAACAGACCATTAATCTTGGCAGCAATTTCACTTATCTTCTTGTCAAAGTATCAGCACATTTGTTAGCCTTTCATAAGCAATGCTTCAATCTCGTTTAAGGAATCCTATTGAGAAGAACCTTGCAATTATCAATCGAATGGGAAAGAGCAAGATGAGCTAGAACATGATCACATTTTTTGTCTTGTAAGAGCATTCTCATCAAGACTACTAAAAAATTTAGCATTTACCATTTCAAAACCTATCTTTATAACACAAACACATCACTTTACAATAACTCTTACATCAAAACTTCTATTTTTTTTTTAACATTTCATTTAAATATTCTTTCTTTATTATTTTTTATTCATTTTTTTATTATTTCTCACTCTCTCTCTCCCATTGCCTCTCCATCTTTCTCTACCCGGTCTAAAAGCTTCTCCCTCCCTCTGATATTTACTCTCAAAACCTCCATGGCCTAAGCTTTTCAAGCTCATCACCGATAAACCATAGCCACAGCCATAGCCACCACCACCAACCACAACCTCAACCCCTAATCACCAAAAAAAAAAAAAAAACCCATGGTACAAATCGAGAAGCTTCTCCTTCTCTCTGATATTTGCTCTCAAAACCTCCATGGCTTGAACTTTTCAAACTCATCACCTCTAACCACAGCCACAACAACAGCCACCACCACCACCACCAACCACAACCTTAACCCCCAACCACCAAAATAAATAAATAAATAAATAAATAAAACCCACAGCACAAACTGTAGCAAAACCCACCACAAAACTGCCACAAAACCCACCACCCCAACAACCCCGATCTTCAACCCATGGCCTCAACCAACTCAAACGCAACCACCGTCGGACCCACCACTGTCGAACCCAGACCCACTTGCAGTCATCAAGACCCATCAGACCCACTAGAGGGAGAATCTGAGAAAGAGAGATGAGAGAGAACGAGAATGAGAGAGTGAGAGTAAGAGTAATAGTGATAGTCTGAAGAGAGAAAAAAAATATTAAAAAAAGATAGCAGCTTGCTACAGTGCAATCGCTATCAGTCTCAAAAATGATAGCGACGGCACTGTAGCAATATTGTAAAATTTTTAGCATATATAATCTTTGATGGAGCAAATTTTTGGGTTATAAATGCTAAAAAAAAAACATCTTTTAGCATTTATCATCCTTAATGCGAATACTCTACGAGTAAAAACAAACAAAAATATGAAATATCTTCGATCGTGGGATCTAGGTGGTCCGTACAAGCCACAGGTCCTAGCTGTATTATTAGAGACTTGGAATAGCGCTACTTGCCCCCGGCTCCCAAACAAGCTGTCATTCAAAGCGGTAGGTCCTTAAAGGAGCTGGAATTTTGGGTATATGTGTTTCTTTTTCTCAGGGAAAATTGTATATATCAAAAATCTTGAAATAACCATAAATTTAAAAAGCAAAATTATTAAAATAAACTCCTGCTTTAAAAACCAACTAAAAGAGAATAGGTCTTGCATTACAATCCTAAAATCTAAGATCGACCCAGGTATAAAATTTTTACTCATACCAAAATAGACAAAAATGTGTGTAACCGTGTCTGTATGTATATATATATATATATATATATATATATATAGAGCACTCAGAAATATTAAACTGTTTGCTCCTACTTGGGTTAAATAAGAACTAATATTGATCAACATGGCTTTCGTCACATTTACTTAAAATCAATTGAGGAAAAAAATTAAAAATGCCAAGAGGCAAAACCTTTCTCCAGATCCTGTTTACGAATTGGGGCACATTCAACCATGATCAAACGGGTCAAAGACCACTCAGTATACTTGAGCCAATCCCTTGTTTGGTTTTGAAGACACTAATTTGCATAAACACAATTGTTATCACTGATCAACACTGTTGCAGCGCGTGAATCCATGATGGATCCAGTTCACCTGGATTAACATAAGTGATACAAACAAACGGAAAATAGAAAAATAAATTTTTACTATACATTGCGGCAATTGCGAATAACTTGTTAAGGATCCATAGTCACAGTGGCAGAGCCAAAAATTTAGGTGGGAAGGGGGGTGGAGAAGATTAAAAGACAAGATTAAAAGTAAGAAAAACAAATCTAAAAAAATTTAAATGTAAATATTAAGAGTATGCAATATACCTGTGAATATTTAAACATGACTCAATAACTTGAATGCTTTTAAAAACTTAACAGAAACTCTAATAACTTGTTTGAATGAAGGGGGAATAGAAGAGAGTAGAGTAGAGGGAGGAAGAATAAGTTAAATTATCTTATTTGAATTTTTTTTTAAGGGAGGAGGGGAACGGATTTGGAAGAATTTTAACTACTTCTAACCCCTCATTTTTAATTTCCCCAAATTAGAAAAGTTTAAAAGAAAAATAGAGCATATAAATATTTGACAAAATGAATTACCAAATTTACTTTTACTATATTAACAAAATTACAAACTATGAAAAAACTAATTATCCTCCTTCCCTTCTTTAATTTTAAAAAGATCCAAAAACTTTTTTATTTTTTAATTATGGGAGGCATGCTTTATACTGTATTATATATACTCTGTTTTTTTCAAAGTTCTATTAGTATTAGGCTGCTATGATTCCTATTCCGTATAGGCGTTTAGTATTAGCAGTAGTTTTTTTTTTTTTAATCATTATTAGGTGAGACCCATAGTTTTATATTAGAGTTATCGTAATCCCAGAGTTCTATACTCGTTTGGTAATGTTGTTCTAGTAAGGTTGTTTGTATTTTTTTAAAATATATGTAGGTAAAAAAGTGTATAAAAATATGTATAAAATTGTTTAAAAACGTCTGTTTAAATTATGGTATCAAACACCCCCTATCAGTTAAGGTGTTGAGTTCTGAACCATGTAGCAGTAGCTAGTTCCCAATAATAGAAAAGTTTTTGTCTTTTGGGTAGAAAAATTTTGAAGCTCATTTTTTTTGAGGGGGGGGGGGGGGGGGCACCTGCCCCCCCTACATAGCCAAACCCAGAATTTAGGGTCCATGGCTTGGTTGTTGTAGCATTAGATGGATGGCTCATCCTCCAATGCATGGCATTCCCAAGCACCTGCGACAAGACAGGTGGCTCCTCGTCTAATTCATTGTTACCAACTGGTCCATTCCCGAGCAGCTGCAACAATCTTATAGTGATGTACGCAGGCGAGGTGTATCTGCTTCTCCCTCTGGCAATTGTGTTGAAGACTGGCAACACAGTGTTTCAGGGTTGTATTTTAAGGTCCACTTTCCCTAGGAATCAAGCATATCAATATTAAATGGGGATGAGAGTGGTCGTCCAACAACTTGAACATGGGAGACACTGCATCACAACATGACAAGAAAACAAGCAAAACAACCTGATTATGCAAAAGAAAGGCAAAAAATGTCCCTTGGACCAAGTTTTGAAGGAGCCTCGAAACAGTGAGAAACTGACCATATATAATACAATCCATCCATTTCTTGTTTCTGAACCCGACCCAATAGCTCGACCTGCAAAATCCCTCCAATGCAAAGAACAGCTTCTGGTAACTTGAACTTTTGCAATTCGTTCTCCTGTTTCATCACGAAGTCAAGCAGGCCTGTTACAAATAATAATGCAATGCAGTCCCAAGCCAACTTGGAGCCCCATGGAACTCAAAATATATATGCTTGCTTACGAAACTTACCAGTATAAATATTCATTTCATAGTGCATATAGCCAGTTCACTAGAATACAAAATACCATAGAAAAGCCATGAATGTAGGTGCAGGTCAAAGTTTCTATAGCAATATTTGCAATTTTGCATTAAAACAGGCAGGTCTGAGATTTCTGGAATTGAAAGGGAATAATAATAATAAATGCAAGCAAGAAACAGTGCTTGCAAAAAGTGAATTCTATCTAGGCTTAGTAATTCTTGTTTAGTGAGTTAAGTAAACCAAAAGAAAATGCCTCTGAATCCATCACCTCGACCTTTCAGACTGAACAATGTAAGCAACAGTGCAACTCACTTGAGCCACTGGAAACTCTGGTGAAGTATACGTCCAGATAAAATCATCATCACTCCATTGGTGATGAATTAACATATCATCGTCCAATTCCAATGGATGTCTGGAATAGCCCAGTCTAAATCGAACTGCCTTAGATGAATATATGGGGAAGCCATACTGAAAATATGCTGATACGTAAACATATTATCTCTGTCAGTTATTTTTATAAAAATAAATAAAAAATCTGTCAGTTAGAAAAATGTTCAGAGTCCAGATCATAGAGAACAACAAATCCACAGGCCATTGGAATTAACCTTGGAATGGTTGAACTTGGATTTCAGTAACAACACACAATTGGGCAACCAACCCATACGTTAATATCTCAGGAACATTGGGATCACTTTCTCCTTTACTCGACCAGTATGAAGCTCTGCACCCAATTCTATCCTCCGGTTCCAAGGTATTCCGTATGCTTTCATCAGGGTAATTATCAGTGCTTGATGCACTAATGGGCTCTATTATGCAATCTTTTTTTATCAAAGGTGTAAGACCTCGGGCAAAGAAGGCATACACTCTATTATCCCTCTTAAGGCGTTCCCACTTTGGAGAACCACCAGCACTGAATTTCAAAGGTTCTATCAAGTTCTCCACTTCAATAACATGTGTAACACTAGATAGTTCAGGAAACAATTTCAAGCAAAGCTGCTTACAAAGACTGTTTTCAATCACTGCACGAAGATTAAGAAACCACATCAGTATCACACAAGAAAACAACACATTACATAGTTCAATGGCATACTGATTTTAATCAATTGCTGTAATTAAATGCCATTCCTATTTGATTGATAGGAATGACATTCTGAGTTAACATGCAAAATGTTATTCCTATTGATTGATAAGCTCTGTAATGAAATCAAGGTTGTGAAGAGGTAATTAACTTGCATTTGATTTTTTTTTTTTTCCACTTTATTAATTATAGCAAGAAGAAGAAGAAAAAAACAAAGGTTTATATGCTACTTAATTTCCTTTACCTATTTATTTTTGTATTTTTTCAAAGTAAAGTAACTAGGCAAACTGCCATGAGATAAATACCCATGTAGGTACCATGCCCCTTGCTGCTTTTAATAAGAGACTTTTAAGTTAATTAGATGGAAAGTGATGAGCCAGTTCTAAAATATGGCCTTTGAGCCACAGAGGAGAATCTCAGTAATAATATCTCTGAAATTCATCAGTTAGTCATTTACAACAAACCTTTGCTTCCCCCTTTACTTATCAAAAAAAAATTTACAACAAACCTTGATTTTTTATTTATTTATTTTTTTTAAAATTTTAAAAATACAGCAAACCTTATGTTCTAACCAATTTGCATTGGTCGAATACTAAAGTCAAAAATTTCCCTGTATAATCTAAATTATGAAATTCCCTATTTAGGTAACTAAATTTGATAGATGTTTTGGAAAAGAAACTTCACATTGGGGACACAGAATCAAAAATATATATATATATATATATATATATATATATAGTTCACTACTCTCAAATTGGTAAACTTAACATTTGCAATGATGTTTAGCCCCGCCCCACCCCACCACACCACCCCCCCCCCCCCCCCCCAAAAAAAAAAGCAACTATATACAAATCATGTGCTAGAAGCAGGCATCCAACCATGTCGGTCAAAAGCATTGGGAACTGAAATTTATGGTCGATAATTCCAATGAAAGCAAGCCAATGAACTAATATTAGCTCAAGTAAAACCTCCTCTTCTTGTAAGAGAGAGGTGTCGGGTGAGGTTGTGGGTTGAAGACAACCAGATATGTATGTGTGTAACTTACCCAATAAAAAAAATGAAACCAAAGACATAAGAAGCAGATAAGAAACCTAAAAATCTACTAAATCAAGAAGAAAATCATCCTACAACAACCAAGCCTTAGGCCCAAAATTCTGGGGTCGATTATAGATCCTCAAAAGACTAATCAAGGTCAGCTACATGCATTCCTTTCCGCCATCCTATTCTATCCGAAGTTATAGTCTATGTTTCCTCCTTAATTAAACTTAAACACTCTAGCAACAGACAATTAAACCCAACTCAACTTGATTCTTTTAACACAATAAACTTACCAAATCAACTCCAAGAACGTGAAACAGCACAAACGCGGACAAGGTCAGATGGGTCATCCAACAGGTTGAGAATGTTTATGGAAATCTTAAGCCCAAGCCTTTGTATGAAGTCACCTCTATTATCCATTCTACGCATATTAAAATTTATCAAAACCCACCTAGCAAATTGAAACCTGAATAGCATTGGAAAAAAAAAACACAATTCACCAATTCTATCATCTTGTTATGGAATAATTAGCGTATTACAGAGAATTGAATTGTACATATCATTTTCCTTAAAATTCAACCAGATTACCAGCGAAAAACAAAATTTTGCATCTTTTCATAGCAGAAAGCAAGAAAAGTTGCAATCTTTTTCAAACAAAGACATGTTTTTTCGTGTGATTAACCAAAGACTATAAAGTGGGTATGAAGCAAAATTATTGATAATCGAATGGTAAAACCGTAAAGGTTAACAGATTAAAAAAAAAATTCTCTAATATTTATATCATAGGATGGATTATTGAATGCAACAATTCCTTAAAATATTGACAGAGAAAAATAATCAACAACGTAAAATTTATCAAGAAGACAAATCATTAATAATAACGAAATTAAAACAAAAGAATTTGCATAGGTACAATAGAAGAGAAAGAAAAGAATTTACCTTTTTGAGCAGAGAAGAGACGGATCTAAACTCTAAAGCTAGGCTTAAAAAAATAATCCCTTTAGAGCTATATAGAGAGAGAGAGAGAGAGAGAGAGAGAGAGAGAGAGAGAGAGAGAGAGATGTTCGAAGCCACCGACTGGACTCAACAGTTCTGTGAAAGGTATGAAAAAGTATATATGTTCGAGTTTTTTTTTTTTTTTTTTTTTTTTTGAATTGAAAGCATATATATGTTCGATTTTTTTTTTTTTTTTTGAGAAACTATATGTTCGAGTTGAACTTACACAAGTGTAATGTTTTGTTTTTTTTGGTTGCTAATATATAGTTATATTTATATACAAGTGTAATTTTATTAAGAATAATAATTTTTTTTTATTTATAAAAGGTTCTAAACTTTTAATGTGTAATAATTATTTTATTAGAATAATATTTTAAAATTTTCATTCTTAAAATTTGATGATGTTTACTTTTTTTATAAGCATTTCCAATTTATAAATGCATGAAAAGAAATGAATATGTGATATATTTTCTATGGTGTGTTTGGAAGTTTAAAGATGAATGGAAGGAAAATGAAATAAATATATATAATTTTATTATGATATCATTCATCTTTTATTTGTTTGTCTCAAGGTAAGGATAAAATTAGTATTTCACATCTATTTCATTTATAATTTGTGGAGGGAAAGAAATAGAAATGAATGATATAAAATGATGTTTAGGGAATATTCTATCTTTTCCTTAGTTAGAAGGTTTCTGTTTTTCTTTTTTAATTTTTATTTATTTACTAAAGTACATCTTTAACCTTTAAAGTTTAGGGTTATTTTCCTTTTATCCCTTTATTTTTCAAATTTACATTTTAGTCATTCACATTTAATTCAAATTTATTTTTGTTTAAAAAAAACCGTTTAATTCCATTTTTATATTGACTATGTCGTCTATTTTCATCAAACCTATATTGCGGCAACTCATAAAACTATTTACATGTATCTATATTTTTTAAAGTCATGTGATATATTGAATGATGTTTAAGGAATATTCTATCTTTTTCTTGGTTGGAAGGTTTTTTTTTTATTTATTTTTTATTTATTCACTAGAGTACCTCTTTAGCCTTTAAAGTTTGGGGTTGCTTTCCTTTTATGTTTTATCCCTTTATATTTCAAATTTCCATTTTAGTTATTCAAATTTAATTCCATTTTTGTTCCCAAAAAAAAAAGGTTTGATTCCATCTTTACATTGACTATGTCATCCATTTCCCTCAAATCTATAATTAGGCAGCAACTCATAAAACTATTTACAGGTATATATATATATATATATATTTTTTAAAGTCACGTGATACATTAAATAGACTAGTGTATAACCCCTACATATATATGATATAATTAAAAACAATTACAATTATATACATGTATGAATTCAAATTATAATTAGTGTAAGAGCTACATATTTTTTTAAGTTATAAATAGATACATAGTTTTACTCTTTTTTTTTTTTTTTTTTGTGAATATACACATGAGTTTACTATATTTTTTTCTTTATTGGGGTTTTAATAGTTTATTATATTAATTAGGCTTTATGTCTTTTGCACAACATTAACTCACATAGAACCAAAAAAAAAAAAAAAAGATATGATACATGGTGCAAAATTAGATAACAATTAGAATTTAATTTAGAATCTAATTGGATTCTCCTAGTTTTGACTATATATATATATATATATATATATAAAGTGTTTAACCTCGTGTATATGCACAAGTACAATTAAAAACAACCACAATTATACAGTTCAAATTATTTATATTTTTGAAAGAGATTGAAATTATATATGGTATTAGCTTATACATTTTTTTTTAAACCATAGATTTTTAGAATATGTAATGGTTTCTCACAGGGACGGACCCAAGATTTTAAGTTAGCACTGGCCGGAGTATAAAGGAAAAAAAAAAAAAAAAACTTCAAATAGGCATCCATATAGTATTAAAAAAATTTGTCAAAATGCAAAATTGACCCTCTAAATTTCTTCAGATTTTATTTCAATCCTCTATCTTTGCTTTATTCATTTCAGTCCTCTAACTTTCAAGTTTATTTAATTAAGGCTTTTCCAACAACTTTTGTTATATGTTATGGTTAATTTTTCAATTTTATAAATTTTTCTTCAAAATTTTTAAATTAAAAAAATTCAATTAATAATTGAAAAATAATTTCCAGATTTTTATTTTCAAAAAATTTTAACAGAAGTTAACGAAAATTCCTTAATTGAATAAATCTGAAACTTAAAAGACTGAAATGAATAAAAGAAAAGTTAAAGGGCTGAAATGAAATCTGAAGAAAGTTAGAGGGTCAGTTTTGCATTTTAGCCTAAAAAATTATAAATACTCAAAATCGTTGTTTGTAAATACATTAAGATGCAATCATTTACCAACAAAGACAAAAACATAAAATAATAATAATAATAATAATAATAATAATAATAATAATAATAATAATAATAATAATAATAATAATAATAATGTCTTTTTTTTTTAATTACTAGGCTGGTTAAGAATTTTGTTGTTGAAGTTAGAACATTCACAGTGGTGGTGTTAAAACAACTTACCTTAAAAAACTACTTTATCTATTTTACCTCCTCACTTTACAATACATCCAATATCAAATGTTTTATTTTTTTATCACTTTATTTAAAATAATATAAAAAAACTCAGTAAAATAATAAAGAAATTGAGAGAATTTGAGTTTTTTATTTTATTTTATTTTTTTATTGAAGGAAGAGATATAATTTTAATAAACTATTTTATTTTGTATTTGATAACTTGCTACAGTTAGCTGGAAATTTATATTAATTTACTGTAGTTGTAAAAAATTTAGCTTTAGTTTTAGCCTCTTTAATAACAAATGATTTTTTGATTTTTTGGTGGTAAAATATTTTTTTTTTTGCTAAAATACAATCACCATTATGAATGTTTTTATTGATTTTGTTAAGTTTTTGGGTTGGATAGTTGTTATTTGGGTGAGGTTAGTTAGGCTTATTGAGGAGAAATAATGCCAAAGGTTTTAGAAGGGGCTCAACTACAAAAAAAAAAAATATATATATAATAACTATATATATTAAAAAAAAAAAAAAAAAAGGACCCAGGGGGCTCGGGCTCCCTTGGGCCCCCACCTAGGTCCATCCTTGGTTTTCTTACAAGGACGAATCCAGGATTTTAAGTTAGCGGGGGCCAAAACATTTAAAAAAAAAAAAAACCTCCATATAATAGTATTAAAAAATTATAAATACTCAAAATCGTTATTTCTAAATATATTAAGATGTAATCATTTACCAATAAAAACAAAGGCAAAATAATATTTTCTTTTAATACTAGGCTGGTTAGGATTTTTTTTTTTTTTGGGGTAAAGTTAGAGCATTTACCGTGGTGCTGCTAAAATACAATCACTATTGTGAATGTTTCTCTTATTTTTGTTAAGTTTTTAAGTTTGATAATTGCTATTTGGGTGAGACTAGTTAGGCTTATTGAGGAGAAGGGAAGCCTAAGGTTTTGGAAGGAGGCCGAACTACAAAATTGAAATATATAATAACTAAAAAAAAAATTTGGACTTAGGGGGGCCCGGGCCCCCTTGAGCCCCCACCTGGGTTCGTCTCTAGTTTCTCATGATTTAATTAGATTTAGATTTGTTGGTTTTTGTACTCAATAATTCAATTGCCACAAAAATTAAAAAATTAGGGGGACACGTGGTTCAAAATTGAATTTCAATTAAAATCCAATTTAGAATTTAATTGGATTTAGAATTTAATTGGATTTAGAATTTTTAATTTTTACATTTAATAGTTCACTTAGCACAAAAATTAAAAATTAAATGGGACATAAGGCACATAATCAGACTCTAATTGAAATTCAATTTATCAGCATGTGTTACATGCTATATATAATAGCATGTAACCCATGCAAACACATGGATGAGTTTAAAATTAAACATAATTTTTATTATAAAGTATAAATAATTAGTCAAATTATTAAAAAAAAAGCATGTAACACATTCATACATATGGATACATTTAAAATTAAACACAATTTTTATCATAAAATATAAATAATTAGTCAAATTATTTTTTTGAAAAAGTAAACATAATTAGTCACATATTAAAATTCTTACCTAAATTTAATACTTATGATCAATTTTTATTTTCATGTGGTGATTTTTATTGAGCATATGTGATTGGTTTTTTTTTTTTTAATAATTTGATAGTTCATTAATATTAGATTCTTAGTATTTTAATTTGCACTCATTAATTCACTTGACACAAAAATTAAAAAACCTTAAGTGGATACATGACACGAACTTAAGAGGATAATTATGGTGTGATCCCCACATTAATTTAGACACATGGCGCAAAATTAGATTTTAATTTCAAATTTTAATTAAACTTTCTTTTAGCTTTGCCTACACACACACACACACACACACACACACACACACACTTTCTTACTTTTTTATTTGTTTAATAAATTTGATAGTTACTAAATGTATCAATTGGAAATACCATGATGTGCTAGTTGAGTTACAAAACCCTTTATAATTCTATAGTTACTAAATAAGTATAGAGTCAATGGGTCCAAGAGTATGTAGTGGGCCAAAGGCCCAATCTGAGGACACTAAATGGTCCGAGGATGTGAGAATTTCGATTCAAGAAGCAGTGTTCATGGATAAAGAGGCGGAGGCTGATCAAGGTCATCCCGGTAGGTTGTCCATGGAGGAGTCCATCCTTGGCTACTTAAAGTCGAGATAGGAAAGGGTTGCCAGATGTCCAAAGGCAATGTTTTAGGAGATCCTATAAGTAAGGATATGCATGGTGGGTGTATCGGATAGGAAGAAGTCTAGGAAATATCCAAGATAAAACTACTATTACCGCATTAAATGTTCTACAGCTAAACCTCTGGCCACATTAATGGGGAAGTGATGCCTAAGTATTAGGGTTCAGTCTTACAAATACCTCCAAAGACTTCAGGGATGGGTTGATAGGACAAGTATCCAAACCAATAACTTGATCCATAGGTGGAGGATGGAGAGAGGAAAAATGATGATATAAAAGGAGGAGAAGACATTTAGGAAATGGAATCGAAAAGAGGAAAAAGAAAACATTGTAGACATTAAGAACAATATCTGTAACCTATCTTTAAGAAGAGAAATATAGGATCCAGCCTTCTTAGCTTGAGTCCGAGGACAATTTTTGTTATATAAACTATCTCATTTGTATGATGTTGCAATCTAGCCCATCATCTTTGTTATTTAAAACCACTAGAACCTATATTTCAAGCTCACTCTTTACAAATTCATTGTCTTGGCTTTTTGGACCTATCCTAATCTTATTTTTGGGTTTGAGTGCAAATTGTGACCTTGCAATGAGCATGTACATGTTCATCCTGAATAAGTAAAATTTAATATTTAAAATAAAGTCCTTACTCTTTGAAATGATTATAGACATAATGTTAATACCAATTTAAACTCATTATTTACTTTATTTGAAAAGTAGATGTCCATTTTTTTCTTTTACTTGTTTTGATACATTTTAAGTGGGTTGGGAGATTCAAAAGTTAGGCGTTTTTATTGAAAATTCCAAGAAATGCTATTTGAGGATAATTTAAACTTTAAAACTTATAAATCATAGCCCATTTAAAAAAAAAAAAAAAAAAAAAACTCTTTGACATTTGCATGAATTTTTTAAGAAACTTATACCTTCATACTAAAAGCCATATCATTCTTATAGGATTGTATTTTTTTCATAAAAAAAAAAAAATCTTATACAAAGTATGTTGTTTTTGAGTGTGTTTTAACAATAAAGACTGAAATTTTAAACTATTGCCTTAAGCACCACAATGAAATGGATTTGGTCATGAGATTTTTTTTTTTTTTTTTTTTGGTGTGGGGGAGGAGAGAGGAGGGAGGGTTGAAATGAAAATTTGATTTGATTATTTAGGCGGACTATTGTGGATGAACTAATAAATTGCTTGAATCACTAATCATCATTTGACTCTTTTTTTTTTGGCTAAGTCATTCTGAGTATATGCTCACACCACTTGATACAAGTTATAAATAGTGTATATAATAATACCTATACACGTATAGTGTGACGGCACTAGGATTGTAGTTCAAGGGATGAGATTAAGAGGCAACGCTAAGTATAAGGTCACAATTTGCTCCCAAACCCAAAAATAAAATTGGGATAGGCCCAAAAAGTCCAATACAATGAATTTGTAGAGACTGGGCTTGAAATCTAGGTTCTAGTGGTTTTAAATAACAAAGATGATGGGCTAGATTGCAATATCATACAAATGGGATAGTTTATATAACAAAAATTGTCTCGGACTCAAGGCGAGGAGGCTGGATCCAATATTTCTCTTTCTTAAAGACAAGTTACAGATATTGTTCTTAATGTCTACAGTGCTTTCTTTTTCCTCTTTTCAATCCTTTTTCCTGAATGTCTTCTCCTCCTTTTATATCATCATTTTTCCTTTCTCCATCCTCCACGTATGAATCAGGTTACTGATTTGGATACTTGTCCCATCAGCCCATCCCTAAAGTCTTTGGAGGTAGCTGTAAGATTGAACCCTGATACTCAGACATTACTTCCCCATTAATGCGGCCATAGGTTTAGCTGCAAAGCATTTAATGCGGTGGTAGTAGCTTTATCTGGGATATTTCTAACCCTTCGTCCTATCCGGTACACCCACCATGCATATCCTTACTTATAGGATCTCCTAGAACATTGCCTTTGGACATCAGACAACCCTTTCCTATCTCGAATTTAAATAGCCGAGGACGGATTCCTCCTCGGACAACCTTCCCGGATGACCTTGGTGGCTCCACCTCTTTATCCATGAACACTACTTCTTGAATCGATATTCCCACATCCTCGGACCATTTAGTTTCCTCACAGTCTACACATGCCCTCACAATTACCAAGAATTAGTCCGAGGTGGTTTTTCTTCTTAGCGTAAGTTTTTATAAACTTTTTCACTCATTATCTTTTTACATACTTTTCTCTTTTCTATGTCATTTTCTCCTTAGCTCATTTATCCCTTTCTCTATTTGTCAATACCTCCAACCCTCTCTTAAAAATGGGTAGATTTGCCTCCTTAGTAGATTCTAAGAAAAAAATAGAACAGTTTAAGGCTTTGTATAGGATTCCACCGGGGGTATCCGTTAAGTACTGTAAGGAAGGGGAATAGCATGAGAAAAGGTGAGAGAGAGAAGTAGTAATCCCGATGATCGTTTTCATAGAGGGAGGGATGAAAATTCTGATGGGGACGGTTACTAGGGATTACCTTAGAGCCTTTAGATTAGCTCTACCTAGTGCGCCCTAAATATGTTTAGGATTTTAGATTTTGTAGATGCACTCAATGAAAAGATGGGTTTGGAACTCACCCATCATGACATTAATTGGATTTACAATCTTCACCACCTAAAGGGGTAGCGATATTACTTAAAATCTAAGTATCCCGAGGTTAGACTAATCCAATGTCTCCCTGAATCCAACAAGGGTTTGAAAAAAGATTTCCTGATCATATCAGGGGATTGGCATGATGGCCTCCCCTGTCCGACAAGGGAAGGGGAACCAGGTGAGGCTCTGGGCTTAGATAAATTACTTATAATCTCCTTCTCTTCTTTTTCTTTAATTTGGATCTATATAGAAATATTTTCTTAATTTAATCTTGTTTTTCTTGGTGATTTTACAGACAGACGCACTGCTATCTGCCATTTTGGCCTTGTCAACCAAGCAAAATTGAACGAAATATTGAAGGCAGAAGTATTCATACACACTGATAACCAACTCTAAGCAGCACATTTGATTCTCGGCTACAATCACATCTCCAAATCTTTCTAGACTCCAAAGTGCGTGAATAGAGCAAAAAACCCACGCTTACACCGTATAAGTGTTGTTGGAGAGGGTTTTCTTCCCTCTAAGGGTGGCCACATTCCCCAAGTTACTATCACCTTTTAACCCATTCTTGAAGGTATTCCCACAATACCTCTTTCATCCCAACACACAACCGGTGAAGCGACCTCCTCTCAACCCAACATAAAGGAAGAGGAAGAAATCGTTGAAGTTTCAAATTTCGAGGACGAATTTGAAGTTTTCAACCAACCCACTTCCCCGGAGAGCCCAGCCGGTGACCTCAGCACTTCATCTTTGAAACCAACAAGTCATCCACAAGAAGAAACTATCAACTCTGATACAACGTGAATTCAACACAAGGCTAGGCAGAGCTTTAGAGATATAATGGAGTCCTAGGTGGGGAGTCAAGAGCCCGGAAAGACTGCTCAGACCAAACTCCCCCAAACTAAGGGTAAAAGGCCAAAGAAGTCTTCTCAGCCTAAACTCCCTCTTCCTCCACCAACTCAACCCCAACCCGTTAAAATTTTATAATGGTGATATCCTGGATTCAATTCCCACTTTTGACTTAATTTAACAAAAAATAAAATTGAGACATTTTGCAACATTTTTTGTTTGAATTCGAATTTGGTAAGGATGAGGTGTAAAATCCATGTTTTACACTATCCAATAAGAGATTGTCGCATCAAATTTTTACTCAAAACTTAATACATCCTACCACACATAATAATATCTCAATAAACTCATAGTTAAGTTGGATATTCGAATTGATATTAAAATTGATTGAGTGTGGTTGTACTTAATCTTTAATATGTAATATGATCATGTGGCATGTAGGGATAGGAGGGGTAAAACTTGAGTTTTACACCACATTTTTATTGAATTTAATCTTTTTTTTTCTTATACATCATAAAATGCATAAAATATTGTCTAATTTATATACTAATTTATATTACATATAATACCTATATAAAAAATTGTGCGTGTATTGTTGGATATATATGTGAAAGTGAAGTCTCACATTAAATAAGAACTAAAAGAGAGAGTGCTAATCCCTTTTTTTTTTTAAGCTTTAGCTTGATAAGTTAATAAATTTTACTAAAATTACAATTCTAATTTTTCTTAAATTCAATACCTCAGAGTTCATATTAGAAATCTTTTCGTAGGACTAGTGTGAATTTGGATTTTTTTTTTTATATCTTTTTTAGATGATTACTTTATTTGTTTATGTATATTCTTTTAAATTAATTAACTTTTTAAAATTGTATTTTTGTCCACTTGTAATGAGTAATGACATAAAAATGTATTTAAGGTTTGTTTTAGTAGTGGGTTAGAATTGAATTTTATAAAACAACTTGGGCCCCTTTGACGATAGCTAATCTTGACTGCACATGTTTCCTTGTGATTGCATTATATTAATTATACACGAGAGAATATCTAACTAATAATTAGTAGATGAATAGCTAACGAAATCCCTTTCCCTCTTCCTTGTGTGTGTGTTTGTTTCTTAAAAAAATAAAGAAAGAATACCTAACGAAATAGAAAAGGAAAGGAAAGCATTTAGAGAAATATTGATACTTTCAAACGGTATTAAGTATAGTTTGCGTTAAAAGTTGCAGCAATTCTTATCATTAACCCAAATCTTGGAAATAATTTTATTTATTTATTTTTTACCCAAAGAAGAATTATCCGCAGGGAGAGTTGGTTGCACAAAAACATACTAATATTTTTTGCCTACTTGATTTATTATTGTACCACAATAAATAATTTGGTTACCTAAAGTTAGGGACAAGTTGGTCCCTACTCCCTTGTGTTTTATGCCACACACTTCCAAGATTTAGATTTGTCTCCTAGCTATGAACAAGCATAAAGCAACATTCTAATGAAGCAAAATGTGCTCGGTTCATAGATTAAAAAAAAAAAAAAAAAAACCATGGACTAATGTAAATATGTGTGTGTGTGTTTTTTTTTATTTTTAAGAGAATGTAAATGTGTGTGACTTACCCAAAAATTTAAATATATATAAAAGAAGTATACAACTGGAGCAACCAGTACAAGCTAGATGGAAAACACCTCTAACTGAAACCAACAATAATAGAGGCAGCATACAAATGAGCCTTAGAATCCGTTTGAGAACAACTTTATTTAGTTGAAATTGAAAATTTTTTGTTAAAAGTATGGTAGATAAAGCTAAAAAATAGCTGAAATAGTACAGTAAAACTAATGAATAATACCAAAAAGTGCAATAGGACTCATGAATAGTAGAAAAAAACACTAAATAGTAAAAAAAAAAAGGCCTTTTAAGCCAATGTCAAACACAATCTTCACTAAACACGTCCCATAATTTTTTTTTTAAAGAATAATAAAATATAAGCCATACCAACATTAATATATTAAAATGAAATAAGTTTTTCTTCAAAATATTCAAATAAATGAGTCTTTGAATCCACTAGTTCACATGAATCATGTCTAGTTTAAAACAATCTAGTTGATGTGCAGTTGAGTCAGGGCTTTGAGAATGTAATAAAATGTAATTGATTGTGTGCCTTTTATTTCTAATTTCTTTTAATGCTTTAAATTGAACAATTTTGATGATCCTTGTACAGTCACAAATTGATGCAAGAGTTTGATCCAAAAATAAATAAAGCTTTATTGAAATGTACACTTTGATTACAAGGCTATCATATCATTCAAAGATAACCTAAAAATATGCATGTTCATGGAACCTAAAAATTACATTCACAAACCTATAAGGATGCAAATTGAAGCTAAAGTGTAATGAATAAGATAATGCCTAAGCAAAATACTTCCATTCAAAACATTTTTTGAATCATCCAACTGGCTACTAAAGGTAAATGTTGAAGTTTCTACATACATCCAAAACATATATTTTTCTACAACATTTATCAGAATGGTAGAACTTTTACAAGTGTGAGAACATGTGGTCTACACTATCATAAAACAATATGAAATTTCGCAGTAATCCTCCTTCAGCAGCTACCTTTTCTCGCTTCGGTGATCAAACAAAGAATAGCATCCATTTAATCATGCCATTCAACCTAATAAAAGAACAAAGAGTGATTTCAAAATTCAACATATATCAAAATTTCAAACTAAAAGCAGGCATAGGTGAAGCTATAAGATCATTATCACTACTAAATATGTAAGTTTGTTGAGGGTTAAGCTTAGGAACTTCTTTCTTAAGAACTCAACTAAAGGACCAACATTAAAAGTGAGATATAAAGCAGATCATATTGTCTGAATGTTCAAGAGATGCATTTAATTTCTTCGTAATCAATGACAAAATATAATAGTTGCATAGCCAAAATTTAAATGGGGCAATCATACAATAAAAAATGTATTTTGCATTAAGGAGAGGCAAATATGAGATATTCATAAACTAAAAAAAAAAAGGAAGGTACCAAAGCAAAATTACGCTCCAATAATAGAATAACTAAAAAGGGGTCCAAGGCAAGCTCCAAGGTATGTAGTGCCAAATGCGGGTAAAATATTTTTTGCATGAATTTTATTTCAAGACAAGTCAATAATTCACATTATGCTTAACTGTTTAAAGCTTCTGTGCTAAACAAAAACAAATCATAAATTGTCAAATGTCCAAGCTATGAACCTGAATGGTTTCTAAATAGCAAGTCAATATACTTGTCAGGAATTAGGATCAATGTATCACAACATTATGGTGAGAGCATAACACTTCAGCCATAACAATAGTCATGTCACATAAGCTGTTAAATAAACATTGACCAAGAATTAGCTCACAAATAAGAGTGTGAGTAGCAATGTAGCTTAGAAATCCAGTTGTACATAACGAAGAATCATTATTCTAAGCTCACAAACACTGTACCTCATTACCTATCAAGAGCCACAGTTTATATCTTTAAAATAAACTACAAGAAAAAAAAAATTCACCATCAAACACCCATCTGCATAGTCAATCCAAATTTAGAAAAGGAACAGATACCTAAAAAAAATTAGGAAAAAAAAGAGAAATTTCATAATGATTTCTTAGCATACATCATGAGTTTATGACCAAGCAACATAATTTCTAGACTGATGTCAAAGACAACACCACACAACAACTACAAGTGAATACTTAATCAAAACATATTCAACCACACCCAAAAGCCCCAATTTTTCAAACTCAAGCAAATCATCAAGATTTATACTCAAAAAGAAAACCCAGTCACTAAACAAAATTCTAAGGGTTTCGGTCACTAAGGAGAGACCAGAACTTACCGGAAATACTGTTGGCAATGGAGGTGTGGGACGCGATGGCTACTAGCTGTAGCTATGGAGATTCAACAATGGTGTGATACGATGGAAGAGAGTTTTTGAATTTTGGGTAGAGAAAGATTTGAAGAAAGAGAGTTTTTTTTTAGGATACCAAAGGTGAAGAGAAGAGAGCAGAGAAAGGGCAGAAAATGGATGTCATGTGGATTGTTGACCTATCATTATTAGGTGTCAATTTGATATGTGTTGGATAAAAGTAACATTTGGGATTGAAACTGTGGGTACTTGACTCGCACACAAAGGCGTTTGTTCGCTTTGGGGAGCCAGGCCCTCACGAATTTGTCCTCCCATCCAAGTGCAGGACCCCAGAGCCCCTTTGGAAATGGCCAGTTAGCCCATCCTCAAGGATTAGAATCCCACATCAGAAGGAGAACCCTCCCACTAGTGCTTTATATGCTTCTGGAGCTTGCACTAGTGTACCACTCCTACAAATGTGGGTACTTGACTCGCACACAAAGGCGTTTATTCGCTTTGGGGAGCCAGGCCCTCACGAATTTGTCCTCCCATCCGAGTGCAGGACCCCAGAGCCTCTTTGGAAATGGCCAGTTAGCCTATCCTCAAGGATTAGAATCCCACATCGGAAGGAGAACCCTCCCACTAGTGCTTTATATGCTTCTGAAGCTTGCACTAGTGTACCACTCCTACACATGTGAGGCTCTGGGGTCCTGCACTCGGATGGGAGGACAAATTTGTGAGGGCCTGGCTGCCCAAAGCGAACAAACGCTTTTGTGTGCGAGTCAAGTACCCATAGAAACCATTGCACCCCATGCAATACCTATTGCATGGGATCTCAATCCCCCTATATACACCCGCGTGTTTGTGTAATATACATAACAATTGAGAAATATTATTTCTACAACATTTTTACAATAAATATTATGTGGTAGGTTATTACGGGTTGTTATTAGTGGACAAAAAATAATTTCAGTAGTAAGTTCAAATTAGTACCAATAACAGTTAATCACTCATGATTTGTTGTAAAAATATTGTAGTTGTAGCATTTCTCATTAATAAAAGGTACGTAGTAATAAAAAAAAATAAAGAAGAAAATAATATCTTATTATGCAAATAAATGTTAATAAATGTTTTCACATATAAATTTAGGCGTAAATGCACTTTAGTTCCTACATTTTGGCTTTCTTCCATTTTAGTCCCTATATTTTAATTTTACCACTTTTAGCCCTTAAATCAATTAACGCATTCCATTTTGGTTATTTCTGTTAGCTCACCAACGGAAATTGCTTAGGTGGCAAACTGATGTTGACATGGCCAATTAAAAAATAATAAAAAATTTTAATTAGCATTTAAAAAAAATGCTATGTTAGCTTCTAAATACAAAAAAATTTATTAATTAGTTTTAACGAAATTAAAAAAGAAAAACAAAATTAAAACCAATAAAATACATCAATTCAAATCTAATTTATTTTGAACAAGAACACACATGAACACAATCACAAATTTAAACATCATCACAAAAACATGAAGCACAAACCCAGACACAAAAAACACAAACATTCACAAAAGATCACAAACACAAAGACCACAATAACAAACATAAACTCTTCTCCCTTCTTTTTCATCATCCACATTTCTACACACTCTCTTTCTCTCCCAATCTATTTTCTCTTTCTCTTTAATTTTCGGTTCTTTTTTTGGGTTTGATTTGATGAAGGAGATGGAAGGGGTTGTTGCTATAGAGTCTTCTCCATATGCTGCGTGTGAGGACCCAAGAACCAGGTTGAGGCATCAGAATCTCTTACAGAAGATAATTTCTTTTGTGGGTTTTCATGGTTGTAATTTCTTTTATGGGTTTCACCAGATTTGATGATTGTTTAATACTTTGGAGGTATGTATTTTTTTTTTCAGCGGTTTTATGGATCTGTGATATGTGATTTTTTGGTGTCTGGTTGCTTAAAATACTGATTTTGGATCAAACCCAAGACACTTTCACAAAGTCCACACAAAACCCACATCTCCAGCCAACTAATTTTCCCAAAAACAAATCATCTTTAGTTCTCTCAATCAATTTATCAAACATCCATCTAAAACTCGAGCTTAGGACTACCAAATCAGATCTGATATGGCTTTGAATTAGAGATCCAAAACTAAGAGCAAGCTATAATCGTCGACGATGATGAAATTCTGGTGGCTGTGGAGGAGGTGTTCATGCTGACCACAGCGATGGCCATGTTGAACATATAACAACATGCCACCGCACAACATTTTGTTGGTTGTGATATGGGTTTGAACTTTGTCGTGGTTAGCTTGGTGGGTGGGTACGGCGTTGGCGTTTTGGGTTGGTGTTATGGGTTCATGGGTACGGTGGTGCGTTTGGTCGTGCTCAATGGTGTGGCCGAGGGTCTCAAGTGAGGTTTCGTGGGTTGCAGATGGTGTGGCTGTGGGTTTAAGTGGGTCATAGATGGTGTGGCCGTGGGTCTTAGGTGCGTTTGGAATGGGTCATACAGGGTTTATGGTGGTTGAGGTTTTGTGGGTTTTTTTTTGCCTCTTGTGGGCTGCGACCTTGTAGCTAAAATTCATCTTCTGGGCTTCCGGCAAGGTAGAAGTGCTATATATGTATACAAAGCCAGCCATATAAGATGCATGTATCATTGTCACTTTAATTACACCAGTTGGATTGTTGTTACATATTAATTAGAAATAATATTTGGATTTCTATTTTAGTTTATGGGTTTGATTTGTTGGAGGATTCGGTGGAGAAAAGGGATTTTGAATGAATTTTTGCACGTTTATTTGCTAAGAAAATGTAATAAAAGAAAAGAAAATATTGATTATTTTAATTTTCTGGACAACCTTCATGTTCTTTCCCTAAGAACATGTTACTTTGTTCTTCCGAAAATAATGAAAAGAAAAAAAGAAAAAAATTTAATCACTTTTTTTTTTTTTTTTTTTTTTTTTTTTTTTTTCAGTTTATGTTTGTTATTGTGTTCTTTGTGTTTGTGATCTTGTGTTAATGTTTGTGTTTTTTGTGTTTTGTTCTGAGTTTGTGCTTCATGTTCTTGTGTTGATGTTTAAATCTGTGATTGTGTTCTTGTGTATTCTTGCTCAAAATGAATTAGATCTACATTGATGTATTTTATTGTTTTTAATTTTGTTTTTTCTTTTTTAATTTCGTTAAAATTGATTAATAAATTTTTTTGTATTTAGAAGTTGACATGGCCTTTTTTAAATGCTAATTAAAATTTTTTATTATTTTTTAATTGGCCACGTCAGCATCAGTTTGCTACCTAAGCAATTTTCATTGGTGGACCAAAATGGAACGCATTAATTGATTTAGAGACTAAAAATGGTAAAATTAAAATGTAGGGACTAAAATAGATCAAAGTCAAAATAAAGGGACTAAAAGTGTATTTACGCCATAAATTTATATTATTCTAAATATCACTTTATCTTTTTTGTAACAAAGGAAATTTTATTGCAAGGAAAGCAAAGTAGCATTGCTAAAGCAATGGCATCCATGTTTAGATATATATATATATATATATATATATATATGTATATCAAAAAGAGGATGTTTAAAAAGAATGAAATCTTTAACGTCCAGTTTTAGAAGCATTTACTCAAAAAAAAAAAAAAAGTTTTAGAAGCATTTATGCATCAAAAGGAGGAAAATAGAAAAAAGCTTATAGTCTGCTTGGTACGAAAGGAAGGGAAAGAGAGTAGAGGAGAGTCGAGTAAAGGAGAGGAGAGTACAGCTTAATTTTTAACCAATTTTATTCTACTCTCCATTGTTTTCCCTTTATCTAAACAGACCATTAATCTTGGTAGCAATTTCACTCATCTTCTTGTCAAAGCATCAACACATTTGTTAGCCTCTCATAAGCAATGCTTCAATCTCGTTTGAGGAATCCTATCGAAAAGAACCTTGCAATTAGCAATCGAATGGGAAAGAACAAGATGAGCTAGAACATGATCACATTCTTTGTCCTGTAAGAGTAAAAACAAACAAAAATATGAAATTTCTTCAATCTTGGGATCCAGGTGGTCCGTACAAGCCGCAGGTCCTAGGTGTACTATTAGAGACTTGGAATAGCACTACTTGCCCCTGGGTCCCAAACAAGCTGTCATTCAAAGCGATAGGTCCTTAAAGGAGCTGGACTGTTAGGTATATGTATTTTTTTTCCTCAGGGAAAATTGTATATATCAAAAATCTTGAAATAACCATGACTATAAAAAGAAAAATTATTAAAAATTAACTCCTGCTTTAAAAACCAACTAAAAGAGAATAGGTCTTGCATTACAATCCTAAAATCTAAGATCGACCAAGGTATAAAATTTTTACTCATACCAAAATAGAAAAAAATGTGTAACTGTGTCTTTGTGTGTGTATATATATATATATATATATAGAGCCCTCAGAAATATTGAACAGTTTCCTCCTACTTGGGTTAAATAAGAACTAATATTGATCGACATGGCTTTTGTCACATTTACTTAAAATCAATTGAGGAAAAAAAATTAAAAATGCCAAGAGGCAAAAAATTTCTCAAGATCCTGTTTACGAATTGGGGCACATTCACCCATGATCAAACGGGTCAAAGACCACTCAGTATACTTGAGCCAATCCCTTGTTTGGTTTTGAAGACACTAATTTGCATAAACACAATTGTTATCACTGATCAACACTGTTGCAGTGCGATGAATCCATGATAGATCCAGTTCACCTGGATTAACATAAGTGATACAAACAAACGGAAAATAGAAAAATAAATTTTTACTATACATTGTGGCCAATTGTGAATAACTAAAATAACTTGTTAAGGATCCATAGCCAACCCCAGAATTTTGGGTCCATGGCTTGGTTGTTGTAGTATTAGACGGATGGCTCATCCTCCAATGCATGGCATTCCCAAGCAGCTGCTACAAGACAGGTGGCTCCCCGTCTAATTCATTGTTACCAACTGGTCCATTCCCGAGCAGCTGCAACAATCTTGTAGTGAATGTACGCAGGCGATAAGGTGTATCTGCTTCTCCCTCTGGCAATTGTGTTGAAGACTGGCAACACAGTGTTTCAGGGTTGTATTTTAAGGTCCACTTTCCCGAGGAATCAAGCAAATCAATATCAAATGGGGATGAGAGTGGTCGTCCAACAACTTGAACATGGGAGACACTGCATCACAACATGAAAAGAAAACAAGCAAAACAACCTGATTATGCAAAAGAAAGGCAAAACATGTCCCTTGGACCAAGTTTTGAAGGAGCGTGAGAAACTGACCATATATAATACAATCCATCCATTTCTTGTTTCTGAACCCGACCCAATAGCTCGACCTGCAAAATCCCTCCAATGCAAAGAACAGCTTCTGGTAACTTGAACTTTTGCAATTCGTTTTCCTGTTTCATCACGAAGTCAAGCAGGCCTGTTACAAATAATAATGCAATGCAGTCCCAAGCCAACTTGGAGCCCTATGGAACTCAAAATATATATGCTTGCTTATGAAACTTACCAGTATAAATATTCATTTCATATTGCATATAGCCAGTTCACTAGAATACAAAATACCATAGAAAAGCCATGAATGTAGGTGCAGGTCAAAGTTTCTATAGCAATATTTGCAATTTTGCATTAAAACAGACATGTCTGAGATTTCTGGAATTGAAAAGAAATAATAATACTAAATGCAAGCGAGAAACAGTGCTTGCAAAAAGTGAATTCTATCTAGGCTTAGTAATTCTTGGTTAGCGAGTTAAGTAAACCAAAAGAAAATGCCTCTGAATCCATCACCTCCACCTTTCAGACTGAACAATGTAAGCAACAGTGCAACTCACCTGAGCCACTGGAAACTCTGGTGAAGTATACGTCCAGATAAAATCATCATCACTCCATTGGTGATGAATTAACATATCATCGTCCAATTCCAATGGATGTCTGGAATAGCCCAGTCTAAATCGAACTGCCTTAGATGAATATATAGGGTAGCCATACTGAAAATATGCTGATACGTAAACATATTATCTCTGTCAGTTATTTTTATAAAGATAAATAAAAAATCTGTCAGTTAGAAAAATGTTCAGAGTCCAGATCATTGAGAACAACAAATCCACAGGCCATTGGAATTAACCTTGGAATGGTTGAACTTGGATTTCAGTAACAACACACAATTGGGCAACCAACTTATACGTTAATATCTCAGGAACACTGGGATCACTTTCTCCTTTACTCGACCAGTATGAAGCTCTGTGCCCAATTCTATCCTCCGGTTCCAAGGTATTCCGTATGCTTTCATCAGGGTAATTATCAGTGCTTGATGCACTAATGGGCTCTATTATGCAATCTTTTTTTATCAAAGGTGTAAGACCTCGGGCAAAGAATGCATACACTCTATTATCCCTCTTAAGGCATTCCCACTCTGGAGAACCACCAGCACTGAATTTCACAGGTTCTATCAAGTTCTTCACTTCAATAACATGTGTAACACTAGATAGTTCAGGAAACAATTTCAAGCAAAGCTGCTTACAAAGACTGTTTTCAATCACTGCACGAAGATTAAGAAACCACGTCAGTATTGCACAAGAAAAAAACACGTTACATAGTTCAATGGCATACTGATTTTAATCAATTGTTGTAATTAAATGCCATTCCTAATTGATTGATAGGAATGACATTCTGAGTTAACATGCAAAATGTTATTCCTATTGATTGATAAACTCTGTAATGAAATCAAGGTTGTGAAGAGATAATTAACTTGCATTTGATTTTTTTTTTTTCCACTTTATTGATTATAGCAAGAAGAAGAAGAAAAAAACAAAGGTTTATATTCTACTTAATTTCCTTTACCTATTTATTTTTTTATTTTCTCAAAGTAAAGTAACTAGGCAAACTGCCATGAGATAAATACCCACGTAGGTACCATGCCCCTTGCTGCTTTTAATAAGAGACTTTTAAGTTAATTAGATGGAAAGTGATGAGCCAGTTCTAAAATATGGCCTTTGAGCCACAGAGGAGATTCTTAGTAATAATATCTCTGAAATGCATCTGTTAGTCATTTACAGCAAACCTTTGCTTCTCCCTTTACTTATCAAAAAAAATTTACAGCAAACCTTGATTTTTTAATTTTATTTTATTTTTTTTAAAATTTTATAAATACAGCAAACCTTATATTATAACCAATTCGCATTGGTCACATACTAAAGACAAAACTTTCCCTGTATAATCTATGTTTTGGAAAAGAAACTTCAAATTGGGAATACAGAATCAAATATATATATATATATATATATAGTTCACTCAAATTGGTAAACTTAATATTTCCAATGATGTTTCGCCCCCCCCCCCCCAAACAAAAAAAAAGCAACTATATACAAATCATGTACTAGAAGCAGGCATCCAACCATGTCGGTCAAAAAGCATTGGGAACTGAAATTTATGGTTGATAATTCCAATGAAAGCAAGCCAATGAACTAATATTAGCTCAAGTAAAACCTCCTCTTCTTGTAAGAGAGAGGTGTCGGGTGAGGTTGTGGGTTGAAGACAACTAGATATGAATGCGTGTAACTTACCCAATAAAAATAAATGAAACCAAAGACATTGGAAGCAGATAAGAAACCTAAAAATCTACTAAATCAAGAAGAAAAACATCCTACAACAACCAAGCCTTAGGCCCAAAATTCTGGGGTTGATTATAGATCCTCAAAAGACTAATCAAGGTCAGCTACATGCATTCCTTTCCGCCATCCTATTCTATCTGAAGTTATAGTCTATGTTTCCTCCTTAATTAAACTTAAACACCGTAGCAACAGACAATTGAACCCAACTCAACTTGATTCTTTAAACACAATAAGCTTACCAAATCGACTCCAAGAACGCGAAACAGCACAAGCGCGGACAAGGTCAGATGGGTCATCCAACAGGTTGAGAATGTTTATGGAAATGTCAAGCCCAAGCCTTTGTATGAAGTCACCTCTACTATCCATTCTACGCATATTAAAATTTATCGAAACCCACCTAGCAAATTGAAACCTGAATAGCATTGGAAAAAAAAAAAAAAAAACACAATTCACCAATTCTATCATCTTGTTATGGAATAATTAGCGTATTACAGAGAGTACATATCATTTTCCTTAAAATTCAACCAGATTACCAGCGAAAAACAAAATTCTGCATCTTTTCATAGCAGAAGGCAAGAAAAGTTGCAATCTTTTTTCAAACAAAGACATGTTTTTTCGTGTGATTAACCAAAGACTATAAAGTGGGCATGAAGCAAAATTATTGTTAATCGAATGGTAAAACCGTACAAATTAACAGATTTAAAAAAAAAAAAAAACTCTAATATTTATATCATAGGATGGATTATTGAATGCAACAATTCCTTAAAATATTGATAGAGAAAAATAATCAACAACGTAAAATTTATCAAGAAGACAAATCATTAATAATAACGAAATTAAAACAAAAGAATTTGCATATGTACAATAGAAGAGAAAGAAAAGAATTTACCTTTTTGAGCAGAGAAGAGACGGATCTAAACTCTAAAGCTAGACTTAAAAAAAAAATCCCTTTAGAGCTAGAGAGAGAGAGAGAGATGTTCGAAGCGAGAGAGAGAGAGAGAGAGAGAGATGTTCGAAGCCACCGACTGGACTCACAGTTCTGTGAAAGGTATGGAAAAGTATATATGTTCGAGTTAAACTTACACAAGTGTAATTTTTGGCGAAAATGGGTATTTAGCCATTACATTCCAACTATTTAGTTAGTGGATCTGGTTCCGTAAGTATATAACTAACTAGCATCTCAAGTCTCAAAGGCTCAATTTTGGCGTTCTAAATCGACCTTTTGAATCTCGGTTTTGCAGTGTGATATAGCACCTTACCCACGTGGCATCCAGGTGTAAATCGAGTCTTAGAGACTCGATTTATGTGACGTGGCCACCTTTTCTGACGTGGCGTGTCCAGGTGGATACGACTAAAAATCGAGTCTTAGAGACTCGATTTCAGTTTGGGTTTTTTTTTTCAAAATTAACGCCTCTGTCACAGTTTCTGCACTCTCCATTCTCACTCACCTCTCTCTCTAAAACACAGCAGACACTCACGCTCACCCACCCTCCCTCTCACCCACCCTCTCAGACGGAACCTCAGCCTCACTCTCTCCACTCTCACTCACTGACCGTCTTTGTACTCATCCTATCCACTCTCACTCACTGACCGTTGTCGTAGTCATCGTCTCCACTTTCGGTCTCCACTATTTGACAGTGATCGCGTTTGCCAAAGATTTGATAAAGCCACAGCAAGGTGATCTCTGTCTTCGTACTCATCGTCTCCACTCTCGGTCTGCACTACGCGGTCTCTGAAAACCAAAAAAAGAGGTGAGTCACTTTGTACAAAGAGACAGTGTTTGGTTGCCGAGAAACAGTGGGAAAAATGAAAGAAAGTTTGGTTTCACCAAGTATTTTTGTATTTTGGTTTCCGTATTGAATTTGTAATAGAACTGTTAAAAAGATGGAAGCTTTATTGTTGAGATTGAATTGGTTTGTGGGTTTGATTGTATTTTTTTCGGTTTTGTTTTGCTTTTTTTGTTCTGTTCGTGGGTTCATATCAGGGAAATTTGAAATTGCTATGTTGATGATTTTAGGGTTTGTTAACTGAAATTGGTATGTTGAAATTGCTAGGTTGAATTCCATTTTTGAAATTTCACTTTCTTGGATCCCTTTCAACCTAAGACACTTTCAGAGTTCTTTGATAGCCTAATTATTCTTCTATGTTTGTAGTCTTTTAAACTACAGACATCATATAGTTAGAAGAAGAAATTTGTTTGGAATGGCCCCAATATGGTACTTAGAGATATATATTTTTTTTGTTAGGAAAAAAAATTCAATAAAAATGGGCGGCCAATGTAAATTTTTTATCTATGTGTGACCATAGTAATACCCTTAGAGCAGTTGCACTAGTGATGCTAAAATAGAGAAAGTAATAGAATTTACACAATATGGCATGAAAAGCACCCACATCATCTTGTTTATAATTGTGCAAATATACATAGTAGCTATGGTAATAGTGTAAATATACACAATTTGGCTTGCTTCTTATCTTTAAAGGGTCCAATGTAAAGTCTGTTTCCTACATGCCATGTTTTCGGGTTCTTAAACAGTGGCAATGGACACACTTCTACCTGTTTTCATTTCTTAAGCCCTTAGCTTTTAAATGAGTAAATTGAACATTATTAAATCAACTCTACTAATTGATATTTCCTATCTTCTCTCAATAATTGTTTGTTCTCTCAACTTAAATGAAGTCAATATTTTTGAATAAAGCATTACCAAACTATGTCAAGTGAAACTAGGACCACCCTTCTCTTGTTGTACAAATTGGCTTTACTTGCTCTAACACATACCTAGTTCCATAAGCATATTGTGTGTTCATTTCTCAAACTAATTGCTTATCATTTGACTGTAGTATGGCTGCTACAAATGCTGGGCGGATTGACTATACACAGCCTGGACCTATTGATAGGTCGGTGTTGTCAAAGCAACTCAAGCATCGCTCCGAAGCTATTTGGAATGGGCAGGTAAAACTTAACACTAAATATTTAACTTCATTTCTCATGCATTTAATTCATACAATGTACATGCATTTGCCTTCATATATTAATCCATGGTTTTGTTGTGTGCAGGATCCAGGGTCCGTTACCTGCCGTTGCCATAGTTCAGAGTTCTCCAATCGAGAGCCAATGGTTGACGACCGAGTGAGGAACATCATCAAAGCAGTTGGTTTGGAGGGACTCCTTTGGGTCTCGGGTAGAGAGATTGACCATGGCCTCATAACGGCCTTAGTGGAGCGATGGCGGCCCGAGACTCACACCTTTCACATGCCCCATGGTGAGGTGACCATCACATTGTAGGATGTGGAGGTTCTTCTGGGGCTTCCTGTTGATGGTGACGCTATAACGGGGAGCACGCAGAAAACTTGGGTGGATGTGTGTCGGGACTTCCTTGGCTTTCAACCTATAAATCAAGACAACCATAAGCAACTTACTGGGCAAAGGATTCTCATCAACCGCCTTTTGGAGCAAGTTGCTAATCCATTGCCTCCTAATGTTGAAGAGGACCAGTTGCATAAGTACGCAAGATGCTACATCTTAGCGCTACTGGGGGACACAATATTCATGGACAAATCCAGCGATAGGGTGCATCTAATGTGGGTGCAGCAGTTGGAAGACCTTCACAACCCACGAAGGTACAGTTGGGGAGGTGCTTGCCTTGCATGGCTGTACCGAGAGCTATGTAGGGCAAGCGAGGACACCAGTCAGATTGGTGGGTGCTTACTGTTGGTCCAGTATTAGGCATGGGCCAGGTTCCCCTATTTGTGCCCGACAGTTGAGCATGGCCCGCCAGTGGGTGCTTATGGTCCTCCAGTGCGTGGTCCACTGTCTCTGAAGTAAGTCTCTACCTCATGCACGTCATATACATTATGTGATCATTACCTAAGCCCACAATCATGTAACTTGATTTTATTTATTTATTTTAAAGGCTTCTAGCAATCTTTGATGTCAACATTGCGTAAATGCATCCAGAGGTTCAATATATATGATTACATAAATATACTTTAAGACGATGACTGTCATGTGGCTTGTATGTGCTTTGTTTTTTATAAGGACTGTTTCTTATTCTAGTGATATTATTAATTACGTAAATATGTATAAGGTTATCTTAGTAGTTATATGTGATTACATTATAGTTTTAACATTAGAATTATCTCAGTAGGAAAGTTGTAGCTATTGATCCCTTGCTCTTGATTGTAGGTGGTTGTGGGTCCCAAACAAGAAAAATAGGCCCGCCCACATCTTCAGGGACAGGTATCGTGAGCAAATAGCTTCAATGTTGCCAAGCTAGGTATGAAAATGCATTCTTTTATATGTTTAGGAATAAGTTATAGGTTTGGTGAGCTTTGAAATTAAACATTGTTGCCTAATGTGTTGTGTACTTGTTTTTTGGCTGTTGTAGGTGGTGTGGCAGCCATATGAAGCTGACTTAGAGGACCTTCCGCCGTGGTGCATTGCAGGGAGGGCCGTGTGGACAGCAATGGTGCCGCTTGTATGTTTCCACCTAGTAGAAAAACATACACCGGATCGTGTCGTTCGGCAATTTGGGATGATCCAAGAAATTCCCCGCGATGTTGACACTGACACAGTCCTTCATGGCATTGATCTGAGGGGGAAGGTCGGTGTTGATTGGATGCGAAAACATGCTGTGCATATCGATGAGTGGGGTAATCGCCTTCAACAGCGTTGTGAAGGAGTGCTTGGTGATATGCCTCTACAGCACGAGTACCACGACTGGTTCAAAAGGATAACTCGAAGGTTCATCGATAAGCCCGGTGCTATAGTGACTCTGCTGGTAACTTCTCAATGTCTTCTACATCTTACCGTACTTTTTAGTATTAAAGCACTGTTTAAAGACCATAACTTATGTTACTACATTTTCTACCACCCCTGCTCTCCTTATAATTTGCAATTATTACTAGTAGAACCAGTTTAGAGCAAACATTTATTTTATAATGTGAAAAATAAATAGTTCATTTGGTATTGCATTACTAATGTGTGGTTTTCCATGTACAGATTGAAGGATACGTCCGTTTGTTGAGGCGTCACCCAGTGGGCACAGAGGACCACAAGGACATCACTGAGGTGCTAACGGCAGTGCATGCGATTGAACGTGTACAACCTCCTATCTCTGAGGCCTCGAATGAGGAGGTAGCTACTCCTGTGGGCCCAACCACTACTGAGGGCCCAAGCACGAGTACAGCTCCGGCCAGATGTCGTCCTCGTCCGCCTGTTGCTACCCCTCGGGTTGTCCCTACCCCTGATCCCTCTCCATCCACCCCACATCCATCCCCTAGCCCCACCATCCCTTCACCCACTCCACATCCATCCCCTAGCCCTACCATCCCTTCATCCACCCCACATCCATCCCCTAGCCCCACCGTCCCTTCACTGACCCCACATCCATCTCCTCGCCCCACCATCCCTCCACCCGCCCCACATCCTTGTCTTGGGTCTAACATTCGTCCACCAAGCCCACGGTCATTTCCTCAGCTGTCACCCATTCCATCATTTGACCTGGGTATTGATCCAACCCTAACTGACATGCAGCAAGAGCCACCCTCCCACAGTACATCTACTGCCCTTTCTTCAGCCATCAACCCACCCCATAGGCAGGCTGAGCAGACTGTTGAGTTACCTGCAGTGGCAGAAGGTCGGCCGAAACGCATATCAAAGCCACCTCCTTGTGGGACAGGGGGGCACAAACATGGACACAATGTTGGGCCCGAGGCATCTGATGAAGAACATGCAAGACCTCCTCCTCATTATACGAGACGGCATAAGATTCAAAAAAGGTAACTTCAAGCTTAATGTGAAACAACACACTTTATGAAACTCCTAGAATTTGACATGCCTTCGCTTTTCAATCTAGTCTTGAATACTTGATGATATTATTTTTGTTTTCAATATGGTTGTAACGTACATTATTGGAACTAGGTGAATGATACAAATAAGGACATTAACTGGAATGATAAGCGCAAACCTGAACCTACGTTCATCAATGTGAACTTGAAGACACTTGCCGAGCCTCGTTGTCTCCCAATGGACCAATCTCAGAGGAAGCTATTGAGAAAGTCCGTGCCATGTTAGGTAAAAGGATCTTTTCATTGCCTTGTATATATTTTCAAGCTTATGTAACCTGCACTTGAATTGTACTGCTCATGTTCTCATTTTCGACTTATTCTTGTTATCAATGCTGGAATGTTTGAGATACGGATATAGATACCGTTTGAATTATAATGTTCAGTTTCACCAAGAAATCCTAATTATCAATCACAAAACATTATTTAAAGTAGTTATTTCCGGGACATACTTTATTAGCTAGGTGCTTTTAAAGTAAACTCAATGATGGACCAAGAATTGTTCAATTTTAGTATTGGCACACAAACATAGAGGGGCAATTTGGGTCACTCAAACTACTTCGAGGGTTCCAACTCAACTAAACTACGCCTTAAAAATCCCAGTAAAATTGGGTTGGCTATGGATTCTGATGAACTAATTTGGGTCTGCCACATGTATTTCTTTTTCTGTCATTCTATCATCTTTTATACCTTCTGTTTTGGGATAAGCATTGATTTTATCACGGATATCTACCTCATGCATAAGAAAAAACACAAGGTAGCCTAAAGAATTTCCGTAAAAAAGTACAAGCAAAAGAAAGCTACTAAGTGAGCCATGTAAGAGAACCACTATCATTAATACCAATGAAATTTGGCCATTCACGAAGTAATATAATGACATAAATTTGGTTTTTGATACTTCTTTCTTCAAAAGTATAAGAGTTCTGCTCCCTCCACAAAAGCCACATCTGACACAAGGGAGCTAAGTTTCACACAGAAAATTATGTACCGAACCAATTATGCCAACCATTCAGTAGATTAACCACACTATGTGACAACACCAAACAAACTCTATAAAGCCTAAAAACATAACTCCACATCATGTAAGCACAACCACAATGAAGTAGCAAATGATCCATTGTCTCTCCACTTTGCCCACACATGCAACACCAATCCTCCAAAATGATTCCTCTCATTAAGATTATGGCTCATCAAAATCTCCCCCCTTGACACTGTCCACACAAAAGATGCAACCTGCCTCTATGATTTGGCACACCAAATTCCTTTCCATGAAAAATAAATCTTCTTGGGTTCGTGCAACGCACCATAATAAAATCAAACGTCCAATGTCCCTGTTCCACTCAGTTTTCCTATCTAGGCCATCACTCCTTGGCTTACTGGAATACAATAATCCCAATAGGCAAGCGATAGAATCCCATTCCCAATCATTGAACTGTTTGGTGAACTAAACAATCCAATGTTTCTCATTCCCATTGATATTGCTTTCCAAATATGAAGCGACAAATTCATCTGGATTTTCTACTAACGAGTAAAGTCCTAGTACAATTTCTTTAAAAGTTGGTCCCTGCACTACTGATCATACTAGAATTTGCTTTATCTCCAATCCCTACTTCAATGTGGACATTGTTAGCAAAACAGTCCCACCCTGCTCTATTACCCTTCCATAAACTACAACTGTGTGTGCGACCCACCGGCTTCATCGTGCAACCACCCCATCCACTACTTTAAAGCAATACCCTTCCATAAAGTACAACCTATCTTAAACGTTACTCTCCCTGATTAATATATTCTTATTCATTACCTCTATCCACGTTATTTTTGGCCTTTCCCACAACTTAAATCAAGCAACTCTTTTTCATTCAGAATTTGGGATCTCATATTGAAAATTCATGGGCTATCCCACTGATAAATTTCCAACTGGCATAGCCATCAACAAAACTGCACCTTGTTGTATATTTTTGGATAGGAATTTTTGCTGATTATTAATGTTTTTAGGTTTCTTTATTGTGGGCCTTTCATTTATTTCGTCAACATTACAAGCCATTTTGAGATGATGTTGCATTTTTTTTTTCAGATCTTGTTAGGAATGTTCTCTTCTTGTCATGTGATTTATATTCTGTTTGAGGGTCAGAATATCAGATATATTTAGGGCTCATTTTTCAAATACAGTTATTACTCATCCAATAAGAGAAGATTGCCCATTTTTTACATGTTATTTTATTCAAAACAAAAAATGTGTTTGTTTTTGGATTTATGCACGTCTTTTTTGTGTATTTAGTAGAATTAGGTTAAGAATTGTCCATTGATTACTCACTTGTAATTGTATTTTTGGGAAGCTGAAATGGTGTCTTTGTCTGGTATTGAGACCTATAAGCCAAAGAGTTCCATAATGTGGTCATGTCATTTTGTTTGACATGCATCTATTCAATGCATGCCCGCATGAAAAGAAAAGTTATAAATAAGCATTTGTGGTTACAGAGGTGGGGGTTGCAAAATTTTTGATGGTATGTTAAAAACTGCTGAAATTGGAATGGTTGCAATCAAACAATTCTCATCCAAGACTGTTAATGTTTTTTATTACTTATCAAAAAATACTTTTATTGTGTTTGAGTCTGCTTGTGTGTGTTTGTATTGATGTATATTTTGATTTATTTGTACTAGCGTTTCCAAAGGCTTGTGACTGTCTGTTATCAGCTCAAGTGTGTGAATGTAAGATCTAGTTTAACTGTTGGATGCAAGTTGTTCCACATCTCTTTAAAGTTTTTTTGAAGTGCTGTAACAATTTATAAATGAGCAGAGTTTCTACTTCTTTGCTATATTTTGTATACCCATTGAAATCCTAAATTACATCTTCTATGAAGTTCCTGATTTTTACTCTCTTTCCATTTTGTTTATGCTTCTTTGCGGTTTTTAATGTGGACAATTTTATTTCAGACAAAATCAAGCCTTCTGACGTAGGTCTCGAACAGGAAGCCCAATTGGTACGCAGCTGGTCAGGTCCTGCGAGTGAACGTAATGGGGGCCATCAGTCACTGCCTACAATAAAATACTTGCATTTACATGAGTGTGAAAGCTTCTCTGTAAGCTCAACGCTTTAATTCATCAGTTTTTAATTGCAAATCTGTTTTGAAGTATTTAGACTTGGAAGTTACACTTTTAGGAATTCTGTTGATTGAACACACCATATATTTTCCATAAAAGTTGCGCTTAGAACTTAGAAGGCTGAAAAACTTAATTAATAATATGATTTAAAAAGTGAAAACTAAATTACTAATAGTTACTTCTATTTAAAATTGTGTGCAGATAGGAATTTTCTGCATGCCACCTACTTCTATCATACCTCTTCATAATCATCCTGGAATGACTGTTTGGAGCAAGCTTGTTTATGGTACATTATATGTTAACTCATATGACTGGCTTGATATACCTGGGGCTGCTGATACCTCACAAGGTGTGTTTTCTATAGCATGTCACAAGGCCTACTTCAGATGTTCGGCTCTACATTTTAACCTCATAATTGTTGCTTTTCCGATAGTTTTATATAGTTCCTTCCTGCAAGTTGGTCATGACAAGCAGTCATTTTTCTTATTTTATTTGGATCTTAATAACATTGCATTTCTCCTTTCTTTCTTTCTTTTGAAAGGCATAATAAGAGTTACATTGTGACTAGCATTTTTTTTTTTTAATTAAAGAGAGAAGAAATATGCAATTTGGGCAATTTATCGATAGCACAAGGGCAATATGGAGACTTAAATATTTTTTGGGGGCAAACTGCTGATTTTATTGTGGGTTGAAAAAGAGAGAGGATAAAATAGAGATTTCATTAGTGAACTAAGGGTAATATAGGAATGTTCTACTTACCAATGAGTTGTAGGTCAAACTTGCACCTCCTCCGCTTATAATTTATATGTGGAGGGTGAGACCATGTTTTCAGACCCATTAGGTGAATGTAAAACTTACCAATAAAAAAAGGAAAAGGAATGTTATACTTAACCAAGGACAAGTTAGTCAACGAAAAAAAAAGAAAGGGTCTTGTGTTAGGTCAAATATTGATTTTAGATTTGACTTTCATTTCCTTAATACATTTATTTTATTATATTTTCTTTTTTTGGGGGAGGGGGGTTGTCATTTTTTGAAATCTCGAGGGAGGCTGATTGAATTTACCCTTTTTTCCCATGGAACACCCCAATTTGGAAGGGCAGGTAGGGATGTATCACGAGATACGAACTTTGCTTTTTTCCACGGCCCTTCTGAACTATGTTTGCTAACTAGAACACTTTCTAGAAACATTTACTTGTTTTATGTATATGATGTGGATTTTATTAGTCATTTGGAGCTTGGGAGTCTTTTCTCAAACAGTTTATTGCTTTTTACTCTAAATGGAGCATTAAGAGGCCATGATTAGCTGAAGTGTAATTTGCTTAATGAAGTAAGAAAAGAAGAAATTGGTCCTTCTTTTGGTTATATCTTCCACAAACCTTCTTCATTACTCCATGAGATAGTAGAAAAGGGAGACAAGATTGAAGTGGCTAAGTTTTGACAATCAAGGAAATGACACATTTTATCCAAGATAGTGTTGACTATGTAGTTAAAGAATTCTGTATGTTAGGGCTCCATGTCTATTGGACCTCAACTTACGGGGATCTCTGTTATTCTTGAGACACCATTTTTCAACATTAGAAACATGGAGGGACCCCAAATTACCAAAGACTATGGTTGTGATCGAGCTAAGTGGAATGAAGTATTAATAGTTAAAGATTAGTTACTTTAATTATTTATTTTACTTAGTTCAAGCTGAGAACTTGTCATTAAGGTAGTCCACCTTTTCAGGTTTGTTTCATTGAAAATTTCATGTAAGTTCTGCTTAGTCTGTTAGGGGTGAACGCCCTTTGATTACCTGGCAACTATTTCTGGCATGTGGGATCAGTTGCTCGTAGGTTTTACTTGCTAGAGGCAGGTCCAAAGGGCTATTTCGAAAGGTTCCCTATGTTCTCAAAAATAAAAAATTCATGTAAGCACGCCAATGAGCTGAGCTTAAATGAAACCTCTTCCCTTGTAAGGGTAGGATGGACGGTGAGTTTGTGTGTTCAAAACCTTCCGGGTGTGTATGTAACTTGAAATATAAAAAAAAAAAAAACAAAAATTGTATGCTCAAGCTTATTCATAAGCACGTGTGATTAACTCCATTCTTCTAATCCATGAGGAAACATCAAGGCTGAAACCTTAGAGCTATAACCAAATAAGTCCTCAGTCTTTGTCACCTAAATTTTTAGTGAAGCTGTTCTTAGCAATTTTGATCAAATAGATTAGATTCTCAATTTACGAATGTAAAAATGTGTACTTACGAATTGAATAATTGATTTCTGTACCTACGTTTAGAAAAATAAAATAGAGATAGATTGATAATTTAGCTGCAAAACTAGCCTATTAAACTATAACCAAAAAAATTGAATATTTTTGCAACCATGCTAACAAACTTAGTCAAACCCATTTCAAGTTTCTACTGAGTTGTATATATGTCAAGTCCTTTGTACACAGCCTTCTTGTGAGCTTGAGCTTGCCATGATTGTTTGATAAACAAACATAAAGAAGCCTGTTTCCCTTCCTTCCTTAGCTGAGTCTGAGTTTTCATGAATAGATTGGTTTTTTCTAGTCCTACCAATTGTGGAAAGAATGATTTTATCAGGTGTTGATGCTCTTGTCATCATCATTATCGGGTTTTTTTTTGGGTGAGAAGAACTCATGTGGATGGATTTTGCAGGCAGATATGCAGGTGAGGGACAAAATCTTGGGATTGCTGGACTCTTGGCAAGAAGCCTTTCGGGGGCCAGGAGGAAAATATCCTCAGTACTACTACACATATGAGGAACTAAGGGTAAGCCCATAGTTACCTAGACTCAACTATTTTGCTTAATGATCCTTTCGTGCATGGCTGGATTTGTCTTTAGATTTGACTTATTTTCAAGCTATTACAGGAATTGATCATAGGCTAATAGCTCTTATCACATCTCATAGTGCCTTCTACTAGATAGCAATTTCAGGGGATGTCACATTAGGTCAACCACATCTCATAGATAAAATGTGAAAAACAACTTCAATTTATGATCCATATGAGGTTGGGATTAAGTCTTGAGCTGAATTTATGAGCATTGTCATCAGTAATATATACCTTACGAATCTAGAAATGCATATAAGATTGATCTCTATCGCTGCACCTATTCTGTTAAGACACAGACCTCAAAAGTGTCCTAGCTCCTTGATGAGCCTACTTACTACTATTCCCTTTATTCATTTTAGGTTAAACAATTGTTTACATGCTTCTTGATGAAAAATAAAGTTTTGTGCATGCAGTAAACCAAAAGGATATATTAAATAAAGTTTTGGGTTTTATGAATGGCAGCGATCCGGAGTAGAATTTCCCAAGCGTTCTTTAGATGCAGCTCCTATATTTACGCCACCTGTAACACATCCAACCCTGAGAAACACTGAAGCAGGATATGGAATGCCTAACAATTCTTCAAGAAGGCTTGATGAAACAATGGCAACAGAAATAGAAAGTTTGAGGTGAGGGTTTAACTTTTGTGTGCACACCTTGTCCCTTATTGTTGCTACCCTCGTTATTTCTGCCATCATTTTTTGTTTTCACTTATTCTTTATCTGTCTTCAACTTTATCTATATAGCATCCTGCCAGCACAATGGTATGAAACTGCTTCGTTTTCAGAGTACACTCCCCCTCATCCGTCATGTCACTTCAAATGGAAGGACTACTGCACAGTTGTTTTCAGGTCAGCTCTTGAAAGATTTACTTCTACATTGCTAGTCTTCTTTTGGCTTTGCATTTCAGATTTTATTGCAAACTTTAGAAAGGGTGTGTCTGGTGCTATAAGAGAGTGGATTCTGATATATGTATTCACATGATTTCTACAGTTATCATGTATGGGACTCAAATATGTTGATATTTGAGTCCTCTATCTTTAGTCTCCCGAAAAAACCACTCATGAGGAATGTTTGACATGAAAACAAACTTCTTTTACATTCTTAGAAGCCAAGATTTTGTGCTTAAATGCTTCTTTAGCAACTTGAGAAAAAGGGCTGTGTCTATGGTTTAGTGGAATAGAGGATGAAAACCAACATCAACATCATTGAAGCTAGGCGAATTTCCAACCTCATATAATTCAAATTCTTCAAATTTGTTGGCACTTAACCTACCATTCTATTCAAAAACATTTTCATTTCCTCACTTAGATTTTAGCTTTATTGTTTTAGTATTTCTCTTTTCAGTTGAAGACCTTTCTCACGGTATATTTTATGTGTTTTAATTTGCAGGCGTAAACTGTGAAGAGTTTTTTTGGTGCTAGCCCTAACATAAATGGCTTTTGCGTTGATGTCATTTCATGTAGTGGTCATTTGGATTTTGAAGTGCTATTAAATGAATAAAAAAAAAGATACTTGACAAACTAAGATATTTTAGAAAGAACAAGTGCACCATAACAGATGTGGATGTTTTGAAACAAGTGTCTTAAGGGGAAGGTTAGAGAATTCCAAAAGTATGAAGGTTAAAAATACCTTGTCTTAAAGGGAAAGTTAGAATTAATGTAGTATGCAACGCCTTCGCCCATCAACCACCTCATACGGTCAAATTATACAGCTGCTCTCTGCCAGCTGGTGTTCAAGCAGGATTTTTGTCCCTCCATCCCTAATAAACTTTGAAAATAGTCAATCACAAAGCCCCCTCACTTTTGCTATACATGCCTGAAGACAGTTAACCACAAAATCAGCTCCATATATTGAAAGTGATTAGGGGTTGTAGCGACCATATGTCGATAAACTCACATCATAACTCACACCGCCACATAAAATCAATCATTGGCGTTAATAAGTTACATGCTTTGAGTTTGAAATCTTTTGGAGGTTCATACGGCGGCAGGTTTTCCAGTTCTGCTTCAGCAGCAGCAAGATCCTCTTTATCTTTAATGATTCTTTGTTAAAAGAAAAAAGATTTTTCTTGCTTCCTGAGGTCTTCCAGCTAGGGAGACTGCCCGAGCTGATTCATCTTCATTGGCAGCTAATTTTTCACTGAATTCTAGGTAAATGGGTCCCATAAATATCAGTCTTCTCATACTCTTTTTTGCAGATAATGAACAACTGTACTGTCTACTTCCACCCCACACATTGTTTAAATTTAGTGTCCCATGCCTGCTCACTTTGTTATCATACTTTCTTCATGTTTGATTCCTTTCTCATACTTTCCCAAGAGTGGAAAAAAATAGAGATTTCTTTCTGGAAAAATGATCATCATGCTATATGATTTGTGATTGTTTACTTTTCTTTGCAGGCAATCAGGAAACGCCTTAGGGCTATCAATGAATCTCGTGCTCAAAAGCGGAAGGTGATGAACTATTTTCTCAACTATTATTGGCATTTAGCGAAGAATAGATTACTTCCATTTGCTGTTTGTGTGCATTTAAACCCATGTGTCAAGGCTTTAGTGGCTTCAGAATGGGATATTAGGGGTTTTCAGGTTTTATTTGAAATGTGATGCTATATGTTTTTTGTTACTATGACAGGCTGGTCAGGTTTATGACATGCCTCTTTCTGGTTCACAATTAACTAAACCCGGCATCTTTCCTGAACAAAGACCATGCGGTGAAGACTTCAAGAAGAAATGGATTGAGGCATGTCTTCTATTTTTCTTCAATTCCATTGTGCCTGTACCAGCAGTGTTCTGACATTTTTTATTCTTTTTTTCCTGGTTGATTAATTACATTTATTACCATTACTTACCTACCCAAAAAAAAAAAAAAAAACATTTATTTTCATTACTTGGAAAATATATGTAAAATTTTTATTGCAATAGCCAAGAGAAACGGTAATAGTCCTTTGTTGTATTTACTAGCCTAGAAGCGTATGTGTTTTCCCAGTTGCGAAGTTCTTGGTTAATAAGAGATGCTTATAATCCATGATCTGCATTTGCGATTTATAGAAATTTGGAAATTTCAGGGAGCAGTGGCACTAGAAGATGCACTTTCTAAAGGACTGCCAATTCAGACAGAAATAGATGCTTTGCGCTCTTACCTTCATGGCGGTGATAAAGACCCAATTTTCGATTTGGTCCTATCATCCCTTCCCGAAGAAACACGGAAAAATGGCACAGATACACTATTGCAATTGAATCACAAGGTAATTTATTTGTTTGTCCTATCATTAACATGAATGGTAGTGGATTTTATTTCTCCTAATATTAACTACTTATATAAAATAACAAAAAAAAAAAAAAAACTCCTATTATTAAGCACAATTACTTCTTAATGCTTTTGATTGTTATCTTCTTGTAACCTCACTGGGACTTGCTTCAATAACTCTATTAATTATTTCTAAAGAGCATATGTTGCAGTCCTTCTAATATAGTGCAATAAGCTGATTACAAATTTTTTTGATAGCACTGTTTTTTGGTTAGTAATGTGGCTGTCTAATTTATTTTAAAATATTTTTTTAATTCCCATTGTATTGTTATATGCTAATGTCTAGTCTAAGAAATTATAAATGATGTCATCGAGTCTGCTAATAATGCATTACATCTTTTGTCCCCAGAAGATGAAAGCTGTGAGGTTGGGTCTGCTTTCAAAATATATATATATATATATATATATATATATGTCCAGCTAACCGGTGATGATGTTCTTTATTCATTTCCTCATTTGATAGGAGGGTCTTTAATTATGAGGCTATTGCTTCTGTTAATGCCATATTCTATGTCTGCTAATAAGTTTTCCATTTCTTCTCCCCCCCCCCCCCAAATGCTCTCTGTAAAACCTTGTTACTTTCCACTCCACCCCCCCTTTTTCTAGGTCAATCTTAACTCAATACCTCCTCTCTCTCTCTCTCTCTCTCTCTCTCTCTCACACACACATCTGATGTGAACAGTGTGAGTTTTCAAATTTGCATGTGATAGCTAATTTAGCAGAGATGTTCATATTATCATATTCTGTTGCTGGATTGGTTGCTATTGTTGCATTAGGCTTCGGTTTTAGGCATTACTGCTAACACACGTTTATTTGGCCATCAATGGTCTAGTTGAAAATCTTGGTTCTACAATTAGCTATTATAGCATAAGTTTCAACATCTTGGTGTTTGGAATAATGAATAAGAGGAATGTTTTTGTGGAATATGATGAGAAGATGACATTTTTTAGATAAATGCTGTTTCCTATATATTGAACCTTTTTATTTTTTTGGTTGTTTTAAGCTGTCTTGACGATTTTAATTGCAAATTTTCTGTCTAGGGGAGCAGAAAAGGCTACCACATAGCACTTGTCAGTTTTTGGCCTTATGGTGATTCAGGGTAGTCTCTGTTATGTTAGTTCTCTTCGACATTACTAACAAATATAAATACTGTAGTGATATGTTTCTTCATTAGATATGGTTAAGAAACTTTTTTTTTTTTTTCCGATAAGTGATATGGTTAAGAAACTCTTGACTTTATGGGAATTATAAGTTCTTATATGGGATGTTGAATGCTATCAGAAATGGTGAGATGAGGTATGTGTGTGGCACATTAAGGGAATTGGTTGCATCATAAAGTTTAGATGCCTAGTCTCCTCACTTGAAAGTAATTTATATACTTAAAGAGTGAGTACCAGTGAAGTTGGCGACCTATGATAAAGCATCTCAACTTTATTGTCTCTGTTGAGCATTTCTGAATGTGCTTAGATTTTTATTGACAAAAAAATGTACATATCAGAATCTTAACTTAATAATTATTTGACACTGACTCCCTTTTCATTTTCCTTCCAAAAATATATATATTTTTTATCATAAATTTTTTCTTAAAGAAGGAGTTCTAATTTGCAAGGAGTGTATTTAGTTTCACTGTTTTGAATGCATATTATTTAAATTTCTTTGATGTGTTAAATTCAGTGGTTGGAGACTAATGTTTTTTTTTTTCCTGGATTTGTTACTAGATTAAGTGTTCTATCTTATAACTTTAGATTTAGATCTAACAATTTTGTTATGCATTCTTTGTGGTGCCTAGTTCTACATTTCTTCTCACACGATTATATTTCTCCTAAATCCTTACGTTTACATTCATTTCATTTTCTATAGCGGGTGCAAGTATGAGGGAAAAATATAAAGAAATGGAAGACTCAAGAAGCGAGAGGAATCTCGTCAACAAAGAATCATTAAAGCTAAAGACGTTGTTGCAGTTGCTGAAGCAGAACTGGAGAACCTGCCGTTGTATGAACCTCCAAAAGATTTCAAATTTCAGTAACTTCTGTAGCCAATGATTGATTTTATGTGGCGGTGTGAGTTATGATGTGAGTTTATTGACATATGGTCGTTGGAACCCCTAACCACTTTCAATATATGGAGCTGATTTTGTGGTTAACTGTCTTCAGGCATATGAGTTTTTAACTATGCTCTCTATTTTTTTCATATCATCAAATGTAATGGTGTACCTATAAAAAAAAAAAATAAAAAACCCCATTGTATTCGTGCAACAATCTTCAATGGAAGATTGTACGTATAGGTTTTGAATTTGCAACTGTAAAGTCTGAAATGATGCTTGTTGGTCATTTGCCAAATTATGGCTAAAGGAAGAAGCAACAAAAGTGTGACGAAGAAATGATTTATGGAAAAAATTGCAGTTGAGATATTTATTGATGTTGTAACTTCTTGAATCTTGTCAACCTTCAATCCAAGACAATTAGGGTATTCCGTTACCTAATATATATATATATATATATAGGACTAACTTTATTTATACACTTGGCTTACTTGGTTATGATAATAAACCTTATTAATTTTTTCGTTTTGTTATTTATAGAGTTCCTCATTGGGGAAAAAAAATTATATCTTTCGAGCCTTATATATTTTGGAGACAAGGATGGTTCTTTTTGTTAAATAGGGATTTTCCTAAAGAAATCGAGTTTCATAGGCTCGATTTTTTTTTTCTGAAATTCTACAAAAGGATATTCCATTGGGATATAGTACAAATCGAGTTTCAAAACCACCATTTCATTTTGTAAAATTTGTAAAGAAATAGTAGAAATTGACACTTGACAACTCGTTTTCTGCAAGAAATTAAGTTTAAAAGTTTGGATTTCGAGTCTTTGAGACTTGATTTCCACGAAACGAAATCGAGTCTTTGAGACTCGATTTCCACGAAAGGAAATCGAGTCTTTGAGACTCGATTTCCAGTGGGTATTTTTTATTTTAATTTTTGTTGCTGCTACGCAACAGTAGTAAATTGTGGCAGTTATTTACGAATGTGCCACCCAAGGAAATCGAGTCTTTGAGACTCGATTTCTGCTGGGATATTTTTTTTTAAAAAATTTTTGTTGCAGCTACGCAGCAGCAGTAAATTGTGGCAGTTATTTACGAATGTGCCACCCAAGTAAATCGAGTCTTTGAGACTCGATTTCCTTGGGGATATTTTATTTTTTAATTTTTGTTGCAGCTACACAGCATCAGTAAATTGTGGCAATTATTTTTTAATTTTTAAGGAAATGGAGTCTCAAAGACTCGATTTCCACTGGGATATTTTTTTTTTTTCATTTTTGTTGCAGCTACTCCTGCAACACTAAACTGGGATTACTTTTTCCTTCCTCTACAGCAGTAAAGTAGATGACACATCACATGAGCAGCGGTAAACAAGTAGCTACAAAAGCATATGATATTGGTGAAAGGATTTTATTAGATACAAACAACCGGATTAAAACAATTGCCCTCTTACCACACAAAAACATTCAATAGTAGCTATCATCGCTTCAAAGAAGATCCCGGTGAATGCCAAAGTAATATCATTGCTGCCATTATAGGTAGAAGTTGCACAACGCAACTAATGTAACGAGTACAATAGATAGCAAATACTTCAATTACAACAATATTCAACAATAAAGTAAATAACAACTAAGTGAAATTAACATAGTCTACATAGTCGCCTAACACTTGTTTTCACAAAAGATAACCACAAGTCCCACGTACAATCAAGTGGTCGAAAATGAAGTCTCCGCTCGCCTAACAAACATTGAAATACGGTCGTTAGTTTCGAAAGGCGAAGAACAAAACCAAATGAAATTCTGAGCATATTATATAAAAATAGTCAAGACACTTGCCTAGTTTGTAGCACTACCACTTGTTGAAGCCCCACGAGAATTGGGACAGCATCTGCGGTTATGCCCCTCTTGATGACACAGCCCGCATCGTTGCCTCGGTTGAATCTCCCTCAAGTCTGGATCTTCCCTCCGGCTTCCCCATTCTCGCCGTATCCCATCCATTTCATTCCTTATTCTTGACTGCATAGGACGACCTTTGGCCCGCAATAGCTGTGGGTCAGGCACCCACCGTGGTCCGCGAACATCCCTCCACAATGACTCTGACTTTGGCACTAGAAAATGATGTGAATATGTGTGAATGCCGTTGTTCAAACTGTAATATGGGTTAATATAACTGGTCACATCTCGGTGCAAGCCCTGAAGAACTTTAATTGCATGTGAACAAGGGATCTTCAAGTTTTGCCACTTTCCACAACCACATGTTCCTTCAAATACTCGCACTTCATGACTGTGGTTTCCCCCTCCACCTCTGTGGTCGTTGTACGGGGTAAGCACTTGATATACACCAGTTTCATGATTAAAATTCCTCAGAGTGTGTCCTGCGATTTTCTGCTCATTTTTGTTATAGATCTCCATTGCATAATTACTCCACACCTTACCTCGAGAGAGATCTTCAGTAATTTGTTTATGTCGATCGCAGAAATATGCAACAAGTTTGCACCAAGTGAACTCAACCATTGCCGCAATGGGCAAACCGCGGGCACCTTTCAGTACCCCATTAAAGCACTCAGAGATATTGGTTGTCATTGCCCCGTAACGTCTTCCACCATCATGTGACTGGGTCCATTTGTCCACTTCCTCACTCATTAAATATGTGTGTGGCATATAGCGTGCAACATGACGATCAGTAGGGTCTACACCCCTCAGTAAGTTAATCTCGGCCTCCTTAATGATTTGCATTATGGACTCGAATTTAGCTTCATGCGTTGCATATCTAGCTTTCAAGGCAAATGCCTTTAGAGTTGGGTCATCAAAGCGTCTGTTGAAGTTGCTAACAACATGTCGAAGGCAATATCGGTGAAATACCCGTTCTTTTCCGTCCTGACCTCTAGGCCACTGTCGAATGGCACATTTGATACCTTTATGTCGGTCAGAAATAATACAAATGCCCTTGTCAGGTATGACATGGTCTATCGAAGTCCTCAGACACTCTAAAAACCACCCTCAACTAGGCTCTGACTCCTTGTCCACAACAGCAAAGGCGAGAGGTAAAACCTTTTGGTTAGCATCGGTTGCCATTGCAATCATCAATACCCCTCTGTATTTATCATACAAATGAGTTCCATCAATACTGATCACTGGCCTGCAATATTGGAATGCAGCAATGCATGGAGCGAATGCCCAATATACATAGCGTAGTAACGCAGTATCTTCGTATGGCCTAGGTATGGTGTAATAGTTGTACTGGGTACCCGAATCCTGATCCAAGTATGCCAACAACAACTTTCGCAACCTTTGGTAAGACTCCTCCCAATCCTCAAATATCTTAGCAATTGCCTTTTGTTTTGCGTCCCATACTTTGTAATAAGAAAGCTCATGTTTATACTTAATATGTATGATATCCCAGAGCTCATCAATACGAGCAGATCAATACGAGCAGTGTGATTTTGTCGCAATTTTCCCACAATTTCTGATGCAACAAAATTAGAATCCATCATTTTACCGTCTCTTCGCAGGCCAAAGGGTATACAAGTGTGTGGACCCACATAAGACGTGACCATCCACAGACCATTCAATTTAGCCTTCATGAATGCCCCAACATACCAGTTGCAGTTGTCGTCAATGCATGCGGCGCACAATTTAGTTTTGGTCGACCTCCGAATTTTAAAATGTCTATTATCATTTGCTGCATATATTATCAATGCACGCTTCACCGCCGCTTTATTTGGGAAAGTCAACCCTTTACAAAAATGCATCCCCTCTTCCCAAGTAGAAACAAATGGTATCTGAAGACGCGAAGGATCAATCATATTTTTCCAAGTATTTGCATAGAATGAGTCGGCAGGAGGTGCGTAGGCAGTGGTCGTATTTGTATCATGCTGGACGCCAATATCATCGTTGGCATCATCGTTTGCATCACCTTCATCACCTAACTCCATATTTTCCTCTTCAAAATTGGGAACTTGGTCATGGTCATCCACATCGTTCTCAAAGTCGCCTCGCTCAATCCTCTCTTCATACTCATCCACATCATCAATATTTTCACCATCATTCCCGGCATGATCTTCGTCTTCGTCTTCCTCCTCTACATGTGTCTCTTGAGGATGGAGGGTTTCACCAGTATTGGCAACATGATCTTCAGATGGGAGCGTATAACCTCCCATTGTATACCCTCCCATTGTAGTGCATCCATCATCTAGGGTTGTAAATTGTAAAGACGTAGTTGTTTGTTGCACCACCTCAGCATGTATTGGTGCAAGCAGCTCCGAACTTACGTACAACTCAGCAGCATTTACTTGGGTCATTTTTTGGATCCTATTAAACATCATCTTTACATGTTTGTCTTCTTTGATCGCCATATACCCGTAATTTATCCGTTCATGAAGGACTTCTTGTGGGCAACGATAAATAATCTTGATATCATACCAAGTAGGGTTCAAATTCAATTCAACCATTATTTTCCTCTTCAAATCATTCAACGTCTTCAACTTACGACGTATCATCATGTAGTAGCATTGGATACCCGGCCCTCTAAATGGGAATCCGTCAATCTCTCCAGGATTGTCAAGAGGGCCACCGTAGTATACATTTATATCAATATTTTTCAGAGACTGTGAACCTATTAGAGAGTAAAGTATAATATGTTAGTGACATATTTTATCTCTTTCATTTAACATCAATTACAAAACCTTTTCTATCTACTCAAAGTACAAAAATTACAACTGTCACCCCATATCACATACAAACACATTCAATCATTATCATTTTATACTCAAACAAATAAAAAAACTAAACACAAAACTCACTCCCATTACAAAATTTCAACTCAGTTCTAACAAAAATATAAATAAAAATATCAAACCAAACAACAAAAGTCATAAGAATGTGCAAATGAATAAGTGCAATTATGTAACCTCATCATTCCAATGCAAGAAAATTCATGGCATACCCTATTACACTACTATTAATGAAATAATATAGAGCAGAGTTCAGTTCATCAAAAAAAAAAAAAAAAAAAAAAAAAAAAAAAAAACACTAATGTGAATATGATCATGAGCAATCAAAATATAAATATTATATAAATATATAAATTAATTATAAATATAAATATAAAGATAAAGATAAATATAAATATATATATATATAAATATGAATATGATCTAAAATATTATATATATATATATATATATATTTTTATATATATTTACATCTATATAAATATAAATATAAATATAAATATAAAGATAAATATAAATATATAAATAAATTATAAATATAAAGATAAATGTAAATATAAATATAAATGTAAATATAAATATAAATGTAAATATAAATGTAAATGTAAATATAAATATAAATATAAATGTAAATATAAATGTAAATGTAAATATAAATGTAAATATAAATGTAAATATAAATACTGTAGGGCCACAAAGTAGCCTTGGGCCCAAATGGGTGACTGGGCCGACCCAAGTGGCCCTTACAATAGAATTTGTAGAGAATGGGTTCCAAGCCTAGACCTCCTGACGCTATGGAGGGGTGCTATGTAAGGTCCAAGTACACTACAGGGAGTTGACGGGCTGGTGAGGTGGTCAGATTATCTCCTCAGATCTACGCCGAAGAGCGACTGGGCAAGTTAACGTCTTGTTCTCCAAGGGAGGGGGAGAGGGCGTGCCTTCTTCTTCCTTTCTTTCTGCCAAGAAAAAGAGTCCGGATCCCCTTTCCAATGTTTCCCCCATTTCCTCTTATACTCCCTGTCCCTGGTTCCTACCTGTCATTTCCCTGAAAACGCTCCCCCATGCCTCCAGGGCCATCCCCCGTCCTTTCAGAGGTCATTTCCCCATTTAATGCGGCCAGATGGATAGGTGGAAGGCATTTAATGAAGTGACAGTAACGGTATGCAATGCACATCTCCCTTGTCTCCTACCTCGGCATCACGTTTGGGGGGAAAGATGGCTCACTGAGCCTCAGGGGCCCTTACCAGGGTGTTTTGCCACCAGGTTCTCTCCCCATCATACGTCCGAGGAGACTCTCCCCTCGGCTCATCTCCGACAGGCTGGCATTCTGGTCGGCTGCCATTGGAACCCAGTGTTAGGTGACCCTGCTCCCAACACACGACCCCTTTAGTGGGACTCGCATCCTCGGACAAGGCCTCAGGCCCATATGGTGTTTTGACGCTTTTACCCCCCACAATAGCCCCTCAAAAAGTCATCTGACTCTGATCCGAGGAGGCAGATGGGTTTTTGACCCGCGCGTCCTCCCTTCACGTGACCTTTAGAATGTCACACGTGCGGAGTACGCCCGCGCCTTCTGGACGCTTCCTTGGCGCTTCGTAATGCGTTACACCCGCATTAAATGCGCTGAGTAACTCCCTGTCGCGCACGTTCTACGGTGGGATGGGGATCCTACGGCCTGGATTCACCCCCGAAAATTTGAGCGGGATATTTCCCACGAACCGCCGTCTCCCCGTCATATAAAATGCCCCGGTAGACGTGCCATTCATCATTTCCTCCAAATAGCGAACTCATTGCAGAGCCAGTCTACTTCCTACCTTCTCCTACAAGCTCCCAAAGTGCGTACGACCGTTCTTGCGTAAGTTCCTCCTTGGCCGTCAACTCCTCTTCCCTCTCTTTACGAGTCTACGTCTTTAGCTTCGATTCCATGGGTAGATTTAAGTGTCTAGTGGATACACCCTCCGGCATGGAAGGATTCCGGGCCAAGTATCACATCCCCTCCGATGTGGGCCTGGAATACTGTCCCCCCGGGTCTGTGGCAGGCTCTAGGCAGGCGGGGTAAGTCGTCATTCCCATTATCGCCTTTCTAGAGGGCGGGATGACACTTCCCACGAAGGAGGTGACAAGGGAGTACCTTCGCAACCATAGGCTGTGTCCAGACCAGTGTACCCCTAATGTGTTTAGGATCCTAGGTAGTGTCGATGCTCTGAACGAGCAGATGGGCCTCCACCTTACATGGCACGACGTCGTCTACATGTATGAGTGCCACCGCCTTAGGGACTCAGGCTACTACCTCAAGTCGAGGTCTAGCGCGGTCCGGCTTATCTCCTGTCTGCCAAAGTCCAACAAAGGCATGAAGGATGATTACCTCCTCGTTACGGGGAGGTGGCACGACGGTCTCCATTACCCAGTGAGGGCGGGGCAACCAGGTGCGACTCTCTAGGATTTAAGAGCTTTAGTTTGTGTAGTTATGCCCCATTTCGGTTCCCTTAGTCGTTTTGTTGTTAATTTGCTGTCATTTTTGTTGTTCTCGCGGTGTGTGTCTAACTCCATTTGCCGCCTCTACTTCTTTCTTGCAGATAAGCGACACACATCTCCCCATCTGGGAAACGTCAACGTTCCAGATCTCAACAGGGTCCTGAGATCCGAGGTTTTCGTGAACGACGATCTCCAGGTGAGGGCCGCCCACTTGATCCTAGGATACGACCCCCTATCTAGGGCTTTTGGCGAGGTCGAAGACGCCATCCTCGCTGGCCATCGTAGGCGAGCTCGGATCGACGTTCGATACGACGGCTTTCTCGCTCCTTGCGCTCTGCCGAATGCGCCTTCCACGATCTTGTACGGCCATCCCATCGAAGCACTCCCCCTAGCTGCGCAGCCAGAGGTCGCGGCGGTCCGAGAAGATTCTGCGGCTTCCTCCTCAACCCTTGGTGACGAGATTGATAGGTTCGCTCTAGAGGAGGCCGAGAGACCATTGGCGGGCAACGTGGTCGATATATCAGACGAGGAGGAGTCTGCCTCGGACAGGCAGTCTGGTATTCCAGGCTTTGTAGTTGCGATACCAGAGGTGTCCTCTGACGAAGACGACGACATGGCACCCTTGAAGGAACTTTTTGCTAAGAAGAGGGGGGCCAAACTCCCCAAGGATGACGCTTCGGGGTCCCAGCAGAGGATACACTTGCCCTCACCACCTCCCCCCTCCGAACAACTCCCCCCTCCTCCCAACGTTCCAAAGAAAAGAAGGAACGAGAGTGAGGAGGCGGATAAGGAAAGGGAGTAGAAACAGAAACACCTGAGGCAGCAGCAGCAGCAAGTTGCTAGAGGTAGGGGACGGGCCTCCTCGGTGGAAAGCGGGGAAATCCGCGGGCAAGCTGAGGTCCGCCGAGGGGAAACTAGCTGGTTTCCCCCTCTGGAGGTGGACGGGGCCCCTATTTCAAACCAGGCGAGCCTCCGGGACTATCAGAGAAGTCAGGCCCTCCACCTGGCCAGCTCGCTGGAGAGGCCCCTGCTTCTGCCAAGGGACATGGAGGAGCTGGGGAGGACGGGCCGCACGCGTCTCTTCCTCTCCCTTAAGAGGAATTTGGGCCTGGTAAGAATCGACCACTGTTGTTTGTCTTACACCCTGCGCGGGGCGCTTGTAGCTAACAAGTTTCTGTTGGTGACCTTTACACAGGCCATCCAGGAGGCCTTCGCTGCTGATGCCCTGGTCGAGCACTACCAGACCCAGGTCGGGGCCGAGCAGGCGGCAAGGGCCGAGGTTGAGAAGGACCTTGGTCGAGTCATGGCAGAGAAGACCGACCTGGGAGCCAAGCTGGCCTTAGAGCAGATGGAGAGGAGGAGCTTGGACGCTGGCCTCAAGTCGGCGGAGGCGCAAGCGGAAACCCAGCGCAAGCTCTTGCACCAAAAGGACGAGGCCCTTGCCAAGGCAGAGCAAGAGGTCTCGGATTTAAAGAGAGGGCTAGCGCAGGCGGAGGAAGCGGCTCGGACCGTCGGAGAGACCGTGGACGCCGCTACTAAGGCCGCTTACAACCAGGGGGTTGAGGACACGGAGAACCGCCTTACGGAGGAGTTGGGCGAGCTGTGCAGAGAATACTACCAGCAAGTTTGGGTGGAAGCCCTGAATGCTGCGGGCGTTCCTGCCGGCTCCGAGTTAAGGGCTGCGGAGAGGGTCTGGTATCCGGAAGATATCCGACCCATCGATGACGTTACCCTTGTCTCGGCACCCCCCTCCTCGGACCAGGGCCTACCCCTTCAAGAGGTCAGTGCTCCGGTGGTGGAGTTGGGTGAGCCAACTGGCCAAGCTTTGCCTCCTCCCAACCCTAAGGACAAAGGAAAAGAGATCCAAGATCCATCCAAGGTCGCGCAAGAGCGAACCAAGGTTGAAGGCAAGTCCAAGGAGCAACCACTGAAGATCCAGGGATAGGCAGCGTCGGGCCCCGTTCTCTTCTTTTTGTGCACTTTTACCTTTTTTGTGAATTGTCGTTATGTCAGCTATACTTATTTTGTTTGTAATTCCCTTCGCTCTAACTTTGTACCGAACAACTTATCATCTATGAATTTCATTTCCTTTTCTTTATAGCATAATCTATTTGTCGTATTGTGTTTATTGCGTAATTTGTTGGACAAACTTACATTCGCGGCAGCCGCTTAGTGCCCCGGGGTACGTCCGAAACTAGGATAGGTGCGGTTTAGCCACGAGAGAATCCTTTAGCGCAGTTGTTAGCTAAGTTTCAGTCTTAGCACTTAGTAAGAATTGGTTGCGCTACGTTAAATTCGCCCACGGCAGATAGGTCCGAGGACCCGGCTTAGTCCTAGCCAACGCTTCATGCCTGATAAAGGTTGATGGGGTCAATCTAAATTCTCCGAGGACCTGGCTTAGCCAAGGTTGGTACTAACATGGTAAACCGTCGGTGTGTCAAAATTTTCTTAAGGCCGAAGGTCTAAGGACCTGGCTTAGCCCCAGTCGACATTTAACACTTAATAAATATCGATCCGCGTTAAGTTTTCCCAAGGCAGAAGGTCCGAGGACCTGGCGTAACCAAGGTTGACATTAACACTTAATAGGAATGAATAATGTGCATGTTAAATTTTCACAAGGCAGAAGGTCCTCGGACCTGGCTTAGCCAAGGATGCCATCAACATGATAAACCGTCTGTGTGTTAAAATTTTCCTAAGGCAGAAGGTCTGAGGACCTGGCTTAGCCCCAGTTGACATTTAACACTTAATTAATATTGATCCGTGTTAAATTTTTCCAAGGCAGAAGGTCCGAGGACCTGGCGTAATCAAGGTTGACATTAACACTTAATAGGAATGAATAATGTGCATGTTAAATTTTCACAAGGCAGAAGGTCCTCGGACCTGGCTTAGCCAAGGATGCCATTAACATGATAAACCGTCTGTGTGTTAAAATTTTCCTAAGGCAGAAGGTCTAAGGACCTGGCTTAGCCCCAGTTGACATTTAACACTTAATTAATATTGATCCGTGTTAAATTTTTCCAAGGCAGAAGGTCCGAGGACCTGGCGTAACCAAGGTTGACATTAACACTTAATAGGAATGAATAATGTGCATGTTAAATTTTCACAAGGCAGAAGGTCCTCGGACCTGGCTTAGCCAAGGATGCCATTAACATGATAAACCGTCTGTGTGTTAAAATTTTCCAAAGGCAGAAGGTCTAAGGACCTGGCTTAGCCCCAGTTGACATTTAACACTTACTTAATATTGATCCGTGTTAAATTTTCCCAAGGCAGAAGGTCCGAGGACCTGGCGTAACCAAGGTTGACATTAACACTTAATAGGAATGAATAATGTGCATGTTAAATTTTCACAAGGCAGAAGGTCCTCAGACCTAGCTTAGCCAAGGATTCCATTAACATGATAAACCGTCTGTGTGTTAAAATTTTCCTAAGGCAGAAGGTCTAAGGACCTGGCTTAGCCCCAATTGACATTTAACACTTAATTAATATTGATTGAACCGATAGAGATAATAGTACTCGACAATTAGCGCGATACAGGGATATCTAAATACACAGCGGAAACGCTTTTCATTAGTAGTAGTACCTTCGAAGATTATTTACATTGAAAGGTCGCTTTACATGTTGGTCATCCAGGTCGGCTAGGTAATATGCCCCCACATCGACCACTGAGGTTATCCAGTAGGGTCCCTCCCAATTCGGCCCCAACTTCCCCCACGATGGGTCCTTTGCCGTTCCTACGACTTTCTTTAAGACCAAGTCTCCCGGGGCGAGGGGTCTGGATCGTACGCGAGAGTCGTATCCCCGTTTGAGCTGCTGCTGGTAGCTGGCTAGTCGGACCATGGCGTTTTCCCGCCTTTCTTCCACCAAGTCCAGCCCCTCCCGCAGCATGTTGTCGTTGGCTTCTGGGGCGAAAGACTGTGTCCTCATCGTTGGGAACCCTATCTCCACCGGAATCACGGCCTCGGCGCCGTACGCCATCGCGAAAGGAGTCTCGCCGGTGGATTTTCGCGGCGTGGTTCGGTAAGTCCATAACACATGTGGTACCTCATCCACCCACCTGCCCTTTGCATCATCCAATCTTTTCTTGAGCCCATTGACTATCGACTTGTTCGTGGCTTCAGCCTGGCCGTTCCCCTGCGGGTAAGCTGGGGTGGAGTACCTATTCGTGATGCCGAAGTCTCCACAGTATTTTCGGAAGGCTTTGCTGTCGAACTGCAGTCCATTGTCCGAGATGAGGGTGCGGGGAATCCCAAATCTGGTGATGATATTCTTCCAGACGAATCTCTTCGCGTCCACGTCCCGGATATTCGAGAGCGGCTCGGCCTCAACCCATTTGGTGAAGTAGTCCGTCCCAACAAGTAGCCATCGCTTGTTGCCCGCTGCCCTTGGGAACGGTCCCACTATGTCCAAGCCCCATTATGCAAAAGGCCAAGGACTGACCAAAGGATTGAGAACGCCACCAGGCTGGTGGATGTTGGGCGCATACCTCTGACACTGGTCGCACTTCCTCACGTACTCCTGCGCTTCTCTCTGCATATTCGGCCACCAGTACCCCTGCGTAAGGGCCCTGTGAGCTAGTGACCTTCCGCCCGTGTGGCTCCCGTAAGTCCCCTCGTGCAATTCTTCCAAGAGCTGCTCCGTCCCGTCCGGGTGTACACACAGCAGGTATGGCCCCGAAAACGAGCGTTTATAGAGCTTCTCGTCCTCGGATAGCCAGAACCGAGGAGCCTTTCTGCGGATCTTGTCGGCCTCTGTTTTATCCTCGGGCAGCTTGTCATGTTTCAGGAACAACACTATGGGGTCCATCCAACTGGGCCCTGTTCTGATTTGCTGGACCCGCATGGCCTGGCAGCCCGTTCCGGCTGGCTTAAGCAGGTCTTCAACGAGAATGACCCACGGAAGGCCATGTGCCGACGAGGTTGCGAGAGTCGCCAGGGAGTCTGCGTGGGTGTTTCCGCCTCTGGAAATATGCGACAGTGTGAAGGATTCGAACTGGGCCCTTAGACGCAAGGCACGGGATAAATACTCCCGCATTCTCGGCTCCCTTGCTTCCAGTTTCCCTTCCACTTGGCCGACCACGAGCTGTGAGTCCGAGAACGCTCGAATCGCCTTTCCTCCCATCCTCCAAACCATGTCCATTCCCACAAGCAGGGCTTCATACTCGGCCTCATTGTTGGTTGCCGGGAACGCTATCCTCAGGGACTTCTCGATGACGATCCCATCCGGCGATATCAGGACTACCCCAGCGCCCGAACCTCTTTGGTTTGAGGCTCCGTCCACGTAAGCTTCCCACATCGGTGGCTTCTGGCATGAGGCCATGCCGACTAGCTTCCTGTCCAAGCCGCACCCCACTAGGCTTTCTTCCAGGGAGGGCTCAGTGAACTCTACGACTAGGTCGGCTAGGACTTGCCCCTTCACAGACGTGCGAGGGAGGTACTTAATGTCGAAAGCCCCTAAAAAGGTCCCCCATTTGGCGATTCTACTGGAGTAGTCGACGCTCCGTAGGACGGACTTAAGTGGGAGTTGGGTTAGAACGACGACCGTATGAGACTGGAAATAGTGCGGGAGCCGACGAGTAGCGTGCACCACAGCTAGAACCGCCTTTTCCAACGGCAAATACCGGGTCTCGGCCTTTTGCAGGGACTTGCTCACGTAGTAAACCGGCCTTTGTATACCGGCGTCATCCCGTACCAGGACCAGGCTGACGGCGTGGGCCGCCACCGCTAAATATGCAAACAGGACTTCGTCTGGATCGGGGCAGGACATAACGGGCGGCCAGGAGAGGTATTCCTTCAGCTGCTGGAACGCCAGGGAACATTCCTTGGTCCATTCGAATCCCTTCCATTTGTTTAGTAGTTGGAAGAAGGGTCGGCACCTATCCGCCGAGCGGGAAATGAACCTGCTGAGGGCGGCCGTCATCCCTGCCAGCTTCTGGACCTCCTTTGGGTTTCGAGGTGATTGCAGGTTGCAAATAGCGGTTATCTGTTCGGGATTGGCCTCTATACCCCTGTGGGTAAGCATGTAGCCTAGGAACTTGCCAGACCCTACGCCGAAGGTGCACTTAGAGGCATTCAGCCGTAACTTATGTTCCCGCAAAGTCTGGAACGTGCTGTCCAGGTCGGCCACATGGTCTGATGCGGCTTTGCTCTTTACGACCATGTCGTCTACATACACTTCGATGGTCTTCCCCAATTGTGGCTCGAACATCCGAGTCATCATCCTCTGATAGGTAGCCCCTGCGTTCTTTAGACCAAAGGGCATTACTTTGTAATGGTAATTGCCGATGGGGGTCACAAAGGCGGTTTTCTCCTGGTCCTCCAAAGCTAGTGGTATCTGATGATCCCCCTGAAAGGCGTCCAGGAAACTCATGCGGGGGTGGCCGACCGTTGCATCCACTAGTTGATCTATGCGTGGCATCGGGAACGGGTCCTTGGGACAGGCCTTGTTGAGGTCTGTGAAGTCCACGCACACTCTCCATTTCCCATTTTTCTTCTTCACCACCACTGTGTGCGCCAGCCATTCGGGGTAGAATACTTCCTTGATGGCCCCAGCCCTCTTGAGTTTGGTGACTTCCTCCTTCACGGCTACGGAGTGTTCCGCCGAGGTGGTTGCTTCCTTGGCACTATCGTCGGGTTAACGTTTAAGTGGTGGCAGATGAAGTTCGGGTCAATCCCAGGTACCTCATGCTCGTCCCATGCAAACACATCGAGGTTTCCTTTCAGGAGTGCGACCAACTCTTCCCTTTCTTCGGTCGGCAGCTGGGCACCAATCTGGAAGAACCTCTCTGGGTCTCCATCTACAGGCACTCTGTCCAACCCCTCGCATCCGGGCCCTTCTGCCACTGCTCCTCTAGTCGTGGCAGGAGGGGCTAATTGCTATGGGACCGGATCTACAGGTGCCAAGGGCTTGGGTTCTGGTTTGCGCAGAACCGCCGCCGTCAGGCATTGTCTCGCCGCGGACTGACTTCCCAGGATTTCCTCGACTCGGCCGCAAAAAGGAAACTTCACCTTGACATGGAGAGTGGAGGAGACGGCCCCGAGGGCATGCAGCCAAGGTCTTCCCACAATGGCCGTGTACGGGGAGTAGGCATTTACCACGATGAAGTCCACCTCTACCACCGCTGGTCCTGACTGTACGGGCAATCTGATCTGCCCCTTGGGGATCACCACCTTTCCCTCAAAGCTGATCAGGGGCAAGTCGTAGGCCGAGAGATCCTCTTCCCTCAGGTTCAGCCCCTTGTACAGGTCGAGGTACATGATGTCCGCGCCGCTTCCCTGGTCCACCATCACCCTCCTTACATCGTATCCTCCAATCCTCAGCATTATGACGAGGGCATCGTCGTGGGGTTGGATGGTCCCCTCTTTGTCGGCGTCCGAGAAGGCCAGCGTGGGCGGCTCATTGCCTTTGATCCTCTTCGGCTCGGAGCCGGAGCCCCCAGCATGGGCCCGTGCCACGTTCATCACCCTAGAAGGGCGCGGGCCAGTCCTCCCGGGAGCTGCAAGGATGGTGTTGATGGTTCCCAGAGGAGGTCTTGGGGCATGGTGTCCTTGGCCTGTCGGCCCATGGTGTTCTCCCCTCCCCTCCTAGTCGTGCACGAACTGTCTTAACTTTCCCTCCTTCACCAGCTGCTCAAGGTAGTAATGTAGGCTCTTGCAGTTCTCAGTCGTATGGCCGTGTTCTTGATGGTACTGGCAGTGGAGGTTTTGGTTTCGCTTTGTGGGATCACCTATCATCTTGCTGGGCCATCTAAAGTAGGGTTCGTGGCGGATTTTCTCAAACACCCGCTGTATGGGTTCGCTGAACACAACGCCGACCGCTTGCGCTGGTATCCGGCATGGTTATCCGACGAACTCTCTCCTTGGCCTACTGTTGCTGTATCCGTCCGACCTGAAATCCCTCATTTCTGGAGGGATAACCTTCACCCTAGCCTTCACCTGCAACTGATCCTCCTCCACCCGCGTGTATTCATCGATGCGGTCCATGAGACGACGTACACTCTTGACAAGCCTTCTAGTTAGGGACTTCCTCAGGTCATGCTCATTCGGTAGGCCGACCTTGAAGGTGCTTATGGCCACTTCGTCGAAGTCTCCATCGATCTCGTTGTACATCTCCCAATACCTGTCAGTATAGGCCCTGAGGGTCTCTCCCTCCCTCATGGCCATGGACAGTAGCGAATCTAGGGGTCGAGGGACCCTGCTGCAAGTGATGAACCTTGCACCGAATGCCCTGGTGAGCCCTATGAAGGAATCGACCGAGCTCGCCTTCAGGCCGTTGAACCACCTCATCGTAACGGGTCCCAAGCTGGAAGGGAAGACCTTGCACATCAGGGTCTCGTTCTTCGAGTGCACCGCCATCCTCTGGCTGAAGTGGCTCACATGTTCTATTGGGTCCGTCCTCTCGTTGTAAATGGTGAAGGTCGGCTGGGTGAACCTTCTTGGGAGCTTCCCCTTCTCAATCCTCCGGGTGAAGGGCGACTTGGAAATTTAGTGGAGTGCCCTGCTCAGTGCATTGTTAGCCAGGCCTCTGGAGGACGTCCCCTTGTCCTTGGGTGGGCAACGGTGCTCGTCCTCCTGGGAAGAGGCCTCGCTAAGGGGAGTCCTGGACCCGGAGCTGTCAGAGCTACTACTGGCACCCGATGAAGACCGGTCTGAAGGGGAAGGCGTGCGCCTCCGTTTTTCCCGGCGCAGCTTCCTTCTCAGATGATCAACTTCCCTTTGCAGGGTCTCAACACTTTGCTCGCGGGAGGTTCCACCACCACCGCGTGCCTGGCTCCTCCCACGCGTGCGCTCCGTGTGGACACTGGCTTCGCGCTCTCTCTCTAACAGCATAGGGTGGTCCTCGCGCTGGGACCCCCTGGACTCCGCATGACGTGAACCCGAACCTTCCATGGCACTTTCCGTTCCTTTGATCAAGGCTTCCCACAGACGGCGCCAATTGTAGGGCCACAAAGTAGCCTTGGGCCCAAATGGGTGACTGGGTCGGCCCAAGTGGCCCTTACAATAGAATTTGTAGAGAATGGGTTCCAAGCCTAGACCTCCTGACGCTATGGAGGGGTGCTATGTAAGGTCCAAGTACACTACAGGGAGTTGACGGGCTGGTGAAGTGGTCAGATTGTCTCTTCAGATCTACGCCGAGGAGCGACTAGGCAAGTTAACGTCTTGTTCTCCAAGGGAGGGGGAGAGGGCGTGCCTTCTTCTTCCTTTCTTTCTGCCAAGAAAAAGAGTCCGGATCCCCTTTCCAGTGTTTCCCCCATTTCCTCTTATACTCCCTGTCCCTGGTTCCCACCTGTCATTTCCCTGAAAACGCTCCCCCATGCCTCCAGGGCCATCCCCCGTCCTTTCAGAGGTCATTTTCCCATTTAATGCGGCCAGATGGGTAGGTGGAAGGCATTTAATGAAGTGACAGTAACGGTATGCAATGCACATCTCCCTTGTCTCCCACCTCGGCATCACGTTTGGGGGGAAAGATGGCTCACTGAGCCTCAGGGGCCCTTACCAGGGCGTTTTGCCACCAGGTTCTCTCCCCATCATACGTCCGAGGAGACTCTCCCCTCGGCTCATCTCCGACAGGCTGGCATTCTGGTCGGCTGCCATTGGAACCTAGTGTTAGGTGACCCTGCTCCCAACACACGACCCCTTTAGTGGGACTCGCATCCTCGGACAAGGCCTCAGGCCCATATGGTGTTTTGACGCTTTTACCCCCCACAAATACATTTATATATAAAGTGGTTGCAGACAAACAAATAATCAAAAAATCTCATGACAAATTCAATGAGATCAACACTTTCTAAAGCACTTATATACACTAAACAACTAACTAGAGAGTGAGGAGACCATTACCTGACATGAGGATGTGCAAATATGCTGCTGGGATTGTATAAGAATGACAGAGGAAAACTACATTGAAGGTTGGGCTTGTATGATAATTAAGAGAGGAGCACTGCTTGCTCCTGAATGTGTATGAGAGTTGAGAGACGGTTTTTGCTTTTCTGCTGAATCTTGCAAAATCACTTGTTTTTTTAGTATTGAAATTTGAGACGGTCAAAACAAAAAAAAAAAACTACTGTATTTGCTTTTTACATTTCGTTCATTGTTAAGACACTGCCAGATAAAACAAGCCAGATGGGAAAGGCTCTTCTACTGAATCTTGCAAAATCTCTGGCTTTTTACTATTGAAATTTGAGACAGTGAAAACAACAAAAAAAGTATTGTTTTTTCATTCACATTGCATTCACGTTAAGACACCTGCCAGACAAAACTGGCTAGATGGGAAAGCTCACATATTGCTTTTTCATTCACATTGCATTCACGTTAAGACACTTGCCAGATGGGAAAGCTCACATATTGCTTTTTCATTCACATTGCATTCACGTTAAGACACCTGCCAGACAAAACTGGCCAGATGGGAAAGCTCACAGGTGGACATGACCGGACCTGAGAATCTCTCAGGGATCAAAAATCGAGTTTCTAGGACTCGGTTTTACTTTAAGAAACCGAGTCTCTAAGACTCGAGACCCACGTGGGGCCTACGTGGCATTCTTAGTATGAAATCGAGTCTTTAATACTCGGTTTAAAAGTCGAGTCTTAAAGACTCGATTTATACGTGGATGCCACGTGGACTATTAACTCAAAAAACCGAGACTCAAAGGCTCGATTTCTACGGTGAAAATCGAGCCTTTGAGACTCGAGATGCTATTAAGTTATATAGTTAGTAACCCGGGTCCACTAACTAAATAGTTGGAATGTAATGGCTAAATACCCATTTTCGCCATAATTTTTTTTTTGGTTGCTAATATGTAGTTATATATTTATATGCAAGTGTAATTTTATTAAGAATAATTTTTTATTTATTTATAAAAGGTTCTAAACTTCTAATTAGTAATAATTATTTTATTAGAATAATATTTTAAAATTTTCATTCTTAAAATTTGATGATGTTTACGTTTTTTTTATTGGCATTTCCAATTTATAAATGCATGAAAAGAAATGAATATATGATATATTTTCTATGGTGTGTTTGGAAGTTTATAGATGAATGGAAGGAAAATAAATAAATATATATAATTTTATTATGATATCATTCATCTTTTATTTGTTTTTCTCAAAGTAAGGATAAAACTAGAATTTCACATCTATTTCATTAATAATATGTGGAGGGAAAGAAATAGAAATGAATGATATAAAATGATGTTTAGGGAATATTCTATCTTTTCCTTGGTTAGAAGGTTTTTGTTTTTGTTTTTTAATTTTTATTTATTTATTAAAGTACATCTTTAGCCTTTAAAGTTTAGGGATATTTTCCTTTTATCCCTTTATTTTTCAAATTTACATTTTAGTCATTCAAAGTTAATTCTATTTTTGTTTTTAAAAAAACATTTAATTCCATTTTTATATTGACTATGTCATCTATTTTCATCAAACCTATTTTGCGGCAACTCATAAAACCATTTACATGTATCTATATTTTTTAAATTTATGTGATACATTGAATGATGTTTAAGGAATATTCAATCTTTTCCTTGGTTGGAAGGTTTTTTTTTTAATAAAAATTTACTAGAGTACATCTTTAGCCTTTAAAGTTTGGGGTTGCTTTCCTTTTATGTTTTATCCCTTTATATTTAAAATTTCCATTTTAGTTATTCAAATTTAATTCAATTTTTGTTTTTTTTTTTAAATGTTTGATTCCATCTTTACATTGACTATGTCATCCATTTCCCTCAAATCTATAATTAGGCAGCAACTCATAAAACTATTTACATGTATATATATATATATATATATATATATATATTTTAAAGTCATGTGATACATTAAATAGACTAGTATATAACCCGTGCATATATATGATACAATTAAAAAGAATTACAATTATATACATATATGGGTTCAAATTATAATAGTGTAAGAGTTACATATTTTTTAAATTATAAATAGATACATGAGTTTTACTTCTTTTTTTTTTTTTTTTTGTGGATATACACATGAGTTTACTTTTTTTTTTTCTTTTCTTTATTGTGTTTTTAATAGTTTGTCTATATTAATTAGACTTTTCATCTTTTGCACAACATTAACTCACATAGAACCAAAAAAAAAAAAAAAAGATATAATACATGGTGCAAAATTAGATAACAATTAGAATTTAATTTAGAACCTAATTGGATTCTCTCGGTTTTGGCTATATATATATATATATATATAAAGTGTTTAACTCCGTGTATATGCATAGGTACAATTAAAAAAAAAACCACAATTATACGGTTCAAATTATTTATTTTTTTGAAAGAGGTTGAAATTATATATGGTATTAGCTTATACATTTTTTTTAAACCATAGATTTTTAAAATATGTAATAGTTTCTCACAGGGACGTACCCAAGATTTTAAGCTAGCGGGGGCCGGAGTATAAAGGAAAAAAAAAAAACTCCAAATAGGCATCCATATGGTATTAAAAAATTGGAAAAAATGCAAAATTGACTCTCTAAATTTTTTCAGATTTCATTTCAGTCCTCTAAATTTGCTTTTATGTGTTTCAGTCCTTTAACTTTCAGGTTTATTCAATTAAGGTTTTTCCATAAATTTTGTTATATGTTGTGGTTAATTTTTCAATTTTATAATTTTTTCTTCAAAAATTTTAAATTAAAAAAAATCAATTAATGATTGAAAAATATTTTCTAGATTTTTATTTTCAAAAAATTTTAACAAAAGTTAATGAAAATGCCTTAATTGAATAAATCTGAAACTTAGAGGACTGAAATGAACAAAAGTAAAGTTAAAGGACTGAAGTGAAATCTAAAAAAAGTTAAAGGGCCAATTTTGCATTATAACCTAAAAAATTATAAATACTCAAAATTGTTGTTTCTAAATACATTAAAATGCAATCATTTACCAACAAATTAAGATAAAAACATAAAAAAATAATAATGTTTTTTTTTATTATTAGGCTGGTTAGGATTTTTGTTGTTGAAGTTAGAGTATTCATAGTGGTGGTGCTAAAACAACTCACCTTAAAAAATTACTTTATCTATTTTACCACCTTACTTTATAATGCATCCAATATCAAACGTTTTATTTTTTATCACTTTATTTAAAATAATATAAAACAAAACTCATTAAAATAATAAAGAAAGCGAGAGAATTTGAGTTTTTTTTTTCTTTTTTTTTTATTGAAGGAAGAGATATAATCTTAACAAAATATTTTATTTTGTATTTAATAACTTGCTACAGTCAACTGGTATTTATACCAATTTATTGTAGTTGTAAAAAATTTAGCTTTAGTTTTAGCTTCTTTAATAACAAATGATTTTTTGTTTTTTGTTTGTAAAATAGTTTTTTTTTTTGTTGATAAAATACAATTACTATTGTGAATGTTTTTATTGATTTTGTTAAATTTTTGGATTGGATGGTTGTTATTTGGGTGAGGTTAGGCTTATTGAGGAGAAAGAATGCCTAAGGTTTTAGAAGGGGCCCAACTACAAAAAATAAGATATATAATAACTATATAAAAAAAAAAAAAGGGACCCGGGGGGCCCGGGCTCCCTTGGGCCCCCACCTGGGTCCATCCTTGGTTTTCTTACAAGGATGAATCAACATTTTGAAACCCGGACCGGACCGTACGGTCCGACCGGAAAAACCTCGAACCCCTCAGTTTTGCGGTTTTTTTAGCTTCAAAAACCGCTCTATGGAGAAAAAACAGGGACCCTTACGAACCGTGGTCGGACCGCACGGTTCTGAGAACCGTGAACGGTTTTTGAGGTTCGAACGGTTCCTCTTTGTTTTTGCTTTTCTGGTGAGTTTTAGCCAATACACCGGTATGAAGTTCTAATCAGATATAGAAGAAATGAAAAAGAAATGAAAGACCACGAAGAAGAACACAGATCGGAAGGAGATCTGATACTTTCAGATCTTGAACAAAAGGATTTGTAAGGGAAAAAAAAACTAGAGAAGAAGAAGACAAGTTCCTCAAAAAAAAAAAAAAAAAAAAGAAGAGAAGAAGAACACCGATCACGCCTTCGTCTTCTGCTGCCGCTTCTTCTTCTTCTTTCTTCTTTTTTTTTCTTCTTCTCTTTCTTTTTTCCATTGATGGAATCACTCTGTAATATCCTCTTTTTCGCTTAAGACTACTGCTGTGTTCTTTTACTTTCTTTTGTTACTCCTTTTGACTTGGAATTCCCAAGTCCCTCATGTGGCCAACGTTGGGAAGATGGAAGGTTTTAATAATAAAGGCAAAGCATTTTCAGCCGTTAGATTTAAGTATGCCAGAATGTACATGACGTGAGGTGGCATGCATACCAGGTGCATTAAATATTTAAGTTTGCCAACAGCCATTAGATTTTCAGCCATTAAATTTTCAGCTACACACATAACGTGTCATGCATGGTAGATACATTAAATATTTTAAGTATTTTTAAGAAGAGTAATGGTCTAGGCACAAATTATTTTACAATATTTTTATAAAATATTGACGTGATTAGTTTTTTATTGGTTTTCATTTAAACCTATCATTAATATCATATTTTTATTTACCAATAATCACTCATCACATCAACAGTTTGTAAAAATTTTTGTAAAATAATTTGTTTCTCTAGCATTATTCTTTTAAAAGTAATGTAGTGTCACAATATTTTACACAATTTTTTGCTAAATTTGACACATGGCAAAGTGTGAGTAATAGAAAAAAAATTATGAGGAGTTATTATTATTATTATTACAAGTTTAACTAATCAATATATAAATAAATAGATATTATATTTAATTTTGCTTAGGATTTGATATTTCTTATTTGTCTTGTAAAAGTTATGATATGAAATATATATTTGAAATATAGATATTTATATTTAATTGGATTATTTTAGTTAAATTTTCTATTTATACTAATTTAATATATTTATTTATATTTAAAAAATTATTAAATTAATTATGACATCATCACGGTTCGACCTAGGTTCGACCTCGGTCTAACCTTAAAAACCTTGAACCTCTTTTTTTTTACGGTTCATTGAACGGTTCGAGTCTGAAAACCATGTGATGAATCCAAGATTTTAAGTTAGCGGGGGCCAGAAAGAAAGAAAAAAAAAAAAAAAAAAAAAAAAAAAAAAACTCCATATAGAGACATCCTTATAGTAATAAAAAATTATAAATAATCAAAATCGTTATTTCTAAATACATTAGGATGCATTCATTTACCAAGAAAGACAAAGACAAAAACAAAAACAAAATAACATGTTCTTTTAATAATAGGTTGGCTAGGATTTTTTTTTTTTGGGTTAAAGTTAGAGCATTTTTCGTGATGGTGCTAAAATACAATCACTATTGTGAATGTTTCTATTGTTTTTGTTAAGTTTTTGGGTTTGATAATTGCTATTTGGGTGAGACTAGTTAGGCTTATTGAGGAGAAGGGGGGCCCAAGGTTTTGGAAGGGGGCCCAACTACAAAATTGAAATATATAATAACTAAAAAGAATTTGGACTAAGGGGGACCTGGGCCTCCTTGAGCCCCCACCTGGGCCTGTCTCTGGTCTTTCATTATTTAATTAGATTTAGATTTTTTTAGTTTTTGTACCCAATAATTCACTTGCCATAAAAATTAAAAAAATTAGGGGGTCACGTGGTTCAAAATTGAATTTCAATTGAAATCAAATTTAGAATCTTATTGGATTTAGAATTTTTTATTTTTAAATTCAATAATTCATTTGGCACAAAAATTAAAAATTAAATAGGACATAAGGCACATAATTGGACTCTAATTAAAACTCAATTTATCAGCATGTGTTACATGCTATATATAATAGCATGTAACCCATGCAAATGCATGGATGACTTTAAAATCAAACACAATTTTTATTATAAAATATAAATAATTAATCAAATTATTAAAAAAAATAGAATGTAACACATTCATACATATGGATACATTTAAAATTAAACACAATTTTTATCATAAAAGATAAATAATAAGTCAAATTATTTTTTTGAAAAAGTAAACATAATTAGTAACATATTAAAATTATTGCCTAAATTTAATACTACTTATGATCAATTTTTTTTTCTTAATTTTTAATAAGATAGAACATGTGGTGATTTTTATTAAGCATATGTGATTGGTTTTTTTTTTTTTTAATAAATTTTATAGTTCATTAATATCAGATACTTAGTATTTTGCACTCATTAATTCACTTGACACTAAAATTAAAAAAACTTAAATGGATACATGAGACAAACTTAATTGGATAATTATAGTGTGATCCCTACATTAATTTAGACACATGGCGCAAAATTGGATTTTAATTTCAAATTTTAATTAAACTTTCTTTTAGCTTTACCTACACACACACACGCGCGCGCGCGCATGCATAGTTTCTTACTTTTTTATTTGTTTAATAAATTTGATAGTTACTAGATTTATCAATTGGAAATACCATTGTAGGGTCAATGGGCTCAGAGATATGTGTTGGGTTGGCTCAAGAATGTTTGTTGGACTGGGGGCCCAATCCGAGGACATTAAATGGACCGATGATGTGGGAATATCAACCCAAAAGGCAGTGCTGATGGATGAGGAGATGAAGTCTAATTAAGATTGTCTGAGAAGCTGGTCCGAGGAAGATAATGTCCTCGGCCAAGTAAAGCCGAGGTAGGAAAAAGTTGCCCGACGTCCAAAGGTGGTATTCGAGGAGATTCTATAAGTAAGGATAAGCATGGTGAATGCACAGGATAAGAAAAAGAGTTATGAAATATCTAGGATAAGGCTGCTACCACCGCATTGAATACTCCGCAGCTAACTCTCTGGCCACATTAATGGGGGAAGTGATGTCTGGGTATTAGGGTTCAGCCTTATAGCTGCCTCTAAAGACTTCATGGATGGGCTGATGGGACAAGTATCTAAACGAGTAATCTGATCCTTACGTGGAGGATGGGGAGAAGAAGGAGGAGGATATAAAAGGCAGAGGAAGACATTCAGGAAGGGGGATCGGAGAAAAGAGAGAGACTATATACATTAGGATCCATAATTGTAATCTATATTTGAAAAGAGAAAAAGGGAATATAAATCATCCTCGGCTTGTGTCCGAGTACAGTTTCTGTTACGTAAATAATCCAATGTGAATGATGTTACAATCTAGCCTATCATATTTGTCATTCACCATCACTAGAACCTAAGTTTCAAGCCCACTTTCTACAAATTTTATTATATTGGGCTGTTTGGGCCTATCCCTTACTTACTGTTGGGTTTGGGTGCAAATTGTAACCTTATAATTGGCATCGTCTGTGGGAATCTTGTGTTCTAGAAAAGTTAACACTATGGTAGGCTTAGGTCCACACCATGCAGAGTCTATGGGGTCCTAGCGTGAAGATCAGTTCCTGCATCTTGAATAGGAAAGAGATCGGGAAGGCAGTGTGCACACAACGCACACTAGTAGGAGTCATTCACTAGGTGAAAGTAAAATTATCCATGAGGAAAATGCTAAGGCCATGCAGTTGGAGATTGACTACCTGAAGAAGAAGTTGCACCGCGAAAGGCGAAGGCGAAGGCGAACTCCCTCCTTTTCTGACCCTTCTTTTGAGGATACCTAAGGTAGTAATTACAGGCCCAGGTCAAAAACTCCTTCTAGTGAGTCTTTTTCCTACGAGGAGGAGTTAATCTAAAGCCCTTAAGGTAGTCCCTCATAACTGTCCCTATTGGGATTTTCATTCCTCCCTCTATGAAAGCGATCGTTGGGATTACTACCTCTCCCTCTCACCTTTCTAAGAGCCATTCTCCTTCCTTACAATATGTAAGGGATACCTTCGATGGAATACTATAACTAGCCTTGAATTGTTCAATCTTTTCATCAGAATCTACTAGAGAGGCAAATCTACCCATTTTTAGGAGAAGGTTAGAGGTATTGACTAATAGATAAAATGACAGGTGAGCCAAGGTGAGAGAAACACAGAAAAGAGAATAATATGTAAAAAGGTAGTGAATGAGGAAGTTTGGGAAGACTTACTTTAAGAAGAAATGACCAACTTGGACTAAATCTTGGAAACTGTGAGGGAACATGTAGATCGAAAAAGTTCGCAAGTTCGTTGTATGAGTGTTAAAGTGAGGAGGATGGTTTAAATTTTTGATATTTATATTAGTGAGAATTATGAAGCGGGAAAGTTCCCGCCTATGTTCCTATGCAATCCACAGCTGTTGGATGCGCATTGCGCCGTCAAATGTGGGGGACAAAAAGCTGTCAACATTTAATTAGGGGACGTTCCGCATGCTGAAACGTCAGGAATGTGCAGTAAGCAGTTTAAAGGACATAATCATTGTCAGGGAAGAGGTATAGCAAACACAAATTAACGGTAATAGATGTTGAGATCCTCTTTTCCTTCCGAAGTGGCAGAAATGAAAATCTCGAGGGGCTATTGTAGGGTCAATGGGCTCAGGAATATGTGTTGGGTTGGCGCAAGAATGTTTGTTGGGCTTGGAGCCCAATCTGAGGACATTGAATGGATCGATGATGTGGGAATATCAGCCCAAGAGGCAGTGCTGATGGATGAGGAGATGAGGTCTGATTAAGATTGTCTGAGAAGGTGGTCCGAGGAAGATAATGTCCTCAGCCAAGTAAAGCCGAGGTAGGAAAGAGTTACCCGGCGTTCGAAGGTGGTATTCTAAGAGATTCTATAAGCAAGGATAAGCATGCTGAATGCACAGGATAAGAAGAAGAGTTATGAAATATCTAAGATAAGACTGCTACCACTGTATTGAATACTCTGCAACTAACTCTCTAGTCGCATTAATGGGGAAGTGATGCCTGGGTATTAGGGTTCAACGTTACAGCTGCCTCCAAAGACTTCATAAATGGACTGATAGGACAAATATCTAAACGAGTAATCTGATCCTTACGTGGAGGATGGGGAGAAGAAGGAGGAGGATATAAAAGGCAGAGGAAGACATTCAGGAGGGGGGATCAGAGAAAAGAGAGAGAAAACACTGTATACATTAGCATCCATAATTGTAATCTATCTTTGAAAAGAGAAAAAGAGAATATAAATCATCCTCGGCTAATGTCCGATGACAGTTTCTGTTACGTAAACAATCCAATGTGTATGATGTTACAATCTAGCCCATCATATTTGTCATGCACCATCACTAGAATCTAGGTTTCAAGCTCACTCTCTACAAATTTTATTGTATTGGGCTGTTTGGGCTTATTCCTTACTTAATGTTGAGTTTGGGTGCAAATTGTGATCTTACAATCATGATGTGCTAATTGAGTTATAAAACTCTTTATAATTCTTTAGTTACTAAATGAGCATGCACATGTTCATCTTGAATAAGTAAAATTTAATATTTTAAATAAAGTCCTTACTCTTTCAAATGATTATATACATAATGTTAATACAAATTTAAACTCATTCGTTACTTTATTTGAAAAGTAGATGTCCATTTTTTCTTTTACCTGTTTTGATACATTTTAAGTGTGTTGGGAGATTCGAACCTTAGACGTTTTTATTGAAAATTCCAAGAAATGCTATTTGAGGATAATTTAAACTTTAAAACCTATAAATCATAGCCCATTAAAAAAAATTCTTTGACATTTGCATGAATTTTTTAAGAAACTTATACCCTCATACTAAAAGCCATATCATTCTTATAGGATTGTATTTTTTTTCATACAAAGTATGTTGTTTTTGAGTGTGTTTTAGCAACAAAGACTGAAATCTTCAACTATTGCCTTAAGCACCACAATGCAATGGATTTGGTCATGAGATTTTTGAGGAGGAGAGAGGAGGGAGGGTTGAAATGAAAATTTGATTTGGTTATTTAGCCGGAATATTGTGGATAAACTAATAAATTGCTTGAAACATTAATCATCATTTGACACTCTTTTTTTGGCCAAGTCATTTTGAATATATGCTCACACCACTTGATACGTGTTATAAATAGTGTATATAATAATACCTATACACATATAGTGTGATGGCACTAGGATTGTAGTTCAAGGGATGAGAATAAGAGGCAACGCTAAACATTCCATTTCTATATATTCTTCAACTTCTTTTTAATAATTTATTTTTTTTTGGGAATTTTTTTTTGGTAAATTATAAATTTTTTTCTTGACAATAAACAATTTACCTAGTCATGCACTACGGACCATGTTTTTACTTTTTTGGGGGGTGGGGTGGGAATGTGGTCTAAATAATCTCAAAATATATATATACAAATTGAACAAAACTATTTGTTGGGGAAAAGGAATACTTGAGAGGGTTTTTTTTTTTTTTGGGACATAAACTTGAGGGGTTATATATATATATATATATATATATATATGGATGAGAGGGGCGACAAAAGGAAAAAAGAAAAAAAGAATATTCAAATGATTTTTAAAGTTCATTTTGTCATGATTGTATATTGTTTAACGAGTAATTCTACCGTACCCCTCTCAAAAAGAGGGGGGTACGGTACCTACTAGTAGATAACCTGTTATACTAAGTTATCTTTTTCTCACATTATGCAGTTTTAATGTTACATGTGACAGTTCTGTTGCCACATTTGGCAGTTCCCTTAATTTTTTCTCACATTTGATGGTTTCATCCTCACATTGTGTAGTTCTAACGTCACATGTGACAGTTCTTTTATCACATTTGGCAGTTCCCTCACTTTTTTCTCACATTTGATGGTTTCATCCTCACATTGTGCAGTTTCAACGTCACATGTAACAGTTCTTTTGTCACATTTGATTGTTCCCTTACTTTTTTCTCACATTTGATGGTTTCATTCTCACATTGTGCAGTTTCAACGTCACATGTGACAGTTGTTTTGTCACATTTGGCGGTTCCTCTATTTTTTTCTCACATTTGATAGTTTCATCTTCACATTGTGCAGTTTTAACATCACATGTAACAGTTCTTTTGCCACATTTGATGGTTCTCTTACTTTTTTCTCACATTTGACGATTTCATTCTCACATTGTGCAATTTTAAAATCATATGTGAACGTTTTTTTGTCACATTTGGTGGTTCTCTTACTTTTTTTTCTTCACATTTGACTGTTTCATTATCACATTGTGCAGTTCCAACATCACATGTGATAGTTTTTTTGTCACATTCGGTGGTTCTTTTATTTTTTTTTCTCACATTTGACAGTTTTATTCTTACATTGTGCAGTTCCAACATCACACTTGAAAGTTCTCTTATCACATTCGGTGGTTCATTTATTTTTTTCTCACATTTGACAGTTCTATCATCATATTGTGCAGTACCAACATCACTTTTGACTGTACTTTTGTCACATTCGATGGTACCATAATTTTTTTCTTCTCATATTTGATTGTTCCATCTTCATATTGGACAGTACCAATATCACATATGATCGTATTTTGGTCATATTCTATGGTTTTTTTTTTTTTTTTTTTAACTCACATTTGACAGTTTCATCATCATGTTTAGTTGTACCAACATTACATATGGACGTAGCCAACCCAACCCAACCCCATTGAATTACCTAATAATCAATGAATATATATAACAAAAATACTTCCAAAGTCTCTAAAATTTCGAAATACCCTTAAATATACTAAAAATACCAAAATGCATTCTAACAATTAAAAATTTCCAAAATAATCTTGAAACTATCAAAAATTATTGGAATATCCTTAAAACCTAGAAAATGACCAAAATGATTCTAAAATCTAAAAAATGACTAAAATACTCTCTAAATATAAAAAATAATCGAAATACCCTCAGATACTAAAAAAAATTACCTAAATGACAATGAAATTTAAAAAATGACTAAAATGACCTTGTAACTTAAAAAGTGACAATAATGCCCTTAGAACCTAAAACTGACCGTAATGCAACTCAAACCTAAAATATTACCAAAATACCCATAAAACCTTAAAAATTACCGAAATGACCCTGAAACCTTAAAAAATTTTGAAATACCTTTGAAACTTACAAAATGACCAAAATACCTCATTAAACTTGAAAATGACCAAAATACCCCCTGAAACCCTAAAAAATTACCAGAATACCCTTAGAACCTAAAAAATGATCAAAATACCTTTAGAACCTAAAAAATGACTGAATGACCCTAAAGCCTAAAAAAATTTCTAAAATTACCCTAAAACATTAAAAACGATTGAAATAACCAAAAAAATCTCAAACAATGACCAAAAATACCCCATAATAGTTGAAAATGACCAAAATACCTTCGAAACCCTTTAAAACTACCAGAAGACCCTTTGAACCTAAAAAATAACTTAATAACACTGAAACCTAAAAAATGATTGAAATGACCCTGCAACCTAAAAAATTACTTAAATACGCTTAGAACCTAAAACAATGACCGTACTTTTGTCACATTTGGTGGTACTCTAACATCACATTTGACAATACTAATATCACATTTGACAGTACTTTTGTCACATTTAGTGGTTCTTTTTTTTTTTTTCCTCACATTTGACAGTTCTATCATCACATTGGATAGTACCAATATCATATCTGACCGTACATTTACATTTGGGTTCACCACTGAAGTCACTTTTTTACTTACTTATTTCTTTATATATATGTTTGTAGCAAAAAATGAGGATAAAGATGGCAATCCCACATTGGAATGGTTTAAAATACATAAAGGGATGATGACAAGTATATGTCAAAATTGATGGTTCCTTTTTTTTTCTCACCAATTACCATAATACCCTTGAAACCTAAAAAAAATTACCATAATACCCACTACTAGACAACTTGCAATACCAAGTTACCAAAACATCACATTTGATGGTACTATTCTCACATTGTACAGTACTAACTTCGCATGTGACTGTACTTTTGTTACATTTGGTAGTACCATCTTCACATTGTGTAGTACCAACATGACATGAGCTGTAATTTTGTCACATTTAGTGGTTTCCTTATTTTTTTCTCACATTTGATGGTACTATCCTCACATTGAGTAGTACCACATTACATGTGACTATACTTTTGTCACATTCGGTGGTTCCCTTTTTTTTTCTCTCACATTTGATGGTTCTATCGTTACATTGGCAGTACCAACATCACATTTGATTGTACCTTTCTCACATTCGGTGGTACTTTAATTTTTTCCTCACATTTAACAGTTCCATTGTCACATTGGGCAGTACTGACATGACTTGTGATTGTACTTTTGTCACATTCGATAATTTCCTTATTTATTCTTACATTAGATTATTCCATTATCACATTAGACAGTACTAACATCACATTTTACTGTACTTTTGCCACATTCAGTTGTACTTGTATTTTTTTCTCACATTTGATAGTACCATCCTCAAATTGTACAGTATCAACATGACATGTTACTGTACTTTTGCCACATTCAGTGGTTCCTTTATTTTTTTTTTCTCACATTTGATAGTTCTATTGTCATATTGGGCAGTACTAAAATCTTATTTGACAATATTAGATTATGTTGTAAGCAATCATAAAAATTAGCTCAGTTTAAACATTCAATCGCTATTTAACAAATCTTGTTGTTGGCTTATTTTGACAAAGTGGTGAACTAAATTAAGAAAAATGATATCTTAAGGACTAATTTGAAAATTGAAATAGAAGTCAGGTGACTAAATTGAATTTTAGCCAAAAACTTATATCATATCCTCAACCCTATTTATTTGTAGGGAGATATGTAGCATGCACTGTAAAATATTCCATCAGTATGCTAATGCTAACAAAGCAACACATACAACTTTTGCACTTCTTGTCACATAAATGTTTTACATGTCCCTATTTATTTATTTTAGAGAAAAACCCAGTTTAAGGACCTTGGTGGTAAATCAGTAGCAAAACTAAGTGTAATTGATTCCCTGTCAAAAGACAAAATTAGCTGCTTGCAAATTGGATGTCAATGGGTTCATACAAAAATATTGCAATAACATCCTAGAGGGTTTACCAATTCAACTTAGAGTTTTCAACTACGAAAAATGCAATTAGTAATTCCAATAAATTTTGGCATGAATGCATTAGCAATACTTCATTTAATATGAGTAATTAAGCATTTTTCTTTAGATAAAATTGTACATAGAGAAAGATTGATGCCAAATAAGCCATTTTGTAGGTTACAAACAGGTTCTAACTCCAAGAGTAAGACAACAAACTAATATTTTATCTAACTCTCTTCACCAGATGTACAGACTCAAAATGGGGTCTATCATCATTCCATGTGAGCCTGGGTTCAATGCCATCTTCAATTATTATATTCCTGGCTAGCCTGAAAGAGGAAAGAGTAAAAGTTCGAAGATTAGTGAATTGAAGAACTATTGACCACCTGAAAAATGTGGTGTCAAATCACGTCATGGCCCTTCTAGTTTGTTAAAATATTACACAATGCTAAAAAAGAACAACTTAATCTGCCAAGGAACCGGTATGTCCTTCAAGCTTTAGATTACAATTTTAAACTCCTATTATGCAAATAAAATAATGACCTTTTCAAAGCAACATATCCAAGTCATGCTCTTCCTTATAATTGAAAGCATCATCAAAACCAAAATTATTTTTCAATAGATCAACCTAATTCATCACAGAAAAAAGATGAGTATTTCTTGCTTAAAAATGGTTTTTTTTTTTTTTTTGGTGAATGACACATTCATCCCACCAGCCCACTCCACAATCATGGAAGGAGAAAAGGACTATTTTTGAGTAGGGTTTGTGGGGAAGGAAAATTCCATCCTGTCCGAATTGATCTATGTGAAATTCTGATAAAGAGTAGCTTGCAGATAAAGAAGGGCCAGTGAGTACTAAAAAGTATATATCCAAATAGAATATATATACTTCCAGCACTTCCAACTATGTAACAACCCAACAATTTTGCAAATTGTCCAACAAGCTGGCCTACAGCACCAAATGCTGCTGAAACGAAGACATATTCTCCTTTCTAAGGAGAACAAACTTCATGGAAACTAGCATAGGTGGTCATACCAGGCATAACTTTTTTAAAATGAAAAGCCAAAGTTAGAAGATTAGTGTACATTTACAGGGAGAATTGAACAAGATGCCCAAAAAATCAAGGGATATCTTAAATTAATGAAACTACTCTTTGAGACATGCATATCAATAGGGTATGTAGCATAATCACCTTCGTCTAAATCTCAAATTATTCCAATCTTTATAGAATAAGCAAACAACATACCAAAGTCGTGTATAGTATGAAAGGGGTACATCACTACGCATGATCTTTCTGAGGCCTTTGGTTGTTGTGAGTAGGCTATACTCTTCTCATCTAGTAGACCCCTATACCCGTTTATCGCTGCAAGTTTTCACAAAGGAAAGTTCACAATTGCAAGCTCAAAATTGTGCACAACATCATTTTTAACAAGCAGTCACTCATGCATATATATATATATATATTAGTCATACAAAAAATTAGTTAATCTTTTAGTAGTTTCTAAAATGTTTAACAAGGTTATTCTTCTCTACGCATTCTGCTTTCTTTCTTTTCTGTCATTTATCTCCTCTAGTACCAAAAAAACATACTTTGCATTTATCACCAACTATATCATATCATTTTATTTACCAATAAAAGATTCTTTATTGTGATTCCAACTTCATATATTACAACTTAAATGTACACCACATAGAAAAGAAATGAAATAGAAAAAAAGAAATAGCAACTCTATACCCGTGTCCTCCCTAGGACATGGAAGAAAAATTTATTTCTTTATAAAAACCGTTCCACCTTAAATACATAGGTGTTGCATTTTTCCTCTGCTAACCAAAAAATAAAATAAAATTTCAACACCACACTAACAAGAACCCACACCCCCTGATGAGCAGAACACAATTAAATAACAAGACATGAAATAGCTAAAACTATCAATATTTTGAATAACTAATTAAAAGTACCCAACATCCTTGGACTGTGTCGTCTTTTCTCTTAACAAAATTTTATGAACACAAAGATAACTTGATTATCTCTCCCTCTTATCTATTTTTGCTCCAGTGCACTATCTGCATCTCTCTAGTAAGAGGCGGGGGGGGGGGGGGGGGAAGAAGAAACAATTAAAAACAGCCAAATTTATGAAGAAATAAAACCATAATCAAAATCTATTAGACTAATTCTTTTTATTTATTCTTGAGCTGTTATTTGCTACTCCTTGGAAACCTCAAGTAACATGATAATTTCAAATTAACTCTGAGGAGTAGCATATAACAACTCAAGAATAAATGAGGCTGAAAAGGAAACAAAGAATAAATTATTCATATTAATAAGCTGAGTTATCTTGATAGGAAAAATGAAATGGTTATATATAAGCTGAGTTATTAAAATTAGATATTACTTTAAAAAACATGTTATAAGTGTTTGGACCCATTTACAAAAGCAATACACAGAGTAAGCAAATAATTAAACTTATTTAATAAACCCATCAATAATAGGATTAGTCTCTGGTTACACCACTAGATTAGGAGTAGGTTCTTAGTATTAACTTATATATGGGGTAGACTTTTGTCAAGTAACTTATTTCATTCCAATTAGGATAGCTTCAAATTTAACCCACCAAAACAGAGCTATTGAATGGTATGTTTCACAAGGTTTTCAGTTCAATCCCATTAGGATAGTTTCAAAACTAACCCATCAAAACAAAGTAAATGAATGGTATGGCTACAAATTTTTCACAACTACAATAGTCATCCCTCTACTCCCTCGCAACTTTCCCTGCTTCTTGACTCAAGATAAGGCATACTTTACAGCTAGCATTTCAGTTGATAACTAGAAATTCCTCCATTTCTCAATATCAAGACAGATACAGAAGTTCATTATCTATTGCATTTCACAAATCAATCCCTAAAGGTCTTCTATCACTATTGCTTAATTAATTTAACTTTAAAAAAAATAAAAAATAAAAAAGACATTTTTTTCTAGTGTGTTAGGACATATGTGGTTCATCTTCTTTCAAACATATGTCGATATTTTATGTAATTGGCTTATCCTTTGACAAAATATACTTTACTTGTAATTGGGTAGATTTAGGATGTGTTTAACGCTTCAAGAAATTGTGTTTCATGATCAAGTGTTGAAGACATCAAGTCTGTCCAAGAAACAAACTGGAAAGTGCAAGTTACTAAAGCTCGACATCTAGTTTCGACACATGCATCTATCGAGTTTTAGAAGCTGTTTATGCCCCGAGGCTCAACAGCTTCTCGACAGATCCTCGACACTTCTATCTGTCGAGATTTAAGGAAAACAGATTCTAATCTCTGTTTTGAGTCCAATCCGTGAATGTGTCTTTGAGACTTCTTTTCTCTTAACCCTAAACATATAAAAGGATTATTTTAAGGGCCGTTGAAAGAAGCACAAGTACACAAGTTGCACAAGTATTGAGAAATCCTTGTTCAAGTTATTTGTGATCTAAGCCAAAGTTCATGCCCTAGTTCATCTCTCTTGTGAAGAAGTTGCTGTGTAATGTGCATCGTAGGGTTTTGTAACCAAGCATCTTCTTGATCTTCATCGTGTGGATGAATTGAAGAACTTTGCAACCAACAACTCTCTCTTTAGTGGTGAATTGAAGTCGCGTACTAGGATTCGCGCAATTGGTTAATCACGTATTGGGAGCCGTACATCAAAAGGAGAAACTGTCATTGCAGAACAAGTTCAATTGGGTATTGGAGTAAGGGTTCAACTATAGGTTGGTAAAGTACTGAGATTCCTTTACTTGTAACCACTTATTGTGATAATAGTGGAGTTTCGGGAGTGGTGACCTTAAATCACCCGGTGGGGTTTTTGTCGTCAGGTTTTCCTTATTCGTAAACAAATCATCGTGTTATTTATTTTCTGCTGCATACTTTAGTTATTGGTGATTTGTTTGTGCTACCACGCTGTTTGCATGATAATTTGATTAATTAATAACTTGGCTAATTAATCAATTTAATTTATCACAAGAGGTCAACGCGTTTGTGGCCTATCATAGTGAAATTAGCGGTTCCATGGATAAATGTCATTCAAATATCCCCGACAACCCACATGGTTAGGTAGGACGAAATATAAGCAAAACAAGCTTTCTATATGAAAAATGAAACAAAAAGGAAAAAGGCCAAACCATAGGGGAAGAACAGCTCTTTATGTAGTCTCAATTTACCTTAAACCCCAATATTCACTGTCAGTGATTCATTTCTTAACTCAATCATCGATCAAATGAGCATTTAATAATCCATAATTCAGAGCTAGAAAATTATTGCTATTTACTCATGCAAACAAAAGGCATAACCAAATTCTAAAGACAAAAACAAAACAAAATGAATTTTCACTTGAATTAAGATAAGGAAAAACAAAACATACCCGGAATTGAAATGATACTGAAAAAGCTAAAAATACCCAAACTTTTAGAGTCAAAATGAGAAAAAAAAAAAAAAAAAAAGAAAAGAGAGACCCAATATTGAATATAAATTGATAAGACTAAAAAAATATTAAGAGTAAAGAGAATTGAAGAAATCTCACAAGTCGATGATAGAGATCCACTTAAGAGTGGAGTAGACAAAATCTAGTTCATCAGGTTTGAAGGAGTTATTGACGAAGCACACGACCCGAGAGAATGAGTCCTTCTCTCTCTTGGGCCATCGGTGGTGGAAGCCAAGCATTGCAGAGATGCATTGTTTAGTATTCTGAAGTAAAAGAAGGAACATCCACTAGGTTTTCAGTTTGAGAGAGAAGACACGAGAGAGGAGACACAAGAGACAAAACACTAACCGGTGTATTCTTGCTTTTATGTATTACCTACTTAACCGGTAACTGTTTTTTCATAAAAAATAAATAAACGGTTAGGATTCAAATGTGTAAAATCTATGACCAAGATTAAAGAGGGTACTGTACTCCCCTAAAAAAGAGGGGGTACGGTAGAATGACCCTTGTTTAACTGCTATTAATGTTGGTAACCTAGTGGTTGTTGAAAAACTGCTTTCTTTTTTTTGGCCGAATAAGATTTTGTCAAAACAAGAAGGAAAAGGAGGAAGAGGAACATTCTCCTTTTTTTTCAACCTTCAAAAATAGAGAGAGAGAAGGGGATGGTTCTTTCAAATTACAAGAAGCATCACAAGCTACTAAGTTATGAAGAGTAGAGGTATAAGATTTGGGATACAAAAAAGTAGACCAAAAAGGGAAAAAAGAGAAAATTTTGCTCAAAATATTTGAAATAGTTGAAGAAGCAATTCTATCAAAGCAAAGGCAAATACTATTAATTGGATCAATGACATTTAAAAACTCATTGGTCACCACCATAAACAAGTATGCTTTTTCGGTTATTCCATTATTCAACTTGTTGGATTTTAGAAAAATGTCAACTTTGACCTTGTTTTTCATTGGATAATAAGATTAGGCAAGGTGGCTTGCAATCTAAGCAATAGTTACTGCCGCATTAATTTAAGTATTCCCACCTAACACAAGTCGCATTTAATATTGAACGAGGGAGGAGATACCTTGTGGGACAAACATCTTCTAACATCCAGCATCATTGCCCACTATCAAGAGTATGGACTGAGTGTATAAATAGGATTTCTCTCACACTTAGAGGAGATTGGAAAAATTTAGGAATGAGAGTGTAAGAACTTCTAGAGAGTGATTGTATCTGCCCGAGGGTGCTTGCAACCTCGGCAACAAAGTATTTCGTATCAATTGGCTATTTGGTATGGCATTTTAAGCAACACTTTTTAGTTTTTAAACAATATTATATGTATTTTCACACACTTTTTTACCTACACGTATTTTTAAAAAATACAAACGTTATTAAAACAACGTTACCAAACGGGTCAATAAAGTGTTCATTCAGGCTTGGATTTTACTTATTTAGTTCTCCCATTATAAATTATTCTTTTGTTTTACTTGTTACTACAGCGTACCCTTAATGCAGAGTATTACACACATATACATTTAGATTAGGTTAGAATAAAAAGTCTATCTTGTATTAAAAAAAAAAAAAAAGTTACAATGACTAAAATCTTAGGATATGAATTCGGGTTTTATTTAAAGAGTTTTTGACCCCACAAATAGTAACAGTAACAACGAAAACAAAATAAATAATTAACCTGAACATATTAATTACTTCTTTATTTTCCGTTAAATTGGATGGGACAAACGAAATATTTTGTGGGTCCAAAGATCTCTAATTCTCTATTCTTTTTTCATTTTTCTTTTCTTTTTTTTTTTTGTTTTTTTTAATAAAAATATTTTGAATATAAAACTCTATCCATTTAAAAAATTGAGAGGTCATTTGACAACAACAACCAGAAAGTTTTTCAAACCGGCAATTAATTGTCAATTTCTCCAACCCACAGGATTAAAAAGGAAAGAAACAAAGAAAGATAAAGGTGCAATTTTTCCAACCAAACCAGACAACTACCAAACTAAGTTCACGCTAGAGCTTTTTGTACAATCAAATATATCAATTAATTCTGTGTCCCAATTTTCCTTTACAACGCCAGTACTCTTTAACAATATCAACGCTGTTAAAAGAGTACCGCCCAAATCAACATTTGAAACAAAATAAGAACAAATGCATGCACTACTTTGCTTAGAATGCGAATAATTCTAAACTAAAAAAAATAAAAAATAAAATGAAGTGCGAACTGACCTACTATACTTCCTGTTAGTGCTTCCTAAACTTTTTTGTACCTTTCTCTAAATTCACTTGGGCATATTAACACAGAGTCCAGACATAAACCACCTTTGATGTGTGTGCAATCAATTTGGATCATTGAAAACTTGATCTTCGTGGGAATGCTATGATTTTCAATCACAAAATCACCCACATGGTAATGAACCCAATTGCCTGGATCACATAAATAACATTCAGAAATTGCAGGCTGACCATTTGATACTGATAACTGGAACCGAACAGGTTTAATGTCCCAACCATGAACTTGGTCAAGGTTACAGACCCTTCGACCAAATCTTTTAGAGGCTTTGCCAAGCTGAAGCCGAAAGAATAGGCTATAGGTCCCCCGTGGAAATTCCAGCTCTAATTCTCCAAGTATTTCAACCCACCAAATTTGATGAAGATATGCAACTGTTTGAAACCTACACACACCAAAGAAAATAATGGAGTGGTCCAATCAATAATTGGAAGTATTTTAATTTTTCTAGTGTTCAATATAATAAATTATCATTTGTGTAATATTCTTCTTTGAATTATGATGTTGATAGGTTTATGATGAGAAAATTCAGGGGAAACTTTGTTTTTATTAATAAAAGTCATCGGCAAATGGGACATCACTTAGTAGTTTTTTTTTTTTTTTTTTTTTTTTTTTTTAATTTTTTATATTTTAATTCTTATATTGATTAGTAATTTGACTTACACATTTGCATAAGTGGCATTATTTCATTATTTAGGAGAATCATTTTAACCGTTCTATTAGTGAACCTAATAATTTCTCGTAAATTTAGATTAATAAGTAAGAAAAGTAAGTGACATTTAGTTTACATTTTGGACAACATGATATACAAGGTTGCAAGAGAAAGTGACAACAAACAAGATCCAATATTAGAGCATTCTCATCAAGAATGCTAAAATATTTAACATTTATCATTTTAAAATTTTACTTTATCAATTTTAACATACCACTTTATAATTCACCAAATATCAAAACTTCTATTATTTTACCATTTCATTTAAATATTCTTTTTTATTCTTTCTTTATGATTTCTTTATTCTTTCTTTTTATTAAACAAGTATATTTTTTAAACAAGTGGAGCCCGCTTTTATTAAACAAATATTTTTTCTTTTTACAATTTTGCTACAGTGGACTGCTATGTCTAGCAGTCCACTGTAGCTGTATTGTAAAAAATATAGAATTTGGAAGGATTGATGGAGGTTGATTTTTTGTAATTATAGCATATTGTATTTTAAATTTTAGCATAAATAGCATTTGCTTGCCTTGATGAGAATGCTCTTATACCATGTTTCCCGTTTAGCATTAAAATGCAGTTTGAGATGGCATTGAAATTGAAACAATCCTAATTTATTTACTGTTAAAAAATTAATTTATAAAATGGGGGAAAATATGGTTCATAAATTAAGCTCGGAATGGTTCAAGCTGTTGGAAGATATGCTCTATAAAATGTTTGTTAAAATCAAACACTTCACTGAAGGAAGAAACTCCTTAAGGAAAGCAAAACTAGCAAGCAATTAATTATCATGTTATGTTCAGTCAACTTCATTGGCATTTATAGAACTTAAAGGCAAATAATTTAATCTATTCCACATGGATCACACCAAGGAAAAAAAAAAAAAAGGAATATAATAATAGATTAATATTTTCTTTTTGGTTCATCTTTAAGGTCAACATATTGTCATACTCAAGACTAGAAGATTAATACGGGAAAAGAATACTTTGGCCACAAGGCAAGCTATCGTTTAACCAAATAAAATAAAATCTATTTAAATATATAATTTGATAGTAAAATGTTGTAAAAAGAAACCCACATTGATCAAGTCTTTGTGAGTCATTATTCTAGAGTGCAAATTAAACGCAAGCTTTCACCAAAAAAAATAAATAAATGCTAGCTTGCACTCTTTTTCTTATAGAATGCTTTTATTTATATTTATGTCATGACAATGGTAAAGGGTAGGGAAATTATATTAAAAAATGTTACTACACTTTGAAAAAGTAGTGCTTTCTATTTTCTCAATCTGGTCTAACGAGAGGATAGTGTGATATATATAATAAGGGGAGAAATTTCATTATTATACTATCTATAGGAAAACAATCCAATTGATTACAATGGAAATTGAAAAAGTAATATATCATCATGAGAAAATATCAAATAAAACAAGAACGTTTTTTTGGGGGCTTTTTAATGTTTTAATTTACTGTTCTCCTGGATATGCAGTATCTTTTGGTTTTTTTTGCAAAAGCACCAATTATATTTTAGGGTTGTTTGGTTACGTTGATTAAACAAAAGTTTTCACTGTTTAAACAACACAACATACATTTTTATAATATTTTTTCATTTATATGTATTTTTATAACACTTAAATAATGTTACTAAAATAACACTACCAAACGAACTTTTAAATTTTAATGACTTGCGGAATATATATATATATATATAATCTATATTAATGGTATTCTCTTTTCTTTTTATGTGTGAGTTTTTATTTTTTATTTTATTTTTTTAATAAAAAAACACATCCATCTTGAAACCAACGCTACCAAAACAAAAAACAAAAACTGGGGCGCTTCAAATGTCAGAAATGCAATTCTGACATTTGCTTTATGATCGCCTTGGGCTCTTTTGGGATAAATTTGCGAAAGCTTTTAATTGTAATAATTTTAAATCGAACTTCTGAACATGATTACTGGATCATCTTGTAAGCAACAATCATATTTGGAAACAGAACAAAGTTTCAAAAAAAAAAAAAGACAAATATGACGTAATTAAAAAAACTTGAATTTCTATGAAATTGATATTCCAACATATATATATATATATATATATATATATATATATAAGCAAGAAGGGATCATTATATTTCCACAGAAACCCAAGTCGTATCCAACAAAAACAATCTCATAGAATTGAATATTTCACCTGGATTCTTCAGTTGGAATATAATTCCAGTATCTTCGATCATCTATCCCCGTTATCCTCAAGGCCTTTGAAGAAACTGAGATAGAAACCTTACCACTCCTCTTGTCCAGCCAAACTTCCTAAAGTTAAAAAAAGAAAGAAAGAAAAAAAAAAAAAAGAGATTATTTTTAACTCATTCTTAATATATATAAGAGCTTTTTTTTTTTTTTCTTTTCAAAGAAGAAGGAGAGCTATAACTAATCTTTCCCACATAAGGAAAGTTGTTACAATCTTTTGGGCAAAATAAATTTGTTGGTCCTAAACTTTAACTCTAGAATGGATCACTCATCAGCTGGTACAAAATTTGCTCTCAAACTAAAGTTGAGGGACCAACAATAGATTTTTGACCTAATTTTTTCATTTTATAGATAGAATAAGTTGCTAGAATTTGTGACATTATAATGAAGAAACTAGCTATAGGAAGCTCTCAAGGTTTAGGGAATCAATGTTTGTAAGTAGATGACTGAAAATGAAACACACTCTGCCTATCTACTGAAATTGATCTATGTCTACTGAAATTGATCTATTTCATTGACTCCTTGTTAAGCACTTTGTTACTTATCTACCAGTCTACCGCCAATCATCAACAAAGGAGAGAGAGAGAGAGAGAGAGAGAGAGAGATGTACTTTAGTGTCATGATCAAATCGATTGGGTCGACACAGTCTTGCATAAATCTCTTTCTTGGCCAAGTTCTCAGGGCTTTCATGAAGAATTTTTCTAACAAGAAACTTATAATTTGAAGGCAACTTTGATTCCCACACAAAATCAGCCCAAGAAGCGCCACGAAAAGCACGGTTCAATCTTGCCAATTTACAGATCTCCGGTGGATCCAAGTACATAAGAATGGATGAGACACAATTCTCGGGCAGGTCACCAAGACTAGGTTTCGATGGAAGAGAGCCTCCATCATCACTCTCTGCTCCAAGACCAGAGAAAACAGCCCCCATAAACAATAACAAAGACTTTCAAGAAAAGAAAAGAAAAGAAAAGAAAAGTAAAAAAAAACCAAAGCTTATTGAAAAAAGAGGTTCAAAGGTAGAGAAGGAGGTGATAGATTAGTAGATGAGAAAAACGATTAGAGAGAGGTGATGATGCTGCCATTTTCATGTGTATAGAGGCAGAGTTCTTGGGCATGTGGCATAACTCATAAGAAAAGAAAGAGAGAGAGACAAAGCCCAAAGGGTCAAACAATAGAAAAAAAAAAAAAAGGATAATTAAAAGTAAAGCTTTCTAAAAGGAACGTGTATATGAGTGTGCATGGAATATGTTTGTTTCTGTGGGAATAATGATATGTTATTCTCACACGTTTAAGGGCAGAGTGGAAAAATAGTGGCCAAGCAATAATTCACGGAAGAATGGAACAAGTTCGTTGCTTTATAGAGCCTTAAATAGTAGTGTGGAACTGTGGATTTGGCATGGCTTGTCGGTTTATTTTATTTAAAAAATATGTGGATAAAAAATTGAGGGGCAAAAGAGTGAGGTTGTATTATTATTACTTTTTTAATAATTTAATAGCTGAGTGAGAAGTTTGAACTATGGGCATTTCTGCTAAAAATTCTAAGAAGTAAAAATTGAGATATAAGAACAAGTAAGTTAATTAATAAACTATAAAAACAGGCCAACAAAAACGAGCACAATTTTAGTGAGCAATGAGCTAGCTTGCATTCAATTTCAACTCTTTATGTGTAACTTAAAAGACTATTTGTGTATACTTTTAATTGCTCACGTGACATGCCTTATTATTATGTAACTTGTTTAAATGATTTAATGAATCAGGTTATTTAATTCATATCTATGATCTTATGAACCGCCACTTAATGAATTTAAGGAAATATTCCCAAATTGATTTAAAGGAAAACTTTATTTTTTGTGTTTTGTTATTATGAAATCTTCTATCAATATAAAGGAAAAAAACATATATAATATTATACAAATCACATGTATTATGCGAGGAATAAACTTCATCATGGTAACTATAGATGAACTCACCAATAGCTCTATGAACATTCAACAAATGTAATTAAGACAATAAACCAATTGAGTCTAGCTAAGTATTAAAAGTTTAAAATTGGTTCATATTTAATTTTATTTCAAACACATGTTGAGCTTGACTCATCACCAAGTGAGAGTTCATGCATGTTCAAGTTTGGTTCAATTTCTTATTAAGCAAGCTCAAGCTTGTTTACAATACTTTATTAACTTATATATACTTTCCCCATATATGGCAAAACATCACAACTACACTCGTTTACTTATTCACTAACCTATGCCACTAATTAATAACTAAATTGTAGTTGAAATTTTATTATTTAAGTTAATTATATATAATAGTTTTTGTTATGAAATTATTAAAAATGGAGTAATTCACCAACCTTATATGGTTAAAAATCATATAGCATTTTTCCTAGGATATAAAGTATAAACTATCTATATTATTCCATAAATTACAATAATGATGTGATATCTTAAGAACTTATTTACAAACCCACACAATTTAATCTCTAGTTCATATAAATATTTTTGATATATGTATAAATATAAATATTATATATATTTAAGTCAAGTTTCAGGCTCACTAGTTTGTTTGAGCACACGGTTATATTTGAGCTTAAATCTAGATTTGAGCTTGACTCTTGTTTGCGAAATAAACTAATATAAACAATTTGCTTTTTTATTACGTACTTCATTAATTCCCACTTCTTTTCACATTATTTTTCTCTTCTTTTGTTTTTGTTTTTTTGGTTAAAGTATAGACCCTTTTATGCTTATTGCTCCTTCTCATAGTAGATTAATGTGCTATGGAAAGATACGCTTGTCGGCAAGAAGATCAAGTCGCACTGAAAGGTAAAAAATGAACAAACCGTTAATTGCGATGCATGAAATTTGATGATGTTCTCTAATAGGGGGATCGATGGCATTGAGATAATGATGACCTACACTTTCTATGTTCAGTTTCCCACGTGATGCACTAATGGAAAATTTTCTCAAATCCCTTGGGGAAAAAAATCTCAAATCTATTTTTCTAATCTTTAGTGATTTACTTCTCAAAAATCATTTTAGAAATTTTATAACGATGATTTCCTGGATTTAATTCCTACTTTCGACTTAATGTAACAAAAAATAAAATTGAGACATTTTGCAACATTTTTTGTTTGAATTCGAATTTGATAAGAGTGAGGTGTAAAATTCATATTTTACACTATCCAATAAGAGATTGTTACATCAAATTTTTACTTAAAACTTAATACATCTTATTATACATAATAACATTTCAATAAACTCACAGTTAAGTTAGATTTTCAAATGGATATTAAAATTGATTAAGTGTGATTGTGCTTATTCTTTAATATGTAATATGATCATGTGGCATGCATGTTGGGATTGGAGGGGTAAAACTTGAGTTTTATATCACATCCTTATTGAATTTCATTTTTTGTTGTTGTTGTATATACATCATAAAATGCATAAAATATTGTCTAATTTATGTACTAATGTATATTACATATAATACCTATATAAAAAATTGTGCGTGTATTGTTGGATATACATGTTTATGTGAAGTCCTACATTAAATAAGAATTAAAAGAGGGAGTGCTAATCCTTTTTTTTTTTTTTTTAGCTTTAGCTTGATAAGTTAATAAATTTTACTAAAATTACAATTCTAATTTTTCTTAAATTCAATACCTCAAAGTTCATATTAGAAATATTTTTGTAGGAATAGTGTGAGTTTGGTTTTTTTTTTTTAATCTTTTTTCGATGATTAGTTTATTTGTTTATATATATTTTAAAATTAATTAACTTTTTAAAATTGTATTTTTGTCCTTTTGTAATGAGTAATGACATAAAAATGTGTTTAAAGTTTGTTTTAGTAGTGGGTTAGAATTGAATTTTATCATACAACTTGGGCTCCTTTGACGATAGCTAATCTTGTACTGCACATGTTTCCTTGTGACTGCATTATATTAATTATACACGAGAGAATATCTAGCTTATAAATAGTAGATGAATAGCTAACGAAATAGAAAAGGAAAGCAAAGCATTTAGAGAAATATTGATACTTTCAAACGGTATTAAGTATAGTTTGCGTTAAAAGTCGCAGCAAATCTTATCATTAACCCAAATCTTGGAAATAGTTTTATTTATTTATTTTTTACCCAAAGAAGAATTCTCCGCAGGGAGAGTTGGCTGCACAAAAACATACTAATATTTTTTGCCCACTAGATTTATTATTGTACCACAATAAATAATATTTTTACCCAAAGTTGGGGACAAGTTGATCCCTACCCGCCCCCTCGTGCTTTATGCCACACACTTTCAAGATTTAGATTTGTCTCCTAGCTATGAACAAGCATAAAGCATCATTCTAATGAAGCAACATGTGCTCGGATCATAGATTAAAAAAAAAAAAAAACCCATGGACTAATGTAAATGTGTGTGTGTGTTTTTATTTTGAAGAGAATGTAAATGTGTGTGACTTACCCAAAAAAAAAAAAATTATATATATATAAAAGAAGTAGGGGTGTGCATGGGTCGAGTTGGGTTGGATTGAGGGAATTTTTTGACCCAACCGGCCATGGTGGGTAAAAAAAAATTCGACTCAACCCGACTCATCACATATGTCCAACCCAACCCAACCCACATGGGTCGGGTTGAACCATGGGTTAGACTTTTTTTTTATTTTTTTTATTATTAAATTGAACTTATATTTTTTTTATTAATTATATAATATATTTAAATATATATTAAAGAAAGTAATAGGATTTTATATTATATATGTTTGTAGGATTTTATTTTATATTATATAATATATTTTACATTATATATTACTAAGTTTTAACTTAAAAAAATATTTATTAAATATATAATATATTTTAAATATATATTAAAATATGGGTGGGTCGGGTCGGGTTTGGCGGGTTTGTAATTTTATGACCCAAAACCCAACCCAACCCGCTACAAAAAAAATTTTTATAACCCAACCCAACCCAGCGGGTTGGGTTAGGTTTGGCGGGTTGGTGGGTTTTCTGCACACCCCTAAAAAAAAGTATACAAGTGGAGCAACTAGTACAAGCTAGATAAAAAAACACCTCCAACTGATACCAACAATAGAGACAGCGTACAAATGAGTTTTAGAATCCGTTTGAGAATAATTTTATTTAGCTGAAATTAAAAACTTTTTTTTGAAAATATGGTAGATAAAATTGTCGAAATAGTATAGTGAGATTTATAAATAGTATTAAAAAATGTAATAAGACATAAATAGTAGAAAAAATAAACTAAATAATAATAAAAAATGACTTTTTAAGTCATGTCAAACACAATCTTAATTAAAAACGTCCCATATCTTTTTAAAAAATGAATAATAAAATATAAGTCATATCAAACATTAATATTAAAATGAAATAAGAATTTTCTTCAAAATATTCAAATAAATGATGGTCTCTGAATCCACTAGTTCACATGAATCATGTCTAGTTTAGAACAATCTAGTTGATGTGCAGTTGAGTCAGCAGCACGCCTACGTACAGACCACAAATGTGTGAAACAGTCAGAGACAGAAATTGATCAAATTCATTATTGAACATGGTTGATTGATTTAGACCCAAAATCACTTTCTTTTAAAAAAACCTCAAAATCCCACTTGTTTAATTTAGTATTATTATTATTGTTATTGATTAGACCAAAAATGCTCAGCATCAGCATTACCTCACAGTGACTTTCCAATAGTAATAAGGTTCTGTATGCAATTGTTCAAGTGACAAGTAGCAATTATACCCTTAAAAAAACTTCATCAAAAAAAAAAAAAAAAATTATACCCTTAAAAAAACATATTGCTCTTTTTTTTTTTTTTCGCATTACTTAGCTTTTCCTTAAAAAAAGTTAGTTTATTTTTTCCACATTTCTAGACGATCCCCTTGAAGATTTCCAAAAACCCTTTGTCTTCAAGGTAGAAATGCCCACAAACAATTGTTACTTCTGTTAACTCTAGCTAGTTCCTATTTCCCCACTTTTCTTTAGTTTTTCTTATATTATAAATATTTTCCACTTTTTTTTTTGAAAAAATTATTATTTTTCTTTATTGCGTGTACAATGTTTAATTCGGCTGTGTGCCTTCTTGGCAGCCAACCCCACCCAAAGTCCAATCATTATTCATTTGTTCTAAATTTGAATATATCAAGCTTTTTTTTTTTTTTTTTTTTCAGGGAGCGAAAGATATGAGCAATAATATTTTTTGACGGGAAATACTTGACTTTACTAAAAACGAAAGGACAAGTTACCTTCTGTCATGCATACAGGCAAGTTTTATAAAACTAGGACATTCTTCTAGTCATACAACATAATCCTCAACATTTTTAGCGTGTTGAGTTGGTAAGTGAGTAGGACATTTTCCTGTCGTTTAGTATGAATAACCTTCCACAGCCTAAAGTGCGAGACTTGGTCCATTATTCCAACGAGCACAGTGACTACTTAAGAAGGTGGCGAGCCTAGTCCTTGCAAGGCGTTGCAAACTAGCAAAGAGTCACTTTCAAACTCTGCATCTCTGATTCCAACGTCCTTTGCAAACACGACCCCAGCTTCCAAGGCTTTTGCTTCAGCTTCTATTGCACCCAACGACCACTTCCACTTCTTGCTTAAGGCTGCGACCACTTCCTCGGCGCCGTCCCTGATTAATACTCCAGCTCCTGCTTGCTTTCTGTCCGAGAAAACGGCACCATCTATATTCACTTTATAGTATCCTTGATGTGGGGTTTCGCCAAGAGAACAAAGGCACAGGTTCAGCTTGGTGCTCTGTTTTTGCCTCATTTGTAGACTGAAACTCTTCCACCAGATGCAAGGCATTCCTGAGAATTGTTCTACCTGCCTTTCCTTTTACTCCCGTCCAAAGATCGTTTCTATTTTTCCGTATTCCCCAGCAGACTCTACTAAATTGTTCCATTTGCCCAGGCCGAAGGTGATCACACCTCTATAGGTTCTCAACCACATCCAGGAAATTCCATTGCATTGAGATTTCAAACAGCAATTCAAATTTGCTGTTGTTCCACACTTCTTTGGCATGGTCATAGCTCCATAGTAAATAACAGACCGTTTCCTCATTATTTCCGCAAAGCTCACATATTCCATCTGATGTAATTTTCCTCTTTGCTAAGTTGGATTTTGTGGCTAAAATACCCCGACCTGCCTTCCATGCAAAGCGTTTTATTTTCTGTGGGATCTTCATCAAGAGCCATATGGACTTCCAAATTTTCCTCCTAACTGTCTCGTTCGAGCAATTAGCCCTGGTGGCGCATGCCTTCTTCCAACGCTAGTGCGTAAGCACTTTTGACAGTGAACTTCCCATTCTTATTTTTAGCCCAAATCAGTCTGTCTTGAGTGTTGCTTGAACTCAGAGGGATACCCAGACTAGCATCTCTGTCTTCGGGTATAAACCAACTATTCAGCTTGTCAATATTCCATTCACTTGTTGCTCTGTTTATAAGCTCACAAACCAGAGTATTAGTGGAGTTTGGCTTTTCCTTTGTAATCACCCTGTACGTGCATGGTCTGGGAATCCATGTATTGTGCCATACCCTAATCTTGTTACCATTCCTTACTTGCCATCGTATACTCTTTGAACTATGCTCTATGCCGCCGTTAAACTTCTCCACGCATATAATGGACTCCGGCCCAATGTTGCCTCAATAAAACTGCAGTCCGGGAAATATTTCGCTTTATAAACTTGACTATTTAGGGAGTTGGAGTTGGTTCGAAGCCGCCAGCTCTGTTTGGCCAGGAGAGCCAAATTGAAGCTTCTTAAGTCTTGAAAACCAAGGCCTCCCCTGTCTTTAGGGAGACACATCGTATCTTAGTTTAACCACACGATTTTCTTCTCATTCCCGATTTGTCCCCACTAGAATTGTCTGATCACAATAGTAAGCTCATCACAGAGATTCTTGGGCAGCAAAAACAATTCATGGTGTATGAAGGCACGACTTGGGCTACAGACTTAATCAGAATTTCATTCCCAGCAGGTGTTAGTATTTTTTCCCTCCAACCTGCAAATTTGTTAGCCACTCTCTGTTTAAGTTGCGCAAAGGTATTGTTCTTAGACATCCTCACCAGTGACGGCAGACCCAGATAGGCTTCATGAGGTTTAATCACTTGTGCGCAGAACATAGTTTTCGCCGTTTCTTTTATTCCATTGTTAGTGTTTGGGCTGAAACACAGGGAAGTTTTGTGGCAGTTTAACTGTTGGCCAGAGGATGTTTCATAGACCTTGAGAATTCTTTCAATTTCCATGGCTTCACTTTTCTGTTGCTCTTCCAAATATCAAGCTGTCATTGGTGAAAAATAAATGGGATATTCTAGGACCATTAGCTGAGGCAGCCACCCCTTTAATTGCATTTCTTTGAGCCGCATGGTTTAGCAATGCAGACAAGCCCTCGACGCACTAGAGGAATAGATAGGGCGATAATGGGTCACCTTGTCTCAACCCTCGTGTTGGTTGGATAAAGCCATATGCTTGCCCATTGATCCGTACTGCATATTTCACCGAAGAAACACACCTCATCATAGTGCTAATCCAATTCTCATGGAATCCGAGCTTCTTCATAATCTGTTTCAAACATTCTCACTTAACTCGATCGTAAGTCTTGCTCATGTCCAACTTTATAGCCATCTCGCCACATTTACCCTTCTTCTTTTTGCTAATATGGCTCATCATCTCATGTGCCACCAAGACATTGTTTGTGATGAGACGCTCCGCCACAAAACCGCTTTGGTTCTCTCCTATGATTTCCTGCAGCACTAATTTCATCTTGTTCGCCACAACTTTTGAAGCTATTTTGTAAGTCACATTACATAAAAAAATTGATCTATAATCACTCACTTTTTCTAGGTTCTTGGTTTTTGGAATAAGCACAATGTGGGTTTCATGGAATTTTGGAAGGGACACATCATGGTTTAGAAAATCAAGTACATTGATAATGACATTGGATTTAACAGCAGGCCAAAAATGATGATAAAATAAAGGTGGCATACTGCCCGGGTTAGGTGTTGTTAAGGGGTGCATTTGCTTTAGTGCCTTCTCCACCTCCATAGCATGAAAGTCTTGTGTGAGAGTAGTGTTCATTCTTTCATTGACCTTGGATTGGACTGGATTGCATCAATCATTTCTTGCTCCACCTTCGACTTTGAGGTAGTGAATAGCTCCTCAAAATATCTCACAAAGGTCTGCCTAATCTAATCTACATCCTCTAGCCACCTGTTATTTGCATCCATAATTATGCTAATAGTACTTTGTTGGTACTGGTTTGAGGCCTTAGTGTGGAAAAAGGTGGTGTTTTTATCCCCTGCCCTCAACCAATTATTTCTACTTCTCTGTTGCCACATTTTCTCTTCAATGCCAAGCCACCTATTTAACTCCACTTTTGTTGCATGAATTGCCTCCAAATCCGTACTAGTTGCCTTTATGGTTTCAAGCATTTGAAGCTTTCTTTGTAGGTCAGCAACTTGCTTTCCCACGTGGCCAAAGGTGTGTGTATTCCACGACCTCAATGACATTTGACATTCCTCTAAGCAAGCTTCTAATGGCCACTATGAGTGGCTAGTCTGTCCCCTTTCCCATGACTCTTCCACCATATTTTTACATCTCTCATCTTCAAGCCACATAGACTCGAAGCGGAACAATCTTGAATGCCTCCGTTGCTGTCATGGAAGGCTAGTTTCCTTGAGCACTAGAATGCTATGGTCAGACACCGAGTTAGATAGATGGTACAACTTCACTAATGGAAAAGCAACTGCCCAATCCATAGACACCAATGCTCTATCTAGTCTCTCTCGCACCCATCCTCGACTTCCTAATCTTCTACTCCACGTAATCCGAGCCTACATATCCTAAGTCTCTCAAACTGCATCTATTGATCACCTCACGGAAACATCGCATCTGCCCTTCCGACCTAACCCTGCCACCAACCTTTTCCTTAGCATGCATTATTTCATTAAAATCCCCTATGCGTACCCACGACAAGTTACTCCGATGACTAATACTCTCCAACAATGTCCACGACTCCCCTTTTTTTCTTGTCTCCGGATGGCCATAAAACTCGGTAAACCGCCATTATTTCATCCCTTGTTCTTCAGACACTGTTGTGTTGCTATGCCCTGGGGACTATGACAATATATCAATCTGCAATGGTTTCTTCTACAAGAGAGCCAAACCTCCTGCCTGTCGTATACTCAGAACCACTAGTCCTTGCTGTCATTCTATCTTACGCTTAATTCCATCCATTTTCGTAACATCATACTTAGTCTCCATTAGAAAGACTAAGGTGGGATTTTTCTCCAACACCACCTTTTGGAGTGTATTAACTGTTAGGGGGGTTCCCAACCCCCCTACATTTCCAACTGATGGCACTCATTGTGTCCAGCGGGGCTGCGCAATAGCCTCCGCCCTAGTGTTGTGCTAAAAGTTTGTCGAGCTCCTTTATCTCACCCTCCATTTTAACCCACTTCCCATTGTCTTCCTTGTTTCTTAATTCAGCCAGTGGTGTTCTTGCTCTTCTTTTTATTCCTATATCCATCATCTCATACTCCATGGTTAAAGCTCCGTTGTTAGTATCTCCTTGGTGTTGTGTTTCTTCCCTGTCCAACTTCTTATCCTTCCCAAGTCCCTCTTTGTTTTCTTTATTTTTTCTTTCGTTACCACCTCTGATCTTGTTAATACCCTGAGCCAAATGATGTTTTGTAGAGGACAGCCTCAAGCTAAAAGCCATCCCAAATTGAACCAAGCCCATTTCCTCATTCTGTTCCTGCATAGGCTTAAGGAAAGTGCCCTGAGGCCCATCTTTGAAGGATTGGATGTGGGCTGTAGCGTGTGGCCCACTTGCATGATTACTTTCTTTCCTCCCCAACGTGGCCATATCCAAACCGTGCACATTATTCTCCCCTGCAGCACGTGTTGCCTGGCTTGTTTCTAAGATCATGGTAGATACGTTGCCATTAATAGCGTCATCAATTTCCCGAATCTGTTGATCAAAATTTAAATTATGCAAAAAACCCTGGTTTCTGATACGGGCATGAGCTGGAGAATCGGTCACCCTTTCCACATCAGCCCTTGAGTCCGCCACCCTCACTATCTCATGTAGATGCTTGTCGTAGCCACTCACCAGTGCCGGCGTTGAAATAGCCCCTCCATCCAATTTTTGTTCCATATCTCCCCTACTGCCTTCCCTAGAACTATTCCCTCCATTTTTGCCGGTCATAACTAGCTATGGCTTCTAGTTTTTTTCCTGCGATGCACGCAACCATGGACCAAATTGTTTCTCTTCCGGCCTTAGTGTGTCCTTGCTTTGTAACCCCATCAGACAATCACGTTCATCATGGTCTATCTTTTTGCACAAATAACAGAATATTGGGAGCCTCTCATATCTAAAATTCACCCTGTGCGGGCATAGTCCCTCCTGGCCATTCGCCCAAAGGCCCATAGGAACGATTGCCCGTGTGGGTCCCATTCCAGGCCCATTTGCTCATTAGCCCACCAGAACGATCGTCCCCTTTGGGTCCTAACGCTGATCAGTCTAGTGGGCTTACCCCGAACCTACCTAACGTGCACTGGGCACCCCAAAGGCAAAAGCTAAGCCACCCGAGATATGCTTGGCAGTTGGAAACCTCGTCCCGCCGGGCGAACACCCCTCCCGGACCCAATTCGTATTATATGCACCTCATACCCGCGCCACCGGGCTATCCGACTACCAACAGAGATTGTCGGTGCCGGGCCGGGCCACCGTCACTTTGAAAATCCTTCTGCCGGGAAACGGGCATGGCAGTGGAATCAAGTTCTGATGCCACCATCGTTCTCTTTACGCTCGTAACTACCCATCCACTAAGAAGGAATGGCATTGGACCTCTCCATCCATTGAGCTAGAAGATGACTGCAGCAATCCAGCGAGTTGTGTCTATAAATAGGGAAGAGGGGATCAAAAGGAGGGGGCCGGAAAAAATACGAAAGGAGGAAGGAGAGAGACAGGACGCTTGGGCTGCCAAGCAAGGAGTCACCCCATTGCAGGAAACACTGAAAGCCCACAATACAAATAGATTGTGAGCCTAATTCATCATCCAGGCCCAGTCGCCGCTCTTGGGTACGCATAATTGGCGCCGTCTGTGGGAATCTCCTGCGCAGCGGTGGCTTTTGCTAGGCACCCTAGGAGAATGTCAGGGAGTAGACAGGGAAGTTATGCCGAAAGTGGTTCTAGCGGGTCGTCACGGGGGTCAGCGTGGCGAGAAAGGAGACAGAAGAGGTACGAGGACCGGCGGTGAAATAAGGAAGGGGAGTCCGGGCTTGGGGAAAGGTCGTTCCAGACACTTCAGGCAGTATCTAACGCCTCAGGGCGTAGAAGCCGCGAGAGAGATGACCAAGATCCTGGGCAGAAGGATCGGGAGCTAGAGCGACTGTGCAGGTTGGTAAGAAGCCTGGAGTTAGAAGCCAGAGTCAGACACTGAAGAAGGGAGTAAGGACGACGCAGGGAAAGATCCATCAGTCCAGAGGCTCACCGCGCAGCAGGATCACAACAGTCCAACTCTCGTCGGCAACGCGAGCGTTCACGGGAATACGCAAATCGTGATTCGACCTTCCCGAAAGAAGGGCGACCTCAAAACGCGGCCATGGACGCCATGAGTAGAGCACTGCGCCAGGCAGCCAGGTCTCCATTTTCAAGGGATATTGAGGGCGCCCTTATGCCGAGCAGATTCATGAGACCACTGTTCAATTCCTACACGGGAAAGACTGACCCGGTGGAACATGTGAGCCACTACATACAGATGATGTCTCTACACACCCATAATGACGCATTGATGTGCAAAGTCTTCCCATCGAGCCTCGGTCCCACGGCTCTGAGGTGGTTCAACGGGCTAAAGAAGGGATCGATCCACGGCTTCTCGAAGTTGATCCAGGAGTTTGGTATACGGTTCATGACCTGCAGCCGAGTCCCTCAGCCCGTGGATGCCCTACTGTCAATGAAAATGGGGGCCGAAGAGACCCTTCGCAGCTATGCCGGCCGGTACTGGAAGCTGTACAACAAGATTGGAAGAGGTAACGAGAAAATCGCGGCAAGCACCTTTCGCATGGGACTACCCGACGACTCTGGGTTAAGGGAGTCCCTAACAAGGAAGCCCCCCGAGGACATGAGACAACTAATGAGACGCATCGAAGAATTCAAACGGCTGGAGGATGACCGGATACAAAGTAAAGGGAAAGCTTTGGTCATAAATTACCCTCGGAATGGCGGTTTTCAACCCTGGCAACGGAGGGATGTCAGAATTCAAGAGCTTGGATTGGCAGTGGGGGGCGTGAACGTAGCCTTCAAGGAACCAGTCCACAGAATTCTCGATCGAATAAAAAACAAGCCCTACTTCAGGTGGCCGAACAGGATGTCTGGCGATCCGTAGAGAAGAAACCAGAATCTATATTGCACATACCACAAGAACAAAGGGTACACAACCGAACAATGCAAAGTACTCAAGGACCATTTAGAGCAGTTGGTGAATGCTGGGCACCTTAAGGAGTTTATAGCAACAAGGAACCAGGGGGCCGGCAGAATGCTCATACCCGCGGGAACCCCCTCCCACCTCCCGTGGCAATAATAGAAGTCATCTATATTGTTTCGAGAGAAGTATCGACGAGGGTAGTCTTGGTCGTGACATCGACAGGAGAGAGCCCATGGCAAATGTCCCCCTGAAAAGAAGCAAAGATGCATCGCCCAACCCATTGCCTTCGATGACGGCGACATGAAAGGCACCATTCAGCCACACGGCGACGTCTTGGTGGTCACGGCCCGCATAAGGGGGTTTGTAGTGAAAAGGATAATGGTAGATCAGGAGAGCGGGGCAGACGTGATGTACCCCGACTTATACAGGGGGCTCGGGTTGAGGAAAGAGGATTTATCCAGGTACGACGCATCGTTGATGGGGTTCGATGGCCATATGGTTGTCCCGGAAGGGCAAATTTCACTCCCCGTTAGCATGGAAGGAAAGGAGGTGACAGTGACTTTCATAGTCGTCGCTTCTTACTCATCGTACACAACGATCCTCAAAAGACCTTGGATTCACGAAATGGGGGCCGTACCTTCCACACTACATGTAAAGGTCAAATTCTGCACAGAAGATGGGATCGCGGTAGAAAGAGGCTGCCAGCAAGCGGCCAGGCAATGCCAAGTAGCTGCCGCGAGAAAAGTGGCCGAGAACACTACCTTATAGCAATCACAACGACCCCAAGTAGGAGCAGGAGTTGGTTGTGCCGAGGATGTGTTGAGGGTAAGCATTCTTTCGGACAGTGATAAACATTTTCAAATAGGGGCGGGCCTCAGAGACGAGGAAAGGAGGGAACTGTTGCTCTTTCTAGTGCAAAATGTGGATGTGTTCGCTTGGAGTCCGTATAATGTGCCGGGAGTCGACCCCGAATTTATAGTCCATAGACTTCACGTAGATCCTTCACACCCCCCAAGAAGGCAGAAGCAGAGGAGGTCGGCGAAAGAGCATGTCGAGGCGGTAAGGCAGGAAGTGGCGAAGCTGAGGGAAGCAGGGGCTATAAGGGAGATTTTCTTTCCAAATTGGCTCGTAAACACCGTGGTGGTACGAAAAAAGAATGGCAAGTGGAGGGTCTACGTTGATTTCACTGACTTGAACCGAGCATGCCCCAAGGATCCATTTCCTATGCCGAGGATTGATCAGCTAGTGGATGCTACGTGTGGACATCCTCGACTGAGTTTTCTAGATGCCTTCCAGGGTTATCACCAGATCGCGCTGGTTGCCGAGGATCGGGAGAAAACGGGGTTTATAACGCCTGATGCCAATTACCATTACACGGTAATGCAGTTCGGTTTAAAGAACGCGGGGGCTACCTATCAACGGATGATGACGAGGATGTTCAGGGACAAGATCGGGCGAACGGTCGAAGTGTACATTGACGATATGGTGATAAAAAGCAAGCAGGAAGGATAGCATGTCGGTGACCTGAAAGAAATATTTGAGATACTGAGGCAACACCGTCTTCGCCTCAACGCTGACAAGTGCACATTTGGCGTGGGCTCCGGCAAATTCCTGGGATATTTAGTTACGAAGAGGGGTATCAAAGTAAATCCCGAGCAGATCGAAGCCGTGAGGCAACTCAGTCTGCTGAGCAATCTGAAAGAAGTTCAAAGATTAACTGGCATGTTAGCTACCCTAAATCAGTTTATATCCAAGTTCGTTGACTAGTGCCGCCCTTTTTACCAACTTTTAAAGAAATGGAAGGGTTTCCGATGGGACAAGGAATGCGACGAAGCCTTTTATGACCTAAAGGAATATCTTGGTCAAGCCCCGACCCTAACGGCATTAGAACCCGGGGAGGACCTCTACATGTACCTATCGGTGTCAGAGCATGCTGCCAGCGCCGTGCTTTTGAAGGACAGCAGCGTGCAATTGCTGGTCTACTACATAAGCAAGACATTTGTGGATGCCGAGAAGAGATACTTGCCACTGGAGAAGTTGGTGTTGGCTTTAGTACATTCCACTCGGAAACTGCCCCACTATTTCCAGGCCCACACCGTCTATGTTCTGACAGAGTACCCACTCCAGTCGTTGCTGAGAAGATCAGACTTCACCGGAAGGATCGCTAAATAGGGAACCTGCTTGGGCTCTTTCGACATCAAGTACAGACCAAGGAACTTGGTGAAGGGACAGGTACTCGTGGACTTTATTGCCGAATTCTCACCGAGGGGACCGGACGTTGTTTGCTCGGTGGAGGTTAAGCCTTGGAAAGTGTTCGTGGACGGTGCCTCCAACACAGCTAGAGCAGGGGCGGGGATCATGGTGATCACCCTGGAAGGAATGAGGTTGGAACAATCATTCAGACTGGGCTTTAGGGCCTCTAATAACGAAGCTAAATATGAAGCGCTGTTGGCTGGGTTAAGGGTTGCTGCGGATCTGGGGGCTGCGGAGGTAGAGGTGTACTCGAATTATCGGCTCATTGTGAACCAGGTGCTGGGGCATTTCGAAGTCAAAGACCCACGGATGGCCGAATACCTGCAGATCGTGAAGCAGGCTTTAGGCCAGTTTTCTGGAGCAAAGGTAGAGCAAATACCGAGGGGACAAAACCGCCACGCTGACTCCCCGGCCACTTTAGCATTGTCGATAGGCAGTGAACTCCCGCGGCTAGTCAAGATAGAGCTGGTGAAGGAGCCGAGCATCAGGGCAAATACGAAAGTATTACACGTCCAGGCCACCGAGAGGTGTTGGATGGATCCCATAATTGAGTTTTTAGCCGAAGACAAAGTCCCGGAGGACGAAAAGGAGGCAGCCAAAGTGCGGCGAAATGCTCCACGGTATTGGCTATCTCCAAATCGGAAGCTACATTGGAGATCATTCGGGGGTCCATACTTACAATGTCTACACCCCAACCTGACTGAAGACCTCCTAGCCGAGCTCTATGAGGGCCTCTGCGGCAGCCACATCGGTGGGCGATCCTTGGCGCACCGAGCAATGACTCAAGGATTTTGGTGGCCGCAGATGCAGAAGGATGCCCTTGAATATGCAATAAGATGTGAACAGTGCCAAAAACACGCGTCAATGATCCATCAGCCTGCGGGGAACCTGAACCACGTCAGCAGTCCATGGCCCTTCGCCCAGTGGGGATTGGACATAATCGGGCCCTTTCCCCGATCAACCGAGAACCGAAGATTCGTGTTGGTTACGGTGGATTATTTCACTAAATGGGTAGAAGCGGAGGCACTGTCAAACATTCAGGACGTAGACGTCAAAAAATTCGCATGGAAGAACATCATAACTAGGTTCGAGGCGCCGGAGGGCATTCCGTGAATTCTGCGAAAATCTTGGCATCCGAAACCGCTACTCTACCCCGACATACCCATAAAGCAATGGCCAAGTCGAAACTACGAATAAGGCCATTCTCAACAGGTTGAAGAGGAGGCTGGACGGAGCCAAGGGCAAATGGGCCGAGGAGTTACCAAGTGTCCTTTGGGCACACCGGACAACTCCGAGGAGATCCACGGGGGAAACGCCTTTCTCACTAGCTTATGGTGCAGAAACCGTTATTCCTGTCGAGATAAACCTGTGCAGCACTTGGGTAGCTGAATTCACGGTGACCGAGAATGACGAGTTAATACTAAACCAACTAAATCTATTGGAAGAGCGCTGAGAATCTGCGGCGATCCGGCTGGCGTAATACCAGCAGCAGCTTGCCCGGAGGTACGACAAGAATGTAAGGAAAAGAGAATTTTTCGCCAGTGATTTGGTCCTATGAAAAGCCGTGGGGAACGCCCAGGACCGTAATGCGGGGAAGTTGGCCCCATCATGGGAGGGACTGTACCGAGTAACGACAATTGCTGGTGTGGGAGCTTACTATTTGGAAGATATGGGTGAGAAACCGCTTCCCCATCCATGGAATGTTTGTAATCTTAAGAAGTTTTACCACTGATCTGTCACGTTTGGACGATGTAATCTTGAGAAGCCAGCACATGTCAATATAATGCCTGTTCGTTCTTTTGCATGACACTGCACTCTTTTTATTCTTTTTCCTTTTTGATTGATAAGTGTGAATGCGGTAATAGAGGACAAGTCACTGTTTTCCCAAGGACAGAAGCTTGACCTCGGTTCGATCTTATCACTGGGTAGGTGGAAACCTTATCACTATGGCCTAAGGACAGAAGCCTGACCTCGGTGCGACCCTATCATCGGGCAGGTGGAAATCTTATCACTACTCTAAGGACAAAAGCCTTACCTCAGTTCGATCCTATCACCGGGCAGGTGGAAACCTTATCACTACGGTCCAAGGACAGAAGCCTAACCCCGACTCGACTCGACTCATATTGCTAGGCAGACGGAAACCTTATCACTATGGCTTAAGGACAGAAGCCTAACCTCGGTGCGACCCTATCACCGGACAGGTGGAAACCTTATCACTACTCTAAGGACAGAAGCCTGACCTCGGTTGGATTCTATCACCGGGCAGGTGAAAACCTTATCACTACGGTCTAAGGACAGAAGCCTGACCCCGGCTCGACTCATATTGCCGGGCAGACGGAAACCTTAACACTATTTTTCTAAGGACATGATCTAGCCCTCGGTTCGATTCATCTCACCGGGCATACGGAAACCTAATCACTAATTGCTAAAGGTGGAACCGACCTCATTTCCATCCGATGGCCTAATTACCCGTACACGTTTGAGTCCTCACAAGGAACGATTATTTGCAAAAGACGACCGATCATGGTCATACACACAAAAACTACGGCTACCGAGCATTCTTGGGTACACGAATGAGTTATGAAAAATAAAACGAAACACATGCATCCAAAACATGATAATAAAAGTTAAAACTGTACGGCGTGAGTTGAAATGATTAAAACAGTAGCTTAAGTTGTCTCGTCGCCACATCCCGACGACCTAGGTTATTGATTGACAAACTTAAACTAAAATAAAAGTTTTCAAAAAAGAAGGGGGGGATTCATCTTCTTTTCCTCATGCTTGCTGGTCGGAAGGGAGGGTCGGGGTAAGAGGCTGTTCGGTGCTACCTTCGGTGAGCTGAGAAGTAGGGGGGTCCTGGTTTTTCGCACCATCATCTCCAGGAGTGGCATTGCTTTGGGCCTTCAAATCCACCATCTCGACGTGAGAATCGATCGCCCGTATGAGGTCCCTTAAGCTCGACGTGTCCTCGTCATCAGCACCGGTTCGGCTCTGCGCAGGCTGCGCAATGACCGGGCGAGGGATCTGCTTGGGATCCCACAGAGGGGAACCTTCGGCAACTCCTGCAGCATGAAGGGCAGCCGCCCAACCCTCGTCGAAACTGTGCTGCCGAGCTTGCAGCACAATGGGCTCCACCGAGTTTTCGGCCTCCGTGAAGCCCACATCGTACCACTTGTCTTCACAAGCTGCGAGGGCGTCCTTCAGTGAGGTGAGTTGGTCGGCTTGGGCCAGGTTCAAACTGGTTGCCTTGGCCAGCTCAAGCTTTATTTCCTCCAGCTTGGTTGTCAGGGCCATGAGTTGGTTCTCCAAGGTCTGCCTGGCCTTCTCGACATCCACCGCCTTCCTTTCCGCAGCATTAGCAGCCTCTGCCCTTTCCCCAACCAAAACCTTCGCGGCAGCCCTCAACTCTAGTGCCTGCTCAGTAGCCTCGGCACCCTCCTTCAACCTCTCGTCTATAACGGAAGAAAGTTGCGCCGCCTACAAGCGCAAGGATAGCAAAGTGTTAAGAGTTAAACAAATTCCTACACCTCGTCAAACATGGTAAAAAGCTAAAAACCTTACCTCGATAGTATGCCATTGCAGCCGCCTGGCGAGCGACTCATCATTCCTATCCGAGTAGATGTGCACATCCTCAGGTAGTAGGAGGTCTCGTGCCAAGCTCTGAGCCACCCGCCTCTATCGCCTTTGTCCCATCTCCACACGCAAGCGGTCTCGGGTAATGGCCCTCCACCGAGCATGAAGGTATGCCTCCAGCCGACCTCGCCGGGAGGGAAGGGTGCTACGTCAGCCCCCACCTGCGTAGGAGTAGCAACCCGCGGCTCACGGATCGTCACCCCTCCCCTAGGGCCGATCGGGGTCTCTGGCAACCCATTGCCAGGAACGTCTACGGTCTTTTCGGCGGCCCTTTTTCTTTTTCGGGCTTCGCTAGTGGGCTAATGGGCCGGGCTTCTTTCCACTAGGGATGGAGGCGAGGTGGACTGGCCGATGCCGGGTATGAACCGGGAAAGGGTCATCACCCTTTTCTTCACCATCTTCTCCCATTGGGCGGGTGCGGTGACAATTGGATTGGGGGCTCTTTCCTCAGCCACCAGGGGGTCGTTTCGTGTCTGTTCAATGGCCTCGTGTCTCCTCTGGTTTTGAGATACACGCTCAGCAGACTCGTCCCTAACCGGCAGAATGTCGTCTGCGGTAGTGTAGTGGGGGCCCAAGTCTCGAGCCTCACCTATCGTGAGCAAGGGGGGAGGAACTGCTTGTGCCGAACGTCAATATACGACACGAGGGGGTTGTCGACCAAGAGCGCTTGGCCGAAAGCCTGTCAAGTGGTATATACGAGGCTTACTTCGAGGATCAGATGGGACGCCCTGAGCTGCCCGTTGCTATGCACGAAAATTTCTGACCTAAGAATGAAATTTAAGTCTCGCTCGTGGATGACCCTTATGTTCGGCAAAAACCTCTTCGATTCTGTAGTAAGCCCAAAGAAGCAATGGTTAGTTAAGCACAATAGGAAAACGTAAATCTGAAACGACTAAAAAGTCTCGGTACCGACCAACGTTGCGAGGCGTGTGTGGGCAGTGTGGCTTCTTGGCAAGCCAGTTGCCGCTCACCCGGACGAACTCCCCGGCAGAATTCCTATTCGAGTCCGATAGGCAGGATATTAGCCGGACTCGAGTATCCCTAGTCTTTAAATAGTAGCCCTTCGAAAAATTCCCGCACAATTTGTACATGAAATTAATGTCGTGGTGGTTCAGGTGTAGCCCGAACAACTGGTTCAGACGGCTGACACAACTAACAACCCTATAAAAGTTGGGAGGAAGCTGGTCGGGACACAGGCTGTAAAACCCTAGGGTACTTATAATGAGGGGGTTTAAAAGGCACTGCTTGCTCACTCCCAAGTGCAGGAGATCGTAGCAATATAATTCTCGGAGTACCGAGGTCGAACCACAAGGAGCAGGGTAAATTCAAAGACAATATAATTAAATGACAATTTAAGTGAAGAAAAACAAAATACTTTTGCTTAGTGATTGTTAACAAGAATAATAATAAAAACTGATTCAAATCAATAATGTAAATACTAGGGCATCGGGGTGTTTCCCTATATCGATATGAGATTCTTTGCGATCTAAGAAAATCTCTATTTCATAATTGATTGTTCTTATACAATTAAAAACTTGTGATTCAGTTGAACTGAGACAATTCAAGAACGCATCATAACCTCGATTAATAATGCGGTTAGAAAAGTTTTTCAGAAAAACCCATTCACTTTAAAATCTGATTTCTATTTGAAACTATTAGAAATTCATCTAAATAATAAGAAAAACATGATTGAACTTATTGAAAGCATGAAAGAACTAATACATCAATAGAAATCTAATTGAACAATCAAATATGTCATTGATAAAATCTTAGAAAAAATCACATTGAATATTCATACCGTATAGAAGAAACATAACCCCTAGCCCTAGCAAAGAGTTTAGGCTGCCATTAGAGAAAGGAAAATACAAGTTTTCTCTGCCCAATATTCGTTCTGCTAACCTCCCTTCTAAACCCTAATGTAAAAGTGTCTAAAGAAAATAAAACTTTTACTATTTTAATTTCCGTTCAAGTTTACAGCGGTAACTTGTGAGTTAATTTCGGCCTTCAAAACTTGTGAATTTGGAAAAACTCAAAACTGGAAAGTTGTAGATAATTAAGTCACGGTTCCAACTCATATGACCTTGTGTTAATTGGATTTTTGATGAGTGAGAGACGCCCAAAATACTGATCAGTACTCAAATCAGATTTTTCCTTTACAGATTCTGCTTCTTTGATTTCTTTCCTTATTTGAAGCTTCCAATCATGGTAGATGATCCAAGCACTCCAACTGCTCCTTAGACATTTAAGCATGGTTCTTTAGCTCCACTTTAATCATAGTTTGGCCTCCATTCTCTCACAAATTCCAGTAAACTCATCTTTCTCACATGATTTCCTGAAAGTAGAAAATTACACACAATGAATAGCATCTTATTCAAGAAATTATGTAAAGATAAATAATAGGGACTAATGCAAATAATGGTTTAACTATACCAATTAAGCATAGTAATAAGGAGATAACGCCCACATAAATATATAACAGGTATACATTTTAAGGCGTTATCAGGAACTTAACACCTCCCTCTAATATGGACATCAACGGAACGAAGATGATGTTCCGGCCTACCGCCCTCTTGAGAGCAATGTCGCTCTCCTTACAAAATGCTATGTCTATGTCCTTAGGGACACCAAAGGTCTTTCTAAAATTAGCCAAGGCTGTCCCAGGGGTCAGAAGGTGGTAAAAACCCATTTCTAGAAGTGTAAAACAGAAAGGAAGTGGAAAAAGAGGAGAAAGAAGTAAAATGAACTTACTTGAGACTCTAAGAGACGAAGAACTGGAGGAGTGTTTTTTCGCACAAGGAATGCTCGGCAGAGAAAGTGTCGAGAGGAAGCGCAAAAAGTGAAATGGGGACTTGAAAGGGGGATTATATAGGCGCAGGGGCAATTAATAAGGGAAGAGGCGGGAAAAAGAATCCCCCCAATCTCAATCCGCCAGGCTTTTTCTTGGATGGACTGCCTACACGCGTGGGCACGGATTACGAACCGTCGGTCTGTGGCCATCTGACGGTTCGCCAACCGACGGGTTATGATTAGGGAAATGACAACCTGTCACGACCTTATTTTTTCGTAAAATCCTCGGCAATCGCCTAACCACGCGTACAAAAGGTAACTGATAATTTCACCGACACCTGGCCTCGTGAACCTTGATTCAGCACCGAGTACCGTGCATGACTCAAGGGGGGGCTACTGTGCGGGCATAGTCCCTCCTAGCCTATTCGCCCAAAGGCCCACAGGAACGACTACCCATGTGGGTCCCATTCCAGGCCCATTTGCTCGTTAGCCCACCAGAACGACCGTCCCCTTTGGGTCCTAACGCTGATAAATCTAGTGGGCTTACCCCGGACCTACCTAACGCGCATCGGGCACCCCAAAGGCAAAAGCTAAGCCACCCGAGATATGCTCGGTAGTTGGAAACCTCGTCACGCCGGGCGAACGTCCCTCCCGGACCTAATCCGTATTATATGCACCTCATACCCACGCCATCGAGCTATCCGACTACCAACAGAGATTGTCGGTGTCGGGTCGGGCCGGGCCACGGTCACTTTGAAAATCCTTCTGCCGGGAAACGGGCATGGTAGTGGAATCAAGTTCCGATTCCACCATCGTTCTCTTTATGCTTGTAACTACCCATCCACTTAGAAGGAATGGCATTGGACCTCTCCATCCACTGAGCTAGAAGATGACCGCAGCAATCCAGTGAGCTGTGGCTATAAATAAAGAAGAGGGGATCAAAAGAAGGGGGCTGGAAAAAATACGGAAGGAGGAAGGAGAGAGACAGGATGCCTGGGCTGCCAAGCAAGGAGTCACCCCATTGTAGGAAACACTAAAAGCCCACAATACAAATAGATTGTGAGCCCAATTCATCATCCAGGCCCAGTCGCCGCTCTTGGGTGCGCACACACCCATTTTAGTCCATATTCACCTAGTCGCACCTTACAGCCTCAACATAGTGGCATGGAGGCATCCAGACTAACCCTTATGCGCAAATAACTCCCCAAACAAAATCCTTTCTCATTGGCATCCACCTTCTCCACCTCCCCTAAGGTTGCGCCGATATTCATTCCCACTTCCTTAGTCTGACACATTGTGGGTAGTCTGTGTATTTGGATTTAAAATGGCGATCTATTGAACTTGATGTCCTTTACCGCTTCACCACGCACCAGCTTATGAAGGAGCAGTAAATATTTGTCGAAAGACCATGGACTGAGCAACAACACTCTCTCCATATCATCCTTCGATTGGAAAAGGAACATTACCTTGTTCTCACCCAAATCGCTGGCCTTAAAATTGTGTTCCGCTCTCCAAACCAACCTCAACACTCTAACCACTGACTCCATGTTGATTTCGCGCTTATTACAAAACTTCCTAATGAGGATAGGTCCATCCTTTGTCAATGGAGCATGGATTGTGACTTCCACATCTTCTTTCACCAACAACTTTAACCCAGCACATCTATTTGTAATATCCTCCATGTTATCTTTTGAGAGAGACTGTTTCTACGGTTTGCACGGAGGGAAGATTTGCCTTTCGGCAGCCCTTATGCTAATACTAGCCCCCTTTTTCACCCCTAGGGTTTCAAGAGAAAACCATGAGCAACTCAAAATCCCTTTTTTAACAGCTTGATATGAGTAATAATTTGTTGCAAACTAAGTTGCAGCAACTCCTGCAAAATGCACACATGTCAAGTGGCCATTTGATAAAAAATTCAATCTTGACAAGAATATTTTTATTTTAATATATGTCTAGATAGGTGTTTATTTAAGGCACTGACATGCGTGCATTTTTGCAAAAATTGGTGCAACTTAGTTTGTAGAAAATCCTTTTCCGAAAGGGTATATCGGATTCAATTACAATACAATTAGCTATAGGTAATTAATTTTGAAACCAACTTTCCAATTTTTCTTTCTTAAAGTTTCATTTGCGGCCTAAGAATCCTCTGGTTTCTGAAACATAAGTTGTGAAACTTAATTTGCTGGATTTGATTCTTTCTAGAATTCAATGTGAAGCCTGGCATATGATTCTCATGCGCTTGTCCCTACCTTTTGTGGAATATTTTCGAAATGGACGGATCACATTAATTAATTTTGATTGATAGATCAGATATGGGGGGAAAAAAACTGCAATAAAAAAAGCTATTTGAGTGGATAATAAAATTCAACAAATAAAATTGTGTATACTTGGTTAAGCCCTGCAAATCACATGGGTATTAAATAAATGGTAAAGGTCACAACCTTCCCCAGCATTTGGAGTATGTACTATTTAGTAATCTAAGAGGAAAGTTTCATCCCAAATACTAGAAAACAAATTCTTATAGGTTGTTCTTAGTTAATTTTATTAATTTATTACGAGAAATGCTATGTTTACAATATTTTCACAACAAATTTTAAATGGCAAGTTGCCATTGGTTGTTACCGGTAGACAAAAAAATAATTTTAGTAATAAGTTTAAATGAAAATCAATAATAATTTACCACCTATGAATTATTGTGAAAATATTATGGACGTAATACTTTTTATTTATTAAAGGATGTGTAGGGAATAAGCATCAAATGGTTGATCCCAAGTCAATGAGCACTAGGAAAATGGAGGAGGAAGGAAAAAACAAAGTATCAATAGGGCCTACAATCAGCCAATTCAAGCCAATAGAATTCTCATAGGATAGAGGAACTACAAATGTCAAGCAACCCAAAAAAACAAGCATTAGAAATTTAGAATAGTGTATTACATACTTGTCAAGTGGGTTGGAGTAGAGTTGCTGTGAAGTAATTAGTACTTGGGTTCATCCACCTTAATATGTTACTCGCTCTAGAGAAATCTTACAAATGTATGTTTTTACATTTTGGCTGCAGCAAAGCTTATATTCATCTTCATGGAAAGGTAGATGGAAAGAAAGAAAAGCTGCTGAATATACATGGCCGGTTACTTTTGGGACTAAAGAGAGTTATCCCCTCGAATGAACTATTTCTTCCAATATATTTATGGGTTTTTTTTTTTTACAAGAAGTTGAAGCCCATCTTAGAATAGAGTTCAAGTTTTAATATACATAAATGTTAGTAAAAAGAATATTAAAAAAAAAAAAAAATTTCGTCTCCAAGGATGGATACAATTTTTTTTATGCTTCTACTTTTTGAATGTAATGCAATAGCCATAAAATTATGGATCAGCACAAATTTCACTATCCATACTATGCCAATTGCCAAGTACAATAAATTTAGTCATCCTCATAAATCTAATTATTATAACTTTTCATTTAAAAAAAAAAAAATTGGTGAATTAAGCAAGCACTCAATAAGTTTTGAATAGTCAACCTCACCCTCTATTCTTGTAATAGAAGGAAGTTGAACACATTGGCCATGACTTCTCATTTTATAAGTTTAGATGTTGATTGTTGAGTAGGTAGTTAACTTGTACCACAGTCTATATTTTTGCTTATTGTCTTGCCCTAATTGCAATTTACAGCCACTATATATATAATGGAGCCAATAATATAGGTTCAAATCTTATTGCTTACACAAACACATAATGTATAATAGCTGCTCGAATTCATAATAAGGAGCCAAAAAGTCTTCTCCCCTCCCCTCTACCCAAGAAAAGAACGAAAAAAAAAAGGGAATGGATTATAATTTGAAGGATGGCCCTTCAGCTAGAATGAGCTTCTGCATTGTCCTATGGCCAACTCATTTATTTCTATCAACAAAATGAACAAACTTTTACAATATATAATTCTTTATAGATAATATTTTCTGGAAAAGATTTTGTGCTTTCTTTGAAGAAATCACTAACCTGTATATAACTTCTTTGTTCAACTTAAATTTGATTAGCTAAAATAGAAAGACCCTGTCTACACAAACTTATTGGGACCAGTAATTGTAACTCCTCCCATGCCAACCTTCCCAGATCAAGACAAATCCAACTCCCGCTTGCAGAGGCAGCAATTCTGTGAGAGAGGGATAGAGGAAGTACACTATTTGAAAGTAACATAGATACTTCTAAGAAAGCGAATGATATTCGATTAGAATTATTACTAAAAATTATATGAGGGTCATTGTAAACTCAGTGATAATAATGTAAGCATGGACTGGTCTAAGTATAAATAGACATCAAAACAAAATGAAAAATGACTTACCTTATTATTTTTTAACCAGTTTTTAATGCAAAGGTCATGGTATTGGTGTCTGCAGGGCAAAGTGATCAGCATATCCCCATTTTTGTATTCCATTTTCCATATTGGGCACCTAAACATGGACACGTCAGAAGCTTTATTACAAAATATCATCAATTTTGAGGGAAAAAAAGAAGAAGAAGAAAAAACAAGGAAGTGTGTGGAATAATTTGAAACCATTAACACTTAGCAGTTAACTCAGTTTTCAGGAAAACCGTGACTAATCTGATAGCCATCATAAGAATGACTTGCACATCACCATAAAAGTATTACTTTTGTTCCTATTAATTGTAGTGACTCATACTGAATGATGTGAATACTTGAATAATTAAATTCAAAAAATAAAAATTAAAGTATTATCACTTCATAGAGAATTTCCAAATTAAAACCTGAAGTCATTAAGTCATTAAGTGATAGCTGTTTTACTATTTTTTCTAGCAAGCCGAGTTTGTAATCATGTCACAGAATTCTGCTCTTCATAGTATGACTAATGGTAACAGGTTCAAGGTTATGCACCCAAGTGAGCATGCAATAAGCAAGCATGTTCACTTGAAACAAGCTTGCAACTTGAGGTGTATACTGGTGGAGTGCACTTTTTCTAGTTATACTGGTGGAGTGTGCACTTTTCCTAGAAAACTAAAGCTTATATAGCTCTGACTCTTCATCCTTGTCTATAGATTTTCCTTTTCCCTTTAATGACACTGGTTTGTATTTGTGAGATGGCAACCTGAAAAGGAGCTTTTCAGACAGCTCTTTGCTTACACTTCCATTAGTCTCTTGCAATCTTATCAATTGCTGAAACAAGATAACAAGCACAGAGCTACATCAATAACATGAGACAAATTGGTATAGCATTAATTTGAATTGGAATGAAGTCCCTTGGAATCTTAATAATATTTCAACACATGCATCTTAGCTGCATATCCAGATAGTTTAGTACTCCAAGGGCCCAAAAATGTTTTATCAGGCTGAGCAGGAAATTTGAGACATATTTCTTCAACAGTTTCACTGATGAAATTAAGTGCATCATACAACAAAATTTGCAGTGAGGAGGCCAAAATTTCTTGGTTTGTCATGAACAGGTCCTACAGGAGAAATATTAATAAACTCAGACCACATCATACAAAAGACTGTAGTCTCCATCGGTGAACCTACCTCATAACTCATTCTATCTGGATTGATATTACCTTGATATTCAGCCTGCATTAGTGCACAGAAACCAAGTTTTGTTGTTTTAGATAAAACCAAGTGTATTATGAATCAGAAAATCATGAGTTCATGACACAATAATTTTTTTGGTAAGGTGTAAAAGGTAGCATACATAATTTGATCCAAAAGGATTGTTTCTGTTACTAACGTTCTTGTTCCCTGCAGATTATGCAGAAATAGGATTACTTTTAGTATAAGCAATCTAGACAAAAGCTATATGAAATGTATAAATGTAAGGACTTCACAGTCACGAAAAATTTACATAAATCTCATGTTACAAACTTCAACATAGAAAGGCATAGCATGCTAAGCTTTAGAAGTACAGTAAAAAAGATTGAAGAAGGGCTAGGGAAAACTTCAATCAGATTGTCATTATGAAGAAAACCAACACATTGCCATGGAAAAAAAAAAGCTTCAAAAATTAAGTTCCACATCCAACTAAAATTCACCACATAGGAAATTTGTGCTAGGGTAGATGTTGAAAAAGTTTTAAGAAACTCAAACCAATCAAAGGTCACAAGCTTATAATCACTGCCAATCAAGAATTCACTATAAAATCAGATAAAGGAGTCTATATATAGCATTCTCAATATTGTCAAAATTCTGACTCGGAAGTGTCAGAAAGTAAGTCTCTCAAGTCTGGGAACTATGGTGCCTTAATGTGACTGAAATCCTTTGACAATACTTTTTTTTTTTTTTGAAAAAAGAAAAGGAAAAAGAAACTGTTCAGTCTCCGTTAGGTAGATAGGATTTCATTTACAGAGCTACACATTAAATTTAATTGATGAAAGTAATTCAAGGAAGGTTGTGGATGACAATGCTCTGAATTAAACATTCAGGGCAAATGCATATTTAGAAGCCAATATTTGATGAGATCATTGGTCGTCAGTTAAGATGACATGTGATACCTGATGCCTGATGGCATGAAAGGCATCAACCTCCAACAACATAAAAGATGTCTAAAAACTACATAAAAACTGAAGTTCCACAAGTAAAGATAAATTCAGTTAATTTAGACCTGATGTATATTCGAAACGATATAAAATCCCAAATGCAGCATGACTTACAAACTAGTGAATGACACAAAGTTGTTTAGACCTGGAACCAGTAACAAAATGGACATAGCAATACATGGTTCAGTAGCTGATCCACAAAATGATAGGATAAGATGGGGTTTAGAAGATAACATAACAGATATCTATCCAAAAAGAAAAGAAAATGATCAGAGGTGAAGAGAACATAACAGATTTGGTCTTCTTGTCAAATCAAGTATGGTAGACAATACCAGTGTGATGTAAGTGCCAAGGAATAGCAGAATGATATGAATGCTGACACATAAATTGATGCAACCTCCCTTTGTGCATGAAAATTACAAAATTCATCTGAAAGTTCTAATAAAAAATTCCAAGAGAATTACATGAATTCTTACCAGCTGCAGTTCCAAAGTTCATATTCTCCAAGGATCTGGATAGAGCTTCATCCCAGCTATTTGTGAGTGGTTAACTGTGATTATAAGTTGGATCTGATTGACCAACATTTCCCTAAAACATAATCAAACAAGTATAGGCAGAATTTATTTTTACAGTAAACTTTATGAACAAGATTGTCTATTGGTTATTTTATTAAGTAAAGAAACTAAATCGAATTCTTAGTACCCAGTTTTCATCAAGCTCTCCACCAAAAATTCCACAATACGATTCCCATACAATGGGTGGGTATTCATCCGTCCGACTGGAATTTGGTTGATTGTATGCCATCTTATCTAAGTGTTTCATACTGGGTAGTAGAAGTCGGTCTGCTTTCCAAATTGAAGAGCACTTTACTTGCTTTCCTTTCAGAATAATTTATGAGGCCAAAATATCATTTTGATAGCAGTCAATTTGAAATGGAACCAGAGCACTTTATTGATCTTTTCTCATGTCTTCATTTTTTTTTTTTGGGCCAGAGCAGTTTATTCTTTATCCTTGAATCAAATATAAAATTATGCATAATTGAAACGGAACTCAGCTTGAAATTGTATGAAAGTACGATGATAGTGTCTGATTCAACTCATACCTATTTGTGGAAGAGTATCAACTTCACGTGACCAAAGAAAAAAAAAGCGTCATCAGCATAATTTAGCCAATGAAGTTTGAGACCTGAGTACTATTTTTTTTTTTTGGGTAAAATACCTGAGTAATGTTTAGAGATCATAGTTTGAAACCTGAGCTATGTTTAGGTTGTAGGAGCAGTCTGAATACAAAATATGCTACTCCTCTTATACATAATAATAGTAAATCTTATGAATTAAATTCATAGTAAAACTCGCTAATAACCTATATTTTAGGGGTTTAATTGCTCAAAAAATAGAAAAAGTAGAGAATCAAAAGTCCCTCTTCTAAATTCTTCTTTTACTTCGTTTGCTTAGATAAAAAAAACCTTTTGTGAAGAGAATTTGTTTAGATAGAAAACCCTTTGTGAAGAGAATGGAGACCATAGTGAAATATGATGGGAAAAATGAATGTTGACAAAAATTCGCCTATTTTCAACCAACTCTACTCTACTTCTCTCCCTCCCTTCCTTAATCCAAACGGCCCATTACTCTCTACCTGTACATTTTTCTCTTTTTGGGAGAAAGGTTCCATTCCTTCATGTATCATATTCATTGTACACACACAAACACACAAAAAGGTCAAAAAAGAGTTTAACAGTCGCTACATATTAATGTCAGTCATATTCGCGATTACACACATAGAAATCAGTAGCAATAAGTTAAAACAGTTCCATTTTTTTTTTAATTGGCCAGTAGAAAGGAGCTTCAAACTTTCAATTCACATCATACAGAACTCCCATAGTCCATCAATGATTGATCCAAAAGCAGATCAATCGCCCCCCACTTGCCTCTTCCATGAGTCTTCCACAATCAATTCATCAACTCCCCAGTCTTCATAACTGATAAAATCATACAACCAAATAAAAAAGAAGAAGAATATATCAGAGACACACAACAACAAAAAACCATATTCCCAAATCTTTGATGGACATGTACACACGTAAAAAAGGAAAAAAAAAAAAAAAAAGAAAAGAGCAAAAAAGAAGGCAACTCTCACATAGAAGCACTAACGCCAAACATTTTATCTTAGGTTACAATGTGAAGATGAAGTGTTAGAAAACAATTTTCTATGAAAACAGGGGAAAACATCAGAAACTTTGACTTAAGAATCTTACCTTCCATCTGGCAGGTAGCGGCGGATGGTGAATGGTACTTTCCGCTGACGAAGCTCCTTCATTGCAATCTGACATGTATAAATAAGGTATCACTATTGCTTCTAATACAAACACACTGACATACCCCAAATAAGATTTAAAAAAAAAATGCTATAAAAGATTTTATCATTCTTATCTTGAAACATATTTAGATTATGACACACAAGGGGAACTCCGCTTTATTATCCTATAAAAGTGAACCTTACACCTATTCTAGACAGACCTTTGAAGAGTAAGAATGGTAGAATATTAGTAGATAATTTGGGTAACCGCAAACTCTAATGCTCTAATTTAGATGCCCTGTTTTATTTGGAGATAGAAAAGAGAACTTCTTATACACATTCTCTGACCAAAATATATTGATTTATAAAAGAACCCAACAGTCAGCCCATAAATACAACAATGTCAACTTTATGCATGTCAAGAAAGTGATGAGGTTGGAGGTTTGATAGCATCATTCCATGGGTTTGGCAAAGGGTATCCTGACTAATGAAAGAGAATAATAAATGGATCTGCCTTTAAAATGTCATCCAACATGGCTGTTAGAGAATCTAACCTCAAGTGGATCAGTTTCACCCTCCAACTCGACCATCACAGGTGCGTTCATACTGCTCAAAAAGGAAACACATTATGGAATCCACCCAACTTGATTAGAGTAAAATTTAGACAGTCAGGCCAGTATAAAAAAAAAAAAAAAAAAAACCTGATCTGCAGAGCACGGGTACCCAATATTCTGGCGCGCTCATATTTTGTCATATATTTAGAGGTCTTACGAGGACGTTCAACTGGTTCCGGCTCTTCTTTATCCTCACCTTCAACGAGGTCTCCAGGAATGTCTTCATTGGCATTATTCTCTGGATCCTCCTCTGCGCCTTCCTGTCCATCATTCAGCCAATATATTAATCAAATTGATTTAAAAAGGTAAATATTCTCTTCAGGAAGGTAATCAAATAAATGATTCTTTACCTCGATCTCGGGCTCTGGTGGCTCATCCTCATATCTGCAGCAAAAACATTTGCAAGGTACTTTTTAACAAGATTATTAAAAGAATACAGTTCTAGAATCAAAGATTTGAGCTACCACTGCCAAGCATAGACATACGCATAAAAGTTATTCAAGTTAGAATTATTGCAAAGAATCAATTAGGTTTCAAGGGACAGACATTTGAGTGATCATCTGTATCAAAACTTCTGTCATGTAAAAAAATCAAAATTAATTATAAGAATCATGTTTCAACATTTCATGACCTATGTGAGAACTAAAGTGAAACAGGGACAACTTAGGCAACTAATTAGTGAACATAAACTCATGCCATGCAGCATGTATCATTGTCATTACTTGCAATTATAGACTTTGTCAAAAAAACGGCTGTGATTCTAGTGACATTTTTAAGTTTTAGTATTAAAAAGAGAGATCGTGACAAAGAGAGCTATGTGAAATGTTATTGCATTTTCCTTTTGAAAGCAGTCAAAATGAGACTTAAATTACTAAGCAGTTGCCTAGATCAACACCATATCCAAGTATCTACCACTGACTACTTTCAAAGCTCATGTTGGCTTTATAAAGGGATGATAATTGCACCCTATGAGAGAAATGGATGCTGGAAATTTGTGTCACCAGGATTTCACCTTCCAAAGACCAAAGTGGGGAGGTAATGCATACATACATATAATGGAGCGGCCATCTTCAACAAGCATAAGATTTATCAAGAGTTGGAGCTTGTGGACAGATAGTAATAATAAAATGTAAGATAGTATCTGGATTAAAAAAAAGAAGTAAGATAGTGACAGACTAAGAAGATGTGATTTTAACCCCAAAAGGTAGCACAAAGGGCTATGGACCATGCCTCATGAGGCAGAATTCAAAAGTTCAATTATCCCCTCCACCTCCCCCTTGGGGCCAAAACTCACTTATAAAAAACAATTATGTTTAGATTGAAAAGATTGCCTCTTAAAAACTGCCAATGCTAGCACTGCACTCATTAGGAAGTGTCCATTCAACAGAAATATGAAGTAGATTAAAAAGCATTGTTTTAAAATAGGGAAGTCCCATGCAGGCTAAACAAAATATGGTACTGCAAGATTTTTCCTAATTTTAGTTAAATTTCAGACAAGCATTAATTTGAGAAAAAAAAAATAATTACAGACTCCAGGCTGGCAGATTAATTGGACCTATAGACTAGGCACCTCCAAAAGAAGAAATCAGGCAAGTAACTTTCTAGGACAGTATATGGGGCCTCAAAAGCCCATTTAGAGCATTTGAATTGGACCTTTTATGGGCTGGTGGCAACTGAATAACTTTCATCCAACCCCTTTCTTTCAAAACTCATTGTGACTTTCCATTTTTAGACTAGCAATGGATCCTCCTGGTGTAACATTCTTAACATAATATCACATGAAAATAAACATCATTCCAAGAATACCCACACTATCTTAAACTCACCAAAAGGAGCCCAAATTCCCATAACAATCAAGTTGAGGTTCTTTTGGACAAACCATACCACAATTTTTGGGTATCACAAATACCTTAATTACGAGGATAAGCACATTAGTTTTATCTCTAGCTCTGCAAACTTTAAGCTCCCCAAAAAATTCAATAAATCAAATTGTATCAACTCTATCTATACCAGTGACAGTGTTTATTATATATAATGCACATCAAACAACAACAATCAAGCCTTAGTCCCAAATATTTAGAGTTAGCCATAAATTCTCAACAGACCAACAAAATTGGGATCAGCCACATGCATTCTTTTCCGCAATTCTATATCTAGGACATCACAAGCTTAAAAACAAAAAGAATTGTTTTGGCACTAACTTATCACATTCACCCAATCTCATGTCAAATAGATCACTTAGTCTGTTCTATAATTTCAGGGTTTTAATCCAATCCTTCGACCTACAAATCACGGAAGAATTTATTCAAAATACAGAGTTACTACCAGTTTTTGATGAATATGTCTTTTGCTAAACCATTTATTACACACACACACACACACACAAAAACCGTAAATAATACTAAAGACTAACAAGTGAAAATGCACGAAATCAGCACAAATTTTGCATCCCAATAAGCTCTATATTTGGTTGCCATTACATATGTAACTTGTAGCTTTCACAGAGAAACAGAAAGTTAAAAGGCTGCAAATGCAACCCTTCTTACCTTAATTATCAAAGACCACTAAAACAAAGTAAATAAATAAAACCAATCTGTCTAGAACCCCACAAATAAGTAGAAAAAAAAAAACCTACTACAGAAAATTCAACCACTAATAAATATAACAAGCATCAACCACATTCCCAGCATTCAATCAATAACTCTGAAATCAGATATATCCCATACGCATCTCGCATAACACAAAGTACCCCAAAAAAAAAAAAAAAAAAAAAAAAAAAAAACCAATCCAGAAACTTTAATTTCCCCAAAAAAGTATATACCATCAAAACTAAATCTGACCCAAAAAACAAAACAAAAAACCAGAACCTCACTCAATCCGAAGATGTTCTATACATCATATATGTAGTAAAAGATTGTCTTAGGTTCGGTTTTCATGCTACAAGACCATGGAAAATTTTTAAGAAAGAAAAAGGAAAAAAAAGTATTTTTGTTTCGTTTTTCTAATTCATTGACGAAACGTAGCTCATATAAATAGGAATCAAATGCAAAAGATGAAACGCAAAAAATATATATGTGTGTGTGGTTGTGGGAAAGAGATAGAGAGAGAACCCCATGTCCAAATCATTGTAATCTTCATCGGCCATTGTTGATTGCTGAAGAAGAAGAATAAGCTTTTGCTTTTCTCTATCCCCTCTGCTTCCTCACCAAAACCCTCAGTCAGTCGAAGAACTAGCTAGAAAGTAGAAACCCTCCTCGACCATCCATATATATATATATATGTGTGTGTGTGTGTGTGTGTGTGTGTGTGTGTGTGAGAGAGAGAGAGAGAGAGAGAGGAAATATCAGTCACTAAAAATAAAAACTTTTGATTACTGGCAATAATATTTTGTATAAAATGAGTTATTTTTAAAAAAATATAAAATTATCTTATTTTTCTATATTTAACAGTAATCTTAAATGGGTGAAAAAATAATTTTTTAATTTTATTTATTTAGCTTATTGTGAGATAGAGTTGTTTTTTAAAAAAAATTAGGGAAAAATAATCTCTAAATATCGTCCATACTTTTTATTTTGACCAAAGATAATTTTACTTTTACTAATTTTTTCTATTACTACTGAACACTGAAAAATTGAAAAAATGAGTTAAAAATAAAAGGGGTGTTTGATAGAGTAGTTTGAGATGAATTTTTTTTTGTTTTTTGTAATTTGTGTGGGTGAAAAAATGTGTGAAAAATGTGTAAAGTTGTTTAAAATGTAAAAATATGAGTTTGAGATTGTGTAACAAAAGGGACCAAAATTTTCTTAGCTTTTTAAAAAAAATTTATAGTATGTTTTTATAATTGATATAAATAAATAAAAATTTCATAAACCTACCTAAAGTGTTTAAAAATGGCTAATTACAACTTATTCACTTGTGATTTGAACAAAATTTAAGTTGCTTATTCACATTTTATAATTTGACATTTTATTCACTTAAAGTTAGCTGAGTTAGGATTCTATAACCTACTTTCGTTAAAAATTGGATTAAATATGTAATTTTGCTCCTATTTTATGTCTCTCCCCTTCAAAACATAAAAAACATAAAACAACGAGAGAAAATAAGATCAAAAAGTGAGGATTTAGTAAAAATTAAGAACAAACATTAGTCTCAACTTCCATCAATACTTTTTAACATTATTCAAAAACAGAAAACTCTATCAAGTCAAGCAACTAAAATTCTTATTTTATATGACAAACGAATCAAAAACTCCATAATCTCATTGAAATCTTAATAATGAGAATGTGGAAAAATACTTGATGATCAAATATGATGACTATACTTTCATAGAAGCTGATCTTTCACATGATCAACAGAATGAAATTGAACATCTCCAATCATATTATGATTTCAATCAAACTCTACATATCAAACCATATGCTTGTTTAAAAAACAAGACACGGAGTTTTTTTTTTTTTTTTTTTTTTTTAACATTATAAGGAAATCAAAAGTACCACCAAAAAAAAAAAAATGTCGATTCCACCAACATTGTCAAACTCCAACGAAAACCCACAATAAAAAAAAACTACAGAAAAGCAAAAGTAGGAAAATGAAATGCAGAAGCTGAGAAAATACAATTACAACGACAAATCCATACAGATATGAACATGGGTCTTAAAATGCAGAGCACCAAAGATCCAATCCCACAGAATGTCTCATACAAAACCCTCACTCTTGTTCTTAATTTTTATTAAACCCTCACCTTTTAATTTTGTTTTCCCTTGTTCTTTCATGTTTTTTTTATGTTTTGGAGGAGAGAGATATAAAATGGGAGCAAAATTACATATTTAATAAAAATAGGTTACGAAATCCTAACTGAGCTAACTTTTGGTGGATAAAGTGTCAAAAATTAAACCATGAATAGGCAACTTAAATTTCTATCAAACCACATGTATGTAAGTATGTAAGTTACAATTAGCCATTTTAAAAACTAGACCTAACTAGGAGTTTGGGTTGTAACTTAACAAAAAAAAAAAAAAATACACTTTACATCATTTAATTTTAATTCACTGTCATTTTAGTATATAATATATATATATATATATATATATATATATATATTGAAGAACATTTATAGTATATTAAGTTTAGAGGTTGTTAATTTGTTCATTAAAACTTTAATAACATAAACACTCTTTAGTCTTTGGTCTTGGTCTATTATTGACTTGTCGTCCTTAAAAAATTTCATTAACTCCTCACTCTTGTTTTATATTTTAAAATTTAATAAACTAAAATGGTAATTTTCAAATTTAGTGGACTAAAATAATAATGACTCAAAGTTAATAAATTAAAAGATTCAGTTAATATATACCCTTAGAGAATACATTAATTATTTATTTTAAGAAATTTTTTATACGAAATTAAAAAAACTATCAAAAAATTTAATCACTTTCTTACGTCTTTTATAAACAAATTTATAAAATAGTTTACTAATATATGTCTTAAGGGCATACATTAGTAAAACCCTAAATTAAAATAACAAATTTTAAATTTAGCAAAATAAAATAATAATCAATGAGATGTAAAGTATATTTTTTATAAAAATTTTAATAAATTTGGGAACTGGACCAGTTCAACCAGTTTTTAAACAATTGGTGACAAGTGCTGAAAATAGAACAAAACTAAATCAAATGGACAAAAAAAAAAAAAAAGAGTCCGTAACTAGGGATGGCAATTTTGCCCTGCCTCGCTTAACCCGCCTCTCCCCCGTTTCGCCCCGCACGGGTTTTTCCTGCCCTGCAAAGGTGATGGGGCGAGGATGGGGCAAGATTTTAGCCCCGCACCACGGGGCGGGGCGGGGCAGGGATGGGTTTAGACTTTTTAGACCCACCTTGCCCCCGCACCCACCCCCGCCCTGCCCGAGTTGCAAAGAGTTATAATTGTAAATTTTTCATACTACTATTTAAATAACATATTAATGTTAGCTTATTTTATTCTACCCAATGTGATTCTCTGCCTTTATTTTGTTATGTGTTATACTATGAGGTTTTTTTTTTTTTTTTTTGGTGATTGTCTTGTTAAACACTTGGATATATTATTCAAATTTTTCTAAAAATTTACTCGATTTGATAGGATAAATTTAGTTGTAATTTTAAGTATATTTTTATTAATGAAATATGTTTCATTAAAAACAATTGTACTAATTGTAGGGCAAATTAACAAAAAGTAGAGTTTTACGGGGTGGGGTGGGGCAGGGCTTCGTGGGGCCCCAAGGGGTGAGGATGGAGTGAGAAATTTTTCTCCGTCATGCGGGGCAGGGCGAGGATGGGGCAAGACAAAACCATGCTGGACGGGAACGAAGATCCCATCCTTCGACCCCGCCCTGCCCCATTACCATCCCTATCCGTAATGTCTATTGCTTTTGATTTGGTTTGCGTGTTTGATAAATATTGCTGATTGAACAGAAAAGTTTTAAAAACCATGTATTAAAATCCTTTTGAATATTCTTTTATTGTTCTAGAATCTCCGTTTTGTTAGGTGACTAAAGGTGTGTTAGTATAAATGGTTGGAAAACAATGTTTTAGATTTAAAATGAGTATTTATAAAAATACTACGAGAAGTTCTAAGTTTTAAAAACTCATTTTTAGACTCCAAAACGTTTAACCAAATCGAACCTAAGTCAATTGCGGAGGAACTACTATTAAATTTGGAGGAAAGCTCACCGACAAAATAATTTCTTTAATAGTTTCATAGTTTGCACCTAAAACTAAGGGCTAAGAATGACATGATCACTGTCCAACAGCCATCGAGAATTAAAAGAAGCACAAGTGGTTTCTTCCATTGACTATTAAGATGCTTCCAAATTCCAAAATGATCAACTGCACCTACCATCTTTTAAGTTGAGCTGTATGTCAGTTCATCCTAAATCACAATCTGCTTCACAAATTCATGGATAAAGCAAGAGAATTCAATTTCCTATCCCCTTTCTTTTTCCTTCTTCTTCCACTTCTCTTTTTCATCTTCAAGCACATCAGTTCTTTATCTTCAAGAAGGCTACCTCTTCCACCAGGTCCAAAACCATGGCCTATAATAGGCAACATTCTCCAAATGGGAAAAATGCCTCACCTTTCAATGACCCACTTTGCACAAGTTCATGGCCCTCTCATTTCTCTAAGGCTTGGCACTCAAGTCCTTGTTGTTGGATCTTCTCACACAGCTGCATCTGAAATTCTCAAGACCCATGATCGTTTACTCTCAGCTCGATATGTTCCACAAGTCACTCCCTATGATGACTCTGTCCGTGATGGTAATTCGCTTGTTTGGGCCAGTGGATGCAAGGACAAATGGAAGTTTTTAAGGGCCTTATGCCGGACTGAGTTATTCTCAGCCAAAGCAATAGAGTCACAGGCCATTTTGAGAGAGCAGAAAGTAGGTGAAATGGTGGATTACTTGGGGAGCAAGGAAGGAAAGATAGTCCATATTGGAGAAATCGTCTTTACCACTATTGTCAACACATTGACCAACCTTTTTTTCTCAAAGGATTTAGTTGATTGGGAAGATCAAGAGGAGGCTAATGGAATGAAGGAGATGATTAGGAGGATTATGGAGTCGGCAACCACTCCAAATATAGCTGACTTTTATCCCATATTTGCAGGGTTGGATCTTCAAGGTTTAAGAAAAAATGCCTTCAAATCTGTTAAGGAAATGTATGGTGTGTGGGAAGTTCTAATCAAGGAAAGAAGAGAGAGCCAGGGTTATGGTGTTAAAAAACTTGATTTCTTGAATGTTTTCCTTGCAAATGGGTTCACTGATGATCAAATCAATACATTAGTTGCTGTAAGCAAACTAGTCTATTTTCTTGCTCACACAGTTTTCAAATTTTTTATGTGAATATGCACCAATTTAAAGATTTAAACTTTATTTGCAGGAGTTGTTCACTGCAGGGACAGACACTACTACCTCAACAGTAGAATGGGCAATGGCTGAGTTGCTCAAGAATAAAGAAGCCATGAATAAACTTCAGGAAGAGCTAAATAAAGAAATCAATACAGGATCAATAAAAGAATCTCATATTTCCCAACTTCCATATTTGCAGGCTTGTGTTAAGGAAACACTAAGACTTCACCCGCCTGCCCCATTCCTTCTTCCTCACAAAGCTCTTGAAACTTGTGAGGTTATGAATTACACAATCCCAAAGAATTCTCAGGTCTTTGTGAATGTTTGGGCAATTGGACGTGATCCCACAATCTGGGAAGATCATCTATCGTTTAAACCAGATAGGTTCCTAAGCTCAAATTTGGACTTCAAAGGCCATGATTATCAGTTTTTACCCTTTGGTGCAGGAAGGAGAATTTGCCCTGGCCTACCCATGGCCACTAAGCAAGTTCAATTGATTCTAGCCTCTTTGGTCCATTGCTTTGATTGGTCTCTTCCAAATGGTGAAAATCCTACAAATTTGGATATGATTGAGAAGTTTGGCATAACATTGCAGAAGGAACACCCTTTACTAGTTATCCCAAAACAGAAACTGTAAAATTTAGACAGGCTACTTTTTATTTCAATGTTGGTTTTGTTATCCATCACTTGTGTGATTTTTTTTTTCACCACCTTTATTTTTCAATTTTATGTAATCAGACAATAAATTTATAATGATTGCACCCTCAGCAAGCGGTTGGTGATGTCTTTAGGAACAAGAAAGAATCTCTTATACCTAAGTACCTTCGATTATTTTAATGAAAAATTATTGCAATTATTACCATTATTATTTTAAAGTTTTCAAACTAATAAGCCAATGACATTAAATTAAATAATATTTTTGTTCTAGTAAAAAAAAACCATGACCAAATTTTATTTGTGCATGAGTCAGTTTATTGGTAGAAAATAAACTAATAGAGATATCACTTAATACAAAAGTATAAGTTTATTAATTTAAGTCCAATTATGTTATATTAATCACTAACTCTAACCATTATTTTTTCATGTGGGATTTCGCTCACATATGTATGCCTAGCGGGGCCAACACTATACTTAAATAAATTAATTAAAAAAAAACTGAAAGCTTATATTTGCACTATGTTCACTTTCTCAAGAAATCAGAGAACAAAAGATGATAGTTTAACATGAAAGGAGAAATTCAGACATTGCTCCTAAATTTATTTACATTTTGCAGTTTCATGGAAGATGGGTATTTTTTTATAAATTTTTTTTTTTCTTAAAAAAGTTGTCTCGAATTTTTATTTAGTTACTTATTGAGTTTCTATTTTGATTTGTTATGGGGAAAAATCATTCCTTGTAAAATAATTATAGCAATGTATTATGATGATGGAAAAAGCCTCCCAATCTTAGGTGATCTTATTTTTCATTCTTATGTTGGTATCGTAGGTTTGTAAGAGACAAAGACTGAAAGTTAGAGTAAATACATTATACATAACGAAGTTTCTTTGTAAATGTTTGATATAATATCTTGGGTCATCATTTAATCCAAAAACAAAAAACTTAAGCAAGTAAATTTGTACCAATGACATTATATCATTATGATTGTGTTTGGCATTGGCTTAAAAAGCTAACATTTTTTTTATTTTTTTTATTTAGCTTATTTTTGCTATTATTCATGAATTCTATTACATTTTTTGGTACTAGTTATAGGTCGCATTGTACTATTTCAACTACCTTTAAGCTTTACTTATAGTACTTTCAGCAAAAGATTTTTAGTTTTAGCTAAATAAGTTCTTCTCAAAAGAACTTATATCCTTTCCTATCACTAGCTAATTTGTAATTAATCACTCATTATTTTAACCAATATTGAGTTTAACAAGTTAAAGCAAATGAATTGATTTTTTTTTTTTAATAGATACAGTAAAGTTTAAACCTAAACCTATGAACAACAAGAGGAGGCAATTGACCTAATAGAACCTCAGGGACGGAACCAGGAATTGAATTTTGGAGAGCAAGCTTAATGTAAGCTCATCCACTTTCATTTGATTCATTATGCTACAATGAAGTAATATACAAATTTCATTGAAGTAAAACCATTATTTATTTATTTTTAAGATGCTTCGTTATTTTTATATCTTACAAATATGCTTTCCTAGAAATTAATCCCTAACCAAAAAAACCAAATAAATATGGCCCATGAACCCAAAAAAAAAAATGTAAATGAAGTTTAAAGTAAACAAATATTTCTTAAAAAAAAAAAGTTAACAAACAAAAAATAGTGTCAAGTAAAAAAGCATGTTATTTACAATTAGTGGGTTACAACCATTATTTATTATCTTTTTTAGACAAAAAATTATTTTTTATACAACATTTTCAAAACTTATCACGTGCTATCTCAATTATAAATCAAATCACTAGTAAAAAAATTTTATTCTTTCTTATTTGAACCTACATGAAATCTAGAAATCAAATCAAATCACAATTAAGCCATCTGTTGTTGCGTCCCTTACCCCATTAATTGTTGGTTCTAAGAAGCTCACCGTTGTTGCATCCATACATTGCTCGATCTCAGAAGCCCAATAAGTTCGACACTCATTATCAAGGGCTCAAGTCTCAACACTCAAGCTCACAGCTACTGCGTCTTTCACTCTCTCTATCTCTCACATTTAGTTTAGTTTATTTATTTTTTCTTTTTTTGGAATTTGATGGAATGATTTGGTATGTAAGATTCGCATCGATTTGGTTCAAATATTTTTAAGGGCTGGGCCAATTTTTTGGTAAAATTTATTGTATGGGCTAAGGTTTTTTTTTTTTTTTTTTTTTTTTATTTTTTATTTTTTTTTAACGTCTTATTATTGATTTTGTTGTTGAGTTAATATTTATTGGCTTTCTAATTTGTTTTTTAAATTTTAGAACAGTCATTTTTTTTATGGGCCTTTTTATTTTTATTTTTTATGAGCCTTTTCTTTGGTTTAAAGGGATTATTGAGTCAAATTGCAAAAAATTAGGTAGCTATATACATACTATTGATTTTTATTCAATAGTACTTTATATTTGGTAAGAGCATTCATAGTGGGAATGATAAATGCTATATGCTGCCTCTATTTAACATTTGTCTCTCAAATACCTTCACCATCCGGAATTGTAAAAACTGAGAATTGTAAAAAATTTTACAATTCTGCTGCAGTGCCATCTGCCATCCCACTTTTATATTATATTTTATATGCCTCCTTCTTTGAGTTCTCTCTCCATGTCCATCTTCTCTCCAGAACTAGAAATGCTCCAAGCTTGTTTCTTTAGTCTTTTCTCTCTATGTCCATCTTTTCTCTCCGTATCCATGATAGATTATTTTCAGGTGTGGGCGTGGGCCGGCATGGGTCAAGTGGCAGCACGGGTCTTGCGGCTTGGATTTGGCGGTGTGGGCATGGGTCTGGCAGTGTTATTAGCTGGTGCTAATTGACTGCCTGGGTTTCTAATCGGCGGTGCGGGTTTTTGATCGGTGGCTTGGGGTTACTGATCAGGGTGTGGAGATTCGCGAGTGGGCGTGGTGGGTTTCTTTGATTTTTTTTTTTCCTCTTGGTTGTTTTTATGGTGGCCGCTTCTTGTGATTGTGGTTGTTGGTGGTGGTTTTGACAATCTTTTGTGTTTCTTTTCCTCTTGGTGGCTGTTTCTTGTAGTTGTTGTTGGCGGTGGTTGCTAGTCGGTGGTGTGGTGGTGGCAAGATGGCCGGTTTCATGTGGTTGTTCTTGCTATGGTTTATGGGTTTAGTGGTGGTGGCAATCGGCATGGATTGATGGTGGGTTTTTCTTCAATTTTTTGTTTTGGGATTGTTGTTGTGATTTGCTGGGATGGCTAGTGGTGTAGCAGTGATTTTGGTCCGTGTTGTAGGTGATTGTTTTTGGGCAAAGGATGGGTAAGTGATTGTTGCTGGGTGGAGGAGGTGGTTGGTATTTGCGTTTGTTTACGGTGGAGAGAGAGTGACGAGGGAGGAAGGAAGAGAGAAAAAATGAGAGAGGAGATTATTGTTTTGGTTATATTTTAATGGATAATATATATTATTTTAATAAGTAAAACAGGAAATAAAAATTGAGGTATTAAGGCCATGTTTGGATCACTTTTTTTGCTCACTCAATTTCCATCACTTAATTTTCATCACTCATCACTCTTCACTTATTATTTATCACTCATCACTTGAATGGACACAGGGTCAGGCTCAGTTATGTGATATTAGACTATTAGTCCAAGTTGAAACTTTTCACCATCCAATCGATGTTCTCCACTTACAATGAGTGTGGATGTGATGCAGCAAAAAAACAGATTTTCTCAATTACAATACAGCCATAGTGTCTCACAAAAACTATGGATCAAAAGAAAAATACTATACCCGTTTAGTACCATCACTCAGTTACCATCACTCAGTTACCATCACTCATATTTTTCACATTATTTGTGGGTCCCATGTCTGTCAATCTGTGCAGCTTTTTTTTTCTTTTTTTTCTTTTTTTTTCAATGAGTACCTAGATCACCCAAACCGAGAAAAAAAAAAAAAAAAAACCAACGTTAAGACCGAACCCAAGAAAAAAAAAAACCAACGTTAAGACCGAATCAAAAAAAAAAAAAAAATCAACTGGTCAAAAGTTGAGGCTATGGGTCTCCCAATGTGTGTTTAATTACAAAAATGCCATTGAGTTATGAGTTATGGAAACTGAAAACAGCCAAAATGTGTTTTTAGTTTCCATAACTCATAACTCAAAAATCAGATAATTAAGTGATGGAAACAAAGTTATGGAAATTGAGTTATCTTGCTTCCAAACAAAGTTCTTGCTATGAGTCCTACCATTTTTGAGTTATGAGTTATGAAAATCCTAGAATATCTTCATAATGAGACATCTGTATGCTTCGGCATAGCAAAAGTGGCAATGTCAATGACACATGAATGTTTTCGGCATAGCAAAAGTGCAGTGTCAAAAGCTTAACATCATTGGGTATTTTTTTCTTTCATTGGCAATCCAAACACCCCCTAAGTGTGTTAAAAAATAGTACGGTACTTTACAATAATTGATAAAATAATAGTAAGCTTTTTTTTTTTTTTTGAGAAACAAAATAATAGTAAGCTATTCACAATTTTTCATTATGAATGCTGTAATGGCTCCGTTCCAGAAACCCACCAAATGAATCGATAATTATGTCAATAAAGTACTTTATATTTGGTCGGGGCAATATTGGTTAGACAGTCAATATCATGAATCGAAGAGCTGGCACAGGGTCAGGCTCAGTTATGTGATATTAGACTATTAGTCCAAGTTGAAACTTTTCACCATCCAATCGATGTTCTCCACTTACAATGAGTGTGGATGTGATGCAGCAAAGAGCAAACTTAAAAACAGATTTTCTCAATTACAATACAGCCATAGTGTCTCACAAAAACTATGGATCAAAAGGATATACCAGTGTGGAAGACTGACACGATCTTCTTCCTTCTCCTCCTCCTCCTTCCAATACCTCTCTTCTTTCGTTACATCAAGAAGCATGTATTCTCTTAAAATCCACCACTCCCACCAGGTCCATTTTCATGGCCTATTATAGGGAACATTCACCAAATGGGAAGGGAGCTCCATTCCATATTAGCCAACTTAGCTAGAGTTCATGGCCCCCCTTGTGTCGCTGCGGCTCGGCACCCAAACTATTTTAGTTGCATCATCTCCAGCAGCTGCAAGAGAAATTCTTAAGACCCATGACAAAATTTTGTCAGGCAGGCCGCTTTCACATGCCACCCAGTCATAAACCCAACACTCAACAACTTCTCAATTGGATTTGCTAACGAGTGCAATGATCACTGGAGGTGCCTGAGGGCTATTTGTAAAGCTGAGCTTTTTTCGGCCAAAGCATTGGAATTATAAAAAGATGTCAAGAGAGAATAAGGTGATGGAGTTGGTGGCTTCTTGGGTTCTAAGGAAGGTGAGGTTGTGAATCTTGGAGAGGTAGTTTATATTACTGTTACTAATATCTTGAGTAATGCATTATTTTCAATAGACTTCTTAGATTTTGAAGGTCAAGGTATTGGAAAAGAATTAAGGAAACTTTTAGCGAAAAATGCAGAATTGAGTATTACTGTAAATTTATCAGAAAGAAAAGTAAGGAAATACTTGGAAAACTTATTACTATTTGGGAGGATATTATCAAAGAAAAACGGAAACAAGAAAGTGTGACTTCAGATCAAAGCGATTTCTTAGATGCTTTGATTAAAGATGGTTATACTAATGATCAAATTAATCAATTGATTGTGGTAAGTCTTCTTTCTCTCTCTTTCTCTTACAGATGCATATATGATAAGTTGCACTTAGCTATAATCAACGTAACTCTAAGTTTAGATGTTTGAATAATCAAAAATTTACACAATCCTTTGTTTACTTTCTAGAAATTTGAAAGTACCTCATGTAAGCTTTATCATCAACTTTAGTAATAGAACAGTGATTTGTTCTTACAGCATTTTGCATGTGTTATTTAGTAAATTTTCCTTTTGGTGTGTTATTTGTTTGCATGTCTTTAGGGTGGTTAAAAACAAGATACGGAAATAGTATATTTTAGTTGGTAGGTTATTGTTTTTCATATTTCAAATTATGAGTAAAAAATAAATAATATGGGCATTGAGTTCAAGACAAAGAGAAATTGCTATTATTGGTTTTTCTTTTTCATGTATTTAACTTTTGCTACTTTTAGGTGATTTTTTTTCCTCTCCCCAAGTTATCTTCTTTGTATGCTACATAAGGCTTTCATAGATTGTAAGAGATATCCAACAATTGCAAGAGAAATAAGAGGCAATAGTGGTGTGTAACAAATTAATATAATACTTTGCTTTTACTAAGAACCCTTTCATGTATTATGTCAGGAATGGGCCAAAATGGGCTTTTGCCCTTTTCACGAAAAAAAAAAAAAAAATCAGCATATTGCCCCATTTCCCAAACTAATTAGGGAAATGTTCTTCTTTTGAAACTCAATTTTCTCAAGTCTTATAGCGACGTTTTAAGGAGCTTATAGTGACATTTTAAGGACCCTATAGTGACATTTTGTAACTCGACCTCTATGAAATCAAGTTATAGGTAAAAAAAAAAAAGAGAAAAACTTGCATGTAACTCGATTTCATGGAGGTCAAGTTACAAAACGCCGTTATAGGTCCTTAAAACGTCACTATAGGCTCCTTAAACGTCACTATAGGGCTTCAAATTTTTTTTTTTTTTTTGAAACTCGATTTTGAGAAAATCGAGTTTCAAAAGAGGGGCATTTCCCTAATTAGTTTGGAAAATGGGGCATTTGCTCATTTTTTTGGCGCAAAATGTCATGAATGTGATGAGACTTATTACAAAGTATTTGATTAGATATCTTTTTTCCAAGTGTTAAATTTATTATTCTAACAAAATTTCTACCGCGAGGAAATCTCAACACCTCATATGCATTTTTATAACTTTAATGTGTTGAACAACCTTTATTTTTCTCTTTGCATAGGAGCTATTTATAGCTGGCATCGACACTAGTATCATTGCAACTGAGTGGGGAGTAGCGAATTTGATAAAAAATCAAGATGCCATATATGCATAAACTTCGTGATGAACTTGACCGTGAAATTGCACTGATATCGTAAAAGAATCGCATTTAGCCCATCTTCGCTACCTACAAGCTTGTGTGAATGAGACACTGAGATTGCACCCACCAAGACCACTACTTCTTCCTCATCGTGCCTTACAAACATGCCAAGTGATGGGCTACACAGTTCCTAAAGACTCTCAAGTTTTGGTTAACATGTGGGCAATTGGTCGAGACTCCATGATTTGAAATGATTCATTGAGCTTCAAACCTGAGCGATTTCTTGACTCAAGTTTGGATTCTAAGGGAAATAATTTTGAATATATACCTTTTAGTGCAGGAAGGAGAATTTGCCCTGGACAATCTTTGGCAACTATGCAAGTTCCATTTATTTTGGCATCGTTGGTTCACTCATTTGATTGGTTTCTTCCAGGTAATATGAATTCAACTAAGCTAGACATGAATGAGAAGTTCACCATAACATTGCGAAGAAGCAGCCCCTACAACTTATTCCTAAAGGAAGAAAATAGTTGTGTATCATTTCTTTTTTCTTATTATTAGTTATTAAGATAGTAGTTTGTGCAAGTAGCGTTTTTTGTGAAATTGTGTATTCAAAGCACAATTTCAAGTAGAGTGTGTACGATAATGTATAACTCAGCGTGTGTAACAATAATTAGCATTAAAAATTTGTGTATACAAAGGAATTAGGAGTGATCTAATTAAAGGCCCAATAGGGAGCTTAAGTGTAAACTAAAGATCGAGTTGGTCAAGTAAATATCTATCAAACCCACCACCTGCCTGAACACCTAGAATTTTCAAATGTTTATTATTGATTTTTCCTAACCCTTTCTCTTGAAATTGATTGTGTAAGGTTAAATTTATTCAATTATTTTGTTGGCTTTATTCTGTACCAAATTTGCTTGTAATTCAGCATTTAGAAACCCTGTATTTAGGCAGGAATCATGTAAGGATAGTGTGTGAGAGAGTGTGAAGAAAAACTCTAGAGTGTGCATTTAAGAAGAGCTTCACGACTGGATTTCGCGACTGGCTAGCGATTGACGAGTTGCCAAAGAGGCACACGTGTGAAAAGTACAGGGGGAGCTGAAGGGTCACGCCAGCTGTCGCATTACAGGACAAAACCTCTAGTTGGCCAAGCAGTTAGCTCGAGACTTAAACTCGTGACTTGTTCCAGTCGCGAGCTCGAGTTGCCAGAATGCTCTGTTTGGCTGAAACTGACTTTTCACATTCCAAACACACACCAGTATAAATATCCCTTATACCCATGTATTGTAAAGAGCTTTCAGAGAGAATTTTTAGAGAGAAACCCTAGAGAAAAACAAGATTGACTCATCTACAATCTTCATCCTTTGATTCTCCAAATTCCTCTACTCTCACCCTTTCCATTGTTACATCCTTGTGAGGTACATTTAGTCAGATCCTTTTCTCACCATACCCATATCTGTGAGAAGGTTATTTGGTGCTTGGGAAGCAGTTAGGAAGAGACTAATTTATATTGGTTGATGCTATGGGCTATAGCGGAATCCGGTAAGCTAGAGAAGACAAAGGTTCGGCATAACCTCGTTGGAGCAAGAAGCTTGGAGGCTTAGGTACACTGGGTAGATTAGGCTTGAAGGGTCTTTTGCTGTTCATATATCCTAACTTCATTCTCTAGTGGATTATTGACCGCTTGGAGGGTGGCGAAGAGGTTTTACGTCGAGAATTTCGGTTTCCTCTTTGATAACACATCGCTATGTTGTCTTTGTAATTGCATCTCTCTTCCCTTAATCTTTACCTTTTAATTGCTGCTGTGGTTGTAATTAATTTCGGTTTAGATTGTTTTACCAATTCTGATTTAGCTTATTTTCATATTTCGCACATACTTTGTTTGAGAATAAGCTTGTGTTGGTTTTGTAATTTGCGGGTGCACTTGCTGTGGGTTAATTACTTAAGTGCGATCCTTGACCCCGTTTGAGATGGATCGATCTCAATCTCTCAATGCTCCACCATATTTTGATGGAAGCAACTATGCTTTTTGGAAAGTTTGCATGAGGGCATTCTTGTGTTCAATTGATGAGACTGTTTGGGATGCTGTAGATGTTGAATGGACTAGGCCAGAGGCCACTAAATCCATATGGGATAAAGCGGCACTTGCGGCAGCCAATGCAAATAGCAAGGCACTGAATGCTATTTTTTATGGTGTTTCTCCAGATGAGTTTCACAGGACTTCTCACGTAACAATTGCCAAGGAGGCATGGCAAATATTGGAGACCACCTATGAAGGAACAAAGAAAGTCAAGGACACTAAATTGTAGATGCTAACCACTTGATTTGAAGAGCTGAAAATGAGTGACGATGAGTTATTCGACTCATTCTATGGCAAGCTGAATGAGGTAATTATTGGCAAGTTCAACTTGGGTGAAAAGACGGAGGACTTAAAGATAGTGAGAAAAATCCTTCGATCATTGCTAGAGAGTTTTCGTGCGAAAGTTACAGCTATTGAAGGAAGCAAGGACCTTGATGATATCAAAGTTCAAGAATTAGTTGGCTCACTTCAAACTTATGAGCTGTCATTGCCATCACAAAAGAAGAGCAAATCCCTTACTCTAAAGACAATCAATGAGAGGGTGGAAACTCACGATTCATTAGATGAGGATGAGGTCAAGAAAGATGTGGCATATCTTGTAAAGAATTTCTGAAAGGTCTTGAAATTCAAGAAGAATGGAAAATTTGCTGAGAAGGAAAAATTCCCAAGTTTCAAAAAAGATAGAAAAGAATTTAAAAGGAAATATGAGAAGGAGTCTTAATCCACTCAAGGAATCACATGCTTCAAATGCAATGGACATGGTCATGTCAAGAAAGAGTGCCCCAATTATTTGAGAGGGAAGAGCAAGGTGTATGCCACCACTCTTATTGATTCTGACTCCTCTGATTCAAATTTAGATGAAAGTTGTGATGGAGAGGGAAACTTCTCTGCATTCATGACCATTGCTCATGTGGAATCTTTAGATGATTTAAGTGTGTTGGTGAAAGAGCTTGGTGAGTATACTGAATTGGAGTTGGTAGGGATAGCGGAAGAATCCGATGATGAGGAAGATGAAAGAGCAGAGAGACTGCAATAGACCTACAACTCTCTCCTTGAGAAGACCGGTGAATATGCAAAAGTGACTAATGCAGCCATTAAGAAAATGAAGAGAGCAGAGCAAGACTACAAGAGTCTTTTAGTTCGATACAAGGAGACAAGTGTGAAGTTAAGATGCTAAATGGAGAGCTAATTAAAGCCTACTCAAAGATAAAATTTCTTGAGCTTGAGATGGTTCAAGCTAATGCTAAAATAGAGTGAGTCTCCTCCAAGAAGCTTGATGCAATGCTTGCTCACCAAAAACCTTTTTTCGACAAAGGCGGATTGGGATACATTAGAGAGAGTAGTTCGATTGCTAATATATCCAAGAAAATGATATTTGTGAAAGCTAAGGAACAAGTGGTAGAAACTTTTGTTGTTGAGAAAGTGAAGTTTGAAAAGAAGCGGAACGTGACTGACTAAAGGATTTTGACTAAGCCTTCTAACCAATCAGTGGTCCAATCTAAGGGTAAAGGGAAATCTCTCCCAAAGTCACAAAGAGATCCTAGAACTCAACATTTCTACCATCACTGTGGAATTTCAGGACACACCAGACCAAATTGTCATAAGCTCCAAGCATTGAAGAATTCAAGTGGTCAAAGGCCGAGAGGACCAAGACATGGCAAAGGAAATTGGACTACTGAGCAATCTAAACATCAAGAAAGGAATCCCGGAATGAGGGATGTGATGAAGATGATTGATGCTTTCACCACATGTTTGACAAGCTTCACCAGAAGGTTCGAAATTCAGAACAATGGTACCCTATCCTCTAGGGATATCACTCCAAATGCAAGTGTCGTGTGGGTAAAAAAGGGTACTCATGTATAAGCATTACAACATGTTTATGCATTAATACTTCTTATGTTTGTGACTTTGTTTGGTTGTGCTCTTTCTGTTGTCATTCCAACATGGGTTGAAAATTCTGTTTTGTTTGCTTTTCTTTTTGAATGTTTTTATATTTTTTTGATCAATCTTTTCTTGGTTTTATGTCAAAAATCCAAAAACACATAAAAGTAGAAAATCCAAAAAGTTTGATCGGCATTGTTGTGTTTTGTCACAAGCATATTTTACCTTGTACCTTTGTACTAATGACTTTGTGCATTTAAGAGCGTAGCTTGTTCTCTATGCACTCATATCATTGTGAAAAAAATCTTGACATCTATGTGACTGTTGTAAATAGATCTTTGAAGTTGTCATGAATGATTAGTTAATGGTTTAGTTGATCTTGAACCTTGCAGAGACTTGTGCCTGTATATCTTCCCACTCTTTTATTTTTTGTTTAAAAAGCTCAACAAATGTAAATCTCAAAATGAAAAGAACTAATGAGCTGCAAAAGCCTTCGCACATACTAGTATTTGACTAAGAAAAAGAGAAAGTGACTTTTATGAAAAATGTATAATGCCCAAAAAGCCAAAGGCTTGCTCATCATTTTGAAATATAAAAAATTTTAGGCATTGATCTCTAAATGAGATATATTGATTCAAAAAGATCAAATATTATGATGTAAATGAAGCCAAATGAAAAACTTCAAAATAATGTTATCAAGTTTTGTGGGAGATCATATATGCATATTTCTATAATTAAGATGGATCACTTCTCCTCGTGCTAATTGTGTATGCCTTGATTGAATTAATTATTGAAACTTCACATTAGACTAAGAACTATCTCACTTATGGTACCCATACACATCACACTTGTCTATGTTCAATGAATGCCTTATTCATTTGTGTGATTGTACTTGATTAAATGTGTTGCACATGCTTAACTATATGTTGATCAAACACAAAAATATTTTTGAGTGTTTTAGTTGTTTTTGGAAAGTATTTTTGTTTTAAAAATTTTCAAATTAAAAAAAAAAAAAAAACTGTGCAACCTCGTTTTGGCAATTTGCCTCGCGGGTCAAGCCAGTCGCATGCCTCAGTCGTGAGTTTACTTAGAAGGTTTTTGCGACTCCCTAGCGGGTCAAAGTCCCAGTAGCGAAAAAGACTTAGAAAATTTTCAAAAACATGGGTTTTTAAATTTCTCGTGACTTAGTTTAGCGACTTGCTCGCAAGTGGAAGCTTCAGTCACGAGTTTGCTCAGAAGGTTTGGTGACTCCTATCGCGACTTACTCACGGGTGGAACTTCCAGTCGCGAAAAACACTTAACAAAATTTTCAAAATTTTGTCTCAAGGGTTTTTGGCAGCTTGGTTTGGTGACTTGTTTGTGACTCAATCAAGTCGCGAAAAACACGTGATTTGCACTTGAAGGATAGTTTTTAAAACTTTTCAGTTTTCCCTTGAACATTTTTTACTGTTCATTGTCTTCTCTCTCACAAAATCATAGTATTTCTCCATCAAAAACCTCAATTTTCCTTCATTATCTCAACTTCAATCTTCAAGAAAATGTATTGGTTTTCTATCTTTCTCTAAGTATTTCATGTTTATAGACTTTATTTCTTGAATTTTGTGTTATTGTTGAGATTTGACACATATGATGATTCGAATATGGTTTGGGTATAATTTTTGTTGAGTTTGCTTGAATGGGTTGTGTTGATTTTGATTATTTGCTACTTGTTTTACATGTGTTCATGTTTGTGTCTCATTTTTTAGTAGTATATCAAGTTTTGTGTAGTGTTGCTCATGTCATCCTTTTAGAAAATTATTTTAGGAACTGTTGTGTTTCTGTGGATTTCATAGATTACATTGTGATTTGCTGTGTCGGCACAATCATTACATTTGCACACTACATGCACTAGTGTTGCTCATGCTCATATACATGCTTAAATACTGCATACTTGGTTCGTTTACCATGTTTGAGTAATAAGTTCTATTTTAACTATGGATGCTCATTTCATGGACTAACTTGGATCTAATCAAGTTTATGTTTGTGGCTTGTGGTTTTGCACTTGGTTCTCTGCTGTGTGTATGCTCTTTTGTAGATGTCTTATCATTCCTCTCAAGGAAAAGAACTTTATAATTGATGTTATGTCATTCCCTCTAAAACAGACTCAACGTTCGTCTCAAGTTTCAAATAATGAGAGATTTAGGACTCCCCTCGATTCACAGACTTTATCAAGCATTTTTGAAGATGCTCCCACTGTGGTAAAGCGAGTTGTAAAATTTGATACCTTAAGAACAATATTTATTCCTCGGATATTTGAAGCAAAAGATTGGGATAACCTGTTCGGGAACTTTGAAGACCTGATTGATGAATTGGTTAAGGAGTTTTATTCAAATGCTAAATACACTAGCGTTGAGTTGTAGTGTTGAGTATGAGGAAAGGAGTTCAACATCAATCCAGACTACATTGCAAAGGTTCTTCGAATCAATAAACCGGCAAATGTAGACCTCACTCCATATGATTATAGGCTTCCTAAAGTTCAAGATATTCTTCAAATTCTTGGGCCAGATCATGAGATTTCATCCAAAGGCACGTCCATTGGAACAACAAAGTTTGCACCTGATCTGACAACTCAAATTGATCATGTTCTTCAACTTCTATCCACTCTTGAACACTACATTCATCAATCTTGGAAGAGCGCAATTTTTATGTGATCTCATCACCGGAGTTCAAATTGACATCTCTGCCCACATCTTCCAATTAATAGGAAAAACAGCAGCTCGTATAGCAGCAAGAACATGCCTACCTTTTTGTAGTCTAATCACGAAGATCATGGTTCTTGAAGGTGTTCGTCCACCAGCTGATGGAAAAATTCTAACACATCTTCGACCATTATCCATGATAGCTCTTCAAGCAAGTAAGAGTCACTCCTCTAAAGCACCTAAAAGTGAATCTTTCACTCTTGCCACTCCATCCGGTCATGGCTCAACAATACCTGTGCATACCGAGATTGCATCTCCTCTTGCCCTTGAGTTGCAGACCGCTAACACTCAAACTATATCTTCTAGCTCTCAAGCTGACAAGTTGAGCACCTTGATAGAGGGTGTGTACTAGCGCATTTCCAGAATTCAAAGGGTTATCTACTCTACCAACAACCAGGTTCAAATGCGTCTAACAACCATCGAGATACAGTTGGATGCTATTCAACAGAAGCTCGAGGACAGCCTTTAGTTATTCATGCCAAAAAGGAAGAGAGCAAACTCTTTGCTCATTGCATAGTTTTGGATGATGGCATACAGTAAGGGGGAGAGCAACACAGAAATGGGAAGTGTGCATATTGAAAGGGGGAGTTGTGTGAGCTCAAAAGGATACATACACACATACTTTTGTCTTTCTGTTTATAGCTTATATATCTTTTGGATATTTATAGTGCTTTTGGGTACTTTGGTTTATATATTTCAGTAGTTATTCAGTTCTTGTGATTTGAACCCTTGCTTTGTAGCTTAGTACTTGCTGTTAATGTTATGCATTTCTTTAAGTACATCACTTTTGTGCCCTTGTTAGATTTTATATCCTTGATGCAATTAACTTGTGTTGTTGTATCAGTTAAGTGTTAGACATGCAAATGATACTTTGCATTAAGTTTATTTGCTTGCATGTTCGGATCTTCATTCCTTGTGAGAATGATCATTGTAGTAACTCTTTATAGTGATTGCTCGTTTTTGGTCAAGCCATGCTTTACTGTTATTATTCATTATTACTTGATCGCATTGTTCTTGCTCCATATGCATTTCAATTTTTCTGCTTACAATGATCGTATTGTTTTCAGGAAATACTTGTTCCTATGGTTCAAGAGCTTCACAAATTCTAGAGTTAGGTGTGAGTGAGTTTTGTTCAACTTTTCCCAACTCACATGTTAAGTCTAGAGTTTGTTTTAGGGTTTTCTCACGGAATAGCCATATGGGGAAATTGTAAGGTTGAATTTATTCAATCATTTTGTTGGCTTTATTCCGTGAAAAATTTGCCTGTAATTCAGCATTTAGAAACCCTGTATTTAGGTGGGAATCATGTAAGGGTCGGTATGAGAGAGTGCGAAGAAAAGCTCAAGAGTGTGCATCCAAGAAAAGCCTCGCAACTGGGTCTCGCGACTGGCTAGCAACTGGCGAGTCGCCAAAAGAGGCATATGTGTGAAGCATGCAGGAGGAGCTGAAGGGTCACACCAGCTGTCGCACTACAGGACAAAACCTCCAGCTGGCCAGGCAGTTAGCTCGTGACTTAAACTCACGATTCGTACCAATTGCGAGCTTGAGTAGCCAGAACACCCTGTTTGGCTGAAATTAACTTTTCACATTCCAAACACACGCCAGTATAAATATCCCTTATACTTACGTATTGTAGAGAGCTTCCAGAGAGAATTTTGAGAGAGAAACTCTAGAGAAAAATAAGATTGACTCATCTACAATCTTCATCCTTTGATTCTCTAAATCCTTTACTCTCACCCTATCCATTGTTACATCCTTGAGAGGTACATTTAGCCAAATCCTTTTCTTACCATACCTATATTTGTGAGAAGGCTATTTGGTGCTTAGGAAGCGGTTAGGAAGGGACCAATTGATATTGGTTGATGCTATGAGCTATAGCGGAATCCGGTAAACTAGAGAAGACAAAGGTTCGGCATAACCTCATTGGAGCAAGAAACTTGGAGGGCTTAGGTACACTAGGTAGATTAGGCTTAAAGGATCTTCTGCTGTTCATGTATCCCAATCTCATTCTTTAGTGGATTATTGACCACTTGGAAGGCGGCAGAGAGGTTTTACGCCAAGGACTTTGGTTTCCTCTTTAATAACACATCGTTGTGTTGTCTTTGTGATTGCATTTCTCTTCCTTTAATCTTTAACTTTTAATTGTTGTTGTATTTGTGATTAATTTTGGTTTAGATTGTTTTACCAATTCTGATTTAGCTTATTTTCATATTCCACACATACATTGTTTGATAATAAGCTTGTGTTCGTAATTTGTAATTTAGGGGGTCTAAACGTTTATAGGTGTTTTACATACTTTTTGAACATTTAGATTGCCACCCTTCTATTCGATGACTAATCAGGTGTATGATCAATTCTAATCAGGAGAGAATACTCATTACATTCCGTTCTCATTTAAACATACTTTCCCTTAGGAAGAAAACTCATTTCTTTAATTAAATGTGTGCGGTGTATGGTCGTCAGCCCATTATCATTGGGCCCAAATGGCATGGACTACATGATGACTTCATATCCGACAATCCTTCTATGCTCAGTAGGTTAGGCTAAGGCCTGTTCATGCCTCGTGGCTGCTCTTGTTCGGATGCATCCCAGGATACGTCGGTAATGCTTTAGGGGATATCGCCACCAAGCAATATTCGACGTCTAGTACGAGTTCCAATGTTTGAGTTACTAGTTCCATAGTGGGGCCCTTTGTTGTGAGGAATACTCTAAACTGGCCCCACTTGCACGAGAATTGCTAAAAAACAATCATTGTTGGACCACTAAAGGAAGTTTATAAATAGAGGAAAGGTAAGAGGGAAAGGGGTTAGACATTGTATAGAAGAGAACTAGAGAAGAGAGAGAGAGCAAGTGAGGAAACATAGGACAAAGAGTGTTCGGTCAGTGTGATTAGCAATCTTTGTGGGACTTAATCTACCTTTTCAAGAACTACCCATTGTAGGATATTCACAAGTCCACGACAATAAATAAATTGTGAGCCTGAATTGCACAGTTGACCCATTAGCCGAGAATTGGTTATGCACAAAATATATGTAAAAAATCAAATTAAAATTTTATAATTATATATTTCCTTACATCCATACTTTTATAAACTTCTAAAAGTACTAGAGAATATAAATCATATTCCTCTACATTCTTTTATGATTTACTTTTCCAAACCTATTTTGTTTTGAGAGTTTATTAACAAAAGGGAATTTGTTTAAAGATGACCAAAACTTTCTAAATTTATAATTGCAATTGTTAGATTTTGATTGGTTTAATCCAATAGAATTTGTTTGATTGCTTTAATCAAATAAAAGTAAAAGTGTAAAACCTTGAGCAACTTATTGGGTATACACGTGTGAATGAAGTTCCATGTTGAATAAAGATGAGAAGAATGAGTAGTTAATATAACATAATTAAGCACATACTCATTTGGGTTTAGGCCTTTTGGGTTAAAGTGCGTTTCTATATGTTATATTAATTATTCAAGGAAGCTCCCCAAGGTGTTTATCTCCCTAAAAAATGGTGTTAGACCTAATGTTAGAGTAGAAACGATGGTCGGACAAGAAAGCAAGGCTTTAGAAATTAAAAAATTTGATGGACTAGACTTTGGATATTGGAGGATGCTCCTTCTTTTGGGGAAGAAACTTGATACTATGAAGGATGAAGAATGGAACCTTCTTGATAGACAGGTATTGGGAGTAATTTGATTAACTCTATCAAGATCAGTTGCGCATAATGTTGTGAAAGAAAAACCAACAGTTGTATCAGAGCTTGGTTGATTTAGTGGATGACTTTTTTTTTTTTTTTTTTTTTTTTTCTCTGAATTAAGATGGATGAGATGAGATTGCTTTGATTGAGGTGGAGCTATTCCAAGAGGAAAAGAAGACTACTTGATTACGGTGGAACTATCTCAAGAGGAAAGAAAACAATTGAAGACAATTGATAAAATTTGAGTCAAGGTGGAGATTGTTGGGAAATTGCCTTAAATTCCAATTGTGACTTGGAAAGTCCATTAGGTTTTCTAATTGAAGAAGGAAAAATTAATTTAAGTTTTCTTGTTGTGGAAGGAAAGACTATTCCTTGGGGTGGAAGGAAAGTTTATTCCTTATTAAAGAGGTAATATATTCATAGTCTAAGAGGGAATAGGAAAAGAGTCTTATAGATAGACAATGCTACAAAGAATTTGATAGCTTTAGCTTTGGCTTTGGCTTTGGCCTTGGCTTTGGCCCAAGGGTCCTCCCTATGGGGAGAAGGAAAATAGAACTTGAAACTACGAGAGAGAAAAAAAAAAAAAAAAGGATTTTCACTTGGGAGGAACACAGGAAGGAGGAGAGAGCAAATATATAGTTGCTGCCTTCGAGAAGATAGCCAAGAAGGAGAGAGTAAATAATTGCCGCTTTCGAGGAGATAGCCAAGGAGGAGAGAGCAAGGCATTGCTGCTTTTGAGAAAACACAAAGAGAGTATGTGTGAGAGTAAAGAAAAATAAGAGAGTTTTTTCTTTAGCCGTGAGCCATACACACGAATTATTGTAATTGATTTGATAATAGTGAAATTGATTCAGAGTTTGTCCTATGGTTTTTCCCTTCAAAGAGAAAAGGTTTTCCACGTAAATTTTGTGTTCTTGTGTGTGATTGTTGTTTTGGATTGATAATATTGTTGATAACATTATTTGGGACACAACAAATAGTATCAGAGCCCATGGTGGTGTGGGAAAAAGGTGACAAAGGTTATGGAGGTTCATTTCGCAGGTGAAGTGGGAACGGGGTGTGTGAACTTGAAACCCTTTTGCAAATGCAGCAAGGCGGGTCCCTTTTGCAGCTAGAGCAGGGACAATATATTGTACTAAGAAAACCCATAAAGCCTACACAAATGATCTTGAAAAAGGCCCAAGAAAGGATGAAGTGCAAGTTTCCCATAAGGATAAAAAGACTTGTGGGATTGACACGTGATGGCCTATAGATGATGTACTAAAGAAGGAAAAAGTTCATTAGGCAAGGGGGAGTGAGTAGGACTTGTTCATGGCCCACAGAGAGGCAGAAACTCACACGTGAGGGGGAGATTGGGTTTACACATATGGGTGAAGCTCCACATTATATAAAGATGAGAAGAATGAGTAGTTACTATAACACAATTGAGCACATACCCATTGGGGCTTAGGCCTTTTGGGTTAACGTGTGTTTCTATATGTTATATTAATTACTCAAGAAAGCTCTCCAAGATATTTATCTCCCCAACACAATTGCCTTAACATCATCAACTATAAATCTCCCCTCCATGTAACACTGTTCCAATGTTGATCAAAGAAATAAGAACAGGGTTTCAATATTCTACAGCCACCGAATCAAAACTAGCTACTCTACAAAATCAAAGTGCATGCAAGAAACACGTTTTACAGGCAATCAACATCAATTTGTATTAATTTTTGGTCATCTTCTGATAATATTAGGGATATTATAAATTTTATTATAAAATAAGTCATTAGTCTTATAAGTTATAACATGACAAGATTTTGGCTAAAGTGCAAAATCTACCCTCTAAGTTTTTCCATAATTCATTTCAGTACTTTAACTTTGCTTTCGTTCATTTCCATCATTTTAGTTTCAGTTTTGTTCAATTAAAGCATTTCCATCAATTTTAAAAAAAAAAAATCTGGAAAAAATTTTTCAATCATCATTTGAATTTTTTTAATTTAAAAAATTTGAAGAAAAATTTGGAAAATTAACCACAACATATAAATTAGAAAGTTAGAGGACTAAAATGAACGAAAGTATAGTTAGAGGATTAAAATGAATTTTGGTGAAACATAGATGGCAAGTTTTGCATTTTAACCTAAGTTTTTTTTATTTGATAATTTATAAAATGATAAGTTATAAATATTAGATAAAAAGAGAAATATCAAATTTACTAATATACCCCCCCCCCCCCCCCACACACACACACACACACACACACACACACACACACACACACACACACACACACACACACACACACACGTGTGTGTGTGTGTGTGTGTAGGAAAGTCGCTAATAATTTTATTATTATAAAAAATTTATAAATTGACATGACAATGAATATAATTGGAATTACATTGACAAATAACAACATAATTAATAAATTTATTAATTGCTTTCTTAAGATTATTTGTAAGGTCATGTTAACCAGTACTCTTAGGGCAATTGTTAATAAACTATTTTAGAAACGTTTTGATACCACTTTTGTGGAAAATTGAAAAAATTGTCAAAATGTTAATTTTTTTTTCTTTTCTCAGAAAATCTTTTCTAAAATGATTCTCTAAGAAATGTCCTTAAGGCATCCGTTAACTTTTTCCGTATTTGTATTAGTTAGAAGAATCATGTGTATAGTTTCTCCTTCAAGACTGAATGCTTTTTCGATTGGTCTTATCTTGATATACTTTTCTTTATTTATTTATTTTTTTATTCAAGATTGAAATTTTATTCTAACTTAATCTAAATATATATGTGTGTGAAACTTTCTTATAGATACTTGAACCCCAGTCCTTGCCCCCCACACTCTACAAGCAGTTAAATACTTGTGAAGTGACCATCGTGTCAAAGATGTGCGGTGGTCTATCTTAATATACTTAATTCAACACTTCTCATACCTTATCAAATTTAAAATCTTGAATCCAAATCCACCCGTATCTATTTAGAAATTTTAAAATTTGTTCGGTTTGATCAATAAATTACCTACACTTATTGCCATCCTTACTTCTCAAATTCATTCATTTGGCAAATTAAGCTAGACGACAAGGTTTGTTTAAAAAATTGTATCATGCTGCTTGTTGTTTTCTGGTTACAAATCCAGCGCTTGGATTTTACGTTTTTTTTTTTTTTTTGGAAAAAGAAATCTCAAGGAAGGTCATCAACAGCACTAAAAATAAACAAATAATAAAAAAGAACATGATAAATACACTCAAAAAATATTCTCAGCTCTGTAATTAAAAAAATAGGGAGTGGAAATTAAGCAAGATGCAAGTTGAGCCATGTAATGATAATTGCTTGGGCAATGATTTCACATTCTCAAAGTCCACATTCCACATACACAAAGTGTGGGCATTAGGCATTACATATTTCAAACTGAGGTGTATTTGAGGCATACACATTAGGAGTATGAGACAATAATTTACTTAATTTCTCAGCACCAATCCTTTTTCCATTTCACATAATAACGGCACAATGCCATAGTGCCCTACAGAATTGGTGACACTTGCTTCACTGTTTCTTCATTGAACAATGCTGTATGAAACAAAAAATTTCATAATAGTTGACTTGACAATTTTTTACTGATTTTGGTATGAATTCGTGACATAACTTTTTTATTTTATTTTATTTTTCACTAACAATCTGCCACAGAATACTTCTGATTTCCTCCTTGTAAATACTTTAAGGGGAATTACGATCATAGTGTTGATTCTTTTGAGCTATGATTTTCTCGGTTGAGTAGACAGACTCAACAAAAAGAGTAGATAAGGGCACCACTTGTGTCATCATAGCTCTGCTACATACATTGAAAATGTCACACCGAGAAATGTAGTGGGTTTTTGTGTTTTTTTTTTTTCCAAAATGAAATCTCAAATATGGTTATCGACAACACTAAAAATAAATATAAAATAGGAAAATGCTAACGAATGTCCTTAGGATATTGGTTAACAATCCATTTAAAGAAAGTTTTTATAGGAAAATAAAATAAAGTAATTAATATTTTGACAGCTTTTTTCATTTCCCATAAAAGTGGTGTTAAAACTTTTCTAAAATGAATTATTAACTAATGCCTTAAGAGTATTCGTTAGCATGATCCTGTAAAATAAGGCACATAATAAAGGCACTCAAAACAATATTCTTAGCCTATCAAAAAAAAAAAAAAACAATATTCTTTGCTTTTACGTAAAAAGAAAAAAAAATAATAAAAAGTGAGTTGATCACTAGAATGAAAGGATGCTTTTTCTATAATTTATATTGACATAATAATTAATAATTAAAATATTTAACTTTTTGTTAATCACTTCTTATTACGTCAAATTGCTTGATAATTTAATGTCACGACAATTTATTAATGGCACAATTATATTTTAAGAACCCAAAAATTATACCTATTCAATTGATTGATTAAACAAACTGTTTCAGTGAAATTTTTACTACGTTTGTGTTCAATTTTCCTATATAAATTAGAGACACACTGTTTTGTCTTGAGTGGCCACTCGTTAGTTACAAAATATTAGAAAAACCTCTCATCACTTTTCACTTCTATACTCCTCTCTCTGAAACAATTTCTACAAACGTCTTCCTCGCCAATTTCTATCCCACTTAACTTCCATATTAGATGATGAAATTTCTAAGTCCCCAAGCCCCGTCAATCTCTATTTCTGTGGATCTGCCTCTTTATTTATTGTCAACTTCTCTTCAATTATTTTCTTCCCTGTTATGCTCTCCTTTTCGCCATTCACATAATGAAGTTTGAAGAAATAGAACAGATGACTGTCTTCACCAGCCTATTGCCACCGCCAAGCCAACCAGTGAAACCGCTTCAGGTAAAACTGACTTCTTTAGTTTTCCCCTCTCAGTTGCAGTGCTTGGGATTTTCTTTTTTAATCTTCTTTGTCTGCGTGGTTTTGGTGGCTAAATTTCCTTTTTCTTCCCCTTCAATGTCCACGCAGTACTGCTGTTGTATTGCATTGTTAAAAAAAAAAAAAAAAAAACAAAATTCAATATTGCAACTTGTGTCATGTTTTTATTATATTGTTTTTACCGTTGCATGTTTTAATTTAGACAATTCCCAAATTACACCATGCTTGTAGCAGCGACTTGAACGGTGCCTGCTACAATTCTATGCTTATGGCCCCTTAGTCCCACTGAAACCTCTTCTAATTTTTTTTTTTTTAAAAACTATCTTTATTTTGTGATTTTGGATAACACTTAGTAACTTCATCAACTTTTGATTTCAGTGAAGTATCTGTGTGTAAGCAATTAGCATTGTGGGTTTAAAGATTTTGTCTCGGTTCGTTGTTATTGCCATCTTTGTGTTTGTCCTCTATGTGTTTGTTTAAATTCCCCAGTGAATAATTTGATTTAGATTAACTTTTTTCTCTTCTTTCTGAACCTTGGGTTTTTTCTTTTTCGGATTTAGGACTCAATTTCAGAATAAAATTTTGTTATTCAAATTTAATCTTCTCTACTTATGCAACACACAGTAAATTCTCTCTAACCTCCACTACCAATTGAGTTTGGTCCTGTGCTATATTATTGCTTTAGTTTATGTTTTCATTGCTGCATTTGAATTTGGAACATGATATAATCAAGGAGAATAAAGTTGTAAGGGGGTTGAAATAAGTTGTATATATTTTTAATCTGTACATGCATGGTATTTGGTGGTTGGGTTGCATTGCCTTATTGTGTGTTTGCTTTTCTTGCATATATGGCAGTGGGAAAGAACTTTTTTTTTTTTTTTTGAGAAGTTGGGAAAGAACTTGGTTCAAACAGAACATTTTTCATATTCTAAAAGTGACATAACTTCTGTTTTCATGGATTTTTAAAAGATAAAATTTAGTTATATGTGCATTTATGGTACAGAGTGACATAAAAAATTTAAAAAAAAAAAAGAAAAAAAGAAAAAACTTATTTTGCAGGTCCTACTCTGTTTTCTGGATAAAGAGCTGCATGCTGAACTGCATCAAATCCAAGTTTGTTAACAATTTCTGTAAATTTTTTAAAAACAATTTACTGCTGCATTCGTTTTCTACATATTAGGAATAATTCTTTCTGTTAAATAAAAAGAGAAATGTTCTTTCCCAGCTTTTGCTAATACTGTTGTTGGGTATTGTTAGTGCTACGTTTGTTAGGTTTTTGCTAATACGGTTGTTGGGTATTGTTAGTGCTACTTTTGTTAGTTTTTTTTCCCCTTTTTTTTTTGGATTTAATTTTGTGAATTATTATTTGGGTTCATGTGGCTACCACTTAGAAACTTGATTTTAAGGTATGGTTTCTCTTCTAGATATAAATTCGAAATTCATAAGGAATTTTAAATTCTGATTCTTTTTGGTTTCCATTTGGAATTTATAGGTTCTAATTTGAACCAAGATGGAACCACAATAGACTTTGAGATTGTATATTTAAACTTTTAGGGAAAACTGAACTTTGGGTTTGAATTTTTTTATGATTCATTTTGTGGTGGGTTTGTGCATTGAGATTAGAGTTTGGTATTGGTTTCTTTTGAATAATGTATTTGGGTTTGATTTAGAGGTGGATCTGTGAATATGAGGTCATATGTTAGATATTTTTACTGATTTAGTAGACTATTGGTGGTGGGATTGTTATTGAACTTGGACTTGGTCTTAACGTTTTGGTATTTAACTTTTGAACACAATTTCAGGTTTTTCAAATGGGATAGGTTTATATGGTAGAAAGGAGATGAATTGAATCACAATGGTCTTTGAGATTTTGTATTTGAAAGTTTAAGGGATATTGAGAAGAAGGTTTGATTTTTTTAAGAATTTATTTCATGTTGGGTTTGTGCATTGAGATTAGAGTTTGGGATATTCTCTGCAAATTTGAAATTTATCATTGAGGAAGAATTGCAGGTTCAGTGAATTTGGGTCTAATTTAAAAGTGGTCTTGGTCTTAGGTTCTATCCAAAAAGAAAAGATTTATACCAGACAACAACAGTGGCTGCCATTGCTGCATAAGATTGGTTTATGAAACTAAGGGGGGCTTTGGAAGTTGTCACGGTTTTTGGTGCTGAAGCTCACTGATTTTTAATGTAATCGATGTTTCGTCGTACATTCATATTGCTAAACTCCTCCGAATAGAGATTGTAGTAATGCATGTCAATGACTACATGATTGAAGTTTCCAGCAAATGAGAGTAGCTCCTTTGGATCAGCATTTCCCAACTGGTTTGAGAGGATCACATGAGCACCGTCCTTTCTCACTGCATCATATCCAGATTTATAATAGCTTTTAAGATTGTCTAGAGTGACTTCTGGTGCATGAGGTTCATTCATTAACTCAATTGCTACAAGACTAGGAATGTTCTACAAGACTAGGAATGTTGGCATACATGCACAAAAACAAGGTCTAATTTAGGATTTAGGGAACATTCAAAATTTATCAATTGCTCTTATTGGAGTGGTCTATATTGCACATGTGGTCTGTCCCTCTTAAAGAGCATTCTCAAACCATTCTATCAAAAACCTACATTGGCAGTAAATCAAACATATGGTACTTCATAATATGGTACTTTATAATAAGAATAAAAGTGAAGTTTATTGAACCTTTTTGCTAGGAATTTTATGACTGCCCATTCCTGAAATCCATCTCTTGTCCCACTGATATTTCCATTCTGTAATCCTTGAATCACATGTAGGTCAGCAATTACTTTCATCCCATATTTCCTAAAATTTTTAGAGAAAACATCAATTTATAGTAATTTGTTATGACCTTTGTTCTTAGTAATTTATGCATCATGTATCTTAAAGAGCTTAATTGGGATCATAAATAAAACTATCTTTTTAATATATATATATTTATATGGCAGGAAGTTAGAATATGGGAAAACTCATGCTACACCAGATAACATAAGTGCTCCATGAGCATTAGCTGCTCTTAGATTATAGAATGTTTGAGATGATAATTGGCGAATTTGGGATTGGAAATGAGATCACGCCAGGCCCTGCAAACACATTTTAATTGTGGAAGACACTTGACAGGAAGTCTAGACAATATGCTTCCCACAGTGATATTTCAGCTGAAGCTGTGAGTAGTTGATTCATTGATTATTAAGCATCTATTTAAGTTATTAATAATGTAGAAAAATCTAAATTATCCATTTATCAATAAATGATTATGATTATAAGAACTTTACAACAAAGTTATCTGAGAAATTCTAGATTAGTTTGCTAATTGATGCAATGAGAGGAGAGTGGGACTTGGCAAAGTTACAAGACCTGTTTGATGTTGCTTCAATCTCTGCCATAGTTAAAATTCCTCTAAATAAGATTATGTGGGTAACAAATGCTCATTGCCCAAGAAAATAATATAGAACATTATCCCATTGCTTTCAACGTTTTTCTCCTTTTTCCAATTCCGGAGAAATACTTTGCATATTTTACCAAACAAGTCCACGCATTACACTAGAATGGCGCTCTAAATGCATTGAATATACTAACATTGAATTTGAAAGACAATTATTTAGCTATACATTATATCAAACATGCCAAAGTGCTTGCAAATGTTTTCATTACAAAAAGAATGATGGCTTTGAAAGACAATTATTTAGCTAAACATTATATCAAACATGATGTGTTGTGACGTGCTAAAAAGTACTTCTCTTTGTATTGGACACTGAATGTGCAGCCATAACTTATAATTTTTGCTTGAAAAGTGATCCACAATATTTTACCTATGAAGAAGCTCAATCTTTACTGTAGGAAAATAATTTCATCTTTTTCAAGTAAAATATATGGGGATAGTGGAGAATTAGTGACACATGAAATATGGGATTGCTCAGAAGTGCCGGAAGTCTAGAGACCAACCATGATGTTTCATAGGTGTAGTGTTATTAGCAAAATGGGCATGTCATGAAGGTGGAGTTCATGCTGAATATAGCCTGGCTGTTATGATACAATCGGAACCAAAGGCGGGTGAGTGAAGCTAGACAGCAATGAATTTGGTGCAGACAACTTCTAATCTTGATATGGAAATTTATGGAAACTTAGAAAACTAGTCAGACGAGTGGTTGTTGAAGAGTGTAGATAAAGACCTCCTATTGGTATATCAGGTATGTATTACAAGCTAATCAAGATCTAACATTTTAGATGGTTTTTTAGGATCATCAAGATCTATTATTGCTTAAATTTTATAATTTTTTTTTGCCATTAGATAATGCATTGGGTCTGAATGATTGATAGGATGCTTTTAAACCCATATATAATGGCTGCATGATAATGATTTTCAGTTATTAGAGTTCTGAAATTATCTAGAAGTTAATTTGTAATATCGACATGTTTAATGTTGGCGATGCTCTTTTATTTGTCAGAAAGGAATTGATATTACTATTTCAATAATAATACTACGTTCTTACATGAAAGCATCTATTAGTAGAGAAGGTTTTGAATTGACTACTTAATTTAGCTGAATGTACGCTGTATACTATGTTTGATAACATTTGTCAGGAAAACATGAGGATTATCTGTTATGCATCCTCTCAACAAATATGTAATCCTTAAAAATACATGATTTTGGTTATGATAAGTAGAAAAGCTGGAAGCACTACTCTGATTTGGATACATTGTCATTGGCCTCGATTTTTTATTTTGTTGTTGGAAATGAATTTCTTGTCAAAATTTGTGTACACACTGTACAGTACATGTATTTTGTAAGACTAAGACTAAGACTAAGACCACATGGAATTTTTTTTTGGATAAGTAAATAACTTCATTGAAAAAGAAAAGAGAACAATACAAAGAAAGAAGAAAAAACAAAGACAAAAAAACATTAAATACAAAGAAGAAGACAACTAAGGAATAAAGGAATAGAGTCACTAGATGTGAGTCTCCAAGCCCTAGCCCAATCAAACAGGGAACCAGAAAAAGAGAGTAAGCAGTTGGTCCTTAGAACTATCCAAATCCTCAAACGTCCGCCGATTGTGTTCCCTCTAAATACACCACATCAAACACAGCGGAACTAGGTTCCAAATGTAACATGAATGCTTCCCTAACCAATTCCACCAACTAAAAGGAAAATCTTGCACCATACAAGAGGGAACCCATGAAATCCCAAATTCCTAAAGACAAAACACTACAGCCAATAAGCCTTCCCGCAATGTAACAACAAATGATCCAATGTCTCACCACAGCAACAACACATAATGCACCAGTCAACGAAATCAAAGCCTCTAAGTCTCAAGATATCTCCCGCGAGCATTCTATCAGAAGCGGCTATCCAAACAAATAAAAAGACACGTCGGGGTGCCTTAACCTTCCAAATACCTTTTCATGGAAAAGCAACGGAAGAAGAGTCATGTAACTTATGATAAAATGAGCGAAAATCCCCGTTTTTTGTCAACCTCTATTTCAACTGATCGCCGTCCGTCACGGAAGGTAGATTGGACGCCAAGAAACAAAAAAAATCATCCACCACATCTGCCTCCCAATCATTAGGACCCCGAATGAAACGAACATCCCAAGTTCTCCTATCCCCTGCTTCTTGACAAATCAGAGATGATTCTATCGATGCCTCTCTGCTTGCAGCAAAATCATACAAGATAGGAAAAGCCAAATGTAGAGGTGATGTAGAATAACCACAATAAACAGAAAATAATAATAAAAACCCTAGGAGTCAGCACCTAAGGGTTGCTTGGAGTCAGCACCAAGCAAACTGGAGTCGGCACCAGTGAAAAGAAAACCAAACGTTTTTAATAATTCTCAGAAGCTGTCTTACAATAATCAGAAAAGTGTTTAAATAGCTAACTACATAAAGCACAAAAAACCCTAATTATTAAATGCTCGGGCTTGCTAATAACTCAAGCCCGATAACTAACAGGCCCTATCCATAAGGCCACTGGTTGGACCATCTTCTTTTTACTCTTCCTCCCATACATGCGTATAATTGGAGGCTTATATCTTGTGTCCGCACCAACTCCTCCCGGGTGAGAAGAACTCGACCCCGTCGAGTGGAAATCTGAAGAGCTCTGGTAGTACTCCAGCAAGTCAGGATCCAATCGCTGTAGCTCGTCCCTAGTAATCCATGTGCAATCAGAATTTGGTCGCCCTCGCCACCGAACTAGGAAACGGTGAACTCCTCCATCCCTAGTAGAAACAATCTGCTCATCTAAAATAGCATCAATAGATTCTTTATGTGCATAAGACAAATTTAAGGGTAAAGGGGTAGGAATAGGGGCATCAATAGGATCAGGTAAAGGCTCATCAAAAGGAGTATCAGGAATAGCAGTAGGGCTTTTATAAGCAACTAGATCCTCAATATTAAAGGAGGAGCTAATACCATAATCATGAGGAAGGTCAATGACATATGCATTTGGGCCCATTCGTTTCAATACCTTGAATGGACCGGCACTACGAGCCTGCAACTTCTTAACGGTCCCAGAGGGAAACCGTTCAGGTCGGATCCGAATCATGACATAATCCCCTACCTGAAACTCTGCATGACGCTGATGCGTGTTAGCATGAATTTTATATTGAGAATTACTTACCTGAATTTTTTTGCGAATCTCATTATGCAAATCATGAACATGTCGTGCAAATGCCTCGACAGATTCAGAAATCCTAACATGTGGGGACATGGGCAACAGATCTAAGGGCTTCCTAGCTGTAAATCCATGCACAACCTTAAAAGGACTAGCGCCTATAGACCTATTGACAGAGCTATTATATGCAAGTTGGGCTATAGGAAGAATTGAATCCCAATTTCGATTGGCTTCACCCACTAGACACCGAAGAAGGTTGCCTAGACTATGATTGACCACCTCAGTTTGACCATCAGTTTGAGGATGAAATGCTGTGGAAAATTTCAATTTGGTGCCTACTAAGTGCCACAAGGTCTTCCAAAAATAACTCATGAAGCGAACATCCCTATCAGACACTATGGTTTTGGGAAAACCATAAAGCTTGACAATCTCATAAAAGTAGAGTTTTGCAATTTTAGAAGCATCAGAGGTCTTAGAACATGGTAGGAAATATGCCATCTTAGAGAAGCGATCAACAACTACTAGGATAGAATCATGCTTCCTAAAGGTGCGGGGCAAACCTAGCACGAAGTCCATACTCACATCCTGCCACGGGCGATCTGGCACAGGTAGAGGCGTGTACAGGCCAGTGTTTTGCTTGCGATGTTTGGCTAGTTGACATGTACGACACTGACCAACTATCTTGGCAACGCCCCTCTTAAGACTAGGCCAATAGAATTGACGTTTCACTTCCTCAATTGTCTTATCTCGACCAAAATGACCTGCAAGACCTCCCGCATGTATCTCCCAAACTAGGAAGTCTCTCACTAATGACCGAGGGATACATAACTTGTTGGCCTTGAACAAGTAACCATCCCGAAGGGTATAATTATCTAGGACTGGCCGTGAGGTATTACTTAGGCTAGTGTAGAGCTCCCCAAAATTTGGGCATGATTCATAGTCATCCTTCAGTCGTTCAAACCCAGTAACCTTAGCACTCATGACTGACAGCAAAGACACCCTTCGACTTAATGCATCAGCAGCCTTATTCTCGACTCCCGCCCTATGTTTCACTACAAAGTAGTAGCGTTGCAGAAACTCAACCCAACTACCGTGCCTAAAATTCAACTTCTTTTGGGAATGGAGGTAGCGCAAAGCTTCATGATCGGAGTAGATAATAAACTCTCGCGACAACAGGTAATGGCGCCAATGCCAAAGAGCTCGCACAATGACGTAGAATTCTTTGTCATATGTGGAGTACTTTTGCTTAGCATCATTCAACTTCTCACTAAAATAAGCAATTGGGTGGCGCTCTTGACTAAGTACTCCCCCTATACCAATACCCGAGGCATCACATTCCACTTCAAAAGGCTTGTTAAAATCAGGGAGACGCATGACAGGTGCCTCCGTCATCCTTTGCTTTACTTCATTGAAAGCCTTAGTAGCAGCTTTTGTCCAAATAAACTCTCCTTGTTTCATGCAATCAGTGATGGGGGACATAATGGTACTAAACCCTTTGATGAATCGGCGATAAAAGGAAGCGAGCCCATGAAAACTTCGAATTTCATGGATATTCTTAGGCTCGGGCCAATCCACAATCGCTTGAACCTCTTGGGGGTTAGCAGAAACTCCGTCAGAAGATACTACGAAGCCTAGGAAGACAACTCTATCGGTAAAGAAAGAGCACTTCTTGAGGTTAACATATAAGCTCTCATTCCTAAGGGCCGTACAAACTTGAGTGAGATGGTCTAAGTGTTGCTCCCTAGACTTACTATAGATGAGGATGTCATTAAAGTACACAACCAAGAATTTTCCCATAAAAGGCTTGAGCACTTGAGTCATCACTCTCATAAAGGTTCTAGGAGCATTGGACAACCCAAAAGGCATGACCATCCACTCATATAAACCATCTTTCGTCTTGAAGGCGGTTTTCCACTCGTCACCTGGACGAACCCTAATTTGATGATAGCCACTTTTCAAGTCTATCTTGGAGAATATCGTTGCTCCAGCCATCATCCAACTGAGGGATAGGAAAACGATACTTCATAGTGATCTTGTTGATGGCACGGCTATCCACACACATCCTCCAAGTCCCATCTTTTTTTGGAGTTAAGAGTGCAGGGACTGCACAAGGACTCATGCTTTCACGAACAAAACCCTTCCTAAGTAGTTCTTCTACTTGCCTTTGCAACTCGGCATGTTCTGCAGGACTCATCCTATAGTGAGGCAAGTTAGGTAGGGTCGCTCCGGGCATAAAATCTATGGCGTGTTGTATGTCACGCATGGGTGGCAAATGATCGGGGAGTTCCTTAGGGAAAACATCCTTAAATTCCTGGAGCACGAACCTCACTTCTTCAGGTTGCTCTTCATGGGTGTCTTCATGAAGTTCCCTAGCAACTAAGACAAACACAATGGATTCCTGAACTACTACCCTCTCAAATGCCTTTGGGCTTATGATGTTCAGACCTTTCGCCTTTGGTGCTTCTGGCTTCTTGCTCACGTCGATTGGCTTAGGTTTCAAAGGATTGAGCACAATTTTCTTACCCTCAAACATAAATGAGCAAGAATTGGAACGCCCATGAAGGGTAACATCCAAATCATAAAGCCAAGGTCTACCTAAGATAATATGCCCTACATCCATGGGAATTACGTCACACCATATTTCAGCCTTGTAGGTGAGGAATTGAAGTGGGACAACACATCTTTCTTTTATGGATATGGAGGAAGTATCCACCCAAGAAACTTTATATGGGTTAGGGTGTGGGATCAATTTCAAGCCTAGGCGAGAAACCACATTAGAGGATATTGCATTAATGCAACTCCCACTATCTATAATAACCTTGCAAGTTTTGTCTCCACACTTAGTGTAAGTCTGAAAAATGGCGCTCCTTCGCCAATCATCAGTGTCTCTCTGTTCAGTCAAAGCACACCTTACCACATTCACTCTAGGGACACCAAAAACAACATTGGAATCATCAACCTGGGGAGAAAGGGTTCTAATGTACGCGAGGTAGTTAGGTTCCTCTTCCCATCCGGCCTCAATATCTTGGACTTCTTCAACATTTGGATCATACACTAGCTCCTCAACATTGTCTACCTTTTTATCACCCTCTTGAATGACAAGGGCCTTAGAAGGACATCTAGCTGCAACATGTCCAATCCCATTGCATTTGAAGCATTGGAGGCGAGAGCCTAATCTTGAGGGCTCATTGATTACACCTTTTCCCTTATCCTCCTTTTCTATTGGAATGCTATTAGGGTTGGCCTTAGGGGTAAGGCAAGCCTAGATTTGCTACCAAAAGGTTGGGGGTTGGTGGGAATACTCCGAAGCTCAGAACGTCTCCAAAAGATAGACTTGGATGCTAACTCACAATTCCTAGCAAGGTCATAGGCTTCTCCTAAGGTAGTGACTCCTCGGGTGATAATCTCACCTAGTAGGCTAGCATTCAAACCTTTCTTGAACCTATTGAGCGTGACAACCTCTTCCTCAACAATTCGGATTCGCCTCTTGAATTCCTTGAACTTCTCTATGTATTCAGCCACAGGAGTAGTGCCTTGTTTTAGGAGATCCCATTCCTCAAGGAGGGAACTCCTATAAGTTGGAGGAAGGTAATTCCTCGAAAGTGCCTCATTCATCTCAATCCAATCAATAATGGGGGGCTCACGTCTACGCCTAAGGGTCTCCTCAAGGTCCTCCCAAAAAAGGTCAGCTCTCCCAATTAACTTCATCCTAGCATACCTCACTTTTCTATTATCAGCCCAATGGTAATAGTCAAAGAATTTCTCCATTTGATGTAACCAGTCAGTGAAAACCCATGGGTCTAGGCAGCCATCAAAGGTGGGTGCTTCTATCTTTTCCCTAGACATCCTATCATCATAGTCCCTAGGGCCATAGTGATTAAAGTGATCATGTTCAAGGTTTGGAGCCCTATTAAAGTAACCATGGTTATTCTGCCTAAGCACGTTATCTCCTTCCTGGTTAATGGGCTCCCTTTGGGATGCTTCAATTCGATCTACCTTAACCAGTAAATCACGGACACTTTTTGCTATGTCTCCAATAGTTTGCTCTAAAGAGGGACTAGACTCGGAAGTAGATTGAATTTCAAGGTTTGACATGATGCGACCACTACGTAGATGTATGCAACACTATATTTATGAATGCAACTGAGATTCTAAAATATTCAAGTAACCAATTCTCAATGTAAAATTGAAGGTCAAGCAAGAGTGTATGTAGAGACTAGATCAATAAATTCAAAGAAATAAATTGCAGTCAAATAGTGACAGTGTTCAAAAATATTGAAAGATAACCCAAATAATAGTCAAATTCCACTAAGCTCCCCAATTAATAATGAGAATCAGATATTTCAAAGAAATGGGGTGATTTTTTTTTTTTTTGGAATTTTAGAGTGGGTACTGGAAGAAAACACAAATAATAAAACAGCTAATTTGAGCACAAAATGGACAGGCCAATGGAGTATGGTGGTATATGCACATAAAAAATATAATGATAATATTTTTTTAATGAGACAAAATTGAATCCACCAAAAATAATAGAGTAAGAATTGTACCCTAGTTAGTGGCCAACTTATTGCACTAGATGGTCATGGGTCTGACTTCTCAGGTAAATGGATCTGGAGTGGACCTACATAACAACTCAAGCCCAATACATGCAAATGGGCTGTCACACTGTCACAGCAACACTAATTTCTTTTTCTTTTCTTTTTTTTCTTTTTTTTTTTTTTTGCAAAATACAATAAAAGAAAGAGCTACCACTTAGAACTAAATTTGCCAATTTCAAACGTTAAAACACCGAGACAAACAAAAGAAACTAAAGAGAGGAGAAGCGGCGGAATCATTGGCTAGAGTTACCGGAGGCATCGGCGTTCGCTGTCGGCGGCGGTGGCGGCTGGTGTGGTGCTCTAACGGAGGCCAAGATTGATGGATGGGCTGGGTCGGGATTCGCGGCAGTGGGTGTGGTGGCTGGGTCGAGATTCGCGGCAGTGGGTGTGGCGGCTGGGTCGGGATTCGCGGCAGTGGGTGTGGCGGCTGGGTTGGGATTCGCGGCAGTGGGTGTGGCGGCTGAGTCGGGATCCGCGGCAGTGGGTGTGGTGGCTGGGTCCTTCATGGGGTTCTGCTTCTTCTCCGTTCCTCTTCTCCTTTTTTTTTTTTTTTTTTTTTTTTTTTTTCATAGCAACGATACCTCTCTGTTTTTTTTTTTTTTTTTTTTTTTGCTGTGTGGGCTGTTGGTTCTGTGATCAGAGGCGTGCACGAATGGCAGTCACCGGCTTGGGTGGTGTCGCTGGCTTCTCTGTTGGCTTGAGGGTGAGAAACTCATGTGGGGCAGTGGGGAAGAAACGGATTGCAGGGGCTGGCTTGGGTTTGTTCATGATCTCATGGGGCAGAAACTTGAAAGGTACAGTCATAGTTGTCTACGGGTGTGTTGTATGGATCTGAAGTCTGCTCTGATACCAAAATTGACGTAAAACAACCACAATAAACAGAAAATAATAATAAAAACCCTAGGAGTCAGCACCTAAGGGTTGCTTGGAGTCAGCACCAAGCAAATTGGAGTCGGCACCAGTGAAAAGAAAACCAAACGTTTTTAATAATTCTCAGAAGCTGTCTTACAATAATCAGAAAAGTGTTTAAATAGCTAACTACATAAAGCACAAAAAACCCTAATTATTAAATGCTCGGGCTTGCTAATAACTCAAGCCCGATAACTAACAGGCCCCATCCATAAGGCTACTGGTTGGGCCGTCTTCTTTTTACTCTTCCTCCCATACATGCGTATAATTAGGCCTCGCTTGGGAGGAGGGAATGGAATGGAATGGAAAGGAATGAAAAGAATAATTTTAGAATATTCTTCCCTTCTCTTGTTTGGGAGTTTTAATGGAGGGAATGGAAAGTCCATTCCCTCGTTTGGGAGTTTAAGTGGGAGGGAATGGAATGGATAGGAGGGAACACTCATTCCTCTCTATTCCCTTAAAACCTCAAATTTTCATTCCCCCCGAAATTGGGAGGAATGAGAGGGAATGGAATTAGATTTAATGAATTTTTTAATAAAACTCCCAAAATACCCCTATTTATTCAACCAGTTATTTTAAAACAGGGGTCTAATAGTAATATTGCAATAAAATGATTCCATTCCATTCCCTCCATGTTACTCCCAAACAAGATTACTTACATTCCATTCATTTTCATTCATTTCCATTCTTTTATTTTAAAACATCCAATCAAGGTTACTTAATTCCATTCCATTCCATTCCATTCTTTTCCCTTACTTAAATTTATTCCATTCCATTCCATTCCATTCTTTTCTATTCCCTTATGATCATTTTATTCCATTCCATTCCCTTCCCTTATATCTTGTGTCTGCACCAAGAGGAAGATCTCCACATCACTTGTTTGTCCATAATTTCACTCTATCATCACCCCAACCTTATATTGAACATATTTGTTGAAAACTTCCCAACCCATCCAGATACTTCTCCACAATCCACACCCATGAACACCCCTTCCCAACTTAGAGGTCCACTCTCCCCATTCTTCCCCAAATTTCAAAGCTACCACCCTCCTCCAAAGCCTATTCTCCTCGATCCCAAAGTGCCAGAGCCACTTTCCTAGTAAGGCTATATTGAAAGTAGTCATTTGTAACTTCTAGACTACATTCTATGCAATGTTTTCTTTCTTCCCCCAAATATTATGACTGTATTTTAATTAGCTTTATTATGGTACAGTGTTAGACCTTGGTACCATAACATGGTTTATGATGTTTGAAATACAAGGATTACTGGAATACTTTGCAGTAAATTTTTTCGTGATTTTGTGTTGACTGACCATAATGATGAAGTCTTGAAGGCAAGATAACAAAATTAAATTTCAATGCTTTGACACTTGGTAGATAATCTCCAATTTTGACTAATTTTATTACCCATCCTCAAATATTGAAGAAAAATATAGAGCTGCATGCATCTTCTGAAAATCCAAATGATTGTGCTGGTGAGAGAAATAAACTTAAAATGAAAGATATATAATTGACTTACCTAATATCTTCTTCTTCTTTTTCTTCCCCCTCTCCCCTAATATAAATGAAAATCCATAATTATTTTTTCCTTCCTCCTCATTTTTAAAAATACAAACAAACTGACTTTTATTCAACTACTAATAGTGGGGAAAAGTGCATAACTGCGCAAAAGCCAGAAAATTGTCAGGCCTGCAACTGCAATTGACATAAAAGTGAAGTAAATCAATGACAAATTGGTTAATAGGTAGTCTTGCTGAGTGAACTATGTATGTGTGTAGACATGCATATATTTACTTACTAATTTGATTGTGTTTCGGTATTAATCTCAGAGGGGTTTATGCACTTATGAACAAATTTGGCAGTTTCATCGGCTGCCGATATCACCATCTTTTGTTTGGAAAGACATGCAATATGATTGATAAATCCTAAAGTTCAATTACTTCAAGAAAATTGAAAATATCAGTATGACCAGGCCCTTCAACTGCCCAATAAATTTCAGGATGTCTATTTGATAGCATGGAATGATAAAGATAATATGGTCATTTTAACAATGCCTTCATATTGTAGTTGATTTGTCTTATGATGCTAATTAAATAATATTAAGAATTGAATAGATAAAGTTCTATTTCTAATTCTTTACTGTTAGCAACAACATCACCAAGCTGCAATTCTGTTCTAGGTTTTCTTGATGAAGTACTACAAGAATCAGAGGTTGGATGACTCGGTGTCTGTGCTTGATTTTGTGGAGACTTATGTTATTGATTCCAAAACAAAATCAATTAATAGAGCTAAATTTTTGGTAAGGATATTTGTTTGGGAATGTTAGTTTTAAAATTGCAATGACTAATCATCTTATGCTTCTTGTGGACGTGGAATGGCTATTTGCTTCTTTACCTATGGAATTTTGATTTTTTTTTTTTTCCTATCCTTTTGTTTTGGCTGTCTTTTGATTTTGATCAAGCACTTTGCTTAAGCAGTTTAGTTGTAGGACCATGTTTCCAAAATAAAAAATGTTGATGCTTTAGGTTATTAGTGAAATGCTTCTTCTGGACGTGGAGTTGCTATTTTGCTTCTTTACCTATGGAGTTTTGATTTTTTTTTTTTTTTTTTTCCTTTCCTTTTGTTTTGGCTGCCTTTTGATTTTGATCAAGCACTTTGCTTAAGCAGTTTAGTTGTAGGACCATGTTTCCAAAATAAAAACTGTTGATGCTTTAGGTTATTAGTGAAAATTTTTAGGTTCTCCCCCGCCCTCCCCCCAACAAAAAAAGGATCCCTGAAAGGAAGTGAAGATTTCTTATGATGGAGATTTATGTAATAGCCATCAATCGATGCTATTTATGTAATTCACTTTCTATTTAGTAATTGAATGTTTCATATTGACAATAGAGATATCTGAGATTAGAATCCTAATGTGCAACATTCATTCAGAAGCAAATTACAATATTAAGTTTTCATGTTAAACAAAGATTAAATAATAATTCATAATAGCTTTTTCGTACATTGTATGGGTTAGCGACTAATAAAAAAAGAAAAAGAAAAAAAGACAAGTTGAGCAGTGTAATGATAAATGATAATTGCACCATGCATGGAGCCCTACAGAAATGAGGACACTCGGCTTCACTGTTTTCTTCAATGAGATACGTTTTTTTTTTTTTTTTTAATTATTTTAATTTTTGGATAACTCATTAAATTAATTAATAAGCAGATATAATAGCCAAATAGACAATATATTATTTGGATTGAAGAAAGCTTTTATTGTATAGAATATGCTCTTATAGAATATTGATGTAATATTATTTTCCGTTCAATTTAATGAAATTTCAGTTTCTTATCAATAAGAAAAAAGAGATAAACCAATAAAAAGGCCAAAACAGATATTTATAGAAAAACAAAGTATAGAATTTATTTAATGAATACTGAAGTTTCAGAATTCATATTCATAATTTGTTTAGTGTTTATTTGCTTTAACTTAATAATTAAAATTTGTGATACTTAAGGTCTAGATAAAAGATTAACCCTTTAGCCTATTTTTTCTTTACATTTTCAAAATTTGGAGTACTTTTTTTCCAATTTCTACAGTCTTGGAATCTTAGATTTATGAGAGTTTTAAAGTTAACCCCTTGGAAAGTCTCCCTGTAGCCTTTTTTTTTTTTTCTCACTTTTTGATTGAGTCATGAGAACTAAATCACCTTTATTTTAATATGTTAATTGTCTGAAAAATTAGTAATTAGAAGAAAAAAAAGTGTAGGAAGTGGACCATTATAAAAGGATTTAAAGATATAATTTTGAGGTCTTGTGTTCCAAATATTAATAATTCTTTATATATAATGGTCCACTTCCTATCCAAAATAAATAATAAATAAATAAAAATCTCTATAGATCACTTAAAAAAACCCTTTATAATATATATATATATATATATATTTTTTAAAAGCCTTAGCCCCACGGTACCTGCCCCTATCTTGGGGGCACCTTCTAATTTCAAAAGGCTAATATATGTTGGGGGTCCAACAATTAATATATATGCATCATTTATTCTAATTCTTAATTGCTACGTAATATGGACTTCAAGCACTCAATCAATTAAGCACACTGTACTACAAAAAAAAAAAAAAAAAACATAAAACATATAAAACCCAGTACAAATTCGAAAAATCTAAATGATAAAACCAATGTCCACTTCGACATGTTAAAGCTGAACTGAAAATCATGTGAAAATAGCCTATAACCAGCGCAATACGCAAAATCCCTTGATTTTAGGTCTAATAGCTAAAAACCGTGATAAAATTCTAGTATTAAAGTTTTATGGACAAAGTTTAATTACAAAATTGGTTGTAACTTAAGGCTATAAATTCATTTAATAAAATAAATGTTACTACATATTGTGAAAATCTAATCGTTAAATTATATGTTTTTTACACTTTTAATACACATGTCAAATTTTGTGTCAGTCGGATATTATTTACTATATATTTTATAAGCTTATAGTTTATATACAATTTCAAATTACAAAAACTTGCAATTTAAAAAATTTATTGATGACATAGCTATTGATCTTTAATTTTTTTTTTTGAAATTTTGTAAACATGAAAAGTATAAGAAGAAAATGTAATTCAATGGTAGATTTGTCAAAATTCACCTCCAATAAAAAGATATTGAGTGAGTATGTAGCTTTAAGCTACAGTCAATTTTGTAACTAAATTTTTTCTGACTGGTATTTCCACTGGAAAAGTTTTGCTATATACTTGTATGTAACAATTGTTGTATAATGGATTATGTAGCCAAAAAAAAGAAGTGACAAGTGTTTAAGAATCCATCCGATCATGTGCATTTTACATAACTCTTGAACAAATGTTGCCTTCTACTATTTGCTGCCACATAACCCATTATGCAGCAAGTGTTGCATACAAGTTTGTAACAAAACATTTCCCTATTTTCACTTGGCATTCAAACCCTCACTTGGCATTCAAACCCACCAATATCGAACTCCAATAGCATAAACGTGATATAGACCAACATTACTGCAACTCAAACATGATATCATAAAAATGTTAAGGACAACTCCATATATAATTATACTTAATAGTAATTACCCATAACTTTTTTTTTTTTTTTTTGAGAAGGACTATCCATAACTAATAACAAAATAGTTATTAAATGATAACTAGAGTGTGAAGCTGAAATTGTGTTTTTAAATCACAATTTTAACTAGAGTGTGTACGATAATGTATAACTTAGTGTGTGCAATAATAATTATTAGTTGTGTATCATTTCTTGTTTCTTATTATTAGTTATTAAGATAGTAATTTGTGCAAGCAGCGTATCTTGTAACATTGTGTTTTCAAAGCACAATTTCAACTAGAGTGTGTACGATAATGTATAACTCAGCGTGTGCAATAATAATTAGCATTAAAATTTGTATATATGAAGGAATAAGGTGTGATCTAATTAGAGGCCCAATAGGGAGCTTAAGTTTAAACAAAAGATTGAGTTGGTCAAGTAAATATCTATCAAAGCCTCTAATGGTTGAATAAAAGATCTGAGATTTAATCCCGGCTTACGCCAAAAACTGATTGGTGTTTTCGTCTGATGATAAAGAGTTATCATCATTAGGAGTGGATGTCATAGGTTAAAACTCTCTCAAAAAAAAAAAAAAAAAAAGAAGAAGAAGAAGAAGAATTTTCAAACATTTAATCTTGATTTTTCCTAACCTTTTCCTTTGAGACTGATTGCCACCCTTCTATTCGAAGACTAATCAGGTGTATGATCGGTTCTAATTAGGAGAGAATGCTCGTTACATTCCATTCTCATTGAAACATACTTTCCATTATGAGGAAAACTCATTTTTTATAATTAAATGTATGTGAAAAATCAAATTATAATTTTATAATTATATATTTTACATCCATTCTTTTATAAATTTCTAAAAATACTAGAGAATATGAATCATATTCCTCTACATTCTCTTATGATTTACTTTTCCAAGCCTATTTTGTTTTGAGAGTTTATAAACAAAAGGGAATTTGTTTAAAGTAGACCAAAACTTTCTGAATTTATAATTTCAACTGTTTAGTGTTTGATTGGTATAATCCAATTAATAGAACTCGTTTGACAGCTTTAATCAAATAGAAGTAAAACCCTGAGCAATTGCCTTAACATCATCAACTATAAATCTCCCCTCCGTGTAAAACTGTTCCCAGTGTTGATCAAAGAAATAAGAACTGGGTTCTAATATTCTACAGCCACCAAATCAAAACCAGCTACTCTACAGAACCAAAGTGCACGCAAATAACACGTTTTACAGGCAATCGACATCAATTTGTATTAATTTTTGGTCCTCTTCTGATAGTATTAGGGATATTATAAATTTATTTTTTAATGGTAGGGGTATTATAAATTTTATTATACAATAAGTCATTAGTCTTATAAGTTATAACATAATAAGTTTTTGGCTAAAATGTAAAATTCACCTTCTAAGTTTTTCCATAATTCATTTCAATCCTCTCACTTTGCTTTCGTTCATTTCCTTCATTTAAGTTTCAGATTTATTCAATTAAGGTATTTCCGTCAATTTTTGAAAAAAAGAAATTTGGAAAATATTTTTCAATCATCAATTGATTTTTTTTTTTTTTAATTTAAAATTTTTGAAGAAAAATTTGGAAAATTAACCACAACTTATAACAAAAGTTGATAGAAAAGCTTTAATTGAATATACTTGAAAGTTAGAGGATTAAAATAAATTAAAGCATAGTTAGAAGACTGAAATGAATTTTATTGAAACATAGAGGGTAAGTTTTGCATTTTAATCTAATTTTTTTTTATTTGATAATTTATAAAATGATAAGTTTTAAATATTAGACAAAAAGAGAAATATCAAATCTACTAATATACCCCCCCACCCCCACACACACATATATATGTAGAAAACTTGCTAATAATTTTATTATTATAAAAAATTTACAATTGGAAGTGACGATGAATATAATTGGAATTACATTAACAAATAACAAAATAATTAATAAATTTATTACTTGCTTTCTTAAGTTTATTTGTAGGGTCATGTTAACTAGTACCCTTACAATCATTGTTAATAAACTATTTTAGAAATGTTTTGATAACACTTTTATGAAAAATATAAAAAATTGTCAAAATGTTAGTTGTTTTTTTTTTTTTTTTCCCATAAAATCTTTTCTAAAATGGTTCCCCAAAAAATGTTTTTAGGGCATCTGTTAACTTTTCTCTTATTTGTATTAGTTAGAACCATCATGTGTATAGTTTTTTTTTTTTAGAAAGTTTCAACTTATAGTATCTGCTCTTGATAATATATAGCTCATTATCATTAGATCAAGACACTAATCAGTTTTTGGTGTAAGTGGTGATTGAATCTCAGATCTCTTATCCAACCATTAGAGACTTTATCAGTTGAGTTAACTGGAACCTACGTATAGTTTCTTCTTCAAGAGTGAATGTTTTTTCAATTAGTCTTATCTTGATATAATTTTTTTTTAATACAAGATAGAAATTTCACTCTAGCTTAATATAAGTATATATGTGTGTGAAATTTTCTCTTAAAGATTTGAGTCTCAGCCTTTACCTCCCACATTCTACAAGCAGTTAAATACTTGTGAAGTGACCATCGCACTAAAAGTGCACGGTGGTCTATCTTGATATACTTAATTGAACACTTCTCATACCTTATCTATTTAGAAATTTTAATATGATCTATTTAGAAATTTTAATTTTGTTCGGTGGGATTAAGAAATTAACCTATACTTATTGCCATCCTTACGTCTCAAATTCATCCATTTTTGACAAATTAAGCTAGACGACAAGGTTTGTTTAAAAAATTGTATCATGCTGCTTGTTATTTTCTGGTTACAAATATAGTGCTTGGATTTTATTTTTATTTTTTTGGAAAAAGAAATCTCAAGGAAGGTCATCAACAGCACTAAAAATAAACAAATAATAAAAAAGAACATGATATAGGCACTCAAAAAATATTCTCAGCTCTGTAATTTAAAAAATAGGGAGTGGAAAGCAAGATGCAAGTTGAGACATGTAATGATAATTGCTCGGGCAATGATTTCACATTCTCAATGTGCACATTCCATATATACAAAGTATTACTTATTTGTCCATTAGGTATTACATATTTCAAATTGAGGTGTATATGAGGCATACATATTAGGAGTATGAGACAATAATTTACTTAATTTCTCATCAGCACCAATCCTTTGTCCATTTCACATAATAAGGGCACAATACCATAGAGCCCTACAGAATTGGTGACACTTGCTTCACTGTTTCTTCATGGAGCAATGCTGTAGCTGTATGCACACAAAAATATTTCATGATAGTTGATTTGACAACATTTTGCTAGTTTTCGTGTGGATCTATCACTTACATTACTTTATTTCTTATTTTTCACTAACAATCTACTGCATATTACTTCTGATTTCCTTCTTGTAAATACTATAAGGGTAGAGAAGATCATTGTTTCGATTCTTTTGAACTATGATTTTGTCGGTTGAGTAGACAGACTCAACAAAAACAGTTGATAAGGGCACCACTTGTGTCATCACAGCTCTGCTACATGCATAGAAAATGTCACACTGAGCAGTGTAATGGGTGTTTGTTTCTTTTTTCCAAAAGGAAATCTCAACTATGGTTATCGACAACACTAAAAATAAATATAAAATAAAGCGCATAATAAAGGTACTCAAAATAATATTCTTAGCTTAAAAAAAAAAAAAAAAAAAAAAAAAGGAGGAGTGAGTTGATCAGTGGAATAAAAGGACGCTTTTTCTATAATAAAAAAAGACAAAGAAAAAAGACAAGTTGAGCCATGAAGTGATAAATGATAATTGCACCATGCATGGAGCCCTACAGAAATGAGGACACTCGGCTTCACTGTTATCTTCAATGAGATACGTTTTTATTTTTTATTTTTGGATAAATAAGATAAGCACTATGACATCTAACTCATTAAATTAAGGTGTAAATGCACTTTTGGTCCTTACATTTTAGGGTCATTTCTATTTTGGTCCCTACATTTTCATTTTTCCACTTTTAGTCCCTAAATCAATTAACGCGTTCTATTTTGGTCCTTACCGTTACTCACTTAACAGAAATTGCTGACGTGGCAAACGGTATCTACTGTTGGCACATTAAATGCTGACCTAGCCAATAAAATAATATTAAAAATGCCAAGTCAGTTTATAAATTAAAAAAAAAAATTATTTATTTTAACTAAATAAAAAAACTAAAAACAAATTATTAAAAAAAATTAAATTAATTAAATTAAAAAAAAATACATGATCTTCTTCCCCACAAGTTCTTCCTAAAAATACCCAGAACATGAAAATGAATGATCACAAATCACAAATAAAAGCAATAACCCAAATCACCCAACCACCTTCTACCACCACCACCACAAAGAACATACCCAAACCGAAACCCAAGGCCACGCCACAACGCCACGGCAACCCCAGAAACCTCAACCTCGAAACCCATGGCTACGCCGCCACCATCACCACGGCAATCCCCCACAAACCCAGCTACAAACCCATTAAAAAATATTCAAACAAACCCATGAACACGCCGGAAACAAACCGATCTCGCTGCTGAACCCACAAACCCAGCTACAAAGTACAAACCGATCTCGCCGCAGTAAACCACGCCGGAAACCCATGAACACGTCGCTGCAAACCACCATACCATGCCGCCGCAAACCCATGAACCCAGAAAACGTACCCAAAAATACCCAGAAATCGCCACCATAACACACCGATCTCGACTTCCCCAGTCTCACCTCCACCCCAATGCTAATGCTCTTAGGACCGAATAAGATCGAAAAGGACCGAATAGAACCGGACTGGATCGAACAGAAACTATATATATTTTGTAAACTCTGCAGTTTTCTATCATCCTCTCTCTCATGGTGATTTGGGTTTTTCTTTCCGACCTGGGGAAATAGAATGATTCTTCAATCATTCAATCTCCTCTGCTCAATCGTTCTATTTGTTTACTGGGGAAATAGAATGATTAGAAAGAAAATTAATTGCTGGGGTTTATTTCGTTTTCGAAAGAATGATTTTTTTTTTTTTTTGTGCTGATCGAATTGTGCTTTGTTTAGTTCCGAAGAACAATGAAAAGAAATGGAAAAATGAATTCTTGGGTATTGGAAGTAGACGATGAATGTTGGTTCAGCTGAATAAAAGAGATTTATTCATTTTCTTGACTATCCTAGAGACTTTTTATTTAATTTGATTTTATGTGTGGTTTTTGATATGCGTCAGGTGTGCTTGATTTGGCTTTTGATCTATAGTTTTTTATCTGTGTTTTTGACGATCTTGAATGGTTGTTTGTTGTTGTTGTTTTTTTTTTTTTTTTTTTTTAAATTTTAATTTCTGGATTTGTGTTCTTTAGATTTGAGTTTGTCTTCCTGATGTTCTTGTTCAAGGCACTTTTAAATCTTAATTAATGTGATTTTTTGTTTTTAATTTTGTTTATTTAATTAAAATTAATAAATTAATTTTTTTAATTTAAATAGATATGACAATTTTTTAATGTTAAAATAGATTTTTTAATTATTATTTTACTGTGCCGTTTGCCACGTCAGCAACTTCTGTTAAGTAAGTAACGGTAAGGACCAAAATAGAACGCGTTAATTGATTTAGGAACTAAAAGTGAAAAAATGAAAATGTAGGGACCAAAATAGAAATGACCCTAAAATGTAAGGACCAAAAGTACATTTACGCCTTAAATTAATTAATAAGCAAATATTATACCCAAAGAGACAGTATATTATTTGGATTGAAGAAAGCTTTTATTGTATAAAATATGCTCTTATAGAATATTGATATAATTTTTTTTTTCAATTTACACCCCGTTTGTTTTGATGTAAAATATTTTTAAAAAAATATTTTTCAATTTTATAACGTTTGTTTTACAACAAAATATTTAATTAAAAATAAGATATTTTCAATCGACTAAATTAACCTAAGTAAATTTATATAAAATATATTACACTTAAAATTTTGATAAAACATTTCACATTCGCTTAACCCCGATGACAGAACGAGTCTTCCTCCCCTCTTCGCCAGCGGTGGTTGAGGCCTTGGCTTGTAGGAGGGCACTTGTTTTTGCTAAGGAGTTGAGCATTTTTGATGTTTCCGTGGAGGGTGATGCAGCGGTCATTATCAAGGCCATCCAAACAAGGGACTCTGCCAATCCGGAATTTGGCCATGTGATTAGTGACATTTTGTCTTTAGCTGTGGGCTTTCGCTCTTGTTCCTTCTCCCATGTAAATCGTTTAGGCAATTCTGTTGCCCACTTTCTAGCCAAGAAGTCTGTTTCTGCCAACGAGCTACAGGTTTGGATTGAATCCTCTCCTGATGATATAGCTCCTCTTGTAACTCGGGATGCACTGTTTTCCGTTTAGAATCTATTCACTTGCCTGGCCTCTGGGTCCGGTTTCTCAAAAAAAAAAAAAAACCCCGATACTTATCACTCCATTTACTCCCATAGTCACTTTACGCTTATACACTCCCAAATCAAATTTCTCTCCAGAAAAACCCAGCCACCTCTGGTCTCCTCTCCCATCAATCCCAGGCTCCAGGTCTATAGCATCACTGGCCAGCTCCAGCTTCTGCCGGCACTGCCTATCGCCGGCGATAACTCTCTCTTTCACTCTCAAGTTCTGTCTTCCCACAAACCAGAGCCACCAGGCCATCAAGGAGCTCATCACTCTCAAGTTCGTCGGGGATTTTGCCATTCTCTCTTACCCATCTCGAACAGACAAAGAAAATCACAAAGAGGCTTCTTGAGAGGTGTGATGTTGTTGGTGGTCAAGGTAGCTTTTCGGCTTGATCTGGTAGTGGCGGTCATAGGAGGTGTTGCGGTGGAGATCTAGGTCTTTGCGGGTTGTTGTTGTTGTTTTTTTTTTTTTTTGAAATAGAGATCTGATGTCGGTGTTTGGTTTGTTTCGTCGGTCTTGGATGTTTGGGTTTTTGACGACGGTGGCCGATTGGATGGAATAATAGTGGGTAGGTGGATGATGGTGGCCGATTGGATGAGATTATGGTGGGTAGGTGGATGATGATGAGTGTGGTGGCTGGATTTGGGGCGGTTGGCAGTTGTTGGCTTTGCAATGGTTGGTGGATGACGGTAACAGTGTTGGTTGGGTTTGTGGTGGCTGGCTTTGCAATCGTTAGTGGTGGCTCTATATGTGGTGGTTGGGTTTGTGCTAGCTAGCTTTGCAATGATTAGTGGTGGTTGATTTATGTTTGCATTTTCAAATGTTTCGGTTACATCAAAGACTAGCCAAACACTTGAAAATAAAAATATTTCACTTTGAAATAAACGGAGCGTTAACAAAATTTCAGTTACTTATCCAGAAAAAAACAGAGATGAACTAATAAAAAGGCCAAAACAGATATTTATAGAAAAATAAAGTATAGTTTAATTAGAATTTATTTGAAGAATACTAAAGTTTCAGAATTCATATTCATAATTTGTTTAGTGTTTATTTGCTTTAACTCAATAAAATTTGTGATACTTGAGGTCTACATAAAAGATTAACCCTTTAGCCTACTTTTTCTTTACATTTTCAAAATTTTGAGTACCTTTTTTTCCAATTTTTACACAGTCTAGGAATCTTGGATTTCTGAGAGTTTTAAAGTTAAACCCTTGGAAAGTCTCCCTGTAGCTTTTTTTTTTCCTTACTTTTTGATTGAGTGATGAGAACTAAATCACCTATATTTTAGGACAAAACTTAGATATTATATCTCAAGTGCCGTTTCTTAAGTTTTTTTTCTTAAGATTTAGCTATGTGGCAACTTAACTAAAATATACACTTCTATCTCATAAAAAAAAAATCCATATGACGGAATCTTAAAAAGGGAATCTACAGAACAACACCTAAATACTATAACTAAGTCTTGCTCTTTATTTTAATATGTTAATTGTCTGAAAAATTAATTAGTAATTAGAAGAAAAAAAAAAGTGAAGGCAGTGGACCATTATAAAAGAATTCAAAGATATAATTTTGGGGTCTTGTGTTCCAAATATATAATGGTCCACTTCCTATCCAAAATAAATAAAAAATAAAAAAATCTCTATATATCACTTAAAAAATAAAAACCCTTTATAATAATAATATTTTTATTTTAAAAAAAAAAAAGCCTTAGCCCCACGCCACCTGCCCCTATGTTGGGGGCACCTTCTAATTTCACAAGGCTAATATATGTTTGGGTCCAACAATTAATATATATATATATATGAATCACTCATTCTAATTATTAATTGCTATACCTAATATGGAATTCAACCAATCAACCAATTAAGCACACTGTACTACCAAAAAAAAAAAAAACCATATAAAACCCAATACAATTTTGATAAATCTAAACGATAAAACCAATGTCCACTTCGACATGTTAAAGCTGAACTTGATAATCATGTGATGATCGAAAATAGCCTATAACCAGCGCAATGCGCGGAATTTTTATTTATTTTTAGTATTCATTTTAAAATATCTTGTTGACAATATATGTAAAATCCCTTGATTTTAGGTCTAATAGCTAAAAACCGTGATAAAAAAATTCTAGTCGAAGACTTATATTTTCACGGGAAAGATTTTGCTGCATGTATACAACAATTGTATAGTGGGTTATAACTTATGTGACAATAAAAAGAAAGTGACAAGTGTCTAAGATTCACCCGATCATATGTATTGCATATGACTCTTGAATAGATGTTACTTTTTATTTGTTGCCACATAACCCATTATGTAGCAATTGTTCCATGTATACAAGTTTGCAGCGAAACCTTTCCCTATTTTCACTTGGCATTTAAACCCACCAATATCAAACTCCAATAGCATAAACATGATATAGACCAACATTACTGCAACTTAAACATGATATCATAAAAATGTTTAAGGACAACTCCATATATAATTATACTTAATACAAACTACCCATAACTTCTTCTTCTTCTTTTTTTTTTTTTTTTTTTTTTTTTTTTTTTTTTTTTGAGAATGACTACCCGTAACTAACAACAAAAGAGACGCACAGAGTATTTTTTTTATCAAGAGTAAATATAAAATAATGAGGTAATGCATAATTTCAATCAGAATAAGAATCTTTTAGAGTTGTGCTTGCACATGAGTATTGTATAATAATTGAGAAAAAAAATATGTTGTTAAGAAGAAACTTGATTTTCTAAGGCCAAGGTAATTACTACGTTAACCTCTTACATCCTTGGGGTGGAGCTCATGAAAAATGTTGCTAAAGGCCTATAGCAATTAGGTAAAATTAGATTTAGTGAAAAATATTGTCATAGAACCGAAAGTGCATGTTCACCACATAAAGTTGCTAAAGGCCTATAGCAATTAGGTAAAATGATGCCAAAGGCCTAAAGCCAGGGATGCCAGGGACGAAGTCAAGACTTAACCCCTAAGGACAAAGTTAGAGGGGGCAGTTTTGCTGCTAGCTATGTGCGGCAGCTCCAGCCTCCGACTTTGTTGCTTAACCCCTAAGGGTTTTTTATTTTTTGTTTTCGTGTGCTTTTTTTTTTAATACAAGATAAAAATTCTACTCTAACCTAATTTAAGTGTATATGTGTGTGAAACTTCCTTTTGAAGATTTGAACTCCGGCCCTTGCCCTTTACACCTTACAAGCACTTATATTTGTGGAGTGACCACCGTACCAAAAGTGCGCAGTGGTTTTGATTTGTGTGCTTTTTATTTGCACGTTGTTGCTGGGTAAAGGCAAAATTATTTTATTTAAAATATTTTTAAAGGGTAGGGTTATTTGTTTTGGGTAAAATTGGTTGATTAAGCTTAATTGTTTTAGCTTTACTGTTGGTAATTTTGGTTGTTGGGCTATTTTTTTTGGGCTTATATATTTTGTTTTAGATTTTAGACCTATTAATTTTTTTATGACCTTTAAAAGGAGGACAATAGAGTTAGAATTTTTTTTTTTTTTTTACAAATTGCTAATGTGGTGAGTGGTTATTTATAAGTAAAAAAGTTGATGTAAGTGGTGGACTAGATGCAAATCAATAAAAAATTTACTATTTCAATAGTTTGTAAAAAAAAATTTGTGACTATTGTATTATTCTTAAAAGAATCAATGATATTTTTAAGGAGGGCAAAGTGCAATTTTATAAAATAAAGTTGCCTAAATTAATGCATATATATACTAATATTTTTAAAAAAAATTAAGGCAGTCCACTGCCCCTCAACGTTCAAGTCTACCTCTATCCATGCCTATAGCAATTAGGTAAAATTGGATTTCGTGAAAGGGTAATATAGTACTTAGATATTGTTCCTTAGGTTCCCCTCTTAAGCTTCTACCATGAGAATTTTTTCTCATGAGATAAAAGTGTATTTTTTAGTTAAGTAATCACATAGCTGAATCTTAAAAAAAGAATTTAAGGAACAACACCTAAGATACTGTATTTAAGTATAATTGTTAATCCCTTATTTCGAATCATTTCTCCTAGTCTCTCAAGTACTTTATGCATAAAAAAATGTCAATTCAGTTATAAGACTTTAAACTGCATGTTCATCTCATAAAGGCAAAAAGATAATGTTTTTAGACTTTATTATGCACTTGACATAACGTGAGACACTTTAAATTTTTGTTGAAATTGAACATTGTCTCAAGAAGCTTCTTTATATTTCGACATGGGGTCCATTGGTTGTTTCTTTTTTGAGAAACCCATTGGTTGTTTCTCAATCAACATTATGATTTTTTTTTATTGAGACCATAAATAAGAATAAAAAATTAAATAAAAAAACTAGGAAGATAAGCGGGGTAAGGCGATCCACGTACGAAAGGGACTTTTTTAATATAAAAAATAGCCTTTGAAAATTTTCTTTGGGCCCAAAGATCATAGTCGAATCTTTTTTTACAACATTTGTAACGTGTGGATTATATTTAGAATAAATCAAACCGTAAAACATAATTTTCTCCCTCTATAAATTAGGGTTACAACTTAATTACAAGTTCACAAATGCAATACAGCTTTAGCTTTCCTCACCAAAACTATGGATCTAAAGGTCTTCTTCAGTCTCCTCCTTCTAATACCCTTCTTCTATCTTTACTTCAAACACATATTCTCTAAAACTCCACCACTCCCACCAGGTCCATTTGCATGGCCTATTGTTGGGAACTTTTTCCAAATGGGAAGGCAGCTCCATTCCATACTAGCCAACTTAGCTAGAATCCATGGCCCCCTCATGTCTCTACGGTTTGGCAACCAAATTACTATCATTGCATCATCGCCAGATGCAGCAAGAGAAGTTCTTAAGACCCATGACCGAGATTTGTCAGGCCGGTACATCGCAAACGCTGTTCCACTCATAAACCCAAAACTCAACTTTGCTTTCGGAGCTTCTCCCGAGTGCAACGATTATTGGAGGGGACTAAGGGTTATTTGTAAATCTGACCTTTTTTCAGCCAAAGTATTGGAATCTCAAAACCACATAAGAGAGAACAAGGTGAGTGCGTTGGTAGGTTTCTTGGGTTCTAAGGAGGGTGAGGTAGTGAATCTAGGAGAGACAGTCTATGTTACTTTTACTAATATTTTGAGTAATGCAATATTTTCAGTTGACTTTTTAGACTTTGTGGGAAAGGGTATTGGTAAAGAGTTGAGGAAGCTTATTGTTGAAATAGTAGAGTTAGGAATGATTCCAGATTTATCAGATTTTTATCCGATATTAACTGGATTGGATTTTCAAGGTATACAGAAGAAACGTGATAAAATAGTTAAAAATTTTATTATTATTTGGGATGATATTATCAAAGAAAGGCGGAAACAAGAGAGTTCTATTTTAAGTCAGAGAGATTTCTTGGATGCTTTAATTAAAGAAGGATTTACAAATGATCAGATTAGCCAATTGATTTTGGTATGCTCTTTCTCTCTCTCTAAACCCTAAGTTCGCTTTATATGTGAAATTCAGAAAGTATGTCATATGTATTTTCATAAATTTAAATTTGATAAAAAAATCATCTTTTTCTCTCCATGTATAGGATCTACTTATTGGTGGCACTGATTCCAGTAGTATGGTAACTGAATGGGCAATGGCAGAATTGATGAGAAACCAAGATGTCTTGCACAAACTACGTGACGAACTTACACGTGAAATTGGAACAGAAATGGTGAAAGAATCCCATTTATCCCATCTTCCTTACCTAGAAGCTTGTGTCAAAGAAACACTAAGATTATACCCTCCAGGACCATTACTCCTTCCTCGCCGTGCCTTACAAACATGCCAAGTAATGGGCTATACAATTCCTAAAGACTCCAAAATTCTGGTTAACATGTGGGCAATAGGCCGAGATCCTTCAATTTTTAATGATCCATTGAGGTTCAAACCTGAGAGGTTTCTTGACTCATGTTTGGATTTTAAGGGAACCAATTTTGCCTATACGCCTTTTGGAGCTGGAAGGAGAGTTTGTCCTGGACAACCTTTGGCTACTAAGCAGGTTCCACTTATTTTGGCATCATTAGTCCACTCATTTGACTGGTTTCTTCCAGGTAGTATGAAATCAACTGAACTAGACATGAATGATCATTTCGCCATAACACTGAAAAAGAAGCAACCCCTACAACTTATTCCTAAGGGAAGAAAATAGTTGTGTACCATTTCTTGTGTATTATAAGTTTTTAAGATTATGTTTGTGTGCCATTTAATTTCTTGTGTGCTATTGTATTATAGCTGTTACCATTAAAATAAACTGTTGTGTATTATTTCTTGTGTAATACTAGTTGTTTCGTATTGGTCTTGTAATAATTATTTTCCATATTAAGTAAGACTTTAAATGCCCAACTCAACCATTGTTTTTTGTTTTGTTTTTTTAAATATGGTTTTGTTGCTCTCTCTCTCTCTCTCTCTCTCTCTCTCTCTCTCTCTCTCTCTCTCTCTCTCTCTCTCTCTCTCCTTTTAGTCTTTACCTTAACTTGTGTTAGTGAGACTAGAAGACAGACACAAGGGAAATAAGTTTCTCTACAAAGGGATGACCAGTTATTGTTTCGAGGCTAGCTTACAGTCTATTTACTTCTCCCCCCAACCCCGCCCCACTCCCCCTCGCCCCTCCCCCCCCACCCAAAAAAAAGGGAGTACATCAAATTAATAATTTCCCAATAGTTTGGTGATTTCATACTGTACCGGTGAAAATATAAATCATTCGCATTGCTGAGTTCAGACGTAGCTTTGTCCATAAATAAATAAACCTGCATCTTAGAAATTATTATGTGGTAGATAAGTTGTAGTGGAAGAGGTATATAAGGTCTATATATATACCCTCATTGTCCATAGATAAATAATAATAATAATAATAATAATAATAATAATAATAATAATAATAAAATAATAAGATAAGAAGAAGGAAGAAGTTAGCAAAATAATAATAATTCTAATAATAATAATAAATCAAATTAAGGAAATAAACAAAAATAATAATAAACGATTTGAATACTGAATAACCTACAAAGAAGATAGAGAGGGAAAAAAAATTCAAAAATAAACAAAAGTTTTTATCTTTTATGTACAGCTTTTTAAAAACTTAATTTTTTTCCGCATTTTCTCACTTTTCCAAATTTTTTCAAGCTACAAGTAAACTTCAGCACAATTTTAGCAATAAATTTTCCACAAAAAGCTAAACAATCTATTTCCAAACAGACCCTTAGAGTTTAAAATTTCAAAAATTTCTCCTTCCGTATTGTAACTATCAAATTATTAAAATAATAGAAATTAGATAAGCATGATTAGCTCAATTAAACAAACCTTTATGTACTTATAAAAAATAAAATAAAATAAAAAACAAGCAAACCTTTATGTACACACCAACTAGTCAACTACTCCGCAATTTTATGATATAAATTAAAGATACTTAAATTTTCTCCGAGCCCCATGATCATAAACTAATCATATTATCTTTATTTAACCAATGTCGACTTCAACATGTTAAAGAAATTGAATTGATAATCACGTATAAGTTTCTTTATATTTCGACATGGAAATACCACAACACTGCATTGGGGGTCCATACTCCATAGGTTGTTACTCAATCAACATTATGATCATTTTTTTTATTTTGTTGTTGTTTACGCTTAAAACTAATCGACATTAGTCTTTAGATACTAACTAATAAAAATTAGTCTTTGAAACTTTTTTTAGGGCCCCAAGATCAGGTTCATGATCTACAAAGGCAAACATGACAGCTATTCATTTCTGACAATAATCAATTGATAAATGAGAGGGGCCCTTCGAACATTTACTCTGGCCCCTTAGTCACTATGCAGTCAATAATTCAATATCTTCATCTAAAACGAGTGGATGTGGAGCAACAAAGAACAAACTCAAACAGATTCTATCACTTATAAACAAATCCTAATAAAAATGATTTTTCGATCTTACCTATAAATTTGAGCGATAACAAGTTCACAATTACCATATACAGCTTTAGTTCCTCTTCCTAACACATCTTGGCTTTTCTAGTACTTGAGCTGCCAATCACGGATGAGTCAGGCAAAGGTTGGAGATCTCGCCGATCAAAACCCTCGTCGATCTTGCCGACCTCGGAATCCGTCGACATCGCTCCATTCTTGCCGACCTCGAAATCATGGAAAAGATGAGAGAAGGGTTGTAGGAGGAAGAGAAAGGGTTGAAGAGAAAGAAGAGGGAGAGAGAGAGAAGGGCAATCACTGTAATTTTGACGAAAGCCGGGGTTTTAACCACATTGTTAAGCCTTGCCGTCGTCGTCATGACTCAACTTCCCTCTATCACTTTGTTTGTTTCTCGAGAAACTGTGGGGAAAAAAAAAACAGATATGAATAGAAACAGTGTAGTAGTGAAGAGAGGGAGTGAGAATTTAAGGATAAAAAGACAAAAATGGGATTGATGAAGAAGTTGCTGTATTTGGATTTATATTAAAAAAATAAATAAAAGGTTTCGAGTTTCGGGTAGGGTATGGATATCCATCGATAATATATTCAGGTAAGATTCGGGTATGGGTATTAATGGGTATTGATATTCGGGTATCCATGGGCAAACTTTTCGGGTAGGGTATGGGTATACCTGATCCATACCCTACCCATGGCCATCCCTATCCGTGTCCATCTTCTCTCTCCGTATCCATGATAGATAATTTTCAGGTTTGGGCATGGGTCGGCATGGGTCAAGTCGTAGCGTGGGTCTTGCGGCTTGGATTTGGCAGTGTGGGCTTAGGTCTGCTGGTGCTAATTGACGGCCTGGGTTTCTAATCGACGACTTGGGTTTTTGATCGGTGGCTTGGGGTAGCTGATCAGGGTGTGGAGATCGGCAAGTGGATGTGTTGGATTTCTTCGATTTTTTTTTTTTTTTTTTTCTCTTGGTTGATTTTATGGTGGCCTTTTCTTGTGATTGTGGTTGTTGGGGGTGGTTTTTGGCAATTTTTTGTATTTCTTTTCCTTTTGGTGGTGGTTTCTTGTGATTGTTGTTGGTGGTGAGTTTGGTTGTGTTGGTGGTTGTTGGCTAGTGGCGTGGTGGTGGCAAGGTGGCCGGTTTCATGTGGTTGTTCTTGCTATGGTTTCTGGGTTTGGTGGCGGTGGCAATCGGCATGGATTGATGGTGGGTTTTTCTTCAATTTTTTTTTTGGGATTGTTGCTGTGATTTGCTGGGGTGGCTGGTGGTGTAGCAGTGATTTGGGTCTGCATTGTGGGTGATTGTTTCTAGGCAGAGTATGGTAAGTGATTGTTGTTGGGTGGAGGAGGTGGTTGGGGTTTGGGTTTGTTCACTATGGAGAAAGAGAGACGGTGGAGGAAGGAAGAGAGAAAAAAATTTGAGAGGAGATTTTTTTTTTTTTTTGGTTATATATTTTAGTAGATAATATATATTAGGGAAAAAATACAAAACTGACATTCTAATTTTCAACGATTTTCATTTCAGTCTTCTAACTTTAAGTTTTGTCATTTCACTTCTTTAATTTTTAATTTTTGCCGATCTAGATTTATGTTAAAACTCTGTTAAGATTACAGTTATACTAACTGCCGTTTTACCCTTTTTATTTTTTATTTTTTATTATTTTGAAATTAAAAGAAAAATCGGTAAAAAAAAAAAAAACAGCTTGCAAGGGGAACGACGACTGGCGGTGGCGAAGCCCATGGAGGACCAGCTAGACAACTGGATCGCCTTGACCTCGACGATCTGGAGGCGCTCAGAGAAAGGAGGCTCCAGCAGATGAAGATGGCCCAGAAGCGGAGCCGTTGGATCTCCCTCGGCCACGGTGACTACACCGACATCTTCTCCGAGAGGGACTTCTTCTCCACCGTCAAGGTCAGCGATCACGTCGTCTGTGGGTTTGTGTATTTTCGTTCTTTTGTTAGTTGGTTCGTGGTGAGGAGGCGGGGGAGGTCTCGAAGGCGAAAGATGCGTTGGTGAAGGTGTTCGAGAAGATTCTGGAGGTTGCGGCGGAGAGTGACAGCGTCGAAGCCGGGGTTGGAGTCGTGTCGTGGCGGCTTTTGGTGGAGGCGGCTCAGGTTGGGTCTGTGATTGGGAAGGGAGGGAAGGTTGTTGGCTTGCGCCGCCCCTTCCGACGAGATAATTGAGGTATACCTTTTCGTGGTTTTCCGGTTTTTATTACAATGTGTGTTTTTTTTTTTTTTTTGAGAAACACACACACAGAGGAGAAGGGGATGTTTTAGTTGATTGCAGAGTTAGCGATGAATGGCATTTTAAAGCATAGAGTATATTGGCAAATTTTTGTTCACTTTGATGGTGGGATTCCTTCATATTTTTTTTTTTCAAAATTTTCTTTTTTTTTTCCTTTTAATTTTGAAATTTTTAAATAAAAAAGTGTAAAATGGTCATTTTTCAGTGAGTTTAACAGTAATTTTAACTTAGTTTTAACAGAAGTTTAGATTGATAAAAATTGAAAATTAAGGACTAAAATGGCAAAACTTAAAGTTAGAAGACTGAAATAAAAAAAAGTTAAAAATTAGAGAGTTAATTTTACATTTTTATCTTTATATATATTATTTTAACAAATAAAATAAAAAAATTAAAATTAAAATATTAAATGTGTTATAAAATAATATAGTATTAATAAAATGACTTTTTGAGATTTTAAAATGGAAAAGGATACAATATGACTCCGTTCTTTGAACCCACCAAATGAATTGATAATTATGTCAATGAAATACTTTATATTTGGTCGGGGCAACATTGGTTAGAGCATCTCCAACGGATGCTCTATCTCTATTTTTACTCCAAAAAATGCCACTGTTCACATACTGTTCACCCTCCAACAGCTTCTCCAAACACATAATTTTTTCAAATTTTTTTTGAAGTTGCTACAGTCATTCTCTTCATTTGAAGAACACTGTAGCAACTCCAAAGTATTATTTTATCTTAAAAAAATACCCAGCTGAATAAAAAATAATTCTCTCTTCTTTTTTTTTTTTTTTTTTCGTTCTTCACTCTCTATCTCAACGGTAATATACCACAATCAAAACAAAATCACAAAACCCAATCGAAAGATTTGAAACACAAAAACAATATTTCTCACAAGCCTAATGAAATCTAAACAATAAAATAAAACTAATCAAACCAGAACAACCAAAAAAAAAAAAAAAAAACCCAACAACAAACAAAGCCGATCAGTGTAGAACGCCGATCTCCACTCTCTGCCGGTGATCAATGTGTGTATGAGAGAGTTTGTGTGAGATAGAGGGAGAGAGTGTCTTAGAATCAAGTAGAAATGGAAAAAGTAAAAAAGAAGAAGAAGAGATAGCTAGACAAAAAGAGATACAGAGAGCTGAAGAAGAAGAAAGGATGCGGAATGATCTAGAAAAATAAAAAGAAGGTAGATAGAGGAAAGGTGTGGGATACGTGTATGGTGGAGAAAAAACCAAGAGAAAAAAAAAAAAAAAAAAAAGAAACGCACGGATGAGGACGAAAGGGAAGAAAGAAAAATAATATAAAAAATAAAAAAATCTTAATTGAGACATATTATTAAAATATTTTCACAATATTTTCACAATAAATTTTAAGTAATAGATTGTTTTTAGTTGATATTGACGAGTAAAAAAATAATTTTAATGGTAGGTTCAAATTAGAACTAGTAACAACTTTTCATATAAATTTTGTTGTGAAAGTATTGCGTAAAATGTTATAAATATAACATTTTTCATTGAAAAATATTATTGTTAGGAATGAATATATGAAAAATAAATAATGATAAAAAAAGAATAAAGAATGAATGAAGAAATAATATTTAAATGAGATAAAGAATGGAATAGAGAATCTGTTGAAAAGTGTATTTGAAAAAGTAGGTAGTTAAAACGTAAAAACTACTGTTCATTCTCCAAACAGTACTAAATTTTGCATAATCTGTTGAAGATGCTCTTAGATTGTCAACATCATGAGTCGAAGAGCTGGCAAAGAGTCAGGCTCAATTATGTGATATTAGACTATTTTAGTCCTAGTTGAAACTTTTCACCGTCCAATCGATGTTCTCCACTTACAACGAGTGTGGATGTGATGCAGCAAAGAGCAATTAAAAATTAAAAATTAAAAATTAAAAATTAAAAATATTATAATAAAATAATTTTTAAATATATAAATAATACTGTAGAATTTATTTTTCATAAAAATTACTAAAAAAGTGCGAAATAATACCTGTACAATGTATGTACTGGCGTTTTGTCTCCGCAGCAAAAACGAAAAAAATAAAAGAAAAGGGAGAAAACGCAACTAAGCAGAATGCATTCACAATAATCCGGATTCAATCGGATACTTAAAAACAGATTTTCTCAATTACAAAACAGCCTTAGTGTCTCACAGAAACCACGGATCAAAAGGATATACCAGTGTGGAAGAGTGACATGATCTTCTTCCTTCTCCTCCTCCTCCTTCCAATACCTCTCTTCTTTCGTTACATCAAGAAGCATGTATTCTCTAAAAATCCACCACTCCCACCAGGTCCATTTTCATGGCCTATTATAGGGAACATTCACCAAATGGGAAGGGAGCTCCATTCCATATTAGCCAACTTAGCTAGAGTTCATGGTCCCCTTATGTCGCTGCGGCTCGGCACCCAAACAATTGTAGTTGCATCATCTCCAGCAGCTGCAAGAGAAATTCTTAAGACCCATGACAAAACTTTGTCAGGCAGGCCGCTTTCACATGCCACTCCAGTCATAAACCCAACACTCAACAACTTCTCAATTGGATTTGCTAACGAGTGCAATGATCAATGGAGGTGCCTGAGGGCTATTTGTAAAGCTGAGCTTTTTTCAGCCAAAGCATTGGAATCTAAAAAGATGTCAAGAGAGAAGAAGGTGATGGAGTTGGTAGGCTTCTTGGGTTCTAAGGAAGGTGAGTGTAGACGACTAAATTTCTTGGTTCGAAATAAATCAAACAAAGTAAAATAGTTTCTCAAATACGAATTTGTATTGATGAAAGTGTGTGGTACAATTCTCTGTAATTACAAGGATTTGATCCTCTGATTCGATCTCCTTAAAAGATGTGTGATGTGGTTTTAATTTGAACACAAAGTATCCTTCAATTTGGCTGAAGGATGGATCGAAGATCTTTGAAATAGAATTACAATGAATTTCTGGCTATGAGCTTGTTAGAAATCCTTTGTTCTTCACGTTCTTCGTGTTCTTCGTATGTTCTTCGTGTTCTTCGTGCGTTCTTCGTCTTCAAAGGTTTATGGTGGAAGCTTTTCGGGGCTTTAGAGGCTTGAATCCGTAAAGCTTTGTTGATTTGTGATTTGTCGAGGTTTCTGAAGGCTTTGGAGCTTAATTTCAGTGACCTCTAAGATCTAGGAGAGTGATTTTGATGATTTTGCTTCGAATGTTCGTCGTATTCGAAGGTTGAAGTTCTTGAAGTTCTTGGAGGCTTTGAGGCTTGATTCCAGCAGAGTTTCAATACTTCTGAATGCTTCTTTGATGCAGCTTGTGCTCTAGATAGCTTGGTGTGTCCAAATGCCTTAGGAAGGCTTCTATTTATAGGAGTTTGGAGGTAGGTGAGCGACACGTGGCGGAGTTTGATTGGTGACACATGTCACAACTTGACTGGTCTGCTTGTGTCATCGCTTACACAGCCGGATTGCTTGAGTCATCGCTTACACAGCCGGATTGCTTGAGTCATCGCTTACACAGCAGGATTGCTTGAGTCATCGCTTACACAGCCGGATTCGCTTGCATCATCGCTTACACGCGCCTCCATGTGATTAGCATTTTGCATGTTTTTTCCTGTTCCTGTCTTAATGAAATTTAGCAAATTTTTAGTAGCAGTATATGATACTTTGTAATTAGCCATACCTGGCGGACTTGGTGGCATGACGTGTCAGCTTGTGATAGGCCGGGAATTTTCCCTCTCTACAAATGCCCCCTCGAGACTTGTTCGCGCACACAGCTTCTGAGTGTGGGGAGTGAGCGAGTCTCGAAAAGAATGAATTTGGTTCTTGACTCTTTAAACGTCACGGTTGGAGGTGGTGGAGCTTTTAGCGGGATGCAAATGTAGTGGTTGGTGGAGCTTTATTTCAGATGAGTAAGCCCACTCACATGAAAGGTTTTGATGAGACCGAGAAGGGGTCTGCAAGTATTTGAATGTGCTTGCCTAACTAAGCCTTCTCAGCAGAGATTAAGTCGAAGTAATTTCAAAAGAGTGTTTCATGATACTTAAAGGGGGTTGGTGAAGCTGTAAATTATTTGCAAGAAGTTGGACGCACTTGCAAGATTGAACCATATTGGCAGAGATTAAGTTGAAGTAATTTCAAAGGAGTATTTTGGATCGTTGGTGGTGATCACAAGGTGTTGAAGATGGAGAAGAAGTGAGGAGGTTGGCTGGGTGCAACATACAGAACTGTGGGGTTGGCCTCCCATTTTTAAAATCTTCTGGTGAAGTTATATCCGAAGGATATTCTTTGAACCATGAAGAGATCATGTGGGAAAGTGATTGAATGTGCGTGTGTTATCGCATCACTCAGGTTAAGTTGAGGTAGTTTCAGAACGGATTTTGGGTTTGGTGGTGGTGGTGATGCGGAAGATGGAGACAAAGCAAAGTGGATGGGTGAGGCACAGACACCATGGTGCTGGCCCTGTATGTTGGGATTCCTTTGGTGTAGATGTTTCTGGGAAGTACACCTTGGGATCCGGGACTGACTGTATGTTGCATGGGGTCCGGCAGCAAGTCATTGAATGCACCTGTGTAACTGGACCATGCTGACGGACGTTAAGTTGAAGTAATTTCAGAAGTATATCTTCTGAAATTCTTCAAGCTTGTTTTAAGTTGGAGTAATTCCAGAAAGTGTATTTTGAGGTACCAGCAACGAAGACCTTTGGACCATATGTTGGTGGAAACATGGAATAAGGCTTTGGCGACCATTTACCAGCAACAAAGGCTGATCTCTGATGAGCTGGTACCTTGGAGGTGATCGCAAGTGTTGGATGGGAGACAATTTGTAGGATACCCCAACACCCTTTATCACCTTCACTTGATGCGGTTTGTTGGGAAAGCACAACAAAATGAAAGGTGGAACTAACTTGCGATCTTGGTTTTAGAAACCGGCCAAGTTGGTGTTTGCTCCGAACCGTTGCTTCGGATGGGAGAGCAAACAGTTGAAGAGAAGCTATAAGGGCCCTGATCTTGGGAACAGGTGCTTCTGCTGGACTTAGATTTCTTGGCCAGCCTAGTCCAAGGAAACATGGAACCAAAATGCAGACCCTGTTATGAGTAACTTTATGAACAAATGTGGTCGTTAAATGAGGAAACAAAATTTGTTTGGACTCTAAAACAATGATGATGTTGTGAGAAGGGTTTCTATTAAACCATGAAAGGGTTGGTTTCAAACTGATTATGACGCCATTTTGGTTGCTAGGCATCGAGAGTGACGAGGCCATAATGAGAAATGGTCGTGAGGATGAGGGACTGGAAATTTGAAAGAAGCAAATCTTCATTTCATGACTCGATGTGTTTTTCTTGATGAGCCTTTGATAAATCCGACCCTTCTATTTATAGCGGAGAGATGAAGAATGGTAGTTAGGTAGTTGAGACCGACGGACCAAAATTTTTGGTGAGAATGGTGGATTAGACCGGTAGGCACCGAATGGGAGCGGTCGGTTGGAGACTGGTAGGCACCGAATGGAAACAGTAGATACCGAACAAAAATGGTAGACTGGAGTAGTAACCCAATGCAATTTCAAGTTTGAGACATACTCGTGAGAGTTCATTTGTTCTTTGAAAGAGGAGTGTTGATGAAGTCTGGAGGATAACCCTTGGAGAAGTGATTCAGATTAGTGGTTTCAAAGTCCAGCTAATTTCAGAAACGGTATTCTTGTGAAAATCTGAGTAGGACAAGCTTTGCTCAAGCATCTTGAATTTTTTTTTTTTTTTGTCAAAGTTTACGTTAAAACCAACAGCTTTTTTAGATATTGGACCGTTATGCAGTTTTCGAGTTCCAGATGAAGGAACGGATCCCAAAATTGGAATGCACTCGAAAAATTGAGTGGGACAGGTCCGTTTTGAAATTTTTGACTTTTGGTCTGGATTTGTGCAATAATCACCTTTTTGACAATTGGACTGTTTGCACAATTTTCGAGCCCCGAATGAAGAAACGGAACTCAAAATTGGAATGTACTCGAAAAATTGAGTGGGATAGGTCATTTTTGAAAATTTTGACTTTTTGGCCAAAGTCAAAGATCCAACTTGGTTAAAGTTTTTTTTTTTTTTTTTTTTTTTTTTTTTTTTTTTTTTTTTTTTTTTTTTTTTTTTTTTTTTTTTTTCAGGCGGGTCAAACCGGTTCGGACCGGGTCGAACCGGTCCACTGAAGATAATGACGTCATAGCTGGCGTGCGTGCGTCAGGCGCGTGGTGAACGCGTGAAGCATGGGAGCCGCGTGGGGGCGCGTGAGAACGCGTGAGGACGCGCGAAAGGAACCGCCGGCGAGTGAGAGCGCGTGGTGCTTCGGAGCGGCGCGTGGAAGCGCGTGCCATTGAGGCTATGATCGCCGGAACTTCTAACGACGCGTGGAGGCGCGTGAGGAATCGTTTGGGCTTGAAAATTTTGGGTTTTGTAGATCTAGGGCCGCCGGACCGAGTGGTATCTTTGTTTTTGTGAAATAAGGTTTAGATTTGCACGTCTGTGCTGGTGTAGGTTGCGATCCTTCGAAGCTTTTTGGCGGCGCGTGGTGGCGCGTGAGTCAATATCTGGAGCTCGTTTTCCTGGGTTTTGTAGATCGAAGGCTGTAGAAGATTTCTGTGGTCTTAGTTTTGTGAAACAATGTCTGGATTTTCACGAATTTGAATGGGAAAATCGTGGGTCTTTGTTGGTCTATTTTGGCGGCTGTTCATCTGACAACGCGGTGGCTGCTCTGACAGGCTGAGATCTGAAGCTGGATGCAGGTGACTATTGAGTGTCTCCATTGTTCTCTAGGGTTGGCAGCACCAAGTCTTTGAACATTAGGGTATTTTTTGTGCAATAGTTCCTAGATGAAAGGCCTCTACTATAGGAACCTACCCTTTCCCTTTTTAGGGTTTGGCGTAGTATTTTTTTGAAAGTTTGAGTTGCCACTCTTTTTTCCTTAGTTCACACATTTTTTCTTCTGTCCATTAGCTTCCAAAGGCCCCTATATAAGGGTAGCCAAAGCATGCCTTAAGTTGCACCATACTTTCCTTCCGGCAATATATACACTACGTAAACTATGCCCCATTTTTTTTTTTTTTTTTTTCAATATTCATATATATATATATATATATATTATGCTTTGTTTGTATTAACCTTCTTCTTTTTTTTTTTTTTTTTTTTTTTTTTTTTTTTTTTTTAGGCTATCATGAGACTCTTTTTCAAGGATTCGAAGATTGGTCACGAACCTGCCTTGTTCATTTGTAAGGAGAAAGATGATAAGGATGCAAAGGCTACGACTTTGATTGTTCGTCCGCCCCTAATTGGAAGATTTTCAGAGCGATGGGGCCATAGCTCTTATTCTTTTAATTTGCCAAAATGGTCACAGGTTGTTTCCTCTGATGGTAGCTCTAACTTAGAGACGATTATCCTTCTTGCTTCGCATCACAAAAATATCGCCAAATCCAAGCCATACAACACTTTGGGACGAGAGATAATTACAAAACGTGCCAATTGGGATTTTTCCTTTAGCGTGAATGGAGGGTTTTCCTATTTCTCCCTTTATTGGGATTGGCTAGAAGATGTGCTTAGCCGGTGTAAACACCTCCTTGATGCGTCTCACCTTTACAACGCTGTCTTTGCCTCCTTGTTTACATATGATTATGATGAGAATCTCATGAAGGCATTTTGTGAGTGTTGGAGTTCTTCAACCAATTCCCTCCACACCTTAGTTGGGGAAATTTCCATCACACCATGGGATCTTTCCATTCTTGGCGGACTTCCTTGCACAGGTGCTTTTTATGACGAAGTGGTACCCAATGCGCAAGAGCTAGAGGGAACCAATGACCAAGGGCGACCTTATTTGCCGCACAGTTGTCGCTACCTTTTTATGGCGTATCATCACCTACAAAATCGGCTAAAGAGACAAGGGAAGGTAAGTGTTCGTGACTGGGTTACTTTTTGGTATAGAGGAAATGGGCGGTACTCAGCTCCTAGGAAACCAGCAAGGCGAACGACCGTCCCCAAGTGTAGTCAGAATCCCTTTGGCGTGATAAACGAGCGTGGACCATGGTCTGATAAAGAGCACGGGGTCTTTGCGGATCTTCAAGTCGAGGGTGACTTAAGAGAAGAGACTTATTTATCGGCACTTCTTTCCTGTTGGCTGTGCATATTTGTCTTTCCTATCAAGGATCTGAATAGCATCCGTCCGGGCACCTTCAAGATTGCTAGTTCCATGGCCAATGGTCGTCCATTTGGTCTTGCTGCTCCAGTACTGGCTAGTATTTACCGTGGCCTTAACACTATTTCTTCCTCTCCTACTCCGAGCAAACGACTACTTCACCAAGTGGGTGGAACCTGAAGCCTCTGGAGCTAGCTTTGCCGCCCATTATGTTTATGCATGGGTAGCTCATTTTTTTAAGAGCAATCGTATCACCAACGACAAACTGTCAGATCCTTTGATGACTAAATATTCTGGTGTAGGTTACGCCTCTCCGTTTAGTGAACTCTCCGCCCGAAAGCATATACGAAGTGCCACCGACTTCCTTTGGCACGGGACTGCTTTCAAGAAAAGCTACGACCAAACATTTATTGATAACAATCATTTATCAATCCAGAAGTCTGACTATTTTATGAGTCTTCGTTCGGGCTATTTGTCACTTCGATGTGAAGACCAACATGTTGTAGAAGCATATAGTCCTCACAGATTCAGTTGACGCTTTGGGTTTCATCAAGACATTCCAGGTGATTTGAAGGAAGAAATCCATACAAGCTCTTTGAAAGATTTGTATCAATTCTACCAATCCTTCACTCGCTGCAACACAGATTCTAAGGTACTCGTTCCAGCTTTTGCCACAGACTTTGGAAGCCGGGTCAGACATAGCTACAAACAATGGTGGGAAGGAGTTTGTGGAAATGATTTTGCTAAAGAAACAGGCCTCTTGGCTGACATTGCCTCCCTCCATGTCAAATCAACAACATCCAACAAGTCTCAAAAGGGAAAGAGGGAATTGCAAGACCCATACATTCCACAGCCTCTGTCAGAGTTTGCACGACATCCTCTTGAAGATGAATGTCATTCAAAAGAATCATCTGGAAATATTGAAGCTACTCACAATCAAGGCCCCAAAAATCCGCTTGTCGTACCAGCTAAAGACGCCGTTAAAGTTTCTGAAGGGGCGGTGCATAATAATTCTGACCACAATTGGGCGAACTTGAAGAGTCCAACGAAGGATGTTAGTGTAGGGGCTTCCGTTGATCGTGCACATTTTCTTTCAAATAGTGAGTCTTCTACTTCGAAGCCTCCTGCAGAGAGTTTGGATTTCAAAAGACGTAGACTTTCTGATGCTGGCATGTTGTCTAAATCTCTGACTGAGACAGAAAAGACTCCTTTCTCATCCTTGCATCCGATCAACCCTCCGGAAGTCTCTACATTTCAAGCCATAGCACATATTTCTTCTGTTCATAAGAAAGGAGCTTCTATGTTAGGAAATGTCCTTTTAAACAAGCTTTCGAATCTCTCTGTGGACAATATTCTCCCGCAATCTGAAATAAATGAAATCTATAATGAGATTGAAAGTCTCGGAGTAGACCCTCGACACTTGCGTGAGCATGTTGACAAGCATTGCGAGGGGGTTGCAGAATATTTGAAGATGAAAGGATCTTTGAATAAACGCCCAAGTCCTGCCAGCTTAATTCAACGTGAGGTTGAAATTGGACTTCTCCTTTCCGAAGCATTGCACAAGAAAGCATCTTTAGAGACCGAGCTTGATACCATTAGGTCGAGGATGGTCGACCTACGAACTGAGCTTACCCAATTAGAGCAATCACTGCCTCAAATGGAAGCTCATCAAGTTGAACAGGACAGCGTTGTGCAAGCCTTAGAAGAACAGTTTGAAGAAGTTAAATCCACTCCTGCTGCCGAAGACCAGGATATGGAGGCTCTAGAGAAGATACGAACCCTGTTGGAAGATAATTGTTCTAGTTTGAAAGACTTGAAATGGATGTCGTGATCTTTTTATTTAGTTTCCTTCATGTGTGTCATGGATTTTCCTCCTGTACCATTTTCCTTTTGTTTAATCAATAAAAAAAAGACTTCATTTCTGCTCCTTTTTTTTTATTTTTTATAATTTGATGAAAACCCTTTTTTTTTTTTTAGGGCGTGACTGAACTTAACAAAAGATGCTAAGTTGCCTACGTACCCTCGAGAGGGATCAAGTCATCACGTAGTTCAAAAGAGTTTTTTTTTTTTTTTTGATGATTTTTTTCTTTTTTTTTTTAGTTACAAAAAAGAAAGGAGGGCTCACGTGTGTAATCCTTGCCCCACGCCCCACGGCATTCCATGGGTACCAATTGTGCAATAGTGGGTTCACCACTAATCGAACCCGAGACCTCTCAAGGGCGACACGGGCATCCAACCACTACGCCACACTCGCAATTGGTGACATAGAATGGGATTTATTTCTCTTTATTTGTACGCTTTCAAAGGCAATGGGAAGACATCATGTACCCTTGTAGCGTTGCAGTGGGCACTTTAAACTCTTACCGAGGAGCAAGCCTTGATTTTCAAGCATAGAAGCGTTTAAGGAACTTCCCATTGATGGGGCCGATCCTTACACCCTCTTGATCAATCAACTTGTAAGCTCCATTGGTGTAGACTTCTTGCACAACATAAGGTCCATCCCATTTTGAAGTGAACTTATTGCCCGTACGATGAGTTGTAATGATAGGTCTTCGAACGGCGAGTACTAAGTCACCAACTTGGAATGATCGTGGTTTAACTCTTTTATTGAATGCACTCGAAAGACGAGCTTGATAGCACTCAAGGCGTTGTTGAGCCTCGAGCCTTTTTCCATCTAGTGCCTCCAATTCTTGCAACCTAAGCTTGGCATTTTCTTCCTTGGTCAACTCTTCTTGAATGGCTATCCGTAATGATGGGATTTGGCATTCAAGGGGAAGGATGGCTTCCACTCCATAGACAAGAGAATATGGCGTTGCTTGAGTAGGCGTTCGAAATGTCGTTCGATATGCCCATAATGCTTCTCCGATTCTTTCATGCCAATCTCGCTTAGTCTTGGATACCACCTTCTTCAACAAATTGCCGAGCGTTTTGTTAAAGGCTTCAGCTAATCCATTCGCCGGGGCGTTATACATGGAGGAGTTGTATTGTTTAAATGCAAACTTCTCGCATAGCTCCGTCATTAGCTTATTGTAGAATGGTTTGCCATTATCAGTTATGATATACCGAGGGACACCATACCGATAGATCAAGTGAGTTCGAATGAAGTTGACCACTGTTTCTTTCTTCACTTCCCTAAGGGGCACAGCTTCCGCCCATTTAGAAGTAATCAGTTGCAGCTAAGATGTACAAATGGCCACCGGATGACTTTGGCAATGGTCCTATTGCGTCAAGCCCCCATGCATCAAAAGGCCAAGAAGCTACAGTCGGGTGTAGAGGTTCTGGCGGCTGGTGGATGAAGTTTGCATGAAACTGACAAGCTTCGCACTTTTTAGCATACTCCATGGAATCTTGCACCATCGTGGGCCAATAGTAACCCATTCGCTTGATTCTGTAGTGTAACTTAGGACCTGATTGGTGTGCACCACATATTCCAGAATGAGCCTCTTCCAAGGCTTGTTTAGCCTCTTCTTCTCCTAAGCAACGGAGGAACAAACCATCAAACGAACGGCGGAAGAGAGTTTCTTTATAGTAAATGAATCGAGCAGCCCTTCGCCGAATTTCGGTTTTGTGGCGTATATCATCCGGGAGTCTTCCATGTTGAAGGTACTCAATGATCGCTTGTCGCCAATCTTCTTTTTCAACAAGGCATACAGAAATGACGTGGGCTTGTTGTTCTTCTTCTTCTTCTTCAATTGCAAGAGGTACTACCCATCTTTGAGAAATAGCGACTTTGGCGGTCTCTTCTTGGGATAATGCTAAGGCGGTAGCCAAATTAGCTAAAGCATCAGCCTGTCTATTCTCCTTCCTTGGTATATGCTCCAATGTAATTGCCTCAAAATTTGCTAGCAACTTCTTCGCATATTTGCAATAGGGGACAAGGTCTTCTTTCTTGACATCATATTGCTCCAAGATTTGGTTGATAATTAATTTGGAATCCCCAAAGATCTCAAGTTGCGATATGCCCATCTCAATGGCCATTTGTAAGCCAATAATTAATGCTTGATATTCGGCCACGTTGTTGGAGCAAAGTTCGCTTAATGAGAACGAGTATAGAAGTATTTGTCGTTGTGGAGAAACAAACACTACACCTGCCCCCGCTCCTTCTCGACGTGCGGCCCCATCAAAGAACATCGTCCACGGTGGCATTACTTCAATATAAAATACATCTTCATCCGGGAAATCATCGGAGAACTCCCAATTAGAAGGAACTGGGTGATCAGCTAAGAAATCTGCCAATGCTTGTCCTTTGACGGCTTTTTGCGGAACATATGCAAGGCCATATTGTTGTAGCAAGACTGCCCATCGAGCTATACGACCTGAAACCACTGGCCTGGAGAGGACATACTTGATCGGGTCTGCCCTTGCTATCAAATGGACAGTGTATGCTTGCATGTAGTGCTTCAATTTGTCTATGGCAAAGAAAAGAGCAAGACATGTCTTTTCAATAGGAGAATAATTTAATTCAGCCCCGTTGAGAGTTCGGCTCAAATAATAAAGGGCTCTTTCCTTCCCTTCCTTATTTTCTTGCGCCATAGAGCACCTAAGGACTTTTCTTGTGCTGCGATGTACAACACTAAAGGCTTTCCGGGGATAGGAGCACCTAAAACCGGAGGATTAAGCAAGTATCTTTTGATGCTTGTAAAAGCGTTGCTACAAGCCTCATCCCATTCGAAGTGCACATTCTTCTTCATCAGCCTATTGAAAGGTTGACATCGACCGGCCAAGTTTGAGATAAATCGCCGTATGTAGGCCAGTCTTCCCTGCAAGCCTCTAAGCTCTCGCAAATTCTTGGGCTCCGGCATTTTCTGAATTGCTTCAATTTTGGACTGGTCAATTTCAATACCACGATGTCTCACAATGAAACCAAGGAACTTCCCCGACGTTACGCCAAAAGCGCATTTGAGGGGGTTCATTTTGAGTTGATACTTCCTTAGGCGGTTGAACACAGATCGTAGGTCCGCCAAATGGTCTTCCCTCCTTTTTGTTTTAACCACTAGATCATCGACATAACATTCCACATATTTATGAAGTACATTATCAAAGATCTTTTGCATGGCCCGTTGATAAGTTGCACCCGCGTTCTTTAGTCCAAAAGGCATTACTTTGTAGCAGTAAATGCCTTTAGGAGTACGAAAAGCTGTAAGCTCTTCATCCTTGGGATTCATTCGAATTTGATTGTAACCCGAAGAGCCATCCATGAAAGATAAAGCTTCATGACCGGTAGTGGCATCAACCATAACCTCAGTGATGGGCAATGGAAAATCATCCTTGGGACATGCATTGTTCAAATCACGGAAGTCAACACACACCCGAATTTGTCCATTCTTCTTTTTGACAGGGACGATGTTAGCGATCCATTCTGGGTATTGTACTTCACGAATGAAACCCGCCTCAATCAACTTATTGACCTCGGTTTCTATTTGAGGGATAAGTTCCGGCCGAAAGCGTCTTTGGGATTGTTTGACTGGTCGTACACCTTTCTTTATTGCCAAATGGTGTAGAGCAATACTTGGATCGAGTCCCGGCATTTCTTTGTAAGTCCAAGCAAACACATCTTTATATTCTACTAGGAGCTTGAAGTATCCTTCTTCTTCTTTAGGGGTAAGAAGTGCACTGATAAAAGTTGGCCGGGGCTCCTCAGCAGTTCCTAAGTTGATTTCTTTAAGTTCATCAACTGTAGCTTGTCCTCCATCTTCCAAAGCTGGAGGAGCTTCGTCGACCTCTTCATCGGTTGCTTCAACATCTGAGAGTGTATCTTCTTCCACTGTAATATGAAATGAGGATGATACTTCTTGAATTTGCTCATCGCAGACAACCGATTGTTTTGTGTGTACAACCGTTCGCCTTTTGACTTTAAGAGATCCATCGGTGTTGATGTCTAGGGTAGAGCTACGTTTCATGCGTGAAGGAATGCTACTGCGGATCCGGTCATTAGCTTTCTCTTCTCCTTGAACCTCAAAGTTTATGGAATTTTGAGAATGGCCATTGACAAGCCCTTTCATTGCCCCCAACCGATCAAAGACTGATCTACGAGTAAGAGTGTCATGATTTTGTGTTAAGCAAGTTGTATTTAACCTGTCAAACACTGTGATTCGTGACGATGGGGCATTGATGCGATCAAACACCGAGACATGCGAAGCAAAGTGATCTTTTCTTTGATTCGAACTTTTGCCGTCTTCCACTGTTATGTATTGAGAACTTGAAGCATTGCTTTTTCTTTTGATCCATATCTGAGCCGGTTGTTCTGGAGTATAACCTAATCCGGTCTTTGGGACAGGAATTTCATGCCCTTCGAGTCGCATTCTCCTTTGTGTTTTGCTGAGGCCATGCACCTTCTCTCCGATGACTTCTGGAATCAGTTTCCCTAGGTCGCCTTGTTTTGAAGAATCGTAACCTGCTTTGGTTAAAAGCGTATATGCCTTTGGGTCGAACCATCCTTTCGTCCTTTCACTTGGCAGAACATCATGTTTCGTTAAACTTTGCGAAGACCTTACGAATCCATTTAATGGCTTCGAAGGCGAAGGATTCGTGAATGAAGTTAAAGGCATAGCATGATTTTCCTTTAATATGGCTACATCCTCCATTGTGAGCTTTGTAGGAGGCCTTCCCTCGTTTACTACCGATTGAGGGCATTCCGTGAACGGTGACTGTCCTTTCTTGCGGCGTGACAATGGTACATAACGAAGAAATGGAGGACTGTCAGAAGGTACTGAGATCTTTGCTCCCACTGAATTACTGGTAGATCCACTAGAATGATTATTTCCACATTCTAGACCTTCTTTTGGGGACGACGTATCCTTTCCACTGATGAATCTGACATGCTTCTTTTCATTTGGCTTGCTCTCTGTGGGCGGGATCTCAACTGGAAGAACTTCATTAGGAATGTCATCCTCTATGTAGAACTTCGCGTCCGCAAAGTGAGCTTCAGTCTCAGTAAAAGGTTTTAAGTCGGCATTGACCTTTTTCACTCCACCTTGAATGTACTTGAAACATTGATGAAACGTTGACGGTACTACTCCGTTTTCGTGGATCCATGGACGTCCCAACAACACGTTGTAGGTTGTCTTGGCATCAATAACATGGAACAACACATTGCTTTTCAATTCTCCAATGATTAGTTCCAGGCGTATCATACCGATCGCGCGTTGTCCTCCTTGGTTAAAGCCTTGAATGACCAAACGACTATGTGATAATTCCTCCATAGTAAGACCAAGTCGCCTCATCGTCATTTTTGGTAGTATGTTAACAGCTGAACCTCCATCAATGAGGATACGATCTATCTTTTGTTCGCGTGCATAACCAGAGACATAAAGCGGACGATTGTGGGGCTTAGAGCCTAGCAACAGATCCTCATCAGTGAAAGTCATGTCTGGGGAGCATGCACAACATTCTTGGGTTTGTTGAAGCACGCTGGCATAAGGACCACTCATCTCCAGTTTTTCAAGAGCTTGGGTGATCACCTCTTTTGGCGAGGTAGGGGATTGTAAGGGTTCAACTTTATCATCTTGAGATTGGAGTTTTTCCAAAGTCTCATCTGACCCACCATGATTGATATCCTTTTCTTCATCATGAATTTCATAGCAAGATCCTGTGTGAACGGCCTCTGCCGAGTCATTTTGAAAGAATCCTTTGGGGAAGAATTCTTCTAACGTGATGCGATTTCGAAGGTTTTTGGTTTGTGCCGAATCGTCATTCACTTTTGTGCCTAGCCTTTTTCTCCCTTTATCATTCCTTCTTCTTGATCGAAGTTGAATTAGGCTTCGTGCTCTTTTGGGCTCTTGGATGACCAAATGAAGAGGAAAATCTCGTCTTTTCTTCCATCTCTTACGAGTAACCATCGTCCAACCTTCCTCTTCATCCATTGTTGATCTTTTATCATCATTTGAGCTAAAGTCAAATGCTTCTTGTGGAAGCTGAACTTGAACCGGCTCCATAGAACCAAACTGGATGAGTGTGGTATTTGCCCCCAGCTTACTAGTTGGAGACATGCAACTACATGACTCGTAAGCGAACGTCACAAGGTTTGACTCAGCCACATCATCGAAATCCAAGTCGATTTTCCTTTCCTTAGCTAATTTCATGATGAGTTCTTTGAGAACAAAGCATTTCTGGATTGGATGACTTATGATGCGATGATACTTACAATAGTTCGGGTCATCAACCTTCCCTATCTCTTCCGGTCGTTTGCATTCCGGCAATTCAATTAATTTAAGCTTAAGGAGTTGTTCTAGCATTTCGGGCATATCAGCGTCTGGAAAAGGATACGTCTTTTGTTCCCATTCCTTGAGTGACGAGCGACGTGTCTCACGTCGTTGACTTCCTTCAGGCCTCTTTTCATTAGCCTTTGTCTTTCCGGTTGAAATTTTTACTGGGACAGAGTTGATGTTCATTGAGTCTTTGACGTTACTCCTTGTATTCCTATCATTCTTCCTTACTTCCCTTCTTTCTTTCTTTTCCTCAGGCACCGGATGCTTCGTATTTCCGTGGCTAGCAATGCTCAACTCCATGTCATGTGCACGAGTTGCTAACTCCTCAAATGTTCGGGGTTTTATCCCTTGTAGGATGTAAAGAAGTCCCCAATGCATGCCTTGGATGCACATCTCTATAGCAGAAATTTCAGAAAGTCTATCCTTGCAATCCAAACTCAAAGAACGCCACCGATTGATATAGTCAACAACGGGCTCATCTTTCCACTGCTTGGTATTGGTAAGCTCCATCATGCTTACCGTGCGACGCGTGCTATAGAATCGGTCAAGAAACCCTCTTTCAAGTTGTTCCCAACTATCGATTGACTCGGGTTCTAAGTCCGTATACCAATCAAAGGCATTCCCCTTGAGTGAACGAACAAACTGCTTTACAAGGAAGTCTCCTTGAGTCCCAGCGTTCTCGCAAGTTTCTACAAAGTGAGCAATGTGTTGCTTAGGATTTCCTTTGCCATCAAATTGCAAGAACTTGGGGGGTTGATACCCATTGGGCATTCTCAAGTTGTCAATGCGCTTTGTATAGGGCTTTGAATATACGAGAGAATTAGTGGAAGAACCCCCATATTGTGCTCGAATGGTATTCGTTATCATGTCTTGCAGTTGTTGGACAGATAACGAGGCTATTGAGGTGGAATTTCCATGTTGAGAAGTTCCTTCAATTCCCTTTTCCTTGTCAACCCTAGTGTTTTCTCCTTTCAAGGTGAAGCCAGGCGGGTACTCAGGGCCAAGACTTGATTCACCCAAATCTTGTTCCTCCAACTTGTTCATTAGGGTTGCAATTTTGACATCCTTATCATCTAGTGCTTTTGTGAGAAGGATAACCCTTTGTTCCATTTCAGCCATCTTTTCTTCCATGGTAGAGGTGTTAGTCATCATCACTGGCATAACCTCTAGACGTGATGGGCTCAATGATGGAACGGGATGAATCAAAGACACTTCATTCCTTAAATTTCTCATCACGGGTGAAGAGTTGATAGAAAAGGTCCTTGTTGGGGATGATTCATTATCAATCTCTAAATGAAATGCATCCTTAGCAGCAGCCTTCCTATTTGCAAGAAAGTCTAAAGAGATGACATTATGAAGTCTGCTTTCTTTGGTTGGTTGGGGTTGAAGTAGGTCAAGAGCCTTGGATCAACTGCGAGTGATTGGGCCAACATAATCATTGGCAATGGAAGCATCAACCACTGATTTTCGGGCATTCTTGTTAGAGGCCATTGAAACTGGTAGCAAATCGAATTTCTTTTCTTTTGGAGGAGAAAGAGATGAGAGGCAGAGATGTCCCACTGGGCGTGCCAGAATTTGTAGATGACTAAATTTCTTGGTTCGAAATAAATCAAACAAAGTAAAATAGTTTCTCAAATACGAATTTGTATTGATGAAAGTGTGTGGTACAATTCTCTGTAATTACAAGGATTTGATCCTCTGATTCGATCTCCTTAAAAGATGTGTGATGTGGTTTTAATTTGAACACAAAGTATCCTTCAATTTGGCTGAAGGATGGATCGAAGATCTTTGAAATAGAATTACAATGAATTTCTGGCTATGAGCTTGTTAGAAATCCTTTGTTCTTCGCGTTCTTCGTGTTCTTCGTATGTTCTTCGTGTTCTTCGTGCATTCTTCGTCTTCAAAGGTTTATGGTGGAAGCTTTTCGGGGCTTTAGAGGCTTGAATCCGTAAAGCTTTGTTGATTTGTGATTTGTCGAGGTTTCTGAAGGCTTTGGAGCTTAATTTCAGTGACCTCTAAGATCTAGGAGAGTGATTTTGATGATTTTGCTTCGAATGTTCGTCGTATTCGAAGGTTGAAGTTCTTGAAGTTCTTGGAGGCTTTGAGGCTTGATTCCAGCAGAGTTTCAATACTTCTGAATGCTTCTTTGATGCAGCTTGTGCTCTAGATAGCTTGGTGTGTCCAAATGCCTTAGGAAGGCTTCTATTTATAGGAGTTTGGAGGTAGGTGAGCGACACGTGGCGGAGTTTGATTGGTGACACATGTCACAACTTGACTGGTCTGCTTGTGTCATCGCTTACACAGCCGGATTGCTTGAGTCATTGCTTACACAGCCGGATTGCTTGAGTCATCGCTTACACAGCAGGATTGCTTGAGTCATCGCTTACACAGCCGGATTCGCTTGCATCATCGCTTACACGCGCCTCCATGTGATTAGCATTTTGCATGTTTTTTCCTGTTCCTGTCTTAATGAAATTTAGCAAATTTTTAGTAGCAGTATATGATACTTTGTAATTAGCCATACCTGGCGGACTTGGTGGCATGACGTGTCAGCTTGTGATAGGCCGGGAATTTTCCCTCTCTACAGTGAGGTTGTGAATCTTGGAGAGGTAGTTTATATTACTGTTACTAATATCTTGAGTAATGCATTATTTTCAATAGACTTCTTAGATTTTGAAGGCCAAGGTATTGGAAAAGAATTAAGGAAACTTTTAACGGAAGATGCAGAATTGGGTATTACTGTAAATTTATCAGATTTGTATCCTATATTGAGTGGATTAGATTTTCAAGGTATAAGAAAGAAAAGTAAGGAAATACTTGGAAAGCTTATTACTATTTGGGAGGATATTATCAAAGAAAGACGGAAACAAGAAAGTGTGATTTCAGATCAGAGCGATTTCTTAGATGCTTTGATTAAAGATGGTTATACTAATGATCAAATTAATCAATTGATTGTGGTAAGTCTTCTTTCTCTCTCTTTCTCTTACAGATGCATATATGATAAGTTGCACTTAGCTATAATCAATGTAACTCTAAGTTTAGATGTTTGAATAATAAAAAATTTGCGCAATCCTTAGTTTACTTTCTAGAAATTTGAAAGTACCTCATGTAAGCTTTATCATCAACTTTAGTAATCAAACAGTGATTTGTTCTTAAAGCATTTTGCATATATTATTTAGTAAATTTTCCTTTTGGTGTGTTATTTGTTTGCATGTCTTAAGGGTGGTTGAAAACAAGATACGGAAATAGTATATTTTAGTTGGTAGGTTATTGTTTTTCATATTTCAAATTATGAGTAAAAAAGAAATAATATGGGCATAGAGTTCAAGATAAAGAGAAATTGCTATTATTGGTTTTTCTTTATCATGTATTTAAGTTTTGCTACTTTTAGGTGATTTTTTTCCTCTCTCCAAGTTATCTCCTTTATATGCTATATAAGGCTTTCATAGATTGTAAGAAATATCCAACAAGTGCAAGTGAAATAAGAGGCAAGAGTGGTGTGTAACAAATTAATACTTCGCTTTTACTAAGAACCCTTTCATGTATTATGTCATACATGTGATGAGACTTATTACAAAGTATTTGATTAGATACCTTCTTTCCAAGTGTTGAATTTATTATTCTAACAAAATTTCTACAGCGAGGAAATCTCAACACCTCATATGCATTTTTATAACTTTAATGTGTTGAACTGTTGGGTGCAAGTTTAGAACAATATGGCTAGGAGTAGAATTAAGTTGCTGTTATGCTAGATATGAAAAAACAGAGTATTGCAGAAACTCTATTGCTGAATTTTCGGATCTTACAACTTCATTTACAAGTCACATCTATATATATATATATATAGATGTGTTAGGAGTTTAGGATGACTAAAAGCTTCAAGAATACTATAGAATTTTGCTTCATTTCTCTTTAATTGACAGTTGTCCATGAGGTGTCTACTTGCATGCTTGCTTGGTGCTGTATTCTTCATTTGTTGACACTTAGATTTCAGCTGCTTCTTTCTTTAACACATAGGGAGCCACTTGTCAATTACAAATTACATTTTAACACCCCCTCTTAATTTGTAATTCCCACATTTTTCTTGAACTCTTCCAATTTTTCGGTAGTACCAACTTTAAAAAGATCTGCTAGTTGCTCATTTGTGTTGACAAAGTTGAGCTGTATTTCTTCTTCTTGCACCAATTTTCTGATAAAGTGATGTCGGAGTTCAATGTGCTTTGTTCTACTGTGAAACACCGGATTTTTGGTCATAGCAATGGCTGACATGTTGTCACAATAGATGATGGTATGCATCTCTTCACTCTGTTGCATGTCTGAAAGAATTCTTCTTAGCCATGCAGCTTCACATGCTGCATCTGTTGCTGCTATGTATTCGGCTTCGGCTGATGATAATGCAACGGTTTTTTGTTTCTTTGAGGACCAAGAAATTGGTTTTGTACCTAGGCAAAAGAAGTAACCAGAAGTGTTCTTGCGGTCATCAATTGAACCTGCCCAGTCGCTATCTGTATATCCCACTAGCTTGCTGTCTTTTTCTCACATATTTGATACCAAGTTTCTTTGTACCATTTAGGTAGCGTAGAATTCTTTTTGCTGCTGTGAGGTGAATTTTGCTTGGTTCATTCATGAATCTGGAAATAAGACTGACTGGTTGCACAATATTTGGCCTTGTGTTTGTTAAATAAATTAAGCTTCCAACCAAACTTCGATAATTTCTTGCATCAACTTTTTCTGCGCCATCGTCTGAGTGCAATTTCTCATTGAATGCCATTGGGGTGGATACTGGTTTGCAATTGTTCATTTGGAACCTTTTAAGTAGATCTTCAAGATATTTTTCTTGAGAAATAAATATTTCTCCTTTGCATTGACGTACCTGGATCCCTTTTTTCTTGACATATAGTGATGGTTCACTTGGACTTCTTTGGAATCCATTTTGCTGAAAATATGAGTCAATTTTGCTATTCCTTGCTTGCGGCGCTTGTTTTAGTCCATATAAGGCCTTTTTGAGATGATAGACCTTGTTTTCTTTTTCCTTTCTGCACATAGCCTGGTGGTTGTTTAACATATACCTCTTCTTCGAGTTCTCCATTTAAGAATGCCGCTTTTACATCAAGCTGAAAACTTGTAGCTCCATTTGGGCTGCTATGGCTAGGACAGTTCTGATAGTTTCCATGCGAGCAATTGGTGCAAAAGTTTCATTGAAATCCACACCTGGTTGTTGTGAGTACCCTTTTGGTTGTTGTGAGTACCCTTTTGCCACTAATCGTGCCTTGTGCTTTTGAATTGAACCGTCTTCTTTGTACTTGGTCTTATAGACCCATTTTAGCCCGATGACTTCTTTCTTTTTAGGCTGATCAACAAGTTCCCATGTGTTGTTCTTATCAATAGTTGCAATTTCATCATCCATTGCTATTTTCCAGACTTCTTCTTTGAGGCTCTTCTACATTAGATGATTCTTTTCTTTGAGCTACTTCTTCAAAATTTTGAGGCTCACATGCAAAAAATGCTACATTAGATGATTCATAAATTTCTTTGAGAGAACGTACTCTTCTTCCTGGTGGAGTTTCAAACTCTGAAGATGTTCTAATTGATGGACTTGTTCTTGCTGATGGGCTGTGACTTGGACTTGAACTTGGAGCTGATTGAGAGCTTGAACCTTCTTGATTTATCACTGGTTCAATAATCTCGAATAGCTTAGGCCCTTGACTTAAATCGCTTTCCCACTTCCATGTTGCTGATTCATCAAAGATAACATCACGAGAAATCACTATCTTGTTTGTTTTGGGATTGTAAAGGCGGTAGCCTTTTGATTCATTGCTGTAGCCGACAAAGATGTTCTTTTCTCCTTTTTCATCGAACTTTTCTCTTTCTTGTTTTGGAATATGAGCATAAGCAACACATCCAAACACTTTTAGTTGATGAACTTGAGGTTTCTGTCCATGCCAAGCTTGATAAGGAGTCTTGTTCAGAATTCTTTGTAGGAGACCTGTTTAAGATATAAACAGCAGTGCTAACTGCTTCAGCCCAAAAATTATTTGATAGCCCTTTCCATTTTAACATGCTTCGTGCCATTTCCACAATTGTACGGCTTTTGCGTTCTGCCAAGCCATTTTGTTGTGGAGTATGACGAACTGTGAGTTGTCTTTGAATGCCTTGCTCTTTGCAATATTTTTGGAAAGGTCCATAAATAAATTCTCCACCACGATCTGTTCTGAGAGTCTTCATTTTTCTGCCACTTTGTTTCTCTGCAAAAGCTTTAAACTGAAGAAAAACATTAAAAGCCTCTGATTTTTGTTTAAGAAAATAGACCCACATCATTCTAGTGTAGTCATCAACAAATAAGAGAAAGTATCTATTATCATTGAATGATGGGGTTCTTGTTGGTCCACAAATATCAGCATGCACCAATTCAAGTGGTGCTCGGGCTCTCCATGCAGTTTTTGGAAACGGGAGCCTGTGCGTTTTTCCATAAATACAGCCTTCACAAACTTCATTTAGCTTAGCAATAGGAGGCAATCCTAGAACCATATTTTTATCCTTCAGCAATTTGAGGCCATTATAATTTAAATGTCCATATCTTAAATGCCACAAATATGCTTCATCTATTTTCTCTGTCTTGAAGGCAAAATTCTCAGCTAATGGCATAGTGAGAGGAAAAACATTTTTAGAATTCATTTTTACTTTTGCCACTATGGAATTATTCTTCTTATCTATGATTGTCCCTTCTTCATCATCAAAATTTATTTTGTAGCCTTTCCTTAATAATTGTCCATGACTTAATGGATTTGCAGCTAAACCAGGAACAAAATGCACATCATAGATAAGTTTAGAGTTACCTCCTTTTGATTCAACAGCTACTACACCTTTTCCTTTGATGTCATGAAATTTTCCATCTCCAAGCTTCACTTTGGATGCGTAGCCTTCATCAAGACTCACGAAAAGTTCTTTGCTTCCTGTCATATGATTACTGCAAGCACTGTCCAGATACCATGTACTTCTTGGTTCTTGTTGTACAGACATAAATGAGAAAAACACTTGCGCATTTTCAACTTCCTTAGTGAAGTTGGCATCATGTTCTTCTTTAGCACTTTTATCATCTTTATACTAGCAGTCTCTTTGAGAGTGATTTGGGATTTTACACTTAGTGCATTGAAAATAGCAATTTTTGGACTCATGTCCAGATTTGTTACAGATTATGCATTGAGAATCAGAGTTACTAGAGAAATTTCTTTGGCTTGAAAAACTTCTTCTTCCTCTGCCTCGACCTCTAAAATTTTGTTTTCCTTGTCCTCCTCCAGTTTGATTCCTTTGTTGGGAGGAACTCCTGGCTTTATTTTCTTGTTCATTTTTTGTGTTTTTATTGTCTGTACTTTTCGCTTTAGATTGAAATGCTTGTTCAAAAGATTGAGTAGAAAATCTACCCATCCTTTTTTCATGTGCTTCAAGAGATCCACAAAGCTCATCTAGTGTAAGCTTTGATAAGTCTTTAGCTTCTTCAATTGCAGCAACCACATGTTCAAATTTTACTGACAAACTTCTCAGTATTTTCTCTACAATTTTTTGATCATTTATATTATCACCATAGCCTCGAATCTGATTATTATTGCCGAAACTTTAGAGAAAAATTCTTGCACAGTTTCATTTTCTTTCATTTGCAAGTTATCAAATTCTCTCCAAAGATTCTGTAGTTTAATAGAAATCACTTTATCATAGCCACTAAATTGCTTTTTTAAAATCTCCCATGCTTCTTTAGATTTAGTTGCACCAGAAATTCTAGGGAAAATAGTCTTACTTACCCCTTGCTGGATGAAGAGTAGAGCCCTTGCATCTCTTTGCTTGTTTTGCTTGTACTCCTTTAGCTTTGCTGCTGCCAAAGTTGACAGATCTTCTGGCTGTTCATAGCCTTCTTCAATTAAATCCCACAAATCTTGTGAGATGAAGAGTGTCTTCATTTGTGTGCTCCAAAAATCATAACTCTCACCGGTGAAAATGGGAATAATGTTTTGGGCATAGTTGAAGGTGGCTGTACTTGTACTTGCTGCCATGGCTTATGGTTTTCTGGTTTATAGTCCTAGGACAAAAGGGGCTGGCAACCTTGCTCTGATACCAAATTTGTTGGGTGCAAGTTTAGAACAATATGGCTAGGGGTAGAATTAAGTTGCTGTTATGCTAGATATGAAAAAACAGAGTATTGCAGAAACTCTGTTGCTGAATTTTCGGATCTTACAACTTCATTTACAAGTCACATCTATATATATATATATATATATATATAGATGTGTTAGGAGTTTAGGATGACTAAAAGCTTCAAGAATACTACAGAAGTTTGCTTCATTTCTCTTTAATTGACACTTGTCCATGAGGTGTCTACTTGCATGCTTGCTTGGTGCTGGATTCTTCATTTGTTGACACTTAGATTTCAGCTGCTTCTTTCTCTAACACATAGGGAGCCACTTGTCAATTACAAATTACATTTTAACATGAACAACCTTTATTTCTCTCTTTGTATAGGAGCTATTTATAGCTGGCATCGACACTAGTATCATTGCAATTGAGTGGGGAATAGCGAATTTGATGAAAAATCAAGATGCCATGCATAAACTTCGTGATGAACTTGACCGTGAGATTGGCACTGATATCGTAAAAGAATCGCATTTAGCCCATCTTCCCTACCTACAAGCTTGTGTCAATGAGACACTGAGATTGCACCCACCAGGACCACTACTTCTTCCTCATCGTGCCTTACAAACATGCCAAGTGATGGGCTACACAGTTCCTAAAGATTCTCAAGTTTTGGTTAACATGTGGGCAATTGGTCGAGACTCCATGATTTGGAATGATTCATTGAGCTTCAAACCTGAGCGGTTTCTTGACTCAAGTTTGGATTCTAAGGGAAATAATTTTGAATATATACCTTTTAGTGCAGGAAGGAGAATTTGCCCTGGACAATCTTTGGCAACTATGCAAGTTCCATTTATTTTGGCATCATTGGTTCACTCATTTGATTGGTTTCTTCCAGGTTATATAAATTCAACTGAGCTAGACATGAATGAGAAGTTCACCATAACATTGCGGAAGAAGCAGCCCCTACAACTTATTCCTAAAGGAAGAAAATAGTTGTGTATCATTTCTTGTTTCTTATTACTAGTTATTAAGATAGTAGTTTGTGCAAGTAGCGTTTCTTGTGAAATTGCGTCTTCAAAGCACAATTTCAATTAGAGTGTGCACAATAATGTATAATTCAGCGTGTGTAATAATAATTAGCATTAAAAATTTGTGTATACAAAAGAATAGGGTGTGATCTAATTAAAGGCCCAATAGGGAGCTTAAGTGTAAACTAAAGATCGAGTTGGTCAAGTAAGTATCTATCAAACCCACCGGCTGCCTGAACACCTAGAATTTTCAAACGTTTAATCTTGATTTTTCCTAACCCTTTCTTTTGAAATTGATTGCCACCCTTCTATTTGAAGACTAATCAGGTGTATGATCAGAATTAGGAGAAAATGCTCGTTACATTCCATTCTCATTTAAACATACTTTCCACTAGGTAGAAAACTCATTTCTTTAATTAAATGTGTGTGGTGTATGGTCGTCGGCCCATTATCATTGGGCCCAAATGTTATGGACTACATGATGACTTCATATCCAACCATCCTCCTATGCTGGGTAACATGATGACTTCATATCCAACCATCCTCCTATGCTGGGTAGGTTAGGCCGAGGCTTGTTCAGGCCTCGGGGCCGCTCTTGCTCAGATGCATCCCGGTATACATAGATAATGCTTTAGGGGATATCGTCGCCAAGCAATATTCAACGTCTAGTACGAGTTCCAACGTTCAAGTTACTAGCTCCATAGTGGGGCCTTTTGTTGTCAGGAATAATCTAAATAGGCCCTACTCGCACGAGAATTGCTAAAAAATAATCATTACTAGCCCACTAAAGGAAGGTTATAAATAGAGGAAAGGTAAGAGGGAAAAGGGTTAGACACTATATAGAAGAGAACTAGAGAAGAGAGAGAGAGAGAGAGCAAGTGAGGAAACATAGGAGAAAGAGTGTTCGGTCATTGCGATTAGCCATCTTTGTGGGCCTTAATCTACCTTTTCAGGAACTACCCATTGTAAGATATGCACAAGTCCATGATAATGAATAAATTGTGAGCTCGAATTGCACAGTTGGCCCATTAGCCAAGAATTGGGTATGCACAAAATGTATGTGAAAAATCAAATTATAATTTTATAATTATATATTTCCTTACATCCATACTTTTATAAACTTCTGAAAGTACTAGAGAATATAAATCATATTCCTCTACATTATTTTATGATTTACTTTTCCAAGCTATTTTGTTTTGAGAGTTTATAATCAAAAGGGAATTTGTTTAAAGATGACCAAAACTTTCTAAATTTATAATTGCAACTGTTTAGTGTTTGATTGGTTTAATCCAATAGAACTTGTTTGATTGCTGTAATCAAATAAAAGTAAAGTGTAAAACCCTGAGCAATTTATTGGGTATACACGTGTGAGTGAAGTTCTATATTGAATAAAGATGAGAATAATGAGTAGTTAATATAACATAATTAAGCACATACTCATTTGGGTTTAGGCCTTTTGGGTTTAAATGTGTTTCTATATGTTATATTAATTACTCAAAGAAGTTCTCCAAGGTGTTTATCTCCCTAACAAATGGTATTAGAGCTAATGTTAGAGTAGAAATGATGGCCGGAGAAGAAGGCAACCTTTTAGAAATTGAAAAATTTGATGGAATAAACTTTGAATATTGGAGGATGCTCTCTCTTTTAGGGAAGAAACCTGATACTATGAAGGATGAAAAATGAAGAATGGAACCTTCTTGATAGAAAAGTATTGGGAGTTATTCGATTAACTCTATCAAAATCAGTTGCGCACAATGCTGTGAAAGAAAAAACCAACAATTGTATCAGAGCTTGATTGATTTAGTGGATGACCTTTTGTGTGTGAATTAAGATGGAAGAGAAGAGATTGCTTTGATTGAGGTGGAGCTATTCCAAGAGGAAAAGAAGACTACTTGATTATAGTGGAACTATCTCAAGAGGGAAGAAAACAGTTGAAGACAATTGATAAAATTTGATTCAAGGTGGAGATGGTTGGGAAATTGCCTTAAATTCCAATTGTGACTTGGAAAGTCCATTAGGTTTCCTAATTGAAGAATTAAAAATTAATTTAAGTTTCCTTGTTGTGGAAGGAAAAACTATTTATTAGGGTGGAAGGAAAGTCTATTCCTTGTTAAAGAGGTAATATATTCCTAGTCTAAGAGGGAATAGGAAAAGAGTCTTATAAATAGACAATGCTACAAAGAATTTGATAGCTTTAGCTTTGGCTTTGGCTTTGGCTTTGGCTTTGGCTTTGGCCCAAGGGTCCTCCTCATGGAGAGAAGGAAAATAGAATGTGAAACTAAGAGAGAAAAAACAGAATTTTCGTTTGGGAGGAATGCAAGAAGGAGGAGAGAGCAAATATATAGTTGCCACCTTCGAGAAGATAGCCAAGAAGGAGAGAATAAAGAATTGCCGCTTTCAAGGAGATAGCCAAGGAGGAGACAGCAAGATATTGCTGCTTTTGAGAAAACACAAAGAGAGTATGTGTGAGAGTAAAGAAAATTAAGAGAATTTTTTTTTTTTTTTAGCCGTGAGACATACATAAAAATTATTGTAATTAATTTGATAATAGTGAAATTGATTTAGAGTTTGTCCTACGGTTTTTCCCTTCAAAGAGAAAAGGTTTTCTATGTAAATTTTGTGTTTTTGTGTGTGATTATTTTTTTTTATTGCTAATATTGTTGATAATATTATTTGGGACTCAACAAATGGTATCAGAGCCCATAGTGGTGCGGGAAAAAGGTGGCAAATGTTATCGCGGTTCATTTCGCAAGTGAAGCGGGAATGGGGTGTGTGTACTTGAAGCCCTTTTACAAATGGAGCAAGATGGGTCCCTTTTGCAGTTGGAGCATGGACAATATATTGTACTAAGAAAGCTCATAAAGCCTACACAAATGATCTTGAAAAGGTCCAACAAAGGATGAGGTGCAAGGTTCCCATGAAGGATAAAAAGACGTGTGGGATTGACACATGAAGGCCCATTGATGATGTACTGGTGAGGGAAAAAGTCCATTAGGCAAGGGGAAGCAAGTAGGACTTGTTCATGGCCTACAGAGAGGTCTTGAAACCCACAAAGAGGTAGAAACTCACACGTGAGGGGGAGGTTGGGTATACACGTGTGGGTGAAGTTCCACATTGAATAAAAATGAGAAGAATGAGTAGTTAATATAACATAATTAAACACATACTCATTGAAGCTTAGGACTTTTGGGTTAAAGTGTGTCTTTATATGTTATATTAATTACTCAAGGAAGCTCCCCAAGATGTTTATCTCCCCAACACAATTGCCTTAACATCATCAACTATAAATCTCCCCTCCATGTAACACTATTCCAGTGTTGATCAAAGAAATAAGAACTGGGTTCCAATATTCTACAGGCACCGAATCAAAACTAGCTACTCTACAGAATCGAAGTGCATGCAAGAAACACGTTTTACAGGCAATCAACATCAATTTGTATTGATTTTTGGTCCTCTTCTGATAGTATGAGGGATATTATAAATTTTATTATACAATAAGTCATTAGTCTTATAAGTTACACATGATAAGTTTTCGGCTAAAGTGCAAAATCTACCCTCTAAGTTTTTCCATAATTCATTTCAGTACTCTAACTTTACTTTCGTTCATTTCCATCATTTTAGTTTCAGATTTATTCAATTAAAGCATTTCCATCAATTTTTTTTAAAAAAAAATATGGAAAATATTTTTCAATCATCAAATGAATTTTTTTAATTTAAAAAATTTGAAGAAAAATTTGGAAAATTAACCACAACATATAAACTAAAAAGTTAGAGAACCAAAATGAACGAAAGTATAGTTAGAGGACTAAAATAAATTTTGGTGAAACATAGAGGGTAAGTTTTGCATTTTAACCTAATTTTTTTTTTTTTTAATTTGATAATTTATAAAATGATAAGTTATAAATATTAGATAAAAAGAGAAATATCAAATATAATAATATACCACACACACACACACACACACACGTGTGTGTGTGTGGGGGGGAAAGTCGCTAATAATTTTATTATTATAAAAAATTTACAAATTGACATGACAATGAATATAATTAGAATTACATTAACAAATAACAACATAATTAATAAATTTATTAATTGTTTTCTTAAGATTATTTGTAGAGTCATGTTAACCAATACTCTTAGGGTAATTGTTAATAAACTATTTTAGAAATGTTTTGATACCACTTTTATGGGAAATAGAAAAAGGTGTCAAAATGTTAATGACTTATTGTCCTCTTCTGTGTCAAAATCTTAATGACTTATTGTCCTCTTCCCTTATTTGTATTAGTTAGATCCATCATGTGTATAGTTTCTTCTTCAAGACTGAATGTTTTTTCGATTAGTCATATGCAAGATAGAAATTTTATTCTAATTTAATTTAAGTGTATATGTGTGTGAAACTTTCTTTTGGAGACTTGAACCCCAGCCCTTGCCCTCCACACCTTACAAGCAGTTAAATACTTATAAAGTGACCATCGCATTAAAGGTGTGCGGTGATCTATCTTATTATACTTAATTCAACACTTCTCATACCTTATCAAATTTAAAATCTTGAATCCAAATCCACCCGTATCTATTTAGAAATTTTAAAATATGTTCGGTAGGATCAATAAATTAACCTACACTTATTGCCATCCTTACGTCTCAAATTCGTTCATTTGGCAAATTAAGCTAGACGACAAGGTTTGTTTAAAAAATTGTATCATGCTGCTTGTTGTTTTCTGGTTACAAATCCAGTGCTTGGATTTTATGTTTTTTTTTTTGGAAAAAGAAATCTCAAGGAAGGTCATCAACAGCACTAAAAAATAAACAAATGATAAAAAAGAACATGATAAAGACACTCAAAAAATATTCTCAGCTCTGTAATTAAAAAAATGGGGAGTGGAAATTAAGCAAGATGCAAGTTGAGCCATGTAATGATAATTGCTTGGCCAATGATTTCACATTCTCAAAGTGCACATTCCATATATACAGAGTGTGGGCATTAGGTATTACATATTTCAAATTGAGGTGTATTTGAGGCATACGCATTAGGAGTACGAGACAATAATTTACTTAATTTCTCAGCACCAATGCTTTGTCCATTTCATATAAGAGCATAAGCAACGAAGATGGCAAATGGGAAATGTAAGGATTATTTAGCCATTAGAGCCAAAAATACTCAGCATTGAAACTTGTAAACAATCAGAATTGTAAAAAAATTTACAATTGAGCTACAGTAGCTAAATTTTATTTCTAAAAATTAGTTTTTAATTGTGTCTCTCCTCTCTCCCTCATTATTTCTTTTCTTTTCTCTATCTTCCTTCTCTCTCTCATTCGGCTCTCCCTCTTCAAACTCAACCCCATAGCCACCACACCATGGCCTGACCCACTGTCACCGGCCATGGCATGCCACCACCCACTCATTATTTCTCTTCTCTCTCTCGTTGTAGATCAGTGTGGTAGCGTGGAGATTGGCCTTTGGGATTTGGTGCAGAGATCGGTGTTTGGGTGTGTTGTGGAGATCGGCGTTGGGTATGGTGATCGGCATTGGGCGTGGGATGTGGAGATCGCCGTTGGGCATGGAGATCGCCGTTGGGCGTTGGGTGTGGAGATTGGCGTAGAGACCGGTTTATGGGTATGATTTTGGCTCTGATTTTGCTAGGTTTTTTTGGGTCTGATTTTGGGTCCGATTTTGCTTGGTTTATGGGTCTCATTTATGGTGCGAGTTGTTCATTATGGGTCTAATTTTGCTTGGTTTTTGTTGGTCATTTGTGGGTTTTGTTTTGGCGGTAGTGGGTGATGGGCAGTGAAGCAGGGGTGGTTTGTTTGAGTTTTGTAGCCTTTTTGGAAGGTGGAGGTGGTGGTGGTTTCATGGGAAGAGAGACAAAGGAAGGGAGTTAAAAATTAGAGAGAGGAGAGAGAGGGGAGAGAATGGGATATATTAATTTATTGGGTAAATATATTATTTTAAAGAGTAGAATAGGAGAATAAAAGTTTGGACGTTCGGTATGTTGAAAAATAGTATGGTATAAATAATAAAGTAGCTTTTTAGATGATAAAATAGGATAGAATTGGAAAAAATGAATGTGGATGCTCTTAGGGCACAATGCCATAGTGCCCTACAGAATTGGTGACACTTGCTTCACTGTTTCTTCATTGAACAATGTTGTATACACAAAAAATTTCAAAATAGTTGACTTGACAATTTTTTACGGATTTTCGTATGAATTCGTGACATAACTTTTTATTTTTTTATTTTATCCTAACAATCTGCCACAGAATACTTCTGATTTCCTTCTTGTAAATACTTTAATGGCCTGTTTGGGAGTTAAAAAAAGGAGGGGGAGTAGAGTAGAGGGAGGGAGAGTAGTTCAATTACCTTGTTTGGGAGTTTTTTAAGGGAGGAGGGGGAGGGGTTTGGAGGGGTTTCAACTCCCTCCAACCCCTCATTTTTAATTCCCCCAAATTGGAGAGATTTGGAGGGAGAGTGGAGAATAAAAATGCTTGACCAAATGAATTACTAAATTTGCCCTTATTATATTAACAAAATTACAAATGAAAAGACTAATTACTCCCCTCCCCTTACTTAATTTTAAAAACATCCAAACAAGGTGGAGGATAGCCATTCCCCTCTACTCTCCTTCCCACTACTCTCCTCCCCTCTACTCTCCTCTACTCTCCTCCCTCTTTAAACTTCCAAACATGCCATAAGGGGAGAGAGGATCATAGTGTTGATTCTTTTGAACTGTGATTTTGTCGGTTGAGTAGACAGACTCAACAAAAAGAGTAGATAAGGGCACCACTTATGTCATCATAGCTCTGCTACATACATAGAAAATGTCACACTGAGAAATGTAGTGGGTTTTTTGTTTTGTTTTGTTTTATTTTTTCCAAAATGAAATCTCAAATATGGTTATCGACAACACTAAAAATAAATATAAAATAAGGCACATAATAAAGGTACTCAAAACAATATTCTTAGCTTTTACATAAACAAATAAGGAGTGAAAAGGACGCTTTTTCTATAATCAGAAAAGAAAAAAGAAAAAAAGACAAGTTGAGCAGTGTAATGATAAATGATAATTGCACCATGCATGGAGCCCTACAGAAATGAGGACACTCGGCTTCACCGTTTTCTTCAATGAGATAAGTGTGTTTTTTTTTTTTTTTAAATTTTTGGATGACTCATTAAATTAATTAATAAGCAGATATAAGACCCAAAGAGACAGTATATTATTTGGATTGAAGAAAGCTTTATTTGTATAGAATATGCTCTTATAGAATATTGATGTAATTTTTTTTTCGTTCAATTTAATGAAATTTCAGTTTCTTATCAAGAAGAAAAAAGAGATACACCAATAAAAAGGCCAAAACAGATATTTATAGAAAAACAAAGTACAGTTTAATTAGAATTTATTTAAAGAACACTCAGTGGCGACTCCAGGAATTTTTTTCAGGGTGTTCCTCAACAAGCATAAATTAAACAATCTAATAAAAAGAAAATTTTATATATTGACAACAACAACAATCAAATATTGTGATTTTGTTATCAAATATTTGTCCATAATTCTATCAAATATTTGTTCATTTGAAATATTAATAAAATTATTAATTATTGTTGTTTAGTTGTTTCATTAATTTGTTTCTCTTTTAAAAATTATAATTTGTTATATTGTTGTTTCATTAATTATAAAATTATTAATTGTTATTTAGCCTAACATAATTTAATTTATTTGTCTTTTATAATTTATTAGTTAATTAAAATATTAATTATTGTTTATTTTTCTTAACTACTAGCATACCCCCCATGTGCATTATCCACTGCCTGTCTCTCATGCCTTTACTTCCCACTCGGCCCCATGCCCCCATCCACCCCTCCCCACTCAACAGACAAGCTCCAATGACAAGAGCCAATCAGATGATAAATTCACAATCACAAATCAGTTCACAATAGACAATACACTAAAAGACAAACTCAACACCAACACCAATGGATAAAGTCAAAATAGGAACAAATATTAATAAAGTTAAAATAAAGCTAAGCAATTACAGTTGAATAAAGCTAAGCAATTTCACCAAAAAAAAAAAGAATCAGCCAATTAGATAAAGTCTTTAGTCTTAAAAAAACAAAAGAGGCTCTCATTTCACTCAAATGAAACCACTTTCACTCTTTCAGACTTTCAGTAGAGAGAGAAACAGAGAGAAGTAAGAGTCTAAGAGAGAAAACTCATTAGAGAAAAAGAGAAAGTCAGAGAGAAGAAAAGATGAAATACCTTGAGGTTGAGCCCTTGAGGGAGCAAGGAGGCCTGAGGCCAAGGGGCGGCGCCATCGGGTTGGGCAGCACGTCGAGGCGACTGGCGAGGTCCGCGAGGAAGGAATCTCTGATCCGATCTTTGCCATTCCGATCTCCGATCCAACTGGCAAGGCGATGATCAATCTCCGATCCTACTTGTGATTTTGAGGCGGAGGCGCTGTCCATTGGTCTTTGATGACATGAGATTTTTTTCTTTAGCTTGGGTTTCTCCTTTTCTGATTTTAGTTTTTGTACCAGCACTGCAGACGCGTATATTGGGTTTTAATTTTTTTTTTTTTTTTTTTTTTTTTGAGAATCCGTGGGCTTGGGCTTCCATCTGTTGGGTTTGCTATATGTTGTTTTTTTTTTTCTTTAGATTGGGTTTGCTTTCCTACCTGTTGTTTAGAATTGATGTTGGGCTTTGGACAGTAGACTTGCCCTATTACAAATTTTTTTGGGCTTGGTTTTTTTGCTTGAGAGTAGAATAGATAATTTTTTTTTTTTTTTTTTTTTTGATTTGAGGGTGTTCCTGATTTAGATGAGGGTGTTCCTATGTTTTTTTAAACGGTAAATAAATAAATAAAAATTAAATTATTATATATAATTTTTTTTTTTTTTTTTTAGTTCAGGGTGTTCCTTGGAACACCCTGCAGTCAACGTGGCGTCGCCACTAAGAACACTGAAGTTTCAGAATTCATATTCATAATTTGTTTAGTGTTTATTTGCTTTAACTTAATAATTAAAATTTGTGATACTTAAGGTCTAGATAAAAGATTAACCCTTTAGCCTATTTTTTCTTTACATTTTCAAATTTTTGAGTGCTTTTTTCCAATTTCTACACAGTCTTGGAATCTTAGATTTATGAGAGTTTAAAAGTTAACCCCTTGGAAAGTCTCCCTGTAGCCTTTTTTTTTCTCCCTTACTTTTTGATTGAGTCATGAGAATTAAATCACCTTTATTTTAATATGTTAATTGTCTGAAAAATTAGTAATTAGAAGAAAAATAAAAGTGTAGGAAGTGGACCATTATAAAAGGATTCAAAGATATATTTTTGGGGTCTTGTGTTCCAAATATTAATAACTCTTTATATATAATGGTCCACTTCCTATCCAAAATAAATAAAAAATGAATAAAAATCTCTATAAATCACTTAAAAAAAAAACCCCTTTATAATAATAATATTTTTATTTAAAAAATAAAAAAAGCCTTAGCCCCACACCACCTGCCCCTATGTTGGGGGCACCTTCTAATTTCAAAAGGCTAATATATGTTGGGGTCCAACAATTAATATATATGAATCACTTATTCTAATTCTTAATTGTTACCTAATGTGGAATTCAACCACTCAACCAATTAAGCACACTGTACTACAAAAAAAACATATAAATCCAGTACAAATTTGAAAAATCTAAACGATAAAATCAATGTCCACTTCGACATGTTAAAGCTGAACTGATAATCATGTGAAAATAGCCTATAGCCAGCGCAATGCGCGGAATTTTTATTTTTTCTAGTATTCATTTGAAAATATCTTGTTGACAAAATATGCAAAATCCCTTGATTTTAGGTCTAATAGCTAAAAACCGTGATAAAACCGTGATAAAATTCTAGTAGTAGAGTTTTATAGATAAAGTTTAGTTACAAAATTGGTTGTAACTTAAGGCTACAATTTCACTCAGTAAAATAAATATTACTACATATTTTGAAAATCTAACCGTTGAATTGCATGTTCTTTACACTCTTAATATACATGTCAAATTTGTGTCAATCGAATATTATTTACTATATATTCTATAAGCTTATATTTTATACATAATTTCAAATTACAAAAACTTGCAATTTAAAAAATTTATTGATGATATAACTAATTGATCTTTAATTTAATTTTTTTGAAATTTTGCAAATATGGAGGATATAAGGAGAAGATGTAATCCAATGGTAGATTTGTCAAAATTCACCTCCAATAAAAAGATATTGAGTGAGTATGTAGCTTTAAGCTATGACCAATTTTGTAGCTAAATTTTGTCCGACTTGTATTTTCACGGGAAAAGTTTTGCTGCATACTTGTATGTAACAATTGTTGCATAATGGGTTATGTAGCAAAAAAAAGTGACAAGTGTTTAAGAATTCATCTGATCATGTGCATTTTACATAACCCTTGAACAGATGTTGCTTTCTACTATTTGCTGCTACATAACACATTATGCAGCAATTGCTGCGTACAAGTTTGTAACAAAACTTTTCCCTATTTTCACTTGGCATTCAAACCCACCAATATCAAACTCCAATAGCATAAACGTGATATAAACCAACATTACTGCAACTTAAACGTGATATCATAAAAACGTTAAGGACAACTCCATATATAATTATACTTAATACTAATTACCCATAACTTTTTTTTTTTTTTTTTTTGAGAAAGACTACCCATAACTAATAACAAAATAGACACACAGTTTTTATTTTTATTTTTATCAAGAGTAAATAAAAAATAATGAGTTAATGCATAATTTCAATAAGAATAAGAATCTTTTTGAGTTGTGCTTGCACATGAGTATTGTATAATTAATAATTGAGAAAAAAAAAGTTGTTAAGAAGAAACTTGATTTTCTTAGGGCCAAGCTAATTACTATGTTAACCTCTTACATTCTTGGGGTGGAGCTCATGAAAAATGTTGCTAAAGGCCTATAGCAATTAGGTAAAATTAGATTTCGTGAAAAATAGTCATAGAATCAAGAGTGCATGTTCACCACTTTTTTTTTAGAGATAATTATAATATCATTGCATCATCACTAGCCGCAGCAAGCGAAATTCTTAAGACCCATGACCGAATATTGTCAGGCCGCTAGGTTACACATGCCTCTCCAATCATAAACCCTAAACTCAACTTCTCAATTGGAGGTGCCCCACTGCCCCTGAATGCAACTATTATTGGAGGTCCTTAAGGACCACCTGTAAAGCTGACCTTTTTTCAGCCAAAGTATTGGAATCTCAAAAACACATAAGAGAGAAGAAGGTGAGTTGGTGGGTTTTCTGGGTTCTAAGGAAGGTGAGGTAGTGAATCTTAGAGGGACAGTCTATATTACTGTTACTACTATCTTGAGTAATGCGATATTTTCAATGGACTCTTTGGACTTTAAAGGTAAAGGAAAGAGCAAAGAGTTAAGGAAATTTATAGGTAAAAGCATCATGGGCTCAGCCTAATCCAATCCTACCAGTATACAATCAGATAACATAAATAACACACATCTAAATGCATGAAAATATAGTTATAATACACATGAGATGTAATGTATGAAGTTTTTAAGATCAAATCTTCGAAACTCATCCCAAAAATTTTGCAAAAACTTCTTTGATTTTGAAAAACCCCAAAATTTTTCAACAAAACCCAAAAAGTTAGGTCAAATGCAAGAAAAAGAAGGATATGGACACTTACCAAGTGAAGAAAACTTGATTAAGGTCGAAGAATCCTTGAGGAAGAGGTTTGGGGTGAGAAAGAGAGGGTTTTAAAGGTGAAGAGGTGAAAGGAATCGAGAGAGATCGAGAAAAGTGAGACCTAAATCGCGCTGACCCTATATATAGAAGCTCAGTAATTCTTGACAGATCGAGAGGTGTCGAGCTTTAAAAGGGTTGACAGATGCAGCTATCGAGCTGGTGTCTAAAGGTGTCCTCAACAAAACAAGCACGATGGATTGAGAAGCTATCGAGGAGACAAAAACTTTTTCGATGGATCGAGGAGCTATCGAGATTGCGATAAGAAAAAACTAAGTAGCTCGATAGATAAGCCAAGTGTCGAGAGGTATCGAAGAGCTGTTAAGATTGCTTAAAAACAGTTTTTCATAGAGGAGAAAAACACAGATATGAATGCAATCAAACATGCAACTCAACCAAGGATCCAATCAACATTTTGATCTCTCAAAAACATCTTTCAAAAAAAATTATTAAGCACATAGATCCCAAAACACACACACACACACACACACTAAACAAGGCTAACCAATTTTATATTTAAAAAACAGGTCAAGACAGTTTAGTGAACACACATTAACACATATAAATCTTGTGATGACCAAATCACATTGTACCTACACATGTATCAAAAGTAGCAAAGAATATTGCGTGTTATGTGTGAAAAATATCGCAATGCATAAGTGTATCTATGTTATGACGATTTGAGATATGAGTAAATCAATTTAACTCACACGCAATCATAACTGTTTGATGGGGACTATCACCGTCGAGGTATATTCTATAACTCCCACATCTTCTAGAATACACGCTTGCAATCATATATAAAGCATTTTGATCTTTTAATTTGCTTTTATTTTTCTTTGCATATTTTTCTTTTATTGAGCATATCATGCATGAGCATATAAGAGATAGAAAAGAAATACCCAATTATGTTAAGCATTTTACATTGCACTTTTACTATGCTGAAGCATACAGATGTCATTTCATGATTGGCAGGCAACAGTGGTAAGATGGTTATTTATGCCTTTCTCTTAGGATTTTTTAGTCCTTCTCATCAAAAAGAGTGATACGAGTGTTAAGTATAAAAGATTACTTAACCTTACTCATCACAAACACGAGTCACAAAACTCACTTGCTTAGTTGTGCATAGAGATGCTCATCTAAGTTACAAGAGATACAAAGTTTAGAAAACTTTGTTTCATTGGCCATTCAAGGTACACAAGTACCAATGTACACAAACACACACTGTTTTTGTATTATTCTGATTTTTCAATTTTTTATTTTTTTTAATGAAAAACAAAATAAAGCAAAACTGAAAACAAACAAACAAAAACATGTTAAACAAATTAAAGCAAAGCATAAAACTAGACTGACTCAAAACATTAAAGCAAAACATACAAGTAATGCAAAAACAATAAAGGAAGAGAGAGAGAGAGAAGAAATGACAAAATCATTTGGAGCCATTTTCCTTCCACACCTTGGAAGAACATTTTCTTTGAGTAAAGCCTTGAACCGGCAATGAGAGGGAAGGATTGAAACTGTTCAAGTTTGAAAGAAACATGAGGGTTTTGAGAAGATCTCCAAGAGGAGCAAAAGAGGATGAAAACTAATTCTGACTTCTCGATGCGATCATGTCATTGCTCTGCTGAATGGCTAACCACTTATAGCAATTAGATCAAGTATGACTGGCTGCTCGACAGTGATGACAAAGATGCTGCTTCTTCTATTTAGGTTTTTGAGAGTTAGCCTTCTTAGCCCTAGGATTTTTAGCTTCTTTCTTATCTTGCTTAAGGGGTGCTCCTAAGATAAATTTATCTTTGTCTATGTTCTCACTAGCTAAACCAGTTTTGACATTAGTGTTCTCAATTTCAACATTATTACTAGGAGGGAAAAAACAGTAGTACTAGTAGAAGTAATATTAGAAGAAAAGAAATTATACCCTAAATCGGTTCGATCGGAAGCAGATTTCTGAAGACTAAGCATCTCATCGAGCTTAGCGCTTGAAGTCTTTTCCAGCTGAGCTCTGACTTGAAACAGTTCTGCCTTAAGCTTCTTGGTTTTCTCAGCTAAGAAGTTGTTCTCAAACCTCAGTGCTCCTATAGTCTGATTGGATTCATCAAACTTTGTGAAGAGTTTTTCACGTTCAAGTTCCACATCACTGAGCTTCTTGGTGGTCAACCTATAGAACTTTTCATGTTTCTCTGAGACCTTGTATAGTTTTGCATAGGTAGTGTGGATGTCATCTTGCTCATCCATCTTCTAAAATTTTGACTCCACCAAGTTTTCTTTTTCTTCCACATCTTTTACAATCCCTTTAGTAGGATCGACAGTGGCGGTGAAGGCATTCAGGATTCCGTCATCCTCATTTTCATAATCATCCTCAGGTTCGGTGTCGCTCAAGGTAGCAGCAAGTGCTTTGTTTTTCCCAAAAGACTTGAGATAAGTAGGGCTCTCTTGTTTCATATGACCGAATCCTTGACAATCAAAACACTTAGGCCCTGAAAGAACAGTGTACTGACCGCCATCCCTAGCATCCTTCTTCCCTTTGTCTTTGCTCTTGAACTGAGAAAAACTGGATTTCCTACGGTTCTTGTTGAAGCCCTTTGCATTGGCATTCTTCATGAACTTCTTGAATTGCCAAGTGATGTAGGACTTTATTTTAGAATCTTCATCATCGAAAGACTCATCAGTGTCATTGCTGATTTTCCGATCCTTGTCAAACCCAACTCATAGGTCTGCAGATTGCCAACCAACTCTATGAAAGGAATTTTGTCAATATCCTTTGATTCCTCAATGGTAGTGATCTTGACATGGAATCTCTCGGGTAGAGATTTGAGTACCTTTCTCACAATCTTGAGTTCAAGAATGGTTTCCCAAAAATTAAAAGCTGAGTTCACTATGTCCTTGAGCTTGGCATAGAACCAAGGAAGTCAATACCATACCGGAGGCAGTACTGTTTGGCCAGCGATATGATATATTTTGGGTACCGGTCAATACTAGTATACTGTTTCGGGTTTATAGCGCTATATATATTAGATGTAATGATATTTATTTTTATCAACATATAAAAATCATAATTTTAATAGCACATACCAGACATCTTTGAAAAATATTTTTTTGCAAGTATAAATGTCTAATTTTTTAATTATTATTGGAGCTATTAATATAATTTCATGTTTATTTCTTCCCATACCAATCATAATATTAGCCCAAGCCAATTCTTGGTCTTCTCTAGAAAAGAAAGAAAAAAAGCCCAGGCGGAGTAGTAGCTGTGTCCCACTTTACCAAAAAAAAAAAAAAGCCCAACACTTTTCTTATTCTAGTTTTCTCATACCGTGTCTCACTTTTATTTTATTCTTCCATTTATTTTTTCTACTGTTACACACCTGAAACTAGTTGCCTGCCAACCTATCATTCCTATTTCCATCACATCATAGCTTCACAGTTCACATTCTATAACTTTACAACCACACGTTACCTCTTCTTCTTTCAAATTAATTTTGTTTGCACTGTTCACTTTTTACTTCATTTCTTCCCCATTAGTTACAGCTAGCTCTCTCTCTCTCTCTCTCTCTCTCTCTCTCTCTCTCTCTCTCTCTCTCTCTCAATATCACATGATTCACACTAGTCTAAGTCTTTTAGCATTAGTCTAGTATATTTTTTTCTTCACTTCAACCCAATTTCCAGTCATTCACCGATGCCTCTCCTTACCACCAATCGGTATTTCATCGTCATCCGTGTGATAAAGAGAAGGCAAAGAGAGACAGAAGTTTAGTGTGGTGTGAGAAAAGGTACCAACCCGATATCCACTAATCGGCCAAAATTCGGTATCCACTAATGGACCCGGTATGTTCAGTATTTGAACTGGTACGAAACGTCAGTATTTTTGTACAGGCCAAGGCACCGGAATGGAAAATACCGGTCGTACCAGCTGGTACGGTACGAAATTGTCTTCCTTGCATAGAACTCATCGAACGACTCATCCTTCTCCATTTTAATCTCTTCAAAGCTTGTAGTGAGCCTCTGAAGCTTCAAAGCCTTGACAGCCTTGGTTCTCTCATAGGTTATCTAGAGGATGGTCCATGATTTCTTAGCAGTTTCAATGGAGGATATCTTCTTGAACTCCTCATTAGTGACTGCACTGAATAAAGCATTCAATGCCTTGCTGTTGAAGTTTGCCACCTTGATCTTAGCATCATCCCAATCGGCCAGCGTTTTCTTTGGCTTGGTCCAGCCAATCTTTACAGCTTGTCACACCTTCTCATTTAGAGACTGCAAGAAAGATCTCATGCGTACTTTTCAATATGCATAGTTAGTACCATCAAACAATGGAGGTATAATAAGAGATTGTCTTCTATCCATGACAAACAGGGGTCAATCAATCACACACAAAGATTAATCATAATCAGAGTGTGCCCGCTCTAATACCACTTGATAGGCCAAAAATGTATTGACCTCTTATGATAAATTAATTATTTAATTAGACAAGTTTATTAATTAATCAAATTAACATGCAAACATGCGGTAGCATAAACAAATCACCAATTAACTAAAGTATGCAGCAGAAAATAAATCGACAGAGTGATTTATTTATAAATGGGGAAAACCTACACGGCAAAAACCCCTCCGGGTGATTTTAAAGTCATCACTCCCGAGAATTCACTATTATAACAACAAGCGGTTACAAGTAAAGGAATCTTAGTACCTTATACCAACTTACAATTGAACCCTTACTCCAATACCCAATTAGACTTGTTCTGTAGCGACAATCTCTCCTTTTATTGCACGACTCCCAATACGTGACTAACTAATTGCGGATTTCAATACCCGACTTCAATTACCAACTAGAGAAGGTTGTTGGCTACAAAGTTTTTTAGTTCATCACACGATGAAGATCGAGAAGCTCATTGGTCGCAAAACCCTACGGTGCACAAACACAACAGCTTCTTTACAAGAAAGATGAACTAGGACGAATTCTGTCTCCGGTCACAATTTGCATGAACAACTTTGCTCAACACTTATGCAACTTGTGTCACTTTTGACGGCCCTTAAAATAATCATTTTATATGTCTAGGGTTGTGAGAAAAGAAAACCCAAACATACAACCACAGATTGGATGAAAAATAGACCAGAAATTTTGAGTTTCATAAGCCTTGACAGATACTCTAGCTGTCAAGCCTCGGGCTTAAACAGCTCTTTTAAACCATGATAGATACTAACTGTCGAGCTTGAATGAACAACACTTTAACACTTGAATCTTGGACAAACTTCCATAGCTTTAACACTTGAACTTGAAACAAGGTTTCTTGAAGCATCAAACACATCTAGATCTACCCAATTACAAGTAAAATGCGTTTTGTCAAATGATTAGCCAATTACATAAAATAGTGACATATGTTCCTAATATTGAATCACATATGTCCTAACATTTTGGATACTTTGATCAAAGATGGGCGTACAAATGATCAAATCAATCAATTGATTATGGTACTCTCTCTCTCTCTCTCTCTCTCTCTCTCTCTCTCTCCTCTCTTCTCTCTCTCTCTCCTCTCTCTCTCTCAAAGCCTGTTTACCTAGCTATATATGTATTTCTAAAACTTTCATGTGATAAAAAAAAAAAAAAATGTTTTTCCCCGTGTATAGGAGCTACTTATGGCTGGTACTGACTCTACTAGCATTGTAATTGAATGGGCAATGGCAGAACTAATGAAAAATCAAAATGTCCTGGATAAACTCCGCGATGAACTTGAAAATGGAATTGGTACAGACATTGTGTAAGAATCTCATTTAGCCCATCTTCCTTACTTAGAAGCTTGTGTCAAAAAGACGCTTTAGATTGCACCCTCCAGGACCACCTTACGAACATGCCAAGTGATGGGCTATACAGTGCCTAAAAACTCAAGTTTTAGTTAAATGTATGGGCAATTGGTCGAGATCCTATGATTTGGAATGATCCATTGAGCTTCAAAGCTGAGCGGTTTCTTGACTCATGCTAAGCGGTTTCACACTCCCAATGCCCACATTCTACACACCACAAATCAATTTGAAAAAAGTGGATACTATGTGGATTTTTTGTCCACACTTTGTAAACAGTTGTGTGGTGTGTATCGAATGGTGAATATTATGGGTGTAAGACAATCATTGTCCTCAAACTAAGTAGTTGTGTATCATGTCTCGTGTAAAATTAGTTGTTACTAATTGTTCTTGCAACAATAATTTTCATAGTTATTCTTCAAGTAAGAATTTGCCCAACTCTACTATTGTATATTCTACTTTGTCATGAAAGTTATTGATCCACAAGAGTAATGTAACTCAATTGGTTGGCATTTTTTAGTGTTTCAAACAAAGCTATTTAAGATTCAAATCCTGATACTCCCCAATTATTCCACACAAAAAAAGTCATTGATTCTTTTCCCCCCTTAACTTAAAATTGGGACAGATACTTCCCTGGACTTTTCTGACAAGTCATGCAAACCTTGATTTTTTCTTACTTTGCACTGGACCCAGCCAGAATAATTTATTTGTATTGCTTAAGAGGATCACATATATAGATCAACAAAAGGAGCGAATAATTTCTTGATTAGAATCTCTTGAAAAGTTTAAATTGTGAATCCCAATCCATCCTGTATCTTTTTATATTTCAACAGCACTAATAATAAACAAAGCACCATGATGAAGGCACTGAAAAAAATATTCTTAGCTTTGTAGATAAAGAAATACTGGGAGTGAAATACAAGACGCAAATGATGACACTTTGGCTTCAGTACTGTTTCTTCATTTCCTTCCCACTTCCACTTAAATAAATAAATAAAAGAAGAACTGAAGAGGGAACGCAATAGGAGAAATAGTCTTGAAATCTGGTCGATGAATAATGCTGAAGAAATAACACCTTTTTAGGTTTTGGGGGTATTTTGGTCATTTTTGGGGTTTTTGTTGGGTGTTAGGGGTATTTTGGTAATTTTTAGGTTTTGGGGGGTATTTTGGTCATTTTTTGGATTTCGAGGGTAAAAATACCCTAATAATTGAGAGTTTAATATAACATATATGTTAAATTATTAATTTCTGTAAAGGGGAGGTAGTTTGGTGTGCTTGAGCCGTGTAGTGGATTTTTTTAGCAACATGAAAAATCTCAAGAATGATCATCATAAATAAAAATAAACCACGTGGCAAAGACGCTCAAAATATATTCTTAGTTTTGTCAATAAAAAATAGGGAGTGGATGAGCAGTGAAAAAAAGCCATGTAGTGATAATTGCACCATGCCATCATTGCCATATATAGAGCCCTACAGTAATTATGACACCCATCTCCACCGTTTTCTACGTACATTTGCTTTCCCTTTATACTAAATAATAATAATAATCTGTATTTTTGAACTCTGAAAAGAGCACTACCAGTGTCTTTAGATTTTAGAGCAAGAAAATATGTCTTTTCTTTTTCTTTTCTTTATATATATATATATATATATATATATATACCATAAAGGGGGAACGATGACAGCGCAAATGGCGGAAGCATAACTGATAATAGTAATTTAAAGTAAATGTAATTGAAAGTAAAGCGATAGAACCAGCCAAGCAGTTATATCAAAATAATTCAAAATATTGAAAACAGAAGTGTTTATTGAAAGTAATTCAAAACACTTACAGCAGTAGCAGTAATTACAAGATTACAGTAGTCAACAGGGATAGTAGTACAAGGCTTGGAGGCTAGTCATCAACCTAGTTACAAGCTTTGTGGAAGTAGTGAGAAATTCTAAGTGTTTAGGAGGTTCTAAAGAAAGTCCTAAAGAAAGCTCTCAGAAAGGATTTCTGAAATAAGCTCACAAAGAAGATTTCTGAGTTTAACAATAAGGGATAACCCCCCTGAAATAGGCAAATAAAGCAGTGAATAGTGAAAAGTGAATAGTGACTTTTTTCTATTCATATCAGGACCCGTGAGGGGCATTAAAAGCATCAAAAGCATTAGTGGCGCCAAATCAATGGCCGAAAGTAGCCGAAAGTAGCTTGGCAAGGAGTGCCAAAAGCAGTCAACAAGGGAATCATGATTATCAGCAGAATGATTGGCCTTTTGAGTTGGCTAGGCAAACAACTACCAATCATCAGTTTGCTCCTAGGTCAGGAGTAATTTCTTCATCATATTCCTCATCATGTCCGAACCAATCTTTAGGATATGGTTGGGGATAAGGGAAAAAAGGACTTGCTGCAATAGAGCCTTCTTCTTCGGAGCTTCTGCTTCTATTAGCAGCTGCTTCTTCCTCCTTAATTTTCCTCTCTAAGAGGACACATAGAGCCTCCTTACTTAGGTCATCAAAAGGAGAAGCCTTTTTAACAGTTTTGGTGGAGGAAGTAGAGGGCGAATCAGTACCCTGCACCAGATGAGTAGGGGAATGCTTTCTGGGCAAAGGTCTGGGAGATACTTCCCTAGAAACATTATCAATAATTTGTTAAATATACCCAAATTTATCCCACCATTTAACATACCTGCACCTGGCAAGAACATCATCATTTTTCTCATATTGCCATTTTAGAATCCAAGAAATTCTAAATTGTTTAACAAAATGAAGGAGGGTAGGAAACTTGGCATCATGAGCATCCGTCTTGAGTGTTTTCTCAAAGGACTTGAAAGCATTCATTAGAGGATCAGAGAAGATATCAGTAACAGGACCAAACTGAGTCCACCATTGGTTGAACCAGAGAGGCAATTTGGCATTTACATCAAATTCTTTATCAAAACTAACAAACTATGAATGAGTCATTGTGTCATTCTGGTGGAGCATGAACCTGGACCAAGCAGTAATATAATCATAGTAGGAGTATGGAACAGGGTATTTTGAAAATCTTTTTGAAAAAGCAGGGGTTGGGCACCATTCTTCTTCAGAAATAAAGTTCTTTAGGTAAACACTGTGGTAAATAATTTTGGATTTATCAGTTTGATCAAAAATAGTTTTAATAAGTATGGAATCTTTCTGACGTAAGATGTCAGAATAAAACTCTAGATTTTTATCATTATGTTCTGGGATCCAATGGAATCTTGGAGGGAAGTAGGATTTTGCAATCTGAAGAGGGTTCTTGATCGCAGATCTGTTAGGTTCAATAAAAAATAGGTTTTGGAAATATTGTTTTTTGATATACTGAGCAGCATTAGATTTTCTGGGGTAAATAGTTTTGACAGGTTGGTTAACAATGGTCAGAGCATATGGATCTAGGCCGAAGCCAAAACAGATGAATAATTTGGCTTAGGGATAGTTCCTAAGGGGGTGAAGCGGTTAATAATTTCAGCATGGGAGACTGGTTCTCTTTTGACAATATGTTTTGGTGGTTCAACAGGGTTTTTGTCTTTGGTTCTTCTACTTACCATTGTGATACTGCAAAAATTCACGAGTAAGGAAATCAGGAATACTATTTTGAGAACCTTTAATATATTCAATAGTAAAATAAAAAAACACTTAAAATAGCTTGCCATCTAGCAAAAATGTGTTTTGAAGCAATATTTTCAACATCTTTTTCAATAACATATTTGGCACTTTTGCAATCAATTCTTAATAGAAATTTCTGATTCAGTAAATCACTTTGGAATTTTGAAATACATAGTACTATAGATAAAATTTCTTTCTTTATAGTATTGTAATTTAATTGTGAAGAATTCCAGACTCCTGAGTAGAAACGAACAATTTGTTCTGGTGAGTCTGGTGAAACTCTTTGTTTTAGAATACTTCCATAACCAATGTCAGAGACATCAGTTTCAACAATCTTAAAGGCATTAACAATAGGAATACCAAGGCAAGGCAGGGTTTTGACGTGAGATTTGATTTGTTTGACAAGAGAAGTGTGGACGTTAGTCCAAGGAGGAGGATTATTCTGCAACCGATCAAAAAGTGATTTGCAATGCTTTCTCAGATCTTTGTAAAAATCAGCAACATAGTTTAGAGAACCAAGAAATCTTTGGAGCTGTGTTTTGTCAATAATTTCATCAGGTAATTTGTCCGCAAATTGAATAGCTCTATCAATAGGACGAATTCGTCCTTCAGAAATATCATAGCCAAGAAATCTCACTTTGGTTTGAAATAATTTGATTTTCTTAGCAGAAACAACAAGACCATTTCTCTTGATAGTTTCTAGAAATGATTTCAAATGTTTCTAGTGTTCATCAATAGAGTTGGAGAAGATCAAGACATCATCAATGTAAACAATAGTAAAATGGCTGAAAGAATTGAAGATGTCATTCATGATGTTTTGGTACTCACTAGGGGCATTTCTAAGTCCAAAAGGGGTGGTAAAAGCAGTTTTGTATCTATCTTGTTCGCTAATTTGGACCTGCCAAAATCCTGATTTCATATCAAATTTAGAATAGACAACAGCATCACTTAACCTGTGAACTAAATCATTTTTATTGGGGATAGGATACCTAATCCACTCTAAGATTTTATTCAAAGGTTTGTAATTAATCACCAGACGAGAGGTTCCTCTCTCAAGCTCAGCATTTTTCTGGACATAGAAAGCAGCACAAGACCAAGGAAACTTGCTATTCCTAATGAGTTTTTTCTTGAGCAAATCATTTATTTCATTTTTACAGAATTCAACAGTTTCAGCATTCATTTGAATAGGGCGAGCTTTTGTGGGAATATTCTTTTCACTGAAACCTTTAATATAAGGTAAGTCAACAATATGTTTCTTCCTATACCAAAAAGCATTAGAATATTAGAACAAACATCATTCATCAGAGTTTTCTGAAAATTATCAATTTTAGATTGTAATAATTTATCAGAAAGTTGTTCAACAATTTTCTTGTATCTCACTTCTTGTTTAAGGAAGTTAAGATGTTTGACTTTAGCTTGAATAAGATTGAAAACATCAGTATCATCAGATTTTGAACAAAATTTGAACTTAACTTTTTGTCCAAAAGGATCAGTAGTAATACCATCATGTTCAACAAAGAAAGGATACAGAGAAGCAATGAAAGGCAATCCAAGTATCACTTTATTAGTCATGTTTTTAACAAGCACAGAAGGTATCTTGAAGCAAACGTCATTATGGCAAACATGAGCATTGTTCAATTCATATTTGATTTTCATTTGTGTGTCATTAGTAGATATCAATCTTTCAGTAGATTTTTCAAAATATTTAGAAGGGATCAGGCCTTCTTGAATACAGTTAACATCAGCACCAGAATCAATCATGGCAATAGTATCAAAAGCATAATCATGTGAAACAACAATTCTTACTTTAGTAAACCATTTTGTAGGCATCATATGTTTAACAAGAGCAAGTTGATTATCAATCAAATTAATCAGGTTATCAGAAACATTACCGGAAGGAGGAGCTTGTTGATTGGATTCTTCTCCATCTTGTTGCTCATCAAGATCATTATCCGATAGATTTTTATCCAGATTTTTACCAATTTTGAGAATTAACAATTCTTGTTTAAGATTAGCATTATCACTTTTGATATTTTTGACATCTTTTTTTAATTGAATTATCTCTTGTTTAACATTAGTTATTTCACGTTGAAGATCATTAACAGTTATTTCTTTGGATTTATTTTTATTAAATCTTTCCAAAATTTCTTCAAAGCTTATTTTTGCTTTGGGTTTTTTAGCAGTTTTATCTCTTGTTAAATTTTGCTTAAACTTATCAAGAAGTTCTTTTTGTAAAACAGGGTTTTCAATTTTACTTATAGTAGTTAACAGTAAATTATCTTGTTTTTCTTCTTTAGTTAACATATTAACAGATTTTATGACATTACAACATGAACCTTGACAACCAAGTTTAACATTAGGTGTATTGGAAGTATCACTGCAAGAGTGATAAGCAGAATCAGATGAGGAGGAGAAATCCTCTTCAAAAGAATCAGTTGAAGCAATAGATTCAAGAATTTGAAACAGTTCATTTTGATTATTATCATTAATATTTAACATGTTTAGTTTTTTTTTTTAACTTACCAGGTTTTTGGTTACAATCTTTACTGAAATGGCCAAATTTGCCACAGTTAAAGCATTTACCTTTACCTGATCTTTGTTTATCATGTTTTCTAAAAGCAGGTTTCTTTTTAGCATAGTAATCATTGGATTTAACAAAATTAGTTCTGTATCTTTTATGCTTTTTATGGGAATAACTTTTGTAAACATTATCATGTTTACTTTTTCTTTTTTGCCTAGAAGGGGCAATAGGAGGTAAACCATACTGTTCACAGAAATTACCCATTTCATATTTAGCTTTCTTCTTATTTTTTAATTGTTGTTTTAACAATTTTTCATCATTACACATGTTAATACCGAGTTTTTTAATAGTACTGAAAATATCACCATAGGTTAAATTATCATAATCAATAGAATCATTTTTACCAATTAATTCTTGTTTTACCTTATGAGCATAGATAGGAGGCAGACCATCAATAAACCTCTCTTTCCAATAAAGCGTCTTTGAATCTTTCCTGAGCATAACTCTGGAAATAAACACATCTTGGTACCATCTATAATTAGAAATAGTAGGACATCTCAAATTATTCAGATAATCAGAAATGTGAGAAGAAATATTAGATGAAGTACCCACAAAATATTTAAGAATAGTATAGACTAAGGTATTGACACCATCAGGAATACCTCGACCAATTTCTTCATCAAAAATAGGCATACCTTCATTATCTTTTTTAACAGAATGTTTAATAGACTCTTTGGATTCTTCTGTGAGATGTTTATCCCACCAACCTCGAAGAGTACCAGAAAAACCAGTAACAAGCAGGTTAACAACATCAGGATGATCAAGATCATTATGATCATTCATGTACGCAATGCCAACCATAGACATATGAGCAAGTTTGTTAATAATATCTTGTTCAAACAAACCATCAATATTCCATTCATAAAGTTTATCAGCAGAAACAGAAAATTGAGTTTGAAAGGGTCTTTCTTCAAACTGCATATCAGGAGGAGTAGGTTTTGTATACCAGTTTTTTGTAAAAGACATGGGACTTGGTTTTCCAACAATTTTTTTGATTTCTGGTATCGAATCATCAAAATCATTTTTGTAAGAAACAGAAGATAATGAGTCAGAATCTGTGATTTCTTCAGAAACAAGTTCTTTCTCATTTCTCGAAATAGCACAAGCAGCACTCTTAGAAGTAGAAGTTTGTTCGGTTTTAACTTTTAAATCGGCAAGCATTTTTTCAACTTTGTCAAGAGTTATACTCTAAGAAGCAACATTTTCAAGAGTTTTACTCTGAGAAGTTTTGAAATTAATTTTTTCACTTTGACTAGGCAAATCAATCAAAGGTTTCTTAAGTTTTGAAACAATAGTTTTTTCAACAATTTTTTCTTCAATACGGTTAAGCTATTGACCAATAATATGTAAAGATTCATTAGCAAAATTGTTTTGTTCAATAATAGCAGAAAAAGGGGTTTTATCATCAGCAATTTTGAAAGGGGAGGCTTTCACTTCAACATTTTCTGTAGCATTTTGGCAGGTGATTAAAACAGTTTCAAGAGGAGGGTGACTAGACCGTACAACGGTTTTGTCAGTTTTAAAAAAATTAGATTTTCTTATAACATTTAAATAATTGGTGTGAACATCATTTTTTGAAACATAATAATTTTCAAGATAATCAAAAAACAAAATATGTTGTCTAATCAAAACCATTTTTTCTTTCCATTTTCTTTTGACTCTGTCTTTTTCGGATTGAGCAAAAGTATCTTGGTAATATTTCCGTTTAAGACGGTTTTTGGGCAACATAAATTCATTATATAGGAAAACCATATCATACTCAAAGGGTTCAAGTCTAGTTAAAACTAGTAGTTGGCTATGAAAAATAGGGGTGTTAATAGGTGGAAAATTAGATCCAAAAGGAACATCAGATTTTGCATCATCTTCTTCTTCATTAGCATTTTTGCTAAAATCAGAAGGAAATTCAGTTTTTGTTGAATAAAAAGCATTGCTAACTTGAGAGCTGTTGCTCGCAATTCCCTTTAGCTTTAAATCTTGTTTTTGAAAATTCTTTTTCAAAAATTCATCAATTTCATAATCTCTTTTGGCAAGACTTTCAAATCCAACAAAGGAATGTCTTCCTTCGTTATTCTCAAAGGCTTGTTTTGAAATAAACATTTATCATCATCAAAACGTATTTTGACAGTACCATCAGCAAATTGTTGAATATGAGTAAGATCAAGTTCATCAAAAACAATTTTAGCAGGTGGTGTTTCGCGTTCCAAAGTCCATTCTTTAGGAAGAGTAATGTCTTCCCATTGAAGCATCTTGGGGACACGAATCTTAGCATCAGGTGTAGAACATTGACTTAACATGGTATTACCAGCAGAGTCTCTTCCTCTAGAACAAGCAGTCAGTTGAGAACCAAGCAAGCGATAATAAATTCGATAAATAAGAGTGAAAGGCCTACTGCCATCATCCATATCATAACCAGATATTAATATGTTCAAAGTTAAAGCTTTAACAATATTAGGATCATCCAAAGCAAGAGCAAGATCAGGATAACAATCAAAGTAAACAGGACCATCATATAAAGTCTCATGTTACCATTCGATGTTGGAGTACTTTGCCAAAATGGACAAAGAATAATTGGATAGATGTTCAACCTTCTAAGCATCTCGTTCTTATTAATGGATATACTTACCAAGGACAATGGTATGATGGTAATACTTATGTGTCCCACAAACGACCCTATGCTCTTGCTGAATGTTAGAGAAGTTACTTCAATAACCAAATTCTAGATGTCAACCAAGAATTGTGGAAGGATTACCACTTTGTTGGAAGTATAGGTAGAATTTCTGTTTTTATAAATAAACCTTATTCCTTTGCTATCCGCCATCTTCAATGGACGGACCATGATGACCCAAGAATATTCCTCACAAGGGATCCTGTTTATGATCCAATGTTCTACTGCGATGTCTGCAATCAATATTGTACCTATCACGGTCATGAATGCAATGAAGATCCCCCATGGGATCCTTGTCCTGCATGGGACCCCTATGAAGGCTACCTATCTGATGTTGCTTCTATTGGATCCTATTGATGACTACTGATTTTACCTATTTGCTTTGCCAGCACATAAGGCCAATCATTCTGCTTTCACTATTGATTTACCTGTTGTTGATGATGATTCCTTTGTTAACTACTTTTGGCACTCCATGCCAAGCTACTTTCGGCCCCTGATTTAGTGCCCTTGTTGCTTTTGATGCTTTTGATGCCCCTCACAGGTCCTGATATGAACAGTAAAAAAGTCACTATTCATTTTTTACTATTCACTACTTTATTTGCCTATTTAAGGGGGTTGTCCCTTATTGTTAAACTTAGAAATCTTCTTTGTGAGCTTATTTAAAAAAATCCTTTCTGAAAGCTTTCATTAGGACTTTAAAAACGTCAAAAGTGATAATGCTAATCCTAAACAAGAATTATTAATTCTCAAAATTGATAAAAATCTGGATAAAAACTTGTCTGATAATGATCTTGATGAGCATGAAGATGGAGATACAACCACTCAACAAACTTCTCCTTCTGGTAATGTTTCTGACAATTTGATTAATTTGATTGATAATCAACTTGCTCTTGTTAGACACATGATGCCTACAAAATGGTTTACTAAAGTAAAAATTGTTGTTTCACATGATTATGCTTTTGATACTGTTGCTATGAGACAGCCAGAAAGGATCATGTTCTGAACCATCTTCATAATTGATTAGAAGTCCGGGGAAAGGGTGATTCTTCTCATGAACTCTGAGACTGTTCTTGAAGCACTTTTCCCATTTCCTTTTCAAATAAGCACTATTGGGACCATTAGGTTCCATGAGAGTAGGAGTAATAATAATCAAGGTTTTGAAATATTTGAGCCAAAGATCAAGATCTTTGGTCATAACCTTGCTTTCAAAAATACAAGACTGGACTTCTGGAGGCAAGTTGGCGACAGCACTTCTTATCAAGGATTGAGACTTAAGGCTCAATCGAGCATAATCAGTACCCATTATAGTCTTGTTATCCATTGAATGAATTTCCTCCTTGCCAAAGAGTTGACTAATAAAAAGTTTAATATTTGGGTTATCAGGATAGCTTTTAGAGGTTTCATCAGGGTGACTCCTATGAGTCTCTTTTTCTGGAATGAAGTTAACAAGATAACTGTTGTAGACTTCATTTTGGGCAGTAAGGTTAACAAGATATATATATATATATATATATATATATATAAAGGAGGATCGTATGTCGACTTACTAATTTGCCAAAGTTTGGTTCGTTCATTTTGCATTGATGAAAATAGAAATCATTTGCATTATGGAATATATTAGAGTTTAAACAATATGTAACCCGATTAACCCAACCTGTAATCCAATTGACTCTATTTACTTGCAGCCTGTCTAAGACAACTCATTTTTAACCCAAACATTATCTTACTTGAACCCAAACACCCCCCAACTCAGCTTTAGCTTGAGCCGACCCGTTTATCAAGTCTGGCCGAGCACCTACTTGAACCAGAAGGCTGGTAGGTTTGGGATTAAAAATTAATATTATATCAATCACTTATTCTAGGTATTACTTAAATACAATACAAATGTGAAAAATATGAACGACAGAATCAATAACTTTTACTTCAACATGTTAAAGCAAATGAACTGATAATCATGTATAAGACTATATTTCGACAAGGAAAACCCGCAATATAATACTGCTATCAGTGCTATGGGTCGGGTCCATTAATTGGTTGTTACTCAATCATCACTATGAATTTTTGTTTGTTTCTTTAATGTTAAACTAATCAACATTATGATTGAAGTCAGGCACGGGCAAAAAAACAAGTTAGATAATGAGGGTCAGGCACTCAGGATCCGCTAAACTAAACGGACATTTTTTTTATTAAAAAAATCCCAACTAAACCACTAACAATTATATGATATAAATTGGTCTTGGAAACTTTTCTTCTGGTCCAAAAGACATAAACGAATCTTTATTTACAACATATGTAATTAACATGTGGGTTTAGAATAAATCAAACCCTTAAACATGATTTTCTCTCACCCTATAAATTTGGGTTATAACACAAGTTCACAAGTACATTACAGCTGTAGGGCAGGTCTCAACAAAACTATGGATCTAAAGGCAATAGTGAGTGAGACTGACCTTATCTTCTTCAGTCTCCTCCTTCTAATACCCCTCTTCTATCTTTACATCAAAAAAGATTTCTCTAAAAATCCACCACTCCCACCAGGTCCATTTGCATGGCCTATTGTAGGGAACTTTTTCCAAATGGGAAGGCAGCTCCATTCCATACTAGCCAACTTAGCTAAAGTCCATGGTCCTCTCATGTCTCTAAGGCTTGGCACCCAAATTAGTATCATTGCATCATCGCCAGAAGCAGCAAGAGAAGTTCTTAAGACCCATGACAGAGAATTGTCAGGCCGGTTCATAGCAAACGCTATTCCACTCATAAACCCAAAACTCAACAACTTCTCAATTGCAGCTGCCTATGAGTGCAACGATTATTGGAGGTCCCTAAGGGCTATTTGTAAAGCTGACCTTTTTCCTGTCAAAGTATTGGAATCACAAAATCATATAAGAGAGAAGAAGGTGAGAGAGTTGGTAGATTTCTTGGGTTCTAAGGAAGGTAAGGTAGTGAATCTTGGAGAGGTGATCTATGTTACTTATACTAATATCTTGACTAATGCAATGTTTTCAGTTGACTTCATGGACTTTGAGGGTAAAGGTATTGGTCAAGAGCTAAGGGAACTTATAGTTGAGGTAGTAGAGTTGGGAATGATTCCAGATTTCTCATCTTTCTATCCTATAATAAAAGCTTTGGATAGTCAAGGTATACAAAAGGAATGTGATAACATAGTTCAAAAATTTATTTCTATTTGGGAGGATATTATCAAAGAAAGACGGAAACAAAAGAGTACTATTTTAGGTTAAAGAGATTTCTAAGATGCTATGATTAAAGACGGAAATTTATTTCTCTCTCTCTCTCTCTCTCTCTCTCTCTCTCACAGAATACCAAGTTTGCTTTGTACATGAAATTTAGAAAGTACAATATATATATATATATATATATAATTCCATAGCTTTTATGTGATAAAAATTTATTGGCTCCCCATGTATAGGACTTACTTGTTGCTGGCACTGATTCTAGTAGCATGGTAACTGAATGGGGCAATGGCAGAATTAATGAGAAACCAAGATGTCATGCATAAACTTTGTGAAGAAATTGAAAGTGAAATTGGCACAAACATTGTGAAAGAATCCCATTTAACCCACCTTCCTTACCTAGAAGCTTGTGTCAAAGAAACATTGAGATTATACCCTCCAGGACCACTACTCATTCTTCATCGCGCCTTACAAACATGCCAAGTAATGGGCTATACAATTCCTAAAGACTCCTTTATTTCAGTTAGCATTTGGGCAATAGGTCGAGATCCTATGCTTTTCAATGATCCATTGAGCTTCAAACCCGAGCGGTTTCTTGATTCATCTTTGGATTTTAAGGGAACTAATTTTGACTATACGCTGTTAGGACATATGTGGTTCAAGTCTGTGAACATATGTCACTATTTTATGTAATTGGCTTATCCTTAGACAAAACGCACTTTACTTGTAATTGGGTAGATTTAGGATGAGTTTAACACTTCAAGGAACAGTGATTCAAAGTTAAGTGTTGAAGCCGTCAAAGTCTGTCCAAGAAACAAGCTGGGAAGTGCAAGATTTTAAATCTCGACACATACCTCGACAGATACATCTATCGAGATTTAAAGGAGCTGTTTTGTCCGAGCCTCGACAGCTGTCTCGACACCTCTCGACACCTCTATCTGTCGAGAATTAAAGAAAACAGATTTCCAGGTTTGTTTCAAGTCTAATCCGTGAGTGTGTCTTTGGAACTTCTTTTCTCCTAAACCTAGACATATAAAAGGATTATTTTAAGGGCCGTCAAAGCAGAGATCACAAGAAAACAAGTTGCACATTCTTTGAGAACTTGTTGTTCATGCAATTTGTGATCTAACAGACAAAGTTCGTGCCCTAGTTCATCCTTGATGATTTGAAGAACTTTGCAGCCAACTCTCTCTCTCTCCATAGTTGGTATTTGAAGTCGCGTACTGGGATCCGCGCATTTGGTTAGTCACGTACTTGGGAGCCGTGCATTGAAAGGAGAAACTGTCACTACAGAACAAGTCCAATTGGGTATTGGGGTAAGAGTTCAACTGTAGGTTGGTGAGGTACTGGGATTCCTTACTTGTAACTGCTTGTTGTGATAATAGTGAAGTTTCGGGAGTGGTGACTTTAAATCACCCGGTGGGGTTTTTGCCGTAAGGGTTTTCCCCATTCGTGAACAAATCACCGTGTCATTTATTTTCCGCTGCATTACTTAGTTTGGTGATTTGTTTGTGCTACCACGTGTTATTGCATGTTAATTTGATTAATTAATAACTGGGCCAATTTAATTAATCTAAATTATCACAAGGGGTCAACGCGTTTGTGGCCTGTCATACGCCTTTTGGAGCTGGAAGGAGAGGTTGCCCTGGACAACCTTTGGCTACTAGGCAAGTCCCACTTATTTTGGCATCATTGGTCCACTCATTTGACTGGTTTCTTCCAGGCAGTATGAAATCAACTGAGCTAGACATGAATGATCACTTTGCCATAACATTGAAGAAGAGGCAAACTCTGCAGCTTATTCCTAAAAGAAGAAAATAGTTGTGTACCATTTCTTTGTGTAATATTAGTTATTAAGATGGTTTTTGTGTACCATTTTTTGTGTGTTGTGTAATATTAGTTATTAAATTGATGATTGAATAAGAAATTTGGGTTTAATCCCCGCTTACACCAAAAATCAACTAGTGTCTTGGTTTGATAATAAAGAGTTATCATCAGTAGCGAATGCTATAAATTAAAACTCTTAGAAAAAAAAGTTATTAAGATGGTTTTTGTGTACCATTTCTTGTGTGCTATTTATTTTTGCTATTACCATTAAATGAAAAAGGTGTGCATCATTTCTTGTGTTGTATTAGTTGTTAGATATAGGAGTATTATTAACAAGCACCACGCCAATATATTCCATCATCAAACTATAAACTACCTTTTAAATTATTAATATTTTTTATTGAATAAATTAGAGATTCCAAGCCTAGAGGGCATGTTAGGACATATGTGATTCATGTTAGGAACATATGTCATCATGTATTGGCTAATCATTTGACAAAATACACTTTACTTGTAATTGGCTAGATTTAGGATGTGTTTAATGCTTTAAGGAACAAGATTTCAAGTTTAAGTGTTAAAACCATGCAAGTTTGTCCAAGAATCAAGTGATGGTTTTTAAAGCTCGACAACTAGTATCTATCGAGATTTTAAAAAGTATCTATCGAGATTTAAAAAGCTATTTAAGCCTGAAACTCGACAGCTACTCGACGGATAGGGTATCTATCGAGATTTAAGAAAATTAGATTTTCAGTTTTGATTTCATTCCAATCCATGATTATGTGATTAGGCTTTCTTTTCTCACAACCCTAAACACATATAAGGATTATTTTAAGGATCCTCACAGTGAGCACAGTTGCAAAAGTGTGAAGCTAAGAGTTGTTCATACAAATTGCGACCAGAAACCTAGTTTGCCCTAGTTCTTATTTCTCTTGAAGAGGTTGTTGTGTTTGTACACTGTAGGGATTTGTGACCAAGCAACTTTATGATCTTCATCATGTGATGAACTAAAGAACTTTGCAGCCAACATCCTTCTCAAGTTGGTAATTAAGTCGCGTACTGGGATCCGCGCATCATTGGTTAGTCACGTACTGGAAGCCGTGCATTAAAAGGAGAAATTATCACTACAGAACAAGTCCAATTAGGTATTGGGATAAGGGTTCAACTATAGGTTGGTATAAGGTACTGAAATTCCTTTACTTGTAATTGCTTGTTGTGATAATAACGAATTATTGGGAGTGGTGACCTTAAAATCACCCAGTAGAGTTTTTGCTTTGGAGGTTTTCCCTATTCGTAAACAAATCACCTTATCAACTTTATTTTCTGCTGCATTTTATTTTAGTTGGTTATTTGTTTGTGTTGCCACGTATATTGCATGATAATTTGATTACTTAATAAACTTAGCTAACTAATTAATTAATTCATCACAAGGGGTCAATATATTCTTGGCCTACTAGGGCATACTACTAATTTTAGAAATATTTATCATATAAAGATTTAATTAATTTAAAATAATTTTAAAATATAGCAATATTAATAAAAACTAAATGAAAACTATATTTATAAAAGACATGCAATAAAGATCTCTAACTGACATTGAAGCACCTTCTTAACCCAAAAACCTAGTAGTTTGGGTTCAACGATTAATATTATATCAATCACGGATATTAAACCACTCAACCACCACACTGTACTCCAACAAACTATAAATAGGGCCAATTTGAACAATCTTAACCAATTTGAACAATTGAGATCCCGTGCAATACCCTAGGTATTGCACGGTGTGCAATAGCACAAATCTCAACCCTTAATTAAATCTAATGACTCAAAAATTGACACCTCACCCATCCAGGTTGGCAATCCGTGTCTCTTTCATTTCAGCTTCCCAAATTTTAATTTCACTAAAAAACTTTCTCTCTCACTTCAACTGGACTCTCACTTCAACTGGATTCTCTCCCTCACTCTCCCTAAAGCTCCACTCTTTCAACCTCAACGTTCTCTGTCTCTCCATCAACCCGTTGTCTCCACTTCTAGCATACCCAACTCAAACCCATCAGCAAAAACATAGAAAAAACATTAACTCACCTTTGGAGCTCCCGACGCCCAAACACTCGCATCCTTTTTAGACCCAGATCAGAAAGAGAGTAAGGGTTGGGGTTTGGAGAGAATCGGGTGTAGAGAGAGAGACATTGATGCTTTTCAGACCCAAATCAGAGAAGTTAGGGTTTGGGTTTGGAGAAAATCGGGAAAGAGAGAAGTGGATGCTCAACCGTGTTCTGCTCCACCAATTTCGGTGGTCTTTCCGGTAAAGTTCCTCTGTCTCACTCTTTGATTTTTTGTTCTTTTAATTTTCTCAAAAAAAAAAAAAAAAATGTTCTTTAAAGCTCACACTTGGCCGAGCTTTCAACCACACTACCGCTGGTGGCGGTGCATATAGATGGTGTTTACACCCTTGGTGGCCGCTAGTACCCCCTCTTTTTCTCTTCATTGTCTCTTCTCTTTTTATTTGCTTTTTAGAAATGACCGAAACCCCCTTTTTGTTTCAGTTTTTATTAGTAACTAGGTTTCCTTTTGCATAAAACAATGGAGGTTGTTGGGTACAGCCGAATGTGCTGTGATTGAAGGGAAAGTGGCCTGCTTGTAGTTGTTGTCTTTGACATCAGTAAAGTAGTTGTGTTGCTTGGTCTATGCTAAAAAAATCATTATGAAATTTCTCTTTTTGTCCTAATTTTTCTTAGGTACCTGTTATTTTCCTAAATTGCAGATGGGTATGCTGCATGTTGTAGTTCAGTTTTGCTTGCTTGAATTACCAATCATACTTAACAAGTTTAGCCCAAATTTTAAGTAGTCAATTTAGATTTTTATATGTTCAGGCCTCCCTCAAATTTTCTGGGTTTTTGGTTCGAAAGAATGTTTGAAACTTTGGTGATGTGCTTTTTCTTTTAATAAATCTTCAAATATTTCTAGATGAACTTTAATTCTTGGGCATTTCAATGCTATACAGATATGTTACTGATTTATGAACTCTAATTCTAATTGGGCATTTCTAAGTTATACAAATACATCCAACGTTTACTTCTTCAATTATGATTTTATATGAAACCTGCATTGATGAGGATTAGGTTCTCTTGTTTTGGAACTGACTCTGGAAACCTGTGATATGCACCCAAACAACTCACTATTACTTGTGGTTAATGCATAGTTCTTCTTTGGTTTTTGGTGGATGCTTTTCTCATTGTGATTTGCCTAGGGAGCTTTTTGCTTCTATTCCTTATGTCTTATAATGCTTGGCTAATTTAAGTTAGAACTACTTTCATAATTTTCTCTACATGCATACATGTTCACCTGACCATAACTTCTATAATAGGCTCAAGTTTCAAACTAGTCTTAGATCTTTTCAATGCATCAAACTTCAAAAGAGGGGCTTCTCTCTTTGAGTTAGGTTTTGGAGCTTTTTTCATTAAAAGATGTTTTTATTAGAGTTCATACGTTCATAGGACTGTTGTATTTTATCTCATTTGTTTTTTGTCACATTTTGGTGTTAGACAGGGTATTTCGGGGTGACTGCGCTACAAGGCAGGTGTATGAGGAAGGAGCCAAAGAAATTGCTCTTTCAGTTGTCAATGGTATTAACTGTGAGTATAACTTGCTGTGCTGGCTATCTGTTTCCCATAAGCCACTTATTACTAAACAACAAGTGAATTGATTGTACCATTTTGTATTTTCAGCAAGCATTTTTGCTTATGGGCAAACAAGTAGTGGAAAGACATATACCATGGTTGGAATAACAGAATATACTGTAGCAGACATATTTGACTATATACATAGGGTACAAAAAATTACAATAGTGTTTGTTCCATTAGCATTTTTATACTTCACAAATATCCTTGTTTATAGACCTTGGTAACATAAAAATTGGTGTTGTTATTTCAGCATGAAGAAAGAGCGTTTGCTGTGAAGTTCTTTGCAATTGAGATTTACAATGAAGCTGTCAGCGACGTTCTTAGCTGTCAGAGAACTGGTATTATGTTCTTTTTTACCCTATCCTTGATTTCTTTGCCAAAGGTCATCCACTTCAAAGAAGTTTCATTGGAATTTTTTTGCTTGATTTCTTTACAAAAAATCAACTTCATTGGAATTTGACAATTTAGTTTGAGTTTAAGATTATAGAAAACAACGTAGGGAAGCTTAGAAACACATGAATTTAACAATTTTGTTTGGTTTTCTAAGATTCACCCGTTACCTGTTTTGGGTTTAATATAATCCCTTTTGTATCGTGGTTTGGGATTGGTAGTGGTTCCTTATTTTGTTTAATTTTAAATTTTTTTGGAAATGCACAAAAATTGTTTGTGAAAATCAGTAAATAACTGTTAGAAACTTTGAAGCTTAATGCTAAGCCATTTTATATGCAAGATTTGCAGTTTTCAGGGAGATTCATCAAGTTGATAAATATTCCAGGCTACTCTCCAAATGGGCAGATTTTTTTAACATTCTACTCGCAGAAGAGATGTGAATTGAGGCAAGGAACAGAGTATAGGAAATCTCTCAAGTTTACCATGCCATCAAGGAGGGATTAGATTTTTGACCCCTTGGAACGACAGTCAGGGAGGTCTTTGTGTAGTTTAACACAAACCATCACAATGGAATACCACTGTAGTTAATAACCTTTTTTTCAATTTCAAATTTTCAGTTGGCTAATTCCAAATGCAATTTTGGTTCTGGGGAATGCAAGAATCAGTTGATGGCCTTCTTTTGATGAATACATGTAATGTATACTATGTTTTGCGAATAGCATGTAGAGGAGAAGCTCTGATACTAGCTTTTTAGGCCTTAAATGTATTTCAAAATATTTATCCTTGTAAATGGAGTTATTCTTTGTGTATGAATTTGCTTGTTGCAAATAATAAAATTGAGAATGACATAAAAACACAAATTATATTAATGTCCACATGATCTTGACTTTACTCTTCACATGAATGCTATTTTTTACATGATAAGTGGCATCTCTCTCATTATTAAGCACTGCATCTTCTATGGTATCTCATGCCAGTTTCCAGCCACATGTACCAAAGAGATCTACAAAGCAAATTCTAACCAAAGGCAAAAGCTACAAAAGCTACAGCACTACCAAAGAAATCTCACAAATTCTAACCAAATGCAAAAGCTACAAGCTTTTAAAGATGAAGAAAACTAAATAGATCTGAGTTTTCTTATTGATGAGTAAAAGTGATTACAAGCAACTGAGAATAGATAGAAAAAATTTAATCCCTTATATACAAAATCTGGAAAAGAAATAAGCAAAACTAACTTCCTTGATTAAGCAGGAAAACTATTTTAATCTAACCACAAATTACAAGCTAACACGTGGGCTTAATTCATAACAGAAATTAGAACTAATTTGTCTAAGCATTTCACTAAAACAATTACTAAAGAGATTGCAAAACACAGTTTTGTCACTTAGTGTCATCAGATCCTCATTTACACAATACGACCTCATTTCTTCTTCAGTCTCACTCAGTTTTCTTTTGAGTTTTGTACTCTGGACTTGTATCTTCCTTTCAATAGTAGTTAATATGCCAAAGTTGGTTTCCAAATTTTTGAGTCTTCTTTTGCACATACACCTCTCCAAGCAAAAAACAAAAGTCGGCTAGATCCAATAGAGATACACGTAGCTTTAAACCAATGGCCTTTCATGCTTCCAAATCATATCAAGATTAGCATTCACAACAACTGCCCTCCCTAGTATGGAATATGATCCAATGAACAGTATCTACATGAAAAAAAAAAAAAATGGTTAAGAAAAATATTAAGTTATCGAGGCCAACAATTTAAGTAAACTAACAAGTAATAACACCAATATTGACACCAAGGAATTGTAAAAGGTAATAAAAACTTAAAAGCCATTTCAAGGAAAGATCCTTCATAAAGTTCATGATATTTGCAAACAATTTAAAGCACACAATTCTAGGAAGATAAGGACATGCCTTGTCCTTCTCATATACTATAGCCTACTCTCTTGACATATAAAATAAACATATTGCAGGAACATACTTGCAAGAAAATGTTTCCCGAACAGCCTATTTTCACTGGGAATGTGACGAGGCTTTTCTACTATTTTTAATTCCTCCTTTACTCTCTATGTTCCCTTTTTTTTTAAGAGCAACAGTTAATACAACCCCCAAGCCAATTTTGGAACACCTAAAAAGTCATAATGATTCTTGATAACATTAAACAAAAGGTTTAAGAAAGAAAAAAGAGAAAGTGAACTCACCCAAAAAGGGGGAAAAAAAAAAGCACATAACAAATGAACACATGGATGGCTTAATTTATTGGCTTAAAATATAAGCTGGGTAAAACCAAAGTGAAAATTTAAAAAGTTGTACCTAGACAGATAAGCTGAAAACTAAGCAATGCTAAACATACAGGCATAATGTAGAGAGAATAATAAAAATAATGCAGGAGAAGTATAGAAGGATAAAGGCAAGCAGTACACACACACACACACACATATATATTTTGTGGGAGTGGGTGGGATAAGTAATGAAAACAATTATTCATCATGTAAAAAGTACAGCACATGAAAGGCCACAAACAAATTCACAAACTCAAAGCACACGACCCACACACACACACAGATGAAATCTCAGAACAATGCATTAAGCATCAACTGGAACAAAGCCAGATGAAAAAGATGGATTGTATGATTCTCAAGCACAAATACTTCTAGAGGTAGGAGTCAAAACAGTGCCACAAATACAGCTCTTCCATATCAGCATATCCCTCTTTATAGCCATGGCAGAATTAAGGTCCATCATAGAGCATATTACCATACTGTGACTCTAAATGGAAAACCTATCTAAAATTTATCTATGCATCTAATATGCTTCAAAAAATGCAGCCACCGAATCAGTTGACAACACAATAGGCCTAATGCCCTTGTCTAGACCTATATTTAGCAAAAACCTCTAAGAAGGACCCAAGTTTCTGTCAGCCATGTTTCAAGTACCACATAGATTGAGAGCTGTTTTGTGTGTCCAAGTGTGTTAGAACAACCATCAAATGTTGTTAGTAGCTGATAAAACTATCACTAAAAAAGAAAAAATTAAACAGAATATTTCTGAATCTCCATTTACATTTATTTTTTGTCCATCAAACCAAACTAATTCTGGATCTCCAACCCAAACGTGAGAGCCAATAACAATGTTCTTTGGCATGCCCTGCATGTTTTAGCTCATAAATCTCCAGACAAAGAAACCATGCAGATAGAGATCTCAATGGGTATTAACACACTTAGATATAGTTCATTCAAGATATTATAGCAAAAGTTTAAACCTGTAGTTGACAAATAACCAAGCATAGATATCATTACGATCATTTTTTATTTATAACATTATCAATCTACTGAGAAATGAGAACCATATGGACATCCCTACTACAATTGGCACTATTGTCAACTGGCCCCAATATATTAATTTGAATTCAGATGATGTATATATTTCAAATATTTTCGACTTCAATGGGAGTTTTACAAGAATAGCATGCGTACAAAATGTCTGTAAATGCCATCACCCTTTTTTCTTTTGTAAATCCAACAACCTGATGCTTTTTATTTCTGAATTTTCACAATTTGTTATGGACAAAAGTAACAGTATCATAAAATTCAGAGACACCAAGGTTCAACTGATGTTTGACAATTGATCTGTAACAACTAAAACCCTGGCTATGAACAAGATTGCACAGTAAACACTAATTTATTTCCCATTGAAACTCATAAAATGAAAACAAAAACATAACACAAGGAACCGATAAACCCAGCAACCAAACATCGGCATCAGAGGACACAACCTAACAAAATCTCCACCAGCCAGTCCTTAGCCATTGACACACGCACACTCAACTGGTACTGGGCTTCATACCCATTATAAAAATCTCAAAAACATTCAACAATAAATGAATCAGATTTAACAATAAAAATATCAATGAAAGAAATAGATAATTTTAGTGATATAAATGAAACAAAGGGATAATCTTTGGCAAAGAAATCACACAAAGAAAAAAAAATTCATAAATTTGATTACCAGATCTAATCACATTTGGGAGGGAAGCTGAAACACTGTTGGTTCACATTCATTCTTCGGTGGAGAGGTAACCGGAGCATCACTGGTGGCTTTTTTTTTAGGCATGAGCGAGAGAGAGAGAGAGAGAGATTCTGAGGCATGTTCGGCTGGAAGAGAGTTTCTGAATTTTTTGAATAGGGGTAAGCGTGAAGAAGAGAGAGAGGAGAAATTGAAAGAGCTGAGAAAAATGAGGGCTCACACGGATTGCTGACGTGTCTAGTTAGCTGTCCAATTCTTGAGCATTAGATCAATTGAATGGCTAGGATTAAAGCAATTGCACACCTTGCAATACCCTAGGTATTGCACGGGATATGAATCCCAATCACGAATATTCAACCACTCAACCACCACACTGTACTCCAACAAACTATAAATAGGGCCAATTTGAACAATCTTAACGAAAAGTTTTTTAACCAACGTCGACTTCAACATGTTAAAGAAAATGAACTGATAATCATGTATAAGTTTCTTTATATTTCGACATGGAAATACTGAAATACCACAATACTGCAAGTGGAACGATAGGTTGTTAATCAACATATTGTTGGATAAAAATCTGGTTTTGTATCTCATACAAAACACACAGCGGAAGCAACAAACAAGGATCTATTTCGTTCATGATTGACAACATGCACTCTATGAATTTCAGAATTTAAGAACAAGATAGCGTACCTTGGTATGGAAAATTTCAAATCAAAGATTAGAAGCACTTGGGAAAACTTTTAATCTTCACTCCAATTCCACTTTACGCCCAAGATGTGTGGTCTCTCAATCAGTTTCTAAAAGGGAGAATGAAAGTGTGTCTCGCACTCTTTATTTTTCTTTTCGAAAAATCACATTAAAAAATTCTGTATGTTTCTCCCTTTATAACTAACTGATTATCTAATTGGGCCGGCCTATTGGGCCTTTCCAATTGGGCTTTAGTGTGTGGCTTGGAATGGGACCAAAAGGGACCAATAAGACACTAGCTCCAATGGGCCTTGGGCTTTTCCGTCAACTCTTGACAAGTCCAAAGTTACCATTAATTATATTTAATACCACTATATAAATATAATTGCACTCTAGGCCTTATTAATAAATTATATCCCAAGACTTTATTTTACACGCAACCCCTTCATAAAATATTCGTAGTAATACAAAGTCATAAATATAGACTGCCACTTTGTAAATTACTACATCTTATCCTTGAGTACCCGGTTTAATCCTTTAAAGTTATTCATCATATATTTATGAAATCCAATTTCATAAATATATACTTTAGTAATTTCTTACCAAAATGGTTAGGCCTAACTCTCTGAATAACCAAACCCATTAAACTTATCTCAAGGGAATATTTTGTATCTCCATTAAGAGATTATGAATTCCATCTTGAGAATATATGTTCCATCAACACTAAATGTGGTTGCCCAACATACTGAGGTTTTGACCGTTACTTTAGATCTCACTCCTGATATATCAAAGTAACCTACACCTCATGATCAGGTCCATTATTCTCTCAGGATTAAGAGTTCATGCAAATAGAAGTCGTGAGATTTATTATTCATTTGACAGTCGTTAGGAGAATAATAAATCTCACAGCGGTCCAGTTCAATATGTTTTAACTCTTAAAATATATCAACATATCAACTAGAAGTCACCACTTCCATGATCAAGACAAATCATCTTAGTTGATACGTTATAGTCTTCGCAGATGAAATGACCAATTTCATCACCGACTACGAACTATAAATTTTGAGTTTACAAAGAACTTGTGATTTATATCTTCTGTGACTAAATCACATAAATCACATACTATGCATCTCATGGACTATATGATAATGTCCAAATATTCATGTTACCATTATTTTAGATAAAAATAAACAACTTTATTAAACACAACATTAAGTTATACATAATGTCATACATAGCATCATACAATAGGATTTAAGGGCACATATCCTAACACATATGACTTCTTCTTTTTTGTTTGTTTACTGTTAAACTAATCAACATTAGTCATTAGATACCAACTAATATAAATTAGTCTTTGAAACTTTTTTTAGGGCCCCAAGATCAGGGTCATGTGCCACAAAAGTAAACATGACAGCTATTTATTTTTGGCATTAATCAATTGTTAAATGAGGGGGATCTTTGAAACATTTACTCTGGCCCCATAGTCACTATGCAATCAATAATTTAACAGCTCCATCTAAAATGAGTGGATGCGGAGCAACAACGAACAAACTTAAAAAGATTTTGTCACTTAGAACAAGTTCACAAGTGCAATACAGCCTTAGTGTCTCACTAAAACTATGGATCAAAAGGTAATAGTGTGGGATGTTGTATATATAGTTATATACAAGGATAAGTTGTAATAATGATATAAGGTTGGAGAGTAATTGTACGTTTTTAGATGAAGGAGATCTTTGAAACATTTACTCTGGCCCCATAGTCACTATGCAATCAATAATTTAACAGCTTCATCTAAAACGAGTGGATGCGGAGCAACAACGAACAAACTTAAAAAGATTTTGTCACTTATAACAAGTTCACAAGTGCAATACAGCCTTAGTGTCTCACTAAAACTATGGATCAAAAGGTAATAGTGTGGGATGTTGTATATATAGTTATATACAAGGATAAGTTGTAATAATGATATAAGATTGGAGAGTAATTGTACGTTTTTAGACTCCTTAAACACAACCAGATTAACCTAGTTATTTAGCCAAGTGATTCACTTAGGTAAATTAAGCAGATCTAAGTTAACACAAATATATCATATCATGCAAAACAACGGAAATATAAAGAATACAATGATATGATGACCCAAGAAAATCAAACCAGTAAAAAACCTGGGGAGGATTTAACCTAGCTATCCTCAAGGTAAAACTGAATCCACTATAAAAAAATTGAAATTTACACAATAACGACTTAGACCACTAACATCCTATTGCTACCTCGAGTAGGAAACTTACTACCACGACCACGTGATAGCTCCGAGTCCACGAACTACTTCTTTCTTGGATTCCCAGCAAGCACAAACACTCCCGCTTGTATATCTTTAAGCTCTTGAATCTGCAACCGAAACAATTATCAAGTTCTTAACATAGTCTTGATCCTTGATAACCCTAAGTATGTGTGAAGGCAAACACCTCTAGATCTCACAGAAAATTCACACACACAGCATCAACAACTTCTGAAAACGTGGCTAGAGCTTTCCTTTTTATACCTAGGGCAAAACATAAAACCCTACACGTAAAACGAGCTTGGGCTGAGTTGGAAAAATTTGCAGAAAAAACAATCTGCACGACTTTCGATCGGTTAAGTCTAATTCTCGATTGATCGAGCCAGGCAGAATTGCACAGTAAATTTTGCAGCAACTCGATTCCAACTTACTTATAAGACACATACTTTGAGCAGTCTAAGTAAGACTAAAACGTTTTGATCAATGTTTGCCAACATTACAAATTAGTGTTTTAATACATTTAAACCTAAAGGTCTTAAAACCTAAAAGTAATCATTACAAATGAATAAAGTGGAATTTTCTAAGTGAAATTTGAAATTCTGTATGTTTGATCGGTCGAAACTTTTGTTCGATCGATCAAAGCAATGAAGGAAACTATCCTGGAGTTTCTACCAATTTCAATTGGTACTCAATTCCTGTTCAATTGATTGAAAAAAAAAAATATTTCGATCGATCAAGACTCCTGAAAATCGAATTTCTGTAGAATGTTCTGATAATTGCTCTGAACATTTGAAAAGTTTCAAGCCTTGTGAACGGTTTTATAAAACATTTTAACTCTCCATATGTACTTTTTGATAGGTTATAACTCTATGGGTATAAATAGAGGTTTATCTCCCCAAAATAGTAAGTTACAAAGAAACACAATAAATTTTGTGAGTATTCTCCAAAATTGCTATTTGTAGAACCCAATAAATTTGATTGTATTCTCTGGACAAGTTTGTAAAAATTCTTTAGCAACTTGTGTATAGGGATAAATACTGTCTAAGAATAACATTCAATTGTGCCTCCAAGTCAATCACTAATTTCTATTTACTTAATGTGTTCATTTTTTTCTTTTATTATTACTCCTTGATTTGGTGAAATCCCCAACATGGGAGACTAACAATAACATGATCTTCTTCCTTCTCCTTCTAACAGCTCTCTTCTATATTTACTTCAAACAAATCTATATCTATATATATTGTTTTATTTCTAAAAGCCATAACATTTGTTGTTGTTATACTCCAGTTAAGCCACATCATCACCATGTCACAATTTTTTTTTTTTTTTGGGGTTTCCACTTCCACACAATATTCACTATAATGAATCATCTTTTCTCTCTCTCAACTCATCATCTTCCCATCATTAATTTCCCAAATTATTTTTACACATTCTCCAACATTTCCCCTTCCTTTAATATCTTCATATCTACTTTACTAACTACCTTAATATCACTCTTCCTCTCTCTCTTTATCTTCCTTTTATTTTTGGATCTTCTTATTTATATCCTCTTATCATAAAATTGCAATCCACTCTCTTATTCTGTGTGTAGTTTTCCCACACACAAAATGCTATTTCTCTCTCTCTCTCTCTCTCTCTCTCTCTCTCTCTCTCTCTCTCTCTCTCTCTCTCTCTCTCTCTCTCTCTCTCTCTCTCATTTTTTTGTGGATTTTATTATTTTTCTTGCATCTCTACTTTAGATTGATGAATTTTTTGTTCTTTATAACTCTACTCTAGGTTGACGTTATTTAATTTTTTATTTTTAAGTTGTTATATTTTTTTCACTTCTTTGATTTTATAGATGTTATCTTATTGGATTATAAAGATAGTATATAAGAAATATAATATTATTCTATTACATAGCATGACTTGGATAATTGAGTTTTTATTATTATATCTTTTTTTTACTCTTTTCTTCTCATCTTATTTCTTACAAATTTGTTATTGTCTCTCATATTCTCTCTTGAAAAAGTGATTCTCTCTCTCTCTCTCTCTCTCTCTCTCTCTCTAATTTTATATTCTTCCTTACAACTCAACCTTAGGTTGATGAATCATTGTGTTTTTTAAAACTCTATTTTGGATTAATACACATTGGTGTTGTATATTTGAGTTCCCTATCACAAGTTGTCTATCTCCTCTTACAGCTTTGATTTGATTTTTGTTTAAGTTAATACTTAGTTATTTTGAAAACGATAATTGAATTTATATAAAAACACAATATTGATTATGAATTTGAGTGTGCCTATACTTGTGTAATATTAAGTGCAATTTTGTTATGATTTTTTATTATCACGATGATGTCCTTTAAGAGGATGAGGAATTTGAATAATTTATTTGAAAGTAAAATAGTATAACATAATTTTGAAGAATATTTACAATCTCATAAAGGAATAATACCAATCAAACACTCCCAAAATAATAGCATGATATATTGGTAAAGATAGAAAGATGAAATAGTTTTAGAAAATGTTTAATGTATCAAAGGTAACCTCTTTTTTCTCTAGAAACATGGATTTGTTGTATTTTAGGTCCTGAAAATAGTTGTTTCATTTATTTTTATTTTTTTGGCTTTTGTATATGTTTTCCATGCTTTTGATTTTAGGGAGACAAAGTTTGGATACTGAGAAAAATTTTCAAATTTCTAACATAGCTTATGTACAAAATTATGTCAATAAATATTATATGGGAAGGGATATTTGTACGCTTCACCTTTTAAGTTCTTGATTAATATTGTTTGTTTTTTTTTTTTCATTCTTTCTTACAACCCGATTTTAGGTTGATGAATCATTATATTTCTTATAATTCTATTTTGGGTTAGTACTTTTTGGTGTTGTGTTTTTTGAGTTCCCTATCACATCTTCTCTCTCTCCCTCTTATAGCTTTGGTTCAATTTTTGTTTGAGTTAATACTTAGTAATTTTGGAAGTGAGAATTTGAATATATATCAAAACACAATCTTGACTATGTATTTGAATGTGCCTTTAATTATTTGAGAAATACCAAGTGTAACTTTGTGATGAGTTTTGATTCTTATGATAATCGTCCTTAAGAAAGTGAGAAATTTGAATAATATATTAATTTGAAACTTAAAAAATTTAGTTCTGAAGAAAATAAAAAGGAAACATATCAAATTGGTCATGTTCAGTCCGTCCGGTGTACTTCGGTTCATTACGGTCCAATTCAGTCCACTTGGTCAATTTAGTCTACATCAGTCTATTCGGTCCAATTTGGTCCATTCTATCCACTTCAGCCCATTTGGTCTAATTCGGTCTTAGTTCACTTTGGTCAAATTCAATGTATTTATTTAAGAATGGAAAAAGACAAGTTTTGGTTGAGAGTAGTATCAATTATTTGAGTAATGTCAATTGCAATTATAAGATAAGTTTTGGTTATCATAATAATCTCCTTAAAAGAATGAGAATTTGAATCATAACTTTAAAACTTAAAAATTTTAGTTGCACAAAAAAATTAGGAATGCATAATAACAATATTTAGAAGAATATGGACCATTTTAAAAAAGAATAATAATATCAATAAAAAAACATAAAAAATTATGTATTTGTAAAAATAAATTGATGAAAATTAGTTTTTGAAATTGTTAAATTTTTAGGAAGAACAAACAATCTACAATAAAATTTAGATAATAAATTATACATATTCAATATACGACTATAAGTTTGTTATGAGTTTTGATTATAATGATAATCTCCTTTAAAATGATGAAGAATTTAAATAATTTATTTAAAACTTGAAAAGTTTAGTTGTACCAAAAAAAGAAAAAGAAAAACATAACATGCTATAACATAAGTTCGAAGAATATGGACCTACTTATATAGGAATAATATCAATCAAATACACCAAAAATAATAGAAAGATATACTAATAAAGATCGAAAGATGAAAAATAATTTTAGAAATTTTTTAATTTTTAGGGAGAACAAAATTATTTTCAACAAATATTAGAGAATAAATTATATATTATATTATAATTACAATATGGTTATTTATTCTCACGCATCGCGTGGGTTTACGACTAAAATTCTCTAAAAATCCACCACTCCCACCAGGTCGATTTGCATGGCCTAGGGACAAATTCGCGTTTCTCTCTAACTTACTATTCTGTGATCATTCTCCAGAATTGTTATATGTAGAACCCAACACCTTGTTGTATCCTGAGGAAAAATTTGAAATTTGCGATAACCCTTTAGCAACAATAGTGTCGAGGGCAAATATTGTCTAAAGAAAATAATATTGTGCTTCCAACTTATCTATTTTCTATTTGTCTTTTATCTTAACTTTGTTCTTCCTTTATTACTTTGTGTAATATACCCAACAAACAACTCTAATATATAATAATTTATGGATGACCAACTATGAAGTTCTGTTTATAAACATATTTTTTAGTTTATTCAAATGAAATTTGGGCTGTGTTTTGGGGTCTGTGCCTTGGGTGAAAATTTATGCTTTTGAGAATCGTAGGTGGAAGTGCTCCTTAGTGGAATGTGATTTTGCAAGATGTGTGTTGTTTGGTAGAGTGTTTTGAGCAATAGGTTTTAGTGTTTAAATAACATTACATGCACTTTTAGATACTTTTTCACTCACATATATTTTTAAAAAATACAAACAACGTTACTAAAACAACACTATCAAACGGCCCCGTAATTAGCAGCACTTCAAATGACGATTATCAAAAGCATAATCTTAAATAATTTTCAATGAGTTGTGTTAACTAAAAGTAAGGTGTCCATTAACACCAAATTTTTTGTTAGAAATTTTGTCTTTACGTTAGTGTTTTATCAGCTCTATACACTTCATGCACAGTTTAATACACTTTAGAGTCAACTCTATACCATTTCTCCTATTTATTCATTTTTTTATTAAGTGGGACGTATATTATTTTAACCTTAACAAGCATTGGTGGTGCTTGTTAACATTTACTATTTTGTATTAATCTTTAATCTCCACCCCCACCTCCCAATAGAACAGTAGATTCATGAAAAAAAATAAGCCGACTTAACTGAAAAATCAACCTTTTTCTCTCATCTATCCACACAACTAGTGGATCTCTCAACTAGTGGATGCACACAGCTGCTGTATATTCTTATGCTATCTCTAGTGCTACAGATGAAGCCATGTTTGCAAGCGTGAGAACTTCAGTTGTTTCACAACTACAATTCATAGAGCTGCACATACTATTTCTTTTGGTAATTAGAAACTGTTTGTTTGAGCTAGTAAAAGTTTTTGTCTTAGTTCTTATAAGTGATAAAGAGTGATTGCCCTATGTAACAGAGGATCTCTGCCAAATAAATGGATTTTACAATTTGTTCCAATCCATCATGATTCATATTTAACTTAATTGAATATTGAAAGGCGCATTGATACCTGCTGAAATGATCGGCTATTTATTGTAATGTACTTGAACTGCTGCAGTTCAATCATTTTTAGACATCTAGTGACCAGTGCACCTATAATTCAATTACTGCTTACATATGAAAGTACCCTCTGTCGCAGCACCAATACGTGTGCTTCATTACAAGTCAGCGTGAAAGGGACCAATGCTCACAAGATCTTTTAATCATCATTTATGTTGCACCATAATAATATCATTTACAGTGTCGCATAAAGCTGATATAAGGAATGACCAAGAAATTATAGGACCTTTTTTTTTTTTTAATTCTCAGTACAAACAAAAATTTCTCACTGTATCATGTTATCTGCTACAAGAATCTCCCTCAAATATCCTCTCCCTAGCTTTTGACACCTGAAACATCAATAAAAATCTGACTAAGCATAAAGTTTCACAACTGGCCCCACACACTAACCCACCCACAGGTCATGTATACGCACATACCCCATGTATCTTTTACTTTTACTCTTTTTTTTTTTTTTTTTTTAACTCAAACTTTTATTTTATCAATCTATATCTATATATATCTAAAAACTGAAACGTAGCATTTATTGTTGCTATGCTCCAGTTGAGCCACATCATCGGCCATGTCACATTATTTTCTTTTTCATTATTTAAAACAATATTAATATATAAAAAAAGTGTAATTTTACACATTCTCTAACTCATTAAATCCAACTCACCATTAATTCAACCATCTTCCAATTCTCAACTCTTCATTTTCCCTTTTAAACCCAATTAGCACTTTTCAAGTTCAAACCCTTCAATTGCCACCCTTACAATTAACTATGTTATTTTTAACACTATAAATTTTCAATTGCTCTCAACTATCCATTGAATGTTTTCTTATTTTTTACCTTCCACATTTTTTTTGGGATAAGTTTTAGAATCCTCTCCATAATGACTAAGCTAACCACAACCCATTCAACTTCCCCATTTACTCCATTAAAAGCCAACCGGCTAACGATTTGAATTCACAATTAACGGTCCTAGAATTTAATAGGATAACATTGAACACCAAGCATAAGCATATTTTCATGGACGATTCAGCATCTGTAATCATCCATTACAAAACAAAACCACAAACAAAAACAAAAAATACCCTTTTTTTATAAATAAAAATCACTTTTATAGGTTGAATTCAATTATGCATATGCAACTACCCATTAAACCCAACTGCCCTCCCTTCCCAAAAAAAAAAGTAAAAAAAGAAGACATTACACCAAATATTCAACATCAAGCATAATTATATCTTCATTGGTTGTTCATTTACTGTAATATTTTCTTAACCTTACAATTTCTCTATCCATTCATCTTCTTTTTAGTTTGACTCTTCTTCTCCCCATTTTTTTTACTATAAAAAATTGTTATTTTCTCTTCCATTCAATCCATATTTTGCTCACACAAAAAGGTGAATACTCTCTCTCTCTCTCTCTCTCTCTCTCTCTCTCTCTCTCTCTCTCTCTCTCTCTCTCTCTCTCTCTCTCTCTCTATATATATATATATATATATTCTTTCTTTTGGTGGATGTTTAATTCTTTAAATTGGTGAATTTTTATGTTTAATTCTACTTTAGGTTGATATGATTTGATTATATTTTAATTTTTCATCTTTTTAATTTTATTTTCTTTATTTGTTACATATTAGCCTATGAAATTACAGAATGATTTAATATTATTCTATTACATAGCATGACTTAGATAATTTGGTGTTTACAAGTTTACATTTTCTTTTGAATCTTCTACTCATCTCTCTTTTTACATAATTTTGTTATTTGTCTCACATTCTCTTCCAAAAAAGGTGACTGCTCTCTCTCTCTCTCTCTCTCTCTCTCTCTCTCTCTCTCTCTCTCTCTCTCTCTCTCTCTCTCTCTCTCTCTCTCACATTAATTTTTTCCTTGCAACTCTAATTTAGATTGATGATTTTTTTTTTTTTTTTTGTGTCTCTACTTCTGGATGGTACACTTTGGTGGTGTGCTGTTTGAGTTATTTATCACATGTAATCTTTATCACTCTTATAGTTTTGGTTTGAATTAGTTTTTTAGAAGTGAGATGATTATGTATTTGAATATTTCTATGAATCATTTGAGTAATATCCATTATAAATTTGTGATGAGATTTGGTTATCATGATAATCTTTTTAAGAGAATGAGAAATTCAAATAATTAATTTTGGAACTTAAACATTTTAGTTGTAGAAAAAAAACCATAACACACTATACAAAAGTTTGAATGATATAGATCAATCGAAAAAAAAATAGTATTTCTATCTTTTATCTCCAAAAAAAAAAATGGAATAATATCACATATACTCTCTATCCCTCTTATAGAATTGGTTTGAATTATTTTTTGATATTTTAGAAGTGAGATGATTATGTATTTGAAGGTTTCTATAAATTATTTGACTAATATCCATTATAAATTTGTGATGAGATTTGGTTATCATGATAATTTTTTTAAGAGAATGAGAAATTCAAATAATTAATTTCGAAACTTAAAAATTTTAGTTGTAGAAAAAAAAAACATAACACACTATGCAAAAGTTTGAATAATATAGATCACTTGAAAAAAAAAAATTGTATTTCTATCTTTTTTCTCAAAAAAAAAAAAATAAAGGAATAATATCAATCGAATGCACCTAAATTTTTCAAAAAAAAAATGCAAAATAATAGAATGATATATTGGTAGAGATGGAGATATGAAAAACAATTTTAGAAATAATGTCTCTAATACGTTTTATAACATAAATCATTTATTACACTATGTTACAAAATAGTTGTATATTCCCATGCATCGCGTGGGTCTGCGACTAGTTATTATAAATTATCACACCAATTAATAATTTGATATATATCATAACAACTCATTTGTATAATTAAAAAAAAAAAAAAAGTCTAGCTTAAAATTCAATAAATATTATTTAATTAATATTTAGATATAAAAAAATGCCCCATTTGAAATTTTTGCTTAAGGCCATCAAAGTTATTGAGCCAGCCTAGATGTTTCAATTGCCAACAATTTGAATAAAATATAGATTTGACACCAGTAATCCTAATCTAAAATAGTTAGAAGGTCTACAATATTCAAGATTTACAAGCAAGTTGAACATAAATAAATTGCAGTAAGAGAGAGAGAGAGAGAGAGAGAGAGAACAACTGTGTAGAAGGGAAGTTTTTTTGTACTAAAACTAATAATCCTCTTTTGCCAATTTGTGAAACTTTTTCCTCGGGCAAGTAGAAATGCTTTTACAATAGACCCTGTCTAGCTGTCTCTAAATTGTCCAAAGGACTTTTAAGAATACAACTTCATTTGCTGCAGGTTGGATTTGGAGAGCTAAAACCCTTCCAAAAATAAAGACCTTCCTTTGGAGGTGTGCTCATGAGAGTATTGGAGTAAAGGCGTGCCTGGCTAGAAGAGGAATGGGTAATGATGAGACCTGTCCAATCTGCAGAATGGAGGCGGAATCAGTTATGCATGCTGGGTGTTGACAGCACTAATCACACCTTTTGGATGACAGATTGGCAGGAATGGTCTATGTGGAATGGGAAGATGAAGCGTAGCTTGCATCCTGGCCAACCTCCGTGGACGATGGTCTACCCTTGCAATTTGGAATATATGGAAAAGTAGGAATAGTGTTGTGTTTAATAGGAAGAATCCCAATCCAAGGCTGGCAACGGACATCATCGCGCAAACCAAAGAATTTATGTATTGTGTTTGCCCAAGTAGAGGTCCAACCCGACGCACTGTGAAGGAAGTTAGGTGGGAGAGACCACCAGAAGGTTGGAGCAAACTAAACACTGATGGTTCAGTCTTGGGCAACACGGGTGTAGCTGGATGTGGGGGAGTTGTGAGAAATAATCAAGGTGGCTGGGTTGCTGGGTTCTCTAGACGTATTGGGCTAACTAATAGTTTTGTGGCTGAGTTGTGGGGTCTGCGAGATGGGCTGCTACTGTGCTGCAACTTAAATCTTACTTCCATTATTGTTGAGATGAATGCAAAAGCCATTGTTGATATCCTTAAAAATTCAGACTATGAGAATAATATAGTTTCCCCTATATTGGATGACTGCAGACAGCTGATTTGCAGGTTCCAACAGATTCAATTTAAGCATTGCTTCCGCGGGGCTAACCGGTGTGCTGACATGCTTGCTAGGATGGCTGCTGCTAGGAATGTAGATTTTGTTTCATTAGAAAGTCTGCCTGGGGACTTAGTTAATGTGTTTGAAGATGATTTTCATGGCTTGTTTATGACCAGGCTTTGCCTGGAACATGATGTAGCTGCTTAGCTGTTTTTTGTTTCTTGCAATATATCGTCTCATTTACCAAAAAAAAAAAAAAGGCCAAAACAGCACCTACTGGACTCCCAGCCAGATAATGTGCTTCAAGATTGACATGGTCTCCCATATGTTTTCAGCCGATTCCTCTAGCAATATGAAAGAAGAATCATGACTTCTACATTGGCCTGATATGCTGATTTATTTTGGAAGATGGCTAGACCATAAATATCAACTAGACAAGTCCCAAAAAGAAGATTTCTTCAAGGACGAACTTGTTTGAAGCTTTCAACACAGTTTGGTGACGTTTAATTGCAAGGAAATATTCTAGATTGAAGACTTAATTAATGATTATCAATCGTATGGCTTGATTGATAAAAAGTAATAGCTTCTAACTTCACCAAAATTCACAACTCATGCTCTCGTAGACTTTAACTCAAATACACTACCACATAAGAGAAATGTGAGAAAGTTACCCCAAAAGTATAACTTGTATACCATCAAATGACAGTAGGCTCAATTGAACTTCATCCTCATAACTGAAACCACATAACTCATATCTGATAAGGATTAGAACCCTTAAAAAACAGAAAAGAAAAGATCCTGGCTCTACTTTCATTATGAAAAAAGACGCAACAATATGTCACTAAATACATTTCCAAAGAATTATAACCGAAACCATATATAAATTCAATACAACATACCAGGACTTTAATCTAAAGTTAAAAAATAAAAATAAAAATAAAAATTCCAAAGCATTGACAGAAATGTCCATGCACATCCAGTAGCAGTAGCCTCAACTGAAATTCATCCTATAAAAATCCTCCCTTTGTAGCAGCCAGTCAATAAAGAAACAGAACATGAGTGCCATCCTCTGCAGACATGTGAATCTTTATTATTTGCATACATGTGAAAACTTGAGTTAGTAAGGTACTATAATAAATAAATAAATAAATAAGTAATTCTCTCATTAATAATAAGTATAACTGGAGTTCCTCCTCGCCTTTCCAAGAAGGCATGACACAAATGGTTGTGAAGTATAAATATGGTAGAGAAGGAAGTACTATACAGTCTCTAGTTTTCATGTTTCAAAAATATATGAGGAAAGATTCTCTTACTTTTGACAACACAACGCAAGGTTTGTATAAACATTAGCATAATACTTTGAACACTTACAAATGGGATGTCATAATAGGACTGAACCAACTACCTTAGAATCCTTAAAAGTTTGAAATCAAAAGCCTCATGAAACTACGTCAAATTGAGTTCCTATTAGACAATTGGTGGATTAATTAAGGAATGAACACTGTTACTTCGAAGAATTTAATTAAATAGTAACAAAAAATTATTCCTTTACTATATCTATATATTTACTAAGCAAAGAAGCTGAGCTAGGAAAGTTAGCGCTCAAAAAATTTAGATATAAAACAAGAAAATTTTAAAAACGAATTATAAAACAAAAAATCTGAGAATTAATATAGAGCATTGCTTAAGAGAAGAGATCCTTGCAGATGCTGATATCGACGAGAGGAAAATTAGAGAGAGATGTGTGTTCTGTAGAGAAAGATTGTCACATTCTGTAGGTAGGTGACCAATCGATAATGAGATACTATTTGTAATTTAATTTGGATGATAAAAAAACAGTGTATGTCTGTATAAATTTATCATTTTTATTTCAATTATAATTCATACGCACATACTGACATAATTTAACTGAGGTTCAGTCAAGCACAAAGGTAGTCTAGTTTCAACCAGACCGAAGTTTAAATAGCCCGATACTCAATTGAGTTGAACAATTTTGCAGCTTTACTATGGATACATATATTACATTTGTGACTGGAAAATCTAAAGGTGTGCCTTCTATTCTACCCTGATAAAAGCAGGGCATTAGCACAAATGTAGAAACGATTTGAAGGAAAAGAAAGCTTAAGTCGCCAATTTGACAGCACGTATGGTTGGTCTGAACAATCAAGTCCAATAAGTCGCAAGCCACAATCAAGAAGCGGTTGGTCTAATTGTAAAGAACCTAAAGGTCGAGTGACTTTGGTGAGAGTCCCTCCACCCTTGTTTTGCAGGTTTTTGTTTGTTCTTTAATGAGTAAGAAATTTCATTAACAATAAACGTAAGAGAGTGGAAACAGCAAAATTAGAAGAAAGAAAATAAAAATCAGCTAGGAGTAAGTCATTTGATTCTCTCTAGTTGTTCCAAGACGTGCATTCTATAGGCGCCTAGTAATGAGGAGTAGATTAGTCACTCAGGAAAGAATGCTGCATTGGGGTAATTGCACAGGTGATCTATATTATGAATTTTACACAAAAAGTATGGAATGTGGAGCACACTTGTATTTTGGGTTCCCATCAAGAAAGAAAATTGAACACAAATGCAAAATAAGAAAGAAATGGTGGGTCGGGGTAACAACTTTCACAGAAAGAAAGGATTTTTCTTTTTTGGTACTAATAACCTGGTTTTGCCCAATAGTAAAATTTGTTCCAAGAGTAAGCAGAAATGCCGTGTCAATTATCAGATGCAAATGCCTTCTTTCCCTCTCAAGTGTACAACGAAGGCCAAAAGGGCACAAACTAGACTGCAAACTAGATAATATATAAGGCCCCTAAATGTTGCCAGCCACGTCCTCTAACAAACCTTGATGCATAGTAGAAAATAACAGATTTTAATGGCAAGCATAACTACTAACAGGACATTTCCTCTTGAAGATATAGAGCTCTTTTATAATCTAAAAATAATATTAATTTACAGGTGAACTTGTTTTTGAAACTTTCGCCTTTTGAACTGCAAGGAATATATTCAAGACTGAATACTAAAATTAATGCTTATTTGATACTATAGCTAGATTGATAAAAACCTATAATCTTTGAAGTTCTGCTTCAAAATTCCCAACTAAAATCCACACAGAGGAGAGAAATGTGACAAAGTTGCCTGAAGTAATGTTTGTATGCAATCCAATAGCACTAAACCCACTTGAAATTCATCCAACGAGAAACATTATTACTTAAAACATTAACTCATTATCTGTCTAGACCTAGATCCCCTTTAAAAGTAGATCTTCAACTCCATTTTCGTTTTGAAACAAGATGCACAGATATGCCACTTGAACAGGTTTCCAAATCATTGTAACTGAACCAAATACAATTTCATTAAAACATGGTCAGGCTGATTGAAATGCATGTGCACATCTAATTGCCTAAGCCTCAAATTGAAATTCTTCAAATGAAAAAAAAAAATAGTAAAAAAACAGCACTTAGGTGTCATTTTTTGCAGTCATGTCAATCATCATCAACATCAACATCATCTACATCATCATCATCATCATCAACATCAACTTCATCATCATCATCAACATCAACTTCTTCATCATCATCATCATCATCATCAACTCTATGTACATCATCATCATCATCAATACCAACTGCATATATGTGAAAACCTGAGTTCGTATAATAATAATAATAATTATTATTATTATTATTATTATTATAATTCACTCATTACTAATGAGTATAATTGGAGTTTGCTTCCTACCTGTTTTGGAAGGCATGACACCAATGATTATGAAGAATATACATGGTAAGGAAGGAAATACTATACAGTCTCTAGCTTTTACATTTCAATATTTTATCAGGAAGAGTTGTATAGCATTTTCCAGCACAAAATGAATATGCAAAGTAGCATAATATCTAATAGTTACAAATAGGATGCCAAATTAGGATTGAAAGATCTACATTAGCGAAGTCCTTAAGAAGTGTAACAGGTGAAGCTTGAGAATGTATTTCCTGTCAAGATCATATTCTCAACAACTTGCCTAATGTGTTACTAATTATTATGCTTCTGGTAAGTGATGATGATGTAGAGGCTTAGACAACTAGCAATAAACTCATTGCGGAATCTAAGGTTAATTTTCAGGAACTCAAAAATAATAGGGTGATTGGTATTGCCTGCACATGGTAAGCCAAAAGAAGAAAAAGAAAAATGACTTTGACTTAGTTGCCAGCAACGAAACCAGATGTATAGCTAGAAAGAAAATAAGATATAATAGGATTGGACATTAATGTGAAGGATGTTCGAGATGGTCATTACCAGTGAATTTTTTCCCAAAGCTCTCAATCAAACATTGTGCATTTGTTTGGTTGAACTCGTCCACATCTTGCTCATATACCAAACTGACCCCACATTCACACACATGACTGGCTAAGTCATTGGTCTCAAATATAACCTTAATCTGACTGCATTCACCATTCCCAACAGTAGCAAGCCAATCATCATGAGACAAATAGAATAGGCAAACACTGTCCTTAGAATGTATCCACGTATCTAAAAGTTCAGAGGCCCAATAATTCTGAGGCATATCATCAAGGGCTATCACACGAGCTCTAACACCAAACCATTTATTTTTACCACCTGAAACTGATGCACAGAAAGCGAATCCCATCCATTTACTATTACGCCAATTTGAAGGCAACTCTATGCTTATTGAATTTCCCACACTTTGATGATTTAACCATGACGGAATTTCAAATCCACAAACAATTATCTGCAATTCAGCTATAGGTCCATCCTCTTTCCTTTTGGTAGAAGTTCCATAAACGGTTTTATGACAAAGGAGTCCCTGTATCCAAAACACAACTACTGTTGTAGGTAACTTTTGTTTTTAACAATAAAAAATAGATATAGAGAGAGAAGAGATTACCTCTAGGAAACGGTACAATATTGTAAATGCCACTCCACTACCCTTCTCATCATACGGACGCCACCGGAAGAGTGGTTGTGACAAGCTACTCAGTTTGACCAGTGCTGGTGATGGTTTTAGGGAATAACAACATTGAGCATTTATATATCTTAAAGTTGATGGAAACCTTGGCAACGATTTTAGTTTTGAACATTTGTAAAGAATGAGTTTTTCAAGAGACCTCAAATTATCCATGTTGCTTGGAAGAAATTCGAGCTTTCTGCACTCTCTTAGATCTAATAAAGTAAGGGCAGTCAAACACCCGATTGATGAGGGTGCTAGTTTCTTAATAGCGGTATCACCCAATTTGAGTTCCAATAAGCTTTTCATAATTCCGGTAAATTTTGGAATTGATCTGATTCTGTAGCAATCATAAAGATTAAGAACCGTAAGGGACTGCATTCCAGCAGACATGCTGGGAAGATTGGTAAGAGATTCACACTCTTCCAGATCTATATGCCTAAGCATGCTGAGTTTTCCAATAGATGGGTGGATCTCAACCAGGCTATAGCACCATGAAAGTTTTAGTTCCTCAAGTCTCGGAACACTTGAAAAGTCAGGTGTCCTAATAAGGTTACCGGAACAACTAAGATCAATGAACTTTAACTTGACTGAACAATGTTACCAAAAACAAACAAAAAAAAAAAAAAGAAGCTTCCATTAAACATAGAAATTAATTTAATAAGTAAAGAATTCTTTTAAATTAAAACAACTTTATGAATGAAGGGAGGAAGCTCAAATACACCAGGAGTGTATTTTCATTTGTAACTTCACTTCAAAAGAGAGAAATAACAAATAATAGAAAGGTAGTTAAAAGAACAACATTACCGTTACTCCTTCCCAAAGACATTCAAATTTGCTAAACCGCAAATTAAGTAGAACAAGCTCCTTTAGTTGAAAATTGGATGGCAAACATTTCAAAGGACAGGAGTTCCATGAAAAATGTCTTAGCTCCTTAGGAACATCAAGATGTCTTAGGTCAATAGGAACAGGATTAAGGACCCTCTGTCTGTGCTGGACATACTGGTCTTCAAGTATCAGCAATCTAAGATTAGATGTCTTTGAAAACACTTCAAGAAATTCTTCAAAGTTGAAAGTCTCTTTCCCATATCGGATGACTATGGCTTCAATTGCATTTGTTGCCTATGATTTCAAAATCAAAGGCTTAGTGATTTGCATAGGCAAATGATATGAATACTAGAATTACTTAACTCAAGTTTTATACCATGTTAAAGCCATAAAGGAGATTAAAAAAAATATATATCTACTCCCAAAGTTTTCCATGTATAAAAATCTCTAAAAAATAATTTGATTTTTTTTGTTCCTCCTACCCTTTCCTTCCAAGAGAAGGCCCCATTTGGCATTGCAATTTTGTGGAGAAAAAGAGAAATTTAAAAGGATTGGTGTTTGGCTTTGCATATATAATAAAATTACATTTTTTTAATAGGAGAAAAATTGCGTTTTCAAATTGCAGTCCAAACAGATAATAGGGAGATAAACACCTTAAGGAGACTCCTTGAGTATTAACCACTCATTCTTCTCATCATCATTCAATGTGAGACTTCACTTAAAAAGAGTCCCTTTAGTAACTAATAGATCGTAGTAAAACATCATATGTTAATAGTAAAATCTAAAATGTAATACTTTTTTTTTTGAGAAGAAAAATGTACTACATATTTAAGTCCTATTAATAGATTGTATTACATTTAAATCTTATTTTAAAGTCTTTTTCTTATTAATCTATTTAAAGTTCAAACATTAAAACTTGAAAGGTGCACTTCTACCTTATAGAAATTCAAGACCAACAAGGGAAAAAAATAGGAAGTCACAACAGTACTATTAAAGTGATGGAAAAAGAAAAGAAAAAACGAAAATAAAGCCTACAAAATTATTTTTTTTAATTAAAAAAAGATAGCCTTTTGTTCTAGGCAGTAACCAAGAGATGAATGATTAGTTCATTACATCAAGGAAAATAAATTCAATTTTGTAAACAATTACAAAGAGGTTTTTTTTTCAAATTATAAGAAATCATCATTGACAATATATTAGCATTATAAATGAATGTTTTATTCTTTATTTCATTACATAAATACTTAGGTAACCACTTCCTATTGGAATATTTATTTTTTAAGAACTAATTTATTGAACAAAATTATGTTACTATACCTACTCAATCTTATTCACTGAAATAAAATTATAGCTTTGTCATTTTTCTTACCATATTGTTCTCCAATACATGACGGAAGTCCTCAATAAGCCACAACCTACTCTGCTTCCCAAGCTTTCCTCCTGATTCAAAATGAACAATTTTTTCACCCATTTCTTGTAGTAGATCATGCATTCCCAAATTGTTGTTGTCATCCACAGTGATGAGAGATTTTTCCATGAGGATACTTATACCAATTCTTGCATCAAAACCACAATTCTCTAATATCTGTATTACATAATATTTCTTCCATTGTCTAAATAAAAATGCAATATCTAAGAATATCTCCTTCCACATTTCCTCTAGCCCATCATAACTTATTTTAAGTATATCAAATATTTCTCCCTTAGTTTTTTTAAAACTACCCAACGCACTTCGCCATTCTTCTATTGTTCTTCCAACCAAAAAGGAACCCAAAGTAACAAGAGCTAATGGAAGGCCATTAGCATATTTGACAACTGCTTGGGAGAGTTGCATATAACCTTTTTTGGGTTGCTCATTTTTGAAGGCTTTCAAACAAAAAAGTTTTAAAGCATCATCATCATTTAATCCATTAGGATTATATCTTTTAAGCACTCCATGTTGGATCAACACATGTTCATCTCTAGTTGTTATGATGATCCAACTTCCCAATCCAAACCAACCATACTCTCCAGCCAATTTTTCTAATTGGTCCAAATGGTCAACATCATCCATAACAAGTAGAACTTTTTTACAACATAACCTCTTCTTGATTATGTCAACTCCATCATAAACATTCCTTATATATATATTTCTATCCTCCAAAATGTCTGCAACAAGTTGTTGTTGTAATTGAGGCAAACCGTGTCTTTTTGAATCTTCCCTAACATTAGCAATAAAGCTAGAACCTTCAAAATGACTACGAAATTCATCATAAACAACTCTAGCAAGAGTTGTCTTCCCTAGTCCCCCCATACCATAAATCCCTATCATGCAAACATTATTCTCAAAACCTAAATATGAAGTGATAAATTTTGCCATAGTTGATTCCATTCCTATGAAGTTTTTGGTAATGCTTGAGGATTTAGAACTCAATTTCTCCATCATCTCTTTCACAATGTGTTGGATAAATTCGGACTCATGCCTGTGAAGAAGATAGAAAATATTTACATGATGGTCCAAACCAATTATAAATCATCATTTTCACAATGTGTTGGATAAATTTTGACTCATGCCTATGAAGAAGATAGAAAATATTTACATGATGGTCCAAAGCAATTGTAAATCATCCTTTTCACAATGTGTTGGATTAATTCTAACTCATGCCAGTGAACAAGATAGAAAATAACTACATGATGGTCCAAACACATTTATAAGACCACAGGGGAGGAAGAAAAATATTAGGCAAGAATACTCCATTACTCCTTGCTCAAAAACATGTGAATTCATTAGCTCAAGCAACGTAGATAGGACTACTCATATCAAAATTGAATACTATTTTAGTTAAATAGTTCAAATAGACATATTTTCAGAGCTGTAGTTTTCATTATACTTGGTTGAAACATATCCATCAAATTTAAGGTTGCTTGAGTACAAATATTAAAGGTTGCAAGTCTTTTCCTCGAGTCGAGGCCCAAATTAGGATTTTTTCTTTCACGCTTCAGAGAAGGTGTTCTTTAAATTTCTATTTAGACACTAATATCATTATAAACTACTGGAAGCTCTACTTCTTCAAAATTATGTAAACAGTGTTTTTATTGAATAAAATTATGTAAGCAATTGATTTGTGAATAAAATAGTAAAAAAATGTGCTTTAAGTTTTTTATTTACCCAAGACAATGATTGGGCCAAAACTAACTCTTTTATAAAGGACATACGTACCCAACGTAAACTTAATCCAATCTATAATTTGGAAAAGAGGTAATTTTGGGTTGTTAAAGCATCACATTGAGTTATAAAAAGTGTTATAAACATGAAAGTCAATATCATATTGGTACCAGCTGTACCGGCCATTAAACTAGTATCATACTAGAAATTTTTCTAGTGTTTTGTTGGTGTTGATATTTTAGCTAGTGCAATAAAAAATATCTAAAATTAAAAATTGAAGAACATGTTATTGAAACTAATACATTGGGTTAATGTACTTAGGCCAATATTTGGGCTCATAAAATATGTGGAATTTCAAATTATATGTTGGTATACATAAAAATAAATACAAACACACACACATATATGGTTATAGGAGTATATAAATAGTGGTAACCCTAAAATGGTTGTCTTATAGGTAGACTTTGAATAGAGAAGCCTGTGAGTTAACTTATCTTACCCCAAAAAAAAAAAAAAATTGTAATTTACCCTTTGGTTTGGTACTTTCACAATTTAGTATACAAAGTTTCAATTACTATATTTCAATCCTACTCCCTCCATTCCTCGTAGAATTAATTTTTTTAGTCATCAAAATGTATAGTCTGTCAACCATTTTATAGGTAAACTTTGACTAGAGAAGCCTGTGGGTTAACCTATCTCACCAAAGGAACAGGAAAAAAAAAAAAAAATGTAATTGCAATTTACCCCTTGGTTTGGCCCTTTCAAAATTTAGTATACAAATTAAGCTTCAACTACTATATTTAAACCCTTAAACCACAAGCTTGACAAAATAACCCCTCACAATTTCAACTAAATTATGCAATGGCAAAACCACAAAGTGAAAATTATGATTTACCAAAAAAGTAAATAACAACGAAGATAATAGACAATCTCAATAGATTTATAATTCATAGAAAGGAGTTATGTACTAAAACCAAGTAAATCTTTTTAAATTATTGCAAAGGAGCATTTCCAAAGTCCTCAAGCAGGGTCACAAACTATTTCTAATAAAACAACAAAATCCTAATTATTATAAGTTGTAATATTTCAATTCATGCATATTACGCTACATTCTAATAAATATTTATATTTTTCATGCTATATGAAAGAAGACTGCCTATTTAAATATCAAAATAAATAAATTTGTCATGAAAATTACCTATCTTGTAAATGCCAACCAGAGAGATTGGCCACTTCTCTCAAAGCAGTCCTCCATATTTCCACTATCTTTATGTTCCCTTTAAAGCGTTTTTCATGTTCATTAAAGGCTTGTCCAAAACTTCCCGTTTGTTTCCGGACATCAGAAGGATCCACGTCATAAAAAAAGGCCAAATCGTCAATCCTGTCTCTCTCATGCATCTAACGATCTTTGCAAGTTCATCCAAGCACCATGTTGAAAATGCATAATTTCTTGAGAAAATAACAATAGCAAACCTCGATTCTTCTATTGCTTTCAAGAGCTCCGGTGAAATAAATTTTCCTCTCTCAAGTTCTTCGTCATCCCTAAAGGTCAAAATGCCTTTCCGTTGCAAAGCAGCATATAGATGGTCAGTAAAACCTCTACGGGTGTCCTCGCCTCTAAAACTGAGAAACACCTCGTATTTCCATCGAGATGTTGAAGAAGCAGATGGTGATGACGTTGAGGCTCCTTGACTGCTCATGGAAACCATTGAAAGTATACTAGAAAATCTTAAACTATTACTCCATTATATAGAATTTTTTTAAAAAATAAGTACATCAATTAAAATTGAAGATCAAGAAATTAATGTCGAAGATGTATACAGTTTATTAAGAGAATGATTATATCAAACCTTGATTCTTCTTTTGCTCTTGAGAGCTGTAGCGAATTAGAGTTTCCTCCCTCAGGTTCACTATCGTCACTCAAGAGACAAACGCCCATCCATTGCCAAGCAGCAAATACAAGGTCTGTAAAACATTTTCCAAAACTATGCCGAAATGTTGAAGAAGATGATGAGGCTACTTGAGTGCTCATGGAAACCGTGGGAAATATACTGCTAAATCTGGAACTGTAATATAGATAACAAAATAAAGTACAATGAAATAAAACATAAGAGGAACAAAGAAAAAAAAAAAAAAAAAAAAAAGAAAGGAAAGCAAATTAAGGAAGAAGAAACAATTTGATATGGATGTTCCATTCGAAGGACAAATTGAAAGGAGAGAAATAAAACTATGTGTGAAAGATGACAACTTACAGAATTGGAAATTGAAATTACAGTAGACTAGTAGTGATTGTAGCGCTCGAAACCCACTTGAAACAAAGCCAGATCCAATTGCTATCAGATAATTGCGTGTTTAATAAAGGATTGTGCTCTGTTCTTTCTTTCTCTGTGGGTTTGTTTTCACAATTTCACATCCCCCGCTTTCGGTCAAGTCAACAACTCTTCTACCTGGTCTTTGGTCTTAACTCTTAAATGCAAACCAAGATACTATCAAATCTTTATTGCCTTTTTTATATTTTTGGTACTTCTATTTTGTGGTCATGTTAATTTGTTCGTAACAATTTGATAGTAATCAATTTGATTTTTAATATTTTTAACTTGTACTTAATTTGGTTCTTACTATTAACTCACTAGGCCTGTTCACGGATCGGGTTTGTACCCAATCGGGAACCAACCCGACCAAATTGAGTGGTCAAAATTTCAACCCATTGCTGACCGAAGTGGTTGATCGAATCAGGAGGGTTGAAGCTTCAACAAATGTCAAGTGAATTGGTTGGGGTTGAAAATCTGGATAATGACAAGAATCCAGCCAAGAAAAGATAAAAAAAATTAAAGAAATCTAACTACAAAAATTTGAAAAACAGCCGAAATTCGGTGAGATCTCACCAAATCCAACGAGATCTTGACCATTTTCGGCAAGATCTTGACTAGAACTAGCAAAATCTCACTGGATCTAGCCTAGATCTTCTTGAAAAATAAATCCGAAAATTCGCCAGATCTACAACTTCTCGCGGGAAAAATAGATGGATCGATCGATTTGGGTTTCTCAAATTTGAGAGGAGGAGATCCAATATCTAACCTGCCAATCTTGGTTTTTGGAGAAAGAAATCCATCGCCAACCAGCGGAGCAGTCAGTTCGGTCAGCCGTAGTCAGTAGGTTGGGTTCGGCAGTTCCTTGGACAGCCCTATAACTCACTAACAAAAAATATCTATTTGGCAAATATTGTGCACAATTGGCACACATATGGCTAATAAAAAAATAATAAAAACATTTAATTGCTATTAAAAAAGCCAAGTCAATCATTAAGAAAAAAAATCAGACGGTTTTTTTTTTTTTTGGTTTCTCACAGAGCTCCTCAAAGTTTTCAACCAGATACTAATCACTATTCGCACTAGATGGGCCCACGAAGTATATCAGAGGGTTAAAACCATAGCCAGATACATCTATAGAAACCCGTAAGTCCAAATTTGAAATACACATGGAATCTGAGTGGGAGCAAAATTACCATCTCTAAAAGGCTCTGCTTGTTCCTAAATAAAAAATAAAAAAGCTCTGGTCTGCCACCGACATTGGGGCACTTTCTTTAACCCAAAAGGCTAGTAGGTTTGGGTTCAACGATTAATATTATATCAATAATTTATTCTAGTTATTGTTGATTTATTTGTATGACACATGACTACATTCCTAAATTCTATCTCTAACTTCAACAAATTACAAATAGAGTACAAATTTGAACAATCTGAATATGAAAAGGTCAACTTCAACATGTTAAAGCAAAGGTATTGGTAAAGTGTTAAGGAAATTTATATTTGAAGTAATAGAGTTGGATATGATCTCAGATTTATCAACTTTCTATCAGTATTGGATATTCAAGGTATATAAAAGAAACTTGATAAAATAGTTAAAAATTTTATTCTATTTGGGAGGATATTATTAAAGAAAGACGAAAACAAGAGAGTATTATTTTATGTCAAAGACATTTATTGGATGCTTTGATTAAAAATGGGTTTACAGATAATCAAATCAGTCAACAGATTTTGGTATGATCTCTTTTCCTCTCTCATACACACGCGCTGAACACCAAGTTTGCTTTGTACATGAAATTTAGAAAGTACCTTGTATGTATTTCATAGATTTCAAGTGATAGAAAAATTATTGTTTCTTTCCTTGTACAAGAGCTACTTATTGCTGGCACTGACTCCAATAGCATGGTAACTGAATGGGCAATGGCAAAATTGATAAGAAATCAAGATGTCATGTATAAACTTCAAGCTAAACTTGAAAATGAAATTGGCACACACATTGTGAAATAATCTCATTTAACCCACCTTCCTTACCTAGAAGCTTGTGTCAAAGAGACATTGAGATTATACCCTCTTGGACTACTACTCATTCTTCATTGTTGTGCCTTACAAACATGCCTAGTAATGGGCTATACAATTCCTCAAAGACTCATATTTTGGTTAATGTTTGGGCAATAGGTCGAGATCCTACGGTCCTCAATAATCCATTGAGCTTCAAACCCAAGCTGTTTCTTGACTTATCTTTGGATTTTAAGGGAACTAATTTTGACTATACTCCTTTTGGAGCAGGAAGGAGGGGTTGCCCTCGACAACCTTTGGCTACAAGGCAACTTCTGTTTATTTTGACTGGTTTCTTCCGGGCAATATAAAATCAACCGAGTTAGACATGAATGATCATTTAGCCATAACATTAAGGAAGAAGCAACCTCTACAACTTATTCCTAGAGGAAGAAAATAGTTTTGTACCATTTCTTGTGTAATATTAGTTTTCAAGATGGTTTTTTTGTACCATTTCTTGTGTGATATTGTATTTTGGCTATTACCTTTTAATTAAGAAGTTGCGCATCATTTCTTGTGTTGTATTAGTTGTTACATATTACAGTGTGACAAGCACCAGGTCAACAATTATTGCTAGCTGAGGGTTTGTTTGGTAAGGATTATGGAAAAAATTAGAAATAATATAAAAATGAGGGAACAAAGAAGATATTAATTTTCTATCCTATATTTGTTAGGAATGATAATAAAGTCAAAAGTGAGAGGATAAAATGTTACAGTATCTTTCTTTCTTTGGTCAAGAAGGAAAATTGGTGAAATTAAATGGTGATTTGTAGAAATTTACATTAATCATTTTGTGAATTATTGAATTGCTGCCTAGTTGTTTTGGATTGTGAATGCTTAGATACTTCTCTTTTTAATTACTCTATTTTGGGAACTATCTTTTAGTTGATCAAGTATTACATGACTTCTTCTGTTTTCATTTCACTAAGTTTCAATTTCCAATATGTAGACATAGGGGTGTTCGCGGTACGGTGCGGTGCGGTTTTGAGCCATTTTTAGCACTGCACTTTGCGGTGTGGTTTAGCTAAATTCATAACTGCACCGCACCTTATTTTTGCGGTCACATGTGCGGTGCGCGGCGCGGCGCGGTGCGGTGCGGTGCGGTTTAAAGTTTAGCCAAAACCATAACCGAACCACACCGCACCTCATTTTTGCGGTCACATATGCAGTGCGGTGTATAAGATGCGGTTTGAATGATTTGAAGTTTGTATATTTTTCAAAATTTGGACTTTTTTTACCCAGCCCAAAACTAATTTTTCTCTTTGTTTTAGTCCAAGTTTTAAACTGTTGAGCTAGTTTTTCTTTATTTTGAACCGGTTTTCCTAATCAACATTTGCTAGGATTATCAATTTTTTTTTTTCAACTAGGGTTATTAAACTATTAATAATATATTTAATATTAAAAATATCAATATATAGAGAGGGTGCGGTGCAGTGCAGTTTGTGCGGTTTTTTTATTATAAAACCGCAAACCGCACTGCACCATGCGGTGTGGTGCAGTGCAGTGCAAAATCACTTGCGGTGCAGTGCGGTTATATCATTTTGCAGGCAATTTTGGTGCGGTTTGTGCAGTTTATGCAGTTTGGTGAACACCCCTATTTAGACATATCAAGGAAGTCAATCTCGAACCCAAGACTATACCGGTTTGACCAGTGGAACGATATATTTCGATACCAGTCAATACCAATGTACCGTTTCGGGTTTACTGTTATTTTTTATATTTATAAATATATATATGTGTGTGTGTGTGTGTGTGTTAATAAATATAAGAGTTTACCTTAAAACATTACTTCAATTCAAAACAAATTATTCATGATTTTAGACTTTAGCATCAATTAAAAAAAAAAACACAATATAAAAAATAGAAAATTAATTTTTCATTGCATACTAAGAAAATAAATAATACTAATAAGTTAATATAAATAAGTTACCACTCTATCCTTACAAAAATTCAAAAATTACAAAACTAAAAAAAAAAAAAAAAATTGTATTGGCCGGTACGGCCGTTGTTTAAACTGGTATGAAACGTTAACGTTTCGATACCAGTATATGTACTGATACGGTACATATCAACTGGTACACCTGTATCGGTATGGTATCAACCACCTTAACACATACACATGCCTCCTATGTGAAAGGGAATTAGGTATTTGAACAAGTCCAGAACACAGCATTAATGAATTCTCAAACAAGCTCCCTTCTTATTAAAGCCCTTCCCATTTTCAGACATTGGGTTTCTACTCAGCCATGTTAATGACTCAGCCATGACAATTTGTCAGGCTACAACACGGTGGGGCTGGGTTTGTAATTAGCTACCAAATCATTACATTGGACCGGGATATGTGCGTTAATTAATAACCTGGTGGAAAACCCATCAAATGCAGGCCCGTTTTTCTTTCACGTTAGCCCACATTTCAAGTTAATAAGATCCACTTGGTTAATCTTTAAAAATAACAGAACTTAGTCTAATACTAACTCAAGACCGCAATTATCCCAAAGCAAAACACAGGACTCTAGCCAGAATGGTCACCATCAACGAAGGGAGTTCTTTTCTATTTAAATTAATAACATACCTGTCTGATGCACGAATTAATACAAAATCATGATGTAACCAAAAAAGATATTTTATATTATATAATTGAATTTTTTTTATAAGAAAAATAGTTGTTAATAAAATGTTTCATGCCTCAAAAGTTTTGTGATTCAACTTATTGACATTTTTTAGTATTTTTAAAAGAAGACATTCAAAATTTAAATCTTCCATCTTACATAATTGTCACCAAAAAAAAAAGTTTCACGCAATCATATTCAAGCATTATTATAAATTCTTTGAGTTCATCTCACAAAACATCAACAAACTTACGTATTAACTTGAAAAGTCAAGGTGTTAATACAGACAATTTTTTTTTCCATTTGAAAATTATGTATTAACATATGATTTCTTTAAAAAGTAATGATTCCTAGCAAAATCTCTCAACCTGATGTCTGTTCATTTGAAAATTGTGTCTGCTATATCTTAAAAAAAAAAAACAATAATCTCTTATACAAAAAGCCATTTTAGCATGTTTTAGATGTAAAATGACCTAAATCTAGTTTAATGACTAACACGATCCATAACCGTATATCATACTGCCCTGTATGTATTAATTCATTCTCATGGTAAAACAATCATTATAGAACAGATACTATATAAATCATATCTTCTCTATTAAAAAAAAAAAACCCTAAATCTCTAGTGTATACAAACCATCTAGTCCATGGTGTTTGTACAAACAAACCAAATAATAATAAAGACAAATTATAAGAAAGAGAGGAAGATAAAGACAAATTAAAGGGTCAAGTTGGTATCTCTCTCTAAGTGAATGAAGGAATATGTATAATAGATATCTTATATATCCTTATCCATTTCTTGTTATTTTGCTTGAAAACATAGCGAAAATTGGGGAAAAGTTATGCTAAGTATATTGAATACTTAATTAGTTGATTTTTATAATATCTTTGAAATTATTCAAAAATAATATAAGCTATGCTACTATAAATTGAAATATAATATAAGAAATAATATATTTTAGAGAATATTTTTTTTAGTTTCCGAAATGTTCACTTGAATATTTTATAGATATAACATATCTGTACCTAAATCTTATTTATCCTATCTTGTATATTACTAACTATGTTCTAAATCTACTTTTTTGTTTATATCCACATATTAAATTTTTTTTTATAATTTCATCAGCACCTATCCTGGGTGAAAGATATTTTACAAACTATATCATTTAAAAGAAGTTTCTGCAAATAAATTAGTATTTTTCCTCATGAACTTGCAAGAGGTTTTACTTCCTATAAGTGTTTTGATATGGTTTTAGAATTATAGACATAATGTTATAACTTTACAAATTTATCTTGTAAGAGCATTCTCATCAAGGGAAGTAAAATTTTTAGCATATACCATCTCAAAACAATACTTTTTAGCTTTTAACATCTCATTGTATAATACGTCATACATCATAATACTTTTTTTACTACATTTAAATTTTTTTTTTCCTCTGTTTCTTCCTCTCTATCTCTCCCTTTCTCTGAAAACCCACCACTTTCTTTGCAAACCCACACGCATGGCTAGCCACTGCCGACCAACACCATAGAAAACAAAAAATAAAAATAAAACCACCCGCTAGCACCACCACAGCTACAGCAACTGCCACTGACACCACCACCCACAACCATGACCACCAACCACCAAAATCATAACCAAATTACAAACCCAAACCCACAACCTCATCACCATTCACCACCAACAACCGAAAAAAGAAAAAGAAAAACAACCCTCCAAAATCGCAGTTAAATCACAAACACACAACCTCATCACTACCAACAATCGGAAAGGGAAAAAGAAAAACAACCACCAAGAGAGACCCACACAATCAGAGACCTGTCGATTAGAGACCCACGCCAAACTCTTAGCCAATGACTCACGCCGATCTACCCTTAACGCTGATGTTCACACCGATCAGAGACCCATGAACCCAGACCCACAAAATCAAATCACCCCGCCGTCAAGCTCTACCTCCATATCGGCGACAACACTCCGAAAGCGAAAAGCATTTATTGTCCAGTGGCGTTAGGGCTTTGAAGTTCTGACCGACAAACCTTGGAGGGGAGGAGCTCAAACCTTGAAATTGAGAGAAACATAAGCTACAGGGAAAGAGAGAAAAGGAACGTGAGAGAGGAGAGCGAAGAACGAAGAGAAAAATAAAAAAATAAAAAGAAAGGGAAAAGTGACTGGGCATAAAATATAATTTTTCGTGTAAGATTTAAGCTACAATGAGCTTCTATTGATACAAGCTCACTGTAGCTATGTGTCAAAAATTTTGCTATTCGAAATTTTTGATGGTGTAGCTTTTTTTGTATTTTGATTAGGGCTGTCCAGACCCGCCCGCCGCCCGACAACCCGTCCAAACCTCCCGACGCCGACCCGATTTCGGCCCGAACTGAACGTCTAGTCGGTCGGCGGCGGGTTGCTGTTCTCAAAAACCGACGAAGGTGGGTCGAGTGGCGGGTTTGCATCTCCAAAACCCGAGCAACCCGAACCCAACAGAAACTATAAAAAAATCCTACCAAATCCTGCAAAAACAAGCCAGATCCGGCGAGATCTCGACCAAATATGGCTAGATCTAGTGGGATTTTGCCAGATCCGGCCACATTTCAACAATTTCTAGCTAAAAAAAGGCAGATTTCAGAAAAAAAAAAAAAAAATGCAATTCCGGCATGTTTTCCATATTCCGGCAATATTTTTCCAGTATCCGGCAAGTTTTTTGAAGTTTCCGGCGGATTTTCCAGTTTCCAGCTAAAATTTCAAATTCCGGCGACTATTTTTTTTGCAGATTTCAACTCCTTTTTTAATTCTGGCAACCGATCCGACCCGACCGACGTTCACCATCACCCGAAACTGAACCGACCGATTTTTCTGGCGGTCGGTTTCGGGTTACTCTGCCCTTCACCTGCCGCCGGCGGGTCGAGTCCGGGTTGGGTCGAAAACCGACCCGGCCCGACCCGTGGACAGCCCTAATTTTGATGGTAAAATTTAACATATACCACTTTTAGCTTCCTTAATGGGAATGGTCTAACAATAGACTTAATCTTACCTGTGTATCACTGTTTCAATGGTTTTTCCTTTTTTTAATTTTTTAACGAGAGAGCTTGTGTCCTAATCGAGTGCAGGGATGAGAGCTAAAAGTTCACTTAATCTTACCTGTGTACCACTTTTAAATTTTTTAGCATTTAGCATCTCAAAATGTTACTTTATCCATTTTACCACTTCACTTAAAATACATCCAACTTCAAAAGTTCTATTTTTTTAGCATTTCATTTAAAATAATATTAACAACTCATTAAAATAATAACAAAAAATCCCCACAAAATCTATAACAACCAACCACAACTCATCACCACCCGCCACTGCCACCTCCACCGCCAACCACAAACACTGTGGCATCCATAACTCACCACCCACCGCAAGAAAGAAAAAAAAAAAAAAAAAAAGGACAACCTATAACCACCAGCCACAAGACAACCCACCATCACAACCACAACCCACCACCACAGCAAAACCCACAGCCAAGATCAACTACCACCGCCACTACAACCACCAATCCACAATACCCACACCCAAAATCAATCACCACCACCACCACAACTAAAAATCCACAAGACCCACACCCCAAATCAACCACCACCACCATTACAACCACCAATCCACAAGACCCACCCCCAAATCAAGTACCACCACGGCACCACCGCCAATCCACAAAACTCACTCCAAAAATCAACCACCACCACCACAACCAACAATCCACAAAACCCACACCTAAAATAAACCACCACCACCTCCACAACCACCAATCCACAAAACCCACTCTCAAATTCAACAACCACCACCATCACCACAAAAACTCACACAAACCCACTGAAACAACCAACCTTAGCCCACAGCACCACCGAGACCCATTAAGCAACCTAACAACCTAGCAACCCACCACCGCCGGACCCACCAAGGCCCATCAAGACCCATCAAGACCACCGAGACCCATCAAGCAAACCTCCACTTGCAGGCAGACCCACCACCGTCAAACCCACAACCCACTTGCAATCATCAACGACCCCATCAGACCCACGAAAGCCCAACAACGAGAACGACAGATGAGAGAGAACGAGAATGAGAGAGTGAGAGTGATAGTCTAAGGAGAGAGAATTAAAAATATTTAAAAATGATAACACCTTGCTACAGTGTGTTCTAAAAAATAAGAGTGCACTGTAGCAAGATGTCAAATTTTTTAGAATATAGGATCTTTGATGGAGCAAAGTTTTGTGGTTTCAGATGCTGAAAATAGCATTTTAGCACTTATAGCATTTTTGATAAGAATGCTCTAAGAGAATTTAGCATTTTCATTAAAGTTTTCAAAAATTTTAGCATTTAGCATCTTGAATAGTCACTTTAACAATTTGGACAACTCATTTTATAATACACCCAACATCAAATATTTTATTTTTACCTTCATCTCATTAAAATAATATAAACAACTTATTTAAATAATATATAACTTCCAAAAAAAAGTTCATAGCAACCAACCACTTTCACCACCACCACCATTACAATGGCAGCCACAACTTACTAGAAAAAAATTTTCAAAAAAAATTCAAAACAAAACTACAACCACAAACACAACAACAACTACCATCATCAACAACCCACCACAAAACCCATTAAAATAGACCAACACCACCAGTCACAATAACCACCATTACAATCACTAGCCACCTCCAAAAAAAAAAAATCCACGAAGACCACCACCATAGCACAGCAAACCACGACCCAAAACCATTTACCACCACCACTTTTTTTTTTTTTTAGAGAGAGCTTAAGCAAGAGGAGAAGAAGAAAGAGCAAAAAGAGAAAAGGAGATAAGAAAAAGACAAATAGAAAAGAATGGAGAAGAAGAAGCCAGCAAATAAAGAAGTTTTTAGAAGAAAGACAAATACATATCATTTAAGAGGAGAAGAGAGAGAATGAAATATTTTTTTTTTTAAAGATTGTTGCTACAGTAATCTATCAAAGATGACAACTTACTATAGCTTGGGTGCTAAATGTTTTAGCTTTAGCATCATTGATGTAGATGCATTTTATTGTTTGTGTTGCTAAAAATAGCATTTTAGCATTTTAAAACTTTTGATACAAATGCTCTAAGTTCACCACATAACAGAGAGATTCTCCTTTAGTGGCGGCGGCAGTGGCACAGTTGCAGAGAATCTCATCATTATTATTTTGTTAAAACAAAATTATTTATATTTAATCCAAACTTAATAAGGAGTAAAACTCTCTCTCTCTAACAAGTCCAACTTAAACTCAAATTTCTTATTCCTTAACTTCTTTTAACTTGTACGTGACCTTCCCATTGAGAACAAGGCAAAGAATCATGACAGTAATAGGTGTAAGAAGAAGAATTTATGTGGCCCAAGCCCACCAAGAATAGTGAAGTTGGAGTTCCTAAATCCAACCCCAAACAGTAAAGATTTGTATAGAGAGTGGGAGAAACAAGTGTGGGCTTCGCCCTAGGACACAAATGGGGAAAGAAATATTAAATGGCTAAAGATTAAATAGAAGAAAGGTTCTTTACAATATTGCTCGAGGGAAACTGTTCTTGATAGTTACAGATACTGTTCACTCTTTCTCTCAGTTGCAACCCCTTTTGTTATATTTTCTCCTTAATTCTTGCTCTCCTCTTTTATCTGAGAGTCCATTTTCCTTATATACTCCATAGCATATTGCATCCTAGCCCTTCATATCTAATCTTTCTTCACCTCCTTCAGACACTTGTCCCTTTAGACTTCTTGTGAAGGTGGTGGAAGGAGTTGATGAGCTGTGGATTGACTATTTAGGTCACTTCCTTATTAATGCAGCTGATAAAGCAATTGCCAACCATTTAATGCAGAGGATCAGGTGAGCCTTTTACAAGAAACCTTCTACAAAGATCCCACCTAACCCCTGAGACACCCAAGGATGCTTCGCCCCTTCCCATTCCATCCTCCAACCACCTCACTCCTCGGCCCATAAATGCTCCTCCCAGAGGAACAACTGAAAGCTACAACGGTGCTTCCTATCTTCGGTCCTCAAGTCCCCACAATAGGCTTCCCATAATACATTAAATCTAAGAAGAGAGGGGTTATCCAAATCATCATAATCAACTTGCATCGCAAACACTTATCCAATTGAATCATTAGAGGGACAACACAAAGATATCAATAAAACATTATAAACAAATTAACAAGAAATCTACCATTGTAGAATCAAGATCTGAAACTATCATGAGACAGGCAGAACCATTGAGGCGATCCATAAGTACTCTATTTCCTAAAGTCTGCATAGAAATCAGGTAAATTACCTAATACTTGATAATGTTCATAACATGAGCATTTAAAAATTCTCTATTTCAATAAAAAGAAAAAATAGGAGCTCAAAATTGCAACTTGATGGCAATCAGGGGCTCAGTCCATATCCTTAAGTGTTGCTTTTGATTTCCACGGTATCAATAACTAAAAAAAAAAAATTATTTTATGGTTTTCATGTATTTTTTAAAAAGTGCTTTCGTACATGAACCACCAAACCCTATGCCTAGGACTTTATATGATTTTTTTTCATCATTTAAAGTTTAGACTCGTTAAAATTTAAAACTTATTGCTTTATGAGTTTGTGTACTTTTTTCTTTTTCTTATATTTCTCTTTTAAATAGTTATATATTTTTTGTATTGATTCAATAACTTATTCTTTAATTAAATATCTTTTTTGGTATTTTGGAAGTTTTAACATCTGAATTTGTGTTAGTTTCTACAATATTTGAACATATTTAGCAGATTTCAATGACTATACCATGTATTATTCTTTCGAAGATAATCAATTTTTCTTTTATATTTCTCTATTATGTAATCATATACATTTTTTTTTTGTTTCAAAAATTTATAGGAAGTAAATCTTATGATTCTTTAATATATTTTGGCATTTCAAAAGTTTTAGTATCTAAATTATTCTTTTGATAGTAACACATCAATCTCTTATATTTCTCCATCTATAATTTGTAGGCTATCTTTTGATTCCTTTCAATACTTATAGTCATGGATTATTCTTTTGAATATAACTCATATTTCTCTTATATTTTTCTATTATTTAGATATATATATATATATATATATATGTTTTTGTTTCAATAGTATCTAAGCGGTGAATCATCTGATTCTTTATTTTTTTTTTATTTTTTTTTTGTCTTTTAGAATTTTTAATATCTGAATTTTTGAGTTATTTTTTTGCAGTATCTAGAACTGTGTAACAAATTTTTGTAAGCCATTGTACGTTCAAGTTGTAAAATTGTAACACAAATTGAAGTCATTCAAGAGCAAATCATGCAATAATGTAATTTCTTAATCAATATAAGATTTTATAAAATTATTTTAATCTACCTCACAAATAGGTATGTTCCAGTGCATAGCACAGGTTAGCGACTAGTCTATATATTACTAAAAGCTGAAGCGTAAAATTTAATATTACTACGCTCACGTTGAGCCACATCAGTAGCCATGTCATTTCCATAATATTTTTTTGTAATTTCCCAACAATTTAAAAATAGATTTTATCAATTTTAAAATAATAAAATAAATCTCACCTCTATCTTCACCATAAAAGCCACTTCTTATTAAATCAATTCCCACTACTATCTCCACCATAAAGCCCATTTATTAATTCCCACCACTATCTCCACCATAATTACCACCACTATATCTATATATCTATATCTATATTTATAGCAGTTTCTCTCTTCATCTTTGCCAAAACCTACAGTTTCAAACTCTTAATCTAATTCTCACTAGCATTTTCCCTTAAAAACCAACAAACACAATGTTTCGGCTTTAGCAAGTTACAAATCTCACCTCTATCTCCACCATAAAGCCCACTTCCTATTAAATTAATTCCCATCACTATCTCCACCATAAAGGCCATTTATTAATTTCCACCACTATATCTATATATTTGTATCTATATCTACATCAATTTCTCTCTTCATCTTTGCCAAAACCTACAGTTTCAAACTCAATCTAATTCTCACTATCATTTTCCCTTAAAAACCAACAAACACAATGTTTTGGCGTTAGGAAGTTACAAATCTCACCTCTGTCTCCACCATAAAGCCTACTTCATATTAATTTAATTCCCACCACTATCTCCACCACCTCCACCATAAAGCCCATTTATTAATTCCCACCACTATAGCTATATATATATATATATATATATATATTTATATCTTTATCTATATCAGTTTCTCTCTTCATCTTTGCCAAGACTTACAGTTTCAAACTCTTAATCTAAGTCTCACTAGCATTTTCCCTTAAAAACCAACAAACACAACGTTCCGGCTTTAGGAAGTTACAAATTTGTTCCTTTCATATTCCTTTTCCCTCAACTTCTTTCTTCATCTCTCTCTACATTCTTATCTCTATCCCTCTATCTAAAACGTCAAAGCAACCTTCTCTCATTCCACTATATCTATATATCTATATCTATATCTACATCAATTTCTCTCTTCATCTTTGCCAAAACCTAGAGTTTCAAACTCAATCTAATTCTCACTAGCATTTTCCCTTAAAAACCAACAAACACAACGTTCAGGCTTTAGGAAGTTACAAATCTCACATCTATCTCCACCATAAAGCCTACTTCATATTAATTTAATTCCCACCAATATCTCCACCATCTCCACCATAAAGCCCATTTATTAATTCCCACCATTATCTCCACCATAATTCCCACCACTATATCTATATATTTATATCTTTATCTATATCAGTTTCTCTCTTCATCTTTGCCAAAACCTATAGTTTCAAACTCTTAATCTAATTCTCACTAGCATTTTCCCTTAAAAACCAACAAACACAACGTTCTGGCTTTAGGAAGTTACAAATTTGTACCTTTCATATTCCTTCTCCCTCAACTTCTTTCTTTATCTCTCTCTACATTCTTCTTTCTATCCCTCTATGTAAAATGCTAAAGCAACCTTCTCTCATTCTACAACCCTTCCTTCTTCTTACCTATCGCATTTATTTGAATCTAACAATGATGAAGAAGCATGTTGGTTGAATCCGAATTGTTTAAATTGGAGCTATTGACAACGGTGTTGTTGAAGGCAAGAGTGGCTTGGATGATCGCCTCCTAGGCTGTTCATTTCTCCAACCTAGAAGACTGTGTTGTCTTGCACAATGATTTAAAGGCTTCCCAACAGGTTTATAACTCCAAAGATCAAAACTTTGTTTTTCCTTTTTTGTTTAATGGGTTTCGTTGAAATTTACTATATGAATGAAATGTTTTATTTCTAAACGTGGGATTTGAAGAATTTTTACTTATTTTGTATTATTACATGAAGCCCAATTAGTGGAAATGCAAATCGAAACATATGGGAAGAATAGAAAGTAGTCTTTTTTTTTTTGGATCAAGAAATGGATGTGTGAATATATATGGAGACGATGGCGATAATTAGTTTGTTGATAAATCTTTAATTTGCAAATAATTTGGAGGCTATGCTTAGCAAGTTGTTATATTTAAAGTTGTTTTAATATGTGGTTAAATGCTATCCTTTACTTTGAAGCAAACTGGCTGTGTTAGATAGTGATTACTTAGAGTTTTGTTGTTACATTTTAATTGTACATCAATTCATAATTTTTGTGCTACTATTTAAACCCCTATTTTAAACTTGGATAAATTTCATAGTGTTACATGTGCACAAATAGTTTGATAAAATTCTTAAGTGATGTTTCATTGGCCTTTTTTAAAAATTGCATTTTTCATACATAATAACAAAAGTTGCCAACAATTTTTTTTTATTTGGATTATGTTTCTCCAATTTAAAATGAATTACTGGCTTCTGTGGATATTCAACAATAAAATTTCATCTTTCTATTTCAAATACTAATCCCTAATAATACAAAATAAATTCCATGACAAAAACATCCAATCACCATAAAAGAAAGTATCACGCGCAACGCGCGGGTCGACAACTAGTATTACTAAAAGTTGAAGCGTAGTATTTAATATTGCTATGTTCACATTGAGCCACGTCGGCAACCATGCCATTCCCATCCTCTTTCCTAAATTTATCCTACAATTTATATCTATATATTACTACAAGCTAAAGTGTAGCATTTAATGTTGCTACGCTTATATTGAGCCACGTAAGCAGCCATGTCATTCTCATCCTCTTTCATAAATTTATCCTACAATTTTATAATATTTTTTTATCAATTTTAAAATACTAATAAAACTAAAATTATTTCCAGCCTATCTCCACTATAAAACCCACTTTTTTTTTTTTTTTTTAATGTAATTCCACTAGCCCGCTTCTTTTATATTTAATTCTAAGGTAAAGCTCAAACCCAAGCATTTTCAACCAAAAACCCTTTGAAAGTCACAGTTACAACTTCCTAGATTTCCTTCCCTTTTGTTTCTCACGCAAAGCATTTTCCTTCCCCTTCCCCACCTTCTAACGGCAGATTTCACATACAAACCATGTTACTTCCCCTTCCCCACATTCTGACAGCATACTTCTTATGTAAAATGTGTTCCTTCCCCTTCCCCACCTTCTAACAGCAATCTCTCTGTCTTCCTTACTTCTCTCCTTACGTTAGCAGTCATGTCATTCACATCCTCTTTCCTAAATTTATCCTACAATTTTGAAATAGTTTTTATCAATTTTAAAATACTAATAAAACTAAAATTATTTCCGAACTATTAAACTAAAATTATTTCTAGCCTATCTCCACCATAAAGCTCACTTCTTTTAAATTTAATTCCACCAACTCGCTTCTTCTAAATTTAATTCGAATATAAAATCCAAACCTAAGTCTTCTTAACCGAAAACCCTTTGAAAGTCATAGTTACAACTTCCTGGATTTCCTTCCCTTTTGTTTCTCACACAAAATGTGTTCCTTCCCCTTCCCCACCTTCTAACAAAAGATTTCTCACACTAACCGTGTTACTTCCCCTTCCCCACATTATAACAGCAAACTTCTTATGCAGAATGTGTTCCTTTCCCTTCCCCACCTTCTAACAACAATCTCTCTATCTTCCTTACTTCTCTCCTCACGTTAGCAGCCATGTCATCCCCATCTTCTTTCCTAAATTTATCCTACAATTTTAAAATAGTTTTTATCAATTTTAAAATACTAATAAAACTAAAATTATTTCCAAACTATAAAACTAAAATTATTTCCAGCCTATCTCCACCATAAAGCCCACTTCTTTTAAATCTAATTCCACCAGCTCGCTTCTTCTAAATTTAATTCTAATATAAAATCCAAACCTAAGTCTTCTCAACCGAAAACCCTTTGAAAGTCATGATTACAACTTCCTGGATTTCCTTCCCTTTTGTTTGTCACACCAAATGTGTTCCTTCCCCTTCCCCACCTTCTAACGGAAGATTTCTCACACTAACCGTGTTACTTCCCCTTCCCCACACTCTAACGGCAGATTTCTTACGCAAAACACATTCCTTCCCTTTCCCCACCTTCTAATGGCAATCTCTCTATCTTCCTTACTCCTCTCCCCACAGTATATAAATATTGACAAAAACTGGATGCTTCTGTTAAGGTATCTCTAGATCCCAATTTGTTTTGTACTCTATTCTTTTGCTTCATTGCTTGATGTTTTTTATTCCCTTTTTACATTTTGTTACTGCCTACTCTCGCTTGAGTGTTGTGACGCGGCCCAGATTAATTTGTGTAGAATGTGCAAAATAAGGCAAAATTGTTGCAACTGGAGCAATTTCCTCTGTATTTATTACAATGCCAAATATTTGTGTCAGTGTAGATTGATACCCAAGTTCATTAGATTGGAGTTTTCAATATTGTAGTAGATCACCTCTGTGATAGTGGGATAAAAAATCTGTGTATGTATTCCAATTTTTTTTTTTTTAAATGTAGCAAATATCTGTGTCACTGTAGATTGGTACCGAAGGTAATTCGATTGGAGTTTTGAATATTGTAGCAACTTTCTTTGTGATTCTGGGATGAGAAATCTATGTACCCAAGGTCATTCGATTAGAGTTTTCAATTTTGTTGCTGCGCTTCTGTTAAGCCAACTTATCATCCACGTTATTGCCACTTCATTATTTTTTATATTTATTTTTTACTTTTAATTTTTTTTGACATTATTAATTATATAAATACATTGGCCTTACAAATTCATTTTGGTTAGTTTTAACTTTACATATTTATCTACTTTAATTTTAATGTTATAACTAAGTACTATCTATTCATATTCCTCTTAGACAATTTTAACTTTACATATAATTTTGCCCATTTATCTTCCTTTATTTTGTCTCTTCTAATTCTCATCATCTTACTATAAATATGTCACTCTCTCCCATTTTATGCACATTTTATTTTCCCACACAAAAAGGTTCTCTCTCTCTCTCTCTCCATTCATTTTTTGTTGGATTTTTATGAAGTTTGTACACCCATTGTTGTCTTATTATTGACTAACTCATATGTGTTCCTTCATACTTATATGTTTTTCATCATTTTATTTGTAATACTAAATACTTTTAATGTTGTTGACCAGATTTTGGGGAAAATTATATTATAATATATCCATATTTTGTGTTATTGTCATGTTTTAGTTTATTTGGAAAATAGTTGGATAGTTTAGACAATATGATGAAGAACAGTTAGTGCAGTTGAGGAAGACGGTCTTTGTGCAGTTTCCTTTCGTTGTTTGTCAATATATTGTTTAACAAATTAGTACCAAATTGTTATATTTTTATTATATGATGTTTTTAGATGTGTGAATAACTGTTTTTAAACATTTACGAATATTTTGTATTGCTCATCTTCCTTATCTCATTTGTGTGTTTTTTGAGATTTTTAAGAAAACGAATTCAATTTCGAGTTAAAAATTATTTATTTATCTATTTATTTTTCGCATGTTGGATTAAATGTTAGATTAGATTATGACAATATTAACACAATATTTGGCTTGATTACAATCATCATGTATAATAGAGTAAAATTTTTAAATTTGATTATGCATTGAATATTGACTTGATCACATCACATTTGAAATGTTTTACATATTCGGGAAAATGAGTTTGACTTTGATGTGAGTTTTACTTTTCCCTTTCTTTTTAATTTGAATTGTAATTTTGTTTTATAAATATTTTTGATACGTTTCTCGGTGTTTAATTGTACAATAGAAAAAATTGGGTTTGAAATAGTTTATTTAAAACTAAATAATAATTGCCAAATTTTAGTTACTTGATACACAAAATGTTATAAATAATTTTTATTTAAAGTTTAATATTTTTTAACTTTTTGAATTCCTAAAAAAAAATTGTATTCTTTTCATTTTGGTATAACAAAAATTATATATTTGTAAGGTCGCAATTTGTACCTAAGCCCCACAAGAGGAAGAGTATAGGCCTAAAGAACCCAATACAATAAATTTATAGAGAGTGGGTCAGAAATTTTGTTTCTAATGAGCTTAAACGATAACAACAATGGCCCAAGATCCCCAAATAATAAGGATTGATGGGTTTATATGATGAAACTTCTCCTCAGACTCAAGCCAAGGAACAGATTCTTATATTTCTTCTCTCTAAAAGATTAATTACAAACATCCAGTCTACAATGTTTACTCTTTCTATTTCTCAATCCCTTCTTCTCCGAGACCCTCCTCCTTCTTATATATCCTCTTCTCCCTTCATCTTTGCTCCCCACGTATAGATTTAGACTACCCCCCTTTAATACTTGTCCCATTAGCCCCTTCTTCAAGTTTTTAGGTAATAGCTGTAAGACTAAAAATCACTGTTCAGATATCACTTCCTCATTAATGTGGCCAGAGACTTAGGTACAGAGTATTCAATGCAGTGGTAGCAGCTTTCTCTAAAATATTTCTCAGCTGTTCTTGCTCTCTGTGCCCTAGTGAAACATATCTTCATCCACGAAACCTCCTATAATATCATTCTAGTCAACATGACGTACTATCTAACCTTTACTTCACTTATCCAAGGAGATACACCTCTTGGGATTACTTCCATTAACTTCTTCCACCACATTTGCTTGTGGGTCTTTAAGTTTGATATCCTTATTACCATTAAACCTTCCTCGGACAAATAAACGGCCTCGAACTAAGCCCATGGCCCAAAAACGCATCTTGGGCCTTTTATCCCCACAATATTACATTTGTGATTGTCACTATAACAAATAAAAATATGATTATGAAATACATTAATATTTATTAAATTAGTCGTGGGTTCCAGTTAACTCAACTGGTAAAATCTTTGATGGTTGAATAAGAGATCTGGGGTTCAATTCCCGCCTACACCAAAAACCGATTGGTGTCTTGGTCTGATAATAAAGAGTTATTATCAAGAACAAACGACATAAGTTAAAACTATCTCAAAAAAAATTATTAAATTAGTCCAAACTACAAAAATAAATTTAATGAGACCTCCCTAAAAATATTATCACCCGCAACACGTAGAATCCATGACTAGTTAATATAACATATAGAGACACACTTTAACCCAAAAAGCCTAAGCCCACTGTGTATGTGCTCAATTGTATTATATTAATTATTCATTCTTCTCATCATTATTCAATGTGGGACTTCATTCACATGTATAACCCAACAATCTCACATTCATGTGTGGGTCTCTACCTCTCTGTAGGCTTCAAGACTTCTCTGTGGGGCCATAAACAAGTCCTACACACTCCCCATTGCCTAATGGGCCTTTCCATTTACTAATGCATCATCCATGGGACTCCACGTGTCAATCTCGCATGTCTTTTATCCTCCATGGGAACCTTGCACCTCATCGTTGTTTAGCACCATTGACAAAAATACTCCTTTGTTGGGTCCTTTTCAAGATCATCTGTATGGGCTTTATGGGTTTGCTTGGTGCAATATATCGTCCCCGCTCCAACTGCAAAAGAGACCCACCTTGCTCCATTTGCGAAACGGCTTCAAGTACACATATCCCGTTCCTGCTCTAACTGCAAAAGAAATCTCAATAATCTTGCCACCTTTGGCCCCACACCACTATGGGCTCTAATACCACTTGTTAGGAAGATAAACACCTTGAGGAGCTTCCTTGAGTAATTAATATAACATATAAAGACACACTTTAACCCAAAAAGCCTAAGCCCAATGGGTATATGCTCAATTATGTTATATTAATTATTCATTCTTCTACCACAATACTCTCTTGGTGTGATGGTGGTCACTCCATAAATATAAATACTTATGGGGTGTGAGAGGGTAAAAGTCGGGATTCAAGTCTTAAAGAGGAAGTTTCACACACATATACACTTAAATATTAGGCTAAAGTAAAATTTCTATCTTGTAAAAAAAAAAAAAAAAAAAATCTTTTTTCTTATCATTATTTAATATGGAACTTCACTCACACGTATAACCCGACAGATCTCACTAACTAAATCTCTAATTTAAGGTAGAAGTTTGAAGGTGACCTGAGTTTAGAATGTAAACTCGTAAAGGAAATTATGATTATGAATGACTAGATCAAATGTAAAATGGACTAGGCAAGATGTAGAATGAAACATACAAAAATGACGTTCAATGATTGATTCAGGCTAAAAGGCTGCTATTAGGACTAGAGAACAATTAAACCAATGACTAAAGTGACTATTATGATCAGAGAATGGCTGCACTACTGGTGGCTAGGGAACATTAACAAATAACAATTGTTGAAGATGGCATACATGAGATATAGAAGTCAATGGTAGTGACTTTCAGCACAAATTGATGGTGGCCAAAGGATGTGACACCAATGGCCAAATTAAGGAGGGCAACACCGGCTCATGGAAGCTTCGTCCTCTGGTGCTTCATTGGCACACAAATCTAACTTGCGGAAACTTTGGCAACACATTAGGGTGTGGGTGACATTCTTTGGCCAATTTTTATAGCATTTTTCAAATTGACTTCAATTTTTTGAGTAGTGTGCTCCAAAACTCAAAAAGATGCTCGAAATGCTGAAAACCGAGGGAAAAAAAAAAATTTGAACCGCTATACGAATCCCAATGGACACGAGCACTGATAGGAACTAGGAAGCAATGCCATAAAAAATTATAACAAAATTCAAAAATTTTAAAGTAAAATAAATAAATAAAAACAGGAGAATGATAGAAAGAAATAGAATACTTCAAGACTCTAGCTTTGATAATATGTTAAAAAAAAATAATAAGAAAATAAGATGATGTTAACAGAGAAAGTAAAAGCAACAGGATTTAGAGCATTTCTACTAGATTCTTCAAAATTTTGTACTGTTTAGAGAATGAACAATAATATTTAGTTTTTACCTATTTACTTTTTCAAATACATTTTCCAATAGATTCTCTATTTCATTTAAATATTATTTTTTCGTTCATTGTTTATTCTTTTTTTAATCATCATTTATTCTTTTTTTAACAATTATATTTTTCAATAAGAAGTGTTATGTTCACAACATTTTACACAATACTTTCATAACAAAATTTATGTGGAAAGTTGTTACTAGTTTTAATTTGAACCCACCATTGAAATTATTTTTTTACTCGCCAATATTAACTAATAAAAATCTATTACTTAAAATTTGTTGTGAAAATATTGTGGTAATATTTTTCAATTAGGATTTTTTAGTTTTTATATTATTTATCTTTCTTTCATTTCATTTTCATCCATACACATTTCATTTTTTTTTCTTTTTTCTTTTTCTTATTTTTCTCCTCCACACAAGTGTCCAGTGTCCACTCCTATCTCTATCCCCCCCTTCTTTTATTTTCTTTCTCACCTCAAGAACATTCCAGCAACCACATTTACTTCACATCAGAGAGAGAGAGAGAGAGAGAGAGAGAGAGAGAGAGAGAGAGAGAGAGAGAGAGAGAGAGAGAGAGAGAGAGAGAGAGAGTGTGTGTGTGTGTGTGTGTGTTACTCGTCTGACACCCCACCGCCGGTGGATATCGAGGTCGTCGAAAGGACAAAGCCACTGGAGACCGCCATTCACTATGCAGCACTATCACATCCACCACCCCACCGTTGCTCATCCTCCCCGCCACCAGGCTGGGTCAGATTGGCTTTTTTTTTTTTTTTTCATATTTGCTTGTTCTGATTCAACTTCATTTTAAGAATTGGATTTTGTTTGTGTTTTGTGTTTGGATTATGTGAGAAATGGAGAGAATGAGAGAAAAAAAAATCTAGAGGAGAGAGAAAGAATTGATATAATAACAGTTGGTATAATTTTTTAAGTAGAAAATTGATTTGGAGTTGCTACAGTGTTCTCTAGATTAAGAGAACTACTATAACAACTCCAAAAAAAAATCTTGGAAAAGTTTTGTGTTTAGAGATGTTGTTAGAGCGTGAACATTAAGCTTTTTTGGAGAAAAAGTAGAGATAAAGTATCTATTGGAGATGCTCTCACTAGGGTTAATCTAATGGCTTAAATCCAAAAAAAAAAACCCAAAATGGCGAAATGGTTACATCCTTCTATAAATTTGTAACATTGAGACAAACTTACGTGACATTAAATTTGGTATGTTAATACTCACGATTTCAATAATAAAAAAATCACAATCGTCTACGATATTGCAAAATCACAATAATCAATGATAAAACTATGACCTACATGTTAGGAGGTGCTAATTAAGTTATACGAGTACGCTCATGACGGTAATACATTCTTAACCTCTATATTCTATTTGTAAAGTGTAAACTAAACACCATGTCGGCAACCTCTAGTCCTTAAATCTAATCTAACAATAAAAAAATTACAAATAGTGTCGGCAATTAAACCGAAATTACAGAGTGAACAACTTGGAGATAGCGGAATTTATAATTCCACCGTATGATGGATCTTAAATCATCGTTCCGTTGACGTTTGGTTATTCTTTTTTTAATGGCAGTATGGCACATTAATAAATGTACCTTTTATATCTATTCTGGCTTTTATATTTTGGGGGCGTGGCTTATAGCATAATATGTGAAAACAAATACTATTTTTTTTTTAGAAATAATTACAACATACTGCTAATCTTGTAACTTGAATTATTTTTCCTTAGACCTCTAAGCACTTTGTATATGGGGAAGTGTCAATTCAGTTACAAGGCATTTGGCTGAAAACAGGAACGGAACCAAGACTTGGAGTTAGGGGGTGTTGACTCTGCTGCTAGCTGCGTGCAGCGGCTCTGATCTTCAAGTCTATTGCTTAACTATTAAGGATTTTTGTTTAAAATTTCTTAATTAGCCAAGTAGTTTGTTCTGGGTAAAATAGATTGATTGAACTTAATTTTTTTAGTTTTATTATTGATAATTTTTGTTGTTGAGCTAATTTTTTTGAGTTTGTATATTTTGTTTTAGATTTAATCTATTAATTTTTTATGTCCTTTAAAAGGTGAAAAATGCTAATTAAAACTACAAAATTTTTACAAATTGCTAATGTGATGAGTGATTATTGATACGAAAAAAAGTGATACAAGTGTATGAACCAATAAAAATTTGCGACCTTAATAGTTTGCATAAACATTGTAAAAACATTTTTGGCTATAAGATTACTCTCAAAAGAATTGATGACATTATTATGGGGGGAAAAGTGTAATTTTATTAAACAAAATTACTAAAATTAGTATCTATTAATATAATAATATTTTCTTAAAAAAAATTTAGGGGGGTCCATTGCCCCCCTAGTCCAATAACAGCTCCGTCCATGGCTGAAAACAAATACTATAAGATAACTCTACCATAACTATTTAATTAATTAGAATTTGGAACCGTATACTGCTACATTTTAATAAACAAATAAAAATTAGAGAATCCATTTTATTTTAATAGTTATATTAGACCCCCACTAGTTGATTTATAATACGTCCACAATTAGCTTAAAAAAGAAAGAAAGAAAGAAAGAGATAGCTTATAATTCGCCCAAATGCCTCCTACGTGATCGATTGTAGGAACGTGGTCGGTGGATCCCAGTTAGGGGAAGAGCGTGGTTATCACGTTACAAAGACACCAACAAATGATAAGATACGCTAGCTATTTATTGTGTATATAATTTTTTCATTTATCAAATTCAAATCTTATATCATTATTAATTCGCAAACTTTAATGGAAAAAACACTTTTCTCTCTTAACACTCGATTGACCAAATTGATGTACTAACCTGTCCTTTGTTTAAAGGCAAGTTTCACGAATCATCCTTGCTACAAAATTAAAAATTATTGTATTAAATTTTTTATTGAAAGGTATTTTAAAATATAAAGTATATTTTTCTTTTCTCAACGGGTTATGAAGAGATTTTCTATTGCAAGTCTTTTGATATTTGATAAATTTTACATTTTAGAGATAATATGAAATTGTGAAAATGAAAAAAATGAGAAGAGGGGGACTTTTAGAAGGATGAGAAAAGAAAAAAGAAAACCAAAGAGAAGAGATAATATTTGGAACATGGCGGTATATATAAGGTGAGATGGGTTCAAGCTACACCTGACAAAAAAAAATCTAAATCATTGGATTTAAGTATATATGCAACTGTTAAAAAAAGACTCATTAATGCTAATATTCTGATTAAGATCTCATTAATTATCTCTTATTTATTATATTTTATATCTATCTCTAAACCCCAAAAAAAGTGTTATATTTGACTCTCTCTCCACTTTTCTCTCTCTATCTCTTTCTCCTCCACCATTGTTCCACCATTATGGATAGATTGCCAACAGAAGAAGAAAAAAAATAAAAATAAAAAATAACTGCGGAACACTGATATTGGAGGTTTCAGGTTTGTGAGAAGGAAAACAAAAATGAAAATCATTTTGTTCAATTTGCAGTTACTTCTCAGATGTTTTTGATGAAGATCATTTTATTAATGTTCTGGCTAATGATGTAAGAGTTGTAAAAAAGCTTCCTAATTAAGGAATTGGCTACGGCGTCTAAATCAAAGAAAGAGTTCAGAAGCTGGTCTGGCGTAGAATACTTTGAGGAGGAGATTACTATGTTTATTTGACGTACTGATTGGGGTCCATGCATTTGTTGGTTTTCTTTTTCTAAATTCAGCATCTTATTATTTACCTATCTCTTCAGATTTTTTACCCTTTAAAGCTATCTTATTATATTATATTTCTTTTCAGATTATTCAAGCTTCCAAATCTGATTCTCGCTTAGCAAATAATTATTTACCTCTAGACATTCAGAAAGTAGAAACTGCGCTGCCGTGCCTGTTATGAAGCACTTTGTTTTGCACCTCGAATTGAAGCAATGGGAAAAGTAATTTCTCCGAAATGCAAAATGACCATTATATATATATATATATATATATGATGATGCCAAAAATCCTCAGTAGGCTACACGGTCCGCACGTGCTCTTGATGACGTACCTGCACCACACAAAGGATGAAGACCTAAAGAAGGGTACCGGTGTGGTAGCGGCCGAAGACCCTCCGAAGGTCAAGTAAGAAACCTTTTATTTTCAACACTAGAATGCTAGAGTTGAGTTATTTGTGCGTACCTTGCTTTGAGAGGGTCTTGGGGTATTTATAATAGCGTTGGGCCGAAATCCATGCCTTGACCAAGGAGTTCTTTTCCTTTTAGGACAGTGATACTTGGATCCCACGTATCTCCTAAAATCCTTGTCCTTGTAGGAGTCTCCTTACTTAGACGTGTCGTTCAAGAATTGTTTGTGTATGTGTGTTGGTTAAGTAAGGTTGTAGATGGAGCCGAGACTAACCTCGTCAACCTACTCCCGTCAGCCTGGCTATGCATTGGGATTGTTGGTAGAGGTCGTCAGCCTTAGGTTTCCGTATGTTTTAGGTCGTCTGCTTCAGATAGCTCAAGAGTTGAGGTCGTCAGCATTGGGGTCGTCAGCCTCAAGCTCATCAGCTTTATGTCATTTAGGATAACCCTTATCAGCTGCCCCCTACTCCATAGCCTCGTCAACCTATCCTGACGAGTTATGGAGTATATTCCTAAAACCTCGCGCGGCTTTCATTAAATGCTATAACACGTGGCTTGGTTTGATTCGCCTCGTTCTGCGACGAGCGTGTCGCTTCGTCTTTCGTGCCCCCTTTTTCCTATATATATCTCCCACTTTCCTCATTTCAAACTTTCCAACATTTGTATTCTTTTGAGAGCCAAAGCGTCAAGTGACTCCCGTCCGTCTGTTTGCTAGCTTCGTCTACCTTGAACCGTCAACTTTTTGGGATCGTCAACTTACGTCAGACAACATTTTACGTGTAAGTTTTTCTCTTTTTACTTTTATTCTTTTAGGCACTCTCCTTTGGTAGGATCGTCAACCTAGGTTCTTAGAATATACCCATTACTTGTAGGGAGTCAGATGTCGAGTGAGGAATCGTCGATCCGCGAGGGAGCGGGTTACGACGAGGTCTTCCCGTCAGGACGGGAGCCTATGGAGGGCTTATCCGGTTCGTCAGAGAGGGAAATGTCAACCCACTCTTTCGACGACGAGGAAAGAACAAGTAGAAGTGGTGAGAATGGAAATGGGGAGAGATCTGGTGACGGGGTGAAAGTTGACAGTGACGAGACGTCCTTAGAAAGTACTTCGGGTGCTTCTCTTGACGATCGCCCCTTCATTCTTCCACAAGAGTGGTCCGTCAACAAGTTTTCACCAACAATGACGGAGAGCGTATTTGGGAACCTGCGAGTTCGTTACCAAATCCCAGCCGACGTCCCGATTCGTCTTCCCAAGGAGGGTGAAAGATGTTACTCGGGAAGGACCGCAGACGTAGGCATGTATGATGCCATGTTTACAGCGGGACTAAGGCTACCACTGACAGCCTTACATCGTCAGCTGGCAAATTATTTGGGCATATCCGTCAGTCAGATTGCCCCCAACGCTTGGAGAACCTTCATTAGAGCCGAGATTTTGTGGGGCCGTCTAAGTGGTGGACACCGTCAGCTGACGCTAGACGAGTTTTTCTGGTGTTATAGGCCCCAACATATCTCCTCATCAAAAGGGATATATCACTTTTCTGCGAGGAAGAAGGAGTTGAAATTGGTCTCCGATATGCCCGACTCCAATAGAAAGTGGAAGGGTAGATATTTTTTCGTGGAAGGGACGAACTGGGTTTGCCGTCCAGAGGAGTGGAAGTCAATGCCAAATGGCTTTTTTGACAATACTTGGGCATACGTCCGGGACTCAGGCCGACCCCGTCAATTTCCTTTACTTCGTTAACATCCAATTTCTAACCCCGTCTCTTTTCTTTTTCAGCAAACATCCGTCCTCGTGTGACGAAGGAGCAGGAGGACTTTATCAGCCGGGTGACGTCCATTCCTTTGGAGGAAAGAAAGTGTAGGGATTTGATTACCCTTGACACTTTGCATTTGTATTGTGGGGGCCCAGAGCCGACGGAAGAAGCCCGACGACTTAACGACCAATCTCGTCGACGTAAGCATCTCTTAAAGACTCTGTCAACTCTGTCCATTGTTTTTTTTTTTTTTGATCTCGTTTTTATTTCTTGACAGAAATGGAGTCGGCCAAGCAAAGGATACGTGCTACCGCCGCCAAGAAGAAGGAAGAGGCTAAGGCCAGCGGGGCGACGCCGTCGTCAGCCCCCAAGCCCGTCAAGGTTGGCTCAAAAAGGAGGGCTGATAGGAGAGACGACCGTTCTGGGAAGAGGGTGGAAATTTCACCAGGGGTTAGGCCTTCCCAGGAGCTGTCGTCACCCAGGGCTTCTTATGGGGCCGGCAAGGGCCTGATGACGGCGTCAGGCGCCGTCACCTCCGATTCTATTCGTCACCTCCTTACTCACAAGGACTATGCCGTGGAGATGGCGGAGTCGATTTTGAAGAAGGAGACGGAGCTATGCGAGGAGCTGGCGACGAACGAGATAGGGTCGTCGGGGCTGTTCGATCTCGCAAGGGTATGATTGCCTTCGCCGTATTTTTGTATTCTTATTATTATTTTTTGTAGACTTCGTAGAGTATTGACGGCATTCGTGCGACTGACGACTTTTCTATGCCCCACAGGCCATGGTTCGAATGAAGGCCCTACAGGACCGATGTGCCGCGAAGGAGGGGGTGGTTTCTCGCCTGCACAAGCGCCTCAAGACGTCGACAGACGCTCAACAGCAGTATAGGGATGCCAACGTCACCCTGGCCAAAGAGGTGAAGAGACTGACGAATGAACTGGCGGAGGAGACCCGTCAACGGGGCCTGGCTGATGATGCAAAGTTGACGGCGGAGAAAGAACTCCAAGGGCTGATGAGTCAAGTGGAGACGGCCAGGAATGACGCCGTGGTGGAATTTAAGGATTCCCAGCAATTCATTGACTCCTGCGCCGTCTACTACTCTGAGAGTTTCGAGGATTGCTTAAAGCAGATAAAGCGTGCCCATCCTGACTTGGATTTGTCTGGGATAAGCATGGATGAGCCCATACCGTCAACCCCGGCGGGTGAATCCATCCTCGAGGGGGATGACGAGTCTACCGATCCTAAGGCAGACTCGAGAGACGGCAGCTTTGTTCTTGCCCAACCTGCCTTGGAGAGGTCCGTTACCTTGGATCCGTCAGCCGGTCTTGATGCAGCCAAGTCTAATGCTGACCCTTCTACCCCGGTCGTCGTCCTGTCCCCGTCGACTGCTCCTTCTACTTCATAAATCCTTTTGTTGTAAACACTTTGTTTTTGTTTTGTAATGAACTTTTATGCTTGACGCCCGTGTTTTAGGCTTTTGTAAAGACAACTCTATTTTGTAGTTTTTAATTTTCATTATTCTCATTCGTGTGGATTTATATTTGATGCTCTTGTATCGTCACTTTGATTTTTGGCTGAAATGTTGACGTATTTAGATAGTAGACGTGTGTTTGACGAGACCGTTTATCTTGTAGATTTTGAAGTCGTTCACCTTGTGGACTTTGTCTCCACTTGGTCTACTTTAGTAGTCTTTTAAGGTCGTCAACCTTGTTGATTTTTAGGGCCGTCCACCTTGTGGACTTTATGCTTGATGTAAATTTTAAGGTCGTCAACCTCGTGGGTTTTATGTACGTAGATTTTAAGGTCGTCAATCTCGTGGGCTTTAATTCTGCGGACATTTTAACTCCGTCTACTCTTGTAGACATGAGGCCGTCCGTTTTGAGATCTTTAGATTGCCGTCCACTTTGTGGATTTTGAGATCGTCCATTGGATTAATCTTGCCTTATTTTTTTATGAATTTAGGGTCGTCCACTATGGACTTTGTCGTAGGTCCGTCCACTTTGTGGACTTAACGTAGTAGTTCTATCCATTGTGCGGATTCAGATAGTAAACCTGTCCTTTGTGGACTTAAGGTCGTCACCTTCACGGACTTTGGGGCGTCCGCTTTTTCGGTCGTTCCTGTTGTAGATTAGGGTCGTCTACTTTGTGATCTTTGGATCGTCCATTTCGTGGACTTGGTAGCTTCGTCCACTTTTGTGGATTTAAGCTAGGTCATCTACTTTGTTGTTCCGTCTACCTAGTAGTTGCACAAGTTGTTTACTGAAATAAATCCTCTTATTGTGTTGAAGGCATACATAAACATAAAATTGTTAAAAAATGAATAAACCTTAGCCCTTCGGGCTTTAAATGTAAAAATAAACGACTAAAATGAATGACTGAAAAGTAGAATGGAAGTGAGGAGTAGCGTTGTTCTGCTTTTTATTGGTAGTATTTTCTAAGGTGCTCGGCGTTCCATGGGTGGCGAAGCTTTAGTCCGTCCAGAGTCTCCAAATGGTAAGTACCCTTCCTCAGCCATGATGCAATTTTGTAAGGCCCTTCCCAGTTTGGGCCGAGTTTTCCTTGTGTAGGGTCTTTGGTGGTGCCCATTACCTTTCTTAAAACGAGGTCTCCGATTTCGAAGTCTCGGTGCTTGACTCGGGAGTTATAGTGTTTGGCCATGAGGTTCTGGTGCCGTGCGAGCCTCTGTTCAGCTGTTGCCCTTACTTCGTCAACCAAGTCAAGCTCTAGGAGCAGGGCTTCGTCGTTTCTTCCTTCGTCGTGATTATGCACTCTGTAGCTTGTGAGTCCGACCTCAGCCGGTATGACGGCTTCACTCCCGTACGTTAATCTAAATGGGGTTTCTCCTGTAGGGGTCTGGATGGTTGTCCTGTATGCCCATAGTACGCTGGGTAGTTCTTCCGGCCATATGCCTTTTGCCCCCTTGAGCCGAGCCTTGATTATTCGGAGCAAGGATCGGTTTGTGACTTCAACTTATCCGTTGGCCTGGGGATGAGAGGGGGAGGAATAGTGGTTCTTGATCCCGAGTTGTGAGCAGAAGTTCCGGAAGGATTTGTTGTCGAACTGCTTGCCGTTGTCTGAGATCAGGACCCTTGGAATTCCGAATATGCAAACGATGTTTTTCCACACAAAGCTTCGCACATTCTTTTTGGTGATCGTGGCCAAGGCTTCAGCTTCCAGCCATTTGGTGAAGTAGTCGATTCCGACTATTAGGAACTTCAGCTGCCTTGCTGCTATTGGGAATGGACCCATGATGTCCAGCCCCCATTGGGCGAATGGCCACGGGGCGGTAATTGGAGTTAACTCTTCAGCGGGCTGCCTGATCGTGTTACTAAACCTTTGGCACTTGTCGCATGTTTTGACGTATGTTTAGGCGTCCTGTTGCATGGTCGGCCAGTAGTATCCGGCCCGGATTAGTTTGTGGACCAGCGACCGTGATCCTGAATGGTTGCCGCAGATTCCTTCATGTACTTCTCTCATAACGTAATCCGCTTCTTCAGGTCCAAGACACCTTAGGTATGGTCGGGAGAAACTTCTCTTGTGTAGGATATCTTTTATTAGGACAAATCGGGCCACTCGGACTCTCAGCTTTCTTGCGGCTTCCTTTTCTTCAGGCAGTGTGCCATCTTTGAGGTAGGCAACCAGAGGGGTAGTCCAATTATTCTCCAATCCTACCTCCTGTATACTGACGACGTCTATCAGTGGTGCGAGTTGAGTAAAAGATAGTGCCTTGGCGGGGATGATCACGTGTTCCGCAGATGCAGCTTTTGCAAGGCGGTCGGCTTGCTCATTGTCTCCCCTCGAAATTTGAACAACTTTTGCCTGAAGCTCATCTACCCTTCTCTTTGCTTGTTCCAAGTACTTCTTCATTCTTTCGCCCTTACATTCGTAGTCGCCGTTTACTTGTCTAGTGATTACCTGCGAGTCGCAATGGACCACCGTGTCTACGGCTCCTACGGCCCTGGCAAGTTCTAGGCCTGCTATGAGGGTTTCATACTCTGTTTCATTGTTGGTTGTAGGAAAGTTAAGTCGGATCATGCATTCGATCTCGTCGCCCTTTGGGGAGCGAAGTACGACTCCTACTCTGCCGGCGTTTTTGTTAGATGACCCGTCAGCGAAGACATTCCACTGGGAACTCTCCTCCTCCCGACCTCCCTTATATGTGAATTCCGCAATAAAGTCAGCTAGTACTTGCCCTTTGATGGCAGTGCGGGGGCGATATTTTATGTCAAATTCGCTCAACTCTACCGCCCATAAGGTCATACGTCCTGTGGCTTCGGGGTTACTCATTGCTCGCCGTATGGGCTTGTCAGTTAGTACGACCACCATATGTGCTTGGAAGTACGGCTTAAGCTTGCGGGCTGCCGTAACTAGAGCAAAGACCAGTTTTTCTAGCGGCGAGTATCTTTCTTCTGCCCCATGGAGTGCCCGGATGGCGTAGTACACTGGCCTTTGTACCTTGTTGTCTTCTCTTACGAGAGCTGCGCTGACGGCAGCTGGTGAAATGGCCAAATAGAGGAATAGTTCTTCGCCTGGTTGAGAGGGGGTTAGTAGTGGCGGCGAGGATAGGTAGGTCTTGAGGTCTTCAAATGCTTGCTGGCATTCGTCCGTCCATTCGAAGGACTTCTTCAACGTGCGGAAGAAAGGGAGACACCTATCCGTCGCCCTGGATACGAATCTGCTGAGCGCGGCGACCTTGCCGTTAAGGCTCTGTACTTCCTTCACGTTTTTGGGAGGTGTCATCTCCATTATGGCTCGGATTTTGTCTGGATTGGCTTCGATACCTCGTTGGGACACCATGTATCCTAGAAATTTTCCGGCCGTTACTTCGAAGGCACACTTGGCGGGATTTAGCTTCATGTTGTAGGAGCGAAGGGTATCGAAGGTTTCCTTCAGGTCTTTCAAATGATCCTCCTTTCTTCGACTTTTTACCAGCATGTCGTCGACATATACCTGGACATTTCTCCCGATTTGCTCCGCGAACATCTTGTTCATAAGCCTCTGGTATGTTGCGCCTGCATTTTTCAAGCCGAACGGCATGACCTTGTAGCAAAAAAGGCCTTGACTTGTTACGAACGAAGTCTTTTCTCGATCAGCTTCGTCCATTAGGATCTGGTTGTACCCCGAGAACGCGTCCATGAAGCTTAACAGCTGGTGTTGGGCTGTAGAATCCACCAGGAGGTCGACCCTTGGTAGAGGATAGCTGTCCTTGGGGCACGCCTTGTTTAGATCGGTAAAATCTACGCACATCCTCCACTTTCCGCTACTCTTTTTCACCATGATGACGTTCGCTAACCACTCGGGATAGTAAACCTCCTGAATGAAGCCCGCCTCACGCAATTTGCGGACCTCCTCCGCTACTGCCCGATTTCTCTCCGGGGTGAAGACTCTCTTCTTTTGCCGAACCGGCGGAAAAGACGGTGATATGTTCAATTTGTGTACTATGACCGACGGGTCAATGCCCGGCATATCCTCGTGACTCCATGCGAACACGTCTCGGTTTTCTTTGAGGAAGGCCACAAGTTCCTGTCGTATTGTCGAGTCGGTAAGAGTACCGATCTTGGTTGTCCGCTCTGGCTGAGAGTCGTCGAGAGGTATGGCTGAGAGTCGTCGAGAGGTATGTCTTCGAGTTTTTCTGTGGGCTCCGTTGATGCATGCTGTTCTATGCTCATGGTTTGTTGGTGGTCGTCCATCTCCATCATCACTACGTAACATTCGCGTGCGGCCACTTGGTCCCCTCTTAGTTCTCCAACTCCATAGTTCGTCGGGAACTTTATCATCAAGTGATAGGTTGAGGTAACAGCCTTCCATGAGTTCAGAGTGGGGCGTCCGATGATGGCATTGTAAGCTGACGGGCAGTCGACCACAAGGAATGCTACACTTTTGGTGACTTGCTGAGGGTAGTCTCCAATGGTTACTGCCAGGGTGATGATGCCAAGGGGAAACACCTTTGTCCCTCCGAAGCCGACGAGCGGGGCGTTGGTCGGAACTAGACGCTCCCTATCAATCCCCATCTGCTGGAACGCAGGATAGTAGAGGATGTCCGCCGAGCTCCCATTGTCGATGAGAACTCGGTGCATGTTGTAGTCTCCCGTTTGTATGGTGACGACGAGCGCATCATCATGGGGGTGGTGGAGGCGTCGTGCGTCTTCCTCTGAGAATCCGATGACAGGGTTATCAATCCGCGGCGCTTTGGGTACGGACCCTGTCGTCTGGATGTTCTGAACCATTCGGAGATAAGTTTTTCGAGCTTTCTTTGACGACCCAGCAGTCGCGGTGCCCCCTACGATCATCTTTATATCGCCCAAGGGCTATCTTGGTCGTTCATGTTCTCGTCGGGGGGCCTGGTCTTGCGGTGGATCTGTCCGCTCTTTGCTAACAAACCTCTGCAGCCTTCCTTGCCTGATTAGAGCTTCTATCTGCTGTTTTAGGTCATAGCAATCTGCCGTATTGTGTCCATGATCTCGATGGAAGCGGCAATATTTGTCTTTTGGCCTTTTGTCGGATCGCCCTTCATCTTGCCTGGGAAGGTCAAAGCCCCTTCGTCCTTGATTTGCATTAGGACCTGATCGATAGGTGCGGTTAACGGCGTGAAGTTCGTGAATCTTCCTGGGGGCGGCTTGGGGCGGCGATCGTCCCGTCTTTCTTCGGTTCTGGCCTTCTTCTGCCCCCTATCCGTTCGTGCATCTTCCTGCCTGTCCCTCTTCTTGGGCTTGTCTTCCCTTGCGATCAGTGCGTCCTCGGCGTTCATGTACTTCGTTGCCCTGTAAAGCACTTCGGACATTGTTTTTGGATCGTTTTTGTACAAGGAGAAGAGGAATTTTCCTTTTCGCAGCCCGTTGGTGAAGGCTGCTACTTGTATCTTGTCGTCCGCTTCATCTATGGAAAGAGCTTCTTTGTTGAACCGCGTTATGTAGGATCTTAGAGTTTCGTCTTCCCTCTGCCTGATGTTCATTAAGCATGCCGTGGACTTCTTGTATCGGTGGCCTCTGATAAAATGTGACACGAACTGAGCACCTAGTTCTTTAAAGGTGCTGATTGAGTTTGGCGTCAACCTACCATACCAGACTCTGGCGGATCCTTTCAAGGTAGTTGGGAAAGCCCTACACATGATCTCATCTGGTACTCCCTGAAGGTGCATTATAGTTTTGAAGGACTCTAAGTGGTCTAGGGGGTCCTTACTTCCATCGTAGCTCTCAAGCTGCGGCATACGAAACTTTGGGGGAAGGGGGCATGAAGTGACATGCGCCGTAAAAGGTGAATCAGTCCGTTGTACCAGGTCGTCGAGGTCATTAGACACCCGTCCTTTGAGGGCGTTCATCATCACGTCCATTTGTTCCCGCATCTCCTGCATCTCTGCGGCGATGTGGGATGGTAAAGTTTCAGAAGGGGTGGTCAGATTGGTCCCCCGCCTCTCCGGCCTGCTCGGAGCGTTGCTGCCTTCGGGCGCTTCGAGATCTCTTCTTTCAGAGCTCGTTTCTTCCTGATTTTCCCCCTGCGCTCCAGGGCGCGCGTTCTTCTGTCGTAGTTGTTCCTCTAAGTCGTGATTCTGTTTGGTCAGGCGTTCGACCGCTGCCATGAGCGTTTGGACTTGTCTCTCTAGGATGGTAGCGCGCGGTTCGTCCGCCTGTACGTTGTTGGTGGTAGCCATTGAGCGGGTGAGTACCATGCAACCTTTTGTCCGAGAAGCGATAATGCGACGTCGTTACTCCGTTTCCCACAGACTGCGCCAACTGATGATGCCAAAAATCCTCAGTAGGCTACACGGTCCGCACTTGCCCTTGATGACGTACCTGCACCACACAAAGGATGAAGACCTAAAGAAGGGTACCGGTGTGGTACCGGCCGAAGACCCTCCGAAGGTCAAGTTAGAAACCTTTTATTTTCAACACTAGAATGCTAGAGTTGAGTTATTTGTGCGTACCTTGCTTTGAGAGGGTCTTGGGGTATTTATAGTAGCGTTGGGCCGAAATCCATGCCTTGACCAAGGAGTTCTTTTCCTTTTAGGACAGTGATACTTGGATCCCACGTATCTCCTAGAATCCTTGTCCTTGTAGGAGTCTCCTTACTTAGACGTGTCGTTCAAGAATTGTTTGTGTATGTGTGTTGGTTAAGTAAGGTTGTAGATGGAGCCGAGACTAACCTCGTCAGCCTACTCCCGTCAGCCTGGCTATGCATTGGGATTGTTGGTAGAGGTCGTCAGCCTTAGGTTTCCGTATGTTTTAGGTCGTCTGCTTCAGATAGCTCAAGAGTTGAGGTCGTCAGCATTGGGGTCGTCAACATTGGGGTCGTCAGCCCCAAGCTCGTCAGCGTTATGTCATTTAGGATAACCCTTATCAATATATATATATATTTATATGATGTAGTTGTTGGTTGATCGGATGAGACCCTATGTCCTATGCAATGACCATTCCACCGTTGTTCCAAAATGATTTTCATTTTTGTTTTCCTTCTCACAAACCTCCAATGTCAGTGTTCCGCAGTTATTTTTTTATTATATTTTTTCCTTCTTCTGCAGGCAATCTATCCATGGAAGTAGAACAACGGTGGAGGAGAAAGAGATACAGAGAGAAACATAGAGAGAGAGTCAAATATAACATTTTTTTGGGGTTTAGAGATAGATACTCCCTCCGTCCCATTTTGTTTGTCCTCTATTCCATTTTAGGATGTTCCAAAATATTGTCATGTTTCTAAAAATAAAATTAATTAATTTACTAATATTCTTATTATACCCCTACTTTATTTTCAAAACTTTGAAAAGAAAACTAACAAATATTTAAAAAATCAATCTAATTAGGACACCTTTTTAGTTGCGAATAACTCTTTCTTAAAAATAGCTGATAAATTTATTTAAGGGCAGCTTTGTAGATTTATACATTTTTATAAGGCAAACAATACAAAAAATTATATTCTCTTACTTTTCAAACATGACAAACAAAGTGAGAAAAAGAGAGTATAAAATATAATATATCCTAATCAGAATATTAACATTAATGAGGGTTTTTTTTTTTACCGTTGAATCTACTTAAATCCAATAGTTTAAAAAATGTGTAATTATTTAGAATTACACCACATGTAACTTGAACTCATCTCATATAAGGTTGAGGAAACCAATCAAAAAGTGTTATATGTACATGCGCACACAGACAAAATCCCATATGTATATTTATGTACAGTCAAGTTTCGCAGGTGAGTTTTTCTTTTTCTTTTTTTGAGTAGAAAAAAGTTTAGGTAAAGAGAAGCTACCCTATACCAAGGTCAAGGCAAGCTACAGGTTTCAAAGAGGACTTACACTAGACTTATAAATCGTCCGCCAAAAACGACTACTGACAACGAGACTCAAACCTAAGCTTTTTGGGGGAAGCGTTCAACTGAATCAACCCCCATTAGCTTGCAGGTGAGTGTTGCTCTCACATGACACTCAGCTAACAAATCGAAATTTTCTATACTATTTGACCTGCGGCAAACCTACCTATGTAATAGTCAAAATCCACTAGTGACATTTTAGGTCGAGTAATGTAGGTTGTTGGACACTCCCACTTTAGTAACACCTTTTTCTTTTTATCAAACCATTAATTAATACAAAGCACTTTAATTGTATCTTATATTTTCATTTCTCGCATTAAAAGCTTTTTATCATTTAATTTTTCGATAATTTGATAATTGACAAAAATGGAAATTTAAACTCTGAATTTCTTCATTAAAATATTAAAAAATGTCAATTGAATTCTTTATCAAATTGATTACCAAACGCTTAGTAATAAAATTATGGCACTTTTTTTTTTTTTTTTTTTTGAGGGGGAAGACATTCAAAATTCACTAACTAAATCCGGCCAAATCAGCCTGAATTACATGAGAAAATTGTGGTGGAACGTCCTCCATCCACACTTGAAAATCCGGAATATTGCTAGCAAACTTAGCTAGACTACGGGCCGCAAAATTACATTCTCTCTTAACATGAGAGTAACGCAATTGATCAAAATTTATTGAACTAAACTTAGCATCATCTATCAATGGACCAAAAGAGGATAAGGATCTCTGATCAGTTGATAAAGCCCTTATTATGAGCAGCAAATCACCTTCCAACACAGCCTTAGAAATACCTATCTCTGCTGCAAATGACAAGGCTTTAGCAGCAACAAAAGCCTGAACCTCGTTGCTGCTATATGCTTGTGATAAACGTTGGGAACATGAAGCAATAACCAAACCCGCACTGTTTCCTATTACCACTCCAATACCCGACCTGTTCTCACTAGAAAAAACAGCTCCATCGAAGTTTATTTTCATAAAATCCGCTGAAGGAGGTTGCCATCTAGTTCTGCATATAACGTGACTATTGGTTGTGGTTGGTTGACAAGCCAAAAATTCAGCAAACTTGTCATTAGCTAATTGAGGGATCTGGTGAAGAGAAGCTGCTGCGACATGAAGCCGAACCTGATTGCGTTGAGACCAAACCAACCAAGTTGTCATCGCAAAGACCTCCACCTTGTTATGATGTTGAAGCAGCCAAGACAATAACTCCTTGAAGTTCATTTAATTTTTTGATAATCCCTGCGCAACTGAAAGAGCTCCGAGCCTGCCCAGACCGTATCTAATTCCTTGCAATCCCACAAAGCATGTACAGGCGTCTCATGTGCTTCGTGGCAGCGGTCACATAATGGGTCAATGATGATTGTACGGCGAACAAGGCTGGCTTTTGTCGGCAACGCGTTTCGGCAAGCACGCCACAACAAATTCTTGAATTCTAGCTTCGATCAATTTGATTTCTTCTTCATCCTTAACAAACCGATATCCCGACTTGCATGAATATTGTCCATCCTGTGAGTGAGGCCAAATTAACACATCCTCTGCATCCATTCGGCCCAAGGGAATTTTTTTTATTAAAGCTGCCTCCTCATGAGAAAAAATACCATCTATTAGCTCTTCATTCCATTGCCTTGAACTTTCCTCAATCAAGCTTGAAACCGTGGCCTCTCCCATAGACTCAATCTGGTAGGAAGCCACAAAAGGAGAGCTTTTCCTTGGATGCTGCCAAATTTTAATTGTCCTACCATTAACCCGCCACCTAGCTCCCCTTTGTAGAATGTCTCTGCCCAAGTATGCTTCTCCAAGCGTAACCCGATCTTGAATTGAGGCTTCCATGATAGAGCAATTAGGAAAGAAGCGTGCCTTAAACACCTTATATATTGTGTAATAAAATTATGGCACTTAAGTATTGTAACTCGCCAAATGCTCTATAACACTAAAATTCTTTTCATTGAGTGCATTATATATATATAGGTAAAACTAAGGCAAAATCCAATTAGGTTTCAAATTTGAATTCAATTATAGTCTAATTTTGCGTCAATGAAAAGATACCCACGAAGTGAGTTAATTTAGTGTAAAAATTCTTTTCAATGTGCAAAGTGAATTAATTTAGTATAAAAATTGGATTTCAATTAGAGTTTAATTTTGCGCTATGTGTCCCATCTAATCTAAACTTTTAAATTTTTGTGCCAAATAAGTTGATTTAGTGTAGAAAACGATGAGTTTCACATAAATAAACCTTAAAAAAAACCAAATAAAAACCAAATCATGTAACTAAAAACAATTCTAACTTATAAGTAATTTATGTAATATACTGTGACTACGTACAATCCATTACTAGTTAGGATATATATATATATATATATATATATAGACACACACATATAAATACACACCAAAGTTTAGAAAAAAAATTCAATTAGAATAAAAATTGGATTTTATTTTTGTTAGCTTTCTACTCAAATTAAGTTGTTTAGATTATTACTATTATTTTTTCTCTAAATTAATGAGCACATTTTTTATACTGTTTCTATTCAAATATTTTGTATGCGAAGATATCGAACGTAACAAACTGTAATTAAGATGTAATTGTGTTGTATTTAATAGAATTTCACAGACAATAATTGTGAATTGATATTACATATGTAGTATATAATAGTAATTTTCAAAATTATATATGTAATAGCAATGTAATGAGAAACTTAGTATAATTAATATCATGAAAATTGTAAGGAAAAACTATGTTAGTGCCTCCAGATGTTCTAATCAAACTATATCGTATATATTTAATAATCCAAGCTAATATCAATAGCATAACTATAATTCATCAATCCTATACGTAAGCACGGATTGCATGCTAGTAGTAATAATAAACAAATACTAAATTAAAAGAGAACGTAATGTACAAGGGATTAGTTAAAGTAGAAATATGAGGATGAATTTGACTACCACATGAACATTCAAAGATGGCATTATAAAAACCCCTCATCATTATGATTATTATTATTCAAAATTCAAGCAATAAATCGGGTGTGCACCTACGTTGACACGAAACAAACAAGGAATTAATTGTTTTTCGGTCCAAGTGCCAAGGTAGTATAGAAACATGTATTCTTTTTTGTTTTTCTTTTTGAAATTAGGACTATATATGTTCTTCAATCTTCAACACTATAAAATACATGAGGACTTCCAGATAGTCATTTCTCCAGCCAGCGACTCCACGACATGCCACCATAACCACCACCGTAACTCCGTACCTTCGTCCTATGACCCCTTAATAATTCTTTGAAATAACAATAACAAAATACTATAATATTTCTTACTAGATTATTTTCAAATTGAATTGACTCTAGGATCTGCAGTTTCAGCCATGAAAATCCGAGTTAATTCGAGAGGTTTTATGGTACTGTTTTTTTAAGTGGAATGTTATCTTTATAGTATTTTCATATTTTTTTTTTTAAAAAAATTTTAACTTATGACATCTACTCTTAATAATAATTATTTAACATCAGATTAGAACATCAATTAATTTTTAATACAGATAAAAATTAAATTTCAAACCATCTATTTAACCATCAAAATATTTATTTGTTAATCTAACCGAAATCCATTTGCTTTGAAAGTACAATAGACACAGCCTTTGCTCTTTTTAATCGGTCTAATTAATAGCATTATGAATAATGACTAGGGTCAGGCCCACAGTACTGACTGGGTACAGCTTCTTCGATTTCGAAAATACCCACGTTATCCTAGTGTGTTAGTCAACATTAATAATGTAAAACTAATACTTGAGGTTTCTCTGCACACAAAAAAATGAATTAACTAGGGACAAGTTCTACCGGACAGGACCCATATGCAGGCCCAGGCCCACACTTCTAACTCAATTAAACAAATCTATTCTAATTTAGTAAACAAAATCAACATATTATTATATTCCAAAATTTTCCATATTCTTTTTGGGGGTACATATTCCTGTCATTACCTCTTCGTCTTCATGATCCAGCTATAATCTCTCTTCCTTCCATTTTTAAACCCAAATGGCCATATCTCTCTCTCTCTCTCTCTCTCTCTCTCTCTCAAGCACACCTCTTTGGCTCTTTCCTAAACTCTACCGATTTAGAATACAACCAAACCATACTACCACAACCATATTAAAAAATTGTAGTTTTTGAGAGAACCATATTAAAAAACTATAAATAGATATTTTAATGTGATTTAAAAAATACAAAAACTTGTCACACCCACATGACTAACTTGATTGAAAACCTATTTCTCTTCAACCCCATCTCATTTCACCTTCCCCAAATGGCCTAAACATCTCAACCATAACTACATAAAACCCCCATAGAGAGAGAGACAAAACCGAAGAAAAAGAGAGACAAACAAACAATTTTCACACCAATATGCCATTCCCCATGGCTAATTCTAACACACCTTCATACCATCCCACTTCCAAACCCTCAAAATCCAACACCATCTCTTCCTTCTTCTCATGGAAATCCACCAATCTATACTCTCTAGTTATCTTCCTTTGCATCATCTCTTACCTTTTAGGCTCTTGGCAACATAGCATGCCCACAATCCCCACCGCTAACAACGAATTAGCCTCAAAAGATTGCCTCAACATCAACAACAACAACACACCCCTTGACTTCAACCCTCACCACAACTTAAACGATTCAAGCCTAAGCCCTTCACTCTCTAGCACCCACAAAAGCTACCCACCATGCAACGTGAGGTACAGTGAGTACACACCATGTGAGGATGCCAAGAGATCACTTAGGTTTAACAGAGACAGGTTGATATACAGAGAGAGACACTGTCCAGAAGAGAGTGAAACGTTGAAGTGTCGCATCCCAGCCCCATTTGGGTACAAGAACCCCTTTGCTTGGCCAAAGAGTAGGGATCTAGTGTGGTATGCAAACGTGCCACACAAGGAGTTGACTGTGGAGAAAGCTGTGCAGAATTGGATCAGATATGAAGGGGAAAAGTTCAGATTCCCAGGAGGAGGTACCATGTTCCCTAATGGTGCTGATGCGTATATTGATGATATTGCCAAGTTGATTAATCTCAACGATGGTTCAATTAGGACCGCTATTGATACCGGCTGTGGGGTAAGCTTTTCGATTGTCGTAGAAGCCCGTGCACTAGGCTCGTTATGATGTGGACATATAACGAATGTTCGACATATGTCTAGACCTTAACGAGTCTGATGTGCAGGAGTGTTACACTCATGCCGTTTCCTTTCATTTTAATTTCTTGAATCTTGTTCTTTGTTTTCTATTATACTATTATTTTCTTGAATCCTTACCCTTTCTTAATCTTCTAATCTTTTCTCTATGTATTTTATTTTAATAATATAGTATTGTATTTGTTGAAGTCTATAATCTAGGCCAATGGTTTTGATTAAAAAATGACCACTTGTTTTATTTTAATTTACAAGGGAAAAAAAAAAAAAAGTCCAATTGACTAGAAATATGATATTTTAATGATTTTTTTTAGTTTTAATTTAGATGTTATGTTATTGGTACAAAATTAAAGGGGATTTGACTCGTTTTCTCTTGTTCATATATGGTCATTCGGCGCACCGAGTTCAGAATGCCTAACGTTTACCTTTTCTTTTTTCTTTTTTTTTTTTTACAAAGACAAAATCATTTGTCCTGCAATTTTATTTTAACAAAATTTTGGACTCCTGTTATTTGTCTACCAAAATGGCCTGCAAAAAAAAAAAAAAAAAATTCTTCCAAAAATTAACTCTTAAATCTATGCGAAGTCACATATCTATATCATTTGTCTTGCTCAATTATTTTGCGTAATATTATTATATAAATTTAAGATGATTAGTCAGATTTGTCATGAAAGTTCATAAGAATATTAAAGTGCTAATGGTCTGCTAAATTTATGGGATTTGATGAATTAATTAAAAAATTACATTTAATGGAATCCACATCAGTATCTGACTGAGATACTATTCGTAAGAGATAATTATGGCTCTCGGGAAGCTTTTCTTTTTCTTTTTCTCTTTTTGAGAAAAATATAAGATTTGGCTCTTGGGAAATTAACTTCATTAAGTGTACCAAGAACCTTTCTCTAATTGCTCAATTTGCTAAATATTATATGTGCTGTTGAATCCATTTGCTTTGGTCATAAGTCGCTATCCTCTATAGCTTAATTAATGGGCCAACTGTTACACTTATCCCAATTGGACTACGTACAAATGCAGCATTTGTTAGATGTATTGGTCAATTAGCATATTATTATGTTTCCTGAAAAGCCAATTTCATTTAGTGCTTTTTTATCTCACAATTCTCAAAAAAAAAAAAAAAAAAACTCTATTTTTCCTCCTATGCTGAATTTCATAAAAATTAAAGAAGAGTAAACAGTTATATTTAGGTTTGCTTTCTACTTAACCTTACTTATATTATACTCCTTAGAGCCAACTTGGACAACATTAAGAGTTTAAGATTTTCAAATCACATGGTTTACCTTGATTTTGTTGAATAATTCTACTAATTTATTACACTTGATGCATATGGTAGATCTTAATTACTGTTACAATAATAATTTGGTAGACTGAGAATAATCTTTCTTTTTTTTGAAAAGGAGAGTAATCTTTCTTGATCTCACTTAATAGTGAGATGCAATCTTCATATAAGATGAGAAAGGGTTGTTCCCAAAGTATTAAATAACTTTCTTTCTTTTATTATATTATTTGATTTAGATCCTAATAAGTCTGTTAATAAAAAATTATCATCCTATTTAATTATTTCATTTGTCAAATGTACATTTTTCTAATTCCTTTCTCCATTGAATTGGTCTTACTTAAGTATATAGTGAGATACTAAGATGCAGCATTCAAGTATTGAATAACTTTCATTTTTTATTATATTATTTAATTTAGATCCTAATAAGACTGTTAATAAAAAATTATTATCCTATTTAATAATTTAGTTTTTCAAATGTATCCTTCCCTAGTTTCTTTCTCCATTCAATTGGCTTGAAAAGAAACTTTTTTTAGTTCTCCAATGACTAGAATTGTCCATATCTTTTACCCACCCACTTGATAATGAAGATGATATAATTGTACAATCAAATTGCCAAATTATTTACTATACATCTAATCTAATGGTGCAGGTTGCGAGTTGGGGTGCTTATCTTCTTTCACGTAACATCATGACAATGTCGTTTGCACCAAGAGATACCCACGAAGCACAGGTGCAATTTGCTCTTGAGAGAGGTGTTCCTGCTTTAATTGGAATTATTGCATCCAAGAGGATTCCTTACCCATCAAGAGCTTTTGACATGGCCCATTGCTCTCGTTGTCTCATTCCATGGGGCCAATATAGTAATAATCTCATCACATTTTATAAATATTACTACAAATCATCATGCTTCACGTTTTTTGTTTCAATAAGCCTAGAGACTAAAAAAAATTTCACAATTATCAAGTTCTTTTTTATTGATAAAAAAATGATGGCAATAGTGGATTCAAATGAAAACCAGTAAACACTCGCAAACTTAATTATTGTAATTTATTGCCCACTTTCTGACACATTGGTTTGCGTGAGATGAAAACACAGTTTCCTACTTAAAATCGAGTGCTCAACTCACAATAGTGGATTCAAATGAAAACCAGTAAACACTCGCAAACTTAATTATTGTAATTTATTGCCCACTTTCTGACACATTGGTTTGCGTGAGATGAAAACACAGTTTCCTACTTAAAATCGAGTGCTCAACTCACAATTTTACTTGTTTGTGCACTTGTGTGCAAGTACATAGTACATATTGATATACAAAAATCACCTTTTATTATGAAAATTATTGAGTTTGTAGCATTTACTGTTTTAGTTTTTCCTTTCTTTTTGTTAGTTTAGGACTTTTGATGCAAGAGTATTGTATAAAGCTGACTTCATTTTCATTTTACATTTGTACTTTAATTTCTTTTGACTTCATTTTCAGGTGTACTTATGTTCTATCTTTTTGCTTGTTTGTTTTTATAGATGGACTATACTTGATTGAAGTTGACCGTGTCCTACGCCCAGGTGGGTACTGGATATTGTCTGGCCCACCGATTCACTGGAAGAAACATTATAAAGGGTGGGAGAGAACACAGGAGGATTTGAATGCTGAACAGACAAACATTGAGAACGTTGCTAAAAGCCTTTGCTGGAATAAGGTGGTTGAGAAGGATGATATTGCTATTTGGCAAAAACCCACCAATCACTTAAACTGCAAAGTTAACCGTAAACTCACCCAAAACCCACCTTTCTGCCCTGCTCAAGATCCTGACCAGGCCTGGTTAGTTCTTTTTTTAGTTTTGCAATGTTTGAGACATAAGTTTTCACAGGAAAATGCTGAAGTTACTATCAATTTTACTATAAAACGTTTACAAACTATTGTAACAATGAATGTGATTTATGCTACTTCAACAACAAAATAAACAAATATTTTAAAATATATATTATCTAGTTGTCAAATTGAGACTACCACAAACACTACTTTCAACATGTACCAATCAAAACAGATCACGTTAATAATTGTGAAAATAGTTTGTGTCACTAGATTTACTGTCTGCATATGCATGCCTGTGTAATTCTCTGTATATAAAATTAAGCAACGAAGCTAATTGATCATTTTTTACCATTTTCAGGTATACAGAAATGGAGACTTGTTTAACTCCTCTACCTGAAGTCTCTAACAATCAAGAAATAGCAGGTGGTGAGCTAGAAAAATGGCCTGAGAGGCTATATGCAATACCGCCGAGGATTAGTAGGGGAACTGTGAAAGGTGTTACAGCTGAAACTTTCCAAAAAGATGCAAAACTATGGAGTAAGAGGGTGTCATACTATAAGAATGTGAATAGTCAATTAGGACAAGCTGGGAGGTACCGCAACGTTTTAGACATGAATGCTTACTTGGGTGGTTTTGCCGCTGCTCTAATTGAATATCCGCTTTGGGTGATGAATGTGGTTCCTGCTGAGGCAAAGGTTAACACGCTTGGAGTTATATACGAACGGGGATTGATTGGAACATATCAGAATTGGTAAAACTTAAAATTTTGTTTCATTTTTTTGTTTGATTAGTTTTTACAAGCTACGTGTGTGGCTCATAATTTTTTTGATTGCAGGTGTGAAGCAATGTCTACTTATCCAAGAACTTATGACCTCATTCATGCTGATTCAGTATTTAGTCTCTACAAGGACAGGTAAATATGAGTTAGCTTACTTGGCTTAAAAATTACTTAGGCAAAAGTAGAAAGAGTTATATATAAACTAAATAAGCTGAGTGACGAGCTTAATTTTATCTTACCAATGATTTTCAAAAGGCAATTTTGAATCATGGACATTCTGACAGTCTAATGGAACTGAAACAAAAACACTAGCTATTTTCATCTGTCATGTTTCTTTTCCAAGAAAATTGTATGATGTGTTGACACATATTTTTGTGTTATAGATGTGAAATGGAAGACATTCTACTCGAAATGGATAGAGTTTTGAGACCAGAAGGAAGTGTAATCTTTAGGGATGATGTAGATAATGTGATAAAGATCAAGAATATCATTGATGGATTGGACTGGGACAGTCAAATTGTTGACCATGAAGATGGGCCTCATCAGAGGGAGAAGCTTTTATTTGCAGTGAAGAAATATTGGACAGCCCCTGCTTCTACTCAGTCCTGACCAAGAATAATACAAAAATAGCACCTAGAACTCTGCCCAGTTTTATTCTTACTTCTCTCTTTTTTTTTTTCTTTTTTTCTTTTTGTGTATGTTTCATTTTTGGATTTACTGATTCTTTTCACCCTCTGATTGTTTAATTTTTAGAGTTGTGATTTTCCAAGATAAACATAATCTCTTTTATTTGAAAATTACAAGTTACTTCAGTCACTCTACTGTAATGAAATATCTGCTTACTCTACCACCCAAAAAAAAAAAATACCCAAAAAATTAAATATCTCATGTCCGGCTTTGCTATTTCAGCCTATAATTATGCAATTCTATTTACTTACCTACTTTGGAAGTTAAATGTTGCCTTTCACTGACAATCACCACTAAGGAGAAATAAGTTTATTTTGTTATTCTTGGCTCGGAAAGAATAAGAAGATTAAAGTTTTCCTTGAACATCAAGAAATTAAAAGTTGTTCTTATGTTTTTATATCTGTGACATCCAAATATATATCATCAATCAGAGGAAGAACCTGTCAAACAAGAAAAAAGAAAATGGGGATGGGACTCAAGTGGGGAGGGAAACTCTAATAATTGTTGCAATTTGTTTTCTTTGCTATAGTCCATGACAAAGTCAAATTTTCTTTTTTAAATCAGAAAGGTGCAAATGAAATGGCATTGGAGAATTTTAGCTCCTGATATAATTTCATTCAAATGCATCCCAATAAACAGCAAATCAGGCGCCATAAGTCCAATTCAACTTCACCTAACAGTACTATTAATATTAGGTCACATCATGTATTATTTAAGTGGTCTTCATGCTGTTTTGGTATTTTATATATATATATATATGTTTTTTTTTCATTATGAATTAGCCAAATTGGAGAACTGGTTGAACCTGATTTATAAAAGTTCATGTTTGCATGATAGGGGTTGATTTTGTTAACCAGATCAGATCCATATCAACATCTAAATTTCATTCCATTTATATTATTCATGTCAAAATTATATATAATTATGCTAATCAGTTTTCCGAATAAAATTCCATATAATTGGTGGACAGGATAGGCAATCTTTTCATTTCTTTGAAGATTTTTCCACTCAAACCAGTTCTTCCTTGCAAACAGTTCCCTTCTAAACACAATCTAAGCCTCCCCATAAACGTGATGGACGTAATATGCAAGTTAGGTGACTCATGCAATCACTCACCTCTTATCATTCAACTCTTAACTATAAATAAACCCAATAGCCTAAAATATTAAAACATAACTTCAAAAAACCATAAAAGTGTTTGAAAGAAAACAAAGTCATCATGTCAGCCCTCAAATCCCTTGTCTCTCTCAGCTCTCAAGCAGCACTGCTCTTCTTGCTTATAGCACTTGCTATGCAGACCAAAACAGCTGAGGCACAGAACTGCCCTGGGCTCAACAACCTCACCTCGTGCCAGGCCTTTTTAGTCCCCGGTGCCGCCAACCCAAGTACTGCCTGCTGTAATGCACTTCAAGGAGTGCAGCATGATTGTGTCTGCAATGCACTCAGGATCGCTCAAAGCCTTCCAACTAAATGCAATCTCCCTCCCCTCACTTGTAGTAAGATCTTACGTACTTTTCTTAGAATAAAAATTCGTTGTCACAATGTATATGTTTCTCTCTATGCTCTACTAATTGCAGTTTGCCACACTGTTCTAAGCTAGTTTTAAGAGTTATATTTATAGCTATGCTTTCAAACAATGCACAACATTGTGAATAATTGTTGTGTTTCTTCATGATTGCAGTATTGATTTAACGTAGGCACTAGGCACAAATGTGCAAATGCATGAAATTATTGTTTCTCTTCTTATAATATTTGACTCTACGTCCTAACATTTTCTTTTTTGTTTTTGATTGCTTTTGTCCATAAACAGATACAAATTAAAGATTGAAGTGACTGCAGGACTGGTCGGCGAATAATGTTCAAGTTTTATCATTTTGCCTTTTTTTTATTACGGGGATCACCTTTAAATGTCTTCTGGTATGCAATCACTGATCAACACTGTTATGAGGGATCAGAGAAAACTTGGTGTTATAATAATTAAATAAAGAAGAAGGAAATATATTTGGCTTCGAGTAAATTTACCTGGCCTGCTTTATCAGATCAATAATATTTTCAGTAACGTTTGGCTTCGAGTAAATATTCACGATCTATAATATTTGGCTTCGAGTAAATCCAATGATATAAAATTTTCAGTAACGTTTTTCACCATTGGTGACAATTGACATCTTCAAGTGTTAAAACTGAAGATGGTCCAATCTCCAAGCCGCAATATTAGCTTGTATAAATTGATCATTTACCTTTATTGCACGGCCAACTATAAGATTCACGATCTATATATATCACAATATCTTCAATCATTATTCATTACACTCAAAATAAAATTTTAATTAGTTTTTTAAAAAAATGCATTACCCCTCACTACAGTATACTGATGATAAGCTTTTTAATTTGAGACGTGACATAAACCCAAAAGTCTCACGAGTAATCCACCACATTATTTGTCTAACTCTAGAAGTTTTTTGGGTGTTTTATTTGCATGGAATGAAATAGTTTAGGCAAAAATTTGAGACACTAACTGCTTCATTGAATAGAAAAATAATATAAAAAACAAATGCAATCTAAAAGTTGTTAAGTTAATGTCCACATATTCAATTATGGCTACATATTGATTAAAAAAAACTCAAAATATTTAGCAATAGGTTGAATTAATAAAAATCAACTGCGAGTAGTGAACAATTAAATCAAACCTCCGTCCATAATTTGCTTATGAAAAAAATACACACAGAAAAAAAGAAAGAAATAAAAGTGATTAATGCGATGCCCTCAAGACTTTTTAACCAATGCAAATGCGCTTCTATATTTGTATAAAATAAGCCATAGTCCAAAATCAGGGTAAATATCAATCTTTGAAGTTTGAAAAATTAGACAATCGAAAAAGGGGGGGAAAAAAGTAATCCACTTTTTTTTTTTCTTTTTTTTGAGATTGAAAAAAGTAGTCCACTTGATCCTGAGAATATAATATACATCATAATCAAGTTTGAAATAATTCAACCAAACTAACCATATATAAGCCTTAGACATAATTAGTATTACTTAGCCACATAACATAAAATAAAATAAAACTCATCTATATTATACACAAGGTATTGCACAGTTCCTTCTCCCAAAAAAAAAAAAAAAGTATTGCATATTATTTTCTTTCGTATAGGCAATATAAAATTTTAAGTGGCTACAGGAAAGATCTAAGATTTATTTTTATATTATTCAATTTTAAGAACCGCAACAACAAAGCAAAAGAGTTGAAAAGGAAACATACACGAAAAAAGAGTAATAATCGAGATGTAAGGTATCGAGCAATAACACAAAAAGAGAATAAAAATCTAGTTTTTGCAAGGTATTGAACGTCATTACTTTAATAAGCCATATAAATAATCTAACATTTGAGTCTCATCCCCTTCAGTGTCAACAAATAATCCTATAAAAGAAAAATGTTTATAAATATTTAGCAAAGAATTAATAAAGACCCATAGGAGTGTAGATCGAATCATACTCCATCCACACAAACACACACACACACACATTAATATATATATATATATATATATATTTAAAAAAACCCAAAAAAAGAAAATGAGATTATTGAGAGGTAAGGTGAAAATAATGCACTTCCATTTCAACTAGTTTGGGCATTTGAAAATTAATTTGCAATAAAAATAATAATAAAGGCATAGTCCAAAAGTTAGTGTAACTATCATGTTAGAAAAAATAGGCAACCAAAAAAAAGGCAGTTCTTCTATTAAAAAAATAAAAAAAAAAAAGGTAGTTAGTTCTAAGAATGAAACACCAGTCCAAAAAAAAAAAAAAAAGAATGACACGCATCATGTCACGTTTGAAATAATTCAACTAAATTAACTATAAAAAAGCCATAGACATTGTTATTATATTTATTATTATTATTTGTGGCAGACATAGATGATATGCTTAATTTTTTTTTTTTTCTATAAACAGATGATATGCTTAATTGCTTAGCCACTTAAAATAAAACGAATTATAATATTCACAAGGCATATTGCAAAATTTTCATTTATTTATCATTTTCAATATAAAATTGTCAATGCCTAAAAGAAAATTTTAAAATTTATCTTATATTATTCAATTTTAGTGATCACCAAAAAAAAAAAAAAAAGGAAGAGAATAATATTGAAGATGCCATCTAAAATCTAAAATACTTACTATTTGAGTTACATCTCCTTCAATGACAATAGAAAAGATTATCAGTCAAATTAATAAACAGAAATATCAATGATCTTAAAAAAATTCAAGATTTAATGAATATGATTTTAAAAATCCAATGTTTGATTTAGAACCAATAAAATGGATTAAAATGGCAATTTACTCTAAAAAATTATAATCACATGCACATAATTTCAGATAATTTTAGGAAACTCCTGCATATTTTTGAAAACTATAGTATCACACTAAACACTGGAATTTGAGAATTTTATTTCCCGCAAACAAAACCCCTGGAATTCGAATTCCTACCCATTTGGATTTGGACCCAAACGAACCCACCCAGACTCCCCTCTCCCTCTCTGTCTCCAGCGAAGAACACTAGGCTCCTCCCTAAGTCATAATTCACAAAACCCCTCAGCTCAGACCCTTCTTCCAAGAATCAAAGCCTCAGGTTCTCTCTCTCTCTCTCTCTCTCTCTCTCTCTCATGCCTTTTTGTGAATTTACTTTTGGGTTTTGTTTTATGTAATCATTTGTTGCATGTTAGATATGGAAACTATGCCCATATTGAGCTATGTGGATTCTAATGCGGCATGGTTCAGTGTGAAGCTTAAAGCTTTTTGTTTTGGAAATTTGTGTGCCAAACTGAACTGATTAAATTTGCTTACCCCTGAAATTTTATTTTGTTATTTGTTAATTAAGCATAGAAAGTTACAAACTTGCACTTTTGTTTAGCTGAATCAGTAAACATAGGATAGAGCCCAGAGAAAAAAAAAAAGTACGGAAAGTTGAAATGTAGTGCATTCCTATATATTGTGTGAAATTTAGATGCCAAATTGAGGGGCCCCAAATTGGATTCTTAATAAGATAATTACAAACACCCAAATCTTGAAAAGGTTAAAATAGCTACAATATAAGTGATTTTAGAGAATTAGTCATACTAGTTTGTTGTTTTGTTAAATATGCGAAAAATGTGTATCCGGGAATTAACTTGGTTGCACATATGCATAGCTAAAAATCAGTTTTTTCAGCTTAATTGACTTATGCCCATGTTACTTTTTAAGCCAAATAAACCAATGAAAATAAGTTATCCCTATCGAGCACAATTAGTGGGTCCTGTTGAGAACCAAGCTGGTTGTGTTTGAAGTTGAGGTGTTGTTAGGTCCCAATACGTTTTGTATTGCATTCCAAAGGCCCTAGTTTGTTTGAAATAAGTGATAGAAATATTTGTTAATTACATAGAATATTCCAGTAAAATGTTTTCTTGTTTTTGTTGAGGATACAACTCTACTAGGACGGTGGACAAGGTACCATTCCTCATAGAAATGACTCAATGTTTGGCATGAGTATAAACTGCTTAGCTTGTTAGGGGTGAATGCTCATGGATTACCTAGCAACTAATTCTGGCAGGTGGGGTTAGTTGCCCGTAGGTTTTATACACTAGAGGCAATTCCAAAGAGCTCTTCTTTAGAAAGGTTCCATACTTTTGTTTTTTTATAAGTTTGTCTAATTGGACCTTTACCCATTTTGGACTTTGGCTAGCATAGAGCTCTTTGCTTCTTCATAACAAGTATATCAATGTGATTTATAGAATTTCATTCTGTCGCAAAAAGAAGTTTCTTAGGGCGTGTAATTAGCTTTAGGGAAAAATATATATGTAATGAATATGATCATGTTAGACAAAAACAGAGGATAAGGTTCAGAAGAATCATTAGCTTTTACACTCTTCTTTTTAAGTTCTTAATATGTACATGGGGAGATGTTCACTGTTTGAACAAAAGGGACAGGATAATATAGATGTGCAAAGTCTTGTTTAATGGAAGCTATCCAGATTCGTTGTGACTTTACTTCTTTTTTTGGGTTTGTGTATTTTTTTCTCTCTGTTCTCTTCTCTCTCTCTCTCTCTCTCTCTCTCTCTCTCTCTCTCTCTGTTATACATATAAAAAGTAGACTGAGATGATGTGATCAATTGTTAAATCAATTCTGATATTGGTGAATACTAGAGGATGCCTATAGGTGCAGAATTTGTAAATGTGAAATTTCAATGTGTAATTGATGGTTTGAATTCCTTTATGGTTGCTTATGTGTTTGCAAGGCATTTTTAGCTTGATTCTATTATTAATTCATCAATTGCAATCTAAACTTCAGGTCAATAAATCAGGACATGATAAAAAATCATTATTAATTCTAGGTTAATTATAAAGAGAATATTTACAATAAAATTTCAAAATCTCTCCTGTGTGTATTTGTGCCTGCAGTCATGCATGTTGTGTTGTGTATAATAATTTTGGCCGGAACTCAAATATTAGGCTTCTTATTCTGTATTCTTTTCCCCTATATGATGAAATTTTCTTGTGACACCAATTATTTTACAGGATTTCTATCTCAAAATTAAAAGGCTAATATGGATGAAGATTTGTGATCATGTCTTTTTTTGCCAGTTTCTATTGGTCAGGAATTTATAGATAATATTTTTCTCTTTTGGTTATTTAATGTTCTACTCGTGTGTCCCATTTAATGAAGGTCAATGGAAGGAGATGATGGCAGCTCAACTAGTCCCCCTGAAGAGAATATGGATCTGAGACTTCAAGCATCAAATAATTTGGACTTGAATGTTGAGCAGGACTGTCGCAGCCCAAAAGTTGTCCATAGTAATGCAACCCATTCCACTCTTTCCTTAAATGATGAGGCCAGCAAAGATGCAGTACTAAAAATTGGTACAGAGTTTGAATCAGATGAACATGCATACAAATTCTACGACAGATATGCAAGATTGGTAGGTTTTAGTGTTCGTAAAGACTGGGTAAATAGGAGTAAGGTGCATGGTCAGGTGGTATCTAGGAAGTTCACATGCTCCAAAGAGGGATACCGAAGGAAAGACAAAAGAGATGTTAATGTGAAGAAACACCGAAAGGAAACTAGAACTGGTTGCTTGGCACATATGATCATTACTCGTCAACCTGATGGTAAATACCGGGTTACACATTTTGAAGCACAACACAATCATGACAATGTAAGCCCAACTAATGCTCAAACATTACCATTGCAAAGAGAATTAAGCTGTTCTCGAGATGCTGAAGCTAGCTCAGAAGACAATTCAGGGTCGCACTCTAAATCAGCATTTGAATTGATGAATAGACGATTTGAAATCCAGGAATCCCTTGATGATCTTGCCATTGATTATGACAATTATCTTCGGTCTGAAAGGGTAAGAGATATGAAGGAGGGAGAGGCAGGGTGTCTATTGCATTATTTTCAAAGGAAGCACTTTGAAAACCCATCATTCTTTTACGCTATACAGCTAGATATTGATGACAAGGTATGCAACATGTTTTGGACCAATGATAATATGGTAGTGGACTATGACCATTTCAGCGATGTGGTCTGTTTAGACACAACTTTCAGAACAAACAAACACTTTCGGCCATTTGTACAGTTTATAGGAGTGAACCACCACAAACAAGTTTTGATTTTTGCGGCTGCACTTTTATATGATGACTCTGTAGAATCTTTTAAGTGGCTATTTCGAACTTTCATAGAAGCAATGTCTGGGAAGAAGCCAAAGGCCATTCTCACAGATCAAGATGCAGCAATTGTTGAAGCAATCAATGCAGTCTTACCGGAAACAAGCCATCGTATATGTGTATGGCAAACATATCAGAATGCTCTCAAACACCTAAGCCATGTAGTCAAAGAGACTGATTCTTTTGCCAAAGATCTAAAGGGATGTATCTTTTACCAGAAGGATGAGGAGGATTTTGTACGTGCCTGGGAGGCTATGCTGGAAACATATGGTCTTCAGCAGAATGAGTGGTTAAGATGGATGTTTAGGGAGAGAGAGAAATGGGCTGTGGTATATGGCAGGAATACTTTTTTCATTGACATGAATGGCTTGCATCTGGGTGAGTGTTTATTTAATGATTTGAAAAATTACTTAAATTCTGACCTTGACATTCTTCATTTCTTTAAGTATTTTGAAAGAGTAGTAGAAGAGCAATGTTACAAAGAAACTGAAGCTAACGATGACATGAATAGATGTTTGCCAAGACTAATGGGGAACGTTGTTTTGTTAAAGCATGCAAGTGATGTTTACACCCCAAGGGCATTTGAAGTATTTCAGCGGGGATATGAGAAGTGCTTAAATGTTGTTGTTAACAAGTGCAATCAGAATGGATCATTGTTGGAGTACAAGGCCAAATCATTTGGGCAAGCTCGAGAACACACTGTTAAATTTGATTCTTCTGATGATACAGTTACTTGCAGTTGTCTGAAGTTTGAGTATGTTGGGTTTCTATGTAGCCATGCACTGAAAGTGCTTGATCATAGGAATATAAAGATTGTCCCATCCCAATATATATTGAAGAGATGGACAAAAGCTGGAAGGTCTGGAAGTGTGAGAGATAGTTACGAATTTACCATACAAAATAATCCCAAGTTGGTTGTTGCAAGCCGTTACAAAAATTTGTGCCACAAAATGCTTAAGTTATCTGCCAGGGCTTCTGAGTCTGAGGAAGCATTTCAATTTGCTGCCAGTCAACTTGATGAAGTGATGGAAGGGGTGGAGAAAATCTTGACATTAAAACATGAGGAGGCTCAAGCTGTTACCTCGAGTAGCACAGGTGCAAATGTTTCTGAAAGTGAACATGCAGATATTTTCCTGGATGGAAATACAATTGATGATCAGGATGAGAATGGAGTAAAAGGAGCAAAAGAAAAGGAGAGGGCGATCCCTAATAGAGGTCAACTATCCAATGTGAATGGAAAAGTTTCTCATACAAAAGGAGTTCAGAATATAGAAGCATCCCCACCGAATATTGTAAACTGCATTTCAAGTTCCCCCAGGGCTATTATTTCATCGCCAGCCACAACACCAAATCCCATTATGCAGGTGAAATTTTCTTATCTTTTATGAAATTACTGTTCACAATGGTAATGTCTATTGTCCATGCCTTCTATTTGTTCAGTGTGTAGAGTTTATTTGATGTTTATCCTTCCAAATTGCATTAAACAGGGTATGTACAATTTTGATACAAGCCAAGTGGTTCAGTGCATGTACCCACAATCTAATCTGGTCATGGATCAGCAACCCAATCCTAACATCTATCACTCACCAAATTTCTTCTCTCACCAACATGATTCACCTGTCCAAACTCAACTATTACAGGTAATTATTTATCCGCACTTCCACCTTGATTATGTTTTGAAGTATTCTTGTTTGTGACCTGTATATGAATTGCCATGCAGGAACCCCTAATCCATAACCCATACCAAGAATCTGACTCAAGCAGTCAACTGAGGCACGTAAGTAAATGGAGAGGTCAAATAATGCCAATGAGTCAGCTAACAGATTTTTCCTTTTGAGGAAAACCACTCTTTGTATACTTTATTTAATTGCTTCGTGTTATTGACTGTAGGCAATGGAGCTTGATGTCCAACATCCACATTCACCTTCATTCTTGCTATACGATGATAGATACAGAGCTTCCAACGCATATCTTGGGCCTAAGTGAAGAATATGGAAAGTTACTCTTCACTTTCATCCTTTTCTGCTGTGTGCTGTACAGTCCAAAGGCTTGCATTTTTAATCTAAACATTGTATTTCAGCATACCACTTAGTCTACTTTAAATGATAGAAGGGCAGTCTAACTTCATATACCAAAAGATGACGTAAATCCACCAATGCTATTTCGCTCCTTTTTCTTCTTTCATTTCTTCCTTTTGTCAATTTTATTTACTCTCTCACTTCCTATGAAGATAACTGCTTAATCAATACATAATTTTATTCATTGATCTCTCTCATCATTGTACGTTGCTGCTTTTTTTTTTTTTTTCCTCTTTTCTTCAGTCATCCTAAAATCCCACTTGTCAGGAAGACAACCCTCTTTTAGTTTCCACTGCAGCTCCATTTGCCATGACATTGGAAAGACTGGGGAATTAAGGGGACTCTCGCAAAACAAATTGTTTGAATGATTTGCTTAATGACACAACAGATAGAATTGATCTGCAAAGGCCAGCAGGATCAATTAGTCACCTTGTTCCTTCATTGCTATTCAATTTTTAGAATACTGGATCCTGATATACCTTCAAGTTCTTGGTTGCAGTGAGCCTTTTGTACTATGTGAGGGAGTGCTGTTTCTCAAGTGGCCTCTGAGCCTGCTCTAGAATGGCTGCAGGATGTTGGAGAGATTTTGCAACAACGTGCCATGGTCCAAGGCATAATTTTGTAAATAATTAATAGCCCTCTAGTCCAACTTGAGCAAACAAGGCCTGACCAATTCAGCTTGAGCTTGAGTTGAAAACTAAGAACTAGAGCAGGCTGCAGGTGATCGGTTCAATCCTTGAGGTTAGGTATTTTTATGTAACTGTTCACTTCTGTCTTGCCTATTGCCTAAGATGGGGTTGAAGAATAATAAATCTATACATACAACATATTTTATACACTCTCCATTACTTGTTAAGGTGACAAATTATGATTGGTGAGTAAAAAAGTTAGGATAGTGATTGGTCTTTATGCTCGCCAATTACAACTTACTATTTTAATAAATTGTGAAATATGTTGTGTCCTTACTCTAATATTGTTTGTTGAAGAATTTCAAATCTCTTCTACCTTTTATTTACACAGTAATTTTGTTTCTCTCTTTTGCCTTCTATTATGGAGTATTTGAACTCCCATTCTTGTTGGGTCTAAAGATAGAATGCATGAACATGGGCATGGGTATGATACATGATCATGAGCAATTTTTGAAAAATTATAACATGATATAACAGATAGAACATCATTACGACACAAATACGACATCAATATAACATCTTAAATAAAGTGCTCGTGCTTTCTAAGTTTAAATTGAATAGAAATAGAATATTGAGACTAAATAATATATCTAAATAATAAAATATATAAAGGGTGTTTGGTATATGCACTTAAAAATATGTGTTTTGTTATTTGAAAACATATGTAAAAATATGTGTGAATGAAAAAATATATAAAAATACGTGTAATGTAGATTAAAAAAAATTTTTTTTTTTTGGAAACGTGTACCAATCAGGCCATAGTTTCTCAACCATGAAGTGTGAATGCTCTTAGGCGCGTTGATTCGTATTACTTTACACTGGAGTCAACCATGAGTCCATCACTGAACTATGCATCTACTTAAAAAAAGAACTACACGTCAACTCCGTCTTCGTTCGGTCGCGTCAAGCACCAAATATTTAGGTTTCGCATTCAAATGCGTGGGCTCTACTCTACTGCCCCAACTAACCAAGTCCAACACAGTAGTATAATACTAGCTTTTTCAGCCTCACACTACTGTGACGCAAACCATCATCAGTCTGACACAAAGAATATAACCCTACCATACTGATACTGTAGAAGTGGAAATTCGTGCTGTTTAGTGGATTTTATTGTTATTATTTCGAGAATGATGGAAATATTTGAATGTTTATAAATATAAGGTTCGGGTCAAAGTAATTGTAAAACTTTTTTAATTTTTGAAAAATATTTTTTTATGAGGTTCCTAAATATAACTGCAAAAAATACTTAAAGGCACGGTTTTAAAAATTGAACCGGGTATCAAATCATTTTTTTTCAAAATTTTTGGTTTTTGATCGGTTGTTCTCGATTTGTGGCCGGTTTTTCGATTATTGACCGGTTTTATGGCTTTAAGTGAATCGAATTGGACCGATTTTTTCGGTCAGATCGGTCAATTCGGTCCGATTTTTAAAACAGTGCTTAAAAGAGAATCGTACATCGATGCATGTTGAAATTTAATTTAAAATGATATAAGTAGTTTAATTAAAAGCCGTTATGTGTTATTTTAAATTTAAACATATTGACTAATCAAATAATGTTATGTGATCCTTGAAGAACAAGGCATAAAATCTCTCTATTTAAATTATGATACATGTCATCAATGATAGTCAATCACTCTCCTCAAGACTCCTATAAATAAAAACTCTCATTAGTCTTGTAGGATGACAAATTCAGAAACGTTCAAATGTCTCAAAACTCTGTTGAAATCAAGCTCCAGACCCTTCAAAGAACTTTAATCATCAAAGATAAGGAATATTCGAAGCGAAATCTTTCAAGTCATCCTCTTAAATCTCAAAACTGAAATCAAATTCAAAAACTTTCAGAAACTTCAAAAAATTATAAGTTAGTGAAGATCAACAAATGGATTCGACCCTTTCAAGCCCTGAAGAACTTCCACTACAATCTTCAAATGCACAAAAAATGCGAAGAACACGAATAATAAAGGATTTCTAACAAACACATAATGAGAGGTTCATCATAATTTAACTTCAAAGATCTCTCAATCCATTTCCTAATCAAATTGAGGAGCATTTGATGTTAGTATCAAGATTGTATTTGAATCAAAGATTTTCAAGGAGATCTAATCAAAAGAGTATTCTATTGTAATAGGATTTAATTGCAGAGAATTGTACATACTAATTCATTAATACAAATATACATTTGTGAAGCTATGTCGATTGTTTGGTTTGTAAACTTGAAATTTAGTGTTTACACATATCATTAGGTTAATTACATTCTTTTTTCATTAAGAGCATTAGCATCTGGGTTTGTAAAAATATACCTATTTTAATGCACATTAAGTTACTCTATCTACTTTAACAAACCAATTTACAACACACACACTACATCTCATTTCCTATATTAACAATACAACTCATTACAATAATATAAATTGTCCAATAAATTATTATAAATCAACACCAATCTCTCTCTGCCTCTCCATCCCTTTCTCTCTCCAACACCATTGAAACCAAGCCAACACCATCGATTCAAACACAAGCCACAACCACCATAATTGAAAGCAACCACCAAATCGCTAAAGCCATAACTACCAAAACTGAAAGCAACCAAGGCCTCCAAATTTCCACAACTTGAAACCCATACACCCATTTTTAAAGAAACTCAATTCCTAAACCCATATCCAAAAGAAAAAAAAAAGAAAAAAAAAATGGAATTAGATATAGAGAGGGAGAGGAGAAAGATCGGAAACCATCAATGGTGGCTTCACCGTTGTGTACTACTACTAGTGCTTAAGTTTAGCCTTAGTGAACAATAATTTCTATATGTAGCAAATCACTGTAGCACATTTGTAAAATATTTTAAGTTTAAACACCTGAATAAAGATAAATTTTAATGTTTTCAGATTCTAAAATAACAATTTGGGGTCTAATAAGAAAACTCATTCTAAGCTAAATAGAATTATTGTAATTACTTGTCTTTCATAATACAAGCCATAAACATCCAAATCTAACAACATTAACTTAACATTCCAAACTAACTAACGAATAAGAGAAAAAAAATATATCTATATATATATATATATATGTAAGAAAAATATATTTAATCGAATTGAAACAATTTTTTTATTATACAACAGATTTTACAATTTCTTTCTCGTCAAGAGTCGTATCATTCAACTAGGGGTGTGCAGAAAACCCACCGACCCGCCAAACACGACCCAACCCGACCCAACCCGCCGGGTTGGGTCAGTTTTTAGAGCTTGGTGGGTTGGGTTGGGTTATAAATTTTTTTTTTTATAGAGGGTCGGGTTGAGTTTGGGTCATAAAATTACCAACCCGTCAAACCCGACCCGACCCACCCATATTTTAATATATATTTAAAATATATTATATATTTAATAAATATTTTTTTTAAGTTAAAACCTAGTAATATATAATATAAAATATATAATATAATATAAAATAAAATCCTACAAACATATATAATATAAAATCCTATTACTTTCTTTAATATATATTTAAATATATTATATAATTAATAAAAAAAATATAAGTTCAATTTAATTTTAAAAAAAAAAAGCCTAACCTATGGGTTCAACCCGACCCAACCCGACCCACGTGGGTTGGGTTAGGTTGGGTTGGACATATGTAATGGGTCGGATTGGGTCAAATTTTGTTTGACCCATCATGGTAAGTTGTGTCAAAAATTCCCTCAACTCGACCCAACCCAACTCATGCATTCAACTTTAATAACACTTTCTTTTGTATTTCCAAAATGTTTCTATTCTCCAACTAAAAAACACCTGACGACAACATTCAACAATAATTCCACCCAAAAAAATAATGAAAATTTGTTATTGTACATTTGTACCAAAACAATTTTTTAACGAGTATTGAGAGCGAGTGACGAACGCAACAGGTGAGAACGATTGCCAGTGAAGAGACAGAAAGAAATCACAGTGTTGAACTTTGTGGTATAAATAGTAGTGACTAGTGAGAGAGAGAGAGAGAGGGGGAGACATTTCGAAATTTTAAACACCCCCCTTCAGTTCTTTACTACAAAGGGAGCGCGTGTAACCAAACCTCCTCAATCGCGCGTTTACCGACTACTCAACCCCCCCGCACATCTCTCTCTCTACATATAATCCCTCTCTAAAAACTGAAAAAACAAACCAGTTGTGTGCTCAGTTCAGCTACTTTCATAGTTCCAAGTTCCTATAATAAAAGTTCCGAAACTCTCTGTCTCTTCCAAAACCAAAACCATAACCAAAACCAAAAACCATGTTTTCTTTACTAAAACCTCGAACCCATTATTAAGCTCATGGGCTTTCTCAGCCGACTCTTCGGATTCGGGTCTAAGAAGCCCAAGAATCCGCCTCCGCAAAAGGACAAGCAAAAGCGGAGGAGTTTCATCACTTCGCTAAACAGCAACTCCCACAAAGGGACGCCGTCTCGGCACCAAGTTGATGACCCCAACAAGCACGCCATAGCGGTTGCTGCTGCCACCGCTGCGGTGGCCGAGGCGGCTCTCGCGGCGGCTCATGCGGCGGCTGAGGTCGTCAGGCTTACCAGTAACGTCGGGAGAAATGCCAACGTGCCGCATCGGCTTTTGACGGCGGACTTCGCTGCCGTTAAGATACAGTCTGCTTTTCGTGGCTATCTGGTTAGTTCTTTCATATTCCGTTGTTTTGTTAGTTGGAATTCAGTTTCTTTTTTTCTTTTTTTTTTTCTTTCCAGAACTACCCTTCAGATGTTCCTAGAATTACGTGAGTAACTAAAATTGCTTTTGTCAAATTTACCCCATTGGGTGTACCGAGGTGCTGAACTCGTTAATTTGAGACCTGACGTAAAATGGTAATGGACTCATTAGTTACAAGCCAAAGCCAAAGGGTGCTGGAAAATTTGGACGGTCATTTAAGTCTTAGTCAAGAGGTTACTATTATAGGTAAACCAAACGGAAAACGTGGGTCAGAAAGTACTTTTGAAAATTTCATCGGCATTCAAGGAAAAATATAAAGTGAAAAAAAAATGAAAGTAAAACGTGGGTCATTGGGTTGGTACTCTCTAATTCTATTGCACCGACAGAAATGGCTGAGAGTCATTTCATTATCAGACCTATTTTATTTATTTAAAGTATAGATTCCCTGTTGTCCAAGGTGTTTTACTGTAATGTCTGTTTCGTGTACTTTGGTGTGTGGTCCGGTCGCTGCTAAAATTTTCTAATTTCTCGGAGTGTTTTTCGTGTGGTTTTAGACTAAACCGTGCGTGTTTATTATTGTGCGAATCACACGCGCCATGTTGTCTGTAAAAATTCATAATTACGATGCCCTTTATTTTATATTTCATAAAAAAGATTATCCATGGTTCCGTGCACGTTGGATTATGATTGTGGAGGGCATGTGAATCATTTTATAACAAAAGGTTGGCACAAAGCCACTAATAAAGTGAGTAATTGAGATTTTATGCTTAGATTTCATTAAAAAAACGAATGGTAACGGATTTCAGTTATCTTAATTAGTAAAACTTATTGTTCTCGAATAAAGAACCGAAGTTTAGATTTGAAGGAGTAATTATCATAAAGCAAACATTATTAGTTTCAAAATCCAATCTATCTATTAATAGAAGTAATTAATCATGGCTTTGCATATGTTGTAAATGGTCACCATACTTTTTTTTATTTCTTGCCATAATTTGTCCAGTTGAATCAAGAGTCTTGGTAGGTACTAGCTGTACTCGAATGACATAAGCAGATCAAAGAAACGACCCATGTTTCTGAATTTTTTTGGTGCTATTCTCATGGTTTGGACCACAAAGTCAGCTACTATTTCCACTAGATTCTTCACTATAGTTTTAACTTTTTCTTGCTGTGTATGTCACATATCAAACAGAGCTAATTTGTAATAAATGCTTATTTTATCGAGGGTATGTGTGCAAGTGAGAGAGAGAGAGAGAAAGATAATGATTTCATCCACAACCCTATACCCTTTTAAATATCCATGCTAGTCTGGTTCAAGTATTTTGTAAGTTTCTGCTCTCCCAACCTACCTTTGCTTTTAACTTTGAAGTTTTCTAATTAATATTAAAATGTAGCACTTTTAACCTAACTTTTAGTACTGTGCATCTAAGGCATTAAAAAAAAAAAAAAAAACGTGGGAAGAGATTAACCTAACCTTTTTTGACTTTGGGGAATTTGAAAGGCAAGGAGGGCGCTCAAAGCACTAAAAGCATTGGTGAAACTTCAAGCATTGGTGAGAGGGCACATGGTGAGAAAGCAAACTGCCAACATGCTGAGGCGAATGCAAACATTAGTCCGAGTGCAGGCACGAGCACGTGCAAATCGTGCACACTTGTCAGAATCATTCCATTCTAGCAGCAAGCCCTCTCTGTCCCGTCACCCTGTAAGTAAAGTTTCTTCCTTCTTCTAGTTCATTTGTTAGTTAGCCTTGTCATGCAGAAATTTGATTTATATGCAGCTTTTTTTTATATAATAAAAATAAGTGAGTGGCCCAAAGTAGAAGAAAGAGAACGAGGGGAAGTCAAATTGAGCAATAGTAATGCTCATGCAATATGATATGTGTTGAGATAGGTTGGGATTGATTAAAGAAGGAAAATTTTCTTGGGGGGGAAAATCAGTGTCTGGCAGCTTGCTCAAGCCAAAATGGAGCATATTAAATCCTCACTGTTGCTAGAACGAAAAAGATTCAAAGTATTATACAATCCTATAATTCTGTCACCTAAAGTGACTGATTGACTTACTAGAAAATGTCAAGAATAATTGCGTGTTTGTGCATTTAGGTGATGTACATTTTCTATTACATCTTCTTGCAGGTCCCTGCAACTCCTGACATAAATGATTGCCAACTTCGAGCTTATAGTTCCAAATTTGAGGGCCCCTCAATTTTAAAGGTATTTAATTGATTGGTTGTGTAGGATCTTCTAAGGACATATTTGATGCTCTCCTTAGAATTGTGGTTTAGCAATTTAAATGCAATTTCAAGTCAGAATGACTTCTAGTTTCCTTCTTCTCCTTTTTTTTTTTTTTTTAATTAATTAATTTCTGTAAATTGGGATCTTTTAAACTGAAGATAAAAAGGCCAATGTAGTTTCAACAAAATGCTAATGTTCCAATATTCCAGTCATGACCCGTTTTTGGACTTCGTATGATTGTATCTTGGAGGTGGGGAAGAAAATATGTTGAATTGCTCAAGGAATTACTTCTCTTCTAAACTTTTTAACAATTTACGATTTTTTTACGGTTTGAAACGTGATCTCCAACTTCATTTGGCTTTTGAATGACAATCCAAATGCCTCATAAGTCTTCATTGCACTAATCATTTTTACTGCAATCTGTGTTCCCACACACATAGAGATGCGGTTCAAATTCAAACTTCAGGGACATCATCAACCTAGACAAAGCACATGGTAGTTCAAAGTGGTTAGACCATTGGATGGAAGAAAATTTATGGAACAACCGTTGTGACATTTCATTAAGAAATGGGCATGCTGATGATGAGAAGTGCGACAAGATTCTCGAAGTAGACACTTGGAAACCGCATTTGAACTCCCAAGCAAGTAAGAGAACCTTTCAGACATCACCGAATGTTTTTGCTTCCGATCATAATAATGAGAGCTTTATGACATACAACTCTCCGTCAAAACACTCAACAAAAGCTCCAAATCAAATTCCTAGTCAGGCTACACCATCTTCTGGGGGAGTTTTATCTTTTGGCTCCTTCAAACTAGGAAGAGATGAAACGGCTTTAAGGACTGCTGACAACAGCCCACAAGCGCATTCTTTGTCTTCCAGGCCTGGAAGTAGTGCCAGAAGAGGTCCATTCACACCCACAAGAAGCGAGTATGCGTGGGGCTATTTTGGTGGGTACTCAGGTCACCCAAACTACATGGCTAACACGGAGTCCTTTCGGGCTAAGGTTAGGTCACAGAGTGCCCCAAGGCAAAGGCTAGAGTTTGAGAAATTTGGTTCTACAAGGAGATCTGTTCAGGGGTTGTGGGATGCAGGGATTGATTCAGATAAGAGGTTTGCTGAACAAGCTGAGTACAGGTACAAAGCTTATTCAGCCTCTGGCCAATTGAATAGAGTTGGGAGTGCTAATTTAAGGTGATTCCACTTGTTGTAATTGCTTTTTTCTATGTATGGCAGCAATGCTAGAGTTGTAATTATTTGATCATGATTTTTGTACCTGTCCTTGCACAATCAAAAGTTGCCAGACACTTATTTCAAACTGCATGTTCAAACGTAATCATAGTTGTGCTTATATATATCTCATCATGGTTCTAACTAAAATCTAATGTCGATTGGTTCATTGCTCGTGCCTCGTGGATCTGCCTACCACCTTCCTACAAATGGTTGTGATATGATCATTACTTTTAGCTCCAAGCTAAAGTTCACTTTGCAGTTTTCTTTTCTTTTTATAAAGCCAAATAGAAAAGGCATACATGAGTATATTGCTATCACATTGTCCTCCTTTTTATAGACCCCCTTGCACAATCTGATGCGTTTCACTAGTGCAATCCTTCCTCCAATCCTACGCACTCCATGTGGATTATTTGGGGAAATGTACCATCGAGCTGCCAAAACCAATTCTTTTTTTTTTTTTGGAATTCACATGCACTGGTATGGGACTATTCATGTTTGAATGTGGTTGAGTTCCACATCAGATAGTGGTCACAAAAATGAATAGTTGAGAAGACATTACTGCCAAATTTATTAGCTTATGTTTTAAGCTTAAGATAGTATCCCAACATGATATGTTAAACCTTACATGAAGACTCCCCAAGGTATCGGTTCTCAGCTGAAACCCAAATCTGAAACAAGTGTTGTCAAATGTGCAATATGATTGTTCATATGTATTTATAGGTAAGACTTCCACTTCGGTTTAGTTTGCAATTTGTGTGTTGCAAAAAAATGAATCATAAATCTTTCTTCACATGCATGCCTTCTTGCTTCATTAATACAGAACTTGATGCCTTGGTGTTCTTGGCCTTTGGCCACCATTACTTTAATTAGTATCGTTAATTTCTTTATGCTCTTTCCAAGTTTGAAATATTATTTGTACAAATAAGAATCCCCTTCATTACCTGATTTCTTATTTAAGTGTGTTGGAATAAAATTTTGACGCATGCCAATCTTTTTCTCACTGGTTAGGTTGAGTACCAGGTCTTTTCATTCGATAGTATAAATATATCTCATTTTATAACCAACAGATAGTAAAGTTTAGTACACAATGCCAGTCTTTGTGCCTTGAATTGGAGTCACTGATTTTTGCTTTTTCATACAAAGAAAGTTTTAAATTTCAATCCAATGTTACATTTGTACTCGCCCATTTGAGTTGGATTTCACAGATTCCTCTCACTCATTAACTTTCGGTGGCCTACACATGGCATTTGTCCTAATCAACTATATAACAGTGTGACAAGGAATCTCATTAGTTCCTTGCATTAAATAGAGCAGCTAGCAATATTTCTAGTACCCACAATGAAACAAATGCAACCTTGGATACCCATCACAAGCCATACAGTAAATATTGTGGGTATGATATGACACTGGTTATGACTTATTATGAGAGTGATGTAGAAAGAGTAATGTGGGAGCAGCACGTAACCGGAAACAAAAGTTGTTTAATTGTGCATTATATTCTCTTTTTGGACCTTTCTGACTCCAATTTTGGCCCCTAGTAATTATAAAAGGAGGGCACACACAAAAACCTTTTCATTAGTGGTTGCATCACGTGAAAGCAAAATCTTTATATATAGGGCAAACTGAAATGTGATTTAGCATGATAGCTAGTAATATGTCCCAAATCATTTCACTTATCAATCATAGTGAATGGAATTACTAGGCTTTTGAACTGCTTTCCATCATTTCTTGCAAAGCAGCATTTGAATTGGTTTGGTGCGCAGAAATTAAATAAGAACATTTATGTTGTGCAATGTGAGTGATTGGGGCATGCACCAATGGACTCGAACTACTACAGTATTATTTTAGAATGAAGCATGTCGGTATAGTTAATTACTCAAATCTTTTACGATTGATTGTTTGAATTAGAACATCTGGAGGCAATTGGTTGCATTGGTCAACGAATCAAACCAAGGTTTAAATCTCAAACAAATTTGATTCAGTACAGCGAATCTTGACAATTATGTTGATTTGCGAGAAGTATTGTGGATCTTTGTAAAAAGTAAAGGGACAACTCAATATCTTTATAAATAATAAAGAAATTGCTCATGCTACGTGACCAAAAATAAAAAAATATGTGTGGGACAATTACAATTTTTGTCTCTTTTTTTTTTAGTAAAAAGTTTGGTGCTTCTTCCAACCACACAACAAAATCATCAACATAAAGAACTTGCTTCGTGTAGCCTTGTTTTGTCATATTAAATATTTTGTGTGCTTGTATGAAAATATATATGCAACAATTCCTGTCAAAGAATGGAGGGGACAATAAATTTATTTATATAAAGAAATTTCTATCATGGTATGTTAAATAACTTATAGATTGCAAGATGAGCTTCACATGTCAACATAAAAAGGCTTTCATGTACTCAGGTTAGTTATTTAAGAGCTTAAGAAAACAATAGTTATAGCAATCTCCTAATTTTTATTTGACTTAGAAATTAGTCCTTCAACCATGGAGAACCTTGTTCAATTTTGCAGTATGGTCCCTGTGGAAACATAGGAATGGTGTGGTGTTCGAAAATACCACCCTAAATTCTAACCTCCACACTAACTGCATTAAACAATCTATGGATTATTTTTACTGTGTTGAGAAGTCCTTCAGTTTTAAGTGTCAGGTAGCGGTTCAAGTGAGATGGAAGAAGCCTAGGGAAGGATGGTACAAGCTTAATACTAACGGGGCTACTTTAGGAAACCCAGGCAGAGCAGGGGGAGGCCGGGTAATCAGAGACCACCATGGAAAGTGGTTAAGAGGCTTTGCTCGCAATATTGGTCTCGCTACAAGTGTTATAGCTGAATTTAGGGCCTTGAGGGATGGGCTTTTGATGGCCTTGCAGATGGGAATAAGCTGTCTTAAAGTTGAACTTGATGCCAAGATTGTTGTTGACCTTGTGATTGCTACCTCAAATGCTTTAGGAGCTTACTCCTCCCTCTTGAATGATTGCAAGTGCCTCCTAAACAGGTTTCGTCAAGTCAAGGTGGATCATGTTTTTAGGGAAGCAAATCGGTGCGCTGATGGGCTTGCGAAAAGGGGCTACACTCAACAAATAGATTTTGTTATCTTCTTTGAACCCCCTTCCCCTGATTTTGTTTGTTTTGTTAACTCGAATATTAACAGTTTGTACTTAAGGCAGGTTGCCAATACTCTACCTCTTGTAACTTAGTTGTTGTTTAATGTAAGTTCTTGTTAACCAAAAAAAAAAAAAAATTATATCATATCAAAACATTAAAATTGTGTAATTGACTCAAAAACTAAAATACTAATATCAGTCAAGGGTGGAAAGAATACAAAGAAAGAGAATACCAAAAATCATTAAATTAAATAAAAATTAAAAATAATAATATTACCTTTTTCCATCTATATTTTTTTTAAAATTCATTTCTTTTAGAAGGTTTTAACCTATTATATCCGCTTTTAATAATAGTTCTTTATCATCAGATCAAAACACCTATCGATTTTTGGTGTTGGTGGGGATTAAATCCCTGATATCTTATTCAGTCATTATAGACTGTACCAGTTGAGCTAACTGGATCTCAATAATAAATTCAAATTAGAATAGGTCCTCTCAGCCCAAACTTGTATTTTCCAATTTTTAAGTAAGTGAATTGAAGTGGGCAAAATCAACCAACGTGGACCAAATTGGACAAAATTGAACCAAAATGGACTGTCTTGGACCGAAGTGGACAAAAGTGACCTAATGGATTGAAGTAGACCGAAAGAACTAAATTTGACTGAATTGGACTGAACAAGACCAAAATGAACCAAATCATTGGCCACATCACCATTATTATTATTTTTTATTTGTTCTTCTAATTCTTTGATAATATTAAATATACTAACCAATTGAATTTACACATTCATCTCGAAATTTTTTCTGATAATATATTGGACAGTTTAATATATTCATTATTTATATTATAAAAAAATTAGTGAAATAAATCAATAAAAAAAATTGTGATATTGTCGATGATGTGGCTCAATAAGAGGATGATAACATTAAATGTTACAATTCAGCTTTTATATATTATAAAGATAGATTAGATGTGCATACTTCGTTACAATTTATAATGGATTTCATTTCACAAAATCTAAAACAAGCTTATTTAGGATTTTTTCGAAGACCCAATTTGTGAGAATGAATTTGCAAGTGTAATTGCTGTGTGAATTTGTGATTTGGCAACTTAGTCGATCAAATTTATGGGCATCCAGTCAGACACTTGCAGCACAAAGGTATGTATCTTGGGTGCATGCATGTATTTACACATTCTAACTTTTTAAGATCCTGATGGATCAGTATTTAGTAAGCAAGCAATGCATATATATAACAAGATAAAGTTCCCCATTTATACAAGATTGACATAGGTGCTTAATGCTATAAGCGTCACTTATTTGCATCATTGAAGATAAACTGAAACCCCCTCTAGCTGAAGACAGGCTCTTATTTGGTCTTCCTTCCATATCTTTGATCGAACTTCATTCTTATCACCCCAAGTCAAACAATGCTGCAAGATTCATGTGAGATTAGTAAGTACTAGAAACCCAGAGATGAGAATAACATAAACGGGCTAGGAAAGTTTGTCAAAACTTTCCATGTCAAAGCTGGCCCATATTCAAAAATCATTTTCATTATGGTGCTTTACGGTTAGAATGGAGTCAAATATGGATTAGTCTGTTACAAAAACTTCAAAGAGCACTCACATTAGGGAAAAAGTGCAATAATTTACACAATATAGCTTATAACTCACGCGCATCAAATAATGTATTATTGTGTATATATCCAAATTAACTTGCTACAGTAACCTTGTTTATTTATACGGTTACTATAGCTAAGTAAATCATTATTATTTTTTATTTTATTCTCTCTCTCTCTCTCTCTTTTCATCTGCACAGTCGATCAACTGTCTGCCCACCACCACCCAACCATCTCAACCCACCACCACCATTTTACAACACATAGAAATCCAACCACAAATTCAATAGAAAATCAAAGCCAAAATCACGGAAAATCAAAGCCAAAATCACGGAAAATCAAACCCAAAATCAACAAAAATCAATGGAAATCAAACCTAAAATTAATGGAAAATCAACCCCAACATATCAAACGAAAATCCCAAAATAAACCATTCACAGTCCTGTGTATGCTATCGTTGACGAATATGGAATAGCCTCTATAGCCATTGCCGTTAGAGAAAAGGGAAAATTTGAGAAGAGGGAGTACTAAGAAGAGAGAGAGAGAGAGAAGGAACATAAAGATGAAGGATCTGAGAGGCTAAGAAGAGAGAGATGAGGGGTCTGAGCTGAGAGGTTGAGAAGATTGCAATGAGAGAGAAGAGGAGAGTTTGAGAGAAGGGTTTTGCTAGTTTGGGATGAGAGAGTGAGAGAAGAAACGTGTGAATTTGAGAGATATTTTAATAACAATAATAAAAATATATATATAATTTTATTTTAATAAAAAAATGTATAATAGATAAACTAATGTTGGTATTTTGTAAAAGTGACGGTGTAAAATAGAAAACGTAAGTTGTTATGCAAAAAAAGATAAAAAACTTTAAACAGACTAATGCGAGTGCTCTAAGTTTAGCCTACTCATTGGTCTAGGAATGTGGGCCTAAAGAGTTGGATAAGACTTTTAGGCTCCGCTTGGGAGTTCATAAGGAAAGGGAATGGAATGGAATAAAATGATCATAAGGGAATAGAAAAGAATGGAATGGAATGGAATGGAATAAATTTAAGTAAGGGAAAAGAATGGAATGGAATGGAATGAAATTAAGTAACCTTGATTAGATGTTTTAAAATAATGAATGGAATGTAAGTAATCTTGTTTGAAAGTAACATGGAGGGAATGGAATGGAATCATTTTATTGCAATATTACTATTAGACCCCTGTTTTAAAATAAATGGTTGAATAAATAGGGGTATTTTGGGAGTTTTATTAAAAAATTCATTAAATCTAATTCCATTCCCTCTCATTCCTCCCAATTTCGGGGGGAATAAAAATTTGAGGTTTTAAGGGAATAGAGAGGAATGAGTGTTCCCTCTTATCCATTCCGTTCCCTCCCACTTAAACTCCCAAACGAGGGAATGGACTTTCCATTCCCTCCATTAAAACTCCCAAACAAGAGAAGGGAAGAATATTCTAAAATTATTCTTTTCATTCCTTTCCATTCCATTCCATTCCCTCCTCCCAAGCGAGGCCTTAATAAACCATCAATGTTGGACAAGAAAATAAATTTTGCATTAGATATTTCGTCTCTCTTTATATATATATATATATATATATATATATATATATATGGGAAGGTTTTGCTGCATACTAATATATAGCAATTGCTACATAATGTGTTATATGGAAGCAAAAAGAAAGCAGCATGTGTCTATGGGTGACCCATAGATTCAAGTTGTTTTCTTTTTGCTCCAACATTATTATGCAGCAATTGTTGCATGCTAGTATTTAAGGTCCATATATTGTGGGAAAGAAAATCTATATATCTCATACTATATAAAGGAATTATTGATGATAGACGGGCTGTGAATATATCCTCATGTTTTGAAATAAAATGTCCATATATTTAATATATGAGGTAATTATTAACATTGGACAATAATTCAGGAGTGCATGTGTGTTCTATGAGAGAGAGAGAGAGAGAGAGAGAGAGAGAGAGGATCAATTACAAGTTGCAATCAGTATTTGGATCAACTGTGAAGCCGAAAGAGACTCCACAAAAGCCCGGCAAGGTAGCAATAGCTGTGCCATTGGGATTATAGGTGGTAATGACACTCATCAGGCATCTACAAACATATCTTCGACTATCGATAGAGTCAGAAATAAGGTCCAAGCTCATCATGGCATCACAACATGGTGATCCTGGAAAAGGATCTGGTGAACCATACGTGATGAATGTAGAGCAAGTTGAGACTAGTGTTGTCACGGCTGAGCACTCATCGGCAGCAGATACTAATGTGGCAATTGATAGTAACATCAACAGCCCAATAATCTTTGGTACATTTTCGCTACCCATTTGATTGGTTCCCATTTCTTTCTTCTACTATTATGCCACAAGTAGCTAAGAATCCCAGTATAACATAGATTATTTTTTATAGTTAAAAAGATGTTAATTGGGTTGGTGTAAAATGAGGAGCGTATGTCCATCAAGTTTGTGTGAGTTTTATGCATGCGAGGTTTGTATGATACAGTTCAACTTGCATGCGTTGTTTCCAATTAATAAAAATCCGTTTTTGCAAATATCAAGGTGTCGTGGTGTAGTTGGTTATCACGTCAGTCTAACACACTGAAGGTCTCCGGTTCAAACCCGGGCGACGCCACATTTTTGTTTCAGTATTCTTTTTTTCCTTTATTACCTTACCTTAAAGTTGATCAACATTAGATTGTATTGATTCTTAACACAATAATGCACCAAACAAGCAGATACAATGGAAGAATGATTAAAATTTACGCATACATATGACAATTTTAGAAACTATGGCACCAATCTTAAAGTGTAAAAGCATATACAACACAAAAGAGCAAAGATCAATTTCGAAAACAGCCAAGTGCATTTACATACGAGGGAAAAAGACCCTAGAGGAGTAGAAGACCCTTCTAGGAGGCTTAATTTTTGTCACAGTTCCATCTGGAAGTGGGTACACAGGTCACATAGTGACACCAGGGGCAATGCTCATTCCCATTCTCTCCTTGGAAAAGCATCACCAATGCAACTATAAACCTGCATCATTTTAAGCACACAAAAAACAATTTAATGTTTGATAATTCCTAAAACACATGAACTAAATCTCAAAAATATGTAATAAAATCTAATCAATTGACAAAAAAAATCTTAGCTTTAATTATTGGAAGAGTAACTTACCCAACAATCAGCAGAACAATGGAAATAAACCATAACGTGTATTGGTAAGGTTTGTATTTGCTTTTGACAGGAATGCCTGCAGGGAGATTCCGCTGGTCTAACCACCCGAATTGAGGACGGGGAAGCAAAACAAAGCCAAGGAGGAAACCCGTCAAAAATCCACCAATGTGGGCATAATTATCAACATGTGGCAAAATTCCAAGTCCAAGGTTGATGACAATGATGACCAGGAGTGTGATCATAGCTGCACCCTATGGAAGAAATTGAGGAGGGAGAATTAGAAAGAAACAGAATCAACATAATAACAAGAACAAAGATTTGCAACCATTACGTTTTTTGAAGTGAAGTTTAAAAGTACATGCAGTAACAGATAGCAGACACAGAATGTTATGGAAAAAAAAATTGAAATTATAACCATGACTAACATAAAATGCTTTGTAACAAGCTCTGTAAGATGCAGTAGCAATTAGATAGCATGACTAACCTTGTTAGTATAAATAGTCCAATTTGTAATAAGTTCTGAAAGCATTGCTCCAAGAAGCCCAAAAAGAGCACCCGAGGCACCAACAGAGATGTTATTTCTAATAAATAAACAGGAAAGTACACTCCCACCAAATCCTGACAACAAGTAAATGACTCCAATCCGAACTGCCAAATTCCAAGAAATATATCAGCTCACAACATCATAATCAAATTAGAAGACAAGAAATACTTAAAAGGTTGGATTAGCTCCTTACCAATTAATATATATAGGGTTGGATTTAAGTTACACTTGTGTAATTCTAATCAATGTTACATCACCTAATAACTTGTTATAGAATTTATATTTTGAAAATCTCCCTGTTAAATTACATGTTCTATATTTTTTTAGCATTCATGCTAATTTTCAAGTTCAAATCCATTTTTTTATTTTTTATTTTACTATATAACAAGTTATTTATGGAGATTATAACAGGAATAGAAAAGAGGAGGGGGGGGGGGGGGGGAACTTTATCATGGGTTTTCACTTATGGTTTTTCATGGATTTGGTGATAAGCTATAAACAATTACACAATGTTTACCAAATCTGATTTATTTTTATTAGTCAGCATTACATTATTTATATTAAAAAATTTAAAAGAATGATCAACATACCAAACCCAAACTGCTGCTCAAGGCGTATGCCAATGAAGACCAGGCTCAGCATGTTTGCAACCAGATGAATAACACCAGCATGCAACCAAATGCAAGTGACAAGTCTCCATCCTTGATGCTTCTGAACAACTTCAGTCCACTCAAGTGCTCCCAACCTCTCCAATCTTCAAGAATTACCACAAATGCTTTTAATTCAATCATTTACTTCACAAATGACAGAAAAAGACACCCAAATAATTGGAATTCTTGTAGTTCAATCAGATATTCTATCTCCTGTATAAACCAAATATCATTCGTGGTTCTCCTTTCAAGATGGAAACTTTCCATCTCATCATCCACAAGTATATGATTTGCCACTTGAAAATACAGAAAAACCCAGTGATCAATCATCAAAAAGGTTTATTACCAAAAAAATTATTTTGATCAGAAATTCTGTTCGATATAAATTAAAACTTCCTGCAAGCCAACAAAATGACTCGTTTTACTATTTATAAAATCTTTGCCATGTACAACCAAGCTGGACTTTTAGATAGTGTTGTCCTTGATAAGAACTTCAAATTAAATCCAAGTGAACCCAATTCCATCTTAAATCACACACCCAGATCCCATGACATGCCAGATCAATAACAACCAAAGCATACTACTGAATCGAATATGTTAATAAAAGAACCATTTCACAAGATCTAACAAATTTTTCCAATGCAACAGCTAATCACACTCCACAATCCAGAATTAATTTAAAATATTTACAAGAAAATTTTGTGAGTCAGGAACTAAGAAATGGCGTAGTAAAATATGATCCCACCACAGAGTGAAGGAAAGGCATTGCAGTAAAGTCGCCAAACTCCCAGAACTACAATTCCACGCAGGTAAAGGGCTATAAATCACTTATTCATCACAAGCCAATCCCAATTCTGGAAATTTATTGGAAAACAGCAAATACAGCAATGATTTGCAAAAGATGAGAATTTGGATAACAATCTAATCACCAAAAATAAATCATGTTTAACCAATCCAACAAAGTTCCACACTTTCAGCCTCAAAAGTCGAACCAGTCAAAAACCTTTGAAAAAAGCACTCCAAAGTCCAAGTAATCGAAATCATGCCACTCAATAACACTTTTCAGCTAAAAAAAATTCTGAAGGAGCAAGCATCTATTAAAACTTAAAAGCTGCCTCAAAGAACAGACTCAGTTCTCAAGATCCACCCATATTTCACCTCAAATCATTTTATCAGTCAAAAATAAAATAAAAATTAACCTACACCAACAATGCTAATTTCATTAAACTGTGAAATCTATCATCAATAGCAGCTGAAACTCTATCATCAGTTCAAGGAATAAGCAGGAGACACCATGTCATAGAACTGTACCCTCAAAACAATAATACAATCAAAGCCCCCTATTTGATCACGGTCCCAAATTCGAACCAAAATAGCAAATTCTAAATTTAAAAATAAAAGGAAAGGAAACAAGAATCAGAAATTGAGAGGTGGGTGACAAAAGAAATTCAAAAATCACACACACATACGCACACCAATTATAATAGTTCACCCAAAAAAAGAGAAAGAAAAAGAAACCAAGATATGGGGTGTCTTTAGAATTAGAAACGAGTTGCTTACGTTGAAGAAGAAGGACCAAACAAAGGATTGAGCTTGAGAGACTCAAAGGAGAACCGACCAAGAAACCTTGCCACACAGTTCCCAGGATTGTGCTTGGGACAGTTGTTGAAGTACATGGAAACAAGGAACATAGCTACGTTGGCCACCACGAACACGGGAACCAGCCAAGAAATCCAACGGGTCTCCGAATCATCAATCATATAGGAAGAAGAAGAGAGCGAGTAGCTCCCATTGTTTGCTCTGCTTTTCACTTCCCCTGTTCCTCCTCCTCCTCCTCCTCCTCCTCTGTTTTCAAGATCTTCACCACGCATTTTCTCTCTCTCTCTCTAGAATTCTAGGAAAAGAATGCGGGTTCGAGAGGAAGATTATCGCAAATGAAGTTGGTGAAGGGTTTAATGGAGTGTGTGTGTGTGTGTGTTTGTGTCAGAGAGAGAGAGAGAGAGAGAGAGTGGGCGAGGAATTTCAGGTTTCTAACTGCAACAGTTTAGAAAGAAAGGGCAGTGTGTGTAACATTTGGTGTGTGAGGAATAGGAAACTACTGCTACAACTTTCAGAAACCAGCCAATCATGGTTTGCCACGTTGGAAACAATAAGAAAAATGAGTTGGGTTCTGTGATTTTATTGACGTGGCGGGTGTTTATTGGTTTAGTTTGGTTTTGGGGTGTGGTGAAGTGGGTACAGTCGATTGGTGCTCTCTGTACGCGAAGCTTCGCTTTTTTGCGTTGTTAACTGGAAGTTTCGGTTTCGCGGTCATTTTAACTGACACTGCCTTTTCGATACGTGGTCATTAAGAAAGTAGAACTGCGTAGTTTGCTTTTAATCAGGAGGGTTTAATACTAATCCAACATGCTGCCCAAATAGGAATGGAATGGCCACGATATTCTTACCCGTCCTGCACTATCCCACACAAGTTTTCTTATGAGAAGATAGATTGGGAATAGATTTTGTGTGTGTATATATATAGGTATCATATTTTATGATTTATTTATTCTAATAAATATATTTTATTATCTTCAAAATACTTATCTTTTTCAATTTTGACACTGTTAGAGCATTTGCATTAATCAATACAAAATAGAAAAAGTTATCAAGTTTTGACATGCAATTCTCAAAATCACCCACATCAGTTAAGCAAAAAATGTATAAATTTGCAAAATTACTATAGTAATTGTGTAAATTAACACTGACACTATTCAATTTGCATATAGATTTTTGTTTTTTCTTTACTTATCTTGAGGCTGAACAAAGAAAGTAGATTGTGGTTATTGTGTGTGAAGAAAAAAAATTATAAAAAAAGGAAGAAAAGTTGATATTTTAATATAATGGAGTGTAAAATAGATAATTTGTTGTGTGGTGTAGAAAAGGTAAATTATTAAAATAGACAGAACTTTTTGTCTGAGCTGATGTGAATGCTCTTACGATTGTTCTTCTATTTTAGCTTTCATATTTATTCTTTATGATTTGTTTGGATTAAGAGGGAGATAATGAGAGTAAAGTAAAGTTTGTCGAATGTTCTACTCTCCATCTCTCCCCCTCATTCCAAACAGGTCATTAATTTTCTGTCCATGCAAATTTGTTTTACACTAATGAGTGAAGAGGGACAAAACACACACACACTCTCTTTGTGGGTTTTAGTTAGTTCAATTAGTAAAGTCTCTAATGATTGAATAAGAAATCTGAAATTTAATCCTTATCTGCACCAAAAACTAATTGGTGTCTTAATCTGATAATAAAAAGTTATCATTAAGAGCAGACGCCAAAAGTTGAATCTCTCTCTCTCTCTCTCGTTAACACAAATATATACTTATTGCAGTATAAAACAAAGTTTGGTGAATATCAAATTAATAAGAGCATCATATGATAAAGTGGTCATGGTTAAAAGTTAAAAAACTTTTATTGGAATTTTGGCACTAGAATAATTAGAAAAATTCAAGATAAATAAATCATTACTAGTATATCCTTTGATTCTTAGATTTGGTTATCATAAAATTGCAAGATCGATCAAGTGGAGCTGGTTCATGCAATAATTGTCAAAAAGTCGGTGATAACATATGCAAAGTGATATTATGCTATTAATTAATGGTGTTCTTTTTCAGGAACAAACAATGTTCCACAATGTGGATGTCAATTCTATTCTCAAAGAATACAATGCTTTCCGATTTCTCTTGGAAATACCTGGTACAGTTTTGCATTGGGTTTGTCCTAACCAGTAGCTTGTAAAAGTACTTCCTATATATTTATTGCTTACTATATTGAATCACACAATTAAGATAACAAAGCATCAGAGTTGCTCTTTCTTGATGCCTTTCTTATGCATTTTAAAACATCAGCATATGCTCCACAAATAACATAAAATGAAAACCCAGACATGATTCTGTTTGTTCCATCGTTCTTTGTAATAATAGCTGAATAAGGCTTATATGTAGAACAGTTGTATACACGATCTCAAGGTCATAAACTGGTCTCATCAAAACCCCTGTTGATTCAATATTTAGCTTTATTCCCTACCTTTACTCTTTTAATTTAGCTGATGCTTCTCCTTTTGTATTGTTGACAAATGACAGCTCATAAAGCATAGAGTTTTTTTTCTTCTTCTTCTTCTTTAGTACACACTTACGATGCAGGGAAAAGATATGTTACACTTCTCCGTTTTAAGAATTAGCAAGAGATTTATTGAGCTACCTAATATTGTCCTTGTCAATTTTAAGTAGGGCTGTCCAAATCACCCTTGGACCAAACCCACCAGCCCATACCGACCAACCTGATCTGGAAATCGCCCGATCTGACTCCTGTGACGGGTTGGTGGCGGTTCTTGAAGTCCCAAACTCAATTTTGGAGGGTCAATTGGCGTGTCCTTGAATCTAAACCCGATTTCATTCGACCCAACCAATTCTATCACCAAAAGGCCTCCGATCTCCATTGTCTGAGTGCTAGATCCGACAAAATCTCATTGAAGACACGACCGGGTTTTAGCCAAATTTGTTAGATTTTGGCCGTATTTGCTGAATTTTCAGCTAGATTATGTCTGACTGAGACTCAACCACCTTTCGGCAAAGAATCAACCAATCCGACCCGACTCTCTGACTAGTTGGTGGTGGGTCTGGAAAATGTCCACTCGACTTGGTTGAGTCGAGTGTGAGTTGGGCACAAACCCGACTCAAACTAACCTGTGGTCACCCCTAATTTTAAGGTTCATAATCCTCAATTTTCTTTTAGCCAAATCTTTCTACAAGTCAGGTTATTACCCCATACACTCTTTTGATGCTCATATACCTAAATGTAATGCTTGAGAGTTTCAACTTTGCTCCCTTTCCCTAACTCCACCTAAATGTAATTTGATTATTTTTGTTCTTTCTTTTCTTTTTGTTGAATTTATTTTATGTATTTTTGGTGGATATACTTCTTTATATTGTAATTATAAATTTAGAATCAATACATTATCATCTGGTTTATGTATCAAATTCATTTTAAAAAAATTCCTATTTTATCAATTTCTTTTAAGCTTCAAGATCTATTAAAGGAAAACAAAGATAGAGGAAAAAAAAGGGCTCCAACGAAGTTAGGGGAAAAAATTGTTGAAACCATTAAAAAGTGGGGAAAAATACTTATAGGAACTCAATTTCTTTATGCAATAATGTATTCTCCTTCATAAAAATTGTGTATAAGCAATAAAATTTTGGGATAGTTACATATTAATATAGATTTACTTTAACTTGTGGTTAGTGTCTATCTAACTATTAAAATCCTTTTAATTAAATGTGAAGTTTTAATTTTAAAAAAAAAATCTTTAACAGGTTAACTTATGGGAAAAAATCATTAATAAATAAATAAAATATGATGAATACTATATATCTTTCTAAGTTTTCTTACATCAATATATTACTCATAAATGACTTTTATAGAAGTACATCGTGTGCATGAGTGTGCTTGAGTGCATGTGCACATATAAATTTTGTCTCCAATCAAAACTTGGCTCCACTCTATTATCAAAAAAAAAAAAAAAAAAAACTTGGCTCCACTCTAGACTTTCATGTCAATAAGGACATAGAACTGCGCAAACGGTACAGGGATGACAAATTTTTCCTTGCATCCGAGGCAAGGCAAGGATGGCTTATGCTTTTAAGTCTCACCTTGTCCTCTCTATAAGTGTTGTAAACTTAGTTTGTGCTAAGTATTTAAGTACACGAATATTAAGTTCTTCTATTTTATTGTAATATTGTCTTATTAAACACTTAAACTCTTTGGATAATATTATTCGGTTTGATTTTATATAATAAATTTAATAGTATATTTATATTAATGAAACCATCTTTATAAAAATAAAAATGTAATAGGTGTGGAGTAGAGTGTGACAAATTAAACAAAATTGAGTTTTGTAAGAATATTGAGAATGGGGCAAGGGCAGCGTAGGGAGTAGGGACAGGGCAAGCAATTTGTCCCACCAATGCAAGGTGGAGTAGATATGAGGTAAGACAAAATCATGTGGGACGAGGTGAAGATCCCATCATTCGATTCCACCTTGCCCATTGCCATCCTAAGGCATATATCAACCCACCCAAATTGAGTGTTTTTATTTTACTTTTCACATGAAATTTCTTGTGTAACTACTAATGTAGTTTACATTAGTATACATAGAGTTGTCGTATGTCATACAAAATTGTCTTACTGGTGTTTTGGCCTTAAGAAGTTTGTCAAGAATAAAAAAGGTCTAAATCTTCTATTTTAGGAGTGTAACTAAATCATACAATTTTAAAAGTAACATATAAAATCATAAGGTTTTATAAAAGTAATTAAATCCTGAGATTTCAAAATGTAACAAATTATATTTCAGTCAATTTAAGTGGAACAAAATTATATTTGGGATTTAATATAAATTGAGGGTTTAATTTGTTACTTTTAAAAAACTTAGAATTTAATTTGTTATTTCTAATGCAATAGTGTTAAATTTGTTTCTTTTTGAAACTTCATTGGATAATTTTTTATTTTTTATTTATACTACAAGTTTTAATTTATTATATTGTTTAAGTGTAAATTTTCCTATAATTTATATTGGAATTGAGAGTGAGAGAGGTTCAATCTTAGAGACCTACATTTTCAATGGCAAACTCTTAACGGCTACATTTTTACTACTAAAATCAATGTCGTACAATAAGTTAATTAAAGAGTATAGTAATAAACTAAACCTTAGACTGATTCTAGATTTGCTATAAGAGCCATGTAGCTCAACTAATTAGCACATTGCGATATTTACAACTAAGACATTTATAGTTCCCTTAAAAAAAAAGACATTTATAGTTCAGTTCCAACTAGCTCAACTGATGGTTGAATAAGAGATCTGAGGTTCAATTTCTGCCTACACCAAATACCAATTGATGTCTTAGTTTATTGATAAAAAGCTATTATCAGAAGCAAATGCTATATATTGAAACTATCTCAAAAATAATAATAATTATCACATCGCGGTATTTACAACTAAGACATTTATAATTCAAATCTCCCTATAATTATATTCATTTGTCCTATAAATAAGGTTATTACAAATAACGTTTTGATTACTTTTTTTTGCATGCAAGTCAGTCATGATATAATACAAAAGAATCTAAACTAAGATAAATAAAGAATTTGAGCCTTCACTTGTACTAAACTTCATGATTCTTTTTCTCCCCAAAAAAAAAAAATTCATGATTCTATGAAAGGAAAAGAGAAGTAGAAATAAAAAGAGGAATTGAGCATGGCATTAGGTGGGCTTAAACGGCAATAAAGTGGAGTAGTAGTTCAGCCTAACTCAAAATTCATCATAAACTTTTCTTGACTTACCGATCACGTTGGAGTTCGTTGGTTGCTAATGCTTAGTTGGTTCAAGAAAGCTGGGTTGGTTCTGTTGCTTACAAGGCACTCCATTATCTTGCCACGTGGCATTACAGTTGGGTGTCACCGAGCTCCATTGTCATCCTTATAATGCCTTTTTTTTATTTTATTTTTTAACATGAATGAGATCACCTTGATTTGGAGAAAAGCATTAGAAAGTTTTATTTAGAATTCTTCTATGGTAGGATTCACTTTTCCAGTATAAAAATTTGGTGCATCCTTTTTTTTCTTCTTGATTTGGGAATTATATAGTATGGCATGCCTAAATGGGAATAGGTAAAATGTTATTTCTTTTAGATGACAAATGCAATTTTTTTTTTTTTTATAAATAAAAAAACTTAATTTGTTACTATAAATATAAAACAATTATTGATAATTAATAAATAGTTATAATTTCTTAAGTAGTTTATTAGACTTTTGAGGCTTTTAAACGATGGTGGATGTCAATTACTTTCGGCTCTTAACTAAAAATTTTAAATTAATCTGTCCAAACTCCATGGTCCAAATTTTGTATAATACTTCTATGTTGTATCTAATACTTCGATTCAAAGATCAACAACAATTTTTTTTATTGATAGATAAAGGGTAATTTAAATCTCAAATCTCTCTATTAAAAATTCCAAGAAGTACAAGTTGAATTATAACAATCAATCACAAATTTGTGGCTAATTTAGGCTTTTTTAGCCTAGGAAGAGTATGTATTTAATTTTTTTTATTTATCATTGGAGTATTTCTTTTTTTTTTTTAAAGACTTGGTCAAGTTTGAACTAGTGGGGTATGCTTTCCTTTTTTTTAATGTAAAGAATATTTCTGTTGGTTGTTGATAAGGCGAAGACTAGATTGAGCTATGGTAATAACAAAATAATAAAGATAATAATAATAATAATAATAATTTAAAATAAAATATAATCGGCATGTTAACAACAAATTAATATCAATCACCTGTTGCCAATTCCCGATCAAGTTTTATGAAGTAACATTTACCCACCAAGATGATCATTCTCTACCAATACTGACAGCTACTTTTTTTCTTTTCCATTTTTTTTTTAGTTTTTATCCTTTTGTATTCCTATTTTTTTGGTAGCAAAAATATTCTTCTAACATAAGTTAAAAAAGTAGCATCTATATGATGTTTGGTACAGGGTAATATTTTAGGATTCTTAGAAATGTTTAAAGATTCCCAAATTTGGTTGTAAATCATACAAGGGAATCTAAATTCCCCCCTTAAACCTCTCTCAGTAGGAATGTTGATTCCCTTTAAAACAGGTGAGAATCCAGATTCCCAAGCTTAAAGGAAATTGTATTTTTTATAAATTAACAATTTTAACCATTTTTCCTTATCATTTAAGCAATTAAGATAAAATATAAAAAAAATCATTAATGTTTTTTCCCTCATCTTTATCTTTTCCTACCAAAATAACATAAACAGGATAGACAACTCTGTTGATATATTCTTTAACAAAGTTTTATTTAGGTTTCACATGTGGGGAAAAAAAATTGAAGGGGACTCTCTATTATTGCCAAGTATTCACTTTTGTTGTTGTATGTATTTAAATAGTTATTTTTATATTATACTTGTCATTTTGAAATGTTAGACTACAATTTTAATGAATTTTTCATTATTAATATTTTATATTTGGTTTATCATTATTTATTTAGAGGAATATTTGTTTTAAAGGACTTAGTAATTCGCATTCAAATCTAAGGATAGAACGGAAAAAATAAATAATTCATTTAAAATTCTTGAGAATAAAACAAATATTATAATCTCACATTCCTAGGAATTTTAAAAGATTTCTAATAAAACCAAATGCAGGAATAGTTACATTCCTAGGAATATGAATCACATTCCTAGTAATCTGAATGTTATTCCTACAAATTTTTATTACGTAAAACTTATTAAATTGATGCCAGTAGTGTTATTAATCTTCGGAAATGTTAGGGGCCGTTTGGCACTACTGTTTAAAACAACAATCTTCAATCTTTAAATAATAATAACACTTATGACACGTATTTTTATAATATTCAAATATGTATTTTCGCGACACTAAAAACTAAACAATAGCACTTGAATGCTACTACAAGACCCGCCTTCCTAGTTGAGGGCACTTAGTCCAACCAGACGTGTAATTGTACATAAAGGCCCTGCTGGGGTTGGCCCACTTTTGAGTTCACTTATTTGAATAAAGGCCCAACAGTAATGGGCTTAGAGATTTTCAGCTAGTTTTCCATATATATATATATATATATATATGCCTATTTATATTTTTATCCGTTGTTGGTTTCATTTTGTCAAACTGTACATACCAACATCCCACCCGAGCGGCCGAGCCAGTGTTCAGGCATTATCTGAAGGAAATAGGAGATAGGGTGACTTTTATAAACCTTAAACTATATACTAATTTCCAATTTTCAACAATAGGCAATAAAATTATATATATATATATATATATATATCTATAGAGGATTTACTTACACTACATGTTGGTTTCTATTTTAGCATACAAATGATTAGATGGCTTCTAAAATTATTCCATGTGAGAAAAAAAAAATCATCATCATCAGCATGCATGGCATGCAGTCCTCTCTCTGACTGCAAACAAAAGCATGCAAGCATTGAAATCTAGCATCTTTTAAGCAAGTCATGAGCTATGATGTGAGTAACATACCCAGTGTATCATCATATTCTGAGGTAAAGTTCTTACGTATGGAGCTTACCAATAAATTTTTTTGATATGTACATGTGGGGCATGACTAGAATGTTATAGTTTAATAACAACTCTTTTGTTTTACAAGGGACTATATATCTTTTGTCTGGAAATTACAGCATATATTACGTACTCTTAAATTTGTGTCTGATCGATCATGGGGCTGAAATTGTGGTGACCATCTCTGCATGCTTTCCAGTTTATACCATTATTTGTTTATAATTCTCTCTCAGGGGTTGTGGTTAGCATATACTCGTAATTCTCTCTCAGCCATATGTGAAATGAAGTCTAGAAGTTGAATCCCCTCAACCTTTAAAGACAACCTTTTGAAATCTATCGGTGCATATGATTGAATTGTTTTACTTTGGTTCAATCAAGGGCTATTATATATAAGATTGGTGGGATTTTATTTCTATGATGCCTTAAAATATGAAGCAATCGATTTGTTCAAACATTGAGCACGTCAAATTATTTATGTAATTTATTTTGGTTTATTTCTTCTTCTTTTTTTTTTAAATTTCACTAAATCATGCCGTTTCTTAATTGCGTGCGATAGTTTTCATTTTATAATAATTAAAAAAATAAAAAAACCGAAGAAGAGATATCATTTGTAAGGTCACAATTTACACCCAAACCCAACAGTAAGAAGGGGATAGGCCTAAACAACCCAATACAATGAAATTTATAGAGAGTGGACTTGAAATTTAGGTTCTAGTGATAGTGAATGACAAACATGATGGGATAGATTACAACATCATACACACTGGATTGTTTACGTAACAGAAACTGTCTTTAGACACAAGCCGATGATAATTTATATTATCTTTCACTCTTTCAAAGATAGATTACAATTATGAGTGCTAATGTGTACAGTGTTTTCTCACTTTTTGCTCCGATCCCCTTTCATGAATGTCCCCTCTTCCTTTTATACCCTTCTTCTTCTCCCCATTTTCCACATATGGATCAAATTGCTAGTTTATATATTTGTCCCATCAACCTATCCCTAAAATCTTTGAAGTCAGCTGTAAGGCTAAACCCTAATGCTCAGGCATTACTTCCTCATTAATGTGACCAGAAAGGTAGCTACAGAACATTTAATGCGGTGGTAACAGTTTTATTTAGATATTTCTTAGCCTTTCTTCTTATCTTGTACATCCACCATGCCTACCCTTACCTATAGGATTTCCTAGAATATTACTTTTGGACGCCAAACAGCCCTTTCCTACCTCAGCTTTACATAGCCGAGGACATCTCTTCCTCAGACCATCTTCTTGGATAACCTTGATCGGACCTCGCACCTTATCCATCAGTACTGCCTCTTGGGTTGAGATTCCCACATCTTCGAATCCTTCAGTGTCCTCAGATTGAGCCTCTAGCCCAACACTTATTCCTAGGCCCAAAACCCCACAATAGCCCCTCAAGATTCTCATTTCTGCCACTTCAGGAGGAAAAGAAAATCTCGACGTTTGTCACTGTTAACTTGTGTTTACCACACCTCTTTACTGACAGTGGTGATGTCTCTTGAATTGCCTACTGCACTTTCTTGACATTTCGACATGCAGAGCGTCCCTTAATCAAATTATGACGGCTTTTTGTCCCCCACGTTTGACGACGCGATGCACATCCAACGGTTGAGGATTGCATAAGAACATAGGCGGGAACTTTCCCGCTTCATAACTCTCGCTGGTATAAATATCAATAATTTAAACCATCTTACTCACTTCAACACTCATACAACGAACTTGCCAACTTTTTTCGATCTACAAATGCCCTCACAATTACCAAGAATTAGGCCGAGGTGGTTTTTTCGTCCTAAAGTAAGTCTTTCCGAACTTCCTCATTCATTATCTTTTTACATACTTTCCTCTTTTTTGTGTTTCTTTCACCTCGGCTCACCTGTTCTTTTCTATATTCGTCAACACCTCTAACCTTCTTCTACAAATGGGTAGATTTGCTTCCCTAGTAGATTCTGATGAAAAGATAGAGCAATTTAAGGCTAGGTATGAAATTCCACTGGGAGTCTTCGTTACATATTGTACGGAAGGGGAGTGGCATGAGAAAAGGCGAACGAAAGAGGTAATTATCCCGATGATCGCTTTCATAGAGGGAGGGGTGAAAATCCCAATGGGGATGGTTACTAGGGACTATCTTAGGGCCTTTAGATTAGCTCCTTCCCAGTGTGCCCCAAATATGTTTAGGATTTTGGGTTCTGTAGATACATTAAACGAAAAGATGGGTCTAGGGCTCACTCATCACGACATGAACTGGATCTACAATCCCCACCACCTAAAGAGGCAGGGGTATTACTTAAAATTTAGGTACACCGAGGTTAGATTAATCCAATGTCTCCCCAAATCTAATAAGGGGATGAAAAATGATTTTCTAATCATATCGGGGGATTGGCACGATGGTGTCCCCTGTCCGATAAGGGAAGAGGAACCAAGTGAGACTCTAAGTTTAGATGAATTACTCGCAATTACTCTTTCTTCTTCTTTTCTAGTGTGAATTTATGTAAAAACATTTGCTTGATTTAATATGTTTTTTTCTTGTCAATTTTGCAGACCCACACGCAACTATTCGCCACTTCGATCTTGTCAACCATGAAAAATTGAATGAAATATTGAAGGCCGAAGTGTTCATGCATATAGACAACCAACTCCGAGCAACACACCTGATCCTTGGCTACAATCCTATCTTTAAAGCCTTCCAGGTGTCGAAGTGCGTGATTAGAGTGAAGGACCCACACTTACATCGGATAAGTGTTGCTGCTGAGGGCTTTCATTTATCTGTGGGCGCTCCTATCCCTCAAGGAACCCTAGTCACACAACCCACACCTAACGGTATTCCCTTAATTCCTCTTCCAACCCAACACACAGCCGGTGAGGCGACCTCTTCTCAACCTAACGTAAAGGAAGAAGAAGAAATTGTCGAAGTTTTAGATTCCGAGGATGAATTTGAAGTCTTCAACCAACCCCCTTCTCTTGAGAACAGAACCAGTGACCTAGGCACATCATCTTCAAATCATCCACAAGGAGAAACTCACAGCCCTGACCTAATGGGAATTCAGCGCAAACCCAGGCAAAACCTTAGAGACATAATGGAAGCCCAGGTGGGGAATCAAGAGCTCCAGAAGGCAGCTCAGACCAAGCTTCCCCAAACAAAAGATAAAGGCCCAGAGAAATCTTCTCAGCCTAAACCCCCTCCTCCCCCACCTACCTAATCCCAACGTGTTGGCCAAGCTGATCATAAAAGAAAGAGAGATCAGCATAAGGGGAAGAACTTGATTGAGGGAAGGAAAAGCCTCCTTTCTAAGGATATGGAGCCTGAAAAGGGAATTAAACAGGCTCGCATAACTCAGATGAGGTCAGAAAAAAGGACCGAGATCCATGCGCCTGCGCTTGCCCCAATCTGGGCTCCACCAATGACCATGATGACCACGCGGTTACCGTCGACGCTTCCATCAAAAGTTCTGTCGCAGGAACAGCTGCCTGTATGGCAGACGAGTTAGAACAAGCTCTCCTACTGCTTGAGGATATGAACAAGTTAAGGCAGATGAGAGATCAAAATGTCTTTAAGACATTAAAAAAGGAGCATGTTATGGTAAGAATCCCCTTAAACTGTTACTTATTTCACTTTTTGTTACACTTAGTTTTTCGCTTTGACCATATCCCTTTGCTTCCTTCTACTACTATGCATAAGCTGTCCAGTCTACTCATAGGGCTGAAGAGATTGTCATTAGCACCTACAAAGCCTTTAAGGATGAGGAAACAAGGCGCAACAATGCTCAGAAGACCCTTGAGATAAAGGACAAGAAGATACAAGAGGTCGCTACCCAATTAAACAAGGTCGAAAGTGAGCGTAAGAGTGCTGATGCAGCCTTAAAGCCGACCAAGAAATAGGTTGAGACCCAGCACCTGCAACTTCGCCAAGCCAATGAGGACAATGCCGCGGCGAAGAAACAAATAAAGATTCTTAAAAAAAGCCTGAAGGATTCTGAGAAAGCTAGAGAGGAAGTTAAAAAGGCTAAGGATGAAGCTGAAAAAGCCAAAGAGGAGGCTGAAAAAGCAAAGGACCAAGCTAAACAAGAAGGGTACGAGGTCAGAGTGGCAAAGACCACGGAAAATCTTAGATCATAGGTATCGGAGGGATGTAGGCATTATTGCCTCCAGGTATGGAACGAGGCACTTATCCAAGCTGGGATTGATGCCTCTTCTGCCCTTTGGAGGACATAAACTGTTTACTACCCACCAGCCATCCTAGCCTCTGCTCCATCCACCACCAAGCCTGATGCTACCACCCAGGGAGCAGACACGGAAAAAGACAGCTCTTCTGAAGCCTTCCCGTCCTCTGGACATCAGTTCGAGGAGGTTAAGCAGTCTGAAGCCCCTATACAACCTATTGAAGAAACAATAGAACGGGTGACCCATGATGCTGCTCAGCCTCTTAGTGTCCCTAAAGAATCTATCAAGGAGAAGGGAACTACTGAGACACTGAAAATTGTCCTAGCGACTCATCCTATCACCATCCAGGAGGATCCAAAAGGCAAAGGGCTTGCCTCTGACTCCACAGCTCCTATCCAACCTCCAAAAAATCTTAAGGGCAACTTGACAATAAAACTGACGCCGTGATTAATCCTTGACAATTCTTCCTTTTAGCTTTATTTTTTCTTTTCATTTGATGTAATTTGGTAGCTTGTAAACAAATTGTCTTCTAAAGGACTTTAAATCAATGAAAATATTAAATTGTTTTTCTTATGCATTTGACACATATTTTTTCTTTGTATCACCTCTACCTTACTTAGTGCCCAATTAATAAGATAATGGCACACGCCTGTATTAGTCATCTGCATAAATGATAACTCCTTTCTGATGAATTCAGAATTAGTTAATCGACCAAATCTAACGAAACCACTTTGTAATTAAAAAGTCTATATGTCACAATAGAACAATGACCCATATCATTTCCAATATAACTTAATGATTCTAATGAATTAATCAGACATGAACCAGACAACAAACATGTTTAATATACCTACAAATACTTTAAGTGATGCTCATGACCCAATAATAGACCGTCTGAGGATCATACATAATCAAGATTCTAACCAATACTTAATATAATATCAATATATACAAGGTATGTGGTTCGAGGAGTCAGACATGACCGAGTTTTAGTCTGATACTTAGAAAAATGAACTGAAGTATTAATTTCCCCAAAGTAGGTGATCTGATGGCCAGACATAACCAATGTTCTGTTTAACACTTGATAAAATATTAATTTATACAAAGTATGTGATTCAAGGAGACAAACATAACCAAGTTTCAGTTTGATACTTAGAAAAATGAGCTGAAGTGTTAATTTCTCCAAAGTAGATGTTTTGAGGACCAAACATAACTAAAGTTCTATTTAACAGTTGATAAAATATCAATTTATACAAGATATGTGGTCTAAGGAGCCAGGTATGACCAAGTTTCAGTTTGATACTTAGAAAAATGAGCTCATGTGTTAATTTCCCCAAAATAGGTGATCCGAGGACCAGACATAACTAAAGTTCTGTTTAACACTTGATAAAATATCAATTTATATAAAGTATATGGTCCGAGGAGCCAAGCATGACCAAGTTTTAGTTTGATACTTAGAAAAATGAGCTGAAGTGTTAATTTTTCCGAAGTAGATGATCCGAGGACCAGACATAATTAAGGTTCTATTCAGCACTTAAATAAATATCAATTTATTCAAGTTATGTGGTTCGAGGAGTTAGGCATGACCAAATTTCAGTTTGATACTTAGAAAAATAAACTGAAGTGTTAATTTCTCCAAAGTAGATAATATGAGGACCAGACATAACTAAGGTTTTGTTTAACACTTAAATAAATATCAATTTATTCAAGGTATGTGGCCCGAGGTGCCAGACATGATCAAGTTTCAGTTTGATACTTAGAATAATAGTAATCAACGTAACACAGTGTCAACAGAAATAAGATGACAAAAATGCATTTCATTAATAATAATACCTTCGTAGGTTATTTATATTTCAAGGACGTGGTACAATATTGTCATCTAGATCTTCAAGATAATATGCCCTTATGCCAGCTACCGAAATGATACGATAAGGTTTTTCCTAGTTAGGTCTTAATTTTCCTCATGCTGGGTTCTTCATAGTACCCAAAACCTTCCTCAATACCAAATCTCCAAGTGCAAATAGTCGTAGCTTCAAATGAAAATCATACCCTGCTTGAGTTTGTGTTGATAACAGGCTAGTTGAACCATGGTATTTTCTCGCTGCTCTTCAACAAGATATAAGAAGCTCTTTTCTAATAAATTGTCATCACCGCTTGGGATGAAAGAGCTCGTCCTCAATGTCGGAAACTTAGTTTCTAGAGGGATTACAACCTCGGCTCCATAAGTCATAGAGAAGGGTGTCTCTCTAGTGGATCTCCGAGGTGTTGTTCAATACGTCCACAAAACATGTGGCAATTCTACCATCCACCTTCCCTTAGCATCATCAAGTCTTTTCTTAAACCCATTAACTATAACTCTATTGACATCCTTGGCTTGCCCGTTCCCTTGTAGATAAGCTGAAGTGGAATATCTATTCGTGATGCTGAGATTACAACAGTATTCTCTGAAGGCTTTACTATTAAATTGCAGGCAGTTGTCTAAAATAAAAGTATGAGGGATCCCAAACCTTGTGACAATATTTTTCCAAACAAATTTCTTCGCATCCAAATCCCTAATATTTGACAACGGCTCAGCCTCAACCCACTTAGTGAAATAATCTATTCCAACGAGCAACCACCTCCTATTTCCTGCTGCTTTTGGAAAAGGTCTCATAATATCCAAATCTCATTGACCAAAAGGCCAAGGACTAGACAGTAGGTTACGAACACCCCTTGGTCGATGGATGTTGGGTGCAAATCTCTGACATTGATCACACTTTTTTACATAATCCTGTGCCTCTCTCTGCATATTTGGCCACCAATACCCTTGTGTAAGAGCTCTATGAGATAAATACCTTCCTCCTGTGTGACTTCCACAAATCCTCTCATGTAACTCTTCCAAAAGTAATTCTGTTACTTTTGGGTGTATACACAGCAAATATGGTCCTGAAAAAGAGCGTTTATACAAGTTCTGGTCTTCCGACAACCAAAACCGAGGTGCTTTTCTGCGTATTTTATCTGCCTAGGACTTCTCTTCAGGAAAGATATCATTTTTAAGGAACGACACTATAGGATCCGTCCAACTAGGTCCCACCCTAATTTGATGAAGTTGGACGGTGTCACTATTCGTCCCAGTGGGTTTACACATATCTTTAATAAGGATGACCCGAGGTAGGCCTTGTGCAGAGGAGGTCGCAAGGGTGGCTAAGGAGTCAGCATGGGTATTCCTACGCCTGGAGATATGTAACAAGGTAAAAGATTCAAATTTCAATTCTAAATACCTGACCTGGGTTAGATACTCTTGTATTCTCAGATCTCTAGCATCTAACTCTCCTTCCACTTACCCTACCACCAACTGAGAGTCTGAGAATATTTGCACTGTTTTTCCACACAATCTTAAGGACTTCTCAAAAGTAATTCCCTTAGGAGATACCAAAACTAGACCCACTCCAGAACCTTTTTGATTCACCGCCCCGTTAATGTACACTTTTCATAGCAAAGGTTTCTTGCATAAAATCATGTCAACTGATTTTTCATCAATGTCTTACCTCTTAGCATTCTTTTCTAATGAGGGCTCAGCAAATTTCGCCACCAAATCAGCAAGGATTTGGCCCTTCATAGAGGTGCGAGGCATGTACTTAATATCAAAAACCCCCCAAATGGTACCCCATTTAGCAATCCTTCGTGTATAGTCAGCACTTTGAAGTATAGACCTAAGAGAAAGTTAAGTTAAAACAACAACTGTATGAGATTAGAAGTAATGAGGAAGCTTACGCGTAGCATGCACTACTGTTAGGATCGCTTTTTCCAATAGTAAACAATGCACCTCGGCCTCATGTATGGATTTGCTCACGTAATAAATTGGCATCTGTACACCATTATCAACCCGTATCAAAACCAGACTAACAACATGATTAGCCACAGCAATATATGCGAACATAACCTCATCTGTTTTCGGCCGAGACATAATGGGTGGTTGCAAAAGATACTTCTTAAGTTGCTGAAAAGCTAAAGTACACTCATCGGTCCATTCAAATCTCTTCCACTTATTCAATAACTGGAAGAAAGGCCTGCATCTATCTGCGGACCAAGAAATAAATCGATTGAGGGCAGTAGTAATCCCTGTCAACCTCTGAACCTTTTTAGGATTCTAAGGTGACTGTAAGCTATTAATTGCCTTGACTTGCGCAGGATTAACTTCAATTCCTCCATGAGTTACCATGTAACCCAGAAATTTATCAGATCCCAAACTAAAAGAACATTTGGAAGCATTAAGGTGCAAGTTGTACTTTCTTAGCGTCTGAAAGTGTCATTTAGGTCTTCCATATGCATGGAAACCGTTTTACTTTTAACCACCATGTCATCCACATACACTTTAATAGTTTTTCCCAATTGTGGATCAAACATCCTAGTCATCATCTTTTGGTATTGTACGGGCGTTGGACTCGCCGGGACCACCCGTCCACGAAAGCCTATTGCTACATTGTCAAGTGTCCGTAGTGCTCGGCCTGGACTCATTACCCGTCCCGTATAACCTTCTATACTCAGTCATATCCGGCTACTCCTCAAGAAACTCGCCCCGCCGAGCAACAGACCCAAGTGTGAAGCTAGTTCTAATGCCACTATCTACACTCACCCATCACCTAACGCCCACTCCGGAGCAACGGTATTAGACCTCTTTCTCCATTGCCTAGGGAGCACGCCCGCCGAGCAACGGATCCAAGTGTGAGGCTAGTTCCAATGCCACTATCTCCACTCACCCATCACCTAACGTCCACTCCGGAGCACTAGTATTGGACCTCTTTCTCTATTGCCTAAGGAACACCTCAGCCGAGCAACAGACTTCGCGGTGGACTTAGTTCCAAGGCCACTGCCATTTCCCCCATTCACATTAAAGGCACCTACTTAGGAGATAGAACATTGGACCTTCCCTTCCACTGACCAGGAGAACTGTTATGCAGTCACACCAACTTGATCTATAAATAGGCAAGGGATATACAAAGCAAGGGGTTGGCAAGTGGGGGGGGGGGAAGAGAGAGGTAACAGGGAATAGACAGACTCCTTAAGGTGGAAAAATGGGAGAGTTGTTAAATCGAGAGAGGCACTTGAGGGAGTTCGGGAATTAGGTTTGCTAAGTACAGGACTGCCTATTGTAAGAAACGCAAAAGCCCACCATACAAGTAAATTGTGAGCCCAGATACATGTCAAGCCCAACAAACGTAATTGGGCACGCACAGGTATGTAGCCCCTGCATTTTTTAAACCAAAAGGCATTACTTTATAGTGATAATTCCTTGTAGGAGTGACAAAGGCTATCTTCTCCTGATCATCCAAAACCAAAGGTATTTAGTGATAACCTTGAGAGGCATCTAAAAAACTCATCCGAGGATGCCCAACAGTGGCATCCACCAGCCGATCTATACGTGGCATTGGGAAAGAATCTTTAGGACAAGCCTTGTTCAAATCTGTGAATTCTACGCATACTCTCCACTTCCCATTCTTCTTCTTCGCTATCACTTTATGAACCAACCATTCAGGATAAAACACCTCCTTGATAGCGCCAACCTTTTTGAGCTTGACTACCTTTTCTTTGACGGTTTTGGAATGTTCCTTGGATGAACGCCGAGGTGGTTGCTTCCTTGGCACCACGGCTAGATTAACATTTAGATGATGACAAATGATACTCGAATCTACCCCAGGGGTCTCATAAGCATTCCATGCAAATACATCAACGTTCCTTTTCAAAAACATAATCAACTCCTCCTTCTCTTGAGGTGGTAACTGAACTCCTACTTGAAAGAATTTCTTAGGGTCATTACCTATAGTAACCTCCTCTAACTCCTCACATGCGAGTTCTTTTACCGCTGCCACCCTGGACGTGGCCAAGGACATTGATTGCTATGAGCCCCCTTCAGTAGAGGCCAAGGACTCTGACTCAGGTTGATGCAGAATTGTAGTCGCCATGCACTGTCTAGCCATAGATTAACTCCCAATCAACTCTTCAATCTGGTCCCTGGATGGAAATTTCACCTTCAAATGCAAATTTGAGAAAACCACACCTAGGGTATGAAGCCAAGGTCTTGCTACAATGGCCATGTAAGGAGAATAGGCATCTACCACAATGAAATCCACCTCGGAGCCTAATTGCACAGGCAAACTAATTTGGCTCATTAGTATGACAGCCTTCCCCTCAAAGCTTATCAATGGTGAATCATAAGCCGTCAAATCCTCAAGTTTTAAGTTCAGCCTCTTGTACAAGTCAAGGTACATAATATCTGCACCACTGCCCTGGTCCACCGTCACCCTTTTTACGTCGTAGCCCCCTATCCTCAGCGTAACCACCAAAGCGTCATCATGTGGTTGTATAGTCCTAATCTTGTCCTCTTCTAAGAAACTCAATATTGGTAAGATACTCCCCTTAGCCCTCTTCGACTCAGAACTAGAATCTTCGGGTACGATTCGTGCTGCAGACATCACCCTAAAAGGACGAGAACCAGTCCTCCTAGGAGCAGCAAAAATAACATTGATCATACTCAAAGGAGGCCTCGAAGAAGTGTTGCCTTGATTTACCGAAACCAAATGGTCTCCATGCCTATTGGGCCAATACAAAAACTATTTTAACCTTCCCTCCTTAACCAACTGCTCCAAATGATTCCATAAGGTCCTATAATCCTCAGTGGTATGACCCATTTCTCGATGATACTGAAAATAAAGGCTCTGATTACGCCTCACAGGGTCTTCTGCCATCTTGTTGGGCCATTTCAAATATGATTCATTTTGGATTTTCTCTAACAGCTGATGCATAGGTTCCCGAAATACAATATTAACCACCTGAGGAGTGGTAAGACCAGATTGCCAGGCAAAATCTCTTCGGGGCCTATTGTTATTGTATCTGTCCGACCTGAAGTCTCTCCTCTCCTGAGGGATAACCTTTGTCTTTCCCTTACCTTGTTGCTGATCTTCCTCAACCCGTTTATATTCATCAATGCAATCCATGAGCCGACATAAACTCCCTCTAGGCTTTTTGGTCAAAGGTTTCCTTAAGTCGTGCTCAGTAGGTAAGCCAACCTTGAAAGTTCTTATTGCTACATTGTCAAAATTTTCATCGATCTCATTGAACACCTCCTAGTCTCTGTTAGAATATGTTTTCAAGGTTTCCCCTTCTCGCATGGCCATGGGCAATAACGAATCTAGGGGCTGAGGAACTCTACTACATGTAATGAAGCAAGACACAAATGCCCAGGTGTGTTCCATAAAGGAATCAATAGAATTTACCCTCAAGCCATTAAACCACGTCATCGCCATAGGTCCCAGGCTAGAAAAGAAGACTTTGCACATTAAAGTTTCATTCTTAGAATGCACCGCCATCTTCTGATTGAAATGACTCACATGCTCCACAGGATCCGTTTGACCATTATAAAGTGAATGTCAACTACGTGAATTGCCGAGGGAGCTTCCCTTTTTCCCCCTTACGTGTGAGAGGTGACTTGGAAATTTGGTGCAACGCCCTACTCATAGCATTATTTCCCAAGCCCCTAGAGGAAGGCTTCCTACCCTCACGACCACGAAGATTATCCTTCTCGTAGGAAAAAGACTCATTAGGAGGAGTTCTTGACCTGGGCCTGTAACTACTACTCTGAGTGTCCTTAAAAGAAGGGTCAGAGAAAAAGGGAGTTCGCCTTCGCCTTTCACGGTGCAATTTCTTCTTCAAGTTGTCAATCTCCAACTGCATGGCCTTAGAATTTTCCTCGTGAGGAATTCTACTTCCACCTCGTGAATAACTCCTACTAGTGTAGGTTGTGTGCACACTGCCTTCTCGATCTCTTTCCTATTCAAGATACGAGAACTGATCTTCACGCTGGGACCCCATAGACTTTGCATGGTGTGGACCTTAGCCTACCATAATGTTAACCTTCCTAGAAGACAAGATTTCCACAGACGACACCAATTGTAAGGTCACAATTTACACCCAAATCCAACTGTTAGAAGAGGATAGGCTCAAACAGCTCAATACAATGAAATTTGTAAATAGTGGGCTTGAAATCTAAGTTCTAGTGATAGTGAATGATAAACATGACGGGCTAGATTGCAACATCATACGCACTGGATTGTTTACGTTACAGAAACTGTCATCAGACAAAAGCCGAGGATATCTTTCACTCTTTCAAAGATAGATTACAATTGTGGGTGCTAATGTGTATAGTGTTTTCTCACTTTTTGCTCTTATCCCCTTTCTTGAATGTCCCATCTTCTTTTTATATCACCCTTCTTCTTCTCCCCATCTTCCACATATGGATCAGATTGTTAGTTTAGATACTTGTTCCATCAACCTAGATATTATAAGTTTTAACACAAAGGTACATCACAAATTCTACTCTTACTTATTTAACCAGCTTAGTGTGACAATATTGAATTTTCATCAAATTGGCAAAGGGAGGATTCAAAGAATCAAAATGCCAATTCAAATAATTAGTTTAGCCAAGAGCCATGTAGTTCAACTAGTTAGTACTTCTTAATATTTCTAAAATATCTAGAATTCAAATATGTCCTCCCTCCTCATTATTACTTTCAAGGTTAAAATAATGATAATAATAAATTTAGAAAAATACAATGTTAATTATTGGTTTGTCATTTCATACGTGGAAGCAATGATAACATGGGTCATGGAGGTGGCCGGCAAAGTTCACCCTCGGGTACTTTTACAATTTTTTGTGCGGGATGGGTTCTTATTTATTTCAAACACACCTTCAATTATTCAGCATGGACATATAGAATCTTTTTAATTTATTTGTTGCACCCAAGAATTGTAAAATTTTTTTGTTTATTTATTTAATTTTGAAGAATCAGGATTGTAAAACTTTTTTAGTATCCAAAGGAAGGAAAAATCGTTTATAATTAATTGTATTCTCGCACTAACCAAAACTCTCTATATAACTATACCAACTAAGTTTTTATTCGATGCCTCTCAAACTTTTCACATAGTTGTATTGTCACGTAGCTCAACAAACCTAAGGTTTAATTATAAACTAGCTGATATTCCCCCGATGCACACTTGCATTATATTACATTACACAAGTGATTAGGAAGAGATAAAATAAGAATTGCTCTAATTAAAATAATTAAGAATATGAATATGAGTTGACAAATGTTTATTATTTTTACTAATTTAAGCTTATAATTATTTTTATATTTGTCATTATGCATTATTAAATTTATGTGTTATTAAATTTCATTTTATTTTTTATTGGACTTTGTTTCAATTGTTGCCAAAGCAATTTAATTTGAGTCATTTCACAAAGAATGTCATATTCCAATTCAATTATTTTCTATATAAAATAATCATAAAAATTCATTTTACATAAATAATTATTGCAATATATTATATATTACATGTCATTAAAGGAGTTAGGAAATGTAAAATTGTTAATATTAATATAATTAAAAATATGAACATATTACTCTAGGTCTCTAGTTAATTCATAAATATTTAAGTATTTCAACTAATCTAAGCACAGCATTATTATTTATATTTCATTGACTATGCTATTAAATTTGCTTTTCTCCAATTTTTATAGCTTTTTTCTTTTTTCAATTGTTACCAAAACAATAAACATAATAAAAATATCATATTCTTTCCCACAGTCAATTGTTAATTGGTCTTTTCATATAGAAATGGATCGCCCTTTCCTTTAGAGCAATGTAGCATTTTATTTTTAATAATAAGTGTTTAAAAAAAATTTCTTATATAAATTCTATGAAATTAATAAGATAAATTCCTTTTATAAAAATAGTTCATGTGTTTCTCAAAAAAAAAAAAAAAGTTCATGCCTCATTTATAAATAATTAATATATGAAAATAAATAACTCTTAAGGACATTATTTTAGGAACTAATTTTAAAAACATTTCATGAGAAAATGATAAAAAAATTAATTTTTTTAACTATTTTTTATATTTCTAATGAAAGTGTCATAAGGGAATGATAAACATTTCCCTAATAATAGTTATCCTAAGGGCACTTGTTAACATAAACCTAAAAATAGTAAGTGCACTATCTTAGATAATTAATACAAAAAAAAAAAAAATTAAATGCATTTATGATTTACCCCATTAACTCATAAGAAATAATTAATACATTGACATAAATAAAAAGAGGTTTTAATGAGGTGGAATGCTAAATAAAAAGAATCTATTTTCTTCTTAAAAAAATACAACATTTGGCAAAAATTTAGATTTTATGATTTAAGCTCCTACCACATATATTTATATATATAAGTATTTAAAGTAAATAAATTTTTAATATAATTAATGCATGTAAATAAATGTATTTACATAAATGCAGAGTTTTAATGAGGTGAAAGGTTAAATGAAAATAATATTCTTTCATTTTAAAATAATGTGCCACTTGATATAATCTTATTTTTTTCTTAAACAACTATGATTTGGGTTCCTGCTGTTATAAAAGAATTGTATGTACATGCATATTATGTAAGTATTGTTTCTTAATTCTGAAAAAGTGTTTCTTATAAAAATTTTTTAAAATAACCAAACAAATTTCATTTATAAAAATAATTAGTACACTGTCTAGAGATAATTAATATATAAAAAAAATACATGTACCCCCATAAAGTTATGACAAGAAATTAATTATTATATTGATGTAAATACATAAATTTTATGAAGTAAAAAACCAAATGAAGATAATTATCTTCAAAAAAAAAAAATATCTTTCATTCTCAAAGAATTAATGAGTCAGTTTGAAGAACCTTAGACCACTATAATTTAGGTTCCTGCTTATTACATATATAATAATATATAATTATTTGCATACCGTATTCCAAATATATTGTTTCTCGTATAAATTTATAAAAATGACTAGATAAGCTCCTTTATAAAAATAAATAAATAAATCTGCGTACCATCTTTTGATAATTAGTAGCATTTACCACATTAACTCATTGCCAGTAATTACTAATTTTGAAATAAAGGTAAAGTTTTGATTAGGAGGAATCCTAGGTGAATAGAATTTTTAGTCATTCTCAAAGAATACATGCCACTTGTAAGAACCTGAGACCACCATGATTTTGGGTTTCTATTATAAATTAAGGACCATGCTAACGAATGCCCTTAGGGTATTGGTTAACAATCTATCTTAGAAAAGTTTTAACAGCACTTTTATTGGAAATGAAAAAAGCTGTCAAAACATTAATTGCTTTATTTCATTTTCCCATAAAAACTTTCTTTAAATGGATTGTTAACCAATACCCTAAGGGCATTCGTTAGCATTTCCCATAAATTAATAACCGCTCAATTATGAGTTATAATGCATACTTTTCAAAGTATTTTGACTTTATTTTTTGAATATATATATATATATATATAAATTATTTAAATAATGTATTAAATTTATCTTAAGTTCTTAACCACTTCCTTTAGGGTACTCGTTAACAAAATCCTTTATTATATGTGTGAGAGAGAAAGAGAGAGAGAGAGAGAGAATGTTATAAAAATAACTAGATAAATTCCTTTATAAAATTAATTGGTGCACCATTTATTCATAACTAATACATAAAAATAAATGCATATATTCTATTAAATTTTGTAATTAGTTAATACATTGACATAAATGCAAAGTTTTGATATGATGAAAGGCTAAAAGAAGAGAATTATCTTTTATTTTTATATTAAAAAAAGCACCACTTGGAATGATTTTTTTTTTTTTTTTTGAGAAGGACTTGGCTGGAACTTGGATGACTATGATTTTAGTTCTTTTATATATATATATATATATATATATATATATGAGAGATGCTACGTCCACAATTCACAACAAATAAAAGGTAGTTAGTTGTTATTGGTTCAAATTTGAATCTAACACTAAGATAACTTTTTTGCCCCAACAATAACAATCAGTAACAACTTGCCACTTAAGATTTGTTGTAAAAATATTGTGAACATATCGTTTATTCAAAATAATTGGTTCTATATATAATTAATACATTGAAAAAAATGCATTTATTACCTCATTAACTTGTGGCAAATAATTAAGGGTCATGTTAACCAGTGACCTTAAGGAAATTATTAATAAATCATATTAGAAAAGTTTTAATATCACTTTTATAGAAAATATAAAAAACTATCGAAAAATAATTTATTTATCATTTTCCAATAACATGTTTCTAAAAATAATTCTTAGACCTATGCCCTTAGAGTATTTGTTAATATTTCCCAATAATTAATATCTTGACATATAAAAGATTTAAGGAAAATGCTAATAGATGTCCTTAGGACATTAATTAACAATCCACTTAAAGAAAATTTTTATGGGAAAAGAAAAAAAAAAGCAATTAATGTTTTAACAACTTTTTTTTTTATTTTCTATAAAAGTAGTGTCAAAACTTTTCTAATATAAATTGTTAACCATTGCCCTAAGGGTATTGATTAGCATGACCTAAGATTTAATAAGGGGAAAGCTTCTTTTTTATATAGAAACTAATAAGGGGAAAGCTAAATGAAGAGAATTCTCTTAATTCTTGAGGAATGTGCCACTTGGAAGAATCTTATGTATTTCAAATAAATTGATTTTTAATAATTTTTATAAAAATAACCAAATAATTTTCATTTATAAAAATAATTTGTACACCATCAATTGATAATTAATTCATAAACATAAATGTTTTTACACAATTAACTCATAGAGAGTAATTAATATATTGAAATAAATGCAGAGTTTTGATGATGTGGAAGCCTTATTTATCATTATTTTTTTAGTTTGACTTGCCTCTAATACTTTTTTAATTGGAATCTCCTTTTATTTTAATGAGAAACTGTCACATACTAACTAAATAAAATGTGGAGATTAGAACTCACTATCACTTGCCATAATATATTCCATAAACCTTATCTATCGTTTTTAAGAATGTGTCACTTGTATAATCTTAAACCATTATGGTTTAGGTAATGATTTTTTATATACTAGCTTATAGTAACGGTGCTTTCTTTATAATTATTTTATACTTGAATGAATATAGATATATTTAATTTACCTTCATGGTAGATTTACTGAGTTTTATAACAATACAAACTACCAAGTGTACGTTTATTCTTCACCCATCTAGAATCTAGATGGTCCTCAAAATTTTTTTTTTAAAGTCATTTTAGAATTAATGAAACAAATGCAATTATTATTATCGAATTTTTTTTTTTTTGATAATCAGAAATTTTTATTAAGAGAGAAACAAACTACACCAAGCCACTGGACTCTCTCAGCACAACAGAGGAGAAACAGTCCGAGCTAAAGCTAACATCAAAGAGCCATAAAACTTGCAAAATAAAGACCACTTGGCCAAAATGTGGGCTGACAACAACAACATTACTATATCCCGTTACTATAACTAGACAAAAAGGACCTCATAACTTATTTTGTTATCATCAGCATCGACATCATAACTTATTCGTTGAGTGTTCATCCCATTTAACATTTAAGTTAAAAAAAAAAAAAAAAAAAACCTGAAACCTATTAAGAAACTCAATCTATCCTAAAAGTTGGATGATAAATGAGTGGACAGGGAGACCTTGACTTTTGAAAATCATCCTCCCTTTTCTACATTTTGTTTTGTAAAAATTAAAAACATTTTATTTTAAATTTCATTAATGGCGCCTAATTTCAACAACAACAGAAAGCATTACATTTATGTAAATGACGTACTAATGTATCATTATATCTTCTTATTATTCATACGTTATAAATAATCTTTAAATCAAAATAGTCTTCAAAATATATGTTCCTTAAAATAAATTTTTATTATTTTCTTTTTCTTTAAAAAAAAAAGTGATTTTGTTTTTGCGTCCTCCTCGTTCAAAAACTATTGAACTAAGGTTGTCATAAACAAAACAAAAAATAGAAACTTAATGGTAATACAAACCAAATATATGATACGGACGGTGTTGCTAACTAAATTTTCTTTTATGAACCCAAAGAAAAATTTGTAAAACAATGCCAATGGCATTACATTTCAAATATAATCTAGTTATATATATAATGTACGATCCAATCTGTTCAAGCTTTTACCATATACAGCTCTGAATTGAAGCAGCTATAGCTAGCTAACAGCTCGCATTATATATGCACGGTTCTGTCATCTGTGGTCCAATGCTATCTTTGTTCAATAGTCCCGCCAAACTTTTGCATGACAAAACCATGGAGTAGATGAATCTAGTTTTTTTTTGCCGGGGGGGGTCCGTTGTTACTAAATGCTCACCATTAATAGTTTGAACTGGCTTCATCTTCCATCACAAATTAATTTACAGCTTCATGTATACTGTAATATGTCAATTCCCTTTTGGAAGGGAAAAAACTAATCGATGTCCAACACTGTTCCAATAATAAATAAATAAATAAAAAATCAAGTACTATAAAGTTTGACTTGATTAAATAATGGTATAAACTGGTTTATAATTGATGGGTAAGTGTTAATTATTTTAATTCTGATATAGTATTGCATGCATGAACATCATCTAAAAGACTAAAAACACAAATTTGGGCATCATGATTCTGATTTAAAGGCATTATTCCAATTTTTTATTATTAAAATATTAGATTTATTGTTGTCTGTATAAATCTACTAATAGTAATTACTATATGATAGGTTAAAACTCTCATATAGTGGCCTCTCGTGGAAGTGAGTGTATTAGCTAATTAAAAAATCCTCGAAATTATTGGAGCAAATTTTACTTTGATTATTAATTACCCATGAGGCCAATGAGTTATAAGCTACACATCTGAATGCTTGCTGCTTAAATTTCCTACAATAAATTATACTAAATGATTTGTGAAACTAATGATTTGTGAAGTGGAAAAATATGTAATGGGAAATTTATTATCCGTCAATATTGAAAATGCTGTCGAGGATGGTGGCTTATTTATTTTTGGAATTGAAGATAGTCAGATGGTGTCCTATATTAAGGTTTAGGATTTTTGTCTGAGAAAATATAAATATGAAACTTTAGAAATGTTGTTGAACCATGCATATAAGATTTTTTGTGTTGATTTTGTTTTCCTTCTCTCTTTATCTCTCATTATTGTTTCTAAAATATAAAATATAAAATCCAAAGAGCTCCCATGGTTTGGATTTTTTTTTTTTTAATTGGACCTCTTTAATGGATAAGATCTTATAAAAAAAAAAATTAAATGGCTATAATGATATAAACAAAATGGTTTTACCATATATACCAATAGATTTATACAGACAACAATTAAATTAACCAGACACATGCATGGAGATACCATAAGTTTATGTGTCAATCACAGCGTCGGTAGTACGTTCATGCAACATGCAGATTGCAGACCATCACAATCTTGCACATCTAAAGCTTAAGACCAAAAAAATTAATTAATTAATTAATCTCATATTTTTCTTATGGGATCCGCCGCTGAAAGTATTGTTTTGGTTTGGCTTTTTTTTTTTTTTTTAATTATTGAAAATCAGTTAGGTAAATTAAGGGGGTGTTTGGTTATCCATGATGTTAAATTACACCATAATATTACGTTATTATAATTTTACATTAATGTAATCTCAATACAAGAATGCAACATTATATTGTTCAGGAATGTGATAAGATTACGATGATGTGATATATTTTGTAATTTTAAATTATAGTAATGCTATAAAAATAAAATAAACCAAAAACTTTAATATCACATCATCGTAATGTGCATTACATTTAGAGCATATTACAGCGAACCAAACGCCCCCTAAAGATATGATTGACTAAAATCAAATATTTAATAACTTGTTTGAAACAATAGATAACTTATTAGTTGAATCAAAATCATGTTATATTCCCCCCACCCCTCCCCCAATTATGCAAGGGGGAACTTAAGAAGATAACACATGTAATTTCTTAGAAAGAGATCAACTTGTACAATTTATAGTATTTACTTATTTGGGGGGGGGGGGGGGGGGAGTTGATTTGCAACAAACCAAAAGAAATCTACCCTTACAAGTTCGCTATCTGAATGGTGGAGATATAAGCATTTTTCAAAGACAATTTATATGCAAAGTTAGGAGCAAAATAATGAACACAAGTCAGTCAATTGTTTGATATGCTATCTTTATATGAATTTTCTATTATAGTATGTGTGTGTTGTGTGCGTGTTTCTATGTATGTTTGTATGCACATGGTAATATACGCATGTATGGTATTGGTATGTTAGTTGCAACAAACCAATTGAAATCTACCCTTTCAAGCATGGTTATCAGTATCCCAATCCAAATTTTAGGGTCTTAAGATCCTAAAATCCTATATTCTTCAAATGTCCTAAATCTCACTAGGATTTTTTCTGAAGTGGAATTTGTGTGGGATCCCCATCCGGATTTTATGATCTCATAGACATACTAAATATTCTATGCAGTGAAGGAAAATTCAAAATTGTTTTTGCTTATTTTGGGACACGAAATGGAGCCCAAAGGCCCCAAACTGATAAAAGAAAGTAATAAATTCATTAGCCTAGTGCCCCTAGCTTTAATTGAAAAAAAAAATGCAAAAAAAAAAAAAAAAAAAACCCTAAGCCTCGCGTCACCTTAATGGCTTAACCTAATCAACAAAATCAAAGAAGACAATAGAGAATAGAGAAGAGACTAGAGACTAGAGACTAAAGAGTGAATGCAAGTATGGTGACACTGCTATGAGAGAGACCATCGACACAGGCGATTTATTTTTTATTTTTTATAATTCTGATGTTGATTAGTTGCTTAGTTGCCTAACATAGACACTACAAACACTCTACAAACATTCACTGATTATAATTTCTCAATATTAGAAAAATTATTTGATGAATCTTGTTATCTTAGTAATTATTTAATGGAATTGTTGCTTGCTTTGTGTTGTTTATGTGAGACATTATGTATGCTTGTGGTGTTAGAGCTTAGAACTTGAACTTGGTGTTTTTGAGTTGTAACTTTTGTACTTTGAACTTTGTTTATGTATTTGTAATTTGATACTTTTCCTTTTATTAGTAATTTATGATTTGTGTAAAAAATTACCTTTGTTCAATGTTTCTTTAATATGTATTATGAATTATAAATATATGTATATTTTAGTATTTTTTTTTATAATCAGAATGTAGGATCTTACAATCCTCATACCAATCCTATGATCTAATCCCCAAATCCTTTCATTGTTTTTTATGTAGGATCTCAATCCTAATAACCTTACTTGCAAGTTTTCAATCTAAATAGTGGAGGTATGCATTTTTAAAAATAATTGATATGTAAAGCTAGGAGCAAAATAATGAACGAAAGTCATTCAATTGTTTGATATGTTATTTTTACATGAAATTTCTAATAAAGTTTGTGCATGCGTGTGTGTTGTGTGCGTGTCTCTACGTATATTTGTATGCGCGTGGTAATATTTGCATACGTGTAGTAGGTAGTATACACATTTACAGTATCTTAGTTATATGTTTCCATCTAAAAAACCGTTAGTTATAGATTTGTCTCCTTTTATCTCAAATCCTAACTTCGCCATTGGTGGTAAACTTATTTTGTTTTAAATTTGTATTTATAATGTTTATATGCATGTTATAAGAACACACGTATAAAAAGCGTCTAGTTATATCTAGTGCAGCAATTAATTTTTGGTCTATATAGTTTTTTTCCCAATTTTTCAATTTGATTCTCAAATTTTTACAATTTGTATTTTGGTTTTTATAAGAGTAAGATTGACCCTATCTTAAGTATTTAGAAACTTGTTGAAACAGAAAATAACTTATAAATTCAATTGGATAAAAAAAACTTATAAACTAAATTAAAATCTAACATGAAGTTTAGGCCCTTAATGTGTGTGTATGTTTATGTTTTTTTTTTTATTCATGAAATTTAGATTCTAATATGAAGTTCAGGCTATGTCATGGTTTTGAACTTTGAGTGTCTTAAAATTTAATATGCAATTACTAAGTGTGTCATCAAATTTAGATATTGTCCTAAAAAAAAAAGGATAGTATATATACCATTTGTTCCTCTACTCAATTAGGCTATGACGTTAAATTTGGTCAATGGCTAATGTTAGAAATTAATTAAATATTATCATGCCAAAAGAAGGCAGTATGCTTGTAAATATGAGAATCCCGTATTTTATGCAATAGGATTAACTTTCCATACATTGTTTTATTTTGTCACAAAATTTATTCTTTATAATTAAACTAGCTTATGATAATAATCTCATTGATACTTAATTAATCATATCAAATATATATGTTGGAATATTGACAACTTTTTATTATATGATAATCTCATTAATGGTTAATCATATCAACTATCAACCGAATGCATCATCTTTTTTTTAAAGCAAACATACCTCAATGATTTGTTAATTATTATTGCTTTTGAGTTTATAGCCTCATAGGTTATTATTTGTACATATTTTTTGGTTAAAATATTTAAGCATCCATAAACCAATTTCATGCTTAAGCTTCCACCTATGTGAATTCAATTAAATAAAAAGAATCGTGCTACGTACGGTACTACCCATATTTAATACTCTCCAACAAGTAATATAATATACTACTTAATATAGAAAATGATTTAAGAGAACAAAAACATAAATCCCATTAATTGAAGAAAAAACCACAAAATAAATTAAAGTGTTCCAAATGATAGTTTTAAGTTTGCAATTAGAGTGATTTTTTAAAAAGATTTTAATAAACCCAATGTTTAATTGAAAACAATTTATAAAAGCTTCAAATTTAACATAAAAAGAAAATACTTTTATTTACATTTTTGTTTAAAGCCTCAAATGGGACTAATAATTTTCGCATTAGGGAAGAGAGCAAAAAATATTGAGAATCTGAGGTAAATCCGGATTAGTGTTAAAAAAAAAAAAAAAAAAGCAGTGATGTCATGAAGTGAATCAGCAAACCCTAAAGTCACAGGGCAGTAGCGAAATTACAATTTTGGGCTAGGTTTTTCGACAGTTCATACTTCATACAGCGTTGTCACAATGTGATTGGTTTTTATGTTACACAGCCAAGTACTTGTCCCCCCAAACAGACAAAGGGAAAACCTAAGTAGCAAAAGCCTAACGCACGCGCGCGAGGGCGTGCAATGCACACGAGCGTGGAACAGTGTTGATGGGCGGACATTACGAACCCAAGAGTTTCATTACTTGGTCCCACACACAAAAACCCCTCGCTCTCTCACTACTATAAATTTGTGGTATTTTTTTTTTCTTTTCTTTTATCCAAAGAAAGACAAAGAAAAATTTTTGAGATTGTGAGAGAGATTTTTGGTTTGCAAATGCATTGAGAAGAAAGGTGTGGTGTTTGGGAATTTTTCAGAGAGTGAAACTGAGAAAATTCAGAACTTTTTTTTTTTTTTTTGGGGTTTCTTTGAATCAATCAAGGCTTATTATTAAAAAAAAAAAAAAAAAAAGCAATAAACAAAAGTTCTCATTGACTCTTGGAGTTTCGTCTCTCTCTCTCTCTCTCTCTCTCTCTCTCTCTACTAGTCATTGTAAGTCAGCTCCACATTTATTTATTTTAGTATTTTATTTAGTTTGAAGTTTTAACAACACAGTTAAAAATTAAAGAAATTCAACAATTTTTTAATGTATTTTATCTGTCTCTTTCTCTTCCACAGATCCCACAGAGAGAGAAAGTAAAAGGATCCAAAAAAGTCCTTTAATTTCTTGGCAGGAGGACCCATCTTTTAGCTTATTAACTTGGCTCACTTTCAAGTGCTCAAATTTATAAAGGTACCCTTTTTCCTCGAACTGGGTTTGGTTTTGCAACTTTTGTATTTGCCTTTCTGAGTGTATTTTATGAGAGAGAGAGAGAGAGAAAGAGATAGAGAGAGGGGGGGGGGGGGGGGTCAACTGGGTCTTTTTGCTTGGATATGGTATTATGCCTTTGAAAAGTCATAGATAGTGTGAATCTGTTTCATCTTTTTTCTCTCTGCCATCTTTTTTAGTCCTCTTTTGGTTTTCTACTTTTCTGGGTCTTTTTCGGTACTGACAAACAATAGTTCAAGAATGATCCATAAAAAGATGGGAACTTGGGGTTTATTTCATATTGGAAAGTCTTCCATGGTGTTTCATGTGTTTGCTGGTGTGTGTGTGTAAGAGAGAGAGAGAGAGAGAGGTGTGAATTGCGGAATAAATAAAAGCGCTTTTCTTGTCTTGTTGCTCTTTTTTATATCTCTATCCGTAAGACTGAAACAGATTGTCTGGAGAGAGAACTTTCTATAGAGACTAGATAGAGATTTAGTCATGCATGGGCGTTGACAAGGAATCAGCTTTTCTTGTTTCTGTTTTGGCTGAGAGTGTAATTGTCAGTCTTAGCTCAATCTAAGGTAAGGTCAAAAATATATAAGATAAAAAAAGAAAAAAGAATCATAACCTAAGCATACCCTTGTGAAAGTGATAGTGACTATTTGATAATACCCTGGAGACGCAAAAAGAGTCAGAAAGAGAGAAGCGGTGAGCAAAGGCTTTACCTTTTTTCTCTTTGATCTATTTATTTCCATTATGATGGGGTTTGGGGGTTTGATCAGTGGTGGTAGTAGTGGTGGAGGGGTTGCAAGTGTTGTGGCTGATATTGCTCCACACAGCTCAAACATGACTAGTGGTGCCTTTGCTTCGCTACCCCTTCTCAGTACTCCACCTATTCCAAGTTCAGTGCACAGTTCCTCTACCCTCACTCTCTCCACTGTATGCCTCATCTCTCTCTCTTTCTCTCTACGCGTTTTTCTTCACGATTCATGGTTTACTTCTGTATTCATATTGATTTTGATTGTGATTTTGTGCGTGGTCTTCTTGTTCTTTATGTGATTGGATTTTTCTGCAGTCAAGGAAAATGGAAGGCCAAGGTGGTGAGATGGCTCTGATTGGGGAAAACTATGATCTTGGTATGGTGGGAAGGTTGAGGGAAGATGGGTATGAGAGCAGGTCAGGGAGTGATAATGTTGAAGGCTCGGGTGATGATCAGGAGGCCGGCAATGATCAAGGGCCGCCGAAGAAGAAGAAGTACCACAGGCACACTCCCAACCAAATTCAAGAGCTTGAAGGGTATGATTCTTCTTTTGAATGCAGCGCTATTCTAGTACTTAATTCAATATGATTGAAGGATTTGCTATTAGGAGTTTATGTTTAATTTGTTGTTATACTGGTGTAGCTTCTTTAAGGAGTGTCCCCATCCTGATGAGAAGCAAAGATTGGAACTCAGCAGGAAGCTTGGCTTGGAGATCAAGCAAGTCAAATTTTGGTTTCAAAATAGGCGAACCCAAATGAAGGTAAATTGGTATATTGGTTTTAATCTGTAGTCTTATGTATTCTCTTCTTTTTTATCCTAATAGGTTTTGTTTTATGGACATATGGAAATGATAAATTATAATCTGAATCAGACCCAATTGGAGCGCCATGAAAACATAATTCTTAGACAAGAAAATGATAAGCTTCGGGCCGAGAACACTTTAATGAGGGATGCTATGGCAAACCCAGTGTGCAACAGTTGCGGTGGACCAGCTATTCCTGGTCAAATATCATTTGAAGAGCACCAGCTTAGGATTGAAAATGCTCGATTGAAGGATGAATTAAACCGTATATGTGCTTTGGCAAACAAGTTCTTGGGCAGGCCTCTCTCGTCCTTGGCCACTTCCGTCCCTCTCCCAAGCTCAACCTCCGGTTTGGAACTTGGGGTAGGAAGAAATGGGATTGGTGGTTTAAGCTCTATGGGCACCCCTTTACCAATGGGACTTGATCTGGGAGATGGGATTATGGGTGCTTCAGCAATGCCTCTAATTAAGCCTCCCATGAGCTTCATGGGCAATGAAATACCAATGGACAGTACGATGTTTATGGATCTTGCTTTGACAGCTATGGATGAATTAATTAAGATGGCCCAGGCTGATAGCTCCCTTTGGATCAAAAGTTTGGATGGAGGGAAGGAAACACTGAATCAAGAGGAGTATGTAAGGGCATTTTCTCCCTGTATTGGCACAAAACCCGTGGGTTTTGTAACTGAGGCTACAAGGGATACTGGTTTAGTAATCATGAACAGCTTGACTCTTGTGGAGACATTGATGAACGAGGTATGCTGTCTAAAACCATGTGTGCCTTTGTGAAGTTCTGAGTGATTTTATTGTAAATGTTTATTTGCTAAATGAGTATGATCTTTTGTAGTGGTTGTTTCATTTTTGTATAGTTTGGGAAAGAACTGTTTTCTTTGCTTCAGCACATTGTTGTTCCTAAACTTTATTTACATTGTACCACCTAGATATTTGATATCATTTCTGAATAGGTTAAAGCGCTTTTGTTTGTTTGTGTTTTTTAGTACTGTTGCTTATAGCTACAGTTTTCTCTTCATCGTATTCACCATTGAACTTAGAAATCATGCTACACTTGGAAGTTTTAGTGTCTAAATAGTGATTTTATTTGCCTTTCTTTGTTATAGGGTCGATGGAAAGAAACGTTTCCATGCATAATTGCTAGAGCTTCCACCATTGATTTGATATCAAATGGCATGGCTGGAACAAAAAATGGTGCTCTACAAGTGGTATGTTTCTCAGCTATTCCTTTTTCCGTTCTAAGGCTGCTGAATTAGAACTCATTAAGATCTTACTTTGTAGATGCATGCTGAGCTGCAAGTTCTTTCACCATTTGTCTCTGTCCGTCAATTGAAGTTCCTCCGGTACTGCAAGCAGCAGGCAGAGGGTGTGTGGGCTGTGGTTGATGTTTCTCTTGACATTAGCCTAGAAAGCACCAACATGCACCCATTTGTGAACTGTAGAAGGCTTCCTTCTGGATGTGTTGTGCAAGATATGCCTAATGGTTACTCAAAGGTAATTGTGAATGTGGATTTTTTATTTGTTATTTAAATGTTTACATGCAATCTCTGTCTCACTCTTTGATTTCTTTCTTGATGTTTATTGTGCTATTCTGTGTTGGTGTATTATCCCTTAGGCATATTTAAGGAGGTTGTTGTAATAACTGCGTTTTTTAGGTTTAGTTGACACTCCATCAAGGTGAAATTATGGGCACTTGGACTCTCAGTCCCAAACCACCTTGACTTGTGCTTCCAAGAATTTATGTTGTTTTTTATTACTCACCAAAGTTGCCCTATATTTGGTGGGATTTCTCTTTATGAAATATAATAGGGCTTTACCTAAGAATCTGAACCTTTTATTAGTATTTTACTTAAGAAGATGCTTCCTTAGTATGATTATTTTATCCCATTCGAACTTCAATGCTGAGATTGCTTATTGTCTGAACTTAATTAGTCTACTGCTACTCTAATAGACAAGCAAATCAAGGGCACTAATCAATTTTTAATATAAGTGTAAGCCTCTTATACTATCCTTGCTTATTGAATATATTGCATTTAATAATCTATCTCAGCAGGTAACCTTGGAACTTTCAAGCTTTGATGTATAAACAATATATTTGATGCTTCTATTCCTATCTCTTTCTCTCTTTTAATGTTATGTTTTATCTACACGAGACTATATGACCTGGATCCAGTCCTATATTGTAGTATATTGAAACACATGCAGTGCGATAAAGGCTCTCATTATCTTAATAAAATAGTAGCTTCTCTTTTAACAATTAATAAAATTCCACAAAACCTTATTGTCAAGCGTTAAGAATTCCTTTTTTTGTATCATCTAGGACATACTCTGTCGTTATCTTGCTGATATTAATGCTTAATTTTTGACTTTGCTCTTCATCCTTTTTCTCTATATGCAATATTAATTTATGATAGCATCGGATTTCATGTCAACTCTTCTCTAGGTGGTATTATCTTTACTCTAATTGTATGTTAATATCTTTCTTTCCTTTTCCCCTCCCTCTTTCTCTTCCTCTCACGTGGCAGCATTCTATTTTTTGGTTAATAATTTATTTTTGTATGTGGTATAATGCTAAGGGGCTGTTTGGTAAATTCCAGAGACGGAGGTTTTTATAGAATTTTTAAATGCCATACTATATTGTCTTCAAACTATAATTTTTTTTAAAAAAAACTTACCACAACTTGATGCGTTGAAAAATATGTCCAGGGAATAGAATATACCGCTGGTTTGTAACATAAAGTCTTGTGTTGGTGGTACCTTGCCCTTAGTGTAAGCATAATAATGGCTGTAAAAGTACTACCTTCACCATCCTAATTCTTAGCCTCTTCCTAAATACCTTCTAGTGTACACACACACACACACACACACACAAACTTTTCTTTAGATAAGAGTTTGACTGTGTAAGAACATTTCACCGAAGCTAACTGGAGAGAGAATTTTCACAAGTGTTATGGTAATACATTCATGAAAACAAATGGAGCATAAAAGGATGAAACCTTTTGTCAATAGTTATTTTGGGAACTCTTTTCTGTTGAGATTGGTGTAGTCTCCAGAGAATAGAATGGTGAAAAAGAATATATGTGACTAACTCTGATTAGTCTATAAAAGATCCATCGCCAAACCCCATTTTATAGACTAAGGTTTGGGTTGTTGTTGCGTAGATGTAGTTTGTAGACATTATGTTTGATTTCTAACTAACTGGGTTCTGATAGATACTTGGTGCATGCAAATGCAGGTTACATGGATAGAACATTCAGAATATAATGAGAGTGGCATCCATGAATTATACCAGCCATTTATTAGGGCTGGCATGGGCTTTGGTGCACAAAGGTGGGTTGCTACCCTCCAAAGGCAGTCTGAGTTCTTGGCAATCATCATGTCATCAACCTTCCCCCTTGAAGATCACACAAGTATCTCTTCACTGCCTGATCATTTTTGCACTTGGATAAATTTTGTAAATTTTCACATTCTGATGCACACCATTTTTTTGCAGCACTTAGTCCAGCCGGAAAGAGGAGCATGTTGAAGTTGGCGCAGCGCATGACTGACAAATTCTGTTCTGGTGTTTGTGCTTCAACCACTCACAAGTGGGACAATCTCCGTCTTGGAAATGTGAGTGAAAATGTTAGGGTTATGACCCGGAGGAATTTGGATGACCCTGGTGAGCCTCATGGTATTGTGGTGAGTGCTGCAACTTCGGTTTGGGTACCTGTATCACAGCAGGGACTGTTTGATTTCTTGCGAGATGAACGATCAAGGAGTCAGTGGGACATTTTATGCGTTGGTAGGCCAATACAGGAGATGATTCATATTGCCAAAGGCCAGAAACAAGGCAACTGTGTTTCTCTCCTTCGTGGAAATGTGAGTAATCATTTTCCATATGCACAGCATAGCATACCTTGGTAGTTTTTGGACTTCACCATATTAAAATTGTGGTTGAATGATTAAATTCACCCAATTCCTAATAACTTAAGCTTTTAAGAAAATTGATAATTTATTATGCTATCAGAGCAAATAGTGCCGAGTGTTAAAATAAAGCCTAAATGATTAAATTAACCATTATCTAACATGTTCAGTTTTTGCGAGAATTGGTGATTTATCCCACCATTTTTCTGCCTTTTTTTCCCCGACTTATCTATGTATTTGTTTGACTTGACAGCCCACTAATGAGAACGAGAGCAACATGCTGATATTGCAAGAGACATGGACAGATGCATCAGGCTCAGTAGTTGTTTATGCACCAGTAGATGCGCCATCGATAAATGTGGTGATGGGTGGTGGGGATTCTACCTATGTAGCTCTCCTACCATCAGGGTTTTCTATTCTGCCTGATGATCGATCCTTCTTTGGTGGGCCTCAAAACTGTAGTGGAACTGTGATAAAAGAAGACAATAATGGCAGTGATGGAAGTGGTGGATGCCTACTTACTGTTGGATTTCAAATCTTAATTAATAGCCAGCCAGCTGCGAAGCTAACTGTGGAGTCAGTAGAGACTGTTAACAATCTCATCTCCTGCACTATTCAGAAGATCAAAGCCGCCCTTAAAATACCATAGTTGTGATGATGGTCAACTATGTGTTTAGTTTAATTTACCCTTTGTTTTTAAGAAATGAACAAAAAAAGATAGCACATATGAAAGAAGTATAGGAGATAGAGTGGATAGAGTAGAGGAGCTTGAGTTTAAAATTCTCCTAAGGGTTTCGAGTCAAGAACGAACCGCGTGCCGGGAATTTTTGCTTGATCAAGGTAGCGACATGACTTGTGGTCTCACTTCTTATAGGGGTATCTTTTAAATTCGTCAGTTTGGAACTGGAGGTTCGGGTATTGACTCTGTGGACCAGCGAGGTTGGCTCAAACTCTCTTTGTCAATTGTGTATTAATTATTAAACCTATAGACGTAAACAAGATAGACATGGGAGGAAGTACGCATTAAGTGGTTTTGTTTGACTTTATTCTAAGTTGTAGGGTGTGTTATCTCAACTTATATATTTGGTTCGAAAAGTTTGAGCTCTATTATACCAACTTGTTCGTTTTGGCTAGTGTCTACTGTCTCCTCTCCTCATCCCCTATCTCTCTCATCCCAAGCACAGGGCTACTGTCAGTTTGCCTGAACTCTAGGTACATCAAAACCTTTAGACTACACAAACACATCAAAATAAAATAAACCAATGAAAAATAGCTAAAATAATTACACTTAGAATCCGTTTGGATAGAACTTATTAATAAAAATTGAATATACTGTAACAAAGTAATTTTATATGTGTGAGAAATGTCGTGGGATTTATTTTTAATTTCTTTTTTAGAATAAAGTGTTTGTGGATTTCATGAACAGTATGTAAACAGTGAAAAATAGTTCATAAACAGTATATATTGTTTCTATATAGTGTATTCATGTGCATGAACAATACAGTTTCTTTCTGCGCAAAAAAAAAAAAAAAAAAAAAAAAAAAAAAAAAAAAAATCTAAAAACGCAAACGTGCGCCAAAACGTGAATCCAAATGGATTCTTATCCCAACTGGATGGAATATATTGTCCTTATTTGCATGAATGCACAAACATAAATTTCATGAAATATCATGCTATTAAATTATTTATTAAAAAAAAAATCCATTTAGAATACGGTTGGATGCCATAATGGGCTTTTTCCAAGTTGTTCACAAGTCAATTCTGGTCAGACTTTGTTCGGCTCCTAGGGTAGTATGAGTACGAGTTTGTCATTGATGGTGGAACGGGTGGATGGTGGTGGGTACTAAGTCACTAGGCTCTGATGCCTAATTATATGAGCAGTCCATTCGAGACGACAAATCTCAATAATATACATTTTGGTTTGAATTTTGTGATGCCTCTTCTTAATGCACTGCTGAATTTTAAACACAGGACTGGACTACAACCATTCAAACTAGCCAGATTAGACAACAAGTCTCCCTTTTAAAACTAAGATAATGACAACAAAAGATAAATTCAATCCTAGTCTCATATCACATCATTAACCAAATAATTCTTTGAGGCATATCTTGTCTGAACAATCTTTTGGACTTCTTATTCAGCTGGTATGAATGATCCTCCTACTGAAACACAATAATTCCATACTTTCTTGCTGTTTTCTGGTAGCCTATGAACGTATTTATCCTTTGGGTTCAGTGAGGATACTCGGTCATTCACAATATCTTTATAGCATGTTGTACCCAATGCCAACACATTTTGGCAACATTGTTTTGTTATAGAAAAGGCCCTATCAAACCAAGCATCATCAATTTTTTCTGAGCAATCCAGTAAAAAGTTGGGTTGATGATCAAGTTTTTCCCAACAGTCACTCACTTGGAGGTCAGATTTTTCTGATGGCCTCGATTGATGAGTTGGCTCAATCAAGATTATGTTGCACAATAAGAACAAGATTGTTATAAAGGGAAGACTATTGAACCATGCCATGCTATTTGAGCCTTGGGAGAATGAGTACGATATGAGATTTTTCTTTGGGGAGAGACTTTTGTGAGATTACATTACATGGATAGGAATGGTATCTATATAGTGTTAGAAAAAACGAGTGATATTGTGATAATCAAGGGTTTGGAAGTGTTCGCAACAAGACTAATTAATGTAAATTTATTGTGGTATCTTGGTGTTTGGAAACCTCACCAATGTTTTTCATTAAATTTTGTTGGTGTAATTATAATGTCAATTTATTGTGGCATTTTGGTGTTTGGAAATCTCATCAATGTGTATAATTAAAATTTAGTGGTTTAATTATCAGTGTGGCTCCATGAATTTAAATTTCTTCTCAAAAAAAAGAAGAAATTTAAATTTAATTTAATTTAATAATAAAAAATTCAAATATATCAAGTTATCGACCCAAAAAAAAAAAAGATACATACACACACGTACACGCAAATACATGTAGTTTTAAATTTTTTTCCTTAGCTTCAATGTAGTTTTAAAATTTTGTTTTATGAGTTTTCATATTTTGAAGTTATTATATGATAGCCCATTATCAATTGTCATTATTTATTGTTAATGTGGGTACGTGTGACTTTTTTATTTTATTAATTTTATATAAATTTTTTATTTTTATGCATTCTTCAATATCTATGTCATTGTTTTTTATAAAAATATTTTAAATTAACTAGCCTCATCACACGCGCTTTGCACATACGATGTTTTTATTTTTTATTTTTGGATTTAGTATCATAGTTTAGCTAGAAAAAAAAATGTGTCTATTTAAATTTAAAAAATGAGAAGAGATGGGAAGGAAAATAGGGTGTGTTTGTTCAAAATGTGGGTTTAGTGAGAAGTTTTTAATTGTGAGCTTTTATTTTACAAATTTGTCTCCCTTAATTGAAAACATGTAAGTGAGCAAGGAGGAGATATTTTAGAATATCCAAGACTTAGAATCCATGGCTTAACCATTTGGAAACCCTTTAAATGGTAATATAGATAGATAACAAAACTCAACTCACTAACACTACATTAATTATTGACCCAAACAACCACATTTATCCATACATAAATTATACATTAAAGGTGAGTTTAGATACTGCTTATTTTGTTGAAAACTAAAAGCAACAAAAAATAATAATAAAAAAGTTAATGTTCATAAACATAAATGCATTGTTCATGGGAGATGGTCATAAACATAAATGCACTGTTCATGTCCCATGAACAGTGCAATAGGTGCTAGTTAAAAAATAAATAAATAAATAAATAAATAAAAGGCCTAAAATGCGTTTTGCTGAAAACGTAGACGCAATAATCTGAATACAAACACTACTTAAGTGTCTATTTAACCAATCAAATACTTAAACAATCGCTACCTTTAACCCTTTTTTTTTTCTTGAATCACTAACTTTATAACAAAAGGTTATTATAACAATACACAAGTGTAATAAACTATCTGTATTTTTTAATTATATAAATTTATATTATATTTATACAATATATGCATAATTTCACACACACTATAATTCACACAAATAACGTTATAATAAAAATTAAAAATAAAAATAACATACACAGTCAGTATTAAACACACACTCACACATATATAATACAAATTTATAATAAAGAGAAAGATACTCACAATACACAAACATACACTTTATAATCTTAGAGTCGAAAATACTGAAATAGTTAGATGGAGAAGAGAAATGAGATGAGATTCATAAACGTTTCTCTCTGAACTCTCTAAACTCTATTGTTGTTTTGAGATGGACAAATATGTGGTGTTGTTTGATTTTGAACCGGATTGGTAATGTGACCAAGGTGTGCTAATTATGTGCCAATAGAGGCACATAATTAGCCATAGAAATAAATAAATAAATATATATATATATATATATATATATATATATATATTCAAGTCAGGTGAACCCCTGAAACAACATGTGGAGCCGACCCCTGCTAAGTATGTGCCTCTATTGGAACCATATCACCTGCAATGGGCCATATATACACTTAAAGTAACGAACAAGTACAGATTTGTCCATCTCAAAAAAAAAAAAAAAAAAGTACAGATTTGTCACTTGTCTCTGCAATCTTGCGTGGTAGCCTGGTAGGGACCAACAAATGTTTGTTACTCAAATGTAACACAAGAAGCTTCTCCAAAAACACAAGTGTAGGAGATAGCTCATATTTTAAGCGATTGAATGAAGCCACCAATGAACAAGACCTCCCGATTCTTGGTTCTCATTCAAAACAAGTTTTTCAAATTCCTAAGACTCATTAGACAAACAAAGTTATCGGACATTTTCACCTTCATAGGTCTTTGCCAAACACGTGCCAGTCGTTTGGTTTGAAGGAAAGCAAGCTTGAAGGTTTTAACAATGGTGAATTGTTGGAACAAAGAGAGAGAAATGAAGGATTAAAAGTAGAATTCTATTAATCTTGCATAAAATGAATACAACACCTACACTCTCTATTTATACATACAGTTGGTAACTATTCTGGAAGATTCCAACTTAACAAACTCCTAACTAACTAACAGAAATATTACAATTGTACATCACCCATATATATCTAGATTAGAGCTATAACAGAACACCGAAGGTGGAAGAAGAACAAAGCAACCCCAACATTCAAGCTTAGTTGAAGGAGCTTTTGAATCATTAAAACAACGTCGCCTGTTTTAAGTGTGATGTGGCACGCGTGAATAAGATTGAGACCAAATACGACGTTGTGCCTCATTAACTCAAGACACTGTCGTTTGTCTTTGTAATAGTAATAGAGTCGTTGCAAAAGTAGCTGTTAGCTCTGGGCATCCTTGACCTCTGCGATCCTATTTTCATCCCCCCTCAAAACCAAGGGGTCAACAGAGACCATGGTTTTGGAGCGCAAATAGAGGAAACAAGAAGAAGAGAGACTCTTTGTAAATATATCAACAAGCTGATCACCAGTGGCAATATAACGAACTTGAAGATCTTTGCGAAGCACTTTCTCACGCACAAAATGATAATCTACCTCTACATGCTTGGTGCGAGCATAGAATACAGGATTAGAAGCAATGGCGAGGGCAGAGACATTATCACACTAGAGTTTAGGAGCAAAGGAGAGGAAAATGCCAAGAACTTTCAACACCTGGGGAATCCAACACAGCTCAACAGCAGTGGTGGCCAAAGTGTGATACGTTGACTCGATGGAAGTGCGAGAGACAGTGTCTTGTTTCTTAGCACTCCAAGTGATGGGATTGAAGCTAAGATGCACCAAAAAACCAGTAATTGAGCGACGATCAAACGGATCACTGACCCAATCTGAATCGGAGAAGGCAGAGAGGGACAAAGGACCAAGTCTAAAGAAAATGCCCAAAGTGGGAGTCCCATTCACATACCTCAGAATACGCCTGGCTGCAACCAAATTAGCATCACATGGAGCTAACATGAACTGACAAACTTTATGCACAGCAAACTGAGGTCTAGTCTAGTGAAGGTCAAATAGTGAAGAGACCTAACAATGCTTCCATACTCATGAGGATTGGCAAGCAAGGAACCAAAACCCAAGTGCCTTGTCTGGTGAAGGCATCAAACTCTTCATTCATGGCATTGCACCATTGCTGATACTGAGCAGCAACCTTATAGGTGGGAGGCTCAGTAATAGTATAATCAATCTGAGCCTTCTTAGAGGAAGAAGCACCAAAGGCCTTAGGCTTGAAAATACCTGCCTTAGATCTGGTGGTCATAAGATGAACATTCTGAGTAGTCACAGAAGACACAGGCACATCAACAGAAGGAATAGGAACAAAAATAGGGACAGGTAAAGCTAATGGATCAGGTGCAGGCAATGTTGCATACACAAGTAAGGTGGATTGGTCAGGAAGAGATGAAGATGGCAGTGAGGTAGACATTGAGACAGATGTAGGGGGAGTGGATGCTGTGAGAGACCGCGCTCCCGGCCCATTTTAATGGAGTATTGGGCCAAACCCATGTAAATGGGTGGAGTCATGTTATTGCCTCTCAAAATGGAGGTTCGACTAGTTATATTTTCCTCTTTAGATTAAGGGTTTTACAATGGAGTCGCCACTTATTTAATTATTGGAAAAACAAGAAAACCAAAATTGAAAAATTTCTCATTTTATTAATTTTCAATTGAATTTACATTGATCATAGGAAAATTACATGGTTTTGGTCCTAGATACAATCTATAATAAAGTACATGGCTTTGTTTCCTAGTTACAATTTAAAATTTGAAAATTACATGGATAAGCATTTGATCTACTAACCCTTGATCTAAGTTCGAAGGTTATGTTACAAGGTGGGAAGGTGTTAGGCACTCACCTTACCCGGTGAAACCGATCTTCTAGACTATGGTGACCAACATTCGTATCACATCATCTAATATGTTATCAATCAATTTGCATGTTAAATTTAAAGTAGACGTAAATGCACTTTTAATCCCTACATTTTGACCCGATTTCTATTTTGATCCTTACATTTTATTTTTACTGCTTTTAATCCCTAAACCAATTAACAAGTGACATTTAAGTCTTTACCGTCACCCAACTAACAAAAAATGCTAACGTGGCTGACGGCACAGTAAATAAATTTAAAAATCTATTTTGACATTAAAAAATTGCCACATCAAAATTTAAATTAAAAAAAATTAATTTATTAGTTTTAACTGAATGAAAAAAAAAATTTAATGAAGAACATGTTTTCAAATCAAGAACGCACAAACCTAAACATTTTCACAACTCCAAACATTTTCTTTCTTTCTAGATCAAAACACCACAACCCCAAATCACAACTCTTTGAAACTCTCCTGTCTAAACATTTTCTTTTCTTTTTTTCCTTTCTTGCTCTCTCTCACTCCTCTCCGTATCACTTCTCCATCTCTGTCTCTTCTCTCTTTTCTCTTTTCCGTTTCCCACTCCTCTCTCTATTTCTCTATTCTTTTTTCCCCTTCTCGATCTCCCTTTCTCCGAATCGGTGATTGTCGGTTTAGTGGTGGTGTTTCAGTGGTGGAGTTGAATCGGTGGCTGGGTTTGGTGGTGGCAGATCGATGTGACAGATTAGCTTTTAGGCTTTGGGTGACCGAAATTAGTGGTGGCAAATTGACTTTTGGGCTTTGGGTGGCCGTGATTCAGATCGTCGTGGGCCGGTGTGGGGCTTTTGGTGCTCCTGGGTGGCCATGGTTTTACTCGCCGTTGGCCGCCGCAAGTCTTGGGTTTGATGGTTGTGGCAGATAATATCTGATTTGGTTTTGTTTTTTTATTTATTTATTTTATATTTGGGTTTGTGGGTATGGATTTGGCAGTGGTGGATATTGATGATGGTGGTGGTGGTGGAAGTGTTGTTGGTTGTGACTGCGATTGTGATTGTGGCAGCGGTGGTGGTGGCAACTCGGCGTTCTCAAATCGAAGAGGAATGGTGTCTGGACTAGCCGAGTTTTTTTTTTTTTTTTTAATTAGATTTGGGTGGGGTAGTTTGCTCCGATGAGTTTGTGTGAGTAGTGGATGGGTTTATTGTTTTGGATTTGTGGTGGATAGTTGATGGTTTTGTGGTAGATTCCGGTGGATTTGTGGTTGTGATTTAAGGGCAGTCTTTATGTTCTTGAGTTCTTTTATCTGGGTTGGAGTTCTTTTCTTCTTCATGTTCTTCTCGAGTTTTTTTTTTTTTTAAATTTTTTCATTCAGTTAAAATTAATAAATTAATTTTTTTAATTTAAATTCTGATGTGGCAATTTTTTAATGTTAAAATAGATTTTTTAATGATTATTTTATTGTACTGTCAGTCACGTTAACATTTTCTGTTAGTTGGGTGACGGTAAGGACTTAAATGTGACGCGTTAATTGGTTTAAGGACTAAAAGTGGTAAAAATAAAATGTAGGGACCAAAATAAAATGTAGGGACCAAAATAGAAATCGGGTCAAAATGTATGAACTAAAAGTGTATTTACGCCTTTAAAGTATGTGCATGTGATAAACCCTAATTCAATTTATTAAACATTTCATTTGGATTGAAAAATAAATTCTAGTGAATGTGTGTGGATGGTGATATCCTAAATTCAAGAATTTAAAAGAATTATTAAACAAACATATTTTTCATGTGGATTTAAGATTGAAACTAGTGTTATGCATAAACATGTGATGAACAACCAAGAACATGTGAAGAACATTTAAGAGCATTAGGAGAGGAAGTACAAGTAGATAATTGGGAGAACATGTCTAGAAATATAAATCCTATGAGTGCTAGGTTCAAGACAGATATAACCCTTAGAATGGGTAGGATAACCAAAAAATATACATGGCTTGGCATGAGGCTAAAGCTTGTGTTTGTTGTAGGGTCTAAGAAGAAGGAAGCAAGTGCAACCAAAGGATCTAAGATGGAGTAGATCAGGTTTAGCTTGGAACAACATTTCACATGATGATTTGTGATTGAGTAAAGGTGTGGGAAGTCTATTAATAATGTGTGTGGCTGTGGACACTGCATAAGACCAGTAAGACAAGGGTGAAGATGAATGGGAAAGTATTGTGAGAGAACACTCTACAAGATGCCTATGTTTCCTCTCAACTGTGTCATTTTGTTGTGGAGTATGAGGGCAAGAAATTTGATGTATGATACCATGATTAGAAAAAAAAAATTTGTGAATAGCAGTGGAAGTAAACTCACCCCCTCCATCAGTTCTCAAAATTTGAAGAGAGGTTTGTAGTTGATTCTCAAAATAAGCTTTGAAATACTTGAAAACATCAAACACATCAGATTTATGCTTAAAGAGATACAACCAAGTGAATTTAGAAAAGTTATCAACAAAAACAAGATAGTATTTGAAGTCATTTATAGAAGTAATACGAGCTGGTCTCCATACATCACTATGCACAAGTTGAAGGGGTTTAGAAGCAACAAAATCAGATTTATTGAAAGGTAATTGGTGTATTTTACCACTAAGGCAATGCTTACAATGACTATCTGAAACAGAAGTAGACTTATCACAAACATCAGATGCAGGAAGAGAAGAAAGTGCACTTCTAAGCACACTGTCACTAGGATGTCCTAGTCTGTGGTACCATAGCAACCACTTATGTGTTTTCTGTACATGAAAAGATGCAGTAGTAGAGTTATGTAGCGGTGAAGGGGAGTGCTTGAATTGTGCAGATGAAGAAGACACAGACTGTGAAGAAGGATTGTTGAAAAGTTTTAAATAGATTGGGTAAACCCCATTCTCACTCAATCCCTTGTAAAGGATTCTCCCCGTAGGAACATCCTGAATGGTAAGTTTGTTAGCATCAAAATGACAGGAGCAATTATTGTGCAAGCAAAATTTATGAACAGAAAGGAGGTTCATTGCTATTCTAGGGACATGCAACACATCCTTAAGTAAGAAATTATGATATTTGGTAGAGAGAGAAGCATTACTGATATGATTAATAGGAAGGTTTTGCCCATTCCCAACTGTGACCTGTTCTGAGCCTTTGTATTGTGACTGGACAGATAGATTGTTCAAGTTTGCAGTGAGATGATCTGAGGTTCCTGAGTCAGCCAACCAAGGATCTTGACAATTGGTTAAAACTGCATTAGATGCTTAAGCCATTGCTGCAAGTTTGGTTGGTGGATTCTTGCCTTGATAGGCAAAATCCATTCAATAATAGCAGTCGACAGCAATGTGGCCTGCCTTTCCACAAATTTGGCAAATAGGCCTTTCATTCTTGAAAGATTGACCTCCAAACTGAGCAGCCCCCAATTGAGCAGTCTGAGACGTATTATAATTTTGTTGAGGTTGAGGTGTGTGGAATTAGTGTGGACCTCCATCACTACCATTGAATCTTCCTCCACCCCTACCTCTATTACTATTGCTCCTTCCTCTTCCTTTGTTAGAACCACCATGATGATGTGGCGAGGATTGTTGGAATTCTTGTTACCAAAAGCAAACATAGCCAGAGAATGTGAAACACTGTCAAGATTCTCTGCCATGGCCTGTTCTTCACCTTGCAACATGATTGAAATTTGTTCATAGGTAATTGCTTCACTTCTGGTACGAATTGCTGAAAAAAAGTGAGCAAAATCCTTTGGCAAATCACGAAGAACAATACAAATGAGTTCTTCATTATCCACAACCACTCTAACTGCAAGAAGCTTATCACGAGCAATCTTAATCTTCTGCAGAAAGATGTTAACTGAATCAGAACCTTTCTTGAGACTTTGGAGTTCTAACTTCAGATCGAGAATATTTGCCCTTGAGGTTGATGTAAACCTCTGTTCCAGAGTGTTCCACACTTCCCTTGAAGTGGCAATTCCAACCACAAGAGAGAAAACTTGTGGAGTAAGAGTGGAATTAATCAGAGAAAGAAGAGCTTTATCTCTAATTTTCTAGATATGAAACTCTGGATTCACACTTGAGGATAAGTGTCCTTGAGCATCCAAAAGAAATTGACCAGGTTATGGAGTTGAACCATCGACGTGTTCAACTAGAGAGTAAGCTTCCAGTATTGTAATTAACTAGTGCTTCCATGGAATATAGTTTGTGTAATCAAGCTTGATTGACATCAAGTTTGACACATTGGAGAGTAGCAACAATGGTGAAGGTGTTTGAGTAGTGTCGTAGTGATCAGTGGTGGTGGTGGTGAAGGAGTAGTACTTGTAGGAGTAGGTGAGGCCATGGATTCAGGCTCTGATACCATAAAGGAAAGCAAGCTTGAAGGTTTTAACAATGGTGGATTGTTGGAACAGAGAGAGAGAAATGAAGGATTAAAAGTAGAATTCTATTAAGCTTGCATAAAATGAATACAACACCTACACTCTCTATTTATACATTACACAATTGGTAACTGTTCTGGAAGATTCCAACTTAACAAACTCTAACAAACTCCTTACTAACTAACAGAAATATTACAGCTGTACATCACCCTTAAATATCTAGATTAGAGCTATAATAGAACACTAAAGGAGGAAGAAGAACAGAGCAAGCCCAACATTCAAGCTTAGTTGAAGGAGCTTTTGAATCATCAAAATGACGTCGCCTGGTTTAAGTGTGATGTGGCACGCGTCAATAAGATTGAGACCAAATACGACGCTGTGCCTCATTAATTTAAAACGCTGCCGTTTGTCTTTGTAATAGTAATAGAGCCGTTGCAAAAGTAGCTGTTAGCTCTGGGCATCCTCAACCTCTGTGATCCTATTTTCATGGTTGAGGTGGTTGGTGACCAATGAAAGTGGAAGCTGGTGGCTGCAATATCCAAAAGTTGGAGGCAACGGTGAAAGACAAAGGGGACGTTTAGGTACAAGCTGGAGATGAGATTCTGTAAGTGAGTTTGACACACGTCAGTTTTTGGGTTGTATGCTGAGAATTATTATGCTCAAGGAGAAGTACATACTGTATTTCAAGCTATCAAACTTGCAATATTCCACGGGTTCCAATATATATGTGATCTTTGAATGTGACTCTGACGGTGTCATTGAAGTATCGCAGAATTTACACTCTCCTCCATGCTCCATGGTTTTTAGCTTCTTCCCTCCATAGTGGCAAGGATTTTAGGTCCTTGCAACCAAAAAGCAATAAAAACGTCTCCAAGGGAGGAGAAGTGTGGTCACAAAACAATAAAAAGAAGTCCAGCCTTTGTCTCTTTACTTCTTTCACGTTCGAAAGCTCAATGCAAGCTTGAAGAATGTGGGAAAGGAAAGCGGATAAAATGTAAAAGACCAACATTTAAGAAAAGGAGAAATACTTCATGGTGCAGGAAGAAGAAGAAGAAGAAGAGGAGGAACCTTGAGGACAAGGATATTTTCTAGAGGGGAGGAATGTTAGGAGTCTAGTTTAGTTTAAAATGGTTAGATTAATAATGATAGAAATATGTTTAATTGATTTAAATTAGGACGAGTGAGAATTGTTTGGATTATGATTAGTTTTATTGACGGATTATAGGAATTATAGTATTATCTTCACCTATTTGGTAGTCTGTCTTGTATTAATTCAAATGTTGACAATCAATTAAGGATAGTCATAATTGTCTTGTTAGTTAGTCTAATTTGGAGATCAAGACTCTCTCCAAGTAGTCCATTTATTAAATTTAGAGGTCTTAGTTCTCTTGAAGTAACCAATATAAAAATTGAGTCCATAGCAGTTGGTAATCAAGATGTCCCAATGTCCTGGGTCTTAATTAACTAGCGAGTGGTAAGGATGGTGATCATCACGTTCGAAGATTTATATAATTAAAAGGAATCGAGATGTCTCAAAGGACAAAATGGTCAACACACAAGTGGTTCGTTGAACCTAAAGTCACAAACACCTAGAAACTAGCTAGAGAAGGACGAAATTCTTATGACTAGTTATCATTTTGGAGAAGCATTCTTATGGTACCTATTATTCAAGAAGAAGGAAAGTCGTAGAGAAGGAAAAGTAGGCATCAAGTTAAACTTAAAAATGGTTAGAGTGAGAGAGCCTTTCTAAAGGCTACTCTTGAGGACAAGGGTAAAATTAAAGAGGGAGTATTAAATAAATCTTATCTACTTATAGTAGATAAAGATTAGATTTCTTTTGAGATTAAATGTTAGCTTTATCTTGTAAAATTAACTATTTATACATCTTAAAAGTGAATCATAAAACATGCTAAGAAATATTATTATTTAGTGGAAGTTTCATTTTAGAGGTTTGAACTCCCTTACATTCTCCCAAAAAAAAAAAAAAACTCCCTCAAAGTAGTCCATTTATCAAATTAATTAGGAGGCCTTGGTTCTCTTAAAGTAACGAACCAAAAAATTGTGTTCATATAACAAATTACGATGTGAATTTAAGTGGTAATCCTCCAATCTAGACCAATTGTTTTAACGGACGAAGTAAGTGATAGGTTACTTTTTAGTCACAATTATTCTATCATTTTGTGCAAATAATAAAAAATTAAAAATTAAAAAAAAATACAAAACAAAACAAAAACAAAAACAAAACAAAGAAGATGAAAAGTTCATCCAATGACATGAAAGGTAAAGCCATACAAGATTAAGGAAGTCACGGAGCTTGACCTGATTTCAAGAAAATTCTATCACTTTATAGTTCATATCATCAAATACTAAATATTACAATTAGATTACCTGTTTGGGTCTTTTTGTCACCCACACACATCTCATTTCTTATAAGTTAGCAATTAGGATTAAGGTTTTTTTTTTATTTTTGATAGTTTAGTCAAAGCACTTATGAGTCATGCCAATAGATAATTCATGTCCACTAGCATTGTGTTTCCCCAAGTGTAAGTAATTTATTAGTCTATAAAGCATATAAATAATTGTGAGGAAATATGTAATATACTAATAGTAAGGACAAACAAATATATTTAATGAGGTTAAATAAATATATCCGTTGATGATCAAATAAGTATATTCAGTTGTAAATTCAAGCTATTAGATAAAATTAGCAATATCAAATATATATATATATATATATATATACATATATAGGGCTGGGTTCAAGTTACACCTGATGTAACTCTAAGTAATGTTACACCACTCAATAACTTATTATTGAATTCATATTTTGAAAATCCAACCATTAAATTACATGTTTTATGTGTTCTTAGTATGCATGCCAAATTTCATGTCAATCAAATGTAATTCACCATTCAATCTACAAACTAATCTTTTATGCATTATTTCAAACTACAAAAACTTGAATTTAAACAATTGATTGATGACATGGCTATTGATCTTTGACCACCTTGAAATTTTGCAAGCATGGAGAATATGCAAAAAAAATGTAATCCAATGGTGGATTTGTCAAAATTTGCATTCAATTAAAAACTATTGGTTGGTGTAACATTACTTGGAGTTACACCAGGTGAAACCTGAACCTAACCCATATATATATATATGAGATGGGTTCAAGTTACACCTGATGTAACTTCACAAGAGTTACACCTTTTTTATACCATTGATTACGATTAGATCTAAGGGTCAAAAAATACTCATGGTAATGACATTATTGCTCTCTAGAAATTAGCCAATTAAGCATTAACTCTTCTTAATAAAGGGAAAAAAAAAAAAAACATAGCATTAATGTTCATTCTTCTCCTCCTCCTCCTCATCTTCTTCCTCTCTCACATCCTTCTTTTTGCCGTATGAACTTTTTGGCCTCCATTATTGATTTCTTTACGGTAATGTCTTATGGTACTAGAAAATTTTAGAAATACATGGCCAAGGTCACTATTGTTTTAGAGAATGATTGTTGAGGCAGAGTACTTCTAAAGATTAAAAACACGGACAAAGTCAATTAAAAAAAATTAGTGCTGTAACAACATTATGTTTCAGCCATGTCATCATCTCCCACCATGGCCTTTGAAAGATCTTTAAAAATATGGGCTCTCTTCCATCAATATATACAAAACATCATGGTTTATGGCAAAATAAGCTAGTACTTTTGTGGCGTTATTTGTCTTTGGATAATTAACACTCAACAGCAACATTCGAAGGACCACCATGGTTAATGCCCTCTATGATATGGCCCCAAAGTTTTCTCAACGCTCAACACACCCCAAAATAACAATTTATTTGCTAAACTCTACAACGAAAGTCACGGCAAACCTAAGTATCTAAATATACAACCACCATCTAGCTTGCTCCCTTTTGATTTCTTTGCACAGAGGAAGACAAGAAAAAGATGATGACAAGGAGAAGAGAGAAATAATGATATTATCATGAGTGTTTTTTTTTTTTTTTTCCTTTATTAAAAAGAGTTAATGCTTGATTAGCTAATTTTTAGAGAGCAATAATGAGCAATAATGACCCTTAGATCTAATAGTAATCAATGGTCTAAAAAAGGTGTAACCCTTGTAAAGTTATACCAGGTGTAACTTGAATCCATCTCTCTCTCTCTCTCTCTCTCTCTCTCTCTCTCTCTCTCTCTATATATATATATATATATATATTTCCATGGTTCATTTATGTCTAGGAAAATGGCAAGGAAATGACTCTGTTGTTCTTTGAGGTAATCATGAAGAACTTGAATGATTCTTTTAGATCTTACTTCAAGGGTCAAGGTCTTTATTTGGTCTTTTATTTCTGGGGGAAGGGTTTCTATCATTTTGAGAATATCATCAGGGGCTGGAGAAGAGCTTGAGGATGAGGATGGATTTGTGATTGGATATACACATAAAGGTGGAGGAATCATTGTGGTGGTAAGAACTGGAGGTTTTCTAGAAAGGTAATCAGTGATAAGATTGTTTTTACCTTTGATGTATTTGACCTGAAAAGACCATTGTGAAAACCAATTTGATCATCTAAGTAGCTGAGGATGTGGAAGCATTTTTTTTTTTTGAACTGGAGCATTTTTGGAAATGAGGACATGTCCATCTCTACGAGAAAATTATGACCGAGGAGGTGGAATTGGAATTTTTCAATGCCATGTTTAACTACCAAAATTTCTTTAAAAGTGGAATGATAATGAAGCTCTGAGGGTTTAAATACACCACTTTTATATCCACAAATGCTTCTTTTGCTATTAACTTTCTTTAAAGAGAGCTACTACCCAATATTCATCACTTGCATCTGTTTGCAAAATTCTTTTGCCTAGTCCTGGAATCTGCAAAGGAGGAAGTTTTTCTGCTAACTTTTTCAATTGCTAGACTGCTTCTGTATGAATTGAATTCCAATCTGGGAGAGATTTTTTCAATAATTAAGCTAAACAATTTCTATATCTAGAGATTTTTGGAATAAAATCTGACATGTAGTTCACAACTCCAAGAAACTGCTGTATCTGTTTGGTATTTGTGAGCTTATCTGAAAATTCTCCAAGAGAAATAGCTATGTGGGGTTGCAAAGTGTATTTTTCATCTGAAATGTTTATACCTAAGAAGTTTATAGAGGAGACTCCTATAATCATCTTTTTTTCTGAAAGCATTATCCCCTGAGTTTTTACTAAATTATAAAATTCAGTAAGCAATTTTTCATGGGATTCTGCATCCTTTGAGAATAGAAGGATATCATCAACATAGATTAAGGCATTTGTCAAGAGTGGCTAGAAAAGGGTTACCATCGCTTTCTGGAATTGGGTTGGAGCATTTTTAAGATCAAAAGGCATAACAGTTCATTGATAATGGTGATCTGGAATGCAAAAAGCTGTCTTGTACCTTTCTTCTGGATGGATTCCTAATTGCCAAAATCCTACTTTGAGATCAAATTTTGAAAAGATCTTAGCATGTGAAAGATGCTGAAAAAGGACACTTTTGTTTGGCAAAGGGAACTTGTCATCAGCAAGGAAATGGTTAAGATCTTGGTAGTTGATTACCAATCTGAGTTTTCCCGAACTTGCTCAGCATGCTTATTAACATAGAAAGCTTCACATGCCCATGGAGAGGTTGTAGGTTCAATGAGGCCTTCTGAAAGAAGAGTGGATAACTCTTGCTTGGCTAAGTTCAAGTGATTTGGATTCATTTCTCTGTGACTGGCTTTTGTGGGATTGACATCTTCATTCTTTTTGAAGGGTAGGTTTATGAAAAAGGATGGATTTTTCCACAAAGGGTTTGGATTTTTATTGAGGAATTCAGAGTGGGTGGTTGCACAATATTCTTTTATAATCTGGAGTCTAAAGGAGTCAAATGTGTCTATTATGAACAAATGAGGTACTTGAGTCCAAGTAAGAAGATGTTGTTTGTGCAAAAGTCCTTTTGATGACCATTTAAGGCTAGGTATTTGATGAAGGAGATCAAATCCTATAAGGTCTCTGCCTGTGAGAGGGGAGCCAAGGACTTGGTGTTTAATGGTTAGGGTTAGGAAGATCCTAATGAGGATAGGTTTGCTTTTCAAGGTGATCAAAAATGTTTCTCCATTGGCTGCTTTGAACATCTAGTGATGGGGTAGCCAAAATTGTTCAGGTAGTATCTTGGGATGAAGGATTGTAGCTGCTGCACCTGTATCAAACAAAGCTATTGCGGGAATGGGTCTGGAATAGGTGTCCAAGAGGATATGTACTTGGGCTGAGATGTGTAGATGGTTTGGATTTCTGGGTCTGAGTCTTCTAAACATGAATCTTCTTCTGAGGTGGAATAAGCCATAACTGCTAAGGCTTGAGGAGAGTAATCATCATCTAGTGAAAATAGTGATTCTACATCTGAGAAGGGGGTATCATCTGCATGAATCTGAGCTTGTTCAAGTAGCTTTACTGCTTTTTCTTTCTTTGGACAATTCTTTGCAAAATGACCTGGTTTTCTGCATACAAAACAGACCTTTAACGTTTTTCCTTTGAACTGCTTCCTTCGGAGGAACTTCCATTTCTTTTTCCTGAAGGATCTCTTCTTCTGACTTGCATAGTACCTTTTCTTCCAGGGATACTTCTTGAAAAGATCTCTTTTCTTTGTGGGACAAGAACAACTTTTGTCATAGCATTTTATCTGTAAATCTTTTCTTTTGTAATTGTCTTTGAGCTTGCTATGGACCTTGTCAATTTCTGAGAGAAACTTTCTTTGATTGTAGAGCTTTTCAAGGGCAATGAGCACATGCTAGTAGATTTCTCCTAAAGAGGCTTGCTGCAGAGTTATTTTTTGCAAGTTCATCATGCGAAGAGTTTCATCTCCTAATGATTATGGAAAAGAGTTCAGAAATGTATGCTTTGAATTAACATCATCTATACCATTGAAAGAGTAGTACCGGCTTGACATTTTGTCAAAGTGTTTCTCCAAATCTTTTCTTTCAAAAGAGCAATATTTCATCAGCAGAAATTCTTCTCGTGCTACTTCTGTATAATGAGCCACAGAGCCAAGAAATTTACTATGAATGATTGTGAAAAAATCTTCTAAAGTGAGACACTGGGCTGCTTGTCTTTGCTTGTATTCTCCAAGATTGAACCACCATTGTCGTAATCTTCCTGTGAGTCTTGCAACAAATTTGGCAATAATTTGTGCAACAATATTATTTGGAGCTTGAAGTTCAGCTATGCACCATGAATACATATTAAAAATTTCGTCATGCCATTTTAAACGAGGGGTATTGTCAATGGTGAACAAATGTTTTGAATCTGTGGTGGATGAGTAGGTTAACCTTGTTTGGAAATCAGGAATTAAGGGTGGTGAAGGAAATATTGGTGGAGGTGGAGGTTAGTAATGGTGAAGGACATCATCATCTTCTTCTACCTTTGGATCTGTCATAAATACGTCATCAAGTCCAAGATCAGAGAGGTCTAGATCTGTGTCATCAATGACTGGGAGCACAAAAGGAGTTTGTGGGTCTTGAAGTGTAAGGGATTTGAGGAAGGATGATATGGGGTTTGGAGGGTCAGGGTTTGTGGCTAACATGTTCATATCTGGAGGTCTGGACGAAGCACCAACAATCGGATCTAAGGGTTGGTATAATGGTTCTTTGTCTTTTTTCATGGGAGAGGGAGGATTTTGTGGTTTGGTTTGGGGTTATAGTTGGAGTGGTGGAGAATATGTTATACTTGGAAAGATTCCGCTTAGTCTAAAAGGGTTATGGTCAGGGTGTGTCATGGTTAAGGGTTGGAGGTTTTGGTAAGGAGGAATGGGAGAGAATGGTGAGGGTGGAGGTATGGACAAGTCTTTATACAATGATTGGCGAGGTTGATAAGGCATGTAAACTTGCATTGAAAGAGCTTGGATCACTTCTTTCCTTGGATTTTCCATTGACTGAAGTTGTGCCAACAACTGTTTTCTTTCTTTTTCTTTTTGTCTGAGGAGGGAAAATGAGACAGACAAATCTTTTACTGTGGAGGCAATGATTGCTAATTCTTGCTCAACTGTCTGTATTTTCTTTTTCAAGTCTTCAATGATAGAGTTTGAAGACGAGAATGTCTGGGTAACTGCTTCAACCATCTTTTGTAGAGTATCAAGAATCTTTGAAAGGACCTGGTTTTGTGCCACAACATTTTCTGCTTGCCAATTTAAAGCTGCTTCAGCTGAGGAAACCTGTTTCTTGGTTCCATCTGGGTTGTTTCCAACAGGATTTTTGATTTTCCACACATGTTTAGTGTTGGTTTAAGGATGGTCGAAGCTTTCAAGAGGAGGAAAATTTTGTGAGTAAGAGGGTGAAGTATGGTCAAACATGTAGCAAGGTAGGGGTTTCTGGACATAAGTTTGACTGATTGGTTTAGGGTGACATTTTGGTATTTGAGGGAGGACTTTTTGGTAGTATGGAATCAATGGAGGTTTATGGTTTTGACTGGGATTTTCTTTGCATGGAGAGAGAGAGAGGGAAGATTTTGTTTTTTGGTTCGGGGGTAAAGGACATAATAATCAAACTTTCCAGAAGATTCTCTAAGGAGGTCAACTTCTGGATCTCCTGCTTCATATCTTTCTTTAAAAATTTGCTGGGAGGACTTTTTCTTTCTTCGTGAATTACATCTTTCAAAAACTTCTTCTTCTCGACAATCATCACAATCACAAATATCCCACCATATATGACCAGAGGGTGATTTTCCTTCATAGCAAGGCATTCCATCATCTCTAAATGATTTGATTTGAAGACCATCTAGGCCTTCATATGACACCGGGTGGATCATAGCAATCTGAGTAGGAAAGACTGTGACTTCTTTCTTTTTTGGTGTAGTGGTGAGGAATCTTACTTCAACGTCACCATTTTCTTTTTTGACAAAGAAAGGATTGTTGGACTGTACCGACTTGACTGCTTGGTGAAGTATCTCATATTTTGTAATCCATGATTCTGGAAAAGAGAAGTCATCTGGTCTCTGTTTAACTATCTTGGAATAAAGGTGCACGTAGGTGTTACACCTGGATCAACTTAGATTAGTAAGGCTTCATTGGATTGGGCCATCTCTGGAACTGCTATATCAAAAGCATGATTTTGGAGTCTGTAGGCTAACTGATAATGGAGTGTGGCAGCAAAAGTATCTTGCACCTGGGAAGCTCCTGTGATTTGAACTTGCACCTTAAGAGCATCACAAAGGTGAGGATCTTTGAGAGACATATTGAAATTAGGGAAGAGGGTAACAAAAACTGTTCTTGCATTTAAAGTAGTCTAAACTGTTCTAATGACTGCATTATGATACTCCAAGAACCTAGAATCAAGGAGTGAAATTCTAGAGGCTACAGGGAGTCCTTTTCTTCCATGGAAAGTGAGTGCCAATCTGACTGCACCAAAGTGGAGATGTGTGTATCATTGTTTTTGCAATGGTATTACAAATTCTTTGGGAAGGGCAAGGGTAATAAAATTTTCATTCTCACTGGCTGGAATATTGCATTGGTCAAACTTAGAGGCTTGGACATACTCTTTAACAGTTGAAGAATGAGAAGGATCTAAGAACTTTTTTATGGATTTTTTGAAGGAATTTTGAGGTTTATCAAACACAGTATAAGGATTTACAATAGGGAAATTAGTAATAGGAATCTTACTATCTTCAGGTACATGAGAAATTTCATACAGGTAGTCTAATCTATTTGCAGTGGATTTAAGACCGACATGCATGATCTGTAGGTACAAGCACTCTTTTATTCCTGCCATATTAAAATGATAAACAGAGACGTGAGAGTAAATAAATCATAGTTAATAATTCACCTTATTGAACGATAAATGAGAGATGGTTGAAATCAAGGGAGGAGGAAGAAAGATATTGTCCTATTAGTGCTGAATAATGAGAGGAAGGCTCAATTTTGTACCTGCTGAATGTAAGAAAGAGAGCATTTGTGTTGTAATTCAATGGCCGCGGAGAGTTTTTTGGTGAAAGGTGGGGTAAGCTATGTATCCATTGCTTTTCTTCTCCTTCTCGTGTATGCCCAAAGTTATTTTGTCATATTTAGTATTAACATTAACATATGTTGCACACAGCTAGTTGCACTTATCCATGCATTGTGTTTTCATCAATCATAATTTTGAAATCACGAAATTGTGTTGAAAACACAATTTAACTAAAATCGTGTTTTCATTACACGATTTCAACTAACGTGGTGAACACACAATCTATCACTCTAATATTAAAATAATCAAATGTTGGTGTGTAAAAGCAAGTTTCAATTTCACCATAACTTAGACAATGTCTGGCAGCATTTAGACAGTGGATTTTCCAAAATATTTTGCATGAATCAGTGATTTTTATTGGAGGTTGAACTTTTTTCTCTTTCTTTTTTTTCTTTTTTCTTTTTTGTAGAAATAGGTTGAGCTATTTTGTTTTGTTCTAAACAAGATAATTTGATTGATTTTGGTTTGTCTTTACGAGGGGAACTACTGCAAAATATAAGAAGGAAAAAGTTAACGAATACCTTAAGGGTATTAATTGCCAAATATTTTTAGAAACTTCTTATAGGAAAATAAAAAAAAGCATATGTCATTTTTTTACAACTTTTTATATTTTTATAAAAATGATATCAAAATTTTCTTAAAATAGTCAATTAACAAAATGTCCCAAGGCACTCGTAAACAGACCCATTTAAGAAATATGGACAATAATTAACCCTTAATTGCATACTAATGTGTAGTCTTGTGCATATGCATGGATACAATTTAAAATAATCACAATTATACTGTTCAAATTATTATTTTTTTAAAAGAGGTTCAAATTATACATGGTATTAGTTTATAATCTTTTAAACCATATATTTCTAAAATATGCAATGGTTTCTCATTATATATATATATGATTTAAAATTTAATTGGTTTTAGACTATTCAATTTTTGCACCCAATAATTCAATTGCCACAAAAATTAAAAACTTAGATAGATATGTGGTGGAAAATTGAAATTAGATTGAAATCTAATTTAAAATCTAATTGAATTTGTATTCTTTGATTTTTATACTCAATAATTCACTTAGTACAAAATTAAAAATTAAATGATACACGTGGCTCAAAATTGAAAATCCAGTTAAAATCTAATTGAATTTTCTTTAAATTTTGGATATATATATATATATATATTTAGGTTTGAGGTCACGGGCATGAGGTTTTTTTTTTTTTTTTTTTTATTGGCAAGTATAATGTCTTCCTCTTGCGTTCATTTTGTTTGCACATTAGACCGGAACAGTAAGTGAAGAAAGACTCCATTTGAAGTCCTTTCCATAAAGCCCAACTTAAGTGAATAAAAATCTTTATTTTGTCCTCCAAGCCATAACTCCCATTCCTCTCTTAAATTTACACATGGGCTTGCTACATACATTTGGGTTTCATCTATTTGTAGCTAAACAAGCATTATGATAGGCCCAAAGAAAGTGCCATCATAAACACAAAAGGCACTCATCAGTTGATGAATCTCCTTCCTTTCCATCAATAAAAGGCCCTGAAAAAAGTAAAAAGCCAATTAAACAAGCACAGCTTCCCCCATCTTGGACTACCTATATTCATAAAACAAAGATACATATTGGGCTGAGCCATCCAATAACCCCTTAGCCCTAGTACCAAGTACCAACCCACCAAAATGAAATCCCCCTAAAACCCATTCCGCCAAGGGCCCAACGCCTACCTAATCAACCCAAAAGTAAAAACATCAGTGTGTTTGGTTTACATTTTGTGATTGATATGAACATATGATGCACACTGCCATGGCATCACAGGAGAGGACTCAGGAGTATGCATGAATTCCTTTTGCTTCCCTTCTTTTCTTTTTTTTTTTTTAATAAGAATACTAAGTATTTTTAATAAAAAAATAATATTTTTTTTTAAATCTACAGTAATATATTTCCGTAAAAACCTAACTCTTAGATACACCATACGAACTTTCGGTCCAATCAGTCTGCTACGGGGAGAATGTTTCTTATGGGTTAGTATATGGGATTAGTAATTTTCAGGTTTAAATCAAGCAGTTGTTACTTGTTTCTCAAAAAGTAAAAGTAAACAGTAGTTATTTCCTTGTTCTCATAGTTACACTCTGTCCATTACATCTTTGTTATCTTAACCAAAACCATAAATCCCTTCCAATCCAAAACCCTAAACCCTTAAACCCCCAAAATTGAAAAATGCTCATCATCCTCTTATCCAAAACCACCAAAGCCTTCAGACCCAAAACCCCAATTCCCAAAACCCTTCAACCCCTGCTCTCAAATGTCACTCCCACAAGACCCATGTCCCAATCCACCTCCATCCCCAAAAAGCTTCAGCGTGTACGTGACCATGGCTACGACAACTACATGGAAGTCGAGAAGAAAACCCGCAAAGTCCTGAAATTTCAGGACCTCATTCTCTCCCAACTCAACCACACCCTTCCAGTCTCTCGCCTCGACCTCCTCTCTCGCCGCCTCGGCTTCAAACAACACGAAGCCGGCGCTTTCGTCCTCAAGTTCCCTCACGTTTTCGAGATTTACGAGCACCCAGTTCAGAGAATCCTCTACATTCGATTGACCCGGAGAGCCACTCTGCAAATTCAGCAGGAAAAGCAAGCTCTCATTGCTCAAGTCCCCGACGCAGTCACCCGCCTCCGGAAGCTCATAATGATGTCCAACACGGGTCGATTACGCCTTGAACATGTGAGGATTGCTAGAAAAGAGTTGGGTTTGCCTGATGATTTCGAGTACTCGGTAATTCTCAAGTACCCTCAGTATTTTCGATTATTTGATGCTAAAGAAACTAGGAATAAGTACATTGAGATTGTTGAGAGAGACGAGAGTTTAACTGTGTGTGCTATAGAGAAAGCTAGGGAGAAAGAGTATAGAGAGAAAGGCGTTGATGCTGAGGATATAAGGTTTTCGTTTATTGTGAATTTTCCGCCCGGGTTTAAGATTGGTAAGTATTATAGGATTGCTGTGTGGAAATGGCAACGTGTTCCGTATTGGTCGCCTTATGAGGATGTTTCGGGGTATGATTTGAGGTCTTTAGAGGCACAGAAACGAATGGAGAAGAGGGCGGTGGCAACAATTCATGAGTTGTTGTCATTGACAGTGGAAAAGAAGATTACATTGGAGAGGATCGCGCATTTTAGGATGGCAATGAATCTGCCAAAGAGGTTGAAGGAGTTTCTTCTTCAGCATCAGGGGATATTTTATATTTCGACAAGGGGGAATCAAGGGAAGCTGCATACCGTTTTTCTTAGGGAGGCATATAAGAGGGGTGAGTTGGTTGAGCCAAATGATTTGTATATGGCAAGGAGGCAGTTGGCCGACTTGGTGTTGCTGAGTCCAAGGAAGGCAAAGGTGGATAGAGAATTAGTTAATTATAGAAGAGATAGAGAAGATGATGAGATGGTACGAGTTAGAAGTGAGTTTATGGAGAATGGTTCTCAAAGTTTTGCAGTTGGGGACAATGTTAAAAAAGATAGGGAAGGGGAGGATGAATTGGACTCAGATATCGTTTCTGACGTTGGCTCTGATTATAGTGACGAGGATCATGATTGCCTTGAAACTCTGGATGCAGAGGATGTCCATGTAACTGAGTGACTGAAATAAAGCTTGTGGCTTAATGATTATTTTGCATACTGTTAGTTGTAGTCAATTGATATTTCAAGGCATCATGGTCCTTTAGAGGGTGGAATTGTTGATAACTTTCTTCTAACCTTCAGTATCATTGAGCTAGCTGTTTTATGCTTTTGCTAATGATAAATTGCTGCATAACAGGTAGAGAATCATCATTTTGAACAATGAATGGGTTATGTTCACGGGCAAAGAAGTACCACCACTTGAAAATCTATGCTTTGGAGGATAACATTTGACCCACATGGCTTTCCCGGCCTCTCCACTGATTAAAAGTGTATTTTGGATTTGGAGGGGAGTTTAATTTGAAATGTGGTATAACAGAATATAAGCCATCTGGTCATTGACATATCATGTCAGCTGTATCAATCTGGAAAATTACTGTTTCAAGTAGTTGCTCATGCAGTCATTAAGTTTGTTCGGGTGATCATCCTTCTTATTCAGAGTCCTCACATTCTGATTTGGGAAGTTGTGCTAAACTGAGACTGCAGTACATTAGATTCTGCTTTCAAATGTGTACTCTTGGTCAAATACTTCACAGAAATCTGCAAAAACAGATGTTATATTTGATTTGATTGTCTTAATGATGTAAATTTCTCACTTTAAAAGTAAGCTAAAGTGGGTTTGAATCTTACTACTCCTTTGAACGTGTATTTTACCTTACTCCAATAAAGTTAAAGAATTTAGTCCTATAGATTACAATTGTTATGGCTGCCACTTTCTGGGACTTCCTTATAGAAAGATTTTTCTTGAGTTGAAACTTCGTTCTTTTCTGTTTTCATACTTTCTGTTTCCTTTTGGCTTTATTTTGTCTCCTATCATACATATGGAGGCATGTGTATACACCAATATGGAGGCATGTGTATCACCTATATGCATACATACATATACTCACACAGATGTATATTAATGCGTGTTTCTGTTATATTTGTCAAGAAGTAAACTAGTAACTAAAGTTTCTAATTGCTTGTGTGTTGGCAGTCTTAACTGGCCACATCTGTGACCCGAGTATTGGTAGAATCCAGCATATCCACTACCACAGCTTCACCATTACCTTGAAAATTTCATGCAGGAATTGCAAGTTTTTATAGCTGAAGAGGCACATAGATCTCTTCTCACCACACTCTTCGACTGTAGGTCATCCATTGTGTGCAGAAGAAGCCAACCTGATGGATCTCAGGTATCTTGCCATATTTGCAGTGCTCTGGTCCACACCAATGCCAAGCAGAGTTGAATTAACAAGACACTTTAACAATGGAAAAAAAAAAATTATAAAAATATATAATTGGTTACTAAGATTTGGGTAAGATTTTATTATAGTCTTGAACTTTGAAAAATTAATTTTCAATCCTAAATAAATTGTAAATATACAAAGTTAGTTCTTTTCGTCATTGTATGTCAAAGATAAATAGAGAAATAAATTAGATGAATGAACTACTGTTAATTTGTTATGGTCACCAATAAAGTAACTCATAAAATCACACGAGTTGATAGAATTACATAGCTGTGGAGGCCTTTGTGATCTTCACTAGATACAGTTGAGGTATAGATTGCTAGTGCTAGACACTCGCATTGCCTTAGTTTGTTGGCAAGCATTCATTATAGTAGCTAGAAAATCCTTATCCTTATGTCCTCTGCTATATTTGGTGAAGATCTCTTGTCTTTCCCTTGCCCAAAGGCGCCAAAAACAGTACAACTTCTCCAACTGTAACTCATAGTGTCCCCACCTTCATAAATCATAAGAGAGTACCAATGTACCATAAATAACATGTTGTCAGTAATACACTATTGATATAATTGGACTAATTGGACGCCAGATATAATTGGACTAATCTTTTCACTGTTTCATCTTCTTTTACATTTTGTGGTTTTGTGGGTCTTCAACACTCATTGCAGGAAACATGTGCGATGTTTTGCATAAGGTAAGGACTTGGTGATATAAATGGTGGAGATTTTGGCTATGCAGCTCACTTAAAGAAGATCTAGTTTTAGGATAATGATATCTTTATGTAGAAGAGTGCTTCAATAAGGTGGGATAAGTAATTAAGTTTTTATGTAGCTCAACGGATTATAGGCTGTGCAGTGATTGTCATAAGTTATTTTATGCATCAAGAAGGGACATGTTTGGAAGAAAAATTTTGAGCAATTGAAGGAATTAAAATTTGAACATGGAAGTTCGTGAAATACATTTTGCTCAAGCAATCATGTAAATTCACCCAGATTATCACAATTCATATTTCAAATTATTTTTAACATTCTAATTTGGATAAGTAACAAGTTAAAGTAAAAACTTATTGCACACTCAAAATAACAACTGAAATCATGACTCGTGACTTTTTTTTTTTTTTTTTTTTGAGAAAGAAATCACTACTCGTGACTTAAAGTCACAATTTTTCACTTTGAGTGTGTAAAAGTGTGTGCATTAACATGTGTGATTTCTTAAGGTATGTGTAATAAACATCCCTCATAAGTTAAGCCTAGCAAAAAGTTCCTACCTTCGTATGCATGCATTTGACAAATGAGTTCCCAAATGTACAAGCCAGCGCAGAATTGATGGTAAATTGGCAAAATTTGCTGAACAGTTCAATTTGGCAAAAATTTAATTTAAGGGCGATGGCATGCGTTCAAACTTATTTAGTTAGATAGACTCTTTTTGGAAGTCGATTTTACCAAACTCGACTTCCGCACAACTTAAGTTCGCTCCCACCGAATGCAGAGGTCTGACGTGGATTAAAAAAAGGAAAAAACACCACGTGGAAGTCGAGAATACGGAACTCGACTTCCTTCAAAGTCGAGTATATGGAACTCGACTTCAACCAAGGTTCTGGAATAGTTTATGTCAAGCAAATCGAGTACCGTGTACTCGACTTATAGTAAAAGTCGAGTATGTTATACTCGATTTCCAGGCCACTCAAACCCACCTACCCCACCTAAGTCAGTTATCGCGGACGGTGGAAAAAATTTTTTAAATAGAAATCGAGTTCAGTATACTCGATTTCCAATTAATGTTCCCACCGCCCAACTGTCTCAGATTAATAAACTGTCTCTTAATCCTTACACTAATTCAGTCTCAGCAAAACACTTCTCCAGCTCTCTCCTACGCCCAAATTCTCCCTTTCACCACACAGATCATTGTACAAATTAAAAGGCTCTTCTTCTTCATCATTTGTAGGTAAATTATTCAAGCCTTCTAATTTTTTTTTGTTAAACCTGGTTTATTCAAACCTTCTTCAATTTTTTTTAATAAATTACTCACTAAAATTTGATAGATATATATTGTTGATTAGATGTTGTTTGTAATGGTAATTTATTGTTATTAGGTAATGGCAATTTTTTTTTTTTTTTGTTAGACCTGGTTATTGAAACCTTCTTCAATTTTTTTTAATACATTACTCACTAAAATTTGATAGAGATATATATATATATATATATTGTTGATTAGATGCTGTTAGTGGTAATTTATTATCATTATTATTATTATGATGTGCTATTATATTGAATCATTATCATTATGTTTTTGTTTGCTTGAAGCTTATATTTTGCATGTAATATTATGCTACGGGGCTGTCACTTTTGGCTCCACTTGTAATGTACTTTTCTTGGCTGATGATTTCCAAGAAGCTCATTATATTCCCCTAAAAATATCATTTTTAGTAATAATAGCTTTGACCTGAAAATTTATTTCGAAAATATTTCAAACTTGTCTAATATAATGAAGAGAAAAATTCTTATATGTACTCTATGTAATCTTGAAATTAAAAAATGGTATATTATCACAACATCTCCAACCAATATGCCAAAAATTTTATGTTGCTTTCTTTAATTCTTATATAATGCTTTTACGATAAACACAATATAGCATAGAATTAATAAACATCAATACTCTTATGATTTAAAAATAAAAAACGCCATACAATCTATTTGTAAATAAAAAATCTAATGCTATGGACGAGGAAAAAAAAGAAACAACTTAACACTTACATTATATTTTATGTGCTAATCAAATATTTTGATTAATTAGTTAAGTATTTTTTTAATTATACTAATTAAAAAAATTGAAATTGATTTTGCCTTCTACTCTTTATTTCATCTTACCCCCCCTAAACTAGAATCCTAGCTCCGCCACTGATTATTATTATTATGATGTGCTATTATATTGAATCATTAGTTAATGGAAATTTTTTTTTGTTAGACTTGGTTATTCAAATCTTCTTCAATTTTTTTTAATAAATTTACTCACTTTTTCATTTGGTAGATATATATATTGTTGATGACGTGCTGTTTCATTTGAGTTTAAAAATTTGTTTATAGTTGTTTGGTGGACTATACAATGTTATCTTTATATTTGCCTTGAGGCAATATTTTGTAGTTCATATCGAATAAATGTGTTATACTTGTCACTAACTTTCAGTAAACTTATTTGATAGGCTTGTAATGAGTTCGATTGATTTATATCTATATTATGGTGGGGAGCTCTGCAATGATGTGACTTATGGAGTGACATATGAAGGGCCTGATAAAAAGTTAGAGATTATTCAACTAAAAAAACAGCGGGAGATCAATTTGAAGAAGTTGAAAAAGAAAATTATGAAAGAGCTGGATTTGGATCGTCGGTTGCATGACATAAAAATTACATATCGTGCTCCTCTTGCAGTGTTTAGAGACCGTATTGTCTTCACGCCTGTTGAAATAAAAGGAGACAAGCATGTTAAGATTATGTTTGACAAGATAAACTCTACGCCCCAATTGAAAGCTGCTGAGTTATATATAAGTGTGGAGCCTCGCATAGAAGTTGGCGCTGAAGATGTGCAACAACCAACTTTGGAGGGTGGGGGCGGGGAAGAATTCCAATCATTACATGCAGATAGTTATCCGACTCTTACCCCGTGCACTATAGTTGGGGGTTATACACTACCATGTCAAGAGACACCAACTCCAATGGAAGCTTGCGGATCTAGTTATCAACAAGAATATATTCCATCTCTAGGGGGGGAAGGCGAAGACGAAGACGAAGACGAAGATGATGTTGATCATGGTAGAGATGAGTATGAAGAGATGATTGGGAGAGATGACTTTCACGAGAATACTATAAACTATGAAAATGTTGACAATGTCTGTCATGATGTCGTGGATGATCATGATGATGAGGGTGTAGAGTTTCAAGATGATATAGGCGATGGTGATCATGCTACAGTCCCTGCATATGAAGCTCACGGCCCGTCATTCCATGCAAACACTTGGGATAATATAGTTGATCCTTCAAATGTTGAGATACCCTTTTTATCGAGTTGGGGGCGAGGAATGAATTTTAGCAAAGGATTGATTTTCCCTAATAAAGAGGCTGTGAAACAGGCATTAATAGTTTACTCTCTGGACAACAACAAGAATTATATAACTGAGAGGTCCAATCAGAAAAGATTGTGTGTGAAGTGTGCAAATGAGTCATGTCCATGGAAAGTCCAAGCATTCCCGCAACCGAAGCTTAACGGATTATGGGCTGTTAAAGTATTCGGCGGTCCTCACACTTGTCCATCAGTTGGGGTGAACAAAGATGGCAAAATGATGGATTCAAATTTTCTTGCCAAGGAACTTCATAAATATGTACTTGACGATCACACCAGCAAAATAAAGGATCTCCAAAATCTGATGAAGGAAAGGTTTAACCACGATACATCGTACTACAAGATATGGGATGCGAAACAAAAGGCTATTGCAAACATACACGGGAATTGGGAAGAGTCGTATCAAAAGTTACAGAAGTTGTTACTGGCATATAAGGATAGCGATCCGGGTACACAAGTAAAGTTTCGATCGATCAACGGGGACATACCGGGTACTATTATATTCAAGTATGTGTTCTGGGCTTTTGCTCCTTCCATTGCTGGATTCGCACATTGTAGGCCAGTGATTAGTATTGATGGAACTCATCTTTATGGAAAATATAGAGGAAAGTTGTTGATTGCAATGGCTACCGATGCTAATAATGAGATTTTTCCGCTTGCCTTTGCGGTTGTGGATGATGAGACAGGGGCCAGTTGGGGATGGTTTTTAGAATGCCTGCGGACTGCGATACAGGATGTGGTACCCGATTCCGGCATTTGCATAATATCAAACCGACATAAAGGTATAATATCATCCATTGCACAGTGCCCCAATGACTATGTTCCGGTATATCATAGATATTGCATTAGACATGTGGCCAGCAACTTCAACACCCAATTTAATGACAAATTCTTGAAGTCGTTGGCCTTGAAAGCAGGATATGAGCATCAAGATCGCAAACTTGAGAAAATATTGGATTGCCTTAAGGAAGTTGAACTCAAATTCAGTAAGGATCCCAATCCCAATCCCAATATAGCAAAAAAGAAGCCATACTCCTATCTAACAAAGGAGGGTCTGGATAAGTGGACACTATCACATGATGGTGGACGTCGTTATGGGGCAATGACTACCAATATGTCTAAGTGTTTCAATGGAGTTCTAAAAGGTGCACGTGGACTACCCATATCTGCATTGGTTGACTACATTTGGTGCAAACTTGTCGCCTATTTCAATGATCGGCGCACTAAAATATTGGGTGATCGATGTTTAATTACAGTTGTGACATGAATGCATAGTACAAGAAAACTCATGCAATTACCTGTCCCCCAGGGTTCCACAATAACTCAAATCGATGTTTAACTTGTTCCGTCAATACACTACGATCAATGGGTCCAGGATCTATTGTCATGCTGCAAAAAGTTTGTGTCATATCAGCTATAAATAATAGGTTTGTGTAACGTGCAATATTGGTTAGTGACAGGTAATAATGTGCAAATGCAGTTTTTGCAATGCATTCAGCATGCTAGAAGTAAGGAATTTTTGGTAAACTCATATTGTTTAAATTTATAATTTCATTGTGTTTTAAATCTCATCACAAATAAAACAAGCTCTAACCCTTTTCTTTTGTTTTCTATGAATCAGGGGTTTTTGAGAAAGCCATTAACTACTACAGAACATCTACACCCGAGTTAAAAAAGGAAAGAGCAATGCTACTGGAACAGTGGCTGAATATGGACAGCAGTTTTGGGGAGCTTGGTGATATTAGTTTAGTCCAGTCTAAGCTGCCAAAGAAGCTGAAAAAGAGAAGGCAGATGGTGTCGTTGTTGGGTGTGTTGTGCTTATGTTTTGGAAAGGATGTGTTTTACAAGAGTGACAAGATGAACAAAATTAGCATGCATATATTCATAGAAACACACATGTTTTGAGAATGATTTATCATGGCAAAGATCTAACAAGAAAAAAATTAAAAATTAAACATGATTACAAGCATGAAATTTTGTGAACAAACATCATTTCACATGATTTTATCAATATGTTAAGATCTAGCATGATAAACAAATGCACCAATTCGGCAAATGCACAGTAAAATTGAAATAGCACAGTAACATTCCAACAGCACAGTAAAATTCAAACAGCACAGTAAACAAAAACACAAAAACTATACCCAAATCTCCAAATCACTAAACCTAGAAAGCAAATCAAAACCCATTTCAGCCAATAATAAAGAGAAAGAAATCACATTAGAGAGAGAGAGAGAGAGAGAGAGAGAGAGAGAACGAACCTGCTGGTTGATGATGGACGGAGACGGCGTAGGAAGAGAGAGACACCGGAGAGAAAGAGCGAGATAGAGAGCGATAGAGACACCGGAGAGAGAGAGCGAGATAGAGAGCGATAGAGAGAAGAACGGCGTAGAAAGAGAGACACCGGAGAGAGAGAAGGGCACAAACTGATCGGAGTGTTGATTTAGTGGGCACAAAATGGAAGCTCGACTTTCATGCTGTTTTACCCAAAATTTTACTATTACAGTTTAAGTTTTAACAGCAATGGAAGTCGAGTATCAAATACTCGACTTTTAATGAAAGTCGAGTACCTTATACTCGAGTTTTGGTTGGCTTTTTTTCTCTTTTTTTAATCCACGTCAGACCTCTTTTTCAAATGGAAGTCGAGTTTGGTAAAATCGACTTCCAAAAAGAGTCTAACTAACTAAATAAGTTTGAACGCATGCCATCGCCCTTAAATTTTTGCCAAATTGAACTGTTCAGCAAATTTTGCGAATTGATTGGTTAGCAAAACTGTTTCCATGACGTGTGAAGTCTTCGTTTTCCGCAAATCTAACTGTTAAGTTCAGAAATCTCTGTTGAATATCCCAGGAATTCCACAACCATAAATTGAAAAGGCTTGGATTCTGTTTGCTTTAGATATTGAGCTATGTTGCCACATAATTTTAGTCATGTGTCCAATTTTCAAACCTAAAGCTATAATGTTTTGTCACTTCTACTAACTAACACATTGACTAATTGTTCTTTTGCTTTCTTTTTTGGGGATAAGCAAAAGAATATTACGGGAAAAAAAGAGGCACATCATAGTACACAGAATTGAGTGAAGAGCCCCAAAAGAAAAGATAAGAATCGAAGAAAACAATAATTAACTCCTGAAACTTTAAGCCATCCTAAAATTCCAATACAAAATAAAATGTGCCAAGACCATAACCCACCTGAACATGACCTCAGAAATATATGTTTCTTTAAGTAGTGAAAGGGGAAGCACAACATGATTAAACATAAGACTATTCTGTAAGTTTGATTGGCTTTTTTACTTGAAAACCCATATTTGATTATATTGTCTCTAATTCTTTCCTTTAGTCTCCATTTCTCTCCTGTAATCCCTTATACATGTGAAAATAATAATGATGCAGGATTTGCACTTTTTCATGCTAGATCAAATGAAAACTCAAGTGTCTTAAAACACTTGTTCACAGCCCCATCATCAATTAACCTACTTGATTTGAATTTTTTAGAGAAAAAACTAAACTTTGATTTTATGATTTTTCTTTTTATTTTGAAAAATAATAACATAACTTTATAGACAATAGAAAATCAAATTAATTCATTTACGATAAAGGAACCCATTTGGCTTTTGGGGAGAAATACAGTATATTAAAAGAACAGAACGGTTGAGAGAATCAGGTATCATTATATAAATACTATAATTGCTATACTCATCCGTAAGTTGAAATCAATTAAGGATTAAAACTGCAAAAGCAAAAGAATTAAAGGAAAATTATTGGGTAAGCTGAAACCATAAGTGAGGGAGTTACTAAGTAGAAGGGAATGCAAGTTAGGTACAAATTGGGTGGGTTTGACATTAAGCTTTTAAACATATACAGCTGAGAATTTTCCCACCTACAGCTAACCAATGTCTTATTTTAAAGAATTTTCTTGTCCACATCTAACCAACGTTTTACTTAAAAGATCCCATCCCATTTCCCTGTATTATCGGTTCCATAATGAGTTTATATATGAAAAGGAGTGGCTTGAAATGTTATATATCGGGTTAGAAATCCTAATATCCTATACCTCACCCCAAACCCACCTTGGGCTCGAACTCTTGAGCACTTAGATAACCCCATGTATGCCCTTGGGTTGTTATTGTGTACTTCGAGAGTATTTAATAATTTTTCGATGTCTTCATGGCAAAGGGAGGTACCACTCTGCCTAACATGGATGATGGTAAGAGAGCATTCTAAAAATTTACTAATCTGCGCTCAACAATTATAATAATTTACTATTTAACCAAACAATTACCTATCCAATGTTTGATTTGGGCGGTAATATTTGAATTTGAAATCAAACAAAGTTTGCATTCCTCGTGAAGGATTAAAATCTTCTAGAGTTCTTAAAGTAATTTTATTGTAAAGTTTTTAAAATCTTGCCATATCATCAAAATGATTTTAATAAATAAAAAAATAGTGGTAGTTAATATTTAAATGCTAATGATATGATGAATTCATGACATGTAGTAAGTAACTAAGTACACAAAGATTCATTGTGAACTTCTTTGGGAGCTTCTCTTTAAGGAATAACATGTTGGTCTAGTTGTCCCCAGAACCACAAGAGACCATTAGAATTGAGAAATCCTATGGTTCAACCCTTTTTGTATATGATTATTTAGGCAAAGTATTGTCATCCATTAAATTCGCTCATATCAATTCCCAAAAAATAAATGCAACTATGATGTTGATACGTAGACCTTATCAATTTTCCTTTGAACAACAGAATATTAATGATTAATATGTTTTGAAAAGGTCCTGTGCCAGATTGGTATATTTGTACAATTTGTCTGCTTCCCTTAAGATTATATAATGTATGTTTTATTTTTTTAATAACAAAAAACAATAAAAGGTTATAAAATAATAATAATATGCTATTTCTCTCTTTGTCCTTTCCTTTCCTTTCCTTTTCATGTCTTATAAGTTATATACAAAACCTTCTTTCTCATCAAAAGTAAAAACAAATCATCAGGCTAATACCATACCAATGCTTTTATTTTATCAAGCATTGGAAGTTTTATAAGACAATTGGTTATTTTTTCCATCATGATCTACTATACAGATTTTTTTTTTTTTTTTTTTTTTGAGAGAACCTACTATACAGATTTAATACATCTTAAATGGACCAGTAATGATATATAGAAAATTTTAACAAATGCCCTAACAAGGGCTTAGTTTAAGAATTGTTTTTAGAAATTTTTCATTAAAAAATAAAAAAGTAATTAATTTTTTTTAACGACTTTTTATATTTCTCATAAAAGTGGTGTTAAAGTTTTTCTTTTTTCTAAAATAGTTTATTAATAATTATTCTAAAACACCATAAAAAAAAAATTGTTTTTTTTTTTTTTGCTTAAAAATTGTTTTAAAAGCATCCATTAACAGAACTCATTATATATATAAGAAAGTTACAACATTGCAATATGAACATGTTACATGCACTTGAATAAAATATAGATACATTATCGAAAAAGAGGGACGTTTCAACTTGATCACAACCAAAACATGATAAACGTCATTGATTAAATTATTTACTATAGTGAACAGCCTAATGACTCCTTAGCTTAGCTGTTCCGAAACATTGAACGCGGATTTGATTTATATATGTGTGTTACGCAAGTTACATATATAACCTGTATTTATATATATATATATATAGGGTTGGGTTCAAGTTACACCTAGTGTAACTCTAAGCAATGTTACACTACCCAATAACTTGTTTTTGAATTAATATTTTGAAAATCCAACCGTTGAATTACATGTTCTATATGTTCTTAACATGCATGCCAATTTTCATATCAATTGGATGTTATTTACCATATGATCCATAAACTTATCTTTTATGCATTATTTTAAACTATAAAAACTTGAATTTTAACAATTGATTGATAACATAGCTATTAATCTTTGATCACCTTAAAATTTTGCAAGTATAGAGAATATATGAAGATAATATAATCTAACGGTAGATTTGTTAATATTCGAATCTAATTAAAAAATATTGAGTGGTGTAACATTGCTTAAAGTTACACCAGGTGTAACTTGAACCTAACCCATATATATATATACATATATATATATATATGTGTGTGTGTGTGTGTCTTACTCTTAAGTGGCGTTTGGTACAAGGAAATCCACATTACTCTTGATATCCAGATTTCTAAATATGTGATTCTTAGGAATCACATTCCTAGGAATGTAGCTATTCATATGTTTGGTTTCATTGGGAATGTGAGATGATAATGTTTGGTTTATTCTCAAGAATCTTAAATTAATTATTTATTTTTCTCATTCTATCTTTAGATTTGAATGTGAACTACCAAGTCCTTTAAAAAAAAATTTCTCTAAATAAATAATGAAAAATCAAATATAAACTATTAATTATAACAAATTCATTAAAATTATAGTTGTGGGAACCCGAGGACCGAGGAACATTAAACAATAGAAGTAAAATCCTGCTTAGGTAGGGGGCCGAGGACCGAGGAGCTATGAACAGTCATCATAGTCACCCGCGGATAGCAGTAAGCATTGAATGCTGAAGATAATATCTCCTGACCGCAATAAATAAGGACGCGACAGCCTGACTCTCAGTATTAATGAGGAAGTGACCTGAACAGTGGGAAGGATCTCTAGATATTTTTACTATCATTATCTTCTACAAAGAAGGGAACAGGTGGCGCCACAGGGGAGAGAGGAGGAACGAGATGGAGGGTGGAGATGAGAGGAACAAAGGATATAAATAGGAGGAAAAAAGGAAAAAGGAGAGGGCGGAACATCAGAAGGGGAAAAAGCGTGGAGAAAGGAATTATAAGGAGAAATAGGAATCCTCGGGGCCAGTATGTTTCTCTGTTGTTTGTTCCCATCTCTATAACAATTCATTGTTTTGGGCCAAGATTCATAATGGGCCTATGCCATTGGTGATTTGGATTTAGGACCATAAGGAAAACTTGGACCTTACAATAGTCTAACATTTCAAAATGACAAGTACAATACAAAAATAACTATTTAAATTTTCAAATGCTTTTATTCTTAATAATAACTTTTAAAAGAATTTAATCCATAACAAAACAACCTAACAACTTTTTTTTTTCTACACGTGAAACCTAAATAAAACTTTGTTAAATAACATATCAACAGAGTTGTCTATTCTGTTTATATTATTTTGGTAGGAAAAGATAAAGATGAAGAAAAATATATTGTTGATTTGTTTTATATTTTATTTTAATTGCTTAAATGATAAGGAAAAAGGGTTAAAATTGTCAATTTATAAAAAATATAATTTCTTTTAAGTTTGAGAATCTAGATTCCTACCTGTTTTAAAGGGAATTCACATTCCTACTGAGAGGGGTTTAAGAGGAGAATCCAGATTCTCCTGGCATCTGATTCCCTAACATGATTTGCAACCAAACATAAGAATCTTTAAATACTTCTGAGAATCTTAAAACATTACCTCGTACCAAACGCTACATTAGTCAAGTATGAACAACTATGATAATCCAGATTCATAATTATATATATTTGTGGGTTATAAATTATATTAATGTCTACCATAAGACTTCTAGATATTTTGGTGTAGATGAAATTAATAAAATAATGTGAGTGATGCTACAAAATCCACCAAGTGTAGAGCTAAGGTAATTGCTAATAATATATCTTAATTAACGTCCAATGTGGTGAGCTTGCACCAATTCATAAAGCAATTAAATAATAATAATAAAAAGTTCTTGACACGGAGCAACGCATGCTAGAGGGCAGGTGCGAAGGTGCCATTGGATTTCAAGAGTGAGACTGAGACATATTGGTTTAACATATATAGCAAATGGGCAACTATATCGTTCGCAAATTGGGTGGTGTTACCACTATATATAAAATAAATTAAGAGTGTTTTTTCTTTTTAGAGAATTTCAACATATGATGTTCGCTCCTGATGATAAAGTTATTTGATGACCTTGGAGGGTAATAGCCCCCCCCCTGGAATTTATAAAACAAAAGAGAAATATATAATATTTTATGAGTTTTTTGAATTTGGGCTTAAGAAAATTGTTCTTGCCCCCCTTTACCCACTCAAAATATAACCTTGACCTCTTTAACCAAAAAAACTTAACCCAAACAACATTCAAGAAAAAGTAGCCCAAAAAATATATAAAGTAAAGCCCAAATAAACAAGAAACAAACTCTTAATAATTTTATTAGATCTAAATTGATTAGATCTTCGAATCAACAATTTAATTTCAGCCCTGCTAGTAATATTAAAGAAAAAATTTCCTAAAAAAAATAATACAAATACCAGTCGAACAAAGAGAGAGAGAGTGTGTGATTTTGCCCTCTTTGATCCACTCATGACAGTACTGTCGTTTCTACTTCATCAATGAGACTGTGTCCAATCTCCTATTTGCTAAGTTGCTCTAATTTTATCCTTTTTTTTTTTTTTGGCTGAGTTGCTCTCTCTCTCTTTTTGTGTCGTTTAATTTCTTGTTGTCTAATATCTTTCTTTGAACAGCATTATTATTGCTTCACTTTATTTGACTTTGAAATGAGTTGGTTTTTTTAATAGTTATAAAGTGGTGTATAATGTGTTTTGGGAGTTGCTTTGTTGCAACTAAACAATTAATTCAGTTGAGATGTTTTGTTTTTTTGTTTAGTGGAATGGTTACTGTTATGTTTAGCAATTAGTAGATAGTAAGATTAAAAATGTCACACCCAAGCGAGTCATGACTCATGACTCACGACACACTACACATTGTTCAATGGTTGATGCACACATACACAATTACTGAAGTTCCTAATGAGATTTTTTATGTACAAGGAAGTGGTGTTTGATACTTTGCTCAAACTATTCCAAATTATAAATTTATGGTTAACAATCGTCATACTTGGTTTGAAATAATTATTTTAGCTATGATAATTTTTGAGATTTAAAATAATGCTATATTCCTTTTTGATATATAATTGTTTCGTAATTTATTAAAAAATAGTTATTCGCGTCGTTTCATTTGTTATACTAAATGGATGTTAGTTTGAATTTTCAAGAAATTTTTTTTTTATATTTCGCCCCCCCCCCTCCTCAATAGAACTCCTGGCTCTGTCCCTATAATGATAACTCTTTGTCATCAGACCAAGATACCAATCAGTTTTTGGTGTAAGTGGAGATTAAACACCAGATCTCTTATTCAACCATCAGAGACTTTACCAGTTGAGCTAACTATAACCCACAAAAAAAATTAAGAGTTAGATACTATTTAATAATATAAATGAACATGTTAATAATGTGTAAGATAATGTTTAATAATATAATGTTACCACCATATACCAAGTAGGTCAGTTCTCATTTTTCAGATTTGTTATTATAATTGAAAAAATATTTATAGAAGTACCTCTTCATTGATACAAAAGTAAAAGAAGAGACAATTCCTTCAACAACAAAAATAAATAAATAAACAAATAAAAAAGGACACAATTCCTACCTTGTTAGGAAAAATTGTATCGTTTGACTTTTTTTTTTTATTATATATAGATATGATAGAACTTCAACATAAGACTTTTTCTTGTGATAATTATTTTTTATTATCAAGTGATGACACTAATTGATTTTTTGTACAGATGAGAGTTGAACCTCATATCTCTAATTCTATGTCAAAAATTTGTCATAGTCAAGTTAAGTAAAACCCACAAATGCAACCTTTGACTTGATTAGCTAAAGTATTATTATTATTATTATTGTAGACATTGAAAAGGCAAGGGAATGTTCAAGAAGAGATTTCAACTTTAGTTCTTCCTTATGAAGATCGAATATTACCATTAAATGACAAGGCTCTTTATATTTAAAAAATAATAATTAAAATTTGTGACGAAGTATAGTTAATACTTAAAAAAAAAAGAGTAAAGATTTAAAAATAGTAGATATGTTGGTTAAAAAAAAAAGCTTGTAGTTATACCAATCATGTTATGTAATGTATTTTATTACTTTCGTGTTTGTGTATTCTAATAAGTATTACTGTTTTCTAAAATAAAATAAAAAAATCTAATTCTCTATATATATGTAGTTAACATTAATTGATATTAAATATTAAAAAAAATGTGCTTAATTTTTTCACCTTATAACTCAAAATGTATTAAATTGGCCTTGAAAGATTGTTGCAAATATCAAACCCTCCTTTTCACTCCCTTTAATTGCAATACTCTCGTGCTTAGTGGTAAAGCCAAAAAATGTTCTCAGGGAGGCAGTTGAATACATTTTTGTGTAATTTTTATATTTATTATCAAATATAAAAAGATATTAATGAAAATTTTCAAAAGCTAAGGGAGCCATGACCCCCTTAACACTCCCTAGCCCTGCCTATGTAGTCATGCTTAAAATAAAAACAAAAATACTTTTACAAGTTTCACTTGCCATTTTTTAATTTAGTTTGAGTAAAAAGAAAATCATTTGAAAAAAAAAAGGCAACGATATGTCAATAATTAACTATGGTCATTAAATGCCAACAAAATAACATTGTTTTCATTCAATTTTTCACTCTATTACTGGCAAAGTTAGTTATAAAATCACATACCCAAACGAAAAGAATTTTGAGAATGAAACAAAATTGGTTGATTAAAATAATAAAAAAATTTTAATTTTAAGGTATCAAAATCGATACATTTTCCAAAATCTAAGGATTGGAGTTTTTTTTTTTTTTTTGGTAAAGTTTAAAGTAAACCTTTTAAAAAGATAGAATAAAAAAAACCCAAAAAAATATGACACTACAAAAAAAAAAAAAAATGATAAAGATTCCATTCCATTTGGTTGCTTGCCTCCAAAGTGCCGTTTCACGCGCCAATTGCCGGCTCACGTAACCTCAGCCTCCCCACAACCAAACCGCACCTAACCACCTAAATATCCGTGACGTATAGCCCGAGGTTAATTCAGTCTTGTCTGTGCTGTGCCTGTGCACCAGTCAATACCTTTTTCACGTGATTTCTATTCAATTCTATTTTAGTATTTTCCCAACCATCTGATTGCTCTCCTCTGACTTTAATGCCCACTTCACTGTTTCTTCTGGGTCCCACCACTACCAATGTGTCCCCACGTCTCACATTTTGGACCACACTGATCTGATCTGATCTGATCTGATCTGATGTGATCACACATACTATGTAGTGTACTGGTCTAGTAGTGTGTGACTATGATCAGAGCATTATCGCACGCTTTTCACTTTTTGGTCGGTCTAAGGTACACGTGATTAACGTGATCTAGGATGTATCTGATCAACTGATTCCCTTTTTGTGGAAATCGAGGCCGCACGCGCCTTCGGCTGGACTACCATTTATGAACAGCTCTTCCTAGACTATTAAATATTAATGCTCAAAAGTGGGCCTCTTTTTCCTGGTTTCCTTGTTCGTTCGGGCACAGATTTTTTGTTGAATTTAGGATAATAATTAATAATTTATTTTTAGAAAGCTCTGATTAAAATTTATTAAGATATTAATTGATTTATTTCTTCTTTCATAAAAATAATTTTAGAGTAGTTTACTAAAAATTAAAAAAAAAATACTTTTTAGACATTCCTTAACTTTTTCTTATTTGTTTTTCGAATAATTTTTAGATATATTTGGAGTATACTAGAATAATGCTCTCTTCTTTTTTATTTATGGTGTATTCTACCTTAAATTTAATAAGTGAATTTTACTATGAATGTGAGATGAAAAAAAATATCATTCGCCGTGTTCCGAAAATACTAAAGGATTACTCTTTTCAACTTATACACATTTTAAAGTTAAGGTTATTTGTTTGAGGTAGGTAAGTGGGCTACCCAAAAAAAATAAAAACCCAAATGGGAAATTGTAATATACTTGTGAATTATAGTAAATTTTTGGTGTACATGGAATTTTTTTTTTCCTTTTCTTTTTATATATTCACGTCTCAAACCTAGAGAATTAAAAATCTTAAAGAAAAATAAATGTATGTGCAAGGACACAAATCAGGCCTGGACCCAAATACATAACAGAGTAGGCCCAAGTGGTCTAAACAACAAAATTTGTAGAGAGTGGGCTCGAAGCCTAGATTTCTTAGGACAACGGAAAGCAATGACGTTTGGGCTAAGTCCACTGTTGTATGCAATGAGTTTGTGGTGCGATCCTAGCTTTCCTCGGACGTGAGCCGAGGAGTCCCTGTATTCGTTTCCCTTGTTCTGCTTGGGAGAAAAAGCCTTTGTCTTGAAGAAGCTGGATCTCCCTTTCCAATGCTCTCCCCCTCTCTATTTATATTCTTCATTTTCATGTTCCTATTCATGGAGTCATAAATGCAGATCCCTTTCCCATCCATTGTCTTCTTGGAACCTTTCCCCAATGGCTATAAGGCTGATCACTGTCCCCTCACGGGTCACTTCCCCATTAATGTGGCCAGAAGGGTAGGTGTGAAGCCTTTAATGCGATGTAACAGCTTTATGCAAAATGCTCCCTGCTTGTTCCCCCCTTTGCATTCCGTTGAAGTGTAACATTGCTTGTTGAGCTTCACGAGTTCCTCCCTAGACATTATGGTGTACCTTGTGGACCTTGTTTCAGTTGTCCGAGGAGACCCCTCTCCTCGAACTCTTCCCAATCGGCCAATGACCCGATCGGTTGGCTCTTAGGCCCTTAAGTTAGGCGGCTTTATTCCCGCTCTGTAGCTTTTTAGAGGAGTCAACGTTCTCGAACCAGGCCCAAGGCCCAAATAGGTATTTTGATATTTTTGCCCCCATAGTATGGTTTAGATTTTTTTAATTTAAACAAATGTTAATTAATGTTTTTATGATATTCATAACAATAATGAGGAGATTTTACTATGAAATTTAACATTTTAAAAATTGCTATGAAAAATTATGATAGAGACATAGATTATTTAAGAATTATAGAGATACTAATTTATTATTATCTTGGTTATTATTATTTTTGAAATTATTCAAATTGGTTTCATATAAGCACACACCAAACAATTCGGGTAAAAAAATGCGATTATTTTTTTAATAGAGAAAATGATAATTAATAGCTCTGATGGATAACCACAAGGCATTTTAGGGTGAAAGTTTTCTCTTATCTAATAATTTGGGGGCGATTTCAACTTTTTTTTTTCTTTGCCGTCAAAGATTAAAATTGTTATGATATCATTATCAGGGTCCACCGTCAAGTAAGAACGTGAAGAAAAAAAAACATAAAAATAATCGTAGAAGAAAAACACAGTACACATAAGGTTTTAAATTTTAATGGTATTTATTTTTTATTAGTGGGTTTGTTGAGCAATCTCTCAATGCGGTCTTACGTGTGAGTGTGATATTGAATGAAAAAAAAAATCCATATACTATTAATTTAAAAACAATTATTGAGTAACCACTCAACATGTCTTTGTCAAACTCCTGTAAATAATTATAATATTACTAATTTGTATGTGCCCACGACTACTCCAAATCTCACTCTCAGTTGGATTACATGCCACTATCTCAAAAATAAATAAAAAAGAGGACTACGTACCAAAAATAACCATAAATCAATCATTGGATATGATCCCAGTATACTTATCCTAAATTCCTAACAAAACATATTAGAGAAAAAAGAGATGCCAAAGGTCTTTTTGCGCCACATGTGATTTATTATCCACTCGATTCTAAATTGTTGGTCATATTTAGAAAATTTAACTTTTAGTAAACATTATTTAATGCATTGTCTATAAGTTAAAAAATGTAGAAAATTTCAAAATTATCTTTATTAATTTAAAATATAGAGAGAAAAAAATAACATTGACTTTTTAAATAAATTAAAGAGTAAGATAGAAATTTTATTTATTAATTTTGGAAAGATAACTTCATTTTGGGACATTCCAAAATGGAATAAAGACCCAACAATGATCGATGAACTACTAATTATTTATTGGTTAAAAATAGATACTCTTAAAAAGGAAGGGGGGGAGTTTTTCCTGATAGGGAATTTGTCCAAATAAGCTTAATTTTGGAAAGATAACTTCATTTTTGGGACATCCAAAAATAGAATGGAGGCCCAACAATTTAGGACCGATGAATTACTAATTGTTTATTTGTTAAAAATAGATACTTTTAAAAAGAAAGGGGGAGTTTTTCGCGATGGGAAATTTGCCTAAATAAGCTTTAAAAATACCTCCAAAAAATTTTGGTTTTTTTTTACACACTTGCCAAATGCATTTAGAGGTAACAAGTTTTACAACAGTTTATTTTAGGTGACTCCTTATTCATGAGATAATAAATTATTAACTTCTACAAAAAGAGTTATTCATTCTCTCACAATAGGTGTAGGCCCGACATGGGACTTAAGGCAAGGCCAATGCCTCCAATTGACACTATGGATGACTCCTCTTGAAAGTGCAAATAATTTATAGAGTGAGATATTTTGGAAATCCCAAAAACTGTTTTCAATATATCATTCAAATCCATGAAGTTCATGACAAGTCTCATAATAGTTAATATGATATATTTTAATTATTGTATAATAAAAATAACTTAGTTATTCACGTAAGAACTCGAAAAAGAAAAAAAAATGTATGCATTTCCAGCATTTACTCTTTTTTTTTTTTTTTGGGTGAAAAATGTTAAAACCAAAAACTACTTTACAAATTTTTGAAGAGTTACTGATAAATAAAAAATGTGATGTTAATAATGAACCAAAATCAAAATTAATAAAATAATATTATATCTACAGTTTATAAAAATATAATAAAATAATTTATGCATATAAAAGTCCATGATAAGGGTCATTTTGGTAAAGTCCAGAATTGAAGGACCAGGGGCTGACGACCCTGAGGCTGACGGCCTTGAGTCTAACGACCCTAGAGGCCATAGCCTGAAGCTGACGACCTTAGAGGCCATTATCTGAAGCTGACGACCCTCACTGCAGAAACTCCACGTACGTCGCCAAGCTGACGGTATGAGGCTGATGAGGTTAGACTTAGGCCCGTCCACAACCTTACTTGACCAACACGCCTACACCAATAATTCTTGAACAACACGTCTAAATTAAGGAGACTTCTAGGAGGACAAGGATTCTGGAAGATACGTGAGAACCAAGAATCACTCTCCTAAAAGGAAAAGAACTTCTTGAAGGCGTAAGTCTCGGCCCAACATAACTATAAATATCCCATCACCCTCTCAAAACAAGGTACGCACAATTATCTCAACTCTAACACTCTAATGTTGTGAACAAAGAGATTTGTCTAACTTGACCGTCGGAGGGTGTTTGGCCGGTATCACACCGGTGCCCTTCTTTAGGTCTTCACCTTTTGTGTCGTGCAGGTACGTCATCAAGAGCACGTGCGGACCGTGTGGCTTACTGATGATTTTACTGCATCATCAGTCCTCATTACTCGTTTTTATTTTTGGCGTTCATTTATATGCTTTCTCATCTATTACTACTTTCCTTGTTTGCCAACACCTTTCCCTTTCCCTGTGTTTGCCTCAAACACGACGACAAGTACTACAGCAAAGATCCGAAAAGCACAGTAAACACAAATTGCAAAAACTCTCACATACAGTGAGAGAGAGAGAGAGAGAGAGAGAGATTGGACCTTCCACGTCATCATCTCCAGCCTCGACTGGAAAGGCTCCGAAATCAATAACCTCTGTGTTTTTTTGTTTTTGTTTTTGTTTTTGGTTGCTTTTGAATTTTCCTATCTTAATATTAATTATTATTGTTTAATAATATTGTCTTTGAATTTGTTACACGACAGTTGACCTAATATATATTGCTTCCCATACAAACACTCAAAAAACACAAACACAAAATCAAGAGAGAGAGAGAGGGAGAGAGAGAGAGAGAGAGAGAGAGAGAAATGGGCAATTCATTTGGGTGCTCAGCTTCAGGTGAGAGGCTAGTATCAGCAGCAAGAGATGGCGATTTGATCGAGGCCAAAATGCTATTGGATTGTAACCCATGTCTCGCTAAGTACTCTACCTTTGGTGGCCTTAATTCCCCTCTTCATTTCGCTGCCGCTAAGGGCCACAACGAGGTCCTTTTCTATATTTCCCCTTTTTTTATACCTCACTTGTCGTTTTTCTTTATCATTATCCTTATTTGTGTTCTTCTGGGTGTGTTTAGATTGTGGTGTTGTTGCTTGAGAATGGAGCTGATGTGAATTCAAGGAATTACTGTGGCCAGGTATGAGATTTCCTTGTTTTCTCATCTGGGTTTTGTTTATTTTTGCTGTTTGTTGTGTAGTAGATACTATTTCATCTGGCATTTTCGGGTTTCGGTGTTGATTTTGAGCTCAGTTTGGGACATGGGTGTGGATTTTTTTTTTCCTTCATTAGGATTAGATAACATTGTTTGTGTCCAAGTAAACGCTGCTATTTTAAAACTAGCTTGAGTTGTGTATGCCTTTTAATAAGCAACATGTTAATGGATCTGTGTTCAATTTGATTGATAATGGGTGGGTCTTGCTATGAAATGCTTGCTTCTGGATCAATTAAGCAACAAATTGTAGAAACCCCTTTAATCTAAACCAAGATGACCACTGATTTTGTTGATGTGATTCTTTATATGCATTTTGAATTTGAAGACGGCATTGATGCAAGCGTGTAGATATGGGCACTGGGAAGTTGTACAGACTCTTCTTCTTTTCAGATGCAATGTGAGTTCTACCTTTATGTACTTATTTTTGTATCTTCAACTTTCTTTTGTGATTTCAAAATTATTCTTTTTCATTAATCTCCTAGTATAGTCCTAAGCTTCATGGTCGGATTTGAATGGTTTTATCCTTGAAATGTTTTTCTTTTCTTCTTATATTGAAGGCATAGGGTGACTTGAATATGACCTGTTTTTCTTTTATGTATTTGTTGCAGGTTACGAGGGCAGATTATCTCAGTGGGAGGACAGCTCTCCATTTTGCAGCTGTAAGTGGGCACGCAAGATGTATTAGACTCGTTGTGGCTGACTTTGTTCCAAGTGCTCCTTATGATGCCATACATGCACAGACAGATGGTGATGGGGGTGATGGCACGAACGTAAAGAACAAATATGACCAAAGGTGTGGGGCTTGAACTGATAAATTAAACATGTAGATATTGACGGTGTTCAACCTTGCAAACAGTGTTAAAATGGGATCATCCTGTTTGTAAATAATTTGAGTGTTTAAATGCTTTGTTAGCAATAAAAGGCTACCCTTTAAATAATCAGAACGTTAATGAAACATGGCCTAATGGCCTGGCTTAAATTTTTGTTAGAAGAATTATAACATGGATGTTTTGAAATACGCATTTTCTTTTTCCCATTGGACAAGCCATCACCAGATAGTTTTTTTTTCCCTGATAGGATTGTAGATGTTACAAAGTCATTCCATCTGTACCTTTTATTTTGCTATTTATTTATTTTCTTCCAGTGCAGTGCGCTGTGCAAGTTTGTCAATAAGGCAGCTGATGCTGGTATTACTGCTCTTCACATGGCTGCATTGAATGGGTATTTTGATTGTGTACAACTCCTACTTGACCTTCATGCAAATGTTTCAGCTGTGACATTTCATTATGGAACGTCCATGGATTTGATAGGTACGCTCTGTGCATCTGTTTGGCGGTTTATATTCATGCCTCTTGATTATGAATCAAACTAAAGTAGAAGTACATCTTTGCAGGAGCTGGAAGCACTCCATTGCACTATGCTGCTTGTGGGGGTAATTTGAAATGTTGTCAGGCAAGTTATGCTTATATGGGCATTCATGGTTTTTAAACATATTTGTGGTCTCTTTTTAATTTGAAATGATGTTCTTTCTTCTTCTTCTTCTTCTTCAGATCCTCCTTGCTAGAGGTGCCTGTAGGATGACCTTGAACTGCAATGGGTAAAATATTTGATTTGGGTTATGGTGTTCACTCTTGCTATTAGTTACTATACGACATGAATGGAGGAAAACTTTCTATTCTTTCAGGTGGCTTCCTGTGGATGTTGCTAGGATGTGGGGGCGTCATTGGCTCGAACCACTGCTAGCACCCAATTCTGACTCGATAGTACCAACATTCCCGTCTTCTAATTACCTATCCTTGCCTCTTTTGAGTGTACTTAACATAGCAAGGTAAGATTACAATAACTATGCCTATAGATGCATCTTATGACTTTGAAAGAAGTGTTTTGTTATATTTTGTTAAAGGAATCATGTTTTTTTTTTTAAATAAGTAATAAAATTTTATTAAAATGAATTACATACTTTATGCACACAAGATGTGTTGATAACATACAGGTGAAAATTGCATAATCAAATAATTACATACAAAAGATAAGGGAATCAAGAACATATAAGATGGAGTTCACGTCACTTGTGCCTATTGTTTAGGTCATATGATGGTAGGTAGTAATCATGGTTAACTTCTCTTAGAGGATTTTGCTGATATTTAAGGATTTGAGTTTCTTCAAAAGAAATGCTTCTCCTTGTGATGAATTAAAGACTGCCTCCCCGGTGAGGTTTGACACTATTACTGGTTCCTGCCACTAGGTGGAATCTTGTTCTTTTTTTCTTTTTTCCCGGTAATGTGTTTGCTAGGCTAGCAGAGATATTACTAGACTTTGAATCGTGGAAGGCTGCAAAACCATGTGGTTTCCTTTGTTAGCAGATATGAATCACATTGTCTGCTAGCAGTAGCACTCAATGCATGTTGGTTTTGCAGTTTAATTGAAGCTAGGAATTCTCCCTGCTCAAGTTGTTTACTGTTTTTTATATAAAGAAATAAAAAGAAAAAGGTCAAGGAAGCTTAACTAAGTTCAAGTCCATAAATTGGCTTACTTAAGCTTATAATCTGTAACATGTGCTTATACTTTCTTTTTGAAAATTGGTTTTCCTTTTTTGTATCTCTTTTTGGAGATCAGGAGAGGGATTAATGATCTAGATTCTAGACCATATCTGTTCTTTCATGTACATACTTGACAGAGCAGGCTGCTCTGTGTAGACCCTGATATTGCAATGGTGTAAAACTTGTTTAATGATAATAAAACTAAGATGATGCCTTATGAAATCCTCTGCAGAGAGTGTGGATTGCAGTCTTCAACAACCTCCTCTGATGACACTGATGTCTGTGCCGTCTGCTTGGAGAGAGCATGTTCTGTAGCTGCTGAAGGTCTGTTTCCTTTCTTTTGCAGTCTTCCATGCATGTGTGTGGATAAGTAGATATTTTTAGGCAAAACTACATTATTGGTCTCGGAAGTTTACCTTATGATTGTAATTGGTCATTTAAGTTTCAAGCGAGCACGATTGGTCCCTCAAGTTCAAAAAATTAACAATGTTAGTCCTTTTGTTAATTGCCGTTAGTGTTAATGCTTATGTGGCTAACAGAACATTGACATGTCTTTCTTTTAATTGATGTGGTATTTTTTATATATTAAAATGCTAAAACTATTTCAAGATTTACACTTTTACTAGAAGATCTTTTCAAACGTGTAACTATGACACATAAGCTATTTTGAAGAAAAACTTACAAGTCAATTTTAAGTTAATAATCTAATCACATTTAAAATAAAAAAGTAAAAAACCAAAACATTTTGGAAAAAAAAAACCAATTTTCATTGCCGGCGTCTTGTCACTGACCACCCACCCAGGCAAGCTGGACCGTCCATCTCAGTCGGCATTCTACCAAAAACTCCCCAGATCTTACTTTCTTTCTTTTGGATGTTTTTATGGTTTTTTGAAGCATGAAATTCTTTTATTTTATTATTAAGATTTGGATCTTTTGGGGGTGATAGATTGTGGGCAAAGAAGGAGCACAGATAAAAAAAAAAAAGGAAGGAACAAAGTTTTTTGTAGCCTGGTGTGCAGGTGAAGGCAGATTTTTTTATGGACAAACGGAGAAATTCTTTGTAATTTGTAATGGCCACTATTCATTGGCTTCCAAGAAACCCATTACTTCATTATCGTCATTATCTCCTTTTTCTCTCTTGTGCTAGTCTAAAAGTGCAGGTGACCGAAGATTAGAGCTTGAAGTGATACCGATGTTGAGAAAAAGGAATCAATGCTAACATTAAACAAAAAGACTAATGGCTTGTTTGGATGGAGGGGAGAAGGAGGGAGAGTGGAAGAGAGTAAAGTAGTGTTGGCTAAAAATAAGCTAATTTTGTGCTAAATCTACTCTACTCCCCCTCCCTCACCCTCAATCCAAACGGACCATAATATTAAAAAAAATGCCACATCAAAAGATGACGTGTCAATGTATTGTTAGCCACATAGGCATTAGCACTAATGGTAGTTATCAAAAATACTATCATTGTTCATTTTTTAAACTTAAGGGACCAATTGTATTCATAAGGTAAACTTCAGGAGCCAATACTATAGTTTCACCATATTTTTATACCTCTAGTCTCCTTTTTTTCCTTTTGTTTTCCTGATATTGTTATATAATTTGTTCTTCTTCTTTTGATTAATTTGTAGCCAAAAGATAATTAAGGTTATAAAGATAAAGTTTTAGTAGTCATTGATCCGAACATCCTTTTGTAAGGAGTTTTAGAAGTTTCACCCTGGTCTTTTTGGTTCTTTTGCTTGGAGTCAAAGCCCTCTGCGGTTACTTTGAGGATAAATTATGAGGGATAAGGATAGGGATTTAGAATAATGTTATCACTACTATATCTTTAGATACCATGGTGAATTTTAGGGATTTTTTTAGCTAACCTTGACTGGCTGATTGTTACTAATTGATTGACTTAATGGTTTCTCATTCATGGATGAGTTCATAATATAGAGATCATTATGAAAGTCTGTTAGACATCCATACAGCTAGACAATGCTTGAGTTTGGAATATACAGAACACAATGTGAACTACATATGAGTAGGCACTGGCTTTCATTGTTGTATGTTATACTGTAAACCTGAACTCATCAAGAGAGCTGTATATATGCAGCTTGAATTTTTTTTGTCGGTAATTTGTAAATCTTATTGATAAGCGATACATGCTCAAAATAGTGAAGCAAACGGTAGCTTCAGTTTACTAGTCATAGAACTTGAGTCACTGCACCGAAGTATTGGGGTTTGAATCTGATTACCTAAGATCTCATAAATGATACGACTTTAGATGGATGATGTAATTGAAAAAAAAATGCCGATAAAATAAATATAGTTGAGATATAGGTGTTGAGATTGGCAGGGGAAGCAAATGAACTAAAAACAGAGTAGATTTTTCTTCATCATTCCAGCACTACAGTAAAGTTTTTATACACAGGAGTTCATCCAATAGAAATAGGAAGCTTACACACGGATAACTTTCAGCCACACAACTAAACACAACATTACAAAGTTAACTAACAACATATTGAGTTAACAAAAGATATAACATAATTAAACATGACAGAATACTCTGCATTTACAGAACATAAACCTCAACACACCCACATACAGGCCCCAAGTGACAATATGTGGAAAAAGATGAGGCAGAGATGTCTAGAGAATTCTGGGACATGGATTCACCTTTTTTGGAATCCAATGGGTGATACCAAGAAGGGTATTTGATTTACTACATTGTTGGCAAGGTCACTTTGGGTGGCATCAGAGTATTGAAATCTGGAAGGCTATCCCACCTTGCTTGATGTGGTGTATTTGGATCAGAAGAAATGCAAGAGGCTTTGAAGGGTGTGAATGGAACTTACTGGAACTAAAAGGACTATTTATGAAGTCCCTCCTAGAATGGATGACAGCTTCCGGGATGTTTTGCTTTTCTAGTTTATCCAACCTTATTGATTTTTGCAACTTGAGATCTTAGCTTGTTGAGTTGATAGTATACTGCCTGTGCACTTTTTGTATTTCTTAATAAACTTTTTTATTACCTATAAAAAAAAGAGTTGTCTAGGACAGTTCAGTCATTAACAAAAGATTTGTAAGTGGACCTATGAGAAGGGTTAGTTGAGTTGTTCAAGGAGCATAAGGGAAAAGGGGGGGGGGGGGGGGGAAATGATGTGGTTGAAGCAGCAAAAACTTGTCAAAGGGGATGGCCAGAGAAAAATGGTTTATTAGCTGACACTCATTAGTTGAGTATATATGGTGTTAGATGCTTAATGTTAGAACTGTGCGTGAAGTACCCTTGACTGTGTTCTGATGGAACCACACTTGTTATGTTGCGCCAGACTAGAGTTGGATGGTAGAAAAGGTTCATATACCACTGGTAGAAATTATGAATTATCTCTTTGTGAAATAATATATTAGAGGCAATCAAGATGGATACAGTAGTCCTCTTTTGCCAATTTATTTTCTTTAGACTTTAATTAAATTTCAATTCAAACATTCACTGTAGTTCTTAAAATACATTCACCAATGAGCTTTTCTTGAATTTGCATAGTTTTTTTGGCAGAAGAATCATAAAATAATACAACTCACTGCCGCCATTAATGTGAGCATTTTCTGATTGAAATTGTCACACTGGCCTACAGCTGTTTTGACATGGTTGACTTCCCATTGTAATGTTCTTGAAGTTGTTAATTCATTGTACTTATATGCTTGCTTGAATCAACTGGAGTACAGATATGAGGGATCTTGTTGTGTGATCCTTGCTGCCTCCTAGGTCCACATGGTTGTTCTTACTCTCATCAAATTAATAACTTCCATTGTCATTTCCTCTAATGTCAGAGCTAGACTTGTCATTATCCTTTCCTCTGTTTTTGAGGTTTGGGTGATGGGAAGGAGGAACAACTCAGATTTAATCAACCATGCAGTCGTATAACTTCCTCTGTCTCACTTTGATGTGAAAGCTAGACTTGTCATTATCCTTTCCTCTGTTTTTGAGGTTTCGGTGATGGGAAGGAGGAACAACTGAGATTCAATCAACCGCATGAAGTTGTAAAATTCTTTTTTTTTTTAAGTGAGAGAGAGAATGGAGGAAGGGAGGAGGGGAGGAGGGGGTTGCCTTTTACTCTTGGCCACCAAAGTGAGCATGAAGCTCTCAATTCCTATGAAAAGCTTATGGCCACATTGGCCAGTGTACCTTCTCCTGCCATCAGCATCATTCATGGTTGAGAGAAGTGCTAAGTAAATTTTCCTTTATATATGATCATCTGAAACTGTTTTATGATTAATTGTTGAAACATTGAAAATTTACTGTATAGTTTTTTCATCCATAAAGTCATTACTAAACAGCATGCACATTACATTTTTCTATTTTTGGTGGGTAATTCTTCCAATTACTTGGTGAAACACTTCCACTTATCTGTTGATTTATTTGTGATTTCAGGGTGTGGGCATGAGCTTTGCGTAAAATGTGCTCTCTATCTTTGTTCGACAAGCAACATTCCTTCTGAATTGGTGGGCCCACCTGGGTCCATTCCATGCCCTCTATGTAGATATGGAATTATCTCTTTTGTCAAATTGCCTGGTTCTTTGTCCAAAGAAAATAAGATACATATCTCCCTTGGACTTTGTACCCCATGCATGCTTCACCCTCGTGATCCTGACCATCAATCTCCTGCTCGTACACCAGAGATCCGAAAGAATCGTGTGGCTTCTGTTTCTTCAGAACTCTTCTGTCCAGTCACCTGTAGCCCATTTCCTTCTGTTGCCATGCCTTTGTGCACCTGCAATGATGGCCCGTGCCCATCATTTGAACCTCGGGAGGTAGAAACGCAAGATGAATCACCACAACGCTCACAATCAACATCAGTGGATCATGAGAAGATGGAAGGGCCAAGACTGGAGAGAACCAGTTGTTCAAGCATGTTTTGGGGCAGAAGAAGCTGCAGCAGAGAGCATCAATGCAACTCTGAAATAAATGCATGACAACATTAGTGGATGGTCTATTCTTCTGCCCACCTGGATAGATATATTTATTAAGAGCAGTGCAGTCCAGGGTTGTCTGATCTCAACTGTCACAAAAATGAATACACACAAATCCATGTTAGCTTCCGGTATTTGTTTGGCAGCTACATGGCGACAGATATGGGTCTTGCATCATCGGTATTGGTTTGGTGGCTACATGGCAACAGATATGGGTCTTGCATCATCGCATTTTGATGGCATTCTGGATTGTTTTTTAAGATATTTAGAGAGAGGGTTGTAAAATTTTTAATATTGGGATTGTAATTGATTGTAAGTGAATGTCAAAAGAGAACAGGAATATTTTCTTTCCCAAAAAAAAAAAAAAAAATTACTACGGGGGCTTGTATGCTAATGATCCTAAATGTAGAGTTTTTTAGAATATTCCTGTCATACTTTTGATTCTGTTAAGCAAGAAAATATGTAACCTATCATTCTGTTATTGCCTCTGGATTTGGTTCCTTTAGGCTCAAATTATAGGGCATGTGCACTTTCTTCTGGATTAACATCCAGTGAAGTGCACATAAGTAACCTATCATTCTGTGAAAATTGGAGTTTTTTAGGTTGTTACAGATTTGTCTACTGTCATCTAGAATGTGAGATGTTTGTCATTGTTAAACTGTCTGATTTTTTCTATGATTCTATAAATGAATCATGGCTTCTCTCGCCAGAAGGAAGTACTAAACAGAATGTTCTCTCAGCAACGGTAAGGAGGAATCTATGAAGCACCAATTTTTGAAATGTCTCTGGGCGGTGCAATTGTGATCCCTAGCTCTATGACCATTCATTTGCAACTCTGGCCCCTAGCTTAATAAAGTCAATGTCTATGAATCTATCAAGATAATTTATGTTTCAACCTTTTATGTGCCAGCTCAAATGGCACGTCCTCCACTTATAAGTTCTATGTGGAGGGTGAGGTTGTGGATTCAAGAACTATTTGGATACGTGTTTAACTTATCAATCAAAAAACCTTATGCGATCACTTATGGATGATTAGCAGCTCAATTAGAAAGGGAGTTAAGTCTAACCCAAGTGGCTAGGCCTTTCAAAGACCATAAGATAGCATGGAACGAATTGGGGTTTCAACAAGATGAAGGTGAAGTAACCGAAATGGTTGTAGTTCCCAGTAGCCTAGGTGAAATGCAAACTATTGAGGAAGATTAGATATCGATTTGGGGTAGTGTCGTAGGGAGCAATAATGCTGTGTATGCTTTTGTAATTGGATCAGGCCAGTTATCCAAGCACTAGAAAGAGATGGGCATAGGCCCTTCCATTCTTTTGTTTTGCTGGTCTAGCCTTAATAAGGTTTTCAATTCTTCAAGCCAATAAAAAAAAAGTTTATGAATTACCTAATAATTTATCAGACTTATTGAAGTAAAATGTAATGATAGAAATACTTAAGTTATGTTTGGTAACAGTTTTTGTTTTCTATTTTCAAATACTTATTTTTGAGAAAATAAAGAAAAAACTCTTTTTTTTTTTGTATTTTTGAAATAAAAAACATATTTGGTTAACTGAAATTAAAAAGATGGTTTTTTTAAAGAAAAGATAGAAAATACTAAAATATGTTGTTACTAGGATTTGAACTTTAATACTAACTCATTAAATAAAACAGATTCATTAAATTAGATGCATATTTTCATTGACTTTTAAAAATTAGAACTGAATACAGTATTTTTCATGTTTTTAGTTTTATTCACAAATTGAGTTTTGAAAATAGTTTTTGTTTTCTGCTCATTTTAGGTTGTCAAACAAGTTTTTTAGTCTTAAAAATAGAAAATTATTTTTAAAAACAGAAAAAAAAAAAAAAAAAAAAAACAGTTACCAAACATACCCTTAATCTTGTAAAAGTAATTAATTCTAGTCTATCTTCTCAAACAAAAAAAAAACACCTAATTCTCATATAAAGGCTTAAATGGTGGGAAAACTGAGTCTCAAGCTTACAAATGTATTAAATTGTCTTTGACAACAAATCAACCTCGTTAATAGCTCCCTACAAATTAATTGTCTAAATATATGTGCATATTGATAGAATTAATAATCTATTATTGACTGATCAAACGCATAGGAAATAGATTTGTTGTAAATATTTTGCTCACCTCCAATTTAACGGTGGCAAATGATCGATGTAAGCTTTTCTTTTTAGTATGCGAGGAATAATTCTAAAAACTTTAGTAGAATAACATTTGTGATAGACAAGTGATAATCACCGTCAAGCAATTCTCCTTCAGGTCAAAGAAAAGTAATGATTTTCCATAGTTAAAAAACACTAGGTCAAAAGAAAACAAAGTAGAGGAGAAATAATATTCTAATTGCAAAATAGGGGGCACCTTACCCATAAGGGTGACACGTTTTAGGCATTCACCAAAAAATAGGAGGACCCATCACAATCTAGGAACACATCCCATTGCTAATTGCTTCTTCACCTACGCACTAACTGGGAATACATGGCTAGATCTGATGCTACATTCAATCTTATCATCAACTAGATCCTTAAAGAAACCTAAAAAGTTGTAGGACCCAGAAACTTCTGAAACCTAGCAGTAGTACGGAACTTGTCCAAGACAACAGTTTCCCTGTCCAACTGAGAGGGCACCTAGGACACCAAGTACCAAGAAGAAAACAGTTTTTTCTGGTTTCTTTATTTTTTATTTTTATATACTTCAAAACTTCATTGTTAATTAAGGGTGCTTTAAAATAATTACAATTTTTTTTTAATTGTCAAAGTGACACAGATTAATGAAACACTCTAGTTACACACAAATTCACACCTAAATCCACCTCATACTTAATTGCTAACTTATGATTGGTATATTCAAATTTACTTTTTTATCAAGTACTTGCTATAGTCTTATATATAAATATTATGTTCCAATTACAAGTTCACACTAAAAAATGATATGAAAATGAGTGTAAATTTGGATGTCTTTAAACTGATCATAGTTGAATTGGTGCTAATTAATACGTACTTATCAATAATAAATTCATATAAAAATACAGTTATTACAATCAAAATTTGTTATGTTAGTATGTATCCCTATCACAATCAATAATAGATCAAAATTATGAATAATCCGTGGGTATATTTTTTTGATAATCAAGATGTGGGTATATAGAAACTATGAAAATGATACTTTTTATCAAATATAGTACCTGTGTTTTTTTAAATGCAAATACAATACATCTTTTAACAAGAAAATAAAAGGGAGGAACACCAATACCTACCAAACTTAAACCAGTGTGATAAACTGATAATACACCCATACTGAAAAGATTAAATTAAAAAAAAAAAAAAAACTTTTATTGTCTCCCATTGATTATTGTCATTCTATTCCTTACTTTGAATCATCTATCGTCTTCTTGCAGCAGTTTCTCTCTGTGCATTGAAGTACACTGCAGCCACTGGCAGTCCCAAACCATTCTCTGCTGAGAATCTTCTTGTGTTGAAATAGTCTCTTGTAGTTGGAGGCCTCACTGTTTGTCTTCCTGTCTGCTTGAACAAGATGAACACGTACCTATGGATGCCAACCACCGGTTTGGGAGTCTCATAGCTCACAATTTCTTTGCCTGTTTAAACAACATACCAATAAAGTGAAAGTCATTAATGTTTTAAGCAAAAACCATTCAACAATGTCGATGTCACAGCATGGCAAACACAATCTTCTTACTTTTTTATAATAGTATATAATTATATAACTTATTCTGATCAGATCGAGTAATATCACTTATTGACACATTTTTAGTACACACTAATTACAACAGGCAATGTCAGCGGCTGTTAAGATGTTATGTTGAGTAATATATAAACTCACCAAAGGAAGCATCAGTTGTACCAGGAATATCTGTGACCATCCTGATCAAAGATATATTTGAAGTAAAAAATTCTGCGAAAAGTCTTGAATGCAGTGTGTACAAAAAGAAAAAAAAAAACTAGTGCTTGATGATACAAACCAGTGGAGGTGTTCTCTTAAATATGGATCACTAGGACTTGGAGCATCTGGGTCTGTCATAATCTTCAAGAAAAATAAAAGTTCACACAGTATTTGTAGCATTTGTTATACGTAATAGCTGAAAAATATATTGTAATACAACATGATCAAAGGCCAAGTTATATTTATCTTCAAGAAGAAAAAAAACTCACTATTGTATAAGCAGTCCTCATGTCATCTCCACCAATCTCTACGCGAGGTTTAGAAATAATGACAGAAGGCATGAACTCGTGGCCATTGGCAACTTGCTTGTTAGAGTTGTAAATTACATTCAGTCTAACACTTGGAGTGAAAATATCTACCACCTCTCCCACTACTCTCCCCACACTTAGTGGTCCACATAGTGGTTCTATGAGCCTCGACATTAGAGAAAAAAATAATGTATAACTTAGCTAGGGAGAGAGTGAAGTACTTTGTGTTAATGTTGGTGCAATGGAAGTGTGGTTATGAGGGGGTGTTTTTATAGGCACAAGGAGGAAAGAGACTTCAATAGCATGGATTAGAGGCTTAAAGATTCTATAAAAAAAAAGTTATTAAAAAAAATCCATAAATTAAAGGGTTAGTGTCTATATGTGTATTATTTATACGGAAAGGACATGCGTTGTGTGCAAATTTAAATGTCTCTTTCCAAGAATAAGGAAAGATGCCACTATATATAGAGGTTATAATTTGCTGAGTTTGTTCTAAGATATCCCTCTCAAAACATTTTGTGTAGCAGAATCCAACATGTCTTTGGCTTATTGGTTGTGGTGGGAATAGAGAATATATATGTACAACTTTTTCCCCACTATAATTCAAAAAAAAACTTTTTCCCCACTACAATACCATATCTTTGGGAAATTGGAATTCGGCTTTTAAGGTGCTTCTCTATATGCACATACTTTCTCATATTAAAAAAGGCTAACAATACATCCACATAAAATAAATAAATAAAAAGGCAAACAAATATCTTCTCAATAAGGGAACGTCTTTTTAATTAAATGGAGGACAAGGTGCTTGTTATCTACTTATATTACTTGTTTTATTTTATTTTTTTTATTATTGGAATTATATTACTTGTGTTTGGCTTTAAATGGAATGGGACAACATAAATTAAAAGCCCTAGAATAATGTTTCTTTCGTAAATAACTATAGATATTTTCCTCTTCTTTTTGGGACAGATTGCTGCAAGTGTACTCAATTTTTTTTAGTCCAAAAAAAATATATAGGCTTAGCTTACTTTTAGTACTTTGTTAACTAGATATATCATTTTATTTTAAATATATAATGACAAGTGGTAGTGGATTTTAATCTCCACATTTTATTTAGTTAATAGGTGATATGACAGTCTCTCATTAAAACAAAAAGAGATTTATTTTAAAACAATACTGGAGGTAATTAAGCCAAACCCAAAATATATATGATTATGGTTGTTCAACTTTTGAAGTTAACAAACCCCCCCCCCCCCCTCCCAATGCAAGAGTAGTTATTAACAAAACTGACCTGACTGATTAGACCAGAGACCTTTGGTCCGAATATTTTATTGGACCATTTCTAAACAAGATCCTATTAAACTCAGTGGGTTTGTGGCAACCCATGTAACCTAGATGGGTTTTTATCACCTGGTTAAGTTTATGAAATTTGTAAAATCACATCTATAAATCCACTTTATTGACTTTTGTACTGTTTAATTCGTTATAATATAGTAATTTAAAGAAGAGAGAACCTATTTTTTTATATTAAAAATAGAACTTTTTAGTCTATTTGCTTACCTTCAAGACTCTCATCCTATTAGAAGACTACTCTATTATTGTGAAGCCTTAATTTTAAATTAAAATGACTATTTTATAGTCAAATGCCTTTTTTTAAAAAAAATATTTATGTTATGATTTCTCAAAAATATTTATTTAAAAAAAAAATTAATTGACTATGCGGTTTGACCAATGACCCATTAGCTGAACTAATGACACAATAATTTGGCTCATAGACCAGATTAATGTTCGGGCTGGATTTAATAACTATAGCCTCAATCAAATAAAAAGCCCTAGTGGTATTGCTACGTGAGTAATTAGCATATCATGCATCTAAAGTCTAAAGACTCTAAACCACTTAATCTATGGAGACTACAACCACTTGGCAACCCTTAAGATCCAACAAGCACTAAACTTATATGTTAATAGGGTATAGTTATTCGATAACAATAAACTTTATCAATTGAGTTAACTCTTTTGATATATATTAATGATTGCTTTTAAAATGTACATTATATATTAGTCCCACGGTTGGACTCAATTTAACATATATTATGTACTTGTACTGTTGTACATATATGTGAACTTGGCTAAAATGGGGGAAAAAATTGCAACCTAGCTATATAAAGTTTGATAGAGGAAAACCCGTATATGTTGAGTCCTCTTTGGCTCATGATTTAATGAGTTTATCTTCTTCTTAATAAAGTTGCTATATTCTTATAAAAAAAAAGTTTGTCCCATAATTTTTGTTTTTCATTTTGTACATTTAGAACATAATATAGGTCATTCCTATTATTAAAAAAAAAAAAAAAAAAAAAACATAATAAAAAATATATATAATAGGCCATCCTGGAAATTTTCTTATTATATGCCTTATATTATTTGATTAATTTCTTAAATGGAAAATCTAGGATTTTTTTAGTGTAATATAACTTTTAGAATTAAAATTTTGTTTTAAATTGATCTTAGCATTATAAATTCTTTAATGCAGATGCCTTGAGCGTTATGCGGTAATACCCTACTAATTTCTTTTCTTTCTTTTTTTTTCTTTTTTTGGAGAAGATACGTTACTAATGGCTGATTCAACATATTCTCGATTTCTTCTAAGAATAATACACGTTTAATTTCAAGAAGTAACATTGAAGTGAATTTTTCAGTAGCGTAATCAACATAAGGAAGCATTTGGTTCAAAGTAAACAGAATTTATTTCTAAGAAAAGAAAAGGCATAGCCCACTAATTGAAGCAGTACGTTGACTTAATTCACTCAACATATTCTTCTTTCCTTTTGCTTAAATTTCTTCATTCCTTTATAATTTCAAGTAACCAACTTTGGTGTGGCTTTCTGAATTGGGTAATTGATATAGAATTCAGTACTTCATCCTAATGACAGTACTGATTCCCAACATTATTTAAAAAAAAAAAATGGTTATCGTGTGCATCCTCTTCTTCTTTGTACATATCCCAGGCCTTGCCCATAGATTAGGGTTCCTATAACTAATCCGTAAATTAATAATAACTAATTCATATTGATTTTTTTTTTTTTTTTTGAGAAACAAACACACACTCACACAGAAGGGAGCGGAAAATAGATTCTAATACAAAGACACACAATAAAAGAGTGTAGTTATGAGTATAAAAGTCACAAGATATATTTATTTTAATAAAAAAAAAAAAAAAAAAGATAATATGTAGCTACATTACCTTTAAGTGTGATGTAGTAGATTTTCTAATTAAACTCAAACACATAATTTTATTGAATTTAACTGTCATTAGAAAAAAAATATTGTTTGTCTTTCCTTGGACAATAAAACCATATGTTTAAATTTTAATTGAAAAATATATTGATAAGATTCTAATAGTTCAGTGGAAGAAAGAAACGACGGAATTAAGAATTGGAACAAGGTATAAGAAGGAGAGAAAGAATAGGGAAGCAAAACAATGTAATTCTTATCTGAATGTCCTTTACAATAACCTCCCTTTCCCTATAAGTATTGCACCCCTTAACCAACTAACTAACTACTTAACACCCCGGCTCAACCAACTAACAGCCCACAATAGCAGTATAGCTCAACTGCACTAATCACTGCACACACCCACGCACCCTCATGCAGGCACACATGCACCCCCTTGCAAGTACACACACACCACCTTGCACACACGCACACACCCCCTGCACACCCTTACACAACTACAACTGTCACAATTACTTATAAATGTCCACAATAGCATACCACTGTCAACAATACACCACTGCCATATAGAATGAAGTTGACAAGATTCTCAAAAAACAAAAAAGAAAAGGGGGGAAAGTTTTAATAACAAAGAAAGCTAGGAAGAAAAGATAAAATCATAAAGTACCATCCCCCCACCCAGCCTAAAATTCAGAGTAATTAACTTGATTGAAATGAAATATACATATTGCCCTATTAAATTAAGAGTAATTTTTTAGGGACACAAAATTTTTATAGGTTTATTTATTTATTTTTTATTTTTTTATAAATGTTAAATGTTACAATTAAGTTGTAATTGAAATTGCATTACTTTCATAATCCCAATTCTAAGCCAACAATTATTTGAAAGTAATTGAAAATTTGAAATTACATTACTTATATAAATGTTAATGCTACAAAATATAATAAATTTTTTGCTAAAAAAATAAGCAAATAAACAAAACAAAACAAAACAAAAAAGCATGTAAAACCAAAAGGTATTTAGAGAAGGTGCAGACTCTTATCCGGAGGTCTATAGTGGATGAATCAAATAAAGCTTTTGATGGATGATATGTATTTGAGTGAAATTACATTACTTTTACAATCCCAATTCTAAGCCAACAATTATTTGAAAGTAACTGAAATTACATTACTTTTATAAATGTTAATGTTACAAAATATCATAAAATATTATTGTTAAAAAATAAAAAACGAACAAAATAAAACAAAAAAAGCATGTAAAAACCAAAAGGAATTTAGAGAAGGTGCAAACTTTAGTATGGACGTCTATAGTGGATGAAGGACAAAATGGGGATATATCACTTTCGGCAAAAAATTTTAGCAAAATGCTCAATTTCTGAAACTATTTAAGGATATGCTCTTATTTTAAAATTCGATTTTATCAAAATCGAGTTTTAGTGTAGAATTCGAATTCATAGAACTCGAGTTTTTTGAAAATTTTCAAGTGGAACTCGAGCTCCACAAATTTTTTTTTTCTTTTTTTAAGTTTAATTTGACTATAACTCAATTTTTAAAAAATCGAGTTTTAAAATAAGGACATATCGCTAGATAGTTTCAGAAATTGGGCATTTTGTTGGAACTTTTTGCTGAAAGGGGTATATCCCCATTTTGGCCGTGGATGAATGGAATAAAACTTTCGATGGATGACACGTATTTGAGTGAAATTACTTACATTACTTTCACAATCTCAATTCTAAGCCAACAATTATTTGAAAGTAACTGAAATTACATTACTTTTATAAATTTTAATGTTACAAAATATACTAAAATTTTGTTGTTAAAAAATCAGAAACAAACAAAATAAACAAAAAAGCATGTAAAAACCAAAAGGAATTTAAAGAAGGTTCAGACTCTAATCCGGAGGTCTACAGTGGATGAATGGAATAAAGCTTTCGATGGATAACACATATTTGAGTGAAATTACATTACTTTCACGATCCCAATTTTAAGCCAACAATTATTTGAAAGTAACTAAACTTACATTACTTTTAGAAGTTAATGTTACAAAATATAATAAAATTTTGTTGTTAAAAAATCATAAACGAGCAAAATAAAACAAAAAAAAGCATGTAAAAACCGAAAGGAATTTAGAGAATGTGCAAACTCTAGCCCAGAGGTCTATAGTGGGTGAATGGAATAAAGCTTTCATGGATGAGATGTATTTGAGTGAAATTATATTACTTTTGCAACCCCAATTCTAAGCCAACAATTATTTGAAAGTAATTGAAATTTCATTACTTTTATAAATGTTAATGTTACAAAATATAATAAAAATTTCTTGTTAACAAATAAAAAATGAACAAAATAAAACAAAAAAGAATGAAAAAAACCAAAAGGAATCCAGAGAAGGTGTAGACTCTAGTTCAGAGGTCTACAGGGAATGAATGGAATAAAGCTTTCGATGGATAACACATATTTGGGAAAAATTACATTACTTTCACAATCCCAATTCTAAGCCACCAATTATTTGAAAGTAATTGAAATTAAATTACTTTTATAAATGTTAGTGTTACAAAATATAAAAAATTTTTGTTGTTGAAAAATAAAAAATGAACAAAATAAAACAAAAAGGCATGTAAAAACCAAAAAGAATTTAGAGAAAGTGTAGACTCTAGTTCAAAGGTTTACAGTAATGAATAGAATAAATTTTTTGATGGATGACACTAATTTGAGTGAAATTACATTACTTTTACAATCCCAATTTTAAGCCAAAAATTATTTAGAAGTAATTGAAATTACATTACTTTTATAAATATTAATGTTACAAAATATAATAAATTTTGTTGTTAAAAAATAAAAACAAATAAAATAAAACAAAAAAGCATGTAAAAACAGAAAAGAATTTAGAAAGAGTGCCGACTCTAATCCAGAGGTCTACAATAGTTAAATGGAATAAAAGTTTCAATGGATAACACGTATTTGAGTGAGAACGAAAGAAGACTATTATGTCTGCCAAAAACTTCAAATTAAATAATTTTTTACGTTGTCAAACGTCCATAAAAGCTTTTTCCGTTATTCCTTTACACTGACATGGCTCTCACATCCTTAATCATCAGCATAAATTAAGGGTAAAAATATCTACTTTTTTGGTCTTTTGGCCTTTTGAGCACTGACACGTCTCCCACACTTACAAGAATCTCTCAATCTTTCTCCGTCAATTTAGCCACGTGTCTTTCTTTTGGGTGTATGATGTGATTTCCTATAGTATGGCATTTTTTTTAAGGGTAAATAAGAGGATTCCACACTCAAATCATGCCATTAGCTGTGATTCATTTCACAAGTGAAACCTCTCTCTCTCTCTCTCTCTCTCTCTCTCTCAATTTTCAAATGATAGCTTTTTATTATTAGATTAACGTACCAATCAATTTTTAATGTAAGCGAAGATTAAATTTTAAATTATTTATTCAGCCATTAGAGACTTTACTAATTGAGTTAACTAAAACCCATCACAAGTGAAACTATATTGCCATTAGTTGTGTCGCATTTTACAAGTGAAACTATATAAAAATAAGGTTAAAATACAAATGGTGCCCACTATATTTGACTAAAATTAATTCCAATTCTTTTACTTTACTTTAAGTTTTAAATTTATTCATCAACAAAAAAAAGTTTTAAATTTATTCAATTCAAAGAATGAGTGTAACACCTAAGGTCTAAGTTTACAACTAGGGTTCTTCTTATTATTTAATAGACTAAGATTCACCTAGTAAACATTTGATATGAGACTTACCATACACCTACATAAATCACATTTGGCTTTACAATATGAGCAAAAGAGGCAGTCACCTAAGGTCCCTAAGTAGAAGAAGAAAAAAAAAAAAACCCCCATAATTTTAACCAATATAGTTATTTCTTTCATTATAATAGTATCAATTAAGTTCAAATATTAGTTAATAAATAAAATATTATTTTTTATCAGAAGAAAAACTCTATGTTTACAATTTTTTCACAATAAATATTAAGTGACAGGTTGTTACTAACTATGGTAGTTAAAAAAGTAATTTCAGTAGTGAATTCAAATTAGAACTAGTAACAACTTAACACCAAATTTTTTTTTTTTTGTGAAAATACTGTAAATGTAGCACTTCTAAAAAAACAATACACAACAAAATTTTACAACAGTTAAGTTAACAAATTTTTACTAGTTCTAATCTAAAACTACCGTTAGTATCACTTTTTTACTTTCCACTATTAAATGACCCATCAATAGTTGTGGAAATTTTTGTCATATTTTTTTTCTTTAAAATTTCTCAAAAAAAAAATCTACATGGTTCATGTTAATTAATAATTTTGCATCTATAACAAGAGAATAAAGTTTAAGTAATTTTCTTTTACAAAAATCATATTTTAATATATAAAGGCCTTAATCCATTTTTCGCCTTAGACCCCCAAATGCATTAAGTCGCTCTTGTACACAACACACACTCAAACACATCATAAGATTCACCTAGTCCATTACTTAGGGCATGTTTGGTAGACCGTAATAGACGTTGTAATGTAATAATTATTTTTATGGTTTAACTATTCATTAATTTGATAATGTTTTTAGGGTCCTGCTAACGAATGCCCTTAGGGCATTGGTTAACAATCCATTTTAAGAAAGCTTTTACATCACTTTTATGGGAAATGAAAAAAACTGTCAAAACATTTATTACTTTATTTCATTTTCCCATAAAAACTTTCCTCAAATGGATTGTTAACGAATGCCCTAAGGGCATTCGTTAGCATTTCCCATGTTTTTATTATAGGAAATATTCATTCCTTATTAACATCTATTCTTCAAAATGAGGAATAACTATTCATTTTTAAAATGTCTACAATAGTTATTCTTTAGTAGATGCATTAATTTCTAAAATTAATGTATTTTCAAATAAAAAAAAATTTCATATATACATAACAAGTATAACAATAAAAAAAAAAATCATTAAAATTATCGCATCTCTCTCTCAAATTTAAAAAATATTATTTTTAAAGATTTATAATTGTATGAATAAGATATTTTCTAAAATAAATCTTTAAATTTTATTCTAATATTACAAGTTACAACTCACAACAAACTTGTGAATATATTTAGTTATTTCATTACAACACATTTTATTTCTAATAATAAAAATTACAATTTTTATCATCTTTCTCTTTCAGTGTACCAAATGTGCCTTTAGTAAACGTCTAATGTGAGACTTAGCATATACATGCACAGTACACACTCAAACACATCCTAAGATTCACTTAACCCCCACGCAAGAACTTGTGTTCAGCACGCTAACCATTAAGGCAAGTCAGCTTCTTGGGTCTTTATGTTACAAATTATTGTATTTATTTTATATAAATTAAATTAATAATTTTTACTTTGTCAAGGTTTGACCTCAACCTCAGTCCAACTTTGAAAAAATAGCTAAAACATTAAAAAAAAACCTAAATCTCTAGTCTTCCAGACTAACAATTTGAACTTTTGAAGGGCTAAGAAATGAGTGTGGTAGGCCCTTTAAGTTGAAGCTGAGCATCGGATTTGGGCTTGGTAGTATATCAGGCCAATCCCACTCTTGAATACCTAATTTTTAAAGCCCAATAGCTAAACTTTGGGTAAGGCTGTATCCCTATTTATGTACGTAGTTGGGCCTTTTAGGCCCCATAATACGACCACATTTCATGTGCCGGTTTTCCCCAAGCACATGGCCATTTTTTTATGTATCGTTGGGCGAGTTTTATCCTGATGTTTTCATAGTCCCCTCCATAATAAATTGTTCAGTAACTTTTAGTCTTTAACATCATATTTCTTATCCATAAAGTAGAGTAGTATTACTTTATTTTTTAGTCCTAATCGACTATTATTCTACTTTAATACCTTTTTCATTTTCTTTTTTTGGTCAAGTTACCCATTACCATTTTGCTTGAAAGACTGATTTTCAGAGAGAGAGAGAGAGAGAGAGAGAGAGACCGACTCTTTTAAATCCACGAAATTTTTGTGAATGGTGAAATGTACTGAGGACATTTTCATTTTGACTACTTTAAACTTTAAAGTATCTCCTTTGCTAAAATGTCGCTATTGTTAAATGGGCTTTTGATAGTGTTGTCCATAATAAACTAGGCCTATCTCTATCTCCAAGCTCTATGTTGGCATTTTGTTTTGTTTTGTTTTTGGAGAATAGGAAGTATTTTTATTTTGTGTGGCCCTCTTGTCTCTTTTGTTGTTCTTGACTTCTTGCCTTTATGTTTTTTGGTGACAATAAAGATTTAGTATTTAGCAAAAAGGAAAAAGGACACAAAACTTTGAGCTATTCTCAAATCTCGAGTTCATGCAACATTTTGATGTGTGATGAGTGTATGAGAATCCTAGGGAGCATTATGTATAATTTGCTTACAATTAAATTTTTTTTTTTTTGCAATAAAGTAAAGGGGAGGGGGAGGGTTTTTAATTTTTTTTTTTTTAAAAAAAAAAAAACTTAAGGGGCATGACCCCTGCCCGCGGCCACTGATTTCACTAGTCATATAAAGTAATTACCATAATTAAAAATTGGCTAAATGCAAAACGGACTCTTTAAGTTTTTCCATAATTCATTTTAGTTCTCTAACTTTATTATAATTCATTTCAATCATTGAAGTTTCAAATTTATTCAATCAAGCCTCTTTGTCAACTTTCTATAAAATTTATTGTAAAATAAATTCTAGAAAATATTTTTTAATCATTAATTGGATTTTTTTCAATTAAAAAAATTTGAAGAAAAAATTTGGGCAATTAACCACAACATATAACAAAATTTGATAAAAAAAAACCTTAATTGAATAAAATTGAAACTTAGATGAATGAATTGAATGAAAATAAAGTTAGAATATTGAAATGAATTTTGACGAAACATAAACATAATTAATAAATAAAATAGATATGGTTATTTTATTGTGCTTATCTTATGTTGAAAAGCCCAACAATTTGTTGGATTTCGACTAAAACCTCACTGAAAGGCTTATATAACATTTTATAGGCAAAACTTAAATATAGTACCTTATGTACACCTTTTAAAATTAAAACACCTATCCATTTACTTAACTAATAAAACTGCCATTTAACACTCCGTTTATTTCAGCTTTGTTAATTTTAACATGATTAGACTGATTTGCATAACATGATATGCATAGTGGTTAATATTAACATGTATATCGTATGGATCATATATAAGTGCACATCAATCAAGCTCATTAATGGCATGTATAAACATATATATTGTATGCATTGTATTGAATTGGCAAATTGGACATATTATGGAATACATAAACATGTGGATTTATAATTTGAGCAAAATTTAGATACAGTAACTCAGGTACGTATTTTAAAATTAAAACACCTATCCATTTACTTAACAGTGAAACTACCGTTTGCTCCTCCCGTTCTCTCTCTCCCTTTGTTCTTCTCTATCGCTCAGACTGGATGAAGTAGACGAATTAATCTAGCTCTTTGAATCAATGGACACGCTCTGTTTGTGCAGGTATGTACGAGCTAAATCTCATTATAGGTTTTCAATTATAGTTGCTGGGTTTGTGTCATTTTTGAGTTTGGTAGAGTTTTTCTTTATTGATTATGATCTGGGTATAAATGTTCTAGAGTACTTTTAAATGTCTATATAGGTAAAACTGTGAAAGTAATCGCCATCCACATCGAAGAACTACTAACACTCAGTAGTGGTACACTCATGGTTGCTCTAGAAGCTTATAAACCATGAGTGAGGCGCTTCTTTATGTGATGTGGGACAAACTCCCACCCCTTTAGAACAAAATCTTGAGGGCCTGGCTCTCCAAAGAGAACAAACATGATTGCGAGGGCTGATACAAAAATCTCCCCTACAATTATTATTATTATTATTATTATTATTATTATTATTTTTGGTTGAGAAAAGATCAAGATTCGAGATTATGCATTGATTCAACCCCACACGTCAAGCAAGACTTAAATTATAGTACACAATAAAAACGATAGCATCAATTATTTCTTGGTAGTAGTAATTATTTACTTCTAGTTACTTTTTAATTCTCTCTATGGAAAGTGAGAATTTACAATAATCTTCTTAATTCTCTCTATTCAACGTCGACTTATCTTATTGCCGTGTTCAATCTAAGACAGCGCTGGAAATTTCCAATAATTCTTTCAACACTTTCCAAGAACTTTCCTACCCTCTCGGTACATATTTTACCTCTTAATCTCTGATTCCCAAAATTCCTAATTCCTAAACCCAACCCAAATATGCACCCCCAATTCCTGTTCTTGGAGATGACTATTATCTCGGCTGAAGAGTTAAATCTAGGGTCGTTTCCACTCAAGAAAAACACCTTCGTTACTGTTCACTCAGGCCTTCAACACCATGCAACCACAGACGTTGACAAACAAGGCAGTAGCTACCCTTCATGGAACGAAAAGTTTGATATACAATTGCCAAGAACTCTGCAATATATAGCTATTGAGGTCAAGAGGCAAACCCTTCTAGGAAACGTGGTGATAGGTATGGTGAATCTCCCAGTTACGGATTTTACTAGGGGCTATGCTGCCGCAAATCACATTCACTTCTTGAGTTACGTACTAAGGGATCGTTATGGCGTAAGGAAAGGCATTATTAATCTTTCAATTAGGGTTAAAGAATAAAGAACCGTTTTGGGTGCTGATGGAAATCAAGATTTTATGTTTTGGAAATCAAGATTTTTTGTTTTGTTTTTGTATTGCTTTGATAAGTAATAATTCTGAGTAATTTCAATAAAGTGTTGATATAATTGTGTGTGTTGTTTTGTATGTGTTAGTTTTTTTTTTTTTTTTTTTTTTTCCCATTTTGTTTAATTGTATATGAGCTATGAATTTTTGTTTTTTGTTTTCCTTTATACTTGACACAACACTGATTGCTTAGGGTGCATTTGGTGAATGAGCATTTGTAAAAAAAAGTTACAATGAATTGTTGCAAAACAAAGTTTTGGATATTAAAAACACTTTTTTAGGTTTCAAAAATGCAAAAAGCCTAACTAAACTTAAATAGTAAGTTATTATTAGTTCTAATTTAAATCTACAACTTAAATTAGTTAAATAGGTTTCATGATTATTAAATATACAATACCGTGAAATAATAAATATGATATTGAAATCTATAATGAACTAATTATTTTATATCATTTTAATTTTATTAACACTAGATATATGTTAAATTTATTTTTTGATTTAGTACTGAATGTTAATATATTTATCATTATTCAGTGATACTATTACTTTTTTGTTTACATTTTAATTTCCTGAAGATGAAATCCTAACTCCATTAGTGAGGGACTTCGGATCAGTTACATGGATGCTTCGGCCCACCAAAAACCACGAACCTTTCTTGTTAGGATCTTCCGACTTCCAAGCCTTGGGTCATGGACACCACTAGATGTCACAAGAAAATGTCTCAAGCCTTTTGTTTTATACTATTTTAGTGCTTCCGCCAAAAGTTCCATAGTTCAATTAATTAGTAATTTAGCAAATATTTCATCTCTCATTGTAACTATCAAATATTAAAAAAAATGTTAATGCTCTTAAGAGGAATGAGTTTGAATTGTGGGATTAGTAGTATATAAATAGCAAATACATTTATGGTTCTTGTAAAAAAAAAAAATCAAATTTGTAACATAATTCTATATCCGATATCCTACAACAACAACAACAACAACAGGAATCAAATTTTCTACATCAATAATCACTTATTATTTTGTAATCCCTCGAATTTGTACATTTAAATTTTTTTGTTGTTGAAAAAAACCAAACCAAATGGTTATGGAAATGACAAGTTTTTCGAATTTGGAACCACTTAAAAAAAAAAAAAAAAAACTAAAAATTAAAACCCAAATGAGCCTATTGATTAATTTTTATTTACCATCAAAAGTTGATGTCATGGCTGTTGTCTCATCCCTTTTTTTTTTATTTTTTTTAATCAACATCCTTTTTTTATACATGACAACAACATTATATATTAGAAGAATATTTACCATCAAATGGTAGTTACCCTACTTGCCCATTGGCCTTACTTTGAGCAAATTTGCAAATTCTTAAGAATGATAAAATGAATTGAACTTTTGGCGTTTGAATGGAACAAATTATACTTGAGAAGAATGAGGATCTTACAATTAAATAAATAAATAAATAACGAATCCAGACGTGTTGAACATTCGTATTCTACTCCTTTTCTTCTTCTTTTTCCCTCTAAAAGAATCTCCAATTTTTTTATTTTTTTCATATCAAGAAATTTATAGAGGTTAAAAAAATGAGAGATAGAGATGGTTGCGGAGAGAGAGAGAGAGAGAGATTGTGCGTGTAGAATCTAGATGTTCGACATTTGAATTGAAAAAACAAAAGTGAAATATGGATGGCTTTAGGACAAATGAAATTTTTAGATGGTTAGTGTTTGGATTTGCTTTTTTAAAAATAAAAATAAAAATGAAAATTAGAATCCAGATATTGACTCCAAAAACAATAATTTGTCCATTGTCTCACATTACATGCATGCCTTGTTATAGTTAAAAAATGTGTAGCATTTATAGAACTTAGACAAAAAATGACTCACGTTAGTTTAAGTATAACTGTGTAAATTTATATGCTCGCTATAGTAATCGAATTAATTTATACTGATACAACTTATTTTGTATTTAGTTGTTTATTTTTTCTTTACGTATCTCGAAAATGAAAAAAGAAAGTGGATGGTGACTGTTATGTGTAAAGAAAGATAAACAATTTAAAAAATAAGAAATTGATATTTCAATGAAATATATAAGAGGGGTAAGATTCGAACACAAAATAGTGCCTTGTGAGCCTGACCCAAGGGGGTGGAAGGGCCTATTCCCTCATTAGTTTTGATCCAATACATATATAAGAGACCGAGAGTTATAGCTGAAGAGGCCGATCGCCTGAGGAGCTCGAAAGCATTCCTTGGAAGGCTTTGAGCAGGCCACTTAGTCCAAAAGACAAAATATTGAAGAAGGAGGTAGAAACATGCAAGCAAAGAAGATATGAAATATCTAGGTAAAGTACCCATTACTTTTACATTCAATGCATTGCACTAATTCAGTTGGCTTCATTAATGGTAGAATGACCCCCTAAACAGTACCCTTACAGCTTGCAACACATTCTACCACATCTAGCGAAACTCTGATGAGAGAAGCATCTAAAGAGAGATCAATGGTTGTACATGTGAAGGGATAAAATGCAATTCAGATAGCTATATAAAGAAAGGGAACACCTCCAGATAAGGGGACAAAAAACTTGAAAGGGAAATATACTTTGTGTGCCATTACTTTGTAACTGGAACTTAAACATTATATGAACTAGAGATCTTCGGACTAACCCGAAGAAAAATTAAACATTGAAATTTTCTTCTTTTTTATATATTACTTGTAGTTTTTTCCAATAGATTTGAAACTAAACCATTAAAGCATAAAGTTGACCTCAAAAACCATTCTCTACAAATTAGTTATATTGGCCAATTTCATATCAACTCTCTATCCATTTAGGATTGGTAACTGATTTTTGTTCACTTACAAAATATAATGTAAAATAAATAATCTAATGTGAAATATTTTGAAAAATGAATATATAAAATAAAAAAGAGATTATTATATTAAAATAAACATAAAGTTTTACATGCAATGCTCTTAAAGTTTGAAATTTGAACTAACAAGTCCAATTAAAGAAAAAATTACATACAACAATATAGGAAAAAAGAAGTAATTAAAGAAGCAGGCCTTAACTCAAGAAAGCCTTTTATCTGGATCAATCAATCTATCACCAAACAGATAATAGAGGAATCTGTTCCCACTCTCACTCTCTCCCATACCGCACACTGCTCAGTCGTCACTACTACTGCCACTTTCTGGTTTCACTTTAAAAGATACCATTTTTTACAGAAAGGGATAGGCACAGAAAGCAGTAACTATGAGTAAATTTCGAACAGCTAAGTCATACTTTACTCACGCAAGGTCATTTCACAATCTTTATCAATATTCCATTTTTGGCATTATTTTCACATTTTCAAGATGGCCATGATAAATAAAAGCTTTTACAGTCACAAAATTAACTCTGCAGTTTTTTTTTTTTTTAATTTCTTTCTCATTTTATTCATCTAGGCGTGTACGCATCAATGCCCTTCACTACAGCCAAAAGGACATCCTCAAAATCATTAATGCCTTGTTTGTTTTGGTAAGAAATCCCAAATTCTTACTCCAAAGGAAGAGCTCACGTTTATTAAAGATGCACTTGTGCGCTGGTTTCATGAACTTGAATCATTGAATCATGTATATATGTGGGGCCTGCTCATTAAAATTTTCATTAAATATAGCTCCTAGGGGTGTGCATGGGTCGGGTTGGGTCGGGTTGAGGGAATTTTTTGACCCAACCCACCAAGGTGGGTCAAAAAAAATTCAACCCAACCCGACCCATCACATATGTCCAACCCAACCCACATGGGTCGGGTTGGGTGGGGTTGAACCATGGGTTAGACTTTTTTTTTAATTTTTTATTATTATTAAATTGAACCTATGTTTTTTTTATTAATTATATAATATATTTAAATATATATTAAAGAAAGTAATAGGATTTTATATTATATATGTTTGTAGGATTTTATTTTATATTATATAATATATTTTATATTATATATTACTAGGTTTTAACTAAAAAAAATATTTATTAAATATATAATATATTTTAAATATATATTAAAATATGGGTGGGTCGGGTCGGGTTTGGCGGGTTTGTAATTTTATGACCCATAACCCAACCCAACCCGCTACAAAAAAAATTTTTATAACCCAACCCAACCCACCAAGCCCTAAAAACCGACCCAACCCGGCGGGTTGGGTCGGGTTTGGCGGGTCGGTGGGTTTTCTGCACACCCCTAATAGCTCCCAAAAAATAGAACAAATCAAAGGACAAACACAATTATTTTTTTTTTTAACAATTAGGTATAATTATTGAAGGATTTTATTGAAAAATAATTGGCTAAGTTTTAACTAAGTTATTATGGTGACCCAACCTCAGAAAGACCCAATTGAATGCCTTTCAACAGTTCAACTAAGTAATGGTGACCCAATTGAATGATGAAGGTAAATGCTGGGTTATATATCAATCATCTTCTCCCTTGGGGGATTGTTTTATGTTTTACACTTTCAAGTAAACAATTTAGTAGTTGAAACACATAAATTCAGACCATCAATGTGCTGTGGCACTCTAACAATATCCAAGTTAAGTTATGGAGGTGACCCAACCTCAAACTACCCACCCAATTGAATGTTTATGATGTATGAAGGAAAGTAAAAGTCGTGTTAAAAATTATACATTGATCATCTTCTCCTTTTGAGCGGAATTTTTATTTTCTCTTTTGGGTGGAAGACATAAATTATATTCAGACCATTATTGGGAATGTGACTGCGACATTGTGTAATTAGTAATTACTGTCCATGGTACGATGGCAACAAAACTGGTACCAATATAACACTGTCATTATTTCGTGGATATAAACTTGCAATTTTCCATTTGGGAAAAAAAAATCACACGCATATATTAAGGTACTAATATAACTAAAATTATATTATATAAGAAGTAGATCTAAATGTTAGACAATTTTTTTATTTTTTTATTGGTAATGCATGTTAAACAAATCATACCTTGCAACTCACTCGTTATTTATTAAACTCACTGCTTATCATTCTTGTTCATCACATCAAGTTCCATTTGAATTTGAAAATTGAGAAGAAATATTTCATATTTATTATGGGTTCGGTTCTAACTTTCATTTTCAGGAATTTTTTTTATGAAAAACTGAAAAGATTGACAAAAAAGTTAATCATTTTCTCATAATTTTTTTAAAATGATTTATTAACATATGTTTTAAGGGTTTATTTATATTTTTTTCACTGTTTGTTATAATATTTGACAAGCAAATTAAAATAGATTCCCTTAATTTTAAAATTTCACAAGAATTTGATTTGGTGGACCTTTCCAACATATAAACCAACAAGAACTGCGTACTTTAACATCTACCATTCAATTTTCCAGGACAAAGTACAAACTAGCGACAGATAAAATACAGGTCACCACCCATAGCAGCTTTCTTTAAATAAAACACAAACAAGTTTTTTTTCATCAGCTTCTGAGTTAAAAACAGTGCATTATTTGGTCGTTCGCATTGATAGCCTTAGATCCAGTCTATGTTTCTGGTCAGATATTCAATATTTCAGGGTTGTGCTAGGTCATGTGGATACACATAGACTTTATTGTGACAAGCATATATAGCTTCACATGTAATGCAATTGTGGGTGCATGGAGAGCTCGTGGAAACTGTTGGTAAGAAACTGTATTTTTTCAAGTTCTTTTTTTATGAGATATTGACCCAATTCTTGACCTACACATTTGTTAGTTCTAACTTCTGAGCAATAAACTAGAAAATGAGGAGAGTTAATGAAAGTACCTAGCAAATTAAAATAAAAAGAGAGAGCAAATGAAAAGAAGAAAATAGTGACACGAGGAATGACACATCACACATGCTCATGTATGACTTAGTGCCTACTTAACATTTTTGTAAAAAAATTAGAACTTTATCTATCAAAGTTATAGTATTAGTGTCTGTTTGGATATTTTGTAATTTTTTGTACTTATTTGTTTAGAGTTTATTAAAAGATATAGTTTTTGATAGTTTTTATGATGAACCTACATGTGTGATAAAAAAAATTCTAAAAATGAGCTTATTATATAAATCTTTAAAAAAATGAGACAAAAAATAAAAAGTTAAAAGTTTTGCACCAAAAAGATACATAAAGAAATTTTACAATATATAGATTTAAGCTCAACAATTTTTTTGTTTATTTAACAAATATGATAATATTTTAATTTACAGTATTCATTTTATAATAATAATTTTTTATCATCAAATTAAAAAAGTAATTAATTTGTAATATATACAAAAATTAATTTCAAAATCTCTTATTCAATAACAATAATAAACAAATAAAATAGCTTTGTGCTAACTCCGTATGAATGAAAATTGAAATAGTAGCAGTGGTAGGAAAAATGTACAAAAGAAAAGTAGGAGAATATGTAGAAACAAAAAACAAATGCATGCATTTGCAGCACAGCCAAGTACTGATAGTATGTATTCTGTGCTTCCTCTGACGAGACAGCTCACACAGGCCAACGTCTCACATCAAATCTCTTTCCCTTCCTCCCTCCGATTGAATCAAAGTTGAAGTCAAAACCTTTCATAATTACAAAAACAACCCTGCACCAATCTTTTGTTTTCTTCTTCTGCATGAGATTGAGATTGAGATTGAAAGAGATATATCCATGTCCATCGTGTGACATCACCCATATTCTATGCACCAAGAACTGAGTCTGAGGCCAGTAGGGTCTATGTAAAGGTTGCTGATAGTGATTGCCTGCTGGAACTCACATTAAATTCTAAAAAAAAAAAATTAGTAAATTTACACATTTTTATTTAAAAAATTATCTATATAAAATAGTATATAATTATGTAAATTTATATGAATATGTTTTTTATTATCAAATCAAGATAATAATCAGTTTTAAATTTATATTGAATTACATATATCTTATTCTACCATTAAGGACTTTACAAATTAAGCTAATTAGATCTTAAATTATGATTGTTGTGTATAAAAAAAATAATTAAAAAAAGTTATATTTTAATGAAATGTAGTGTAAATTAAATAATTTGACGTGAAATACAACGCTTCGATTATCCAAATAGACATAAATCTCAATATAAGTTGACACAAACACGCTTAGTTAATTTCACACATTTTTTTCATAAATTGTTTCAGTTTACATGAATCTACTATTAATTATTTTATTATTATCCACAGTCTATCACATAAATGTTAACTCCATAAGACAATTGTGATAAAATAAGTGTGAAAGCAATATTGTTGCCTTCAAATTGAATGCCATATTATTGCCTATAAAGGGATTTTTTTTTTTTTTTTTGGGGGGGTCATTTCATGAGCTCCCGGGCTCAAAAATCTGGATTTTGAAGTCTCTCTGACTGACCCATTTGTACCTTTTGGATACTCTGCTGGGGGAGGGGTCCAATCCAAGAATATTTGGATGATCGAAGCACTGTATTTGTAGGGTCCCAATCCCATGGTACCAGAATGGATGAAACTTTTGGATTTTTTGTATGAAAATAATATGGTTCCTCGTTTTCAAGAGCTACTCTCAAGTCTCAACTCCCCCACATTATTTAAAAACGGGTGGCAAAAAATCATAAAAGTTTTGGATTATGTACAATCCTATCCAAACTTTTCAAATTGTTTGTTGGTTAAGTACAAATATCACTAAACACACTGTTTGAAAATCTCTTTTTTTTTTTTTTTTTTTCCTTATTTATTTATTTAGAAGTAACCTTTTTATTCTTCTAAGTCCTCTACTTCTCTATTTCTAGTTGAAATTTTACCTTAATAACATTTAAGGTTTATACACGTGACACTTCCCAAATGTATGTATAAATAACCATTCTTTTGGGATTTTTTATTTTTTATTTTTATTTTTATAAATGCAACCAGTAAGATTACTTCTATTAGGATTTAGATTGACAAATTCTATGACAATGTAATAATTTTTAAGTCTGTAATGCTTTATACAATGTCCAATATCGAAGTTTGAAAATGGAGCTTAAAGAAGACTTTCTATTAGGATTTGACTATTAGTCAATGATTAAAATTCATGTTTCGACAGACATTCGTTCACTCCTAAATGGATAGGAAGAATATTTTCAATAACTTTTAATTGCCACTCAATTAATCAAAAATTACACATATCATGTCATGTTTTAATTTTTGAAGTATGTTGCTTTGATTTTCGTATCCTACTTGCATAACATATAAAAAGGCATATTATAAACGCGATTTACCAAGATTTCAAAGGCTGTAACTATTCACCTCATAGAAAGATAATCTTAAGCCTCAAGTTTTTAACCTGTGAGTTCAAATAATTTATTTTTACAATAATATTGTTGCTATATCGGTGATCAAGATTGAAGCCACATAACCAATCACCCCAATGCATCATTCAGGCATTAAACCTTCAAGAATGATCCTTGAAGTTGATCATTTATTTTCGTGAACATGGGCGAGTCGTTGATAACAGTAATTGGTTAACAAATTTAAAAAAAGTTTGGTATAAAGTTCCACAACCAAGTGAGTGTGTCCAAGTGTTTTAACTAGTATAAGAGCATTTCCATCGAAGTTTTTAAAAATTTTAGCATTTTGCATTTTAAAAAGCCACTTTATCGATTTTAACACCTTATTTTACAATACACCCTATATCAAAAGTTCTATTTTTTTACTACTTTATTTAAAATAATATAAACAACTTATAAAAATAATAATAAAAAACTACATCTACAAACATTAAAAGCAAAACCACTTATCTAAGAAATATAATAATATTTCTTGTTATCATATTTGAGCTACAATGGACTGCTATGTAGCTCATATGCCAAAATTTATAGAAATAACATCTTTGTTGTAGAGGTGTTTTTTGTGGAATGGAGTGCTAAATTTGACTTTTTAGTTTTTAAAAAAAGTCTTATTGTAAATGCTCTAAGAGCATTCTTATCAAAAATTTCAAAAAATTTAGCATTTAGCACCTCAAAAATATACTTTATTTATTTTAACAACTTACTTTACAATACACCCAACATCAAAGGGTTTATACTTTTTACCACTTCATTAAAATATTAATATTTTTATTATTTTATAAAAAAAATTTGAGAAAGGTGAGAAGAAAAGATGAATAGTGAGAGAGAAAAGATATTTTAATTAAAGTAGTATTATAATATTATTATATTTATAAGATTTGAGCGACAGTAGATGACAATCCATAGTAGCTCAGATGCTAATAATTTTAAGAATAACATCTTTATTGTAGTATGCTTTTTTGGAATAAGATCCTTGTTGTAGTATGCTTTTTTCAAAAACATTTTTAGCTTTTAAAATTCTTGACGAGAATGCTCTTACCATCTCTAAAATAATCCAAAACTCTGCTATCAATAACCAACGATAGGAGCTTTAACCATTTTTTGAGATTAGGGAGTTTTACTAGGAGTATGGTGGAGGAAACTAGGTTGTAAAATTCTGACTAGAGTACACTATTAAGCTTTTAAAGTTGGGGGTGATTCTTATGTAGGCCATTTACGTTTTTTTTTTTTTTTTTGTTGATAAATAGGCCATTTACGTTTTAAAATTTAATTTTTACCCTTCATATTAGGTCTAGTTGTTTGTTTGGCCTTTTATGTATCATTGACTTTTCATGAAATTGAAAATTTTAAAATGTAAAGAGGCCAAACAAAAAATTAAATCAAACATAAAAAAGGGTTAAGATAAAAATTTTGAAATATAAAGGGTTAGTATTAAATTGAATCAAATACAAAATGTCAAAATAAAAATAATTCCAAATTTCTAGGTTCAAATGTATAATTTAGTCCAAAATTATAAAGTTTTTTGATTTGGAAACAAGTGGTAACTAAGAGCTCGTTTGGAATAAGTTACAAGTTTCAGCTTATTTGAAATTTTAGGTTTTTTTTTTTAATATTAATCATAGATTTTATTATATTTTTTGATACTATTTATAAATTTTATTGTATTATTTAACTAATTTTTAACTTTATTTTTCACATTTTTAATAAAAAATTTTCAATTTTTACCTAATAAGCTCTTTTCAAATACGCCCTCAATCTTTAATGAATTTGTCGGGTTGAAAGATGAGACTATTTGTGACGAGCCCAAGAACCCAGATTTCAAGGGAAAAAGGACTTGCCCAGGAATGATTCAAGGGTGATTCTTGGAAGTGCAATTAAATTGTAACCAATCAATAAGTCAATTAAATTCTACGGTGAATGATTATGAAAAAAAAATATTAAATTCTAGGGTGATTCTTTAGTCATTTGAGGGGGAAAAAAAAGTATTCGTAAAGGCAATTAAAGAAGTCACAGTTCAACGAAAAAAGTGAAACAAAGAAATTTATGTGAATGCTTACAAATCACAGAACAGTGTTGCACTATACTCTCTGTGACTCTGACTCCACTCCACTTCTTTGAAGTAGATGCTCAGCATCAATAAAGCGTTTCCTTTTCTTTTTTTTTTTTTCTAATATTTGTTTTTTACCCATTTTGACATTCATGCTACTCACGCTGAAATTTTACAACAAAAACATATTAGTTTAGTTTTGCTTTTCCACTCTCGTTCCTTTTATCCATTTTAATTTTATTTTTGACCTAAATCATTTCTAAACTTATAAAAGTTATTAAAAAAAAATTACAGTATATCATCTAAAAAACAGATTTATAAAGCTATTCTATTTATTTTGTTTTCTGAAAGCAAGTGCCATTTATAAACTTTTATATATGATAATGATGATAATCTCGTTAAGATTCCAATGATACATGTGGTATTATTTATTATCATTACATGATATGAGGTGGATGAATTTACACTAAAGAGTAACGACCCAATTTTTTATTCAAATAAACAATGATATATAGTGAATGTTTGAATACAGCTAAAATGATTTCTCAGCTACGTCCAGCATTTGTTAGTGGGTCTCATACACTGTTCACGAAACTTATAAGCCTCTTTTTTCAGCGAAACTTTTATTAAAAATAAGTCCTACGGTACTATTTACACATTTAAAAATTATTTTGTTACAGTATTTTCAGTAATAAACGGTATTCAAGTAGACCCATAGTGTGCCTTTAGGATAACCTAAATTTTCAACTTATTTCCACTTTCAGCTTATTTTTATTACTATTTATGGATCTTATTGTATTTTTTGATACTATTTATGAATCTTACTACTATTTAATTAACTTTTATTTTTATTATAGAATTTAAAAAAAATTAAACTAAATAAATTACTCCTAAACGGACACATAATTTGAGAGGAAAAAAACAAAAGAAAGATACAGGGATTTCACAAAGCAATAGCAAATTGATCACTGAAAAAGAGAAATATTTTTAAAAATAACCTAAAACATATAAAAAAGTAATCGGACGGAGGACCACAAGTCGACAATCCAATTATGCGATAGCTTTTGACACACACAACACAACAGTCAAGATTAGCACTAGAGACAGAGAGAGAATATAGTGAATTCTCCATTGTAAGGAATATTCATTCTTTATTGCCAGAAGAATCTTCTTTAACAAATTAAATTATGCAAAAGTATTAGACTAAAATAATGAAAAGTATAACCAGCTTATTGCAACGCTAGAATTGTTAGACCCTAATTAACCATGCAACTACAACCATGCAAAGTGCAAAAAGCACCAAGACAAAGTAATCAATGATTATGAATACACGAACAAAAAGTAAAAGAAGAAAGTGAAAGAGACAAAAAAAAAAAAAGACAAAAAAAGCCCCTATTCGCCATCCCAAACAACAAAAAAGAGAACAAATAAAAAGATAAAGAGAACACAAAAAAAAAGCCATGTTTTCTGAAGTAGCCAAGGGTGTAGGAGAATTATTTGTTCCTCATAGATGTAATCAATACATACACATAACATATAATTACATAAATAACAAACTTCTTTTACCACCCCAACTTTTGGTAAAAGATTACTTTCATAGGAATGATTCTAGAGATAGATTTAATCATATACTTAATTTTATAATTTGTAAATTTGTGTGTGAGTATGAATAGTAGACATTTTTTGACTAGAAAGATCAACAATTTTTCGTTGATTATTCACAATCACATAATTTAGCAAGTTGTGAAAGTGAAGATTGTTGTTTCCTTATACCGCATTTTCTCTATCGATAACATTAAGTATTCGTTTGAAAGCAATTTAATTAGCTAAAATTAAAATATTTAAAACCAAAAGCTAGCTATACGGTGAAACTATGAATAACAACGAAAACAAGTTAAATAATAAAAAATAAAAAAAAATCATATTTTTCAACCAATACCAAACACAACCTAATTACATCAAAATTATGATAAAAGTTGTGACACCAAATGGAAATATCGAAGCTTTTGGGGGGCTTACTTGCAAACCAAATCGGATTTGCCGTTGCTGACATTGGTCTCAAAGTCACGTGAGCTGCGTGCCCTCTCTGACAAATATAACTTCTTTTGGCACATTTCATCTCCCTCTCACTCTCTCTCTCTCTCTCTCTCTCTCTCACACACACTCTGTGTATTCTCTATGGCTTCCAAGCTTCTTAACCTCAATATGTACCATTCTCTTGGACTCTTTCATTAGCTTCTCCATCCATATCTCTCTCTTTTTCTTTCCTAAGTGTAAACTTCCACTTTAGAACCCTTTGTTTCTTAACTCTTAACGGCTATGGTGCTCAAGCTTCAATTTTTCACTCTCTTTGTGCTCAACCTATTCCTTGTAACCATTTCAAGCCAAAATGAGCAAAACCCAGAAACAAAATCTCTTCTTTCATTCAAAAACTCACTTAAAAACCCACAAATCCTTTCTCAATGGAACCTGTCAACCCCACACTGCAACTGGGTTGGTGTCACTTGCGAACTCGGCCGAGTTACTCAACTCGCACTGCCAACTCGGTCCCTCAAAGGCCCACTCTGTCCCACTCTAGCCTCTCTCTCCAGCCTCATTTCCCTTGACCTCTCCTCCAATTCCCTCTACGGCGAAATCCCACGTCAAATATCCAATCTCCAAAGCCTCAAAGACCTCCACCTGAGTCAAAACGAGTTGTCCGGGGAGTTACCGGTTCAACTCACTGAGTTAACTCAGTTGCAAACCCTCAAACTCGGCCTCAACTCGCTCACCGGTAAAATCCCAGAACAGCTTGGAGAACTCACTCAGCTCCGAACCCTTGACCTCTCCGGCAACGCTCTGACTGGAGACATCCCGACCCAGATCGGAAACTTGACCCGGCTCCAGTTCTTGGGCCTTGGAAACAACTTTCTCTCAGGTTCTCTTCCACTCCCACTTTTCACAAAGCTTCAATCTTTGACTTCCTTGGACGTATCAAATAATTCACTTTCTGGTACAATACCACATGAAATTGCAAACTTGAAGAACCTCACTGACCTTTACATTGGCATTAACAAGTTTTCTGGTCAATTGCCTAAAGAAATTGGCAAGCTTGAAAAGCTTGTAAACTTTTATTCACCATCCTGTTTAATAACAGGTCCATTGCCTGAGGAACTTTCTGAGTTAGAATCGCTAAGCAAACTTGACCTTTCAAACAACCCTTTAAGGTGTTCAATCCCAAAGTCCATTGGGAAGTTGCAGAATTTGAGTATATTGAATCTTGTTTATAGTGAGCTTAATGGGTCAGTCCCAGCTGAGCTTGGGAACTGTAGGAGCTTGAAAACTTTGATGCTTTCATTCAATTCTTTATCTGGGTCATTGCCTGAGGAGCTTTCTGAGCTCCCCTTGCTGACATTTTCTGCTGAAAAGAATGAGCTATCGGGTCCATTGCCTGCTTGGCTTGGAAAGTGGAACATGGTGGAGGCACTTTTGCTTTCGAGCAATAAGTTCTCGGGGACAATCCCGCCTGAGATTGGGAATTGTTCTATGCTTAATCACCTCAGTTTGAGCAACAACTTGTTGACGGGTTCAATACCGGAGGAGTTGTGTAATGCAGTATCACTTTCGGAGATTGATCTTGATGGTAATTTCCTTTCGGGGACGATTGAAAACACATTTGTGAACTGTGGGAATCTTAGCGAGTTGGTTTTGGTGAATAATCAGATTGTTGGTTCGATCCCAGAGTACTTTTCTGAGCTTCCACTGATGGTTATTGACCTTGACTCGAATAATTTTACCGGTGCAATACCTATGAGTCTGTGGAGTTCAAATTATTTGATGGAATTTTCTGCTGGGAATAATCGGTTAGAGGGTTCTCTCCCTAAGGAGATTGGCATTGCAGCTTCTTTGCAAAGACTTGTTCTCAATAACAATCTCTTGGGAGGCACTATACCAAAGGAGATTAGAAATCTCACGAATCTTTCTGTTCTGAATTTAAATTCAAATCTGCTTGAAGGGAACATTCCAAGTGAGCTTGGATACTGCACTGCCCTCACCACATTGGACCTTGGAAACAATAATCTCAATGGGTCTATCCCTGAGAACCTAGCTGACCTGGCTGAGTTACAATGTCTGGTCCTTTCTCACAATAATCTATCTGGGTCCATCCCTTCAAAGCGATCATCGTATTTTCATCAGATCACTATGCCTGATTTGAGCTTTGTTCAACACCATGGTGTGTTTGATCTGTCATTCAATAGGTTGTCTGGCCCAATACCTGAAGAATTGGGGAACTGTGTGGTGGTGGTTGATCTTTTAATCAGCAACAATTTGCTTTCTGGAGGAATCCCGGGATCCCTCTCTCGCTTAACAAATCTTACAACCTTGGATTTGTCGGGGAATATTCTAACTGGTTCCATTCCTCCGGAATTTGGTGACTCTCACACGCTTCAAGGATTGTATCTAGGAAATAATCAGCTCACAGGCACAATCCCTGGAAGTTTAGGCCGGCTGAGTAGTTTGGTGAAGCTTAACTTGACTGGTAATATGCTATCTGGTTTGGTTCCATTAAGTTTTGGGAACTTGAAAGAGCTGACCCACTTAGATTTGAGCTCGAATGAGCTCAATGGTGAACTTCCTGCATCTTTGTCGCGAATGCTGAACCTCGTGGGGCTTTATGTTCAGCAGAACAAGCTTTCTGGTCAGGTTGATGGGATGCTCTCCAATTCCATGTCCTGGAAGATTGAAACTATGAACTTGAGTACTAATTTCTTTGATGGAGAATTGCCACGATCTTTGGGCAATTTGTCCTACTTGACACATTTGGACTTTCATGGAAATATGTTTGCAGGGGATATTCCACCAGACCTTGGAAATCTGATTCAACTCGAGTATTTTGATCTTTCAGGAAATAGGCTTTCTGGACATATACCAGAGAAAATATGCAGCCTGACCAACCTGTTTTTCCTGAATCTGTCGGAAAATAGGTTGGAAGGGCCTATTCCCAGAAGTGGAATTTGCCTGAACTCAACAAGAATCTCACTTGCTGGGAACAAAAATCTCTGTGGGAGAATTATGGGCTTAGACTGCCAGAATAAAAGCTTTGACAATTCAGCCCTTTTACATGCCTGGGGACTTGGTGGGCTTGCAGTTGTACTTACACTCGTCACACTTACTGTAGCTTTTGGTCTACGGAGATGGATCACTGGAGGCTGCAGTCGGAATGATCATGAGGACAGCGATGAAAGCAAACTAAACAGTTTTATTGACCAAAATCTCTATTTTTTAAGCAGCAGCAGATCAAAGGAACCTTTGAGCATCAACGTAGCCATGTTCGAGCAGCCTCTTCTGAAATTAACCTTAGTCGATGTTCTTGAAGCCACCAACAACTTCTGCAAGACGAACATAATTGGAGATGGTGGGTTTGGAACTGTTTACAAAGCAACCTTGCCTACTGGAAAAATAGTTGCAGTTAAGAAGCTCAGCGAAGCTAAAACACAGGGTCACCGAGAATTCATGGCTGAAATGGAAACCTTGGGAAAGGTAAAGCACCGAAACCTTGTTCCATTGCTTGGATACTGCTCTTTTGGTGAGGAAAAGCTTCTTGTGTATGAATACATGGTCAATGGGAGCTTGGACCTTTGGCTGAGAAACCGGACTGGGGCCCTGGAAGTCCTTGATTGGAACAGACGCATGAAGATTGCAACCGGTGCTGCATGTGGGCTTGCATTTCTTCACCACGGGTTCATCCCCCACATCATTCACAGGGATGTTAAAGCCAGCAACATTTTACTAAATGAAGACTTTGAACCAAAAGTTGCAGACTTTGGTTTGGCAAGGTTGATAAGTGCTTGTGAGACTCATGTTACAACTGACATTGCTGGAACATTTGGCTACATTCCTCCAGAGTATGGGCAGAGTGGGAGGTCAACCACAAGGGGAGATGTCTACAGTTTTGGTGTGATTTTACTCGAATTGGTGACCGGGAAGGAGCCAACAGGGCCTGATTTTAAAGAGATTGATGGTGGAAATTTGGTCGGTTGGGTGATTCAGAAGATCAACAAGGGGCTGGCTATTGATGTTCTTGATCCAGCAGTTCTCAATGCTGATTCGAAGAATATGATGCTTCAAACGCTACACATTGCTTGTCTCTGCCTGTCTGAGAGTCCTGCTAACAGGCCTGCTATGCTTCAAGTTTTGAAGTTTCTGAATGAAATCAAAGATGAGTAATGTAGAGTTCCTTTGTGTTATCAGGGGGTTTATTGCTACAGTACTAGTATAAGCTAACTAGCATGAAGTTAAGATCTTTAGTTATTAGAGTTCCGTGTACTAATCTAACTGCACTTCAGAGTTTCAAACTCAATTGTGAAGTTGATGGATATCTTAACTGCCTCAGTAAATGCATTACATATTTCTTTTGGGCCTTGCACCATTTTGTTCTTTTTAGTTAAACGAGCTTAAGCCCATTAAAGTTCACTATTTTGGTTGTTCAATCAGTTTTTGGGTGTTCGCAGAAAAGTATGAAAGACCAGTTTTTAAGTAAAAGTTTACTGGGACAAAATTGTCAGTGGTGTCTTTTTGCTGCTCTGCATAAAAATATCACTGCCAGAGGCTCATTCACTGTGGTAAATCCAATGCTCAAAATGCTCTTTTGGTTGTGATTTTCTTATCAAATGCCCATAACATAAGAAAATGTGTACTGCAAAGTGGTTTATTTTACACCGAGTGGTCATAATCAAATTTTAAGCATATTTATTCTGGGCATGTAAGAAATTTGTACAATAAAAAATTTCCAAGTTTAGAAATCAAATAATGATAACTGATTCACAAATGTAAATTTGTATTGGTTAGTGAAAGGTTCTGATCCTCTGTATTTGTATCCTGTTACAAACGATATTACATTATTTAATTAACAAAAATACTTTTTAATCAGGTCGCCTATATCACAATAAACTAATAACTTAACATGTATTGGCTTATAATTGATCCTTAAATAATCTTCTATTATTCCCATCCATCAACACTAGGTAAATTTTTATTACTTAGTAGTTTCCAAATCATAGCCTTGAAACCTGCTAAGCAACATGTGATATTTTATAATTGGGCATTTTGAACGTACTAGGCGGACTTAGTGGTATACTAGTATGACACTATGACATGACAATTTATCATTGGTTGAAAATTTCCCGCCTTATATGCCTTTTGGTCATGACTTGGGTCTTTGGCAAGGGTGGTCCTTCGAAATAATAAAGGTGTTTTACTAGCTAATAAAGTTTTTCTCCAAATCAGATCAGATGATTTCTTAATCCATTACATGTTATACTTTTAGACCATTTACCTGTATTAAGTAATATCATTTATTAAATCATTCAAATAAGTCACACGATTTTTAAGTATTTAACTAAAAATACACATAAGTACTCGTTTGACTTGTTACATGGTGAGCTTGAAGGAACTTTTTTGTCCTTTACTTACAAATCCTAAAAGGCTTCCAAAGGTGTAATTGAAGTAGGGATGGCAATTCGTGTTCGTATGTAGGGTTCGCGTCGTGTCAACTCTAGAGTATTCGATTTTATAAGTCAACACTAATCCAACATGTTTATTAAAGTGTCAAGATTAATCAACCCTAACACGACCCATTTATTAAACGGATCAGTCGTATCGATCTGTTTATTAGATTTTATCAAAATGAAAAGAAAAAAATTTATGAAAAAACAAACAAATAAATATTTTAAATATAAAATTCAGAACTAATGAGTAACTATATAAAAAATAATCATTTAAAATTAAAGCATATCCCAATATCACAAATGATCAATCACAATATGTCAAAGAAAATAAACCATAACAACTAATAAATTTATACACCTAGAGTTTGAAGAGTATATTGGTAAAATGTCTTTTAATTAAACGAGTCAAATGGGTTCTATGTGCTCAACACTAACCCAACCCGTTTATTAAACGGGTCAACAGTGTCAACCCGAATATGAAACAAACCCATTAAGCCTTACCTCATAACCTACTAATTTTGTGTTTTATCGTCTCGGGTTTACGGGTCGTGTCTAATTTTGCCACTCTCTAAATTGAAGCATCTCAATCTGGACATTTCGTTTGTCAAGGCACCAATCATTTCAAGTATTCAATGAATCCTGATAATAATTGACCACTAAATTGATGGAGCCACATTTAGACCAGCCTCGCAGAAGAAAAGCATTTTCCTTTCGAATGTTTCACAATGCACGAGAATGTAACAGATTAAGGAAAAAAGGAATTCTTAAGCCTTAACACATTTTTTTTTTGGTTAACAGGGAACTTAAATTAAAAAACTAGGAATTATAAAGTCTAGGGTAGGCCACACTCCAAGCATCAGCCAATAGCTGGTACAAAACAGGGGAAGGGGGGTGGGAATACAAAAGAAAATTCTCCCTAATGGAGCAGCCCTCCTTAGCAAGCAGATCGGCACAGTGGTTTCCTTCACGGTAAGTGTGGCAGACATGGACACCATCAAAGGCTTGGATGAGCAACCTGCAGTCAGATATTAAGGAGTTACATGGGTGAGTTTGGACGGAACTATCATTTTGTAAAGTAATGAAATCTGTGACTACTTTGGCATCTAGCTCAACATGTAATTTTTTGATATTCAAGTTCTTTGCCAAGGTGAGTCCGTCTCGTAAGCAAATTGGGTTTTAGCTACATCCCAATACACAGGCCAATTTCAGCCCAAATTGGGAAATACCTTCTAGATCAAGTTCTTAGTCCATTGAAATGGTCAGCCCAAACAGCAAGCCTAAGCAAATTAGACTTGGACGAAAAAGACAAGCTCTATTCCACATTTCCACCTACTTCAGTCTTCAGCTCACAATGCAGAATCCTGAAATTTTGGGATAGAGAAGTAGAGAACAGGTTCTTAGTTTCTTCTAGTTTCTGGCCTAAAAAAGAAGAAAAGTGAAAAATATCATGTTCTAATTAAAGAGTGAGGAGTCAATAAAGGCAGCTCATTTTGCGCTCGCCTTATAAAAGAGGTATATGGCCGACAAAGTTGGAAAATGAGTACCTTCCTTTTCCTTCCTTTTCTTCTCAAGATAAGCTTTATAGACGCCAAGGAAAGAAAATAACGTCCTTCATCAAATATCAATTATCCAACATATAATATAAGGAATTAATCCATTTATTTATTGATAAGGTTGTACTAATTATATTCATTGTCACGTGAGCTAAAAAATATAGCTTTTAGTAATTTTAAAAGCTACTTTATCTATTTAAAGTTTTAAACACCTCATTTTACAATACATTAAACATCAAATACTCTATTCTTTTACCACTTCTTTTAAATATTTTATATTTAATAAGTCATTGATGGACCTATATTAAAGTAATTTTGCTCTAATGATAACATATCAAGATTTTCTATGAACACACACGCTAACACAACTTACATATTAGTCAATGTATGATTAGACTATATCTATGTGTGTCCCCTAAGCTGCAAGTTGTAATCATCGAATTAGATGCACAATTGGTGGTCGACCTCATGAACAAGGTTGCAGGAAATCCTATGGTGGTATCTTTGCCATTGTCGAAGACTGTAAAAGCAACCTAAGGGATATTCCTATGGTTCGAGTACAACACTGATATAGAGAAGTCAATAAATGTGTTGATGCATTGGCTAGAAGAGAAGCATTATTAGGACAGGATTTTGTAGTTTTTCTAGAACCTCCGGCAGACATAGCTCTTTTGTTAGGCTAGGATGGTACCGAGGTTCAGTTTGATCGCTTTGTTTCTTCCTCTGCTTCTGCTGTTTAGTTCTTAAAGGAAATTCATTTTTACCAAAAAAGGTTAGACTATGTACTCGTTTGTTTCAGCATTTGAAACCCAACTTTTGGGGTTTCAAAAAAGCCAGCCCAAAAAGTGTGTTTGGTTAGTATAAAACGCATCTTTTTGGAAAAAGTTGCATTTTATATTTGTGAAGGGAACGCGCGTTTTACATTTGGAGGTGATACGGTCTATTTTGTTAAAAGTTAGTGGGCGTTTAATAGATCCGTTGGAGGGTAAGTTGGCAATTACAAAATTGCCCTTCAATAAAGGGCAAGGTGTCTTCACGCCTCTCATTCCTCTCATCTCCCTCACGCCTCTCATTCCTCTCATCTCATCTCTTTGCTCTACGCAAGCCAGCTCCCTCACGCCTCTCATCTCTTCTCTCAACTCTGCCCTCTCTGCTCTGCGCAAGCCAGCTCCGCCCTTTGCGTAAGTCTCTCTTTTCTTTTGTCACCCGTTGAAAATCTTCGACACCAAGCAACACCGATCTGCTACCAAAAACCACTAGGTACCAACACTGATCCGATTTTTTTTTTTTTTTTTTTTACCTATCAAAAAAAAATTTCAGATCTTGCATGCTTTGTTCTTGCTAAAGATCTATTTGTTCTCTTGTCGGGTACTGAAAAAAATTTGTGGGTACATGCTTCGTAATTTTTTTTTTTTTTTAAATTTTGTGGATGCTTTGTCTTAAGTTATGTGATATCTGATTTGGGTATTTTAGCATGATTTGAGTATTTTAGAAATATAAAGAATGGGAAAGAAAGAAGAATTTTCAGAAGAAATATAAATATTTTTCATGTTGGTTGTCGTGGTTCGTTGAGTATGTGACATTCTGGAATTGGGCTTGTTTGGTTGCTGATGTGGTTCGTTAGGTATTGGGTATTTACATTGGGTATTGGGTTTTGGTTGCTAATGTGGTTCATTGGGTATTGGGTATTGGTTGCTGATGTGGTTCATTGGAATATTGGGTATTTACATTGTTGTGGTTCGTTAAGTATGTGACATAGCTGCACACGCATGCCCCATCAACAACAGACGCACCCCACATCAGCAGCCCACGCACACCCCATCAGCACCCCACACAAGTTTTTGTGTTTTAATGTTGATTATTAGTTATTTTTAATTATCTGGGTTTTTAAGGTTGTGGTTGAACGTCTTTTGCTTGATATGAGTTTCAAGTTTTAGTTATGTTATGGGGTTATATTTATTTTTATGTTTTCTAGTACTGAGTGGTAGCTTGAGTTTTTTGGGTTGGTTTTTGTGGTTTTTGTTGATTATTAGTTATGTGATTTTTCTGGGTTTTGAATGCTTTGGTGATTTTCTGGATGAAAACATAGTGTTTAAAAAATTTATGAGCACTGCAAGATTTATATTAAAAATATGTAGTTTAAAAATTAAAATACCAAAACGGACAATCAAATTACTGAAATTGCTCACACTACCCACGCCCACCACACTATCTAAAACCCATGCACCCATATGACCAAACAAAGCCAATGTTAGTAGACTCAATACAAATACAACTACAACAACCATGAGGAATTGGGTGGTGGTGGTAGGCTAGTGGCTTATGTGAAACTAATAGATAAACTTATATTATATATATATATATATATATTATATTCTATTATATCCAAATACTTATTGTATTTGCTACTATGACTCTTCATAATTTTGTTAGACTAAATGATAGGGTTGATAAGGAGTTCATAAACGCCAATCGAGATTCAATTTCTAGAAGAGAACATAATAGTGAAGCAGGTAGCAGTTATGAACAGAACTCAGGATCTTTAACAGACCCTACGATGGTGGTTCTTCGTGACTCCATTGCTAATTCCATTTGGGGGGACAATAATTAGTAGTTGTCTTTTTTCTTTTCTTTTTTTTTTTATAATATCATGTAGTACAATTTAAACTTAGGTTATTGGTATGTATTTTATCATCTTTTTTACATTTTTGTGTTGTACAATTTAAACTTGGGTTGTTGATATGTATTTTATATCTTTTTACATTTTTATGTAGTACAATTTATTAAACTTGGATTATTGGTGTATATTTTATCATCTTTTTACATTTTCATTTTGTGTTTCATGATGATGAAAATTATTTAGATTTAATTAATATTAATAAGAAGTCATTAATGGTACCATAACAAATAATTATGACAGTAACAAAGAAAAATTGCCCAAACATTATTAAAATAATACCAATAATATATATTTGTTATTATTATTATTATTTAGTAAGTATTGAAGTAGTTGATTTAAGTATGAAATAAACTCACATAAAAAAAAAAAAAAGCTATGAAATAAACTCTCTTCTATATACGTTATCTTTTTTGGTAATTTATCTCTCAAATTGCCACTTTTATAAGTGCTAACTAAACACTTAACTTTTTCAAAAAACACTTTTTAACAGTTTTTACCAAACACTCGGCTTTTTAAAAATACATTTTTTTATTATGCACTTTTTGAAAATTTCACTTTTTTATTATGCATTTTTACAAAAAGTTGAACCAAACTCACTTATATCACTTACACGTGTGGATGTGGAGCACTATATTGATAATAGTGAAAATTAATCTTATTACTACTTAACATGTATAATAAATATGGCAAAGTATTGTACAGAAGAGTGTGTATCTTCTTTTTTTTAACTAATAATGTTAAAAAGTTGTGTAAAAAAAAAGAATAAGAAAAAAAAATAGTGCTTCAAAATTTTGGAGTGTTCTATGAGGACTACGTAGTACTTTTGCATGTGAAGAAAAGAAAATAGTAGGCTCTAGAAATTCCTAAGGCGGAAAGCTCCCCCTTCCACTCCTTTATTTATAGATTGTACTGTGGCAGACATCATTACCTTTGTCCTTTGGCTCCTTTCTCCACAGACATTGAGATACCCGTAATATCTTCTTTCAGCTTGATCTTGACGTTGCTATAATATGCATATATTCCCAAATTTTGAGCCAATGGAACTTTCTAGTTAGTAAATTCAAAAGCACTTTTTTTTTGGTTTAACAAAAGCACTTTTCATATTATATAACGTAAGCAAAGCATTAACACAACAATCAAAGTAGAAATTGAATCCACCAGCTCACTAGTCTTGCAATTGGTTTGAGTTGTCCGGTGGGGATCAAACGCACTCACGTGATAACAATAAATAATACAAATTGTATCACACGAGTTTTGTTGAAATTATCATTCAAATAGCTCATCTTTAGAGCAATCACACCAGATAGTGTAAAAGCTTGTAAAATAAAAGTAAGTGTAATTTTTACACATTTTATGCAAAAAAACACCCACATCAATGGGTGTATAAACATGCAAAAACGTGAAAAGCAATACACGGGCTACAGTACCCGTGTAAATTTACACGGGTACTGTAGCATGTGAATATAATTTTTTAAGATTTTTTTCTCTCCCTCTCTGTACTGACTCTCACCCTCTCTCTTTCTCATTTCATCAGACGCACATCTCTCCCTTTCTCTCCTCTCATCAATCTGGCCGGCTCTAGCTTCCACCGATCGCCGAGTCGCCGACGAGTCCGTCGCCTACAAGATCGAGCAAGCCGAGTCGCCGACGAGTCCGTCGCCTACAAGATCGACAAGCCGAGTCGCCGACGAGTCCGTCGCGTACAACACGAACGGAGTTCTCCGACGGACGAAGACGAAGACGGACTGGTTTTTTTGGGTTTGTTTCTTTTTTCTGGGTTTTTTTTTCTGGGTTTTGGTTTTCTGGGTACAACACGAACGGAGTTCTACAAGGCCTCTGGTTTTTTTTTTTCTGGGTTTGTTTCTTTTTTGTTTTTACTGGTTTTTTTGGGATTCCGGTGTGTTGGAGGCCGGAGGCGTCGATCTTGAGAGAGACGGTGGCTGACGACGGTGGCGGACGACGGTGGCTGCGCGGGTTGTGGTGGGTCTGTGAGAGAGAGGAAGTGTGAAAGAAATGAATATTTTATTGATTAAATGTGTAAAATAGATAAACTGATGTGGGTGTATTGTAAAAGTGAATGTGTAAAATATAAAAAATAAGTTTTTTGGTGTAAAATAGATGAAAATTTTACACGAACTAACGCGAATGCTCTTAAATGCTAAGACAAGGATTTTTATCATCAAACCATACCCTCGCGTGGTCACTAGTCTTGCAATTGCTTAATAATAAATTCAATGATTTTATACCGTCTTTGTGTTGGAAAAGCAGTGGGGACATGTACAGGTCTAAAGTCTTAAACACAACAGTATAGGACCTAAAAGGTACTATTGTCCCTTGAAAAACAAGTTATAGACAAAAAAGGTGAAGGACCAGACGTACTGAGGAAGGTTGAAATGTTGCATCCATCAAATAACAAAACAAGACGGAAGTAATAAGACAAATTTATCACATTGGTACTATATATTTTAAGAAGAGCAGTGAGACAATGGGCTTATAAGTGCATTCTCCGTGAGAATACTAAATGGTATAAATGCTAAATTTTAGCATGTTAAATGTTATAAATCTTAGAGCATTCACATTAGTGAATGTATAAAAATGTAAAAATGTGTAAAATGATAAAAAATTATTAATTTTACACATTTTAAGCAAAAAAATACCCACATTAGTGGGTGTATAATCATCTATAACCATCTAAATTATTCACGTTGCTACAGTACCCGTGTAAATTTACACGGGCACTGTAGCATGGTTATCCATTATATTATTGTTCTTTCTCTCTCCTCCCTGACTCTCACCTCCCTCTCTCTCTCTCTCTCAGAGTCTCAGGCGCAGTCTCTCTCATCTCAATTTTTTCTTCTTCCTCTAGCCATCGCCGCTGATCTTCCTCAGGCCATCGCCATCGCCATCGCCGCCGATGAGATTGAGGCCGGCGATCCATTTTTGGTCCATCGCCATTGCTGCCGATGAGATTGAGGCCGGCGATCCATTTTTGGTCCATCGCCATCGCCGCTGATCTTCCTCAAGCTTCGGCCATCGCCATCGCCGCGGAGGATAGGTGATGATCGGAGGATCGGAGGAATCGCCTCGATCTCACTCCGATCCGGTGGTTTTTTTTTTTTTCCTGGTTTTTTGTGGGTGTGGGTCGGTGATGATGGTGCCGCCGATTGGGTGGGTGATGATCCTGGTTGGGTGGTGATGATGGTGGGTGGTGGCTTGGGTTTTCTAATGGTGGTTGGTGGATTGGGTTTTCTGGTGGTGGTGGTGGCGGCGGCTTGGGTGGTTGATTGGGTTTCTGATGGTGTAGTGGTGGTGTATTGAGTTTTCTGATGGTGGTGGTGGTTGCTTGGGTGGTAGATTGGGTTTTCTGATAAGGTAGTGGTGGCGGCGGCTTGGGTTTTTCGATGGTGGGTGGCGGTTGTGCAGTGGGTGTATTTTATTGATTAAAATACTATCAGGGATGATAAAAAATTGTAAAAAATGAATATTTTATTGATTAAATGTGTAAAATAGATAAACTGATGTGGGAGTATTGTAAAAAGGAGTGTGTAAAATAAAAAAATAGGTTTTTTCGTGTAAAATAGATAGAAGTTTTACACGAACTGATGTGAATGCTCTTAAAAAGTATCCTCCATCAAAACTTTTAAATCTTATAAAATTTGCAATTTGGCTACAGTTGACAGCTAGAGATAGCAGTCTATTGTAGCAAGATTATAAAAAAAAAAATACTTGTTTAATCACTAGCGTCCCTCCCGCTTCCCTTTCGCGCCTATCTCCACTGATTTTCCCTCATTTTTTTTTTCTAGTTCACTCTTTCTCCCACGCCTACGCCTCTGCCTCCTTTCCTTTTTTCTTTTTTTTCCTTCGTTCTCCCTCAATCCAAGCTGCTCTTCCCTTCCCTCGATCCACGCCGCCAAACCCATCTCCTAATCACTACTCCCTCTGACTGAACCACCATCACAAACAACCTCTTCTTCCTCTGAGTGAACCCATACCGAACCCACTCTTCTCTCCCTGATGTGCTCCGGCGATTTTTTGGGTCTGAGTTCATGGGTCTGGGTTTGTGCGTCTGGGTTCATGGGTTTGCGTTTGTGGATCACCAACGTGACCAGGGTTGAGATTGGGGTGGTGGGTTTTGGTTAGGGTTGAGAACAAGGTGGGTGGGTGGTGACTGAGGCGGGTTGCTGTGGCTGAGGCGTGGGTCTCTGGGTTGTTTTTGTTTTTGTTTTTTTGGTTAATGGTGGTATGAGGATGTGGGTTTAGGTGTTGATGGCTGGTAGTGGCTAGCCGTGAGTCTTGGGTTTGATGAGTTTTGCTTGCCGTGGCCGCCTTGGGTCTTGGGTTTGTGGGTTTTGTTCGCCTCTCTATCCTCCGCCTCCCTCTCTTCCTCTCACGGTGAGGCTTCTCTCTCTCAAGTTTAGTTTAGGTTTTTTTTTTTTTTTTTTTTTTTTTTTGCTATGGGGTTGATTTTTGGATGGATGCTGATTGTAGTGGTAGTGGGTTGGCCATGGGTCTGGGTTTGCTGTTAAATGTTGATGGTTTATGGTGGTGGTGGCTGACTTGGCTAACTGGGGTTGCTTGGACTGAGAAGAAAAGAGGTGGAAAGAGAGAGAAAGTTGTAAAATAAAAATAATATTATTTAAATAAAGTTGTAAAAAAAATAGAATGTTTGATGGTTGGTGGATTGTAAAATGGTATATTAAAATTGATAAAGTAGGATTTTGAAGTGGTATGTGCTAAAATATTTAGCATTCTTGATAAGAATGCTCTAAGCTTGCCTAGCATTCCCGTCGGCAATTGTAAATGTATATGCAAGGAAAACTTAGCATATAAAAAGAGCCTACCAGTCAAACTTGTAAAATTTTACAATTGTAAATTTTTTTGCAATTGTGCTACGATGCTATCCTACATTTAGGATGACACTGTAGTACTTTAGTAAAAAATTATAATATATTTTAATTGATAAAGTGAAAGAGAGAGAGAGAGAGAGAGAGAGAGAGAGAGATGTATTATAATATATTATATTATTTTAGTAGGTAATATATATTATTTTAATGAGTAGAGTAGAAAAATAAAAATTGAGATGTTAGGTATATTGTAAAATGGTATGGTATAATTAATAAAATAGTTTTTTGAGATGGTTAAATAGGATAGGGTGACATTTTCTGTTGTGAATGCTTTAATACCTTCTCTTTGCCAAAATGTGAAAGGCAAAAATACAATATTTTAATTCAAGTCGAGCTAAAAAAAGTTGAGTCAGCTGATTTAGACACTGAAACTAAGGTCATGTATAAGATAAGAAAAATTTGTTCAATATACAATGCTTTCAAACTATTCTAAGTCTTATGCAAGAAAAGAGAACCATATATTTAAAATATTTGAATATTTCTCGGAAAGAGAAAAAAAAAAATGAAAAGAAGAAGAGATAGTTCCCAATTTACAACAGAAGGAAAAGACAAGCATTGGACCTCCATTAATTGATAGCATTAGCCATAGACTTTTACATGACAACAAAGAAAGTAGTGTTTTGGGTAGGCCAAGGACCATAAGCTTATCAACGCGGTTTCTTGTAATGTATTCATAGGCTAATGTTGATTGTTGAGTAAGATTGTCAATTTGCCATAGTAAATGCACTCATTTTGACTGGGGTTGCAATCAAATATGAAAATCTTCTGAACTACATAAGAATCAACAAGTCAAATGCGTGTTATTGCATTGGTGGTCACTGCTCAGTTATCTATAATATCCAGCTGCAGAGGAATGTGATTCTTCATCGTGGAAGGATCACAGCTCAAAAGAATAGCATTGTGATCATGAGAGCAATAAAATGGGAACTTAAGAATGGAACACAGTAATTAAAAATTTTGTAATTATATCTTGAAAAGGGCAATATGTTATTTATGGGATATTTCTTACTCTTTGCTCGAGGCATAAATCCACTCCCTCAACAGTGTAAGTCTAAAATTTTAGAGTATGTTTAGTAATTGTTTTTTTTCACTATTTTCTATTCTCAAAAATATATATATATTTTTTTTACTAAAAAACATGTTTAGCAACTCAAAATGGATAGAAAATAAAAACTATTCTAAAAACTCAATTTGTGAATGAAACTGAAAATATGCACAAGGCTGTTTTTCGTTTCTAATTTTGAAAAGTTAATGAAAATACGCATTTAATTTAATGAATATGTTGCAAAAGACTTTTTTTCAATTTCTAATTTTTAAAAGTCAATGAATACATGCATTTAATTTAATGAATTTGTCTCATTTAATGAGTTAGTATTGGAGTTCAAATCCTATTAATAACATATTTTAATATTTTCTATTTTTTTTTTCAAAAAACTATTTTCTTAATTTCATCTAACCAAACATGTTTTTGATTTAAAAAATACAAGAATTTTTTTTTTCTTTATATTTCCCAAAAAAAGTTTTTTAAAAATAGAAAACAAAAAACTCTTACTAAACATAACTTTAATTTTTACTTATGAATATAAGTGTATGCAGATTACAGGATGTTGGCATTTAATACTCTTAAATGTGTAATATTTAACTAGATTATTTTTAATTTTTTTTTAAAAATAAGATATTGATCTATTTCAAATGGAGCGGATTCTAATATTTTTTGGTTAAATGGTTATCTTATTATACATGCTTAAATTGTGATTCTTGTTTTTCTATTCAATTCTTTTCAAATGAAAGTTCCATACTTATTAAAATAAAAATAAAAAAAGTGAAATTCCAACCCAACCCATCATAGGTGATAGAATACCATACATACTTGTGGGGCTTGTACATTGTGAGAGACCCAACGCAAACAAGATTTTTTATTTATTTATTAGATCACGTTTGAGAGGCACCATAATTCATAATTTATTAGATTCATAAATCTCACAACAACTGTTGTTTTCCCTCTCCCACAGTCACACTCACACCCCCTCTTCCCAACCAACTTTATAATTTCTTTGCCTAATATAATATTGTCCCAACAACTTTATATAATTTCTTTGCCTAATATTTTCCCAACAACTTTGCTTACACATATAAACTAATAAACCCATTTTACATCACACATTAATTAATTAACAATAAAAACATCAATTAATAAAAGCAGTAAATAAGTATATCAGTTATATTATCCTCCTGTAAACTACTGTTAATAAAATTGTAGTTTCTACTAAGCCTTAATTATTCTTTAAAATCATCTAGATTCAACGTGTGTTTTTTTTTTGGATAAGCAAGGCAAAAAGCACAAAATAAAGACAATAAAAGCGTAAAAGAAGAAGAAAAAATACTAAATATATTAATATTAATATTAAAAAAAGAAACTTCCTGAATCTGTCCCATCAGGTTGATTACACACGTGACTCCATTTTGTCACGTGTGAGTCCTTAAGGAACTTTGGATCCAGTGCTTTCATTTTCACATGCAACCGCTATTCTAAAACTAAAACTAGATCAACCCATTGTACACCCTATTATTACGATTACTATCCCAGTGGCAGTGCTTAACGAGCCACGTGGCTTTTCGATCACCGCCTTCGTGATGATCATGGCCGTTACTCTCGCAATCGAACGGCTCTGGTTTCGCAGGATCGGGCTGCTGTAACCGCAACTCCGTGTCGTCGTCGTCGCTGCTTTCTCTTGCTCTCTTCGCAATCGCACCGCCGCCGCCGCCGATCGGAACGCCGAACAGTTTCGCGCTCGATTCTGTCTCCGTTTCCGTTTCTTCGTCGTCGGCGTTCCGCTTCGCCGGCAACAAGTCGAGCGGCGGTTTTCCGGCGAGCTCCGACTTCTTGTTGTTGTTGTTGTTGTTCGCGAAGTTCGACATCAAGGCGAAGATATTGTTGCAGAGAGATTTAATCTCCGCCAACTCTTTGCTAAGCTGAACGTTCTCCTTCCTCAGCCTCTCGTTCTCGTCTATCAGATCAACCGGCGCAGTTGGCCTCGTCGGCGACGAGTTCGCCGACACCACTTGCTCTTCACCGGAATTCGACGGCGAAATCATCGGCTTCACAATCGGAACCGCCGATGAAGCCACCGTCACCGGAGACACCACCGGAGTTGAAATCTTCCGGCGCTGAATTTCACACAGCAGCTTCTTCTCCCCTCGGCGAAAGTAGTCGTTCGAGAATTCCCACCGATCAGGTACTACTTTTCTAAATCCCTAAAAAAAAAAACACCAAAAATAAACAAAAAAAAAAAAAAAAAAAACCTAAACATACAAAAAGCTCCATTAGAGAGAGAGAGAGAGAGAGAGAGTGAATATTGACATACATAGGTGTTGAGTTGGCGAACGAAGCTAGAGAAATTGTTGTGTTTGAAAAACTTAGGGAGCAAATCTTTGGCGAAAACGGTAGGGTTCCAAACGATGAAGGTTGATCCGTCGTCGTTCCAGGAGATAACGTCGTTGATTGTGCGGTCCTCGACTAGTTGAAACGTCTTTGTCAAAAACGGCGTCGGAATAGATCGCTGTGACTCGTTCGTTGCTGACTCGCCGTTTTGCTCCATAGCCGGAGCCATTAGAGAGAGAGAAAGGCGTGTGTGTGTGTGTGTGTGTGTTTGTTTGGTAGTTCTAGAAGGTTCGCATGAGGGAATTAAATAAAGGAGAAGAGAATAGAAGAGAGAGAGAACGAGGAAAACGAAGGAAAATGAAGGAGAGAGAGAGGAAAGAACGAGAAGCTACTAACCTACGTTACGTCTTATCTAGGGAAACTTCCGTGTAAGGGTTTTTTGCCTTTTTGTATGTATGCGAATGTGGCAACAGTGGCCGGAACTTCTTGTCAGTCTAAACTTTTTGTGTTTAGATTCTTTGTATGCCTATATTTTTTTTGTTGCGTAAATTAGTGAAAATTTATATATATATATATATATATATAAAGAAAGCGGGGGTTTTTTAGTTAATATTTTTTTATAATTTGATTTTTTTTTTTATAATGATAATGAAAGATGTGAATTTGGACCTATAATTTTTAGACTTTTCTAGTGTTTATACCTTTTGATAGACTATTTCACTCGCTTCACATTAACATTACAAAAATCGTCCACGAGATTTTGGTGGATTGAATTTGAGAGTTGTGACTTTCAAGTTTAGGACATGCTCCAATCCAAGGAACCTACGATCCATATTTCAACGAGAGTTAAACAGATTCAAATTCAAGTTCTTTGTTTGATAAAACTTTTTTTTTTTTTGGGTAAATTACTATTTACCTACAAGTAGTTTGACCAAAATTTAAATTGTTTACGTGTGGTGTGAAATTTGATGTTTTACCCACTTGAGATTTGACTGAATTTAAATTGCATACCCGTGGTTTAAAATCATATGATGTAAGTATTCTGCTAGATTCTTTTTTATCTTGTATTTTTATGTTAAAGACATAAAAGTGAAGCAAAAATGACATATTTAGCCATATTTTTAACAAAAGGAAGTTTTTGAATTCTAAGAGCAATCACACCGGTGGTGTAAAATCTTCTAAAATAAAAATAAGTACAACTTTTACACATTTTATGCAAAAAAACACCCACATCAGTGGGTGTAAAAATAGGCATAAATATGAAAATCTATACGCGAGCTACAGTGCCCGTGTAAATTTACACGGGCATTGTAGCATGTGGATTTAATTTTTTAATCGTTTTTTTTCTCTCCTCTCTGTACTGACTCTCACCCTTTCTCTCTTTCTCATTTCACTCGGGCGCACAGCTCTCCCTTTCTCTCATCTCATCAATCTGGCCTGCTCTAGCTTCCACTAATCACCGAGGAGCAAGTCGAGTTCGTCGCCTACAAGATCGAGCAAGCCGAGTCGTCGGACAAGTTCGTCGCCTACAACGCGAACGGAGTTCTCCGATAAAGAAACCTGCGGCTTTCTTCTGAGCATCGAGGAGCAGAAATTAGGCCACCACGTTGACGAAGACGAAGACTTAGACGCCGAGGAGCAGCTCTCACATTCTCTCATCTCATCAATCTTTGGATTTTTTTGGTTTTTTTTTTTCTTGTTTTGTTTCTTTTTTTTTTTTTTTTTTTTACTGGTTTTCTTTGGGATTCTGGTGTGATTAGAGGCCGGAGGCCTCGATCTTGAGAGAGACGGTGGCTGATGACGATGGCTGTGCGGGTTGTATTGGGTCTGTGAGGATTTTTTTGTTTTTTTTTTTTGTTTTTTCTGGGTTTGTATTTTTTTTTTTTACTGGTTTTCTTTGGGATTCCAATGTGATTAGAGGCTGGAGGCGTCGATCTTGAGAGAGACGGTGGCTGTGCGGGTTGTGTTGGGTCTGTGAGAGAAATGAAAGTGTGAAAGAAATGAATATTTTATTTAGATAAATGTGTAGAATAGATAAACAGATGTGGATGTTTTGTAAAGGTAGAGGTGGAAAATAGAAAAAGTAGGTTTTTTCGTGTAAAATAGACAGAAAATTTGAACGAGCTAAAGTGAATGCTCTAACTTAGCTAAACTTAGGTAAATAAAGTGTCAGATTTCAAATCACAAATAGGTAACTTAAATTTTAGACAAATCACAGATATTTAAGTTGTAATTTGCCTTTATTTTTTTTTATAGCAATTTTAGGATTATACCTTTTGTCATATCATTTTTTACAATTATCTTATATGATGGATAATAATTTATTATTCAATATTTTTGTATGGATTTATTACTTTTTTTTTTAATCACTTACCTCCTATCACATCAAAGTTGTGACATAAAAAAGTTTAGTCCTAGATTTTTTTTTTCCTTCATTTTTTGAGAAGATTAGTGTTAATTTGATGTGTGCTGCAGATGTATTCTTGCTAGCAACATACAAAGGATGTAATAATATCTTGACTTTACCCAAATGGAAAATAAAAAGGACTTGGCTTTAACCTTTACGTATAATATAAGGTTGGCTGACTTATGGTTGGTGGCTCTTTTGGTTTTTTGTTAAAGAATGAGTGGGAAAACAAATTGTTAGGGTTTGTCATTTTCTTCATCCTCCAATTCCAATTCCAAGCATGCCGCCAATAATAAATAATTACTGATACTTTAATTTTATTATTTTCTTGAACAAATTACAATGTGATTTTCAACTTCATAAATATCATGTAATATATTGAAGCATCCTCAGAATTCTTTTGCTAAAGTAATTCTCAGTATCTTATCTCCTTCTCGGCCCCAGAAAATAGGAAGGAGTTCCTCAAAAAAAAAAAAAAAATATGAAAAGAAGGATGGGCATTTTCATAGGTTTCTTTCCCAAAGAAATAGTTTTTCTCTTTTAAGTATCCCCTTAAACAAAGTAGCGGCAATCTTTCTCTTGCTAATAAGAAATTAATCCGGGGACATATATATTCGTTAGAGTCAACCCAAATATGATGAGGTATTTTACTGTAACTGTAATAGGTAAAACTTCTTACTTTAGGAAAAACAAAAACAAACTTCTTGCTGCATCCATTACTTATAATAATTACTTCTTACTATTTTTTCATAAGTTATCAAGTTGATTTTTAATTTAAAACTTCAAAATCTATATTATCCTTTTTATGTAATGACTATTTTTTTTTACAAAGATATTTTACTATTTAACTAGATATTCAATCAACTTAGGGATTGGAGCTCTTATGCTTCCTCGCATATATAACATAGTAGAAGGGCGACAAGTGTCATTTGACCTAAAAAATTGTTTATGTGATTATCAATTTTTTACGATTATAATTAAAATTACTACTATAACCCATTTTTTCCTTAGTGGTGCATTTATTTATTGTTGACTTACTTAGTGTGATTAAATAGATTTTGTTATCATAAAAAAAAAAAAAAAGTTTGCATAACTCATAGTTAATCAAAGTTAGGCAAAAGATCTTCCTTATACTCGTTTACATTCACTATTTTATACAAATATTCCTATTTTTAAAACCAAAAAAAAAAAAATTTACATTTAGAGCATGAAAGTGGACGTTAACAAATGTACAAAGGCAAAAAGAGAAAAAGTTTGAGAGTAGCGTGGCCTTCAAAATTGTCTTGGAAAAGTGTTCATTATGACTGTATATAGATTGTGGCGAATTCAATGCATTTGGTGTATTACACATTTCTCTAACGTAAATTAAGTGAAATTATTCAATATTTGATTAGATCCCCTTCATTTTACATAAGCGGGTTCCATATGTAGGAAAATTTCCCTCCCACTAGGATTGATCTTAGTCAGTTTCCTAAATGACTTGCCAATATTATAAAAGCTACGGGTACATTACAGTCAATTAGTTCATTGATGGATACCTACTTTGTTGCAGAAATTGCATAATGTCAGCCATTAAATCTATTAAGTCCATTGCATAATATCAGCCATGATGAAAGTCCTTAATTTGAGTCACGTTTAGGCCAATAAGAGTCGTGTATACTTCTTCTCCTTCTCCTTTTTTTTTTGTTGAAAGATTTTATTTTATTTTTTAAAATTACCCATTATAATTTATAACTACCTGTAAACTTTATGAACTTGAATTAAGGTAATATAATAAGTTTTCCTATCTCGTAAAAATTGGTCTTACATAGCTTATAGTTAGTTTATTCACTTTATTATTATTAACTATGAGGGAGAAAAGAGTAATTCTCCAAGTAATAATTTATACTATTTTAGTATTTTCCAACTTGATATAATTTCTCTGTCCAGAAGAGAAGAAAGCTGAAGGAATTTAGGAACTTTGAAAATTAAACTTGAAAGTCTTGGGTGTACTAGTTATTCAATTGGATTTTTCAAAGTGTTTGTTTTATTTTATATGAAGAATGTTAAAATCCCTTCCTGGTTGCTTAAATTAGTAGTCTTTGTTTTTATTGGTTGGAACAATGGATATTATTTTAATCAAATTGACTTGCTAACTTTTTTAATCAGAACTCTACTAATAGTATCCAGGATTCCAGATTCACATTGAATAAAGAGGAAAGAGAAATGAAAATACATAATATAAATGGCAATGACGTGAGCTGAAAAAGAAAAATTCCAACCCATTTTGGTTTTGTTGGGCAAAGAAAGTAAGGGCTGCTTTCGTTAATTCAATATCTAAACTCACTTTGCAAAAGCTAACATCGAAGAAAACCCAATAAAGCATGGATGGGGAGGTTTCTATATAGAAAGATTGGAACCACACACTCTATGGCAGCCGAGCTTTAGGCCCTTTTCACGATGGCCTCACTCTTTGCAAGCAACCTAAAACATACAAAATGCTCATTGTAGAGATTGATGTTAAAAGCTGTCGTTATCTTATCACAATTCTCTTAACCTTTTCAGTCTCTTAGGCTGCGTTTGTTTTGGCAGTAAAGAAATCCGAAAAATATTTTACACGTTTGAGGGTGTTTGGGTAAGCATGAAAATTCGGTCAAACTGAAAATAAATTTCAGTTGACTGTAAAATTTCCACCCACACTCGTAAATCATTTTACATCCTTATTTTACCTTCAAACCATTTTCCCCCCTCCTCCGAAAATTTCCCATCACTCTCCCAACTCACTCACGCCAAGCCAAAGCGGAAGAACGGAGAGAGCTAACACACCAAAAGAGAGAGAGAGAGAGAGAGAGAGAGAGAGAGCGACAGATTGATCTGATTGTTGCCGCCGCTTGAAGCTCGTCCCCGCCGCCCTCTAGATCGCCTCATCTCCTCTGGATCTTATCGTCCGTCACTCGCCGATCTGCTTTCTCTCTCTTTCCCTCCAACCAACCAAGGCCAGATCAAACCACACCCTCTCTCCCACTCAAGAACCACACCCTTCGATCTGCTTTCTCTCTTTCCCTTTGATTTGCTTTCCCTCCGATCTAGTGCCTTCACTCAAGAACCACACCCTCTCTTCCACTCTCACTCACGGCACTCTCTCTCATCTCACTTTTTCTCTCTGACTCGAGCCAAGCCTCCAGCAAGAGATTTTTGTGTAATTTTCGTTTTCTTCGATCTCTGATTTTTGTTGTTGTTGTAGTGGTGTGGATGGTGGATAATTTTCTGTGGGTGCTGCTGTGTGGGTGGTAATGGATTTTCTGATATAAAATATGTTTAGAAGCTAAGAAAATGGCTTAAAATACAACATAATTTTTAAAATGCAACCAGACACTAGAAAATATTTTCCTTTCTCGAAAATGTTCTCACCTGAAATTATTTTACACCGAACTAAACGCAGCCTTAATCTTCTCATTCATACAATATTTATATCAATCACACTTACTGCAAAAGGAATCATTGTGCAGATCTTTTGGTTATAGAAAGAGATTTTAATAGTGACTCTTGTTTTGTATTGTAATCCTCTTTCCTGTATTTTGTTACAGCTTTTGGTCGATACTTGGGATTTGTTTGATTTTTTAAGTTTGTAATGTATTTGTTTGATTTTTAATAAATTTCCCATTTTCGAAAACTTGAGAGAGAGAGAGAGAGAGAGAGAGAGAGAGTTGAAAAAAAAAAAAAAAAAACCAAGAAAAAAGGCTTTGGCCTTAGAGCCTTAAATATAGTTTTGTCTGGATCTATGTTCTTTCATGGTTACGATCCAAAAATTGCAAAATCTTTCCTAAACCATAACTTGGCTATTCGTTTTTTGCATCCAAACAAAAACATTTCCAAACGGTCCCCCCCATAATAGTAACAAATTTAATCCATTAGTAGGATTTACAACCACTTATTTGTTAGGGATAAATAGCATTACCGATTGTAAGAGCATTCTTATCAAACCCTTCAAATGCTAAAAATCTTATTTTTTTAGCATTGGAAAGGTTTAAGCCCCTCCATCAAACATTTCATATTGCAAAATTTTTGCAATTGATGAATAGTGCCATCTCATTTTTGAAATGACACTATTCACCAATTGCAAAACTTTAAATTATTTTTTATTCAATGGGGCCCACAAAGGAGAGAGAAGAAAAATAAAAAAATTAATGAAAAATAATAAAGAAACAATATTTAAGTGAAATTGTAAAAAAAATAGAAGTTTTGATATAGGTTGGATTGGAAAGTGGTATTGTATATGTTATAAATATATGTTTGAGAGAGTAAATGCTAAATTTTTTACAATATTTAATAAGAATGCTCTAAATTGCAAATAGGTAAAAATATAAAACTGATTTTCTAGCTTTTACATTTTTTTTATTTTAACCTTTTTAACTTTCAATTTTATCAATTCAATATTCTAACTTTTAATTTTTATCCGTTACAACTCAGTTAGTGCCTCATGTTAGAACTCCTGAAAGCTGAAACTACTCAGTTTTGCATGTTTTTTGTTTTTATAAATTCGGAATTAAAAAAAAAATCTGAAAAAAAAAAGAAAGAAGAAACTTCCCCTGAAATCAAAACAGATCAGAGAAAAATCTAGCACAAAACCCAGAAAGAAATCGAAACCAAAATGGAAAAAACATTAGAATCAAGAAACTAAGGCAAACCCATATGAATTTATGGTGGGAGGAGAAAGAACTCGGTCAAATGTTTGCAAACCCAGATGAACGATATCATGCAACGGTGGCCATATCCACCGATCTTTGCAAGACAGAGAGAGCAACTTCAAAAACCCAAACCATCGCCCACCACTGTCCTCCATGCAAGAGAGGGGGGCTGATCTGTGCAAGAGAGCTTTGGAGCAAGATTCAAATGAATAGTACGTTTCGTACATTCATTTCTTTATGATTGTAGATTCTGAAAAATAACATTTGTTTTTGTAATTTATCATTGCCTTTCAGTCTTTCGTTGAATATTGTTTTTGGTTTTCTACATCTTCTTTTAGATGGGTTTCTGTTGGAGCATTTAAGGATTTATATTGTGGGTTGAAAAATTAAAAACGTTTAAGGCTTTCTTCTGGTATAATTGCTTTTGTTTAAAAGAAATCTTGATCTGTCTTTTTTTTTTTTTAACAGATTATTTCTTTTTATCTTTAAATTCTGAAATTTATTTAAAAAATAGCCAAAACGGCATGGTTTTGGCACAATTAACAGCAGCCTTTAATTGAGTTCTAACGAAGTCTTGTATTGATAAAAATTGAAAGTTAAAAGATTAAATTGACAAAATTAAAAATTTAAAATTTAAAAAAAATATATATAAAAATTAAAAAATCAATTTTACATTTTTACCTTCCAAATATTATCCGGAAAAGGAAAAAATAAAAAGTGTACATCCAGCCATGGAAAATGACTTCTTTGTTTTTAGTTGCCTATTTTCTCGAAAAAGGACAAAGAAACTAAAATATCATCCAGCTTAAATCAAGGTTGTAAAGATCAGAAAGGGCAGAAAGAACAAAAGAGAGCTCAACGACAAAATGCAAGCTAAACGACAGAAAGTAATTCCTGTTAGCTGAACTATAATAAGTAGTTTAGGGAATTAATTATCTTAGCTCGTAATGACACGCGCTATAACAGATTCCGTATAAGTTGGCAAGTTAGTTTTATTCTGTTTTTGTATAAAGCCTCAATCTTTTACAGATTCAATGATTGATTCATTGATAGAAGTTCTTCAATTCTTCTCTCTAGCACTCAATCACTCTTCTCTGCGAACTCTCTGTTCTACTTCATTCTTGATCAGTGCTTTTCTTATACAGCTAAAGGGTGAAAAATACAAATAAGGGATGCATAGTGGCAATTCTGTTGGCAGGTTTCTAAAGCATAGTATACCATTCCTATAGAACAGAAAAGTTGAATGTGGGCAGGGGATATATCAAGAAGAAACAGAAAATAGGAATATGTTTGCAAGAAGCCAAAAACCTGAATTCAAACTCTGGCAGCAAACCTATGTTGAATTAGACCCTAAGGCAGTATACATATTTCAAACTCTGAATGATAACAAATATATCCTTCCAATCAATGTACTAAGAGTAGTTTTATTTTTGGTTGATGATAAACAGGAAATGACAGAACATGATGCCAATGTGGGTAACGTGCTGGGTAAGTCCAGCAACCCATGTTGAATTAGACCATCAGTTTGCTTAATATGACAATGACATAGAAGTTTTCTTTACCAGAAATTTTGGCTAATGATATCCTATTAGATGCTCTCTTTTTTTTTTTTTTTTTTTCCCCTGGTTAGAAAACATTATCGAAAGCAAAATTACCCAGTTATACACATGAATATGTCTCTAGTTGGTCGTGACTAAATGACTGATATGCAAGACTGTAATGTAATGATAACATTTTAGGATGGAAAATTACCTAGCTATTCTCCTCGGACCTTGCCGAGGAAGAGTTATTTTGCATAAAACCTGTTTACCTGGGTTTTTCTTGTTAACTGGATTCACTATAATTGTTGTCCAACTTGTTAAAGTCTAGTTTCTAACCCAGTCTCTACAAATTCATTGTGTAATAAAATAAATTTTGTTATCATGAAAGCATAACTCATAGTTAATCAAATTTGGGCGAAATATCCTCCTTACCCTCGTTTACATTCACTATTTTACACAAATATTCCTATTTTTAGAGCCCAAAAAAAAAAAGTTCTACATTTAAAGCATGAAAGCGGGCGTTAAAAAATGGATAAAAGCAAAAAGAGAAAAAGTTTGAGAGTATCATTGCCCTCAAAATTGTCTTGGAAAAGTGTTTAATACGAATGTATAAAAATTGTGGTGAATTCAATGCAATTGGTGTATTAGACATTTCTCTAATCTAATTTAAATGAAATTATTCAATATCAGAGCAAACCCCTTTCATTTTACGTAAGAGTAGATTCCATATGTGGGAAAATTTCTCTCCCACAAGGATTGATCTTAGTCAGTTTCCTAAATGACTTGCCAATATTCAAAGCTACGGGTACAATTATAGTCAATTAGTTCATTGATGTATACCTACTTTGTTGCAGAAATTACATAATATCAACCATTAAATCTATTCTCTATTGGAAGGTTCCTCCCTCAGCCATGATGAAAATCCTTAATTTGTGTCACGTTTAGGTCAATAAGAGTCGTGTATACTTCTCCTTCTCCTTCTATTTTTTTGTTTGTTTGTTTGTTGAAAGATTTTATTTTATTTTTTAAAATTACCCATTATAATTTATAACTACCCGTAAACTTTATGTACTTGAATTAAGGGAATATAAGAAGTTTTCCTATCTCGTAAAAATTGGTCTTACATATGAGCCTATAGTTAGTTTATTCACTTTATTATTATTATTAACTATGAGGGAGAAAAGAGTTACTTCAAGTAATAATTTATACTATTTTAGTATTTTCCAACTTGATATAATTTCTGTCCAGAAGAGGAGAAAGCTGAAGGAATTTAGGAACTTTGAAAATTAAACTTGAATATTCAATTGGATTTTTCAAAGTGTTTGTTTTATTTTATATGAAGAATGTTAAAATCCCTTCCTGATTGCTAAAATTATTAGTCTTTGTTTTTATTGGTTGGAACAATGGATATTATTTTAATCAAATTGACTTACAAACATTTTTAATCACGACTCCACTAATAATATCCAGATTCACATTGACTAAAAAGAGGAAAGAGATATGAAAATATATAATATAAATGGCAGTGACGTGAGCGGAAAAAGAAAAATTCCAACCCATTTTGGTTTTGTTGGGCAAAGAAAGTGAGGGCTGCTTTCGTTAATTTAATATCCAAACTCACTTTGCAAAAGGTAACATCGAAGAAAACCCAATAAAGCATGGATGGGAGGTTTCCATATGGAAAGAGTGGAACCACACACTCCATGGCAGCCGAGCTTCGGCTTTGGGCCCTTTTCAAGATGGCCTCACTCTTTGCAAGCAACCTAAAACATACAAAAAGCTCATTGCAGGGTTGATGTTAAAAGCTGTTGTTATTTTATCTCAATTCTCTGAACCTTCTCATTCATACAACGTTTATATCAATCACACTTATCGCGAAGGGAATCATTGTGCAGATCTTTTGGTTAAGGAAAGAGATTTTATTAGTGACTCTTGTTTTGTATTGTAATCTTCCTTCCTGTATTTTGTTACAGCTTTTGGCCGATACTTGAAATTTGTTTGATTTTTGAAGTTTGTAATGTCTTTGTTTAATTTTTAATATATTTCCCATTTTCGAAAACTTGAGAGAGAGAGAGAGAGAGTTAAAAGAAAAAAAACCACAACAACAACAACCAAGGCTTTGGCCTTAGAGCCTGAAATATAGTTTTGTCCGGATCTAGTTCTTTCATGGTCACGATCGGGCCAAAAATTGTAAAATCTTTCTTGAACCATAACTTGGATATTTTTTTTTTTTTGTCATCCAAAAAAAAAACATTCCCAAATGGTCCCCCATAATAGGAACAAATTTAATCCATTAGTAGGATTTTACAACCACGTATCTGTTTGGGATGCAAAATATTACCAATTGTACGGTGCTAATATTATCCGGAAAAGGATAAATAAAAAGTGTGTATCCAGCAATGGAAAATGACTTCTTTGTTATTTGTTGCGTATTCTCTCGAAAAGGGGCAAAGAAACTAAAATATCATCCGGCTTATCAAAGTGTTAAAGCTCAGAAAGGGAAGAAAGAACAAAAGAGAGCTCAAGGACAAAATGCAAGCTAAACGACAGGAAGTAATACTCTGTTAGATGAACTATAAGGGTGTGTTGCTACTGGGTTTGGTTGGGATGAAAATAGGGAGGATAGAAAATGAAGAGAGAAAAATAAGATGAAAAATGTTGTTTTTTACTGTTTGGTGGGAGAAGAAAAATAAGAGAGATAGAAAATGTGTGAGAAAGTTCTCCCCTGGACCCACTTTTTTAATTCTCCCAAATCGGGAAGAAAATTTGTAGAGAAAAGTATTATGAAAGCACTTTTATACAAATACCCTCATCTATCCCTCATTCATGATCTAATGACTTCCTCTTGTCATCCTTATCACTTTTGCCACTTCGCAGCACAACAATGTCCTGGTTCTCTTCTCTTTCTTTTTTTTTTTTTTTCAACATGACCTAATCAAGTTGATGCAAAATCTTTTTCTCAATTAAATTTATATGTACACTATTGTAATTTTTACATTATAATAATAAAAATACTAATAAAAATTTATATGTATGAAGTGATAAATTTTATATTATTTAATGAGTACAAATAAATCTATTTCTTACATATTATGTAACAAGGATATAATAGTCAATTTATATAAATTATATTTTCCATCTTTCCCTTTTTCTCTCCAACTAAACAAAAGAGCTTTCCGCCCTCCTACTTTTCCGCCTCTCCAATCAAACACACAAGAGGGAAAACTAAATATTTTCTATCCTCTCACTTTTCTATCATTCCACAATTTTCCATCCTCTCACTTTTCCACTCCTCCAACCAAACAGACCCTAGGTGGTTTAGGGAATTAATAATCTTACTTATAAACACGCGCTATAACAGATTCCGTATAAGTTGGTGAGTTAGTTTTATTCTGTTTTTGTATAAAGCCTCAATCTTTTACAGATTCATTGATTGATTCAATATACACAAAAATTCTTCAATTCTTTTCTCTCCATCACTCTTCTCTGCGAACTATCTGACAGATGTGTTCTACTTCATTCTTGATCAGTGCTTTCTTATTCAGCTAACAGGTGAAAAATACAAATAAGGCATGCATAGTAGCAAATCTAATTTCTCACTCATTTCCCAAAGATTGTCAGCATCACTCATATACTAAAGTCTAATGGAGCAGAATTTTGAAATTCAAGCACCCCGTCAAAAGTGACAAGCATGCTAATTAGGTCCTAAACTTGTAAAGACTGAATCTGATACAAAAGAGCATCATATACACTTCCCAAGCATTGAACTTCACAAATGATACCATTATGTCATTACATTCCTGCCTTATACATGTCCACACAAATGATAATGCACAACTGAGACTTGAAAGCGCAAAAGTATGTTAGTGACAAAAAGCTGACAAGCAGCAGCTTCATCAGGATCATCATGTAAGCATCAATATGACTCATCAAACAGTAATAACCTCCTAATCACTAAGCCACAAAGAGTGCGGCTCTTAGTAAGAGTACATTGAAATCCAGTTAGAAGAACACATGTTGTGCAATGATCATTACTTTAGTGCAGAGACTGAATAAGCACATTTTTATAAGAGCATCTGCAATATATTATGACCATGAATCTCATAAGTCACATAAATACATTTATGTAATAGTTTTTACAATAGTGGTGATGTCCCATTAAATAAAAAAACTGACATAAACATCTTTTCTAGAGAAGGCACAGCAGTTTAATAAGAAAGTCTAAATGATTTCAAAATATATTATCACTATAAATAGCTTCAAACAACAAAAACTTCAAATACATATAAGCTTCTAAAAAAATGATATATTTAAAGTAAAAAAAGAGCATCCATGTTGAGTGTTTTAAACCCTAAGGATCCTCACATGGAAATTTAAATATATGACATCAAGTTATTTAAATCAATGATCAGTTCTCAACTGAGCTAGATAAGGAAGTTGAAAGAAAATTGGGCGTACCTCGAGAATCACATTGGTGTCCATTTTCTACATAGTTTAATAGCGGAATATTTTTTTTTTAGAAGCATGAATGCAGAAATTCAGTACAAAATTTTAAAAGGTCATCTTTGACGAAATATAGGGAACATTTATATAATATACATTAGTATGGTCCAAATCTTTAATGCAGCATAAATTATTAAGCCAAAAAAAAAAAAAATACTGAGCAGTGGCAAAACTGATGGCAGGTTTCTAAAGCATAGTATACCATTCCTATAGAACAGAAAAGTTGAATGTGGGCAGGGGATATATCAAGAAGAAACAGAAAATAGGAATATGTTTGCAAGAAGCCAAAAACCTGAATTCAACAGGTGTATATGTTAATAGCTGCAAAATGGTGGTCATTACAATCGTTGTAATGGTGAATTTTGCACAAGTCCATTTGAGAAACAGCGATGCGAGGAACAAAATTTACCTTATAGCTTAGATCCATAACAAAGATTAACTGACCCCAAGGAAGAATACATATTTTAAAATCTGAATGGTGGCAATAAATAAATCCTAGCAATCATAATAAGAGCAGATTTTTTGTTGTTGATAATAAACAATTAAACAGTAAAAGACAATATGATGCCAACATGAGTAACATGTTGGGTAAGGCCACCAAACCTACGTCGAATTAGACCCTAAGGCAGTATACATATTTCAAACTCTGAATGATGACAACAAATATATCCTAGCAATCAAGGTACTAAGAGTAGTTTTATTTTTGGTTGATAATAAACAGGAAATGACAGAATATGATGCCAATGTGAGAAACATGCTGGGTAAGTCCAGCAACCCATGCTGAATTTGACCATCAGTTTGCCTAATATGACAATGACATATATAGAAGGTATTCTTTACCAGAAATATTGGCTAATGATATCGTTTTAGATGCTCTCTCTTTTTTTCTTTTTTCTCTTTTGTTTCCCTGGTTAGAGAGCATTAACGAAATCAAAATTACCCAATTATACGCATGAATATATCTTTTGCTAGTTGTGACTAAATGACTAATACGCAAGACAGTAATGTAACGATTACATTTTAGGATGGAAAATTATCAAGCTATTCTTCTCGAACCTTGCTGAGGAAGAGTTATTTTGCATAAAACCTGTTTACCTGGGTTTTTCGTGTCATATAGATCCACTATAATTGTTGTCCAACTTGTTAAAGCCTAGTTTCTAACCCACTCTCTACAAATTCATTGTGTTAGGCCTTAATCTCATTACTTTTTTGGGGTTAGGATCCAACCCATGTCCTTACAATTGGCACCATCTGTGGGAAATTACTTGAGCTTTAGTGAGATCAATGTTCAGTTATGGTAGGTTTAGGTCCTAATCGAGGAAAGTTCGTTGGTTCCTAATGTCAAGATTATTTTCTCAATCTGGAACAAAAAAGGAACCGGGAGGTTAGTGTGCATACCACACACACTAGCAGGAGCCAATCTCGCGATGGGAGTCACATTTCTCATAAGGAAAATACTAGAAGCTTACAACTAGGGATAGACTGCTTGCGAAGAAGGTTGCGCCGGAAGCAATGTAGAGGAACCCCTTTAAGTTCTGACCACTCTTTTGGTGACAATAGTGATAATAGCTACCGATGTAGGTTAAGAACTCCTCCCAGTGAGTATTTTTCGTGTGATGAGAAGCGTCATAATAAGCGGAGAGGGAAGAGTTTGTCTCACAAAAACCTAGGCAACAATGCTATGAGTAAGGCTTTGAATTTGATTTCTAAGTCACCTTTTACCAGTAGAATTGAGGGAGGGAGACTTCCTCGGTGGTTTACTCAGCCAACATTCACCATGTATAATGGCAGAACGGACCCCGTGGAGCATGTTAACCACTTCAACCAAAGAATGGTTGTCCACTCGAAGAATGAGACCTTGATGTGCAAGGTATTCCCATCCAGTTTGGGACTTGAGGCGATGAGATAGTTCGATGGTATGACAGAAGACTCTATTAACTCCTTCAAGGAGCTTACAAGGGCCTTTGGTTCTCATTTTGTTACTTGTAGTATAGTTCCTCAGCCTTTAGACTCCTTGTTGTCTATGACTATGTGGGAAAGGGAAACCTTGAAGACGTATTCTGACAGATATTGTGAGATGTTTAATGAGATAGATGGGAACTTCGATGATGTGGCTGTAAGGACTTTCAAGGTCGGTCTACTTGCCGAGCATGATTTAAGAAAGGTCGTTGACTAGGAAGTCTGTTAGGAGTGCGCGTTAGCTTATGGACTGTATTGACAAGTATAAGCGGGTTGATGAGGATCAACACTAAGGGAAAGGGAAGGCTAAGGCGGTCCCTCAAGATAGAAGGGATTTTAGTTCGGACCGGTACAACAATAACCATCCTCGAAGAGATTTTTCCAGGCAATCTGGATCTATTATTGCTTAAGTGGTTAACACGATGTTCCAAGAGCCAGTAAGATGCAGCGTAGGCGTGTAAAAGCAGAATCTGTAACACACAATTACTACAACTCTTCAACGAAACCTAAGTTCCACAAGAACACTAGGCTAGTAGGCAAAATAATAGAGAAAATCTCTCTAATAAGCTTTTATTAATCAACACATAACAAAATAATCAACTTCTCTATAAAGAGTATTTAAAGGAATAGAATTTCTCCTACTCCTTTTAAGAAAAGAAATAATAAACCTACTTTTACTTGAAAAAGGAAAAACAATTTAATTAGGAAAAGAAAAACAATTAAAATCCTAATTTAACTAGGAAAACTATTTTAATTAAAATTATAAAAGCAAATAAATCCTAATTCCACTAGGAAAGATAAAACAATAAAAAATATTAAAATATTTTCTTCTCCCTTAATCGATCTACATCACAGTACATCAAATATTGGAAAAAAAATTAAGGGTGAGCCATATTTTGAATGGCCAAATAAGATAGGAGAAGACTCCACGAAGCGCAACCAAAGCCTTCATTGCCAATACCACCAAGAGCGAGAACACACCACAGAAGATAGTAGGACTTTATGGAGTCACCTAGAGCAGCTGGTCCGAAGTGGAAAGTTAAAGCAATTCTTATACCAACCCAACAGATAGGATAATCAGGCAAGGGTGGGAGCTCAAAAAGATGCTTCTACAAGACTACCTTTGAGTACAATCAGTGTCATTCTTGCTGCTCCAGGATGGACTGGCACTTAACCATCCACGGTGATGTTTATAGCTTGGCCATCTACATAGGACTTGCCCCTGATTCGAAGAGGGGTAGATTGGAGGCTCGACCAACTTTGAGCTTTTTTCGATGAGGATAAAATTGGAACCTTGCAGCCACATGATGATGCCCTGGTAGTTACTCTCAGGATTAGAGGCTATGACATGAAGATGGTTCTGGTAGATCAAGGTAGCGATGCGGAGATCATGTACCCCGACCTATATAAGGGGCTGAAGCTGAGGCCTGAGGACCTGCCCTACTATGACTCTCCTCTGATAGGGTTTGATGGGAAGATTGTCTTTCCGAATGGCCAAATCATGCTACCTGTTCAGACATGGTCAAAGGTTGTGGAAGTGAACTTCATCGTGGTAGACGCATACTCCCCCTATATTGCTATTATGGCAAGACCTTAGCTCACGCCATAAGGGTTGTGCCTTCCACCTTGCATTTGAAGGTGAAGTACCTATTAGGGGACCGGGTCGAGTGGCTAGTTGGAAGCCAGTCTATGGCTAGGCAGTGCTTAGTGGCTGCAATCAGGCATCAGGCTAGAGCTAAGTCCTCGGCTATTACTGATCAGGGTTTATAGCAATCAAAGGTGCCAGTGTGGACCACGAACGTGGTGGTAAGAGAGGCAAGATGTGAGGAGATAGAAAAAGTTTTTATTGGTGATGATGAGGGTAAGTTCTTCCAGGTTGGAGTGCAGTTGCCCCCTCATGAGGAGGAGGAGCTAGTAGTATTTCTTAAGAAAAATATCAATGTGTTTGCATAGAGCACTTATGAAGCTCTTGGAGTGGATCCAAACTTCATTTTCCATCACTTAAACGTCAATCCATCTGTCATCCCCAAAAAGCAACCACTTCAGCGCTCATTTAAGGAGCATTCTGATGCCGTCAGAGAGGAAGGGCTATTAAAGAGGTGTTTTGCCCTGAGTGGTTAGCCAATACAGTGGTGGTGAAAAAGAAAACAGGAAGTGGCGAGATCATGTGTACTTCACAGATTTGAATAAGGTCTACCCAAAGGACCCCTTCTCCATGCCTCAGATAGACTAGTTAGTAAATGCAATTGTGAGCCATCCTCGAATGAGCTTTTTAGATACCTTTCAAAGGTACCACCAAATACGATTAGCTTTAGATGATCAGGAGAAGACGAATTTTGTTACACCTACTAGAAACTACCACTACAATGTGATGTCCTTTCGATTAAAGAATGCAGGGTCTACTTATCAGAGAATGGTGACTAGGATATTCAAACTACAACTAGGCAAAAATTTTGAGGTTTATATAGATGATGGTGGTGAAAATTAAGGTAGTATCCAAGCATGTGGGTGACCTCGGGAGCATTTTTGAAATACTAAGGAGGTACAAACTACACCTCAATGCTTCCAAGTGTTCTTTTTGCATTGGATTGGGTAAATTTTTGGGCTATATGGTCACTTATCGTGGAATTAAAGTCGACCCTGATAAGATTAAGGTAATTAACAATTTGCAACTCTTCAGAATCTCAAAGAGATCTAAAAGTTGACAGGGATGATTGCTACTCTAAACCTATTCATCTCTCGGTCGGGAGACAGGTGTAGGCCTTTCTTCCAGCTATTGCATAAGTGGAAGGGATTTGAATGGATCGAGGAGTGTGCCCTGGCCTTCCAACAGCTAAAGAAAATACCTTTCTCGGCCACCTATTATGTCTAGGTCCGAGGAGGAGGAGGTTTTGTTTGCTTACGTTACTACAACCTCTCATGCAGTGAGCTTAGTACTGATACGAGTTGACAATGGAGTGCAAAGATCAATTTATTATGTGAACAAGTAATTGCATGAAGCAGAGGTTCATTACCTACCATTGGAGAAGGCTATTTTAGTAGTGGTGCATGCTACACGTAAGCTCCCTCATTACTTCTAAACTCAAACAGTTGTAGTTTTAACCCAACTTCCCCTTTAATCCCTAGTTCGGAGAGCTGATTACACACAAAGGATTGCCAAATGGGGCACGATCCTAGGGGTTTTTGATATCAAGTACATGCCTCGTACCTCTGTTAAGGGTCAGGTCCTCGGAGATTTAATAGTTAAGTTTGCTGAATTTCCATTAGAAGAGGAGGGAAAAAGGCAGAATATGGATGAAAAATCAGTTGGGATGGTGTCCTTCCAAGAACCTCTAATCTGGAGGGTATACGTTGATTGTGCAACAAATCAAAAGGAATCTGGAGTGGAGCTAGTTGTGGTATCCCCTGAGAAGATCTCTATTGAGAAATCCTTGATGTTGTGCTTCTCGGCCATAAACAATGAGGCCAAGTATGAGGCTTTCCTGGTTGGGATGGATATGGTTCAGAAACCGAGAGGAAGAACAGTAGAGGTATTTTTAGATTCAAAGTTAGTTATTGGACAGGTATATGGAGAATTGGAAGCCCAAATCAATATTTGAGTCAAGTTAGGCTCCTGCAGTCGGAGTTCAAGTCTTTCACCTTACAGCAAATCCCAAGAAGCAGAAACACGCATGCAGATTCTCTTGCCACTCTTGTAACCTCCTCAGCGCAAAGCCTACCTCAGGTTATCTTGGTCGAGGATTTGTGTAAGCCCACTGAGATAAAGAGGGAGAAGGCTCAGATTCATCACGTTAAGGTAGGGCCTAGTTGGATGGATCCTATTGTGCAGTTCCTTAAGGATGACGTCTTGCTTGAGGAAAAGGTAGAGGCCAATAAGGTGTGAAGAAAAACTCATCAGTTTTGGTTGTCCGAGGATTAGAAGCTATACAAGCATTCTTTCTCTGGACCATATTTGCTATGCGTCCACCTTGAAACAATAGAACCATTACTAGAAGAGCTACATGAGAGGATTTGTGAGAGTCATATGGGAGGCAGATCATTGTCTCACAAGGCCTTCACTCAGGGATATTGGTGGCCAAATATACAAAAGGGAGCACAAGAATACATGAAGAAGTGTGACCAATGCTAGAAATTTGCACCAAACATTCATCAGCCAGAGGGTGTGCTTAACCCTCTGTCTAATCCCTAGCCTTTCACTTAATGGAGCTTGGATATTGTAGGGCACTTCCCTAAAGCAGCAAGAAACAAGAGATGACTTTTGGTCGACATCGAGTACTTCACTAAATGGGTTGAGGCAGAACCCCTGGAAAATATTAGGGACGTGGATGCCAAAAGGTTTATGTGGAAGAATATTGTCACTCGATTTGGGATTCCTCACACCCTCATCTTAGACTATGGATTTCAGTTTGATAGCAAAGCTTTCAAAACGTACTGTTGCGAATTGGGGATCAAGAATAGGTACTTAATTTCGGTTTATCCACAAGGGAATGGACAAGCCAATGCTGCCAATAAAGTCATAGTGAATGGACTAAAAAAGATGTTGGATGATGCAAAAGGAGAATGGGTGGAAAAGTTGCCACATGTTTTTTGAACATATCGGATTACCCCTCGTAGGTTTACAGGGAAAACACCATTTTCAATGACTTATAGGGCCGAGGTTGTGATTCCTCTTAAGACTGGATTCCTAATGCTGAGAACAAGCTTATTCACTCCAGATAGCAATTACAACCTACTAGAAAAGAGCCTGGATTTAGTTGAAGAACGGATAGAAAATGGCATGGTTTAATTAGTATATTATCAACAGAAACTCAAACAGGGGTATAACTCAAGTGTGAAGTTAAGCCCGTTAGCCTCTAGAGACTTGGTGTTAAAAAAGGTGGTAGGAACTGCAAAAAACTCAGCATGAGAAAAGTTAGGGCCCAATTGGGATTGGTTATACTGTATCACCTTGGTAGCTATAGGTGCATACTTCCTAAAAGATCTAGACGAGAATGTTGTGCCACGCCCCTAGAATGTAAATACTTGCGAATGTATTATTATTAATGAAAGACAGTTTTGTTGTACTTTTATTTGTGACGTTATATGTCATTCTTGATTACTTGTTTGAGGGTTAAACAGAACCTTGGTCATGCTTGGCTTCTCGGATCACACACCTTGGGTAAATTTACGTCTCAACAAATTCTCTAATGGTTAAACAGAACTTTGGTCATGTCTGGTTCCTCGGACCACATACATTAGGCAAATTAATGCCTCAACAAATTCTCTAAAGGTTAAACAGAATCTTGGTTATGCTTGGTTCCTCGAACCACATACCTTGGGTATATTAGCGCCTCAATAAATTCTCTATGAGTTAAACAGAACCTTGGTTATGACTAGCTCCTAGAACCACATACCTTGGGTAAATTAATATCTCAATAAATTCTCTAAGGGTTAAACAAAACCTTGGTTATGCCTGGTTCCTCGGACCACATACCTTAAGTAAATTAACGCCTTAGTGAATTCTCTAAAAGTTGAACAAAACCTTGGTCATGCTTGGTTCCTCGGAACACATACTTTGGGTAAATTAACGCCTCAATAAATTCTCAAAGGGCTAAGCAGAATCTCGGCTAGGCTTGGTCCCTCTGACCACATTCCTTGAGTAAAATAATTCCTCACAATTTTACCAAGGATGTGTCCTCAACATATGCACCATCATGAGAAAACATGGACTTACCCTGGGTTTTGATTAAAGGAGTCTGAAGGTGCATTCATGAGGTACTCTTAAAATGAGAAACCTCAAGCACCCCTTTTTCTACTAAGTGTTTCGTTTATCTCTAAGGGCTTAAACATTCCTATTAATTAAACAATTTTTAGTATCAACACATAGTTATTTTTCTCACTATTTACATGGGCTTGATTTACTTGAAATAACAACAATTCATCATTGTTGACTTTTCGTTAAAGTGTTGGTTTCCACCCTTAGAAGCATCATCAATCTAACCTCTCAGCAATAGACAGAACAGTTACTGCATCTAATCAGAGATAAACATTGTGGGTAAAATGAAAATTCACTTGTTATAAAGCAAAATTTGATGTCTTTTCATTCATAAAAAAGAAATATACACCACAAACCATGGCAAACTGTTATAATGAAAAGAAAAGTATAAAGAAAGAGAGAAAAATCCTAAGTTAAGCCTTGGCTGGAGGCGAATCTTCTTTGCTGATTGGCTGGGAGACTGGAGGATCTGTAGGCTTGCCTGAGGAGGCCTTCTTCTCCTAGGCCACGACTTGAGGTTTGACTGGCTCATACTCCTTTGTCTTAGGAGCAACTTCTTTGCGTTTGCCCTTATCCTCTAGCCGGGCTCTACCCTGGCCAGCCTCCTTGCCCTTGGCCACCTCAACCCCGTGACCTAGATCACCAGCCTTGCTAGGCCCTTTAGTGGCCTCAGGAGGAGAAAGAGAGTCTTGGGTGGTTGGAAGCTAGTTAGGTGCAATTGTAACAAGGGTGGCATCCGTCCTAAAGCCCGAAGTTGCCTCAGGAGCTTCTCGAAGGTCTTCTGGATAATAAACATTCCCAACCTTCCTGCACTCCGAGTTAGCAGGAGCTCCAACCACATTCAGGGCCTCATTCCACACCTCGAGGTAGTCATCCCTACAGACCCCAGCCAACTTATCAGTCAGTCAAGCCTCGGTCTCCTACACTCCGAGGTCGTAGAACTTCTTCCCTACAACATCCACGGCCGCCTAAGCCGCCTAGGCAGCCTCCTTAGCCTTTCCAACTTCGCTTTCAAGGTCACCACTTGTTGTTTGGTTGTGGCCAACTCTAGCTCCATGTAGTGGAGCTTTTGACGCTACTCCTCTGCTTGTGCCTCAGCGGTCTTAAGGCCAGCCTCAACGCTCTTCCGATCCTTGTCCGCTGTAGCCAGCTTCAGAGTCAACTCCTTATTCTTACTCTCGGTGATGGCCAAGGACTTGCTGGTCTTTACGCAGAGATTATCTGCGAGTCTAGCTTTAGATCAAGCATTTTTCACCCACTCTTCGGTCATGAAAAGCTCCTGGTTTGCCTGCACAAGAACAAAAAAGGAATACCTATCAGATAAGAAAAAGATGCCCTGTCATGAAGTTAGTAAGGCATATCGAAAAACTTACAAAGGCCAAGGCCAAGTCCCTCTTCAGGGACAGGAACAAATCCTACTGCTTCACGTTTTTCAGAGTAGCCATATCCTTTGGCAATAAAAGGGACTACTCTAGAGCATTGGCAACATAATGGGCGTTCTCTCTTTAAAACTCCCTAACGGAGGAGTTCTAGGGGGAGTCATATTCCTGTGGCCATAAGGGTTGTGCTCTTCATACGAGAATAATTCACTAGGAGGAGTTCTTGATCTGAACCAATAACTGCTATCCCTACCTTCATCAAAAGAAGGGTTAGAAATGGAAGGAGTTCGCTTCCGTCGTTTGTGACACAACTTCCTCTTCAAATGATCAATCTCCAACTGCATGACCCTAGCACTATCCTCATGAGAGATGTGGCTCCCCGCCCCCCTTTAAGATTGGCTCATTCCAGTGGGGGTGGGGTGCACACTCCCCTCCCGGTCCCTTCTTAGTTCAAGACTAAGGGAATAATTTTAATGTTGGGACCCTATAGACTCTGCTTGGTGTGGACTTGAAACTACCATAACTGGACGTTAAACTCACTAAAACACAAGGATTTCCCACAGACAGCACCAATTGTAGGGACTCAATTTGCACCTAAGCCCAAAAGAGGAAGTGAATTGACCTAAAGATCCCAATACAATGAATTTGTAGAAAGTGAATTTGAAATCTAGGTTCTAATGAGTTTGTACATCAATTATAGTGGGCCAAGATGACCATAGAATAAAGATGAAGTAATTTTATATAAGGAAAATTGTCCTCGGACTCAATCCGAAGAGGCTAGTTCTTCTATATATCTCACTTAATGACAGCTTGCAAATATTGTTCTTCAATCTATCATTTTTTCTCTCCTTCTTCTCCCCCCTTCATCCTGAGGGTCTCCTTTCCCTTTTATACCATCCTTCCTCCTCTCTCTACCCTCCATGTATGCATCAGATTGTTGGTTTTGATAATTGTCTCATCAGCACCTTCCTAAAACCTTTGGAAATAGCTGTAAAGCTGAACACTGCTGTTCATGCATCACTTCCTCATTAATGCGGCCAGAGAGTTAGCTGCAGAGCATTCAATGTGGTGGTAGCAGCTTTCTCTTAGATATTTTATAGTCTTTCCCTGTCTTGTACTCTCACAATGTATATCCTTACCTACAAGATATCCTAGAACGTTATTGTTGGGTGGTAGATCGCACCTTCCGACCTCAGCTTTGCTCAACCGAGGAAGCGTTCCTCCTCAGACCACATTTTTGGATGATCATAATCAGACTTTACCTCTTTACTTACCAACACGGATTCTTAGGAAGATATTTCCCGTCCTCAGACTACTTAATGGCCTCGGATTGGGCCTCTGGCCCAATATATAGATAGATATGTACCCCTGGACCTATCACCCCGACATGAGCCTATAGTTAGTTTATTCACTTTATTATTATTAACTATGCGGGAGAAAAGAGTATTACTTCAAGTAATAATTTATACTATATTAGTATTTTCCAACTTGATATAATTTCTGTCCAGAAGAGAAGAAAGCTGAAGGAATTTAGGAACTTTGAAAATTAAACTTGAATGTCTTGGGTGTACTAGTTGTTCAATTGGATTTTTCAAAGTGTTTGTTTTATTTTATATGAAGAATGTTAAAATCCCTTCCTGGTTGCTAAAATTATTAGTCTTTGTTTTTATTGGTTGGAACAATGGATATTATTTTAATCAAATTGACTTACTAACATTTTTAATCACGACTCTACTAAAAATATCCAGATGCACATTGACTAAAAAGAGGAAAGAGATATGAAAATATATAATATAAATGGCAGTGACGTGAGCTGAAAAAGAAAAATTCCAACCCATTTTGGTTTTGTTGGGCAAAGAAAGTAAGGGCTGCTTTCGTTAATTTAATATCCAAACTGATTTTGCAAAAGGTAACATCGAAGAAAACCCAATAAAGCATGGATGGGAGGTTTCTATATAGAAAGAGTGGAACCACATTCTCCATGGCAGCCGAGCTTCGGCTTTGGGCCCTTTTCAAGATGGCCTCACTCTTTGCAAGCAACCTAAAACATACTATTAGCTCATTGTAGGGATTGACGTTAAAAGCTGTTGTTATTTTATCTCAATTCTCTGAACCTTCTCATTCATACAATGTTTATATCAATCACACTTACCGCGAAGGGAATCATTGTGCAAATCTTTTGTTTAAGGAAAGAGATTTTATTAGTGACTCTTGTTTTGTATTGTAATCCTCCTTCCTGTATTTAGTTACAGCTTTTCACTGATACTTGAAATTTGTTTGATTTTTGAAGTTTGTAATGTATTTGTTTGATTTTTAATATATTTCCCATTTTCGAAAACTTGAGAGAGAGAGAGAGAGAGTTGAAAACACACAAAAAAATAAAAAATAAAAACCCAACAACAACAACAACAAAGGCTTTCGCCTTAGAGCCTTAAATATAGTTTTGTCAGGATCTAGTTCTTTTATGGTCACGATCGGGCCAAAAATTGCAAAATCTTTCCTGAACCATAACTTGGCTTTTTTTTTTCTCATCCAAAACGGCCCCCCATAATAGGAACAAATTTAATCCATTAGTAGGATTTTACAACCACGTATTTGTTTGGGATACATACCATTACCAATTGTACATTGCTAGTATTATCCGGAAAAGGAAAAATAAAAAGTGTGCATCCAACAACGGAAAATGACTCCTTTGTTATTTGTTGTGTATTCTCTCGAAAAAGGACAAAGAAACTAAAATATCATCCAGCTTATCAAGGTTGTAAAGATCAGAAAGGGAAGAAAGAACAAAAGAGAGCTCAACGACAAAATGCAGGCTAAACGACAGAAAGTAATACTCTGTTAGCTGAACTATAAGTGGTTTAGGGAATTAATTATCTTACTTATAAACACACGCTATAACAGATTCCGTATAAGTTGGTAAGTTAGTTTTATTCTGTTTTTGTATAAAGCCTAAATCTTTTACAGATTCATTGATTGATTCAATATACACAGAAATTCTTCAATTCTTTTCTCTCTATCACTCTTCTCTGCGAACTATCTGTTCTACTTCATTCTTGATCAGTGCTTTCTTATACAGCTAACTGGTGAAAAATACAAATAAGGCATGCATAGTAGCAAATCTAAATTCTCACTCATTTCCCAAAGATTGTCAGCATCACTCATATACTAAAGTCTAATGGAGCAGAATATTGAAATTCAAGCACCCCGTCAAAAGTGACAAGCATGCTAATTAGGTCCTAAACTTGTAAAAACTGATTCTGATACAAAAGAGCATCATATACACTTCCCAAGCATTGAACTTCACAAATGATACCATTATGTCATTACATTCCTGCCTTATGCATGTCCACACAAATGATAATGCACATCTGAGACTTGAAAGCGCAAAAGGATGTTAGTGACAAAAAGCTGAATCAGGATCATCATGTAAGCATCAGTATGACTCATCAAACAGTAATAACCTTCTAATCACTAAGCCACAAAGAGTGCTGCTCTTACTAAGAGTACATTGAAATCCAGTTAGAACAAAACATGTTGTGCAATGATCATTACTTAAGTACAGATACTGAACAAGCACATTTTTAAAAGAGCATCTGCAATATATTATGACCATGAATCTCATAAGTCACATAAATACATTTATGTAATAGTTTTTACAACAGTGGTGATGTCCCACTAAATAAAAACGCTATAAATAGGTTATTTGCAAGAAGCCAAAAAACAGCTTATTTATGTATATGTTAATAGCTGTTTATAGTGTTTGCAAGATGCCAAAAAACTTGAATTCAACAGGTGTATATGTTAATAGCTGCAAAATAGTGGTAATTACAATCGTTGCAATGGTGAATTTTGCACAAGTCCATTTGAGAAACGGCAATGTGAGGAACAAAATTTACCTTACAGCTTAGATCCATAACAAAGATTAACAGGAAAAGACAGAATATAATGCCAACGTGAGTAACATGTTGGGTAAGGCCAGCAAATTGAATTAGACCCTAAGGCAGTATACATATTTTAAACTCTGAATGATGACAATAAATATATCCTAGCAATCAAGGTAAGAGTAGTTTTTTTTTTTTGGTTGAGAATAAACAGGAAATGACAGAATATGATGCCAATGTGAGTAACATGCTGGGTAAGTCCAGCAACCCATGTGGAATTAGACCATCAGTTTGCTTAATATGAGTCATATGACAATGACATAGAAGGTGTTCTTTACCAGAAAATATTGGCTAATGATATCCTATTAGATGCTCTCTCTTTTTTTCCCCAGGTTAGAAAGCATTAACGAAAGCAAAATTACCCTGGTTATATGCGTGAATATGTCTCTAGCTAGTCATGACTAAATGACTGGTACGCAAGACAGAAATGTAATGATAACATTTTAGGATGGAAAATTAACTGCAGAATCATTTCACCTCACTTCACTATAAATATAAAATGCTAAGCTGGACAGATTAAAGTACCAAATAAGTATTTGTAGCTTCCAAATTGCAGACATATGCATAAAGAAGAAACCCGTTACAAAAACAACACTCTTCAATAAAAAAAATAAACAATAAACCAAAATGAGAAGAAATTTAAGTCGTCAAGACACATACAAAATGCCACGACGATACAACACAAGGCTTCCTGAAGTGAAAATAGCCCAAACAAAGACAACCCACCAAGCCAAAAACAAAGCTACTTCCTTAACAAAAACAGAACAAGGCAGTAGACTACATACAGATTCAATGTTTTGAATGGAGCTGCTGTCAATCTGAGATAAGCCAACAAAGAGAAGTACCAAGATCGGAGGTGCAAAGAGCTGCACAACTACAAGACAAATGTAGTGGTTATGCAGAAAAACCTTTGCCCTGCTAAAATCCAAATCCGGGACCTTGCTAGCATGCAGTCGTTGATACCAAGATAACAATGCCTCATTCAAATACATTTGCAAGTTTGGTCGTAAAGCCATGATTTGCAATAAACCAGAGAGCAACAAGCACCAAAGCCTAAGCTTATTAAAATCTGAACAGGACATACCCACATTTCCAACCAACCTCTCAGCATCCCCAATTTCACTAACCACACTCGCTCCATTACCATCATCATTGTTCTTGTTAACAAGAATTTCAAAAAACGGATTAATCCAAAGCAATGCAGTGAACATAATCAACATACTATTGGCATAAAGAATCATTCTAGCAAACCATCCACAATAAATCATCGGCAAATTGCTTCGAAGCTGATCGGTTCCGATCCAAAACGCCCTTGCATTTTTCAACCCCGGCATAAACAGAAAACCCGAAAGGCAGCCCATTAAAACAGCAACAATAAACCTCTCAAACCCGCCAACTAATCCAAAATTGAAATCCAAAAACAATGGAACAATCTCAAAGCAAATCACAAGCCCTACCAAAAACCCCACAGCCCCAACAAGCACACTCAGTTGCTTCTCAGACCTCCTAGACGCAGATTTCTCAAACGAAACCTTAGCAAGCGAAATAAACAACTTTAAAACCCCCATTAACCCCAACAGCACAGGAACAAAAACACCATTTTCCAAAACCCCAGAAGAACTCTCACCAAAGTAAAATTGAAGCAATAAACAAGATAGAGAAACGAATGAGAGAGTGAAAGCAGTGTTATACTCATCGAAATAGAGGCGGGATTGAACGTGATTGTTGTCAAGCTTTAGCCTGAAGATCTGGGCATTGTTTTCATCGAACTCAAACTTGTCCTTGTCCTTGGACTTTGACTTAACCCTCTTCCTGAGCTCGCTACTAACATTGTTGCTGTTGTTGCTATTGGGTTCTGAGGAATCGGGTCTTCTAATGGCGGCTCGGGCACCATTTTGACTGGTGTTGTCGGGTTGGATATAGGTGTGGAGGCCATAGAGGAAAAAAGATGGGATTTTGAAGAGAAGGAATAGGAAAGTGAGGGAGAGAGAGAGTGTGGCGTGGAGGATTGGGTTCTTGTAAGTTTGGAGGAATTGGAGCAACATGGTTTTTTACTTTTTTGTTCAAGGTTTTGGGAGCTTTTGGTTTAGAAAGGAACAAATGGGGGTTTATTTGATTTTTGGTTTGAGATGAGATCTCAAAGGTTTTGACATGAAACTGGTTCCAAGATCTGTGGGTTGTTGAGATTTGAGAATCGAATCGATCGCCTGCATGCTTGCTTGGGCTTTGCCGCTTTGGTTGTTTCTTTTGATGGAGGCTTTTTGGTTGATTCTATGTTGTTTTTTTTCTCTTCGTGTTTTTTTCTTCCTCAACTTATTAGTTTTGATTGGATTAAAGTTTGGCTGTAGGACCTATGTATTGATGACGTGTCATATCTCAGTGTTTTAAGAAATTTTGGAGAGCGTAACCATAAAATTCATCTAAGCATCTCCAACAGATGAGAACCGGCTGCAACATAATAACGAAGCAATGGATGAGATTAAAAGTTAAAAATTCATTTTTAATATCAATCTCTAGACCAAATTATTTTTAACCTTTGGAGTTTCAATTTTCAATTTTTTGCCTTTCAAACTTTTATATCTCAGAATTTTGTGGTAATTGTACCATGCAATTATTACAATAGATCAAAATCATCTTTGGATACTCTTTAAATCCTTTTTTTTTTCTTTAAATTTTGGAGTGTCAAGTTAGAAAATCTCTCCCAAGAGGCTGCCATTTCTTTTTTTCTTTTTTCTTTTTAGATCTACAGTGACTCTTCACACTAGGAAAGTCACCTAAACTCTCTACAATTTTTCTATTTTTTAAATTATTTATGTCAATTGGAAAGGAATGAAGAACTGATATTGCTTAAATTTTCTTTTTTCTTTTTAAATTATTTGTGTCAATTTTTCTTTTTAGATCTACACTGACTCTTCATTTGGCTTCGTCATTAATTTACATCTGTCTAGGCGGAATCTTATTACTTAGCTAGTTTTTAGGTGACTTACACCCATTTAAGGAATCTTGTCATTTGGTTTTGTTAGTAATTTACATCCGTCTAGGCGAAATCTTATTACTTAACTAGTTTTTAGGTGACTTACACCTATTTAAGAGATATTGCATACAGTACATTGGGATGTTGGCTGAATAGTAATTTTATTGTTTTCTTTCAAACATGAATATAATCGTCTGTTACATTTGTTGGTGGTACTTCTTCCAATGTTCAATATTCCACAATTGTGGTAGTTTCTTCCTATCCATCATTTCCAGATGATAGCTACCTTGTCTTGAGTAATGGATGACCTTGTAAGGTCCTTCCCAGTTTGGACCAAGTTTTCCCTGAGTTGGATCCTTAGTAGCAGGTGTGACTTTATGCAAGACGAGGTCCCTTATGTTTAGTCGCCTAAGTTTCCCTCGCTTATTGTAGTACTTGGCCATCTTCTGTTGGTACTTCGTCATCTTCTAGGATGATCCATATCTTACTTCATCCAGGCAATCCAGGTTGACTTTTAGCTAATTGTCGTTGCTGTCTTCACTAAAAACTTCTCTTCTCATACTGGTAATTCCCACTTCGACTAGAATTACTGCCTCGGTGCCATAGGTAAGCCTGAAGGGAGTTTATCCTATCAGGGTTCTTGTTGTAGTCCTGTATGCCCACAGGACATTAGGCAACTCTTCTGGCCAACTGCCATTTGCTTCCTCCAACCGAGCTTTGATGATCTTGAGCAGCATCCTATTCGCCACTTTCGTCTGTCCTTTGGCCTAGGGGTGACCTAGAGACGAAATTGGTTCTTGATCCCCAATCCCGAGCAAAAGTCTTTGAAGCTTTGACTGTCAAACTGCAGCCCGTTGTTCGATATGATCGTTTGTGGTATCCCGAATTTGCAAACAATATTCTTCCACACGAAATTCTAGATCTTTGCCTTCGTGATGGTTACTAGTACTTCTGCTTCCACCATCTTTGTAAAATAATCAATAGCAACCAGTAAAAACTTTACCTGCCTCTTACCTAAGGCAGTGGGCCCACGATGTCAATTTCCCACTAGGCAAATGGCCATGAGAAGGTTATTAGTGTCAGTCTTTCTGCTGGGATGCGTTGAACATTTCAAAATCTTTAACATTTGTCGCATCTCTTGACGAACTCTCTAGCGTCCTTTTGCATAGTAGGCCAGAAGTAACCTATTCTGATAACTTAACTTACTAGGGACCTTGGCCTTGCATGATCTCTACAGATTCGTTCATGGACCTCCTCCAGAATGTACTTGGCCTCACTTTCATCGATGCACTTCATGTAGGGCATGGAGAAGCCTCTTTTGTACAGGGAGTCGTTCATGATAGTGAACCTAGATGCCCTCGACATCTTGTGGAAGTAATCCATCTTGGAGGAAGGATAGAATTGGAGTCATCTAGCTGTCTTCACTCGGGATTGTGAAGATGAGGATCTCTTCAATGTTGGGACACTTCTAGACTTCCATCTTTAAATCTGTGCTCGTCGGCCCTGCCCCTGACGACACTTGTTTTGCTATCTTGTCTGCCCCCATATTATGGCTTTTGGGGAAGTCATCTATTCTGTTTTGATATCTCTTTTGGACTTTCCTAACTTCCTTGACATCTTGTGGAAGTCATCCATCTTGGAGGAAGGATAGAATTGGAGTCATCTAGATGTTTTCACTCGTGATTGTGAAGATGAAGATCTCTTCAATGTTGGGACACTTCTAGACTTCCATCTTTAATTCCATGCTCGTAAGCCCTGCTCCTGACAACACTTGTTTTGCTATCTCGCCTGCCCCCATATTCTGGCTTCTGAGGACTTGTATGACCTTTACACAAGCAAATACTTGGGCCAAATGCCTCGTCAGCCTCAGGTACGTCTGCATTCTTTCCTTCTTTGCTTCATATTCCTCCTTTATTTGCCCCACAACCAGCTTTAAATCACTCTAGAGAAGCAGGATTTTGGCATCCAATGCCTTTCCGACCTTTAGTCCTGTCAATATTGCCTCGTATTCAGCTTAGTTGTTGGTGGCAGGGAACATCAGCTGCACTCCATACTTAAGTGTCTCTCCTTCTGGGGTGGTGATAATAACCTCTATTCCCCCCTTCTTTCGGGCTAATGACCTGTCAGTCTGGATCGTCCATCTTTATGATTCGCCTAATGCCCTATCCTCGTTTAGGACTGTGATCTCAACGATAAAATCTGCTAGTGCCTGCGCCTTGATAGTTGTTCTAGGGTGGTACTCAATGTCGAACTGGCTGAGCTTGATTGCCCACTAAATCATCCTTCCTGCAGCCTTGAGTTTGTTCATTGACTTCTTTATGGGTTGGTCTGTCATCACTAGGATAGGATTTGCCTGGAAATATAGGCGCAGCTTTCATGAGGCTACAATGAAGACGAATGCAATATTCTCGATCTATGGGTATTTTCCTTCAGCTCCTTGGAAGGCTTGACTGACATAGTTGGCTAGGAGTTGTGTTCCATCTTCCTACTCACAGCTGTAGTTAACACTGCTAAGTATAAATACAGGTTTTCTCCCTCTTTGGATGGGCTTAGGAGGGGTGGATTGCTCAAATAGTGTTTAAGCTCCTAACATGTTTTTTCACTCTCTTCCATCCAGGTGAAAGCTTGCTTCATCGTCTTGAAGAAGGGCAGGCACTTATCTGTTGCTTTAGAGACAAACCTGTTAAGTGTTGCTATTCTTCCTGTGAGCTTCTGGACTTCCATTACAGTTTTGGGCGATGTCGTCTCTAGTATGGCTCGCACCTTCTCTGAGTTTGCTTCTATCCCTCTCTGGGACACTATGAACCCTAAGAACTTCCCTAACACTACCCTAAAGGCATACTTGTCGAGGTTCAACTTCATTTGATACTGCCTGAGAGTAGTGAACATCTTTTGGAGGTCGTCCAGGTGAGCAGACTCTTTCTCGCTCTTGACAAGAATGTCATCCACGTACACTTCCATGTTCCTCCCAATCTGTTTGTTGAGCATCTTGTTCACTAGCCTCTGGGAGGTTGCTCCTGCGTTTTTCAATCCGAGGGGCATTACCTTGTAGCAGTAGAGCCCTTGGCTTGTGATGAAGGCAGCCTTCTCCTAGTCCTCTTCTACAATCTTTATCTGATTATACCTCGAGAATGCGTCCATGAATGTAAGGAGCTTGTATCCTACTGTGGAATCCACCAACTAATCTATCCTTGATAGGGGGAAGCTGTCCTTTAGGCAGGCCTTGTTCAAGTCCGTGAAATCTACACACATCCTCCATTTTTCATTTACCTTCTTTACAAGGACGACATTGGCCAGCCAGTCCGAGTAGTAGACCTTGTGAATGAAGTCTGCTGGAGCAAAGACTCATCGTCTCTATTGAATAGGCCTTTTCTCAAGATCTACATTTAGCTTATGTTGGATGATCTTTGTAGATATGCTTGGCATATCCTCGTGACTCCACGCAAAAACATCCGAGTTATCCTTGAGGAATTGGACTAGTTTCTTCTTCATTTTTGGGCTCAGAGTCATCCCTATCCTTGTAGTCTTCGCCAGTTCCTCTTCTACTAGTTCCACGATCTCCAGGGCTTCATCAATCTCTTCCTCCTTCTCCTCGATCATCCACGTATAGTTTTCCTTTACAACTAACACTGCTTGGTAGCAATTCTGAACTAGTACCTAATCTCCCTTTACTTTGCCTCCACCATTTTCTGTAGGAAACTTTACCTTCAGGCAATAGGTGGACGTGGCTGCCTTCCAGCGATTGAATGTAGGCCTTCCAATTATCACATTGTACGAGGAAGGACAGTCTACCACCAGGAAGTCGAGTTGACGAGTCAACTGCCACGAGATCCTATCATGACCGTTAGTGTCACTGTACCTTGAGATACACTCTATCCCTAGTAAAGGTAACGAGAAGGGACTCGAAGGGACACAATCTTCTTGGATCCAACTTCAGCTGTTGAAAAGCAGAGTGGTAGATGATGTTCGCGGAGCTACCGTTATCTACAAGGATCCTCCTGGTGTTGAACTCCTCTATCATAAGCATTATAACTAGAGGGTCATCATGCGACTGCTTCATTCCTCTGACATCTTCTTCTGAGATAAAGATGTCCTTGTTCGTCCGTCTCTACTTCAAGGATGGTATCCTATGGATGCTGTTCAATTACCTTTGTTGTGATTTCTTGAGGGATCTGAACGATGCTCCTATGGATGGCCCTCTTAAGATCGTCTTTATATCCCCTATTGCACTCTGTGGACAATGGGGCGTGTGGTCCTCGTCCCTCGGAGAGGCTTGGTGCTTTTCCTTGTTATTATCTCTAGATCTGCTAGAATCTCCTTTCTTGACATATTTTTGCAACTTCCCTTTCCGAATGAGTTCCTCTATCTACTTCTTCAGGTCTCTGCAATCTTTTGTGTAATGGTCGTGATCCTTGTGGAAACGGCAATATTTCTTCTTGTCACGCACGTTAGGTGACGAGTGCAATGGCCTTGGCCATTTGAGGTAATGCTTATCTTTAATCTGCGCCAAAATTTTATCAACAGACATAATTACAATAGTGAATTTTATCATCCAATGGGTTTTATCATCTTTCCGTTTGTTCCTGTCAGTATTCTGACGAACTTTCCACTCCCTTTTTTCGTCCTCTCTGATCGTTTTCTTTTCTTTCCTTCCCATTGGACTTCTCTACTTCTTCTATTGCAGCTAGGGCATCTGCGGCGTTCATGTACTCCTATGCCTTCAGGAGCATCTCTGCCATCGTTTTAGGGGGATTCTTTGCTAGTGAAACCATGAACTCCCTGGACTTCAAACCAGCCTTAAAGGTTGTTAGCTGTACTTTATCATCCACTTCATCTACTTCTAAAGTTTTTTGAGTGAAACGCTTCATGTATGACCTCAGGGTCTCCTTTTCTCCTTGTCTAATGGTAATCAAGTGGTCTACTGGCCTTCTCGGGTGTTGCCCCTCGACGAAGTGGCATAAGAAGGAATTGCCCAACTACTCGAAGTTGTCGATGGACGATGCTGGTAACTTCGTGAACTACTTCTCGCAGCTCCTTTGAGGGTGGTGGGGAAAGAACGGCACAGCCTTTTTTCAGGGAGTTGTTGAAGACCTAAAGTTGTCTTGAAAGTGTTGAAGTGATCCAGAAGGTCTTTCAGCCTGTCGAACGGCTCAAGCCGAGGTAGAAGAAACTTTGACGGCATTGGGCATTCCAAGACCACCGTCGTGAAGGGTGAATCCGTCCTCTTGACCATCCTATCCAGGCTCTAGTATGTTTTTTTCTTAATTGCGCTCCTTAACTCGTCCATTTCCTTTCTCATTTCCCTAAGAAGGTCTAAGCTCGGTCCTTCTGAAGTGGCAGGTTTTCAACGGTCATTCCTTCTCTGACTATCTCCATTGTCATCCTAGTTGGTCCCAGACCGGTTCTCCTCTTGCCGTAGGTGCAGCCTCATCTCTTGGTTCAGTCTGGTAAACTCCTCCACATTGACTGTGAGTATTTGGATTTTCAGAGCTAATGCTGCAGAATCTTTGGGAGGATTGGACTCCATACGGACTTGTGAGTTGAATGAAACTACGCTCTCGAACCTAAGTACGAAAATGTCGTTCTCACAGACGGCATCAAATTGATGATGTGGAAATCGTCAATCGAGTAGGTTTGTCCAAATGAGTCTGCAACCTCGTCCCTGTGCCTGCAATTGTCGTGAAAAGCCCTTCTTAGGTAGTCACTGGTGTGGTACCTGCCACAGAGTTTCCGATAATAAAATCAGTGTATAGAAGTTTTAAGAAAGTACGATAGTTTAGCATATCAGAGCTACGGCATATTAGTATATTTAGGATGTCTGTATGTACCTTGTCTGATTTTGAGGGGTGTTTATATATGGCTCCATTGCTTCTAGCCATTGTGGCCTTTATTGTGGTTTTAGTGATTCTTTTGTAATGCCTCTGGGCTCATTAATGTGGGTTTTGATGAGCTTCCAATGGTCTGATAGCTAGTTTGTAACTGTCCAAGGTATTGAACCCTTTATTAATAGCTTGCCTTCCTTCATCCATGACATGGCCAGATGGACGAAGGTGTCTGATGGGATCGTCTGGGCAAGAAGATTCGTTGGTCCTATTAGGACCCATACTGATACAGGAAAGGATCTCAATGACCATCAAAGCTATATGGCCATACCAGCCATATTATTTTGAACAACTCTTTTTAACAATCAGTATTAAAAAATAAAAAATAAAAGTGATTGTTGAAGATGGGGATGACTCTTTTTAATATTTGATAGAAGCAACTAGGTCCATGCTAATTAGTAAGGTTTAATACAAAAGCCACCTCTAAAATTTGGGCTAATAATAGGTAGTATCAAAACTTTTTCAAAATACTTAGCATAGTTTGAAAATTTCATACTCTTCCAATTCCTACCACTAATATCTTTGTTAAGAATATAGTTTTTCTCACAATTTGTTAAAGTGATAGGTTTTAAATGACCTACAATCACATTCAAATTGACCCACCTTTAACATCACTTTTATTTTCAATGCTTAGTATTACAATTTTTTTAATACAAGATAGAAATTCTACTCCAGCATTATCTAAGGATATATGTGTGTGAAGCTTCCACCTAAAAACTTAAACCTTAGTCTTTACCTTCGCACACCTAATAAGAATCTTATACTTATGGAGTGACCATCACGGCAAGAATGTGCAGTGGTACTTATTATTACAATCTGACATTCAACAAGTGAAAAAAGAAAGTTATGTCATTAATAAACTTATTCAATTGGAAATAACTTTGCTACTTGTTGATGCCTACTTTTACAAGAAGGCCCAATAACAAGGAGAAGCCCAACAATATAGAATGGAATAAGGAAGAAAAATTAGCAAAGTGAGAAAAAAACCATTAAGCCCAAAAGGCAGGAATAATGGTTCACGGGCCTACAAAATAGTAAAAATGCCCCAAGGAAAACAAACAGGCCTAAGGGAGCCCAAAGAAGAAAGTAGTAAGCCCATGAGAATTATAAGAAATAAAAAGCAGGCAAAATTGGGTCAAAGGAGCTCAAAGAAAGGAATTAGTAGACATGGTTTGTATAAAGGCTAATAAACCCTGAGAGTAAAGGATATGGTAATTGGGCAGGGGTAGCCCAAAAGATGTTGCAAAGGCCAATGGGAATGCAAGAATGGAATAGGCCAAGAATGCCCAAAGGTATAAAGCGGGCCGAGTATGCCCAAAGGAAATGAAATGGGCCAAGGAAGCCCAAGATGGTATGAGTATTAACCCAACAAAACACTAGGCAACATGAATTAAATAAGAGAAAAATGCATGGTAGGCCCAAAAAATGCCCAGCAAGCACAAGTCAAGTGGTAATATGGCAGAAGCAACAAAATGGCGTGGCAGGAACTCTAGTCGAACCACAAACCAGAAGTAAAGTGAGATAAGGGCCGAATTGAAGGAAGAAGGACCCATACCCAAGCAAGACCCAAAGAAGAAACGAAGTGCAAAGAATGAAGACCCAATGACTTATCCACGCTACATGATGTTAAGAACGAGTTGTAGAACGTGCAGTAAAGACCAGACAAACCCCCAGGTAATGGCAAACGCATGAACAGCAGACAGGCCATGGATTCACATGAAAGTGAAGCATGCACAAGGCTCAGGCAACACCCACTTGTACCCAACTAACACAGGGGCGGTGGGCCATGGGTCAGAGGTAAGAAAGGGTATGGTCTGGCGGTAAGGAGAAGGGGGAAGTCTATTTTGAGATTCATACTCAAGCTCTTTTGGGAGAAATATCCTGCTGGGATGACATACCACCCAAAAGATGGAAAGATGAACTGGAATCACTAGGTGCATGCCATAGGAATTAGTAAGAGAGAATACCCAACCCTTATCGGGATGGGAATGCCACGGAGAGCAAGAAAACAAAACAAAAGTCCTTTATTTGGGAATGGAACATGGCACAGCCAGCTTAAGGTAGTGGTGATGGCTTGGCAACCGACAGACCAATGGGTGGTTTGGGAAGGACACTCACACTAGGCTAAAAGTAGTTGAGGGGTAAAACAATAAAACTCATCACGACAGGCAGTATAATAAGGCCTTAGCTGTGCACAGTAAACAACAAGCAAGAAGAGGGAAAAGAACAACGAGAGGCAAGCAGAGAATAAGGAAAAACAAATGAGGAAAAAATAGCAAGAAAGAAAACAATGGAAAATAAGGAAGAAAAGAGGGAATATAGGAATAAGAAAGAAAATAGAGAGTATAGAAAAACAGAGAGGATAAAAAGTGAAGTAAGGAAGCAAAAGTGTGATAGGGGTATACACCAATAGGCTACTCGATTCTCTCCCTCTAAACAGCCTACTCTCTACCAAGATTAAAAAATTCGAGGATAAGCCATTTAGGCCCATTCTTTCAAAGTGGGCAATTTTCATGGCAGGACTTTTCTGTGAGATTGCCTACATTGAAGAGTAATTCCTTTCCTGAACTTAAATCTCCGAAGGAATCAAGCACAACAGACTAACCACTCTTTTTATTTTTTTTATTTACTTTTTTTTTTATTGATTGATCAAGCATTAACATTACTCCTCTTTCTTTTATTATTGTCAACTAACCCATTTTTATCGTACTCATATCACTGTGTTTTTCCTTACAAAGAAAGTGATCTAATAATTGTCTTTGGTTGGCAGCAAATATATTCTTTTTATTTTATTAGGCTATAACATTTTTGTGAGAGCATCTCCCGCCATGGGCACATGACGAAGATCTTAGCAAAGGGGTCCTAGTTTGTGCACAAACTTGCTTAAGGTGAGTTTCAATCAAGCCAGTTTCAACTCTCCTACCCAGAACTATTGGGCCACAATGTGGCAGGAAGCAATCCAGCGCAGAAGTTCAAAAAGGCCCACCACACTACTAACACAAATGTTTTTCATAACTTGTCCAAGGTGAATGGTGCACAACATTTTTCACATGAATTCCCTCTCTCCACCCGTGAAAATGTCCTGCAACCGTTGCAGCATGAATGCATGATGAGGAAAATCAACCAAAAGTTTTTGTTCATTCTTATGAAAAATACTAAAATAGAACTCCATATTTTAAATTGCAGGCCACGTACCCATGCCTTCACAAGAGACAATCAAAGATTGTTACTTATACACACTGGTATTGTTATGTATATCAAGGATTCCTCAGACGTGATTACATTTTTCATAGGAAATGATATTGCATGTCTTGCTAGTCATCGATTAGGGGCGGCTCCACGTTTAACTCAGGGTAGTTACAAGATATTTTCAGGATAATTTCATAATAAATTTTATGTGGTAAGTTACTACTCATTCTAATTTGGGCTCAATGCTATTATTAATTTTTTATCCACTAATAACAGCTAGTCAGGTAAAATTTGTTGTGAAATATTATGCATTTACCATTATAATAAATATCAAGGACGGCTTGATATATTTGGAAGCCTAAGGCGAAAATTGATTATTTTGTTCATATGTAAAATTACTATTAATTAACATGAACCACATAGAATTGTTTTTTAAAGTTTATAAATGCAAAAAAATTTGACAAAACTTTTTACATTTATTGACGTGGTAGATTGATAGTAGCGAGTAAAAAATGATGTTAGTGATGAATCTAGTTGTAAAATAGTAAAAATTTGCTAACTTGATATTGTGAATGTTTTTGTGGATTGCTTTCTTTCATTTCTTTTTTCATTTAGAAGTGCTACATTTACAATGTTTTTCATAACAAATCTTAGTTGTTAAGTTATTTCTTATTTTCTATTTGAATCTACCACTAAAATTGTTTTTTTGCTGTCAATAATAGCCCTTAATAATCTGTTATTTAAAATTTTTTTATAAAAATATTGTGAAAAATATTATGAACATAGCATTTCTTTCTCTTTTTTATTTATCTTTTATTTCATAAGAAAATGTTATTTTATTTATTTGTTAATATTTTGACTTAATTAATATTATTAGTTAAGATTTATGGGCCTTTTTTCACTTGGAGCATTATGCGGTGACATCAATAACTTACACCATTCGGCCGGCACTGAAAAATATGCAAAAGTATAAAGCAAATCATATCCAAATTGTACTTTGAATTTACAAAATCTTAATCATACTTCTTTGGTTGGGAGTTTTGACTTATAAGAAGGAAAAGAGATATTTTGATTTCAATATGTGTAATTTTTCAACCAGAATGTGTGGGTTACATCCATTTGTGTAAAGTATGAAGTTATTATACATACGATATATATTGGCCGCCAACATATCAAAAAAAGAAAAAAAAAAAAAAAGATGTCTTTTTCTCCACCGCCCTTTATCCTCTTTTAGTACAATCTTTCACCATATTATATTAATTTATAGCTACTATATATACAATAATGGGAGACAACTGTAACTACAAAAATCTAACTTCTAAAACCCCCCAAAAACCAAAATATCTCACATAAATTATTACTAAAGCCTCCATAAATTATTGCTTCATGAGTAAAGGCGATTGGTTACATTGTTCTTGTTTGTATATTTTTAAAATATATGTAAATAAAAAAGTGTATAAAAATACGTATAATATTATTTAAAAATTAAAAATATGTTATTAAATTACTATTCCAAAAGGTGACCTAAAGCATCCTTATAAAATTAAAAAGAAACTCACATCTAAACAAACTTTATCATCAATCAAGAATATTTTAATAATAAATAGGCTAACTTGCTCATTTTAGCACTACATTCGATCTAGTGTAACTCTCACTAACATGGTCATCTACTCATCTTTCTCCAATCACTACACCCATATTAATTGAAAAAACTGAAAATTGAAAGACAATTTTTAAAAAAATTAAAATTAAAATAAATTACAAGAAAATAAATTTTCACTACAATGGAGAATCTTTTTCTCAATTCATAGCTGGCAGGTGCAATTGATACGTTATGGTTTGGGGGTCCCTCTCTAATCTTTATCACAGCCCGTTCTTCTACTTTAAAGATGTGGGACCACCTGTGGGGACATTAATAAAAAATTTAGTCAGACTATTAAATGTCAAATTATGATATTATTACTTAATTTGGCACAATTTTGTGCTACAACTATAACTCTTCGTGTAACGAATTGTGGTCGATAAAAATGTGTCTTTACACGTTTGAGAGACCTATACCAATCACAATCATATTGCAAATTATGACACAAAGGAGTGCCAATTACTTGGTACCAACACAACTCTTAAATATCAAGCGATCAAACTCCATTAATAAAGCAACCCCCTTTAAAAAAAAAACTAATAAATAAGAAAACAAAAGGTAAAGTCCACCTAATAAATATTTATATAGCAAAGATACATAAACAAAAATTAAAGAGAGGTTGATGCTTGATGGGCATATAAGCATATTGTTTTTCAAAGTAAGCTAACTATCATCTCACAAAGATCTTAAAAGAAAAAAGACAAAAGAAAACAGAAGAACTTGGTAGTTGAGAATTGAGACTTTGAGATGGGTCAGTTTAAACATTTTATCACTACCACCCCAAATTTGATCATGTATATTGCACAAATGTATTGTTAAATTTACCTGATCTTGTGGTGGAATGGTCGGCTGAGATGATACTCTCTTTGTTCTCTTGTCAGTCTTGCCATACAGTTTGGCTCTAGCACCCTTAACAGTATTACCCATATCACCAACTCCTACAACATACAAAACAAAGATTTATCAATTACACATGATCAAGTTCAACTCAAGCTCAAAAGAGCTCCAAAAGTACACCCCAAAAGAGAAAAAAGGAAAAAAGAAAAGTGACACTATAATGTCACCCCAAATATCTTAAAGGCATATTCGAGAATATACAAATATTTCTCTAGGTTAATATGTTTAGGTTGAATCAAAACTCGAATATTAATCACTTACATACGTTATTATTGAAGCAAAGTTCATTCTTTTTAGCCAAAAATAGAGAATGCATTAACACAAAAATGTGCACTAAAACAAAGTCCTTTTAGTCAATTGTACGTATGAGCTAGAGATTTATACACAGTACCCATTACTACACCAGTAACATATATTTACCTTTATAAACAAGCTTTTTATTTCTGTGTTTTTTCAAATCTAAGGTCGAGTCAGAACTGTCTGGTAAATACCGATCTAGACGGAGAATTGGATCGTTGTTGTTGTTGTAGTTGTTGTTGTTGTTTTCAAACATTGCACGCACAAACGAGGCCTCCATGGAGTTTAGAAAGTGGAAGTGCTTCTCGTTGGTCCAGGAACCAGTTTTAGAGCTCGAATCCATGGCTATGGAGAAACTAATATTTGGGTTTTGTAGAGAGAAACAGAGTGCAAGGTGGGTTTGCTTTGTTATTGCTTTATGATTTGTGTCTGTAAAACTTTCACAGGAGACTTTTTTATAGGGCACGCAGAGTAGTGTAGGGTGGTCTTTTTTGGAGAGGTATAGAAGAAGTGCTCATTGCTTATTTGAAATGAGAGTGTTGGGAATATGTACTCGCTGCCTTCGTAGACCATGTGTTATTAGGTGTTTTGTCTCATCTGTCTCTTCTCTTTCTGTTGTTTTCTTATTTTTTATTTTATTAATTAAATCACAATACACTAACTTCCTTATAAGGACAATTATTATTATCATTTTTAAAAAATATATAAGATAGTTAATTTTCTTTCTTAATATGACTAAATTCGTTTCTCAAAAAAAATATGACTAAATTCAGCCTAATATACCACGCACGTGTTTAGAGACCCTTCTATTTATTTTGTAAAAATTAGGAATTTGTATTTATTATAATTTAGAAATATTTTTTTTCTCAAACAAATAAAAATGATAAATTTTAGAGATAGACAGTAACTGTAATTTCTTTTTTAAACGCGAAGGGAAAAAATTCTAAATCTTAGGAATTCTTTTTTTTGAATTTAAAATAAAATTAATTATTTAATGTATGGGCACAAATCGCGCTGTAATAAAGTTGCACTTTCGAAACCAACTCAATGAGCCCGAAACAATAAATTTATAGAGAGTGGGCTTCTAATCTAGGTTTAGGGGCAGCAAATAACACAGAAAGGTAAATTTAATCACAGAACTCATGCATTCTACTCGTATATGGGTGAAAGCTATCTCATATATTAATGCTGAGGACTACCTTTTGCCTCTCTTTACAATTTCTCTCTTGTGTGTGTGCGTCTCCCCCCTTTCTTTCTTCTTCCTTCGCCTTTTATAGGCCTGCATCTTTTTCTCATTTCTTCCACATGTAGTCCAGATGTTCTTTTTTAGATACTTGTCCTATCATTCCTTCTTACGAAAGTTTTTGGCGGTAAGTGCTAGGTTGAACTCCAATGCTCAGGCGTCACTTCCTCATTAATGCGGTCAGAGAGGTAGGTATGGAGCCTTCAATGCGGTGGTAGCAGCTTTATCCTTGATATTTGTCTGTCACTTCCCTTTATCCCCTATTCTCTTTTTCTCAGTTTTTGTATCCCAGGTCTTTAGTACGGATGCCCTTGAACCGCCAAATCACTCGCCTCGTCCTCGATAACATGCTGCTGAGAACTTGGTCATCCTCGGACGTCATGTTTCGTGGTGTTCTGCTCATGCATGACACTTTTCTTTGTCACGTGATTTCGTAGGCGGGACTTATCATATCCTCGGACCACTCATGATATTGAGTTGGATTTTCCTCCTCGTGAGAGTCTTTGGACCGGCCCAATACATATCTTGGGTCCATTGGCACTACATTTAGCATTTATGACCATGTTTCTAAATACAATTATCCTTCATTAATGATGGTATTTTTTAACTATATAAAAGTCCAGTTGAAATATGAGAACCTTCTTATATATATTCTTCTATATGGTAGTTATGAATGTACGTTTTTATAATAATTATGATTACCTATGGGACTATATATTATCATTGTGTTTATATAAGAAATTATATTTACTATTTTAATAAAATATGAGTTACTAAGATTGCAATGAAGGGTTTAAACTTTAAATATAAAATAAAATTTACATTCATTTAAATAGTATACGTAAGGACACAAATAGTGCTAGACCTCAATTGTACCTTCGAAACCAATCCAAAGGGCCTAAAATAATGAATTTATAGAGAGTGGGCTTCGAATCTAGGTCTATAGACGTTGGATAACATGAAAGCTAGGCTGGATCACAAAATATATGCATAACATCTGTATGTGAATGAAAACTCATTTATGTATTGATGCTGAAGACAATCTTTGGTGCTTTTCTTACAATTTTCTCTCTTGCCTCCACCCCTCTTTTTCGTCTTCCCTCACCTTTTATAGGCCTTCCTCCTTCTCCCTCTTTTCTCCATGTGTAGATCAAATGTTTCTCCTAGATACTTGTCCCATCACACCTTTCTACCAAAATCTTTAGCGGTAGGTATAAAGCTGAACTCCAATACTCAAGCGTCACTTCCCCATTAATGTGGTAAGAGAAGTAAGTACAGAGCCTTCAATACGGTGGTGACGGCTTTATCCTTGATATTTTCAGTTTCTTCTCATTGTCTCCTACCCTTATTTTCCTAGCCTTTGCGTTCAAGGTATTTAGTATTGATACTTTTTAACTGTCAGATCATTCTTCTCGTCCTCGGCTACCTATGGCCGAGGACGTTACCATCCTCAGACACCATGCCTTAGGATGTTCTGCCCAGATATGGCTTCTTTCTTTTATCACGTTACTTCACGGACGGACCTTTTCATTTCCTCAGACCTCCAATACCATTAGGTTGGGCTGTTAACCCCATAAGAACTCTTGGGCCGACCCAATACATCTCTTGGGCCCATTGGCCCTACAGTATATATTAAAAAAAATGATGTTTCAATTTTTGATGTCGTAGAAGCTTATGTGACATAATATGAGATCAACCAAAAGTTAAATGTTTTTAGTTTTATATATAATAGTTGGTAACTCATGCAATACACGAGAAAGTTTCAACCTAACATTGATTTTTATTTTTTAAATATTTTTAATATGAAATTTTATAATTAAGATAGTTATTAATAGCTATTTATTATGATTATTTTTGTATATGAAATTATATTTTTATCTTTAGGAATTTATTATGATTGTGTTTATATATGGGATTATATATTCTACTACTTAGCCACTGTAATAAATATCAAGATTGATTTTTTTTTTGGAGAAACAAACACATACACAAGGAAGAAGGAAATAGATTCTAACACAAAGGCACGCAATAACTCCACTAAAAAATTATGATAACTTTTAAACGAAGATGAGGTAAGTTATACAACACACTCTCTTAAAATGTTATGGATTGATATGATTCTATATATATACTACTATTTAAGAAAAATATAATATACTAAGAATCTATTAGGCTGTTTAAATATATATATATATATATATAAAAGAATTAAAATTCAATTAAAAAATATTATAATAATTGTATAAAATTGTGAGTTTTGAAAAACTTACGTGACACAATATTTCGAGATCAATCAAAAGTCAAATAACTTTTCATTTTTTATACAAGATAGAATTTTTACTCTAACATAATCTAAGTGTATATGTGTGTGAAGCTCTCTTCTGAAAACTTAAACCCCGGCTCTTACCTCTACACCCGCTTCATAAGCACTTATATTTGTAAAATGACCACCACACAAAGGGTGTTTTATATATTATACATATTTTATCCGGACAAAAAAAAATTATACTATTCATTATTTTTTAAATATAAATTTATAGGTGGAAATAGTTTTTATTTTTTTCTCCCCTTTTTAGAATAACCAATGGGAATATTTGTGAGTAACTTTGGACTTAATTAGAATAATTTTCAAGAATTGTTCTTAACTTGTGAGGTAAAGTTCGTTGGCTTAAAGACTTTTTTTTTTTTTTTTAGTATATATATACATATACAAAAAAGTGAATATATAAAGTTTAAACAAGAGCAATTAGAAACTAGAAAGAAATAGAGAGCATGTTATTCTTTGAAATATTGGGGGTTTCCTCTTTTCAAAAAAGATATGTGAGTTGGGTTCAATTTTTTAGATGGATGTGTGTAGTGAAAGAGCGAGTATAAAAGTCGTTGTTGTACTCGAGAGACTAAGAATAAGAATAGAATGGGGGTGAAAATATCTGAAAGCTTAAAAAAAATTCGAGTTTTCCGTGAACTGAAAGATATTTTTGGATGGGCAAAGAAGTATCGGTTCGAAGAATGAGAAATAAAAATACTAACAAAATATCTGATGTTATCTGATGTTGACCCATATTTTTAAGAATCCGAATCCAGAGGTGCGATGATTTTTTATTTTTTCTATTTCCATTATGTTTATGACCTCTAAGTTTGCACGTATTTACGAAAAAGGTCCCCCCTTTGTAAGTCAAAGTCCAAAAAAGGATGTTAATTCCATGCATTGTATCACATGTTTCTCATATGTTACTCTCCTTTTTGTCCCAATCAGAATATTCGATCACAACCCACCACCCTCTCTTTATTCAGTTCCGTCGACATTAATTTATTAAGGTATAATTTTATAATTATTTTAAATTTTATTAACGTATTATATGGTTTGGGCTAATATTAATCAAATTTTAAGATTTTTTAAAATAAACCAATTTGGTCACTAAAATCAACTTTAATGAGTGCCACGGTAACAAAAAAAAAAAAAAAAAACCTTTTTGGGAAAGAAATGATATTGAATTAAATGATTATTACTTTATAAAAATGTTTATTATGTATTTCTTTAATAACATTGAAGTGGTTAAAATAATTTTTTTTAAGAAATTAGAATATATGTACACCATTTCAACTAGCCATTGTCCTGTTTCACCATACAATTTAATATTATCTTCTTCTTTTTCTTGATTGTCTATTTATATATTTTCTTAATTACATCACCTTCATCTATTACTCTTGGAATATTAATATTGGATCACAACTTAGTCATATTTTGAGGTTTGCGCTAATATCAATCAGGCTTAAGGTTTTTTTAAATAGATTAATTTAGTAATTAAAGTCAACTTAATCTCTAAGACAATTGAGAAAAATGATTAAGTGACCTAATGGTTTTTAATAAATAAATTGACTTTATAGACCAAATTAGTAAGTTTTGAAAAACCTTAGATCCGGTCTGCATTAATCTAAATCTTAGGGTGTGTTAATCAAATTTACTATTTAGCTTATATTCAATACTTTTATTATTATTCTTGTTATTTTTCATTGTGAATGAGATCATTTTGAAATCTCCTTAATGAGTGCCACGTTAACAAAAGAAACCACATTGAATTAAAAGATATATTACTGTATAATATTTTTTTTTTTATGTATTTCGTTAATAACATTGATTCTGGAAGCTAGAATTAAGGTAAGGTCTCTAATAAAAATAAAAATAAAAACAAAGGTAAGGTCTTTCCATAATATCTCTTTTTTTCACGTTAGATGGGAAGGTAATTCCATAACTTATAACCTTACTCGACATGCTCTATATGTCACAAGTTTTAAGGTATGGATAGAAAATGTTTCACCACACCTATTAGCTGTAATTCAAGCCAACTTAGATTTGGTTTCTTAATAAAACTCAGCTTTCTTTCAAACAATAAAAAATAAAACATTTTAAGAAATTAGAATATATGATTATATGTACATCATTTCAACGAGCTATTTTCTTAACTCACCATATAATTTAATATTGACTTAATCATATCACTTTCCTCGATCACTCTTTGAATATTAATATTGGACTTCATTTGATTTATAAGCTATAAAACAATAAGTATGTGATGCAATTATGAGTTTGAAAATTTTAAATAATTATTTTATATATTTTTTAGATTTTTTAGATGAATAGATAATTATATAAGTGTGGTATTTCTCAAATCATAAGGCATGTTAACAATAGGTAAGTAATATTATACTAAACACTTTATTCAATAAATTACTAACATTATACTCGACCAAAATTGTGATTAAATCAATAGTAAATCATATAGATGTGACCGAAACAACTAACACAAAATAACATCGTAAGAAAGGAACCAAAGTTTGAGAGGTATTATTAACGTATCATATTTTTCTATTTCATATTTTAGAAGGGTTATGAATTTTTAACATATCATATTTTTCTATTTCTTTTGAGTAACATATATTTTAGAACGGTTATGAATTAAAATTGTTTGAATATTTTCTATCAATATATTTACACTAGCAGGAATATAAAAATATAATAGATTTTGAGAGGCCAAGTGTTATTTCCCTTGAGAGCCATTTGTAAATGTAACTATATTATTATTGAGAATAGAAAATATCAAATATTTCAGTTAGTTCAGCTGATAAAATCTCTGATTCTTAAATAACAGATCTGAAGTTCAATTCCTACCTACACAAAAACCAATTAATGTCTTAATTTAATAATAAAAAATTATCATATGTTATAAGTTGAAATTCTCTCTAAATTTTTCTTTAAACAGTACATAACAAAAGTTGGGTATTACAAGTTGTGTGTCGTGCCAACTAAAAAAGATGTCTTTCTCATTTTTTTCAATTATTTTCTCATTCTTATGTCACGTGGCATGTGGCATGTTCTGACTTTTGAGGTTTACATTAAATTATTAACAAATATCTTGATAAGTAGCAGATAAAATGTCAATACCGGAACATAGCGGGTTGTATTGGCTATTTAGGAGTTATTAGACTTTTATTTGGTATTGATATTTCAGATGTTACCTAAAAAAAATAAAAGTCACAAAGAGATATATACCGTGTGGACTAATGTAGTTGAAAGTTGATACTCTCTCAAAAAGAAAATGTACTCTAATACACGTTAGATTATAAAATAAATTGTTTTTAACTTCTAGACGATATATAAAATAAATTATATATACATATAATTTTTTATTTTTTTTGAGAATCACATATAATTTTTATTTTTTTGCTCTAAATAAACATATTAAAAAAAACACAAAAATACACAAACATCCATAAATGGGCTGTAATTTTTGGTTCTTTTGGTAGTTTTTACAGGGCTCTCTCTCTTCAATGCTTGCTTGCTTTTGTCTGTGAATTGTGTCATTGTATGTTCTACTCCTACTTAGTCTTAAGAAAATATTTATATATTTTTGAGAGTATGGTGAAATAAAGTTCTTTTTTTTTGCATTTATAATAGGCCTCACCATAAATTTAATAAATGAATCCATGAGAAAATGAAGCACTATTCACTCTGGAAGTAATTAAAAATTACTTTTCAAATCTAGCGCTAGCTAGTGCATGCTAAAGGCCATGGAACAAAATAGAAACAATCACTATTTTCTCGTTGTGGCTCTAATTGGTAACTACTCTTTGACCTTTTGCAACTCATCCTCCCCCATTACTAAATTAGTAATAACTCTGGAGTAGGAGGACGACTTGCAGAAAGGTCAAAAATATAATTACTTGTGGACTAAAGTACCCATTACTATGGGCATGCAAACATTTCATTGGCTCTTACTGTTAGGTCTTCAAGATAACCATTTCACGAAAAAATATCTCATGCATCAAGTGCATGAGACCGCTTTCTCTTTGACAGATGGACTCCACATATATGGGCCCACTTGTCAGTTATCTCATGTGCCATGTGGGTCTGGCTTGTCTGTGAGAGAGTGGTCCCATCTTGCCTAACTGAATGTATTCTCTTCCTTATTAAAAAAGAAATATATGTTTAAACAATAATTTTAATTTTTTTGAAAATAATGTGTATAAAAAAGTGTATAAATACGTGTAATATTGTTTAAAAATTAAAAACAGATGATTAAACACATGTACCAAATATGCTCTAACATTTCGAAACTAGCCAGCGAACTTGACTTGGACCAACAGGCCGTCAAGATTTGAACAGCTTAGTTTAGGCTGGTTTGGTTGCTTCAAAAACTATCTCTTCATTCCATCCATTTTTAAATTCCTTCATTTCCGGTGAGATCTTTTGTTCAAATTTGGCCACCTCTCCCTTTCTGTCTGTTGATCTGACATCATTAATGTTGAATCTACAATTGCTATTATCTTTAATTAGCTAGTTTCGAATGACACCCTAACAACCATGGTTTATACAAAACAAAGCTGACGGTGGCTTATCTCATTCCCTCCTCCACTCGACAATCGACATGGTAAAGTTGAGTGTCAGGTTGAGCCTCGACCTGACTTGACTTGGCCTATGGACACCCCTGTCGTCACTATGGCCCATCAGGTTATTTGAATTGTGCTACAACCAATGGACGTAACTTTTAGCCTTTTACCCAATGACCCAATACCGCAACACTAATGGAACAGTGAACACTCGATTAGGTGTCAAATCCAGTTCCATAAATCAGTCAAAATTATTTTGAGTGATTTAGAATAAGTTCTCTAAATAATAAAAGAAATGAAAGAAATAATCAATATCAGTGATTCAGTATGCCACCTTTGAATAATGCCGAAATGCAAAAGGAAAGATATTATGCAAACCAATCAACAACAACAACAACAACTAAAAGAAGATATTTATGCAATCATAAACAAAAAGAAAAAGAAAAAGAAAAAAAGGCAACCTATAGAAAAATGAGAGCTAGCAATTATTATTATTATTATTATTATTATTATTTTAGAAAACTACAGAGATTGTTCTTTTCCATACATTATCCATATCCTTTTTGCTTTTACATATATTAATTCTGATAAACATAAAGCCCAAATGGCCAAACTAAAAAGCATAGAGCTCAGCCAAACAAACAGACCCTATTCTCTCATTCTAGATTGGTGTGGCGTGATCGGACGGCTTCAGTGCTCTCACCCAAGACCTCACCCAACTTATATACCACCATCTCAAACAACACAAACAAAGCCCCCTCATACACACTCCCCATAGGAAGCAACGGCCTAGATTTCGCCGCATCCTCCACATCATCCGCCATGGTTTGCGCTGGGACGTAACAGACCACGCTAGCGTGCTTAACGCACGAACCAGTCTCGGGCTGGGCCGTTAGGAGCAGGACTCTGGCGCCGTTGGATCTCGCCACGTGGCATATGGCATCGACGGTGGAGAATCCTCCAGGCCCGGCAGAGGCTATAAGGAGATCGGTGGTGGATATAGGCGGAGTTGTCATGTCGAAGACTAAGTGGGCCGACAGGCCCAAGTGGGCTAGGCGCATGCAGAGGGCTTTTAGCATCAGGCCCTCTCGGCCCACTCCGTAGAGGAAGACACGGCCCTTTTGGGATGATGTGGCGATGAGCTCAGTTACCATGAGGTCTAAGGGCTCTGGGTATGGGTGCGTGGGTTTGGTGAAGATTGAGGATATGTGGGTGCATATTTGGGAGGCTAGCGAGGCCATTGATGTGTCCTTGGAGACCATTTTGAACGATTGGGAAAAAGGCCTTTTTGGCTAGGAGTTGTGTGAGTTGGGGTGTTGTGTGTTAATGTGATACTATTATAAATTTATTGTAAATTTTTGTTACCTGTATTACTACCATAATAAGTTGCAAAAGAGTGAACATAGGACTTAAAAGAGTGACTGGTGAGAGTGGCATGGTTCTGGGCCTGGCTGGGCCGTAAAAGTAAGAGAACTTTACCACCATAGGATCGTGCCACGTTGCAGATAGCATGGGAAGGTCGACAATCCGCTGGGCCCGCAGAGAGGGATAAAGGATTAAGGATGTCATTGGTGGTTGTTTGGATTTAGGGGAGTGGTCATGTCATATCATGTCAAAGAGACAAAGACAAAGTGAGGCAGGACACCTAGACAGCAGGCACAGCTAGAGCAGAGAGAGAGAGAGAGAGAGAGAGATACCAAAGAAGATACTGTCTATAATCTTATATAGATGTTTGTTGAAGGTAGACACAAGCAGGCCTCGGAAGACCTTTTATTTCCAACTAGCATAGCATATAACGTTGAGAAATGTTAACAACCCCCTGCATATAGGTGAATGTATAAATGTGTAAAATAAAAAAAAAAATACTAATTTTACATATTTTGAACAAAAAAATATTTATATCAGTAGATGTAAACTCATCTAAACTTATCTATAAAATACATGGGTACTGTAGCATGTGTATTGAATATCTTAATAGTTTTTTCTCTCTCCTCTCTATCTAACTCTCACCTTTCTCTCTCTCAGGCACACAGCACACCCCTCTCTTTCTCTCATCGCATCATTTTTTCTTCCTCTAGCTTCTGCCGATCGCATTGCCGCCGATGAGAACAAGGTGGAGCAAGTCAAGTCGCAGGACGAGTTCGTCACCTACAACACGAATGGAGTTCTCCGACGAATCCGTCACCTAGAATCTCGTGGGTTTTGATCCATTTTTGGTTGAGCTTGAGGCCGGCGGCCATCTCGAGGAGGTGGCAGTGCTGCAAGGCGTCGATCTTGCTCAAGCCGGAGGCCTCGATCTCGCTTCGATCCATTGGTTTTTTTGTTTTTTTTTGGTTGATTGTGGGTGTGGGTCGATGGGTTTTGATCTTGATCGACTTGGCTTTTCTGGTTCATTGGTGGGTTTTGATATTCTTGCCGCCAATTGGGTGAGTGATGATTTTGCTTGACTGGGTTTCGAGTTAGGTGGGTGATTAATGGGTTTTGGATTAAGTGGGTTTTCCTTGATGGTGTTGGTTGGGTGATGATGATGGTGGTGATGGTGGCTGGGTGGTGATGATGGTGGCTGGAGTGATCGTTGATTGTGACGGATTGCGTGTCTGTGAGAGAGAGGGGCAGCGAGGGAGGGGATAATAAAAAATTGTAAAAGAATGAATATTTTATTGAATAAATGTGTAGAATAGATAAACTGATATGAGTGTTTTGTAAAAATGAGTGTATAAAATAAAAAATGTGAATTTTTTCGTGTAAAATAGACGAAAATTTTGCATTTACTGATATGGATGTTTTGTGTTGATGTTTTGTGTTAATGTTTCTTTTTATGAGTTTTACTTTAAAAAAAAAAAAAAAAAGTTGAAAAAGTTATCCAAAAAAATGTGAAAAAGTTATCAAAAAATTACTAAAACAAAAAAAAATTATCAAAGGCGGCAAAAAGCTATCATAAAATTGCAAAAAAAATTGTTATTAAGAGGCACTTTCCTATAATGTTTATGAACGCATCAGTTTTGCTCTTATCATTTGTGGTAAGGAAGAGAGCCAGGGCCCAGGGGCATACAAAGAGGATTCAGCATGAGGCCACTCCTGGCCAGGCCATAGATTATAACACTGCCGTTTTGGGCTGATTTATAGAAAGGGAATTATTGTTTCATACACTTTCTTATCAGATATACACTTCTTTTTTTTAAAACGTACACAATTTACTAAATGATTTACCCATGATGTATGCAAAGAGTGTATACTTTAAGTCTTTAAGTGCGAGACAATCAAGATGCTGCTCTTCCACAGAGTAGCCTGCAACTGAATCTGTACAACTGGGTGTCACATGAGGAGAGAGTTATACCAAGAGACCCTTTTAATATGAGCTCTCCCACATTAGGGCATTGGATGGATTATTTTATAACAATTACCAAAATTCGCTGAAATGAAGGCAGGGATGCATTCTAACTTGTCAGTTCTCTCTACTAATTTTTACGAACCTAAATTATTTGATGATACTTTTAGATGATTATCCAGCACGCCCATTACCTTACCTTGCATACCTAAAAACTAAAAAGTAAAGAGAATTGACAAGGTTCAACCGGGAAAAAAAAAAAAAAAAAACAAAGGGTGAAAGAATGGGTGGCCCTAAAGAATTCCCAAAAAAAAAAAAAAGAGGCAGATTGTAATGCTTAGCTTTATTTTAAATCATATAAGCAGTTAAGCACAACGGATCAATTTGTGAAATGAACGATCCTCAAAAACAAGTAATTTTGGAATTCCTATTAATAATGTGGTTAACCAATACCCCATTAGCGTCTGGATTTCAGACTCATTCATGATGACTAATCAGCCTATCTTTTTTGAGGATAAACATCAGACTTCAGCCCGTCTTAAAACATCCGTTATATTTGATCCAATACAGTTAGAAAAGAACCTCTCTTAGGATAGGATATGAGTCGCAGCTATAGAGAGAGAGAGAGAGAGAGAGAGAGAACTCAACAGATTTAGGAAAAAAAAAAAAAGGAACCTATTGCAAGCCCTTTGTTCAAATCAATTGGGATACATCCACAAGCAGTTTGAGGATTTAGAGGAGACTAACACAGAAAAATGTCAATAAGCAGTGAGCACAAACCAAATTCACGATGTTGGTGCTTGTGGCAATTGTCGCTTGTGTCAATTGTCCTAGTCCGCTGAACCACCCCCTGGAACAAAATACATAATGGCAGGGCCTTGAGCAGAAATAAAATGTCCAAACATTGCGGCCACGGAATTTGGTAATTACTAACAAAATATGACAATTGCTAATTGTAGAATAAAGATTTTATGATGGTTTGAGGAACATTGTCTTCTCGCACAACCATGTCATAATGGAAGAGATACATTTAAACACAAATAGAATTGGCAAACATAGCAGTGATATAAGTTCTTACCAAAAAAACCACAACACAAATGAAATGTAAATATAATTGTCAATTTTATTAATCCTTCATTGGCTTGATCTAAAGCTGCATTAGCTAGAGGCGCAGAAGATTTCAAGGCAAAATTTCAGTACCTTGTTTATCAATGTCTATTTCCTTCACACCAGCAGTTAATGATGAAGATGAATCACATTTCCTGTCCTTTTCTACATGACCCTCATCGTCCTTATCAACTTCATCCTCAATAAGTGATCCTTTACGCCGGAGTTCTTTTACTTTCAGAAATTCATCATAATGAGCTTTTCTGTGCTCCCTAAAACTCATACTCCTATCGCTCTCAGAATCTGAAAATTTTCAAGAAAAAGGCACAGCAGAGGACATATGTCATAATTGGCATGTAGAAGCAAAACAAACCATTTAGTTTAAGACCAAGCAATAGACTGGAAAATGAGTGGGGGAAACTTCAACTCCATTGCCAATGACCTCCTAACTTAAATGCCTTTTAAGAAGGTCCAACTTGAGGTGAAGGTGAAACGTACGCAACTTCAACTCAATTCATCTATTTGGTCATTATTTCACTAAACCCATATAGGTACTGGCCCTCTTTGAATACCTTGAACATCCAAAATCAATTTACAACATAAAATAGATCCAACTAAAAAAGAAAAAAAATCTAAAAATGAAGGTTGTAAAAATGGCTGCATAAGGAGAAAACAGTAAAGAAGCATGTAAAGGAAAACCTTCATCATCCTGTCCTGCAGCCTCTGCCTCATCCTCAGATGATGTCCAGCCACCTGATTTCTGGCCGTCAATTTTACTTGAAGAAGCCACATCACTCAAAGCAGTACGTATTGCTTCTGCATTTATTGCGTCACCGACACATTCATCAAAACTACCCCGCATAGGAGACATAGAATCTACATAATACAGACATCACAGTTAAGAAATTTAAACAAACTTTCTCAAAGCAGCCATAAAATCTAGGATACCAGTAAAAATCAACTCAATATATTTTGAGTAAGTAAAATTGTCAGCTTTTCTATGCATTTTTGCATTTCAGCAAACAATGGCAATATGGTACTACTCAAACTGAAAAGTTTATGAATGCATCAGTATACATACATCAAAATAAGCACATTTTTCCCCTAAGCACATGAGTCATGCATACAAATAGACATTCTGTCTAACAGGAATCTACAAAAGGGATAACAAAATATAATTTTCCTCACCATCATCATCAATCATAGGATGATATGGTGTCTTGGGTTCAGTGATTTTCTGCCTCACAGGTTTATTTGCTTCAATTTCCCCCAAATTATCCTCATCCCATCTTACACGCCCCCTGTTATCCAAATGGGAAAAAGGATGAAGTTATATATACTAAACTATTAAAAATACATAAGCATAGAGCAGTTACCAACTCTATAAAAAAGAATTCATAGAACCTTGTAGGAAAAAAGGGGATACCAAACCAATATTCCAAAGCAACATGGAGAATGGGTAAAAAGGATCTTGCACCCACAGCACTTATTAGGCCCATGGCAACTGACTCTAGAAAATTACAGTAGGAGCTTTGGACAATTATGCTGATTTTCAAATGGCCAATAGGCCCAATACAATACTTTCTTCCACCTTGAAAACTCAAAACATATCAAGGCACGTGCTTCCATTCAACTATTTAGTCACATTATTCAAAAACTGATTGCAATTTACACAATTGAGCCCGAACTTTCAATTTCATCAAAACTATGTCTCAAATTAACAAAATGAATCAGACTAACAAATTTAAACCAACTCTTAACATCCAAAATCAATCAAATTTAAGATACATTTATTTTCTTAAACTATTAATAGCGAGGGTTGGGACATATTACTCGAGTTGAAAACCTGGCAAATCCGAACACGACCAAACCTGAGCTTTAAAAGAAAACCCTTAAAACCCAGCCCAACCCAGCAACCCATAAAAAACCAACCTGTGGCATCAGGTTGAGTTGGGTTAATGGGTTGAACGAACACCCATAGTGTTTACCATTCCTCTGATTCCTTAGGCACCCATACTTCAACTAAGTGAGCACACCCTGTTGAAATTGATGTCTTCACTGCATGAGCAAACCATCTGAATTGTCCTTTCTCACATGTAGTCCTCAATAAATAATACCTCTTAACTTTTCTTATATCTTTTAATTTCTCAAATCCTGTTGTAATTAACCAATCTCATTTTTATGACAAATAATTTATAATGATTTCCCAGCCTTTTCCTCTAAATTAATCATTGCCTGTAACATCCATAATATTCAACTTCTAACATCCACCCTGTCATCTACTGAAGAAAACAAAGATTGGCACTTCTGAGCAATTCTTATGTGTAAGTATCTGATGCACATAATTAATTTCTAAAAATGTTCAAGATAACTAACTTATTGATTTATCAATATCTTCAAAAGTAATATATCTAAAGGCAAAACAAAAATCCTTTCTTACCAATTTTAGAAGCATAAACTCATAAACAACTTTTGAAAAGAAATATATAAAGAAAATATGTAAATTACTTCATTTCGCTAAACTGGTGATCTCCTCAGTTGACAAACAGTAGCTCAATCACTTAACTTCACTGAAAAAGAAAAATGCAAAGCTTCAAGATACATTCTCAACATCAAAAGAGAGAGGGGGGGGGGGGGGGGGAAGGGGGGTTAAAATAGAAGGAGCACCCAAATAAAAGATGGGTGATAGGAAACATTATAATGAATACGATAGGTATTATAGTCAAGCCTGTCTTAACTTGTCCCTACATGATATATGCGAGGCAAAAAAAAATTACACCTAAAGTGTCATTAAATCATTTACAAAAGCAAGAAATTGTAATTCGCAAACATTTCTTTTGATGAGTAAAATGGTTAGAAATGCTTACACAAATGTAGTAAAATCATTACATAAGGAATTTCAGTACATGCACCTTCCAAATGAGTCAAATGACCTCCAGCACAATTTTCATGGACTGTGTGACACAAAGGTGAACTGACAATCCTCACTTAAATCTAGCTACCAGAAAGGAATTTGTATCATAAATCATAGGGTAAAATACTATTTACACCCCTAAATTTAGAGATGTTTCTAAATTGATCCCTTGACTATGAAAACTTGCAATTCATACCGTTGAGTATTAGACCAATATCAATATATTCTTCTGTTAACATCCATTAGAATCTTGTTGTTAACCCAGATAAAAACGTTGTTCCGAACACATGTAACAGACCATAACAGAAGTGGCACATTGACATCGTTGTAATAGTCGATTATGTAAATTACACGTTTTGAAAGTCAGAGAGGCCGATTGAGAAGCAACCCCAAACTTCGGAGGACGCAAAGTGCATTTTAGTCAAAATCTTAGTATGGCATCTGAACTTATGAAGCTTAAACACCATTTCCTTAATCAAGATACAAAATCCAATTGTAACACTGCGCTTTTTATGATACAAACAGAAACAAGACCACGAAACGTAGAAACCTAAGAATTGAATTTTTAATGAGGACAAAGTTTAGCTTCAAAATTAATTAGTTGTAACTTAAGACTACAACCTTACTCAATAAAATAAACATTATTATATAGTTTGAAAATCTAATCATTGAATTACTTGTTCTGTACGCTCTTAATAAACATGTAAAATTTTGTTTACTATATGATCTACAAGTTTTATATTTTATGTATAATTTTAAACTACAAAAAATTAATGACATAGCTATTGATCTTTAATTTTTAGAAATTTTGCAAACATGGAGGATATAAGAAGTATAAGAAAAAGATGTAATCTAACAATGAATTTGTCAAAATTTAGCTACAACCAATTTTGTAGCTAAACTTTCTCCTATTACAAAAAAGAAAATCCATGAACTAGTCAACTAGAACACACAAAGTACAATTCCAGTAATAGCGTTAAATCAACCACAGAAATCAAATTTCACAGAAAATTGAAAATAATAATGATACTCCCTGATAATTACTCCTACAAGCAACAATCAAATTCCACAAATCCAATTCCATTTTCAACTTTCAAGTAACTAAAAATTCCAAAGCAAAAAGACCTAAAATCCAGCAATCCATCATTTGAGGCGCAGATAAACAACATGCTAAGCAAATAAAACTTAACAATCGTAAATCGGTCAAATAATATTCGTTTTTGTGTGTTTTTAAGAAATGAAAATGAAAAATTTTCAGTTTCGGTTATTTTTAATTTTTCTCGCAGTTTCCCGGGAATCAAACGGAGAATAATAAATAGAAAAATCTTAGAGCAAAAATGGTAAAGTAAGATTAAAATAAATAAATAGAGAAAAAAAAAGCGAGAAAGGAATTGAGAAATTGAAGTTTGTTACCTTTGGGTTTGAGAGAGACTAATGAGACCCAAAAAAATTGATATTGCGAGCGCAGTAGCGAACTATCGAAATAGCGGAAAGTCGGATATAAGAAAGTTCGCCTCTTTTTTTGCTTTACGTTTTTGGATTTGTTTTTTCCGCTTTCCAGGATTACCCCTCGTTTTATAGCGATTTGACGGTTAACTTCGTTTGATTTGTTATTGGACGTATAAAATGGGTATTGGGTGGGGGTAGAGAAGTGTCTTGAACATGACATTTTCACAACAAATGTTAAGTGGGAAGTTGTTACTGGTTGTTATTATTGGGGTAAAAAAGTAATCTCAGTAATAAGCTCAAATTTTAACTAATAACAACTAACCACTTATGATTTTTTTTTTTTTTTTAGAAACCACTTATAATTTGTTGTGAAAATGTTTTGGACGTAGAATTTTTGGAGTGATGTAAGATTAAGTTAGTGCATCTCTAAATTTAGGGTAGTGTTGGATGAATGATTATCACTTATCAGTATCACCATCTAAATCTTAGGATCTGATCTTTAAATCTTATATCTTAAAATATTGTGGATGTTACTAGAATCTTTACTAAAATAGAATTTGTATGGATTCCAATATGAATGTTATAGGATTTTGATCCATATAGATACTAAAGATCATGTACTATGAAGGAAAATTCAATTGTTTTTTTTAATTTTTTTTTTTTTTTAGATCTCTAAATGGAGACGAAAGACCCCGTATAGAAAGAAAAAAAAAAAAAAAAAAGTTGTAATAGACAGATCAACTTAACAACCTAGCTCTAATTTGTTTTTTTTTTTTTGCATTAAAAAATGTTATTAAAAAAAAAAAAACCAAAGTTTCATGTCACCTTAATGGCTCAAACTAATTAACAAAATCACATAAGACAAAAGATAAGAGAAGCAATTACGGTTTGTTTGTTTCAATAGAAAACTGTGTAAAGATAGTTTTTGTGTTTTTTAGTGTTTAGTAGCATAAAAAAATGAGTCAAAGAAAAAATATCTTTGGTTAACAGAAAAAATATGATTTATTTTTAGAGATTGTTTTTTACTATTTTTTTTTTTTTTTTGGAAAACAACTCTACTTCATAGTTAACTAAATAAGGAAAGTTAAAAGATTATTTTTTAACTCATTTTAAGGTTGCTACTAAATATAAGAAAATGTAATAATTTTATATAAAATAATTTTTAGAAAATGACTCGTTTTCTTGAAAATATTATCATTGACACAAATAGAGCATTAGAGAGTAGAGAGTAGACACTAGACAGTGAGAGAGACCATCGACGCCAACAATGAGGGTTTTGTTTTTTTTGGTAATTCCAATGCTAATTAGTAATTTAGTTGCCCAACAAAGACACTCATTCACACTGACAGTTCCACATTAGAGCCAGGGTGGTCACAAGACCACCTTGACTTGGAAAAAATCAATATTAGATATAAATTTTATGATTTTTTTACCTGCAAAAAAAAATGCATGACCAACTTAAATTTTGTTAGGCATTCACATTGGTGGAGTTATAATTTTAGCTATTTGGCTCTACCAAAAATTATTTTATCTATTTTACTTTCTCATTTTACAATTCACCGAACATCAGTAGTTTTATTTTAGCTTTTAATACAATAAAATAATATATCTACTACAATAAACAACAATCACAACCACTGCAACTGCCACTACCATGCCACCGCCACCGTCCCTGCCACCACTACCACTGCCGCTACAATCACATGATAGTAAATAATTGTCTAGTATAACAATAAATTTTTTTTAACCCCAAATTATATAAATATATATATATAATTTTTTTTTTGAGTAAAACAATTTCTCATAAAGTCACATGATATCAAATAATCGTTTAATGTAACAACAATTTTTGTTAACCCCAAAATATATATATATATATATATACGATTTTTTTTACTAAAACAATTTCTCAATTGTCATGATAGCATTGAAAATTCCCTAACTAACATTTACAACAATACATTAGAAACAAAAAACATAAACTTCCTTGCAATTAGACAATTCCCAAAACAATTTCCAACATGACATTTATTGTAATAAATTAGAATCAACAAACAAAATAGCGAAGAGCAAAAATAGAAAATTTATCATTCCAATTCCCTGCAATTTTGTATAATTTATTATTTTTTTATTAAATTTTATATAATTTAAATTTCTTAATAACCACTATAGAAAAAATTTATAAAGCCGCCACTGCTCATTGATTATAATTTCCCAACAAACACTCACTATCAAACTATAATTTTTCAAACTGATAAGATCTTTGAAACGTTGTTAGACATATATGAAGATGGATTGAACTAATAACCTTTATAGTATTCTGACATCTCATGCCAATGAAATCACCATGGGGTAACCCATACCTAAAAAAACTCAATTATTAGTCCACTCTAGCCTACCATAACACAAATACAATTCACAGACTTTTTTTTTTGTAGTTCTAATGGCCCATCAACGGCCCACCAATATGAAGTGAAGACTACGTTACAAGGGTAGTATGGGCATAGAATAAAAAAAGAAAAAGAAAAAAAGGAGAGAAATAGAGGAGCGGGGACAAATCTGAAAGAACATTTGGAAAAATCGAAAAAACATTATAGCAATATGGCACACGCTAGGAGAGTCCTGTAGCTGAGGAGCTCTCATTTTTGCAGAGCCAGCAAAACCAAAAGAGACTCACAGAATCGTCTTCAACATTCCCAAGAGTACGAAAATTCTGACTTGCAATTTCATTCTACTATTTTAATTTCCTTCTTTCCAACCTTTAACGTTAATGGTGGATCTACCTTTCTATTTTCTAAATAGATAAAAAGCCATGCCTATACTTTGATGCTTCTTTCTTGATCTGGGTGTTTTTTGGTTATGGCCTTGATTGTCAGCGTGTAAAAATAACTGGGTGTTTGTCAATTTTTCAATTTTTTTTTCATGATATGGGGTTGTGGTTGAACTTACCTTCATGATGTTGAGAAAGTGATTTTTTTTTTGTCTCCCTCTTTGTTATTTGATTATGATTGTTGTTTTGATCTGATCAAATTGTATGTTTTTAATTCTGCTGGGTTTATATGGTGCTTGGGGAGTTTTAATTGGATATGGATGTTTGATTGGTTGATTGAAAAATGTGGAAATAAGAATTGTTGAATATTCATGCAATTAATCGATTTTGGCCTTGTTAGAGGTATTTTGAAGAGACAAAGTTAAAATCATTTGATGGTTCCTCTATTTATTTTGCGTCTGTGCGTGTCTGTCTTTGTTTATGCTTGTGGTTGAAACTTCAGAAGTTGAGGTGGAATATATGTAAGAGTAGTATTAAGTTACCGACATTTCACAAAGTGGGACTGTAGGCGATGAAGAAAGTTTGTCAAAATTGCCAGTAAGACGAGAATTTTAAGTTTTGATTCCATGGGGATGATTTTGTCGGATGAATGGATGACAAAATTCATTTCACCTTGCATTGTTTGCTGAAGGGAAGGGATCATTTTGATTAGCTCAACTTTATTTTGCTTGTTTGTGATTTGAACTAAACACTAGGTATCAACTTTGTGCTTGTTGGTTGCATTAGAGACGATGTCCTGGTGTGAGTTGGGTCCGTTTGGTTAGGCATTTTGGGAGCCTAAAAGAGCATTTTTAAAACCCAAAACTCCATTTCTCAACAGCCATTCTTCATAGCTTTATTTATTTATTTTTTTCACAAATGCTCATTTTGAACTCAAAACACCGTTTTGCAATAGCTTATACAAATGCATCCTTTACCAAGATGTGTTAGTGTTATGTATCAATTTACTAGAAGAGAATCATTTGATTAAGTTGTTTATTTCCTAATAGCTTAAGATTTTGGGACAATTGGTAGTTTATCATGGTCACCTTAAGTTCAAAACTTGTCTACACTCTATCACCTATTTAAAAAGTTAAAAATCCTATGTGTTGGGTGTTTAGAATAATGGTTTAATGTTTAAATTCACCATCTCAAGCTTTTAGGACAATTGGTAGTTCATCACAACTAGAACTAAATCAATTGTAATAATGTAATCAGAGGTTGTGCTATTGAAAGAAATTGAATCTTCATTTCTAATCTCTTATTTTGTTTATCATTATTGCTGTATCTGTATTTTTTCTTTGCCATATAATATTGACAATCTCTACTCCTTTCCCAGAAGCATCCAACTGAGAACACAAGCCAGATCAGATTAGACACTATGAAGTCCTTTTCCTTCTACCCTTGAAGGTTAGAAGAACCAGTGATAAAGAAGAGTAAACAAGTCCAAGATGTTCTCATTGTTTTATGGACTTTGGAAGTATATGTTTAGTAAGACCGAGTTTCATGTACTCATTCTTGGAATTGACAAGGCTGGGAAAACAGTAATGCATCACCTTCATATTTTCTGTTTAAATTACTGAAGTAACTGAACTATGTTGTGTGGTCTTGGAAATGCTTTTGTCCTCAACTTCATCAACAGTATATGATCTTTTAACCATATTTTTATTGAAAATTTCAGCTGGAAGTATCACTAATAATCCTTTTATTATCTATTTGTTTGTAGACTCTATTGGAGAAGTTGAAGTCAGTCTACTCAAACTTGGAAGGCCTTCCCCCTGATCGAATTGTTCCTACTGTAGGACTGAATATTGGTCGCATTGAAGTGTCTAATACAAAACTTGTGTTTTGGGACCTCGGAGGTCAGGTATGTCAGTTTCATATATTAAAAATTTTCTGTAAGTGTTTCTACATGGATACAGACACAAGCAAATGCATATTCACATACCTATCAAAAAAAAGAAATGATGTTTTGATGCAGCAACATTAAAATGTCATTAACAGCTGGAGAGCAATATATAATGGTCATTTTAAGTTTTAACATCAAATTTCAATTAGAGTGGCCCATATCCTGCAATGTTTTGCAACCCATTGGTGTTTTACTGATTTTCTATTTTTCTAATCCAGGCCAATCCATTACCAGAAAAGTAGAATTAGGGGAATTTGATACAATTCTTGTTTGAAATGCCACCTTGACATTTTTTGAGACCAAAATTTCAAATTGGCTAAAAATATGTATTTGATTTCTAAAAATTTCCTGAATTTCAGTTGTCTTTTTTTTGCATGCGTGTGTCAATTCAGTCCATGTGTTTTAAAAATGAGTTATTATGGTTTTTTGCACTATGGTGTCACTCAAAATTATACAAATTGTTGACATTTCCCTTTGTTATGATGATGAGGCACATAATGGACCTTAAAGAAACCTAATAAGCAAACCTCTAACCATGTGAGAGGAAATTGATGAGTCATATGATTGTAATATGGCTGGTCATATGAGTATCTATTCACAAACCCACTGTCAAATGCTTAGAGATTAGTTGATTAGGCTTTAGTTCTTTTAAATTTATTATGTGCCACATCATCATGAGAAGGGTACATGTTAGTGATTTTCATCATTCCATGAGATTCCTTAGTGCCAAAAGACTAAAATGACTTGTTTTGAAAGCTGGAAGTTAACACAAAGTTTATGAGAACAACACTGAAATTGGGGTGATATTTTGGGATCAAAGGTATACTTTAACCTTTCTAACTTTATATATTAGATCTCAAATGCTAAATATATATATATATATATATATATTTGATAAATAAGAAAAGTATTATGTTGTTCTTTTTTTTTTTTTTTTTGCTGAAAAGTATATATTGATAACAACACTACTTTATGCAAAAGGAGCACAAAGAAGTCAGATATATATATATATATATATAATTTATTTATTAAGGTACATAAGACAAATTGATAGTAGTTTCTTGGAGCCCGACTTCATGTGAAGCATGGCATTGGTAATGTCTAGTTTTTTTTGGTTTGGGGGTGTTGTTTGTTTATGAAGTTTAGTCACATGCATGTTTTTGATCTTGTCAGCCTGGTCTTCGTTCAATTTGGGAGAAATATTATGAAGAAGCACATGCCTTGATATACGTAATTGATGCTGCTAGTCCATCACGTTTTGAAGATTCAAAATCTGCATTGGGTAAGTAAAATTTAAATTATTTTAACTGGTCAATGCATAGTGATGACTGAATTGACTATAATTTTAATGGTAGTGAATACCAGTTGGAGTTAGCACTTAAATTATGAGCTAATATCTTCAATTTATTACCAGAAAAGGTTCTCCGACATGAGGATTTGCAAGGAGCCCCTCTTTTGATATTAGCAAACAAACAGGTGAGATCAGCTGTTGCCTCTCTCCAGCCCAACAAGTACTTTAAGATCTTGATATCTAATTCCCAAGAAAACGATGGAATTTTTTAGTATATTGTTGAAGTGAAGCAATAAGAATGTCGACTAAGTTGGAAATTGAGAATTTTAGTGCAAAAATTCTTCTTGGTTGAATATCATATACAAATTGGCAATGCTTCTGTCTCTCTCTCCGAGCTGGGATTTTTTTGTCACGCAGAGGACCCTCTATTCTTCTTTGAGTCATTTTGTTGTTCCCCTTCTCTTGTATTCCAACGTATTAAATTTTTGATCTGTCAGAATCTAGTTTCCTTTGTCTGTGATGAACTTTGGCCCTGATGAAATTGCCTGTCCATCTATTGTGCTTTATAAGGAGGAGGCAATGCTTGATAAGGGAATTTCTTGAGAATTTCTCTACATTGCTCTGTTTCTTTGTAAGAACTGAATGAACTATTATGGAGTGTCATTGTTTTCTGTTTGCCTTTGTGTTTCAAACGACAGTGGTCAGCCTAATGAATGGTGGTCATGGTTATTTAATTTGATGGCAGGATCTATCTGACGCTGTATCAGCCGAAGAAATTGCTCGATATCTTGATCTTAAAAAGTTGGATGAAAGGGTTTACATGTTTGAAGCTGTTTCAGCTTATGATGGGTAAGTAGATGACTCAAACTATTTGCTCAGTTTCCAATTTTTCATTTTCTTTTTTTAACCATCTTCTCAGCTCTTTGAAGCAGTAAATGTTCAAAAAGTGCAAATACCAAATTTCTATAATTTTGATTGCAGTATGGGGATTAAAGAAAGCGTAGAATGGCTGGTAGATTCAATGGAGAGAAGCAAGAGAACTGAAATGTTAAGAGCTCGTGCAGGTGCAACTGGCCCTGCTTCTGCATAGAAGAAATCATATATGACATTGCAGTTGATTTTTCCTATTTCTTTAGTTTCTGTAGATAAATCAGGGTTAATATTGGATTCTACATGATTAAAAATTAATATTTTTTTCGATTGCCTATTGCATAGACTGGTCAAATTGCAGATAATACTTACTTTTACTTTATCAATTGATTATTGTTACACTGGAATAAAGCTTCCTCCCTTGCCTGAAATTATTGCCGGACGCCCGGAATGATGCTGCAGCCTATTCGCTATTACTTTTTCACAATTGATGACAAGGCAGTTGTGATTGGAATAATATCATTTTAACATGACCTGCTATTGACACTACTTCTATTAGCACCAATCACAATGTTGGTTCAACAATTGTGAAAAAATAATACGTATACATACATACATACACACACACATATATATATATATATATATTTTTTTTTTTTTGATCTTGGACCACAAATAGCTTTTAGGGTAAATTCCAGAAACCTCTCCTGAGGTTTGAGGAAATACCAAATACGTCCAGAAGTTGTTCAAAATGACCACTTTGCTCCTTAAAAATAGACGGCGTATAACGCCGTTTGACACCATATATCAAAGCAAACTTTCCACTCTTTTCTTCACGAATAACGCCAGAAATCTCTCTCTCAAGTTCAAAGCCAAAATTTCAGACTCAGACCAGCAACTCCACCGGAACGGTTTCAAAGCCGGTTTAACCACAAATCTCACGCCATACTCCGCCGTTAAAAGCTTTGGGGTTGGGTTGCGAATCATTATGAATTGAAGATGGCAATTGGTGGGTCACGATGAGTGGAGACAGTGGTTGCAAGGTCAGTCTAGTGGAGCTGCCGTCGTGGGTATGGGTTTTTTTTTTTTTTTTTTAATTTTTTGATTTGGGTTTTGTTTGAATCTGAGGTGTGAATCATGTGATGTTTGGTTGGAACGGTTTGGGTTTGAGGAAGATGGGTGGGTGGTGATGGGTGGTGCCGTGGTTGACAGTGGTTGGGTTACACGATGCTCGACGGTGAGTCTTTTTTTTTTTTTTTTTTTTTTTTTCGTTTTATAATTTGGGGTTTTTTTGGGTTTGAGGTGTGAATCATGTGATGTTTAATGGTGGGAACGGTTTGGGTTTGAAATTGATGGGTCAGTAGTGATGGGTGGTGCTGTGGTGGCCGGCGGCTGTGGGTCACACGGTGCTCACCGATGGGTTTGGGTTTTGTTTTGAATTTTTTTTTTTTTTTTTTGGGATCTGCTTGAGGTGTGATGTAAACGGATGTGTTTGATTTCCTTGAGTGATACTGGATCTGATCTTGGTTTGATGGGGGGTGGATTTTTATTTTTCCTAATGAGAATGTATGGGTACTGGTTTAGTGATTTTTTTCTATAATCTTTCTCAAAATACATGTTTTGTGTATATCTTTTGGACTGGTTTGAGCTTCACAGAGAGACGTTTATGTTATGGCGCGAAGAAGAAAGTGAACAAACAGAGAAAAACGAAAAAAATTCGTTTGGAGAGAGTGAACAAACGACGTTACATGCCATCTGTTTTTAAGGAGCAAAGTGGTCATTTTGAACAACTTCTGAACGTACTTGGTATTTCCTCAAACCTCAGGAGAGGTTTCTGGAATTTACCCTATCTTTTATGTTTTCTTGCATATCAAAAATGAAAATTTGGAATTTCTCATTAAAGGGGGGGGGGGGGTTAAATTCTTTTTCTTGTGGCACAAGCTAAGATTCTTAGTCATGGTCCAGTTTTGTTTTGTTTGATCTGTAAATGCTAAAATTACATGCGTTAAAACGTAGCCATCAAGGCTTGTAAACCTGCATAAGTCAGAATTGTAAACGAATAGTACCAAAGACACATTTGAAAAGCTTACTTATTTGCAAATAAATACATTGAGATAAGCCGAATATGGCATGCTTTAATATGCGCCTCTAGTTTCCAGATTACACCATATGGATTTCATGCTGTGTTGTTTGAGACAACTGCAGCTGGTGCACTGGCCTTTTCCTTAACCGCCTGTTGTGGTTCTGAAAAAAGAAGAGGGGGAAGAAGAGATGTTTAATGTTATTAGAAATATACCACCATGCAAGATATTGCTGTAATATAGCCTACAAGCATGTAACTTGCAGCTCAAGACATGAGAGAAGAAAAATCAAGGGAGAAAAAGACATGAACAATATCACATTTTAGTTGAAGTAAACAAAATGGAAATTTAGTATATTCAACATTAAAATCCTTTTTTTTCTCAATCTGTGATATAATTCACTAGACTAGTTCTCATCTAAGCAAAGGTAGAAGATCTAACACACACATAAACCAACTAGGCAAGATTCAAATAAATCCAAGATCTCACCCAATTCCTTACCACTTCAACCAAGCAAGGATTGATAAAGATGTAAACCATGGACGTGATTGACTATTCTGGATGTTGAAAATACAGGTGCCAAAATAAGTGTAAAAGATCAATCATAAGTGCGGACCTAGTTAGGCCAGTTTTTTTTATCTTCAGAATGGAGCATTGCCAAGAGGTCATAAGCTTGCTCCACTATTAATTTAATCTTGGCAAAAATAAACACTTCCTGTCTTTCTCAACATAGGACACATACTGAATTGGATATTATAAAATGCAGATTGGTTCTAGGCATATCCCACCACCCTTACGTTTGTGCAGAAGAGTGATACTAAGCTATAAATTATTATAGAGTGGTATCATAATGGAATATATAATCTAATCAAACGGCATGTGACTTGCTCAATTGCCTTCAGGCAGGCTCTCAAAAAATGGGCATGGGCATATTATGTTCTGCAATCATCCAAAGGTGTGCATCACTTTTCTCTAAAAAAATAATACCAAGTATTGATTCTACTAGACAGAAACCAGCAAAGATCCATATAAAGCTTACAGCTTGGTAAAACCATACGTCAGATTTACTTTCCTAAAGTGCCTAATGCAGCCTATGAGAATATGTTCCTTTTAGCTTCATCAAGGGTCATCTCCCTAAAGGATTGGTAGCTCCAAAAACAGATACAGTCATCATACATAAGAAAGATAAGTACTGTATCAAAAAATTTGCAAACTTTAAAATAAAATTACTAATTTAGTCCTCTTAACTATTTGATAAAGTTCAATTTGATCCATCAACTATCGATCGTATCAATTTAGTCACCCAATTTTCAAAATCAAGTCAATTTCATCTACATTTAACTATTATAGAAATTAACTAACATGGTGAATGGAATACACATACAGGTTATTATGAAAATGAGTTAAAATTTCAAAATCAAACTAATTTCAACAGTTAATTCCAATTGAAAAATTAAAAAGAGAAAAAGACCCAATGATGAAATCAACTCGATTTTGAAAGTTAATCGACTAAATTGACACAATCATTAGTTGAGAGACCAAATTGAACTTTACCCATTAGTTAAAAGGATCAAATTACTAGTAATTTAACAAAAGAAAAAACAAATATAGTGAATTTGACCAAGGTTGCTTAGCTTACTGGAAATCAAAAGGCTTGAAAGTAAATTGATTAAATTGACACAATCATTAGTTGAGAGACCAAATTGAACTTTACCCATTAGTTAAACACAAAAGTGTGCAAGAAGGTTGGTTAGCTTACTGGAAATCAGGGGCTTGGGTCTGGTTTTGAACAAAATCCGATGACGAATGATCCCAATGACATGCAATTCTACGTTGGATGAATTTGTGTCAGTGCCAACATCACCAGTGTGAGTGAGTTTGGTTTTCTGGAGCACCATCATGGGCTTCTTCAAGGCAACTTTGGAGCCAGTCAATTCGTGATACCCAACCTTGAAAGTGTACACTTGCTGAGATGAAGGTCGGCAGAGGACTCCGATTTCTAGATTTTGGAGTCGATCCTGAAAAGCGGGCTGGGCTTCTACCACGCCTTGCAATTCCACCACTGCCCATTCTGGACATTTTCCTTCGCCGCATTTGCACTGCACTCGAATCTGCATTCTTTTTTTTTTTTTTTTTGTAAAAGAAGAAACAAACTGTAAACGATGTTTATGAAATTTAATTTAATTTTTTTTTATATTGTGACGCTCCGATCTATTAGGTTTGGAATTTGAGCAATTTGGCGGGCAACAAGATTGAAGTCCCGCCTTTTGTTCGCTCACATGATCTCGCACGTGACACGAATGCCTATTTGTTGTTGTACATGGCCACAGCACGAGGATAAATACTGCGATCACAAACTATTTTAAAGAAAGTTTTTTATTTAATCATCAAACATTTTATTAATTGAGTTAATTAAAATTCACTTTAAAATACACTAATAACAATATATATATGATTTAATTAAAAGTTTACAATAGAGCTGAAGTATTTGAAATTTGTAGGACTTCATGTTGATACCAATGATAATAAATAGAAAAGAAAAAAAAAATGCTTTACCATATTATAATTTTGATCAATTGTCATTTTAATTTGCAGAATTTTAAATTTATCATTTTAGTCCGTTAATTTTGATAACATGGTAGCTTTAATCACTTCATCAATTTTCGTTAAAAAGTGGAGTTTTTGTTAACTCCCTTAAAGTGATTAACTTTGATAACATGGTAGCTTTACTCATTTCATCAATTTTCGTTAACAAGTGGAGCTTTTGTTAACTCCCTTAAAATCACGTTGTTGCACACTTTTGACATTAAAAATCATCTTATAGATTATGTATTTAATTAAACAAAAAAAAGGCAATTTCTAAATTTAGTTGACTGGAACGGCAATTGTTCAAAGATAATGAACTAAACTGACAATTTTAAAACTTAGTAAACTAAAATGGTACTTATTCAGTTCATCAAAAATGGTAGTTGATCAAAGCTGTAGGGTGTAACCCAAAGAGAAAACTTTACATTGTCAAGTGAAAGTGGTAATAAAAATAAAATTGATTATTTTTGTAATGTTATAGTTTATAAATTTATATATAAAAAAATAAGGATAGTCACAGTCATAAAAGTTTAATTAGAAGAAAGTCTAAGTGAGTGTTTCGATTGCACTGAATGTCTGAGTTTGTGCATTTTGCTGAAAAAACGTGGATCTCATGGCACTGTTTATCGACCTACAAAGTCATTTAAACGCAGATTTTAATATAAATTTGGATCACACAGTACTATTTACACATTTAAAAATTATTTTGCTACAGTATTTTCAATTTTCAGCAATAAACAGTATCCAAACAGACCTTAAGACTGAAGACAAGGCACAAGGCTCTTACATTATTGTTGTTGTTAAAGGTTACAAGGCTCTCTAATACTGAAGACAAAGCACAAAAATGGAGTCAGTTTTGGGCTCTGAACTAATCCTAAATAATATACCAGTTTAATATTGAAAAGGATTTTGTTTGTGTTCAGTTTTTGTAAACCTTAGGCTTTTTAGCCTATGACAATATTTTATACAATTTTTCAATACAAAAAAAATAACAGATTCTATATTTTACAGAATTTATCATTTGATGTCCTCCCCCTTCGTCTTCTTTTGCCCTGCGTGCTAAAATATTTGCTTTACCTACAAAGACCAATGTAAGAAGCTGAAATGTATACCCCTATAATTTGTTCCATTATTGCATTGATAATTCAATCATTCCATTGTGTTTATTCACACACATCAATTAAACCCCATCTACTGGAAGAATGGGATCTTGATTCATGAATGAAACAAACAATGTCCAAGAAAAGAAGCAGAGGGGGAAAAAATTAAGTAATGTAACTCATCACTAACCATTTAAGAACTTTTAAGAAATGACTCAGCTGATACAGTGATCCAGTGGTTTATCCATCAAACTACCTCCTCTCACCAATTGGATTAGTTGCCAACTAAATGGGGCTTGACCCACCAGGAGTTGGATGAGCAACTCAAGTTGTGTTTAATTGGTAACTTACAGCTTAAACGAGTACAAAAGTTGGAGGCAACAGAAGGCCAATATCATTAAGCAGACTAAAACGATAAAACAGTGTCCAATACATGCATTTGCATCCATCTCATTGTCGAAACAAACCCAAAAGAGATGTATGCTTAATGATAACTACAGCCTATGGCTAATTAGAAGCTGTTAGGGACAATTTCTTCTTAAAAAAGTACACAAAATCAGATGCAGAAAGCCATAATCTTGCAGAGTGGGGAATTAGCACAAGGAAAAAGGTTATAGGCCCTGGAAGTTTCTTTCTACAAAAACTCTAATCTGTACAAATGAAAGTCAGTCCAAGTGGATACCCTACTATTGGCATCGAGTGCCTCTCCCTTCACTCTGTTGGTGGCGGATAGTACCTGCATTCTGCAAGCTGACATTTCCTGTTTGCGGTAACACAGGCTCTATCAGAGCTTGATGTCTATAACTGGGATTCTCCACAGCATCAAATTGTGATGAGCTTTGCTGCGTCTGAAAGGAATCCTGAATATCAAGAACACAATCAACTGGAATTGCACCAGTTAGAGTTTTTACAGCAAATTCTATGCACGGGTCCCTCCATAAATCACCAAAATCCATATCGAGAGGTGATCCTGGCTTCTCATAGTCCTTGCAGTTATTTCCAACCTTCTCTGCATGCTCTGCAGGAATAGCTAGGTCCTGGGAAGGCAAAAAAGCAGTGCATCCTTGCTTCTTGTCACCATTGATTGCTGTTTCAACCTTTTTAGCTTGCTGCCTATTGTTTGATACCTGCAACAGTTCTGTGCCTTTGGGACTGTCAATGCCTACTCCAGTGAGAGTTTTTATAGCAAATTGGATGCATGGATCTGACCATAGATCCATGGAAGGCAGGTCAATAGGAATATCTGGCTTCTCATTGTCTTGGTTCACTTTTTCAACCATTCCAGCATGTTCCAAAATTGCTAGGTTCCTTATGGGCAAAACAGCAGAGGATTCTTGCTTTTGGTCATCCTTAGTCTCTCTTTCTATCTTCCCAGTATGCTCTGCAAAAGTATGTTTGCTGTTGATGGATTCCTCCAACACCTTTGTGCTTTTGGAACTACTGAAATTAATCTCTGCTTGCATCCCAGCCTTAAGCTGACCTTGCTGCTGTGATTCCCAATGAGCCATACCACCAGGAGAAGAAGAAGGAGGTGTACTAGCGCCTGCCTCGCCTGACAGTTTACCAACAACCCGACGAGCTCGACTAGTTTTTAGTTCCAGTGTTGGATCAACATCAAGCCCAGCAAGTCGTTTTGAAGCCCGACGAGGCAAGTTATATTCTTTTTTGTTTTTAGGTTTGAACCTCTCAAGTTGGGTCTTTTCATTTTCATGCATTGTCCCCTTTCTTTCCAATGGTTGATTGGATGTAAGGAATCCAACCACAGGAGTAGAAGCAAACACACTTTCAGTAGAATCATTCTTCCCTTTTATCTGCTCTGAATCCTTGGTATCCAGCAATTTTGAGCTTCTAAAATCAGTGTCCAGCTTACCTACTGCATGTGGTGAATAAATATCAGATGCAATATCTTAGTACTGTCCCATGGAGTAAGGAATGCCAACAAAAACCAATGACCCAACTTCCTATTTCTATATTTCTTGCTGATAATTAAAATCCGATGCAAACTTTTTCAGTTAAATGGTCCACCAAGCCCCTACTTAACACAGAACATTTCTTCTTAAACAACTGCATTCTAATGACATTGATTTAAACAGAGCATTCTACTAACTTTGAGTAAGTTGTTATCAACACATATCATTAGAATTTCTTTTTTTGGCCAATTTGTGAAGTTTTCCATGGAAAACATGAACTTTGAAAGACATCTCCCACCCAAAGGAAGAGGGGTTGAAAGAACATTAATAAGAGAAAAATAAGTCAGCACTAAAATAATCTCATAATGAGATGGAAATCTAGAACTTTACATTGATCAGTATGTTCAGAGAGTGGCATGCATTTTGCTGCAGAGTGGTGCTGAGTGCCAAGTATCTGTTCATCCTTTATCATCCCATCCAACTTCGAGTTCTGATCTGAGATAATCAATTCCCCTATGCCGCTGAGTGCTAATTTCTGCTTCTTTGCTACAGCAGGTGGCTAAGAGAGACAAAAAGAAGACATCAAGTCGTTAGTGATTTGTCCTTCCATCTACAGCTAAGAATGTAAGAACAGTTAAAACATACTAGTTGGATCTAAACCATGAAAAACCCTCCAAATCTATTTAGTTCTTAACATCTCACATGCTCAGACCTGCATGAGGCAGACTTGAATGTCTTACATTATGCGACAGCTTAAGTGGTTTTCATCCTCATCATAGACCAAGTAGACATATGACCTCCCAAATTGGTAAACAACACATCACCATAGCGGGCAATACATGGCAGATTGGTAGACTCCAGGCTTTAACAGTATTTTTGCCAAAGATAGAGCTAATAATCAATTAACATGCTTTCTCTGTCAACAATCTAAGTATTGAACCAACAGAACAAAACCAAAGTGCAGAAAACAAGAACAAAAAGATGATGAGATAGCATATCCTGAAAATAAAGATTGGCAAACGTCACAGGAATCATTGTGCAGAATGTTCAAGCTGTAGTATCTGGTATTCCCCAAAAACTTTTATCGGTGCTGGAAATTTAGTCTTGATGTTTAGCAATTCTAGTCCCCCTACCTCCACCCCCACCCCCTTTTTCTTTGATCAGATTTACAGTTTTGCGAGTTAGTAATTTCTGTTTGACCTTCTTATGTTTTCTTTAGTTTAATAAAATTCATTCTTCAATAGGATTTTTTTTAATATATTATTATTACAGCTTTCCACAAGGCAAATTGATCATTTCAACATAGATATTAACCATCCATTAGGCAACCTAAATTAAATTGACAGAACAAAATATTACATTTGATAAGAATTTGGCCAAGTGATATGACAAAGAAATGAACTTGGCAAATTCAATCATGTGGACTTACAGAGATGTTATCATCTTCCAACTCCATATCAATGCTTCTGTTGTCCTTTGGTTTATAAGCAAGCCTTCCTAAATCCCCAGTTTCGAGATAGCGAAGTACGTCCTTCATAGACCGGAACACATATCCACTTACAGGATCAGTGTAGAACTGCAGACATTAAGTATTGATTAATGGTGTATCATTTTTCCATGGATGAACAATTCATAATATCTAGATCACAAAAAATTTGAAAATAACTGATGATGCAATTTAGCAAATCTAGAAACAAGCAATATGCAAATGACCCCTGAAAAAAGTCGTGCAGAAGACTTGCACTTAGATTTTGAAAAATATCCAAAAAACTTGTGAAAAACACACACACACACACACACAATTAATATACCAGAAAAAGGAAGTAGGCTGAGTACCATGTCTCTTCTGATCTTATGACCCTTTTTTGTTACTTTGATTTCTTTGATCCATCCTGGAGGCAACCCTTCTGCAATAACTTCCTCAACTATAACCTAGATTGCTTGAATAATCAAAGATTTCATCTCCAAATTAATAAAATCTGATAAGTAATAAATTATAAAAATAAACAAGATCATCAAGAGCAGATTATGTCATCACTCAACAGACATTTTTTCTTTTTCCAGACTGCTTAGGACTGCCTCTTATCTTCTGTTCTTGTTCTGGATCACTGATATCCTGAGTTTGCTTCTGTGCTGGTTCAAACTCACTGATATCCTGAGTTTGCTTCTGTTCTGGTTCAAGATCACTGATTTCCTGAGTTTTCTTTTGTTCTAGTTCAGGACCACTGATTTCCTGAGTTTGCTTCTGTTCTGGTTCAGGATTACTGATTTCCTCAGTTTTCTTCTGTTCTGGTTCAGGATCACTGATTTCCTCAGTTTTCATCTGTTCTGGTGTAGGATCACTGATTTCATGAGTTTTGAGGTAGCGAGACACCTCAGCTTTGGAACTGAATCTCAGTCTGCTTGAGGGAGCAAAGTAATACTGCACTAAGCACAAATGGTCCCAAGGAAAAAAAAAAAAAAACCATTCAGATGATCTCTCTAGAAGATATCTTCTTATCCTGCATGATCTTTTGTCTCGTTGGATTCTTCATTATGACTTCGACTGATAATTAAAGTCAAGAAGAATAACCAAGTAATTCTTAGGTACTCCTGGATCACGGTAAATGGTGCTCTCACCTCTCACATTCATGGTCATGGTGCGGTCCACCATGAATGTGAGAGGAGGGAGCACACCATTTCACCATCCTCCAGTAGTACCTAAGAATTTTCGACTATAACAAACAGCACTGGACCAAGGGTATTCAATATCATGTTTCCCACTGCAAGCAACCCAATTAATTGCATTTGACCATTAATAAAAACAGCCCCCCTCTAAGGATCACATAACGACTGAAAATATATTAATTTTCACCTCAAAGGAAATTTTTTTGTTGCCTAGAACCTCATAGAATTCCTCATAAAAATACAAGTGATCAAACAATGAAGCAAAGCAGGAACTCTTTCAAACTGTTTCTCCTAAAACAACCCTTTGCGAAAACCACCAAAGCACAAATTTGTTTCTCCATTTTGATTCCCTATATATCCTTTTTTTTGTTTGGGTACGTAGATAGTGGGAGAGGGGAAGATGAGGTTCGAACCATAGACAAGAAGCACCACAAAGGATGCTACTATCACTCGGCTATCACTTGGATCTCATTTCCCTATATATCCTTATACAATCTCTCTAAGGTCCTATCTAGCATCTGGGTAAAGCATATCCTAAAAATATCACTGAAAACATTGCACAATAGAAACACTGATTTCCCAAAAATTATACTAATCAGACAGTACAGTATATAACAACTACCCCATCATCTAAGTATTAAGCTCTAACCCATCTCTAATTCAATTATAAGATTAACAGTAATTCATTTTTCACACACTCACAAAAATAGCACCATCTAAAAACTACTATATCTAAAAGCACAAAAATCACCACTTTCCAAACAGTTATAACAAAAGCTAGTATGAATAGTCAAAAACAGTAACCTACATAGAAGATCTATCACACCCATTTGAGAATAAGTATAATATCAGAGATATAAGCAGTAAAAATCAAGAAAAGAATCAAATTTATGCTCAAATTTCTTTCTTTTTTTTACCTTGTCTTTTTTACCACTCCTCCTCACTTTCACTTCCACAGTCCAACCAGTTGGAAGCCAGTCCTCTGAACTTTGGTCCGTCATTTTTCTCACCGGAATATGAAGCTTTCAGAGCAAGATCGTCGGAAAACGACTCTCTCTCTCTCTCTCTCTCTCTATGTGGGTATGTGAGTCTGTGTGTGCGGTAAAGCCCTTAACAACAACAACAACAACAACAACAACAAAAAAATGAATGGACCATTGTGATGTGTGAGTGAGAGAGAATTCGGACAAAAGGTGAAAGTGAAACTATGAAACCACGTGTTGCCAAATGCCTTATGTTGTGATTGCTGCACCATAAAAAGTGTTATAATCCTCTGTTTTTCACTTTCCCATGTGGTTACTTGTTCCCCCTCACAAGCTAGTTTTGTTTATACCTTTCTGATTCAAACTGTCCTTTCCTTTCATTTCAAGGACTCATGTGTCCCAAGGTACAGTTTTTAATGCTAGGATATCGAGAAGTATAGGTATAGCTTTAATTTAATTACATATAATTACTCCTCCTTAACTATGCAGTCTTGTTAGTACAATGCAAAGAATGCTTGGTATGAGTCATGAATATGAGATGAGAGCTTTTTGAAGTCTATTATGATTGACTTTTTTTTATAATTATTTTTAAATTCCAATCTAATTAACTCATTGCCACTATCATGTGATTTAAAATTGCAAATGTTAGAACATGCATGGCCAATTAAATGAGTTTTTTAGACTATCACTTAACGTTGATTTCATGTTAGGTAAAGATAAATATGGTTTAATATTTTATTGTATAAATGTGAGATGAGTTTCACTTTATCACGTATAAATAAATTAACTTCTAAATAATGTGATTTTGTCTCATAAAGATTTTGAAAATAAAATTGCAATGTTTTTTCATACAAAGAAAATGAGTAGAGATCATAAAGATGAAGAAGCTAGTCATGCCATTGGCCTCTTATCTTATCTTCTTCATTTTCCCATTTATACATATCTTAAGGTACAACAAAAACCACCATAGGTCTGATAATGCTGCAATTGTTGTTCATCTCTATTGGATGCTAGTTTTTCAGTGCAAAAGTGAGCTACAAGTTAAAGCAGGGACCATTTTTAAGAGGAGGTAACATGGGGAGTATTCTACATGGGGGTGTACTGGAACTTTCCTGTTGATTTACGTGTTTAGATTCTCCACTTCATCAGTGATTGGGGGTACTATTTATTTTTAGATATGGGATTTATCTTTCCCACCTAGCTGTTCCCTATTTTAGTTATAAAGGGAAAGCAAAATGTTCCCTGCATAGTTTATAGTTCTTCCAAAATACCTCAACTTATTTGACATTTACTCATCTAGTTTATATATACCATCAATTATTTTTTGTTAGGTATATTCCACTATAGTTCCCATCCCAAATTGGACTTGCCCATCACAATAAGAATTGCCTTCTAGAAAATAATTTATTCTTTATTGGTAACATGCATGCATCCAGTGATAATCGAAATCTAACTCTATGTTGAAGTCTATGTTTAAATAATTATTTAAAAAAAAAATCTTCAACGATTTTGACATTTTACCCCGTCAAAGATTCAAAGCCTAATTAATGAGTCATTGGGTATATGAAAATATTTTTGAATTGATGTCTTAATTATGGCCAGAACTTGGGAGTGGTTAAAGTGTGGTGATGGGTCTATATATGTTCACACTTCTACACTCATAACTCATCATATGACGAATTGTGATTTAAGTTATGTAAAATTATTCAAGCCAAAAAAAAAAGGATAACTAGTTGAGTTTGTAAAAAAATGCATTTAACTATATGCAATGTTCGATTAGTTGAAAAATGTGGCGATGACAAAGACACTTGTTCTTTTCCTAGCCTGATAACAAAGTCAGTGTTTTGGACTTGTGGGCCTTTACCTGTAATTGTTCTTCCAAAGTCAAAATTATATCGGTACCTATGCCCAGCCAACAAAAAACAAAAGAGGTCAAATTATACTGCCCAGTAAATGCTGCACTTCCGTTAGTACTAAAAAATAAAAAACAAAATAAAAAAATAGTCTAGTTAATAGGTTCTTAAAATAATTTATTAATGAATGTTTTAAGACCATATCTTGGTAATTTTTTTTTTAAAAAAAATGCAATTCTTTTTTGAGAATAAAAAAAAAATGCAGTTTAACTATTAAAAAATATATTTTAGCCTAGGAGTAATTGAGCTCAAAGCCCCACCACCCCACCCAAAATAAAGACTGTTCTTAGTGCTTTGATATATATATATATATAAAAGAAGTTTTTTTTTGGTAAACTATTTAATAAGAAGTTATTACCTATAAAAAAAGGAAAATGATGAGCTTCTGTGCAAGAAAGCTTAAAAGATACCTGTATTATATATATGTTGATTAGCAACATCAACTTTTATACAAGGGGTCCTTGTCAAAAAAAAAAAACTTTTATACAAGGGGCAGTATGAACTTATTGAGGAAAAGAAATTAACAGAATCTCTCATATCTTCAAAAATCACGGCGAATCTCGCATGATATCTTTAACTTGGACTACTTGTTTTTGAACTCTCATATCTTCGATATCCTTGCTCCTTTTTTCTATCTTTTGAGGTTCAACTGGGATTTTATTATTTGGTCCAGGGTAGGGCCATGTGTTTTGTATTTCTTTTGAGATTAGTGTCTTTTCTTTTCTTTTTCTTTTTTTCTTTTTTTAAGTGAATAATTTGTACCAGATTTTTTTTTTCAAATTAATTGCATCAATGAATTCTTTGATTTTGTTTGGGATTTTTGTTTTTGTTAGCTCTTGTTATGTGTGATGTGGAATGACAATCCACCCCAAACATTAAGAGAAATGACACTCTTCTCTCTTGAAGTATAAGGAAATAAAAACAACAATCCTTTTATTAATTAATAAACTATTGAATATTCCAAATTTTGAAAAGATTTACTAGACCAAACCCTAACCAAGTGACAAGGAACAACATTTAACAAACAAACAATAAATCACTAACCATGGTTATAGTTTAGTTAAGGGAATTATCTCGAAATAAAATATTTTGGTATTATTATTAACAAAATAACTAATGTGTTGATCTTCTTAATCTTCAAGGGAGAAGAGTGTCATTTTTTTAGAAGTTTAGAGTAGATTGTCATTCTCCCAAACCTCAATAGGTAATTTACCGAACTTTTTTTTTTTCTTCAATTGTTGTCTTTTGTAATGCTTGACCCATTAAAATCAAAAGAGTAATATAACCTTAGCCCAATAGCAAATCAACCCAATTTTATCTAAAGAACTGACAACTCATGGAAAACTGCCCGACAGTGCGGCGGTGCAACCCATTTTATTGTGTGTTTAAAAAATTGGGACATTGACTTCATTTGTACAGTACAAAAAAATGTGCAAAAACCCAATTGAGGGTACCAATGAACAACCACAAAGACTGGAGAGAAAAATAATAATGAAAAAGAGTCAAATGAGGCTCAAAGCAATATACTTCATTTTATTCTCTTACATTATCCAAAATTCAAAATAGTCCATCCTTATATGAAAGGAATGTGTATTACATCAAGTATGCCGAATAATTTCAAGATAAGACAAGCCATTAATTAAGATTAAGTACGTAAATTTATTTTTTACTCTTACTTAAATAGAAATAAAACTTAAATAGAAATAAAAATAAGAACAAATGATGTGGGTTCTAATTAGCTCAACTGGTAAAGTCTTTAATAGTTGTATAAGAGATACACGAAAAACTGATTGGTGTCTTGATCTGATAATAAAGAGCTATCATTAAGAGTGGACGTCATAAGTTGAAACTCTCTAAAAAAAAAAAAAAAAAAACAAATGATATAAAAATAATGTTACATTCTCTTTGTTAATATTTATTTAATTATAAACTTGCAAGTATCAGAGGAAGAGGAATTAACCTTTCTCTTTAATTAAGCCATTCTTTTTATTTTATTTCATTCCATTCTGTTCTATTCCCCTTTTAATTTATCTATACATTTCATCTCTAAAATGTTCAAACATACTGTACAAGTAAAAACAGATGGGATTGCAAGAAAAATATTCAAAATTGCTCTAAGTCCAAACAGTATTCATTAATGCTGCAAATGGAACTTTAACAATACAGACAACAACCAAAAAAAAAAAAAAACTTCTGACAATATTGTGTTGCTAATAGTATCATGGGAAAATTTTTGACATTATTCAATCTACAAAAAGAACTTTGTGTAGTATATAACTATATATCTTTGCCATCGAAGAACAATCAATTGTGAAGTGGGTTTGGTCCACCAGGGACAAGCCGGTGTGAAACTGTATGAAATGAAGAGATCTTGTTCTTCTTCTTGGACTCCACAGAGCTGAGGATGGCAGAGTAGCTTCGTAAAAACATGGAAGAATACTTGGTCCTTGAACTTGGTTCTTTTTCTTCTCTAGAAGCTTGGTCGATATTATGACGACTGAAACCTTGAATTAATTCAAGCATGATAATAACCAGTAGGAAGAGGATTAGGGGTCTGTGAAATTTCATGAGTCAAATGATGGAACAGAGCTGGGGAAGGAAAGCTTGAAAAGCAGAGAAAAAAGAGTGTTTAACTGTTTTTTGTATTGTTTATAGCTGATTGGGAGGTTGAAAGTCTATATGTAAGGGAATTGCCACCTAGTGAAGAATACACTAAGCCAAAAACCTTACATATACTTTATATTATCAATTTTCAATTCTAAGACACATTGGTTCTTCGTTGCAAGCACATCTCTAGTATTGAAAATGTCAAAAGTTGACTTTTATGGATGTCACTTTCTGTGAGAGAGATTGGCTGTGTATACCTCATCAGTGAAAGGCCAAAATATTTCCCATTGTACCTCATTTGATTTGAATGGCAAGCTAATGATAAATTTTCTTAGGAAATTATTTTCCTAGCAACTATGACATTTGGTTTTATATGAAATATCATATGCCAATGACATCCATGCTTCTCTAATATCCTAGAATATTATAGTTAAGCCAATTAAGAAATGCATTTGTCTTGAAATTTTCTTTTTGGAAGAATCATGAGGTTTTTTTTTTTTTTTTTTTTTTTTTTTAATGTACATGACATAGCTTGCCAGCTACCACAGTCTACAGTAGTCTAAATATCTAATACATCTCCTTTCCCCAAATATATAAGCTGACTTTATATAATAGTTGGGAAGCGGTGTTGGCAAAGCAACTCTATCCTTTGATTAAGTGACTTAAGCTACTCAATTCATATATAATATAATTGATGTATGAATGTATCTAGACATTGAAACCAGGCTTCTTTATTAAACTAACAAGAAAATGAAATCATAATTTGTTTAAAAACACAATATTTTTCTCTCTTTTGTCATACATGGGATCTGACCTATTCGGCTATTTCAATTTTATGTACCCCTAAGGGACACGCCATTGTGGGGAATGCTTCATTTGGAATTGGCCGAATGAGCAGGGTAATAACAACAGAAGTTGGTAGTAACAACATATTTTGGAAAGCTGTTTTGGAATTTTTGTATGGTGCTTTGTTTACATTTGAGAAGTAAATTACTATTTTTTAAGGAGTCAAAATCATTTTTGTCAGCCTTTAAAAATGTTAAGAGTACTTCCAAAATGCTACACCTAGCAAAGTAGCATGCCTAAGAAAACAGAATCAAATGTAAATTTAGAAGATGCTATTACAATACTCACATGTTCTGCCAAATGAATTCCTTGGCTTGTTGCCAATCTGCTATATTTGTAGTGATATATTCTGTACATTTGTAGGCTATACCTTCTCTCTCTTACCATTGTCCACTCTGGTGATCAAACCACATCTTAGCAATATGTTTACTAGTTTGCATAGTATGAGAAAACCATAATATTTTTAAGCCCTTATCTTCATATGCAGTTCTGATTTATACTCTTACAAATGCATCTCTTGCTCTACCAGTCCAATTTAAAAGCCTTTAATAAGGTTTTTCTGACTACCAAACATTTCATATTACAAACGTCTTTATAGTCATCCTATAGAAGTCTTTCATGATCCAACAGCTCCATCTTTTCCCTCTTCAATTTCTTCTTCTGTTCTGCTTCATCGATGATAAATGCAATAGTTACGAGAAACAACAAGGAACGTTAGTTTAGATATACTTTGTTTTAATTGCAGGTGGCTGTAGGAAAATAAATTAGGAGTCAAAAGCTCAAAATTAGGTTTGGGAATAAAAAACTTTTACATTCAACTTAAGGTTCTGAGTTTTTGCTTTGTTCTCTGTTACTGAACAGAGCAAAAAACAAAAAAGTATCATGTAATATGTCACTACTCATCCAATAGTTTAGGGGAATTGTTAAGAGTTGTTGTGTCTTTATCAAACAAAGTAAAAAGTAAAAAACATAATACATAGCACAATTTTCTAGAAACAATAGATGATAAATACTTGATAGTTCAGCTAAACCCCACAGGCCAAGTAAATACACTCACTCAGCTAAAATTACTGAACCCTATGCTTTGATAGTCTAAACATGTATTTTTACAATACCATATAGTACAGAGGATATTTTCTATCTCTCGCGTAAAGCTTCATGACAAGACATGCTTCACGCCACAAGCTAGACAACCTTAAATTTCAGCAAAGAACAACAGGAAAGAAAGTCATCTGCTTCCAATTGAAAGGTAGCTACTTTCAATTGTTTGCTTTCCTCATTTCTATCCCTGAGCCAAATTTATCTATCAGTTGTGAAGTGGATTTGGTCCCCCTGGAATAACTGGATGTGAAACAGTGCGTACATTGTTGGCCTTGTTGCCCTCAAATGCCACGAAATGTGAAATAGTATTGAGAGGAAATTGAAAAGAAGACTTGGTTCTTGTTCTTGGCTCTGTTTCTACATTGGCAGCCCAGTTGAGGTGCCGGCAATCACAAAGATGGACTAATACAAGGAGAGTAAAAAAGAGCACAGCTAGTGATGAAAAATTATGAACTCCCATGTCTCAAAACTATGGAACAGGAATTTGAAAAAAAAAATAGAGGAGTTTGAACTTTGAAGCAGAGAAAACAGGATCTTCAGAGTTCTTTTTGGGGGTTTGGAGAAAATTTTTATAATGGATCCAGGCATCTTGTGATGAAGATTGAGCCAAAAAATTAACAAAAGATATTTAAAGGACATATACACCCACTTTCTTATAATTATTAGGCCTACCTAATTTAATTGATTATCATTTATGCCTTCAGAACTGATAAGAGATTAATTTTCATGTGATAGGGGGGAAAAAAGTGAATTAGGATGTTGTCATAAACATGAAACTGATATTGGAGCTATCTGGTCCGGTGTACCATGGTCTAATGTACTACATGTGAGTCAAATCTGACAGAGTTGGGATACCAAGATTTATAAGTTTGTAAAGCTAGGGACACAAAAAAATTTATAATCTTTTTTCACTAGTGTTGGAGCAAGATCACTTTCACGTGAACCCGCTATTTACACCTCTTTTATAAACACCAATTACACCATGTAATCTTAATAGATGTGAAAAAGAAGAAATGGAATTTTTTGTCTTGCTTTTTGTCATGTTGTAACAAGTTTTCGCTGACAAGTGCTAGCAAGGCCCTATACATCTTTGAACATTTTTTTGTCTATTCCATCACTTCCTGATTCATCATCACTAAAAATGTGAAATGTCTGGCTCCAAAGTGTGCTTTAGTCGGTCAGGCATGTGTTGGAATGCTATTATCTCAAAGTATAGGGTTTGGTTCTAATCACAAAACTCACAAGGCAGTTGTTAAGGGGACCAAGGCAATTAATTAAGCAGTACAAAATGATGTATAGAAAGTCTAAAACGATATCTCAGTGTCCCCAATGGGCCAACTCAATTGCCAGCCTTAGAAAGTGAAATGTGCAACTTAACCTGTACCTGGCCTTGTGGTCCAATGATAATCAAGCTGTGTTAGACCATGCCGTGCTAGCAATGCAGGGTTTGGTTCAACACTGATTGGGAGCCTAGAGGTGACAAAACATACCTACAATACAAGTTATCTATTTAATATGGTGGCTTGGAATCTCCATGCCAACATTTGTCTCCAATTTGGTGCTCCTCGATTCTCTTACTAGTGCAATATAATAATAATAGTTCATGATTTTCATCAAAAAATCAAATAAGCTAATGTCAAACGCACACAAACAGCTTTGTAGTTTTGATGTTTTGTCCGAAGTTGATTTCAAATCCCTTATCCTCACTTGTTATAAAAAAAAAAAAAAAAAAAAAAAAAAAAAAAAAAAAAAAAAAAATTCTAGACTGAATTTCTGAGCATACGAATATGACCAACCAGGTTTTGGCATGAAATTGAAACACTAGCTACTAATCCTTAGGATGCACAGTAACCAAAAAATATTAGTAATAATAAAAGAGAGATTTGACCATGTGAATTTCTGAGAATATGCTCTAGGTAGGCACAAATCGAGTTTTGGTATTACATTAAAATATTAGCTCCCAATCCTTATGATGCACAATAATATGATTTCATCCAGTTAAATTTGATAGACTTAAAAGCCAGCAGAGTTGAAGAAATTTAAAGGTCATGATAAAACTTAAATTCAATTGATATTGTCTCTTAGGTGCCTCAATTAATTTCAATCACATGACTGTATTGATCAATGTTAAATCCAACCATATAAAGGAATTATAAAAGAGGTTATGTGCCAAATTTTCTATGGGAGAGAGAATGAGTAGATAACAATATTTTTTCAAAGGATATTAAAAGCTTGTATAAGAGTGTGAGTTCCAGTTAGCTCAACTGGTAAAGTCTTTGATGGTTGAATAAGAGATTTGGAATTCAATCTTCGCCTACACCAAAAACTGATTGGTGTCTTGGTTTGATAATAAAAAGCTATCATTATGAACGGACGCTATAAGTTGAAAGCTTTTATAAGAGTTTTATCTTGAACATCCAGATATTAGTACTAGTATTATATTTGTATTAAAAAAAGTACTAGTATTATATTAAAAATTAGAAAATATTTTTCACAAAATAAAGAAGATCATATGTCAATCAAAACCTATCATGTGCTAAACGAGATTAGTGCCAAAATGGGTTTATTATTAAATTCAACTATAGACAAAAATGCCATGCTCTATTATTAAACTGATAGCAACCATGACCCTTGGGTTCATTTGAACATAGGGAAAACAATTATTTCAATTGGTTTCTTCAATAATTTTGCTCAGAGTGAGCCTATGGTGATAGACATCCTAGGAGAATAGATAATGTGAAAGCAACTATTTATGATGTGAAAATAGGTCCACCCTTATTACTTAATTTAAGTAATATCCAATTTTGTTATTAGCACCGCACCAGCATCTTGAAAATCCCAATAGATCGATAGTGTGCTAGATTAAATTTGAGACCTTTGGATTTACCTCACATTCTATACTAATAAATCTACCACCTAGGTACTCTCCCGGGAATAACACCATTTATAATGCAATTATTCAATATTCTAGAAACAATGTTCCATCTACTCACATTATATTGGATTCGTGTAATTAAATTAAAATTATAGTAGAATTCATCTTTATGTGGGATGAAAAAATATTCTTCATAGATCATTGAATAATTTTCGCCATTTTAAGTGTTGCGGAGGATGTAACAACGTGTCTTAAGTCTACTACAAAAGATAACAAAGTAAAATATATAATTCAATTTGTTTCTATTAAAAAAAAAAAGCTTTATATTTGCTCAATATATGCATTGTTATTTGTTTTTCAATATAAATTATAAAAAATTAAATCTTACTTTGAGTCTTTGACTAAACCTAGATATGGAAAAGGAAAACCAAATATGATTACTTTACATATAAATTTATTTAAATCGTTTCAATGAGAATGGGAATATCTCTGAGCTGCACTGAGCTTGCCAGAGAATAAAAAATGGTGTTCTCAATATGAAGACCCCAAGGGCTGCTACACCAAATTGGTTTTATATTTATGTACTTGTAAGTTGTAACCACTTATTAGCTTTTCAACTATGGAGGCTTTCTTGCAAATAATGGTCAATATATATTATGGGGTAAGCAGGAAACTCTACACTACATTAGTCCTTACTTGTAATGCAGTAATTTTTGGGTAGTATGAGGCGCTAACAAGGCGACAAGTATGTTCATTTTTCATGCCTTAGATATGAATCACACAACATTGGACACACTTTGATTCAAGGCATCAAAACAAGGATTGGCAGAGCACAAATGCTATGGCCTAGTTGAGAACAATGAGCTGGCCCGGTTTGCTAGATGTGATAATGTTAACCAGTGTGGAGGGGCGTGTGTCCTCCGGTAGTGAGAAATTTGATCCACTTGGATTGTTTGTAGCTGGGCTTCTTCCCGTGCCTTGATGTATTTCTTTTTCTGGTTTAATGGAAGTCTCTTTCTTGTCAAAAAAAAAAATATGTGAGAAAAATGACAATTAGCTGTCCAGAACTCATTAAGAAATGAGAAACCTCCAAATTTTCCTACCTTTAGGCCTAGCCTAGCCCAGCAAATAAATTAAATACTTTTAGAAATATGCTTTTCAAGGGTCGCCTCATTATCTCTTTCCGGTAATGCGATGAACGGTAATAACTATCTCATGCATCTAATATACAAATTTTCTTCACTATCTTATAAAAATGGAGGATTTTTTACTTTTATTTATTTATTTATATTTTTGGATCGGGAATGATCCGAATACAACTAAGTTGCATGTACTCTAATATTGCACATTGAGGAGCAAAAGGGGACTCCATGTATTTGATTAATGTATGCTATAACTCTTAAACCAAATTGAATACACTGAATGATGCAGCTTTTAAACCCCAACACATTATTTAACAAACTACAAACATGTTCGTTCATAAGAAGGGTATCCTACACTACAATCTTAACCATATCCTTATGAGTATAACATGATTGATGAAATACACGCACCCAATATTACCCTCCTTCAGTGTCTCCATTAGAAATTGTTTACAAAAGTTTGCATTATTGGCGCTTGAAATACTCCACCTTTACTCTTTTGCAACATCAGCACCAGAAGGGGTTTCCTCGGTTTTAACAGCTGCGGTTTCTGATGGACCATCTTCGGCAGGTTTAGCAACATCACGGTCTGTAGATTCTGTAGGTTCACTGGTGGGTGCCCCATCACCAGTTTCTGAAACAGACTTCTTGACGGTTCCGACCTTAACATACTTACTCATAAACTTGTATTCCCAGTCCTGCAAAGCCTCGAGTTCAAATGGACCAAGGCCAGATACATCCCCGGTCAGATCTTTATCTTCGAAAGACATCTTTGCAAGAGCTCTGCTAGCATCCTTTCCAGCAAACAGTGCATAAGGTCCACCTGGTCCATAAAACATTCTGCCAGGAAGATGGGTTTAAATGCAATCAAATTAGATATCACACAGAATAGAGGACCCCCAAAATCATATGACATACAACATTAAAGTCATGAAAACGATATTTTATGCCAATAAAGAAAATTAAAAGTCCCACAATGACCTTATAAACAACCAATGAAAACAAGCAATTCATTCTAGTTGCTAAAAAATTACCCCATACTAAGGCTTATAGTAGGTCATGGCATTACCTAGAGTCCTAGAATGAATATTCACTCCAAAGAATCTAACTTCACATGAAAATAACAGGCGAATTGTAGGAGAATATAAACAAAGCATGTAGGAAAAGCAGACAAATAAGGTGAACACAAAGCCAACTAGATATGGTTAACCTCATACCTAGAACAAGGAGGGTCAGGAAAACACACACGAGACTACAGATTACTCTCTCGTCTAGACCGAACCATGAACACACTTTGTTGCAAGTACTTTCCTTCTAATATATATATATATATATATATATATATTTTAAATTAATTTTTAAAGGTAAAGAACTTTATTAATAGAAGATAAGAAGCATACAATCTGTTCCTTCCTATGGTACACAGGATGTGTACTAAAGGAAACAAAACATTAAGCAAAAGTACACAAATATAAAAACTCAAAAAAAGAGGGGATAAAAAGACTGGTCATTGCAGTCATCCAATCAAACAGAGTAAGCAAGAAAAACCCATTCAGTTCAATGATGGAATGTTCCTCCCCCTTGAAAGTTCTGAGATTCTGTTCTTGCCAAATAGTCCACATGATGCATTGTGGAATTACTTCCCAAATAACTGCTGTCCAACACCTGCCCACATCTCTATTCAAACAAGCTAGCAGATCCACCACTTGCTTAGGCATCACCACGATAGTTCTAATATACATATTTTTAAGCTATGAGCTATGAGATTCATCCTAGACTACACAGACTATTAGTATTATCTCATCTAGTTTGCTGAATCAAACTATAAACACACTTTGTCGCAAGTACTCCCATTCTATGTTATACATATTGTTAATCATATAAAGAGATGGACATTGAGCTTAAATTACACAATTTCGAAAAAGCCTTTTTCTTCCGTAGACAACAACCAACAAGAGTGCATATAGAAAGTATCGCAAGGCTGTAGAGAAGCCCTTGAAAAAAATTATGAAATCATTTAAGACCTAGAGGTCCATGCCAAGTGCCTTCCACCAAAAGGAACAAGTCGCAAGTTCAAGTTCGGAAACAAACGTCTCCCATATATTTTTGGGGGAAAAAAAAGGCCGGTGCAAGGCTGCTTACCAATCAGCTCTCTAAAACCATAAAAGTGGAAACTTTGTGGATGACTCGTAGGACCTTTATTTACAACCCAGAAAGCAGTACATCAATAAAAACACCAAACAAAACCCAAAAAATCTCTTTTGTCTGTGAGAGAGAGGGGAAAAAAAAAACACACTGAATATGAAAAAGGAAATACAAGACTTTTACCCTAAAACACACCATAAAGACATAAAATCTCACATACCCAGATGCCAAAGCATTCCGTTGACCCCAAAAAGAAAATCTAAAAATCCCATAAAGTTCAACAATTTTCAGATACCCAAAAACCCCCCATAGAAATCCTAAAATGTTAAAAAACCCCCCCAAAAGCTCAATAATTTTCACATACCCAGAATTCCAAATACCAAAGCCACTCTCAAAAACTCATCACCTACCAGCTAATATACCATTTGTTACACAAAACCCAGATACTAAATCCACTCCTACACCCCAAAGAAAACCCAGAAAGCCAAAAATCCAATCTTTTCAAAAAAATTAATCACCTGCCGGTGCCAGCTAATATACAATCAGCTACACAAAACATCTTTAAAAACCCCAAAAACCCAGAAGGCCAAAAACCAAAGTTTTATGATAATGAAACAAAACCTGCTGAGAGAGACATCGTAGATCTGGCCCTTGATGGCCATGAGCAAAGGCTTTTTAGGATCAGTACCATCGTACTGTTTGAGCTCCTCCTCGGTAATCTCTCCGAGCTGGACCGGCGGAGGAAGTGGCTGACTCTCCTCCTCGCGTGGCCGCTGATGCTGATCGGAGGACCCGAACAGCCCGGAAGCCACGTGGTACACAGCCAACGCTAGAGCAATCACAGTGAAAAAGGTCGCTGGAGAGAGGCCCGTGTACACTGTGATCGCTTCCTTCAGTGCCTCCCATAGCTGCAGAGCCATTAGTTTTCGTTTGTTTTGGTTTTGGCTTTAATTTTCAGTGAATGAAAAATGCAAGAGAGAGAGAGAGAGTGGGGAAGATGAAAGGTGAGAATCTCTTATAGGTATTATCAACTCATGGTCTTGGGATAATTTGGTCCAAATCTCCAAACTTTTTTTGTTTTGATTTTTTGTTTTTTTTTTTCCTATAGTTTGGTGAACAATGAGCAAAGCTGGCTCTTCTCACCCCCCCCCCCCCCCCAAAAAAAAAAAAAATGGTTATTATAATTTGTCTAATTTTGTACGTGTCGTATTAGTCGAGCTAATGTTATGCAAAAGATGAAAATTTTAATATAAATAAATCATAAAAAAATCTAATAAATCAAAAAAAAAAAAAAAAGTAAACACATTCTATGGCCAATAATTAAATAAAACTAATATATGTACCTATGATTTAAAAAATATATAACTCTTATATTATGTATAATTTGTGTAAGGGCACAATTTGAGTCTGGACCCAAATGCGTGTCAGGGACAGGCCCAAACGGCCTCAAACAATAAAATTTGTAGAGGGTGGGCTTGAAACCTAGGATTTCTAGGACGATGGAAAACAACAATGTTGGGCTGAATCCCCGATTACATGCGATGAGATCTTGGTACAGCGCAAACTCTCCTTGGATATGAGTCGAGGACGTTCTGTATTGGTTTCTCTTGTTCTTTTAGAAAAAGTTTGCAAAAAATCATCTCCCTTCCAATGTTCTCTCCCTCTCTATTTATATCCTGCTCCCTTGTGCCTCATTTCATGGAGTCTTTTAATGCTGATGCCTTTCCTATTCTCCACTCTCTTGAAACCTTCCCCCAAGGGCTATAAGGCTGATCATCGTCTTCTCAAATGTCACTTCTTTATTAATGCAGCCAGAAGGGTAAGTGTGAAGTCTTTAATGCGGTGACAGCAGCTGTCTGTTGGGACTTCCCCTTTGTTCTCTCTCTCTTTGCATCCCGCTGGAGCGTGGCCTTATTTGTTGAGCTTCATGGGTTCCTCCCTAGACACCATGACGTGCCTTATAACCCTCGTTTCAGTTGGCCGAGGAGGCCCCCCTCCTCGGACCACTCTTAATAGCCCATAATCCATCAGTGGACTTACGGCCCCTCAAGTTCGGGGCCCTTGTCACCGTCCTGCAATCCCTAGACAAGTTGATGCTCTCGGTTCGGGCCCAAGGCCCAAGTACGCGTTTTGAGACTTCTGCCCCCACAATAGCCCCTTAAAAATTTATTTGGCTACGATCTAAGGAGAGAAATGAATTTTTGACTCGAGAATACTACCTTCACATGACCTTTCAAGCGCTGCGGGTAAGAAATCCATCACACCTTCTGGAATGGCCCCTGACGCTTCATAACTCGCAATGCCCTCATTAATTGCACTGAGTAACTCCCTGTCGCCCATGTTCAACGATGAGATGCAGATTTAACGGCCCAGGCTGTTTCTCGAAAATTTGAGCGGGATAACCCACATGAATTTCTGCCTCCCAAACACCCAAAACGTTTGGAAAATTGCGAAATCCGTCATTACTCTCAAAAAACAAATGCAACCCTGGAAGCATCTACCTTCACTTTCTCTCTAAAAGTACTCAAAGAGTCGTACACCTTCATCTCAATAACTTCTCATTCCTTTAGACCCCTTTCTCCTCGGCTACTGACTTCTTCCCTTTTCCTTTTTAAATCTCCACACTATCTCGACTAGATGGGTAGGTTCAAGTGTCTGGTGAATTCTGTATCTGGTATGGAAGGATTCTGAGCCAAATACCACATTCCTCCGGAAGTGGGTTTGAAATATTGCCCCCCTGAAGCGGTGGCTGACTCTAGTGGGGAGGGGCAGGTTGTCATCCCAATTATTGCCTTCTTAGAGGGTGGGATGACTCTCCCTATGAAAAACGTCACCAGTGAATACCTCCACAATCACAGGTTGTGCCCCGACCAATGTATGCCCAACATGTTTAGGGTCTTGGGCTATGTGGACGCTCTAAACGAGCAAATGGATCTAAACCTCACGTGGCGCAATATTGCCTTCTTGTACGAGTGCCACCAGTTGAAAAACGTAGGGTATTATCTTAAGTCCCTGTCTAGCATCGTTAGGCTTATATCGTGTCTCTCCAAATCTAACAAAGGCATGAAGGACGATTACGTTGTCGCCTCCGGGAGATGGTACGACGGTGTTCATTGCCCCGTCACAGAGGGGAAACCAAGTGTGGTTGCCTAGGATTTAAGATTTTTGGTCTAAGCTTCAATTCCCTTAGCTTCGCCCTTTGAATTTTTTGTAACTTAATGCCTTCGTTGCCCAGGTTTGTTTTGAACCTAACCATAATTGGCCCTTTGAATGTCTCTTTTGCAGATAAGCAACACGTATCTCCTTGTTTGGGGGATGTTAATATCTCGAACCTTAACAGAGTATTGAGATCCGAAGTGTTCGTCAACGAGGACCTGCAGGTAAGGGCCGCCCATCTTATATTGGGTTACGACCCTCTATCAACCATCTACCAGGAGATCGACAACAACGCTATCGTCGCGTGTGACAGGAGGCGCAGACGAATAGACGTCTCTAAGCCCGATTTCCTCGCCACGCGCGACTTGCTAGACGATTCGTCCATAATCCTATACATACCTCCCGTCAGAGCAGTCCCCATTTCGGTGCAGCCCATAGCAGCTGCCACTCGAGAAGAGTCTTCATCCCCCCGTCTATCACTTGAGGAGGAGATAAACCAATTTAGGCTTGGAGAAGCTGAAAAGCCTGAAGAAGGCAATATTGTCTACCTCTCGGACGACGAACCCACCGAGTGTTTCGGGATAAAGGGTTTAATAGTCTCAAAGGTGGATAGCAGTGCCGAGGAGGAAGAGATGGCTAGTTTAAGGTCACTCATAGGTGCGCGAGGTGCGCAAGTGGCCAAGAAAGGTGTCATTGGATCCCAACTTCCCCCTCAACTACCCCCTCCTCCTCCTCTTCCTGCCGACCCCAAGGCTCCTGCCCTCGACCTCAAGAAGAAGAGGAAAAAGGAAAGCAAGGAAGCCGAGGCAGCTTAACAAAAGAAGCTGAAGCAACAGCAACAACAACAACTACACCGACAACAACAAAAAGCTGCCAAGGGCAGGATGCGCGCCCCTTCCGTGGAAAGTGGAGAGAGCCATGGGCAGGCCGAGGTGCGCCGCACCCAGTCTTTCTGGTCTCCTGCGTTGGAGTTGGACTGAACTCCCATCCCTAACCGCTCCAGCATAAGAGAGTTCCAGAAAGGGTACTCCCTTTATCTAACCGAGGCCTTTGAACAACACCCGCTCCTTCCCAAAGACATGGAAGCCCTTGAGCAGATGCAGCAGCAACACTGTTCCTCTCCTTGAAGATGGACCTAGGCTTAATACGTGTTCTCCAACCTCTTTTGCTTGTACAAGCTTGGGAACATGCTCACCGTACTACTTATGTTTCCTATGTGCGTGCAGGCCATCTAGGAGGTCTTCGTAGCTGAAAAATGGTTGGAGGATGCCCGGAAGAAGGCCAACGCTGAGCTCAACATTAGAGTTGAGACAGAGAAAGCTCTTGGTCTAGCTAAGGCGGAGAAGGAGAAACTCGCCAAGAAGCAGCAGCTAAAGAGGAGCGCTGAGGTCAGACTCAAGACTGCCGAGGCTCAGGTCGAGGTGCAACTCAAGGAGCTCCGAGGTTACAAGGAGGATCTCGCCGTAGCCCAGCAGGACATTGCCCTTTTGAAGGAAAAGCTGGCAAAGGCCGAGGATAGAGCTCGTGCTGTTATGGAAGCCGCTGACATTGCCTCACTTGCTTCTTTCCACAGGGGGGTCAAGGAGACAGAGACCCGTCTGGTCGAGGAGCTGGCCGACCTGTGCTAGGAGTATTGCAAGCAAGTATGGGAGGAGGCTCTGAATGCGGCGGGCCCGCCACATTTGAATGGAGGAGGGCTGAGAACGTGTGGTATCCCCCCGATATCCACGAGTTTAACGCTCCTCCTTCAGCTCCGTCCACCTCCCTGGCCGCTCCTGCTCTTCCTCAGGTCTCAATGCTTTCAAGCCAAGACACCCTCTTTGAGGAGAAAACTGATAAGGACAAGTGGAAGGGGCCCATGGTCCTGCCAAAGACAGAAGCTGCTAATGCTCCTCCGACCCTCGAGGGTATTGCTTCTCTGCCTGCGGAGCCCAGGCCACCAGGAGAAGAAGGCGAGGTCCAGTTGACCGAGGCGGAGCCCAAAGAGGATCCTCCATCGAAGGCCAAGACCTAAACTGTTGAGGCCCCTTTTGGATTTTCTTTTAGTACACATCCCTTATCATTTTTGCCCCTTATACATGTATTTCCCTATGTAATTGAGTTATGGTTAATGAAAAGGGTTTTTATTTTTAACTTCTTCGCAAGTATCTCTTAAACGGCCAGTTTCATTGACAAACTTCCTTCTTTAATAAGCAACTTGCATGCGAGAGCTACGCTGGATTTCACGACATAAAGATCAACTAAGTGCATAAGGCAAAAAAAAAAAGACTTAGTGAGGTGTAGGTTTGTTTAACGCTTAGTAAAAACGGATTGCATATTAACCCTTCCCAAAGCAGATGGTCCGAGGACCCGACGTTGCTAAGGATGACATTAACACTTAGTAAAAAACGAGTTTCATGTTAAATTTTCCCAAAGCAGATAGTCCGAGGACCCGGCGTAGCTAAGGTTGACATTAACACTTAGTAAAAAACGAGCTTCATGTTAAATTTTTCCAAAGCAGATAGTCCAAGGACCTAGCGTAGCTAAGGTTGACATTAACACTTAATAAAAAACGAGGTTCATGTTAAATTTTCCCAAAACAGATAGTCCGAGGACCCGGCATAGCTAAGGTTGACATTAACACTTAGTAAAAAAACGAGCTTCATGTTAAATTTTTCCAAAACAGATGGTCTGAGGACCCGGCGTAGCTAAGGGTGACATTAACACTTAGTAAAAAATGAGCTTCATGTTAAATTTTTCTAAAGCAGATGGTTCAAGGACCCGACGTAACTAAGGTTGACATTAACACTTAGTAAAGAACGAGGTTCATGTTAAATTTTTCCAAAGTAGATGGTTCGAGGACCCGGCGTAGCTAAGGTTGACATTAACACTTAGTAAAAACGTTGAGCCCTTACTTGCCATTGAGTTTTTGTTTGATATTGAAGACTAACGAACTAGCAATTAACACAACATAATAATATCTGAACAGATGGCATGAACGCCTTTTATTAATAGTAGTACCTTCGAAGGTTATTTACATTCCAGAGTCGTTTTACAACTTTCTCATACAGGTCAGCAAGGTAATACGACCCTATACTAGCCACTGAGGTTATACGATAGGGCCCCTCCCAGTTAGGTCCCAACCTTCCCCATGCTGGGTCCTTAGCAATTCCCACAACTTTTCTCAGGACTAAGTCATTAGGAGCAAGGGGCCATGGCTTCACGTGGGAGTCATACCCTTGCTTGAGCTTCTGTTAATAACAAGCTAGCCGAACCATAGCGTTCTCTCGCCTTTCTTCAACCAAGTCCAACCCCTTCTGCGGCAAATCGTCATTATTGGATGGGGCAAAGGAGTGCGTCCACATCGTAGGAAACCCTATTTCCAAAGGGATCACAGCTTCAGCACCATAAGCCATCGAAAAGGGTGTCTCTCTCGTGGACCTTCGTGGCGTAGTTCGATAAGTTCACAGCACATGTGGCACTTCCTCTACCCATCTGCCTTTGGCGTCGTCCAACCTTTTCCTAAGCCCATTGACTATCATTTTGTTGACTGCTTCGGCTTGGCCATTCCATTGTGGGTAGGCTGGGGTAGAATACCTGTTTGTAATACCGAAGTCCCCACAGTATTTTCGGAAGGCCTTACTGTCAAACTGCAGGCCATTGTCTAAGACAAGAGTGTTTGGGATCCCAAATCTGGTGATAATGTTCTTCCAGACGAATTTCTTTGCATCCACGTCTCTAATGTTTGAGAGGGGCTTTGCTTTAACCCACTTAGTGAAGTAGTCCGTTTTGACGAGCAACCATCTTTTATTCCCCGCTACCCTGGGGAAGGGCCCCACAATATCCAAGCCCCACTGAGCAAATGGCCAGGGACTGGTAAAAGGATTAAGGGCACCCCTAGGCTGGTGAATGTTGGGAGCAAACCTCTGACATTGATCGCACTTTCTCACATAATCTTGTGTTTCTCTCTGCATGTTTGGCGACCAATATCCCTAGGTAAGGGCTCTATGGGCTAATGGCCTTTCTCCCGTGTGACTACCACATATTCCTTCATGCAATTCTTCCAAGAGTAGTTTCGTTGCTTCAAGATGTACACACATCAAGTAAGGTCCAGAAAAAGAGCGCTTATACAGTTTCTCATCTTCGAAAATCCAAAACCGCGGAGCCTTTCTACATATCTTGTCGGCTTTAGACTTTTCTTCTGGTAAAGCATCATTCTTGAGGAAGGATACTATCGGGTCCATCCAACTGGGGCCCATTCTGACTTGGTGGACCTGGATGGCATCACCAATTATCCCAGTGGGCTTAAACAAATCTTCAACGAGGATGACCCGGGGTAGGCTTTGAGCCGAGGAGGTTGCAAGCATGTCCAATGAGTTGGCGTGGGCATTTCCATTCTTGGAGATATGCGATACTGTAAAAGACTCAAACTTGGACTGCAAGTGTTTAGCACAGGTTAAATACCCTTGCATTCTCGGTTCCCTGGCCTCTAACTTTCCTTCTACCTGGCCGACCACCAGCTGCAAGTATGAGAACACCTGTACCGTCTTTCCTCCCATTTTTCGAACCATATCCATTCCCACTAACAAAGCTTCGTACTGGGCTTCGTTGTTGGTAGCCAAGAATGCTAGTCTTAGAGACTTTTCCAAGACAATTCCCTCCAAGGATATCAGAACTACCCCCACACCAGACCCCTTCTGGTTGGCCACTTTGTCCACATGTATCTTCCAAATCGGGGATTCCTCACACGAGATCATGCCAACTAATTTTTCATCCACACCCCACCCTTTAGGGTTCTCTTCCACTGGGGGCTCAGCGAACTCCGCCACTAGGTCGGCGAGGACTTGCCCCTTCACGGAGGTACGAGTCATGTACTTGATGTCAAAGGTTCCCAAGATAGTTCCCCATTTGGCGATTCTATTGGAATAGTTGGCGCTCTGCAACACGGACTTAAGGGGGAGTTAAGTCAACACAATGACCGTGTGAGATTGGAAGTAGTGTGGAAGCCTACGCGTAGCGTGCACCACGGCTAGGATCGCCTTCTCCAACGGTAGATACCGTATCTCGGCTTCCTGCAGAGACTTGCTTATATAATAGACTGGTCTCTGTATACCGTTGTCATCTCGTATCAGAACCAGGCTGACGGCATGAGTAGCCACGATTATATACGCAAATAAGACCTTATCTAGGTCTAGGCGAGACATAATGGGTGGTTGAGAGAGATATTCCTTTAGCTACTAAAAAGCTAAGGAACATTCTTCGATCCATTCGAATCCTTTCCACTTGTTTAGTAGCTGGAAAAAGGGGCGGCATCTATCTGCGGACCAAGAAATGAACCTATTGAGAACGGCCATCATCCCTGTCAGCCTTTGTATCTCCTTCGGATTTCGAGGGGGTTGCAAACTGCAGATTACTGAGATTTGGGCGGGGTTGGCCTCAATCCCTCTATGAGTGAGCATGTAATCCAGAAACTTGCCAGACCCCACACCAAAAGAGCACTTAGAGGCATTTAGACGTAACTTGTGCCTCTTTAATGTCTGGAAAGTGTCACTCAAATCGGCCTCGTGCGTAGATGTAGCCTTACTCTTTACTATCATGTCATCCACATACACTTCGACAGTTTTTCCTAATTGAGCTTCGAACATCCTCGTCATCATCCTCTGATAGGTAGCCCTAGCATTCTTTAAGCCAAAATGCATCACCTTGTAATGATAGTTGCCGGTGGGAGTGACAAAAGTTGTCTTTTCTTGATCCTCCGAAGCTAAGGGTATTTGATGGTATCCCTAAAAAGTATCTAGAAAGCTCATCCGAGGATGGCCGACACTAGCGTCTACCAACTAATTTATGCAAGGCATTGGGAAAGAGTTTTTGGGGCAGGCTCTGTTTAGGTCCATAAAATCCATACATACCCTCCATTTTCCACTTTTTTTCTTCACCACCACTGTGTGTGCTAACCATTTGGGGTAGAAGACTTCCTTGATAGCTCTAGTTATCTTGAGTCTGATGACCTCCTCTTTACAACTTCGGAATGTTCCTTGGAAGAGCGCCGAGGCAGTTGCCTCTTTAGCACTGCGGTCGGATTGACATTCAGGCGGTGGCAGATGAAGCATGGGTCAATCCCAGGTACCTCGTAAGCATCTCACGCAAACACTTCAAGGTTTGCTTTCAAGAACGCGACTAGCCCCTCCCTTTCCTCGGGTGGCGATTGAGACCCTATTTGGAACAACCTTTTGGGGTCACCATCTATAAGAACTCTATCCAACTCTTCACACGTGGGCTCTTCTGCCACCATCTCTCCAGCTGTGGTAGAAGGTGTTGATTGCTATGGGATTGAAGCAGCCGAGGCCGAGGGCTCTGGCTCTGGCCTACGTAAAACTACGGCTGTCAAGCACTGTCTTACTGCAGACTGGCTCTCGATAATTTCTTCAACCTGACCGCCAAATGAAAATTTTACCTTGGCGTAGAGAGTCAAGGAGACAGCACCCAGAGCATGCAGCCATGGTCTCCCGACGATGGCTGTGTAGGGAGAGTAGGCGTCAACCACGATGAAATCCACTTCGACCATTGTTGGGCCTGACTGCACATGCAGCCTAATCTGCCCCTTCGGGGTGACGGCCTTCCCTTCAAAACTTATGAGGGGAGAGTCATAGGTTGTAAGATCCTTCAGCTTCAAATTCATCCCCTTGAACAGATCAAGATACATAATGTCTACGTCACTTCCTTAATCAACCATTACCCTCTTGACATCGTAGCCTCCTATTCTTAACATGATGATCAAGGCATCATTATGTGGCTGGATGGTCCCCACTTTGTCCTCGTCCTAGAAGCCAAGAATTGAGGGTGCGTTACCCTTCATTCTCTTTGGCTCAGGGTTAGAGTTCTCAGTGAGGGCTCGCGCCACGGACATCACCCTGGAAGGGCAAGAGCCGGTCCTTCCAAGAGCGGCGAGAATGACATTAATCGTCCCCAAAAGGGGTCTTGAACCGTTGTTACCCTGATTGGCTGGACCAAGATGCTCTGCCTGCCCATCAGGCCAATATAAGAATTGCTTCAACTTCCCCTCCTTCACCAACTGCTTTAGATAATTCAATAAGTTCCTGCAATTCTCTGTTGTGTGACCTCTCTCTTGATGATATTGGCAATGAAGGTTCTGGTTACGCTTCATGGGATCCCCTAACATCTTGCTGGGACACCTGAAATATGGTTCATGGAGGATTTTCTCAAACACCTGTTGCATGGGTTCACGAAACACAGCGCTGACCACCCGAGAAGATGTCGGGCCAGGCTGCCTAACAAACTCTCTCCTCGGTCTGTTGTTGTTGTATTTGTCTGACTTGAAATCCCTCATCTCTTGAGGGATAACCTTCGCTTTCCCCTTTCCTTGCAGCTGATCTTCCTCAACCCGCTTGTACTTGTCGATGCGATCCATAAGCCGACACATGCTCTTGACAGGCCTTTTAGTCAAAGACTTCCTCAAATCGTGCTCGTTTGGAAGGCCGACCTTGAAGGTGCTTATGGAAATATCGTCGAAGTCCCCATTGATCTCGATGAACATCTCCCAATATCTGTCATAGTACGTCTTGAGGGTTCCTCCTTCTCTCATGGCCATGGATAACAGTGAATCTAAAGGCCAAGGCACCCTGCTACAGGTGACGAAGTATGAGCTAAACGCCCTGGTGAGCTCCATGAAGGAATCCACAGAGCCTACCTTCAGGCTGTTGAACCATCTCATCGCAACAAGTCCTAGGATGGAGGGGAAGATTTTGCACATTAAGGTCTCGTTCTTAGAGTACACCACTATTCTCTGACTGAAGTGGCTCACGTGTTCCACTGGGTTCGTCCGCCCGTTGTAAATAGTGAAGGTTGGTTGGATAAATCACCTCGGAAGCCTTCTCCTCTCAATCCTACGAGTGAAGGGCGATTTGGAGATTTGATGGAGCGCCTTGCTCAAAGCATTGTTGGCCAAGCCCTCGGAAGAGGTCTTCTTACCCTTAGGATTGCGAGGGCAGTCGTCTTCGTAGGAAAAGGATTCACTAGGAGGAGTTCTTGACCTGGGACTACCATTGCTACTGCGAGAATCTACTGAAGAAAGATCTGAAGGGGAGGGAGTACGCCGGTTTCTCCTGACGCAGCTTCTTTTTCAGATGGTCAATCTCCTTTTGCATGGCTTTGACACTCTTTTCGCGGGAGGTTTTGCTTCCAACCCGTGTATGACTCCTCCCGTGCGTATACTTTGTATGCGCGCTAGCTTCTCAATCTCTTCCCCGCTCTAGCTGCGAGAGGTGATCCTCATGCTGGGATCCCATGGACTCTGCATGATGTGAACCTGCGCCTTCCATGATGTTTCACGTCCTTTAACTCAAGGTTTCCCACAGACGACGCCAATTGTAGGGGCACAATTCAAGCCTGAACCCAAATGCGTGTCGGGGACAGGCCCAAATGGCCTCAAACAATAAAATTTGTAGAGGCTGGGCTTGAAACCTATGATTCCTAGGACGATGGAAAACAACAATGTTGGGCTGAGCCGAGGACATTCTGTATTGGTTTCTCTTGTTCTTTTAGAAAAAGTTTGCAAAAAATCCTCTCCCTTCCAATGTTCTCCCCCTCTCTATTTATATCATGCTCCCTTGTGCCTCCTTTCATGGAGTCATCTAATGCTGATGCTTTTCCCATCCTCCACTCTCTTGAAACCTTCCCCCAAGGACCATAAGGTTGATCACCATCTTCTCAGATGTCACTTTTTTATTAATGCGGCCATAAGGGTAGGTGTGAAGTCTTTAATGCGGTGGCAGTAGCTGTCTGTTGGGACTTCCCCCTTGTTCTCTCTCTCTTTGCATCCCGCTGGAGCGTGTCTTTGTTTGTTAAGCCTCACGGGTTCCCCTCTAGACACCACGACGTGCCTTATGACCCTCGTTTCAGCTGGCCGAGGAGGGCCCCCTCCTCAGACCACTCTTAATAGCCCATAATCCATCAGTGGGCTTACGGGCCCTCAAGTTCAGGGCCCTTGTCACCGTCCTGTAATCCCTAGACAAATTGATTCTCTCGGCTCAGGCCCAAGGCCTAAGTACGCGTTTTGAGACTTCTGCCCTCACAATTTGAATTCATTATATGTATATAATTGTAATTATTTTTAATTGTATTGTGCATATGCACGAGTTATACACTAATAATAATAACAAGTCACTTTTTTAAAACAAAAATTAAGTACAAATACAATTTCTTAATTGTTTTGTTCACAATTAAAATCAACAGCTTATTTTCTTTCTAGGATAATTAAATTTATTGGTTAATACAACTATATATTATAAAATTTAATTTGAGAATTTAAGTTACAGTACAGTACAGTACAGTACCGTAGTATCTACAAAACTATACTTAGAATTTTACTTATTAATCAAATAAGTTATATGATTTTTTTTTTATAAAGAAATTATTAGAACGTGTAGTGTGTGATCCAACTTTCAACCTCTCTCACTCACCCCGCTTTTATTAGTAGGGAAAAAAAATTAATGCTGACTTCAAGATATTACGTAAGATTTTGACATTTTTGTGCTTTTACTTTTTCGGAGAAGATGTTAGGTAAGATTTTTTTTATTATTTTTTTTTATTTTTTATTTTTTTATGAACCAGATGTTAGGTAAGATATGTGAACCTAAAAACTCATGAATTATATGAAGCATTAGAGCTACCTATTAAGATTACTAATTATAATAAGCTAATATTCTACAAATTATACTTTATTTCTTAATTTATTTTTTAATCTTTTCTGAAAAATAAAATTATTTTTAATTCAATCATTCAAGTTTTTTTCTGCCTTTTATGTTGAACATGTTTTTAATTTAATCAGTATGTCTAATCTTGAAACCAGTTTTAGTATTTTTCACTTTCTAAAATAATCTATTTTGGTAGATTTATCGCTACAAATTGAATGAAAGTGAATAAAATGACTACATTAAAATGAATATAAATTAAATGATTGGAAAAAAACATTAAAAGAAAGAAAAAAAAAAGAAAAGAGAGACTTAGGGTCCGTTTGGATAGAGCTTATTTTTGCTGAACTGAAAACTGAAACTGAAAACACTGTAGCAAAATAATTTTTAAATGCGTGAATAGTACTGCGGGGCTCATTTTTAATAAAAAATTGCTGAAAAATGACGTGAACAGTGCGTGCACAGTACGCGCACAGTGCGCGATGTCTCACAGTGCGCGCTATCTCCCAGCGCCAGAAACGGAAAAAAAAAAAAAAGAAAAAAAAAGAAGAAAACGTGGAGCAACTGGACGTCCACGTCCAGCTGCTCCATCCAAACGGGCAATTAAAAACAAGTTAACGTTTTTTTTTAAATTAAAAAAAAAAGTTAAAGTTAAAGAATGTATATTTAAAAAAAATTAAAGGATGTGATTTGTAATATAAGTTGTGGGGAATAGAAATTTGATAAGTTACATTGTCACGTGTCATATTTGAGGCTGAGGAGGCCACTGCAATTCCAAGGAGATCACACCTTCGGACAGTAAGGTCACGTTAGTGGCATGTTACCAAAGGTCATATTGAAGAGAAAGACCTTAGGAAAAGGGGTTAGTCCTAACTGAAGGGACAGTGGCTGCTACCACATTTAATGCATCTCACCAAACCTCCTAGTTACATTTATGTGGAGAAGACCCCTGAACAGTGCTGCCTTAATTGCCGTAACTCACAAGAAGTTTGAGAATGTGTCTGATGGGACAGACACTCAAGTAGTAGCCTGGACGATTAACAAATGAAGTGTCAAGATCATCTAAAGAGAGTTATATAATGTGAAAGGCCCTCCAGGGAGAGGTACTTGGGAAATTTGTAAAATAAAAATTAAAAAAATTGTAGAAATAAGAATTGAAATTGTATTCAAGTCTAAAAGGATTATATTCAATAATCATTCTCCTCGAACTTCGCTGAAGAAGGATTTCTTTGCACAAGAGCTTGTCTTTCTTTACTTTCTTATTATCTTTAATTTATTGTGCGTGTTGTTTGATTTATTGAAACCTAGTTTTTAAATTCACTCTCTATAAATTTATTGTGTGGAGCTTTTTGGGTTTGAATCATTCTACCTCTTGGGCTCAAGAATCAAAAGCCCCTCTAACATAAGTATATAACCTATTTTAATACTTACATTTATTAGTTTGAATTTCATTTTTATGTTTGTTTTTGAAGGTTCCATAAGATCCCACGACAAACCATAGATGGAGACAGGGACTGCCGATTTCATTTGTCTTCTTCTTCCAAGTTCCAACATTTGCAAATTTGCAATTACATTTTTAATTTAATGTGGTTTTTATTTTTTGGGAATAAATGAACGTAATTCACTGATATAATTTAGACATTTTTGTTACCTAATATTAAGGGGAAGGGGGAATTATAAATAGCTGGGAAGGGATTAATTATGTTTGAATAGCATCCTTTTTCTTAATTTTAAAAATGAAGTATATATTTTTCCTATTCTTCTTAACACTCACAAGCCTATTAAAAAAAATTAATATTTCTATCACCAAAAAGTTGCCGTTGACTAAGTAGTTCCTAAGAAAGATTGTATATAACTGAGGGAATAGTTATATAGATACTTTCTCTGTCAACTCCATCTACTCATTTTTTTTTTTTTAAATGTTGTCATAACAAATATGTGTTTTTCCTTTCCTTTATTCTTTTTCCTATTATTATTATTTTTTTTTAACAGTGCACAGAGAGCAAAAGCTAGGCTTGACAATTGGTGCAATTTTTTTTTTTTTTGGGGACCTTTTGGACAGAAACAATTGGTCCAAAATGTATGACCTTTATGAAGTTTCTGACCTTTATATAGACAGAAAACTTGAAATTCTACAACCTTTATATAGACAGAAAACTTGGAAAAGCTTCACAGCTTTTTCCCCATATCCTGTATTTTTGTGAGAATTATCTCTAAAAACTTATTGGTGGAAATTAGGTGGTCCTAAAAAAAAACCGAGAAACAAGTTATTTTTACTTGTCGTGTGGTAGACTATAGCTTTATTTGAGTAGCATTTACTCCATTTGCATAAGGTAAAAACATACTTCACACGCAAAACAAAATTATTCGTTAGATGGATTATAAATTAATAATTTTATTATAATTTTCATAAAAGAAGTATGATAAAGTTTAGTTACCAAATTGGTTGTAACCTAAAATTACAATCTTATTTAATATATATTTATTGAAGGTAAATTTTGATAAATCCATCATTGGATTACATTTTCTTTTTATATCCTTTGTACTTGCAAAATTTATAGAAAATTAAAAATTAATAGTTATATCATTAATAAATTGTTTAAATTACAAGTTTTTGTAAGTTAAAATTATGCATAACATATAAATTCATAGATAATATAGTAAATAATATAAGAATGACACAAACTTTGATATATGTATTAAGAGCATAAAGAACTTACAATTCTCTGATGGTTGTATAAGAGATTTGGAGTTCAATCCCCGCCTACACCAAAAACTGATTGGTGTCTTGATCTGTCGATAAAGAGCTATCATCATGAGCAGATGCCATGTGTTGAAATTCTCTCTAAAAAAAAAAAAAAAAACTTACAATTCAACGATTAAATTTTTAAAATATGTAGTAATATTTATTATTATTGAGTAAGGTTATAGTCATAGGTTACAACTAATTTTATAACTAAACTTTATCTATAATTTAATATTTTTAAGTTTTGTTAGCCGAGTGTGAGTTTGGATAGTGGCAGGTTACACGTTTTGCACATCTGCGTTTTTTTTCCTGAGTCTCGTGCATTGTTCACGGGACCCACAAGTACGGAATCTGACAAAATCAACTTTAAAACTGGGTCTCACGGTACTATTCACACATTTAAAAATTATTCAATTACAGTGTTTTCAGTTTTCAATTAATAAGTGATATTCAACAGACCTATAGAGTATCTTAAAAACATAAGTTAAGGTGCATTTAATGCTATATCACATGACATTTTATACAAATTTCAAAAAATCATTTAAACATCTAATATTATATTACATGAAATTTTTATTCAAGTTTATAAAAAAGAAACGTAACACGAAAAATATAAATAACCACAATAATTTATACATACAAACTAATAGATTATTGACAATTGTAGTTTTCTTTTTTAAAAATATGCATTACAATTCATAATATAATATTCCCTAGACGCTTGTTAACCATACTTTTTTTTTAATCTACTTGCCAAAGCTATTACTTTATATATATATATATATATATATATATATATATATATGAATTACAATGAAGGTAGGTAGGGGATTTGTCTTCGTGTATTTAAACCATTATAAATAGGGCATGGCAACAGAATATGGCCAAATTGGCATGGGTGGGTGTGTCATCCCTTCTTCAACGCAAATAAAATTCGCAAGGGGCAGATTGGGCCAAAATGTGATGAATATATTTTACCAATCTTAAGAGCATCTTCAATAGATTCATCAAATTTTTGTATTGTTTGGAGAATGAATAGTGACATTTAGTTTTTATCCACCTACTTTTTCAAATACACTTTCTAACAGATTCTCTATCCCTTTCTCCATCTCATTTAAGTATTATTTTTTTATCCATTCTTTATTCTTTTTTTTATCATCATTTTTTCTAACAACTATATTTTTAAATAAAAAGTGTTATGCCCACAACATTTTACGTAATACTTTTACAACAAAATTTATGTGGAAAGTTGTTACTAGTTCTAATCTGAACCCACAACTGAAATTATTTTTTTACTTGCCAATATTAACTAATAAAAATCTGTTACTTAAAATTTATTGTGAAAATATTATGGTAGAATTTCTCAATTAGGATTTTTTTATTCTTTATATTATTTTTCTTTCTTTCATTTCATTCTCCTCCACACACGTGTCCACTGTCCAGTGATCTCTATCCCCTTCTTTTACTTTCTTTTTCTCCTTAAGATCATTCCAGCAACCTCATTTACTTCACATCAGAGAGAGAGAGAGAGAGAGAGAGAGAGAGAGAGAGAGAGAGAGAGAGAGAGAGAGAGAGAGAGAGAGAGAGAGAGAGAGTTGGGTCAGATCGTCGAAAGGAAAAAGCCAGTGGAGATTGGCGTTCACCATGCAACACTACCATGTCCGCCGCCCACTGCTGCTCATTCTCCTCCCCACCACCAGGCTGGGTTAGATCTTTTTTTTTCTTTCATATTTGCTTTTTAATGAGAAGCAACGGAGAGAGTTTGAGAGAAAAAAAAAAAAAAAGAAATCTAGAGGAGAGAGAAAGAATTGAAATAACAGTGGCTAGTATAATTTTTTAATCAAAAAATGTAATTGCTAATGTACAGTAGTCCATTAGAGTTGATGAGCTATTGTTCATAAGCAAAAAAAAAATTGGGATTTAGAGAATCCACTGGAGAGCTTTTTTTTGGGTTTCATTCCCTATTATAGAGAAAATTTTGAGTTTAGCTACACCGTTGGAGATGCTCTAACAAGATGACACCAATATTGATGAGAGTGAAAGAAATGAGGGAGGAGAAGTGATAGTAAGAGTACTTAGAGAAGAATCTAAATTTGGTAAAGATGTTTTAAATCATTCAATAAGAGATTGTTACATCGGTATTTTACTTAAAATTCAATACATCCTACCATACTTAATAATATCTCAATAAACTCCCAATTTGGTTGGATTTATTCATGGGTATTAAAATTGATTGGGTATGATTGTGCTTATTCTTTCGAGTTCGAATTTGGTAAGGATAGGGTGTAAAACCCATGTTTTATATTATCTAATAAAAGATTACCGCATCAGATTTTTAATTAAAACTCAATACATCCTACCACACTTAATAACATCTCAATAAACTCTCAATTTGATTAGATTTATATATTGGTATTAGAATTGATTGAGTATAGTTGTGTTTATTCCTAAATATGTTATAAGATAATGTGGTATGTTGAGATTGAAAGGATAAAATATGAGTTTTACACCACATCCTTACAAAATTTAATCTCGATTCTTAAATATATGATAAATGATGTGACGTGTTGAGATTGGAGAAATAAAACATGAATTTTATACCATGTCCTTACAGAATTTAATCTCTTTAGAGAAAGATGTGTGTTTTTGGAAATTTTAATGTAATGTGTGAAAAAAGAGAATTTCATTACAATATTAATTTACACATAACGAACTAGGCTAGTAATCTCCCTCTTTGGATAAGAATAACTAAGTCAAGATGGAAAGAAAGATAATATTGGGTAATTATAGAATACTACTAGAGAACAACAAATACATACCCCATCATCTTACATAATAAAAATTCCACATAATTAAATTCATGATAAGACACACTTTTGTATTTTTTGTTTTTGCTTTTATGATCCGGCAATTGGGGGTATGGGATTTTAATTATGGTTCTCTATTAGAAAAAACTAGCATGTAACTCGTGCATATGTACAATTAAAAATCAATTACAATTACACAAATATATGAGTTCAAATTATATTTGGTGTAAGAGTTATACATTTTTCAAAATCATAGATGAGTTTTACTCTCTCTCTCTCTCTCTTTTAATTTTTAATTATATATATTTTTGGATATACATATGAGTTTACTTTTTTTTTTTTATTGGGGTTTTGATGATTTATTTATATTAGTCTTTGAGTATTTTGCACAAAATTAACTTACCTAGAAAAAAGAAGAAGAAGAATATAAGACACATGTGTTGTAAAATTAGACAACAATTCGAATCCAATTTACTTTTCTTTCAACTTTGACTTTAATTATATATATAGTCATAGATGAGTTTAACTCTCTCTCTCTCTCAATTTTAGTTTTTTTTTTATATACACATAAGTTTACTCCTTTTTTTTATTGAGTTTTTGATAGTTTATTTATACTAAACTCAGTCATTTTGCACAACATTAATTCACTCAGAACAACATTAAAAAAAACTTAGATAAGACATGTGTTATAAAATTAGACAACAATTAGAATTCAATCTAGAATATAATTATTCTCAAAAAAACTTTTAGAATATAATTGAATTTTCTTATAGTTTTGGCTTTAATTATAAACATAGAATTGTGTGAAAAAAGAAAATTTTATTATATTATTAATTTACACATAGAGGACTAGGCTAGTAACCTCCGTCCTCAGATAAGAATAACCAAGTCAAGATGGAAAGGAAGATAATATAGAGGTAATTATAAAATACTCCTAGAAAACAGTAAATGCATACACCATCATCTCACATAATAGTGAATTTCACATAATTAAATTCATGATAAAACTCACTTTTGTAATTTTTTTAAAAATAATTCGATAATTGGGGGTATGTGGATTTGAATTACGGTTCTCTAATAGAAACATTAGGAGATCACAACTAGTTGAGGTCTTTTCTTTAGATAAGAATAACCAAGTCAAGATGGAGAGGAAGATAATATAGGAGTAATTATAGAATACTCCTAGAGAATAATAGATGCATACTTCATCATCTTACATAATTAAATTCATGATAAGACTCACTATTGTATTTCTTTTTTATAATCTGATAATTGAGGTACTAGGCTCATGAGTCATGACTGTTAAGATTTTATGTGAGAGAAATGAGTACACATTTATTATACTCGTGGAGCATTCTATAAATATCTGAGAAGGTAGACATTTTGCCATCCTACACATATGGATTAGGGTGGCTAAAGGGCTAATATGGCCATAAATAACTGAACTTTTTTATTTTGTGAAAAGTTTGGGGTGTGAACTCTCTCAATGTTTCCTTTCAAAACGTAATATTGAGTTATTGACTGCTCTAGTTGTTTCAATAATGATGTTTTTTAGAAAATGAGTCATTTTCTAAAACGCATTTTCTATAAAACTATCTCATTTTCCAATGTTTGGTAGCAACTTTAAATGAGTTGAAAAACATACTCTTAACCTCCCTTATTTAGCTTACTGTGAGATAGAGTAATTTTTCAAAAAAAAAATAATGGAAAACAATCTCTAAAAATAAGCCATACTTTTTATGTTGACTAAAGATAGTTTTCCTTTGACTTATATATTTTTATGCTACCAAACATTAGAAAATAAGGAAAACTATCTTTACATAAGGTTTTCCATTGAAACAAACGGAGCATAAATGAAAGTGCAATCATTGGGAGTAATTTGATCAGATGGGAATGGTCCAGCTAGGTAGAGATGGTAGGTACAAAACTATAGATATCAAATGTGGCATCTTCATACAAAAACATTCTCACATTAGCAGGAGGGAATTAAATACAACAAATTCATCCTCCATAGCAGCACCAGTTCTGGACACATTTTAGAGAAGAGGAAGAATTACATGCACTCCCAGTAAAAATTAAGTAGGTCCTTGCAAAAGATAGTTTTCCTTTGACTTATATATTTTTATGCTACCAAATATTGGAAAATAAGAAAAACTATCTTTACATAAGGTTTTCTATTGAAACAAACGGAGCATAAATGAAAGTGCAATCATTGGGAGTAATTTGATCAGATGGGAATGGTCCAGCTAGGTAGAGATGGTAGGTACAAAACTATAGATATCAAATGTGGCATCTTCATACAAAAGCATTCTCACATTAGCAGGAGGGAATTAAATACAACAAATTCATCCTCCATAGCAGCACCAGTTCTGGACACATTTTAGAGAAGAGGAAGAATTACATGCACTCCCAGTAAAAATTAAGTAGGTCCTTGCAAAAGTTTTCAAGTTACGGTTTTTAATTTTTTATTTTATTTACTACTTCCTTGGATCAAGATCTATACTATTTTCATTTCCGTGCATTGGATTTTTTAATGATTTTATGGGATTCAATCTAATATATGAACAAACAATTCAGTGACACATTTTTTTTTTAATGTATATATTTTTAATTTATTAATGCAACATATTGTGATTGGTGTATATTAAAAGTAATTTTCACGATGAGTCCCCACCAAAGTGATTGATTTTCAATCATAAGACCTAAATGTACAAATGTTTTTGCCCATAATGTTGCTTTGTGGATTCTCTTGTTCAGCTTAGGCTTTTGGTTGGGCATTTTACCATCTCTATACTAACTGTCTGGTTCTTTTTTTTTGGAAGTATTGTCTGGGTGTTTTCAAAGGGGGCAGGTGATGGAGAGGTGCCCCGTCCCTGTAGATTTTGTTTGTTTGTTTGTTTTTTTTTCAAATAAAATTCAACAATATTATTGTTATTAGTTATTACTTATTGTTCAGGGGTAAAAAAAAACTCCATTATTTGTGCGAGCTGGGACCCTTTATGAAGGTCCAAAAGTGGTTTATAAAAATTCAAAATTTACCGTTAGAATATGTCACCTACCAACTATTTCGCATTTCATTTCATATAGTATTTTTTGGGGGGGGGGGGGGGCCGGGGCGCTGCTATTCATATATTAAATACAAAACTGATAATCAATTCTATGGGTAAGGTTTTTGTCCAGTATTCCTCTGTATTGGATGGGATATGGGGACAAGCCAAACTTTTTTTTTTTTTAAAAATGCTTTAATAATTGTAAAGATGGTAACCAGGATAGTTTAGGTAGAAAGGATGGGACAATGCATTCAATCACTTATGCTGTAGTTGAAAAGTTCGATAATTTATGATGTTAATGATCTAAGAATGTATGCCATACATCGGATATATCTCCATGGACTTAGAAATGTTGATTTCTCCGCTAAAAAGAAGAGGCTTTTAACAGCAAGGACTGAAGACATGAAGGATGAAGCTTTTTAGTCTCTTTAAATAAATTGATTTTAGCCAGAACTTTCTTTGAAGACATTGATAACAGTTTTTATGCATATGATCATGAATAACAAGCCTTCACTACCTACCTTAAAAGCAAGAAAGGCTTCACTGCAATTCAAAACTTCAAACTGAAAAGAGAAAGTCAAGGGAGACAACTTTTGCCACAAGTTGTTGAAATAGTTGACTATATATGAGTGGTAAAAAAAAATGATAAGTACATGTAAAAGTGATTATCCATCACTCACAATTAATCACTTTGACAAGTTGTGCCAAATGTTGTATTTTTCAAAGAACACATTCATATTTATCTTAGCCTCAGGCCTGACCGAACCCAATCCTATCCAACCCTGTGCATTTGCATCTTTTACAATTATCTAGGAGGATAAAAAGCAACATAAATTTGCTTCCAACCACTCTGTTCTCTCCTTTACAATTATTGGGATATAACGAGGATGAGAAGCAAGCATAATAACCGGAGAGAATAACAACTTCAAAAATAACACTGAATGTAGATAGCAAAATCAGAAAAGGTTCTGTATACTTCCACGTTCAAAATTATCCATACCAACACTGAATGTAGATAGCAAAATCAAATGCATCGCAGATAGTTAAGCTTAAAATACCAATCTGGAATAAGTATCAGAAACAAATTTATCAGGCAAAGAACTGGATTTGGCCACAGGTTATGCCCTGGTAGGACACATTTTTAAAAATGACAGTTACTCCATGTGGTTTTTATTTTTAAATTTTCTTATATCATATAACCGGTCTAGTTAGTAAGCATTATTTTGAGGTTATTCAGGATGAGAATTTAATTTGAAAAATGTGTTTGACTTAATTTGTAATGGACATAAATATTAATATAAATCAAAACCTTAAGGGGTGGAAGGACATTTATAAAAATCGGACGGAGTTTTTGACATTTCCTCAAACCTAGATGAAGGTTATTGTAATTTACCCTATCACTTCTTAACAATCTCAAAGAGGAGACAAAGCTTGGTCTTCTCAGCCTTGTCTTAGCTCATTTCCTAACACGTTTATGTGCATACTTTCTCATACCACCCGGACGCATGTTATATTCAACCATATCACATCTGTAACAAATTAACAATCACAAAAAAGTTCGAAGAGACCAATTCAAACTTTGTGAATCAACTGTGGCTTAGCGCATATATGGAGTCAATAACACTTACATACAAAAGAGATGTAATAGAAAATTCCAACCAAATGCCAGACATCCTTCCTAATTGAATTCCTGTATGCAACACTAATATCAACAAGTAATTCATCTCTAAAAATTTTCCCATTACACCATAATTAAAGAATGTGGGGGACCAAAATTGAGAATCCTATTGTAACAGAAAAGAACTAACAATATGTACACTTCAGACACATACATCAATAGTTCTCTCCCAAAAAACAAGTCAATCATGTGCCAAAACCAAACCTACCTGTGGGAGGATGTCTTTTGCAACACAAGTAAGACCATAAAGATGGCTACCATTTATATTTATTCAGCAACATTTTATTTTGCTTCTAGCATAAAATAAATATAATCACTGAAGGGTAAATATGATACAGCTTCTAATTTGTGGAAACACAATCTCCACATGTTCTAATCAAAGTGCAAGAGAGCTCACCTCATCTGCTTTCCACAGCCCTTCCTCGTATCTGTACCACCTCATGAGCCCTTCATCAATTTTGGTTCGCTGGCACATAGTGCATGAGTCATTCATGCATGTTAAAAATTCACGTAACCGAGATGCCTTTTCAATAATAGATTGATCAATTTCGCTAACAACTTTTTTAGGTCCAGGAGGTGGAAGGACTTCTATTAGAAGGCAATGTGATATGTTAAGCACTTCTAGGTGAGGCAAACTATCCAGTACAATGATCAGAGCTTCCTTATATAGCATTGAGCATCGGAGGCTTAGGACCTTCAAGGTTGGAAGGAATGTAGCAAGTGTGCTAGCAAAGAATTTATCACAGGGGCCCATAATCTTCAGTTCTCTAAAGTTCTTGCAGTTCTTGGAAATTTCCTCCATGAGGTATGGAGGATTTGCAATTCCAGGCATTGTTAGGGATTCAAGATCTTTCCATGCACGAATGGCCTTGCATATTCCAGTCTTTTTAATTCTGTTCCAAGCCGGCAGAACAAGTCGTCTGAGCTGCGGGCACCTGCAATAAAGACAGTGGTTATTGACAATTCAACATTGAGTAGTACTATAAGAGACATAACAACACATCTTAAAATATATAGCTTAGTACAACTATTGGCTATAGGGTATAGTTATATATATTCCACGCTACATTGACCCATGCATCACAAACAATATTATTTTTTTAATTCAATGAAATAATTTTTTTTAAATTAATTGGAAAACCTAAGGTACAACACCTGAGGAAATGTAACTAAGTTTTCTCCAAAATAACTATTAAAAAAAAAAAAAAAACTTAGTTTGATATCTCAACATTTATCATTAATCATTATAAAGGCATATATTTCAGACAAGGAGATCAGCAATACTATCAGAAACCTTAAGGGTTAAAATATTCAGCTCGATAAACAACAAAATAACTGGAATTACCTTTCTGCAGTATAAGTTAACTGTTCATCACTCACGAATAGGTTGAAATGGAAAATCAAGGTTGTTATGTTTCCCCTGCTGAGACTCATAGAAATCTTCAATAGACGGGTTAATATCTTATCAGACCGTCCATCAACATAAACATATGGCTCTAACGGGATTTTTATGAAATTCGATTTCATCATTGATAAATCAAGTGTTTTCCAAAGCAGCGGATCACAGCAAGCCATACGCCATGCACTACAGACATGAGCGATACCCGAAGTTAACTCAAGGATGTCAAAAGACTGGAAAATCTTCACCAAAATATCAGTGTCCAGGTCCTCCCATCTCCTCCCAACATAGTAACCGTCTTCCATTTCACAAGCTTGTCAAAATTCTTTATGGATTTTTGATGCATCCAAATTTCTACATGAAGAATTACAAGGAATTAGTATAAAAGTTTAGTTCATCAAATTTTTATAACTCTATCCAAGAGATAATTCACTCATGATTACCTAAAGAAAACACAAGCTCTGGAAATACAACAAGATTTGCCAACATGTTTCATAACTTTAATTGGCATACAAATCCCCAAATGTCATTCAAAAGTCATCTGATGCCTCTTAAATATGCAGATCCAGACTAGGCTAATGCAGCTTGATGTAGGATCGTTCTTTAAGAATTCAGAACTAAATTAGATTTCTTGATGAGACCTTGAAGGGTTCTTGAATAAGATGTTTAAGGGTTTTGGTAAAAACAGATTGAAACTTGAATATATTGACTGTTTTTTGTTAACAGGGAATAGAATAAGAAATAAGATAGATAAAAACACTAGGCAATCATACAAAGCTTTTTCCTAAGCAATCACAGTTAGGCAGGAGAAGGCAATCACGCCCTCAAAGCTTAAAATAAGATGTTGGAATTGCATTAGAATCAATCTCACTATGAATATTATTGAATACAATATAGGCTACTGTTAAATCCTTTCCTACAAGGATTAGGACTTCAAATAACTAATTCCTAAAATGACTAGGATTACTAATAACATACAAAAAAAGGACTTAAGAACTTCTAAACCAAATAGGAAAAGGACTCTAAACATACAATAAGACTCATTACAGCTCATTCCCAAAAATCTGGAAATTACCAAACTACCCCTATTTTGTTAAAACTAAACCAGCAACTTTCTAACCTTAAAACTTAATACTAAGACTCAATAATAACTTAATACCAAACTACCCTGTTTTAGTGATGATATTTTCTAGAAAATGAGTCATTTTCCAAGAAGAATTTTCTATTTTCTAATGTTTTGTAGCAGCTTTAAATGAGTTAAAAAAAAAATTCCTAATTTCCCTTATTTAGCTTACTGTGAGATAGAGTTGCTTTCCAAATAAATTTAGTGAAAACAATCTCTATAAATAAGCCATACTTTTTATGTTGACCAAAGATCCTTTGACTCATCCTTTTTTGTGCTACCAAATATTGGAAAATACAGAAAACTATCTTTACATTTCATTGAAAAAAACGGAGCGCAATACAACCTATGAAAGGTTCCAAGAAGGCCTTGGATAAATTAGACCAAAATTCTTGAATTTTTGTGCATTTAATCTTGCTTTTCCTTGAACTCTTCTTTACTGTCTGCATCACAGCAAACTTTATCTATGGGTGGAAAAAAGGCCTTAAAGAAAACTGAAGTAAATTTCCTAAATATATACCAGGATTATTTATTCTGCAATTTCAGTGCACAATATAAAAGAATAAATCATAATTGTATTATATATTTGGCTGAATGCCAGTATGGAGCAGTACCGTAATAGTAAATTAGTAAATAAACAATGATAAGAATGATGATTAAACAAAAAAAAAGAAAAAGAATGATAACAACAACAACAACAACAAAACAGCAACAACAAAACCTGTAACTTTTTCTGAACAACATAATCATATTTGTGGGTTAAGAGGCAAAAGTCAACTCATACATATTCCAAAGAACTGATCATGGAGAAGATTGATAAACCAAATAGTTGCTCACAAGAATGAATGCAAAATGAAGAGCAACCATTGTCAATGAGCGTATCATATGAAAGTTCATAAGAAAGTGGCAGAATTGAGAAACTAGACAACAACCAAGTCTTAGTCCCAAAAGGTTTGGGTTCAGCTATGGATCCTCTACAGATTAGTCATGACCAGCCAAATGTATTCTTTTCAGTTATTCTATTCTATCCGAAGTCATTCTCTATGTTACTCCGATAGTTGAGAAATTATATTAATTAAAATATAACATGATCCCATCAGGCTTAATCTCATGCACCTATTACACAATCAGGATTAGCAGAAACCAATGGTTCTTTCTTTTTATTATATAAACACTTGTTGAATCAAATCTGTTTACATCCAATAAAAGAGATCTTTATTTGCATAACTGAGTGTGAGCAAGATTCATAAAGGACGAATTGGAGGGGTTTGTGCAGTTTATAATTTTCCACAAACTTGAACCTACACCATCTCATATCCTAAAATACCATGTTCCAAAAAGTTCTCATCTTGGCTCAAAACTCACTCCTGACAAGTAAAGTCCTTCAGTTATGCATTTAAATTTCAATGTTGGAACAATGACCATCTCAATTATTTCCTTGAACAGTCAACATACCCAGAAAACCTCAAAACTAATGATGCTATTTCCTCTTCTACATTGTGAAGGCTAGTAAAATGTCAATTTTCTAGCCAACAAAATAGTTCTATACCCTTCTTCTTAAACAAACAGTGCACAAAAACCAATGCCTGTGAGGTTGCTTGTAGAACCCAATCACAGCAGCTGCATTCTTTTAAATTGCAAGTGGTAACAACTAACAAGTGTAATGGACTGGCTAAATCTTTTACACTGTAGAACCAAATTAAGGTTAATGAGTGCATAACGCAAACCCAAGCTCAATATAGTTAAAGTTTGAATTAGTGCACAAGGCTCTTGCTTCTATGGGGTCTATGATAGTGACAGATAGTTGGTAGTCAAATTTACCCCCAATTTTGGAAGGAAATGGGTGCAACACAATAACTTCCTAGGAGGTCACCTATCTTAGTACTATGAAGTTCTAATTGGATTTAGTGCATTAGTGCTGATATGATTGCAACATCAATATAGTTCTTAACTTTTTTATTTTTTATTTTTATTTTTTATAAATGAATTGGCCCTGTCAAAGTTTGAAATAGTATAGAACATAAAGAAAATATGAGAAAGAAAGAACAAAAGAGATTAATGTGGTTGGGTCAATAAGACCTTCATCCACACCACCTTAGGCCAAATGGCTACATCTTGCATTCACTTTGATTGATACACAATACAAGAAAACCCATATTTATAATGAGATTTATAGAATTTGAAAAGAGTCCGAATTTGGTAAGAATAGAGTATAAAAGCCACGTTTTACACCATTCAATAAGAGATTGCCACATTAGCATTTTACCTAAAACTCAATGCATCATACCACACATAATAACATCTCAATAAACTCACAGTTAAGTTGAATTTTCAAATGGGAATTAGAATGCAAACTAGATGTTGAGAAGGGTTTTGATCATGTAAACTGGGGATTTCTTATGTAGTTACTTGAACGGGGTGGGTTCTCTGCTAAGTGGAGGTGGTGGATTTTCTTTTGTATATCTACAGCTCGCTTCTCTATTCTGATTAATAGCTCTCCTTGTGGGTATTTTGAGAGTTCCAGGGGGTTGAGACAAGGAGACTCATTGTCTCCTTTGCTGTTTGTCTTGGCTATGGAAGCCCTTGGAAGAATATTGGACAAAGTGGTCCATGATGGCCACATGTTAGGCTTTGGTGTGGGTAACTTAGAGGGAAGATCCTTGGCGAAGAGAACACTCTAATTTTTTGTGATGCAGATCTAGATCAGATATTGTTTCTCCATATGATCCTTATTTGGTTTGAGGCAGTCCCTGGTCTAAAGATAAATTTGGGCAAGTTAGAGTTAGTTCCTGTTGGTGTGGTGCATACTTTTGACTTATTGTTGAATGGCCTTGGCTGTAAACAAGGTACTCTTCCTATGAAATATTTGGGTTTTCTTTTGGGAGCTAAATTCAAGGATAAGACAATATGGAACCTAGTTCTGGAGAAGATAGAACGGAGATTAGCGAGATGGAAACGTTTATACTTATCTAAGGGAGGTAGAGTTAATTTGATTAAAAGCACTCTATCTAATTTACCCACTTATTTTCTATCCTTATTTTCTGTACCTGCTGTAGCGGCTAACCGAATTGAGAAACTCTAGCAGAATTTCTTATGGGGTGGTATTGGTGACGAAGCAAAATTTAATTTGGTTAAATGAGCTACTATTTGTTCTCCCATTTCTTTGGTGGCTTGGTAATAAGGAAGGTAAGACTTTTTAATGCAGCTTTACTTGGGAAGTGGCTATGGAGATTTGGGATTGAGAAGGATGCCTTTTGGAGGCATGTTGTAAAAGTGAAATATGGCTATATATGGGGTGGTTGGTGTACCAAATTTGTTATTAGTCCATATGGTGTTAGTTTGTGGAAAAATATCAGTCAAGGATGGCCTTCTTTTTCTCGCCACATTATATATAATATTAGGGATGGGTCTATGTTGAAGTTTTGGCAAGACCGTTGGTGTGGTGAGACATCTCTTGCAATTAGCTATCCTAAATTGTTTAGATTTTGCCGTGATAAGAAGGCTAGTGTGGCTGAGCTTATGAATTTTGCTAATGGAGTCCTCTTTTGGGATGTGAGTTTCTTTAGGGGTGTGCATGCTTGGGAATTAAAGGCACTGTCGGGTTTCATGGATACCATATATTGTGCTTCAGTGAAGGGGTTTGGTGAGGATAAGATGTGTTAGAAACCTAATAGACAGAAGGGTTTCATGGTTAAGGATTTTTATAGTCTTTTAGTGGGCTCCAATGACTATTGTTTTCCTTGAAAAAGTATTTGGAAACAAAGATTCCTTCTCAAGTAGTTTTTTTATTTAAACTGTTGCTTTAGGAAAATGCTTAACAATTGACAATTTATAAAAAAGGAAGGTTTGGATATTGGCTTAGTGCTACATGTGCAAGGGTAATGGTGAATCGGTTTTATTTGGACCGTTGCTTTAAGGAAATGCTTAACAATTGACAATTTATGAAAAATGAAGGTTTGGATATTGGATTGGTGCTACATGTGCAAGGGTAATGGTGAATCGGTTGATCATCTTTTTTTTCATTGTCCAATTGCTATGGACTTGTGGTCTATGGTGTTTGGTTTGTTTGGCATAAGCTGGGTTATGCCGCAATCTGTAGTGGGGCTTCTAGCATGTTGGCAAGGCAGATTTGGTCGTCATCAAAATGGGTATATTTGGTTGATTGTTCCCCATTGCTTATTGTGGTGTCTTTGGAGGGAGAGAAATAGTAGGCGCATTGAAGATATCGAGAAATCCATACCAGACCTAAAGTTATTTTTCTTTAGAACTTTAATGGATTAGTTCGCTACTTTACGAAACCAATCATTTTTTCTTTTCTTGATTTTCTAGATTCTTGTAATTTTTGTCCTTAAACTGTTTGACCCTTGTACACTCTCTATGTACTAGGGTGTTCTTTTTTTTTATATCAATAAACTTATTACTTATAAAAAAAAAAAAAATTGGATTGAGTGTGGTTGTCCTTATTCTTTAATATGTAATATGATGATGTGACATATTAGAATTGGATGGATAAAACTTAGGTTTTACACCACATCCCAATTTAATCTTATTTGAAAATGGGTCAACTATCAATTTATTACATGATATTTTGATTTTGAATTTCATATCAATATAATCGATTGATCCAATCCCTTGATTTACTCTAAGCAATCAAACCTTGATTTTTTTCTGCAATTGGTGGAAAGTAAATCATACTTCCCAACACTCCCCCTCAAGTTGTGCACTAATCAACTTGATAGTTTTATGTTACACTAATGGCTTGTTTGGATTGAGGGTGAGGGAGGGGGAATAAAGTTGGCTGGAAATTAGGCCAACTCTACTCTACTCCCCCTCCCTCCCCTCAACCCAAACAAGCCCTAAGGGGAATAAAGAGAAAGCAATTGCATACATAATAACTCCAGGCTTCTAAGTGAGAAACTATCAAGTGCAAAGAGTATCACTAAAAAGTTAAATGGAGACCAGAACCCTCAGAAAATGCTCAATGGGCATATACTAGTAAAATATATATATCAGAGCTTCACAAAATGAATTCTTCTAAAAAAACCAAGAATTGTTCAGACCTTGGGACCTAAATATGTTATACACATCAAGAATTAAACTTTCTACAAATCCAAAAAGAAAAAATCAACGAATCATACAAAGATCAACAATGAACCAATTAGTCATACAAAGTATAAAAATTGCACACCAGGCACAATTGTAATTCTCAAAACAAGATCTCGAAAATCCACATCAGAGTTTGAACAACTCAACTCCACAACCTCTGAAAACCAAAATTTTCATAATAAAAAAGGTAAAACACAAATCCCAGAAACAAAAACACTTCTGGGTCTCATTATTTGCAGTCAGATCTTCCTATCTGGATCCAATTCTCATTCTATATATACTCACACAACCAAACATACATGTACACAAACATGCATATACATATACATATATGTAAATATGTACAAACAGAGAGAAAGAGAGAGTGAGAGAGAGACCTTTATTCAGAAATCGTGTCGCTGGCTGTTTATTGATGAGGTACCTCTTCTGGGTTCGAAGTGAATTAGGAAAAGTTTGTCTTTTTTTTTTTTTTTTTTTTTTTCAAAAAGAATGTAACCGAAGAGTGAGGATGAGGGAAATAAGCGATTCGAGACCCTGAAATTCCTTCTACTAAAAACAGCCTTGGCTTACAAATCTTAACCGTTTAGCTTTAAAATCTGGTTGATGATTTTGACAGCAGGCAATGTTGGAGGTCAATGAACTAAGACAAATGACAATCCTATGTCGTACATTATATTAAAAAAAAAACCAAACTACTACTTGGGTTGTGAAGTAAAAAACTAAGCTAATAGTATGTTTGGCTGGAGGTGTGAAAAAATAGGAGGGTAAAAATTTATGGGAGGACAAAAAATATTTAGTTTTCTTTTTTGTGTGTCTGATTAGAGGGATGGAAAAGTGAGAGGATGGAAAAGTGAGAGGATATAAATTAACTATTATACTTTTGTTAACGGTAACATTAAAAAAAAAAAATTCAACAGTAACGTTTGAAAAAAAAAAAAAAAAAAAAGTAGGGGAAGAACAAGGTAGAATCTGACCCACCCTAATACAAAAGCTTAAAGGGGAAGCTGACCTACCAAAAATGGTAATAATAAAAATGCTTAAGGGTACGTGGCAGGCAAAAAATCTGATGTCATTAAGGTTCATATCCTTATATATTTTTGGGGAGTGATAATACGATTGATGCGTAGAACTAAAGGTAGAGTTTGAAAAAATATACCGCCATTTAAAAAAAAAAAAAATTGAACAAGATATACCATTATACAGTCACATCATTTTATTTGTTTAAGGTATCCTATGACTTTATCACTGCATATTTTTAGTGCGAAAATCACTTCATAAGTATAAGTGCTTATGAAGTGTAAGAGGCAAAAACCGGTTCAAGTCTTAGGAGGAAGTTTCATACATATATATACTTGGATTATTTTACCATTAATGTTTTTTTTTAATAAAGATATGTAGTTAACGTCGATATTGAGTTGTTTGACTTATTTAATAAGTATATGATTTATAATAATAAATGAGAAGTTCTAATTAGTTAAACTTTATTGAGATCTTGGGTTTTAATTCTATTTATACAAAAAATTAATTAGTATCTTGACTTGATGATAAAAAGTAGGATTGAGCACAACTTAGGTCAAGTTCAGGCCCAACCCAATAAAAAGGCTCGAAATAACTCTCACCCGAACTTGCACATTCGGGTCGAGTATTGGGCAGGTAAATCAAGTCTCATTCTCTTTTCTTTCTTTCTATCTTTTTATTTTTATTTTTTTGTTTCATAAATTAGTATCATCATTTGGGTCGGGTATTAATCAAAATCTATTTATTATTGATCATAATATAATTAGTCCAAACTAACTAATTATAGTTAAATCTAATATCTATCATGTCACTTCCCCATACATAAAGTACTTGGGGGTCTAGGATGGAAAGAGTTCGAGTTGTGGAGTTAACAACATATTATAATTATTTCTCAAAAAAAAAAAAAAAAAAACTATCATGTCACATTATTCCAAATGTGATCATTTTATTCACGTAATGTATCACCAATATACAACCTGCAATACTTTCTCAAAAAAAAAAAAAAATATATATATATATATATATACACACACGCACACACACACAACCTGCAATAACATTAAAATGACTAAACTAATTATGGCTAAATCTAATATTTATCATATCATGCCATTTCCAAATGTGACAATTCTATTTATATAATGTATTGTCGATAATATCAAAAAAATTCTAAACACATTATTCCATTCCAGTGCATGATTTTTATTCTTAGGCTTCGTTTGAGATTTCATAAGGGAATGAAATGGAATGAAATGATCATAAGGGAATTGGAAATGAATGGAATGAAATTAAGTAATTTCGATCGGATGTTTTAAAATAAAGGAATAGAAATGAATAGAATGTAAGTAATCTTATTTGTGAGTAACATAGAAGGAATGAAATGAAATCATGTTATGACAATATAACTATTAGACTCCTATTTTAAAATAAAAGGTTGAATATAGGGGCATTTTGGGAATTTTAGTAAAAATTGATTAAATCTAATTTCATTTCCTACCATTCCTCCAAATTTAAGGGGAAATAAAAATTTGAGGTGTTAAGGGAATAGAGAGGAACGAGTGTTTTCTCCTACATATTCCATTCCCTCGCACTTAAACTCTCAAACAAGAGAATGATCTTTCCATTCCCTCCATTAAAACTCCAAAACAAGGGAATGGAATAATATTTTAAAATTATTCATTTCCATTCCATTCCCTCCTCCCAAATGAGAGCTTAATGTTTAATTTAAATTCAATGCGTTGAAAAATTCATGGTAAGGAAATTGGTAAATTCATACTGTATTTTTAAATATAATCGGGTTAGTCAATGTTGAATTTTAAATTTGATCTTAAAATTCAATTTGAAAATTGCAAAGGCTTTAATGAGGTGACTATAGATAAAATCTTTCCATTAGAATTAAGTTTTTAAATTCAAATTTAAGTTGACATTTCTATTGGAAAAGTTTTTAATAAGTGATTAAATATTTTCTCAAATAAGTTGGGTCATTAATGTTAAGAGATTTTTTTTTAAAGTTTATTTAAAATTTGAATTGAAGATAAAATATGGAAAGTATAAAAGATGATAGAGTCTTTAATAAGGAGACTAGGTCAGGTTTTAAATTGAAAAAGGAAATAAGAAGGAAATTTATAATAAGAATTCACCTTTTATTTATAATTAGAAATAAAAAATAGTATATAATTTCAAAAGACCATTTTTTTTTATTGGTGGTTTGAGAGCACTAGATTAGGGAATATAGCATCAAACCTGCCAAAGGTGTTGAGGAAAAAAAAGCTAAAATCAGGTGAGTCGAGTTAAACCCAAGGCCAACCTAAAAACCAAAAATATATTAGAGCAAGACCCGAACCTGACCCACCCAAAGCCCTTTGGTTCGGGTCGGGTTGGGCTGGGTCCATGCTTAACCCTAATAAAGAGCAATTATTAATTTATCATGGAATGAATGCAATAAATTAAAATTTTATCATATCTAAATATCTATATATATATATATATTTATCTCTCTCTCTCTCTCTCTCTCTCTCTCTCTCTCTCTCTATTAGTTGTGTGGATTCTAGTCTATGCCATGATGATAAGAGCGATCATCATGGAGTGGACACAATAAGTTTGATGTTGATTAATGTGGCATAACTTTACTCTCATTCTAACTGATGTAGCTTAGAGCATATAGAAGCATAATCTATAACATACAAAACTAGAACTATTCTACAAAACTTAAATTTTACTAAAAAACTAGGCCAATAAGCAAAGAAAACCTTTTAAAAGAAATTTTTATTAATAAAAAGCCTAATTTGCAAATTGCAATTTTAACTTTGCCTAAAATTCAACTTCCCATCATCCTCCTAATTCTAAAGAGTATTTATAGGAAGCATTCAATCCTTTAAGAGATGAAATAACATAGTCCTACTTCTACTAGAGAATGGAAATCAACCTTATTAAGGGAAAAAAATAAAATAAAATCCCAATTGAACTAAGGAAAAGAAAATTATGGTCCAACTAAAAAAGCATAAAATAGTGGGATATCTTGGAATCATGCAAGAAAACTCAGTTTCAAGTTCATTTTATTAAGATATCTCTATTAACTTCTACTTTTTATTTATTTTTATATTTTTTCTGTAGTACACCTTCTCTCCTATACACTAGATATAATTAAAGAGAGCAATAATTTGAGATAAAGTAATTTTTACATGAATCAACATCCAAACTATTACTTTAGGAACAAGAGAGAGTAAAGTGTGCTAAAAAATTGTAGTTCATTCTTAACAAAGGTTGAATTTTCCAACCATGTGTTGAATTTTTATTTCAACATCATCTTTCACTTCAAATCTCAGTGTCTCATAGAAGTTTACAAGAGCTGCCTTTGCAGCCTAGTGGTTCAATTTTCAAAACACCAAAAGAAGAAGAAAACCAGTAAGTGCTGTCATTTATTAAGGAAAAATGGCATCCAGTGAGATGGAAGAGGGCAAAACAAGACAATGCAAAGGAGAAATCAAATTGACCTCATAGACTTGTGTGCGTGTGTGTGTAACCGTGTGCATATGATACCGATTGGTTTTGATAAAATCTATGATGACAGAGTTAGGAAGACCATGAAATTGAATCATCATATTCATTATTCTAAGACATTTCTAGCTATGAGTTAATGACATTGAGATTTTCTCCTTATTATGGTGCTGTATAAACAGTGAAGCTTACACTAAGGTCATGCATAGTTTTTATTCTAATTTTATCCTCTGCATAATATGGTAAATTTATCCCATCAGATTCCTTTCTTTATGTTAATAATAATTGCAAATTTACACGATATGTGAAAATAAATAATTATTTTTTAATTGTAATATAATGTATAATTTTTTTTCTCTAAATTTTTTTGAAGATAATTTGTTCTCTCTAATTATTAAACAATTTTTATTCGGTCTAATTAGGTACACTTTGGTCCAATTTGGTCCACTCGGTCAATTTTGGTCCTCCTTCAGTCCATTTTAGACTAAATGAGCCTTAAATTGATTCTTTTTGTAGGTTTTCTTTTTTATTTTACCTCAAAATTTCATTTTTTTCCTTGATTTTTGGGTTGAAAAGAATGAAATTTTATTATATTTGGACTAAACACTTTAGTTTTGAGTTAAATAATACAAAGAAAATACTAAAATAGACATTAGAAATTAGAAATATGAGCCTTAAAAATGTAATAAAAATGATAAATGTTCAAAAGTGTTATTCGGTCCACAATGGTTCTATTTAGTCTATTCTCTCCTCTTTGGTCCAATTTAGTCCTATATAGTCCATTCTGTCCACTAAAGTTAAATTCGGTCTATTTGGTCTTATTCAATGAACCTCGGTCCATTTAGGTCACATTGGACCTAATCCGATCACATTCTTCCTAATTAGTCTATTTTTATTCTATTTGGTCCACTTTGATCTACTTCAGTCCTATTTGGGACATTCAGTCCACTTTGGTTCTATTCCGTCCACTTCGGTTTAGTCTGTCCACTTCGGTTCTATTTGGTTTAATTTGGTCCAGTTCAGTCCATTCTATCAATATCAGTCCTATTTGGTCAATTCGTCCTTATTTGGTCCTATTCAGTCTACTTTGTTCCTATTTGGTCCTATGTCCATTTTGTCCACTTTGTTCCACTTGGTTCATTTGGATCACATCGGTTTATTTTGGTCCACCTCGATCTATTTTTGTGTACTTACATAATGAGAAAATACATGTTTGGGTCGAAAGCACCTAATATAAATCCAATTTTATTTATAAAATATATAAATCTCAAACTCGTAATATCTAAAATTTTAAGCATAGCATTTATTGTGTATTTCATGCAATGCACAAATAAATTAAAATTCATATGTAAACTAAGAAAAGGTATCCACTTGTCACAACAATGGTTTCTAAGACCATATTTTTATATATAATATAATATAATATAAATGATTTTCTAATATCATGTTCAATTTAAGTTCTTACTTGGCTAATGTTTGGTCGCCATTGACCAAAATTTTCATATTCATACTATAGATTGAATTGTGAGTGATGGCATATTTTTCGCTCCATTCATGTAATTTTCCGATTTCATACTTTCATATACTTCTTGTGTTTGTTTCCATAGTAATTTGGAGATTAATGGATGCTTGGAATGACAATTCTGTGTTTCAAAATTCATAAATTACCTTTTTTGAATTTGTTTTGTTTAGTCAGGAAAGATACTTCACCAATATTTGAAGGCTGTAGCTGCTATACATGCCAGAACCGTAAAAAAGCATACATTAATCACCTACTCAATGTTCACGAAATGATGGCTTAGACACTAATAGAAATGTACTAGTTTTCATTGGTCCCAATAATAAAGATAATTATTCCTATTGTTGTAGTAATAATCATAATCATGTTCTGTTTATTTTAAAAAAAAAATCATAATCCTGTCCTTGATGTTGCAGACATTACACACATCATTTTTTGAGATTCTTCAGCACAATAAGAGAATAAATTTAAGGCAGGAAACTTTGAGCAGTTTCACAGACAGTTTAATGAGGAACTCGAGTTTGGTAAATAGGAGGGATTGAATCCTATATATTAATAAGTGAAGGGCTTCTAATTAGATTTCAATTGGAGTCTAGTTTTGTCATAATCTTGTCCTTGATGTTGCAGACATTTCACACATCATTTTTTTGAGATTCTTCTGCACGATAAGAGAAGTAATTAAGGCAGCTAACTTTGAGTACTTTCATAGTAATCTATGCTTTTTTTTCTCCTTCTCATTGCAAATCAAATTGGAGCTTCATTGCATAAGTTGGAGTTTATAAAGAAAATGTTGAGAACCAGTCAGGAGATGGAATCTAGGTAGGTCGCTTCAAGGGGACCTGGGCGTCCATAGCTAAGAGAGAGAGAGAGAGAGAGAGAGAGAGAGAGAGAGAGAGAGAATTGCACAACTGCAGTATTCATCAATGAGTAGTTACAGTCCAAGTGTACCTTCTTATATCAGACTTGGATACTAACTAACCCCCAGATTATCAGCTAATTAAGCTAACCAACCCAACTAACAAATGCTAACTTGTCATACCAGTCAATCACAGCCTCAATGTTACTATACAACCCACGCACAATACGATTTGTACAGATTCCTAACAGAAAACTAAGGCAAGAGAAGCACAAGAATTATGAAAGATAGAGACAAGATGAAGCAATAATTAAGGAAGACTTATGTTAAAAGGAAACTTAACTAGTTCATGGCAGGCTACAGCAAATGCTTATGATTAAATAGGCTCTTTAGCCAAAACAAGCCATCAATGCTTAGCTCAAATAATTTTTTTGCCTTTGTTTATTATCTCTAGTAATTAACAATGGTGATCATTTAAATATCACCATAGAAAGAAGTGGATTATTGTTTTCGGTATGATTTTCATGTATGCTAGGGCCATACTTGTCTGAGGATTCTAAATAGGACCTTCAAAGTTCATTAGCTACAAACTTTCTTACAGGTGGGAGAAAGCATGCCACAGGACACTATTGACTTGACTTGCTAGTTGCAAGTTTCATGCTCATTTTCGTACATTCAATACAAGTTACAAGACATGCTTTCATATTACAAAGGCCTTTAGCCTAAGCAAAGCTTACTAGCTTTTAGCTGATTACTTCGTGGTCACGTCCCACTTCTTATATATTTGAGATACATGTTCTGAATTTTCAATCAAGAAACTGCATACCAGTAGCAGATAGATGCCTAGGGACATGCAAATATAATATCAAATGTCATTTTGGTGAAGTGCAAAACTGGGTTGAGCTGTAGTAGCTTTAGCAAACATAATGAAGAAACCAACATAGCCTAGCCCAGTGATGGGTTCAACTGTCAATGTCCTCACATGACCTTTGGTTTCGTAAACATCTTCTTCTTCTTTCTTCCACCCCCCAACCCCCCCAGTGAATTAGAATCTATTCATCAGAAACAATTACAACAGTATTAATTAATAAAGTATAACATTTTGTGTCCTAGACATATTTTTGTTTTTTTTATAGATGAATGGGAATATATTTCTTAAAAACAATTACAACAGGATTAAGACAAACAGACTATCAAAGAATCAAAACATATAAAGATCCCTATAAAAAAAGGGATAAAATACTACAGATAACAAGACAACATATTATCAAAAGCAAATAGTCTCCTATTTATCCAAAAAAAAAAAAAAGAATCAAATAGTTCCATCTAACCTTTGTTTCTAGATGAATCCTCGATATGCCTGCTAGATGCCAGTCTCCATCTAACCTTTAAGACAATAATCTTGAAGATAGTTTCTTCATCTTTAGATAGTTACCATGCCATTGAGTGTTTTCTCCATCCAACTGTGATATAAATGAGCAATCCGAGCAACTTTAGGAATGAGAACAACAAAGTTCTTTTGCCTTTTAGAACTCCAATTTCCCAAGCTAACTCTGCATCCTAAGTACCAGATTTTCTAGGAATGGAAGAAAGCTTAATAGTTACTCCCAAATATGTTTTAATATCCAAGAGAATAGAGAAGATGATCTCTACTTTCTCCGTCTTCTGAAAATGCAATGAAGTACACCTTCTTGGTAAATCTCATTGCAACGACCAATCCCTAGTGGATAAATTCTATTCTTAATAGCTAGCCAGTAGCCAAGCAATGAAAGTATGCTTGCGAACAGATTCAGAAAACTACAAAAGCTTGCACTACTAAATTTTTGGTAGAGTAACTCCAATAGCACTCCATGTTTCCTAAAATTCGAATATTATAGATTTTGCAAGTTCTGAAGTGACATTTTCTCTTGTATTATTAATTTCTTATCAATGATTCACCTTAGTATACCTGCCTTGAAGATAAACCAGAGCTGCAAACGTTGGCTAACTGCCAACTTTAGTTACCTACAATATGCCAATTTTGTTTCTTCGATGAGGGAGGAATCATTTTAATATTTGTTTCTTCTCTGTCTTGTTTTCTGCTTTGTTTCTTCAATGAATATACCATTTCATCATCATCACTAAAAAAAGAAAAAAGAAAAAGAAAAAAAGGAACCACAATATGCCAATCATCCAGCCAAAGATAATTAAGTACCATTCCCATCTTTAGTAAGATGTCTGAGAAATTGTCCACCTAAATAGGAGTCTGAAAATTTATAAAACTTCCATATGGCAAATAGCTATAAGTGTCCAGAATCCCTTACAGTACCTTTTCACTACTGCCCCTCTGAAAGAGCGACATGATATTAAATGAATAACATTTCTCTAAATAAGTGAATCATCCAATTTTAAATATCCCAAAATTAAAGGAAAGCTTTGCTGAGAGGCATGTTATTTTGAAGAAAATTAACTCCTATTTGGAAGACGAAAACAAAAGTGTAGAAGTAATTACTACTGTATCAAAATATTGTGTACATTTAATGAACATTTGAAGGAAAAAAAAAAGGTAGAATAACTTGAAAATCAGGATCCAAGGTAAGTTTATTTATTTCTTTGAGATTTAAGAAAATAACTCTGAGAATATTCTCCTCAAACATCAAAGGCCAAATTTGGAGGGGAGAAGTAGACTTTAGAGCCCCACTATTTTGCAGCCTAGGCTTCCTTCATAGAGATTTGTTACAAACAACATGTATAGTTTGCGTAGTCATGCACAATCTTGATGTCTTTCGTTGAGAGTTTACAAAGCGATCGCTAAAAGAGATTTTAAAGAGAGCTAGATGAATCCTTAGCTCGCCTATGGAGGTAATATATCAACTTTTATTTTCAAAGTACACAAAACAAAGGTATATGCTCCTTACAAACATGGAATAATAGAAGACTCTTAAAAAGTTCCTTTTGAAAAGAAGTATATGTAAGGTTCAAGTCCATTAGCATACCTTGGTATATATCTTGAGGCTATTATTGGCAAAAATCCAATACCAGAAGACAAGCAAGTTGCCATATTTTTGGACAATCATCATTTCAAAAATCCAGCTTGGTACAATTCCCTGTGAACCTATTCCAGTCTAGATCAATGAGCCCACAGTGTGTGTGGTTCTGCAATAAAAAAGGTACAATTATGAAAAAGCTGTTGTTGTTCAAGCACAAGGGTTCAATCTTATATAGAGAAGCCAATGAGTTGTGATTGTGAACCAAATCTGAAAGGTTATTGTTCCCAGTTAATTGGGTCAAAAATAGCGAATGCACCTAGCAATGATATATTTCTCCTGATAGAGATTTATCTGATATGTCAAGAACTATCAGGCCTATCCATTTTCATGTTTTGGCACAAAATGAGGATATTGGTCTAGAAAAGTAATATTCAAAATTGTAAAATTTGGAGATGATCGCTGTGGCTGACCTTTGATACATTTAGAGCTCAATCAATGAGTTCAGAATTTAGCAATACCTTAGAGACTTCGCCTTCAAGTTTTTTCTCAGGGAGATTGATCAATTTAATGTCCATAGCCAAATTCCAGAACCAGTTTCGAACTGTCCGAATTCCTATTTGAGAGATGTCTAATTGCTTAAGATTTCTGTGTCGGTAACGTTGCAGGAAATTGTGGACCAAGCGGACTCATTGTGATGGCATTGAGTTCAAAAGTAGGAGCTCCATTGTGGCTTACATTCATGACAATAGAGTGTGAAGATGTAAGGTCTACGAGTTTAACAAATTTTCAAGAGATTCAGGATGGGACCACAGAAGAAGTTGTCATATATAGAAAGAAAGATATGCAAGAAGCCTATAATGGCCTAAGGAATCTGGGATTTGCCCAGACAGCTGAGAATTGTCCATCTAAATAGGGAACCAAAAATGTTTATGCAAGGAATCTACTGTTCATGCAAGTTTCCTGTTCATCTTCAATATGATGTTTGAGAATTGTTTGCCTAAATAGGGAATCAAAAATGTTTAAAACTTCCATATGGCCAATCACAATTAAGTTTCCAAGTCCCCTTACAGTACCTTTCAGTATTGGCCCTTTGCAAGCATAACCATGACTCTTAAAAATGAACCATCCAGTTTTAAATATCCTGAAACTCAAGGAAAGCACTGCTGTGAGGAGAAAAGTATAGTAAATTAACTATCATTTGGGAGATCTAAGTAAACAAAAGCATAGCAGAAAACTTACTACTTCATCAAAATATTGTGTAGAATTAGAGTGGGTTTGGATAGAGCAGGACGTCCACGTCCACGTCCAGCTGCTCCGCGTTTTTTTTTTTTTTTTTTTTTTTTTTTCTGCTGTTGGGAGGACAGCGTGCACTGTGTGCATACTGTGCATGCACTGTGCGCGTACTGTTCATGTACTTTTTTAGCAATTTTTTATTAAAAATAGGTCTCACAGTACTATTCACACATTAAAAAATTATTTTGCTACAGTTTTTTCAGTTTTTAGTTTTCAGCAAAACGCTCTATCCAAACGAACCCTTAATTAGTATTTCAAGAAAAAAAAAAAAAAAAAAGAGCTGAAAGACCTTAAATTCAAGATCCAAGGTAGTTTTTATTTATTTCTTTGAGAACATCAGAAAAAACTCTCCTCCAACATCGAAGTCCAGATTTGGCAGAGGAGGAATGGTAGACTCTAGAGAGCCACCATTTCATAGCCTAGGATTCCTTCTTAGAAGTTGGCTGGAAGGGATCCAACTGATATCCTTGAAATTTGTTAGAAACATGATTATTTTGTCCCGTTATGCACAATTTTGTTGTTTTTCATTGAAACTTTACAAAGTGATCACTAGGAGATTCTTAAGAGAGTTAGCAAGATAGCCGGATCCCAGATGAACAATGGGAATAGATCAACTGTTCTTTTTAAAGTAATAGATACAAAGCCTAGGCGTCATTTCAAGGTATAGTACACTACTTTTATTGAATTCATTGCTTGTACAAACTAAAATTTGATTTTACAATATTAATCTTCAGGAATTAAATGAAACTACAAACTAGATTGCCTTTGACATTCATAGGAAGAAACATCATATTCATATATGCTAATGGAGTGTATTAACCAACACAGATGTTATAGACATCATCAAAATATTGATTAACATGATCACATGACTTTTGCACTAAATATGAAGAATCATACAACATTTACTTATAATGAAACAACACCTTTAAGCTTGTACCCATGCGATCTAGACATCATCAAAATATTGATTAACATGATCAAATGACGTTTGGACTAAATATGAAGAATCTTACAACATTTACTTACAATGAAACAACACCCGTAAGCTTGTACCCCATATGATCTAAGAATTGAAAGTACATAATTCTCCATTGCTTGTTCAATAATAAAGTACCACATACACTCCAAAACCCAACCACAAAGCCGAGTGCCATGCTCACATAGAACCAGTCAACTTCAAGTCCACCAGTTGCTTTACTCCTTATGTTTTCATTGTTGGGTTTTACACCATTTGTAGTACAATTAACAGTAAGTGGTGGTCCACAAAGTTTGTTTCCAACAAACCTGGATAGATTGAGGCTTTGTAGCTGAGTGCTTAAAGGGATTTTCCCAATCAATTTGTTGTTTGACAAGTTTAAATGATTTAAAAATATCAAACTTGACATGCTTGAGGGAATTTGACCGGAAAGTTGGTTCAAAGAGAAATCAATAGATTCCAATCATCCCATAGCACCTATATTCTCCGGAATACTTCCAATTAAGAGATTACATGACAAATTCAATGATTGTAATTCTTGAAGACTGGTCACTTCTTTGGGTATCTCTCCTGATAAATTGTTCTTTGAAAAGTCTATACTTTTTACTAGTTGGAGAATGGTGTCATACTCTGGAATGCTCCCCTTTATCACTAGCAATGCACTTTCAAGAGAAGGATATTGACCATAACCAGATATATAATGATAAGAATTCAAGTCATTTGAAATATTATTTGTGGCCATGGCTCTAAAATTTTTAACACATCTAGGTATGCTTCCAAATAGCTTATCATGTGAAAGGTCTAATATTTGGAGTGAAGTTAGAGCACATAGTTCTTTTGGTATGTAACCATGGAAATAGTTTGAGCGAAGGCCAAGAACCATCAAGCTTGTACATCTATGCCCAATCCATGAAGGCATGTTTCCAGCAAACCTATTTTCAGCAACATCTATAATTACCGAATCTTCACAATTTTTCAAAGATGATGGTAATTTTTTAGAGAATTTGTTGTTATATAGGTGCAAATAATGAAGGTTAGTCAAAGATCCTATGGATGCTGGAATACTGCCACTGAAATTGTTGTTCCCCAAATTCAAGGCCACCAAATTGTTCCAATTCATCAAACAATCGGGTATTATTCCTGATAAAAGATTTTTTTAAAGATTGATATGTCCTATGTTTTTTGTCTCATTCACTCTAAAACGAAAAAAGTGAGAAATAGATCTGGAGAATGAATTGTTAGAAAGATCTAGCACATATACATTAGAGGATATACAAGGTAACGAACCTTTGAAATGGTTTGAACTTAAATCAATCACTGAAGCAGACAAAATCACGGGATTGTTTGGAATTTCTTCATTGATTAGATTGTGGGAGAGATTTAGATATCGGAACTGTGAAGACAAGTTCCAAAATGAAGGAGGAGCCATATCTAAAATCTGCATGTAAGAAATGTCTAAAGACAGCATACGCCTTTGTGAACAAAGCCATTGGGGAAATTTTGGCCCTAAATTCCATGATTGCAAGGATAAAGTCTCAAGCTGAAAAGGAGGAATCCAATGTAGACTTGCTTTTAAAGTCAATTGGTTTCCAAATGCATAAAGTATCCTCAAACTGGTTAAATTGGCAAAATGAACTTCAGACACAACACCTTTCAACATATTAGAATAAATATATAAAGTCTCAAGTTTGGAAAGCTGTCCAAAACTTTGAGGGAGAGTTCCATTGAATTGATTATCGGAAAGATCCAAGAATGTCAAAGATTGAAGATTTCCATAAGACACTGGAAGTGGACCTGAAATTAAATTATTCCCAAAAAAATATTTGACTATATTTTTAAATACCCCAAGTTCATCCGTCAAATGGCCTTGAAGTTGAGAATTGCTTAAGTCTAAGATCTTTAGGCTATCTGAAAGACACATTGATAAACTTTCTAAGATTTTAGATATCTCTTGACTCCATTTGTTGGATGACAATCTGATTTCCCTTAAGTTACAGAGATTACCTAACGATCTTGGCAACTTTCCTCTAAGTTCATTTCCTGACAAGTCAATACTAATGGCAGATGTTAGGTTTCTAATGGCACTGGAGATTGTAACTTGCAAATTATTGTAGCGAAGGTTGAGAAACTCAATTCTGCAAATTATTGTAGCGAAGGTTGAGAAACTCAAGACGACTAAAACTGTACAACCAATTGAGAATTGAAGAGTTGAAAAAGTTGAAAGATAGATCGAGGTGACTAAGAGAAGTCATGTTTTGGAGATCAACAAAGATTGGACCTTAAAAGTAATTGTCAGATAGATCAAGAGAAACAAGATTACGAAGACCAAAGATCCATGATGGGATCAAAGTGTTTTCAAAATAGTTCTCTGAAAGATCGAGGGTGAGGAGAGATGAAAAGTTAACACTGAGTGTCGGTGGAATGGAACAAAGTTGGCAAAGTGACAACCGCAAGTCAAACAAGAAAGGGAGTGTGTTTGTGAGTTGTAGCAATCACAGACTTTGCTAAGATTAACATAACTCAAATCGAGATGTTGTAGCAAAGAAGACCAGAAAGCCATTCAAGGTTATTCACATATAAATCATTAGATCCATAGCCTTCAAGATTGAGATAGTGCAACTTGGAGAGATTTCCAAGTTGATGAGGTATGAGCCCCACAAATCCTGCATTTGAGAGATTAAGAGATGTTAAACTCTTCATTGAACCGAGAAATGAGGGAATAGGAGAAGAAGAGAAATTATTGAAGCTGAGGTCAAAGTAATTCAAATGCTTCAAATCAAGGAGAGAAGGATGTAGCTTACCACCAAACATTGACCGCTCCCAAGCTTCAATTTTTGCATTTATTTCTGCAGAAGTTGTTAAATGATCCCAAATAGGATAAAAGTTTCTGAGATGGAGTTCATGGACATGACCAGTGAGGTTGTGGCAAACAACACCCTCCCATAGACAACAATCCCCACGGGCAGTCCAAGAGGAGAGCCGGTTTGAAGAATCAATAAGATGTTGCTTGAAGTTGAGAAGAGCCTATCGCTTGGTATTGATGCAACGAAGCTCAGAAAGTCCGGTGCAGAAGAAGAAGAAGAAGAAGTTGTTAGGAAGAAAGAGAAAGGCAAGGAAAAGGAATGAAACGGGTCTGAAGGAAGCCTCCATTATGAGATGAGATGATTAGAATTAGAAGTAGATAGTTGTGAAGACAATAATACTAATTGGTAGGTAATTTATAGGAGAGTAATGATGAGAGTCTAGTGCAAATCAGTTTCATTTAGCTCGCTCTCTCTGTTTGCTTTTGTTTTGTTTGGTTTTACGCTTAAAATTCTAAGCATCATTATCTCCAACCAGGTCCATAACCAGTCAAGTAAAGTAGTAGGACCCTCCATTTGTGGGCCTTATGTTGATATGGCCACATATCATATCAATTAGCTTACCAGCCCGTATGGAAATTTCATTAGTCAATGTTAATAGGAGGAATGTTAAAGACATACACTTTTACATAATTTTGTATCACAACTCGCCACATGACGAGTTGTGATTGGTTAAAGTGTGTTAGTGGATCATGTAGGGACACACTCTAACTAATCACAACTCACCATGTCGCGAGTTATGGCCAAAATTGTGCAAAAATATGTCTCTAGCTTTTTTCATGTTAATAGTCATTGCTCGTAACTTTTACAATCATTCTTAACCAAAAAATTACTCATAACTTTTATAAAAATTCAGGAATCATTAAATTGAGGTTTTTTTGGAGTGGGTGGGAGCAATAAATTTTAATGAATTATAGTGCTTTCTTGATTCATATTAGAAAAAACAATTGAGAAACTTTTGTTTTTTGATAAAATATATTGAGATTTGAGAGGCACATATAGCATGCTAACTTGCATATTAAAATGATAAGTTAGTCGTGAGTTTAGCTAGATTTTACGGCTCTTTTGGCAAAAAAAAAAATATATATATATATATATATTATTTTTTATTATCATTACAATTAATGGTAAAAATCTTACCGGGGAATAGCCTCTCTTTATAAACATTATTTTAAGCATTAAAATATCACATTTGCACCAAAATTAATTATATCACATTTTGCATTGAAATGGCTGTGAAAACAAAACTTTATTCTAAACACATTTTACACTAAAATTGCACATTTTGATGTTTTGATACAAAACATGATTTTTTTTAAGAGGCTATTTTTCAGAAAAAAATTTTTTCCACATAAAATAATATTACTTTTTCAAAATCTCTAGATTTTACTTTAAAAGTGTTGCAAAAAAAGGGAGTATAAAAGGTAACTATATGCAAAATATTACCTACTGATGTATTCTCAAAATGTATAGTTATATTATGCAAAGTTCGAGCATAATGAACTTATCTCGAATGGAAAGGGATCAATAACAATTTTATCATCGAGAAAACCTACAAAATAATTATGAATGTGCAAGTGTTTAAATCTTAAAACTTTTGGGACATTAATTTCTGATGATGCATAAAAAAAGAAATATTCCTTATCAATTACCATCTCCAATGTTTTTGAAATCTTTCTCTAGACAAAAGTTTCTTAGAAATGCAGTTTCTTACTCATACAAAATATATTCCCATTAATGCTTTATTATAAATATTATTATTATTATTACTGATAGGTCAAAGGCTTTAATTATTTTAATTAAAATTGAATCAATGAATTTTTAAGTATAAATATGGTACACATTGTGAATTTCAGTTAGCTCAATTTGTAAAATTTCTTGTTGTTGAATAAGAGATTTGGAGTTTAAACCACACTTACACCAAAAACCAATGGGTTTGGCCTATTCATAAAGAATAATTATTATAGAACAAATACTATAGATTGAAATTCAATTTCGTGTGTCCATATATATATATATATATATTATTATTATAAAGCCATGACAAAGTGATCCTCTCTAGAGTGAGAAAATGTAAATGTTAAGGAAATCTACAATTGATAATATATATAAAACTAAAGTTGTTTGACTTTTGGCTAACCACATAAGATCATGCTATATAAGCTTTTGAGACTTCAATTTATAACATAGATAATTATCATGGAGCATATACTATAGACTTTCAATTTACTTCCTTCTAGATGCCTAAAAATTTTATATTGCTCTAATTAATCTGAGTTGTTTCAAATGCCATTTTTTTAGAACTTTATAGTTGATTGATGACATGCTTTCCATATTTCCAACTCAATGCTCTCCGGGAATTGTTCTTCATAAAGAATTGGACAAAAAGTTGAGCTTGATGGTTTAGGACTTGTATATATTTAAAATCCAAACGATATGAAAGAGAGTCCTCCAACTTGCAAAACGTAATAGAGACAATTGGTCTTATAGTAATTACAAAATTATGACTATTTTTTATTTGCAAAAGAAAAGATAAAATAGAGGTTAAACAAAATATCCAAAACTTTGAGTCTCTATTTGAAAACCCAAATTAGACTGGCTCTTTACCATAATGGGGCTACTATGTTGCCACCATTGTGACCAAGATCAAAATACAAAACGATATTTCTGAATTCATGATTATTCAAATAGTGATAAATTCATTTTACTACTTTTTTTTTTTAATTTTAGGAAATTATAAATTTATAATTCAAAGACTTTGAACTTCTAAAGTCTTGAAAAGAGAGTTTTGGAGACTCCATTTTTATTGTCCAGTCTTTGGATTTGGCATAATCCATACGTTAGGCAGAACTTCTCAATTTAGAAAATTGTTTCTTTAGTACCTACTTTTCCACACTAACAATAGCATTTTTGTCTGTCTGTCTAGATTTTTCTAGAAAGTGTCTTTCAAGAAAATTAAAGCTTGATTGTGAGGCCTTAGAATATTGACAACAAACAATAGGAGACATCAAAATCTAATTGTAAACTGGGTTGTCTTTGTTGACAGCTTGAAATTTTGGTAAGGTATGAGTCCCTAAGTAAAATAATAATAAAAAGGTCTGGTTAAAATGGTTTAGTGTCAAATTGTCAATTAGTTTATGCATGGAGTATCTTTGATTTTTTTTTTTTACTTAAGTTCTTTTGGTTTAAATCGATTTGGGGTTATGGCAGACAACACCCTCCCGTAGACAACAATCCCCATGGGCAATCCAAGAGGTGAGCCGGTTAGAAAGATCAATAAGGTCTTGCTTGAACTTGAGAAGAGCATGTCACTCGGTATCGATGCAACGAACCTCGGAGAGTTCGGTGTAGAAGAAGAAGCAGTTAGGAATAAAGAGAAAGGCAAGGAAAAGGAATGAAATGGGTCTTAAGGAACCCTTCATCATCATATTATTATTATATTATTAGTTGCAAGTGCAAGGCTTACTCATAAAAAAATTACACTAATCATTGGATGCTAATTTATAGGAGAATGACGATAGTCTTGTGCCGATCAGTTATTTATCTATTTATTATTTATTTTTAACCATTGGGATTCATGTGATGATAGATAAATTAATAAAATATATAAATATAGCATGTTTAACATAAAATAAATTATAAAAAAGTGAGTCTCCTAAAGCCTTCCACTCTAAAAAGTTGTGTGTTTTTCATCTTTCTGTAAAATAAAAGTTTATTATTTTGTTTTGTCAAAAAGAAAAAGAAAAAGAAAAAGAAAATTATTGTTTGGCATTGTCTAACACAATTGATGGGGAGTATACTCGATAAAATAAGAAGGATGTTAGTTTAAATCAATCATTTTTCCTTCCTTGAGGTCAAACATTTTTTATAATTTTTTATTAAAAATAAAATAAAACAAAGGGCTTGTTTTCCACTAAAAAAAGTAAAAAATAATAATAATTTTGTCTTATTGAAAGCATTTAAAATTTCTAATCAATTCTTGATTCTTGTTCATAGAGTTTAGACTATAAAAAGCAACCACAGTCATCTTTCTCACAAGTCACAAAACATCAACCCTTTTGCATAGTCTTCCACTGCAAAAAAGAAGACTTCCACTATAAAAAGCAAGTTTCATTTTTAAAGACATTAACTACATGAAGAATATTATAAACACAACAGTTTTTACAATAGTTGATTAGACAAATTTTTATTGACTCTTATTTGAGCATGTCATCAATATAGTGTTTTCACTTATCAAATTATTAAAATAATTTGTCTTTTCGATAGTTGTGATTTGTGTGTGTGTGTGTGTGTGTGTGTATGTGTGGCATTAGAATTATTTGAATTCTTCTTAAGTAACACAAGTGTTTTTTTTTTTTTTCGAAGAATTTGAGTAACACATGTGCTTAGAGAGAATCCTTCATAAAACTAAGACATTAGTTTGAATCTCTCATTTTTCTAGAAAATGAGAGATTAATGATGGTTTATTTATTTATTTATTTTTTAATGGATTAATTGATGACGTAGGACTTGTGTGTGTGTGTGTGTATTTTGGAAGGAGTCCTCTAGTTTGCATAATGTTAATAGAGACAACTAGTCTCATAGCAATATGAAAGGAAGTACTAAATTTGCTATCAAAGTTTCTTCTCTCTTCCCCCTAATTCGGTATTGCCAATGCCAAATTTTTGTGGAATTCAACACATAGGGTAGTGAATTCTCCCAACTCTCGTCTCAATTACCTAAATTAGTTAACACAATCAACATAACACCTATAAACAAAAATGTTAATAATATTTAGTTGAAAGACTCATAAAATTTGAAGAAAAATAATCAAAACTTTGAGTCTCTTATTCAAAAACCCAATTTAGATCAAATGCCTCCTAACCATAATGGGGCTGCTACGTTGCCACCATTGTGATCAAAATCAAAATACAAAATGATAATTCTAAACTCCTAATTGTTCAAATAATGATAATTCAATGCACATGATTTTTTTTTTGAAAATTACAAATTTATAATCCAAAGACTTTGAACATCTAAAGTCTTAAAAGAGAGTTTTGGAAACTTCGTTTTTCTTTTCCAAAGTCTTTAAAGCCTCCTTTACGTTAGGCAAAACTTTCCACACGTTAGTGTCTAGTTTTCTCCATTATATAGTTTTTCCAAGAAAGTGTAATTCTAGTTAAGTAAAGCTCATGGGTCCTCAAAATTTTGTCCTCTGTATAGTTTTTCCAAGAAAGTGTAAACTTTCCACATGTTATAGACTTTTTAGTTTCAAGTTTTCTCCAAGAAAGTGTAGTGCTAGTAAAGTAAAACTCATGGGTCGCCGAAATCTTGTCCACTATCTAGTTTTTCCAAGAAAGTGTAAACTTTCTACATGTTATAGTGTCTAGTTTTCTCCAAGAAAGTATAGTTTTAGTAGAGTAAAGCTCATGGGTCCCCAAAATCTTGTCCACCTAATTTTCCACATGTTACTGAAAGTGTAATTCTAGTAACACTAATGTTTTCTTTTTTTGATAAATAGTAACACTAATGTTGAATACATTCAATAGCATTTTTCTCCATTTACTTTTTTTAGTTAATATAACTTATAAATATTTTTAACCTAAAAAGCCGAAACCCAACATATACGAGCTCAATTATGATATATTAATCACTCATTTCTTTCATTATTATTCGATGTTGGACTTCACTTGCACGTGTACACCCAACATCTAACACTCTTATTAAAAAAAAAAAAAATCTAATTCTCGAGTTCTAAGAAGTGACAAAGCTAATGTGGATAAAAAAAATCTATGTAGAACTTAAGTCTTAGAGATTCAAGTTTCTTAAAATAAATTATAAGATTGTTATAACTTATAAGAGAACTTGAGTCTTAAGGATTTTTATAACATTTTAGTTTCCTTTCAGGAATTGAGACTTGAATTCCATGTGAATTTTTATCTGAACTCGAGTCTCCACGTTGATTTTTTATCCACATCATATTTGCCACCTCTTGGAACTCAAGTCATTGAGACATGAGATTCTTGAGTGAACTCGAGTCTTAGAGACTCGAGATGCTTCATAACTAAAATGTTTTTTTTTGGCCACATATTGAAATTGTTAACAAAAACTGTCCAAAGGGGAAAAAAATCCAGGTTTTCTTTGCTTTTGGGGTGAAATTTTGGTAAGGTATTGAAAGTCTAGATATAATTCCCCAAGTCAGGAGAAAAAAAAAAGACTATTAAAATGTGATGGTGTCAATTAGTTAAATGCATGGAGTAGTATTGGCATCTTTGATGTCTTATGTTAGTCATTTTGGTTTTAATTGATTTATATACCGTTTATTTAATTTAATGATTTTGATTGTATTTCTCCTAATTTTTTAGAACTTTTTCAAAACTACCGATGGATTTGATCTTCTTGTTTTAAGAAATCTTGGATAATTTGTTTGAACTTATCTTCTTTTTTAGACCCTTAACAAGAAAGAACCATTTGTTTGAAAAATGATTGTTGTTGGTTTCTCTCTCTCTCTCTCTCTCTCTCAAGGGAATCTTTGCGGAAAGTTAAAAAGGCAAGCAAAACTGTGATGATTTATGATGGATTAAGTGAAAAAAGGAAGCTCTGATGAACTACCACACCCACCACAAAGGAATGAGAGGCTCACATACTTTATGGCCCATGGTGACTACGATTGAGGAGTAGTGGAGTACTTGGAATATGGTGACTTGGAAGGTTGATGGAATTTGGAATATGGGTTCAAATACTTTGTAAATCATTGGATTTCTTGAATCCAAATTAATTCTTATTTTTTATATTGATTATTGTTGGTTGCTACATTATCATTTTTCCTTTCCTTTGGCATATACTCCTTTTTTTTTTTTTTAAGGAAAATGTCTTGGGTCATTTTGGTTGGAGTAATTTAATTTAAAAACAAAAATTTATAAATTATTTTGTAAAATAGAGTCTTATAAAATAAAGCAACTTCATGTTACTTATTTGTGGTAATTGCTTGAGTAAGGACCAAAAAGTCTGTCCTCTAGGCCCACTTAGAATAGTGAGCTTGCAAGGTTCAGATGAGGCCCAATCAATAAATTTGTTAGGAAGGGAATCAAACAACATGGGAGATCTTAGCTCGAGGATCAGAATAAGGGAGGAAGACCCTGTTTAATAAAATATATAGGACAATACATTATGACAAGTTTGCTTGAGGAGGCCAAAGTTCCTCAAATAAAGGTATTGTTCATGCTCTTCTCTCTATGATCATTTTACAATGATCTAAATATTTTCCACGACCCCCTTGTTTGATAACCTTCTTCTCCTAATATATTCTCCCTTTCTTCACATCTTGGCCTTCCATTACTTCCTAACCAGCCTCCCTTCACTACACTTGTCCCCTTTTCCATTTGAAGAAGGTGGTGGAAGGATTTTGTTTAGCTGTGACTTGAATTATTTAGATCACTTCCTCATCAATGCAGCTGATAAAGCTGTTGCCTACCATTTAATACGGCCAGGAGGCTAGATGTAGGACATTCAATGTGGAGGCTATAGGCTACTCCAAATCAGAAAGTTCCCCCCTTGACCTTTGGTTCTCACTTTGACTTATCTCTTCACCTCCCTGAGCAACCCTCCTCTTCGGGCATGTGGCCCCTGGCATTATCACTCCACACTGCGACTCTTAAACTTCATCTTCGGTCATTGGGCCCCCACAGCTCACTTCACGTAATCTTATTGGACTTGTTCGCAATGAGAAACTGTTGCATAGCTAGGAGACAAGAAGACAATTTCAATTCATTGTAGGCTAATGATTCTCATTCTCTTATATTCAAAGCTAAAATTAGCACTCTTGATTCCCATACTTATTAAGTCATTTAAAAATTTTCAAATTGTAATATATGCATACTACTGCAAACAATATAATTGGAATTAAGTTCTATGTCTTTACATATGACATATGTGAACTCATATCTAGATTGCAATCAGATGACAATGCTAATGCAACTTGGTCACAGTAATTGGAAAGTACAAGGATTAATAATTTAGATAGAGGTAGCATCTAGCTTCCTCCCATGCGTAAATACACATGTTAAATATTTTCCACAGTTGTGTACTAACTGTTAAAATGACAAAGCAAAATGATTCCCTACATCAAGGAGAAGTGCACTTTGCAAATCAGATCAGCTTACAAACACAAGATAACAGAGGCATTGATCAAACAGTTGCTATGGCTTTGATTGAAGCAATGCCACACTCTGATCAGTTCTTATGTTCAATGGAATAGATGCAGCCACGTATGCAAGGATTGATGGAAGCTGATTAAACACATGTGGAGTGCAGCTGTAACTGATTTTCCTCTGTTTTAGGGAGTTGGTTATTGTAACAGAGAGTTAGTTATTGTGACAGTTGGCCTTAATGCCTTAGTCTCTGTATATATAAAGACAACGCTTGTATGTATTAAACACTTAGTTTTTCTTTACTCTTCATCAAATAAACGTCCATTTTATTTAGATTGAGAGTATAGAAATTTTATATGGTATCAGAGCTTCAAGGTCCTTCAATGGCGTCCACTGAAGCAAATGATCAATCCACTCATGCATCCCCTGTTCCTGTTAACAATCAATCCACACACACCAACTCGAATTCACCAAATAATTCAGCCTCTGTCACTCCTAATCCCTATTTCTTGAATTCCAATGAGAATCCAGGAAACATTCTTATTACACAACCTCTGTTAGGGATGAAGAATTATCAATCCTGGTCAAGAGCTATGGTGCTTGCCCTCACTGCGAAGAAGAAGATTGGTTTTGTGAACGGAAAAGTCGTAAAACCAGATCTTGATTCTCCTCTGTATGAAGATTGGGAGAGATGCAACACTATGGTGCTTTCGTGGTTAATCAATTCTATGCACATGGATGTCTCGAGCAGTATTATGTACTGTGAAACTGCAAGGGATATGTGGATTGAACTTCAAAATGTGTTTTCACAAGGGAATGGACCTAAAATCTACAATTTGCAGAGTGAGATTTCTCAAATTCATCAAAATCAAATGTCTGTGATTGAGTTTTACACCAAATTCAAGCGATTGTGGGATCAATTGCTGAATTATGAACCAATGCGCAAATGTTCTTGCGGAGCTATGAAGATTCTGATCAATTCACATAACAAGGCTTATGTAATGAGATTTCTCATGGGATTGAATGGAGTTTTGACACTGTTCGAAGTCAAATTCTTATGATGGATCCTTTTCCTACGATGAGCAAGGTCTATTCACTGATTTTGCAAGAAGAATCTCATAAGAATGTGGGTCATGGAAGTTCTGGTTCTTCTCAGTCTGATACGATGGCAATGTATGCCAATTTCAAGGGCAACTCCAAAGGAAATGGAAAAAAGGATAGGCCTTTCTGTACTCACTATAATATGATAGGGCATACTGTTGAAAAATGCTACAAATTGCATGGCTATCCACCTGATTACAAGCCCAAAGGCAAACCAACAGCCAATGCAAATCAAGCTTCTTTCAATCCTGGAAATGGTGCTTTGACTACTGAGAATCAGTGCCCTATTTCTAGAGCACAATGTGAGAAGTTATTGGCTTTTCTCAACTCAGGAACCTCTGGCATAGGGACTGATCATGGTGATACACATCATGCTGCAAATGCAAGCATTTCTTGTATGGCTACTGGTGTGGAAGGAGTCTCTAGTGAAGGTTCTGGTTTGGTAGGCTCTGCTTCACAACCACAAATCAATACCTATCCTAGTTTTAATCCTGCACTCATGTCAGGTATTCAATCCAATCTTAATCCTAATTTTCAGCATTCCATTTTTTCTACAAGAAAATTAGATAGGAATGCCTTCAATAGATGTGATTGGGTGATTGATACAGGAGCCACAGATCACATGGTGCATTCTGTGTCCTGTTTCACCTCTATTACTGTTGCTTTGAATACTTTTGTTAATCTCCCAAATGGAGAGTCAGCCTTAGTAACACATATAGGAACTATTGAAATCTCAGCAAAACTTGTTCTTCACAATGTTTTGTGTGTTCCTTCATTCACCTTTAATCTTCTTTCTGTCAGTAAATTGGCTAAGTCAATTTCTTGCTGCCTTATGTTCTTTGGAACCTTTTGCTTCATTCAGGACCTGGCTCATTGGAGCACAATTGGTTTGGGTAAGGAGTATAAAGGATTGTATCTACTGGAAAAGAGCACCTCAGCCACATCAAAATTTTTTCCTGGTTTTCATTCTGTCAATAATGTTCATGCTGTCAATAATGTTCATAACCAGCCACATATTTGGCATTTCAGATTAGGACACTTGTCAAATGCCAAATTGGCATTGTTGAAACATAATAATGTACCTCTCTTCAATGCAAATAAAATGATTCATTGTGAAATTTGTCCTTTAGCCAAGCAAAAGAAATTACCTTTCCATTCTAGTTCTCATACTTCTAGTCATTGCTTTGATTTAATTCACTGTGACTTATAGGGACCCTTTTCAGTTTCTACCATTGATAATTGCAAATATTTCCTAACCATTGTAGATGACTACTCATGATGCACTTGGATTTATCTTCTTAAACAAAAATCCCAAACTCAAGCCATCTTGGAACAATTTTGTATCATGATAGAAACACAATTTTCAAAAAAGGTTAAATGCATTAGAACAGATAATAGGACTGAATTCATCATGTCTAATTTTTTTTCTCAAATGGGTATTTTGCACCAATTGAGTTGTGTTGAAACCCCTCAACAAAATGCTATAGTTGAGAGAAAGCATCAACATATCTTAAATGTTGCAAGAGCACTTAGGTTTCAATCCAACATACCTTTGCATTTGTGGGGGCATTGCATTCTCACAGCTACTTACTTGATTAATAGAACCCCATCTTCAGTTTTAGGTCATAAAACTCCTTTTGAGGTTCTTTTTGGTCAAGTTCCAACTTACACTCATTTAAGAGTTTTTGGTTGTCTATGCTATGCATCTACCCTTTCTCAAAATAGGACTAAGTTTGATCCAAGAGCATCTAAATGTATCTTCCTTGGTTATCCTATTGGGGTTAAAGGTTACAAGGTCATGAATCTGTCTACCAAAACTATTTTTGTTTCCAGGAATGTCTACTTTCATGAAACTGTCTTTCCTTTTGCCACTGCTGCACAAAATTTTTCTGATCCTTTTCTTATTGAGGTCAATGCTCCTATACCTAATACAGATCACTTTGTAACTCCTGTCAGCATACCAGATGCTTCTATTGAGCCTTCTTCTCCTTGTACTTCCTTGAATTCCCTTACAAATTCCTGTTCTATTTCTTCACCTAGTCCAACCAATCCTCCCTGCTTGCCTTCTGTTTCCTCAAATTGTCTTGATACTGCTGTTTTTGTTCCTAACATTCCCAATGCAAATCAGCACCCACCTAGAAGGTCCACCAGAGCTCACAAAACTCCAGTATATTTACAGGATTTTGCTTGCAATTCAGCTGCTGTATCACCTTCATCTGCTCCTTCCCATGCCTCAGGGACTCCTTATGACATTGTAGATTGCCTCACCTATTGTCATTTGGATCCACCTTATCAATCCTATATCCTATCTGTCAGTCATGGTCCTCCAGCTCCTCAATACTTCCATCAGGCTGTTCAAGACCCTCTTTGGAGGGATGCTATGGATAAAGAGATCCAAGCCTTAGAACAGACCAATACTTGGGTGCTTACTCCTTTGCCACCAGGTAAAAGACCTATTGGGTGTAAATGGGTCTATAGAGTGAAGATGAATCCTGATGGCACTATAGAGAGATATAAAGCAAGGTTGGTTGCTAAAGGCTACACCCAACGGGAAGGCCTTGATTTTTTGGAAACATTCAGTCTTGTTGCTAAGACTGTATCCGTGAGGGTGTTGATTGCTCTTGCTTCAACAAAAAGGTGGCCTTTGCAGCAGTTAGACATCAACAATGCTTTCCTCCATGGTGATCTTGATGAGGAGGTGTACATGGACTTGCCTCCTGGTTTTCACAGTAAGGGGGAGTCCACTAGTTCCACTTCTTCCACTCCTTTGGTATGCAAATTGATTAAGTCCCTATATGGTCTAAGACAAGCTTCAAGACAATGGAATGCCAAGCTCTCTGCCACCATTATGCAGCTTGGTTTCAAGCAGTCCCAGGCAGATCATTCCTTGTTTGTTCATGCTGATGGTTCTTCATTCACTGCATTATTGGTCTATGTAGATGATATGATAATTACAGGAAATGACCCAACTTGTGTTGCAAAGTTAAAATCCTTATTAGACCAAAAATTTGGGATTAAAGACCTTGGTTCCCTCAAGTATTTCTTGGGATTGGAGATTGCACGGAGTGCTAAAGGAATTAGCATTAACCAAAGAAAATATGCTCTTGAGGTTTTAAAGGAGGCAGGAATGCTTGGTTGCAAACCTGTCAAGGCACCAATGGAGCAACAATTAAAGCTATCTAAGGCAGATGGGGAGTTGATTAAAGATGCAGGGCAATATAGAAGGTTAATAGGGAAATTGATGTATTTGACCTTGAGCAGACCTGACATAGCTTTTGCAGTCCATAGGCTCAGTCAGTTCCTAGCTCAACCTCGAATTCCACACATGAAGGCAGCCACTAGAATCCTTCAATACATCAAAGGAACTCCAGGACAAGGGGTGTTCTTTCCTGCTGAATCAGACCTACAGCTAAAGGCATTTTGTGATGCCGACTGGGCAGGTTGCCCTGATACAAGAAAATCTATGACTGGTTATTGTGTCTTCCTAGGGGATTCTTTAATTTCTTGGAGAGCTAAAAAGCAAGACATAGTGTCAAGGTCATCTGCTGAAGCAGAGTATAGGTCCATGGCCACCACCACTTGTGAAGTAACTTGGTTGCTTTACTTGTTAAGAGACTTGCACATTCATCATACAAGACCAGTGCTATTATACTGTGACAACCAGGCAGCCATACATATTTCTACAAATCCTGTATTCCATGAGAGATCAAAGCATATAGAGGCAGACTGCCATATAGTTAGAAACAAAGTCTTGGATGGCACCATCAAGATGTTTTATGTCTCTTCAAGGAATCAGCTAGCAGATATATTCACAAAAGCACTTAGGGTTGAACAATTCTCAAAGTTGTTAGGAAGGCTAGGAGTCATCAATATTTTTGCTCCTAAAATTCAATATCCAGAGTATGCAAAACACAATCAAGATGCAAGAGCTTTGCTCTTGAGGGGGAGTGTTAAAATGACAAAGCAAAATGATTCCCTACATCAAGGAGAAGTCCACTTTGCAAATCAGACCAGCTCACAAACACAAGATAACAGAGGCATTGATCAAACAGTTGCTATGGCCTTGATTGAAGCAATGCCACACTATGATCAGTTCTTGTGTTCAATGGAATAGATGCAGCCACGTATGCAAGGATTGATGGAAGCTGATTAAACACGTGTGGAGTGCAGCTGTAACTGATTTTCCTCTGTTTTAGGGAGTTGGTTATTGTAACAGAGAGTTAGTTATTGTGACAGTTGGCCTTGATGCCTTAGTCTCTGTATATATAAAGACAAGGCTTGTATGTATTAAACACTTAGTTTTTCTTTACTCTTCATCAAATAAACGAGTCCATTTTATTTAGATTGAGAGTATAGAAATTTTATACTAACCTTCAATCAAAGAAAATCTTATTTTCTGTTTAAGAGAATAACTTACTTTCGTATTTGTTAGGGGTCTTTGTGCAGCAGTGACATGCGTCTCGCTTTGAATCTTTTGATATGTTAGTGGCTAGACTTTGGTTTTTTTGGGTAGTCAAGTCCGGTACTTACGCCAATGGGTTGTCCATTGCTCGCTACCTTTGCGATTTCTCCTAGGCAAAAGACAGTATAATAAGTAATGAAAATAATAAATTAATGTGAAAAACAGTGTTCTAATGTATGGATTATTTTAGCATGATTTGAGTTATGAAGCATAATTAAATTTGAGAAAATATGTTAGGCTATGAAGCATATACGAGTACATATGAAGAAAATATGTTTAGATTAATATAAGCAAGTCCAAGCACGTATCTTTGACAGTATTAAACAAATATATTTGCATGTGCCCAACTTAATTTATGTATGGTTTTAAATCCATGACAACAAATACATTAAGCAAGGTTTTATGCAGATTATATTTCAGGCATGGTTTTAATATGTTTATTATAAATCCTCAAACCCAAAAGTATGTTCCACCACAATTTTAATGAAATATGTTTTGTATTTTCTGTTTAATGTTGTTAACAATTTCTAATTTTAATAAGATTTTTCTCAAAGAAAATGAAGTGATACACATTGAGAAGACTTTGAAACCCAATGGCATTGGTTTATTTTGTTGTTGAGGACTTTGGAACTTTAAAAAAAAAAAACCAAAGTCATTTCTTATGAACTCAGTTTTTTATTTTATGTTTTTATTCTTTGGTTTAATAACTGATTATTATTTTCTTTGGTTTCTCAATGCTTATGAAATCGTCTACAAAACATAAATTTACAAGAAAAATAAGATAAATAATTGAGAAATCTTTTCAAAAGAAACTTTTTATTAATAAAAAAAAAGTTACATCACAAATTGCATTTTCTAACTTTGCTTAAAATACAACTTCCCATCATCCTTCTCATTCTAAAACGTATTTATAGGAAGGATCTAATCCTTTAAGAGATAAAATAAGTCAAATAACACCGTCCTACTTCTTCTTTTAGGATCCGTTTGGATAAAAATTATTGTTGAAAACTGAAAATACTGTAGCAAAATAATTTTTAAATGTGTGAATAGTATTACGAGACCCATTTTTAATAAAAAATTGTCAAAAAAGTACACGCACAGTGCGCGCTTGCCCCTCTTGTCCCCCCCCCCCCCCCCGCGCAGCAGAACCGAAAAAAAATAAAAAAAGCAAAACGTGAGAACTTAAACGCAACAAAATTTAAGCTGAATCCAAATGAATACTTAGAGAGAAAAGAACTTAATTAGGAAAAAAAAAATCCAACTTCAACTAGGGAAAAGAAAATTCTAGTAGAACCATTAAAAAAAAGCCCACCCCAAAAGAACCAAATTTTTGTAAAACCATAGAAGCCCAAATCTGATCCATTGGGTCCACTCATTCTCTCTCGTCACCATGTTCGGTATCACAAGTTGTAGAAGAACCCGCACAAATCGCATTCGCCATTTTTATATTTTTAACGGATAAGTAAAACTTCGTGTTTTCAAAATTCCCTCACTCCTAGTCTCAGTCTCAGTAGTTAGTATGGGTGTGAAGAACTTGTGGGATATCTTGGAATCATGCAAGAAAACTCTACCACTTCACCATCTCCAGTAAGTTTCCCACTTTTCTTTTCTCTTTTTCTCGCCAACCAAACAGACCCTAATGATTATTTTTCTTTTTGGATTTATGTTTGGTTTTTAAAATTTTGAATTATGGGATTTTAGGAACAAGAGGGTGTGCATAGATCTCTCTTGCTGGATGGTTCAGCTTCAAAACGTTAGCAAATCACACTCTTGTATAAAACAGAAGGTTTATCTCAGAGGTCTCTTTCACCGCCTCAGAGCTCTCATTGCTGTTAATTGCACCATTGTTTTTGTTACAGGTACTTAATTCATATGCTTTTTTCTTTCTGGGTTTTCTTCAATTCTGTCATTTACTTTTTAAACTAGATGTGGGTTTTTAATTTAATCTTTTACTTATTGTGAAGATTGGGTTTTGGGTTTTGGGTTTTTTTTGTCAAAGAATGACTAATGTGGCACTTGATTTTTTGGAATAGTTTGCATAGATGAAAATGAGACTCTTTTAATGTCACCGTTCTCTGTATACATTCTATGTGCGAGGGATTTGGCCCCTTAAGCGGTTAATGTATGAATTCTTGCTTATCTATTAAGTATATGAAAACAGTGTATTCAGTTAAGATGTCATTGCTTTCAGAGCATAGCATTTTACCACATATCTTAATTTTAAGTAATCTTTGCTGCCTCTAGATGGATCAATTCCTGCTATTAAGTTATCAACTTATAGACGCCGCTTAAATTCAGGAAGTGAGGTGAGAAACCTTGTGTGCAAATGCAATCACTGTATGTTGTTTACTTTCTTTTAATCTTATTTTGGGTCTTTTTTTTTTTTTTTTTTGTTGGAAAGTTCTTCATACTAACTTGATTTGGTTTATGAAGGCAGGTTACTCAAGATGATAGAAACTTGCAAAATGTTACCTCTCTACGAAGAAATATGGGATCTGAGTTTTCATGCATGATAAAAGAGGCTAAAGTTTTGGGCATGGCACTTGGCATTGCTTGCTTAGATGGGTAATGTCTACTGCTAAAGTAAAATTTTTCAATATAGGATCATAGAAGCAAGAACTCACTATTTTTTTGTCAAATAAAGGAATATTAAATTTATCTACATGAAATCTTTTAATGGGTTTAATGAATACAGAAGTGTAACAAATGGAAACCAAAAGAATGAAATAAATAAATATAAAAAATTTATTTTATCTTATTAATCTAACCAATCTTGAAAAAAAATTTCTTGTCTAATCTAGACTTTTCAGGTCTAGTATGGTTTATTTTGCATGATATTATGGTAAATCATGATGCACCACTTTATTTTATAAAAATATATATGGGAATATGTTTTCCTTAAAAGAGGAGAGAAGGGCTTCGATTCATGGAAATTCTTTGTGAAAAAATATTAGCAACCCCCCCAACCCTTTTTTTTCTTCTATTGTAAACAAAAAGACCTGGACTAACTCTATATGTTTTTATTTTATTTTTCTAAAATTTAGGATTGAGGAAGCTGAAGCACAGTGTGCATTACTAAACTCAGAATCGTTATGTGTGAGTACACTTTTTACTGTTAGTCATATCGGGATTATTCCATAGGAGATGTATACTATGCACTATCATATTCTCATCATAAAAAATCACTGACATTGTTATAATCATTATCATTTTTCATTAACATTACCAAAACGACCATCAGGATGGATGTTTCACTTCGGACTCAGATGTCTTTCTTTTTGGTGCAAGGACCGTGTACAGAGATATATGCCTTGGTAAGTAGATTCACATTTGGTTGCATATTGAAATTCCTTAGAGTAACTTGTTTTTTTTGTACTAATTATGCATCCATTTTGATAATAAATTAGGAGATGGTGGTTATGTCACTTGCTATGAAATGATAGACATAGAGAGACGGCTTGGATTTGGAAGGAACTCATTGGTAAGTTTCTAATTGTAAATGTAAAATATTTAAGAAGCTTTTTACAAAAAAAAATGATAATTCCTTTGCTATGCAATTAATTAACAATTACAACAACCAAGCCTTAGTCCCAATTGTTTTGAGCTTGGCTATGGATCCTTAACAGATTAGTCACAGACAGCTATATGTATACTTTTCTCCCATAGGCAAGTGCATCCATAATACTTAGTAATATCTTCAAAGTTTATTGCTCACCTGATGCAACAATAATGAGCAACTTTGAGAGAAGGCCAAAATGGTGATACTAAGCTGCAAAAGCATTACATCTTGGCTTTAAGATATGACAAGAAGCCCTCCTTCAACTCCTTTAAGAAGCTATGTTCTTCTATGTTACAAGACCTGAAATGATATAGCTCTGTTTTAGAAATTGTAGTTCGTGAGAGCTTCTCATTTGGAACTGATCACGTGTGCGTGCGTGCGTGTATGTATCTGTGGATGCATGGGTGTCTAGCTTTGTCTCAATAATATTGATCGCAATCTGCTTCATTTTCTCCTTAAGAAATGGCATTTTAAAAATGTTTTTATCTAAGATTCTACTTTTATATATTCCATTTGAGTCAAGCTTCCTCCTCTTGTAACAAGCTAGGTGACTCGGTAACTTTTTGGATAAGTAACTCAGTAACTTGTGATCTTCAGATTACCCTTGCACTACTTCTTGGCTGTGACTACTCTCAAGGAGTTCATGGTCTGGGTCCTGTAAGTTCTAAACCTGTTCTTTCTCTTTGGTGGACTACATTCTTCTTTATGTTCCTATCAAATCTCATTTAGAATGGTGAATGGAAGCTTATGCTGTTGTACTAAAATTTCCCTGTCTTCAGGAGTCTGCTTGTCAGATTGTTAAATCAGTTGGAGATAATGTTGTCCTTCAAAAAGTTGCCTCTGAAGGACTGTCCTTCGTAAAAAAGAAAAGAAGTTCAAAGAAACAGGGGGCTGTTTCCAAGTGCAATAATAACAAGGAGAACTCACTGGATCATGATATGAATGTTAATGGTGAATTCTAGAAACCTTCTATAGTTCATGTAACAGGCCTGCATGTGGTTCTATTATGCTTTTTTGAAACTTTTTTGCAAGCTAATGAACTCTGTCTCAAGTGGCACTTTCTCATCCAATAAGAATGGGGAGGGTCAGGTTATGGGTACAAAACCCACTAGGTGTAAGTGTGTGCAACAACAATAACCAAAATATTAACAAGGCCTTAGTTCCAAATTTTGGGTCAGTTATGGATTCTCAACAAATTAGTCAAGGTCGACCACATGTGTTATTTTCCTCCATTCTATTTTATCAGTCTTTGTAACTTCCTTAATTGACACGGTAGTATAGGATAATGATTTTTGATCTTTGAGAAAAAAGGTTGTGATAAAATTGGGTTTTTGGGTGACTTTAATAAATCACTTATAAAATGCTTTAGTAGGTATTTTCTGACACAAAAAATAATTGCTATGTGTGCGTGTGTGTGTGTGTGTGTGTGTGTTTGGACTTTGTGTGGACATTTTTCTCATGCTTTTATAGGATTTGCATCATAAGTGAGGGACTTGTTTTATCCTCTAGTTATATCTATATATAAAAAATGTGAAAAGGGGTGGAGGAAGACCTAAAATAACGTGGTAGCCAAGGAGGGTGGTTGATTTTTTATCTGGGTGGAGGATTTGGTTTGGGATGCACTATTCGGTGATTTGGAATTTTTCACCGTTATGTTTGATGTGGCTAGAGGTTGGGACATGGGGCGATGACAAGTGCCTTTCACCAAAAGTTACAAGTCATGGTGTTCGAGTCCAAGAAACTCTCCAAAACAAATTAGGAGTAAGGCTACCTACCATGATCTCTTCAAGATGCCTGCAAAAAATGGGAGTTTTGTGCATTGGGTATTACCTTTTTAAAAAAAAATTTTAAAAAAATTATTTTTGATGTGGCTATTGTGGAAGGAGCGCAATCATTGGGTCTTTGAGGATAAAGTCAATTTAAAGAACTAGCTTGAAGTCTTGCTACTTCAATCTTTGTTCGATTGGTCATGTGTGTGGGGTCTCAAATAATACCTCTTTTGTGTAATTTTGTAATTCTTTTAGGTTATGGAGTACTTATCATCATGAGTCGGTTGAAACCTTTTTCATTAATAACTTATTTTACCAATAAAAAAAAGTGTGAAAAAGGATATGATAATTAAAGACATGACAAAGAGCATGATTTTGGACGAGATAATATGATGGAGAAAATATGTGGTCAACCCTAAATTAGTCTATTGAGATCCATAGCCAATCCCAAAATTTTGGGATTAAGGTTTTGTTGTTGCTATTTGTTTTATAGCTATGCATGTGTTTTGATCATCAGTTCCAAATCTTTGGTTTTACAAATGGAAGACTTCACATTGCTGTTACCATTGAACATTTTTGGGTCTTGTAGGAAGTAAGCATGATTCACAAAAGGATGATCAGAACTTGCAAGTTATTGATGCATATTTGAAGCCCAAGTGCCACTCGGCAGATTCTGATGCTGTGCATAGGTAAAAACATCACTTTGGTTTTCTGCTTGTTTGGTATTCAATGGGTTATGCCTCATACTGTTCTTTAGTTGTTTGAGGCTTGGCAAGGAAAGTTTGTGCAACATCGTCACATTGAGGTTTGGAAATTAGTGCCTCACTGCTTGATTTGGTGCATTTGGCGAGAAAGGAATGCTAGAAGTTTTGAGGGTTGCGAACGCTCTTTGCTGGAGATTAAGTCTTTTTTCTTACACACTCTATTTGAATGGAGTGTGGTTTTTTCTCATTTTTCTTGTTCTTCCTTTTCTATTTTTTTTGAACGTTGTTCTTTTGTTTCTTGATTTCTGCCCCCATAGTACATCCCCAATGTACTCGGCTTGGCAATCTTTTTTTTTTAATTAATAATATTCTTATGTCATTTATCAAAAAGATATGTAATACATTTGGACCTTTTTTTCTTTTTTTCCCCTTTTAGTCCCTTCGTGTAACTTATAGATGATTTGTTATACACCATCTTTCATTTCTTTCTTCTGCTCCAGTCATGTCTTAAACTCTAACGAACTCAACCAGTCAACCCCCTGCCCAAACCCAAAAGCTGAACAGCAGCTGTAAGGTTGTGGCTTTTGATAATTTTACAGATATGGGAATGCAACATGTATTTATATGAAAGGATCAATTAGGTAAAATTCTTTAAAAGAACCCAGTCTTTCTGATTCCATTAAAGTATTGGAAATAATGATATTTGTCAGTTTATTTCCTTCACCCCCCAAAATCCAATAGAATGTCCTGTCTTTTTCCCAGGCTTTTCTGATAAAAGCACATATGATGTGATATTACTCCCAGCATGTCAAGCATTGCTGTTTTTTAAATCTCCATCCCCATTCTGTGTTAGGAATGCATATTTCATTGTAACTGAGACTAATATGCAACTTCATTTGGTTTTGGCAAAGCTAATTTACTCAGCCAAAATTCTATATACTCTGGCTGATTCTGCCAAGTGTTATGTTAAACGTCTATATGATGGCATTTTGAGCTGGAAGTTTAATTATGTCAGTTGAGTATTTGGCCCATGGAAAATATTTTAATGATAGAAATACTTTAATGCAATGAAGCACTTATCTGTAGATCAGTTCCATATCATCTAGTCTCTAATATTATTATGGTAAGAATATTTTGGTCTTTTAGGAATTATCTTTTTAAGAAGACAAGTTATATGTATAGGACAAGTTACTTATAAACTGGGAGAATTTTTTTTTCTTCACCAGTGGGTATTATAATTAATGAGCTTTTGAGAAATTAATAAATAAAGGGCTTGAAAATAGACATGAATACACCTTTAAATTTATTATTTGCAAAGGCATAGCATGTATCTCATGCAAAATGCTACATGAGTCCCAGCACCTGATATCTGCATGAAAATCACCATGTAATAGTGCTAGAGTTGGTAGTACCTGTTAACCTCAATTTCCTGTAATGGGCCACAGCATGTATATCAAGCTGAACCTATGCATGGTTCAATAGGGTGTGCCAAAAGCAGTGAAACTCAAGCTTTTACCGTACCATCAGCTGGGCAAGTTTTAGCTTTTCTTACACAGCCTGTATTATTCTTGGCCCATCTAGAACTGGATTTAGACTGTGGTAGTGTGATGCTTATATTGCAAAATCTTGGGAGTGAAGTACTGAAGTTGCTTTTTTATTGCTTTGCCGTTGTAGGGCACTTGCTCATTATCCTTTTCAACGTGCCAAGCTTCAGCAGATATGTGCTCAGTTTTTTGAGTGGCCTCTTGAGAAAACAGGTTCTTCATTCATTCCCTTGTTCATATTTCATGCCTTATATGGTCATGCACACATACATAAAATGTAAGAATTTATACAAGCACATTATTGATTTTGGTTGTCTTAAATAGTCAGAGTTTGTAGTGGCTAAATGGAAGTCAAGGATTTTGGCTATTGTCCTGGTAACTCCCAAAAAAAAATTCTCATGTGAAGTCAGAATGTCAGATCTTTCCAATGGTTAAAATTTTTGGTTTGTTTTTTACATTGGTTTAAAATTTTAAATTGTTTAAGTCTTCTAATTTGGATCTAAAACTTGGTGGATTAGGAAAATATGCTGTAATTGTAGGATGCTTATATTTGAGAATTGTCATGCCAGATGCTTCAAGAGCATGAACCCTGTCCATCTGCATGCATCACTTGTTTGTTCCGAAAGATCTGCAGAACGTTATGGGTTCTATAAATCTTAGTTAAAAAACTTAATACATATTGAACAAGCTCAAGTATAAAGTATTTCACCAAGAGTCTTGCAGCTCAATGGCATTGCCTAGTCTGCTTCCTGAGGAGAACTAGGATTCGAATCCCCCCTCTCCCACTTATTGTAATGTTTGAATTAAAAAAAGAAAAAGAAAAAGCACAAGTAATTCAAAATGCCTGGCATATCTATATCTAATATATATGTGGTATGAATATGTGAAGATTTTGGGTAGGGCTTGGATATGGCACGTATCGATTGAGGTAAAAATTGATTGTTCTTAAGGAAAAATAGGGATTTCAACAGATATAAGTGAGGATATATTTTACATTCCCTGTGCTTGTTCTATTTTCATAAATTCATTACACAAGAAAAAAAAAAAAGTTTTAGACCTTCAAAATTCTAAATCTTCATAAATGTCTAGCATGGGTTTGGATTAAAAAAAAAAAAAAAAATCCTCATAGTTTGTTTAATTATTTGTAGCTATTTTATGCCTTTAAAGTTTGTTATTCATCTTTTTTAAACTAAAATTTGGCACATTTATTACAAACTATTAATAAGCTTAACCCTGTCATATCATATCACATCCCAGATTAAAGAAATGAAGTATTGCTGGTATCCGTATTGTATCTTATTGGCATTTGTGCTTGATGCTTCACAGATAGTTATTGTTTTCTCAGTTTCCTACCCATGGTCTTCACAATATATTAATTCATGGTTAATGTTATACATTCACTAAGACAAACATACTGTGTCCATATTTCTAGGTTTTTGGGATTTTCTGTCAACACAATTTGCTTGTCCAAAATCATAGAAAATATGGGAATTTTTTGAGGTTACAGGGTGTCATAAAATATAATATCTGTGACGTTTCCTAGATTGTATGGCAAATCGGTCTATTATATGTTCTTCCAGTTTTTTTTTTTTTTTTTGGCCTTCTTATTTTTGTTTTTTTACCTTATTCATGATTCATATCTCAGATGAGTATATCCTTCCAAAGATTGCTGAACGAAACTTACGGCGATTTTGTAATTTGCGATCAACTTCATCAGATCTAGGACTGAAGCTTCCATTACACAAGGTACTACTTTTTTTTTTTTTTTTTAACACTAATTCCTTATTCATTAATGGTTTATTCAAGATAAATTGTGATGATAGAATTCTGTTTGGTCACTCATGTCCTATAAACTTGCACAGTTGCACCATTAGTACTACCCTGGAAAATTTTAAAAGTAGCATGTAAAGAATGAATGTCAATTGTCATTTGCATTATATTGAAAGCTATGCTCTATCCTTCTTCTTGGACTATTTTTAAAACTAGTAAGTTGCTCGTGTGTTGCATGGATATTATTGTAATATTTTATGTAAGATGTTTTTGGAGAATGTTGTACATGTACTAAAACATAATTGTTATAGAATTTGTTAGTAATGAATTCGTCATAAGAAGAAACAATTATAAATTACACACATATCCGTTATAATTATTCAGTTCAAGTAATGAGAAATAAAAAAAAAATTTGGGGGAAATATTTTAGAATAAAAGTTTATATAAAATGTGTCTTTTTCTTTCTCCGTAATTCTGAAACAAAATACACATCTCAAACACTCACAATCAATCACATTCTTTACAAAACTCACATATCTACAACATTTGACCTTAACATCAAAATCGTAATTGTCACTATTGTTACTCAATATAAAATGCAAGCTCTCCTTTCTTGGTTGTAGCCAACTCATACAGGTTAGGATTAGATGGGACAATAATGTTAGTACTAGGCGTTGTCGAAAGATTGAAGGCAAATGAAATCATTTTTGGTCTATTGTATTTGACATGGGATTGTATGAAGGGGTATGGATGGGTATATATAAAGGAGTAGAAGTGCAAGGGGTAAAAATGGTGAATTGAAATGCAAATAATTTTGTATGTATGTGTGAGGAATGAAAAGTCTTAAAATATTGAACTAAAGGATACAAAGAATATTTACTTTTTAATTAGAAAAGTCTTAAAACATTGAACCAAAGAATACAACGAATATTTACTTTTTAATTAGAAAAGTCTTGAAATATTGAATCAAATAAAATAAAATTTTAATATTTAATTTGATCTTATCTTTGACGTGGCACTTGAGAACTCTTTGTCAAGAATGTGCCACTCGACAGAACCTCATGCTTTCCCATTTGAGGTCTTTGCTTTATATATATATATATTTTGATGATTGATTGATTGGAGCCACTAGCTCTTTTGATGTCATGATATGCCAAGAAGCAATTCTGGCATAAATTTATTGTTAGTTACCGTTGAAAATAAGGTAACTGATTATATGTACTTTATAAAAAAGTGCAATGACTTTATCCATGGGACGTATAAATGCCCCCTACATTTAAACATAGTTGATAAAATCTGAGTGAATATGTTGTTTGTGCTTTTCTATCTTTAACCATCTTGTGGCATGTTAGGTTTACGATTCCTCTTTCATTTGACTAGTAATATTTCCCAATTACAGATACCAGTTAAATGCCCTGTCTCTAAAATTATCAAGCATCGAAAGGTTCAGGGAAGAGATTGTTATGAGGTCTCATGGGAGGATTTAGATGGACTTAAGACCTCCATAGTACCAGCAGATCTTGTAGAGAGGTAATGATTTTATCCTTTTGTAGTGACTTAAGTATAATGTTGGGTGGTGCTGCATCTAATCCGAGATGGATTTTGGGTTGCATGCACCTTGAAAGATTTTGTTTGAGATTGCAACTTATAACAGGCATGGAATCTTTTCTAGTGAAAGCTTAGGTTTTTTTAACAATCAATTAATAGAGAATGTTTCTGTTTTCCCCTTTTTTTTTTCTTGGAGTTTAGACCAATATGTAAGTAGAAAAAAGAACATATTTAAGTACAACAAATATTCTTAAATAATGCATTGAGAGGAACACTTCAAGAAGACCGTTCATATTCTATAGTTATTAATGAATTTCTGGTAAAAGCTTATTACTGTGTAAATGTTTTTTTTTAAAATATTTTCATGGCCCATACAGAGGGTATCCAGATCTACACCTGTAACGGGGCAAACAAAAAGTTCTACAATCATTTTTCAGATATTTCTTAGGGGTATTCTGGATAAGCAAATAGTATTTATCTCCGTTTTTATTTTAATATCTTTTAATACTGGAAAGTTCATTTTCCTTATCCTTTATTCTTTTTGTTTGTCCAAAGTGCTTGTCCTGAGAAGATTGTGGAATTTGAGGAGGAAAGAGCTGAAAGGAAGAAACAAAATCAGAGGATAACAAGGCCAAAGAGATCAGAAAAGGGATCTTCTGTGACTGAAATTGATCTAAAACTCCAAAGACTATTACTTGACATTGAATTAGAAAGCAGTTCTGTTTGCAATGCCTCCTTTTCTTTAAATGTGGAGATATCAGAAAGCCGTACTGCTGCACCAGAAGTTGATCTAACAAACCAAGATCTGAGGCTTGATCCAAAGAGCAGTGATGATATATCTTGCAATGAAGTTGGTCCAAGTACTGCTAAAAGTGAGGTCATTGATCTCTTAAGCCCTTCCCCGCCAAGACAATCCCGTATAGTATCCAAATTTCCAAAATCAAATGGTCAATGTATTGATGTAATTGATTTGAGTGAATCAGAAACTGATGTGTCTCCTGAACATGAGAGGAAGGCTAGAGAGTTACGATTGTTCTTAGCCAGCATTAGGGATGAAATCTCTTGAACAGCCATGAAGAAGTCTAATGTAATCGTAGTTTGGATTTTCCCAATGAAACTGATTTCGTGTCATGTACCTCTTCAGTCTCCTCTTTGTGGTTAGTAGAGATAGTGAGGTGTTTCCTTGTATACATCCTGTGTACTAAGGTTTGTTCTTTTCTTTTAATGAATTTTTTGCTTATAAAAAGAGAGTGTGTTGTATAACAATCATATTTAGATGTATTAACAAGGATACTGGATAAATTAATCTTAAGTCTCAAACGTAGGATGTAAAGTTCAAATTCTTTCATTCTCAGATCTATAGTTCTTGGCTTTAGACCTTTCCGGTAGTTTGTGATTTGGTTTCGAGCTAAAGATTGAATTCCATACTTCAATTTTGCCTGTGGATTTCAAGCTTATTACTTTTTTTTTTTTTTATTAATTATATTTTGCATATTATCAATGACAAATCAATTTCAACCTTATCAACATCATAAGCATAAGTTCAATCTTAAGGGGGGGTAAGGAGAATTTATTGAGCAGCACAGGAACTTGGGCTTGATTGGTTTATGTTATAAGAAAGTATTCTGAAAAATATGTGAAAACTTAGGCCTAATTGGTGTGTGTTTCCAGTTTATCACCATTTCAAGAACATAGTATGAAGATTCCGTTCTGTTCAAATATATTACATTTTACAGTGATTTTTGTTTTGTGATCCCCTGCCCTCCGCAGCCAGTTAGCATCCGAAGAAAAGCCAAACAAACCACCCTCATTCCTGTAAAAACCAGTTGGATTTTCTTAAGCTCATGCTGGCTTACGTCACTGTTTTCTCCCTTCATCCCTTCTTCTATATTTCCATGGTTTGTCACTATTAGTTATATTTGAAGGTCTGCTTTTGAGGAGCTCTGTACCAGCACCTCACCAGCTCCTCCATTAACATTGTTTCATGTTAGTAACAAGGATTTAACGAGTGATGTAGTCTGCTTGCTTTTCAGTTTCAATCTTTGGTTGAATATGCCAGTAATAATAAGCTTGCTTAATGTGCTCCCTTTTAGTACTTCCACCCTGCCAACTCACTGGGTTCCTATTTGTCTGATCAAGGCAGAGAGTTTCTCAGGCAGACTTTTTAACTTCAACTCTAAGATGAGAACCACTCCATAAACAGAGAACCTAGTGGGAAAAAAATCAGTGATTGGAATGTAGCATCTAAAATAAAAAAAGGAAGCTAATTTTTTGCTGGTAAAGAAAATACTAATCAAATTAATGTCAGGAACAAAAAAAGCTAGGCCTTTATTTCAGATGAAGTTCAAATTTGCTGCAATGAACAAGCCATCAATTCTTCCTCCACTTTTTCTTTCATTTGTTTTGTTCACCCTCACACAAAGATTGTAATACTTCACCAGGTAGGTATGGAAAGAAAATTAAACATAGGAATCACAAAACTTCTAAGTTTCAAATATGCCTTCCTTTTTTTTTTGGTCTGCATTTTACAGCAATAAAATCACCGATGAAGTTAACTGAATTGCTGCAGTCTACATAATTGAAAATTCAAGTCAAGAGAGGTGTCCTTATCAACCTATCCTAACCAACAAGAGCAGCGGTTGACAATTCCCATGGGCAATTAGATATCATAAGCTACTGCACAAGAATAAAACGATCACTTACTCAAATATTGTAGCAATGAACTACTGACAAGAATTTGTAAACCACTGCATGCCCTCATGCTGACCAGGTTGGCCAGTGTCTTTAAGCAGAGACCAATTACTACATTTCAAAAGGGCTGGAACAAAAGCAAATAACAAAGATAAAAGGGAAGATGACAAGATATTTCTATGCAATTCTTGCCTCTCCTTCACTGTCAGAATATTTTTTAGAGAGAGAGAGAGAGTGAGAACACCATTGGAAAAACTTACAGTTAAAAATTAGACACAACCCATCACATTCAATGCACCAAGTAAATGCTTGACTAACTGAAAAGAGACAGTGGTAGAAAAGCCAAAATGTTGGTGCTACCACTTTAGTTAGTGTCCAACGGTTCAGCACTTGTTTTGGGTGAAGGAATTGTTTTCAGATTGCTCTCTGGTGTCTGACTACAATGTGTTGCTGTAGCTGGCATAGGTGTTGATGTTGCTGGTATAGTTGTTGTTGGTGTCATAAAATATGTCTCAAATCCAGAACTAGGGTAATCTGGATTACCAGGGAACTGTGCGATCAAACCACCTGATGTGGATTGAATTTGGTTTGTAGATGAATGAAGGCTGCTACAACCAGGTAAATCAGAGAGGCTTGACAAGCGAGGTGGAGGAGCAAAGTCTAAGCCTTCACTTCTAAGGACATTACCATGCTCTTCATAGATGGAGGATGAAAGAAAATTAATGCCATGGCTTATAGGAAAGGGGGTTAGAGGCATAGACAGTATTGAACCTGGCGTCCACCCAAGCGAAGCTATTGGGCCTGTGACATTTGGAAAAACTGGTGGAGGCCCTCGATATGGTGAAAGATGGCTCGGCAACAAGGATTCTGGTGCTGCCCCAGCTATTCTTACTGCCAACACATGTCCATCCATTCTGTACCCATTCAAATGTGCAATTGCTGCAGCTGCATCAATTTGATTTTCAAATTTGACAAAGCCAAAGCCTTCACTAATTCCTGTAATTCGATTCTTCATAACTCTTGCTTTAGTAATCTTACCAAACAGAGAGAACAGCTCTATTAATCGGTTGTCATCCACATTTTCTGGTAGGTAGCAAACATAGAGGTTTGTATTATCAATTACTTTGTTAGGTCTGTCTTGTGCTTTTGTAGTTGAGCCAAGGCTGGTCACAGAACCCTGCCCAGAGCTGCTCTGTGGAGACATTGTTATTACTTGGCAAGTTTCTGTGGGATGGTTGTAGCTGCCACCTTTGTCACAGTGCACATCAATTGGATTTTGTACTTTCTCATACATCCCAGCTATTTTTACTGACAACATATGTCCATCCATTCTGTACCCATTGAAATGTGCCATTGCTGCAGCTGCATCACTTTGGTTTTCAAATTTAACAAAGCCAAAGCCTTTACTAATTCCTGTGGTTTGATTCCTCATAACCCTTGCTTTAGTAATCTTACCAAATGCAGAGAACAACTCCATTAATCGGTTGTCATCCACATTTCCTGGTAGATAGCAAACATAGAGATTTGATTTATCAATTTCTTTGCTAGGTCTGTCTTGTGTTTTTGTAGTTGAGCCAAGGCTGGACACAGAACCCTGCCCAGAGTTGCTCTGTGGAGACATTGCTATTACCCGGCAAGTTTCTGTGGGATGGTTGTAGCTGCCACCTTTGTCACAGTGCACATCATTTGGATTTTTTACTTTCTCATACATCCCAGCTATTTTTACTGACAACATATGTCCATCCATTCTGTACCCATTGAAATGTGCCATTGCTGCGGCTGCATCACTTTGGTTTTCAAATTTGACAAAGCCAAAGCCTTTACTAATTCCTGTGGTTAGATTCCTCATTACTCTTACTTTAGTAATCTTACCGAATGGAGAGAACAGCTCCATTAATTGGTTGTCATCCACGTTTTCTGGTAGGAAGCAAACATAGAGGTTTGTTTCATCAATTTCTTTGTTAGTTTTGTCTTGTGTTTTTGTAGTTGAGCCAAGGGTAGACCCAGAACCCTGCCCAGAGTTGCTCTGTGGAGACATTGCTATTGCCCCACAAGTTTCTGTGGGATGGTTGTAGCTGCCACATTTGTCACAGCATACCATTTTAAAAGTGGATTTCCATTGAGGGCAGGCAAAATACTGGTGCCCATGATCATGACAAACTCTGCACATATTTGTCTTCAGTGTGGCAAGTTCCTCTAACTGGGCCCGCTTATGCTCATTCATTCCCTCATCAATTGGTTTTAGTAGTTTCTCAATCATCCCAACTGCTGCATCCAATGATTTTTGGTTGTTGGCCTCTATATAGACATGCAAGTCTTCATCATTTTTCTGTGGATCTGTTGTTATGTCTTTACCTCTTAAACGGATCTTAGCCCCAGTTTCCTTCTCCATTCTCTTCTGTGTATTCCCAAGAGGACCAATTATAAGTCCAATAAAATTATAGGTAGGATATTCTTTCACCGGTATGTAAAGTTTCTTAAAAAGCTTCAAGGACTTACACTCCAAAGGTTGTTGAAGAGTGGGATTCTTCTGAATCAACTTGGATATAATATGTTGACGTTTTTGGAGAAGTTTCTGACGGAGCCTTTCTTGGCGTGTATTTATTCTGATACCAAAGTAATCGTACACTGGTTCGGGTGAAGGAGATCTTTCCTCCATAGGCCTGTCATCATGAAGCTCAGATGTCTGCAACTTTCTGCTTATGTCTACAAGTTCAGCTTTCAACTCCTGAATCTCTGACTCCAATTCTGATCCTGCAACAAGCTCTTTCCTTAAGTAAGGCAACTGAAGTGGACCTATCTGTTTCAGCTGCGAATCATCACTAATCCATTTGGTTTTTATTCCTTTATTAGCCTGATCATTCTCTGCTTTGTCCCATCTACTACGTCTTCGTTTTCCAGAACTCCCTGTACCTTCCTGTTGTTCAGAAGAACCTTTATCATCAAGTGTCAGGGCAAGCCCAGAGTGACCATGGAGATGAGAAGCAGCATACCAAGATTCTGATTCTGGTTTTAATGATTCCTCTTGCCTATATTTCTTTTGTGACTGATAACGTTGCAGGGAAACTGACTCGCCAGTTGATGCATCCAGTGACCTCTTCTTCTTGTATGAACTGTTAGGATCAGTGCCTGAGTGGCATTCAGATAGAGATGCTTCTGGTGGATCCTCAACTAGTTCTTCACTCCCATTGTTGTTGCAGTTAAAAAATGACTGAGCATCACATTCTGAAGGCTCCTCAATTTGTTCCAACAGCACCTCACTTGCTTCCTCTTCCAGTTCCTCAATTGGATCCTCTTCCGGATCCTCTTCCAAGTCATCGCTTGGTTCTTTTTCTACCTTATTTCCTACTTCCTCACTTGATTCCTCTTCTGGATCCTCTTCTACTTCACTTGGTTCCTCTTCCGGATCCTCCTCTACTTCACTTGGTTCCTCTTCCGGCTCCTCCACAAATGGCTCATTAGCAATGTAATTCCTGTATGAAGAAGACAGAGGAAGACATTTACCAACTGCTTTCTCCTCTGATCTTTTTTCTTTGATGTCATTCCTTGAAACTCGTGAAAACTTTTGGTTCCTCATTGCACCTAGGTCCTTACCCTGTTCCTACACGTAACACAGTTTTTTTTATTATAGAGAAAACACCTCAAATCAGCGCTATTGCAGCATCTGAGATTTCAAAATGCACCAGAAAAATGAAACAAGTAAAAGGCTAACGAAAAACAACCCTCCTAAGCAAAATTAGCTACAAGGAATACAGAAAGAGAAGGAAGACAAGCAAAACAAATTTATTTTGATACACAAAAGAAATATTTTGTGATTTTTATTTTTCTAGTTACCTACTATTGCTACTTATACAAATGATCTAACTGACTACGAATTACAGTTCTCAATAAGGTAAGTCTGAATTTATGGATAGTGAAGTGAAGGGTCATGGCTTCCTGGTCACCTCAGCAGTTAGGAAGAGGATGCATTACATCTAATAGCCTAGCTAAAATAGGTAGCAATGTCCAACCCCAGTCGTCTTCTTTGTATTGCTTTGCAAGCAACCACATTCCTTGGGCAATATCACTACCCCATTGCATATTTTTTTGATAGATAAGATAGGATTTGAACCTATGGCGTCAACTCCATGTCGATTACTCTTTACCATCATGCCTAGACAACGTTTTTCCCAAACTGGTATTAACAATGTTAGAGCTTTGAACTAACTTAGCTGGACAATAAAATTAAAGAGCATAAATCAGCAGTGCCCTACATGCCATTATCTTCAATATTAATGCAATAGATGAAGGGTATGAAAGAATAAGAGAAACCCTAATATTGATTTGTTATATATCTCCTGCTTTCTTAGCTCTCAAGCTTTCATATTTATCATTTTTACCAAGTTTCAACAACTGGGTTAGCAAAAAGCAAGCATTTTTACTTCCTCATAATAAATGAAACAAAGCATTGAATGTAGAAGCTGATAATCAAGTCTAAAAATCCCAAAAAAATGAAAGTATGAAACAGGTCTATTGGCAAAAAATAAGAGTACAATAAGAAACAACAACAACCCCATGAAATAGTTTCAAAAAGAAACGAACCTTTGCTCTTTTGTGAAGCGAAACCAAGACCCAGAAGCAGAAATTACTCCTTCGTTCTCTGTATTCTGCAATGGTGGTGGATGGAAATGGTGCTTTTTTTCAGATCAATGAACTGATCTCTGAGAGACTGAAAGCTAAATATGGAAAATTATGTACTTTGTAACAACTGGCATGTCACACAAATGGGCAATGCAAATGGGCCCTATTTATTACACGTGGAGGATGTGGCCGTGGCATTGGCTTAAGAATAACAGGAAACAAAACTGCGCCTGTTTTGGTACTGAGATTTGAAACGGTTTTCTGTTTTAAAAAACAGAAAAAGAAAGAAATGTGAGGTCCACCAATAAATCTTTTGTTTTACACTAATGCTATTTTCAGAACAGTTTTTTTTTTTTTTTTTTTTTAAACACCTCTTGAGTTGTTTTCAATTTTCACAATTTGTTTTGAGTGGGAATAGTGTAATAAAATCAGCTTTTATTTTTTATTCAATTTTTTTTTTAATTGTTTGTCATTTCTTTGTCTCTCTCTCTTGCTTATTGACCGGATCTGGGCTGAGCCAAGCTTCGCTAAAGCGGTTTGATTATAAATTTATAGAATAATTTTATTGAGAAATAATAAATTAATGATTTAAGTCTAGATTAAGTCAAGCAATCATCTCTAGAGAGGGACTATTAAAAAAAGAGAAATGATATGTTCACAGTATTTGTAATTATATTAATAACTAGTCGCAACCTCGCGCGACGCGTGAGAATATCTAATTATTTTAAAATAAAATGTAATATATACTTTATTTTTTAAAATATTCATAAATTTATATATTAAAACTAACATACTGTTTTCCCACAAGAGAATTTCATTTTAAATGTATTAAACTATTAACTAAGAAATTTTATTTTTTTATATAACTAGTTACGAAACCAACAAATTAAGGGCAAGGGTCTTCTTCTTCTTCTTCTTCTTCTTTTTTTTTTTTTTTAAAGTAATGAATTTGTGTTCCCTATAAATAAAAAATTATATATATTATTTTATATTAAGATTATTTTCATCTATTCATATTATGAGCCAATTTGCTAGTGATAGAATATAGTGTGGATTAAAATTTTCCAATTATGATATTTAGAAAAGAATGAGAAAAATAGCTTTTTCCCACCATTAGTAAATTTCAACTTGTAGCATCCTATTTTAATGTTATCTTTTATTCCAAACCAATCTATCTCTTTTGAAGTATACAAAGTATAATCATGATCTCTTTTCTTGAATACATTACTTATATATCTCAATACATCCATAAAAATACATCGAATCAAAACATACCTATATAAAAATGCTTTGCAAAAAACAAAATGTCTCATCAATCATCGTTTTGCAGAATGTCATATCAATCATCGCTTACCAATGATTATTTATAATATATTAAGATTATTTTCTTTGCAGAAACTGCAAATTTGTCCAATCAAAAAGATTATAGAATAAACAATTATTTCCATAATCTCATAATTAAGTTTCTATATGCATCATTATAATAATTAATAATAATAACAACAACAACAACGAAAATAATAATCAAAATACAATTGCGAAATCTAAAATATGTCACTCATTCAATTATTTCCATTTTATTAACCTTTGCTTTTATCTAAATAAGTGGTACTATAGAGTATTTCTAATACAATTGTTAAGAGTACTTTCTCTACAAAAACTACAATTTTGTTCACTCAAAATGATATAAAAATAAACAAATCTTAGTAAAGTCTCATAGTTTAACATCAAATTGAATCACTAAAAAAAAGGATTTTTTTTAATCGGGAATTGGAATACCAAAATACCTAAATATTCATAAAAGTCGATACAAATTTGCCAAAAAGAGAAAAAAATGTGAAGTGACAATTAAATCAACAATAACAAAAAGAACCATTAGGGGGAAAAATTGGTTAAAACAATAAAAAAAAAGCATCAAAAGAGACAAAATTGGAGAGAGAGAGAGAGAGAGAGAGAGAGAGGATTGACCTTTTTTGCAGTGAACAACTTGGAAGGAATAGGGGAGAGAGGTGGAAATGAAGTAAAAGAAATTTATAAGAAAATCAAGTTGGAAGAGGAAGAGTGAAAGAAGATGAAAGGTTTAAAAAAGTGAAACCATAGAATTTATGAATATGAAAGTTTGGAAGGGTGAAAGTAGATAAAAAATTTAAAAAAGTGAAATCGTAGAATTTATGAAGATATAAAGTAGAAAATTTAAAAATTTATAAAGGAAATCAAATGAAAAATTTAAAAAGCCAATGATTGGAGAAGACGAAAAATTGAACTAAGAAGACAATGGTTGAAAAAGATGAAAGGTTAAACAAAGTAAAAATTGCAAAAATTAAAAAAATTAAAGAAAAAGGCTACTAATGACATGGCACAAAAAGAGCTTTTGTAAAATTTATTTTAAAGTTTCCATTATTATATAATAGTATAGATAGATATTGTTTTTGGTTTTAGATTCTTCATTGATTTTATTGCTTAGTTATTATATCTAAATTAAAGTAAATGAATGTGTAAAGACAAAGTTATATATAAAGTTAAAACTGCTCAAGATGACGTAAAGTCAATTTATATATATTTATATATTTAATATTGTTAACAAAATTTAGGAATAAAAATTAAAAAAGAAAAAGAATGATTATGTAGTCAATGACATGGCGGATGAGGTGGCGCAATATGAGCATATTAATAATAAATGCTATTTTAGATATATATATATATATATATATATTAACTTCTCCATGCACCATGTGTAGTGTGTAAATTTAATTATGATATATATCCAAAATAAATCAAAATAAATATTAAATTTATTTTAAATTACCTTAAACATTGGAAGTAGAATTTTAGTTAAAAGTAAAATATTAAATTTTATGTAATAGAGTTTCCTGTAGCATAAATTATTGGTAATTAATAGTGTTTAATCTACAGTAAATTATTTTATAACAATTAATGATAGTCATTAAAAAAGAAAGTTGATCAATGCAATCTATCATACTCAAAGAGAGAAAATAGGAATCTACCTCAGAAGCCTATACCAAAACTAAAAGGAAGAAAAATAAAATTGATGTTAAAAAATTATATAGATTACAACCTTAGATTGAGTATTACTTAGTATCCGTTTTGGATACACGGCTGCGTTTTCTTCTTCGCATTTTTTCTTTTTTTTTTTTAAGCCATAACTTTTGACTATTCTCATGTGAACAGTTTATTCGTGTACTATTCACTGGTTTTACAAACTTCACTTTTCAACAATTTTTTCATTAAAAATAGGTCTCACGATACTATTCATACATTTTAAAATTATTTTGCTACAGTGTTTTCAATTTTCAATAATAAATTCTAAACAGACCCTTAACGAGTTTTCAACCATCTGTAGGATCCATTGATTCTCCTATAACAACATTGAAAAAAGAAAAGAAAAGAAAATATAAAATAACATATACCAATAACTAAAATTGAAAAATACCTTTTAATTGCATTGAACCTGGTTGGGAATATAACCCAAAAGCAATTCTATCTGCACCATCTGGTTTTTTGCATAAAAACTTGTTGCCTTCCTCCCAATCCCATGATATTGGATCTCAGGCACATAAAGCACACACCTATACCATTTTTTTTGCTTACTTTACACTCAATAATCAATATCGGTGTTTCTTCCAATTTGGAAATAGGTGGATAATCTTATCATATTTCCACCTAGTATCTCGCTACCAGTGGAGCAAAGATAAAATCTTCTAAATTATAATGACGAAGGGAAAATTTTAATGAAAAGAACGTAACTTAAAAATATGTATTAGAGATAATTGAGCAAAATAAGTGAAGGAAAAAAAAAAAAATTTGATATGAACAAAACTAAGATCCTTAAAAAACTTATGGTTATTTTATCCAAAGAAGTTGATAAGAACAAAAAAGTTGTTTTTTTTTTTTTTTTTAAATTATCTAAATTATATAGTATATGATTTTTCAAAAACACCCTTTATGAAAACACAACTGAATATGGGCCTATAGGGACCAAATAGGCTCTATATAATCAAATAGTTCTTTTACAATTTTTTTTTATCGCAACTTGATAATATGTGCAACTGTGAACGATAAAAATAAGAGCAGTACATTGGTGTGCTCATACACATTGATGTGCAAAAGTATTACAGCAAATTACGTTCAAAGTCTTATAAAAGAGGAGTCATTTTTCATGAGCTATGTCTGCTACTAACATGAACTAGGTTTAAGGAACCCTACTCTCGAGATTCTTCAACTGACATGCATGTCCATTCAGCATTGCCAAAGTGCTCACAAGAGAGAGAGGAGACAGGCTAATGACCACCAATAAAAGTACACAAATACTCCAGTATGGGAAGACTTTAACCAAATTTAAATTACACATGATCTGTTTGTAAATTTACATTATTGAATTTGAAGCTGATAATGATGGTGATGAGGGAAAAGGCAATAAAACAAATCATCTAGGCCACCACACCCACACAAATGTTACAAACGGGTCCTGACACTCATGTGAATAGCAGTGGCAAGATCATGATATCAACACCAACGTAATTGAAATCCATCCAATTGTAGAGACGCTAGATCCTAGATGTAGAACCTCTTCATGAAATTGCAAAGCTGATAATGATGGTAATCCCCACTACCTGACATGTAACTTGAAATATGAAAAGCATCAGTAATGCCTCTTAGCCTGTATGGCCAGGCCAATCAAGAAATGTTGAAAGAGTTAAAAAAAAAAACAATAAACAGATTAATGATTTTTTTTTAGTATGTAACAGTTCAATAAAATAGAAGAAAACAGATCCATATTAATGAAAAACCAGAGTGCTAATCTCATTACGTAACTCATTATGTTTATAAAAATGACCGAAATAAATTGCAAAAAATATTTATAGAAGTCTTATGTTGCAAACATCTACTTACATACAAAGCGGTCACCCCTGGTTCTGAAACTTCCTCCACAATCGTGCCTTGTTCACTGCCACTGTTACGTGGATCCAATCCTTCAGGTTGTCCAAGAACAAGAAATAGGCATGTCTCCATGACTGCTTTAAAAGCAAAGAGCCGCACACACTCCAAAAACTCACAATATATCCAAGTCCTGCTCCAGCATAAAACCATTTTTTGAATTCATCTGTGTCCTTTTCGACATTTTTACTACCATCGTCAGTTGGCTCACTTTGGGGTGGTGTTTCTTCACTTGGGCACTTCTGTGTGAGTGGAAGCCCACAAAGTGCCCAATTCCCAACAAAACGAGTTGCATCAAAGCCTTGGAGTTGAGTGCTTGAAGGAATTTTCCCAGATAAATTGTTGTAAGATAGGTCTAAGTGGCTCAAAAACTGTAACTCTGACATAGTAGATGGGATTTCTCCTGAAAACCGATTCCATGACATGTCAAGTGATTCTAGCTGCTTCAACTGACCAATCATTTGAGGAATTTCTCCAATTAAGTTGTTTTTGGATACGTTCAGTACAACCAACTCCAAAAGGCTGGAGATTTCACTAGGAAGTTTTCCTGATAGTTTATTGCTTGAAAGGTTAATGATCCTTAATAGTCCAAGATTTTTACCATACTCATACTCCCACCCTTTTAGTACAACCATCGCACTGTCAACATATATTCCCATACAAACATAGCCTCCATCTGTGCCCAGGTAATCACCATCAAAGAGATTACTGGAAGATTTCCCTTTGTGAGCCATGGCAGTGAAATTATTGAGGCACTGTGGTATAGTTCCAGATATATCATTTAGAGAGAAGTCCAAGATGCGTAAATATTTCAAATGACATATATGCCATGGTATGCTTCCATTGAACTTATTGGAACGTAATATAAGTACAATCAATTGTGGCAAGCCTTCGGCAATCCATGCTGGTACTTTTCCAGAGAATTTATTGTTTCCCAAGTCCAAAAATTTCAAGGAGCTGCAATTTTTTAAGGATACAGGAAAATCTCCAGAGAAATTGTTATTACGTAGACTCAATGTTACGAGCATCGACAACAAGCCCAAAGAGCTTGGAACCTCACCAGAGAAATTGTTGCCAGCCAAATTCAAAATAAATAGGTTGGGCCAATGCATAAAACAATTTGGAAGTGCTCCAGATAATAGGTTATCAGAGAGGTCTAGGAAACCCAACAACCCACCATTGATTTTACAAAGAGGCGTAAGTGAACCAGAAAATCGATTTTTAGAGAGACTCAAGGAGCTGAGATTAGTTGAAAAAAGTGGCAATGGACCCTCTAAACGGTTAGCATTCAAATCAATTGTATGAGCATTCAAAGGCACCTTCGACACATTAGTTAGCAGTCCATGTATTTGGTTGCAAGAAAGATTTAGAAGTCCTAATTTAGGAGGCAAGTTCGCAAACCACTCTGTGGGAATGGTATCAGAAATTTCAGCATGGGAGATATCAATGGTGGTAACATTGCTTTGGGTTAGGATCCAATTTGGAAATGTAGGCCCCAACTTGCAAGATCTCAAGTACATTTCATCCAGTTGGAAAGGGGGAGCCCAATTGAAGTCAAATTCAAGGGTAAGAGAATTATCAGATAACTGCAAGTGCCGTAATTTGGAAAGATTTGAAAAATGTGCTTCAGATATGACGCCTTGCAAAGAATTTGAAGAAACATCTAAATGTTCTAGCTTATGAAGGCTTCCAATGGTTTTGGACACAGTCCCATTTAATTTGTTGGAAAAAAGATTTAATTTTTTTAATGATGGAAACATTGCAAAATCAGGCAATGATCCAGTAAATTGATTCCTTGCTAATTTCAAAACCTCTAATGAGTCTTTAGCACATCCAGACAAGTCATTGATACGCTCAACGAGTTGTCCATCAAGATTGTTCCCCGACAAATGCAATTCACGTAATGTACATATATCCTCAAAGAATTTTGGAATGCCACCTTTAAGTTGATTATTTTCAAGATGTAGCCTTTCAAGAGAAGCAAAATATTTCAAATTATTGAAATGAGGAAAAGATGGAAGACTCATTGGGGGAAGATCACACCACGCCATATTCAAGGTTGTTAAATAAGGGAGACCACTCACAACTTCTAGCCAATCATTGGCAACATGGAGATTTGTGAAACTTAAGTCAAGGTCTTTTATTGAAAAGAGATGAGACAACCATTCGAGATTTTCAATAATTGTCAAATTATTGCAGCTAAGATTGAGATATTGCAAATGAGAAAGGTTTCCAAGCTGATGTGGAATTGGTCCACTGAGTTTGGCCCTAGAGAGATCAAGGTATTCTAAGTTACTGAGAGATCCAATGAACTCAGGGATATGGCTATGATTAAAATCATTGTAACTGAGATCCAAATAGGTCAAATAAGGCAACTCAAGTAGTGAAGAATTAATCATACCTCCCAAATAAGAAAAACCAAGCCTTAGCTCAAGTACATGGCCTGTTTGGTTGCTGCAGTGAACTCCTTTCCAATTGCAGCAATTCTTATTTTCATCCCCGCTCCCCCAAGAAGAGAGGTTGCCGTAGGCATCAAGAAAGCCTTTTTTGAGCTTAAGGAGTGCTTGTCTCTCCCCATCTAGGCAACTGATGTTGTCACTGTCAGCATCTCCAACACTTGAAATGAATCCAAGTGCTGGTCTCAAATGCAATAAAAGCGTTAAAACTACAATTGCCTGAAGAAGTTTAAGGGAACTTCCACCCGTGAATGTGATCACTGTCATTGCCAAATAGCCAATGAGGAAAATGATCAAATTTTCAAATGAAACACCCAATGCTGCAAGTATGTTTATCGAATAAACAATTTATATTGAATAGAAAAAGGCTTTATTGCTTTGAGCTAGCAGCAAATGACTTTGACCCGGACTTGAAGTTTCTAAAAAAAAAAATGAAGAAGCCTATTATTTCCAAGGCCTTGACGTTTTAGTTTAGACTCTTATACAGAGTACAGACTTCACCGGAAGTTTTCAAATCTAGGTGGCAGACATTGGATATTCAATGAAAAAATTCTCTTGTGAAAACTGAAATGGACGGATATTGTAGTGGGTGGAAACTGGAAATTCAACTAAGAGGTTAAATTTATTGTGTTATTTGAAAACCATTGGAAATGATAATCTCATTTGATATGATATGGTTAAATCACATTGGTATCGGTCCTAATCCACTACCAACAGGTTATGTGTTTTTATTTCTGTTTTTTTGACTTAGAGTTCTGATAATGATGATCTTTCTCTTTTTGTTTCTTCCTCTCTCCGTTCCCTTCTCATGTCCGGAAGGGTGGTATTCATGGGTGGGTTTCCAACTCTTTCACCCAAATAAGGAGGGGTAGGAAGATGACTCTGTCGAATCTCCTTGTCACGAAAAAGAGGGTTGCTAAAATTACCTTATAAGACATTTCTCTCACATTCCTTTGTCCCACACGTGTGAGTCCTACATTTTATAAGAGTGAGGCCCTAGGGTTGGTGCGTTGGTAGAGGCATGGACTAGATCACACCTATGTGTTCAAGAGTTGCCTGGTTCGGGTTGTGCTTTTTCATAAAAATGTTATGCCACGACGCGAATAGTCCTAACGCACTCAGGGGTGCCCCACGCCATGAGTATTGCAGATTTAAGTGGGTTGGGTCAATGATCACATGCATGAGACCCTTTTTTTTCCTCACCCAAAAAAAAAAAAAAACATTTTTAAGAGTGATGTCTCATGAGATATTTTCTTAGTGCTATAAGTCTATTCCTATCACCCCAACTATTCGAATGAGTCATTTAGAATTTAATATTGGGTGGTTGTCCATAGGTAACATCGATAAATGCGGAGAATACAAACTTAATAACATGCTCAATTTTCTCATTTAATTAAAAAACAGAATGTGAGTTTGGTGCAGGTTATGGTCGTGGAGGAGGAGAACAATGATGTTTGGCTTTTTTATGGCTAATTTCTAGTAGACATTTCGTTTTTTGCATGTAATTAAATTATTAGGCACAAAATTAAACTAAACAAATTAAATATGACATGTGGCGCAAATTTGAATCTAGTTGAAGATTTTAATTGGATTTTCTCTCAGTTTTGACTTTTAATATATATATATATATATATATATTATGATCAGATACTTTCAAAACTTTGTAAGTTTAACGTATTAGAGAAAGACCTTTTGTTTCTAATATAGACCTTCAAATACTTCCTCTCCCAACTATCGAATTATTATAAAAAAATAATAATAATATCACCAATGTTCATTTTTAAAATTTGAACTCTTTAAAAAATAAAAACAAAGGCTAAATTGCTCACCGTGCTTGTAAAGTTTAGGGATGTTTGGATTTTATCCTTTAAAATGTGAAGGTGTTTGGATTTTACATCATGAAGTTTCAAATACAAACTAACTTGTAAGGATGAAGTGGAAGAGCATGCAAATTTGTTTATTCTTGACTGGTCCCTTTTAGTTAAAAAGAAAGGAGAAGAAGGAGGAAGTTAATTGTTGACATATTTATATACTTTTTTTTTTAGGAAAACATATTTATATACTTAGTTTCAAATTATTAAAATAATATTTTATTGTAATGCAATAAATTTATATGATGTCTATTTTTCAAAAATATATTATAGAATCTGAGTCTGTAAAAATATATTAATAATGAATCATCAATTTTATTTAGAACATATTGTAAAATTTTATAAAATTACTATATTTATTTTAAATATTGATTAAATTCTTATTTAGGTTTTTTTTTTTTAAAGAAGAAAAAGAATGCAATTTCATTAATCATGAATAGGAATATCTGATATTACAAAAGAAAAAATATCTGAAGGAATAAACTCCATCCAAATTCTAAAGGAAAAGATAATCTTATTCTCTGGGCTAAGACGTGAGCGACAGCATTACCTTGCCTAACAACGTGAGAGAAAGAACAATTCTAAAAAGAGTTCGCATAAGACAAAATGTTTTTTATAATATGACCACAAATTTAGGTTAAGTAATGATATCAATTTTTTCTCAAAAAAAAAAGTAATGATATCAGTTATATATTTTCATTGATGGCATGCTTTACTATTCAAATTGGAATTTAAATATAGTGTTAAACTGTTAAGGCATCAGTTTTTCTCTCCTAAAGTTAGACTTTCTAATTTGAAAAAACTTCTCTTTATGCGTTGGATGAAAACTCAATGTTAGTGACTAAATGAATATTATTATTGAATTAATTTTTATTTCCATACGTTACTAGCCAATTGGTTTTGAATTTTCAAGTGGTTTTGAATTCCTAATATATAACCGTTTTCAAAGTGAGAAGGAGAACATTAATATCTAGATATAGGCTTATAATTTGGGAAAAGTTAATGGATGTTCTAAAGGCATCAGTATATAAAATATATTTAAAAGCTTTCTAAAGAAGAAAAAAAAAAAGCAAATTAATTTTTTTGATAAATTTTTATATTTTTCATAAAAGTGGTACTAAAACTTTTTTAAAATAATTCGTATTAACAAATATTCTAAAGATACTCATTAATCGGACCCTTATAATTTTAACTAAGGACCAAAGAGTCAAAATAATAAACATGAGAATTTATTTCTAATGTATATCTCATTCAATATATTTTCAAATTGGTATGGATTGTTTACTCTATATAGATTTCTATATACGGCTATAGAAAGTGAGAAAAAAGTGTTCTCTTCTTTTCATCGATAGCAGCAGACTTTCTAAATCAGCAATTTTGCTGTTTTTCTAGACACTTGCTCGTCAACTTCTTCTTCACTTTGAAGATATATTTTCTCATCTATTCATATTTCTGGAAAAAGAAAGTAGACTATTGAGAGCTTCTCATTTGACAAATTGTGTAGATCTGTAAGAATATACAACTAGGTGGTTGGGTTTCTTGTTATTACGGGGGCAGCACGCAAAATCTTTGGCTTAATACACTGAAAAATTCTGTAGACGACATATACGACTAAAGAAAGCAATATAGTCTGAACCTCAACTCCAACACCTATTATACAAATTTCAAGTAATTTCTGGTAATATCTCTCCTTTTATTTTCAACATGATAAAAGGTTTCACTGACATTTATACTTGAATAAACAATAGATTTTGGTAATAAAATTTAGATTAGTTTCAAATGGGTAGAAGTAATTTTATATAGCTTAAGTTGAAAGAACTAGAAGTATAATCAAATGGGCTAGAAGTAGTTTTTAATATGCTAAAAATAGCTTTAAATTGGAGGGATACTAGCAAAACATTAGATCGTGTGAAATTTTAAGTGTCTATTACCTCTGTCTCTAATAATAATTTTAAATTGTAGGCTGTAGTTGGGCTCCTGTGAGATGGTATTAGAGGTGTGTACGAGTCAGGTTGAGTGGGTAGAGAACAATATTTTTAACCAACCCGTCAATGGTGGGTTGAGAAAATTCCAATCCGCCGCCAATCTACAAATTTATAAATCTGGCTTATTGGTTGAAAATCATAATGGTTTCAACTCGGTGGGCTGCTTTTACTGAAATCATTACTGTTCATTCTCCGACCTAGCAGTGGAAGAAACAAATATATAAATCATTCGGTTGTTGGGTTAGTAAATTCGATTGACTAAATAAAATTATTTCAATTAAATTGGATAATTGTTTTCTTCCTCAAATAAAAAGTTAATTAAAAAAAAATTCAATTTTTATTGAAAACAATTACAAATACTACATTATTTTTATTAGAAGGACTAAAGTTTTATCACATTGAAAAGAAAAACATCTCATCAGAATCTGAAACTAGAAGTGTACATAGAGTAAGAATAATAACAAAATTTTAGAGAGAGCAGCCGGAGTTTATTAGAGAAGAGAAATGTGAAGATATAAATAAAAAGACAAAGAAAGAGATAAGAGAAATGAAGTGGGTGAGTATGTGAGTGAGATAAAGTTTGTGACATGACAAAGTATATATATAGGCTGTTGGCTCGAGTTGTGGTAGGTAGAAATATCTCAACCCACTATTCAACCAGGCCCACTAAACTATCTATCTAACCTGCCCAACTTGACCCGCCTCACGTAATGTCCTGCATGAGTTGGGTCGAGTTAGTGCGAGTCGGGCAGTTAGTCAGTTTTTTTGCACAACCCTAGGTAGTAGGCAAATTTGGGGTGGTATGCAATTGTGGTGAAATTTTGTTATAACCTAAATTTTATTGTATATATTTTTCAATAAAAATTCTGGTGCTTCTAATTTTTATTTATTTATTAGGATAAAATAATATTTTGACCCCTAAACTTTACTAGAAGTTTGTTTTTTGTCCCTAAAATTTAAAAACTTTTTTTTTGTCCTTAAACTAATAAAAGTTCATCTTTTATCCTTAACTATTACTTTCTGTCCTTGAATTTTATAAAATTAAAAAAAATTCATCCCTAAATTATTAAAAATAATTCTTTTTATTCCTATTTTTTGTCACTAAATTATTAAAGAAAAAAATATTTACAACATTTAAGGAAGAAAAAAGAACTTTCTAAAATTTAAGGACGAAAAAAAAATAATAAAGTTTAGAAATTAAAATAATATTTTACTCTATTTAATATTTAGGGTAAATTCCACAAACCTACCCTGAAATTTGTGATAATACCAATTAAATACATAACATTTTAAAACCTACCAATTTAGTCCTCAAAAGACAATTTTATCCCTACCAATCTTCCTCTTCTTCTTTCTTTCCCTCCGTTCCTCTCCCCTTCTCTCTTCTCTTTCTCTCTCTCTCATCTCTCACACAAAACCCACCGCCAAACAAACCCATATCGCCCACAGCCACTAGAAAAGCCACTGACCCAATTCAATAGTTACGACTTAGAACTAAGGAATGGAAGATTTGGATCAACGATGTCTCCTTAAAAACACGAAAATATTTCAGAAATAATATTATATGACTTATTGGATTTGAAAATATCCTTTTAGGATGACTTCAAGTCCAGGTCCCAGCTGCTACTAGATGTTACATCATAGATTGACTGGGGTTGGAATTCTTTCCCGTGCACCTTAAATTTTCTTCCACAAAACTTTAATTTTCTTTGTCCTTGCATTAAAATATAAATAATAAATAGTTGTTACATAATAGATTGACTGGGGTTGGAATTCTTTCCAGTTCACCCTTAAATTTTCTTTGTCCTAGCATTTAAATATAAAAATAAAATATATTTTTTTGTCCTTTACCATAGCTAGTCGTAGTCCTATGTAATTCACGGAAAAATATGATATGAGTATTTTTTATTAGATAATTATTAAATTAATATATTAAATTATATATTATAAAATTTAATATGTGTTATTTGAAATTATGTTTTAAATTAGAATTTTTTTGTAGCGTAACAAAATATATTTTGTAGTCAGGTATTATATATAGTGAGATATATATGAAAACGCAATGCAATAATTTTATTTTAAAAAAATTGATAGTGTGAGAACTATTAAACCAAGTTGTAATTATGTATACTTTGTTTATTATTATACAAATGCATGCGATTTAACTCTTATAGATATATTTTCCTAAAAAACATAGATCCATGTCTCTTTCTTCCTCATAATTGAAACCAAGTGAAAAAGTAAATAAAGATAACTATACAATAGATCATTATCAATAAATCATATATTATAAAGTGGAATTATAAAATTAAATAAAATGCAAAAAGAAAAAGTTTTTTAAGTATCTATACATAAAAACATTAATAGCATAATGATGTTATAAAGTAAATTATATTTTATCTTATTCTCTTTTTGGTATTTATAGTAAAGATGATCAACTAAGTAAAGTAAAAGCTTACCAAGATAGTTCATATTAACTGAAAATTTGATGGTGGAGATGCTAATTATTTGTAATAAAATGACCAAAAAATAATAACAAATAGATTTGAGAAAAACATATAAGATTTCTAAAAGAAATTTTACCAAACACATGGGATGCAACAATACAAAATTACCATCCTAAATATATATTACTTTTTTGATATTCTACACACAAAAAAAATAATAATAATAACTTTATTCACTTTTTGTCATAGTATAGACTATAGAGCTATTACAAAATAATAAAAAGTCAATGAACTTATAGCAAAAGGCTTTTTACACAAAATTCTAGTAGAAGGGAAACTAATAAGCCCTCCACTTTCTTCACGACATAGGGGATTATGAAAGACCATACATCATTTGCCTACCCTTTGCTCTTTCTCAAATTCACATTACCAAAGAAGCATATGAAGCTAAAAACATTGTGAATACAGTTTTGTTCAGTGGAAGTCCATTGGTAGGCACCTTCAAATTCATAGCCATGTATATTTTGTTTTGATATAAACTCAAATTTCTATTTTAAAAAAAAACTACATATTAACCTAAACCAAAATTCAACCAAAGATATAAGAGTGATTTGTTATATGAAATTTAAAAAATACAACACAAAAAAATTAAATAAAAAACCATCAACCTAAATTATAGTTATAAGAAAGAACAAAAATCAAGCGAGAGAGAGAGAGAGAGAGCTCACAGTTTTTGTGCGGAAAAAATATGGATTGAATCAAATAAATGATATCAAATTTATACAAAATAAGATAGGGAGAAGAAGAATCAAAATATAAGAAAGAGGAAATGATGAAGAAAGTTTAACGGTAAAATAAAGAGTAATAGGGAGATAAAGAGGGAGGGAAAATGTTGGAGGAAGAGAAGGAGAGTTTTTTTTTTTTTTTTCTTTAGAATAAGAATATGAAAAGTTTAAATATTTAATTACTTAAAATTAGAAAGAAGAAAACGAAAAGTTGAAATCAATTTGGATAGTTGAATATAGTTTAACATTTGCATCTAATAAATAGAAAATGTACGGGAGTCGCCCCCTGTAGAAACCATTCGTCCACAAAAGCCTATTGCTAGGACACCACGTGTGGAACCTTACGCTGCCTGGACGCGTTGGCCCATTTTGTGTAATCTTTGGAACTCGGTATGCCCGACATCACTCAAAGGAAAGCCTCTGCCGAGCATAGGACCTAGCGGTGGACCTGGTCCTAATGCCACTAATACCTTCTCCCCAACACTAAACACCCACTTAGGAGTAATGGTATTGGACCTCCCCTCTATTGTCTAGGGAACGCCTCTGCCGAGTGACAAACCCAGCGGTGGACCTGGTCCCAATGCCACTATTACCACCTATCCACCACTTAACACCCACTTAGGAGCAATGATATTGGACCTCCCTTCCACTGCCTAGAAAACGTCTCTGCCAAGCAACAGACCCCGCAGTGGAATTATTTCCAAGGCCACTGTCATTTTTCCCCACTCGCATTTAAAGCACCCACTTAGAAGAGAAAACATTAGACCTCTCCTTTCACTGACCAAGAAAATTATCGTGGCAGTCACACTAACTTGGTCTATAAATAGGCAAGAGAGATTCAGTGAAGGGGGTTGTCAATTTGGGAGAAAAAAGATAAGAGGGAAAAGGCAGTCTCCTTGAAAGGAAAAGGGAGGAAGGAGTTAGAGAGAGAGAAAGGGAAATTTGGGAGTTAGGTTGGCCAAGTATAGTACTACACATTGTAGGAAACTCGAAAGCCCATAATACAAATAGATTGTGAGCCCAAGTACCCCTTAGGCCTAATAGACATATTTGGGTGCACACAATTGGTGCCATCTGTGGGAATCTCCTACGAAGCTGTGGTTCTGTCTAGGCACACACGGGAGAATGTCTAGGAGCAGACAGGGAAGACATGCAAAGAGCGGCTCTAGAGGGTCGTCGCGAGGATCTACATGGCGAGAAAGGAGGCAAAAGAGGCTGAAGGACAAAAGAAATGAGGGAGCAGAGGAGTCTGGGCCTAGAGAAGGATCGTACCAAACCCTCCGGACAATGTCTGACGCCTCGGGTCGTAACTGCCCCGACAAAAGAGACTAGGAGCTTGAACAGAGGAATCAGTAACTCGAGCGCTTGCGTAGGACGGTGAGGGATTTGGAGTTGCAGGCATGGGGAAGACGAAGGAGAAGAGACCATGAGGAACGGAGGGAAAGGTCGGCCAGTGTGGGGAATCACCATGCGGCAGGATCCTATCAATCCGGGTCTTGTCGGCACTGTGAGTGTTCGCGTGAGTATGCGGACCACGAATCGATTTCCCCGGATGAAGGGCGACCTCGAAATGTGGCCATGGATGCCATGAGTCAGGCATTACGCCAAGCTGCCCAGTCTCCATTCACAAGAGACATTGAGGACACGCCTATGCCGAACAGGTTCACACGGCTTCCGTTCAACTCCTACACTGGAAAGACAGACCCGGTGGAACATGTAAGTCACTATATTCAAATGATGTCTTTACACGCCCATAACAATGCATTGATGTGTAGGGTTTTCCCCTCAAGTCTTGACCCCACTGCTTTGAGGTGGTTTAACGAATTGAAGAAAGGCTCGATACACAGTTTCTCGGAATTGATCTAAGAGTTCGAAATGTAGTTCATGACTTACAGTCGGGTTCCGCAGCCCGTAGACACGTTACTATCAATGAAAATAGGGCTGGGGAAATCCTTCGCAACTATGCCAATCGGTACTAGGAGTTGTACAACGAGATCAATGGGGGCAATGAAAAGATTGCGGCGAGCACCTTTCGGATGGGGTTACCAGAAGAATCCGGGCTGAGAGAATCACTGACCCTGAGACCTCCCAAGGATATGAGGCAGTTGATGAGGCGTATCAAAGAGTACAAACGATTGGAAGACGATCGGGTACAGACCAAGGGGAAGGCCTCGATTATCAATTATCCTCGAAATACTAGCTTTATCCCCAGACACAGGAAGGATTTGAGAATTTAGGAGCCCAGCCAACCGATTGGGTGAGTCAATGCGGTGTTTAAGGAGCCCGTGCACAGGATTAATGACAGGATAAAAACGAGCCGTATTTTAAGCTGCTGAATAAGATGGCGGGCGACCCATCAAGGAGAAACCAGAATTTGTATTGCACCTACCACAGAGATAAAGGGCACACCAGAGCAATGTAGAGTATTGAAGGATCACCTGGAGCAGTTAGTGAAGGTAGGACATCTGAAGGAATTTCTGGTGGAGACCGGGAATCAAGAGATAGGATAAGCAGATCGGCTGCGTCGAGACCCTCTCCCACCCCCTTTGGGAGTAATAAAGGTCATTCATGTGGCACCGAAGGGCACTAGAGCACCGACACGAGAGGGGTATGGGGCATGGTATCAACAGAAGGTCGCGCAGGCGAGCAACCCCTAGGGAAGAAGCTGAGGTATACTAGACAACCTATAGCGTTTGACGACAATGACCTGGAAGGCACCGCCCAGCCACACTATGATGCTTTAGTAGTCACGATCTGCGTAAGGGGCTTCATAGTGAAAAGAATTATGGCAGACCAAGGGAGTGGTGCAGACGTAATGTACCCAGACCTATACAGGGGGCTCGGCCTGAATAAGGAGGATTTATCCAAGTATGATACGCCGTTGATGGAATTCGATGGGCATATGGTAACGCCAGAAGGGAAAATTTCACTCCCAGTCAACATGGGAGGTAAGGAGGTAATCGTGACATTCATAGTGGTCGCTTCTTTCTCACCGTATACAGCAATCCTTGGAAGGCCATGGATTCATGACATGGGAGTTGTACCATCCACGTTGCACGTCAAAGTCAAATTTCGGACCGAAGATGGGATTACAGTGATACGAGGTGATCAGCAGGCGGCCAGACAGTGTGTGGCAGCCGCAGCTCACAAACAAGCTGAGCAAAAGATTTTAATCAAAGGGGATTCCTTATAGCAATTACAACAACCCCAATCGGAAGGGTCCGCTGTTGTAGAGGGTTTGATGAGAGTGAAAATCCTGTAGGGAGGTGAGAGGAGTTTCCAGATAGGGGCAAACCTCAATGACAGGGAAAGGGTGGAGTTACTACTTTTTCTTATACAAAACGTGGATGTGTTCGCTTAGAACCCATATGAGGTGCCTAGGGTCAACCCGAATTTATAGTTCACAAGCTGAAGGTAGATCTTCTATGCCCCCCTAAGAAGTAGAGACCGAAGAGATCCGCAAAGGAGCATGTGAAAGTCGTCAGATAGAAGGTTGGGAAGCTAAGAGAGGCGGGGGCCATAAAAGAAACGTTTTTTCCAGAATGGCTTGCAAACACAGTGGTCTTGAAGAAGAAGAATGGAAAGTGGAGGGTTTGTATTGACTTCACCGACCTGAACTGAGTATGCCCAAAAGATCCTTTCTCGATGCCGAAAATTGAACATTTGGTAGACATTACGTACAGGCACCCAAGAATGAGCTTTCTTGATACTTTCCAGGGTTATCACCAGATTGCTTTAGCCGCCGAGGATCAGGAGAAAACGACATTCATAGCACCCGATGCCAACTACCACTATACCGTAATGCCGTTTGGATTGAAGAACGCGGGAGCTACTTATCAACGAATGATGACGAGGATGTTTAGGGATAAGATTGGTCATACGGTTGAGGTATACATTGATGACATGGTGGTAAAAAGCAGGCAGGAAGGGCAGCACATTGACGACCTTAAAGAGGTGTTTGAGATACTCCGACAATGCTAGTTGTGCCTCAACGCTGATCAGTGTGCTTTCGGAGTAGGGTCTGGCAGATTCTTGGGTTACCTAATTACCAAACGAGGAATCAAAGTTAACCCCGATTAGATTGAAGCCGTGAGGCGTCTTAAAACACCAAGCAATCCAAAAGAGGTTTAGAAGTTGACTGGTATGCTGGAAACTCTCAACTGATTTATCTCCAAGTTTGTTGATCGGTGCTAGCCATTTTACTGGCTTGTGAAGAAATGGAAGGGGTTTCAGTAGGACGAGGAGTGTGATAAAGCCTTCCAAGATCTTAAGGACTACCTTGGGCGAGAACCAACTTTGATAACCCCGGAATCAGGAGAAGACTTGTATATGTACCTTTCGGTATTCGAGCATACAGCCAGCGCCGTGCTACTAAGAGATAGTGGTGTACAGCTCCCAGTTTATTACATCAGCAAGACGTTAGTTGACACCGAGACCAGGTACCTACCTCTAGAGAAACTGGTGCTGGTGCTGGTGCATTCCACTCGAAAGTTGCCTCATTACTTTCAGGCCCACGCCGTCTATGTCCTTACCGAATACCCACTTCAGTCATTGTTGAGAAGATCTGACTTCACGGGGAGGATAGCAAAGTAGGGGACTCGACTAGACTCTTTCAACATCAGATACAGGCCGAGGAACTCGGTGAAGGGACAAGTACTTGCGGACTTTATTACCGAGTTCACGCCGAAAAGCACGGATATAATCTGCCTTATGGAAGTCAGGCCATGGAAAGTATTTGTAGATGGCGTATCCAACGCGGCGGGAGCGGGGGCTGGAATTGTGGTCATCACCCCGAAAGGGCTAAAACTAGAGCACTCGTTTAAGTTAGGCTTCAGGGCTTCCAATAACGAGGCCGAGTATGAGGCCCTGCTCGCCAGACTAAGAATTGTCACGGATCTAGGAGCCAAAGAAGTGGAAGTTTACTCAGATTCTCTCCTGGTAGTAAATCAGGTGTAAGGGAACTTCAAGGCCAAAGATGCCCGGATGATTAAATATCAACGGCTGGTAAAGCAAACCCTAGGTAATTTTTCAAATGTCAAGATTGAACGGGTAGCACGGGGACAGAATCGGCACGTCGATTCCTTAGTAACGCTGGCATCGTCAATAGCTGACATAGTACCTCGGCTGATCAGGGTGGAGTTAGTAGTCGAGCCAAGTATTGCTACTAAAACACCGGTTGCCCAGGTGACCGTAGCCGAGAAGTGCTGGATGGACCCCATCATTGACTTCCTTGCAGATGACCGAGCTCCGAAAGAAGAGAAAGAAGCGGCCAGAGTACGATGCAACGCTGTTTGGTATTGGTTATCCCCTGACAAGAAATTATATCGGAGGTCATTCGAAGGACCGTACTTGCAGTGCCTTCGTCCCAATCAGGCTAAAGAGCTGTTGGCTGAGCTACACGAGGGTGTGTGCAGAAGCCACGTGGGGGGACGATCGTTGGCACACTGGGCAATGACTCAAGGGTTTTGATGGCTCTAGATGAGGAAAGATGCAACCAAGCATTCCCAGAGATGTAAACAATGTCAGATACATGTGCTGATGATTTATTAACCTGCCGGGAACTTGAACCCAGTAAGTAGCCCTTGGCCGTTCGCTCGCTGAGGGCTAGACATAGTCAGGCCATTTTCCCAGGCTATGGGCAACTGGAGGTTTGTGCTGGTGGCAGTAGATTACTTCACCAAGTGGGTAGAGATGGAAGCGCTGGCAAATATCCGAGATGTTGACATCAAGAAATTCGTGTGGAGAAACATTATAACGAGATTTGGCGTTTCGGAGTCTCTTGTGTCGGACAATGGTCTACAGTTCAATAGCAAGGCCTTTCGAGAGTTATGCAACAACCTCGGAATCCGGAACCAGTATTCCACGCCAACATACCCGCAGAGTAACGGCCAGGCAGAAACGACCAATAAGGCCATCATAAGCAGATTGAAGAAATGGTTAGATGGCACCAAAGGCAGATGGGCCGAGGAGTTGCCAAGCATCCTATGGGCATACCGAACAACTCCCAAAAGATCCACAGGAGAAAAACCATTCTCTCTAACTTACGGGGTAGAGGCTGTCATCCCCACTGAAGTGAACCTGTGCAGCGCCCGAGTCGCGGGATTCACTCTGGACGAGAAGAAGAAGCTGATGGCAAATGAGCTGAACTTGTTAAAGGAACACCGAAGAACGGCCACCATTCGACTGACAGAGTATCAGCAAAAACTCGCTCGGAGGTACAATAGAACGGTGAGAAAGAGAGAGTTTGTTGCTGGGGATCTGGTACTTCGCAAGGTCGTGGGGAATACGCGAGATACTAATGCAGGAAAGCTAGCTCCGTCATGGTAAGGGCCCTACCGAGTGACCGCCATCACCGAGGCAGGGGCGTACTACTTAGAAGATTTGGAGGAAAAGCCACTTCGCCGGCCGTGGAATGTTCATAACTTAAAAAATTTTTACTATTGACCGGCTATCCTCCAAAGATGTGAACTTAATGTAATTCCACATTATTGTACGCTTAATATGAAGGCCTTTATTCATTAAGATGCATGTAATCCCAGTAACCTCAAGCTATTATCACCGGGCAAGAAATATACGGAGAACCTTGAGGGTAAAATCAAGACTTAATTTTCTAAGGACAGAAACCTGTCTTCGATTCGATTACTATTACCGAGCAGGTGGAAACCTTAAAACTTAATTTTCTAAGGACGGAAACCTGTCCTCGGTTCGATTATTATCACCGAGCAGGTGAAAACCTTAAAACTTCATTCTCTAAGGACAAAAGCCAATCTTCGATTAGATTACTATCACCGAGCAGGTGGAAACCTTAAAACTTAATTTTCTAAGGACGAAAACCTATTCTCAGTTCGATTACTATCACCGAGCACGTGGAAACCTTAAAACTTCATTTTCTAAGGACAGAAACATGTTCTCGGTTTGATTACTATCACTAAGCAGGTGGAAACCTTAAAACTTCATTTTCTAAGGATAGAAACCTATCTTCTGTTCAATTATTATCACCGAGTAGGTGGAAACCTTAAAACTTAATTTTCTAAGGACGGAAACCTGTCCTCGGTTAGATTATTATCACTGAGCAGGTGGAAACCTTAAAACTTAATTTTCTAAGGACGGAAACCTGTCCTCAGTTCACTTACTATCACCGAGCAGGTGGAAACCTTATTTCTGAGGACAAAAACCTGTCTTCGGTTTGATTACTATCACTGAGCATGTGGAAACCTTAAAACTTAATTTTCTATGGACGGAAACCTATCCTCAGTTCGATTACTATCACCGAATAGGTGGAAACCTTAAAACTTCATTTTCTAAGGACTGAAACCTGTCCTCGGTTCAATTACTATCACCGAGTTGGTGAAAACCTTAAAGCTTAATTTTCTAAAGACAGAAACCTGTCCTCAGTTCGATTACTATCACCGAGCAGGTGGAAACCTTAAAACTTCATTTTCTAAGGACAGAAACCTATCTTCGGTTCAATTACTATCACCGAACAGGTGGAAATCTTAAGACTAAATTCTTTAAGGACGAAAACCTGCCCTTGTTTCGACCTCTGAGACGGGTAATGCAAACCTAAGCCAAAAATCCTAGGGGCAGAAAAGTTACTCCCAGCCACCTTAAGTAAGAAAGCAAGGTATGACAATCAAATAAAACCTTAATCATATAAATAGTCGGCAGTTACCAAGCAATCATAAATGAATTTGTAAATAAGAAACGAAACACAGACTTGTATTCCAACAATATTGGCTAAATTCGCCCAAACGACAAAGAAATTATTCTGTCGCCACATCCCAGCGATCTAGGCTTACCAAATGGAGGGCTAATAATAATAATAATAATAATAATAATAATAATAAAAGACAGGGAAAATGGAAAGGTCATTTCATCATACGGCAGGGTCGGAAGGATTTGAAGAAGGGGCAGGTTGCCCGGGTCCATCTCTGGTCAGTTGAACGTCTAGAAAAGCCTGATCTCGAGCCACTACATCTCCGGTGCGGATGTTGCTCGTAACCTTCGGGTCAGCTGTCTCCACATGAGCGTCTATCTCCCGCACAAAATCAATCATGCTTGGAGTGTCTTCTTCACCCGTGCTCTCAACTTGAACCTAGACGAGGGGAGGAGGGGCGGGATAGGGGATCTGCGTCGGATCCCACAGCAGGGAATCCTCAGCTAACCCCACGGTTTGAAGAGCAACCAGCCATCCCTCCCCGAACCTATGGTGCTGTGCTTGGTAGATGATTGATTCCTGAAGTTCTCGACATCCGAGAAGCCCTTGTCATACCACTCATTCTCGTAGGCCTCGAGAGATCTTTTCAATTCGCCGATTTGATCAGCTTGGGCTAGACTCAAGCTATCCGCTGTCGCCAACTTGAGCTTTGTCTTACCCAGCTTTGTCTCTATGACGGTTAGCTTATTCTCGGCGGCCTGTCGGGCTTCCTCGGCGTCTACCGCTTTTCTCCTCGGCAGTAATTTTGACAACCGCCTTTAACACCTTCTCCCGCTTAACAGCCTCGACTGCTTCCTTCAGCCTCCCGTCCATGATGTTGGTTAACTGTGCAGCCTGCAATTAAAACAGCAACGGGATGGTGAAGTTTGGAAGAAAGCTACCTGCTACAAACATATGCAATAGAAGGAATGGAGATTTACCGCAATGGTGTGCCATTGAAGCTGCCTAGCGAGCGTCTAGTCGTTGCCGCTTGAATAATATTGGACGTCCTCGGGCAGCAGGAGGCCTTGCACCAGACTTTGAGCCACCCATCCCCCTTCACCTTTGTCCCATAGCCGAAGGCTAGCGGGTTTTGGTAAGGGCATGTCACCCAAGAAGAAAGCGTGTTGCCAGCCAACCTCAGGCTGAGAAGAAAATGCCACGTCGGTCCCAATCTAAGCAGCAGGAGAAGTAATGACTGGTGTCTCCTAGATTCGAGGCCCGCCCCTGGGGCGAGGCGGAGTCTTTGGTAGAGCATCGTCGAGAACAGGAGTGTTCTTCTCGGCGGCTCGTTTCCTCCTCTTGGTTTCAACAACAGGAGGAACCTGACCCGATTCTTGAGGGGATCGAGGTTGGGTCTTAAGTCCGGCACCAGGGATGAACCGAGCAAGAGTCATCTCCCTACGCTTCACCATTTATCTTACGTGGTCGGATTTAGTGCCCGAAGTACCTACTGGTTCGGCCGTTCCACCCTCGGCTACTAGGGCTGCGTTGCTTGGCTATTCGATTGCTTCGTGTCTCCTCCGATCTTGAGACACACGCTCGGCAGACTCGTCCCTTACCGACACTATCGTCTGCGGTTGTATAATGGGGACCGAGTTTTCAGGCTTCGCCAGTGGTAAATGCGAGAGGAAGGAATTTTTTGTGTCGGACGTCTATGTACGACAGGAGCGGGTTGTCCACCAAAAGTGCCTGGCTGAAGTTTTGCCAAGTGTTATACACTAGGTTGACTCTGAGGATCAAATGAGATTCCCTAAGCTACCCGTCGCTGTGCACAAAGATCTCCGACCAGAGAATGAAATTGAGGTCGTGCGCTTGTATGACTCAGGGATCCGACAAAAATATTTTCTAGTCTGCAACAAACCCAAAAACCTATTAGTTAAACAAAAAAAAAAAAAAAAAAAAGGGGAACGTGAGAGCAAGAGCAAAACAGATGAATGTTCTCGGTACCGACCAACTTCACGTGGTAAAAGCGAGCAAACTAGCTTACTGTCGAGCTAGTTGCTGTGCACTCGGACAAACTCTCCAACCGAGTTTTTGTTAGAGTCGGGGAGACAAGAGATAAGACGGACTCGCATATCTCTAGTCTTTAAATAATAGCCACTATCAAAATTATCGCATAGTTTGTACATGAAATTGATGTCATGATGGTTCAGTTGCAGCCCAAACATCTAATTTAGTCGGCTGGCGCAGGTAATGACTCTATAAAAGTTGGGTAGAAATGGGTCGGGGCAAAGACCATAAAAACCTAAGGTACCTATGATGAGAGGATCTATAGGGAATCTAACCCCCCCTCCCCTTGAGTATAGACATTAACGGAAAAAACACAGTGTTCGAACCAGCAGCCCTCTCAAATGCGATGTCGCCCACGTTACAATATGCAATGTCGACGTCCCCTAGGACACCAAAGGTCTCTCTAAAGCTGGCCAAGGCAGCCCCAGAGGTAAGAAGGTGAGAGTACTCCATCCCTAAGGTATGACACAAGGAAGAATCGAAAAAGGAAAGAAGGTAAAGAAGACTTACTTTGGGCTCTAGGGAGTGAGAAGCAGGAGGAATGTTCTTGCGCAGAGGAGAGGTGCTAGGTAGAGAAGAATTTGTTAGTGAAGAAGACGCGAAAAGTAAAATGAGGACCCAACAGGAGCTATATATATATAGGAATCCAAGCATTCAATGAAGCAAGGGGCGGGAAGAAACCCTCTCAACCCCTTTTTTGGGTAAACTCCCTACACGCGTGGGCGCAGTTTATAAACCGTCAGACGGTTTGCCAACCGTCAGACATTTTCACCCCCCAACAAGCCTTTATTGCGGACATGACAGCCTGACACTGTACTACTCTTAAAGGAAACCTCGATAATTACCCCGGTCGCACGTGAAGGCGCTCGGTATCTTCAGGAAATCATCATGAGCTCGCCAGGATTCTTGATTCGTTACCAAGATCCGAACATGAATCAAGGGGGGGCTAATGTACGGGCGTCACCCCCCGTAGAAACCATTCGTCCACAAAAGCCCATTGCTACGACGCCACGTGCGGAACCTTACGCTGCTTAGACGCGTTGGCCCATTTTGTGTAATCTTTGGTACTCGGTATGCTCGGCATCACTCAAGGGAAAGCCTCTGTCGAGCAAAGGACCTAGTGGTGGACCTAGTCCCAATGCCACTAATACCTCCTCCCTAACACCAAACACCCATTCAGGAGAAATGGTATTGGACCTCCCCTCCACTGCCTAGGGAACGCCTCTGCCGAGCAACAAACCCCACGATGGAATTAGTTCCAAGGCCACTGTCATTTTCCCCCACTCGCATTTAAAGCACCCACTTAGAAGAGAAAATATTGGACCTCTCCCTCCACTGACCAAAAAAATTATCGTGGCAGTCACACTAACTTGGTCTATAAGTAGGCAAAAGAGATTCAGGGAAGGGGGTTGGCAATTCGGGAGAAAAAAGATAAGAGAGAAAAGGCAGTCTCCTTGAAAAGAAAAGGGAGGAAGGAGTTAGAGAGAGAGAAAGGGAAATTTGGGAGTTGGGTTGGCTAAGTATAGTACCACACATTGTAGGAAACTCGAAAGCTCACAATACAAATAGATTGTGAGCCCAAGTACCCCTTAGGCCCAACAGACGTATTTGGGTGCACACAGTAACATTTGTCATGAATAGCAAACATGTGCATATATCCACTAAATGATAATGAATTATTCAATTTTAACAATTACTTGAAATTAGAAAGAAGAAAATGAAAAGCTGAAATCAATATGAGTAGTTGAATAGTCAAATATTTGCATTTAAAATAAATGAATAGTAACATGTTGAATAGTAATCGTAAAGGAAAAAAAAGGTATGATGTGGTTGATGAGATGACTCAACAGGAATACATTAACATTAAATTTTACATATCAACTTTTAGATATATATAGATTTCCTTTGATGAGAAGGACCCACTTGCTTTGGAAGAGGAAAAACATATACCTCATACAAGATATACCTTCTCCATGATTAGGGCTAAGTATTAGGATAAAAGGTTAAATCTCATTCTAACTTAACAAAATCCTTAAATACATAAGAAAATTTTGAAATCTTAAAAAAAAATACAACAAACAAAACAACAAAACGACAACAACAACAACCACCTTCTCTGAAAATATTGTAGGCCCTTACAAAACTAATTTTCTAAATAAAAATATTCCTAATCTGGTCCCAATTTATACCCTAGCATAAAAGGACTCTAATTTGTTTAGGAAAGCCTTAAAAACTCCTAAAATTGAAGAAATAAAACCCTAAATGCTAAAATAAAAAAAATTACATAAAATTTAAAAAATAAACAAACCACAAAAATTAAAACCATAACTTATCCTACATTAATATAATCCCATCACGGCCATGCTGATTTACTTACATTTTTTTTTTTTATAAGAATTTACTTAACATATTTTGTGTAATGAAAACGTCCGTCCTGTGCAATATGCATCATGATTATTTATGATTATTTTGGTCTGAAATAAGTGCTTTTTCCAAATTTTATGCTATTTGTTAAAAATGCTTTCTTTTTACCCAAAATTTGAATCAAACATGCTATAGCATACACTTATTCGAACATGCGACCACTTTCTCTTCTTCTTTTTTTACTCCCAAAATTTAATTAAAATTAGAATTCTTCTAAGGCACAGCATTTATACAAGCTGAGTTGTTGTCAACAGTCAACCCACTATTAAGTCAAAATATAATAAAATAAGATTATATATTTATATTACCTCAACTCAAAACAAAGATGTTGTGAAAAATGTTATGAGATTTTGTTGTATCTCTAGACTCTTTCTTAAATATTTTGCATTAACAATATATTGCATATGTACCCGTGGCCGTACAGAGATGTCTAACCAGAAGAATAGAGAAAATAATCCCACTCCTCTTCAAATAATGATAATAATTTACATCTCAATTCACTAATTAGTTTCTCTAGATGTTAGAGTACATAGGACTGAATGGAGAATCTTGTGCTGATTACAACATATGGTAAAAATCGAAAATGAGACAACATTTAACTAAAAAATATAAGAGAAAGAATAGGAATGATGTACTAAGTGTCCATTTGGGAATAGCTTATTTAGCTAAAATTGAAAACTTTTTACTGAAAGTACTGTAAATAAATGTAAAAATAAGCTGAAATAATACAATAGAACTCATGAATAGTATCAAAAAATGCAGTGAAACTCATGAATAATAACAAAAATAAGCTGAATAGTAAAATAAACTAACAAAAATAATCAATGCCAAACGCACGCTAAATACAATAATTTTACACAACAAAACTGAAGAAATTCTTCATTTGAACACAGCCCCAACTGCTATATAATGTTGCTCCCCTCGCCATAATTTGCAATGCCATCTTACTTTCAGGAGTAGCCTTTTATCTGGGTAAAAACAATAGGAACAAAATTCAATTGATATTTTACATCAACTCCGTAATGCAATTTGCAATAAACTACAATCGCCAACAGCAAGGAACAAACATTATCAATCACAGCATGAAAATATGTTAGTCTCTCTCTCTCTCTCTCTTTTTTTTTTTTTTTGCCCTTTCTAGAAGTGAAGGGGGGACCTGGGGGGTGTGGGAGAGCATGGAAGTACCACTTGAGCCGAAGGCTCAATGATATAAAAAAAACGTTAGTCACCAGCATGAAAATCAATTAACATCACCGCCAAAAAGAACATATATTTCTATCCATTCAAGGGAATAGGGAACCAAGGAACTCCATCTTAACCTGCTTATTAATTCCTTTGCAATGCTTCAAGCATGGTTTAAAACTGAAAGCTTCTTGCTAATATTATCAGATATGTCTGTTAAATCCCCCGTCCCTCTCGCACGGAAACACAGTAGTTTCCAACATCTTCATGATCTGTTGTTGAATCCTCCATATCCATATCGTTAATATCTTAAAGTGAGGCCAGATATGACGCATGGTATGCCCCCACAGAGCCTAGAAATTCAGTTCTAATATCAGCAATTTTTTGGTAGTGACTGAGAGAGAGGATCATCCATCTTTTCTGCTCAAGTAGATAATGGAATGTAGCGTAAGCAATAGTTATGCCATCATGCATACTTGTTGCCTATGATGCACAAGTGCGTTTCCAGATTTCAGTGTGGGTGTGGGTGTCGGTGCAGGTGCAGAACTTAGCAATTTTTGAAAAAATAGAATGTAAGTGCGACAATTAAAAGATTATTAAAAGTATTTTTATTTATATTTTTCATATATTACTAAATATAAATTATAAAATTATGTTTTGAAAATACAATTTTATAATTTTACGATTATAATTAAAATTATATTTTTAAAATACAACTTCACAAAATATATCCAATACTGTGCCTAACTAATTATATACAACAAAATTTAACCTATATTAAAATCTCAATTGTACCCGCACACCTCATCAATGAATGCTAAGTAGGACCCACTCTCCTCAAAAAGTCCTTACCATAACTCATAACAAAACGCACACCCACTCCGCATCGAACATCACTCTCCTCTCCTCTTTTTTGTTTCTCTCTCTTTACGATCAACCCATGGAATTTGACCGGTTATATCAAAAAAAAAAAAAAAACCATGAAAAACTACTCCTTCAGGACCTCACTTCATACCCTGACTCAATCCTCACCGCGCTCACACGAAATCGACTTTCAGAATCCGCCGCCGTGGGACGATTAGCCTCACCAGAAGGTCCAGAACTCCAAAGCGAAGTTCATGTGTAGCTCTGGCGGCAAGATCCACCCTTGTCCTCACGAATCGGCCCAAGTCGGCGCGTATCGGGAAACGAAAAAAAAAAAAGTGACGCGGCACCGACTTGCGGGCAGCCGCGTCGGACGCCAGTGTGGCGCCTCTGATGACGCATCCATGCTTCATAGCTTGTAGCTCTTCCAAGCTCATCAATGATAACAAATGAACATGGTGTGCAATTATGGAGTATATGTGAAGCCTCACTTAACTCTTCCAGAAAGGTGCCTCTCCCTTGTTGGATGCTATTAGAAGCACTCCTTTGGGTGTAGATACCACCTAACACATGGAGTGTTGCCGATAATGCCAGTACAAAGGAACCAACCTAGAGAAACCAGAGCAAATTTCCATATAAACAATCGCTGTAAGAGATCCAGTATGTCAAACAAAACAAGTAACAGGGAGATTTCAGACATTACAAAAAATATTTAGCAATCAACACTAGCAGAAGAGAATTCAAACAAAATCTTGTTTCAGAACATAATTAAAATAAATAAAGAGATAAAGAAAATGACCAATAAAAAGTATTCTGCTTGACATTCAAACACCCAAACCAATTGCAATGTTCTCAATACTTGGCCTTCTTACTAATAATAAAGGATTAGATTATACAAATGCATGGATATGTATCTGAACAGGTTCATCATCATAGAACATAATTCTGCAACAAACTAATTGAAAGGTGTACACAACATTGTAAAATCAATTTTAAGTTGCAGATATAGTGGAAAATTTTACTCCCTCTGTCCATGATCTTACACTTGACAAAGACAAATTTTAAGAAATAATAAACGCATTCCAACCGGCTCATCATTATGGACTACTCAATGTTACCCTTACTTTTTTAAATATTAAAAACCGAAATTGCATCACACTATGAGCGGGAAATGGATAAGTGTTATGGGGGAAAATGCAGGACTTAGTTTCTCGACATTTTGACAGTAAACAATGATTCTGAAACATCCAAAAGGGATATGTTGACTAATTTTGGGAAAGAGGGTAATTGTTTCTCCAGGAGTATACCTTATTTCTGCAAAGAATGGAAAGTGAATGCAGACCATCCAAAGTAGCCGGTGCTTGAACAGCCACTTGGAACTCGGCACAATATTTACTGAATCCCTTTAGAAAGCTATCCCAAGCAGCTTGACAGGCAACATTTAGCTTCTCATTATCCAGGAATACTGGTCCAAAGCAGTCAAAACTTCAGGTGGGTCATAGTGAATCGATTTTTTGGTACTATTTACTTTAACTTGGGCTTGATTGGTTTGTGTTTTTAGAAATATGACTCAAATCCAGAACTAGGGTAATCTGGATCACCAGGGAACTGTGTGATTAAACCACCTGATGACGATTGAATTTGGTTTGAAGAATTGGAAGATGAATGGAGGCTGCTACAACCGGGTAAATCAGAGAGGCTTGACAAGCCAGATGCAGGAGTAAAGCCCAAGCTTTCACTTTTGAGGACATTACCGTGCTCTACAAAAATGGAGGATGAATGCAAATTCATGCCATTGCTTATAGGAAATGGGGTTAGAGGCACAGGCAGTATTGAGCCTGGTATCCACCCAGGCCAAGCTATTTGGCTTGTGACATTTGGAAAAATTGGTGGAGGCCCTTGGTATGCTGAAAGATGGCTCAAAAACAAGGATCCAGGTGGTACCCCAGCTATTCTTACTGCCAACATATGCCCATCCATTCTGCACCCATTCAAATGAGCCATTGCCGCAGCTGCATCAATTTGATTCTCAAATTTGACAAAACCATAGCCTTTACTAATTCCTGTGGTTTGATTTCTTATAACTCTTGCTTTAGTAATCTTACCAAATGGAGAGAAAAACTCTAGTAAGCGGTTGTCATCAACATTTTCTGGTAGGTGGTCAACATAGAGGTTTGTATTATCAATTTCTTTGTTAGGTCTGTCTTGAGTTTTTGTTGTTGAGCCAAGGCTGGACCCAGAACCCTGCCCAGATTTGCTCTGTGGGGACATTGCTATCACCCCACAAGTTTCTGTGGGATGTTTGTAGCTGCCACATTTGTCACAGCATACCATTTTAAAAGTAGATTGCCGTTGCGGGCAGGCAAAATAGTGGTGCCCATGCTCATGACAAATTCTGCACATACTTGCCTTCAGTGTGGCAAGCTCTTCTAACTGGACCCGCTTATGTTCATTCATTGCATCATCAATTGGATTTAGTAGTTTCTCAACCATCCCAACTGCTGCATCCAATGATTTTTGGTTGTCTGCCTCTATATAGACATGCAAGTCTTCATCATTTTTCTGTGGATTTGTTGTTTTGTCTTTACCCCTTAAACGGATCTTAGCCCCTGTTTCCTTCTCCATTCTCTTCTGTGTTTTCCCAAGAGGGCCAATTAAAAGTCCAACAAAGTTATAGTTAGGATATTCTTTCACCAGTATGTAAATTTTTTTACACAGCTTCGAGGACTTATACTCCAAAGGTGGTTTGAAAGTGGAATTCTTCTTAATCAACTTAGATACAATATGTTGACGTTTCTGGACAAGTTTCTGATGGGGCATTACTTGCCGTGGATTTAGTCTGTTACCAAGGTTATCATGCACTGGTTCAGGAGAAGGAGATCTTTCCTCCATAGGCTTGTCATCATGGAACTCAGATGTTTGCAATTTTTTGTTTATGTCTGCAAGTTCAGCTTGCAACTCCTGAATCTCTGAATCCAAATCTGATCCCACAACAAACCCTTTCCCAAGGTCAGGCAGCTGAAGTGGACCTAATAGTTTCAGCTGCAAATCATCACTAATCCACCTGGTTTTCTCTCTTTTACTAGTCTGATCATTCTCTACTTTTTCCCATCTACTATGTCTTCGTTTTCTAGAACTCCCTGTACCTTCCTGTTGTTCAGAAGAACATTTATCACCAAGTGTCATGGCAAGCCCAGACTGACTGTGGAAATGAGGAGCAGCATATGAAGATTCTGATTCTGGTTTTAAGGATTCCTCTTGCCTACATTTCTTTTGTGACTGATAACCCTGCAGGGCAACTGACTCACCAGTTGATGCATCCAGTGACCTCTTCTTGTATGAATTGTTAGGATCAGTGCCTGAGCAGCATTCAGCTGGAGATGCTTCCAGCGCATTTTCAACTGGTTCTTCACTCCTATTGTTGCTGTGGTTAAAACATGACTGAGCATCACATTCTGAAGGCTCCTCAATTTGTTCCAACAGCACCTTACTTGGTTCCTCTTCCAGTTCCTCAATTGGATCCTCTTCCAAGCCATCACTTGGTTCTTTTTCTAGCTTATTTCCTATTTCCTCAACTGATTCCTCTTCAGGATCCTCCTCTATTTCACTCGGTAGCTCTTCTGGATCCTCCTCTACTTCACTTGGTTCCTCTTCTGGATCCTCCTCTACTTCACTTGGTTCCTCTTCCGGATCCTCCTCCAATGGCTCATTAGCAATGTAACACCTGTCCGAAGAAGACTGAGGAAGACATTTACCAGCTGCTGACACTAAAACTGCTTTCTCCTCTAATCTTTGGTTTGTTTTATTTTCTTTGATGTCATCCCTTGAACCTTGTGAAAATTTATGGTTCCTCATTGCACCTTAACCTGTTTCTACACATATTACATTGTCAGTATTTATGGAGAAGACACCTCAAATTAGTGCTATTGCAGCATCTGAGCTTCCAAAATGCACCAGAAAACACAACCGAAGAAAATTAGTTACTTTCATGCCATTAACTGACAGAAGATAATGCATTTAAGAAGAAGAAAAAAACAATTGCAATCTGCATAGTCACAGAAAAACCATGACTCATGATCACTGCTGATAACTATATATATGTGTGTTGTTGATACTTCAGTCAAGAAAGAAACAAACAGCCATAAGATATCCTCAAACTCCATCAACAAATTAACCCAAAAAAAAAAAAGTGTAACTCAATGTTATAATAATTGTCCAATGCAATAATCCAGAAAGTAACAAAGGAATTCATCCATTCCCCAAAAAAGAATATGTAATAAGGAAAAGACTGAAGCAAAACAACACTCCTAAGAATTTTCTTTTTATAAGTCAATAGTTGGGGTAGGGGGGATTTGAATCCTAGATGCGTAGTTAGAAACACTAAGGGGTGCCAGCCAATTTAGCTACAAGGCTCTTGGCAACACTCCTAACTAAAATTAGCTCCCTAATATAACCCCTTTCTTATCTTTCATCAAAATTATATTGCAATCGAAATACATATTTTGATGCACAAAATAAATCTTTTGTGATTTTTATTTTTCTAATTATTGATCATTGCTAGTTAAACAATGCAAGAATTGACTTCGTATTACAGTCCCAATAAGTGAAGTTTGGCTGAAAGCCTTGTAGCTCAACGGCATTCCTTGCTCTCCTTTACAAGGAGAATTATGGTTCAAATCTTCCATCCCACATTGTTGTAACTATCAAATTATAATTAAAATAAATAAATAAATAAGGAAAGCATTAATTTATGGATAGTGAACAGTCATGGCTTTTTGGTCACATCAACGTTCGGTAGAGGATACATTACATCCTATGGCATAGCAAAAATAAAATCACCTTCTTTGCCAAGTGCCTTATAACTCAACCGACACCTCTGGTGTTTCCAAGGAGAAATTATATGGTGCTCATGTTGGACTTCGTCACTTGTCCACCATTCCAATAAAAGGCTCCTACCTATTTAAAATTGCTAAGTTAGTATTTAATTAAAACTCTACAATTATAAACAAATGGGAGTCTTTTACTGAAATGGTGGACCACATCACTTGTCCACCGTGAGGGCCTTATAATTTCTCATTTCCAAGAAGACATCCAGTGTTTCCCAACTATCTAATTATCACTTCTCAAAAATAAAAATTTATACACACACACAATTTTATATGTGTGTGTGTATATATATAAAGCAGCTACTTAAAGAAACCCCAAAATTGATTTGTTATCTCTTTCTTGCATTCTTAGCTCCTAAACTTTCATGTTCCTCAAAAAAAAAAAAAAAGCTCTTAACCTTCCATATTTATCAAGCTTGAACAACTTCGTTAGCAAAAATCAAGCAAATTCCCTTCTTCATAATTACTGAATCTGAGAGCATTCAATATAGAAGCTGACAATCACGTCTAAATATCCACACACAGAAAAAAAAAAAAAAACAAAAAAACAAAAAAACAAAAAAAAACAAAAAAACAAAACAGGGAAAAAAAAGAAACCAATTTTCAGGCCTGTTAGCAAAAATAAGAATATGAAAGAAACAATATCAAACCCATTAAATAATTCTCAATAGAAACGAACCTTTGCTCTTTTGTGAAGCGAAAGCAAGACCCAGAAGCAGAAATTACTCCTTCATTCTCTGTATTCTGCCATGGTCATGCTGCATTGGTGCCTGTCATATCATCTGTGAGACTGAGAGCTAAGTATGGCAGAATATTGACCGTGTAAGACCATAGCATAAAAGCCCCCAAACCTTAAAAATACACTCATCGGCTTTTGACTCATTAAGCAAAACAAAATTTAGTACTGTTTGTTTTGTCCAAACTCAGAAGATACTGTAGCTTATTCTGGTTTTTTATTTTTATTTTATGGGAAGCTTATGCTGTTTTTTTATTCCTTCTTTTTCACCCAAGTAAATACAGTAAGCTTGACTTATTTTGTAAAAGGTCTTGCTCCAAATGTTTATGTTTGAAACTACCTTTTTTCATCTTAAGAGTTTGGATTCCGAAGATTGGAGAGATCTTCCATGTGTAATTTTAGTCAAATAACTTTGTTAATAAGCTATGTAATCTGTTTAAATGATACACATACGGATAGTCTAAATCATCACGCGATGAGTTAGAAAATATGTCTGTCAATATGTTTAGAGCCAAATTTTGTTTATTTACTTTTATCTTTAAGAGTCGGGTGTAGTGGATGATTTGGGGAAACAACAAAAAATGAAAGAAACAAAAATATTTCAATAACAAAGGTAACAGAATATAGTATAGACAATCAAATGTAGGTGTGAGGTCAATGAGCCCACAAATAGGTGTTGGGCTAAAGACCCAATCCAAGGACACTGAATGGTTCAAGGATGTGAGAATATCAACCCAAAAGGCAGTACTGATGGATAAAGAAGTGAGGTTTGATCAAGCTTATTCAAGACGGTGGTCCGAGGAAGAATATGTCATCGGCTAAATAAGACCGAGGTAAGAAAGGGTTGACCGACATCCAAAATCAATGTTCGAGGAGATTCTATAAATAAGGGTATGCAGGATGCATATGAAAGGTAAGAAGAAGAAATACAAAATATCTGAGATAAAGTTATTATCACTGCATTAATAAAGTTGTTATCACTACATTGAATACTCTACAACGACCTTTTTGGCCGCACTAATGGGGAAGTGATGTCTGAGCATCAAGGTTCAGCCTTACAGCTGTCTCCAACAACTTCAGGGATAAGTTGATGGGACAAGTATCTAAATCAGTAACATGATCTATACGTGAAAGATAAGGAAAAGAAGGAGAATGATATAAAAAGAAAAAGAAGACATTCAAGAGAGGAGATCGGAGAAATAAGGGAGAAAGGACGGTACACATTAGCATCCATAATTGTAATCTGTCTTTGAGAGAGTGAAATATAATATTTATCATCCTTGGCTTGAGTTCGAGGACAATTTCTATTACATAAACAATCTAATGTGTATGGTGTTGCAGTCTAGCCCATCATTTTGTTATTCAACATCACTAGAACTTAGATTTCAAGCTCACTCTCTACAAATTTCATTATATTGGGCTTTTTGGACTTATCACATTCTTACTTTTGGATTTGGGTGCAAATTGTAACCTTAAAGTAAGTATTTAAAAAATTAGTCAGTTAAAATAGAAAAAGTAAATCTTATTGCATAAATGAAGAAAAAATTTTAGATAAATCAATGTAAATGCTTTAACAACTGGAATTATCACTTCAGGCATTTCGTGTGTCACAAAAGGACAATGTAAATGAGCCCCACTTATTACACTCGGAAGATGTACCTCCCAATAACTATTAAAAAAAAACAATAATAAAATAACTGTCATTTGCTCAATTAAACCAAGGCAAGCTAAGATTTGGTTACGGGGTATAAATGAATCAAGTTGTCCATGAACAGCTCAATTTTGGTTTAGGAAAAAGCTTTTTTTTTTTTTTTTTTTAAATCATTGTTGCAATCTGAGCCGAGTTTGGTGGTTGTGATCGATTCTGGGTTTGGCGGTTCTAGGTTCATTGCTAGGTTTGGTGGTTCTGCCACCTAAGAAGCATTTATCAGTTTAATTTTTTTTTTAAAGGGAAATTAAAAAACAAAAATACAATAGTGCCAAACAAGCTTGGCGATGAAAAATCAGTAAAAACTGTTTTTGAAAAAAAATATTTCAAAAACACCCTAAAAATGATTTGTGAAAACACAAAATTGAATATGGTGACCAAACAAGCAACTATAAACAAACAGTTCTACTTTTCACTCTCACTCACCATTCACAACTTCTCATTTCAAATATATTGTGTACACAGATTTATTAAGACTCACATTTTCGAATGTACATCATCAATGGGTTCGTAAAGAACTGATATCTTTGATTGTTTGAACTGGGTCTAAGTTTGGATGTTGATAGATATTGCTCCGCCACCGAGTATGGCAGGCATGTACTTTTGGGTCTTGTGTTGTGTGTTGTAGTCTTGTAGATGGAACTGGCATGTAATTTGAGACTTCTGAGTTTCGACCATTTGGTTTCATGGCAAGATTGCATGGAGGATGGCATGAATGTAGTCAAAATTAATGAGTAAACATTGGCATATAGCACGTAGGAAGCCCAGAACATGGTTTCATCACATGCACACTCATTGCTATAGACTTATTCTAACATTCTACCACTATTTCTTTTCTTTTTCTTTTTTTCACTCCCAAAATTTGATTGAAATTGTCATTAACAATAGATTGCATATGAAACTGTACAAAGATGTCCAACTCCACAGAAGAATAGAGAAAAGTGCCCCCAACACCTTCATATAATGATAATATTAGTAATAATTTACATCTCAATTCACTAATTAGGTTCTCCAGATGCAACTTGCAAGAGTGCATAAGAGAATCTTGTGCTAATTACAACATATGGTAATCAAATAAATAGAAAACGAGACTACTTTCAACTAAAAATATTGAGAGAGAGAGAGAGAGAGAGAGAGAGAGAGAGAGAGATAGGGAGAGACCGAGAATGATGTACTATACACAAAATTATTATCTACAAAACTGAAGAAATTCTTCATTTGAACTAGCCTCGATTGCTATAAATGTTGCTCCCCTCTCCATAATATACATGCCATCTCACTTTCAGGAATGGCCTTTTATCTGGGAAAAACAAAAGGCACAAAATAAAATTGGTTTATCACATAATGTCCGTAATGAAATGTGGAATAAACTACTATTGCCAACAGCAAGGAAACAAAGCTAGTCAATCATGGCATGAAAATACGAAAAAGAGCACAAATTCCTATCTATTCAAGGGGAGAGAGAGAGAGAGAGAGAGAGAGAGAGAGAGAGAGAGAGAGAGCCAAGTAATTCCATTTAAACCTGCTTATTAAATCCTTTGCAATGCTTCGAGCATGGTTTAAAAACTGGAAGCTTCTTGCAAGGTCATTATCAGATATGCCGGCTTTCAAGTTCAGAAAAAATTCCTTGTAAGCATTATATATGGCTTCTAAATCCCCTGCCCCTCCTTGATGGAAGCACGCAGGAGTTTCCAACATGTTCCCTTGTGATTTTTGTTCATTATCAATCAGCAGTTTCTCTAGCAACCGCTTATTTTCCAATCTACTTCCTGTCCTGCAGCTTTCCAGTGCTTCCAACCTGGAAGCCATGACAGTGGCTCGACTAATACATGAAGAAGGTAGCTGCAAAACAGTGTCCAATTAACATAAGTGAGAGAAACCCCATATGTCACAGCAACTGTAAAATTGCCCACCCTCATTGTGTAAAAGTAAAAAAGAATTACAACTCAACCAAGATATTTATTTATTTATTCTCTTCTTTCTTTCTTTTTTTGTAAAATCCAAATTTTAAGATCACGTTGTCATTTACCATGTATAGGTGATTTACTGATTTCCAGTAGAAATCTAGTTAAATACAAAGTCATTTCATAGGGGATATTATATAGTTTTATCACAACAGAAAACTGGGTGGATAAACAGAGCCAAAGAGAGATTTCAAGTTACCTGTGCAAGCTGAGCAACTTTAAATCCAAAACTACTCTCTGAAACACCAGTCACTAGCTTATATAGGTAAATAACATCTTCATGATCAGTTGTTGAGTCAACCATATCTGTATCTTTAATATCTTTATGTGAGGTCAGATATGACACATGGTATGCCCCCACAGAGCCTGGAAATTCAGTTCTAATATCAGCAATTTTGGGGTAGTGGGTGACGAAGAGGACCATGCATCTTTTCTGCTCTAGTAGATAATGCAAAGTAGCATAAGCAATAGCTACACCATCATGCGTACTTGTGCCTCTTCCAAGTTCATCAATGATAACCAACGAACGTGCTGTGCAATTATGGATTATATGTGAAGCCTCACTTAACTCTTCAAGAAAGGTGCTTCTACCTTGTTGGATACTGTCAGAAGCACCCATTCGGGTGTAGATACCATCTAAAACATGAAGTTTTGCTGATGATGCAGGTACAAAGGAACCAACCTAGAGTAGCCAGAGCAAATTTCCTTAAAATATTTAGCAGTCAACACTAGCTGAAGAGAATTCAAACAAAATCTAATTACAGAACCTTTTTTTTTGTTTTTTGAGAATCTTATTACAGAACATAATTAAAATAAATAAAGAGATAAACAAAATGACCAATAAAAATTACTCTGCTTGACATTGAAACACCCAAACCAATTGCATTGTTCTCAGATACTTGGCCTTCTTACTAACAATAAAGAATTACATTATATAAATGCATGGAGTATGAGTTTAACAATCCAAAATTTACAATGAATTTTAAAATCCAAGTGGAAAATTTATTCCAGAACGTGCAACTTTGGAGACAGGAAGGTGAAAACAAGAGGACCAGCCACATTTACCTCCCACTTGTTTAGATGAAAATAATTAAAAGATAGCATGCAAGAATTTTCAAGGAATGTAAGTAATATGATATGTTCACAGGGTTTTACAGTCATCCTTTTTTTAAAAGTAAAAAACGACACCCAATTCATAAAACTAGATATAGCAGTTGGAGCTTTAATTTTACCTGAGCCATGATAGCAATGAGAGCAACTTGGCGAATATAGCAACTCTTTCCACCCATGTTGGGTCCAGTAACAATTTGGCAATACTCACTGTCAGCATGCAAATTTGTGTCATTTGGAACAAAATTGTCTTGTAATGTAGTATCCAAAACCTGCTCAAAAGTAGCAAGCAGTAAACATGAGGCCATGACTTATAAGAAAATGGCCTTTCCTTAACAAATCAGTAACATAAAACTTGACTTACGAAACCAACCCCACCCCCAAACAAAAATAAAAATAATAATAACTTTGCTTGCATATATTATGTCATATTAGTTGCAATTCAACAATATTGATGAAACTATGATTTATCAGAGAACCAGTACAGACCAAAGGGTACAAGCTAGCTATATTCTATCAGACAATGGATTCATCCAATTATTTGCTAAAGGTAACTAGCTATGTCAACATAAACTACTAACTACAACCACCAAATAAAATTCACCCCCACCCTCACCCCTATCTCCCTAAATCACAGGTCCCGGAGGGCAAGTTCAGCTAGCCACCCAGAAGGTAGGCAGAAACCAGGAACCACAAAACATAATAGCTCACTGTGTCTCCCCAGTTTAGAGAGAGAGAGAGAGAGAGTCAGGACTTGATAATAATTGTGCTTAAATATTGAAGAAAAATCACTTTCCAAAGCATTAGCTTGACTCATTAAACTAGAATGGAAGAGTTGGAACAATCAACCCCCATCTTCATGAGCTACTTTCCCCCAGAAGAAAATAAGAACCATGGCTAGAAATATCAAATTTTTATTAAACTTAATTTTGACAAGAATAAGCACTTCATCAATATAATAAGTATCCCCATTTCTCCTATATATACATCTTTAGAGAGTTGGAATGTCAACAGCATTAAAGTTTCTTTTGTTTTTTTTTGATAAGTAGCATTAATGTCTCTCTTTGAATAGAATCTAAAAGATGATCTATATTTTGAAATTTCAATTCTACTCACACATCAAATAGAGTGAAATTACTCAACAAAAATCATTATTGTAGCCCAGTAATACCGAAGCCCCAAGATTAGATAGAGAGAGACTATCATCAAACAAGGTGAATAAGACTCTGCGAATTTATACTAGAATGTAGTTCAAAGATCACAACACCTTGAGTGAATAAAAATATATTATCATTTATACAATAGTATCAGTTCAACAGATTTTATGTAAAGTTTATAAGATACCTGACTCTATAAAAATTGAATCAGTTTTGATCACATACCGGGTGCCGACCAGCATGGATATGTATCTGAACAGGTTCATCATCATAGACAAAATCTGGACGAACATAACTCTGCAACAGATTAATTGAGAGGATTACACTACAATCTAAAATCAATTTTAAGTTATAGTGGAATATTTTACTCCCCCTGTCCCTGAGTTTACACTTGACAAGACATAAATTTTAAGAAATACTTAATACTTTTCCACCAACTCATCATTATGGGCTTCTCAATGTTACCCTTACTTTTATACATTGAAAAGTGGAATTATATATGTGATAAATGGATAAGGGTTATGTGGGGAAATGCAGGACCTATTTTCTCGATATTTTGACAGTAAACACGAATTCTGGAACATCCCAAAAGGGATATGTTGACTAATTTTGGAACAGAGGGTAATTATTTCTCCAGGTGTATACCTTATTTCTGCAAAGAATGGCAAGTGAATGCAGACAATCCAAAGTAGCCAGTGCTTGAACAGCTGCTTGGAACTCGGCATAATATTTACTGAATACCTTTAGAAAGCTATCCCAAGCAGCTTTAGAGGCAACATTTAGCTTCTCTTTTTCCAGGGATAACTGCTCTAATGCAGTCAATACTTCAGGTGGGTGATAGCGAACTGTTTTTTTGGTACTATTTATTTTAACCCAACTCAAAGGCACCTTTAGATCTAAGGGCAACTGCATTAAAGACAAACCAAGTCAGGTATACCAACTCAAGCTATATTTTTACAAGGGAAATAACCAAAAGTTAAGGCCATGCATATCTGTGAAACATAAAGACAAAGGAAGTAATACGAAAATCAATGGATAACCAATAGATATATGAATAACAAAAAGACAATAATGTAAAAATATTTCAGGTCACAAAAGTTTGAACATAAAAAAAAAAAAAAAAAAAAAAAAAAAAAAGCTACTGTCAGTTTCATATAACTTAACCATTCACAGAACACAACTTGCTATGTAACTATTCCAATAGTTGTAGTTAATACCAACATACATGGAATGTGTTGTAACTTAGTTTTTAGTGTTAAAACTTAGCCCTAAAAGCACAACAAACCAGTCAGAAGAAAGGAAAATGGCACTCAAAAGTACAAATTAGGAACCAAGGAGTAACTAGTTGGGTGGAATCTTGAATTAAAAAGAAAAAATTGAAATCTAACTTGAATAAGGAATTATTTATATAAAATGTTTCCAGCTGAATTTCAACTCAACTACCTCTATCAAATGTGTTGTTCCAGACACACTAACAAATTCCAACTTGCGCATTCCAAGCCTTTTGCGATACAAATCAATCAGCGAATCCAATTTCTCGTTTGCCAATTGAACCTCTTTCCGAGCTCTAGCAACCTATGCATAATAAGCCATACCAAGAGGGCATAGAGATCATGAATAAGGCAAGATAAAGCAGAGAGAGAGAGAGACAGAGAGTGAGAGTGCAAGAATTAATTAAGAGGATGAAACCCTTTGTAATAACAAACCTCAGGGAATTGGCCATTAGATATGATAATTAAATTTTGCAGATCATTTTCATTAGCTGCTTCTTTGTTAAGAGTAGACAACAGTTTTGCAGCATTGCCAATTACACCGGATGATGATGCAGTCAAAATCAACTTTCTCAACAGCCCAGAGTGCACTGTCTTTGCTCTCATATTATTGCTGTTGTCCTCATCTTCAATGTGAAGTTGCTGAAGTTGTTTTCCAGCATATAAAATAGCTTGAATAACTGCAATGAACTTAACATCCAATAATTCCTGTCAGTATGCTATACCCGCGCCACCCGGGGGGGGGGGGGGTGGTTTTGGTTGGAGATGCCAAAATGGCTACAACTGTCCAACAATCAATTAGTAATTGTCTGATAAAAAGTTTGTATTTTTGCTGAAGGGCTTCTTGCTTCTAGCTTTGACATGTAATAAGATTTCAATGTAAGAGATCCCAGCATTGAAGACCATTATGACAGTCTGAACTGACAACAAACACCATCCTCACAGAAGATCACAAAAGAGAACAACAGTACTAATTCATTCAACTATCCATTTATGATCCTTTTCAACACCAAACTTTGACCTTAATTAGAAATAGACCCCAACTAGATCACTGTAGGGACCACACATAAGTAAATGCTTCTAAAGTTGATTAGAAAGCTAGCATTCAACAGTATTAGATGGAGATATTCCTTTATTAAATTGATTGGGAGGCAAATCATGTGGCTGTCCTACCTAAAGAAGCATATGTCCATGCAGCTGTGCTACAGAAAACTTTTCCTCTTTTTTTTAGGAAGGGAGATGAGGAGAGAAAGGCATGTAAGACATAAAATAGAAGTAACAACTTTCTATGGGTATTGAATTGGGGTGAGGGTGAGAACATGCACTTTTAAGGCATAAATTTTAGAAGCATTGACCAGGAAGACAACATATAAATGGTGTGTGTGTGTGTGTGTATCGATACACAAAAGCAGTCCAAAGGATGAATGACTTATTACCTCAGATGGGGTGGCAGTCCGATGGAAGATTCTTGTTATTCCACGTTGAATATCGGGTGACCTTCCTAAATTTGTCAAAACTGAAGAAAGTATATAACTAAACTCAGGTTGTACAATTGTTATATCAGAATCTTCCCCATCTAGCCCTCCAATATTTTGCGAAGCTCTTGAAGACCCCATGGATTCTGAAATCTCAGAAACAGCATCCAAACGAGCAGAAATCATGTTTCTATCACATAGAGGATGAGTTACCTGTATCATGCAATGGAACTCTCAAATACTAGAGAAAGAAAGAGATAAACTGCAAGCCAAAAACATCAAAATCACTTCCATCTTATACCCATTGCCTGAGAAGCCTTGAACCATATATAGTAAGAGTACGATTCAAAGACTGCAGCAAGGAGCCAGACTCAGACCCATCACTGTTATTCTTCAAAACCTACAGACAATGGATACAGCTATCTATCGTTAATATTCCTAATAAAGAAAAATCAATTAAAGAAGCTGTTCAAACTTCCCAAAAATATAACATGCATAATGTATATATTATGCCAATAAAAAGTTGGGTTTGGATTTGAGGATTTAAAAGCAATGGATTTGAAAAACAATTAAGTAGTATAAATTTCTTGATATGGATTTTAACAACACATGATGGATTTGTGCTTGAAGATTTTGCACAAACAAAAACACTTGTGTTATGAATTTGAAACAACATCCTACACTTAAATCATTTCAAATCCACATATTAATAAGGTTTAAATCCATCCATAATTTCATCAATTAAAAAAATGCACTTTTCATACTTTATTCAATCAATTTAAACCAAAAACTTAAATCCTCATTCTTCTTTTCAAATACTTCCATCAAAATGAACCATTAAATATTTAAAATTCCTTGCAGTTTTGGTAAGGAAGTTCCTTACTCTTCCAACAAGGTATAAGTGATCCTACATTGGAGAGACAACCAAGAATTGCTGCTGCCAACCCACCCATGCATGACAAGAAAGTTACAAAAACATCAATGCTGGTAATTCAGCATCAGAGTGAGATGATTTCCACTGGCCCCCTCACCCTAAGATCAACCCTTGTTGAGAATTCCTACCAGGCAGTTGGTAGCAGAGGAGCCAAAAATGATACTGGCTAAGCGCAATTGGCAGCTTAAAAGATCAACATACTAGTTTTTTTTTTTTTTTACAAATATCCATGCAAACTATTTGGAATAACAAAAACAGAAAGTTACCTCCAGCTGTTGAAGTGTATTTGCTGAGAGGGTCATCTCTACATTGCTTGAGAAGGGCCTAAATGAAGCTCCTAGGCACAAAATTCTTTCAAAACCAAACTGTTTTAGATGACGAATAGATAAGGCCAATGCTTGGACGACCAAATCTGGCATATTCATAATTCCCTTTAAAACCAAAATAACATAGTGTAAAAAAGTGAAATATGATAAGAAGTGCCAAAGCAACAATAAATAAGTACATAATTATTTAAAATTGATAAGTTAGCATCCAAATACAAAGAGTAGCCTTACAAAGGCAGAAAATGAAAATATAATCGCATTTTATATATAACAGTGGAAGAAATTAGAATATTTTGCAGCAGATAGACCACTCATAATTTAACTAACCCCTAAGAATAAAAGTATTTTAAAGGTTAACTATCACAGGATCTGCTTAAGCTTGGGTAGCTACCAGTTAAAGAGTGCAATTCATGCCCAAAGGTTCATATAGCTTGCTGCATGATGAAAAGATGTTAAAAATACCATACCTCAATTGCGAAACGATGGCTTCCCTGCTCTATAACTTCTGTGCTTTGTTTTGGATTATCTGCTGGATTATATTCACTCATGTTCTCATATAAAGACATCACTTCGGCAAGTGCACCACCATCTTTAAAGCACTCTAGCGAGGCATGCTCAACACGGACATTTGAGGCAGGTCCAGCATAAGCAAGTAACAGCTAACAAAAAGTTCCATGATATTAGGCAAGCTTGGGAAGATAAACAATATTAAAACAATCACAGTAAACTTATTTTTCTTGTAAATGATGTTAGTAATAGTGACCTTATGTCTTTATGACAGATACGTCAATAATTGGATATAAACAGCATGTTAACCATTATTAAATAACATAAGCTTTGTTGAAAGAAAAGGATGTTTTGGACCACCCCTTCTTTAAGAAGCAACAGCAAAATTCATTTCCCAAATAGTAATAACCATTTTTTGATAAGTCAAAATAGTAATAACCATTGAAATACTACAAACTCTCTCTTCATTTTATGAGGGACTCTGAATTAAAACTATGAACATATTCTTCTAAAGCCAGGGAATTTAAAGTAGCTACTTACAAGCACATGCCTACCATGTAGATAAGTATTTGGACATTCAAATAACCAAAAAGAAAATATTACTCAGAGCTTTTGAATTCTGCAAAACTATTGTGCTTCTTGATTTGGTATCATTTACAAGCTTACTCAAACCATCCCCCTCCCCACCCCCAAAAAAAAAAAATCAATTTTAATCAGAATTAATTAAATTAATCCTTAAAAAAAATCTTCAAAATATACAAGAATAACAACATTAAAGCCTTAGTCCCAAATCTTTGGGGCCGGCTTCCTCCAATTTGGCTTATGAAAAAAAAGAAAAGGAATATGCCAATGAGCTCTAGCTCAATTGGCACTTCCTCCACTTGCAAGTGCTAGGTGGAAGGGTGAGGTTGTGGGTTCAAGACCCATGGGATGTGTGTTTAACTTATCAATCAAAATAAAGAAAAGGAATAGGAAAGCTAATGCACATGAAAATGGGTTTTAGTGATTGGAAAACACAATATGTGGCGTTTGGTACGGGGTAATATTTTAGGATTCTCAAGAATGTTTAAAGATTCTCATGTTTGGTTGCAAAACACGCTAGGGAATCAGATGTCAGGAGAATCTGGATTTCTCCCTTAAACCCCTCTTAGTAGGAATGTGGATTCTCTTTAAAACAGGTGAGAATCTAAATTCCTAAGCTTAAAAGAAATTGCATTTTTTATAAATTAACAATTTTAACTCTTTTTCCTTATCATTTAAGCAATTAAGATAAAATATAAAACAAAGTATCAATATTTTTTCTCTTGTCTTTATCTTTTCCCGCCAAAATAATATAAACAAGATAGACAACTATGTTGATATATTCTTTAACAAAGTATTATTTAGGTTTTACGTGTGGGGAAAAAAAAATTGTCAAGTTGTTTTGTTTTGGATTAAACTCTTTTAAAAATTATTATTAAAAATAAAAACATTTAAAAATTTAAATAGTTATTTTTATATTGTACTTGTCATTTTGAAATGTTAGACTATAATTTTAATGAATTTGTCATAATTAATAGTTAATATTTGGTTTTTCATTATTTATTTAGAGGAATATTTTTTTTAAAGAACTTGGTATGTTCACATTCAAATCTAAAAATAGAATAGGAAAAATAAATAATTTATTTAAGATTCCTGGGAATAAATCAAACATTATCTTTTTTTTTATACGTAATAAGACTTACATTCATCCAGCAAGAACAAAAAAAAATAAAAAAAACAACAAATACAAGTGTTCATGATGGTGAACACACAAGAAACAGCAAACAAAAGACTACAAAAAAGAAAGAAAGAAGGCAACTTAAGGGGCGCTTCTAAGGGAAGAAAGAAACTCCAAAACAGAAGAACAGTTTGAAGAACCCCAGCACCTAGCCCAATGAAAGAGAGTATTCTGGCAGAGAGCTTGTAATTGATCAAGCGTTCTCTCCAAATCCTCGAAAGAACGCCGGTTTCTTTCCAACCAAACAACCCACATCAAACAGCCAAGAACCATATTCCATATGTCCGAAGAAAATTTCCCCAACCAATTACTCCAACAAGCCACCAAACCCTCCACTGAACCTGGCATGACCCATTAGATCCCAAAAGCTTGCAACATATGCACCCACAAAGAATAAGCTATAAGACAATGGATGAGAAGGTGGTTCACAGATTCCGCCGAGCTGCAACACATACAACACCTATTCACCAAAGGGAGGCCTCGGAGCATCAAATTATCCAAGGTAAGAATACGACCATGGGCAGCTGTCCACAAGAAAAAAGCCACCCTCTTAGGAACCTTGACTTTCCAAATACCCTTCCAAGTAAAGCAAGAATGGGATGTACCCCTGATCTTGTAATAGAAGGACCGAATATCGAACTTCCCATTCCCATTAAGACACCAATGAGGTCTATCACACCCAATGCCTCTTGGGATACGAGACTGAATGAGATTTAGGAAAGAGAAAGCAGCCTCAAATTCCCTCTCATGGAAATTCCTATAAAATCTCACATTCCAAAATCTAATACTCCCAACCTCCTGATTATCCAACAAATCAGAAATACAGGCTTCCTTGTCACTGGAACACTCATATAACTGAGGATATAGCATTTTAAGGGAGGCATCCCCGACCCACCTATCATGCCAAAAACGAATACGGGAACCGTCGCCCACCACAAAGGCCAAGTGCTTGGAGAACCTCTCCCACCCAAACTTAATACCACGCCAAAGGCCACACCCATGGGCCCTTCTACACGCTTTAGACGTCCACCCCCCTTGACCCTCACCATATTTGGTGGCAATAACCTTCCGCCAAAGACTAGTTCCTTCAATGCCAAACCTCCATAACCATTTCCCTAACAGAGCTTGGTTGAAGTGAACTAACTTCCTAACCCCCAAACCACCCATCTCTAGAGGTAAACACACCTTCTCCCAAGCCACCAAAGAACGATTGGAACACACCTCCGAAGACCCCCACAAAAATCTTCTCTGAATACGCTCCAATCTGTCAGCCACAGCTACCAGGATAGTAAATAAGGATAGATAGTAAGTGGGAAGACTAGAGAGAGTACTCTTCAAGAGAGTAAGTCTACCGCCCTTAGACAAATAAAGACGTTTCCAACCTGACAGTTTCTTCTCCATCTTCTCCAAAATAGGGTTCCAAATGGATGGAGTCTTGAAAGAGGTGCCCAAAGGCATGCCCAGGTATTTCATGGGAAGGCAACCCACCCTACAGCTAAGAATATTAGCCAAATCCTCAATGTCGCCAACCTCCCCCACCGGGACAATCTCACTCTTCCCCACATTAATCTTTAAACCAGTAAAGGCTTGGAAGCACGACAAAGCCAGTCTAATAGCCAACAGCTGATCTCTGGAAGCATCACAGAATAGAATAGTATCATCTGCAAAAAGCAAATGAGATATGCGAACCCCGATAGAGTTAACTGGACCCACCTGAAAACCACAAAGCAGCCCACTTTCCTCAGTTTTCTTAAGGATCCGAGATAAAACCTCCATAATCAAGAGAAACAGGAGAGGGGACAACGAGTCCCCTTGCCTCAGCCCACGAGAGCTACCAAAAAAACCTGAGGGAGAACCATTCACAAGAACCGAGAATCGAACAGTAGAAATGCAAGCCTTAATCCACTCCCTCCACTTCGTCCCAAAGCCCATCCTATCCAACAAATAAAGAAGGGCATCCCAATTAACATGATCGTAGGCTTTTTCAATATCCAATTTACAAACTACACCCGGGGAATTACACTTCAATCTACTGTCCAGGCATTCATTCGCAATTAACACAGAGTCCAAAATTTGTCTTCCAACAGCAAAGGAATTTTGGGACTCTAAGATCAATCTATCTAACACCACCCTCAGCCTATTCGCCAACACTTTAGACATTAGCTTATAAACACTGCCCACCAAGCTAATTGGCCGAAAGTCCTTAATATTGACCGCATTAGATTTCTTAGGAATTAGAGCAAGGAAAGAAGCATTAAGAGACCTTTCAAAAGCTGAAAACCTATGAAAATGCTTGAAAACAGCCATCACATCAGCCTCCACCACCCTCCAACATTTGTGAAAAAATGCCATGGTGAACCCATCCGGACCAGGGGCTTTATCCCCCTCCATCTCTGCCAGCACTTGGAAGACTTCTTCTTTCGAGAACTCCCTCTCAAGGGACAACCTGTCATCCTCCCCAATACTAGCAAAATCCAACCCGTCCAAAGTTGGACACCACGTGTCAGTCATCTCACATTCCTAATGAAACCAAGTATAGGAATAGCTACATTCCTAAGAATGTGATTCATATGAATCACATTCCTAGGAATCTGGATGCCAGGAGTAATGTGGATTCCCCCGTACCAAACGCCACATATATAGAGTCAATATCAATGCAAACCAAAATAGAAATGAAGGCTAAGAAAAGTATATACTTCGTAGTGACGAAGTTTAATAATTTATCCGAAAAACCAATTCCTCTAAATGCCCACAGATGTTGGTTTAAGCTAAAAATACCTTTTCAATTTGTTTTAAAAGGTGATTCTGAGAAGTAATATAGTAGGACACACACTTAGAATCATGAAACCAGTACCCACAACAATTCAGTAATCAATTTACTCCAGAGAAAAAATTATTAAGCCACTTTCTGACATCAACCTATCAAAAACATCAAAATTCCTATTATAAGCTCCAATAAATAACCATCAAAACTATACCTTTTCTTTTAATAAGATATTTCTACAATAGAGGGGTGTACATAGGATGTGTACACAAAGCTTACCAAAAAACTACAAAATTCAATAATGACAGTAAAAATTAAAGAAAATCAATTAACTGTTTAGCATAACACACACCACTTAAATAGCCCCAAAAATGTTGAATTCAGTTCAACCACAAAGAGCTCCACACCATGAAAAGTACAATTGTTCCTTTTCTTCCAAATTGTCCACATTAAGTAAAGAGGGACTGCCTTCCAAATAAGAGAGCTACCATTCTTACCAAACCAATTCATCCACCATAAAGTACATCAGTTATTCTCCTAGGCATCACCCAATGGGCACATACCACATAACCCAGAAACTCATTCTTACTCTACTGCATATACATCCTCCTCCTCCAACATCAGATCATGATCCAACTCCCACTTGTTATCAACTAGGAAAACAAAAAATAAGGTTCATAAAGGGCTGGGATTAGACAAGAGGAACGTAATGGTTAACTAACTATTTGAAATGTTCATACAGACCTGAATTTTAACAGAACAACATATGAGTGTGATTTGTCAGTGTAGATGGGTTCAGGAACAAAAGCAATTTGGCAACAAGAGTGGCAAGGATTTGCTGGTTAAACTTGTTTTCTGCATTAGGTGAGTTAATCAGAGAACTAGGGAGAAGGGAGGGGGAGGGAAGAAAATGACACATGTAATGAAATTTATAGTTCCTGAAGCTATGTTAAAACATGAAGGGGCAGTAATGCGAAAAATGAAACAGGCAAATTTTGACATATAGACAGATAAGTTGTTGGGAAATTCATTACATGCACAAATGGTGAAATACAGTTTCTATCTACTTAAACCGTGTGCTAGAAACTGCTTTAATGAAATAGTATTAGTCCATTATACAGGGGTAAAGAATCTGAGGATACAGAACAGATTTTTACCAGGTTACTGAATCAAGAATTTTCTGCAGTGGCAACCTTTCTAATAGATTTGGTAGGAATTTTTTATAGATGAAATTGTTATCTATAATAAACATCTCATAAAAAGAAACGTTGTTTGAGATTACCTGAATTCAATGTTGATTTATTAAAATTTATTTCTAATGAACTCATGATCATAAAAATCTGCACATAATTTATTAAAATCTAATGTTTCTTGCAAATGCTGTAGAACAATGACCTTGTTGCAGTCTGTTGGAGCATGAATTCTAGCTGCTTTCCCAAAAGGAACCTAAAGAAATTGTCAGGATTTTATACTGTCCTCACTCCTCACAAAACAAATACAACCTACCATTAATCTCAAACTAAAATGTGAGTTGATTGCCATGGTATATTTCATATGAATAAATGCTATAATGAGTAAAGTACATGTACACAAGTCCACCAACTCTAATTTCAGAGTTTTTCAAACAATTACGATAGTAATTTTTTTGGTTTATCACAAAAATAAAAGAAAAATATAAAAACTAGATGATCACAAAACTTTCTGCTGAAATTCAAATGCAGCACATTTTCACTCAGAGGCCAGGAAAAAATACACATTGACACATAAACAAGCCTCGTAACAAAAATGAGAAATCACATTATTTATAGACAAATAACTGATATTAAAATGCCATAAGATATGTGAAGCCCCTAACTAATATTAGCTAAAACCCGATACTGTACATTTTCTCAAACATGAGTCAAATATGTTTCATTTCTTCTATAACACACTTTTATAATCATAAGATTCATTACTACCAAAGCTACCTTCTCTGTTTGCTTAGAGAGCGGCTCCCCAAGAAGCAACTCGGCTGGCAACAGGCTCAAAATCACAGCTTCAAGCCCACTCCTCATAAAATTATCATTGAATTCTGCATAAACAACGTCCCCGGTTGATATCTCCACAGCAACCATCCCAATTTTCACATCAAACCCACTCTCCAATCCACACTCCATATTCTTTTCCAACACACTCTTCTCCGCGACACACACCAAAAAATTACTCTCTCCCCTACACCCCTCCTCCTCTCCCCCCAAATCCTCAGCCGCCTCCAGCGTGGCCTTCGTGTACAATGCTGATAATCCCCGGCAAAAGGGTCCCGCCCGGTTCTCCCCGTGCGCCTTAATAGCCGCCGTCTCAGTCTGCTTAACCACCCCAACCTTATACCCGGCACTCACAAGCCTCCTCACATGGACATTCAATCGAAAAGTTGGCACACTTGCAGTCATAAAATTGCGATCTAAATGTGCATAAATCCCCAACACCCTGGCAGCAATTTCGGCATCCTGGCCGAAAAACCGGTACTTGTAACCAACTTCTACCATCAAAAGAACATCTGGGTATCTGTTCTTTAGGTCCACAACTTGCTGCTCCAATGGGGTGTATTTGGTTTTGCAGGAAGATTGGGTTTTTGGGGTTTGTTCTGAAGGGGTTGGAGACGGCTCTAGAAGTTTGTCTAGGAATTTTTGGTGAAGGGAAGGGTTGAGGTTGGGAATGGGGTTTTGGGTGTGGGGAGAGAGTTTGGGGAGTTTTGAAGGTTTGGGATTTGGGGAGGAGAGTTGGGAACTAAGGAGGCGTTTGGAGGGTGAGAAAGTGACCGTGGCTGAGATTTTGGGAGGTGGGGTTGGTAGGTTTCGGAGAGAGGGCTCTGCCTCTGCGTTTGAAGAAGAAGGGGAAGAAGTGGAAGGGTTTAATGGGGTTTTGGATTTGGGAGCAAAGAAGCGAGAGATCACTTGTTGTTTTTGCTTGCCCATTATGGTGGTGGTGGTGGTGGAGGAGGAGGAGGAGGAGGAAGTGAGGGCAAAATTATAAAGGAAGGGTATGATGATTTGGCGCGCTTTGTTCTCTGGACTCTGAAATAGATTCCACATATCAAAAAAATAAATTAATAAAAAAAAAAAAAAGTTTAATTTTGTGTATTTTTTGACTTGTAACTGGTAAGTGGGGTAATTTTGTGTATTATTTAAAGGGAAATGTTTGCTTTTGATGGAGCCAAAGATTGTCTTTATTAGTATATTTTAAATAAGTTACATGAGTTATTAAAAAAGTGTGGGGGCTTTTTTTACAAATATTGGTTTGGGTCACCTTCTGCCGCAATTGGCTCCAAAGTTTTCTAGATAAGAGAGTTGAGACCGATTTAATAGCAACCCTCTTTAGTCTGGCTTGTGCGTAAACGATACCCCTGTTTGCTAAGATTATTTATCACTAACCCATGACAGACAGAGTTGTTATAATAGTTCTACAAGCAGATATAATAAAGACAATAATATAAATTCTTTTGTTATCTAGACAAAGCAAATGATAGGCTTTAATAATGAATACTCGTTTTATGGAAAAAGCAACAAAGGATAAGTATTGAATGAATAGCGATAAGTATTGAATGAATAGCAATAAGTTTATTAAAAGAAAAAATGCCAGTCTGCTGTATCAAGTTACGTTGCTGGGTTTAAGTCAAGAAGGGAAACCATCTCTTCAACGCGACTAATCTCTTTGAAGGAGAAATATACTACTTTGAAGGGGCGGGCTTGAATGTCTTGTATTTAGAAAGGTCCTTTGTCGTTATCAAAGAACATGGGTCAGAGAGGGAGAGGGGGATCAACTTATTTGGTACATGTATGCCACTCTGTTCTCTCTGTTTTTTACTTTTCTTTCTATTCTCTCTAATTCTTTCCTTTCTTTTTATCTTTCGATGTTTTTTCTTAGTTATGGTGATCTCTTCTCAGAGGTCGCTCTCCCTTGCTATGCAAAGTAAGGGCTGCTTAAATAATGCCAGCCACGACTGGCTTTTACCATTTTAGCCCTTAACCGTTTTTTTCTGGTGTGGGTGTTCTTGCCGATCATTACTGATTAGTCAATCGCCCAACTAGCGCCATTTACCTGTGCTGGTCGCGCCACTCCACCTCACCAGACAAAGAAGGGGAACCATCTCTTCAACGCAACTAATCTCTCTGAAGGAAAAATTAACTGTTTTGAAGGGGCGGGCCTGAATGACTTGTATTTAGAGAGGTCCTTTGCCGTTATCAGAGAACATGAGTCGGAGAGGGAGAGGGGGATCAACTTATTTGGTACATGTCTGTCACTCTGTTCTCTCCATTTTTTACCTTTCTTTCTATTCTCTTTAATTCTTTCCTTTCTTTTTCTTCATTTTATCTTTCGACTTTTTTTCTCAGTTATGGTGATCTCTACTTAGAGGTCGCTCTCCCTTGCTATGCACAGTAAGGGCTACTTATATAATGCTAGCTGCAGCTAGCTTTTACCATTTTAGCCCTTAACCGTTTTTGTCTGGTGTGAGTGTCCTTGTCAACCATTACTGATTGGTCAGTCGCCCAACCAGCGCTAATTACATGTGCTGGCCGTGCCACTCCACCTCACCAGACAAAGAAGACTATTTTGTTTGTTTGCTTGTCGTGGCATTCTTACCTGCCATGGTGTGCGTACTTTATTCATCTCCGTCCCTCATGGCATGCACCTGGTGATTCCAACTCAGCTTTATTTCTTTTGGGTGGTGTGTCATCCCAGTAGAACACTACCTCCAAAAGAGCCTGAGCAGGAAACAGGAAAATAGGTTTTCCCTGTCCTCACCGCCAGACCATGCCCTCTTACCTCTGACCCATGACCCACCACTTCTTGTATTGGCTGGGTACAGGCTAGTGGTGTCTGGGCCTCACGCGTGCCTCACTTTCATGCTCGTCTAAAATCTATCTGCTGCTCATGCACTTGCTGTGGTCTGAAGGTCCATCTACCTGTTCTTCCGCTTATTTTTTACTTCTTACGACGTGTGCTGCTTTATTGATTTCTAATTTTTTATGGTTCGTTGGGCTTTGCCTGATTGTGGGCTTCCCTTCCTTCACGTCTTCTTTCGTGTTCTATTGCTAGCTTGGCTGTTACTTCTTGTCGCATTATTCGATCATGCCTGCTATGATGTTGGCTTAACCCGGGGCTGTTGGGTCTCTTTAGGATTGCTGTTCATCCCTTTTCTGATTGCCAAAAGACTCATTGAGCCTTTTACTACATTACTTGCGGGCACCTACGTCCCGCTTACTTCCTTTTGGGCATCCTTGACCGGTTTACTTTCTTGGGACATCCTTGGCCCTTTCCAATTCTATGATTCCCATGGGCTTTTACTAACTCCTTGAGCTTCCTTGGCCCAAGTACTCATACTTCATCTTTGGGGCTTATGGATTCTCCATTGCCCCTTACTCTCTTTACTTACATTATTTTGGGCTTGTTGTGGTAGCTATGGCTCATTCTCACTTTTCTACATCCATATTGCTCATGGGTTTGCTATTTCTTTCTTTCCAGACCTTCTTAGACTCATTTACTTCTTTAGGATCCATTTGTTTGCCTTATGGACCCATGATCCATTATTCTTGCCACTTGGACTTAATGGTATTTCCATCCCACTTTCTTCTACCCACGTTGTTGGGCTTCCTCCTCCTGCTAGGATTCTAAAAAATGAGCATCTACATTTATTCCCCCTGAACATATGAAATGCTCCTACAGTTCATATGTGAATAAAGATTTTCCTATCCCTTTTGTTTTCTTCTTCTTCTTTTCCTTTGCGGGCTTTTTCGAAAAGTGGACCCCAACTTATACATTTTTCTTTTTTCTTTTCTTGCCGTGAACAGTATTATCTCTTCGAATTTCCTAGTTTAGCAGTTATTCTGAAACATAGCCCCCACTTCATTAACACCTTCCCTTATCCACTGATTGACCCATCACATCCCTTCGTACCATTCTCTATAACGTTGGTATTTAAGACCGAGTCCCTTCATATTTCAGACACAAACACCCTTTCTCTTTTCTTTTCTTCTCTATGTCCTTCTTCCCAATCACCACAAACTGTCTTCCCCAATCAACCGATACTCCACGACACCAGCGAAAGGTCAAACCTCTTCTGCTACGCGTGAGGCGGGTGAAGAAGCTGCCTATTCTGAATTGGACCATTACGATGAGAAAGTAGAATGGCGCGATCCCAACAGTAAGTGTGGCCCCCTTATAGATCCTTGGTATGATGTTCATGACCACTTCCCTAAGGTTCTCAGGCGATTATGCGCCGCAAGTGCTAGCGCCGAGCTGTGTGTGGCTCGCCCTTTACCGGCGTAACCCCGACATTTCTTGGGCTCCATTGGCCTCTTCGATTTCCGATCTTACTATCTACTAAGACACTGCATTCCTTGTACCCATCAATTTCAAATTTGGGTCTAGCGCCTCCTTGAGTTGGAAGGAGTAGGTAAATAGAAAGCTGTCTGATACCAGCTTCATGGGATTACTACAGTGGGCCGGTGTATTGAAGGCCATTGTTCTATCCCGTCGTTTGGCTAATTTTAGGGACTTATTCAACCTTCACCATTTAGTCCGTCGATAGTGCACCACTACCCACACCTTCTTTCTCTCTTGCGGTGAGATCACTGTGACCTTGAAGGATGTAGCGAATCAGTTGCTTCTACCCATCCTTGACGATGTCGATCCTGCCACTCTAGAGCTTTCTCCGGAAGAAAAGGTCGTGGAGGCCAAGTTGAAGCAAAGGATGAGTGGCAACACCAAGTTATCATTTTTGATTAGTTCTCTTTCAAAGCTCTCCGTCGCTGCTAGCCGTGCGGACTTTATCACATTTTGGCTATGTAAGTTTGTTTTTGGTTCTCATCCTCACTACGCTGTGAAGCCTCTGTACTTTCGGTTGGCTATTAAGATTTCTACTAGGATGAGTCTGCCACTGGCACCCATGTTCTTGGGGCATCTGTATGTCCAGTTAGACATCCTGCGAAGCAATGAGAGTCAAGCAGGTTCCTGTCATATAATCACCACTTCTGCTCATAGTTCCATCTTGCAGCATATGTTGTATGAGTGTTACGCCAAGCATCTGGCAAAGTGTAGGCATGTCCAATTTGCCAAAGAAAAGTATAGTTCATGTCTGAAGGTCATCATGGACTTCTGTGGTAGGTTTGATTATGATTTTCCTTTGGCTTTTCGTTCGGCAGGTTTAAAACCAATTAATCATCCGGTTATTGAATTTTTTGATAAAGGAGTTGGGTTTTCCTGAAGGGTGTATAGGAATTTAGGTACAGGTTATACATGTATGGATTCTGTAATGGGTACATTTGTTGACGTTGTTGGCACCACTACCACGCTGACTAGCTTTGAGGAGAGGGGTATGACATACTTGACAGCCACCAACGCTAAGTGGTTGCCTTATTTGGTTGATGAAGGTGTCAGGTTTGTACATTATCCTACTAACCGGGTGAGGAGGCAATTTGGACTGGATCAGGACATTCCTGATGACATCTCTTTTCTTGCAGAGTCTCCCACTTCCGTCCGACCATTCCTACGGCATACTACTTTTGAGTTTTGGAGCCAGCACTTTACCACAGTTACTATTTCAAGCTCTCAGAGGGAAGGCATTTGTACCTCTGCTATGCATGGGTACTGACAGGCAGTGATGATTTCTTCCGAGAAGGAGTTGTTATATAGTCATGGATTTTCCCTCATCCCTTCTGATGGGCTTGGCACAATCGTTTCTGCTAATCCTCGCTTACTTTTGCCTCTTGCGTCCGTGCGGGCTTATGCTAGGAAACAAAGCTGATCTGCCATATTCGAGTGGGTCGAAGAGGAGAGAGGGTGGCACTGGCATGTTGGTGATTACCCTGCGAGCTAGGATAAGAAAGTGAAGGTGACTAATGTCCCCATGCCCTTGAAGAAGGGTTCCATCAAGTCTAATTCTGCGAAGAAGAAGGCAGGTGATGATTCCTCTGAGACTTGCTTAGATATTGTACCTTTTGAAAGTGACCTTCCTCCTATGAGTAACATTGTATTAGAGAGCACTACTCCTCTTTTTATTTGCACCCACTCCAGCAAACGCTCCCTCACAGGCAAGACTAGGCCTACCATTCCTTGGCCATCCACTAATGCTCCTCCTTCCAACAGGACCCGGGGCAGTAAAAGGAAAACTTCTCTTTCTCAAGCACCCACCACTACTGAGCAAAAAGTATGTCATCTCTAACTTTCCCTATTCTTTATCATTCTTGTATAGGATTCTTCTTGTAGCTAACCCTGTGCTCCTGCTATCCCCTTCTTCTCGTTTCATTTTTTTTTTCTTTTACAGTCGAAGTACAAGGAGGACTCGTCTGCTACCCATCCTATTTCGCTCGATAAGCTCGAGTTTGAATTATGCCTCCTTCTTCCCTTTTTATTTTTTATTTTTTTTATACATGTCATTAACCTTCGTTTTTTGTTTTCTTAGGCTACGCCTGAACCAATCTCTGTGTATCGCCCCACGGCTGAAGAGATTTCTGCCTCCATGGGTACTCCCATGGGGGGTTTCTTTGACGGGACAGATGTGGTGTTCCCTGCTGCGACTTCTGTCACTCCTGCTGCTTCATAGCGAGTTTCTACTGAAGGGGTTAGTGAGACCATTCTTATTCCTACCTCGACACCTACTTCCCAGGAAGGGGCCATCCTTGCTGTTGCTGTTCAGACCGAGGCTGTTTCTCCAGTCACGCCCCTTATTATCTCCATCAGTGACGCTTTCGCATCTTTATCCCAAGCCGTGAAGGATGGCTCCTCCTTAGTGGTTACACTTTCCTCCATTCCTAGTTTTGCTACAAGCAGTCTTGATGTGGACTTGTCCTCTGAGGAGTTTGAGGATGTTCTTGAGAATCCCAATGATGAACCTACTAAGAAAAAGAGGGCTTCCATATCTGAAGGAGAAGAAGAAGAAAGCTCCAAGCACTGGGTTAAATTCATGGGTATGTTTCTCTATGTATTGCCAAACTTCTTTTCTCCTTTTTTTTGCTATCTCCCCTTTATATAGATCAGAGACCTCTGAAGAGCCAGAAGTTGTAGCAGACAAAGATATGCTTACAACTACTTCTTCTGCCGCACCTGTAGCACCTATTTCTGCTGTTCCTACAACCCCCATTCTTGCAAGCCTTGATGAGTTCCTCTTTTCCACTCCTCTTCATCACTCATTCACTACGTGTTTCAATTTTCTTGCTTTGTGTATTCTTATTCCACTCTTTACACCTTCTACCAGGTCCGCTTCCCACTGTTCCTTCTCAGTTCCAGATGGGTAGCAGTGCTACCACGATGCCAAATCTGGTGAGTGAGGCTGCAGCCTTCTTCACCCGCTTCGACCAACACGAGGTTAATGACCTCGATTCTGCAAGTTTTTGGGGTTTTGGGCCTCCCTATGTTGACTTGCATGGCTTTAGGATACCAGAGGATTACCCTTCTCACCTCATGGCGATTTACAACAGCCGCGGCGACTTTATGTGAGAATTCCAGTACAATCGTTCTACCAGGGAGCAGTTTCTGAAGCTGCTAGGGAGTGTGATGAATGATATTGAGCATAATTTTGTTGACACTGTTTCGACCGAAAGGATCCTATAGTGGAGGGCAGCGATTCAGGAGCTTGTTAGTGTGGGGTTCGCCGTGGAGTTCAATCTGGATCATCTTCGTGAGATCTCTCGTGTCTTTTTTATGAGGAAGGTTCAGCCTGCCATTGATACCATTGACACATGCCTTGAGGTTCTAAAGAAGGAGGTGGCAGACTTGGAGGGTCGTTATGAGCGCCTCCTTTCCAGCATTAGTGGTTCTAGCCGTTTTGGAGACCAAACCCTCATCTCTGGACTTCGTTGTTGATAATGATGTGGTTCCTTTCCTTTTCTATTTTGTACCTCTTATATTTCCCTTCTCTTCTTTTTTTTTAGTACTTATTTGGCGGGTTTGCCACAATTTGGGTTTTGTAACTATAAGATGCTACACTTGGTAACTGTTTTCTTTTCTTGCTACTGCTATAACATGGAATGTTTTATAATGCTTCATAACTTTTCATTGCATATTTCATAAAAAACACATTACAGTTTTTTGTTTTGTGACATGGTCACTTGAAAAAGAAAACAAAAGGGAATCATAAGACTCTTCAAAGGAAAAAGGTGATTTTGTGACCTCTCATTCTTCCTCATTCTACGCATAATAACATTTCAACCAATTCCCGTTGATGGGATCCATCGGCTCTTTGCCATCCATCTGGGTCACGCGGTAATACCCAATGGGATGCGCCTCTCTTATCACAAAAGGTCCTTTCCATTTTGGTGCAAATTTAGATGGTCCTGCTATGCCTCGCCTAACGTAGTTTGCCACTTTTAACATGAGTTGCCCTTCCGCGAATACCCTTTCTTTAGTCATCCTGCCATAGGCTTCCGTCATTCTTCGTTTATATCTGCGGCTGCGCTCTTAAGCTTTTTCTCTCTTTTCGTCGAGCCCTTCTAAGTCCTCATACCTTTTTGCCGCAAAGACTTCCTTCTTATTTTCTTTTTCCTTCATTTGCATTACTCGTAGGGAAGGGGTCATTATTTTTGCAGGGCTCATCACTTCTGTTCTGTATACCAGAGAGAAGGGTGAGAATCTTGTGGCTAACTTCGACGAGTTTCTGTAGGCCCAAAGGGCATCCGGCAGATGCATTGTCCATCCTCCCGTATACTCTTGGCTCATTTTACTGATGATCTTTATGAAGGCTTTGTTTGTCGCTTCCACTTGCCCATTTCCTAGCGGGTAGTAAGGTGATCATCGGTGGTGTTTAATATGGTAAAATTCCAGCATCCTTCTTACGTCACTGTTGACAAATAGCGTGCCATTGTCGCTGATGATTCTATGGGGCACCCTGAACCTTATAATGTATTTTCCTTAGTGAAGTTTGCCACTGTTCTTCCCATGGCTTTGCAAAGTGGCACTGCCTCTACCCACTTTGTGAAATACTCTATAGCCATTAGGATCGATATGTATCCACACGATGGTGGGTTAATTGGCCCCACCAAATCAAGCCCCAAGTATGGAATGGTCATAGGATAACTATACTGTGCAAGTGCTGCGGGTGGGTGTGAATCAAGTTAGCTTGTACTTGGCAACTGTGACATCTTTTTACAAATTTTGTCGTGTCCCTTTTCATGGCAAACTAATAGTAGCCCATCTATAGCAGGCGTTTGTATAGCTTCTTCTTCCCTTGATGCTCACCACATTCTCCCGTGTGTACCTCCTTTATCATACACTTTGCTTCCTCAGGGCCCAAACAGCGTAGTAGGTCTCTATTGTACCCTTTTTTGAAGAGGACCCTGTTGTGTAGAAAGTAACGTGTTGTCAGTCTTTTAAGCTTGTATCGTTCACTATGCTTTTGTGGCAGGATATCTTCTGCTAAGTACTGGGTGAATGGTTTTCTCCAATCTTCGCTGACGAACACAACGTAACTTTCTTCTCTGTCAGCCACAAGCTAACAGGTCTCGCATTGGACTTGGACTTGGTCCTGGTCCACGTCTCTTCCTTTACTTGGCCAATAAAAGCCTGTCCTTTGGATTCTGCGGTAAAGGTTGATTTCTCCACAAGATCCGCAACTCTTGTCATGCACTTCCTTCAACTTTCTCTGAGCCTCTTCTTGCTCCACACATCTAGACAAGACCCCACCTGGCATCCTGTGGTATAGTTCTCCTCTTACTAGGGCATAATCTTTTAGTACCTTTAATTCCGCAAGCTCTCCTTCCTTAATCAAGATCTCCCTTATGGGATTCTGCCAATCCTCTTTACACTGTTCCTCCTGGAACTTTTCTCTCAATATTTCGATAATAGATTGTTTCCTCTTGCTGACTTCTATCTTGGAGCTATCCCTTTCGAAGACTATTTGTGAGCCTAATGCGGCCAGCGTATCTGTGAACTGATTTTTGCTTCTTAAAGTGTGCTCTATTTCAAAGGTCGAAAACCTTTCCTCCATCTTCTGGGCCATTGCTCTGTTAAGGGCTAGGCTGGGTTCCTTTAAAGAGAAGCTTCCTTTGGTCTGGCAGATTACTAGGTTCGAGTCCCCTATTACTCTCAAGTGTTTGACCCCCATTTCAAGGACCGTGGCTAACCCGGTTAGATAAGCTTCATATTCTGCTGTGTTGTTTGAACATGGGTTTTCCAATTTGAATGATAGTGTTATAGCCTTATTTTTTTAATGATACAGAACTATTCTCACTCTCCCTGATTTGGGTAGTACAAGACCCATCAAATTTCATCACTCACCGTTCTCCGACCCCCTTTTGCCACAGCTACTTCTCTTGGGACTTCATCATCGAGTGAGAATTCTTCTTCTCTTGGGAATTGTGCCAACAAATCTGCTATAGCCTGGCTCTTTACCGCCTTGGGCGTTCCCGCCTTCAGGTCATATTGTAACAATTATAGCAACCATTGGGATATTCTACTAGAAAAAATTGACTGTTGTAATAAGGCTTTAATGTCGTGAGACTTAGTCATCAGCCATACCTCGTAGGCCAAGAAATAATGACGTAACCTCTGCGAAGCATACACGATAGCCAAGCATGCCCTCTCTGCCCTTGGGTAGCGAGTTTCTGCGTCTTTTAGAGCTCGACTGATGTAATAAACTGGCTGTTTCACACCATCTCCATCCTCTTGGGCAATTAACACGCCTACGGCGTATTGGTTGGCGGCTAAGTATAACAATAGTGGCTTCTTGTGGATTGGAGCTTGCATAGTAGGGCGATTCATCATAATCTGTTGTAGCCTTTTAAAGGCCGCCTGTTGTGCCTCCCCCCATTCAAAGTTTTGTCCATTTTTTAGCAGTTTCTCGAAAGTAGAGGTGATGGATGCTAGTTCGGGGATGAATCTTCGGATACCTTCAGTGTGGTTGGAGGCTTCATAGTTGCTATGGCTGTAACTTTGGCCGGGTCTACGTCTATTCCTCCGCTGTGGACCAGAAAACCGAAGAATTTTCCTGAAAACACTTTGAACGTGCATTTGAGAGGGTTCATTCTTAGCTTGAATATTCTACACCTTTCAAATACCCTCCTCAACACTTAGACATGTTCTTCCCGCTTTTTTTATTTTACCACTATGTCATTCACATAGTCTTCTAATTCTCTATGCATCATGTCATGGAATATAGCCGTTATTGTCCTTTGATAAGTTGCACATGCGTTCTTTAACCCAAATTGCATTACTGTATAATAAAATTTGTCTATAGGTGTTTTGAAAGCAATCTTTTTCGCGTCCTTTGGCACCATTCTGATCTGATTGTATCCACTGAACCCGTCTATGAAGGAAAACATGGCTCTACTTGCTGGAGAATCTATTAGTAAGTCCATGTTTGGCAATGGGAATTCGCCTTTCAGGCAGACCCGATTGAGATTTCTGAAATCTATGCAGCACCTTATTTGCCCGTTCTTCTTCTTTACTAGCACTATGTTAGATAACTAGCGTGGATGTTAAATAGGTTTGATGAATCCTATAGCCAACAACTTCTATACCTCCTTGACTATCTGCTCTTCTATTTCAGTGTGGAATATTCTGGCAGGTTGGGCAACTGGCTTGGCCTCTAGATCCACATTCAGCATATGCACTACTAGCCTAGGTTCCAATTCTAGCATTTCACTATAATCCCACGCAAAGACATCTTTGTATTCCTCTAACAGCAGTATTAACTCTGACTTTTCCTTTTCTGACAACTTTGAACTGATTGAGATATGCCTTGGTTTCTGTGAGTCAGATCCCAAGTTGACTTCCTCTAACTTCTTTTCTGCTATAACTTGTACATCTTTATCTGTTGTAACCTCCTCATCTTTTCCTCCATGATTTTCTTCTTCTGAGCCTTCTTGAGCTACGCAACACACTAGGCTTTTGTGCTGTCACCCTTGTCTGGGGCTCGCTTATGTTTCACTCATGGGCGGCACGCATCTTCATAGTTTATACACAATCCTACCGTTAAGTTCTCGGACCTTAACGCATTGTGGCATGTCTTCTGGCTTTGTAGCAGGTGCTTTTTTTCTCTTCTTCTTCTGAGAGAGTAATTCTCTCAGATCAAGCTCTAGGTCACCTCGAATGTCCTCCCACCTAGGGACAAATGTGCCTCTTGGTTTCGATACTGAGGTTTCCCCGGATAGTGCCCACTGGTTATAAAACATAGTTTCCACTAAATGAGCCTCTGCTTGCTCAAATGACGATGGGTTTGCCGCCATTCAACCTCCCTTTCCCGCACTGGTGATAGGAAGACGGCACCAGTCGGTGTTTATGTAGCCACGGCTTCCCTAAAAGCACATAGTATGAAACTTTTGTCTTTACCACATAGAACCAAGCTAAAGAGGCTATAGGGCCCACTTTTAACCATAATTGAATGTGGCCTGTTGTATATTCACCACTTTTCCCGAACCCAGTTACTTCTATTGGGCACCCTTGGATCTTTCTTTTTGAAATTCCTGCTGCCTACAAGGTGCTTAATGGAAGAAGGTTTATCGAGGCACCCATATCCACCAAGGCTCTCTGATAGGGATCTGATTTATGGATGCGGTTAAGTAGAGGGGCCTCTTGTGGTCAGGGCACCCCACTTCCATATCCTTATTATTGAAGGTGATTTCAGTTGATTCTTGTAAGAAAGCTCTATCATCTACAACTTCAGCTAACAAACATTCTACTCCTGCCCCAGAAACAATGCTTACTAGAGCCTCTGTAGCTATCTTCTGCTCTTTCGCTGTAAGGTCTAGTTGGTCAAACAGATTTTTGAACTTGGGGCTCTTCTGTAGGGTGGTGATTACTGTAGCAGGCAGGGCTAGATTCTCCTCCTCATCTTCCCCTGGATCTGCACAGATTACTACTGCTGCTACATCTTTCCCTTTGTGGTTTGGGAATGGATTCCTTTGAACTTCTTGCTGCGACAGCTCTAGGGTCCCTTCTTTGATCCTGTGGTGCACCAGTCTGCAGAGCACTCAACATTCTGCAGTAGGATGTTACACATAATTATGCAAGCGACAGAAGCATGGGTCCCTCCCCTCTTCATCTATGGGCTCCTTAGAGACTTGATTGAGCTTAAAAACTCTGTCTGCTATCCACTTGTCCAAGGGCACATCTATCTCCTTTGGGGTGCACGGTATCGGCGGAGGGGTATCGTACTCCCTCCCATCAGTTTTCCTCTTCCTTTTGCTGGTGGATGCTGCCATGGCCTATGGGGCGTTTCTTTTGTCCAAACTTGGTCTCACCGATTGAGCAGTCTTTCTGGCCTTCTGTAACAGCTGTGCAAACTGGGAGATTTCCAAGTTTTTCAGGACAGCTCCACCAATGTCTTTTCCTTACAACGGCTATAGCAATTAAGCGCTATGTCTCTGAATCTCTTGATGTACTCCATTAAATATCCTCCATTTCTTTGCTTAGTAGCTTACAAAGTAGCAAGCGTCACTATTTCTTCTCCGTGGAAGTACTTAGTGCAAAATACATCCACCATATCATCCCAAGTTGGGATTGATCTTGGTTTTAGACCGATTTACTAGGTGTAGGCACAGTCATATAATGATTTAGAAAACTCCTGAAGACATAAGGCCTCGTTTGCTACTTGAATCTTTTGATGTACTCCATTATATCTTCTCCATTTCTTTGCTTGGTAGCTTACAAAGTAGCAAGCGTCACTGTTTCTTCTCTGTGGAAGCACTTAGTGCAAAATACATCCACCATGTCATCCTAGGTTGGGATTGATCCTGGTTTTAGACCGATGTACTAAGTGTAGGCACGGTCACATAGTGATTGAGAAAACTCCCGAAAACATAAGTCCTCGTTTGCCGCATAAGGGCCACAAGTGTCAATGAACTTGCTCACGTGCTCAACAGCACTACCCTTCCTACTGTCATACTGCGCGAAAGCAGGTGGTTCATACCTTTCGGAATATGACTTGCTAAGCACTTTTAATGGATAAGGAGGTCTTCGTGCATGGAATCTCTCCTTGGGTGCTCTGGCCCCTCTCCTGCTTTAAGAAAGCTACTACCTCAGCCATGTTGATGTAGCGTTGTCCTTCATTCTGTGGGGCACCCTTGACTGGCATCTCATCTTTGTCTGTCGCATGCTTTGGGACATGCTAGCTTCCTTTCTCCTTCGCCTTTTTTGTTTTCAGTTGACGGATTTCCTCCATCATCTGCTGTTGCGAGTGTTGCAATACTTACAACACCTCGACAAAAGCATTGGCATTGTCAACGAGATTCCTTGCCTGCGGTTGGGGTCCAGCCCCCAATTTGTTGATGTCTTTTGCCTAGTTAGGCTGATGAGGCGTTGTTGGCCTCGACTCGGCTTGAGAGGGGACAGCGCTTATATTTTGCGTCGTCTTGAATTTTGGCGGCATTTGTTTACGAGGATCTCTGTCCCTGTCTGCTTCCCAACTCCCTAGTGGAGTACCCAATTTAAATGTGGGGGCCTTTTTTTGCAAATGTTGGGCTGGGTCGCTTCCTGCTGCACTTGGCCCCAAAGTTTTTTGAATCAGGGAGTTGGGACCAGTCCAATAGCAACCTCCTTGGTCCGGCTTGTGTGCAAACGATGCCCCTGTTTGCTAAGATTGTTTAATACTTGCCCATGGCAGGCAGAGCTGTTATAATAGTTACGTCATGTTATAATAGTTACGGCAGGCAGATATAATAAAGACAATAATATAAATTCTTTCACTATCCAGACAAAGGTAAATGAGGGGTTTTGATAATGAATACTCGTTTTATGGAAAAAGCTACAAATGATAAGTATTGAATGAATAGCAATAAGCTTATTAAAAGAAAAAATGTTAGTCTACCGTATCAAGTTATATTGCTGGGTTTAAGTCAAGAAAGGGAACCATCTCTTCAACGCGACTAATCTTTCTGAAGGAGAAATTAACTACTTTGAAGGGGTGGGCTTGAATGACTTGTATTTAGAGAGGTCCTTTGTCGTTATTAGAGAACATGGGATGGAGAAGGAGAGGGGGATCAACCTATTTGGTGCATGTCTGCCACTCTGTTCTCTCTGTTTTTTACCTTTCTTTCTATTCTTTCTAATTATTTCCTTTCTTTTTCTTCATTTTATCTTTTAACATTTTTTCTTAGTTATGGTGATTCTCTCCTCAAAGGTCGCTCTCCTTTGCCGTGCACAGTAAAGGCTGCTTATGTAATGCTAGTCACGGCTGGCTTTTACCATTTTAGCCCTTAACTATTTTTGTTTGATATGGGTGTACTTGCCAACCATTACTGATTGGTCGATCGCCCAACCAGCGCCACTTACCTGTGCTGGTCGTGCCACTCCACCTCATTAGACAAAGAAGACTATTTTGTTTGTTTTCTTGCTATGCCATTCTTACCTACCACGGTCTGAGTACTGTTTTCCTCTCCGTCCCTCATGGCATGCACCTGGTGTTTCCAACTCAGTTTTGTTTCTTTTGGGTGGCATGTTATCCTAGCAGGACACTGCCTCAAAAGAGCTTGAGCAGGAAACACGAAAATAGGTTTTCCCCCTCCCCACCGCCAGACCATGCCCTCTTACCTCTGACCCATGACCCACCACTTCTTGTATTGGCTGGGTACAGGCTTATGGTGTCTGGGCCTTACGCGTGTCTCACTTCCATGCTTGTCCAAAATTTGCTTGTTGCTCATACGCTTGCCATTGTCTGAAGGTTTGTCTGCCTGTTTTTCGCTTGTTTTTTACTTTTTACAGCGTGGGCTGCTTTATTGATTTCTGATTCTTTATGGCTGGCTTGTTGGGCTTTGCCTGATTTTGGGCTTCCCTTCCTTTGCGCCTTCCTCCGTGTTCTATTGCTAGCCTTGCTGTTACTTCCTGCAACATTATTCGATCATGGCTACTGTGATGTTTGCTTAAGCCCAGGTTGTTGGGCCTTTTTAGGCTTGCTATTCATCCCTTTTCTGATGGCCCAATAGACTCATTGGGCCTTTTACTACATTATTGCGGGCTCCTGCGTTCCGCTTACTTCCTTTTGGGTCTTTTTGGCATGTTTACTTTCTTGGGGCATCCTTAAACCTTTCCAATTTTGTACTTTCCATGGGCTTTTACTAACTCCTTGGGCTTCCTTGGCCTAAATACTCATACTTCATCTTTGGGGCTTATGAATTCTCCATTGCCCCTTACTCTCTTTATTTACATTGCTTTGGGTCTATTATGGCAGCTGTGGTCCATTCTTTCTTTTCTACATCCATACTGCCCATGAGTTTGCTATTTCTTTCTTTTTGAGCCTTCTTAGACCCATTTACTTCTTTAAGGTCCATTTATTTGCATTATGGACCTATGATCCATTATTCCTGCCATTTGGGTTTAATGGTATTTCCATCCCACTTTCTTCTGCCCACGTTGTTGGGCTTCCTTCTCCTGCTGGGCTTCTAAAAAATGAGCATCTACAAAAAGTAATGTGCCCAAAGCTGTACATTGATGATCTCTCCAATCATCTTGTAATAGGTTATAGTAAGATAACTACAAATATTTTTTGAGCCAAACTTTTTTTATTTACTTTTGTTTACGATACTAACTCTAAATCAGTTTGGAGTTATCTTCGTTCAACTTGTTATGCGATGATTGAAGAGATCTTTAATATATAATTTTAGACTTTAGACTTTAGTTAAATAGCTTTTGGAATAAGTCATATAACTTGTTTAAATTATACGCATAAATATCTTATAAATTGTATGTTGAAAGAGATATCTTCAAACTAGTTTGGAGTTAAACTTTGTTCATGAGTTAATAGTGTGTCTTAAACAACAGTTTTTAGTGTTTAAACAATATTACATGTATTTCTACACACTTTTTTACCCACACTTATTTTAAAAAAATACAAACAATGTTACTAGAACAATATTACCAAACGGACCCAAAATGTTTGGACATCTCATATTGTTTTACCATCTCACTATTAAGACATATTTTTTCACATTTCTTTTTATAACTTATAAAGGTGATAAGTTTGAACTAAAACAAAGTTATTTTTATTTTGTATGGTCAACATGAGAACCACCACCCAAGCGAGTTTCAAAGTGATGATTCAACTAACTATATTTTTTACATTGTGAATTTTTATATTTTGCTTTTATTTGAGGTATAAAATCATAAAATAATTGAAAACACCTTTTTATTTAATTAAAAAATCGAATTACATGACAGCATGAAAAATATTTAATTATAAGACTTTTTATCCTAATTACAGTGAAAAATTACATGGCCTTGTTATTGAATTTTGGGATCTATGATGTGGGTTTCAGTTAACTCAACTGGTAAAATTTCTGATGCTTGAATAAGAAATCTAGGGTTCAGTATCCGCTTACACCAAAAATTGATTGGTGTCTTAGTTTGATGATAAAGAGCTATCATCAGGAGCGGACGCCATAGGTCATGGGTTCCAGTTAGCTCAACTAGTAAAGTCTTTGATGGTTGAATAAGAGATCTGGAGTTCAATCCCTGCCTACACCAAAAATTGATTGGTGTTTTGGTCTGATGATAAAAAGCTATTATCAGGAGCGAACGTCATAGGTTGAAACTTTCTCAAAAAAAAAAAAAAAAATTTGGGATCTATGATGTTACAAAAAGAAACATGGGATATCTATGAAGTTGAGGAGTTATACGTGTGCCAGAATGAGTTCCACCTCTATTAGTTCTTGAATGGCCCCCATGTAGATTTTGAGCTAGTCCTTATTCCACAACTTCCCCATCAATACCACATTCATACAACACTCTTGTGCACATGCTGTATTTAAATAATATTTAACTAGTTTTTAATATTATAATTTTTTTTATAACAAAAATCCATTATTTTTATCTTGTAATTTGCTTCTTCTTCTTCTTCTTCTTTTTTTTTTTTTTGAAGAAATGCTAAAGCTATAAAAAAATTTTACTACAAAAAACTAACAAACGACATAGCAATGAATGTGATTAATAACACTTTAAGAAGATAATAAATAAGTATTTGAATAAATGATGTTAGAGATATTATAAATTTTACAAGATGAGACTTATGAAAATGTATCATCAATCACAAAAAGTAATTTAAAAATATATTTAATAAGTTGTTGACATCCACAAATCATATTAATTTTCACATCAATTTGTAAAGGCTTTAAAGTAAAATTTATAGTATTTCTAGCATTTTCCTATCTGAATAATTTATTGTGATTAGTGACATATATTTGTAAACCCTATATATTTAAAGTTGTATTATCTCTAGTATTACTCAATTCTTTAGAACTTCTTAAACGTGGAGGAAAAATTTTAAACTAATTTTTTTTTCTTATATCTCAAAAAAGTATTTTATAAAAATATATTTCAATTTATGCCCCAAAATTTGGAGCCTTTCTCTAGTAGGGGGCCCTAAGTGATTGCCTAAATGGCCTAGGCCTAGGGTCGGCCATGCGTTACAGTTTTATCTTATGTTTTCAGCTTTTTAAGTACTACTTGATGTCTTTTTTGACTCTTTCTGACAATTTTTTTGTCTTTTTTGCACCACATTTCCCTCATTATAACATCTCATTTTACTCTCCTCTCTTTCTGTGCACACCCAATTTTGCAACCATGAAACAAAACTTTTAATTTTTAGAGCAAAAATATCTAAAAGGGCAAAATATAATTTCATCCATCCAAGGGTAAAAAAGGCACATCATAATGGGTCGCAAGGGAATTCAGCGGCAAAGTAGCAATTTGTTAAATGAAAATTTGAGTTTCAATAAAGCCATGTCATGTGAAATACTACTGATTTCATTGGTCGAAAAACTAGTTCGAAGTAAGCATGAATACATGAACTTAAAATTAAATGAGTTGGTTTGGTAATTAAGAGGAGTAATGAATGTCAAATAAAATCTCAACTATGATTAATTGGTTCAATTGAAAGATTATCATTGTCATGTTAAGATGGACATTGATTTAGGAGATATTTTTAGAAATTTTGTATGGGAGAAGAAAAAAAAAATTGTTTTGATGGCTTTTTATATTTTCTATGAAAGTGGTGTTAAAACTATTCTAAAATGGTTATTTATTAACAATTGTCCTACAAGCACCTTTTAACATGACACATAAAATAATACAATACAATTATAATTATCAAAAATTGATTAATTATTTTTCAAAAATAAATAATTATATTGATAATTTGGAAGACTCAATTCCAATTTGAATCATCCCCATCTAAATAAAAGTCCACTAAGATATATATATATATATATATATTTTTTTTTTTTAAACCATGGATTTTTCATTTAGAATCTAAAAAATCAGATAGGGTCAAAAAAATCTTTAGAATAAACGTGACTTTAGGTTGGCTATGGCCGTGTTTTTTAAATGCGGGTATAAGTCCTCTTTAATATATATATATATATATATATATAGAGAGAGAGAGAGAGAGAGAGAGAGAGAGAGAGAGAGAGAGAGAGAGAGAGAGAGAGAGAGAGATCCAATGATTTAAAAAAGGTATAATTCTTTAAGTAGATCCAACAGTTAAAAAAAGAAAAAAACCATTGTTAATGTTAATATTCTAATTGATGTCATTTATTATTTCTTATTTGATACATTCCATACCTATTTCTAAAGCCAAAAAAAATTTACACGTTTGTCTCTTTCTCTCTCCACTGCATGTCTCTCTCTTTTTCTCTTTGCACATTTCTTTCTCTATCTCTCCATGGCTAGGTCGATGGCAGGAAAAAAAAATGTGGACATTCATTAGAAAAAAATTGTCAGCAATGCCTAATTAGCCCATTCTAATTCCTGAGAACTCATGCCTGATGATTTAGGAAAAGTAACTAAGGAAGCTTTTTGAGAAAAACGAAGTTCCATGATTGCTCAAAGATGATTTTGACAACTAATTGGTGCTCATCCATAACAGCAAAACAAGCAATAAAACAGCATAGCAAAACCATGGGTTAAGAATTAAATCGGAGGAAACATAAAAGAAATTACGAGCCCAGTTCAAGAAAGATAGCCTCCTCTTTTCGTCATGAGTTATTCTTTGTTATTGTTAGCTAAAATGTATTAGATACTTCTAAGAATCTTGCAATGACCCACCACTTCAATGTTCTCTTTATATTAATATTCTCCTCTACCAGTCCACCTAAATAAATTTCTCTACCCTCTTTTTTTTTTTTTTCCATTTCTTTTTTTTTTTTTTTACATCCTTTGTCAACACCCAAAACCATATGTGTCCATTTTCATTTTGATCTTCCAGTTCTAGTTCTAGTTCCAAATCTAATCTTCATTTTCATTTTTATTGTATTGGTAGCACCCTGAGTAACTTGCTAATTAGATTTCAAATCCACCAAACTAAGAAAAAAATAAATAAACAAACTAAATAAAAACTAAAATTAACAGTGTCTAAAATTTTAAAACCCAATATTCTAACCGTACTCGCTTCTTTGACTATACACGAATTTTAACTTGTTTTTAACAAAAATGGACACAGATGAGGAGAGAAAAAAAATTAAAGGGTAATACCACCATATTGGTATGGGAGGAGAGGGGAAGATGATTGATTAGCGTGAGGCATTAAATGTGATGAATTTAAGTAAAAGTCGCTAATTTGGAACAACATTACACACACTTTTTTACCCACACGTATTTCAAAAAATTACAAAAATCTCATTTCTAACTACAAAAGTCTCATCTTAAGCTATTCTACCAAACACTCCTTAATACTCTACATTAATGACATGAGAGGGTGTTTTTCTTACCCTTAGATTTAGTAAGAATCTACGATGTATAAAATGTGTATCTCTTGTGGAGTTACACCAGATGTAACTTGAACCCATTTCTCTCTCTCTCTCTCTCTCTCTCTCTCTCTCTCTCTCTCTCTCTCTCTCTATATATATATATATATATATATATATTCAGTTGGACCTATAGCCATGCTTTGTGAACACGAAAATAGGGCCCAATAAAAAAAAAAAAAAAAACGCTTCTAAAAATACGTAGAAACACGACTATAAACTTAACCTATAGCTGTGTTATAAAAACACAACTATAGGTTAGTAGTTTAAGCCGTGTTTTTTAGAAACACGGCTAAAAAAAAAGTGGCTAGAGGTTGTGTGGGCACTCGAGGACCAAGGAAACCATGAACAGTGCTACCTCCATCAACTCATGTTGCCTGGGAACTTAAGATCACGCCTTTGCCCAAGGCGAGGAGGAAAGAGTGCATAGCGCCTAGTAAGGCGCTTGAGGGGAGAGGTGGACTTCTTGAAGAAGGTGTAGGTAGATAAGAGATATTTCTTGCAAAAGCTAATCCCCTTCCTCCACATTAATCGATTGACAACAACCTTATCGGCTACATTAATGAGGAAATGATACCTAAACAGTAGATTCACAGCTAAACAGCTCCTTCTACTACCTTCATTAGAAGCTTGACAGGACAAGTGTCCTAAGGAAAATCTAATTGACTACAGGTGGAGAGCTAAGATGCAAAGGATAAAGGGATATCTAAAGGAAGAAAACTTCCAGATGAAAGGAGTCAGAAATAGAACCAGAGAAGGATTAGAACAAGAACAATGGTGAGAGAGAGAAAAGGGGGAAAGCTTGTATCTTTGGGTAAGAAGTGGTCCTCAAACTGACATAAGAAGCACATTAATAATATTTGCCTTTCTCCTCCAACTCTTTCTTTCTTACTTGAATTTTCGGACTTAGACCAAGACTTGATTTATTCTTTATTAGACGTATTTACCCACTTTCTATACAAATTCTATTTGTTTGGGCCAAATTTGGGAACTAGGCCTCATTGTTCCAAGTGGGTTTGGGCTCGAGTTATCTGCGCCCTTATCTGCGCCCTTACAAGTTGTGTTTTTAGTAGTGAAAAAAACTATGGTTAAAAACTTAAAGTGCAGATTAATATTAACACTTAGATCAGTATGACAACATCTTTACAAACACAAGTCTTATCCACCAGGCCACTCTTGTTTATCCAAAACTCAAGTTGGTTATTGTAATGCATTCTAAAGTTTGACTATAAACTAGCTTTTTCCTTGTATTTTATGTGTTGTTTGCGAATCTTCCACTACTTTTTATCTCAATTTTATTTTAAATAATATAAGTTTCAAATTTTTGAAAATAAGTTAGTTTTTAGTTTTTGTCTCACATTATATACTAGGGATAAACTACAGAAAATAATCAGTTCCCAAAAACGCATATTAATCTAATTATATGTTTGTGAAAAACCTGAATTCAAAAAACAAAAACAAAAAAATGGTTTTCACCCTTTGTATTAATATTATTGTACTTTTTTTTTTGGTTGCTAATTATTGTACTTAGTACTTCAGGTCAAAATATCATAGGACACTATGTCTATCTATAAACCTTTAGTTTTGGGGTAAGGTTTGGGTCCAGTACAACTAGACATTGTATCTAAGCCAAATCCCTAGTTTTGTTAATCAATTTATATAGCAGACTAGCAGAGTACGCAAGGGCGGCCCAACATAATTTAGGGCCTAAGGCGAAAAATTTATGTGGAGCTTTTAATATGTAAATATTAATTAAAAAAAATTATTTAATACTAATCAAATCAAGGCTAATTTGATACATTAAATATATAATTTGATGAATAGTGCCAACTAAACTAATGTTAATTTCATATAGAGAATTGAATATTATAGTTGAACCATAAGTATTAATGAAAAGAAATAAAAATATATTACAATTAAAAAAGATACTTTATTTTGGATATACAACAATGCATAGTTAAGTAAATTGTAATTTAATTTTTAATTTTATATTTGGTTTTTAAAAGCGAGAGATAGATATTATTTGGTATGTGGCTTTGTAGGATATGAGTTTACAAATGTTAAAGTCTCAAATTGTTAGGAGAGATTAATCTATAATTGATGATTTAACATATTTGCAACATATTTTTTGAAAGATTTTAGGGTGGAAAAATGTGTTAAAGACACTATAAAATATTCACAATATGATGCGACATTAACTCTCATTGATAAAATTCATCAATTTAACTAATGAATGTTTAAATGATTAGTAACATGACAATTTATAAGCTAATAGTAAAATTCATCAATATGATGTGACTTTTTTATGATTAGTAACATGGCAATTTGTAAGCTAATAGTAAAATTTATAGTATTCTTAACATTATTAATAATAAAAAATGCACAACCTTTAAAAATATATATATAATTTTATAAAAATTTGGATTTTTAACCATATAATGTGAGGCCTTTTTCTCTAAAGTGATTTTTTTAATTGGGTGGGGCCTTAGGCTTAGGCCTAACTTGCCTAGGTCTTGGACCGGCCCTGAGAGTAAGTATGGTATTCTTCAAGTTCCCTTTTATGAAAAAGGATACTGTTAATAATATATATATATATTTTTTATGAGGGATACTGTTAATATTGGAGTCTAGTTATTTTTATAAGAGTTAAACACTCCAGCTTCTTTATTTTTTTTAATTAAATTTTGTTATTTCACAATATAGATTGAACCCTTCAAAGACTCATTAACAGTGCCTCATTAAAAAAGCCTCCTGGAAAATAGCAAAACTCGAATACTTTAAAAAGAAGAAAAAAAAAAGGGTGAGTCAGATTGTTGAAACTTGTGGCCTTAAGAACGACCTCACGGGCATAGCATAGATGAAGGTTTTTCCATGTGATTATGTGCTTATGACTATACATTCGTAAGGCTTAGAAGTTGGACAACGATTAGAGATGACAAAAGGCTTGGCTTAGACCACGTAAGGCTGGGAACACAAAGGTCAGTATCCACACCATTCCTTTCATAAAAGTGAGGCACAAAAGCAACCAGCAATACTGTTTTGCTCCTTCACCACTAAAATATTAATATACATTTAATACCAGACCCACCCTACAATGTACAATTTTCGGGTCTAGTTGGAAATTATTTTTTAGGGGGGTCCATTGTGAAATATCATAAATACCCACTTCACGTGAGGAGCAAATGATCAAAGTTTAATTGGGAAAAAAATACAGAAAATGGCAAGTACCTTAATTAAGTATAATTAGGATCTTATCAAAAATATATATATATATATATATATATATTTAGGAAAATGTGTCTTGTCACAATTTGGACCTATGTGACTTTTTATTTTTTTATTTTTAATAAAAAAATAGTTCCTTAATATGGACTCATCGACCTTACATCATATGACAATAATAGATATACAGTAATACCACGTTTACCACTGAAACTTGGATGAAATTATCATCATGAACACAACACAATCATTGAAGCTCATTCTCAACATCATAAACTTTCATTTGACTTTTTCGAACCAAAAAGTGTTGAAATTAAAGTGTTGGCCCCCAAAGAAATTTTAAAAAAAACCATATCAATGAATGCAAATGCAAGTGTGATATTGACTAGACATGTATCTAATATGATTTAATTTGGTGGTGCTTTCATTGTCGGACATTTATCATTTTGCACTGTCCTAGCTCTCGTGCCTGTGTGTCTCTGCTCTCTACCCCTCATCTAATCTAACCAGTGCCAACCGCCAATACCAAAAAATAGAAAGTAGTTTGTATCCAATGGAGGTCTCAATTCTCATATTACATTGCTTAATTTGGAAAACCTCTTATTAATAGAAAAATAAAATTTTAATTTTCTTATGAATTGATCCCCAAATATGTTGGATTGGCCTCTTAAAGAAGGTCCTAAGTGTATTGATATAGGAAATATTTTACAAAATTTTTACAAGAAAAAAAAAAAAAGTTGATTTATATTTTTTTACAGTTTTTTATATTTTCTAAAAAAGTTATATCAAATTTTTTCTAAGGAGCAAAGACACCCGTTAACGAGGCTTTTTTTTTTTTTTTTAAATAAACTTTACTTCACTCCCTTTCTTCCTTTCCTCATAAATCCATAAACATCCCAAATTTAGAAAGATCTCAAATCCATATCCGTCGAGGCTGAGCTTGGAAACCATGGCAGAGCATTGCAACCCAAATCGGAGCTCGGTTCAACCACGAGTCTGTTGCGACCTAGATTGTAAATTCATCATTTATCTCCATCGATTAATGATGGTTCGGTGCATGAGCAACCAAGATCGAAAATCCAAACCTGATCTCTATTTGACTATTTCCACCAATTTGTGTGGACCGGTGCATGAGAGATATAGAGAGTTAGATGGGAAACCAAATTAAATAAAAAAAAATTATTTTCTTGATACGTTGATGAATAGTACTATCTCAATAAGTGTATTGAGGTATTGTTCACCAATAAATTTGGTGGACAAAATTATTGTGGCTAAGACAAACCGCTTTTATTACCTTATTTTTATTAGCTAAAAAGCTTATTTTTTTACCTTATTTTTATTTCATAAAAGATTCTAGCGAGTAGCGAACAACAAAATTGTAAGGACACGTAACACATGACTTTTCCTAAAAAGGAAAGATATGGAAAAATGTACACCATACATTTTAGAGAAGTTTATTGTAATTTCAGACAACATGAAGGATTATTCTATTACACATGAGCAAGAAAAACGAAAATTAAAATAAAATAAAATAAATTCAGGTTGATTGTCTATTTATCCATATAATGTATAGAAAAAAAATATACGGTAGATTTTAAAGTTTGTGGGAGCCTTTCATTGGTCCAAAGGTCCAAAAACCTCCAATGACATCCCTACAACTCCATTTGAATGGGATATGAAAAGCTTCTCCACAAAATCCCTTCCAGACCAAACCCAACAAACAAGACGCAAACAAAAACACAGCATAGCCGAAGATGAAGGAGAGGAAGAAGAAGAAGAAGAAGGTGAAGATAATGAAGAAAAAGCTAGATGCGAATGGGATTTCAATCTCTCCACCATTGTTTCTTCGAGCACGTCCATTGGAGCTGTTTCCGACACCCTCGGAGCAATCGAATTCGATCCCTCGGATACCTTGGTAGCCACAGGTGGCATAGCGAGAAAGATTAGAGTTTATAGTTTAAGCACTTTGTTGCCTGACGAAGAAGAACATGTTGACAATGTTAGTAGTACTACGTTAATGTTAGACCACGCTACTGCATGTGACTATTACGTGTGCACCCCAGCAAAGCTGAGCAGCCTGAGATGGAAACCCGGGTCGGGCAATCGGGTCCTGGGGTCCGGGGACTATGATGGGGTTGTGATGGAGTATGACCTCGAGAGGAAAATACCCGTTTTTGAGCGTGACGAGCATGGTGGGCGCCGGGTCTGGAGCGTGGACTATTCGCATTGGGATCCGGTTGTTGGAGCGTCCGGGTCGGACGATGGAACCATGCAAATATGGGACCCGCGTTGTGAAGGTGGGATATGTGTGGCTATGGTGCAGCCTAGCGTGTCACGTAGTCCTGTTTGTTGTGTGGAATTCAATCCATTTGGTGGGGCATTAATTGCCGTTGGATGTGCTGACCGGAGGGCTTACGGGTATGATGTTAGAAAGCTGGGTGACCCGGTTGTTGTTTTTGATGGGCATGGTAAAACTGTTAGTTATGTTAGATTTCTTGATGATCATATGATTGTTTCAGCAGGGACTGATGGGTGTTTGAAGCTGTGGAATGTTGATGATTCTACACGTGTGATTCGCACGTACAAAGGGCATGTGAATAGCCGGAGCTTCGTCGGGTTATCCGTGTGGAGAAATGGTGGGTTACTCGGATGCGGGTCGGAAAATAACCGGGTCTTTGTGTATGATAAGAGGTGGGGTGAACCCATATGGGTGCATGGGTTTGAGCCAGTGGCTGGACCCGGGAGTGACCATGGGTTTGTTAGTAGTGTGTGTTGGGGCCAAGTTGGGGAGGACCAATGTACACTTTTGGCAGGAGGATCAGATGGGATTTTGCAGGTTTTTGTGGGCAAAAGGAAGTTGTTTTCATATTAGTATTTGCTTCTGACCCACTTTCCTACAATATTGTTTGGGAATTTTAATCATATAGAAAATTGTGCATGCAAATATCTTTTTTTAGAATAAAGATAAAAGGAAAAAGAAAGATAGAGGCCACTTTGCTTAGCTTTTATCACTTCTGCTAACAAATGTTTTAGGGATGCAACTACATTTACAGCTCTCTGTTGTGAATTGTCCTTCCTAAATCCTAATCGATACTCAATATTTGTTTGGTTTCAGCGTCTGCGTTTCCGCGTTTTCTTCCTCTTTTTTTTTTTTAAGCTGTAACTTTTGACTATTCTTCTATAAACAGTATACCTATATACTGTTCATGAGTCCCATAAATTTCACTTTTCAATAACTTTTTTTTTAAAAATGAGTCTCAAAATACTATTCACACATTTAAAAATTATTTTACTACAGTATTTTCAATTTTAATTTCAGCAATAAGTTCTATCAAATAGACCCTCGGCCTGATTTAGAATTTTCTTTTCAGTGTAAATGTTATGGGTCCTGCCTATGACTATGAATTAAGTCATGCATCATGAGGTGGTTTATTCAGAGGCTGTCTTATTCTATTGCAATTCCACTTTGATAAGAATTGAATAATAAGAAAAATGCAGCGGTCCTTGTAAACTAGTTTATAGCTCTTGCATATAATTGAAACGTGCCATTAGGTGTGTTTGGATTTTGGGTATAGCAACATTAATCTTGAGAATTAGAGGGTAAAATTTGTAATCTACATGGACAATTGATTTGTGGTAGGTGTTAGACCAATCTCATCAAATTTAAGGTGGTGTTTTTTTTTTTTTTTTTTTTTAAATAAATTTATTTTGCATGGTTTTCTTAACCAAGTTTGTTAAAGAGAGAAAATTCTTAGGTATTCCGGGAATATAGAGAAATGATACTCCATTTTCTCACATTTATAGTGGACTCCACCATGAATTTAATGAGTAGACTTCACCATGAATATGAGAGGAGGGAACACCATTCTCCATACTCCGAAAATACTTAAGAATTACTTGTTAAAGAGTGATGTGACTGTTTTAAATTGTCAAATTCCACATTAAATAGTATTGGCAAAATTTACTATCCATCTTTTAATGCAGCATCCTGACCTGCTATATTAAGCATTGAAGCTTTCATAAGGAGAACGGACATGGTGCTAACTCTCCGACTCTCACCCGATATACCAATAGCATGAATGTTAGTGGTTCCCACAGGGCCACAGTTGACTAGATAAGATATATTAGTTGCATCCATGGTTGCTTAAAAATTTAGTGGGGGGAATTAGTAGCTAAATGCAGTATTCCAATAGTGATGTATCAGAGACCTGATAATAAAGCTTAATAACGATGTATCATGCCTATTAATAACGTGTTTAGAAAAAAAGTATCCATATATATATTTTTTATTATTACTGTTAAATGGGGAGGGAGATTAGAACTTTTCTTTATGTCATTGTCTTATGAGGAAAAAAAAACTTACATAATCCTAGAATAGTTCTTCTAGATCTTACAAAGAGAGTCGACCGACATGTAGGACTCACCCTCCTTTGTGAGAGCTCAGAGTACTGCTCTGAGAGCATGTAAGTATTGCCAGACTTACATAATTACATGTGAATGAAGAGATTTGTTTTTGTATTTGCATGTGAATAATTTACTTGATTGTTTGAGTAGCTTAAGTCCAATATTAGATAATAGATTTTTTTTTTTTTGGTCTGTTTTTTTTAGGGCAAGTTGTTAATGCAGCATTGTTAAGTCTACATCCACTTGTTTAAATTCTTAAATGAGTTTAACTTTTGTATTGAAATGATGTCCTAGGCTCTAGGTTGTCACATTAAGCCCTTCACAAAGAAACTCTTCAAGATGTTAATTCTCAAACTCTCACAAACCTAAGATCTTAAAATGTTAATTTTTTATTTTTACCTTTTGTATATATGTTCTTTCAATGAAAACTGCTCATTACAAAAATTGGCATATTTTTCGGTCTAAAACTAAGACATAGACCATATAATTTCAAAGGAATGTTAAGGAAATAACATTTTTCACAACTATAAAATGGTTTGTTTTAATTAGAGCAATATCATTTTCACATGTCATATTAACAATTGCAAAAAAATGTTATGTTTCTAAATTTTTTGACAATTTTATCCCCATTACAGTATAACACATTCATAAAATTGTAAGATAATGTTTTAGAATCAATAAATCTAAAAGACACAATTATTCACAATTGCTGAGTTGATACATTGTGATTGGTGTTGAACTATTGATAAAAGTGAGTTATAGTGAAAATGATATTACTTCAATAACAAGTTGTTATATTAATTGTAAGGACACAAAAGGTGCTGGAACTTAGTTGAACCAAGGGAACCAGCCCAAAGGGCCCAGAACAATAAATTTATAGAGAGTGAGCCTCGAATCTAAGTCTAGGGATGTAGGATAACATGAAAGTTGGGCTAGATCACAAGACACATGCATAGCAACTGTATGTACGTAAAAACTCTCTTGTATATTAATGCCGAGGACAATTTTTTGTGTTTTTCTTACAATACTCTCTTGTGCCTTTTCCCTCTTTCTCTACCCTTTTCCTTTTTACATTGTCTTCCTCCCTCTCCTCTTTCTTCCACGTGTGGATCAAATGCTTTATCTGGATACTTGTCCCATCACCCCCCTTCCAAAGTCTCTGGCGGTAGCCCTAAGGTTGAAGTCTAATATTCAGGTGTCACTTCCCCATTAATGGGGTCAGAGAAGTAGTTGCAGAGTCTTCAATGCGGTGGTAGCAGCTTTACTCTAGATATTTGACATTCCTTCTCCTTATCTTTTTCCTTCACTTCTTTTGCCTTTGTGCCTTGAGTCTTTAGTAATGATGCCCTCGAGCTGCCAAATCACTCTTCTCGTCCTCAGCTTCCTATGGCCGAGGATACTTCCATCCTCGGACATCATGCCTCAAAATGTTTTACCCAGGTATGGCTTCCTTCCTTTTTTACGTCACTTCACAGGTGGGCCCTTTCATGTCCTCGGACCACCCATACTGTTGGGTTGGGCGTTCAACCCTATAAGCACTCTTGGTCTCCAACCCAACACATACCTTAGGCCCATTAGCCCTACAATAGTCCCTCGAGATCCTCGTTTCTACTTCCATATGAGGAATGAGGATTTCGACACATGCACCTTGGACAACACACTTCTGACGTTTCGGTATGCAGAACACGCTCCAATTAAATGTTGACAGCTTCTTGTTCCCTACTTTTAACCGCGCGATGCCCATCCAATGGATTAGCGTTGCATAGGGGCATAGGCGGGAGATTTCCCGCTTTATGACTTTCAGCGATATAAATATTGCTGATTTAAACGTTCTCTGCTTATTTCAGAATTTGCACAACAAATCTAGCCACCTTTGCACTCTACATGCGTCTTATTGCCTTCCAAGATCTAAGCCGAGGTGACCTTATCACTTTAAAGTAAGTTTTCCAAACTTTCTACTTGCTGTGTTGTTGTTCTTTCTTTCTTGTCATTCTTTTTTTCTTCTCAGCCATCTAAACTTCTCAACCTTTTCGCCATATTTCCTCTCTCCTCTTAGAAAATGGGTAGGTTCGCAGCCCTAGTAGACAGTATTGAGAAAATAGAGCAGTTTAAGGCTACATATGGAATCCTACAGGGAGTGTTCATTAAATATTGTGAGGAGGGAGAGTGGCATACTGAGAGGGAAACCGGTGAGATAGTGATTCCCATGATAGCTTTCATAGAGGGGGGAGATGAGAATCCCCATGAGACCGGTTACTAGGGATTATCTTAGAGCGGTTAGGTTATTCCTTACCCAATGCGCCCCAAACATGTTCAGGATTTTAGGTGCTGTAGACGCCCTAAATGAAAAAATGGGGTTAGGACTCACCCATCACGACGTAGACTGGGTTTACAACCTTCACAACCTGAAGGAGCAAGGGTATTATTTGAAGTCTAGATGCGCAGAGGTTAGATTGATTCAATGCCTCCTTCACTCCAACAAAGGCTTAAATAAGGATTTCTTAATAGTATCCGAGGATTGGCACGACAGTCTCCCCTGTCCGACGAGGGAGGGGGAACCAGGTGAACACCTGCACGACATTAGCTCCACTTTTTTTTTTTTTGTCTTGTTATTGTTATATTTTTCTTTGCTTTGACCTTACCATTTCGATAAATAATTGTGTAGATTGCCGCGTGCTTGCTCGTCACGCTCATCTCGTTGACTTTGCTCGCCTAGACAAAATTTTGAAAGTCAAGGTGTTTGCTCACTCGGACGGTCAACTTCGAGCAGCACACCTAATTCTCGGATATAATCCGATCTCAACAGCCTTTTAAGTGCCGAAGTGTGTGATCAAGGCAAGAGATCCTCGGTTGCCTAGAATCAATGTCGTGGTTGAAGGTTTTTTGCTTCTTAAGGGTGCTCCCATCCCCCAAGGCACTTTCATCACTGAGCCGGTACGACTCATACTAGAAGGCGTTCCCATCGCTACCTCCTCGGCATGACCCATACTGGGCGAAGGCTCTTCCTCTCAGCCACTCATAAAGGAAAAAGAAGAAGAAATTGTTTAAGTCTCATACTCTAAAGGGGAATTTGAAGTTTTTGATTGACTTCCTTCACTTAAAGATCAAACTTCTTCCCTCGGCACACCTCTATTAACTTCGCAAGACATCACTCAGCAGCCCGTAGCAATGGGTATCCAACGTAGGCCAAAACAAAGTCTTAAGGATGTGCTGGAGGCTCAAGTTGGGGTTCAGGAGCCTACCAAAGTGCCTCCAGCGAAGACCAAAGATAAAGGTGCCAAGAGGATTCCCCCATTGAAACTTCCACTCCTTCCGTCAACACAACCCCAATGCGTCGATCCTATTGATCACAAAAGGAAAATGGATCAACACAAGGGGAAGGAAGCAGTTGAAGGCGGTAGAGATCTCCTTGCCAAGGATGTAGAATAGGAAAAGGGAGGAAAACATGCTCGTCTCACACAGATGAGGTCGGACAGGCGGGCTGAGTCTCATGCAGTCACACATGCACCTATCTGGGCCCCCCAAATAACTATGGACGATCAGGCAGTCACTGCCGATGCCTCCATCAGGGGCTCCGATGAGGGCACTGCTGCGTGTGTTGTAGATGCTTTGGAGCAAGTGCTTCTGCTGCCCGAGGACGTGGGTGAGCTTAGGAGAATGAGGGATCAAAACGTCTTCATGATTTTGAAGAAGGAACTTGCTATGGTAAGGGTTTTAATTGAATGTTCCTTTATGCATATGTTGTCTATTATTATTATTATTATTATTATTATTATTATTATTATTATTATTATTATTATTTTGTTTGATGATAATTGCACCTGCATGCCATTGACTTATCATACTTTACGTGCAGGCTGTTCAATCTGCGTATAGAGTAGAGGAAATCGCGGGCAATTCCTACAAGTCCCTTAGGGCCGGGGAGGTGAGGCTCAATCACACCCAGAGGACCCTTGAGTTGAAAAAGAAGAAATTGCAAGAAGTTACTGCCAGTTTGACCAAGGCAGAAAGCAAGAGATCCGGCTCAGAGGCCCAACTGAAGACCACTGAGAGGCAAGCCGAGGATTAAAGGCTACAACTTAGGCACGCCAACGAGAACTTCACTACGGCGAAGAAGCTAATCGAAGGCCTTAAGCAAGATCTAAAGAGGTCTGAGGAGGCTAGGCAGGAAGCCACAAAGGCTAAAGAAGAGGCCATCACTAAGGCACGGGAGGCTGAGGAGGCGGTTGACCAAGCTGAACATAGTGGCTATGAGGTGGGGGTGGCAGAAATTACCGAGACTTTTAAAGCCCAAGTACTGGAGGTATGTAGGGATTACTGCCTCCAAGTGTGGAAGGAAGCCTTGTCCCAAGCTGGAGTTGATGCTTTCTCTCCTCTTTGGAAGGCAGAAAATGCCTATGTACCCCGGCCATTCGTATTTCCACTTCTGTTCAGGCCGAGGATGATGCCGGCTTCTCTGCAGCAGGAGTGCAGCTAGGAGTGGTCGCTGCTGACACTGTCTCTTTTGAGCATCCACCTCCAACGCAAGCTGAAGGGGTGGAGCTTGAAGATGTCTAGCTTCCTAGTGAACCAAAGGAGATACCCCCAGATTCAAAAGCCAGTGGGACTATGGAGATCGTCCTGGCGACTATGCCTATAGTGTCAAAGGGGGGTCCTAAAGGCAAAGAGATAGCTGAAGGGTCCTCGGCTTCAATGATGGCTCCTGCTGACCCCAAAGACCAAACACAGCCGAAGCATTGATGGCCCTTCTTTTCCTTAGATTAGCTATTTTTTTTGTTGTTGTTGTTGTTGTTGTTTGTTTGTTTCTTTGTTTGTTTGTTTTTTTTTTTTTTTTTAAATTTTGGTTTCCCTTGTACTTCCCTTTGATGTAATTTCGCAATTTGCTTCTGAATGTACTCATAAATGTTTTCAATTAATGAGAAGGAACTATTATTTATATTGCAACTTGGTGTAGTGTTTTCTCATAGTATGTCATTCCCTTTGTTACTTATGCAACATGATAACCAGTAAGTCATGCCCCCTATACTTTTGATAGATCTACGTAATTAAACATGCATAGATAATGAAATCTGTAAGACCTTTAAACTTGCAAATGCTTTAAGTGATGTTCTTGGGTTCCTATTCAGTTCTGGTGCTGAATAAACATTTAAGAGTAAATCATACACATAAAACTAATTCAGTTAAGACCTATTCAAGAATCAACATCGTATTAACACATATAAGATGTCGGGATAAGGATCACTAAGTCCTCTGAAATGAGTTACCCTTGAACCAAAGGTTATTCAAATGCCATACCTGAAAACTAGTGAAAAAATGAAATTCTATGAAGCCCACAATTTAAGGGACCTTTTGTGATCACGTACCTGTTGGGTACTTGGTAAGATATCTACTTCCATAGGGTATATGGTTTGAGGAGTCCATGTAACCCAATTTCTGCTTAACACTTAGTGTTGGGATGCCAATTTCCCCAAGGTAGATGATCCGAGGATCAGACATAACCTTGGTTCTGCTTAACAATTTATATTGACATGTTAATTTCTCCAAGGTATATGATCTGAGGATCAAGCGTAACCCTGGTTCTGTTTAACAATTAATATTGACATGTTAATTTCTTCAAGGTAGATGATCCGAGGATCAGGTGTAACCCTGGTTCTGTTTAACAATTTATATTGACATGTTAACTTTCCCAAGGCAGAGGATCCGAGGATCCGAAGTAACCCTAGTTCTGTTTAACAATTAATATTGACATGTTAATTTCTCCAAGGTAGATAATCCGAGGATCAGGCGTAACCTTGGTTCTGTTTAACAATTTATATTGACATGTTAATTTCTTTAAGGTAGATGATCCGAGGATCATGCGTAACCCTGGTTCTGTTTAACAATTTATATTGACATGTTAATTTCTCCAAGGTAGATGATTTAAGGATCAGGCGTAACCCTGGTTCCGTTTAACAATTTATATTGACATGTTAATTTCTCTAAGGTAGATGATCAAAGGATCAGACGTAACCCTGGTTTTGTTTAACAATTTATATTCTTGAACATAACATTCGGTGTGTCATAATAGCAATAAAACTAGAGTGGCAGAAATGCCTTTTATTAATAATAGTAGCGTCGCAAGTTACTTACATTCTAGGGATGTTTTACAACATTTGCATCTAGATCTACAAGATAGTAAGCCCCGATGCCAGCCACTGAAATAATGCGATACAGCCCTTCCTAGTTAGGTCCCAACTTTCCCCATGCTGAATTCTTGGCAGTACCCAGAACTTTCCTCAATACTAAATCTCTCGGAGCAAGTGGCCTTGACCTGACATGAGAATCGCATCCCAGTTTCAACTTTTACTGATAGCAAGCCAACTGGATCATAGCATTCTCCCTGCGTTCTTTAACTAGATCTAGGCTCCTTTCTAATAACTTGTCATTATTGTCAGAAGTGAAGGAGCTTGTCCTCATCGTCGGGAATCTAGTTTCTAAAGGAATCACAGCCTTGGCACCGTAGGTCATTGAGAAAGGTGTCTCTCCCGTAGATCTTTGAGGCATGGTTCGGTATGTCCACAACACGTGGGGCAATTCTTCCACCCATCGGCCTTTGGCCTCATCTAGCCTCTTCTTGAGCCCGTTGACAATAACCTTGTTGACTGCTTCGGCCTGCCCATTTCCTTGAGGATACGCTGGGGTAGAGTATCTATTAGTTATACCTAGGTCACAACAATATCGTCTGAAAGCTTTACTGTCAAATTGCAAACCATTGTTCAAGATGAGAGTATGAGGAACTCCAAACTAAGTGAAAATATTCTTCCAAACAAATTTCTTCACATCAAAATCTCTAATGTTGGATAGGGGTTCAGCTTCTACCCACTTGGTAAAATAGTTTGTACCCACAATTAACCACATCCTATTCTCGGACGCTTTTGGGAAGGGTCCCACAATTTCCAAGCCCCACTGCGCAAATGGCCAAGGACTTGTCAGAGGATTGAGCTCACCTCCAAGCTGATGGATGTTGGGTGCAAACCTCTGACATTGATCGCACTTCTTCACATAGTCCTGAGCTTCTCGTTGCATATTGACCACCAATATCCTTGTGTTAGAGCTTTGTGAGCCAAAGATCTTCCCCCCGTATGACTTCCACAAATTCCTTCATGTAATTTCTCTAAAAGCAACTCCTTTATTTCAAGATGTATACACAGCAAGTATGGCCCAAAAAAGGATCGTTTGTACAGTTTCTAATCCTCGGATAACTAAAACTGATGTGCCATCCTACGCACCTTATCCGCCTCGGCCTTATCCTCTGGTAAGACATCATCCTTAAGGAAAGAAACGATGGGATCCATCCAGCTGGGCCCTACCCTAATTTGATGAATTTGAGTAATATTTCCGTTGATTTTAATAGGCTTACATAGGTTTTCGACAAGAATGACCCAAGGCAGACTTTGTGCCGAGGACATGGCGAGAGTGGCCAAAGAATCAGCATGTGTATTGTTATTTCTAGGAACATGTAACAAGGTAAAGGATTTAAATTTGGACTGTAAAAGCCTGACTTGTGTTAGGTATTCTTGCATCCTCGGATCTCTAGCCTCCACCTTTCCCTCTACTTGGTCTACAACTAGTTGCAAGTCAGAGAACATTTGCACCACCTTTCCACCCATTTTCTAAACCATATCCATTCCTTTTACTAAAGCCTCATACTCGGCTTTATTGTTAGTGGCCGAAAATCCTAATCTCAGGGGCTTTCCCAGCATAAGCCCCTCTAGGGTTATAATTACCAACCCTACACCAGATCCCCTTTGATTTGCAGCCCCATCAACATAAACATTTCATACTGAAGGTTCTTTGCACGTGATCACGCCAACTGATTTTTCATCAATGTCCATGCTCTTAGCATTATCTTCTATTGTGGGCTCAGTGCATTCTGCGACTAAATCAGTTAACACTTGACCCTTCACTGATGTGTGAGGCATATACTTGATGTCAAAAATGCCCAAAATGGTTCCCCACTTAGCAACCCTACTTGTGTAATCTGTGCTCCGTAGCATTGCTTTGAGAGGGAGCTGAGTCAAGACCACCATTGTATGAGATTGAAAGTAATGGGAGAGCTTACGTGTAGCATGCACCACAGCCAGGATTGCTTTTTCCAATGGTGAATAACGCATCTCGGCCTCATATAAGGGCTTACTCACATAATAAACTAGTTTCTGCATGTTTCCATCAACTCGTATCAGCACCAAACTTACAGCATGATCAGCCACTGCGATATACACGAATAGAACTTCATCAACATCAGGCCGAGACATAATGGGTGGGGCGTGACAGATATTCCTTAAGTTGCTGAAAAGCGATGACACACTCTTCTGTCTATTCAAATCCCTTCCATTTATTCAACAACCGAAAAAATGGCCTACACCGATCTGCGGACCGTGAGATAAATCTGTTGAGGGCGGCAGTCATTCTGGTCAATCTTTGTACTTCTTTTGGATTCCGAGGTGGCTGTAAGCTATTGATTGCCTTGACTTGAGCGAGATTGACCTCGATTCCTCTATGTGTCACCATGTAGCCCAAGAATTTGCCAGATCCTACCCCAAAAGAACATTTGGATGCATTAAGACGTAACTTGTGCTTTCTCAGCGTTTGAAAGGTGTTATCCAAGTTTGGTATATGAGCCGAGATCATTTTACTCTTAACCACCATATTGTCCACGTACACCTCAATTGTCTTTCCCAGCTAGGGTTCAAACATCCTCGTCATCATTCTCTGGTAAGTAGCCCCAGCATTCTTTAGGCCGAAAGGTATCACCTTGTAGTGGTAGTGTCTTGTGGGGGTAACGAAAGCTGTCTTCTCCTGGTCCTCTAGAGCTAAAGGGATTTGATGGTAACCTTGGAAAGCGTCTAGAAAACTTATCCGAGAATGCCCTACAGTAGCATCCACCAGCTGATCTATGCGGGGCATTGGGAATGAGTCTTTGGGACAAGCCTTATTCAAGTCTGTGACATCTACACATACTCTCCACTTTCCATTCTTTTTCTTCACTACCATTGTATGTGCCAACCACTCTTGATAAAACACCTCCTTGATAGCACCTGCCTTTTTGAGTTTCAGTACTTCTTCCTTAACAGCATTAGCATGCTCCTTGGATGAGCGCCGAGGTGGTTGCCTCCTCGGCACCGCCGTTGGATTAACATTCAAGCGATGACAGATGAAATTTGGGTCAACCCTTGGAGCTTCATAAGCGTTCCATGCGAATACATCAATGTTCCGTGCGAATATATCAATGTTCCGTTTAAAAAACGTAATCAATTGTAAGGACACAAAAGGTGCTGGAACTCAGTTAAATCAAGGGAACCAGCCCAAAGGGCCAAGAACAATGAATTTATAGAGAGTAGGCCTCGAATCTAGGTCTAGGGATGTAGGATAACATGAAAGTTAGGCTAAATCACAAAACATATTCATAGCAACTGTATGAGAAGGGGTCGACCTAGACTGGCCAGCAAAATCCCTCCGTGACCCCTTGTTATTATACCTTTCCGACCTGAAATCCCTCTTCTCTTGGGGGATAACTTTCATCTTCCCTTTACCCTGATGCTGATCTTCCTCAACTCGCTTGTATTCATCAATACGATCCATGAGCCGATGTACACTTTTCACGGGTTTTTTAGTCAGAGATTTCCTTAAGTCGTGCTCAACTGGAAGGCTGACCTTGAAAGTGTTAACTGCCATTTCATCAAAATCACCATTAATCTCATTAAACATTTCCCAGTACCTATCCGAGTAAGTTTTCAGGGTCTCGCCCTTTCTTATGGCCATGGACAGTAACGAATTTAGAGGCCAAGGTACTCTACTACAAGTAACAAAACGAGATCCAAACGCCATTGTGAGCTTTATGTAGGAGTCAATGGAATTTGCCTTCAAATCATTAAACCACCTCATTGCAATAGGCCTTAAGCTCGAGGGGAAGACTTTGCACATCAAGGTTTCATTCTTAGAATAAACTGCCATGCGCTGGTTAAAATGACTCACATGCTCCACTGGGTCTGTTCGGCCATTATAAATGGTGAAATTTGGTTGTGTGAAACGGCGAGGAAGCTTTCCTTTCTCGATCCTACGCGTGAAAGGTGATTTGGAAAGTTGGTGCAGCGCCTTTCCCATGGCATCACTGCCCAAACCCTTGGAAGGAGACTTCTTGCTCACCCTGTCGTGAAGATTTCCCATTTCATATGAGAAAGTTTCACTAGGAGGGGTTCTTGACTTAGGCCTATAATCACTACTTTGGGAGTTATCAAAGGAAGGATAAAAAACAGAGGGCGTTCGTCTTCATTTCGCACGACGTAACTTCCTCTTCAAGTGGTCGATCTCTCTCTGCATGGCCCTAGCATTATCTTCATGGTGTATTATGCTTTCACCCTGCGAGTGATTCCTCGCAGTGCGCCCTGTATGTACACTGCCCTCTCGATCTTCTATCTGTTCTAAGTGCTGGAAGAGATCTTTGTGTTGGGACCCCAATGATTCTGCATGGTGTGGACCTGAACTTTCCATCACGTTATCCGTGCTAGAACACAAGATCCCCACAGACAGCGCCAATTGTAAGGATACAAAAGGTGCTGGAACTCAGTTGAACCAAGGGAACCAGCCCAAAGGGCCCAGAATAATGAATTTATAGAGAGTGGGCCTCGAATCTAGGTCTAGGGATGTAGGATAACATGAAAGTTAGGCTAGATCACAAAACACATGCATAGCAACTGTATGTATGTAAAAACTCTCTTGTATATTGATGCTGAGGACAAACTTTAGTGTTTTTCTTACAATTCTTTCTTGTGCCTTTTCCCTCTTTCTCTACCCTTTTCCTTTTTACATTGTCTTCCTCCCTCTTCTCTTTCTTCCACGTGTGGATCAAATGCTCTATCTGGATACTTGTTCCATCACCCCCCTTCCAAAGTCTTTGGCGATAGCCTTAAGGTTGAATTCTAATACTCAGGTGTCACTTCCCCATTAATGCGGCCAGAGAAGTAGTTGTAGAGCCTTCAATGCGGTGGTAGCAGCTTTACCCTAGATATTTTACGTTCCTTCTCCTTATCTTTTTTCCTTCACTTTTTTTGCCTTTGTGCCCTGAGTCTTCAGTAATGATGCCCTCGAGTTGCCAGATCACTCTTCTCGTCTTCGGCTTCCTATGGCCAAGGATACTTCCATCCTCGGACATTATGCCTCAAAATGTTTTACCCAGGTATGGCTTCCTTCCTTTTTTACGTCACTTCACGGGTGGGCCCTTTCATGTCCTTGGACCACCCATATTGTTGGGTTGGGCGTTCAACCCTATAAGCACTCTTGGTCCGGCCCAACACATACCTTAGGCCCATTTGCCCTACATTAATAATTGTGAAATTGATTATGCTTTTTTTAGTGTTGATATTATTACTCGTTTAATAATAAAGTTTGGCTCAAACATGTTTGGATTATTTTTTCCAACCTATTATGTGGTGATTTATAAGACTATACATGATTTATTAAAAAATTCATGTAACTAAAATTACATATAAATGGCCTCTTTAATCGACGTATCATCAGTTGGAGCAAGTTGACTCCCCAAATATTTGGAGGCAAACTTTTTCCATTTTTTAAAATCAAAGGATTGTAATAAAACACACTCTTTCTAGCGTCTAAATTGTAGTGACCATAACTAAAATTCGTTAAACTTAACGACAAAACTCATTATATATTAAGCATACGTAACTACATTTATCTATACTACTATTTAAGCGGCTGCACCTGTTTGGACTGAATTTTTTTTTTTTTCAAAATACCCTTACACTCCTAAGTTTAAGTAGAGACAAAACTAAATGATATTTTAGTAAAAAATACATGTCTAACTTGCACTAAAATATTACCTACAAAATAGGAACACTCTTTTACTAACTCACTTCTTCAAAGTAACTATACGTTTATTATTTTTTTTTTTAATAGAAAAATAAATTAAACACCCTACGTTTATCCAAAAACAAATCTAAATATATATAAAAAAAAAAAAACTAAAGGATAATCTGGATTGTTTTTGTTCTAAAATACCCTTATATTTCTATGTTTAAGTAGAGACAAATCTAAAGGACAATCCGGTAAAAATAAAACACTAACTTCCACTAAAATATTGCCTAAAAAATAGAGTCACTTTCCTATTAATTTTCAAATTTATTTATCCACTTATAAATTATATTTTTAAAATAAAAACTATATATATAGTAAAAAACATATATATATTTTTTTGCTACTACTACTAAAAAAAATAAAAACCTCATCTCACGCGTGAAGCGCGTGGGATGAGGGTAGTATGTAATAATGCTTATTTTGCGCGTAGGATGAGGTTAGTATGTAATAATGCTTATGGAATTTGGATAACAAGACCACGACCAAAATAAGCACACCACCATATTTATCAAAATTTTATTTGAGATAGGTTGATTGTGGAGACTTCGGGAGGTGGGTTTAATTTTCTAAGATCTATCATTTGAAGATTATCCCAAAAAAAAAAAAAAAAAAGCTATCATTTTTTTTTTGGAACAATTCCAGGCAAACTACAAAAATCAGCCGTGTATTGGGTTTGCGCTAAGACCAAGTACTGCCAATATTTTTCAAAAATATCCAATTTGATCCCTAAACACTCCTAATAATTTGCTTCATTCCAATAACTTGTCTTGATTGGAGAAGTCTCACGGTAATTACATTATGAAATATATATATATATATATTTTGATAGGTGTTATGAATATTATATACGCGATGGAATGTTTGGATAGTCAATAATAGATAACTAAAAGAACTGAGGTGTAGGCAAATTTTTAACAATGATTTGTGTTTGTGCTTAAGGAGTAAATTATATTTGGGAAAAGTTTTAATAGTAAGGAGTAAATTATAGTATTACCTTACACCGAAGGGTAGTTTTTTAACTTTTTTTTTTTTTACTCTTTATACTTTACCCCTAATTTTTAATTTGAACAATGGTCGTCGGCTCGTTGTCTTGTTGATCTCCATTCGGCAATATTTAGAGTTTAGAGAGTCTCCCGAAACTTTGATTGACAGAGAACCCAATTCCTCGGTAGAGTTTTGCATAGTAGACTCAGTTCAGCTGAACTCCTCCTCTCGATTTCCATAGATTTAGAGAGAGAGAGAGAGAGAGAGAGACAAGGACAGAGATGGTGACTTCATCGGTGGTGAATACGTATCCACTGTCAAGCTACACCTTCGGCACCAAAGAGCCCAAGATGGAAAAAGACACCTCCGTCGCTGATCGCCTCGCTCGCATGAAAGTCAAGTAATTTCTCTAAACCCTAGATAAACCCTCAAAACCCTCCCTTGCTGTTTGGTTACCTAGAAAACAATAATAGAAAATTAAAGTACTTCTACTAGTTTATTTAATCTTTCAGTGTTTTCATTTAAGTCCAAAGCCGTTTTTATTTTTTTAGTTCACTCATGGAGTTCAAGAATTGAAACCCTAACTCATAATTTTTTCCAGAATTTTCTTTGTAAAGTTTCAAAATTTTCGTCGTGTTAGTAAAGAATTTTGACTGCAATTGACTGCAATTGGAAACAAAGAAACAAAAATGTGTTTTTGATTTTTTGTTTTTGAAGAAAAACTAGTATGTAAGTTTCGGATTCGAATTTTTATTATTATACTAGTAGTATTTTTATGTGAGTCCTGGTCATGGTTATTGCCTTATTGGTTTCAGCTATATGAAGGAGGGGATGAGGACGAGTGTCGAAGGGATTTTGCTGGTATGTACATTCGATTAATCTAACACACATTATTTCATTGTAAAAATTAAACCTTTGTGATGCTTGTGTTTGGATTACCTTTTTCTAGACCTTTGATGCTGTACTTGAAAATCGAACCTTTATGATGCTTGCATTTGCATTTGGATTACCTTTTTGCATTTGGGTTTGAGTTCATTGTTGTTTTTGAGATACCTGCCTTTGAGGGATACCGGCTTGTTGTGATTTTCTTTCCTGCCCCGGAACTTTAATTTTGGAGTAAAAAGTTAACGTGTAAAAGAGGGCAGGGCCTAAATGGTGGGTGAAATATTAAGATGTATACTACATGTGTTTACTTGTCTTTCATGGGTTTATTCTCGATTGGTTTGTTGTCTCTTCTCTCTTTCATTTGAGTTGTGATACTTGTCTTAGATGAAATTGATGGCGACTGTGTAGTTCCTAGATTGTTATTCACCTCAAAGATGCAGCAATTTACTTATCTGTTCATCAAAACTTGCTTCGTTATTCATTAATAGTAATTATGATAAATACCCATACATGTAAGCTGTTGCAAACACACACCAAAGGTCACACATTTGTGACAAAAGAACATCTCTTTAATACTTTAATTATCATTTAGACTTTATATGTGTTAGATTATGTTTTCTCTCAAAGTCTCTTCTTTTTGGTACCTTGTTTCAGTGGCTTCGTATCTGGAGTTTTTTGCAATGTATTTCCATTACTGATTTTCTACAATCTGTTAGCTTTAGTTCTTGAGATATATGCATTTGTTTTTATCAGACTGTTCATCATCGTGAACATGATGTTCTTCTTTTTCAATAAAATTCCTATTGCCTATGAAAAAAAAGTATTATACTGTCCATGAAATTATTATTATTATTATTAATATTTTGGGGGGTGGGGTGTAAAAATTACTCTTTCACCCAATGAGTTTTGAACCCATGACATTACCCTCTGCCCATCCTTTTGGGTGGAAGAAATGCCTTTTGAGCTAGAGTTGGCTTGACTATGCCCATGGCATACATTAATGTAAAAATCTCATGGATTTGATGCCTGTATTGAGATTTTAATAAGTTTCCAATTTTAGTGGGATGTTGAAGGACCCAATAGTTTTATAAGCTTATTCACGTCAAGCTGTGCTTTCTTTAAAGGACCCAATATGTGGTGACTAGCTCTGAATAGAAGTTCTTTCTTAACTCTCAACAAATTTTATAAGCTTAATCAAATTAATCTTTGCTTTCTCTCTAGCGTTTTGTCCCTGTTCTGGATACAGAAGAACACAAATAGTTGGTTACTCATTGGTTCATCTTTGTGGAAACTGTTTAATTTTTTTGATCCATTTTGTAAAGTTAAAGAATTATTTGAAACAAATAAGACTACCTGATAACCTACAAATCCCAAGTGCCAATTTTGGTACTTTTCGTCCTTTCACCTTCCTATATGAGAGAGCTTTTATGAGAAACACTTAGGGCTTGTTTGGTTTAAAAAAACATGTCACTCAATTTCCATCACTCATCACTCATTACTCATCACTCATCACTCATCACTCGTCACTTAAAATACCGTACCCGTTTGGCACTATCACTCACTTGTCATCACTCAATATTTTTCACACTTTTTGTGGGCCCCATACCTATCACTTAGTTCAGTTTTTTTTTATTTTTATTTTTATTTTTTTTTTTCAAGTACCTAAACTCACCGAATCTAGTTAAAAAAAAAAAAAAAAAAAAAAAAAAAAACTGAAGACCGAACCACTAAAAGAAGAAGAAGAAAGAAAAAAAAAAAAGAATGAAGATTTGAAGACCGAACCAGTAAAAGAAAAAAAAAAGAAAAAAGGAAGAACTGATTGACTGAACCGGTAAAAGAAAAAAAAAAAAAAATGGAGTAGCTGAAGACACGGAACCAGTAAAAGAAAAGAAAAGAAAAGAAAAAAAAAAAAAAAAAAAAGAAGAAAGAAGTGAGCTGAAGGCCGAATCCAGGAGAAGAAAAAAGAAAAAAAAAAGAAAAGTCAAACGGTCAAAAGTTACGGCTGTGGGTCCCTCTAAATGTGTTTAATTACAAATATGCCATTGAGTTATGAGTTATAAAAACTGAAAATAGCTAAAATGTATTTTCAGTTTCCATAACTCATCACTCAAAAATCAGAGAATTGAGTTATGGAAACTGAGTGATGGAAACTGAGTCATGGAATCCAAACAACCACTCCTCTGTGGGCCCTACCTGTTTTGGATGATGGATCATGAAAACTGAGTGATATCACTCAGTTTTCATGCATTCCAAACATGCTCTTATCCTCTTCGTTTACATATCTTGGTGAGGGGTGAATGATCAAACCTTATGTTAGCTAGGCAAGTAATGTGTAAATAGTAGATGCTAATGAGTGCAATTGGCTTGGCACATTATTGTGATGAATGAAGGCTACAAATTTTGAAATTTGCAACAAATGAGCTCTAGCTGAAATCACACTTCTTCCATTAATTGGGTTCAAGATCAATGGGTGCCAATAAGAAAACCTTGATCTTTGCAGGCCCACTCACCAAAAATGGACACTTCAGCTAAGCCTATTCATTTGTAATGCAAAAATAATTGTTGATGTATCGTGCTCTATCAAAAAATGTATCGTGCGATATTTACTGTATAATACATCATGTACAAATTTATGACACTGGTCCACTTTTTGCAATATTATGAAAAAGAAAGATGCCTGGTAGCAAGTGTGCTTGCTCAAGTTGCTAGCAGAGTGGTGAATCACATCACCATTTTCTGGTTATAAGAGAGGTATCTGTAAAATCAATGTACTAACTTAAAGCCTTCTACCTTCTCAGTATGAGGAAATGAGTGTCATATGAATACAATTTTTTTACTTAAAAAAAAAAAATGTGGTTATAAGAGAGAGGACTGGTCCTGTTCTCTTTAGATTTGTTCACCATCCTGTAGCAATCTTGAGTATTAAGCAGAAGCACCAGTGTTTTAAAGCTTCACTTTTACTTGACTTCCATGACTATGTCAAATTTGATCCAATCATTTATTATTATTAAGTTTATTGAGAGATTTGGGTTGAGTTGGACCATCTTGCCCAAGCCCGACACACGCAAGTAGAAGCTTTAAGTTATAAAATGGTGCCTTTTGTCATCTTGACCAAGTCCTGGAAATGTTGCATGAAATTTGTAGGAATTCAGCATAAGCCACTTTTTCATCAGTAAACTTGTGTGGTTTTCTTTAGAACCATTGTTTTTGCATTATATGAACTCTTCGCATACTGCCTTCTGCATCATTAAAAGAGGAATTCAGATTTTGTCCACAGTAATCTTTTCTCTGAAGGAAATTTTCTTGCATGCAAAATTGTTTTTCACAAAAATTGTGATTTGACAGTTTTATAGTCACTAAAAAGAAATCACAAGCATTTAATCATATAAATAGGCTGTCATTTTGAAGACAGTTATTTCATACCCCACAGGACATGAGACCTTTTCTTTCCAAGTTTTTTCTTCTTCATGGTATTGATATTACTTGGGTGGATAAAAATTGGACATAGGCTTCTTTGTTTTACATGTGCAAGTGCAACACTTCCTAACTTTCTCTGGCTCAACCTATGGCTTGATCTTGCAGGTACAGGAACATAACCATCCTCACATACTTCTTCTGCAAATTGGAAACACTTTCTGCAAACTTCCTGGCGGGCGTTTGAAGCCAGGAGAGAATGGTATGCTATCTCTTTTGTTATACTCATCACTTCACAGGGTCTGTTTTTCTCTTCTCCCCCACCCCCAATTCCCTTCATGATTTTCTCATTATGAATGAACTTTTTTCACTTTTCTGTTTACTTTGTGGCAGAAATTGAGGGCTTGAAAAGAAAGCTGACCAGCAAGCTTGGTGCTACTGTACCAGCTCTTGTGCCAGACTGGCAGGTATTATTTTCTTTTGTATTCTGTGTCTGAGAATAGGCTAAAGAAGATTCTTGAAACTAATATGGCAATGGTAAACATATGGATATTGACTGAAAGTTGAGTGGTGCAAAAATAAAATGGGTATATATATAGAATTGCCTAATTTCCGAGACTGATGGCTAGCCTTTGCCAGGTGCTTTTTATGGGGCTTTCATTTTATTATTCTTTGTTTCCTGGTTTTGAATAGCTGCCTTGCTTCCATTCTATTAGGAAGCCAGTTTTACTTGGGAATGTGGATCTTGGGTACGGGAAAATCTTTTATGTGCCTGGCGCATAAGCCTTCTCTCTCACTGACAGGTGGGCCCTATGCCTGTGGGGCCTACCCTGTCAGTGAGAGAGATGTCTCATGCGCTGTGCGCATGAGACACCTCCTCCTTGGGTACAATGGTTTAAGAGTTAAGACCATGTACCCTCTCTCCTTTGTGTGAGCCTGCAAATGCACTGCAACTTTCATAATTGCTAATGCTTCTTGTCACTCCTTGCGATCTTTTTGCAGATAGGTGAATGTGTGGCTGTTTGGTGGAGGCCAAACTTTGAAACCATAATGTATCCTTATTGCCCTCCCCACATAACAAAACCCAAGGTAACATAACCAAATTACTGAATCTATTCTTGTTTCTGGCTTCATTGGTTATATGTGATGATCCTCCCTTCCCAATGGGGCAAGTTTCTGGGCTACATTTAACTTTTCTTTCCTCTGCCATATGGATTATGCAGGAGTGTAAGAAGCTTTTTCTTGTTCACTTGTCTGAGAGGGAGTACTTTGCAGTCCCAAAAAATTTGAAACTTCTTGCTGTTCCATTGTTTGAACTCTATGATAACGTTCAGGTACGGTACATTTGGCATTCTTCTGATATGCAACTTTTTTTTTTTTTGATAAGTATTCTGATAGGTAAAATTATTTGACACTTGAGTAGTGTTCAATATTAACTACTTATGTTCAAAATGCCAGGTTTGCCACAATTTGAATCTTTTAAGACAAGACACTGTCTTCTGGGTAGAAATGATAATAGCCATAGAAGAGTTGCGGGGCCATTAGGGATAAGGGGATAAGATAACTGTCGTCTCTCTCTCTCTCTCTCTCTAGACAAGACACTGTCTTTTGGGTAGAAATGATAATAGTCATAGAAGAGTTTGTGGGGCCATTAGGGATAAGTGGATAAGATAACCGTCGTCTCTCTCTCTCTCTCTCTCTCTCTCGATTGGTCCACTATCAAAATATGTTCACTTTAGTGGCTTATTTTGGTGGCCGTGAATTAACCCTTTCCGTTCTTATGTTCCCCACTCCTAATCTTTTAGTCTTCAAAATGGCAGACACAACCTTTTCACCCTCCCTTTTTGAATTTTATCTTTTTTTTTTTAAAATATATATATATATATATATATATATATAAATCTAGCTTGAAACTGCTGTCTTATATCCTGTTTTCTTGTATCAATCTTGTAACGAATGTCACTTACCTGGTTGCAGAGATATGGACCAGTTATATCAACCATTCCTCAGCAACTCTCCAGATTCCAGTTCAACATGATTGCTAAATGAGCATTAGTTTCTAAAGCTCACATCCTGATGGCCTGCTTATAATTATCTGAAGTTCGTACCTTTGATTTAATTGCATGGACTGCTAGGGCTCAGACCTGATTATTAATTCATAGCTGAATTTAAGTTGGTTTAGAAGGGGTTTCTCCAGTTACGCTGATAATTGAAGCTTGTCTATTGACATGGTCTCTCTTTGTTTGGTCCTATGGAATATCTATTGATGCGTTCTGTTTAAGTGTAGAATTCTTGTTCCAACAAGGTTTATGTTGAGTTCTTGGAGTCATTTACTGTAGTTTAAGTCCAATGGATGTACTTTTCGGTGGGATAGAATGAGTTATAATGTGCTGTTTTGCGATTTCTGACAATTTTTTGTAATTTAGTTGATTATGCTTGTAATATTATAGGTGAAATTAGGGTACAAACAGAGGAGGTATGTAGCATGTATTGTCCAAAGCCTTGTAGCTTAGTCACATTGCTTGGTCCCCTTTCTAAGGAGAATCAGGGTCCGAATCCCCCCCACTTGTATCAATTGAATTATCAAAAAAGATACATAGCATGCGTCGGTTTCTTATGCTCATCTTGGTGTAGTTTCTCTGACAACTACTTGGTCTCATTTTGGAAATAGGACCATCATTCGTGTAACTGTCTTTATTAATGAAGTTGTTACTTCTGCATGATGCTTAGGCTATCAGCCTCTTACTTTAGTTCCGTCTAGTTTTGACTTGCATGCCAGCGCTGGAATCAATGGTCAAGGCTCATTAATGGAGACAATGGGTGATGACTGATGGCTGAAAGGCCAATCATACTTAGCTTCAAAGTTATGGTAGAATAAGTTCCAACCAAGCCATCCATTGTCCCCTGTAAAATGACTGAAAGGCTAATGATACATTGCTGCAAATTTGTGGTGAAATAAGTTCCAACCGAGCTACCTAGCGCAGGAAAAGGTGAGTCATTTATTAGGTCGGTTAATTGACCCACCAGGTGGCCCAGGCCTGGATGGTTTGAATGGCTTCCCGCTTCCCCCTGCATGGCCATTGATTTCCGGAGAAGCAATGCGCCACGTGTTGCGTTAGGTGGCGTCCTCTCCTGGTGAAACCTGAACTTCTTTTCCCAATAATTTTTTTTTATTATTTATTTTTGAAACCCAAAAGAAATTTTTTGCCTGAAGAAGAAGAAAGTTATGAGCCATGGATGGAGACATTTAAATATTGATTTTTGTGAAAAAGGAACTTAATAGGATTGGTTACGGGTTGAATGGTGAAACCAATGGAATTATTATCATTGGCCTTAAAATGACAACTGGAATGATTTTTAAACTAGCAAGTCTACACACACACACACACACACGTGTATATATATATATATATATTGTTGAGTGAATATATTATAAATTTATATTTTACATAGAAGTAGTATTATACAAATTATAGCTTGACATCTTAACAAGTTGTAAAAATTTGTGCATTGCACTTCACCAATCCGTCTAAATTTCATAAGGGGGGAAAATAGTTTTTATCATAATAAATGACAATGAAAAATTAAGATTTTTTGAACAATTTGATCTTCTCAAAACAAAAATTCTTACACTCACTACTTTCCAAAGTTCCTTTTCCTTCCTCTAAAATAATAGGCCTAGTGGGCCTATACTCGTAACATGTTCTACTTTTGTCCCATTAATTTCATTTGAATGACCGGTGAACAAGTGAGCTCTTCAATCATGAATTTTCTCTTATTGTATGAATATTTGCCTAACCTGACTATAGTGACAAGTTATTAGAAGAATTTTTGAAAATGGATTCCTATTGGTCTCTCGATTTAATCGAATAGGGTATCTAAAAAAAAGTGCTCTTTGATAAGTTGCCCTGACTTTAGCATTTGTTTCACACCACTTACCCTCAGTTGCATTCAATGCAATGGAACTTTCCCTTATAGATTGACCAAGGCTCCATACATTGCAAAATCTCCTATTAATTGATTTAAAACAACTCGATTTTGGGGCATAATTCATGTTAAAGAAGAAGAAGAAGAAGAAGAAGAAGAAGAAGAAGAAGAAGAAGAAGGAAGTATCCCACTATAAAGTGGTATAGAAAAAATTACTACCCTACAATTTCTATCGTTAGAGAAATTGAAACACCATTTGAATTAACTTTCGAAATGGTTTCAACTCACTTGTTTTAAGTAGGCTTTTCACAAAATGATTATTTGTTTTTCTTGCAGGATAGCTAGAAGGTATAAACCAATAGTTGTCTTTGCCTCAGCTTGGTGTCATTTAGTCTTGTATCGAATTCCATCCCACCATAAGAAAAAAGATTAGGTTGGATGGGTATAGATGGTGGTTTGATTCATTTCAAATGATCAAGTCCATTCAAATTAAGTAAACGAATGGTCTTTGTGCTAAAATTTTTGCCATCTTATTCAAGTAAATCTTATTTTTTACTACTCATCATTTGCCATACCATATGGTGTGTGAGTAGGGGTGGCAAATGGGCGGGTTGGGTCATGAATGGGTTGGGTCATAAATGGGTTGGGTGTGTAATTATCCATTTATCCATTTATGACCCGTTTATATATAAATTAATTATCTATTACCAACCCAACCCATTTAATTAATAACCTATCCATTAAACCCAATATGACCCAAATACCTCTAAAACTACATGAATATCCTCTTGATCTCCAAAAAACCTTTAAATACCTAAAATGACGCAAATACCCCTACACTTCCAAAATTACCAATATACCCTTGGACAACCAAAATTATCTCCAAAATAAGCAAAATACCCATGAAACCTATAAAACGACCAAAATACCCCCAACTCTGTAAAATCACCAAATATGCTTAAAAACCACTAGAATAACCAAAATACCTCCAAATTTTCTAAAATAACCAAAATACCCTCGAAACCACAAAAATGACCAAAATACTCTCAAAACTCCAAAAAATGACCAAAATACCTCTGGAACCTAAAAATAACCAAAATACCTCTGAAACCCAAAAAATGACCAAAATACCCCCGAAACTCAAAAAATGACCAAAATACCCCAAAAACCCAAAAAATGACCAAAATACCCCCGAAACTCAAAAAATGACCAAAAAACCCAAAAAATGACCAAAATACCTCCGAAACCCAAAAAATGACCAAAATACCCCCGAAAACCACAAATGACCAAAATACCCTCGAAACTCAAAAAATGACCAAAATACTCCCGAATCCACAAAATGACCAAAATACCCCCAAAACCTAAAAAAATGACCAAAATATTCCTAAAACACAAAAAATGACAAAAAGCCCCCAAAACTCAAAAATGACCAAAATATCCTTGAAACCCAAAAAATGACCAAAATACACCTTGAAGCCCAAAAATGACCAAAATACCCCCCAAAACCCCTAAAATGACCAAAATACCTCTAAATCCCAAAAAATGACTAAAATATCCTCGAAATCCAAGAAAATGACCAAAATACCCCGAAACTCAAAAATGACCAAAATACCCAAAGCCACAAATGATCAAAATACCCCGAAACTCAAAAAATGACCAAAATACTCCCGAAACCCATAAAATGACCAAAATACCCCCAAAACCTAAAAAAATGACCAAAACACCCCTACAACCCAAAAAAATGACCAAATGCCCCTGAAACTCAAAAATTACCAAAATATCCCCGAAACCCAAAAAATTACCAAAATATCCCCAAAATCCAAAAAATGACCAAAATACCCCCTAAACCTAAAAAATGACCGAAATACCTATAAAACCTTAAAATTACCAAAAATACCCCCCTCAAACCTAAAAATTACCAAAATACCCCCAAAACCAAAAAAATGACTAAAATAATCCCAAAACCTAAAAAATGACCAAAATACCCCCCCCCAAAGTTAAAAAAAAAAAAAATGACCGAAATAACCTCAAACCCTATAAATTACCAAAATACACCCTAAACCTAAAAATTACCAAAATACTCCCTAAACCTAAAAAATGACCGAAATACCCCAAAACCTAAAAAAAGAACAAAATAACCCCAAAACCTAAAAAAATAACAAAATATCCCCAAAACATCTAAAATTACTGAAATAGAGGTTTAGGGTATTTTGGATGTTTCGAGGATATTTTCAACAAATTAAAGGCTCTAAGAGTATTTCAGTCATTTTATAGGTTTCAAGGAAATTTGGTAATTTTTTATGTTTCGTGGTTATTTTGATCATTTTTTATATTCTAAGAGTATTTTAGTCATTTTATAGGTTTTGAGGGAATTTTGGTAATTTTTTCGGTTTCGAGGATATTTTGATCATTTTAAGGGTATTTTAAGGTTATTCTAAGGGTATTTTTGGCATCTTTTTGGTTTTAGGGTTATTTCAATAATTTTTATATTTTTTGGTTATTTCGGTAAATTTCTAGGGTTTAGAAGCATTTTGGTCATTTTTTGAGTTTCGGGGGTGTTTTGGTCATTTTTAGGTTTCAGGGGTATTTTGGTTATTTTTTGGGTTTTGGGGGTATTTTGGTAATTTTTTGGTTTTAGGGGTATTTTGGTAATTTTATGGGTTTCACGGGTATTTTGGTAATTTTTTGGGTTTCGGGGGTATTTTGGTCATTTTTTTTGGGTTTTGGGGGGTATGTTGGTAACTTTTTAGGTTTTGGGGGTATTTTGGTCATTTTATGGGTTTCGGGGGTATTTTGGTAATTTTTTGAGTTTCAGGGGTATTTTGGTCATTTTTGGGTTTTAGGGGTATTTTGGTCATTTTTTAGGTTTTGGGTGTATTTTGGTCATTTTTTGGGTTTCGGGGGTATTTTGGTCATTTTTTGGTTTTGGGGGTATTTTGGTCATTTTTTGGGTTTCCGGGGGATTTTGGTCATTTTTTGGGTTTTGTGGGTATTTTGGTAAATTTTAGGTTTTGGCGGTATTTTGGTCATTTTTTTGGGTTTTGGGGGTATTTTGGACATTTTTTTAGGTTTTGAGGGTATTTTGGTAGTTTTTAGGTTTCAGAGGTATTTTGGTCATTTTATGAGTTTCGAAGGTATTTTGGTAATTTTTGAGTTTCAGGGGTATTTTGGTCATTTTTGGGTTTCAGGGGTATTTTGGTCATTTTTTTGGGTTTCGGCGGTATTTTGGTCATTTTTAGTTTTGGGGGTATTTTGGTCATTTTTTTAGGTTTCGGGGGTATTTTGGTCATTTTTTGGGTTTTGTGGGTATTTTGGTAAATTTTAGGTTTTGGTGATATTTTGGAGGTATTTTGGTCATTTTTTAAGGTTTTGAGGGTATTTTGGTAATTTTTAGGTTTTAGAGGTATTTTGGTCATTTTATGGGTTTCAGGTGTATTTTGGTAATTTTTTAAGTTTCAGGGGTATTTTGGTCGTTTTTTGGGTTTCGGAGATATTTTGGTCATTTTTTTGGATTTTCGGGGTATTTTGGTAATTTTTTATTTATTTTGGGGGTATTTTGTTAATTTTTTGGGTTTTGGGAGTGTTTTGGTCATTTTTTAGATTTCAGGGGTATTTTGGTTATTTTTTAGAAATTTAGATTTTATGTTGTTTATTTAAATTTTAGATGGGTTTAGTGGATATTAGTGAATTTATCCATTTAGACCCATCTAATTAAATAACCAAATGGGTTTTATCCATTTAACCCAAATATTTAAATAGGTTGGGTTAAGACTTATTCAAATAAGGCGGATAATGGACGGGTATATGAATATAGATAAAAATTGCCACCCCTATGTGTGAGTAGCAAAGTTATTATTATATTAAAAATATTTTTTTACCAAATTTACTAGTATCATACTAAAAGCCTTTTTGATTTGGTCAAAGAAATAAATTTTTATAGTGAATATAATAAACTATATTTTTCTTAATTTGGGTTGACGTAAAGAGGAAATGTATACATTTGTTTAACATTTTTAATATCTTACACAGAGAGAGAGAGAGAGAGAGAGAGAGAGAGAGAGAGAGAGAGAGAGAGAGAGAGAGAGAGAGAGAGAGAGAGAGAGAGAGAGAGAGAGAGAGAGAGAGAGAGAGAGAGAGAGAGAGAGAGAGCACCTAGAGCAATTAGTGCACACCTACCTCACCGTCATCTTTCCATATTTAACAAGTAATCTTAGCCGTCCATCCCTCAAACCCTAAAACCCCAAGTATTTAATTTTGTTTTCTACAGCTGCCTCCTCTAGGGGCCAAACAGATCTTGTCTTTCCAAAGCTGTCATCATCTTTGTCAGTGACACCGAAGTCAAGTAAAAAACATAGAACCCAAAAACTACATTAGGGCGAGGTTAAAAAGGCAAATTGTGTGTCAATTCCAATTATTGAACAAGGAGCTTTAATAATGGTAAGAGGCTTTCTCAGCAGTGAAAGCAAAATGTGATAGTTTCTTTTGAGACAATGATGAAGATGAAATGAGTCTTTAAGTTGAAGCCTTACACTCATTACTCGATGCTCAATTGAACCAGCCTTGCATTGCATGTTGTTTTGAACTCTTAAAAAATCACCCAAAATCCGGCTTTCTTTGCATCAAGCTTTTCTAATTACCATCCAAAATATCCAATTTTCTCTAGTACACCTATTACAGTCCTATTAGTCAATATTTAGGCAAAAAAACTTCAAATTTTGGGTTATTTGTATTGGATCATCGAGAACAGGACATTTGAACTATACTGGGTCACTGGCCAGTACAGTATGACATTGACAACTTTGTTTTTTACAAATCAATTGTAATACTCTTGATTATTAATCATTCAGTACGGTATATACACTAGTTCAAAATATATAGCATAATATATGTTTTATGACTAATTCACCGTTAGTGAGCTTCTTCGTGAGAGAAAAAGAAAGAATAAAATAATTGGCTCTATTTGGGTCTTTGCAGATTTTGGGCATTATAAGCAACTATTCATAGAGATGGAAGGAAGGTTTGATGCTTATCCTTGCAGTATGAAAGAGTACTACGATAAACTCAAGCAAGATTGTCAAGAACAACTCAAGGACGCTAAAGAGCGATACTACATACAACTGACTTCCTTCTTGGAAGTTGATAACTCCTTCTTTTCAACATGCCATGGGGACCTTAGTGCCGATGATAAGGCTAAAGAAGGACAACGACGCATGGATTTTCAGCCTGGTTCATTCTTCAATCATGAAGTAAGTAAAGTTTTGTGGTTCTTGAAGTATTAAATTTTAACAAAAATTATTTTCAGTCCTATGTTTATGGGTGTGCTTCTATTTGGGTCAATTTATTTATTTATTTTTCCTTTAGTCGTGGTTCTTGAATTTTCTAAGTTGGATTTAAGTTATATTTACCGACATTTAAGTAACGGAAAATGTTGACTTAATTAAACAAATTACATACGTATTATTTATTTATAATAAAAAATTATTGAAATAATATTAAAAAATGCCACGTTAGCGCATAAATGGGAAAATAATGCCATGTAAGCATTCAATTTTTTTTTCTTTATTTTATCTCTAATCACCTCTCTCTCCCCCTAAGTTTCCTCTTGGGTCGTAATTAACTAATTATGAGTGGCTGGTGGGGGTTTAACTTGGGCAGATTGGTGGCGATTGTGGATGGGGTGTGCTCTAACCATTGCATGCGGTAGTTATGAACGAGGTGTTGGATATATCGCATACAAAACATACGCAATGGAAAAATAACGGATCTACTTCATCTGCAATTTATAATATAAACTATATAAATTTCAGAATTCAAGAACAAGAGAGCGTACCTTAGTGCAATGAAATTCAAAACAAAAAAATCAGAAGTACTTAGAATCACTTTTAATCTTCACTCCAATTCCACTTTACGTCCAAAAAGTGTGGTCTCTCAATTAGTTTCCAAGAGAGAATTAGAGAGTGACTTAAACTCACATACACACCATTTCACAATAGTGTCAAAACTTAATAAAATTTTATATGTTTCTCCTTTTGTATCTAATTGATTATCTAATTGGGCTAGCCTTTAGGACCTTTCCAATTGAATTTTAGTGTGTGGTTTGGAGTGGGACCAAAATGGACCAATAAGATACTAGCTCTAATGGGTCTTAGGCCTTTTTTTTCAACTTTTGACAAGTTCAAAGTTACCATTAACTATTTTTAATACAACTATAAAAATATAGTTGCACTCTAGGCTTTATTTATAAATTATATCTCAAGACTTTATTGTACATGCAACCTCTTCATAAAACATTTGTAGTAATACAAAGTCATGTAAATAGATTGTCACTTTGAAGATTACTATATCTTTAATCCTTGAGTACCCAGTTTAATCCTTTATGTTATTCATCATATATTTATAAAATCCAATTTCATAAATATATACTTTAGTAACTCTTTATTAAATTGGTTAGGCCTAATACTCTAAATAATCAAACCTATTAAACTTATTTCAAGAGAATATTTTGTATCTCTGTTAAGAGATTATGAATTCCATCTTGAGAATATATGTTCCATTAGCACTAAATGTGGCTGCCCAACATACTGAAATTTTGATCATAACTTTAGATCTCACTCTTGATATATTAAAGCGACCTACACCTCATGATCAAATTTATTATCCTCTCAGGATTAAGAGTTAATGTAAATAGAAGTTGTGAGATTTATTATCCATTTGACAGTCATTAGGAGAATAATAAATTTCACAGCGGTCCAGTTCAATATGTCTTAACTCTTAAAACTTATAAACATATTAACTAGAAGTATCTACTTCCATGATCAAAACGAATCATCTTAGTTAATATGTTATAGTCTTCGCAGATGAAATGCTCAATTTCATCACCGACTACGAACTAAAATTCTGAATTTACAAATAACTTGTGATTTAAATCTTCTGTGATTAAATCACATAAATCACATATTATGCATTTCATGGACTATGTGATAATGTCTAATATTCATGTTACCATTATTTTAGATAATAATAAAACAACTTTATTAATGACAACATTAAGTCATACATAGCATCATACAATAGGATTTAAGGGCACTAATCCTAACAATTATCTCCCACTTTCCCTAAAGACTATTGTGTACTAATCTAACTCCCATTGCCCTTAAATGTGACTCAAAAGTCCTTTGGGGCAAGGCTTTGGTAAAGGGATCTGCTAGATTACTTGCACTATCAATTTTTGCTACTACAACATCTCCTCGAGTAATAATGTCTCGAATAATGTGGTACTTTCTTTCAATGTGCTTTTCTTTCTTGTGATTCCTTGGATCCTTGACGAAAAATTTCATCACTAAAAGTCCATGTTTTTGTCACTGAGAACCTTTAGTGACGAAATTGGACTTTTAGTGACGAAACTCATTTCGTCGCTGAAACCCCATCACTAAAAGTCCTAACGACGAAAAATTTCGTCACTAAAAGTCCGATTTGTTTTTAAAAAAAAAAACTTTTAGTGACAAAACGTTTTTGTCGTTAAATGTTTTTCTCTCTAAAAACACTATTCAGTGACGAAAATATTTCGTCATTAAAAACACCTAAGTTTATTAAATCATATTTAGTGACGAATAATTTCGTCACTAAAACTATGTTCAGGTACATATAGTGACAAAAAATTTCGTCACTAAAACTATTTTCAAGAAAATTTGGGCACATATAGCGACGAAAATTTTCGTCACTAATACCATTTCTTACAAATTTTTGCTACATTTTACAAAATTTTTGTTCCTATATTTGTGATGAAAAAATTCGTCACTAAAACTTATTTTCTATTTTTATTTTTTCATAACTTTGATATTAACCTGTAACCTGTCATTACATTATTAAAACCTCACATTTGAATAGCACATTTATTTTAACAACACATTTATAAAAAAAAGATCCATACATTCCATAAGTAAAAAATAAAACAAGTATCCAATTCAAACTCCTTCCATACAATAATTGTTTGCAACATATACAATAAGTTGAGAGGCTTTATAACAATACAAAAAGTGTAGCATAATATAATTAGAACTATAGGAAGATGTTCTCATATGTCTTCAAGTAATGCCAAAAGTAATCCCCTAAAAGCCACCAATAAGAAATCTGCACAAATATAAAAAAAATACTACATTAAAATCGTATAGTAAAAACATTAACTATGTTATAAAAACATTTCTAACAATTGCAAGGTGAATGCTACTTTAGTAAAATAAAGACAACTCATGCATAATGTATTCTAACATCTAAGTCTATAAGTATTGAAATCAAATAAAATACTATTTATCACTTCTAATCAACAATACTAATTCACATTTGCAAGAAATAAAAAATAAAAAAAACACTCCCAATACGTATTTAACCACTTTATAATACCATGCATGCTACCTACTTGCTCTAACACAACATACCACCACAAATCAAATTTTCAATATCACAAGTTTAGAGTTTTACAAGTATTTAAATCAAAGAAAATACTATTTTTCACATCTAATCAACAGTATTCATTCACATTTGCAAGAAATGAAAAACACTCCCAATATGTATTTAAACCATCTTATAATACCATGCAAGCCACTCGCTTGCTCCAACACAACATATTACCACAAATCCAATTTCCAATATCACAAGTATAGATTTTTACAAGTATTTAAATCAAAGAAAATACTGTTTTTCATATCTAATCAAAAATACTCATTCACATGTGCAATAAACGAAAACCACTCCCAATATGTATTTAAACCACCTTATAACACCATGCAAACCACCCGCTTGCTCCAACACAACATATCACTACAAATCCAATTTTCAACATCAAAAGTATAGATTTTTATAAGTATAGATTTTTACAAGTATTTAAATCAAAGAAAATACTATTTTTCACATCTAATCAGCAATACTCATTCACATTTGCAATAAACGAAAAATACTCCCAATATGTATTTAAACCATCTTATAACACCATGCAAGCCACCCACTTACTCCAACACAACATACTACCACAAATCTAATTTCCAACATTACAAATATACATTTTTATAAGTTTTTACCTAGAATTTACTTTGCTCAAGCTAAGTTTACAACTTTCAGAAAAAAAATCCAAAGTTACTGCAAACAATGTGTATTTATTCTGCAAAAGAAATGTTAAATTTATAAGTACAAAAGTTAAAGAAAAGTTAAACAAGCAAATAAGAAAATAATTAGAATAGCCAATGAAGAAAGATATTTACACCTATTATGCATCAATTTTAAACTTTTATGTTAAGTACATATATACCCAAATCCTTAAACTCCTACCTTAAAATGCATTGGCAGTTTTTAAAGTAATATTATAGTGCTTCTGTTTAAACTAACTAGTGCCATCATGATTCTCATCAATACTAGTGTTAAATTCTGATGATTCAATTCTTATGGTTCCCATTTTGATTAAAACTCTGCAACAAAGTTTACACCTTCACTTGTAAGAAACTTTCTTCACAACCATTACAGAGTAAATATCAAATACCCAAACTAAACAAAAATGCATACACCCATTACTGTATCAAACAAAAAAATACCCAAAGGAACTAGAATCATTAAAAAAAAAAAATTAACATCAAGCATTAAACAAAAATACCCAAAGGAACTAGAATCATTAAACAAAAATACTCAAAGGAACTAGAATCATTAAACAAAAATTAACTCAAAAGAAAAAAAAAATACCAATAAAAAAGATTATATCCATACCTCTCCCGAGTTACCCCTCACCTTCCAATAGTCAAAAGTCAAAACCACTCTCTCTCTTTTTTCCCCTATTTTACTTGCTTCAATCAAGACCTGCATTGCCAATGATTGTAAACCATCCCTAAATCTAACATCATAGCCTCTAACTTAGTTTTGACTTTTGACACATAAAGCCCAAACCAAGCACAAACTCATCATATAAAATAAAGAAACAACCACCATAACCCTTAAAATCTTCAAAATCAAAATCTCTATCAATCATTTCCCCCCACAAAATAACAACACAATCCAAAAATAACCCATCAACTCAAACCCCCAAAACTTCATAGATCCACCAAAAGTGCATCAATCAATAAAACCCATAAACACAAAATCCAAAATTTTCACAACAAAATCCTAGATCATAAATAACCCAAAAAAAAAAAAAAATAAAAAGAACAAACCCATCAGCAATCAAAGGAAGAAAAAACAAATAACATATTTTGGGATTCAGAATCACGAGCCCAAATGGGATCTGTGTTTACGTTACATGAAGGATCGTCGGTTGGGGTGGGAGGCGAAGGGTCGCCGGTTGGGTGGGAGCTGAACAGTCACGAGCTGAAGCGCCGCGATCTAAAACGCCGCGATTTGAAGCACTGCGAGCTCAGGCGTCGCGAGCCCAGGCGCCGTGGGAGCCCAGGTGTCGAGTGCCCAGGTGTCGCGATCCCAGGTGTCGTGTACCTTGGGGTAGCGCGCCCTGGCGTCGCGAGCCCTGGCGCTGCGAGCCCAGGCGCCGCGAGCCTTGGCACCGCTAGCTTAGGCACTGTGAGACCAAGCACTGCGAATGGTTGGGTTTTTCATATATGGGTTTCTTCGTATAGGTTGGGAGCTGAGGATTGAACAAAAATAGGGAAGGTGCACAGGTAAGGGGCACTTATATATGAAGGTCTTTAGCTATAAATTATTTCCATCGCTAATGGTATAAGGAGTTTAATGCTTTTAGCGACGAACTTAAATTTCGTCACTAAAGAACCTATATTTTTTTAAGATTTTAGAGATGAAATTAATATTTCGTCGCTATAGTATACTGTTAGTGATGAATTATGATTTCGTCACTAAAACAATGGAATGAAAAATTATGAATATTTTTAGCGACGATTATTTTTCGTCGCTAATTCTTCCTTATAGCGACGAAATGATTTTCGTCACTAATACTATCCATAGCAATACCTACAGTGATGAAATATTTCGTCACTAAAAATTTCAACTTTTAGCGACGAAATATTTTGTCACTATAGATCAATTAAGTTTGCGCCAATGTTTCCCTGGCCGGCGCCCATTTTTCAGATCACAATAGCGACGAAAATTGATTTTCGTCGCTAAATGTTATAATTTTTTTTCATTATTAGTGACGAAATCCATATTTCGTCACTAAATCTATATTTTTAGCGACGAAAAATATTTCCTCACTAATTTTCATCACTAAAAATACATTTTGTTGTAGTGTTGTCACAGAACAATGTGATAGGAATTTGCTCCATTCTCATAACACCGAGATTAGAAAGGAATTTCTTGAGCTAAACTGTTTCTTTTGCCGCTTCACAAGCAGCAACATATTCAGCTTCAATGGTGGAGTCAGTAATACAAGATTACTTAACACTCCTCCAACTTATAACTCCATCTCCCAAGGTGAACACACAACCTGAAGTGGACTTTTTGAAATCAAGATCTAACTGAAAATATAAATTTGTATAACCAATAGGTATCAAATCCTCACTATGGTAAACAAGCATATAATTTCTCGTTCTCCTTCGATATTTGAGAATATGCTTTACCGCTTGCCAATGTTTAAGTCCTGGATTTGATTGATATCGGTTGACCATGTCAACTAAAAAACAAATATCTGGTTTAGTACAAAGCATGACATACATGATACTTCCCACTGTAGAAGCATAAGGAACTTGTCTCATCATATTTTCTTCCTCAAGAGTCTTAGGCCTTTGGTCATTAGACAGAGGAACTCCATGTTTAAAAGGAAGCAATCATTTCTTGGAGTTTTGCATGCTAAACCGTTCTAGAACCTTACCTATGTATCCAGCTTGTGACAAACCTAACATCATTCTTGCGATCTAGCCAACGCTTGATCCCTAGAATAAAGTTAGCTTCACCTAAGTCTTTCATATCAAATTAGCTTGGCAACTAAACCTTTACTGATGACATTACCCCTACATCATTTCCAATGAGTAGAATATCATCAACATAAAATATTAGGAACATTACTACTTTATCTCGATGTCTTTTGCACACACATGGTTTATCAAGATTTTGTTCAAAACCAAATGACTTGATTGCTTGATCAAATCTGATATTCCATGACCTAAATGCTTGCTTAAGTCCATAAATGAACTTTTTCAACTTGCATACTATATGCTCTTAGTTCTTTGCTATGAAACCTTCCGGTTGCATCATATAAATTTCTTCTTCAATATTGCCATTGAGAAATGCAGTCTTGATATCCATTTGTCAAATCTCATAATTAAAATGAGCAGTAATGGATAGGAGAATTTTGATAGATTTAAGCATGGCTATTGGAGAAAAAGTTTCATCATAGTCAATACCTTCTTTTTGTGTATACCATTTCGCCACTAGTCCTGCTTTAAAGGTTTCAACCTTTCCATCTATCCCTCACTTCTTTTTGTAAACCAATTTGCAACCAACAGGTTTGATGCCGTTAGGCTCCTTTACAAGATTCCAAACTTGATTGGAATACATTGAATCTAATTCAGATTTCATAGCATTGACCCAATGATGTGCATCTATATCATTCATTGCCTCTTCATAAGTGTAGGGATCTGATTCAGCCTCTTCTGAGATAGCTTTATAAGTTTTTTCCAAACCTATAAATCTTATAGGAGGCCAAACAATTCTCCCACTACAATAAGGCACCTGTATACTAGACATCTTATGGGTAGTATCTTGTGGTGTATTCAATAAATTCACATCATCCCTAGTTTCATCCATTGGTTGTTCAACTACAAGTTCATTTATTTCATCCAAAACAACTTTACTTTTAGGATTAAAATTATTCACATAATCATCCTCCAAAAATTTAGCATGAGTGATGACAAACACTTTGTTATTTTTATGATTATAGAATAAATAACCCTTAGTTTCCTTTGAATACCCTAAAAATATGCATACTTCTATTTTAGCTTCCAACTTATCAGACTTCCCTTTCAACACATGTGCTGGACATCCCCAAATGTGGAGATATTTCATACTAGGCTTGTGCTCACTCCACAATTCCTTAGGTGTGTTGGGAACAGATTTTGATGGAACTAAAATCAAAATATGTATTGCAGTATTGAGTGCATATCCCTAAAAAGAAACTGGTAAAGTTGAATAACTTATCATGGACTTAACCATTTCTAAAAGAATCATATTCCTTCTCTCTGCTACACCATTCTTTTGGGGAGTTCTTAGTGCATTCAATTGGGATACAATCCTATTTTGAATTAGGTAATCATTGGAATCCCCAAAAAGGTATTCGCCATCTCGATCAGATTGAATGGCTTTTATGCGTTTACCTAATTGATTCTCAACTTCAGCCTTAAACTCTTTGAACTTTTCAAAGGTTTCAGACTTCCATCTCATTAGGTACACATAACCATATTTTGAGTAATCATCCATAAAAGTAATGAAGTACTTATAACCTCCTTTTGCTTGGGTTGACATAGGACCACATACATCTGTATGAACCAATTCAAGCAACTCTTGAGCTCTTCTACCTTTTACATTAAAAGATTGTTTGGTCATTTTACTCTCCAAACAAGATTCACAAACTGGAAACCCATTAAAGTCCATAGGTTGTAAAAGTCCATCTTTGTTTAGTCTTTGAATTCTATTTGAATTAATATGATCCAAATACAAGTGCCAAAGATATGCATCATTAGTACAAGGAAACTTTCTCTTTAATAATTTTACATGAGAGTTATCATCTAATTCAGAATTGTATAATTCATGCTTATCCGGAGTTAAAATATAAAGACCATTCACAATATTGTCCGAACAGATAAATATTTTATCATTCTTTATTACAACATTGTCTTTTAGGATAACACAATATCCACGTTTACCTAAATAAGTTGCAAAAATTAAATTCCTACAAACATTAGGTACATACAGACAGTCTTCCAATATTAAAACCCTAGATTCAAAACATAAATTAAATACTTCAACAGCTACAACTGGAATCCTGCTCCCATCAGCTAAGGTAAGAAACATTTCTCCTTTATTCAGCTTTTTGGTCTCTTGGAACTCCTGCAAAGAATTGCAGATATAATTAGTACAACCTGAATCCACACACCAAGAATCCGTGGGATTCTGTACTAAACATATTTCAAGAAGGAATGTACTTTTCATACCTTTATTCTTGGCAGCTATGAATATTGGACAATTTCTCTTCCTTTGGTTTTCTTTCCTTTGTTGGCAACTCCTAAGGCAATTTGTTTACCATTTTGCTTGGTGAAGTCATTCTTCTTTTTCTTACTCTTGCCTTTCAATTTAGGTTGAGAAGTAGAAGCTTCAGCTATGTTGGCATCAACACTAGAAGTACCAAGGATGCCTTCCGCCTCTACCAACTCATTCATTAATTTAGATGATGAATAAATCTTTTTGTTCATATTATAATTAAGTCTGAATTCCTTGAATGATGCTGGTAATGACTAGAGTATCATATCCACTTGGAATTTTCCATCAATGTCTGTACCTAAAACTTCCAATGTATTCAGATTACATATCATCTTAAAACAGTACTCCCTTATTGAAGTACCTTCAGCCATTTTGGTATTATAAATCTGCTTTATAATTTTTTGCCTTGCAGAATGGCTTTGCTCACCAAACATCTCCTTCATATTTAACATAATGTTTGAAGCTAGTTCTGCATCATGCATTTGATGCTGTAGAACATTTGAGATAGATACTAGGATATAGCACTTGGCCATTTTATTAGATTTCCGCCAATGATCATATTGTTGTTTTTCTTTAAGGGGAGCATCTAATGATGGAAAGCTAGGACATAGTGTAGTAAGTACATACTTGTGCTCTTCAGCTGTAAGAACAATGTCCAAATTTTTTTTCCAGTCAACATAGTTGGATCTAGTCAGCTTGTTTTGATTAAGAATATCAACAAGTGGGCTAAATGATGCCATAATTTAAATAGCCACATTTCATCTCCCTTTATAGTGTTTAAACTTGTAGTACCATGGAACAAAATACCCTTCTTTGGGATTGTGAGGCATATACGCCAAGACGAGGTGCTTGTCCACACTACTTTAAACGGGTAAGTTCAATCTTGTAGTACTATGAAGTAAAAAACCTCCTTTGGGATCGCGAGGCATATATACGAAGATGAGGTACTTACCCCAAACTACTTATGAACCTATAATGGAGACCGTGAGATCCAACTCTTGTATCTCTCTCCCACTAGATGTTTTAAATTAAAGGTTTCTAATTAGTAAACATGCATAATCTGATTACACATAGCCTTGCACTTTTAAAAGTTTGAAAACACTTAAAAAAATTCAAAGTCAATAACTTTCGATTGGTCGAATGTATTCCTTGATCGATTGAAAAATTTTAAAAATTCGCACTTGACAATATGCCTGGCTCGATTGATACTCGATCGCTGCTCGATCGATCGAAAAAGAAAATTCGATTGATCGACTAGCAATTGAATATCAGTTGAATCAAACAGATTGGTCATTGTTTCACTCGGTCGATCGAAACACATGAAACTTACCAAAATTTTTCCAAGGCAGATTTCAATGGTTTTTCATGAACAAACAACCATCATATGAATATAATAGATATAATTTGACGTCAAAACTAAGTTCCATCGATGTTATAGCCTTAAATTTCAAATTAACACACTTAATATTAAACTTAAAGAACATCATAATGTCAATATCAATTTTCATCAAACAATAATTTCAATGACCATGCAGAAAATTGACTACTTAATATTCTAACATCATGAAATTAATATCTTGATTCCAAAACTCACAAAACATGTTATACAAATTCGAAATTGAAGACAGCTTTGATACCAATTGTTGGATAAATACATGTTTGTATTGCATACAAAATATACGCAGCAAAAAAATAACGGATTTACTTCATTCGCAATTGATAACATGTATTATGTAAATTTTAGAATTCAAGAACAAGAGAGCATACCTTAGTGCGGTGAAATTCAAAACAAAAGATTAGAAGTACTCGGGAACACTTTTAATCTTCACTCCAATTCTACTTTACGCCTAAGAAGTGTGGTCTCTCAATCAGTTTCTAAAGGAGAATTAGAGAGTGACTTACACTCACATATACACCAATTCATAGTAGTGTTAAAATTTAATAAAATTTTGTATGTTTCTCTCTTTGTATTTAACTGATTATTTAATTGGGCTAGCCTTTTGGGTCTTTCCAATTGGGCTTCAGTGTGCGGCTTGAAGTGAGACCAAAAAGGACCAATAGGACACTAGCTTCAATGGGCCTTGGGCTTTTCTGTCAACTTTTGACAAGTCTAAAATTACCATTAATTATATTTAATACCACTATAAAAATATAGTTGCACTCTAGGCCTTATTTATAAATTATATCCCAAGACTTTATTGTATATGCAACCCCTTCGTAAAATATTCGTAGTAATACAAAGTCATGAAAATAGACTGTCACTTTGAAGATTACTACATCTTTAATTCTTGAGTACCTGGGTTAATCCTTTATGTTATTCATTATATATTTATAAAATTCAATTTCATAAATATATACTTTAGTAACTCCTTACTAAAGTGGTCAGGCCTAACACTCTAAATAACCAAACCCATTAAACTTATCTCAAGGGAATATTTTGTATCTCTGTTAAAAGATTTTGAATTTCATCTTAAGAATATATGTTCCATCAACACTAAATGTGGCTGCCTAGCATACTGAAGTTTTGATCGTGACTTTAGATCTCACTCCTGATATATCAAAACAACCTACACCTCATGACCAAGTCCATTATCCTCATGTAAGTAGAAGTCGTGAGATTTAATATTCATTTGACAGTTATTAGGAGAATAATAAATCTCACAGTGGTTCAGTTTAATATGTCTTAACTCTTAAAACATATCAACATATCAACTAGAAGTCTCCACTTTCATGATCAAGACAAATCCTCTTAGTTGATATGTTATAGTCTTCACAGATGAAATGTCCAATTTCATTACCGACTACGAATTAAAATTCTGAATTTACAAAGAACTTGTGATTTATATTTTCTGTGATTAATTACATAAATCATATACTATGAATCTCATGGACTATGTGATAATGTCCAATATTCAGGTTACCATCATTTTAGATAATAGTAAAACAATTTTATTAATCACAACATTAAGTCATACATAATGTTATACATAACATCATACAATAGGATTTAAGGGCATTAATCCTAACACGAGGGAGTTTTGGTTTGGGTTATGTAAACTTGAGAGGTTGTTGTTTGGGTTTTTATGGCTTCGGACAATGGTTTTAGGGCAGGAGTTTTTGGAGGTTAGAGGCTTTGCCTAAGGTGGTGGAAGCTTGCATTCAATTGCCACATATGGATCTGTTATAAATGTGGGAGGGGATTTTCTTTGGCTTATAGATCTTAGCAACAGTATTGATAGTAGATGAATAATACTTAATAGGGGTTCTAGATGACTTAGAGTACGTAGAAGCCATTAACTATTGGCAATTGTCAATGGTTTCAACTTTCAATTGTACTTTCAATTGCATAATATTTATATTTTATATTAGAACATGTACAAATATCAAATTATCATTTGTCATGTCAATGACCTTGTAGATCAATCGACACCTCTTGCCTTTTCAAATAAGATGTTCAAGAACTAGGGCTTAGATGCCAGTCTGTTGTTGCTGTATTTTAGACTATATATTGACATAAACATATATATTTTTCCATTGGATCAGGTTTTTGATGTGAAGTCTGAAGATTCAAAAGAAACCTCAAAGCCCTAGAAGAGATTGGCAACCATTGGATTAGCAAGGACATGTCTTTAAAATCGACATGTCTTTTTATTGGGATTATGTCGCATTGTTCTAGTACAATATGTATGGTTGGTTTGAATTTGGATTAAGTTTCTTTTCTTCTTATTTGATAGTAATCTTTCCCGTTTGGGTACAAAAGAAGAAAATAAATTAATCACTAGTCATACCATATATTTATTTTCTTTCAATTATTGTATTTTGAATTATCTGACTTAGTTCAAGAACTTCATGTTTGATAGGCCACAAACGCGTTGACCCCTTGTGATAACCTGACGGCAAAAACCCCACCTGGTGATTTAAGGTCACCACTTTCGAAACTCCATTATTATCACAACAAGCAGTTACAAGCAAGGAATCCCAAGTACCTTACCAACCTACAGTTGAACCCTTACCCCAATACCCAATTGGACTTGTTCTGTAGTGACAATTTCTCCTTTCAATGCACGGCTCCCAAGTACGTGACTAACCAGATGCGTGGATCCCAGTACGTGACTTCAAACACCAACTAGAGAGAGAGTTGTTGGCTGCAAAGTTCTTCAAATCATCTGCACGATGAAGATCAAGAAGATACTCGGTCACAAAACCCAACGGTGCACAATACACAGCAATCTTCTTCACAAGAGATGAACTAGGGCATGAACTTTGTCTTTGATCACAAATTGCATGAACAAGGATTGCTCAATACTTGTGCAACTTGCATCTCTATTTGACGGCCCTTAAAACAATCCTTTTATATGTCTAGGGTTAAGAGAAAAGAAGTCCCAAAGATACATTCACGGATTAGACTTAAAACAGAACTGAAAATATGTTTTCTTTAATTCTCGATAGATAGAGGTGTCGAGGATCTGTCAAGAAGCTGTCGAGGCTCGGGCTAAAACAGATTCTTAAAGCTCGATAGATGCATGTGTCGAGCCAGGTGTCGAGCTTTAGTAACTTGCACTTCCTTGCTTGTTTCTTGGACAGACTTAATGACTTCAACACTGAATCTTGAAACACTGTTTCTTGAAGTGTTAAACGCATCCTAAATCTACCCAATTACATGTAAAGTGCGTTTTGTCTAAGGATAAGCCAATTACATAAAATAGCGACATATGTCAACAAACTTGAACTACATATGTCCTAACAATCTCCCCCTTTGGCAATCCATGACAAAACCACAACAAACAAATGAAGATATGAGAGAAGTCATAAAACACTTTAACTCATATTCACTTGTTACATACAATAAAATCTATCCAAACACAAACTCTTGAAAAACTTTGCAAGAAGAGAGTTTATGGCAAGAAGACTTTGACAACTTGTATTTCTGAAACACTTATAAACAAAACACATCAAGGCATCTTTGTGTGAAGCAGAAATAATAGATTGCATACAAGTAAAAGAAACATGTGTATAAAGACAGAAAAGAAACAACACATGGAAAGGTAGGTGAAAGAAACATACATCATCATATATATCAAGAAAATAAATACAATGTATGTCAATACATGATCAATGTATCTCTAAAAAGATAGAAAAGAAAAAAATACATATGATCCTCACTACATCCCTCAATCCACACTCCCCCTATCAAAAATGTCCTATGCTAACTCTTCCCCTAAGTATGACTACTCTCATACAAAACTACTCCCCTTTTTGTCACGAGTGACAAAGGGTAGAGTGTCATGTAGACATCTCGTCAGAAGAGCTCGCATCTCCATCACCATTATCATCGGAAGTATCATCGTCGTCATTAGCCTTAGTTTCAGTCGAAACATGAGGTGGCGGAGGAGAAGCCTCTGGAGCAAAGCCGCCTAAGGTCGCCTGTCACCTGGCGATGTGACCAACACGAACGTTCACCTGATACAACTCCGTAGAGAGTGTATCGAGGCGAGCATTCATGCGCTGAAGCTGCGCCATGATGTCTCTGAGGGAAACGTTGCTCGAAGAAGAAGCAGATGTCGCTCGAGCAGATCTAGAGGTAGTCGGACGGGAGGAAGGAGTAGCACCATCTGACTATCTCGATCTAAAATGTGCCTCGCTACGTTTTACGGTAGCGGCATCTATGGCAGACATGACATGGTACAGATCGGACGAAGGGAATGGGATGGAAAAACGGCGAAGAATCCTCGTGATAGAGGAAGGGAAAATAAGCTTATCACGGGTGGCCGCATCTCTATAGACATCTATGATGGGAAAAATAAAGTGTGAAGGAAAATCTATAGAGAGATCCTCTAGGAGGGACAACAAAACTTGAGCACGAGGCTCTGTGATAGAGTTATTGTGAGAAAGTGGGTGCAAAACAAAAGTCATCACCGTGTTAAGGAAACGAGGACCTTTAGCAAAAGGTCGGCATGGTGTATACTAATGATCTCCCCAAGAGGAAGGACGCTCACAAAATGCCGAGATCATCTCGTCTTTGGACACAGTCCATAGACGCTCACAACTAGGGTAATCAGGATGATCCACCCTAGGAACATGAAGCACCTCGAAGACTAAATCCGGAGTGACAGCAAAGCGCGTACCTCGAACGCTAGAGTAGAAAAGAGGTATTGAAGAATCGATCCCGTGGATGTTGGAGTAAAACTCTTGTATCAACACGAGAGGACATGTGACCGAGACGTCACACAGTGACTCCCAAGCCCGACTGTGAATGACATCGGGTAGGTCAGTATCGGCAAAGTCTGCCAAGACAACGTGGCGTTCCGAATGAACACTTCGTTTAGAGAAGTTCTCTGAGAAGTTCTCCGAGAAGTCCTTATGGGCTTTCTCATCACGGAACCAGAGAGATAATGGAGTAGAATCTGAAGAGGAAGATCCCTTAGAACGTAGAGGGTTCTGGGATGGAATAGACTTACGTTTTGATGCCATAGATACTACTAACGCAAACATAGAGAGGGGGAGAAGAAGAAGACAAATAGAAAAGTCCCAAGCAGTTCAATATAGGAAGAAAAATTTTGAAAAAAAAGAGCGTATGCATGGGAAATGCATGAATATGTGACATGCAATATAAAAACATCATGGGCTCAGCCCAATCCAAACCTAACAGCACACAACAGGTTTGCACACATCTAAATGCATGAAAATACAATTAGAATGCTAATGTGATGCAATGCATGTAGTTTTAAAGATCAAATCTATAAAACCAACCCAAAAATTTCATGAAAACCTTTACAATTTTGAAAAATCCCAAAAATTTTCAAAAACACAAAACCTAGGGTTTTAAAACATGAAATGCATGAATAATGAGGGAAAAGATGCTTACCAAGTGAGGAAGATCAAGAAAATCACTTGAAAACGCCTTAGGAAGAGGTTTGGAGTGAATGAGAAATGTTTTGGAGAGAAGAACACGTTCTATCGAGTGAGAGAGGCCGAGCGAAATGAGAGAAAAAATCGCGAGGAAACCTTATATAGACCTTCAGTAATCCTCGACAGCTGAAGGTATCGAGAGGTATCGAGACAGCTATCGAGGTAGGTGTCGAGAAAAAGAACGTCGACAGATGCAGCTATCGAGAACATGTATCGAGAAAGAAGGATCAAGCATGAAGGAACCTCGATTGATCCAGAAGCTGTTGAGAAGTTATCGAGCAGACAGAAAGTTTCTCGATCGATCCACCACGTGTCGAGGATGTGTCGAGACTACGTTTAGAAAAAGTCTAAGAAGCTCGACAGACAGCTAGGTGTCGAGAGGTGTCGAGATGCCTTTAAAAACAGTTTTTCAAAAGAGGAAAAACATAGACATGAATGCAATCATGCATGCAACTCAACCAAAGATCCAAGTAACACATTAAGCTCTCAAAATCATCTCTTAACAAGAAATTTAAAGCACATGTATCCCAAAACACGCACACACACACTAAACAAGTCTAACCAATTTTATATTTAAAAAATGAGTTAAGACAGTTTAGTGAGCATACATTAACACATGTAAACTTTGTGATGGCCAAATCACATTGTACCTGCACATGTATCAAAAATAACAAAGAGTATTGCGTGTTGTGTGTGAAAACATCACAAGATTGCATAAGTGTCTCAAAGTTATGACGATTTGAGATATGAGAAAATCACTTTAACTCACACACAATCATAACTGTTTGATGGGGACTATCACCTTTGAGGTACATTCTATAACTCCTACATCTCTTAGAAAACACGCTTGCAACTATATTTTAAAGCATTTTGATCTTTTTGCTTTTTATTTCTTTGCATATTTTCTTTTATTAAGCATATCATGCATGGGCATACAAGAGAGAGAAAAGAAATACCCAATTATGTTAAGCTTTTGACATTGCACTTTTGCTATGCCGAAGCATACAGATGTCATTAACATTGCACTTTTGCTATGTCGAAGCATACAGATGTCATATCATGATTGGCGAGTAACAGTGGTGAGATGGTTATTTATGCCTTTCTCTTAGGATTTTCTAGTCCTACCCGTCAAAAAGAGTGATACGAGTGTTAAGTAGAAGAGATCACTTAACCTTACTCATCACAAACAAAGAGCTACAAAGCTCACTTGCTTAGTTGTGCAGAAGAATGCTCATCTAAGTTACAAGAGATACAAAGTTTAGAAAACTCTGTTTCAATGGCCATTTTAAAAGTTCACATGAACCAATGCACACAAACATACACTGTTTTTGTATTTTTCAATTTTTTTTTATTTTTATCAGAAAAGCAAAAATAAAACACAAAACTGAAAACACACAAACAAAAACAAGCTAAAGAAAGCAAAACAATGCATAAAACTAAACTGACTCAAAACAGTAAAGAAACACACAAGTAATGCAACACAGAAAAACGGGTAGAGAGAAGAAGAAGTGACTAGAATCACTTAGATCCCTTTGCCTTCCATACCTTGGAAGAACCTTTCCTTTTAGCCAACCCTTGACCCGGTGAAGAGGGGGAAGAGTTTAAACCGTTCAAGTTCGAAAGGAACATGATGGCTTTGAGAATGTCTCCAAGAGGAGCGAGAGAGGTCTGAAGCTGATTCTGGTTCTCAGATGCTATCATGCCATTGCTTTGTTGAGTGGCTAGCCACTTGTAGCAATTTGGTCGAGTATGACTGGCAACACCACAATGATAACAGAGATGCGGCTTCTTCTGTTTGGGCTTTTGAGAGATAGTCTTCTTAGTCCTAGGGTTTTTAGTTTCCCTTTTTTCAATTTTAGGGGGTGCTCCTAGGATGGACTTGTCCTTGTCTACGTTCTCACTTGCTAAATCAGTTTTAACATTTTTATCCTCAGTTTTAATGTTATTAGCAGGTGGAACAAAAACAGTAGTACTAGCAGAATGAGTATTAGAGAGAGAGAATTCATACCCCAATCCTGTACGATCTGAAGAAGATTTTTGAACACTTAGCATCTCGTCCAGCTTTGCACTTGACGTCCTCTCCAATTGTGCTCTGACTTGAAACAGCTCCGCTTCAAGCTTCTTGGTCCTCTCAGCCAAGAAATTGTTCTCGAACCTCAGTGCTCCAATGGTCTGATTAGCTTCATCAACCTTAGTGGAAAGCTCCTCACGGTCAAGTTCCACATCACTGAGTTTCTTGGTGGCTAGCCTATAGAGTTTCTCATGCTTCTCAGAAAGCTTGTATAGTTTCTCATAGGCGGTATGGATATCATCTTGATCATCCATGATCTCAAATTTGGCATCCACCAATTCGTTCTCTTCATCCACTTCTTCAGTAACCTCATCAGTAGGATTAACAGTGGCAGTGAAGGTATTCAAGATTCTGTAGTCTTCATTTTCGGAATCGTCCTTGGGCTCCGTGTCGCTTAAGGTAACAGCAAGTGCCTTGCTCTTCCCTATGCTCTTAAGGTACGTTGGACACTCTTGTTTCATGTGTCCGAAGCCTTAACACCCAAAGCATTTTGGCCCAGTGGGAACAGTGTACTGACTGCCATCCTTGACATCCTTCTTCCCTTTATCCGAATTCTTGAATTGTGAAGAACTGGATTGCCTACGGTCTTCGTTGAAGCCCTTTCCATTGGCATTCTTCATGAATTTCTTGAATTGCCTTGTAATGTAGGACTTCATTTTCGAATCTTCATCATCTGAAGAATCATCTGTATCACTGCTCTTGGCCTTTAGAGCCATGCTCTTGCCCTTACTTGACTTGACTTGCCTAACCTAGTCAGCCTTAATTCGTAGGTTTGCATGTTTCCAACCAGCTCAGTCAGAAGAATTCTGTCAATATCCTTCAATTCCTCGATTGCCGTGATCTTAGCATGGAATCTCTCGGGTAGCGATCTGAGCACTTTCCTTACTCTCTTGGGTTCAGGAATAGTTTCTCCAAGATTGAAGGCTGAGTTTGCTATGTCTTTGAGCTTGGCATAGAACTCATCATATGACTTATCCTCCTCCATCTTAATTTCTTTAAAGCTTGTGGTGAGCCTCTGTAGCTTTGAATCCTTGATAGCCTTGGTTCCCTCATAGGTTATCTGGAGAATGGTCCATGCTTCCTTAGCAGTTTCTGTTGAGGAAATTTTCTTGAACTCCTCATTGGTGACTGTACTGAATAGGGCATTTAATGCTCTGCTGTTGAAGTTTGCCGCCTTGATCTTGGCATCATCCCAGTCGGCCTGCGCTTCTGTAGGCTTGGTCCAGCCTATCTCCACAGCTTGCCACACTTTCTCATCTAAAGACTGCAAGAAAGCTCTCATGCGTACTTTCCAGTATGCATAGTTAATGCCATCAAATAATGGAGGTATAATAAGAGATTGACCTCTATCCATGACAGCAGGGGTCAATGGATCACACACAAAGATTAAACCCTAATCAGAGTGTGCTTGCTCTGATATCACTTGACAGGCCACAAACGCGTTGACCTCTTGTGATAAATTAGATTGATTAATTACCCTGGTTATTAATTAATCAAATTAACATGCAATATCACGTGGCAGCACAAAAAAATCACCAAAACTAAGTTATGCAGTGAAAAATAAATGACACGGTGATTTGTTTACGAATGGGAAAACCTGACAGCAAAAACCCCACCGGGGGATTTAAGGTCACCACTCCCGAAACTCCACTATTATCGCAACAAGTGGTTACAAGCAAGGAATCCCAAGTACCTTACCAACCTACAGTTGAACCCTAACCAACCTCATTGATGAGGATTTTGGTTGGAATATATTGGATTGTGTAGTTGCTGTTAATCATAAGATCTTATTGGCATGATTAACCATCCTCCACTGTTTAATTAATTTTATTAGCATTTTAGGACTAACCTAGTATAAACTATGAAGTCTCCGAATCTAAGTGAAGTAATAAATATCTACAAAAACATAGACATAGGTTTGGAAATTCATTTATGTGCATGTAAGAAATATGTTAGGCATCTCAAAATATTTGCATACATGCTTTTCCGATTATTATTACTTTTACTTATATATTCTAGAACATTAAGTGTTTAAAGTACGATGGGATTAGTTGTTTAAGTAGTATTAGTTTAATTTTTGTTAATGTTTAATACTTTTATTGTGTGTATTTTGATTATAGACACTCGATTTTGCACCAATAATTTAATCTTGGAAGTTGGCTGAAATGACCACTTCATATACTCGAAAAATCATAATTGCATTACATGCATTAATTCATTCATTACATATCATAAAAATGATCTTGATATTCTAACGGTCATGACGATATGTCCTATTCCCAAATCAGACCATTGAATTGAAAGATATCACGCGATCAAGTTTTCACGGTTTGCATGCATTGTATGGGGTGAAGCCGATCATGTGTGATTAATTGAAATTAATTTTGATTGGTTGATGATTAAAATTAATTAAATGAATTTTTGTGATTGGTTAAGTATTTTTTCTTAAATTGAGATTTGTTGCATGGGATTAAAACTAATAAGTTGATAATATTTAAAGACAGTAGATAACTAAGCTTTTGTGATAATTATATTAAGCTTTTGGGATAATTAAAGTCCTAATTATCACTTTGGAATGAGATTTATCATGAAAAGAACTCTTAAATTTGTCCAAATACAGTTTTAGAGTTGGAAAACACTTCAAAAACGTGCTAATCAAGTTGTAGATTTCAGATTCACGTTCCAAGGCACTTTTGGCATAGTAGAACTCAAAATATGGACTAGGCTATTTCTGGAAAAGTTGTAGGGAATCAAATTTTCCTTTAGCTGTTAGCTTAATCCAAATTTGGAGTGAAAAGATAGTGATTAAAATACTGAACCTTGTTCTAATCTGAAAAATCAGCTTACTCTCATCCAAATCTTTTTTTTTTTTTTAGGATTTTCCCCATACATTTTTTTGCTTATCTTTTAAGTTGATTGGACTTAATTTTTAAGCAAACCTAACTTATTTTCTAAGAAACTAACATCTCTATAAATAAGGGAGGCCTCCCAACATTTAGGACCCCTTTCTGACCTTTCTTTTTGCCCTTCTTTTTCTGACTTCTTTGCTCCCTTATGTTAAATATGTTTGGGAAGCCTTAGCTTTAAAAATTTTTTTTTTGTAAGTAAAATATTTTAGACCTCAAATAGGTGAAAATTTCTTTGATTTTTAAAATATTCTTCCATTGAAGGGTACATTCATGCAAGTACGTGTTTAATTTCGTTCTTGTGTTTATTTTTCTTTTCTCTTAATTGATATATATGAGTCATTCATTGCATAGTTTTTATTAATATGTGTTTGATTTCATTATAATCTTGTTCATAATTTATATATACCAAGATACCCTTTTGCAATTGTGAAAGTATTTATTCTGCTAATTGGAGAAGAACATGGAAAAGAATTGTGACTGAAGTGTTACATTCAATAGAGTCCTTTTTGTAAGCCTCTCCAAAAGGACGAAAACTAAGTCATGTGTGAAATGCACATTAAAAATTGTTTGGTCTGGTTTGACTTCCCTATCAATTTCTATAAACTTGAATCAATTTTTGAATTTTCTCATGGTAGATTCTTTCATTCTTACTTCCCTTTATAATTTCATATATAACCCAAACTTCTCTGACTTACACTTAATACATATTGGAAAAAATAAAAAGAAGATGTTGGAGCATTTTAATATTAATTAATTAAAATGAATAAATATTACAATATTTTTTTTGAGAATATTAAATATTTTTAACACACACACAAGAAGAGGGGGGAAGGTTTTTAAAGAAATTTATAGTGGTGTATATCCAAAAGGGCCTAACTCTTGTACGACACAGACTTTAAACTTCTTTAACTCTCACTTATTTTTTAATGTGGGATTAACCCACTATTTTTTCTTTTGAGAATACTAAATATTTTTAACACATACACATGGGGAGAGGGGAGAAGGTTTTTAAAGAAATTTACAGTGGTATATATCCAAAAGGGCCTAACTCTTGAATATACTGCACAAATTTTAAACTTCTTTAACTCACACTCATTTTTCCAATGTGGGATTAACCCACTATTTTTTCTTTTGAGAATACTAAATATTTTTAACACACACACACACGGGGAGAGGGGAGAAGGTTTTTAAAGAAACTTACAGTGGTGTATATCCAAAAGGGCCAACTCTTGAATATACAGCACATACTTTAAATGTAAAGATGCGAGAGTAAATATGAAAGATGAGGAGTTAGTGAAAATATTTAATCCCACGTTGAAAAGGAGATAGACTATTTTATTCTTTTTAATTGTAGTGATTAATTAGCTAATATGAATTGACTCAAGTATTGAACTAGATACGTGCGCAAAGGAGAGGTGAAGAGTGGACCACCCACTACATCATAATAATAAATCTAATTAATCAGATTAAAGATGAAGGAAATATTCTTTCTAAACAAACTTTATAACAATATAAATGTAAAGACATAGGAGTAAATATAGAAGATGAGGAGTTAGTGAAAATGTTTAATTCCACATTGAAAGGAGATAGGCTATTTTATTGTTTTTAATTGTGGTGATTAATTGACTAATATGAATTAACTCAGATATTGAGCTAGATATGTGTGCAAAGGGGAGGTGAAGAGTGGACCAGCCACTACATCAGCATAATAAATTTAATTAATTAGTTTAAAGATGAAGGAAATATTCTTTCTAAACAAACTTTATAACATTATATATAGGTTGGGTTCAAATTACATCAAATGTATCTCTAAGTAATGTTATACCATTCAATAACTTATTATAAAATTCAGATTTTGAAAATCTAATTGTTAAATTATATATTCTATATGTTCTTAACATGCATACCAATTTAATGCCAATCGGATATAATTTTTACCATTCGATACGTAAGTTCATCTTTTATGCATTATTTTAAAATACAAAAATTTGAATTTAAACAATTAATTGATGATATGACTATTAATCTTTGATCACTTATTGAAATTTTGCAAGTATGAAGAATATACGAAGATAATGTAATTTAACAATTGATTAGTCAAAATTTGCATTTCATTAAAAAATATTGAGTAGTGAAACATTACTTAGAGTTACATTAGGTGTAACTTTAATGTAACTCTAAATAATGTTACACTACTCAATATTTAGAACCCTTTGAATGGTAACCAATTGATTTTGTGAGATTCTCACTGTTTTGAGAGTTTTCTAAGCTTATTGCCCTGCATTTCAAAGAATGGCTAAAAACTCTTTGTTGAGGTGCTTTTCTTTACACTTGATGTTATTTAAATAAAACCTATTTATTTTCCTATGTATTATTGGACATGCTTAAATATTTTTCCAAACTATCACTATGCTAGCCCTTAACCTTTCTCTTTTCTACCACAAAACTGGGCTACAGGGCCCAATACTTTCTCATAAAAGCCAGAATTATTTAGTAAAGCAAGATAAAATCCTACTTCTTGGGGGTGTGGAACCTTACTTCTTGGGGGTCTAAATCTCAGTTGTAGCTTTAGGATTTGCTTATGATACACGCCCTAATCACATTGATTAAGCTCAACCCTAGAAATCTTGACATTTAATGCAAAGCTCTCTAAAATCCTATCATTACCCAAAGAAGCCCATAAAGTAAACCATCTACTTTTGACCAAAAATCCCAGGAAGATTAACCTTGGCATCCCACCTCTGATTAAACCTATATTTTTTTGGGCTTTAGTTAATTAATGCTTTCCTAAAACTCCATTATAAAAACATAAACATCTCAGCCCACAGACACAACTACTCCCTCTGAAACTCTTGATCTATTTGTTATTTTTACTAGTTGTTTAACTCCCTTTAAGTTCACTACTCATCCCCTTCAGCCTACACTCATCTAACCTCAAATACTCTTTCCTCTCCTTTACATAATCACAGCTCACAAATGTCTCCCAACTAGTCACAACAGCCTATTACTCACAAAAGCCTTAATCTTAAAGTTAATCCCATCCCACTCACTCAAAACAGCCCACATTGTCTCATCCATGCCTTATGAACACACACTCACCAAAATTCTAGTTTGATACTTCCTGCATTGAGCTGGGATCTCTCTCTCCCTTCATACCATGCCAATTAATCCTCTCCCCATTCCCATGGAACTTTTAATTTTTACGTTTTATTTTACTGTTGAAGGATATAATGTATATGTAACAATCAAACTCTTCCCTCACATTGATGTAATGATGGCTGAAAGTATGATGAACTCCCCTGACCAAGACATGCAAGGACCCCTAGGAGTTAACACATTCCTAAACTTATTTAATCATTGACCATGGGACTATTTAAATCTATTTTTCTGGACTAAGTGTAATTTTACCTTTACCGCTATAGATTTTATTTCACTTGAACTATCAGACCAAGAACACTAATGTACTAATTAAGTATTGTAACGTGTTTTTCATTGGGCTTTTGTTGTTGTTTTTTCAAGTGCAGCTTTTGTTTCTTGTTTTAATAGGTTTTGTCATCACACTGAAAGCCTTTGGGTACCATCTCAAGAGCCTATAGTCGAGTTTCAGCTTGGCTTCCCAACATTTTAAATAGAGGCATCAATTTCCCCCTCGACATTTTGGCGACTCCACTAGAGAGCCAATCAATAGGTGAAAGTCTTTCATGCCTCCAACGTTGCGCAATAGTCGACAAGAAGCAAGTCAAGATAATGATCATGTAGTAGCACAGAGCCACCAAGGTCTAGTTGCACAAGATGACCAATCCGAGTGGCCCAATGTTAACCAGGAGAATGCTTATCATCCATTCACTTTTGTTCTCAAAATGCTACAAGGAATGCAGCAAGCTCAACGTGAACTAGTGGAATTTGTCAGGATCCTAAAGGAGGCTCAAGGTCAAGGTGTCCAATCACCAAGTGCAGAACCAGACCCTCGCACGTAGCAAGAAAGGGGTTCAGCAATTGGAAATCATCAATCTGGTGAACAAAACACTCCTGCACACCAGTTTGTCACTCTATCTGATCTCACTTCTCTATTGGAGAGGGAAAGAGGTAGGCAGCAAAAGGAGCTTATACGCTACATTCGCAAACCCCTATATCCAGCAGAACTACTTAGCAAACCATATCCGGAGAAGTATGAAACAACCACCTTTGCCCTTTATGATAGGAGGAAGGGGAATGCAATGGAGCATGTCAGCAAATTCATGGATTCCATGGGGCCGTTTGCGGGAGATAGGGAGCTTTGCCTAAGGGAGTTTTCAAAATCCCTCACTGATCATGCTTACACATGGTATTCTACTCTTCAGCCTAATTCCATTCCCACATGGGAAGATATGGTGGAAAGTTTCTACACTAAGTATTTCCATGGCGAGGAGAAGGTCACCATCATCACTCTCCACAATTCAAAACAAAAGCCTTCCGAAGGGCTCATTGATTTCATCCAGTGATTTAGAGATACCGCCCGCCCTTGATTGTTATGGGCCGTACAAGGAGCAAGAGCTAGTAGAGATTTGCATTGACAACATGTTCCCGGAATACCGAGCATACTTGGAGAATCTTGACATTCATCAATTCGCCCAACTATTCCAAAAAGCTTGCAAGACAGCCCTATCGGTTAAGCCATCTGTTCCTAACAAGCCTAGAGTAGAAAAAAGAAACCCTCCTCAAGCTTTTGCCGTCTCCAGCGGTGAATCAGCAGCAGGAGTAAAACGCAAAAGGGATGAGGGTGCAGAACAACAGGAGCTACCTTCCATTCCATGTACTGACGAAGAGATCAAGGTGATTGTTGAAAAGTGGGTAGCTAATAGGGTCCTTAGAGTCATCAAGCCAAGCCGAGAGCCCACCATGGAAGATAAGCAAAGCCCTTATTACTGTCACTATCATCAGTATGTGCATCATAAGACCAGGGATTATAGGGCTCTTCGGAGGATGTTTCATAAAAAAATCGCAGACTGGACCCTTGATTTAGCCCATGAGCAGGAGATTCAGTAGGACCCACTGCCACAACATAACTGAGGGAAGGCTACAGCCGCGATGGTGATTCATATAGGGAATAGCAAGGAGGATATAAGTAATAGCGGGGAACTACCACTTGCAGCCGTCTTAGCACTTCAAAGGAGCCCAGCCTTTTGTGCCCAGTTCAACCAACTTAGATTCAACGAGGAAGCAAGGAAGGCAGCGACCGAAGTACTAGTATCCATTGCCTCTAACTCTAGTACACACTGCCTTACCACCGAAGCTTATGCCAGTAGAGCTTTCTTAGAAACTACCAATGCCATCACCTTTACTGACGAAGATATGGAAATGCAGCATCCTGATCATAGCAGACCCTTATATGGAATCAACGATGTCCACATACGCAGGGCATTAGTCGATACCAGTGCATCCTTGGATCTCATTCTGGCTAGTACACTCCAATTAACTAAAATCCCTCTTAATTGAGTCACTGGCACTCCCATAGAAGTGGCCGATTTCGCTGGAATGCAGGAGCCTACCATTGGAAGCATACAACTTGTCCTTAGAGTGGGACCTATTGTGGCACTTACAAGGTTCCATGTGATCGATTTAGCCGTATCATACCACACCTTGCTTGGGCGGCCTTGGCTCCATAGACACAAGTTGGTCCTATCCACATATCACCAATGTGTTAAAGGGAGGCTCCTTAAACAGAAGAGTGAGGGCAAGGAAGCATCTAGCAGTGGGTAACAGCTAAGGTGTGTGCAAGTCCAACTACTAGATGGGCATCTTGGTTACCGATTATGACGGTACACAGGGCCTAGCTATCTCAGACAAAAAGGTCCCGGACTAAATGAAGCCAATAAACACCAACTTGCTAATGCACTCAAGAAACAGCAGCTCCAACGGACCATTCTACTGACAACGTTGCTGAACCCTGCGAAGAGTCATTACCGACACCCAATCTGTCTAGCTGATGTAGAGCTAGAAGTTTTCAATCTTAGTAACAACCCAAATGCCCCATGAACAACCTCTATTAATGCAAATCTGCCACGGTGGGAGAAAACCCAACTCGTTGCACTTTTAAAGGAATATGCTGATGTCTTTGCTTGGGAATACAATGAAATGCTCGGTTTGGATCCCAATTTAGTGGCACATGCTCTTAATGTTGAACCAGGTATGAAGCTGGTAATATAGCCCATGCGAACCTTCCATCTAGATGTCAAAGCTCAAATCATCAAGGAAGTGTAGAAACTCCTTACAACTGGTTTTATTAGGCCTATTGAGCATCCGAAGTGGCTGTTAAACATAGTGCTTGTCAAGGAAAAGAATGGGCAAATGAGATGCTGCATTGACTTTCGAAATCTCAATAAAGCATGCCCAAAAGATGAATTTCCACTTCCAAACATGGACATGCTAATTGACTCGGTTGCCGGATATGCTATGTTTTCGTTTATGGATGGTTTTAGTGGCTACAACCAAATTAGGATGTCACCTAAGGATGCAGCCAAAACTGCCTTCCGGACCCCCATTAGGAATTTCTACTATACCGTTATGCCCTTTAGCCTCAAGAACACCGGTGCCACTTACCAAAGGGCCATGACCGCAATCTTTTATGATATGATGTACAGGAAAATTGCAGACTATGTCGATGACATTGTGGTAAAGTCAAAAGCAAGGGAAAACCATTTTCATGACTTAAGAAGAGTTTTTGAAAGATGCCACCTTTACAAGCTCTGTATGAACCCCTTTAAATGTGCTTTTGGTGTTTCCGCTGGAAAGTTTTTGGGTTTCCTTGTTCACCAGTGAGGGATAGATGTCGATCCTAGCAAGGCACAAGCTATAGCTACCATGAAGCCCCCTACTATAGTCAAGGAGCTTAAAAGCTTCCTCGGTAAGCTTTCATACATCCGGAGGTTCATTCCCAGTCTAGCTGCCCTCACCACTGCTTTCACCCCCTTACTAAAGAAGGGAAGGCCATACCGTTGGAGTCAGAAATGCCAGCAAGCTTTCTCCCAATTGCAGCACTTTATGACCAAGCTGCCAACCTTATGTGCGCCAACCTCAAGAAAGCCACTTAAGCTCTATTTGGCTGCCAACAGTGAGGCAGTAGGGGCATTAGTAGCCCAAGAAGATCAAAAGGGGCCTGATTAGCCAATTTATTATGTCAGGCAGATGTTGAAGGATGCTGAGACTCGATATTCAAGAGCTAAAAAGGTTTGTCTCTCTCTCATATATGCTGCACAACGATTGCGAAATTACTTTTTGGCTCATACAGTTTACCTTATGACAAAATCCCATCCTATACGCTCATTCTTGCGGCACCTTGTTCTTTCCGGAAGGCTAGCATAATGGCTCTTGCAATTGTCCAAATTTGAGATCAACCTTATCGCCCTTACAGCTATAAAAGGGTAGGCTATAGCTGACTTGCTAGCATGGTTCCTAGGAGAAGAAAGCTGGGATGTTACTGATGAAGTCCCTAGAGATCTACCGAAAGTGTCAACCGTTGAAGCAGCTAGAGCCAGGTGGATTCTTAGGTTTGATGGGCCATCCACTGCTACTAAAGGAGGAGCTGGGATAGTCCTAATCAAAGAAACAAGGGAAGTAGTAGCTATGTCCTTCAAACTTGACTTCCTTTGTACCAACAACACGGCTAAGTATGAGGCATACCTCACAAGTTTAGCAGTAGCACATGAAATGGGAATCAAACACCTTAGGGTGATTGGAGATTCAAACCTAGTTGTTTGTCAAGTTAAGGGAGAGTTTGCACTCAAGGAGCCGTCATTGGCACCATATAGAGCAATGGCCCAAATGTTGGAAGATTCCTTTGAAGACTTTGATATCCAGCACTCTCAAAGGCCTGCCAACCGTTTTGTTGATGCACTAGCCACTTTGAGGGCTAGGATTAGTTTTGAAAGCACCACTACTGAAGTTACAATCATAAAGAAACCTGTTCCAGCCATACATGTCTTAAAGGAGGAGTTTTTCGGTCAGCCACTAGACCAAGCAGATTGGCGGTCGCCTGTCCAAAAGGCGCTGTTGTCTCCTTCAAGCAAAGAGCAGCTGAAATGTTTCAAAGATTACACTTTGGTGGCAGGAGAGTAATACAGAAAATTTTTGGGAGGAGTCTTGGCAAGGTGCTTAGGCCTAAGTGAATCTAGCAAACACCTAAGAGAAATCCATGAGAAATCCTAAGGTTCCAGCATTACTATAAGCCTCTACAGGCGCCTCCAGCGGTCAGGGTATTATTGGCCAGACATGGACAAACAGGCTGCCAACATCCAAAGTCAGTGTGAGAAATGCCAGCACATCCCCAGCCATGAAGAGTCATATGCTATGTTCACCTCTAACGATTGGTGAATCCCATTTCTTGAATACCTCGTAGAAGGCATTTTACCCTACAATCGAGATGAAGCATATCATTTAAAATGGTGACTCGCTACTTTGCAGAAAAAGGTATCCTCTTCTGAAAAGGGTTCGATGGGGAGCCCTTAAGATGCTTGGGGACCCCCAAAGCACAATTTGTCATGCAAGAGGTTTACGCGGGTGAATGTGGGGATCATCAAGGCAAGAAACGGCTCCTCTAGCAGTTGCTTAACCTTGGGTATTTTTGGCCAACCATGAAGCAAGACACAGCTAAGCATGTGAAGACTTGTGATACTTGTTAAGTCCATTGAAGCATGATCCGTACTCACCCCACTAGTCTCCAAAAATGGTCATTTCACACTTGGGGGCTAGACTTGATATGCCTAATCAGTCCACCTTCCAATGGCTATATTTGGATATTAGTGGCTACAGAGTATTTCATGAAATAGGTTGAGGTGATCCCGTTAAAGAAAGCTACTAGTCCAGTAGTTGCAATTTCATCCGTGAGCACACAATTTGTAGATTTGGCATTCCCCATAAGATTGTCAGCGATAATGGCATATCCTTCGTCAACAAAGATGTCTGTAAACTGCTTGACCATTGCCATATTAAGCATAGAAAGTCTACTCCTTACTATCCCCAAGGCAATGGCCAAGCGGAGGCGACTAATCGAGTATTGTTGAGAATTCTCAGCAAGATGGTCCACGAATATGAGGGGGGATGGAATGAACATTTGTTGGAAACCTTATGGGCCTACTGAAGTTCAGCAAAGATTGCTATTGGTTTTTCACCCTTTTCCCTTATGTATGGCACCAAGGCTATATCACTGGTTGAGCTATTAGTCCCTACTCCTAGGGTAGTTCATGGTCAAGAAATTGAAATGAGTGCAGCCACCTGTGCAGAATGTAAGGTCTCCAACCTTGAAACATTAGAGGAAGCAAGAAATTTGGCCTTTAACCGCATCCAGTGGTACCAACAGTAGATGGCCAATGCCTACAACAAAGTTACGAAGGCTAGAACTTTTGTTAATGGGCAACTGGTTTTGAAGGCAGTGGATCATGTGAGAAGGAACCTCTCTGCCTTCTCAAAATTTGCCCCAAGTTGGGTAGGTCCATACTGTTAGGATATGTGCCCTTAAATCCTATTGTATAATGCTATGTATGATATTATGTATGACTTAATGTTGTATTTAATAAAGTTGTTTATTTTTATCTAAAATATTGGTAATATGAATATTTGGACATTATCATATAGTCCATGAGATGCATAGTATGTGATTTAGTCACAGAAGATATAAATCACAAGTTCTTTGTAAACTCAGAATTAATAGTTTGTAGTCGATGATGAAATTGGACACTTTATTTGCGAAGACTATAACGTATCAACTAAGATGATTTGTCTTGATTATGGAAGTGGAGACTTTTAGTTGATATGTTGATATGTTTTAAGAGTTAAGACATATTGAATTGGACCGCTGTAAGATTTATTATTCTCTTAACGACTGTCAAATGAATAATAAATCTCATGACTTTTATTTTCATAAACTCTCAATCCTAAGAGAATAATGGACCTGATTATGATGGGTAGGTTACTTTGATATATCAGGAGTGAGATCTAAAGTAACGGTCAAAACCTCAGTATGTTGGGCAGCCACATTTAGTGTTAATGGAACATATATTCTCAAGATGGAATTCATAATCTCTTGATGGAGATATAAAATATTCCCTTGAGATAAGTTTAATGGGTTTGGTTATTCAGAGAGTTAAGCCTAACCACTTTGGTAAGAAATTACTAAAGTATATATTTATGAAATTGGATTTCATAAATATATGATGAATAACTTTAAAAGATTAAACCGGGTACTCAAGGATTAAGATGTAGTAATTTTCAAGTGGCAGTTTATATTCATGACTTTGTATTATTACGAATATTTTATGAAAGGGTTGCGTGTATAATAAAGTCTTGGGATATAATTTATTAATAAAGCCTAGAGTGCAATTATATTTATATAATGATATTAAATATAATTAATAGTAACTTTGGACTTGTCAAGAGTTGACGGAAAGCCCAAGGCCCATTGGAGCTAGTATCTTATTGGTCCTTTTTGGTCCTACTCCAAGCCACATACTAAAACCCAATTGGAAAGGCCCAATAGGCCAGCCCAGTTAGATAATCAGTTAGTTATAAAAGGAGAAACATATAGAATTTTTTTTTTTTAAGAAAGTAAGAATCATAGAGAAAAAGAAAAAAGAGAGAGTGTGAGACACACTTTCATTCTCCCTTTGGAAACTGATTGAGAGACCACACATCTTGGGCGTAAAGTGGAATTGGAGTGAAGATTAAAAGTGTTCTCAAGTGCTTCTAATCTTTGTTTTGAATTTCTCCACACTAAGGTATGCTATCTTGTTCTTAAATTCTAAAATTTACATAATGCTTGTTGTCAATTATGAATGAAATAGATCCTTGTTTGTTGTTTCCGCTGTGTGTTTTGTATGAGATACAAAACCAGATTTTAAACAACACATACCTTGTAAGGGAAGCCAATGAGAGTGGTTACTATCGTCTAGCTACAGCGGGTGGTGAAGTCCTTGCGGAACCTATTAACGGCAAATGGCTTAAGTTGTACCATGCTTAATCTACCATGCTTGTACTATGTGGTCTTTTCCCACTCTTTTGTAAGATCACAACTACTACTAAATAAAGAAGTAAGCATCGCCTTTGCCATAATCATGCATGTCTTCGAAAAGTACTAATTTCTTCTTTTTTCTTTAAAAAAAAAAAAAGCATGATCATTTTCTTGAAAATACATATATATATATATATATATATATATATGTATACACATACACACACACACACATATATATATATATATATATGTGCAAGTATACATACACGAATATGTATGTATATATGAGCGAACACCCTTTCTTAAAACGAGGAAGAAAATGTTTTTTTTTTTTTATTTTTAAAAAGGGACATAGTAGCTACAGCTGGAGATGTCATTTGCTAAGAAAAGTACAATATTTACACGTAAATGGCTAAAAGAAAAGGTTAATGATGCGTATACGTATGTTAGTATACATGTGTATACATATACGTGAATGGATGAACACTATTTGATGACAAAAAATTTTTTCCCCTCCCTTTTGGGCTTACAAAATCATTTTTACAAAAAAAAAAAAGAGGCACAACAACTACGGCTAGAGGTGTCCTCTGCTGTGAACAGTGCAATATCCCCACATGAACAATAAAATAAAACATGTGCACATATGAAAAAGTCTTAAGCAAAAAGAAAAAAAAAACTTGTTGTGCAGAAAATTTTCTTTTATGCAGAAAATTTTTTGTTATGCAGAAAAATTTCTACTTTTGTTGTGCTGAAAAATTTCTGTTATGCAGAAAAATGTTTCTTTACCCAAAAAATTTTCTTTTATGCAGAAAAATTTTCTTTTATGCATGAACTCTTTTACAAGACAATGTCCATAGTGGACTAGTCCTTTCACATGAAAAGTTGGTGACCACAATTGGATGATCTTTTGCAGAAGATAACAATAACACTAAAAACTAGACAAATCACAGCTGAATAAGTGTTTTTTCTATATATAGTTGAATAGTTTCGCATACATGAATAATAACAGCACCTAGAAGATTTTTTTTTTCTCTCTTCTATTACAAAAGGTAACGGGGAAAGAAGCCTTTATAACTAAGAGAGTCCCAAAACATGTAATAACATGCTAGGTGATGATGCCGAACTTCACCAGTGAGCTGCACGGTCCTAAACGGTGCGAAATAAAATCCTGAAAGACGACAAGAGAGGACCTGGAAGGGAGCACCGGTGTGGTGCCGGCCAAAAACCCTCCGAAGGTCAAGTTAGGAACCTCGTTACTAACTCAAGAGCGCTAGAGTTCAACTGATTGTGCGTACCTTGATTTGTGAGGGTTCTGGAGTATTTATAGTTGCATAGACCTAGTGAACCTTTTGGAACGTAGGGGTACCCTATCCTCAGGGCCTAGGCGTGCGGATCAAGCAAAGGGCACAGTAACCCAAATGGGCCGCGACCAGGTTTGCATAAATGGCCTTGGGGCCCAACGCATGATGAACAGGGCACATCCCAGATTATCAAATATTTTCCTCTTCAGCTGTCCCCCATTCCATGAATCTGTCACCATACATGACGGGTCCATGGAATAGATTGCCCAACCCGTCGATCATCCTGGGTTCGTCACTATACGTGACGGACAAACGGGATACGTCGATCCGTCATGTCCTTATCGCGGGTGAACTGCCAGGTTGGAGCAGGCGTAAATGCTCGAGGACACGTGGCGAACCTCGATTGACAGCTAACTAGAATCGAGGCGCCTCTTCGTGAGTCGCGCCGCTACCCTTATATATTCATCTCTTGCTGAGTCATTTTCGCATTTTGGAGAAATTTTTGCTGGTCAAAGCACATCTGTCATCCTTGCGATCATCGTCACGTAGCTCTACCGTCGAGTCCCCTCTTCAACTTTCTACCGTCATCTCTTTACTCGTAAGTATTCTTACTCACTGCACCCCCACTTTCTTTTTGCGTTAGTCCGTCGTCAGTGTAGATCTAGAGTCTTAGGTTTCCCTCTCCGTCATTTGTAGGTGTCAGATGTCTAGTGAAGCTTCCAGCGGTCAATCTTTTGTCCGTGAGGGAGCTAGATATGAGGATGTGAGCCCGTCAGGTCAAGGAGACCGAGGTTCCTCCGTCGAGGATAGAGAACCGTCGTCCAGCTCTCCTTCCTTCACGGAAGAGGAAGGGCAAGGAGAAGACTGGTCGGGATATGACTCAAATGAGGAAATAGATGTTGTGGAACCCTCCCTCCGGTCCGTGATTGGCAAGGACGATCTAAGGGAATTCGTCCTGCTTCCAGAGTGGACGGTGAACCACTTCACTTCCACCATTAGTCTAGCACACTTCAACTCTCTTAGGGAGAAATACCAGATACCCAATACAATAGCTATCCGTCTACCCTTTAAGAATGAGAGGTGCTACTACGAAGGGTTAGAGGATGTCGGCGTGTACGAGCAAATGCTCAAAGCCGGCCTTCGCTTTCCTCTAAGCGCCCTGCACCGTCAACTTCTTCGGTATCTGGGCGTGTCCGTCACCCAGATCTCCCCGAACGCCTGGAGGGTGTTCTTAAGCGTAGAAGTCTTGTACGGCGTCATGTCCAACAGAACAAGACGGTTAACGATGGAGGAGTTCTTCAATTGTTACCGTCCAGACGAAATTGCCAAGTCAAAGGGGATGTACAGCTTCGTGGCGAGGAGCCCGGTGCTTAGGTTAGTGTCTGAGACCCCGGACTCCAACCGGAACTGGAAGAGTAGGTACTTTTTCCTACAAGGAGACGGATGGATGGGTCGTCAAGACGATCCAGACTTTATGCCCGTCGATAGGACATGGGGCATAGTATCTCCATCTGGTATGCGTCTTCTTTTGTGTCCGTCCTGTTTTAGATGTTTTGTTGGTTATTTATTCTAACCGTCTGCGTTTGCAGCGCGTAGCCGTCCAGACATCACCGTCGAGCAGTTCGGGTTCCTTGAGACCATTTTCCAGAAAACTCAACTATCAGAGAGGACTTGGGCCAAGCTCGTCACACTAAATACCATCCACTGGTACTGTGACGGCCCCGAACCTTTAGTAGCGGCCATAAAGTACGACGAAGGAATACGCAAGCGTAAGTTCGTCTCTTTTGAGCCTGAGATATTTGGCCCATCATATGTTCTCACCGTCCACTTCTTGCAGAAATAGACAACGCCAAGAGACGAGCCCTCATTAAGCAGCAGGCTGCCAGCAAGAAAAAGCTTGGGGGCGATCTACCACCCAAGGCCCCCACTCCGTCGGCGAAAAAAGGGCCGGAGAAGGCTGACCGTCCAGCGAAGAGGCAGTGGCTGGTGACGGGTTTGCCGGCCACTCACGACCCAACGAAGCCTCCGTCAAAGCTGGGCCCGGGACGGGGCAAAGGTCTCATGACCAACCCCGACCCCGCCCCTGAGAAAGCTGCTCCCGTCCTGCTTAGGGAGGATTCGCAGTACGCCCTGTCCCAAGTGACCTCCATCATCAAAGAGGAGGACTACGAGGACCTTGGCAACCATGCGACGGAGGCAATGGGGGAGACGGCCCTGTTCAGCTTGACCCAGGTAACCCATCCGTCCACATGTCTGTTCAAACTTGTCGTCAAGCTTGCATGCTGATCTCCTATTTGGACTTTATGCAGGCGGTGCTAATGGCGAAGGGGCTGATGGACCGTTGCCTAGCCCGTGAGAAGTCCTTGGAGCGTGTCCGTCACAAGGCCAGGGCCCTGGGGGAAGAGCTGGACGAGTTGAAGCTCTGAAGGCTCCGTCAGGAACAGAAGCTGAAAATGTCCGAGGAATCTCGTGAGGCGACGGAGAAAGAGGTGGAGGTCTTGAGGGAGGCGGTGAAGGTCCACGACGAGAATGTGAGGCGAGCAAGGGTTGAGGCCGTCCAAGAGTATTGAGACTCTGAAGCATTGCTGAAGGAGCTCGGCACTTCCTTTGCCGACGGATTTGACGACTGTCTCCGTCAAGTCAAGGTGTCGTACCTTGACCTCAACGTTGGCCACATCAACATCGATGCTGGAGGTCAGACCCCTGCCCGCACCGTCGAGTCCGAGGGAACCGCCGAACTTTTCGGCGAGGAGCCCGACGTAGGCGAAAATCCTCAAAGCAACCACGACGATGCCCGTCCCTCCGAGCCTGACGGTTCCGGAGTGCCAGCTGACGCCCCCCAAGTTGATTGAGTCTTGTATTTTTTGTGTATTTGGAGAAAAGATTGTAATTTCATGAACAATTGGCTATGTAATTTTTAGAACCGTCATGTGTATTGTTGAAACAATTTATCTAAGGCAATATTTGTTCGTCGCATGTTTTCCATGAGTGCTTTAGATGCTTTTCAACGTTTTGCGTGTGTATTGAATATCTGTCCGTCCACCGCATGTACCGCGGGTATGATCCGTCCGCGTTACGGACGGGCGAATTTATCATTTTAGATTGCCCGTCAACTCTGTGCATTTTGGGTTGACTTCCATCCTTTAGACGGGTCGCCATCTTTGTAGCTTGTTAATTATTCCCGCATTTAAGAGGGTCCGTCCACTTTGTGGATATTGCAATTTAATCAATACCGCAGACGGCTCGTCCACTTTGTGGAATTGTAGATTATTTCCGCCTTTTTGACGGTCCGTCCACTTTGTGGACTGGATTGGATTATTCGTATCTTTTAGATAGACCGTCCACTTTGTGGACTGGATTATTTCCATTTTAGATGATCCGTCCACTTCGTTGACTTAGTCGAGTATTCTCATCTTTTAGATGGTCCGTCCACTTTGTGGACTGGATTATGTCCATTTCTTAAATGGTCCGTCCACTTCGTGGACTTAGTTAAATGGTCCGTCCACTTTGTGGACTGGATTATGTCCATTTCTTAAACGGACCGTCCACTTCGTGGACTTAGTGGATTAGACCCGTTGATTACTCGGTCCGTCCACTTCGTGGACTCTTTAGGTTATCTTTATTTCTTAAACGGTTCGTCCACTTTGTGGACTTAGTTGTTTAGACCCGTTCATTAAACGATCCGTCCACTTTGTGGACTTTGTAGGTTATACCCATTTCTTAAATGGTTCGTCCACTTTGTGGACTTAGTTGTTTAGACCCGTTCATTAAACGGTCCGTCCACTTTGTGGACTTTGTAGGTTATACCCATTTCTTAAATGGTTCGTCCACTTTGTGGACTTAGTTGTTTAGACCCGTTCATTAAACGGTCCGTCCACTTTGTGGACTTTGTAGGTTATACCCATTTCTTAAATGGTTCGTCCACTTTGTGAACTTAGTTGTTTAGACCCGTTCATTAAACGGTCCGTCCACTTTGTGGACTTTGTAGATTATTTCCATCTTTTTAGATGGTCCGTCCACTTTGTGGACTTGGTTGATTATCCCACCTTTTGGATGGTCCGTCCACTTTGTGGACTTGGTAGATTATGCGTTTTGGATTTAAATGTCGTGCAAGTGTTAAGACGTTCCAAAACTCCTACTATTGCGACGGGTACGTAGAGCTTTGATCAAAAACATGAAGAGTAGCCTTTAGGCGATAAGGAAGTAGTACTATAAGGAACAGAAACTACAATTTTGACAAAAGATACAAGGTTGGTTATTGTTCTCTTCTACTGATAATACTTCTTTAGGTGCTCTGCATTCCAGGGGTGGTTTAGCTTCTTCCCGTTTAGGGTCTCTAGGTAGTATGTTCCCTTCCTGTGCCACGCTGTGACCCTGTATGGTCCTTCCCAGTTTGGTCCAAGCTTCCCTTGGGTGGGATCCTTCGTAGCGCCGAGCACTTTCTTTAGGACCAGATCTCCGACCTGGAAGCTTCTGTGACGAACTCTAGAATTGTAGTGCTTCGCCATTAGATCCTGGTACCGGGCTATCCTTTGTTCTGCAGCCGCTCTTACTTCGTCCACTAGATCAAGCTGTAGTCGCATGGCTTCGTCGTTTTTGCGCTCGTCGTGGTTTCCGACTCTGTAGCTTGTGAGACCTACTTCAGCTGGTATGACAGCCTCAACTCCATATGCCAAACGGAACGGCGTCTCTCCAGTCGGTGTTCTTACCGTTGTTCTGTACGCCCACAAGACACTCGGTAGTTCGTTCGGCCATATACCCTTCGCCCCCTCAAGCCGAGTTTTGATAATTTTGAGCAAGGATCGGTTTGTAACTTCAACCTGTCCGTTGGCTTGGGGGTGTGCGGGTGACGAGTAGTGGTTCTTTATTCCCAGTTGGGAACAGAAATCCCTGAACGCCTCGTTGTCGAATTGCTTGCCATTATCTGACACCAAGACTCGTGGTATGCCGTATCTGCAAATGATGTTTCTCCATACAAAGCTCCGGACGTTTTTCTCGATGATGGTTGCCAAGGCCTCAGCCTCAACCCACTTAGTGAAGTAGTCGATGCCGACCACTAGGAACTTTAGCTGCTTTGCCGCTATTGGGAAGGGGCCCATGATGTCGAGTCCCCATTGTGCGAACGGCCACGGGGCTGTTATGGGCGTAGGCTCCTCTGTAGGTTGCCTGATGAGGTTGCTGAAGCGTTGGCACTTATCACAAGATCTGACGTACGTGTTGGCATCCTTCTGCATCGTTGGCCAGTAGTATCCCGCCCTAAGAAGCTTGTGCACTAAGGACCTTGATCCCGAGTGGTTTCCGCAGATTCCCTCGTGGACTTCCCTCATGACATAGTCCGCCTCTTCGGGGGCGAGGCATCTCAAATAGGGTCGAGAGAAACCCCTTTTGTACAGCACACCTTTCATCATGACGAACCGGGATGCCTTGACTCTTAATTTCCTCGCATCCTCCTTGCCGTCTGGTAGTAGGCCGTCCTTCAAGTATGCAGCTATCGGAGTGATCCAACACTGCTCATTGTTTACCACCTGCAGATTCGTACCGTCGACTATCGGTGACGTTTGGGCGAAGGATAGTACTTGGTCGAGGACAATCATTGGCTCGGCGGAAGCTGCCTTGGCGAGCTGGTTAGCTTCTCGGTTTTCTTCTCTTGGCACTTGAATTAACCGGACCTGGAGGTTGCTCATCCGACTCCTCACCTCAGTGAGGTACTTCTTCATTCTCTCACTCCTGCACTCGTAATTGCCATTAATCTGGCTCGTGACGACTTGGAAGTCGGAGTAGACATCCACTCTCTCCGCTCCAGCTGCAGCGGCGATGTCTAGCCCTGCTATTACGGCTTCATATTCTACTTCATTGTTCGTGGCGAAAAAGCACAAGCGGATCATGCACTTGATCTGATCCCCTTCTGGCGTGTGGATCACCACACCGACTCCTCCTGCGTGCTTGTTGGAGGATCCGTCCGTTTGAACCCTCCACACGGGGAGCTCACTCGCCCCCTGTTCTGTTGTGTCGGTGAATTCTGCAATAAAGTCCGCCAGGATTTGTCCCTTCACCGCGTTTCGAGGTTGATACCGAATGTCGTACTCACTTAGCTCGATCGTCCAAAGTGCCATTCGTCCCGGGCTTTCGGACTACTCATGGCTCTTCTTAGGGGCTGGTCGGTCAGCACGTTTATTACGTGTGCTTGAAAGTACGGTTTTAGCTTTCGAGCCGCGGTCACCAGTGCGAGGGCCAATTTCTCCATCGGGGGGTATCTCTTTTCTGCCCCTCTGAGCGCTTTGCTTGTAAAGTAGACGGGCTGCTGAATCTTGTCTTCTTCTCGAATAAGGGCTGCACTGACAGCCGCCGGAGAGACGAAAATGTATAATAACAGTTCTTCACCCTGCTTGGATGGGCTAAGTAGTGGAGGGGAGGAGAGGTACATTTTCAGGTCTTCGAAAGCTTTCTGGCAGTCGTCCGTCCATTCAAACGATTTCTTCAGCGTGCGAAAAAATGGTAGGCACTTGTCCCTTGCCCTTGAAACAAACCTGTTCAAGGCCGCTATCTTGCCGTTTAAGCTTTGGACCTCCTTCAGCGGCTTCGGTGGGGCCAAGTCCACAATTGCCTTCACCTTTTCTGGGTTGACCTCGATACCCCGTTGAGATACCACAAAACCCAAGAACTTCCCAGCCGTCACCCCGAAAGCACATTTGATAGGGTTCAGCTTCATGTTGTAGGACCGAAGGGTGTTAAAAGTTTCTTGCAGGTCGCTCAGGTGGTTACATTCGCGAGCGCTCTTTACCAGCATGTCGTCCACGTAGACTTGCACATTCCTTCCGATCTGACGTGCGAACATCTTGTTCACTAATCTCTGGTACGTGGCCCCGGCGTTCTTGAGTCCGAAGGGCATCACTTTGTAGCAAAAGAGCCCTTGGCTGGTGACGAACGACGTTTTCTCTTGTTCGTTTTCGTCCAGCTTGATCTGATTGTAGCCAGAGAAGGCGTCCATGAAACTTAATAGTTCATGTCTTGCAGTCAAATCCACTAGCGTGTCAATACGCGGCAGAGGATAACTATCCTTCGGGCAGGCCTTATTTAGATCCGTGAAATCAACGCACATCCGCCACTGCCCATTCGCCTTCTTGACCATGACCACATTTGCAAGCCAGTCTGGGTAGTGTACCTCTCGTATAAAACCTGCTTCCTTCAACTTTCGGACTTCTTTGGCGATAGCCTAGTTTCTTTCTGGAGCAAATACTCGTTTCTTCTATCGGATTGGAGGGAATGATGGCAATACACTCAGCTTGTGTACTATGACCTTCGGATCGATCCCCGGCATGTCCTCATGACTCCAAGCAAATACGTCCCGATTCTCCTTCAAGAAGGTGGTCAGGCTTCGCCGCGACGAGGGGCTGGACATTGTGCCGATCCTCATGGTCCGTCCAGGCCTGGTGTCATCAAGTACTATTTCTTCCAGTTCTTCAACTGCTTCAGCCGTGACTCGTTGCCCCTCAACGTTTAGCGCCTGCAAATGATCGTCCATCTCTGTCATGGCGACATAGCATTCTCTTGTCGCAGCCTGATTCCCGCGGAGCTCTCCGACTCCATATTCAGTGGGGAATTTAACCATCAAGTGGTAAGTCGAAGTGGCGGCTTTTCACGCGTTGAGGGTAGGTCGCCCAAGGATCGCGTTGTAGGCGGATGAACAATCTACCACCAAGAAGGCCACATCCTTGGTGATTTGCCGTGGGTAATCTCCCACCGTTACGGATGATGTGACGGTCCCAAGGGGATAGACCCGTGTCCCCCTGAATCCGATGAGGGGGTAATTGGTTGGGACGAGCTAATCTTTATCCATTCCCATCTGTTGGAACGCAGGGTAATACAGAATGTCCGATGAACTTCCGTTATCAATGAGTACCCGATGTATGTTGTACTCCTCAGCTCGTATGCTGACCACGAGGGCATCGTCGTGTGGATGGTGAAGGCGTCGGGCATCCTCGTCAGAAAAACCAAAGCTTGGTACTTCTACCCGTGGGAACTTCGGGGTCACGCCCGTCGTTTGCACGTTCTGCACCATCCGTAAGTAGGCTTTGCGAACCCTTTTGGACGGTCCGGGGGTACCCCCCACGATCATCCTTATGTCCCCAACGGGTGGTCTTGGGCGCTCGTTCCCTCGTGGGTGGGGATGGCCCTGTGATGGATTCGTTCCTTCCTTACTGACAAACCTCTGTAGCTTCCCTTGCCTGATGAGCGCCTCAATCTGTTGCTTCAAGTCATAGCACTCGGATGTATCATGGTCGTGGTCACGATGGAAGCGACAGTACTTACTTCTCGATCTTTTGTTGGGATCCCCCTTCAGCTTTCCGGGGTACGTTAAGGCTTCCTCGTCTTTTATTTGCATTAATACCTAGTCGATCGGGGCCGTCAGAGGGGTGAAGCTGGCAAATCTCCCCATGGGAGGCTTCTGGCGTCTATCCTCCCTTCTTCCATCCGTCTTAGGCTTCTTCCGTCCTCCCTCTGACCGCGTTTCCTCCTGCCTCTCCCTTTTCTTTGGCTTATCGTCTCTCGCCATCAGCGCATCTTCTGCGTTCATGTACTTCGTCGCCCTGTAGAGTACTTCAGACATAGTTCTCGGGTCATTCTTATATAAAGAGAAAAGGAACTTGCCCTTCCGCAGCCCGTTGGTAAAGGCCGCCACTTGAATCTTATCGTCTGCTTCGTCTATTGAGAGAGCCTCTTTGTTGAACTGTGTTATGTAGGATCTTAGTGTCTCGTCTTCCCTCTGTCTGATGCTCATCAAGCATGCTGTGGACTTCTTATACCGGTGGCCCCCTATAAAGTGCGACACAAACTGGGCGCCTAACCCCTTAAAAGCACTAATTGAGTTAGGCGTTAGCCTGCTGTACCAAACCCTCGCGGATCCCTTCAACGTGGTGGGGAAAGCCCTACACATAATCTCGTCTGGCACTCCTTGTAGGTGCATTATGGTCTTGAAGGACTCCAAGTGGTCCAAGGGGTCCTTGGTTCCGTCGTAGCACTCCACCGTAGGCATTCGAAACTTTGGGGGTAGAGGGCACGAGGTGACGCGGGTCGTGAAGGGTGAATCGGTTCGCTGGACCAGGTCGTCGAGGTCGCTAGATACCCATCCTTTGAGGGCGTTCATCATCACGGCCATTTGTTCGCGCATCTCCTGCATTTCTGCGGCGACGTGGGGTGGTAAAACTTCAGAAGGGGTCGGCAGGTCAGCATCCCGCCTTTCCTGTCTGCTTGGTGCGTTACTTCCCTCTGGGGCCTCGTCATCCCTCCTTTCCACGCTGGTTCCTTCCTCTTCCCCTCCGGGGTGTCCATCCTTCCGACGTAGCTGTTCCTCCAATTCATGATTCTGTTTGGTCAAGCGTTCGACCGCTGCTGCTAGTGTTTGAACTTGTCTTTCCAGCGCGGTCGGGCGAGGTTCGTCTCCTCGGTTGTTAGTTGTTGCCATTGACCTCGTGAATACCATGCAACCCTTTGTCTTAGGTGCAGGACAATGTTTGATCGTCCTAGTGCTTCCCAAAGACGGCGCCAACTGATGATGCCGAACTTCACCAGTGAGCTGCACGGTCCTAAACGGTGCGAAATAAAAGCCTGAAAGACGACAAGAGAGGACCTGGAAGGGAGCACCGATGTGGTGCCGGCCAAAAACCCTCCGAAGGTCAAGTTAGGAACCTCGTTACTAACTCAAGAGCACTAGAGTTCAACTGATTGTGCGTACCTTGATTTGTGAGGGTTCTGGAGTATTTATAGTTGCATAGACCTAGTGAACCTTTTGGAACGTAGGGGTACCCTATCCTCAGGGCCTAGGCGTGCGGATCAAGCAAAGGGCACAGTAACCCAAATGGGCCATGACCAGGTTTGCATAAAAGGCCTTGGGGCCCAACGCATGATGAACAGGACACATCCCAGATTATCAAATATTTTCCTCTTCACTAGGTACATATTACATCCCAAATGGAGTTGTCTGCTAAAACAATGGCTATAAAAGAAAATATATAAACTAAAACATGAGTAGCCTAATCCAACAAGCCGCCAAGGGTTTCCACGGAGGAGGAGTCATCGCTAATGGCTAATGATATCATGATGGACTCCTTTTGGCTTGTCAAGAGGGATTGTTCTGATACCTTCGCTACAATCTCTTTTTCTAAATCTGCAATCTTCACTTTGAGTTCAACTAACTTCACCTCATCATCACAAATGATGCATGAGGTAGCAGTATTTTTGAGCCAATCAAGAATGAACCCAACATCAAACCTCATGGATTGCAACTCATTAAGTACATCCTTCCACTCAAGAACCTTGTGCAAGTTGAAACTCTTGAGGGGTGTGCGTTCTATGTCAAGAAAAATCGCAACGAGGGATTTGAACATCACCTCCCTCACTGCATTACCATACGTGCACCTAGACATAAAATTTGGATACTTTGACAATATCTTCTCCAACAACAGCAGACCTTCAACGGGAACATCAAACCGCTGAAATTTCACTGTGATTCCCAAAAGTGTATAGAAGTCCTTAGCAAATTTGTTGTTCTCTCTCTCTTGATTTAACATCTCTGTGAAATCTTGCACGTTAACCCCCTGAAATGCAGCACTTGATGGTTCTCCTTCCACAACTGTTAGACAAGATTGGCGGAGTTAATATATTTCTTTTAAAAAAAAAAAAAAAAAAAGAGAAAGGAGAGGAAGTTCTTTCTTCACCAGGCAAGCCCAACATAAGTCTTTAGACATTATTGAAGCATGGGCAGTAGAGGCCGTACCTGCTTTTTTTCTGCTCTTGAGAGGACCAAGGTTATATGTGGGCATGGTAGGTTCGGTTATAATGCTTTCTCCGACCCCACCTGCAACTCCCTTAGGTGGCAGCAAGGGATCAGTAGCACCCCCTTCAGTTGCCCCACCCTCAACAACTTCCTCAAGGACCAATGGAGGTACACCAGTCTCTCTTTCAACTACACTAGCGTCAACAACACTACTAGGTGCTGGCGAAGGGTCAACAGCAGCCCCAACCTCACCAATTCCCACAAATTTTGTATGCACAATTGAGGAATCAGCAACGTTACCTGTGATAGAAACGCCGTCAGCAGCAGTAGAAACATAGGATGATAAGGAGGCAAGTAGCAAAAGGTTACCAGAATCCATGGTGGTGTCCATAAAGTCACCTCCGCGATCTCCAGACTGGGTTCTCTCACTGTCACTAGGTTGATGGAGTAGTTGACAGCAAAAAGAAGATATGTCAGTATGAAAATAGAAATAAGAAATAATATAATGATAACAAAAGAAAAAGGGAAGAAAATAAGAAGAGTTTAAAGGTTAAGGATTTACCTCTCTAGAGGAGCTCTTAACATCAAGACTAGTAACTTTTGCCCTATGAGCAGTAGTTTTCTAGCAGAAGTTTTTCTCCTATATGTCCTCCCCTCAAGATCTGGGCTCAAGGAAGAAACAGCCTTAGTAGTCAGTGCTAATGGGGGCTCGACAGCCTCTACCGGTGGGGGTGCGAGGGAAAGACTTGTATCCCGAATAGGAGAATCATACAACTTGATCACCAGAGACTTGGATTTATCTTTCTTACTGCTGCCAGCGTCATGCTCCACCCTAGACCTTGTCCTCCTAGAAACACTTCTAGCTGGAGGAGCTCCATTTTGAGGCCTTTTACTTGGTGTCTTATGCTCTTCTATTTCGAGTTCAGGGGCTGCTACTATTTTATTCTGACTCCTCCCTTCTTCTAGAACGTTGTCACCATAGATGACCCAACCGTCAAGGTCAGCATGCCATTCGGCAAAACTTTTTTTCTGCTTGGCTGCCCATGAACAAACAGCCCTGGTATTCGGAACCAAGCATTGGTTAGAAGGCATATTAGCCCTTGGAGGGCCAATCGCCAACCTTTTGTGCTCTCGGCAAACAACAAAGGCGACAAAGTTGTTCATTACTTTCTGACAGTAAGTGCACATATTCCGGGTGCCATGACCTTCCTTCCACCTACATGGGATCAACACGTCCACCTCCCTCTCACACCAATAATCCATGGCCGAATCATGAAGCAAAGGCCTCATTGCCTCTCGAAGATCATACTCCATATCATTAATTATAGGCACATCTTGGTCGAGCTCGAATTGGCATGACACTCTATGAGGATTTTATTTCACAAAGCTAAAACCCCAACTGTTGAGGAAAGGAATTGACAATGGGGAAGTAGTGAGCAAAAAATTCAAAACCTTGCTGTCATCCCTTAAGTTGAACATTTGAGAATCAGGCCTAGCACACGGAAACGGTGAAGGAGAAAAAAACCCCTTGGCATGATAAGCATAAGGCCACCAAATAAAATCAGAAGCAATGTCTAATGAACAAATTGATGGCAAACCCCATACCTTTAAAGCCATCCACTTCATTAATAAAGGAAGGCCATGCTCAAACCCTAAAAATCTCTTTTCACCATCAATGATTCCAATCGAAATCACTCTCTTAGTGTCATGAATCTCACTTACGCTCTTTCCTACATCAAGGTACCTTCTAGAATGCTCCCAAATAAAAGCTTGCAACATCACTATGCTTACCCCGGTATCAACAATATGGTACGGAGAAATAGCTAGTTCATTATAATGAAGTTGGTCTAATTTCGAGTAAAGATAGCCTAAAAATAAAGCACCTAATGGTAAGGACATACCTTGGGAAAGCTTTATGGCGAGACGAAAGGTGAAGGGTTTGATGAACTGAGGAGGGTAACAGCTAAAGACGCACTTACTCAACCACATTGCCAAGAATGCAGCCCTCCAAATCACACGACTACTAGATTTCTTAAATGCGAGAATCCACAAAGAAAACCTAGCCCTTTGACCAGTGGGCAATGCCGCACGACCCCTGAATGCCTTGTTGTTGGGAACATATTTTTATGTAATTGGCATATCCTTTGACAAAACGGACTTTACTTGTATTTGGGTAAATCTAAGTAGGTTCAAGATGATCATTACAAGTGGTTAAATTGAAGACATGAAGATTATTCAAGAACTGCTCAAGAAAAGTGCAAACTGTAGGTCTCGATACCTCATCGACAGAATCTCGATCTGTCGAGATTAATTAAAGTTCGACAGATGTCTAGATCGATCGAGCTTACGAGAGTCAGATTATAACCAGCAACGTTTTTACTCTAAAAGGCAAATTGTTTATGGGTTTGTATAATTCTTATTGGACTAGGAAAGCCCAAGGTTTGTGTAAACCTATTTGGAATAGGAGAGCCCATTAAGCTCCTATTTAAAGGAGGTGGAAAAAGAAAAATCTAACCCTAAAAAAGCTTCATAAGGTTTTCTTTTTGAAACTATAGCCTTCTCCTACAGAAGAAAGAGTTCTTGCTGCGTTTCTTGTACGCCTTTGGGTTTTGTAACCAAGTAAAGTCTCTTGCACCAACATTGAAGATCTTATTGGTGTTTCTATGTGAAGCTACTACAAATCAACTACAACAATCAAAGGGTTGCTGTGGAGTTAGTCACGTATTGGGATTCGTGCAAAGGAGTAAGCCGTGTACTAAGATCTGCACATCAAATTGGTTAGTCACATACTTGAAAGCCGTGCATCAAAAGAAGAAACTGTCACTACAGAACAAGTCCAATTGGGTATTGGGGTAAGGGTTCAACTATAGGTTGGTAAGGTACTTGAGATTCCTTGCTTGTAACTGCTTGTTGTGATATTAGTGGAGTTTCGAGAGTGGTGACCTTAAATCACCTAGTGGGATTTTTTCCGTCAGGTTTTTCCCATTAGTAAACAAATCACTGTGTCATTTATTTTCCGTTGCATACTTTAGTTATTGGTGATTTGTTTGTGCTGCCACATGAATTTGCATGTTAACTTGATTAATTAATAACTCGGCTAATTAATTAATTTAATTCATCACAAAGGGTCAACGCGTTTGTGGCCTATCACTTGTAAAGCCTCTCTTCAATTTTAGCCTCATCATCATCCAACTCCAAATCCATTGGATTCAACCTCCCCATGCTTGGCAGTAAGAATAACCTCTCTACATCTTCGAGGGTGATAGTAGTTTCGCCCCAAGAGAAAAAGAAAGTATGGGTTTTCGAGCTCCAACGGCGAACCAAATACCACAATGCAATAATATCCCTAAATATGTGCCACCCTCAGGACATCAATACCGCTTTAAAAATGCCAACATCGCAAAGAGCCTGACAAAATTCTTCATTCTCGATTTCCTTATCAAGCCAATCGGACCAATCATTGATCAATCCGTTGGGACACCAAAATTGTACTAGTAAAGGCAGAAGCTCCTTTTGTTGGAGACGCAAATCCATAACCCTAGATGCCGAAGGAACCCTTGCAGTTTCAAGATTAGGGGCTTCACCCCTTATATTCCATTGAGAAGGAGCATCAGATCCACCAATGTTAGTCGGAACCACAAGAAATAAGGGAGAAGAGCAGTACCGTGGGTCTTGCAATGGCAGGAGTGATTTCCTCGCAATTTCGATATCAACGGCAATGGGCGTTTCTTCCTTTTCAGCCATGGACACGATTTGATGATGGAAGCCTCTTAAACACAGATGAAAGGACCGAAGAAAGGGCACATCAGAGGAAGAATGAATGGGTCTTCCCCCTTTTCCTCACAATGCAAAAAAATATATAGATGAAGAGAAGTTAATTTTTTTCTCTCTCTTTACTCCTCTCTGTTCCCAAAAATCAAGAAGGGAAGATGTGGAGGAAGAAATTTTGTCTCTGTTTTCCCTTTTGATGGTGTCAAAACAAGGAAGAGGTAAAACCCTTCTCTCTCTCTCTCTTTCTCTCTCTCTTTTATTTTTCCTAGTTTTCTCTCTCTCTCTCTGTTTCTCGGCTTTGACCAAAAAAAAAAAAAGGGAAAGGGCAGCATTAACTCCTTGGGTTGCATTGAGAAATGTGAAAGCCAGCCTTGAAAAGACAAGCTAGGGGGCTGCAGTTATTGCAGGTAACAACCACCCCCCTGGTATCTGAGATGAGGTTTCACAAGGGCTCACGCATAGCACCCCAAATGGTCACCATTTTTAAAAAAAATGTGTCTATATATATATATATATATATATACAATATATATATATATATATATATATATATAGAAAAAGGAAAAGAAAAGGGAGTTAATAAGGACAAATAACTAAGTGACTAAGCAGACAATATATACTCTTATATGTGTATATGAAATGTAGCAATGACAGATTTTTTTTCGAAATATACACACAAATATATATATATATATATATATATATGTATATATATGTGTATACACAAAATATACGTATATAAATAAATAAATAGATAAACATATATGCGTATAATAACAATGATAACAGTAAAAGCACTCACACCTGTGATCCTAATATTTTTTTTCTTTTCAAAAAATATATAGCAAGAATACGATCACACGTGACTTGGGGGGCTGAATGTTGAGGTACTTTTCTTTACACCTAATGTTATTTAAATAAAACCTATTTATTTTCTTGTGTATTATTGGACATGCTTAAATATTTTTTCCGAACTATCACTATGCTAGCCCTCAACCTTTCTCCTTTCTACCACAAAACTAGGCTACAAGGCCCAATACTTTCTTATAAAAGCCCAAATTATTTCGTAAAGCGAGATAAAATCTAATTTTTCTAAAAACCGAGAATACTTATGCTCGGCAAGGTTTGAAAAGCCCACAATTCAAATCTATGGCAAAGCAACTTTATCAATGGAATTCAAGTCCATAATCAAAGCCCACGATTTAAACCCATGGTAATTTATTTATCCAAAAACTCAATTCTCATTGGCAATATTTAAAGCCCAATTTACATGGGTAACATCAAAGCCCAATTTTCATTGGCAACATCAAAACCCAATTCTCATTGGCAATATCAAAAGCCCAGTTCTCATTGGCAATATCAAAAGCCCAATCTTCATTGGCAATATCAAAAGCCCAAGTCCCCATTGGTGATATCCGAAGCCCATTCTTTCACTTGCACTATTTTATCAAAAAAATCCAAGATTATTAAACACTTGGCAAAAGAAAAAGAATATATATCATGGTATAATCGTTGCCTAAATATTGCGATCGTCTTATATTAAAAACTCATTGAGGGTTATCTTGAAGATGATGTTATAAACCCCTGAAGTACATGATCACCATTTGTGTCACGACATCAACACTCATGGAAAGTACTCGATCCCACAAGCTTATTGTTTAAATTATGATGCGACTATTAGAAGCCATGAACATTATTTATGATATGGAATCTGTCATAGTAAATGTTATTTCAAAGGTACTTTGAGACTTGTCATATTGTTGCAAACATTACAATTAATTTCTCAAAAACCCATTGCAAGTATCTATAAGAACCCAAAGAATATCTACTAATAAAAGTTTATGAGGAAGGAAAACCCATGGCAACATGTATTGTTGATTTTGTAGGATGCACACAACCCAGGCCAAAGGAACCAGCCTAGGTGAACAAGCCTAATCCAAGAGATTCCAGCAAGAGGCAGAGGGCTGGAAGTGGGCAAATAGCCTTTGTTCATCCCTGACCAAAAGTACAACAAGAGAATCAAGTTCTTAAGGATGAACTAGGGGTTGTCCCATCAGTTTTTGTCACTCTCTACCTGACTTGAACAGTACTCGAGGCTTGTAACATCAGCTGAAACCTAAAGGATGATGGAACTCCATCACCTTTCTCAAGACTGCAGCTCCAACGGAAGGGGAGCTGAAACCAAATTATCCAAGCACTAGCAAATTGATGCTATAAATGTTAAAAATGTTCAAGACATGATTCATGTCCCAAGTCCATGAATCCTAAAGGGGAAAAATTGGGACCATGTGGTTTGAAGAGCATAAAGAGACCTCTAGCGGAACCCCCTGAAGTAGGCTTAGAACTTGACACCTGGCTTAGGGTGTTGAACCTTACTTCTTGGGGGTCTAAATTTCAGTCGCAGTTTTAGGATTTGCTTATGATACACACCCCAATCATATTAATTAAGCTTAGCCTAAAAAATCTTGACATTTAATGCAAAGAACTCTAAAATCATATCATTACCCAAAGAAGCAAAGCAGCCCATAAAGTAAACCATCTACTTTTGACCAAAAATCCTAGGAAGATTAACCTTGGCTTCCCACCTCTGATTAACCCTACATTTTTTTGGATTCTTGTTAATTAATGCTTCCCTATAACTCCATTCTAAAAACATAAGCATCTTAGCCCACAGACACAACTACTCCCTTTGAAACTCCTGATCTATTTGTTATTTTTACTAGTGGTTTAACTCCCTTTAAGTTCACTACTCATCCCTTTCAACCTACCCTCATCTAACCTCAAATATTCTTTCCTCTCATTTACATAATCACAGCTCACAAATGTCTCTCAACTAGTCACAACAGCCTACTGCTCACAAAAAGCTTTAATCTTAGAGTTAATCCCATCACACTCACTCAAAACAACCCACATTGTCTCATCCATGCCTTATGAACACACACTCACCAAAATCCTAGTTTGATACTTGCTACACTAAGTTGAGATTTCTCTCTCCCTTCGTACCATGCCAATTAATCCTTTCCCCATTCCCATGGACCCTTTAATTTTTACTTTTTATTTTATCGTTGAAGAATATAATGTATATGTAACAATCGAACTCTTCTCTCACATTTATGTAATGATGGCTGAAAGTATGATGAACTCCCCTGACCAAGACATGCAAGGACCCCCAAGAGTTAACACATTCCTAGACTTATTTAATCATTGACCATGAGACTGTTCAAATTTATTTTTCTGGACTAAGTGTAAATTTACCCTTACGGCTGGAGATTTTATTTCACTTGAACTATTAGACCAAGACCACCAATGTACTAATTAAGTATTATAACGTGTTTTTCATTGGACTTTTGTTGCTGTTTTGTCCAGTGCAGCTTTTGTTTATTGTTTGGATAGGCTTTGTCATCACACCGAAAGCCTTTGGGTACCATCTCAAGAACCCATAGTCGAGTTTCGACTTGACTTTCCAACATTTTAGATAGAGGCATCAATTTCTCCCTCGACACTCTTGAAGTACTGTGAGAAGGCATGGAAATGGCTACAAAATCTCATTGATTTATTGCACTTCCTTGACATATTTTAAGTGGCTAATAAAATTTAACAATATTTCAATGATCAACCTGTACACGTATTAAATAACAATCTTTTAAAATCCATTTTCTATTTGGAACTGTAAAACCGGGACAAAGTGTCAAAGTTATGAATTCTATACTCACAACATATTTGAAAATAAGATTTTACTACGTACCTAATATCGTTTACAACGTCATTACTGGACATTCTAGCAGCGGTCAATAGCTTGCAAACCTAAGGTGTCAAAAAAGATACATAGCATGTATCGGTTGCTTATGCTTATCTTGGTGTAGTTTTTTTGACAACTACTTGGTCTCATTTTGGACATGGGATCATCCTTCGTGTAACTGTCTTTATTAATGAAGTTGTTGCTTTTGCATGCTGCTTAGGCTATCAACCTCTTACTTTAGTGCCGTCTAGTTTTGACTGATGCATGCAAGCGCTGGAATCAATGATCAAGGCTCATTAATGGTGACAATGGGTGATGACTGATAGCTGAATGGCCAATCATACTTTGCTGCAAAGTTATGGTAGAATAAGTTCCAACGGAGCCATCCATTGTCCCCGTAAAATGGCTGAAAGGCTAATGATACATTGCTGCAAATTTGTGGTGAAATAAGTTCCAACCGAGCTACCTCAGGAAAAGATGAGTCATTTATTAGTTCGGTTAATTGGCCCACCAGCTGGCCCAAGCCTGGATGGTTTGACTGGCTTCCCCCTGCGTGGCCATTGAAACAATGAGCCACTTGTTGTGTTAGGTGGTCTCCTCTCCTGGTGAAACCAGAGGCTTCGTAATCTTCTTTTCATAATAAATTTATTATTATTATTTATTTTTGAAACCCAAAAGAAAATTTTTGCCTGAAGAAGAAGAATAATGCTTCACTGAGTAGGATGCATTAAATTTGATCTTCTCAAAATAGAAATTCTTACACTCACTACTTTCTCTAGTTCCTTTTTCTCCTCTAAAAATAATTGAGCTAGCAAAATGGAAGGATTAAAGTAGAATATGCTACGAGTGTGGTTCTAGTGGGCCTTGCATCAGTTCCTTTAATTTCATTTGAATGAATGATGAATAAGTGAGCTCTTCAAATCATAAATTGTCTCTTATAGTATGAATATTTGCCTGACCTGACTATAGTGACAAGTTATCAGAAGAATTCTTGAAAATGGATTCCTATTAGCTTCTCGATTTAATTGACTAGTGTATCTAAAAGAAAGTGCTCTTTGACAAGTTGCCCTCACTTTAGCATTTATTTCACACCACTTATTCTCAGTTGCATTCAATGCAATGGAACTTATCAGGAGAAAATGGGCTTTTGCTCTTTAAAAAAAAAACAATCAAGTATTTTGCCCCTATTTTCCAAACTAATTAGGAATATGCCTCTCTTTTGAAACTCGATTTTCTCAAAATCGAGTTAAGCCCTATAGTGGCGTTTTTAGAGCCTATAGTGACGATTTTAGGACCTATAGTGACGTTTTTAAATTCAATCTTCATGAAATTGAGTTATAGGTAAAAAAAAAAGAAAAAAAATTGCATATAACTCGATTTCATGGAGATTGAGTTTAAAAACGCCACTATAGGTCCTTAAAACGTTACTACAGGCTCCTGAAAATGCCACTATCGGGTTCCATAATTTTTTTTTTTTTAAACTCGATTTTGAGAAAATCGAGTTTCAAAAGAGGGGCATTTCCCTCATTAGTTTGGGAAATAGGGCAAAATGCTGGATTTTTTTTTGAAAAGGGCAAAAGCCAATTTTGTTCGAACTTATCCCTTATAGATTGACCAAGCTCAATACGCTGCAAAATCTCCTATTAATTGATTAAAAAAAAAAAAAAACTCAATTTTGGGGCATAATTCATGTTTTTTAAAAAAAAAAAAAAAGAAGAAGAAGGAAGTATCCCTCTATAAAGTGGTAAAGAAAAAATTACTACCCTACATTTTCTATTGCTAGATAAATTGAAACCCCATTTGACTTAACTATTGAAATGGTTTCAACTCACTTATTTTGGGTAAGCTTTTCATAGAAGGATTGTTTGTTTTTCTTGCAAGATAGCTAGAAGGTATAAACCAATAGCTGTCTTTGTCTCTGCTTGGAGTCATTTAGTCCTGTATTGAATTCCATCCCACCATTAAAAAAAAAAAAAATTAGGTTGGATGGGTTTAGATAGTGGTTTGATTCATTTCAAATGATTAAATCCATTCAAATTAAGTAAATGAATGGTCTTTGTGCTAAAAATTTTACCATCTTATTCATGTAAAACTTCTTGTTTAACACTCATCATTTGCCATACCATATGTTGTGAGTAGCAAAGTTATTATTATATTAAAAATATTTTTTTACCAAATTTACCAATACTTTTTAATATCTTACACACACAGAGAGAGAGAGAGAGAGAGAGAGAGAGAGAGAGAGAGAGAGAGAGAGAGAGAGAGAGAGAGAGAGAGAGAGAGAGAGAGAGAGAGCAATTAGTGCACATCTATCTCACCGTCATCTTACCATATTTAACAAGTAATCTTAACCGTCCATCCCTCAAACCCTAAAACCCCAAGTATGTAATTTTCTCTTCTGCCGTCGTCGCCTCCTCCAAGGGCCAAACAAATCTTGTCTTTCCAAACCTGTCATCATCTTTGTTAGTGACGCCGAAGTCAAGTAAAAAATATAGAACCCAAAAACTACATTAGGGAGAGGTTAAATAGGGAAATTGTGTGTCAATTCCAATTATTGAACAGAGAGCTTCAACAATGGTGATAGGCTTTCTCAGCAGTGAAATCAAAAGGTGATAGTTTCTTTGGAGACAATGATGAAGATGAAATGAGTCTTTAAGTTGAAGTCTTTCACTCCAGGTTTCATTGTCTACTACAATCCATTCCTTGATGTTCAATTGAACTAGCCTTGCATTGCATGTTGTTTTGAACTCTTAAAAAATTACCCAAAATCCGGCTTTCTTTGCATCACACCTTTCTAATTACCATCCAAAATATCCAATTTTCTCTAGTACACTTGATACAGTCCTATTAATCGATATTTAGGCAAAAATACTTCAAATTTGGGGTTATTTGTACTGGATCATCGGCTACAAGACATTCGAACTATACTGGCTAGTACGGTATGACACTGACAACTTTGTTCTATACAAATCAATTGCAAATACTCTTGATTATTAATCATTCAATATGTTATATACACCGGATCAAAATATATAGCATAATATATGTTTTATGACTAATTCACCATTAGTGAGCTTCTACGTGAGAGAAAAAGAAAGAATAGAATAATTGGCTCTTGTTTGGGTCTCTGTAGATTTTGGGAGTTATAAGCAACTATTCATAAAGATGGGAGGAAGGTTTGATGCTTATCCTTGTGGTATGAAAGAGTACTACGATAAACTCATGCAAGATTATCAAGAACAACTCAAGGACGCTAAAGAACGATATTACATGCAACTGACTTCCTTCTTGGAAGTTGATAACTCCTTCTTATCAACATGGCATGGGGACCTTAGTGCCGATGATAAGGCTAAAGAAGGACAACGACGCATGGATTTTCAGCCTGGTTCATTCTTCAATCATGAAGTAAGTAGAGTATTGTGATTCTTGAAGCATTAAATTTTAACAAAAATTATTTTCAATCCTATATTTATGGGTGTGTTTATATTCGGGTCAATTTATTTATTTATTTTTCCTTTAGTCTTGGTTCTTGAATTTTTTAAGTTGGTTTGAAGTTATCTTTACCATCATCTAAGTAACGGAAAATGTTGACGTTTAATTATAATAAAAAATTATTGAAATAATATTAAAAAATGTCATGTTAGTGCTTAAATGTCAAAATAAAGCCTACTAAGCATTTAATTCTTTTTTCTTTATTTTATCTCTAATCACCTCTTTCTCTCCCTAAGTTTCCTCTTGGGTCGTAATTAACTAGTTATGAGTGGCCGGTGGGGGTTTAACTTGGGCAAAATGGTGGCGATTGTGGATGGGGTTTGCTCCGACCATTGCATGCGGTGGTTATAAATGAGGGAGCTTTGCTTTGGGTTTTGTAAACTTGAGAGGTTGTTGTTTGGGTTTTTAAGGCTTCGGATAAGGGTTTTGGGGTGGGAGTTTTTGGAGGTTAGGGGCTTTGCCTAAGGTGGTGGAAGCTTGCATTTGATTGCCACAGATGGATCTATTATAAACGGGGAGGGGATTCTCTTTGGCCAATAGAACTTATCAAAGTATTGATAGTAGATGAATAATCATTAACGTAATTAATACCTAATACTCAATAGGGGTTCTAGATGACTTAAGAGTATGTAGAAGCCATTAACTTTTGGAACTTGTTAATGGTTTCAACTTTCAATTGTACTTTTTGGAGGGGATTAACCATAGTAGCGTAGAATGAAAAAATTATGGTGCTTTTGGCTCCCCTCTCTTCTTCCTCCATCCAAACATACTCTAATAATATAGAGTTACAAGGATAACAAACTTTTCATTATTGCATAATATTTATATTTTATACTATTTTTTTTTTTTGCTAAACTATTTATATTTTATACTAGAACATGTGCGAATATCAAATTATTATTTATCATGTTAAGAACTCTGTAGATCCATTGATACCTATTGACATAAACATATTATTCCTTTGGCTCAGGTTTTCGATGTGAAGTCTGAAGATTCAAAAGAAACCTCAAAGCCCTAGAAGAGATTGGCAACCATTGGATTACCAAGGACAAAATCTTGCTTTAAAGTCATCATGTCTTTCTGTTGGGATCGTGTCGCATTGTTCTAGTACAATATGTACGGTTGGTTTAAATATGGATTAAGTTCCTTTTCTTCTTATTTGATAGTAATTTTCCCCGTTTGCGCACAAAAGAAGAAAAGAAATCATTACCATATATATTTTCTTTCAGTTATTGTATTTTGAATTATCTGACTTAGTTCAAGAACTTCATGTTTCCTATTCAGAACTGAATCTATTCATATTTTCTTTATTTGCATCTTTCCAACCCCTTTTTGTAAACATATATAGGAAATATATATATCAAAACTACCAATGTGATTTGATTGAGGTTAAAGAAAGGATTTTCTTTACCTTAATTATATTGGTTTGAGAATTAGAACCAACATCCTTGTCGATACCAGATTATGGTTCGACTCACTGACGAGGATTTTGGTTGGAATGTATTGGATCTGTGCAGTTGCTGTAATCATAAGATCTTATGGGTATGATTGGCCATCCTCCACTGTTTAATTAATTTTATTAGCATTTTAGGACTAAGAGAGTATAAACTATGAAGTCTCCTAATCTAAGCAAAGTAATAAATATCTACGAAAACATAGATATAGGTTCGGAAATTCATTTATGTGCGTGTAAGAAATATGTTATAGGCATATTACAATATTTGCATTACATGATTTCCCGATTATTATTACTTTTACTTATTCTAGAAAATTAAGTGTTTAAAGTATGATGGGATTAGCTATTTAAGTAGTATTAGTTTAATTTTTCTTAATTTTTGTATCATTTAATACTTTTATTGCATGTATTTTGATAAATCTATGATTAGATTACATTTTCTTCTTATACTCTTATATTATTAAAGGCTAATAACTATCTCATTTATAAAATGTTTGATTTTCGCTCTTTTTTTGTTTTTATTTTATTTTATCTATACTATATATAAGAGGATTTTTTTTTTTTTTTTTTTACAAGATAGAAATTCTACTTTAGCCTAATCTAAATGTATATGTGTGAAGCTCTCTCTTAGATACTTGAACTCGGCCCTTGCCCCCTACACCACACAAGCACTTATACTTGTAGAGTTACTATTGCACCAAGGGTATGTGGCAAATGAGTTAATCTCGTACAGGATGCTGTACCGGTTTGACTAGTGGAACGATATATTTCGGTACCACTCAATATCGGTGTACCGTTTCGGGTTTACCATTATTTTATATATATATATATATATATGTATATGTGTGTGTGTGTGTGTGTGTGTGTGTGTGTGTATAAAAATATATAAAAATTTACCATAAAACATTACTTCAATTCAGAACAAATTATTCATGGTTTTAGACTTTAACATCAATTAAAAGAAAAAAAACCACAATATAAAAAATAGAAAGTTTAATTGTTTATTGTATATTAAGAAAACAAATAATATTAATAAGTTAATGCAAATACATTATCATTCTGCCTCTACAAAAATTCAAAAATTATAAAACTAAAAAAAAAAGGTTTTTTATTTATACCGGCTGATATTGCCCGAAATTGGCTGGTACGGCTGGTATTTAAACTGGTATGAAATATTGACATTTCGATATAGGTATGCGTATCGGTACAGTACATACCGGCCGGTACGATATCGACTACATTGGTATGCGGTGGTAGGATTCCCTTATTTCGATTGAACTTTTATGTGGTTTAAAAATAACCTTATTAATGAAGAATAACTTCATTTAGAAATAGACATATAAATGTCAAATAACAAATTTTATTTTGAACTAAAAAAGAGAACTCATAAAATTTAGGATTTTTTTTCCCTTAACATTAAAAAAAAAAAGAAAAATTGCTGCTTATGTATATAGTTTATCCTTTTTATTTGTTTAAATATATATATATATATATATATATATATTTCTTTCTTTTATAGGAGAAATATATATATATATATATATATATATATATATAAGTTTATTGATGGAATGGTTAAAAAAAATTTTGGGTCTTATAGATAATTCCTGCACTGTGTGTTGTTTAATTTCTATGATATAATTTCTCTATGTGACTAATTATAGATACATCAAAATCATTAAAATAATTTACTTTAAGTGGAATGGGCATTTGATTGAAACTCCTTTGGGCCTATTCACATTCTCCTTTTTCTTGGCGGGATCCTTTTGTCCCTTTGGGCCTATTCGGGGAAAAAAAAAAAAGTGACTCTATTATTTAGAAGAACAAAAACCCCTAATTAAAACTCAGTTATCAAAAGTTTTAACATTTAAAAGGAGTTACATTATTTGTGAAGTATTTTATAATTTATTATAATATTTGGTTATTTATAAAAACTTTGTTCTTTATTTTACTATCTACTTTTTAATTATATTATTAAAATAATTTCATTAGTTAAGAAAATCATATATTTTTTTTCCTAAAAAAATATGATTTTCTTAATTAAGTTGTGCACTACATATGTATATTCTCTTTTAGATTAGATAATAAATGTTGCAATATCTACCCACCGTGGTTGCGCTATTAACACAATGCTAATGTTGCACTTGTTATGACGTACTTTTATCATGTACTGCACCATAAGGCATAATAAGCATATTAAGATTGTTCATATAATTTCCAAATAGTTAAACATTTTTTTTGTCACTTTTAAAGAATTTAGAAAACCCTATTCTGATTCATCAAAAGTAGACTACAAATATGAAAGAAATTTTATAATCTATTTTATTTTATTAATTTATAATAATTCTTATAATAATAAAACTATAAAAGTTAGATCATACATACATATCATGCTTGTCTTATTTAACTCAACATAAGTGTTTTTTTTTTGGGTTAAAAACTCAACATAAGTGTTACATGTTGTACTATGCACCTTCATCATTTGACGCACTATAAAGCATTAAAATTTCTGACATATATAGTTTGCTCTCTAACTAAAACTTTATTACCAAAGTTTCATATAATTAAAATATCTTCTTACTTAATATATGATTTTTCATCAAAACATTGTGTAATCGATTGTTTATAATTATAATAAAAGAATATTAGGGGATAAGAAAAGTGGAAGAAAATACAATATATTATTGTTGCTCATCTTAATTATCAATCTCTTCAAGTAATCTTATATATTATTCAATAGCATCCAAATATTACTTAAAAATCACAAAATTAAGTCTAGTCACTCCAACCTATAACCTTGTGACTTAATTAGCACCTCTTTATACACAAAGTTCTTGAAGGTTCAAGAGAAATGTTCAAACTGTGAGATTAATTAATAGCCTATTATAACTGTTTTTCAAACAAAAAAAATAGAATAAAATAAAAGTCGGGCCACTCGAGGATAGATTCGCCAATAATCTAATTACTGATTTTGATAGCCAATGTTCTTTAATGCAACTAGACAAGTTTTAGGCCCGGGGCCATTATTATTTATTAGTTGGTAGTCCTCAGTGTATTTTACTTGATTTTGACATAAAATATATATTAAAAAAAAAAAAAACGTTTCTTATGTTTTTGGCTGAATAGAAAAAAGAAAATATTAAGAATTCTTTTATTACAATCTTTTCCTTTTTCTATTTTTTTTTTTTTTTTTACTTTTTAAAAATATTCTCAAATGAAAGGATTTGACTAACTGATAACTACCCCAGAATAATCCTCATTTACATTAAGCAAGACCCCTGGGCCCTTCGTAGAAAGAGAGGGTGAGCCAACCAATGAGGTATATATACTGTACTTTGCATCACTCATCCTCTCACACAAAGACGCAATGTGGTCTACCCATGTATATTTATACTTAACTATAATCTTTTGTAGATTATATGTATATTATAATGTTAATAAACTGTTTGTTTTTACATAAATTGTCATCAATTGAAGGTATAGCGTGTTTGACATGTCACAATTTAATTTAAGTCTACAAGAAAGTGACCAATTACTCCAATTTAGTGACTATATATCTTGGACAAAATGAATAGGTTTCAAATTGCTTTCTACCACATTGCAACACCCTATTGAGCAGCCGGCTTAGCAACTAATACTTTAGGAAACCATCACTCTCACTCTTAATCCCTTTGTCCTTTCTATGCATTTATAATAGAATCATGGTGGTGTTGAATCATATAACAAAGGCATTATTCTAGAATAGTACTATGTCATACAAGTTACATGTAGTTTGGTAAGGGAGCATAATAGGCTTCAATCTGCATCACATAAAAAGGCAAAAAAAATATATATATACACACGGACAAATAAGAAATTTAATCCATGATCTATTTTTGATGAAGAGAAAGCCAATTGCCATAATCCATATAGTAGTGACATGCATATCCACCTCCTTCTGTGAGGTTCAGTTGTGCAATCCCCTTGTTTACACTTAAAACCCAAGAAAAAACAACAGTTAGCTAGAAAACATTTTTACCCTTGTAAAGAACTGGCTTCATTTTCTTAGTAAGTGTAATGGTGAATTACAAGGGGTCCAGGGGTAGAGTGTATATATAGTTGCAATTTGCAAACACTGTGTTGTAATTTTTTGTATCTCAGCTAATCAACCAAATTCGAAGTAAGAAAATATCCATCCTTGGTCTCTAAATTTTGGGTAGCTTACCTTGGCACTTTTATTATTATTCCAAAACTATTGGAAAGGAGATGTGTGTCTAAGTACGTCTTTGTCAAAAGGAACCTCCAATCACCTAAACGATTTCTTAAGATTATATATCAATACTTTTAACAGGAAGCAAAGCCTTCCAACTTTTAAGCTTCTGGTTAAGATTGTTAATGACCGAGTATTAAGAGTGTATGATCGGTTCATTTAGCTTTATTTCGAAATATGAACCAAACTTGAGTTATTCATAAACAAATCGATTTCTTTACAACTCTACTTTTGATCATGTTTACCACTCACTACTAACCACTAAGTGGGATTGTACGAAGCATCCAAGGTGCGATTCCTATACGTGTAATTTTGTCATGCTTATATGACGCTGTGTAAATATGTAAAATTTTTGGTGCATCATTAAACCATGGTTGGTTTATTTCTATGCTATGCAGAGAAAGAGTCTCATAAACATGAGTCACAAGTTGGTTTTCCTGCCAAGATACCCTTTCGCAATTGTGAAAGTATTTATTCTGCTAATTTGAGAAGAATATGGAAAAGAATTGTGACTGAAGTGTTAGATTCAATAGAGTACTTTCTGTAAACCTCTCCAAAAGGACGAAAACTAAGTCGTGTGAAATGCACATTAAAAATTGTTTGGTCTAGTCTGACTTCCCTATCAATTTCCATAAACTTGAATCAATTTTTAAATTTTCTCATGGCTGATTCTTTCATTCTGACTTCCCTTTATGATTTCATATATAACCCAAAGTTCTCTTACGTACACTTCCTACATATTGAAAAAAAAAATAAAAAAGACATTCAACATGTAAAACCTTACCTACCTTCTTTTCAGCCCTAATTTCTGAGAGTCCAGAGAGGAAGGAAATATTCTTTCTAAACAAACTTTATAACATTATATATATATGGTTGGGTTCAAGTTACACCTAAAGTAAATGTAAGTAATGTTACACCACTCAATAACTTGTTATAAAATTTATGTTTTGAAAATCTAACTATTGGATTGTATGTTCTATATGTTCTTAATATGCATACTAATTTTTATGTTAATTTGATATAATTCACCATTCGATCTATAAGCTTATCTCTTATACATTATTTTAAACTATAACAACTTGAATTTAAACAATTTATTTGATGACGTGATTATTAATCTTTGATCACCTTGAAATTTTGCAACTATAGAGAATATATGAAGATAATGTAATATAATGGTTGATTAGTCAAAATTCGCATTTTATTAAAAAATATTTAGTAGTGTAACATTACTTAAAGTTACATTAAGTGTAATTTGAACCCAACTCTATATATATATAATTGTCAAAATAGACCTATTATATTTAGAAGAACGGTGCCCTTTCAACAGTAACCAATCGTTTCTGTGAGACTCACACTGTTTTGAGAATTTTCTAAGCTTATTGCCCCTGCATTTCAAAGAATGGCTACAAACTCTTGAAGTACTGTGAGAAGGCATGGAAATTAATTGCTACAAAATCTCCTTGATTTATTGCACTTCCTTGAATATTTTAAGTGTCTAATAAAATTTAACAATATTTCAATGATCAACTTGTACATGTCTTAAAAAACAATCTTTTAAAATCCATTTTCTATTTGAAACTGTAAAACCGGGACAAAGTGTCAAAGTTATGAATTGTATACTCATAACATATTTGAAAATAAGATTTTGCAATGTACGTACCTAGTATCGTTTACGAAGTCATTACTGGACATTCTAGCAAGCGGTCAATAGCTTGCAAACCCAAGGTGTCAAGTACACAATGATATATTTTTAATACCTCAGAGGTGATAGGCTCAAGCTACAACATGAGTATGTTTAATAATTTCCTATCTGCTTACTAATTTCAACGTCTGGATATACTTGAATTTGCAAGAAGATATTATAATTAACACATATGTGTATTATCAACCATATCTAGGTCTTGTGAGAATTTTCTTGAGGCCCACGGATCTCGTGATTAATTTAAATATAGCACATGTATATTAGATAAATTCACAAAAAATTCTTTTCTGATTAAGACATAACATCAAATGTCTTTTGTTTGCAAGGTATCATAAGAATCTGTTTAACGGAATAAGTTCATTATTTAATGATAATACAAGGGTAGAGGGACATAATCTGCAAGTACGAAACTTGTCGAAAAAACCAAGTATTGAGAGTAAAATTGGACTCAAATCCATTAACCCGTCCAAATCCAAATGAAGCAATAAGGTATGAGTAATAATAAGAAGAACAATCCGTTTTATTCCGATAAGTTTCTAACTCGTACCCAATTTTGACTTGGCTTGGCCTAGTTGAACGCTTACCATACACGAATTGACTTGTTCATCAAGTCTTTATTATAAAATTCCAAACGAAATTATTATTTTTACTCATTTTGTTTATAAACTGAAGTTATATTAAATTTTCTATATTGTAGGGGAGTATACTAACAACAATATTTGTCAACTTGATGAGAAATTGTCAAATATAATTGTTTTCAATGTCTATTTTACAACTAACTTTTGAATAATTTTTTTGGTAAGTTCATTATAGATTTTATTTCTTACTAGTGATATATTTTATTTCTTTACTTAACATGTTTTATTTTGTTCTTAAAATTGTATATATTATATGAGTTGGATTAGTTTTTTATTTTAAATTTTCTTGCTTATTTACTTATGTACTACATTTTTAAAGCCTCAATTTTTTTTTTTAATTAAACTATAATTTTGCTAACTTTTGGCAAGAAACTAACCCAATAGCCCACCTAGGTTATTGTTTCTTCAAAAAAAAAAAAAATGTTTATCCTACATTAGTTGTGTGTGTTAGAGTTTCAGTCCTTATAACTCTAAGCTACTACTACAAAGGTTAGGCATTCTTGTAGTGGTATTCTAGTTATGTAATATATTATAAATTTGTTTAAAAAACTCTATATGCTACTTTCGTGTGTTTTAATCAAGGTAGTTAATTTCGTATCGTACCGACCGGTACAATCGAAATTTTCCGTTCCGGTGGGTAAACCAGAACCAAAACATAGTAATTTCGTGCAGGCTTAAATACCGGCTATACCGGCGCTGTTTCGGCTATACCACGATACATATCGGATTTCGGCCGGATAATAATTACTGGGCCGAAATTGAAATTACACCAAACGACCCAAAAATGCCATCGCAATGACTATCTCTCTCCTCCTTGCGTCGAATATGGCCTTCCTTGTCTCTTTTTCCTCCTTATCTCTTTTTCTGAGCTTCACATTGGCAAAGATGATGCTTAATGAGGTTGCTAAGCAGAGCTGAGAGAGAGAGAGAGAGAGAGAGAGAGAGAGAGAGAGAGAGAGAGAGAGAGAGAGAGAGAGAGAGAGAGAGAGAGAGAGATGAAAACAAGTGAAATGAAAATAAAAAATGTTGATGGAGTAAGACATGATAAGTCAGTCAATACTGTGCATATAGTAGAAAAATTGGTTGGAACTCGTAAAAATTTGAAAAAAAAAAAAACGTTGGAACTTGTAAAAATTGAAAAAAGCAACAATCTTTGGTTTTATCACCCATGCCCATCAATCAAATACCAAACGAATTAATTCATTTTTCAGTTTTACCAACAACTTTCCCCACCCGCACTTCACTTTTTCTTTTTCTTTTTAAAATTTGTAACATTTTTTTTTTTTTTTTTACGGTTGTAATTGAGCTGAGACTCTAAGTTTTTTAATAAAAAATAGGCTATGGCATATTCAAATAGATATGAAATTTGCATTTGTATGATTTTATATGGGTTATTATCAAATAATTAAATTTATAAACATGTAATTAATATATACTATTAATATATAAATATATTTTTTAAGTAGGTAATCCTGAAATTCAAATTTATTGTTAGTTATATATATATATATATATATATATATTAAATATATAAAATAGCGGTAAACCCGATACGATATACCGGTATTGAAAGGTACCCGAAATATATTGTACAGGTGGCCAAACCGGTACAGTCTATAGTACGGTATTAACTTCCTTGGTTTTAATAAGTATTACTATTTCATAAAAAATGGGATATTTATCCCAAATTGATTGTGTGCGCAAGCGTTTCAGTTATTATAATCCCATGCTACTATTACAAAGATTAGACCATTTATAGTGATACTCTAATTATGGAATATATTATAAGCTTCTTTAAAAAACTTTATATACTACTTTCGTGTTTACGTATTCTAATAAGTATTGCTGTTTTCTCAAAAAAAAAAAAAAAAATAGGGATGTTTATCCCACATTGGTTGTGTGTGTTCAAGTTTCATTTCTTATAACCCTAAGCTACTACTACAAAGGTTTGGCCCTTTTGTAGTGGTATTTTGGTTATATAATATATTATAAATCTGTTTAAAAAGCTCTATATATTACTTTCATGTTTGTGTGTTCTAATAAGTATTATTGTTTCCTAAAAAAAAAAAAAGGTTATAAGTGATTTTACTTTATTTCATTAAACCAGTATAACATTAAGGGTCATTCTTAGTTGATTTGATTTGTTAAAGACTAATTATGGGTCATAGAAATAGTAGTCTATTTTAGTCTGATAAGTTTTTTTTTTTTTTTTAATCCAAACCCAATCTATCCCGACCCTATCAGCCCAACCCATTTACCAAGTTTATTTAAAAATGAATAGGGTTTTGAATAGGGGTGTCAATTCGGGTTAGCATGTCGGGTTTGTGTTGTGTCAAAGTAGGGATATTTTACTAAATGATTTAACCCTAACCCAGCCCATTTAATAATCATGTCATGATCTTTCAACCTTAACTCAACTTGTTAATGAGACAAGTTGACTTGGCCCAACTCACTTGACACACTTAATAAACAGGCCGTGTTGGGTTGACACGAATGTGATACAATCCATTTCAACTTGCTTAATATTAAACTAGCCACATCACACGCGCTATGTGCATGCGATGAGGCTTTTTTTAGCAGAAAAAAAAAATCCTGTGTTTTTATTTTATATATATAATTTTTATTTTGAGAATCTAATTTATAAATGTTTTTTTAGAATAAATTTAATATATAAGTGGATAAAGTAATTTGAAAATTTACAGGAGAGTAGTCCTTTTTTTTAGGCAACATTTTAGTGGTAGTTAGAGTTGCATTTTTACCGGATTCCCCTTTAGTTTTGTTTCTGGTTGAACATAGAGGTGTAGGGGCATTTTTAAACTAAAAAAAAATGAGAAATCCAAATAGTGGAAACCCTTTAAATAGTAGTATAGATAATTAGATATAACATCTGTAAGGACCCGTTTTGCTCCCATAACCCAAAAGAAAGGTCAATGGCCCAAAAAGCCCAAAACAATAAATTTGTAAAGAGTGGGTTTAAAGTTAAACTTTCAATGAGTTAGGTTGATTACAATCACAGTAGGTTAATTGTTATTAGAAAGCATAAACAAACAATATGGGCAAGGAAAATCCTCCTCGACAAAGTCTAAGGAAGGTCGTTCTTATATATTTTTCTTAAACTTTAACCATAATTACAGTTGTAGAGTGTACAGTGATTTTTGTATAGGTTATTAGATTCCCCCCACTGTAATGGGGTTTTTATTCTATATATCCCCCTTCTTCACTCCATCTCAGCCCTCTATATGTAGATCATATTATTGGCTTTGATACTTGTCCCATTAGCACATTTCCTTAGTCTTAGTGGGCAACTGTAAGACTGAATGTTACTATTCAGGTATCACCTCCACATTAATGTGGCCACGGAATTAATTGTAAAGTATTCAATACGATAGCAGCAGCTTTTTTCTCAGATATTTCTCAGATATTTCTTAACTTTCTTTTATCTTATCCCATCTTGATGTTTATCCTTGCCAGTATAATCGTCTGGTACCTTGTTCTTGACGAAAGGTCGGAGTTATGACCTCTACTCTTTTTAGTCGAGGAGGTACTTCTCCTCGAACAACACTTCCAGTTCCCCATGACTGAACTCCATTTACGGACCACTAACCTGTATGTTTCGTCACTATTACGTGTCCTTGGACCACTTGATGTCCTCAAATTAGGCCCACGGCCTAATTCCCACATTTGGGCCCTTTATCCCTACAATAACCCCTCGAAATTCCACTCTTTTGCTCATCGAGAGAAAAAGGGGGATTTCGATTTCTTGGTGAATTTCCTCATTTCATTTATGTCATTTTTTTTATTCAGGTGTCTTTTCAACTGTAAAGAGGCACGCTCTTGATGCTTCGGCATTTGGGCCACTCCAACATTTATTTCATTCAGCGCCCTGTCCCCAACGTCATTTTGTGTGATGAGAACCATCGGTGGAGACATTTTATGGGGATTTGGGCAGGAAATCTCCCGCTCACCCTTTCCCTCCTTATATATATTGCTCGAAGATTTTGGCTGTTCCATATCCTTGCTCTCAGTAATAGTAGTTACTTTGGGTCGAAAATCCCCAGTCAAGGATCTAAAAATCTTCCTAAAAATTTTAGGTTGATCATAAATTTCACTCAAATTATAAGCAAAATTAACAATGTCATTAACCTTAGCATAGAATTCATCAAAACTTTCATCATCAGACATCCTAATGCTTTCAAATCTAGTTGTTAATTGTTGCAACTTATTGATCTTAACAGTCCTTTTGCCTTCATGCACAGTTTGGAGAATATTCCATGCAGTATGAGCAACCTCAACATTTGAGATCCTCTTGAATTCCTCCATAGAAACAACATTGAAAATAACATTCATGGCTTTGCTATTAAAGGCAGCTGCTTCTTTTTGAGAAGTTTGTCACTCGCTTACAGGAGTAGTTGGCTTCTCCCATCCGTATTCAACGGAATTCCAAACCTTCTCATCAATGGATTTCAGGAATGCTTTCATCTTTACTTTCTAATAGGCATAGTTGTTTCCATCAAAGTGAGGTGGGATCATAAGAAAGTGACTTTGTTCCATGACAACAGGTGTCAAGGATCAACTTTAGATCAAAAGATCTAAACACTAGAGCTAACTCGCTCTAATACCACTTGTTCGTTTTTAGACCCCTTAAAATACAAGTTGTTTAATCTAGTTATTTAGCCAAGTGATTACTTAGGTAAATTATTCGAATCTAGGTTAACACAAGTAAATCATATCAAGAAAACAATGCAGAAAATAAATAACACAACGATATGATAACCTAGGTAAACTAAATCGGTAAAAAACCTGAAGAGGATTTAACTTAGCTATCCTCAAGGTAAAATAAGATCCACTATGAAAAAATTGAAATTTTACATTAGCAAGTTAGACTACAACATTCTATTGCTACCTCGAGTAGAAAACTTACTACCATGGCCACGTGACAGTTCCGAGTCCACGGTCTACTTCTTTCTCAGATCCACAGCAGCAACAAGTACACCCACTTGTGTTTTTCTTTAAGTTTTGAAACAACAACCAAAGAGATCACCAAGTTCTCGACATCAATCTTGATCTTAACCCTAAGTATGTACGAAGATAAACACCTCTAAATCTAACAAGAGATTCATACATACAGCATAACAATAACCTCTTAAACGTGGCTAGGGTTTTTCTATTTATATGAGACATAAAACATAAAACATAAAACCCTACACGTTAAACGGGCTTGGGCTGAGTTGGGAAAATTATGTAGAAAAAAAATCTGCACGAGCTTCTATCAATCTAGTCTAATTTTTGATTGATTGAGCCTTGCAAATTTAGTCCAATAAATCCTGCAGTACACTCGTTTCCAACTTTATAATAAACACAATTTGAGCAGCCTAAATCTAGATTCTAAGTTTTGATCATAGTTTGCCAACATTACACATTGAAGTTTTAATACATTTAGATCCTAAAGTCTTAGAACCTAACAAATTCCACTTGAGGTTTTCGTCAAGTATTGCTGCCGAGGGGAGTGGCATGCCCTGAGGCAAGAAGGGGAAGTAGTAATCCCTATGATTGCCTTCATAGAAGGAGGGATGAGAATCCTCATGGGTAGAGTGACTAGGGACTACCTTATCGCCCACAGATTCTCACCCACCTAGTGCACCTTTAATGTATTTAGGAATTTAGGTAGTGTAGACACCGTTAATGAAAAGATGGGTGTGAACCTCACCCATCACAACATTAATTGGATATACAATTGCCAAAACCTTAAAGGCCAGGGATACAATTTGACAACGAGGGTCCTCGCAGTCAAGTTGATATCGTGTCTCCCTGATACTAACAAGGGTATGGACAAGGATTTTCTAATTGTCTCAGGGGAGTGGTATGGTGGACTTCATTGCCCAACATGAAATGGGACACCAAGTGGGTTTAGGTTTAATACTCTAACAAAACCCTTACTCACCAATACTTTTAGTGTTCACTTCTTTTATTTTCATTGGTAAATTGGTTCCTGCTTTACCTGCGTTATAATTTAACAATGATTTTATGTTTGGTGAATTTGTAGATAAGCACACTACAATCCCTAACTTCAATCTTGTCAACGAGCCCGATATGATAAGGATACTAAAGGCCTTGATCTTTGTCCATACTGATGGACAATTGAGAGCAACCCACCTCATCCTCGGCTACGATCCCATCTCCTCCAACTGTCAAGCCCTCAAGTACGTTATAAAAGAGAAATACCCTCGTTTACATCAGATTAACATTGCAGTACCGGGCTTCCTCGCTGGTCTTGCTCCAGAAGGTACCCAATTGGTGGAATGACCCTTTCAATGCACTGCCGTGGAAGAAGCCACCTATTCCTAACCAATTCCTGAAGAGACAACACAATTAGTTGAAGTTTCAGACTCTGAGGAGGACTTTAAAGTCTTCAACCAGCTTCAGTCTCTAGAACCTTCAAGTGTAGATTTCAGCCACCTTCCTTCCGCGCAAGTGAGTAGTGTCCAAGAAACCCCTAGTATACTCGACGCGATGGTGCTACAACGCAAGGCCAAGACAAGCCTTCTTGCGCTTCTTGAGTCTCATGCGGGTGGCACTATGCCCGAGGTGGCAATACAACCTAAACCTCCTACTCCTCTTACCGCCCAAGCCTCTCAGCTTGATCCTGCAGACAAAAAGAGGAAGCAAGATCGAAAAGGCAAAGATATAGTTGAGGTGGGAGAAGTTATTCCCTTCAAAGAACCCGAGCCCCAAAAAGGGGTCAAAATAGTAAGGACAGCTCAAACGAGGTCCTCAAGTGAAGGGGCCATTGTAGAGAGGGGGCACGATCGCCGTACTAAAGTCCCAGCCTGGAACCCTCTTCTGGTATTGAATAGGTCTCCCCTTCCAATGAATTCTTCAATCAAGGACTTGCAGAAGGGGAAGGCTGTGTGGCAAATGCCCTAGAGCAGCCCCTACTACTACTTAATGACATGGCCGACTTAAGGACCATAAAGAAACACGAAGTGTTTCTAACTTTGAAGAAGGATCTTGCGTTGGTAAGTGTCTCATATATTCTATTTATTTTTATTTTTATTTATTATTTTTTTAAGTGTTCTATTTATCATTTTTTTTTCTTTTCTTTTAAAGGCAATTCAAGCTGCTTATATGGCCAAGGAGCTGGCGAACAACTCTCATAGGCAAAAGAAAGACGAGGAGGGATGACGCATAGTTGACGTGGATGCCTTCACGTTGGCTGAAAAGAGGATTCAAGAGCTAAACACTAAGTTGACCGAGGCTAATAAAGAAAAGAAGAGTACCGAGGTTGCTCTACAAGGGGCTGAGAGGCAGGTGGAGAATCAACGTAAATAACTCCGCCAGACTGAGGACCAGCTGGCTATAGCCAAGGAGTAGATAGGAGCTTTGAAGAAAAATTTAGAAAAGACAGAGGAAGCAGTGGACAAAGTCGAGCAGGCTGGGTATGAAGTAGGGGTAACAGAGACAGAAGAAAGCTTAAGGGCCCAAGTCACTAGGGTGTGCAGAGGCTACTGCCTCCAAATGTGGAACGAAGTATTAAACCAAGCTGAGGTAGATGCTTCTTCCCCACTTAGAAGGGCATAAAATGCCTTCTATCCCCCAGCCTTCAAAATAGCAGGCCCTTCAAGCTCCCAAACTGAGGCCACCCCTATAGCTTTAGAGTCCGACCAGACTGTTCCTGCTGGCGCTGCTCCTTCCTCCACTGTTCCCCTCGAGGAAGCTGAACAAGCAAGTGCTGTAGAACAAGAAATAGAAAAAGAAGTAGCCCTTGAGACCACAAAGCTTCCATGCACCTAAAGACTCCTCCAAGGAGAATGGGGCTTCTTAGAGCTAAGAATTGGTTCTGGTAACCCTCCCCTTCCCTACCAAGGAGCCTCCTAAGGGGTAAGGGTTCATTTTCCTCAACAACAGTGCCTGAACCATCTGCCAAGGTCATAGTAAAAGCCAATCCTCCCTCCAAGACCAAATAGGGCCTTAAGCCAATCCTCCCTCCCTCCTACCAAGGAGCCTCCTAAGGGGTAAGGGTTCATTTTAAGATTGTATTTCCTTCTATATGTAATTGTTGTTTGCATTCTTAGATATGTACTTTCCTTTCCTTTTCAAGGCCTTATTTAATGAAAAACATTACCTTCCTTTATGTTTCCTTGTGTTTATGCAAAATCAAACATGATTTCCTTTGATTCATCGTTCTTAATTTTAACAATTATTTGTACAAGTGTCAATCTAACTACGACATTCCATTCAACTGGCAATATAATAGGCTAACCTTTCCCAGCCCATAATGTTTAACAAAGTGTAAATTAACTTCAAAACATACCTTATGTATCTAAGATAAGTAGCTCAAATGATTATATATATATATATATATGTATGTATATATACATATATATATATATATATATATCAAGATTCTCTTTTTTAACTTCAAATAATGGAGAAGCATCTATCTATCTAGGGCTTTACATAACACTCTACTTAGCAGTAGACCCAGGTAGTGGTAGGTGTTAATTTACCCAAAGTACATGGCCCGAGGGGCAAGACCTCACAAAATCAGGTTTACTACCTCAAGCAATATCATAGATATACTTGCAAATGCTTTAAGTAATGCTCAAGAGCATTTCTTTAGTTAAGTTACTACCATAAGAGTCTTGGTTATCCATTATAGACTAATCAAGTACTAATTTACCCAAGGTAAGTGGTCCAAGGAGCCAGACATGATTGAGATTCCGTTTAGTACTTAGCCTAGTAGATAAATATTAATTTACCCAAGGTATGTGGTCTGAGGAACTAGGTATAACCGAGGTTCTGTTTAATGCTCAAATAACCATAGAAGTATTAATTTACCCGAGGTAGGTGATTCGAGGAACCAGCCATGACCCAGGTTTCGTTTAATACTTAGATAAATAAAAAACATTAATTTACCACAAGCATGTGATCTGAGGAACCAAGCATAACCAAAGTTCTGTTTAACACTTAAATAAATAAAAAATATTAATTTACCCAAGGCATGTGGTCTGAGGAACCAGGCATAACCAAGGTTCTGTTTAACACTTAGATAAATAAGAACACAATATATAATAGTAGAAACAAAAATATGGCAAAAATGCATTTCAATAATAAACCTTCGTAGGTTATTTACATTCCATGGGCATGGTACAACATTTTCATCTAGATCTTCTAAAACCAGCCACTGAGGTGATGCGGTATGGTCCTTCCCAATTAGGTCACAGCTTTCCTCAATAAGGGTTCTTCGCAGTACTCACAACCTTTCTCAACACCAAGTCTCTTTGGGTTAAGGGCCTTTCCCTCACCTTCGTATCATATCCTTGCTTAAGCTTCTACTAGTAATATGCCAGAGGAACCACAGCTGCTTCCCTTTGTTCATCAACCAAATCTAGGTTTCTTTCCAATAACCTATCATTGTTATCAGGGGTGAACATGCTCGTCCTTAGTGTTGGGAACCTAGTTTCTAAAGGGATCACTGCCTCAGTCTCGTACGTCATTGAGATGGTTGTTTTCCCTATTAACTGACAAGGAGTAGTCTGATATGTTCAAAGAATATGTGGCAGCTCTTCCACCCATTTACCTTTTGCCTCGTCCAACTTCTTCTTAAGTCCAATTACTATAACTTTGTTAACTGCCTTAGCCTGCCTATTTCCTTGCGGATAAGCTGGAGTTGAATATCTGTTTTTAATGCCTAATTCATAGCAGTACCTCCTAAAGGCTTTGCTGTCAAATTGGAGTCCATTATCGGAGATAAGGGTATAAGGAATCCCAAAACGAGTGATAATGTTCTTCCACACAAACTTCTTTACATCCAAATCTCTAATAATAGACAGTAGTTCAGCTTCCACCCACTTAATGAAATAGTCAGTCCCGACTAGAAGTCATCTTTGGTTTCCTACAGGTTTAAAAAAAAATCCTACAATATCCAAGCCCCATTGAGCAAATGGCAATGAACTAGACAGAGGATTGAGAACTCCCCCTAGCTGATGAATGTTTAGAGCAAATCTTTAGCATTGATCCCAAACTCCAGTGTTTCTTTTTGCATACTTGGCCACAATACTCTTGAGTTAAGGCCCTATGGGATAGTGACTTTCCCCCTATGTGACTTCCGCAGATCCCTTCATGAAACTCCTCCAGAAGTGGCTCTATTGCTTTGGGATGGACATAGAGTAAGTGCAGTCCAAAAAAGGAACTTTTGTACAACCTTTGTCCTCGAACAACCAAAATTTGCTTCTCCTTTCTCCTCAGGTAGAGTACCTTCTTTGAGAAACAGGACCAAAGGACCCATCTAGCTAGGATCGACCACAATCTGGTGAACCTGGACCTTCTCCTTCTCCTCTTCGATAGGCTTATGCAATTCTTCAACGAGTATAACTCGAGGTAAACCTTGTCCAGAAAAGGTTGCCATAGTAGCCAGAGAGTCAGTATGAGTATTTTTACTCCTCGAGATTTACTGCAAGGTGAAAAACTCAAAACTTGACTACAAACTCCTAGCCTTGTTCAAATATCCTTGCATTCTCGAATCCCTAGCTTCCAACTTTCCCTTCACTTGGCCCACTACCAACCTTGAGTCCGAGAACACATCCATTGCCTTTCCTCCCATTTTCTAAACCATGGCCATCCCTACCAACAAAACTTCATACTTAACATCATTGTTTGTGGTTGAGAAACCTAACCTTAAAGATTTCTTAATAGTGATCTCATCTAGGAATATCGTAATTAGCCCCACCCTAGATCCTCTTAGATTAATGGCACCATCAACATACAGTTTCCAAGATAAGGGTCCTTGTAGAGAAATTGCACCAACTGATTTTCCTCCCAAGTTCTGCACCTCATCCTTCATCTCTGATGGAGATTCAATAAATTCCACCACTAAATCTTCCAAAAGTTAGCCCTTAATAGAGGTTTGAGGCATATACTTAATGTCAAAGGCCCCTAAAATTGTTCTCCACTTGGCAACCCTCCCTGTATAATCAACCTTTTGGAGCAATGACTGAAGAGGAAGCTGGGTTAAAAACACAACTGTGTGAGGTTGGAAATAATGAGGGAACTTCTGTGTAGCATGCACCACGGCCAAAATAACCTTCTTTAATGGCAAATAATGAACCTCTGCTTTGTGTAGTGACTTACTCATATAATAGACTGGCCGCTGTACTCTATCATCCACCCTTACCAGTACCAGAATAACTACATGGAAAGCTACAATAATATAGGCGAAAATAACCTCTTCCTCCTCAAGCTTGGACATAATGGGTGGTTGAGAAAGTTAATCCTTCAACTGTTGGAAGGCCAAAACACACTCCTTTGTCCACTCAAATCCTTTCCATTTGTGCAAAAATTGGAAGAAAGGTTCTAAGAGATGAATCGGTTCAAAGCTGTAGTCATTCCCGTCAACTTTTGAACTTCCTTGGGATTTCGAGGGGATTGTAAATTATTGATTGCCTTAATCTAATCTGGATTAACTTCAATTCCTTAATGAGTGACAATATAACCCAGAGGGCATTATTTTGTAATGGATTAACTTCAATTCCTGGATTAACTTCAATTCCTAATCATCATCCTGTGATAAATGGATCTGGCATTCTTCAGTCTAAAAGGCTTTATTTTGTAATGGTAATTCTTAATGGACATAACAAAAGTAGTCTTCTCCTGATCATTCAGAGCCAATGGTATTTGATGGTGCCCTTGAAAGGCATCCAAAAAGCTCATCTGAGTGTGACCAATTGTTGCATCCACCAATTGGTCTATCTGAGGTATAGGAAAATAATCTTTGGGGTAGACCTTGTTCAGATCTGTGAAATTTACACATACTCATCATTTCTTATTCTTCTTCTTTACCACCATTATGTTGCCCAGCCACTCAGGGTAACATACTTCTTTTATTGATCCTGCCTGCTTAAGTTTGATCACCTCTTCTTTAATTGCATTAGAATGTTCCTTGGAAGAGCTTCGAGGTGGTTGCTTCTTGGGATTGATATATGGACTAACGTTCAGATGATGGCAGATGAAATTTGGATCCACCCCAGGAGCTTCATAAGCACTCCATGCAAACACATCAACATTCTTCTTGAGAAAAGTAACCAATTCTTCTTTCTCCTGAGGAGGTAACTAAACTCCCACTTGGTAAAACTTCTCCTCATCTTCATCAATGACAATTTTTTCTAACTCTTCACACTTTGCCCCTTCCACTACCACATCTGCGAACAGGACTGTCCTCCTTGATTGCTATAAATCCCTCTCCGCGGAGGCCAAGGATTCACCTCCAGATTGATATCTAATTGCAGCCACCAAACATTGCATGGCCATAGATTGAGTGTTGATCAGCTCCTCAACTTGATTTCCTAATGGATACTTCACCTTTAAGTATAAGGTAGAAGAAACAACCCCCATGGCATGAAGCCAAGGTCTTGCTATAATAGCAGTGTAGGGGGAATATGCATCTACCACAATAAAGTTCACTTCCACGACTTCTGACCTTGCCTGAACCTGTAATCTAATTTGGCCTTTCAGGACGACTATCTTCCCATCAAACTCCACTAAAGGAGAATCATAGCAGCCAGCTCCCTGGGCCTAAGCTTGAGCTCGTTATATAGATTAGGGTACATGATCTCTACACCACTGCCTTGATCTATCAACACCCTCTTCACATCATACCCTCCAATCTTGAAGGTAACCATCAGAGCATCATCATGTGGCTGTAGGGTTCCCACCTTATCCTTATCAGAAAAGCTTAAAGCTAGTCGGGCTTCCATTCGACCTCTCTTAGGATTAGGGTCTTCAGCCAATGGCCGAGCTATATACATCACCCTAGATGGATAAGAACCAGTCCTACCTGGGACAACAAGAATAACATTGATCATACCCAGAGGCGGTCTCGAAGAAGCATCCCTCTAATGTCCCAACCCCACGTGGCTCCCCTGTCCATTGGGCTGATACAAAAATCGCTTTAACTTCCCAATTTTAACTAGCTGCTCAAGATGATCCTGTAAAGTCTTGCATTCTTCTGTAGTGTGTCCTCAGTCCTTGTGGTATTGACAATGAAGGTTTTGGTTGTGCTTCATAGGATCCCCACCCATCTTATTTGGCCACTTAAAGTATGCCTCATTCTTTATTTTCTCCAATATTTAATGCACAAGCTCTCTAAACACAGTGCTAACTACTTGGGTGGTAGTAGGTCTAGTATGCCTAGTGAAATCTCTCCTAGGTCGATTGTTATTTTACCTCTCTAATCTATTATCCCTTCGGTCTTGGGAAACCACTTTAGCCTCCTTTGCCCTTGTTGTTGATCCTCTTTAACCCGCTTTTACTCATCAATTCGATCCATGAGTTGACATACACTCTTGATAGGCTTTCTTGTCAAGGACTTCCCTAAATCGTGCTTGGAAGACAAGCCGACCTTGAAAGTTCTTATCGCCACATCATCAAAATTTTTATCTATTACATTAAACATCTCCCAATACTTGTCTGAATACGTCCTCAGGGTCTCTCCCTTTCACATGGTCATAGACAGAAGGGAATCCAAGGGACGAGGAACATTACTACAAGTAATAAAACTAGCTCCAAAAGCTCTAGTAAGCTCCAGAAATGAGTTGATTGAATCTTCCTTTAAACCATCAAACCATCTCATTGCCACTGGCCCCAGGATCTATCCTACCATTATACATGGTAAACATTGGATGAGTAAACTGCTGAGGAAGCTTTCCTCCTTCAATCCTCCTTGTAAACGGTGATTTAGAAATCTGGAGCAAGGTCCTGCTCATAGCATCATTACCCAGGCCCCTATAAGATCGACTCTTGCTTCTCCACCTATAATGGCAGTCCTCATCATAAGAAAAAGACTTACTGGAGGGAGTCCTTGACCTGGGCCTGTAGCTATTATCATTATCATCATCAGAGGAAGGCTCTGAGCTAGAAGGAGTCCCTTTTCATTACTTACTGCGTAATTTCCTTCGTAAGTAATCTATTTCTAACTGCATATTCCTGGTGTTTACTCCATGGGACACGTGACTCCTACTTCTAGACTGACTCCTACTTGTATGGGTGGTGTGTATACTAACCTCACGATCTTTCCTTTGCTCAAGATTAAGAAATTGATCTTGACGTTGGGATCCCATAGATTCTTCACGGTTTGGCCCTAAACCTAACATGGTTAAATGGTGAACTCAAGAATGATCAACTCCCCACAGACGGCGCCAATTGTAAGGACCCGTTTTGCTCCCACAGCCCAAAATAAAGGTCCATGGCCCAAAGAGCCCAAGACAATGAATTTGTAGAGAGTGGGTTTGAAGTTGAACTCTCAATGAGTTAGGTTGATCACAATCACAGTAGGTTAATTGTTATTAGAAAGCATAAACAACAATATGAGCAAGGAAAATCCTCCTCAGCAAAGTTCGAGGAAGGTTGTTCTTATATATTTCTCTTAAACTTTAACCATAATTACAGTTCTAGAATGTACAGTGATTTTTCTACAAATTATCCAATTCCCCCCACTGTAATGGGGTTTTTCTTCTATATATTCCCTTTTTTCATTCCATCTCAGCCCTTCACGTGTAGATCATATTACTGACTTTGATATTTTCCACATCAGCACCTTCCCGTAGTCTTAATGGGTAGCTGTAAGGCTGAATATTACTGTTCAGGTATCACCTCCACCTTAATGTGACCAAGGAGTTAGTTGCAGAGCATTTAATATGGTGGCAACAACATTCTTCTAAGATATTTCTTAACTCTCTTTTGTCTTATCCCTTCCTAATGTTTATTCTTGCCAATATGATCATTTGGTGCCTTATTCTTGACGAAAGGTTAGAGTTATGGCCTCTACTCTGTTTAGCTAAAGAGATACTTCTCCTTGGACAACACTTCCAGTTCCCCATGACTGAACTCCTTCTATGATCCACTATCCTGTATGTCTCCATCACTATTACCTTTCCTCAGACCACTTGATGTTCTCGGACACGACCCACAGCCCAATACCCACATCTGGGCCCTTTATCCCTATAACATCCATCTAAAAATAAATATTTTTTTACATCCTAGAAGTAGTGCATACACTTCAAGTCTTCAATCCACAGTCAAAATAATATAGTTCGATTTCCAATTATATTAGGGTTTGTAAAGTTTCAATTTCCAATTTCCAATTATGCTAGTAAGTTTTTGTAATTACTCACTTTTCTTTTTAAGTTTAAAAAATAAGTTGGATATAAAAGGTATTTGACAAATTTAAAATAAAATAAATATTTATTTTGTTATACGAGTTAAACGAGTTGTGTTAAATGAGTCATTTTAGGTTGACACGAATAAATTGGCATGTCAAACATGTCTATTGCGGGTTGACCTGCTTATGACTCGTTTCTTATTGTGTTGCTTTCGAGTCGACTCATTTATGACCCAAACTCGTTAAAGCCCAACCAGCAAAAACCTGAGTCGAATTTGTGTCGTGTTCGCGGGTTGGATTGAACATTGACACCCCTAGTTTTGATGGGTTTGAGATTTAGGTAATATTGGAAACTTGATTTAATTAATATTCGAGTTAATTATAAAAATTCATAATATTAATTATTGTGCAACAACATAAGCTCTAACATTAATAGTTGTGATTTGGAATGAGTGAAAGCACATTCACACAAACAAGAAAATAAAAGACTTACATGAGAAAACAATATTTAACATGGTTCGGCTAACCCCTTGCTTACAGTCATGGGTAACACCAACCAAAATCCCCTATCAATGATATGGTTACAACCACACTTAACCAAACCTCACAATACTCAAAACTCACACAAACAACACTCACAAATCTCACTAATATAAACAAAACCTCTCACAAACACAAACTGACAAACCTCATAATCCCAAAACCCAAATACACCCAATAAGTCTCTTGCACTCACAAAACAAACAAACTACACAAACATAGGTATCTTTCAAACCAAAAAAACTTACCAAACTACTATTTGAAGAAACCCACTGTGTTTATCTAAGAGGTTTTTCCTCTCCTGGGTAAAGGCCATTAAACCCCTGGACCCTAATAATATTACCTTTTTTGGTAAGGTTTCAATTTTATTCCCTGATGGATATGATATATCCAATTGCTTTTTCAACTAAAAAACCTTTTTCCTTTCATATGTAGAAGAGTCCTTGTCTTTCACACCAATGAAAATTCTTGTCTTTTAGGCCAAGGAAAAATGTTTCATTCCATGCCAAGGAAACCAAACCAAAACTAATTAGGAATTTGTGACAATTTTTAACATTACTATATTACAACTTCCTAGATTTCTATAAAGTTCACCTCCATTTACTCACTCTTTCTAAACTCATGTTGCATGAGACAATTTTATACAAATTGAATGGTTAACACTTAACATTATACAATTTTTATTAAGATTAAATATAGTGGTCTTAGTGTTTATCAATACTATTTATTTTTGGCTGAATTAGTGTGTTAATAATTAAATGTAGTTAGTTAAATAGTATTTTAAAACTTAACATTATTGAATAATTTAAAATTTATCCCATCTGGCCCCAATGACAAAAGCATATAAAAAAGGAAATTTAAAATCTCAAATATATGTACGATGGATTTGAAATAAATTTCCTACAATTTTAATAATGTATTTATATTTTTAATGGGTTTGGGTTTGAAAATACTTTCTTTCATCACAATCTAGTCCTTAACATTTAAGAATTTGTTGAACTCATGTTTTTGCACTTTATTCTTTTCCATGGCACTAATTTGGCACAAACTATGCTTGAAGTCTTATCTCAACTTAAGCAATTAGCGTTGTATAATCCTTAAAAAAGAGATTGGATAAATAAAACCATGAATAATAAAAGTAAGGAAATATTGTTCTAGTAACTTTATTTAAGTGTTGTAGAAATATGAACGGATAAAAAGTATTGTGGAAATAAATGTTGTGTTGTTTAAACAACGAAAACTGTTGTTTAAATAACACAACCAAACATGCCTTAAATAATCAGAACAACCAGAGTTGAATACTACTGTAATTGAGTGGGTAAACAACAAATTAAGTTCTTAACAATCCAAACAGTTCCCGCTCTTTGTAGCTGATCCCTATGCAAACACCATATAATATGGTCAGCATTGGTTTCATTGATTTGAAAGCAGCTACTTTGACTTTCTGTTTGGTTGGCAAATAAATATGACATCCAGTTGAGACAGTTTATATTTCCTTTTTATCAAAACCAATCCTTTCCCTTTCGATAGTTTACTAGTTGTGACAGCAGTAGTTGTAACCTGTAAGCAATTTCCACCCCTCCCAAGTTTTGACTCATGTACCCAACAATGAAAAGGTTTGAGAATTGAGACACATTTACTTTAAAAAAAAGAAGAAGATAATTTACCAGTTAAAACTGCAATACATCTGTATAGATTAGTTGGCGAAGAAGAAAAGCCTTATTTTCTTCACAAACAAATGCTAGACCGGGTTGACATATATTCAGAGAAGTTTTTTTTTTTTTTTTTTTGGATTACTCTATTGGTCCTATTGGATGATACAGGGGATCAATACTCAATTGTAATCCTGCCAATTATTTTATTGGTGTATGATCTGTCAAAGAACTTTAGGCTGCATATTTCAACTTGTTATCCCATGTTTTGCTATATTTTAATGGATTAGTGAACCAAATGCTGATTCTCAACAATGATTGAAGATGATTTTTTTCTTTTTGTCAATCTCATCAAATGATTCATCGTTGATCATAATCAGAAGGGTGAGGATATTTTTATTTTTCAATATATGCAACATGTGGCACAAGGGCACAGGCACAGCACTCATTAAATTTCTACCCAGGTGTCCTTTCATTTTTTTTTTTTCTACTTGAATTTCCCACATTTCATTGTGAGCTAATTCTATGGTCAACAATTGTGTATTAATTTTGGAATGGTTGGAATTTTGACACAACAATGGGCCTGATGAAGGTGATGCATTGCTTGAGACATTCACCTGTCGGTAGAGAGGCATGAGAGATAACACCGACAACTTGCTCTAATTTTTTTATGATTCTCATCAAACGTTTTCTTAAGCCTTGTATGATGCTATACTTGTCTTTTATGAAATGTCCACAGGTTCTACAACGGAGCAACATGTGGGAACCTTCTTCAATTGCTACTTGTATGCATTATAATTTAGGCGAAAACCACATTTTCATCTCTATATTTTCATGCGATTTCCACTTTAGTTCCTATCTTTTATTTTCACTACTTTTAGTCATCACTTTGAAAAACGCGTTCCGTTTTAATCTTTGCCGTTACTCATTTAACAGAATTATTCTATGTGGCAAACGGTCCATTAAAATAATATTTAAAAAATTATTTACATTTTTAAAAATGCTACATTAGCAATTTAATTTTAAAAAAAAAAAATGCCACGCCAGAAAAAAATAATATAAAAATTTCTAACCTAATTATTTTTTAAAAAAAGAAAAGAAATTAGTTAAATTATTATCATTTTTTTTTTGGAAGAACATGAAGAACTCAGATCTATTTGTTCTTCATTTTCTTTGTGTTCTGCCCCAAAAGATTGACTCATATTCTTAGCATTCAACATCTTTCCTAGAAAATTTTCACACAAGCCACATCAAGCCACCGATCCTACAATCCGAAACCCACATGAACAGATCAGACCACCAATCAAAAACAATGGCGGTGACCTGAGCTATATTCACCATAACCGATAAAGGAATCACAATCATCAAAACCTTCTTCTCCTTATCTTGCAAATACGGCTTCAAAAATGACCATCCAGTTTCGATCAAAACGATCAGCGTGAAGAGTGTGATTCCTTTCAAGAAACTGAAGATATAGAACAACACGTCCCAACCGTGAGCGCTACCGGTGCACTTGACGTACAATTTGTCTTTGGCTTCACAGAGAAGATTTAGAGCTTTAAGAATCAAAACCACGAGCATGAAGAAATGGATACGGAACACGGTCAATCGCTTCTTGTACAAAATGGAGATCCAAAGCTCGGCGAGGAAGAAATAGCCCAAGGATAACAAGAAGTAAACCCTAGGTAAAATCGTTTTTCCGAAGGAGAGGTAGTCTCGCCATTGCCTCTTCCCATCGAGATTGTACATTGCCGATCTCACATCCATCAAAACCTTGAGCTGGTTCCCGAAACAGTTGGCGAAAACCAGCGTGAACTAATTGGCGTCGGTTTTGATGAAAACTGTACTGAAGCTGTCGCCGTTTTTCTTCAGGTTTGAGAAAGTGAAAACCAGCTTCACCAAATCGGAGAGGAGAGCGCACATGACTTCTCCATCTTCAAGTTGCTGGAGCACGTGCATCCATGCATCTCGGGTACAGAGAAGGAACTCGACTTTTGTGAAATTTTTTTGGGAAAGATGTTAAATGCAGGAATTTTGTGTTCTTGAGTTCTTGTGTGAAAATTTTCTAGGAAAGATGTTTAATGCTAAGAATATGAGTCAATCTTTTGGGGAAGAACACAAAGAACACATATATCTGAGTTCTTCATGTTCTTCCAAAAAAAAAAGAAAAAATTTAGTTTAACTAATTTCTTTTCTTTTTAAAAAAAAATAATTAGGTTAGAAATTTTTATATTATTTTTGTCTGACATGGCTTTTTTTAAAAATTAAATTGCAGATGTGGCATTTTTAAAAATGTAAATAATTATTTTAATAGACACGGTAGCATTTACTATTGGACTATTTGCCATTTAAGATAATTCTGTTAAATGAGTAACGGCAAAGATTAAAACGGAACTCGTTTTTAAAGTGAGGACTAGAAGTAGTGAAAATAAAAGATAGGGACCAAAGTGGAAATCACATAAAAATGTAGGAATGAAAATGTGGGTTTCGCCTAAATTTAATCAATGAGTTTCAATCACCTAATAAATTATTTGACAAGTGATTTTTTTTTTTTTTTTTTTTTGTGCTTACAATAAAAGGAGGAGAATTTGAATTCTCATAAAAAAAAAAAAAAAAAAAAAACTGAGTTTTGTTTATAAGAATATCTTGCCTTGAGACATCGAAAATATTTGCCCATCCCACTGAAAATAGAAAATTTCTTGTAAATATTAATGCAATATAAGTGATTACATATATATCGCTTATAATTTGAGGAAAATGAAAATTTTAAAAATATAAAGAATAAATTCTCCATTTTAACAATGAAAATCTGAAAAATGGATTTGAAAATCATAAATACAAGATTAAAATATAAATGATCACAATAAAACACAACCAGGGTATGAATGCCGCCCAATGATTCCAAAATATACTAAAAATTTTCAAAATTTGTGACCTTGCTTGGTTCCAATCTAACACTAATAAAGGACAGCTACTCAAACAAGCTCTTTTTTCTTTTTCTTTTTTTAATTAATTTTTTTTTATTCCCTTCATTTAGTTTAGGGGTGTCCACGGGTCGGGTGGGTCGGGTTTGTGCCCAATCCGCAACCGACCCGCCGGAGATCGGGTGGGGAGCTGCCGGACCCGCAACCGACCCGTGTTAGGGTCGGGTTTTACAGGTCGGTTTTTCGTCGAGTGAGCGGCAGTTTCGGGTGAAGCCGAAACCCACTGGAGAGGACCCAAAAAAATAGAAAAACGCCGATATCTCTCTCGATCCAGCGAAGATCCGGTGCGATCTAGCCGGATTTGGCAGAGATTTCACCAAATCTGATGTTTTTTCCCCTAAATCTAGTGTTTTAGTCGCCGAAATACGCCAAATTGTGCCGGGAAGGTCGTCGGAAAACTTGAAATCTCAGCAAGTCGTTCTCTCTTCGGGCGGGTCAGGCTGAACGGGTTTTGAAGGAAGGGAACCGAAACCAAACCGCTGATGTCGGGTTTTAGAGCTCGTCACCCGCGTCCGACCACCTTAGCTGTCGGATCGGGTCTTGACGGGTCAGTTTCGGTCGAGTTGGTCAGTTTTGACGGGTTCTCGGTTTGCCTGGACAGCCCTAATTTAGTTATTGGAATGTAAGTTTGTGGCAAGCCTTTTAGATTAAAAAATATATTTTTTCTGATAAATTTGTGGCTCTATAAAACATAGAAGGGTTCTTTTTGTTGAGGAAAAATACAAGGGCTCTTCTGACAATCACATTTTTTTATGCCTAAAATTAGTAGGGTCAACCAAGAGATACAATCCCGCAAGACAGGGTTGCAGATTCTTTATATAACTTTGCTTTGCTGGTATCGCCGGAGTACATGATGTCAGGCATGACAGCCAAAAAAACCATCGTACTTATAGTTTATCAATCTTACTGTTTCTTTGGTTGACTTCCAACTTTACTGCGAAACACAATGGCCCATCTTCATCTAGGACTTACATTTACATTGGTTTCCTTAAATGGACCATTAAAGTTTTCAAGTTGCAACACAATTGGAAGCAATAATGGTCTGAATTCTTTCATCGTAACTAATAAAGCCTGTTCAAATGAATGTGTCATTCGTAACTAAAATTTTAGAACATTTTCAAATGAATGTTTTATTTGTGGAGACGCGAGACTAGTGTAACTTAATTAGCATCTTTCAATATTTTAACAAACACATTTAAAATTAAAATTACCCTCTCCAACTACCAAATTATTAACTAATTATAAAATTTTGTCTTAAAAACCCCAAAAAATATTGATATTTAAAACTTGTTAACGAAAGTTTGTAGAGTTTGTGTATATATGACAAAATATTAGTTGAGATTATATCAACAAGTCTAGCGACATACACTCTTGCACACATTTTGTCATAACTAGTACACATGTTAAGTAATAATTGAATTAATAATTTTCAAAGTGGTGCTATAGTGATCTCCAAGTGTAGGTGGTGTAATCTAATTACACATAAATAAATGTGCAAGTTATGTTAAAGTGTGTGGCCAAATATGTGTTCATAGAAGATTATATTTATTGTAATCTATTCTTAAAATTTTTAGCCTTGAAATAGTTATTTTTCATCTCTAAATAATATTTTTTAAAACTCCCTCAACAAATTATTCACTCCTTTCGCTGTTTCATTGTAGTCAAAAATCAAATTTGACTAATTGGCACTATTTGACTAATATCACATAGCACTATTTGTGATTGACCATGGGAGGAAGGACACGACTAATTGGCTATAATTTGAGCTTTCTCCCTCTAATTAGAGTATTTGAACCTTAACATATCAAAGACCTTTAAGGTAAACCTACCACCAATTTTTAGGCCTTCAATTGGCACAGAAAAAGCCTGCCGACCTATGCAATGGTACTTTGTTCTTGGGGCACACATATCACCTACTTGGTCCGGGTCAGAATTCTTTCTCTGAGTTGAATCTCCTAAATTAGGCAATTACAGGTTAGCTAGTTTTTTTTTTTTTTTGGTTTTTCCGCAGTGTTTTTTCAAAACTTTCAACCAGAGATTAATCACTGTTCGCGACGGATGGGCTCATAACAGGATAAATCGTTGGCCTAAAGAGTTTTTTCAAAGTACTGGTGCCTGGACTTGAACTAGGGAGCTTCTAGTCAAATCCAAAACAGCCACTGGGTTACAGGTTAGCTAGTTTAAATTATATATTATGCAACATTGACATTTCTAAAACCTTGAAACTTTCCACATGTTCTGCATATGAAAATAAAAAAAAAAACTGAAATTCTTTAAAAACAAAATTCATTGCTTTGTTACTTAATTGATCTTATTTTCAAAGGGAGAGCAGACTTCAACTAATCATTGCTTTAAATACTAAAGTCTTCATGGTCGGCTACCCATCGTTCTCTTACATATAACCTCATCAGAGACATATATTCTTTCACACTCTCTCTCTCTCTCTCTCTCTCTCTGGCGTATAGATAAAAATACAAGCTCAAACATTCAAGCTGTTGCTAAGCTCAATTTCTGTTAATAAGCAAAATGGGGTGCAAGTTATCAGACAAGCCAAAGCCAAAGCACAGGAAGGGCTTGTGGTCACCTGAAGAAGACCAAAGGCTCCGAAACTATGTCCTCAAACATGGCCATGGCTGCTGGAGCTCCGTCCCCATTAACGCCGGTGAGTTTGCTATACCCCTTCATCAATGATCACGTTTAAGTACATTGCGGTACATGGTACCTTAATTAACAAATACGTATGGTAAAATAAAGGATTAGATGAGTTATCATGAGGTTATGGGATCATTTAATTACTTTGTTCATTGTAATTATAGCCTTTTATAATCAACTTTAGACTATAGCTTATAGTGTTCGGGTAGTTCTTACAAGCTCCGGAAGCAATGCTCCCTCCTCTCACATGGGACCCACCCCTCATGTGAGAGGAGAGAGCACCGCTCTCGGAGCACCTAAGTTTTTTCCTATTCACTCTATCATCCAAAAGTTAAAAAGTAATAAATTAGTGGATTGATTGGGTGATAGACACATATTCAAGAATCAAAATCAACATATTAGTTTTTATTAATATTCAGTACACATCCAACCAGTTCTTTAATATTTTTGTTTTTAATCTTGAAATATGTTTTGGATATATATGGATGGACATTGTAAATTATATTAAATTGAAATGGTGATTTCAAAATTTTATTGTTTAGAGTGCATTTTGCTCATAACCTCTTGAGTGGATAATTAAACTTAATCCAAAAGAAGATTACGAAGAACTACCTTGTATAAACCTATATTTGGATATTTTTTATAAGCCTACCTGTTTTCTATGGCATTGTTTTAATAGCAACAAATGTGCCTGGAATTTCATTGACTTGAAATAAGAGTGATCCAACCCAAATAAATACTTCCACTACCACTTCTATGAAGTTGAATTTGTTATTTTAACCAAAAAATAAAGTTGAATTTGTTATATTCTAAAGTTAATTATACAAGTGCCTTACTGAATGAAGACCAAGATGATTATTTTCTTATTCAGCCATCTACCTCATTTTATAGTTTTGTCCAAGAATATATAAATAACCAATTTAATTACAGAGTCCTGATCTACGGTAAATTGTGTGGCATACTGTAAAAAGTCTAACTTGTTTTTCATTTTTTTTCTTGATTGTGATAGTGTTAGAAAAGTTCTATATATATATTGATAACTTTGGCTGCTTAATAATAACTTTTACTCTTACTTTTACTTTTATTATAGTTAATTACTCGCTTAATTGTTCGGAGTTAGTAGGATGCTATCCTAAGTCAGTAGCAAAATTTCAAGCCCCCCCAAAAAAAGTCTGTAACAAATGTATTTCTGGTGGAATCTGAAATGTTCGAGTGAAAGAGATTGATTATGACCTTTTTTTTTTCTTTAGTAGACAGAATATGACTTCTACTTGAATTGACTGAAACACCCTCATCAGTTGACTTTTCTCCCATCTTCATCACAAAGTGTAACACTTTTCTCGCAGGCTTGCAGAGGAATGGAAAGAGCTGCAGATTAAGGTGGATTAATTACTTGAGACCAGGATTGAAACGAGGGATGTTTATCAAGCAAGAGGAGGAGACAATTCTGACCCTGCATCATATGTTAGGCAACAAGTAAGAAAGAAGGGTGCACTTACTTTTGTTTTATTTTTTAATTTAGCTTTGCTAATTAGTGATTAAAAATTCTAGAATAACATTCAACAATTCTATATTCAAAGGTAAAAACATGGGTACTTCTCAGTCCATGATGATAATATAAAATTAGAAGTAGCCATCATGACAGATACTTGCAAGTCATCTCAATACACCAATCAACTGTGAGGTTATAATCTTTGTGACCATGACAATCATGCAAGCAATGCAATTTGCTCACTATTCTCAAGGGTGGCACAATTGTCATGATGATGTTTTATGAAGCTGAGATTGTTTATTTGAATCTTCCCTTGTCTTTTTTTTTTAATTTTTTTTTTTTTGGAGTCAAACTCACTTATGGCTTATGGAAAAAAAAAACAAAAAAACAAAAACAAAAACAAAAACAAAAACAAAAAAACCCTTACTCACTAGGTTGAATCTATTGGGCTACGTAGAAGGAAAATTGTTAAAAGTTAAAATGGTACAATAATTTTTATATTTTAATCAGTAGGTAGGGAGAAAGTGATGACTAAGGTTAGCACATGTAATGTAAGAGTTTTGTGCGGGGAAGTCTTGATGATGAATGGAATAAGAAAGTAAACCTAATTGTTTTATCCTATGATGATGCCTAGTAATTGTACCACTGCAAACCAAGTTAGAGATTATCGGAGGGCACAGGCTTAAGTTAGAGAGGGTCGCTCTATTTTTTGAAAAACTTAGAGAGCAGGAGTAATTTTTATTTCAATATGAGCTCACCTTTGTTGATAGTAGAACGATCTCTTTTAATAAGGTTGAAGAAGACCTCTGATTAGATGTCTATCAGAAATCTTCCTAATCGAAGCTCTTACTTGTCAATCAAGTAATCTCGCTCTTTGAGATGACTTGAATTAAGGAGATTATTTGGGGATTAAATCTCTCTTTTTTTTTTCTTTTTTTTTTTTACGAGTCTTTGTTTGACCTAGCTCTATGATTAACTTATTTTAGCCTTTAGGCATATCATAGTGCATTTTTGTTTTATAGGTAACCCGGTAATTAAGAACATGTAGTAGTATACAAGAACTATTTTTTGTTATAAACAACAATGATAAAGGTAATACCGTTTGTCATTGAGCAGGTGGTCTCAGATAGCACAGCATTTGCCTGGAAGAACAGATAATGAGATTAAGAACTACTGGCATTCTTATTTGAAGAAGAAAGTGGCCAGAGCTGAAGAAATGGAAGATCATACCAAAACACAGTATACTAATTCAAGCTCAGATACTGTGGATTCTTCAAACTCTCCCAAAAATCCCAGAATTGGAATTCCAAATATTTGTAATTCACTTGAACACATGGAAAAATCACCAACAAATGGTTATCAGACACCTAAAGAGGCTAACTGTAGCCCCTTACCAAAGCTTTTATTTGCCGAGTGGCTTTCCTTAGATCATGTTCAAGGTGGGAGCTTTGCAAATTCTGCCGAGGGACTAATTGCTACAGATGCATTTTCTCATAATTCAAACTTCCAATACACTCCCATGCAAGTTTTTTCATCCAATGAAGGAACATATAGTGGTGAGTTTCACAATGGGCTAAGCCATGGTTCAGCCAATACTGAGACATTCAATTTACAATATAAGTTTGAGGATCAGATTTCAGGAAATGGGTTTGTTGATTTCATCTCTGGGGGTGATGCATGTAGTGATTTCAACATGAATAATGGTGTAATGTATATCTGAGGACTAAGGGCAAGTTTCTGGGCAACTGAGGAAGAATAACTTCTAATTACACTTCTTGTAATAATATTGATACTAATAAAAGGCCACTATACAATTTATCTGAAATTAATTTCTCCTTTGACCATAAAATAGGTCATTAAAAACCAGTCAAGTTTAATTAGTGGTTATTCTTCCATGGAGTTGCTTTTGGGGACACCCTTATTCATTTGCTTCAAATACAGTGCCTAGCAATTTGTGATCTTCTTGTGTTGCTTGGACTCGTGTATAAATATGATTCAGAAAGTGTACAAGTGGTCCTTGATGTGGTGATTCTCTTCTATTATGTGTCTAATTGCTTATCAATCACACAATAGTTACCTGAAAGCTTGTTCTTGGACCCGAAATTAAATCTAAGGGATTTTGGCTACAAATGACAACCACTTACAGATTGTATTGTCATTCCCGTAGCCCATCAAACTTTTTATCATACATGTACCTTTGTAAAGTGCAACCGTGGTGAGATTTTTAAAAGAAGTTAAAAATTACATTTGAAGGTTAGGACGGGAGGCATTTGCTACAAATTAGGTTGCTTTAACAATGACCTTAACCATTCTTAGAGTGCTTGCGACCAAAAATCAAGAATCTGTTTCAAGACCAACTTATGTGTGTGTGTGTGTGTGTGTGTGTGTGTGTGTGTGTGTGTGTGTGTGTGTATTTTGATGAATAACTTGTATGTGTATATAATTGCAAGACAAAAGCTCTCCACATAAAATGGCATGTTGTGGTAGATTATATATGCCAAATGGATGATTGGTCATTCATTTTGGAACCATTTGAAGCCATTGTTCTTTGATTGCTAATTGCTTCTGTATGCATCCTTAAACTATCAAAATCACATAACAAAACTAAATAAGATCAAAGTGTGAGAATCTTACAGTTCCCCAGTCTTTATTCAACATCCGTATTGGGTTTATGATAATGGTTTTAAAACTTAATTGTTGGGCCAGCTGTATCTTCTATATTATATAGCAACATGGCTTTAAGAGAAACAAAATTTTCACCTAAAAAAGGTTCTGGTTCCATTGACTTTACGAAGAATTCAAACCATAGAACATTTTATAACAGCACCATTGTCGTTCTACAAAGCATAGGGTTGTAAACAAAAGAGCCCAGCTTTACCTGCCTCATCCAGCTGGGGCTTATACAAAGTCAAACATAAAAATGAATAACAATTGAAGGGTTTGTGAATTATATGCACCCTAACCTCATTAGGCAATTGATTACATAACAATGTGTGTACATGCTTGATTGATCATTAGGCCAATCGGATTATTCTAATTACAATGAATAGAACAAAGTTACATCTTTCAAATTTATATTTGTGCTGAACTAGAAAAGGACTAAATCATGACTTGCGCAAACTCATACATTTCATGAAATTATGATGTGGTCTGTGAGTACTAAGCTAGCCCATAGAAGAACAACAGCAACTACGACAATTGTTGTGATAGGCGTCCACTTCAGGGCAATTACCTGTGAAGAAAAATAAATTGAAAATATTAAAAAAACTTAAAACTATGCTTTATTTGGGTGGTGATGAGAAATGAGAATACGATTGAAAAGAGTAGAAAATTTTTGCATGCCTCCAGGCGTGGGGAACTCCATATTGAGGACACAGTTTGAGGTGACACAAATATTCGATCTGATATTTCTGCCAAGAGAAGAAGAATAATACATGATTTATGTGTTTATTCATTATTAACAGATTGATGTGAAAATAAAAAAATAAATAAAAGAACATGAACTTCACCAGCATTTTGCCTTCGTTCTAAAATTTCAGAAATGTGTTTAGTAACAATATCTACATCTTGTTTCCTATTAGCATTAAGCTTTGATAGGTTGGCCTGCGTTCTTGTATCTATGTATTGCCTTCTGATATTCCCAATAATGCTATCTGAGAATTAAATTTCAGCAATATAGTTTCCAGAAAAAAAATATTGATAAGAGCATAAAACACAGAAGATTATAAATATCCGGCGTGGGAATTAGTGAATAAAATATATCATGTTCTCCTTGTTCTATAATTCAAGTGCTACACATCAATATCAACTTGTTGTAGTAAATAGAAATTACCAAACTTCACAAAGCTGTATGGTCTGGTGATTTTCTCTATGAGCCTATTATCAAACTTCTCAAACTCCTTTTGCAAATCTTGTAGATAATGGAAAGCTAGTATTCTTGGATATGAAGAATCGCACAATGTGATGAAGATGATTCCATTGTCAACCAAGTGGCTAGCTTAATGTCAAAACATTAAGTAAAATAGATAAATACCATCATCCCTTCATTATGATGATGAATGTTTTATACCAAGATCAACTTCATTAGTTTTGTTTATATTCCTATTAAAACCCAAAAAGAAAAAAAAAATAAAAAGAGAGGATGTAATGGAATTAATATATCATGATTTCAATCAAAAACTTTGAACCCCAATATTTCTATTATGACAATTGGCACATGAATTAGATGTCCAAAAAAATCGGAAATATTGCTAGTAATTATAATTAAAAATAATAATTACAAATCATACTTTTCATGAAATATCTAATGTGATATTATGTGAAACACAGTGCTTAATCGTTCTATGGAAAATAAAGTAGACAAGTAACAAAAGGAAATAAAGGATATATACTTGAAGCAGTGATGATCAATGTGAATGGTCATCATGGAATGTGCCAAGGCTCCTTTGGAGATTTCTTTGAGTATGAACTCTGCTTGTTGCTTGTAAAATAAGAAGTTGTTATTTTCCTCAATCGTATACCTAGGTCCTTGTGCAAGAGGCAACCCATCGCCCACTCTTCCAACAATCGTTAGCTTAACCATTTGCTAAGAAATATGAATCAGTTCTCCTTTAAGGTAATGAAGTTAGGATGGATTTGTACTTAAAAGGAAATGTCTTTTATAGAACAAATGGGGAAAGGAAGTAAGAGACTTGGAGCTGAAGTTATTCCTTGGGTGTGCGATAGAAATCAATTCCAGAGGAGAAAAGCAGTGTATATGTTGAGGGGGTAGCAAAAGTTTAAAAGATTCATTTCCTTTCTTGTTTCTTTTCCATCTTTTCTCTCCTATATCTACATACATATTATGCATGTAATTTAAGCTTGCTTTGGTATGACTTTTTTTTTCTTAGTGGGAATCAAGATGCAGCAAAATAATTAACTCAAATGAATTTGATTAAATTAATTTTTACATGATCATAAAATTTGCAGCCTAAGACCAAAACATATATTACCACAATATATTTCCAGTCCACCTAAGATCTCTTACCTTGTTGTGCCAAATCTCCTACGTACCAGCCTAGAGCATTTGTATTAGTGGAGGCATATGGTTAAAATGCTAAATTTAGCAGCAAGATATAACAAAAATAGTACAAAAAGCTAGTGCATTGATGGAGCTATAGCCATATCATTTGGCTGTTGCGCTACAGTGCACAGCTTAAAATAGCTGCACTGTAGCTAAGAAGGTTAAAAAAAAAACAATTTTTATTAAAAAATATTATTTTATTGTGTTAGTGGTAGTATTTGTTGTTTATTGTAGTAAATATATTATTTTATTGTAGTTGATATATTATATTTGTATAATGAGAATGTAAAGTAACTTTTTGTGATATTAAATTCCTAAATTTTTGCCTCCACAAGTGGATGTTCTAAGAACACCTTTAACCACCAATAACCACCTTTGATCTCTGGCATTCATTAGGCCTGAATAGTCATGTCAAGCCGAATCTACTCTATATGAAATCTCTCGCTTGGAGAGAGATTGTTGTTGTTCCTTACTTTCCAAGTCATATATTTTCCAAGCATGGAACAACGTAGTTTTTTGAAATTAAAATATGTATATAAAAATATGTGTAATATTATTTAAATATTAAAAACAATTTTTTAAATTACAGTAACAAACGGGCCTTAGAGTTTTGGAAGACACTACCATTTTTCAAGTGATCTCATGTCTCACTGTGACACATCATCAACTCGAAAAACATGTCTATTGGGTGTAGCCTTTATATTTTTTTCTTCTCCACTGGGCAGTACATTGCCCTTTTTTTTTTTTTTTTGGCAATTGCCTCTTCTCTTCTCTCTCTCTTTTTTTTTTTTTTTTTTTTTAATTTTCACTGGCCAGTATTGTTGCCCTTTTTCTTTTCTTTTTTTTTGACAGTTGCCTCTCTTTTTTTTATTCTTTTGATTTTCTAGGGCCTGGCGTGCCTCTCTTTTTTTCTTTTTTTTGGACAGTAACGTTGCTTCTTTTTTTTTTCTTTTGATTTTCTAGGGCCTTTTTTTCTAATTAGATGTGATTTTTTTGGGACATAATTTTTATTTTTTAATAAATTTGGGTGATTACTCTTTTTTTTTGTGGTTATTTGTCTTTTTTTTTTTTTAATTAGGCACCATTTTTTAACAAGGATATATGAGTAAATTTATTTAAACTCATTTTTTCATCCTTCCACTTTTTCAATCCCAACCTAACAAAAAGGGAAGAAAATAAAATCTTTTTTATCCTCCCACCATTTTCGATCTTCTCACTTTTCCATCCCTCCAACCAAATGGACCCTTAATGTAAAGGAAGTGGATTAAAAAGTTGGAATGTTAGGAAGTAAAATCAAAGTTACTCTAAACTTAAATAGTATAATTTGCAATTTACTCTAAGAATTTTGGTAAGCTTTCAAGTATTATCTTAAAATTTATGCTCTTTAGCCTAAGACTCGACCATTACCTTTAAAAGAGTATACTTTTTTTCATATGACAGGAGAGGAATTCTAATTTATATTCTCATAGAATACAATGGAATGGTATCATTAAATTAAAGAAATAATAGAATCGATCGATCAATCAATCAATATATATATATATATATATGAAAGTAGAAATTTCATGCGGGAAAGCATAAGATTCTGCGATGTGGCACATTTTATAAAAAGAATTGAAATACTCTTAAGCCACATCAGAGATAAGAAGAATTTAAAAATAATAAAAAAAAAAAAAAGACTCTAAATTTCTTTGGTTCAATTTTTCAAGACTAATTTTTGTTTCAATTGATTCAATGTTTCAAGACCTTTCTCATCTCTCTCTCTCACACAAAAAACTCTTTGCATTTCCATTTACCCTTCTAACTTCTACTCCTTTATATGCACATGCCCACAGCCTTTGACTAATTCATATTATCTCATCTCAAATACACTAAAACAAAAAACAATATCATTTACCTTTAACCTTTCAACGACACCTACATAATTCAAACATTGTAGTACCATTTGATCTTAACCTGTATGAGTAGGCTTTGACCCAAGACAGGGGCTTGGGTTTTTTTTTAGCGATGGTAGCTTACGATTTTGATGTTATAGAAGGGCATTGTGGATTTTGTGAAGGTTGTGATTGGCTTTGAGTCTTTGGATGTTTAATATTTTGGTTTGAGAAAATTATAAATGTATTTTGTTTTAAACCTAAAGAAAATGAAAAATTCTAATTGATTATTTATGAAGTTAGCTTCTTTTTTTTTTTTTTGGCTAGAACTCATAATTTGTAGGCTTTTTTACTGCTATTTTGTGTAGCATGAGCCATAGAGATAAAAATAAAAATCGATGATGATTTCAAAGAATTTATGCTTTTTTAGAAGGATATGGAAGCCTGATTTAATAGTAGGCCAAGAATGTATTGACCTCTTATGATAAATTGATTGACTAATTAGCCAAGTTTATTAATTAATCAAATTAACATGTCAAACACATGGCAGCACAAACAAACCACTAACTAAATTAAAATGCAGCAGAAATTAAAGTTGATACAGTGATTTGTTTACGAATGGGGAAATCCTCAAAGGCAAAAACTCCACTGGGTGATTTTAAGGTCACCACTCCAAAAATTCACTATTATCACAACAAGCGGTTACAAGTAAAGGAATCCCAGTACCTTATACCAACCTACAGTTGAACCCTTGCCCCGATACTCAATTGGACTTGTTCTGTAGTGACAATCTCTCCTTTTAATGCACGGCTCTCAGTACGTGACTAACCAATAAATGCGCAAATCCTAGTACGCAACTTAATTACTAACTTGAGAAGGATGTTAGTTGAGTTCATCACACGATAAAGATCATAAAACTCCTTGGTCACAAAACTCTACGGTGTACAAACACAGCAGCTTCTTCAAGAGAAAGATGAACTAGAGCATATGTTTTTGGTTCACAATATGCTTGTAAAGAACTTTTGCGTTTTTGTGCATAAACTGTGATGGCCCTTAAAACAATCTTTATATATTTGGTGTTGTGAGAAAAGAAAGCTCAAAGATCTATTCATGGATTGGAATGAAAATCAGAGCTGGGAATTTGTTTTTCATAAATCTTGATAGATACCCTATCTGTCAAGCAACTGTCGAACATTAGACAAAAACAACTTTTTAAATCTCGATAGATACTAGCTATCAATATTTAAAAACCAGCACTTCTTCACTTGTTTTCTAGACAGACTTGTATGGCTTTAACACTTGAACTTGAAACCTTATTCCTTAAAATATTAAACACATCCTAAATCTACCCAAATACAAATAAAGTGCGTTCTGTCAAAAGATTAGCCAATATATGATGACATATGTTCCTAACATGAAACACATATGTCCTAACACTAATCAGTTTAAAAAATAAAATCTATTTTTAACGGTAAATATTATAATATTTTATAGTGTTATACATTTAAAAAATATATATGAATTAAGAAAATCAAGTTTCAAAGTATTCAATAATATTGTGAGCAAACATAAATATTATACAACAAAAAAAGTATTATATGTAGGTTTTAATATACATAAAAATGATTTCAAATGAAATTATAGAGCAGTTTGCGCATCGCGTGGGACATCATCTAGTTACTATAAATTTTATGACAGAATTTAGCTACAAAATTAGTTGTAGCCTTAGGATATAACCTACCTTAATATTTTTTTATTAGAGATGAATTTTGACAAATCTATCATTGAATTACATCTTCTTCTTATATACTTCATACTTGTAAAATTTCTAGAAATAAAAATTAATAGTTATGTCATCAATAAACTGTTTAATTTGCAAGTTTTTGTAATTTTAAATTATTTATAAAATATAAGTTTATAAACTATATAATAAATAATATCTGATTGACATAAAATTTAATGTATATTAAAAATATAAGAATATTCTTATAAAATGTGCTAAAAATTTTTTAACACTTTTAATGATTAAAACCCCCTGCATCAAATATCTTAAATCTTAAAAAAATTAGCATTGAGCTACGGTATAAGCACAATTTTTTGAGACCCTCTATGGCAAGATGCTAGGATTTTTTAATATTTTCTTTTTCTTTTTCTCTCTCCCACTCTCTCGTGTGTCGTGCCCTTCTTCTCCCCTTTTCTCTCCCTTTATCCTTCTCAGTTTCTCCTTCTCAGAGTCAAGCTTTTCTCTCTATTTCCCTTTCTCCTTCTCAGACTCAAGCTCCGACGACAGACGATAGACGCTGCAAATCCACCTTTGTGTTTCAAAAATCCTCGACGAAACGCAGACGAGGACGACGTCGTTTCGAGACCGAAACGGCACGGACGGTTTGGGGTGAAGACATTGATGGGTGAAGATGAGGTTGATGGGTGAAGACGGTGGACAGATTTTGGCTTTGCTCAAGGTAAATAACCGTGGTTGAGGGAGAGGATGTGATGGGTGGATGGTGGTGCGGTTGTTGATCTCGTCGTCGAGGTGCGTGAGGGAGAGGTAGTGGGTTTGGGTCTGGGTTGTGGAGGTGGTGGGTCTGGGTCTGGGTCTGATTTGTGGGTCCGGGTTGATTCGATGGCTTTGGTTGTGGAGGTTTTGTTTTTTTTTTTCTGCTGTTGTTTGTGGTTGTGGCGGATCTGGTTGGTGGCTGGTGGCGGCGATGGTGGATGGATGTGGTGGTTGTGCTATGGGTGGATGTGGAGGTTTTTTTTTTCTCTGTTATTGTTTGTGGTTGTGGTGGATCTGGCTGGTGGCTAGTGGCGGCGATGGGGGGTGGATGTGGTGGTTGTGATATGGGTGGGTGGATATGGTGGCCGGCGGCGCTGGGTTGAGAAAGAGAGACACAGGGGAGAGAGCGAGACGGAGACAGAGAGAGATAAAATGATAAAAGAAAGAACATTTAAATGAAATGAAGTGTTAAAAAAATAGAAATTTTGATGCAAGGACGTTGAAAAATGATGAGTTATATGTTATAAAATTAGTTTTTAAGATGATAAATGTTAAGGAGTGTATGGTAGTTGTTTTAAACAACAATTTTTAATTTTTAAATAATATTTTACATATTTTTATACACTTTTTTATTCACACAAATTTTTATAAATATTTTTAAATAATAATTTTCAGTTTTTAAATCTATGTACTAAATAGGCCCTAAATTTTTTAGAATGTTTGATGAGAATATTTTAAAATACTTACAATTTAACAGTTAGATTTTAAAAATATATAATAATATTTATTTTATTAAGGTTGTAACTTAAAATTACAATCAATTTTATAGCTAAATTTAGTCCTAAATTTTATTACGTAAAAGTTTATATACTAATAATATAATGAATATGATTGCAAGTTTCAGCTACACTATTAGACGTATGTTCCAATTGTGGTTTAGTATTTTGTAATAGTATCTCTATCTATCATTCATTTTGGGAACCATTTGAAGCTGTTCTTCTTTGATTGCTAATTGCTTCTGTATGCATCCTAAGACTATCAAAATCACATAACAAAACTAAATAAGATCAACGTGTGAGAATCTTACAGTTCCCCATTCTTTAATCAACATCCGTATTGGGTTTATGATAATGTTTTTAAAACTTAATTGTTGGGCCAGCTGTATCGATCTTCTATCTTATATAGCAACATGACTTTAACAGATGAACAAAATTTTCACCTAAAAAAGGTTCTGGTTCCATTGACTTTACAAAGAATTCAAACCATAGAACATTTTATACCAGCACCATTGTCGTTCTACAAAGCATAGGGTTGTAAACAAAAGAGCCTAGCTTTACCTGCCTCATCCAGCTGGGGCTTACTAATACACAGTCAAACATAAAAATGAATAACAATTGAAGTGCTTGTGAACTATATACACCCTACCCTCATTAGGCAATTGATTACATAACAATGTGTCCATGCTTGATTGATCATTAGGCCAATCGGATTATTCTAATTACAATGACCAGAACAAAGTTACATCTTTCAAATTTATATTTGTGCTGAACTAGAAAAGGACTAAATCATGATTTCCACAAACTCATACATTTCGTGAAATTATAATGTAGTCTGAGTCCAAGCTAGCCCATAAAAGAACAACAGCAACCACTATAATTGTTGTGATAGGCGTCCACTTCAGGGCAATTTCGTGTGAAGAAAAATAAATTGAAAATATTACAAAAACTTAAAAACTACGCCTTATTTTGTTGGTGATGAGAAATGAGAAGATTATAGACAAGAGTAGAAAAGTTATGCATGCCTCCCGGCTTGGGGAGCTCCATATTGAGGACACAGTTTGAGGAGTCACAAATACTCGATCCGATATTTCTGCCAATTTCAGAGAAGAAGAATAATACATGATTTATGTGTCTTCATTATTTATTATTAACAAATTGATGTGAAAAAAGAAAAATAAGAACACGAACTTCACCTGCATTTTGCCTTCGTTCTAAAATTTCAGATATGTGTTTAGTAACAATATCTACATCTTGTTTCCCATTAGCATTAAGCTTTGATAGGTTGGCCTGCGTTTTTGTATTTATGTATAGCCTTCTGATATTCCCAATAATGCTATCTGAGAATTAAATTTCAGCAATATAGTTTCCAGAAAAAAAAAAAATATATCGATAACAGCATAAACCACAGGAGATAGTAAAATATCTGGTGTGGGAATTAGTGTATAAAATATATCATGTTCTCCTTGTTCTATAATTCGAGTGCTACACATCAATATCAACTTGTTGTAGTAAATAGAAATTACCAAACTTCACAAAGCTGTATGGTCTGGTGATTTTCTCTATGAGTCTATTATCAAACTTCTCAAACTCCTTTTGCAAATCTTGTAGATAATGGAAAGCTAGTTTTCTTGGATATGAAGAATCGCACAATGTGATGAAGATGATTCCATTGTCGACCAAGTGGCTAGCTTAATGTCAAAAACATTAAGTAAAATAGATAAAAACCATCATCCGCTCTTTATGATGATGAATGTTTTATAATATGATCAGCTTCTTTAGTTTTGTTTATATTATTATTAAAACCGAAAAAGAAAAGAAAAAAAAAAGAAGAAAAAAGTGAGGATATAATGGAATTAATATCATGATTTCAATCAAAAACTTTGAACCCCAATATTTCTATTATATAATGGCACTTGGCACGTGAATTAGATGTCCAAAAAAATAGGAAATATTGCTAGTAACTATAATTAAAAAAAAATTATATCTCATATTTTTCATGAAGCATCTAATGTGATATTATGTGAAACGTAGTGGTTAATCGTTCCATGGAAAATAAAATAGACAAGTTAACAAAAGGAAATAAAGGATATATACTTGAAGGAGTGATGATCAATGTGAATGGTCATCTTGGAATGTGCCAAGGCTCCTTTGGAGATTTCTTTGAGTATGAGCTCTGCTTGTTGCTTGTAAAATAAGAATTTGTTATAATCCTCAATCATATACCTAGGTCCTTGTGCAAGAGGCAACCCATCGCTTACTCTTCCAACTATCGTTAGCTTAACCATTTGCTGAGAAATATGAATCAGTTCTCCTTTAAGGTAATGAGGTTAGGATGGATTTGGACTTAAAGGAAAGGTCTTTTATAGGACAAATGGGGAAAGGAAGTAAGGGACTTAGAGATGAAGTTATTCCTTGGGTGTGCAAAAGAAATCAATTCCAACGGAGAAAAGCAGTGTATATGTTGAGAGGGCAGCAAAAGTTTACAAGATTCATTTCCTTTCTTGTTTCTTTTCCACCTTTTCTTTCCTATCTTTTTTTCTTATTATTTGGTAGAAAACGGAATGCCATTAAAACTAAAAAGAGAAAACAGGTTCAGTACACTGCCTGTAGCAATACATTCCACGGCAATCAGCCTCCAAAATAGAAATAAAATCCACAGACAGATCAGTAAATACCTCAAAATCAGAATCTAAAATGAGACCTAAGTTAGCAAGCCAATCTGCACTCCTGTTTGCTTCCCTGTAGATGTGCCGAATGCTCATTTGGGGGATCTGAGTAACTAAATACCTGCAGTCATCCATAATTGAAGACACAATAGTGTTAGCTCTAGCTTGGTGGTTGAAGGCATCCACAATAGCTCTAATATCTAATTCAATAACAGCTTGTACATTCATTTGCCGACATAAAAGGAGGTCATCTCGAAGAGCCCAAAGCTCGGCGGTGAAGCTATTTGCTGTACCAATTCTTCTAGCAAAACCCCCCATCTAGTTGTCATTCGCATCTCGTAAAAGTCCTCCGCACTAGCCAAACCCGAATTCCCCATGGATGAGCCATCTGTGTTTAGTTTCATCCAGCCAAAACAAGGTTTTTCGCACCTCACTTGCTTCAAGATATTACATTTGGCCACCAAAGGCTTACCAACATAGTGAAAATATTCTAGAGCATGTTGGTTGATGTCCATGGCCAAGCTTGATTTTAGGTTCTTGTTCTCAAAAACCAGTTGATTTATGCCCTTCCAAATCATTTATATAACAAACATAAATGTTTGGTTCCAAGGAACTCGCCCTGAACTTTGAAACCCCTTATCTCTACAATTAGACATAAGCCAATCCTAAAGGTTGACTGAGAAGAAGGCATTGTCCTGGAAGCTAATGCCCAACTGGTGCCATATTGCCTTAAGAATGTGGCAGTCCCAAAGGGAGTGGAGGATGGATTCAGAACTAATGTGGCAGTGAGGGCATAAGTTATCAACTAGTATCCCCTTAGCTAGGGGTGTACACGGTTCGGTTCGGTTCGGTCGGTTTTGAAGAGATTTTTTGCACCACACCTATAAGGTGCGCTTTCATCCTATGCTTGACCGCACCTCAGTTTTGGAAGATAAAAATCGGTTTACACACGGTGCAGTTAATCTTAGCGGCTCGGTGCAGTTCATTCGGTTATATGGGCTGGATTTTTAAAAATTCCTATTCTAAGCTTTGGGCTTTTAGGCCTTTAAAAAATAGCATTTTGAACCCATTATAACTTCTTTTTAACTGATTTCTTTTTAACTAAGCCTTTCTTCATCAAGTTTCAACCACAAGAAGACAATTCCAAACCTGTCACCAGACTCATAACATTCCAAATCAAATACACAATTATAGAGTATCAAATCTCAACTATAATACAACTTAAATTCAACCTGTCAGATTAAACATGAGACCTTAAGAGAAAAACAAAATCAAACAGCAAACAACATGAGTGAACCTTTAAAAAAAACACTAAAATTAAAAGCAAAATCAAATACAAACATGAAAGTTTGAGACAACATGGTGAACTGAAAACAAATATAAATAGTAAGAGAAAATACCCAAGAACTATTTAAGTCTTTGAGGTTTATTCCTTTACTAGGCTGAAGCTGAATCTTTTAAATTACCCCTAAAATTACAAGAAAATAACCAAAAAAAAATTAGAGTCAACAAGAAACATTTAGTGACCATAAAATAAAACTAAAACAAACTAGGGATTAGGGTTACCACAAACAGAACTACATAGTGGCAGAGCCACAACGAAGAACGAAGATGAAAATGAGATTGACTATCTTAGGTATTAGGAATTTCGTGAGACCTTAAGAGGAAAGTTTTTCTTTGTGAGAGAGTGAGACTGAGAATCAGAGATGAGTCTTGAAAGTGAGACTGAGAGCTTGTGTTCTTAAATAATGGAAGGTTAGGTCGGAGCCTAAGATTGAGAATTTGAGAGGGAAAAATTACTGTTTGTTCGGCGGGATTAAGGTACGGAAAAAAAAAAATTATGTGGCTGAGTGCAAAAGAGAAGAGAAAAATGGTTGGTGGGAACCTGAAAATCTGAGATTGAGAGGAAAACACTACTAATTGTTTGGCAGGATTAGAGTTTGGAAGAAACATTATGTTATGTGGCTGACTGCGAGCAAAAAAAGAAGAGAAAAATGGTTAGGTGAGCCTGAGATTGAGAGGGAAAAACTAATGTTTGTTCGGCGAGATTAGGGTTTGGAAGAGAAATGAAAGTAGTTGTCTAGCTGATGAGTGATAACTAAGTTGAGTCTGAGACTAAGAGGCGTGAGTGTGAGACTTAAGACATGAAAGGAGCATAAGTCTAAAGAGTAAAGAGGAGAAATGAGAGCAGCTGAGTAGGAGACAAGACAACTCAAGAGAAAAGATGTGTGTGGCTGAGATCAAAAGAGAAAAAAAAAAATCTTGCACAGTGACTGATTTCATCAGAGACTTAAACAGTGACAGGCATCCTTTTTTATTTTTTTTTTCCAAAAAATGCAAGGGGTCTGACTGTAACATACTAACACATACGGACACAGCATTTTTTTTATTTTTTTTAATATATTTTTTTCAAAAAATGCAAGTGTGAGACTTTACTTATAAACAAGACCACTCAAAGTCTCATACTATTCCTCCTGACACACACACATTTCTGGACTAAAAAAGGAGCTCACACACCGACACACGTTAACTCTTTTTTTATTCAAAATTTTGTTTTGATAAGGATGACCCTGTTCATGGATGAACATTGCCTTTTCTCAGTTCTTAGAAGTTAGAACGTTAGACTTAGGCCTCTTCAGCCCTTCTTAATTATACATATTAAATTTTATTAACATATATATATAACACGTTGGGTCGGTTCGGTCTTCGTCGGTGTGCAAATCTCAGCGTTGATGGCCACACCGGTTTGACGTCAGTACTGAAGATCTACTACCGACCACCGTGTCGGAAACATTTGGCGGAGCTATGAGCGGGGTGTGGCGATGCAGTTAGACCGGTTTTGTTGGTGCCGGTATATTCTTGAACAGGCCTACTGTCACGAAGCAAACCCGATACCCAGATTTGTAACCATGGCCGGCATGCTAATATCAAGTTTAAACCTGATATTAATAAGAACTAACTTAACTTTTACAAAAGCTTTTTCAAAAGCTTTCATCTTTCTTTTCATTCTTGTTTCTTTCCTTAAAATATATAACCTTTCACTGGACATTCAAAGCATCTACATTGTACTTCAAAGAATAACGTAATCCACCAGTTATTCAAATTCTGAACTTCACATAATATATCTCTTAATACTTTAAGGTACATAACTTTCATTAAATCCTAAAATACACAATATTACAGAATTAAACATCAAACTACTAATTCGGGGTCTATACTTTTAAAACTAAAACCAACTCCTTCCAAAACTCGACTAAGGCTCCCTCTGCTCCAAAATAAAACCTGTTAACTGAAAGGGTGGAAGGGGTGAGCTACACAGCTCAGTAAGGGTAAGATACATAAGAATTTAATAAGAATACATGTAAATCAAATCATTTCATTTTATAAATGATCAGATAGGAGAACATATTTTTATGCATAGTATTTTATACTATTTATAATAATAACTTATACGTTCTTCATAGAAAAATAATTGTTCCCCTCTTTCTTATCAAATTAATATTACCAAAACCTTTCGGATTGAATTTCTTTCATTTCTTACAAAGTCACCAAATATAATATTGATTGTTTAGAAATCACATACATATATACATATATGTGTGTGTGTGTGTGTGTGTGTGTGTGTGTGTGTGTATTCTTTTTACAAAATAATCATTTTAACTTAAATCAGATAATTGGTAACTTTGTCTTGAACTAGAAAAATTTTAACAAATAAGAAGAATTTTCTTTATAAACTTCTTCTCGTAAAATATTATAACTTTCATAGTCATAAAACTTAACGTTTTATAAAAAACAGATATCTGATAATATTTTTAACGTAAACTTGTACTTTCCTCAAAAGCTATATCTTTACATAATGCTAAAACCTTTTCATCAGATTATTTACCTTTAAAGCACAATAGAACTTTAGAACTTTTATCTTTAAAGAACAACTCTTCTTTTCATCATAAACTTTTTTTCATGAAAGCTTTTAACTTTTCATGAAAGCTTTTAACTTTTCATAATGCATTTAAACAATTCATTCTCTCATGATCAATAAAATAATATAACTATTCATAACATATTGGTTAGTCCATATCTAATAAATCTGTACTTATTTGGGAGGCTTCTAGCACCATTGTGCTAGGCATCCAGCATTCCCCACAATGCCAGGTACTCCCGGGATCACATCATAATACATATCTTTCAACCATGGGGGTAGGTTGACTTCCTCCACAAGTTGGCCATAACCAACATGGGCGGGTACAGCAGAGCTAGTCCCACTTTTAATAGCCAATCATATAGCATTTTCCATAGAAAGCCAGTAATTAACCTCTACTGACAGAGTTCAGATCATCAAAGAATATAACCCGAAAACATTTCATACTTATACATCATACTGAAATTCATAGTTTGGATAACATTTCATAATAAAAATATTTCCATTATTTTCTTTAAATATCATGTTCGTGAAATTAGTAATGGCATCAATATGCTTAAATCATATACATAAGGTTTCGAAAGTTCACGAATACATCTTTGTCTGAAACATGATTATATGCCATATCTCTAATCAAAAACTTTTTAATGCATCATATACTTCAAAATTAACCTCATAACTTACCAAATGCCCATATAACTTATCCCTTACCTGAAAGCAAAGGAACCGAGAGCCTACAGTCGAAGGAGCTTAGACTTGAGTACTGGTAATCCCCTAAACCAAATATCAAAACTTATTACTATTAATTATACCTTAAAATAAACTTACACATTCATCTCAAAGCCTATCTCTTAAAATCAAGGAAATTCTAATCCCACCTCAACGAGATTCCCATAAACATATAATGTACACATCAACAAATGATGTACTAAACTAAAGAAAAACTATCATTCTCATATTAATATCATATCTCTAGAAAAGCCAACTTCATTTCAAAAGTTCTTTGAGATTAGGGCAATAAAACATGCATAAACATAAAATCCTTTAAGCATAGTCATGTAACCATATACACTCACATGGCAATATACAACCCATTGAACAATACAACTTCATAAAAATAACAATAGGATGGTTTAGAACCCCTCCTTTGAGTACCAAACCTTGAACCAAGTTATACAAAATTTATTTATGATCTAGACATACTAGATGATGATCATAATAAATTATAGCTCAAATCATTCACTCTAACTTTAGAATTAAATCCTCAAAGTTAGGCATGTCCCTTACTGTTCACTGTTTTATTTCAGCAGCATAAACTTCACTTATAAAATACAAAAAGGCTATCAATTCAAATCCAAACTTCATGAAATTTTACAGAGAAACACCTCTGGATGTCTAGTAAATACCATTTGAATTTTGGAGTCAAAGCATAAAACCATAATTTATTAAAAATCATACAACACAACATGCTCAAATCTGTCCTGACATAATTTCATGTAACTTAGAAATTAAACCATTATTTTTATATTGCTCCAAATGCCGCGAGACCACTTCCATTAGAACCATATGTGTCTTATAATTCATAAAAACTACTCTTATCATCTAATTCACTGTATATGATTTATTACATAATTTACCATGTGTAAACACAGAATCTGTCTCAGTGACAGCTTTGAAACGTTTTCTTGTAAATTCACAAACAATTATCAAACGATGGTATTTTCCTATGAAATTTAATACACACATACTAGACATATTATATAATAATCTCCAACAAACCTTTTACCCATAGCTGTCTAGAAAAATCCAGGATTTATAATGGCCAAACAGGTTAACTAGTGAGTGCACTTCTTAACAAGTTCATGAAATAACACTCAACCAACTTCAATTACTAAATCAACTACACATTCAGCACCTCAAATAGCAATTCCATAAAGTTTATCTAGCTATTTTAATCCTTTAACACTTACCCTAAGCTTGGTTCTTGGAGTGATTGAGCTAGAATCACTCTAGCTTCAAGTTAGAAACAAGAGCTTGAGAAGAGTTGAAAGAAACCTCTTGTTGCTGCTGGACCGTAGGTGTGAAAGGGAGAGGAGAGTTGAGAGCTTTTCTTTCTTTTGGTGTTGATCCGTGGGTATGAAAGAGGGGGAAGTTTCTTGAGTCTTCTAGTTGGTTGAGTAAGTCAAAGAAGAGATAATGTGCTACCAATAAGAACAAAGGAGGAAGAAAAAAAAGAGCAAAGAAAGGACCAAGGAAATTTCTGATTTGTGTGGATCCGTGGGAATAGAGAAGGCTTCTTGGATGGTCTAATGTCTTGAGAAAAGTCAAAGAAGAATGAGGTGGAGTTTATCTATTGCATGGCCAACCAAGTCTTCATCTTTGGGTTTGTCAACATGCATTAAACTTTGACATTATGTGTTGAATTTCCATTGGTTGCATGTGTGGGTGGAATTCTACTATATTATCTCATGCATCCTACTTAATTAAAACAACAACTATGTATCTAATAACTTAAACCACTTAATATAATTTTGTACATACTTAGTGTGTATTTATATACACTATACAAATAGCTATTCAATTATTTATACTCTTTACAAATCTTATTGAAAAGCATTATAAAATAATATGTTTATTAAATACTCTTCTATTAATTATAAAAAGGAAGTGGCTTAAAATAATAATTAATCATGAAACACATAGTTTAGCTATAAAGTTGGGTCGGGGTGTTACACCTACCCCTAGCTTGTAAGCATTCTCTAACCCCGATACTCTAGTGCATGCATTTCCAAATGAAGGTTTGGATCCTCGGCAAGGTATCTAACTTCCAAATCCACTTCCCATGAAAGGCCGGATTAGGTAGAGGCTCACTTGCAAGGAGATAGGCACTTCTGAGATCAAAAGAATCTTTGGAAGAAAGTTTCTAGGCTATTCTACCCTCATTCCTTACGACGCATGAGATTGGGGTAGCTTGAACCTCTCTTCTAATATCCTCAAGGATCTCTATTTGCAAAAAGTTTCAATCCCACCCAACCAAACTAGCAACATCCTTACCTTTAAGCATATTGGACTCGGTGGTTAGAGGGCCTTGGATAATACTTCTTAAGATTCCTACCTTAAACCAGTTGTCATGCCAGAAACTAAGTTTACTTTCATATCCTGGAACCCATGTAATTCCTTTCTTGAAAACAGCTGCCCCTTTCTTCATGCTTCTCCAAGTGCGAGAGCAAGGTAGGCTAGCTTCATTCTTGGAGTTTAAGCGCTGATTTGTGCAGTACTTCAATCTCAACACTTTTTCCCATTGAGACTCACTCTCTGTGTGGAATGTCTAGTTTAATTTAGCAAGTAGAGCCGTATTTCTGCCCTTGGCAGCTTGGATACTCAACCCACCTACATCCTTAGGGGTAGTGACCTTCTTCCATCCCACCCAGTACATACTTTTCTTATCAGTCGAAGAATTCCGATTAACTTGATCTATGCCACCTAGGATCTTCCTTGGGAGCTGGCTGCATTGCATTACATAAGCTGGAATGGCAGAAGTGGATGCTTGGATTAATACTGACCTCCCGGCCATGGAAAGAAGGTTTGCTTTCCACCCTGCAAGTTTCTTTTTAGCCTTATCCAATACAAAGTTAAATTCTTGGTTTGGACCACCACTGTGTTGAATGGGGAAACCAAGGTATTTTCCCAAGTTTGGTGTAGACTGAAAGCCAAGTATGTCACTCAAAGCTTCTCTATCACTTTGGTCCACACTTGGAGAAAAAAATACTTTGGTTTTGTTTCACTTATGTTCTGACTACATTGGCTGCAAAATTCATCCAACACTTCTCTGATTACTAAAAATTTTTTCATGTTTGCCTTGTGAGAAGGCCGGTCCTCTTCAGGAAGCTTTGACAGGACTCCAAGACTTATCTTCACACCTTTCCTAAATTAATTGCCCCAAATAGTCCGTGCACATAATAAAAATGTACGGGGACAGCGAGTCACCTTGCCTTATTCCCCTAGTGGGCATATGGCTCAAGAGCCCCTCCATTAAAGAGCAAAGAGGTGGTGACCAAAGAAATGCAGATCATTATAAGCTCAATTAAATTCCCTAGAAGATTGAACCGGATCAACATATCTCTAATAAAGCTCCACTTCAGTTTGTCATAGGCTTTTTCTAGATCAATCTTCAACGCCATGTAACCTCTTCTACCCTTAGTCTTACCATAGTGGGGATCAATTCTTGGACAATGATTGTATTATTCACTCCTCTTTTTCCCGAAACAAAAGCCGCTTGGCAAGGGCCTATTAAATTATCCAAATACGGTCTCAACCTTCCTCCTATAATTTTAGTGATGATTTTGTACACCGAATTGCACAAACTTGGGTCTGTAACTACTGATGGCCTCCGGGCTTTGAATCTTGGGAATTAGGACAATACTTGTGCTATTCAAATATACTAGTATTTTCCTACTAAGGAACACTTTCCTTATCTCCTCTTTAACTGAAACCTCCACAGTGAGCCAGAACCTCTGAAAAAAGCCAGCATGTAGCCCATCGGGTTCGGGGGCTTTGAAGGCCTTAAGAGACCACAAGGCAGTGAAAATTTCTTCATCTGACATCGATTGATCCAAGCTATTGCTCTCATCCTCCGTAAGTCTAATCTACTAGCCAGTCCGAAGATTATGACTCCAAGCAACCTTTACTTGGTTGGTAGAATACAACCTAATAAACCCCTCTCTAAAATGATTCATGACTTCTCTTTCCTCTAATAACCAATCCCCTACTTCATTTTTTACCATAGAAATAGTATTCCTTTTTCTTCTTGGAAGTGCAGAAACGTGGTAAAAAGAGGTATTTCGGTCTCCCATCACCATCCAATTAATTCTTGATTTTAATGACCACAACTTCGCCTCTTGATTCAGAACTAATTCCAATTCCTTTTGCAGCTGACTCTCTAGGTCTATTAGGGAGGAGAAGGGATTGGTGGCTAAAACTCGCTGGATTCCATTAAGTCTAGCCATTAATCTCGTCTTCTTCCCAAATATATTCCCAAACTGATTTTTATTCCAACAAGTCACTTCATTAGTGAATCTTGCTATTAAGGCTAAAAGATTCCCATCCCAATTCCATGCCTTAGTTACAACTTAAGGGAAGGAAGGGTCGGATAGCCAAAAGCTCTAAAATCTGAAAGGTCTCTTTAGGAAGGTGGTTTGTTTAGGGACAGTCTCCAAAAGCACCGAGCAATGATCCGAATGGCATGGAGTGAGATGAGAGACTCTAGCATTTGGATATAAGAGGAACCAACTAGGATTCGTGAAAAACCTATCTAATCTCTCTTGAATGAAATTATTTAACTCCCTCCTATTTTTCCACGTGTACCTAGGTCCCGAAAAACCCAAATCCACCGTATTGCACTTATCTAGACAATCTTTAAATAAGACGGATCTAGATATGCTGATTGGTCTTCCTCTAAACTTATCTTCACTTAACAGGGGTTCATTGAAGTCCCCGGCTGACTGGTCTTCCTCCTAACTTTCCTATAAAAAATGCAGGTTTTTTTTTTTTTTTTTTTTTTACTATTTGGCTTTTTTTTTGCTACCATTCAACTTACTTTTTGCTACTATTAATTCATGAGTCCCATTGCACTTTTTAATATTAGACTTCATTGTACTATTTCAGCTAACTTTTATCTTTATCTACAATACTGTTAGTAAAAAGTTTTCAATTTTAGCTAAATAAGCTGTTTCCAATCGGATACGTGGTGAGAATGAAGTTGCAGCAAAATAATTAACCCAAATGTATTTGATTTAAATGAATTTTTACATGATCATAAAATCTGCAGCCTTAAGACCAAAACATATATTACTCACAATTTAGTTTCAAATCCACCTAAGATCTCTTAACTTGTTGTGCCAAATCTCCTACGTACCAACTTAAAACACCTTCCACCACCAATGACAACCTTTGATCACTGTTTTCAGACCTGGACCAGATCGGGAGATCGGACTGTGAAAATCAGGAACCAGGAAAAAAACTGATTTTTTAAGCATAAAGAACCAGATTTTTTGTTAATTCCATGATTCTACTTAATTAAATTCTCCATCTCATACAAGGCATAAAAAAAAATTATAATTAAAATCCTTCAAAGATATTCAACTTTACTGCAAAAATTAATCATAAATTTTAATGTTTTCATGGTTATTATTTTATTTTATTAACTTTCTTATTTAATTATTACATATATACTTGAAAATCATTAAATTTCTCTCACATATATAGATATATTAGTCAATTTTGCTAGTTTTATAAATTTAATATTTATATTTAGGCTTTAATTAATTATTAAATTAATTATAACATTATCATGGTTCAACCCCGGTTCAACCTGGGTTTGACCTTAAAAACCTTAAGCCTCTCTCTTTTACGATTCAATGAATGGTCTGAGTTTCAAAACCATGTTTTTGATCACTAGGCCTGAATAGTCATGTCAAGCTGAATCCACTCTATATTTCTGGATAGAACTTATTGCTGAAAACTAAAAACTGAAAATACTGTAGCAAAATAATTTTTAAATGTGTGAATAGTACTGCAGGACCTATTTTTAATAAAAAATTGCTGAAAAAGTACGTGCACAGTATGCACACTGTTCACGCACAATGCGTGCACTACGCACTTTGTCCCCCCAGCGGTAGAAACGAAAAAAAAAAAAAAAAAAAAAACCTCCCCAAAACGCAGCCTAAGATAACCTCTATCCAAACCCTCCCCAAATCTCTTGCCTGGAGAGAGGTTGTTGTTGCTCTTTCCCAGGTCATACGTTTCCAAAGCATGGAACAACGTCGTTTTTTGAAACCAAAAAGGTTATTTGAGAGTTTTGAAAGACACTAGCGAAAAACGTCTATAGTGCTATTTGGCACCTAACAGACACCTAGGCATAGTGTTTGGATAAAATGGCTTAAATTCAAACGCTCTTTAATGTTAAGGAAGTGGATTAAAAAGTTGAAAACTTGGAATATTAGGAAGTAGAATCAAAATTACTCTATACTTAAATAGTATAATTTGCAATTTACTCTAAGAATTTTGGTAAGTTTTCAAGTATTATCTTAAAATATATGCTTTTAGCCTAAGAATCGACAATTAACATTAAAAGAGTATACTTTCTTTTCATATGACAAGAGAAAATTGAACAAGAGTAAGTGAGAACGATGAGAGGAATTCTAATTTATATTCTCATAGGATACAATGAAATGGTATCATTAAATTAAAGAAATAATAAAATTATTATAAATTTTAGGATAAAGTTTAATTACAAAATTGGTCGTAATTTTAAGTTGCAATCTTACTTAATATCATTTTATTGAAGGTGGATTTTGATAAATCCATAATTGGATTACATCTTCTTCTTATATGCTTCATGCTTGTAAAATTTCTAGAAAATTGAAGATCAATAACTATGTCATCAATAAATTATTTACATTGCAAGTTTTTGTAGTTTAAAATTATGCATAAAATATTAACTTATAGATCATATAACAAATAATATCAGATTGGCACAAAATTTGATATATGTATTAAGAATGTAAAGCATATGCAATTCAATGATTAGATTTTCAAAATAATGTTTATTTTATTGAGTAAAGTTGTAGTTTAAGGCCACAATCAAATTTGTAGTTAAATTTTGTCCGAACTTTTATTACATAAAAGTTTATAAACTAATGATATAATGAATATGATTGGCAAATTTCAACTACGCTATTAAATGAATGTTCAAATTGTAGTTTAGTAATTGTAATAATATCTATATCTATATCTATCATTCAAAATTGTACCTTCCAAATTTATAAGGTAAAAATAAAAATCCAAAATTTGAAAGTAAAAATCTGATATAGAATTCTACTCTAATTTAATTTAAGCGTAAGGTAGTAGCAGTTTTAAGCAAACAAGTTCAACAACCACTAAGACCTTTGGAAATTGAGGCCAAAGCTATTGAGGTTGGGGTTTCGTTTGCTTGGGATGTTGCTATAAAGGAAGTGATCCTTGAATGTGACTTCAAGATTGCGTCTGATGCTCTCCTGGGTTTATGCACATCACTCATGATTTTCTCAAATATCTTAGCTGAGGTATATCATCAGCTCTAGGATTTTAAAGTAGCTCAAGTATCCCATGTGAGGCATCAAGATAATAAGCCAATACATATTTTGGCTAAATATGTGGAAGATATAGTCAATAGTGATAAGAAAATCTATCGCTAATTGAGTCAGCTATTACTCATGATATACTGAATTTTTCTTTATTGTAATAAAGTTACAAGTTTCCTATAAAAAAAAAAAAATATATATATATATATATATAGGGTCATGCTAGCGAGTGCCCTTACGACATTGATTAACAATCTATTTTAGGAAAGTTTTGATACCACTTTTATGAGAAATGAAAAAGGCTGTCAAAAAATTAATTGCTTTTTTTTTTCTTTTCCTATAAAAATTTTCTTTAAATAGATTGTTAAGTAATGCTCGACATTTGTTAGTATTTCCCATATATATATATATATATATATATATAACTAATTTTTAGAAACTTAGGTTCTATTTGGTAACAGTTTTTGTTTTCTATTTTCAAAAACTTGTTTTTGAGAAGATAAAGAATAAAAAAATTTCTTGTATTTTGTAAATCAAAAACATGTTTGATTAGTTAAAATTAAAAAGATAGTTTTTTGAAAAAAAAATAAAAAATACTAAAATATGTTGTTACTAGAATTTAAACTCTAATACTAACTCATTAAACGAGATAAATTCATTAAATTAAATGTATTTTTCATTAACTTCTAAAAATTAAAAATTGAAAATAATTTTTTTTTGTATATTTTCAGTTTCTTTTACAAATTAAATTTTAAAAATAATTTTTATTTTCTATTTATTTTAAATTGTCAAACTAATTTTTTAATCTCAAAAATAAAAAATTATTTTTAAAAACAAAAAATAAAGGCATAAACTCCAAACTTCAGTACTTTACCCTTTATTTTATCTAAACTTATCGGGGCGGGTGGTAGGACCGTGGGAATTGAATGAAAAGTTGAGGACAGAACACCCAGGCATCTTTATGATCCTATTTCTGGGGTCTTCAGTTCAGTGAATTGTCTTATAATTTGGCTGTCAAAAGCAATAACTTCTCATGGATTATTGACCCGATTCCTAGTTAAAGGTAACAAATAACAATAAATAAAGGGTCCGGTTAAAAGGTGGATTAATTTATTTTTAAAAATATTTAATGAGAAATTAAATAAATTTTACAGTTTCTCTAATTTATATTAAAAAATTTTAAAAAATAACATACTATTACGTGTTTTTAAGGTATATATTAATAAAATTTATAAATAAAAATCAAATTATATAAGGCTACAGAGTACATGAAACAGTAATTATAATTTTGCCGTACCTAGTAGCCACAATGTCAGTCAATAAAGTTACTATAAATTTTGAACTCCATGTGTGGAGACTCTAGTCTAGGCTACTATTGCTCATTTATGACATGCTTCAGTCATTTGCACTTCATCACATCACAAAACGTAATTCTTAATTACACACAATCCTTTTGGGCATTTTCCCCAAGGTATGTCACTGTCAACCACAACCCCTATATTAACTCACTTTTTTTTTTTTTTTTTTGGGAGAATCCATATATTAACTCACTTGATGCCATGTTGACAATTACTGCTCCATTTGACAAATATTCAGCAATAAAACATACAATTATTTGCTTACAATAAATAAAAATAAGACAATTATTTGACACATTCTTCGAAAAAACTTATTAAAATAAATAAATATATATATATATATATAGGGCAATTATTCGAAAAGTTCTGATAACAAAGTTTACTCACGTGTAATCGCAGAATTATATGGTATTAATTTTTTGGGTAAGCTCCACTAACACCTCTTAAGTTTGACCTAATAGTAACTAGGTTGGTAAAATTTCAAGATTGACACTTTAGTTCTTAAAGATAATATAATCTTAATAGAGTTAGCTTCTGTTAGTGAAATTTACCCCAATTTTTTTAAAAGGTAAAATTCAGTTAACAGTTCTGAGATTTTGACTAACGTAAATTAAATTCAAAATATTTCAAAACTAACCAATTCAAAGTTACTAAATTATATGCTAAATACAAAAATTTCATTTTTAAGAGTATATAGTTTAGGAGCTAAATTAGTTATTTGTGAAATATTTTGAATTTGCTTGATATTAGTGCTGAGTGTAATTTACTTTTTTATTTTTAAATAATTTGCCAACAAAACCAATTGCAATTCGTCAAACAAACTTAACTTTCATCATAAACAAATTGTCTCAATTTGTTTGCAACCTGTTTAGAATGACATGTATTTTTACCTGAATTTGACTTGACTTGTAACTCAATTAGCTAAACCCAACCCATTTGTCAAGTTGAACAAAACCTACTCATTTGGTCACACATGCCAAAAAAAAAAAAGTTCGATTTTTAGTGGACTTCATGCCGCATAGGCTTTTGAACCCTTACAATTTTACACAAACACAAATATATATATATATATATATATATATATATATATGGGTTGAGTTTAAGTTACACCTGGTGTAATTCTAAGTAATGTTACACCACCTAATAACTTGTTATTGAATTAATATTTTGAAAATCCAATCGTTGAATTATATGTTCTATATATTCTTAACATGCATGCAAATTTTCATATCAATCGGATGCTATTTACCATTTGATCCATAAACTCATTTTTTGTGCATTATTTTAAACTACAAAAATTTGAACACTAACAATTGATTGATGATATGGCTATTAATATTTTATTACCTTAAAATTTTGCAAGCACGAAGAATATACAAAAATAATGTAATCTAACAGTGGATTTTTCAATATTCGCATCCAATTAAAAAATATTGAGTGGTGTAACATTACTTAAAGTTACACTAGGTGTAACTTGAACCCAACTATATATATATATATATATATATATAACAAAATATAAACAAAGTTTAACTATAAAATTGATTATAGCCTAAAGTTACAACTTTACTTAATAAAATAAACGTTATTATATATTTTAAAAATCTAACCATTGAATTACATGTTTTTTATGCTCTTAATACACATCAAATTTTATGTCAATCGGTCATTATTTACTATATGATCTATATGCTTATATTTTATGTATAACTTTAAACTACAAAAACTTATAATTTAAACAATTTATTGATGACATAGCTATTGATCTTCAACTTTTTTAGAAATTTTGCAAGCATAGAATATATAAAAAGAATACGTAATTCAATGATGAATTTGTCAAAATTCACCTCTAATAAAAAAATATAGAATAATACTGTAGACTACAACCAATTTTGTAACTATAGATTACAACTAATTTTGTAACTAAATTTTGTTCCTAAATTTTGTTCTAGGTACATACATACATACATATATTGGACATGTTGGGATATTAACTGAATTTAAGTTCTATTTTATATTGGACATGTTGGGATATTACAGGCATGTGTCCACATCCTTATACGTCCAATGCAACTGATTCATTGGATACAATTTAAACCCTTTTATATTAAAATCCTTTATTTAAATTTTTTAGGTAAACTACATATTTGGTCCATATACTTTGCACTATATTTCAATTTGGTCTCTAATATTTCAATTGTGTCAATTTGGTTTATAGCCTTCCAGTGTTATATTAATTTAGTTGTTTTGTTATTTCTTGAATGGAAATTGTTGACTTAACAAATAGCTAAAATAAAAAATTAATTTTCGTTGATGTGACAATAAACTAATTTTTTATTTTAACATTTTGCCATGTTAGCAATTTTCATCTAAGAGATAATTGCAGTGACTAAATTAACACAACACTAACTAAATTGACACAATTGAAAAATTATGGACCAAATTGAAATATGGTATGAAGGATAGAGACCAAATACATAGTTTACTCAAAAAAGTTTCATATTATATTTACTTTAAATGATAGAATATATTTCCACATACAAACATATTTATAATAAATATCTATTAATGATTACCATAATTATATATTTAATGATTCTATATAAAAACATAGTTATACTAAATACCTATCAATAACTATTGTGGGGATACAGGGGCCAAATAAGGGTACTGGGCCGTGGGCCTCACTCGAGGAAGTCACAAGGCCCGAGGACAAGCGTGTAGCAGGACAAGCAGGTAGAATACTGGACCGAGAAAGAGGTCTGGTCATAATGAGTAGGTGACGTCGTTTGAAGAGCAATACTTCCTCGGCTAAGCAAAGCGGAGGCCTTAAGTCCGAACACTCTTCAGACATTAGACAGGGGACAACCATGCTTGGAAGGATAAGCATCAGAAAGGAATGAGATAAAAAAGAATTAAAAAATATCTGAGAAGAAAACTGCTACCACCGCATTGAATGCTCTGCATCTAACCCCCTAGCCACATTAATATGGAAGTGATACCTAAACAGTAACTTTCAGCCTTGCAACTACCCCCAAAGATTTCAGGAATGTGTTGATAGGACAAGCATTAAGGAGACTAGCAATCTGAGCTACACATGGATGACTGAGATGAAAGAGAGAGAGGAAGTATATAAGGGATGAACTCTCTTACAGGGGAAATCATTAAAAAAAATCAGAGAAAAATCACTGTATACACAAGAATTATAATTTTTGTATAAGTCTAAGAGAAATGTATAAGAGCAAACTTTTCTCGGACTTGACCGAGGAGAATTTTTTTTGTTCAAAACTAATTGTCTTGTCCATTTTTATATTGACTAGCCTATTGCGATCAACATAATTGACATGTTGAAGTCCTTATCCACTTAACTCATTAAACGTTCATTATCCAGCCCACTCTCTAATAAATTCATTGTTTTGGACTCTTTGGGCCATTGTCCAAACCACTTGGACTGTGGAGTGAATCGTGTCTTTACAACTATCATAATGATTAAATTTATATTGGGTTTGACTTACTTTTGTACTTTTTTAATTGAACATGTTCTTTTATTTTAAAAATACAATGACAAGTGGTAGTGTGTTTTAATCTCCACTTTTTATTTAGTTAATGAATGATGTGGCAGTTTCTCATTAAGACAAAATGATATTTCAGTTAAAAAAGTACTGAATGTAAGTCAAAACCATTTATATGTAGGCATAAAATGAGAGAGAGAGAGAGTCATTTTTTTAAATTATAAAATCACATTTTATTGAATTTTCCAGTGCATTGCATAAGCTGCTAACTAATATAATAAAAAATGTTTGACTTTTGTTTGATTTTATAATATTTTGTCAAATAAGTTTTTGAAACCTCAAAATTTTATTTGTCAATACTCTTAATATATATTTTTGAATGAATTTAAATTCTATTTTATATTTAAATACTCTTAATATATATTTTTGAATGAATTTAAATTCTATTTTATATTTAAATCTTGATAGAATCTTGTACCAACATATTTTCTTTAAATGCATAATAAAATATATTTCCATTTTCTAACACATTCATAATAAATATCTATTAATGATTACCATAATTATATATTTCATAACTCTATAAAAAAACACTCTCATAATAAGTACCTTTAATAACTATCATAATTGTCAAATTTTATATTTATATAAAGAATTAAAAGAGAAATTTTTTATTATTGAATTTTCACTTTCATTGCTTACATTTCTAACCAATATATATAAAAGGTTCGATTAATGAGTGCTCTTACAGTATTTGTTAATGTAACATTTTAGAAATGTTTTAATATTACTTTTATGGGAAATATAAAACAAAAAACTTTTAAAAATCAATTATTTTTTTATTTTCTCATAAAAGTTTCTAGAATGACTTTAGGGCATTCATTTAACTTTTATAAAAAAAAAAAAAAAGATTTCTGTTGACCTAATAATATTTTATCACATAAGTTTTTGAGATTCTACAATTTTACATTTCATTATTCAAATACATATTTTTAAATTATGTTCTATATTTAATCCTTCCATTAGATTCTTGCCACAGTTAAAAAAATTAGAAACTAACATAATTATTAAATTTCATATAAAGACTATTAATATCTAATATAATTATCAGATTCCATATTTATACAAAAAGAGAGAGAGAAAAAAAAATCAAATTTTTTTTAAATTTTACAATGCTTGAGTTAGTTACTGGTATAAAAATATATGAGATTTAATCCCAAACTTATTCTAAAAGCAGTAGTATTTTTTAGTTATCAAAAGATTCAAAAGTAGCATTTTTTTTCTTTTTTTTTTTTTGGGAAAACCTTAGTCCACAACTCTTTGTTTGTTTGTTTTTTTTTTTTTTTTGAGAAAAAAAAAGAGTATTTGTTTGTAGAGAGTTTCAACCTATAGCGTCTACTGCTAATGATAGCTCTTTATCATCAGACCAAAACACCAATTAGTTTTGAGTGTAGGCGGGAATTGAACCCCAAATTTCTTATATAACCATCAGAGACTTTACCAGTTGAGCTAACTAGAACCCACGAAAAAAAAAAAGTATTAGACTAAAGTTTACCTTAAAAAAATTTTAGTCCAATACTCAATAAGATATTAATATGTGACAAGTTTTGGACATATACCAACTTGTTATAAAATTCCAAGCATAAAAGCATTGTACTCAAGTTGTATCCCCCTTTTTTTTTTCTATAAGTAATTTGATCAAGAGTTAAAAAAAGAAAAAGTAAAGATATAAATATAAAAGCCTACAACCAAGATCATCATTTAATACTTATTAGTATGTCCATAGGTTATATATTGGTAAAACCATTTTAGAAAATTTTTTATGAAAAAATAATAAGATGATTAATTTTTTTGACAATTTTTTTAAATTTTCATAAAAAATTTCTAAAATAAAGAATTAATGTATGCCTAACCACACATTAACCCAACCCCACTAATAATCATCCCCTTATGATATGTTTTTAATTTTTGGCTGAATACAAGCATCATTATTTACTCACCGGATTGTCTTCCTCTCATCAAACATAGGAAAGCACTTTCAACTACAAAACATTGTCTTGGACACATCTATGATCCATGTATAATTTGGTTTTTATTAAAATGAATTTCCTTTTATTTAAAAAAAAAAAAACTTTTTCCACCAGGCAGTCCCTGAGAAAGTACAAAATAAATGCGACTTCCGGGTCCAGAGCAGAAGCCGCCCGATCGTCCAACACATAATAAGATAAACATATTACATGAGCACTTATAGCCGTCAGATTCTACTGACAAATCCCACCACTTTGATACTTTTGTCCCTCTCGGTTTTTAAGTTCTTTGAACATAGAGGAGAGAGAGAGAGAGAGTGTGTAACGCATCTCTCAGTCTGTGGTCTTCATCAAGCTTTCCAGTTTATTGAAGTCCAAGTTTTATTTTATTTTTATTGAAGTCCAAGTTTGTACTTGTGTTGTGTGTGAATGAAGTAAATGGTGAAGATGGGAAGAGCACCATGTTGTGATAAGGATGGAGTTAAGAGAGGTGCTTGGAGTCCTGAAGAGGACCAACTCTTGGTCCAGTACATTAACAAGCATGGCCATGGTAGCTGGCGTACACTCCCAAAGCATGCTGGTATTTTTTTTTTATAAAAAAATTTAAATACTATATATTTTATCTCTTTTGGCATTGACAGCATGAGATTGAGGTTATTTTGAATTATTTTGTGCTTTTCTTGCATCTGGGACTTAAAAGCTCTCTCCTTTTTAATGAGGATAGTATTTTCAACTAAAGAGAAAAAGGGTTTCTTTCTTTATATCCAATTTGTGGGCTTGTCAAAAGGGTGTCTTCATTTTCAATTTGTGGGTTTGTTTACTTGCGGCAGCATAATCCTCCTTCTTCTTCTCTTAATTATCTGGTGAAAGAAAAAATCTTTACTCTTTCTTGTATTAAATGAGGAAAAATGGTTTTTTATTTGAAACTATGGCTTTTTGCTTCAAAAAATAAAAATAAAAACCACGCCTTTTGAGTTTGACTTGAGGGTTACGCAATACGTGTTATCCTCCTCAAGTTCTCTGCCCCCCCCCCCCCCCCCCTTTTTTTTTTTTTTTTTTTATAATCACTTAGGAAATCATAAAATAAATTTATGGTTTTGTTAATATAATACTGTATTATAATATTAACATCTAATTTCTATGCTGTAATTTGTTGGAAAATACTTTTTGTGAAAGCCTTGTTGTGCTGGGTAATAGGTAACACTTTTTGAATCTTCATATATATATATATATATATTAGGGAAAAAATTAATTTTCGAATCTTCTTCTGGTAACGCCAATTTGTCTCTTTCTATCCGTCAACTCTTTGTTTGTTTGTTTGTTTGTTTTTTGGAGGGGTGTTTGGTGAATCTTCTGCGGTTTTGAGACGTTTGAGATGATTTATGACATTTACATTGACATATATTTGTATAATTGCAAAATTCCACGTTCAAGACACAACTTTTGGGTGTATCTTAAAGCACAAAATGTGGCAGCCCAAATGTGGATTAGAAAAGTAGATTCTGCATCTCTGTGATGTGCAACGCTGGTTGAACCTTAAAAAAAATTGATGATTTTGTGTTAGTACCTGGTTGTCAGAATTCTAAGCAATGAGCCATGACTTTTTGACCAGGTCTCCTTCGATGTGGAAAGAGTTGTCGGCTCAGGTGGATAAACTATCTTCGCCCTGACATTAAACGTGGTCCATTTACTGCTGAGGAAGAAGATTCTATAATTCAGCTTCAAGGCATGCTTGGTAATAGGTAATACATAGAGGTCATTCTATAATAATATTGCTTAAGTGTTCCTCAATCTCCTTGGCAATGATATTTTTGTAATTTTTATTTTGATTGTTGGTCATTTTACCTTGATGCACAAGTCACCATGCAGATTACTAGCTTTTAACTTGTGTATAAAGGTTGAATAAGTAATGAACTCAACTTGAGCTTCAAATTTGTACTATGTAATGCCATATTGTTGATTCCAGGTTTAATACAAACTTGGTGATTTTACCCATATAGTGCTCATAGATCTTCGATTGTTCATATGCAAAGAAGTGGCACACTCTTTAACTGATTCCTTTTTTTTTTTTTTTTTAGCACTCATGTGCTTGAGTTATTTTGGGAACCTCTTACAGAATAATATAATTATCCATTGTCACCGGAAAAAGAAGAAAATGAATCTCTTATTGTTTCTAGGCAGTATTTTACTGACCCAATGTTATATACTTATATAGAATATGCTCAACTCTTTTCTGTGCCTTGATTTTCCAAAAATTTTGAGTTTAGCCTATTCTGCTCGGTAATTATGGGTAATTCTTGGCTCCAACTTGGGTTACTAAGCACCCTTTCTAATGCTATATAGCCAAATTACCTAGATTTGATTTCCAGTCTTTTATGGCATTCAACCTTGAAGGCTTATTGAGGTAATGACACTAAAGGACACAGAAACATTTTGTAAGCTCCAAACTAGCGCAAGAGCCAGAGGAACATTCAAAGCAAAGAATTATTATTTTTTCCTTTTAATAAGTAAACAAAAAAATTCTAATTTTCAATGTGATTATTGCTTTACATTTACATGGTTTCTAATGCTTTTAATGCCCATGACCTGATCAATGTCAAAACAGACAATCAGAACTAGGCTGCCATGACCTGCATAATTCACATGTGATTTTTGATTTGTCCCTTCTTTTCTTTGGTATACAAAAAATCCATGATGTCAATTTCTAGCTTCTAAAACTGAAGTTCTAAATTTTATTTCAATGGATTCCTTTAGCATGATTTGGACCTTGTGGCTCTTTCATTGTAGGTGGGCTGCCATAGCATCACAGATGCCAGGAAGAACAGACAATGAGATTAAGAACTATTGGAACACTCATTTAAAGAAGCGTCCCCTTTCCTCAGTCCCTAGCCCATGGGTGCACAAGCCCTCCTCCAAACCAGAGACAAGTAATGTCAAATCTGAATCCCCTTCCACTCGCCACATGGTACAATGGGAGAGTGCCAGAGTTGAGGCTGAGGCTCGGATGTCAATGGAATTGTCACTACTCGATTCATCTTCAATGATAAAGACAGAATGCGATTACTTTCTCCGTCTATGGAGTTCTGAAGTTGGAGAATCGTTTCGGAAGGTCAATGGAAAAGATGGGGGAGTGTGTCAAAGCCCTGTCTCTTTGAAATCCTCATCAACAAAATGTGGTTCAGGTTCAGATGTCACAATAAAAGCGATAAACACCAGGACTGGTGCATGTACTAACACGAAGCCCGAACAAGCAGATAGCTATAAACCAAAGGTAGAAGACGTGATGGCCACCTCAGATTCGCGCACCTCTTATGATCTCATTGATTCTTCTGATTTAGCATTGGAGCTTCTGCTAGATTTCCCAGATGGTGAGGACAGCTTTCAAGTATAGATGATTTTGCATGTACAGTAGATGGAACTAAAATATTGCCTCTTTCCTTCCTTGCATTGAATGAAGGTGGTTACCATGGGAAGGGCACTAGTTTAATCTAATAGATATTTTGGCACCTTTAAAGTTTCTCGTTTGTATATAATCTATTTTATGTAGCTGGTTTCCTAGTTTTCACATAGAATACTCTTCTTGATATTGTCTAAGTGGAAAAAGAGATGTAAACTTGAACAGGTTGCTACAATTCAGGTTATCTTCTCTTTGCTGAGAACTTATTGACAATCACATGGTATACAAGTGTACAACAGAGTAGAAATTTTAGATTTAAGATCTCAGTAGTGATAAATGGAGATGTTTTTGTTGACTGGATAGCTATACACGGATTGGCTTAGGTATAACTGATATTATGCCAGAGATGCTTTATTTTTAAGACAGTATAATTGATATTGATTTTGCTTTCTGTCTTCATTGATACTGGCAACATTTATATTGGCACAATCACAAAATAAGAGCTTTGTATGATTTTGCCACACTGTCCACATTTATGGTTGAATCCTTTGACAAATTAATGGGTTCAATGATCATTGATACACTAACAACTTCAACAAGGATAGCTGCTTTATTAATCTGCATGCAATAAGAGAACAGGATATACAGGGTGTAACAATGGAATGGATTATTCCTTGGATCAATGGTGATCATAGACGTTCCTTTTGCTTACCTATGCAACCAAAGGCAATTTATGATGTCAAGGGCGTGCTTTTAGGGTCTGTTTGGTTGGGAGGATGAAAAAGTGAGGATAGAAAATAGAGAGGATGAAAAAGTAGGAGTATAGAAAACTTTTTGGTTTTCTTCAATTGTGTTTGGTTGAGAGGGTGAAAAAGTAGAGGGATGAAAATTTTTTGGTTTGGTTGAAAATAAGGTTTGTATAAATTTATCATCATATCTCTCTTAAATAAAAGAAAAAGTAATACATTATACTTTTTTTAAAAATTGTGTATAGATGAAAGTAGGCATTTCAAAAAAAATAGTATAAGAAATCATCCAAAAGTGTTTTCTTAAAAAATAATAAAAATTAAAAGAAAAAAAAAAAGAAAGAGAAGAAGAACCCACCACCTGGCCAAAAAAAAAAAAAAACAGAGAAGTGAGCAGTTTTGTTAAAAGAAATTTCTCACTTTTCAATCTAATTTTCTCTCCAATTTGGAGAAATTGTATTTTGAAGGAAGAACAGAGAAAACTTGTGGGCTCCACTTTTCTCTTCCCCTTTCCCTTTCAACCAAACATTGAAAAATGCAATTTTCTCTCCTTATTTTTCATCCTCATTTTTTTCACTCCAACCAAACACACTCCTTAAAATCAGACTAATCTTGATGCTTTTTTAGTATTATACAAGATTTTGAAACTTGGACCGTTCATTGAACCGTAAAAGAGAGATTCAAAATTTTTAAAGTCGAACCGAATTCGAACCGTAATGACGTTATAATTAATTAATATGAAATAAATATAAACAAATTTAAAATCTCAATTAAAAATTAATCTAAAATGATTATTTTATTTTCAATAAAACCTAAACTACACTTAAAACTTATTATAAAAATATTAAAGTTATAATTTATATCATTTCTCTTTCTTAAAAAACACTTTTCTCATATAACAATATCTTTAAAACTATCACATTAATATATTTTTACTCTTTAATATTGACAGGTATAATTACAAAATTCCAACCATAAAGGTGGCTTAGCTTCAATAAAAAAAAAATAAAGAAAAAAAAAAGAAAAGAAGAAGAAGGCGGCTTAACTGTAAACCATTCCGGCAAAGTACAACTTGTATGTCAAATCCAATCCCATTAAAAAAAAAAAAAAAAAAAAAATTCCAATCCAACTATCAAATGGCTTAGCTGTAAACCATTTTGACCGTTGCTTTTAATCCAATGGCCAGTGACCATGTTGGGTTCTTCAAAGTTCACACCAAATTTCAAACCCTACGTCATTGTCTTCTTTTCTTTTTTGCTTTTCCCTTCTGCCTCCGCCTGTGTCTCCCTCCTTTGTCATCCTCTTTTTTTACAATTTTCAAACAAACAGAAGTCGCTCTTTCACAATTTTCCAATAAACAAAGAAGAATCAGACGCATATGCAGAAGCAGATTTGTAGTCTCTCTTCCACAGTTATCTGCAAAGTTTTGTCATTTTTTTTTAAGGACCGTCAGACCCGTGCCCGGTTTTCGGTTTGACCGCGGTTCTAAAAGTTTACTGAAAAATTAAAATTTCCGGTTTTAGTAGTTTAAAAAACCGGAATGATCAACGGTTTCCGTGGTTCGACTGGCCGGTCCGGATTGGATTTCAAAACTATGGTATTATACTTCGAGGGCATCAGTCTGGGTAATGCAGTGTTATAAATTTGAAACATTTTGCCTTGGAATAATGGAGATCAGGCAATGGACTTTTCTGGCCCTTTCACACACTGTGTGTTCCTCAATCCTCTATGTTTATGGGCTAAATAAATTAAAACAATAATGACAAGCCTTTAGTCCCAAAATTTTGGGGTTGGCAAATAAAGTGCTACTAATGACATTTTTTTTTTTTCCAAAGCTCTTGTTATTATAATATGTTATATGATCTCAACTTTATGATTCAATACTATGATACACAAGTTTCTAAATAAGTTATTTTTTCTTCAAATGCATTATACACAAATACATCACCGTAACACGCAACAATACATCAACCAATTTCCAAAAGAACTCCAAAAGAAGAAAAACTACAAACAATTCAAATAGATTTCAACCAAACCTAAGCATTTCAGCCAGAAAAACAACTAAGAAGCTTCTTTGGAGCAGTTCCAGTGGCACGGTATTTTGCAGCTATTTCCTCTGCCTTGAGAATTTCTTCCCCACGTTTAGCTTCAATTTCAGCCCTCTTTTCTTCTGCTGCCTTGTGTATGAGAGCAACTTTGTTTTTCATTTTCTCCACATATTCAGCCTTCCTCTTCTCCAATTGTTCCTGCTCACAATCAATTGAATGTTAAAACATTATACACTAGTTATCTCATTCTTAGCAATTCAACCACCTATTCAGTTTGGAGGCAACACATGATTTGTGTTCATCATTCCTCCATTCATGTTTATAATCATTTTTAAAAGACAAACCATAGAATCAAAATGTAATAATAGTTGTTGGGTATACATGTGTGAGTAAAGTTTCACAATTCAATAATAATGAGAAGAATATGTGGTTTTTTTTTTTTTTTTTTTTGAGAAGAATAAGTGGTTAATAAAACATAGTTAAGCTCAAATTCATAGACTTAAACTTCTAGTTAAATGGTTTCTCTATATGTTATATTAACTACTTAATTCAGTAGTCTCTCCACAACAAACTTGAAGTGACATCAAAATAAAATTAACAAACTTGTGGTCATTCAATTTAGTTTGTCTGGGGAAAAAAATAATTAGGTTCTAACTTCTAAGAAGATCTTTGACAAAATGAAAAATCACTCATTACCTCAATCTGTTTTAATTGGGCCTCTAAAGATGCTTTCTTGCTGTTCTCCCATGCCCCAATAGAAGATAGCTTTTTATGAGCCCTGATCAATAATTTAAACATGGTTTCAGTATGCATAATCGATATTAAATTATATCAAAAGAAAATTTTTATCTAAAATATAGCATGGTTTCAACCTATTTCCAACCTCTTAGGAGTCCAAGATTCCTAATTGAAATCATAGAAATTATTTATAGTAAAAGGATTCTTTCCTTTTCGCCAAAACAGAAACTCAGCATTATCACTTACTACGGATTTTTTTTCCTCACTAAAAATTAGGCAATATAGATAGGACCCCTATCCACAAATTATTGAGGGAACTACAAGTGGTCAATATAGCTCTTACTTGTTCTCTGCTTTCGACTTTTCACTTTCTTCCCATGCCTTGATTAGTGATATCCTCTTCTCTGTCGCAACTCTGGCAAGCACAGCATCTGAAGAACCTTTGAATTAATTATTTATTCTACTGATAGAGTGTAGGAACAAGAACAAGGAGAGGAACATTAAGATGTAATATTACCTCGGTTGATAGAACCATCATTACTTTTCTGATCAGCGCACTCAGGAGCCTCTGGCAAGATCATTTTGTTTTAGATAAATAGGCATCTTATAATACATTGCTAATGCTAAATAAGAGTTGGAACCAAATGCTGCTGATGAAATAAAGTGTGTGGTCCTATGTGAAGTGATTTATCAAATATAGAATACACAATGTGATTGAGCATATAACTTAAGTTCTAAAACTTTCTACATGCATGTCACAAGATTTGAAACAACATGATACAAAAAATCTGTAGTCCAATTTTGGCCAATTCTAGCTGAAAAGGAATTAATCTTAAGGTTGTTCAAAATTCATGTTAATTGAATCTGCCAGTTAACTTACCTAGGACACAACCTTCAAACCTCTGTTTTGATAATAATAATAACTTTTTTTTTAAAGGCTCCAGATGAAAATTGCATTTATTGAAAATAGAAATGGTATGTATGACACAAGAAAAAGTCTGCTCAAGATTAACAGAAAAATATCAATCATGAAATTTTCCAAAAAGAAAATATTCCATTAAATCAAAAGAAGCCTAAAGGTGGTCTAAAAGAAGAGAAAATAAAAAATTAAGAGACATTATTTACTAAAAGGGAAGCCCAAACACTAGTATTAATATTTTATTTTCATGTGTCCTAATATGTATTACTGTTTACTCAAAAATAAAAAATTGTTCTCTAAGAGGTTTTTTTTTTTTTGGCTGAGAATTCTCTAAAAGATTTGGAACTCATTTACAGATTCAGTTGAATGTGCAAAAAAAATAAGAAATTGATCATTCTCATTTACTATACACAACAAATTCACTGATTATTACAAGAAATTTTCATAATCACAAAACTATCAAAACATAGTAATTGATCTTGGAACGTATACTTAAGTTCTTCATTAGCTTGAGGTTGGCTTAAATTTTTTCACTCCATCAAAATCTACTCGATCGTATTAAGAAAGAAACACAAAGGTAACAAGAACAATAATTCACCTCAGTTTCAAAAAACTTCACCTTTTTACAAATCAAAGTAAATGAACAACCGAAAATTCATACACAAAAACCAAACATGTGTTGCCCAGAAAACGTAGGACAACAAAAGTATCAGTTTAAGGTTCCAAAACATTAAAAATGATAAGATTATTGGTTAAATTTAACATATTTTAATAGCTCAAGTTTTGTGATAACCGATAATTTAACATTAAAAGCTTATGCTTTTGGACAACCGGTAATTTAACCCCAAAAAAAAACATACCCTTTACTCCACCAACACTATCACACACCTATCAAGCTTACTTTGAACTCAAAAAACAATCAAGCAAAAAGCCCCCAAAGATAAAGGATTAGAACAAAAAAAAAAAAAAAAAAAAAAAAAAAACGCGTTAAAGTAAAGCTAGAAACGATAAAGTAAATACCCAAAAACACTTTAAAGTAAAGCTAGAAACAGTAAATAAAGATTAGACAGGACATATAAAAAAAAGAGTAACGAAACATCTAAGAAAAAGCGATTTTCTTTTCTTCTCATTTGTCATCAACCAAATAGATGTTTTAGTTTAAGCTAAAAATCTTCTCTAAAAAAAAGTTTAAGCTCAAAAAATGATTTTTGAAAGAGGAAAAAAGAACAGAGAGAGAGAGAGAGAGAGAGAGAGAGAGAGAAACAGAGAGATTGTTTATTTACTTTCAACAATAGCAAGCGCTTTGGACTCTACAGGCTTTACATCATCAGCAGGAGGAGGAAGTGGGACTACAGATTTCTCCTCGGTGACATCTTTGGGAGCTTCATGGACGTATTCAACTGGTGGCGGAGGCTCCGAGGGTGTTTCGGTCTCCACCATTTTTGGTTCCTCGTCAGCCATGTCTGGTTCTGCAGGTTGTGGGTCTTTTGTCTCTAAATTTAGTAAATAACGAAACCTTAAAGCGAAACTCAAATATGGCAAAGGTGGTAACTGATAAACTCACTCAAATTTAAGAGAAGGAAGACGAAAGATTGAGAGAGAGAGAGAGAGAGAAAGAGAGTTGGGTGGTATATATGGATGTTATAGTAGTTGGAAGAAAAAGAGGCTTGGAGGGAGGTAACTGTTGTACTACTTTGGACTTAGCTGGATGGTAGGTGCAACTGGCCTATTATGAGTTGGCAAAATATTATGAAGAGAGAGAAAGATGAAAGCCCACAAATATTAGAGATTAAAGGAACCTTAATCAATTTGGAGTTTGATCCAAGATACATTTAGCCTAACTCTTTCTATTTATGATGTTAAGATCATATCATAATTCTTCTCAAGAAAAAGATTATATGAGAATTTTGTAGTGTAATGAGTACTTTTTCTTCATATATTTACTATTATGTGAGACCAGGGAATACATGTTATATTTTCGGAATACTAATTAACTACTATTTTTTTAATTTATAATTGGATTTAAGTAGTTTGGAAGAGTTTACTTTTATTAGTTTATTATATTTAAAAAAATAAAATGAACAAAAATAAAACCATGTCTATTTGTCTAGTAAACATGAAGTCTTGAAACATGCTCTTCCTTTCCTTTTCTTTTTGTTTTTGTGAATGTCAAGATTAACAAAGATTCTAACTAATCTCCAAGTGTGTAGTTCTTATCTGCACAAGATAATTGTGAGAAAAACCCTTAAGGATGGAAGTATTGGCCTAATATTTGGACCCAAGTATAGAAAATTACTAGACCAATTTCTTGAGATTTGGTTTGTTATCTTGAAATTCAAACTCGTCCAACTCGAATATTTAAGTTAATAAAATATCAAATCTATTGGTGGGTTACACGTTTATGTTATAACAAACTCCTCCTATTAGGGTTTGATCATATAAAAAAAAAAAAACTGAAAAATTTAACAAATTACCATCCTTAATTAATTGCAGAGGTATTCAAATATTGCTACTTGGTCTTTTTTTAAAATAATAATTTGATTGATGGAAGATGAGACATTTCAATCCTAGAAATATTCGTTGGAAACATTAAGAAATGCCAGTAATTACAAAGCTCTTTACTCTACATAGTCCTTGTTACTATGCCGCTATGCCTAGTTTATTGGTTTTTATTTCAAAATATATACTATATAAAAAAATATTGATTTTTAAAATTTTATTTTATATACATCGATAGTTGAGGGAGGGAGATCGATTATAGATCTTAATATCTCCATTGGAAACATGAAAAAGTACAAGTTGAACTACAAAACTCTTGATTTTTTGTTGGTCTATTTGTCCTAACTAACTAGACCAAATTGACAATTATGATACAATAATCTTTTTTTTGTTATACAAAATATAAATTATACTCTAACCTAATCTAAGTATATATATGTGTAAAACTCCGTCTTAGAAACTTGAATCTCGGTCTTTGCCCGCCACACGCCTCAAGCATTTATACTTGTGGAGTGCCTATCGCATCAAATATGTGCAGTGGTTATGATACAATAATCTTAATGTATTATATAATTTTATTTTTCTTGTGATAGATCTTGTGTGAATCATAAATAAGCAAATAGATATTTCTTGTCATTTACCTATATATATACTAACATATTTTTTTTCATATACAAGATAAAATTTCTACTTTAGCTCAATCTAAATGTATATGTGTGTGAACCTCCCTCTCGGAGACTTGAACCCTAGCCCTTGCTCCTCACATCCTACAATTACTTATACTTATAGAGTGACTACCGCACCAAGGGTGCGCTGTGATATATACTTATTAACATATAACCTGTATATATGCATGATATAATTAAAAACAATTACAATTACCATTACAATTACACACACACACACACACACACACACATATATGAGTTCAAATTTTACCTAGTGTAAGAGTTACCTCTCTCTCTCTCTCTCTCTCTCTCTCTCTTTATTTTTTTAAAAAGTTTTTTTTTTTGATGTACCCGTGAGTTTACTTTTTTTTTTTTTTTAATTGGGTTTTTTATAGTTTAATTATATTAGACTCTTCGTCTTTTGTACAACATTAACTTACCTATAACAAGTGGATTCTAGTTAATTCAACTGGTAAAGTCTCTGACGGTTGAATAAGAGATCTGAGGTTCAATCCCCGCCTACACTAAAAACTAATTGGTGTCTTGGTCTGATGATAAAGAACTATCATTAGGAGTGGACGCCACAGGTTGAAACTTTCTAAAAAAAAAATTACCTAGAACAAAAAAAAAAAAAAAAAAAGATAGGACATGTGGCATAAAATTAGATAACAATTAGAATCCAATTGGATTTTCTCTAGTTTTGACTTTAATTAAACTAGTTTGTAACCTCATGCATATGCATGAACACACTTAAAGATATACAATAAGATATATAATATAATTCCTATATATATATAATTTAAATACTATTGATATTCATTATTATATTTTGCTAACTCTTTAAAAAAATTTGTAAGGATATTATTAGGTATAAAATGTAAATTGTACATTTTTATTTATTTATTGTGAAACACTTTTTTTTTTTTCCGATTCATTTATTCTAAACTCTTTAATTTTTGTACTTAATAACTCACTTGAATAAATATTTATGATGTGGTCCCACATTTGATTCTAAAATTAAGAAATAAAACTCTTTAAGAATAAATAATTTAGGATACATGATGCAAAATTTGAACTCTAATTTGGAATTTTAATTTGAGTTTATCTCAGTTTCACTTATTATTATTATTATTATTATTATTATTATTATTATTATTATTGTAAGGACACAAAGTTGGCTTGGGCCCAAATAGATGACTGGGTCGGCCCAAGTGGCCTTTACAATAGAATTTGTAGAGAATGGGTTCTAAGCCTAGACCTCCCGGTACTATTGAGAGATGCTGCGTAAGGTCCAAATACGCTTCTGAGACATGGCTGGCTAATGGAGCGGACTAACTCCCTTTCCGGACATACGCCGAGGAGATTCCGGGCTGACTGGCGTTCTCTTCTTCAAGGGAGAGAACCTTCTTCCCTTTTTTTAGTAAAAATTCCGGATCCTTTTTCATGGTATCTCCCCCTCCATTTATACCTCCCACTCCTGGCTCTCACCTGTCTTTTCCCAGAAAACGCTCCCCAATGCCCTCAGGGCCATTCCCCATCTCTTCAGAAGTCGTTTCCCCATTAATGCGGCCAGGCGGGTAGGTGGGAAGTCTTTAATGCGGTGGCAGGAACACTGTGTAGTGCATGTCCCCCTTGTCCCCCCCCCTCGGCGTATCATTGGGGCGTGGGATGGCTCGCCGAGGTCCGGAGACGCTTTTCCAGGTGCACTGCTGCATTGTCCTGCTCTCAATTCCACGTCCGAGGAGATGTTCTCCTCGGCTCGTCTCTGGTGGCTGGGTAGGCTGACCCTTGGGCCCCAGTGTTAGAGGGCCTTGCTCCCGTCATGCGGCCCACCTAGCGGAACTCGCGTCCTCGGACTAGGCCCAAAGCCCACAGGGTGCCTGGGCGCCGTTTCCCCCCCCTACAATAGCCCCTCAAGAACTCGTTTGACTCTGATCCGAGGAGGCAAACGGGTTGTTGATCCACAAACTTTCTCTCCACGTGTCGTTTAAATCACCGCACGTGCGGAGTATGCCTGCGCCCTTTGGACGCCTCTTTGGCGCTTCGTAACGCGCAACGCCTGCATTTAATGCGCTGGGTAACTCCCTGTCGCGCACGTTCTACGGTGAGATGGAGATCTAACGGCCTGGATCTGCCCCGAAGATTCGAGCGGGATACTTCCCCCAAATCGCTACTTCCCAATAATCTAAAGCACTTTGGTAGACGCGATACTCATTATTTGCTTCAGAAAACGAACTCACTGCAGAGCCATCCAACTCTTTCCTTTCTCCCAACAAGCTCCCTAAGCGCGCGTCTCTTCTCTTGTGTAAGTTTTTCCTTGGCTTCCAGCTCCCCTCTCATTCCTTCACGAGTCTACCTCCCTAGTTTCGAGTCCATGGGTAGATTTAAGTGTTTAGTGGATACGCCCTCCGGCATGGAAGGATTCCGGGCCAAGTATCACATTCCTATCGATGTGGGACTGGAATACTGTGCCCCTGGGGCCGTGGCGGGCTCCAGGCAAGCGGGGCAGGTCGTCATCCCCATTATTGCCTTTCTAGAGGGCGGGATGACCCTCCCCATGAAGGAGGTGGCCAGGGAGTACCTCCGCAACCATAGGCTATGCCCAGACCAGTGCGCGCCCAATGTGTTTAGAATCCTAGGTTGCGTCGACGCTCTTAACGAGCAAATGGGCCTCCACCTTACATGGCACGACGTTGTCTACATGTATGAGTGTCACCGGCTGAAAGACACAGGCTACTACCTCAAGTCGAGGTCTAGCGCGGTCCGGCTGGTCTCCTGTTTGCCAAAGTCCAACAAGGGTATGAAGGACGACTATCTCCTTGTTACTGGGAGGTGGTACGACGGTCCCCATTGCCCGGTGAGGGCGGGGCAACCAGGTGTGACTCCCTAGGGTTTAAGAGCTTTAGCTTGCGTGACCTTCCCCCATTTTAGTTCCCTTCGTAGCTTTGTTGTCACTTGTTGCCGTTCTTTTCGTTTCTGCCGGGCGTGTCTAACTCCGTTTGCCTCCTCTCCTCCTTTCTTGCAGATAAGCGACATACGTCTCCCAACTTGGGCAACGTCAACGTCCAAGATCTCAACAGAGTCCTGAGGTCCGAGGTCTTTGTGAACGACGATCTCCAAGTCAGAGCTACTCACCTGATTCTGGGGTACGATCCCCTCTCCAAAGTTTTTAGCGAGGTTGACGACGCCATTCTTGCCGGCCACAAAAGGCGAGCTCGGATAGACGTCCGTTACGAAGGCTTTCTTGCTCCCCGAGCCCTGCCAGACGAGCCTTCCACGATCTTGTATGGCCAGCCTCTTCAGGCCACTCCTTTAGCCGTTCATCACGAAGTCCAGGCAGTCCGAGAAGGCTCCGTGACTTCGTCCTCATCTCTGGGCGACGAGATTGATAGGTTCAATCTAGAAGAAGCCGAGAGACCGTTGGCGGGACACGTGGTCGATATCTCCGACAAAGAAGGGACCGCCTCGGACAGGCACTCTGGTATCCCGGGATTGATAGTTGCCAAACCGGAGGTGTCCTCGGACGAAGAGGAAGACATGTCGAGGTTGAAGGAGCTTTTTGCCAAGAAGAGGGGGATCAAAGCCCCCCAAGACGATGCTTCCCGGTCCCAACCGGGGATACTCCCGCCTCCGCCTCCCCCTCCCTCCGACCCCCTCGTTCCTCCTCCCGACGGTCAAAAGAAAAGAAGGAACGAGAACGAGGAGGCAGACAGAGAGAGAGAGAAAAAACAGAAGCACCACAGGCAGGTGCAGCAGCAACAACAACAGCAGCAACAGCTAGTTGCCAAGGGAGGGGGCAGAGCCTCTTCTCTAGAAAGTGGGGAAATCCGCGGGCAAGCTGAGGTCCGCCGAGGTGAGCCCAGCTGGTTTCCCCCTTTGGAAGTGGACGGGGCTCCAATCTCATCCCAGGCGAGCCTCCGAGACTACCAGAGGGGCCACGCCCTCCACCTTGCCAACTCGCTGGAGAAGCCTCTACTCCTACCAAGGGACATGGAGGAGCTGGGGAGGACGGGCCGCACGCGTCTCTTCCTCTCTCTCAAGAGGAATTTAGGCCTGGTAAGCTTCAAGCATTTCTGCCCCTCACTGTTGCCTATGTCCTTCAACAAATTTCTGGGATAACCCGTACCTAACAAACTTCTGCTGATGCCTTTCACACAGGCTATACAGGAGGCCTTTGCTGCCGACGCCTTGGTCGAACATTATCAGGTCCAAGTCGGCTCCGAGCAGGCAGCCAAGGCTGAGGCCGTGAAGGACCTTGGTCGGGCCGAGGCGGAGAAGGCTGAACTGAGCGCTAAGCTGACCCAGGAGCAGACGGAGAGGAAGAGTTTAGATGCTGGCCTTAAGAACGCGACGGCGCAGGCAGAAGCCCAGCGCAAGCTCTTACAGCAAAGGGACAAGGCCCTGGCCCAGGCGGGGCAGGAGGTCTCGGATTTGAAGAAAGAGCTCGCGCAGGGGGAGGAAGCGGCCCGGACTGTGAGGGAGACCGTGGACGCCGCTATAGAGGCCGCCCACAACAAGGGGGTGGAGGAGACTGAGGAACGCCTGACGGAGGAGTTGGGCGAGCTGTGCAGAGAATACTGCCAGCAGGTCTGGGCGGAGGCCCTTAACGCTGCGGGTATCCCTGCCGACTCCGAGCTGAGGGGTGCAGAGAAAATCTGGTACCCAGCAGATATCCGACTGGTCGATGATGCTCCCCCCATTTCGGCCCCCTCCTCCTCTGTCCAAGTCTTGCCCCCTCAAGAGGTGAGCGCTCCGGCAACGGGGCCGGGCGAGCCGGCCGACCGGGTTTCACCTCCTCCCAAACCTAGGGACAAAGGAAAGGAAATTCAAGATCCGTCCGAGGTTGCGCCGGAACGAGCTAAGATGGAGGGCAAGACCAAGGAGGCACCATTAAAGATCCTCGGGTAGGCAGCGACGGCCCTCTCCCTCTCTCCCCAAGTCATTTTGTTGTTTTTGCGAATCGTCATTAGATAGGCTTCGTTCAGTTTGTTTGTAATTCCTTTCATTTTCACTTTGTATTGAACAGCTTTATTATACATGCATTCCGTTTCCTTTCCCTTATAGTGTAATTTCCCTTGTGCGTTATGTTCGTTATGCTGTTGCTTCGTGTTCATAATTTACGTGTCGCATGTTAGCACGCGCGATTCAACCCATTATCATTGCCAGATTGCATGTTAAATTTGTCCGAGGCACGACATGAATATTTTGTAACCCGTAATTTCAAACAACAAACCTCATGTGTTAAACCATTTCATAAGGCATGAAGTCCGGGAGTCCGGCTGAATCGAGGTCGGCATTATCACGTAAATTGAGTGTCCGAGGTTAACATTAACACTTAATTTGACCAGTAAAACGAATATGAATCAAAATTTTCCGTAGGCCGAAGGTGTAAGGACTTGGCGTAGCCCCAGTTGACATTTAACACTCAAGTAAAACTTGGACCGTGCTAATTTTTTCCAAGGCAGAAGGTCCAAGGACCTGGCGTAACCAAGGCTGACATTAACGCTTAAGTAAAATTTAGGCCGTGTCAAATTTTTCCAAGGCAGAAGGTCCGAGGACCTGGCGTAACCAAGGTTGACATTAACACTTAAGTAAAATTTGGGCCGTGTCAAATTTTCCCAAGGCAGAAGGTCCGAGGACCTGGCGTAATCAAGGTTGACATTAACACTTAAATAAAATTTGGGCCGTGTCAAATTTTCCCAAGGCAGGAGGTCCGAGGACCTGGCGTAACCAAGGTTGACATTAACACTTAAGTAAAATTTAGGCCGTGTCAAATTTTCCCAAGGCAGAAGGTCCGAGGACCTGGCGTAACCAAGGTTGACATTAACACTTAAGTAAAATTTAGGCCGTGTCAAATTTTCCCAAGGCAGAAGGTCCGAGGACCTGGCGTAACCAAGGTTGACATTAACACTTAAATAAAATTTGGGCCGTGTCAAATTTTCCCAAGGCAGGAGGTCCGAGGACCTGGCGTAACCAAGGTTGACATTAACACTTAAGTAAAATTTGGGCCGTGTCAAATTTTCCCAAGGCAGGAGGTCCGAGGACCTGGCGTAACCAAGGTTGACATTAACACTTAAATAAAATTTGGGCCGTGTCAAATTTTCCCAAGGCAGGAGGTCCGAGGACCTGGCGTAACCAAGGTTGACATTAACACTTAAGTAAAATTTGGGCCGTGTCAAATTTTCCCAAGGCAGGAGGTCCGAGGACCTAGCGTAACCAAGGTTGACATTAACACTTAAGTAAAATTTGGACCATGTCAAATTTTCCCAGGGCAGGAGGTCCGAGGACCTGGCGTAACCAAGGTTGACATTAACACTTAAGTAAAATTTGGACCGTGTCAAATTTTCCCAAGGCAGGAGGTCCGAGGACCTGGCGTAACCAAGGTTGACATTAACACTTAAGTAAAATTTGGACCGTGTCAAATTTTCCCAAGGCAGGAGGTCCGAGGACTTGGCGTAACCAAGGTTGACATTAACACTTAAGTAAAATTTGGACCGTGTCAAATTTTCCCAAGGCAGGAGGTCCGAGGACCTGGCGTAACCAAGGTTGACATTAACACTTAAGTAAAATTTGGACCGTGTCAAATTTTCCCAAGGCAGGAGGTCCGAGGACCTGGCGTAACCAAGGTTGACATTAACACTTAAGTAAAATTTGGACCGTGTCAAATTTTCCCAAGGCAGGAGGTCCGAGGACCTGGCGTAACCAAGGTTGACATTAACACTTAAGTAAAATTTGGACCGTGTCAAATTTTCCCAAGGCAGAAGGTCCGAGGACCTGGCGTAACCAAGGTTGACATTAACACTTAAATAAAATTTGGACCGTGTCAAATTTTCCCAAGGCAGGAGGTCCGAGGACCTGGCGTAACCAAGGTTGACATTAACACTTAAATAAAATTTGGTTGAACGGATAGGGATAATAGTATTCGACAATTGGCGCGATGCAATGATATCTAAATACATGACGGGCATACTTTTCATTAGTAGTAGTACCTTCGAAGATTATTTACATTGAAAGGTCGCTTTACATGCTTGTTGTCCAGGTCGGCTAGGTAATATGCTCCCAGACCGGCCACTGAGGTTATCCGGTAGGGACCCTCCCAATTCGGCCCCAACTTCCCCCACGATGGGTCCTTTGCCGTCCCTACGACCTTTTTTAAGACCAAGTCTCCCGGGGCGAGAGGTCTGGACCGCACGTGAGAGTCGTACCCCCGTTTGAGCTGCTGCTGGTAACTGGCTAGTCGGACCATGGCGTTTTCCCGCCTTTCTTCCACCAAGTCCAGCCCCTCCCGTAGCATGTTGTCGTTGGCTTCTGGGGCGAAGGACTGTGTCCTCATCGTTGGGAACCCCATCTCCACAGGAATCATGGCCTCGGCGCCATACGTCATCGCGAAAGGAGTCTCGCCTGTGGATCTTCGCGGCGTGGTTTGGTAAGTCCATAACACGTGCGGTACCTCATCCACCCACCGGCCCTTCGCATCATCTAGTCTTTTCTTGAGCCCATTGACTATCGACTTGTTCGTGGCTTCAGCCTGGCCGTTCCCCTGCGGGTAAGCTGGGGTGGAGTACCTATTCGTGATGCCGAAGTCTCCACAGTACTTCCGGAAGGCTTTGCTGTCGAACTGCAGCCCATTGTCCGAGATGAGGGTGCGGGGAATCCCAAATCTGGTGATGATATTCTTCCAGACGAATCTCTTCGCGTCCACGTCCCGGATATTCGAGAGCGGCTCGGCCTCGACCCATTTAGTGAAGTAGTCCGTCCCGACAAGCAGCCATCGCTTATTGCCCGCTGCCCTTGGAAACGGTCCCACTATGTCCAAGCCCCACTGTGCGAACGGCCAAGGGCTGACCAAAGGATTGAGTACACCACCAGGCTGGTGGATGTTTGGCGCATACCTCTGACACTGATCGCACTTCCTCGCGTACTCCTATGCCTCTCTCTGCATGTTTGGCCACCAGTACCCCTGCATAAGGGCCCTGTGGGCTAGTGACCTTCCGCCCGTGTGGCTTCCGCAAGTCCCCTCGTGTAACTCTTCCAAGAGCTGCTCCGTCCCGTCCGGGTGCACACACAGCAGGTATGGCCCCGAAAACGACCGTTTATAGAGCTTGCCGTCTTCGGACAGCCAGAACCGAGGAGCCTTTCTACGGATCTTGTCGGCCTCAGTCTTGTCCTCGGGCAGCGTGTCGTGTTTCAGGAACAACGCTATGGGGTCCATCCAACTGGGCCCTGTTCTGATTTGCTGGACCCGCATGGCCTGGCAGCCCGTGCCAGCTGGCTTAAGAAGGTCTTCGACGAGAATGACCCGAGGAAGGTCACGTGCCGATGAGGTTGCGAGAGTCGCCAGGGAGTCTGCGTGAGCGTTCCCGCTTCTGGAAACATGCGACAGTGAGAAGGACTCGAACTGGCCCCGTAGGCGTAAGGCGCGCGCTAAATATTCCTGCATCCTTGGCTCCCTTGCCTCCAATTTCCCTTCAACCTGGCCGACCACAAGCTGTGAGTCCGAGAACACTCGGACCGCCTTTCCTCCCATCTTCCAAACCATGCCCATTCCAACTAGCAAGGCTTCGTACTCGGCCTCATTGTTGGTAGCTGGGAACGCTATCCTCAGAGACTTCTCGATGACGATCCTATCCGGCGATATTAGGACTACCCCAGCGCCCGAACCCCTTTGGTTCGAGGCTCCGTCCACGTAAGCTTCCCACACCGGTTGTTTCTCGCATGAGGCTAGGCCGACTAGCTTTCTGTTGAAGCCGCATGCCGCTAGGCTTTCTTCCAGGGAGGGCTCAGTGAACTCTGCTACCAGGTCGGCTAGGACTTGCCCCTTTACAGACGTGCGGGGGAGGTACTTAATGTCGAAAGCCCCTAAAAAGGCCCCCCATTTGGCGATTCTGCTGGAGTAGTCAGCGCTTCGTAGGACGGACTTAAGTGGGAGTTGGGTTAGAACGACGACCGTGTGGGACTGGAAATAGTGCGGGAGCCGACGAGTGGCGTGCACCACAGCTAGCACCGCCTTTTCTAGTGGCAAGTATCGGATCTCAGCCTCCTGCAGGGACTTGCTCACATAATAAACCGGCCTTTGTATACCAGCGTCATCCCTTACCAGGACCAGGCTGACGGCGTGGGCAGCTACCGCTAAATACGCAAATAGGACTTCATCTGGATCGGGGCGGGACATAACTGGGGGCCGAGAGAGGTATTCCTTCAGCTGCTGGAACGCCAGGGAACACTCCTCGGTCCATTCGAACCCCTTCCACTTGTTTAGTAGCTGGAAGAAGGGTCGGCACCTGTCCGCGGAGCGGGAGATGAACCTGCTGAGGGCGGCCGTCATCCCTGCCAGCTTCTGTACTTCCTTCGGGTTCCGAGGCGGTTGTAGGTTACAGATTGCGGTGATCTGCTCGGGATTGGCCTCTATACCCCTGTGAGTAAGCATGTAGCCTAGGAATTTACCAGACCCTACGCCGAAGGAGCACTTAGAGGCATTCAGCCGCAGCTTATGTTCCCGCAGAGTCTGGAACGTGCCATCCAGGTCGGCCACATGGTCTGCTACGGCTTTGCTCTTCACGACCATGTCGTCCACGTATACTTCGACGGTCTTTCCCAGCCGTGGCTCGAACATCCGAGTCATCATCCTCTGATAGGTAGCCCCCGCGTTCTTTAGACCGAAGGGCATCACCTTGTAATGGTAGTTGCCGGTGGGGGTCACAAAGGCGGTTTTCTCCTGGTCCTCCAGTGCTAGTGGTATCTGATGATACCCTTGAAAGGCGTCCAAGAAACTCATGCGGGGGTGGCCGACCGTCGCATCCACCAGTTGATCTATGCGCGGCATCGGGAACGGGTCCTTGGGGCAGGCCTTGTTGAGGTCCGTGAAGTCCACACACACTCTCCATTTCCCGTTTTTCTTCTTTACCACGACCGTGTGCGCCAACCACTCGGGGTAGAATACTTCCTTGATAGCCCCAGCCCTTTTGAGCTTGATGACCTCCTCCTTCACGGCTTCGGAGTGTTCCGCCGAGGATCGCCGAGGGGGTTATTTCTTCGGCACTGCCGCCGGGTTAACGTTTAGATGGTGGCATATGAAGCCTAGGTCGATTCCAGGCATCTCGTGTTCGTCCCATGCGAATACGTCGAGGTTCCTTCTCAAGAACGTAACCAACTCCTCCTTTTCTTCGGTCGGCAAACGAGCCCCAATCTGGAAGAACCTTTCCGGGTCATCGTCCACGGGGACCCTTTCTAGTCCTTCACACGCGGACTCCCCCACCACTGCTGCTCCGGCGGTGGCAGAGGAGGCTAATTGCTATGAGGTCTGAGCTGCCGGGGCCGCGGCTTCGGCATCCGGCCTGCGTAGTATTGCGGCGGTCAGGCACTGCCTCGCCGCGGACTGGCTCCCGATGATTTCCTCGACTCGACCGCCGAAAGGGAACTTCACCTTGACGTGGAGGGTGGAGGGGATAGCCCCTAGGGCGTGCAGCCAAGGTCTCCCTACAATGGCCGTATACGGGGAGTAGGCATCCACCACGATGAAGTCCACCTCTACCACTGCCGGTCCCGACTGCACAGACAATCTGATCTGCCCCTTAGGGATCACCATCTTTCCCTCGAAGCTCATCAGGGGCGAGTCGTAGGTCGAGAGATCCTCTTCCCTCAGGTTCAGCCCCTTGTACAGGTCGGGGTACATGATGTCTGCGGCGCTTCCCTGGTCCACCATCACCCTCTTTACATCATAGCCTCCAATCCTTAGCATTATGACCAGGGCGTCGTCGTGGGGTTGGATGGTCCCTTCCTTGTCAGCGTCCGAGAAGGCCAGCGTGGGCGGCTCATTGCCTTTGATCTTCTTTGGCTCGGGGCCAGAGCCCCCAGCATGGGCTCGCACCACGTTCATCACCCTCGAAGGGCGCGAGCCAGTCCTCCCAGGAGCTGCGAGGATGGTGTTGATGGTTCCCAGAGGAGGCCTCGGTGCGTGCTGGCCCTGACCTGTCGGACCATGATGCTCCCCCGCCCTCCCTTGGTCGTGCACAAACTGCCTCAACTTTCCCTCCTTCGCCAACTGTTCAAGGTAGTTGCGTAGGCTCTTGCAGTTCTCGGTTGTATGGCCGTGCTCTTGATGGTACTGGCAGTGAAGGTTCTGGTTTCGCTTTGAGGGATCTCCTATCATCTTGCTGGGCCATCTAAAGTAGGGTTCGTGGCGGATTTTTTCAAACACCCGCTGCATGGGTTCGCGGAACACAACGCTGACCGCCTGCGCTGGGATCCGATGTGGTTGTCCGACAAACTCTCTCCTCGGCCTACTGTTGCTATAACCGTCCGACCTGAAATCCCTCCTCTCTTGAGGGATAACCTTCACCCTCGCCTTCACCTGCAGTTGATCCTCCTCCACCCGGGTGTACTCATCGATGCGGTCCATGAGACGTCGGACACTCTTGACAGGCCTCCTGGTTAGCGACTTCCTCAGGTCATGATCGTTTGGCAGGCCGACCTTGAAGGTGCTTATGGCCACCTCGTCGAAGTCCCCATCGATCTCGTTGTACATCTCCCAATACCTGTCAGTATATGCCCTGAGGGTTTCTCCCTCTCTCATGGCCATGGACAACAGCGAATCCAGGGGCCGAGGGATCCTGCTGCAGGTGATGAACCGCTCACCAAATGCCCTGGTGAGCTCTGTGAAGGAATCGACAGAGCTCGCCTTCAGGCCGTTGAACCACCTCATCGCGACGGGCCCCAAGCTGGAGGGGAAGACCTTGCACATCAGGGTCTCATTCTTCGAATGCACCGCCATCCTCTGGCTGAAGTGGCTCACGTGCTCTACTGGGTCCGTCCTCCCGTTGTAAATTGTGAAGGTTGGCTGGGTGAACTTTCTTGGGAGCTTTCCCTTGTCAATCCTCCGAGTGAAGGGCGATTTGGAAATTTGGTGGAGCGCCTTGCTCAGTGCATTGTTGGCCAGGCCTCTGGAGGACGTCCCCTTGTCTCTGAGTGGGTGACGGCGTTCATCCTCCTGGGAAGAAGACTCGCTTAAGGGAGTCCTAGACCTGGAGCTGTCGGAGCCACTACTGGCATCCACTGAGGATCGGTCTGAAGGGGTAGGCGTGCGCCTCCGCCTTTTCCGGCGCAGCTTCCTTCTTAAATGATCAATCTCCCTTTGCAGGGTCTCAAGACTTTTCTCGCGGGAGGTTCTACTACCATCGTGTGCATGGCTCCTCCCGCGCGTGCGCTCCGTGTGGACACTGCTCTCGCGCTCTCTTTCCAGCCGCGCAAGATGGTCCTCTTGCTGGGACCCCCTAGACTCCGCTTAGCGTGAACCTGAACCTTGCATGGCACTCCCAGTCCCTTTTCGTCAAGGCTCTCCCCACAGACGGCGCCAATTGTAAGGACACAAAGTTGGCTTGGGCCCAAATAGATGACTGGGCCGGCCCAAGTGGCCTTTACAACAGAATTTGTAGAGAATGGGTTCTAAGCTTAGACCTCCCGGTACTATTGAGAGATGCTGCGTAAGGTCCAAATACGCTTCTGAGACATGGCTGGCTAATGGAGCGGACTAACTCCCTTTCCGGACGTACGCCGAGGAGATTCCGGGCTGACTGGCGTTCTCTTCTTCAAGGGAGAGAACCTTCTTCTCTTCTTTAGTAAAAATTCCGGATCCCTTTTTCATGGTATCTCCCCCTCCATTTATACCTCCCACTCCTGGCTCTCACCTGTCTTTTCCCAGAAAACGCTCCCCAATGCCCTCAGGGCCATTCCCCGTCTCTTCAGAAGTCGTTTCCCCATTAATGCGGCCAGGCGGGTAGGTGGGAAGTCTTTAATGCGGTGGCAGGAACACTGTGTAGTGCATGTCCCCCTTGTCCCTCCCCCTCGGCGTATCATTGGGGCGTGGGATGGCTCGCCGAGGTCCGGAGACGCTTTCCCAGGTGCACTGCTGCAGTGTCCTGCTCTCAATTCCACGTCCGAGGAGACGTTCTCCTCGGCTCGTCTCTGGTGGCTGGGTAGGCTGACCCTTGGGCCCCAGTGTTAGAGGGCCTTGCTCCCGTCATGCGGCCCACCTAGCGGAACTCGCGTCCTCGGACTAGGCCCAAAGCCCACAGGGTGCCTGGGCGCCGTTTCCCCCCCTACAATTATTATTATTATTATTATTATTATTATTATTATTATTATTATTATTATTATATAGATATATAAATTACATATACAATATCAATTCATAATTATTGTCTGCGAAATTCTACTAAATACAACACAAAATAAAATAATAAACTGGTCAAATAGTATATCCTAAATTGAATGGGTATGTGTGTATGGAATCGTTCAGCACAATTATAGTTTGTTACATTCAATATCTTCATATACAAAATATCTTAATAAAAACGGTATAAAAAATACGCTCATTAGTTCAGTTTAAAAAAAAAAAATGCAAAAATCTAAACAATTTAATTTGTATGAAAAATTAACAAAAGCAAAATTCAATTTTGATTCTAATTGAATTTTCTCTAAACTTTAATATATATATATATGTGTGTGTGTGTATATATATTACATAGTCATGGTCTATTACATCAATGACTTATAAATTTGATTTTTTTAATTAAATGATTAGGTTTTTTTTATGGTTTATTTATATTGGACTCTTTGTTTTCTACACTAAATTAACTCATTTAGCACAAAAAAAAAAAAAAAAGATTAGATGGGACATGTGGCACAAATTTAAGCTCTAATTGAAATCCAATTTTTACATTGAATTAACTCACTTGGTACAAAAATTTAAAATTTAGATTAGATGAAACACGTGGCACAAAATTAGACTCTAATTGAATTTCAAATTGAAATCTAATTGGATTTTCTCTAAGCTTTACCTATTATTAAATATATAGACTAGCTTGTAACTCTATGCATATACATGGATACACTTAAAAATATACAATAATATGCAAAATATAATTCCTTTATATATAATTTAAATACTATTAATAGTCATTTTATATTTTGTTAACTTTTAAAAAAAAATTGTAAGGATATTATTAGGAATAAAATGTAAATTGTTTATGTTTGTTTATTTATTTATTTTTTATTGTGAAGCACTTTTTTTTTTTTTTACAATTCATTTATTTTAGACTCTAGTTTTTGTACTTAATAACTCATTTGGATGAATATTTATGATGTGATCTCATATTTAATTTTAAAATTAAGAAATAAAACTCTTTAAGAATAAATAATTTAGGACACAAGGCGCAAAATTGAAATTTTAATTTGAGTTCTCTCAGTTTCACCTACTACTGCTGCTACTACTACTATTATTATTATTATTATTATTATTATTATTATTATTATTATTATTATAAATAAGTTTTACTTTCTCTCTCTTTTTAATTTTTAATTTTAGTTTTTTTTATATACACTTGAGTTACTTTCTTTTTCTTTTTTTGGTCTTTTGATAATTTATTTATATTAGATTCTTCGTCTTTTGCATAACATTAATTCACTTAGAACAAAAATTAAAAAAGAAAAAAGAAAAAAACTTTAATAGGACACGATATATAAAATTATATAATAATTAAAATCTAATTTTATTTTCTCCAAGCTTTGACTTTAATTATATATATATATATATATATATATATATATATAGATAGATAGATAGATAGATACGTAGAATTATGTGATTGAAGCATTTCAATTGTGATGACCCATAGCTTTGTAAACCGAATTCATTTTAATCATTGCATATTTTGCCAACATATTCACCACAACTCATCAAAAAAAAAAAAAAAAACATATTCACCACAATCTTAATGTCCTAATTAATTCTTTTGTCATACAAAATAAATGATACTATCCGACTTCCCGAGCAACGACGCTTAATCCATCCCGAAAGTCCATTTCTTTTTCTTCCATCCCAACTTGAACATGACATTCAATTCTATTTCTCAAAAATTAATCAAAGGCCATATGTAATTTACGTGATGTACTTGTGTCGTCTCCAAACGACAAAAATGTCTGTGATATTTGCTTTTCCATGAAAACGATGGGTCGTGTAGTTTATGAGATAAAACAAAGTGGATCTGGACAAAGAAGCCAACCTGCGATTCTGCAGGTTAAAATATCATTTCTATTAGAAGGGAAAACGACACCGTTAGAGAAGATTCCCCAGTTTACTGTTACACAACGGACAACGTTGTCTTGTATTTTACGTTGCAAGAGGGATATTGATGTTGTTGGCCCCTAAAAAATTCATCGTGACCAGCTCCCCAGATTCTCTTTCATTTTTAAATAAGTGTTATTAATGTTTTAGTAATAATGTTGGATTTTTGTGGGCCAGTTTGTAAAGTGGCTCATTATCCTTTCTGTGAACAATCAAAGATCCACTAAATCGCCGAGTTTTAAAATAGTGCTTCTAAACTCGCATTTTATTATTGTTTCTATATATGCCTCCTTTTGTTTTTGCCTTCTACTTTTTACTTTGCTATTTGAGTGAAATTTTATTCAGTGAGAAGCGAGAACTTCTAAAGATGAAAGAAACAACCCGCTTTTTTTTTAGATTTGGACCGATCAATGGTACTCCCAAGGTCAAGTAAGTGAAAATGAAAATTTAGAGTGAGCTTGAAGAAAAACTGTAGAGTAACCATATTGTTAGTGCAAAGCTTTGTCCATGGCTTGGAGGAGGTATGTATAGTTTTCAAGCGTTTGTCGATGGCCAATTTCCCATGTAGTGGGAGTGGTTATAAGTTCTAACAATGCATCATCCCCTCAGATTGACTAAAGAGATATGCTCTTAAGGTAATATTACTTACGGCTTATCCATATATAATTAATGTTAAAGGGTAAGAATTGGTCAAGGTAACTAACGTAGATGTAATGGACATATGGCCTTTCTCAAATGCTCCATTTGAATTAGTTTGTGCTTGATTATCGAGCTCTTAACATCCACATTCAAGGCTCAAGGCTTTGTCCATTTGGATGATTGATCGTTCTTATATTGAAAGTTTTTCTTATCTAATATGATTGTATAGATTTTTTTGGCTTGTTAGTGTCACATATATCCTAAAACAAAAAAATAAATTTTTTTTTATAGATAGCATAGATGTTTTTTTTATTTTTTTTTAATTTATTTTTTTTACAAGATAGAATTTCTACTCTAGCCTAATCTAAGTGTATATGTGTGAAGCTCTCTCCTGAAGACTTGAACTCCGACTCTTGCCCTCCACACCCTACAAGCACTTATACCTGTGGAATGACCATCATATCAAGGGCGTGCAGTGATTATAAATAGCATAGATGTTAAAAGGGTAACAATTGATCAAGGTAATTAACGTAGATAAAATGGACATATGGCATTTCTCAAATGCTCCCTTTGAATTAGGTAGTGCTTGATTATCAAGGTCTTAACATCCACAATCAAGGTTCAAGGCTTTGTCCCCTTGGATGGGTAATCGTTCTTACATTGAAAGTTTTTCTTGTCTAATATGATTATATTGATTTTATTGATTTTTTTTTTTTTGCTTGTCAGTGTCACATATATCCAAAACAAAAATACTATCTGAAGCAATGAATTGAATTTGCAGTGGAACTCAAAACAAAAGCAGTATGGTTCGTTCCGGTTTTTAAATATACACAAAAACGAGAATCAGTTAAAATGTGTACTATCGTACAGGTTCTCAAAAGCCAATTTTGAATATCACGGAGCTTGAAATGAGGATATCTTAGATATATTCACATGAAAGCATTCCTTTCTTAATTAACTTTATCGCTAAGTTGATTGAACTGACTTATGTGGCCTTGGTGTTTGCTTGAGTAAACGTCAATGAAAATGAAAACGAAAATATTCTTTTGGTCCTAGCTCCTAGGAATGTATATCAGATGCCAGATGTTTGATATGGTACAGAACTTGACTCCTTATCAACATTGATAGTGTCTTCTGGCTTTTAGGCAAAAAGACAATCTTCTTTACAATATAGATATTGTAGTTTTGTAGTATTTGCCCAAAACTACAAAGTTTATACACCAAGTGTGGTAATAATTTGGAGATAATATAGCATTTGTATAGTTGGAGAAGGAATGGAAAAAAGTTGGAAAATATACACTTCAACTTTTAATTGTGATTAAAGTTTCGGATTAGGCCGAAAGCTTGGAATGCTTAAAAAGCAGTTTCGTTTTTGAAATTTAAATGTAGATTAGGCCGAAAGCTTGGAATGCTTAAAAAGCAGTTTCGTTTTTGAAATTTAAATGTCATTGCTTTTTGGCAATTTAATACTAATAATTTTTCTATGGTACATCGAATGTCTAATGTCTATTCCTCTTGATGGGTTCACATATAGCACGAATTTGGGGACACAAATAACTTCAGCTAGTTTATAACCCCCAAACAAAATCACAAGGACCCTTTCGAGTATTGGAGAATTCAATACATCATCTGCATATAAACTGTGATAATCGGTTGCCAAAATATACCAAGGGGCACCCTGATTGAAAATAGATTTGGAAGTTGATGTCCCTCTGTCTCTCCCAGGAGTGAGAAACTTAATAGAGAAAGCCTTGTAAAGGAATGTTTTGCCGCTAATTGACTAGCATCCTCCACCTCTAGATTTCTTAACCCATCTCTGTAATGTCCTAGACTGGTAGGTGTAAGCAGATTAATCCAAAATCAAGAAGGTAAATAGGTTAAGGACTTCGCGAGAAACATTGAAATTTTAGTGAATCCGAGACTATGTGAGTCTAGCTCTACAATTAGAGATAAAGAGTTTGATAATGGAAGCCAACTCTCGAGTTGTCCTTGTGTTACTTAACTAACAAAAATTACTTATCCTTTTACCCACAAACGTAATCCCCTTTTTTTGTCAAATTAGTTGGACTCCTTTCAATTCTGCCACTCAAAGAGAGAGAGAAATCCTTGTGTGGATCTCCTCACAAGTTACAAAAGAAGTTTGTCATTTAGATATTTTGTTTTGCTTTCTGAGCCCTATAACATTGTTTATAAGCCGACTTGAGATTGAAGCAAAGGATGTGACTTGTCTCATTCCACTTTGTAATGATGGTTAGTGTAGTTTATGATACCATATTCCTTTCGGGAAAAGAATAAACAAAAAAACAAAAACAAAAATCAACTCTTGTTTTACCTTTCAAAGGCAATGCTAGAAACACTCCCACGATCACTAATAAAATACAATTGGTGGAGTCTTAGTATAAGATGTTTTGAAAAAACAGAAATGCAATTTTCACATGTCAAAAAGTTACTTTATTTATTTTAATAAACAACTTTACAATATACTTTATATTATATATTCTATTTTTTTACCACTTTATCTAAAAACTTTATCTTTAATTTTTTTAATTAATAAAAATATTTTGTACGAAAGAGAGAGAGACTACACTCTGTTTGTTTTGCAGCAAAACTTTCTATAAAGATAGTTTTTCACATTTTTTAGTGTTTTGTAGCACAAAAAAAACTAGTCAACAGAAATTATCTTTAGTCAATGGAAAATCCTAATAAAAATAAGGCTTGTTTTTATAAGTTGTTTTCCAAAAAATTTTTTTGGAAAACAATCTCTCTCTCACAGTACGTTTTCTTACTTTTTTTCTCTTCCCTTTTCTTTTTCTTTCCCCACACCCACACCCTCACTGTCACTAACTCTGACCTCTCATCTTCCATAGATCTCTCTCCCTCACTCTCTCTACATATTTCTCTTCCCCTTTATAACACAGTTCTCTAAGTAGATTTTTTTCTCTCATTGCTCAGTAATTATTTCATTCCTCTCTATCAACTTATAAAAGAAAACATATTTGCAGCAGTAATTATTTCATTCCTCTCTACCAAAATCCCAATTCTTTACTTTGAATTTCAAACTTGATTTTATTTTTTCTCTAAGAAATTTTTGGTTTAATGGATTCCAGGTAGAAGTTTTTTTTTTTTCACATAAAAGGGCTAAATAAAAATATAAAAAATAAAAAAGAAGAAAGAATGAATGAATGAAATAAAAGACAAAAATTTTAAACATAGTGCCTATATGGCTCTAAATTGCTTTTACATAGAATAATATTTTTTATTGGCAGGTACATTATGTAGATACTATGTAATGATGATATATTATGTAGTTACATTATATGAATACATAATTTTGAGTAATATTAAAGACTTGTGGTTGACCTTAGTAGATAATTAGTGTACCAGCAAAAATAGTAGACAATTAAAAGTTGTTATTTGTACTTATTAAAGATGTATTCTCCTATCAATTTTATGTATATAGACAAATGGTTGATATATATATATATATATGTATGTATGTATGTGTGTGTGTGTGTGTGTGTGGACGTTTCTGTCCATATATATGAGCAAGATGAGTAGTAGAGATCATAAAAATTTGACAACTAATTTTGATTGTATCTATTGTCAAAATTTTAGTATGAAAACCAAATTCATTCTTTATTTTTTATTATTATTTATATTGATTACATTAATTGGTTTACATAATACACATATTTTAAATTACACAACAAATATAAAAAAATAAAAATAAAAATTTGCATACTAAACACCAGAAAACATTCTCAAGCTCATTTTTAAGGTCGTTATCAAATACTGAAAAATGATATAGTTTTCTTAAAAATACTTTTTCAAAAATGACCAATTTTTCAGAAAACGTTGATGTTGAAACAAACAGAGCATAATAAGGGAATGCAATGATTAATATTCAAGTTATTCTTTTACCAATTTGCTAATATTCAAGTCGCCCTTCTTGTATCTTTATCAAAAAAAGTTGCCCTTCTTGTACGAGGGCATGCGATGAAGCGTACTTTAATACTTCTAATAATCTGCCATCGGTGGCATGCTTAAGATTGCATTCATAAATGAGTTGTACATTTGGCCTTCCAGCAACTTTACAGCCACAAAATGATAACCTAATCTCTTAATAGATGGTAAGTTTTCATTAGCTCAACTGGTAAAGTATTTAATGATTGAATAAGAGATTCGAGATTCAGTCTCCACCTACACAAAAATTGATTTGTATCTTGACCTGATGATAAAAAATTATCATTAAAAGTAGACATCATAGGTTAAAAATCTCTCAAAAAAATAATCTATTAATACTTTTATTATTTTAGAGAAGCCAATAAGAGCCCCATTAAGTAGAGAGTTTGGCTTACCTCCAATATTTTTTCAACTAGACATGTTTTTTTTTTTTTTTTTTTAAATATACAATAACAAGTGGTAGTGGATTTTAATCTCTACATTTTATTTAGTTAGTAAGTGATATGACAATTTCTCATTAAAATAAAAAGAGATTCTAGTTAAAAAAAGTACTAGATGTAACTTAAACCCTTAAGTAGATCATGTAACATGCCTTGCCCAATTAACTTATTCTCTGACGGTTGAATAAGAGATCCGAGATTCAATTCTCGCCTATACAAAAATTGATTGGTGTCTTGGCTTGATGATAAAGAGTCGTCATTAGAAGCAGACGTCATAGGTTGAAAATCTCTAAAAAAAAATAATCTCTTAACACTTTTATTATTTTAAAAAAGCCAATAAGAGCCCATTAAGTAGAGAGTTTGTCTTACCTTCAGTATCTTTTTCAACTGAATAGATCTTTTTGTTTTAAATATACAATAGCAAGTGGTAATGGATTTTAATCTCCACATTTTATTTAGTTAGTGGGTGATGTGACAGTTTCTTATTAAAATAAAAGGAGATTCTAGTTAAAAAAAGGTATTGGAGATAAGCCAAACCCCTTAAATAGATCATGTAACATGCTTTGCTCAATTAACTTATGGTCCATTTGGATTAATGAGGAAGGAGAAAAAGTAGAGTCAGACAAAAATTAATTTAACTCTTAACCAACTCTACTTTGTTCCCTTTTACCTCAATTCAAATTGGTTATTAGTGTTATTTACACTAGTTTCTTTTCTCGCCAAAAAATAAAAATCTAATATGTCGAGTTTTGTCCTAGTTCACTCTAGGAGAAAAGCTAGCCAAGTGCGTACTATCATCACGCATAAATTAAATATCAAAAAGAAAAATTAGTACTTAACAGCACTAGCATCTGGATGCTAACCTAATCTTTCTAAAAAGTTACTTTATTTATAATTCCAATTCATTTCTATTCTTTAATCACTTTAGTTAAATATATATTTTTTATTCTTTATTTATCATTTCTATTTTATTTATTTATTCTTTCTCTCTCATTCTATATGTACAAGAACCACCACAAATCTTCTGACACCACTACTGCTAGTACCAACCCACCACTGCTGCACTACACACTTGACACCACCACCACCACTACTAGCAACTCACAAAAACCCACAATTTACCATTAACATTGAACACGAAAAAAAAAAGGAACCCACGGTCTCCACCAAGCAAAACATGGCAAACAAAACACATACCCAGGCGAGCAAACCCAGGGCAAACCAACAGTCAGCAAATTGCAAGCAAAATACATGCAAACGGCGAGCAAACCAAAAAACCACCAACCTAGAACGTAACTACCGAAACCCAGATCGCAAACCGAAAATCACCAACCCAATTACCAACCAAATTGGCCAACCACCACCACTGAAACCCAAATCACAACCCACTGACCAAAATCTCAACCCACCGGCCAAAATATCAACCCACTACACCCAAATCACAAGACCCACCACTGATCCATAGCCCCTCCAATTCACTGCCAAAAAATTGAGAGAGAGAGAGAGAGAGAGAGTCTAAGAAAGAGTAGATAAGAAAGGAATGAGAGAAGAAGATAGAAAACTCAAAGCCGCAGACGGAGAGAAGAAAAAAAAAAACAAATGAAAAGATAGAGCCAGTGAGAAGAAAGAGAGAGCTAGGATGGACAAATACCCATATTACTGTAGATAGGATGGAAAAATAAATAGGCTTACATAGCCGAATTTAGTGTGATTTTAAGGTTCTAGTTAATAAAATAGCAACTTGGGGTTTTTACACCGTGATACTAATGCTCTAAAAAAAAAGGATTTGTTGCAGGAAATACCTTATTAGTTATTAATGAAGATTTTCTCTCTTGTTTAAAGGTTTAAAAAAAAAATCTTTTGTTGTTAAGTACTCATTAGGCATAATGCCCTCATTGTAAGTGAATGGTACAACAAACACCACCCTCAATATTTCTTATACAATAAGTTTAAAAACACAATAAAATTGAAAGTTCATGCGTGATATATAAAAAATAATATCTAAAATATTTAGATGAATTCAAAATTAAAATTTTAATAGAAAACCGTATCCTTTTCATCATTTGACTGTATAACTTTTCAAATGATTAAATTAAATTGATGAATATATGAAAAAAGAGTACTTTAACTATAGGTATTAGTGTATTACTTCAACTGTTGTGTAATCCATGCATATGCATGAATGAATTTAAAATTAAACACATTTTTTTTATCATAAAAATATAAATAATTAGTCAAATTATTAAGAAAAAAAAAACGTAATTAGTCACATGTTAAAATTCTTTCCGAAATTTAATACTACTCATAATCATTTTTTTTCTTCTAATTTTTAATAAGATAGAATGTGTGGTGATCTTTATTATGTGACAATTTAAAAAAAAAAAAAAAAATTCTTTTGTTGTTAAGCACTCATTAGACATGATGCCCTCATTTTAAGTGGATGCTACGACAAACACCATCCTTAATATTTCTTATACAATAAGTCTATAGACACAATAAAATTTGAATGTTCATGCGTGATATATATATATATATATATATATTCAATAAATTATTGATAATGTTACCAGGGAAATGTCTCCTAGACCTTTGCCCAGAAAGCATTCTCCTGCACATCTAGTTTGTAATACTAATTCACCCTCTACTTTGTCCACCAAAGCTATTAAAAAGACTTCTTCCTTTGATGACTTAAGTAAGGAAGCTTTGTGTGTCCTCCTAGAAAGGAAGATCAAAGAAGAAGAAGCTGCTGCCAACAGAAGCTCAGAAGAGGAGGGCTCTATTGCAGAGAGTCCTTATTACCCCTATCCCTAACCATATCCCAAAGATTGGTTCGGACATGATGAAAAATATGATGAAGAAAATACTCTTGATCTAGGAGCAAATTGATCATTTTGCTATTTGCCTAGCTTGCATAAAGGCCACTATTGCTTTGTTTACTGCTTTCACTGTTGCTTTACCCACTAAGGATGACTCTTTATGTTGACTGCTTTTGGCACACCATGTCAAACATTGATGATATATTCGCCCATAGTTAAAGGTATTACTATTGTTTTATCCATTAGTGGTGATTCCTCTATTAACTACTTTTTACACATCATGCCAAACTACTAAAACCAGATTTTTGGAAAAGCTTCCAGATTTGGCGCTCTTGCTACCCTTCACAGGTTCTGATATGAATAATGAAAATGCCACTATTCACTTTTGACTATTACTTTATTTACCTATATAAGGGAGGTTGTCCCTTATTGCAATTCAAAACTCTCTTTAGGATTTTCTTTAGAACTTCCTTCTAACAAGAGAACCTTTTCACTGATCTACAAAGCTTGTAACTAGAACCAGGACTAGCCTTCAAGCCTTGTACTATTATCCCTGTTGATTATTGTAATCTTGTAACTACTGCTACTACTGCTGTAAGTGATTTAAATTACTTTCAATAAACACTTCTGTTTTCAATATCTTTTGATTTATTTTGATATAACTGCTTGACTGGTTTTACTGCATTACTTTAAATTACATTTAATTTGAATTATTTTGATATAACTGCTTGGCTGGTTCTACTACCTTACTTTCAATTATAATTACTTTGAATTTACTATATTGTTGTGCTTCTGCCTTTTGCACTGTCGTCCTTCCCTCTTTATGGTGTGTATATAAATAAATAAATATATATATATATATAATCTAAAATATTTAGATGAATTCAAAATTGAAATTTCATTAGAAAATCGTATCCTTTTCGTCATTTGACTCTATAACTTTTTAAATGATTAAATTAAATTGATGAATATATAAATGTTACAAACATAAATTCAAACCCCATATTAAAAAAGAGTACTTTAATCATAGGTATTAGTGTATCACTTCAACTAGCGTGTAATCTACGCATATGCATGGATGTATTTAAATTAAACGCATTTTTTTATCACAAACATATAAATAATTAGTCAAATTATTTTAAAAAGTAAATATAATTAGTCACATATTAAAATTATTTCCTAAATTTGATACTAGTCATAATCATTTTTTCTTTTAATTTTTAATAAGATAGAACGTGTGGTGATCTTTGTTGTGTGACGATTTAAAACAAATTATTTTGTTGTTAAGTACTCATTAGGCATGATGCCCTCATTGTAAGTGGATACTACGACAAACACCATCCTTAATATATCTTATATAATAAGTCTATAGACACAATAAAATTGAAAGTTCATGCGTGTTTATGTTTGTTTATTTAGAAAATAAGCCAAAACTCAAGTGTTAAGTTTAAGCTCAATTATTAAATGAGTCAAGCTCAAACATACATAATATTGTATTCATGATTCATGATCAAGCTTGTGAACACGAAAGCTCGATTTAACTATATGTAATATTATATATATATATATATATATATATATATATATATAAATATGTGTGTGTGTGTGTCTAAAAATATATTTATATAGACTTGATTTAACTATATTTTTTTTTTGAGACACACACACACACACACACACACATATATTAGGGAAGGGAGATGAGATAAGGGAATACACTCACACACCAACACTAAAACTGCATGCGGCAGTTAGTGTTGCGGAGCAAGTAATAAATTCCTTCTCAATGTCACACCTTACCCATGTGAGATGACTCAACAACACTGAGTATCTTTTTTTTTTTTTTTTGGTAGATTATTGATGATATAAATAGTTTATTTGTAGTAAAATTTCATAAAATTGTGGAGAGGTAAAAAATTTTAGTCATGATTTCACAATATAGAGGAAAAGAATAAGTTAATCAAATAACTCTTGAACACGTTCAAGCTTACTTGACAAGAAAATGAACTAAACTTGAACATAAAATCTTGTTTGGTGATGAGATAGAGCTCAACTTGTGTATAATAAAAAATTAAATGAACAAGTTTGAACTTTTAATATTCGGCTTAACTCAGTTTGTTTACAACCCTAACTCTATGATGATTGCTATTTATCATCAAGTTAAGTCACTGATCGATTTAAAGTGTAGGCAGAATTATTCGAACCTATGTATCTTATTTGATGACAAAAAAAAAAAAAATTTGGAATCCATACTAATTTTTACTTGAAAGATAGTATATTAATGATGTGCCGATTCTTACAAATAAGATGGAATGAAGGCAACTACTAAGGGTGTGCATGAGTCGAGTTGGGTCATGTTGAGTGGTTTTTTTTCAACCCAACACACCAAGATGAGTTAAGAAAATCTAACCCAACTCAACCCATCACAGGGGATCCAACCCAACCCACATATCGGGTTGGATAGTTTATTTTTCTTCTTCTTATTATTATTATTATTATTAAATTAAGTATGAGAATAACACCACCATAAATAAAAAACATATTTATAACAAAATAATTATGAACATAACACCAAACTAACACAAACAATATGGATATAATTTAGAGTTTAAGTTTTATTTAGGAAGAGGGAAAAAAAAAAGTAAATGACGAGATTGTATATTATATTTTTAAATATATTTTTTAAAATTTAAATATATATTAAATATAAGTGAGTCGGGTCGGGTTAGATGAATTTATGAATCTTATGACCCGAACTCAACCCAACCTACCAACCTTAAAAAATTGACTTAATCCGGCGAATTGGGTTGGATTAGATCAATTTTGACAAGTTAGCAGGTTGGTTGCACACAAGTGTGGAGCTACATTGCTCCTTGCCCAACCCCCCCAAATTTTTTTTTTTCTCATACAACTATACTAGTAATAGGATATAGCCCTCCCAAAAAATTAGAACCAGCCCCCCAATTATTTCTAAGATTTCTAGTTAGTCCTATGGATTTCTAGTTGCCTCTCAATTGTCCAAAACTTTATACCGGCCCCTCTCAATTGTCCAAAACTGTCCAAAACTTTATATTGGTCCTCCCTAATTATTCCTAAGATTTATAATTATTCCAAAGAATAATGATTAATAGTTGATCTTCTCAATTGTCCAAAAAAAAAAAAAATTATAATTAATTCAGTGGATAATAACTCACCCTCTAACATTATTGACAACCCATTTCTCAACAAAATTTCAATTTTTTTTTTTTAATTCAAGGAAGGTACCCACGGAGCTTTTAGTGCTGCAGCTGCTGCTAATGCTAGCACATTGCCCCATTTCCTTTCTTCTCAACCCAAAAACTTCCATCACAACCAAAACTATTAATCCATTCTTTTCTCTTTCTTTTATCAATCATCATTATTCTTTGACCATTAGTATTATTTTGTTTAATTTTCTGTTTTTTAGTCTTCAAGAAAGCATTTGTGTGGATGTGTCTTATGATTTAATTTTTGTTTCTTTCTTCTGCGACTATATATCGGCGAGTTGCATAGTGGTAGATAGATACTAGTAAGTATATAGTACAATATGGTCGTAGAGTTCAGCCGACAAAGAACGTCAAGCAGTGTCGGCAGTTGAAAAATGTTTAAGCATCAACTGCCACGTTGTGGTCCCTTTGATACTCTCTCTGAGTTTCTTTTATGGCATTGATGACGTGTCTTTACGCCAGATATGACACGTGGTCCCAATCTAGATAAAGCTAATTCTTATCTTTGTTTCCCATGAACCATAAAATTATCTCGAATCACAAAACCATTAAAAATTTTCAATGTGGGCCTACTTTCATTGGCTCCACGTAATCACATCTTAGATGAATTCTTTCAATGAGGGGTGTTGACACTGACAAGGATAAGGTACTCTGTAATGGGGCTTTTTGACAACACTTTCTAATTGGGCTTGAATCCAATATATTGCATCCTTTTTGAACTTCATCATCAAACCCAGATCAGATATGTAGGCCTGTTCATTGATTGACAATTGACGATTGACAACAGAAGTGATTCACATCTAGGTAGGATAAATTATAAATCTATTGGGACCAACTCCAAATAAATTCAAGTGAATTTATTGTTTGTTCGCTCTTTTCTATAGTTAAACATGAGGGAAAATGCATACATATTGTTCATTTGCTGACAATCAAAGGGACACTCTTTCACTTACAAGCTAAGAACAATGTTAGGGTACACAACTTTTTTTTTTAAATAATTTTTTCATTTGTTAAGTTGATATATAAGTTGCCTCATGTTATATCACTTTTATCTGGACATATAACTAACACCACTTATATTATACATATAATAATATATTATATTTCCAAATTATGAAAAAAAAAAAAAAGTTATGAAACTTTTGTATTCTTGTAATTATTAAGGTGCTAATATAAGTTTTCTGTCCCCTTTTTGTTTTTGGGGTTGGGGGAGCATGTTCCCTCAAAAGCTAAACCCAAGTTTCGCAAATTTGTCTTGTTATTCTCCTTTTCCCCCCTATAAATGTATTGGGCAGTGGCGTGTTTGTGTGTGTGTGTATATATATATATATATATATATATATAAATGTATTGGGCAGTGGCGTGTTTGTGTGTGTATATATATATATATATATATATATATATATATATATATATAGTTTAGAGAGCCAAGGAATCTTTGGAGTTGGGTTTTATTAATAATTTCATTGGGAAATTTGTCAACAAATTGAATAGCTTCGTCAATAGGACGGATTTGTCTGTCAGAGATATTATACCTGAGGAATCTTACTTTGGTTTGAAACAGTTTGATTTTCTTAGTAGACACGACAAGACCATTTCTTTTTACAGTATCTAGAAACGAATACAAATGTTTCCAGTGTTCATCAATAGAATTGGAGAAAATCAAAACATCATCAATGTAAACGATGGTAAAATGGCTGAAAGAGTTGAATATGTCATTCATAATGTTCTGGAACTCACTAGGGGCATTTTTAAGACCAAAATGCATAACATTCCACTCATAATATCCAAAAGGAGTGGTGAAAGCAGTTTTGTATTTATCCTGTTCACTAATCTAAATTTGCCAAAATCCAAATTTCATATCAAATTTTGAGAAGATAACAGCCTTACTTAATCTATGAACTAAGTCATTCTTATTGGGGATAGGATACCTAATCCACTCTAAAACTTTGTTCAGAGGTTTGTAGTTAATTATTAGGCGAGAGGTACCTCTCTCAAGCTCAGCATTTTTTTGAACATAAAAAGTAGCACAAGACCAGGGGGACTTACTGCTTCTAATTAGTTTTTTCTTGAGCAAATCATTTATTTCATTTTTACAAAATTCAACAATTTCAGCATTCATTTGAATAGGGTGAGCTTTAGTAGGAATATTTTTCTCACTAAAATCTCGAACATAAGGCAAATCAACAATATGTTTTTTTCTATACCAGAAAGTATTAGGAATATCAGAACAAACATCATTCATCAAAGTTTTTTGAAAATTATCAATTCTGAATTGTAATAATTTATCAGAAAGATGTTCAATAATTTTTTTGTAGTTAATTTCTTGTTTAAGGAAATTAAGGTATTTGACTTTAGCATGAATCAGATTAAAAACATCAGTATTATCATATTTTGAATAGAATTTGAACTTTACTTTTTGTCCAAAAGGATCAGTAGTAATTCTATCATGTTCAACAAGGAAATGATACAAAGAAGCAATAAAAGGCAATCCAAGTATCACTCTATCAGTCATGTTTTTAACAAGCACAGAAGGTATCTTAAAGCAGGCATCAGAATAACAAACATGAGCATTATTCAATTCATATCTAATTTTCATTTGTATGCCATTAGTAGATATCAATCTTTCAGTAGATTTTTCAAAATATTTAGAAGGAATCAAACCTTCTTGTATGCAATTAACATCAGCACCAGAATCAATCATGGCAATAGTATCAAAAGCATAATCATGTGAAACAACAATTCTAACTTTAGTAAACCATTTTGGAGGCATCATATGTTTAACAAGAGCAACTTGATTATCATTCCAAGTAATCAGATTTTCAGAAACATTACCAGAAGAAGGAGCTTGTTGAGTAGATCCTTCTCCATCTTGGTGCTCATCAAGATCATTGTCAGATAGATTTTTATCCAAATTTTTGTCTATTTTAAGAATTAATAATTCTTGTTTTAGATTAACATTATCATTTTTAACATTCTTCATATCAGTTTTTAATTGGATTATTTCTTGTTTAACATTGTTAATTTCTTTTTGAAAATCTTTAATAGTTATTTCTTTGGATTTGTTTTTATTAAACCTTTCCAAAGTTTCTTCAAAGCTTATTATTGCTCTGGGTTTTTTAACAGTTTTATCTCTTGTTAAATTTTGTTTAAACTTATCAAGAAGTTCTTTTTGTAGAACAAGGTTTTCAATTATACTTATTGTAGTTAATAGTAAATTGTCTTGCTCTTCTTCTTTAGTTAAAACATTAACAGATTTCATAGCATTGTAACAAGAGCCTTTACAACCAAGTTTAATATTACGGGTGTCAGAAGCATCACTACAAGAGTGATAAGCAGAATCAAATGAGGAGGAGAAATCCTCTTCAAAGAAATCAGTTGAAGCAGCAGATTCAAGAATCTGAAATAGTTCATTTTGATCATCATCATTAATGTTTAACATTTTCAATTTGTTTTTCAGTTTACCAGGCTTTTGGGTACAGTCTTTACTGAAATGGTCAAATTTGACACAGTTAAAGCACTTACCTTTTCTTGATATTTGTTTAACATGTTTTCTAAAAGCAGGTTTCTTTTCAGAATAGTAATCATTGGGTTTAACAAAATGATATCTTTTATGCTTTTTATGGGAATAACTTTTGTAAACCTTATCATGTTTACTTTTTCCTTTCTGCCGGGAAGGGGCAATAGGAGGTAAACCATATTGTTCACAGAAATTACCCATTTCATATTTAGCTTTTTCTTTTTTTTTTTTAATTGTTGTTTTAACAGATTTTCATCATTACACATGTTAATACCAAGTTTTTTAATAGTACTAAAAATATCACCATAAGTTAAATTATCATAGTTAATAGAATCATCTTTACCAATTAGTTCTTGTTTTACCTTATGAGCAAAGATAGAAGGTAGACCATCAATAAACCTCTCTTTCCAATTAGGCGTCTTGGAGTCATTCCTGAGCATGACTCTGGAAATAAACACATCTTGGTACCATCTGTAATCAGACATAGTATGACATCTCAAATTATTCAGATAATCAGAAATGCGAGATGAAATATTAGATGGAGTACCAACAAAATGTTTAAGAATAGTATAGACCAAGGTATTGACATCATCAGGAATACCTCGACCAATATCCTCATCAAAAATAGGCAATCCTTCATCATCTTTTTTAACAGTACTATGTATTTCAAAGTTTCAAAGTGATTTATTAAACCAAAAGTTTTTGTTAAGAATTGATTGTAAAAGTGCAAAATATGTTATTGAAAAAGATGTTGAAAATATTGCTTCCAAACATATTTTTGCTAGATGACAAGCTATTTTAAGTGTCTTTGATTTTACTATTGAATATATTAAAGGATCTCAAAATAGTGTCCCTGATTTCCTTACTCGTGAATTCCTACAGAATTCCAATGGTAAGTAGAAGATCTAAAGACAAAAACCCTGTTGAACCACAAAAACATTTTGTCAAAAAAGAACCAGTCTCTCCTACTGAAATTGTTAACCGTTTTACTCCCTTAGGAACAATTCCTAAGCCAAACTATTCCTCTATTTTAGCCTCGGCTTATGATCCTTATGCTTTGACCACTGTTCACCAACCAATCCAAACTATTTACCCTAGAAAAGCCAATGCTGCCCAATATGTCAAAAAACAATATTTCTAAAATTTGTTTTTTTATTGAACCAAATAGATTTGTAATTAGGAACCCTCTACAAATCGCCAGATCTTACTTCCCTCCAAGATTCCATTGGATTCCAAAACATAGTGATAAGAAGCTGGAATACTATTCTGACATTTTGCGTCAGAAAGAAGCTGTTTTGATTAAAACTATTTATGATCACACTAATAAAACCAAAATTATTTACCACAGTGTTTACCTGAAGACATAGTAGGGCATCTCAAATTATTCAGATAATCAGAAATGCGGGATGAAATGATAATGAGTTAGAATCTGTGTTTTCTTCAGAAATAGGTTCTTTCTCATTTCTTGAGATAACACAAGCAGTACTTTTGGAAGCAAAAGTCTGCTTGGTTTTAACTCTTAAATCAGAAAGTATTTTTTCAACTTTATCAAGAGTTGAATTTTGAGAAGCAACCTTTTCCAGAGTTTTACTCTGAGAAGTTTTAAAATTAATTTTTTCACTTTGATTGTTTAAATCAATCAAAGGAATCTCAGGTTTTGAAACAACAGATTTTTGCACAATTTTTTCTTCAATACGGTCAAGTTGTTGACCATATATATACACACTTTATCTATTTAGACCATGTAAGATGTTTTTGTAAAGAATTTACATTCCTCCATGACTTGATGATGAGCCCTTTATTTAAATCTTGAAAGAGAACCCTTAATTTGTCAAGTAATTGTGGCTCCAAGATGATAGTGGTGTGTGTGCATAAAAGAGGAGGAAACTACTCTATAGCCTATTCCCTAACAGCCCGATGAAGAGAACGAGAGAAATAACAATTAAATGAGCCAATTGTTATTTTATTTAGGACAAGAAGAGGAGCTCATATTATATCATATACTATATAATAAAAGTTAGGTTTAAAAGTTGTAGTTTGTAATAATCTTTTCTAAGTTGTGGTTGCCCTAAGCAGCTTTAACAAATTACATCAATATTTTGGATAAAAAAAAAATTAGATAAAGACAACGAATTATTTGCTCTTATCAATTTTTTTTTTTAGATAAAGTAACAATAAGTGTTTTAAAAAAACATGCAACATGCATTTAGGCAAAATAACAATAATTATAAGTGTTTTAACAAAATATGCAGTATGCATTTAAGTTTCAGTTGATAAAGACAACAACTTATTTGTTCTTATCAATTTTTTTAGATAAAGTAACAATAAATATTTTAACAAAATATGCGACATGCATTTTAGATAAAATAACAATAATTATAAGTGTTTTAACAAAATATGTAGTATGCATCTAAGTTTCAGTTGATAGAGACAAATTATTTATTCTTACCAATTGTTTTAGATAAAAAACTAATAAGTATTTTAACAAAACACGCAATATACATTTAAGTTTCAGAATTAAATCCTACTCCAACTAAACATCTATTATCAAAATTTCAGAACTTATATTTATATTCACCAGGGAGGAAAAATAAAGAAATTGTTTTAATGATTATAATATATAGTTTTTTTATTTCTAGAATTGTGCCTCACTCTTCCAAAAACTTAGACTCCCTCTCTTTTAATTAGCCTATCCCAACTAGCAACTACCCAAGTAAAAAACTTAACAAAAACAAAATTATAAAAATAAAAAATAAAAAATCACAGTTTGTCCAGTATTACAGTACTAGCATTAGGTGTTCTAAATAGTAAATATTTAGTATTTAGAACGCTAAATATCAAAAACACTACTATACGAGACTTTTCAAATGCTATATTAAAGTAGCAAAAGTAAGTTTTGGTTTGCAAAAATATTTTTTTTTGGCAATAGTTGATGCTCTTAAGAAAAAATATTATTTTGTATTTTTTTTGTCTTTGTTGTTAAATGATTGCATCTTAATGTATTAAGAAAATGATTTTGTGTATTGATCTTGGTTGATAATTTGTTAGTACTATATGAATACTTATTTGAATTTTAATTTCTTCTTATACTTCGGCCCCCCAACTTGAAATCTTAGGCCCGATCCTCATATTCATTAATAGTCTTTCCATAGAATCTCTCTTGCATCCCATGTTTTGGTTTATTATTTTTTTTCAAGTTGCAACGTACGCATATGTATTTGTATTTGAGGGATATACATGCTATATAAATTCATAGGAGTTGATAAATTTATATGATACTCTCTCTAACAATTTTTTCCTAATAAACAAATATTCTCATTAATTATTAAATTTATTTTTTATTAATTGTTAAGATATATTTCCTCAAATTAAGGGATAAAATTAACAACAGTTTAATTTACATAAAATTTTATCATTTAAATTTTAACAAATTTAAGTGTTATTTAAACTAAAAGACTATTTGTGGAGGAACGAATCTTTCCCATGATGTGTAGTAGTGGTACACTCATCTTTAGGCCAAGTGCTTATAAGGCAAACGGACAATACCTTCTAAGGGAGAGATTCGTTTCTCCACATTAAAAGGTACCACTACTACACATGTGTAGTAGTGGTACACTTATCCTTAGGCCAAGTGCTTATAAGGCATGGGTGGGAGGCGTCTCTCTCCGATGTGAGATTGAGCAAATCTGTGAGAGTGGCATCGGTCTTCTCGGCCCATTTCCAAAGCGGACAATACCTTCTAAGGGAGAGATTCGTTCATCCACACGTGTAGTAATGGTACACTCATCCTTAGGCCAAGTGCTTATAAGGCATGGGTGGAAGGCGTCTCTCCCCGATGTGGGATTGAGCAAATCTGTGAGGGTGGCATCAGTCTCCTCGGCCCATTTCCAAAGCGGACAATACCTTCGAAGGGAAAGATTCGTTCCTCCACACTATTATAAATATTTTTTAACTTCCTTCCCTAAAAAAAAATTAATAAATAAATTTGAAACCGAAATCTGGATTTCCACACAGCACCTCACGCTTTTTTCCCCCCTTCAAGTTGCATTATCAATGACTATGCCAGTCACACAGATAACAAACCCAAAAGTGACTTCAAAGAACTAGTGAAATTCCTATAAAAAAAAAAAAAAAAGAACTAGTGAAATTGTTTTAAGATTTAGCCTCATATTTGTACTACAACGTTCAAATATCATCATGTTTACTAAAACCTAAAACACTTCTACTTTTTTCTTTTAATCTGAACTTTCAGAGATTGAAATATAAAACTTGAAGATGTTCAAAATTGGCATAAGTTTTTCTTCTCTCTCCAGCTACTTAGGTCATAACCAGGAACTTGGTATTAATTTATCCACATCAGTTTCTCAAGTAACCACCCATTAAAAAAATCATAAAGAAAGTTTAACACTCATTTTGTCATAATTATAACTTCACCGAATGTTATGGTTTAATCTAATCACATGCAAGTAGAATTGGTAGGTCATCTCAAACTCAAAGTTCAGTTCAGCCATGTCAAGGAAAGACAATAAGTTAATAATAGCGGATTCGTAAATTCTTGCGTGAGAGAATTTACATTAGCTTAGCTAAAATAACATTTAGTCTATAGGAAGTGTTACTTTCACAACATTTTCATAACAAATTTTAGATGACAGGTTGTTAAGGTTTTTAATTTGAATCCATTACTGAAATTACTTCCAGTAATAACCTGTGACAATCGGTTACCAAGAATTTGTTGTGAAAGTGTTAAGAAAATGTTGTAAACGTAATATTTTTCTTATCCAAAATTTCCTGACAATATACTATAAAAGAATTTGACCAAACAATTTGAAACATTCTCCTAACAATACACCACCAAGATTCAATTTACTCTCGAATTCTTTCAATTTATTGAAAAAATTGTTATTCTCTGACTTAAGCATCAAAAAGGTCTTGGAAGGCACTTGATTGATATCACTTTAATTGTGTTGTTTATTGCAAGTGCTCATTGTTTGTCGCTTGAAACTGTTACCTATTCTCTTGACCTTTCGCTTTGATCCCAAGCCACACGATTTGATTAGTGAATTGTGGTAGCTAATTATCTGTTGCCAACTTTTCGAGACAGACAATAAACTGTTTTTTTAATGAACCGGAAATTTATAAAGAGGGAAAACAAACTACATAGTTAAAAAAGCCTCACCCAAATAATAGAAAAAAACAAAAGGGGGGGGGGGGGGGGTGGGGCTGTTGGCAACATCAAAAGAACCAAAAAGATTACAAGCTAAAGATCACATTCAGATTTAAGTTTTTTTTTTTCTTTTTCTTTTTGGCTCAAAAAAAAATATTTAAGTTTTTTTTTTTCTTTTTAGAATGACATTTAGATTTAAGTTGATATGATGTAATACCAAGAAGTCTATCTTGTTTTTCTGTCTTCAAATTGGGAATGACCTCATTATTTTTCTTGCAAAAAGTCTTACTAATTTCTTGTGCTACCATACACCTTTTGATTGAAAGATATCATTGTAGATGCTCATTTTTAAGAAGCCCAGCAGGAGGAGGGAGCCTAACAACGTGGGCAGAAGAAAGTGGGATGAAAATACCATTAAGTCTAAGTGACAATAATAATAAATCATGAGTCCATAAGCCAAACAAATGAACTCTGAAGAAGTAAATGGGCTTGAGAAGGCCCGGAAAGAAAGAAATAGCAAACCCATGGGCAGTATGGATGTAGAAAAGTGAAAATGGATCACAACTGTCACAACAGGCCCAAAGCAATGTAAGTAAAGAGAGTAAGGGGCAATGGAGAATCCATAAGCCCCAAAGATGAAGTATGAATACTTGGGCTAAAGAAGGTCAAGGAGTTAGTAGAAGCCTATAAGAAGCACATAATTGGAAAGAGTCAAGGATGCCCCAAGAAAATAAATGGGCCAAGGAGGCCCAAAAGGAAATAAGGGGGATGCAGGAGCTTGCAAGCAATCTAGTAAAAGGCCCAATGAGTCTATTGGGCCATTAGAAAAGGGATGAACAGCAAACCCAAAAAAGCTCAGCAGCCCTAGGTCAAGTAAACATCACGGTAGGCAAAACAGAGTAATGCGGCAGGAAGTAATAGCAAGGTTAGCAATAGAACACGAAGGAGGGCTTGAAGGAAGGAAAGCCCACAATCAGGCAAAGCCCAGCAAACCATAAAGAAGCAGAATTAAAGCAGCTCACGCCGTAAGAAGTCAAAAACAAACGATAGAACAGGTAGACGGATCTTCAGACTACGGCAAGCGCATAAGCAGCAAGCAGATTTTGGACGAGCATGGAAGTAAGGCACGCGTAAGGCCCAGACACCACCAGCCTGTACCCAGCCAATACAGGAAGTGGTGGGTCATGGGTCAGAGGTAAGAGGGCATGGTCTGGCGGTGGGGAGGGGGAAAACCTATTTTTATGTTTCTAGCTCAGGCTCTTTTGGAGGCAGTGTCTTGCTAAAATGACATATCATCTAAAAGAAGTAAAACTGAGTTGGAACTACTAAGTGCATGCCGTGAGGGACAAAGAGGAAGAGAGTACTTACACCGTGGCAGGTAAGAATGCCACGACAAGCAAACAAACAAACAAACAAAGTAGTTTTCTTTGTCTGGTGAGGTGGAGTGGCACGGCCAGCACAAGTAAGTGGCACTGGTTAGGTAATTGACCAATCAGTAATGGTCGGCAAGAATACCCACACCAAACAAAAACGGTTAAGGGTTAAAATGGTAACAACTAGCCACGGTTGGCATTATATAAGGAGTCCTTACTGTGTACGGCGAGGGCAGAGTGACCTCTAAGGAGAGAATCACCATAACTAAGAAAAAAAACATCGAAAGATAAAATGAAGAAAAAGAAAGGAAAGAATTAGAGAGAATAGAAAGAAAATTAAAAAACAGAGAGAATAGAGTGGTAAACATGCACCAAATAGGTTGATCCCCCTCTCCCTCTCTAACCCATGTTCTCTGATTACGGCAAAGGACCTCTCTAAATACAAGTCATTCAAGCCCGCTCCTTCAAAGCAGTTAATTTCTCTTTCAGAGAGATTAGTCGCATTGAATAGATGGTTCCCTTTCTTGACTTAAACCCAGCAACGTAACTTGATAGGGCAGACTGTCATTTTTTCTTTTAATAAGCTTATTGCTATTCATTCAATACTTATCATTTGCTGCTTTTTCCATAAAACGAGTATTCATTATCAAAGCCCATCATTTGCCTTTGTCTGGATAGCGAAAGAATTTTTATTATTGTCTTTATTTTATCTGTCTGCCGTAACTATTATAACAGTTATGCCTACTATGAGTAAGTGATAAACAATCTTAGCAAACGGGGGTATCGTTTGCGCACAAGCCGGACCAAGGAGGGTTACTATTAGAACGGTCCCAACTCCCTAATCTAGAAAACTTTGCAGCCCAGCCCAACATTTGCAAAAAAAACCCCCACAGTCATCAATCACTTAATCGATCAGTTGTCATTAAACTCTAATTAATTGGTTAGTTTGATTATTCAAAAATGAATAAATACCTTTGTAACAAACAATATAATTACATTTTAATAGTAAAATAATTTAATTTATTAAATTGATCCTTAATTACAAAATCCATAAGTGGATAAACTACAATAATTTATTGGTAAATGTCACAATCTTTATGTCCAGAAAATACAGATACCAGACATCCTTGTTCCACACAATATCCAGTCACTGGAAAATAATCCATACATCACAAAATAATCCATACATCAAATATATAAAAACATCTTTTTTTGATAAGGTTTTTTTGCTTAGGAATATATAAAAACATCTTATTAGATAGCAGAGTAGCTATTTTCATCTTCTGTTGGAGACTGAGAAAGAACAGATAATATAACAAAGGCTCCATATAATATTGTAATAACTGCAGTGAAGTTGACGAGTAAGGCCTCTGAGCCATACTTTGCAAGTCCTGAATTTTCAAGGAAAGTAAGTTTCTCTAAGAACCCTATTGCAGCATTGCCCACAGCCAATGTGAACACTGTAAGTCCAATTACCACATGCCAAGGAATAGACACGCTCCTAATCCCAATAGTCCCTCCAGGATAGAAGAAGACCAGGAACCCATATATCCACTGCAAATGAATTTTCTCAATGTTGTTAGGCTGGTTTTCATGAAGAAAATTTATGAAATTTACATTAAACACAACTCGATTTGTATGAGTTTTTCTTGAATTATGCTGTGTTACAATTAGACCAGGTGAGCCCACTTAACGAAGAAGTTTACAATGGGCCCTGCTAAAAACATGGCCTTGTGGTTAAAGTTAAAGACTGGAGCCTACACTCCAAGCCCAAGAACGTTTCTTTGCCTTTTAGGTACAACATGTATATCACACACCAACAAGTATCTTTTCCCTTTTCCTCTCAGGAAAGAAAATCGGAATATTATACTTTTGGTGTTAAAATTGAAGAAAATTTTGATTTTGGTTCTTCAATATTAAAAACTTTAGATTTAGTTCTTCAAATTTGAAAAATATAGTAATTTAGTTTTTGAAATTAGGATAATTTGATTTTGATCCTCCAAATATGTGGTTTGCTCAATTTTGTCCCTAAAAGATGGGGTGTCTTAGTCTCCCATTAGTCACACAAACAGAAAAATATATGAATCGATCAAATTGTTCTCCTTTTTAAATTACATATCAAACCCGAAATTTTTAAATTTAAAGGATCAAAATCAAACCAACCCTTAATTTTAGTGACCAAAAATGTAATTTACCAAAAAGAAAATCTAAGCAAGAAGTCCAACAGCTTTACAATATTGGGTCTTACTAACAGATATCCTTAGGATAATTGTCAAATTATTAACAAATTATTTTAGAAAATTTTTGACATTATTTTTATAGGAAATATAAAAAGCATTTAAAAAAATTTGTCGTTTTTTATTTTTCAATAAAATTTTTAAGAAACTATTTCATAAACTAATGTTTTTAGGGAATTAGTTAACTTTTCCCAACAAAATTTTTACCACCTTTTAAGAAGCACGTAACATATGGATGATAATAAATAAAAGGTTTAATTACCACTTTAGTTCCTAAGGGTTGTCCTATATATTACCTGAATACCATAGATAACAATAATCCCAATTCCAAGCCAGGAATGCAAGCTGTAGAGATTGGCAATCCCGCTCTCATTATGATACTTGAATGCAGTATAAATTCCCACAATACCAAGTACTAGAGCAATAGCATGAAGCACCATATGTATCAACTTCTTCACGTCTTTCCTCAAAGGAAGTGACTTGTAACTAATAATGGCTGCATTTTAATTAATGGGAATTAATTACTATATATGTATGTACTATGTAGGAGAATCTTAGAAAGTAACCTTATTCTGTATAAAATGATTTGTAAATTACCTTCACCCCCTATGATAATGAAGCCTACCAACATCAGCAAAGGATGTAGCTGTAAAGAGAAATGGACGTGTGATGCTTTTTTTGCTTGATAGAAATTGCAAACGTACATAAAAATCAAGTCAAGCTAAAAGGTATACTTTGCATAAAATTAAAGTTTTAGTTGATCAATCACAAATTTTTTAAAGAAATAATCAATGATTTAGCAAATATATCCTCTATAAATAAATATATATATATATATATACACACACACACGAGAGATCAGGACAACTCAAATTTGGGAATCTGTTTTGCACTCTTACGTAAGTGCAAAACAGATATGCAAAGTATATCGAAAAACAGATCAGGACCACCAGTATGATCATGATTGTATATGATTTTCAGTCCATCGAAAAAATATAAGAATTTATAGACTGAGAAAAAGAATATAAAAATTCTCGGCTACAAAATTTCTGTAGGATTTGAAATTATGCAAAGTATTGGTATGTGAAATAAAAAAAAAATGCCAAAATAATTTTTAAAACTTCCAAAGATTATATCACGAATACACGTCTAGCTAAGTCTAATAATTATACATTAATTTGGCACCACACGCATGTTACACAGCACATAAGTGTAGAATCACTCTAAAATAGATAATAGGATAAGCACAAAACTCGTCACACTCACACAGCACATGTGAAGAAGGAATTCGAAACTTCATTAATTATTTATTTATATTATATTACGTCTTAAATATAATATAAATAAATAATGACCCTCACGTGGGTACTTTATAAATTACTATTTATTAAAAAAAAAAAAAAAAAAGACAATTACAACGGTAGGTCTTATTTGAAGGGTAGGTGCGTGCTACCAAACTAGGCAACTAACTATCACTACTACAGTACTACCAACCAAACAGCTTGGGATTTTAACTGGTTTAAGCTATAGGTAAATTAAATGTTAACATCGCAACAAGCAATTTTCTATTTATTAGAAAATACAACCCTAGTTCAAGAGAGAAAGCCTTTTCATTTCATCAAGTTCGTACTAATTTTTTTATTATCTAAAAGAGCTGGTATTGTTAATTAAGAATCAACCTATCATACTTAGTTTAAGTGTGACCGCTTTACTAGAAGCTAGCTAAATTTCAAAATATTGACATTAAGGACAAAAAAAAAAACAAAAAATAGTGCTTGGCTTAGCTGTCCAGTGCATTTAGTTACTGATATTAAACAGACTGTTACCACAAAAAAAAAATAATAATAAAATTAAAAAAGTTTGAAACAGTCCAAGCCAATTGGAGTGGCATCCGATACCATATTCACAGTGAGAGAGAATCAAGAAAAATTCCAAATGCCAATAAACATGAGGAATAAAACCTAGGTTACCCATTAAACCATAGCTTAAAGTATAAGTAAAATAATAAGATACCATATATTCATTAACTGAAAAATATCAAAAAATCAAATTTAGTACTAAACTTGTTAATATCCTTGAGTTTTCATCCATTATCCAAAATAAGGGGGCGCACAGATAAACCAAGAAACACAACATTTCGTCATTTCCTACTAAGCAATACATACGCACACAAAAGAAACAAACAAACAAGCACAAACCTTGATAGACATGGTCAACCTCAGAGGAAAATACCCAAAAACCAAACGAAAATTACAGAACCCAGAAGAGAGAAAGAGAGAGATAGAGAGAGAGAGCTTCTACAAAACCCCACCAATTACAACCAAACAAAACCTAGTTCTGGAAATCATAACAAGTGTTATATATGCATATGATAAAAAGTTAAAAACCCTTCAAGAAATCCAACAAAAACCACCGACCCAAGAAGCAAAAAGAGAAAGAGAAAGAGAGAGTTAGAAAAACTTACATTGAAGATGAGGCTCTTGTCTGTAGCTTCCCATGCGAAACCTCCTCTGAAATGTAAGGTCCAAACCAACACAAAAACCAGACCCAAAATTGCCAGCACGTGTGCTACAAACGTGAAAGGAATAGCCCTTACACCAAGTACCATGTTTCTCTGAACCAAAAAACTCTATCCCCTCTATCCCCTAAATCTTTGAACGATAGCTAAATACGGAAGTGCAAGTAATCTCTTATGGCTAAATATATTCTGGTGGTAACGTCTTTGAATTGCTTGCCTTTTTCCTGCTATACTTATTTTTAGCAGATTTGACCGTCCGATGAAAATCTTGGGATCATTATTGGATGCTTGCTGCCACGTTGGTTTCTCTGATTGGGAGAGTACTGTTGGTGTTTGGGGTCTAGGGTGTACCCCACAACTTCGTGTCTTTTCTTCAACCCCCTCGTTTTATTTTTTTGGTGAAACTTCAACCCCCTCGTTGTTTACTTAACTTTCAATACTTTGCATAGATTTCACCTGAGATATTATTGTGCTATTATTATTGTTAACTTTCTGATCAATGGGAGAAACTATATTGTGTTTCTACTCATACCTAAGACTTCAATACTTATTCCGACAGACTCTTTTTGTTTGTATTTGGTCGCTTTCTCTTTTTTTGGTAAACATCCTCATGTTCATGGAAATTGGTTCCTTACTATATATATATAATGTTTTATATTTGATTAAAATATTGTTTAGCTACCTAGCTAGGTATCTTGGTTTATCCTTCTCAAAAAAAAAAAAAAAAAAAAAAAGATATCTTGGTTTATATTGAAAAAGAAAATGAGATTTACTTCTTCTTTTTTATAATAAGTTTGACTCATTTTTTGTAATTATATTGATTTGATATTGTATTGAATTGTGTGAAGTGTCGCATTGTATAGATATGTGTTAAGTCTTACATCCGATACTTGGAATTAGTGAAAAAAAGTGTAAATTTTTTAAAATTAATTAATAATATTTGTGGAGGAGGTAGCTAACTTATATATATAATTGTGAACCTAGACACAATTTGGACCGCAAAGACTAGTAGCTTATGTCATCTGTGACGTCATAGTTTTTGAAAAGTAGTGGGGGCTTATCAATTGTTAAATGACAATCACCCTTTGTTGTTAGCATTGGCAGTTGGCTGTGAGATTAATGATGGTGAGTTCTTATTATCTTGTGGAATGGTGCGAGCCTCTTGCGGTAATTGGGCCCACTCAGAGACTTAACTCAATCCTGAGTATCATTTAAGAGATTGGAGCCAAGCATATGGATTGGCGTCTTTGTATTTTTGTGCCTTGTGCAAATCAAGAGATTAGTATTTAGTTTTGTGCAAATCAAGAGATTAGTATTTAGTGATTATTGTAAATTGGAGGATTTTATGAAAAAAGTTTGTGGTTACAAACTTGATTTTAGTTTTCCTTCCCTTCAAAAAAAAAAAAAAAAAACTTGATTTTAGTTTTAAGGTATAACTTTATTTAATATCTTTTTATTATATGTAAATTTTTATAAATCTACTGTTAAATTATATTTTCTTTTTATATCTTCTATGCTTGCATTGCAAAATTTTCATAAGATCAAAGTTTGTGATAATGTTAATTTTTTTTAAAGAAAGTTGTGTCCTTAGATTTTAATTAAGTTTATAGTCAAATTTTGTCCAAATTTTATTGTCAGAAGATAATTGTTTTGTGTATTTTAGGGGAGGGAAAAAAAAAACTTTCTGTAAGCTTATTATTACAATTTGTATATATCAACATTCAAAAACTAAGTGTTAAGCAAAGCTTCTTATATTTGTTCTGATGGTTGAATAAAACTTTAAATTGGAACTTTTCACGACCATAATCTTGACTTGTAATGCTAACTTTTAGTTAGAAATAGTCCATCACTTCCTGCCTTTAAAAGAACCCTCATTGGATGAGGTTGTAGCTGATTCTCACTCATAAGTGACATTAGAGCCATTCACATTCCCCCAGGACTTGACAAAAAGTTAGGTTAAATCAGAAAAAGTTTTTTTTTTTTTTTTAGAATCATATATGACAGGCCACAAACGCGTTGACCCCTTGTGATAAATTACGTTGATTAATTAGTCAAGTTATTAATTAATCAATTTAACATGCAATATCACGTGGTAGCACAAACAAATCACCAAAACTAAGTTATGCAGCGGAAAATAAATGACACGGTGATTTGTTCACGAATGGGGAAAACCCTTACGGCAAAAACCCCACCGGGTAATTTAAGGTCACCACTCCCGAAACTCCACTATTATCACAACAAGCAGTTACAAGTAAGGAATCCCAAGTACCTCACCAACCTACAGTTGAACTCTTACCTCAATACCCAATTGGACTTGTTCTGTAGTGACAGTTTCTCCTTTCAATGCACGGCTCCCAAGTACGTGACTAACCAGATGCGCGGATCCCAGTACGCGACTTCAAATACCAACTAGAGAGAGAGAGAGTTGGCTGCAAAGTTCTTCAAATCATCAAGGATGAACTAGGGCACGAACTTTGTCTGTCAGATCACAAATTGCATGAACAACAAGTTCTCAATGAATGTGCAACTTATATCTTGTGATCTCTTGCTTGACGGCCCTTAAAATAATCCTTTTATATGTCTAGGGTTAGGAGAAAAGAAGTCCCAAAGACACACTCACGGATTAGACTTGAAACAGACCTGGAAATCTGTTTTCTTTAATTCTCGACAGATAGAGGTGTCGAGAGGTGTCGAGATAGCTGTCGAGGCTCGGGCAAAACAGCTCCTTTAAAGCTCGATAGATGTATCTGTCGAGGTATGTGTCGAGCTTTAAAAACTTGCACTTCCTAGCTTGTTTCTTGGACAGACTTTGACGGCTTCAACACTTAACCTTGAACCACTGTTTCTTGAAGTGTTAAACTCATCCTAAATCTACCCAATTACAAGTAAAGTGCGTTTTGTCTAAGGATAAGCCAATTACATAAAATAGTGACATATGTTCACAGACTTGAACTACATATGTCCTAACAATATATTAGCAAAACCAAGATCGTCTTCCTTAAAAGAAGAAGAAGAAGAAGAAGGAGCAAAACCAAGATCATTTATTGTAGGATCATGAGGATCAGACCATGCATATACGACACAGCCCAACTATCTCACATCATGAATATGAGCCCATATCTGCCAAGATCATATCTACAAAGATTTTGGTAAGACAGTCCATCAGTGATCAGAGTTTCGAAGTTTGGTAAATCCAACTTATAAGAGCATCTACAGCAGTGGAGCTAAAAATTTAGCTTTTTAGCTCCACAAAAAGTTACTTTATCTATTTTACCTATTCACTTTATAAAATATGCTGCAGCAGTGGATCTATTTTAGGTTTCAACACAATAAAATAATATAAACATTTAATATATCTACTACAATAAAATAATATATCAACTACAATAAACAACAATCATAACCACCCGTAATCGCTACCGCCTCCACTTTCGCCGCCACCGCAATCGCTTCCGCCGCCACTATCTCCACCTCCACCGACTCTTTCACCACCACCGTCACATGATAGCAAATAATCGTCTAGGGTTAACAAGTGATTTCTTTAACCCCAAATTATACTTATACATTTTTTTTTTTTACTAAAACAATTTCTCAATCAATGCAAATAAGAAACTTTTTTTTTTTTTTTGGTAAAGAGGAAACTTTATTGCAAATAAGAAACTATAATAACAATAATATTATGTTTTAACCCCAAATTATATATATACACATTTATGTTTGGACTTAAAAAAAATTTCTCCATATAGTCTATTTTGTCTCAATCCTCTCATATTTTATTCTATCTCTCCCTTTCTCCTCTGACTCTCCCACTTCTCTGACTATCTTTCTATTTCTCTATCTCTCATTTTCTCTTTATTTTTTTTTTCTCTTCACTCGGTTGTTTTTGGTTGGTTGAATCGGTGTTTATCGGGTTTAAAGCAGTGGTTTGAATCGGCTGGGTTTCAGAGGTGGGTTGAATCGGTAGCTTGAACCGGCGTGGGTTGCAAAGGTGGTTTGAATCGGTTGGGTTTCAGAGGCGTGTTGAATTGGTGGGTTGAATCGACGTGGCTTGAATCGGTGGCTAGGTTTTAGAGGTGGGTTGAATCGGCGTGGGTTGCTGAATCGGTGGTGGGTTGCTGAATCAGTTTCAGTGGCCGAAGCTTGTTTGAATCGGTGAGAGTGGTGGAGCCATGGAGATCAAATTGGTGGTTACATTTTGCTTGGGTTTCGGTTGTTAAGTTTTGCATTTTGATTTGGCGGTGGGTCTGAGCTGATTGGTGGCTTGGGACGGTGGTGAAACAGAGAGGGAGAGAGAAGATGAGGCGGATGGCGGCTTCAGATGAGGCAGATGGAGATGAGATAGGAGTGACTGTGAGAAAGAGAGGCGCGCGAGAATAAAAGAAAGAAAAGAAAAGCTGGAGTTGAATAAAAAATTGATTTTTTTTTTTAGCTTTAAGCTACAGTACACATGTATCTATACATGTGCATTGTAGCAATTCAACTAAAAAATTTAGCTATGCCTCCACTACTGTGGCTGATTTTTTGTGTTTTGATGGAGGTAAAATAGCTATATAGCTATTTAGTTCCACTGCTGCAAGTGCTCTAAAATGGATAAAAATAAAATGAAACCAATGGCTTATTAATTCACTACTATTCGAAGCCAGTACCACTCTGCAGGGCCGGGCCTAAAAGTTTCAAGAGTGGAAAGGGCCGGTTCCAAATAGGCCGACATTCTAAGCCCAATGTACAATTCATCGAGATCACAAAGAACAACAAGCCGAAGTCAAGACAAGATATTCTGGGGCCTTATATATGGGCTTGAGATTCTACACTGCCTAATTGCCCCAAGGTTTGGGTAATAGTAATACTTGTACTGGCTATTAGAAACCCATTCTTTTTCTTTTCTTTCTTTTTTTGAGCAATGGTCTAAACAGTTCTAAGCCCACAAGAAAACTTGATGATTCCTTATAAAAAACTATTGAAGTCTGCATCAACCATTTAATAATAACGTTTTGACATAGGCAAAAAAGTCACCCAGTCTTAATAATAGATCAAGATTGCTGAAGCTTTTCAGTTTTGAGGGCTTTTGTTTTCACTCATATCAGGCACTATTAATAATTCTTCAGCCAGCTATGTAAACTTTTTTTTCCCCTCTGACATCTATATACAATATATAGTTGTTAATTATCCCTATTTTTTATAGTCAGTTTGTAACTTTGTATGGAATCCATATTGTTTAATATATATATATATATATCCTATCAATATATATATATATATATATATATATTTATTCACTTCTGAGTTATTTATAAGTTCTATGTGTTCTTTTATGTTAAAGAAATTTAAACTTGAAACAGTATACATATTTATTGTTAGAATTTTTTTTTTTTTTTTTTTAGGAATCCTTATTGTGAGTATATTTATTGTGACTTCCCAAATCTCCGCTCCCACTTTTGTTCGCATTAATTGGCTTGTCCACTGAAATTATGAAGTCAAACCAAACAGTGGAGTAACCACTTTTTTGGGAACACCTATTCAAAGTTCAAATATTGTCTGATTCTCATGTTTTAGTTCATTACATTCTTCAAAACTTCTTTATTATTTTTAGTATGATTTCATATCTTAAATATCTAAATAATTTTTTTAAAGCATTTTATTTTTTTATGGTAAGGTCTTGTACTCACAATCTCACCATTTATATTCCTCTTATAAAGAAATGAAGTACACTAGAACTCGTTTGGCAAGCCCATAGACTGCATCTTGTTTCTTTCTTTTTTTAGAAAGGACTAGCTAAACTACTAGTGCAGTACTCCATTAGCTTAGCTCTTGAGCAAAAAGTTCCTTTTTAGAAAGGTAATATATGGTCCACTCATATATATATATAAGATAGGATTCTCTTTCTTTGTCTACCCTCATTTTTCTTCCTCTCAACCACTTGTCATTGTCAGATTGTTTTAGGTACCATTTGTCAAGATTTGAGGAAAATCACTAGTGATTTATGTACTATACTCTAAAAGGGCAGACAAGTCTTAATCGAACTCCACATAATTGTTTGGAGGCTGATGACAGTATCAGGAGTAGCTTGATCTGAAGACGACTGACCGTTTTTGCATGCGAAGAAGATTAAGGAAACCTTTGGAAAAAGCAGGAATGCAATAATGAATAATCAACAGGAAAAGAACTAACAAGATAAAGGAAGAAGATTCCATTTGAAGAGAAGAGAGCATTGGTGTGGGGCTCGAGACATTAGAGGAAGTGAGTTTTGGGTATAGACATTGAACATCCACCCGAGTATCCACAATTGCTTATGCTAATCCTATCATATTTTACCTCTTAAAAAGTTATTTTATCAATTATATAATACTATTTTACAATATATTAACATCTCAACTTTTATTTTACCATACTACACATTAAAATAATATAAAAATGTTTCTCACTTTGATCTCTATTTCTCTTCCTCTGTCAACCACCCACCACCACCACCGTCTAACTTCTTAGTCACACCACCCACCTTCGCTAAGCAAAATCCAGCCAAATCAAAATCTAAAATCAAAATCAAAATCCAAAATCAAACCCATCTGTTCTCACCAAATCCAAACCTATCTGTTCTCACCGGCAGCGATGGCGAGAGAGAGAGAGGGTCGCTCGTCACCGAAACAAATCCATCATCAAACCCAAGAAACCCATCGAAACAAATCCCCCAAATGCCAAACACCAACCCAAATCCAACCCAAACGCCAACCCTAACACCACCCAAACGCCACCCAAATCCGACCCAAACGTCGGAAACCCATGAACAAACCCACGCCGAAAATCCATGAACAAATTCACGACCTCCACCCCTCCACCACAGAAGCTGATCGAGCCTCCACACATTTGCCTCCATGCCGTTGAAGAAGAGAGAGCAGGAAGAAGAGAGAGTAGAAAGAAAGAGAGAGAAAGATAATGAAAATTATGATCTACAGAGAAAGGGGAGAGAAGACCAAACCGATTAAAATATATTTTTTGTTTTTACTATTGAGCTATATTGCGATTCTACATTTAGAATCGCACTGTAACTTAATTGTTTTTTTTTTTTTTTTTTGGCAATAGTTGTATATTACAGCTTCTAATGGAGTGATTTTTTGGGCTTAGAATTGTAAAATGGGCTTAAATTTGGGATTTACCCTATTCACTACCGATGCTCATTCCTCTAAAAATGCCAACCACCGAGAGATTTAACACAAGTTGACACATATGTGCCATACCTAAAAAAAAAAAGACTAGTGAAGTTTCAATTAATTAAGACTCGTTATAATTATTTATATAGTCTAAATCAACCAAGTGAACACCCGACGCAATTCAACATCAGCTCCCACAACATTCTAAATCAACTTGGGCATCACATTTAGTTGGCTAGGAAAAGATCACGACTTGCTGACTAAACGAAAATGTTCCTATCAGACAGAATGTTGAATTGGCCTTTTGCCTTCCAAATATAGTGGTCCGTAAGCCTCACGTAGAGCAATGAAAGGCACCTAACTAACGCTTATTTGGCAGCAGAGTAGCTATTTTCATCTTCTGTTGGAGACTGAGAAAGAACAGATAATATAACAAAGGCTCCATATAATATTGTAATAACTGCAGCGAAGTTGACAAGTAAGGCCTCTGAGCCATACTTTGCAAGTCCTGAATTTTCAAGGAAAGTGAGTTTCTCTAAGAATCCTATTGCAGCATTGCCCACGGCCAATGTGAACACTGTAAGTCCTATTACCACATGCCAAGGAATAGACACGCTCCTAATCCCAATAGTCCCTCCAGGATAGAAGAAGACCAGGAACCCATATATCCACTGCAAATGAATTTTCTCAATGTTGTTAGGCTGGTTTTCATGAAGAAAATTTATGAAATTTACATTAAACACAACTCGATTTGTATGAGTTTTTGTTGAATTATGCTGTGTGTTACAATTAGACCAGGTGAGCCCACTTAACGAAAAAGTTTATGATGGGCCCTGCTTAAAACATGGCCCTGTGGTTAAAGTTGAAGACTGGAGCCTACACTCCAAGCCCAAGAACGTTTCTTTGCCTTTTAGGTACAACATGTATATCACATACCAACAAGTATCTTTTCTCTTTTCCTCTCAGGAAAGAAAATCGGGAAAATTATACTTTTGGTGTTAAAATTGAAGAAAATTTTGATTTTGGTTCTTCAATATTAAAAACTTTAGATTTAGTTCTTCAAATTTCAAAAATATAGTAATTTAGATTTTGAAATTAGGATAATTTGATTTTGATCCTCCAAATATGTGGTTTGCTCAATTTTGTCCCTAAAAGATGGGGTGTCTTAGTCTCCCACTAGTCACACAAACAAAAAAATATATGAATCGATCAAATTGTTCTCCTTTTTAAATTACATATCAAACCCGAAATTTTTAAATTTAAAGGATCAAAATCAACCCAACCCTTAATTTTAGTGACCAAAAATGTAATTTACCAAAAAGAAAATCTAAGCAAGAAGTCCAGCAGCTTTACAATATTGGGTCCTACTAACGGATATCCTTAGGGGAAATTGTCAAATTATTAATAAATTATTTTAGAAAATTTTTGACATTATTTTTATAAAAAATATAAAAAGCATTTAAAAAAATTTGTCGTCTTTTATTTTTCAATAAAATGTTTAAGAAAATATTTCATAAACTAATGTTTTTAGGGAATAAGTTAACTTTTCCCAACAAAATTTTTACCACCTTTTAAGAAGCACGTAACATATGGATGATAATAAATAAAAGATTTGATTACCACTTTAGTTCCTAAGGATTGTCCTATATATTACCTGAATACCATAGATAACAATAATCCCAATTCCAAGCCAGGAATGCAAGCTGTAGAGATTGACAATCCCGCTCTCATTATGATACTTGAATGCAGTATAAATTCCCACAATACCAAGTACTAGAGCAATAGCATGAAGCACCATATGTATCAACTTCTTCACGTCTTTCCTCAAAGGAAGTGACTTGTGACTAATAATGGCTGCATTTTAATTAATGGGAATTAATTACTATATATGTATGTACTATGTAGGAGAATCTTAGAAAGTAACCTTATTCTATATAAAATGATTTGTAAATTACCTTCACCCCCTATGATAATGAAGCCTACCAACATCAGCAAAGGATGTAGCTGTAAAGAGAAATGGACGTGTGATGCTTTTTTTGCTTGATAGAAATTGCAAACGTACATAAAAATCAAGTCAAGCGAAAAGGTATACTTTGCATAAAATTAAAGTTTTAGTTGATCAATCACAAATTTTTTAAAGAAATAATCAATGATTTAGCAAATATAACCTCTATAAATAAATAAATATATATATATATATATATATATATATATGCACACACGAGAGATCAATCAGGACAACTCAAATTTGGGAATCTGTTTTGCACTCTTACATAAGTGATACTTTACCCATTTTCCTTTCTTATTTAGTATTTTTTTGGCTGGAAGGAAATGATATGCATATTTATGATAATTGATTGTGATTTACCACCAATATGATCATGATTGTACATGATTTTCAGTCCATCGAAAAAAATATAAGAATTTATAGACTGAGAAAAAGAATATAAAAATTTTCGGCTACAAAATTTCTCTAGGATTTGAAATTATGCTAAGTATTGGTTTGTGAAATGAAAAAAAAAATGCCAAAATAATTTTTTAAAACTTCCAAAGAATATATCACGAATACACGTCTAGCTAAGTCTATAATTATACATTAATTTGGGACCACACGCATGTTACAGCACATGAGTGTAGAATCACTCTAAAATAGATAATAGGATAAGCACAAAACTCGTGACACTGACACTCACACTCACACAGCACAATCGAAGAAGGAATTCGAAACTTCATTAATTATTTATTTATATTATATTATGTCTTAAATATAATATAAATAAATAATGACCCTCACATGGGTACTTAATTTATAAATTACTATTTATTTATAAAAAAAAAAAGAAAAAAAAAGACAATTACAACGGTAGGTCTTATTTGAAGGGTAGGTGCTTGCTACCAAACTAGGCAACTAACTATCACTACTACAGTACTACCAAACAAACAGCTTGGGATTTTAACTGGTTTAAGCTATAGGTAAATTAAATGTTAACATCGCAACAAGCAATTTTCCATTTATTAGAAAATATGACCCTAGTTCAAGAGAGAAAGCCTTTTCATTTCATCAAGTTCGTACTAATTTTTTATTATCTAAAAGAGTTGAAATTGTTGATTAAGAATCAACCTATCATACTTAGTTTAAGTGTGAACCGCTTTACTAGAAGCTAGCTAAATTTCAAAATATTGACATTAAGGACAAAAAAAAAAAAAAAAAATAGTGCTTGGCTTAGCTGTCCAGTGCATTTAGTTACTGATATTAAACAGCTTGTTACCACAAAAAATAATAATAATAAAATTAAAAAAGTTTGAAACAGTCCAAGGCAATTGGAGTGGCATCCGATACCATATTCACAGTGAGAGAGAATCAAGAAAAATTCCAAATGCCAATAAACATGAGGAATAAAACCTAGGTCACCCATTATACCATAGCTTAAAGTAAAAGTAAAATAATAAGATACCATATATTCATTAACTGAAAAATATCAAAAAATCAAATTTAGTACTAAAATTGTTAATATCCTTGAGTTCGTCATTTCCTACTAAGCCATACATACACACACAAAAGAAACAAACAAACAACACAAATTTTGATAGACATGGTCAACCTCAAACGAAAACACCCAAAAACCAAACGAAAATTACAGAACCCAGAAGAGAGATATGGCCTGTTTGGGAGTTAAAAAAAGGAGGGGGAGTAGAGTAGAGGGAAGGAGAGTAGTTCAATTACCTTGTTTGGGAGTTTTTTAAGGGAGGAGGGGGAGGGATTTGGAGGGGTTTGGAGGGGTTTCAACTCCCCTCCAACCCCTCATTTTTAATTCCCCCAAATTGGAGAGATTTGGAGGGAGAGTAGGATACATAAATTATTTATAAAGTAAATTCCCTAATTTACCCTTGTTATATTAACATAATTACAATGTATTGTCCCTCAGCTCTATCAGCCCTAATCCGGATCTACCCATCTGTAACTCACAAATTTCTCTCAAGCTCTCTCAGCTCTCAAGCTCTCTCAGCTCTGTAACCCACGAATTTCTCTCAAGCTCTCTCAGCTCACGCTGGCTCTCTCTCTCTCTCACGACTTCTTCACTCTTGGACTGTCTTTCACTCTTCTCTCTCACGCCTAGCATTCTCTCACAAAGGTAAATTCTGTTTTAATTTCTGATTCATGGGTTTCTTTTGAGTTGGATCAAATAACTATGTTCTTAAATTGATTTTATTGCATAATTTCTTATTAATTGTGATTTTATGGGGTAATAACATGTTATTTGTGGGTGGGTTTCGGATGAGTTAAATCTAGGCTTTGTAAATTCTGTGTAAGTTTGATTTTTTGGTCAGATTTTTTATTATTGGTTTGTGTTTGTGATTTTTATTGGGTAATTTCTTGTTTTTTGTGAATGGGTTTCTGATTTGGGTTTTTATTTTTTTTATTTATTTTTAACTAGAATTTTTAAGTTTCAAAGAGTTGCTCACAATGTGTTTGATACACCGTCGTCATGTTTGAATTGTGTCCAATGGGGGGTTTCAATTGTGGGCATGGCATGACGGAGGTTCCAATGGGGGTTCCAATGGTGCGTGATGCTGGATTTTTTGTCCCTTTGTGTGATTTGGGCTTGGCCTTTGGTATGGGTTTGTGCCCGTGGTCTAGATTTTTGTGTATGGTTGATTTGTTGCTGTGTCTTTAGGTTGATCTGGTTTTTGACTTTTTGTTGTTGGTTGTTCTTAGGTAATGAGGTTTGAGTAGTCATTGGTTATGAATTTATGATTGTGGGTTTGTTTAGGAGAAACTAGTTCAAATTTAGTTACAAAGTTAAAAATGCATTAAGTAATGTGAAGAAATGGCTGGCATGGTTCAAGAAGCATTTATAGGTTCAGTGAAGTTGCTTTTCAAAGTTCAGTTTCATAATCTCACTCTTTCCATAGCTTTCACCTAATTTAATATCATGAACAATTATGATGCTTGGATAAATTTTCTTTATATAAGCTAAACTCAATCAAGCTATTCCTTTAAGCAATGTCACTTCAGAGAAATGGAGAGTTATATGACTTAATTAAACATTGTTTGGTCTCTCCCTAACGAAGAATTTGGGATTGGATCCCTTACAAAAAAAGAATTTCACTTCTAGGGACAATGCCTCAGATAAGCCCACTAAAATGGCAAAGCAATATGGACCTGTCATGTACCTATATAAAAATGGGCACTTGTGACATGCCCGTACGTGGCATCTACACCAGATGCAGCTAGCATGAGCATTTCTCAAGCCCTACACATGAATTTCTCTAACAGGCCCCCAAATGCTGGTGCAACCCATTTAGCCTATGTTGCCCAAGACATGATTTTTGCACATTATGGATCGACCAAGATGGAAGTTGCTTAGAAAATTAAGCAACTTACACATGCTTATAAGCAGAGAGGTGAAGAGTAGCACTAGGTTTGCTATATCAGCAGTGAGGTGAAGAGTAGCAGTAGAGTCTGGATACCAATTTATATATGAGGGAGCATATTCTCTTCATTTGATAGGAATTATAAAAAAATGTGGTTGCCATTTTTTAAGTCTTCAAATGAGAGATGATCCACCTGTACGTGTTGTAATAGAAGTGACGAAGGAGTCATATTTTGTACCAAGGCCGGCCAATAGGAAGGAATGCTTATGATGCTCTTCATTAAACAAGGTTTTTCAATTCTAGAATTGGAAAACCTTATCTTTAATTGTCGCTATTGAGGTTAGTTTTATTGTTATCATTGTATTTTTTTTTTTTTCAATTAAAAAGATCATTTGATATATTGAAAACATTAAAATTTTGGATTAATAAAAAAAAATTCTTTGTTTTTATAGAGACAGATCCAATATGGAGAAGAAGATAAAAGTACTATAGCTCCACTATTAGAATTAAAAGCATGATTAAAAAACGGAAAAGAGTAGTGAATCTTCCCCAGGATATCATTTACTGTGTCACTTGCATAATCTTCCCCTTGTTGGACTTAAGCTATATAGTTTTGCCGCCTTCTTTTTAAAGATTAACTTTGATTCTGCCTTAAGGCAGGTCTAGCAGTAGTTATTTTTGCAACCACAGATAAGAGATTATTTTTGTGTGGACTGAGGAGGATATAGCACTAATGATCCCCTGTTTGCAAGAGCCAAGGCAGCCCTTTTAGGGATTCAGAAAGTCACAAGCTATGTAATTCACCCAATTCAATCCGGCACTAGTAGTCCTCATTCATCCATTGAAACTATTGTACCGGATATTAAGAACTTTTTATTTTTATGCTCAAAGTAGAAAGCTTGCCATGTTGTTTGTGTCTCTATTTGCCAGTAGATTTTTTTTTTTTTTTTTTTTGGTTTATTTAGGCTTATAAGTTATGACCATACTTTAAAGTAATCTACTTTTAAAAATGAGTAATAATAGCAAAGTGCTCATCCAAATGCACACTTAAGAGAAGCTAATGAGTTTATCCATCCGTTAGCTAAGAGAGCTTGTTTTGTTAATCTTTTTGGATTATCATTCTCAGCAGAACCGAAGCCTTAAGGAAATTCGAAGACATTGATTGGAACATATGTGGCATAATTGATGGTGCCAAATCTCTGCTTCACTCCTTCATTGCTTCGAAACTATATGGGGCTGAATAATGACTATCCTCTATTAAAATCTCATTTCAACTACTGCTAGGCATTAGCCACCTATTAGTGCAGCCACCTATGGGTGCTACAGTGCTCGAAGGCCCTATAGGGAATTTTTGGTTTAACTATATATTATTGCTAGATATCAACACAGCACAAATTTCATCTTTTGTGTGCATATTAATTTAGTCTTCTTTCTCTTTTGAATTTAACTTGCTCTTTATCAATGTTCATTCTTTGTTGTTAATTAATGATATGCTTTTGATTCCATAAAACATTTGGATATTAATGTTTTCATTCTTAATCAATTTGAGTGTTATTTGGATGTAGTTAAGCTTCAATGTAGTAGACCTCATGCTTAGTGTATTTATGCATTCATGGATTGTAATAGTTTTGCCGTCATGGGATAATTTTATTAGATGGATAGACAAGAGAATAAAAGGAGACGTGTATTATGGGATTGGGAATGGAGACGTCGAATGGCAGTTGCTTATGTAGTTTGTCTTGTTGCTTATTGGGTAATACTTCGAAGGAGGCCTCAAAGGAGACAAGTAACTCACTCAATTAGTAGTTTGAGTTTAGAAAGACGAAGCGTTCGCGATGAACTAATGAGAGAGATAATTGGAAATAAAAAGTGTCGTGATATTATACGCATGGGGCCTGGAGCTTTTTTAGATTTGTGTGACATGCTACGTAAAGAAGGTGGCCTCCAACAAACACAACGAGCAACGATTGAAGAACAAGTTGCTCTAATCTGTAATAAAATATGAGTAGTTTTTCTCTTTCTATTTTTGAAAAAATTATTAGTTTACATTTTACTTTTTATATTGTAAAATAAATAAATGTGTACAATATTATATACTAGCAAGTGTATGATTTACATTATGAGTAATTGTTTGTGTGTGGGTGTGTTTTGGCTGTTTACATGTGAGAGAAAGGTGTTGGGACAAAAGGGTTTAAGGCTCTGCAATGATATGTTGTTTATAACTGGGTATTACCTTAAATGCAAGCTTGTTCAGTAGAATACTATGGTGCATAAATTTGAGTGTTTTCTTGTCTGACCTTATTTTGTTGTCATTTTTTAACAGGCTAAACCTAAAGCAAAAGAGCTTAAGAACAAACCAATTCCAAACTACGACAAATTGGTTGAGCTTTATGGAAAAGATAGAGCAACTGGGGAGCAAGCTGAAACTGCATCGGAGATGAGGCAACGGTGGACTACTTCAGTTGGAGAGGGCTCTATGGAGAACATTGAAGATATTGATCATTTAGTTGCTCAAAATGAAGCTACTTTGGAGAGCTGTGATAATGTGGGTGATAATAATGTGGGTGAAGCCTCCTCAAAAGCCAAAAAGAGAAAAACATCAAAAAATGAGGACATGGAACAAATTATGGGAGCAATCCAGAATGTTGCTTTAGCAATGAGAGATGGAAATTTAATTTTTGAGAGGAGCATGGCACGTCTTCCCATTCCTGAGCAAGAAGTGTTCCATCTTTTGGATGAGATAGGAATTGATTCTAGATTGCAAACGAGGGCTTATCTCTATCTTATTAAGAATCCAGATATGTTGAGAGCTTTTATTGGCTATCCAGTGGAGAAGCGCAAGGAGCTATTGTTCACAATGATGTCTGATCCTTAAATTTCTCTAACAATTAGGCAAGTAAATGTTCCAAGGCAATTTCAGCTTCTAAAAACCTTTTCAATTGATCATTGAACTGTAAACTTTTGGGATTAATTTTTCTAAACAGATTTGTTAGTTACTATTTAGACAAGTGGGGCTGTATGAGGTGTATTACAAAATGTTGTCGTTTGCACCAGTTATGTGTTAAAGTTAATGGTATTTGATGGAATATGAATTTTGTGTGTGTTTATCTGCTGTTGGATTACTGGAAAATGGGAATAGAAACTGGGGTTTGACCTTCAATATCAATGGAAATAATGACTCTGCCATCTTCCATTTCTGCAATTTTAATGTGGGCTTTATATTGTTTAAAGTTATGTTTCTTCATAATCTAGAACGCACAGTTTGGATAGGCTATTTCGATAAAGTGGTCTCTGTCTAATTACATCAAATTATGCCTCATTCAATTTATTTATGTTTTTATGCTGAGATTTGATGTGGTTTTCTTTTACTATGACCATACACTTGAGCTTACAAGCAACTCAATGAATTTTCAGGTGTTTATCTGTATAAGGACTTGATTATTGCATTAGCAAAGTGTCAGAAAATGGATGACGCAATGCAGTTGTGGGAAGACATGAGAAAGGAGAATTTGTTCTCTGATTCTCAAAAAAAAAAAAAAAGAGTTAATTCATAGATGCACTCTCCCTAACTTTTTTGATTTTTTGGTCTCAATTCTTCTCCGAATCCTCAAAAAATTAAATTCACGTACTAAGCAAAATAAAAAAAATATATATTAAAAATAATAATAATAAATGAAAGAAACACTCAAAATTCAATATTTTGTTGATTTTTTTCAGTAAAAAAAAAAAAAAAAAAAAAACCAAACATTTTTTTTCTTATTCAATATTTTGTTGATTTTTTTTCAGTAAAAAAAAAAAAAAAAAAAAACCCAAAACCAAACATTTTTTTTCTTATTTTAATTTGTATCAATTGAGGATGGTATTTTTTAGTATAATAAAAAAGGAGAAAAAATATTTAATCATAGACCAATGTTGATTATTTAATTCACATCAGAAAAAAAAAAAATTATCAAAAAAAATATTACATGCTATAGTCATAATTATTTAATCTAACAAATTAATCCTAGACTAATATTGCAAGTCAATTTTCAAATAGGGGTAAATTTGTCTATTTAAAAATATCTAATCATTTCCTCTCCTCTCCATCCTATTTTTTAAAACATCCAAACAAGGGGGAAGGATTAATTACTCCCTTCCCCCTTACTAATTCTAAAAACATCCAAACAAGGTGGAGGGTGATCATTCTCCTCTCCTCTCTTCCCCACTACTCTCCTCCCCTCTACTCCCCTCTACTCTCCTCCCTCTCTAAACATCCAAACAGGGCAATAGGGAGAGAGAACTTCTACAAAACCCCACAAATTACAACCAAACAAAACCTAGTTCTGGAAATCATAACAAGTGTTATATATGTATATGATAAAAAGTTAAAAACCCTTCAAGAAATCCAACAAAAACCACCGACAGTGCCGGCCCAAGGCAAGTTAGGCCTAGGCCTAAGGTCCCACCAAAAAATAAAATTTTGCTTAAGAAAAAATGCCCCACTTTTCTTATTTAAAGGCCCAAATTTTTATAAAATTATATATATTTTCTAAAGGTTGTACATTTTTTTTTATTAGTGATGTTAAAGATACTGCAAATTTTACTATTGGTTTACAAATTTTCATGTTATTAATCACAAAAAAGTGATATAAATATTCATTAGTTAAATTGATGAAGTTCATCAATGAAAGACAATGTCACATTATATTTTGAACATTTTATAGTGCTTTTAATTAGCGCATCTTTTTTATTTCTATTAAAACTCTCAAAGTATGAGACCAATAGAATCTTAAATCAATTGAAATCCTAAAATATTTCAAAAAGATGTTGCAAATGTGTTAAATCATCAATTATAGATTAATCTCCTGTGATAGTTTGAGACTTTGATTTTTGTAAACTAATATCCTACAAAGCCACACACCAAATAATATCTATCTCTCTCTCTTGAAATCAAAATATAAAATTAAAAATTAGATTACAACTTTATTTAACTATGCATCGTCTTATATCTGAAATAAAGTATCTTTTTCAATCGCAATATATTTTTATTTCTTTTTAGTAATATTTATAGTTCAACTATGATATTCAATTCTTTATATGAAATTAGCATTAGTCTAGTTAGTATTATTTATGTATTTAATGTATCAAATTAACATTAATTTGATTAGTATTAAATAATTTTATTTAATTAATATTTACATATTAAAGGTCCGCATAAATTTTTCGCCTTAGGTCCCAAATTATGTTGGGCCGCCCTGACCACCGACCCAAGAAGCAAAAAGAGAAAGAGAAAGAGAAAGAGAAAGAGGGAGTTAGAAAAACTTACATTGAAGATGAGGCTCTTGTCTGTAGCTTCCCATGCTAAACCTCCTCTGAAATGTAAGGTCCAAACCAACACAAAAACCAGACCGAAAATTGCCAGCACGTGTGCTACAAACGTGAAAGGAATAGCCCTTACACCAAGTACCATGTTTCTCTGAACCAAAAAATCTATCCCCTCTATCCCCTAAATCTTTGAACGATAGCTAAATACGGAAGCGAAGGCAATCTCTTATGGCTAAATATAGAGTCCTTCTAGGACCACAAGAATATATTTAGGGAAAAGTCTTGGCCACAAAAAAACCCACAACTCGCCAACGTGGCGAGTTGTGGGTTTGTTTGTGGGTTTTTTTGTGGCCCAAGACTTTTCCGGGGTGTATCCCACAACTTCGTGTCTTTTCTTCAGCCCCTCGTTGTCTACTTAACTTTCAATATTTTGCATAGATTTCACCTGAGATATTATTGTGCTATTATTACTGTTAACTTTCTGATCAATAGGAGAAACTATATTGTGTTTCTACTCATACCTAAGACTTCAATACTTATTCCGACAGACTCTTTTTGTTTGTATTTGGTCGTTTTCTCTTTTTTTGGTAAACATCCTCATGTTCATGGAAATTGGTTCCTTACTATATATATAATGTTTTATATTTGATTAAAATATTGTTTAGCTACCTAGCTAGGTATCTTGGTTTATCCTTCTCAAACAAAACAAAAAAAAAAGATATCTTGGTTTATATTGAAAAAGACTTCTTCTTTTTTATAATAAGTTTGACTTATTTTGCGTAATTATATTGATTTGATATTGTATTGAATTGTGTGAAGTGTCGCATTAATTGTATAGATTTGTGTTAAGTCTTACATCGGATACTTGGAATTAGTGAAAAAAAAGTGTAAATTTTTTAAAAATAATTAATAATGGATCTTGCTAACGAATGCCCTTAGGGCATTGGTTAACAATCCATTTTAAGAAAGTTTTTACATCACTTTTATAGGAAATGAAAAAAACTGTCAAAACATTTATTACTTTATTTTATTTTTTCATAAAAACTTTCCTTAAATGGATTATTAACTAATGCCCTAAGGGTATTCGTTAGCATTTCTCATTAATAATATACGTGGAGGAGGTAAGTAACTCCATATATATATATATAATTGTGAACCTAGACACAATTTGGACCGCAAAGACTAGTAGCTTATGTCATCTGTGACGTCATGGTTTTTGAAAAGTGGTGGGGGCTTTTCAATTGTTAAATGACAATCGTCCTTTGTTCTTAGCATTGGCAGTTGGCTGTGAGATTCATGATGGTGATTTCATATTATCTCGTGGAATGGTGCGAGCCTCTTGCGGTAATTGGGCCCACTCAGAGACTCAACTCAATCCTGAGTATCATTTAAGAGATTGGAGCCAAGCGTATGGATTGGCGTCTTTGTATTTTTGTGCCTTGTGCAAATCAAGACATTAGTATTTAGTGATTATTGTAAATTGGAGGATTTTATGAAAAAAGTTTGTGGTTACAAACTTGATTTTAGTTTTCCTTCCCTTCAAAAAAAAAAAAAAAACTTGATTTTAGTTTTAGGCTATAACTTTATTTAATACTAGGTAGGGCAGCACGTGCTGGCTTTAGTAAAAAAAGAAGTAATTAAATTGAAATTTAAATTATATTTTTAACATGAAAACAAATATATATCAACTGATTTTTAAAGTGCATATGTATTTTACCATCAAAAGAAACATTAAATTAATTGCATTTGAAAGAAATACAAAGATTATAATAGCTAACATAATACATCACAATATAATATATTAACAAACTTCAAATATATACATGTGCTTTGAAAAGCACCATAGTACAAGTATATAGGATGCACATACTTCAAATATATACATGTGGACCATATCATAAGCATATATGATGTACATACTTCAAATATATACATGTGATTTGAAAAGCACCATATGCTAAGTATATACGATGTGCAACATTACATGATTGAACCATTAGTTATCAATCAAACTTACACTTCTACACTTAAATTTACAATTTTTATCTAGAACTACTAATTAATAAACAAGTGAAAACATTAAACACAAAAAAATTAAATACAAATTTTCCAAAACTAACGTCTTTGCCCAGAACCAAGGCCTATCCCACAAAGGTCTCAAACCTACGACCAACAAAGAAAGCAAGAAAGCAATCTACAATCGAACACACAAAACCCAAGTCCTTCTCTCAAACCACCAAAAACTTGACCTTTGACCAATGTCCTTATCACAATGCAAACAAACCATTCCAAAATTCAACTCTTCTGTATCATCATAACCTACAATAGGTGAGTGTCGAAATATTCTTAGCACAATCAACTTTCAAGTCAGGATGATATATATATATATGTGTGTGTGTGTGTGTGTGTGTGTATAACATGACTATGTAAGGAATTAAAACATGTTAGATAGAAAGAAAGTAATAATCCACATTTTCCTATCTTTCTGTCCAAAAAGAAAAAGAAAAAAAAGATGAACCCATTATGAAGAAGCTAACTCTAAGTGAGACCAACATATCTTAAAAGGGCATAAACAGCAAGATCAAGATATATATAGCTAATTCATAAATAGCAACACTTTGATAAACACTGTGAACTAAGTTCAAGGCTTAGAACCTATTAGGTGCCGCCAATTTGATTTAAATTATAGAAGAAACACCTAGTAGCTTCCAATCTAATACTTTCTAAAGTGCAAATAGATTGCCAATATAAATAACAACCTTAAGCATTAGTCTCCAGCAATAGACTATAAACCCCATCACAAGTAAATCCACTTGCTAAAGTAAGTTCCCAACAACTTTACAAATATTCTCATTTGGTTCATCAACAACTACATGTGTTTTGACATTCGCCTTCCTATAAAAGAATACAAAAATATCTCCAATTAAATTAGCTAAAGCGTAGGGTACGACAAAAAAATCATGGGTAGCATATACTCTACCAATACTCTCAACTGAAAAGCGAAAAAAGCCCAAAAAACTCACTCCTAAATCTTAGCACCAAAATGCTATTAATCAAATAGCCATCCAGTACCCTCTTGTCCTATCTACAAGTCAAAATGTTAATGCACACAAATATATTAGTAAGACCTAATGGGTTCTTCAGCAACCAAATTGAGTTTTATATGAATTTATTGTACCATACAAAACATTTTGCATATATAAAAATATATATTCTCATCAATAGTTAAGAATTTATGATGCAATAACATGATTTAAAAATAAATTAATCTAATCAATCAATTTTCTGAAACATATAATTACAACATGAATACAAACATGGTTACTAAAAATTACTAAACTTACAAGTGCGTACGAGTTTTTTTATGGGAAGGAACAAAGAAATGGGGAAAATAAAGACTTGGCTAAATGATTAATAAGCAAGAAGAGCTCCAGACATAAGAAAAGGAAAAGGAAAATTGCAAAAATCTTATGAGCATAAATAAACTCTAATAGAGACAGGAACTTAATCTTCAATGAACAAAAGGCCAAGAAACTCAAAGATCCAAGCTTGAGTTTATTTCTCCAATGCTCTGTTGTAATCTTAACTGCTTGCTTACAAATTGTTGTATATAATTCCAAGTTTGAATATTTATTCTAATGAAGATAAAAATGAAGGGAATACAATTATTGTGATGTTATCATGCTTGAGGTGGCTGTATATGAACCTTACTTGAACTCCAAATTTTAATGAAGATATATTGAAACCAAGATTATGAACCTGAATATTAGTCCTCATGCATTGTAAATTGTTTCTTGGATTTTATAGCTCTTTTAAATTTTCAGTTGTAATTTATTAAGAGGAAGTATTATAATATATCATGTGTATTTTCATCACAGCCACACATAATATCCCATTCTTCTGATTTCACAAAAAAAAAAAAAATATATATATATATATATATATATATATATATAAAATGAAAGGTAAAACACTACTCTGTTACCCAAACTTATAAGATTCTAATTTATCCCGAACCAAACTGACTCACTACCTTAACCTCATCTTGATCCATTACTAAAAAAAAAAAGTCTCCACCCACTATTTAATTTGATTACAAATCACCCATGTTATACCTTGAATCAATATATTAAATATTTACACACACACAAAAAAAAAAAAAATCGACTTTTGCCAAAATTCAAAAGCATACCTTACTGATGTCCAAAAGATCAATCCCCGCTTTTGAATCACACAGCTCAACTTGGTGGCTAAAAATCCAATATAACTAATTAGCACCCAAAAATTTATTTAAACCAAAGAAGAGAAAGAGAGAGAGAGATTATATATTCGTAAAAATAGAGAGAATGGCATGAAATTAGGCAAAAACGAACAAAAATGAACCAAATTAAACTGGAAATTTGAGAGAGAGAGACGGATGTTACCTGTCTTGTGTTAGCCAAAAATACCAAAAATGGAACCAAATCCCCTTTTCTTTACTATCTGTTTGTCTATTCCTCTTTCAATCTCTTCTAATCTTAAAAATTAGAAACCCAGGTAAAAGTTAAGAAGAAAAAAAATCCAAAGACACCAAAAATACCCACCTAAGAACAATACATAAACCTAAAAGACCCAAATCAACAAACAATCAAATATTGAAACCTACAAGGAAACAAATACAAACACAAATGTTAAGAAAAAATAAATAAATTTTGATGAAATGGGGAAATAAAAAAGAAGAAGAAGAAGAGATATCCCCCTTTCTTTATTATCTGTTTCTCTATTCGTCTTTCAATCTCTTCTAAACTAAAAAATTAGAAACCCAAGTTAAGATCAGCAAAAAGGAAGAAAGCATAAGATCAGTAAAGAGGAAGAAAGCAAAAGATCATACCTTTCAACTCAAAGCCTTTCCTCACTCCGATCTACCCATCCCCCTTTGCTCTATTCAGAATCAGCTGATATAGCACCATAGATGTGCAAAAAAAGCCATCGGCAACCATGGCTTGCTCTCTCATTCCAAAAATTCTCTAGACATTGAGAAAGAGAGAAATAGAGGTTGAGAAGCAAAGAGAGTTCCAGACCTCCTCTCTAGCCCTCTTGCTCTCTATCTCTGGCTTCTTTCTCTTTTCTTTTTTATTTCATTTTTACATTTTAGCCAAACGAACCGTTTTGGCTTCACACAAAAAGACAAAGAAGTATACTAAACCAAAAATCACTGTAGCAAAGTCACTGTAGCGACATAGCCGCTTTTTATATAGTTAATAGATCTTTTTATTATATGTAAATTTTCATAAATCCACCGTTAAATTATATTTTTTTTTTATATCTTTTATGTTTGCATTGCAAAATTTTCATAAGATCAAAGTTTATAATAATGTTAATTTTTTTTTAAAGAAAGTTGTGTCCTTAGATTTCAATTAAGTTTATAGCTAAATTTTGTCCGAATTTTATTGTCAGAAGATAATTGTTGTGTGTATTTTAGGGGAGGGAAAAAAAATAACTTTCTGTAAGCTTATTATTACAATATGTATATATCAACATTCAAAAACTAAGTGTTAAGCAAAGCTTCTTATATTTGTTCCGATGGTTGAATAAAACTTTAAATTGGAACTTTTCACGACCATAATCTTGACTTGTAATGCTAACTTATTAGTTAGAAATAGTCCATCACTTCCTACTTTTAAAAGAACCCTCATTGGATGAGGTTGTAGCTGATTCTCACTCATAAGTGACATTAGAGCCATTCACATTCCCCCATGACTTGACAAAAAGTTAGGTTTAAATCTGAAAAAGTTTTTTTTTTTTTTTTATTTAGAATCATATATTAGCAAAACCAAGATCGTCTTCCTTAAAAAAAGAAGAAGAAGAAGAACCAAGATCATTTATTGTAGGATCATGAGGATCAGACCATGCATATACGACACAGCCCAACTATCTCACATCATGAATATGAGCCCATATCTGCCAAGATCATATCTACAAAGATTTTGGTAAGACAGTCCATCAGTGAGCAGAGTTTCGAAGTTTGGTAAATCCAACTTATAAAATGGATAAAAATAAAATGAAACCAATGGCCTATTAGTTTACTACTATTCGAAGCCAGTACCACTCAGCAGAGCCGGGCCTAAAAGTTTCAAGCGTGGAAAGGGCCGGTTCCAAATAGGCCGACATTCTAAGCCCAATGTACAATTCATTGAGATCACAAAGAACAACAAGCCGAAGTCAAGACAAGATATTCTGGGGCCTTATATCTGGGCTTGAGATTCTACACTGCCTAATTGCCCCAGGGTTTGGGTAATATTAGTACTTGTACTGGCTATTAGAAACCCATTCTTTTTCTTTTCTTTCTTTTTTTGAGCAATGGTCTAAACAGTTCTAAGCCCACAAGAAAACTTGATGATTCCTTATAAAAAACTATTGAAGACTGCATCAACCATTTAATAATAACGTTTTGACATAGGCAAAAAAGTCACCCAGTCTTAATAATAGATCAAGATTGCTGAAGCTTTTCAGTTTTGAGGGCTTTTGTTTTCACTCATATCAGGCACTATTAATAATTCTTCAGCCAGCTATGTAAACTTTTTTTCCCCTCTGACATCTATATACAATATATAGTTGTTAATTATCCCTATTTTTTATAGTCAGTTTGTAACTTTGTATGGAATCCGTATTGTTTAATATATATATATATCCTATCAATATATATATATATATATATATATATTTATTCACTTCTGAGTTATTTATAAGTTCTATGTGTTCTTTATGTTAAAGAAATTTAAACTTGAAACAGTATACATATTTATTGTTAGAATTTTTTTTTTTTTATAGGAATCCTTATTGTGAGTATATTTATTGTGACTTCCCAAACCTCCGCTCCCACTTTTGTTCGCATTAATTGGCTTGTCCACTGAAATTATGAAGTCAAACCAAACAGTGGAGTAACCATTTTTTTGGGAACACCTATTCAAAGTTCAAATATTGTCTGATTCTCATGTTTTAGTTCATTACATTCTTTAAAACTTCTTTATTATTTTTAGTATGATTTCATATCTTAAATGTCTAAATAATTTTTTTAAAGCATTTTATTTTTTTATGGGAAGGTCTTGTACTCACAATCTCACCATTTATATTCCTCTTATAAAGAAATGAAGTACACTAGAACTCGTTTGGCAAGCCCATAGACTGCATCTTGTTTCTTTATTTTTTTAAGAAAGGACTAGCTAAACTACTAGTGCAGTACTCCATTAGCTTAGCTCTTGAGCAAAAAGTTCCTTTTTAGAAAGGTAATATATGGTCCACTCATGTATATAAGATAGGATTCTCTTTCTTTGTCTACCCTCATTTTTCTTCCTCTCAACCACTTGTCATTGTCAGATTGTTTTAGGTACCATTTGTCAAGATTTGAGGAAAATCACTAGTGATTTATGTAATATACTCTTAAAGGGCAGACAAGTCTTAATCAAACTCCACATAATTGTTTGGAGGCTGATGACAGTATCAGGAGTAGCTTGATCTGAAGACGACTGACCGTTTTTGCATGCGAAGAAGATTAAGGAAACCTTTGGAAAAAGCAGGAATGCAATAATGAATAATCAACTGGAAAAGAACTAACAAGATAAAGGAAGAAGATTCCATTTGAAGAGAAGAGAACATTGGTGTGGGGCTCGAGACATTAGAGGAAGTGAGTTTTGGGTATAGACATTGAACATCTACCAGAGTATCCACAATTGCTTATGCTAATCCTATTATATTTTACCTCTTAAAAAGTTATTTTATCAATTATATAATACCATTTTACAATATACTAACATCTCAACTTTTATTTTACCATACTACACATTAAAATAATATAAAAATATTTCTCACTTTGATCTCTATTTCTCTTCCTCTGTCAACCACCCACCACCACCACCGTCTAACTTCTTAGTCACACCACCCACCTTCGCTACGCAAAATCCAGCCAAATCAAAATCTAAAATCAAAATCAAAATCCAAAATCAAACCCATTTGTTCTCACCAAATCCAAACCCATCTGTTCTCACCGGCAGCGATGGCGAGAGAGAGAGGGTTGCCCGTCACTGAAACAAATCCATCATCAAACCTAATAAACCCATCGGAACAAATCCCCCAAACGCCAAACACCAACCCAAATCCGACCCAAACGCCAACCCCAACACCACCCAAACGCCACCCAAATCCGACCCAAACGTCGGAAACCCATGAACAAACCCACGTCGAAAATCCATGAACAAACTCACGACCTTCACCCCTCCACCACAGAAGCTGATTGAGCCTCCACAGAGTTGCCTCCATGCCGTTGAAGAAGAGAGAGCAGGAAGAAGAGAGAGTAGAAAGAAAGAGAGAGAAAGATAATGAAAATTATGATATACAAAGAAAGAGAAGGGAAGACCAAACCGATTAAAATATATTTTTTGTTTTTAACATTGAGCTATATTGCGATTCTACATTTAGAATCGCATTGTAACTCAATTGTTTTTTTTTTTTGGCAATAGTTGTATATTACAGCTTCTAATGGAGTGGTTTTTTGGGCTTAGAATTGTAAAATGGGCTTAAATTTGGGATTTACCCTGTTCACTGCCGATACTCATTCCTCTAAAAATGCCGACCATCGAGAGATTTAACACAAGTTGACGCATATGTGCCATACCTAAAAAAAAAAAAAACTAGTGAAGTTTCAATTAATTAAGACTCGTTATAATTATTTATATAGTCTAAATCAACCAAGTGAACACCCGACGCAATTCAACATCAGCTCCCACAACATTCTCACATATCAAATACACCCAAAATCAGATAAATCTTGGGCATCACATTTAGTTGGCTAGGAAAAGATCACGACTTGCTGACTAAACGAAAATGTTCCTCTCAGACAGAATGTTGAATTGGCCTTTTGCCTTCCAAATATAGTGGTCCGTAAGCCTCACGTAGAGCAATGAAAGGCACCTAACTAACGCTTATGATCCATACATGGCACCAACGCATTAGAAAGGAACCAAATTGACGTTCATGAACCACATATACGGCACCAACGCATGGAAAGAGCACCGAATTATTTGGTATCAAAAGTTGGAATGATGGTAACAGCATGGGTTGGGATGACAAGTTTTTTTTTTTTTTTTTACCTGTGGTCCAATAATAATAATATTGCACCGACAATATTCAATATTGAATCAAGGAAAAAAATATGTACCTGATAGAGAGTAATAATTTTTTTAATTACGAGAGGATGTTGTACATTCTCAAAGATGAACCAAAGTTGCTTTATTTACCTGAAGAAAAGAATAAAGTTCTCTTTTGGCTACTTCAATAGGAGGTTAAGAACCGTGTGACACTGTGACTTGAAACAGATCCGAGACCCAAAGATACGCTTTAAGACTGACTTTTAATGAGAAAGTCATTTTAAAACATAGAGAAAAAGTATATCAGAAGTCCCATTTAATGACTGACAGAGGGTACCGTGTAGAACACGTAGCTAGCAAGCCAACCACTACAAATCTTCATAAAAATCATAAAGGGTAATGCTAATAGTAATCAGTCCAAGTCAAGTCAGTATTTCACCAAAGCAATTCCCTTGAATTTAACACAAATTCTTATCCATTTATTGCTTCAAGCCTTCAAGGAAAGTTTGTACTCAGATTTGTAAACAAAAATAAATGAATGTTTGAGATTCAAATAAAAACTTAATTAATTGACGAATTAAGTGAATTTTAGTTAGTTCAATTGGTAAAGTTTAAGATGGTTGCATAAAAAATTTAGAGTCCAATCTCTGTTTACACTAAAACTGATTTGTATCTTGATCTAATGAAAAATAGCGCTTATCAAGAGCGAACGTTATAGCTTAAAACTTTAAAAAAAAAAAAATTGACAAATTAAGGGTTTTTTATTAATTTTTTGAACCGATTAAATTGTGAAAATAATATAATTGTATCCACAAGGATTTTTTTAGTTTAGTGATCCATGATTGCCCTTACCTATATTTGTTTTCAATTGAAAAATGCATTAATAACAGCTAGCTACACCCTTAACAATTAATGAATAATGATCTGCTTCAAGAATTGGAGGGAGAGAGAGAGCACATGTTCCCACGTGTTTTTACACATTTACAGACCATATAAGTGGCATATATGACCCAACTTGTCACCAAAAAAATAAATAATTGCTGGCACTTTATGTATCATGCTATGTTGGAAAGGATATGATATTGTTTTTTATATTTTGGAGCAAATTTCTGGAAGCCAATATGCTTTGGTCCACCATTGTCTCATAATTGATTTATTCTAAGGCAACATATATCATCCTCTAGCTGTGCCTTTATTATACTTCGCGATGCTCTACAATTTTAGTCAAATGAAATCATGTTTTGATTCAGTACTTTCTAAAAGAGAAGAGGGCGAATTGGGAGGATTGAAAGTGCAACTCATAGAGAGAGAGAGAGAGAGAGAGAGATAGGTGCATTATAGAAAAAAGTCCAAATTGTGAAAAATCCTGATGTTTTTAATTGTATCTTTATTAAAGCGCATACTTTTTTAAACCTTAATAATATATAAAAACTTAGCCTACATCTATTAAAAATAATTAGCAAATCAACCTATCTATGCGGAAGAAAGATTTTGAATAGCAACTAATATACTTAATAACACCGTTTTACTTAGCGTGTTTGTCGTGTTCTCTTTAAAGCTGAAAACGATTTTAAGAGAGGGGAATTGAAGTAATGAATACAAAAACTAGTTTAAACTAGATTCTATGTTACTGGTTTTAAACATATAGATTATCTGGTTTATAAGGTATGAGATTTAAAATGACAAAATAAAAATTCAGGTATTTTATTGGGGGGAAACATTCAAGTGGGTAAACTTTGGTTTAAAAAAAGTAATTTTACCATTTCACTAATAATTATACCATTCAAGCTAAAATGTATAAATTAGGATGGAAACAATATATGATAGTGAAAAATAAGGATTTTAACCATATTTTAAAAAAAAATAATGATAGAAAAATATCAAAAAGTTTTTACAAAATAATATTATGCCTAGGAAACAAATCCACATATTAGTCTTGTTTAGTAATACGTAGCTTTTGTAAGATTTGTATTTTTGCAAATAGAAAAATAACTACTACTACAATTTTGTCCATTTATTACTAGAATGTTTTGAATTCATGGTTCATGTCCTTGGATTGGGCTTTAAAGTCCCACGACGTTGTAACAGTAAGTGGTTAGAAGCGTAGCCATTGGCAGTGAGAAACATTAATCTATTTATTGAGAGCAGTTCCCCAATAGTAATTCTTTTTTGGCTAAAGAACCCAAATTAATGATATTGATCATCCTACCTTCCCCTAGAATAGTATAATGTAAAATGAGACTCATTCTTTAAGGGAGATTTGTTACCTTATTTCCCTAACAAAAATGCCTTTCACATGCATTCAATTTCTATACCAACAATTTTTTTTTATTTATAAAAAGTAATAAAAATTAGGGGATCTGGTATAAGTATAACTCCTGCTGATTAGGAACACGCCAATAATATAAAAGGTCGCATTGAAACCCTGACCTAGAAAAATATTACTTTCGTATGAGTGACGACGACGTATCATTGAAGTATAGGGTCATTTATGTCATTTAAAGTCTCCAACGCTCGTGGTTTCTGTAAGCACAAAGTAAACCATAATGTGTGATTCCAGTCATGCATCTTCTTTTTTTTTGAGAATAACCAGTCATGCTTCTTAATTACAATAATACATGTGGATCGGTTAAACTATGAACAGAGAAACTATGAACAGAGAAACTTCCTTTTCTATACTTCAACATTGCCATTTGTTTTTCCTAGTCATCTTCTCGCTTCTAAAACTCAACAGAATTTGAGTGTCTTAAGCTAGAAATCAGATTTGAAAGGACCGCATGTATTTGTTTTGTTTTCAGTATTCTTGTAATAGTACAGTGGAAGAGAAACCAAACTGCCTTAGTTCTAACAGCAACAAAACAACATTGTCTGCCAAAATCCCAGTGAGGTGAGTGAGACTTGTGATGAACATTTTCTGAGATCCGAGACTCATATAAGACCAAAAAAAATGTTCAAGTCATGGAGCAGGAAGAAGAAGGTCAAAGTTGTATTCAAATTGGAGTTTCAGGCCACTCAGGTATCAGTTTGACAAAGCAAAAGAAAACAATTTCTCTTTCTATTACTATATGAACATGGGTTTGTTTAGTTTGGCTAATTGGTTTGAGTTGCACCAAATGTCTCAATTTTTTATATATATTCAATTCAGATATGCTAATACCACAAACATACATATAGTGTGAATAATCTGCTAGAGGATACCAAAAACTGACAAGATCTTACCTGGTTCTGCATCTCCATTTTCAGGTGCCAAAACTGAAAAAATCAACATTGATGATATCTTTGGTGCCAGAGGATGTTGGAAAGCCAACAGTGAGACTAGAGAAAGCTGCAGTTCTGGATGGAACCTGCACATGGGAGAATCCTATCTATGAGACGGTGAAACTCATTAGGGAATCAAAAACAGGAAAACTCAATGAGAAAATTTACCACTTCATTGTTTCAACTGTAAGGAATGGTCACAGCTTCTCATTATTTTTCTCCTCATTCTGGTTGGGTTTTCTCAAAAAACTCCTGTGTTCTTGCAGGGGTCATCAAAATCTGGTTATCTTGGAGAAGCTTCAATTGATTTTGCAGATTTTGAGGCAGAGACTAAACCATTAACTGTTTCTCTGCCCCTTAAGTTTGCAAACTCTGGGGCAGTTCTGCATGTAACTCTCTCCCTCTCCTCTCATACACAAACACACGCATACATGTTAGGAATCTAATGGCTGAAGTTTCCCAGGAGTTGAGTCCTGTGTTTGAGTTCTAACTACGAATATCAAAATTAATACAACTTCAGCATCATTTGCTAGTAAAAAACTTCTGTGATTCATCATATTTGACATAATTTTTAAAACAGGTGACAATTCAGAAGATGGAGGAAGATACTGATCAAAAGTAAGTAGGAAGCAATGAACATTGACTTCAATTTATTCACCATAACTTCTTTTTTCTTCTCCTATTCTTTTGTTGTTGTTTTTACCACCCCCTACTTTAGGAAGTTACATTTACACAATTAAGATTCTAAATTCAGAGATGGTGAAGAGTATGGAGCTCAATCACTTTCACGTGATGAAAGCATGATGAGTCAACCAAGCAATTGCAGTGCAGATGAAAACTTTTACAATTTTGCTGAAGTAAGGTCTCATATAATACAACTTTTTGTATCTTTTCCCCAAAAAAAAAAAGTTCAAGAGTAGGACAACAACATCAATAAGCTTCAACTCAAACACCATCAAAACATTAGAGACAAATGTCATATCTGAAAAGTAATTATTGAACTATCTCTTCATTGTTGCACAGGATATGAATCTGAAAGAAGCCACATCTCAGATTGCTCAACAAAATGGCATCTTTAGAGCACCTACAGGCTCTAATGCTACATTAGCATCATGTTGGGATATCAATTCTATACAAAGTACAAGCATCCATCAGGAACCCACCAGCTTCCACACACATAACAGACAAAACTCCATGCCTAAGGGAACATTTGATGCTATCACCACAAAAAAGAATGCACATCGGAGATCAAACACAGATTGGTCAGTGGATTCAGCTTCAGATGCAAGTTTAGTTGACTCAATAAACAGCCTGGACGACAATCTTCCAAGAGAAAAGTTACAAGAGGCGTCAGAAGATTCCCTTGAAAATCTCAAAAATGAAATTGCTACTCTAAAGAGACAAGCAGATTTATCGGAAATGGAAATACAGTCCCTTCGGAGACAAAATGTGAAGGAGAGGAAACAGGGAGAAAATCTATCAAGACAAATTATTAGCCTTAAAGAGGAGAAAAATGAACTCAAAATAGAATGTGGACAACTCAAGTCACAGCAGAAATGCATTGATAATGCTGAAGCTACAAACAAATTGCAGTCTGAGATTAAGGATACAAGGGTTCAGTTAGAAGCGACAAGGCAAGAGCTTAATTATGAAAGGAAAATAAGTAATGATCTTCAGTTACAGCTGCAGAAAACACAAGACTTGAACTCAGAGTTAATTCATGCAGTGAGAGACCTTGAAGAAATGCTGGAGATAAAAAATAGGGAACTGGCTACAGAGCACAATGATGCCAAGGAAGTAGACTTGTTGAAGCAGAACATCAGCGACCTGAATGGTGAAATAGAATTTTACAAGAAACACAAGGAAGAGCTAGATATGCATACAAAACAGCTCACCTCAGACTATGAGTTTTTAAAGCAGGAAAACCATGATATCTCATTAAAGTTAGAGGAAATCCAAGTACAACATCAGATGACACAAAACGAATGCTCAGCTTCTTTGGCTACTATAAAAGAACTTGAATCCCATGTAGAGAGATTAGAAGAAAAAATCAAGATGCAGGCAGAAGAATTCTCAGAATCTTTGATCTCCATCAATGAACTTGAGGCTCAAGTTAAGGGATTAGAGAAAGAACTGGAAAAGCAGGCACTGGGATTTGAAGAAGATCTAAATGTAATGACAATTGCCAAGACTAAGCAGGAACAGAGAGCCATCCGATCAGAGGAGGCCTTGAGGAAGACAAGGTGGAATAATGCTGCTACAGTTGAGCGTGTCCAGGAGGAGTTTAGAAGTCTTTCTGTGGAAATGGCATCTAAACTTGATGAGAATGAGAAGCAGGCCATGGAAGCACTGACAGAAGCTAATGAATTGCGCCTGCAGAAAAGAACTCTAGAAGAAATGCTCCAGAAAGCCAACAAAGAGCTTGGATTGATTAAAGATCAGAATGAAGTAAAACAGCAAGAGCTTTTGAACCAAATACATTTAAATGAAAAGCAAATAGAGAAGATGTCATTGGAGCTACACCAAAAGTCCAAGCAACTTGACTATGTACAAAATCATGAGACAGAACATCATGAGGCTTTCTCAATGGAGATGCAAATGCTTAAAGCAGAGGTAGAAAGGCTCACAAAAGAGAAGTATGAGTTCTCTAAGCAGGCAGAAACTGGACAAATTAAGACATCAGTTGGTGAAAAAGAGATGCTCATGCAAATATGGAACAAAGAAAGGGATGCTCTGGAGAAAAAATTAGCTTCAGCAGAGAAGGAAGCAGAAAAAATACATGAAGAATTTATTAGAATTAAGTCCTTAAAAGATGAGAAGGAAACAATAAATAAAGAGCTTCTGTCAGAAGTGGAAAACCTTAGAGCCTGCCATGATGAGTTAAAACATGGATTTTATAAGGAAGAATTGGAGAAAGAAAACTTAAGGAAACAGATATTTCAACTAGAGCATCAACTAAAGAAGAAGGAACAAGAAATCACCAGTATTGAGAAAAAGCTCATGAATTACAATGGGCAGTCTAAAGAAAGCAAAAAGGTCAAGGAGAACCCAATGCTTTCTAAAATGGGCACTACAGATGGCATGTTAATCCAGAAAGGAGTTGACGAAGCACCATGTGAAAGGTACACACATTCAATTAGGTGAATTTCAAGTTCATATCTTTTTAGCTCAATCATTGCTCCTTTACAAGTAATATCTGTTACCAATACATTTGGCTTTTGAGCTGAGTCAATTATTTAATTTGCACTAGATGCACATTTGTTGTTTGCTCCTTTACAAGTATTATCTGTTACCAATACATTTAGCATTTAAGCTGAGTCCAACATTTAATTTGTACTAAGTGCACTTTTGTCGTTGGTGAACAAAAGAGCACCTAGTAGTGACGTAGTTGAGTTTATATTCACAATTATTTTCTTGTACTCTTTTTTTTCATTTACTTATTTATTTTAATTATGTTTTAACAGGGCAGTAGAAACTCACTCAAAGAAAGATCTTGAAGTCTCTACCAAGAATGAGTGTAACAATACCAACTTGTTATCTGAAGTGACATTACTAAAGGAAAGGAACACATGTATGGAAAAAGAACTGAAAGAAATGGAAGAGAGATATTCGGAGATAAGTCTCAAATTCGCAGAGGTAGAAGGTGAAAGGCAGCAACTAGTAATGACTATACGGAACCTCAAGAATGCTAAGAAGAATTAGCATTCTATAATGCACTGAAGATCTGAGACTGGGAACTATGCATTGATGGAGCAGCAGGATATGTTTAGCAATTGAGCAACTAAACCAACCAGGTGTGACCACTGCTTTCATTGCAGTATCATCAATAAAATGATATCAAATGCATCAAGTAGCGTGTCCTCATGCGTCTATTGCTCATTTCTACATGAAGGGGCAATACAAGATTACCAGAAAATCAACCAATTGAGCTCATATGCTCAGTGACAGATCCAAGTTTGCAAGCAAGTAGATCTAATTAAGATAATGTATTACATCTATTATTGTCAACACTTTTTTTTCTGTGTCATGCAGACCTTATTCACTCATTTATGATATTCATCTAGAGGGTTTTACTCATAGGAAACACTGTCAAATCCCTGGAATTTGACAAAGAAAAGGTTTAAATTGACTAAACTGACAGTAAAAAAAAATTCAAAATGGTTTATAATCTCTTTTTTTTTTTTTTTTTTCAAAATAAAAATTTCTGAAGGTGTTGCCAAATTCTACCTCTAGCATGGCCAAGAAAACAGATGTGATGTAGCTTGTCATCAAGAAGCCACTAATACATATGCTTCAAAAACTCTGTCATGTCGATGCTAATTACAACAGGTTCACACATGACAGCTGCACAGTATAACCAAGTTAGATCAGATTTATAACACTTATTTTATCATTTCTATGTTTAGATTGAGAAAAGATACTGTTGTTATGTGCAAGATTTCCGAACAAACCTGAAATTTTGTCAATATATTCCTAACTTAATACACTTTGCAGAAACACTTTTCTGTGATCTTATATTTGACTTTGAAACCTTTTGTTCAGACTGCGAGCTCCATCAGGACCATCACTCCAAACCAGCTTAGTTTGGCCTCCATTTCCATTCATTGCAAAAGATAGAGTCTGAAGTTGATTGATCTTAGGTTGTATTAATATTTTTTTTAAAGAAAAACTTCTGTAAATTTGTATAGATTAGAAAGGAAACTATCTATGATATGAAAAGAGGGTGTATACAACCTGTCTTGCTCTCTTATCAGCAGGTGTCGATGTGGGAAGAACAGAGGATGAAATCTTCACATTTTTAGATGAGCTTGATGGCTTTATAGATCGCTTCTGCCTCTTTTGTTCTGGTGCCTTTTTAGGAGTGCTGCCCCCTTGGTACTTGAAAAATTCAAGAATAGAGGGACTTCTTCTCTTGGAAACTTTTGATACATTCCCTGAATACTCAAAACAAGGAGTAACTGCATCATATGGAAGGGACTGGTGATGCATTCTGCTCTTTTCCCTGATTCTGTTAAGAAACTCTATCGTCCAAGGTGAGTTTTGTTGCGGATGGGCTGAACTGAGAGCATTTGAGAGCGGTGTTCCACCATAAGATGACATCTCCCTCTCTTGGAATGATAATTCCTTTAAATTCTCTGCAGATCTCTGTGTTAAGGCTTTGTCGGGCATTCCACGGTGTTTTTCAGGAAAAATATCATTGAAATCTGTATCTGGGTAATCATTGACTCCTGGCACAGTTTGCCTCTGATCTTTCTTAAAATTCCAGATATCTGAATTTGAATTCATCTCCACAGCCATTGAGCAAGTAGGGTGACCACCTTCATCAAATGACAATCTTCTTGCAATTTTAGATTTTCTTGAGAAGTCACTATCCATCTCAGGCACCCAAAATGAGAACTTCGGAGGATTATCAAAAGAAGACAAGTCCTTACCTGATACAGGACTATCAGTTAGGTCAATAACTTCACCGATAAGGTCCTGCAGATTCTCAGGTTTCTTGACACTAAGCCAATCTAAATTGTTCATCATAGCCAAATCCGATCCCTGATTTTGACCAAACTTTTTGTGATTCAAAGAGAAATAATGCTTTTTTATCTCATTTGATATGGGAGGACTTTTAGAGAATTGAGAATCATATGGCTTGGTAACACTGGAGGGCTTTATCATCATACCCATATCCAATCTCTGTTTTTGACCAAATAAACCATTTGAAGTTAAACTTGGTGTTCTGAACTCATCAAATATCTCATAATCTTTCGACATCCACTGATTATATGGCTTGGATACTGTAGAAGGATCCAAGTTGTCATCAGTGATTTGGTTTAATGGCTCAAAACACAGTAAGTCATCCATATCTATGTCAATTTTGTGAGGGCTGCCACTGTATTTTCGTCTTTTTCTTCCAGAATCCACATTAAAACGACACCTCTCTGAGACAGGACCAGAAGATACTGAGGAAGAGCAGTCCGTCATTATAGATTTAGAATCATCCCGCTCACCATATTTGCACAAAGCACTAAACAGGGTAACGCTCTCATCAGAAACAAGGTATTTTTTTATTGCTTGGATCCTGCGTTCATGTGACCCTTCAAGAAATTCAACGAGAATACCTCCTGAAGACAGTATTGCATGAGCTGTCAAAGGATTAATGGAAGGAAATTTGGTAAGAAATGATTCTGCAAGAGTTTCTGACTCGGGCATTTTAGGGTATAGGCCTCTAGTCAACTTAATCACATAACTGATGCAGCTCAATATAATATCATCCGTCAACTCAGATGAATAGGAGCAAAAGATCTGCAAATCAATTCCCAGGCTTGCTGCGGCAGCATAGAATCCATCTGAGGATTCCATTACAGTGGAAAGGAAGTCGACATCTCCCTCAAAGACCTGAAAGAAAGATATGTAAATAAAGAATTAAAATAAGTTCAGTGCATAATTGTCAATAAAATCATCAATAATAGCTTCCATCTTTTAACCAACCATTCTACATTATTCCACCTGCAGAAGCAAATAAAAAAAGTTTTCAATTTTGTGCCTTATGCTAGATCTCATTTTTCTTGCAAGCAGATACAAGATTTTGAGGTTCTATTTATAATTCATCAAATCAGCTAAAACCTGACCAGGCCAAGCATACCAAAACTATCATAAATTAGAACAAATCAACATCTTAAAAAAATCACAACTAAAATTTATAAAATGCAAATGCCAGAATAATTCAACCTTACATGGAAGGTATAGAAGAGAAGCACTGATCGAACAAATCAATACAATTTAAATGAATCCATCTCAGAATAAATCATTACGAAGTGACTTTCTAATCATTTTCATTTCATGACCATAAACTATCAAAGCATTTGCAAAAAAAATATCACTTATACATGGATGAAATGGAAGAGATTAAATTCATAAAATGTAGAAGTCGTCATGGAATGCAGATGGTAAAATAAGCCCACATACCAATGTTTTTCCCCCTCTTTTCCAGCTGTAGCATATCAATGAATTCAAAGAAAGCTTAATCATTCTTATCCAAAGTATCCCAAGAACCTCAAAAAGATGTTCTAAAAAAATGCGTGCACACACATTATTTTTCCCTTTGAGACAAGGGCTTAAAACAGCTAATTGAGTTGAGTACTAGGCTGCTCAAGCTTTGCACATTTATCTTAAAAGCAATCTCAAGTGAAGTAAAGTCAAATTTTGGGCTGCCCAATATCAGCTTATTCTTTTTAGAATCTGAGCAAAAGATCCTCTAACAACCACTTTGCTAGGACCATCTCAAGAGAAGCTTGAGTAGCTAAGTTTTCCTTACAGCCTACTATAGAAGGCAGTATTTCTCCATAGAACTGGTTAACAAAGATCAAATATGGCTATAGTTAAATCACTTAGATATAGAAATTACCAGAATGCAGCCACTGAACGCAAAACTCAGCAATGTTAAAACATTTGTAGCAATATTCTCAACACACATAGGCATGGATGAAGAAGCTTCATCTAATGCAGTTGCTTTCTTTCCAATGTTTCTGCAGTTGTACCACGCCAAGCATATAGCAGAACTCATTATAACATCCACAGGCAAATCTGAATCTCGTTCCACAACTTGTGCTCCTTCTTTCTCCATGGCAAGAATTTTTTGGTAGGTACTTCTTCTGGATACTATCATTTGCTTATCAAAATTTTGAGTGTTCACAGTGATGACTGTTTCAGGGGAAGACACCATGCTTTGTGAAATATTCTCTGATTTCATTGCAGCTCCTGAAGATCCCATGTCAAACATGTCCTCAATGGGTAAAAAGTTTAGCAGTTTCTCCAACTTCTTGATATTCCCATCCTCTTGCTAAAATAGAATTGGTGTTAGCATAGTTGTCTATAGATTTAAATATTCTTACAAACTGAGAAGTTAATGACATGAACCAAGAATTGACCGTAAAATTAGAACTAGACAGCTAATTTCCAATAAAGAGATAGAACTCATAGAAGTATAACATCCCTTTAAAAGATCAGTATCATGGACTCATAATCCTTGATAGGAAAATGATCTCAAGTTTGACATTATCCAAGTTGCAATAAAGCCATATCTGTCAAGGATCCATAGCTGACCCCAACATTTTGGGATGCTTTGTTGTTATTGTCTTAAAGCTTGAAAATAATATAAAATCCAACTCTTTATATTAGTGGTTTGTCCCATGATAATTTATCTTGTTGAATAAATAAAAAAAACAAGGAAATCAAAATATTTATTTATTTTTAAAAAAGAACTCACTTCTCTACGTTTCCATATGCCCCTCAATTTTTTCCCGCACTCCCACCTTTTCTACCTTCTATTGGAATCAATATTATCAGTTGTAAGCATTTAACTGTCAACAGCAACCTCCTTTTTTTTTTTTTTTGAAAATGTTTTCCACTGAAAAAAAGGAAACATAATTTAGTGAAACTTTGCACACAAAAACACATCATAAAGACATATATTTGGACAAGCAAGGCTTATGTCTCCCCTCCCAGGACTTGGTCTGGCAGAACCAACACCAAGTGATGGCCTTCTGCTCAAGTCTCATATTCATTTTTCTGTTTCGCAAATTATGTTGTTCCATTTGTTCAAATTGGAAAACATATATCGACCTTTAACTTGATATTGAACTCAAGTCTTTTAATAGAAATTAGTCTCGGGCACTTGTGTACATGCATCTTCATAGACACATGCAAGTCAAGCCAAACATAGTCCCATGGAAAAATTAACATGCAAGTATGTAACACTCTGAACTCGTCTAATAATATTGCATTTGCACTCAATATTGTGACACATAACTGTTGATAATTATGACTAGGAAGATTTTAACACATGAGTGGCATGTAATGTTCATTACTGAAAGATGTGCATGTAATTTGACAAATAGACAGATAAGAAATGTGTCTTTACAAAAAAGGGCAAAGAGTTACCATTGTTGTTTCACTATAACAGGGCATATCAACACCTTCACACAGTGCTTTGCAAGCGCTAGATTTATCCAGTTCCACTTTCAAGAAGTGAATAGGAGGCAATCCAACCAGATTTGGGGAAAAAGAGGATATTCTAGATATGCCATACGAACCTCCATATTCCAAGATTATGCTGAATTTGTTGAAGGGAAATGATGCAGAAATATGCCTTCAGGAAAATGAAAGCAATTATTATTTACAGCTTGGGAACTCCTTAACAATAATTATAGCTTACAATAGACCTTTGTACTAAGCAGTTCTCCACTAAACACAAGACTGATTTATGATGACACAAAAGCGGATATTCTAGAAACATAAAAGCCATAACTATCACAAAATAGATACATAATACAGTTAAAGAAATAATATGCAAGAATGGCATAATTTCAAGTTCAATAGCGTAAATTTTAGTTTTAGGGGGAAATGAGATCAAGATATTAATGAGGCAAAGGAAATCATCCATAAAGGGATAAATTGGATATAAATTAATAAATAGTGCTTCTCTCATTTAATGATGACTTTCAAGAAAAGGACAAGGATGACATGAATCAAACATTTGTTCAAGCAGGAAGCACTGCACAGGCTAAATATGCTTAAGAACCCTTTTCATAGTAAAAAGGAAAAGAAAACACCTAGATGTATTGGAAACTATAACAGATATAGAGACATTCATAATATTGTTCAGAACTGAAAAAAATTAGATACATATTGTTATACTAAAGTCAAATGCAGAGCTCCACAATCTATCAATGGTGAGAACATCTTACAAGGCTAGTATTGTATTAAAGACACATTTCTTACTCATGGGAATACCATAAAGTACCAAATCTTATGAGACTAAAACTTACTCATGGGATGCCAACAGGCAGTCCGGAACCTGCAGGGTATCTGTTCTAGTAAACTTGAAGTCTGTTTTACACAGATCTGGTTGCTTTGCATGTGGATAGTAATTTTGGAACTCACTAAATGATAATCCCAACGACATCAACAAACTCTTCAACGACCACCAGAATATTTTTTCAGCCACAATCAATACTTTTAAGTTACTCTTGGTAGTGTTTGAACGTAAAATCTCCTGAATAACAGTCAGTGAGGGATGTAAGCTACATATTTCTCTGTCAATCTTCTTGTGTGCATCTTCAATCAAGGACTGTAGGATGCCGAGTCTTGATTTTAAGCATTCCAAGCTTTGACATAACTTGTCTACATAAAGACGCACTGGAAGGATGCCATAAAAACACATGAACCAAGCCATCTGTTTAATTGCACATAAGGTAACAAGTTCCATAATGTTTTCATCTCTGTGAGAAGTGGTTCTTTGTGCATTTATTTTCTTAATGCAGTCCATCAATTTTTGTTTTGGAAGGCTGAGCAATTTATGGCTATCTGCTGCTAGAAATGGGAGATCTGTCTTTATCGGCTCTCTTTCATTTTGCAGGACAGCTAGATAGCTCTTTTCAAAGTTGTCTATGATGACCATAATAGCATCAGAAAGCTTAACTTGATACAACACAATTTCCCAACGCTGCAATTGTACTCCAGTGGACAAACATGCTGCCTTTGAGTGACTGGATGGAACATCAGGAATCATAGCATTAGTGTCAACAGTGTTAATAGTAGAGTCAACATCCCCAGAATTAGCTTTCCGAGGATTCAAGAAAAAATCAAGATCATTGAATTGTGACATAGACTTGAATAACAAAGCCCTTTCGGCACTTTTTTCAGCTAAATGTTCTCCATTTCCCGGTTCTGGATATTGATCATCCGACAATTTGTTTGAAGTCCCTCCCACAATATCACCATTAGGCACAGAAATGCCATCAGAAAGAAACTTTCGTGATTCCTTGTTTTCTTCCGTGTTTGGCCCATTCAAAGCATTATCTGAGAAAACAAAGTCAAATACCAACTTGCCATTATCAAAATCTTCCAGATCCAAATCAAAGCTATGTGAATCTACCTCCTCCAACATACTGTGATAGGAAGAATAGATTCTTGAGTTGCATTTATCTTCATCCAAAAGATGCCAATCCAAGTATATCCCATCAGATGCAGATAGGGGCTGTGGCTTTAAGTCAGCTAGTATTTCTTCAGCAATGGAGGATGGTGACCTTATCTTTTCATGATCAGAGAAAAGGGGAACAGGCAATGATTTGAATATGTTATCTACCAAGGCTAGTTCATGACTAACAATCAATTCATTAAAATTCTTAAAGTTCATGTCTCCCCTAAACATGCAGTCACATGTTTCTAGTTCGTCAGTGGCCTGTGTCTTAAAGAAGACAACAAAAAATTGAGATGAATCCATATCAAGGAACTGGAATTCCTCAAAAATAACAGGGCTCACCCTCACAGAGGAGTTTCCTTCAATCTGTAAAGTTTCCACCATGCTTATGAAGTCCATTTCTGGGAACATGTCCACAGATGCCAGTTCAGATTCCAGGCATTGCTGTGATAGAAAATGATCTGAAAGAAACTGTGAGATATCACATCCCCTTGAGCCCAAAAGTTCCTCGCTTTCATTGACCAAGTCATCCTTATGAAGCCAACATTGGCGCTCAGTGTTTTCAAGGTGTAAAAGAAGTTCTTCCATTATAGACAAGCATGTCAAAGTTCCCAGACTTGTTTCATCAACTTCTAGAGAAGGAAATATGCTTCGGCCAAAGCACATTTGATCCTGAACAGAACTGTCATCTTCCAAGACATAAATGTTTTGCTCCATGTAGTACTCCGAAGCAACATTTTCAACTGAATAAATCAATTCTTGAACCTCATAAGGACATTGCATTGTAAGTGCTTGCCTAAGCATTTCCTGCAAGAAAGACCAGATAAAAAAAGATATATTTGTAACTTATAATTTTAGGAATCCTAGACAGACGACAACTTACAAGAACATTAATGGCCCGTGGACACTGTTAGACTCCATACAGAAAAATCATAAATTAACACTATAAGGCAGCTATAACAAACAAGCTGCCATCAAAAGATTAAATATAAAAAAGTAACTTGAAAAATTCTTTGAATGAATACGGCAGCTCTCTTATGTTGCCTTCTTGTGATGAACCAATCATAAAAGTTTCACTGTTTTCATGCACAAGCAAAAAATCCTAATCATATATATATATATATATAAAGAGAGAGAGAGAGAGAGAGAGAGAGAGAGAGAGAGAGAGAGAGAGAGAGGGATAGAGAGAGAACAAATGCAAGGAAACTAAAAAATGTCAGTGTTGGTACCAAATCCTATTCATATCTAAAAATCCCATTTTATCTCTTTTGTTTCACATCATATATGAAACAACAATGAACAGCAAGAGTGATCAATCCCAAATGATTTTAACAATAAGAGTGGCAATGTTTGACACAACCAGCAAACACAACACATATTTTTTGCAAGTTAATATTTAGTGGGAGCTTTTTGCACTGCGCATAACTTTTTTTAATGTTTTCTATATATGGGTTAGTGTTAAAACAAGTTGACATGCTTTGACACGATTAATAAATGTGTTAATTTCATGTTGGCCTACTTTCTTTGCAATCAATTTGAATGATAGACATATTTTGAAATGTAATCCATTTAAATCATATCAATAAATGTCATTTTTATCCAACATAAATTTGCGTTTTAAATATAGAATTGAGTAATTAAATGGATTTTAATGGTTATATTGATACATTCTTTCATTTTACCCTAAAATCCTTGACCTTTTTAACCAAAATGAAGAAAAAAAAAACTCATTTAAATCTATTTTTCTTGTATAATGTATTTCTAAGAAAAGTAAATTTATTTTTCTTGTATGCTATTGGTATTTTAATTGACATTATTATTAAAAATAATTTGCATGGAGTTTATTTTTTAAAATTACTATAATGTATGTGCTTGTAAAATACAAAAATATGTTAATCATAGAAAATTTGGGGTTATGTTTATTAAATAGGTTAAAATTGATCATCTCCTTACATAACACAACTTGTTTATTAAATGGATTGAAATGGATTATGTCTATATCAACCGGTCATGATGCAACCTAGTGGTTGAAGGCTTAGGATGAGTTATAGACCCAAACACCATGGATTCAATCCCCACTAGAAGTATCCCTAGATTACCTAATAAACAGTTTTGGCAAGTGGGGTCATGTGTCTATGGTTTGCTCCTTAGGAGTGAGTCCAAAGGGTCCCACCTTATGAGGTTTCACGTCATAAAAGAGGGGGTGTCTGTATCAACCTAATATAACCTGTTTATTAAGCATGTTACATAGGCGGTTATGTGTGACTCGTCAATCCATTTAATGAACATGTCATTTAAGGTTGATGGATTTTGACACGATTATTAAATGAGACATGTTTGTGTCAACTCATATAGTGAAATACTCATACTTGGACACAACGCAAACAGGACATGTCATACCCCTAACCTGTACCTGAAATTCAAGTAGATATACAAGAAGTTCAACTACAAGTTATTATATAGTAATTAACTCTCATTTTGCTTTATAAAATTTTGAAATTTAGATAATGCCAATAAAAGAAGACTCTAAAGATAATAGAAGTTGCATGTATATTGATATCTACAAGAGAGAGAGAGAGAGAGAGAGAGAGAGAGAGAGAGAGAGAGAGAAACCAAAGAAATAAAAAGAAAACCAAAACAAGGGAGATGCAAAATGATGTCTCCCTTAGGCAATTTTGAAATCACTAGCTCTAGCAAGTACACACACACATATCAAATCACCCTATGGATAAGGTAACTGTAAATAGTTTACTCTTACAGCCTTTAAAACCAGGGGGTGTGGTTCCAATGCTAAAATTATAAACATTATCCACTCAATATTGAAATTTCTTGGGACAAATTACCTGCTTCAATTATGAAGAAAGGCCGAGGAAAACAAAACTAAAGATAACTAAATTTCTAACATATTATCTAAAAACCATGAGTTGTAGTATGCTCAAGATAAATACCTGATTATTTTCTTTGTCTGGAACTTCAGACAGATTTTGTATTTCATATTTCTCAAAAGAGCAGGCATCTTCCTGCAAATTACAGGCCATATTACTGAACCAAGATCATAACCCAAGAAGTTTCAAATAGACATGGAAACCAAATTATCCACATTTCTATTCTTTTTACCAAGAACACATTCGGTTCTGGTGTTTCGAATTGGATTACTTCATATCTGCTTGCATTCCTATTATCCTTCTGCAATGAAACAAGTTATACATTAATAAAAATCCCTAAATTGACCAAAAAAAATAGAGCTAATGAGAAATCCATAGTGATTATACATTTGGCAGTGCAATCTCCAGAGTTTCAGTTCCACAAGTTCCTTGACTCTCCACTTCCTTCTCTTCATAGAAAACCTCAGCTTCTTGCTGCAAGTTAACACGTACTATTTACACTAAAATGGCACAAAGATGAGCTAAATTCACAGGTATTTCAATATACTTTCAACTAAATACATCAGATTGTACTCTGATTAGTGATTACACCTAATTTTCTCTCCAATTTCAAAGCAGAATATAAGAAAATAATTCCTTGCATCTAATGATTAAACTAAGCTCAATGTCTTAACCTTCAATATCGCATTAAATCATAAAACTAAAATTTATCATCCAAAAATTAAAAAAAAAAAATGAAAGTACTAAAATTCAAAAGGAAAATCAATAATCAAGAAATAATCGACTACATTCAAATTACACTGGATCTGATCAAATTTACTATTTCATAATTTAAAATTTAAGCTCAAATTTCAAAACAGAACTAACCAGAATGAGAACACACTCAAAACACCAAAACCAGCATCGTTTAAATCAAGCTTACATCTCAGCACAAAGACCAAACCCTAAACACGAAGAAAATCTTCACAATTCAAAAATATTCACAGAAGAGTGAGAGAAATACTGTTTTTACCTGCGAAAGCCGAGTCTCGCGGAAGCAAGGCGTTGGAGCGGCGGCATCGGAGTCTTTGACACCGGCGTGGTCGATGCGGTGAGGGAGAACAGCGGAGAAGAAATCGGAGAGAGCGGAATCGAGAGGGAGGTTGTGGAGAGCGGGGGAAACGTGGAGAGGAGAAGCGAAGGAGGTGAAGAGGTCGTTGAAGGAGGAGAGAGATGGGGGAGGAGGGAGGTGAGGGACTGGGAGGTGGAGGAAGGTTTGGGGTTCTATGGTTTGGATCGGAGAGAAGTAGTCGATGTTCAGGAACCGAGTTCGCATTTCAGAGAGACTGAGAGAGTGAAGAGTGAACAGAGAGAGACAGAGAGAGAGAGAGGAGTAACGGTTTTTGGAATGAATTGAAATTGAATTGAATTTTGGCGCTTTATAAATTTGGGCCTATTATATGGATGGGGATCGTGGGGGTCTTGCTAAGTTGCGCTGTGGGTGCGCACAATTGGGCGTTGTAATTTTCCGTACCAGAAATTGGGAACTTTCCTTTCTTGTCTAGACTTTTTATTATAACAAAAAAAGAAAAAAAAAACACCCTCATCACCAATTTTTTTTGGGGGGGAAATTTCTAAAAAACTATTTTATTTTTTTAATTAAATTTGGGTCATGATTGGGTCTAATGTGCATGAGTATTGAATCCATTAAAATGTGGACTAGACACTAGTATTTGACAAATTTTTGCATTTCAATGTGTTTACTGTACCAAAAACCAAGGGTCCATTTGTTATTGTTATTTAAATAACAGTTTTTAGTATTTAAACAACATTACATATTTTTTCACACACTTTTTCACTCACACATATTTCCAAAAAATACAAACAATATTACTAAACGGGCTCCAAATTAATTTTATTAAAGTTTGTAGTAAATAATTAATGGTCCGTTTATATTGAAGGAGAGTAGAGGGGACTTAGGAGAGTAGAGTAGAGTTAGCCTAAAATTAGTCTATTTTCAATTAACTCTACTCTACTCTACTCTATTCTTTTCCACTCTCCCCCCTCACCTTTCAATCCAAATAAACCCTATAGAAAAATTTATACCAACATTCTCCTTAGGTAGAGAATTAACACATGTCGTTAGACCATAAAACTCTTAAGTAAAAAAAAAAGGAGTTGGAATATATTAAAACTTAGTACATCCTAATTATATTAAAATTTGTGGGTAAACTCTTTCAAATAAAAAATTAAAAACTTGTGGGTGAACATGGACAAATCGAAACTCACTAACTATACCTAAGACCAACCAATAAAGCTAGTCGGATGTGATCCAATTGTCAAAGTTATATCCAAAATTCCAGATAGATGAGAACAAACTTTGGCAAAGTAAGTGCATTTGAATTCTCTTATATTTTGTTTAGAATATGGCATTGGTAAATAAGACCCATTTAAGGGTATTATAAGAGCTTTCCTAAGCAATGAATTTGGGGATTGGGTTTGACACCACACACCCTTGAATAGGCGAGGAAGGCAATCTCGTTGTTAACACTCCATTTGTTTCGGAGTAAAATATTTTTAAATGCATGTAAATATGGTTAGTTTATGTTTGCATTTTCAAATGTTTAGGTTACACCAAACACTTAAAAATGAAAATATTTTAAATCGACGAAACAAATCCAAAAGCCCAAACACCATCATCAGGTCTCCATTTCAAACAAACAAAAGTTACAAAAACCATTTCAGAACCAACCTGCATAGACCTAGCTCTCCACTGCAGCACTTCCTTTGATTGCAGCTACCCAGATCATGCTGGAAAGCTACCTTGACCACCAATGGCATCACATCTCTCCACCAACACTACAAAAAAAACAGGCTATTGCGGCGGTCCAGAAGCGCCGCTAAAGCCCAAAAAAGCGCCGCTAAAGGTACCTATAGCCTTTAGCGGCGGGTGCTATTGCGGCGGTCAAACCCGCCAGTGCTCCAGTGCCGCTGTAGGTATATTGCGGCGGTCACCAAAAACGCCGCTATAGATATACCTTTTAGCGGCGGTCAAGGGTTTATTGCGGCGGGGAAAAAGTGCCGCTAAAGAGGTTTAGAATTCGGGCCAATAGAACTTTTAGCGGCGGGTCAAGCCCGCCGCTGAAGGTAGACACATATAGCGGCGGTCAAAAACCGCCGCTATAGGTTGACCTTTAGCGGCGCTTCTAGACCGCCGCTATATGTCCCAACCTACAGCGGCGGTCAATAAGCGCCGCTATAAATGAACTTTGCCCACTTTAGTTGAACATCTATAGCGGCGCTTCTAGACCGCCGCTATATGTCCTAACTTATAGCGGCGGTCAATAAGCGCCGCTATAAGTGAAGTTTGGCCACTTTCGTTGAACATCTATAGCGGCACTTCTAGACCGCCGCTATATGTCCCAACCTACAGCGGCGGTCAATAAGCGCCGCTATAAATGAACTTTGTCCACTTTAGTTGAACATCTATAGCGGCGCTTCTAGACCGCCGCTATATGTCCTAACTTATAGCGGCGGTCAATAAGCGCCGCTATAAGTGAAGTTTGGCCACTTTCGTTGAACATCTATAGCGGCACTTCTGGACCGCCGCTATATGTCCTAACCTATAGCGGCGGTCCAGAAGCGCCGCTATAAGTGAACTTTGTCCACTTTCGTTTAAGCTCTATAGCGGCGCTTCTGGACCGCCGCTATAGGTTAGGACATATAGCGGCGGTCCAGAAGCGCCGCTATAGATGTTCAGTTTATACATAAATGTACAACTTTAGCGGCGTTTTTTGACCGCCGCTGTAGGTCTTTTTTTTTTTTTTTTTTTCCCCTGGTCAGTTTTAAAATCACTGTTTGCTATTAAAAAATGATTCATAAACCTGTTGGAAAGAACCTGTAATAGTTTACATCTACTAACATAATACCACAAATGTAATTAACACCATAAATATCTCAAAACTAACATAATATTAACATAGAAATATATACATAACATTGTTTAGAACCACCATCATAAGATTATCAAAAAATGATGTGGTCCTTTGAATAAAATAAGTGCTGAAGTTAATCTAATACTATAATGAAAGTTCGAAAGTGATATACAAAAATATCCTTCAACACTATCAAAAAATGTGGTTCTTCTTCCATTCTTTGTACACAAAAAAGTTCACCAACACCAAGATAAAACTTATGAGGTGTTTGGTTGATGAGATGCGGCTGATGATCTGGGGAGAGCTAGAGATTGTTGGGGTAGAGGAGCATCCTACATACAAAGTACAATTACTCAATAAGTGCGTATAAATGGAATAAAATGACAAAAAAATATTACGAAGGCAAAAATGAGAACAAGTTAAATGAAGACATTAAAATTGTTTTAAACCTCTAACAACCATTTTAAAATTGACATCCTAAAAGTCATTTATCATACCTGATGGCATTGTGAAGAAATTTGTTGCATTTGTTGAAGCATGTGCGCCATTCTTTGCTCCATTTCTTCAAAATGACTAAGTTTTTCTTTCATTTCATCAAAACCTGCTAGTTTCTCCTCCATAGTAGCCAAGGAAGCCTTCAATTGTGCAACTTCATTGTCCCTTGTTTGACTTGAGTGCATTTCACTGTCTGTGAGAGCAGCCTTGCTACTTCGACCACTTGGGGTTGGACCAAATCCTACCCCTCGAATGCGACCTTTGCGCTCCTTACCCATCACTTTAGCATACACATCATCTGCTGACCATGCAATACTACCACTCGTGTCAGATGACTGCAAATGATTTGAATCGTCAGCCAACAATTCCTGCATTTTGTCCTGATATTTGAGTTTGAACAAAACAAAAATAAGTTAGCAATCATATAGTTAAAATGACCTCACAACATATATATACATGTATATAGGATGGGACAAGCAAGCACCAATATATATATATTCTTAAATAAAGGTTATACTGGTTGGGTGGTGATTATATAAAATTATCACGCTAATATTATAAAGCAGAACATGGCATTAGTTGCATAGTGGAAGTTTTATCATTTTATGGGCATTGACCAAATATTTATTTATTTATTTTGATACAATAGAAACCCGTTGTGTTCAAATGCTTACTTAATATGCATACATTAAGAAAATAAAACCCTTCCTCGTAGAAAAGGAAAATAGAAATGACAATTGACAGACAAATTGATAATTAGTTAATAAAACAAAGGGGATTACTTGGCAATTGGCATGCATTCTAACTTTTCAATTAATCATTATTATTAGCGTCCACACAGTAGTTAGCATAATAAATTCCAACATGATCAGATGATGGAAGGTACCAAGAAATTTAAGAGAGAGAGAGAGAGAAGCAAAAAGGGACACAAATCCTCCCATGTGAGTCTGATTTGGGGACAAAGCAAAGAAAGGTGGGCTCTTACAAGTTAGAAGCAGTTCACATGGGAGGGAGGAGGACATATGATTTTTCTTAGCCCTCTTTCTTTCACAGCTCATCCTCCCCCTAAGTCCTACACTCCTACATCTTCCCACTATATTCCCCCTATCCAATATATATATATATATATATATAATTTTTATCTTTCTAATAAGATATCCTCCTATATATGCAACTAGTCCACAATACAATAATACGCATACACAACTTGACGAGTAATAGAGCATGATCTTATACCATTCTAATTCATCATGACCCTACCCCCACCTTGACCCTAACCCATTTGATTCCGTAATTTCTTTCCTTGAAGAAATTAATCCAACCTTAAAACAACTGTTTTTCCTTTTGTGGGGGGGGGGGGGGGGGGGGGGGCGGGGTTGAACCAATAGTTTTTTTTAAAAAAGAAATTCTTTGGTAGCTCCTATATTCCTATGATCTAATTTCTTTTTGCTGAACCCATTAATTGATCCTAATTTCTTTGGTAGCATGAGCTTATACTAATATCTTTAGTCCCTCATATTTATATACCCAACAATGATAAAAGTGGGATAATATATTGAGGTATGATATTAGTTTCCGTCCTAGTTTCCGTCCAAATGAGATGGGATAATATATATTTTTAATGGTGGATCTCAGGTTGGTGTTACTTGCACCCGCCCTCTCCCTCCCTTTTGTTACAACTAAACAAAATAAATATTGCTTCATCTACTTCCTTTACTTTCCTCTCAAACAAACACCAGTTTGCTTTCTTTCATTTCATTGTTTTTCTCCAAGTCTGTTTGATGTCAACATTTTGTCATGGTAAGAGAAATTTGTGGTGTAAATTGTGTTTTTAACAAAGCAGCAGATAACACATGCAAAACTTTCTTTCTTTATTGGTACTATTTTTATATGTGGCCCCTCTCACGGTCTCTAGGTCCAGACCTTTTCCATGTTAGATAATACGACATCATCCCATCCCAATCCTAATCCAATGTTCAGTAATAATGTAAATAGAAAAGTGGTACCCATTTTCAAACTGTTTGATTGAATAGCATTCTTAAGCATGCTTAATGGAATTTGTCGTTATGACTACTTCTTCCTTTTAGAAGCCAACAACTCTAGCATATGACTCTCAAAATCATGCAAGGTACTAGTAGTTAAGAAATGCAAAAATTACTCACCATTTTTTGTTGCACAACAGGATTAACTGCAGTTCCATCTTTACGAGTATGTACAATTTGATATAATACTGCACGCTCTACAGGACGTCCATCAGTTTTTGCCTACATTATGAACAACATATTTATGTAGTGATCAATATTGGTTGCACATAAACTTAGGAGAAGTCAAAATGCATTTAAAAAATAGTCATAATACTTATTACCTTTTTTGCAGCGTGCATAGCAAAGCCCAAAGAACCAGCAGTATGTATGTCATCCTGTTTAGAACGACGCTCCTTATTCTTGTCCGACTCTATCTGCATTCAACAAAATTACATATTTATATACAATATGCTTTAAATATCTAACATTTAACTTCACTTGCTAAAGTCAATACAATCAGAGTTTCATAATTGGAGTAATTTTCTGACAGCTAATAGGAATGATGAAAGTGCATTGGACCCATCAATAAGGACATATTGGACCCATCAATGGTATCAGAGTTCTCCCAAAAAAGAAGGAAAGTAGAACTGCACTAGGAAATACACTTTGCTATGGCATCCCTAAATCTAATCAGTGACTAGATTTTATTGTTATTGGCTACTAATAATACTATCAACTTTAGTCTAAAATTTATGAAATTTATTAGTTAAAAAACTTCAACACCGTTGTCAAGTTAGGAAACTTCCAACAAACAAAGTATATATGTCAAATAAAATAATCCTAAGTACGGAGTACAGCACCTCGTTACTTGTTTTAATTGTTACACGGTACCTACCATCAAGTTGTTTCCAGTGCATACTTACTTATTAGTACAAAATAATCCACGTGAGCTTCAAATAATATTAAAAACAAAAGCAACCCCAGCAGCAAAAAGAGAAAGATGTTCAAATCAAAACTATGAAAAATTAAACATGAAATGGTTGTTAAAGAGATGGAGAGATTGTAGAGAATAAAAAAGCAAAAAAAGTAAAGAAGGAATGAGAGAGAGAAAGGTGGAACCTGCAATCAATAAAGGTTCTAGCTAATCCTATCTAAAAGCAATCCAATATGTATTAATCATTCTCCTTTACGTATGATCCATGATGAAAAGAGAGAAAAACAAACATACCACTGCATCATCAGTGTACCAATGATCAACAAGTACATCCCAATCTTCTGGTATACATCCACTGGGTTTCTTGTTCTTCACCTGTGCTTTGTTTCTTGAATTCGGAATATAATGGTCCTTCTTCAGCCTACACTTATGATCCCTCCAAGCCTTCCCAATTTTTTGTAAAGTAAATGTCTTCAAAGCCGCATATGCTTTAGGATCAACAGGAACTTGGTACTTTCGCTACAATCAAATAATTGAGTTATCAAATTACGAATGTTTTCATGCTAAAATACTTATGTAACACCTACTACAAAATGTCATAATTACAATTATTCTAACTTCTTTCATACCTCTACAACACGCCAACACTCTTCTTTTAGTTCTTCTGGCATGACCCTCCAATCAAGATATTTAATCGGGCACATGTGGGGCTTTCGCGCAATCGTACCCAAGAAACCAGTAAAAGTCCTCGCCCCGTCCTCAACTGGCTGATGCATACTATTTAGCGGCAACTCAATTTCTTCGTCAGAGGGAAGATCCCAAATATCCAAGTACTTGGTTGGCCCACGAGTGACACGTACAGCTGGCTGGGCATCTGATCCTAAAAGGAGACAATATCAACCAATGTCAAACAACAAAGCATGCAAATAGTCACCAAAGGAAAGCAAGTGTATATGCATGCATCCATGATATGTATTCGCAGAATCATTTAAAGATATGCTATTGCTTTCTTTTACACAACCATGATTTAAAAAAAAAAAAAAAAAAATCAAGTGTATATGCATGCATCACAGTTTTCCAATGGCAGATGAGAGACTGACTTCTTAAAATAAGAAGATACTAGGACAGAAAGGAAAGCAATTCTAAGAGGAAACTCGTTTACTTTGGTCTAGATCCTATTCCTTGATATGTATAAAAAGAAACTAAACTAAGGCCATTTTTTAAAGAAGCTATTTGTGATTAGGCAAGGAGAATAGGTCTTCCTTCAACTCAGGAAGCAAGTAGGAAATAGGAAGTACAACATAAAGAAATGGATCATAATATTAAACTCCACTAAATCTTTGGTCAATCATTTATATGACAAAAAGGCCAAATTATGATATAGGAGGGTCTTTGTGCCCAATTATTAATAAAATATTTTAGCAAGCACCATTTGCATTGGAAATATAAAAAACTATCAAAAAAATCATTTTTTTTTTCATTTTCCCTAAAATGTTTTTAAAAAATTATTTTTTAAACTAATGTCCTTAAGGAATCCATTAATTTTTCTCAATAAAGGAAGAAATGTTTTGCTATTTATATAGACTAACACAATTACACAAACAACAATTATCAAGGGAAAAAAAAATCTTAGACCGTATTACTATTCAAAAAAAAGGGGAAAAAAGGTATTGTAAAAGAATATTTAATAAACTCACCAAGCAAATTGCCGAGTTTAGAAAAATGTTTTCCAGAATACAGCTAGCGATCAAAGACTGTAAAACTTTATCTTTGAACTTTAGAAAAATTAGCTTTAAGCATGTTAAATGGCATTGCAATACGTGTTGCCAATGCTTTAGCAAAGAAGGCAAAGTCCCTTGAGGAATTAGCAGGTCTGGTTAGACTGGTTAGAAGATGTACCAGATGATGCTTCTCTCCCTTTGAATTTCAAGATTCATCTTAATTTTTCAGCAATAAAATGACAGTCTTGATTCTCAAAAAATAAATTAATAAATTCAGCAAGCAACAAGTGCATTACATAGTTGACAACATACGATTAGCTTCCTAGATTAGTGCAATGTATCATTAATCATTAGCATCATGAGTTTGTAAAGATATCGATTAGATTAACAAAATTATTAATTGGAGATTAGGAGGTTTTTAAAAGCACAAGGCATTAAAATAGAAGAATAAATTAAATAATCTTCTCGTTGGCAAAAACTACCAGTCTTTAACTACCAACTTTAACTACCATCTTTGTGGTTGGTAATTAACAACTATCACTCTCGATCCTACATGTAATTGTTAGAGGAATATTATAAAATGTAAAAGATGCCGCGTTAAGAGTTCATGTCTTATCTCTAATTTTTTTTTTCCCCTAATAAGTGCTCTTCTCTCTTTGATTTTACAATGAAGGATTGCTCCAATCCGAGAGGTTGCATTTGCACTTATCATAAATACTAAGAAAAAAGGTTAATGAGCATAGTAATTATCACTTAAAATTTGTTGTGAAATTACTATGAACATAGTATTTCTTGAAAGTTTGAACAGAATAAAAGATAATTATACTTTCCATTAATTTGTAAAATCAGTGGAATGGGTTAGGTGATTGATCCGCTTCTTAATTGGTGCCTTGAAATCTCCTTGCAACAAGGAATCTCTATCTATATAAGTGTGTGAATTGTGATAAATAATTCAATATAGTGGCCTTCAAAAGAAGCAACACCATTGTAGTGCTTCTTTTAAACGGCTAGAAAGGCCCCGCTTTGCGGAGTAATTATAATTTCCAAATACCTAAATCTTTTGCCCAACAAGTCACCAACACTAGTCATTTTCAATATGATTTATTAGAGCTTATTTAAAAAGCACATTGCTCATCTTATTTTCTTCTGAATTTTGGTTTTTGGAATTGAAGAGTAGAAGATAGAATCGCCTTTGGTGAACCAAAACTGATGAGTCCACCTTTTTTTTTGGTTAAAGATGAGTCAACCTTAAATGCGTAATTTCTATTATTTTTTCTAAGCTAGAAAGTAACATACTAACACTAAGTACTAAACACTAAAATAGTGAAACCCTTAGGAGGAGCAAAGGTTAGTACTTAGTATTCATGAAGCAAGCAAAAAGGTCAAAAAAGTTCCCTATTTAAAAATGGGTAAAAAAAGTGAAAACTATCCCTGCCACAAACCCACCATTTTTTTTTTTTTTTGATGAACCAAACCCACCGTATTGTGTGAAGCTAGTCATTGCTTATTCACAATGTGTTGACTGTAGATTAATAAACATTACAAGTTTGAACTTTGAACCTAATATTAAATGTTAAGAATTGTTTATATATTGTTATTACGAGCAAGAGCTGAATTCAATTTCATCTCAATTATATATTACATGTTTAACTTTGTATTTTCTTTAACAAAATCAAAAGTAAAACCATTCAACAAAATACACAATTTGAAACCAGTTTCTATCTATGATGATTATAAATGTACCCAACCCATATGGAATTTTAGAAAGCACCAGATAGTCTTGGCCTATCCACACACTACTAGCTTATAAATTTGGTTTCATTTTTGCCACCACGTTCAACTTATAACATATAACTACTACTACTGCTAGAGAGGTACAAAAAGTCATTTTTTAGGACTTCGAAAGTTCAAGCTAGCAAGCAATCTCTTTGAGTCTTAGCAGTGCTTTCACATAAAGAAAAAAACAAAGAAATTGCAAAACTAAATATGTCAAAGCAAACAAACCTTTTTTTCCTCTATTTATTTATAACGAAGATAAAAATTAAAAATTATAGTCTAGACTTCCCACCCAACTCATAGTTGTCATTTGGATTTTAGCTTATTTATTTTTGTACAATTTTCTAAAGTCTTGCTTTTTTTTTTAATACTATACTTTTACACTCTGTAAACAAAATCAACCAAAAACTAATATTAAGCCCATTTAAGATATTATTTTTTAGATATCTTCTTCTTCCTTTAAAAAAAGAAAAGAAAAACCATAATAGTTTATAAGTAGTAGGACATTAGTTGGACCTACCTTAGCTATGAAAGTTCGATGGGAACTATAAACACATGAAAATTGACGAGAGTGGACAACCTTTCATTTTATATGAGCACACAAATAAAAGACACAGTTTGAAGGAATCAAAAACCTAAAAGCGAAAGGGTAAAATTGACATCTCAAGAGCAACCAAAAAGGAAGATGCTACCAGCTTGGTTGTGAACCAGAAATGTTTTAGAGGTGCAGCTATTTTTATAAAATAAATAAATTACGTATTAGATGTACACCATAAATAAATGGAAAGGAAGAGGGCATCAAAGAAACTTTTTAGCAGTAAATGGGAAAAGGTCGCTTCAAAGTTAATAAACAACAATTACAATTTACCTAAACTCAAAAGGCAATGCAATAAAGAAATGAAGAATAAGACAAACTGCATAACCAACACTGAAATACAACATACCTTGACTAAATCTGCCCATACCTTCGTGGTTTCAATGCTAAACTTTTGAGTAAAAAACACATACCTTGTGTAGACGTTTCGTGTGTTTCTTGGTCTCCCACTTCATCCGCATTTTGTGAAGCAGCTCTTTCCAATGTTAGACTCTTGGAACGAGTGCGCAGTTTTGTCTTTCGCCTTGTCATTTCAACTGTCAAAGTCTAAAATAAACAACTATATAAGCACAATGACAAGTAATGGTACAAGTAATTGAAAATACAACAACTCCAACTACTTTCAACACTAAAACAACACAAATTACCCACTAGTCATGCAATTCAACTTTAGAATTTAACAAATACAATGTTGTGGACTTAAGTCAAGATAATAGGTTTTAGAATTTAAAAAATAATAATAATAATTTCAGGTCCCAATTAAATAACATGTTATAAAATTACTATGAAGTTCATTAGAATAACAAAATTACTATATACTTCAAACAAAGTTTGTATTTGTCACTTTAACATTCATCCATTCTATGAAGTTCAATGTAAACTACTACAACACAACTCAATTAAGTGTTAAAGAGACCTTTTAGTTTTAATTTTTTTTTTCCTATTAAGCAATAATGAATTTCGTTAAAGAATGTGCAAGAAGGGGCATAAGCTAGAGTAATATAAAAGTATTACCTAGAGTCATCATCACTAGAGTCATCATCACTGGACCCATCATCATTGGACTCATCGTCATTAGACTCATAAACATCATCACTAAGCTCTTCATCATCGATAAAGTCTTGTTCAAACATTTCATCCTCACTAATCAACGTTCTATCATAAATGGTTCCTTCTTCATCAACTCGAGCCCAAGTATGGTTGTCATTTGCATCATCACATGCATCATCAAGAGTTACACTATAAGGGACATTCTCCATATAGGTATCCACCTCATCATCATCATCTATAGCTTTAATACCAACATCAAATACCTCTCTAGGTTTTGTTTGGACCACCACCACCCAATCTTTATGTCTCACATCCTCCACGTAAAACACTTGCGAAGCTTGAGATGCTAATACATACGGTTCGTCAATCAATCGATCACCCTTGTGTATCAATCTTGAAAAATTGACAAGGGGAAAGCCAAAGTCATCTTTTTTGTATCCTCTCCCACTAATAACGTCAGCCCATTCACATTTGAATAATACATATCGATACTTATCAGAGTAGTTCAACTCAATAATATCGATTAGTACACCATAATAAGTAGCACCACCTTCCGTAACAACACTAACTCCACTATTTTGAGTTTTCCTATTTGTTTCACAATCTTTGGTGCGAAACTTCAAACCATTTATGACATAATGTTTGAACCGTTTTGCTTCATTATCTAGATATCGAGCAAACCATCTAACTTTATCAGAGAGTTCATTTCTCTTAGAGGCATCCATTGACATCACCTATTATAGAGGAAGACTTTTATTATAAGTATGCTATCTAAAGTGTTACAACCCAAAATATAACCGAATACATATGTATATATGCTTTACTTACATATTCCCTAAACCAACTGCAGAATTCCTCTATGTGCTTCTTTTGAATAACATCATCAGTTATGTGGGCAGGAAAACCAGCCTTGATCTCTTCTATGTGTACACTTCAAAGCCGCATAAACGTGTTAGTGTTAATCTAGAGTATTATATTGGAATTCCGTTAAAGGATACGCAAGGACATATTACTTACTCGCGAAATGGAGTGATTTCTTCACAATTGAATAGCACATAACGATGTGCTTGGATCCATGAATTTGAATCTAATGTAATGCTCACCACTGCACCCATGGATTCCTCGACATTCCTTACAGGCCGATTGAATGCAGTTTCAACAGATTTAAAATAGCGTGAGCAGAATGTTAAGCATTCCTCTGCTATATACCCTTCTGCAATGGAGCCTTCTGGATAAGTTTTATTATGGACATAAGACTTAAGTCTTGACAAGTACCTATTGGAAAACCCAAGATCAACAGCGAGAAATTGGTAAGTTAAATGAAACCAAATAGACCAAGTTAACATATGTGTTACCTCTCTATGGGATACATCCAACGGTAATGAACTGGGCCAGCAACTTTGGCTTCGCTAGCCAAATGCATGACTAGATGTACCATCACTGTAAAGAAAGAGGGAGGAAATATCCTTTCCAACTCACACAATGTCACTGCAATTCTCTTCTCAAGAGCCCCAAGTTCCTCCACATTTAATACTTTGGAACATATCTCCCTAAAGAAACAAGATAAGTCAATTAATGCCCTACTCACTTCAGGGGGCAAAGATCCACGTATTGCTATTGGAAAAAGCTGCTGCATTAAGATGTGATTATCATGGCTCTTCATCCCACTAATCTTGCGTTCTTTGAGTTTAATGCAACGTGAAATGTTTGAAGAATATCCATCTGGCACTCTTACATGTTTCAAAACTTGCAAAAACCCATCCTTTTCACTAGCATTCATATGGTAGCAAGCATGTGGCATACGTGTCTGATCATTGCCAACCTTTTCCAAGTGAAGTTCACTTCTTATACCCATATCCTTTAAATCTTGGCGTGCCTTCAAGTTATCCTTTGTCTTGCCATCCAAATTCAACAATGTGCCAATTATATTATCCACTACATTCTTCTCAATGTGCATCACGTCAAGATTGTGACGCAACACATGGTCCTCCCAATAAGGCAAGGTGAAAAATATACTTCTCTTCTTCCACCTAGTTAAGGCATCCTCCCCTCTTTTTCTTTTATTGGTCAAATTAACTTTTTTCTTCCCAAACACATGATCGGCTACAGCATCCGTTTGTAACCTGATTTCCTCTCCTGATATTGTAATAGGAGCTGCTCTCATATCAACATGCCCATCAAATGAGTTTTTTTGCTTACGGAATTATGATCTCTATCCAAGAATCGCCTATGTCCAATGTAACTAAATTTCCTTCCATATCTTAACCAACGAGACTGACTATCATAGTTACAAGAGGGACATGCAAGAGCACCTTTCGTACTCCAACCCGAGATATCACCATATGCAGGAAAATCATTTATGGTCCACAATAATGCAGCATGCATTTGGAATGATTTTTTGGAAGACACATCAAACGTTTCTACTCCAACATCCCATAACTCCTTCAATTCTTCTACTAGGGGCTGTAAATACACATCTATATCGTTCCCGGGTGAGGATGGACCAGGAATCAATAAGGATAGCATGAAATAAGACCTTTTCATGCACATCCATGGAGGGAGATTGTATGGAATCAAAATGACAGGCCATGTACTATGAGTACTACTCATATTTCCATACGGGTTGAATCCATCAGTTGCTAATCCAAGCCTTACATTACGAGGCTCAGATGAGAACTCTATATACTTAGAGTCAAATGATTTCCAAGCTTCAGAATCAGCAGGATGCCTCATTAACCCGTCATTCACTCGACCATTGGCATGCCACTGCATGTGATTGGCTGTTTGAGGAGACATAAATAGTCGCTTCAATCTTGGCTTTAAGGGAAACCACCGTAGGATCTTTGCAGCTTTCTTTTTTCTTCTCTTGGAGGGAACATTAGTACTTTGTTGACCTTTAGACTCATTGGTTTCCCATCTTGAAAGGTTACAGTTTGGACAAGCTTCAAGGTTCGCATTGTCCTTCCAATATAAAATACAATCTTTAGGACAAGCATGAATCTTCTCATAGCTCAAGCCCAGATCCTTAATAATCTTCTTAGCCTCATAACAATCTTTTGGCAACTTAGCATTTGAAGGAAGAAAATCAACCAAAAATTCCAGCAGCATGGTAAATGATTTGTTGGTCCAACCATTAAGACACTTCATGTGGTACAAATGCACAATGGCTGACAATTTGCTAAAATGCTTACAACCTTCATAACATGGTTGATTAGCATCTTCAAGCAATTTCATAAATTGAAGTGCATCTTCATTAGGACCTTTTGCAGGACCTTCTGTGGGTTGGTGCACACTAGGACCTTCTTCCGTTGGCCCAGATGCCATATCTTGTATGGGAAACATGTCATGCAACATGTCACGAAGATCGGCATACTCTATTGGGTTTTGTTGGACATGACTATTAGGAGTTTCAGTAGAAGTCTTTGCAGACGATGATTCCCCATTAAAAATCCAAGGGTTATAACCCCTACAAATCCCTTTTGACACTAAGTGAGCCTGTACAGTATCTACGGGCAAAGAAGTTGTATGCACACATTTTTTACACGGACATGAAATCGTTCCATCCGGGTGTGCATGGTTAGATGCAAAATTCAGAAACTGTTGGACTCCATCTAAATATTCTTGTGACCTTCTATTGGTAAGTTTCATCCAACTCTTATCCATTGCTATAACGTGGATTACAAGAAATACCTATAATATGATTTCATGAAAACACAAATCAAGAGTTAACACACATTTCATTTACACAATTATACCTTAATTTAAGAAAGAAATCATCTTTAATCATTCACGTTTAGCTATGTTCCTAAAAAAACAATGAATTTAAATGCATAGAGAAGTTATCAAGACATTTAGTAACTATAACATCATTACTAGCAATATTTTTTAGGAATGGACATCTCTTTAAATATGCAATTCCATTTTAGCATTCCGCGTGTGCGAAAAAGATAGAGAGACACCCTTAAAATGAATTAATCAAATACGAATAACTCAACAACAATCATTTTTCAATTACACAAAACAATCAGCACTCCCAATATCAGCTAAAACCACCTTATTACTCCATGCAAGCCACCTGCTTGCCCCAATTCAACAACCCACCACAAACAGAGAGAGAGAAAGAGAGAGCGAGAGAGAGTACCTTAAGTCTTTCACCAACGTCCCTTGCTTAGATCACATGAACTTATAGTGCCTCTTCTTTTTGCAATCTACGAACAAGAAAAGAATATATATAAACCTAAGTTAATTCTTAGACTTGAAATAGGAAAAAGTACTATTACGCTAATATAATGTAATATAATATAATAGACAAAATATTGCAATTGTCCTCACATGCATTCTTTGATTGTCTAATCAAAAATGGTAATATAAAACTCTCATATATATATATATATATATTACTCATTAACTTGAATTATAGAAATACTAGAGAGTTGTATTGTATTTTTAAATGCTAAGTGCCTTTATACAGAAGAAGAAAAAAAAAAAAAAAATAATGAAGTATACTACTACTACAAGACATTACCAAAATGCACTTCGGTTTGATCCATAAACGTGGTTGTCCTATAATATATTGAACTGGACAAAGTAGTGTCATCATCAATAGTATTTTTTTAAATAAATAAACCAGATTATTTTGAATTTGATTAATTGCAAATTAGCTGTATAATCAAAGACACAATTAACTCAATTATTTCTGAATAATTAATTATTCTCATTGTCAACTATTTTATTTTATTATATCCAATAGCAGTTATTTTCGATCACTTTCTTAACAAGGAGAGATGATTAAAAAAAACAAATTTAAAAATTGCAATTTTTAAACCGTTTAGATGATATATTTCTTACACAATTTCATTCCTTGGAAAAAAAATAATGAGAGGTACCTTAATTACAAGCACACTATGATTTATTTTTAATAGGTAAATAGTGCAATAATAAAATCTTCTTTAGTTTTAGTTATCCCAAAAGAAAAAGTTACAATGAAATAGATAAATAACAAAGGAAAGTTGTGTGCATCTTTGCATTTGTAAGCTAATCTTATATAAAATATCAGTGGACATTTATATCTATATAATATCAAAAAATTAAAGCATATTATTTATTGTTACTGTACTGTAACTAGTGTATCATTTCAGTACATTGCTGTCCATTTTAGTCATCTTCGATCCATTTGGTTGGTTAGGTCCGAGTTGATCAAATTTTGTCCATTTCGGTCAGTTGGGCTTTGATGTATAGAGAAAACAAAGGCCCATAAACTTGCTACAACTCAGCACAGCTAAGTGCCTAAGACCCATAAGATGGGCTGTTAGTCTATTACGTACACAACTGAGAAGGGAGAGACAGATATGAAAAAAAGTCAAAAAACACAAAAGGAAATTCTTGCAGTGATGAAAATGGAGAACCATGCATTGCTGCCACATTTATATGCTCCAATCCAAAAGCAAAGCAGCACCTCGGACTTTTTCTCTCTAACTCCCAATCTCATTAAAATGTGCCCACAAGTGTTGAGTTGACAATCTTTGACCATCATCTTCTCCACACATAGACACTGTTTGTATGTACCCTAGTTTCTTCTTAACACTCCTCTCTTTCAACTCCAACTGAACTACATCGTCAAGCCTTTTATAAAAAGGAGGGGAAAAGTGCTCATTATCAGCACTTTGTCCTAACTTTTTACGTGAGCATCTTTCTCTTATGACCTTCATATTGAAAAGTAAAAGGCTCTAGCTCTAGGCTTTGTGAACAATCTCCTTAATAATAGAACAACTAAACTTTGTTGCAGATAACACCTTGCTTACTAACAGAAACTTGACTAGCTTAGCACTTAACGAGATTATCCTCTAAACACTTCTAATTTTGGTGGATAAGGTGGTCAAAACCCGCTTGCACACTATCTTCCACACATTTAGTGTTAGGATTCATAGATGTGTTGCCAAATTATACTGTCAAAATATAAAGAAGGCATGCATTACTAGTCACTATTTTGTGCTTTAATCAATTTAATGCAATTCATTTAAAATTATTGACGTTAAAACAAGTGAGTTATCGAGCAAACGATTACATTTTGTATATTTATAACCTTTATGTTTAGAAAAACTTGTACTTCAATTTAGCCAAATCAAAGTGGGCTGTACACTTATATAGCTCAATAGGAGTGTAACGACAATAAATGTTATATGCTTTAAATTTTAAATATTATGACTTTAAGATCATATATACATTGTTTTAATAAATTTGGATTTAGAATATTTACACTCAACCTAAACTTGTCTTTTTCCATTGCGTAATTGCACCAAACTGGATTGAATAGGAATTAGTGGACAAAATAAGACCTAATAGGACTAAATGGGACCTAGCAGACTGAATAGGACCAAATATACATAACAGGACCAAATAAGATCAAATGGACTGAACAGGACCGAATAGAACTCCAATGGACCGAAAAACTGAATAAAACCGAGTAGGACCAAATAGATTGAATAGGACCGAAATGGACCAAATAAGGCCGAGGAAGACTGAGTGGACTGAATTAGACCGAATAGATCCAAAGTGCACCCAATCAGACTGAATAGGACCCAATAGACCGAATTGATCGAATAGGACCGAAGTGGACTGAATAGCACTATTTGTCATTTTTTTTTGGAATAATATACTTTTCAAATTAGGGAAATACTTAATGCAAGCTAAAATCCATAGTTATAGACTTATAGCCCAATCAAAATATAAAGTGGACTCCAGCCGAAAACAAAAAACAAAAAACAGAAAACATACAATGTTAAAAAAAAATTCCCACTTGTTTTTAAAAAAAAGTTAGCTCAAACTAACTACAAACCAAACTTTCTCATACCAACAACATATTTGCTCCCCTACACACTAACCCTTTCATTTGCACTAACTGGATGTAAAGCCAAACACTTGCTGGAAAAACCCAGATACTGAATTAGTTCAAATTAACTATAAAACCAATCTTTCCCAAACCAATTTCACATTCAGTCCCATACACACCAAAATTCTTCATTTGCACTAACTGGATGCAAAGCCAAACATTTCCTCAAAACCCAGGTACCAAATTAGCTCAAACTAAACCAACATCACAATAATTCCCATACACACTAACCCTTTATTTGCAAAAACTCAAAAGAAAAACGAAAACCAAACAATTTTCACCAAAACCCAGATAACAAAATCAGCTGAAAACAACAAAAGTTAAAAAAGCATAAACTGTATCCCATATAACAAATATCACATTCAGTCCCAATAGCCAACACAGTAGCCAAGTACTTGGTATCCGAACCCCACTTCTTCAAAAAAATTTTAAACTATTTTCATATAAACACGAAAATGATTTGAGTTTCTAAAATTCAATTGTATAGATACCTCCAAATGGGGTATCCACAGCACATCTAGGGCTTGCAAAGTTGGCGAAAAAAAATGTGTGCTTCACATCGGTCAGGCGTGTGTTGCGCTTTGCACCTAGGCTCCAAGAAGCCTTTGCGGTTAAGTACGTTCAGCACTTTTAACAACACTGAGAAAGAACCTTTTTTTTTTTAATAAGTGATAACGAATTTATTGATAAAGAAATAAGAATTCTACGTTCATGATGGTGAAAACAAAGTATCTAAAACAATTACAATCAAATCAAGAGAGGAACTAATTGAATGCTGGAAATCAAAAATGGAAGATAGTGTGTAAAACCCCAAACCCAAAATGAATGCAAAGATCGTTGCCAACTCAAAATGCAAAAACCACTCCCTGACCAAGCTTTCCCACCCATTAACCTGCAGCTAAGCTATTACACAACACAATAGTCATTTCCATTAGATCTGAAATTAAATAAGGTTTTTTTCATCATTTATATGACTGAGATTGCATAGCTTGGGTTTTGGATATAAACTTGAATAAGACCTACCCAAAACCCAAGCTACCCTGATAGTAAACAGTTCTCATACTTCAAAAAGTGGCAGAATAATTAGTCACTAATGAGTAGTTCATGAGCTGCAAATCCTAAGCACATAAAGAGTGGAGCAGAAACATTATATTATAGAGTTATAGACCAGTGAAAGTGAGAATTACGTATGGATATGGAGAAAGTGATTTTGAAAATCCAGGAAGTGATTCTGCTTTAACTTCTGGTTTTGGCACTGAATTTATCTCAAGAATAGGTTGTCCAACTGTTTCTACTTTTGGCACAGGAGCTCCTTCTGATTTTTGTACAGCATTATTAGTTGTAGCAGGCTCTAGGCTACCCTCGACAGGTGCAGGAAGAGCATTTCTAGGTACAGTTGTTGGTAGAAGAGCTTTTCCAATTTCCTAAAATTCCCTGCAATTCAGGATAGATAGAGGATATAATTATGAAGGATCCGGTTAACATATGCCCTTAGGGTATACATTAATAATCCATTTTATGAAAAATTTAATGAGCAATTGAAAAGGCTATAAAAAAATTTAGTCACTTTTTCATTTTTCTATAAAAGGTTTCGTAAAATGGTTTATTAATGTATGCTCTAAAGGCATACATTAATAAAACCCAATTAAGAATAATATTAAAAGGATTCATTTTTGGATAATTCTTATTAAATAGATGAAAGAGCAACAGATAGTGATTTAGCAAGTATGCTCAAATACCATAAACATATTTACAACTCTACAAACGTATTGTCCATTTGACTTTCCAGGAAAAGTAATGGAAACACAGGTTTCACACAAATATCACATACCTTTATTTCATTAACAAACTCTTTAGGGGCAATCTTTGTGTTCAAAAACTCATCAACTTCTTGTAGGGTTTCCTTCCGATCCTGTCATGCAAAACAATTCAGCTAAGCTCCAATCTAGACTAGAACTATAATGATATGACTGATACAAAATTTCTTAAACTCTACACCACACAATGACCTGCCTCTGTCATCAGAAAAATCAATAAATTTTGCAAGCTGGATGAACCATACAAATTGAAATTATCATAAGATCTGTATTCCACCTCAGTGAGACCAATGTAGTCTCAACCATAAGACACTAACACATGCTATAGAATAATTGTGGCCATCCAAATCTGGGCAATGCATGGTAGCTTCAAAGGTAGTAAGAATATAATTTACAATGACAAGTATCTTCATTAAACATTATAACAGAAAATCTTACAGAAAGGTTTTGGCAACTCACCTCAGCAAATAGGAGTTTCTTGCTCACAAACTGAACAAGAGCAGCTGAGCCTAAAACTTGGGAGTATGGTTTCAACCTAAAAAGATAGAGAAAAATCATAAAATGCAGATGCTTATCACAAAAATAATGTCGCATAGAAATTCAAATCAAATAAGAAGAATATAAAATTAAGAGAAACCAATTAACAAAACATTATCAACCCAACCTCTGAAAAAGCCAATAAACCTAATCCAGTGGCTGCAGCAATCACAAGGGTGAGAGAAAGAGCATCTGAACCCTCCTGCACATTAATTGCCATCATAAACCTTATACTGCTCATTTTAGAAACCACGAAGAATTGAAAAAACTTTTCAAAGAAAACAATATGCTGAAAAGTTCATGCATTTATATGACTGAGATTGCATAGACTGTTTTGGAGTTCCGTTTGCTTTGAAAGTGTACAAGATAAGTAGTTCAAAAAGTCAAACATCACAGTTTATGGTTTTCTAGGAATCACAGTCTTCACAGCATCAAACTGCTACTAGGACCAGTCTAGTTTCAAACTTGCAGTTAAAGAGTGTAAACAGCACAGTTGCAGTTAAGATTGATGGCAAGTCACTAAAAAATTTTCAACATGATTCCCTGGTCAAGTCCAAAAGAGTTTATCCTCAAAGAGAGTAATGCTGCAGGACCAGGTGCCATTGGGCGATGGGATGTTTGAATCCCAAAGTAGAAAGGAGTAATGACATTTCCCTTTTTGGAATGTCCTAAGAGTCTAAATTCCTCGAGTTATACTTATTGATTACTAGGCCTAAATATTTACTAGGCCTACATTTTTTGGGTGTATGTATTATTGACATTTTATTAGATAGTTATTGACATTTTATTAGGTAGGACATTAGGATTCTATCATTTTTCTCACCAAGTTAGTTCCCTAAGGCCGTGAATCAATAATGCAGTTTACAAGAATTTAGAAGTTGAACTGCTAATAATTATCTCCTTTTTTTTACCTACTCTATGCCAGGTTGTGAATGATGATGATGATGACGACGATGATGACGATGTCAGCAGAGATGTTGCTGATGAAAATGATGATTCGTCAAATATGATGGTGGATGTACTAGAGTCCGAATTAAATTTGAACCCTGTAAACATGCAAGTTGATGACCTAGGCCAAGGGGGGCAGATGAAATAGAGGATGGATAGGTCCAAGTTGCATGAAGACGGAGAAGGGGTAAAGGAAATTAGGTTGAAACAATGGTAGTACTCTTTCAATATAAATAATCTCTCTTCTATTTATTTTCATTTGCTTCTAGTTCCCCTCCAACAGTATAAAGTTGTCTTATTGTAAGAGTTTTGGTCTTCCGATTTTGTAGAGTTGTGGTCCACAAGAAGTATATTACCCAATTGACGACCAAGTTCTTTAATTTCAGAATATGTTAGATGAGGTTTTTCTTTGTGCAGACATGTTTGGGTGCCTTGTGTGAACTCTTTAAGAACCACATAAACCATAGGAGATAAATATCAGATTATCCTCGTATGCTATTTTGATTGAGTATTTTCTGGCAATGTGTATCGATAGAATTTGGCTCCTCTACTAATACATCAGGACCTTGCTACAGAAGCCATCCTAATCCTAATCAAGCAACTACGCTTTTCTTTTGCTTTCCAATTTGAAAATAAACTAGGCTGGTTTGACAACTTATTACAATTAATCATCCTAGTTTTCTTTCCAAAATAAGCTGCTATGTTCAGATTGAAAGGCTGAAGAGCCTGTGATTTAAGTGTTTGAGTGAACCATAATTAACATTGTATTAATCCAAGGTATTATTTTTATTTGACACGTTTTGAATCTAAAAGTTATCTAATTTTGATTACTTTCATCCCAATTTGGAATTCTCAGCCCACCCCTGTGAATTAAGGAAAAGGAGCAGAACAAGGTACTGGTGGTATCAATGTTCAAGATGGAGCGGCAGTGCTAAGTTTGTTTGCTTTCAGACAAAAAGCAACAAGTGTCACATGACATTTTGAATGTTATCATATACAAGAAATAAAATTTTTAACTATAAAGTAGACTTGAAATGGAAAGAATCCTATTGAAATAGAAAGGATCTTGTTACGTGTTGAATAATGTGATTATGCAGTAAATAAAATCTCAACCGTACCTATTTGTATACCAAAATAAATTAATACACAAGCAAACATGTAAATAACACAATGCAGATTTCTAGATGATTAACGGTTATCTAATCCTACTAAAAACTGTGATTGTATGGTTGAGGAATTCTCATCTCCACCATCCCTGTCTCTACAATTTCTGAACGGTATTATTTTCTTTTGTGGAATAAAATATCAATTCTAGCCATTAATGGTGCCAAGGAAGATATTTAGCCATTGTTGTATGGCCTATAATTTTTGAACTTGAGAAGGAAATGAGCATTATTTCAATATTTTCTTTTTTATCTCACTCTTTATGAATAAAAAAGAAGAGACTTTTAAAAGGTTGATAAAATATTCGGTACTTCAGATAATGAAAGAATTATCCTTATGAATGAGGTTCCAAGACTTTTGGCAAATAATTGGTTTTAACTTGGACAATAACTATTCATGTTTATAACTTTATATACTTAAAGAAGCAATTTAGGGCCTAAATTAACATGAAAAGAACTAGCATTTTATAGCATTATCAAAAATTCTTTGTATATAGCATTTTATAGCATTGAACAAAACTGTGTAGTTTTGTTCAATGCTCCTTTCTAGGAAGCTGCTTCCATTGTTGACATATACGGATTCAACTATGTATATTCCTTGATTAAAAAAAAAAAAAAAATCCACATGGTACCAAAGAAGAGCATAGTTTTAGTGGGAAAATTATCACAATTTAGTGACATGAAAAGCATAATGTTCAAGTTGGAATGATCTAAAATTTTTGGGGGTTGCTTTTGAATATGTGGATATAACCATTTTTCTCCAGAGGGTGGGGACTGGGGAGGGGTGTGACCTTGGTTTAGATTAAGACGTAACATTTCAAAATTTTACATTTTGGTATTTATCTCACTTTATATGTTATAATAGCCTACCAATTTGGGCTTCTTGAAAGGCCATCTAGGAAGTAATTTACTTCATATATCCACATTAAGCGGTTGTAAGAAAAAGAAGCTTTACCCTATTGTTGATGTTTATCAAAGTATGGACTATGGAGGTTAAAGCTATATTCTCTTACCTGTGTATGTGTCCTTTTTTGTGCTTTGGATACAAGATGTAAGCCATGAGGTCACATCAAATTTATAAATTTAGATGGTATGGCCCATTTTGGTTTACACGCCGGCCCAAGGAAATGAGGCCCACAAGCAGTCCAAATCCGACCATACTCTCCTCTATGACTCTATCATGTAATCAAAGCCATGTCCATGTGCTTAGGAATTTTTAATAATCTACTTTAAACTGGTTTGGGGTTATGGCATTAGGTTTTCTAAAATTAAATTCAATGTAAAATTCTGAACCCACTTCAAAGATTCAAGGAAAGAAATTAGCATTCAACCTTTCATTGCAAAATCAAACCCAAAATATGAAAGCAGTACCCAATTCAGATGGGATACACAACTTAGGTATCTAAAACTCTACATGCATCATAAACAACTTGGCCATAGTCACTAAGCAATAGAATTCGAAAACATTCTACAGTCTAATCAAGTAAGCAAGCAAACAAAGTAAAAAACAACCAAACAAAAAAAACTAACACCACATCCAAAAAAAAAAAAGAGCAATAGAATTCGAAACCAGTACTCACCACAAAGAGCAGAAATCAGGTTGGCATTGGAAATGAAATCACTAATAAGCAGCTTCTCATCAAGAACCCAATAATAAGCTCTCAACCTCATTTCAGGAAAAATGGTGAGTCAGACCCCCATATAAAAATCAAGAAGAGAAAAAACCCAATAGAAATCAACAAGCAAAAACAAACAATAGAAACCCACAGCAAAACCAAAACTAACGAACCTGTTTCTCAGCTTAGGATCTCAATGACATGCCTCTGTCACTGTGAGCTCTCCCAATTGATTTCCTTCCTCAAATCCCAAGCTCACTCCCAAGTTCTAAACTCCTAACATAATCTCTAGAGGAAAGAAAAAAGTTTGTTACTGGCTGATTATTTTAATAACCATGTCATACAAATCTTTATTTTCCTTTCAACTTTATGCAATTGATGTCTAACAGATTATTTTAATGTTCTAAAAACAAGGAATTTCCATTATCTAATACCTTCAAAGCTTGCTCACTAGTGACTTCAATCAGCTCCCCAAGACCCAATGCTGCCTGCTCTCTTAATTCAGCAGACCCGCTTATTAGACCCTGAAGGTGCAGTACAATATTAGTGGCTGAACATACTAGTGAAAATGTATAAATAATAATAAAAATGATAAGTATCATTATAATATTGGAGGGAGATACATTTCACCACTCGAGTTACATTATAAATATCCATATAAAAATATAGGAATATTGCAAATAGAGCCATTGTGATGGGCATCAAAGGATTAATTCCCCAACCTCGAGTGCAGCTTTACCATATTCAAAATTCAATGGTTCCAATAAACAAGAAGTTATATTAAAGGCTACAATAAAGCGTTTACTCCCTCTTTAGCAATGTGGGACAGTGCTCATAGGACCAGAAGGTTTCTTCTTTTTTTTTTTTTTTTTTGTCTGCCACATTCGAAAAAGAGGATTCGCTGAAGCCCATTAAACAAAATCCCAAGTCCACTTCAAGCTCCCAAGGTTACTTAGTTATTTAATAAAGCATCATCCTTACTCTGATTAAAAAACTTTAGCTTTTTTTAAATAAATAAAAAATCTAAAAGGTGCATGTCTTGTCTATCTAAACTATAAATAAAAAAATGAATAATAAAAATAAATATAAACAAAATCTCAGTCATTGTTAAATTAAAAGGAAACTAAACGTTCATGAGAGGCCAAAAACTTTAAGACTTAATGACAACGAAAACAGTGGTTATAAACCACCAGGGGCAGACCCATGTTGAGCCTAGGGGGACCATATGAAAACTCCCTACCCCATAAAAGGTCAAATCATAAAAACTGTCCTGCAGGTCCCCCAAGATTATTTGTACATTAAATGTGGCCCCAATTCCATATTTTATATTCATCCAAGCCCCTAACTCCCTTCCCTTCCAACAAAACCACCCACCTTCAGGATTGGAAATCTGAAAAGAACCCAGATAGGTTTTAACTGTCTCACTTTCACTACAAAAACTAGATAAGGGGACAGAAATCACCATTTATATGAAAATGGTGACAAAAGCATATGAATATATGAAAATCATAAACCTAAAATTAAACAATAAAACCAAGAGAGAAATAAGATAAGAGTTTCCCTATGAGAGAAAGCTAAGTGTGAGAAAGAAGAGTGAGAGAGCAACATTAGAGAGAGAGAGAGAGAGAGAGAGAGAGAGCAATGCGGAAGAGAAGATGACAGAGAAGAGAAGAGAGACAGAGCATGAAAAAGTGATTTGAGAAAGAAATTTTTACGTACGTGTATTTTGTAATTGCCATAAATGGTGAAGGGCAAAATAGGTTTTCAAAACATTTAATTAGCTCTACAATAACTCTCCTCTACTCTCCCTCCAAACCCCTCCAAATCTCTCTCCCTCCGCACTTAAAAATCATCCAAAGAACGTGAATTAACTTACTCTACCTCCTTCTACTCTACTCCCCTCAATCCAAACAAAGCATAAGGTGTGTTTTTATAGAAAAAATACACACTAGCAGGATATGGAGAGAAGTTATGAGATGTTTTTTTAATTAATAATCCTGAAACTGAGTGGTGTAGATTGGTGAATTGGGTCTAGCTAGTTAGCCTGAAAGCTTGAATGCTATATTTTTCAAAATTGATGCGTGAAGCAGACTCCCATATATGGTCCCAGAGAAATGTAAGAATTCATGGAAATCGACTTGAAATCAGAATCTGGGATAGAGTCAACTGCAAAAAATCATAGCTTTGAGGCTTTATGTAGAGTGAGCTTGACAGGAAGGCCAATGTAATCAATAGTTTTATTTTGGGGGAACTTGGCTAAGTGTACAATAAAATAAACTTTTTTTCTTTTTTCTTATAAAAAAAACAAGAGAACCTAGATGCCATGACTATTATTTGTTATCTTAAAGGATGCTAACATAAAAATAAGAAAACACTTTGTATGTAGGATTAGCAATACCTACTCACAGATATTTCTCATTTACGAAGTGAAATAGTTATCTTTTGTAACTTTATCTTAACAGAGACATATACAGCCAATTTTGTTTTTCTTTTTTTTCTTGTTTTCCAATATATTCCTTTCTATAATTTTTATATGAAAAGTTAGTATCACCCATCTGAATATAATTGTTATAAAAAATTAGGAGAGAGAAGTAGAAGAGATCTTTTTGTTCTGATTGATTTTGAATTGTAGTTGGTTTTCTAGAATTTTGCTCCAAGATTGAGATCAAATTAAAATGCTAAATAAAAGTATCATCAACCAAACATGCTTATGAAGAAATTGGGTGAATAAAATCCAATGAACCTGAAAGCCTAACAAATATGTATGTCTAAAGTTCTTCCTCTTCAAGACTTCAACCACTCAAATGGTTCTATATAAACATTCCATACCACTATAAACTATAGCATGTTTCTTTAACAAAAAAGCACAAAAAAGCACAAAATCCCCTGCCAGGGGATTTTACTGCAAATGACAAAACGTTTTGAACTCAATTTCTATTTCCTCTCCTCAAACATTTTCCCACTGTCTTCTCTGACAAAACCCATAATTGGAATTCTCACAATCAAATTATATACCAAACGTAAAGCAGTGAAATTTAACTCAATAACCCACAAAATTAAGACTGAACATAAACTCCCAACAAAACCCAGAAAATAACAAACACTAAATATGTATGTACTATGTTACCTGAGCGGCATATACAGCTGAGGTGGTCTTGCCGGATCCACCTTTGCCCAAAAACAGTGACCAACTTCGTTGATTGCTGAGAAGAATTAGCAATACTAAACAAGCCGAGAAGAGTTCATATCAGAATAGGGTTTGGTAAATCAATGAAAACAAAAACGAATACATGAAAATCAAAAACAATTACCTCTTTGTTAGTTGTAATGGGAGCGAATCTAGGGTTTCTAACCCCAAAGCCGAAGAAACAACATATTTTTGTTAGTTGTTGGTAAGAGAGAGAGAGAGAGGCCGATGAGAGAGCAGAAATGATGAGAGAAATGGGTCGGGCTAGACCTGACCCATTTGTTTTTGGACCTAACTAGGTTCGATTTTTGGGTGGTGGTGGCTGTGGTTGTGGGTGGTGGTGGCTTTGGCTGTGGGTGGCGGTGGCTTCGGCTGTGGGTTCGTGGGTAGTGGTAGAGATGAGTGTCTGTGCGAGAGAGAGTGTGTGTGACTAAGGAAATGGGTAAAAATCGAAAACGCGCTAAAAATGAAAATGAACAAAAAAAACAGAGGGAAAATTAAGGAGCAGGGCAATTGCAGGGTCTATTGCGGCGGGTGATTCGCCTGCCGCTATATCTACCCAGATGGCCGGTAAAACGGGCCTATTACGGCGGGTAATTGGGCCCGCCACAATAGTACGCCGGTATACATGAGATCTATTGCGGCGGGCCGATGCCCGCCGCAATAGATCTCACGTGTAGCGGCGGGCCGAAGACCCGCCGCAATAGGCAACCTATAGCGGCGGATTTTTCACCCGCCGCAATAGGTCTGCCGCAATTACCCAGTTTTTTTGTAGTGCAAGAAGCCTCCTCATGACTTTCTTTGTTTGTATGAGATGAGCAAGATAGAATGGTGAGAGAGTCAATGAACTTGAGAGCGATGAGCTCCTTGGTGTCTTGGTAGCTTTGGTTTGTGGGAAGGTAGAACCTGATAGTGATTGGCAAAAGAGAACTTGAGAGTGAGAGGGAGAGTTATTGTGAGAGACAAGTGTAAAATGTTTTACACTTGATTCAAGCACAATACATTTTACGCTTGGGAGGCTTAATTTTACAGTTTGACTATAAAATATTTTATAATTGACTAGATTTTACACCCAAACAAACATGATAAAATGTGTAAAATATTTTACTTCGAAATAAACAAAGCGTTAAGTTACATAACAAAGCACATGTTGAATAACATTTAATACAGTTGACAATAATTGTTAATACTCCACCATCTGATTACATTTTCATAAACTCCAACCATTTTTTCTCCTCCCAAACTAGAGAGAAAATAATATCAAGGAAAGTATTAAATAGTCTTTACTTCTTCTTTTTATCTTTCTTACTTTCAATAATAAAGACATGATAAAAATTCACTACTTATAGTTTTATTTTTACAATTTATCCTCACTACTAAACATAAATTTTTAAAAAAATATAAATATAAATATTGTATATGTTACCCAACTTTTTCATCATTCCAACCTAACTTTTTCATAATTTGTTTTTCTTTTATTGAAAAAAACTCAAATAAATAATTTTTTATTTGGGCCGTTTGCTACGTTAGCAATTTCCATCCAAGAGATAATGACATATATTAAATTGACACAACATTAAAAAGTTAATAACCAAATTGATACAATTGAAAGGTTATGACAAATTGAGATATTATGAAAATGATTGGGACCAATTTTGTAATTTATCTTTTTATATTCTCACCATTACATGCAGCAAAAAACATTTGCATTATTTTTTCCTCTTATTTTATGATATATATATATATATATATATATAATATCCATTATTACTCTATATTTCTAGGTAAAATAAAGTACTATTTTGAGAGTTTCATATCCTATAAGTAGTGTAGGCTTGTAAGGATAATCAGCAAGGTGACTGGGCTGTTACATCCTAGAGATAGCATGTATAAATTATTTGTCAAGTAATGAATTTGTGTGAAAATATTGTTCATCACTCACAGTTGACCACTTTAACAAGTTGTCAAGAAGTCACCTAGGAGAGTAATCTTTCTTAGTTGATTTGTGGCTAAACGAATCATTCTTCCTAAACACCAATTGGCACATATCAAAGTGTCCAAAGACTCCAAACTGCAACCCCTAATTCAATCTAGTACTATTTCAAATCATTCTTAATAATATTAATTACTTTGTACTATTCCACTATTTCAAGGGTTCGATATAGGCCAAATTATAGAAAAATTATTAGGTAGTTTGAGAGCATACTTCCTCACTCATATAAAGGTGTGGACAAGACTCACTCCTATGCGAAAGGGAGGGAGAATACTCTTGGAGTACCCAATAATAACCCAGATTATAATGCATTATCCGAATATGTTATGGACAAAGTTTAGCTATAAAATTAATTATATTCTTACTCAATAAACCGGATTAGCTTATAATTGGTAGACGCGTGTTTCTCTCCGCACCCTAAAACGTACTCACTCAATAACACAGTTCACTAATGACTGACGAGCAGCAGCTATCCGTTTAATCACAAATTCACAAATCAGTTTCCCCATGCTCTTTCGATAAGATCATCCATTTAAAAAACAGCATTGCCACCTGTACAAGTGGATAGGTATGACGTGTCACCAAAAGAGGCATCTCGGTGATTCTACACGTGTCTTCACTGATAAACGCCACAGGCACATAGCCATGCAAAGGTGGCAAAGCGTTGTCCCTTTGTCTCTCCCTATAAACCTCCTTCATTTGTCTCTTCATTTCCAAAATCTGTTTATTTCACAGTAAGCATAAGCATAACGACAAAAAAAAAACAGTTAATTTTACGGTTATGGATTCACAAGTATCACACCCTCATGGCCATGGTACTTACGAGCATGACCCCCACAGTGTAGCCCTGCCTCCTCGTAAGTACTTTGTTTATTTTCGTAATTTTTGAGTTCTCTGTTTTATTTTTGTGTTAATGTGTTTGTGAATTTTTTTTTGTTGCAGTGGTGGAAGGTGAAGATGAGCATCACCATGAGGAGAAGTCAGTGTTGAAGAAGGTGAAGGCAAAGGCCAGGAAGATCAAGGAAACGATAACTGGCCATGGTCACAACCATGACCATGATCATGATTATGATTATCATCGTGATGAGCGTCATATTCCCGATGATCATGATCTTTATGAGGAGGATGAAGAAATGTCTGAAGATCCAGAAGTTCATGATGCAACAAGTGTGTTTTGCTTTAATTAATTAATCATATATATGCATTAAACTACCAAAGTAAGAACGGGAATTAAACCATTGGTCCATATAATTTTTCTATTGTTTATTGCTAATCTTTGAAATTACTGGATTTGATTAGAAAATTGGACTAGGAGTATTCTAGGAGTTTGGCTTTAGTACACATGCATTCAGTTAAGTGTTAACAAATGGGAATTTTTTACGTTGGAAGTTTAAATGATTTAGACTAAGATTTTTGTATGTCCAATTTTTTTTTAGTTGAATATCTTGTAGTTCACAAAAATGTGAGAATGGCTTTGGGAATGGGCTATATATCAAGAGTGTGTGTGTGTTTTTACTTCCTTGTTTTATTGAATCTAAGTAGAATTATTGTGAATATGTGCAGAGTCTGCTCCTGTTAGGAGCGCTATCCTTGGCCAAGTTGAGAATATAGGGCACTCTGGGATCAACCTTGAGAGATCAACAGCCATGAGAGAGGACCCTCAAGCCCCAAAAGAGGGATGCGTGACCAAAGTCACTGAGACAATTATGGTCCTTGCTGTGCCTGGGCATGATGAAAATACAGGGCAATCTAAGGTCAACTTTGGAAAGGCATCAGTCATGGGAGAAGAACCGCACGCATCACAGAATACCCCTGTTGCTCCTGGAGTTAATGGGACCAAAGTCACTGACCCAACCAAAACCTTTGTTCCTGGCCAAGAAGGAAGGATGGGACAACGTAGGGTCAATTTGGAAAGACCTATGGGCTTGGAGGAGGATCCTCATGCGTCTAAGGACAGACTTGAAGGTAATACTCCTCCAAATTATCAAACCAAAGTCACTGATCCTACGGGCACAGGTCAGACCATTTTCTATACTGCAATACTAGTTGCAATAATAAATTTTCAAGAAATTGTTCTTTAATTTAAACTGTCTCTTTCCTAATGATTAGTACTAAAATCTCATCTCTTATATTACATTGTGCCGTATTATGAGAAGGCAAATTTTACTTAATCCAATAAAAATATATATATAGGAACATTTAAGTGTAATAATAATGAGGTATATGTTATTAATTTGATATGAAATTGGATTAAATTGGACTTCAAAGGCAACAATGTTGTAAAATTTGACGACAACATATTCTTCTCCTAGTGATCATATATACTGCCTTGCCCCTCTTTTGAATTTTTATTGATAACCGAGAGACCAATATTTTGTCATTTGGTTTGCTATGGAATGGTGTCTAACTCTGTTAATGACATTGGTCATGGTGTGCCTTAGATCACAGGTGATGGGCGTTTCCAGTAGTTAATTTATTTGCTTTTGCTTAGGGGAACTTGATTAAAGTTCTTAACTGAATGAATTATTATATGCCAATTGCATCAGGTGGTGAGGAAACTGCAGGAATCACCCCAATACTTCAGTCATTTGACAAAATGAAAGTCTATGATGAACCGAAGCCAGAATCTGCTGGAACACACTATAGCTTAATCACTGCAACTCATAATCAGTTCACCAATTTGCCTACTGGAAGCCATGACCAGCTCTCTCCTGAACCAGTTCTCCCAGAGGCCCAATCCATCCAAGACAATTCTCAACTCCCAGAAAGCTTTGACCCCAACAAACCAAAGGACTACATATACGAGAAACCCTCAAACCAGAGTAGCTACACTGAGAAAATCTCTTCTGCTACCTCTTCCATTGCTGACAAAGCAGTCTCAGCAAAGAATGTCGTTGCTTCTAAGCTTGGATACGGTGAGAAAGACAACAATATGAGTAGTGAAGTTCATGAGAGTGGAAATTATACCAAGTCATCATCAGAATCAGCTTCACCAGTGGAATATGGAAAGAAAATTGTTGTAACAGTTACTGAGAAACTGACCCCAGTGTATGAGAAGGTGGCTGAAGCAGGTAGTAATGTGATGTCAAAAGTGCATGGCGGTGGCACTGACAGTACTACTGGGAATGTCGTTGAATCAAAGAGTGCTACTGTGGTTGAAGGGCCAGACAAAGGAGTGTCAGTGAAGGACTATTTTATGGAGAAGTTGAGGCCTGGTGATGAGGATAGGGCGCTTTCTGAAGTGATTTCAGATGCTTTGCATAAGCGAAATGAAGAACCAGAGAAGGCGGAGAAGCGGCCTATGGGGAAGGTGACGGAGTCAGAGGAGGTGTCGAGGCAGTTGGAGACAAAGAGGGATGAGAATTGTGGGGAAAGCATGCAAGAGAGTTTTGTGGATAACCAGGCGCAAGGAAGTGTGGTGGACAGGCTCAGAGGTGCTGTTGGTACATGGTTTAGCTTAAGTGGAGATCCTCAATCTCAAGCTCCTCAATCTCAAACTCCTCAACAGTCGCATGGTAATTATATGAGACTTTTTTTTTTCTCGAAGAGAATTGTTTCATGCTCGTTTTGTACATTTCATATGCACTGCTTCCATAATTTAACGCACCATGCACCCATTTTTACATGTCCATATTTAAAACGTAAAATAACTGATATTCATAGACAATGTACACTAACAAGAAGGATCAATGCCCTCCATTTTCTCAATTTTCTAGCGGTATATTCTAGTGGTGAAGTTTCGTGATATTCTTCCTTTTAATTTTGATAATTCGGTTATACCTTTTACGTTTTTGGACCCAATCAAAGCTGTTGACAATTGGTTTTGTGAGATTGACATGTACAAAAATATTTGGAGAGAGAAATCAGCATGTTTGAAATGTGTTTCTAAAATATCACATTAGTCTTGGTACTAAAGCAATATGTATGTAGATAAACTCACTTGAGTGCTCTTTGTTTTGGAGTTGGAACTGGTTAATTTGATAATTTGATTTCCTCTGTGTTTCATCACAGGTGTTGATCGTATTTCCAATTCTGCTACTGGAAATGCAGGATGCAATAGCCATGCGGCAGAGGGAAGAAGACTTCAAGAGTCGAGCAACTGATGAGAAGAGAGTTGATCTTTAACAGTCTGTTTTTTAATCAAATGCATGGTTTGGTGTGCATGGAATAGTAATAAGTTTATGGACAATGCAGTTGTAGCAGCTATAGTTTATGTATGAATGAATTTGGATTCTGTAAAATTGTGTATGCATTTGTGTAATACTCCTGTATCCGGATTGAGATGTGGATTTTGATGAGTGTGCTGTGCATGTGTTTGTTGAGTTTAACAAATTTCGTTGATCATATTTCCCTTGCAGCCAATAATGTATCTTCACACACGGTTCAAATATCATCTCTTGTGATTATTGAATACAAATCTCCTGTAGGATTTGTATTCTTGATTATTAGAGCTTTGATGAGACTTGAGAATTTTATTGTTTGACTATGATATTTTTAAGGAGCTTTGACAACACTTTCATTGTCCAAATGTAAGTTAAGTAATAATAATCAATAAATTACTGATCTTTGATTTGGAGAGGACTTGGAATTGGAAGGGAGATTCGAATTAACCTATTTTTGAATATTACAAACACAGAACAACGTTGTTTTAAGAGACTTAATGGAGTTTATTTAATGACTATGGAGGAAATGACTAAAATGATTATGTTGTCAAAGTTAATGGACTAAGGGTACGTTTGGTACACTGAATGTAGATTACATTAGAAATAATAATCTTTATTACTAAGAATAAAAATTATTGTAATGGAATAACTATTACTATTTATAAGTTGAGAAATGATTTGCCCACAACATTTTCACAACGTTTTTACAACAAATCTTAAGTGGAAGGTTATTACTAGTTGTTATTGTTAGAGTAAAAAAGTAATCTTTGTGTTAGGTTCAAATTTGAAAATGTTGTAAAAATGTTGTGAACGTAGCATCTCTCTTATAAGTTTGGTTGTTACATATGGAAAGTTTGTAAATGATGATGTATAAAGAAACTTTATATTTTTGAAAATATATTAATTTTAAAACCTATTATAAGTACTAAGGAATAACTATTACATCCATTTTAAAGAGGAATAACTGTTCTTCAATTTAAAAAATAATTATTCCAATGTAATAACTAATCCATGTAATAAAGATGCAACCAAATGACCGAATTGCTATTACACATGAATAATTGTTCCATTACAGGAACTATTACAGTATACCGAATGTACCCAAGTAACAATATTTAAACTTAGTGATATAAAATGACAATTGACCAAATTTATAGAGTGTGAATTCTATTTTTGCTAATATATATTCACAATTATGAATCTTTGAAATTATAAGTTAGTTCATTAGTGGTAGTCTTTTTTCTGGAAAAACAACTATAAGGTATTATACTATTATCATATGTATCTCTCACATTGTGAAAATCTATAACGCAATTGTGGGGCCTACAAATTGTAGAAGAGGAATTTATATACTTAATATATAAGATAATTATTTCAACAACAACAACAACTATGTTTTAGTCCCAAAAATTTAAGATTACTATTCATTATGAACAAAGAAAATAATTATACTCCAATATTTTGATAAAATTCTCATAAATATGCATATTATGATAAGCTGTAATTTAGTACCAAAATCATTTATCATTATCACATAATTAGAAATTATTCACAAAAATTTTTTAAAATTGAAAAAAAAAAAAAAACAGATTCTAAAAGAAAACTCGTAATTTTAATCTTAGGTCAAACTCTAATTTTGGTATATTTGTCATAGTTTCAATTTTGTCCCTATACATTCAATTGTGTCAATTCATTTTTCAATTGTGTCAATTTATATTAAGAAATTAGCTTAATTAAGATTAAAATTAACTTAATTAGTTTTAAAATTGATGGATAAAATTATCAATTGATTGTTAAAGAATAAAATAATGATACTAAATGTATAGTCACGAAAGTGAAATGATGCCAATTGTTGGAGAAAAATAAGTGCTGCTTGGATTAATTTTTTTTTTTTGAGAAACCTTGGATTAATTTATAGCATTCTTGAGTGTTAATTTACAATTGGATTCATTACACTTGCGTTTAGTACTAATAGTTAGTGAAAAAGTAAAGCTGTTGTGCACTATTCACAAATTTATACCCAAAATGTCAAGTATGTTATATTGTGAAATTGGATATGAGTATAATTTTTCATTTCCAAAAGTAAAGAGTAGTATGTTCATAATCTTTTCACAACAAATTTTAAATAGTAAGTTGCTATTTGTTCTAAATTGAACTCACTTTGGAAATTACTTTTTTGCCCATAGTAACAGTAAGTACCAACATGCTAAGTAAGATTTGTTGTGAAAATATTATGAACATAACATTTTTTTTTATATAAGATAAAATTTTAATCTAGTCTAATCTAATTGTATATGTGTGTGAAGTTTCTCTTTAGAGACTTGAATCTTGGCCTTTGCCCTCCACATCCTACAAACACTTATACTTATAGAGTGACTATCGCGCTAAAAATGTGCAGTGATAACATAACATTTCTTAAAATAAGTGTAATTATCTGTTTTTGGAGGTAAAACTATAATTAAAAATTGTGCATTCAACTCACAATTTCAGTTCAAATTCACTAATGTAAGGCTAGTGTGCATAATTAACACCGGGGTTAAAAGTAAAATCAGGGTCCTAAAACAGTGTAATTTTGCTGAAATACCAAAATCTCCTCCCCATTCCCCGTGCCACGAAGGGCATTTTTGCTCTCTCTCCCAAATAGAGGGCAAAATTAGAGTGTTCCATTTCCTCTCTCTCTCTCTCTCTCTCTCTTATACCCAGCAAAAACCTCAGAACTCAGGTGGGACTTTTAGAGCCAGCTCGAAGTGACTGTAGCTTAATTTCAAGTAAGTCCTCCGCCACAATCTTCAATCCTGTACTTTTTTATTTTCCAACGAATCAAACTCATATACTTCACAAGGAAGAGCTGCACTCGATGAACATTTCTTATTATTCGATTCAACCCCATTTGTGTATCTGGGTCTTTTCATTTTAATGGCTATCGCTCATTTTTTGGAGCTCTATATGCTAAGAATTCTTTTTCTGTTACTGGGTTTCTTGGATTTGTTAGCTACTTTCAATTTTCATGAACTCTATATTCCTATTTGGTCCAAGACTAGTTCACAAGTTGTCATGTTTTTTGGTCGTTTCGAGGAAATTGTGCGACCGGGGTTTTGATGGGGATAAGGTTGATAATGGGTTTGGATGCATTGAGGAATCCTTGAAAACTATGTGGAAATATTCGGATTCTGATCCCATTTTGGATGAAAAACCCAATACCAGTGAGGATGGGAGTTCCATCCCGGGCCATTTCTCGGTTAGGCAGAGTTTTTTTGATAATGTAAAGAGTGATGCTAATAGGGTTCTTGATATTCTTGAGCAAGATGGGCCGGGGTTCGATACCAAATTGGCTCTAGAAGAGTTGTGTGTAAGGGTTTCGGGGCTGCTTGTGAGGGAAGTTCTGTTGGGAATTTTGAGGAATGTAAATTATGCGAATAAGATGCGGTGTGCAAAATTGGGGTATAAGTTTTTCGTGTGGTCTGGTCAGCGGGAGAATTATAGGCACACAGCAAACTCTTACCATTTAATAATGAAGATATTTGCAGATTGTGAGGAGTTTAAGGCAATGTGGAGGCTAGTTGATGAGATGATTGAGAATGGGTTCCCAACTACAGCTCGTACGTTTAATATACTTATATGTACTTGTGGTGGGGCGGGATTGGCTAGGAAGGTTGTGGAGAGGTTCATTAAATCAAAGACGTTTAACTTTAGGCCATTCAAACATTCATACAATGCGATTCTACATTCCCTTCTTACGGTTAACCAGTACAAGTTGATTGAGTGGGTGTATCAGCAGATGATAGTTGAGGGTCATTCTCCGGATATTTTAACGTATAATGTTGTCATGTGTGCAAAGTATAGGTTGGGGAAGTTGGATCAGTTTCATAGACTGCTTGATGAAATGGGTAGGAGTGGTTTTTCTCCAGACTTTCATACATATAATATTCTTCTTCATGTCCTGGGTAAAGGTGACAAGCCGCTTGCAGCTCTTAATCTTTTGAATCACATGAAGGAAGTAGGTTTTGATCCTAGTGTTCTTCACTTCACCACGTTGATAGATGGACTTAGCAGGGCTGGAAATTTGGATGCCTGCAGATATTTTTTTAATGAAATGACAAAGAATGGGTGTATGCCAGATGTGGTTTCTTACACTGTAATGATCACAGGATATATTGTGGCCGGGGAGCTAGAGAAAGCTCAGGAAATGTTTGATGAGATGATAATCAAGGGACAGCTTCCAAACGTATTCACATACAATTCCATGATTCGTGGTTTTTGTATGGCTGGGAAATTTAAAGAGGCGCGCTCAATGCTTAAGGAAATGGAATCTAGAGGTTGTAATCCAAATTTCCTTGTGTACAGTACCCTAGTGAGTAATTTGCGAAATGCTGGAAAGCTTTCTGAAGCTCATGAAGTAATAAGACATATGGTGGACAAGGGACAATATGTCCATCTACTTTCAAAGATCAAGAAATACAGGAGATGCTAAAGTGGCAAACTATTTATCTGGAGATTATTCATGTAACCTCATAGCAACATAACTTATTCATCCAGCTCAGTTAGAAACCATGTACCTGTTGGCAATTTCAGTCATAGAAGCAAAAAGAGTAAAGTTTGCACAACTTTTTTTCCCCTAATATTGTTATGATTATCTTTTCCATGCTTAGTGATTGATATATAAAAAAGAGCGAGTAGGTCCATGCTTTCTTAATTTGTGAAATTTTTTTCTTTCATGTGATTGATTGGATCAATACTGAGTTGAAATAGTCATTCATTTCTTAAGCTTCATTGTCTTTGAAAATCAGCAGTTCCTTCAAGTTCTATACATACTGTAGATGTATTTTCAGTTATTACTCTTCCTTATCACTTACGTTTTTTCTGGTATTATCAGGAGTCAATAAGATCTGTAGATAAACATTCATCCTTTTACCATAGCGATGGTTTAAGGTTTGATCAGTAGTGCATGAAATAATGAACATTTTCTAGGGAGGAGTTGAATAATAGAGCTGATATTGATGGAAGATTTGCGCTTGAATCCCAATAATGAAGCAACTCTTATGAAGTGATAACTTTATATTTCTCTAACTATGTCCACTCATCTATCTCTCCGCATAAAATACAAGAAACTTAAATCTAACGATTAAAAGGAAAATTAGAAACAACCTGCTTGTCTGAAGCATGCAGAGTCTATTAGGTATAGAATATTTATTACTAGTCAGTTGTTAAAATTCAGGTCTCTCCTACTACTTGTAAAAAAAAAGAGAGGTACTCTGTTATGAAAAAACAAATCCTTCCACCTGAAAGTTTCTAGCTCAAATACCTATGTTTGTAGTATGGATTTTAATTGACTTGCTCAAATAGTTAAACAACATTTCTGCAGCTCAACTAATACATCTTGTGAAACTGTGAAAATGCCTTAATGAGAACTGTATTCATTTTCTATTATGAAAATATTGCTTTATTTTCACAAGCAAGGATTTAGTGACAAACAGTATGTAGTTTATGCCAATGAGCTCTAGCTCAAGTAGCACTTCCTCCCCCCCTAAAAATCTGGGTTCAAGATTGACTTGTCACAAGTGTAGCTTAGCAATAAAAAGAAAAACATAGCTTATATATGTGTGTGTGTGTAAATCTTTTGTTAAAATTTTAATTTGGTTTACTATTGTTGTGCAAGTGATATTCAAAGTTGCAACATCCCTAGTTTTTCATGCCTAATCATGTGTTCTAAACCTTTCATACCTTTTTCCTTACAATTATATCCTTTTCTTTGCCTAAAAGGGTCACATCCTACCAATCATGGTGTACCTGATGCTTATCCCGTACTTTCCTTGAAGTATCACATATGTATTCATAGTTTAAAGTATTTTCAAAGTTATGAAACATTTATGAAGCATGTGATGTGATGGAAATATCTAAAGAAATACCATATCATTGTTAAGTATCTGAAACATTTAGAAGTATTGACGCGAAGCAGTTGTACCTAATCATGGAAATCCGACTGAAGTGGGTGCTATGCTGATTTGACTAATGCTTCTGTCTTATGTTTCCAAACTTTAGTTACTGTTCAATGCTAGCAAAAATTGCTCTGAATAGCCTCTCATCATTCAGTCAATTACATGGCCATTGACATTTGAGAAGTGCAGAAGGCCAGTTGGTGTTATATTGTTAAATGGTAATCTTGGACACCTGATGCCTCTCCCATTTCTGCATTTCTTTTCCATGGGTCTTATACCGTTTGGTTTTCTTTTTGTTGTCTAGTGGGTAGGTAGGCGATTACTATTGTTGTTCACCTTTTGTGCCATGTTATAAGTATTATTCTGGAAAATTGAGTACCATCTGTTCTTGTTTGCTCATTTTGCTTAGTATAGTTCTTTTACTCTTTGTTATGTTGGTGTAATTAGACTGCCATTCCTTTTGACCTTCATGCATTTTTGCCTTGTGTCAATTTGTAGCTATATTGAATATATTTTAAGACACTTGCTTTAGGATCTTTACTTTTCATGGATTGTTGGAAATCTTTTGACCATTTTGGCTTTCCCTTCATTCTTATGTGATGGTGAAATATCTTCTAAAGCTGATTATGTATTCAAAATTTAAAATTGAGAAAAAGCTAGGCCAAAAATTTTCGATTGAGGACAAAATGGGGAATTTGTCTACATGTATCTGTGGTGGCTTGAGGAGGATTTGTAGATCAAGGGTTTAAAGTTCTAGAGAAAAGGTTAAGGCTCAAATTGGCTACGGTTTGATTAATTTTTATAATGGTTATTTGGTAGAGAAAATATGTGGTTTTTATGATTTTGATAGGCAAGAGAAAGGGCTTGACTTGGGATTGTGAGGATGAAGGAAAAGAGAGTAATGGATGGCATTCAAGGGCTGTATGAACAGTATCCACAAATGGTAGTACAAGAAAGAGAAGAAGAAATGAGAGGAGAAAGTGAGAAAAGAACACACAAAGACCAACATGTCTCAATGCTCAAAACACAATATTTTGAATAATTAACTCCATCTATTCTTCTAGTACATTGAACATGAATATAAGGACTCAATCTATTGATTCTATTATCATGGGTGGGGTTCTGTATCAGAGGTTTACTCACTAGGGGTGGGTCCAAAGGGCTCTTCCCTGGTGAGGATCCACATCACCAAAAATATATAAGTACTCTTTCTTGTATTTGTAGTGTCAGGAATCCTAGTTTGACAAGTAAATTAAAATCCTAATAATGTAATAGCTAATAAAATACTAACTTGGACTCAAAGAAAATAAAACTTGAGATACTTAGGATCTCAACAAATTCTAGACTCAAACAAATTATTAAATACCCTTAATTCACAGGGATTGTTGAAATTATGGTCTTGCCCATAATACATAATTTACCATAACTTGTTAAATAAAACCCAAAAGAAAAAAATTTTAGCTTATGACATATATAACTAGTCCTTTAAAACTACAAGACTTTTACTTCAACTGGGCTTCACATGTGGGCCCCATAAAATAAGTCGTAAATAGAAGAATTTAAAAAGTAGTAACAAATTAATCTTCTATGGCTGCATCAATTGCTGATGGTGGTTTCCACTCAAATACTCCAGTTCATTCTCCCAAAAGGAAGAAATTACACCATTTTCTTGCTGGTCATCTGTAAGGGATGTTTACCCACCATTGATGCCTTGGCTGGTAAATTGGATATACTTTGATTTGTTTTTATGAATCTACCTGCTTACTAATGATTGTAACTTTAATTAGTTTGTATGAAGTTTCTTTAGACTTCATGAATTTGTTTAACTTCATGGTTCAGTCAAATTGGAGCTTATGTTCCTCAAACTTCCATGAATTAATGTCCTCTCCAGGACCTTAAATCCTTGAGTGCAATGATTTGTATACACACCTGCTCTTTACTGGTGATATCCAAGTCTTAATTTCTTGGATGACCCAAGTTAAAAGATTGAGATTTTGCTTCTTCTTCTCTCTAATATTTTTTTAGTAATGATACTTATGTAGAGGTAAACTGAAAAGCAATTAAGGTTGTTTTGGTTTTGCAGCATGGGTAGGATAAGGGTGATGCTGTTGGTTGTTGGGGTAAAGTGTGATAGAATTAAAGTGGAGTTGGTTATGAAGGTGTGGGGTGCATGGTGTCTAAGATTGGTCCCACTAGTAGTGGTAGTGGTGTGCATCATGGCGGTTTTAATGTAGAAATGGTGGCATCAATGGCATAGCATAGGTGAGGCAATAGTTATGGTTTTGTGTGTAATATAGTAATTCAGAGGCAGTTGTGGTCAGAATCTGAGTTAGAGTTGGTGGTAGTGGAGAACCATGGTATGATAAGGTAGTGATAGAAGTTAAGTGGTATCAGAGTCTGTTAGAGTTGGTAGTGGCGAACCATGGTATGATAAGGTGGTGATGGAAGTTAAGTGGTACCAGCGTCTGAGTTAGAGCTGGTAGTGGAGAACCATGTTATGATATGGTAGTGATGGAAGTTATGTGGTGTCGATACTGCTGATGATGACAATGCATGATGGTGTATATGTTTCATGTCATTTAACAATTGCATTCCACCCAATAAGGATGGTATTTGTTTTTAAATGATGTGGCAATGTGGCAGCATATAATGTACGCCTTTATTGTAAAAGACTAAATATTTACCATTATTATCCCTCTCCATTTGAAACAAATGGAAATGATACTAATAATTGCAGGACTCATGCAACAAATTGATACTACAAAGTGCAAACTATGTCTAGCGTAAAACGTGTTGTTGATCAATAAAAGTTCCTAACTTTATCTTGTCAGAGAGAGAGAAAGCATTCCCACTAAAGGCTGAGGATTGTATGATACACTAAACCTGTATTATTGATATATATATCAATGGCATCGGAAATCTCTAAAGGTGTTGTTTTTGTATTACCTTTGTTTAATTTCTCTAGTTTATGTGACCAAAATAGAAGTAAGAGATTATTAGGTGCAGTGAGTCTCTATTTCTTACATGAGATGTGCTACCACTAACACTGAAATCAGCTGGGATATTGCAGGCCAATGCGTTATTTTCCAGTGGCATCAACCCAGTCATCATTGGTGAACTGCAATCCTGAATCAAGCATCTGACTCAGTAGAATCTTAAAATTTGTGGCTGAAAATTTGGGATGGGGGTACCCTTTGGCTATTGCTTTGCATATGCATGTCTACCAACATTTTGTTGCACTGTAACCTCAAGGATTCCTGAGTGTATTTCTTCCACTTCTAATATTCCAGATGATCATTGAACCGCTACAATTTCCAGTCATTCACCAGGTTGAGTTCTCATGGCAAGTTGTTGCTGTTATTTGAGTAGTTTCTTTAATCCAAAGATAACAAATGGCTCCAGTCATTTGCCAGCTTGAGTTCTCATGGCCTGTTGTTGCTGTTTTTTGAGAAGTATCTTTAATTCAAATATATCAAATGGCTGACACCCCAAAATATTGGAACTAAGGTGTAATTGTTGTATAACAAATGGCCTCACAACCCATAAGCATCTGTGAGGTTGATATCTTATGTCCATACAAATCCACTGTTACAGTGACCATGTCCTGTTATTGTTTTAATTGTAATAAGTTTTGTCTTGTAGAGCTATATACCCTCCTGGAAAAGCATGGAAGACTTAGTATATTCATTCAAGTCTATATAATTTGTACTTATCACTGAGTTACTAGCATGTCTTAAGTTCCAATCCAGAGCTCTCTCTACTTTTTACATGATGACCTAATGCAAGGAATTTACATGATTGTCGGCTTGAGCAGTGTTTGACCTCACTTTCTCACATATAGACAAAAAAGGCTAGGCAGGTACTTGAGCCATTGAGTCAGCAATAATGTGGTTTTAAGGTCAGGAATATTTTCTCCAATGAACATTAGTAACTATGGATTAGAATTTACTTGCAAGACATATGCTGAAATTGTTTTGGAGATACAGACATATATATGTAGACGATCAGACACGCAAACACATATATGCGTTGGATTCATGCTATAGTTAATGTGACTCTTTGTAATATTGAATCATTTAAAAAAATTGTTTAGAATTAATATTTTGTCAAGTCTACAGTTGGATTAAATTCTTTTCATGTGCTCATCATGCATGAAAAATTATACATTAATCGGATATCATGCACCATCTTTTTTTTCTTTTTCTTTTTTTGATAAGTATCATTTACCATCCAATTTAAAATTCATAGATTTAGTAGATTTTTATATTACAAGAAAAATTTATTTTTGAATATTTTCTAAATGCGGCAGTTTTAGTGTGCGATTGGATACCGCTTTTTTTGCTGAAAACTAAAAATAATAAAAAAAATATTTTTTGATCACTATTTATTAATGAATTTACTATGCATTTGTCGCTGGACTTAAAAAAAAAAAAAAAAAAAAAAAAAAAAAAGCCAAAAACACATACGTGGACGTGGCTAATCCAAACGGAGCTTTAGGATCCATTTGGATAGAATTTATTATTGAAAACTAAAAATATTGTAACAAAATAATTTTAAAATATGTTAATAGTGTCGTGGGACTCATTGCATTTGGTGATTCCAAACAGTGGGATCCACGGCTACAGTAGCCAAGACTGAAGACAAATCGTGTAGCTTTTTGACCTGAGTGCACCGTTTCAATAAAACAAACCATGCGTGTACTGTTCATGACCCAAATCTGTTGGAGAAACGCGTTGCTACTTGAGAAGAGGATAAACGGTGCGTTTTGGTATTACCACACCCATCATCACCCAGGAAACACACACAAGCTCTGATTACAACGACACGGCGCGCGTTGGATTCTCGTCTCCAACGGCTAATTTCTCAGTACAACAATTCTGATTAGGTAATGCAAACTGTGTTGCTCCTATATTGGAGGAGATTACTTGTTCAACCTTAAACAGAGTCCCCTGCTCCATCTGGGGATTACCTTTCTCCCTTCTTCAATCCAAAACCAATCTATAACCCCATGGTAGTTGGTGATGAAGTTAGTGGATACCGTGAAAAAAACAAAGTGTAGTCTCAGCTCTTAGAGCGGAAAAATGAGTCGTGAGTTGGATATTGTTTTCTTCTTTTGCATATTTTTTAGTTGAGTTGATTGTGTCGGAATTGTCTGTTGAGCCTTGTCTTCAACTGTGGCGGATCTTTTTTTTTAATGAAATCTTACTGATTTATCAAAAAAGAGAAGATTTGTTTTCCTTTGAAATGGAGTTTTTTTTTTTTTTTTTTTTTTTCATGTTGTTTAAGAGATGGGCATTGGATGCATATGCCAGATGTTGATAGAGTTTGGAAGGGTAACTTTCTTTTGGGCCTGATTACCTTGCCTATACCCTTGGGTGGAAGCAATTATAAGAGAAGTGTTTTTAACTCCTTCGGGTGTCAACAGCACCTCAGGGTTCCCCCTCCCTCCATGCTGTGTCTTTCGATTAATTTCCAAAATATAAAATAATTTTATTATTAATTATGTTTTCTTGGCTACAAAATGCTTAAAATTTGAAATCCGAAAATATATAAGTTCTTTTCTGTTTTTCTTATTTTTATTAGTTATATTATAATTTCAATTACAAGATTTAAAATAAAATTTTAAATGAAGGCTAAGTATGTTTGTATGTTTAGGGACTATATAGCAACACAAACAAGAAACAAATTATACTCATCTTTCTGCTATATTTTTTCTATTTTGACTTTGCCCTATAATTAATATACTTTGATGGAATAATTGAATTATAATAGTGAATAAAGTATATGAGATAGAAAGGCAAACTCCATACAATCTAATACTATATAATATATGTATACTAAAAATATTGGAGAATTTAATTTCTGTAAAGATAAAGATTTTTTGATAACACAAATATTTTGCCAATACTTGGATATGATACTTATTGGAGACCAATAGTGACAACTATAAAACCTCCTACCAAATGTATGAAGTTTTAGCAAAATCCTAATGATGTAGTTGTCAAGTCACAAAAATGGCATTTAGAACTAGAGAGATAGTTACTCATTTTCGACATTGGCATATGTTTCTCTTGAAAAAGAAAAATGGAGGATAAGGTACATATGTAAGTAATCAATATACCTGAAGAAATAAGAAAGCTAAATAACATCAACCTAATAAGCAATCTCATTTAATCTATCATCAATTTACAAAAATATCCCATCTCTTTTCAAATTTTATTTGAACTTTACTCTCCCACGAATTCCCCCATTGGAATTATGTAATCATTCCAAATTCACCATTAATAAGTATTGGTCTCAAGAGAAATTCATGGTAAAATGGTGGGATACATTCAAAATTGCTAGAGTACTCACTTTTATTCAACAGCTAACAACTTCTTGAGCGAACAATCTCAATTTTTGATTGAAAGATCAAATATTCAATCAGAATTTTACCAAACATTCTCCAAGAAAGTGGTAAAGTAAAAACCAAAGGGTGCCCTCTCTCAACTCAATGGAGAAAATGACAAAAATAGTAACCAAGAAAGTTCAAGTGCAGCACCTAGAAATTGAACCCCCGGCTAGGCTATAGATTCACATTCACAACATGCAATTTACTATTGCTGACTGACTGACTATTAGCATTCAATCAATCAAAACGTGGCCTAAAGATCAAAACTTTGTAAAAAGAAATCAAATGAACCCATTAACAAGAACTGAAATTCAGCAAATGAATAGAGAGGACTAAACTTGCACTCTATCAAATCAAATGAACTAAATTCCAGCAAATGAAAAGAAACCCATTAACAAGAATTGAAATTCGAACAAAATAGGATAGAAAATAGTGAAAAAAAAATTGAGAACACTCACCTTAGGGAAGTGGGTTTCGCTTTTTTTCTTTTGCTTCTAGTTTTTGAGCTTAGGCTAATTCAACTTCTCTTTCATGTGTGTCCCAATTCCCAACTGCCATTCATTTCAAGTTTCAAGGAGTACTGTTATGGGTGGGAGAGGAATAAAATTGGGGAAGAGGGTGAAATGAGTTTATGGAAGGAAGAGTACACCAGAGGGAACCCGATCTTCGCTAGCATCGCACTGGATTCTCTTCCTCGTGGATTTCTCTTCTGAGCTCTTCATCAATGTCGAACCAAATTGTCTTTCTCGTGGATTTCTGTGGTGGGCGTGGACTTCTCTTCTCGAAGACACAGGCTTTAGGGTGGGAGAGGAGTGAATAGAAGGGGGGGGGGGTAAAACAACCAAAAATGCGTGCATAATACTTTCAGTTGAGCTACAACAGTTAGCCCTAAAAATAATCAGCTAGTGTTTTAAAATTATTTACTATAGTGTTTTCAGTTTTCAGCAAAATCAGCGGTATTCAAACGAACCTTTAATCTTTAAAAATGATGAGCATGTAAAGATTATGTAATCCAATGGTGCATTTGGAAAATTAATGATCAAATGGAAGGTTATTGAGTAATATAATATTGTAAAATATTTACACCAGCTCTCTCTCTCTCTCTCTCTCAAATAGAGTTACAATATAAATCATGTTCATTTCATACTGAAAACCAAATCCATTATGACTGAAATAGCTTTAGGCTAGTAATAACCTAATTGTGAGGCATAAATTAAAATACAAAACGAAGAACAGCCTCTCTCTCTTATATGACTCTTAAAAGCTTTCCTATCCCTACAGAGATGCTTCAAGGGGAAATTCTTTTTAATAGGTAATACAGAAGGACAATCTTGTTGTGTATTGGCTGTGGAGCCCAGTAAGGAATTATGAACTTATAGGTGCATACATTGCACAATTCTGGTAGTTTAAATGGGGCGTTTTTTATAAAATAACTATAAAATCCAAACTATATCATTAGTAAGCCAACGTTTGAAACTATTTGAGTTTCTAACAAATCGAATCCAATGGACTCGATTTTGGGCTTATAAATCGAGTACTTTGTACTCGATTTCTCCATTGTGCCAACAGCTGAGGTGGACAAAGTGTCCACCTATAAATCGAGTTCATTGAACTTGTTTTTTAAAATCGAGTCCAAAGGACTTGAGTTGTCGTGTCTGGTCCCACCACCTCAAGCTTTCAGGTGCCTGGTCACATGATCTCTTTAATGTCTGGTCGCCAAATGTACAAATCGAGTGAGTTAGATTCGATTTCTATTGAAGGGAAATCGACTCTATTGAACTCGATTTTGACGAATAGTCTCCAGCCCGTCCATGTGTCATGTGGGTCCCAACTGGGACCTTTTTCCCCCCTTACCTAGCTCACACCCTCTCTTCTGCTCCCACACCATCTCTTCTGCTCTCACAACTTTCCTCTCTTCACTCACACAACTTGCCTCTCATCACTCACACTCAACTTTCATCAACTCTCACAGGTATTATTGTTTTTACAATATTGAAAATATTTTTTTGTTAGTTAATATTGTGGTTATTTGCTAGGTTATTTTTTTAAAGAAACAATTAGATCACATTAGGAAAATTTTTGTTTTTTAGTTTGAAAATTTTTGTTTTTTTTTTTTGTTAGTGTTAAACATTGTGATTAATTTATTTGTTAGTATATTGTGAGTAGTTTATTTGTTAGTATATTGTGATTATTTGTTAGTTTTTTTTAAAAAAAAATTATTTTTATGATTGATTATTGGGAATACTTAGTACTAAATATTGTGATTAATGTTATTAGAAATATTGTTTTTTTTTGGTTTGTGTAAATATTGTGATTAAATTATTTGCTATGTTTTTAAAAAAAATTAATATTGTGATTAATTATTGGGAATTTTTAGTACCAAATATTGTGATTAATTATGTTATTACAACATATTGATGCACAATTTGTTTATTTTTTGTTAGTGTAAATACTGTGACCAAAACCAACTAACAATCACTCCAAAATTATGGCAATTCATGAAGTAATTCGTAAGTGCATTTGGTTTAGATTGGTAATTCAACATGTTTGATAAAATTGTGGATTATCCTTAATCAAAGATAACCCCCATAATAGTATACAAAGACAATGTTGCTTGTATCACTCATATTAGAGGGAGCTATATAAAATGTAAACAAAACCAAACATATTTCTCCCAATACCACAATGCACACAAGGTCCATAAGAGATAATATTTATGTCAATAAGATAGAATCAACTAAATAGAAAAACTAGGTAAATAGAAGACAACAACTTGAAACTACTACGTAAGTTCGGGTGACATTGCAAGGAGAAAATTGGCATATAACACCCATCTTCAAACATATTCGTTAGTTAACATCGTTTTCAAGTTAATTAGCAAACTAACATCTCAAGTTTCTTAGACTCGATTTCACTGTAGCAACTCGAGTCTCACAAACTTGACCATCATGTGAACTCGACTCTCTAACACTCGATTTCACTAAAACAAAAACAAAACCAGAAGGAGAAAATTGGCATATAACACCCATTTTCAAACATATTCGTTAGTTAACATCGTTTTCAAAGTAATTAGCAAACTAACATCCCGAGTTTCTTAGATTTGATTCACTGTAGCAAACTTGAGTTCCATGTGAAATCGACTCTTTAACACTTGATTTCCCTAAAACAAAAACAGAACCACAAGGAGAAAATTGGCATATAACACCCATTTTCAAACATATTTGTTAATCAAAGTAATTAACAAACTAACATCCCGAGTTTCTTAGACTCGATTTCTTTTGTCCTAAGTCATGCTTGGTCGCTTACAACAATTGGGAAAAGAACTTCCCATCCAAAAAAAGAAAAGAGAAAATTTTGAATCAAGACTGAAAATTCAAGGGTTTTTTTGGGTGTCTCATGCAACTGCTAATACTGTATCTCGATATCTCCAAAGAATGTTATGTTTGGACATTGGTTTTCAGAATATCATTTCTTTCGAAGGAGAAGGGGGTTTGCTATGCTTTCTTATATTTCTATATGTAGGATATGACTTTTATCATTGATACTAACGGGAAGAACTGAACTATTATGGCAAGAAAATGTTTAATTCAAATGGAGAATTTAGGCAAAAATTATAGCAAAAATATCATTTGATTCGTTGATCCCAAAAAAGAAATAAGTAACGTTCCAAAGTTGAGTGAGGAATGGGAAATTCATGGAAGAGCTTTGGTTTTGTGTCTGTGTGTGTATATATATATATATATTAACATCTTCATTCTCTTTTTTTTTTTGTGTGGCTACTTTACTGTTTGTGACAAAGGGATGTAAAGGATGCTGCACATGTAAAATTTCTATCTGCAGCACTGTGATTCACCATAAAACCTGGGTCTCTAGGAGATTCTAGAGAGAATTTTATTAAAGCTTATAAAAAGGCTACAATTTCCATTTCCTACAAACGTCAGGAATGTTAATTATTATTTTCAGTCATCTTCTGAGAGGATTATTGGTGCTATACTTGCACGCTTGGACAGATGTACAACATATTTATTTGCTTTCCAGACAAAATACACAAATAGACTATAGGATGCCAAGTGCAACTGCGCTTGAGTTCAGTTCTCATAAGACGCAAACAACATGACACACTGAGCCATATGCGGGAAGTCAGTATTAAGAGATTGATTATAAAGAGACTAGAGAACTTTGCTTGTAATTCTGCATGGACTCAATTACTCAAATCAAAGAGATCTTTGTGGTCTAGGGAACAACCATTCTCACATTTGACCAATAACTAGGGTTAATTTGCACTTCCCTTTAAATATGGTGTAGTTGTAGTAAGGTCCATCTACTTCAAAACTGAATACTGTCCTCCTCGACTAGTAATAAGCACATAAGCAGTTGCAGTGCTAGAGGATTTCGTTAAATTTGATGGAAAATTCAAATTCCTATTAGATATGTTTTTCAAAAAATTTGGGAAGGAAGGAAGAACAGTAACAGTGGCCAACAAAGGATTAGAAGAGGCAGGTACACCTAGGGGTCAATTTCCTGAGGTAATTCTTTTACTTAGGTGTTTCCTGTATTGGATATATATCTTATTCACCCAAAAAGAAAGGTTTGCAAAAAGAAGAATTCTACAACATTCCCTTTAAAAATCTCAGTGTTACTAGAAAGGGAGCAAATTATTCAGACTCAAAAAGCTTAATCAGGCTAGTGGTTGATGAGAGAAATACCAAGTATTTTCATATGTTGGTGAACAAATGAAAACTTAATAATAGAATCTTAAGGCTCAAAATGGCAGATGATCAATGGATCAACAAGGAGTAGTGGACCATTTTAGTGGAATCCATATTAATTCTCTGTAGAACATATTTTGAGTGAACTTCAAGCAAATAGACATGCAGTGCCTAGACACTGATCAATAGCAGTACTGTATGCCCTCTCAAAGGTCCTTGGGTCCAAATGGATTTCAAACATTATTTTATCAGAAATATTGGAGAATCATGATAAATGTGGTGAGGTATGCAGTCGCAATGCAATGCTGGTGTTAGCAGAAAAAGGATCCAAAATTGGCAAGGATAGTAGTGGCATGTCATTTTGATTTCCAAAAGAAACAAATGGAGGGCAATTGCTTATGTGTGCAAAGACAGAGACAGATCATGCAATACGGTACTATCAGTATGCCACTATTGGGAATGCAACACAAAAGGATATTGTAATCAACTTAACTCTATCACCAGTTGACTCTACTACTAAGGAAAGGATTCAGAAGCATCCAATTTTTATTTTTTAGTTTATTTTTTTTAATAAGGAATCACAAGCATCAGTATCCTATCAAGGAACTGCAAGGTGTGCAAATGTTAGTTAAATGGCTGCCATGGTTGGATCAGATGCGGTGTCCTAGTTTTCTGGCTTATCTGGTTTTGTTTCACTTACCAATGAATTTTTGGAGTTGAAAATAAAATGGATATCTCACTTTCCATAAAATCTTTTAACCTTGATAATCTAGTTAAAAAGTTACAAAATTGCATTGCAAAATTTATTATCTAGGCAGTTGGATGCGAGAACTTTAGTAAAGTATAAAACATATGCTGAATATAGTATAATAAACCTAACTTTGAATAAATAGTACATAAATTGAAGCTTCCACAAACAGAAAAGTAAAAATTTTGTTTACTTCATGTCAATTAACAATAGCAGGTCACTTAAACAATTTCCTGGATCAGAATAGCATTGTCTTCTGGTTCCCTTGAAGAAAATGCTTGAGAAGCTGTTTATTGGAATTTCTGTAGGAGACAGTCTTATATCTTATAAACTAATTGATAAATCTTGTCAAACAAACTACATACTGCATAGAGTACTAAATTAGCCGTGTAGTAAAGACACTGATATATTTGTTGGTATGAATGACGCAGTACCCCCACGATCAGGATTGGACAAAAATTAATAATGAATAGCCAAAAGGGAGAAATGATGGTATAAACACACACACACACACAAGAAGCAAAACATTTTTTCTTGTCATGGGTATGAAACTCCTAAATAGAAACCATTAAAATCAAGTTAAGCACCATTTTCTTCACTGAAACAAAGGGTAAAGGGGCAGCTAGACATGGAGGACAACAAAAGCCATTAAAATCAAGGTGAACATTATAGAAACTTAAGTCTTCACTAATGTAGTACAATGTTATTTCTTTACAGACACAAATAAGAATCAAAGTGCTAATCAGCCCATTGATACTGAAGCAACAAAATTACCCACAAAGGAAACATGACAAATTGGTACATCACTTGATAAATCCTAGATGAGTTTTCATGTCTACAACTAAAAACTTATATTTTTGCCAACATTTCTAACTTAATATTATTTCAATAGTTATTAAAAAAAAAAAAAAAACAGCTAAATCTATTGGGGTATAACAACATCCTCAGCCTTATATAGTTTCGGCGAGGAATTCAAAATTTAACTATTCAGGAAGCTAAAGAGATCCACAAGCATTTCATAAGCCTAACCCATTTTGCAAATTTTGATTACTACAAGTCTACAACTAATGAAATTTGTATCTGATGATGCAATGAAATTCAGTAGGCTGGATGCTTTAGATTAGAAAGGACTACTGGCTGTCTTGATGGCCTGAAAAAGAAAGAACAGTAATCAGAGGTGACCGGGGTTGTAGGCCAATAACCCTCCGATGACAAAGTTAGTTTTCTCTCTATTATTTTGGAGTTCTAATTTTTCAGGAATCATAAAAACGTACCTTTGTTTGGTCTGAATAAGCGTTTATATAGTGTCCTAAGAGCAGTTATTAGGTTCGTAACCTCTCACGGATTTGAGGAGATGTGTGGGTTCAAGGATAACTTCCTCAACTGTTTAGGAGTTACATTTTTTACGCGTAACGATCACTAGATGTTACACGTGTGATACAGAGTTGTTGTACACACTCATAAATTTTCCCAAGTGTCAAGGTCTTGTCCAGAGTTCCTTGTCTAGAGGCCCTCCACTCATGCGTACCTCGTCCTGAAGAGAGGTTCTTCCTTTACGGACGAGGTTCTTGTGAACGAGGTAAATGGTTCCCTTGGACGACATGCTGTGGTGTTGACCTTTGACCAAAGCTTCGTCTAAGCACCTTATTTGTCCTAGACGATTTCTATGGACGAAATTGGAGTTGTATTTTATCATACCCCATCAATGTCTAATTGAAAACTTATTTCACATTTTCACCGATCTAACTAACAATCTTAAACATCACCTCATAAGATCATCCACAAATAACCCACTTTCAATATAACACATTTTACAAAAGAGAGATAATATAACAATCAAATCTGGGTCCAAACTACCCACTAAGTTTTTTTCTCACTAAAGAATGTTAAAGGCTGAATTTTTCTCCAAAACCCATTTCCTAAAGTGTCTAGTAAACATGAATATAGTCATTAATTCATCTTTAGATTCAATAACTAAATATTCATATCATGGGATCAGAAAAAAAGTTTAAACCTTTGATCAAAGATCTAAGATTGGTAAACGATAGTATTAAGAAGCGATCAATAGCAAAGGCAGATGTGAGAATTAAGAGACAAATGCAAGCAAAGTGTTAGAGAGAGAGAGAGAGAGAGAGCGAGATATCTGTGAGGAGAGAAGTCAGATGAGGAGAGGAGTCCAATGAGGCCAAGCCTTCGATGAGTTGAGAGGAGAATGACAGAGAGAGAGAGAGAGAGAGAGAGAGAGTCTCGTGCTTGAGTGGGTTTTAGCGTCTAGGTGTTTGAGAGTGAGAGTGAGAGATTGTGAGAGAGACGGTGTGAGACTGAGTGAGTGTTGAATTTTTGTGATTTTGAGAGTGAGATGAGTGTGATCTATGGTTTTGAGAGTGCGAGCGAGAGACTGAGTGTGCGAGGTGTTTGAGAGTGTATTGGTCAGAGTGATTTGGGAGTTTGAGCGTTTGTGACACGTGGACGGCTAAATAGAAATCGAGTGCAATAGACTCGAGTTCTTCAAACGACTCCAATGCACTCGAGTTTCATATCTACGTGGACATCTTGTCCACCTCAGCCAGTGCCGCGATGGGAGAATCGAGTACAATGTACTCAATTTATTAGCCCAAAATTGAGTCCATTGGACTTGATTTGTTAGAAACCAAATTAGTTTCAAACGTTGGCTAACTAATAATATTGTTTAGATTTTATAGTTATTTAAAAATTTTGGCCTTTTAAGTGGATTTATAGAATTTTGAATAAACTATCCATGGTCATAAACGACGGCTTTTCTCACACATGCATGAGACATTTCCATAAATCTTACTGCTATCAGATTATAACTTCAAATTATGTAGAGGTGGGTCAAAATAAAAAATTTCACAGTATTATCTTTCTTGGAGATGGATCAACCAAACGTGTATATTTAATGTAACCCCTTAATGGTATGTACGAGGTACTATGTTTTAGATAGGAACTTAAGACCTTCCCCATGTTGCACCCCTATCATAACAACATAGATTCTTGAAGAAGGGAAATTCTAGATGAAGGCCATTTACTAAGCAATGTTGGACAAACTCCATTATCCTTTTGAAGGGTTTGACAACAGTTGCAATGATAATTTTCCCCAATAGTGGCTATGTACCATGTACTATGTTTTAGAGTCTCATTATTGTTATTCATTACTACTCTGTTGGATTTTTAAATTTGGCTTTGATGTGATTGGGAATCTAAAACAGCACGCTTTGTCTGGTATAAAACTGTTGGCTAGCATAATCTTAATAAGCATACGCTGGACATAACACTCGAATGGTGCAGGAAAGGAGTCTTTACTCTTTAGACATTGGTGTTCCAGTCACCCAGCTGAGCTGCCTAACAGAACAGTGGGGGCAGTTAGGCATTATCTAAGTGGCCCACTGTTCTTATTGATGTGTAACTGGCCCACTGTTTTTATTAAAGGAATACTCTGATGCCTGATGAGACAAAATGATGACAAACATGTTTGTTTTCTAGTAAGATTAGGAACACTTAATTTCACATCCCACTAAGATGGTCAATATGTTGCGCACTATATAACTTGGATTTAGGAGAGCCTTTGTTTCTTAGAATATACTAGGCGCAAAATCTCACAAATGATGCAATTTCTGTTGTTTCTGTTGTGAACAGTGCATAATAAGTTGTGTGAGTGATGGACTTAAGTGATAATGATGTTGCTTTCATCATAAGTTGACAACGCAGTAAATTGGTTATAAAACTGAGTGTGTTTTATTGTTGTTATTTTTCTGTGTCTTCTCTTTGACCAACTAGTCAATTTTCTGTTAAGCTAGTTAGATTATTCATTGTTTATTAAATTTAAAGGAGAAGAGTAGATAAAGATTTTATATGTTTGAATTCGTCGTACATTTAATCCAAATATATATATATATATATATATATGTATATCGTGATACCCAATTTTAGCGAGTACCAGTACGAATGGTTGTAGGGGCCTCTGTCGGCAAACTCAATTTTGAGTTAGTGAGCTATGCATCCAATAGTTTTTAGGGTTGTATTAACAGGTACCTTAACAAAATTTTGGGTAATTTTTTGATAACTGTTTTAGTGTTTTAGCAATTTTTCAATTTTAGGCAATTTTTTTATTCTCTTTTGGTGATTTTGTTGACAAATTTTTTTTATCTCTTTTTGAGTGAAACACAAAAGGGAAAACATTCACAAGCACAGGTATTTGTTAACATTTCCCCAGTTTTTATAATGCTTGGGCCATCTTGACAACTGTGATCCCCACGGAATTTTGATTATTAAGGGAAGCAGGTAAATGGACATTCGTCCTTTTGTCGCACAGGCTTTTTCGTTTAGTTTTTAGTTTATCAACAATACCAAGGAATTTAACCCAAAAAAAAAAAAAAAAAAATACAAAAATACAAAAATACCAAGGAAACATTTATTACCATACCTAATTTTACAATTTACTAATGTGTATTCTTGCGAATGATTGACAAAAAATGATGGGTTGTAAAGAATATCAATTACTCATAAATGTACAAATCATTAAGGGCTCTTTTGGTAACATAGCTTTAATAACGTTGTTTATATTTTTTAAAAATATGTGTGGGTGAAAAAATATGTGAAAATACGTGTAATATTGTTTAAGAACTGAAAATTGTTACTCAAAATCCCATACCAAACAGCCCCTAAATTGTAAAATTGGGTGTCTTTAGAATTACTTTTAGTCTACTTTGCTTACATACAATTTTTAGTCTCTAGAATTATTCCACACTAGTTGCATACTCGCACATTACGTGTGATAATATTATTATTTTAGTTATTATTTATCAACAGTTAGTTTTTTTTATTATCTTTCAAGTTAATAAAAACTATACATATACTTTTTCTTAAACCTTTATATATATATATATATATATATATATATATTTATTTAATGTGAATTTTTACATATATAAACTCTATATATTTTACTTCTTTATATACGTAAAACTATAGACTACTACTCCATGATGATTGTAACTAATTGGTTTTATCATTTTTTTTATATGATTTCATTTATAACATTTCTTATCCTTATCATATATTAGCAAAGATATATTGCGGGATTTATTCATATATTCATATGATGAAAACAATTTTTTTTTCATTTTATTTTATTTTATATTTCAACTTTATGATATATGATTTATTGATTGTGAGAAAGAAAGAGATGTCAATCTATGTTTTGGAGAAAAGTACACCTATAAGAGTTGATTCGCATACATAGTTATAACATACATGGTTATAAGTTAGTATAATAGTTCTCACACTATAAAATAAAAGATAGCTTTTTTATTGCATTGTGTTTTCATACTAATCTTACTGTATATAATATCTGACTACAAAATATATTATGTTACACTACAAAGAACTTCTAATTTAAAACATTATTTCAAATAACACATATTGACTTTAAAAAAATATACAATCTAACAACAACAACAACAACAACAACAACAACAACAATAATAATAATTGTACATAAGGAGGATGTGGTTGAATTTAAATGTTGAAAAAAATAACATGAGAAGAAAAAAATGTAAAAGTAAAAGATATAATAATAAACACCAAATTAATTATCTCTAAATAAATATCAAATTATCTAAATCATGCTATGTAATATAATAATATTACACTCTTATATACTATCTTTAATTCTTTATAATGCAATATGATAGAATTTAACAATCAAAATGAACAAAAACAAAACTTAAAACACAATTAAATTACATCGACCTAAAGTAGAGTTTTAAGATACACAAAAATTGGTCAGCCTAAAGCAAATGCAACAAAAAAAAAAAAAAAAAATCCACCAAAAATTGAGAGAGATAAAATTTTTTGTGAGGAAAAATTATACATATAATGAAAGAGAGAATGCCAAATTTATAATAAAATGATAATAATTAGAAGAAACAAAAAAAAGGAAGATAAAAGGAAAGATGAAGAGTGATATTAAGATAAAAGGTAGTGGGAAGATGAAAAGATAAAGGGAAGGTGAAAGTGTAAATGTTAAAAAAATGAGTACAATTTTATTTATTTGAATTTAAATAAAATATTATATGTTTAATTTTTTAAAATAAAAAATAAGAGAAAATATAAATAAATTAATTATATGGAGGATGTAGCTGAGTTTAAATTTTGAATAAAATAACACGAGAAGAAAAAAAAAAGTAAAACAAAAAAAAGATATAACAATAAATACCAAATTATCCAAATCATGTTATATAATAGAATAATATATATTATATTGTTATATATTATCTTTAATTTTTTATAAGACAATAGGATATAACATATAACAATACAAGAGAAAAAAAAAACTTAAAACACAAAACTAAATCATATCAACTCAAAGTAGAGTTATAACGAACACAAAAATGTATCAACTTAAAGCAAAGACGCAGGACAAATAAAATAAAAAATACTCCAAAAAATATTGTGAGAGAGAGAGAGGGATAATTTTTTTGTGAGGGAAAACTATGCAAAGAATGAAAGAGAGAATGACAAATGTATACTAAGATTGTGTGAATATGAAGAGACAAAATAAAGGAAGATAAAGAGAAAGATAAATAGTGATATTAAGGTTGAGGGAAGTGAGGAGATGAAAATGTAAGAGATGGAAAAATGAAGAGACAAAATAAAGGAAGATGAATAGTGATATTAAGATTGAAGGTAATGGGGAAATGAAAAGGTAAGAGAAAGAGAAAGGTTGAAGAAAATGTAATTATTAAAAAAAATGTTAATGTTAAAACAAATTATAGAAAAATTGAAAAAAAAAAAAAAAAGATAATGACATAGATGCTGATGTGATTCAACTAGAATATAGTAACAATAAATGCTACGCTTCAGTTCTTAGATGTATATAGATATAGATTTAGCAAGAAACAAAATAAGCAAATTAAATCAGAGTACTGTGAGTTAATCAGCTTTGTATCTTTCTTCTTTGCTCAGATTTAATTAACAGTTACTCTCTGTCTTTTTGGCATTTATCTTGGTGGATTTGCATCAAATACCCATGCTAGAGATTTATCCACAACGTTACATTAGTTATTAATCAGAGCCAACAAAGGGCACTATCGTAAGCTTCTCCAAAGGGCAGTAATCTTTTACATCTTACATGACAAGTTTAAAGATTCTACCAACCGACAGGGCCATTACCCATTGGTTATGGCTACTTTGTTAATTTGATGCTGCCAAATACAAGCATGCCATATTAGTGAAATCAGTGACCAAATAGAGCAAAATCATGCTCTCATCCTACTCATATATTCCCCAATCAACATCAAAAACGTTATCAAGACACGTAAGTCAGTGGTGGCGGTCACTAAACTTATGCTCTCAAATTGTGCCCATGTCCATGGTAATCTTGTGGTCACTCTCAAAGAATGATGTACATCACTTATTTCGTATGAATTCAATGCCGTTCGGTGATGGATCTCTTGGCAGATTTAAGACTTTGGGATCCTTGAAATTAAGATAGAAAATGACCCACAAACAAACAGAAGAGGAAACTCGGCGAATCAGCATTTTCTTTACACTTGTATTCTTCTTCTTGGCCGCCAACAAAGACAAAGCTAGCGATGATCCCACAACCTCAAAAGCAATTTACATTAGTTGCCTACGGTCCGGAGTGCAGAAAATCTCCATTAAAGAAAATAAACCCCACAAAAAAGTATGTTGAAAAATGAGAAATTTTTTTTTTTGAAATTTCAACAAGTGGATACAACATTTTCATAATTGTCTACGTAGATTTCCTTGATTGATGTATAATAAAAGTAACATCAAAAGTCATAACAAGATCATATGAAAGTGATGTTTTGCTAGTTACAAATTTATCATTTTAACAAATTATGAAAAATATTATGAACAAAATTAATCCCCAACATTTCTCATTTTATTTATAGGACTACCCTGCTATAAACTACATGGATGTAAATAAGTACCATGAGCTTTTGTAATAGAAATATTTGCTCAGGGGAAAGTCATAATTAAAGCTTATCACAAACATTCCTCTCTGATATACTGAAAAACTAAAATTAATAACAAGAGCCTGAGGGTAATATTGATCGAAATCATTGGCATACTCATTTCTTCTCCTCTTTCTTTTCTTCTTTCTTCTCTTCCTTCTTCTCTTCTTTCTTTTCCTCTTTTTTTTCTTCCTTCTTTTCTTCCTTAGCTGGTCCAACTGATACTATTTCAACTTTTCCTACTTTCTTCAACTTCTTCACGATTGCCACTGCATCCATTGATCCTACAACTGTTAACTTCTGCTCCTTCAGATCTGCTGCTATTGAATCTATCCCTGTTGATCAAAACACAAGGAATTAATATAATATTTCCAAAAAAAAAAAAAAATGTCAGTAATCATTCTGTACGTACTATTTTCTTTTCTATTTAAAATGAGAGTATTAGATTCAAGACTTATATTTTACTTTTTCCAGCGTGTGAAATCAGATATTCTTACTCTCAAAAAAAAAAGAGTAAAAAAAAAAAAAAAACCATTGAATTGTATTATGTCTTTTAAAAAAGTGACCAAAAAACTTTTAAGGTTTTGCACAAGAACTTTTTTTATTACTATGTGGAAAACTGTAAGAGAAAACATAGACATAAAGATTAAATACCAAATATATCAGCTGCAGCTTCTATTGCTTTCTGCTTTGTTTTATCATCGGTCATGGTCAAGACCTTCAAGATCACCTTCTGCGCCATCAAATTCCAATTTTCAAAGAGAAAAAAAGAGTAAGGAATTTGAGAAAACTAAAGAGGGTTACCACTATAGTCTATACATATCAAATTCATATAACAAAGAAAGAAAACACAGTACCTGAGCCATTTGGAGAGGAAGGAAATTAATGTGGACACAGAGAGAAGAGAATGAAGGTTGTACCTAGCCCAATGATTGGGTTTTGGGAAAAAACAGAGGGAGAGAGGAATAAGGTTGCGTGTTTGAGTATAGGCTGTGTGTGTGTGCGCGAGTCACATCCACCAGATGGTTCCTCTTAATGGAATTTCTGGCCGCATGGAACAAGCTTTGGTAGCCATATATATATATATATATATATATATATATATATATATGACAAATGTTTCACACGGTGGCGGTGTATTTTCTAAATAAAAAAATCTATACTAATGGGTGATTTTCTTTTTCTATTTTTTCTTTTTTAATTTTTAGACAAGAAGTTGATCACACGGCTGGAATAGTTAAAGGCATGCCATGATTACATTAGTAGTATGGTCAAACTTCTAAGAATGTACTTGAAATTGTCATCAATTTCTATTTGAATTTAGTTCTTTTTTTTATTAGTTTTTTCTTGGTGCGAAGAAAACATATATCTTGGTTACTTTTTGGTTTTTTTGATTGTGTGAGTGGAATGTCTATTTGTTGCTTATCAAGAAATAAGAATTTGTAGAAAAATTTGGTGTTTTTAACCAAAGTCATCCCAAAGGGTGAGAAATGAGTTTTGTTAGCACAGTGGATTCAATCAGGTTTTGAATATAGTGGATTTGATATTCCTCTCAGAGAGGTGTGCTTAGTTTGTTGAATCATGTAAATTTTTGTCACGGTTGGACACGTGCTAATTTTTTTCCCCCTTATTTGTTTGAATTTGGTGGTGTATGAGGTAAACTTGTCACTTGGCCTGATCAGGATTGGGCTCAAAAATTAACACTCGATGATCATTGCATGGACTAATTGCTCCACCAATAGCTCAACAATGAACAAACCACCTATATGCTTCGATTGGAGCACAAATGAGCGAGATTGATCAAGGTGAAAGATGACATAATAGAACTCAACCAAATTTGAGCACAAAAACTTGATCAAATTTTACAGCAGTCGCTAGAAAATAAGCGATGTCAATGACATAAAAAGGGGTTTGATGAGAGAGAGAGAGAGTAAACGAGTAGATAAGGGATTTTGGGAAGTGCATTTCAAGAGTAAGGAAAATATTAGAGTTACTCTAAATTTTATTATAAAAAAGAATACAAATGGACAAGTCAAGAATATAACTATTGTCATTCAATTAATATAATAAATGAATGTTTATTTTTTAGTAAATAAATGAAGAGTAATGCTAGAGATACAAACTATTTTACAAAAAAATTTACAAACTGTTGATGTGGTGAGTGATTATTGGTAAATGAAAAAGTGATATTAATAGTGGGCCTAGATGAAAGCCAATAAAATGTTGGCTACATCAGCAGTTTGTAAAAATATTGTAAAAGAGTTTGTGACTGTAGCATTACTCATAAATGAATGTTTTTTTTTTGGTAGCACTCATAAATGAATGTTTAAACTTTAAATTACCTTCTTGTGATTGGTTATGTAATTGCATTACTTATCAAGTTAAATTAATTAGCTTCAAATCCACCAACTCAAACATCTCTGTTGGGTTAGAGATTTTTAATAATATTTTTAATTATTATAAATATGTGTAAATTAAAAAAGTGTTATGAAAATATGTATAGGTATTTAAACACCCCTACCAAACACCACCCAACCATTACAACATTGGAATTCACAATTTAGATTCAAAAATTGACCGTTAGGCGAAACCACCCAAAACCAATCAGATCGTGCGGTTTTGTCAAATGGGTTGGGTTTTTGTCTTTTTGAGCACCTAGATATTAGAGCATTTGCTACCTCAACAAAAAATAAGAAAGGACGTTACAGAAGATGAAGAAAATTATATTGCATAGTAATATATGTCAGTACGTACTAAAAAATATACTATTGTTTTTGTTTTGTTTTTTTTTTAAATGTTTTTTTATTCAATAATTACAATAAGAGAAAAAGAGATTTAAATTCTTAACTTTTTTGTTAAAAACTCAAAGAAGTGTCAATTGAGCTCTCTCTAAACTGCAATCTAACTAATTAAGACATTTGAAGAAATTTATAATCAATTAAGTAAACTTATATGGTAGAATCATCTAATTTATTCTTCAGCTGATCAAATTTATCTTAATTTTAAAAATATTTTTATGGATTGGTAGAGAAATCTCTAATCCTAACAAGAATAAGTCCCTCTAAAGTTTTTATTTTTATTTTTTTAATATATGATTTACAACTCTATAATAGGAATTCTTTGGAGTATATAATAAAAGTTGTTAATAAACCATAAATATATTTATGAAAATTATACATTTATACCAAAGGAAACATTATCGATAGCTAGTATAGTGGATAAAGCCGTAAACCTTTTTTTCTTTCTCCCATTCCAAAATTTCCAACCTATCAAAAATTTTCCCTTACAATTGAATGAAAGTTGAGTGATGTCGATTGTACTATGGTCTATGGAGTATTTGACTTTATTTGTTCCCGTGAATAACAATGAGATAACAGAGTACTTATCGATTTGAGTTGGAATTTTTGGACTTTCTCATCTATAACTTTCAATGGCTTCAGACGAAAGTTGGTGGTCAAGTTGGCCAACCCATCCATTGGCTACGGTGGCTTTTTGATGATTTATTCAAGATGCTCTTTATTCAAAAAGTTGTAAAGGGAGAATTCCTTCCTCTTAACTCTTAAGTTATTGCAGGACAAATAATTGAAGCAATGCAAAATTTGAATAGCACCACCATCACTTTCATCTACAAGAGAACCATAGCATGACCTTTTACATAGTAAAATTTGGTCAATAATTTGACCATTATCATTACAATAGTGGTTTAATGGACTCACCAATATGTGAATTTTCACATGCTCTTACCAATAGTTTTGTAACTTAATTGGTTAATCACTTCTTAATGTGTTCATAACATTAAGATTTTAAATCTTTCTCTCTCTTTCTCTCCTGCTATAGCTTTTGAATTCCATAAAATAATTTTCTAACGATAAATGCGGCCTATACAACAACTGTCCTATGAATAGGGAGGCATGCAGAGCACGGTCCAATAGAAAACTAAGGCAACGTTAAAGAATAAAAGAATAATTAGGGTGAGTTTGTTTCAGCTTTTTGAAATTGAGCTTTTTGAAAAAGTGGAGTTTTCAAAAAGTGCAGTATGAAAAAGTGATTTTTCAAAAAGCTGAGTGTTTGGTAAAAGCTGTTAAAAAGTGCTTTTTAAAAAAGCTGAGTGTTTGACTAGCACTTATAAAAGTGGCAATTTGAAGAGTAAATTACTAAAAAGGACAATGTTTATATATAAGGAAGTTTGTTTCATACTTATTAAATTAACTACTTCATATACTTAGTAAAAAAACTAATTAATAATAATAAATATATTATTGGTATTATTTTAATACCAATAATATATATTAAATCTATATTATAATATATATTTTTCATCATCACGAAGCACAAAATGAAAATGTAAACAGATAATAAAATACACACTAATAGGCCACCCTGGGAGATTTCATTTCCATAAGCCACAATGTAATGGGCACAATAAAGCCTGCGTAACAGTGAAGGTAGCACATCTATAATGCCATAAGAACTGAACTGCTAGAAGCCATAAAATTACAAACAAAAGCAACATATTATCAATAAAAGGTAATGCCAAGAGGGGCGAATTTTCATATTTTGGAATAAGCATAAAGCTACAATGAGCACATAGCTCTACATAATTAGCTTTTGTATATATGAGATACAATATTAATCAAAGACCTCAACAGAAACAATGTCCCTCAATGTTTTGACCATATCATTTTATTTCATGAACCAACCGCAAAGCCAGCCAGAAGCCCATCTTGAAAGATGAATTGGAACTCAAGGGCATTCTTTCTCATACACTTGACTGGCATATTTCCAATTAATAACTTTCCATATGTTCTTTAGATAGTCTGGTCTGACATTCTTGTACTGCAACACGAGTAAAACAGAAATGTCATTTATGATAGAGAAGCAAATCATGGTTAAAATTTGCATTTTAAAGAGAAATATTATACCAGTCAACAATTTAGTAAAAATTGCTTTATAAATTGTAAAATAGATATATAAAGCAGTCTTCTAACAAGTAACAACAGCTTTCATAAACAGTCACCAGTCGCCAACCATTTACCTCCATAAAATAATCTAGCTCAAGGTAAAATAAGAGCAATGCAATTAATTTCTGATATATCAATGAAGGCAACCCATGTTGATACCCTCTTTAGTCTCATCCACTCCCACCCCAGAAAGGCGAGAATATTCAACACCTTGGGGATTAGTAATCATGGGAGTAGATTTCATTAAACTAAAGCCTATGTACCACGTCTCTAACAAACTCCTGAGCCCAAAGTGGAAATGAAGAAAGATAATAATTCAAGAAAAAGAATATCAAATGTCATAATAAACCATGTACTCTTGCAAAATCCTGGCCATCATTTAGAAGCATTTCAACACAAACATCATAATTAAGAGTTTCAATCATCATGCAACCACATTTGAGATATCATGAATAGCAATCTAAAGTAATGTCCCCCACAGTTTCCACAACAGAAACAATGTCCCCCACAGTTTCCACAATCCCCAAAATCCAAATGCCACAATCCCCAAAACAGAACAACCAATATCATAGAACAAAATTGTTCAACCAATCAAAAAAACCCAAAAGCCAAAATCCCCCACAGTTTCCACATATTGTTCAACAAATTTCTCAGATCAGAACACAAATTTCTCAGATCAGAACACAAATTTCTCAGATCAGAACAAAACGAAGAAAGAAGAAGAAGAACAAGACGAACAGAGACTTACCACGGACGGAGAGCGCAGAGCCGAGAGAAGAGGCTGGCGTGATGTGTCTTGAGAGAGAGAAGAATCACAGATCCTACAAATTTAACACAAAATTTTCAACAAATTAAACAGATAAGAGGAAAATTAAAATTAAAAAAGAAAAATACAGAAGAAGAAGAAGAAGAAGAAGTCGAAGAAAGAAGAAGAAGACGGAGAAGAAAGAAGAAGAAAAGGGAAGAAGGAAGAAGACGAAGAAAGACCAAAAGAGGGAAGAAGAAGAAAAGAAGAAGAAGAAAAGAAGAAGAAGACAAGACTTACCGCAGAGAGATGAGAGCGTGAGAGCAGAGAGATGAGAGATGATCTGTGCGAAAATAGAGAAGAGAGAGCACCAGGGGTATTGGAGATGGGAAAAGCAAGGGCAACGTGGTAAATGAATGGGCTCCCAACGGATACTCATAAAAGCGCTGTGCGCGTTTTAAAAATTTGGTCGTTCTCCACCCATAACTTAAAAGCGCATTTCCTTTGCATCAGAGAAAGCAGCTTTTAATAAAAGCTGAAATTTATGTTTTACCAAACTCATTTTCAGCTCCACTTTTTTTAAAACGGGCATAATTTGCTTATAAAAGTGCTAACAAACACACACTTAGTTGGTTTGGGGGCATTAATAATGATGGTAGATGGAAATGTGAATGCCAAATATGAGTTCTTCCTCTAATATTGTATTACTTACAATTTAATGGTTTCAAATATCTAACACTATTCAATTAGGTTTTTTTTGTTTTTTTGTTTTTCCCTAAGTATCTGTACCTGTCATCAATGTAGAGGGTCTTCTCAGAAATTAGGCAAAGCAGATTGAGATTAGAAAAGAGTCCTAGGAAGGTGCTACTTGTCCCAACATGTCTGGCACACTATGTAGTAAGTAGTATTGAAAATGTACCCTGAATACTCCAAAATGAACATTGCTTGCTGATTCCTGTTGTTTTATTTTTTTAAAATTATTCTGGACTTGGATATTTTATTCATCACATCTTACACAAACAGCATAAGAGAAAGAATACAATCTATGTTCCATGATGAGAACATTTTGAAAAAATATACAGCAGGTAGCTATTAGCCTATTACCATCATCTCTTGCACTTTCTGCCCCACAATAAAAAAAAAGAGGGCTATTTCAAAGTGCCTTTTGGTCATGTCTCGTAAGTCCACATGTTTGTTATGCCACAACAACCTAATAAATGACAATATGATTTTTCTCAAAAAAAAGAAAAAAGAAAAGAAGTAATGACAATATGCTTTGTCCAAAACTATGAATTATGACAGCATAATATGCAATAACAACAAAAATTTTAGTCTCAAATTTTTTGAGCTCGGATACAAGATTAGTTAGGGTTGGTCACATGTATTCTTTTCCTACATTATATTTTATTTGAAGTCATAACCTCTACTACTTTCTTAATTAAGATGTTTTTTTTTTTTTTTTCTTTTTCTTTATATAATCAATTAATGTGTCCTTTTTAGCTACTTATACTAATGCTATTTTTGTTTTCCTTTACCATCTCTATTTTCTTAACTTAAATCAACTCACGATTCATTTCTTGACGTTGTTTTCTTCGGAAAAAAATAGATCCTATTAACTTTAATACTTTATTGTATATGCGTATATATGTTTGTGATGTGTAAAAATTTTTTCCTTCTTCCAAAATAAAATATTTGGGTTAAGCAAATGTGGTTTCTTGTATGGCTGTGAGTGATGAATGTAAACTGAAGTTCTTGAAGCTAATAGCAAAGAGGAACTGTAAGTTTATTATTTTCAAGATTGAGAATCAAAGTAGTGGTAGAGACTTGGAATCCCAGATGAAGCCTAAGAGGACTTCACTGCACCTTAACCTGCCAGGGGGCGCCGCTATGCTGTCTTTAATTTTGATTTCATCACTGATCAGAGTTTCCAGAAAAGCAAATTATTTTTCATTGAATGGTAATTTAGATTTTCTCTAACAAGTATACATGAATGTTTAAAAACTAGTCTTTTAGTGTATATACTATAGTGGCATATTGAAATGGAGATAAAAAAGCACAATGTTTAGTAATTAGTAAATCTTTCTATTAACATTCAAAGAAAAATCTTGCTGCTTTTTTGAGAAAAAAGTCATGAAAATTTTTGCATCTAGGAGTAATGGAAATACTCTCAAAATGCTAATGAGTAATGACACAACGAAACTAGAAAATAGAAGCCAAATAATATTTGGCTTCCAGGCTAATACTGCTCCTCTTTGGAGGCAATTGATCATATATTAAAGGTCAAAATAACAATTTGATACACACTGGTGTTTGTGAAAGTTTAAGGACCCGTTTTGTATATATGTTTGAAAATTAAAAATTATTATTTGAAAACATTTGTGGAAATACGCGTGGGTGAAAAAGTGTGTAAAAATAGGTGAAATATTGTTTAAAACTGAAAATGGCTGTTTGAAAACAACCACCAAACACCCCTAACTCTCTTGTTTTCAGGTCACCTTTCTTCAAAGTGAGAAGTAAGGCTGTCTATGCCAGCTCCAAGGATAGATTCAATAGTCAACTAGATGGAATTCAAGTTGAGTTGCAAGCAACAGATCCTAGTGACATAAGCTTTGACATTGTAAAAGGATGAACAATGTAAAAGTTTTCATTTTATTTTTATTATTATTATTATTATTATTTTTTTTTACTTTGGGTGTTTAGCCCTTCCTAAAAACTACATTATGTGCGCATTGTTTTTCTGCTCCTTGTCATTATTATTATTTTTTCTCTTGTTGCATGGATTTTATACTAAAAGTGTTTGTTTGAGAATAACTTATCTAGCTTTTTGCTGAAAGTTTTTTACTGAAAGTATGTTAAAATATACTTGTACCTAAAGTTGTCAAAATCGGGATCCTACGTGCGATCGTTGAAGGTAGGTGGGATCGTGAATTGTAGGATCGGATCGTGAATCGTAAGATCTTACATATTTTCATATTTAAAGCAAAAAACACATTGATAATGCCTTTGTATGTTAAATAATCACGTAAATTATAATTTCATCCACAAAAAAAACTAAGATTTACATCATATGATGTAATTTGCATGTCATACATCACTAAGTCTATACTAACAAAATAAATATATTTAAGTTTTGACCTAATGTATTTAAAAAGTTCAATAAATGTTTAATTAGTAACCAAATACCAAAATATTTATCAAAACAAATGAAAAATATTTTCTAAGTTCCAAGTTCAAAGTTTGAAATCCAAAATAAGTTAGTAAATGGAAACTAGCTAACTAAAATATGAAATCCAAAAGTAAGATGAATATTAAGGTGAAGTGAATATTTAATTATTCTCGTCTCGTTCCAAGATTCTTATAACCACCGTTCTAAATTCCTAATTATCATCATCTATTTAATCATCTATGTAGACATTATATATATGTATACTAGAACTATAAAAGACATCAAGATACAATGTCACCCTCAACTATTCAAGTTATACTACACAATAACAATTAAAGAGCATACTTAAAAAAAATCAACCAATCAATATACAAATACAAGCATAGCTAATAAAGTTATATATATATATATATATATATTTTAGTAATATTAGGAGATGAATAACAAATGTAGAATCAGTTTCCTAGTAAATATATCTAAAACCCAACTCTCGTGCCATGAACATTATTGCTTTTGATGATTTAGGATAATAGTTCACAACTCACAGGGTCTTCTATAAAACTCTAGTGTTTGATTGCAGAAGGGGAGCCACATATACTCATGTTAGAGTTTGCAACCGCTGGAGAAATTGCTTGAAAGATTAAACTCAAAATTGTTGCTCACTATGTCTAAACAGTATGGAACTTTCCAAAGAACATATATAAAGACTCATTATTATAGAAGTCTAAATATTTTATTACTAACCAGCAGCTATTAAATGATCAAACAAATTTAATAAAAAAAATTTGGATTAAAAAAAAACCAAAAATTTATGTTTTTGGTAGAATCAGTAGGATTGGTAGGATCCCATACGATCCTACGATCCTATACGATCATACACAATCCTACACGATCCTAGTGCGATCCTAAATATTTTGGTGAGGTGGGATCGTAAAATCGTGCGATCCTATAATTCAGATCGCAATTTTGACAACCATGCTTATACCTTAAAAAAAGTGAGAAAAAGTGTGAAAAAATGAAGTTTTAAAAAATTATACATAGAAGTTAAAAGCTCAAAGCTGATGCATACTATGAATTTATCTGTCATGATTAGTACTTCTTAGAGGGAGTTTGGATAGCATTTAATTTGGGCGTTTGTGAGTTTTATTTAAAAAATGTGGGTTCCATGGCACTGTTCACCGACCCACAAAAGTCATCTAAACACAAATTTCAATATAAATTTGAGTCTTACAGTACTATTCACAAATTTAAAAATTATTTTGCTATAGTGTTTTCAATTTTTAGCAAATAAGCAAAGACTAAACACACCCTTACGGTGCTTGTCCAAACTCCGAAATCCCTTGATAGCACATAACTCTGTCTTTTTTTTGTCATGGTGTGTTTTAATGTTGAGGACAGTGAATTTGGAAAAGCACTGAATCCAACTTTTATCTGAAAAATCTAACAGGAAAGAATTAAACAACAAACCTTATGTTCTATTACTTTTGGTGCAAAGTGAAATGACTTCCACCACATACATAAATAGTTCTAACAGTCATAGGCTGGAATCATAATCCTTAGCATTTTATTCAAAGTACATTTTAGAACAAGATCAGGAGGTAATGATTGTCAAAACTGCTCTGCCAACTAATCTTTGTGGCCTCTTCGAAAGCATGGACTAGAGCCACCTGCAATCATGAATATCATTGCCACGGGTATGTAAGTTGGAATTTGAAGTATGTATGAGCTACATGACCACCTACACAATTCTATTCTTTGTACTAGTAAATTATCCCAGTGGAGTAAAAGCTTTTAGCATGTTACTGTGTGCACCGTGGTACAAAACTTGTATGATACAGATATGTGTACAAGAAATAATTTGTCAGTCCCTACTTTGATTCTTTCAGTAGCATTTTGTTCTCAGATCTTTCAAAATGAACCATGTTTCATATGGCAACTGTCTGTAAATCATGACTAGAAATTGAAAAAGTGGGTTCCATTAGGGTATCAGCATCTTTGTAATACAAACAACAATTGAAATATTGAATAGGGGGTTAGCTATGAGTCAAATCACATTTGCATTGCAGCAGGACAGAATGGGTTGGGAAATTGTAACAAGGGAAAAGAAAGAAGAACAGGACAAATCCCTAGGCTTCACCACCTAGAATAAGCTAGAAATCCTAGGCTTCACTACCTACTTGTGCTTGAATCACCACCAAGCTTGTAGAAACAATTTTAATCTAAAAATTCTCATTCGGAGTGCAGTGCTTCACATCATTCTTGGAGCCTCTTTTTAATAGGCTTCAAGGAGTACAATCAAGCCACAATCATTCCACAAAATCCCAACATTAAATTTGAAATTCAAAAATCGAAAGTGCTATAATTGAAAAATGAAATCTGAAATTTCAAATAAGAAAAATCTGAAATGATAAATTCTGAAATAATTTTGGTTGTGCTTTGCTCCCTCCCTGCATCAACATCCTTATCTACTCTCCACAGGGATATCTTCAGCCGTTCATGAAGTTTAGAACTCCAGAAAGCCTTCCAGAGGTCCTGACAATAGAGTTTGAAGACAAATTTAAAATATTTTTAATTTTGAAACACTGGCAAAACGTGCTTTGGACACTTTGCCCTCCCAAGGAACTTTTTGCAAAGTTTTAACTCTTCCAAATCTAAGAGTAGCCACAACCTCTCTGGTGAGGTGCCATTCAACTAGTTCAATTCAAGATGTAATGTCCTCAAGGCAGATAAGTTTCCAAAATACTTAGGGATGGGAACATAGAAGGAATTGTCATTCTATAGAAAGATATGCAAACCGGTAGAGGGTATAGCATTTTTTGAAAAATTAGAGTCCGGTACATCTTAGGTACGGCAATTATTTAATTAATATATATTATTTGGACATAATATGTTTATTTTAGGTTTTAAAGTTAAGCAACAACAATATAATGCTTGAAAATATATCTAAAATTCATTTAAAGGCAATAATAAATAGCAAAGAAGTAATTGATCTAAAAAAAAAAAATAGCAAAGAAGTACAATGACCCATAAATGTTGTATAAAGTAAAATACACTAAACACCTAAGTTGCATGGGTACCCACACGGGTAGGGGTACGACATGAGTACGGGTACTTGGACATCTTAGCCGTGTCCGTGCAACATAGAAATGCAAGATGCCTAAATTGGCCAAAGGAATTTGATATATTCCAGTAAGCTGATTGCTGGACAAGAAGAACATGTTCAAGTTGTAAATATATAATATGGTACTTGGTATTGGGCCATGATTTTTCTCTTCAAATATTTCCTTTTAAATATATGAAAATCATACCAAAAAGGCATAAAATTGTTAAGTTTTCCAACCACTTCTTCCATGCCAAATAGTTCCTTCCACTGAGGTGAAGCCATGAAGCATCACACGTCTATAATATGTGCAGAGTGCTTGTGCATATGTACCAGAGTGCTCCTATGTAATTCATGTAGTGTGAAAACCCCGTTGCTACTTTATTTAGTAAGAAAATATTTATAAAACTCTTACTACATATGGTGTTTTCTTCACATAAATGATCATTACAGGATATTATACAATTACTTCAAGACCCTCTACGTATTAACACATTTCTTGATAGTTTGCTATATCATCATATTCACATTATTCCAACTGCAGCTACAACATCAACAAGAGCAAAATATTCTAGACAACATAATTTCCAATTTAATACCTGATTGAAGAATCGATACTTTTTGCTACCAAAACGTCAGCTTCTTAAACTTTTTGCGGATCCAGTTCACCTTCAGCACTGTGGTCACATAGGCTTGATCTTTCATATCATAGACAAACTTGAAATAAGCATGCCTCCAAGACTTCTTGAGGAAAAGAGCACCACAAACTCCCCAAAAGCCTAGTGCAAACCCAACCCCTAAGCCAATGTAAAACCATGATGTTTCAGACTCGTCTTCAGCTTTTCCCAGTGGAGTATCACCATCAGATTTTTGCTCTTTCGTGCAGTTTTTTCTAAGAGGGGCTCCACAAAGTTCAGGATTTCCAACGTAGCTGAGTGCATCAAAGCCCTGAAGCTGGGTGCTTGAAGGAATTCTACCTGAGAAGTTGTTGTATGACAAGTCCAAGTGACCAAGGAAATTCAAATTAGACATGCTTGGAGGAATCTCACCCGATAGATGATTTTGAGAGAGATCGACAGACTCTAACTCTTTCATGGTCCCAATTTTTTCTGGTATCTTTCCCATCAAATGGTTTCGAGACAAGTTCAAAAGATGCAATTCGGAAAAAAACGAGATTTCAACAGGGATTGATCCAGACAAGTTGTTACTTGAAAGGTCTATTATGCTAACAAGTCCAAGGTTCCCGTCCCCTTCATATTCTAATGCCACCCCTTTGGGGACCAACATAAGACTGTCAAAGTAGGGGCTAACATCATTAAAATACTCAAGAAAGTTACCGTTCGCAGAATTGGGCCGCAATGCCATGGCACTGATCAAATTCAAACACTTTGGTATGGGTCCTGATAGGTTATTCTCAGCAAGATCCAATATTCTAAGAGACAAAAGTTGGCATATTTGTAGAGGTATATGCCCTTTGAACCCACTTGACCTTGGACGGAGAATTTGAAGCCTTGGCATTTTTCCAATCCAAAGTGGTATGGTCATTGGAAAATGATTCTCACCTATATCAATGAGCGTCAAGTTTGAGCACTTTTGTAATGAGGAGGGAATGTCCCCAGAGATGCTATTGTTATTTAAACGCAATGCTTTGAGCACAACTAAAGACCCCATCGAGTAAGGAATTCTACCTAATAGACTATTGCTCCCTAAATTTAAATGGATCAAAGACTGCCAATACCTCCAGCAATGAGAAAGTTCTCCTGTTAAGAGATTGTTTGATGCATCTAAAACCTCTAATTTATTCCTTCTATTCACCTCGTGGCATAGGAAAGTGGACATAGATCCAGAAAATGAGTTGTTAGCTATATTGAGTACTTTGACATTTGCAGACAAATGTGGCAGCTGACCTTTCAAGTGATTAGATTTTAGATTTAAGATCCTAGAATTCAGCAAGATGTCAGATACATTACCTTCTATGTGGTTGCCAGAGAGATCGATGGTATCAACATTTGAAGTCCAATTCCAAAACCAACTCGGAGCCTTGCCCAAAATTCCTGACATGGACATTAGTAAAATCTGAAGAGACCTTTGTGTTTTTAGCCATTCTGGAAAGTTAGGTCCAATCTTGCAAAAGCTCATCTCAGCAAGTTCAAGTTGAAAAGGAGGAACCCAATCGGAATTGACATTGAAGAACAAGGATGTTTGAGACACCGATAGTACCTTTAATTTTGAAAATTTGGTAAAAAACACTTCATCTAGACTGCCTGTTAAGAAATTTTCTCCAATAGCTAAGAAATTTAAATTTGAGAGTAGTGCAAGACTCTTTGGGAAAGTGCCATTTAACTGATTATCATAGAGGATTAATCCCCCCATGAAAGATAAATTCCCAAGGGATGAAGGAATAGGACCACTAAAAGAATTCGTTTGGAGATCAAGTACTGTTAGATGCTTAAGTTGCCCAATTGACTCCGGAATATTTCCAGTTAGATGATTTTCCCCCAAGACTAGAATTTCTAACTTCTGAAAATTCGAAATGCCATGTGGTATCTCACCCTTCAGTGAATTGTCGGTCAGATCAAGCTCTAAGAGGGTTGCACTGATATTAGAGAACCAATTAGGAATCTCATGATTGAAAAGATTATAGGAAAGATCAAGGACTAGAAGAGACGTAAAATTGACAAATCCAAGAGATGGATTCAGGCTATCAAGATAACAATATTTTAAGTGTAGCTCCAAAAGAGATGGAAGCCTACTCATTATTTGAAGCCAATCTAGTGCTGAAGAAAGGTTGACAAAGGACATGTCAAGGTATTTCATGGAAAAGAGACTAGACATCCAATGAAGACTATCCACATAAAGGCCAGAGTTAGATCCAACATCCAAATAGTGAAGGCCTGAAAGATTTCCAAGCTGATGAGGAATCAGTCCACAGAATCCAGAGAGAGCGAGATGTCTCAGACTCGCCATTGAACCAAGGAAACTTGGAATACGAGTACAATTAAAATTACTAAAACTCAAGTCCAAGTAATTCAAATATTCTAATTCAAGCAACAAATGACTTATCTCACCATGTAAGTTGTGATTACGAAGGTCGAGCTCTCTAACTCTGCCAGTTTTGCTGTCACAGAGAACTCCTTCCCATCTACAACAGTCTTCTCGGTCAGACCAGGATGAGAGTGTGTTCCCAGAATTTGTGAGACCTCTTTTGAAGATTAGCAGTGCTTGTTTCTCTTTTTCATTGCAAGAGATATTTGAGCTTCCTTTGCAGAAGCTGAACGTTGCTGCAAAGAACCATAGTAAGAAAAGTACATGACTTGCAGAACAGTTATCCATGATAAAGCAATAACAACGGAGGAGACGGGTTCAAAGACAACCGTGAAGGTTTGTAGCAGGTTGGAGTTGAACCACATACCCATGATAATATAGGCTTTCACTAACTTCCATGTATGGCCAGTTGGCTACATACACAAAATTTGACATTTTGTAACACTCTATAATTTTGATACCAATTTAATTATTATATGTAAATTATAGAGGAGGCCTACAATTAAATGGATTAAATTGATTTAGGCCTAAAATATTAAAAATAAGATAAATACTATAGGATATGAAACCCAAGTGAGGTAGCATAAGTAAATATATGGGCCTTGATAACTCTAGCCTTTTACCTTTTAAGTTACACGTGTGTGTACATAAGAAAGTTCCTTTTTGTTTTCAGCCACAACACACAATTGAGCTATTCTTTTCTTCTCTACGGCTGTGCACAAGTATTTCAAGTATGGTTTGTCTTACTGAAATTTTAGAAAGTTGAAAGATTTAGAGAGTTGGAATTATGCTAAGGCTAACAAGTGTCCCCACGCTTATAGGAAGACATGGGTTTGTGCATCTGTTATGTTGGTACCAAGTAAAATAATTGGCATTGGGTTCATGAATCTATACATATTGTACATCAACTCCATTTAGCAAGAGAGTGGGCGGCATCATTGGCTTCTCTAGGGACCCACCTAAAAGACAAAAAAATGGAGTTTGGCTTTTCTAGCCGACCTATGACTTATTGCAATATTACAATAGGAATTGTATATATATAGCCGTATGGTCCTTCATAAGCTTTGAGATTGATTAGGTAAAAATAGTATGTATAGCCACATGGTCTTCCATAGTCTTTAAGATTGATTTGACAAAACTATAATATGTGGCTTCTACTTTTTAACTAATAGATATAAATATTAGGTTGATCAGATATGTATATATATCATGCGGCTTCTAAGGAATAATAAAATATATGATGGCTAGACCTATAGGGAAATGCTAGTCTTATAGAGTTGCAGTACAATCATGCCTGTAGGGACACAAATCGAGCCTGAACCAAATGCACGTAGGGGATAGGCCCAAATGGCCTCAAATAATAAAATTTGTAGGGAGTGGGCTTAAAACCTAGGCAATTTTGGACGATGGAAAGCAAAGATGTAACACCCCAAAAACATAAGCAATAAAATTCTATCTAGTCTGAAAAATCCATAAAAATATTGAATAAAAGAATCCAGCAACCTAAAAATTTTCATCACAAATGTCAGAGCTCTAATCCACCAAAAATTAAAACATCCTCAAAATAATTCTCCAATACAATGTTCAATACCATAAAGATAAAAATAAAATCTTCAGTTGCACAAAACAATTGTAATTGTTGACTTCCGGGAACCTCTACTCCAATAATCCATCTAATGTATCTGTAAGGGGAAATAAAGGGGGGTGAGATAACTCAATAAGTGGTATTTACTAATGTTAGGGTGTGGGAACAACCTTTAAAAAAGTAATTCTTACAAACAATTCATTACTCATACCTCAACAGTATTTCATATAAAACAAATAATAATTTTTATGTAGTGAGCCATCATAGTGTATATATATCAATACTATCACAAATACAATTCCTAGGCCTTACTCGTGGTCAACGTTTACGCCCCGTTGACAGGGTTGTGCTATCCCTTTTTCTGGGGCTGGAACCTCATTTTCATCCCCTTTCTTAAGAATGGATCCTTTGGAACCTAAATGTGCACTCCCTTGCTAAGGAGCTTCCTTTTTGGATCCTCATTAGTATCCTCCCTTGCTAAGGAGTTACTAAATGTGCACTGTCCTCTTTTCTAGGACCGTCCCTTGCTAAGGACTAGCTATAGTATGATTGTCCCTTGTTAAGGACTAACACAATACTGAGCTTTTTAATCACGACTTGTCATAGGTTTCCAAAACATTTTCAAGATGCTCACATAAAATACCACATTCATAATTCTCAAAAATACAAGGATATATTTACACATGCAAATTTAAATAAATTTAGGTTGTCCCACAGGTTTTTCATAAAATGAATAATTAATATGCACACCAAGCAATTATAAAATATCCATATACATAGAATAACAACATATTCCTTTTATATAAAATAATTTAAATAAATCAACACTGTTTGGGAAAATCCCCCAAAATTAGCAAACGCCACTTACCTCTTAGTTGCAAATATAAAGGAAATCAACCTCCTTTGAATCACAACAAATCAGTAGAATTAGAACCTATCAACACCAAAATTAAATTCATCAATACACAATTACCCACTTAAAAATATATTTTCACGCTTAAACGGTTTTATCCTAGACAAAATTGATATATCCTAAATCCTCCATTTATTCACTTAACTATCCAATTTAATATTGGAAGCCACATCTAGCTTAATTTATCCATCTAGTTGCTTAGCATTCCCACTTGATGTTGCTAGATATCTATTGACTCTAATATTATACATATATATATATATATATATATACACACACACACTCAAACCAACATGAAAGTCACGTGCAAGGCTTACTAAGTTGCCTATTGTCTCTTTAAAGCAGCTGGACAAGTTTAGAAAATAACTAAAAGGGTGATAGTTGATTTGGTCAACAATGGAGGCTAGGTGTGAAAACATATTAACACAAGCACCCTTATCCCTTTAACATAGACACAAAGTCCAAGCCTATTACTCTATTAGCTCAATTTTAAAGTCTATGGTGACCATATGACTATATATATACAATCCCTACAACAATAGTCATCATGGTCTGTTAAAGAAACCAAGACTCCATTTTTAAAAGTTTTAAATCTTCATAGTAAATATTATTATTATTATATATATATATATATTCAATCAAATATATATATAAGAAGTCATGTAGAAGCCTTAACTATCATTCTTGTAGTCTTAGTTTATGATGCCGTAGGACTTCTTTTTGGCCAATTACAAAAAGTGATGAATGATCGGTCAACAATGGAGGCTGCACCCTTTTCTTTTGAACCTGATGACAACATCTAAGTACACTACTTCATTTGATTCAATTTCAAAGTCTTCTGACCTATAATCATCTTTATCATAAAAGCCCTTTTCTATTAGTCTAAAGATAGTCTAGGTGCATAAAAACTTCCAGCTATGACTATTCAAGGTTCTTACATTTAGAGCATGAGAAAAACCATACCTGACACAACGCCACAATGAAGGAAGTCCAAGCTCAGTTTTCGGCTGAAGCAAAAGGGCAAACACGTGTGACTAAAGAGGAAGAAAGCTAGGGTTTTCTTTGTTTAATTATTATTATTTTTTTTAAACTTAACAAGGCCCATATATTTACTTATGTCACCTCACTTGGGCTTCATATTCCATAGTATATATCTCACTTTTAATATCTTAGGCCCAATCAATTTAATCCATTTAATTGTAGGCCCCCTTTTTAATTTATGTATAATAGATAAAATAAGTAATAAAATTATGGGGTGTTACAAAAGACGTTGGGCTAGGTTCACGATTAATGAGCAAGGAAGATTCGATGTAGCACGAACACTCCTCGGACATGTGCCGAGGACCTTCTGTGTTGAATACACTTGTTCTTTTTCAAAAAAAGTTACCACCGATCCCCCTCCCGATGTTCTCTCCCTCTTTATTTATATTCTTTTTCCTTGTGCTTCCATCCATGGAGTCATCAATACAGATGCCTTTCCCATCCATCCCCCTCTTGAAATCTTCCCCTAATGGCTATAAGGCTGACCACCATCCTCTCAGATGTCACTTCTTCATTAATGCGGCCAGGGAGGTAGGTGTGAAGCCTTTAATGTGGCGGTAGCAGCTTTCTGCGGAGTACTTCCCACTTTTTCTCCCTCTTTGCATTCCTTTGGAGTGTAACTTTAAGCTTTACAGGTTCCTCCCTAGGCATCCTGTTGTACCTTTCGGCCTTCACCTCTGTTAGCCGAGGATGCATTTCTCCTCGGACCATCCCACTAGCCTTTACTTCCACAGTGAGCTTGTGGGCCTTTAAATTTGGTGCCCTTATTGTTGCCAGGTCATCCTCGAACAAAGTTAGTGTCCTCGAATCAGGCCCAATGCCCAAAGGCGTGTATTTACATTTCTGACCCCACAACAGCCCCTCAAAAATTTATTTTACTCCCACCCGAGGAGAAAAATGAATTTTTGACCCAAATCCACAGCTTCCACGTGCCTCTCAAACTGTTGCAAGCCAAACGTCCACCTGGCCGTTCTGAAACGGCTCCTGGCGCCTTGAAGCCTGCGACGCCCTCATTAATTGCTCCAAGTAACTTCCTCTCGCCCAAGTTCAACGATGAGATGTAGATCTAACAGCCTGGGTTTTTTCTCGAAAATTTAAGCGGGATAACCTTCATGAATTTTCGCCTCCCGAACATTCAAAACGTTTGGGAAGTCGCAAAATCAGTCATTACTCAATAAAGCAACTGCATCCTGGAAGCATCTACCTTCATTTTCTCTCTAGAAGCACACAAAGAGTCGTACACCTTTCTCGAGTAAGTTTTCATTTCGCCAGATTCTTTCTCCTCGGCTGTTAACTTCTACCCCTTTCCTTTCTAAATCTCCGCTCTTATCTCGACTAGATAGGTAGGTTAAAGTGTCTGGTGGATTCTGAATCCGGTATGGAAGAATTTCGAGCCAAATACCACATTCCTTTGGAAGTGGGTTTAGAATATTGCCCCCCTGAAGCTGTAGCTGACTTTAGGAAGGAAGGGCAGGTTGTCATCCCTATTATCGCCTTCTTAGAGGGTGGGATGACCCTTCCTATGAAAAACATCACTAGCAAGTACCTCCGGAATCATAGGTTGTGCCCCGACTAATGTACACCCAATATGTTTAGGGTCTTAGGTTGTGTCGACGCTCTAAACGAGCAGATGGGTCTAAATCTCTCGTGGCGCGATGTTGCCTACTTGTATGAATGCCACCAGTTGAAAAACGTAGGTTATTATCTCAAGTCTCGGTCTAGCATAGTTAGACTGATATCATGTCTCCCCAAATCTAACAAAGGCATGAAGGACGACTACTTGATCGTCTCTGGAAGATGGTACGACGGTCCTCATTGCCCCGTCAAAGAGGGGAAACCAGGTGTGGTTGCCTAGGATTTAGGATTTAGGATTTAGGATTTCTGGTCTAAGCTTCAGTTCCCTTAGCTTCGCCCTTTGAATTCCCTGTAACTTAATGCTTTTGTTGCTTAAAGTTTGTTTGAATCTAACCATACTTGGCCTTTTGGATGTCTCTTTTGCAGACAAGCAGCACGTATCACCTCGTCTAGGGGAAGTTAACATCTCGTACCTCAACAGAGTACTAAGATCCGAGGTGTTTGTCAACGAGGACTTATAAGTGAGGGTTGCCCATCTTATACTGGGGTACAATCCTCTATCAAACACTTACCAAGATCGACAACGCTGTCGTCGCTGGTGATAGAAGGCGCAGACAAATAGACGTCTCCAAGCCCAACTTCCTCACCTCACGACTTACCATATGATCCATCCATCATTCTATACGTTCTTCCTGTTAGAGCAGTCCCCCTTTCGGTGCGGCCCATAGCAGCTGTTGCTCGGGAAGAGTCCATATCTCCCCGCCTATCTCTTGAGGAAGAAATAGACCAATTCAGGTTCGAGGAAGCTGAAAAGCTTGAAGAGGACATTGTCAACATCTCGGACGCAGAAGACGAACCCACCGAGGGTTCTGAGATAAGGGGTTTAATAATCTCAAAGGTGGACAGTAGCACCAAAGAGGAAGACATAGCTAGTCTAAGGTCACTCATGAATGTGCGAGGTGCACAAGTGGCCAAAAAGGGTGCCACTGGATCCCAAACTTCCTTCTCAGTTACCCCCTCCTCCTCCTCCTCCTCCTCCTGCCGACCCCAAGGTCCCTGCCCTTGACCTTAAGAAGAAGAGGAAGAAGGAGAGTGAGGAAGCTGAGGTGGCGTAACAAAAGAAGATAAAGCAACAACAACAACAACAACAACAACAAAAGGTTGTCAAGGGCAGGCTGAGGTGCGCCGTACCTAGTCCTTCTGGTCTCCTGCACTGGAGTTAGACGAAACTCCTATTCCTAACCATTCCAGCATTAGAGAGTTCCAAAAAGGACACTCCCTTTATCTGGCTGAGGTCTTAGAACAACCCCTGCTCCTTTCCAAAGACATGGAAGCCCTCGAGCAAATGAAGCAGCAACAACTCTTCCTTTCCTTCAAGAGGGACCTAGGCTTGGTGCGTATCACCAAACCTTTCTTACTTACATAAGCTTGGGAACATGCTCATCGTACTACATATGCTTTCTATATGCGTATAGGCCATCCAGGAGGTCTTCGTGACTGAAAAGTAGGTAGAAGACGCTCGAAAGAAGGCCAATGCTGAGCTCAATGTTAGAGTTGAGACGAATAAAGCTCTTGACCTAGCCGAGGCAGAGAAGGAAAAGCTTACCAAGAGACTGACGATGGAGGAGCAGTTGAAGAGGAGCCCCGAGGCTGGACTTAAAACAGCCGAGGCTCAAGCTGAGGTGCAGCGTAAGGAGCTCCAAGGATATAAGGAGGATCTTGCCGCGGCCCAACAGGACATTGCCTGCCTGAAGAAAGAGCTAGCAAAAGCGGAGGATAGGGCTCGTGCTATTAAGGATGCCGCTGATGCTGCATCTCTTGCTTCTTTCAACAGGAGGGTCGAGGAGATAGAGACCTGTCTGGTTAAAGAGCTAGCTAACTTGTGCAGGGAGTACTACAAGCAGATGTGGTTGGAGGCTCTCAATGTGGCAGGTGCTCCTGCCACATCTGAATGGAGAAAGGCTGAGAACGTGTGGTATCCCCCCGATATCCACAAATTTGATGCTTCACCTCCTTTAGCTCCTTCCACCTCCCTGGTAGCTCCTGCTCCTCCTGAGGCCTCTACGGGTTTAGGCCAAGACACTCACCTGAAGGAGAAGATCGATAAGGACAAGGGAAAGGAGCCCATGGCCCTACCAGAGGCAGAACCTGCTAATGCTCCTTTGACCCTTGAGGGGCTGCCTCTCTGTCCGTGGAGCTTGAACCACCAGGAGCAGAAGGCAAGATCCATTTGGTTGAGGCGAAGCCCAAAGAGGATCCTCCATCAAAGACCAAGACATAAACCGTTGAAAGCTCTTTTGCATTTTTGTTTAATGCGAACACTTTATCGTTTTTGCTATATATATATATATATATATATATTTTATAGTTTCCTATGTAACCAAGTTATGATTAATACGAGGATTTCGATTTCTGACTTCTTTGCGAGCATTTCTTACACGCCATGAAGGTATTTAAGATATAAACAAATACGATCAACTTTATCTAGGTGCCGCATGACTGTGTGAATCCCTAATGGGAAAGGTTTCACTTTGTGAACTTACTCCTTCAATAAGTAACCCGTACACGATAATTATATTAAGTTTCATGCCACAGAGACCCATTAAATGCATAAGGATGATAAAGACTTGGGTAAAAACTTGAACCTATGTAACACTTAAACATGAAAATAGGTTTAGTCCCACTCAACACTTATAGGAACAAACTGAAATGTAAATTTCTCCCAAGATTGGGTGGTCCGAGGACCAGGCATAATTACGATTTTGTTTAACAATTAGTAAAAAATATGTCGAATGTTAATTTTCCCGAAGCAGTTGGTTCAAGGACCCAGCGTAGCTAAGGGTTTGTTTAACACTTAGTAAAAAATATGTTGAATGTTAATTTTTCCAAAGCAGATAGTCCGAGAACCCGGTGTAGCTAAGGGTCTATTTAACACTTAGTAAAAAATATGTTGAATGTTAATTTTTTCAAAGCAGATGGTCCGAGGACCCGGCGTAGCTAAGGTTTGCATTAACACTTAGTAAAAAATATGTTGAATGTTAATTTTCCCAAAGCAGTTGGTCCGAGGACCCGGCATAGCTAAGGGTCTGTTTAACACTTAGTAAAAAAGATATTGAATGTTAATTTTTCCAAAGCAGATGGTCCGAGGACCCGACGTAGCTAAGGTTGGCATTAACACTTAGTAAAAATGAGCTACATGTTAATTTCTTTCAAAGCAGATGGTTCGAGGACTCGGCGTAGCTGAGGTTGACATTAACACTTAGTAAAAATGAATTGCATGTTAATTTTTCCCAAAGTAGATGGTCCGAAGACCCGGCGTAGCTAAGGTTGACATTAACACTTAGTAAAAATGAACTGTATGATAACTTTTTCCAAAGCAAATGGTTCGAGGACTCGGCATAACTAAGGTTGACATTAACACTTAGTACAAATGAATTGTATGTTAATTTTTCTCAAAGCAGATGGTTTGAGAACCCGGCGTAGTTAAGGTTGACATTAACACTTAGTAAAAACGTTGAGTTTTTTGTTTGATGTTGAAGACTACAAAATTAACAATTAACACAACATAATAACAACTGAACAAATGGCATAAATGCCTTTCATTAATAGTAGTACCTTTGCAGGTTATTTATATTCTAGGGATGTTGTACGGCTTTTTCATCTAGGTCGGCCAGATAATATGAGCCTATACTAGCTACAGAAGTTACACAGAAGGGCCTTTCCCAGTTAGGTCCCAATTTACCCCATGATGGGTTCTTACCAGTACCCATAACTTTTCTTAAGACTAGGTCACCAGGAGCAAGGGGCCTTGACTTCACGTGGGAGTCATACCCTTGCTTAAGCTTCTACTGGTAGCAAGCTAGCCGAACTATAGCATTTTCTCGCCTTTCTTCAACCAGGTGTAGCCCCTTTTGAAGAAAATCATTATTGTTATCTGGGTTGAAGGAGTGCGTTCTCATCGTCGGAAACCCCATTTCTAAAGGGATCACAACTTCAGCTCCAAAAGTCATCGAAAAGGGTGTTTCTCCTATGGACCTTCGTGGTGTAGTTCGATAAGTCCATAAAACATGTGGCACTTCTTCCACCCATCTACCTTTAGCATCGTCTACCATTTTCTTGAGCCTATTGACTATCGCTTTGTTGATCGCTTCGGCCTGGCCATTCCCTTACGGGTAGGTTAGGGTGGAATATCTGTTTGTGATGCCGAAGTCCCCACAGTAATTTTTGAGGGCTCTACTGTCAAACTGCAGGCCGTTATCAGAGATGAGGGTGTGCGGGATCCTAAACCTGGTAATGATGCTCTTCCAGATGAACTTCTTTGCATCCATGTCTCTAATGTTTAAGAGGGGCTTTGTTTCAACCTACTTGGTGAAGTAGTCCGTCCCGACGAGCAACCATCTTTTATTCCCCTCTACCCTGGGAAAGGGTCCCCAATATCCAAGCCCCACTGAGCAAACGGCCAAGGGCTAATCAATGGATTAAGGACATCCCCAGGCTGATGAATGTTGGGAGCAAATCTTTGACATTGATCTCACTTTCTTGCATAATCTTGCGCCTCTCTCTACATGTTCGGCCACCAATATTCCTAGGTAAGGGCTCTATGGGCTAATGACCTTCCTCCCGTGTGACTACCACATATTCTTTCATGCAATTCTTCCAAGAGCAGCTCCGTTGCTTCAAGATGTATACATAGTAGGTAAGGTCCAGAGAAAGAGCGTTTATATAGTTTCTTATCCTCGGATAGCCAAAACCATGGGGCCTTTCTCCGTATCTTGTCGGCTTCAGACCTTTTTTCCGGCAAGACATCATTTTTGAGGAAGGACACTATCAGATCCATCCAACTGGGACCCATTCTGATTTGGTGAATTTGGATGGCACCACTTCCCGTCCCTGTTGGCTCAAATAAGTCTTCAACGAGGATGATCTGGGGTAGAATCTGAGCCGAGGAGGTCGTAAGCGTGGCTAACGAGTCAGCGTGGGTATTCCCATTCTTGGAGATATGCGATACTGCAAAAGATTCAAATTTGGACTGCAAGTACTTGGCGCGAGCTAAATACCCTTGCATCCTCGGTTCCCTGGCCTCCAACTTTCCTTCCACTTGGCCAACCACCAGCTGCAAGTTCGAGACCACCTATACCGCCTTTCCACCCATTTTTTGAACCATATCCATTCCCACTAACAAAGTTTCGTACTCGGCTTCATTGTTGGTAGCCGAGAATGCCAATCTCAAAGACTTTTCTAAGACAATTCCCTCTGGGGATATCAGAACTATCCCTACACCAGACCCCTTCTAGTTGGCTGCTCCGTCCACGTATAATTTTCCACATCGGGGATTCCTTGCACGAGATCATGCCGACTGGTTTTCCATCCATGCCCCACCCCTTAGGGTTCTCTTCCACTGAAGGCTCAGCAAATTCCGCCACTAGGTCGGCAAGGACTTGCCCTTTCATAGAGGTACGAGACATGTACTTGATGTCAAAGGCTCCCAAGATAGTTCCCCATTTGGCGATTCTGCTGGAGTAGTCAGCACTCCGCAACACAGACTTAAGAGGGAGTTGAGTTAACACAACGACCGTATGAGATTGGAAGTAGTGTAGAAGCCTACGTGTAGCATACACCACAGCTAGAATTGCTTTCTCCAATGGTAAATACCGTATCTCGACTTCCTGCAGAGACTTGCTCACATAATAGACTGGTCTCTGTATACCGCTGTCATCCCATATTAGAACCAAGCTGACAGCATGAACGGCCACAACTATATATGCAAACAAAACTTCATCTAAGTCTAGGCAAGATATAATGGGTGGTCGAGAGAGATATTCCTTTAGCTGCTGAAAAGCTAAGGAACATTCTTCAGTCCATTCAAATCCCTTCCACTTATTTAACAATTGGAAAAAGGGTCAGCATCTATCCGCTGACCGAGAAATGAACCTTTACGAACTGCCGTCATCCTTGTCAACTTTTGGATCTCCTTTGGATTCCGAGGAGGTTGCAAACTGCAGATTGCTGTGATTTGGGTGGGGTTGGCCTCAATCCCTCTATAAGTAAGCATGTAACCCAGAAACTTGCCAAACCCCACACCAAAAGAGCACTTAGAGGCATTTAGACGCAACTTTTGCCTCCTTAACGTCTAGAAAGTATCGCTCAAGTCAGTCACATGCATAGATATAGCCTTGCTCTTTACAACCATGCCATCCACATATATTTCGATAGTTTTCCCTAACTGAGTTTCGAACATCCTCGTCATCATCCTCTGATAAGTAGCCCAAGCATTCTTCAAGAACCTTTCAAGGTCACTATCTACAAGAACTCTATCCAACCCTTCACACGTGGGCTCTTTTGCCACTATCTCCCCAGTTGTTACAAAAGATGTTGATTGCTATGGGATAAATGCAGCTGAGGCCGAGGGCTCTTACTTTGGCCTGCGCAACATTGTGGCTGTTAGGCACTACCTTGCCGCAGACTGACTCCCAATAATTTCTTCAACCTGACCGCCAAATGGGAACTTCACCTTGGCGTGGAGAGTCAAGGAAACAGCACCCAGAGCATGCAGCCACAATCTCCTGACAATGGCTGTGTAGGGAGAGTAGGCGTCAACCACGATGAAATCCACTTCGACCACTGTTGGGCCTGACTACACAAGCAGCATAATTTGTCCCTTCGGGACGACGGCCTTCCCTTCAAAACTTCTTAGAGGAGAATCATAAGCCGAAAGATCCTTCAGTTTCAAATTCAACCCTTTAAACAGATCAGGATACATAATATTTGCACCACTTCCCTGATCAACCATTACCCTCTTCACATCCTAACCTCCTATTCTTAACATGATGACCCAGGAATCATCATGTGGTTGGATGGTCCCTACTTTGTCCTCGTTTGAGAAGCCTAGAATTGGGGGTACATTACCTTTAATCCTCTTCGGCTCGAAGCTAGAGTTCTCGGTAAGAGTTCGCGCCACAAATATCACCCTGGAAGGGCAAGAACCAGTCCTCTCAAGAGTAGTGAGGATGACGTTAATTGTCCCCAAAGGGGGTCTTGAAACATTGTGGCCCTAATTGGCCAGACCAGGATGCTTTCCCTGCCCGTCAGGCCAATATAAGAATTGCTTCAACTTTCCCTCCTTCACCAACTGCTCTAGATAATTCCACAAATTCCTGCAGTTCTCTGTTTTGTGACCTCTCTCCTGATGATATTGGCAGTGAAGGTTCTGATTACGCTTCGTGGGATCCCCTACTATCTTGCTGGGCCATCTGAAATATGCTTCATGATGGATTTTGTCAAGCACCTGTTGCACGAGTTCACGAAACACGGTGTTGACCACTTGAGAAGAGGCCGGACTAAACTGCCCAACGAAGTCTCTCCTCGGCCTATTGTTGTTATATTTGTCCGACCTGAAATCCCTCCTCTCTTGAGGGATAACCTTCGCCTTCCCTTTTCCTTGTACTGATCTTCCTCAATCCGCTTGTACTTATCGATGCGATCTATCAGCCGACGCACGCTTTTGACAGGCCTTTTGGTCAAAGATTTCCTCAAATCGTGCTCGTTTGGAAGACTGACCTTGAAGGTGCTTATGGCAACATCTTCGAAGTCTTCGTCGATCTCATTGAACATTTCCCAATACCTGTCGGAGTACGTCTTGAGAGTCTCCCCCACTCTCATGGCCATGGACAACAGTGAATCTAAAGGTCGAGGCACCCTACTGTAAGTAATGAAATGTGAGCCAAATGCCCTGGTGAGCTCCATGAAGGAATCAACAGAGCCTGCCTTCAAGCCATTGAACCATCTCATCGCAATAAGTCCCAAGTTGGAGGGGAAGACTTTGCACATCAAGGTCTTGTTGTTAGAGTGCACCGCCATTCTCTGATTGAAATGACTCACATGTTCCACCGGGTCCATTCGTCTATTGTAAATGGTGAAGGTTGGTTGGGTAAATCGCCTTGGAAGCTTCCCCTTCTCAATCTTATGGGTGAAAGGCGATTTGGAGATTTAGTAAAGCGCCTTGCTCAAAGCATCATTGGCTAAGCCCCTAGAAGAAGTTTTTTTACCCTTAGGGTCGCGAGGGTGGTCATCCTCGTAGGAGGAGGATTCACTAGGAGGAGTCCTTGACTTAGGGCTGTCGCTGCTACAGCGAGAATCCACTAAAGAAGGATCTGAAGGAAAGGGAGTACGCCTTCGCTTCTCCTGACGCAGCTTCTTCTTCAGATGGTCAATCTCCTTCTGCATGGCTTTAACGCTTCTTTCGAGGGAAGTTCTGCTTCCAGCCCGTGCATGACTCCTTCTGCGTGTATGCTCTGTGTGCACACTAGCTTCTCGATCTCTTTCGCACTCTAGCTACGAGAGGTGATCCTCATGCTGGGATCCCATGGATTCTGCATGGTATGAACCTGAGCCGTCCATGATGTCTTACATCCTTTTACTCAAGGTTTCCCACAAACGGTGCCAATTGTAGGGACACAAATCGAGCCTGACCCAAATACGCGTAGGGGACAGACCCAAATGGTCTCAAACAATAAAATTTGTAGAGAGTGGCTTAAAACCTAGGCAATTTTGGACGATGGAAAGCAAAGACGTTGAGCTAGGTTCACGATTGACGAGCAAGGAAGATTCGATGTAGCACAAGCACTCCTCGGACATGTGCCGAGGACCTTCTGTGTTGAATACACTTGTTCTTTTTTAGAAAAAGTTACCACTGATCCCCCCCCCCCCCCGATGTTCTCTCCCTCTCTATTTATATTCTTCTTCCTTGTGTTTCCATCCATAGAGTCATCAATGCAGATGCCTTTCCCATCCATCCCCTTCTTGAAATCTTCCCCCAGTGGCTATAAGGCTGACCACCATCCTCTCAGATGTCACTTCTTCATTAATGCGGCCAGGGAGGTATGTGTGAAGCATTTAATGCGGCGGCAGTAGCTTTCTACGGGGTACTTACCACTTGTTCCCCCTCTTTGCATTCCTCTGGAGTGTAACCTTGCTTGTTAAGCTTTACAGGTTCCTCCCTAGGCATCCTGCTGTACCTTCCGACCTTCACCTCTGTTAGCCGAGGATGCATTTCTCCTTGGACCATCCCACTAGCATTTACTTCCACAATGAGCTTGTGGGCCTTCAAGTTTGGTGCCCTTGTTGTTGCCAGGTCATCCTCGAACAAAGTTAGTGTTCTCGGATCAGGCCTAAGGCCCAAAGGCGTGTATTTACATTTCTGACCCCACAATGCCTATTAATAGATAGTAAAAAAAAAAAAAATGAGCGAAACAGAACAATTAGATTAAAGCTGAAAGTAAACTGGAGAGCTACTTTTGGAAATTTTGGAAATATCAGTGTTGTCTAAGATTATATTGTCTAAGTATGAAAGCAAATTTTAGTGGGAAATTCATGTATTGATGGACTTATTTTTGGTGTTGCTAGGCTCTAATTTTACTAATTCATTGTGACTCAAAGGTGATTAATTCCTTTTATTTTTGCAACTCAAAGGTAAGTGGTGTTTACTAATTTTGGGAGTTTTCCAAAACAGTGTTGATTATTAAATTATTTTATATTAAAGAAATATGTTGATATTCTATATATAAATTGATATTTTATAAATGCTTGATGTGCACATTGAATATTCATTTTATGAAAAACTTGTGGAATAACCTCAATTTATTTAAACTTGTATGAGTGAATATATCCTTATATATATATATATTTTTTAGAATTTTGAATGGATTATTTTTGTGAGCATCTTGAATGGATTATTTTGTGAGCATATTGAATATGTTTTGAAAACCTATGGCAAGTCGTGATTAAAAGCTCAGTATTGTATTTAGTCCTTAACAAGGGACAATCATACTTCAGCTAGTCCTTAGCAAGGGATGGTCCTAGAAAAGGAGACAGTGCACATTTGATAGCTTCTTAGCAAGAGAGTATACTATTGAGGATCCAAAAAGGAAGCTGCTTAGCAAGGGAGTGCACCTTTAGGTTCGAATGGAGCCATCCTTAAGAAAATGGATGAAAAGACGGTTCCAGTCCGAAAAAGGGGACAACACAACTCTATCAACGGGGTGTAAATGTTGACCACAAGAAAAGCCTAGGGAATTATTTATATGATGGTATTGAGGATCCAAAAAAGAAGCTCCTTAGCAAGGGACGACACAACTCTATCAACAGGGGCGTAAACGTTGACCACGAGAAAAACCTAGGAAATTGTTTATATGATGGTATTGGTATAAATATATATATATATATATATATTATGATGACTCACAATATAAAGATTTTTTTTTATGTGAAATATTTAATGACAAAATATTGATGAGTTACAAGTTATGAATTTATTGTAAGAATTATTTATTTTAAAGGTTTGTTCTCACGCCCTAATGTTAGTGAATTTCACTTATTGAGTTATTTCACCCCCCTTTATTTCCCCTTACAGATACATTGGAGGGATTATTGAAGTAGAGATTCTTAGAAGACAACAGTTACGAATTATTTTGTGGAATTGAGGATTTTATTAATATTTTTATGGTATTAAAAATTGTACTGGAGAATTATTGAGGATGTTTTGCCTTTGGTGGATTAGAGCTCTGACATTTGTGATGAGTTTTTAGGTTACTCATTACATTTATTTAATATTTTTATGGATTATTTTAGATTGAATAGATTTTTATTATTTATGATTTTGGGGCGTTACAATTGTGGTATCAGAGTCGACTCGGTAACCCTGTGTGGGCTCAAAGATACTACCCATAAAGTGGGCCCGAATGAGGACGTTAGGGATTTAAGTGGAGGAGATTATGATACCCCAATTTGATTGATTGTGTGATGTGTGTGGGTGTGTGATGGGTTCCACATTGGGTATTTACTGGGTAAATCTGGGCTTTATTAACAACTACAAGGATATGATTCTGTAGACACTTGAAAACTAGGTTATGATTTTGTAGACTTGAAAATTAGGATATGATTCTGTAGACACTTGAAAACTAGGTTATGCTCTTGATTTTTTTGTCAGAGCATTTGGTATCTAGGTTGTGTTTGATAAGATATTTTAAATAATCTTGGCAATGTTACTTCTTATGTTTAGTAGTAATAATTGTTACACCATCTATATGTCTTGATTTCTTTGTTAATTAGGTATCATGCGACCCAAAAAGAAAAGAGTAGCCAATTCCAATAGCGAGGAACCTATTGTTAATTTACGAAAGTCAACCAAAGCAAGGGTTGATACTGAGGTTGAAGTCACTCAAAACGTAAGAGATAATGAATGTCCTAGGGTGACACGCATTGATCCTTTGGATGAAGCTGCTGCCCGACTGTTGGACAGGTTGACCCATGCTATTAGTAGAGGCGCAAGTAAAGTAGAGGCAAGTGCTAGTTGCTCTTTTGAGACTTTTATAAAGCAGAATCCCCCTTCTTTTGATGGGAAGCCAAATCCCATAGAAGCTGAGAACTGGTTCTTACAAATGGAGAAATTGTTAGAAGTTTTAGATTGCACTGACTCTTAGAAGGTGCAGTTTGCAACTTTCAAGTTGATTGGAGAAACTGAGTGTTGGTGGAGATCCACTAAAGCCATTTTGGAGGGAATGGACATTGGGAGAAACCCCATCACTTAGGAGAAATTTAAAGAGGTTTTCTATGATAATTACTTCCCTGAGGTGATTCAGGAACGAAAAGAGAGGGAAATTGCTGATTTGGTGCAAGGAAGTATGACTGTTGAGCAGTATGCAGCTAAATTCATGTAGTTATCTCGCTTTGGACCCCACTTAATTCTTATTGAGGTGAAAAAAGCAAGCAAATTTCAAAAGGGGTTGAATGAGAGATTTCAACACCATTTGATTGCGTCAGGGGTTGATAATTATGGAGAGTCAGTTAAGAGAGCTATGAGGCTGGAGGAAGATTTCAAGAACAATGTTAGGAATGAGAACCCACCTAGAAACACTGGACAGATTGGCTTTCAACAAGGCAATTCTCAAGGTCATTGGAACAAGAAAGGATCTTTTGGGAGGCCTGGGAGTAATTCATCATCAAATAAGCCAGAAAATAAGAATCCACCCTAGAATGCTCAAGGTAGAAGTTCAAATGCTTGCTCTACATGTGGAAGTTTTCTTGGAGATAAGCCATGTTTCTTTAAAGGAATGGCTTGTTATAATTGTGGGAAGACAGGACACTTAGCTAGAAGCTGTACATCTCCTCAACAAAATTCAATGGCACAACCTGGAAAGAATGATTAGAGGAAGAAGGCACAAGGGAGAGTGTTTGCACTCACACCACAAGACGTTCAAGCTTCAGATACTGTGGTTACAGGTATCCTCCCATTATTTTCAAACCTTGCTAAAACTCTATTTAATTCTAGATCTACACACTCTTTTATCTCCTTTCGATATGCTAAGTTATGTGATAAGAAACCGGGACTTATGGATTATGACTTGTCTGTGGCCACACCTATGGGTGATTCTTTGGTGTGTAATTCTATACTTAAGTCTTGTATCATCCAAATTGAGGATAGGGAAATGTTAGTAGACTTGATTTTGATGGACATGTATGACAATGATGTAATTTTGTGGATGGACTAGTTGGCAGCTTATCATGTTAGTGTAGATTGTTTTAGAAAAGAGGTGGTGTTTCGGCCTCTAGGAAAGCCCGATTCGATTTAAGGGCTCTAGGATGCATGCTTTACCTAGGGTGATATCAGCCCTTCGAGCTAAGCATCTATTACAGAAAGGATACCAAGGGTACCTCACTCATGTGGTGGACACTAGGAAAGAGGTATTGAAGTTGGATGATAAACTTGTTGTGAGGGAGTTTCCTGATGTCTTTCCTGAAGACCTACCAGGGATACCTATTGATAGAAAGATTGAATTCTCCATTGATTTGCTCCCTAGAACTTCTCCTATATCGAAAGCACCATATCGGATGGCACCCACTAAACTTAAGGAACTCAAGGAACAATTACAAGAACTCCTTGACAAGGTGTTCATCAGACCAAGTGCATCTCCTTAGGGTGCACCAGTTTTATTTGTGAAAAAGAAGGGTGGGACTATGAGGTTATGTATTGACTACCGTGAGTTAAACCAGGTTACTGTGAGAAAAAAATACCCTCTCCCTCGTATTGATGACTTATTTGATCAATTGCAAGGGGCACAAGTCTTCTCTAAGATTGACCTTCATTCTGGGTATCACCAGTTGAAAATCAAGAGTGAAGACATACCTAAGACAACTTTCCAGATTAGGTATGGGCACTATGAATTCTTGGTAATACCTTTTGGATTGACCAATGCTCCTGCTGCATTTATGAACTTGATGAATAGGGTGTTTCATGAGTACTTAGACCGCTTTGTTATTGTTTTTATTGATGATATTATAATTTTCTCCAAAAGTATGGAAAAACATGAAAAGCACTTGAGAATTTTTTTTTTCAAATTTTAAGGGAGAAGAAGCTATATGCAAAGTTTAAGAAGTGTGAATTTTGGCTTGACCAAGTGGTGTTCCTAGGGCATGTGATATCTGAGGTAGGGATTTCTGTAGACCCTAGTAAGGTTGAAGCTATGATTGATTAGGCAAGACCGACAAATGTGAGTGAGATTAGAAGCTTTTTGGGCCTTGCTGGCTATTATAGGAGGTTTGTGGAGGGATTTTCTCGTATTGCAGCCCCATTGACTCAACTAACTCTTAAGAATGCCAAGTTTGTGTGGACAGAAGAATGTGACAAGTGTTTTCAAGAACTTAAGAAAAGGTTGTTCACTGCACCAGTACTAACCATCCCTAGCAACTTGGGAGGCTTTGTCATTTATAATGATGCTTCAAAAAAAGGGCTTGGTTGTGTGTTGATGTAGCATGGTAAAGTCATAGCTTATGCTTCTCGCCAATTAAAAAGTTATGAACAAAATTATCCCACTTATGACTTGGAGTTAGCTACAGTGGTGTTTGCATTGAAGATTTGGAGGCATTATTTGTATGGTGAAAGGTGTGAAATTTATACAAATTATAAGAGCTTGAAGTACTTCTTTACTTAGAAAGAATTGAATATGAGACAACGAAGGTGGCTTAAGTTGATTAAAGATTATGATTGCTCGATCAATTACCATCTAGGCAAGGCTAATATGGTAGCTGATGCACTTAGTCGGAAGTCTTCTAGTTTCTCAGCTGCCTTGTTAACTACTCAAAAGGAGATTATTAATGACTTGGAGAGGATGGGAATTGAAATTGTCATGGGTGATTCTCGAGTCTTTATGGCTAGTTTGACAATACAACCCACTTTGATTGAGTAGATTAAGAGTTCACAAGTTGATGATGCACAAATTGTAAAGATCATAGGAGAAGTTCAAGAAGGGAAGAGACCAGAATTTGATGTGTCTAATGATGGTGTTTTGAGGTTTGGAAATAGACTTTATGTGTCAAATGATTCTACATTAAAGAATGAGATTATGGAAGAAGCCCATTGTACCCCATACTCATTGCACCCTAATAGCACTAAAATGTATCGTGACATTCGAGAAACTTATTGGTGGAATAACATGAAAAGAGAGATAGCTCAGTTTGTGGAGCAATGCTTAGCTTGCCAACAAATTAAGGCACTACACCAAAAACCTTCTGGATTGCTGCAACCACTTCCCATCCTCGAATGGAAGTAGGAGCATATATGTATGGATTTTGTGACTGGTTTGCCAAGATCTCCTAAGGGACATGAGGCCATTTGGGTAATTATGGATAGGATGACAAAAACAGCACATTTTATTCCGATTAAGATGACTTACTCACTTGATCAATTAGCACAAATATATATTGATGAGATTGTGAGTCTTCACAGGGTTCTAGCATTAATTGTGTTTGAACGAGACCCAAGACTCACCTCAAAGTTTTGAGAAAGCCTACATAAAGCTTTGGGTACTAATTTTAGCTTTAGTACAGCCTTCCACCCATAAACAGATGGACTTTTAGAAATAACTATTCGTACTTTGGAGGATATGTTAAGGGCTTGTGTATTGGATTTCAAAGGAAGTTGGGAAAAATACTTGTCTTTAGTGGAATTTTCCTATAATAATAGCTACCACTCTAGTATTGAGATGGCTCCTTATGAGGCTTTAAGGCTCTGTATGGGAGAAAATGTCAGTCCCCATTGTGTTGGGAAGAGGTTGGTGAGAAAAGTTTGTTGGGGCTAGAAATCATCCAGATGACATCTGAGAAGATTAATTTGATTCATAAAAGATTGCAAACAGCACAAAGTCGACAAAAGAGTTATTAGGACAACTCGAGAAGGGAAGTAGAATTTGAAGTTAGAGATATGGTATTTTTGAAAGTTGCCACAATGAAGGGTGTGATGAGATTTGGGAAGTAGGGGAAGTTGAGTCCCAAATGTGTTGGTCCATTTGAGATCCTAAACGTATTAGTAAAGTTGCCTACGAGTTGGCCTTACCACCTATACTTGCAAGAGTGCATAATGTGTTTCATGTTTCCATGTTGAGGAAGTATATTTCGGATCCTTCACATGTTTTGAAATATGAGTCAATCAAGATCAAAGACAACTTGACTTATAAGGAAGTTCCAATCCAAATTCTTGACTGCAAGGATCAAGTGCTACGCACCAAGACCATATCGTTGGTCAAGGTCCTTTGGAAGAATCACACAATGAAGGAGGCATCTTTGGAGCGATAAGATGAGATGAAATCAAATTATCTAGAATTGTTCGTTAACGAAGGTATGTACAATTTTGAGGACGGAATTTTTAAGGGGGGAAGGATGTAACACCCCATGATTTTGATACCAATTTAATTATTATACATAAATTATAAAGGATGCCTATAATTAAATGGATTAAATTGATTTGGACCTAAGATATTCAAAATAAGATAAATACTATGGGATATGAATTCCAAGTGAGGTGACATAAGTAAATATATAAGCCTTGATAACCCTAGCCTTTTACCTTTTAAGTTTCATGTGTGTGTACATAAGTAAGTTCCTTTTTGTTTTCAACCGCAACACACAATTGAGCTGTTCCTTTTCTTCTCTATGGCTGTGCACAAGTTTTTCAAGTATGGTTTGTCTTGCTGAAATTTTAGAAAGTTGAAAGATTTAGAGAGTTGGAATTATTCTATGGCTAACAAGTGTCCCCACGTTTATAGGAAGGCATGGGTCTGTGCATCTGTTATGTTGGTACCAAGTAAAATAATTGGCATTGGGTTCATGAAACTAAACATACTGTACATCAACACCACTTAGCAAGAGAGTGGGCGGCCTCATTGGCTTCTCTAGGAACCCACCTAAAAGACAAAAAAAAAAAGGAGTTTGGCTTATTCCAATATTACAATAGGAATTGTATATATATAGTCGTATGGTCCTTCATAAGCTTTGAGATTGATTAGGTAAAAATAGTATGTATAGCCATATGGTCTTCCATAGTCTTTAAGATTGATTTGACAGAACTATAATATGTGGCTTCTACTTTTTGACTAATAGATATAAATATTAGGTTGATCAGATATGAATATATATCATGTGGCTTCTAAAGAATAGTAGAATATATGATGATTAGACCTATAGTGAAATGCTAGAGTCTTATAGAGTTACAGTACAATCATGCCTTATTAATAGATAGTAAAAAAAAATACGCTAAACAGAACAATTAGATTAAAGCTGAAAGTGAATTGGAGAGTTACGTAAATAAATGTAAAATTTTGGAAATATTAGTGTTGTCTAAGATTATATTGTCTAAGTATGAAAACAGATTTTAGTGGGAAATTCGTGTATTGATGGACCTAGTTTTGGTGTTGCTAGGCTTTAATTTTACTAATTCATTGTGACTCAAGGGTGATTGATTCCTTTTGTTTATGCAACTAAGAGGAAAATGGTGTTTACTAATTTTGGGAGTTTTCCCAAAACAGTGTTGATTATTAAATTATTTTATATCAAAGAAATATATTGATATTCTATATATAAATTGATATTTTATAAATGCTTGATGTGCACATTGAATATTCGTTTTATGAAAAACTTGCGGGACAACCTCAATTTATTTAAACTTATATGAGTGAATATATTCTTATATTTGTTTTTAGAATTATGAATGGATTATTTTTGTGAGCATCTTGAATGGATTATTTTGTGAGCATATTGAATATATTTTGAAAACCTATGGCAAGTCATGATTAAAAACTCAGTATTGTATTTAGTCATTAGCAAGGGACAATCATAATGCAGCTAGTCCTTAGCAAGGGATGGTCCCAGAAAAGGGGACAGTGCACATTTGATAGCTCCTTAGCAAGTGAGTATACTATTAAGGATTTAAAAAAGAAGCTCTTTAACAAGGGAGTGCACCTTTAGGTTCGAATAAAGCCATCCTTAAGAAAGGGATGAAAATGAGGTTCCAGTTCGAAAAAGGGGACAACACAACTTTGTCAACAGGGCGTAAATGTTGACCACGAGAAAAGCCTAGGAAATTATTTATATGATGGTATTGATATATATATATATATATATATATTATGATGACTCACAATGTAAAGATTTTTTTTATGCGAAATATTTAATGTCAAAATATTGATGAGTTACAAGTTATGAATTTGTTGTAAAAATTATTTATTTTAAAGGTTTGTTCTCACACCCCAATGATAGTAAATTCCACTTATTGAGTTATCTTACCCCCCCCTTTATTTCCCCTTACAGATACATTAGAGGGATCATTGGAGTAGAGACTCCTAAAAGACAACAGTTACGAATTATTTTGTGGAACTGAAGATTTTATTATTATTTTTATGGTATTAAACATTGTACTGAAGAATTATTGAGGATGTTTTGTTTTCGGTGGATTAGAGCTTTGACATTTGTGATAAGTTTTTAAGTTGCTGGTTACTTTTATTTAATATTTTTATAGATTATTTTAGATTGAATAGACTTTTATTGTTTATAATTTTGGAGCGTTACACCTTTTGACTTCTCTTTTGGCCTTTTTGTTAGTGACTTGTAGACAGCGTAGTATTATTTTCCTTTGATCAGCGATTGTCCAAACTCTGTTACTTCTACGTTTTTTCTCCCTCACCCCACCACAAAGAACCATAGTAAGAAAAGTACATGACTTGCAGAAGAGTTATCCATGAAAAAGCAATAACAAGGGAAGAGACGGGTTCAAAGACAACTTTGAAGGCTCGTAGCAGGTTAAAGTTGAACCACATACCCATGATAATATAGGCTTCACTAACTTGCATGCATGGCTAGTTGGCTACATACACAAAACTTGACATTTTGACTTCTTTTTTGCCTTTTTGTTGGTGACTTATTGACTACGTAAGTATTATTTTCCTTTGATCAACAGACCAAGGAATTGGGATTGTCCAAATTCTGTTACTTCTGAGTCTTTTCTCCCTGTCAATGATTAAAGCTGCTGAATGAGGAAGCTCGAGGAGAAACTGAGTCTGCAGAAAAGAACATTGAGAGAAAAGAATAAATCTGCTAAAAGGACTGTAGCCTAGCTTGCAATTAAGAGTGGTAAAATCAATCCAAACTCATTTGTCCACCCAAACTTACCTACTTAAATGAGACCAAAACCCACTCAATTATTAATTGGGTTAAATGAGTATTAACCCAATTAAACCTAATTAACATTAATGTTTATTGGGATTTAATTGAGTATTCAATTATAATCCAAATATCATTTCTACAAATCACTTAACCTTAAAATACCCCAAAACTATTAAAATGACCAAAATACCCCCTCATCCTAAAAAATGGCCAAAATAACACCTAAACCTAAAAATGACCAAAATACCACTGAAACCCAAAAAATGACCAAAATACCCCCGAAACTCAATTATGTCCGCTCCAAACGCACTCAAACGCACCTATATGACACCCATACTTGCAATTGTTTTCTTTGTATAAAGCTACTTGTAGTTTTGTTAGTTGTAGTTAGCACATGACAAACACGTGATCACTTAAATGTACAACTGTACAGTTTGTTAGGATTAGTTGTCAGTTAACTTAGTTAGCGTTTTCCCTCTTCTATTGGTTGTATATAAAATAAATCTCTTTGTAACCTCAAGTTATTCAGATTAATCAGAATATTCATTCAATCAAATCTGATACTCCCTCTTAAAAAAAAAACCATTAACAATAAAATTGAATCACTGGTATCTTTGAAAATTTGGTCCGTGCAAAAAAATTTCTATATTTTGTAATCTTCTTTTTTTCATTTCGTGTCATTAACCATATTAACATTGAGTAAGATCTAGAATTTTCCAATCAAATGTTATCTTCCATTCAATTCAAGGGCCTTGTTTTAAACCAGGTAAAATAGTTTCAACTGCTAGAAGCACGGTGATGACATGGTCGGATGGCCAATGGCTAGAGAGTTCTATGCAGGACACGTGTTGGGAATTTTTCACAATTAAGCTAACATAGGTCATTGAGATTGAGACATAATAAAGTGAGTGTCAATTGTAATTCCACGTGAAAGTGATGTTTTATTCACAACTTGCAATCTTAGTAGTGAAAAAGTTTTAATGTCCTTAATTATAATTTCTTAGGTGTTGAACTTTTTTTTTACCTATGAAATATTAGGTTAAATTCAATTAGGTAAGACTACACAGCTTTTCCTGCATTGCTTGAATTCAATTATGAAACTAAAATACTCTACCTAAGTTTTTGACATATACATATATATACTATTTTGGAAATATAAGGAGAAAGGCATGTCATTCAACTAATGTATTAAATGAGGAGTTGTGCAGATAACAATCAAGCTAGTGATAAGAATTGATGATGCCGAAAATCATCAGTAAGTCATATGGTCCTCACGTGCTCAAGACAACACCTGCACAACACAAAAAAAGAAGACCTCAAGAGAGCACCGGTGTGGTACCGGCCAAATACCCTCTGAAGGTTAAGTCAGGGAACTTTCACAACTCTAGAATGCCAAAACTGAGGAGAATTATTCATACCTTAGTTTGTAAGGGCTTTGGGGTTTTTATAGTAGCGTAAAGTTGACATTCATTCATTGGCGAAGAAGGTCTTTCCTTGTGGGAAAGATTTTTATTAGTGCGCGTATCTTATGGGATTCTTTCCTTGTAGAGATTCTCTTGATTAGGGTTATTCGTGCAGCACAAGATATTTTCATATATACTCATTCGTGGAGTCCAAACAAAACCATGTTGGGTCTGTCAAGGGCTTATTTATCCCCATCAGCTTCCTTTCTTGTTTGGGTGTTCTAGTTGTCAGGTCCCAAATGCCGTCTGCTTGGAAGTGGAGTCGACGGGTTAAGATCCAAGTCGTCGGCTTTGAGTGTGTAGACGTCATTTTCTTCATTATAGGTATAGCATGGCTGACGAGTTCATTGAGCCCGACGGTTTTATCTACTATGAACGAGTTTGATACCTTTTCAAAATTACCCTTATTAGTTGCCCCCTACTCCATGGCTTCGTCGGCTTTAGCTAATGGGTTATGGAGTTTTATTTGTAACTTCTCGAAAAAAGGCGCGTTCATTAATGGTTCCTCGAGTAGCCATCATTTAATGCTTTGGACACGTGGCATAGGCTGCTTGGCCTTGTTTCTGAAGAAAATGTCCCTTTGTTCCGTGTATCTATGTCCTATAAATACCTCACCTCTTCCTTACGTTTCTCCTTATTTCATCCTTGCAAACTCTAAGAGAAAGAAAGCTATCGTCCGTTACTTTGCCGCCGTCAGCTTATGGACTCCGTCATCTCCAGAGTCGTCAGTTCATCCTGTAAGTCATTTATTCCCCTTACTTTCTCTTTTTTCTTTTTTACTTTGGCTCTTGTAGTTTAGTTGGCACTTCTATAGAGACTCGTCAAATAGGTTCTTAGATTAATCCGTCACTTGTAGGTGAATAGATGTCTAGAGAAGTGACAAGTGAACAGTCGTCAGTCCGTGAAGGAGCTGGCTATGACGAAGTCTTCCAGTCAGGTCATGAGCTCGAGCAGGGCTTTTCCTAGTCCTCAGAGAGGGAAACGTCCGCCTATTCCCCTAACGACAAAGTGGAAAGTTATGATGGAAGGGAATGTGAGGAAGAAGGGAGAGAAGAGGGTGAGGGCGACGGTGACAAGGGAGGAGAGGATAAAGAATGCGGGGGAGGGGATGACAGGGATGAGGATGAAGTTGACAGGAGAGCCTCTGAAGAAGGAAGCTTAGGAAGCCCTGGGGATGGCCATACTTGTCTATTTATTCTCCCCAAAATGTGGATTGTCAATGACTTTAAGCCGACTATGACGGCTAACATCTTTAAGAACTTCCAGGACCGTTATCAATTTCTTGACCATATCCCAATCTGTCTCCCTGGGAAGTTTGAGAAGTGCTACTCCGGGAAGACCGTAAACATCGGCATGTACGAAGCTATGTTCACAGCACGACTGAGGTTGCCACTAATGGCATTGCATTGTTAGTTGGTCAATTTTCTTGGATTATCCATCAACCAGGTTGCCCCAATGCTTGGAGGATATTCATTGGAGCTGAGATCCTATAGGGTCGTCTGAGTGGTGGGAATCATTAGCTTTCGCTAGACGAGTTCTTTTGGTGCTATATACCCCAACACATCATCTCATCCCAAGGGATATACCACTTTGCTGTGAGGAAGAAAGAGCTTAGGCTTGCATCGGATATGCCTGATTCCAATAGGAATTGGAAGGGCATATATATCTTTGTTCAGGGGATGGATTAAGTATGTCGTCCAAAGGAGTAGGTTACAATGCCACATGTTTTTGACAATACTTGGGGTATTGTCAAAGATTCAGATTTAGTGCCGTCAGTTTTTTCTTTTACTTCTTTCTTTGTTTATTTGTTAAGTATTTAACGCCGTCGTTCCTCTTTTTCAGCCAGTGTTTCTCCGCGCATAACTGACGAGAAGGAGGCTTTTATACATTGGGTTCTTGAGATTCCATTCAAGGAACGGAAGTGTAGGGACCTGATCACTCTTAATATGCTGCACGCCTATTGTGGTGGTCTAGAGCCGACACTTGCAGCACGTAGGTTGAATAGTTACTCTAGTCGACATAAGTTCTTCCCTCATTACCTACTTCTTTTTGTCATTTCCTTGTCATCTTTATGTCTAACTCCCGTCATTTGTCCTTTACAGAAATTGAAGCAGCCAAAATGAGGGCATCGGTAAGGGCGTCAGCTGCAGTGCGTAAGAATGAGGAGGAGGAGAAGGAGAAGGAGAAAGGAAAGGAGGGAGCATCCTTGTCAGCCCCTAAGGTCATCGGGAAGGGGGTGCCCAAGAGAAAAATTGAAGGGAAGGTTGATCGTCCTTTTAAGAAAGGAGCGGTCACTCCTGGCAATAAATAGCCTAAAAAGCTGTCGCCCCCGAGGCCAAGTCATGAAGCTAGCAAAGGCTTGATGACGGCAACAAGCCCTATTACTTAGGGCACTCGTTGTCTCCTAACGCATAAAGGGTATGCCTCCAAGATGATTGAGTCAATCATCAAGGAGATGGACTTAGACCCTTGTGCCGAGCAGGAGACGGAAGATTTGGGGGCATCGGGTCTTTTTGACCTTTCTAATGTATATTCTTTTCCCAGACTCTTTTATTTTGTGGTTTATTCTTCAGCTGACGGTTGTAATTCATTTTCAGGCGTTGGTGCACATGAAGGAGCTCCAAGACAGGTGCGTCATTGAAGAGGGTATAATCAGCCGTCTTAGGAAGTGCAATGAAACCTTGACTAACAAACAGGATCAATACAAGGATGCCATCCGTACTCTGAACAAGGGGGTGACAAAGTTGAATGAGAAGTTAAAGGAAGAGACCCACCAGCGGGAAAAGGAGCAAAAGGCTAAGGCGAATTTGGAGAAGGAGCTAACGGCTCTCTACAGGCAGGTGGAGACGGCCAGAGCTGACGCCGTAACAGAGTTTAAGGCTTCACAGTCTTTCATTAACGCTTGTGTCGTTTGCTACAGTGATAGGTTCGAGGATTGCCTGAAGCAGATCAAGTCCGTCTACCCACACTTGGGCTTATCCAAGGTCACCATGGATGACCCCTTGTCGTCAAGACCTGTTGGCGACACCATTTTTTAAGAGACCCACGACTCTACTCAGTTAGAGCGGGATCCAAAAATGGTGTAATTCTTGCTCAACTAGCTGTGGAGAAGCCCGTCTCTGCTTTGATCCCATCCACCAAAGATCCTCCTCATGACGCCGAAAACCTTTCTACTCAGGATGCCCAGAACCATCCTAAAGACAATGAGAATCCTCCAGTTCAGGATGTCAAGAACCCTATAGTTTAGCTGTTTTATTTTTAGTAACAATTTATCTATTTAGTCCTATTTTCAGACAATATTAAGTGCCCTGCTGTTTTTGGGCTTTGTTTGTAAACACTTCACTTTATTTATGATGCATTATTTTACTTCCATCGCTCAAGTGTGTTGATCTTTATCTTTTGATATGCATGTCTGTCCATCCTCATGCTTATTCGTTAGGATGTACTTGTCTCTTAAAGGACTTGGTAAATACTTAGGATGAACCTGCCTACTTTGGTGTACTCGTTAACCTACAGACTGATTAATGAACTCGTCCCTTTGGACTAGGTAACGAACTCGTCCCTTTGTGGACTTAATAATGGGTGAAAATGGCCAAATACCATCATTTTTCAAATTTGTAGCAAAAAAACACTGTTTCGAAAATTATTAGGGATATACCCCTTTTCTAGTACTCGAGTTTAAGAAACTCGAGTTTCTAGAAGTTTTGTCGCCGTGGCATCGCTGACCTAGAATTTGTGCAATTAAAAAAATTATATGGTACTCGAGCATGGTAAACTTGAGTTCCATGCAACACAATACTCGAGCATACCAGGGTTGAGTTCTTGATAAATAAAATGTTTATGTTTATTTTTCTTGTAAGGTACTCGAGCTCACCAAGCTTGAGTTCCTTGTAATATGGAACTCGAGTTTGGTAAACTCGAGTTCCTTATAAACTTTTTTTTTTTTTTTCACAATTGACAAATAAACATAAACATAAACATAAGTAGTTTTTTTATGTTTTTATTTATTTAAATAAAAGAATTTTAAAATATAGAGATTTTAATTTCAAAATACGAATTTTTGGGCCACTCATACCTCTTGTTCATTCATTTTTAACACACTCATCAATTTCTTACTTCTCGGGAGCGTTATGGTCAAATTGGTTAAAATATTGAGGTTGCAATGAGAAATTAGAACAACATGTAAAATAAAAATCTCACTCTATTTTTATGCATGGGAACACCGAAAGAAGTTTAAGCGACATAAATTGTTCACCGTTTTAACATAAAACACCTAGTGAAATCGTGTTTTCTAAATTTAAAAGTCAAATCTAAATTTTTTTTCATGTTTGAATTCACAATAATCGAATCTACTTTTCTGCATTGATTAAATCTATTTCTACATTAATAAAATCTATTTTTCTGCATTAATTAAAATTGTTCATTGTTTTCTCATAAAAATTGTTCACTGTTTTGTGTATATACTGTTTTTAGTATTTTGCATAAAACTATTTTTGGTTCAGCATTATTTAAAAACTTGTTCTTTCTCTTAATAACATAAATTATTCTCTATTCCCTGCATAAATTGTTCACTGTTTTCTCATAAAACAGCTAGTGAAATCGTGTTTTCTAAATTTAAAAGCCAAATCTGAATGTTTTTTCATGTTTGAATTTTACAATAATCGAATCTATTTTTTTGCATTGATAAAATCTGTTTTTACATTAATAAAATCTATTTTCTGCATTAATTAAAACTGTTCATTGTTTTCTCATAAAAATTGTTCACTGTTTTGTGCATAAATTGTTTTTAGCTATTGACACCCCATTTTGCAACCCGCATTTAACCTCACATAGAGGGTAAAAGGGTAATTTCGCCTTAGGAATATGCCTCTTGATTTTGGTCATTAGATCCTTAATCTCATTTCACCAAAACGATCTTGATGTTGTAACGATCAAATCGACTGGTCATAAGCCCTAATCGAACCATCAAATTGAACGTTTTCATCAAATCAAGTTTTAATAGCTGAGATGTACTATCACAAATTGAGTCCAACTATATGTGATTATGAACAATTAATTCTAATTGGTTCTAATTATAATCAATTTGAGATTAATGATATAGTATAATTTGATTGGTTAGAACTACATTTTATGGTAAGGTTGCATCCACCTAATTAACTAGATAATTAAACATTAATTATTCGATGAGTAATTTGTGCAATTATCTTTTAATTAGAGTAAATTTGGAACTAATTAGGTCTGAAATTGGAGTGATTGGAGCCTATTAATGTTAATTGGAAACTAATTTGGGACCTATTAATGTTAATTGGGCTGAAACTATTTTTCTAACAAACGACCTCTGCTCACTATTTCATCGATATCTCTTAGAATATTTTGAAAATGTGAATGAGGTTAATTTTTCCAAAAACTAGACATTTGGGGCTTCAATTTGAGCACAAGAATGAGACAATTCCGATCAGAATTGAGTCAGATATGATTTTTCAAAGTTGGTTCTACATGCTGTTATAGCAGCTACGGGAAAACCGAATTTTGGCTTGCTCCTCACTCCCACCAATCTCTGCATTTAATGCTTCAGATTTTTCCCAAGGCTAAAATGAGGTCTAGGTTCATGATTCTTTGTCAACCCTCATTAATGGCCTTCTATTCATATTTCCTCCACCACTACTATATAAACCCCCCTCTCCTTCATTCTAAGAAAAGGACAAACAAAAAACCCCATCTCTTCTCCTCTCTTGAGTTTTAGGAAGTTGAGTAGTCTTGTCATACTTTGGTCTTCTTGAGTCTCAAAGTATTGAGTGAGACTCACTTTTTCTCTCCTAACTCTTCTTTTCCTTCACCCTTAGGACCTCTCTCAAGAGTCTCCTCATCCACCATATGGATCTTGCATGAAGGTATAATCTCTTTCCCTAACTTGTTTTTTATGTTTCCATGATGAGAATTTAAGATTAAAGCATGATAGTAATTATTTAAATTCCTTCGAATATGTTTGAATGTTCTTATGTGTTCTTCATATGTTCTTGTTGTTCATCACATATTCATGTATAAGCACTAGTTTTGATCTTAAATCCACATAAAAAATATATAAAGAAAAAACATGTTTGTTTCATAATTCTTTCAAATCCTTGAATCTAGGATATCACCATACACACACATTCACTAAAATTTATTTTTTCAATCCAAATGAAATGCTTAATAAATTGAATTATGGTTTATCACATGCATACACATTAAATTCACCATGTAAATTGATTAACATATTGGATGATGTGATATGAATGTCGGCCACCATAGGTTAAGAGACCGGTTTCACCGGGCAAGGTGGGTGCCTAACACCTTCCCACCTTGTAACATAGCTTCTGAACTTAGATCAAGGGTTAGTAGATCAAATGCTTGTCCATGTAATTTTCAATTTTTAAATTGTAACTAGGAAACAAAGCCATGTACTTTATCTTAGATTGTATCTAGGACCAAAGCCATATAATTTTCCTATGACCAATGTAAATTCAATTGAAAATTAATAAAATGATGAATTTTTCAATTTTGATTTTCTTATTTTTCCAAAAATTAAAAAAGTGGCGACTCGATTGTAAAACCCTTAATCTAAAGGAAAAAATATAACTAGTCGAACCTCCATTTTGAGAGGCAATAATATGACTCCACCCATTCACGTGGGTTTGGGCTAACACTTATAATAAAACAGGCCGGGGGCGCGGTCTCTCACATTAGCATTCTGCATAAAATTATTCTCTGTTTAGCATTATTTAAAAAGTTGTTCACTCTCTTTTCTGCATAAATTATTCTCTATTCACTGCATAAATTTTTCATTTTTTTCTCATAAAACACCTAGTGAAATCGTGTTTTCCAAATTTAAAAGCCAAATTTAAATGTTTTTTCATATTTGAATTTTACAATAATCGAATCTATTTTTCTGCATTGATAAAATTTGTTTTTACATTAATAAAATCTGCTCTCCACATTAATAAAACCGCCCCAATGCTAAAAACAGTTTATGCACAAAAACAGTTTAAAACTATTCACTGTTTTCTCATAAAAATTGTTCACTGTTTTGTGCATAAACTGTTTTTAGCATTAGTGCAGTTATTGCACTTAAATGGTTTTTGTGTTTTTTTTTTTAAAAAAAAATATGTAACCATATGAATAATGGACAAACTCCATGAAAGAAAAATGAATGATTCATATAAATCACCTAATGGTAAATGCCTAGTATACAGAGAAAAGTAGTTATTATGCATTTTTTGGATGAAGCATATAGTCCTAAGGTTGTATGTAAGCACGTTTGTTGTATGTAAACATGCAATGAACAGTGAATAATTTATGCAGAAAAAACAGTGAACAATTTTTTAAATAATGCTTAACAGAAAATAATTTTATGCAGAATACTAAAAATAGTTTATGCAAAAAAAAGTGAACAATTTTTATAAGAAAACAGTGAATAGTGAACAACGTCACTAGCCTGTTGCTGTAGCACCAACTGTAGTCATACGAACCACGTGCGCCAACAGATGTCATTGTTTCACACATACTGCTCAACAACTTTGCACTATTTCACACACTGTCCAGTCATATCATCCACATTCACGTGAATACTTAAATATATGAATAATCATTCCCTGGTGCCAAGGACATAGCACTGTGTCAATTAAATATGATGCTCTGTTCAAGAATACTACAACTACGGCCCCATCTTTAAATCTCACTGTGACATTAGGAACATTTAGAGGGTGTTCAGATTGGCATGTTTTGAGTTACATAACTCAAAAATCTTAACTCAAAACTCAAAAATCAAAAATCGTGGGACCCACCAGTTGAGATATTGTTTGGATTGTGTTTCAGTATTTGTTTCCAGTTCTCATATCTCAAAATTTTGAGTTTTGAGAATGAGAAATGAGAACACCTGAGAAGGTGTTTTCACATTTTGGAATATAAGTTCTGTGTCATTTTTCGTAAATAACTGGAAACGTGTGGGACTCGAAGTCAGTGTCTGGTCACATCATCCTCAGAGCCGTAAAGCAAATTTTATTAATGTAAAAACAGATTTTATCAATGCAGAAAAATAAATTTGATTATTGTGAAATTCAAACATGAAAAAACATTCAGATTTGGCTTTTAAATTTAGAAAACACGATTTCACTAGGTGTTTTATAAGAAAACAGTGAACAATTTATGCAGTGAACAAAGAATAATTTATGCAGAAAAGAAAGTGAACAATTTTTTAAATAATGCTGAACAAAAAATAATTTTATGTAGAATGCTAAAAACAGTTTATGCACAAAATAGTGAACATTTTTTATGAGAAAATAATGAACAATTTTAATTAATGCAGAAAACAGATTTTATTTATGTAGAAACAGATTTTATCAATACAAAAAAATAGATTCGATTATTGTGAATTTAAACATGAAAAAACATTCAAATTTGACTTTTGAATTTAGAAAACACGATTTCACTAGGTGTTTTATGTTAAAATAGTGAACAATTTATATCGCTAAAACTTCTTTCAGTGTGCCCATGCCTAAAAATGGAGTGAGATTTTTCTTTTACATGTTGTTCTAATTTCTCATTGTAACCTCAATATTTAATCAATTTGACCATAACACTTCCGAGAAGTAAGAAATTGATGAGTGTAAAGGGTATGAGCGACCTCAAAATTCATATTTTGAAATTAAAATCTCTATATTTTACAATACTTCTATTTAAATAAGGAAAAACATAAAAAATAAAAAACTACTTATGTTTATGTTTATGTTTATTTGTCGATTATCCAAAAAAAAAAAGTTTATAAGGAACTCGAGTTTATCAAACTTGAGTTCTATATTACAAGGAACTCGAGCTTGGTGAGCTAGAGTACCTCACAAAGAAAATAAACATAAGCATTTTATTTTTAAAGTACTCAAGCCTGGTATGCTCGAGTATTGTGTTGCATGGAACTCGAGTTTACCAAGCTCGAGTACCACATAAGTTTTTTTAATTGACAAATTCCAGGTCAGCGGTGCCACGTTGGCAAAACTTCTAGGAACTCGAGTTTCTTAAACTCGAGTACTAGAAAAGAGGTATATCCCTAATAATTTCTGAAGCAGTGCTTTTTTGCTACAAATTTTGAAAAATAATGGTATTTGGCCATTTTTACCCTTAATAATGGTCTCGTCCACTTGTGGATTTGGTAGTTTCAAGGCATCCTCATGGGATGAACTCGTCCGCTTCGTGAACTTAATAATAAACTCGTCCACTTGTGGACTTACTAGTTTCAAGGCATCCTCGTGGGATGAACTCGTCTGCTTGGTGGACTTAATAATAAACTTGTCCACTTGTGGACTTACTAGTGGACTCGTCCACTTGTGGACTTGGTAGTTTCAAGGCATCCTCATGGGATGAACTTGTCCGCTTCGTGGACTTAAAAATAAACTTTGTCCACTTGTGGACTTACTAGTCTTAAGGCATCCTCATGGGATGAACTCGTCCGCTTCGTGGACTTAATAATAAACTCATCCACTTGTGGACTTACTAGTGAACTCGTCCACTTGTGGACGTAATAATAAACTTGTCCATTCGTCCACTTGTAGACTTAGTCAATTTTGGAAAAACGTACACATACTCAAGCCATATTTGAATAACTCCGCTTATTGTGACAAGTACATGCATAAGTAAAAAAATTGTCCTTAAAAAGAATAAAAACTTGCCCTTTGGGCTTAAAAAGTATTGTAGATAAAAGTTAACTAAAAGAAATAAACTGGAAATGAGGAATAGCGTCTTTCATGCTGTCTTCTACTAGTAGTATTTCCTGAGATGCTCGACATCCATAGATGGGGTAACTTCTGCCCGTCTAATGTCTCCAGGTGGTAAGCATCTTTCCTTTGCCATGATGTGACTCTGTAGAGTCCTTCCCAATTAGGTCTGAGCTTTCCCTGGGAGGGATCTCTTGTGGCACCTGTCACCTTCCTCAAGACGAGATCTCCAACTTAGAAGTCTCAATGCCTAACCCTAGAGTTGTAGTGCTTGGTCATGAGATCTTGATACCATGCTAGCCTTTGTTTAGCTATCGCCCTTACTTCGTTCACTAGGTCAAGCTGTAGACGCATGACCTCTTTGTTCTTCCTCTCATCATGATTGTCCATCCTGTAGCTTGTGAGTCTGACCTTAGCTGGGATAATTGTCTCATTTCTGTATGCCAGTCGAAATGGCGTTTCTCTTATAGGAGTTCTGGTTGTCGTCATGTATGCCCATAGTACGCTTGGCAGCTCTTCAGGTCATATACCCTTTACCCCCTCAAGTCGAATCTTGATGATCTTAAGCAAGGATCAATTTGTGACTTCCACTTGTCTGTTGGCTTAAGGGTGAGCGAAGGAGTAGTGGTTCTTAATCCCCAATTGTGAGAAAAAGTCCCTAAAGGAGTCGTTGTCAAACTGCTTCCCGTTATCTAAGACCAAGACTCTAGGGATCCCATATCTATAGATGATGTTCCTCCAAACGAAGCTTCATATGCTTTTCTCCGTGATGGTAGCCAGAGCTTCAGCTTCTATCCATTTTCTAAAATAGTCTATGCCAACTATTAGGAACTTTCAATGTCTCATTACTATTGGGAATGTGCCCATGATGTCCAATCCCCATTGAGCGAAAAGCCACAGGGCCGTCATTGGGGTGAGCTCTTCTGTCAGCTGTTTGATTACATTGATGAACCTCTAACATTTGTCGCAGGCTTTGACATAAACCTAGGCATCCTTCTGCATAGTAAGCCAGTAGTATTTAGCCCAAATTAGTTTATGCACCAACGATCGTGACCTTCATGGACTTCTCTTATAACATAGTTTGCTTCTTCAGGGGTTAAGCATCTTAGGTATGGGTGGGAGAAGCCTCTCTTGTACAAGACGTCCTTTATTAGGACAAACTGTGCTGCCTGGACCTTTAGCTTTCTCGCGGCCTCCTTACCATCGGATAGTGTGTTGATTTTCAAATAGGAAACTATTGTTGTAGTCCAATTGCTTTATGATTTTATTTCCTGCACGCCGACGTCATCTATCAAAGGTGAAAGCTGAACAAAAGAAAGTACCTTACTGGGGATAAGCATATGTTCTGCTGATGTGGCCGTGGCAAGGCGATTAGCCTGCTCATTATCTTCCCTGGGGACAGTGGCGGCGCCACGTTCAAGCCAGGGTGTTCCCAGGAACACCCTGACTTGAAAAAAAAAAAAAATTATATATGATAATTTAAATTTTTTAATTTATCTACCCTTAAAAAATAATTAGGAACACCCTCAAGGTAGATACTCACATACAACTTCGGCTCCCCTCTCTTCAGACTCTAGGCCCCCATCATCAAAATTTCATCAAATCAGCCCAAAGATATCACAATAGTACCAACAACCCGTAACAAAAAAAAACTTCAAATAGAAAAAAATTTCGGTCTAAACAAAAAAAATACATAATATAATCATTCCACAAATCTAAAATAACAAAACAAAAATCACAAATTCCCAATTTTACCTATTTAAATTTCTCTCCCTCAGTTTCACTCTCTCAACTCTTATTCTTCCTCCAACAGCTGTCCTTTTTTACTTGAATCCTTTATGCTTCTTCAGTTCTTCTTGCCTGGACTGTCATATTGTTATGGTTGACGTTGTTTGCTGTTTGAACAACAAAAATCCTCCTCTATTTTTTTCTTCTTCTTTGGCTTAGATTTGACCAGTTTGCCGAAATCCTCCTCCATTATTTTCTTTCTTCTACTTCGATTTCTCCACCAGCCCACCGTCTCTTTGTTTTCTCAAGAGGTTTTTTACTTTCCCTATATCTACTTTTAAACTTTTGGTCAAAAATGTCAGACACACATGTAGATTTTACTATTGTATTTTGTCCAAAGTCCATCTACTCTACACGTGGGATTCACTTCTCCACATCTTTCTTTTTTGAACCTTTTATCTATTTTGTTTTTCATATTAATGAGTGGTGACAGAAATCAAAATGTATCTTGTGCAATATATTATTAAGTTAGGCGTCTAATTGAGATCGTTTATTTGGTTGAAATTGAAAATTTTTTGTTAAAAATACTGTAGGTAAAGATAAAAGTTAGTTGAAATAGTATAGTGAGATCCATGAATAATACTAAAAAATGCAAAAAGATCCATAAATAGTAACAAAAATAAATTAAATAGTAAAATAAGCTGACAAAATTAAGTCATGTCAAACACGCACTACATATATGAATTTATGGCTTAAAAATAGATTATATGAATTTACATTTTTTAAAAGCTCTTAAAAAAAAAAAAGTGGGGTTCTAATTTATAAACAAATTAAATATAATAAATATAAAGTGATAACTCTAAAAGGTACGTTAGGATTGATTGGTACCCAAATATATCATTTTTTTTTTCTTCTTAACTAAACTTAAATGACCCTAGCATGAAATTGACCATTTTGCTTCGGGCCTCCCTTAAGTTCAAATCCTAAGTTTGGTCCTACCAGGAACACCCTGAAAAACATTCCTGGAGCCGCCACTGCCTGGGGATCTAGACGAACTTGGCTTACAGTTCACTTATTCGTTTCTACACCTGCTTCAAATACTTCTTCATCATTTCCCCTTTGCATTTGTAGTCACTATTTACCTGACTGGTGACCACCTGAGAGTCACAATGTATGATTACACTTGTTGCTCCTACGGCTTTGGTGAGGTCTAGTCCTCCCACTAAGGCTTCTTACTCTACTTCATTATTTGTTGTAGAAAAGTCGAGTCGAACCATACATTCAATCTCATCTCCTTCTAGGGAATGGAGTACTACACCAGCTTTGCCTGTATGCCTGTTAGACGACTTGTCTGTGTAGATGCTCCTAAGAATGTTCTTCTGCCCCCTGGCCTTCCATATTGGTGAACTCCGTAATGAAGTTAGCGACTACTTGTCCCTTTCTAGCAGAACGTGGGCGGTATTGTACATCGAATTCACTCAATTCTATTGCCCATAGCGCCATTCGTCTGGCGGCTTCAAGATTACTCATCGCTCACCGCAGAGGCTTGTTAGTCAAGACGACAATAGTGTGGGCCTGGAAGTATGGCTTGAGCTTACGGGCTGTGGTAACCAAAGCGAAGGCGAGCTTCTCCATTGGTGGGTACCTTTCCTCTGCGCCTCAAAGTGCTCGGCTAGTGTAGTACACAGGCTTTTATACCCTGTCTTCTTCCTTGACCAAGGCCCCGTTAACAGCAGCCGGGGACACTGCCAAGTAGAGGAACAGTTCTTCCCCAGGTTTGGAGGGACTTAGTAATAGCGGGGAAGAGAGGTAGGCCTTCAAATCCTCAAATGCTTGTTGACACTCAACTGTCCATTCAAAAAAAATTCTTCATTGTGCAGAAGAAAGGTAGGCACTTGTCTACTGCCCTTGATACGAACCTATTTAGCACGGTTACCTTGCCGTTGAGGTTTTGCACCTCTTTCACGTTACTTGGTGGCACCATCTCTACCATGGCCTGGATTTTGTAGAGGTTGACTTCGATGCCCCTCTGAGACACCATTAAACCCTGGAAACTTTTTAGCTGTCACCCCGAACACACACTTGCTCGTATTGAGCTTCATGTTGTAAGAGCGAAGGGTGTTGAAGGTTTCCTTAAGGTCATCTAAATGATCGTCCTCCCTTCGGATTTTTACCAGCATGTCATCAACATAGACTTGGACATTTCTTCCAATCTGATGAGCAAAAATCTTGTTCATAAGCCTTTAATATGTGGTGCCCATGTTCTTGAGGCCGAAAGACATTACTTTGTAGCAGAAGAGGTCTTGGCTAGTGACGAATGAAGTCTTCTCCTGATCAGCTTCGTTTAATTTGATTTGGTTGTAGTCAAAAAAAGCATTCGTGAAGCTCAGTAACTGCTGTCAGGCTGTAGAGTTTACTAAGACGCCAACCCATGGGAGGGGGTAGCTATCCTTAGGGCATGCCTTGCTCAAGTTCATGAAGTCTATGCTCATCCTCCATTTCACGTTGGTTTTCTTAACCATCACCACATTGACCAGCCAGTCAGGGTAGTATACTTCTCTGATGAAGTTTGCATCTTGCAACTTGCAGACTTCTTCCACTATAGCTTGGTCTCATTCCTGGGCGAACACTCGCTTCTTTTAACGAATAAGGGGAAAAGTGGGCAACACATTCAACTTGTGCACCATTACTAAAGGATTGATCCCGAGCATGTCTTCATGGCTCTAGGCAAAGATGTCTTGGTTTTCTTTTAGAAATGTCGTGAGCACTTGGCGAATTAATGGACTAGTGAGAGTGTTGATCCTAGTCGTTTGATCAAGCCTGGAGTTGTCGAGTGGTATCTCTTCCAATCCCTTGATAGGTTCTGCAACCGTCCATTACTTTTCTATGCTTATGGTCTACAAATAGTCGTCCATCTCTAACATTGCTATGTAACACTTGCGTTCCGCCACTTGATTCCCGTGTACTTCTCCAACTCTATACTAGGGAACTTAATCATCAAGTGATAAGTTGAAGTCACGGCCTTCTATGAGTTGAGGGTAGGTCGCCCTAGGATGGCATTGTAGGCAGACGAGCGATCGACCACAAAGAATGTTACATCCTTTGTGATTTGCTGTAGGTAATCACCAACTGTTACGAGCAATATGACTGCACCAAGGTTATATAGTCTTGTTCCTCCAAACCCAACGAGCGGGGCATTGGTCGGAATCAGCTGTTCTCTTTCAATCCTCATCTGCTGGAACAGCGAGTAGTAGAGGATGTCAATAGAGCTTCCGTTGTCAACCAGGACCTGCTGTGTGTTGTAGTTCCCTATCCATATGCTAACTACGAATGCATCGTCATGCGAGTGGTGGAGACGTCGAGCGTCTTCCTCTGAGAATCCAACAATGGGGTTGTTGACCCGCACCATCTTTGGGACAAAGCCCGTCAGCTGGACGTTCTGAACCATCCTTAGGTAGGTCTTGCGGGCTTTTCTTGATGGGCGGAAGCTATAAATCCTCCCACAATCATCCTTATATCTCCTAAGGGTAGCCAAAGACGGTCGTTCTCCCTTCGGGCAACCTGTTCTTGCGGTGCATCCATCCTTTCTTTGCTAACAAACCTCTGCAACTTTTCTTGTCTGATAAGAGCTTTTACTTTTTGCTTCAAGTCGTAGCAGTCAGATGTGTCATGACTGTGATCTCGGTGAAAGCAGCAGTACTTGTCTCTGGATCTCTTATTAGGGTCTCCCTTCAGCTTGTCAGGAAATGTTAAGGATTCTTCGTCCTTTATCTGCATCAGGACTTAGTTGATTGGGGCGGTCAACGGGGTGAAGCTTGTGAACCTCCTAATGGGGGGTTTGAAGCACCTATCCTCCCATCGGTCTCCAGTCCTTGTTGACTTTCGTCCCCTATCCTGCCGTGCTTCCTCTTGTCTTTCCCTCTTCTTAGGCTTCTCTCGAGCCAACATCGCATCTTCTGCGTTTATGTACTTACTTGCCCTATAGAGTACATCTGTCATAGTCTTTGGGTTGTTTTTGTATAAGGAAAATAAAAACTTACCTTTCTGTAACCCATTCGTGAACGTAGCCACGAGTATCTTATCGTCAGCTTCATCAATCAAGAGGGCCTCTTTGTTGAAGCGAGTAATGTAAGACCTCAGCGTTTCATCCTCTCGTTGCTTGATGTTCATTAGGCAAGCAGTGGATTTCTTATACCTGTGTCCTCGATAAAGTGCGAGACAAACTAAGCGCTCAACTCCTTGAAGGTACTAATGGAGTTAGGTGTCAACTTGTTAAACCAAACCCTTGTGAGTCCCTTCAGTGTAGTGGGGAAGGCCCTGCACATGATCTCGTCTGCCACTCCTTGCAGGTGCATCAGGGTCTTGAAAGTCTCCAGGTGATCTAAGGGATCCTTAGATCCATCGTAGGCTATGAAGCATGGATGCGACAAAATGGCTTGAGCGTCGAACCGCATCCAATTTTTTTTTTTCGTTTCGTGATACGCGCCGACTAGAGCCGACTGGGCTCAACAAGCCCCGATTCGCGCCTAACCAGTCTGTATCGCCCTAAACACACCGTGCCGGCGCCGAACAAGAAAATGAAGAAAGAAAGAAAGTTGGAGAATCAGGTGTGGTTTTGGTAAGACGAAGTTGCAGTGTAGCCTGCTACAACCATTCTATCTCTCTGTGTGATTGTGATACCAGTGGCCTTAACCCCTTTCTTCTTCTTTGCTACTTCGTTTTCTTCTTCTTTTATTCTCGCCAAACCCCTTGCCTTTTGTTCTGTTTCTTTGTTTGAAAAGTTTTTTTTTAACAGTAAAACGATAGGATAACTGGAGCCAGCCACATCTTTAAATGCATTTGTTAACCTTTTTTTTTTAGGTGCTTTGTGACTAAACACGTGGGCCAGCCACATCTTCCTCCTTTTTTTTTTTTTTTTTTTGGTAATGGGAAGAAACTACACCTATTTTAATACCTGCCACATATTTCATTTATTTTATTGTTGGGCTGGCCAAATACATGAGCCACTAAACCACATCTTTTTATTTATTTATTTATTTATTTATGAGAAGCCTCAACTATTTTAATACTTCTGTCAATAATTCAAATGTCAAAAACTTTAGTGTACTTATTACTATTTATTTATTTATTTATTTAATTGTTGTTATTATTATTATTATTATTATTATTATTATTATTATTATTATTATTATTATTATTATTATTATATAAAAAAGTATGCTTAGCAATATATTAAGAATATAAATAAAAATATTTTTAATAATTTTTTAATCGCCGCCACACTTGCACCCTACTTTTTCAAAAATTGCCAAATCCCGCACCTGAATCCGGAAATGCACCCGTGCTGCATAGGTCATAGGCCTCTACTTGTGGCATGCAGAACTTCAATGGAATGGGGAACGAAGTGACGGATGTGATGAATGGTGAGTCAGTTCGATGGACCAACTCATCAAGGTCGCTAGACACCCGTCCTCTGAGGGCATTCATCATGAAGTCCATCCATTCCTTCATCATCTGCATCTACGCAACCATGTGTGGTGGAGGCGTGTCTGTGGTGGATGAATGGCTTGTATCTTGTTGCTCTTGTCTTGTTAGGGCGTTGCTGCCCTCCGGCCCATCTTGTTCCCTTTTGTCAGCACTGGTGTGCTTTTAGTCCCCTTCCTGAGTGTTGAGTCTTGCGTTCTTTTGGCGCAGCTGTTCCTCTAGATTGTGGTTTTGCTTGATAAGGTGTTCTACGGCTGCAGCGAGCATTTGAACTTGTCTCTCGAGGGCAGTGGTACGCAGTTTGTCTCTTTGGCTACTATTGGTAGTCACTATTGAACGAGTAAGTACCATGCAAGTCTTTGTCTGGAAAGCGGTAGTATGGCTTATTGCTAATTTCCCACAGACGGTGCCAACTAATGATACCGAAAATCATCAGTAAGTCACGCAGTCCTCACGTGCTCAAGAAAACACCTGCACATAAGAGAAAAAGAAGACCTCAAGAGAGCACCAATGTGGTATTGGCCAAATACCCTCCAAATGTTAAGTCAAAGAACTTTCACAACTCTAGAGTACCAGAACTAAGGAGAATTATGCGTACCTTGGTTTGTGAGAGCTTTAGGGATTTTTATAGTAGTGTAGAGTTGATATTTATTCCTTGGCAGAGAAGGTCTTTCCTTGTGGGAAAGATTTTTATTAGTGCGAGTATCTTATGAGATTCTTTCCTTGTAGAGATCCTCTTAATTAGGATTATTCATGGGACATAAGATATTTCCATATATACTCATTCGTGGAGTCCAAGCAAAATCATGTTCGGTCCATCAAGGGCTTCTTTATCCTTGTTAGCTTCCTCTCTTGTCTGGGCATTCTAGTCATCAGGTCCCAAATGCCGTCTGCTTGGAAGTGGGTCAACGGGTTAAGATCCAAGTCGTCGGCTTTTAGTGCGTAGACGTCATCTTCTTCATTATATGTATAGTATGGTTGACGAGTTCATTGAGCCCGACGGTTTTATCTACTGTGAACGAGTTTGATGCCTTTTCAAAATTACCCTTATCAAGAACAACTCCCAAAGATAGACTTCTTTTGTGTTTTAAACTCCTCCTATCTGTAATTTTATTCTCTTATAATTTGTAACTCAAACAAGTATTATATATATATTCAGCACAGCCAACACTGTTTCAGTAAGGCTGAAAAATTCAATTATTGTCTTGCACTTATTTGCTTTTACAGAATCCAACTCTGCAATTCTCGCTACCAAATTGGTCATTCTCAATCTTTCACATTTCTTCACCAAAATCCTCAACGTTTTTCACAAAATTCCCACACCCAGAAGGCCCAAGAAGAAAAAGAAAAAGAAAAAGAATTGACCTATGATATTTGGTTTGGCCCATATGCAAAAAATGGAAGTGCAAAACATGTTTGTGTGGTTGCGGGTATGGGCCATATCCAACATATGTCAGCTTTGGGTTGTGCTCCAGTGTCAAGAAGAGTGAGGAGTTTGGGACTGTTTTGGGTGAAATTGCTTTGGAAACAGAGGGGGTGGTGAATACTGAATACTGAATCAATGGGTTGGGATGAGATTCGGAAGTCATATAGACTCGTAGCACAAGAATTGAGGCCTTGGTTTCTTCTTCAACTCGGAAAAAGGTTGTTTTTCTGCTGGGTTCACAGAAACTGCAACAATGTAGCCCACTACGGAGCTAAATGGGCTTTTATATGAGTAGTAATTTTGCTGACTAAGTTATGCCGAAGGATTTTCCTCAAGCAGTTAATTGAGCCCTGGCCCATGATTTTCAAATTTTGTACCTGATCTGTTTCAAACTTTCAATAAAGTATTTGTGGAAATTATATTACAAACCTCATTATTGGGAGTTTTAAAAAAGTTTTTGGGGAAATCATAAACTCCAATTAGCTCAATTGGTAAGATGTTTGATGGTTGTATAAGAGATCTAAGGTTGTTTTGGTCTGATGATAAAGAGTTATCATTAGGAGTAGACACCATAAGTTGAAACTCTTTCCAAAAAAAAAAAAAATCTATAGTTTATGGGTAAATTCAAGTTAAAACTAAAAAATGGAACACAAAGAACATTAGTGAGGGTAAGGGAAGAAGAAAGAGCAACAATGCCAATATGAGTGACTTGTGCTAATTCCCCATTTGGCAATTGAACCAAGGATTGCATAGTAGTAGTAATTGAAGTTAACAAATCAACTAAACAAACAAAATGATCAGTAGCTCCAGTATCCAACACCCAAATACACCTATCATAAGCCCTTCTATTGATCACTTGTGCAAAGAAAACACTGTGGGAAAGATCAATACCTGACATTGGAACACTGGCAGAACTGGAAGAAGAAGCTGCATTGGCCATGGAAGTTTCTTTGGCTTGAGATGGTACTGCAAGAGATGAACTTGAAGCACCAAACAAGGCAAGAAGTTGTTGACACTGTTTAGGTGTAAAGGCAAAATTCTGGTGATGCATTGGAGAAGCAAAAGGCAAGAATTCTGAAGAGACTTGATGAGCCATAGAAGACTTGTTCTTGAACTTAAACCCTGGTGAAAAACCATGCAATTTATAGCATTTATCCACTGTGTGACCAGTCTTGCCACAATGAGTGCAAACTGGCTTGTCCTTGCCCTTGCCACCAGAATTATTACTATGATGATCATTGGACAATTTAGCAGCTAAAACAGTAGAATCCACTTTAGGAACAGATGCATTAGGAGCTGTTCTTTGTGTCTCTTCTTGAATTAACAAAGTGTAAACCTTACTAAGAGAAGGGATTGGATCCATAAGCAAGACTTGAGTCCTAACTTGGGAAAAAGGATTCATTCAATCCCATTAAAAATTTCATCACAGACTCTCTTACTTGCAAATCAGTAAGCCTCTTGTTAATATTGCAAACACATTTACCACAAGTACAGGTAGGAAAAGGACCGAGGTTTCGCAACTGATCCCAAAACACCTTCAATTGCGTAAAGAAATCAGTGATAGACATCTCACCTTGATGAAGTTCTGTGGTTTCCTTTTGAAGATTGAAAACTCTAGGCCCATTAGTCTGAGCAAAACAATTCTTCAAGTCATTCTAGATTTCCAAGGCAGTGTCTTCATTGATGATGCTTGCTTGAAGCTTTGGTGAGACTGAATTGGTTAGCCATGTACCAACCATGTTGTCACATCTGATCCAAGCTTGCACATTCGGAGTAGACACCAATGGTGATGAGAGAGTCAAAGTCCCATCAATGAACCCTAATTTGTTCTTGGTGAGCAAAGCTTGTCTCACATCACAAGCCCAAGCTGAGTAATTCTCTCCACCTGTTAAAGGCTGTGTAACAAGAACTAGACTTGGATTTTCTGCATGATGCAAGAACAAAGGGTCGTCCATTGGTGAATCTTGTGGAGAAGAAGAAGATGGATTCTCAGATGTAAAAGCATATGTAGTACCATTTGTCGCAGCAGAAGCCATTGTTGGCAAAAACAATATATATATATATATATATCTAAAAGCTGAAGCGTAGCATTTATTGTTACTACGCTTCTATTAAGCCACGTCAGCGGCCATATCACCTACTTATTTTCAATCATTTCTCTTTTTATTTTTTGACTCTTTTTATTTATTTATTAATTTTGTAGTTTACGGTTACATTTTCTCCAACTTTTCCCCTTCCATTTTACCTTTTCATCTCCCCACTACTTTTAACATTAATGTCGCTTTTCCTTTATCCCTTCATCTTCCTTTTATTTTGACTATTCTTATCCCCATTTTCTTACTATAAATTAGCTAATCCCTTTCACTCCATACATATTTTATCACACAAAAAGGTTATTACACTTTCTCTTTCTTGTGTTTTTCTTTTATTTTGGTAGCTTTTTTAAAATATTTTTTGTATCTTTACTTTATATTGATGAATTTTCATGTTCTTTAGAACTCTAATATTATTCTCCCTCTCTCTCTCTCTCTCTCTCTCTCTCACATTTTTTTTTCTTTTTTGTGTGGATTTTTTTTAATGTTTTATATCTTTACTTTAGGTTGATGAATTTGTGTGTTCTTTAAAACTCTACTTTAAGTTGATGCATACCACTACAAAAAATAAATAGGATTGAATTGAATTTCACGCTGCAAATTTTTTGGTTTTGTGTTTTCAAGTAATTTTTTCCTTTTTTTGATTGTCAAATGCTATCATATTGCATTATAGAGATAAAATATAAGAATATAATATTATTCAATTACATAACATGACTTGGATAATTTGGTGTGACTATATCTTTTATTTTGACTATTCTTCTTCTCATCTTATTTTTTATAAATTTATCCAATTCAGGTCTCTTCCGAAAAAGGTGATTATTCTCTTTCTCAATTATTTATTTTTTCTTGCAACTTAACCTTAGGTTGATGAATCATTATATATTTTTTATAACACTATTTTGGGTTAATAATTTTATGTGTGTTTTTGAGTTCTCCATCACAAGCCTTCTCTCTCCCTCTCATAGCTTTTGTTTGATTTTTGTTTGACATAATACTTAGTTATTTTGAAAGTGAAAATTAGAATTTATATTAAAATACAATCTTGCTATGTATTTGAATGTGTTTCTCAACTATTTGAGTAATATCAGGTGTAATGTTGTGATGAGTTATGATTATCATGATATCTTTTTTAAGAAATGAGAAATTTGAATAATATATTTGAAACTTAAAGAATTTTTTTTTTGAGTTAAAAACTTAAAGAATTTAGTTGTAAGCAAAAAAAAAAAAAAAAAAAAAAAAAAGACAACGTACCAAATATAATTTAGAAAAATATGGACCACCTCAAAAAGAAATAATTTCAATCAAACACATCTAAAATATTAAAATGATATATATGTAAAGATGGATAAATGAAAAATAATTTTAGAATTTTTATTTTTTTATTTTTAGAGGGAACATATTATACATCGTATCACAATTTTAAAGTAATAATATATTCTCACACATCGTGTGGGTCCGTGACTAGTTCTCAAGAAAAGCAAACAATTCTCGAGAAAAGAAAATTTCTCAAGAACAGAGGAAATTTTCTCGAGAAAATTGAGAAAAAGAAATTGAAAGAGAACAAAAAAACCTAGAGGAATTTGGGAATTTGCTCTGATACCATATCACGAAATCAAAGAGAAGGAAAAACTATATTTTCATTAAATTAGAATCAATGAGTACAAGCTGTATATATACAAAAGTGAACACTCAGTAACTACCTAACAGAACTAATAGACTTGGAACCACCTTCACACGTGCTAGCTACAGTAATAACAAACTTTCTCACGTGTGAGAACACTTAGAGCTTCTAATTAACAATTAAACTACATGCCGTATATACAAAACTTTAATACAAAAAAAAAAAAAAAAAAAAAAAAAAAAAAAAAACAGTCGTTTTACTACTCTGTGCTTAAGGCTTTGTTCCCTGCTCTTGCATCTGGTCTGATATCTGCACCTTGCTTCTGATCTGATAGCTTCATCTTCTCATCATTACACTGATATAGTGTATATACTAGTGGCATATTGAAATAGAGATAAAAAGCACAATGTATAGTAATTAGTAAATTTTTCAATTAGCATTCAAAGAACAAATTTTCTGCATTTCTGAGAAAAAAGTCACAAAATTTTTTGCTTCTAGGAGTAATATAAACTCTCGCAAAATGCTGATGAGTAATGACACAATGGGACTAGAAAATGGATACCAAATAATATTTGGCTTCCAGGCTGACAGTGCTCCTCTTTGGAGGCAATTGATCATATATTGAAGGCCAAAATAACAATTTGATACACAATGGTGTCTGTGAAAGTTGACTCTCTTGTTTTCATGTCACCTTTCTTCAAAGGGAGAAGTAAGGTGGTCTATGCCAGCTCCAAGGATAGGTTCAAGAGTCAACTGGATGGAATTCAGGTTGAGTTGCAAGCAACAGATTCTAGTGAAATGAGCCTTGACATTGTAAAAGGACGAACACTGTATATGTTGTCATTTTTTACTTTGATGTTTAGCCATTCCTAACGATTACATTATGTGAGCATTGTTCTTCCGTTCCTTGTCAATTGTTTTTTCTTGTTGTATATGTTTTATACTAAACCTGCAGTTAATGTCATACCATGAATTCGTCTGTCATGATTTAGTATTCTTAGGTTCTTTGTCCAAACTCCGAAGTCACTTGATAGCACATAACTTGTCTTTTCTGTCTTGGTGTGTTTTAATGTAGAGGACAGTGCACTTGGAAAAGCACTGCATCTGTCTTTTATCAGAAAAATCTAATTCTAAGTATCCATTCGTAGTCGCCCATTTTAAGGAATAGATGAGTGAATCAAGTTGTTTGCAGGCTTGCTTATAACAGGAAAGAATTAAACAACAACAAACCTTATGTTCTATTCTTTTTGGAACAAAGTGAAATGACTTCCACTACATGCATAAATTGTTCGAACAGTCATTGGCAGGATCCCTAGCATTTATCCATGTACAATATAAAACAAAATCAGGAGGTAATGAAACCTGTTAGAATTTCTTTGCCGACTAATCTTTGTGGCCCCTTCGAAAGCATGAGCCAGAGCCACCTTCTAAAGCATAAACAAAAACAACCTGCAGTGATCAATGGCATTGCCATGCGCATGTAAGTTAGGAATTTGAAGTGCTTATGAGCTGCATGACCACCGACACAATTCTATTCTTAATACTAGTATATCCCCCAATAGAGTAAAAGCTTTTAGCATGTTATGTGTCTGGTGTAAAAAACTATATGATGCAGACATGTCTGAGAAATAACTCATTATATTGCCTACTCTTTTTTTTTTATTTTATTTAAGTGAGGTCTGCATTTCAAAATGAACCATATTTCATATGGCAACAGTGAAATTAAAAGGTAAGCTATGAATCAAATTGCAGTTGCAGTGCAGCGCTACAACATCAACATGAGCAAAATATCATCTAGGACATAATGTGTAGAAGATTATGCCTTTCACTCACATCTATGCTCACTCAACTTTTTAAGGAATCAGTCCATTATTAACAATGTAGTCACATGGATCTTTCATGCCATTGATAAACCTGAAATAAGCATGCCTCTAAGTCCTTTTGAAGAAGATTACTCCACAAACTCCCCAATAGTCAACAGAAAATCCAACTCTCATACCTATACAGAACCAGAAATTTTCAGTCATCTTCATCTTGCCAAATGCTTTGTGCAAGTTTTGGATAGAAGAGCTCAATCAAGTTCAGGTTTCCAATGTAGCTAAATGCATAAAAACTCAGAAGCCGGATGCCTAATCGAGTTGTTCTTGACAAATTGTTGTATGGCAGGTTCAAGTAACTAAGAACAGGAAAATAAAAAATTAGATATGCCATGAAGAATTTTGCCCAAAGATTGCTTCTTAAGACATCATGGGATTCCAACAATGACATGTCCCTGGATTTTTTTGGAACCTTTCCCATCAAATGAATTTTAGACAAGTTTAAGCAACAGAATCCAGTAAGACCTCAGTAAAAACTGATCCAGAAAATTTGTTACTTGAAAGGTCTGTACTCCGTAAAAAACATATATACACATTCGGGGCAGGGTGAGCAAAACCCGTCCCTGCCTTGTCATCTCTTCAGGGTGGGGAAATCCTGCACTAGGTAGGACGGGCCAAGTGGGGCAGGGATTTTTTGCCATTCCTATTCACCACCTATGGGTACTTGAATCACCACCAAGCTTAGAGGAACATCTCTAATCAGAAAAGTCTGATACACATCTCTTGTTAGAAAATTCTGATTCAAAGTGCACTGCTTCAAACCATTCTTGGATCCTTTTTTTAATAGGCTTCAAGGAGTACATCGAGCCATAATCTCATTGCACAAAATCCTGAACAACATTAAATTGGAAATTCAAGAGTGAATTCCCAAAAAAATTCTAAATTTTGAAAATGAAATATGAGATTTCAAGAAAATAAATTTTGATATAATTTTGGTTTTGCTTTGCTTCCTGCATCAATATCCTTAACAACTACCCACGGGAAATCTTCGGGCTTTCATGAAGTTTAAAACTCCATAGAGCCTTCCAGAGGACCTGTTTTTATTACTGAATCTGTGATGTTGAGACAGCCAATATGCAGAATTAACTTTGGAGCTACCTCGATGACAATGGAGTTTGAAGACAAGGAACTTCTGCAACTATCTTCGTCCATTCATGAAGTTTAGGACCCCAAGGAACTTTTTACAACGCTTAACTCATCCAAATCTGAGTGTTGCTCCAACCACTCTAGTGTAGTGCTCCTCAAGTTTGAGAAGTTTGCAAGACACTCAGGCATAGAAAGAATCGTCATTATATAAAATGAATGATATGCAAAATGTCTAAATCGGCCAAAGGAATCTGGGATTTCCCCGGCAAGATGATTGCTGGAGAAGAACATGTTCAAGTTGTAAATATTTAATATGGTATGTGGTATAGGACCATGATCCTTCTCTTCAAATATTTCCATCTAAATATATTTACAAAACGTACCAAAAAGGCCATAAAATTGTCAACTTTTCCAACCTCTTCTCCATGCCAAACAGGTCCACTGAGGTGAAGCCATGAAGCAACAAACATTTCTATAATAGGTGCAATGTGTTTGCGCAGAGGTACGACAGTGTTCTATGTAATTCATGGAGCACAAAAAATCCAGTTGCCACTTTTTTTAGTAAGAAAATCTTACTACATATAGAATTTTCTTTACATTAGAATGCTCATCAAAGGATATTAAACAAAATACTTAGAAGAGCCTCTACATAATAGCACATTTCTTTACAGTTTAATGTATCATCATATGCACATTATTCCAACAGTAGCTACAACATCAACAAGAGCAAAATATCCTAGACAACATAGTTTCCAATTTTATACTTGACAGAAGATAATGCCTTTAGCTTACCAAAATGTTAGCCTCTTAAAATTTTTGCAGATCTAGTTCACCTTCAACACTATAGTTACATAGGCTGATCTTTCATGTCATTGACAAACCAGAAATGAGTCCAAGTATTTCTGAAGAAAGGAGCAGCACAAACTCCCCAAAAACCTACAGCAAATCCAACCCCCAAGCCACTGTAAAACCATGATGTTTCAGAGACATCTTCAGCTTTGCCCACCGCAGTCCCACCAGCTTTGCCCACAGGAGTATCACCATCAGATTCTTGCTCTTTTCTGCAATTTTTTTTAAGAGGAGCTCCACAAAGTTCAGGATTTCCAGAGTAACGAAGTGCATCAAAGCTCTGAAGTTGGGTGCTTGAAGGAATTCTGCCTGAGAAGTTGTTGTATGACAAGTCCAAGTAACTAAGAAATGTCAAATTAGACATGCTTGGAGGAATTTCACCCGATAGATGATTTCTTGAGAGATCAATGGACTCTAACTCTTTCATGGTCCCAATTTTTTCCGGTATCTTCCCCATCAAATGGTTTCGAGATAAGTTCAAAAAATGCAATTGGGAAAGAACTGAAATTTCATTAGGGATTGATCCTGACAAGTTATTACTTGAAAGGTCAATGATCCTAACAAATATAAGGTTCTCTTCATACCTTATTTCCTCACCCTTGGGAACTAACATGAGACTCTCGAAGTAGGTGCCTGCATCTTCAAAATACACCATAGTTTCATAGTTTTCATCATGGGGCATTGCCATGGAATTAATAGAATTCAAACACTTTGGTATGGGTCCTGATAGGCTATTATTTGCAAGATCCAATACTCTAAGAGAAGAAAGTTGGCATATCTGTAGAGGTATATGCCCTTCGAACCCATTAGATCTTAGACGGAGCATAGTAAGACTTTTCATTTCTCCAATCCAGAGTGGTATGGTCATTGACAAATGATTTTCACCTATATCAAGAAGTCCCAAATTTGAGCACTTTTGTAATGAGGAAGGAATATCCCCATAAATGCTATTGTCGGGTAATCGCAATGCTTTGAGTGCAACTAAAGACCCCATCGAGTAAGGAATTCTACCTGACAACCGATTGCTCCCCAAGTTTAAATGGATCAAATACTGCCAATGCCTCCAGCAATTTGAAAGTTCTCCTAACAAAAGATTGTTTGATGCATCTAAAACTTGTAACTTATTTTCTCTGTTAGTCTTTTGGCACAGGAAAGTGGAAATGGGTCCAGAAAATAAGTTGTTAGCTACATCAAGCACTCTGACATTTGCAGACAAACGAGGCAGCTGACCTTTCAAGTGATTAGAACTTAGATCTAAGACAGTAGAATCCACCAAAAAATTTGGTACGTCGCCTTCTATGTTATTGGCAGAGAGATTGACGAAGTCAATGTTTGAAGTCCAATTCCAAAACCAACTCGGAGCCTTGTCCGAAATTCCTGACATGGACATTAATAAAACCTTGAGAGATCTTTGTGTTTGTAGCCATGCAGGAAAGTTAGGTCCTACCTTGCAAGAGCTCATGTGGGCATATATAAGTTGAAAAGGTGGAACCCAATTGGAATTCACATTGAAGAACAAAGGTGTTCGAGACAGGTCTAGGTACTTTAAATTTGAGAGTTTGGTAAAAAACACTTCATCTACTGTGCCTGTTAAGAAATTATCCCCGATAAACAAGTGCTTCAAATTTGAGAGAAGCCCAAGACTTTTTGGGGGAGTACCATTCAACCGATTACCTTCAAGGATTAACTTCCACATATAAGATAAATTCCCAAGGGATGAAGGAATAGGACCACTAAAATAATTAAGTTTGAGATCAAGTACTGTTAGATGCTTAAGTTGCCCAAATGACTCTGGAATTTTTCCAGTTAGATAATTTACCCCCAAGACAAGATGTTCTAAGTTTTGAAAATTCGAAACACTGCACGGTATCTCGCCCTTCAGTGCATTGCTGCTCAAGTCAAGCTCTATGAGGGTTGAACTAATATTAGAAAACCAATTAGGTATCTCATGAATGAAAAGATTTACGGAAAGATCAAGGACTAGAAGAGATGTAAAGTTGACATATCCAAGAGAAGGATTTAGGCTATCAAGATGACAATTTCGCAAGTATAGCTCCGAAAGAGATGGGAGCCTACTCATTATTTGAAGCCAATCTAGTGCTGAAGAAAGGTTGACAGAGGACATGTCAAGGTATTTCATGGAAGAGAGACTAGACATCCAATGAAGGCTATGCACATAAAGGCCAAGATTATATCCTAGATTCAGATAACGAAGATCTGAAAGATTTCCAAGCTGGGGTGGAATCAGTCCACAAAATCCAGCGGAAGCAAGGTTCAGATGTCTCAGACTGCCCATTGAACTAAGGAAACTTGGAATACGAGTACAGTTAAAGTTATTAATGCTGAAGTCCAAGTAATTCAAATGTTCCAACTCAAGCAATGAAGGACTAATCTCACCATTTAAGTTGAGATTACCGAGCTGTAGCTTTCTGACTCGAGCAGTTTTGTTGTCGCAGTGAACTCCTGCCCATTTACAGCAATCTTCTTGGTCAGACCAGGATGAGAGTGCATTCCAAGGATCAGTGAGACCTCGTTTGAGGTTTAGAAGTGCTTGTTTCTCTTTTTCATTGCAAGAGATATTTGAGTTTACTTTGCAGAAGCTGAACGTTGCTGCAAAGAACCATATTAAGAAAAACACATGAGTTGCAGAAGAGTTATCCATGGTAAAAGCAATAACAAGGGAAGAGAAGGGTTCAAAGACAAATGTGAAAGTTCTTAGCAGGTTGAGCCTGAGACGCAACCTCTTGATAGATTATATAGGCTTCACTTTTCTGCATGGCTACATACACAGAATTCGACTTTTCAAAAAAAAAAAATTCCTCTTTAGCTGTGACTTGTTGACTGTAGTGTATTTTCCTTGATCAGCACATGGAACTGTCCTAATTCTATTACTTCTAAGTTTTTTGACTCTCTTAAAAATATATAGTAATCACTAATTGGTCAACAGAATTAAATTATATCACAGTTGGTATCTTTGAAAAATTGGTCCGTGAAATAAACTCCTACATTTTGTCATCTTCTTTCTTCGTTTTCATGCATGTCACCATCTAGATCTAGATTTTTCCAATCAAGTGCATGTGATCTTCCATTAAATTCAAGGACCTTGTTTTAATATCAGCTTACTGCAACCTTAGTTAGCAAGATGTGAAAAATGTTTCGGAAAAAGTTGTGTCCTTAAATACAGTTCTGTTGAACCAATTTTAGCCAATGAAATACATGGTTAACTTCAATTAGCTAAGATATACAGTTTTTTTGGCATGGCTTGAAATTAATTCTAAAACTAAGTAGCTTTATTTACCTAAAATGGTGACATATACTTGTATATATATTGTAAATATATATATATATATATATATATATATATATTTGAGCAAAATGTAAGTAGTATATATATTGGAAATATAAGAAGAAAGACATGTCATTCAACTGATGTATAGATGAAAAAGTCCTCAATAATTTAAAGAAATTCCCAACAGAATCCAACTGACCTCCTCAGTCCTCAAGCTTTCGCACTTCTTTTCTAATAACTTTGCCATCTCAATCTTTAACACTTTTCACCAAAATCCTCAACACTTCTCACAAAATTTCCACACCCGGAAGGTCCAAAGAAAATGAAAAAGAACTGAGCTATGATATTTTCCTTGTTTGGTTGGGCCTATGGCCCATATGCAAAAGATGAAAGTGCAAACACTTTGTTGTGCTTGTGGGTATGAGACTTGAAAGGCCTTGGTTTGTTTTTCTTTTGGGTTCAAAGAAGCTGCAATAATAATGTAGCTCACTGCATAGCTAAATGGGCTTTATCATAATATAGTTTTTGCTGACTGGTTACTGCCCAAGGCTTTTCTCAAGCAGTTAATAAGCCCCGGTGGCCCGGCCTATGATTTTCAGGTTTTGTACCTATTATGTTTCAATAAAATATTTGTGGAAATTATATTTTAAATTTAAACCCCATTATTGGGAGTATCAAATTAAAACCTATTCAATAAAGATTTTGGGGAAATTGTATTTTAAATCCATAGTTTATGGTAATTGTCCGATCGATCAGATATATGCATCAGCTCATCGTCTCTTTCATATTGTGTACACCAAATAAATACGTGAAGCTCAAACGTTATGAGAAAAACGATGTCTATATCTTATACATGTCACCATAATTTAAAATTAAATTCTATACTTTTATAATAGACTACTTAAACCCTCTAATTGAATGATGGTCTCAAAGTAACTTTATAGTTTAACTAGTGTTTAACCCGCGCAATGCGCGGGATCGTTTTACATATTAATAAATTTTGCATCTAATAATGTAATAATTTAGTACATTTAAGTGTATAGTGTGCATTAAACTGTTATAAATATGAAGCCATTCAGGTTTAGGCATGTGGGTCTATGGTAATAGAGGAGCATAACCATGCTATGTTAATATCATCAAAAGATATTAAGATGATGACATTAAAAAGCTGTAATGCATCTCAAATCCACAATTTAAAAAAAGCTGCAATGATACAAAATCATAATCCTTCACTAAAATTTAGTGCAATATGTACAAAGTAAATGACACACTATAACTTAACAAAATATTTAGTTTTCTCTTCTTTAAAAAAAAGAAAGAGAAAAAAAAAAGAGAGTAATCTAGTACGACAATTTGTTAAACAGAAATCGTTAGACTTCAATTTTTTTCCTTCTTTGATGCAATTTGCTTAGTACTCTTTTGACGTTTTTGCAGCATTTGGAATGGCACACTTTTATCATCAGTTTCTTCAACTTCTGTAGTTACAGCAGCAAATAATTGAGGTCTTTCAATAGATGTTTGTCCAATTTCTATTTTTTGACTGGCGATTGACTTGCCCTTCCTTGATTTCCTTACAATTTCCTCTATTGTGTCCTGCAATAATTTGTACTTTTATTAAATGTTGTTTGAAATAATGAAAGAATATATGCATGTTACTTAAAATTTAAAATGTTTTCATTGTACTATATTGACTTTGACGGTGTCACAGAAAACTTAAAATCATATAGCAAGCAAGGTGGAGTGTATGATTCAATTTAAATGAACAAATATACTGGAAATAGATTTGAACTTTATTATTACCTGATCTTTTTCAAATTATAGTCATCAAGATGCAGTTGGAACAAATATTCATTGCCAATTATCCTCTGAATCTCTCTTGGTAGGACATTGTCATCCAATTTCAATTGCTTTATAAAGAAAGAGTCATACAATTAGCAATTAACACATAAATTAGAAAATGATGCAATATTCAAAAGATTATATCATTGTACAGTTATTTTCCAGTTTTCTTAATATCCATTCTGCTCTATGTGCGTTTTTTATGGGGTGCAAAAGTGCCAAGGCATCTAGGTTTGATGTGGTTTTTATTTTTGTGAGGAATAGAAGTGCCATGTCCTCCTTTTTTTTCTTTTTCTTTTTTTTTTATATGTGGGTTAAAAACAACAATATAGCCTAAATATAGCCTACGATTAACTCTACAGTTGTCTCTCAATTCAAGTTTTTTTATAAAATTAAAAATTATTAGCAAAATATATTAGAAAAGAAACGTTGACCAAGTATTATATAAAGACATAGAGTTGATATTTATATATAAAGTTACCTCTTCTTGCATCTCTGCAAGTTCTTTTGCAGTTTTAGATATAATTTGCTCAGCTCCTTTATCAAACAAAACAAATGTTGTTGATAAAAGTACAAATAAAAACCATACCAATTTCAAAATAAAAACCATACCAATTTCAAAAGCAAAAAATCTAATATTAAGTAAATCAATTTCAAGTAATATCAATTACTCAATAAATATGACAATGGAAGAACTATAAAACGCATACTACAATTAGAGTCCGTAAATATAATAATAATAATAAAAAAAAATAGTTGAAGTAACTGAATTCAAAATCAGAGGAGAAAATATGAAATTTTTTTTTTTGGAAATTTTGGTCATCTAACAATCAATTAAGATAAATAAGCTTTCTCAAAAAAAAAAAAAAAAAAAAAAAAAAAGATAAACAATATACATAAACCATATTGTTCGAGATCAATGCACGTCTCTATTTGAAAGCCAAAGAGATATTCTGTATTAAGTGTGATGCAATAACATATAATTAAAAACCGTCAAAAAACTAATCTTCATGATCATGTGCATGACAGTATACTCTAAAAAATGGCATAAAAAAAATTTTTAAAATAAGATCAGTGCGAAAAGGTATTTAACAGAAGTAATAGTAAATCCTAAACACAAATAGAAAATAGTACAGTGTATTTCATATAAGAAAGGTAAAGTCCTAAAGAAGTAATAAAACTTGTATTAGTGACAGATTGCCTACCTACTTTCTGCTTTATACACAGATAGAAAATTCAATGATAGATAAATTGGGGGAAAATGAAGCATCATGTATAGGAGGAAAAAAGAACAGATCAAGCACGGAAAAAGAATAAGAAAGGAAAAAATCTGGAGAATATTAATAGATAAAATCTAAAAGTGCTAAAGCCTTCTTCACAATTGTCTTCGCCAATAACCATAACATTCATAGCTAGTGCCCATTCCCTTATCATTTCAAAGGTTGTCACGTTACAATAAAAATTTCAATGTCATACATATAAATTCAACGTATATGCCAATCCGGATGCCCACCAAAAGCCAAACACTAACAGAGAAACCAAACAGATTTCACAATTCCTTTTACTATTATACTTTTAAATTTCACGATTTAAACCCATTAAAACCCAACATCAAAAACAACAAAATCAAGACTTAAAAAATTTCTTTTAAAAAAATATCAACTAAAATCTACAAAGTAATAAACTTAGTATAAAGAAAGTTATACTATTAGATTTCAAAATCCTACGATTTCACTCTCCCTTACAAAAAAACAGAATAGGTAAGAGGCCATTAAAACTCAGGTAGGACTTTTTTATTGTGAGGGGCTTTCCCTGATTTTAACGAATAGAGAGGAAAAGGATTATGAATCCAAATTCCTAAATTTATAGCAAACCATGATCAAAGATAATATTAGGAAAATTAATTGATACTTTTGTTTTGATTAAATTAGAGACTCTAAATTGTGTACATGACATATTCTCCACTTGTATCCTCAATTTATTGAAATTTCATGGTATTTAAATATCAAAAGTAATCTACAATTAGCAAAGTAAACATAGAGATATGTTGCTGAATTACATGCTCTTTTTAAAGATAACTCCATCATTTCCCAACCTTTCATTAAGCTTTGACCTATATCACATTAAGAGTAAATCCGTTTCTCCCACCCTCAATTTCACAATGATTATAAAATTAAAACAATTATTATATAATAAGAAGTAAATTACTTATTCAATACAAACAAAAAGGAACTATAAAATAAACTGACACAAACCTGAAGGAGAAAGAAGACAATGATTAATCAGGTCATTTTGGTACTATTGAGAGAGTTAATGAGTTATACACATCATAAAACTTAAATTATAAACAATAAAAATAAATTTTAGAATAAAAAAACCAGCAGAATTTTATGAAACAATTTGTGAGCATATTACTAAAATGTAGTTACCATTACCATTACCTTTAGTGGAATCTTGCTAATGTGGAGACCATCAATTACATACAATTGGGTCAATGTTCGAGTAGGAAATGGTAGTGTTTTTTGGAGGACTACCAACACATACTTATTGATCTTCAAAAGGCTAAAATTGAGTGATTTGTATGACTCAATTTGTAATGAGCTTTCTCTTCTAATACCAATGAATAACAGATACACCAGCTTTCTTGTCTTCCAAAACAGCAAGCATCTTTATTTGATTTAAAAAATCTGGTGTTTGATAATGTCGGATAATTTAATTTAAAAAATCTGATGTTTGATAACGCAGTATTATCCATCAGAGAGATTTTATAAGCCATTCATATACTGAATGTGATAGGCAGAGAATGTTCATTAGTTTAAATAACTATAATTAAAATGGGCATAAGAAAAATATTATCTTTTACCTTCAATGACTAATACATTCAAAGAACTTGAATTTAATGAGAACAACAACAAACCCATGAGTACTATCTTTTTTTTTCTAGGACTCCAAACTCAGACTAAAACCTAGTCTAAAGGAATTACAAATGTGGAAGACATACATATAAAGGCCATAAAGTTTTCAAGACAATAAATGTATCAGCTCTACTCATTCTTTGACTCCACAGAATTAGAAAGAACAGGTTGAGAGAGAATTTCAATTGAATTGAATACCATTCAAAGCTAAACTTTACTCCTACATAGACTTTAAATTGGCAGGTCTTAGCCTGCTAAGATAATGCTCGAACCCAACTTTTTTAAAGGATATGCATGCGTAGTATCAATTAAACATAAAAATGATATAATATCATCTTTTATCTCCATTGATCTATACCTTTATGATGTATACAAAGTACACATATGTTCAACTTTTATAACCAAATGGGATAATAGAAAAAAAAAAGAAGAAGAAGAAACTTGTTGCTACACATTAAACTTTCATAACAAAACAACAATATAATAGTATGATGCAATATCAATGGACTGAAATTATATTTAAGCTCTTTTTTTTTTTATAAGATGTTATATTTAAGCTCATTGGCGGGCTAGCAAACATAAAGTAAAACAAAGAAAAGCAAAGTGAATTTGAGTATAAAATGACAATCCTGTGCTCCATGAAATCCAACCTTCTGCATAGCAGCATAGGCGAGGTAGCAAAGGCCTTACAACAGCACTAATCTTGGTTTTACAGATTGGCCCGCAATTCTACCAACCTATAAAAACAATTATGATACAAAAATTCACAATCCAAATAGTACTTATTTTGATATTTTTTATGAAAAAAAAAAAAAGAAAAGAAACTGACCTTAATAGCAGTTTCTACTTTCTATTAAAAAAAAAGAATAAAAATGCATATCAATAAAAACATATATCAATAAAAAAGAATATTGAAAATCAATAAAACATAGAGCTGCACAAAGCATAAATCGATTCAAATTCTAGAGGAGAACCAAAAAAGGAATGTAAAATAAAAACAAAATTTAATCAATACAACAATCAAACAAACAGGGCTGAAGAAATTGTTAAAATAAATCGGAAATTAAAGAAAAATTTAAATATATACTGCCAATATATTATTCAATTGGATCACAAAATAATAAACAAACCAGAATATTATTTAACTGAATCAAAAGAGCAAAAATCTTTCATCACAGCATAGCAGGTAGTCAAGAGTAAAGACAGTGGAGGCAAATACAAAAGGAGAATTGCAGCAAGAAAGCTGAACACAGTGGAAGTAACCTTCACACAATACAATTGTACATACACAGCAACTTTACCATACCTGGTTACAAATCTCACACAGCAACTTCACTATGCACAGCAACTTTACAGTTCAATGTTGTTTTTTTCTTTTTCTTTTGAGAACAAATCAACAAAACATAGATCTGCACAAAACATAAATCGGAAATTAAAGAAAAACTTTAAATATATACCACAAAATTATTAATTTTCACTTAGGGGAAGATCCCTGCATCAAATATATTAATTGATATTGTCAATTTTGTTACTACGAATCTAATTTTATTGTGTTCTGGATTTGACTTACAAAATAATAAAACTAAATTTAGATGCTGTATATCTAAGGTAATTGCCCCCAAAACTGAGTAAATTAATTGACTGAATCAAAAGGATAAAAATCTTTCATCACAGCATAGCAGAAGGTGAAGAGAGAAGACAGTAGAGACAAATACAAAACGACAATCACAGCAAGAAAGCCGAACACAGGGGAAATAACTCTTTCAACACAGCAAGCATATAATCTGATCTATACATGATACACTTGTACATACACAGCAACTTTACTATACCTGGTTACAAATCTCGCACACCCCATTACACAAATAATCGGACATATACATTCACTTCAATTTTTTTTTTTTTTTTGGGAAATATTTTGGAGGAGATTTTGGAAATATTTACGTTTGTGCATATATAATTATATACTGAATGAAAGAGTCTAACTTTGTGCTTCTAAAACAAAACGAAAGGCATGGAGGAAGAAATAGAGGCACCGGAAACGAAAATATAAAGAGAGGAAAAGATCACCAAATCAATTCCAAAACCCTTGAAACGGTAACTGCATAGAAACCAAAAAAAGGGGAAAAAAAACATGCTTCCCTTCTAAATGATCTTCTGAATCGGCTGTTTTTGCACAACCGGAAACGAAAATATAAAGAGGGGAAAAGATCACCAAATTGATTTCAAAACCCTAGGAACGAAAATATAACCAAATCGATTTCAAAACCCTTGAAACGGGAACTGCATAGAAACCAAAGAAAGGGGAAAAAAACATGCATACCTTCTAAATGATGTTCTGAATCGGCTGTTTTTGGAGAAGATGAACTGTGCGGCTATGGAAATCAGAGCGAAATATGGTGCCTGAGTTTTAGGGTTTGCTTGTTTTTTGCAGAGGATGAACTTTTTTTTTCAGTTTCCACTGTTTTTTTGTATGCTTGTTGGTCTGGAACACGGGATTCTGGGCTGGGTTGTGCGGGTATGGAGTAACAAAGATGAGGCGGAAGTCAGAATCAAAATGGGGTTTGCGTTTTAGGGTTTGTGGTTTTTCTTATTTTATAAATAAATGTTTTATGAAAGTGACGCACCGCACGGGGTTTTTTTATTTCTTTCTTTTGGTTTAAGCGGTTAGTTTCGTTTCTTACAAAGGCTCCCAAACAGTATTTTAACGTTGCACCGTGCGGATTTTTTTTTGGCATACGTGTCAATACCTCCTTAATTGTAGCAAAAGGCTTCTGCTATTATATATAGTATTAGATATGTTACAAGCTAAACCAATTTAAGGGAGCTGCACCCTTAAATTAAATTAAGCTAGCACCCGAGAGAAGTATAAAAAGTCCTCATTTTCTCTTATTTCTCTTCACTTCTCTCCTTATTATAAATCCAAGATTAAAAATTTTACCCACATCACTTCTCTTCTTTTCACTTTTATCAAGCCAAAAATAATATAAGCCTTACAAATCCCAATTTATTCCTAAAAGAATTTATATATATATATATATATATATATATATATATAGCAGACATCCACTCCTCCATGAGAGAGTTATTACATATGCCCACCATTACACCATATATCTTTTGACAAGTATAATACTTTCATAATATTTTTATAATACTTTCACAATAAATCATAGGTGGTAAATTGTTATTAATTTTAATTTTAATTTACAACTTAAATTACTTTTTTTAACAGCCAATAACAATCTATCACTTAAAATTTGCTAAAAAAGTGTTATGTAAATGTTGTGGATATAACATTTCTCGTACCATTCATGTTTGATATTCTCAATTCTTGTAGGATTCTAGGGAAATTAAAGAATGACAAAAAAAAAAAAAAAAGGATCGGTTTTTCTTTGGCCGTCCAAGAACACAAATATAAGATGAAAAATAATATAAATGACATACTATTACAATGATGAGCTTCGAGCCAAAAAAAAAAGACAGCATTAAACCTCTCCATCTCTCAAAAAATAATAAAACATCAATTAGATAAGACCAAAAAAAGGAGGGAGAGGAAAAAAAAAAAAACAAAGAGAAGCATGTTCACATGATTGTACAAGCATGCGGATTGTCATCGCTAAAGAGTGAAGCAATGGCTTCATCGGATGCAACTGCGACTGAATAAACAGCAGGGGTTTGGAAGAAAGTGTGTACGCCTGTGGTAGCTTCATTTTTGTATGTGTCATAATAATGGTTAACAATGTAAGTTGGGTATTTGTAAAATGAGGCAAAATGAGAGTATCCAGGGAATGGCCATGGCTCCACTGCTTTTCCAGCTCTCTTGATTGCTTTAAGAACCTTCTTTTCCTCCAAGGCATATCCTGTCACTGTAATCTTTTGTGTCTCCATTTCTACTTCCACCTCTTCTACTCCTGAGAGCCATAAATCAAAGTTAAAATTACATGAAAGTTAACTTTGAAAGCTTTGCCTCATAATTGAACACTAACTATTTCTTAAATTGTGCCCTCAAAACACTCTTTGTAACAAAACTCATAAAAGTGGTGGTCCAATTAGTCAACTTAAAAAGGTTGTAAGAAAAATTGTATCCTTAATATTTTATTTAAGGAATATGTTAACGGGAGCTCAATTGCACTTGTTAAGGATGAATTAAATAGAATTAAATAGAGCATGTTATATTAAAAAGTAATAAAAGTTAACAGACAAATATCCCTTTAATTGAAAGTTGATCGACTATCTTAAAAAAAATTAGTCGATTACAATAAAATACTCAACCTTAACTAATTTACTTTGACACTCCACTAATGGTATAAAGGTACCTTTGAGCTTGAAGAGAGCTTTCTTCAACTTCGTAGCACATCCCTCACAGTCAAGGTTCGGAACTCTCACCTCCACCATCTGCAAAGCCAACATTGCCAAATTGTCACATCCATATTGTGTATGTGTGTGAAAGAGAAAGAGAGAGAAGACAGAGAGAGAGAGAGAGACTCACTGCAGACATTGTTTTCTTAGCTTCAGAATGTAAAGAAACTGTGATATAAAATTTGTTAGGAATCTCAAGATTGTTCAATTTTTAGTGAAGGAAACTATTAGAGCTGAGAAGTCTCTGAAGTCTTCATGTTATGTCGGATTATAACTTGAGACTGTGGCTTTATTGAAGTGCTTATTGAAACTGCTTATAGCTAATAAAGAGAGAGGAGAGAGCCTTGGGTTTTGAAAATGGAAAACAATGCAAAGAGCATTCACGCGTGGAATGGAAAAGTGTGACTTTTAACATATTTTTGCCCACTCCAAAGCCTGGTCCTCTTTTCTGTAACGTTTTAATTAGAAAATGCTCCCCAATGTTTTATGCCACGCTCTTTGTCGAATAATGAAGGAGGACACTCCGGCAAAGGTATTATGACCTATTTGTTTATGTAGGACCTCCTACTCATTATGCATGTCCTAAGTCAAAATTAATTTCCAAAGGTTTTTGTTTATTTATTTGATGAACATATTTCCAAAGGTTTTAGTGTTGGCTTCCCTAAAAATGTTATCTTTCACTTGGATAAGTAATCCATTATCCGGTTAGTTTCATATGGTATGAGATTGATTTATCACATATTCACATACATTATGTTGATTGTGAGTTTGGATTGGTTCTTTTGTTGATTTTCTGATTTTATTTGTTGAAAATGGATAAAGGTACAATTGTGACATTTTTAATATAGTTTTAGGCCTAAAGTGACAACTTTAAATAGACATTTTTAAAATTTAAAAATTACTTATATAATAATTGGTTTGCATTTTATATTATGAACTTTTTTATTATTTAAAATTTGTTATTATGACTTTTTTATACGATTAATTTACTTAGTGGCAAATGAGTTGGTTTTCTATCGATCCATAATTTTTTTTAGGTTTTTTTAGGAGCGGAGAAAAAAAATGCACAATTCCAATGAGTTTTTTTTTTTTTTTTTTTTAATATTAAAAACAAATCACTTATTGCCCCACATTTAGTGATCTTTGTCTTGTTGGGGGACCCTAGGCCTAGGGTTGAGTTGTATATGGGGATTTGAAAAGTTATGCATAAACAGATAAACCCCTTAAAAATGTTAAATCAAGACATTGAGATACATAAGTTAATAAAAAAAAATTGATGAAAAGAAAATATTCTTCTACAAAAATATATCCGTACTAAAATTTTAAAATTATGTATGTTATCAGTTAGAGGAAAACATGAACCTTTCTTCTTCTTCTTTTTTTAGATTCTTCTACTTTTCAACATATTTTATCTTCCTTGCTACAATAATTTATGAAAAAAAAAAAAAAAAAAGAATTACGAAACCATGTTGAAGTGAAGTGTATGACAATGAGAAATTGGGAAATGCATAATGTCTCATACGCGCTACGATGGAGAATAGTCCTTGTGATGTTGATACTTAATGCTCTCACAGTTCAAACGAAACAGAACTGTATCAGCTTTAGCATTGTAAAGGATTTTAAGAACAAAGACCTGAATCAACTTTACTGGAACCTGCTTTATTTCTGTAAAGAATTCGATGAACAGAGATATTTGTTGCAGATATAAGCTGGCAATCGATAGCTTTGTATGTTCAAGTACAACAACACTTTTCTGCCAACGATTCCTTTTAAATTACCTGAGAGTGGTCAACATATTGGTATTTGAATTGAAGATTAATATGCGTAAATTTGTGACTATTTTGATCGTATTTTAACAATTTCAATGCCTCGAATAATGAGAACAGAATGACAAAAAGGGACCACACACAAATGGGTGCTAAGAATTGTTATCATCATTGTCGTTTTTGTGAAATTTGGGTTGGGGAATATGCTCATAATTCGAAATGCTTCTTGGGGGAGCATAATGATCATAGTTATAGTAATGGTTTTTTATTAGAGGGAAAGTTTTCACTCTGCACACAGTGACACTCTACACCACATTACTGTGTAAAAACAAAAATCATTATCTATTTTTTGATGTTTTCTGTTGCTTTGTTTGCTGCACCTGATTTCGAAATTATTTTATAATAAATTTTCTGTGTAATGCGATTCAAGAGTCAAGACACACAGTACTTTTATGTTGGATGGAACTTTTCCAAATATCTCTAAACTAACAATTTATAAATATAATTTTGGTTAATGGGGCTTCACTAATTTCTCATTTTCTTCAGTTTAATTAGTTTATTTTTTTTCCTTTTAATTTTTTGAAGGAAATGTTTTTCTTGCGTGAAAATACTGTACAGGGATTGAGCATAAGATCCCATCCAAGTTTTGGTTAAGTCCAGCACGTTCTGGAGAAGGGTCTGTGCTAATTGATCAAACAATTAAAAGGTCTTTGTCTTAATTGTATAAATAAAATATGAAATTCAGCAGCATAATTTTCTCAAAAGAAAAGCGCAATCTTAAAAAACTTTCATCATTGACATAAATGTTGAAAAATTGTCCCCTCACCAACCTTCGGCCCTGCTTTGCCATCATTTAGTGTTTCATTACACTATATAATCTTTATAGTTTAATGTATATAACATCTATGCATTTTAACCAAATTTTAGGTTGATTTGTACCTTTTTATGTTTTTAACAGAAATGTACAAAGTTTAAATCCTCATGCAACCTAAGTTTCTATTCAGGAAAAAAAAAAGTTTCTATTGAGGAGAAAAAAAAAAAACTAAGTTTCTAATAAAAGATCTACCAATATAAAAATTAAATAAATAAAAATTGGCATGCAACCTAAGTTTTTGGTTAATCATATATTTTAGTTTACCTTTTTCTCAGATCATTTGGCCCAATTTTATTGGGCAGCTCATTCCATATTAGCACATTTTACTAACAAAAAGAGTGGGTCTTAGGCTAAATTATTTGGGCTTAATTAAATCACAAAGTCATGGAGTCTAAACAAAACTTTTTGAAAGCCCAAGCTTTTATAGGAAAAAATTCTTTATTTGAAAACAAAGAGCAGCCCAACTCATTATAAGACAAAAGCCTCGAGCCATGCAAACACGTGGGACCCAAGGTAAAAAAGAAGCCAGACTTGCCAACTCACCAATAACCTCTCTCCTACACAAGGCATAAAAGAAGGCTCAAATAATACAGCATTAGTTCCTCCGGTTTAGTATATGAGCGATTTTGGTCCCCAAGGTTTACGAAAAAGAAAAACTGTTACACATTTTTTGAACTATAATAGTATGCAGTAGGGTGTGTGTAATAAACACTGTACTAAAGTTTAAAACAATTATTGTCAAAGGTCTTATAACTAAATTAATTCCTCTTCATATATAAAGTGATTGGAGGTCTAGCAACATGTTGTAATTATCTCTTAAAAAAATGTTTAAAACAATTATTTTTAGTCTTTTACACGTTGTAGTCAAATTAAAAATTGGTATGTCATCATTTAATAAGGACTAGAAGCGACTATTTAAGGATCTGTTTGGATTGAGGGGAGGAAAAGGAGGGAGAGTAAAGGCAAATGGAGCAGAGTTGACCGAAAATAGACTAATTTTAAATCAAATCTACTTTACTTTACTTCTCATCATTCTCTCTCAATCCAAACGGACCATAAGTTTGTTATGGGCTAAAAATTTACTTCTCCTCATTCTCTCTCAATCCAAACGGACCATAAGTTTGTTATGGGCTAAAAATTGATTGCTTCAACTGTTTTAAGTTTTTTAGGGATTATTTCCTCAAAAAAAAAAAATTAGGGATTTAAAGTGATTATTTTAAGCGACCACCTTAAGTGCTAGTGATCCGATCATTGGACTTTCAACACTGGCCGATTCTAATGGCTGAGGCACCAATTTTGATAGTTTGTGCTTGAAATATTTTGTATATTATACCAAATACCTAATAATATTTTACTAAGATGATTCTGTATTTGAAATGGTTTCATTGCTAAAACAAATGGAGTATAAATACACTTGTTCAACAATCAGAAAGTTTATACTCTGTGGGAAGGAAAGCCAAATGAATTAAACCTTTTGTTTTTGTTTTTTTTTTTTTTTTTTTTTTTTTTTTTTTTTTTTTTTTTTTGCTGAAGAAATGAATTAAACTTTCCCCACTATATCATTCTTTTTTCTTTTTCTTTTTCTTTTTTTTTTTATGAACCACTATATCATTCTTATCCAAAGAGTAGGTGGGTTGTCAAATCCTTTTTTTATTTTTATTTTTTGAGAAAATGGTTGTCACTTGTCAAATCCATATATTGCCGAATGTGAGGAAATTAAAGGTCTGTTTGGATAGAGCTTATTGTTGAAAATTAAAAATACTGTGCGCGTACTGTGCGTGCACTGTGCACATACTTTTTCAACAATTTTTTATTAAAAATAGATCCCGCAGTACTATTCACATATTTAAAAATTAATTTACTATAGTGTTTTCAGTTTTCAACAATAAGCTCTATCCAAACGAACTCTCGCCCATGTGTTGTTGCACTAAGCATGGGCCTAGTATTGTGACAGTACAGTGTACTCCCAAAAAAATAAAATAAAGATGAGAAAATTAAGCTGAAAAGGTTGGTAGTATTACTACTTAATTAATAAAGAATTATTACTAATGGTATCTGTAAGAGCACGAAAATTTGGATTACCCAAGGATGCTCCGTCAAATGACTGACAACAATTTTATCATTGGTATACCATATACATGTAGGCGCCTTAGGTATACCAATTGCCTTAAGTTAGGTTACATGTATATGGTATACCAATGATACTAAGGCGCCTATATTCACCTCTTACACCCTCCAAGGATGCTCCATCACTTCCACTCTCTCCTCAGACCACCTCACTCCTCAAGCCATGGATGCTCCTTCATGAGGAACAACTGAAGGCAACATAGGTACTTCCAATCTTCAGTCTTCGAGCCCCCACAGTATCATTGGTATACCATATACATGTAACCTAACTCCTCTCAAAGTGCTGGAAATTCTAGTTCATTATCAGTTTTTTTTAAAGATTAGTTTAGTTCATCAATTATACTACACTTATATATAAAGATGATATTGATAAGATTTACCAGTATTGTGTATCAATCCAATTTGGATGGTCCATGGTTTTGTTTTGTTTCTCCTATAATAAGTGGAAATGGAGAATTTCAACTTAATCTTATAAGAAAAATATTTAGATAATTGGTCTATCCCTCTTTTCAATGTAACCAAACTCAACAAGAAAATCTAAATCTGTGAAAATTTCTTATTAACATAAAGAGTCCCCTTTTGTTCAACTTCTTTGATTCCTATTATTATGCAAATTGAATAAAAGAAAATATAATTTTATATATCTAGAAAAGAGAAAAATTTGATGGAAAGAAAACAATAAAAGAAAGGCTTTTCAGAGATGATCTTTTATCTTTTAGACCTAAGAAATGTTTTTTTTAGCTTAAATTTAAGTTTATTTTTACGTTCGGTTTATGTAACGTGTACATTTTTTTTAATTTTTACTCTTTTTTTTTTCTTCGGGTGTAATTGTAATTAAGTATATAACATTTTTGTTTTTTGGTTGAGATAATTTTTTTTTTACAGGTGATATAACTTATTTTTAAAACAAAAGAAGTGAATAAAAATAAGGTCATATAAAGCACAGTGTAAATATAAATTGAAAGATCACGATAAAGAAATTCTCTTGGTGTGTTTAGTAATAAACCGTAATCTCTACTAGTTTCACCAAATTTTCCATTACTCAATGTCTCATACCATAATGGAGAAAAAAGTTGATCGAAAAATTAAATGAGAAGTGAGAACCTTTAAAGTAGAAGTGGAGACCTAGTACAACTAATTTATTTGCAAATTTAATTTGATTGTCACAACTATCCCATGCCTAACATAAAGAGCCTAGGTAGCTGAGGGAGACTGAGGCAGCCCTATTGTGTTAACTTACGTATCATGTAGGGCTATGCAAAAGCAATTTCGTACAAAAGACATCCACTTCAACACGAGGCATAAATATTATGGTATAAAAGCTTGAAATTCAAGTGAGTAGAATTTAATTAGATTTACCACTTTTCCAGCCATATTTATTAAAGAATATATCCTTCTTCGTGACCAAATTCACCATTAATGTTAAAATATAGAGCACCACGTCACCATAGTTTCGAAGAGTCTATAATTATTTACTGTATTTTATAGTTCTTATCTTTCAACCCAAGTTGTCAATCTATGTCAATATCCACTATCCACTCCATGATTATTACTACCCTTTATCATTAGGTCAAAATATCAACTGGTTTTTATGTAGCCGTAATTCGAATATTAGATCTTTTATTCTATATAAGAAAATAAACTTTACCGGTTATGTTATTAAAACTTGCAATCACATTATTGATCATGGTTCCATATAAACAATATATAAATAGGAAATATAGCAAATAAGACAGCTTTAATGTGGCGTTTGGTATGGGGTAATGTTTTAGGATTCTCAGGAATATTTAAAGATTCACATGTTTTGTTGCAAATTACGCTAAGGAATCAGATGTCAGGAGAATCTAGATTTCCCCCTTAAACCCCTCTCAGTAGGAATGCGGATTCCCTTTTAAAAAAGTGGGAATCCAGATTCCCAAACTTTATGGCCTGTTTGGAAGTTTAGAGAGGGAAGAGAGTAGAGGAAAGGAGAGTAGAGGAGCATAGTTATTCTCTACTTTGTTTGAATGTTTTTAAAATTAGTAAGAGGGAAGGGAGTGTGAGCGATCGTGACCCCGGGCCCGCCAATTTATTTCTCAAACTGGGCCTAACCCGCACAAACGGGTGGGATCGTGATGCTCAAAATGTACGACTTCACTGCAAAATGTACTCCCCCCTAGATCGAGGGTTTTACATGGAGTCGCCACTTCTTTAATTTAAATGGAAAAATAAGAAAACCTTTAATATAAAAAATGCCTCTGTTGTATTAATGTATATGACAATTTACATCAATTTTGTAACAAAAATTTACAATGTTTTTTTTGTCCTAGATACAATCTAAGAAAAGAAAATTACATTGCTTTATTTCCTAGTTACATTCTAAAAATGTAAAATTGTAAATATAAGAGCATAGTCTAGAATCCTTGATCTTAGTTCGGAGGCTAATTTACGAAATGGGAAGGGATAAAGCACCTATCTCTCCCGGTAAAACCGGTCTCCTAGGTTAAGGTGGCCAACATCATGTCATGTCAAACAAGTACAAACAATATGTCATACAAACATGTTAATTTGTAATAATTGTAAGCAAATATGTGTTAGGGGAATCTGACATAAAGAGAAACAAAAAAGAAGAAATTTGTTAGATAACAATTTTAATGTAAAGAAAGGATGAAGGTAATGGCATGTTCATCCAAGAATTCTTAGCCTAGACACGTTCATCTAAGCATGTGAAAGAAAAGAAAAAAACAAAGTTGTCATGTTACTTGTCATCAACATAATTGCAAAGAGAAAGAAAATAAAACATTTAAACATATTTGATCATCCAAGCAATTATGAAAAGAAGTAAAGGAAAATCCCTTAGACATGTTCATCTAGAGAAAATCGAAATACTAAAACATGTTTGTTCAAGCATTTAACAAAGTAAAACAATTACCTAGACATGTTCATCTAAGTATTCAAGAGAAAGTTGTGTTTTAGCCTAGAAGTGTTCATCTAAGCATTCAAGAGAAAATTTGTGTATTAGCCTAGAAGTGTTCATCTAAGCATGTAAAAAGAATATCAATGAGATGTATAGACATGTTCATCCAAGCATATCATGAAAGAAATAAATAATAACTTGTTAAGCATTTATTCAAGCACATGTGAAAAGTTAAGAACATAATTACTACTTACCAGCATAGAGCATAAATTAAAAAGGAGAAGTGATCACTTAAAGGGCTAGAGAGAAAGCAAGGAAGTACTCAACTACAACCAAAGTAAGAACAATGGTTGCATAACAACTTTTCTTTTTTATTTTCTCACTAGCTCTCTAGAGGGAATTCGGGATGTCCAGAAAATGGAAGAGGTCTTCTCTATTTATAGGGGAAGGGATGGCTTAGCTTTAAAGCTAAGTTATTAGCTTTCTTCTGAAGCTAATGGATGAGATAAACCTGTTTAAATGAGCTGGAACGGATTTGGTGTTGATCCCCATTTGAATTTTGAAAGGAAGTTGAAGATGATGCTGAACCTGTGTTATCCTCTGCACCTGTTTCATATTTTGGCTCTAACTTTCAAAGCTAAATTATTAGCTTTCTTCTGAAGCTAATGGATGAGATAAACCTGTTTAAATGAGCTGGAACGGATTTGGTGTTGATCCCCATTTGAATTTTGAAAGGAAGTTGAAGATGATGCTGAACATGTGTTATCCTCTGCGCATGTTTCATATTTTGGCTCTAACTTTCAAAGCTAAGTTATTAGCTTTCTTCTAAAGCTAATGGATGAGATAAACCTGTTTAAATGAGCTGGAACGGATTTGATGTTGATCCCCATTTGAATTTTGAAAGGAAGTTGAAGATAATGCTGAACCTGTGTTATCCTCTGCACCTATTTCGTATTTTGGCTCTAACTTTCTGCTCAAAATTCCAATTGATTCAAAATTGGTGTTTTCTAAAAGGAAATTTAATTCTCTACAACTTTTCCAAAAATAGAGAAAACCAATTTTCAACGTTTTCTAGGCTAAAAATGCGATTTAAGTTGCCTCTTAAAATAGTAACGTTTTTTGAGCGTTTTTTCTGTTTTTTGAAAATTTTCAAAGAATGTATTTGTTTTCCTATCCAACTTGTTTTTCAAAAACTTTATTCTGAAGCTAAGGGAGGGAATAAGCCTATTAGATAAGCTTGATCAGATTAGGTGTTGATCCTCATTTGAAATTTTGAAAGAAAATTAAAGATGATGCTGAATTTATGTTATCTTCTACACCTGTTTCGTATTTTGGCCATAACTCCCTTCTCAAAATTCCAATTGATTCGGGATTGGTTTTTTTTTTAAAGGAAATTTAATTCTCTACAACTTTTTCAGAAATAGAGAAAATCAAATTTCAACGTTTTCCAAGCCAAAAATGCGATTCAAGTTTCTATTGAAGATAATAACGTTTTTTTGAGCATTTTTCTTTTTTTCTTTTTTTTTTTATAAAATTTTTCATGGATCATATCTTTCTCTCTCCAAATTGTTTTTCAAAAGAGCAGATAAGATGTCATTACAAAAAAATAAATAAATAAAATGAAATCCAATCAAAATTCACACTTAATTAATTTTAAATTAATTCTTGTTGGAACCAATCAAAATTAAGTGTTTAAGATAGGATATGATTAGGCCCATCATATAGGTGAGCCATGATCATTGAAAATTGATTGTATGATAACTTTTGATCGAGTGGTCCAATCAAAACCCATGACATACCATTATGATCGTTAGAGCATCAAGATTTGTTTTGTATCACAAATCTGAAGATCTACCGATTGGTTAAATGCAAGTTGTAAAATGGAGTGTCAACAGGGAGTAATTAGCACTTCCTTTTGTTTGGATGTTTTAAAAATTAGGAGAGAGAGGAGAGGAAATAATTTAAATAGACAAATTTACCCCTATTTTAAAAATGGACTTGCAACATTGGTCTATGATTAATTTGTTAGATTAAATAATTATTTAATCAACATCTTTATTCCATCAAATACCACTAAAATTTTCAAAAAAAAAAAATATTGTAAAATAATTTTTATTACCTCAAAAAAAATTCTGATAAAAATAAAAATAAAAATAAATTCAAAAATTCATTGAATCTTATTACTCTGTTTGGTCAAGAATGCCAAGCACGATATCATTGACGTAACAAAACCCAGAAGCCTCAGGCTTCTTCACATGGTGGAGCCCACCGGCCCAGTTGAAAGCGATATCAACATTGCCGATGGACTTGCTGGCAGAGGACTGACAAAATCCGAACAAGTTGTGGGCCATGCAGATCCGGTGGGGTTTCATTGGGTGACCTTGGCCATAGTAGTAGTCGTCGATGCTCGGCTCATAGAAGTAGCTCACGCGCCGCTTCTTTATGTCGGGTCCCAATGGAAGCGACACGCCACCCATGCTTTCTTCCATCACTGAAAACCCAAATCGCTCGCTCTTCTCTCTTTTCTTCAAGTCGAGGACGTCAAACAAAGGTAAACTTCCACCCATGATTTCAACGAAGATGAACGCCGACTCGTTCAGATCAGAGATGGAATCGGAATTAGATTTGGAGGAGCGTGGTTTTGGTGGTGTCGGGATCACCAGTGAGGTTCTGGCTTTCTCAAGGAATATTGGGATGCATCCAGAGACGTGGTTGGATTTTCTGATTAATGAAGAAGAAGACTTGGGCTGTATGTGCATTTTTTTTTTCTCAGGAAACAAACAGAAAGTCAATGCTTAAATTTTCTCAGGTTACAAACATTATTTATATAATCGGTTTGTAATTTTGTTAATTTAGAAAAGGTGAATTAGGGAATTCATTTGGTCGATAATTTATCTACTCTTCTATCCCTCCAAATCTTTCCAATTTGGGGGAATTAAAAATGAGGAGTTAGAGGTAGTTAAAACCCCTCCAAATCCCTCCCCCCCCCCCCCCCTTCCTTAATAAACTTCCAAACAAGGGAATTAAATTACTCTCCCTCCCTCTACTCTACTCTCTCTCTTTTTTTAAACATCCAAACAGGCCATAAAGGATATTATATTTTTTATAAATTGACAATTTTAGCCTTTTTTCTTATCATTTAAGCAATTAAGATAAAATATAAAATAAATTATTATGGATTAAACTCTTTTAAAAATTATTATTAAGAATAAAAACATTTGAGAATTTAAATAGTAATTTTTGTATTGTACCTGCCATTTTGAAATGTTAGACTATAATTTTAATGAATTTGTCAAAATTAATAGTTTATATTTGGTTTTTAATTATTTATTTAGAGGAATTTTTTTTTTTAAAGAACTTGGTAGTTCACATTCAAATTTAAGGATAGAATGAGAAAAATAAATAATTCATTGAAGAATCCTGGGAATAAATCAAACGTTATCATATCACATTCTTAGGAATCTTAAGAGATTTTCAATGAAACCAAACATAAGAATAGTTACATTCCTAGGAATCTGGATGCCAAGAGTAATGTGGAATCCCCCGTACCAAACGCCACATAAGTTCATCCACTTCTATATTGAAAATTGGCCAAGGATAGGACTTAGGAGGTACTACAAACCCAATTGAGTTTGTTTGTTACTTCGAGGAAACTAAGACCTCCTAATTGATAAATAGACTACTTCTAGGAAGTCCAGACCTCCAAAGTGAATACTCATTCAATAATAATATTTTTCAGCTTCCTTTATCAACATCAAGCCATATAAAATTATAAATAGATGGCTTTACAAGATAAAGCTAACATTTAAATTCAAAAGAAACCTAATTTTTATCTATAACAAGTAGATACGATTTATTCAAATACTAAGTTAACAATTTATCCTATTCATTATCTAATTACCCAACTCCTAATAATAAAAATAAAATCTTAAATAAAAGCTAAGCACGTAACAGGAGGGCTCTTAAATGACTTTTAGTTGGTAGCCCTCAAAAAGAGAGAGCTAGTGAAAAATGTGGGACAAGACATCGGAAAATATCACCCTTATTAGTGCATCACCTCCTGAAATTCTTCCATCACCTAGTAAAATAAAATATGGTCTTTAATATACTAAAAATTATTAGTCGGTGGATTAAAAGTTTGGTGGTCTCCTCCTTTCACATGAGGCTAGGCCCTATTGTTAGAGGGAGGGCAAACAAACAAGTCGTTCCATGAAGGTAATAATCTCTTTTAATTTACCTAGGATGCAAGGTTGTTTTTAGCATCTGACCCTTCAAAACTGTTTTTTTTTTAATTACTCAAATTCAAATTGAAAAGCATCGTAATTGAGAGCATTCATGTCCCATTCTTCGTATCATCTATTTTACCCGAATTTTTCATAAAATTGGTTCTACATCCACTCTTTTTTCTTTTCTTTTTTGCTAAGCTTTAATGTCATTCAACTGAAAAAGAAGGAAATATATTGGAGGAGTCTACCACATAAACAGAGAGGATAGTCTCAGGTAGGTTCTTCTTATTGAAACATAAAGGAGACATGGAATTCAAAGCTACCTTAGCAGCAGCATGGGCTGCAGAATTACATGATCTACAAACCCAAACAAATGAGCAACAAAGGAATGAAAAAAACATAATTTAGGATATTAAAGATGTCATTTCTAATAGACCAATTTGGCATGATGGGGTTATTAGGGATTCAATGCACACTTTGGAGTCGTTCTCAATGACAATGTGACTCCATTTTTCACGGGAGGCTAGGTTGACTGGCCATTGAATGGCGCTTGCTTCTGCTTGGATGGAGAGAGAGCTACAGTGAGGCTTGGCCCAGACCTTGATCACTTTGCAAAAAAAGTCTTTCGAAACTACTGCAAGGGCAATTTTCAATGGGCTGACTACAGTATTGGAATTCAACTTGATAGTGCCAGGGGGAGGAGGCTTCCATCTCTGAGCCGATGATGGGGAGGATGTCTCGATGGCAGATCAAGTAGCAGTGAAGAATTCAAGGGTTCTGCTTTACGTATGCGCACTTGATGCGTGGATGTTAACAATTTCTCCTTGAAACAATGTCCTGTTTCTTGAGGTCCATATTTCATCTACAACAAATGACATAGATGAAGATACGCACCATTGCTCAATGTCAGGGGTGATAAAAGATGGGTGGTCGAGAATGAGTTTGATTATATCATTGCTGCTATGGACGTGTTGTGAATCAGTTTTGAAACCCTAGCAAGATAAGAATCAGATAGCTCTAGCGATTGGGCAGGTGAAGAATATGTGACATATAGATTCAATATCATTGCCGCAAAGGACACAAGCAGAGTTACTGGATTCCAGCCTTTGATGCAAGATGTCTCTGGTTGGCAGAGAATTGGTTACCACCCTCCAAAGTAGAATTTTTATTCTCTCTAGATTCCATAGACCTTTCCACAGGCCTTTGCTTAGTGACTTTGTGTACTGACTTTGTATACTGACTTCATGGACAAAACTCCCTTAGAATTTGGGATCCATATTAGCTCATCGGCTCTGGGTCTAAAGGGAATAGGGAGAGAGAGGATGGCTTGAGCTAAGACTGGCTCGAAGAGATCATTAATCATGCCAACCTTCCAGTGATTAGTTGTGTTGTCTATGAGCATGAATACCATCATTGGAGTGTCTACATATGTTGCTTACAAAAGTTTTAGAGTGAAATTTTGGAGCTAGGGGACTTAAAGATCTAACCAGATGTTAATAGTAGAACCATCCCCTATTAGATAGCAGGCCCCTTTAATGATCAACTTCTTTGCACCTTCTGTGGTTCTCCAAACTAGGGAAGCTTTTGATGGGGGTCATATTATAGCAAGATATGACTAACTTTGTACTTGGCCCTTAGAATGGACATACAAAGGTTGTCCCTTTTTTATGCAATCATTTATGCTAATTTAGCTAGGAAAGCATCATTGAAATCCTTGGCTTTTCTGAGCCCAAGGCCACCTTTACATGTGGGTTTGCAGACGTTATCCCAAGCTGTTAATGCTAGGAATTTTCTATTGGGGTTTTTTGGTCTCCACCAAAATTTACGGGACAGGGCATCGAGCTTATCACAGACACCCAATTGGACTTTGAAAGAAGACATTGCATAATTGGGGATGGCTTGCACGACGGACTTTATAAGGGTGGTTCTTCCTGCCCAGGATAGTGTTTTGCTTCTCTAGCCCTTAAGCTTGGTTTCAAGTCTGTTAATAAGGTATTTGAATTCTCTGGAGGGGAATCTAGAAAGGAAGAGAGGTGCACCTAAATAGATAGCATCCTACTTGAGCCTTTTCATCTCAAGAATGTGCTTGACGGCTCTCTGGTATTGATGGAGTGTGTGCTTTGAAAAGAAGACTCTAGATTTTGCCCTGTTCTAACACTGGCCAAACCACATGCAGTATTTGTCAATGCATTCAATAATGGTAGAAGCATTCTTTCTGGTGGCTTTGGAGAACAACATGATGTCATCAACATATATGACATGTGTAATTGGTGAAGCACCTATGCTTTCTTTAACACCATCCAAGTTTTTAATAGAGAATTGGTGCTCAATGATTCTCTATAGGATCTACTAACTAATGATGAAGAGGTAGGATGACGGGGGTCGCCCTGTCTTAAGCCTTTAGAGAGCACAATTTTGAGGAAGGTCCAATTGACCATGTTGTAAGCTTTTTGGAGGTCAAGCTTTATAGCCATTTACCCAGATTTGATCTTTTTAGTTTTGAAGTTGTGAATTAGTTTGTAGACCAACACTTGGTTCTCTGTAATCCATCTATTCGGAATGAATGCAGAGTGAATTAGAGAGACAAGCTTTAGGAGGAGAGGTCTAATCCTAGAGACTAAAATCTTGGAAATAATCTTGTAAACCACATTATATAAACTGATAGAATGGTAATTATTGAAGGATGAAAGATTGGGTACCTTTGGGATGAGGATGATGAGGGAGCTGTTAATCTCCTTAGGCATAGATCTGTCTTGGAAGAAGGAGGATGACATTCTCCTCCACTATAGGCCAATAGGCTTTGTAGATAGCCACAAGGAAGCCGTCCGGCCTAGGGGCTTTGAGATCTTGCATCTTGAACAGGGTTGCCCTGATTTCATCTGCCGGGGGAATGGCGCAGATTCACTCATTGTCTTCTTCAGATATGGTTGTGTGAATGATATTTTTGAGATGATTAGGGAAAGAAACTTCTTCTGAGAATCGGTCTTTGAATTTGTCCAGGAAGAAATGTTTAATGTTTCTTGATCCTATGACTTATGTCCCATCGTCAGCCCTAATGACATCAATATTGTTTTGTCTCCTTCGAATGATAGTTGATAGGTGGAAGAAAGATGAGTTCTTATCCTTTACCTTGAGCCAAAGCTCCCTAGATTTTTGCCTCCACAAAACTTCACTATACACTAGCCATTCAGACAGTTTGGCTTGAAGGCTGGACTCAATGCTTCCTTAATGCTTAGAATGATTCATGCCTTGAACAATCATGATCTTTTGGATCAGGTCATCAATTCTAGATTGGCAGTGCCCAAAGACCTCTCTGTTCCACTTGCGCAGGGCTTTTACGAGTTGCCTCATGCTTCTTACAAAGCTTGCTGAACTCGGATCCAAGAATTGTTATCATTATACTTGTTTTTGTGAAATTTGGGTTAAGGAATATGGTCATAATTCGAAATGTTTCTTGGGGGAGCATAATAATCATAGTTATAATAATGGTTTTTTTTATTAGAGGGAAAGCTTTTATGCTAACGCAATGAAACTCTACAAGATTCTCAAAAAAAAAAAAAAAAAAAAAAGACACTCTACACCACAATACTATGTAAAAACAAAAATCATATCTATTTTTTGAAGTCTTTTGTTGCTTTGTTTGTTGCACCTAGTTTGAATTTATTTTAGAATAAGGTTTCTATGTAATATTGTAATGCGATTCAAGAGTCAAGACACACAGTACTTTTATGTTGGACGGAAGTTTTTCAAATAGCTTAACTAGTAATGTCTCTAATTATTAAATAAAAGATCTAGGGTTCAATCCCTGCCTACACCAAAAATCGATTAATATTTAGTCCGATGATAAAAAGCTATCATCAGGAGAGGATACCATAAGTTGAAACTCTCTCCAAAAAAAAAAAAAAAATTGTTATAAATAATAAATATAATTTTGCTTAATGGGGCTTCACTAATATCTCATTTTCTTCAGTTTAATTAGTTTATTTTTTTTCCTTTCAAATTTTTGAAGGAATTTGTTTTTCTTGCATGAAAATGCTGTATTGGGCTTGAGCATAAGATCCCATCAAAGTTTTGGTTAACTCCAGCACATTCTGGAGAAGGGTTTGTGCTAATTGATCAAACAAGTAAAAGGTCTTTGTCTTTATTGTATACATAAAATATGAAATTCAGCCGCATAATTGTTTTAAAAGAAAAGCGCAATCTAAAAAACTTTCGTCGTTGCTTTCAAAAAAAAAAAAAAAAAAATTTGATCATTGACATAAATGTCCAAAAATTGTCCCCTCACCAACCGTCGGCCCTGGTTTGCCATCATGTAGTGCTTCATATTTTATATATATATATATATATATATATATATATATTTTATAGTTTAATGTATATAAGATCTATCCATATTAACCAACTTTTAGGTTGATTTGCAACTTTTTATGTTTTTAACGGAGATGTAAAAAGTTTAAATCCTCATGGAATCTAAGTTTTTATTCAGAAAAAAAAAAAAAAAAAAAAAAAAAAAAAAAAAAAAAACCTAAGTTTCTGATAAAAGATAAACCTATATAAAAATTAAATAAATAAAAATTGCCATGCAAACTAAGTTTTTGGTTAATCATATATTTTAGTTTACCTTTTTCTCATATCATTTGGCCCAATTTTATTGGGCATCTCATTCCATATTAGCACATTTTACAAACAAAAAGAGTGGGTCATAGGCTAAATTATTTGGGCTTATTTAAATCACAAAGTCAGGGAGTCTAAACAAAACTTTTTGAAATCCCAAGATTTTATATGTAAATACTTTACGTTAAGCAAAGGGCAGCCCAGCTCATTATAAGACAAAAGCCTCAAGTCATGCATACACGTGGGACCCAAGGCAAAAAAGAAACCAGACTTGCCAACTCACCAATAACCCTCTCTCCTACACAAGACATAAAAGAAAGGCTCAAAATAATACGCCATTAGTTCCTCAGGCTTAGTATATGAGCGATTTTGGTCCAAAAGGTTAACGAAAAAGAGAATTAAAAAAAAAAAAAAAACCGTTACACACATTTTTTGAACTATATTGAAGTATAATAGTATGCAGTAGTAGGGTGTGTGTAACAAACACTGCCCTAAAGTTTAAAGCAATAATTTTTAGTCTCTTATATGTTGAAGCCAAATTAAAACTAATATGTCATCATTCAATAAGGACTAGAAGTGATCACTTTGAGTTTGTTATAGACTAAGGGTCTGTTTGGATTGAGCTTATTTTTGCTGAACTGAAAACTGAAACTGAAAACACTGTAGGAAAATAATTTTTAATGTGTAAATAGTACTGCGGGACCCATTTTTTATAAAAAAATTGCTAAAAAAGTACATAAACAGTGCATAAACAGTACATAAACAGTGCTAAACAGTGATTTTTGTCTCCGCACAGTATTGCTACAGTGAAAAAAGTGCATGAACAGTACCGGTTACTGTTCATGCACGTTGAAAAAAAAAAGGAAAAACGCAGAAGAGGAAACGCAACGTGAGAATCAGCTCTATCCAAACACTCACTAAAACTGATTACTTTAAGGTTTTTAGGGACTAAAAGTAATTGTTTTAAGTATTTTTGGGATTATTTTCTCAAAAAAAAAAAAAGTTTTTTAGGGATTAAAAGTGATTACTTTAAGTGACCATCTTAAGTGGATCATTGGACTTTCAACACTGGCGATCCTGATGTCTGAGACGCCAATTTTGGTAGTTTATGTTTGAAATATTCTATATATTATAGCAAACACCTAATAATATTTTACTAAAATAATTCTGTATTTGAAAATGTTTTACCGCTAAACAAATGGAGTATAAATAGACTTGTTTAACAATCAGAAAGTTTATACTCTTTGGAAAGGAAGATGAAATGAATTAAACCTTTTTTTTTTTTTTTGGCTGAAGAAAGGGATTAAACTTCCTCACTATATCTTCTCCTTTTTTTTCTTTTTCTTTTTTTCTTTTTTTGTGGTTTTGATAAACCACTGTATCATTCTTATCCAAAGAGTAGGTGGGTTGTCAAATCCTTTTTTTATTTTTATTTTTTAAGAAAATGGTTGTCAAATCCATATATTGCCGAATGAGAGGAAATTGCCCATACATGTTGGCCATCCTCTTTTACTACTCTTACATCATTCTCATCCACACTTCTAAAAAATTTAACATTTATCATCTTAAAAACTAATTTTATAATATATAACACATCATTTTACAATATTTTTTCCATCAAAACATCTATTTTTTTTAACACTTCATTTAGATATCTTTCTTTATTATTTTTTATCTCTCCTTCTCCTCTGTCTCTCTCTCTCTCCTCTGTCTCTCTCTTTATTAAACAAATAGTTTTTGTTTTACAATCTTGCTATAGTGGGCTGCTATCTCTAGCAGCCCATAGCAGCCCACTATAGCAACATTGCAAAATAAATAGGATTTAAGAGTTTTAATAGAGTTTGCTTTTTGATCTTTTCATGCTAAAATTTAGCATTTATAGTATTTAAGAGTGTTGATGAGAATGCTCTTATGTTATTTTCAAACTTGTCCCCAAAACCATATTTAAAGAGGACAAAGAGAATCACTTAGAACACCCATTATAAATTTCCATATTAGAAAAAGAATACCCATTAAAAATATCATTAAGACATACACAAAATAACCTAAATATCATAACTGGTCATGCTCTCTTCTTCCATCACACATTCACACTCAAGTTTGCCTCTTTAAAATATGAAAATATTGTGGCTAAACTCATACTGACTTATGAATTTTTTTATCTTACTGTTTGATTTTTTTTAATATATATATATATATATATATATAAACTGGAATTAATTCAAATATTAAGAAGTATATATAAGTATCTATATTACATATATCATATTTGGTCATACCATAGACCAAAATGATCTAAAAAACATCAAAGGTAGTACAAAAGCTGGAGGATGATATAAAGTTAACTATTGCATTAATGTGCATGAAAGAGACTAGACTAGCATTTAGTTTTACTTCTAAGTTTTGGATATTCTGTTGTACACCCAAAATTAACCCATCTCTAAGAGCCCAAAGCTCAACAGATATCCTGTTGTACGTCCTGATCTTCTAAAATAACCCTTAGTCCAATCTCCATAAGTGTTTCTAATAAGATACCTCCACTCCTTGCAGGACTTAGATTTCCAAGCGATGAACCATCACAATAAGTTTAAACCAACCCTCAGGTGGTTTCTCCCATTCAACTTGGATGATTGCAATAGCCTTACAGTGTTCTTTTCTTAGAACACAAAAGGTGAATTCTAAAGCTAGAGCATTTCTACGTTCTTAAGAAGACCTGGTTTAGGAGACTAATGCTTGAAGATTTTTGCCTTTTATTTTGAAAAAGTAAACGAATGCCTTAAGAGTATTGATTTAGAAAATATTTTTAAAAACTTTTTATGAGAAAAAAAAATTAAACAGTTTTTTATATTTTTTATGAAAATGATATAAATAATTTCTCAAAATGGTTTATTAACAATTGGGCATTTGTTGTTGCACTTGCACTAACTCATTGGTTTATTTTTAAGTATGTGTTTAATATTTCATATTCTGACATGTGAGCTGATATACAATATTAAATTTATATATTTCACAGGTTAGAAAATATTAAAAAAAAAAAAAACCTTTTATGAGAAAAGAAAAAAAATTGATAGTTTTTTATATTTCTTAGGAAAGTAGTTTAAAAAATTTTCAAAGATGATTTATTAACAATTGATCATTTGTTGTTGCACTTGCACTAACTCATTGGTTTATTTTTAAGTATATGTTTAATATTTCATATTTTGACATGTGGACAACATTAAATTTATATACTCCTATTTCAAAGGGTAGAGTCCAGCATAGCAGCTTGCTATGGTGCCCTCGTGCCCTCGTGCATCGCCCATGTGTTGTTGCACTAAGCATGGGCCTGGTACTGTACAGGCAGTACGCTGTACTCCCCAAAAAAAAAAAAAAAATAAAGAAGAGAAAAATAAGCTGAAAAGGTTGGCAATATTACTACTTAATTATTAAAGAATTATTACTAATGGTATATCATATACACATGTAACCTAACTCCTCTCAAATTGCTGGAAATTCTAGTTCATGATCAATTCTTTTTTAGAGAAGTTTAGTTCATCAATTATACTATACTTATAAAGATGAGATTGATATGATTTACCAGTATTGTGTATCAATCCAATTCAGAATCTCAGATAGTCCATGGTTTTGTTTTGTTTTGTTTTGTTTTTTCCTATAATGAGTGGAAATGGAGAATTTCAACTTAATCTTATAAGAAAAATCTTTAGATAATTGGTCTATCACTCTTTTCAATGTAACCAAACTCAACAAGTCAGGGGGTGTTTGGTGGTTGTTTTCAAACAACCATTTTCAGTTTTTAAACAACATTTCACGCATTTTCGCACACTTTTTCACCCACACGTATTTTCATAAATATTTTCAAACAACAATTTTCAGTTTTTAAACACATGTACCAAACAGGCCTGAATCTCTGAAAATTTCTTATTAACATAAAGAGTCCCCTTTTGTTCAACTTCTTTGATTCCTATTATTATGCAAATTGAACAAAAGAAAATCTAATTTTATATATCTAGAAAAGAGAAAAATTTAATGGAAAGAAAACAATAAAAGAAAGGCTTTTCATGAGAGATGATCTTTTATCTTTTAGACCTAGGAATAGTTCTTCATACTTCTAAAAAAGATAGTATACTTTTGTTTTAGCTTAAATTTAAGTTTATTTTTACAGTCGGTACAATTTTTAAAATTTCATTTTTTTTTTTTTTTTGTCTTTAGGTGTAATTGTAATTTTGTATTAACATTTTTGTTTTTGTTAAGAAAAATTTTCTTTTTATAGGTGATATAACTTATTTTTTTAAGCAAAATAAGTCAATAAAAATAATGTCACATAAAGCACACTGCAAATATAAATAGAAAGATCATGATAAAGAATTTCTCTTGGTGTGTTTAGTAATAAACAGCATTCTTTACTGGTTTCACCAAGTTTTGTTTACTCTTTTTTTTTTTTTGGTTTCCCAAGGTGTCCCCAGGTTTTATCCCAGGACTAATCCTTCGAGGTACTGTTGAGCGCCAAGGTGGGACCTCTCCCAAGAAAGTTTGCTGCATCCACAAGGGCTCAAAACTGAGATCACTTGCTTAAGCAACCAGAGCCCCTTCCACTCAGGCCAACCTTCGTTGGTAAGTTTTGTTTACTCAATGTCTCATACTATAATGGAGAAAAAAGTTGATCCAAAATTTAAATGAGAAGTGAGAAGTGAGAATTGAGAACCTTTAAAGTAGAAGAGGAGAAAATCTCTCCCTAGTACAACTAATTTCTTTGCAAAATTAATTTGATTGGCACAACTACCCCATGCGGCGATGCCTAACATAAAGAGCCTAGGTAGCTGTGCGCGACTGAGGCAGCCCTATTATGTTAATTTATTTATCAAGTAGGGCTATAGAAAAGAAATTTCGTACAAAATATGTTATGTTAATTTATGTATCATGTACGGCTATGCAAAAGAAATTTCGTACAAAAGATATAAAAATGGCAACGGGTCGGGTTCGGGGCGGGTTTTTTAATACCCGAACCCGACCCGCGGGCCTGCACTCATGACCCGAACCCGGCCCGTTTAATAAATGGGCTTTTTTTTTTAACTCTAAACCTGGCCCGTCGGGCCCCGTTGGGCCATGGTACTTTCAAGGCCTATTCTGTGGCCCAATCAAAAAAAAAAAAGTTTGCACGATTCTGATTTTCTCAGCAACCAAACAGTAGGGGACAAAGAACATAAGAAAATCAAATCTGAACAGATTAGAAACCAACAAAAACCATTATTTTCTCAGCAACCAACAGATCGGAACAAGAATTATAAAAATAGCACTTAAACTAGAAAATACAAATTTGATTACAAAATAAAATACAACAGATCGGAACAAAAACCATTATTTTTCTTTACAATATTTTCCCACATCAAAAGTAAAAACAAGATTTAACATCTAAACCCCAGGTCTGAAAAAGAACCTACAAAATCAAATCAAACAAGCCGATCCTATTCAACAAAAATATCACTTAAACTAGAAAATACAAACTTGATTCTTTAAACAAAAAGAAAATTTTCAATCTTCTATTGCAAAAGCTTGAGTTCAGAACAAGGTAAGGGAGATGAGACTTGAGAGAGATGCGGCCTTGTGAAGTGGAGGAGGGCTTAGCGAGATAAGGGAGGAGCAGAGGCGTCTGCAAGCTGTGGCAAGGTGAGGGAGGCAACGGGGAAAGACCGGCGAGGTGGAGCATGAAGCCGATCCGGCGAGGTGAGGCATGCAAGGGGAAGCGGCGCAGGTGAAGGGAGCAGCACCGGTCTTGTGAGAGTGAGAGTGAGATTGAAGGTGAGGGAGAGAATGAGAGGCGGCTTGAAAGAGAGGGTGTGAGTGAAAATGTATGGGTCTGAGGGATTTAGGGTTAGAAAGTGACTATTTATACTTAGGGTTTTTTTTTTTTTTAAACATTATATATACGAGTCGGGTCCGAGCCGAGTATGTATAATACCCGAACCCGACCCGAACCCGCTTCGGGTTTTTTAATTAAAACCCAGACCCAACCCTAATGTTAAACGGGCCGGGCAAAACTCGACCCATTAGGGTCGGGTCGGGTCGGGCCGAGTACCCGCGGGTCGGGTTCATTTTGCCATCCCTAAAAAGATATCTGCTTCAACACGGGGCATAAATGTTATGGTATAAAACTTGAAATTCGAGTGAGTAGAATTTAATTAGATTTACCACTTTTCCTGCCATATTTATTAAACAATATATTTTTCTTCATGACCAAATTCACCATTAATGTTAAAATAAAGAACACTACGTTACCATAGTTTTGAAGTGTCTCATAATATAATATTTTTTTTTTTAAATGTCTCATAGTATAATTATTTACTGTATTTTATAGTTTTTATTTTTCAACCCCCGTTATCAATCTGTGACAATGTCCATTATCCACTTTATGATTATCATTACTTTTTTATGTCAAAACATCAACTGGTTTTTGATATAGCATAATTCAATCATATTTTTTATTTTATTGTACAAAAAAAACTTTACCAGTTAATTCAATTGAAATCCACTTAAACTCATGTGTATGTTATTAAAACTTACAATCATATTAATAATATTTTTGTTAGCTTTCTTTATTAATCAACATCAAGTCATATACATAGATGATTTTATAAGATAAAACCAACATTTAAACTCAAAGAAAACCTAATTTTTATCTACAACAAGTAGATAAAATTTATTCAAATATTAAACTAACCATCTATCCTATTTCACTATCTGATTATCCAAATAAAATCTTAAATTATAAAATTAAAATCTCATAAGAAAAGTTTTATTATTTTTTTTTAGAATACTACCTGCTAGGAAATGTTAGATTAAGTCATAGCTACTGTGACCGGGATGTCACAGACCTTACCCTAACACCCCAAGAGAGCCAGCGAAGGAGGCGCAAAGCATGCTAGGAGCCCATCCCCCACATGGTACCCGCCACGACTCGAACGAGAGACCTTGGGTATGCTTGCGGGATCTCAAACCAACTGAACCACCCCTCCTGGGGCAGAATACTAAGGCCTTGTTTGGATCAAAAATTTTGCTCACTCAATTTCTATCACTCAATTTTCATCACTCATCACTCATCACTCTTCACTCATCACTCATCACTCTTCACTCTTCACTTTTCACTCATCACTTATTACTCATCACTCATCATTTAAAAATACTATACCCGTTTGGCACCATTACTCAGTTACCATCACTCATATTTTTCACACTATTTGTGGGTCCCATGTTTGTCAATCTATGCAGCTTTTTCTCCTTTTTTTTTTTCAGTCAGTACCGAGATCACCCAAACCCAGAAAAAAAAAAAAAAAAAAAAAAAAAAAAAAAAAGTCTTGAAGACCGAACCCAGAAAAAAAAAACAGTCAACCGATCAAAAGTTGCGGCTGTGGGTCCCCTAATGTGTGTTTAATTACAAAAATGCGATTGAGTTATGAGTTATGGAAACTGAAAACAGCCAAAATGTGTTTTCAATTTCCATAACTCAAAAATCAGAGAATTGAGTGATAGAAACAGAGTTATGGAAATTGAGTTATCTTGCTCACAAACAAAGTTTCTGCTATGAGTCCCACTATTTTTGAGTTATGAGTTATAGAAATAAGTCATTCAAACACCCCCTAAGTATTTTAATACATAGAAAAAGAAAAGTGAGATTATTAAAAGATCTCTTAAATGGCTTTTTGTTGGTAGCCCCAAAAAGAGAGCCAGTGACAAAGGTGGGACAAGACACCGGAAAGTATCACCTTTATTATCACCTCTTGAAATTCTTCACATAGTAAAATAAAATATGGCTTTTAATATACTAAAAAGTATTAGATGGTGGATTAAAAGCTTGGCGGTCTCCTCCATTCACATGAGACTGGGCCTTATTGTTATAGGGAGGGCAAGCAGACAAGTCGTTTCATGAAGGTAATAATCTCTCTTAATTTACTTATGATGCAAGGTTGTTTTTAGTATCTGACCCTTCAAAAACTTTTTTTTCTACTTAAATTGAAATTGAAAAGCATAATAATTGAGAAAATTTATGTCCCATTCTTCATAGTTCATATCGTCTATTTTAGTCAAATTTTATTTACAAAATTGGTTCTACATCTACTCTTTATTAAATAGAAAAAAAAAAAAAAGACTTTTAAATTGCAAAAGTTTTCCAACTTTACAAAATTGAATATGTATGCTCTCTTTGTTAGAGCATTCGTAGTAGATGTGTTAAATGTGCCAAATGTCAAATATTTGACACATTTGGTACACCAAACACAAAAACAAAGCATTATCAAATGTGTCAAATGTGCCATAATTTTGCAACATTGAACAGTATCATGGCAATTTTGCCACGGTACGGATGGATGTTGCAAAATTTTTATTATTTTTTATTCGAGTTTTCTCTCTCCTCTCACTTCTTTAATTCATTTTTTTCTCTCTCCTCACAATCTGTCTCTCACTCTCTCTCTCCCAACCGGTCTCTCTCTCCCTCTTTAGATCATATTCCCAGCTCCTCCCTCAACCTTAAATGTCTTTCTCTCTCTTGCACCTCAAATCAAACCCAAAAATCTTCCCTGCCGATCTCGATCCCTGCAGATCTCGGTCTCGATCCCTGCTGATCTCAATCTTGATCTCGCCTCTGTTAGCTCCTCCCTACCGATCTTGATCTTGCCACCTCACTTTCCAGTCCTCGCCGCCGATCTTGCCAGTCCTCGCCGCTGATCTCATCGCCTCATTCTCCACAGCTCGCCACCCATCTCGCCGCCTCATGCTTCAGTGCTCGCCACCGATATCCACAGCCCTCACCGCCGACCTTCAGATCGTTGTTTAAGTTTAGGTCTGTTTGAGTTTTTTTTTTTTTTTTTCTTTTTTTTTTTTTTTTTTAGGTTTTTGGATTTGGAATTTGCTGGTGTTGGTGTTGGTGTTGTTGTTGTTGTTGTTTCTGTTGATGTTATTGGTTTGTTGCTGTTATTGGTGTTGGATTGTTGGTGTTGTTGTTGATCGGAGTTGATGTTGTTGCTGCTGCTGTTGTTGATGATAATAGAGATGAGAGAATATGTTATTTTAATGTGTAGAAAATATTATTTTAATATATAGATTTAAAAGATAAAAAATCTGATATATGAGATGTTGTAAAATGATGTAGTAAAATAATAAAGTAAAGTTTTAATGTGGCAAAATGACATTTTTTATACCACATTTGTTGTGGATGCTCTTAAACTTCTGTTTATGTTCACTTTCTTCTAACAAATAAAGTTTTAATCCTTCACTCCAAAAAAGCAAAAAGGTGAATGCTCTTAAGAAACACTAAAAAAAGGCTACAAGTCCAGTTTTTGTTTTTAACACAATTCAAATATTTTAACTTTTGCAAAATGCTACGGTATCACGTGGAATATTTTGTAAAACTTTCTTCTCTTTTTTTATTCAAACAAATCCTCTCTCCTTTTTCTCTATTTGCCAAAGAAAAAAAAATTATGATAAATATTTTAATTGGATGTATACGAAAATGTAAAGTGATATGTATAGTGTATTAAAAATTTAATATTAGGTAGCTAAAATATAAATAAGTGATTTTTTTTTTTACTTCAAAGTGATCATGTGAATGCTTTGAATATCATATTATTCTTTCAATTTATAGACTTAAAATTATAAATTGAATTCTTCTTCATTTCCTTATTATTATTATTATTTTTTGACATTCTAATTAGAATTAATTTCTAGATTTTTTTTTTAATATTTCTCTCGTGGAGTTTTCTATAACTAAATTTTAAACAATCCTCGTGTTCTCGTATGCTGTTCTGTATATGCAAAATAAAGCAACAAAATCGCTTCTATCAAACTAACAAGACCATATAGAATGTCAAATTCAACAGTCACATAACTGGCACCCAAAAATTTAGTGAAGCACATGTAAGAAGAAGCTGAAATAGTGTGGGCTCACACATTTGGCCCTATTCCTTCTTTGTCACTTTTGTCCTAGATCTAAAATTAGTGAAACTCTGTTGTCCTTTTTTATACTCTGTTACTCTTTTTCCCTTTTTTATACTCTGTTATCTATTGAATGAAAAAAAGGAGAAATTAATGAAACTCTGTTGTCCTTTTTTATACTCTGTTACCCACTTTTTGTACTCTGTTACCCACTGAATGAAAAAGAGAGTTTAGAAGAGAAAGTAACATTAAACTCACGAGATTCTATCTACCTCAAAAAGTTTCCTTATTAAAATAGAATAAACCCTCTCACTTCCTGTGAGTTCATTTCTCACTCCTCACATTTTCCACTCCTTCTTTCATCATTTCCATTTACTTTACTTTTCTCACCCAACATATATCTCTCTTTGCATTTCCCTTGCCCTGTGTTTTTTGCCGGTGTATTTCACTTTTCCTCTGATTCTTTCCTCGGATTCTAAGCAAATTCCGTTATCCTTACCAAACTCAACTCAACACATCAAGTTCATTTTTCCTGCACAACAACAACAGTAACCGAAATGTTAGGTAGATCATATTAACCCAGTTGAGAAACTTAACTTAGGCTTTCCCAAAACGTAGCAAACAAATCCAACGAAACCCAGTTGAGAAAATAAAAAGTTCGAGTGAAGTTGTTGTCAGAAAGTGTATAGATGAAACTCGAAACATAGTATGAGAGAGGACAATTACAATTACAATATGCATCAGAGGTTTGAGTGGTGTTATTTCTTGCCAAGTTCGGGGCTCTATCGTCACTTCGCAGACATGCGGCCATTTATGAAGGCTCCTGCTCGATCCTCTGTTTTCTTCATCTTCCTTTTCTTCCTCGCCGCCGGCGCGTTTGTCTTCACGCGCGTGCTCTACACCACTGTAAGTATTAATATATTGTATTGTAATACCCTACTACTATCCATGATTGTGTTTTACTTTATTCGGGAAAGAAATTTTACACGACACGTCGTTGTCTTCCGCGATTAAAACGGCACTTGAGGTGGTGAGGCTCCACCACCATATGGAGCCGAAACGCACTGGAAACGACGAGTTTCAGAGTTCATAAAACGACACGTTGGTGTCTGTAAATGCATACGCTACACGTGGCGGGTGTTATTGTGGAGCAAGATAGATTTGTTAGGCCTAAACACTCGGCTTGAGTGTCGGTTAAGTTTAGCTGGTAAACTACTCAACCTCAGTCGGTCTTAGACTTCCACAAAGGAGGTAGTCATTAATGGGGGGCACTCATCACCACGTGGGGACCACTATTTGTGACAAGTAAGTCTATTGCCCCAATAATTTTCGCAACTTTGGCCACATCCCACATTCCCACCCAATAAGTACTGAGTTATAAATAGTTAAACAAAAATAATAGATCAAATCGACAATTTCATCTTGCCACGTGGCTAAATTGTAATAAGGATTTTGTAAATATTTGTCTTCTATTTTTTGAAATATTTTTTAAAAATTAAAAAAATATTGAAATTTTTTTTAATTTTTAAAAAAACGTTTTTAAAAATTGATAGTTTAATATCTACACTTATTAACGGGACTTTTGTAATAATAGTTATGGTACTAAAGTTTCCGACTGTGATTATGAACTCGTAGTGATGTCAACTCTAGTAGGTTGTACCTCTAGTATAGTAGTAACATTTTGTTTTCAAGAAGTAGAGAGGATCAATTTTTTTTTTCATAATTTCGTGCACTTTTAGCGTCGTGAAATAAAAATAGGAGCAATAGATATATGTGAGAGAGGTATTATCGTATTATTCATCATAAAATAGTAATAATATATCAAAATAGTAGTAATGGATATATGTGAAAGTTGTTCATCAAATATATATATATATATATATATATATGTGTGTGTGTGTGTGTGTGTGTGTGAAAGTTGTATTATTCTAATCATAATTTATTTTGATAATCCCATAAAAAAAAAAAAACTTATTTTGATAAAAATTGTAATAATATAAATAGATAGAAGTGATACTAACTTATCATTTTAATAAATTGTGATAAAGGTTGTAGAAAAAAAAATCTCATTAATAAGTTGTGATAAAGCCAATAGAGAAAAAAAATTATCTCTTTAACATTGATTTTTTTTTTTTTTTTTTTTGTTGTTGATTATTTCCATAGTTACACAACGTACGGGGGAGGAAGAGAACCCTGAAGAGCTGAGTTGGCTTTTGGGTGTTTAAAAAAAAAAAAAAAAAAACTTCTGGGTGAGTCCAATTGTGTAAATAAACTATAAAGTACAAACAAAGTGAATGAAGTCATAAAACGTCTGTTGTTGTTTAATGCAAATTCCAGTTAACCAAAAAAAAACGTGTCTAGAAGCTGTTGGTTTAACGATCAAACATCTTCTGCCGTTTTTGATCGGTGACAACTGACAATTTTTTTTTTTGCTGGGTGTGACAACTGACAAATTGCGCGTTGTCTTTGTCGGTAGTAAAATTATTCCTAGGTTGAATAGTGTTTGCAGAAATATGGTAATTTACTAGATATCTAGTAGTTGTGGACTGCTTTCTCTTTTTACTCTCATTTTAAATAATTGTCGTTAGTCAAAATTATTTTATTCCTCTCAAGGCTTTATAACAAGGGCTTAGGGCATTCCTATATTCTATGATAATCTAGTTGGTTGTTCTTTTGTTTATGAAATGAGTTTTTTAGTTTACTTTTTTATTTTAAAAGAATCATCTAATGACACATTTAAAGAATGAATGTGTAAATTATGTACTTATCACTGAAGAAAAGTAAAATCAAACATAAATAATTCTTTTATATACTTTTTTTTTTCTTATTTCGATTATATTTAGATTTTAGTATCTGTTTAGTTAGAGTTTATAAGTTCAACTTTTGTATGATAACGAAACCAAAGGAAGTATATGCAAGTTTTGAAAATTAGCTTCATTGTTAGAAAAAACAATTCTGAAATCAATGAATACGTTCAAAATATGTGGAGTTATTATCGAATTTGTCATATTTCTCAAGTCAAATTCGGCTGCATTTGGATTGTGAAACTAAGGCCTAAGTTGAAGAAGTCCATAAGATAATGATTGATTATGTTCTATCTTATTATTTTATTGAGGTAATTGATTTTTTTGTTACCCTTAGGTTTTCTTGAGAAAATTAAAGAAGTATTTTTTTAACATGCATAAGAATTAAATTATTCTTGTGTTATTGACTATTAAGCATTGTGCTACGTGTCTCAGGGTATAGCTGGCAATTCGGCACCAGAATCAAAACTAACCACTATAACATCCCACGTATACCCTCAAGGAATCCCAAAAATTCCTAAAAAGCCCTTAGAGCCAATAGCGATCCCACTAAACTGTACAGCTTACAACCTCAGACGAACCTGCCCTTCAAATTACCCAACCACTTTCAACCCAGTAGAAGATCCTGACCGTCCATCACCACCCACGTGTCCCGAGTACTTCCGTTGGATCCACGAAGATCTACGGCCCTGGGCCCACACTGGGATCACGAGGGACATGTTGGAAAGGGCTAAAGCGACAGCGAATTTCAGGCTGGTGATAGTGAAGGGCAAGGCTTACGTGGAGAAATTTCAGAGGGCGTTTCAGACAAGAGACGTTTTTACGCTGTGGGGGATCCTACAGTTACTGCGGAGGTACCCTGGGAAAATTCCTGATTTGGAGCTGATGTTTGATTGCGTTGACTGGCCAGTCATCAAAACGAAGGACTATCGAGGGCCCAATTCCACGGGCCCACCTCCGCTGTTTCGGTACTGTGGGGATGATGACACACTGGATATTGTTTTCCCTGATTGGTCCTTTTGGGGATGGTAAGACCTGTGTTTTTTACTCTCGTACTTACAATCTCTGCTTGTGCTTGTTTCACCCACTCACAATCCAACGGCTCACTCTTCTCCATAGGTTTGGTGAAATAACCACAATTTTACACCAAATTCTATGGAGTAATTTGTTCCTGCTTCTTGTCTAATTCCATTTCTGTCACTAATTGTCACTTAAGATATTGTGTCGGTAACTTTATTCATTTTAGTAATAATCAGTTTAGCACAATTGAACCACTACTTATTATAATATTATAAATTGATCTATGTTATACTTGCACTTTACTCCCTTTAAACTATTAAGAAATTATTACTCAACTTAAAAAAGTTTACCTCTAAACTTGTTTGGAGAAAATTTGATCCGATGCACTATCAAGTGGATAAAAGAATCATATACGTGTATTTTTAAACCACTACTTATTATAATATTATAGATTTATCTTTGTCATACTTGCACTTTACCCCCCTCAAACTATTAATAAGTTATTACTCAACTTTAAAAAGTTTACCTCTAAACTTGTTTGGAGAAAGTTTGCTTTAATGCACTATTAGGTGGTTAAAAGGATCATATAAATGTATTTTTAAATCATTGCTTATTATAATATTATAAATCGATCTATATATATCATACTTGCCGTTTCCCCCCTAAAACTATTAAGGAATTATTACTCAACTGAAAAAACTTTATCTCTAAACCTATTTCGAGAAATTTTGCTCTAATGCACTATCGGGTGGTTAAAAGGATTGTATACACGTATTTTTAGTCACATGACATTTTTAAATGAGTCATATGAATTGGTTAAATAATATATGTGAATAGTCTTATAAACCTCTAAATAGAAGCTAGTAGGAGATTCTTTCAAACTAGTTTAGAGAAAAACTATGTCTTTATTCAATATTATGGAATTAATACTTTATCATCTTGCTTGAATGATAGATTTTACTATAAACTCACATAGTAAGATCGCATATAAAATAAAAAATTTACTAACACAATAGTTAATTATTATTCTAAACTATAAAGCTTGTCATCACTGCCTTAATTATAAACAAACCTTGGAATACACCCTAGAGTCCATTTGAGCAGGAGTGGAGCTATCTATTGGGTTGGGGATGTTATGACTTTGAAAAATAATAAATAAATTACCTGCTTTACAAAAATTAATTAAAAAAAAAAACTAAAATTTTAGACTTTGCCGCCTTAAAATTATGAGCTCATACTCAAAAGAAAAAAACATTTAAAGGTCTTTTAAATTCAAATATATAAGAGGTTTGAACTTTTAAGGATCCATTTTTTGATATTTCCCACAAAGATGTCTAATGTTTGAATGCCCCCTCCTTTACTTAAAATGCGTCAAGTACACATGTTTAACTTAATTTCTTTTTTTTAGGTATAAAATTCAAGTATTTAAAATTCTCAATATTGAATGACAATTTCTCATTGAGATTCATATAATCTTATATGAAAGATGATATCTTATTATAACTAAAATACTAAAAGAGAAAAAATCAAGAACATTCAAGTGGTGATACTTTATTCCTTTCTCATAAAGCACATTTTTTTTCCATGACATTTTAAAAATAAAACCATAGGTACATATATGCATATATGTTGTGTGTGTGAGTTTGTGTGCATGCTTGTGCACAACTATTTGATCTTCTTAACTATCCAAGGAAGGGATCGTTTCTTAATAAACAATTTCTCTTTTCTATAACTTCCCTCCTAAGTCCTAACATGACATATACTTGTGTAGGGCTGAGATCAATATAAAGCCTTGGAAACATTTGTTGAATGATCTAAAAGAAGGCAACAAGAGGATGGGATGGATGGCAAGGGAACCTTATGCTTACTGGAAGGGTAATCCATCGGTTGCTCTAATTAGGCAAGAACTCATGAAATGTAATGTCTCTGACAATCAAGACTGGAATGCTCGTGTATATGCTCAGGTAACATTCTGAATTTCTTTCTTTCAAATTTCTTTTATTTGTATATCATTAAATAGATAAAACTTATGTACTGTACCTTAGGTTCTCCAATTAATTTCAACCATATGGTTGCATAGATGAACAAAAACAATTATCCTAGCCACTCCTATAACTAGGCCATATCTCCCTTCTACTCCAATGTATAATTAAAATGAAGTTCTTATTGGAAAGAAGAAATACATACTGAAGAATAGAAAGCAACTAGCTGTCTCTTCTTTAGGCGTACCCCACAGTGAAGCCTGTGGAGTCCACTAGCAACTTTATGGTGTAGGTGGGAGCCAAACTTTTAAGCCAAACCTAAAAGCATACGCTTTAAAGAAGATGAGGGTCCTCTTTTTCTTATTACATAGAGAAAAGTAGATCTTTTCTCGCATGCCAGTAACATGTTAATAGGGATTTAATGGTAAATGATAGATTAATGGATGCTTCATGAGCATATGAAGATGAGCAAATTTGTTATGTCACATGCAAAAAAAGTATCGCAACTGGTACAATTGTGGAAGTTCATTTGCAGGATTGGATCCGAGAATCACAGGAAGGATACAAACAGTCAGACTTGGCTAGCCAATGCAATTATAGGTGAGACAAAACGTTTCAATCTCTTTCTGCTTTTTTTGCATGACATGCTTGTCTTTAGCTTTCGGTTTTTATGATTTTTTTTTTTTTTGTTTACTGATTCCATGTTCACTTTATAATCTCTTTTTGTTGACTATGTGCATTATCAATTAGTAATATGGTTTCTTCCTTTCACAACAAACGCAGGTATAAGATTTATATCGAAGGCTCTGCCTGGTCTGTCAGTGAAAAATACATTCTTGCTTGTGATTCTGTTAGCTTACTTGTGAAGCCCCACTACTATGATTTCTTCACAAGAGGATTGATGCCAGTGCACCACTACTGGCCTGTAAGGAATGATGACAAATGCAAATCTATTAAATTCGCAGTTGACTGGGGCAACAGCCATAAGCAAAAGGTAATCTCATACTTAGGCTTGTTGAGAAGATGTCATTGGTGTAATTGCATCCAACTTTGTCATTATTCATCAAAATTTTGAAAAGTAAAAAGTGCAATGTTGGTTCTTAAAGTGTTGAGATTAGGTGTCTGGTGTATGTACATTGGTGTCCACAAGTGGATGACCAAATAAGTATTGTCAGTGCCAAAAATTTTCATAGTGGGATGATTTTAGACAATGAGTTTTGAAACTTAAACAGGCCTGATATAACTTATAAGAAACCAATAAGCAACTACTTAAAAGCTTAAAGTCTTTCATATGTCAAACTATCTGATCATTTCAGTTTTTTTGCAATGTTTAATTTGTTTAAAGCGAAACCCTTGCTTGTTTTGTTGCTATCTTTCTATTCATACCTCAAGTACACGAAATTCATGGTACATACGAAGGATACATTAACAAAATTAAAATTTCAAACACAGTTTTGAATTGACTTTGATTTTCGTGTTTCCCTTTCCCTTTTCTTGTTTACTTATTTTTATTTGATTACTCAGGCACAAGGAATGGGGAAGGCAGCAAGTGAATTCATTCAAGAAGACTTGAAGATGGAATATGTATATGATTACATGTTTCATCTTTTAAATGGGTATGCTAAGCTCTTAACATTCAAGCCCATTAGACCCAGAAAAGCTGTTGAACTCTGTGCAGAGACAATGGCTTGTCCAGCAGCAGGAGTGCAGAAGAAATTTTTTATGGAATCCATGGAAAATGGTCCCACGTACACTAGCCCATGCACTATGCCTCATCCATATGATCCCCCATCTCTTCATGCATTTCTGCAGAGAAAGGAAAATTCAATAAAACAAGTGGAATTGTGGGAGAAGAATTTTTGGGAAAATCAAAATAAGCAGATATAGAAGGTTTCTTTTTCTATTCTTATGTATACACATTAATGTATATTTTATTTAGGAGTAAGTCACAGCTCAATTATTACTCATATATGTCCCATTTTGGATGGTGTTTACAGAAAAAAAAAGTCCACAAAATAAATGTATCGTTATTTGATTACTGAGGATAGTCATAATTTACCTCTTCTTATGATCTTGATAAGTCTTATTGTGTTGTTTGGTTCAAAGTGTAATATGAATATTAGATTTCAAGGTTAGGAAGAAATTGACCTAGCAATGGTAAGCTGCAAACAGGTTATCATTTATAGCTGCAATTGGGTACGTGCTTGGTTATAGGCTTGTGTATTTATTGGGTATTTCCATTTACTAGTTAAAGCTTTTGAGTTGCATGCTTTGTTAAGGGAAACACTTGCGCGTAAAATTCAATCAGTTCAATTAATTAACTAGATGCAGAATTCTGTTATTTAGTATTTCCACATGCTAAACTCAGCTTGATTACATGTGGTACTTGAGCTCAATATCTCTGTATAATTACCCCAGTAGTACTCTCACTTACATACAGTTAAATATAGATTTCATTCTCAACTTTTATTCATTATTCACTTTCTTCTTCTTTTCTCGTGTGAACTGAGCTGAGAATTCTGCAAGATTCTGCAGACTTAACGACATAATGGGCATGGCAAGGATACTTTTGGAAACCGAGACTTGACGATTGGGAAATATTCTGATTCTCTATTCTTGTTGTAAGAGATAACTATTCAAAAACCGTATGAACACTTTGTATATATGTTAAATATTACTGAAATTGATTATTTGATAAGATTTACGTAAATCTTTTTGTTTTAAGCCATTAATAAGTAACAAAATACATATATGATGTTGGAATTGGACCATAATATATGAGTCAGTAAAATTCAGGACTTAAGAGGTAGGCAGTTCCAAGCATCTAACCAAATTTTAGTTTTATTTCCCAACAGATCTCTGCATCTCAAAAATCATTCTCAAGCATCCTAGATAAATTTCTGATGGTTTTGATGTCTCTAAATATTCATTTTATGGACACCATTCTTTTATGATTTGACACAGTTCATTGCCATTCTAGATTGAGTAGGACGGCAAGAACGGTCAAATAACCCTTCAGCATTCATTTTTCCACTACTAAAAAATTCAACAATTGCTTTTGATTGCGTTTGACTTGAAAGTAGTGTTGCTAGTGGAATTATTTTTAGAGACACTAAGGAACAATTGAAGAAAATAAGCTTTTGTTATAAGTGATAAGGTTGACATTTTGCTTTGGATGCAGAAGACTATGTTCGAGTGTTGGTGAGCAAATTGCTTACTAAGTTGCTTCTGAGGGATAACAGCTCAACCACCCACCCAGACATTGAATCCGTAGCAATTGTTGAATGGATCTTTTTTGTGTGTTGTACAACCAACAGATTGTTGAAACTTGTTTCACATTTCTCGAATAGGTACTGGTTTCTGTTTTGAAAAGTTCTGACCTGTGTGAGAACACCTCAAAGCCAATTTTTTTTTTAATAGACTTTCAAAGTAAATCTTCCTAATTCTAGGATTAAGAAGATTTAACCTAAGCATTTCATCCCATAAAATTAGAGAAAACGAAGTTAGAAGAAATGGTTTCTGTAGTGAAAAACATTTTCCCCTTTAAAGAGCTAATGAAAATGTTTTCTTGAAACGTTAAGTACTCAACAAACTATCAAAAATAAATTTCACACGATAAAAACTCTCCTAAAGTAAGCTCCACTGTCTTCGCTCTCTCTCTGTCTCTCTCCATATGTGACCGTTGATTTGCCATTGCCTGACTGTTAATTAGAATATTTTATCGAATCAAGGCACTTAAATTACTCAAATTAGAAACCCTCTCCTGGTTTGTATTATTTAATAAAAACTTTGTGAGTTTGTTAATACAATTATTTAGTTTAATGATTTCGCTCCCAAATCCTCCTAATTTTTCAGAAGAACTTATTCATTGCTGTTGGATTTAGTTGAGCCTTTCTTGTTTTAAGAGATAACCTGCCCAGAGCTTTGTAACCTAATTCTTTGGCACCTCTGGATACTTCTAACGTAACATTTAAAGTTCAAATCTACTCTTTTTTTGTTGTAACTATTAAATTATAAATAAATAGAATGATTAACCAATAAAATCAATTTAAACCAAAAAAGCTGACGTAAATAAGCATCATCAATACGTCGATACCTATGGGCTATGGTCCTATTCTAGCTACTCCTTCGCATAACTAAACTTTCATACCCCACCATAAAAAAGATCCCATTATGAGCAAAGGAAACCTAGTGTATACGGTACGAATTCAAGGTGTGCGGTAAATGAAAATTGAATTCTTCGCACAAATATTGTTTGTTTGTCAAAGATTATTGGGTAACAAGAGCTTTGCTTAACTTGATTGAATATTTGACTTCGAATGACACTAGAAAAAACTAGACGGAGAAAAATGCTATTAAGTGTAAACATTAATGTGGAAGGGAGGAAAAAAAAAAGTACTAAAAAACAAATTTTTTTGTCTAAATTGAGAAGTTTTGCCCAGCTTGAGGGAGACTTCAAAAACTTTGGCAGTTGACACTATTTTGCTTTGGCACTCACATGTCTAGACTTTCAATACCTTACCAAAGTCCCATATTGTCAACAAAGAAAACCCAGTTTACATGGTATTAGATTTCGATGTCTCCTATTGTTTGTTGTCAAGATTCTAAGGCCTTGCAATCAAGCTTTAATTTACTTGAAAGACACTTTCTTGAAAAATCTAGACAAGCAAAAATGCTATTAAGTGTATTCATTGTTAGTATGGAAAATTAGGTACTAAAGAAACAATTTTCTAAATCGAAAAGTTATGTCCAACGTATGGATTACTCTGAATCCAAAGACTTTGGACAATAGAAAACAAAGTCTCCAAAATGCTATTAAGTGTAAACATTAATGTGGAAGAAAGGATAAAAAAAAGGTACTAAAAAACAAATTTTTTTTGGTCTTAATTGAGAAGTTTTGCCCAGCTTGAGGGAGACTTCAAAAACATTGGCAGTTGACACTATTTTGCTCTGGCACTCACATATCTAGACTTTCAATACCTTACCAAAGTTCTATATTGTCAACAAAGAAAACCCAATTTACACGGTATTAGATTTCGATGTCTCCTATTGTTTGTTGTCAAGATTCTAAGGCATCGCAATCAAGCTTTAATTTACTTGAAAGACACTTTCTTGAAAAATTTAGACAAACAAAAATGCTATTCAGTGTATTCATTGTTAGTGTGGAAAATTAGGGACCAAAGAAACAATTTTCTAAATTGAAAAGTTCTGTCTAGCGTATGGATTACTTTGAATCCAAAGACTTTGGACAATAAAAACAAAGTCTCAAAAACTCACTTTTCAAGACTTTAGAGGTTCAAAGTCTTGAATTATAAATTTATAATTTCCTAAAATAAAAAAGTATTAAAATGAATTTATCATTATTTGAATAATCACAAATTCATAATTATATTTTTGTATTTTGATCTTGGTCACAATGGTGGTAGTGTAGTAGCCCCATCATGGTTAGGAGCCAGTCTAATTTGGGTTTTCAAATGGAGACTCAAAGTTTTGGATATTTTGTTTAACCTCTATTTTATCTTTTCTTTTGCAAATAAAAAATAGTCATAATTTTGTAATTACTATAAGACCAATTGTCTCTATTATGTTTTGCAAGTTGGAGAACTCCCTTTCATATCGCTTGGATTTTAAATAATTTTAAATATATATGAGTCCTAAACCATCAAGCTCAACTCTTTGTCCAATTCTTTATGAAGAACATTTATCGAAAAGCATTGAGTTGGAAAAATAAAGAACATGTCATCAATCAACTATAAAGTTCCAAAAAATAGCATTTGAAACAATTCAGATTTATTAGAACAATATAAAATTTATAGGCATCTAGAAGGAAGTAAATTGAAAATCTATAGTATATGCTTCATGATAATTATCTATATTATAAACTGAAGTCTCAAAAGCTTATATAGCCTGATCTTATGTGGTTAGCCAAAAGTCAAACAACTTCAATTTTATATATATGTTATCAATTGTAGATTTCCTTGACATTTACATTTCCTCACTCTAGAGAGGATCTCTTTGTCATGGCTTCACCATAATGTGTATATATATAGACACACACACGCAATTGAATTTCAACCTATAATATCCATCTTTGTCATGGCTTCACCATAATGTGTATATATATTTTATCAGACACACACACGCAATTGAATTCATCAATTCAATTTTAATAATATCTTTTACCCTTATTCTATAATAATAATTATTCTTTATAATAAAGCATCAATATATTTGGTACGAGTAAAAACTACCTTTTGTCTAGGGAATGGTTTTTGGTATAGGTAGGGAATATTTCTATTTTTCATGCATCATCAGAAATTAATGTCCCAAAAAAATCAATTATTCAAGTTCATCATCTTGACACGAAGAAAATGTCAGCAAAAAGAAAGCAAAAGTTATTCAATAACAAGAAATTTTATCAATGGAGCTAACTGAAATTCAGAATGTGTACCATATTTATACTAAAAAATTCATCAATTCAATTTTAATTAAATAATTAAAGTCTTTTACCCTTATATCAATAATAATAAAAATAATAATAATAACATTTATAATAAAGCATTAATGGGAATATATTTGGTACGAGTAAGAAACTGCATTTCTAAGAAACTTTTGTCTAGGGAAAGATTTCAAAAACATTGGAGATGAAAATTGGTAGGGAATATTTCTATTTTTCATGCATCATCAGAAATTAATGTCCCAAAAAAATCAATTATTCAAGTTCATCATCTTGACATGAAGAAAATGTCAGCAAAAAGAAAGCAAAAGTAATAAAGACTTCGGCTGCCAACAATCTTTTCCGCTTCTATCAATTATTCAATTTCCTAAACATTTCCTCACTCTAGACTAGAGGTAAACACTTTGCCATGATTTCATCATAATGTATACTTTAATTATATTAAAATTCCCCAATTCATTTTAATTCAAAACAATATTGACAATCTATTAATTAAAGTCTATGGCCCTGGAAATTGACCAATGAAAATTGATATGTGGCAGCAGAAAAAAAAAAAATGTTGCCAAATCAAGATAAGGGCCCCACAAAATGGAGGGAGGGTCCTACTTGCAAGAAAGAGGTGCTCCTATAAATTACCATCCAATTAGTATCCAATTCACAATTAACCCTTACTTTCTATTTACATAAAAATCAATATGATAATGGAGGTTTCCTTAGGATTCCTTTTCTTGGCTTTTCTAATTATTCCTCTTCCTAATTTCTTCATTTTTAGCACCGGACACTCTCACTCTCACTCTCAACTTCGTTGCATTGATACCGAGCGACACGCCCTTCTCAACTTCAAGCAAGACCTTATTGATCCTTCAAACCGGCTCACCTCTTGGACTGTTGATGGGGATTGCTGTCAGTGGGTTGGTGTTGTCTGCCACAACCTTACTGCTCACGTCCACCAACTCCATCTCAAAAGCTTCCGTCCTGTTTGGGATGATTTTATGACTAGCGAACAACATGATGCCCAATATGAAGCTTATCTACGGTCAATGTTTGGTGGTAAGCTAAATCCTTCTCTGCTTGATTTGAAGCATTTGAATTACTTTGACCTCAGCTTCAATAATTTCTCTGCTTCTCCTATTCCCTTATTTCTTGGTTCAATGAAGAGTTTAACATCTCTTAATCTCTCTAATGCGAGATTTGTGGGAGTAATACCTCATCAACTTGGAAATCTCTCCAATTTGCTCTATCTCAATCTCGAAAGTTCTAGTTTTTCTGGTTTATATGTGAATAACCTTCAATGGCTTTCTGGGCTTCCTTTGCTACAACATCTCGATATGAGTCATGTAGATCTTAGCAAAGCCTCTAATTGGTTACAACTCATAAACACACTCCCTTCCTTGTTTGACTTGCGATTTTCATATTGCCGACTTCCTTTCATTCCACCAACACTCATTGTTAACTTTTCATCTCTCGTTGTTGATCTCCACAACATGACTTCTCTTAGGCACCTTGATCTATCTTTCAACAATTTCAACTCTTCAATTCCCAATTGGTTGTATAGTTCTAGTCGTCTTGAGTTTCTCAACCTTCGCTCCAGTAATTTGCAGGGTACAATCTCCAGTGCCATTGGAAACCTAACATCTACCATTAGTATTGACTTGTCACTTAATGAACTTGGAGGAAAGTTGCCAAGATCGTTGGGTAATCTGTGTAACTTAAGGGAAATCATATTGTCAAACAACAAATGGAGTCAAGAGATATCTGAAATCTTAGAAAGTTTATCAGGTTGTCTTTCAGATAGACTAGAGATCTTAGACTTAAGTTATTCTCTACTCCATGGTCATTTGACGGATGAACTTGGGGTATATAAAAATCTAGTCAAACTTTCTTTGCAATATAATTCAATTTCAGGTTCAATTCCAATGTCTTTTGGAAATCTTTCATCTTTGAAATACTTGGATTTTTCATACAATCAATTCAACGGAACTCTCCCTCAAAATTTTGGACATTTGAAAAATCTAGTGAGACTTGATTTTTGGAATAATTTAATCTCAGGTCCATTTCCGGTGTCTTTAGGAAATCTTTCATCTTTGACATACCTGAATCTTGGGAATAATCAATTGGAAGGAACCCTCCCTCAAAATTTTGGATAGCTTTCCAAACTTGAGACTTTGTATATTGATTTTAATATGTTGAAAGGTGTTGTGTCTGAAGTTCATTTTTCCAATTTAACCAGTTTGAGGAAACTTTATGCATCAGGAAACCAACTGACTTTAAAAGCAAGTCAAAATTGGATTCCTCCTTTTCAGCTTGAGTCTTTATCCTTGCGTTCATGGAATTTAGGGCCAAAATTTCCCCTTTGGCTTTGTTCACAAAGGCATCTGGTGTCATTAGACATTTCTGATACAAGGATTTCAGATGTGGTTCCTCCTTCATTTTGGAACTTGTCTTCTCAGTTCCAAATTTTAAATCTCTCCCACAATCTAATCCATGGAGAAATTCCTGTGATTTTGTCTGCTTCAGTGATTGATTTAAGTTCAAACCATTTCAAAGGTCCTTTACCTTGTATATCCTCTATTGTGTATGCGCTAGATCTTTTTAAAAATTCATTCTCTAGATCCATTTCTCACTTTTTTTGTTTTAGAATGTATGAGCCAAAAACCATAGGATATCTCAATCTTGAAAAAAATCTTTTATCAGGAATAATACCTAATTGTTTGATGAGTTGGAACTACTTGAAGGTCTTTAATTTGGGGAACAACAATTTCAGTGGTAGTATTCCATCATCTATGGGATCTTTGACTTATCTTAGTTCTTTGCATCTATACAACAACAAATTCTCTGGAAAATTACCATCATCTCTGAAAAATTGTAAAGAGTTGGTAATTATTGATGTTGCTGAAAATAGGTTTGCTAGAAACATACCTTCATGGATTGGGCATAGATGTACAAGCTTGATGGTTCTTATCCTTCGCTCAAACTATTTCCATGGTCACATACCAAAAGAACTATGTGCTCTAACTTCACTCCAAATATTGGACCTTTCACATAATAAGCTATTTGGAAGCATACCTAGATGCGTTAAAAATTTTAGCGCCATGGCCACAAAATATATTTTAAATGACCACTTGAATCCTTATCGTTTTATTTCTAATTATGGTGAAACTCTCCCACTTGAAAGTGCATTGCTTGTGATAAAGGGAAACATTTTTGAGTATAGCACCATTCTCCAATTGGTAAAGAGTATAGACTTTTCCAAGAACAGTTTATCTAGAAAGATCCCTATAGAAGTTACTAGTCTCCAAGGATTACAATCTTTGAATTTGTCATATAATCACTTAATTGGAAGTATTCTTGAGAATATAGGCATTATGGGATCATTGGAATATAGGCATTATGGGATCATTGGAATCTATTGATTTCTCTTTGAACCAACTTTCGGGTCAAATTCCCTCAAGCGTATCAAGTTTGACATTTTTAAATCATTTGAACCTGTCAAACAACAATTTGACTGGAAAAATCCCTTTAAGCACTCAGCTACAAAGCCTTGATCCATCCAATTTTATAGGAAACAAATTGTGCGGACCACCACTTATTGATAATTGTACTACAAATGGTGTAAAACCCACCAATGAAAACATAAGGAGAAAAGAAACTGGTGGACTTGGAGTTGATTGGTTCTATGTGAGCATGGCACTCGGCTTTGTGGTTGGGTTTTGGAGTGTTTGTGGTGCTTTATTATTGAACAAGCAATGGAGAATTATGTACTTTCAATTCCTAGATCACATGGAGTTCAAGCTTAAGGGTGTAATTTCATTGTAAGTAAATGTTGCAAGATTCTTCATATTTAATGCAAGTGTCATGTGATCATGTTAATCAACATTTTGATGGTGTCTATAACATCTTTGTGTTAGTTAATACACTCTATTAGCATATATGAATATGGTGTTTGTTCCAATTTGTAGTTTCATTTGCTCCCTGTAGATTAATATTGTAAAACCATATTTTAGTTTATACAAGCGATGAATTCAATAAAAGTAGTATAGTATACCTTGAAAAACAAAATCTGATCTATTCACATTGTTCATCCGGGATCCGGCTATCTTGCTAGCTCTCTTTAGAATCTCCTAGTGATCACTTTGTAAAGTCTCAATGAAAAACAACAAAATTGTGCATAACTGGAAAAAAATAATCATGTTTATAGCTAATTTCAAGGCTATCAATTGGATCTCTTCCAACCAGTTTCTAAGGAGGAGTCCTAGGCTACAAAATGGAGACTAGCATCAAGCAAGCATATTGAGGATTCATCTAGAAACAAAAATTAGATGGAGACTGTATTTGATTCCTAAGTCTTAACAGTTGGATTGGTATATCTTCCGTTTGCTTTTAATGATATCTGTAGTATTTTATCCCATATTTTTTTATAGGGATCTTTGTATTGTTTTGGTTTTTTCTGCTTGTCTTGTTACTGCCATAATTGTTTCTAAGGAATTAGTTCTTATTCATCTTAAAAAAACAAAAATATGTTTAGGACATAAAATGCTATACTGAATGAATGAGTAAATTATGTACTTACCATTGAATAAAAGTAAAATCAGACGTAAATAATTCTTTTATATACAATTTTTTGTTGTACTCTTTTTTTCTTATTTCGATTATATTTAGATTTTAGTATCTGTTTAGTTAGAGTTTATAAGTTCAATTTTTGTATGATAACGAAACCAAAGGAAGTATATGCAAGTTTTGACAATTAGCTTCATTGTTAGAAAAAACAATTCTGAAATCAATGAATACGTTCAAAATATGTGGAGTTATTATCGAATTTGTCATATTTCTCAAGTCAAATTCGGCAGCATTTGGATTGTGAAACTAAGGCCTAAGTTCAAGAAGTCCATAAGATAATGATTGATTATGTTCTATCTTATTATTTTATTGAGGTAATTGATTTTTTGTTACCCTTAGGTTTTCTTGAGAAAATTAAAGAAGTATTTTTTTACAATGCGTAAGAATTAAATTATTCTTGTGTTATTGACTATTAAGCATTGTGCTACGTGTCTCAGGGTATAGCTGGCAATTCGGCACCAGAATCTAAACTAACTACTATAACATCCCATGTATACCCTCGAGGAATCCCGAAAATTCCTAAAAAGCCCTTAGAGCCAATTGCAACCCCACTAAACTGTACAGCTTACAACCTCACACGAACCTGCCCTTCAAACTACCCAACCACATTCAACCCAGAAGAAGATCCTGACTGTCCATCACCACCCACGTGTCCCGGGTACTTTCGTTGGATCCATGAAGATCTATGGCTCTGGGCCCACACTGGGATCACGAGGGACATGTTGGAAAGGGCTAAAGGCTTACGTGGAGAGATTTCAGTGTCCCGGGTACTTCCGTTGGATCCATGAAGATCTACGGCCCTGGGCCCACACTGGGATCACGAGGGACATGTTGGAAAGGATTTCAGGCTGGTGATAGTGAAGGGCAAGGCTTACTTGGAGAGATTTTAGAGGGCGTTTCAAACAAGAGACGTTTTTTCGATGTGGGGGATCCTACAGTTACTGCGGAGGTACCCTGGCAAAATTCCTGACTTGGAGCTGATGTTTGATTGCGTTGACTAGCCAGTCATCAAAACGAAGGACTATCAAGGGCCCAATTCCACGGGCCCATCTCTGCTGTTTCGGTACTGTGGGGATGATGACACACTGGATATTGTTTTCCCTGATTGGTCCTTTTGGGGATGGTAAGACTTTTTTTTTTACTCTCGTACTTACAATTTCCGCTTGTGCTTGTTTCACCCACTCACAATCCAACGGCTCACTCTTCTCCATAGATTTGGTGAAATAACCACAATTTTACACCAAATTCTATGGAGTAATTTGTTACTACTTCTTGTCTAATTCCATTTCTGTCACTAATTGTCACTTAAAATTTGTAGTAAAAATATTGTGTTAACAACTTTATTTATTTTAGTAATAATCAGTTTAGCACAATTGATCCACTACTTATTATAATATTATAAATTGATCTATGTTATACTTGCACTTTACTCCCTTTAAACTATTAAGGGATTATTACTCAATTTAAAAAAGTTTACCTCTAAACTTGTTTGGAGAAAATTTGATCCGATGCACTATTGAGTAGATAAAAGAATCATATTTGTGTATTTTTAAACCACTACTTATTATAATATTATAGATTTATCTTTGTCATACTTCCACTTTACCCCCTCAAACTATTAATAAGTTATTACTCAACTTCAAAAAGCTTACCTCTAAATTTGTTTGGAGAAAGTTTGCTTTAATGCACTATTGGGTGGTTAAAAGGATCATATAAATGTATTTTTAAATCATTGCTTATTATAATATTATAAATCTATCTATATATATCATACTTGCCTTTTATCCCCTAAAACTATTAAGGAATTATTACTCAACTTAAAAAACTTTATCTCTAAACGTATTTTGAGAAATTTTGCTCTAATGCACTATCGGGTGGTTAAAAGGATCGTATACACGTATTTTTAATCACATGACATTTTTAAATGAGTCATATGAATTGGTTAAATAATATATGTGAATAGTTTTATAAACCTCTAAATAGAAGCTAGTAGGAGATTCTTTCAAACTAGTTTAGAGAAAAACTATATCTTTATTCAATATTATGGAATTAATACTTTATCTTCTTGCTTGAATGATAGATTTTACTATAAACTCACATAATGAGATCCCATATAAAATAAAAAATTTACTCACACAATAGTTAATAATTATTCTAAACTATAAAGCTTGTCATCACTTCCTTAATTATAAACAAACCTTGGAATACACCCTAGAGTCCATTTGAGCAGGAGTGGAGCTATCTATTGGGTTGGGGACGTTATGACTTTGAAAAATAATAAATAAATTAACTGCTTTACAAAAATTAATAAAAAAAAAAAAAACTAAAATTTTAGACTTTGCCCCCTTAAAATTATGAGCTCATACTCAAAAGAAAAAAACATTTAAAGGTCTTTTAAATTCAAATATATAAGAGGTTTGAAATTTTAAGGATCCATTTTTTGATATTTCCCACAAAGATGTCTAATGTTTGAATGCCCCCTCCTTTACTTAAAATGCGTCGAGTACACATGTTTAACTTACTTTCTTTTTTTTAGGTATAAAATTCAAGTATTTAAAATTCTCAATATTGAATGACAATTTCTCATTGAGATTCATATAATCTTATATGAAAGATGATATCTTATTATAACTAAAATACTAAAAGAGAAAAAATCAAGAACATTCAAGTGGTGATACTTTATTCCTTTCTCATAAAGCACATTTTTTTTTCAATGACATTTTAAAAATAAAACCATAGGTACATATATGCATATATGTTGTGTGTGTGAGTTTGTGTGCATGCTTGTGCACAACTATTTGATCTTCTTAACTATCCAAGGAAGGGATCGTTTCTTAATAAACAATTTCTCTTTTCTATAACTTCCCTCCTAAGTCCTAACATGACATATACTTGTGTAGGGCTGAGATCAATATAAAGCCTTGGAAACATTTGTTGAATGATCTAAAAGAAGGCAACAAGAAGATGGGATGGATGGCAAGGGAACCTTATGCTTACTGGAAGGGTAATCCATCGGTTGCTCTAATTAGGCAAGAACTCATGAAATGTAATGTCTCTGACAATCAAGACTAGAATGCTCGTGTATATGCTCAGGTAACATTCTGAATTTCTTTCTTTCAAATTTCTTTTATTTTATATCATTAAATAGATAAAACTTATGTACTGTACCTTAAGTTCTCCAATTAATTTCAACCATATGGTTGCATAGATGAACAAAAACAATTATCCTAGCCACTCGTATAACTAGGCCATATGTCCCTTCTACTCCAATGTATAATTTAAATGAAGTTCTTATTGGAAAGAAGAAATACATGCTGAAGAATAGAAAGCAACTAGCTGTCTCTTCTAACTAGCTGTCTCTTCTTTAGGCGTACCCCACAGTGAAGCCTGTGGAGTCCACTAGCAACTTTATGGTGTAGGTGGGAGCCAAACTTTTAAGCCAAACCTAAAAGTATACGCTTTAAAGAAGATGAGGTCCTCTTTTTCTTATTACATAGAGAGAAGTAGATCTTTTCTCGCATGCCAGTAACATGTTAATAGGGATTTAATGGTAAATGATAGATAATGGATGCTTCATGAGCATATGAAGATGAGCAAATTTGTTATGTCACATGTAAAAAAAGTATCGCAACTGGTACAATAGTGGATGTTCATCTGCAGGATTGAATCCGAGAATCACAGGAAGGATACGAACAGTCAGACTTGGCTAGCCAATGCAATTATAGGTGAGACAAAACGTTTCAATCTCTTTCTGCTTTTTTTGCATGACATGCTTGTCTTTAGCTTTCGGTTTTTATGATTTTTTGTTTTTTTTTTGTTTACTAATTCCATGTTCACTTTATCATCTCTTTTTGTTGACTATGTGCATTGTCAATTAGTAATATGGTTTCTTCCTTTCACAACAAACGCAGGTATAAGATTATATCGAAGGCTCTGCCTGGTCTGTCAGTGAAAAATACATTCTTGCTTGTGATTCTGTTAGCTTACTTGTGAAGCCCCACTACTATGATTTCTTCACAAGAGGATTGATGCCAGTGCACCACTACTGGCCTGTAAGGAATGATGACAAATGCAAATCTATTAAGTTCGCAGTTGACTGGGGCAACAGCCATAAGCAAAAGGTTCTCATACATAGGCTTGTTGAGAAGATGTCATTGGTGTAATTGCATCCAACTTTGTCATTATTCATCAAAATTTTGAAAAGTAAAAAGTGTAATGTTGGTACTTATAAAGTGTTGAGATTAGGTGTCTGGTGTATGTACATTGGTGTCCACAAGTAGATGACCAAATAAGTATTGTCGGTGCCAAAATTTTCATAGGGGGATGATTTCAGACAATGAGTTTTGAACTTAAACAGGCCTGATATAACTTATAAGAAGCCAATAAGCAACTACTTTAAAGCTTAAAGGCTCTCATATGTCAAACTATCTGATCATTTCAGTTTTTTTGCAATGTTTAATTTCTTTAAAGCGAAACCCATGCTTGTTTTTTTGCTATCTTTCTATTCATACCTCAAGTACACAAAATTCATGGGACATATGAAGGATACATTTTCAAAATTAAAATTTCAAACACAGTTTTGAATTGACTTTGATTTTCATATTTCCCTCTCCCTTTTCTTGATTACTTATTTTTATTTGATTACACAGGCACAAGGAATGGGGAAGGCAGCAAGCGAATTCATTCAAGAAGACTTGAAGATGGAATATGTATATAATTACATGTTTCATCTTTTAAATGAGTATGCTAAGCTCATAACATTCAAGCCCATTAGACCCAGAAAAGCTGTTGACCTCTGTGCAGAGACAATGGCTTGTCCAGCACAAGGAGTGTAGAAGAAATTTTTTATGGAATCCATGGAAAATGGTCCCACGTACACTAGCCCATGCACTATGCCTCATGCATATGATCCTCCATCTCTTCATGCATTTCTGCAGAGAAAGGAAAATTCAATAAAACAAGTGGAATTGTGGGAGAAGAATTTTTGGGAAAATCAAAATAAGCAGATATAGAAGGTTTCTTTTTCTATTCTTATGTATACACATTAATGTATATTTTATTTAGGAGTAAGTCACAGCTCAATTATTACTCATATATGTCCCATTTTGGATGGTGTTTACAGAAAAAAAAAGTCCACAAAATAAATGTATCATTATTTTATTACTGAGGATAGTCATAATTTACCTCCTCTTCTTGATAACAGTCTTATTGTGTTGTTTGGTTTAAAGTGTATTATGAATATAAGATTTCAAGGTTAGGAAGAAATTGACCTAGCAATGGTAAGCTGCAAATAGGTTATCATTTATAGCTTCAATTGGGTACGTGCTTGGTTATAGGCTTGTGTATTTATTGGGTATTTCCATTTACTAGTTTAAGCTTTTGAGTTGCATGCATTGTTAAGGAAAACACTCGTGCGTAAAATTCAATCAGTTCAATTAATTAACAAGATGCAGAATTCTGTTATCTAGTGTTATGACTAGTGGCTTGAATAGTGCACATGAGAGTGCATAGTCCTTGCCTTGGAAGGATTGCATAGTCCTTGTCTTGGAAGGATTTGTAAACCAAGTCCTAGTACTAATAGGACTGTTTTGCTAACAAAGTAAGCAATTCCACTTCTAGGTGGAGTTGTATTTCACTCAATGACAAAAGGCCCACATCTCTATATATATACACTAGTTATGCGGCTATTGTGGTAATAGTAAGGAGTGCCGCAATATTAGAATAGGTATTCTCTGGTATTTAGTATAGAGTTCTAAGGCGTGACTTTGTTATAGAGATTTTCAGGTTTCTCTAGTCACGTGCTTCTGGTGATTAAGAGCTCTTTGGGTGTATTTGAGACTTGGGATTTGTGAGAGTGTTTTGGGTACTACTTTTGTAATCTCTTCCTTTTGTTAGTGAAACTTTCTCCTTGACACCGCCCGTGGACGTAGGCCAAAAACCGAACCACATAAATCTTTGTGTTCCCGTGTGATTATTTCTTTTGTCGTTCTATTTCTATTTTGCATAAACCCAATGTTATTTGGATACACACACAACAAATAGATATTCATGCTTCTACTATTCTCAACAAATTGATATTAAATCTTCCACTTTCACAACAAACTGGTATCAGAGCCTTGGGTTCTTTGTTTCTTGTTGAGATTGTTCATCAGATCTATTTTGTTGTGGTATTGGTCCACTTGGGTTTTTGGGTATGGCGACAAAGGTTTCGTCGGCAGCAAAATTTGAGATTTACAAATTCAATGGGAAGAATGATTTTAGTTTATGGCGTGTGAAGATGCTTTGTTAGTGCAGCAAGGATTGTGGAAAGCACTAAAGGGCAAAGATGCTTTGCCAGCAACGTTATCAGATGAGGAAAAATAAGATCTCTTGGAACGGGCACATAGTGCAATTCAATTGTCTCTTGCAGATGAGGTTCTAAGAGAAATTGTAGATGAAGATACAGCTGCGGGATTGTGGCTCAAGTTGGAAAGTCGATACATGACCAAGTCTCTCACAAATCGCTTGTATATGAAGCAACGGTTATACACAATTCGAATGAAAGAAGGTACACCTATTTCTGATCATCTTAATGAATTCAATAGAATTGTTATTGATTTGAAAAATATTGAGTGCAAAGTAGAAGATGAAGATCAAGCCTTAATTTTATTATGCTCATTGCCTCCTTCTTTTGATCACTTTGTTGATACCATGTTATATGGTTCTGGGAGAGATTCTATCTCAATTGATGATGTCAAAGATGCATTGAACTCTAAGGAGTTAAAGAAGAAGGTTTCTGAAAATTGGGGTGATAATCATGCTGACGGTCTTGTTGCTAGAGGTAGACCCAATGACAAAGGGTCTAGTAGCAATAGAGGAAAATCTAGGTCAAAGTCTAGATCTAGAAAGGGGAAGTGTCACTACTGTAAAAAGGATGGACACTGGAAAAATGAGTGCAAGTTACTCAAAGAGAAAAAGGAGAAGGCTTCTAATACTACTAATACAGCTAGTGTTGCAGAAGTTAATTCTGAAGGTGAAGATTTAGTTTTAACAGTATCTACTGGTCGCTCCGGTGACGCTTGGATTCTTGATTCAGCTTGCTCCTATCATATGACTCCCAAAAGAGATTGGTTTACTACCTATTAGTCAATTAGTGGTGGTGAAGTTCTGATGGAAAATAATATGACCTGTAAGGTTGTGGGGATAGGAACTGTGAGAATTAAGATGTATGATGGTGTTGTTAGGACTTTGTCTAACGTCCGTCACGTGCCAGATCTAAAGAAAAATCTTTTGTCTTTGGGTATATTCGATTCTCAAGGATATAAATACACCGGTGAAGGTGGAGTTTTGACTATCAGTAAGGGTGCTCTGGTTTTCATTAAAGGAAAAATAGTGAATGGTCTCTATATGCTACAAGGAAGCACAATAGTAGGTTCTGCAGCAATATCTTCATCCTCACATTCAGACTTAGATAATACTTATTTATGGCATATGAGATTGGGGCATATGAGTGAGGCAGGCATGTCAATATTAAGCAAACGAGGTTTGTTGAATGGTCAGAAAATTGGAAAGCTGGACTTTTGTGAACATTGTGTTTTTGGAAAGCAGTGCAGGGTCAAGTTTAGTATAGCTAATCACAAGACTAAGGGCACAGTAGATTATATCCATTCCGATCTTTGGGGTCCTTCTCCTGTCTGTTCCAAGGGTGGTTACCGATATTTGTTGACTTTCATTGATGACTATTCAAGGAAGGTTTGGGTGTATTTTTTGAAAAATAAGAGTGCTGTTTTTGTCACCTTCAAGCAATGGAAGACGCTTATTGAGAAGCAGACTGGTAAAAAGATTAAGCGTTTTAGGACAGATAATGGTTTGGAATTTTGCTCAAGTGAATTTGATGAGTTTTGCAAAAATGAAGGCATAGTGAGAGACCGCACTGTTAGAGGAACACCACAGCAGAATGGGGTTGCAGAACGTATGAACAGAACTCTATTGGAGAGGGCCCGTTGTATGCTCTCAAATTGTGGTTTGTCTAAGGACTTTTGGGCTGAGGCAATTAATATGGCTTGCTATTTAGTTAATAGGTCTCCATCAACTGCAATTGAATGTAAGACTCCTTTTGAGGTATGGTCTGGTGCTCCTGCTGATTACTCTAATTTAAGAGTATTTGGTTGCCCTGCTTATGCTCATGTGAATGATGGCAAACTTGAGCCAAGGGCAAAGAAGTGCATATTCCTAGGCTATGCATCAGGGACAAAAGGTTATAGATTGTGGTGTAGAGATTCAAAATCCCCTGGATTAATTATCAGCAGAGATGTGAAATTTGATGAGTCTGCTATTCTTGACCAGAAAAAGGAGAGTAATGGGGCAGTAAAAGACCATGGTGTTAGTAAGCAGGTGGAGCTTGAGATTGAAGCTTTGGATAAAGTGCATAATAGCACTTCAGTTCAGCCTATTCGAAATGAGGTGCATGATTCTACTAATGAAGTGGATGCATCACAGCAGCAACAGCAGTATAGTATAGCCACTGGTAGAGAGAGGAGACAGATTAGACCACCACAGAGGTTTGCTGAGGCAGATTTGGTTGCTTATGCTTTGTCTGTGGCTGAGATTATTGAGTATCAAGAACCTTCTAATTATCATGAAGCTGTCTCTAGTGAGAATTCGGCTCAGTGGAGTATTGCTATGACCGAGGAGATTGAGTCTCTTCATAAGAATCAGACTTAGGAGCTAATGAAACCACCTAAAGGCCACAAGATTGTTGGTTGCAAGTGGGTCTTCAAGAAAAAGGAAGGAACTATAGGGGTTGAAGCACCGAGGTTCAATGCACGATTGGTTGCAAAGGGCTACAGTCAAAGAGAAGGTATAGACTTCAAAGAAGTGTTCTCTCCTGTTGTGAGACATAGCTCTATTCGTGTGATGCTTGCTATAGTTGCATTGTTTGACTTGGAATTAGAACAACTTGATGTCAAGATAGCTTTTTTGCATGGTGAGCTTGAAGAACAAATATATATGCACCAACCAGAAGGTTTTGTGATCCAAGGAAAAGAAGACCATGTTTGTTTATTGAAAAAATCTTTATATGGTTTGAAGCAATCTCCAAGGCAGTGGTATAAGCAGTTTGATACTTTCACGATTGGGCATGGTTACTTAAGAAGTGACTATGATAGTTGTGTGTATCATAGGAAGCTCTCAGATGGTTCTTTTGTCTACTTGTTGCTATACGTTGATGATATGCTCATTGCAGCTAAGAATCTGATAGAGGTAAACAAGCTAAAGACTTTGCTTAGTGGTGAATTTGAGATGAAAGATTTGGGTGCAGCTAAGAAGATTTTGGGAATGGAGATTCATAAAGATCGACAAGCTGGCAAGTTATTTCTGTCACAAAAGAATTATATTGAGAAAGTACTTGAACGTTTCGATATGCAGCAATCTAAGCCAGTGAGTACTCCATTAGCAGCACATTTTAAGCTTTCAGTAGCTTTGTCACCAAAGTCTAAGGAGGAAAAGGAGTACATGTCTCATGTCCCTTATTCTAGTGCAGTGGGTAGCATAATGTATGCAATGGTATGCACTCGTCCAGATATTTCACATACAGTTAGTGTGGTTAGTAGATATATGGCTAATCCTGGTAAAGAACATTGGCAAGCTGTGAAATGGATTCTTCGATATTTGAGAGGTACTGCAAACATTGGTTTGGTATATGACAGGGCTTCTACTGATAGTGGCAATGTTATTAGATTTGTTGATTCTGATTTTGCTGGTGATTTGGATAAGAGAAAATCTCTGACAGGTTATGTTTTCACATTATCTAGTACTGTCATCAGTTGGAAAGCAACGTTACAATCAACAGTCGCTTTGTCTACTACAGAGGCAGAGTATATGGCAGCAACAGAGGCAATGAAGGAAGCTATTTGGTTGAAGGGTTTGGTTGGTGATCTGGGTTTACAACAAAATGATTCTGTTGTATTTTGTGATAATCAGAGTGCCATACATTTGACTAAAAATCCGATGTATCATGAGAGATCTAAACACATTGCTGTCAAATATAACTTCATTCGTGAGACTGTATCTGAAGGCATAGTTGCAGTTAGAAAGGTTGCTACAGCAGACAATCCAACAGATATGATGACCAAGCCGGTCCCTTTGCACAAGTTCAAGCATTGCTTGGACTTGATTGGCATTTGCAGTTTGTGATGGCCCTTAGGGGTTTTGGTGTTGGCGGTGGAGAAGTTTCATTTGTGGGGCTTGACCAAAATTCAAGCCAAGGTGGAGATTTGTTATGACTAGTGGCTTGAATAGTGCACGTGAGAGTGCATAGTCCTTGCCTTGGAAGGATTGCATAGTCCTTGTCTTGGAAGGATTTGTAAACCAAGTCCTAGTACTAATAGGACTGTTTTGCCAACAAAGTAAGCAATTCCACTTCTAGGTGGAGTTGTATTTCACTCAATGACAAAAGGCCCACATCTCTATATATATACACTAGTTATACGGCTATTGTGGTAGTAGTAAGGAGTGCCGCAATATTAGAATAGGTATTCTCTGGTATTTAGTATAGAGTTTTAAGGCGTGACTTTGTTATAGAGATTTTCAGGTTTCTCTAGTCACGTGCTTCTGGTGATTAAGAGCTCTTTGGATGTATTTGGGACTTGGGATTTGTGAGAGTGTTTTGGGTTCTACTTTTGTAATCTCTTCCTTTTGTTAGTGAAACTTTCTCCTTGACACCGCCCGTGGACGTAGGCCAAAAGCCGAACCACGTAAATCTTTGTGTTCCCATGTGATTTTTTCTTTTGTCGTTCTATTTCTATTTTGCATAAACCCAATGTTATTTGGATACACACACAACAAATAGATATTCATGCTTCTACTATTCTCAACAAATTGGTATTAAATCTTCCGCTTTTACAACATCTAGTATTTCCACATGCTAAACTCAGCTTGATTACATGTGCTCCTTGAGCTCAATATCTCTGTATAATTACCACAGCAGTGCTCTCACTTATATACAGTTAAATATAGATATTATTCTCAACTTGTATTCACTGTTCACTTTCTTCTTCTTTTCTCGTGTGAACTGAGCCGAGAATTCTGCAAGATTCTGCAGACTTATCATACTTAACAAACATAATGGGCATGGCAAGGATACTTTTGGAAACCGAGACTTGACGATTGGGAAATATTCTGATTCTCTCTTGTCGTAAGAGATAACTATTCAAAAACCGTATGAACACTTTGTGTATGTGTTAAATATTACTCAAATTGATTATTTGATAAGAGTTACTTAAATCTTTTCGTTTTAAGCCATTGAAAAGTAACAAAATACAATATAGCCTATCAATCTCCACCTATTGGTATTTTTTTAATCTTAATATCTCACCTCGCAGTTTCACAGGTGTTTTTCTTTATCTCTTTATCCAGACTCCAGAGAAGTATCATTAAACTGATTGTATCACAAATATGATGTTGGAATTGGACCATAATATATGAGTTGGACTTAAGAGGTAGGCAGTTCCAAGCATCTAACCAAATTTTAGTTTTATTTCCCTACAGATCTCTGCATCTCAAAAATCATTCTCAAGCATCCTAGATAAATTTATGATGGTTTTGATGTCTCTAAATATTCATTTTATGGACACAATTCTTTTATGATTTGACACAGTTCATTGCCATTCTAGCTTGAGTAGGACGGCAAGAACGGTCAAATAACCCTTCAGCATTCATTTTTCCACTACTAAAAAAATCAACAATTGCTTTTGATTGCACTTGACTCGCAAGTAGTGTTGCTAATGGAATTATTTTTAGAGACACTGAAGGAACAATTGAAGAAAATAAGCTTTTGTTATGAGTGATAAGGTTTACATTTTACTTTGGATGCAGAAGACTATGTTCGATTGTTGGTGAGCAAATTGCTTACTAAGTTGCTTCTGAGGGATAACAGCTCAACCACCCACCCAAACATTGAATCCGTAGCAATTGTTGAATGGATCTTTTTTGTGTGTTGTACAACCAACAGATTGTTGTTACTCGTTTCACATTTCTCAAATAGGTACTGGTTTCTATATTGAAAAGTTCTGACCTGTGTGAGAACACCTCAATGACAATTTTTTTTTTTATAGACTTTCCAAGTAAATCTTCCTAATTCTAGGATTAAGAAGATTTAACCTAAGCATGTCATCCCACTAAATTAGAGAAACAACACACATTTTCCAAACATGGTTTTTCTCTTTTCCTTACGTTTGTTTCACCAGAAAATGTTTTCTGGTGTTTGGTACTTCAGAAAACAAAGTTAAAAGAAATGGTTTCTGTAGTGAAAAACATTTTCCCCTTTAAAGAGCTAATGAAAATGTTTTCTTGAAACGTTAAGTACTCAACAAACTATCACAAATAAATTTCACACGATAAAAACTCTCCTAAAGTAAGCTCCACTATCTTTGCTCTCTCTCTGTCTCTCTCCACATGTGACCGTTGATTTGCCATTGCCTGACTGTTATTTAGAATATGTTATCGAATCCAAGGCACTTAAGTTACTCAAAATAGAAATCCTCTCCTGGTTTGCTTTATTTAATAAAAACTTTGTGAGTTTGTTCATACAATTATTTAGTTTAATGATTTTGCTCCCAAATCCTCCTAATTTTTCAGAAAAACTTATTCGTTGCCGTTGGATTTAGTCAAGCCCTTCTTGTTTTAAGAGATTATTTGCCAAGAGCTTTGTAACCCAATTCTTTGGCACCTCCAGGCACTTTTAATGTAACATTTAGAGTTCAAATCTACTATTTTCTATTGTAACTATTAAATTATAAATAAATAAAATGATTAAACAAAATAAAATCAATTTAAACCAAAAAAGCTGAAGTAAATAAGCACCAACAATACGTCGATACCTATGGGCTATGATCCTATACTAACTACTCCTTCACGTAACTAAACTTTCATACCCCACCATAAAATGATCCCATTATGAGCAAAGAAAACCTAGTGTATACAGTATGAATTCAAGGTGTGCGGTAAATGAAAATTGAATTCTTCGCACAAATATTGTTTGTCTGTCAAAGATTATTGGGTCCCAAGAGCTTTGCTTAACTTGATTGAATTTGAATGACACTTGAAAAAACTATACGGAGAAAAATGCTATTAAATGTAAACATTAATGTGGAAGGGAAGAAAAAAACATAGGTACTAAACAATTTTTTTTTTTTTTTGTCTAAATTGAGAATTATTGCCCAGCTTCAGGGAGACTTCAAAGACTTTGGCAATTGGCACTCTATTTTGCGTTGATGGAAATCGTTTCATGAAAATCAATTTTAGAAAAATTAATCCATGTTCCTATGTTTCATTGCCATATTGAAAATGAGTCATTAATGTTAGTTGTTACTGAGTAATTCTTAATACTTATATGAACAAAATCTTTCATTCAAGGAAATAAACCCCAAATGGGAAAATAAACTAAGGAAAATGGTGAGAATCCTGTGGCTGTCTTTACGGAGCTCCTGCATGCTCAGAGTACGTCTGCTAGGTGGTCACTCCATTTTCCCCCATACTCATGCTTCATCTTTTTAAGAATCTTCAGAATCACCCTATTAGTGGCCTCAACTTGGCCATTCCCTTATGGGTAGTATGGTGTAGACCTTCTATACTTGATGCAATACGCCTCAGTCAGGCTCTTCGTGTCTTTATTTATAAACGAAGTCCCATTGTCGCTAATCAATCTCCTGGGGATCCCAAACCTTGTAATGATGTGCTCTCGAATGAAGTTGGTCACAGATGCTCCAGTGGCCTTTTTCAGAGGGATAGCTTCTACCCATTTTGTAAAATACTCAGTGGCCGCTAGAATCCATATGTAACCATTGGAAGGGGGCTTTATAGGTCCGATGAGATCAAGCTCCCAAGTGTGGAAAGGCCATGGTGTCATCATGTCATGCAATACATTTGGGTGAGTATAAATTGCATCTCCAGCACCTAACAAGCGTGGTAAGTTTTGACTAATTCCTCAGAGTCCCTTTTCATTTTTGGCCAATATTACCCCAACAGCAGTAACTGCTTATAGAGTCTTCTTTTTCCTGGATGACTCCCACAATCACCGGAGTGGGCTTCCCTGACTACTTCTCTGGCTTTCCTTGGTCTCAGGCATCTTAGGAGATCTCTGTTGTACCCCCTTTTGAATAGGATTCCGTTCTGTAAGAAGTATCTGACCGCAAGCTTCTTGAGCTGGTAGGCTAATGTCTTGTCAGTTGGTTGGATCCCTTGGGCCAAGTACTCCGTGAATGGACTTCTCCAATCTTCTGTAATAAATACGGCGTAGCTTTCCTCCTTGTCCATCGAAAGTTGAAATCTTTGGCATTTCTCCTGTGCAGTTGCTGCTTTTTTGTTCATGTTTGGCCTAGTATCCCATGCGTTGCATCCTTCTGTACAAACTGATCTTTTCTGCAACTTCACAGGCTTGGCTATGTAGTTCTTCTAATCTTAGCTTTCCTTCCTTCTCATTAATACACCTGGATAGGATCGCTCCAGGTAGCCTCCTATATAGCTCTTTGATGTTCCTTCCGTGTCCCGCCCCTTTCATTTTTTCTTTAACCTCATTCCTCCAATCTTGTTGCTCCAGTGCTTCAAAGAACATCTTTCTGAGGACTTCTATGATGGAATGTTCTTGCCTACTTACCCTTATCAAAGTGTTGCTCACTTTAACTGACATTTGGGATCCCAAGGTGGCTAGGGCATCGGCGAACCTGTTTTCACTCCTCTGGGCGTACTCTACATTGAAGGTCTGGAATCCCTATTCCAGTCTCTACGCCCAAGTTCTGTAGGCTGCCAAACTCTGCTCTCTTAGCACAAAATCGCCCTTCACTTGAGAGATTACAAGGTTGGAGTCTCCTAAAACTCTCATGTGCTTTACTCCTATGCTAAGCGCTATAGTCAGTCCAGTCAAGTATGCCTCATATTTAGCGGCGTTATTTGAGCAGGAGAACCTAAGCTTGAACGATAATGGTAATGTGTTCCCATCTTCGTAGCTTAATACAATTTCCAGTCCATTCGAGGTTGCCATTGTTGACTCGTCAAACCTCATTGTCCACTTCTTCACCTGGAGCTCTAACACTGCCACCTCCCCAGGGATCTCCTCGCTTAGTGAACATTCCCCATCCCTGGGGAACTAGGCTAGTAGGTCCGCTATGGCTTGGCTCTTGACAGCCTTGGGGGTCTTGACGCCTATGTCATACTGAGAAAGCAAAACTAACCACTGTGCTATCCTTCCTGTCAAGAAGGGCTAATGAAGGAGTGCCTTTATGGGGTGAGACTTAGTCATTGTTGAGGGCCAAAATTTCACAAAAAAGTCCAATCCGTGAAAAGTAAGGAAAGACCTTGGGTCTTAACAAAAGAAGACCCAATTCATGAAGCTAAGAAGGACCATAAAGGCCCAAAATCCCAAAAAGAAGAAAAAAGAAAGAAATAATAATAATAATAATAATAATAATAATAATAATAATAATAATAATAATAATAAAGAGAATCTCAGACAAGGATCCCTGCTAGAGGACATGCAGCAAAGATCTCGGTCAGGCCAGAGGATATGCAACAAAAAGAATCAATACCAAGGCCCTATGTATGTTCAAATTTCTAGCAAAAACAAGCCATTAAAAATCCAGCAAAAAACTAGGTATTATCTTTGTAATCCATGGTCCGAGCCCGTGGGTCCCGAATGGATGGTAAGGGAGAAATGGTTTGGTCTGTAGGGAAGTGATTTTTGGTGAAAGGAGGATCCCGAATCTTTCCCTTGGTTCATATATTTGTTTGGAATGCATGAACCAATGGAAAGCTCAATTCCCCCATGTGCATGACATCTCCCCACATTTTCCTCTCAGCTGTCACTTTCAACCAAAGTTGTCATCCATTGTATTGAGTAGTGTTAGGACATATGTAGTTGTTCAAGCTTGTGAACATATGTCGCTATTTTATGTAATTGGCTTATCCTTAGACAAAACGCACTTTACTTGTAATTGGGTAGATCTAGGATGTGTTAAACACTTCAAGAAACAGTGGTTCAAGATTAAGTGTTGAAGCCGTCAAAGTCTGTCCAAGATACAAGCCAGGAAGTGCAGGATTTTAAAGCTCGATAGATACCTCGACAGATACATCTATCGAGATTTAAAGAAGCTGTTAAGCCCGAGCCTCGACAGCTGTCTCGACACCTCTCGACACCTCTATCTGTCGAGAATTAAAGAAAACAGATTTCCAGGTCTGTTTCAAGTCCAATCCGTGTGTGTGTCTTTGGGACTTCTTTTCTCCTAACCCTAGACATATAAAAGGATTATTTTAAGGGCCATCAAATAGAGCAACAAGCAGAAATCACAAGATACAAGTTGCTTCTTCTCTTTCATGCAATTTGTGATCTGTGAGAAAAAGTTCGTGCCCTAGTTCATCTCTGATGATCTGAAGAACTTTGCAGCCAACATTCTTTCTTCCTTAAGTTGGTGAGTGAGTCACGTACTTGGATTCGTGCAAAGGAGTAAGACGCGTACTGGGATCCGTGCATCACATTGGTTAGTCACGTACTTGGGAGCCGTGCATTGAACTGGAGAAATTGTCACTACAGAACAAGTCCAATTGGGTATTGGGGTAAGAGTTCAACTGTAGGTTGGTGAGGTACTGGGATTCCTTACTTGTAACTGCTTGTTGTGATAATAGTGGAGTTTCGGGAGTGGTGACCTTAGATCACCCGGTGGGGTTTTTGCCTTAGGGTTTTCCCCATTCGTGAACAAATCACTGTGTTATTTATTTTCCGCTGCATAACTTAGTTTCGGTGATTTGTTTGTGCTGCCACGTAAATTTGCATGTTAATTTGATTAATTAATAACTGGGCTAATTTAATTAATCTAAATTATCACAAGGGGTCAACGCGTTTGTGGCCTGTCAAGTGGTATCAGAGCAAGCACACTCTGATTAGGGTTTAATCTATTGTGTGTGATCCATTGACCCCCGCTGTCATGGATAGAGGACAATCATTAATTATACCTCCTTTATTTGATGGCACTAACTATGCATACTGGAAAGTACGCATGAGAGCTTTCTTGCAGTCTTTAGATGAGAAAGTGTGGCAAGCTGTGGAGATAGGCTGGACCAAGCCTACAGAGGCGCCGGCTGACTGGGATGAAGCTAAGATCAAAGCGGCAAACTTCAACAGCAGAGCATTGAATGCCCTATTCAGTGCAGTCACCAATGAGGAGTTCAAGAAAATTTCCTCAACTGAAACTGCCAAGGAAGCATGGACCATCCTCCAGACAACCTATGAGGGCACCAAGGCTGTCAAAGATTCAAAGCTGCAGAGGCTCACCACACGCTTTGAAGAAATAAAGATGGAGGAGGATGAGTCGTTCGATGAGTTCTATGCCAAGCTGAAGGACATAGTGAACTCAGCCTTCAATCTTGGGGAGACCATCCCAGAACCCAAGATAGTAAGGAAGGTGCTCAGATCGCTGCCAGAAAGATTCCATGCTAAGATCACGGCGATCAAAGAGTCAAAGGATATTGACAGAATTCCTTTGACTGAGCTGGTTGGAAACTTGCAAACCTATGAGTTAGGGCTGACTAGGTTAGGCAAGTCGAGCAAGGGCAAGAGTTTGGCACTAAAGGCCAAAAACAGTGATACGGATGACTCGTTAGATGATGAAGATTCCAAGATGAAATCCTACATCACAAGGCAGTTCAAGAAGTTTATGAAGAATGCCAACGGAAAGGGTTTCAACAAAGACCGTAGACAATCGAGTTCTTCTCAATTCAAGAGTTCAGATAAAGGGAAGAAAGATGTCAAGGATGGCGGTCAGTACACTGTTCCAGCTGGGCCAAAATGTTTTGGGTGTCAAGGCTTTGGACACATGAAACAAGAGTGTCCTACGTACCTCAAGAGCATAGGGAAAAGCAAGGCACTTGCTGTTACCTTGAGCGACACAGAGCCAGAGGATGATTCCGAAGATGAAGATGACGGGATCTTGAACGCCTTCACTGCCACTGTTAATCCTACTGATGGGGTTAGTGAAAAAGTGGATGAAGAAGAAGAATTGGTGGAGTCCAGGATTGAGATTATGGATGATCAAGATGATATCCATACCGCCTATGAGAAGCTATACAAGCTTTCTGAGAAACACGAGAAGCTATATAGGCTAGCCACCAAGAAGCTCAGTGATGTGGAACTTGACCGTGAGGAGCTGTCCACAAAGGTTGATCAAGCAAATCAAACCATTGGAGCACTGAGGTTCGAGAACAATTTCTTGGCTGAGAGGACCAAGAAGCTTGAAGCAGAGCTGTTTCAAGTCAGAGCACAACTGGAGAGGACGTCAAGCGCCAAACTGGACAAAATGCTAGATGCTCAGAGATCTTCTTCGGATCGTACTAGATTAGGGTATGAATTCTCTCTCTCTAATACTCCTACTTCTAGTACTACTGTCTTTGTTCCACCCACTAATAACATTAAAACTGAGGAGAATAATGTTAAAACTGATTTAGCTAGTGAGAACGTAGACAAGGAAAGGTCCATCCTAGGAGCACCCCCTAAAATTGAGAAAAGGGAATCTAGAAACCCTAGGAATAAGAGGGCTAACTCTCAAAAGACCAAACAGAAGAAGCCGCATCTCTGTTATCATTGTGGTCTCACCGGTCACACTCGACCAAATTGCTACAAGTGGCTCGCCACTCAACAGAGCAATGGCGAAATAGCATCTGGGAGCCAGAATCAGCTTCAGTCTTCTCTCGCTCCTCTTGGAGACATTCTAAAAGCTCTTATGTTCCTTTCGAACTTGAACGGTTCATATTCTTCTCCCTCTTTACCGGTTCAAGAGTCGACCAATAGGAAAGGATCTTCCAAGGTGTGGAAGCCAAAGGGATCTAAGTGATTTCAGTCACTTCTTCTTCTCTCTCCTGTTTTCGTGTATTGCATTACTTGTGTGGTTCTTTACTGTTTTGAGTCAGTCTAGTTTTATGCATGTTTTGTTTTCTTTAGCATGTTTTTGTCTGTGTTTTCAGTTTGTGTTTTATTTTTTTTGCTTCTCTAATAAAAAATAAAAAAAAATTGAAAAATTGAAAAATACAAAAACAGTGTGTGTTTGTGTGCATTAGTTCATGCAAGCTTTTAAAATGGCCATTGAAACAGAGTTTTCTAAACTTTGTATCATCTATAGCTTAGATGAGCACTCTTTTGCACAACTAAGCGAGTGAGCTTTGTAGCTCTTTGTTTGTGATGAGTAAGGTTAAGTAATCTCTTCTTCTTAACACTCGTATCACTCTTTTTGACGGGTTGAACTAGAAAATCCTAAGAGAAAGGCATAAATAACCATCTCACCACTGTTACTTGCCAATCATAATATGACATCTGTATGCTTCGGCATAGCAAAAGTGCAATGTCATAAGACACCTGTATGCTTCGGCATAGCAAAAGTGCAGTGTCAAAAGCTTAACATCACTGGGTATTTCTTTTCTTTCTCTTGTATGCCCATGCATGATATGCTTGTTAAAAAGAAAATATGCAAAGAAATAAAAAGCAAAAAGATTAAAAATGCTTTAAAATATGGTTGCAAGCGTGTTTTCTAGGAGATGTGGGAGTTATAGGATGTACCTCGAAGGTGATAGTCCCCATCAAATAGTTATGATTGTGTGTGAGTTAAAGTGATTTTCTCATATCTCAAATCGTCATAACATTGAGACACATATGCAATCTTGCGATGTTTTCACACACGACACGCAATACTCTTTGCTATTCTTGATACATGTGCAGGTACAATGTGATTTGGCCATCACAAGGCTTACATGCGTTAATGTATGCTCACTAAACTGTCTGAACTTGTTTTTGAAATATAAAATTGGTTAGACTTGTTGAGTGTGTGTGTGTGTTTTTGAGATATATGAGCATCATATTTCTTGTTGAGAGATGTTTTGAGAGCTTAATGTGTTGGTTGTATCTTTGGTTGAGCTGCATGCATGATCGCATTCATGTCTGTGTTTTTCTTCTTTTGAAAAACTGTTTTGAAAGGCATCTCGACACCTCCTCGATACCTCTCGATACATAGCTATCTGTCGAGATCCCCAGACTCTTTCTTATCGCAGTCTCGACAGATACCTCGATAGCATCTGGATCGATCGAGAAACTTTCTGTTTGCTCGATAGCTCCTCGACAGCTGCTGGATCGATCGAGGTTCCCTCTTGGTTGTTTCTTCTCCCTCGATAGCTGACCTCGATAGCTGCATCTGTCCACGTGCTTTTCTCGATAGCTTCCCTCGACAGCTACCTCGACAGCTCTCGACACCTTCAGCTGTCGAGAATTACTGATGCTCTATAAAAGGGGCCTTCGCGATTTTTTCAGACACTCTCTCGATCTCTCTCGCTCGAAAACTCTCTGATCTCTCTCAAAAACTTTTCCCTCTCCCTCCAAACCTCTCTCAAGGCTTTCTCAAGAGATTCTTCGTGTTCTTCATCTTTTGGTAAGCTTTCTATCCCTCATTTTCATGCATTGCATTGTTTTTAAAACCCTAGGTTTGTGTTTTTGAAAAATTTTTGGGAGTTTTCAAAATTGTTGGGGTTTTCATAAAATTTTTGGGTTGGTTTTCTAGTTTTGATCTTCAAAACCACATGCATTGCATCACATTCGCATTCTCATTGTATTTTCATGCATTTAGATGTGTGCAAATCTATTGTGTGCTGTTAGGTTTGGATTGGGCTGAGCCCATGATGTTTTTGAGTTGCATGTCACATACTCATGCATTTTCATACATACGTTCTTTCCTTTTCAATATTCCATTCTGCCAATATTGATTTGTTTGGGACTTTTCTGTTTGTCTCCTCTTTCCCCCTCTTCTATGGTTGCGTTAGTAGCATCTATGGCTCCTAAACGTAAGTCCATTCCGTCCCAGAACCCTCTGCGTTCTAAGGGACAGTCTTCTTCTGACTCTACCCCTCTCTCTGTTCGGTTCCGTAATGAGAAAGCCCACAAGGACTTCTCGGAGAACTTTTCTAAACGCGGTGTTCATTCGGAACGCCACGTCGTCCTGGCAGACTTTGCCGACACTGACCTACCCGATGTCATTCACACTCGGGGTTGGGAGTCACTGTGTGACGTCCCGGTCACATCTCTTCTCGTGTTGATACAGGAGTTTTACTCCAATATCCACGGGATAGATTCTTCAGTACCTTCTTTCTATTCTTGCGTTAGAGGTGTTAAGACATATGTAGTTGTTCAAGCTTGTGAACATATGTCATTATTTTATGTAGTTGGCTTATCCTTAGACAAAACGCACTTTACTTGTAATTGGGTAGAACTAGGATGGGTTAAACACTTCAAGAAACAGTGGTTCAAGATTAAGTGTTGAAGCCGTCAAGGTCTGTCCAAGATACAAGCAAGGAAGTGCTGGTTTTTAAATCTCGACACCTACCTCGACAGATACATCTATCGAGATTTAAAGAAGCTGTTTTTCCCGAGCCTCGACAGCTGTCTCGACACCTCTCGACACCTCTATCTATCGAGAATTAAAGAAAACAGAATTCCAAGTCTGTTTCAAGTCCAATCCGTGTGTGTGTCTTTGGGACTTCTTTTCTCCTAACTCTAGACATATAAAAGGATTATTTTAAGGGCCGTCAAAGGCAGCAACAAGCAGAAATCACAAGACACAAGTTGCTTCTTCTCTATTCATGCAAATTGTGATTTGTGAGACAAAGTTCGTGCCCTAGTTCATCTCTGATGATTTGAAGAACTTTGCAGCCAACATTCTTTCTTCCTCAAGTTGGTGAGTGAGTCACGTACTTGGATTCGTGCAAAAAGGAGTAAGCCGTGTACTGGGATCCGCGCATCACATTGGTTAGTCACGTACTGGGAGCCGTGCATTGAAAAGGAGAAATTGTCACTACAGAACAAGTCCAATTGGGTATTGGGGTAAGAGTTCAACTGTAGGTTGGTGAGGTACTGGGATTCCTTACTTGTAACTACTTGTTGTGATAATAGTGGAGTTTCGGGAGTGGTGACCTTAAATCACCCGGTGGGGTTTTTGCCTTAGGGTTTTCCCCATTCGTGAACAAATCACCGTGTTATTTATTTTCCGCTGCATATCTTAGTTTGGTGATTTGTTTGTGCTGCCACGTAAATTTGCATGTTAATTTGATTAATTAATAACTGGGCTAATTTAATTAATCTAAATTATCACAAGGGGTCAACGCGTTTGTGGCCTGTCAAGAGGTACGCGCTTCTGTGTCACCCCAGAGCTAGTCTCTGAGGTTCTCCATGTACCTAGGGTGGATCATCCCGATTACCCTAGCTGTGAGCGTCTCTGGACTGTGTCCAAAGACGAGATGATCTCGGCGTTCTGTGAACGTCCTACCTCTTGGGGAGATCACATGTACACACCATGTAGACCTTTTGCTAAAGGTCCTAGATTCCTTAACATGGTGATGACTTTTGTTTTGCACCCACTCTCTCACTACAACTCGATCACAGAGCCTCGTGCTCGGTTCTTGTTGTCCCTCCTTGAGGATCTCTCTATAGACTTTCCTTCTCACTTTATTTGTTCCATCATAGATGTCTATAGAGATACGGCCACCCGTGATAAGCTCATTTTCCCTTCCGCTATCACGAGGATTCTGAGTCGTTTTTCCATTCCCTTCCCTTCGTCCGATCATTACCGCGTCATGTCCGCCATAGATGCCGCTACCGTAAAACGTAGCGAGGCACAGTTTCGATCGCGACTGTCCGACGATGCCACTCCTTCCACCCGTCCTACCACCTCCAGATCCGCTCGAGCTTCTGCTTCTACTTCTTCGAGCGATGTCAGCTTGGGAGACATCATGGCGCAGCTACAGCGCATAGATGCTCGCCTCGATACACTCTCCACGGAGTTGTATCAGGTGAATGTCCGTGTTGGTCGCATCGCCAGGCGACAGGCGACCATGGGCGGCTTTGCCTCAGAGGTTTCTCCTCCGCCACCTCATGTGTCGACTGAGACCGAGGGTGATGATGATGGCGATGATGATGATGCTTCCGACGATGATGATGATGGAGATGCTAGCTCATCGGATGAGATGTCTACTTGACACTCTACCCTTTGTCACTCGTGACAAAAAGGGGGAGTAGTTTTGTATGAGAGTAGTCATACTTAGGGGGAGTGTTAGCATAGGACATAGGACATTTTTGTTAGGGGGAGTGTGGATTGAGGGATGTAGTGAGGTGATCAGATGTATTTTTTTTCTTTTCTTATCTTTTAGAGATACATTGATCATGTACTTACATACATTGTTCTTATTCTCTTTCTCTATATGATGATGTATGTTTTCTTTTTCACCTATCTCTACATGTGTTGTTTCTTTTCTATCTTTATACACATGTTTCTTTACTTGTATGCAATCTATTATTTCTGTTTCACACAAAGATGCCTTGATGTGTTTTGTTTATAAGTGTTTCAGAAATACAGGTTGTCAAAGTCTTCTTGCCATGAACTCTCTTCTTGCAAAGTTTTTCAAGAGTTTGTGTTAGGATAGATTTTACTATATGTAACAAGTGAATATGAGTTGAGTGATTTATGACTTCTCTCATATCTTCATTTGTGTGTTGTGGTTTTGTCACGGATTGCCAAAGGGGGAGATTGTTAGGACATATGTAGTTGTTCAAGCTTGTGAACATATGTCGCTATTTTATGTAATTGGCTTATCCTTAGACAAAACGCACTTTACTTGTAATTGGGTAGATCTAGGATGTGTTAAACACTTCAAGAAACAGTGGTTCAAGATTAAGTGTTGAAGCCGTCAAAGTCTGTCCAAGATACAAGCCAGGAAGTGCAGGATTTTAAAGCTCGATAGATACCTCGACAGATACATCTATCGAGATTTAAAGAAGCTGTTAAGCCCGAGCCTCGACAGCTGTCTCGACACCTCTCGACACCTCTATCTGTCGAGAATTAAAGAAAACAGATTTCCAGGTCTGTTTCAAGTCCAATCCGTGTGTGTGTCTTTGGGACTTCTTTTCTCCTAACCCTAGACATATAAAAGGATTATTTTAAGGGCCGTCAAATAGAGCAACAAGCAGAAATCACAAGATACAAGTTGCTTCTTCTCTTTCATGCAATTTGTGATCTGTGAGAAAAAGTTCGTGCCCTAGTTCATCTCTGATGATCTGAAGAACTTTGCAGCCAACATTCTTTCTTCCTTAAGTTGGTGAGTGAGTCACGTACTTGGATTCGTGCAAAGGAGTAAGACGCGTACTGGGATCCGCGCATCACATTGGTTAGTCACGTACTTGGGAGCCGTGCATTGAACTGGAGAAATTGTCACTACAGAACAAGTCCAATTGGGTATTGGGGTAAGAGTTCAACTGTAGGTTGGTGAGGTACTGGGATTCCTTACTTGTAACTGCTTGTTGTGATAATAGTGGAGTTTCGGGAGTGGTGACCTTAAATCACCCGGTGGGGTTTTTGCCTTAGGGTTTTCCCCATTCGTGAACAAATCACCGTGTTATTTATTTTCCGCTGCATAACTTAGTTTCGGTGATTTGTTTGTGCTGCCACGTAAATTTGCATGTTAATTTGATTAATTAATAACTGGGCTAATTTAATTAATCTAAATTATCACAAGGGGTCAACGCGTTTGTGGCCTGTCAAGTAGCCCACCCTCTTTTGACTTTCCAAGAAGGAATCTTCCATTTGTAACTAAAGCCAAATGCCCCTTTTAAAGTTATAATTGCCCAAATAAGCTAAACCTCTACCCAATGCAACTTTTCGAGTCACAGAAGACAGAGTTTTACCTAGCAGACTTGGGGCGTCCTCTCCCGGGGTACCAGACCAGGTCTGCTATAAAAGGAACACATTCGCATAACAGAAAGGGGGATTGGGATGGGAGAAAAATGGGCATTCAAGGGAAAAATTCAGAGGTTTAAAACACATATTCTTAGAGCTTTAAAAGCCTAGCAAGGAAGAGAAAGAAAGAAAGAAAATAAGAGAGCCGAGGTGGAGGAATTTGTCCCATATCCTTGAGATCATTCAAAAATATCACTTAGCCTCCAAAAAAATATATGCCAAAACATGCACACATTAGATGTCACTCTCTCCCACAAAAATCCTCCTCACCTAAATATCTTGGAAGGCAATGCCCAAGCAAAGCCATTTGGACTTGAGTTCCAAATTCCACAAGTCTTGTGCAAAAACACTAAATCTATGAGAATTGGGGTCGAGATCCTCGTGGTTGAATCATTCTCATGAAATTCATTTACATATATGTATATTTATTAAAATGCATATCCTAATCTAATAAACTAACAATTATTTGTAAATATATTTATTGTGTAGTGTATTCTTATGCAGGACCTATAGAGGTAAAGGGAAACAACAAAACTCCATTGCATAATAAGCATGGAGAAAGATTGTATAAATCAGAGAATTAGCGTTTTGGGATTACAGACTTATACGTCAGGGATACCACGACTTCACGCCCGGGGTACCCTGACAGTACGGCCCGGGGTGCCAAGTAAAGGAACTCTTTTAAATGTTCACACAATAAAAGATAAGTCTCAAATACTCTATTTCAATCTCCTTCTCATTGTGAATATTATGAATACTTATTTTACTTATTTTGTAAGAATAAAGGGTCATTTTATAGCAATAAAACACTTATAATGGTATTTTATTGCTTAGGAGGAATCGCATTTTTTGCTTGAGGAGATTTATCTGACTTGCGTACAACTTGGTTCGTAATCAACTCTCATTTAGTTGCAATGAACCAAGCCCAGTCCACCAAACAACAAATAAATGGCTCAGGATCTTTGTTTCTACTTGGGCCTGGGTATTGTCCAAAAAAGGACCCTCACAGTCACCAAAAGGATCTGATGAGTTGAGAAATATCGTTTTGACCTTTGGGACGCGTAGATAACCACTAGGCAGGCTTTTTCTATCCAGGGGTACCTAGTCTCAGTATCCTTAAGTGTTTTGCTCACGTAGTAAATGGGTTGTTCATTCCCATCATCATCTTTCTATGCTACCAGGGCTCCTATCGCCTGGGAATTTGACACTAGATACAGTAACAGGGGTCGCCTACGTACTAGTGCTTGGAGGATGGGAAGATGATTCATGATCTGTTCGATCCTTTGGAAGGCAACCTGTTGCTCAGTTCCCTAGGCGAACTCAGTTCCCTTTTTCAACAGTTTGGATAAACTGCTGGTGACTGAAGCCAACCTTGGCACAAACCTCCTGATGTAGGAAACTCTTCCCAGAATGCTTTTGAGTTCCTTACAGGCCTTTTCATTGTGGCAATGGCTATGGCTTTCTCTGGATCCACACTTATGCCTCTGTGATGTACCAAGAACCCAAGGAATTTTCCAGCAGACAGCCCGAAGGCACATTTCATGGGGTAGCTTGTACTTCCTCCACCTTTCGAAAACTTATTCGAGCACCTAAAAGTTTCCTGTCCTAGTTTTTTATTTTACCACGATATCGTCCACATAATCTTCCATCTCCTTATGCATCATATCATGGAAGATAGCTATCATGGTTCGCTGGTATGTGACCCCTGTGTTTTTTAGGTCAAAAGGCATCACAGTGTAATAAAAATTCCCAATTGGAGTCCTAAATGCAGTCTTCTCTACATCTTTGGCAACCATGCAGATTTGGTTGTACCCACTATACCCATCCATGAATGAAAATATAGAGCTTCCTGCAGCTAAATCTACAAGGAGGTCAACGTTAGGCAGAGGGAACTTATCTTTTGGACATGCCTTGTTTAGATTGCGAAAGTCCTCACAGCAACGTATTTGGCCATTCTTCTTCTTCACGGGTACAATGTTAGAAAGCCACTTGGGGTGTTGGATGGGCTTGACAAAACCAACTGCTAGCAACTTCCTGACTTCTTGAGTTATCTGAACCTCTACATCAGTGTGAAAGAGCCTGGCTAGCTGGACTACTAGCTTGACTCCTGGGTCCATGTTGAGAAAATGGACCACCAGTCCTAGGTCCAAACTAGGCATCTCATCATAGGTCCACGCAAACTAGTCCATGTATTTCTGGAGTAAGGCCACTAATTGCTCATTTTCTTGTGCTATTAGCTGATTACTAATGAAAATAGGCTTCTTGGATCCTAGCTCAACTCCCAAGTTTATTTCCCTTAGTTCCTCTTCAGGCTGAATTTAGGCCTCCTTAACTGGTTCCTCTGGGATCTTTTCTTGGGCTACATGCAATCTGGTGGTCTGGGACCCTCTTGCATAATGCATTCAAGCCCCACGCATCTTCGCAAACAATAAATCAACCTTCCTCCAGGTTCCCGCACTACAACACATTCCCAGGATCTTAAGGAGCTAGGCTCCTTCTTTTGCCTTTGCCTTTTCCTTTTCAAGAGGTTTCTCAGGTCATATGTACCCCCTTCTTCTTCTTTTTCTTCCAGGATAGGTGCTCCTAGGGTCCCTGGTGTAAGGATCTCATCATCTGGTTCTAGCTCGTCATAGAACATTGTTTCCACAAAGTTCACCTCCCTTTGGCTGAAGGGGTTATGGTTGGCAGGGATTCTTACGGGCTTCCCATTCAACCATTTTTTAACACATTGGTGGTACATGGACAGAATAAGGTGGTGTTTGTGGAGCCATGTGCGTCCCAACAGTACGTGGTAAGAAACTTCCGAATTGATCACATGAAATCTTGTTAGGGCCACTATAGGTCCTACCCTTAAAGCTAGCTGCACATATCCTTCAGTTGATTCTGCTGATCCTCCAAATCCTGTTATCTCCATTGGAGCCCCCAAGATTCTCCTGTCAGTTAGGCCCACGACTTCCAAGGTACTCAGGGCTATGAGGTTGAGTGTCGCCCCTGTGTCTACCAATGCTCTTCTGACTTGGACACCATTTATGGTGGCCATTAGATAAAGGGGCCTACGGTGGTCTGGATGCTCAACCCCCATGTCTTCATTAGTGAAGGTTATTGTATTAATTGTTTCTAAGTAGGCTCGACTAGCATGGGATTCTGCTGTGAAACATTCCATTCCCGAATTTGCTGCTATACTCATGAGGGACTCTGTGGCCACTCTTCTCGCTTTTGGTCCGAATCCCAGCTAGTTGAATAGTGACTTGAACTTAGGGTTCTTCTAGAAAGTCTTAACTGTGCTTGGGTGGAACGATCCTTCAGGTTCTTCTGCTTCTGCCGGGTTCCCATGTATCACCACGACTACAACCCCCTTTCCTTTGTGGTTGGTGTTAGGACATGTGTGGTTCACTTGATATGAACATATGTTGTTCTTTTTATGTAATTGACTAATCCTTTGACAAAACGCATTTTACTTGTATTTGGATAGATTTAGGATGTGTTTAATTCTTCAAAGAACATGTTGTTCAAGTCTAGTATTAAAACCATTAATATTGGACTAAGAAACAAGTGAAGAAAATGTGTTCATTAAAACTGGACAGATAGCTCAACAGCTTCTCGACAGATAGCTATCTATTGAGATTTAATGAATGAAGCTCGACACCTTCTCGATCAATCGAGGTATCTATCGAGGTTACAGGAATTCAGATTTCCAGATCTGATTTTCGGCCCATGTTTTTTGTATTTGTGTAGGGTTTTTTTTCTCACAACCTTAGACATATATAAGGCTTATTTTAGAGGCCATCACATAAGAGAATACAAGGAAAACATATACAAAAGGTGACCAAAGTCTTATTCTCTCGAAAAGAAGCTACTGGATCTTTGCGTCTTAAGGTTTTATAATCAAGTACTTCTTGATCTTCATTGTTGATGAAGTGAATAACTTTGCAACCAACATTCTTCTTTTTTAAGTTGGTGAGTGAGTCACGTACTAGAATTCAAGCAAAGGAATTAGTTACGTACTGGGATCCGTGCATCAAAGGGTGACATTCATATATTGAAGAGTTCAGAGGTTCTGAAGCGGTAAAAGGTTTATACTGTGAGTTCATCTACAGGGATTGTAGAGTCCATGGACAAAAGTTTTGTACTAAATCTGAAATTTCTCTTTACTAGAGTAGATTGCTTTTCAAGAAGATTTCCCCTCAGGTTTTTTTTATTGTGAAACTAGTTGGTTTCATTGGTTTTTCTATGTCATAATATCTTGTCTTATTTATTTATCCGCTGCATATGATTTTGACATGATATTGATGTTTGTTTGTTTGTTTTAACAAATTTTATTCATGGCGTAAATGCACTTTTAGTCCCTACATTTTGACATTTTTTCATTTTAGTCCCTACATTTTATTTTTACCACTTTTAGTCCCTAAACCAATTAACGCGTGTTATTTTCGTCCTTTCTATCAGTCAACCGATGAAAATAGCTGACGTGGCAACTGGAGACATTAAAATATTATTAAAAATGCCACGTCAGCATTTTTTTAAAATTTTTTTCAATTTTAATTAAATAAAATCAAAAAACTAAAATTAAATAAAATATTTTAATTAAATAAAAAATCAAAATAAAATCAAAACTCACTAAACCGTCTCTCACTCTTTCAAATTTTCTCATTTTCTTCTCTCTCTCTCTCTCTCTCTCTCTCTCTCTCTCTCTCTCTCTCTCTCTCTCTCTCTCTCTCTCTCTCTCATGTTTCTCACTCGTGGTGGCTGTGGTGGGTGGAGATCGAGGTGGGGTGGGGTGGGTGGGGGTGCGTGGGTGAGATCGAGGTGGGGGTGCGTGGGTGAGATCGCGGTGGGGATGCATGGGTGAGATCGCGGTGGGGGTGGGTGAGATCGGGGTGGGGTGGGGTGGGGGTGCGTGGGTGAGATCGCGGTGGGGGTGCGTGGGTGAGATCAAGGTGAGGTGGGGGTGCGTGGGTGAGATCGGGGTGGGGGTGGGTGGGGGTGTGTGGGTGAGATCGCAGATGGGGTGGAGGTGTGTGCGTGAGATCGCGGTGGGGTGGGGGTGTGTGGGTGAGATCGGGGTGGGGTTGATGAGATCGGGGTGGGGGTGGGGTGGGGGTGGGTGGGGTGGGGTGGGGTGGGGTGGGGTCTGGGTTTGTTTCTGGGTTTGATTTTCTGGGTGTTCTTTGATTTTTTGGGATTGTGTTCATACCATTTGATTTTTGTGATTTTTTATTTTATTTCTGTTTTTTAATTAATTAAAATTGAAAAAAAAATTTTAATGCTGACATGGCATTTTTAATAATATTTTAATGTCTCCGGCTGCCACGTCAGCTATTTCCGTCGGTTGACTGACGGAAAGGACGAAAATAACACGCGTTAATTGGTTTAGGGACTAAAAGTGGTAAAAATAAAATGTAGGGGCTAAAATGGAAAAACGTCAAAATGTAGGGACTAAAAGTGCATTTACGCCTTTATTCATAATAAATCTAATTAATAACTTGTGTTTAAAACTTATTAATTCTATCAACCGGGGTCTAAATTTTTCAACAAGTGTTATCAGAGCGGGTACACTCTGATTGGATTAATTTCTTGAGTGTGATCCTTAACCCCCGTTGTCATGGATCGTGGATAATCTCTTTTGATTCATCCTTTATTTGATAACACTAATTATGCGTACTGGAAAGTTCGTATGAAACTTTTCTTGCAGGCTCTAGGTGAACAGGTATGTCAAGCTGTTGAAGTTGGCTGGATTAAGCCAAAGGAATCACCGGTGGATTGGGATGATGCAACAATCATAGCAGCAATTTTCAATAGTAGGGCATTGAATGCTTTGTTTTGTGGGGTGACCAATGAGGAATTCAAGAAAATATCATCCACAGAAGTTGCTAAGAAAGCATTGACCATTCTTGAGACCACCTATGAAGGTACCATGGCTGTAAAGACAGTAAAGCTTCAAAAACTCACTAGTAGCTTTAAAGAAATAAGGATGGAAGAGGATGAGACCTTTGATGAGTTTTATGCTAAACTCAAGGATATTGTAAATTCTGCCTTCAATCTTGGAGAGTCTATAGCAGAATTCAAAATTGTTAGGAAAATCCTTAGATCCTTACTTGAAAGATTCCATGCCAAGATCACTGCTGTGAGTTCATCTACGGGGATTGTATAGTCTAGGGACAAATGTTTTATACTAGATTTAAAACTTCTCTTTACTATAGTAGATTGCTTTTCGGGTAGGTTTCCCTCCAAGCTTTTTATTGTGAAACTGGTTAGTTTCATTGGTTTTCCTGGGTCATAATATCTTGTCTTATTTATTTTTCTGCTGCATATGATTTTGACATGATATTGATGTTTGTTTGTTTTAACAAGTTTTATTCATAATAAATCTAATTAACAACTTGGGTTTAAAACTTGTTAATTCTATTAACGGGAGTCTAAATTTCCCAACAGTTGGGCAGGGGGTTTCTTTGTACTTCTAGCTCCTTTTGAGTAAGCTCTAGGGTTCCCTCCCTTAGCTTTTTGTAAAAAAGCCTACGGAGGGTCCAGCAGTCCTTGGTGGAGTGCTTGACATAATTATGAATTCTGCAAAACAAGGAGTTCTTCCTTTCTTCCTCAGTTGGTGGCTTGGACACGGTGAATGGCCTATCAATTCCATACCCAATCCATTTGTCCAGGACATGGTTCAATTCCTCTATGGTACATGGGATTACCGGTGGTTCCGCGAACATTTTCCCGTTAGGCCTCCTCCTTTTTTCTCCCAATAATACTGTCATGGCCTGGGGTACTGGTACTCTTTTTGTCCTCATGGTCTATGCTATCCTTCTAGTTCTTTGCAGCAAGTCAACAAACTGGGTTATACATAAATTCTCAAGGTTGAGCCTATAATCAAAGAGTATGTTGGATATGCAAGTTTCCACGAGCTCTTTCTCTTCGTGGTCTCCATAGCAGTCTAGGGAGACATCTTCAAATGTCTTAATGAATTGGACGGGATCCTCTTCAGGCCTTTGCCTTACCATCTGAAGGCTTTGGAAGGTGACATTGTCTTCACCCGAGTAATATTTCGCACAAAACCTCTCCATCATTTCGTCCCAGGTCTTGATAGACCCAGGCTTCAACGTGGTGTACCATGTATATGCTATGTCTACAAGTAACTTAGCAAACTCCCTTAGGCACAGCTCTTTGTCTCCTACGTATGGGCCCATAGTGTGGATAAACCTGCTCACGTGTTCCACAGTGCTTCTGTTCCTTCCATCAAAAGGATGGAACTTCGGGGGCTCATATCCTTTGGGGTATGGCTTGCTAAGGAGCTCTGGTGGGAACGGGGGATCTCGGGAAAATTTTTTGGGAATCCTTGAAAGTTTTTCTCTTTCCTGCTCCAAAAGGGCACTAACATCTACTAACGTTAAGTACCGAAGGTTGGGTCCCCCTCCTACTGCTGACCCTCCTTCTGGTTGGGCTCTGTCTTAGTTGACCACAGGGGGAATATTATCGCTAATTTCTTGTGTCCTGCCTTCTTTAAGGAGGCAAATCTCTTGCTCTAAATCCTTCAGCATCTCCGTCATTCAACCATGGGGTCTGGCTCCTGTCCTGCGCCTTTTTCCTGATACAACCTCCTATTCTACCAGAGGCACCTCGTTCCTCTGTTTGAAGGCTACTTCGTTTTCTTCTACGGATTCAAATGCTGAAGGTAGCACATTGGTACCTTTGCTGTTCCTTGCTCTTGGAGCCATGCTCTGGGAAGGGACTACTTCTTCCCTCTTCTTTTCCTAGTCCCCAGCGGAGTCGCCAAAATGTGAGGGTCGATTTTTGAACAGCGTCTAGGCCCAAGCTTAAGCAAGGATCTTGGGGCCCTCTTGCTGTAGTTTGGAGGGACTGGGCTTGGTTTACCACAGCTAAATGGGCTATTTACAAACCAAGTGGTGCACAGGACAAGGTTCCTACAATACGTATACACTAGCAAGCGAGAATATATATATTGAACAACAAGAAAACAACAAAGGAGGGCAATGTAACAAAGAAAACACGCAAAATAATCATTAGGGATCCTCAAATTAATAAAAAATACTCCATTAATTTTCTTAGTTATGGATTATAATGTGCTCACTAAGAAACGTGATGCAAAGTCAAAATAAGCTCAAAAATTATAGACTTAGATGGCTATCTCAGCCTCTAAGACTTGAAAAATATGAATCCTTTTGAATCCAAGCATGTATTATAATGGCTATTTCTGGGATACTAGGAGATATTTCTTTATTTTCTTAGAGTTTTGACAGAGTTTCTATGATACTATTGTGATTTCATTATTACTCTACTCGTCCTCTTCACCGTCGTTGCCTTCTTCCTTTTATAGCGTCACCTTAGGGCTTCAGGGTACTGCTGGTTCTCTCCCTTTGCTTTCCTGGATAATAGAGCCTATAACATGCCAGCAGCTTTGGTGGTCAACCCATTCCTTATTTCTCATAGTTCTCTTCTTTTGGTGCTTTTCCTTTAAAAGCCCCTTGCTGACCTTCCATTCTGAGGTGTCTTTGGGGGAGCTAACCTTTAACTTTGCTTCCTCCAAGATTTCTCTATCTTCTCTTTTTTAGACTTACCCTTTCTGGGTACCTCTCCCTTTTTTGTCATTTTCCCCAGTGAGCCAAGTCCTTCTTTGCCAAGTCGAAGGTTTCCCCAACTATTTCCCTTTATGGCTCTTCTCTCTGGGTTCCCCGAGGTACCGGCCCTTGCTAATGAGTTGTTGCTCTCCAAGCCTTCTGGTTCTACGCTGCATCACTGAGTGCTCGAGAAGGACACATCTGCCTTCCGTTCTTGCGAGCCCAATCCCCTTTTTCTCCATTTTACTTCCCACGGGTTGGCCCAATGTGCTATTTATTTGGGCCTTGTGTCATGATTTTTTTTAGACCTCAACAAACATCTATCATTAGTATTGATCTGTCATACAATGAACTTGGAGGAAAGTTGCCAAGATCGTTGGGTAATCTCTGTAACTTAAGTGAAATCATATTGTCATCCAACCATTGGAGTCAAAGAGATATTTGAAATCCTGAAAAGTTTATTAGGTTGTCCTTCGTATAACCTAGAGTTCTTAAAATTGAGTCATGCTCAAATTTCTGGTCATTTGAATAATGAACTTGGGCAATTTAAAAATCTATTGAGACGTTCTTTTTCGAATAATTCAATTTCGGGTCCAATTCCAAAGTCTATAGGAAAACTTACATCTTTGAGATTTTTGGATCTTTCATATAATCAATTTAACAGAACTTTCCCTCAAAATTTTGGACAGCTTTCCAAACTAACAAATTTATTTATTGAATCAATATGTTAAATGGTGTTGTGTCTGAAGTTCATTTTTCCAATTTAACAAGATTGAACATATTTTATGCATTTGAAAATCAACTGACTTTAGATGTAAGTCACAATTGGATTCCTCCTTTTCAGATTGAGGATTTAAGCTTGCGATCATGGAATTTAGGGCCAAAATTCCCCTCTTGGCTTTGTTCACAAAGTCATCTCTGGGTTTTGGACATATCCAACACAGGGATTTCAGATATGGTTCTATCTTCATTTTGGAACTTGTCTTCTACTTCCAAATTTCTAAATCTCTCCCACAATCAAATCTATGGAGAGATCCCAAATAGTCAAATGATTTTGTCTACTTTTTTAGTAATTGATTTAAGATCAAACCATTTTAAAGATCTGTTACCTTATATATCTTCTAACTTGACCATGTTAGATATTTCTAATAATTTATTTGTTGGATCAATTTCTCACTTTCTCTGTTACAGGATGAATGAGCCCAAACAAATAGAACTTCTAAATCTAGGAAAAAAATCTTTTATCAGGAAAACTACCTGATTGTTGGATGAAGTGGAATAGTTTGGTGGCCTTGAATTTGGAAAACAACAATTTCACTGGCAACATTCCAACCTCGATTGGATCCTTGACTCTTCTTAAGTCTTTGCACCTATACAACAACAAGCTCTCTAGAAAATTACCATCTTCTTTGAAAATTGTGAAGAGTTGGCAATTATTGATGTTAAAAATAAGTTTGAAAGGAGCATACCTTCATGGATAAGACATAGGTGTTTAAGCTTGATGGTTCTCAACCTTTGATCAAATAATTTCTATGGTCACATACCAAAAGAAATTTGTGCTCTAACTATACTCCAAATTTTGGATCTTTCACACAATAAGTTTTCTGGAAGCATACCAACATGTGTTGAAAATTTTAGTGCCATGGCCACTAAAAATAATTCAAATCACGACATGACTTTTAATTGCTCGGCAATTTTTTATGGTGAATATCTCTCTTGAAATTGCGTTGCTTGTGATAAAGGGGAAAGTTTCTGAGTATAGCACCATTCTCCAACCGGTAAAAATTATTGGTTTATCCAAGAACAGTTTATTAGGAGAGATCCCCAAAGAAGTGACCAGTCTACAAGGATTACAATCATTGAATTTGTCATATAATCTCTTAAGTGGAAGTATTCCTGAGAACATAAGTTCTATGGGATCATTGGAGTCTATTGATTTTTTGGTGAATAAGCTTTCAGGTCAAATTCCCTCAAGTATGTCAAGTATGACATTTCTAAATCATTTGAACTTGTCAAACAATAATTTGATTGGGAAAATCCCTCTGAGCACTCAGATATAGAGCCTCAATGCATCCAATTTTATTGGAAACAAACTCTGTGGACCACCACTTACTGATAATTGTACTGTAAACGAAGTAAAACCCAACAATGTAAACATAGGGAGTAAAGATACTGGTGGAGTTGAAGTGGATTGGTTCTATGTGAGCATGGCACTTGGCTTTGTTGTTGGGTTATTTGGTGTATGCAGTCCTCTACTATAGTACATGCCATGGAGAATTATGTACTTTTGAGTTCCTAGATCACATGGGGTACAAGCTTAAAAGGTGTTGTTTTGTAGTAGTAAGTAATTGCTGTAAGATTCTTAATATTTAGTATAATGTCGTGATCATATTAATCATTAGTATTTCAATGATTTCTATATAATCTTTGTGTTGGTTTATACTTATATAGTAGTTAAATTCACTCCGCTGGCATATATAAAACTGGTGTTTCCTTATGGTTCTTAAAAAAAAAAACAATCGGTTTCTTCCTATGATGAAAGTCAATGGCGATCCAATATGTAGTACCATACAAATAAATGATTTATTAAAGGTAATATAATATACCTTGAAATGATGCCTAACCTCTGTTCCTATTACCTAAAAGAGAAAAGACGACATATTCCCACAGGTGAGCTAATTGTTGACACCTAGCCTCCGTTTCTGCTATTTAAAAAGAAAATTGTTACATTCCAATAGGCGATCTAAGTCTCAAACAAAAGTCGACTAGATTCTACATAATTGCGTAAACTAAATGGCTCATTGTAACAAAATCTGAGGCTATTTTGTAGATTCTTGCAACCAGTATGTAAGAAAGAAGCCCAGGCTGCAGAAGAGTTGGTAGTTAAAGTCTATTTCTCCTATGCAGAATCTGACCTTCAATGTTTATGGAGAATATATTCAGAGTTATTTTCTATAATCTCCAAAGAAAATTATCTTTTTCAAATACTTTTTCAATTAATAAATAAAAGGTTTTATTACCTAGGACATTGATAAATTAGTTTAGTGCTGCACTTCTGTTTTCTCAAGTTTGGCAAATGATAGTTTTAAGTAATTATATTTCTCTCCCAAATGAGTTTTCTCTCAATGGTGCTTTCCTTTAACTTCAGGAAATTTAAATTTGGATGGTTCAGCAGCAAGAGGAACAATGTGAAAAGGAATTTGGACAATTACTTGGGATTTGGCCATATGGAAGTCTTGCACTGTTTTGGACCCTTATTTAGCTGGACAGTATCTCTGACATCATATTGGATATGAATATAGTACTTATCTTTGGCTAGATAATTGGCATCTTGAGTGTTCTCTAAAGCTTACATATGGACCTTGAATCATTTATAACTCAGTCAGTTCAGTGAATGCAAAGGTCTAAACAGCTCTCAGTGTAGGAAATTAAAGTTGGCAACCAGCAAGATATGTGATTAAGTTTCATATTCAAGACAAGTAAACTGGGAAAGTGGGAATGCTATTAAACATAGACCATAATGCAGTAAGCAATGTCAAAAATCTAGGAGTTTCAAATTTGGGGCAACATGGAACGCTATTAAAATTACCCTACCGAAATAATTGGAGTGGTGTAAGCTTATCTAATTTTCTAAATCTATTCCCAAGCATAGTTTCATAGCTTGGTGAACTATATGTATAAGAATAGATTTTTCACTAGGGATTGTTAAATCTATTCCCCTAGTTAACAAAGTTAAGTTTCCCAAAAAGAAATGAATTGCAAAGTATACTCTTAAAGTTCGGGGTAACTTGGATTTTACGCCCTAAAGTTTGAAAAATTGGATTTCACTCTCTAAAGTTTCTCTGCATTAGCAAAAATAGCCACTCCGTTAGTGGATATGCCTATATGGCGGTTAAGTGACATGTTGGCGTCTGATGAGTAATTTTTTAAGGGGATAAGCATGCATTCTCGTAATTTAGAGAGTAAAATAGCCGCTAACCCGTGCATTGCGCATGAGTAATGTATTTTGCAATCATATTTTTATTTATTATAAGAACAATTATAAATCATAAATATAAATTTTGTCGCACCAAAATGAAAATAATACAATTTTTCTCAAAAATTCAAAGGCAAGTTAACGAAAATATTCATTTTTTAATAAAAGTTATTTATTACATTTTGTGAATCATTAAAAAAATATAAAATTTGGAAATTATTCTTTTAGTTTTAAAAAAACTTTCTAAACCTTATTTTTTCTATTTACAATCCAAAACACAAGAAAATGTAACTAAAAAAATTAATAAAACTTAACAATGATTAATTGGACCAATTAGAAAAATAATTTGTTGTTGATAATCTATTAAGTTCATTTTCTTTGCAGAAATTGTAATTTCATCCATCCAAAACATATTATTAAATAAACAATTATTAGCAAAATCTAAGAATTAAATTTCTATATATGCATTGTTATAAAATAATAATAATAATAATAATTAAAATAAAATTGCAAAAGCTAAAATTTGTCATCCATTTAATTATTTTCGTTTGGCTAACATTTGCTTTTCTCTAAATAAATGGTATTATAGAGTACTTTTAATACAATTATTAACAATACTTTGTCAACCACAAAGGATTAAAAAATAAACAAATATTAGTAAAGTCTCATAATTTAACATCTAAATTGAGCATTATAAAAAATCATGTTGCGTAATAGGATAAATACCAAATTATCCAACCCATACTATGTAATAGAATAATATTATATTTTTATATGCTATATTTAATTCTTTATAACGCAATAGGATAACATTTAACAACTAAAGAGAACCAAAAAAAAAAAAACAACAACAACAATAGCAACAATTTAAAAAATAAAACTAAATCACATTATCCCAAAGTAGAGTCTTAAAGAATAAAAAAAATATCAACCTAAAGTAGAGATGCAAGAAAAAAAAATCCATCAAAAAATTGTGTTTTTGTGTGTGTGTGTGTGTGAGAGAGAGAGAGAGAGAAACAACATTTTTTTTTTTGTGAGAGAAAACAATGCATAAAATGGAAGATATAGTAACGAATTTATAGTAAGAGAGTCTGAATAAGAAGAGACAAAAATGAAGGAAGATGAAGGGAAAGAGAAAGAATGATATTAATGTAGAGAGTACTGGAGAGATGAAAATGTAAGGGAAGGAGAAAGGTTAGAGAAGTAGTGGAGAAATGAAAAGGTAAAAGAGGAAGAAAGGTTGGAGAAGTGTAAATATTAAAAAAATAAATGTTAAAAACAATTATAGGAAGATTGAAAAAAAAAAAAGATAATGACGTGAATATTTATGTGGCTCAACTAGAGCGTAGTAACAATAAATTCTACACTTCAACTTATATATATATATATATATATATATATTATTTTCAATACACAACTGTTTTAATATCTTTAATCTATTTTGATATAACTGTTTGGCTGGTTCTACCGCCTTACTTTCAATTACAATTACTTTGAATTTACTATATTGCTGTGCTTCCGCCTTCTGCGCTGTCGTCCCTCCCCCTTTATGGTATTAGAGCCACTCTTTCCTTAGCCGCTAATAGTGTTGTTGTGTTTTTCATACTCTTTCTGTGTCTACCCAATCTTGTGATACTTCGTTGTTATGTTCCTTCTTACCATCGTTGGCGCCATCATAGTTGTAAAGTGAAGTCCCAAATCCGAACAATAAGGCCTGTGAAGGCAAGAGAGTGTGAGGGTATGAGAGGAATAGAGTTGATTACGGTATGTGTCACAAAATGCAACGGTTGTGAGAAAAATATGATAATTGAGTGTTATAACTATGATAGTTATGGACAGGATGTGGAGATCCAACTTCTCTGTTAATTCCAGAACTGGTTGTCCTCCTGATATTGTGAATGAAGAGGACCACACTGTAGAAAAAAGTGAGTACCCTAATTTCCGTAAATGGAATATCCCTGAGGTTTCTACTAAATTTGTTTATGAACTTAATTGGTCTAAAAATATTGTTTTTACTAAATATAGAGTTAGAACTGTTGAACAAACTTTTTCTATCTCTAGAACTCATGAAAAATATTATTTATTCTCCATAAAAAATATTAATGATTTCATGACTAAGAAACTCAAATATTTACATATTGGACTTGTTCAAGTTGCTGGTAAACCTTGAACTAGAAAAGGTATTAATGCTTCTGTTCTCATGTGTTTACGTGATTCTAGATTTAAAAAAATTAATGATAGCATTCTTGGTATGGTTACTGCTTCTTTATATGATGGTCCTGTTTACTTTGATTGTTATCCTGATCTTGCTCTTGCTTTGGATGATCCTAATAGTGTTAAAGCTTTGACATTGAACATATTGACATCTAGTTATGATATGGATGAAGTTAGTAAGCCTTTTGCTCTTATTTATCACATTTTTTACCGCTTGCTTGGTTCTCAATTGAGTCCTTGTTCCAGAGGAAGAGATCCTGCTGGTAATACCATGCTAATTCAGTGTTCAACCCCTGATGCTAAGATTCAAGTCCCAAAGATGATTCAATGGCAAGATATAACTCTTCCCAAAGAATGGACTTTGGAACGAGAGTCTCCACCTATTAAACATGTTTTTGATGAACTTGATCTTACTCATATTCAACAATATGCTGATGGCACTGTTAAAATAAGTTTTGGTGATAACAAACCTTTAAGAATCAACGAAGGAAGACATTCCTTTGCTGGATCTGAAAGTTTTGTTAAAAGAGATCATGATATTGATGAGTTTTTGAATATGAATTTTGAAAAACCTGATTTAAGGCTAAAAGGAGTAGCTAGCAACGACTCTCAAATTAGCACTGCTTATTATTCAACTAAAGCTGAATCTCCCTCTAATATTAGCAAAAATGCTAATGAAGAAGAAGATGATGCAAAATATGATGCTTCTTCTAGATCTGATTTTCCACCTATTGAAACCCCTATTTACCAAAGTCAATTAAGAGTGATAAATCTTGTTAATAAAGATTTTGAAATTGATATGGTTGCTTTGTATAATGAATTTATTTCTGCCAAAAATAGAAGTAAAAGAAAATATTACCAAAATACTTTTGCTCAGTCAGAAAAAGATAGAGTTAAGAGGAAATGGAAAGAAAAAATGAATTTGTTGGGAAAGCATATTTTGTTCTTTGATTATCTCGGAAATTATTATGTTTCAAAAAATGAAGTCAATACTAATCATTTGAACGTAATAAGAAAATCAAATTTTGTTAAAGAAGACAAAAACATTGTTCGGTCTAGTCATCCTCCCCTGGAAACTATTTTGATTACCTGTCAAAATACTGAGGTAAAAGCCTCCCCTTTCAAAATTGCTAATGAAAAAGCTCCTATTGTTAGTATTATTGAACAGAACAATTTTACTAATGAATCTTTACATGTCATTGGTCAACAGTTTGACCGTATTGAAGAAAAAATTGTTGAAATAACTGCTGTTTCAAAACCTGAGAAACCTTTGATTGGTTTACTCAGTCAAACAGAAAAAATTAATTTCAAAACTTCTCAGAGTAAAACTCTTGAAAAAGCTGAAGATCAGAGTAAAACTCTTGAAAATGTTGAAAAAATGCTTGTTGATTTAAAAATTAAAATAAAGCAAACCTCTATTTCTAGGAGTGCTGCTTGTGCTATTTCAAGAAAAGAAGATGAATCTGCTTCTCAACAAGATACAGATTCTGACTCTTTATCTCCTGTTTTTTTAAAAAATGTTTTTGATGACGGTCTACCAGAATTCAAGAGATTTATTGGAAAACCCAGTCCCATGTCTTTTACCAAAAATTGGTATTCAAGACCTACTCCTCCTAATATGCAGTTTGAAGAAAGAATTTCTCAAACCCAATTTTCTATTTCTGCTGATAAACTTTATGAATGGAATATTGATAGTTTGTCTAAACAAGAAATTATTAACAAAATGATTCCTATAGTTGCCATCGCATACATGAATAACCATGATAATCTTGATCACCCTGATATTGATAACCTACTTGTTACGAGTTTTTCTGGTACTCTTCAAGGATGGTGGGATTCACATCTCGCAGAAGAATCCAAAGAGTCTATTAAACATTCTGTTAAAAAAGATAATGAAGGTATGCCTATGTTTGATGAAATTGAAAAAGGTATTCCTGATGGTGTTAATACTTTGGTCTATACTATTCTCAAAAATTTTGTTGGTACTCCATCTAATGTTTCATCTCGAATTTATAATTATCTGAATAATTTGAGATGCCCTACTATGTCTGGTTACAGATGGTACCAAGATGTGTTTATTTTCAGAATAATGCTCAAGAAAGATTCCATGAAGCCTTATTGGAAAAAGAGGTTCATTGATAGTTTGCCTCCTATCTTTGCTCATAAGGTAAAACAAGAATTAATTGGAAAAAATGATTCTAATGATTATGATAATTTAACTTATGGTGATATTTTTAGTACTATTAAAAAACTTGGAATCAACATGTGTAATGATAAAAAATTGTTAAAACAACAATTGAAAAATAAAAAAAAAAAAAAAAAAAAAGCTAAATATGTGGGTAAAACAACAATTGAAAAATAAAATGATAAAACAAAAGTTACAGCTAAATATGAAATGGATAATTTCTGTGAAAGGTAAAACAAGAATAATTGGAAAAAATGTTACCTTATGATAATTTAACTTATTGCCCCTTTAGTACTAGGCAAAAATGATGAAAAATTGTAAACATGATAAAAAAAAAAAAAAAAAAAAAGCTAAATACAAAAGTTACCTTCTATTGCCCTTTCCAGGCAATAAAAAGCTTATTATAAAAATATAAAAGATACAGAACCAATTTTGTTAAAACCAATGATTATTATGCTAAAAAGAAACCAGTTTGCCTCCTATCTTTGCTCATAAGGTAAAACAAGAATTAATTGGAAAAAATAATTCTAATGATTATGATAATTTAACTTATGGTGATATTTTTAGTACTATTAAAAAACTTGGAATCAACATGTGTAATGATGAAAAATTGTTAAAACAACAATTGAAAAATAAAAAGAAAGCTAAATATAAAATGGGTAATTTCTGTGAATAATATGGGTTACCTTCTATTGCCCATTCCAGGCAAAAAGGAAAAAGTAAACATGATAAAACTTACAAAAGTTACAGCCATAAAAAACATAAAAGATACAGAACCAATTTTGTTAAACCCAATGATTATTATGCTAAAAAGAAACCTGCTTTTAGAAAATATGATTAACAAAGATCAAGCAAAGGTAAATGCTTTAATTGTGGCAAGTTTGGCGATTTCAGTAAAGACTGTAACCAAAAGCCTGGTAAATTGAAAAATAAATTGAACTTGTTAAGCATTAACGATGATGATCAAAATGAACTGTTTCAAATACTTGAATCCACTGCTTTGTCCGATTCCTTTGAAGAGGATTTCTCCTCCTCATCTGATTCTGCTTATCATTCTTGCAGCAATACATCTAATTCTCCCAAATTTAAACTTGGTTGTAGAGATTCATGTTGTAATGCTATTAAATCTGTTAATGTGTTAACCAAAGAAGATGAATAAAATGATTTATTAATTCTAATACGTAAAATTGATAATCCTGTGTTACAAAAAGAATTTCTTGATAAGTTCAAACAAAACCTAATAAGAGATAAAAATGTTAAAAAATTGAAATCTACAATAAGTTTTGAAGAAATTTTGGAAAGATTTAATAAAAAGAAAACAAAAGAATTAACTCTTAATGATCTTCCACATGAAATTGCTACTGTTAAACAAGAAATAATTCAATTAAAAAATGATGTCAAAACTGTAAAACATGATAATGTTAATTTTAAACACTAACTATTGTAACTCAAGATTGATAAAAATTTGGATAAAAACCAGTCTGATAAAGATGAGCAAGAAGATGGAGATGGATCCACTCAACAAGCTCTCCCTTCTAGTAATGTTTCTGATAATTTGATTGATAATCAACTTGCTCTTGTTAAACATATGATGCCTCCAAAATGGTTTACTAAAGTCAAAATTATTGTTTCACATAATTATGCTTTCGATACTATTGTCATGATTGATTCTAGTACCGATGTTAATTGTATTCAAGAAGGTTTGATCCCTTCTAAATATTTTGAAAAATCTACTGAAAGATTGGTGTCTGTTATTGGCACACAAATGAAAATCAAATATGAATTGAACAATGCTCATGTTTGCCATGATGATGTCTGCTTTAAGATACCTTTTGTGCTTGTTAAAAATATGACTGATAAAGTAATCCTTGGTTTACCTTTCATTGCTACCTTGTATCCTTTCTTTGTTGAAAATGATGGACTTACTACTGATCCTTTTGGACAGAAAGTAAAGTTTAAATTTGTTTCAAAATTTGAAATTGATAATAATGATGCCTTGAGTTTAATTCATGCTAAAATTAAACATCTTAACTTCCCTAAACAAGAAGTTAAATACAAGAAAATTATTGAACAACTTTCTGACAAATTATTGAAATCCAAAATTGATAATTTTTAGAAAATATTGATGAATGATATCTGTTCTGATATTCCTAATGCTTTTTGGCATAGGAAGAAACACATTGTTGACCTGCCTTATATTAAAGATTTTAGTGAAAAGAATATTCCTATTAAAGCTCGCCCTATTCAAATGAATGCTGAAACTGTTGAATTTTGTAAAAATGAAATAAATGATTTGCTCAAGAAAAAACTCATTAGGAACAGCAAGTCTCTTTGGTCTTGTGCTGCTTTCTATGTCTAGAAAAATGCTGAGCTTGAGAGAGGAACTCCTCGTCTTGTGTATTAATTACAAACCTTTAAACAAAGTCTTAGAGTGAATTAGGTGTCCTATCCCCAATAAGAATGATTTAGTTCACAGATTAAGTGATGCTGTTGTCTTTTCCAAATTTGATATGAAATCTGGGTTTTGACAAGTCCAAATTAGTGAAAAGGATAGATATAATACTGCTTTCACCTCTCCTTTTGGTCACTATGAGTGGAATGTTATGCCTTTTGGTCTCAAAAATTGCCCCAGTGAATTCCAAAACATTATGAATAACATCTTCAATTCTTTCAGTCATTTTACTATTGTGTACATTGATGATGTTTTGATCTTCTCCAATTCTATTGATGAACACTGGAAACATTTGTACTCATTTCTAGATACTATCAAAAGAAATGGTCTTGTTGTCTCTGCTAAGAAAATCAAACTGTTTCAAACAAAAGTGAGATTTCTTGGTTATGATATTTCTGAGGGACAGATCCGTCCTATTGATAGAGCTATTCAATTTCCTAATGAAATTATTGACAAAACTCAACTCCAAAGATTTCTTGGTTCCCTAAACTATGTTGCTGATTTTTACAAAGATTTAAGGAAGCAATGCAAACCATTCTTTGATCGGTTGCAAAGTAATCCTCCTCCTTGGACTGACATTCACACTTCCCTTGTTAAACAAATCAAATCTCATGTCAAAACTTTGCCTTGTCTTGGTATCCCTACTGTTAATGCTTTCAAGATTGTTGAAACTGATGCCTCTGACATTAATTATGGAGGTATTCTAAAACAAAGAGTTTCACCAGACTCATCAGAACAAATTATTCGCTTCTATTTTGGAGTCTAGAATGCTGCACAATTGAATTATAGTACTATAAAGAAAGAGATTTTAGCTATAGTACTATGTATTTCAAAGTTTCAAAGTGATCTATTAAACCAAAAGTTTTTATTAAGAATTGATTGGAAAAGCACAAAATATGTTATTGAAAAAGATATTGAAAATATTGCTTCAAAACATATTTTTGCCAGATGGCAGGCTATTTTGAGTGTTTTTTATTTTACTATTATGTTAAAGGTTCTCAAAATACTGTTCCTGATTTCCTTACTCATGAATTCTTGCAGTACCACAATGGCAAGTAGAAGATCCAAAGACAAAAATCCTGTTGAAACACCCAAACATATTGTAAAAAAAGAACTAGTCTCTCCTACTGAAATTGTTAACCGTTTCACCCCCTTAGGAACAATTCCTAAGCCCAATTACTCATCTGTTTTGGCCTCTGCCTATGATCCTTATGCCTTAACCCCTGTTAACCAACCTGTTAAAACTATTTGTTAGGACATATGTAGTTCAAGTCTGTGAACATATGTCACTATTTTATGTAATTGGCTTATCCTTAGACAAAACGCACTTTACTTGTAATTGGGTAGATTTAGGATGAGTTTAACACTTCAAGAAACAGTGGTTCAAGGTTAAGTGTTGAAGCCGTCAAAGTCTGTCCAAGAAACAAGCTAGGAAGTGCAAGGTTTTAAAGCTCGACACATACCTCGACAGATGCATCTATCGAGCTTTAAAGGAGCTGTTTTGCCCGAGCCTCGACAGCTTCTCGACACCTCTTGACACCTCTATCTGTCGAGAATTAAAGAAAACAGATTTCCAGGTCTGTTTCAAGTCTAATCCGTGACTGTGTCTTTGGGACTTCTTTTCTCCTAACCCTAGACATATAAAAGGATTATTTTAAGGGCCGTCAAGCAGGGAAGCAGAAGATACAAGTTGCACATTCTTTGAGAACTTGTTGTTCATGCAATTTGTAATCAGAAAGACAAAGTTTGTGCCCTAGTTCATCTCTGATGATTTGAAGAACTTTGCAGCCAACTCTCTCTCTCTCTCTTTAGTTGGTATTTGAAGTCGCGTACTGGGATCCGCGCATCTGGTTAGTCGCGTACTGGGATCCGCGCATCTGGTTAGTCACGTACTTGGGAGCCGTGCATTGAAAGGAGAAACTGTCACTACAGAACAAGTCCAATTGGATATTGGGGTAAGAGTTCAACTGTAGGTTGGTGAGGTACTTGGGATTCCTTACTTGTAACTACTTGTTGTGATAATAGTGGAGTTTCGGGAGTGGTGACCTTAAATCACCCGGTGGGGTTTTTGCCGTAAGGGTTTTCCCCATTCGTGAACAAATCACCGTGTCATTTATTTTCCGCTGCATTACTTAGTTTGGTGATTTGTTTGTGCTACCACGTGATATTGCATGATTAATTTGATTAATTAATAACTGGGCTAATTAATTAATCTAAGTTATCACAAGGGGTCAACGCGTTTGTGGCCTGTCACTATTTACCCCAAAAAATCTAATGCTTCCTAATATGTCAAAAAACAATATTTCCAAAACCTGTTTTTTATTGAACCAAACAGATTTGCAATCAAGAACCCTCTTCAAATTGCAAAACCTACTTCCCTCCAAGATTTCACTGGGTTCCAGAACATGGTGATAAAAAGTTGGAATATTATTATGACATTTTGCGTCAGGAAGAATCCATTGTTATTAAAACCATTTTTGATCAAAATGATAAAACCAAAATTATTTACCACAGTGTTTATTTAAAGAGTGTTATTTCTGAAGAGAAATGGGGTTCCTCCCCTGCCTTTTCAAAGAGATTACCAAATTCCCTTGTTCCATACTCTTATTATGATTATATTACTGCCTAGTCCAGATTCATGCTCCACCAGAATGACACAATGACTCATTCATGGTTTGTTAACTTTGACAAAGAATTTGATGAAAATGCTAAATTGCCTCTTTGGTTCATCCGATGGTGGAATCAATTCGGTCTTGTTACTGATATTTGCCCTAAGCCATTAATGGGTTCTTTCAAATCGTTTGAAAGTACCCTCAAGACAAATGCTCATAATGCCAAGTTTCCGACTCTCCTCTATTTTGTTAAACGATTTAGAATCCCTTGGATTTTAAAATGGCAATATGAAAAAGATGGTGATGTTCTTACTAGATACTGGTATGTTAAATGGTGGGATAAATTTGGATATGTTTAACAGATTATTGATAATGTTACTAGGGAAATGTCTCCCAGACCTTTGCCCAGAAAGCATTCTCCTGCGCATCTGGTCGGTAATACTAATTCACCCTCTACTTCTTCCACCAAAGCTATTAAGAAGACTTCTCCCTTTGATGACTTAAGCAAGGAAGCTTTGTGTGTCCTCCTCGAAAGGAAGATCAAAGAAGAAGAAGTTGCTGCCAACAGAAGCTCAAAAGAGGAGGGCTCTATTGCAAAGAGTCCTTATTACCCCTATCCCCAACCATATCCCAAAGATTGGTTTGGACATGATGAAAAATATGATGAAGAAAATACTCCTGATATAGGAGCAAATTGATAATTCTGCTATTTGCCTAGCCTACACAAAGGCCACTATTGCTCTACCTACTGCTTTCACTGTTGATCACTTATGTTGACTGCTTTTGGCACACCATACCAAACACTGATGATATATTCACTTATGGTGAAAAGAATTTACTATTGTTTTACCTACTACTTTCAATATATATATATATATGAGTAGGTATAGTTTAGAGGGATAAAGTGTAATTTTTTCTAAAAACTTGCCAAATCAACTATTCTAATAATTGTTGTGTTGATAAAATTCCTCATGCAATTATTACTTTAAAAATGAAAGACTTACTTTTGATAGTGGAAGACTTTTAAAGTACAATCTTTTGATACGAGAAGACTTCTTTATATGTAGTGGAAGACCATGCGAATGGGTTGACGTGTTGTTAGAGAAGATGACTCAACATGCTTTCTCTAGTCTAAACTCTATGAGCCTGGATCACAAATTGATTGAAAATTTTGAAGGAAAAAAGTTTCCCTTCAAACTTTTATTTTATTATTTTATTGAATATGAATTTTGAAAATTTAACCATTAGATTGCACATTTTTATTATATCTTCTATGCTTGTAAAATTTCAAAAGGATCAAGGATCAACAATTATGTTATCAATCAAATGTTCAAATTTCAAGTTTTTGTGATCTAAATTTATGCATAAAAAGTAAATTTATTGATCAAATAGAAAATAACATCCGATTTGAACGAAATTTGATATATATGTTAAGAATATAAAAAATATGCTATCTATTGGTTAGATTTTCAAAATTCACATCAAATAAAAAGACTTATGCGGAGTTTAAAGGGTTTATTTTTAAAGTAATTGGATAAAAACCTTGTCCAATTCTTATATGTTTTATTTTATTTTGAATTAAAAATCATTATTAAGGTTCGGCTTTAGGGAAGGGAAAAGGAGAGATTCATCAAGGTTTCAAAAAAAAAAAAAAAAAAACAAGTTTAAGCCCTTTTGGAAGTGCTAGTATTGTAAGTTTTGTCTTCCCCTGTCCCACTACCTTCTCCCTTCCCCCGTGTCTTAGTGTTGTTAACTCATCAAAAGGAGAAAAAAAAAACTAACATTCTTCTTACTTTATCAAATGTATTATATGTATATATATATATATATATATAGATAAGAATGTCATAACTTTATTAAGAAGAAGATAAAAGCATTAGTTTATCAAAAATAAAAAAGAAGATAAAAGCATTATATCTTGAGTCAAAATTGACTCAATCATAATAGAATTTTACTAGTTTCATCACATGCGCTTTGCACGTGCAATGAAATTTTTTTTTTTTGGTCTAGTGTCATAATTTTCCTTTTTTTTTAATAAAAATTTGAATAAGTTTGTTGTGAAAACATGGATAAGTAGAAGAGTATCCTATTTTGTAAGCATTTTAAGTAGAGTTGGAGATATATTTTTATCAGATTATCTTCAAGTTTTTTCCTTGTTGAACATTTGATTGATGACATTTATTAAATTTCAATTTTATTAAAAATTTTGCAAGTATGGAGGATATAAGAAGAAATGTAATTTAATGATAGATTGTCAAAATTCACATTAATAAAATATATAAAGTGGAATTGCAGTCTTAGGTTATAACTAAGTTTATTGCCAAATTTTGTCCTTCAAATATTGTGAAAATTGTTATATTTATAACATTACTCGTGCAATAATTATCTTTAAAAAAAGAAAGACACAATAACGTGTAGAAAGTTTACACTTTCTTGGAAAATCTAGATGGTAGACAGAATTTTGGGGAACCATGAGCTTTACTTTACTAGAACTACACTTTCTTGGAGAAAACTAGACACTATAAGTCTATTACGTGTGGAAAGTTTACACTTTCTTGGAAAAACTAGGTGGTGGACAAGACTTTGGGGACCCGTGAGCTTTACTTTACTAGGCCTACACCTTCTTGGAAAAACTATATATAGGAGAAAACTAGACACTAATGTGTGGAAAGTTTTGCCCAACGTAAAGGAGACTATTAAGATTTTGGAAAAGAAAAACGAAGTCCCCGAAACTCTCTCTTAAGACTTTAGATGTTCAAAGTCTTTGGATTATAGATTTGTAATTTTCAACAAAAAAAAAGTATATAAATTGAATTATCATTATTTGAACAATTAAGAGTTTAGAATTATCATTTTGTATTTTGATTTTGATCACAATGGTGGCAACATAGCACCCCCATTATGGTTAGAAGGCATTTGATTTAAATTGGGTTTTCGAATAAGAGACTCAAACTTTTGGTTATTTTTCTTCAAATTTTATGAGTCTTTCAACTAAATGTTATTAACATTTGCGTTTATAGGTGTTATGTTGATTGTGCCAACTAATTTAGGTAACTGAGAAGATACTTGGGAGAATTCGCTACCCTAAGTGCTGAATTCCACGAAAATTTGGCATTGGCGGTACCCAATTAGGGGGAAGAGAGGAGAGAAACTATGATAGCAAATTTAGTACTTCCTTTCATATTACTATGAGACTAGTTGTCTCTATTAACATTATGCAAACTAGAGGACTCCTTTTAAAATTTATACACACACACAAAAGTCCGAAGTCATCAATTAATCCGTTAAAAAATAAATAAATAAATAAACCATCAATTAATCTCTCATTTTCCAGAAAAAATGAGAGATTCAAACTAATGACTTAGTTTTATTAAGGATTCTCCCTAATCACTTGTGTCACTCAAATTCTTAAAAAATAAAAAATAAAAACTTGTGTTACTTAAGAAGAATTCAAACAAGTCTAGTGCCACACACACACAAAAAAAAAATCACAACTATCAAAAAGAAAAATTATTAATAATAATTTGATAAGTGAAAACACGATATTGATGACATGCTTGGATAAGAATCGATAAATATTTGTCCAATCAGCTATTGTAGAAACTGCTATGTTTATAATATTCCTCATGCAATTAATATGTTTAAAAATGAAAGACTTTCTTTTTATAGTGGAAGACTTCTTTTTTTGTAGTGGAAGACTATGCAAAAGGGTTTATGTTTTGTGCCTTGTGAGCAAGATGATTGTGGTTGCTTTTGTAGTCTAAACTCTATAAACATGAATCATGAATTGATTAGAATTTTTGAATGCTTTCGATAAGACAAAATTATTATTATTTTTTACTTTTTTAGTGGAAGACAAGCCTTTTGTTTTATTTTATTTTTAATAAAAAAATTATAAAAAAAATGTTTGGCCTCAAGGAACGAAAAATGAAAGATTTAAAATTATATGCCAAAGGAAAGGAAAAATATAATGCGGCAACCAACAATAATCAATATAAAAAAAATAAGAATTAATTTGGGTTCAAGAAATCCAATGATTTACAGAGTATTTGAACCCATTTTCCAAATTCCATCAACCTTCCAAGTCACCACATTCCAAGTACTCCATTACTCCTCAATCATAATCACCATGGGCCATAAAGTATGTGAACCTTTCATTCCTTTGTGGCCGGGTGTGGTAGTTTATCAGAGCTTCCTCTTTCACTTGGTCCATCATAATCGTCACGGGTTTGCCTACCTTTTTAACTTTCCGCAAAGATTCCCCTGTGAGAGAGAGCGAGAGAGAAACCAAAGACAATGAGACAAGATACTTTTATCCTAATTTAGAAGCATTTTATCTAAAATGACTAACATAAGACATCAAAGATGCCTATACTGCTCCATGCATTTCACTAATTGACACTGACACATTTTAATAGTCTTTTTTTTCTAACTTGGGGAATTATATCTAGACTTTCAGTACCCTACCAAAATTTCACTCCATCAGCAAAGAAAACCTAGATTTTTTTCCTCTTTGGACAATTTTTGTTATGTGGCTGAAAAACAAACATTTTAGTTATGAAGCATCTCGTGTCTCTAAGACTCGAGTTCACTCAAGAATCTCATGTCTCAATGACTCGAGTTCCAAGAGGTGGCAAATATGACGTGGATAAAAAAATCAACGTGGAGACTCGAGTTCGGATAAAAATTCACATGGAATTTGAGTCTCAATTCCTTAAAGGAAGCAAAATGTTATAAAAATCCTCAAGACTCAAGTTCTCTTATAAGTTATAACAATCTTATAATTTATTTTAAGAAACTTGAATCTTTAAGACTTAAATTCTACATGGATTTTTTATCCACAGTAGCTTTGTCACTTCTTAGAACTCGAGAATTAGATTTTTTTTTTTTTTTAATAAGAGTGTTAGATGTTGGGTGTACACGTGCGAGTGAAGTCCAACATCGAAGAATAATGAAAGGAATGCGTGATTAATATATCATAATTGAGCTCATATATGTTGGGTTTCGGCTTTTTGGGTTAAATATATTTATAAGTTATATTAACTAAAAAATTAAATGGAGAAAAATGCTATTGAATGTATTCAACATTAGTGTTACTAGAATTACACTTTCATTAACGTGTGGAAAATTAGGTGGACAAGATTTTGGGGAACCATGAGCTTTACTCTACTAAAACTATATTTTCTTGGAGAAAACTAGACACTATGACGTGTAGAAAGTTTACACTTTCTTGGAAAAACTAGATAGTGGACAAGATTTTGGAGACCCATGAGTTTTACTTTACTAGAACTACACTTTCTTGTAGAACACTAGACACTAAAAGTCTATAACGTGTGGAAAGCTTACACTTTCTTGGAAAAACTAGGCGGTGGACAAAATTTTGAGGACCCATGAGCTTTACTTAACTAGTACTACACTTTCTTGGAAAAACTATATAGTGGACAAAATTTTGAGGACCCATGAGCTTTACTTTACTAGTACTACACTTTCTTGGAAAAACTATACAGCGGATAAAATTTTAAGGACCCACGAGCTTTACTTTACTAGAACTACGCTTTCTTGGAAAAACAATACAGTGGAGAAAACTAGACACTAACGTGTGGAAAGTTTTGCCCAACGTAAAGGAGGCTTTAAAGACTTTGGAAAAGAAAAACGAAGTCTCCAAAACTCTCTTTTGAAACTTTAGATGTTCAAAGTCTTTGGATTATAAATTTGTAATTTTCAAAAACAAAAAAATCATATAAATTGAATTATCATTATTTGAACAATTAGGAGTTTAGAATTATCGTTTTGTATTTTGATTTTGATCACAATGGTGGCAACATAGCAACCCCATTATAGTTAGGAGGCATTTGATCTAAATTGGGTTTTCTAATAATAGACTCAAAGTTTTGGTTATTTTTCTTCAATTTTTATGAGTCTTTCTACTAAATATTATTAACATTTTGTTTATAGGTTGTAAGGGCACAAATCGTGCTGGACCAGAGTTAGACTTTCTGACCAGACTAATGAGGCCTAAACAATGAATTTATAGAGAGTGGACTACTAATCTAGATCGTCTAGACGGTAGATAACACAAAGGTTGGATTAAGTCATATAACTCATGCACTAATCTCATACATAGATGTAATATTGAATTGTGTACATTGATGCCGAGGACAATCCTTAATGCTTCCTTTTTTTCTCTTTCTCCTTTCCTCCTCCCTCCCCCTTTATAGGCCTGCCCTCCTTTCTTCTTTCTTCCACGTGTAGTCTGGACGTTTCCCTTAGATACTTGTCCCATCATAACTTTTTTATTAAGATCTCTGGTGGTGAGGGTAAGGTTGAAATCCAGTGTTCAGGCGTCACTTCTTCATTAATGCGGCCAGAGAGGTAGGTAAAATGCCTTCAATGCGGTGGTAGCAGCCTTTTCTTGGATATTTGTCTATCAAATCCCCTTATCTATTGTCCTCGTTCTTTCAGTTATTGCATCCAAGGTCCTTAGTACAGGAGTCTTTGAACCGCCAGGCCACTAATACTGTCCTCGGCAGCCTGCTGCCGAGGACAATATCATCCTCGGACGTCATGTCTCGTGATGCTACGCTCATGCATGGTAACTTCCTTGGTCACGTGGCCTCGCAGGATGGAATTAATATGTCCTCGGACCATTCTGCGCTGTTGGGTTGGACTTTCTTCTTTATGGGGGGCCTTTGGGCCGGCCCAATACGTGATTTGGGCCCATGGGTACTAGATAGGTGTTATGTTGATTGTGTCAACTAATTTAGGTAATTGAGAAGAGAGTTGGGAGAATTCGCTATCCTAAGTGTTGAATTCCACAAAAATTTGGCATTGGCAGTACCGAATTAGGGGGAAGAGAGGAGAGAAACTTTGATAGCAAATTTAGTACTTCTTTTCATATTACTATGAAACTAGTTGTCTCTATTAACATTATGCCAACTAGATCTAGACTCATAGAGGACTCCTTCAAAATATATATATACACACACACACACACACACAAGTCCTAAGTCATAAATTAATCTATTAAAAAAATAAATAAATAATCCATCAATTAATGTCTCATTTTCCAAAAAAAATGAGAGATTCAAACTAATGACTTAGTTTTATGAAGGATTCTCCCTAATCACTTGTGTCACTCAAATTCTTCCAAAAAAAAAAACTTGTGTTACTTAAGAAGAATTCAAATAAGTCTAATGCCACACACACAGAAAAAAAAAATCACAACTATCGAAAAGACAAATTATTAAAATAAGTGAAAACACGATATTGATGACATGCTCAGATAAGAATCGATAAAAATTTGTCTAATCAGCTATTATAAAAACTGCTGTGTTTATAATATTCCTCATGCAATTAATGTCTTTAAAAATGAAAAACTTGCTTTTTATAGTGGAAGACTTCTTTTTTACAGTGGAAGACTATGCAAAAGGGTTTATGTTTTGTGACTTGTGAGAAAGATGATTGTGGTTGCTTTTTGTAGTCTAAACTCTATGAACATGAATCATGAATTGATTAGAAATTTTGAATGCTTTCGATAAGACAAAATTATTATTATTTTTTACTTTTTTAGTGGAAGACAAGCCTTTTGTTTTATTTTATTTTTAATAAAAAAAGTATAAAAAATGTTTGGCCTCGAGGAAGGAAAAATGAGCGATTTAAACTAACATCCTTCTTATTTTATCGAGCATACACCCCATCAATTGTGTTAGACAATGCCAAACAATATATTTCTTTTTCTTTTCAACAAAACAAAATAATAAACTTTTATTTTACAAAAAAATGAAAGACACACAACTTTTTAGAGTGGAAGACTTTAGGAGACTCACTTTTTTATTATTTATTCTATGTTAAACATGCTATATTTTTATATTTTATTAACTTATTCATCATCACATGAATCCCAAGGGTTAAAAATAAATAATAAATAAGTAAATAACTGATCCGCACAAGACTGTCGTCATTCTCCTATAAATTAGTATCCAAAGTTTAGTGTAATTTTTAATGAGTAAGCATTACACTTGCAGCTAATAATATAATAATAATTTGATGATGAAGGGTTCCTTAAGACCCATTTCATTCCTTTTCCTTACCTTTCTCTTTATTCCTAAATACTTCTTCTTCTTCTGCACCAGATTCTCTTAGGTTTGTTGCATTGATACCAAGCGACATGCTCTTCTCAACTTCAAGCAAGGCCTTATTGATCTTTCTAACTAGCTCGCCTCTTGGATTGCCCATGGGGCTTGCTGTCTATGGGAGGGTGTTGCCTGACATAACCTCACTACCAAATCAATTTAAACCAAAACAACTTTAGTAAAAAAAATCAAAGATACTCCATGCATAAACTAATTGACAATTTGACACTGAATCATTTTAGCTAGACTTGTTTTTTATTATTTTACCTAGGGACTCATACCTTACCAAAATTTCAAGCTATTAACAAAGAAAACCCAGTTTACGTGGTATTAGATTTCGATGTCTCCTATTGTTTGTTGTCAAGATTCTAAGGCCTCACAATCAAGCTTTAATTTTCTTGAAAGACACTCTCTAGAAAAATCTAGACAAACAAAAATGCTATTCTTAGTGTGGAAAATTAGGTACTAAAGAAACAATTTTCTAACTTGAAAAGGTCTGCCCAACATATGGATTATTCCGAATCCAAAGACTCTAGACAATAAAAATAAAGTCTCCAAAACTCTCTCCTCAAGACTTTAGAGGTTCAAAGTCTTTGAATTATAAATTTATAATTTCCTAAAATAAAAAAAGTAGTCAAATGAATTTATCACTATTTGAATAATCACAAATTCAAAAATATCATTTTGTATTTTGATTTTGGTCACATTGGTGGCAGCATAGTAGCCTCATTATGGTTAGGAGCCAATCTAATTTGGGTTTTCAAATGGAGACTCAAAGTTTTGGATATTTTATTTAACCTCTATTTTATCTTTTCTTTTGGAAATAAATAATAGTCATAATTTTGTAATTACTATAAGACCAATTGTCTCTATTGCATTTTGCAAGTTGGAGGACTCTCTTTCATATTGTTTGGATTTGAAATGATTTTAAATATATACAAGTCCTAAACCATCAAGCTCAACTCTTCATCCAATTCTTTATGAAGAACATTTCCCAGAAAGTATTGAGTTGGATATATAGAAAACATGTCATCAATCAACTATAAAGTTCCAAAAAAAAATGGCATTTGAAACAATGCAGATTAATTAGAACAATATAAAATTTCTAGGCATCTAGAAGGAAGTAAGTTGAAAATCTATAGTATATGCTCCATGATAATTATCTATATTATAAATTGAAGTCTCAAAAGCTTATCTAACATGATCTTATGTGGTTAGCCAAAAGTCAAATAACTTCAGTTTTATATATATATATATATATATATATATATTATCAATTGTAGATTTCCTTAACATTTACATTTCCTCACTCTAGAGAAATGGCTTCATCATATATATATATATATATATATATATATATATATATAGACACACATGAAATTGAATTTCAACCTATAGTATTCATTCTATGATAATTATTCTTTATCAATAGGCCAAGATACTCATTGGTTTTTGGTGTAAGTGGGGTTTAAACTCCAAATCTCTTATTCAATAATAAGAAATTTTACCAATTTAGCTAACTCAAATTCACAATATGTACCGTATTTATACTTAAAAAATTAAACAATTCAATCTTAACTAAAATAATTAAAGTCTTTGACCTAATAATAATAATAATAATAATAATAATAATAATAATAATAATAATAAAGCATTAATGGGAATATATTTGGTATGAGTAAGAAACAGCATTTCTAAGAAACTTTTGTCTAGGGAAGATTTCAAATGGAGATGGAAATTGATAAGGAATAATTCTATATTTTATGCATCATCGGAAATTAATGTCCCAAAAATTTTAAGATTTAAATACTTGCACATTCATAATTATTTTGTTGGTTTTCTCAATAATAAAATTGTTATGGTGCCCTTTCCATTCAAGCTAAGTTCATTATGCTTGAACTTTGCATAATATAACTATACATTTTGAGAATACACCAGTAAGTAATATTTTGCATACAGATTCAATATCATTAAACCTTTTATACTCTCTTTTTTTGAAACACTTTTAAAGTAAAATCTAGAGATTTTTGAAAAAATAATATTATTTTGTGGAAAATTTTTCTGAAAAATAGCCGCTTAAAAAAAAAATTCATGCTCTGTATCAAAACTTCAAAATTTGCAATTTTAGTGTAAAATGTGTTTATACTAAAGTTGTATTTTCAAAACCATTTCAATGCAAAATGTATATAATAAACTTTAGTGCAAAATGTGATATTTTAACGCTTAAAATAATGTTGATAAAGAGAGGCTATTCCCCCATAAGATTTTTACCACTATTTGTAATAATAATAAAATGATATATTACTTTTGCCAAAAAAAGCCATAAAATCTTGCTAAACTCCCGACTAACTTTTATCATTTTAATATGCAATTTAGTATGTTATATGTGCTTCTCAAATCTCAATATATTTTATCAAAAAATAAAAATTTGTCAATTGTTTTTTCTAATATAAATCAAGAAAGCACTATATATATATATATATATATAGGGCAAAACTTAAGTACAGTACCTTAAGTGCAGTACCTTAGGTTCCTTTTTTTTAACTCTGACATGTGTCTCAATAACATTTTCATTAAACGGCGTTAGAGACTAACAATCTCCAATTAGAAAATTCTTTTGAAGCACAAGCCAATTTGCACAAGACCCAGCATAAACCCATTGAATTATTGAAACCCAAACATAGACGGTAGACCCATCAAATTATTGAAAGAAAATTTAGCATAGAAAATATAGATCAAAGAGAGAGATTACAAGATCTAAGAGGGTTAGAGAGAGAGAGAGAGAGAGAATGAAGTGGAGATAGATCAAGATGAGAGAATGAAAGAACAGCTGATCCACCATGGTTAGCTCCGTCAAGCTTCTCTCTTAACCCAGACCCAAAATAGAACAAATCGGTAAATAATAAAAAGGAGGAGAAAAAAACATGAAAATATTAAGATTAAACTAAGACCCAAAATGCATTATTAAAAAAAGCTGAAAACTTTGATGGGTAGAGAGTACAAACTGAAGCTTCACGGTGGATTTCTTCATAGGGTTTGGGATAGGGAAGGTTAAAGAAATCAACTTTCTCTTCCTTTGTGGGCTTTGGATCCTCCTTATGCATGTGGGCTTTGGATCTTCCTATTTCTGAATCTAGTGCTGCCATTGCTCTGTTGTGGTGATTTGGTTTGCGGAGAGAAGAGCTTGAGAAGCCGTCCATGGTGGGCTGAAAGACCTTTGGCATTTTGCGTTTCTTTGATTTCAGGGGAATAGAGTTTTTTTTTTTTTTGGTGATTAACGCCGTTTAGTTGTAATTATTAAATAGAAACGTGTCAGAATTTTACGAGGGAAACCTAAAGTACTGCACCTAAGTTTTGCCCATATATATATATATTCCATTAAAATTTATTGCTCCCACCCATCCCCAAAAAAAACTCAATTTAATGATTCCTGATATTTATAAAAGTTACGAGTAAATAATGACTATTAACATGGACCAATGACATTTCCGTGTTGGCAGGTAAGTTAATTGATATGATATTATGTGGCCACATCAACATAAAAATGGAGGGTCCTACTCTTATTAGTACTTACCAAAGTCAGTCAATGCTGGACTACGGGTAGTCACTCTCCTGCTATAAATTACCCACCAATTAGTATTATTGTTTTCACAACTATCTGCTTCTGATTCTAATCATCTCATCTCGTCTCATTATGGAGGCTTCCTTCAGACCCGTTTCATTCCCTTTCCTTTTCCTTGCCTTTCTCTTTCTTCCTAACTTCTTCTTCTGCACCGGACTTCTTTCTGAGCTTCGTTGCATCGATACCGAGCGACAGGCTCTTCTCAAATTCAAGCAACATCTTACTGATCATTCAAACCGGCTCTCCTCTTGGACTGCCCATGGGGATTGTTGTCAGTGGGAGGGTGTTGTCTGCCACAACGTCACTGGTCATGTACATGAACTCCATCTCAGAACCTCTTATCCTGAAGGTGATTTTGTAACTGACGAACAAGATGAAGCTTATTGGCGTTCAAGGTTTGGTGGTAAGCTTAATCCTTCTTTGCTTGATTTGAAGCATTTGAATTACTTTGACCTCAGTTACAATAATTTCACTTCTACTGCTATTCCCTCCTTTCTCGGTTTAATGAAGAGTTTAACCCATCTTAATCTCTCTAATGCGGGATTTGTGGGACTCATACCTCATCAACTAGGAAATCTCTCCAATTTGCGCTTTCTCAATCTCGAAGGTTCTAGTGATTTATATGTGAATAACCTTGAATGGCTTTCTGGTCTTCCTTTGCTACAACATCTCGATATGAGTTATGTAGATCTTGGCAAAGCCTCTGATTGGCTACAACTCACAAACACACTCCCTTCTTTGTTAGAGTTGCGGTTGTCACATTGCCAGCTTCGTTCCATTCCACTGACATCCAGTGTTAACTTCTCGTCTCTCCTCACCCTCGATCTTTCAGAGAACTATTTTGAAAACACTTTGATCCCATCATGGATCTTTGGTCTTCATAATCTTGTTTCTCTTGATCTATCTGAAAATCACTTTCAAGGTCCAGTCCCTGTTGATCTCCAAAACATGACTTCTCTTAGTCACCTCGATCTATCTGTAAACAATTTCAACTCTTCAATTCCCAATTGGTTGTATAGTTTTAGTGGTCTTGAGTTTCTCAACCTTGGCTACAATAATTTGCAGGGTACAATCTCCGGTGCCATTGGAAACCTAACATCTGCCATTAGTATTGACTTGTCAGGAAATGAATTTGGAGGAAAGTTGCCAAGATCGTTGGGTAATCTCTGTAACTTAAGGGAACTCAGATTGTCATACAACAAATGGAGTCAAGAGATATCTGAAATCTTAGAAAGTTTATTAGGGTGTCTTTCAGATAGACTAGAGATCTTAGACTTAAGTGATTCTCAACTTCATGGTCATTTGACGGATGAACTTGGGGTATTTAAAAATCTAGTCCAACTTTCTTTTTATAATAATTCAATTTCGGGTCCAGTTCCAATGTCTTTAGGAAATCTTTCATCTTTGACAAACGTGGATTTTTCATATAATCAATTCAGTGGAACTCTCCCTCAAAATTTTGGACAATTAAAAAATCTAGTCAAACTGTCTTTTGAGAACAATTCAATTTCGGGTCCAATTCCAGTGTCTTTAGCAAATCTTTCATCTTTGACAAACCTGGAGTTTTCATATAATCAGTTCAGTGGGACTCTCCCTCAAAATTTTGGACAATTAAAAAATCTAGTCAGCCTTTCTTTTCGGTCAAATTCAATTTCAGGTCCAATTCTAATGTCTTTGGAAAATCTTTCATCTTTGACAAACCTGGACTTTTCACATAATCTGTTTAGCGGAACTCTTTCTCAAAATTTTGGGCAATTAAAAAATCTAGTTAGCCTTTCTTTTTGGAATAATTCAATCTCGGGTCCACTCCCACTGTCTTTAGGAAATCTTTCATCTTTGACAGACCTAGATCTTTCAAATAATCTATTCAACGGGACGGTTCCTCAAAATTTTGGGCAGCTTTCCAAGCTAAACAGTTTGTATATTGAATCAAATATGTTGGAAGGTGTTGTGTCCAAATCTCATTTTTCCAATTTAACAAGATTGAGAACATTTTATGCATTTGGAAACCGGCTGACTTTAAATGTAAGTCACGATTGGATTCCTCCTTTTCAACTGGAGGATTTAAGCTTGCGGTCATGGAATTTAGGGCCAAAATTTCCTCCATGGCTTTGTTCACAAAGGAATCTTCTGTATTTGGACATATCCAACACACAGATTTCAGATGTGATTCCTCCTTCAATTTGGAACTTGTCTTCTCAATTCAATTATCTAAATCTTTCCCACAATCAAATCAATGGCGAGATTCCAAACAATCCTTCAATTTTGTCTACTTCTTCAGTGATTGATTTAAGTTCAAACCAATTCAAAGGTTCATTGCCTCATATATCCTCTAGTGTGGTTGTGCTAGATCTTTCTAACAATTCATTCTCCAAGTCAATTTCATCATTTTTGTGTTTCAAGACAAATGACTCCAAAAGCATAGGATATCTCAATCTTGAAAAAAATAATTTATCAGGAAAAATTCCTGATTGTTGGAAGAAGTGGAATAGCTTGGTGGTCCTAAATTTGGCAAACAACAATTTTAGCGGCAGCTTTCCAGCATCCATTGGATCTTTGACACTTCTTAAGTCTTTGCACCTATACAACAACAAATTCTCAGGAAATTTACCATCATCTCTGAGAAATTGTGAAAAGTTGGTGACTTTTGATGTTGCTGAAAATGAGTTTGTTGGAAGCATACCTTCATGGATAGGACACAAATTTTCAAGCTTGATGATTCTCAACCTTCACTCAAATAATTTCCATGGTCAGATACCAAAGGAACTTTGTGCTCTTACTTCACTCCAAATCTTGGACCTTTCTCATAATATGCTATCCGGAGGAATTCCTAGATGTGTAAAAAATTTCAGTGCCATGGCCACAAAAAATAATTCAAATCCCATCAGATTTCATCCCATCAGATTTTCTTCATCATATTATTATTATCGTTTAATTGTCCCTCTTGAAAGCGAATTGCTTGTGATAAAGGGCAGACCTCATGAGTATAGCACCTCTCCACCTAGTAAAATGTATTGACTTTTCCAAGAACAGTTTATTAGGAGAGATCCCTAAAGAAATAACCAGTCTTCAAGGATTACTATCATTGAATCTATCATATAATCTCTTGATTGGAAGTATTCCTGAAAATATAGGTGCTATGGGATCATTGGAATCAATTGATTTCTCTATGAACCAACTTTTTGGTCAAATTCCCTTAAGCATGTCAAGTTTGACATTTTTAAATCATTTGAACTTGTCAAACAACAATTTGACTGGGAAAATCCCTTTAAGCACTCAACTACAGAGCTTCAATGCTTCAGGTTTTATTGGCAACAAACTTTGTGGACTACCACTTCCTAATAAATGTACTATTGATGATGTAGACTCTAATAATGAAAACAAAGGGAGTAAACATAACAGTGAACTTGAAGTGGATTGGTTCTTTGTAAGCTTGGCACTCGGCTTTGTGGTGGGGTTTTGGGGTGTATGTGGCCCTTTACTATTGGACAAGCAATGGAGAATTATATATTTTCAATTCCTAGATCACACGGGGTACAAGCTTAAGAGTCTTGTTTTGTTGTAAGTAAATTTTGTAAGATTCTTAATATTTTGTGTAAATGTCATGTTTATCAATATTTTGATGATTTCTAGAGCATCTTTGTGCTGGTTAGTACATATGTTATTAGTTAGTTCACTCCATTAGCATGTATGAATATGGTGTTACTTCCTATGAATGTCAATGTAATGCAATTTGGAAAATCAAATTTTAGTCTGTAAAAGCAATGTAGTATACTATATCTTGAAAAAATTATGCCCTATTTGTGTTATTGTTACTCTCTCTCTTTTTTGGGTGAGGATTATTTCTGTTACTTTAAGGGCGAATTTTGGTATCTTACTAGCTAAGTGTTCGTCCGGCTATCCTGATAACTCTCTTTAGAATTTCCTAGTGATCACTTTGAAAAGTCTCAACAAGATTGTGCATAACTTGACAACCTAATCATGTTTATAACAAATTCCAAGGGTATCATTTGGATCCCTTCCAAACAGTTTCAGAGAAGGAATCCTAGTCTAAAAAATAGTGGCTCTGTAAAGTCTACCGTTCCCCTGCCAAATCTGGCCTCTGATGTCGGAGGAGATTTTTTTCTGATAATCTCAAAGTAATAGACAAAAATTACCAATCTGGATTTTAAGGTTTTTCAGCTTTTTTGTTTTTCTTGAAATGTTAATTAAATGTACACAGTATTTTGATAAAGTAGTAAGTCTAGTCCTATGCTTCTATATATTCAGGTCTCCCAAATGATGGTTAATTTACTATACCTTTCTCCTAAACAACAAGAAGTCTCTCAGCAGTGCTTTCCTTGAGTTTTAGGATATTTAAAACTGGATGGTTCATTTTTTAAGAGTCATGGTTATGCTTGCAAAGGACCAATATTGAAAGGTACTGGAGGGGAATTTGAAAACTTAATTGGGATTGGCCATATGCAAGTTTTACACATTTTGGTTCCCTATTTAGGTGGACAATTTCTCAAACATCATATTGAAGATGAACATGAAACTTACAACTTGCAAGTCAAGCTCAATAGTGTCCAGTGGAATTCTTTCTCCCACTTGCAAGAATGTAGCATACATGAAAATTCTCATGTGTCGAGAAAATCAAACCATAAACAGTAGTTTTCTAAGGTGATATTTAAATGATCACTTAGGTTTATTACTAACGAAAATGAATAAAGACATAAACATTATTTGTGAGTTAACCATCAATGGCTGGTTTCGGCTATAAACACATGCTTGTGTTGTTGCCTGCTATTAAACATGTAAAGGTTCCTTTGAATTCAATTCTTCCTTACTTATTGCTTCATCAGATCTGTCTTTCATAATTGTTGCGCTTCTCTTGCTATAGTTTTCTCTATAATACCCTACAATTCAAGCCTATGCAAAGGCGCTCCAATCTGACTTGCAAAGAGAAAGTAAAACAAGCCCTTCTAAGTTTCAAAGCTATTACAAGTCCTTCGAGTAGGCTCTTGTCTTTGTATGTTCAAGATTGCTGAAGATGGATTGGAATCTGACTTGACAAAGTTGGTTGAAATCGGGTTGAACTCCACTTAGGAATTAATATTCTGCTGATGAATATAGATTACCATTGGGTGGCAAGATTAATCCTTTTTTTTACAGGAGCTAGAACTACTAAATAAATTGAGTTAATTTTTCTACTGGTTACTTGGAGTTTAGAAATCCATCACAGCTTTACTTTATTAATCTACAGGAAAATGATCTTTATTTGAGTGGTCTAGTTTTGGTTTCTCATCTTTCTTCCCTGCAATATTTTTACGCAAGTGGTGCCAACTTTCAAAGGGAAAAAGAAAAAAGCTTCAGGTAAATCAGCTCCCTTTTATTTTAACATTATGGTCATCTCAATGCCAACTTCATAACATGCATTGGTCCCTAAAAATGTCAATTTTCTATCCCTTGAAGAGCTTAATCTTTCTATAAATCTTTTTTTTTTCTTAATAGTTATGACAATGGGAGAGGAGGATTTGAACCCTGGATGTCTCCGTTGGAAACACCATGAGGTGTCAATTGAGCTACAAAACTCTTAGCCAATCATTTCAGTGGCACAATAGCAATTAGTAATAAACTTTCATACCTGTCCTCAGACTCTAGTAATCTGCAATGCCAAGTACCGAGTACCAAACTAAATCTTTCCAACCTTACACACGTTTTTGTCCAGCTGTCAGTTGTCTGAGAAAATCCCAGATTCCTTAGGCCATTCTAAGCATCTTGCATATCTTTCTTTCTATATATGATAAATTCTTCTGTGGTCCCATTCTGAATATCTTGGGAAATAGTTAACCTTGTGGAAATTACATCTTCACACTCTATTGTCATGAATGTAAGCCCCAATGGGGCTCCTACTTTTTAACTCAATGCCATCATAGTGAGTCCACACTTCTTGCATGGTCACCAACACGGAAACCTCATGGAGTTAGACATCTCACAAATAGGAATTTCAGACAGTTCCAAACTGGTTCTAGAATTTGGCTATGTACATTAAATTGATCAGTCTCCCTGAGAACAAACTTGATGGCAAATTGGCAATGTATCTGATTGAGCTGCAAATTTTTCAAAGGTCAGCTACAACAATCATATCCAAATGTTACAGTTTTGAATATTGCTTTTCTAGACCAAGATCCTCATCTTGTGCCAAAACGTTATTAGAAATTTGCCTGATAGTTCTGGACATATTAGATAAATCTCTATTAAGAGAACTTCATCATTGCCAGATGCATTGGCTATTTTTGACCCAATTAAACTGGGAACAATAACCTTTCAGGTGTGATTCACAATCACGAATCATTGGCTCCCTTATATAAGCTTGAACCCTTTTTCTTAAACAACAATAGCTTCTTCATAATTATACCTTTTTTATTGCAGAATTATACACATTGTGGGCTCCTCGATCTAGACTGGAATAGGCTCACAAGGAATTATACCATGCTGGATGGTTGAAATGATAGTTGTCAAAAAATATGGCAACTTGCTTCTCTTTTGGTATTGGATTTTTGCCAATTATAGCCTCAGGATTACCAAGGTGTTCCAATGAACTTGAACCTTACATTTACTTCTTTTCTCTAGAACTTTTTAGGAGTCTTTTATTTATTCCATGTTTGTATGGAGCATATATGGTATAACTTTCAACTAACTCCCGCATTAGTTTCTGCCAAGGTCTTACTGGATGTTTCTTGAAATCATCTCAAAGTCATTTGATGGGAAAGATACCAGAAAAAGTTGAGGACATGATATTGTTGGAATTCCCTGATTAAAAGTGAACTGGTTCCTTGAAATTTTGAGTGAGCTGGTATTTAAGTGAAAGTCATCATCTTCTACACTCTAGACTTCAAAGATATGTCCTCAATCATAGTAAATCTTCTATGAGATGTACTCCCAAACATTATGTCCTTAACAATTTTTCAGTGTTGTTGATGTTGTAGGTACTGCACTGAAAATGTGATTGAATTCATATCTAACTTTCTACCCAGTGGGTATTTATTTCAGATATATGCTGATACTAAAATTGGGGCAACGTTTTCAATTTCAGTCTAGTTTTGATGACCATCGCTCTATGAAATATGGTTCATTTTGAAATGCAACCTTCATTTAAAAATGATTTAAGAACACTATGCTCTTGAAGGAAACAGACTAGCTAGGCCAATTTCAGTCTAGTTTTGATGACCATCGCTCTATGAAATATGGTTCATTTTGAAATGCAACCTTCATTTAAAAATGATTTAAGAACACTATGCTCTTGAAGGAAACAGACTAGCTAGGCACTATAAGGAGTTATTCCTCACGTTTGTATTGTACGATTTTGTACCATAACACACATGTAACAAGCTAAAAGCTTATGTGGCAATACTATTGATGATTGCAGGTCCTTGTTGTGCATGCTTTGGAAGGTAGTTCCAGTTCATGCTTTCCAAGAGGCCACAAAGAATAGTTTAAAATTGTAGTAGGTCTTATTACCTCCTGAATTTGTTCTAAACTGTGCCTGAATAAATTGCAATGGACTATGATTTCTGCACGTGATAGGTACAAACTATTTGCATACTTAGTGGAGTGGAGTGGAAAGTCATTTCACGTTGCACCAAAAAGAATAAAACATTAGGTTATTTGTTTATATCTTTCCAATTTTAAGCAAGTCTGGAAACAACTAGATTTACTTATCTATTCCTCAAAAAGAGCTGCTTCTTTTTTCCCCTTTTTTTCCAGTCAAGGGATGGCCAAATCCCTGGTAAGTGGTGTTTTGGGGGAGGGAAGGGGGGTGGTGTGCAGTTATTGATGTGCTGGCAAACGTGACTTTTTGGACAAACCTAAAATGTACTAATTAGTACTGGTGAATACATAGTGTGACATCTTACTACAGGTTTAGTATAGCCCCATACAACACTACAGAATAAAAATTCTTCGGACAAAAACAATGCTCACAGAATGTAATTGTTTTTTTGTAGTTGATAGGAAAGGCTAAACATCAAAAGGGTGAAATGACAAACAATTAAAGTGCTCGCCCTTTTATAATGTCAAGGCTCATTTCACTAGGATCTGTTGCTTGCAACTCAACTTGAATGCCATCTAGTTCCCTCTTGAATCTATCCTTGGAGCTAGCATAGACCATCTTACTTCTCACCTTTGATGTATCAGGTGACCTGAAAAACAAGAGAAGTGAACTTTCTTAGGCACGAGTACATACTAAATTGTTTATTGTTTTGGCCTTCAATATAATCACATGCCTCCAAAGAGATGACCTCAAGCCAAATATAAATTGGAATCCAGTTTCTAGTTTCATTGTGTCATTAGCATTTTGAGAGTACTTTCATTACATGGGGGGCAAATTTGCCTGGAGTGTTCTTTGAGTGCTTATCAAGATTTAATACACATGGTACTTTTATTCTTTATTTCAACATGCTACTATGTACACCATAGGAGAAACAATAATCTTTATCCATATAGACTTATTTGAGGAAAAGTAGAATTACCATGCAATGAAAAAAATCTTGCTTTTCTGGCAATTCTCATCAGTGATGAAATCAAAATCATAGACAGCATAGCGGCACTCATTGGCAGGCAGAGACTCAGTAAAGTCCTCATAGCTTTCATCTGGGCTTCCCAGTTTCTCCACCACCACTTCTTGATCCTCAATCTTGAAAATAATGAACCGGTAAGTCCTCTTTGCTTTTAACTCCACGAACTTCAGTTTACATTCATCATGCACAGCCATTCCAGATACCGCATTTGCCTAACCCAAAGATTTTATTTTGGAAGAAGGAAAGATATGTATCAATGACAGAAGGCCTAACAGAAATCATCATGCATATTATACAGTAAAGATAATAGGATTTGTTTGCTTCAGATGAAAACAATATCAAGAAATGCATAACAGCACTTAGTTTATTATACTGTGTCATAATTTATTGGACAAAGCATATTGTCATTACTAGATTGCATCACAAACAAGCGGACTTGTTTTGATTGTGGCAATAAGAGATGATAGAAATAGCTACCTTTTGTCCATTTTGTAAAAATGTTGGGACCATGGAATGCAAATAATTTTATTCTCCCATGCAGTTTGTGCAGGATGCGATTAATAAAGTTTACATATCTAGAATATTTCCAAAATTAAAATAACAGGAAGCAGCAAGCAATGTTCATTTTGGAGAATTAGAGTACATTACAATAATGATAAATAGTGTGCTAGAACTGCTTTGCCTAATTTCTAGAAGTAACCTCTACAATGATGACAGGCATATATATACATGATAACAGAGATAGAACGTTTTTGGATTGATAAATTACAGAGAAAAATACATGTTATCCATCATGAGGATTTATACTGACTCCAAAGTTTTTGGATTAAAACTTTGTTGCTGTTGCATATATTGAAGAAGAAAAAATAATAGTGTTGAAATTAAAGAAAAATAGAAAATAAAACAATGTAAAGATATGACAGCAAAAAAAATTTTTATTATCTGATTCAAAAGATCAAGATGCCTTACTATCAATGTAATAACCATTCATGTGTAACCAATGTTTAAATGATAATAAAATTGTTATACCATTCTTGCTTTTCTTTTGATAGTTTTAGTGCTTTCTAATTTTATTTCCACATATTATAAATAAATAAACAAAAAGCCATTGAAAATGAAGACCCTGGTAAGAGAGATAAGGGACGTACCATGTTGTCCTCCAATAAGAGACACAAAGCTTTGTCAGAAATGAAGAGAGAAAAAAGAACAAGAAGAAAAGAGGAGAAAGAAACAGAGAGATGGGAAGCAGAGGGGCAGAGAGATAGATCCTTATTTTTTGGTGAGATAAATAAAAGGTGAGAAAAATGCGGGAGGAAGAGAAATTTAAGGGACAAAACAGAGGCTGAGAATTTTAAATGCTTCAATGGCTGATTATGTCTACAACTAACAGTTCATATCGCCACGATATGATTGCATGGGCAAACCATGATTATTTTGTTATTAGAACCCAAATACTCTTGGACTTACATTTGTTGGGGCCTACAAATGATGGAGTAGTTCTTTTCTTTTCACATTTATTTCAAAATCATCCTATTACTTTAAATTTTAAAATGTTTCAAAATTTTCACTATCGTCGTGTGATTGATGAAAAATATAAACATAGTAAACAGAATTCTTCAAGCCAATGTCATTTTGTTTACACGGAACCCATGACCTGACATGAATTTCATTTATGAAATCAGTATTTTCTATCCATTATACGATGATAATGATTTTTATAAAAATAGAGCCTATGACATGACATGAATTTTTTACAAAACCCGAACCATGCAAACCCTTAATAATAACCTTTTTGAAACAATTTTAAAAGTATGCAACTTAAGTATTTTAAAGATGATTTTAAAGGTGTTAGGTTGAGCACTAAATATACAATTCAACTTTTTACTTCTTTGGGATTTTAATGATTTTGTTTAGAGTCATTACTAAACCATGATCTTTTTCTTTTTTTAGGGGCAGTATTTCATACCGCCATACCCTTGCCCTATTAATCTTTAGTGGAGTCAACAAATCCTAACCAAGTGTAATACTATTGGTATTTGTGCATGAATAAACAATTTTTACCAAAAAATTTGCCACTACAATCATGTTCTTCAAGTAACAAAATATATAAAGAGAAAAACATAATTAATTTCATTTCTTGCAATTCCAAAATATCATATACATTTCGAATGAGAAAATCTAAAGTTCTGGCAACAATGACAGTATTGCATTCAATTCTAATGTTAATTATATACAAACATAAAATGAAACTAATAATGAGCTGCTTCCTTTATAATCAGTCAAAGAAAATAAATAGACATAGAAAACTAGTACCAATTTTTTTTTTAATTGTGGTATAGTATATGTCTGAGTGGACAGAAATATACTGAAAATAAAGCAAAACTCAGGATTTTACAACTAATGAGTTACAAACAACTTCGAATTTATGTTGATAAAAGTTAGGTCATCATAAAGGGTCACCCCCACCCACCCCCAAAAAAAAAACCCTCAGCTAAAAAAGAATTGGGAAATTTTTGCAAGACTCTCCAATATAATCTGGAATGTTGCAATTTTCCTGCCAAAATTTCATGATACAACAAAATTTATCAATCCACAAAATTCACAATACTGGGCCCCTGTTTCTTCTTTGGTTTTACACAACTTTCTTTGGAATTAGAAGCTGAACCAACTTTTGACTCAGACCCATCTTTGTTACCACCATGTTTGTCATCAGTGAAGAAATCATCCTCAAGATCATCACCGCTAGCAAATTTGATCACTTGCCCTCTTGGCCTCTCTTCATTAACATATGCTGAACACAAGAAAAATAAAAGCAGAATAAATATATCAGAACACAGAGAGAATGCTTTTAACCAAAAAAGAAGAAGAAGAAAATAATAGTAATAATAATAAATAAAATTTCCAAAGTCTCAATATTATATATTTCAAAACAGATACATAAAACAGAGCAAAGGAAAAAGAGGGTATGTATTTGCATGTCTACTGATAAGTTTTATGAAATGTATTTAAAAAATCCCAAACTTTCCTGATTCATTTTACTGTATTAGATTTAGATCCAAACATCTTTTGCAGATCCAACTTGATTATCTACATTAAGTAATTCTTCACCGAATTTAACCCTACTTTAAATCTTCCCTAGCAGAAGTTCTTAGCCATACAAAGCTCAGGGTGCCTCAATTTAGTTTATCTCTTTTTTTAAAGAAGGTATAATGTTAACAATGTACCAGGAGTCACCTTCAAGATGCCTTGGTGGTGAAATGGTAGGCAAGGAGAGACTCAAACTCTCGTGCTAAAGAGCATGGAGGTTCAAGTCCTCTTCAAGGCATAATATTGAGGAATGAGAATATTCATTGAATGAGCAATTCAATTAGAGGCGCCTGTTATATTATATTGAATCAGAGAGCTGACCTCAGTGGTACAGAAAAGGTTCAAATTTCCAGAGAAGTGTGTGGAGCTTTACGTTGAAAAGGCAACAAAAAAGTGCTTTGCTCTATTTCTCAAGCCAAGTCTCTCTAATAAAGCTTCTAGGAGGTTATGGTGTACTGAGATTTGTAATGGAAAGCAGGGCAAGGGGATGTGATTGTGAGGCGATTGTCAGTGGAAAACTTAGGGCACAACATGAGAAGACCCTGAAATTCAAATCATAGTCAGTCAATGAATTTATCGACTTTGTGTTAGACATGTTCTTCTAAGACAGGGTGTTCTTGGTATCAAGATCAAGATAATGCTTGATTGGGATCCGAACAGGAAGACGGCCCCCAAAACTCCCTTACCAGATCTGGTACACCCCACATTCCCAAGGAGGAATAACGCTTCTGATTGCCAGAAGTGGCAACAAATATTGAGGTCCTCCCAGTGGCATAAAGCTTCATGGTTGTTACTCTAATGAACCAGTCATCCACGTTACACTTTTATCTTGAATATCTGAGTTCTATATTGTTGTTGTTTATTGCCAATATTGGTACAAGGAGTTGTAATGGGTCTTTTTTCTTTTTCTTTTTTGGAAGATTTCAAAGTTTGAATTATAGTTAATTACTTATCCAAAAAAAAAAACAACAACAACAATAACAATATGTAAGATTGAGTCATGGAAGTAATGTGGATAGTATTAAATGGTTGACCACCATATCTACTGTTGGATATGAGTAACAACACAATTCTATAATCCAATACTAAAAACTCCAAGAAAAGAAACAATGAAGGAATTTTTTATCTTAAAACTTACATGTGTTACCAGCTCCAGCAGCAGCTACAGAACCTCTGTATCCTTTGTTAGGACAATCTTTTGCCAAATGTGTTACACCACCACATATTTTACAACAACCACCCTGAGGAATTAGGGGAGGAAAATATATAGAGAAATGTCAGATTAAACATATAAGGGAAGTGCAAGGCCAGCTCAAAACATCATTTAAATTTTTGAAAACATCTAATTTTTGAAAGCTAGTCTCCCTCACATGAATATGGTATTCCATGCTTTGAAAACTCAAACATAAGGATGGTAAATTAGTAAACCTTTGGATAGATTCCACGAGTATTTTGAGGACAATCCTTGCTCAAGTGCCCACGTTCATTACATATAAAGCAATTGGCAAACTTAGTTCCTCCTGAAATGCCAAATAAAGCAATTATGGTTCATAAAAAAGAACAAATGATAGAAAGTACAGACTCAGAGGACTTTGACTTTTGGCAATCAGATTGACACAACTGTACATGTGATTGTGCCATCACAGGAGCAGAAAACCGGCCAATTTGTTAAACATCTAGCACACACCCAAATTACATAATCGATCACTTGATTCACATATCCAATTGATGATTATCCAAATCATGCATGCTATCCAACTGTTTTAAATAAAGTATTTATATGATTGAGGCCACACACAGATGAAAAATTATTCCAATAAGGTTTGTTTTTGTTTTTTGTTAATTGATGTCCATTACTCAAGCTGTACCGCACTAAAGTGCCAATATTATATGAAGTAGCGTTTTAAATTGATTGTGTAGAAAAGTCTGTTGTAATACTTTCTGACCCCCAAAGAACTGACCCCAAAGAATCAAGAAGATACTATGAAAATTGGCATGAAGATTTCTGATGCAATCGTCATCAGCCATAACTCTTCGATCCAAAAACTTATTTAAAAATTCTCTTTCTTCATGACATCTCTTCCAAAAAGCCCCATGCAACCAACTCCAAAGTCCAAACATGAAAGGAATTTCATCCATAACATAGTCAATTACTCAATTCCAAAACGCAAACAATTCTTATAATTTTTATAAGAGGATTACCTACCAAAAAAAAAATTATAAGAGGATGAATAAAATGATTTAAAAGTGAAAATTATCACTGTTACTAATAATTGCCAAATGAAAAGCTATCAATTTGACTACGTTACACCTAATGAAGTTATAAACTGATCTCTTGCCATATTTATTCATATATATATATATATATATATATATATAAATCATTTTAACTTGAACTGAATTCGGTGTACATTAAGACAATGCAATGTGAATACATAATCCAAAGCATGATTAACTTGAAACGGTATAAAGTAACACAAAAGGTAGTTCACCTTCTTGAAGAGGTTGTGAGCACTGAGCAAGCGAATGCCCAGATTCCCCACAATTATAGCAGAACTTCTTGTCCATTGTCTCATAATTCTTGTTAGGGCAATTCTTGACACTATGCCCTCGATGCCGACAAAGCAAGCATATCTGCAAGCACCATATAACACATAAAGCACCACCATATGCTGACTCTACACCATAAAAGGAAATTTCCCATTTCCAATGAAACTCCCATTCCATAAATCCTATCAAAGAACAAAGCATAGCCCACTTTTTATATTTTTTATTATTCAATCACACACTCCATGCCTTAATGCCATCAAACTGAAACCCCATATAAAATCCAAACACTGTAATCATTCCTAATTTACTGCCTGGAAATACAAACAAAAACAGAACCCACAATAAATTTAACCTCTCTACAACTTCTACTACACTTTGAAACCATAAAATAAACACCTTCTTTTTCCAAAATAGTGAAACACCCAGATGAAGAAACCTCAAAATGAAACAGAATTGGTGCAAAAAAAACAGACCTTGTTCTTTTCCCATTGAGCTTTCTCAGGGCAATGCTTGGCAATATGTTCTTTAGCTTTGCAAATATAACAGCTCTCACCAGGTTTCATCCCAGGGACTCTAAGTGGGTGTTTCGTAAACCCTTTTCTGAAGGGTTTGTTTGGGTCATTGGATGCATTGGATTCAGACTTTTTGCGCTTGAACTTGCTCATCTTCTTTTTCTTCTTCTTGTCTGGGTCTTTGGGAGCCTTTGGCTCAGGCTTTGGGAACTGGTCTGGGTGTTCTTCTCTGTACCTCTTCTTTGCTAGTCTCTGTCTTTTGCTCACCATTTATGGATTAGACTGTGTATTCGTATGAAGGGTTTAGCAAAGATTTGGTGAGGTTTTGGGAGGAGGAGGCGGTGACTGAATTGTGAATTTTGTGGTAGACCGAAAGTGTTTAAGCTGGAGTAGTAATCGGCTATGGTCGGGATCATTGTAAGTTTTAGGTTTTGAACGTTTATTGGCTGAAGAGGGAGAAAGTCAAAGATTTTTTAGAGATGTTTGGTTGGTGTTTTCAAACAACAATTTTCAATTTTTAAATAATATTACACATATTACCACACATTTTTCCACTTACACGTATTTCTATACATATTTTTAAATAAGAATATTCAGTTTTTAAACACGTTTATCAAACAAACCCCAATGTTTTGCCTTAGTTCCTAAACTTTTCCTTCTAAAAAAAAAAGTTCCTAAACTTTTTAAACTCTTTTTCATCCCTAAAATATTATAAATGTCAAACTCGCTACCTTTGAACTTTAAAAAGTTTTTATTTTTATCCCTAAACTACTTTAAATAAAATAATAAATAAAATTCTTTATAAAAATGAAAAAGATAGCGTTTTAAAATTTAAGGTTGAAAAAACGAAATTCATGCAAATTTTAGAAATGAAAAACAAAATTTAAGTTACTGTTTTGGTCTTTTCAAATATGACGTTTAATTGTATAAAATTTATATGTTTTAAAATGTATTTTTCATTAATAAACTAGTTTTAACTTTGACATTTTCATAAGGGGAATATTTACAAAAATTAATTTTTAGATTTGCTTTATGATCACCTTATTTTCAAAAATACTTTAAACGGGTTTTCTACTAATTTTTTTCTTGTTATTGGCTTATATCACCAATAAGTTTTGTTATCTTCAAAATATTAATTTTTCATGTTAAGTTTTGTTTCTAAAAATATGAATGTGTGTGGGGATGGCAATTTTGCCCTGCTCCACTTGACCCTCCCCTCCCTGCTTAAATGAAATGTCAAAAAAGGGATTTTAAAATTTTCTAATTTTATTTCTTATGAAATTTCCACAAAGATCGTGAGATGGGGATGTGGTTCTAAGTTTAAATTTAGTGCTATGATTTTAGCCCCACATCATGAGGCAGGGCGAGGATGGGTTTAGATTTTTTAGACCTAACCCACCCTGCCCCGCCCCGCATTGATAAAGGTAAAATTGTAAATTTTTCATACCCTAAAATCCTACTATTTAAGCAAATATATCATCAACTTATTTTATTCTACCCAATAAGGATTATTGCCTCTTTTTTTCCTCTAGAAAGATTGGAAATAAAGTACCAATTTTAACATTTTCTTTTATCTTTATGATTAAAAAAATTATATACTATTGAATCATTGATTTTGTATTATGAGATTTTTATTTTTATTGTGATATTATCTTGTTAAATATTTTAATAATATTATTCAATTTTTGCCAAAAATTAATTTGATTTGATGCGATAAATTTATTTTTAATTTTAAGTATATTTTTATTAACAAAATAGGTTTTATTGAAAACAATTGCAATAGTTGTGGGAAAATTAATAAGAAGTAGATTTTTACAGGGTGAGGTGGGGCTTCGCGGGACCCTAAAGGGCGGGAATGGGGCAAGAAAATTTTTCCCGTCATGCGGGGTGGGGTAGGGATAGAATAAGACAAAACCATATGAGGTAGAGGCGAAGACGCCGTCCTTTGGACCAGCCCCTTCCCATTGCCATCCTTAAATGTGTGTGTGTATATATATACTCACGCAAACATGTGTGTGTATATATATACTCACGCAAACATGTGTGTGTTAAATTTGAAATAATTTATATGGTTTACATGCTAAACAAAAATTATACAATTTTGTGACAAACTAAAAAAAAAAATATCATCTTAATTAGAACATGTTCTAACATTGAAAAGTCTAATTTTGTTTTTCCCTAAATAACATATGCATGAGTTTAATTGGATTAAGTCAACAAGTTAAATTATATTTTGACTTCAAACAACTTATATAGTAGAACAATTTGATTGATTCAACAAGGAATGAGTGTTCCAAACCAGTGTGGCTGATACCGTATCGGTACCAGCCGTACCGGCCGGTACATACCATACCGGCCAGTGCACCGGTACCGGTACCAGGGACGGACGCAGGAATTCAAGTCAGGGGGGGCCAGAGATAAGCGAAAAAAAAAATTTCAAATATGCATCCATATAGTGTGACAATTTTCAAAAAAAATTTCAAAATGTGAACTCCAACGTGTTTCTACATTATATGATTTGTGTGACAATTTTCTTAAATTGGTACAACAATTTTCTATATTGTATGATTTGTTTTTTTCTTTTTATTTTCGGTCTGCCTTTATTTATCTTTGTCTATATTTTTCTGCATCCATGTGGAGTGTGAAGGAAGTATGATTTCAGGTGAAGTAGACTTGGGTCAAAAGCCTAAACCACTTACAGTGAAGTAGAAGAATCTTAACTGCAAACGGTAAAGACAAGGCTAGTTTCCAATGGCAGAAAAATACTGGACCTCCAATGAAATGAAATTCAGAACTAAATCATTAAAAACAATCAAAACGAAGCACCATAAAAGCAATAATCAAAATTCTCCAATCATACTTCCAGTAAGTCTTTACACTCAACTTGCCATTATATCATAGCCAAACCATCAAATAATAAACCCCCCAATATAGCAAATGAAGTTCAATCAAATCTCACAAACACAATTTAAACAACCCAAAACAAAAAGTCCAAAACTTTTCAACGCTGAATAAAAAATAGCAAAACCCCATATAGCAAAAAAGCTTAAAAGACACACACAAAAAAAAAAAAAAAAAAAAATTACATGCCGCCAACTCCACCGGCTATTTCGGAAGAAATGGTGGAGAAGGGGAGCTCGCAGACGGCGACTGAGACTCCAAAATTGGCGGCGAAGCGGGAGGCGCGGACACCACCGCTGCCAGCACCGATGGTGAAGAGGTCAAAGTCGTAGTGGCTGGGTGGCTCGGCGCCGTTTTGAGAATAAATGCTAAAAAAAATTACATAAAAATTGGAAAGAAAATGATAATGAGGTGGACGCTGATGTGGCTTAACTGGAGCGTAGCAACAATAAATGCTACGTTTCAGCTTTTAGATATATATAGATATAGATATAGATGTGTGAGTGAGAAAATGGAGGTAATATTGCTGAAAACGTATTTAAACACGGTGGCGGGTGCGGTTAAGATCTCTAAAATATTAGAGGGTTAGAAGATAGGGTTTTGGGATTGATGAGAAGGCGGGAAGAGAAAATAAATTTTTTATAAAATAGAGAGCTTCCTGTAAAGGGTTTTGAGTTTTGGGATTAAAGAGATTACAGTTTAATTGCTGAGTTTTTTTTTTTTTTTTTAAATTGTATAAAATTATGGGCTCTTCACTCTTTCTTGGACAGCTAGGCTTGGATTTTGGGAGGGGGCCTGAGCAGAGCGGGAGGGGGCCTGAGCAAAAAACTGGGGGGGGGTCTTCATAAATTTTTTTTTTGGGGAAAATTTAAGCTGGTAAAAATTTTTTTTTTGGGCCCAGGGGGGGGCCCGGGCCCCCTTAGGCCCCCCCTGGGTCCGTCCCTGACCGGTACACTCTTATTTTGTACCAGGAAAAATACCGGCCGTACCGGACAGAATCACAAAATGTTGTGTTTTTTTTTTTTTTTTGAAAGTTGTGGACGTTTTTGTCTCTAAAATAATCAATAATGAAAGTATTTTGTAGATAATTCATTATTTCACCTAACCTTTGATCTCTCCAATTTTTTTTACTTAATTTGGATTTGGTGTGTGTGTATATATATTAAATATATAAAATAGCGGTAAACCCGAAACGGTACACCGGTATTGACCGGTATCCGAAATATACCGTACCGGTGACCAAACCGGTACAGCCTCCGATACGGTATTGACTTCCTTGTTTCAAACAGGGTAATCGATCAAAGTAACTCACCGCAATAATCAATCATCAAATCATTAGCAAAGTAAAAGACACCGAATAGAAACTTAAACAATAAAGAACATTTTTAAAGGACACCCATCTCCAGGATGCAATCTCAAAGAAAATTAATTATAAAGTAACAATTATAATAGTCTAAACTCTATACCCACCCCAGGGAACCAATGTCAATAAGAACACACTTTGTTTTCTTATTTTTGCTCTAGGTACAAGGAAGAATTTTCATTGTTTAGGCTTAGGAAGAAGGCTTTAACTTTGGCGTAGCACTCTTTCCTCTCTTTAGAAGGCATGCATGATGTGCTTTTTATATAAGAAAACAAAGTACGATTGAATATGAGCAAAAATCCTTTTTCTAGCTAAATTTGTAGTGCAATTCCGGTAATTTAGCTGGAGTGAACGTTAGAGGGATTGCAGGAAAAAGTTTTCCTTAGATTGATTTAACATTTTGTTCTTTAATGATTCGCCAGAGTGCGTTTGGTTTTGCTCAAGCGAGTTTGAGTTGGCCGAGCGAGATTTATGTCTTCAGTTTTCATCCGCAATTCTGGATGGACCCATGACCAAACTTTATTGCAAAAAATTAAACAATATGTTTGTCACATGGAATGAACCAACATCTAAACCCTAACAAACATTACTATAGATTTTTTTTTTTTTTTTTTTCCAATTGAAAGACTATGAAATTCATTCAGAAATAAAAGAAATAGATATATTACGGAGAATAGTTTGTTCTAAGAAATAAGGACTCTATTCAATTTACGCAGAAAAATCAACAATACTTAAAAGCATGTTTTGCTAACAAATAAGAATGCCTCTTGCCTTACTAAACGACATGAGAAAATGCAACTATGGAACTCATGAGTAACTCTAGTTAAAATTTGATATCAAACAATCCAATTTAGTTTTTTTGTCTTTATTTTTTATTTAACTTGTATCAGAACTAAACTAGTTTTAAGTTTTCCGAACACCCAAGCTATTATGTAAAAAGTTACCTAAAAAGCCAAAAATGCAGTACATATGGACTCCAAACATTTTGCATTAGGTAAAAATAACAAATTTGAATTATGTAAACTCATTTAGTGCTTTTGCTTTAGGATGAGTCTATCGAATCATCTCTCTACAAACATGCATATAGATTTTGTTCTATTTTTTAGCATTAAAGCACTTGTAAACAAATCGTTAGAGCATTTCATTAGACATGGGAGGTTAAGGTTGTCTTTTTATATTTACTTTTTTTTTTATAATATTTTCTTATTAAATATACATCATGTAAGCTTACATGAATGATGATGAACCTTATAACTCTTGCTATTCCAATCATACAATTATGAGCGCGTAAATGCTACTCCAATAGAGAGTTGGTTGGCCTTTGGCCAAAACTAGTACTATGAAAAAGGCTGCCTTCACTTCACTGCAGTGTCAAACTTTATGCAGGGTTGCTTGGTATGGCAGCATTGTTTAGAGCTATAGATGCTTCTACTGATAGCATTGTTTTAGATTCGTTTATCATAGTTGCCGCCAGTTTAATCCTAATCAAATGATAGATTATAATTGGGTAACAATAACGTAACTAAAAATGTAGTCTGAAATCTTATTATTAATTAGTTTTGACATGATGTTCCTTTTCAGTTGCTAGCGGACCCATCAAAAGGACTCACAATGTCTTAGCTTTGACATGAAGGATTCAGTGATCACTACATCTCCTCTCACTTGATGCTAAGTATTTGATGACAACATTGCTTCTGTTTTTGTCCATATGAATGTTTAATTTGGTTTGGTTTATTCTTGGGGCCACTCTTTATCAGTTTAAGATTGAGTGAGAGGTACGTTTGGTATGGACCATGGACATGGTCTCATTTTTAGTCTTAAGAGAAAGTCTAGGGAAGGCTTTTGTGGGCCATGCCCATGCTGGGTTTGGGGGCTTGGACCCACACCAAATATTAACAAAGTTATATGGCATATATCAATTGTCACGCACGACCAAAAGAGTATTTTTCAAAAAGTTATATGCCGCATATAATAAAATTTTAAAAAGGGGAAAAGAAAAGACTAATAACAAATTTATTTAAAAAAAAGAAAGTCAACTATAGTACTGCAAGAATATTCTGCCGTTTAGCATAAAATAAAATTTTAAAAAGGGAAAAAGAATAATTGTTAAGTCCTAATAACAAATTTATTGTTTAAAGAAAAAAGAAAGTCAATCTATAAACTTCTAACTAGAACCAGAAAAAAAAAAAAAAAAAAAAAAGAAAACGTATTCTAAAACTAAATGTACTGGTTGAACGTTTAGGGGTTTAATATGAAAACCTATGGATATATCTGCAAACTAAATAAAAAAACCAAGCAATTGGCTGCCTGGAGGAACTTCAAAGCTCAAGCTAGAAAGCAAATGATGAATTTATGATGGAACAATGTTAGAATGGCAAGGCAACTGTGTGAGTGAATGCATACCTTTTCTATTTGTTTTGGAGGTAGTGTTTATAGCCAAGGGTGTGCATGGGTCAGGTTGGGGGGATTTTTTAACCCAACTTATCATAATGGGTCAAAAAAAAATTTAACCCAATCCACCATGGTGAGTCAAAAAAAAAAAAAAAAATTCAACCCAACCCACATGGATCGGGTTGAACCCATGGGTTGGACAATTTATTATTATTATTATTATTATTATTATTATTAAATTGAGTAGAAAAAAATGTAAATGTAAATATATTAAAAAAAACCCAAAGATTGGAATCAATGTAACTCTTTAAAGGCAAACAACTCTAATGACTAAACAACAATAGTAATTTACTAGGGTTTGTGTGAACTAATTGGTTTTTATATGGGATAGGAATAACTAATTATTTTAAAAAATATATTAATTTATAATATATTTTAAATATATATTTTTTAAATATATGGGTGGGTCAGGTTGGGTTTGGCTGGTTTGAAATGTTATGGCCCAAACCCAACCCGACCCGCTATCAAAAAAAATTTTTTTAACCCAACCCACCAAGGCCTAAAAACTAACCCAACCCGGCGAGTTGGGTTGAGTTGGGTTGGGTTGGGTTGGGTCACAAAAATTTTTAAGTTTGTGGGTTGGTTGCACACCCCTATTTATAGGATTTTGTGTGTCAAGTTAGTGCAGTTGAACCCCCCCCCCCTCTCCATTAGGACAAGACTTGACCACATGTCATCCACCCAAGTCGATTAAGGGGATGTGATCTAAGGGTGACAGTTTGCTGTTAATGGGAGGGACTCTTTTTACAATTAAATTGACGGTAGGTGAGCCATAATAAATGCGGAATGTGACTAATAGGATCTTATAAATATTCATTTCTAAGCAAAGGAGTCGACAACCAATCTCTAGGTGAGACAACCAATCTCTAGGTGAGTTTTATTAAAATTGGTACGAGGTAGATTATCCGCCCTCATAGTTTCAATTGCTAGGGTGACTCTATCCTAGTACGCTATTTTGATCAAATTCAATCCTACTAGACTATTTTGATCAAAGGGTCATGTTTAAAGACATGATAGACCAACTAGCCTTGAGCTCAACAAAAGACTTTCCAGTTAAGGTTGCATTTGTTTCTCCTAAAAAGACTTTTAGGAAATTATTTTATACGAAGGTGTGTGTTTGGTACCTATAGAAAATTAGGTCAAACAAAGTTTGCTTTACCCATTTCTATTTGACCCATTGACTGTAAAAAACCACTTCTCACTCGTAAAACCATTTCAGTTCTTATTTTACCTTTAATTGTTTTACACTTCACACACAATCCTCACATGCACTCACAGACATCACACACTCTCTCCAAGCTCAATTGTGACAGAGAGCTCTACCCTCTCCCTCACTCCAGTTCGAGCTCCACCCACAGTTCGATGAGCGCCACCAATCCAGACACCTTTACATCAGTGAGTTTCTTCCATTGTTTGAGCTTTGTTTGAGTTCGACGACCTCACCTCACATTCGATCCACACATCTCCACCCAGCTGACACTCTCCCTCACGCCAGCAATGCCATACCCACCTCCAAAAGCCAACCCACCCTCTACGAAAGTCAATCCACCACCCCTCAAACCCATTTAGCCAAAATCCACCCTTAAACCCATAAACAACCATAAATGTATGTATATTTTGAAATTTTCTGTTATAAACTTTGTTTGAAAATTGAGAAAATGTGAAAATAATTGTAGGAAAATAGCATTTTCAGAATGTTACCAAACACCAGAATTCATTCTCCTTAAGAGAATGCATTTGCCCTGCATTCATTTTACATAGAGCCAAACGCAGCCTAAATTCAGTCCTACTATATAGATCATGTTTAAGGGTGTGTTTGTTTGGAGGCCAACTAGCCTTAAGCTTAAGAGAAGACTTTCAAGTCCACGAAGGAAATTTTTTTTGCGATGTGTTTGTTGGGTGGAGAGGAAGGAAAATAAATTGGTCGCTTACTTAGATTTAACTCTTTAAAAACTTGTATATAGGTCCATTGACTAAAAATAATATTTTAAACATATTACTAAAAAATCCAGTACATATACACACTTTATTTAAATTGCCTTTATTTTATTATATTCTCACCGTTGCTTTGCTTTTATGTGTTTTTTTTTTTTTTTCCATCCATTTTACACACTAAAAACCTACTTTTTTTATTTTTTTTTTTTTTTTTTTTTTCAGGCCTGGGCTACAAAAACTTATATCACTTTATGTGTTTTTTTTTTTTTAAATTTTTTTTTTTTATTTTTCAGGCTTGGGCTACTCGAATATTGCCTTTTCTTTTCTTTTTTTTCTCTATTTTTTTCCTTCTTTTGATTTTCTAGGCCGGGGCATGATAGTTTTTTTTTTTTTTTAACTAGTTGTGATTTTATTTTGACAAGATTTTTATTTTTTTAATAAATTTGGGTGATTTTTTTTTTTGTGTGGTTATTTGTCACTTTTTTGTTTTAATTGGGTATCATTCTTTAATAAGGGTATATGAGTAAATTTATACAAACCCATTTTTTCCATCCCAAGCACCGAGCTCACCCCAGGCAACCAAACAAATAGGAGAGAAAATAAAATTTTTTCTACCCACGAGTCACGAGCTCTGATCCTCAGGCAAGACCCTATCCTCCCACGAGCTTCCACTCTTCCAACCAAACGACCCATGAACTCCGATAGGCCAACTAGCCTTGAGCTTAAGAGAAGACTTTCAAGTCCAAGAAGGATCGTAGTTTGCGATCATGTCAGTGGGGTTAGGTTTGCTCGCTTGCTTAGATTTAACTCTCTAAAAACCTGTATATAGGTCCATCAATATATATGACTAAAAATAATATTTTAAACATGGAAAATGCTAACGAATGCCCTAAGGGTATTGGTTAGCAATCCATTTAAAGAAAGTTTTTATGGGAAAATGAAATAAAGTAATTAATGTTTTGATAGCTTTTTTTATTTTCCATAAAAGTGGTGTTAAAATTTTTCTAAAATGGATTATTAACGAATGCCCTAAAGGTATTCGTTAGCATAACCACATATTACCAAAAAATTATGCAAACTCACAAAAATGGACAAGAAAAAAGAATAGTTCTAACCGATAGCATTTAATGGTTTACAAATTCTATAGTCACAATATATTTTTGCAATAGTTGAGTTTACAATATATTTTTTTTCTCATTTAACTTTAAGCATCTTACTCACAAAAATGGAAAAATGGATGGTTTGAAAATTTATTTGTAAATTTTATATATGCAAAAATGGAAAGGAGTCAAAAGACGAAGTGCCACTCACGTGAATCCCCCTTCCAATCATGTGCAACCGCTGCCAACTTCCTTTTACACACACACACTACTCAACCGTCTCATCCAAAGCAACCCCCCACACGCCACAAGCGCGTCACGCCCACATCACATCACGCATCAGAACAACTCCCCCCCAAGATCCAAGCCGTCCATTCACCATACCTTCTGCACCTCAATAAAAGTCAAATCCTCTCCTTAATCAAATTCAAAATCACAATTTTCCGCTTTTTCCAAAATTCAAAATTCAAATCCTCCAATCCCTTAACGCCGTTAGCCCGTCCGTCATCTCCCCCCTATATAAACACTCCCCCAAATCCCTCTCTCCTCATTTCCAAACGCAACCCCACAGTCACACAGAGAGAGAGTGAGATTTTTTAGAGCGAGAAAAATGAGAGAAATCCTTCACATTCAAGGAGGCCAATGCGGTAACCAAATCGGAGCAAAGTTCTGGGAAGTGGTCTGCGCCGAACACGGCATCGACTCCACCGGCCGGTACCAAGGCGACAACGAGCTCCAACTCGAGCGCGTCAATGTCTACTACAACGAAGCGAGCTGCGGCCGCTTCGTCCCGCGCGCGGTCCTCATGGATCTCGAGCCCGGAACCATGGACAGCGTCAGATCCGGCCCGTACGGCCAGATCTTCCGACCCGACAACTTCGTGTTCGGCCAGTCCGGCGCCGGAAACAACTGGGCCAAGGGCCACTACACTGAGGGCGCCGAGCTCATCGACTCGGTGCTCGACGTGGTCCGGAAGGAGGCGGAGAACTGTGACTGCTTGCAAGGGTTTCAGGTCTGCCATTCGCTCGGCGGTGGAACCGGGTCGGGTATGGGTACGCTCCTGATATCGAAGATCCGAGAGGAGTACCCGGATCGGATGATGCTGACTTTCTCGGTGTTTCCGTCCCCGAAGGTTTCCGACACGGTGGTTGAGCCGTACAATGCGACGCTCTCGGTTCATCAGCTTGTGGAGAATGCGGATGAGTGTATGGTTTTGGATAATGAAGCTCTTTACGATATTTGCTTCCGTACACTCAAGCTCACTACTCCTAGCTGTGAGTTTCTCTTTTTTCTCTATCTCTTTTTGATTTTGTGGTATAGTTGCTTAGTTTTATTGTTACATTTTTTTTTTTGGTCTTAGTGTACTTAATTCTATGCCTCTTTGCTCTTATTTTCAATTTGATTATGTTTGGCTTGATGGGGTTTAAGAATTGTTTCAGAAACAAAACAATTATGTTTGAATAATTAAATGACTAATCTAAGAGTATCTGATGTATAATATTACTGGTAATATTTCAGTCTGGTTAAATCCTCGAAATAAAGTACTTATCTGTTTGGCTTTTGGGGTTTTGTATAGTTTGAATATAATTGAATGGTTGGGCATCTCTTTTATTTTTCTCTTCAAGTTTGATGATGTATTAATTTTTTAATTTAAACATTTATAGGATTGGGATTAAGTTTTATTTATTTATTTTTTTAAGAAAGGGTTGGGATTAAATTATACCTTGTATAGCTCTCTTAATTGTTTATTATTGGATTAAATTTTGAAAAGAGTAACAAACTAATTTACAACATTTTTACAAACTTTTATTGTGACCAATTTTTTATTAGTTTTTATCTAGGCCCAACAATAACATCAGTATTTTATTTACCAAGAATTGCTCATCACATCAGCAATTAGCATTTTCCTTTTGAAAATCCAACCATTGCATATTATCATTGTTCTTAATATGCACATCAACTTTTTCTTTAAATTGGGGTGTTATTTATTATTTAATCCATTAACTCGTGTTTTTTGTATAATTTTAAAGTTATTAGAGCTTGAAATTTAAAAGTTGTACAATGAGATGGTTATTGATTGTACAATTATCTTGATATTTACCAAGCATGGAAGGTTTAAAGAGGAGATAATATTATTTCAATGACATGATACGGAGTGGTGTAACATGCCATAGATTCATATTCAATGTAACTTGAATTTGACGCCATATATAGGCCTCATTGGCTCTAATAAAAATTTATGGAAACTTCTTTGCAGCTGGCTAATAATCTTTCTTTGTTGCAGTTGGAGACTTGAATCACTTGATTTCTGCAACTATGAGTGGGGTTACTTGCTGTTTGCGATTCCCTGGTCAACTCAACTCAGATCTCCGCAAGCTTGCAGTTAATCTAATCCCATTCCCACGTTTGCACTTTTTCATGGTTGGGTTTGCTCCACTTACTTCCCGTGGTTCCCAGCAGTACCGTGCCCTTACCGTTCCTGAGCTCACTCAACAGATGTGGGATTCCAAGAACATGATGTGTGCTGCTGATCCTCGCCATGGCCGATATCTAACTGCCTCTGCTATGTTCCGTGGCAAGATGAGCACTAAGGAAGTCGATGAGCAGATGATTAATGTGCAGAACAAGAACTCATCCTACTTTGTCGAGTGGATCCCCAACAATGTTAAGTCCACTGTTTGTGATATTCCTCCTACTGGGTTGAAAATGGCTTCAACATTCATTGGCAATTCAACATCAATTCAGGAGATGTTCAGGAGAGTCAGTGAACAGTTTACTGCTATGTTCCGCAGAAAGGCTTTCTTGCATTGGTACACAGGGGAAGGTATGGATGAAATGGAGTTTACAGAGGCAGAGAGCAACATGAATGATCTTGTTTCTGAGTATCAGCAATACCAAGATGCTACAGCAGATGAGGATGGTTATGATTATGAAGATGAGGAAGAAGTCCATGAAGAGGAGGAGGCCTAAGTAGTGTTTGATATCTGTTTCTCTCTGTGCTTGTTACAAATGTGTTTGTGTTAATGTTTCCTTTTTGTTCCTGAATACCTTGTTTGGGGGTTTGGATTGTCGGAATGTGGCTGGACTTTTAGCTCTATTGTCTCTCATTTGCTTTTGGTGTAGTTGTCTAGGGAGTTTTGTGCATCAGACATGGTACCATGAAATGTTAAGTGTTTAAATCGCAATTGCATGCTATTGTGTGTAATTGATTTTGTGTAAACACCAGCTGAATCTGTTCCGTTTCTGCTTGTATTCTGCTAGAAAATTTGATTTCTTGAGCTTTTCAAGAACCAAAGAAATTGGCAGAGGTTAGCATAATGCACCTTGTCATTACAATATGGATTGTGCTAGGTCCACTTGGGGATGTCATTCAGAACAAAGTAGGTTGTGCAAATATTTGAGGCGAAGCATTTGCATCAAGCAACAGCAAAACTCATGCTTTGCAACCCACATAATTGAGCAATTATGGCTGGTTCCTTTTGCAAACAAACTCATGCTTTTCAATCCGCAAAATTGAGGAATTATGACTGGTTCCTTCTGCAAATACACTCGGGTTGATTCATTTAAAAGTCAACTTGTCATTACAAAATTGCACTGTTGATGGGGAATTTATCTTATACATAGTACAGTCTACATGTTTTGAGATGTTGATTGTAGTAATTCTTGTGGTAACAATTGTTTTTTCATGCTTCAAAATCGATTGATGAATGATGAGACAACTTAGGTTGGATCTTAACTTGTGTCAACCTCAGAATTACAGCAGCAATCGCAGGCACAATCATCGCACCACCACCATGATAAAAAAAAAAAAAACACACGCACAGATTCTCTCTATCAGGGCTTAACATGCTTAAAATGATAGTAAATAAACAATAATCTATGATGCTATTATAGAAGCCACCGAGTTTTATCCGCAGATGAATAAAAGAACAAGAACTTTCCAATCCGTTGTGCTTGATTGGCAAGAATAATTGATTTATGTTGGTTCGTATGAATCTAAAATATATAAACTTTCTGAAGGGATACAACTGATATGCCAGATAGATTATGCTTGTCTAGGCTCCAAACTTAGGGACTTTAGCAGTTGAGATTTGAGCAAGGAAGTGCTCTGCTACAAAACGTCGTTGGATTTTCCCAGTAGCAGTTTTTGGTAGAGAATCGGTAAGAAAAACCTTTTTGGGGACTTTGAAGGCTGCAAGATTTTTCTTGCAAAACCTCAGTACCTCTGCCTCGTCAATGTCTGATCCTTCTCTTGGAATGATTGCACAATTAATCTGTTGGCAAAAGAAATACATTATCAAAACTATGTTAGCATTTTCTTTAGCAAACCAACAATGGGAATATGCTTGCATTCTATGTGCTTGTGAATCCTTGCTCAAACATGCCCCTAAGACTAAGGTGCACAGAGTGGCTAAATGGGGAAGTTAAAGTGGCAGATATAAGAGAAGAGAACCACTGTTTCAACTCATCTAGGCACAATAAAGTAGGAAAAGGTTTTTCATACATAGGATATATACACCTCGTTCCTACCTTTTACATGTTGGGTAACGTATCTTCACCGACTCATGTATATTTAGAGGCATTTTATAGTACTCACGAATCTTTTTAATTTTTATTTCTAGGTGTGGTTTATGCCCATCTATTATATATAACTGCAGAAGACAATTCCACAACTCCCTCCCTTTAAAACAAATGTACAGTTTAAAAAAAAAAAAAAAACCTCGAAATATTACAGTTAACACCTTCTTATAGTCCAACTAATATTTTCTAGTATCTCCAGCTAACATATTTAAGGTTCAAATCTCTCCTCTCCATCTATCAAATTATCAAAAAAAATATGTAATAGTGGTGGAACCATTAACCATACCTCATACTTATAGATTTAAGAAATCTTATAATTCTGAACAAATACCTTTCATTTTAATAACACCTCCACCTCAGTCTATGGTAGTTCAACAACTGGGGTTTCTGTCCCTAGTAATTGAGGAAATTCACTGTATCCCAGGGATATATCACTTTGGAGAACCATGGTTCACAATCCTTTAAAAAGTTAGATGTTACGAAAATTCTAAGGGGGTGTTTGGTAGAGTAGTTTGAGATGAGATTTTTGTAGTTTTTTGAAATACGTATTGGTAAAAAAGTGTGTAAAAATGTATGTAATATTGTTTAAAATGTAAAAATGTGAGTTTAAAATGCTAAACCAAACAGACCATAAATATTTCTCAAATAGTCAAATTTGATCTAGATAAAAGTGTAGAAGGCATGAGCCGCATGACTAAAGTGCACTACTTTAGCAAGGAGGAGGCTGAACACGGATGATAAATGGGCTGCTAATTCTTGATAATGAACCATAGCAAAACAAATTGGAATTCCTAGCAACCAATGTAATCAAACTCAAGATTGTCATTTCAAAACCACCAAAATTTAAATTAAAAAAAAAAACTAAGATATGTAGGAGCAAGCACTCCATGGGGCAGAGCTCCTTGTGACAAATTTGTTGGTGTAAAATTGAAGCAAAAGATTGTCACAACTATAACCTAAAAGATCTCAGCATGTGATGGATCTTGAGAGTAATTGTGCACCAAACACTTTATTTTCACAATAAAAATGAAAGCCTTTTCTAGCCTATTATATCATTATCATCATATAGGCTACATATGATATGTATGTGGTCATAAAGAGCTTAACAATTTACATGAATCCAGAAACATACAGACAAATTTTTTAGATTTAGTTCTTTCTGGTATAGGTTTGCATCGAGCTGGGCCCATATCACCAAACAGTGCCAATATATACATCTCACTGTCTGTGACAAGACTTAGATTATGGTTTCGTGGGTTCACGGGATTTTGGTTGGAATGTTCAATATAATAACTACCAAAAAAGAATATTAATAAAGTTATTATCAATTTTACTGTGTAAATATGATTAGTGTTACTTTAACAATATGGTAAATAAGAGTTTGAATTATAATTTTGTAACAAGTGTCGCCTTAATTTATAATATCTGTATAGTAATCAGTATCTCTAACATCGCTCGAAATAAAATCGAAATGAAATTATTCTTACCTCTTCACCATATTTGTCATCAGGGACTCCAAAAGCAACTGCTTGGGCAATCTCAGGATGGGACAAAAGGACTGCATCCACCTCAATTGGTGAAATTTTCTCCCCTGAAAATTTTTTAACTTGAATAAGAGGTGTTGAAATAATGATATTAGAATATTCTAAAGACAATTCAGGAAGTTGAAACAGGTTATTTGTTTTCAAATTTAGCGAACTTGTGGTGAGGTTTGCTTTTGTATGTCTTGAGCAATTATACAATGTCTTTGTCAAGCATGATCCTAGTATTGTCTCTAATAATAGCATTAAGTTGGCCAATTTAAGATGATAGGACCAAAATTTGTTAGGCCAAATTCATCTGCAATTTGTTTTGTTAGGCCTAATTTTATGTGCATATGAAAAGCATTGCAGTTTTGCTACCCAAATAAAAATAAATAAATAAAATTGTAACAAGGCTTTTAGTGAACATTTGAAGAAGATTTATTCGAAGTCCAACTCTTCTTGACTGTACAATTTTCTCCTTCCGCATGCACTAAGTAATTATGTTTCCTACAATCAACCATGCAATAGGATCTCCTGCATTAAAGAACTGCCTAAACCAGACAATATGTCAAACAAAAAAATAAAAATAAAAATAAAAGACACAAGTTTTTTTTTTTTTTTTTTTGAGAAACAAAAGACACAAGTTGGTCAGTCTATCTCAAAAACAATTTGCTAGGCGGCCGAAAAGTGGTCAATAAATAGTTAAATACAACATAGGGTTGGTAAACCAAAAAAGAGCCCAGCTTCACAAGAACTACTATTGAAGCCATAAAAAGGAGACAAAATGACTTTGATAACCATGACCTTTTCAAATTCCCAAAAGTGGCCCATGACAAAATGACTTTGATAACCATGTAAATAACATAAAATGAACATGTTGCATAGTTCAATAAGCAATTTAAATCACAATCATATTCCCAAAAATAAAAATTTTTCTTACCTCCACGATTGATGAGCTCCTTGATCCGACCAACTAGGTGCAAATACCCATCCGAATCAAAATACCCGAGGTCACCCGTATGAAACCACCCAAATTGATAAGCAGCCTTATTAGCCTCAGGGTTATTTTTATAACCCTTTGTCACATTTAGTCCCCTAATACACACCTCCCCATTAATTTGGGTCTCTTGAACCACACCATTCTCATCCAATATCACCATTTCTTGACCCACGGGTTTCCCTACCGACCCGGGTTTATGCGGGCCATCTTCGGGTAATGGGTTCGACGCCATGAGATGGGCCGCCTCGGTCATTGCATAGGCCTCCAATACTGGGGCCTCGAACGCCTCCTCTAGCCGGGCCATAATGGCGGGCGCAAGCGACGCGCTACAGCTCCGAATGAATCGGAGCTTCGGGTAAACGGGTTCCGGGTTACCCAAGTGGCGATCCAATATAATTTGGTGGATAGTAGGAACTGCAGTGTACCACGTGGCATTATATTTGAGCATGTCTGACCAAAATGTTGAAGCTGAGAATCTACCAGCAGCTGGGAGAGCCACAGCGGCTCCAGCTCCGAGTGAACTCAGTAACCCGGCTAGTAACCCGTGAACATGAAACAGTGGGAGGACTATCACTGTTGAGTCTGACTCAGTGAGTTTGTACACCGATTTGATGTTTTGCACCGAGGCAGCTAAGTTGAGCTGAGTTAAAGGGACACCCTTTGGTCGGCTCGTGGTGCCTGAGGTGTGGAGGAAGAGTGACACGTCAGTGGGCTCGTTGGTGAGTTTGGTGACCGAGTCAGGGTCTGACTCTGACTGAGTTGGTGATAGAGTCAGCTCCGCGCTGGCTTCAGAGAGTGTGGCTGTGGTGTGAGGGATTTTGAGCTTTGAAGCCGCGGCTTGAGCTGAGTCATTTCCTTCTTTTGAGGTTAATAAGAGCTTGGACTCTGAGTCACCTAAGTAGAACTCAAACTCGTCTGATGTGTAGGCTTGGTTGAGTGGCGCAGCTGTGGCTCTGGCTCGAATTACAGCCAAAAACATTATAACAAACTGTAATCACAAATAATTAAATAAATCAGTCTCTAAATAATTTTCTATTTACACTTTTTAAGCACCTCAAGAAATACCATTTTTCTTTTCCAAAAAAAACAAAATTACTATTGTTATTAAAAAATATAAGGGTCCGTTTGGTAATATTATCCTAATTGTTTGTATTTTTTAAAAATAAATATGGATAAGAAAATATATAAAAATACATAAAATGTAATTTTGATAATCAAAATTATTGTTTAAAATACACTACCAAACAGCCTTCAAATATAACAAAATCCGGATATAATTTTTTTTGTGTTGAAGTGCATCGGTTAAAATTGAATTTTTTATTGTAATCCGCACAACATTAATTTAAAAGGTTTTATTTATTTGTTTTTATTGCTTTTCAATAAAGTAAAATCCGTTCAATTCCATTAAAGTAAAAATTAATTAATTTTTTAAGAAACCAATTAAATTTGATAGCCAGAAGAAACTTTCTGAAACATGGGTCGTTTTCAAAAGAGACGTATCAAAATGCATTATTTTGCGTTTTTAATTATAGTGGTACACAAAGTAACCTAGGAACTGACGTACTCGATTTTAAAAACTTTCTAGTTTCTACCAAAGAAAAAATCTGCTTTGAAAAACACAAAAAGCACAATCTTGAAAAAACAGCAACAAGAACAACTTATAACACTTTTCAACATGGGTTTTTTCAAAGCCGAAGATGTTGCCGAAATTTAACGTAACAACTTATAACATACCTTTTGTTTTTAGCGTGCTTAGGATTCTTCCGAAAACTACGAAAACTCCAGGTTTTAATTTATTCTTCGTATTGAACAACCAAACACGTAAAAAAAGGAAAACACATAGGATAAGTATTAGAAAGAAAGAAAAACCTCGACGGTGTTTGGGAAGACAAGGGCCACGACATCGCCGACGTGAACGCCGGCGGCGACAAGGCGAGAAGCGGCAGTTTCTACGAGTTCATGAAGCCGAGCGTACGTCAAGTCGAATTTGCCGGAGACTGAGATTGCTCGCCGTGATGGGAATTCTCCGGCGATACGTGTCAACAATCCGGTGAGCGTTTGATTCTCCATCTCAGAGAGAGAGAGAGAGAGAGAGATTGGTTTTGTGTGCTAGTATTACAGAATACAGAGAGATCGATATATTTTTGACTATTTGACAGAAAGGCAATAGTTCAAAGTAAACGCGGAAATATACCTACATTACATAAATGTATATATGGTGAGTGTATATATAGGAGAGTTTGATTGGTCTAGGTATTACTTTGGGGAGGTTAGCCACGTGTCATGATCGTGGAGGTTGGGTTTGTGATTGTGAGATTGTATCCTCTGCGATGCTCTTATATGGGGCTCTTAGTGTCAGTCGGTAGCCTCAACCTCAAATTTATTAGCCAAGAATTAGCCTCGGTGTTTTGCGCATACAATGAGACTTTATTTTTTAATAGTCTTATTTTATCGCAAAAAAAATGTGTTTTTATTTTATATATATAATTTTTATTTTGAAAATTTAATTTATAAATGAGATTTTTTTTAATAGTCCTATTTTGTAGCAAAAAAAAAAAGTCTTCTTTTATTATATATATAATTTTTATTTTAAAAATTTAATTTGTAAGTGGATAAAGTAATTTGAAAATTAACAGGAGATAAACCTTTTTTTTAGTAGTCCTATTTTGTAGAAAAACAAAACTGTGTTTTTCTTTTTTTAAAATTTAAATGTATTTTTTATTTTAAAATTTTAATTTATAAGTGTATAAAATAATTTGAAATTATATAGGAAAATGATTTTATTTTTTAGGCATTGTTTTAGTGGGAATTAAAGTTACATTTTTACTAGATTGTTCTGTAGTTTTATCTCTACTTAAACATAGAGGTACAGAGACATTTTTGAACTAAAAAAATGAGAAATTTAAACAAATGAACCCCTTAAATAATAGTATAGATAAGGTTTAAAAAAAAAGGTTATAATAATAATAATAATAATAATAATAATAATAAAACAAAGGAGGAAGAATAAGGTTCGATTACATAGCCAGTGATACGATAATTTGAATTTCAATACAAACAGTGCTTAAAATAATAAAATAGTGACGAAAATCTTTGTAGCTTTTTTTTTTTTTTTAATAGTTTCAACGTATGCCGTCCGTTCTAAGGATTGCTCTTTTATTGTCAAACCAAGATACCAATTAGTTTTTGGTATAAGCGAAGATCAAACTTTAGATCTCTTGCTCGATTGTAATAAACTTTACCAATTTTAGTTAATTGGAAGTTGGAATCTACCTTTTTAATCGAACCTATCCTCTCTAGGATTTTTGATGTCAGCCAAACTCAGCCATATCAAATTCTTTTTATTTATATATATATATATATATATATATACAAGATACAAATTTTACTATAGTCTAAAGTGTATATGTGTAAAACTCATTTTTGAAGTATTGAACCTCAGCTCTTGCCATATCAAATTCTAATAAGTGAGATGTCTACAAAAAAAAAACTACCCCACTAACAAATGAAAACATTTATTAGTGGGTAGATATTTTTGCACACATGTTTCTTTTTTATTGAATTTTAAAATGAATGACGTGCTATCATTTTTTTTTTTTTAAGAATGTCCTGGTATCATTTGATACAAAATATTTATTGCTAGTTTCTATTATTTACAACAAAAACTCGCGATTTGATTTTCCACAAAAAGATATCTCCCAATTAACTGGACATATATTATGTCATATATTTGACTTTAAATGTCAAATGTCTAACATGATAAAGATATTAGAAGAAACTAGAGGATTTAGTCAAGGAGATTTTATCCCAAACTTCATATCACTTGTGGTAACCATTGAATTGATTAAAACAACAACAACAACAACAACATTAAACTTGATATAAAACAAATTTACATTATCTACGTACTTTAATTGGCTGTAAATTTAGTTGTTTATTTTTAATGGTAGTAAGTATGTGATACTCATTAAATTAGCACTTTTCCTGAAATTTACTTGAAGTAAATTTTTGTGATATTTTTGTGCTATTCCACAGAGAGAGAGAGAGAGAGAGAGAGAGAGAGAGAGAGAGAGAGAGAGAGAGAGAGAGAGAGAGAGAGAGAGAGAGAGAGAGAGAGAGAGCATGACAATATTAGTTTGGGAATAACCATAGATAATCGTCCTACTTGCCAAAAAGTCAATACATGAATCTATAACGAAAAAGTTTAGATCAATATTAATGATTTTGTTTTCTTGACTATATTATATGCTTAAACTCTAGGATTGAAAAATATTTACTTTCTTTTGCTTTTCGTTATCTTTTATCAGTTATTTTACTAATTTAGTTATAAATTTTAAAAATAAAAGATGGAGGGTCTATACTCTGTATGTTAGATGAGTTAAATAGATTGCGGAGTAATTTTGATAGAACTAAATTTAAAGTGTTATTTTCATGTCAAATTAATTTGCAGAGTATTTTTTTTTCTCTCACAATTATAGTCATCAATTCATCATTTGTTTCTTCAAAGCCATATATATTATTTTGTTCTTAAAAGTTTTAATTTTGTCTTTTTTGGTTAGGAATTAGGTGGTAGATAGAAAATGAAAACGTAGATTTTGTTTATACATGATTATGATTATTTAGGGCCACAATGAATAGACTTCTATTATTAAGTCTTGAATCTTTATTTAATTCCAATTATTAAATGATGATTTTTTAAAAATCTTTTTGGTCTCAAAGATGAAATTTTAATTCTAACCCTTTTTATAACTGATATATCTATTAAAATAAAAAAAAAATTATAATTGAATATTATAATCATCTTTTTTTTTTTTTTTTGGTTAAGGGGAAATACAACATAGCAAACTATCCCACACAAGTGGTAATGGGACCAAGTTCAGATCTTCTATTAATATACATGCCAGCACTGTCCATGTTAACAAAATACATAATCTCAGGGCTTGGTGGAGAATCAAAAATAGCAAAATCTTCATTCATGTTATTGCCCCATTTTGCAAGCGCATTGGCGCACCTGTTGCCTGAAAACAGAGACAATGAATCTAACTCTGTGAAGAAGAAGCAACAGACTCCAACACTCCAACGGTAACATTTTGATTTAAAAGAGGGTTGGACTTAAAACGGTGGCGTTTAGCTAAATGAGATACGACACCGTTTTATGTTCTCTCACGCGTGTTTAGTATGGTGCTCCAAGTGACGTTGTTCTGATCAGAGAATTTGTCTTCCTCTGCAATGCACTTGCTCTGTTCCTCTCAAGCTTCCAAAACCAGATATTTTGGTTACAAGATATTTATAGAATTTGTACAGCTATATTGTCAGTTAGTTAGGAGTTTGTTAGAGTCAGTTAGTTAGAATCTTCTGGTGTAGTTACATGCTATGTAATGTATATATATTGAGGATACGTGTTGTAATTGATATCAAGCAAGCTAAATAAAATTTAGTTTTCTTCATTCCAGTTTTTCTCTCTGTTTCTCAATTATTCCTCCATTGATAAATCAATTGAGCTTGCTTTCCTTTCATGGTATCAGAGCCAGAATCCATGGCTTCCTCTACTCCTACAAACACTGCTCCACCATCTCCTGCACAAATCATTACACAAACACCTTCACCACCTTCACCATTGTTGCTTCTTTCCAACATGTCAAACTTAATGTCAATTAAGCATGATTATACGAACTATATTCCATGGAGGCACCAGTTGATCACAATACTGGAAGCTTACTCTCTAGTAGAGCACATTGATGGTTCTACCTCTCAACCTGGTCAGTTCCTTCGTGATACTCAAGGAAACTTGACTTTAACTGTGAATCCAAAGTACCAAACCTGGAAGATCAAAGACAAAGGTCTTCTTTCTTTGATCAATTCTACTCTTACTCCACAAGTCTTCTCTCTTGTGGTTGGAATCAACACTTTAAGGGAAGTGTGGAATACTCTGGAACAGAGGTTTACTTCAACCTCAAGAGCAAACATTCTCAATCTGAAATTGGAGCTCCAAAGTCTCAAGAAATGGTCAGATCCAGTAAACACTTTCTTGCAGAAAATAAAGGTAGCTCGTGATAAACTCCTTGCAGTTGGAGTGGTTGTAGACAATGAAGAACTTATTTGCATTGTTCTTCGAGGATTGCCTAAAGATTTTGCTCATTTTTGCTTAGCAATTCGCACCAGAAGTGAACCAATCACTTATGAACAACTTTCTATCATGTTACAAAGTGAAGAACAAGCTATGGCAGAGAATTTTGATAGCTTTTCACAGTCTCTAGCCATGTTTGCCTCTAGCAGTAAGAATTCTAGCAATTATCAATCTCAGTCACACAATCATGGTGGTAACTCTAATAGAGGAAGGGGCAGAAACAATGGTAATCGAGGCAAAGGTGGTGCAAGGTTTAACAGCAACACTGGTGGAGGTCAACACCAGTATTTCACTCCTCATTCTCAACACAGTTACAACTCAACTCAACCTACACAATTTGGGAGTCAAACCTTCAAGAGTGAAAGACCTATCTTCCAGATTTATGGAAAGACAGGTCACACAGCTGTTGATTGCTATCATAGGATGGACTTTGCCTATCAAGGCAAGAATCCACCAACCAAGCTAGCTACAATGGCTTCAGCCTCTAATGCTGCTTTGACCAACAATCAAGACCCTTGGATAGCAGATTCAGGCACATCAGACCATCTCACTGCTAATCTCAACAATCTTTCTGTTCAGTCACAATACAAGGGCTCAGATCAAATCACAATAGGCAATGGTCAATCTCTCCCTATTAATCACATTGGTAATGCGTTTCTTCCTACCAAATCTCATAATTTTGTGCTTAGGGATGTCCTTCATGTTCCAAAGATAGCAATGAACCTTCTGTCAATTCACAAATTTTGCTTACACAATAATTGTTCCTGTCATTTTAATGCAAATAAGCTTACTGTTCAGGATGTTCCTACGGGGAGAATCCTTTCCAAGGGCTTGAGTAAGAATGGGGTGTATCCAATCTATCCAAAGCTCTTCACAAAGCCTCTACCAAAGCCTCTACCTACACATTCAACTGCATCAACACAGTCTAATTCCTCTCCATCTCAATTGCATCACTCATCTTCTACTTCTTTTCATGTACAGAAATCACATAAGTGGCTGCTATGGCATCACAGACTAGGTCATCTTAGTGACAATGTTCTTAGAACTGCTTTGTCTTCCTTTAACTGTACAGATGTTTGTAATAAAACTACTCCTATCAGTCATTGTAAGCATTGTCTTAGTGGCAAAATGCATCAATTACCTTCAATAAATCTGATTTTGTTGCTTCTAAACCCCTTGAGCTCATTCATAGTGATGTTTAGGGTCCAGCCCCTGTTATGTCCATCAATGACTTTAGATATTATCTTGTTTTCATTGATGATTTTTCAAAATTCACTTAGCTTTATCTGCTTAAAAATAAATCTGAAGTGTTTGATGTTTTCAAGTACTTCAAAGCTTACATTGAAAAACAACTCAATACTTCCCTTAAAATTCTCAGAACTGATGGTGGAGGTGAGTATAACTCCACTGCATTTCGTCATTTCTGCTCTAGTCATGGCATTACTCATCAATTAACCTGCCCACGCACTCCTCAACAGAATGGCACAGCTGAAAGAAAACATAGAAACCTTGTTGAATGCTCCCTAACCATGCTCTCCCATTCTAGTTTACCCTTATCTTACTGGTCTTATGCAGTTTCCACTGCAACACATATCATCAATAGGCTTCCCACACCTAGGCTTCAAAATAAATCCCCATGGGAGGTGTTGTTTCAGTCCAAATCAAATTTACTTCACCTTAGAACTTTTGGCTGCACATGCTTTCCCCTTCTCAGGCCTTACAATAAGCATAAACTTCAACCCCATACCAAACCTTGTATCTTTTTGGGTTATCCTACTCACTCCAAGGGTTATATCTATCTAGATCCATCCAATCTAAGAATTTATATATCTAGGCATGTCTTGTTTAATGAACTTGAATTTCCTTCCTTACAATCCTCCTTTTCCACTGCCTCATCTTCCACTGCCTCCTCTTCCACTACCTCATCTTGCATTGCTCATTGGTTATCATTTCTATCTTAATTTCCTACGCAAACATTTTCCCCTATTCCCATTCCTACTCCTACAGACTCTTCTACTCCCACCTCAGCCAATCTGTCATTAGACACTCCAGAATCCATTCCTCCAACCACTGCTTCTCCTACTCCTCACACAGTCACTGCTTCTCCTCCCACATGTCCTATGATTACCTCCAACCCAAATTCCATTCCTATTTCCATAACCTTGCCTATTGTTGATGTATCTTTACCTACTGTTGATGTACCTGAACAGAACAATCATCCTATAGTCACTAGGTCTAAGGCTGGGGTCTTCAAGCCTAAAGCCTTTGTTTCCTCCAAATCCAAGTCTGCCTCTATTGATTACACTGTGACTAAGCCTCCTTCCTATAAAGTTGCTGCCTAGTATCAACAATGGTGTTCTGCTATGAATGAGGAATTTGACACTCTCACTAGACAAGGTACTTGGGTCTTGGTACCTTCTTCTCCTACTCAAAATGTTGTAGGCTGTAAATGGGTCTTCAAATTAAAACATAACAGTGATGGCAGCATTAACAGATACAAAGCTAGGCTTGTGGCTAAAGGGTTTCATCAGCAATATGGCATTGATTTTGATGAGACATTTAGTCCAGTGATCAAGCCTCTAACTGTCAAAATCATTTTATCCCTTGCTGTGCAATTCAACTGGCCTCTCAGACAGTTAGATGTTCGAAATGCCTTTCTTCATGGGTTCTTGAAGGAGGAAGTTTACATGGCTCAGCCTCCTGGCTATGTGGATTCAGCTTTTCCCAATCATGTGTGTCGCTTGAAAAAGTCCCTCTATGGTCTCAAACAGGCACCTAATGTCACGACCTAAACCTGTACTTAGCATTTAGAGCATGACCGGCATGTTACTATCAAGTTTACCTCGATACTAACACGAACCAACCTAAACTGAAGGTGCTTAACAAGAATTATTTCCTGTATACCTGCTTATTGTCTCGCATAAATGCCATAATATACAAAAATGAGGAAAACCTTGAAAATTCATTCATTTGAATTTTGCAAGATTACCACTTACTGGAAAACTTAAGGTATTCGTGTAAATATTACATGGCTAAACGTTTAGCAAAACTCTTATTTACAACCCTAACCCCAAAGACATACAGCTGGGATTCAAAGCAAACTAAAGTTTAGAATTACATCTGTGCTCAAGGATCAAGTATATCTTGATTCCTCCTATACAACAAAAGAGCTAAACTGCTATACAACAAAAAGGACTATACAATCTAACAAAAGAGAATCACAGAATCTTGCCACCTCTAACACTCTCGCTGCTTCCAGGAAGAACCTGTGCACTAAAATACAATAGGGTGAGCTGCGAAGCCCAGTAAGGTTTTTAAGCTCCATGGGCCTTTGATAAGAATACATGTAAATCAAACATTTTATGGATATGCCAGCTTTGATAAAATAGACTTGATACTATTCATATTGCTCTTGAACTAACTTATGAGCTCTTAGATGAAAATACTTCATATATTTATAAAAGGACATAATAAGAAATATAAACATAATTCAGCAACTTCATCTTTAAAAATCATTATCTCATAATCAATAATGTAATATAGCTGTTCATAACATATTGGTTAGTCTATATTCTGATAAGTCTGTACAGAGAAGGCCTCATCACATTTAGGTGCTCCGGTGTGTATGATATTGTCCTCTTTGGGAGGCCTGATGGCACATCCCCTCAAGGTTTTATTCCTCCCCGCCGTCCGTACACATTGGGGAGAAGGCCTTATTCAGATTAGAGTTACGGGCAACCCCATTTCCTCTACTTTAAATGGCCTAGAGTTACGGGCAGCCCCATTTCCTCTACTTTAAACGACCCACAGATAACATTTTCCATGGAAAGCCAATAATTAACCCCTACTGGCCGAGTTCAGATTACCAGAGGATATAACCCAAAATAAAACTTTCATACTTATACATCATACTGAAATTTCTCATTTTACTTGATATTTCATAATAATAGCATATCCACTTCATTCTTAAATATTATGTTCGTGATATAGATAATAGCATCAATATGCTAAAATTATCATGTATATAAGATTGAAACAACTCACGAACATATACTTACTTAAATCATGCTTATATGCAATATCTCTAATTAAAAGGTTTTCATACATAATAGTTTTCTAAACAATTTTTATACTTATCAAACGCACATGTCACATAACCCTTACTTGAAAACAGAAGACGCGAGAGATTTGTACCAGAGGAACTCAAGTGTCCGTGATCTCGTTTTCGTCACCTAAATGAAAAACCAAGACTTATTACTAACTACTCTTCCTAAATATATAAACTTAAACCTCAAACACAACCTAACTCTCAACTTAATAAAAACCTTAATTCCCATCACATAGAGCTACCCCAAGAACAAGGTACAATCATCAAACACAAATGCATACCAAAACATAGCGAAACCAAGGTATAAAAAAAATCCTCTATGATCTAAACATACCAAAAGATAAGCACATTAAATTATAGCTCAAAACATTAAACATAACTTCAAAATTAAATCCCCAAAGTTAAAGTTATCCTACACTGTTTACTGCTCATTTCAGCAGCAGATTCCTCATTTGTAAAATACAAATGGGCTATCAAAACACATCCAAATGTCATGAAAATTTACAGAGCTACTCCCCTGTATGTCTAGTTTATTCCGTATTAATTTCAAAGCCAAAGCATAAAACCACAATTTATTAAAAATCGTACAAGGCAACGTGCTCGAATCTGTCCTGACAGAAATTCATGCAACTTTGAAATTGAACCATTATTTTTGTATTCATCCAAATGCAGTGAGACCACTTCCATAACAACTATATATGTCTTAGGATTCATAAAAACTACTCCTAGCAACCTAATTCACAGCAAATGATTTAATACATATTTTTCTTCTTGTAAACCCCAAAGTGCAAGATAACTTTTCATATACATTATTAACTTTATAAAACTCATTTCTTCAAAAAAAAAAAAAAAAAAACACATATGTTTTATAATATCACAACATCAAAGTTTTTATGCACTTAAAGTAATTAAAATGATAACAAGCATATAAACCCATCAATTAATTATTCCATTAGGTTGGGATGTTACACCTAAGGCCTGGTTTTGAGAGGTTTTCTTCTCACCTTTTGCATTTGGGGTTTCAGGCATCACAGGCAGACTCTTCCCTGTTTATTCTAAGACATGGCAAGTTCTTGGTTTTCCTCTTGGTCTATGTTGATGATATAGTGCTCACTGGGAACAGCCCCTCTTTCTTGCAGTCTCTCATTCTCCAATTGAGTTCTGAATTTGAGCTTAAAGACCTTGGCAACTTACATTACTTCCTTGGTCTACACATCACAAGAACTTCCAAGGGACTCTTTCTCAATCAATCCAAATATGCCCATGATTTACTTCAAAAACACAACATGCTTTCTGCCAAGCCAGCCAAGAATCCCTGTGCTCCCAATCTCAGATTGGTTCCTACTATGGGTTCTCTACTTGCTAACCCTCATGAATATCGAAGTATTGTGGGCTCTCTTCACTATTTAACCTTTACTCGTCCTGACCTTAGTTTTGCCGTACATCAAGTTTGCCAATTCATGTCTGCTCCAGATGAAACTCATTTAATTGCTACCAAACGTATTCTCCGATATGTCAATGGAACAACCAATTTGGGAATTTTCTTTCGCCATGGCCCTTTGTCTCTCTTTGCCTTTTCTGACTTAGATTGGGCTGGAGACCCCTTTGATCGTCGCTCCACCACTAGAATTTTGGTCTACCTTGGTTTCAATCCTATCACGTGGTGTGCTAAGAAACAAGATAATGTTTCTCGTTCCTCCACTGAATCTGATTATCGTGCACTTGCCACCACTACCGCAGAGCTTTGTTGGATTCGCCAAGTCTTGAAGGATCTTGGCATCTTCCTCCCTTCTGCTCCCAAGCTCTGGTGCGACAATGTCTCCGCCCTTGCTATTGCCTCTAATCCTGTATTTCATGCTCAGACCAAGCATGTGGAGGTGGATTACCATTTTGTCTGAGAAAAGGTGCTTCGGCGCGATCTACAGGTTCATTATGTTGCTACTGGTGATTAGCTTGCTGACATTTTTACCCAAAGCCTTCCTTCTTCTCGGTTTCTCTATTTGCATTCCAAAACCATGGTTTCCATTGAACCCTTGGTTTTGAGGGGGGATGAAAACAGAGACAATGAATCTGACTCTGTGAAGAAGAAGCAACAGACTCCAACACTCCAACGGTAACATTTTGATTTAAAAGAGGGCTGGACTTAAAACGGTGGCGTTTAGCTAAATGAGATACGACACCGTTTTATGTTCTCTCACGCGTGTTTAGTATGGTGCTCCAAGCGACGTCGTTCTGATCAAAGAATTTGTCTTCCTCTGCGATGCACTTACTCTGTTCCTCTCAAGCTTCCAAAACCAGATATTTTGGTTACAAGATATTTATAGAATTTGTACAGCTGTATTGTCAGTTAGTTAGGAGTTTGTTAGAGTCAGTTAGTTAGAATCTTCTGGTGTAGTTACATGCTATGTAATGTATATATTGAGGATATTTGTTGTAATTGATATCAAGCAAGCTTAATAAAATTCAGTTTTCTTCATTCCAGTTTTTCTCTCTGTTTCTCAATTGTTCCTCCATTGATAAATCAATTGAGCTTGCTTTCCTTTCATTGCCTTCCCTATACACATGGACCACTTGGACCCGGGTGAACCTTTTCAGTAAGCACTTGCAATCATGTAGAAGAGGAGAATAAGGTTTATTAGTGGCTCTATTGGTAGTTAAAAGTTCAGCCACCAATTTTGCATCTAACTCCACAACCAAACTCTGAATTCCAAAACTCAAGGCAAGCTTCAAACCATCCCTCACAGCCCAAAATTCAGTAGTAAAACTGGTGGCAAATTCTATAGACCTTGGGAACCCTTTTACCCAGTTCCATTACAATCTCTGATTAGGCCACCACCCCCGGCCTTACCCGAATTTCCACATGAAGCCCTATCCGAATTAAGTTTGAACCATCCTTCAGGAGGCTTAAGCCATTGCACTTGGATTATGAATCTCTGTTTGACTATCCTTATATTTCCAACACAATAATAAAACTCCACAGCTTGATTGATGTAGTACCTACGCAGTTGAAGATTAAGAGGGGCATTCTCAAATACCACTCTATTGTGATGTTTCCAAAGATTCCATATAGCAAATGGGAAAATAATACTCCATGGAATGTTGTTGTGGTGCATCCATCTGTTATGGCAGTTCTCAAATAGCCAGTCACACAAACTTCGACTATGCAAAGGCGATAAAATGTGGGGAGCCCGTATCTTAGACCAAAACTGACGAGCAAACAAGCAGTCCCTCAAAAACTGCTCAATAGTTTCTTCTTGATTCTTACAAATATGGCAGAAAGGACTACAGTTAATGCCCTTCCCCACAAGAATCTTTCTCATCGGTACACTGTTATGCATGCACAGCCATAGATAGCTAATTATCTTAGGGAGAGCATCTAGTTTCCATATCCAAGCACCCTTAAAGCTATTACCTTCCCCGGTTTCAGTCATTATATTGAGATAAGCCGAGTTTGTTGAAAAATCCCCATCTTTCGTGAATTTCCACATCAATACATCTTCCTCACTTCCAAACTCTTGAACAGGAACAGCCCGAATTCTATCTTTGATGGAAGGAGGCAAATCAAATGACACTCTCTCCCACTTCCACTCATTATTAACCCAAAAATCTGCTATAGTTAAAGTTATATCTTCCCTTGTTAATGGTCCCACAATCAGATTCCTCAATGATTGCCCTTTAATCTAGCAATCCCCCCACACATTTTTTCTCGAGCCGTTCCCAATCCTCCACCAAATGCCGTTAGAAAAGGCAGGAAAACCAAGTTTTATAGAATTCCAATTTGAAGATGATGGAAAGGCATCCGGGTTAATGGAATTCCTTCTAGTATTGGAGCAATACTTGTTCAAAAGCACCCTTGCCCATAACGCCTGCTTTTCATGGTACATACGCCAGTTCAGCTTAGCCAGCAGAGCAATATTCTTTGCTCTGGCTACCTGAATCCCCAGCCCACCCTCTTCTTAGGGTTTAATGACTTTTTCCCATCCCATAAGATGTAATTTATGCTTTTCATTAGTAGAGCTCATAAAAAATTTCTGCTTATTTTATCCAATTTGTTACATAGTTGAACCGGGAGCGCAACTCCTTGCATGATGTAATTTGGGATTGCTAACATAACAGACTTCACCAATACCGCCCTACTAGCAAAAGACAAGAACTTAGTCTTCCATTCGGCAAGTTTATTCATAACCTGATCAGCCACAAAATTAAATTGCCTCCTTGATGCTCCTTGTGCTTGAGAGGGAATCCCAAATACTTCGCAAAGTTGCTGGTTTCAATCATATGCAGCTTTTCACACTCTCTCTCCTTCAAATCAGCTCTAACATTTGGGGAGAAAAAGATTTTAGATTTTAGATTTTACATAACTGATTTTCTAGCCAGATTCCAAGCAAAAAGTTTGAAGCACGTCCGGGATGGCTTCACAAGCCTCCTTAGTTACCTTAGCAAAGAGAATAAGGTCATCTGCCATAAAAAAAAAAGGAAAATTTTAAAATATTATAATCATCAGGAAAAAAAGCTATTTGTCAAGATTTTTATAATTATAATTCAACCCACTCCTCATAGGGTTGCCGACAAAAACATACAAATTTAAATATTCCGACACTCAATAAAAAATTTTAAAAAGAAAATGATAATGTGTTGGTGACTCGTGACTATGACCCAGAGTGGATTGCCTAGGGAATTGCATTTTTGCTAGCACTTGGGGAACGCATACGCGTGTTTTACCGGTTTTATTGTCGTTTTATGCATGACTTATGTCGTTTATTCTTTAATAGTTTAATGAACATGACAATGAAGGGTTTTCGGTCCATTCATGGCATACGTGGCTGGTATTTGTTCCTTACAAAAAGCACAACCTGCCACGCATTTTGTTTAATTTTTTGTTCTTTTACATTTTTTTTTTTTTAATTTGACTGGTTTCTTTTTTTATTTTTATTTTTTCAAGTTTCAACGACCAAACTTAGGGTAGGAACTAATAACATAAGAGCATTAATAACCGGTTTTGTATATGCTATATTAGTATTAAAGAACAAAAAAGCTCATTATCCAGTCTTGAAATTATAAAAAAATTTATAATTGTATTATAGTATCATCCTAAATTTATGATGGTACTGTAGCTCATTCACAAAATTAAAATAATTTTTTTACTCATTCACCTCAAAAGCATTTTTCACTTTCTCTCCCTCCCTGACTCACCACAAAATTAAAATACAGTTTTTTTTAATAAATTTTGAAGTATATATTTTATTGTGTAAATATATTATTTTAATGTGTTACATAAAAATATAAAAGTGGACTTGATTTAGGTTCAGTGCACTGGACCCAGTCAAATGGTGACACGTGTCCAAAAGTAGATTCATGTCATTATCTCAATAAGTCTAGTATTATTGGACACTAGACTTAAGCTTGACTGTCTATAAAATAGTATAATATAATATATATAGTAGTTTTTAAAATAGTAAAATGAAATATTTTATCGAAACGGACTAATGCATATGCCAAGAATATTATCGGGCGATTGTTTGATAATTCAATAGTTAAGTGCCAAGAATATTATTAGGTGATTGTTTTATAGAATTTTCAATTTCAATGCATTTGTCACAGTTTTTGACTATGTTCGAGTTTGTAATATGTTCTAGAAATTTAGACTCTTTTTTTTTTTTTTTTTCCTGAAAATAGAACGTTATTATCATGGAGTTGAATTTGAAGTCGGTTCAGTTCAGATTTTAATGCTTTTTTTTATTTTTGGTCTCTAATTTTCGCTGAAACTTCTAGTTGAGACCTGAGACAGCTTGAAAATTCTAAAATTCAAATGAATCTACCAAATTTGACCATGGGATTACCAAATTAAGCAATCCCACTGACCAACCAACCACTCTACAAAATTCGTTAATTACATCAACACTAAATGGAATATAATACAAATTTTCTGTTGTTATATCCATTTATATAAAGTATCAATTGAAGATACATATTATTGTTATTATTATTATTTTATATTTGAGGGCAGGAATTTAAACCTTAGATATGGGTGCTGGAAATTGAAGATGTTGGGTGCACGTGACACCCTTTGGATTCCAGCACACTATTAGTCAAAGCTCAATTGATGAGCTTGCTTCCTCAAGCTTCCAAAGTCAGCCTTTGGTTTAATGCAAAGCTGAGCAAGCATGGGGAGGTCTACTTCTCTTAATGAGAAGTGATGCAAGGAGAGTGGGACACGCTGAAGGAAAAGAAAAGAAGGAAAAAGAAACTAAGGCCATTCGGCCTTGTGGGAACCTGAAGCATAGAGTTGTTTTTGGCTTTTGTGAGTTGGCTATTATGAGAGAGCTGAAGCGACAGAGAGCCATTCGGCCATTGTGCGAAAAACACAAGAGCTTCACGAGGAGCAGTCCGTGTGAAGAAATAGAGAGAAAAACATTGAGAGCGTGAGAGAGTGAAAAAAAAAAGGAGACATTTTTTTTCTTTTCAAGTTAGTGCCCGTTTGATTGGGCTTTTTCAAGCTAAAAGTTGGCTTTTACAAAAAAGTGCCCCATTATTTGCGTTTAGTTGGAGTAAAACGCAACTTTTTAGAAAAAGTTGCGTTTTACTCCAACAAAGAAAACGCGCTGATCCAAAATGGAGGGGCTGCGGTCCATAAAGAAAAAGCTAGTGGGCATTTTCAATAGATCCGTTGAGGATCTTCAGAAATTACGAAATTGCCTCTCATTCCTCTCATTCTAGCAGGCGGACAAAATCCATCAGAAAACGTAAAAAAAAAAAAAAAAATCAGATCAGACAACAAATTTGGACAACAACAACAATCCAAACAACCAATTGAAATTAGATCAAATCAAAACAAAATCCAGTTCTTACAATAAATTTGGATCAGAACAACCAAATATGAGAAAAAAAAGAAGAAGAAGAAGAAGAAGAACAACAATCCGATCTGACCCAGTCGGTGGTGGGGAGGAGGATGAACGGCGGCTCGCACCTCGATATCCTCCGATCTCACCGCGCGCACCTCGATCTCCTCCGATCTCACCGCGCGCACCTCGATATCCACCGATCTCCACCGGCGTAGCTTGAACTCCACCGGCGCAGCTTGACCCGATCTCACTGGCGCTTCGGATTCTCCTCTCTCTCTCTCTCTCTCTCTCTCTGAGTGATAAATGTGTGGTTTTATCTTTTAAGTTTTATTATTATGTGATCGTGTGATTTTTTTTTTTTTAAATTCAAACGGGTGGTTTTTTTTTATAATCAAACTTGTGGTTTTGAATGGTTTTTTTTTATAATCAAACTTGTGGTATTTAATATTAAGAAATGGGAATTATGAAATGCTACTATAATATTTTCACAATAAATTTTAAGTAATTGATTGTTATTAGTTAATATTGGTGAGTAAAAAAATAATTGATAGTCTATTTTAGTTAATTTTTATATTTTTTACTAATTTAATGTTGTCATATAGATTTATTGTGAAATTTTTGTAAAAATATTGTGTCCATATATATATATAGATAATTAAAACAAAAAATTCTCTTTTATATATATATATATATATATCTTGTCCTTTTTGGTAATTTATAACTCAAACCTCTACTTTTATAAATGTTAGCCAAACACTCAACTTTTTTAAAAAGCACTTTTTAACAGTTTTTACCAAACACTTAACTTTTTGAAAATGCACTTTTTCATTATGCACTTTTTAAAAACTCAACTTTTTCATTATGCACTTTTACAAAAAGCTGAACCAAACTCACCCTTATACACAAGGAAAATAAATAGGTGGAGTTTTTATGGAGTTTTTGAGTGCTACGATCATGGAGAGTTAGAGTATTGAGAAGAAGATTTTGCTACTGCTTTGTGGTGAGATTGTATTTACTCCTTGAGATTTATTTGTTATATATCCTATTTATTGTGGACTCAAGTAGTCAAGTTTAGTATAAACTTGATAGTTGTAATCTTTATTTCATAGGAGATATTTTTCAGAGCTGCCTGTAGTTTTTTACTCTGCACCGAAGGGTTTTCCAAGATAAATTTGGTGTTTTTGTGTGATTGTGTTTATGTGGTCCTTGATGAATTTTTTTTTTTGTTTTTATAATATTACTATTGCTCGGTAGGTATATATTTTTAATTTGCAAAGACATTCCCCCCCCCCCCCCCAAAAAAAAAAAAACAAAAGGTCCCCCCCCCCCCCCAAAAAAAAAAAAAACAAAAGGTACATAATTAAAATGACGATGACTAAGTTAGACATAAAAAGTAAAACAATAGTAATTAAGTAACGTAGAAGAAGAAAAGAATGATAAAAATTTACTATTTGAAACCAATTATTGTACTGACTGTAAAAATTTTCTACTACGTTGCCGCTACGTAAGTGGTAATTATGAGTAGTCTCAAGACATCAAATTGCTCATCATCAACATTTTTGACCCTAGCAAAATAATTTGCAAGAACTAGTAAAATTCAAATCTTACTGGAGAGTTTCTTTACATGCTTGTTTAATAGTTGCTGATTAAGCAGAAAATAATTACTAAGGGGCAAATGGCCTTTCTTTTTTTGATAAAAAGGGGCAAGTGACCTTTGGTTCATCTATCTAATTATAAAACTAGCTCTTGAAGTCCAATTTGGTGACTCCTGTTGGAAAGTATAGCAAAGCCAATTAAAAAATAAAATAAAACCAAACCAAGTTTAGCTACTCTAATAAAGCATGGACGAGAACAAAGCTTTTCCTATCACAAAAAAGAAAGAAGTAGTAGAAAGCCGGAAATCATAGCGCCTAAAAATATTGGGGCTAATGGAAGATTACACTGATTATAATTATTTTATACATGCTCTTTCAACTTTTACATGATGGAGAGCAAAGAATAAGGAAAGAAAGAGTATGTTGTGGTTGATATTTTGCTCAACAAATTGGAAAAGACAAAAGAAGTTTAAAAATGGAGTATGGTATCAATGCCTTTGGTGGGTAAAATACTTTATAATTACTAAATTCTATATATAAATCATAAACTAGAAGAGCTGCAAAGCAAGTGATTAATAAAATAGTAAACTAACCAATAAATTTCTTCATGTCAAAGTATATTGCACATTTCATCACTTTAGACATTGGAATATTCCAAAGTTCCTTATTAGGTTAATGCCCTTTTCAAATTCAATGAACTGATGAAGTCACTTTAAAGGAAAACTTGGTAAAGGGAATACGCTGCAGTCATATCAATGACATATCAACTTCACTGTAAGATGGTTGAAATGAAATTGAGCTCAAGTTTTGAAGACGGGTTTTGGACACAATCTGTTTTTATATCACACCTAGTTGTCTACTCAGTTCCAGCACGTATTCTTAATTTCTTATATTGGGTTTGACATCAATTTTGAGAAGTTAGAATTTAGAAGGACGTGATTAAATGTTTTAATTTATCATATTTCAATTGTTTAAATTTTTTGAAGAATCAGTAATATTTAAAATGAGATGCATAATAAGAGGTCGATTATAAAAGTTCATAATATTATAATAATCACAATGCATTTTTCCGCTAATCCAATTTTTGAGCACTCTGCATGCACTTCCTCCATCCCCTAGATCCCATCTTTGTTTTCACATTCCTAAATCAGTTGGGTCCTGTTAGAGTCAAAGAGATATGAAATGTTTACCATATTCAAGCTTAGTTTATCAGGACCATTTCCCATAAGGCCATAACAAAAAATTCCAGGTAAATGAATATTGGACACCGGTCAATCTATGAGTTACTAAATTCTTCTAATGGGTTGTCTTGATGTTGGACGTGTCTAATTTTTCTATCCAATCTCACTAGCGAGTACCTATTTATTCTTTTATTGAGGGCTAGGAGTTCGAGTTCAAGATAATGAGTGAAACAATGCTTGCGATGAGGCAGGAGATAAGATAACGTTTGGGGTAGCCACACAGGACTGTCTTTTTTGATGAACCAAAGAACTATCTTGGAGTATTGTTTCATGAGGATTGGCATGTGTTATGGGGCAATACCTCTTGCTTCACACACACATACCAAAGTTATTGAATTTGGCTTAAACTATATAGCTTTTCCACGATAATATCTAGCAGTCACTTACGCTTTGTTTGGTTACAAATGAGGGAAGTGGAGAGAAAAGAAATGAATAGTAACAAGGAAATGAGAAAGAAAAGAAAAGAAATCAATTCTCTTGTGCATGTTTGGAAATAGGGAGAGAAGGGGAAAAGAAAAATGAAGAATGTATTTCTTTTTCCTTTGTTTGGTTTGCCCTATGGAAGGAAATGAAAAGAAATTTTTTTTTTTTTTACTTTTATGCCCGTATAAATGTACACGATACATAAAAGTTATGGACAAATATGTAACTTCATGTCATACTATATTATTTATGTTGATCCCATTTTTTTAAAACCATTTTCTCCCTTCAAATCCTCCCAATTTGGATGGATTGCAAATATGTGGGCCTAGCGGAAATGATTTCTTCCATTTTATTTATTCCATGGTAACCAAACAGAGGAAATGATTGCATTTAAGTTTAACTCCATTTTCTATTTGGCCCTTTACATTTTAAGAACATAACAGTTCAAAAATAAAACAATTCCAAACTTTAAGGGCCAAAGATATACTTTATTTTTAACTCTTTCAAACACAATAAAGTTACACCACCCCATTATATTATTATATACATAGGGGACCATAACCTCTTTACATCTTTTTTCCCTTATACATCAATGTGGACTAACAATACTACTAATAGGAATTAATGTACCTTCTTATTATTATTCTTCTAGTTGATCATATAGGATTCCAAAACTGATTAGAAACCCTCAAAACTTAATTAGACTTAACAATATCTTATATTTGGATCATCGTCAAGGAACAAAAAGTATAGATTTTGTTTCCAGTTTCCTGTCCTCTCTGTTTTTTAGCAGCATTACTTTCACCTTTCTTGACTTGTACAACCTATTATTGTATTTTCAGAACTTGTACAATGTGTTATTGTCAAGATTTAGAAAAGCCGTTTAACTCTTATCAAGGATCACTGCTGAGATTTTGCTCTAGTAAAGGTTCCGATCCTAACTTGAATAACATATGCTACTAGCTAGAGCTTTTGTCCAAAGTCAAAAAGAAGGCGGACAAGGATACAAATAACTGTAGCTTAAAAGCAATTGGATTTGTGGTAGAATAGAGAAAAATATTTGCTCCTATAAATATTAGGATTTTTTATAGAAGAAAAACAATGATTTCATTAATGAAGGTTGATAATATCGGCCTCTAATGAAGTAATGATATTTGATGGTACATCTTTCATCCAAACTTGGAATTGTGAGATGAAAATTGCTTGTTTGACAAGCGAGTGAGTTACAGTATTACAATGTTTGCAAATATGCGAATAATTTAACACTAACAAGTGGAAGGCAAGATACTATTAGAATTGTGATATGGAAATTGCCTGTCTGACAAGCGAGTGAGCTACAGTATTACAATGTCTGCAAACATGTGAATAATCTAACATTAAAAAGTGGAAGGCAAGATACTATTACGATCTGGATCATCATCATATTCTTCTCAGTCCAATTAGGCTACTTGGTTGTCTGCTATATAAGCTGTAGTGTTTGGGCAAACCCACGCCAAGAAACTAATAATTAGGTGATGCCACCTTGACCTAATTATCACCCTTGTCACTAAAACATTTTTCCTTTTTAGGTCAGACGATTGGGACAATTCCATTAATTTGTAACAAGAGTTTGAGATTTGGAGAGAATATTTCTTGTAAGGAGGAAGTACAAATCAAGAGCTAGCCTAGCATGTTCTAGCTATTCAACGTTAATTGTTTTGTAGGCAAGAAGGAAGCTATATTTGCGTACCCGATCTGAACTAGAATTGTTGAGCAATAACAATGGCTTCCTAATCAGATTAGACCACTACTGGTATGGCTATAAAACTTCATGACACAATAATTATTCTGATTATCGGTGAGATAATAATCACTAACAAAAAGAAGAAGCGGCACATCCATATATAATGCAGCAACCAAGCTGGCATTATTGGTTGAGGAAATTAGATATGAGCCATGCAATGATAACTTTTAAATAAAAATTATATATATATATAGAGAGAGAGAGAGAGAGAGAATAAAAAAACTCTAAAAAATATGATCACTAACCAAAAAAAAAAAGTCTCATTGCATGCGCAAAGCGCGTGTGATGAGGCTAGTATATATATAATGTTATTGATGAGACAAAAATCACATTTATTTATATATCAATGCATAAACATTTTATAGTAAAATTAATTAATTAATTAATTTTTTTTTACATTTTTAACTTGAACATCATAAATATATTTAGAATAATGTTAGAGATACAAACTTTTTTACTAAAAAATTTACAAACTGCTGATATGATGAGTGATTATTGGTAAATAAAAAAGTTATGTTAATGGCAGGTCTAGATAAAAACCACTAAGAAGTTAGCCACATTAACAATTTGTAAAAATATTATAAAATAATTTGTGGTGTAGCATTACTCATTTATTTATAATACCGGATTTAATTGTAAGTACCCAATTATTTAAGGGGTTTCTCTTGTTTGGATTCCTCATTTTTAAGTTCAAAAAAGCCTCTACTCCCTTATGTTTAAGCAGAGACAAAACTAAAGGACAATCTGGTAAAAATGCAACTTTAACTCCCACTAAAACATTGCCTAAAAAATAGGATCACTCTCCTATTAATTTTTAAATTGCTCTATCCATTTATAAATTAGATTTTCAAAATAAAAATTATATATATATAGAATAAAAAAACTCTAAAAAATAGGATCACTAACCAAAAAAAAAAAAAAGCCTCATTACACGCACGAAGCTCGTGTGCTGAGGCTAGTATATAAATAATGTTATTGATGTGACAAAAATCACATTTATTTATATATCAATGCATAAACATTTTATAGTAAAATTAATTATTTTTTTTCTTTTTACATTTTTAACTTGAACATCATAAATATATTTAGAATAATGTTAGAGATACAAACTTTTTTACTAAAAAATTTACAAACTGTTGATATGGTGAGTGATTATTGGTAAATAAAAAAGTTATGTTAATGGTAGATCTAGATAAAAACCACTAAGAAGTTAGCTACAATAACAATTTGTAAAAATATTATATAATATTTTGTGGATGTAACATAACTCATTTATTTATAATACCAGATTTAATTGTAAGTACCCATATGTATGTGTGTGTGTGTTCTTTCTCCATCTTGTGACAATGGAACATTATGGCACAGCCGCACAGACATCTTGTTAATTGTGACAATGGTTAGGTCTTCTTTGTTTTTTTTTTCCTCCTTTTCTTTTTTGAAGGATTTTTTCTCATTACCGAAAAAAAAAAAAAAAAAGGACACCAAGCATGGGGCTGAGATTGAGTGAATTTGTAGGGCCAATCTCGAACTCCAAATTTGGGCCCGAAGTCTTAGGCCGACAAATTTTGTCTTAAATGCCTGCTAGAAGTTCGGCGTGGGCCACGATATGAACATCTTTATTTGAAATGGGTCACAAGTATAGACTATTGAGCATACCGTAGATGTTAGGTAGTTCCAATGGGTTCCCAGTGTGGGCCGAAAAAGAAGAAGAAGAAGAAGAAGAAGAAGAAGAAAGTATAGAAGACGTGGGAATATTAAATTTGACAAATTTGAGTTTATTTGGTAATAGTACTGTGGACAACAAAATCAGGTTATTTGAAAGTATGACTAATAAACCATCTAGAAAAATAGTAAAGTAAAAGATATAGCTTCAAAAATCAAACGGGCAATAATTCAATGGGCTGAGTTGGGATGAGTGGTTCTAGGGACGGACCCATGTTAGGGCAGAGGGGGGCCATAGCGCCCCCCCTTCCCCTCCCCCTCCCCCTCCAATTTTGAAAAAGAAAAAATATAGCACTATATATAAAAATTTTCCCTAAAAAATATATTTTTGGCCCCCTTCCTTCAAAATCTTTACATTTTAACTCGTGAAAACTAAAAAGGAAATTGCAACATCCTTTTGCCCATTGCATATTGATCCAAAAATATGAAGTCCGTGAAAACTATGATAAAATGCGTGCAGTGGATAGTATTGCTTGTTTGTAGGTTTATTTTTATGAATTATTAACTACTTTTAGAAAACAGTTTATTTACATTAATGTTGTTGTAACTTGTGGGGTATGTTTGTTTGGTTTATTTTTTGGACTAAATTTTGGAACGATAGAGTTATATAACATGGAAATAATGAAACTTTGACTTGAATTGTTGATGATGGGAAAATTATCTATAATATTTGATTTTTTTAAAGAGAAAAAAATTACAAATAATTTGAAGCTGATAATGCAACTGTGCGCACCCAAATACAGCAACTGGCCTTGAAGGGTGTATTGTGCTCACAATCTATTTGTATTGTGGGCTTTTGTGTTTCCTACAATGGGTTAATTCAGTGCTCGGCAGCCCTAACGCCCTATATCTCCTTCCTCTTCCTCTTTTTCTCTCTCGTTTTTCCCAGCCCCCCTTCCATTGATCCCCCCTTCCCTATTTATAGTTACAGCTTGTGGGATTGCTACGATCATTTTCTAGTTTAGTGGATGGTGAGGTCCAATACCATTCCACCTAAGTGGATGGCTAGTTATGAGTGAAAAGAGAACGATGGTGGCATTGGAACTTGATTCCACCGCCATGTCCGTTTCCCGGCAGAAGGGTTCCCAAAGCGACGAAGGCATGGTCCGGTACCGACAATCTTGGTTGGGGGTTAGGTAGAGAAAAAAGAACGATAGTAGCCTTGGAACTGGTACGGTCAGTAGGCTTGATGCCCAATGGCACCGGATATGCCGTGCATATAAATGCGGATTAGGTCTTGGAGAGGCATTTACCCGGAGCGACGAGGTTTACCACTGCCGAGCATATCATGGGTAGTTTCGCTTTTGCCTTTAGGACGCCCGGTGCGCATTTGGCCTGTCCGGGGTAAGCCCGTTTTACTGATAACTGTTAGGACCCTAAGTGGACAATCGTTCGTGTGGGCCTATGGGCGAATGGGCCTGGATTAGGACCCTAAGCGGATAGTCGTTCTTGCGGGCCTATGGGCGAATGGGCTTGGAAGGGCGATGCCCCTAAAATAGCCCCTCCCTTGATTCATGCACGGTACTCGGTGATGAATCAAGGTTTATGAGACCAGGTGTCGGCGAAATTATCAGTTACCTTTCGTATGCGCAGTTAGGGCAATTGCCGAGGATTTTACGAAAAGTCATGTCGCGACAGGCTGTCACTTCTGTAATTATGACCCGTTAGTTGGCGAATCGTTAGATGGCAACAGACCGACAGTTTGTAAGCCGTGCCCACACTTATGGGCAGTTTACCCAAGAAAAAGCTTGGTAGAGTGGGATTTGGGGTTTCTTTTTCCCGCTTCTTCCCTCATTAATTGCCCCTGCGCCTATATATTCCCCCTTTCAAGTCCTCATTTCACTTTTTGCGCTTCCTCTCAACGTCTTCTTTGCAAAGCATTCTTCGTGCAAAGAGCACTCCTCCAGTTCTTCATCTCTTAGATTCCCAAGTAAGTTTGTTTTACTTCTTTCTCCTCTTTTTCCACTTCCTTTCTGCTTTATACCTCTAGGAATGGGTTTTTCCCATCTTCTGACCCCTGGGGCAGCCTTGGCCAATTTTAGAGAGACCTTTGGTATCCCTAAGGATATAGACATTGCATACTGTAAGGAGAGTGACATTGCTCTCGAAAGGGTTGTAGGCCGAAACGTCATCTTCCTTCCGTTGATGTCCATATTAGAGGGAGGTGTTAGGTTCCCCTTAGACCCCCCTCATTATAAGTACTCTAGGGTTCTACAGCCTGTGTCCCGACCAACTTCCTCCCAACTTTTATAGGGTTGTCAGTTGCGTTAGCCGACTGAACCAGTTGTTCAGGCTACACCTGAACCACCACGATATTAATTTTATGTACAAATTGTGCAGGAATTTTTCGAAAGGCTACTACTTAAAGACTAGGGATACCTGAGTCCGGCTGATATCCTGCCTGCCGGACTCAAATAGGGATTCCGCCGAGGAGTTCGTACGGGTGCGTGGCAATTGGCTCGCCGGGGAGCTACACTACCCCCTTACGCCTCGCGACGTTGGTCAGTACCGAGACCTCTTATTCATTTCAGATTTATGCTTTATTTGCGTGTTTAACTGATCGTTGTCTTTTTGGGCTTGTTGCAGAATCGAAGAGGTTTTTGCTGAACATAAGAGTCATCCACGCGCGAGATCTGAACTTTGTTCTCAGGTCAAAAATTTCGTGCACGACGACGGGCAGCTCAGGGCGTCCCATCTAATCCTCGGAGTAAGCCCCGTGTACACCACTTGCCAGGATTTCGGCCAAGCGCTTTTGGTCGACAGCCCCCTTATGTCGTACATTGACGTCCGACACAAGCAATTCCTCCCTCCCTCGCTCACGGTAGGTGAGGCTCGAGATTTGGGCCCCCGCTACACGACTGCAGACGACATTCCACTGGTCAGGGACGAGTCTGCTGAGCACGTGTCTCAAAATCGGAGGAGGCACAAGGCCATCGAACAGCCGGGAAACGATCCCCTAGTAGCTGAGGAAGGAGCCCCCGAACAAGTTGTCGCTGCACCCGTCCAACCAAAGAAGATCGTGAAGAAAAGGACGATGACCCTTTCCCGGTTTATACCCGACGCCGACCAGTCCACCCAGCCTCTTTCCTCAGTGGGCAAGAGCTTAGTGCCTCAGCCCATTAGTGACGCTCGAAAAAGAAAAAGGGCCGCCGAGAAGAACGTCGCCGTTCCTGGCGATGGGCTGCCGAAAACCCCGATCCGTCCTAGGGGAGGGGTGACGATCCAAGAGCAGCGAGTCATTACCCCTTCTCCTACCTAGGTTGGGGCTGACGTGGCGCCCTTCCCTTCCAACGAGGTCGGCTGAAGGCATACCTTCACGCTCAGTGGGGGGCCATTGCCGACGACAGCCTGCGTCTAGAGATGGGATAAAGGCGATGGAGGACGGGTGGCCCAGAGCTTGACACAGGGTCTCCTATTGCCCGAGGATGTGCATATTTATTTGGATGAAGATGACGAGTCGCTTGCCAGGCGGCTACAATGGCATACCATCGTGGTAAGGTTTTTAGCTTTTTATCATGTTTGACAATGTGTAGGAGTTTGCCTAACTTTAACACTTTGCCATCATTGTGCTCGTAGGCGGCGCAACTGTCTTCCATCATGGACGAGAGGTTGAAGGAGGGGGCTGAAGCTACTAAGCGGGCACTGGAGTTGAGGGCTGCCGCGGAGGTTTTGGGTGAGGAGAGGGCAGAGGCTACTAATGCTATGGAAAGGAAGGCGGTGGATGCCGAGAAGGCAAGGCAGACCGCAGAGAACTAGTTGGGAGCCCTAACGACCAAGCTAGAGGAGACGGAGCTCGAGCTGGCTAAGGTGAACAGTTTGAACCTGGTCCAAGCCGACCAAATCACCTCATTGAAGGACGCCCTCGAAGCTTGTGAAGACAAGTGGTACAACGTGGGCTTCACGGAGGTGGAAAACTCGGTGGAACCCATTGTCCAACAAGCTCGGCACCACGGCTTTGGTGAGGGTTGGTTGGCCGCCCTTCAAGCTGCAGGGGTACCAGAAGGTTCCCTTTTGTGGGACCCTAAGCAGACTCCTTATCCTGCTAACCTTCAGCCTGTGTAGAGCCAGACGGGGGCTGAGGATGAGGACACGCCGAGCTTGAGGGACCTCGTGCAAGCGATTGATTCCCATGTGGAAATGGTAGATTTGGAGGCCGTGAGCAACGCTCATATGGGAAACGATAATGGGCCGAACCAGGCTCCCTCCACTGCTCAGCTTGCGGATGAAGGCCCTAGACAGTTTCTTGCCTAGACTCTCCCTTCTGACCCCCAAGCGTGATGACAAGATGAAGATAAAGCCCTCCTTTTACAGCTTTATTTTGTTTTATTTTATTCCTCATAAAAGCCCAGATTGCCGGGATGTGGTGATGAAACAATTGAACTACTACTTCGGCAGTTTTAATTCATGCTGTTCGGTTTTAATTTTCATTGCCGTAGTTTGAATGCATGTGTTTTGTTTTTCCTTTCACAACTCTTTTACACATCTAAGCTTGTTTTGGAAATTGTTCATGTACGGTTGTGATCGGTTCTAATGATTATACCTTGCACAATCTTAGATGTACGGGGATAATCAAGCCACTGGTGGGCTTGTTCCTTTAGGAGCCGATTAGGTTTTATGGGATAATTGCGGACTAGACAGGTTTGGGTGATAGTACTCAAAGTTTTCCATTTGCTCGGTGATAGGGTCGAACCATGGTTGGGTTCTGTCCTTTGAAAATAGTGGTAAGGTTTCCACTTGCCCAGTGATAGGATCGAACCGAGGTCAGGCTTCTGTCCTTAGAAAATAGTGGTAAGGTTTCCACCTGCTCGGTGATAGGATCGAATCGAGGTCAGGCTTCTGTCCTTAGAAAATAGTGATAAGGTTTCCACCTATCCAGTGATAGGATCGAACCGAGGTCAGGCTTCTGTCCTTAAAAAATAGTGGTAAGGTTTCCACCTGCCTAGTGATAGGATTGAACCGAGGTCAGGCTTCTGTCCTTAAAAAATAGTGATAAGGTTTCCACCCGTACGGTGATATGAATCTAGCCGGGGACGGGCTTCTGTCCTTAGAACATAGTGGTAAGGTTTCCACCTGCCCGGTGATAGGGTCGAACTGAGGTCAGGCTTCTGTCCTTAGAAAATAGTGATAAGGTTTCCACCCGTACAGCGATATGAATCGAGCCGGGGACGGGCTTCTGTCCTTAGTGGTAAGATTTCCACCTGCCCGGTGATAGGATCGAACCGAGGTCAGGCTTCTGTCCTTAGAGAATAGTGATAAGGTTTCAACCCGTACAACGATAAGAATCAAGCCGAGGACAGGCATCTGTCCTTAGAACATAGTGATAAGGTTTCCGCCTGTCCAGCGATATGAATCGAGCCAAGGACGGGCATTTGTCCTTGACAAATACTGACTTGTTCTTTATTACTTTGTTCACACTTATTGATTAAAAAATAAAAAGAATGCAGTTTCGCGTGAAAAATATTCACAGGCATTATATTGACACGTAGTGATCAGTGCTAAAACTTCTTAAGATTACAAACATTCCATGGATGGGGCAGTGGTTTCTCGTTCATATCTTCCAAATAGTAAGCTCCCACGCCAGTAATGGCTGTTACTCGGTATGGCCCCTCCCAAGATGGGGCCAATTTCCCCGCGTTACGGTCCCGAGCGTTCCCCACAACTTTTCATAGGACCAAATCTCCAGCGACGAATTCTCTCTTCCTTACGTTCTTGTTTTATCTATGGGCGAGCTTCTACTGGTACTGTGCCAATCGGATCGTCCCCACTTCACGGCACTCTTCCAATAGATCTAGCCGGTCCAGCAATAGTTTGTCGTTCTCGACTGGGTTGAATTCAGCTACCCGGGTACTGCACAAGTTTATCTCGGCTGGAATGACGGCTTCTGCTCCAAAAGCCAGGGAAAAAGGCGTTTCTCTCGTAGATCTCCTCGGGGTTGTCCGGTAAGCCCAGAGGACACTTGGTAGCTCTTCGGCCCACCTGCCCTTGGCGCCGTCCAGCCTTCTCTTTAGCCCGTTGATAATAGCCTTGTTCATAGCTTCGGCTTGGCCATTGCTTTGCGGGTATGTCGGGGTGGAGTACCAGTTTCGAATGCCAAGGTTGCTACAGAATTCACGGAAGACCTTGTTGTCGAATTGCAGCCCGTTATCCGAAACGAATGATTTCGGCACCCCGAATCTTGTTATGATGTTCACCCGTATGAACTTTTTAACGTCTATGTCCCGGATGTTTGCCAGTGCCTCTGCTTCCGCCCATTTAGTGAAATAATCCACCTCAACCAACACAAAGCTTCAGTTCCCAATTACTCGGGAAAAGGGCCTGATTATGTCCAATCCCCACTAGGCAAAGGGCCATGGACTGCTGACGGGATTCAGGTTCCCTGCAAGCTGATGGATCATTGATGCGTGTTTTTGGCATTGTTTGCATCTTCGTACATATTCAAGGGCGTCCTTCTGCATCTACGGCCACCAAAATCCTTGAGTCATTGCCCGATGGGCTAATGATTGTCCACCAACGTGACTGCCGCAGAGGCCCTTATGGAGCTCGGTTAGAAGGCCTTCTGTCAGGCTGGGGTGTAAACATTGCAAGTATGGACCCCCAAAATACCTCCGATGCAGCTTCAGACTATGAGATAGCCAATATCGAGGAGCGTTCTGCCGTACTTTGGCTGCTTCCTTCTCGTCCTCCGGGACTCAACCCTCGGCTAAAAACTCGACTATGGGGTCCATCTAACACCTCTCGGTGGCCGTGGTTTGTTATACCTCCGTTTTTGCCTTGATGCTCGGCTCCTTCACCAGTTCTATCCTGACGAGCCGTGGGAGTTCACTGTCTATTGAAGATGCTAATGTAGCCAGGGAGTTGGTGTGGGGTTCTGTCCTCTCAGGATTTGCTCTACCTTCACGCTCGAGAAATGGACCAAGGCCTATTTTACCATCCGCAAGTATTCGGCCACCCGTGAATCTTTGGCCTCAAAACTTCCCTGCACCTGGTTCACAATGACTCGAGAGTCCGAGTACACCTCTACTTCCATAGCCCCTAAGTCCGCGGCGACTCTTAACCCAACCAACAGCGCCTCGTACTCGGCTTCGTTATTGGAGGCTCTAAATCCCAGTCTAAATGATTGTTCCAACCTTATTCCTTCCGGGGTGATGACCACAATCCTAGCCCCCGCTCCTACCGTGTTGGATGCACCATCCACGAATACCTTCCACGGCTTAACCTCCACTAGGCAAACAACATCCGAACTCTTCAGTGAGAATTTGGTAATAAAGTTTGCCAGAACTTGTCCCTTCATCGAGTTCCTTGGCCTGTACTTGATGTCAAAAGAGCCTAGACGGGTCTCCCATTTAGCTATCCTCCCGGTGAAGTCTGATATTTTCAGTAGCGATTGAAATGGGTATTTAGTTAGAATATAGACGGTGTAAGCCTGAAAGTAGTGGGGCAGTTTCCAAGTGGAATGCACTAGAGCCAATACCAGCTTCTCTAGTGGTAAATACTTCGTCTTAGCGTCTACAAATGTTTTGCTTACGTAGTAGATCGGCAATTGCACACCATTATCCTTCAAAAGGACCGCGCTGGCCGCGTGCTCTGATACCGAGAGGTACATGTAGAGGTCTTCCCCGGGTTCTGGGGCCTTCAGTGTTGGGGTTCAGCCAAGATATTCTTTTAGGTCGTGGAAAGCTTTGTCGCACTCCTCGTCCCACTGGAAACCCTTCCACTTCTTTAATAGCTGGTAAAAAGGGCGACACCGATCAGCAAACTTGGATATAAACCGGTTGAGGGCAGCCAACATGCCAGTTAACTTCTGGACCTCTTTCGGATTGCTCGATGGTCTGAGGTGCCTCACAGCTTCTATTTGCTCTGGATTGACCTCGATACCTCGCCTTGAGACTAAATATCCCAGGAATTTGCCGGAACCTACACCAAAAGTGCACTTGTCGGCGTTGAGTCGAAGACGGTGTCACCGCAGTGTCTCAAATACTTCTTTCAAGTCACCGACATGTTGTCCTTCCTATTTGCTTTTTATCACCATGTCATCAATGTACACCTCGATCGTTCGCCCGATCTTATCCCTGAACATCCTCGTCACCATCCGTTGATAGGTAGCCCCCACATTCTTTAGTCCAAACGGCATTACCGTATAATGGTAGTTGGCATCGGGCGTTATAAACATAGTTTTTTCCTGATCCTCGGCGGACAAAACAATCTGGTGGTAACCTTGGAAGGCGTCTAGAAAACTCAATTTGGGGTGTCCATATATCGCATCAACCAGCTGATCAATTCTCGGCATAGGAAATGGATCCTTCGGGCATGCTCAGTTTAAATTGGTGAAATCAACGCAAACCCTCCACTTGCCACTCTTCTTTCTCATCACCACGGTATTGGCAAGCCATTCAGGGAAGAAGTTTTCCTTTATGGCCCCCGCTTCCCTTAATTTCCCCACTTCCTGCCTTACGGCCTCGGCGTGCTCTTTCGCTGACCTCCTCGGTCTCTGCTTTCTAAGAGGGCATAAAGGATCCACGTTGAGCTTGTGAACTAAAAACTCGGGGTCGACCCCCAGCACTTCATATGGACTCCAAGCGAACACTTCCATATTCTGCACGAGAAAAAGTAATAGCTCCGCCTTGTCTTCACCCCCTAAGCCTGCCCCTATCTGAAAATGCCTATCACCGTCTGGTAGGATCCTCACCCTCAGCACGTCCTCGGCTAGGGGTGGCAAAATTGGACACGACCCGTGAACCCGACACGACACGACACGAAATTAGCAGGTTATGGGTTGAGGCTTAATGGGTTCGTGTCATATTTGGGTTGACACGATGAACCCGTTTGATAAACGGGTTGGGTTAGGGTTTAAACTATGGAACCCGTCTGACCCGTCTGACCCGTTTAATTAAATGAAATTTTACCAATATACCATTCAAACTATAGGTATATAAACTTATTAGTTGTTGTAGTTTATTTTCTTTGACGTATTGTGATTGATTATTTATGATATTGAGATATGTTTTAGTTTTGAATGATTATTTGTGATATAATTACTCATTAGTTCTAAATTTTATATTTAAAATATTTATTTGCTTGTTTTTCCATAAATGTTTTTCTTTATTTTGATAAAATCAGATAAACAGGTCGACACGACTGACCCGTTTAATAAATGGGTCGTGTTAGGGTTGAGGAATCTTGACCCGTTTAATAAACATGTCGGGTTAGTGTTGACCCATATAGTCGGATACGTATGAGTTGACACGACACGAACCCGACACGCGAACACGAATTGCCACCCCTATCCTCGGCATTGTTGACCCCCGCTTCCACTTGGGGTTGCTATAATTGCTATAAAGCCTTCTCTTGGGCGGGCTCTACCTGCCCGTCCCCCTTGTTTACGGCAGCCACTAGGCACTGCCAGGCCGCTTGCTGGCTGCCTCTTATTATTGCAATTCCGTCTTCCATGCGAAACTTGGCTTTTATGTGTAGTGTGGAAGGCACAGCCCCCATTTCGTGAATCTAGGGTCTTCCGAGGATTACAGTGTACGGCAAGTAAGATGCGACCACTATGAACGTTACGGTCAGCTCATTTCCTTCCATTCTGACTGGAAGTGAAATCCTCCCTTTCGGCACCACCACGTGGCCATTGAACCCTATTAGTGGTGCGTCATACTCAGATAAGTCCTATTTCCTCAGTTCGAGCCCCCTGTACAGGTCGGGGTACATCATGTCTGCTCCACTTCCCTGGTCTATCATTATTCTTTTTACTACGAACCCTCTTATACGGGCCGCGACCACCAAGGCATCGCCGTGTGCCTGGATGGTGCCCCTTAGGTCGTCGTCATCAAAATCAATGGGCTGGTTGGCGCCCCTTAGCTTCTTCCTAGGACACTCGCCCGTGCTTCCTTCTACCGAGGTCACAGATAGGGCCTCCTTAATCGGGAACTCCCTCGGAACTGCATGGATGACTTCTATTATTCCTAAAGGAGGGGGGGGGGGGGATTCCCGCGAGTATGGTCATTATTCTCGGCATCGCGGTTTCTTGTAGCTACGAATTCTTTAAGATGCCCGGCATTCACCAACTGCTCCAAGTGGTCCTTCAGCACCCTACATTGCTCGGTAGTGTGGCCCTTATCCTTGTGGTATGTACAATACAGATTTTGGTTTCACCCGCCATCCTATTCGGCCATCTGAAGTATGGTTCATTTTTTATTCGATCGATAATCCTATAGATCGGCTCCTTGAAGGCTACATTCACCCCTCTTGTTCTCGGGCTGAGCTCTTGAATCCTCAGATCCCTCTGCGGTCTAGGTTGGAAGCCACCGTTCCAAGGATAATTTATTATTGTGGCCTTTCCCTTATTCTGCAACCGGTCGTCCTCCAACCGCTTATACTCCTCTATGCGTCTCATCAGTTGCCTCATATCCTCGGGGGGTTTTCTCGTCTATGATTCCCTTAGTCCCGATCCGTCGGGCAATCCTATGCGAAAGGTACTTGTCGCAATCTTCTCATTGCCCCCGCCGATCTCATTATACAGCTCCTAGTACCGGCTGGCATAGTTATGAAGCGTCTCTCCGACCCCTATTTTCATCGACAATAACGCGTCCACGGGCTGAAGAACCCGGCTGCAGGTCATGAACCGTACTCCGAACTCCTGGATTAGTTCCGAGAAACTGTGAATCGATCCCTTCTTTAGCCCGTTGAACCACCTCAGAGCTGTGGGACCAAGGCTCGAAGGGAAGACTTTATGCATCAACGCGTTGTTATGGCCGTGCAAAGACATCATCTGGATGTAGTGGCTCATGTGTTCTACCGGGTCTGTCTTTCCCGTGTAAGAATTGAATGGTGGGCGCGTGAATCGGCTCGGCATATGCGCATTCTCGATGTCCCTCGAAAACGGAGATCTGGCAGCTTGGCACAGTGCCTTGCTCATGGCATCCATGGTTGCGTTTTGAGGTTGCCCTTCGTTCGGGGAGGTCCAATCACGGTCCACGTATTCCCATGAACGCTCGCGATGCCGATGAAAGCCACACGATTGGAACCCCGCTACACGGTGGTTCTCTACACTGGCAGATCTTTCTCTGCGTCCCCCGCGATCCATTCCTCGACGTCTGGCCCTTGATCCTAATTCCAAATCTCTCACCAACCTGTGCAAATGCTCGAGGTCCTGATCCTTCTATCCAAGCTCTTGGTTTTCTCTTTCACGGTGGCTACGTCCCGAGGCGTCAGACATCGCCTGAAGCATCTGGAACGACCCTTCCCCAAGCCCGAACTCCTCTACCTCATTTTGCCGCCAGTCCTCGTGTCTCTTCTATCTTCTTTCTCGCCACGCTGACCCTCGCGATGACCCGCCAGAGCCGCTCTCAACATAACTTCCCAGTCTACTTCCTGACATCCTCCTAGGGTGCCTCGCAAAAAACCACCGCTACACAGGAGATTCCCACAGACGGCGCCAATTGTGCGCACCCAAATACAGCAACTGGCCTTAAAGGGTGTATTGGGCTTACAATCTATTTGTATTGTGGGCTTTTGTGTTTTCTACAATGTGGTAATTCAGTGTTCGGCAGCCCTAATGCCCTATTTCTCCTTCCTCCTCCTCCTTTTCTCTCTCGTTTTTCCCAGCCCCCCTTCCATTGATCCCCCCTTCCCTATCTATAGTTACAACTTGTGGGACTGCTACGATCATTTTCTAGTTTAGTGGATGGTGAGGTCCAATACCATTCCCCCTAAGTGGATGGTTAGTTATGAGTGAAAAGAGAACGATGGTGGCATTGGAACTTGATTCCACCGCCATGTCCGTTTCCCGGCAGAAGGGTTCCCAAAGCGACGGAGTCATGGTCCGGTACCGACAATCTTGGTTGGGGGTTAGGTAGAGAAAAAAGGACGATAGTGGCCTCGGAACTGGTACGGTCAGTAGGCTTGGTGCCTGGTGGCACCAAATATGCCGTGCATATAAACGCGGATTAGGTCCTAGAGAGGCGTTCACTCGGAGCGACGAGGTTTACCACTGCTGAGCATATCATGGGTGGTTTCGCTTTTGCCTTTAGGACGCCCGGTGCGCGTTAGGCCGGTCCGGGATAAGCCCGTTTGACTGATAACCATTAGGACCCTAAGTGGACAATCATTCTTGTGAGCCTATGGGCGAATGGGCCTGGATTAGGACCCTAAACGGACAGTCGTTCTTGTGGGCCTATGGGCGAATGGGCTCAGAAGGGCGATGCTCGTACAACAACATTGCCTGTAGTGTTGATGTTCCAATTCATGAAAATTTTCAAACAAAATTCCAAAAATCACCACCGATTAAATTAGTATTCGGTCTAAATTGTGAAAATATGAGATCATAATGTTAATGAATGTGATGAAATTTAACAAAGTTTGAGTAGATGTTATTTTTTATTTTTATAAACTTTTTTGGGTATATACTTTTGCCTCCCTCAACTTCAAATTCTGGTTTCGTCCCTGAGTGGTTCTGAAGTGGGGTGATCCAATATTTGTTATTCCTAGTAAGGCTTCACAAGCTTCATCTTTTAAGGGGTTCTGCTCCACAATCAAATCCATCCAAACAAAAATAACTTTCTTCATGTGTTTCTACCCGACAATTGCTATGCATGTCTTTTCTTCTTTAATGGCTGCATCAAAATTAACCTTCACGCAAGGAAGGAGAGAGGATCCCATACCCTGATTTTATAATCGAAATATGACATGACATTATTTGGAGGGTTACTTCTAGTAAAAACAAAAGAAATAGAAGATAAATTAATCAAAATTTTATGGCATTTCTTTTTCTGTTACTATATTTTTACAACAACAGAAGAAGAGGATTTCAAAAAGATGTTAATTTAGAGCATAGCTTCAATTAAAGCACAAGAAATATTGCACCAAATTCAATATTAACTAAGACTCTAATAAGTGAGTTCTAGTTAGCTTAATTGGTAAAGTCTCTAATGGTTAAATAAAAGATCTGGGGTTTAGTCCCCACATACAGGTATGACCATGAGGCAGGGCGGGGCGGGTCCGAAGGATGGGGTCTTCGCTCCCGCCCCTCATGGTTTTATCTTGCCCCATCTCCACCCTGCATAACGAGAAATTTTTTTTTATCCCACCCTCCCCCCTTAGGGCCTTGCGAAGCCCCGCCTTATCTTGTAAAACTCTACTTCTTGTTAATTTGCTCACAATTATTACAAATTTTTTTTAATAAAACCTGTTTTGTTAATAAAAATATATATGAAATTGTAAATAAATTTATCCTATCAAATCAAACTAGTTTTTAGCAAAAATTGAATAATATTATCAGAGTGTTTAACAAGAAAATATCACAACAAAAACAAAAATCTCATAATACAAAATCAATGATTTAATAGTATATAAATTTGTTTCTAATAAGGACAAAATAAAATGTTAAAATTGGTACATTATTTCCAACCTTGCTAGAGGAAAAAAAAAGAAAAGAAAAAAAAGGGGCAGAGAGCCATGTTGGGTAGAATAAAATAAACTGATGATATTTTTGTTTAAATATTAGGGTTTTAGAGTATGAAAAATTTACAATTTAACCCTTATCAATGCAGGGCGGGGTAGGTCTAAAAAGTCTAAACCCATCCCCACCCTATCCTGTGGTGTGGGGCTAAAATCTCGCACCATCCCTGCCCCACCACCTTTGCAGGGCGGAGAAAACCCGCGCAGGGCAGAGCGAGGAAGGGTGGGTCAAGCGGGCAGATCAAAATTGTCATTCCTACTCGCATACACAAAAAACCGATTGGTATTTTGATTTGGTAATAAAGAGTTATCATCAAAAACGGACACTATAAGTTGAAACTCTTAAAAAAAAAAAACAAAAACAAAAACAAAAAAAAAAACAAAATTAAGACTCTAATAGCGCTAGCTTGGTTATTCTCATGAGAAGAGTCTTCATTTGAATTCCTTCTCCCAATAGTGTTTTTTCTTTTAAAATATACTGATTTGGAAGTCATCTAGAGATTTGGTATATGCGATGACATATATTTAACCATCCTCACATTGGATAAGAGTTGGATAGGAGTAATTCTATGTTTGTGGGTCCACCCTTGTGGCCTTATTTGAGGGGCAATTGTAAGATAGTCCCTATGCATTGCTTGAGAGTTGAGACTACCTAAACTTTTTTCCTTATTTAAGACACTAGTTACATATATTTAATACACAATATCATTTTTTCCTAAATGAGGCAATTTCTCTTCTTTTGCACTAATTGGCGGACGTTATTACTTAACTCAAGTCTTGAGCTTTTTTTACTTTTTCTTCATTTTTTTTTTTTTTTTTTTTGAGAATACTAAGTGCCGGTTTGGATCCAGCTGATGCGTCTCGCGTTTCCCGTTTCTGCGTTTTCTCTTTTTTTTTTTTTTTTTTTTCAACGTGCATGAACAGTAACCGGTACTGTTTATGCACTTTTTTTTACTGTAGCGGTACTGTGCGGGAGACAAAAATCACTGTTTGGCACTGTTTACGCACTGTTTGGCACTGTTCACGCACTGTTCATGTACTTTTTTTAGCAATTTTTTATAAAAAATGGGTCCCGCAATACTATTCACACATTAAAAAATTATTTTGCTACAGTGATTTCAGTTTCAATTTTCAGTTCAGCAAAAATAAGCTCTATTCAAACAGACCCTAAGTATTAACACACACACACGGAGAGAGGAAAGAAGATTTTTTAAAGAAACTTAAATGGTATATATCCGAAAAGGCCTAAATCTTGAGCTCAATGACATGTAATTTAAGGAAATAATTTAAGGAAAAGAGAATCATCTTCCATAATTTAAAACTATATAGACTTCAACATAACTCTACGCCTAGCTCACCCCGTCCTCTGCGTTTGCCCCATACAGAACGCAATTCCTAAGCCCCACCCATGCATTAATTGTTTTAGACCCCTTATTTACAAAAGTCAGAGGTCATAACATAACAATATCCCTAACCTATTTAATATAATTTTGTTATGGGCACAATTTGTTGAGATATTACGTTATCTGAATGTATATACCTACCATTTACGGGATTTTTTTTTTTTTTTACTATTCATAACTTGTCATTTTAACAAAATGTGGAACAAGTTTTGTTTCTAAACATATTCATTTAATATGTATAATGACTCTTAGCCTCTAATTATCCATGTACACACCTTATATATATATATATATATATATATATTATCCAGTGATCTCTATGCATTAGCAAACCGTTAATATAAGATTTTTGATACGAGGATATCAAAGGGGGAAAAATGCACTCTTGAATGTTTATCTTTGTCTTATTGAACCACAAAAGATCCATAAATAAGTGTAATGTCTGCTAAAGTATCGTGGGGGCACATGAAAGAGGACTAGAGGAGTAACATGATGAATTTTATTATATCAGCTATTGCGAGGAAAAAATGAATTGGAGCACTTAAAGTTAAGGTGGTTGATTTTGACTGTGTAAGGTATAAACCATGGAGTCCCAAGCCATTCCAATCAAAGCATGAGTTTTGGATGGGCCATTTCTTCAATTCTTCCTCTTCGCTTTGGCCTAGTATTCGACTTTAAGGGACACTGATCAGTATTTTTCTCTCTCACACACATTGGCAAGGCAATGCTTTGTTACATGCTCTAGCCCAGAGAGCTAGACTTTTTTTTCTTATTTTAGTTTGAATGGAATCGTTTCCTCCTTATATTTACAAGTACTATGTTTCTGATTTCTTAGCAATTAAATAAATTGGCCTGATTGGCCTGCCTCTCAAAAGAAAAAAAGTGAACAGTCAACCTCTCTTTATTCAGTGTTCAAACCAAATAACAGAATTTGATTTGGACTACTTGACTTGGTTGGAAAGAAAGACTTAGAAAATGTATCAAATTGTCTATATTGCGTGTCCCATTTCATTCCACGAGCTAAGATACATGAAAAAGCAAAAATAGAAGAATAATTGTATATATATCGATCGGTTTGATTTGACTTCAAAATTCTTTCGTTTACATTCTTCGACAATCACGGAGGAAACTATTGCTAAATAAACCTTTTCTCTTTCTAATTTCCCAACCATACAATAAAAGAACATAAAAATGACTATTACACCACACAAGACACACAACCTTCTACAGTATAACATACTATTTCTAATGCACATGGTGACTTTAAAGGTACACCTTATTCAATACAATACACCGGAGTCATAAACAACGTGATTGCACAGACCAAATCAATGAGATTACAGATCCTTTTGTGACTTATTATTGTAACCTAATTAAACACTAATTAAGCTTCGTGTGCAATTCTTTTTTACTGTGAATTTAGTATGGTGCTGGGGCAACAATTGGTGCAATAGTGAATTCCACAGGCTGCACGGGTCCTGGTGCACCCGTCAACTTCCCACGCTGCACAGGTCCTGGAGCAACATGACCAGAGCTTTTGATCTCAGACATTTCTCGTCGCGAATTTGCTCCTTGTGCTTCACATAATTTGGGTAGAAATACACCTAAATCGACAACCAAAAAAAGAAAAAAAAAAAAGTTGAATGAGTACCTAAATATCAACATTAAATATAGCAATACAAAATATCTCATTACTTTTTCTAAAACCATTGAATTGACTTTCATTTTTTTACCATAAACTTGGGGTCATAACTCATAAGTAAACCCATAAATTAATGTTATAGTAATCACAGTTTATCATCTTAATAATTTATTAAAAAAGTAGTGAAATTTGTTAACCCTAGCATTCCTCAAACAAGGTATCACTTAAAATATGGCTTGCATCAGTTGCATGCACAAAGCTTGTAGAGTAAATAATTGGAATAAAAATTCTTTATTATATGTCATGTTTTTTTTTTAAACTTTAGTTTTTTTATAAGGAAAAAAAAATGGTGTGGGATATACTTTAATTGGTTGACTATAAAATGAACATACTCATGGTGAGAAGGTATTTTTATTTAAATGGTTGGTCTTTTGATAATTTATAATGATATTTTTATACCTTCACCAGCGGCAAGGTTGAAGTATAGGTCAACAATGTTGGGGCAGCTTCCATAGCACTGAGTTGAGCAAAGCTTTTCTGTGAAACAAGGCTCAAGGAGAGAGTCAGATGAGATTCCAAGAGTTTTACGGTCAAGCCCACACCCTTTGATGCACTGGTCAGTCTCGATCAAGTCTTGTATTTTGTCTGCCTCAATTTCTGATGTACGGCATGTGTATGCTTCCTCTCCGCTCCTTTTTACGTGCTTCTCAAGCACACAGCGTTTGCCGGAGGATGACACTGCGAATGCGCATGTGTTCTCGTTCAGATTCTCACATGTTATTGCTCCTGCAACCACCAATTAAAAAAAAAAAACCAGATAAAGTGCTATGGTTTGGAGAAGTATATGAAAAGTTTAGTTTTTGGATTTCACAATGGGTAGATTATCGCGTTATTTAAAACTTTAAAGGCACCAAATACACCTTAAGATTTGACACAAAACGCATATATTTCAAATGGTATATAAAGTTGTAGTGGAACTTTATATATCACACTACAAATGAGAGAAAAAAAAAAAATCTCAAATGGTTCATTTTCAAGAAAAAATATGCATGTAAAGAAAGAAAAATTTCTAGATTTATGAATATAATGATAAATTCTACCATTGAATTGTAAGACAGCTTAAAAAACTAAATTTTTGTAGCATCAATAAATAAGTGATGAGTGAATGTAAGGGAAGAAAAAAAAATGTAAGTTCAATAAATTGGTTTTGGCGTTGGAAATAATTATGTTCATACCTAGAGTGCCTTGAACGCAGAGGGCAATTGCAAGAACCAAGACTGCCAGGGTCTTCAAGCTAATATGAGAGGCCATTGCACTGTTCTAAATGTAAGGAAGAAGAGCTGGTGCTGAGGCCAAATTAGCTATAGGGCTTTCGTAAAGCTGGTAAAACTTTGTGTTTCTAATGCGAGGAATGCTGTGAAGTTTCATGGGTCGTTAGGACTATTTATAGCAGCTTCTATGCACTGTAGATTTCAAAAAATGTGACCACGTAGAATGTAATTTCAATGTTAAGAAATGCGAAAAGTCTTGGTGAACCTTACTTTAGAAACTAGTGAAGCTATGGCCCATTTTGTGTGACCCCATGAAGAACTTGAGTTTGTCAGGGTCTTTTTTTTTTTTTTTTGTTATGAGGCCCCAGAAGATTGGTAGTTACTAGTCAATGACTGCCGCTATCAAAGGCGGAGGCATGGCTGTAACATACATGCCACCGGCATGTAAACACAAAAATATGGTTTTCAATAATTATATATAATTTGGCCGACACTGTACATTAGATGTTGCTTATTTGAAAATTGTTTACGCGATCGGTGCTGATTTTTGTTCTCGCATATGCAGTGTAAGAATAAAGTTTGGCTACATACTTTGTCATAGCTTAAAGTTACAATTTCACTCAATATTTTTCTATTGGATTTAAATTTTAACAAATCCACCAATATAGATCACATTATCTTCTTATATCTACCTTGCTTGCAAAACTTTCAGGAGATTAAAGGTCAATAATTAGTTATGTTATCAATCAATTGTTTGAATTGAAAGTTTTTGTAATCTAAAATTATGCTTAAAAAATAAGTTTATGGATTACATAGTAAACAACATATGATTGACATAAAATTTGACATGTGTATTAATTGAGTAAAGAACATACAATCCAACGGTTAGATTTTCAAAATATGTAACAATACTATTTAAAAAAAAAAACATTTGTAGCTTTAAGCTACAATTAAGTTTACAACCAAACTTTGTTCATAAATAATAAAAATGTAAACTCCTCAACTGATTTGACTTCCCCCTTACAAAATGAGAATGACAAGAATGCAGTGCCTAATGTCTTTGGAAAGTACCTTACCATTAACTTGAGAAATGTGTTCCTTGTTAGGAGCAACTTTTCAAACCAATTAAGTACTTTTCTTTTAAGTTATGTTAGGAGTGCAATAAAAATTTACAATATATTCAAATTAATCTATCACTTTATTAAAAAAATTAAATTACGAATTGTAGTGAACACATATGTGAAGTAGTAGGTTAATTTAAGAATTTTTTTTTGAGGGAAAATTTAAGAATGTTATGAAACTATTGTAAATTTTTATTGTGTTCCTAATTTTTTTTTTCTTCTTCACCTTTGTTATACTAGCATTATACTCATGCATATACATAAATATATTTAAAAATAAACACATTTTATTAATCATAAAAATATACATAATTGATTGAATCGTAAGAAAAAACAAACTTAATTAGATGCATATTAATGAAGAAGCCTTCCCTTATATATATATATGTGTGTGTGTGTGTGTGTGTGTGTGTGTGTGTGTGTGTGTGTGTGTGTGTGTGTGTGTTTCTCAAAAAGAAAAAAAAAATAGATGCATATTAAAATTCTTATGTAAGTTTAATACTATATGTAGTGCCAATGGACCCAAGATACGTTTTAGGCCGGCCCAAAGGCTCTCACGAGGAGGAAAGTCCAATCCAATATCATGAATGGTCCGAGGACATGATAAGTTCCGCCTACGAATTCACGTGACAAAGAAAAGTGTCATGCATGAGCAGAACACCACGAAACATGACGTCTGAGGATGACCAAGTCCTCGGCAGCGTGCTGCCGAGGACGAGGTGAGTGATTTGGCGGTTCAAGGGCATCCGAACTGAAGACCTGGGATACAAAAACTGAGAAAACGAGAATAGGGGATAAAGGGAAGTGACAGACAAATCTCAAGAATAAAGCTGCTACCACTGCATTGAAAGCTCTATACCTACCTCTCTGGCCGCATTAATGAGGAAGTGACGCCTGAGTATTGGAGTTCAACCTTGCACTTATCGCTAAAGACTTTGGTAAGAAGGAATGATGGGATAAGTATCTAAAAAAGAGCATCTGGACTACACGTGGAAAAAAGGAGAAAAAGATGCAGGCCTATAAAAGGCGAAGGAAGAAGAAAGAAAGGGAGGAGAGAAAAAAGGGAAACACACACACACACAAGAGAGAAATTGTAAAGAGAGGCCCAAGGTAGTCCTCGGTATTAATATATGAGACAGCTTTCACCCATATACGAGTAGAATGCATGAATTCTGTGATTAAATTTATCCTTCTGTGTTATCTGCTGTCCATAAACCTAGATTAGAAGTCCACTCTCTATAAATTCATTGTTTTGGACTCATTGAGCTGGGTCAAACACGTTCAACTTTAGTCCAGTGTAATTTGTGTCCTTCCACTATATATGATCATTTTATTCTAATTTTTAATACTATATATTATAGGGTGAGTTGCAGCTTGCCCTTAGCCCCTTGCTATAAGAAGTTCTCTAAGATTCATTATGCTTGCTTTAATAAGATTATCGCATGATTACTCATTAATTACATGCTTATTTTTCATTTCATTTTTCAATCATGTAATAGATATATGAAAGTTAAAGTGAAACATGACAAAAATTGGGGAATTTGACATTGAATGGAGATGCAAGTTGCAACTAGTCACCTAGGAAAATAATTGCTCAAGATATAAGTCAGCATGACCCAATTCTTGTACCCCTAACAGCACTTCTTTCATTAACCATTTTGTAACTTAAAATTCTGATAAAATATTAAATGAAGGCGGCTCTTAGACGCTAGCCTAGAAATCTATTGGCGTGGCCTTTACTTATCCTCAAACTAGTAGCAAATTTGGGTTTCAAGAAGCTATAACTTGTAAATGCAAGCCTAGAAATCTATTCCCCTTTTATTTATCACCCAATTTTTATATTTTAATACAAGATATAGAAATTCTACCATAACCTAATCTAAGTGTATAAATGTGTAAAGTTTCTTCGTGGAAACTCAAACCCCGGTTCTTACCCTCATGTATCCCATAAACACTTATACCTGTTGAGTGACTATCGTGTCAAGGGTGCTCAGTGATATTTATCTCCCAATTATCTAGTTGGACGTTGGGAATTCAAGAGGTTATAAGTGTTTACTAGTCTTATCGATTTGAAATAAGAGTATAAGACCATAAATTTTAATCAAGCTTAAGCCTATAGAGACTAGATAATAGAGATTAGAGAGAGGGAGAGGAGAGATTGCCGTATACGACATTGCGCGAGAGATTTCAGTTACGAAAACGAAGAGCCTCTTTTGTTCCTACGTTGTTCATAATAAGCTATGGAATATAAATATATAATAAAAGAAACATGAATTTTAACGGTATAGTTAATAGTTTACCACTTTCTTGGCAGTGTTAGGAACGCAGGGAAAGAGGACCTGATTTTAATGATTGTATCTCAATGTAAGACCGACTTAAAAAACGAACCAATTTTCTGGTCAAACTCAAACAAAGCATTCCTAAGAAAATAAGTTTCTGGTCAAGCAAATCATTTATTAAGAAAATAAAAGGAAAAATTCTATGAAGCTCCTCTTTATTTTCCTCCACTAAAAAATCTGAAAAAAAAAATAGAAATGAAATATTTTGCTAGGCCATAAGGACTGATATGTATCTCATACATCTAACATATGCATCATTTCTCTCAAACTCTGTAACATCCATTTTATGATGATTACTAATTATTATCATCAAATTAGGATACTAATTAGTTTTTTTGTATATGTAAGGTTTGAAACTTATATCTCTCATTCGACGATATAATAATTTACCCATTAATTTAACTAGAACCCACCGCAAGACGAGTCCCACAATGTATAATCTCGAAATTTATTAGAGAGATAATATATAAGATGTATAAAATATTTCCTCCGTAAGAACATTTTTTTATTAATATATAATGAAAGAAGAATAAAGAGCAGATGACGTCATGAATGACATCCCTACTTGAGTGTAATCGTAATAAAGACTCTCCTATTGGACTTGCAAGAAAGGTAACCATAAAACCATAGCCATACCCTAACCCCACGACGACATTAGTGAGCAAAAGGACTGGGGTATGTATGGCCGTATGGGGGGCTCCATAATGATAGTCTATAGTCTATATAGAGTTAGTTATGAGTTGAACTTTGATATATATGGGAAATAAATTTGGTATTAGTCGGCTATTAGTTCAATTTCTTGGACTTTTCTTCTCCGGTGTTTGCGGGGCAAAGTTTACAAATTATCAATGTTATTTTTGTTAGGCGGCATGAATAACGGGGACGGAGTTAGTTGTTAATATAGTGGACTTTAACTTTGATCAAATGGAGTTGAAAACTTTAGCAATTCCCATGATTATGGGATGAATTGAAACTAGGATATGCTTTTTAATGTACTTATATATTCTATTTGTTTTTTTAGATCCCAAACTTTCGTGAACACAATAGGCTCCATCCTGATCATTAAAATGACTGATTTGATTTTGACGTTGACACCCATGGTGAAATTAATTCAACTAAGTAAAATCTACTATTCTATTCTTAACGGTTATCAAAAAAAAAAAAAAAACTATTCTATTCTTAACATTCTCCTCAAAAAAAAAAAAAAAAAAAAAAAAAAAAAAAAACTATTCTATTCTTGACCATTTGCTAAGGAAGTGAAAGGAGAGAGTAAAAGACTGAACTGGTACGAAAATTATTGTTACAAAAACAGTGTTTCAGGCTTTCAGCAGCCTTATCCCAAATCCCCTAAAATTATAGGTCAGATAAGAGATTTTTAAGAACATTGTTTAAGTATTATAGAAATACATATAAATAAAAAAATATTGAAAAAATACGTGTTTTAGTGCTTAAACAACGAAAATATAAGGGCATATTTGGTACACTGTAATGATTATTACATAGGAATAGGAATAAGTATTACAAAGAATATATTAAGTTGGAATGTAATAAGTATTATTATTCATTAGTTTGGTGACCATTTAGAAATAGAATCCTAAATATGCATCCACAATCTAGTAGAGTATGAAAAGAATGTGTAATTAAATCATTTTAAAGTCAAATTTCCTAAACTAAGTATTTTTTAAGGTGTTCAAAATAGAGCTAATAATTAACAACAAAGAAAATTTATTTTCTTTCCTTTTGAAGATGTGGCAACTAATGGATTTTAGGAAATTTTTAAAAAAAGTTATTACATAAGGTGAAGGTATAAATATTCAGTACTTTTAATAAGGAATAATTATTCCCCATTTTGAAGAATACTTATTTATAAAGAATGACTATTCATTGTAATAAAAACATAACCAAACAACCGAATAGTTACACTATAGAAATATCTATTACATTACAGTATTTATTACAGTCTACCAAACGCACTCTAATTGTTTAAACAATAGTACCAAACAGACCCTATGCGTATTGATTCTATTATCTTTTGGAATAATCACTCACCCATAAATCATAATCACCATTTATACAATATTATCCTTTGTTTTGTAGCTTTTATGGCCAAGATTCCAGAGGCACCTTCCAACAGTAAAGGCAGAATTTAAAGCTTAAAAGTTCAATTAATTTGCCACTTGCTCTGCTACTTGCTCGTTGTGACTTTTTTTTTTCCCAATCGAGAATACAATTTTGGTCGATATATGGTACATCAAAATTTAATTTTTATTCATGAATTATTGATAATTTTTCAATATGGTTAATTTTTTCAATAATTCAATAATTACAATAATAAGGAAATAATTTTTTTTGAAAATTTTTTGTTGTTGTTGGAATAAGTAGATAGTGGAGGGGAGAGGGGTGAGATTTGAACTACAAACATAGAGATTGGGACACCACAAAAAAATACTATTATCACGAAGCTTTCACTTGAACTCAATGAGGATGGGAATTTTGAATCTTGATTTTTGAAAGTTTAGACTACAGTACTACTAAATTACAAAACTCATGTCAACTTTCACCTAATTTGTACTTTGTAGTAGATTCTTTTCATAAACAATTAAATATCTATATAATGCAAGGAACATTTTGGTTTCAATAATATAAGAATTTATGGACATCAAATATTTTATAGGAAAAATTATATTTTAAGTCCTACCATTTAGAATCTTACAATTTACATAATTTGTTACTTTTAAAATTATGGAATTTGATTTTTTTTTTTTAATTTCGAGATTTAATTTGTTACTTTTGAAATTACAATGTTTTATTTGGACACACCCAAAACTATAGGATTTTAAATGTAATTTGTGGAATTAAGAAATTAACCTGAGGTTGATAACTTCCCCAAGTACACAAGTAATTTAGATTGTGGGCTTATAACAATTCGCAATGGGAGGTTTGAACAAGAATCAATAATTTAACTTACACTCATACTAGTACTTAAAAAATGAAAACTCTTGTTCATATCATTCCCTTCAATTGCAATTTTCACTCCTAATGTTTCACACACCCATCGTTGTTTGTCTTCTTTCTCTTTTATACCTTTGCTTCTCATTCTTTCTCATTCTTAACCAGTGTGTGGTTCTTCTTATTTTCTTCTCCACCTTGTGCCACAATAGATCATTTCCTAGTATGGTTAGACAGCTTTTTGTTAGGATATATGCCCTTAAATCCTATTGTATGACATTATGTATGACTTAATGTTGTATTTAATAAAATTGTTTATTTTTTATCTAAAATAATGGTAACATGAATATTTGGACATTATCATATAGTCCATGAGATGCATAGTATGTGATTTATGTGAAAAGTCACAGAAGACATAAATCACAAGTTCTTTGTAAACTCAGAATTTGTAGTTCGTAGTCGGTGATGAAATTGGGCATTTCATCTGCGAAGACTATAACGTATCAACTAAGATGATTTGTCTTGATCATGGAAGTGGTGACTTCTAATTGATATGTTGATATGTTTTAAGAGTTAAGACATATTGAACTGGACCGCTATGAGATTTGTTATTCTCTCAACGACTGTCAAATGAATAATAAATCTCACGACTTCTATTTGCATGAACTCTTAATCCTGAGAAAATAATGGACTTGATCATGAGGTGTAGGTTGCTTTGATATATCAAGAGTGAGATCTAAAGTAACGGTCAAAACCTCAGTATGTTGGGCAGCCACATTTAGTGTTGATGGAACATATATTTTCAAGATGGAATTCATAGTCTCTTAACGGAGATATAAAATATTCCCTTGAGATAAGTTTAATGGGCTTGGTTATTCAGAGAGTTAGGCCTAACCACTTTGGTAAGAAATTACTAAAGTATATATTTATGAAATTGGATTTCATAAATATATGATGAATAACTTTAAAGGATTAAACCGGGTATTCAAGGATAAGATGTAGTAATTTACAAAGTGGCAGTCTACATTCATGACTTTGTGTTACTACGAATATTTTATGAAGGGGTTGCATGTAAAATAAAGTCTTGGGATATAATTTATTAATAAGACCTAGAGTGCAATTATATTTATATAGTGGTATTAAATATAATTAATGGTAACTTTGGACTTATCAAGAGTTGACGGAAAAGCCCAAGGCCCATTGGAGCTAGTGTCTTATTAGTCTCTTTTGAACCCATTCCAAGCCACACATTAAAGCCCAATTGGAAAGGCCCAATAGGCCGGCCCAATTAGATAATTAGTTGATTATAAAGGGAGAAATATACATAATTTTTTAATGCGATTTTTCAAGAAAAGAATCGTAGAGAAAAAGAGAGAGTGTGAGACACACTTTCACTCTCCCTTTGGAAACTGATTGGGAGACCACACATCTTGGGCGTAAAGTGGAATTGGAGTGAAGATTAAAAGTTTTCCCAAGTGCTTTTAATCTTTGTTTTGAATTTCTCCACACCAAGGTACGCTATCTTGTTCTTAAATTCTGAAATTTATATAGTGCATGTTGTCAATCATGAGTGAAATAGATCCTTGTTTGTTGCTTCCGCTGTATGTTTTGTATGAGATACAAAACCAGATTTTATCCAACACTTTTTTGTCCCATTAAGCTCTTCTTTTGTTGAGGTTATGATGAACGAAGACTTTTGAGCCTTTTTTTTTTTATTTTGATAAATTATCTATTGCATTGAATGCAATTACGTCAAGTGGATTATTGTGGATTCAACAGAAAGATTTGGAAGGCATCCCCGAACATTATGAGTACCTTGGTGGTACACCTTAGGCATTTTGGTAATCCTTGGATAGTATGCGTATCTCGATGGGATGCCTTAGGCCTTTGGGTATCCTCGAATATAGTTTGTACCCCAGTGGGATGCCCTTATGTCTATGCACATTTATCTTGGATGGTTCAAACGGTCCAGTCATGCTTGGACCGAGAGTGATGGTCCCTATAAGGTCGGTTTCTAGGGTACTTACTTCTGCAATTTGGCTCATTTTCTCGGAAAGGTACATCTTGGGCCTAGTGTGTTCCTTGAGTTTTGGGTGCCACGTCCCTACATAATTTTTGTATTTGTTATTAATTTGTTATTTTAAAAGAAATTAAATTTACATATTTATATATATATATATATATATATACCGATTTTACGAGACCAACATGTGATATAACATATCACATAAGTATTACTCCTATTAGTCCTATAATAAAAGTAAGGACAAGTGTATGAAAAACATCTATTACATCAGCAGTTGTCATTAGCATGATGACGATCAAGTAGCTAGAATGAGGATGGCATTATGACGTTTTTGAAACTCCAAGGACTATATTGAAATAATTGACAATTATTGCATGAAATTGAACTTTGAGGCATAGTTCAAGGATCAAAAGCATAATTAATTTGACTTTCTTTTTCTTCTTCTTCCTTTTTAAATTTTTTTTTTATTTTTTTATTTTTTATATAACAAAGATAGATATTGTGGACTCAAAGGGAAGGTTATTTTAAGTTTCATAAAAAATAAAAAATAAAAATAAAAAAAGAAAGGGAAGATTATTTTAAGCTGTGGCTAAAGGTCAAGCCCAACCCAGCCTAATATTGGGTTTCCCGTAATAGATTGCGTGATATCCTTTTTCGCTTAAACCTTTTTGCGGTTCGTTTGTTCTTGTAAGTAATGCTGGATAAGTAGGCAACAAATAACCCAGATAGTGAGATGGACAATATTGGTAATTTGGTAGTGATGTTCAAAAGGTGGGCTTTACATTGAGCTTCTGGGCTCATAAACCCATGTAAAAACTTGAATTCCACTTTCTGATCATTAGAAGTTGCTCTCTACATGTGACCCTAACAATCAAGGTCCCTGTGTTAAAGTCATGGTTAAATTATTAAATTCATAATTTTTTTTTAATAGTTTAAGATTTTTCAATAATCAATTATTTATCATGTTATCGAAGCAAAGGATCTTAAGTTCAATGTTGTCTCCACAAGTCTCCCTTGAAAAATATTATCCCCTTGTTCAAACCAAATGATATAATTGGAAATGCCATTGAGTGAAGCAACTATTGGTATTTTAGTACAATTATTTTTGCTTGAGTTTGTGATACCTATGAATGGCCTTTTCTTGGTATCTTGACTTGTTAATATATTTGTTTATGGTCCTAATAATGTTTGTGGTTTGAACCCTCCTACCCTCTTCCCTACTATCTACTTAGCAAAAAATACAATATATATATATATATATATATTCCCTTTCTGTGGGATTTAGTTATGAAATCATATCCCTTTATTTACTCTTAACCCAAAAAATAAAATGTATTATTTTTACTGTTTGGTATGAATAGAAGGTATAAGATTTTGAAAGTATGGTATCCTCAAATGGATTGGTGGAGGATAACTGATCTATAAAAACTTGTATGTGTATGGGCCGAAAAAGAGGTGTTGAAGTTATAGGTCTGGTGGCATGACAAAAATATATTTTGACATGTATTTTTCCCTTTAATTAGATAATATTAAAATGCAACGATACAAATAACTATAGAATTAAGTTTTATAAGTAAGAATATAAAACTTTTTGGAGAGAGTGATTGAACATAGGTTAAGACATAAAACAATAAGATCTGATTATTAATTTGGTCGTATACCAAGGTGATATTTCATGGCAGTCTCAAAAAAAAAGGTGGTATACCATGGTAACTATTTCCTTAAACACTTAATAATAAAAAAATATATATATAAAGAAACTCATAAAAATACCAATATAGTTTTTATAGATCTAGAAGAAGTATATGATCATAATTTTAGAGAAAAATAATAAAAAGACAAAAAAACCTTCAATAATTATACATCTTTCACAATTTTTGAAATATAATGGTAATTCTTTACTTTCTAGTTCATTGCAAATAGAGATGTTCACCAAACCACATGGTTGCACTCAAACCAACCAAAATTGCCACAAAATGAAGTAACTGCACCGCACCACATTGTGTGCTGAGGAGTATGGTTTTAAGATAAGAAAACTGCACAGAACCACACAACACCACACCACACCACACCTCACCCATATATATTTATTTATTTTGTATTAAATATATATTTATAATTAATATTATATATATAAAGTAAGTGGCCAACCCAGTGTTAATGCATTACAATTTCATGTTAAAAACGACTTCGTTTTGGATAAATACAAAACCAAATGTTCAAAACCTCATTCACTTTTCCATCTCACACTCTCACTCTCACAAAATCAAAAGTTCAAAAGTTTAATATTATTTTTTGTTTTGTATAAACTATATAATTGTGGTACTTTTAGTTTAAGGTTTTATTTAAAAAAAAAAATTAATGTCATATTGTCATTATAATTAATATTAAATTAAAAATTGGCCATAACATTTGGAAAAATAAACTATCTCAAAATCGACCAAACTACACATTTTATATCACACATGTGATCGCAAAATTATGATATGGTTTTAGTCACATTGCACCGTAGAGAACGGTGCTTAAAATTGCCCAAAACTGCACCATGAACTACTCTAATTGCAAACGAAGGTAATAACTTTTACATTTTTATATATATAGCTATAGACATTGAATGCAACAAAAAAAAGTTGTAGATTTTTTTTTTAAATTAGGTTTGATAGGATTTGAAGCCCCATATGTGTGTGTGTGTGTGTGGGGTGTCTTTTGTACCATAAGACAAAGACACCAATTAATTTATAATTGGTGTGTGTGTGTGTGGTACACACTACACAACACTGTGGGTGATACTACACAGTACCGGCCAGTGCACCGGTACAGGTACACCCCTTGTTTCGTACCCAAAAAATACCGGTCTTACTGGCCGCGTTCCAACCGTATCGGCGAAATTCGGCTGTTTCGGCCTGTAAATGAATACCAAGCCGAAACACGAAATGCTTTTCTTTCTTCTTCTTTTTTGTTGTAATTTTGGCAGTTTTTTAAGAGCAGGATGGTACAAATCTGAGTAAGCTAAGAAAACCCAGCAAAAAGAAAGAGAAAAATGAAAGAAAAATGCACAATAGCTTTGCAAAATAAAGATAGAATCACCTCTTCTTCAAGACTTTGACTTCATTATACTATACATGTTTCTTTTACCATCTTCTTCTTTAAGGACTCAACGATGACCGATTTGCTTCTTCTGTTTTGTAATTTCGTTCTCTACAGTCCACTCTTCCTTGGACTTACATTTTGCTTTTTCAATGTAAATGCTTACATTTTGCTTTTTCAATGTAAATGCTGAGTAACTTATATGCTTAGTCAAGAGTACACTTGCTTTTGATTTTCTCAAAGCATCAAATGATATTTTGAATTGGTGTCACCAATCATTTGACATGTAGGACTAACAATTATTGAGTTTGGTGGATGTTTGGTTATTTAATATTTTTCACTTTTCTATATTTATGTTGATAACTCCATCAAAAAATATAAAAAGTTGCCAAACCGGTAAACTCGAAAACTTTGTATATTTAGAAATATAACTTTGCATATTGTATAAAATAGTAAAAAATAGCGGTAAATTCGAAACGGTATATCGGTATTGATCGGTATCCGAAATATATCGTACCACTAGCCAAATCGGTATAGCTTCTGGTATGATATTGACTTCCTTACTAAATAGTAGTTTGATATGTATCAAGGAAGACAATTTTTTTGGGGGGAAAATGTTGATATATTTATTTTGTTATCACCTAAGAATTTTATTATAATTCCTATTAGCATAATGCATGTGGGATTGCTAATTAATATTAACAGTGGCAATTACATCGCCACAACTAAATTTTTTTAAAAAAGAAAGTATTATACAAAAATTTTATTAAGCTTTAATGGGTTTTAATTACATACATCAACTAAAAATTTAAATAGGGAGTAATTAGTGAGACTTACCAAAACCTACCAAAGATGGAGACTTTCTTGAGACATAGAAATATGTATATGCTTGAACAAGTGAAATTATATCAGAATAATCAAGCAAAGAACAGCTGTATTAAAATCATATAGCCTATAACTTGGTAATATGTTGGCATGTGTTGAAATCTCATGTGAAGGAAAAATTAAAAAAGAGAATACATACGGACTAAATAGAATTCTACTCTAACATAATTTAAGTATATATGTTTACAAAACTCATTTTTGAAATACTTGAACCTTGATCCTTACCCCTCTTACTTCACAAAAACTTTGTACTTGTAGAATGACCATCACTCAAAGAGTGTATGTTGATGTGATTTTTGAACTAGTAAGAACCTCACAAATGATGGAATTTTTTTCATAAAATTAGGGAAAAAGATACATTTAATTTGAAGATAACATTGGAAGAGTCTCTAATTAAGGTGGCAAAATAAATGCAATGCTCAAGAAGTGAACAATAAATGCAATGCTCAAGAAGTGCTCAAGAAGTGAACAATAAAGATTGGGTGTTAAAAGTCTCATGTAATTCGAAAGATGTCCTATTTTTGTTAATGAAATATTCTTGCACATTACCATTGCACATGCTAATTTCTATATATTTTGACATGTACCTCAGACACAGTACGTTTCTCGTCATTATTCCATGTTTTTTCATTTCTGCTGTGTGGCCATGAATGCTAAATAAAGACACAAAAGTCACAACCTAGAAACATATTGGTTCAACTATCACATTCTCAAAATGAATCAAATTCCGACAAACCAAGACAATGATTGATGGGTTTTGATAATTAGGTCATTCATGTCTCTTACCATAGAAAATATCATGTGATCTATCTGTTGTGTTATCCTGAAGGTTAGCAAAGGTTTCGGCCATGAATACAATCCACATCAGCTTGAGAAACAAGAAAACATGTTGTCTTTGAAAATGCACCTAGTATAATTATTAAGTCCTGACTGAGTGACATCTTATGTAGCCGAATCCCATTTGATTGAAAAATAATTTACCATGTGATTTTGAATAAATAGTACAGTTGTTATGATTTAATTTCATACATTAATTAGTTGCAAGGAAAAACATAAAAATTATTTACTAATATAATTAAATAATTAAACATGATTATGGTATATTAATGATCATCTACAAAAGCATATATAAATATGATGAGATTATGTTAAACTTGATGGATCAACATAAAATTAAACACTTTGAAGCAAAAGGAAAAAAAAAAAACATAAAATTAAACACTTATTGAAACTATTATGCATGTGCATATGGATGATGATGATGATAAGTTTTAGCTCACATGTAGATTTTGAGAGAGTGCAAAAGATCTTTAATGAAGAGTGTAAGGATAACCCTTAACTTAAAAGTAATTAAGATAATTCTGCGAGTTTGCAAAACAATTGTCAAGTTCCTAGTGCTCAGTTTTCAGCATATTAATATGTCTTTCCATCAAATACATATATATATGTGTGTGTGTGTGTGTGTGTGTGTGTGTGTAAAATTAACATGAGATATATATCTTATTAACCAAATTGACAGTACAAATGAGAAACTCGCAACATAGCTGCACTCAACCTAGCTAAGAAGAAAAAAAAAACATGAATATCTTTAAAAATCATAATTTCTAAAGAAATGAATCTAAAACACGGCCATAAATCCTCAAATTAACAACGATAATTAAGCATTAAATTATTCAAAAAAAGGTTAAAGATTAAATTTTGAAAAGAGGGAAAGGAACAAGAATTAAAAGAGGAAAGTCCATGCAATTCACATGAAGAAACACAATATTCTAAAATATTGTTGAGTTACCTTGAAAGCATACTATTTAAAAAAAAAAAAAAAAAAACTTACCTTGAAAGGATGGTGTTAATTTAGAGCTATGGAAAATTCCTAAGGGATCGCATGATCCAATGAATGAGCTAAATGAAATAAACCAACCCATGGGACTCATCTGAGCATCCATGAACATTAGATCAATGCGATCCCTTTGGAACTCTCCATCTGCACTAAGGACTTTTATGGCAGACAAGAAAAATAAGCTTTCCTTTAGCTAGATTTGTGATAAAAAAAAAGCTTCTTATCTAGGAGGATATATATAGAGAGAGAGAGAGACAGAGAGAGAGAGAGAGAGAGAGAGAGTTGAATACAAACATTGGCAAGGTGCATGTGATTTATAGAAAGCAAGAAAATAAGCAAAGTGTGGCTTAGGAAACTCCTATGCGTTCACGCATTTTTTGTGTGATGGGCAGTTAGGCAGCTTCCAATGCTAGCTAACCTTCTAATGTGAATTTACTAAACTAGCTTGGTATTCTTATTATTATTACTGAAAGCACATGTGTATCTTACTATTCTAATCCTTCGTATGTATTTTAGGGGTCGACCATAAAAATGGAATCCCAGCTCATCCATTCATTCTTGATGTCGATAGCAATGTGTTGGATTGGTTGCACATTAAGTAGGATGCTTTGGTTCATAAACTGTGTTCTAGAGTCAAGTTTCATTCTTAAATTATTGATTGTGTCATCAACTCCATTTCTAACATGTTTGAAACAATTTCAATGCTATGACTATCCCTTTTCTTTTTACATTTTGAGCAATTTATGTGAAGTTATTTTACAAATCGAATGCTAATAATATATAGTTAGGGGTGCTCACAGGTCAGTCAAGCTCAGGCTGAGTATCAACTCACTAAATGATTTAAAACGCATTGGGTTATGTATCAATTTAAATAAAGTCAATCAAGAAACCATCGATTTTTTATTGATCTAGTTAATTAGGTTATGCCGACAATTGGGTTGATTGAGTTTTGGTGGAGTGTCAACCGACTAATTGACTTTATCATATATATCAGGTAGAGTACCAATCCAACAAATGCCAACTAAGACACAAATGGTTATTGACTAATTCAGTAAGGTTATGCCCACAATTAGGTCTATCAAAATTGTTGATTCGTCTCGTTGAAGACTCAAATTCAATGATTTAAGCGTTGTTGAGGCGAACAGGCTAATGGAGATAGAGATATCAGTTAAGTGTAGTGGAGATCCTGAGATCTCCATTGGATCTCACGATAGATCTTGTCGAATCTCACCAAGCTAGATAAAAGGAGGGCAAAGGAAGGCAAGGAAAGGAATAAAGACCACCTATGAGTCGAGGCATTGTGCAAAGTTATTGCTTGGGTAGGTTTACAATCGGTTTATAAGAATAGGAATCGATCTTCATTCGAAATTAGTCAAATTTAACGTTCTAAAATATGTCTACAATTGGATTTGGATTTGGATTTGGCCAGGCCAAGCAAGTGAGTTTCTCTATCACCCCTAGTTGTAATTAACCTTGATCTTCACTAAAGGGTTCAAAATATGCATGATTATTAGCATGATTTTAAGAATTTTCTTTGATCATTGGTGAGAATAAGTGTACTGTATTTAACTATTTTTAAATTAGGGACGAAAATTGACATAATCAATCATTATGGAAAAAATTGAACAATAGTACATATTTAGAGATACAAATAGTTGTATAGCCTAAAAAGGTCATTTTGACCATGCTTTCCCTTAGACTAAATTTGGTCATCCTTGTCTCTTTAGGCTGTTTGAAGGATTAAATGTCTTATTGAATGATGTTTAATTGGACATGACGAAACAACTAACTTATAACTTCTATAACAGTTGGTGTAAGATTGCTTTAAATTACATCATTTAATATTTTTTAATTAGATGAGAATTTTGGCAAATCCATTGTTGTATTATATTATTTTTGTATATTCTCCATACTTACAAAATTTCAAGGTAATCAAAGATCGATAGTCATGCCATCAATTAATTGTTTAAATTCAAGTTTGTGTAATTTAAAATAATTTATAAAAATTAAGTTTATGTTTTGAATGTTAAATAATAATCGATTGACATGAAAATTAGCATACATGTTAAGAATATATAGAACATGTAATCTAATGGTGAGATTTTCAAAATATAAATTTAATAACAAATTATTGAGTGGTGTAATATTGCTTAGAGTTACACCATGTGTATTATTGAGTGGTGTAATATTGCTTAGAGTTATACCATGTGTAACTTGAAATACACACACACACACACACACACACACACACACATATATATATATATAATTTGCACAATCTATAGACAAATGTTCTAAAATTTGGTTGTCAAGCATTAAGAGGGTGATCATAACCATCGGTTTGTAGTGCACCAAGTTGGAGGGCACTTAAAACAACTCATGCGTTCAACAAGTTTTCTCTTTGATTTATCCAAAAGCTCCTCTTCACCAATTCTTTCCTTTAAAAAAAAAAATAATAATACACAAGTCTAAATCTGTAGGTGATAATTGATAACTTAAGGAAGGTTTCAGTTGATTTGACTAGTAAAATTTCTTATAGTCATATAAGAAATTTGTGGTTCAGAATCTATCTTTATCAAAAATCAATTAATATTTTAGTTTGATAACAAAAGGTAATAAATAATCATTAAACGAATGTTATAGGTTAGAAATTCTATCTTATCTACAAAAAAATTTCTTAAAAAAAAAAAAAATGATTGAGAGCATAGGAGGTTTTCAGCTTTTATTGTTTGGAGGGAAAAAGTCAAGTTGTATTCCCCCTTCATTAATTGACTTTTACAATTATTCAAGCTATCAACTATCACAGCTTCCCCATTAACCAATAATTGAGTTTGTGTCACTAATCACGGGGGCAAGCAAGATAATTAGACTCCTTCCAGTCCTTTGTATGGTTTTAAGGCAGTTGAAGGTTTCAATCAAACAGCTAATGCTGCCCGCAAGAAACTTGACACTTAGTCCGATATGAGGATGACATATTTCACGCCCATTTAATATCTCATTTATTAGGGTGATCTTGATTCATATATTCCATTTACATTATTAACTGCAATTTTTAGGTGGTTTCGGAGAACTCTATTTCGGGCTCTTGCAAAAAGGGTGGGCCCCACACGTGGGTCAGCAAGTTTTTTCCCATTGTTAAAGTTAAACACAAAGTCAATAGATATTTAAGGCAATATACAATTCTAAATGCATGCCTGAGTGCGGATTGAAATCTCAACATGTCTAAGATTGGTTAGCTCAACTAAGTTCCAATTGATTTAAAGCCGAATTTGATTCATTTATTTGTTAGGATGGAAATGAATCAAAGCCTAATTACACAAGAACTTTCATTCAATCCCATTGTATATGATTGTGTATAGTTGTGATGGATGATCACATCATGATATGATACATTCTCATACATGTATAATAACCTAGCTTAGTGGATATTGTGTTGCTTTAGTAAAACAATATTTTTTTTTAGAGATAATTATAATATACTACTAATTTCGTAGTTTCAACTCTTTCTCCACCAGTTTTTTAAGTACTTTGTACATGGAAAGATACCAATTCAACTAAAGTTATTTCGGTAGACAGAAACTGATATTTAGATAAAGTTGTAATTCTTTAAGTTAATGTATTTGTACATACAATTGTGTCTATTCCTAAGAGATACATATTTGCTTATAAATATGAGGACCATGTTTGTAATCAGACACATGACTTTAGTTTGTGATCATCATCATAGTAAGACTGCCATTCACGTTTGGGACCGACAATATGACGTGCATTTTAAGATGAATCGTTGAAGACAACATATATGATAACTTTGATAGTACTGTGTGTCATATTCATATGTATGACAACCTCGCCAAGGTTTTGTCTAATTTTACTTTTTTTTTTCTTTTTCTCTTTTTGGTAAAATACTTTTTTTCTTTTGTTACATTATATGTACGAACTAAAAAGGTGGGGGAGACGCATTTCAAACCATATTCTGTGAAAAATCTATTTCATGAGACTATTAAGTTGATGCAATCATGCAAGTGCGAAAAGACATCCACCAAAAACAAAGAGAAGAAGTTAATATAGTGCATAGTTTTGATACCAACCTCAAATCACGGATCCATCTGCCACTTACGATTCTGTGCTTGTACGTGGAGAAGGTATCAATGATTGGAGATCTAGAGTTCATATTTCTTTTACACAAAGCATATTTTTCTTAATTGTTGGACACTTTCTTTGATTCTATTAGGATATGTAATGGTTAATTAGTTTTAGATTAGTTTATTTTCACATCAAAACTAAAATTTTTAAAGTATCACCATTTTTAAGGTATAATTGTACTTTTACATAGTAAACAAAACAAACTTAGCAGACTCTCTACCGTTTTTGCTAAGGCAAGCTCGGTCGAGCCAGGCTCCTTTTGCCTTGGCCAAGCTGCGACTATGGTGTGACCAAGGTGCCATGACATCGCTGTGTGTTGAGGTGTCCCATCACTAGCTCTTTCTCATCAATGTTAGGGTTGCGTGAGGAGTTTTATGTACAACTAGAGTGTGTGTAAAGTGCCTATAATAGAATGTGTGTAAGTAATAAACATCACCCATAGCTAAACTAATAAGTGCACAATGAAGTCATTATGTGACATAAAGCAGTTATTAGTTATTGAGTAGAAATGCTCAGCGGTGCCACCTTATGGCCAGGGTGGTCCCTGACCTAAAAAAAAAATTATATATAATAATTTAAAATTTTATATTTATTTATCTTTAAAAAAAATTTTGGGACCATCCTGAATTTTTTTTATACCAATAAAATTAAATTTTAGTCCATAATTTAAGCAAATTAACAATATATTGGGGTCTTTCAAGTAAAAAGAAAAAACTAAAAAAAAAAATTGAACTAAAATCTAAAAAAAAAAATTATAATAAAACTACTACAAGCTGAGCAGTGGCTTGATTCCTTCAACTAAGCACACTGCCCAATACAACACAATTTTCAACATTTTACTATTTTTTATTACAATATTATTTTTCATCATTAGACGTATATCACTTACTTCTCATTTTTAATTATTTTTCTTATTTATTCTTAACCACGCACGTTTTTTGTCTCCTCGATTTTTACACTTCATACTTTTAAATTTTATTACATTTTCATCTACATTTTTACATCTACGTTTTGCCTTCCTCCTTATTCATAACTTCTGTGTCTTCTATCAGTACCTGTGCGGCAGTGCATATTCTTAAGCTTTGAGTTTCAAATTTCTCAATTCGATTTTTTTTTTTAGCTATACCTTTGTTCATTTATTTTCTTTTCATTTTTTTTTTCCTTTTGAGGTTTTTTGGTTTACAGAATGCAAGTTTGTTTTGGTTTAAAGAACAATTTTTTTTTTTAAAACACATTTCATGCTGACTGAATCTTAAATTTCGGCCTGGTATTTACCAAAACACCCAAAATAGACTGGAATAACCTGGAATTTTTTCCTGAAATGAAAAAGGGTGGGTTACTGTTCCGATTTGTTTACCGATACGGTATTTTCCGGCCATTACGTTCAGAATGGAATGAAATTAATAACATTGAATCAAACCTAATTACCTAAAGGCTAAAAAAAAAAAAAAATGAGATTGTATAATTTATGCTTCCTAAGGAACACCTTAAACAAAATTCCTAGAGCCGCCACTAAAAATGCTAACTTTACACCTTGAACGTGATAGCAAGAGGTTCATAAAATGTTACTGCAAAATAAATTTTAGTCATAGATGGTGAAGCAAAGAAATTAATTTCATTAGCTGCAAGGCAAAGGAAAGAGTTTACTTCAACATGCATTATTATCGCAAACAATTTTATCCAAAGGAGCTCAAGAATAGCACCTGAGGGCAGAGGTGCGATGTAGGGATGGCCATACCCATTGGGTAATGGATATCCAACCCTACCCGATCCAAATGTTCCGGATAATACCCGGTTCTTCATTGGTAGAACTTAACCTAGTAAAGTATGGATATTACACTAATTGTTCGGGTAAGGTATGGATATTATCCAAATCCGACTCGTATTAAAAAAAAAACCCTAAACCTCTCTCACCGTGTGTGAAAGTTTGGAGAAAAAGAAGTAGGGTAAAAGGGTTATTGAGGATTGAGATAGGGAACACAAAAAGACAAGTGCGTTGATATGGATGCTTTCTTGTCAGTAGTGTAATCTTTTGAATTGAGGATTAAACTCTCTCTGGCATTAAGATTAGCTTTGGCGGAGCAGAGAGAGTTTGAGATTTTGATAAATTCATGAGTGAGTGAGTATAACAGAACACCAAGCTATGGAACCACCCTCATGATAAAACAAACATCATAATTTATTGAGTATATTTGGATTTTTTTTTAAACCTATTTTATTAACAAAATTATTTATATGAGCCTTGGATGCACACTAACAGGTTATTGTGAGAAAGTGATCGTATGATGTAAAAAAACTAATGTCAATTGTATTCTACTATTCTTACCTCTCTAATTTGAGAAGGTAAAGAAATATAGGTATTTATATTAACAAATAAAACAATATATTATTTTTAATTGATTAAGGAAATATATAATCAAAGGTTATAATTAGTTTTTTGTGTGTATGTGTACGTGTATGTGTAAATATATGAGTGTACTTGAAAGGGACTGAAAACCTCAAAAAGAGCACACAAGACACCAAGCTGCTAGTTTCATTGTCTCGTGCAGTTATGGGAGCAGCATACTTTCCATATTGTTATTATGAAGCCAAACGGCAGTTGTTAGTCAGTAATAGGGGTTGGTTTGGGTTACTTTGCGCCTAAGTTATTTAAGTCTTTGACAATCACTTTTTTGTGGCCAGTAATAGTAAGTAATGTGGGTTGGCTTGGATTATACATAGCGTTGTGTGTCTTAAGTAGTTTGAGCCCTTGACAACCACTCTATTGTGTGTCTAAGTTACGTTGTTTGAGTCTTTTATAACCACTCTCTCCCATAAACTCTCCCTTTAACTATGTGAGGCACTGCACTTGTACATATTAAATCATTTATTTATTATGATTATTATTTATTTTTCAAATAAAGAGTTGATGCCTTATTATTGTCTTTGACAATCACTTTTTTTTGTGGCAAGCAATATGGGTTGGCTTGGATTACTTTTAGTGTTGTGAGTCTAAGTTGTTTGAGGTTTTGACAAGTGACAACTACTTCTTTATGCGTCTAAGTTGTTCAAGTCTTTTACAACCACTCTCTCCCGTAAAGGCGTAAAATTCTCCTTTAACTACGTGAGAGGCACGTGCACTTGCACATATTTTTTATATTATAATTCATTATTACTATTGTATGGATAATAGGTCCAGGAGTATATATTGGATCAGAGGCCCAATCCGAGGACATTAATTAGTCTAAGGACGAACAAATGTCTTCCTAAGAATCCGTGTTAGTAAGTGAAGAAGGAAAGTCTGATCATGATCGTCTAAGAAGGTGGTTTGAGGAGGAATACTTCCTTGGATGAGCAAAGCCGTATTCAGAAGGTGCGGTTTGCCACCCAAAAACAATGTTCTAGGAGATTCTGTAGGTAAGGATATACATTGTAAGACTACAAGACAAAGAAAGATTATGAAATATCTAAGAGAAAGCTACTACCATTGCATTGAATGCTCTGCAGCTAATTCTCTGGTCGCATTAATGAGAAAGTGATGCCTGGGTAGTAGTATTCAGCCTTATAGCTATTTCCAAAGGCTTCAGGAAGGTGCTAATGGGACAAGTATCCAGACCAACAATCTGATTCATACGTGGAGGTTAGAGAGAGGAGAAACTATGGTATAAAAGGCAGAGGAAACCCCCAAGACAAGGGGATGAAAGGGGAAAGAGAGAAAAACACTGTAGACTGAAGAACAAAATTTGTAATCTGTCTTTAAGGAAAATATATAGAAGCATTAGCCTCCTCGGATTAGGTCCGAGGATGATTTATCTTACATAAACTGCTTCATCCTTATTTTATAGTCATCTTGACCCACTGCAATCGATGTACCAACTCATTATGACCTAGGTTTCAAACCCACTCTCTACAAATTCATTGTATTGGGTTTTTTGGACCTATTCCCTTCCTATTTTGGGCTTATGTACAAATTGTGTCCTTACAACTATCGTTGTTGTTGTTGTTGTTGTTGTTGTTGCTGTTATTATTATTATTATTTAGTTTTCAAATAAAGGTATGATGCCTTATTATTATCTATGATTTATAAATCATGGACCATGATTTGAAAAATCATGAGAATCCATTAGTGAGCAGCATATAACATATATTGAATCATCGATTGTTTTTTCAAAAAATAAAATAAAATATTGATTATATTTTAATTCAATAACTTAAAAAAATTACATACGCAGTTGAATTGTAATGTATTTCACCCAATGATAGTGCATACTCATTATATATATATATATATTATAAGAAAAAAACTCAAATAAAATAAGGGAAAAAAAGTATAGAGTAAAGGACAAAGAAAAAGAAAAAGAAATGAATCTAGTATTTCGGGATTTAATTATTTAAATGAATATTTTTTGAAGAAAAATAAATAGAATGTTATTAAGGGCCCAACAAGTTGTTTGAGCTCTCTCTCTCTCTCTCTCTCTCTCTCTCTCTCTCTCTCTCTCTCTCTCTCTCTCTCTCTCTCTCGCTCGTAAAGGCGTAAAATTCTCCTTTAACTACGTGAGAGGCATGTCCACTTGCACATGTTTTATAAATCATATACCGTGATTTGAAAAATCATGAAAATCCATTAGTGAGTAGCATATAACATATATTGAATCATTGATTGCTTTTTCAAAAAATAAAATAAAATATTGGTTATATTTTAATTCAATAACTTAAAAAAAAATTACATACGCGGTTGAATTGTAATGTATTTCACCCAATTATAGTGCATACTCTTCATATATATTATTATTATCATTATAAAAAAAACTCAAATAAAAGAAGGGGAAAAAAAGTATAGAGTAAAAGAAGTAAAAAAAGAAAAGAAAAGAAAAGAAAAAAGCAATGAATCTAGTAATTCGGGATTTAATCATTATTATTATTATTATTTTGAAAGGATCATTATTATTATTATTACTTAGTTTTCAAATAAAGATTTGATGCCTTATTATTATCTTTGACTTATAAATCATGGACTGTGATTTGAAAAATCATGAGAATCCATTAGTGAGCAGCATATAACATATATTGAATCATTGATTGCTTTTTCAAAAAATAAAATAAAATATTGGTTATATTTTAATTCAATAACTTAAAAAAAAATTACATATGCTGTTAAATTGTAATGTATTTCACCCAGTGATAGTGCATACTCATTATATATATTATTATTATTATAAAAAAAAACTCAAATAAAAGAAGGGAAAAAAAGTATAGAGTAAAAGTAGTATAAAAATGAAAAGCAATGAATCTAGTAATTTGGGGTTTAATCATTTAAATGAATATTTTTTGATGAAAAAGAAAAAGGATGTTATTAAGGGCCCAACCGGGTTCGAACCGGTGACCTCTTGATCTGCAGTCAAATGCTCTACCACTGAGCTATGGACCCCTTCACACGGTCCAAGTACCTGCATAAGAAATAAATATAATCCTAAAAGCGTTAAACCCTAGAAAAGTAAAATCACATCACCTCCTTCCCGCCTCTCTCACTCTCTTCTCTCACGTCGAAGCAGCAGAAAGAAGAGAAACCAAACAATGGCGACCCCGTACGGCATCAAGTTGGCCGTACACCTCATCACCAACCACTTCGGCACTCTCGTCGCCGTAAATCTCTCTCTCTCTCTCTCTCTCTCTGTGTAAAACCTATTCATATGTACCTGTCTCTCTGTATCTAATACGTTGTGTATTCTTTGAAAATGCAGAAAGTGTGTGAGAATCTTCTTCGAAGAGGACCTCTAACGCTCCAACAGGTAATTCGGTACACGGAGCTCACTCCTCAACAGGTCAAGAACTCTCTCCTCATCTTGATCCAACACAATTGCGTTCAAGCTTTCTCTCTCGAATCACAAGGTCATTTCCTATTCCCAAAATTGTGCCAATTTTGATTGAATTGGATTGGATTGGATTGGATTGTTTGAGTGTGTGTATATAAGCTCAGACGTGGCTAGCGCTTTTCGTTGGGTCGTTACATTTATAGTATAGTAGGAGTAGTTGGGTTTAGGGTCTTTCATTGATTCTATTTTGTGTTATTTGTATAAAATCTAGCTATGTAACGGTGACTTTGCTGATTGGTTGCTTAAAAGAGCGTTTTTTAAAACCCAAAACTCTGTTTTAAAATCACAACGCCTCGCAGTTTTTTTTGTTGTTATTTTATACATTGTGTTTGGGAGTTCATAAAAGAGCTGGTTGACTTTGCTGATTGGTTGCCATGACAATGTAGGATAATCCTGCAATGAAATAGACCTACCAAACTGTTCTAGACCATTTAGTTTCATTTATAGCTTATTAACAAATATGCACGCACATAAAAGAAAAGAAAGTACAATGTGGGAATTGGAGAATAAATTTAAGTTAAGAATTTTGGTGAAGGGCTTTCCATTATTTGGGTTACAAGTGACCCAAAGGTCTTGATAAAGACTAGTTTTTGGTTTGGCACTTTGACCATGGATTTTAAAGTTAAATACCCAATAAAGAGAGTTTGATTTGCAAACAAGATTTTAGAATTCAACTGTATTAATTAAAAAAAAAAAAAATCCACTGTGTTGGAATATTATGAAATTATGGTTTGCAAATGCAGGTAATTTGTGCCAATAAAAATTTGTTGGCTAAATTTAATGGAAAAGAATCAAAAGATACAAGTATATAGCTTTCCTAGCAACCAACGAGAGGGTAAACTAAACTCATGATGATGATATGAGTGACTATACTTGCAGGTGGTTTTGGAGATGGGCCAAAAGCTAATACCCAGTATTTGGCGTTGTTTAGTAACATACTCCATCGCATGAGGTTTCCCAAATTCTTGGAGATTGTGTCTCGTGAACTTGATCAAGAAGTTAGTATTTTTAGTTTTTGGTTTAATGCTTTACATGGTTTTTGAAGTCAAAATTAAAATTATTTTATTGAGTTTGTTTCTTTGTTTTTGTAGTGTAAAGAACTTCTTGAGGGGTTGCTTCAGAATGGCAGGCTTACGCTGCTGCAAATGGTTGAAAGAGCCAAATCGAAGAGAAAAGATGGCAAGTCTCTTATGGATTTCTTACTATTTTGAATTTCTGCTTGTATCCTAGATATAAATATAATACAAAAATATACAGGGAGTATCATTTAGATTGAAGTTTTTGCCTAAAAATGCTTCAGTTATTCTATATGTATAATTTTTTGTGACTATAATTGATGATAACATACCATGTGATATCAATAAGAGTCTCTCAACAGCAACATCTGATCTATAGACAATCAAGGGGCATGTGAGCAAGGCATAACAATAGTTTAGAAAATCAGATATATTCTATTGTCCTTGGTAGATTAGATCACCTTAAAAAATCAATTTTGAATAGTTTCAGTGTAGCTATCTACTGTCCATGTTGTATTAGTCAGATTTGGTGTTGCCATTTGGAGTTTGGAATATATCATAGATATTTATTATTAAAATAGATGTGAGATCATACCTGTCCATAAAAAAAGCAGAAGCGAGATCATAAAAGAAGGTATTAGATTATGTGGCAGAAAACATATAGTGTGATGATAGATTGGTGGATCACTGTCCTAAACAATTAACACTGCCCCTCCTTTGAGCAATTTCCTGGGACTAATTTCCAAATATGTTGATGTGGATGGTCATCTCTAAGCAAGTACGGGTGAGAGTGTAATAGACTAATAGTCGTATCTTTGATGATACAGAAAGATCATAGGCTCAGTTGGAATCATTGCTGATTCAAACTTTGTTTGATTGATCTCTTCTTTGGGGCCTTACAAGTAGTATTTCCCTCTTATATTTCACAGAAAGATCATAGACTCAGTTGGAATTTATTGCTGATTCAAACCTGTTTGATTGGTCTTGCCTCTGGGGTTTGACAAGTAGCATTTCCCTCTTAGATTTCACAGAATCACGTCACTCTTGTGCATAATTCTTATAGGTTATGTTGTGTTCATCATTGTGAACATGAAGTAATCTTTTCTTTTAATAAAATATCTTGACTTATTAAAAAGCATAGAAGTATGGTGAACTGTCAAAATATACCTAGTCAGAATGCAAGCAAAAATAAATGTTAGATGGAAAATCAGAGAGTAAAAAGCTTGATGAGGACGGTGCATTTCCAGAGGTTGCACGAAAGAATACACACTTAATGTGATATCCTTGCCTGTAGACAACCAGTGCATGGCATCATTAGTGGACCTCTATATTTGGGTGTGATTAATGGAGTATAGGGCACTTTTTTTTTAGGGGGGGTACTAAAAGGATGATAAACGACCAATCAACTTGGCAGGGCAACTGGGGCGTGGGCAAGGCATGTTGAGATGAGTCTGGAGCATGCATATTAAGAGGGCATTTGTGATTGGTTCCAAAACATAAGTTGGCATTTTTTTGCATGAATGGATTTCCTACAAAATGCCCTTACAATTAACAGTGGACTCTTTCTTTGATTTTCTAGCTTTATCATGTAATTCCTAATTTCCTAGGGCTTTTTTCTACTTATTTTGATTTTGTATACTTGGAAGTGCCTCCCCTTGCTAATGCTCTGTAGCTCAAGGGGCACCTCCTTATCCTTTAAGTACAGGGTGGAGAGTAAAGTTGTGGGTTTAGGACCCATAGGGGTACACCTCCTGTGCCTTTCCCTTGGAAATCCATATGGAGGGCCAAGACTACAATGAGAGTGTTTTTTGTTTGTTTGTTTGTTTGTGTGTGTGTGTGCGCGCGCAGGGGGAGACTTGGGCAAAATTCTTAATTGTGAGAACCTCGTCAACAAGGGTTAATGGTGAGTTGGTATTATATGTGCTGTTGTAGTGGGGAGACCGTGGACCACCTCTTGATGTGGCCTTTGAGTTGTGGATTTAATATTCAAGATGTTTGGGGTTCAATGGGTATTACCAGAGAAGGTTCTTGATTTTGCATGTGGGTGGCGGAGTAGGGGACCTAATTCAGATGTTGGTCTTACTCCTTTATGTTTGATGTGGATTATAATTTCTATGGAAGGAATGAAATTGGCGTACTTTTGAAGATGTGGAGTATCAACTCAATTGAAAGCATCCTTCATTAGTTCTCTTTATGAGTGGTCTTTTGTTTAAGGTCTCACAGATTGTAACTGTTCATTACTTTATAGAGTCGATCCATATGTAGATATTTTTACAATTGGAATTCTTTAGGCTGCTTTGTGTCAATTTTTACAAGGTGGTCTTGTTTCAATAAAATTATTTTTACCTATGAAAAGAAAAAAACCCGTCAGGGGTACATGTGTAACTTATTGATAAAAATAAAGATAAAAAGATGGAAATGCCTTCCTTTCCCCTTTACCTTCAATATGATAAAATATCTCAACAGGAAACCTTGGTTATCCAATCTTGAGTGCCTAACTCATATTTTTTTGCCAGGTTAACTCAAATATATGTAAGTACTTATCTCCTTTATTAAGCAATGTTTGTTTTGGATGTTTGAGTTGTGAAAGGAAGAGGGTATATTGAGACTTGAGAGAGAAAAAGTACTTTGAGTTAGTAAAATTAATTGATTATCAAGTAGTGATACTTCAATATCTCATGAATGGCTTCTTTAGAAGTCTTATGCATCCTAAATTTATTTGATGATACTTCCTTTAAGAGGAGAGTAGTCGGGATCAATGCTTTCCTCCTTGTATATTGTTTTTTAATATATATGGTGAATGGGGAAGATTCTTGGATCCAGCAGACTTGGTTGGTAGTTCTTGGTGGAATGTTATGTTAGGTTCATTAGTTGGCATGTTGGAAGACTTGTCTGGAAATTCATCTTTGTGACTGCTGGATTATGTTGCCAAAGTATATATAAACTATTTACTTTCCTCGAGTCTTTTGTTGTGCTACTTCAAGTCTAGAAGTTTCTTGATCAGATTTGATATGGAATTTTCCCAAGGTATAGGAAATGTTTCCCAGCATTAGGGTGGCTGTTTTGTTTGACTTATTTGCATGATTCTTCTCTTTGCTATGGGGTTGATTTGGAAGAGCAGACAATGGGTTCTCTAGAAGGTCATCCTTTACCCTGCAGAATTCATTCATAATTAGTTTATTTTTCTGCTTGGGAGTTGTGGTCTTTGGTTTTCTGCTTGTTTGGTATTCAATGGGTTATGCCTCATACTGTTCTTGAGTGTTTGAGGCTTGGCAAGGAAAGTTTGCGCGACATCGTTACATTGATGTTTGGAAATTAGTGCCTCACTGCTTGATTTGGTGTATTCAGCGAGAAAGGAATGTTAGAAGTTTTGAGGGTTGCAAACGCTCTTTGCTGGAGATTAAGTCTTTTTTCTTACACACTCTTTTTGAATAGAGTGTGGTTTTTTCTCATTTTTCTTGTTCTTCCTTTTCTATTTTTCTTGACCATTGTTCTTTTGTTTCTTGATTTCTGCCCCCATAGTACATCCCCAATGTACTCGGCTTGGCAATCTTTTTATAATTAATAATATTCTTACGTTATTTATTAAAAAAAAAAGTTTATTTTTCTATCAATAATTCTACTTGTACCAGACTAGTTAAGTAGGGGCCATCATCTGTGCAATTTGTAAAAGTCTATAGTTTTCAAGTGCAAGTGCATGGGCTCCAATTCTTGAGAGTGGTTGGTTCATGGAAAAATACTGTATAGTAGGACTATATCCGTATAACTTTTCAAAGACATACTATGTAATGACCTTTTTATCCTGGAATAGTTTGAGGCACTTAGCTTTTGAAAGAATGGATATAAATTATTCCCTCTGTATTTACTGAGGTGCCATGCTCTGATTATATTGTTGCTCTTTTAATAATCCTACACTTCTAGAATAGTTCAAGGTGTTTATATTCTTTTTTTTTTTTTTTGATAAGTAACGATAAAGGTATATTGAAAGAAACAGCCCCGTACATAGGAAATGTACGAAATAGGCGAAAACATCAAGAAGCCAAAGTACAATAATCAAGTAGCATAGGAAGGGAAATACAAGAAAAAGTAGGAACAACCAAACACCAAGCAAGAAGAGTAAAAAAGAAAAAAGACTTAAACTCAAGAGAGGAACGTTCACAATCTTCAAAGCTTCAAGGTGTTTATATTCTTAAGTTTCTAAAGGATAGAATTAGATTGTTTCTGATATATATACAAACATGATATTAATATGTTGTTATACTTTTGAAGTAGGAAAACTATTATACTGATGTAAGTGATTCAGGTGATCTAATATGTCCTGCACACACGCACACTTTTCAGGATGTCGTGAAGATGCTGTACAAGAAGGCCTTACTAAGCTCTTGGCTGCCCATTTTGTTGAACGCTGCCCAGCCCCTGAACCACTTGTTCCTGAACAGGTTAAAGTAGAAACAACTTCCAAGAAACGAGGTGCTAAATCTGCTAAGGTGATTGTTGACTCCTGTCAAATTTACTTGGTGGTGATTTTATGTTGTACAGAGATGGGTGACAGTTGATTATTCTTGCATTGCATGCACATATGCATATTCTATCTTTAGATCAACAGCGCACATGCTAATGGGATCTAAGTTGCAGTTATACTTTGTGTGGACTGTGGAGTGATATTGGTATTGCTATGTGTAGATAAAAAGACTTTGATTAAACTTATTGACCATATAAAAAAAGTAAAACTGTGTAAGTCTAATATATTTTGCCTATTGGCTAAAATAGATAGTGCAATTGCACAAAGTTTTTAAGTTCAAATTTTATGAAAGTTCTTTCAATTTCTTCAAATTTTTATATAGTAAGTTTGAAAAACACTTACCAATGGACAATATGATAATAATCTAGTCATAGAAAGTCTAAATGTAATATTATATATATATATATATATATTTTTTTTGTCTTCTTTTTTTGAAAAACATTTTATATAATTTTCTTATACTTTTAAAAATCCTATCTGTGATAACTATGATCAAACGAGGAATGGGTAGACTACTGAATCTATTGATCACTTACTTCTACATTGTCCAGTAGCTCAAGAGTTGTGGAATATGGTGTGTTCCCTTTGGTGTTCATTGTGTCATGCCACATAGTGTTGTGAAACTTATAGCAAGTTGGCTAGGCAAGTTTAATGGACTCAAAACTAAGGTGCTTTGGAGCATGATCTATGATTGTCTTATGTGGGTCATATGGAGGGAAAGAACGTAGTTTTGAAGGGGATTAAAGGTCCGTTCATAAGTTGAAACTTGTCTTCTTTTAGATTTTGTTTGAGTGAGCAAATGCTTTGGGTGTTATTACTTTTACGTCTCTGCCTAGCATGCTCGATTTTTTTTTTTTTTTTTGCCTTTTAGCACTCTTCCTTTTTTCATCTTTTTTTTAGGCAATCAAAGAACTAACATTAATGAGAAAAAAAAAAAAATGAATAGTACAAGATTTTCATGATGATGAACAATAGGAAACAAATGAAACAAACAGCAAAACAAAGGAGAGGGAAATCAGAAGGTTAATCTAAGGGAAAACATAAACTCGGAAAGAGACGAAGAATCAATAAAAACCCAACAGCGAGACCACTCAAAAAGATTACACTGGCGTAAAACCTTTAACTCATCCAATGTCTTCTCCATGTTCTCAAAGGAGCGACGATTTTGTTCCAACCAAACAATCCACATTAAGCACTCTAGAATCAAACTCCAAATATTCGAGTTATGCTTCCTAAGTCATTGATACCAACAAGATAAAAATCCCACCGCCGATCTTGGCATAACCCAATGAATACCAAAAGCTTGAAGCATGAAAGTCCATAAAGTATGTGTAACTGGACAATGGAGAAGAATATGGTCTACCGACTCCCCATCACAGTGATACATACAACACCGATTAACCAAAGGGCGACCCCCAAGCATGAGATTATCCAACGTGAGGATCCGATCGTGAGCAGCTGTCCACAAGAAGAAATCCACTCACTAGGAATCTTGGTTTCCAGACGCCCTTTCAAGGAAACAAAAAATTCGGAATACCCTGAATTACTTGGTAATAAGATCGGGTGTCAAACTTATCATCACCTTTGAGCTGCCAACAAAGAGTATCCCTCCTATCACCCCGAAGAATACGAGGTTGGATAAACTGAAGTAGAGAATAAGAGGTGGCTAGCTCCCAATCTTCAAAAGCTCTAAAAAACCTTAAATCCCACACTCTAATAGTACCACCTTCTGGAAGCCACAAAACCTTAGAGATGTAAGCATCCTTGGCATCTGAACACGCATAAAGCTCAGGATAGAGACCTTTTAGGGTATTATCTTCAATCCACCTATCATGTCAGAAGCGGATACGGGTGCCTTCACCCACTACAAAAGATAGATTCTTAGAAAAGCTCTCCCACCCTTCATGAATGCTTCTCCAAAGGCCACATCGATGAGTCCTCCTGCACACTTACGTACACCACCCCCCTTGACCCTCACCATATTTTGTGGAGATAACTCCCCACCAAAGATGGGTAACTTCATGCCCATAACGCCACAACCATTTCCTGAATAAAGCTTGATTGAACGACGCCACACTTCTTATTCCCAAACCACCCAATTTAATTGGCAAACACACTTTATCCCAAGCCACCAAAGGATGTTTGAAACTCCCCTCAGAAGACCCCCAAAGAAAATTCCTCTAAATTCTTTCCAATCTAGCAGCCACAGCTTTAGGAATAGTGAATAGAGATAAAAAGTTCGTAGGAAAACTTGAGAGAGTACTTTTTAGTAAAGTGAGCCTACCACCCTTAGATAAATAGAGACGCTTCTACCCTGATAATCTTTTTTCCATCTTCTCCAAAATAGGATTCCAAATCGAAGCTGTCTTAAAAGAAGTTCCCAGCGACATTCCCAAATATTTTATAGGTTGACTCTCCACTCTACAATGAAGAATACTAGCCAATGCAACTAGATTATTCACCTCCTCAACAGGGACAATCTCACTTTTCCCAACATTGACCTTCAAACCCGTAAAAGCTTGAAAACAAGACAACACCAACCTTATTGATAGCAACTGTTCCCTAGAGGCATCACAAAATAAGATAGTTTCGTCCGCAAACAACAAATGGGAAATCTGCACACTAACCAAATTCATTGCTCCCACCTGAAAACCTCGAATAAGGTTATTCTCCTTTGTCTTCTTCAAAATTTTGCTTAAAACCTCCATTATCAAGAGAAACAAAAGTGGGGATAAAGGGTCTCCTTGTCTCAACCTACGAGAGCTTCCAAAAAAACCTTCAAGGAATCCATTTACCAGGATTGAAAAACGGACAGAAGTAACACAAGCCTTAATCCACCCCCTCCATTTCAACCCAAAACTCATTCGGTCCAACAGATAAACCAAGGCCTCCCAGCTTACATGGTCATAAGCTTTTTCAATATCAAGCTTGTAGACCCCACCCAGTAACCGGCTCTTCAACCTACTATTCAGACACTTGTTTGCAATGAGCACTGAATCCAGAATCTGCCTACCACCAACAAACGAATTTTGTGTCTTAGAGATAAGTTTGTCCAAAATCGTCCTCAACCTGTTAGCCAACACTTTGGACAACAACTTGTACATACTGCCCACCAAACTGATAGGGTGAAAGTCCCTAATGTTAATAGCATTACTCTTCTTAGGAATTAAAGTGAGAAACGAAGTATTCATAGACCAATCAAATACAGAGTGCCGATGAACATAATGAAAGAAATCCATGACATCCTTTTCCATAACACTCCAGCAATTGTGAAAGAAAGCCATGGTGAACCCATTAGGACTAGGGGCTTTATCACCCTCCATCTCCCTTAAGACCTGAATAACTCCCTTCTTGGTGAACTCCTTCTCTAAGGTCAGCCTCTCCTCCTCTTCAATGCATGCAAAATCTAATCCATCCATAGTCGGGCACCCCAATTCAGTTTTCTCATACAGCCCCTGATAGAATAGAACTAATTGAGAGCACACATCCGACTCATCCTCATAAAGAACATCATCCACCTTAATCCTTTTAATAAAGTTAGCATTTCTATGAGAGTTTGCTAATCTATGAAAGAACCGAGTATTATTATCTCCCTCCTTCACATACAAAGCTCGAGATTTTTGTCTCCAGGAAATTTCCTCAAGAGAAGCCAACTGTTCTATATCTCCTTTAAGTTGGATACGACGAATCTGTTCCTCATTCAATAGACCCAGCATCTCTTCTCTCGCATCTAAACCCATCAGCTCAATCAGCAAATTTTCTTTCTAAAAGCCAAGTCACCAAACTCCTCCTTGGTCCACTTTTTTAAATTTGCTTTCAAAACCTTCAATTTTTGAGCCAAAATAAAACCTGGTAAACCCACAAAATTGTACCCATTCCACCATTGCTGAACTCTATCAACAAAACCCTCAACTTTGAACCACATGTTTTCAAATTTAAAGGCGCTACGACCACGATGAACAACACCAACTTCCAACAAAAGAGGGCTATGGTCTGAAATAACATGAGGAAGCACCTTTTAGAAAACATTCTCAAAATGTTCCTCCCAATCAAGAGAAACCAAAGCTCTGTCAATTCTTGACATAGAGGGAAGACCAGAGTCTTTAAACCAAGTGAAGAAAGCCCCCTCTAAAGGTAAATTAACTAAAGAATTGCTCTCTAGAAAGTCTGAGAATGCAAACATAGCAGGGCTAAATGACTCATAGCCAAGCCTTTCACTTGGTTACCTAATGACATTGAAATCACCTACTAAGCACCACGCCATGGGCTATCTGGCACACATCTGTGACAACTCGCACAAACTAGCCCACTGACCATCATCGTTGGGGCCATACACACTTGTACAAGCCCAACAAAGTCATCCACTACTCCTTTCAATAAGACACTGACAGAAAACTGTCCAGCAATTACATCCAATTTTTCAAAAACCCTCTTATCCCAATTCAACAAAACCCCTCCTGAAGTTTGCACAACGTCCAAAACAGCCCAATCAATAAAGGCGTAAATACATTTTTAGTTCCTACATTTTGCACTTTTTTCATTTTAGCCCCTACATTTTGTTTTTACCACTTTTAATCCCTAAACATATTAACGCATGACATTTAGGTCCTTTTTGTCACCCAACTAACAGCAAAGCTGACGTGGCTGATGGTAGAATAAAAAAATAATATAATCATGTCAGAAAAACAATAAAATATAAAATTCTAAACATGATTTTAAAAAATAAATTAAAATAAAATTCTCTTTTCTTTCCATTAATATTTTGGAAGACATGTTCATGTTCTTCTTCCCAAAACGTGGCTATTCATGTTCTTAGCAAATTAATCCTTGTTTTATTTTCTTTTCTCTGTTTTTCTTGTATTTTCTTTACAACCAAACACATTAAAATTCAAAATTCAGTTCAAATAATAATCAACCAATATCAACAAATCTATATATATCTGAAATTGAACCTAGAAACCAAACCTAGAAATTGAACATAGAAATTTGAACCCAACATACACCAATCAAAATCAATAGACGCAGATCCTCTTTGTTCACAAAGTCAACCCCAATCTCCAAGTTAAAAACTCACCAAACAAAAATAGAAGTATCATCTATCAAAATGAAACACAAATCATCTCAATCTCATTTCATTCAAAAATCCCCCACCCAATTCCTCTCATTTTCACTCAGATCCAAGCCAAACCCTACACGGATCTGAATCGATCACCATGTCTTGCTTAGCTCTCTCTCCAACTTGCTAAAGGATCCGATATCCTCCTCCAGACCCGCGAGTGGTTCCCTCCCGCACGCGCCCTCGTAGCTCTCTCCTCCTTCCGCCAAACCCGCCAAGCCTTCGCCGCTGCCAAACACCACGACCACCACCACAACAACCACCCCTACGCCACATCAGCTACGACCTCCTCCGATGCTGATGCTGACTCTATCGCCTCTCTCGGTGACGATCCTCTAGCTGCCTCGAGTGGCCAGCTCATTGTCGACGTTGAAAGCCGATATCGAGTGGTGTACCACCTCGTGAACTCGATCTACGTGCTCGGAATCTCCACCACTGATTTGAGAGATAGAGAGATGAAATAGAGAAAGTCTCACCGATTTGGGACAAAAACCACCCGCTGATCCGGAGCACCCACCGATCTAAGGCAGAGACCCACCGTTCGACACTTTATCTGAGATAGAGAGAAAGGTTTCGGGTCTTCAGCTTGAGTGAGTTTGAGATATAAGAGAGTTCGAGATGATAGAGATGAAGATATGGGAAAATAAGTAAATAGATAACAATGAGAAAATAAAATTTTCTAGGCAATGAAGAACATGAACAATCATGTTCTTTTGAAGAACAAATCTTCCAAAAATATAGTAAAAAGAAAAGAATATTTTATTTTATTTTATTTTAAATCCTCATAAGTTAATTTATTTTTTTATTTCACCATTAGCCACATCAGCTTTGCCGTTAGTTGGGTGACGAAAAGGACCTAAATGTCAGACGTTAATTGGTTTAAGGACTAAAATTGGTAAAAATAAAATGTAGGAACCAAAATGAAAAAAAATGCAAAATATAGAGACTAAAAGTGCATTTACACTATCAATAAAAGGACTACTCCATAAACTCCGAACAAAAGCAACATCAGTAGAAGATACTTTCGTTTCTTGAAAACATACAATATCACACTTCCATTCTTTTAGAAGATTCTTACAAACCTCTCTCTTCCGAGGATTGTTAAGCCCCCTTACATTCCAAGATAGTAGTTGTAGAGTCATTTACAACTACCAACAACCCTTACAGCAGTTGAAGAAACTCTGTTCCTACTCCTAGAAGAGACACCATCGTAATTAACATTACAAATAAGCCCCTTAAGCTCCCTGAGACCTCGTGACCCTGAACTTGCAGGTTGCTTGGGCACCCCATCATCAATCACCTTGAGACACTCCTACTCCAAAAGGCGAAATAGAGCCAAGCATTGAGCTTTGTGTTTCACGATAGGGAAACCCACCATGTTATAGAAATTTTTCATCAATTGGGACACCCAGTTCGAAGGTGGCCCTGATTTCATCACCTTAGTTCCTTCTGCAGAGTCCCTGAGCCAGCACCAGCTCTCTGAGATCATTGGGTTCCCACTGAGACAGAGGGTCACACTCCAACACACAAAAATCTCTCTCCACTACCACAGCTACGGTCAGACACTTCACTAGTCTCCCACGGTAGGAGCTGAAGCCCAGAAACTTCTTCATGATCATACCCTTCCACAAACACATCTTCTACCCCATTACCCAGGTCTGAGAGAGGAGAAAATCGATTTTGAACCACCCATGGATACTGACCAAGGCTCGGCGGCACTACATTCAGAATCGGAGCACCACCCAGACCAGTTTGAGCTCGCAGGTACCATACTCCAACCACGTCGAGCTCCACCGTAACACACAGCTATCTCCACAAAGATACCAGCCTTATTCGATCTTCCCTGGAATTCAACAAACTTATTATTTTCTCTAAATCGTTTGCAGAGATAATCCTTTCCTGGAACCCAATTGTGAATATCGGCAAAACATGAGAGAATCCATTCCAATCCCTTACGACTCAACCAAACGGAACTTTTAAAATTCTGACAACTTTCGTGAATAGCATAAGAATCAGCCTGCCCACTGTCAAACGAGAAAGAAAAAGTTTTGGAATCTATGTGAAAAGAACCATTACTCCTCTGCCCTGAGGAGAAGGTTTAGGAGCTGTGTTAGGGAGAGGCGAACTGTTAGGACGAGGTGAGGGTGATACTGTAGTGGTTGGTCTAGGCCATAACGGTGGTTGTAAAGTCAAGTCAGAAGGAGGTGGGGTGTTCAGAGAAGAAGAATGTGGTGGACAGAAAGAGTGAAATGGAAAAAAACCAAAAGAAAATGGGAAGGGTGATGGAAAGAATCCAGGGAATGGAGGAGGTGGCTGGTTGAATGACAGTGGTAGAGAGGGGAGCAGAGGAGGGAAAGGTGTTGACTGTGTGGTAGGGAGGGAGGGAGGTGAGGGGGGGGGGGGGGGTGGGGAAGGGGAGAGGTAGACATGCTTAATTCCTTGTTGAAGCAATTGTTGCTTTCAATGAAGTTTATTACTTATTGATAAAAAAGGTAGTATATGGCCGAAACAAAATATTTTCAAAATGCAAAGATTAGAGAGTCCAGAATAGTAAATTGTCATGGTTCATGTCCTTTGACAGGTAATTTATATAGATAGATAGATTGATAGATAGTGTAATATTGCACACTAAGAATATTGTTTTTGTAATAAATCAATGGTCCATGTCATTTGCTTCAAGATTGAGCAATTAATTTTAATGAATTCTATTTTCTAAAAAAAAAAAGCTTTTTCTAAATGCACCTAAAAAGTGTGCTTAAGGCTTGCTTCATTAAAAGAACTCCGCTTTGACAAAGCTAAGCGCTTAGACATTGGGGCTTTGAGCTTTGAGCACACTTTTAACAACATTGCATTTAAAGATAGAAGTGGTCGCTATAAATGAAAAGATGCAGGGGAATCACTTGAGATGGTTTGGTCATGTGCTTGATTAAGTCTAGGGAATAAGAAGAAAAGGTAGAGGAAGACCTAAAATAACATAAAAGTAGTAAAAAAGGATAAATCAATTGAGGAGACAATAAAGAGTATGACATGTGGCCGATCTTGATTTGTTGAGGATTCATAGATGACCCAAAATTTTTGAGACTAAGGCTTGATTGTTGTTTGTATTTGTTTCATATATGAAGTGCTTTACTTATTTATGGTTATTTATCATTTTTCACTTATACTTTTTTTGTAAATGTCTATTTAAGAGCTTTTGGTATGAGGATTATCATTTTGAGTTAATATGGTTACTAAGTTTGAGGGCTTAAAATTTATCTCTCAGTTGGGATGGGGCTTAATAGAGTTTGTTTGAACTTATCAATAAACCATAAAGCAAGTGAAATGAACTATTAGGATTGAGTCTTCTATCAAAAGATAATATTAAGCTACACAATGTTCGGTGGCTCTTTGCCTTCCAAATTCTTACCTTCTTAGAGGTTGAAGTTGAATTCAAGAATTACTCCTTATCAAAGACTAAAGAGGGAGAGGTACAACTTGGCTAAAGGGGGGATGTTGAAATTAGTGTTTGATTTTGCCAATGAGTTCTAGTTGAAACAACACCTTCTCCTTCCATAAGAAGGGGTGGAAGGTAAGATTGTGGGTTCAAAACCTACTGGGGGTGTGTGTAAAGTCTTTGATTTCAGGGTATCTTGCTTTACCTTTTGGTAATCAAGTTGCACCATCAATACTTTTAGTTTGTAATCTATTTACTCGTACTTAAAGCGTAACTTAGAAAAATATTTTAAAATAAAAATAAGTACAAGAAAAAAAAAATCTTGAGTATGTGATGATGTAAGCTACATTTGGATCCTTATAATTCTCATCTAAATAAATGCTAACAGATAAATGAAGAGTCTGAGACCATAGAACAACGTGTTCTAGCAGCAGCAGGGCCTATGGAAGCACAAAGATTTTCCATGATAACAAATACCGAATTTGACGTCAATGGAGAAACAAGCACAGATGATTCCCCTAGTTTGATTGTTGGAGAAAAGGTTGGTATATGAATTGTCATTTCAGGTTGCAGGGTTACTTGAATTGTGATTGTAATTTTCTCATTTTATAGCGTAAGCGTGATTCTTTGGAATTGGATAGAGAATCTACAGCTGAAGAAGGGGAAGTAGTTCTTTGGCGTGCTAATTTTGAGGAATTTCTGCGTCGTCTTAGGCATATGGTTGGTTTTTTGTTGTCTCTCTCTCTCTCATGCTCAATTGTCTAATGTTTTGCATCTTGCAGTGTCATGTTCTACCTGTTCTTTTTATATTTTCAGCTGAATCAAATTTGTTCCTTTTCCTTTCTATCCTCAATATTTTCTTTTGTTTTTGTTTTGCGAGATGAAATGTTTTAAACTTCAATTCACTATTTTTATATTAGCTTTGATATCATAATTGAAATAGTATGTTGTGTATATGTTTCAGGCTTGCATTGAGAATGTGAGAGCATCCCTGGATGATGGAGCTGTAAAAGTCTTAAAAGCAAAGCTGGATGCAACTAGAGGTTTAGAGAAGATAGTGAAAACAGAAAAGTCAGGTAAACAGCCAATTTTTTTAATTTTTTTTAAATTTTTATACTTTATGTTTTAACATTATATTTAGATTGTGATTGGTTTGCGCACGGACACACACACACACACACACACACACACACACGTACTATCTATTTAGGTTTGGCTCATGAGAAATGGAAAGATATATGATGTCTGATATTGAAGTCCTCATATGGCGTGCCTCTAATTCTGGATAGGCAATCACATGGGGAAATGATCTAATCAGTACTGGTGTTGGATTGGGACTTTTTGGCCATATGAAGAACTTATACCTAGTAATAAGTCTAAATAAGGAAGAACGGATGGGAGAGCAAAATTCAGTAGTACTTAATAATCAGAAATTGCATGCAAGATACCTTTTACTATGGTTGCTAAGTGATGTGGCCGTGCAGGCCTAGACTTAGTTTGCTCACTATAAACTACTCTAGCTTATCTTGGTTGTTTGGGCAGTCCAATTGTTTAGTCAGCCCAGGCCCCAGACATTAGATGGTTTAGATCTAGGATGCAATTTAAGGGAGTGGAAGTGCGAGGGAGCATGAGAATGACATTTTACAATTCATAAGGTCCACACAATCTACAATATGTATGTGTAATGTGTATATATACTTGTTTTTTTATTTCTGGTTATATAATTTGTATGAAGGTAGAGTTCGTCTTCTGGTAAGGAACTAATCTTGGGGCAATTCTTATAATTGAGTTTCTCTTGCTGTACAGTGCTTTTATTTTGGATTAAAGAAAAAAAAATGAGTTAATTTATTCTAATCACAGCGTGGAGAGTGGTTCAGCACTCTCTTCCACAGATTATTTCCATTGGTCTAGGTTTATATATCTGTAATTAATATCTAGTGAAAGTATCACGTGGCTTTTCAATTAGTATCTTGTGAAAGTATCTTTTCACCTAAAATTAAGTATTGTCCAACGTTTAATAAATTTACCAGATTGGTGGTCCAACTATGAACTGCTTCCTTACACTGTCTAATTAATCTTAAATAACTGTATATGTGAATAACCACTCTAAAGTCTAAACTGTCTAACTGTGCAAATCTGCAACCTCTTCTTGGGTCAAGTGGGTGAGTGGCTTGAGTTTCTGTCTTAGAACGCCGTTTCAATAACACGGCAACCCCATACTTCTTTTATCAGCATGCTGCTAAGGGTGTTTGGCCTTTAAAAACACTTCCCCTAAAACACCATAGTCCCCATTCTTGACCAAATGTACTGGCAAATGCTTGAATAGACAAACACCCAGTCTGCTGGCTCCCATTGTCTGTCTATGAGCCACCCTCCACAAAACACACCTGGTGTGAGCACCACTAGGGCATAGATAGATTAGATAGCTATTTTCTATACCCCTTATTTTTGTCTTCAGTATCTTGAAATTGATCTTTGTGGCCTTTATTTTTTACTTCTGTATCTTCAAATTTGGTGGCATTTATTATGATTGTAATTGGGAGCCTATAAGAAGAGGCTCCCCAGACATTTTCTAGCAGTGAATTTTGATAATAAGAGATATTTTCTGAGTTTGTGTTCTACGTTTCTTGGTGATGCCAAACACCCTAAGGTGGTGAAGACTAGGGTTTTGTTTTGTTTCTCTTATATTCTATCTTATACCTACACGTTCTACATCAATACCTATCCCAGTTTTGGTAAAAGCGTCAAGTGCACGGATCTCATGGAACCTAGGAATGGAGGCTCCAAGATGTTGTTCTATGTATTAAATTATTTGTATTTTAATTAATTATTAATTAAATTATTTATGAAATCCTGGTCCAATTTATGAAATTATTCCCCCTGGTTCTTTATTCAGTCTGGTTTTTGAAAGTATCAAAATCATTTAGTTGTTTAGGTAGAAGTGGAGTTAATTATATTAGTTCTAACAGTTTTTTCTTTGTCTTATAAGAAGTCCAAAGCTTGTAAGGTCATAAGATAAAAACCCATGCCTTACATCATTCATATTGAATATTGTATTTTAATAGAGTGGAGAAAGTCTGAAGAGATATCTTGCATGGGGGATGGTAGATATGTCTAAATTGCATGTGGTTGATCAGGGTTGTGGTGTGTTCTCCGTTGAAAGAGTGAGGATTAAGGATTTGTAAACGAGTAGTTTTAATCAAGCCCTCTTAGAGAAATGGTTGTGGCAATTTGGTGTTGATAAGGAATATTTCTGGAGATGTGTTATTTCTGTGAAATACAGAGATACATGGGGACAATGGAGGTGTTTAGGGGATCGCATGGAGATGGTTTGTGGAAGACTTATTAGAGGAGGGTGGAATACCTTCTCTAAATATAAGAAGTTTGTTATTGGGATGGCTCTCATGTTCATTGTTGGTCTGATCCATGGCGTGGGACTGCTCTCTAAGAGATCTCTTTCCTAACTTATTTACATTGGCCCTGGATGAGGATGCTTCACTAGTGGTCTTGGTATGCGGCATTGGAATCCTTAACTCACTTGATCCTTTTAGGATTGGGAATTAGAGCCCGTAGAGGTTTTTTTCTTTGTTATCTAACAGGAGGACCAATCATCTTGGAGTTTGTCTAGGAATGGAAGGTTTGAAGTTCACTTGTCCTATGAAATTATGAGACAGTCCACGGGTGTTCACTTTCCCTGGGGATGCATTTAGGGTGCTTGTAAATTGGTGCTGTATGTGCAAGAATAGTGTCTTGTAGTTATGTGAACTAAACTTTTGAGAGTCTTTCATAGTTAATATGATTCCTTTCTTTTCATTTCAGTTTACTTTTTCAGTTATTAAAAAAATTCAATTTACTTTATCATAATTTAGTTGCTTAACTTGTTTGTACTAAGCTAATGCGTTTATTTTTCTTTGCTCATATGCGTTATATGGGTTCTTTTTAAATATTTTCTAAAACATGCTTTCTTGTTTTAGAAATTGTAACATAAAAAATGGAAACAAGAGAAATGATTCACAAGTCTTTCCTCTGCATTCATTTCTCTCCAATACCATTATCCCATTCTGACTCATAAGCTTATTTTTCTGTATCACATGTTCCAGTTCCCCTCTCCCTGGATAACATTTTTGAAGAGGTTATAAAGAGTGAAGAAGGACGTGTTATGACCTTAGACGATGTTAGAGCTTCCCTTGTCCAGTTGGGTTGTCCTGCCTCTGCTAGAGGGACAGCTGACTCATATAGTATTGGTATTCCATTCCCTTTGTCTAATTTCAGTTTTTTTATCTAGGAAGCACGGACATGGACACGGGTATGGAACGGGTGCAACACGGCAATTTTTGAAAAATTAGGACATGATGTTGCAGGGATACACATAAAAATAAATTATTTAACTTATATTTTTTTATATTTTAAAATATTGTTATGCATTTATTTTCTCATATAATGTTTTATATATATATATATATATATATATCTCAATTTTAGAGCAATAATAGATAAAAAGTGAATTCATGAGTAATAAATGATGTTTAGATATTAGAATATAAATCAAGAATGAGATCCAAAGGAGTAAATAAAAAAGAACTAGATAAGTGTTCAAGATTGAAAACTAAAAGACTAGTGTCCCTCCTGTGTCCTGCAATTTTTCAAAAAAAAAAAAAGGACAGTTGGGACATGCGTGTGGAAGTGTCCCAAACATGTCTTGTGTCCGACAGGTATGGTACCTATTTGGTGTCCGTGCTTCCTAAACTCTTTATCACCTTGTGATATAAAGCTGTCACATCATTAATGAGTTCACTCAATCTTTCTATTAAGCTGGTTTATTTATTATTTGGTCTCTATTGACACATTCATATGTGTTGTTCAGATTTGAAGAAAATTATTGAATCAGCACAGAATGATGAGGTTTCTTGACTTATGTTTTGTTTCAAAACATATGAGAATTCATAAATTCCATGACTAAAAGATGTCTTACATTTTCTTCTCTGCAGGTGGAATCAATTGTGTTGAAAAGATATGGAAGGGATGCTTATAGAATTTTCAGATTACTATCAAAAAATGGCCGCCTAGTTGAGACTGATAAGGTAAGTGATAAATTATCGCTTGACCCAAAAGTTTAAATTGTTAGGTGATTTTTTTTTTCTTCATGTTTAACCATTCTAACACTTCCCTCTGTCTTAATTTGTGTGCCTAACCTGTGCGATTTTAACTTTTTTTAAGTGGGAGGTAGAATGGAGATAGGGGTCGAACTCCTAACCAAATGCTCTAATACCATGTCTCTGGAAGCTTGTTTTGGGCATTTGAAGTTCATTACCCATACACAAATATTATTTATATATGTGGGTGATTACAATGATAATTCTATTTTGCCTCAGACTCGATACAAACCCATAACAGTAATAACTAGTTTCACTAAAAGCAATTTTTCTTTTTCAGTCACTTGTTTTTTCCATGACCTTTTTTTGGAAGCATTGCTCTTCAAAGAAGCTATTTTAGATACACCTGGAAGGATATGTTTGATGTGTTATTTAATCCAACTTTTTCCTTAATGTAGATTTCAGATACCACATTTGTGGAAAAGAAGGATGCTCCCAAGATTCTTTATAAGATGTGGAAGGATGAGTACTTGCATATGGAGGTGAATGGCTGTCATTTATACAATATATGTATCAATATTTCATACAAGTATTAAGATTTAGGTCAAAATTATCCAATATATTTTTGAAAATACTAATGCTAAATGAGATTTTTTTAAAACTGAGTTCCTCTTGTACGATTTTTTTTGGCAGGGTCATCATGCTCACACATTTGAATTTCTTTTAGGTTTCGTTTTTTTCTTCTACTCTTACTCTAGTTAATATTTTTATTTCATTTTCTTCATTTTAGTTGCCCATATTAGGGTAAATTTCTGATTGGATTCTGCTTCCCTATAGTTTTTTTTTTTCACTTTTTTGCTCTCTCTCTCTCTCTCTTGCGTGTGCCCCTGCACACACAGGACTACAGAGAATTTGGGATTGAAAGGTCTTTTCCAATTTTGTACTGAGGTTGGATTCAAAGTAATTAGTACTTATTTTTCTAAACCTCTCTCTCACTCTCTCTCCACTAATATAAACCCTAATTTTTTTTAAAACTTTATCAAAAGAAACACTTTAAACTCTAATTCAATTATACTCACGTGCAACACACAGAGAGAAAAGGCTAGAGTATATGTGTACTCGTGTGTTTTGTGTGTGCGCGCGCACGATTTTGTGAGTTCTTTATGATAATTTTTAATTCTCCTTGCAGAAATTAGTTTTAGCACCAAACAGAAATATATTGTTGTGGAAAGTAAATAAGCGCCCTCTGTGGGAACATGTACTAGATGAGATGTTCCATGCTGCTTTAAATTTGAGTCTACGAGCGGCTTACGAATGGGATAAGGAAAAAGAGGTATGTAGAATATGAACTACTAATCTCTTGTGTGCCTTCCCTTTGAATGAGTTCTTATTTATGTTGGTTATGGTTTTTTTCCTTGTCAAATCTCTTTGAAAGTGGTAACCTTTTCCATGAATGCCTCATACTACTAGGCTCATGGCTTCATATGCATATTGGGAGGAGTTTCTAATTGAGGAGTTTTATACATTATATTACATTTTCTTCTTATATCATCAATATTTGCAAAATCTCTAAAAGATCCAAGATCAAAAGCTATGCCATCAATCAATTGTTTAAATTGCACATTTTTGTAGTCTAAATGCATAAAAAATAAGTTTGTAGATCATATAGATAACATCTGATTGACACAAAATTTGATGTGTTAAAGTGTAAAGAACATACAATCCAATGGTTAGATTTCAAAATATGTAGCAATGTTAATTTTTTTTAAAGGAAGTTGTAGTCTTAAACTACAACTATGTTTGTAGCCAAACTTTGTCCTTGTTTGGATCATCAAGGTTGTATTGTTGTTTCTTTTTGGGAGTGCAAGTAGTGGATTGGAGTGCTGTTGATGGCTTGGAGATCTTTGTTTGTACCAGAAATTTATTATTGGGGCTACTACTGTGTCTAAACCATTGTCGCATTTCGTCTTTCATGACACGAGTGGGTTGTAGCCAGAGATGAGGGCTGCACTAGAGCTTAGGGTGCAAGCTGGGGGGCCACGGTTCAAGATTAAGGGGTCAGGTGGAGTTTGATGGGTATTAAACTAACCAACTCTTGGTGGTAAATGATTGTCTGCATTGCTAGCGGCCCTCTTTCATTTGGACTTTTTACTTCAATGTGGATGACTATATTTATTTGCCTGTGGGTATTATGCTTTGTGCTCAATAATATCCATGATAATACTCAATAGACTATTAAGAAGAATACTTTGTCCAGCGGTGTTCTGCTTGAATGATTCTACTAAAAATCCTTTGTCCAATTCCACTCCCATTGAATTGCACTAATTTAAATGTCTTACCTAATTTATTTTCTCGTCTTTTTTATTTTTACTTTAAGAAAGGCAGAATGCTTGCACTTTGGCATTGAAGATGCTATGACAATTTTTAGTGGGCTTTGGGAGTTGGGAGTGTTTAGAATAGTAATCCATTAAGTTTATTGTAAAATCACGTGAGAAACATGTGAGCAAGGATATGTGGTCTCTTTTAGAGAATGCCACTTATCAGTTTGGAAAATTGTCCCCCAAATTAATTTAGTGGAAAACTTTATCGTTAATCCTATGATAATTGGTGGATTTTAAGTCACCTTACCATTAATCAGTATCAAAAGGCTTAGATCATCATATTTTGAAATTCTTCAGCAAATGTCTATTTGTTCATTTTTCTTATATTGTTCTGCCAACAGGTGCATTCAGAAGTGATTTTCTTTGCTTTTCTGATTTGATTTCTTCCATATGGTTTGTTGTTTTTGATTTCCTGCTTCTGATAAGTCTATTCAGTTTGCAAAAGGGAACAGTTCTTAGACCAAATAATTTAACTGGCCTGATACTACATTATACCAGAACCTGACTGAAAGCACTGAGAATAATAGAATAACTGAGTCCTTGACTGCAAAATAGTAGTTGAATCTGTTCCCGACAATGAGGGGTCTTTGCATCCTAATTAAGATTAAGATGTTCAACCCAGTCCAAACAGTTTAACCACTCATTGTGAAACTCCACACACATTTCCTTTTGAATGACATTTTTTCCCCTGTTCTTGACATTGTTGTATTAGTATTTTAAAACCACTTCACTGTTTCTCTTTGGATATTCAGATTCCTCTATGAAATTTAGTTGTTTAAATCACCTGCACTTTCATCACCTTGTTACAACCATTATTACTATACACCTTTATTTTGATAAATGTATGTACTAATAATTTTCTATGTTAAAACTCCTTCCAGGTTATAAACCCCCTTGAAGCTATGACAAAAGAGGAAAGACAAAAACAAAAGAACATCAGGATTCTCCTGGATTCATCGCTGCTGAAACTTGATGATGCTATCATGCTTTTCCATAACTTCTGAGTATATTTAGTCCTGCTTATGACTGACATATCTTTAAATGAAAAGGAGGGATGCTTTATGGGTAACACATAGCTTGTTCTCTTTTTTCCTTTACTTAGATACAAAGCAAGTATTTATAGAACTGATGAATAAGAAAATAGATAACTTTAGAATCATATTGTGTTTCATGTAGTCTGAGTGTGATCTAGGTTCCCCTTCCCCCAGCCCACCCTGTGGGGATCAGTTTGTGTTTGTTGCCATTTCTTTTTCAGTTGATAGGTGCCATTTTTCTTTTCAATATTTTGTGGCTAGGCTTTGAAAATTGGAGGGCCTCATTGAAACAAAGTTGGTTCAAGATGGACTCATCTACTTCTTCAAATTTAGAGGTGTGCTGCACCCTGACACAGTCTGGTGTGAATGAGATTGAACCGGAATATGGCACTTCCCTTCAAGGTTTTGGAAAGAAATGAAATGGAATAGTTAGGGAATATATTTTCCCTTGGTAAAACAGCGGAAATAGTGAGAAAACAATTGAGGTGTGTGTTGAGTTTTGTTTGTTTGTTTTAATTTATAAAAAATTTATGATTTTTTTTTTTTCAGAAAATAAATTGACATTTTTTTTAGGCGCTTTGAGTTTAGGTTACAACAGTAATGATATGCAGTCTTCAGCAGTGAAAACTTGATTTGATGCTTTTGAATCAGTTTTAAAAACCCAAACAGGGCAAAACACCCTTCGAGAGGGCTGCATGTAATGCATGCATGGAGCATTATTTACTAATTTTACTTGAAGCTGATAAACTACTATAAATCAAAGAACTATTCCATAAGTTGCTTTTACACCGTACGCGTGAGCTGTTCCGAAGAAGTAAAATTGACAGGATAAACCTCAGTCATGTAAGGATGAAAATAATCCTAAATTCTGCTCAACATCGGCAGGCTGAGGGTGTTTGACACGTGTACTTAAAAATTAAAAATTGTTCTTTGAAAACATGTGAAAATATGTGGGGTGAAAAAGTGTGAAAAAACGTGTAATATTATTTAAAAACTAAAAAATGTTGATTAAAATGGTGGACCAAACACTCCAAGATCTTCATTAACTCTGCTTAAAAACATTAACTCTAAAACTTTTGAATTTAGACATTGCTTTGGAAGGAAATAAATCAAGAGGGGGATAAATTTTTATAGCATTTTCTATATTGATTTGGGTCATTAATGCCAAATGATTTTCTTTCAAACTTAAAATTTAAACTCATACCATTGTGCACCTTTAGTGTGGTGGTCATTCTACAAATATAGATACTTGTGGGGTGTGGGGGCAAAGGTCGGAGTTCAAGTCTCCAGGGGGGAGTTTTATACACATATATACTTAAATTAGAAGGAATTTATTTAGAAGGAATTTTTTTTATAGAGTACACCCAAAGCGCAAGTTAAAAATGGTTGGGTTTGGGTTCTGTCTGGTTGAGGTGCTAGTCGGTCTTGAAACCAACCAGACCCGACCCATAATTAGCTCCATATGCCATCAACCCTGGAATCAAAGAGCATAGTATATTGATTAGCCCCATCAGTCACGACCGTGCCTTTACTAGTCCCCAGTGCAGGTCTAAGTGCACATTTTTGGGATCATTTACACATTGACTAGAAGTGGACATTGATTTTGCACCAAAATTGACACACTGGATCCAATAACAAAGTCATTTTCCGAAAATGCACCGTTTGAAGGAGGATATGATACATGCACTTATTATGGCGCATGAAAAAACAGTGCTAATTGGTACAGTTATATTTGCAGATTTTAGGGCTGCATCAAAGTTTTGCATGTTGCTAGAGACCCCAGAGAATGACCTCGTTGCTTGTCGTTACGTCCCTAAATTCACTGCTGTGACATGTGGGATAACGTTATTAGCAACCCATGTATAGTGGCTGAATTTGGATCTGATGCTAGACGTTGGATGTCTTCGTTTCTAACTCCTTGGACAACTTTTATGTTACAGGGTTGGGTTCGAAAATCCAAAATTTGGTTATATTACTTGATTTCAATAGCCCAATGGCTGCATCAGGGACTGGAAGGTTGTCACCTACTAGTCTATAGTTCACACCAACACCTTGGGCCCTTTATCAACAGTAGAATAAAAGAATATCCAATCTTACAAACTTTAACGACACTTTGAAAGATTTCCTCAAAAAAAAAAAAAAAAACGCATTTTTAATTTTATTTTTATAAACAATAAAATAAAATAACCATCTTTAAAATACTTATATTTTTTTTGCACTTTTCTAACTATCCCTCTATTTTAGTTATTTCTTTCTTATTAATTGTAGAGTCACCTCATTAAGGATGACAAAATACCTCCAACTTACCTTACTCCTATTCTACCGTGTTCCCAGTCTACGCAAATTTTTTTAATCCTAAAAAAAGTGGGTGGGAAGGAGATATATCCTCAGGATTAGACCTTGAACAATACCCTTTTGTTCTTCGTAAGGTTGAATGTTGAGAAAATGATAGCATAGCACAAGAAACAAACAAACATACAAAATTTGATTTTGAAGAGTTTATTTTCACTTCAAGAGAAAATGTATACCTCTTATACAATAAACAAAATAAACTCATCTAAATGCACAATAAAAATTATTACTATAATTAATTGAGCAATCATTTTATGTGTATATGGACGTGCTCACATTGACAGAAAAAACATGTATACAAACTACAAAGACACAAATGAGGATTCACCAACCTGATTTACCAACGAAGAAATTCTCAAAGATGCAAAAGAAGAGCAATGAAAGAACCATCGTATGTACAATTTAGGGTGAAAAAGAAAGAGTGAAGCATATATGTATATAGGCATTATAGGACGCAGTAGTGGTTCATCATTCTCAAGTCAAACCTCAGTAGCAAAGTCAAAATAGCTAAATAATTTAACCCTAATTATCGTAAGGAAATCGAGATATAGCACATAACATGGGATCTTTAATTACAATGGTATCAATTTCAAAAGCAAAAGCAAATGTAGCAAAGCCTTTTAAGAGATTCCACTTTATCAACTGGTCAGTAACTCAAAAAAACTAACATGCAATGTGTAAAAAGAGTTTAACACAATATGATTTACTTATTTTTATTCTTTTTTACTTTCTATCTAAATATAAAATTTGATAATTTTATGGTAGTTGTTAATAAGCTTCTATAATGACTAGGATTCTATATGGAACAATCTATTCTACCATTTAATAAAAATATGAATTTGCTAGGTTATAGTGAAAGGCTTAAATATATAATAGAATTTAAACTCAATTAAAAATATTATTTAAAATAATAATGTGTAAAATTGTTTAAGACTTTAAAAGTTTACGTAGTAACATTAGAAAAAGTCAACAAAGCATGAATTTGACAATTAGGATTGTTACTAATAAACTTTTAATAGATATGTATTATGACTATGTTTGAGGCCATGTTACTCTTTGCTCATTATCTATTGATAATAGAACTTCTAAATGAACATTTTTCTTTCGATAAATAGGGTTTTAATATATGCAGTCTACGCCATGATAATTGCTTATATTACAGGCTAAGACACCAATCGATTATTAGTATAAACGGAGCTTAAATTTGAACTTCAAATCTTTTATTTGACGATAAAAGACTTTACGAATTAAATTAATCGAACCTACTACTCTACGTTGAGATAATTTAGTCTTTGATTTTGATGAGTTAAAAGTAGGTAGGAGTTAGCTTAGTTTTATCTTATATTTTAGTTTTATTTTTTTTTTGAAAATGATATTTTAGTTTTCTATGATAAAATATTGATAATAGAACTTCTACAAGAAAGCGACTAATATGTACCTCAAATCCGATATTGATAAAATCATTGAATTTTATATTTTCAAACTTACCTTATATTAGCTTACACCCTTGAAACCTCCTTCCAAAAAATTACCTACTATCCAAGTCATTCTCACTACAGATCTTACTCCACATTCATACGTGATACAAGAACCCACTCGTGTAGAAAATATTTGATGAAGACGGCAGAAAAAGTTTCAAATGGTACACATCAAAATAAAACTTCAGCTACTCTGCCAATATTTGTGACCGAACTTTAATTGCAAACTCAAAATTTCAGTACAAAATTTTGGAGTAGATGACTGAAAAGCTTGGAAAGCGTCTTATTGTTTCAGAACATAAGACTAGGAAGCATTCTAGGAAAGTTGATGACTTTAGTCAAATGACTGATACAATCCATGAGTTTACCCAGGTATCTAAGGCAGAGTGTGGATTACCAAGGTATCTAAGATAAGATGGTAGGATTGAGTTTGTTTGGGATACGATGAAAAGTTAAGTTTATTTGAGTTTTTAGCTTCTTTTTTATACTATTTATGAGTTCATTGTACTATTCAACTAACTTTTAACTTTTTTTTTTCTTACATTTTCAGCAAAAAAATTTCATTTTCAGTTAAATAGACTATTTTCAAACAGACCTGGATAACCATAAAAGCGAGTAAATTGATGAATCTGCCCCCATATTGATCAGTTATCCCTTCCCAACTATGTCAAGGAATTTGTTGAATTTGGGGGATATTGATGATGATACCTTCCCTAGGGGCTACCTGAAGGCTGTTGATAAATTTGGAATACCATGCTGTTGGATTGGATCTAGAATTTAGTATCTCAAGCTTGTCAGAGTACCATATGATGCATTGCTTGCAGACATGGACCAAAAGACAATAAGGCAGGATGAACCATGTAAAAATTGAGATTACAAAATGCAGGACACAAATTACTGGCTCGGCAACATGGAGAGTAAATATATTGATGCAAAAAAGACTTTACAAACATCATTCAGTCCATCTTTATCTATTCAAACTTATTCCTATCAGCAAAATTTCTATGTGAAACTATACAGCGCATATGGTATACTACGTCCTCTCACATAATGGTGGACTTTACTTGTAGGTGCCATAAATGGGAGTCCGCACTTATACGAGAGAAAACATTTAATACACCTTTTGTACAGAATAATTTCTCAAATTCTATAGCTGCTATGGGAGGACACCATTTCCTGGCTAAACAACGTGCTTCTTTACAGTAGGTAGATTCTTGTCATCAAAACTGTGAGTTGTTCACAACAGATTACCGCTTCTTGTACATACTGCGATGGGATTCCTTTGTCACCCCGTAATAAACAGGTTTACTACCCAAATATGTGATGAAGTTCTTACCAAAATCTGAATTGCCCAAGATATAGCTTCCCCTGAGACGGCCGCTATTGGTTTTCTCAGAGCTGAAAGGAATGGTTGGAGGCTTATTTTCTGCGGAGTTCATGAAATGCTGAGCTTGAAGTGGCTTTGGTCGCTTTCCCTTTTGATTTCCCTTTCCAGGCATGTTTCCACTGGAAAAAACCTGGCAATGTGGTACAAACTTCCTCGGGTTTCCCATCTCCACAGTCATCTGTTTGTATAGATCCAAAAGAAGCCTCGTACCTGGAAGTTGCATCATAAATTTATCACCAAACATGCCACTGGACAATTTTTTATTTTTTTGGGTAAATAAATACATTCTATGAAGCAAACCAAGGAGGCATGACTAAAGTAGACCACTAGAACACAGGAGATGTGATCAGCGCCTTTTAAACAACACATGCTACGTTTTGTTAATTTTATAAAACAAAAAGAAAAAGTAGGAAATTTTCCAAAAGTTAATGCTGAGCTCAGGAATTCTAAATAGTTCCAACTTACAAATTCCAGAGACCAGACTAAACTATAATAATGTTTGAATTTCAAGATTATCACAAAACAATGTTCACAATGTAAATCTAATGTTGAATTCTCAGATGGTTAGGAACTCAGGACTCAACGAGCTCTAAATCCTTGACTAAAGTGAGAGCATGTCCAACCTAGGAGCACGACCCAAAAGCTAATTGAGAAAGCATCAGATGATTGAGGCCATAGCATGTTAGTCAAAAACAAATAAAAATGTGCCCAAGATAATCTAATATTTCATATTCATGCAAATACTTAAGTACAATTTGTATATGAAGTGGGTTTTAATTAGCTAAATTGGTAAAGTCTCTTGTTGAATGAGGGTTTGAGATCAAATCTCACAAACACCGAAAAGAAACCCATTGTTTTCTTGGTCTAATGGTAAGCAACAATTATCATGAAACGAATGTCATAATCTAAAATCCTATCATATGTATAGAAGAAAAAAAAATGTATAATGAAGAACTCACGTTTTCGAACTTCATTGGCTGCCTTGCAGTTCCGAAAGTCTGGGGTGTGGAGAACCTACATATAGAACAAAAATATAATTAAACAATGTCCATCTCTTCCCACTATTATAAGTTTAGAAAGATGCAGATTCTGAAATGTTGCATGAGGGGACAAGATATTAAAAGGAGTAGCTAAAATAACTCTTTCATTTTTGCCCCTAGCTTAAGAAGAATTGAACCTGAAAGATTGACACCCCAAGTCACCCAAAACCTGTTCATTTGAGACAAAGTCCAAGTGGGGATAACTTTTGGGACTATATCAATAACTAGTAACACCAGTTATTATAAATATATTAGATCATTTCGCATCAAAAGGCCACTAAGCACTGCCAGAGATGAGTATAAATATATGTTGAATGATGGGAGTCTAGTTTGTAATCAATATTTGAGGCTAATTTGGATGGGAATTTAATTAAGAGAGAGAGAGAGAGAGAGAGAGAGAGAGAAAATAATATATTTATATGACGCACAACATTGCCAATGAGCTATAATTCAACTGACACTTCCTCGTCTCATAATAATGAGATGGAGGGTAAGGTTGTGGACTTGAGACTCATTGGGTGCGTACAACTTATCCATATATATATATATGATGTATGAAAATGGGGAACATAATGTCATTTCTAAGACTGGGAAGTAAGTTCATGAAATTTCTCAAACCCTTGAGAACCTACCCCCCAAAAAGTAATAAAATTGAGAAAAACATAACCAAGGCATGCAAATGGGAAATGAACAAACAAAAACTCATCCAATCAGGCCAAAACTAAATCAATAATCAAAAGACCGCCAAGTCAGCATCTGAAAAATCAGAAGTGATATATTTGTATAAATATCAAATTAGATTCCAAGGGATATTTCACAACAATGAACTATATTAGAATGCTACTCCACATCTCCATCTTAATTGGAAGAAGTTTCCATCCTTTGTTTTAAGATGGCCTACAAAAACTCTGCTTTTTACTCTTTAATAGGGAAATCCCCACTCCAGGTTGAAATACAGCTCTTAACAATTCCAACTTTTACAACAAATTTTTATATGTTTGAAAATTGACATCTTATTGCCTCTATTTAAACAAAAGCTACCAGACATATTTTCCTAATTCCAATAAAGAAAGGTTAATTTAACCATAAGCATTATGGTCAGGACATTGATGCACATGGTGTATTTCTTTTGAGCTATAGCATGTCCAAATACTACTACACAATGTGTAATGGAAAGTTATGTGGGGGCTTGGACAACATATATCACAAAACATGGCAATAAAACATATACCAGTAGTAGAGTACAATAAACTGGAATTCACAGCTAACAACTGTGTGATTTTTCAAAATGACGTCAGAATTCTTAGAAAAAACCACTTCAAGCAAAATGTTTTTGAATCTGGTTGCTAAGCAAATGTAGTGAAGAAAAATCATCAATCCATAGACATTGTACAATTGGGCCCTTGTATACAATTCAACACCAACCAAGCCTTAGACCCAATACTTAGGAGTCGGCTATGTATCTTGGACAGAAGAGTCAGGGTCAGCCAAATGTATTCTTTTCTGCCGCACCATTATAAATCAAGTCATTAATGTCTTGTCTTTTCCTAAGCTTTCAAGCAACCAAACATTAGATATGAAATGAAAGACAACGGAATACTCCAAGTAAACCTACCTGCTATTCAGAAACATAATAAAGCCCAAATTGCCCAAACTCCAAAACAGAACAAACCCATCAAATAGTTATAACCCAATGCTGCATGCAACCCAATAAAACAGAGAATGAAAAGACAGCCATTTTATGACCCATTGATGACAACCCATTTGCAACAAATGCTATTCATTCCTCTCCTTTACGAACAAATAGAGGATAGTGAAATTTTAAAACACACACACACAAATAAAACCAGAACTCCACGAAAAAGTAGGGTTGTAAACTAGCAAGCTGAGCTAAATATTAAAAGTTCAAGTTTATTTGTTTAATTTTTTTTTTTTTTTGAACACGAGCTTGAGCTCGATCTCATCACCTGACAATATTTTATGTTTAAGCTTGGCTCATTTTCTCGTCGAGCAATCTCAAGCTTGTTCACGAGCTACTTGATTAACTAATTATTTTCCAATATATTGTGAAACCATAAATAAAATGCTTTACCTCTTCACAAATCTATGATTTTTTACTACAAAAATAGATTGTTTATGTCATCAATAAGCTACAAATACTAATTTAATATCATATGAATATATTGACAAACTTATTAAATCCAATTTCAAGTTTATATAAATATATGTTTAGACAAATATACATATAAACATAATTATATAATATTATATATAGTTAAATCAAACCCCATGTTAAATAAACACATTATTATGTTTGAAGTTGGTCCTTTAATAAAGGCTTGAACTTGGCTTATTTTCTGAAAACAAGCCGAAGATAAGCAAGTTTTTTCTTGAACCGAGCTTTTCAGCCCTTAAAAAAAGCAACATAGACCCACCAAGAATAGGACTCACATTGTTCAAGAAAACAGAAAGACATGCATACAAACATTGATAAAGAAGGTGTTTTTGACATGTAGTGTAGTGTACCTCGATGAAATGGGGGCGAAGTTGTTGTGTAAGAGCGCGGATTTTGAAGTAGGGGGAGTTGGGGTTGGAGAAGGTGGTACCAATGAGCTTTCTTTTGTTGGTCTCGGGATGAATGGGACGGATAGGACGAGTGGGTACCGAAGGTGGGCCTTGTGGTTGTGGTTGTGGTTTCGGTTTTGGTGCGCTTTGTGACATTGGTGTCAAATGGGTCTTTGGCATTGAGCCTTCAACAGGGTTTGGATTTGCTGCCATGGATTTCCTCTGATTCTCAATTCTCACTCAGCAGGTTGCTAATGGGTCGTAATTCCTAATAAATCATGATGATTTCGAAATATACACATTTTTTAGGGGGCGATTTTGACTTTTCATAAAGTAAATATTTTCAGAATAAAAACTTAAAAAATAATATATAATAAATGAAAAAAATTTAATTACAAACTTGGTTGTAGGTTATAATTACAATATTATATAATAACTTTTTATTGAATTTGAATTATAACAAAGTGAGTTTTAGTTAAATCAACTGACAAAGTCTCTAACGGTAAAAAGCTATTTTCAGAAGTGGACGTCATAGGTTGAAATTATCTCAAAAAAAAATTATAACAAATTTACCATTTGAATACATTTTCTTCTATTTCTCAAAAAAAAAAAATTTCTTATATCTTTCAAGCTTACAAAATTTTTAAAAAATAAAAATTTAATAGTTACGTCATCAATTTAATGTTTAAATTTCACGTTTGTGTAGTATAAAATTATGCACAAAAATAAATTTATGAATTGAATAACAAATAATATCCAATTGACATAAAATTTGAGATGCGTGTTGATAACATTAAAAATGTATAATCTAACGATTAAACTTTCAAAATATGTAATCAAGTTAATTTTTTAGTATTTTCATCAAAAATGTTTAGGATGTAAATCTCACTTCCCTCAATTATTGAATTATCAAGATTACTAATCTCACTTTAATTTAGACTTTTTTTTAAGTAGTCCTAAAATACATGCCAAACACTTTGAAGTTAGTTTTTATTCAACACAAAATATGGATTATACAGATACACTTACACCATTAGAGCATTCACATAAGCTTGTGCAAAATTTTTTGTTTATTTTAACTTAAGAACCTTTTTTTTTTTTTTTTTTTCTATTTTATATACTGTACAGTCCCCAAGCCCAAAAATGGGGCATACTAGATTTGCTTCATAATGAGTCAATCCGCCATCACCCCGTGTCCAAGGCATAGAAGAATAATAAGAAAAGAAAGATAAAAAGATATGTATTAGGGAGAAAGCATGTAGTCATTAGTTGTGGTCCACGTGTCTAAGATAGTGCGTAAAAGTAATAGCAAGATCATTCATGGACCATTACATATATAGGAATAAATCTTAGCCACATGCTATGGGTTTTGGGCATATTACAGTAGAGGTCCTACTTGTTGAAGAAGCATTATTGCGTGTAGTACAAGCTCCTACTAGTTGAAGAAGCATTATTGCGTGTAGTACAAGCACAAGCACACTTATCAAAGAATTACCAAATGCTTGTGATCCCATTTTGTCAAGACTTTACCTTGTTCTTCTTCAATGGGAAGATAACACCTTACCGATTGGTAAAGTGACATATGCCCATTGAGAAAGTGACATATGCCCATTTCTACCATTATTAAAAGATAAAAGACTCATCCAGAAAAGACACACTTTAACATTATGATGAAGGCATTCTTCCCACCTTATCTTTCTTTATGGTCCCACTATTTCTTTCTCTCTTTCTCGTTATAACACAATACCCCCATTGTAAACATTTTTAGAAAATAGTGGAATATTCAACTGGCTTATATCCGTGATTTTCTCCATCTCTCAACATAGAGGGTTTTCACGTTAAAAAAATGTGTATATTTCTCTTGCAACTTAACTCTCATGTTTTTCATTTTCTTACAAGCACAAAACACTGTTTTTAACAAAGATGATGTTTAAATGTACTGTTAAGGTTTTAGAAATATTTACAAAATTATCTCAAAATTCTAACTTACATGTACATGTACTCACTTTTCAAAATAGTCCACATCAGATTATTTATTTTATACTATTTCATTAAAATATCAATTTTCTTCATTTATTTTAATTGTTTTTCTTTCTTTACACGTAACAACCATCATCCACTATCTTCTTGTATCCTTGGGATACATTAAAAAAAAAAAAAAAAAAACTAGTGTAGATTTACATGGTTACTATAGTACGTAATCATATTTTTTTACAGAATTTTGCATGAATTGATATGAGTGAATTTTGAAATTTGTAAAATAAATACTGATGCTCGTGCTCGCAATGTAATTTACAACGAAATGTGGAGGTTCCTCTCCATTCCAACCTTTGCTACATCTCAATAGTCTATCCTAGTTTTGTACAGCTAAAAGCATAAACATCCTAGTTATATTTTTTGTTTACCCATTCAATTTATTTTTGCAAATTTATGAGTGTTATTGTACATTTTAGTACTACTTTTAGCCTCATTATACTATTTAACCTACTTTTTAGCTTTATTTATGTAACTTTTGCTTATCGTCTAAAATACAACCCTCACTAGATCCTACTGGCCTGAGCTAGCCTAATTAACGTGGGATAATTGAAACACGCCTTTGATTTTTTATTTATTTATTTTTAAGCAAACCTTTGATTTCTTAGTTCATACTGACAAGTGACATATTTTAATTAATCCTAGTATAATTTTGAATTTTCTAATAATATTCCATAATAACAAACAAGTGACACACATGCCCCCCCCCCCCCCCACCACCACATATATATATATATATATATATCCTAGTATTGATTTTTTAATGATAACAGTGGTATAAAATATTGCGGCCGGCGATGGCTCATTTATAATTAGCATGATAAAAATGTTGGACTCGTCAATCCTTACGCCAAGAACACATGCAAAGATGTATGGTCCAAATACGTAGTATATAACTATATATGTTGTAATATATAAATTATAATAGTACCTAACTTTCAAGAAGGAGATTATTATGAGACTCAATCTTTGCTTTTTCACACGTTTCACCGAAACACGTACAGAAATTTGTCTTGCATTAAACGACATTAAATGGAAAAACAGAAGTTTTTCAAATGCTTTACAATACGTAGGTCTTGCATTAAACGATATTAGTCACATGCTAATATTTTTTCAAATGCTTTCTAAGAATCATGATTGTTTTCAAATGGTTTACAATACGTAGTTCTTGCATTAAACGACATTATTCACATGCTAATGTTTTTTCAAATGCTTTCTAAGAATCATGATCGTTTTTCAAATGCTTTACAATACGTGTAGGGAATTGACTTTGTACAAAATGGAATGTAATCTATATCTATAATATATAATGAAAACCTTTATGTCGTTTTTGGTGACTTCTACGGACAAAATTGGCTTTTGCCCTTTTTAAAAAAACAATCCAGCATTTTGTTCCATTTTCCAAACTAATTAAGGAAATCCTCCTCTTTTGAAACTCGATTTTTTCAAAATCGAATTAAGCCCTATAACGACGTTTTAAGGAGCCTATAGTGACGTTTTAAGGATCTATAGCAACGTTTTTAAACTCGATCTTCATGAAATCGAGTTACATGCAATGTTTTTTCTTTTTTTTACCTATAACTCAATTTCATGAAAATCGAGTTTAAAAACGCCACTATAGGTCCTTAAAAATGTCACTATAGGATCTTTAAAACGTCGCTATAAGGCTTAACTCGATTTTGAAAAAATCGAGTTTCAAAAGAGTGGCATTTTCCTAATTAGTTTGAGAAATAGGGCAAAAAACTGGATTATTTTTTTGAAAAAAGCAAAAGCCCATTTTGGCCTGACTTCTACTGTTGTAATATATTATAATTTTGTCAAAAAGAATTTTTTTTTCTCAAATTTTTAACTGAAAATTTCGATTATAGTATAAAATTAAAACTACATAGCAAAGTCAATTTCATTCTTAGAAAAATGAAGGGAAACAACAAACATTTATCATTTGAAATTTTGGGCACTAAAACGATTGAAACATCAAAAACTTTTTTAAAAAAATTATATTAAAAATTCAAATCATAATAGACCATAGTAGTTTAGAATTGCATTCAATATTGTTCCAAGCTTTTGTTAATGGGTGCTGTTCAGTTCCCTTTAAAATTGATTTTTTTATTAATAAAATATTGTTGCTTTTTGGGAGTAGAAAAAAACTTGGTAAAGCTGCAGTTAAAGTGGCAGTAGAGCATAAAAAATTCACACGTTTTATAATATGACCGAAATACCCTTTCAAAGTTCTTCCCTCTTCCTTTCCTTCACCAACATTTTCAACTTGGTTTTGTACTCTCTTTTTTTCCCAGATCTACATAACATCCACTCAAATGCCCCAAATTTCAAACTCAAGTCAAATTGTCAAAGCTTTTTCACATCCCAAATTGTACCCAGTCACCAAAACAACCTAAATACAACCAAAAATAGAGGAAGGAAAAGTAGAAATACAAGCAAAGAGAGAATGGGGAGGCCAATGGTTACTAGTAGTGGTGGAGGTCAAGGGTTCGGCCATGGCTGAGACGAGAGAGAGAATCCGAGATAGCAGATAGGGGGAGTGAGACGGATCTGGTTATGGAGGGTTACAAATCTGGTGGTTGTGATGGTGGTGGTGTTTTTGACATTTTGTTTCTTGGATTGAAGCATGAGAAAGACTGAGAGAGGAGTGAGACAAGAAGAAGAAGAAGAAAGAAGAGAGCAAATTTACATGTAATAGAGACTAGAGAGAGAAAATTGAGAAGAGTTAAAAGATGAAGGAGGGTATTTTTGTAAAATAGCTCTACGCGTAATTTATTTATTATAAATTTCCTTCTTAACGGGTGTTGTGTAGCATTCGTTAACAGGACCCATAAAATATTTTGATTTGTTTAGGTATTAATTTTAGTCAATATCTTCATAAAACTATAGAACCATAATTACAAATGGCGCCATTAATATAAATGGAGTTACATTATGATCGATTATAAGGACCAAGAGGAAATATTATAGGGACTCTTTTTTATATTTTTTTTGCGAAACAGATTATAGGGACTCTTAAAACACACTAGTTATATTCCTTTCAGGGAGGGGGGGTGATAGATTATTATTTTTAGAATGTGGAAGATGATAGATTTGAATTTTATTGTATCTTTCTTTTGGTAAATGAATCTCTATGTGAAATTTTAATTTGGCAGTTGAGTTTGAATTCCGACTGTGTTGACTATTAAAGGCCGAGCCCATTCAAAAATTTACTGGGCTCATATATAGGCAGGCCTATGCATGCGATGGCTCGTTGGGAGTATTTCCTATTCTATGTACCACAAGAAGATGAGGATATATCTCATTTTTTTTTGTTGATACAAAGGGTATATCTCATTTTAATAAGACACATATGTATTTTCTCTCTCTTATAATATATGAGTTCCGCATGGTTGTGAGGTCTATCACTCTATGAACTATAAAAAAGAATACTGTATATATTTGACACATGAGGGTAGCACTGCTTAGTCTTTTCTTGTGCTTTTGACAGACATCATGATGCTTATATATTTTAGCCTAAGAGCGACGGTAGGTTGCTTGTTTGATGTTTGGTGTGTTTAATGCAATAAAATGGATATATGTTGTATGCAAGTAGATGTAATATCATGATATTACAAGATTCTAAATTTTCTTTTATTTATATGTTAGCTCTTATTGTATTTTCCAGCAACGAGAAACCAAGTTTTAGGCAATTTAGAATGTTCTATTTAATAATGTTTTTATACATATGAATCTGGTTGCTAAGCAAATGTAGTGAAGAAAAATCATCAATCCATAGACATTGTACAATTGGGCCTTTGTATAAAAGTCAACACCAACCAAGCCTTAAACCCAAAATTTAGAAGTCGGCAATGTATCTTGGACAGAAGAGCCAGGGTCAGCCTAATGTATTCTTTTCTGCCGCACCATTATAAATCAAGTCATTAATGTCTTGTCCTTTCCTAAGCTTTCAAGCAACCAAACATTAGATATGAAATGAAAGACAACGGAATACTCCAAGTAAACCTACCTGCTATTCAGAAACATAATAAAGCCCAAATTGCCCAAACTCCAAAACAGAACAAACCCATCAAATAGTTATAACCCAATGCTGCATGCAACCCAATAAAACAGAGAATGAAAAGAGAACCATTTTATGACCCATTGATGACAACCCATTTGCAACAAATGCTATTCATTCCTCTCCTTTACGAACAAATAGAGGATAGTGAAATTTTAAAACACACACACAAATAAAACCAGAACTCCACGAAAAAGTAGGGTTGTAAACTAGCAAGCTGAGCTAAATATTAAAAGTTCAAGTTTATTTGTTTAATTTTTTTTTTTTTTGGAACACGAGCTTGAGCTCGATCTCATCACCGGACAATATTTTATGTTTAAGCTTGGCTCATTTTCTTGTTGAGCAATCTCAAGCTTGTTCACGAGCTACTTGATTAACTAATTATTTTCCAATATATTGTGAAACCATAAATAAAATGCTTTACCTCTTAACAAATCTATGATTTTTTACTACAAAAATAGATTGTTTATGTCATCAATAAGCTACAAATACTAAATTTAATATCATATGAATATATTGACAACTTATTAAATCCAATTTCAAGTTTATATAAATATATGTTTAGACAAGTATACATATAAACATAATTATATAATATTATATACAGTTAAATCAAACCCCATGTTAAATAAACACATTATTATGTTTGAAGTTGGTCCTTTAATAAAGGCTTGAACTTGGCTTGTTTTTTGAAAACAAGCCGAAGATAAGCAAGCTTTTTCTTGAACCAAGCTTTTCAGCCCTTAAAAAAAGCAACATAGACCCACCAAGAATAGGACTCACATTGTTCAAGAAAACAGAAAGACATGCATACAAATATTGATAAAGAAGATGTTTTTGACATGTAGTGTAGTGTACCTCGATGAAATGGGGGCGAAGTTGTTGTGTAAGAGCGCGGATTTTGAAGTAGGGGGAGTTGGGGTTGGAGAAGGTGGTACCAATGAGCTTTCTTTTGTTGGTCTCGGGATGAATGGGACGGATGGGACGAGTGGGTACCGAAGGTGGGCCTTGTGGTTGTGGTTGTGGTTTTGGTTTTGGTGCGCTTTGTGACATTGGTGTCAAATGGGTCTTCGGCATTGAGCCTTCAACAGGGTTTGGATTTGCTGCCATGGATTTCCTCTGATTCTCAATTCTCACTCAGCAGATTGCTAATGGGTCGTAATTCCTAATAAATCATGATGATTTCGAAATATACACATTTTTTTGGGGGCGATTTTGACTTTTCATAAAGTAAATATTTTCAGAATAAAAACTTAAAAAATAATATATAATAAATGAAAAAAATTTAATTACAAACTTGGTTGTAGGGTATAATTACAAAACTATATAATAACTTTTTATTGAATTTGAATTATAACAAAGTGAGTTCTGGTTAACTCAACTAGCAAAGTTTCTAACGGTAAAAAGCTATCTTCAGAAGTGGACGTCATAGGTTGAAATTATCTATAAAAAAAATTATAACAAATTTACCATTTGATTACATTTTCTTCTATTTCTAAAAAAAAAAAAAAAAATTTCTTATATCTTTCAAGCTTACAAAATTTTTAAAAGATAAAAAATTAATAGTTACGCCATCAATTTAATGTTTAAATTTCACGTTTGTGTAGTATAAAATTATGCACAAAAATAAATTTATGAATTGAATAACAAATAATATCCAATTGACATAAAATTTGAGATGCGTGTTGATAACATTAAAAATGTATAATCTAACAATTAAACTTTCAAAATATGTAATCAAGTTAATTTTTTAGTATTTTCATCAAAAATGTTTAGGATGTAAATCTCACTTCCCTCAATTATTGAATTATCAAGATTACTAATCTCACTTTAATTAAGACTTTTTTTTAAGTAGTCCTAAAATACATGCCAAACACTTTGAAGTTAGTTTTTATTCAACACAAAATATGGATTATACAGATACACTTACACCATTAGAGCATTCGCATAAGCTTGTGCAAAATTTTTTGTTTATTTTAACTTAAGAACCTTTTTTTTTTTTTCTATTTTATATACTGTACAGTCCCCAAGCCCAAAAATGGGGCATACTAGATTTGCTTCATAATGAGTCAATCCACCATCACCCTGTGTCCAAGGCATAGAAGAATAATAAGAAAAGAAAGATAAAAAGATATGTATTAGGGAGAAAGCATGTAGTCATTAGTTGTGGTCCACGTGTCTAAGATAGTGGGTAAAAGTAATAGCAAGATCATTCATGGACCATTACATATATAGGAAAAAATCTTAGCCACATGCTATGGGTTTTGGGTATATTGCAGTAGAGGTCCTACTTGTTGAAGAAGCATTATTGCGTGTAGTACAAGCTCCTACTAGTTGAAGAAGCATTATTGCGTGTAGTACAAGCACAAGCACACTTATCAAAGAATCACCAAATGCTTGTGATCCCATTTTGTCAAGACTTTACCTTGTCCTTCTTCAATGGGAAGATAACACCTTACTGATCGGTAAAGTGACATATGCCCGTTGAGAAAGTGACATATGCCCATTTCTACCATTATTAAAGGATAAAAGACTCATCCAGAAAAGATACACTTTAACATTATGATGAAGGCATTCTTCCCACCTTATCTTTCTTTATGGTCCCACTATTTCTTTCTCTCTTTCTCGTTATAACACAATACCCCCATTGTAAACATTTTTAGAAAATAGTGGAATATTCAACTGGCTTATATCCGTGATTTTCTCCATCTCTCAACATAGAGGGTTTTCACGTTAAAAAAATGTGTATATTTCTCTTGCAACTTAACTCTCATGTTTTTCATTTTATTACAAGCACAAAACACCGTTTTTAACAAAGATGATGTTTAAATGTACTGTTAAGGTGTTAGAGATATTTACAAAATTATCTCAAAATTCTAACTTACATGTACATGTACTCACTTTTCAAAATAGTCCACATCAGATTATTTATTTTATACTATTTCATTAAAATATCAATTTTCTTCATTTATTTTAATTGTTTTTCTTTCTTTACACATAACAACCATCATCCACTATCTTCTTGTATCCTTGGGATACATTAAAAAAAAAAAAAAAAAAACTAGTGTAGATTTACATGGTTACTATAGTACGTAATCATATTTTTTTACAGAATTTTGCATGAATTGATATGAGTGAATTTTGAAATTTGTTAAATAAATACTGATGCTCGTGCTCGCAATGTAATTTACAACGAAATGTGGAGGTTCCTCTCCATTCCAACCTTTGCTACATCTCAATAGTCTATCCTAGTTTTGTACAGCTAAAAGCAAAAACATCCTAGTTATATTTTTTGTTTACCCATTCAACTTATTTTTGCAAATTTATGAGTCTTATTGTACATTTTAGTACTACTTTTAGCCTCATTATACTATTTAACCTACTTTTTAGCTTTATTTATGTAACTTTTGCTTATCGTCTAAAATACAACCCTCACTAGATCCTACTGGCCTGAGCTAGCCTAATTAACGTGGGATAATTGAAACACGCCTTTGATTTTTTATTTATTTATTTTTAAGCAAACCTTTGATTTCTTAGTTCATACTGACAAGTGACATATTTTAATTAATCCTAGTATAATTTTGAATTTTCTAATAATATTCCATAATAACAAACAAGTGACACACATGCGCCCCCCCCCCCCCCCCCCCCCCACACACACATATATATATATATATATATATCCTAGTATTGATTTTTTAATGATAACAGTGGTATAAAATATTGCGGCCGGCGATGGCTCATTTATAATTAGCATGATAAAAATGTTGGACTCGTCAATCCTTATGCCAAGAACACATGCAAAGATGTATGGTCCAAATACTTAGTATATAACTATATATGTTGTAATATATAAATTATAATAGTACCTAACTTTCAAGAAGGAGATTATTATGAGACTCAATCTTTGCTTTTCCACACGTTTCACCGAAACACGTACAGAAATTTTTCTTGCATTAAACGACATTAAATGGAAAAACAGAAGTTTTTCAAATGCTTTACAATACGTAGGTCTTGCATTAAACGATATTAGTCACATGCTAATATTTTTTCAAATGCTTTCTAAGAATCATGATTGTTTTCAAATGGATTACAATACGTAGTTCTTGCATTAAACGACATTATTCACATGCTAATGTTTTTTCAAATGCTTTCTAAGAATCATGATCGTTTTTCAAATGCTTTACAATACGTGTAGGGAATTGACTTAGTACAAAATGGAATATAATCTATATCTATAATATATAATGAAAACCTTTATGTCGTTTTTGGTGACTTCTACGGACAAAATTGGCTTTTGCCCTTTTTAAAAAAACAATTCAGCATTTTATTCTATTTTTCAAACTAATTAGGGAAATGCCCTTCTTTTGAAACTTGATTTTTTCAAAATCGAATTAAGTCCTATAACGGCGTTTTAAGGAGCCTATAGTGACGTTTTAAGGACCTATAACGACGTTTTTAAACTCGATCTTCATGAAATCAAGTTACATGCAATGTCTTTTTTTTTTTTTTACCTATAACTCAATTTCATGAAAATCAAGTTTAAAAACGCCGCTATAGGTCCTTAAAAATGTCACTATAGGATCCTTAAAACGTCGCTATAGGGCTTAACTCGATTTTGAGAAAATCAAGTTTCAAAAGAGTGGAATTTCCCTAATTAGTTTGAGAAATAGGGCAAAAAACTGGATTATTTTTTTGAAAAAAGCAAAAGCCCATTTTGGCCTGACTTCTACTGTTGTAATATATTATAATTTTGTCAAAAAGAATTTTTTTTTCTCAAATTTTTAACTGAAAATTTCGATTATAGTATAAAATTAAAACTACGTAGCAAAGTCAATTTCATTCTTAGAAAAATAAAGGGAAACAACAAACATTTATCATTTGAAATTTTGGGCACTTAAACGATTGAAACATCAAAAACTTTTTAAAAAAAATTATATTAAAAATTCAAATCATAATAAACCATAGTAGTTTAGAATTGCATTCAATATTGTTCCAAGCTTTTGTTAATGGGTGCTGTTCAGCACCCTTTAAAATTGATTTTTTTATTAATAAAATATTGTTGCTTTTTGGGAGTAGAAAAAAACTTGGTAAAGCCGCAGTTAAAGTGGCAGTAGAGCATAAAAAATTCACACATTTTATAATATGACCGAAATACCCTTTCAAAGTTCTTACCTCTTCCTTTCCTTTACCAACATTTTCAACTTGGTTTTGTACTCTCTTTTTTTCCCAGATCTACATAACATCCACACAGGGTCCGTTTGGATAGAGCGTTTTGCTGAAAACTGAAAACTGAAAATACTGTAGCAAAATAATTTTTAAATGTGTAAATAGTACTGCGGGACCCATTTTTAATAAAAAATTAGTTGAAAAGTGAAATTTGTGGATCCCGTGAACAGTAAACGAGACCCACATATGTGATAAAAAACCAAAAAGGTCAACAAAATCGGCTACTGTTCATGTTACTGTTCATGAACAGTAGATTTTGTCCCCCTTGAGCGTGCAACAGCAAAAAAAAAAAAAAGGGGGGGGGGGGGAACGTGGAAACGCTAAACGCGTTCAGCGTTATCCAAACCCCCCCTCAAATGCCCCAAATTTCAAACTCAAGTCAAATTGTCAAAGCTTTTTCACATCCCAAATTGTACCCAGTCACCAAAACAACCTAGATACAACCAAAAACAGAGGAAGGAAAAGTAGAAATACAGGCAAAGAGAGAATGGGGAGGCCAACGATTACTAGTAGTGGTGGAGCTCAAGGGTTCGGCCATGGCTGAGACGAGAGAGAGAATCCGAGATAGCAGATAGGGGGAGTGAGACAGATCTGATTATGGAGGGTTACAAATCTGGTGGTTGCGATGGTGGTGGTGTTTTTGTTTCTTGTATTGAAGCATGAGAAAGACTGAGAGAGGAGTGAGACAAGAAGAAGAAGAAGAAAGAAGAGAGCAAATTTACACGTAATAGAGACTAGAGAGAGAAAATTGAGAAGAGTTAAAAGATGAAGAAGGGTATTTTTGTAAAATAGCTCTACGTGTAATTTATTTATTATAAATTTCCTTCTTAATGGGTGCTGTGTAGCATCCGTTGACAGGACCCATAAAATATTTTGATTTGTTTAGGTATTAATTTTAGTCAATATCTTCATAAAACTATAGAACCATAATTACAAATGGCGCCATTAATATAAATGGAGTTACATTATGATCGATTAAAAGGACCAAGAGGAAATATTATAGGGACTCTTTTTTATATTTTTTTTGCGAAACAGATTATAGGGACTCTTAAAACACACTAGTTATATTCCTTTCAGGGAGGGGGGTGATAGATTATTATTTTTAGAATGTGGAAGATGATAGATTTGAATTTTATTATATCTTTCTTTTGGTAAATGAATCTCTATGTGAAATTTTAATTTGGCAGTTGAGTTTGAATTCCGACTGTGTTGACTATTATAGGCCGAGCCCATTCAAAAATTTACTGGGCTCATATATAGGCAGGCCTATGCATGCGATGGCTCGTTGGGAGTATTTCCTATTCTATGTACCACAAGAAGATGAGGATATATCTCATTTTTTTTTGTTGATACAAAGGATATATCTCATTTTAATAAGACACATATGTATTTTCTCTCTCTTATAATATATGAGTTCCGCATGGTTGTGAGGTCTATCACTCTATGAACTATAAAAAAGAATGCTGTATATATTTGACACATGAGGGTAGCACTGCTTAGTCTTTTCTTGTGCTTTTGACAGACATCATGATGCTTATATATTTTAGCCTAAGAGCGACGGTAGGTTGCTTGTTTGATGTTTGGTGTGTTTAATGCAATAAAATGGTTATATGTTGTATGCAAGTAGATTTAATATCATGATATTACAAGATTCTAAATTTTCTTTTATTTATATGTTAGCTCTTATTGTATTTTCCAGCAACGAGAAACCAAGTTTTAGGCAATTTAGAATGTTCTATTTAATTATGTTTTTATACATATGAAATGATGGTATGAACTATGAAAACACCATGGCTAGCTCTTATTTCGGTTCTTACAGTGTTTTTGGAAGTTTGGAGGGAGAAGAGAATAGGTGGTATATATGAGTGGAAGAAAGGGGAGACCTTATTTGGATGTTTTAAAATTAAGTAGGGAGAGGAGAATAGATACTCATTCACTTTATTAATTTGGATGTTTTACAAATTAAAAATGGGAATAAGATGAAATGATAAGACATCATTTAAATTACAATTATACCCCTCTCTATATTCCATTTAATGAAATAGATATAAATTGTCAATATAACGGTAAATTTGAAAATTTATTTATTTTTAAATATAAGTGGAACTACAAATTCCCTCAATTTGGGGAAATTAAAAATGATAAACCTCCAAATCCCCTCTAATGCCTTCTTTATTCCTTTCAAAACACAGCCATACAAGGTTAATTAACACCACTCTTCCCCTCCTCCCAACTTCTTTCTCCTCCTTCTCCATTCAAACACTATTAAGCAATTGGCTAAGATCATAACAGAGGAAAAAGTATCTTATGAAACCACACACACAAACAACTTAAAATAGATTAAATCTCATTTCATATTTCCATGAAAGTGGTCTTTGTCTAGCTAGAAAATGACAAGTCTATATACATTTTTCACTAATTTTCTCATCAACTTAAATAAAACTATTTGCCTCATTTAATCCCCCCCCCCCCCCCCCAAAAAAAACTCTCTCTCTCTCTCTCATTTACTAAAAAAACAAAAGTCATGAACAATCCACTATTTTTTTCTATTATCTCTAAACTTATTTTCACAATTTACATTTAAGATAAATAAGTTTATTTATTTTTATATATTATTAATAAGAAATTTTTTTGAAAATCCATTTTTGATTTTGAATGTCGAGGTTACGAGATGAATGAAATGAAGTTGCAAAGAAAAGAGCTTCTTTTGTTCTACATTTTTAAATTTACTCATGTAAAAATATTATTCTTTTATTTATAAATACTTTTGATTTTAAATTTTTACATGAATAGGGACGTAGCTATGCTTGCCCCCACTAGCCTAATGAGAAAAGCAAAATATAAAATATATAGAGCTTGGTTTTATATTTTCATGCTTCTTTTTTGTTTAATGCTTCCATGCTTTCACAAAAAGTACACTTTCTTTATTCAATTTTTCATTGAATTGTGATTCTTTTTGTGAGTTTCTGTCTAAGTTCTAAATGATTTATGAAATTTGTTTTAAAGCATTAGCATAGGATAATTGCAGCTTAAGTATTTGATGAAGTTCTTCAAAGAAGCTTAGATAAAAACGCGCGCGCGCGCGCGCACACACACACATATATATATATATATTTATATTCTTTTATAAGTAGCTTGGATAAAAAAAAAAAAACATCTATGGTTGTCTTTGGGTTAATCTAGAGCTACAATTTGAAGGTTTAGGGTATAACAAATTTTTTAAGTATTTGGGTTTGAGTGTATCTCACCCCCTCACTCGAAATTCTAGCTCTGTCCCGGTACATAAACATATGATTCTAGTGTCGAGAAAATAAATCACGGACCCAATTTAGATATGAAGTGTGTGTTTGAATACTGTTTATTTTATTGAAAACTTATCTCTGAAAACACTATAGAGAAATATTTTTTATTGTTGCAAATTACAGTTGATGCGTTTTTACCACTTAGCTGGTCCATGAACAGTGCAATGGACCAGCCCAAAAAAAACACAATCTTCAAAAACGCAATCCCATAAAAGAATCTTTTGGAAAAATTGTTATTAACAATAAAAATATAGCATAAACTTAATTACTAATTTTATTTCTCAAAAATTAAGAAGAATAGATTTTAAATAAAAATTTTAATCTAAATAATTAAATAAATATTACTTATTACTTATTTTTCTTTGATAAATACTTATTACTGTTTACATATAATAAAATACTTCGCTTAAATTTATTATCTCAGACATCAAATTATATCGTACCAATTCTTGAAAACAAGTTTAATTTTGGGCATCACAAGTTGACAAGATTATGGTCTCGTAAGCTAACTCGACTAAGGTTGGGATTGAACCATGGATATATAAATTCAATCCAACAAAAGTTTTTCCCCCTAGAATTTTCTTTGGTTTGAAGTTTGAACAGAAAATTTTGAAAAGTTGTTTGAATTTATGGTATCATTTATTTTAATTTATTTAAGTATTTGTTGCAAATGTTCAAAGTTGTGATCTCAAGTGAGGATAAGAGTGCTTCACAATTGCATTTTTGTCAAAGAAAACAGAAAGTTCTTGTTTTGTTACTTTTGTACACTAACTAAAAAGGGCCAAAAGAGATTATTGAAACCATTGATTGTTGAAGTCTTAAGTATTAGGTTTCAAATAAAATATATAGTAAATATTGGAGGGAAGACGATTTCCTCCTCATTCCCCCAAAGAACATACAAATGCATGGTCCAAGAAGAATGAAAGGAAGAAAATCTATCTCACAGTTTGTAATGGCAATGCATGTATTACCAAGGAAATGGTCATGCATGTTTTCCACAACCACAAGCTTAACTGTCATCCATTAGCATTGAGCAACAATTCCAACAATCGTAGTTTCTCTTGGGTGAGCCTCAAGCAATTACAAATCCTTTGCATGCCTTTACCAAGGAAATGGTCATGCATGTTTTCCACAAGCTAACTGTCATCCATTAGCATTGAGCAACAATTCCAACAATCCCAGTTTCTCTTGGGTGAGCCTTAAGCAATTACAAATCCTTTGCATGCCTTTGACCACTACGACGTGTTGCCAAGTCATATTTGAGTGTTGACACATTTCTATGTTTTCATATTAATGAAAAAAAAAAAACATTATTTTTTGTTAAAGGGGGACCAAGATTTTATTTTAAATTGAAGGTTGACCAAAATTTTAATTCCTTGTCCCAGCCGTCCATGCATGTAAAGAACCGCTTATCAACGTTTAATTCGTTTCCTTATCATGAATATTGATTGCAAAACTAAATCACAATTTTCACTACTTTTGGTGGTACTGAAAAATAACTAAGTACAAATAAAATGAGCCTAGTTTACCTTGGGATTGGATTACTCAAGTATGCCATTTTTAGTTTTGAACGTACTGATGAATTCTATTACAAATGTTTACCAAAAAAAAGGAGCTCTATTACAATTTAATAATACATATTCTATTGGTAAAAGTAATATGGGGCCATGGAGGGTGAGAGATATTAGTAGTTTAAAACCCTATTAAATGCCTAAAATTAAAAAAAATAAAATAAATTCCACACATCCCGTGGGCTACCTACCCTACTAGGAGAAATTCCATATTTTAGTTTCTGCCTTTTACTTTTTCCAATTCTAGGGTTAAATTTGTGCAAGAAATTTGATACCAAAAAAATAAGTCCTTATAAAATGTAAGAGAAAAATCCTTACACGGTCTTATTGATATATATATATATATATATATATTCACGTGTGTAATGTGTGTGGTGATATTAGGTTAGTATCTCGATCAAAAGTTAGCGCATTCCAAGTTCCAAACCCAGTCCCTGGAAAAAGCTGACACGTATCAAGAAGTAGGGTTTTTAGTTGTCAGTTAACATCTTCCACTGAATTGCCTAATTATTACAGTAGCTGACTATATTGGCGGCAAACAAACCAACAGCCTAAGTTCATCTTTATTATTCTTCATAGCAAAATATATATATATATATATATATATTTTTGGCTGAAAGCAACAAATGTATATGATACAATCATTTTGTTTTATTAACTAGCCGGCCCCTACTTTTTTTTTTTTAAGTAAGAAATGCTATTTTTATGTTTGTAACATTTTTTAGTGAGAAATGTTAAGTGATAGGTTGTTATTAGTTGTTATGGATGGAGAAAAAGTAATTTAAGTTTGAATATTAATTAAATCATATTATTTAACTTTTTATATTTTAAAATTAATTAAATCAATTTATTTGGGGCCTAAAGCGACAATTTTACTGGGATCTTTTTTATATTTGAATGTTATTTAATTCATATTATTTAACTTTTGGTATTAATTTTTTCTTCACTTAAATTTTTTTTTTTTACCTTTTGAGATGCAAAGTAATTAATTTAGTTTTTGTATTTAAATTCTACTAACATTTTATTTTTTATTTATAACATGACTAATTTGCTCACATCTTTCTACTTTTTTCTCCCTTTTTCAAAACACAAGTATAATTTAGCACTCTTTCAACAACAACAAAAACTAAATAAGCTGATATCAAACACATCAGATTATGTGTATTAAGTTAAATTACAAGGAAAAAAGGAGTAAAGTAAAATACTAAATGTCACGTGGGAGGCTATGCTAAAGTGTTGATGTGATAAGTGATAACTCATGCTAACTGCAAAGAGGGAAAAGTACTCAAGAAAAAAGAAAAAGTAGAAAATGTCTATTAACTTTATTTGGTTTTGGAGATATATAGGACCTTAATTTTGTCTGTTTACCTATTGATTTTAATAGACAATGCATTTTATTGGTCAAAAGAAAAATTTTTATTTTTTTTCCTAAGTGAGATAGTTTTTATTAAAATATGCATTAGTAAAACGGATAAATATAATATATTTTATTGATAAAAAGAGAGGATCTTTTTATTTTATTTTATTTTATTTTATTTGAGAACCTTAAGTTGCCTTGTTTGCTTACAGTGTTAAGTCGACACTAATGAAATCATCTAGTCTCACATCGGCCTAGTTGTAACTGATATATGAATAGAGACTCAAAGAAATATCTATATGTACTCACAATTTTCTAATGAAAGCTCAGCTTCTTTTGGCCGAAAATATTATTTTAAAATTAATATATTCGCTTACAAAAAAATTGATTGATCATTTTATTGTGACCTGAAAATGATCTGGAATTAAATATTTTATGTGGAAATCATTAGTATTTTTTTGTAGTTGTAAATAATCATTCTAACAAAAATTTCATTCACAAAACCAATTTTATACAGAGAGTAATTAGAAATTCAACCATTTTTATTTTCAATTACACCATTATTAGTTCATAAACATTTGAAAATATACACACACACACACATATAAGAAGATAAAATGGTAGAGGAATATTTGGTACTTTTTTTATAAGGAAATGATGAGGAAGTGATGTACTTTTTTTTGTATGTTTGGTACAAGTTCATCCTAAAATTCTATGGGTCGGACTTTATTATTATTATCGTTAGATTTTAGTTTTAGGTCGGCAAATCATGAACAAAAAGTCTTTTATAGTGCTTTAAAAGTCCTTATGAATAGTGACGATTGCTACCCAAGTTATGCAAGTTACTGTGCTACATTAAGCTTTTCTATAGCTTTATATAGTTGTTCAATTGATCGAAAGGCCCAGCTTTCAGTAGATCAATCTTTAGTTGGATCAATTGAGTTATGTGATTTCAAAAAGAAGTTTGGAGAGAAATTCAACCCATCAAGTATTTAGGGTTTTGGGTATCCAAGCCAAAGGTATTTAAGAAAACCCTAATACATGTGAAAAAGACTTCTAGAGCTCAATAAATTGTAAATCTAAAGGTATTGTGCCTCTAGCTTTCAAAAACCTCTATTGGTTATCAAGGTAAAGCATATTCAGAACCAGTGATATTGAAGTTGTTGTAGGTTTTCTCAAGTGTTGGACCAAAAACTTCAAGTGTGTACTTGAAGTCATGAACAGGAGGTTTAGGTGCAACATCTCCATATATAAATAAAGAAGTCCATGGATTTGGATTACATTGAGTAACATTATTAAATTTTACTAAAAGTAGAGTTATTTGGTATTGTAAAACTTTTATTTAATTAGTATATTTGTTTTTGCCTTAGGGTTGCCAGGTTAAACCCCCCTCCGTTGGCTTTAACTTTGGAATTTATATTTCATTGGTTTTTTTGGGGGCATATTATTGTGTTATGCATTTTCACTTTACTTTTGTTTGAACAATATTGGTGATTATTTGTATAACCAAAGACCATTCATAATTTGAATAACAACTTGACTTTAATACATGATTAACATGGATCTAATAACCAACCGTGATTGTATGTTTAATAAAAGCAAGAAGTAAAGAAAAGGAGCAAGAATTCCTCTATTTGTTTTGGAATCTTTGGTTTTGTATAAAGAATAGGGAAGGGAGTGATACATTGATAGTTATGGTAATTTAATTTTTAATTATATCCCTCAAAAGTTATATTAAAATATTTGATAATAGTTGGTAAGTCGTAAGGATATAAAAGTAATGGCGTGCAAAAAAAAAAAATCTTTCTTTACACTTCAGCTTCAAATCAAGTTTTTTTTTTTTTTTTTTTAAATAAAATATTTGATAATAGTTGGTAAGTCGTAAGGATATAAAAGTAATGGCGTGCAAAAAAAAAAAAAAAATCTTTCTTTACACTTCAGCTTCAAATCAAGTTTAAAAAAAAAAAAAAAAAAAAAGATGTGTATCCTAGTTTCGCAATTCCCATTTTCTAAAGATAACACCCACCCTCCCTCCACACCTTTTTGTTTCCCTTGTTTCTCTCCCTAATAGAAAAAAGAAAAAAGACAAAAACAAATCTACTATTTTTCCTTTCCTTCAAAGTTCAAACCAAAAGCAAGTGAAAACCTCAAAATCGACTAGAAATCTCTATTTACAAATTTGAAATTTCCACAAAAAGTAGCGTTTGTGTGTGTAAGAGAGAACAACCATTGCGGCCGTTGGTAGTAGTACTATCCCACGCCCAAAAAGGTCGTTGCCATTACCATGCCTCTAAAATGGTTTCAAAGGTCACGAAACTAAACAATTACATATACGAGTGACATCTAGATATAGTCTAATCGTTGACAAAACTATCACTTCAGCGCCAACAATTTTTTGGACTGTATATAGTATATTTATATCATCTGTGGGGCTAGCTACGTCCCTGCCACAAGGGAATGATATATCATACATACCTCGACAATGGTTTGAGACTTTTAATTTTTCAGTTTTTTGACTAACAAAATCTGATAACAGAGTCGGCACATTCACTGCATTCTATAATTGACTGGTCAGTGTTCATGCTCACATTGGTTCAGGTAGATTAGGATTCATATTTTAGGGCTGAAATCTAGCACCGGCCATGCTTTTTGTGATCATTTCTGCAACTTTTTTTTTTCTTTCACACCTATCTTTATCCGTACATTTGATGATGATGGATAATATATGGATTTTGTTATTGTGTGCCCTTAGGGCACACAATAAGCAAACTTTTTTAGAAATGAAATGAAAAAGTATTGATGGATAAATGTGTGCCCTTAGGGCACACATTAACCGGACCCATAATATATATTTGGCTGCCATTTCGAACAGCATGCTGCATGCATATACAGTTACCAATATCCACTTCCCCTAGCCTATATCTTACGTGGATAGGATTGAATTTCACAATTATTAAAGTGTCACGTGGATTTGGCTAAAGTCGTAATGCAACACAAACACAACCAGGGACGTAGCTACCTTTGGATGCCCCCCAATTTTTTTAAAAATATATTATTATATGTGTATTAATTTTGGCAATTTTGTTCTATAAAAATTATATTTTTTCCTTAAAACAACATCATTGATTCTTTTAAAAGTAATGTTATACTCATAAACTTTTTTACAATATTTTTACAAATTGTTTTGGTAGCAAATTCTTACTGGTTCGCACATGAGCCCATCACTTACATCATTTTTTTTTACTTACTAGTAACTACTTATCACATCAATAATTTATAAAAAAGTTCGTGGCGCTAGTATTTTCCTCATTTTAGTGACTATAAAAAAAATTTATAGATCTAAAATCTAAAACAAAACATACAAGCCCAAAAAAAAAAAAAAAAAAAGCTCAACAACAAAAATTACAAATAGCAAAACTAAAAATATAAAAAATTAAGCTCAATTAACCAATTATATTAAAAATAAACAACCCTGCCCTTTAAAAAATTCTAAAACAAAAGAATTTTTTTCTTACCAAAAAAAAACTCGGCAGTTAAGTAGTAGCAGAGTTAAAGATTGGAATCGCTACACACAACTAATAGTAAAACCGCCCCCCTAACTCAAAGTTCTGACTCTGTCCTTGAACACAACATATATCTTAAAATAACAACATATAGCTCTCGTATTTTGTACTGTCCTCCTTAATTATGTTAAATCATGTCAAAAGTTAAAAATACTTTTTGACTATACCAAATTTTTGCAACATTTTTCAAAAATTGAATAGGTAATAAATCATATGAGGTACAGTTGATGCATCAAAATTGGTCTTTTACTTAAAAAAAAAACATTTATCTTTTATTTAATAAAAGTTGATAGAAGTACAATTGTAATTAAAATAAAAATAAAACTTATAAAAATTAAATAAACAAATAAGTTAAAAGAAAACCTTTAACAGTTTTATATGTTGAACTAAAAATAGAAGCATTTTTAGGATAAATAATAAATAATAAGTCTAGGGATACATCCAATTTCAACTTGTTGAAGGTATTCTTAGAGTACAATGATGTAATACCTTTTCCTCTTATATTTATGGTGAATCTCATAATAAATTTAACTAGTAAGATTTATCATAAATGTGAGAGGAGAGAGTATCCTTTCATCGTACTCTAAGAGTACCCTTTTTTTTTTTTTTTTTGTAACTCCAAGTCATAATTTAGGAGTATCTAGTTATTACTAATGAAGTGATCAACTATGAGTCGGTAAGTGATAAAAAAAAAGTAATTATTCATAAAAGTGATTGTCCACCACTTTACTGTGGATCACTTTAGCAAGCTATAAAATTAAAGCTACATTTTTTTTTACGAAAATATTTCATGAAAAATATTCTCTCTAATTGCAGGTGTTTGGTGCGATTGAAAACGCTGGCCAACTTGAAAATATTTTCATGTTTATCGTAAAATTTTGGCTGCCCCCACAATTTTCAGAAATCATTTTCCATCATTTGTTGGAGGATATAAAAACCAAAAAAAAAACACATCCCAAGCCCCCTCACCCCACCCTCATGCAACCACGCCTAAGAACCAACCCCACCACTGAGTTCGGACAGACAATGATTGAATCGGACCACCAACGACGAGTTTCACAATTGCCACCTTTCTTGGACTACTTTTCTATCTCTCATCGAATGACCCATGCTACAACGATGAGACCCAGCCACGCATGCGACGATTGAATTGTTGATGACACCGCCTTCTCACCAATTGATATGTTTTTCTCTCTATATTTCTCATGTGATCGTCAATCTGGTGTTCTCTTTTTTCTTTTTTTCATGTTTAGTATTTTTATTGTGGATTTGTTGGTTATGTATTTTTGTTTTTCAGGATTTTGTGAGTTAATGGTGAATTTTTTGTTGAGGGTTTTTTTCTTTCTTTCTTTCCCAAATGGGTCGAACACTTGAAAATGTTTTTCGGAACATTTTTAGGAACATAATGAAATGACGGAAAACAAATTATTTTCCTAAAAACATTTTTAACTGAAAATATTTAACAATCAAAAAATATTTTCTATCAAAACAAACACTTAGGTGCGCAATTAGTTGTACCCTAGATTTGTTGGATAATAAAACAAGATTAAGTAGCTGCTAGGATAGTCATTTCATTATGATTCTCTCTATATTAATTTTGGCATCCCTTTTTGGGTTAAATGATTGAATTAACATCTTAACATGATAACATATTCACCTTTAAATTTGTTAATTATCGAACTTGTACCATTGAATTCACTCCATTTTTGTTTTGTTTATAAATACAAATCAAACTTGTACCATTAAATTCACTATTTTTATTTTTGTTTCGTTTATAAATGCAATAGAATTTGAACTAAAGATGCATTCCTTTCATTTTAAACACATAAAAAATGGATTAGGGTTTAACTTTTAAACATGCGAAAAGAAAGTCAAGTGAATAGCCTAAAAACCTCTAGGGGATTGTGCCATGCACCATCACCTAGCTAGCTAGCTCTAGGGGTAGCACCAAGCACACTTCCTAAATGAAAAGAGCAAGACAATATGGGGATTAAGTCAATTAAACCCTCCGTCTTGGGTTTGTACTCCCCATTCTAGAAACGAATGCATAAGATTCACGTTTGTAATGTGTTAAGTTTATGGCAAGAGAGCCGCAAGACTCCTATTTTTACGTGGTAAATTAATTTTTGGGGTGAGGTTCAGTGAATTGAATTCCCAATGACATGTTTTTCTTTACTTCCAATTCAAGAAAGCTAAATTTGGCATGCCTTATAAAGTAAAAGTATATATGCACTTTCTACCCAAAAAAAAGTGTATATGCACCGTACTGAATATGTAAATTGTCATTTATTCCACCTAATAAAGAAAACTAATAAAGATTTATTATTTTTGGAGGAGAAGAAGGCCAGAAGTGTGGACCACGCCCAATACATCTCATGTTATATGAATTTACCAAAACAAACCCCATAAACATTTGTAAAAGTATCAAATGTTTTATTAAACTGTTTTTTTTTTATTTTTTTTATTTTGGAATATTGTTAAGAACAAAGAAGACAAGAAGTTGTAGGTTCCAGCTAGCTCAGCTGGTAAAATCTCCAATGATTGAATAAGAGATCTGGAGTTTAATCTCTGCCTACCCCAAAAACTGATTGGTGTCTTAGTCTGATGATAAAGAACTATCATTAGGAGTGGACGTCATAGCTATAGGTTAAAACTCTCTTTCAAAAAGAAAACAAGAAGTTAAATTATCAAAAAAGAAAATAAAATGAACGAAGAAGTTGGCAACTTAACTTAACATACTCCTTATTGTATTCTTTGTTTTTTAATGGTATTAATTAAATTTTCATTGAGGCAAAAATATTAATTAAGTTCAAGGTGGACAACAAATTATAAATTAATGGAGTGTCATGGCCAGAAGCAGCCCTAGGAGCAAGAAGTTTGGGAAAATTATATCATTGTTCTCAGCCTAGCAAGATTGAAATCTGAATTCTAATTGACAAAAAGTATGAGATTGTTCTATTTTCTAGGTTAGTTGTCCAATCGCTTTGGTTTAATTATACTAACTCATAAGCGTTAGGGGACTAAGGTTTGATGAGTTCAAAGTTTAAAACCTTGTTTATTTATTACTAATGGTTGAGGTACTTACTACTAACTCTTACCCAGAAAAGAAAAGGGGAAAAAAAAAAACAGTCTGGTTGAGGTGGTACTTAATTAGTGCTAAAGGGCTTCGTAGTGAAAAATGTTATTTATATATCTCCTGAGATAATCTTTTTATCCATAACGCATATTAATTTATATTGCTGATTTTGATTAAAATTATCATATATCACAATAACAATGCAAATGGAAGGCATGCATGGAAGATTTGTGTGCACAATATTTTCAAATTGTATCTTAGTTGATGAGAAGTAATTAATTAGTGAACTAGGTTAGTTGATGAGAAGTAATGAAGTGAACTAGATTTGTTGTTCACTTCATTACTTCTCATCAACTAAGCACATACACACAACGGAAAACAAAAAAGGAATATGGTTCTAATACAAAAAGCACATCAAAAACTCTATAAGAGATGCCATACTAGAACTTTGTACTTAAAAACTTTTTACCAACCTACATTCAGATATTATATATGTGTGTGTGTGTACACTTACCAAATTAGGGCTGGTGAAATTGGTTGTTATGATGTGAATCACCAATAAAATCAAATGTTGTAAGTTTCTAAGGAATTGTAAATTTAATAACTTAATCGTTGTTCTAAAATGGTCAGTCAAGAAGAAGTTTCAATCAAAGAATATTTCCTCTCTATATCAATTGGAGGTTGTTGCAGAACTGCTAGTGCTAAGTAGTAAAACCTAAAATAATACATGTGTACCACATCGAGCTTAAGTTACACGACTTTGAAATCAACTTTACACGGTACCCAGTGATCACCGACGACCCATACTTTCTCATCTGATTGTGGTACGTCAAAACAAAAAGTGGTAATTGTACCCTTTTGCGGCGGAAGCATGGAATGGATGAAGAATTGAAGACAAGCCCTTGGTGAATTTTAACCTCTCTATTCCACAACTTTTAGTTCCTCTAACAAACTACCATATTAAAAAAAGTACTCATTTATAATTACGTTGTTAATACAAATTGCTTTTGGGAGACCACGGACCAAGGTCTTAGGAGAAATTTGTAACAACCCATGTGTTTAAGGTTCAAAATTTCCCCATTTATTTTGAAAGCTCTTAAAATTTTAGGTCAAAGGTTTGCAATGCCAAAAAACGGGTTGTTTCTACGCATATCTTGTGTTCTTCTTGATTGTCATGAAGTTTGAGAAAAGTTTGAGAAATGGTTGAGATTTTGGAAAATTACATAAAATTTTCAAGTGTTTTTCTCTTAAAACATATAAAACACTCAATCCCTTTTGTCATATTATTGTATTTAAATCTATAAGAGGGTTACGTATTTTATAAAGAGAAACTACATGAGATTTTTTGTTGAGATTTTACTTGCGGAAGGCCCGCTGAAAATTGATGCAGCAATTTTGGTCAAGGTGGCATTGCCAAGTGGCCTCTTTTAGTTCTATCGAAGAATAGAGCTCGAGGCATCAAGAAAAACGAGAAAATATACCCTATAGCTTCTCACACCATGTGTCGTGTGAGGAGGTGGATGACTAGATGCATACACATGCAATAAGCATAATATACTTTTTTCGTGAAAAACACCAATCTCAAACATTCACCTTAATTGGTCCCCACTGCAATAAAATGTAAGGTGTGTGAGAATTTTGATTTTTTCTTTTCACGGGACACAGTACACTGAACCCAAGCATTACCCTTTTCTATCAATCTCTCGTAATCTTCTTTGGTGAATGTGAAAAATGATTAAGGTGTGTTTCTAGCGATTTCTGTGTGTTTTTAATTCCTTTTGAGAAAGTCTAGAACACAAAAAAATTTACGATATTTTTACAATACTCTTGTTTTGAGTTATAATAATTTACATATATATATATATATAATTTCATTTTATTTTGATTTTATAAACTAACATTTTTGTTTGTTATGAAAATATTTTGAGGTTTTATCGGGGCCTTGGGAAAGAAGTCTTAATTTCTTTATTTTCTTCTTATTTTCCATTTAGAGAGAGGTTGACGGAGCAAAGTAATAACGGAACGACCACGGTTAAGTGACTTCAAAAGGACGAGACTTAAGCATGGAGAGAAACACGTGTGGACCCTTCTTAGGGTTTAGAATTTGCAATTGCAGGACAATCTTTTCCAACTAAGAATAAGTTGCCTCTGACTAAGCAAAACGAAATCAACAAAATCATTCTAATCCTGGCCAACAATGCAAGTTCAGAGATTGACTTAAGATAAAACATGATAATGATGTAGTATGAGACTATGAGCTTGAATTTCATGATTTCTAAGTATGAGCTTGAATTTGAATCAAATCATGAACGTACTTTTATGAATTTTCTCGTAATGATTTTTACAAATATAGAGAGATAGAACCCACGTGAACTACACTTACGAACTTTTCAACACTAAAAACCTTCTACGTGATTTGTATGCGATATTGTCTTTTTCCTCTATTTTCTTAATGCATTATTTTCCTTTATGTTTGTTTGATTAGGTTTTTGGCGTGAGAAAGTTGTTATATATGTTGGCCTTTTGGGCACTACGAAATACGAATACCCTCATACGTAAGATTTTTTTCGCACTTTTACTGGTTTACAGTTATTCCATGTCTAGCTAGGCGAATAGGGAATAAGTATGTCGTTTTCAACTAATGGAGAATTATTAATTAAGGAATATATTCCTATGATTAAAACTTTGAAATTATATGATGCTATCAAAGTTTTAGGGTTTGATTTGACATGGAGTTTGATTTTTACAATACACTATATATATTTAACTAGCTATAGTAATGATAGTAATGATGTTATCGTGCATTACCATTTTTTTTTATAAAAAAAAATTCACCACTTGCCTCAACAAATTAGACAGCTATGATAACTTATTACCTCACTATTAGGTTGAAAGTATAGGAGTCTACTTCTTCACCTTACTGTATACCCAAAGTTGTATGCAAATATTGCATGTTAGCATGAATGTACTGATGTACAGTTTAACATGCAGAAATACTAGCAAAATATTCATGTGATGCATAGGTTAAATAACAAAAAAAAAAGGTCTAATTTAATCATATTCGAAAACATATGTACATAATATAACTAAGACTATCTAAAAATTAAAATTTAAAAATGATAAGTAATATTTTGCATTTAATTATAAGAAGAATATTAGTTTATTTATAGATGTAATATAAGTTTTATTTTATATTCCTTAAAAGGGAAATACACAACTCTTATGTTTCCGCGTTAAATACAAAACCCCTTTAAGGTTTTGACTTTTGAGTGCAATAGTATTAGATTTTGTTATCTAATATAAGTGTGAATTCTAATTGGTTTTAAATAATATGTAACAAAAATCAAATTAAAAATATATTGTACTAATGATATACAAATAGTGGCAACTCTAGGAATTTTTTTTAGGGTAGTTGCTTAAAAACTTAAATGATACAAAACTTAATAAAGAGACAATTTAAATATATCAACATCAAAAAAAAAAAAAAAAACACGTAAATACCTGAAATATTACAATTTTTTGTACTAACAAAGAGAATAAAAAAAACAAAAGACTAATAAAAGATAAAGTACAATTTGAAAATGCTGATATGAGAATAATAAAGTAACCACAATAATTTCATATAACAAGTTGTTAGCCTGTTATTGGTGGGTAAAACATGTCAATATTGAACCCAAATTAGAATTAATAACAACTTACCACATAAGATTTATTGTGAAAATGTTGAAGATGAATCATTATTCTTTTATTTATTGAACTCAAATTCTTATGATTCTAAAGTAAAGGTGTTCAACATTGTTATTAGGGTGGTCAAAATAGTTTAATTTAGCATATAATATATATTTTTTAAAGTATATATATACATTTTTTTCAAGTTAGAGTGGTCATAGAATATATTAATTTAAAATAATTATATATATATATATATATATTTTTTTTTTTACGAGTGAGGGCGGTAGGACCACCCTCACATAAAAGTAGAGCCACCCGTGTATACAAATTGTAAAATTTATTAGACAACATAATAGATTAATTGCACATAGCTAGGGATCCGTGTGATATCCCATATTGATTGGATATTTTTTGAGCGTTTGTCGTAAGAGTGGGTATATGTGAAGTCACACATCAAAAATACACATGGTTGACTTGGGATTTATTAACCATTATAAGGAGTTTCAAATGCTTTTAAACTAGACTTTTTGAGTTCTAGACACAAATGTGATTTGTAGTTTTCCTTGTTACACTAGTCAATTGGTTGGCTCCTTTGCGGAGTGAGGATATTAGGTTCAGAACCTTTATGTAGCCATTCCAAAAAAAAAAAGAAAAGGGATAGTATGTAGTGGTTGCAGCTAGAGAGACCTATAGTTTAGCGTGGCCCTTACCTTCAACACACGGAGAAGAATAATGTAAATAGCAAGAACAACGAAGAAGAGTCAAAGTGTCAAACCTCAAGCTTTGACATTTGAAGGTTCAAATCCTTTTAGTTACAAGTTGCTTCATTTAATTAATAGCATAAGCAATGATCTCATTTAGTCCGCCACACATGTTATGATAGTTAATAATTTTCATTTAAGGTTTATTTTAGATTTGCTTATTTTTGCTGAAACTAAAAACTTTTTACTGAAAGTATTGTAAATAAAGTTAAAAGTTAGCTGAAATAGTATAGTAAAACTCATGAATAGTGCAAAAAAGTACAGTAGAACTTATAAATAATAGCAAAAATAAACTAAATAATAAAATAAGCTAGTTTTTTAATTTAAAGTCAAGCACATGCGTAACAGCATACCACACGGATTAAACTTTGTGATGCACATATATAACTAGAATTTCGTTGAAAAGTTTTCTTTACATAATTTTATATATATATATATATATAAAAGAAACTTTTACTTATTCCGCCCACCCAGTGGCTGAGCAAATGGTCAAAACACGTCCTTTTTGGTGTGTAATTAGTCTTTTATTCCGTGAGCAATGATCTCAGACCTCACTAAGGGCCAATAATTCTGTAATAAAATAGAAGTGGAAAAGCCATGGTGCTGAACTTATTATACATAGGATAAGAGATTTTATAAGTAACATGGAATTCTTATTTGAGTTGTTATTTTCATCAACATTATAGGTCGTAGGTGGGAGAAGAAAAATTGTGCACTAGTCCATCATGGTCTTTGAAAGTTTGAAGCATGGAATACTGTTTGTATTGCCTATTTATCTATATATCAGACACGTGTCTTCTTACTTGAGTTTCTCGTTGACTATGAATGATAGTCTAGGTCACAACTTTGAACATAACTTATTAGAGTGGTCAATTGTTAGAAGTATTGGTTAAATGATTAAATTTATCATATCCCAATAACTTAAGTTTTTGGAACAATCGGTAATTTAACATAGTATCAGAGCATGAGATCCTGAGTTTGATCCTCGTCTCCTCCACTCTACCTCCCATTTAAATTCTCACGTGTTGAGCCTTACTTATTCAAAGGTAATTTCAACTCACACGTGAGGGGCTTTTGAGACAATCAGTAATTTAACATCAATTACGGTAATAGTGATGACTATATATAAATAGTCAATGATTTTAACAAGTTGTGGTAAAAATTGTATTTCTACACTTTTCGTCTTGAGTGCAATTGTTTTTGTGGACCTTATTTGGTATTTTAAGATATTAGGTTTACTATAAGAATGGGCTCTAAGTTGTGATTCTCACATCTTCGTAAGATAATTTTAACATAGAATTCTTAAAATATATTTATATACGGTAGAATAAGTTCTTGAATTTTTCTCATACCATTAATAATTTAAATAAATACTAAAAAGTATTAGTCAATATTTGTTGGAATGTCGATAATTGATCAAATCTTATTTATTTACTTCACGTGCTTCAATGAAATCTCCTGTTAGTATAGCTCAATTACTTTTAAAAAAAAAGTAATTATAAATAATTAAAATTGAAATCCTTTTTTACTCTTTTTCCAGCTTGTAGTGACTAGACTCTAATCGACAGAGAGCTTGTGCTTTGTTGGTCTCGTTGTTAATAACCATTGTAGTAAAGCATGTAGAGAATTAATCATATACTTGAACAAAGATGGGTTAATTCATGCATGCATGGAAATTAATCATGTGTATTGGCCACGGAAGGAGAGCTGTGTAAAAAGAGAGCAAGTTTGGTTCGAAAAAAGTTTTGTGCCTTTTAAAAGCGTAAATGGACCTTTTTGAGTTAATTAACAATTTTCAATTTCACCAAATTGAAAATGTTATCAAATAATTTCTAGAAAACAATTTTTTTACCTAAACAAATGGAACCTAAGGCATTATTCCAAAAAAAAAAAAAAATGGCATCTTTCTTGTTCTTTTTTTTTTTTCTAAAAAAGAAAGTAATTATTTAAAGAGGACTTATATATTGCCATTTGATCAAAATTATCTGAACAAAACTAGGTTGATTTACTTTTACTGCCGCAATTTCTTCATTTGATCAAAATTAAATATTCGACCGGCCACAAGTCAATGGTCAGTTTTTTTTTTTTTCCTTTTATCTTTAAAAGAATAGAGAAGTCAGTACGTTTACATGTAAAAGATTATGTGAACAAAACTAGGTTGATTTACTTACTGCCGTAATTTCTTCCTCTTTACTGTAAACTCTATTAGTCTAACGTTTCTTTCTTTTATTTTTTGGTTGTGTTAGGTGTCCGTTAACAACATATTTTGTTGTAGTTTTTTAACTTTTTGGGCAACTTTTGATAATTTTTTTATCTCTTTTGACAATTTTTTTTGACAACTTTATTCCTCTTTTTTTAAGTAAGATAAAAAAGGGTAATGTTTTACCGGTGTTTGCTAATATTTACCTTTTTTTTTTTTTTTTTTCCATTTCCTTTTTTTGAATACATAGTCCATTACTGATACTGTGTACCAAAAGTGAAGAGACAAAGTGCTATTCAAATTTGACAAATCCATGTCCACTGCGCGCGCGCGCTACTTTAATTTTGTATCACAGTTGGCGTCACAAGCTTAATAAGAGTTTAATAATATTATAATAATGTCAGGGGCATAATATTTTTTACTTTTTTTTGGGCAACTCCTAATATGACTTGTTGTAATTGAAGTGAGATTACTATTTCAATCCATCATTAATGACATTTTTATCATGCATTAATTATAATAGGTTACATCAAGCTATCAAAAATTGTAAATAAAAAATATGGTAAATTGTAAATTACACCTTTAGAGTTTGGGAATATTTGAATTTTACAACATAACATTTTATAATTTGAATTTTACCCTTTAAATTTTAAGATTGTTTGAATTTTACTTCCTAAAATTTGGAAATAAATTTTATATTCTAAAGTTTCAGAATTTGGGGGTATAAAATTCAAACACCTCCAAATTTTGAGGGGTAAAATTCAAATTTTAAAACTTTAGGGTATAAAATCTAAATTAGCACCATCAAACTTTAGAAATTTAATTTGCAATTTACCCTAAAAAATAAAATAAAAATTATTCATCTAAACTTATGGATAATATTATGGTTTATAGTTGTTAGGATCATATTTTGTATGAATTGGCAAATTCAGGTCAAAACACACTTTTGTTATATTTGATTCTTACTCTTGTTTATTCTTAAAGTGTTCAAGTGGTATTAATTGAAGACTAAACCAAAATAGCTCAAGAATTGCTCAAAACTGTGCTGCAATTGCTATCCTAATAGATCTTTCAATAGCAACCGATCAATCGAGGTCTTTTATACCTCGATGGCAAGCTAATAATAGTCAATCAATCAAGCTTCATTCATATAGAATTCTATATTTTGTTTAGATGATGTGGCATACTTGGATTTGTGCACTAGGGTTCTAGGACACCTTAAATATTACTTTTAAGAGTCATCATCACATACACAATAGACACACATCATTGAGAAGTTGCTACGACCTTGTGCTCCGTAAGGTTTTGTACCAAGCTACTTCAAGTTAATTTGTTAAACTGTATTGCTATGAAGAACTTTGCATCCACCATCTACATCAATTAAAAGTTGTTGTAGACAGTCAGTCACGTCTATAGAAGATTTGATTCATGCAGCTGTTAGCTACGTTGATAGGAGATTCATGGTAATCGAATAAGTCTACTATCAATCTTGGTCCATCCGGATTGGAGCTAAACAAGTTCTAGTAGGTTTTACAATCATAGGTATTTGGGATTGGGTAATCTCTATGCTTATAACCTTTATTATGTTTTAGTGGAATCTTTAAGAGTGGTAACCTACATAATCGCCTAGTGAGGTTTTGCCTATGAAGGTTTTTCCTAACGTGACCGTATCATTTTGTCAACATATTTTTTTCCCTGCACCTAGTTTACACAATATGGTTGTGCCTTTGACGTTGTAATTTAATATTGTATGAAATTAATCTAATTAATCGACTTGGATAATTAGTTAATTCATTGGAGATTAATTTCTTGACTCAACACTAATAAATTTGGTATGTATTACAAAATAGATATTGTGGCTGCAAAAATCATATTGCAAAGATGATAAAAAGCCACAAAACAATCTAATCATTTTATGGAAACCCTTTTTTTTTCATTGCCACAAATATAAAAATCAGTACAATGCATTTATTTCATAGAAAAATCGTGTAATTATTTACTATTTTCGATCAGAGTTCAACTTTTATAAGCTGTATGGTTGAATTTATTCAACCATTTGTTGGCTTGATTTCGTGTCAAATTTGCTTGTAATTTCAGCAATTAGATACCCTGTATAGGTGGGATTAATGTAAGGGTTGTGTGAGAGAGTATGAAGAAATTCAAGTGTGTGTGCATTTAGAGGTTTCTCGCGACTGGATCTCGTAAGTGACTCGCGACTAGCAACTCACCAAAATGCCACACGTATGAAGCATGCAGAAACTAAAGGGTCACGACAACTAGAGCGCTACAAGACAAAAAGTACAGTCTGACCTAACAGTTATCCCGTGACTCAAACTCACAACTTGTTCCAGTTGCAAGAGTGAGTCGCCAGAATGCCCTGTTTTGCAGAAAAATGACTTTTCACATTCTTCACGTACCACACTATAAATATCCTTATACCCACAAAATGTAGAGAGTTTCTAGAGAGAATTTTGAGAGAGAAAAATCTTCACGATAGTCATCATAAATTGGCGGAGAATCCCAATCTACTAGACAAACTCTTTCAACGCATTCATCATCCTTTTTGATATCGTAGCCTTTCTGCTCGATATCAAGATCATCCTCCTCTTCTACAAAACATGGATTTGGATGGTAGTTTTGAGGTTGATTTCCAACGACTAAGGCTATGAGCTGCTTTGAAAGTGCATCAAATCACTCCTCTATTCATTGAAAGAACGCCTCTAATTGTGCATCGCGTGCAACCTCATCACATTCATACACGTCATCTATGGCAACAGGTTTTCCCCCACATAATCCTCTTTGTGCCATAGTAGGAACCTAGCCTGGCTCTGATACTAACTGATACAGCGTAGGCATGTAGAAGTAGAATTTGTAACAAACAATTACTACAACTCTTCCACGAAACCTAAGTTCCACAAGAACACTAGGATAGCAGGCAAAATAATAGCGAAAATCTCTCTAATGAGCTTTTATTAATCAATACATAACAAATAATCAACCTCTCTATGAAGAGTATTTATAGGAATAGAATTTCTCCTACTCCTTTTAGGAAAAGAAATAACAAACCTATTTCTACTTGAAAAAGGAAAAATAATTTAATTAGGAAAAGAAAAACAATTAAAATCCTAATTCAACTAGGAAAATTATTTTCATTAAAATTATAAAAGCAAATAAATCCTAATTCCACTAGGAAAGATAAAACAACATATAATATTAAAATATTTTCTTCTCCCTTAACCGATCTACATCAGCATCTTTCTAACCCTTACTCTTACTTTTTAATTGCTGTTGTGTTGTGATTAATTATGGTGTAGAGTGGTTTATTTGTTTGGGTGTTTGCTAGTACCTCTTATTCCACACATCTACTGTTTGGGTATAAGCTTGTGTTGGTTATTTTGAATTTTGGGGTCTAAACATTCACTAGTGTTTTGCACACTAAGTGAGCTTTCAATTGGTATCAGAGCGGTACACTTTGTCGAATTTCTATATCCTAAATGTGATCCTTGACCCTTAAATGGATAGGTCTCAATCCCTAAATGCACCTCCCTTCTTTAATGAGAGTAATTACGCCTTCAAAAAGTGCGTATGCGTGCATTCTTGTGTTCTATTGATGAGAGCGTTTGGAACGCAATTGAGACCGGATGGACTAGGCCAGAGGCAGCCAAATCCACTAGGGATAAGGCAGCCCTTGCAACGGCCAATGTTAATAGAAAACATTAAATGCTATATTTTGTGGTGTCTCACCCGATGAATTCCATAGGAACTCACATGTTACAATTGCCAAAGAGGAGTGGCAAATCTTGGAGACCACATATGAAGGCACCAAAAAGGTGAAGGACACCAAGTTACAAATGCTCACCACTCACTTCGAGGAATTAAAGATAAGCGAAGATGAGTCGTTTGACTCCTTTAATGGAAAGCTAAATGAAGTGGTGATTGGCAAATTCAATTTGGGAGAAAAGACGGAGGACTCTAAGATTGTGAGAAAGATCCTACGATTGTTTCCGGAGAGCTTCTGTGCTAAAGTTACTATAATTGAAGAGAGTAAAGACCTTGATGAAATCAAAATTCAAGAACTCATTGGTTCTCTTCAAACTTATGAGCGATCTCTACCATCACAGAGAATGTCTTGCTCTCAAGGCGATTAATGTGAGAGTGGAAGCTCAAGACTCGTCAGATGAAGATGAGGTTGAAAAAGAAGTGGTGTATCTTGCTAAAAACTTTCATAAGTTCTTAAAATTCAAGAAGGATGGGAATTCTTTTAAGAAGGAAAAATTCTCAAATTTTAAAAAGGATATATAGGATTTCAAGAAGAAGGATTCTAAATATTCTTCTCCATCTCAAGTAGTCAAATGCTATGAATGCAAAGGGCATGGGCATGGGCATGTGAAGAAGGAATGCCTCACTTACTTAAAGGCAAAAGGGAAAGTATTTGCTACTACCCTTAGTGACTCAGACAGCTCCAACTCATATTCAAAAGATAGCTGTGACGGATATGAAAACTACAACACCTTTATGACTATTGCACCCATGGACTCTTCGGATGATTTAAGCACTCTAGTGGAAGAGCTCGGTGAGCATACCGAAGTGGAGTCTATGGGGATTAGAGAGGAATCTGAAGATGAAGATGAAGAAGCAAGGAGATTATAAGAAACTCATAATTCTCTTCTTGAGAAATCTGGAGAGTATGCTAGAGTGGCTAAAGCAGCCATAAGAAAAATGAAAAAGCTGAGCAAGATTACAAAAGTCTTTAAGTGCGGTGTAAGGAGACAAAATGCGAAGTTAATGCGCTGAATGAAGAACTAACCAAAGCCTATTCCAAGATCAAGTTTCTAGAGTTTGAAGTCATTCAAGCTAATGCAAAAGTGGAGCGAGTGGCTTCAAAGAAACTTGATGAGGTGCTTGCTTGTCAAAAGCCCTTTTCCGATAGAAGCGGTTTGGGATATATCGGTGAAAGTAGCTTAAGTGCTAATGTGTCCAAGGAGATGAAGTTTGTAAAAGCCAAGGAACCAATCGTACCAACTCCACCTGTTGAGAAAATAAAGGTTGAGAAGAAGCCAAATGCAGTGAAGAAGCCAAATGTGATTGCTCAAAAGGTGTTGACAAAGACTTCAAATTCATTTGTGGCCAAACCAAAGCCAAAAGAAAAGTCTCTTCTAAAGGCTCAAAGAGGTCCTCAAACTAGGACTGTCCACCAAACCTGGCGACCTGCTCAACTTGGCCAACCCGCCCGAGTCCAACCTGCCACCACTCGATCTGATAACTCTTGCAGTCAAACGCAAGTTCTAGACTCACTAACCTGACCTCACGTAGGTCAGTTATTGGTTTTTTATTTCCAAACCCGTGACACCCGACCCATACTGAATCATTTATCCTTTTTAGCAAAGTATTACGATTTTTCAACCAGACATCGTTATCCGAAGAAATCTAGGCCAGATCTCAACAAATCCAACCAGATTTCTATCTAATCTATACGGATCCGACCAAATCTTGACTGACTCGGCCAGATTTCAGCCAGATCTTGACAAATTCGGCCAGATTTCGGCCAAATCTTGCTGGATCTAGCCAGATTTCTTCCTCGGTGATAAACCCGAGACCAACCCGAATCAACTTAAAATCGATGAGACCCGAACTGAAAAATTCGACCAAATCTCTGGGTCCATTTCTAGTCAATTTTTATTCACCCACCTCATTCGGGTGGAGTCCAAGTTAGGCACAAACCCGACCCGGCCTGACCCGTGGACAGCCTTATCTCAAACTCAACATTTTTGCCACCATTGTAAAATCCGAGGATATACTAGGCCAAATTGCCACAAGCTTCAAGCTTTGAAGAATGGCAGTCCTCAAAGGCAAAGAAGGCAACGAAAGGGGAATTAGAACCCTAGGCAATCTAAAGGGCGACAAGTGGATCCCGGTATTGGTGAGGTGATGAAGATGATAGACATCATCACTTCATGTTTAGAAAACTTCACCCTCAGGTTTGAGAATCGCAACTCAAGTACCCAATCCTCTAAGGATATCACCCCAAACGCACTTGCCGCGTGGATGAAGAAGGGTACTCATGCATAAGCATTAAAATATGTCCATGCATCAATTCTTTTTATATGTAGTGACATTGTTGGTTGTTTGCTTATGTTTGTCTTTCTAGCATGTTTTCAATGTTTTTGCTGTTTCTTTAGCTTTGAATATCTTTTTTTTTTTTTTTTAATCAATCTTTACTTGTTTTATGTCAAAAATCCAAAAACTCATAAAAAGTAGAAAATCCAAAAAGTTTGATTGGCATTGTGTTTTGTCATACACATGTTTTGCCTTGTATCTTCGTACAAATAACTTTGTGTATTTTCGAGCGTGGCTTGTTTTTTATGCACTCATATCATTGTGGGAAAAATCTTGAAATCTATGTGATTGTTGTAAATTGATCTTCAAACTTGTCATGCATAATTAGTCAATGGTTTGCTGATTTTGAGACATGCATAGAATTGTGCCTATATATTTTCCCACTCTTTTATGTTTTTGTTCTATAGCTCAACAAATGTCAAATCTCGAAAAGAGATAATGAGCTGCAAAAGCCACCGCACATACTAATATTTGACTAGGAAAAAGGGAAAGCGACTTGTATTAAATTGTATGGTGCCCAAAAAGCTAAAGGCTTATTCATCATTATGAAATATCATAAATTTCAAGCATCGATCTCAAAATGAGATGTATTGTTCTATGAAGATCAAATGTTATGAATTGTAAGAGCCAAATGAAATGCTTCAATGTTATGTAATCAAGTTTTGTGGGAGGTCATATATGCATATTTCTATAATTGAGATCGATCACTCTTCCTAGTGCTATTTATGTATATCTTGGTTGAATTGATCATTAAAGTTTCACATTAGGCTATCTCACATTTGGTACCCACACACATCACACACGTCTATGTTCTATGAATGCCTTATTTATTTGTGTAATTGTACTTGATTAAATGAGTTGTGGTTACTTAATCATATGTTGATCAAACACAAAAAGATTTTTAAGTATTTTAGTTTATTCTGGCAAGTATTTTTGTTTTGAAAATTTTCAAAAATTCCAAAAAAAAATTACAACTCTGTTTTGGCAACTCACTCGCGAGTCAAGCCAGTCATGAAACCCCAATCGCGAGCTTCCTTAGAAGTTCTCACGACTCTCTGGTGAGTTAATTCCCCAGTCGCAAAAAATTCTTAGAAAAATTTTAAAATTTCTGGGTTTTTGATCTTTTTTGCAACTCAAGTTAGTGACTTGTTTGCAAGTGGAAGCTCCAATCGCAAGTTTATCAGAAAGTTTTGCGACTCCCTTTGCGACTTGTTTGCGAGTGGACTTCTTAGCCGCAAAAAATACTTAGACAAATTTTCCAAAATTTTGTCAAGGATTTTTGGAGACTCATTTTGGTAACTTGCTCACGAGTCATTCCAGTCGCGAAAATTGTGTGTTTTGCACAAATATGGTTAAATCCAATACAGTTTTCAAAAAATTTTCAGTTTTTCCTCGCATCACGTGAACCTCATTGTCTTGTCCACCTCTCCCTCTCCCAAAACCTTCATTTTCACTCACAAAACCTCTATTTTCCTCTTCAATCCTTCATCAATCTTCAAGAAAATGTATGGGTTTTCTATTTTTTTCACTATATTTCAAGTTTCTAGCCCTAATTTTCTTGGATTTTGTGTTTATGTTGAAATATGGAAATGTGGTTGTTGAATATGGATTTGTTGATGTGTTGTTGAGTTTGATTTATGGGTTTTCTTACTTTTGTTAGAATAATACTTATTTTACATGTTTTACATGTTTGTTCTGCATTTTTGTGCATTATACTATATTTTGTGTTGTGTTGTGTTGTGCATACCATGTTCATAATAAAATGTCTATTAGATGTTTAGGTGTATCTCTTTGGATTCCATGGAATACAAAGATTGTGGGGATAATCATGTTTCTTTAATTTTGAAACACCAAATGATTATGTGTTTTTACACTTTGCCCTAATTTGCACACTTTTGCATATGATGCACACACACACACACACACTTTGACATGTTTGAGTGCTTAATGCCATGATTCTATCATGTTTTGATGATTTATGTCTTCACATGTCAATTTTTTTTTTAATTACTCTTCAAATTCCAGTTTTTAGGGTTTTAATTCAAAATTTTTTGTTTTAGGACTAACATGTTACTAATCAAGTTTGTTATCATACTTTGTGTTCTGTTTTGTGGTATTTGCTACTCTATTTTATAGATGGCTCCAAAGAAAACCACTGCTTAGCGTGGTGACAAGAGGAAACGCATGGATGACACCCGGTTTCGCTCCACCCAACATTTTGAGTGATATAACCTGCACTTTAAGAAAGCTCCAATCATTCAAGAGCATTTTGTGGGTCTTTTGATCTCAAGGACTACTTCATCCCAAGCTATTTTGTGGATAGAGGATGGGAAAAGATTCTTCGTGATCTCCCTGTGGTTTGTAAACCATTGATTTGGGAATTCTACGCCAATGTTATTCTACGAGACGATTACTTAGATTGTTGGGTTAGAGGCCATAAATTCACCATAGAAGTGGAGGACATTGATGGTGTTCTTGGACATGAAGACATAGAGAATGATTTCACTCCTTTCAAGGACAAAATGCTCTCCATTAAGACAATTCAATCCCATACTAGTGGTGTTAGAGGAGGAAAATGTATTAACAGAAACACCTTCCCTTTGGACTTGAAATGCCTTGCCTACATCATGATAGCCAACTTGTATCCAATAAGGAAGTTGACCAGCATCAACAATGCTAAAGTCATCTTCCTCATGGAACTTTGGGAGAATATCTACATTGACATCGGTGCTCTGCTCACGCATTCTCCATCATTGCCAATGCTACAAGGACAACCTCAGGCCTAAGCTTATCTTCCCTAGTCTAATCATCAGGATCCTTCATGAAAAAGGTGTGGAGACTCCACAAAATATTAGCCTCATGTCTACACCCCTTGCTATCAATGCTCTAACAATTACAAGGAGCAAAGTTCGTCTTCCGGGCGATGAGAGGAGGTTGATCCTACACAAGAACAACCTATGGACACCGAGACTGAAGCAAAAGGACAACCATCATCTTCTACACCAAGACGTGGTGGTAGAAGGAGCAGAGCCTTATCTTCAGGAGTGCCCCGAGATGCTTTTCAAATCATTCTTGAGAGGATTGATGATTTGAGAGACGTCCAAATTGAGCACTCCAACAGGCTGACTACCATTCAAGACCAAATCAACTTGCTCACAACCAAGTTTGATAACTTCACGAACCAGCCTTAGACCTTTAGCCATTTCGGTAAAAAAAGGGGAGTAGTATATGGAGTAGCTTTTCAGGGAGCCTTACCTTGAGAGGGAGAACTTTTAATAGATTTTATAGTTTTTAAAAGTGTTGTTTTTTTGCTATTATAGTTTTCATAGAAATTACTCTAGTACTTTATGGTTTAAATACTTTGGTTTTAAAATACTTCGATATTATGTGCTATGGATGCTTGAATGTGTTAGTTATTTATACTATGTTTTAGCTTTATACCTTTGCTTTTGTAGCTTAATACTTTTAGTTAATATTATGCATTTTCTTTAGTACTCTACTCTTGTGCCCTTGTCGGATCTTGTATCCTTGATGATGCAATTGATTTAGTGGTATTGCATCGGTTGAGTGTTGAACATGCAAATGATATTTTGCATTGAGCTTATTAGCTTGTATGTCCAGATGTTCATTCCTCGTGTCAATGTTCATTGTGGTCACTATGTATAGTAATTGCTCTTGTATGATCAAGCTATACTTTATCGTTTCTTTCATACTTGCTGGATCGCATTGTGCTTGCTCCATATGTATTCCAAGATTTCTGCTTACAATGAACTTACGTGATATTGCTTTCAGGAAAATTTGTCTGTATGGTTCAAGATATTCTTAGAATCTAGAGTTAGGTGTGAGTAATGGTAGCTCCAGGAATTTTTTCAGAATGTTTGTTAGGAAGCATAATTTATACAATCTTATTTCTTTTTAGCCCTTAGGTAATTAGGTTTGATTCAATATTATTAATTTCATTCTGTTCCAACCATAATAGTCAGAAAATATTGTGCAGGTAAACAAACTGGAACAATAACCCACTCTATTCTACTTCAGAAAAAATTTTAGGTCATTTCAGTCTATTTCGGGTGTTTCGGTAAATACCAGCCGAAATTCAAGATTCGACCGGAATAAAGTTTGTGCTTAAAAAAAAAATTGTTCTTAAAACCAAAACAAATTTGTATTCTATAAACCAAAAAACCTCCAAAGGAAAAAAAAAATGAAAAGAAATGAAATGAACAAGGGTACCAGTACAGCTAAAAAAAATCATATTGAGAAATTTAAGACTCAAAACTTGAGAAGAGGCACTGCTGTATTGGTACTGGTAGAAGAAACAGAAGTTAAGAACAAGGAAGAAGGCAAAACGTAGATGTAAAACTGTAAATGAAGATGTGATAAAATTTAAAAGTATAAAGTGTAAAAATCGAAGAGACCGAAAACGTGTGTGGTTAAGAATAAACAAGAAAAAATAATTAAAAATGAGAAGTAAGTAATATATGTCTAGTGAGGAAAAATAATATTGTAATAAAAAATAATAAAAGATTGAAAATTGTGTTGTATTGGGCAATATGCTGAGTCGAATGAATTAAGCCACTGCCTAGCCGGTAGTAGTTTTATTTTTAATTTTTTTTTTCAGATTTTAGTTCATTTTTTTTAAAGTTTTTTCTTTTTGCTTAAAAGAACCCAATATATTGTGTTTAAAAAAAATTAAAAAAAAAAAACTCAAAATGATAGAAAACTTTATTGAAACGAAATAGAATACCAATAAAAGACCGAGGCATTAAGCTTAGCTAGGGGGAACAATAAACCATTAAAACATGTCCCTAGGGAAAGGGCCAAAACAAAGAGTGGCCCATAGACATTACACCCTTGTCCACTATGAACGTATCAGACTTGTGCTGCCATCATCCGTTGAAAGACCCTAATATATTATTAAGTTGCTCAAATTATGGACCAAAATTTAATTTTATTGGCATAAAAAAATTCAAAGTGGTCCAAAAAAATTCTTTAAGTAAATAAATATAAAATTTTAATTTTTTTTTTTTCAGGTCAAGGTGGTCCTGGGACCACCCTAGCCATAAGGTGGCGCCGCCACTGGGTGTGAGTGAGTTTTAGCAACTGTTCCTAACTCACATTTTAAATCTAAAGTCTGTTTTTGGGTTTTGTCACGGAATAGCTAAAGGGAGATATTGTAAGGTTAAATTTATTCAATCATTTGTTGGCTTGATTCCGTGCCAAATTTACTTGTAATTTCAGCAATTAGATACTATGTATTTAGGTGAGATAAATATAAGGGTTGTGTGAGAGAGTGTGAAGAAATTCAAGTGTGTGTGCATTTAGAGGTTTCTTGCGACTGGATCTTGCGAGTGACTCGCGACTGGCAACTTGCCAAAATGTCACATGTGTGAAACATGCAGGAAGCTAAAGGGTCATGACAACTGGAGCACTACAGAACAAAAAGTATAATCTGGCCTAACAATTATCTCACGACTCAAACTCGCGACTCACTCCAAACGCAAGAGTGAGTCGCTAGAATGCCCTGTTTTGTTAATAAATATTTTTTCACATTCCTCACTTACCATACTATAAATACCCTTTTACCCACGAAATGTAGAGAGCTTTTAGAGAGAATTTTGAGAGAGAAACCCTAGAGAAAATCAAGATTGACTCATCCACAATCTTAGACATTTGATTCTCCAAATTCCTCTACTCTCACCCTCTCCATTGACATACCCTTGAGAGGTTCATCAGCCAAATCTTTATCTCACCATATCCGTATCAATGAGGAGGTATTTTGGTGCTTGGGAAACAGTTTAGAGATGACTAATTCATTTGGTTGATGCAATGGGCTTATTGTGGGATCTAGAAAGTTAGAAAAAACACGGTTAGGCTTAATCAGTTGGTAGCAGGAGCTTGGAGGGCTCAAGTATATTGGGTAGACTAGACTTGGAGAGTCTTTTGTTATTCGTATACTAGTGGATTATTCCACCGCTTGGAAGGCGATAGAGAGATTTTTTGCCTAGTTCTTCGATAACACGTGCCGGTATTATTTTTGTATTTGCATCTCTCTAATCCTTAATCTTACATTTTAATTGTTGCTGTTTTGTGATTAATTATAGTGTAGAGTTGTTTATTTGTTTGGGTGTTTGCTTGTACCCCTTATTCCGTACATCTACTGTTTAGGTATAAGCTTGTGTTGGTTATTTTGAATCTGAAGGTCTAAACATTCACTAGTGTTTTGTACACTAAGTGAGTTTTTATAAGCCAACGCTGTTAACGTTTTTTTTTTCTTTTTTTAAACATCATCATCATCTTCATAGCACAGGTGTAAACAATCACAACTGGGCAAAAATTTAATTTGGTCTCCATTGTTGAAAAGAAATTAAGGACAAACTCTTATTTTGTACAATTTTTTAATATAAAGCTGAGAGTTCTACCCACAAACAGAGAAAACCATACCTCAAAAGAATGCTACTAATGTGGTTTTGAATCTTCAAATTACTCTGCGATTTAACAACAACTGAGAACCAAAACATGGGATAGTCTTGTAATTTGGATGATGACTGCCTGGTTGTTTGTAATGGGTGGTTGTGCTATTTGGAAAGGCAATCTTTGTTTTGGGTTTAAAAGAAAGGCACGTCAAGTGCTTGGATGTAAGTTTTAATCTCCACGGTAGATTTGTTAGTTGGTGATGTAGGAATTTTTTTATAACAAAAAAAGATATATTTTTAAAAATTTATTGGAGGTAAGCTAGATCCTATTTTTAATTAAGTTTAAATTATATATAATATTTAAACCATTATCTAGAAGCTTATCACAATCATAATAAATATCTATTAATAACATTATAATAAATTCTTATCAATAACTACTATAATTTATATTTATTTTTTTATAGAGAATTACAATCAAAATAAATATCTATTAATAACTATCATAATTATCAAATCATAGGCAAAAGGAGAGAGAAAACCTTCTTCTTTTTTTTTCTTTTTTTGAGAAACAAATCTTCTTCTTCTTTTAGATAAAATTTTTTTGGTGTATTACAGGAGTTGGTGGCTAGTTGAGTTAACCCTAGATCATTTTGTAAGGATTATGATTCAGATTTATTTTTTTATCATTAGCCACATGGAAAATAACTATAATCTACTTTTTTTTTGCTGAATAACTATAATCTATTTTGGTTGATTAATTACCTTTCTAAGAAATCACCTATACTTGGTACTTTTCATATTAAATTAATGGCAATCCTACTCTTTTTGTTTTATTTTTTGAGTTTCCAAGAAATCACACGATGGCTTTACTTCCCGTGGTCCACATGCAACGTTGACAAAATGCAAGAGCCCGTCAAACAAGCCTACGTGGTAAACACCCATTGGTTGAAACCCATGGGATGGTAGGACGGTTTCCACAGAGAATGAGAACTCGTCTTTTGCCGTGATGGGCTGGAACCAAGAATAGTTGACAAAGCGAAGAAAATAAAATAAAATAAAATAAAAAAGCAAAAATTATTAAAATTAGAGGACTGCAAAATAAATAAATAAATAAAGAATATTCAAAGTGAAAGTCTTACAAATTGTTCAAACGGTCAAACCTCCGACATTCTTGAACCCCGAAATGCTTTTCTATAAATACCCACTTCATTTTTCTCAACATCCACCAACACATAAACAAACTATTAGAGCTTTTGAGTTTTGAGAGACACTATATACAAAACCATTAGTGCTTTTTGAGTTTTGAGAGAGACTATACAAAAAAGCCATCAGTGCTTTCACACAAACCACAAAAAGAGAGAGATATGGGGTTGCTTGACCTGGCTACAGGTTTTAACATAGCCGTGTTGCTGGTCTTTTTTCTCTTCCTGATCACCTTAAGAGTGTTATTTTCTTGCTGGATTTCACCAACTCTTAAGTATTGGAAAATTCGGAGAAGTGGGTTTGGAGGACCAACTCCAAGTTTTCCTTTTGGTAACATTAAGGATATCGTTAAGATGTCCAGTGATTCTTCGTTGCAGTCTTCGAATTCTCCACATGATATACACTCAAATGTTTTTCCCTACTTTGCACAATGGCAAAAGAGTCATGGTGAGCTCCTAGCTAGCTAGCTAGCTATATATTGATAAAAGTAAAACTATATATGTGCTGTCAAATTTGAACCAATATTTGCATTTAGTCAAAAATATTATATTTGTATTATATATATATATATATATATATTTTTTTTTTTTCATTTAGAAATTATTGGTAATACAATTTTATGGAAACACAAAAATGAAGTCCTTTTGACAAGGTCTATACTACTAATGGAGTTCATCAACTATATAAATATATATATTGATAAGCGAGTTCATCAACTATATACACTGCAAAGAGGTTGATTTTTTTTTTTTATGATACAAAAATTTACATACTAGGTATTCATAAAATTTTATGTAGACTAATTTATAAGTGTAATTTGTGGTGCAGGAAAAACGTTCATATACTGGCTGGGCACAGAGCCATTTTTATATATAGCAGAACCTGAGTTCCTAAAGAAAATGTCTGGATCGGTCATGGCAAAGAGTTGGGGAAAGCCAACCGTGTTCAAAAATGATAGAGATCCTATGTTTGGCAATGGTTTGGTCATGGTTGAAGGAGATGAATGGGTTCGCCAGCGACATGTCATTACTCCTGCGTTCAATCCAATCAACCTGAAGGTCTCTCTCTCTGTTCCTGATCTCTCACCCAAAATGGAAAAATATCTAGCTGATTCTCTTAGAATCTAGAACTAAATTTCATTATAGTACATCCATAAAAGAAATTAACGATAATCGGTCAACAAATTATCTTTCATTTAGGGGTTTCTTTTTTTTTTTTTTTTTTTGTTCTTACAAACATTTATTAGTAAAACATAACTATATACTTCTCCTTTACTTCTCAAAGTTAGTCTCTACTGATTAATTTCCATTCTGTTAATTAATTCCCACTAAAGATCTAAACTTTCTTTCTTTGTTTAATTTTCTAGGTTATGGCAAGCTTAATGGTGGAGTCAGCCACTAATATGCTAGATAATTGGACTACCTTCATTAATTCAGGAAAACCAGAGATTGATGCAGAGAGAGAAATTATAAAAACAGCTGGAGAGATCATTGCTAAGACAAGCTTTGGTTTAAGTTACAAAACTGGCCAGAATGTGTTAGAAAAACTAAGAGCCCTGCAAGTGACTCTCTTTAAGTCTAACCGCTTTGTGGGGGTCCCTTTTAGCAAATTCTTTTGCCCTAAGAAAACCCTAGAGGCCAAAAGACTTGGCAAGGAAATCGACCAACTGTTTTTATCAATCATAAATGATCGAAAAAAATCGATTAAAGGGAAAACTCCACAAGACTTGCTAGGCATATTGCTTCAAGGGAGTCCTGTTGATAGTCGATTAGGAAAGACATTATCACAGCAGGAATTAGTGGATGAGTGCAAGACTTTCTTCTTTGGAGGCCATGAGACAACAGCATTGGCAATCACGTGGACACTGTTACTTTTGGCCATGAATCCAGAGTGGCAAGACCAGTTGAGAGATGAGATCAGAGAAGTTGTTAAAGATGGAGAGATTGATGTCAATACGCTTGCTGGACTAAAGAAGGTATGATAATTTTTTTTTCACATCATATATTAGTAGCACTGTACTTGTGTCCCGTGAATTTGTTAGCTAGATATAGAGGCGCAATTAATGTCTTAAGGTACTATGTATAACAATGAAATATAAGGTAGTAAAGATACATTGTGGCTGTGATTTTTTTATAAATAAAAAATAAATAACATGGGAATAAAGGTTGTAATCCTTGAACAGCATATATAGAGGCCTAGAGTTTTAGGGATACGGTTGCCAGTTAAGAAAACCATATCATTTTCGAATTATTATAGAAATAATCATTGTTTTTGGGGTGGGATAAGATAGAACCAACCAACTACAATACATCAGCAAATCTTTCTTTGTAATTTAATGAAGAATGAATATCTTTCTAGTTGGATGATACATGATAGGTGTTAGGAGTAGCCAATTTTATATGACCTAAAATACTAATTACTTTAGTTTATGGGATAGACAAGCATGCAGTTGGTCACATGCACGATCAATAATGGTGAGAGAATTTATGCATTATTTTTAACTTTTTATAATATTTATCACTCAAATATAAAGAGACTTCTGTTTAATTTGGTCCATTTTTTAGAAATACAATATTGTTCTAAAAATTTCCAACCAAAAAAAAAGGGGATAAAAAGGTCACTCAAAAATTTTGAGTGCATTATGGGTTTGAAATACATTTTGATATATATTTTAAATTATTTTTTAATGTATATTTTAAAAAATTGCTTAATTAATTATTTATTTACTTTTCAATTTTTTAAACAACTATCTCAAGTTCTAGAGAAATAAAATCATTGTTTTAATTTAGATATGATCTGATTTTGGATTCAAGAAATGGAGAAGTAGAGAGACAATTATATCATCTATTACATGCAATCAAGGTTTCACAATGAATAAGAATCACACACTCATATATAAACCCTACATTTTTTTGTAAAAGAAGAGAAGGGATTAAAAATTATTCTTACACAAGCCTAGTTAATGTCTCAGAAATTTATCCCTTCTTCTCTCTCTCTCTCTCTCATAAAAATAAGAAAGGAACCGACCTATGAAAAGAGGTCAATGATAGGTCAATGTTGGCAAAAAAAGAGTGGCCAGCTATGCCAGGAGTAAGCGCGTGGGAGCCGAAGCACATGGTTATTATGGCTTGGACTCATTAATTTGGATTGTTGGACAGAGAGCAGTACCTACTGGTCATTGTCGCGTAGATACTACTACTACTACTAACTAGCATCACAAATTCAACAGTACCCCACTTTAGGGTACTATGCCACCTCCACACGCCCTACATTGACATTTGCTATCACCCTATTGGCATGACCGTCCAAAATCTTTATTTCCCAGATACACTTTGCGTTTTCTACTTGGGTCTCCGTCCATGTACAACCAGAGCTATGGATGGATATATTGAGGCCTGCCGGCCATGAATTCTATGTTTTTTTTTTTTCCTTTTTATTTGGATGGGTTTGTTTCCCTCACTTAATAATAATATTCTTTTTATAAGATATCAACTTCAAGAGTTAGACTTAAGTATAAAATTAATAAACAAAAATCACAAAACCTAGGCATAGTTACTTTGGTATCTTAGTGAATAAGTTACATTGATGAAGTTAAGTATCCTTCATAGAAAGATAAACTTGTTTACATGTAGTATTAGTTAATGCAATTATATGTTTGAATTTGAATTTAAGAACATGCATGCATAGATGAGAAGGGTTTTCTAGTTTGATTTTTTACTAAAGCATGTGGAATCTTACAAATGTAATTGTTATTGCAGATGGGATGGGTGTTAAATGAGGTTCTTCGACTTTACCCATCAGCACCAAACGTACAAAGGCAAGCGAGAGAAGACATTCAAGTGGATGACCTAACAATTCCTAATGGAACCAACATGTGGATTGACGTGGTGGCCATGCACCATGACCCGGAACTATGGGGTGAGGATGTGAATGAGTTCAAGCCAGAGAGGTTCAAGGGTGACATGTATGGAGGGTGCAAGCACAAGATGGGGTATCTGCCTTTTGGGTTTGGAGGAAGAATGTGTGTTGGTAGGAACTTGACGTTTATGGAGTACAAGATTGTCCTAACCCTAATTCTCTCTAGGTTTTCTTTTACCCTCTCCCCAACTTACACTCATTCTCCTGCTATTTTGCTCTCTCTAAGGCCTAAGTATGGACTGCCTCTCAGATTTCAACCCCTTTAGACCAACTAGATCGACATACCAACACCAACAGATTACTTTATTGTTCTAGCTAGTAAAATATAAACCACATGAAGCATTTGTCCTTATTTTAGCTCGAAATATATATGTTGAATGAAAAGAATTTATTAATTACTCCCAAAACCATTCTGTGTATCTTCACCTACATTGTGTTATGGGATCTTGTAGCGAAAAGCATTTGTTCTATATATCTTTCAAATTAGGAGAGAGCTTCGTCTCTTTTTATGTACCAATATATATAGAGGGTAGTCCTGCCTTCATTATCAATATCTTTGTCATATTTTTAAATGGTGGCCTGAAATGAATTGTCATATTGATTGCTCTCATATGAGATAAAGAAAATTAATTATCTATCAGTAGGTCGTCCTTGTGATATTTCATTAATCATTACAAAGTATATGCGAGCTCTAGCAAGTTGAAGATTCCATGAGACCTGGCAACAAAGCCTCATTGGTCATTAACATCACCCAATAAGGCTAGGATTCGAAATAACAAATCATGCTAAATTCAAAATATCCCAAACCCAACCGAAAGAGATACGGTAGCTAGTAATAGAACTATATTCGCATACACATGCTTAATCAGGAGCTCATAAAAATTTGACACCAAAACTGTGTCCATACTGTACTGTACATTATGATGTCCTTTTTTTTCCTTTTTCTTTCATTTATGCAGGAATCTTTAAATTTATTTCTTCCTTCGCCGGGCTTGGGCAGAATGTGTAGGGAAATTTCACGAATTCCTAAACCTGTGAAAAACAAAAAATATAGAGAAAACACACGTCAAAGAAAATAATCACACACACAAGACAGTATTTACGTGGTTCGGCAATTTGCCTACGTCCACGGAGTTTTTCACTATTATCAGGGAAAAATACAAGTTGCGGCTACAAACTGTTTTCACAAAACCGACTACACCTCAGAAACCCTAATTAGAGCCACGGTTTCTACAAAAACGGATTCATAATGGGCCAAAAAAAAATAAGGAGGCTTGTCCATGAGCGCTCCGGCTTGGGCCTATCAGCCCAAGCCTCCGCTCCATGGACTAAGCCTCAAAAAATCTCCCATTAAAAATCACGCAACATTATTCGGGTCGGGTCATCCATCGGATCAATATATAAAACTAGGCTCCACAAAACCCAACAGAATGGCAAAGCAAGTACAAGTACTATGTGAAATTATTTTCCAACTCGAGAAGCAAATTCAACTTTGAATGAAATTTTATGGATTCGATAATGTCCCAATCAATAGAACTTTTGGCAAAGGAAGATTACAAAACACAATAAAGTAAAACTAATGCAAACACAAAAAAAAAATTAAGAAATTTACTTGGATTAATCAAAAAACATTATAAACGTAACCAAAACTTCTTGCGAGGATTTTACTAATAACAAGCAATTACATAGTAGACCTAAGTAATTCTTAGGTACTTTCGGAGTACGGAAAATCATGTTTCCTTATCTTACATTCATAGTGAAGTCCACTCATTAAACGTAACCAAAGCCTCTTGTGAGGATTTCACTAATAACAAACAATTATATAGAAGGCTTGAGTTCTTCTTTGGTACTCCTAGAATAAGGAGAATAGTACTCTCTTCTCTCACATTTATGGTAGGGCTCACTCATTAAATTCATGATGGAGTCCACTATGAATGTGAGAAGAGATAGTACAATTCACTATATTCTGAAATTACCTAAAAAAATTTCGTGACGAAAGACCAATGAATTAGCTCAATACTAATTTTACAAAGGAAAAACTAAAACTTAGGGGGAAAAGCAATAAAAACGACTTTACTCCTGGAATGAAAGACATCTTGAAGAAGTGTTGGTGTTCGGTGCTTTCTTAAAAGCAGCCCTCTGTATGGTCCATATCTTTGGCCAAACAACAACCACTCAATTTGGCTGTTTTGGTCCGTTACCTTTATCAACAATGCTACTCGATGTTGGTTTCGATTTCATTATATTGATGATTGGAGTGGCCCCGAAGAAAGAGTGGTCTCGAATTTAATATCGAGATCACTCTTTGGTCTCAATCTTGAGACCACATTTTAGTCATGATGTCAAGACTAGATTGAGATGGGCGAGCCAAAAGCTTGCACTTGCTGATCCTGCCAGGTGAGCCAAATCATTGTCCCACCTACTTATATATTGGGATTATTTTTTGAAGTAATAAATAGTTAAACACATTTATATATATACAATATCTGAAAATTGAAGCATAGCATTTAAGTTTACTACATTTTTTTTTAAGGCATATCATCGGCCACATCATCATTTTTCAATTTTTTTTTTTCTCTAATTTTTTTATAATATTAAATATATTAACCTATTGATTTTATGTATTCGTTTTAAGCAGTTTTTTTCTAATAATATCTTTGACAATTTCAATTTTTTTTTTTTTTAGAAACTTGACAGTTTTAACTTTATATATACTTTAATTTACGTATTCATTTACTTTAATAGTATTTATTATTGCTATGCTCTTATTGAGCCATATTAAAATAGCATTTTGGTCCATTTAAGTTTAATTTGATCTATTCAGTCCAATTGGTATATTCAATCCATTTCGGTCCTATTCAGTCCCACTCGGTCCATTTCTGTCTATTTCCGTGTATAATATGTTTGTTTCGCTGTTGATTAAGTTTTGTTCCACTACAACAATACAACCATCAAACAAAAATAAACAGGAACGAAAACGCAGCTATAGTTTATTGTTAACTTTGTAGCCTTTGTTTTCTCCCAAAAAAAATGTGCTTTCAAATCAACAAAGTTGTGCAAGCTGCTTAGCTGCGCAAACCATACGGCCACAAAATTCTGAATTCTGTTCTGGTTCTTTCTACAGGTCAAATTTTTCTCCTTTCCTTTTTTCCTTTTTTTTTTTTTTTCTTCTTTTTTTTTTAAATTAAGCAAAGCAAAATTATTTATAGAAAAAATGATAATAGATCCAACAAAATTTAAAGAAAGAGCCCAATGGGCCAAGCTGCGAGCTATAACAGTCGAAAGTCAAGAAGTAACTACACAATGAACATAAGAAAAACCGTGGGCATCTGCAATGGTGGCTGAACAATCATTATGCCAACTGGGTCTGTAGACCAATGTTGAATGGGATCCTTGCATCGGATCCAAAGATGACGAAGCTGATCCTAAACGAGAGGTAATTTGGAAAGTTATTGAAGTTGTAGCTCAATTAACACTTTTTTTATATTGTTTTTAATGAAAATGTTTAAGATTCAAATTTTACTTTCTCAACTATCAAATTATATAAAATAAAATAAAAATGATAAAAAAAAAAATCGTCGATAGGAATTATATAAGTGCTTTGTATATTCATATTTTGAGTCCAGTTTATTTAATTTATTAACCAATTTTTATTTTATTATTAGTATTAGTAGGAGAAAGGGAACTCTCTCTCTCTCTCTCTCTCTCTCTCTCTCTCTCTCTCATTTTAATGTAGCAAATTGGAATTCCCAACTTTAGCTTAAAGGAATTTTTAAACTTTGAGGAGAGAAAAAACCTGTTAGTGAAATTATCAATAATTTTTGCAAAATACTCCTACTATCTTTAAGCCCCCTTGCAGCTCTTTTCCGCCCATTTTAATGAAATGTCAAACTTTGTGTTAGTGTCTTTCTTTTCTGTTTCTTTTTTTTTTTTTTTTAAAGATTTAGTTATATCAGCTTCCTAAAACCTCTTATTTGTTTTATAGGTATGTAAGTTATAACTAATAACTGTACTTTTACTTGGTTTATTTTTTAAGCAAGGTAAGTGGAAGAAAATAACTAACCCAAACACATGAGGGTCAATCATATTGGATAACGTTAGCCCAAGCTTGAACAAGAGGAGCTTCATGATTGCTAATTTGCTACACAGCTCAGCGAGGCAAGCTAACCCTTGCTGAAAAGCAGCAGCATCACATGCATTTCAACCAGCCCAGAATGGACCAGCATAATCTTTAGGAAGGAACCCAATCACAATCAGCAACGCTGGGGGTGTCCCTAGCTTAATGATATGAAAAGTTGGATACCATAACAGTATAGACAGTTGAACACAAGATTCCACTATGACAAAAATCACAAGTTTAAGGAACCACTAATCCGGTGGGGTACAGAATAGTATAGAGCCTAGGGCATCTCCAGTAGAGTAGGTAAAGCCAAAATATAGAGAATGAAACCAAAAAAAAAAAAAAGGAAAAGAGAGCTCCAACAGTCTCTCTAAAACTCAAATTTTTTTTTGCTCATGAACTGCTCATCAAGTTGGATGGACTACTGTAGGTTAGCAACTGATTTTTTTTCATTAAAAATTTCATCACTTAATATTTTATTTCTTCTCACAAAACAATTCTTGCTCTCATAAAACTGATTTAATTTAAACAACAAATCTAAAATCAAAACAACAACAACAGCGGGAAAAAAAAAATAGAACAACCATAAAAGTTCAAGAAAAAAAAATAGAAGCCGATCTGACAAATCTAAAATCAGAAACAACAACTAATCAAGAACAAGGAAAAAATATAGAAGCCAATATGACCCCTAGTTGCATGCACTCCGCAATGAGGAGGAGAGTAGCGGTCGCGGTGTGGTGGAGCAAAGGCGATTTCTCCTTTCTCTCCATGTGTGTTTGAAGATAATGACACCAAAAGGCAAGCAAGATTATGTGAGACATATCACATTGAGAGCTAGAGAATGTTTTGGAATCAAGTAGGAAAAAAAAAAAAAAAAAAAAAAAGAGTAGAAAATGAGAGAGCTGGAGAAAGAAAGAGAGATGGATGCTCTAGAATCAAATGGAAAGTAGAGAAAAAAAAGGAGAGGTGGGAGATATATGGGTATACATGTGTGGTGGACAAAAAACAAGAGAAAAAAAAGAAAAGAAAAAGAAACATGTGGATGAAAGAAAGGAAATACAACCACAATATTTTCACTATAAATCTTAAATAACATGTTGTTATTAACTAATATTGGTGAGTAAAAATATAATTTCAGTGGTGGGTTCAAATTAGAATTCATAACAACTTTTCATATAAAATTTTGTTATGATACTTGTGAAAGTATTGCAAAAAATAAATTTGTTGCCTTTAACTTGGCAACAATGGTCCTTACGAAAGTCCATTCTCTCTCTAGAGAAGAGGAAGAGGAGCTTGAGCACAGTAACAAGAAGGTGAAGAATGTCTGACATGCTAGCTCTGCTACGGGGTAAGAGGAACGTTTTGGGTCTGTGGAAAGCCCAAAGGTGGCGTCAGTCTCAGTCAAGGATAAACTTCTAGGGGAGATCCCAGGGGATTTTAATCAAGCATTTGCCTTTAATGAGAGCATGAAGGCAGAGATAGACTCCGATGACAAGGTTGAAGAACTTAGTAACAGCTTGCTACAATTAAGCTTTTGAAGGATGTTAAACATCATATTAGACTTGGGCTAGCTCCTTCATCGTTAAAGTTTATGGTTGTTCAATGGGATTTAACTACATTCAAGCTAAGCTCAATACGCTCTAGAAACCTACAAGGAGGATGGACGTCATTGACCTAGGCAAGGAGTTCTTTCTCATGCAATTTAGCTGCAAGGAAGACCAAGATATGGTCCTCAGGAAGGGCCCATGGTTTATTGGGGAACATTTTCTTTCGATAGGACCCTGGGAGCCTAACTTTAAGCCTTCGACGATGAACGTGTCCTTCATAGCAGTGTGGATTTGGCTTAATGAGCTTCCAATTGAATATTATGATATTGAGGTTCTCAAACAACTGGGGAACTCCATTAGCAAGGTGATGCGGATTGACACGCATATGGCAGCAGAAACTAGGGGCCGCTTCACAAGGCTTTGTGTCCAAGTGGACGTCGACAAGCCACTCGTTACAACCATTTTGATTGGTAGCTTACATCAACCAGTAAACTATGAGGGAGTTCATAGATTATGCTTCATGTGTGGTCGTATTGGTCATTGCAAGGAAGCATGTCCTTACGCCATCCAGGAACCTGCCTCACCAGAAATACCAGGCAGCATCAGTGGGAATTTTTCGAGCAGGCCTTTACACGATAAGTGTGATCAGGTGGACCCCATGTCAGGGGGTGAACACGCGTCTTCTGAGCGAGAGGACATATACGGGTCATGATTGGTAGTCGCCAGAAAATGACAATATCAGAGGACAACGAGGGGAGGTACTGAAGGGGGTACGATTGGCAACCCTAGAGCATGTAATGGCACGGCACGTCCTCAAGTTGAGCCCAAGGAAGCTAGTACAACTAGCCATTCTCAGCTCAATATGGCCCTAGAGAGCATGGATGTTGGGCCTCTATTTGTGAGTCGTATTGTTGGAGGCCCATCTCAAGCCGAAATCCCAAATGTGGGCCTTTTTAGTAGAAAGGCTTCTTTACCTTCAGGCCTTAGCCCATCTGTCAGGGGCAAGAAAGGTATTGCTCGAGGTAGGGCACCCTTAAGTGCTAAGGACTCAGCCGCCTATCACTCCAGCTCACTAAACCATATACTTTCTACTCAAGTGCTGAAGCCCGCCTTCAATTCCCAAACTCACCTTTCTTCGGCTCCATCGCCGAAGACCTCTAGCCATGGAGCAAGTAATTGCGACGAGCATGAGGGTCGGTTCACCTTCTCTGTAGGAAATGAGATGGTGCAGCAATTTGGGAGGCATAATCATGGGGATTATGGAGACCATTACTTGGGAAAATCGAGCAAATCTGATGAGTGCCATTGGTTGGTCAACAACAAGATCATGGAAGTTTGGAAGCTCATGATTCTGCTCACGGAAAAGAGAGCAGCGAAGGGATTCCTACCTGGGATGAACCTGCTTTGGAAGCTTGCACTCTTGCCAGGAAAGGGAATATCGGAGGAGATGATCAGGAAGATGGGATAGAAATTGAAGGAGGAGGCAAAACTCCTACCTCCTACTAATGAATGCCCTACCCCTTACCTTTGCTCATCATGAATATCATTTTTTGGAACAACAGGGGTGCTTTAAAACCCATATTTCAAACCCATGTTAGAGAGCTGGTTCGTGTTCATGATCCTGCCGTGTTTGTGGTTATGGAAACTCGTTTGGGAGGGGCGAAAGCTAAAGAAATTACGGACAGACTGCCGTTTGATGGAGCAATCCATACTGAGACAATTGGTTGTGCGGGAGGCTTGTGGTTTTTGTGGAATTCTGATAAAGTCAAAGTCTCGCTTTTGGCAAAAACAGAACAAGAAATTCATGTCACTATCAAGGTATGAACCTCAAACTTGTCCTGGTTATTTTCAACTATCTATGCTAGCCCTAGGTTTGCTGAAAGATCTATATTGTGGAATAATCTAATAAATGTTGCGGAGTTGCAGAGAATGCCCTAAGTTATTGCAGGGGATTTTAATGAGCCCCTCACAAATGTTGATAAACTGGGAGGAAGAGTTATCAGCATAAGTAGATCTCTTATTCTAAAGGATTGCTTGGATAAATGCAATATGATAGACCTGGGTTTCTCAGGATCAAGATTCACTTGGACCAACCGTAGAAATACTCACGTACTAATTCAAGAAAGAATAGATAGGTTTTTTGTTAATCCTGATTGGTGCATTCTCTACCCCGAAGCCAAAATATCTCATTTAATTAGATGTTATTTGGACCATTGTCCGATTCTTCTGCAAACTAGAATTGCCAAGTGGTCCAGACATAATAGGCCTTTCAAATTCTAGAGTTTTTGGCTCTCTGATCCTTCCTTTCCTCAAGTTGTACAGCAAGTTTGGAGTAATGGTCACTTACTTCAGGATGCTATTACCAGATTCTCTCAAGATGCTATTACCAAATTCTGTCGGGATGCTTCAGATTGGAATAAATTACAGTTTGGTAATATTTTTGCAAAAAGAAAAGAATCATGCCTAGATTGGATGGAGTCCAGAGTAGCCTTACTTTCAGGCCTTCTCATAATCTAGTAATGTTGGAAAGACAACTCCAGACAGATTTGGCTTGTGTGCTCAGCCAAGAAGAAGAGCTTTGGGCTCTGAAATCTAGGGTGAATTGGATGATGTTCGATGATTGGAACACATCATTTTATCACATTTCAACTCTGGTTCGACAAAAGAAAAACACCATTAGTGCTATAATGTAAAATTATGGAAAATGGGTGTATGCAGAATCTGAAGTAAAGGAGTTGATCCGTAGTGGTTTCTCAACTTTGTATAGAACATCCCATATCTCTACCCCCTTTCACACTCCTGCTGCTAGCAATTGGCAGGCTCGGCTTACTGATGAGGATCAAGACAGCCTTGATGTGATTGTTACTGATGAGGAAATCAAAGTAGGCCTCTGGTCCCTTAAAGCTTTCAAGGCTCTAGGGCCGAATGGTCTCCATGGCAAGGGAGTAAATTTCGTACCGAAGGCAGTACCAGTTTGACCAGTGGAACGATATATTTCAATACCGGTCAATACCAGTGTACCGTTTCGGAGTTACCGCTAATTTTATAATAATAATAATAATAATATCAATAAAAAGTATTCAATATTTTTTTTAAAGTTAATACTATTTAACTAATGGACAGAATATATAATTTATTATAATATATATTTTTTTGATAACCAGTTTGTTATAATATATATATATATATAAACACTATTGTACTTTTTTTTTCTTTTTTCTTTTTTCTTTTTTAGTTAAAGACTAGTACTTTTTTTTTTTTCCTTTTCTTTTTTGAGTTAAAGACTAGTACTATTACATAGTTGAAGGGAATAAAAAATACATCATCTATAGGTCACGTGAGTGACATGACCATTTGGATGGGTAAAAAGTGAACTTGAAAATTTGTCTTTTTCACTTCCCATCACTGACCATAAATTTCAAAATTTTGCATTGAGATTCACAGCCGGATGGTAAACAAAGAAAAAGAAAAGGTGGGGGAGAAGGAACTTGTTGGAAGTAAAATAAGGAGAAGTTCATGAGGTAGCAGTAGCAAAATGAGAAGGAGCAGCAACTTGATTGATCTGCAACGACAGGTGAAATTTTTTTTTTCAAAAATTCACAAAAGCCTTAACTGCTTCTTCTATTTTTATTCTTCTTCAAAGACAAATCTACAACAAAATAATGGAGATTTTTATTTCGGCCCGGTATCCATTTACCAGCCGAAATCTGGTATTCGCTCCGGTATTGCCAAAATGACTCCGGTATAGCCGATATTTAAACCGGAACGAAATACTAGCGTTCTTGTACCGGCCAAGATTCTGGTATGCTAAACACCGGCCGTATTGGCCGGTACGGTATGAAATCGACTCCACTGCTTCACGCAGGTTTCTTTCAACAGTTTTGGCTCATAGTAGGCAGATCGGTAGTGGAGGAAGTTAAGTAGGTTTTCCTACTAAAGGAGGTTCCGGAATTCCTAAATAGAACTCTCATTGCTCTTATCCCTAAAATACCTGGACCAGAATCATTGAATGACTATCGCCCTATCAGTCTCTGCAACACAGTGTACAAGATTGTAACAAAAATTCTTGTTGCGAGATTGAGGCCATTGTTGGGTTAAGTCGTTTCGCCCTTACAGACTGCTTTTGTTCCCGGTAGAAGGGGAATTGATAATGCCATCATAGTCCAAGAACTCGTGCATACTATTAGTAAGAAAAAGGGCAAAACAGGATATATGGCACTTAAGATCGATTTGGAGAAAGCCTTCGATAAGCTTGAATGGAGCTTTATTAGGGAAATGCTCATTAGAATAAATCTTCCTCAAGGCATTGTAAAGCTAATCATGAGCTGTGTCTCCTCTGTTTCTACCTTTATTTTAGTATATGGCGCAAGCTTGGAGCCAATTCTTCCTTCAAGACAAATTAGGTAGGGGGACCCATTATCCCCGTACTTATTTATCATTTGCATGGATTTTCTCGGTTAGCTCATTAAAGAGTAGTGTAACTCCAAGAACCGGACTCCTATGAAATCAGCTAGGGGAGGTTTGGCTTTTTCACATCTATTTTTTGCGGACGATTTGGTTTTATTTGCTAAAGCGGACCTTGCTAACTGCTTAACAATCCGTGAGGTGTTGGATGATTTCTGTGGCAGGTCTGGTCAAACAATCAGAGAGGCAAAATCCAGAGTGTATTTCTCACCAAATGTGGATGGGGATTTGAGAGATTCCCTGTGTAACACTCTGGGCTTCCAATCTACTCCAAATCTTGGAAGATACCTCAGAATCCCTATTAAACATCCAGGTCCTTCTTCCCATGATTTTAACTTTCTTTTGGATCGGGTAAAGCAAAAACTCGCAGGTTGGAAGTCAAATCTACTATCTTTGGTGGTTAGGGCTGTCTTAGTGAAACATGTTTCCTCAACCATTCCAAACTATGTTATGCAGGGCACTCATCTCCCCAAAAAAATCACTAATGGTATTGATAGGGTGAACAGAAATTTCCTTTGGGAATGTTTGGAATCAGCTAGAAAGACTCATTGGGTAAGCTGGGAAAAAGTCACCAAAACTAAGGAATAAGGTATACTTGGAATTTAGTCTGCAAAGGGAAGAAATTTGGCTTTGTTAGCTAAGCTTAATTGGCAATATCAGACAGAAGGTAATTCCCCATGGGCTCGAGTGCTCAAGGGAAATATGGCAATGCTCGAAGACTGAATTCAAGGAACAATGACAAGCTACCTTGCTCCAGAGTATGGTCAGCTATGAAGAAGGGAGCTGAGGTGTTTCATAAGGGTGCTAGATGGACTGTTGGTAGGGAAAGTAATTTAAATCTATGGAATGATAGTTGGACCAAATTTGGGCCACTTCGGCGAGTGATTTAGGGTCCAATGACCCGAGAAGTTGTGGGTCTAAGGGTGAGAGATGTTGTATCTGATGCTGGATGGGATTGGAATAAAATTCCATTTGAGTTGCCTACTGCAACTAAGCTAGAACTCCAAGCAATCCCTGTTGCCATGGCCTCAAGAGGTGGGGATAAGTTGACATGGATTAATTCTAACCGCGGCATGTTCAATATTGGGTCAACATATAAGTTAGCTACAAAAGTGGAGCATGTTACTCACTTTGAGGGTAGCTGGATTTGGAAGGTTAAGGTTTTGCCCAAGATTCAAGCTTTTATTTGGTTGTGTCTGCATAATAGCATAGGAGTGAGGGACTGCCTTTACTCAAGGGGGCATTAAAGCTGACTCTTCTTGCCCCTTATATCATTCCTCCAATGAGTCCATTCTTCATGCGTTAAGGGACTGCGATGGGGTGAAGCCAATCTGGTTTCAGTTGGGAGCACATGATATTGATAGTCTTTTCTTTGATAGAGAAATAAATGAGTGGCTTAAGATGAATGGCACTAGCAAGTGTACCACGGATCAACTACGAATTCCTTGGAGTAGTATGTCTCTAATGGCTATTTGGCTGATCTGGAAAAGAAGAAACCAATTGGTGTTCCGGAATCATGGTCTGAATCCTCACTTGGCTACAGAAATAATCCAAAGAGCATTTGAATATAATTTTTGTGCTGCTCCTAACAAGGTGTTTGTGCTTAGAGTTGCAACACCAGTCTGATGGGCTAAACCAAAAGCAAGTTGGATGAAACTAAATACTGATGGTTCTTCTCTTGGTAATCCAAGCCTAGTAGGGGGTGGGGGTTTGATTCAGAATGAAGAAGGCAGATGGGTAGTGGGTTTTGCTCGCAAAATAGGAATCACCACAAGCTTCCTTGCTAAACTTTGGACTCTTAGAGATGGCTCGAGCTTATGTGTTAGCCGTAGTTTTGTAGCTGTTGAAGTGGAATTAGATGCTAAGTCTATTGTGGATGCTATTTCTAACCTTGAGTATTCTAACACCTTTGCTTCCTCGCTCATGGATGATTGTAGTCATTTTATCAAGCAAGTTCCTTGAATCTGTTTTAAGCATTGTTTTCGAGAAGCCAACCGATGTGCGGATGCTCTTGCCAGAATGGGAGGTCTTCTAGATGCTGATTTTACTATTTTTGAGTGTCCGCATGTGGACGTCTCTAGTTTTTTAGAATTTGATTCTAATGGATTGTAACAGGCTCTATCCTGTAACTGAGTTTTCGGTTTAGTTGTTTTATTGAATTCCTCTTCACCAAAAAGAAAAAATTGCAAAATATATTGTGAATGTAACCGTTTTTGTTGAAAAATATAATTATTAAGAATGAATAGAGGAAGAAAAAATAAATATTAAAAAAGAATAAAGAATGAATGAAGAAATAATATTTAAATGAGATAGAGAATCTGTTAGAATATGTATTTGAAAAAGTGGGCAACTAAAAGGTAAATGCCACTATTTATTATCCAAACAGTACAAAAATTTAGACAGACAGCAAGAGATGCTCTAATAAACGCTGAATTAGGATCTTCATTAGGCATATCACGACTTCAGAGATTCTGACTTTGCTATGAATGATTCAATTGGACAGGAGTGTGACATTTTATTGCATGAAACGCACTCATTGAATGCATGTATATGTATCTAATTCAACTTCAGAAGACCCTTCATTTTTGTCTTTGTGTTTTTTTGTATTCGGCTTCATAAGTTGACTTACACATGCATTAAATACAACTTGCGACTCTCACCAATCAGCCTGTAATTGTGAAATCTTGAACGCTAGTGACTCGGTGTATATACTAATAAATCAAGTAATTTTGGTTTCAGAATTGAAGGGCTGATTTTAGAATGAATAATTCCAACGAAGGGCTCTTTCTTTCTTTTTTGTGAGTTGTCACTTTAATATCCCTCCAACCAAAACATGTTTAAATAATTTATATATACCATCTAAATGCAATTGAAAAAAAAAAAAAAAAAAAAAAAAAAAAAAAAAAAAAAAAAAAAAAGGTACAGAGAATGGACATGTTATTATTTCGAAAGGAACTATGTGTATAGGAATAAATTATTCGAATGGGCCAATAAAGTACTTATTCAATACAAGACACCTGATCTGAAATTGAGCAACCCTTCAGAAAAGTGGCAAGCTGGCTGGAAATCGCACGTGCATCCATTGTCTCTCATATGTTGCCAGATGACTCCATCCAATCTCATCAAGCAGAGAGAGCTTTAGTTCATAGAGCTTCTTCTTTGGAGGTTCCCCCTCATCTTGAATTATGTCATTCATTGCCTGCTCCGGTAACAGGTTTAATTTAGACAAATGATCAATTCATAAGTGAAATTCTTCAAATTTTATGTTTTTCTTTTCATGTTGGACGTCATATCCAGCAAAGGAGATGCAATGTGATAGATTGACAAACAACTATAGGGTTGCACGTCTCATTATAGAAACAAGTACTGTCCAGCATTTAAAGAAAATTTTGTGAAATTGGCAGCCGCTGAAAATATTACCAATCTGAAAAGTTTTGTAATTTGTCACTCATATGAACATTTACATCATTCTGATTAAAGGATGGACAGAGAAAATCTTTATTACAAAAAAATATAATATTATGATACTGGACCCCAAAGTTATACAGGCATGGAAAAGCATTCTGTATCATTTCAGGAGTCTTACGTTGAAAAACAATTTGAATGTACAGCTCTAGTACAAGGATGAAGGTATTTCTGCAGTGTCACACTTCATAGACACACAATACAATTATAATCTCAACTCAACAGCTAAAGATAGTTTTTGTTATTTCTGAGAGTGCTTTCCCCACCCCACCCCACCCCCCCACCCCCAGTGCCAGGAGTGGATTTTTCTTATCCTAAAAATGTTTAATGAGACAAACTATAGAGCAAATCAACATGCCCGCCTAGGGGTGTCAATGTTCGACCCAACCCGTGAACACGACACGAACCCGACACGGGTTTTTTCGGGTTAGGGTTGGGCTTTAATGGGTTTGGGTCATAAACGGGTCGACCCGAAAACGACACGATAAGAAACGTGTCATAAGCGGGTCAACCTGTGTAACCCGCAATAGACACGTTTGACACGCCAATTTATTTGGGTCAAACCCGAAATGACCCGCTTAACATAACCCGTTTAACTCATATAACAAATAAACATTTATTTTATTTTAGATTTGTCAAATTCCTTTTATATCTAACATATATTTTAAATTTAAAAAGAAAAGTGAGAAATTACAAAAATTTACAAGGGATATAATTGAAAATTAAAACTTTATAAACCCTAAATCTCTAAACCCTACAAACCCTAAACCTCTAAACCTTCTTATAAATATCTAATTTCTTTTTATTTCAGCCGTACTTTTCTTCACACACCAATTCTCATACTCAAGCGTAAACTTTGCAGCCGGGTATCTCTCATTCTCTCTAATGTGTTTATTTTTTTTCTGCATAATGCTTTTCAGCTTTTGTACAATAAACTTTGAAGTTTGAACCCATGTGCCTTGTGTTTTTCTTGATTGCATGATATGGCACACTTGTTTTAGTTTCTTTGAATGATAATAAGACAACTTGAGATTATGCTTGTTGGCCATCTTATAAACATGTGTTAATTTCCTTGGATCCGTATACTATGTTATTTTGAATTTGGGTTGAAGTGTTGCACTTCTTTTGGAGTGTAAAGAACTTATTTCTAGATGAATGTTATATTTTTGTTGAACTATATTATTTTGAATATGGGTTGAAGACTTGAAGTGTATGCACTGCTTTGTGGGATGTAAAAAAAAATTATTTCTTGATGGATGTTATATTTAATATTATGCAAGTTGAAATAGGTTGTGTTACATTCGTGTCAACCCAACACGACTCGTTTATTAAGCGTGTTAAATGGGTTGGGTCAGGTCAACCCGCCTTATTAACAGGTCGGGTTAGGGTTGAAGGATCCTGACACGATTATTAAATGGGTCGGGTTAGGGTTGAGTCATTTAGTAGAATACTCCTACATCGACACGACACGAACCCGACACGCTAACCCGAATTGACACCCCTATGCCCGCCTGAAAAACATAGAACTGAACATAGGCATCTAACTCTAAGTTCCACGCACTCAACAACCATATATATATATATATATATGTATGTAAACGTGAAATATAAAATTCCATGATTGTCAGACAGTAGATGAACATGAATGATGGAAGAAAAATACCTTCAATGCTGTTCCAAGCCTTCCACTACGTCTCTCACGTAGCACTAGGAGGGTGCCATATTTAGACGACTTCACATCAACCCATTTCTTTAATTCTTTGAAGTTATCTTCAAACAGATCTGGCTGGACACCAGACTCTGGTTGAGATTGATCACGAGTAATCTCCAAATCTTTAGATGAAGCCAAAGACGATGCCTCCTTGCCCTGAAACAATAACGAGAAGCATGATGATAACAACAACAACAATGATGGTGATGATACACAACTATATCAATGAAATCTTCTTCTTCTTTTTTGATAAGTAATGTAAGAAATTTTATTAGAAAAACCAAGCAAGTACACTGGAATTGCACTACAGTGGCACAACTTTTGATTGAACTATATCAATGAAATCTTGCTGCTTCTTCTTCTCTCTTCTTCTTTTTTTTTAATGTCAAAACTACTGTATTTGGATACTTTACAACAACCAATTTATAAAACTAAAATTATAATTATAATTTAAAAATAAAAATAAAATAAAATAAAATAAAAAACCTACTTAGATGTCACCTAATAAATTCGTCTGAAAAGGGGAGTTGACTTTGACAAGAAGACAGATGAGTCTCACTAAATCCCAAACTTCTACATGGTAATCATCGGATGAGCATATCCCATTACCCAATAATCTCTCCAGAGCTATGGACTAAAATGGTGGGAGACATGATGCATGAGCTGTGCATACTGTCTGTGCCAATGGCTCTTACTAAAGTTAATTAAATATGTTTCATCAGCAGCCATAGTTTAAATATGCAGCAAGGAATAAGCCATATATTATGGCAATCATGGCCTCAAAAGGTGATACATCTTACCTTCTCACTGAAGGAATTTAGACAATAAGCAAACACAGCCCTCAAAAAGTGAATTTTTTGTTTTTTTTTTTAATTTTTTTTTGTTTTTTTGCTAACGTGAATATCTAGAGCTCTTTGAGTATTTGACTATTCCATAGGGTATTTGTAGCCCTTGGTCCCACACAAACCAGGTAATTACATAGAAAAACATCTTGAGGTTGGCCCCCAGATGCTGGCCAGAAGTTTCAAAAAGTGACACAATTTAGTTTTACCTTTTCAATAATCACTTGCTTGTTGTAAAGGAGGGAATCATTTTCAAGCTAAGTATCACCTTTAAATCACACAAATTGGGATTTCCTATCTTCAGAATTTGGTTCATATATTTGTCTTACAATTTCAATATCAATTAGAACAACTAAGCAGGCTTGCACATTTAAACTTCAGACCAATTTCAAATGGAACAGGTAAATAAACTGTGACATCCCTGGGCAAACAAATTTCAGATCAAAATAAAACAGCTAAACAGGCTTGCACATTTCAAAAATAATAAGCTAACATATGTTCCATTCCCTAAAGTTTGCATAAATTTAGTTTTTTGCCCCTAAACTTTTTCAAAATCATTGGCACTGTATCTGTAAATCTGGTAGAGATACAATTGAGCGTTGGTCATTATACTGCTATACTACTCAGTTCTGGGAGACTTGTGTGATGCAAGGCATTTCAAGAGGCTGTTTACATTTGCAGCCTAGACACAAAACCAATAGCTAAGTCAGTAGCTAAGTTCAGCAACAGTCAGGTAGTTCACAGCAGCAGCCTATGCAATTGAGCTCCAATTCATCCAGCAGCCAGGCAAATCCTCTTGTAAGGCATTGGCCAATAGGATTTAGACAATTGTCAACCATCTGGAAGGCTGCCAATGCCAAATTGGGAACTTTTCTTTGAGAACTGTGTGTTCTTTGCAGAGGTGCCTAACGCCCTAACCACCTATCAATTGTTCTAAGCAACTCACTTTCCAACTACTTCTAAATCATATCACAGCCCATCATACTTCCCTGCATCAAATTGCTCACATGGTTTTTTCTCTTTGTTTAAGTGCAACTTTATTGGACAGGGTGTATGGCTGCCACAGAAGATGTTTGATTTGAAATGCTGTCCTGCTCCTGCTTTGTATAATGAGGATTATTTGGCGTGAAAGAAAAATCAGACTTTTAAGGGGTATGATCTTTCTATGGAGAAGCTGACAGCTGTATTCTTTAACACATTTGTATGAATGAAGGACTGTTATGGGCAGTCTTCCATCTTTCTCTTTTCCGAATTTCTGGATTTGTTTAAGTGTACTTTTTAAAAGGATCTTTGCTATACAATTTCTATATCTGTATAATTGAGACCACTTCTCTCCTTTTTCCTAGTAAAAATATTCTTTACTTATTCAATATCCAACAAGAAAATGAGGCAATATTTACAGAATTTTATATGATATCAAGCACATGTTATACTTCTTTTCAAAATTTAATTCTCATATAATATTACTTGTGATGTAATTACAAAATTTCTTAAAAACAGAAATAATTGCTCCTACCTTTAGAGATTCAATATCTGCTAGTGCCAATCCTTTTTGGTACAGTGCCTCTGCTAATTGGTCACGGGTTATCTCCATCTTCTTCTTGTTTTTCTAGATTAAAATAAGAAATTATCAATTTTCACTCTCCAGAAAATTTAAAGTATGTGAGAGTGGCATAAGGTAAGCAGCAATGAAAAAAAATTGTTAATAGAGATCAAATTGCTAATAATGAGCCTCCAGAAAGAGAAAGAAAGGGGTGGGGGACAATTATTCAACAAGATGATACACACCTCTGCTTCTTCATCTTCAGGGTCACTTTTGAGTGAAAGAAATTTAGCCAACTCTTCTCTGTCAATACTATCAACCACCTCATTTGCACTGTCAATAACCTGCATTGTGGCACTTTATAAGCTCAAGTAAAATAATAGTTCACATGTGCCCTCTCATTTAGGAATGTATACGCTTTTAAGGAAACCTGGAAAGTTTATGACTAATTCATTACACTCCCCAAAAATAATAATAATAAATTGGTACATAAGGGCAATGACCTGCATATTACCAAATTGTAAATAAAAATTTTCACTGACTATGAAACACATTAGATTCAGTCTTATTAGAAATCCAACAGAGCACATTTGACCAAATACTTTTGAAAATCACTCTCTCAAATTGAGATTGGAATTGGAATTGGCTAAATTTTGACCCATTCAACAACACTCAAAAAAAAAACACTCATTATTTTTCAGTAAACTTTGCATGAACTTTCTGTTAGCGACCCTAAAATATGATGCCTATGTCTAGATTTCTCAATTTGCATTGTCCTGTTTTGGTTTGCATTTTGATGCATAACAGCTAATGCTCCCTTCTACCCATGAACATCCCACATATATAAAGAAAACTGTGATTAAGTAGGCAGCAGATTATGAGTCAAGATGCAGTATCATCTCATTTCCTTCCCCACAAAATTCAAAATCTCTCTGATTTATATGGTGAAGGTCAAGAAGAAAATGCAGTAAGCATATTCCAAGCAAATAAAGCATAGTTGGTGGTCATCACTAGGCATCTTTTTTTTATAAATGTAGAGAATTTTTCTCAATAAGAGCCCTTTGGACTTGTCTCTAGCCAGTAAAACCTGAGGACAACTGACCTCATTCGCCAGAACAAGTTGCCAAGAAATCCAGGGACATTCACCCCTGATAGTACAGTCGTCACAAGGTATCAGAAATGGTTTTACTTAATTCCAAAATTTCTAACCAGCTTTCAAAAACAAACAAGTCTATGAAGGCTTGCTGACCACGCAAAGCCCAAGAGATAATTAGAAAAAGAAAAGAGGATAGCAGCCAATGTCTAGTGCCAATGTAGCTTCATGTAGTAGGTCCAATAGCCAAGAATCTAGCCTAGGTGGAAAGCTAATCTTTTGAGAGTGATGAAGTACAAAACTGTTACAAAAGATTGGTATCTGCACTTCAGTTCTACTTAGACAATTGAGAACCACACCAAGTATTAGGTCTGTGTGGGACCCAGAAGAATAATCTAGAGATCGATTATGCAAATTGTTTTTAACTCACACCAGCATCAGGGTTAGTGAAAAACATTTTTTTCTTAAGAAGGTTTCTTCAGAGTATAGTGTATGATGCAGTAAGAGTTACAGTTTAATCAAGAAAATGAAAATTTAACAATTTTTTTATTTGTAGGATGAGCTAGGTCCACTGTGTTAGAGTAGATTTCTTTGTATCTCTTCTAAACAGTGTATTTGACTAAACAGTAGAGACAATGATTCAAATTCTCATACATGCAAACCATGTCAATGGGCTCTAGCAAACATGGCACCTCCTCCCCAACTTAAGAAAAGGTGGAGGGAACGAGCATGGATTCAGGTCCCACTGGCTGTAACTTAACACTGACAATAAAAAATAAAAATAAAAAACCATTTTTAAATCAATCTAAGATCTGGACCCACTACATTGCTGCCTTAAGAAGGTACCATTGCAGCACTAGTGTAAGAGTCATATGAGAAGCCCAAAACAAATACAACAGAGGGCAACTGGAATACTATAATTGCTAGTTATATTAAAATAGACTTCATATCGCCTCTCTTTTTTTTTAATGAGTTTCACATTATCAATATGAAATAAGCAAGATTTTACATTCATTTTGACCATACACTAGTTATAGTACTTACCTCTTCATCATGGTGGATTTTGTCCTCAATATTACTCTGAGAAAGCAAGCCTTCCAAAATTTTTGCAAGTAATGGAGTGTATTTTGGATATTCAGACTGCCAAAAAACAGATGAGACGAAGAGACCTTAGCACCTTGGGCATAATTTGGCAGTCCAGGACCAGTAGTAGTTCCAGAAAAGACTTAAATAAAATGTTCTTCAATTTGACAAATACTCAAATTAAATAAAAAGTGACAGCAAGATTCTTCAATTTGAATGACCACAAAATCCCAATTATATTTTTTGGATGAGTAAATAAAGTGTCTAAGAGAAATAAACATAAAGGAAGAACCAAAGAACACAGGTTGGGTACTAAAGTATTCCCCACAAATTACAATCAAAAATACTGAACGTCCATAAAAAATCCCAAAAAGACCTTAAACAATTGCCAACCTCTAAATCCCACTATATTGGAGAGAAAAAAATTTAAATGTTCCAGCTGACTGGAATATCAACAGGCCTAGCTGGCCTTGGAGTTCACAAATCCTGCTACATGATGCCAATAAAACCTAAGTCGTAGATATACAAGTCTAAATTTCATTAAGAATATGACAAGAAGCTGAGCTCTAACCTTAAGAGAGACTGATAACTTTTTCCATTCTGAGCGTTCTTCATCACTATCTTGCTTTAGGCTTGAAAGAACTTTTATCTTTGCATCTCGAACCTGATTGACAAGCAACAGCATCAAGAATCTGTAAAGCTCGGATAACAAACTGGAAACCTTACAAGTAACAACCTAACAGTCCAAAAATGGAAGGACTCACAACAGAAATATGCTATCAGTGTCATGTGTATGTGCTCTGTCCTAGAAGAATTTAACAAATATAATGTCCCTCCACATACTAGTGATTCTATACATATGTAGGGAAAATGAATAATGATTTCATTATATAACATCATTTTTTGATAGACTTTAAAAGCAAGCATTTAAAGGTGTTCTTTTTTCTTTTTTTATGCATATTCTTTGGAAAAGGTAAAGTCTTCATAGTTATCAGTATGTAGCTCCATTAATTCATATTGCCCACCGCATAAAAGGAGCCAACTCTTATCCTTTCTCTTCAATACTTATGGCCCCATGTCCAATTCACCATTGGAGATCAATACTTTACATTTTTTTTAAATATAATTGCACACAAGGTTTGATAAACATTTTGACTCTTTTTCTTGGTGGAAAGAAGACAAAACAAGTATGCAAAACCTTAGAACCTCCTGAAAGATTCTATAATAAAGAATGCAAGCACAAAGGCAAAGAACGCCACATTATTAAATTACATAATATATTGAAAGACTTGTTAATTTATGGAAATTTGTTTGATTCCTACTTCAGGAAATGCAATGGAGAACCAATTTCTCAAACATATCATATAGAGAGCCCAATTTGCAGCATTAAGAGCAGAGTGATTGAATAGATTTTCTATATTTCTTTGCATATTTAAATACGTATTTCAATTTATCTGGTTGCTATGATATATACAGAATCTGAAAAATAACAAAGGAACACATACAATACATGATTTGACAACTATTGGTATACTATAAGCAAAAAGGTAAATCACATGGCATAAAGTTATAATACACCCACACCACATTAACACATTAATTGCTGCACCACACTTACCTCTTCTTCTAAACGTTCAAAAACAGTCTTGGTGCCAGTTGAAGAAGAACCTTTTCCCTTGTCCTCATCAAGCTGTCAAAGGTATTTGATAAATGATAATGGATATGAGTTGGGAAATAAAATGATAAGAATAACATCAGATGTGACATAGGTGTCACCCAAGAAAATTGTGAATTGTCTTCGACCATTACAAATGAAACAAAAGAGGGAAAAAAAATACAGCACAGAATGTTTTTCAACCTTATTAGGTGGCACTATGTAAGAAAGTTGATATGACACAGGGTTCTTTAGTGGATTTTTCCCCTCTTCTTGTTGACCAGAGGATAGCTTTCCATATGATATTGCCCCCAGCAATAATGATCCTTGTGTACAATTCTGCACACATATTACAAGTGCCAGTTAACACATAAAAATTATTTTTAGAATGGAAACAGAATGGAAATGTAATACCTTGGGGAGCTTGTCTTTGGATGGCGGGCCCAAATAAATTGATTCTTTTTTTCTACCAAGAAAGGCATTAAACCATACGTAAGCCATATGTAAATATGATAACATAATAACATACGTAAACCATACAAATAAATCATTAAGTGCCATACCCTGGAACTAAAACTGAGGTTTTAAAGGTACCATTTCCCATAACAGGGCCATCCGGTTGAGAGAAAAAGCTCAATCGAATGACATCCTGCATTAAAAAGAAACCACCAAAACATTTAACAGATGTTAAAATATCCAAACTACATTGATAACCTCATAAACCCTTTGCAAACAACCCATAGGTACTTATTATTTCAGTGAACAAAGCTATTATAATAAATTATCCTTTTTGAACACTAAAACATATATTGATACCTAAATAGCAGAAGCAGGTTATTTAATATAATCTTTGTTATTTTGAATTTCAATACCACTTAATAACTTCTAAATCTCAAGCACAGATTAATCCAAACTGCATCAGTTTCAATGTTTTATATAGAGTTATAAGACCCTGCACATCATAGATGTAGTGCCCATTTGATAACATGGTCTCCAACCGCACTTATAGTGCTTTGTTTACGCTTCTTTCATTGCATGACTTATATTGCTTTTTTTAATCATATGTTTTTGGTGAGCAATTTCTATGATACAAGTTATATCTTTTTTTTATTTGATATACACTTTATTTTTTACTGTGCATTGCACAGATATGCTGCCAGTACACACACACATAAGCATATGCAGAATATAAGCAAAACAAAGTATTTTCAATCAATTCCAATTAACCAACTGCTGAACAGTATGATAGGTAAGTAAGAATTCTTTTTCTTTTTTTTTAAAGACACCATCCAGCACATGGGATATGTACTGGTGGGGGAGAGACAGAGAGAGGATAAAATCCAATTCCCAAACAGTGTTATCATAGTAAAGCACCTACACTCACAAAGGATAATGCAATGTGGGGGGAGAGACAATCATCCTAATAATTAAGCCAACAGATATTGTAGAGTCAATAAATAATGTAAAGTGTATCCAATGCATGAGGTAGGAAAGCTGATAGCCAACTATGATAGGAAGGATTCTCAACTATACAATAATTTCTGTGCATGTTATAAGGCCAGTTTGAAAGGATACTCAGGGTTATAGATTTTTACACAAAATACTTCAGTGAAATTCCATAAATAAAATTTCAATTTTCAGTCACAAGATTTTTGTTGAAAAGAAACAAATAAAGCAAATATAGTAGTAACATTGAGTTTTTCAGTAGGTGAAGACATGATAAAAATAAGATCAAGCAACATGTATTAGGTAAATTGTTGAAGTATAAGGTTAAACTGGATGTTTGAAGCATCAAAGAAAAGAACTCATAGACTGTAACAGCAATTTAAAAAACAAGATAATCCACCTTCTCTTCCAAATTTCTTTCAATGAAGAGCACCAACTGCTTTAATTTTTCCAAATATTGCACATTGTCATGCCTGGAAAAAGATAATTGACATGAGAGAAAAGAAATTTCAGTGGAAGCACCTCTTATTAACTCATATTTGTAATTCTTCAGAAGTTCTTCAATTGTAATAATAAATGTAGTTTTAACTATTGCAGCTTCCCAATATTACACCAATATTGGTGCTCTCTTCTAACAAAAACAGTCAACTTAAGATAAGAGGACAGTTCCATCATTGGTTGTGGTTTACACGGTTTATTTGGCAAGATAGTAACATATTCTATATTTAAAGAACAATTAGAATACAAGATTTAAATGAAAAAAATCAAGTCCAAATGGGAACAATTTTCAGCAGAAAAGAAGAAAGAAAGAGTATGTGCTTGCATGCAGTTATGAACTACCTTGGAGAGGCCCATACCTTAGATATAGCTGTAGATTATATTCTCCCTTAGGAAGTTTTGAAAAATTTGGATAGACATCACCCATTGCATATATACGCTATAATTGGAAAGGAAAAAATTGAAAAATTGGAATTCAGGTCAGAATATATACATGAAATAGGATTTGGAAGTGAATAACCATTAAAAAACAAAAACAAAAAAGGCAAAAGAAAAGTGCTATAAAAGGAAAACCAATTACTTCAGCGTATATTATTCAAAAATATTACATTTGAGATTGCTAATTATACCCTTTAACTTCCTTTAAATATCAAGTGTATATGACTTTTATTCCAATGAAATAGCAAGGTACCTTGTTTGTGTCAGAAATCATATAAAATTGAGACTCAAATTTAGTGTCATATACACGGTTGTTAAGTAATGGTATTTGAGGTTTTACTTCAGCTGCATCTTCCAATTTGAACTTGTAACTGTAGAATTAGAAGAATAAATAGATCAATATAAACTCAAAGTGGCGCTAAATGAAGCAGCAAATGAACAAAAATCACACCATAACTCACGTTAATATCAGGGCCAGAATCTGTTTTCCAGAAGGTAGTTTGTCACGATTTGTTGCAAGGGTACAAAGTTTAGAATCAACAGGGCGATATGGAATTCTTATCTGGAACAAAGAAAGGCAAAGATATGTATTTCAGTACAATTGACATCATCAAAAGAAATTTTATTCATAAGAGAACCTATATCATCTGTACAAGGGGGCCGCCAACTCCACCTTATTTAGAAGAGCAGCAGGTGCAAGTTTCTCAGATGCCAGCAAAGCTTCTGCATCTATTCTGCTGGGTGCTTCACTTCCATCAAGTACTACTTCCTCTTTATTGATGTTAATCCCATGAAACACAACCTGGGAGTTTTATGTAAAAGTCAAATGTATTGTAATTCAATAAGACTTATCCTTTTCTTGAAGAAATAACAATAGATATCATAGCCCTAAATTCACCAGAATGAATGCAAGTTATGAAAGCATTTGTCATTCAGAAACAAAATCTTATAAAAGGAAAGGAAAGTAGGATTCATGAGAAATCTTGAGAACATTTTAACATAATTTGTAACATTAAAAAAATCTGTAAAAAATGTGCATATCAGATGGCCAAAGATGTAATATGTACAGCTAAATACTCAAGACCACATTACCTAGCAAGAGAGACTCAAAAGAAAAATGCAAGATCCAAATAAAGGAAATGATGACGTGACTGGAAATGTTTAAAAACTACCAAAATTCACAAAAATATCAAAAGCTCTAATAGAAGTGTGCTACCTCAAATTCAACAATAGTGGATTCATGACTTCCTATGCCACTTGACCAAAACTGAGCTATAGCTAATTCCATTGTCTGACCACCCACAACAGGAAAGGCAAAGCTTTTGGCAGCAGGAGAAGAAAATGTCACAACGCTCTCCCACTTTTGAGGCCTTTGTAAGGGACAAATCTGGACATTTCAAAATTGTTAGAGTAGGTCAAGACAGTCTTGATACAAATTCTCATTATATGCCGTACCTGAACAGCATCTACAAAGAATCTTCGGGTTGTATCAAATCCTGATGTTTGTATTGTTGCTTCAACCCAACTAGCACCAAGTGGCACTTCTATATATCTCCTTTCTATGTGGCCTAATAATGCAGTAAATCCATGAAAGAGAAGAAGGAATTAGTTCCAGTGACTGAGTAAGAACAGAAACTAGACAAAGGACCACTCGTCCAATTTGTCTGTATTCAATCAAGCCAAATCAAAACGACTAAAAGTATCGGTAATAAGAGACAGGAAAAAAGGACACTTGACACTACACCTGGCTGGAATGGCATCCTTGAAAATGAAACTACAGGAGGCTGGCTCACCACAGCCATAGGCTTTGTGATAGTAACTGGAATTCTGAAAAGAGGGCCACGCCATGGTGCTTTGCAATCAACCCCAGAGAGTTCAAAATAGTGCAGACCATCGCTTAGATTGGTAGGATCCACAATGATACTGAAAAGAAGAGAACAAAAAATTACAAGCTCAGAACCTGCTTTTTGTAAATAACTGAAAAATATTATTCAAATAAAACCATCACAACCCATGTACACAAGATATGCACAAGAAAGTTACATCATGCTTGTAAAGATAAAATTTTCAAATTACAAGATAATAAATAATAACAACCATGTCTCAGTCCCAAAATTTTATGGTCGGCTATAGATCCTCAATAGACTAATCGAGGTCAACCGCAAGATTCTATCCTATCCAAAGTCATACTCCTTAATTGACATGTCATTTTCTACTACTTATACTAATGTTATTTTAGGTCTTCCTAAACCTTTTTTTGTTTCCTTAAATTGAATCAACTTGTTCTTGTCAGCAGTTTATAAATCATTCTCCTCTGTACATGATCAAATCATCTCAAACGACTCTCCCTCGTCTTTTTTATTAATAGGACCACCCCTATCTTTAAACTAATTTTCTTATTTCGAATTATATCTTTCCTTATATTTCCATTTGCCCATTTTAACAATCTCATTTCAACCACACTCATGTTATGAATATGTTGCTTCTTAACAATGCCGACCCCAAAATTAAATAAGGCTTGGTTGTTGTTGTTGTAATTACCTCTTAACAGTCCAACATTCAATACTCTTATAGCAGTACAATTTTCTCTTTTAGCTTAATAGCTATTCTACACTATAAAAATACTCCAAACAATCACACAATACCCATGATGCATTTCACCACTTCATCCCCTTAGTCTAATCCTATAATTCACTTTTTTTTATAGCTCGTTTATCCTATAATTCACATTCTTTTCAACCTCTCCATCCTTAAAAATTATTGGTCTGAGATATCAAAAACTCTTACTCTTTGATGTCTTTTGACCATCAAGTCTTACAACCTTTCATATTTGTTTCTAATTTCACACAACTTACATTCCATGTACTCAGTTTTAATCTAAAGCATCTCTCTAAATTTAACTTGACATTAATTCCACATCAAGCTTCATATAGACTAAACCATATCATCTAAAAATACATACACCAAGGGACTTCCATCTAGAATTGATATAGTGAGCCCATCCATCACTAGTGCAAAGAGAAGAGATAAGGACTTAATGCTAACCCTTGATGCAAACCAATAGTGATAGGAAACTCACTTGTGATGTATTTGTTCTCACACTAGTTATAGCTCTGTCGTACATATCCTTAATCAACTTAATATACTCCATATTTTTGTATCATGTCTAACTATTTTCAATCACTCTCTCCTTTCAAAGAATGTATTCTCACCTAGTAACAACTGGTACCGTGAAGAATTTCTAACCAAGAAAACCATCCTACTTCAGCTATTGGAATTAAAGGTTCTCATTGTTGGCATCATGAAAAGGCCCATAGAACCCAAATATAGCGAACTTCAATTCCTAAACCAGACGCAAGGAAGAACAAAACAGCCCAATAACTGCCCATTTTGCTTGCTTCCAGGGACTTGGCTTTCCAAGGAGTGGAATATACCCCACCCTCTGGCACCAAAAGAAACCCTAAAAAACAGGCAGGCACACCAACTGAATCCACTCAATCACCCATGCACATGAATGCATTCATACAAAATTAAAGAGGCAACATACTTCAAGCCACACATATAACTAAGTCTACATGCTCACAACAATTAATATTAAGGCATTCATACCACCAAAAGAGAATTAACAAAACAAAATGTAAATATTGGGCAGCAGACAGAAATAACAAGTCCAATTTAACCTATTTGAGAATTCATAAAAGAGAAAGGAAAGGTGAAGTAATGCTAACTGACTTGAAGCTACGCCCATTATGAGTCAGAAGGAGATACTCAGGAGCTCTGACAACTGCCTTTTCACTGGAATGTAACTCAATGCACTCCTCAAAAGGAACCAATTCTTCTAGTTTACTTGCATCTTCATGAAATTTCGGTTCAACTTGAACTGTCCACTGTTAAGGATAAGTTGCTGTATAAGAGAGATGCACTGGAATTTTTTTTTTTTTTTTTATATTGGTAATTTACACACCTAGTGGGCTTGAACCCACGAGCTCACCTAGAGAAGCAATGGGTTTGTGAGAAAATGAACCGAAAATTTTCAATTGGTTAGGAGCAATCTCCCTCAAATAATTTAAGCCCCCAATGATCAGTAAGATGGTTACTAAGCATAAATTTAGTAGATGTCGCACTTCTAAGGCAACAATAGTATAAGGCAACAAAAGTAAAACACACATTCTAACCAATGCTTAATTAATATTTTTACATCAGTAGAAAATTACATTCTGGAAAGTGACTGGTGTATAATAGTTCAATTTTAGGGAGGTTAGTGTCTAATTCAAAACAAGGTGTAACTTTATGAAAGCTTGAAAAAAATTCCATACAAATTTCCCTTATACAATCAACATTTACCAAGTGTCAACAATCTCACCTCAGTACATTGTTGGCAAGCACTAGGCTCCCTTAGGTAGATGCCTCGAGATGTAGGAACTGCAAACAATTCACATAACAAACAACACCGTAAATTCATTTCACAATCTGAACTTGAGAAGAAAAACATCTAGAATATTGGCACTAGTGAAAGTAGTGGTCACTAGTCAAACAGTTGCTGAAACAGTTGCTGATAAAAATCTCATAGTATCGATAAATCAGAATGCCATAAGTAACATTTTTCAACTACGTCACATATTGTCCCAAAAATCTTTTAGGATCATAGAGATTCTAAGGCAAAGCGGGAGAGAAACTAAACTTACTTGATTTTCCAGATTGATTAATTTTTATTTGATACCAAACACATGGAACATCCCGGGACTTCTGTATATATTCGTGTGCCCTGTCATGAAGAGAAATTTTGGATAAATTATAAATTACATAGAAGTCAAAACTAATTCTCGTAGTTACAAATGAGCAAAGGTCAAGAGCAAAAAATATGTAACTTGTCAATTTGCATAAGCCCGTGGCCAGTGGTTAGTTTATCTTCAGGCAAACCACCTACAGGAACAGCTGTATTCTCAAGAGCCTTCCTTACACTATATGGGCTCACAGGAATGCCCTCAGCCTGAATAGAAAACACTACACATTAGAAGCTTCAACAGATCACAAAGAGCAGAGGTAAGATGACACAAAGACAAAAACACGACTAAAGCAATGCACATTGAAAGACCTTCATTGCACTTAAGAGTAACGCTATTCCCCCACAAGCAGATGGCGATGCCATTGATGTTCCATTCATGAGCATTCTTCGTTGAAGAGTCCATGTAGGAACAGGAGCAACAGCCCCACCAGGAGCACTTATACAGACACCAAGATCTCCATCGGCTGTTGGTCCTCTGCTGGACCTACACAAAATAAAAGACACTTATGCTTCACTCAGATAAAGTTAGAACAAGGACAGAGTCAGACAAAAATAAGTTTATTTACCAAGTGTATTCAAGCCCTTCACTAGGAGCTTCAACCACACAATGAGCACCAGCTGCCATTGCAGGAGAGACATAAGCACCAACTCCTATAATGCTTGAAGTGGTACCGCCAGGTGCACCAACAGTGTTTAATGCTGGCCCACTATTGCCAGCACTACTTACAAATATCAGGCGATGCTTATTCACCACCTAAATCAAAACAACAGTGACATTCATGCATGTTAGAGAGCATGAAAGACAAAAGAAGCGAAAAAATAAATAAATAACTGTCCCAAACGAGTTCACAAGGTAAGAATTGATACTTCATTAACAAGGTCAACAAATCGACCATAATCTGGCAGTAAAGTAGCTTCTCCGTAACTCATGTTGATGAGGTCACACTTGTGCTGCAAAAAAAATATTTTCCATGGTTAAGATGCAGTATATCTCACACCAGAAGTCTTAAATATAATTCAGCAGTGCATAAAATAGTACAAAATATACACAAACGCCCAAATTCCAGTGTTAAATTCCTTAACAAAACACAAAAAACATCCTAAATGTCGTTAATTTCAGAAAGACAATTTAGATAAACAAACTATAAGGAACCTCCACGGCAGCTATCAAAGCTCGAGTCAATCCTGTCCCCGTCTCCATTGAACCTAAGCGTGCATCTCCAATTTTACAAGATATTAACTGTGCTCCAGGTGCAACACCATTCAACAGAGGCTCCTAACAACAATCACATATATCAAAAAGTATTGGTTTTACTGTGAAAAGAAATGCATTGGATGGATAAGCTTAGGATGAGCTTATATGGTAGTACCTTTGGGTGGAAAGCAGTTGCAATACCAGCAACATGAGTACCATGAGGGGAGCAATCTGTTACAATACTTAAGATATTCCCTTCATCATAGACATTAACAACGAATGAACAGGCATCTAATTTGCTAAACATGCCAAACTTCCGTTCAATCCTGTACAGATATATTCAATAGTTACATTCAAATATAAAGATCAACAAACTCCATCATCACCAACTGTAGAAAACATTCAAAAATTAAACACCAACTAGGATTAATTAAACACTTGCTAAATATAGGAAATAAATCAGACCTTCCAAGATGACATGTTTAATTTAGAACACCCCAAGTGTCATGCCAAATTTCAGTAAAAACAGAAACAGTTTTGACAGCCATCAAAGGGACATGCAAAACCGTGCTTGCACACATACTCTCACACGCTCTCCATCATATGTTAAATTTAAGTGAAAGAAATTTTTAGTATCTGAAAATTACAGTAGTATAAGATGCTAGAAGGAGGACTTTCACTTTTTTCAAGCACAAGTTATGCACCCAAATTCACACGAGGTCTCAGTCCCAAGCAAAGGCATTCCTTTGATGAGGTTCCAGGGTGTATTATGTGGAGCGTGTGGTTGGAACGAAATCATCGTGCTTTTGAAGATAAAGAGAAGACAGTGGAGGAGTTAAAGACTTTATGCCAACACTTTTTATTAGAGTGGTCTCGTTGTTGGGGTTTCACTGAGTGTTCTTCTCTCTCTATGTTTATGTCTTCCCTTAGCCTAGTTTCCTAGCTTCTCTCTTGTTCTTGTGTTTTGTGCTCTTGTTTCTTTCGTTGTTCATCATCATGAACAACTTGTTATTCTCTGTTTTTTCCTATCTAATATAAGCTTTCAGTTTATCTATCAAAAAAAAGGCATTCCTTTGATGAAAATCAAATTACTAAGAAAATGACGTGTGTACAGACTGAATTATGCATCCCAAATTTCCAGCAAACAAAATATTTAAAATGTCATCCATGAGCCAGATGTAGTTAAATTAATCAGTGAGGCAGAGTAAAGAATTCTGAAAACTGTGTCATACAGTAATTTCATTAGAGTCCAAGGCAGAAAAATGTAATTTCAATATAAATACTAAAATATTGCTGCCGTCTCACATGTTTTCACAATGGCTTCAAATTAGAAGAACATGACATACACAGGGAACTTGAACTTCGTTGAAATAGCTTACCACATGAAATAGAACATATAATAGCATCATTTAGAAAATATAAATACTGAAGATGAATAAGGTATCGTTTTACAGGCAGCAAGAATACCATCGTTCTAGTCAAATTATCATAGCCACACAACAGCATAATACTGAAGTTGCTTGATGATGGGGATTATCAGTCAAATGTTATGCTTAAATGCAAAATCCATAATACCATTAAATTTAATTAATATTTTTATTTTGTATTCTCTTCCATTCAACATCATTATGCCTCTATCTAAAGAAGATCTTTGAACACATGCAGACATGCTACTATCACAAGTGATTGATCATACCTATAATTAGTTAGGGGCACAGAGTTAGCAAGTTTCCCACAGTCTGGGTCATCTTCAAGACTCTGTGTGTCAAGAGCAACCCTCCATACTTCTCCGTCATGCCACACAACAGCATCAATGACAGGCCCCTTGTCATCATAGCTCTAAAATGAAGAAACATGACAATTTGGTAAAAATGGAAACTCTGGAAGCAAGAAATTAAGATACTTGGCACTCACTTCAGCTTGCTTTCGTAAAATATCAATTCTACTTTGGAGATCTTCACGAGCTCTTTTCAGGTTTGCATCCTCAACTTTAACATGCTTCTAGAAAAAGAATAATATCACAATAAGTTAAACAAAGAAGAGAGAAACAGAGCGCGCTGTGCAAGCAAATTAAACATAACCTTATACATCTCGAAGCATGACAGCTGAAGAGTATGCAAATACAGTTGAACAAACTCTTATCATCTGATGCATAAACTTGACTGTGGATGCATTTACAAGTTTACGGTATACCATCATTCTAGTTGAATTTTCATAGCCTTATACATACAGCGAAAGAAGAAAGCTAGTGTTTGCAATCTAACAAGAATGGATGAAAGGAACAAAATGCGAAAGGAACCTGCAGCACACATGGGGAAAAAAACAGCAGAAAAACAAAAAGGGGAGTTCCTTTTAATTCTACATGAAAAATGCAGCAAATAACAATATAGATACATTAAATTTCTAGTGAATTATTTAAAAACACTAATGGTGTGAACGAAATATAAATAATTTCAAGCTAATATATGGTTTGTTAACGCACAGGAATAGCAACAACCTGGTCAAATTCATCAAGATGCTTTACGGCCTTGGCAATTTCTTCCTGGTTCTTTTCACCCCACTTTTTCTTTCTTTCTTTCTACCAAGGGAAAAGGGGCGTGCAACTTCAGTTAGGCTTTAGATAAACGAGTGCAGGCCATATAATTCACCAAATGGATCATAACAAGCAATACATACCTTCAAACGAGAAGTCAATGTGTCTGTAAATAGTTCATACACCAACTTATAACCCACACGCCATTCACCAGAAGGGTTTTTCCATGAAGAATTGACAACAAGAGAAGCCCCTACAGAAAATTTATAGTTCAAGACAGAGCATGACAATTCCAGGAACAGAGTCTGAATCAAAATCCGAATGGACATATTCCTCCCTAAAAAGTCAACATTATTTTGCAGCTAAAGATGGAATATAAAAAATGTATAATTGATCACTTTTGCTGTTTACCACAGGAAATACTCCACTTGCGTAGAGTAGGATTCAGATACAGAATTTGATGGAAGCCTCTAAAGGGCCAGAAGTTTCTGATAAGTGACAATCAAAACTTATATTTCTGCCATGTATAACAAGAAACACACTACATATCTTGCATCTAAAATAATTGTGCATTTTCCATGGGCTGGACCCTCTATATAATTAGGAATGCGCGGCAAATTTGCACACCAAAACTAAAATTAACCATTATAACCATATGATTGGAAACACTACATTACCCCTCAACAATTCTCCCATAATTCTGAACTATACATTTCAATGATCCAACTAAGTTCTAAAGTTTAACAAACATTACACAAGATTCTTACTTAATGTCCCCTTAAAACACCATGTTCAGGAAATATTCACAATAATTACACAACCCCGAAAAGTCACTAAAACAAGAATTTAAAGTCTCGGGCATAGGTTTGTTCTTAATAACAACAGATTATTATCACTTCATAAGTTAGTATATCACAACATTAACCTGAAGCTCCACAAATACAACCCTCTGCATCAGCCTTCACCACCTTTGAGGTATCCACATCTCCACTCCCGGTACTGAAAACCCAACAAAAAAAAAAAAAAAAAACTCAGGTTAAACTCTATCCAGAAACAATTCAAACATAACACTAGTTTGCTTTAGCAGCTTTATAAATACCAATCAAGAACATCTAGTATTTTCGGCTTCCCGTCCGATGTAACTTGCAATCCAGCTGCAGCTGGGTCTACCCCAGAATCTGAAAACAGACAATGCATATTGTTGAAAACACTTGCACCCTTTTTTTTTTCAGTTTGTGCATGAATTAAAACACTGATAATCCTAAACATGCATATATTACAAATAAATTCAATGACTTGAGCTTGAATTAAACCTAGATATTAAAGATAAATTCACTGACTCGATCCTTCTCTTTTGATATGAAAATTTTTTTTCCTTTTTCCTTTTTCCTTTTTCTTTTTCCTTTCTTGTCTACCAAACAGAAAAGGGAAGAAAAAATGTGATGGAAATGAAATTACCGAAGATGGCGATGAGGACGCCGCGGCCATCGAAGTGAGGGTGAGATTCGACGAAGCGATCGGCGGCAATCTCTTTCTTGGGCATGAGGGAAGCCAGGAAGGTAGACTCGTTCAGCTTGAAGTTACGCAATCGACCATTATCGTCTCCGCTAGATTCACCGAACGAAGAACCAGGCATTGCCCTAACAATACTACTTGTTCTTGTTCTTATTCTTCTACTACACTCTCTTCTTGTTCTTCTTGCTCTTGGTTTCGTGCTAATAAAGCTAATGTTGGGTCCTCGTGTGCTATTAATACCAATGATTAAAAATGGTGATGGTGTGGTCAATTTGGGAAGTTTAATTAATAATGGGTTTTGCATTTTTCTTTTCTTTTTTTGGGGATAAGGGTGTTTTGGTAATTTGAGAGTGGGAGTGGCGGAGTGGCGTGGTGGTAAGTGAAGGTGTGGTTTAAGAGGGACAGGTGGTGGAGAGTTGGAGAGTGTGGGTTTGGTTGGATATGGTTTGGGTGGCGTGCTCTCGTTTTGTGTGAAATTACTGACTTCGTCCTTGTATGGTGACATTATGACATTTGTGTCCCAAAGTGGCAATGTCCAGGTGTGGGTCCCAGAGTCTTCATAAGTTGGATAATGATATAAATTATAGGTAGTTAGTTATTATTGGTTCAAATTTGAACTTACTACTAAAATTACTTTTTTACCCCAATAATAATAACCAATAATAACCTGCTACTAAGAATTTGTTGTCAAAATATTATGAAAATAATGTGAACATAGTATTTCTAAATCATTTAAAAAAAATGGGTTCCAGCTAACTCAGCTGATAAAGTCTCTAATAATTGAATAAGAGTTATGGAGATCATTCTGCTCCTGATAAAGAGCTATCATCAGGAGTGGACGTCAAGCACAATTTTTGCTACAATTTGTTCAAGTGATGAATTGTAAGTGACAAAAAAAAAAAGTAGTGAATCTATATATAAGTCTATAAGAGCAATTGCATATTTTTGCCACAATTTGTTCAAGTGATGAATTGTAAGTGACAAAGAACAAATAGTGAATCTATATATAAGTCTATAAGAGCAATTGCATATTTTTGCCACAATATGTTCAAGTGATGAATTGTAAGTGACAAAGAAAAAGTAGTAAATCTATATATAAGTCTATAAGAGCAATTGCATCAGTGGGTACATAAGTGTGTATAATAGAAAAAATGTTCAAATTTACATATTTTTGTTCAAAAACAAGCCACGTCAATGGGTGCATAAGTGTGTATATTTACACATCTGCTATAGTAATCGTGTAAATATACACTGTTACTATAGCTTTGCAAATCAATATTTTAGTTTATTTTCTCTCGCACCATTCAGAGCACTCTCTTCTTTCTCATTTCACTCTCTCTCTCCTTTTCCCTCTCTTCATCTAAACAGCACAGCCGAGCACCCATCAGCACCACCCCACCACCATTATTACAACACATAATACTCCAACCAAAAAATCAATGGAAAATCAAACCAAAAATCAACAGAAAATGGAACCCATAATTAATAAAAAATCAAACCAAAACTCACACCCCAGCTGCTGTCACTGCTACCATAGAAGCTTGGGTAGAGTGTTCGTTGTTGCCATGAGAGAGTGAAGATTTGGACCACTGTTTGCGGCAGTGTTACAGCTGATCTTTGCTGCCACTGATGATGGCATGGTGAAGGATTTAGGGCTCTCGGCCCTGGACGAAGCTCAAGGTGAGCTCCGGCTATGGCTAATCGTGAGAGAAAAAGAGTTTTAGAATTAGATGAGAAGGTTGGGCCATGGAGAAGAGAGAGTTGATGTTCTGAAAAATGAGAAAACAACATGGTAGAGAGAGACCGTGTGTATGGTGGATATTGTGGGTAGTGGGGAGTAGGTAACGGGTAGGTGGGTAAGTTAAATAATAAAATAATAAATAATTATTTAAAGAAAACATAGTGTATAATAAATAATCTGATATGGGTATTTTTACAAATTATTTATGTAAAATAAAAAAAAAAAGTAGACTCTTTACATAAAATAGATAAAAAATTTTAAATGGACTTATGCGAATGCTCTAACTTCAACCATCACAATTTCCCACATAAGCAGCGAGTTGCTGCAAATATTGTGCCAACTAGACTTTTTTCATTAAGCAAATTAAGCAAATGTGTTTATACATGATGACGATGACGATTGCGATGTTGTTTGGGTTGGTCTAAATAATACTGTTACTGTACTTCTCGGGAAATCATTGGGTTAGAGATTCCTCCACGTTAAAGGAATCACGTGGTCAAAAAATATCTCTATCAGTTTTCACTCTTTATTAAGCAACATAATTGAGATTCTGAGAATTTATTCTTTCATTTGGTTGGTAGCAGCATTGACTTCCTCGTACTGGGAAAATCATCGCTCAATTGCGAAAAGATGTACACCACAAATATCTCAAAAGAGCTACTTCCCCCAAAAAAAAAACCCAAAAAAGAGGAAAATAATCAAATATCACCGAGTCAATACTTTCTTTCTCTTTTTCTTTTTTTCTCAATCTTTTTCTTCAAGTATCAGGACTTCTAGTTTCTTTTTATTTTTATCCTTATTTTTAGAAAGAGACCTGAAGGGGATGGATATAATTCAAATGAAAACTTAAGAGTAGAACATTATTTTGGTCCTTAAACTTTACTAAAAGCTGTTTTTCGCCTTTAAATTTTAAAAAATTATTTTTTTGTCACTAAACATTGTAAAGAAATTTTTTAATAGTATAGAAACAAAAAATAAGGATAAAAAAAGAATTTTTTCAATAATTTAGGGACAAAAACAAACTTTTAATAAAGTTTAAGGATATAAAAAAAATATTTTCAATAATTTAGGGACGAAATATAAACTTTTCAATACTTTAAGAATGAAAAATGAACTTTTTAAAATTTAAGGATGAAAAACAAATTTTTATTAAAGTTTAAGGATCAAAATAGTATGTTACTCAAAACTAAATTATTGTGGTACACATCATAAAAGTCCAGAGAGAAATACTCCATCCAAACAAAAAGAGAGTTAAAAAGCTTAACTTCAAGTAAGTCTATGAGAAACATTATTCTTGTCTTTTGACATGGCCAAAAATAACTTTTGATAATAAAAAGGTAACCAGCTTGATGGGTTGAAGGATGTGGCCAAAACTAGCAAAATGCATATTTACTAAGTTAATAGCATTGATGATTGTCTTTGAATCTCTATATATTTCTCTCCAATAATAAGTACTCCTAGTTTCAAATTAGAAGATCAAGGACCAATTTGATTTTAACTCTGTTTTGGGAATGTTTTTACAATTTACCCTAAAAAATATTAACAAGTAAAATGAAAATAAATAAATAAACCAAAAAAATTAATAAAAACAAACAAACATAATCTAAGGATGCAACTTGGGCTTAGAGTTCACACTTGGAGTGAGGCCTTTAGCATCCCCTTAGACTATGTTTGAGAGTTTGAAAGAGAGAGGGTGGAATGAAATCGATAGAATAATTGAAGGAATTAAATATTAATAATTTTTTTAAATTCAATTGAAGGAATTATTTTGAGTAACTAGGCTCATGGTAATATTTTTCCTTCTCTTATTTTGATTTTTTTTTTTTATACAAGATAAAATTTTTATTATAACTTAATCTAAGTGTATATGTGTGTAAAGCTCCCTCTTGGAGTCTTGAACCCGGCCCTTACCCCCCACACCCTACAAATACTTATACTTGTAGATTGATCATTGCACCAAGGATATACAATAGTTCTTATTTTGATGTTTAAAATGAAATGAATGGAATAAAAAGTAAGCTTAATTGGGATCTGAATGGAAATTACTTTATTACTTTACTATTATGTCTCTTATGTTTGATAAAATATGGGCTTAGGCACTTAAAAACAAAATTGGGATATTATTATTACATTATTATGTGAATTTTTTTAAAAAAATCAATGAAGTATAACTCTCTTTGGCAATGAGCAAAGCATGATCCCCTTGTATAACTCTTTTATTTCTCGTTTCCTTCCAATTTGGAAGGGAAAAAATGGTGGGCCTAATGGAAATCCATTCCATCTCTCAATTCTCTCCCACCAAACAAAGGATTTGTTCTTCTCCTTAACTTTTTTTACTCCCCTTCTCTCCTTTCCTTCTATCTTCTGGGCAACCAAACATGTATCAATTGTAATATCCATTGAAGACTTGTACAACTTACCTACAATTATTGTGTTTGGCATAACTGTTTGTACTCTTCAGAAATGGTCTAGTTATAAATTTGGACTTTTTATTATTATTATATATAATTAAGTTATAAATGTGGACCTAATGAAAATAATTGATTCAAGTGCACTTTCTAGGAATTTTCGTTTTCCATATTCAGGAGCTATTATCTTTCTTTAAGTGTGATTATTTCTTCTTTTGGCTAGGATGTTTTGTTTTCTTTCCCCATTCCATTCAGAGACAAGTTGATATCAAACACCCATAGAAATGCAGCAATTCTGCTGAAGAAATCAGCAACCAATCAAAATTTCCACATGATAAACTTGATGCAACTCAAAATAATTATTTCTCATTGATGTACATTACATTTCAACTGCCTATGGGATACGAAGACAATGACATTCAAAGACTAAACTGTAGTCAGTAGTGGAAATTCAATATTGTATTCTGTTTCTCTATTTTTGTCAACAAACCAAATAGGCCTCTTAGTTTCTGTGTCTGGAAAAGAATAAAAATCAATGAACCTTTTATTGACTGATTGAATTAAAAAACGTAGAACATGTAAAATATTTCCCCTTTTTTTTGTTCCCTTATTTTCTTTGTGGAAATAAATGCTACAACTCTCATTGTGTATAAAGAATTACTTTCACTATCCCCTTCTTCCTTAAAAAGCTACCAAACAACCAAGAATTTGAAGAAGCTTGAGAGAAGCACTTTGTGTTTTCAACAAACTTTGATTCTTATCTGGGACCTGCACTATTTCTGTTTGGGTCAGATTAATGGAAACAAGGGAACCTTGTGCTCCAATAAAGCTATGAAATATACCTGAACTCATAAGGATTTCACCTGAGTTGATGGTATAAGGTTGTGGCAGGTACTGTCACATGGATATGCACAGTCAATCTCTTTGGAAACCCTTCTACTGAAGTACCAATCACCTACTGCTTCTGCAATGGTCTGGCAAAGATAACTCTAGACTTTAATTACAATGCAAATAGCTAAGATTCTCTAAGCTGATAAACTTTTGTAATTATACAAATTGTGTATGTACTCATGTATTGTTGATCATTTCCATTGAACACAACCTGTAATTTGGCTGGTAATGCAATGACTATGGACAGAGTAACAGATATCCCGATTTTACAACAAAACTTTGCCACTCATTGAATCCAAATCAGACTGAGGTATCCAAGTCTGTAATAAGTTAATAACAGTAACAAATAGAAAGAGAAATAAATTTGCCTGTTGATTGGATTAGATCTTACTTTAAAACAGGTTTGAGCATGCAACTTGTATCACACATTAGTGTAAGATTTTAGCAGTCTCTGCTCATATGGTCGGATTTGTATATAGTTATGTGTGCGTTTGATTATTTGGGTTGTGGACCTATCTGATTAAAGTATTTATGGAATATTGAACGGAAAACAAATTCTCTTTGCCTAAGCACATGCTTCGTAAGAAATCAGAGCACAAAAAGATTTACACTTTTTTTTTTGAGCTTATTCAAGATCAAATAGATAATGTGACAGAAGCAAGTGTCATGAAATCAAGGTAACTCATGTAGTATTGGTATGCACTATACAGTGATTCAAATCATGTCCAGCAGGCAGAGTGTAAGTAAGAAGTACCTTGTTGTGAATTCTAGGGGAGTCAACTCCAAACCACGTGTCTTGTGACTCACTTTGGCAATGAGCAAAGCATGAATTTATGAACATCCCCCCACTTTCTGAATCTTTGAGGAACCCTCGCAATGCTAAAAGCATGTCACGCCTGAAACCTAAACAGAAAGGGGCAGAGGGTGACCAGATTTAATAAATAAATAAATAAATAAGAAGAAGAAGAAGATTAAAATTGAATTCAACAACTCAGCTGGTCATGATAACTTGTGAATTTAATAATTCTTTTCTTTCTAGTGCCTGAAATTTTTTATGCCACTTAATGAAGTCTGTCTTATATTCATTCAAAGAAAGAATTAAATAATAACCTTGCAATGTTTCTATCTGGCTTGCATCACATGCTGCCAGATCCTGCTTGCAACGATTCCAGTGTCCGTCAGGATCAGCAGAATTTGGCACCAATATATTATGAAACTGTTAAAATCAATATTTTTACTCGGTGTAAGATATAAATCAAATAGAAGTTCAAAATGGATGCTATGTGATCTAAAACCATGTAAGGCAGATAAATTTTATTACTTGGAATGTATCATATGCTGTGTTCAAGATAAAAAATGGTGTAGTGATGAATTTCAATGCATACTGCGGGAAGAAGCACTGCACAACAACAAGATAAATATCAGAACCATATCATTTACAGAATAAAATAAGGAAATGAGAGGCCAAAAATTGAGGACCTCTCCAAGGATCATACCAGTTGAGGCGTGTTAAGGGAACTGGTGCAGTTTGTATCCAGATTCTGCTCTACCCCCTGTTAAATATATTCACAATTCACAGTCAAATGGAAATTTGTACTTTTTATTATTGTTGTCATATAAGGAACCATAGTAGTTTCCTAATTCTGCAACATACATAGTCCAAGATCTAATTATATTAATTTATGATATTTCTCGTTCTTACTTTCATGTCGTCACCTTTATTTGAACCTTTGGATTGTTGCATTATAATAAATTCATTACTTTCTTTATCTACTGCATATGATGCACATATTTTTCATAAGAATAAATTCCTTCACCCCTCCCCTAGCCCAAAACAAAAGTATTGAGGAAAAGAAGTCATTATCTCAATGATGGCACGAAGAACCATTTAGAAAGCTATGTTAAACATGATACTTCATATGTGCAATATCCAGACCCTCTACAGTTGAAGCAAATTTTCTTGAAAATAAAAAAGTGTCACTGAAGGTTTATAATACATGCAGCGAGTGCTTCATAGCATAAGTCATGGAAAGAATGTCGCACCTGTAGTGAAACAAGATCTGTATAGAAGGTCCTCATAGTGTGATTCAAACTAATATCTTTTCTGTAGAAAAGTAAAAGCAAAAAATGTGACATTCGGATTGGAAAAGATAGAAGAGATGCAAAATTGGAGTTTCGTATTGACTTAAGTATTTAACAAGCGGGAAACTTACTCGTCAAGAAAGAATCCAGCATCACCTAGGCACTTCACGCTGGCATTTTTTGGTAAGTAGTTGGTGAAGTTATCACAATGTAAAAAGGATGCTAAACCCCCAGCGGAGCATCCAGAAAGCAAAGCCTTTAAAATAAATAAAAAGAAGAAAACAAGATGGAGTTAATCATTGAAACTATTATTCAAGTTCACACCAATCTTGATAAAATATAGTCAGGTAACCCATTGATCATGGCCTCATTGAGTGTACATAAACCTTATTGGCACTCATGTACACATTAGAAGCTCACAGATATAAATTCATCAAATTATGCAGCTTTCCAATATCTAGACATATAAATTAAAGAGGAAAGATCAATAAATTCACCTAGGATTGTGTTTTACCTTGCGCGCACTCCCCAAACCTTTTGGTAGAAGGTCAAGAATGATTGCTTCCCAAATCTTTTGCCCTCTGAAATAAATCAATGACGTCTGTCATTTTTTTTATGCAAACACACAAAATGAGTCAAGTTAATCACTAGATCCAGTACAATCCATGAGCTTTTACAGTAAAACACAACGTTTAATTTCAACTCTGCCTCTCAAATGGTTGCCAACATTTTTTATTTATTAGTTTAAAATTCTCTCTTTCTTTTTTTTGGTTAACATTTCTTTGACCTTTTGGCCATTATAGAAAAGGCATTTTGAGATTTTTTAAACAAGAAGACCAACAGGCATAATTGAGAACAATTCAAACCATTGAGCTTCAACCCACAAATATGCCACTCCAGGGTACTGAAGAATGATAAGACATATAGATATACAATTTGAATTGCTATAAAACTTTACTGCATTTGATAGATTGGTCACTGATAAATTAATGATTACTCCAAAAGTTTAAGCTATTAGAAAACAATGCATTTTAATCATTTAACCATTATTCTAATAGTCACATTAACATACAAATACAATACATATCTAGTGAGCTAGAATTTGCCCAGGGAACAAGAAACTAAAAGAAAAAGGTTAAAAAAAACTGACTATGCTTTTTTGAAATGCAATAAATAATCTCTAAGACAGTTATACTGATTGTCTGCCCAGTTGAAACTAATATGGTGTACATACATGATCAGAAGGCTGAGTTCACAAAACTCCAACATGAAAGAAATGTTGATTTTTTTTATAAAATAATTACATAAATAGTTTTCTATTTCAAGGTGTACCAAAATGATACTAAAAATCTCTTGTAAGCACTGCTAAAATCTAGTAAAATTATGGGTAAATCAAACCAAGTCAAAAAGATTCCGAGTACTGAAGGCATTGGATAAAATTTAGCCAAAAGTTTGGTTGGAGACCAATTTTTTATTTTGAAAACTACAAAACATGCCAGTAAACAAGAGCATCAGATTATTACAAATTGGTAATTAGAAGGTTTTGCTTATAGAATTACCTCATTTTGGAATTTGGCATGTCCAGTAAATGAGGCTCCATCACAATATCTAAGCTTCACACGGTTCCAATTGTAAAAATCTGCTCAAAATTTAGCACAATGGTTAATTCCGGATTTTTTTTGAAAATAATGATAAAAGCCAAACAACTTCATTAGTTAGTCAAAGTTTGAAATTATTTTGATTTCTAAAAAATTGAGTTTGTCGTAGGCAAATTTGTTAGACTTGAATAATAGTAAAATCCCTGCAAATTCGTGGACGTAGGCAAATTGTCGAACCACGTAAATACTGTCTTGTGTGTGTGATTATTTTTCTTTGGCGTGTGTTTTCTCTATTTTTTGTTTCTCACAGGTTTAGGAATTCGTGGAAATTCCCTACAATTAGAAACTCATTAGTCATAAGTCATAACCCAAGCACCATGATGTTATTAGACTAACTCTTTCAACTACATCTACTGGTTCTACCATGCATGAAATTGCCACGAATGGAAATAGGGTCTACACTCTACACTCTACATACAAATTCTTCGCACCAATTCTCAGCATTATATTTTGTGATGTCACACTTTTATTTATTTTCTTTTCCTTTATTTCTCTTTCTTTTTTGTCAAATTGCCATGTAACAAGGGAGGATTCATAAAATCATATGAGAATTCGGGTTGCCCCCAACATATATCCTAAAACACCAAAACCCAGACTAGATATGTGTCTCTATTACATTTTTTTTGCTTAAAAAAAAAAGGTTATTTGCTGAAAATCTAAGAAGTATGGACATGAATGCAGTTAAAGATTTAAGAGCAACCAAAAGCTCAATACAAAGGAAATTACTCTACTTGAACTATAGGTCTAATAACCATGGTTTAGTGTATCATTAATCTAGAGTTTAGCCTTTTATAAATGTCTCACATCGAGTTAATTGTAATACATATAATTTAGCATTGTAAATATGTAGTTGTAAAGTGCTTTCCTCATGGACGTAGAACATTATGCTGAATCACATAATCCTTGTCTGCCATTCAAGTCATACTTAGCCCGCATTTATGGTAAAGTTTATCCTTTGATCTACTCAACTATGGAAGAATCCGCCTAATCAAAGGAAAAAACTTAGGTGCTTCCGGAGCAATGCTCCCTCCTCTCACATAAGGAATGGGCCCCACGTGGGGATCCCACCATAGGGCCCACCCCTCATGTGAGAGGAGGGAGCATTGCTTCCGGAGCATGTAAGAATTGCCCCTAATCAAAGGTCTCACACGCTTGACAAGCTGTCAGAACTTCTAATGGTGATCTCACACGCTGCCATATCACTTCATGAGTCAACAAGTTCCCTCATGTGCCTCAATCTACAGCTATGTGTCAACTCCTAATTGTGGCATGTCAGCACTGAGGCCACATCAGTATTACACATTAGCAAACTTGCCACATCATCCTACTACCACGCCAATACTCATTCAGGTTTGGTTGACTCAACCAACCTAGTTTGAATCTCAAATTAGGTCCTTAGTTGTACTACTAAACCAAGCTGAATTTGATTCACTATTTGAACTAGACCAAATAATTCACTATATGTTTTTCGCACAAATTCTAATTTGCGATTCATTTTCCCATAAGGCACCCAAATCACACAAATTTACTCATCTCTTAATCAGATCAAATCAAACTGTTGACTAAAGTTGACTTTATTTGATAAAGTGTATCACACTATGTTTTTTGTGCAAATTCTGATTTCATGATTCATTTTTCCATATGAAGCACCCAAATTGACCCATCTCTTAATCTTTTTGGGTTTAACGGCCTATGCAAAAATAAGTCAACTCATGCACACGCTTCGGCATAACTCATAAATGCCATCCTTTGCCAATGTTCCTTAAACCCTTGAAGCAAACCATCCTTAAGCCAAATTAGCCCCTTCTTGGTCACTGATGTAGCTGTTCTTAGGCCCTCGTAGCTGTTTTTCAGCATTCCTCCATTGCACGTGCTTCACCACGACATCACCCTTTGTCCACGTGCCATAGGCCTTCAATGTAGACATCCTCCGGCCATAACAGCCCTTCCTTGGTCCAAAACATGAGCAAGCATGCCCAAATTCTATGCATCCAACCGGTAAAGACCCTTTAACTAGACTCGGTTAAGTAACTGGAATCAAAAAATTTATAGAAATTTTCACACCATTCTTCACAGAAGATTGCCTACCACAAACGTATAGAAAATTAAAGGGAAAAAAATGCGATAAAGTTTATTGAAAATTTTGTGTGATACATGTTAATGGGATAGGGGCTGGACCAAGTACAATAAATAATGTGTGTGATACACGAGGACAAGGGGTGCAATTGCCGTCTTATAGAGGAGTCCCACTCCCACAGACAACAATCAGACTGAAAGGTCAGATTGTCAGAAGAAAAGAGAACTGGGCAAAAGCAAATAGCTGCCATTGCCAGCTTTTGCTTTCAGCAATAATGCCAATTAATCACGTGAAAGGGGCACTGGAGAATGTGAAAGAACATGGCCCACGTCAATGAAATTCGTTTTAGTTAATAGGCACCAGTCCAAAATTGAAAATTCCAAATAGAAATTGGTGTTTATAATAATTCTATAATTTGCCTTTTATTCATGTCTTTTGTTTTAACTGTATCTTCTGAAGTGTCAAACTTTTTTTATTTTTTTTTTAAATACCCTTTTTCCCCTGAATCCTAAACTATGAATTATAAATTTATAATAGACCATTTGCTTTGTTAGTAACTTTGTTTCAAATTTTTAATATCATTTTTAATACATCAAACCAAAAAAAAATACAGTTTTTGCTTTCAATCTCAACTTTTTTATTAGATTTTATAAAATACAAACAAAACAGTTATTTTCTATCGCTATTGCTTTTGGGGGTGCTAAAGTTAGCTGTAATTATTGGATTTGGTGGTTCATAAGATTATTTGTGATGGGTAATTTAATTATAAGATTATTTCATAAGAAATTCCAATTAGAACATAAGATGGGAAGATTAATTACTTAGCACCTTAGCAGTTAGCACAATATGATTTTTAATTTTGACTTCATAAAACTACATAGGCAGTTAGAGAACTATTTATACATGCCTGGATTTAGAGAAGCATTGTTGCTTAGAATTCCAGAAAAGACTTCATATTTACTCATGAGACTTGTTGATCCTCTGCGCGTTTTGGCTCTCTCCAAGCATGATTGTAAGCTATTGCACCAGCCACCACCCTGTAATATAAAGAGAGATTTAGAATATATTTGATACACTAAATAAAGTATGCAACATTTAAATTCAATATTCTAACGAAACATACATTATAAAAATAATGTTATTTTAATCACAACTTATAATTTTAAATGATTATATTGTTATGCAACTTATAATTTTATTTATTGGGTTCACAGTTTCTTGAGAAATTAATTTGGCTTTGGTACCGTGGGGTGGATCTACCATTGCGTGATAAGGAAGTGAGTGAACAATCCCTTTGTGCAGAGAGGACTTTTACTACAAGTCTACAACAACTTGTAGTTGTATGTGGGAGCTATATGCAACTTAGCTTTTTTCCTCTCAGCAATCAATATGCATGGTCCATTGATTGTCAAAAAAAAAAAAAATCAATATGGTCCATTATATGCAATTATGATTTATGCATGCTGATTTGGAAAGAAGACTTATTATACACCAACAAATATGACAAAAATGAATTGGTATGTTTGATATTATCACATTCATATAGCTGTATATCATTGTGTGGTCACGAGAAATTGACAAATTAATAATTCTATTCTATTCACTTTTCTCCATTATTGATTTAGTATATACCAATCATACCACGTCAAATCTATCAAACATTTAATCACGTCATGTGAAATACATTTTTGTCAACAGCCAACCTTTTCTCTTCTTCTTTTTTTTTTCTTTTCTTTGTAATCAAAGAAAAAGCTATCTAAATTTGAATTCAAACAATCATAAACAGACTACCTAAAATATTATCTGTATACTTCAAGGCGAGTTCGAATTGGCTATTCGTGTATTTGTTGATAACTTCATATAAATCTTTTTTTGTAAAGTCTCATGTTTTATTTTTTAATATAACAGCATTTTTATCTTTTTTTAGCAAGTAAGCAAATAAATGTCCTGTGAAAGACAAATCCAAACCTGTTTTATTTTTAAGGGTCCTGCTAACGAATGCCCTTAGGGCATTGGTTAACAATCCATTTTAAGAACTTTTTGTTTTTATCAAATGAAAATGTCAAAACATTTATTACTTTATTTCATTTTCCCGTAAAAATTTTCCTCAAATGGATTGTTAACGAATGCCCTAAGGGCATTCGTTAGCATTTCCCTATTTTTAAAGAAATACTACTTTAAACTTATTGTTTTCATTATATTCAAACTCGGAACATTGTTATTTAATGTAGGAAAATGCTAACGAATGCCCTTAGGACATTGGTTAATAATCCATTTGAGGAAAGTTTTTATGGGAAAATGAAATAAAACAATTAATGTTTTGACAGTTTTTTTCATTTCCCATAAAAATGATGTAAAAACTTTCCTAAAATGGATTGTTAACTAATACCCTAACGACATTCGTTAGCATGACCCTTTAATGTATTATGACTTATTTGTTAAAAGCTAATTTACTTTAAAAAAAAAAAAGAAATGAAAAAAGAAGTAGTTTTTTAAAAAACTGCAAATAAACAAATAAGAGTCAATTAATATAGTATACACTCTTTTCTAAGTATGCATCACACATATATAATCTTAATCATTAACATATTATTATGAAATTATATTTTAATTAAAATATTGTCGCATATTAACCATTATAACTACACCAAGTTTTCCTCGTTATATAACTCATTAAAAAATTAAATAACTAAAAATATATATTGATATTCTTTTCAAAATATCTTCAAATCAATATAGGGATAAACTTTTTCAAAGTTTGCATCTAAATCGATTAGGAGAACATTTACTCAAATCTATTTACTAAATCATGTCAAGTATCAATCACACAAACCTAATGGGTTGACTTCATCCATAAAAAAACAAAGCGAATAATGCATGGCCTAGCGCAGAAGCAAACATGATATAGACAAAGCCACTCGGTGCCTGCAGTAATTAATAATTAATATAAACAGTGACTCAGTGAGTTGCACAAAGACATGCACAGAACACTAGGTACCACATTGTACAGTGCAACACAAACTCCTTCACTACCATCCAATCCAATCAATGAATCATCCCAAAAGAAAAAACCAACAAACATCTCTCTAAAACTAGCTAGTTGTCAAAGCAATATTTTCACCAAACTCCACCAAAACCAATCACTGAACTCATGAGTACTATCATTACTGACATGGCCACTCACGATTTGTCAACAACACCACACCTAATTTGTTTTGTTACTACTAGTATTACTATCGCAGAACAGTTTCAGAACCCACAAATTTTTTCACAATAATTAAATTGATAAGTTTTCAATTTCATGCTTTTATCTGAACGCTTGATATTAGCAACAACAACAAAAATTAAATGCTTTTATCAAGGGCATTACTTTATAACTATCATTAATAGCTTGCCTCTAATGGTAACAGATTTGGGCCAATTAGCAATTCATTAGTGTTCTTTGTAACCTGAATTGCATAGAGGTTTTAACTCGGGAGTGATTAGAGCGTTATTATAGTAATGCCAAAATAGAAAAACCACATTGAATAAAAAAAAAAATAGAAAAACCACATTAACGGGTACTATTATTTATCACCAAAAAAAAAAAAAAAAAAATCTAACAACTTGCCCATTTTGACAAAATGTGTGTACTTGGACTTATTGTACTGTTGCAACAAAATCAGAAGCAAAAATTACCTCGAATTGTAAAAGCCAGTTGTTTTTCCCAGCTCCAAATCCCCTGTGAATATGATACGCTGGCAAACTCCCATCCAAGCAAACTACAAATTTTCCAAAACAAGAAAAGAAAAACTATGATACCCATCAAACCAAATATAAAGAAAAATACAAAAACAGAATGTAAAGCTTGAGATTAATCTGTTTTCTTACAGGCATGGAGAGCAGAAGCGTTCTGAACCAGAGTCATGGGCACGAGAAGCCGCTGCTCTTGCCCATGACATGTTAGCAATAATAGCAGAGCCACCACAACTGCACCTATCACATTCAAACTCATCTCCATTATCGTCTTCAACTTCACTGATTTCTCAGATTCTGAAACGACTAGAAAGAAAGAACAAACATATATATCACGTTGATATACTGATATATATGCTGCTTCTGTGCTTTATATTATGCCACATAAAGAGATCTCAGTCTCAATCTCAATATATAGATTCCGGATATATAGGGGTTGAGAAATATCAAGATAGTGTTTTACGTAATTTGGTTTTGTTTTTTGATGGATATGTTTGTGTTTGTTGTATTGTTTTTTTTTTTTTTTATTTAAATGAAAGTTGAACGATTCAAGAAAAAGACTGAATGACAGGTTCTGTTATTGTGAAAAGAACAAGACATTAGAAAAGCGGTGAAACTTTTCTGTTCATTTTTTGGGAAAGTTAAATCGAAATAGTAAATACCTAATGAGCAATTAAGATTGCGTTTTAATTTATGGTTTATTATGCTAATAAAACTAATTTGGTAACTGTCTGTTTAGCAATCTAGCTTTTATTATGCAAAATTTTTTTTTTCCTTAGATGTTTTTTTTTCATTTGAGAAACACTTTTTTTCCTTAGATGTTAAAATCTAATTTGTTCCTCACTTTTTACCAAATAAACAAAAAATTTAATAATAGATTAACCATTTTTTTAACAAATAAGTAAGCAAAGTTAGATATGCCAAACTATTGAAAGCCAATGCCATTTGCTTTGTAGTTGGAATATGAAAATGGCACTTTGATAGATAATGGGGCCACCACAGCCTAACGAATGGTTGTTGATGATAATGATAGCCGTGGAGAAACTAAAGCTAAAAAAAGCTTCCACCAATCCTACCCAACATTTAACTCTATGCATGAAAGTGAATGAAATATATAGATTCTTATAATAGAATAGAAACGGTATGTATTACTTTATTAGAAATGATATGTTCATAATATTTTTACAATATTTTTATAACAAATCTTAAGTGACAGGTTGCTACTGATTATTATTGTTAGGCAAAAAAATAATCTTAGTGTTAAGTTCAAATTTGAACCAATAACAATTAATCATTTATGATTTGTTGTGAAAACATTATAAAATTGTCATGGACGTAACATATCTCTTATTTTATATTTCATCAATTATAATTTTATTTTTGTATGATTTATTTTTCTTATTCTAATCATATTTGATTGTTTTATAAGTTAAGAAAAAAAAATTATGTAACAAATTATGGTTGAGGGAGTGTAAAATGAAAAAAAAGCAACAATAAGAGATTTTTATTCCTTAAATTAGACAATTGAATGCATTAGATTTCCATATCAAACATGGTCAAAACCGTTGATGGTATTGGTAGGTCGCTAAGTTGAATTGAATGGAAAATTCATGCGTAACGGGCAGGTTTAAGAATTGGAAAGAATACTGCCTAAGCATTTATCAGCAATTTATGGCTTGCACTTTTGGGGTCCAAAAGTGCAAAATTGTTAGTAACAATTAGGTGTGCAAGGTTTGTATTGGATTGGTTTTCGGATATATTTCCATCAAACCCACGTTTTTCTTCTTCTTTTTTTGGGGAGAAAAAAAAAAAAAAAAAAAAAACCTCAAGTTTTTCATATTGAGAAGAACAAAGTTTAATTAGCTGCGAAAATTGTTATAGTTCAAAGATACAATATTACTCAATATCTTTTTTATTGGAGATGAATTTTGACAAATTCACCACTGAATTACATTTTCTTTTTATATTCTCTCTATACTTGTAAAATTTATAGAAAATTAAAGATCAATAACTATGTCATTAATAATTTATTTAAACTGCAAGTTTTTGTAATTTAAAATTATGTATAAAATTTCTAATAGTTGTATAAGAGATCTGAGCTTCAATCTCCGCTTGTATAAAAAACTAATTAGTATCTTGGTCTGATGATAAAGAACTATTATCAGGAACGGACGCTATAAGTTGAAATTCTCTAAAATATATATATATATATATATATATACATAAAATATAAACTTATAGATCATATAGTAAATAATATCTGATTGATATAAAATTTATCATGTGTATTAAAAGCGTAAAGAACATGCAATTTAACGATTAGATTTTTAGAATATGTAGTAATGTTTATTTTATTGAGTAAGGTTGTAGCAGTAATTTGTAGCTAAACTATGTCCTATTGAAAAATCTATTATCCAACTCAACAATTGGATATTTTGTATATCCAAGTAGCTAAACTAGTAAGATCTCATAGTTGAATAAGAGATATGAGTTTCAAACCCTACTTATACCAAAAATTGATTAGTATCTTAGTTTGATAATAAATAACTATTATCAAGAGCAGACGTCATAGGTTGAAACACTCTAAAAAAGGTAGGTTAAATACACATTTGATCCTATTTTTAAGGTGAAATAAGAAAATTATTAATCTCTTTAAAAAGCAATAGTGTGAAAAAAAAAAATATGTGTGCGTGTGTGCATATATAAGCAATTAAAAATTGCATTTGTTATATTTTCGTTAATAATTCGATTGATTGATATTCAAACGATAATCCAACAAAAGTTTATGTTTGACCATTTTAGTTTTCAGGTAAGAAACTTGATCAATTGAACCTTCAATAGCAGAGCTATGACTTTTTTCAAGGGGGTCAAACTAGATATGTCCAAAAAAATAAAATATACTCAAAGAATAACCTACTTTTCTTATAACGACCCAAGAAAAAGCGCTAGCCACATCTGCGCTATACTTCAAAAGGATTAATCACAATTGAGACTTCTTATAATTGTTAATAAAGCTCAATCCAACCTAATATATGCCCGATGTGGGACTCATCACACACCCATACACATCACACAATCAATCAAATTAGGGCATCACAATCGCCCCCACTTAGATTCCTAATGTCCTCATTAGGGCCCAATTTGTGAGGTGGTGTTTCCAAACCCACATAGGGTTATTGGACCAGCTTTGATGTAACGACCCAAGGAAAAGTACTAGTCATATCTGCACTATAGCTTAAAAGAACTAATCACAATTGAAGTTCTTTATAGTTGTTAATAGAGTCCAATTCAACCCAGTATATGCCCGATGTGAAACTCATCACACACTCACACACATCACACAATCAATCAAATTGGAGCATCATAATCACCCCCATTTAAATCTCTAACGTCCTCATTAGGGCCCAATTTGTCGGGTAGAGTCTTTAAGCCCAATTGGGGTTATCGGGCTAGCTTTAATACTATATGCAATGACCCAAAGAAAAGCACTAGCTACATCTGTGTTATACCTTAAAATGACTAGTCACATTTGAGGTTTCTTGTAGTTGTTAATAAAACTCAGTTCAACCTAGTATATGCTCGATGTGGGACTCATCATACACCCACACACATCACACAGTCAATTAAATTGGGACATCACACTTCTTTTTTAAGATTAAGGTAAGTCAGATAACAAAAAATAATTGATGAATCTAAAATACATATTTTGAATGTTAATCTAGATTAATATTGAATGCCTATAATTAAGTGGGAGTTATTTAAACCTGGAATGATGGATTTATGGGTACAAAATTGTTGAGGCATGTTACTTCTTTATTAAGAGAGTTAGGGAAAGAAATTCCCCCACCCCCCTTTCAAGGCTTCGTTTGGAACTAATCTATCTTAATTACAAAAAAAAGGGAAAGAAATATGATAGAACTAATATATCTTAATTGGATGTTTTAAACAAATCAGTAGTCAAGAGCTTTGTAGCACAACTGACATCTTCTGGTATTTTGAACAACGATGTCTAGGCTTCAAATCTCCTATTTCTCATCTATCAAATAAAAATGGGGAAAAAAGAAATAAAATAAGAAAAAAAAAATGGAATAAAGCAAGACTATTTGGGAGTACCTTCATAATAAATTGGATTGAATGATTTTGTTGTTATTGTTATTTCTATATAACTAGTAATAATAACAATTATTATTATTATTTTAGGAGAAAAAGCAAAGAGATAAAAGTTCCAACAAAATTCCGATCATGATGATAACTTATGGCCTATTTGGATAGAGGGGGGAAGGAAGAGAAGTGAAGGGGAGTAGAGTTGACTAAAAATAAGCTAATTTTGTGCTAAATCTATTCTACTCCCCCTCTTTCTCCCTCAATCCAAACGGACCATTAAAGTATAACTCATAAAAAAGAAAAAAGAAAAAAAATATAGCTCACTTAGTGTGAGAAAACAAGACTCAGATACAAAAAATAAGGATAAAGAGTAAAAAAAAAAATGATGAAATATCATTAGGTAAAGTGAGCAAATAATAAGAGAGGGTATATTGCATAAAATAGAAATGGAAATTATAAATAATTTGGTCAAAATTTCATTATATTCTATTTCATTTCATTTAATTCATCTCAATTTTGGGAATGAGAAATCAGACTTTTGATAAGGAAAAGAGAAATGAGTATTCCTTTCTAATTATTCTATTCTCTCTCATCTCATTTGAAAACAAAGGCCAAACAAGGACATGGACTGAAGATTTAAAAAAAAAAAAAAATTTAATGCCTTTCACTTCCACTAATTTCTCTACTCTAAATGGGCTATAAAGGTGGCAGAAGAGAAGGAAAAAAAGAAGAAGATATGAACTAGAAAACTAGATCAAAGTAATTTTGCATTGTGTTGGATTAGATTGCCAATTTACCAGAACAGACAACCCTCATGTATCTAAATTTATGATAGGACTCTTGGCTATCACAAATTAAGCATGATTCCAAAAATGAAAATTGTGAAACTTGGCTATAATTAATACTGAAGGCTATCGCTAACGTGTGGATACTAATTTTGCTAATTCAAGAGAAAATTTCAATTTTTTTTAATTTTTTTCTAACCCCCTTTTGTGAATATTTCCACAATTTAACCGAGGATCTAATTGTACATTTTGATAGGAGAGGTAATAAATGGAAATGAATGAATATAATTGTTTTGTATTTCTTTAAGATAATGAATGTGTAAAAAGTCAAAAAAATAATAATAATAAAGCATACCTCAAGTTGTTGTTGTTCAAGTGATTTGTGGCGAAAATCCTATTGCAAACTATAAGAATAAGATATGAATGAATTCTTCTAGTCCATAGTCTTCCCCTCCTTAGAAACAATTTGACGGAGAATCCAAGTTTTCTTTCAAGGCTAAACTAAGCCAGGGGCTTTATAGTAAAGCTATGGACACAACAAAAATTTACAACATTATAGATAATTAACCTACAACCTCATATTTATAACTCCTTTTATCAATTGGTTTCCTATTTATAACTCCTTTTTTCAAGGAGTATCTATTAATTGAAAGTCATCTATTTAACAAATAACTTGGAGAGAGAGAGAGAGAGAGAGAGAGAGAGAGAGAGAGAGAGAGAGAGAGAGGACTGGATTAGTCTTTTTTTGAGGTGGGAGAAAAAACTGTTTTTTTATTTATTTTAAATTTAGCTAAAAATTAGGAGTTTTTAAATTACTAATTTTACATGTCTTACCCTATTATTTAAGCAATACAAAAAGATAAATTTAAGGATATTTTAGGCATAAAAATTAAAGAATCCAAACAGGAAAGCTTCTTAAATAGTAGTATAGATAAAAATAAAACAAATAATAATTAAATAATTAATATAAAATGTATGTGGAGGCCACATTAATAAGTATCCTAAACGAATTTTCTAAAAAAAAAAAAAAATTGTTGGCGTGATTATTGTTTCTTTTGGTGGTTTCGTATATACTTGGAAAATCCATTGGACCACGAATTCTTTCGCATGAACAATAATCTAACTCGTTATCACTTTCAAAACTAATGTCTTTAACTTTTTGAGTCTAGACTAGCAATTGGAGCTACTGAATCATGCTTTGTTTTGCCTATATGCGGCTTAAATTGACTTTATGTTGGATGTGTTAAAAATTACCTATGTGTTATTTTTTGACGACATAATAATGTACTGTCTAACAACATTGCTTGGTTTCTTTTTCTTTCATTTTTTGATAAATAATTTGTTTTCCTTTTAATATTTTACAAAGTGCATAGCTCAATTAATAGTTGTAAGCTGAAATACAATATTTTTCACAACCTATTAGTCGAGTTATTGATTTTCACATGGACGAACTAGCCAAAAAACAAATCACATGGATGAACCACTCACACTACTTTATTATCCATTGTTTAGAGTTTTACCATCTTAGTAATTTTGAGAAAAATTGATGTATCTATACTATTATTTAAGGAGCTACTCCTGTTTGGGACTCTTTTTTTTTTTTTCTTTCAAAAATGCCTCTACGTCACTATGTTTAAATAGAGACAAAACTAAAGAATAATTAGGTAATAATACAACTATAACTCCCACTAAAATATTGCCTAAAAAATAGGGCTACTCTCTTGTAGATTTTCAAAATTTTTATCTACTTATAAATTAGATTCTCAAAATAAAAATTATATATATATATATAATAAAAACACATTTTTTTTTTTGCTACAAAATGGGACCACTAAAAAAATAAAAGTCTCGTCGCACGCGCGAAGCACGTGTGATGAGACTAGTTTTATCTATATCTATACTGTGGGGGCCCGAAGACTGAGATGAAGATTAAAGTACAAAGGAGATCTTAATTAGGATGAGAGCTGAGAACCCGAGGAGGTAAAGACGTGTTTGCATGGAGAAGTACAAAGGGTAAATTGGTGATATATGGCAGAGAGAGTGAAAATATTGGGTTTGAAACTAGGAAGTTGTGAACTCCATGTTAAATGCTCTGTACCTAGTTTCTTGGCCGTATTAAATGAGGAACACCAGCTTTATCAGCTGCATTGATGTAGAGGTAACTTGAACACTGCAAATCACAGCTAAGCAGCTTCTTTCCACTACCTTCTATAAGCAAGCATACAAGTGTCAACAAAAGAAAATGGTTAGGTGGGAGATGAATGGTTGAGATGACAAAAGCAGTGGGTATAAATAGGGATGGAGGACGGCTCTAAGGAGGGAGGGAGAAATATCAATAGTTGAAGAAAAAAGATTTCTCCTCGGGAAAGGCCTGAGGACGAGTGTTGCTTATTCCTTTCTATTTTAAGTGGAATCCTTGGGACGCAACCATCCTTTGTTGTTTTGTTCTCTCTCTACAAATTCTTTGTTTTGGGCATTGAGTTACTGTATTCAAAGTGGGCTTGTAATTCTATGCGTGATTTTTGGTCCTTACATATACTACTATTTAAGGGGCTTCCCCTGCTTGGACGATTTTTTTTTTTGTTCCAAAATATCCATACACCCCTAGGTTTAAGTAGAGACAAAACTAAAGGATAATCTGGTAAAAATATATGTCTAACTTGCACTAAAACATTAGTTACAAAATAGGAATACTCTTCCACTGACCCGCTTCTTCAAAGCAATTATACGTTTATTGTTTTTTTTTTTAAATATAAAAATAAGTTAAACACCCCACGTTTATCCAAAAACAAATTAATATATATATATATATATAAACTAAATAGATATATACACTTTTATATATATATATATATAAATAAGTAGATATATCTTTAACTCTCACTAAAAAGTTGCCTACAAAATAGGACTACTCTCCTAAAGATTTTTATAATTGCTTTATCCATTTATAAAAAAGAAAAAAAAATTGAGATTAAAACAAACAAACATCTCTTTATAAAAATACATCTGCCGTATTGATAAAAAAAAAAAAAAAAAAAAACACATCTACTGTTATTAAAAAAAAAAAAAAAAAAGCCAACCGTACATTCACATTTTAGTCACACAAATAACTTCAAACTTCTACCCAATAAATTTAAATCTCCCCATTATCACCCTTATGTAATTTTATGATTGGAAAATGTAATAATCCCAAATTATAATGAATTCAAATTATTAACTTTTACATAAAAGAGCCTCTGAGCTCGCACTAATGGATTCAAATTAATAACCTTTACATAAAAATTAGAAGAACCTCTGAGCAAGCATGTGAGCGCGTTCTCTTATATACTTATATATATATAAGAAGATTCTCCTATTTCAACTAGACTTTTATGTGTTTCAAAAATATCCTCATTAATGAAAGGTAACTTCATTTAGAAATAGAGTCATAAATGTCAAATAATAAATTTCATTTTGAATTCAAAAGGAGAACTCCTAAAATTTAGGATTTTTTTCCCATCACGTTCAAAAAAGAAATTACTTTTACTTCTTATCTCTAGAGTTTATCCTTTTTATTTGTTTGAAAAAAAATATATTTTTATAAATTATAATAAATGCAAATTATTAATATTTACTCAAAAATATAGGAAAGCATCTGAGCACGCGCAGAGGCTAGTAACTTAATAGTAGAATAGAGGCTCTTGACAAAGTATATCAGGGTCTAATATCCTTGTTTTTGTACTGCTTTTCATTAATTTTCTTTCACCACGACCATATGCATTCTAAACTGCTCATATTTCATTGGAGTTGTTTTAGAATCATAACTCTGACATGGTAGACTGTGACATAAATCTACCATTTTTTTTCCATTACTCATATTTACTATTGCACAAAAAAAAAAAAAAAAAAGAAGTTTGTGGTCCTGTATTTCTCAATTTGACTGTTTGTTGCTTGCCTCAGAAATTTCAGTTTTCAAAGATGCTGACAACCAAATTTCCAAGGACAAAGCAATAGCAAGTGATTGATGATCACGGACTCACTCTCACACACATGGGTTGTTGAACAGATCATGATCTTGATCACCTTTCACTTTCGGAAAGCAGAAAATTTACATATTCCATAGACCCATGTATATCCAGTTCAGAGCTGGCCCAGTACATTCCTTATTGGGCTCCAACAAACCATATTTCTTCAATAGTTCTAACTTTTTGTTTATAAAAAAAAAAAGAGAAAAAGCTCCAACATTGTTTAGAGCATCCACAGCAGATGTTGCATAAATTATGCCATTTTGCCACATCAAAACCCTACTTTATTATTTTACCACATCATTTACAACATCACATTTATCAAATGTTTTATCTTCCAATTCTACACATTAAAATAATATTTACTACACATTAAAATAATATATTAAACAGTTGACACCACCACCACTTCACTGCACAGCTGACACCACCACCGCTGCACCACACAGTTGACACCACCACCACCACTAGCAACCCACAGTTTACCATTAACATTGAACACCGAAAAAAAAAAAAAACGCAACCCACGGTCTCCACCAAGCAAAACCCAACCCACGGCAAACAAAACACATACCCACGGCGAGCAAACCCAGACCCATGGCGGCAGACCCACGGTGAGCAAACCGAAAACCACAAACCTTAAACATAACCACCGAAACCCAGATCACAAACCAAAAATCACCAACCCAAATTGGCCAGCCACCACCACTGAAACCCAAATCGCAACCCACCGACCAAAATCTCAACCCACTACACCCAAGTCACAAGACCCACCACCGATCCATAACCCACAAACCAAACCCACCCACCACCGATCCATAACCCATTGCCCAACCCATTCATCAAACTACAGCCAAAAAACGTGAACGGAAAAAAAAAAAAAAAAAAAAAAAAAAAAAAAACCCGAAGCGGAATAGAGAAGACAAATGGTCGCGGCGTCGAGTGGTGGCCTTTGGTGAGATCGGCGGCGTCGAGCGGTGGCCTTTGGTGATCGGCTTGCTGTGGAAGACGAAGAGAGAAGACAGAAACGAGAGAGAAGACAGAGATGAGAGACGGAGAGACAAAAAGAAAGGGAATAAAATAACAATATCATTATGCCACAGCTCGTCCGTATCGTAGCAAATTTGCTACGGTACTGTTCAATGTTGCAAAAATTTGCAATATTTGCAACATCTGATAAAAGGGCCTTTTTTGTGTTTGGTGTGGGATATGTGCCAAATATTTACCATTTGGCACATATCCCACATCTACTGTGGGTGCTCTTATAATACATTGATTTCACTATTGTAATTGTTTTCTGTCTTCTTTTTTTTTATGAATATGTAACTGTCTACTGTCGGCCTAGCCACATTGTCTGCAAAATATTCAAATATTAAATTTAACCCACTAAAAATTAGAGTAAAGTGAGATTGTTAGAACTTGATGTCTGAGTGCCTTATTCTATCTATCAAAGTCCTTTTTTGTTTATAGTTGTCTATAGCTCGGGTCAGTCCCCCACCCCCACGGTTTGCTTTGATTTCCTTAAACAGTGCCGGTCCGCATTAGGGGCTCTCGCCCGAGCCCTGCAACGTTCCCAGGCACTACTCTTTCCTTGAACTCCCTATTTAGTTTTTCCTAGGCGTTGATCTTGCAACGGCCCTCTAGCATGTCCTCATATCGCGTCCGCCACCACAGCTTCGCATCCCCAGAGAGATACATTGTTGCCATTGTGACTTGGTCGTCAAAAGAAAGGGGCACGAACACCCTTAAAGCACTGTTACATGTCCTAAAAGTCTTCAATCCTTAGCATCTTGGGTGCCAACAAATGCCTTTGGTTTCGCTTGATTTTAACCATCTCAGTCAAGCCATTGTTTATGACCTTCTATAGTATGGGGACCTCGCCCCTACTCTCTAAAGGTTGCCACCCCTATATATTAGATAAGCTCAAAACACTTCCATGACCCCTTGTCCTTGGCCTTCTATCATGGTCCGCCTAACCAGCCCATCTTTTTCTAAAGATGGAACCCGCCTGCTGAAATCTGTCCCTTCAGTTTCAATTTTGTAATAAGGCGTCCACACGATTACTGAATTTACATTGGAAATATTGAGTCTGAAAATGATTTGGTGCAGGATATACATAGTATTTTTTTTTTTAATCAAGCGCAGGTTTTTATGGCTTAAAAAATGAGTAATTTTTAAATAGGTATTTCCAAAGTACGGAGAATAGTACTCATTCTTTTCATATTTGAAAGCTCAATTAGTGTGAAAACACTAATACTTGTTTAAATCCCTAATTTTAAATTACGGCTTAATTACTTTTACTTTAATTTATCTAAGTGCAGAACAAGAGTAAAGCACGTGTAATAATCTACCCAATGTACTTGAGTCCTCCAAGCTCCTGCTACCGACGGACCGACGGACTTCTCAAAGTCTTGTCTTCACTAGTTATCTGGATCTCTCAATTCCATCCGATTGCATCCGCCATTGAATGACTTATTCCAATACTTCCCAAAGGCACCAAAACTTCTCTCAACACTCAGGATGGGTGAGGTAAGTATTTGGGTTAAGAACCTCTTCAGGATGTGCAGATGGAGAGGTGGGAGTATGTGGAAACTTTAGAGAAATGATGTAGAAGGTTGTAGGTAAAATAATCTCTAACTCTCAAGTGTTTGGATAGGGTTTTTCCCTCAAAAGTTTCTTCAGAAAACAATCATTCTTCTTCTTACATTTCGTGGGTAATGGGGGTTTATATAGTGCTGGTAAAGAATGAGAAAAGTCACACTTCAAAAAGCAACAGGCAGTGGATTTTGCCGGTCACTCGCGACTTGGCCTAAGTCGCAAGTCACTTGCAAAAACCAACCTGTCAATTACTCTTCAAATTCCAACATGTGCTTCTCATGTGACTTGTTTCGCGGGCAATCAATCCCGAGTCCAGTCGCAAAAACCACTTCTTCATATATTCTTTACCAAACTCTCACACACAGTCCTTACATAAAATCCCACAAAAAATACAGGAAAATGATTGAATAAAATTACAATCAAATTTGACACAGAATTAGAGCCAACAAAATACATAGTTGTAAATCACAACTTTACAATATTCATTGTGGGATTCATTGATTAAATTCATCGTAGAATCCATCATAAATGTGAAAGAATGAAACTTTTCCATTTTCCATTCTTCGAGAGTACTTAAAAATTTTCTAAAAACTATACTCTACAGGGAGCTCTTTGTTTCTCATAAAACATCCTGATTTTGAATTTGGTGGTGCCTCATGTGTTGATGTCTCTATGTTGATTAAATTTTGGTTTAAATTTGTGTTTCAATTCATTGTCATGGTGCTGGTTGTCAAATTTGGCGAACTCCTAAAATAATTGATTCATAAAAGGATTACTGATTATACGTATGTAATTAAGTACATTAACGTGCATCAAACTTGTGCAATAGAGGCATAGCAGGGATACGAATAAACTACTTGAGTAAATTAACAAAAAGAATTTTCTTTTGTAGAAATGAGTGCCGAACAACTTGAATACCATTTTAACTTACATTTTCAAGCCTCTTATTCCCAACATGAAAATCCTTGATTTTCAAGTCATTTCTTTATTTTTCTCTGAAGTACAATCCATCTCATCAACAAACCTCTATAATAGGTCCTGCCTCTTGAGCACTGGTTTTATTAACCTTGGATTTAGAGTCATCGAGATAATGTTGATAGATGCATGAAAGAAAACCCCATACTCCTAACAATAGAGTTATCAACTTCACCCCATTCATCTCGTCATGAAAAAATATTACCGCAAGAATGGGAACAGCAGGCAAAGACAATGTGCTAATTACATTGCAGAAGAGTGAAGATATTCAAAAATCAACCCCAACATACCTATTGAAGAAATTTGCCATGTCACAGCTGTCCAAATTAAAGTCATCATAAGGATACCCTTCCTTTTCCATAATTCTCCATCTCTTTGCCCAAAAATTTCCATTCTCCGCTTGCAAAAAATCCTGCCACGCACCCACATGCTGAGATAAATGATGGGTATATTTGCATATCCAACACAGCAGAGAAAGTTTCTATTTTTATTACTCTTTGGAAAGACAGTTGAACTAAGGAATGGTACAAAGAGTATGTTGCAGATCCACCGAGCATACAAAGGAATCCAATTGTATGCTTTCCTTTAGGGACTCCTGTCATGTTTTCAGGGTCGGTATTGACTGCAAGAAGGGATGCTGATATGGTAAGAAGGACAATAGAGTTGAGTATAAAAGGAGTGATTTTTTGTGAATTGAAGAAAAATGAGAAGATGGCATTAAGAGGCCAATTGGGTTGCACATAGTAGAGAGTAAGTAGAGACAGGGAAGTTGGAAAGTCCATATGAATCCATCAGGTCGTCACCTGTCAACATTAGGCCACAAGCAAAGTAGAGAAAGGCAAGGGTGGAGAGAGGTGGTGATTTTGTAGGGGAAGTGTTTAAAGGGGAGCTTGCAGTGGATGTTAACGATGGTGAGAAGAAGTATAGGAGAGGAAGTAAAATTGGGAAGCCTGCTGATTGAACAATTGTTGCCATCCATTTGCTATTCCCACCTTGATCATAGTACAATCTCCCCAAGAGAATGGCTGCAACTTGGCCGGCAACAAGAAAGGAGTAAGAGGCCACACAAAGCCGCCACTTGTAATGTTTGAGTCTCAGAAGTTCCATTAAGTTGAAAACAGAAGGTGCCTTTTATGTGAGTTTTGCACTCAATCACCGCCAGCTAATCATACACACAAACATAGAAAGAAACTAAAATGTAAGTATTAGCCCATATGGTCATAAACCAATCTGTAGAAAACAATTAAGTAATGATGCTTTCAATAATGGTTATTAAAATAGGGGTTCTATGTAGAATCGGTGAGAAAACATCGGGGAATAGATCATAGAATCAATGTAGATATAATTGATTATATCTACATTAAAAAATCATCAAAGAAAAATAGATAAATTAGATAGAATGCAACTTACATATTCTATATCTTTATTGACTAAAGAAATTGTGTGTGTGTGTGTATATATATATATATTATTCAAAAGTTAATATCTAGCTAACTATTTAAGTAACAAATTAACCATATATGAGCAAAAAAAAAGTTTGTTAAGGTTGTATTATTATTTATTTATGTTGTGTTGGAAATAAATGAGAGATAATACCTGAATTTTCCTTGGAAACTACACAATTTGATTTACCAAATGAGGTGGCAGAGATAAGGCGTGGACCAAGTCACTGTCTTGAGACAAATTGTGCCGTCTACGGTATATCCGATGTAGTTAGACAAATAGTTTTTGCACGTTGTCCTTAGGATACAACAGCCTAGCCACCTTTGCTGATTATCCTTACGAGTCTATACTGCCGGTAGGATAAGCTCTCAATAATACTTTCTTTTCCCAAAAAATTTGTAAGAGATAGAATATTTCTGTGAGTAGAAAGAAGTAATAGATGGTAAATGTTTAGGACAATAAAAATTGTTTTTTTTGAAAAGTCTGCAACTTTCTGATTCAAAAGTAAAAATATGTATATGTTAATCCTTATTTCTTTCCAAATATATATATATATATATATATATATATATATAGCCGGACCTATAACTTGTCCTTGGCCAAAGTTTACGTTGAGAACAAAAAGAAGAAAGGATCATTCACGTTGAGAACAAAAAAAGAAAGGATCATAAAGCCAAGCATGTAATGGCCCATTATTACAAACTTTTCAAAAGTCTTCTTTCTTTTCTGAATTTATGTTACAAAAATTACTAGATGTTATTCTACCGTTTACTCTTAAAAAGATTGCTAGCTGTTTGACCACTTTTAATTAAACCAAATAGTAAACATTTATATATATATGATAACTTATTAATAATTCAGCAATAGATGTACACTTAAGTGCTGAAAATTCTTGCATATATAATGTTATTATGTCATATTTAAATAAGAACGTTTGAATACAAAACGTTTAGAATGGAAAGTATACTAAAAGCTGGCAATATATAGTATTAAAATTCACATTAATTTTTAGAGATTTCCTAATTAAAACCATTGAAATTAGCTATTCAAATTTTGAATTATATTTGAATTTTCAAAATTTAGCAATTAATGTATCTGACATTAAAGGATAATTGATTTCCTCAATTCACATAAATGAGTATTAAAATAAATATGATATATATATATATATATATTTTATAAAAAATATGCAACAATCCCCCACTTATTTTTATAAAAAATAAAAAGGTAAATATATATATATATATATAAGAACAATTTTTTCTGGGTTAAGTAGAACATTATGCATAATGAGAGTGCCAATGACTTGAACCCTCATTTAGTATTTTAGCAACATTGTTCCAAAGTTATTAGTGATCTAAGTCTTGAACTATAACTTTTTCTATGGATACAAAACATTACATCACACACATAATATTCCAGTTCTACTACGAGCTTCTAAGCCAGCACATTACAACCTTGTGCTTTATCCCAGCATCCATGAGCTGTTTAGAGAACTAGCCCCATTCTCAAAGGAAGCGGCCTCACTTCCATGCTCACTTAGGTGTGGCTATCAAGGATGTTTTTGTAACTCTAACATCCCACTCATAAGAGCTATAGTCCACATTAAGAGTTTTTAATAATTAAAACTCATCCTATATAACGTTACAAGATACATGCACGCACATCACAGGGAGGGACATGAGTATTATTACTCATACATATATTTAGTGCATGTCAATCAAACCACTCTATGATTAGTTTTTCCCTTTGAACCTAGTTCTTGGGATCTCCAGTCCCTAGGTAGGGTATCCTCATAGGTAGTTTATTCTTCTTTGGGCTTAAGTCCCATCCCCCTCGATGCTATCTAGATCTTTTCTCTAGCTAGAGCTTTAGTTAATGGATCCGCAATATTATCCTTTGTACTAATATAATCAACATTTATGGTACCATTGTTTATATATGATCTCAGAGTACTGTGTTTTCTTCTAATAGATCTGGATTTACCATTATAGTATTTATTGCGCACTCTACCAATAGTGGCAGTACTATCACAATGAATTAAGATGGGTGAGATAGGTTTCTCCCACATGGGAATTTCAGATAATAAATCTCGCAACCAACCCGCTTCTTCACTAGCTGAAGATAAGGCAATTAATTCAGCCTCCATGGTGGATTTAGCAATAATCTGTTGTTTTTTAGATTTCCAACTTATTGCTCCACCACCTATTGTAAATACATAGCCAGTGGTAGACAAAGAATCACCTGATAAGGTGTTCCAACTAGCATCACTATATCCTTCAAGAATAGCAGGATATCTTTGATATAGCAAACCATAGTGCACAATTCTTTTTAAATATCTCATTAATTGAGTCATGGCATTCCAATGCTCAAAATCAGGTTTGCTAGTAAATCTTGCTAGAACTCCTACGGCATAAGCAATATCAGGTCTAGTACAATCAGTAGCATATCTAAGACTTCCAATAATACTAGCATATTCCTTTTGATTGTAAATATCATTTTCATCTTTAGTAGGAAAAAGATGCACACTAGAGTCAAAAGGAATACTTGCAGGTTTACAATCAAAGTAATTATATTTTTTCAAAATTTTTTCTATATAATGAGATTGATCTATAAATATGCCATTTGAAGTTCTAGAAATTTTCATGCCAAGAATCACATTAGCTTCTCCTAAATCTTTCATATCAAAGTTATTTTTAAGAAGCATTTTGGTAGCATTTATAATATCCATATTAGGACAAAAAATTAGAAGATCATCAACATATAAATAAATTATAACATGAGCATCATCAAAAGTTTTATAATATATATATTTGTCACTTTCATTTCTTTTAAAACTATTAGAAAGCAAAAATTGATCAAATTTCTCATGCCACTGTCTAGGTGCTTGTTTTAAACCATATAAAGATTTTAATAATTTACATACCTTATGCTCATTACCCGGCATTATAAAACCTTCTGGTTGGTCCATGTAGATTTCTTCTTCTAAATCTCCATTTAGAAATGCCGTCTTTACATCCATTTGATATATCATCAAATTATGAATAGCTGCTATAGCAATCAATAATCTAAGAGACGTAGCTTTAGTAACAGGAGAAAAAGTATCGAAAAAATCAATATCTTCTTTTTGTTTAAAACCTTTAGCTACAAGCCTTGCGTTGAATTTTTCAATAGATCCATCAGGTTTTAATTTTCTTTTAAGTACCTATTTACATCTAATTGTTTTACAACCTGGAGGTAAATCTACAAGTTTTCAAGTATTATTAGAGATAATAGAATCCATCTCATCATTGATGGCTTCTTTCCAAAAGCCTGAATCAGGAGAAGATAAAGCTTCCTCTAAGGAAGCAGGGTCACCTTGTAAATTATACACATAATATTCAGGACCAAAAACCTTTTCAATTCTAGGTCTTTTACTCCTCCTAGGTTCAATCTCATATTCATTAACATCTTTTGACTTAGATGTTGAACATTCAAAATTCTCTTGTTGTTCAAGACTCCCACTATTTTTATATTTAAATGGAAATTTATTTTCATTCAAAATTGCATCTCTAGATTCAATTATTATATTATTATCAATATCAAAAAATCTATAAGTTGTGCTATATAAAGAATAACCCAAAAACACACATGTAGAAGCCTTTACTCCAAGTTTAGGTGTTTTAGGGTCAGGTAGCCTTACATATGCTAAACAACCCCAAACTTTGAAAAAATTCAAATTTGGTTTATATTTTTTCCATAATTCAAAAGGAGTTAAAAAAGTCTTTTTATGAGATACTTTATTCAAAACAAAATTTGCAGTTAAAACAGCTTCACTCTAAAAATATTTAGGAGCCCCAGAACTAACAAGCATAGCATTAGTTAAATTTATAAGAGTCCTATGTTTACATTCAGCTACTCCATTTGAAGATGGAGTATAAGGGGCAGTAGTCTCATGAACAACACCAAGAGATTGAATATAATTATTAAGACCAAGAGTATCATATTCTTTGTCTTTATCAGTTCTAAACCTTTTAACCTTTTTATCAAAAGTGTTCTCAACTTCTTTTAAGAAAATTGATAATTTTTCAAAAGCATCACTTTTATTTTTCATAAGATAGACATATGAATATTTTGAAAAATCATTTATAAAGGTTATAAAGTACCGATTACCTCCACATGTCAAATGTCCTTCAAATTCACAATATCACTATGGATAAGCTCTAGTAATTCAGTATTTCTTTCAATTGATTTATGAGGCTTTTGAGTAATTTTAGTCATGCTACAAATTTCACATTTTTCAAGTTCATTTTCAAGTTTAGGAATTAAACCTAAACCACTCATATTTTTCATATATTTATTATTGATATGACATAATCTACCATGCCAAACATTCACACAAGAAACAATATAAGCAAAACTCGAATTTTCATTCATCTCAACATTAAGTTTAAACATGTCATCACAAGCATAGCCTTTGCCAACAAACATTCCCTTTTTAGAGAGTATATATTGATCAGCCTCAAAGACTTGTTTGAAACCAGCCTTATTCAACAAAAAACTAGAAACTAGATTCTTTCTAATGTTAGGAACATGAAAGACATCTTTGAGCATGACTTCTCTCCCAGAAGTAAATTTGAGAAGCACCTCTCCAATACCCACAACATCAATGGTATGAGAATCACCAAGCATAATTTTCTTTTTCTCATCCAAAATGGTGTAGATCTTGAACCAATTTTTATCATAACAAACATGTCTGGTAGCCCCAGAATCAATCCACCACCGTCCTAAGCCTTCAAGAATATTAATCTCGGTAACCATAGCCACAAGAGGCTCTTCAATGACATTGGCTTGAGCCATAGGCCCATGTTTTCGAAAACGACAATTTCTAGCCGAATGTCCAGGCTTTCTACATACAAAACATACATAATTGCTATTATTAGTGTGGTTGACATTATTTGGAGCATGCTTAGGATAGTGTGCTTGGTTCTTTCTTTGATTAGAGTGGGTCTTATGTTGAGGTTGATTTCCATTTGGCCAACGTTTGAAGTTCCTTTTCTTAGGCCTTACATAGTCATTATTTTTTGCATTGGCTTTTGGCATGTTATCATTTGAAGTGATAAAATTTACCTTAGGACCATTTGTTCCATGAATTTCAACAGTTTTGTCTTGGTTTCTTGCCTCTTCCTCCACTCTCAAACGGGTGATAAGGGATTCAATGGAGAGTTCCTTTTGCCTGTGTCTCAGAACTTTGGCAAACTCCTTCCAAGATTCATGCAGCTTGTCAATGATGGCTGAAACTTGTATTTGTTCATCTACTTGAATGCCTTCAGATCGAACATTTTGTGCAATCATTTGGAGTTCATAGGATTGTTCCACCACGGACTTGCCTTCAACCATTTGAAATCTGAAAAATCGACTACATGCATATTTCTTGGATCCAGCTTCTTCTGTATCATATTTTTGATTCAATGCCTTCCATATCTTTTTGGCTGATTTGTAAGCTTGATCATAATAATCATACAAATCATTAGAAAGACAATTAAGTAAATAATTTCTATAGTAAAGATGATCCTTATCCCATTTCTTAACATCTTTTTCATGTTGAGAAAATTCTTCTTCAGTCAATTGTTCAGATTTCTTTTTCTTTGGTTTTTTCTCAGTTAACACATAAGTCACATGCAAGAGAGTAAGATAAAATAAAGTCTTTTGTCTCCATCTCTTAAAGTTAACACCACAGAAGCGGAATGGCTTATTAAGATCACCCGCTTCAGAGGAATTAGACATAACATTACCATTTTCCAAGGATGATTTTGTGTTCTCCATATCGATTTGTCTCAAAATTGTTGAAAATAAAGGAGAGATAATACCTGAATTTTCCTTGGAAAGTACACAATTTGATTTACCAAATGAGGTGGCAGAGATGAGGCGTGGACCAAGTCATTGTTTTGAGACAAATCGTGCAGTCTACGGTATATCCGATGTAGTTAGACAAATAGTTTTTGCACGTTGTCCCCAAGATACAACAGCCCAGCCACCTTTGCTGATTATCCTTACGAGCCTACACTACCCGTAAGATATAAGCTCTCAATAGTAGTTTCTTTTCCCAGAAAATTTGTAAGAAATAGAATATTTTTGTGAGTAGAAAGAAGTAATAGATGGTAAGTGTTTAGGACAATAAAAATTGTTTTTTTTTAAAAGTCTGCAGCTTTCTGATTCAAAAGTAAAAATGTGTATATGTCAATCATTATTTCTTTCCAAATATATATATAAATATATATATATATAGCCGGACCTATAACTTGTCCTTGGCCAAAGTTTACGTTGAGAACAAAAAGAAGAAAGGATCATTCACGTTGAGAACAAAAAAAGAAAGGATCATAAAGCCAAGCATTTAATGGCCCATTATTACAAACTTTTCAAAAGTCTTCTTTCTTTTCTGAATTTATGTTACAAAAATTGCTAGCTGTTATTCTGCCGTTTACTCTTAAAAAGATTGCTAGCTGTTTGACCACTTTCCATTAAACCAAATAGTAAACATTTGTATATATATGGTAACTTATTAATAATTCAGCAATAGATGTACAATTAAGAGCTAAAAATTCTTGCATATATAATGTTATTATGTCATATTTAAATAAGAACGTTTGAATACAAAACGTTTAGAATGGAAAGTATACTAAAAGCTAGCAATATATAGTATTATAATTCACATTAATTTTCAGAGATTTCCTAACTAAAACCATTGAAATTAGCTATTCAAATTTTGAATTATATTTGAATTTTCAAAATTTAGCAATTAATGTATCTGACATTAAGGGATAATTGATTTCCTCAATTCATATAAATGAGTATTAAAATAAATATGATATTGTAAGGTCCTGAATCTGCTGTAGCGGTCCTAAGATTGAAATCCACCCTTGGGCTTCACAAAGCTAAGGTCCACTCAGAATCACGGCCCAAAACAATGAAATTTGTAGAGGGGAACCCATACAACAGTGAACCATGCCGGTCCCGAGGTCCTTTCTATCCTTTGGTGTTTATCTTGTTCTTCCCCTATTACTCTGTTCCTTTTCTTCTTTCCCTTAATTGGATGCTACTATTTTCTTTTCCCCCTTTCTCTCCCCTTTTTGCCAGCCCTTTTACCATGTCCCTTTCCATCTTATTTATACCTGAGATCCATATCATCTCCACCTCACATCTCATTTCCCTCCCCCCCTTACTTGGTGACACTTGTAACTCCTTTTTACAGAAAGCACTTATGGTAAAATATCTGGAAATCCACTTTCCTGTTCAGGTCACTTCATCATTAATGCTGGAAGTAAGGCTGCTGTTTCCACATTTATTACAGTTAAGGAGGCCTGTCTATAGCATTCAATGTCTCCAGATATTTGTGATGGCCTACACCATCCGTTCACGGTTCCTCGGGTCCTCGGGCTCCGACCCGAGTAGGTTTTTCTTTAAGACACTTGCCAGTCCTCGGGACACGTCATCTTTCGGGTCTTCGGGTCCTCACAATAGCCCCTTAAAACTTATGCCAATGATTTTAGATCGTAGGATAAGTTTTAATCCACTGAATTTGCTACTTACGTGCCAAACAGTTCCCCACGTGTAGGCGTCTTTTCATGTACTAATGCACGTCCCTGGCGCTTCGGTATCCGCGATTAGTCATTTATGGCGTCAGGCGGCTTCGTGTCTGTCCACATTCTACGGCGTGATAAAAAACGTACGGTATGGATTTACTTTTTACTGAGCGGGAAAAAGACCGCGCCTTTTTCATCGCTGTATAAATATGGCCATGAGCTTTCTGAAGTTCACTTTTGCATTCTGAAGAAAGAAACCTCCCGAGGAGCACAAAGAGCGTTTTCTAAGAGGTGTGTTAGTACTCTCGCTAGTCCTCCCTTGTTACTCATCTTTACTGGTTTTTTTTTTTTATTCTTCGTACAACTCAATGGGTAGAAATGCTAAGTTAGTCGATACTGACGAGGCAAAAGCCAAGTTCAAGGCCCAATATAGGATTCCCGATGATGTAGAAATAAAACACTGTGAGGAGGGGGAATGGCTATTGTCATCCCGACCCCCCGGGTCAGTAGTGATCCCGATGATCGCTTTCATTGAGGGCGGTATGGAGATTCCCATGGGTAGGGTGACCCGAGACTTCCTTTTAAACTATAGATTGACCCCGTACCAATGCTCTAATAATGTCCTTAGGATTTTAGGGTGCGTGGATGCTTTAAACAAAAAACTAGGGACCAATTTGACGTGGCACGATGTTAATTGGATATACAAATGTCAAAAGGGGGAAAAAACTAAATTCTATATGAAGTGTAGGGTGGCCGCAGTTAGGTTGATTTCATGTTTGCCCGATTCGAGCAAGGGCATGGATGAAGATTTTCTCATCGTGTCCGGTAATTGGCATGACGAGTTGCACTGCCCCACTCAAGAGGGGGAGCCAGGTAGTACTCCCGAGGATGAAAAGAAAAACGCTAGGTTTTTTTTTTTTTTTTTTTTTTTTTTTTTTTTTTTTTTTTTTTTGCCATCTTACAAACGATGCATGTATTCTATGGCAGACGAGCACCACACAGCGCCAGCCAAACACCTAGTGAACTTCACAGATCTAAATCGCATCCTCAGGTCGGAGATCTTCCTTCACACAGACGGACAACTAAGAGCGGCTCACGTCATCCTCGGCTACAAACCGTCCACCAAACATTTTCAAAGCCCAAAGAACGTAATCCGGGCTAGGGATTCACGTCTAGCGCAAATAAACGTTGCTCTACCTGGATTTCTACCGGCTGGACCCCCACCTCGAGGAACGCAGGACGCCCAACTTACCGCATCCGTAACAGCTCAGCTCGTTTGTCCTCGGGCATCCCCCATGGTCGCCGAAGAGAAGGCTAGGGAGGAATCGCCTGAACCTCAACGGGTAGAGGCGCGTGACAAAGATTTTGAAGTCTTTTATCGCCCGGACGCTCCCAGCTCTTCTGCAGTCCACTCTTCCGGTGCAATGGGATTCGAGGAGAGGGAGCCTGACTTACTCGCCCTCTTGCAAGCCCACGCCGGGGGTTCCACACCAGCCGTGGCCGTTCCTCCCCGCCCTATCACGCCGGCAATATCTCAATCGGCACACGTGGATGGGGTAGAGAGAAAAATAAAGAAAGGGCAAGGGAGCAAACACTCAGTCGAACCCGAGGAAGGGGAAGTCACCGAACCCCCTACCAAGGAGGCCCGAGTGAGTAAAAGCCATTCCAAGAAGTCTAGCCATGCGGGGACTTCAAAAGATATGGGGGCTGACCAGACCAAAAGGCCTTCCGCTTGGCGTCCGTCTTTCATTCTCAGTACCGGGAGCCCCGTTCTCGACGATGCCAACCTTAGAGACCCGCAAAAAGGGAGCTCCAGGTTGGTAGCGGAGTGTTTGGAGAAGGCCCTATGTCTCCCTGAGGACATGGCCGAGTTGCGATCCTTCCGGAAAAGGGAGGTCTTTCTTTCGTTGAAGCAGGACCTAGCTAAGGTACACCCCTCTCACAATCCCCCGAACCTACTTTTGGTATCTGCTCCTTCTCTTTATCCACCAATTTAAGCTTAACACATGTTTCTTACAGGCCGTCCAGGCATCCTTCATGGCCGAGGAATGGGTGGATCACTATTTGGACTTAAGTCGAAAGGCTGAACACAACACAGAGGTTGCGGTGAAGGCCCAATCCGAGGCGGAACAAAAACTAAAGGATACCTTGGGCAAACTTACTGAGGTGGAAAAGGCGCACAAGAATGCTGAAGCTGCTCTTGAAGGTTTTGAGAAGCAGGCCAATGTTGCCCTAGAGGCACAGAAAAGCGCCCAAAATCGCCTTGCGCTTACAGTCGTTGAGCTGAAGCAAGTTACCCAACGACTGGAAGCCAAGGAGCAGGAGAAGGCTGAGGCAGAACAAGCTGCTTATGACGCCGGGATGAAGAGGGCGTCGAAGAGCCTCACGGCTCAGCTCCGAGGCGTGGCCCGTACCTTTTGCTCAGAGGTTTGGGGTTATGCTCTGGACGCGGCAGGAGTCCCTGCTGACTCGGAACTTCGTGACCCGAGCAACATTCTCTACCCGCCCGCCCTGAAACTAGCGCCTCAGGTGGATCCCAGTCCCGTTCATTCACCTTCGGCCCTCCCTCCAGAGCAAGATCCCCAACCTCTCGCCTCCCCGGGTCAAGACAAAGCACAAACTCTCCCATCCCCGCCCGAGGTGATTGCTGTGGAGGACGAGGAAGAGGTGGCCGAAATAGCGTTGACAAAGAGGAAGAAAAAAGATAAGCAGAAGGAAAAAGAAACAAAGGAGCATGAAGATAAACAGGCTTCTACTTGAAGCGCTTGTCTTAGGTTTTTGTTGTCTTTTGTAATAGGACATCCTTTATAATTGTAACCTTGTTTTGGAAAGAGAACACTGGATGGGAATTCTCTTATATTTAACGAAATTTTTGTTTAGATTTAATGACATGAAATGTCGTTTGTACTTCTCATTTATTTCATATATTTCTTACTGTACGTTGGTGCCATTACTTTTCTTGCCTTTACTGCCTTGAATCCGTTCTTGTGAGTATCTCTATTTATCCTTTTTTTTTTTTTTTTTGGAATGTTAGCCCACATTACATTAGTATCCCGCAACACCCCTTTAAATCGGCCTGGCCATTATAACGGGGTTTAGGCCGTGCTTGCGCTTAAATTTAATTCTAGCGTTTAAAGGACTCCATGATCGTAGCAATTTCCCCTAGACAACTTTTAGCTAATCAGGTAGCTTCAACACTTAAATAATTTTACCATGATGTTATGTTTCCCTAGGCTTGTGGCCTAAGGAGCCACACAAGTCCTCGACTCGTTTCAACACTTAGATAATTTCATCATGATGTTAATTTTTCCTAGACCCGTGGCCCGAGGAGCCAAGCAAGTGCTAGGTTCAGTTTAACACTCAAAGATTTTTGCACGATGTTAATTTTCCCTAGACCCGTGGCCCGAGGAGCCAGTCAAGTACTAGGTTCAGTTTAACACTCAAAGATTTTTGCACGATGTTAATTTTCCCTAGACCCGTGGCCCGAGGAGCCAGTCAAGTACTAGGTTCAGTTTAACACTCAAAGATTTTTGCACGATGTTAATTTTCCCTAGACCCGTGGCCCGAGGAGCCAGTCAAGTACTAGGTTCAGTTTAACACTCAAAGATTTTTGCACGATGTTAATTTTCCCTAGACCCGTGGCCCGAGGAGCCAGTCAAGTACTAGGTTCAGTTTAACACTCAAAGATTTTTGCACGATGTTAATTTTCCCTAGACCCGTGGCCCGAGGAGCCAGTCAAGTACTAGGTTCAGTTTAACACTCAAAGATTTTTGCACGATGTTAATTTTCCCTAGACCCGTGGCCCGAGGAGCCAGTCAAGTACTAGGTTCAGTTTAACACTCAAAGATTTTTGCACGATGTTAATTTTCCCTAGACCCGTGGCCCGAGGAGCCAGTCAAGTGCTAGATTCAGTTTAACACTCAAAGATTTTATTACTCCTCCCGTAGACACAAACAGAAAGTAATAGGTATGGATTGTTCTCCACAAAAACAGCTACTTTTTCATTACTAATAATAATAACGCCGTAAGTTATTTACATTCCACGGACGAGGTACAACTTTCTCATCCAAGTCTTCCAGGCGGTAAGCCCCAATCCCAGCAACAGACGTAATTCTATAGGGTCCTTCCCAATTTGGCCCTAGCTTTCCCCACGCTGGGTTTTTCGTTGCCCCCACTACTTTTTTCAGCACCAAGTCCCCGGGTACTAGGGGTCTTGATTTCACCCCCTTGTCATATGTTTGTTTAAGCTTCTGCTGATAATTGGCCAACCTTACGCTGGCTATCTCCTTCCTCTCCTGCATGGTGTCCAGACTATCTAGCAACGACCGGTTATTCTCCTCCACTCCATACTGTTCTGTCCTCAACGTTGGCTGAACGGATTCCAGAGGGATTACTGCCTCCATTCCATATGTCATTGAAAAGGGGGTTTCCCCGGTTGACCTCCGGGGTGTGGTGCGGTAAGTCCATAGCACATGGGGCAATTCTTCCACCCACTTGCCTTTGACATCATCCAACATTTTCTTTATCCCGGCTAGGATGACCTTATTAGTAGCCTCCGCCTGACCATTCCCTTGTGGGTATGCTGGCGTCGAATACCCATTTCTTATGCCCATCGTCCCGCAGTACCTACGAAAGGCTTTGCTGTCAAACTGAAGCCCATTGTCCGATATCAACGTGTGGGGGATTCCGAACCTTGTTACTATATTTTTCCATACGAATTTCTTCGCATCAACATCCCTAATACTAGCCAAAGGTTCAGCCTCTATCCACTTAGTGAAATAATCCGTACCAACGAGGAGCCATCTTCGGTTCCCAGGGGCCCGAGGAAATGGTCCAACAATGTCCAAGCCCCACTGGGCAAAGGGCCATGGGCTGGAAAGCGGATTTAGGACACCCCCAGGTTGGTGCACGTTCGGAGCGTATCGTTGACACTGATCACACTTTTTAACATAGTCCTGGGCGGTTTTTTGCATATTCGGCCACCAATATCCTTGGGTCAGGGCCCGATGTGCCAAGGATCTCCCCCCAGTGTGGCTTGCACACGTGCCCTCGTGCAACTCTTCCAATATAGACTCTACGGCCTCCGGATGTACACACAGCAGGTACGGTCCCGAGTACGACCGTTTGTATAGTTTTTGCCCTTCTGACAGCCAGTACCGAGGAGCTGCTCGGCGTACTTTTTCCGCAGCCATCTTGTCCTCGGGCAATATTCCCTGCTTTAAATAAGTCACCACTGGATCCATCCAGCTCGGTCCTACGTGAATACTATGAATCCCGGTTGCCGGCGTGTTTTCAAGACTAGACGTCATCATGTCCTCAACCAAGACCACCCGAGGGAGCTTCGACCCCAAGGAAGTGGCTAGCATAGCCAATGAGTCGGCGTGAGCATTCTGCCCTCTGGGAATTTGTTCGACCGTAACCGTTTTGAATAGACACAACACAGCCTTCACCTTCTCAAGGTATTTCTGCATTCTTTCATCCCGAGCCTCAAAATCTCCTTTGATGTGCCCAACAACTAGTCGGGAGTCGCTGAAGAGCTTCACCACCTCTCCTCCCAAATGTTTAACTAACTTCGCTCCAGCCAAAACTGCCTCGTACTCGGCTTCGTTATTGGTGGCAGCGAATCCCAACCTCAATGACCTTTCTATGACCAACTTCTCCGGAGTAACCAACACAATGCCCACGCCTGATCCTTTCCGGTTAGATGCTCCATCCGTATAAATTTCCCACGGGTGAGTTAAATCGGGCGCCATCGTCGTGATGGCGAGGACCATCTTATCCTGCTGCAAGTTAGCATCTGTAAATTCAGCAACAAAATCGGCAAGGACTTGTCCCTTGATAGCAGTGCGGGGCATGTACTTGACATCATACGCCCCCAATCTGGTTGCCCACTTCGCGACTCGACCCGTATAGTCTGACTTCCTCATAAGAGCCTGCAATGGCAATTGTGTGAGCACGACTACGGTGTGAGCTTGAAAATAGTGGGGGAGTTTTCTCGTGGCATGCACAACTGCCAAGATTGCTTTCTCCAGGGGTAAATAATGCGTTTCTGCTTCCTGTAGAGACTTACTAATATAATACACCGGGCTTTGAATCCCATCTACGCTGCGCATCAATACTAGGCTAACAGCATATTCTGTGACTGCCAAATAGGCATACAACACCTCTTCTTTCTCGGGTCGGGATAGTATCGGCGGACTAGCGAGATATTGCTTCAAATCGGCAAAAGCCCGGACGCAATCGTCCGTCCACTGAAAGTCCTTCCACTTGTGTAAGAGTTGATAAAATGGCCTGCACCTGTCCGCGGACCGGGAGATGAACCTATTTAGGGCTGCAGCCATCCCAGTGAGTTTCTGCACCTCCTTGGGATTTCGCGGTGGATGCAAGTCCATAATCGCTTTAATCTGGTCGGGATTAACTTCAATCCCCCGGTGAGTGATCATATACCCGAGGAACTTTCCCGAGCTGACCCCGAAGGAACATTTTGAAGCATTCAAGCGCAGCCGATGCCTTCTCAACACCGAAAAAGTCTCCTCCAAATCCTCCAAGTGGTCTACTGCCCTCTTACTTTTTATCACCATATCGTCAATATAGGCCTCCATATTTCGTCCCAGCTGTCCTTCAAACATTCGGGTCACCATCCTTTGATAAGTTGATCCTGCATTCTTAAGACCAAAAGGCATTACCCGATAATGATAATTTCCGCTAGGAGCTCGAAAAGCTGTTTTTTCCTGGTCAGACAATGACATGGGAATCTGGTGGTATCCCTGGAATGCATCCAAAAAACTCATCCGAGGGTGCCCTACAGTAGCATCCACTAACTGATCAATCCTGGGAATGGGAAACGGATCCTTCGGACAGACCTTGTTCAGGTCGGTGAAGTCTACACAAACTCGCCACTTGCCGCTTTTCTTTTTGACCACTACTGTGTTGGCGAGCCACTCGGGGTAAAAAACCTCTTTAACGGCTCCAGCCAGCTTCAGCTGGTTTAATTCTTCCCGCATAGCATCGGCATGTTCACAGGACATGCGCCGAGGAGGTTGCTTACGGGGAACGGCCCTGGGATCAACATTTAAACGATGACAGATAAACTCTGGATCAATTCCGGGTACATCGTATGTTGTTCAAGCAAAAACATCAATATTTGCCTTTAAGAATTCCAATAACTTGTCTTTTTCGGCATCAGGCAACTGAGAACCCACGCGGAAATGCCTCCCGCCTTCTCCTATTGAGATCTCCTGAAGGTCCTCGGTGGTAACTTCCATCCCTAAGGCACTTCCTTCCCCAACAGGATTCTTTGATTACTACAAGGTCCCTTGACCTATCTCTTCTTCTTTAACCCCGGATGTCTTGGTGATTGCCATTACCAGGCACTGCCTGGCTGTCAGCTGATTGCCTAACAATACCCCCACCTGCCCACCTGTGGGGTATTTAACCCTCACGTGTAAAGTAGATGATACCGCGCCCATAGAATGCAGCCACGGCCGAGCTAATATTGCAGTGTAGGGCGAATAGGCCTTGATAACTATGAAGTTAACCTGTACTTCCTTTTCCCCCACCCGAACAGGCAAAGTAATCGTTCCCTGGGGGACAACTGTTTTCCCATCAAAGCCTATTAATGGAGAATCATATGTCTTGAGGTCCTCGGCCTTCAATCCCAAGCCATCGAACAGATCGGGATACATAATCTCAGCTCCGCTTCCTTCATCCACCAGGACCCGCTTGACATCGAATCCACCGATTCTAACGGTGACTACCAAGGCATCGTCGTGTGGTTGAATAGTCCCCTCTTTATCTTCCTCGGAGAATCCCAAAACAGGAGTTGGGGCCAACCTCATCTTTTTGCTGCTGCGGTTGTCCAAACACTCGGCACCACCTTCCATGCTATTTTGTACGGACATGACCCGAAAAGAAGTGGTGCCTTCCCCCCTTGGTTTGGCTAGGATTACATTGATAGTTCCCAAGGCCGGCCGAGCAACATTGTCAGGTCGGGCCCCTCCACTACGCTGGACTTGCCCCCCCGGCTGCACCAAGAAATGATTGATCTTTCCCGCCCTGGCCAATTGGTTCAAATGGTCCCGTAATGTTCTACACTGTTCCGTGGTGTGCCCATTATCCTGGTGATAATGACAATGGAGGTTTTGGTTTCGCTCGGATGGGTCTCCATTCATCCTATTAGGCCAACGGAAATAAGGTTCATCCCGTATTTTCTCCAATATCTGATGCACCGGCTCTTTGAATAAGGCGTTAACCATGGGAGCCCTAGATGCTGGTGGGTGTCCCACAAAATCTCTCCTGGGTTGATTGCCCTGGTAACCCCCACCCCTCGAATCCTTCTTCTCGGGGAACTGTCTTGCCTTACTCTTACTTCGCATCTGATCTTCCTCTACCCGTTTATACTTATCAATGCGATCCATGAGTTGGCGCATATTCACCGCCGTTTTCATCACCAGAGATTTTCTTAAGCCATGATCGGTCGGGAGTCCCACCTTGAAGGTCCTCACTGCAACATCTTCCACGTCCCCATCAATCTCATTGTATGTCTCCCAGTATCTATCTGAATATGTTTTGAGAGTCTCGCCTTCTCTCATGGCCATTGACAGCAAAGCATCTAAAGGCCTCGGCACCCTGCTGCATGTCATAAACCGTGCGCCAAACGCTTTTGTTAATTCCTCATAGGATCCTAACGATTCTTCCTTCAAAGCATCAAACCATCTCATGGCCACCGGTCCCAAACTGGACGGGAATACCTTACACATCAGCGCCTCATTGCGTGAATGGACTGCCATCTTTTGGTTAAAATGGCTCACATGTTCCACGGGATCAGTTCTTCCGTTATAAATGGCAAAGGTGGGCTGCGAGAACCTATGAGGCAACCTTGCCCGGTTTATCCACCTCGCGAATGGGGATTTGGAAATCTGCCTTAAGGCCTTACTCATAGCATCATTCCCCGTGCCCTGGTATGACCACCCCCCAACATGCTTATCTCCACCACCTTTAACCCGGTCAAATACGCTCGTACTGGGACGAGTTTTGTCCGTGGAAGACTCGGACTCCCTGCCATCGCCTTCCTCCTCATCGGCCTCTGGACTATCACTGGACGAAGAGGGGGAGTTTCGCCTAGCCTTTCGCTTCCGTTTTAACTTTCTTCGCAGGCGATCTATTTCTGACTGCATTTTTCGCATCTCCTCGTCCCGAGAGGTCCGGTCGGCCGTAGCTGATGGTCTTCCCCGTTCTTGCCCATTAGGACGTGACTCCACTACCACACTTGGCGTACCATTTCTCTGGTGATTTTCGTTCTGCGAACCTAATGACTCCTCCCTCTCTTGATTTAAACTTGCCATTGGTCCTCCAGACAGCACGCTCTACTTTGTTGTTTCCCACAGACGGCGCCAATTGTAAGGTCCTGAATCTGCTATAGCGGTCCTAAGATTGAAATCCACCCTTGGGCTTCACAAAGCTAAGGTCCACTCAGAATCACGGCCCAAAACAATGAAATTTGTAGAGGGGAACCCATACAACAGTGAACCATGCCGGTCCCGAGGTCCTTTCTATCCTTTGGTGTTTATCTTGTTCTTCCCCTATTACTCTGTTCCTTTTCTTCTTTCCCTTAATTGGATGCTACTATTTTCTTTTCCCCCTTTCTCTCCCCTTTTTGCCAGCCCTTTTACCATGTCCCTTCCCATCTTATTTATACCTGAGATCCATATCATCTCCACCTCACATCTCATTTCCCTCCCCCCCTTACTTGGTGACACTTGTAACTCCTTTTTACAGAAAGCACTTATGGTAAAATATCTGAAAATCCACTTTCCTGTTCAGGTCACTTCATCATTAATGCTGGAAGTAAGGCTGCTGTTTCCACATTTATTACAGTTAAGGAGGCCTGTCTATAGCATTCAATGTCTCCAGATATTTGTGATGGCCTACACCATCCGTTCACGGTTCCTCGGGTCCTCGGGCTCCGACCCGAGTAGGTTTTTCTTTAAGACACTTGCCAGTCCTCGGGACACGTCATCTTTCGGGTCTTCGGGTCCTCACAGATATATATATATATATATATATATTTTATAAAAATATCCAACATGTTTATTTAATTTATATATGAATAAATATGGTTATATATTTATTAACTTATATAATATATTATTATTTGGCTATTTATAATTTTATAAGTAGATTTATATGTTAATTTATATTCATTGAAAAATTATTTATTACTCTTGGAGTAGAGTAACCTAAATATTCTTTCTTTTCACATAATTAATAGTCAAAGAACTCTCATCATGAATTTAATTGATGAGACGTTTCATTTGTGAGATGAGGAAATATCAACATAATATATAATTATCATTATTAAAAAATTATATTTGTTTGTTTTGCATGGCCATGTTAGAAAAAATAAAATCTATTAACTAGCAAAAAGAAAGTGGCATTCACAAAAATATTGTGGCACTCGTTTTGTGTTTGCTAGTTAATAGATCATTGCCACATTACATGGCCATGCCAAACAAACAGACCTTCCTGTTTTTCTTTAAAATCTTTTTCTTTTTCTCTTTCTCTGTTTAAGCTCTCAGCTGCAAAATTATCAAGATTATGAATAAATGGAATCCATGATGCTAAGTGCTTAATTTATAGCCTTTTAAAAAGCTGTACCTAAATAAAGTGAGCTTAAAAAGCTGCCTTTAAAAAATATATATAGTTTCAAAACCCCTTAAACAAAAATTAACCTCAAAAAATTATCTAGGATAACCTATATATATTACCACTCTCTCTCTTTCTCTCCCTTCAATCATGCATGTTGGAGTAGTGATTGCCTTATGCCTTATAGCTTGTTTGGATGGAGGAGTAGAGGGGAGTAGAATAGAAGAAGGGAGAGTAAGTTAAATTACTTTTTTTAGATGTTTTTTAAGGGAGGAGGGTAAGAGATTTAGAAGAATTTTAACTACTTCTAATCTCTCATTTTTAATTCTCCCAAATTGGAGAGATTTAGTGGGATAGTAAAGCATAGAAATGTTTGATCAAATAAATTACCAAATTTACCCTTACCATATTAACAAAATTACAATCTATGAAAATGCTAATTACTCCACTCTCCTTTATGCTATGTTTGGATGTTGGGAAAAGGAGGGGGAGTAGAGTAGAGGGAGTGAGAGTAATTAAATTATCTTATTTGGATGTTTTTTAAGGAAGGAGGAGGGGGGGCTTTGGAGGGTTTAAACTATTTCTAACTTCTCATTTTTAATTCCTCAAAATTGGAGAGATTTGGAAGAAGAGTGGAGTATGAAAATGCTTGACCAAATGAATTACTAAATTTGACCTTACTATATTAACAAAATTACAAATGAAAAGGCTAATTATTCCCTTCTCCTTTACTTAATTTTAAAAATATTTAAACAAGGTGGATGATAACTATTCCCCTCTACTCTCTTCTCCACTACTCTCCTTTCCTCTACTCTCCTCTTTCTCAAAATTTCCAAACGTAGCATTACTTAAATTTAAAAATATCCAAATAAGGTGGAGGATAATCATTCCCCTTTACTTTCCTTCTTACTACTCTCCTCCACTCTACTCTCCTCTCCTATCCCTCCAAACTTCCAAACATAGCATTAATTGACATGTTCACCACTTATAATTCTGGAATGTAAAATGGGAACACATGGTTTTGACATTTGATTAATGCTGCCTAAAAGAAAAGGCTTAAGAGTAGAAATACACAAACTATGGAAGTTATGTTCTTTATGTATATCTCATTTACCAACATATGCATGCTTATTAGGAATGGCAACGGATCGGGTTCGGGCCGGGTTTTTCTATATCCAAACCCGACCCGCGGGCCTACTGTTATAATCTAAACCCGGCCCATTTAATAAACGGGTTTTTTTCCCACCCCAAACCCGCCCCGTCGGGCCCCCGCCGGCCCCGTCCCTCATGCTTAGCCCAGCTCAAAATTAGAAACAAAAATTTTGATTTATCATTTTTCATCCCAAAATCACAAACACATACACAAATCCAAACACAATCACAAACATAACACAGAAATCACAAACACAGATTTTAGATCTATGATTTTCCCTTTCAAAATCACAAACAAAACACAAATTTCAGATCTATAATTTTCATTTTTCCCTTTCAGAAATCATAAACACAAACACAAACACAAAACTCACATGACTGAGGCTAACCGAACCCAGAAAAAAAAAGGGAAAAAAAAAAGAAAAAAGAAAAAAAATGGAGAACGAGGTGGAGTCAGGAGTGAGCCATGTCACGCTTGTAGCCATGGGCGAGGAAGATGAGAGGAGTAGAGGATTGTGCAACATGCGAGATCGGCGACGACGAGGATGAAACGGAGTTGAGAAAGTAGAGAGCTTGGGACCGGCAACACTGATAGAGCTTGGGACGGCAGCGAAGGCTTGGGACGGTGGCGAGAGTTGGACCGGCAGTGAGAGGTTGGGCAGTTGGCCAAAGGTGAGATTGAGAGTGAGTGAGATTGTGATTTGTGAGTGAGAGAGTGAGATTGTATGAGTGAGACTGAAGAGAATAGAGATGAAAGAGGCCGATTATGTGAACTGAAATGAAATGAGGATGAGTAATATATTTTTTAGGGTTTATAACATTATATATATATATATATATGAGGGTATTTTAGGAGTTATAAATTATATATAACCGGGTCGGGTCAGGTCTGGGCTGGATTTTTTAAAAATCCGAACCCGACGGGGACCCAGTTCGGATTTAAAAAAAAAACCCATACCCGACCCATTCCTTATCGAACCAGGTAAAACCCAGCCCATTAGGGTCGGGCTAGACCGAGTACCCGCGAGTCGGGTAGAAATTTCCATCCCTAATGCTTATTATAATTTTGTTTGATTTTTGTGATCGAGTTGCATGTGTAGAAAAGGACAAAAAAGCATTTGCAAATATTCACTTTCACATGTTGTGACATTTTACAATCAAGTTTGAAGAATTTGAAGAGTTAAAACCCATATATATAGCTCGAATTTACTGATTGCTAGGCTAGAAAGAATGGTTCAAATATTTCTTGAATTAATGAATTACATTTTCAAATAAAAATATGAGGATGTAAAAAGAACTAAAAATACTCATGCTGTTCAATAGACAATTAAATAGAGAGTTTGGTCAGTGCATTACTAACTTGGAGTTTCTCGTTGCAGCTCTTGACCAGCCTTCATAAAGATCCTGAGGATATGATAAACTACCTAATTAAAACAACAAGCTTATGTAATGTTCATCCTTGAACTTATTGTTGAGATGGACCGCACGATAGTCCAATCCATTTTCAAGCTCATTATTGACCTCTTATATAGCTCAGGCTTTATCAGCCACGTCATGAAAAGCATAAAGGTGTTTTTCTGTCTAATTGCTTGCAAGAATTATTGAAAATTTACCTAATTTCTTAAATAAATAAAAGTTGGCTTGTGCATAGTAATATTTATACATGCTGCCAATGTTTCATTTATGAGGAGCACATCATGTTACCAAATTTTAGTGTCCAGAGGTTCAGAAAATGTTGCTTAGAGTTTGAGGACATCCTTCAATCAAAAATAGGGGTAGTGAGCTCATTACACCAAAATAAGTCTATTACATTGAGTGTTTATATATATATATATATATATATATATATATAAAAGATAGAAATTATACTCTAGCCTAATCTATGTGTATATGTGTGTGAAACTCCCTCTTGGAGACTTGAACCCCGACCCTTGCCCCTCACACCTCACAAGCGCTTATATTTGTGAAATGACCATATTAGTACAACAAAATTAGTATTACATTGAGTGTTAATATAACAAAATTAGTATAGTAGTTGTGAGGACCCGAGGACCCAAGGACCAACGAATAGTTTACAAGAAGTCCTGTTCAAGATTGAGACCGAAGACCCGAGGAACCTTCGGCAATAAGCGTAAGCCCTAAAAATATCTGGAAGTATTGAATGCTGAAGATAGAGCTTTTTGATTGCATTAAATGAAGAAGTAGCAGCCTTATCAGTAGCATTAAGAAGGAAGTGACCTGAACAGTGTACTTGGCATCTAGATAGCTCACAGCCACCATTTGCTGCCAAAGAGGGACACAAGTGTCACCAGATGGAAGTGGTTAGGTGAAAGATGAAGGGTTGAGATGACAAGAGCGAGAGGTATAAGTAGAAGGAAGAAATACACAGTGGGGGGATCAGCGAAAAAAGGGAGAAGAAAGAAGAAAAAAGGACTGAGACTTAGAAGAAGTATCAAGAACTATGATATTCAAGAGAAAGTTTAGGGTCTAGAAGTCCTCGGGGCACACTAGTTCATTGTTGTGTTGTTCCCTCTCTACAAATTTTATTATTATGGGCCAAAGATCATTGTGGGCTTTAGCCTTTCATCATTGAAAGGTGGGCTTTGGTTTCACTTTGGGATCTTGGACTTTACAATTGGCGCCGTCTGTGGGAACAACAAGATGGAACGTGCTATCTTGAGGATAAATGGCGAGTGTAAGCCAAGATAGGGAGGGGTCAATAGGTTCGTAGAGTGAAAATCATCAAAGGAATGATACTCCAAGTATAGTGGTGGAATCAAATCGTAGTGGTCAAGCATGGAGAAGTCTTTCATACACTGGAGATTGAGCCTCTCATGATGAGGATATGTGGAGGATATAATCGAAAATAGATTATTTACGAAGGAAGTTGAAGCGAAGGCGAAATGATAAACGGAGCTCCTCCTCTTCGTCTAGTGATAATTCGGAGTTTACTAAAGAGAAAGGTGATCATCAGAGGTCCAGATCTCCTCCTGATAAATCCCACCCTAGTTCAGGTGCGTTGAATAAGTCTAAGAAGGGCGGGAATAAACGTGCTGGGAGATAGTCATATAAAGGCACGGGGAATGATGCTATGAGTGAGACCTTGAGATAGATTTCCAAATCTCCATTTGTGAAATGGATAAATAGGGCAAGACTACCCCACAGATTTTTCCAGCCCACGTTTGCTATTTATAATGGTAGGACTGACCCCATGGAGCATGTAAGTCACTTCAACCAAAAAATGGCGATCAATTCGCATAACGAGGCGCTGATGTGTAAGGTTTTCCCATCCAGCTTAGGACCGGTGGCCATGAGATGGTTTGATGCTCTGGAGAAGGGATCATTGGAATCTTTTGAGGAATTGACAAAGGCATTTGGCACACGATTTATAACATGTAGCAGGGTCCCAAAGCCTTTAGATGTGTTGTTATCGATGGCAATGAGGGAAGGCGAGACTCTTAAAACTTATTCCAATAGGTATTAGGAGACCTATAACGAGATTGATGGCGATGTGGAAGAGGTCGCGGTAAGAACTTTTAAGATGGGGCTCCTAACTAAACATGAGCTGAGAAAGTCTCTGATAATGAAAACTGCTGTGAATATGTGCCAACTCATGGATCGCATAGGTAAGTACAAACGGGTAGAAGAAGATCAAATTCAGAGCAAGGATAAAGTAAAAATGTTCCCGGAGAAAAAAGATTCACGGGGTGGGGGTTATCAAGGCAATCAGCTTAGGAGAGATTTCTTGGGTCATTCACCCTTACCACGGGCGCCCACAGTTAATGTGTTATTCAAAGAGCCAATATATCAAATATTGGAGAAAATACAGAATAAACCTTATTTCAGATGGCCTAGCAATATGAATGGGGATTGGGGATGCATCCCAGAGAAATTAGAGCCTTCATTGTCATTACCACCAAGACAAAGGGCACACCGCGGAGCAATGCAAGACGTTGCGTGATCATTTGAACCAATTGGCTAGGGTGAGAAAACTCAATCACTTCTTGTCCCAACCGGGAGGACAGTTGCAGCGTAATGGAGGTGGTCGACTTGACAATGCTACTCGGCCAACACTGGGCACCATCAATATAATTTTTGCAAAGCCAGGGGGAGAACGCGCAACACCCTCTAGGATCATGGCCGTGCGGGGTGGCTTGGAGGATAGGGCACAAGAGCTGGGTAATCAAACTAGTAAGAAGATGAAGTTGACGCTAATTCCTACCTTGGGATTCTCCGAGGAGGACAAAAAGGGAACATTTCAGCCGTATGATGACGCCCTGGTGGTCACTGTTCGGATTGGGGGGTATGATGTAAAGCGAGTTTTGGTAGATGAGGGAAGTGGGGCTGAGATCATGTATCCCGACCTATTCAACGGTCTGAAACTAAAGGCCGAGGACCTTGAAGCATATGATTCACCACTAGTGGGCTTCGATGGAAAGCCGGTAGTCCCTTAGGGAATGATTAGATTGCATGTACAAGTAGGAAATGAAGAGGTATAGGTCAGCTTCATAGTTGTAAAGGCCTATTCACCTTATACGGCTATCTTGGCTAGGCCATGGCTTCATGCCATGGGGGCGGTATTGTCTACCTTGCATGTGAAGGTCAAGTATCCCACTCATGGACAGGTAGGGGTGTTGTCAGGCAGTCAATCAATGGCGAGGCAATGCTTGGTGTCGGCGATTACTAAGACAACTGGCAATGCGGAAGCAGGAGCAAGTCAGAAGACCTTATAGCAATCAAAGAACCTTATTGAGGGAGAAGACACTGCGGGGGTTGCAGATTCAAGAGATATTGATAGGAGAAGAGGAGGGGAGGTATTTTCAAGTGGGTTCTCAATTACCTGACGCAGAAAAAGTAAATTTAGTAGAATTTTTGAAGACCAATATCGATGTCTTTGCTTGGACAACGTACAATGTACCAGGAATTGATCCAGAATTTATCTGCTATCAGCTGAATGTTGATCCCAAGGCCGTCCCCCGTAAACAGCCTCTCTGGCAAATGTTCTATGAGCATGCCAAAGCTATACGGGAAGAGGTAAATAAGCTGAAACACGCGGGAGCTATTAAAGAAATTTTTTACCCCGAATGACTTGCTAACACCGTGGTGGTTCAAAAGAAGAGCGGCAAGTGGAGAGTTTGTGTGGATTTTACCGACCTGAACAAGGCGTGTCCAAAAGAACCTTTCCCCATTCCCAGAATTGACCAATTAGTTGATGCCACTGTAGGGCATCCTCGGATGAGTTTTTTAGATGCCTTTCAAGGCTATCACCAGATTCCTATGTTAATATCCGACCAGGAGAAGACTGCTTTTCGGGCTCCCAGTGGTAATTACAATTATCGGGTGATGTCTTTTAGTCTAAAAAACGCTGGATCTACTTATCAGAGAATGGTGACCTGAATGTTTGAAGCACAGTTGGGGTGAAATATGGAGGCTTATATTGATGATATGGTGATAAAGAGTAAGAGGGTAGAGGATTACTTGGATGATTTGGAAGAAACGTTTTCAGTGTTGAGAAGGCATAAGCTGCGCTTGAACGCTTCCAAATGTTCATTTGGAGTTAGCTCGGGAATGGCAGCAGCCTTAAATAGGTTCATCTCTCGATCCGCAAACAAATGCCGACCATTTTATCAACTCCTGCATAAGTGGAAAGACTTTCAGTGGACTGACGACTGTGCCCATGCTTTTTATGACTTAAAGTAGTATTTAGCTAGCCCACCGATATTGTCCAGACCTGAGAAGGAGGAGGTGTTATACGCCTACTTGGCGGTCACGGAGTATGCCGTCAGCCTGGTCTTAGTGCGCAATGCGGATGGAGTTCAAAAACCTTTGTATTATGTAAGTAAATCTCTACAGGAAGCAGAAACACATTATTTACCTTTGGAAAAGCGATGCTAGCTGTTGTACATGCTACAAAAAAACTCCTCATTATTTTTAGGCTCACACAGTAGTCGTGCTCACCCATTTGCCTTTGCAAGCTCTCATGAGGAAATCGGATTACACGGGTCGCGTTGCAAAATGGGGGACAAGGCTGAGAGCGTATGATGTCAAATATATGCCTCGTACCGCCATCAAGGGTCAGGTTCTGGCTAATTTTGTGGCAGAATTTACTAATAGTAACTTCTAACAGGAAAACATAGTTCTAACAGTTGTGGCTGCGGTGCCTAATTAGGCCCTTCCGTGGGAAGTTTATATTGATAGAGCATCCAACCGAAAAGGAGCAGGAATTGGGATCATGATGGTCACACCTGAAAGGCTGATTATCAAAAGATCACTAAAGTTGGGGTTTGTAGCCACTAATAACAAAGCCGAGTATGAAGCTCTTCTGACAGGAGCCCAACTAGTTAGACACTTGGGAGGAGAAGTGGTGGAATTTTTTTGTGATTCCCGATTAATCGTCGGGTAAATCAATGGGGAGTTTGAAGCTCGGGATGAGAGAATGCAAAAATACCTTAATAAGGTGAAGGGTGTGATGAACTTATTTAAAACTGTCACAGTCAAACAAATCCCCAGAGGACAGAACGCGCATGCTGATTCATTAGCTATGTTAGCCACCTCTTTGGGGTCAAAGCTTCCTCGGGTAGTATTGGTAGAAGACATGATGTCGTCTAGTCTTACCAGCACTCATGCAGTAGGAATTCAAAATATTCAAGTAGGGCCAAGCTGGATGGACCCCATTGTGACTTATTTAAAACAAGGAATATTGCCCGAAGACAAGGTGGAGGCGGAAAAGGTACAAAGGGCTACCCCCCGCTACTGGGTCTTCGAGGAACAGAAGTTATACAAAGGCTTCTACTCGGGACCATACCTCCTGTGTGTGCATCTCGAAGCCGTTGAGCCCATACTAGAAGAATTGCATGAAGACATGTGTGGAAGTCACAAGGGGGAAAGATCCTTAGCTCATCGGGCTTTGACCCAAGGGTACTGGTGGCCGAATATGCAAAAAACCTCCCAAGATTACGTTAAAAAATGTGATTAGTGTCAGAGGTATGCACCAAACGTGCACCAACTAGGCGGAGTCCTAAACCCGTTATCAAATCTGTGGCCATTTGCTCAGTGGGGCTTGGATATCATTGGCCCCTTTCCCCGAGCAACCGAAAACCGAAGATGGCTCCTCGTCGATACCGATGATTTTACTAAGTGGGTGAAGGTTGAGCCGCTGGCTAGCATTAGAGATGTAGATGCAAAAAAATTCATGTGGAAAAGCATAGTGACTCGATTTGGAATCACGCATACGCTGATATCGGATAATGGACTTCAGTTCGATAGCAAGGCTTTCCGAAGGTATTGCGGGACTATGGGGATAAGGAATGGGTATTCGACGCCAGCGTATCCACAAGGAAATAGTCAAGCGGAGGCCACTAACAAGGTCATTCTTGCCGGGTTAAAAAAGAGGTTGGATGATGCCAAAGGCAAATGGGTGGAAGAGTTGCCTCATGTGCTATGGACTTATTGCACTACCCCTCGAAGGTCAATGGGGGAGACGCCTTTCTCAATGGCATACGGGATGGAAGCAGTGATTCCTCTGGAGTCAGTCTTCCCAACCTTGAGATCCGAGCAGTATAGTAAGGAAGGGAATAACCGCATGCTGCTTGACGAGCTTGACACTATTAAAGAGAGAAGAGAGATAGTCAACGTAAGGCTGGCCAATTATCAGCAGAAACTCAAATAGACATATGACAAGGGGGTGAGGCCAAGACCGTTGGTACCAAGGGATCTTGAATTAAAGAAGGTAGTAGGGACAGCGAGAAATCCTGCATAGGGAAAGCTAGGGCCTAACTGGGAAGGACCCTATAGAATTACGTCTGTAGCCAACATTGGGGAGTATCGCTTGGAAGATCTGGATGAAAAAGTAGTACCCCGCCCCTGAAATGTAAATAATTTACAGCATTACTATTACTAGTAATAAAGATTGGCCTTTTTGTTGTAAAAAGATGCAAGTTGGTTGGTTTGTTACGTCTTGTAGACTAATAGCAAAATCTAACACAATGACAAAAGTCTCTAAGTGTTAAACTGAACCTAGTCCTTGTCTAGCTCCTCGAGCCACAAGCTTAGGGAAAATTAACACAATGACAAAAGTCTCTAAGTGTTAAACTGAACCTAGTCCTTGCCTGGCTCCTTAGGCCACAAGTCTAGGAAAGGAATTAACACAATGACAAAATTCTTTAAGTGTTGAGCTAAACTTAAACTTGGTCTAGCTCCGTAGGCCATGAGCACAGAAAACAATTAACGCAATGATAAAATCAATTTTTGATGGCATTTCATGCCACCAACGTAGTAAGAGTCAACGCTAATTAAGAAATGTCCGCAAAGCTCAATCTCATTTGTACGAATGATTTTATTCAAGTTTTGTCAATAATGATTTAGTACGGAAAGAAGTTTGCAAGAATAGAACCGAGAGAAGAATGAGAAGGAAGCTTTTTAATATTACGAACGACTACGAAAACATGTGAAATGGCAAGTAGCACAAATAATCAAAAATATCACTAAGGCTAATCAAAAAAATGTCATTAAGTGCGGCTATGCCAATCTATTGTTTTTCAAATTAAAGCTAAAGGCTAATTTGCTGTCCTATTACAAAATATCACGAAGGCTTCAGATAAACCCTTCAAGCAATTGATTGCTTATCTTCGTGTTCCTTCTTCTTCTTTTCTTTGTCTTTTTTTTTCTTCTTCGCTTGCGCAACCTCCACCACATCTTCCTCGTCCTCCACTGCAATCACATCAGATTGGGATGGTGTGGCTTTCTCTTTCTTCTTGCTTTTAGGAGAAGTGGATGAAGGGTCCGGTTCTAGAAGCGTTGCAGAAAGAGAGTGAGAGGGACTAGGATCAACTGGGGGCATCGAAGGGAGAGGCGCCATTTGCAGAGCGGGCGGGTAGTGTATTCTGTCAGGATCTCGAAGTTCAGAGTCACTAGACACTTCCGCAGCATCCACGGCATAACTCCACACTTCTAAACAGAAAGCGGGAGCAACACCCCGAAGCTGAGCTGTGAGGCTCTCCCCCGTTTTCTTTATTCCGGCATCTTATGTGACTTGTTCAGCTTCGGCCCTTTCCTGGTCCTTAGCCTCCAGTTGCCTTTGGACTTGCTTCAGCTCTACAACTGTAAGGGCTAGTTTGTTTTGTGCATTTTTTTGTGCCTCCATCGCGTCATTGGCTTGCTTCTCATAACTCTCGAGCGCAAATTCAGCATTCTTATATGCTTTCTCCACCTTAGATAGCTTGCTAAGGGTGTCCTTCAGTTTGTGTTCTGCCTCGGCTTGGGCTTTAACAGCAGTCTCCAAGTTGTTCTCGACCTTCCTTACCAGGTCCAAGGAGTGATCCACCCACTCCTCGGCCATGAAAGATGCTTGGACAGCCTATATGTCACACGAAGTGAAACTGAATGACCAAGTAAAAATAGGATTACAAGTAAATGTTTGGTTAAAGTATAAGATTGCGATACCTTAGCTAAATCTTGTTTTAACGACAAAAAGACCTCCCTCTTCCGGAAAGATCTTAACTCCGCCATATCCTAATCTCAGGAAGGCATAAAGCCTTCTTTAAACACTCAGCCACCAACCTTGAGCTCCCTTTCTGCGAGTCTCTCAGATTGGCGTCGTCCAGCACAGGACTGCCTGAACTTAGTGTAAAGGTAGGACGCCAAGCTGAAGCCCTTTTGGTTTGGTCGCCACCCGTCTCCTTTGAAGTTCCCGTATGTGCCGGCTTCTTCTAATGACCTTTTCCCACTCGAGCGTCCTTACTGGAGGGTTCGGTGACTTCTCCCTCCTCGACTTCATTAGAGTGTCTGCCACCCTGACCTCTCTTCCTTTTTTTATCAACACTATCAACGTGTGCGACATGAAATATGGTGGGTGTAATGGAGCGGGGTGGAACCGCAACAGCTGGAGAAGAACTCCCAGCATAGGCTTGCAACAGGGCCAGAAGGTCAGGCTCTTTTTCTTGAAAACCTATAACGCCTGAAGAATGTGTTGCGGAAGTGCTAAGGGAGTCTACGCGGTAAAAAACGTCAAATCTTTCTCGGTTGCTACGGCCTGGGTGAGTTCAGGGGATGCCTCTTTTACCCCCTTTTCGGGGACGCCGGGGGCTTCTTGGAGGTAAACGAGCTTGGCTGCTAGAGGAGCTGGAAGTTGAGCATCCTGAATTCCTCCTGGAGGGGGTACGTCCAGTAAGAATCCTGGTACAGCCACGTCTATTTTCGCCAACCGTAAGTCCTTAGATTTGATAACGTTTTTCAGACTCTGGAAGCGTTTAGTGGATGGTTTGTCGCCGAGGATCCCGTGGGCCGCTCTAAGCTGTCCATCCTAGTTTAGAAAGATCTCTGACCTACGGATTCTGTTTAGGTCCTTAAAGTTCACTAAATGTTTGGCCGGAGCAATATGGTATTCGTCTGCCACCAAATACAAACATCATTGGTAAAATGACCAGCAAAGATTCATATGTGTAAAAAAAAAAATCCTAATGGTTTTTCAATTGTTGGGAACACTACCTGGTTCCCCCTCTTAGGTCGGGCAGTGTAGTCCGTCATACCTATTCCCCGACACGATAAGGAAATCTTCATCCGTGCCCTTACTCGAATCGGGCAAACACGAGATTAACCTAACGGATGGAACTCTACATTTCATATAGTATTTAGTTTTCTCCCCTTTCTGACAATTGTATACCCAATTAACATCATGTCATGACAAATTAGTCCCCATTTTTTGGTTTATGGTGTCTACGCACCCTAAAATCCTAAAGATGTTAGTAGAGCATTGGGATGGGGTTAATCTAAAATTTAAAAGAAAGTCTCGGGTCACCCTACCCATGGGAATCTCCATCCCATCCTCAATAAAAGCGATCATCGGGACTATCACGGACTCGGGTGGCTGGGGTAAAACTAGCCATTCCCCTTTCTCACAATGTTGAATGATAACATCATCGGGGATCCTATATTGAGCCTTGAATTTTGCTTTTGCTTCGTCAGTGTTTACTAACTTAGCGTATCTACCCATAGAATCGTATGAAAAATAAAGAAAAATAACAACAAAAATGATCAACAAAGAAAAATCAGCGAAAAAGCTAACACACCTCTTACAGAACGCTCAAAATGCTCCTCGGGGGTTTTCCTTTCTTCAAAATGCAAAAATGAACCTCAACCAGCCCCAAGCCTTGTATATATAGAGGTAAAAAATGCGCGCTAATTTTCCCGCTCAGTAAAAAGAAAGAATTAGTACCATAAAATTTTAATCACACCGTAGAACGTGGGAAGACATGGAGCCGTCTGACACCATAAATGACTGATCGCGGTTACCGAAGCACCAGGGACGTGCTTTGGGACACGAAGAGACACTCTCACGTGGGAAACTGGGTAGTACGTGGGTATTAATTTAACTAAAATTAAAACTTAGCTTCCGACTCGGAGTCAATAGCATAAGTTTTAAGGGGCTATTGTGAGGATTCGAGGACCCGAGGACCAACAAATAGTTTACAAGAAGTCCTGTTTGGGATTGAGACCAAAGACTCGAGGAACCTTCAGCAATTAGCGTAAGCCCTAAAAATATCTAGAAGCATTGAATGCTGAAGATAGAGCTTTCTGACTGCATTAAATGAAGAAGTAGCAGCTTTATCAGTGGCATTAAGAAGGAAGTGACCTGAACAGTGTACTTGGCGTCTAGATAACTCACAGCCACCATTTGCTGCCAAAGAGGGACACAAGTGTCACTAGATGGAAGTGGTTAGGTGAAAGATGAAGGGTTGAGATGACAAGAGCGCGAAGTATATGTAGGAGGAAGAAATACACAGTGGGGGGATTGGCGAAAAAGGGAGAAGAAAGAAGAAAAAAGGACTAGGACTTAGACGAAGTATCAAGAACTGTGATATTCAGGAGAAAGTTTAGGGTCTAGAAGTCCTCAGGGCACAGTGGTTCATTGTTGTGTTGTTCCCTCTCTACAAATTTTATTGTTATGGGCCAAAGATCATTGTGGGCTTTAGCCTTTCATCATTGAAAGGTGGGCTTTGGTTTCACTTTGGGATCTTGGACCTTACAGTAGTATTAGACATAATATTACATCTACAAATTAAAAATTGTTGCAATAATAGCTTAAAAGTGGTAAATTATTACAATAATAATATTTAGTTGTAATAACTTATAATTTTTAGTTGCAATAGAGCATTAATACTAAATTACATTAAGAAATTTTTTTGCAATAACTTAAATTAAAGAAATTGTTGTAATAACTTATACCAATTATTTTGCAATCTATTACAATAGAATTTTCAAAGTGACATCTTATTGCAATAAATATATCATTGTAATTTCTAAATATTAATTATTTTACAATCTATTGCAATGACAAACATAAAGCTGCAACAAATATATTATTACAATAATCTAATACCAATTATTTTACCATCTATTGTCATAAAAATATGAAATAATTATCTATTGCAGTGAAAATATTGTTGCAATAACTTGACCCAATTTTTTTTTTCAATTATTTTCAATATATTGCAATAAAATTTGTGAGATAATAGTCTATTGCTACAAGATATTCGAGATAGTAAATTGTTTATTGCAACAGTGAATATATTATTACATCAAAATTGTCATTAAAATATGTAAGGTCCAAACTTTCACAGTGGCCCAAAGTCCACTCTACAATTATGGATGGCTAAGGCCCGCTATGACTCTTGGCCCAAAACAACAAAATTTGTAGAGAGGGAACCACACAATAGAGAACATACATGTCCCGAGGATTCCCAAATCCGAAACTCCCTTCAGTCTGTCCTCTTCTTTTTCTAATTTCCTATGATCCTCTCTTCTTTGTTTTTCTATTTCTCCCTTTTTTCCGACCCCCGCCTTTGTATCTCTCCTCCTCCTATTTATACATCTAGCTCTTATCGTCTCCTCCCTTCATCTTTCGCCCCCTCCCTCCCCCTTTGGTGACACTTGTAGTCCTTTTTGCAGAAGACAACGGTGGTAAAATATCTAGAGACCACCTACACTGTTCAGGTCACTTCCTTATTAATGTTAAGGATAAAGCTGCTATTTCCTTATTTATTGCGGTCAGGAAGTTCTATCTACAGCATTCAATGCTTCCAGATATTTGTTAGGGCTTGCACTGACTGTTGACAGCTCCTCGGGTCTTCTGCCTCCAACCCGAGCAGGGTTTATTATAAGTTATTCATTGATCTTCAGGTCTTGTGATCCTCGGGTCCTCAGGTCCTCACAAAATATTTTAAGTTTATTGCAAAGAAATTTTTTTAGCACAAACCTATAACCTCAAATTTTATTGCAACACTTTGTATAAACTATTGCAATGACTTTGGTGTTAATGCAATAATTTTTTTTTCATTGTAATAAACATTTTTTGTTGTAGTGGCTTTTAATTATTATTACAACTAGTCAAAGACCTACACGATGCATGGAAATAAATAATTATTTTGTATTCTAATATAATGTATTATTTTTTCTTTAAATTTTTTTAAAAATAACCTGTTCTTCCTAAAAATTATCCTCTCCAACATTGTCATTTCCTCGCCAAGTTCTTTGGCTGCATCATTGCCTTCTTTTTTGTCGTCCCAGAAACCCAAAGACCAGGTTCTCTTTTATATGCCTAAATCAAGTACTGTATTTGTATAATTATACTATTATTATAATCTCTATATATTTTTACGTATATATGTCTTTTCATTGGATTTGTTTTTTGGGCCAAAAATAAGTGTTAGAGATATAATTGTAGAGAATAATATTAATAATTTTATTATTTTTTGTTGTTCTATTTTTAGTTTTGTTCCGGTCCTTATTGTTTGAAGCATCTGGGCGTACAGTGAATCCAGTGGATGGATTGGTGAGATTGCTAGCACGTGGCAAGTGGCATGTGTGCTAGAAGGTGGTGGACATGGTACTTGGTGGAGGTACTCTGACTCCTTTAATGGAGTTTGAGACACTCACTAAGGCCTCGCTTGGGAAGAGGGAATGTAATGGAATGGAAATGAATGAAAAGAATAATTTTAGAATATTCTTCCTTTCCCTTGTTTGGGAGTTTTAATTGAGGGAATGGAAAGTCCATTCCCTCGTTTGGGAGTTTAAGTGGGAGGGAATGGAATTGATAGGAGGGAACACTCATTCCTCTCTATTTCCTTAAAACTTCAAATTTTCATTTCCCCCGAAATTGGGAGGAATGAGAGGGAATGAAACTAGATTTAATGAATTTTTTATTAAAACTCCCAAAATACCCCTATTTATTCAACCATTTATTTTAAAACAGGGGTCTAATAGTAATATTGTAATAAAATGATTCAATTCCATTCCCTCCATGTTACTACCAAACAAGATTACTTACATTACATTCATTTTCATTTCTTTCCATTCTTTTATTTTAAAACATCCAATCAAGGTTATTTAATTCCATTCCATTCTTTTCCCTTACTTAAATTTATTCCATTCCATTCCATTCTTTTCTATTCCCTTATGATCATTTCATTCCATTCCATTCCATTCCCTTCCTTTGTGAACTTCCAAGCGGAGCCTAACGGAATTTTTCATGACACAACATTCCATCCGTACCTTCCATTTACGGCATTCATGCACGAAGCTCATCAGCCGTTTGATATTGCTTTCACTCTCTCACTCTCTCACTGGGTCCTAAGAAGATTGTTGGTGTAAACGCAATAATAATAGAAATAATACAAAAAGAAACTAAATAATACTTCTAAATATTATTAATTTAAAAAGAAAAAATTACACAATACTATTTGGACTGAGCCACGACACTCGCTCTCTTTAAGGAGAGTCAAGTCCTTGGTTGGTTAAACTTTGTAACCAGTGTAGACCTTCTTTAACGTGTCTCCCCCATAATACAATAGCCCAACAAGTGTCGTATGACAAGAACAACCTCTGCACAAAGTGTTAATGCCCAAAACTCCACTAAAAAGAACATCATTCCTTGTCAAGAACCTCTCTATTTTTTTTTAATATATATTCCAGTTTCTTGGATTAGGTCTGAATGAGTCTATTTGTAGGCTCAATGAGTCTATTACAATGAAGATATCATTGCAATAACTCGATTCAAATTATATTTTTCAATTTTTTAATCTATTGCAATAAAATTTGTGAAATAATAGCCTATTGCTACAAGATATTTGAGGCAGTAAATTGTTTATTGCAATAGCAAATATATTATTACATCAAAATTGTCATTAATATATTTCAAGTTTATTGTAACAAAATTTTTTGTAGCACAAACCAATTACCTCAAATTTTATTGCAATACTTTACAGAAACTATTGCAATGACTCTAATGTTATTACAATGATTTTTTTTCATTGTAATAAACATTTTGTTGTAGTGGCTTTTAATTATTATAACAATTAGTTGCAAACCCACGTGATACATGAAAATAAATAATTATTTTGTATTGTAATATAATGTATAATTTTTTCTTTAAAATTTTTTGAAGATAATCTGTTATCTTTAAAAATTAAACAATTTATATTCGGCCCAATTTGATCCACTCAGTCCAATTTGGTCCACTCGATCAATTTTGGTCCCCCTTCAGTTCATTTTAAGGATAATTGAGTTTTAAATTGATTCATTTTGTAGGTTTTTTTTTTCAAGTTTAGCTCAAAAATTTATTTATTTTTCTTAATTTTTTGGTTGAAAAGTATAAATTTTTTTATATTTGGGCTAAACTCTTTAGTTTTGAGTTAAAACATATAAAGAAAATACTAAAATAGACATTAGAAATTAGAAAAATGAGCCTTAAAAATGCAATAAAAATAATAAATATTCAAATATCTTATTCGGTCCACATTGGTTCTACTCAGTTCTTTCTAAGTTCTGTCATCTTCTTTCCAATTTGGTCATATTTGGTCCATTCTGTCCACTAAAGTTTTATTCAGTCCATTTGGTCTTATTCAATCTACTTCGGTCCAATTTAGTCCACATTGGCTCTATTTATTCCATATTGGTCATATTCTGTCCACTTCTGTCCATTCTGTCTACTTTGGTTCTATTTGGTCCATTTTGTCTGCTTTGGTTCTAAATTTTGGAAGGAATGCTAATGACTTTTATTTATTTTTATTTTTGGAAAAAAATATTAGTGACTTATACAAACTTTAACTACTCAAAGGCAACAATTAAATAATCTATAAATTGGTTCTAAAAAAAAACTTGGCAAAATGCAAAATTGACCCTCTAACTTTCACTTTTTTTCATTTCAGTTCTTTAATTTTCAGTTTTGTCAATTTAGTCCTTTAATTTTCAATTTTTGTCAATGCAAGATTCCGTTAAATGCCATAACTAGGTTGTCGTTAACTTTCAATTTTTTTTTTTTTTTTAAATTTCAGAGGAATCACTCCGTTTTCAAAAGGGGAACACATTCAAGGAGAACATGTTTTTGATTTTTTTTTTTTAGCATCTTTATTACTTTTATTGTTGGGGAGGTGGGTTCATCAAATTGTAGATCCCACTAGATTGTAGCAACAGGGAGATTGAAAGCTCTTTTAGGATTACATGGTGATGCCATTCATTTGCAATATGTTGTGATCCTTGGTTTTGATTTCAGGTCTTTTCTTCTTCTTTTTTTTTTTTATATTATTTTTTTTTACAAATTTTTTTCTTTTAATTTCGAATTTGTTTTTTAAAAAAATTGAAAGTTAACGGCAGCCCAGTTATGGGGTTTAATGAAATCCTGCATTGATAAAAATTGAAAATTAGATGACTGAATTGACAAAACTGAAAGTTAGAGGACTAAAATGAAAAAGAGTAAAAGTTAAAAGGTCAATTTTGCATTTTAAACAAAAAAGTTTATAAATTAAATGTGATAGAGATGACCACAATGGGTAAATTTATAAGTTACCCTTTTGTTCAATTAGATTAATCCACCTTTCCTACCCCTCTTTAAATAAAAAAAATACCCCCTAATATATATTTTCCTCCCAAATGCCTCTTTTACAGTCATACACATAAAGCCTCATTTGAATGTGCTCCTTCTCACCCTCTATGGGATACTGGTGGACTCCATGATTTAAGGCATTAAAAAGAAAGAAAAAAAGAAAAAAAAAACCCACTAGGAGTATTAGCCAAAAAAAGACTTTAGGAGGTCTTACGATATAATATGAAGTAAAATAATCTGGTTAAAGGTTTTGAAAATACTAAAAATTGTTAGTCGAGCTGCAAAGATTCTATATTCCTAAAACAAAAATAGAAAGAAAAAAACCAAGTTAGTTGTGCTTCAAAGACTCTCGATATTCATAAAACAAAGAAAAAAAAAAGGAGTTTCCTCTGAGAGAGAGAATAAAACCTAAAATAGTGGGGTCACACGGCAAATTAGCAAAAAATAATAAAATATAGTCTCTCTCTGTCTCTCTCTCTCTCCACCCTTTGTGTAATACATAAAATCTTTGATAGTTATTGATTACATTCAGACCCCGAGAAAAGGACCACACTCACACGAAGCCAAGGTTGATCAGATTAACAGAGAGAGAGAGAGAGAACAGGTTTTTCAAGCTCTTCAAAGTCCAAGGTGAGTCCTTCTCTCCCCAATTTCCACCCCCAAAAACGCTAATTTTCCCAACTCCAATACTTCTTCTTTCAGATCTTCATCTACATATATAATTTTGTTTGTATCTATTTTTGTATATGTACTCGCACACATGCATCAGTTCTTTTTGTTTATCTTGAATGCTATAGATGTTGGGTTTTCTTGATGGGTTAATTATCTGTTTAATTGGTGGGAAAAGATACAAGTAGAAATGAAAATTTCAGATTTTGGGTCATTATCTCCCTGTTTGGTTACTCGGAAAACTAAGGAAAAGTAAATGAAATGATAAAGTTTGATTCTTTACCATGTGTTGGGTGTTAATTTTATAGAATTAGTGAAATGGTCAGCTCAGTATTTTAGACTCAGTTGGATGGAGGGGTGTTGCTATATTGGGTCTTGGGAAAGAATAAAGATTTGGAATTTGGAATTTGGAATTTCAAGTTCTGTTATTTTCTTAGTTACCCAAAAAAAAAAAATTGTTATTTTGATGGAAATAAAGTGGAAGGTCGTATCTTTGGGCTAAATAAGTATGAAATTTTCTGCTGATTTTGGTGGAATAGATTCCTTTCCTCTTAGTTGGGCTACTGGGGTAGCTTGCTTAGGTGAAGTAAAAGGTAAAAGCATTAAGGTTTTGCATATGCTATTCTTGACATTCGTAATGTAACTTTGTTTTTGGGGTCCTTAAGAAGGGAACTGAAAGAATGGGAAAATTGGCTTTGTTTGGATGCATTAGTGTAGTGGTTTTCCACTTCTGAAACAAAGAAGAGAGAAAGAACATGAAAATTACTTATGAGAATGCTGGGAAAACATGTATGCATGAGATGCTCTTGGAATCAACCCTTTACATGGAAATGTTGAGAGTTTTCCTTTTGTATAATTTTTATATTTGAGTTTCATGTAAAATGGATAATGCCATAATAGATTTCTTATGCCATTTGCTTTGCCCAAGAATTCTTAGTTTTTGAGAGACAATATTCGCATGCACTCTTACATGTTTCTTTTAATATGATATTTTTGCAGGTTGCATGGACTTCTCTGGTCCGTGTTTATCAGAGGGCCAATGCAACTTTGGTTGCAGAAATTGTAATTGTTAACTTCTTATATTGATACTTATTTGTGCAAAAAGACTAGTTTAAGATAACAAATTAGAAGTAACTGTGTATTTGGTAAGTCATGGAGTCCCTGTGGAAGCTTTTATATTTGCTGGAGCCTGCACCCGTTACACTCATTGTGACAGCTGTAGCTGTAACATTTGGATCTGCATTTCGGGCTCTAAATTATGAGAAAGAAATGGAGCGAAACCGTGACTTGTCTGAGGCATCCATTACATTAGATAGGTCCCAAGCACTAATGATCCCAGTAATGAGCTCTTGCAGTTTGCTGTTGATGTTCTACCTGTTCTCTTCTGTCTCACAACTCCTTACTGCATTTACAGCCATTGCCTCTGTTTCATCACTTTTCTTTTGTCTATCTCCACATGTTGCATATCTGAAGTCACAATTTGGTTTGCCTGACCCATATGTGTCACGCTGCTGCTCAAAGTCGTTCACACGAATTCAAGCTTTATTATTGCTGGCATGCATAGGTACTGTTGCAGCCTGGCTTGTTTCTGGCCATTGGATATTGAATAATTTATTGGGCATCTCCATATGTATTGCATTTGTGAGCCATGTGCGGCTTCCAAACATTAAAATATGTGCAATGCTCCTTGTTTGTTTGTTTGTATATGACATATTCTGGGTGTTTTTCTCCGAGAGGTTTTTTGGGGCAAATGTCATGGTTTCAGTGGCAACACAACAAGCATCGAATCCTGTTCATACAGTTGCTAATAGTTTGAGTCTACCCGGGTCACAATTGATAACAAAAAAGCTGGAGTTGCCTGTGAAGATAGTTTTTCCTAGGGATTTGTTGGGTGGAGCGGTTTCTGGAGGAAATGGTTCAGACTTCATGATGCTTGGTCTAGGTGACATGGTAAACATCCTGTTCTCTTAATTGACATTATATTACTTTAATTACTATAATTTTTTGCTAAATTTGGGAGGTCTACTGTATTTGAGCCGTCACACTTTAATCAGTATCTTGTTGCAATTAATTTTTCTGCTGACTGTAATCATTGTATATGTAATACCAAATAATATTGAAGCCCCCTCCTACTATTCTATTAGGCAAGTTATACATTAGGGCATATCCATAAGTTTTAGTTAGTTATTCCAGAGACAAAATTTCAATGTGGAAGATCCAGCCATGTGTTTATCACACTCTTGGTTTATTAAAAATTTGTGTCCTCATGTTTTAAAACTTCACCAAGCATTGATATTTGTTCTGTTGTTCTATGATTTGCTAGATGTGCTGTGCCAAAATATTATGTTGTGTTCTTTGTACTCTAGGTTCAGGTGGATATTATTGGGGCAGCATTCACTTATTTTTGTGTAGTAATGTATCACATCCTCTTATCTTTTAATTTGCTCTCTAAATTGGTTGTTACTTCATGCAAACTACGCTGTTGGCACTGTTGACATATTTTAGTCAGATGCAAGCTTGAATTTATACTCATACACTCATGAAATTTGTTAAGCTTAGAGATCCAAGTGGATATTAATTATTTTGTATGTGGATTCTTGATTTTTTTTTTTACTGATGGACAGCGTTTGTTTAATAAAATTTACTCATAACATCATGATTTGAATTGCATAACCCACTTAACTGACAATTCTTCACCTTATACTGCATAACTCGTATTTGGCCTCATGCCCAGTAGATTATTATATATGGATCCCCTTTGAGCTAGCCTTGAGCTCATTTCTAGTGAGGTAGTCATAGTTTGAGGTCACTTGACTGGTATTCAGCAAACTTGCAAATAGCTTGAACTCAGCTGGTGGAAGTTATTCCCAAACTCAATAACTTAACCTATTTTTGGACAAATGAAAATGTGGAAAGGCTGGATGTGATGTGCCAATGAAGGACATCAGTGAGTAATGCTTACTACTTAGAAAGAAAACTTCTTCTTTTCGAGTATATACTTTTGCATGTGAAACATACTGCAAAAATTTCGTGATATATACATGCTTTTGAAAGATGTGAAAAACCCCAATGAAACCTGATGTTCTGGCTGGGAGATTCATTTCATAACTTCAATGTCCCTCAGTAGTGAGATTAAGTGCAGAACTTACAGCAGCTTGGTGATTGAGAATCTTCAAGTGACATTGATGGTTAGTCTTATCCTTTCTTGGGAAGAGGCCACAGAACACCAAAAAACATATCTTGATCTTGCCAAGGAGGGACAAAGAGAAATGAGAAAAGGTTTTCTATTGTCAATTTTTTTTTTGAACTCCTCTTCTGCGGAGCTCATTAACAGAACATGGCCCATTGATAGTCATGGTGGATGTTAGGGTCCTAAATAGTTAAGGGCACTCTTTTAAATAAGATCTGCTCTAATGCATTTAATATTGCATGTACCCTTATCTAATTTGGTTTTGGTAATTAGCTTGTCTATTCCAAAACCGTCCTGAACCTCATTAAGTTTATCTATCTTTTCTTGAGTTGTTTCAAGCCCTATGAAACATGCCTGTTCTAGTTGTGATGGGGTCAGATAACCAAATAAAGCTGACAAATTGCGACCCCTATGGTGAAGCTATCACTGAATAGTGACAGTGTACCGCCCAACTATGATTATGCTTTCTAAATTCTCCTTGAATGTTGAAGTTATCATATGGAATGAATATATTGAACATCTTGTACAAAAGTGAAGATCAAAGGGCATATGTTTTACTATTACAGTGGGCATGACATTGTTCAGTATCTATCATAATTCTTATGCCAAGAAAGAGACATGTTCATACTTCATACCCATATTTTGCTTCATTTTTCTTTTGAGAATTTCAAAGTGGTATTGCCTTTCTGTTTGAGCTAATTTTGCCTTCTGCTATATTTGCTAATTTTGTTTTGGTCATGTTCTTATGTCAGGCTATTCCTGCCATGCTTTTGGCTTTAGTCCTCAGCTTTGATCATCGGAAGATCAGAGATTCAGTAAATCTCTTAGACATTAATTCTTCAAAGGGGCACAAATACATTTGGTATGCCCTTGCTGGGTATGCCATTGGACTGGTAACTGCTTTAGCAGCTGGTGTTTTGACTCACTCACCTCAACCTGCACTTCTGTATCTGGTATTTTTCTTTTTCAATTTTAATTTTTTTGTATGTTGTTACTTATCAAAAAAAAAAAAAAATTGTATGATCTTTGACAAGTTTGCTGGTATCTTCTGCAGCAAATATATATGCATGCAAATTCTTTTTGCTCTATTCTTTTTAGCAGTTTATTGGTCATTGTGTATATATGACTCCATATAAAATTAACAAGTACAAACTTTAGTCAGCAGCTTCTTTGGTCAGCTTTGTTGGTTCAGATTTTTGTGCCAATGAGATTTTTGGTGTCCATCATAGGCCTCTATGGGTAGTAGATGTTGGAAATGGTTTTGAGTCTCCCGCAATGTCTAATTTTATTCAATTAGCTTATGCATTGAATATAGGTATCTACCATCTCATACGATGTGGACCCCAAGGCTGTGTGGGATTACATAATATGAGAGGGAGGATGTATATATCTGATGCATAATATGTCTTCTCGATTTTATGACAATAAATACTGATATTTTGGTTTAAACTCCTGCAATGTCTAATTGTATGCGATTTTATTACAATAAATACTGATATTTTGGTTTTAAACTCCTGCAATGTCTAATTGTATGCAATAATTAGCTTGTACATGTATCTTCCATCTCACAATGTGTGAGCCCCACAGCGGTGTGGGATTACATGATATGAGAGGGAGGACGTATATATCCAATTCATAAGATATCTTCTCGATTTATGACACTAAATACTGATATTTTTGGTTTTAAACTCTGAAAAACAAAACCCTCCCCCCTCCCAGAAAAACCAAAAACAAAACACACCACAGCACATCTTGAGTATCGTGCTTGCAACACAATACTAGTGGATTTGCGTCGTTCTCGATAGTACTCTAGTTTTATGTAAAGGAACCGCTATTGCTCCTTTTTACCTCTTACCCTCTTCCATTTTTTGGGTGAATGTAGGTGCCTTCTACTCTAGGACCTATTGTCGTGATCTCTTGGCTAAGAAAGGAGCTGATGGAGCTATGGGAAGGAAACATACCAAACCCAAATGAAAAAGCTCACCAAACAGAAGTTTGAGACATTTTATGATCCAATCCAACACTTCGCTGCTTGCAGTGCAATTGAAAGTTGTAGATTCACTCGATAGTTCTTGTTAAACTTAAATAGAAAATCAATTATGTTTATTTGCCTTATCCAACATTTGGTGAGAGAGGTTTCCCTCTAATTGCCCAGCAATGATAATTGGGAAATTTCTGTTAGCCTTGCCGTACCCTACGTTGGGCTCTCTCTTGAGACCAGAGAAATATCCATTACCATACTAAATCTGTGGTATGAATGAGACCCAATTTGAGGGTGTTTGAGGTAAAAAGGTTACACAGGCTCTTGGCACCAACAAGATTCTGGTCATCTTCTTGCTCTGAGGCATACATGGCATGTGTAATTGAAGACTACTGTAGCTCTCCCAGGCTATTGAACCAAGAAGTGAGACACATACACGTGCTGTAATGTGACATCTGCAACTAAAAAATGTGCCACCATTTTAATTTTTTTGTTTAGTTAAAAAGATAAGCAAGCTATAATTTGTATAAGAGCAGTGTTGTGTTGGATTGAAATGGTTGGAATAATCTCCGTTTGGGATAGACACTAGAAAATGATATGAGCTTGAAGAATATGCATTTATAATACTTCCCATCATCTTCTCGAGTTCATTTATTGAGCACAAGCAATCTCTGGTTAGCAACAAAAGGAGAATTGTTAGGTACTCTCGGAGTATCATAAATATGTAATTTCTCTTTTCACATGAATGATGGGTTTTACTATGAATTTAATTAGTGAAACTCACTATTTATGTAAAATGAAGGAGTACGCATTTATGATATTTCGAGAGTATACAATAATTTTTCCAAAAGGAAAATAAAATAGAGGGATAATTAGCGTGACACTCACTATCCAGTCTCCAAACGCTAAGCAAGCATAAGACTCTAAGCACTAAACTTGTGCAAAAGCAAAAGTATTGGAGTAAAGTTCTTATTCTTCAAATATAACATACAAAAAATTTTAATATCTGTTGCATTGAATAAAAAAACAGTTAATATCCGTTGCATTGAATAAAAAAACAGTTAATGGTAAAATGCATATATTTATTAAACTTAAAATAATAATAATATATTTTGTCTACTAGCTCAAATGGATAATTATTGTATGTATAAAGTCTGTAAGTTCATATTTAAAAAAAATTATTCTAATTTCTTAAAAAAAATAAATAATTGATGGATAATATGATAATTCTCTAGTCAAATATAAAGGTTAAACATAACATTGTATACGGTTCTTTTGTACGTTATAAAAATACACAATAGTGAAAGTTATGGACAAAATGAAATATATGTTCCGATTGAAATAATAAAATCCAATAATCCAAAATCCAAAGATAGAAAATTACAAGAATGGTAAATTTTCTTTGTTCTTACCTTTTGATAGTTAGTATTTGTATAATAAATCAATGGTTTAATGCAATTTATTTTAAGATTTAAGTGGCTAATTTAAATCTTCACATAGATATTAATAAAATAATAATAATAAAACACACTTAAAAATTAAAATGTAAAAATTTTTCAGTTTCAGCAGAGTAAGGAGATCTTAAATGGAACTTAAACGAGTTTTTTTTTTTACCTCATTCATTTATAATTTATCCATTCCATTATATTTCTTTGCGAACTCTCTCCCAAAACAGTCTACTGAGGTTGTGAACAGTGGCCAATCACACAAACTTTATTCACAAATTAATCACAACTTTTAATCATGAAAAAAAAAAAATAAAGTGTGTAGATATAAATTATTTATTTCCCATTGCACAAAATTACTATGCCCATACTAAACGACGCCGTGCAAACACTGTAGGCTTACAATGGGCTGTACTTAAAAACCTTTCAAAAAGAAAAACGCTTGAAAAACGACACCGTCTTCCTCACTTCCCCGCCGATCCCTCCTCTTCATTCCTCATATTAAGACCAAAAAGTTTCAGCGCTAGAGAGAGAGAGAGAGAGAGAGAGAGAGAGATGGGAACTTCAGTGCAGGTGACTCCACTATGTGGAGTGTACAACGAGAACCCACTCTCATACTTAGTCTCCATCGACAGCTTCAACTTCCTCATCGACTGTGGCTGGAACGACCACTTCGACCCCACTCTCCTTCACCCTCTCTCCAAGTGCCATACAATCTCTCTCTTTCTCTCTCTCTCTCTCTCTCTCTCTCTAAAAAACCTCATTTGCTTATTTTGCTTTCGCAGGGTAGCGTCGACGATAGACGCGGTACTGGTATCGCATCCAGACACGCTTCACCTCGGCGCGCTTCCTTATGCCATGAAGCAGCTCGGGCTCAACGCTCCGGTTTACGCCACCGAGCCGGTTTACAGATTAGGTCTTCTCACCATGTACGAGCAGTTTCTCTCACGAAAGGTGAACCTTTTTTTTTTATTCTTCTTCCATAACTCGATTTTTTTTGAGTACTGTGTATTATTTTAAATTTTATTTGAAATGTGATTTCCTAGGTATATAGTGTTATATGCTTTGATTGAATGTATATTAATTGTGATATTAACTTGATGAGGAAGTAGCTTTAATGGTGGATTCTAGTTAGTTTAACCGGTAAAGTCTCCTGTTCCTGAGCGATGTGACCTGAGGTCAAATTTCGCTTACACAGAAAATGTGCATATTGGTATCTTTGTCTGATGGTTATGAGTGACGCCAAAGGTTCAAATCCTATTGTATCTAATTAAATAAAAAAATTAATGTAATGTCAGCCTTTTTTGCGTTCAGTATATATGATCGGTCAAGATGTATATAAACAAATGAAAATTTGTGAATTCTTTACTTAGGTTGCGTTTGGGATTTGAGAAAAAAGTTAGCTTATTTTGCTTATTTTTGCTCTTAAAGTGGGTCCCATTGCTCCAAAAGTCAGCAAAAAGTTTATAATTTCAGCGAAATAAATGGATCCCAAACGGATCCTTAATCTAGATAGTAGAGAAGCTTAGCTTAAAAATTAGAACACTATGCTATTTATCAGGAAAAATGAGAAAGAAAATCTGCACTCTCAATGTAAGTCATGAAATAGGAACAGAATGACTTATCTGGTTATTTTGTGCAAAAATTGTTCTTGGAGTGTTCATCAATCACTTTAACTGCCTTTTTTTGCAACACATTTTTTGTTGTTGTGAAGATCATGTTTTCTTTTATCAAAACCAATTTGTGCGTCAAACTTTTTTCCTCGAGTTCTCTTATTCTGATTTGTGGTTCTTGGGAACTTGCATCTGTTTGTTGCAATTTTTTTTTGCTGTTATGCATGCTGATAAGTTAATTTGACATGTAGTTATATCTCTTCTTTTGCAGCAAATATCAGAGTTTGATCTGTTTACTTTAGATGATATTGATTCTGCTTTCCAAGTTATGACCAGACTGACCTATTCTCAGAACCATCATCTCACTGGTATGCATTTTTAGTGATGATCTATGTTCACTTTTTGGTGGGCTATACATGTACATTCATTCTTTTCTCTTCTTTCGAGTTAATTGATTTGGGTGAAAAAAAATAGGAATTTATGGGTTAAGGTGTCAGTTTTCTGCTATCTGTTCTACAAAGCTTTCGATGTACATGTGGTAGATTATGAGAATTGATGCTCTGTATGGACTTGTACCTCGTGAGTACAATGATGTATCTATAAAGTGAATTGTGTTTTAAGTTAAAAAAGGAGAAGGCATATTATCAACCCAATAAGGCATGACAGTTTTACGCATGTCCACTTTTGGAATGTTTCCACATTTAGTGTCCGTTTGGGACCAGCTTATCCAGCTTTTTGCTAAAAATTTTTTTTATTGAAATTGTGCTAGAGTATACTTGTATCTTGAAAAAATTTGAAAAATTGAGAAAATGCGGGAAAAAATGGGGTTTTAAAAAGCAGTATATAAAACCTAAAAGCTAAAGTTGATGCCAAACAAACTCTTAGAGGGGCTTCTTCCCTATTCATCAATTTTGATATGGATAGAGAAGATTGGATGCTAAATCAGGTTGGTCATGTATACATTGTCAGTGGAATTTGGATATGACATGTATTTTAGATGCATTGATAATCTTATTTTTGCCCCCCTCCCCCTCCTCTGCTTTCTCCCCGTTAATTTTTTTTTTTCCTTTTTTTTTTGTTTTTGGAATTATTATACTAATGTTAGGCAAAGGGGAGGGGATTGTGATTGCTCCTCATGTGGCTGGGCATCTTTTGGGAGGTACAATGTGGAAGATAACAAAGGATGGTGAAGATGTCATATATGCTGTTGACTTAAACCATCGCAAAGAAAGGTGCATTTTCCTTCCAACAATTGCCATAATACAATATTTTGGTAGAGAACCACATTCCAGACAACTCAATCCAAAATGTGGTACATTTCATCCAAATACACTAATTTTGGGAATTGAAACTTACCTTCTTTGTCTTTCTCCTTATTTATACTTTTAAAGTTGATATTTTAGGTTAAATTAACATCTTTCATATATAATGTTTAACCCCATCCCCATCATTCCATGTGGTGGTGTGCTACATTCCCATATTGTTCCATATATTTTTTTTTGATAAGTTTCCCATATTGTTCCATATACTTCGACAATTTGTTTCATAGGTGACTTGGACCTTCATTCAAATTGATTTTACTTGTTTACACTTCAATAAAGAAATTCGAAAAAAAATACTTATTGCTGTGGTTTTTGTCAGGCATTTGAACGGAACTGTTCTAGCATCTTTTGTGCGGCCTGCTGTTCTAATTACAGATGCTTATAATGCTCTGAATAATCAGCCTTATAGACGTGGTGAAAAGGAGAATGAATTTGGAGGTACTATATTCTTATGATTTTGAAACTTTTCATCCAGCTTTATGTCCCATAAATTTTTAATTCTAATTTGGTAAATTACACACGCACCCATTGTGTCTTGAACTCACGGCCTCACCCTCCATCCCATTATTCTATGCGGAGGAAGTGCCAGTTAAGCCATAGCTCATTGGCACTTTTAGATCCTTGCTTTTGTTGGCTGTGTTGAATTTTGGTATTTCCTGTAGAAAAAATATATGCACATGCATAAACACTGATCACATAGTTGTGGATAACGTATGTGTGTGGGTTTATGATTGTTATGCTACCTTTTGTGAATGTGACTGGTCTATCATCTTTCCTCAGCCTTCAATCCTAATAACATGTGTTGTCAATGTTTTAACAATCAGCCTAATAGATGTGAGAAAAAACAATGTATTTAGACAAATATGTTGGTTTATGATATAATACATGTTCCTCACTGTTTTTGTAATTTTTTTTAATGTGTAATTTTCATTTTTAATATTTCAAAGTTATACACGCATGCGTGAATGCCTAGCACATAGTCATTAATAATAACTATATATTTCAAGATTATGTTCCTCTTCCCACAAGAGTGGACAGAGGGTGAGGTTGTGTGTTCAAAACCCATTGAGTGCATGTGTAACTTACCAATAAAAAAACTTATATATTTCAAGATTATGCTAAGGAACATGGTTTTTTTTTGTTCTTATGTTATCTTGCTTTGTTTATTTAGAAACCATAAAGAAAACTCTGGGTGCTGGTGGAAATGTATTACTACCTGTGGACACAGTTGGGCGAGTATTGGAGCTTATTTTAACGTTAGAACAGGTTAGTAGGGAATGTGCACTTTTCTAGGTCTGGTTAACTGTATTAATATTCCTTGTACAATTATCATTGAGCGATTTTTGACATTGGGCCTTGGTGATGGTTGCAGTATTGGACGGATAAAAGCTTGAACTATCCCATCTTCTTTCTTACATATGTTGCATCTAGCACGATTGATTATGTTAAGAGTTTCCTTGAGTGGATGAGTGATTCCATTGCAAAGTCTTTTGAGCAGAATCGTGAAAATCCCTTTCTTCTTAAGTAAGTTGCTATTTCTTAATAAATTATTTTACTAAGAATATTCTGTACTTTGATATTGCTATCGCTTTTGTGCAGCTTTAGATTTTATTTTCTAGTTTTCTGTGTACTTAAAGACAATCTAAAATATCCGAATAACTAAACATATAAATTGCAGCCTCATATTCTTGGATAATATTTCTTACATGCAATTTTCATTTGCAGACATGTCAGATTTTGTATTAGCAAGAGTGAACTTGATAATGCTCCAGATGGTCCAAAGGTTAGATTGCCTCTGTATACCTTAACTTCGCTTTTGCCCACTATTGATGGAAATGACATATACATTTTATATTGTTAGCCACACGAAAAAGGACTTATACATTTAATGCAGGTTGTTCTAGCATCCATGGCGAGTTTGGAAGTGGGTTTTTCACATGATATATTTGTCGAATGGGCGACAGATGCCAAGAATCTTGTCCTCTTCACTGAAAGAGGCCAGGTAGATTTTTTAGGACCTTGGATGTTGACTTGTCCATGATAGGCATTTAAGCTGTTTACTTATGAAAGAGCATTTTGAGTTGTCTAACACTTTCTGAAGTTTAGATATTGATAACTAATCTGGAATTTGTCCTTGAAGCTAATGCTGTGATTGAGTTTGTGTCCTTCAATTTGTTATATACTTATATACAAACCTGGAATTTGAGAATTCACAATCCCCTGTCAATGCAGCTGTGAAACTTCTAACACTGCAAACACAACGAAGTTTGTGTTTGAGTTCATTCCCTTTTCATTTGTGTTCTATCCTTTTCAATGAAATCATATTATCATGATATCTCCTCCCCCTTAAAGAAATCAAACTGTTTTGCTCATGTAGAATTTACCATGCATGCTAGGTCTTAATTGATGCTGCTGCTCAATCTTAAAATGTTAAAAAAGTAAACAGATGCTTTCATGGAAATCCACAAGGATGTCATTGGCTTTTTTGACTTCTTGGGTTGACAGTTGGCTACACAGGTCCTTATTAGTCAAACGCCTCTATTGAGGTTGATATCTTCTATACTGTATCCCAAGCCATTGCCCAAATCATTTTCTCTTGTTTATTCTATTCTTGCTTTGGTATGCATTTGACTTTAAAATTTTGTAATTTTAGCCTTGTTGTGCATTGTAAGCACTACTCAACTTCTTTCAACTTGCCCTTCGACATGGTTTATCCTCTTAAACTGCCTCTGTTGTCATGGTTGATCCATCCCAGATCTATAATGCAGTCTTCGCAGCCTTGAGGACATCAGTTTTAACTACTTTCTCATTACTAAGCCTGGCTTTTCTTAGTTACAACCTTTAGTCCTTTTAAAGCACCTTTTTCATCGCTTCATCATATAATATCCCTGTTCTAGTATTTTCAATAAGACCATATGTTTATGCAGGTGTCATTGTCCTTCTTCTTGAATAATTTTGTTCAGTTTGTCTTTGGGCAATGTCCAAGTGACAATAGGTAAAGAGATATTTGATCCTCTGATTCCTTCATATTAAAATATTCAGATGTATTATGATCCTTTAAAGTCAATATGTCACATTTGATAACATTCCTCTATTGAGGACTTCTTTTATTGATGGAATGGGATATTTTTCACTATATTGCATATTGCTCTATAACTTGTTCTGTTCAAGGTTTAATGAACCATTGTGGTTACTGATATTATACCCATGTGAATGACAGGATCTACTTTCTTAAGCTTTATTTGAATTTATTTTCAGTCTTCAGTAAGCATAGGGAGAGAACATTCTATCCCCCCCCACCCCCTTCTTTTTCTTAATTTCATTTTTCTTTCCACTTGTTTTGCATATCTATTGTCTTTTCCATTCTTTATCAAGAGTAGTTTTGGTAAATCATGCCATTTTTTTCTTTTGACCCAATCTAATAAGTTAATAACATTCACTACTCATGTACATAAATTTTAAGCATGATTTGACTGCTTTTTATTATTCCAATTTCATTGCAAAATTATCTGGAATATCTTTTTCTGTACTAAAACATAAATGTACTGACACCTTACTGTGAATATGTAGTTTGCTTCATTAGCTCGTATACTCCAGGCAGATCCACCTCCAAAAGCTGTTAAAGTCACCGTGTCCAAGAGGGTTCCTTTGGTCGGAGATGAGCTAATTGCTTATGAAGAAGAGCAAAACCGAATAAAAAAGGAAGAAGCTTTAAAAGCTACTCTAATCAAAGAGGAGGAATCGAAGGCATCTCAAAGTGCTGATATTAATGCAAGTGATCCAATGGTTATCGACGTTAGCAAAACACTTGCTTCACCAGATGGTATGTAACAATAATTGTAGTTCCTTTCTAGGGAATGAGTGCTTTGAAGGATTATTCTGAGGATCCTAGATATTCTCCTTGTAAGGCGCATGTTCTAGTTCAAAATGAACATCAACGCATTGTTGTTGCTTCTGCTGTTGCTATTCTTGTGGGTTTGTAATACGTATGTGTGCATATGTGTTTATATATCTTTATGTGTAAAACTGGATGATATCTTAGAAATATAAGTGTGTTCTGTATGTCATTGGATGGATCTGCTTTTATGTAATTGATTCCTAAAAGTGATAAGTTCCAGTTGGTTTGATAAATAAATCAGAAGACTAAAACTGCATTTGCCTTCTTTTACCTTAAACCAGTTGGACGTAGAATAACGATATAAAGATTTCAGCATTTGAAACTTATTGCTATTGACAAAAGTATACTCTTTGTGGACTCATGCATGATGACAAAAATGCTATCATCATGTATATACTGACTTCTTGAATTTGTCTGTACATGACGAGAGTAATGCTATCATTATGCATGACAACAGTAATTCCGCATCTCCTCAAAGACTTATAGCAGGCATCCAACTACCATTTGAATCTGTCCATGAGATTTCTCGCATATGTTATTCTCCTGAAATAGTCAAAATCTGGTTTCACAATTGCACCATTTAGTCTTTGTTTGGTGATTCTTGATGGTACTATGGATCTTGTGCTTACGGATTATCCCTGTATTCTAGAACTAGCTGATATCTAACATTATACCATTTTTCAGTGCAAATACTGAGTTTTTCTGACTGTACCTTGCAGTGGCTGGTCAACACAGTGCTGGGTACCGGGACATATTAATTGACGGATTTGTTCCTCCATCCACCAGTGTTGCCCCAATGTTTCCCTTTTACGAAAATACATTTGACTGGGATGATTTTGGGGAAGTTATAAATCCTGATGATTATGTAATCAAGGATGAAGACATGGACCAAACAGGAATGCATGTGAGTTTCTATTTGTGAGATATATTCCTCTTTGGTTGTGATGAAGCATCAGAGTAGCATACTGTACTGTTATATGTGCTTTTGTTTATTTGCTGATGTATTTTTTTAGTAAGTGTTTATTAGCTGATGTATTTCACTGGGATATCCTTTCTACAAAAGAATAGCCTTATCTTGTTTGTAACATTGAGAGATAATTTTTATTCTTTATCTACTACTTGAGGGAAAGGAATTCTTGACTACTTGTGCCCCTCTTAGCAAGTTATTTGGGTATGAGGATGATGCCTTAACTTCTGTTGCAAAGTGCTAAAAAATTTGCTAATTAGAGAATTTGTGGAATAGTTGCTTGGTAATAACAGTAATGCTAGGACCAAAACTAAAGCCACAACTTGTCCACATGGCAAGTTGTGAGTGGTGGAGTTGTGGACCCACCGCTCACAATTCGCCACGTGAGCAAGTTGTGGCAAAATTGGTCTTAGCATTTTTGTGGTAATAATGACCATGTATCCAAGATTGATTATCATAGTTGTGTCCTGGATAAAAGAATCCTAAAATGTTTTCCTATTTAGTGTTAAGGAAACTTGCAATTTTGGCAAGTGAAATAAGATTAGAATGTAGAGTTCTGGAATAGTCACAAGGCTGAAGTGATGGCTGTACCAATTCTGAATATCTGGATGGCTTAGAAAGAAATGAGGAGATAAAACATGGCGAGGTTTGCAAAAAGTGAAGGTGAAAAACAGGGACAGTCATATACTAATTTTTTTCTTAGGAAAAAAAAAAATCTGAATACTGTAGGTTCCTTTAAAGGTAAGAAAAAGTGGAGTGAAGGAATCCGTAGTTTGACCTAAAAAATTATTGCTGTTTGATATTTTTCAGAGAAAGTGTAAGTGGCATGAACTAACAGTTTTTGACAGGGTTCCATACATAACTTTGTGATATTTCTTAAATATTATCACCAATATGTGTCTCTCTTTTATGGAAATGATTATACTACCATCTCTGCTTCATTTCATCAATATTTTAAAATGTTGGATGGAGAATTGTGTATATTATTATGCTCAAGTCTTATGGATGGTCATCATATTTCTCATCTATCTCAGGTTGGTGGCAATTTAGATGGAAAATTTGATGAAGGGACTGCCAGTTTGATCCTTGACACAAAACCTTCAAAAGTCGTGTCTAATGAATTAACAGTAAGTTTAACTCTGGCTTAGGGTTGTATGAAGGGTTATTTCTTTTCTCGTCATGCTCAGATTATATCTTTGTGGATTTTTCACATAATTGTTGCTGTTTTGACATTCTACAGGGTGCATATGTCATTACAATATACTTTGACTCATTTCTGTTCTAATTTCATGCGTTTTCATGTGTATAAATGGATTATTTTTGTTTTTTAAATTTTATTATGGTCCAAAAAGTGGTTCTGTCTATTTCAAACCTTTTTCTCCTTAAAATAATCATTACTACCGTAAAATGTGCTTCCCTTCTGATGGTGTCATTTTCTTGCTTGTAGTTTTTGTTTTCTTTCCTGTTGGGGGGATGGGTTTACAAATTTTAATATATATTTTTTAACTTTTAATTTCTTGTTCTTCCCAGTAAATGTGTCTTTGTTAACGAAAAATAATGGTGCTCTCTTTTAATTCTTTAGGATTGGTTCAAATGTGCGCATTGTCTATTTGAACTCTCTAAATCTATGAAGTCAAGGAGAGAGTTAACATTATTTTACTTATTAAAAAAAATAGTGGTGTTCCTTGTTTTAGACATTTGGTGAATTGAGGAATAAATTTATTTTTCTGTTTTTGCAAATATCTTGTATTCTTCTTCATATGAACAATAATAAACTTTAATGAAATTTACTTAATATGGTGACATGCTGTCTTAAATGGTGGACCTCATTTAAGAATTTATTGATGTGGAGTTGTTGCTATGTCTTTTGCCTGTTTTCTTAATAATGTGGCTCTGAAACTTGAAATGATGGACAGGTTTACTTCCGGACATAGGGCCTCTCTCAAGTTCTTGATGTGATGTTACTTTGTTGTTGTGGTTTCATGGAATTGGCTATTCATTGAAATTATGTTCTAAATTGGTGATGGCATTCTCTATTTCAGGTGCACGTGAAGTGTTCGTTGATTTATATGGACTTTGAGGGCCGCTCTGATGGCCGTTCTATTAAATCAATTCTCTCCCAAGTGGCTCCCCTGAAGCTTGTAAGAATGCTATCTTTATACTTGTCAGTTTGCTTCTTGTCATGAGCTCTAGTTTAAATGACTCTTCTTCACCTTGCAAGATTAAATGTAAGGGAATACATCATTAGTTTAAAATTCATTGAGCGCATGCATAACTTACCAATAAAAAACTAATTCCCTAATTATCATTCAACTTTTGGTAGATAAGGCCAAACTTTTGTAGTCTACATTGCTTAGTATCCCCTATTCATTTTGAGTATGCTAGTTTCAGATAATTATGTGATCATGGTGACAAATATATAGCACTGTTTGCTAGCTGCCATGCTTTCATAAACACAATGCCTTCTATGTGGATGTCCTGTACTTATCCTGAGCAATGCAAAGTTTCTCAAATGAAATTGAGTTTTCCAAAAGGGGATTAACAAAAGACATGCGAAGCTCTAGAATGGTAGGAAAGTGGGAGAATTTATTTTGGGAGTGTTATATTATTGTGTGAGTTATTGCTGTTTTATCTTTCTTTTCAGATGATTCAAAAGTCATTCCATGTATTCTGATTTTTGGATCCAAGTAGAGATCTTTCAGCACTTGCTTGTGGAGGCTTGTTCAGCTTTGATTTACCCTATACATATACTTGTTTTTCCTTAAGGTTCTGGTGCATGGATCAGCCGAGGCCACAGAGCATTTGAAGCAACACTGCTTGAAGCATGTTTGCCCGCATGTTTATGCTCCTCATATTGAGGAAACGATTGATGTCACCTCTGATTTGTGCGCCTATAAGGTATAATCAGAGACATATCTGTTTTTTATGTGGACCAGTGATTTCAGAAACCTAAATTCGTTATATTCTTGTTACATGAAATGCAGGTACAACTTTCGGAGAAGCTGATGAGTAATGTGCTCTTTAAGAAGGTAAGCACATAGTAGTCTCGTGTCTAAAAAATAGCATAGCATTTGTATGTGATCTCTCTCAGCATGTCTGATGTAAATGCAATCACAGCTTGGAGATTATGAAATAGCTTGGGTTGATGCTGAAGTAGGGAAGACAGACAGTGGCATGCTGTCTCTACTTCCCTGTTCAAATGCAGCTCCACTGCATAAATCTGTTCTTGTTGGTGATCTTAAAATGGCAGATTTCAAGCAGTTTCTTGCCAGTAAGGGCGTCCAGGTACACTTCCTCCACCTGGGTTTCATTTATTACATTGTATTTCCCTTATTAGTCTTTGACATGTGCGATAAATGTGAGCCACTTGATAATCAAGAACTGACAGTTGTTTGCCCATGTTTGGTCCTTCAGTATAGAAATATGAAAATGAACTTATCTTATGTGCTAGAGCCAATGTTTAGAAAGATTTTAGGCCAGCATCGAATGTGCTTGATAGAGGAAAGATCATAGCTTGTTAACTTTACAGGTTGAATTTGCCGGTGGGGCTTTGCGATGTGGGGAGTATGTGACAATACGCAAGGTTGGGGATGCAAGCCAGAAAGTGAGTGATTCTGCCTTACACTTTTGTTTTTGGTTGTGCAATGGAATTGAACTTTCTTTCAAGCTAGTGGCAGTTTCGAACTATGACAATTGCAGGGCTAATCCTCTTTTCATGTTTGTGGATGAAAAGGCTCATTAGTAACTCATCTTTTTTGCAGGGTGGTGGTTCTGGTCTTCAGCAAATTTTGATCGAAGGCCCCTTATGTGAAGATTATTATAAGATCCGGGATTATCTATATTCACAGTTCTTTTTGCTTTAAGTCTAGATTTAATACCTGTAATCCCATTTGGCTAAAGCTCTATGTGAAATTGGTAGTACTTCCTGTAAGTGGAGAGCAACTTCTAAGTTATTCTGTGGAAGCGCAATCTAGTTGAGTATTTGTAAATGTATCATGCAAGCGCAATCAAGCCCTTCTTTTTAATTTTTATAATTATGTATTAGTCTGAATAGGTAATCTTTTTTTTTTTAAAACCAGAATAGGTACTTTTAGTTCATTTGTGCGTGCAATTACTTACGAAAGAATAATTAAAATTGTTTTTTTATTCTATTCATTTTCGAGTATTAAAATCTACACTTGAGCTTCTGTAAAAGCGAGCAATTTGTAATTTTTTTTCCAAAACCGCTCAATGTTTATGTTCCCTTTAATCATTCAGTAATGTTAATTTGTGGCTATGTGGCTGTCTATTATTGTATCAGATACCATTGCACGAAACAATTATCTCAAAAAAAAAAAAAAAATGTACGATACAACTAAACCATTTAAAATCTCGCCTATTCTGACAGAAATTTAATATAGGGTAGGCAAGAAGTATATATCAATATGCTAGTGTACAAATATTTTTTATAATTCATATAGTTTGGACTTGGGAGCTTGAAATTTGAATTTTGGATGTTTCTATTGAAAATACTAAGAGGTATTACTATTAACAAATTACAAGGTTTTTAGCGGCATAAACAGACTTTAAAAAATTTATATTTTGCAGCAGGTTAATAGTCAATACGTATTAATAACTTAATACATGTGTCTAAATTCGGCTTGGTTGCTGAATACTTTTTACCTGGGATGAACTTAGGCTTTACAGTTTAGGGCCTTTATAATTTATATTCTCAAATACTCTTTTCTTTCTCTTTACAAAGCAGAAAGAAATAAATTAACTAAAGAAGGGCTTGGTTCATTGCAAAGTTATTCGGATTTCTTTTCGGATTACCCGGCCCCTCTAGACCGTGCAGACCACGTGTAGATACAACTGTGAATGCGACATCTTGAAAAATACCAGATTGGTGGTATTTAAATTTTAATGGCGAAAACCACATTTTGGTCCCTACATTTTTACCCGATTCTCATTTTGGTCCCTATATTTTATTTTCACCACTTTTAGTCCCTGTTTAGAAAAACGCCTTCTATTTAAGTCCTTTCCGTCAGTGCCGTTAGGGCACCGACTGACGTGGCAAACGGAATTATTAAAATAATAATAAAAAATTTATTTTGTTATTAAAAAATGTCACGTCAGCAATTAAATTTTTAAAAAATAATTTAACTAAATTTAACTAAATAAAAAAAATTAAAAACAGAAATAAAAATAAAAAAACCCAAATTAACATTTCAATCAAACTAACCCACAAACAAAGAACAAGAACAAGAACAACATGAACAAGAACATGAACAAGAACAAGAACAATACAAACCCAGAAATTAAAAAAAAAAAAAAAACCACAACAACAACAAAATAAACATTTCAATCAAACTAACCCACAAACAAACTCCACATTTCAGTCAAACTAACCCACATTTCAATCAAACTAACCCGCTAGAAATTGGAGCATTGGCCCATGGGTCTGATCAAGAAAGAGAGAGAGAGAGAGAGGGCGACACCACCGACACCACCGCCACCTCGTCGATGAACACTGCCGCTTTAGCACGCCGATTGGCCACCCATTCTTGTCGATCTACCCTTTCCCCTTTACTGGGTTTGTGCGATTTCCCCTTTCCCACCCCTCGCCGATTTACCCCTTTGATTTCTTTTTTTTTTTTTTTCCTCTGATTCTATCTTTGTCTTCATCCTCACTCCCTCTCTCACATCTTTGTCTTCTTCTTTTGAGCATGCCACCGGAGCTGGGTTGGAGATCGGCGTGGGCGTTGCGTGGTGAGACCAGCGTCATGTGTCTCGCAGTAGTGTGTGAATTCCAGGTGGGTTTTGGGTTTGATTTCCTGTGGGTTTTGATGTGAATTTGTCGTGGTAGGTGTGTTGCCGTGGTGGATTTTTCTTTGATATATATATATATATATTTTTTTTGTGTTGTTGCTGTGGTGATGGTGGATTTTTCATTGATTTTTTATGTTGTGTTTTGTAGTGGTGGATTATTATTATTTTTTTTTTTTTGTGTTGTTGCTATGGTTGTTTATTTGATTTTTTGTGTTGTTGCTGTGGTGATAGTGGATTTTTCATTGATTTTTTGTTTTGTGTTTCTGTAGTGGTGGATTATTTTTTGTTGCCATGGAAGTTTTTTCTGTACTGGGTTTGTCTTGTTCTTGTTCATGTTCTTGTTTGTGGGTTAGTTTGATTGAAATGTTAATTTGGGTTTTTTTATTTTTATTTTTGTTTTCGATTTTTTTTATTTAGTTAAATTTAGTTAAATTATTTTTTTTTAAATTTAATTGCTGACGTGGCATTTTTTAATAACAAAATAAATTTTTTATTATTATTTTAATAATTCCGTTTGCCACGTTAGTCGGTGCCCTAACGGCACTAACGGAAAGGACTTAAATAGAAGACGCTTTTCTAAATAGGGACTAAAAGTGGTGAAAATAAAATATAGGGACCAAAATGAGAATCGGATGAAATTGTAGGGACCAAAATGTGGTTTTCGCCAATTTTAATTTGACTCAACAAATGAATTGACGTCAACATTGTATCCGTAGTCGGTAATTCTGTACTATGTTCACAGGTCTCACTCCCAACATGTATCATGCCTTGGGCTGTCTTTTTCGGACATTGGATTTGTCTTGCTAATCCTCCTGAGATAAGTAGGCATGGAGCTTAGTTGTATGGACCCAAAAATTGGTGACTTGTAGCGGTGTGCAGTCAGCCTGTCAAAACCAATCTAATTCAACAAAATCCATTGAGTTTGGTTGGTTTTTTGGAGTTGGTGGGGAGGGTTGGATTGTGAAATTTTTTTTTTGCAGTGGGTCAGACAAAAAGATTTACAAATTTCCCTAACCCAATCCAACTCACCTATATTTAGTATATATTTAAATTTTAAAAAATATATTATATAATTTTATTATTTACTTTTTTGTCCCTCTTCTTAAATAAATCTCAAACTCTAAAAGTTCTCCTCATATAGTTTATGTTGGTTTGGTGTTATTCTCATAATTATTTACTTATAAATTTGTTTTTATTTGTTGTGGTGTTATTCTAATACTCAATTTAATAATAATAAATAATAGCAATTAAAAAAAAAATGTCCAACTTATAAGTCCAACTCGATCCACGTGGGTTGAATTGGACACCTGTGATGAATTGAGTTTTTTTTAACCTATCATACACGCCCTTATAACTTACTTGAAACTACAATAATATACAAGTGAACAAGTGATGGTGCATTATATAATTGTTGGAACATGCCAATAGATACATTGACTATTGATACATGGAAGAAGGCACATTTAAGGGTATCTTTAATTATTTTTTTATTTTTTATTTTTTGAGAATCAAGGGTATGTTTAATTTATGGCGAGATTTACTTTTTTCCATTTTTAAAAGCGCATTGTCAGGGAGCCCTTTGTATATTAAAAAGGCCAGTACAACTAGAAATAGGAAACACTTATTTAAGGAAAAATATTATAAACACAAAAAAATTGATATATCTATTTTTTAATGCGTAAATAATAGAAAAAAAGAATTGAAGCTACAAATAAATTAAACAATTTTGAATTGATTTTCGCAATAATAAAATTAAAAATACAATTATGAGAACAATCACAAAATATGTTTCATTCCTCCTTTCTTTCAGTAATATGATATCCCGTTAATAAAAATAGATAAATAATTTTGAGTATATAAAATTAAAAAAAAAAAATATATATATATATATATATGATTCTACTAAGCTTGTCTAAGCTGAATAGATTACAAAAAATCGATCAGATCATATGTTTAAACAAGACAAAATCAATCTAAAAATTGGGTAACTAATTCAACTAGTTAGGTTTCTCAAAAAAAAAAAAAAAAATTCAACTAGTTAGGAATATATATATATATATATATGAGTTGAGTTCAAGTTACATCTAGTGTAACTATAAGTAATGCTACACCATTCAACAAATTGTTATAGAATTCATATTTTGAAAATCTCACCGTTGAAATACATGTTTTATATGTTTTTAATAATCATGTCAATTTTCATGCCAATTGGATATTATTTATCATTTGATCCATAAACTCATGTATTATTTTAAATTATAAAAACTTGAATTTAAAAAATTGATTAATGACAAGGCTAGCTGAATGGTGGAACAAGAGATGCGGTTGCCTAAGGCCCCCAAATTCTAATGAATTAAGTTATTTATAATCAATAAATAAAATAATATTTTTTTACCAGATGAAAACAAATAAAAAATAGAGAAAATGCAACGTCCACAATATTTTTTACAATACTTTTACAACTAATTCTAATTAGGAGGTTGTTATAGCCTATTATTGAAGGCAAAAAAATAATTATAGTGATATTTTCAAATAGAAAACAAAAAGCAACTTAAAACCTAAGATTTATTGTAAAAAATATTGTGAATGTTGCAGTTCTAAAAAAAATAAGAATAATAATAAGAGTATAGTTAGCAAACTTTTACTAGTTCTCATCTAAGTCTACCATTAACACTACTCTTCTACTTATCACTATCAATCTACCACATCAACAAGTATGAAAAATTTTGTCAAATTTTTTCTTTCTATAAAATTTCTAAAAAAAGAAAAAAAAATTCTGCATAGTTCATTTTAATTAATAGTAATTTTGCATTTTAAAAAAGATAATTAATTTTCATCTTAGGCCCCCGAATGCATCAAATCACTCCTGAATGATGACATGGATATTAATGTTTAGGCAAAAATCTAAAATTGACTCTCTAACTCTTAACTTTTTCATTTCAGTATTTTAATTTTCAGTTTTGTTATTTTAGTCTTTAAGTTTAAAATTTTTGTCAATGTAGTATTCTGTTAAGTTTTAGTTATTTTGCCATTAAGTTTGGCCTCTTTTTTTTTTTTTTTTTTTTTTTGAAAATAATTTTTGTAATTAAAAGAAAATAAAAAAAGCTGTGAACGAAAAAGAAAAAGAAAACACTGAAGGGAAGATTGGTGACCCTGTTCTCTGCTCTCTCTCTCTCTGTTTGTCTCTTGATCTCTCTCTCCGTTCACCTCTCGATCTCTCTCAATCATGGCGATGGTGGTCGATCAGTGAGTGTGACCCATGACCGATGCTCACTGTTAATTGGGTGGTTGATTGGCGAGGGTTTTGTGTTTGCTTTGGGGTTTGTTTGTGCGTTTTGGGTTGATTTGTTGAAATATTGAGGTTTGGTGGTTGTTGAAATATTGGGTTGATTTGTTAAAATATGATGGTGGATTTGAGAGAGAGAGACTGATCTTGAGAAAGAGATCGACGTCTTAAGACTGGTTTGTTGAAATATGATGGTTGTTTAAATTTTCCGTTCACTGGTTTTGATTTCAGGGGAAGGGGAACAATGTCGTTCCCTTTACATTTTTTTTTTTTACAGTTTTTTTATTTATTTTCTTTTAATTACGATTTAAAAAAAAAAAAAAAAGCCAAACTTGACGGGATTTTTACTGGGAGGAGTAACTGATACCTAACAGGATACTCTATTAACAAAAATTGAAATTTAGAGGACTGAAATGACAAAATTGAAACTTAGAAAACTGAAATGACAAAAGTTAAAAGTTAAAAATTTTTTCTTTTTGAGAAACAAAAAAAAGTTCAATTTTTGCCTAATTTTTAATCACCTTGAACCCATCTCTCTATAGAGTCTCTATAGAGAGAGAATATATAATAACACATGATAATAATGTAATTTAACGATAGATTTGTCAAAATTTACATTTAATTAACAAATATTAAGTGGTTACACTAGGTATAACCTGAACCAAACTCTATCTCTCTCTAAGTTTTGTCCATATATATAAATGTTTAATAATAAAAATTATAAACGCATGGAATTCAATTTATGTGGAAAAATGTGGGTTTTTTTTTTTTTTTTTTGGGTCAAATAAAAAATGTGGTTTTTTAAAACTTAGTGGGCATTTCTATTACTTTCCGAATGTCTAGAGGGTGGTGGTTGTAATTTAAGTAGTTAGCAAAAAATAAAAAGTGATAGAGATAGAGAGAGTGGAGAAGAAGGAGACACAAACAGAAGAGTCACCGGTGTTAATACATACACAGAAACACAGAATAAAAATCACTATCTACTATCTTCGTCTTCTTCTTCACTATTCAACAAACAAAAACCCTAGAAATCTCAGTTCCTCTCTTACAAAAAATTCTATCTCCTTTCAAAAATCCAACCCCGTTGTTTAAACCCGCGGTTTCTCTATCTATCTATCTATCTATGGCTTCTGCCACGTGGTCCCCGAGCTCGCTCCAGCTCCGACTAGCTCTCAATTGTAGGAATTGCAGGAAATCCCCTGCGATTCTGGTACGGACGCAGCTGGGGAATCCGGGTCGTCGGATTCGGGTGTTCTGTGTGGCTCAAGACGAAGCTAGAAATGAAAATGGAGTGGAACGGCGTCGTAATGAGGGTCCATTGGTCGGGTCGGATTCTACGGCTGACGGGTTCTCCGGTTGGTCCGGGTCCGAGTCCGACCCTGTTGAGTCCCAGAGTAACAACTGGTTTGGAGGTAATGATAATTTTTTTTTTTTTTTTTTTAATTTTACTTTTTTTGTTTGGCTTCTCGGAAAGTCCGAGGTATTGAAATGAAATGAAAAAAGAAAATGTTCAATATGAATTTAGTTGAGTTGCGGTGTTTGTTTTGTTGGAATCTAAAAACTGGAAAGTGTTGGAACTTTAAATATTTTTGTTGTTGTTGTTGTTGTTTTTTTTTTTTTTTTTTTTTTTTCTATTATAACTGAACACCCAAAAAGAGAATTTGGAATGTATATGAGATAGTGTTGAATTTTGTTTGATAATTGTAGCTATTGAACCAAATTACTTACTTTTCTGATTAATTTGAAGGAATGAATTGAATTTACATATGGTGTTGATTGTCTTGTTGAATACATATACAATAGAACCCAACAAATGTATGGAACAGTGATTTTGGAGTTGTTTGGTATCTTTTGATTGACTAATTAACATTTTTAAAGTAGTTTGCTTTCAGGGGTTGTGGGAGCAGGAGTAGTTGGAGTCATTCTTGTCTCGGGGCTTGCATTAGCAGCGTTCTCGTTGAGTAAACGAAACAGTTTAAGTAAGTTTTCATTGTCTCTTGTAGTCACATTAGCAGCTGTTATTTTGTTCTAGATGTGCTCTTTTTATGGTATTTATTGTTATGCGTCAATGTGGGCTTTGAACAATTGTTTCTTACATTTGTGTTTCGCTAGATTATGTGTTTGTTAGAATAAATTTCGCCGAGTTGTCTGCTATCTCAATAGTCTTTTCCGTTATCTATAAATACACGTGTGGCTCTATGTAGAACCAGATCAACACATGAAGCCCTTGACTACTGAGCAGGAAGTGTTGTTGGCCTCTGATGACCAGAATGATAGTGTTAATGAAGATGGAAAAGCAGGTGGCAATGTTCCAGAAGATACTAGTCTGGAAAACAGTGAAGGTACATATAAGGATCCTTCATCTCCTGAATTTGATGAAACTCCCGGTGAAAATAGAGTTGGTGATGATTCTGATAGTGGGTCCTCATCAGTACAAGATGTTGAATATGCATCTAATGTTACTGATGCCATTAACAATGCTTCCATTCAAGAAGATTTGCAAAATGAACCAACTTTTGATAACAAGTCAGTTTCCCCTGAGACAAGCTCAGTTCCACTTGATATTCCTGAATCTAAGAGTGTTGGTGATTCTTTTGTTGCGGGTACAGAGGAATCAAGTTCTGAACTTACAGAGAATCCATTCTATGTCAAACCAACCAATCCGTTGGTCTCTGATGGTAATCCTTTAGATCTTAACACTGAACCCCAGTATGAAATGCATGATTCTTCTTTTAGTACTATGACCCCAATAGTCAATGAGCCTGTGGCTCTGAATGTTTCTGTCAATTCACAGTCAGATTCAACTTTCAACACTCAAAATTTACCCAAAAACGATTTAGAAACTTTAGCCCCACCTTCAACCGAAGAAAGTCCTGACCTGAGCAAAACAACACTGGTCTCAGCTGAGAAGAATAGTTCATCCCTGGACAATCATAACTATAGTGAAAGTGAGTTATCTGAAAATTCTCAGTCAGAATTCACCTATCCGCTTGCAAATGATGCAAATTATAATAATGAGATGAATAGAAGCAGATCAGAATCATCAAATCTTGTGAATTTCTTCTCCTCTGCTGGTATACCTGCTCCATCTGTAGTTTCTGCAGCTCTACAGGTGCTTCCTGGAAAGGTTTTGATTCCTGCAACTGTTGATCAGGTTCAAGGTCAGGCACTATCTGCATTGCAAGTATTAAAGGTGCTTCTTTGCCCTAATTCATGCAAATCATGTTATCTCATAGATTTTATGGCGCCATTGTGCGTTGCAAAGGGTGAATTGTATATATATCTTTTTGAATTTTTGGTCTCTGTTCTCATTTTAGTAGTTTGCAAGAAAGCTTTAGGAAACCGAAGTAACAATGGAGGAAGCTACTTATAACAAAAAAACAATAGAGGAAGCTGCTTTACCCATATGCATCTGGTTGTAATAATTATTAGGAGAGCTTGTTCTCTTCTTTTTCCTCAGTCATGCAATTTTGTGTGTTTGGTTTATTTTTCTCATCTCTAATTGTTTATGAGAATCCTTTGTCACTGTGTGTTTGAAGTGAAGGGATTTAAAAAAAAAAAAAAAACCAAAGCAGACAATATCTACACAGTTGGGGCGGAGTCGTTACAAATGGTATCAGATCCATGCTCGAGCCGGAAGTGTGGGCCTCACATGCGAGGACTCGTGTGCCCTTAAGGGGGGTGGATTGTAGTGACCCAAAAGGGGGGTCTTGCAATCCATGGAATCTCACATCGTTTAGGGAAGCACATGGGGATGTGCTTAGAAGGGGTGACCTCCCTTTAGTGTGAAGAGGCCTTTTCCCCCACTGCTATTTGCTTTGGGGGAGAACAAAACCGTGAGGGGTATGGGCCCCAAAGTGGAGTTCACTTCAGCATCTAGCTAAATGCAGAGGCTTCAGGTGGACCTTATTTATATGGGCTAATAATTGAATTGAATTTTGCACTGTAATTGTCATATAGTCTTCAGATATGTAGATATGAGAAGGCTTTCTATGTAAATAAATAAATAAATAAAATAATAATTAACATCAGAATGGTATTCAGGTCATTGAGGCTGATGTTCAACCTGGTGATCTATGTACACGTCGTGAATATGCTCGTTGGTTAGTGTCTGCAAGCAGTGCTCTTTCAAGGTATATATTTCTCTCTTTTTTCTATGACTGTGGTATGTAATGCTCTTTTTCAAAATCATACTTTGTCTAGAATTTTAGAACAAATGACTTTTCTGTTACCTGTAGGAATACAACTTCAAAAGTATATCCTGCAATGTATATAGAGAATGTTTCTGAGCTAGCATTTGATGATATCACACCTGAGGACCCTGATTTTTCATCCATTCAAGGTGAGAATTGGATGTTAAACTTTTGGGTTTAAACTTTAAAGCTTCCTTTTTAGCTTCATAATTTGCAATTGATTTTCGCTTGACAGGCTTGGCTGAAGCTGGACTTATTGCAAGCAAGCTTTCAAGACAGGATATGCTTTCTTCTTTAGATGAAGATCAGAGCCCATTCTACTTCTCTCCAGAGAGGTGCTTACACAATTACCATGCATGATACTGCAGCCTAATTTTTCTAGATTGTTGTTTTATTTGAATACAAATTTCCATTTGAATTGTAGTTGGTGGAATTAAAATAACAAGGGCTGCATTTATGGCGCTTAATAAGAGCAATATTATTTTCTCACCAGTTCCTATAAACCATTTTCCATAATAATTCTTCACCTTGCTTGATAGGTCAGACAGAGGCATGTGCCTGGTGTTTCATTTTTGTGGCTAAGATACATGCTTCAATTGCTTTATATTTACCTCCTTTTTCTTCTACTATCCTTATTGCAGCCCTCTATCACGTCAAGATCTTATCAGTTGGAAGATGGCCTTAGAGAAAAGACAGCTCCCAGAAGCCGACAGAAAGGTTGCTTTTAATTTGAAGTTTGGGTTAATAATATTATTTTACTCTGTCACTAGTTGTAAATATATTTTTTTAATGAAAAAATTGTGCCCATGGACAGAAGCTGCACCAAATTTCTGGTTTTATAGACATTGATAAGATACACCCAGATGCTTGTCCCGCACTTGTAGCTGACATAACTGCTGGAGAACAGGGAATCATAGCTCTTGCATTTGGTAAGGCGTAGTCCCTGACTACTACTTGATAATTTTTTATCTTCATTTCATAATCAATATGTCTTGTTTTTGGGATAGGTTACACACGACTCTTCCAGCCAGATAAACCGGTCACAAAAGCCCAGGCTGCTATTGCCCTTGCTACTGGTGAGGCTTCTGATTCAGTGAGTGAAGAGCTTGCACGAATTGAAGCAGAATCAATGGCAGAAAATGCTGTTGCTGCACATACTGCTTTAGTAGCTGAAGTTGAGAAAGATGTCAATGCAAGTTTTGAAAAAGAACTTTCCTTAGAGAGGGAAAAGATTGATGCAGTGCAGAAAATGGCTGAAGAGGCAAGGCGTGAATTGGAAAAGTTAAGAACTGACAGAGAGATAGAGAATATTGCCTTGATGAAGGAACGTGCGGCTGTTGAATCAGAAATGGAAGTTCTCTCACGGTTAAGGCGTGAGGTGGAGGAGCAGTTGCAGAGCCTAATGAGTAACAAGGCAGAAATATCATATGAAAAGGAAAGGATCAGTCAACTCCGGAAAGAGGCTGAAAATGAAAACCAGGAGATTTCACGCTTACAATATGAGCTAGAAGTTGAGCGAAAAGCCTTGTCTATGGCCAGGTAAGAAAGTATAGTTATATTTCAAGGAGGCAATTATGTTTGGTTTGCATTCCAATATTTGATGCACTGATGAAGATTGTCTATAGCTGGTTTGATAAATATTAGATATCAATATAATTCATATTTTAAGAAAATATTTTCCATGGATTGCTTAAGTGTAGTGATTAACAATTTGAAGTCTTTCATGCTGCATCTACCTTAGTAATAATTCTTGTATTGTCTGGTCTTTGAAAGCATGGATGTGAATCCGTTATCAATTTGTTAGCTTCATTATGAATTTGTTTATCTTTTATCTAGCTTCTTAATGAGTTTTATTGTTTCTTTCATCCAGGGCTTGGGCTGAGGATGAGGCAAAAAGAGCAAGTGAACAGGCAAAAGCCCTGGAGGAGGCTAGAGATCGGTGGGAGAGGCAGGGCATCAAAGTAGTTGTTGATGATGACCTTCGGGAAGAGACCACTGCCGGTGTTTCATGGCTCAATGCTGGAAAGCAATTTTCGGTTGAAGGGACTGTTAGTAGGGCTGAAAACTTGATGGACAAGCTGAAGGAAATGGCAGGGGATTTAAGAGGGAAATCCAGAGATATAATCAACATGATCATCCAGAAGATAGCCTTATTAATATCAAATTTGAGAGAATGGACCAGCAAGGCTGGAAAACGAGCTGAAGAAGTACAACATGCTGTCATTTCAAAGGCAACTATATCAGCACAAGACTTGCAGCAAAGCACTGCAGAATTTAGCTTAGCTCTCAGGGAAGGGGCAAAGAAAGTTGCTGGAGATTGTAGGGAAGGAGTTGAGAAACTCACCCATAGGTTCAAGACATGATTTCTCTCTCTCTCTCTCTCTCCCCAATAATTTTTTTGCATTGATTGGCTATTGAGAAGTAAAAATTGTAATTTTGTTTTTGTTTCCCTTCATTCCTCCCATGTATTAATAAATGGGGAATTTGGCCTGTACCATCATATACTGAGATGTGTATGAAACACCTGTACTAGGAATTGATTTTACTCAATTGAAAACAGAGAAACAAAAAAAAAAAATGATTGATTGTGGGATGACACAATTTCATTACTAAGATCATTTTTGATGGGACAAGATGCTATGAATCAGCAATAGAAACAAGCAACACAAACCTGGGTTTTTGACCAATAATTGTTCATGCTCATGCATCTGGTTTGTATGCGTCACAAACAAAAAAAAAATTATGATAAATTATTGAGATAATTTGAATTAATGATAAAATTCTCTAGATCTTTTTGGAATATTTTATTATAAACTTGTAAAACTTTAGTAACAAAACTTGCATTTAAATTGGGCTATATGACAGAAACACGTTGTACCCCGTTTAACGTTCTTCTCATTGTATCAAGACCAAAAAAAAAAGTGGAAGACAAACAGGTAAACGTACCATTTTTTATGCATATGATACACATGCGTATTTTAACCTTTTATTGAGTTACAATAGGAGAACATGAAAGATAGAACTTTTTATATATTACTATGACATACATGTATTTCACAGAAGAAAATGTTTAATGTTTTTGCAGTAAATACTAAATAGTCATCAACCACGCTTAATAGCAACTTAATCTGTTCAGTTAGACCAAGAAGGTCTTCGGATTTGCAGCTGACATTTTCCATCTTCTTTCACTTTTTTGACCTTCTGAATCAGATTAAAAACAAATGCCATTGTTATTAGAATCTGAATCGGAACATGGATATGAAATTATGAAGAGAAATGTTATGTTTATAACATTTTTATAATAAATTTTAGATAATAAGTTATTACTTGCTATTATTAGTGGGTAAGAAAATAATTTCGGTAGTGGATTCAAATTGAACACCCGTAACAACCCAATAAGGATTTCTTGTGTAAGTATTGTAAAAATGTTGTACACATAACACTTATCAAATATGAATACTAGCTCAGCAGCTCCCACCGACATCAGAGCACGGACTTGGTCAGCCCGACCGGCCCGCTCAACCAAAGGGTCTTGGGTTGATTCAACAAAACAAATTATTATTATTATTATTATTATTCCACAAAATAAAAATTCTACTCTAGTTTAATTCTAAGGGTATATTTGTATGAAACTCTCTCATGTTAACTAATTATTGACTCACTAAATGTGATATTTTTTTTGGTGTGAATAATAGACTCTTTTGATTATAGGACACTTTGTACTCTATAGAACAAACTACGAGATTCCATCAATGAACTCCTCTACATTCAAAGCCATAGACTCCATTATGAATTACAAGAAGAAATAATTGGCACCACGTTGACGATGATGTTAACATGCCTCTCGTTGATAGTCCATTGATAATTTGTGAAAGAAATCCGTCCGAAAACCGGATATGGAGCTGGATGTGTAAGCAAGCTGTTAGAGGAGCTGATTCTATTATTTGAAGTGCCTCGCCAACATCAATGATTTGCACAGTAAAAAGTTTATGTTTGTAGCCGAGGGGATAGGGGTGGGAATGGTGAGAAATGAAGATAGACAAAAGTCAGGAAAGAAGTGTGAAATGGGATATGCAACTATTAGACAAGCGTAGTTGTTGACTTCTTGTTGTTTGTTTAATGTTGGTTAGGCTTTTCTAGTTATCTATTTTTTCCCCCTATTGTTTTCTATAGGTTTGCTGAGACCTTGTGTAACCCATTACTCAAACACTTCCCGACATTGCCATTGCATAAGGAACTGTACTATTGAGACAGGTTGTGAATGCAAAATTTTATGATCTTTGTTGATTTAAGTTGCGCGAATCCTAAAGTTAAAAAAGACCTGTGTTTTCTTTTGTATCACCAGCTTAATTAAGATATTTGTTTAAGGATCAGTTGAAGCTTTTATCTAGGAGAAGGTTGAAATATGAATTGCGCAAAAATGATAGAGAAAGTCTTATAAGTCTTAAAAGTTGATTCACATAAAAATCAATAGATTTCATTGTGATCAAGATCAAAATACAAAACGATGATTCTGATTTATGAATTCGTGATTATTCAAATAATGATAAATTTATTTTGATACATCTTTAAAAAAATTATAAATTTATAATCCAAAGACTTGGAACCTCTAAAGACCTGAAAGAGAGTTTTTGAGACTTCATTTTCCTTATCCAGAGTCTTTAAAGTCTCCTTTATGTTAGACATAAATTTATAATCCATAGACTTTGAACCTGTAAAGTTTTAAAAGCGAGTTTTGGAGACTTCGTTTTTCTTATCCAGATTTTTTAGAGTCTCATTTATGTTGGATATAAATTTATAATCCAAAAACTTTGAACCTATAAAGTCCTAAAAAAGAGTTTTGAAGATTTAGTTTGTCTTATCCAAAGTCTTTAGAGTCTCTTTATGTTGGATAAAACTTTTTAATTTAAATAAATTATTTCTAATTTCACACAGTTGAATAGACTTATAATGTGTTAGAATCTTGACATACGTGAAAGAATTCAACATTCATTTAATTGAATAAGAGACATCAATATCTAATATTGTATACACAGGGTCTTCATTACTCATGGGGTGAAAATTTTGTGAAGTACTAAATGTCCAAAAGAAAAAGATCCGTTAAAATGTGTTAGAATCAATTATTTTATGTATGGAGCAATATAAGCATCTTTTATTTTTATTTTTATTTTTTATTTTTGTTTTAGTTGTTTCGGTTTAATTTGATTTATATACCGTTAATTAAATTTAATGATTTAAAGTTTAGTTCTCCTAGTTTTTCAGAATTTTTTATAAATTGCGGATGAGTTTGGTTGAGCTCTTCTTGTTTTAAGAAATCTTAAGTAATTTGCAAGGGTTTGGTCGAACTTTTTTTTTTTTTTTGAGACACTTAAAGAAAATTAGAAGTTAATTTAAAAAATGGGTGTCGTTTCTCTAATGGGTTGAAAATGAAATGCTTAGTTAAATTTTTTTTTTAAGTTAATTTTTTAAAATATGGATGATTGAGTATAGCTATTCCTCTTGTAATGGTAGGAGAGATTGTTTGGAATCATTTGGGCGGTGTTCTAAGAATGGTTGAACAGATTGTTTGTGTCAAAGAAGCATTTCTTTTTAGTTTCAATTGCATTTAGTTTATTTTTTGCTAGTATTAATTTTGATCAATGTCATAGAATCGTGGAACAATTTTAATATACTTTTGAGTTTTGAATCCACATGTTGTTGGGAATGTGATAGTTAATTTCGTAGGGATTTCTTTTAAGATATTCAAAATTGTCCACAAACTTAATACCAATCCAAGTAATTTGTTAAGTTTGTATCCAAATTACAATTAAACTGTGCAACGATTGTCAAAAACCATGATTGATGGTATGGACTACCTGCATTTTCAATTTTTTAAGAAATAAAAAAGTGGAATTGTACTCACGGTTATTACACGGTCTAGGTCTTGCTGACTTACATGTGCTATGCAAGAGACATTAATGAGATTTACCAAAGATACATATATATGTCTCAATCTATATCTATATCATATACTATATATAAAAGCATAAGTTTTTTTCCTGCAATTAAGGAGGTGTTGCCACATAAGAAAAAATGCCTACTTTAAATTTTGCCACATTCACAGTTAAAAAGCAATAAATTATAGCATTTTACTACGTTGAAACGCCATTTTGTTTTATAGTTCTTTCAATAAAAAGAAAAATAACCACTAGAAATACACGGCAAAGGCTTGCAATACTCCAAAAAAAAAAACTTGCAATATAGAGATAGAGGAGGAAAAAAAAAAAAAAACTTACCACACATATATAGACCACTGTCCATTCCCTCACCGGACTTCGGCAAACGGAACCGCAAGCACATAGAGAAAGAAAAATCTGCCACCATCAGATTGTCGGAACAGACATTGATACTTTCTTTTTCTTTTTCTTTTTTTCTTTTTTCCAGATTTGGGTATGCAATGTTACTTTTTATTGAGCTTTTTTATAGTATAAGTTCTATTTGATTTGCTTTTGTTTTCAGTTTTTGGGTTCTTCATGAGTTTTTTTTTTCCCTCAATTTTCTTATATTTTTTTTCTTCCTATTTTGAATTACAGAAATCACTAAAAAAATTGATTTTAGTTTTGTACTTCCGTGTAAATTAAATGCCTAAAATATAGATAAATGTGGCAATAGCATTTATTGAACAGTATATGATCAACAAGACACATTAGAACAAAAAGTGGATTTGTATAGTGAGGCTGATTTACAATTTAATATGAAGTTGTATGTAAAATTAAATTTGGATTTTGCCTTTGAGCCAATAAAAATACAAAGGTTGTCATTGTCTTTGCAAATAGTTTTCCCATTGTCTTTTAATGTTGCTTTAGTTTTCAACATTATTTTCTTTAGAAAATATTGTTTTTTTTTTCTTTCCCCTTTGTCAATTTCCTTTTTTCTTTTTAGCCTTTACTTGGGGGGCAAATTAGTCTTTCATTGATTTTTTTTTGCTTTTTCCTTTAACGTGAGGTTGATTAATTATCTTTTTATTTAATTATCTTGTGCAATGCACGGGTTAGCAACTAATCTATATATTACTAAAAACTGAAGCGTAGCATTTAATGCTGCTGCTGGTCTCACGTTGCACCACATCAGCTGTCACGTCATTTAAAAAAAAAAAAATTTATCCTACTATAAGGGCACAAATCAAGCTTTGTATAGAGTCAGACCTCCAGACCAAACCTATGAGCCCTAAACAATGAATTTATAGAGAGCAGATTTCTAATCTAGGGTTTTGGGCGGTGGATAACACAAAAGTTAGGTTCAATCACAGAATACATGCGTACTTATCAAACACAGATGAAATATTCCTTCATATATTAATGCCGAGGACAAATGTTTGTGTTTTCTTACAAATTTTCTCTCCCTCCTCTCCTTCTTCTTCCTTTACCTTTTATAGGCCTGTCTCTGTTTCTTCTTTCTTCCACGTGTAGTCCAGGTGTTTCCTTTTTGGATACTTGTCCCATCATTCCCCCTTACTCAAATCTCTGGCGGTGAGGGTAAGGTTGAATTTTAGTGTTCAGGCGTCACTTCCTCATTAATGCGGCCAGAGAGGCAGGTATAATGCCTTCAATGCGGTGGTAGCAGCCTTTTCTCTGATATTTGTCTATCAATTTCCTTTGTCTCTTATCCACGTTCTTTTAGTTATTGTATATAAGGTCCTTAGTATGAGAGTCCTTGAACTGCCAGATCACTAATATTGTCCTCGGCAGCATGCTACCGAGGACAAAATCATCATCGGACGTCATGTCTTGTGGTGTTTTGCTCATGTATGACACCTTCCTTTGTCACGTGGCATCGTAGGCTAGAGTTATTATGTCCTCGGACCATTTCATGTTGCCAGTTTGGGCTTTCCTCTTTGCGGGAGCCTTTGGGCTGGCCCAATACATGTTTTGGGCCCATGGGCACTACAATAGTCCTTCGAAACCCTTATTTCTACCTTGTGGAGAGGAATGAGGGTTTCGATACACACACACGTGAGGCAATCTGCTTCTGACGCTTCGATCTGCAAAATCGCGCCTCAATTAAATGTTGGCGGCTTTATTTTCCCCACTCCCAACCGCACGATGCTCATCTAACGGGTGGGCGTGTTTTGAGGACGCAGGTGGGAGGTCTCCTGCTTTTCACCTTTCCACGAAATAAAAACTGTCATTTCAAAGGTTCCTCGTTTATTTCAGAGTCTGTACACCGAATTTAGCCCTTCCTGCAATCTACACGCGTCTCTAGTATTTTTAGTTCTAAGCTGAGGTGACCTAGTTACTTAAAAGTAAGTACTCCAACTTTCTGTTTTCGTTATTACTGCTCGTTCATTCTAGTTATTCTCATATTTTCTGTCCTCGGCAGTCTAAACTCCCCAACCTCAACATAGTATTCTTTCCGTAGTTCTAGGAAATGGGTAGATTTGCATCCTTAGTGGATACTCCTGAGAAAATAGAGGAGTTTAAGGTTAAATATGGAATCCCTCAGGGAGTATCCGTCAAATACTGTAAGCAAGGAGGTTGGCTCACCGATAGGGACATTGGTGAGGTGGTGATCCCTATGATAGCATTCATAGAGGGGGGAATGAGGGTTCCTATGATGCCCATCACTAGGGATTACCTTAAAACAGCTAGGTTATCTCCTACCCAGTGTGCCCCGAACATGTTTAGGATCTTAGGAGCTATTGACGTCCTAAATGAAAGACTAGGATTGGGGCTCACTCACCACGAGGTGAACTGGGTGTATAATCTTCACCACCTAAAAGGGCACACCTACTACCTAAAATCTAGGCATCCCGAGGTTAGGTTGATCCAATGCCTTCCTCACTCCAACAAGGGTCTAGATAAAGACTTCCTTATACTGTCCGGGGATTGGCACGACGGTCTCTCCTGTCCGACGAGGGAGGGGGAACCTGGTAAGTATCTGAGTAGCGCCAGCCTTTACTAAAGACGAATTTTTTCATTTTCATTGTTAGTTGTGTTTTTCTCCGACTTGCCCTCGTTAAATTGTTTTTTGAAATGTGTGCAGATCGTCGCGCGCTTACCTGTCGTGCTAACCTTGTTAATTTTGATCGTCTGAACAAGATCTTAAAGGCCGAGGTATTTGTGCATTCAGACGGTCAGCTTCGCGCCGCACCCTCATCCTCGGATACACACCTATCTCCACCACTTTCCAAGATCCCAAGTGCGTCATTAAAGAGAAGGACCCGCGGCTACTGAGGATTAGTGTAGCAGTCGAAGGCTTTTTGTTACCTGCTGGCACTCCTGTACCTCGAGGCGTTTTGATCATCGACCTCGTGAGGGTCGTCCCGGGCGCCACTCATTTGGCCACGTCCTCGGCTCGACCTAGGTTGGGTGAAGGTTCCTCTTCTCAGCCAGTTGCAAAGGAAGAAGAAGAAGAAGAAGAAGTAGAAGAAGAAGAAGAAGAAGAAGAAAAAGAAGAAAGAAGAGAAGAAGTTGTTGAGCTTTCAGATTCTGAAGAGGAATTCGAAGCTTTTCAGCGACTTCCATCGCCCAGGAACCTGCCTCCTGCCGTCGGCTCGCCGTCCATCACTTCGTTAGACGACGACGACTAGCCGTTGATAAGAATGGGCATCCAGCGTAGACCCAAGCCCAGTCTTAAGGACGTGCTAGAAGGTCAAACTGGAGCACAGGAGCCTCCCAAGGCGCCTCCAGTAAAACCTAAGGACAAGGGTACTGAGAAGGTCCCTTTAATCAAACTCACTCTTCCCTCTTCGACTCAAGCCGAGCATCCCGACCCAGCTGATCATAAGAGGAAAAGGGATCCGCATAAAGGAAAAGAGACAGTTGAAGGGGCCAAAGATCTCCCCACCAAAGAAGTAGACCCGGAGAGGGGAGGAAAGCATGCTCGTCATGCCCATGCAAGGTCGGAAAGGCGAATTGACCCTCCAACAGTCTTCCATGCGCCCATTTGGGCTCCCCACATGATCGTAGACGATCAGGCAGTCACCGCCGACGCATCTATTAGGGGATTCGATGAGGGCACAGCTGCTTGCATCGCCGATGCGTTGGAGCAAGCACTTCTACTGCCCAAGGACATGGGCGAGCTACGAAGGATGAGGGATCAAAACGTCTTCATGATCCTCAAGAAAGAGTTAGCTATGGTAAGAATTTTGATTGATTGTTTCTTAGTATCCATGCTTTTCATTATTGCATTTGTTATTGTTATTTTTTGTTTGATACTAACTGTGCCATTCACTAACACTGTTCGTACGTAGGCTGTCCAATCTGCACATAGGGCAGAGGAGATCGCTGCTAATTCATATAAGGCACTGAGGGATGAAGAGGTGAGGCTGGATCACAACAAGAAAATATTGGAGCTTAAGGAGAAGAAGCTGTAAGAGGTCACAACCAGCCTGAGCAAGTCAGAAAGTGAGAGGCCAGGTCTGGAGTCCCAGCTGAGGACCACTATCAGGCAGACCGAGGATCAGAGGTTACAGCTCAAGCATGCAAACGAAGACCTTGCCTCGGCCAAGAAGCTGGCCGAAGATCTTAGAAGGGATCTTGCAGCGTCCGAGGAGGCTAAGGAGGAGGCTCTCAAGGCTAAGGAGGAGGCCCTCGTCAAGGCACAAGAAGCCGAGGTGATGGTTGACGAGGCTGAGCAAAGCGGCTATGAGGTAGGAGTGGCAGAAACCACTGACACATTCAAAGCCCAAGTGCCGGAGGTTTGTAGGGACTACTGCCTCCAGGTGTGGAAGGAAGCTCTCTCCCAAGCCGGAGTTGATGCTTCCTCTCCCTTATGGAAGGTGGAAAACGCCTACATCCTTCCTGCCATCCGAGTGGCCACTTCAAGCTCAGCCAAGGATGGCAGCCACTCTTCCTCAGCCGGAACGCCAATGGAAGAGGTCGTAGTTGGTGATGCTATTCCTGCTGGCCAAACTGGAGATGCACAACCTCCTCCTGCTTCCAAGGAGTTGCCCCCTAACCCTAAGGTCGGCGGGACTATGGAATTAGTTCTGGCGACCCTGCCCATAAAGCCAAAGGAAGTGGTTGGGGGGTCTTCGGCCTCGGTGGTGGCTCCTGCTGATTCTAAAGACCAGATCCAGCCCAAACCATGATAACCCGTGTCTCAACTGTTTCCCTTTCCTTTTTGTTGCTTTTGCTTTTGTACTTTTACTACTTAGTTTCAGCTTTTATTTCCTTCCTTTGTAACTTGACAATTTGGTAATGAATGTTCTGATAGATCTTTCATTTCATGATAAGAGTTCCTAATTTAAACTACTGTCTTGTGTTACACTTTGTGTTGGTAGTTTATTCCACTATGATGTATGTAATGCGGCATGGCAACAGTTTGGAAATTTGGCACATATTTATAATTACCTACCAATAGCCAAGTAAAGACAACGGAGATTTGTACAATTCATATACTTGCAAATGCTTTAAGTGATGACTATAAATTTTTGTTCAATTCTAGTAACGAGTAAAACACTAAAAAGCAACATATATTGGTGTGGAATCTGTTTGCTTGGGACTTGCTTAAAAACTATCCTCATAACAACGTGCTAGGACAATAAATATCAACATTTCTGATATGTTCCACGCTTGAACCATTAGTGGCTCAAGCATTGTACATAACACTTAATGACAAGCAAAATCATATGAAACCCAAATTTGAGATACTTATTGCTAATACATACGCTTTTCTATAGAACGCGTAGGTGCTCTGCCAAGAACTTATGTAACCTAATCTTTGTCCCTGCACTTGCCTTTTGGGGGCTCCAAAGTAACTTCAATTTTGGTTTGAGATTAAGGTAGAGGATCCGAGGACCCGACGTAACCTCATTTTTATCTTTCAACTAAGGTAGAGGATCCGAGGACCCGGCATAACCTTATTTTTTCTTTTGAACTAAGGTAGAGGATCTGAGGACCCGGTGTAACCTCATTTTTATCTTTCAACTAAGGTAGAGGATTCGAGGACCCGGCGTAACCTTATTTTTACTTTCCAACTAAGGTAGAGGATCCGAGAACTCGGCGTAACCTCATTTTTATCTTTCAACTAAGATAGAGGATCCGAGGACCCGGCGTAACCTTATTTTTTCTTTTGAACTAAGGTAGAGGATCCGAGGACCCGGCGTAACCTTATTTTTTCTTTTAAACTAAGGTAGAGGATCCGAGAACCCGGCATAACCTTAGTTATAATAGTAAAACAATACCATAGCGATAAGGGTAGAATAATAAAAGTGCTTTTTATTAATAATAATATCGTCGCAAATTACTTACATTCCAAGGATGGGGTGCAGCTTTTTCATCTAAGTCTACAAGGTAGTAAGCTCCTATTCCAGCTATTGCCGTAACGCGATATGGTCCTTCCCAATTTGGTCCAAGTTTTCCCCACGCCGGATTTTTGGTATTACCAATTACTTTCCTCAGCATTAAGTCTCCAAGGGCGAGTGGCCTCGAGTTTACATTCGAATCATATCCCTGCTTCAGTTTTTGTTGATAGTGAGCCAAATGAACCATGGCAATCTCTCTCCTTTCTTCAACCAAATCTAGGCCCCTTTCTAGTAGCCTATCATTACTTTCCGGAGTGAAGGAACTAGTTCTCATTGTTGGAAAACCAGTTTCCAAAGGGATAACAGCCTCGGCGCCATAAGTCATTGAGAATGGCGTCTCTCCTGTCGATCGGCGGGGGGTGGTCCGATATGTCCACAAAACATGAGGCAATTCCTCCACCCATCTCCCTTTGGCATCATCCAACCTCTTCTTAAGACCGTTGACTATAACTTTGTTGACCGCCTCGGCCTGCCCATTTCCTTATGGATAAACTGGGGTGGAATACCTGTTGGTTATGCCGAGGTCACAGCAGTATCTCCTGAACGCTTTACTATCAAATTGTAGACCATTATCCGAAATAAGAGTACGTGGAACTCCAAATCGAGTGACAATGCTCTTCCACACAAATTTCTTCACATCAACATCCCTGATGTTTGCCAGGGGCTCAGCTTCCACTCATTTGGTAAAGTAGTCGGTGCCGACAACCAACCACCTTCTGTTTCCAGGTGCCCTTGGGAAGGGACCCACAATATCCAGTCCCCATTGTACAAAGGGCCAGGGGCTCTTCAGAGGATTGAGCACACCCCTAGGCTGATGAATGTTTGGCGCGAACCTTTGGCACTGATCACACTTCTGCACATAGCTTTGAGCTTCTCGTTGCATATTAGGCCACTAATATCCTTGTGCTAGAGCTCTGTGAGCTAAAGACCTTCCCCCCGTATGACTTCCACAGATTCCTTCGTGTAATTCTTCCAGAAGCAGCTCTGTCGCCTCAGGATGTATACACAACAGGTATGGGCCAAAGAAGGATCGTTTGTAAAGTTTGTGATCCTCGGCCAGCCAGAATTGAGAGGCCTTTCTACGTATTTTATCCGCCTCGACCCTTTCCTCGGGCAGAACGTCGTCCTTAAGGAAGGACATAATGGGGTTCATCCAACTAGGCCCCACCCTGATCTGGTGAACATAGAGAACATTTCCAATCATTCTCGAGGGTTCGAGTAAGTCCTCAACTAGGATAATCCGAGGTAGTCCTTGTGCCAACGACGTGGCAAGAGTTGCTAGGGAGTCAGCATGTGCATTGCTACTTCTAGGGATATGAGATAAAGTAAAGGATTCAAATTTGCTTTGCACAACCTTGGCTTGGCTCAAGTAGTCCTGCATCCTCGGATCTCTGGCCTCCGCCTTTCCATCCATTTGACTCACGACAAGTTGCGAGTTCGAGAATACTTGCACGGTCTTTCCTCCCAATTTATGGACCATATCCATCCCTTTTAGCAAAGCCTCATACTCGGCCTCATTGTTAGTAGCTGAGAATCCCAGTCTTAAGGACTTTTCCAGTGTGAGGCCTTCTGGGGTCGTAATTACCAAACCCACCCCGGATCCCCTTCGATTGGCAGCCCCATCAACGTAAACGGTCCACCCTGCATGATCCTTACATGCAATCATACCAACTGATTTTTCATCAATGTCATTCTTCATGGCATTATCTTCTATTGTAGGCTCAACAAATTTCACAACCAGATCAGCTAATACTTGACCCTTTATTGATGTCCGTGGCATGTACTTGATATCAAAGGAGCCCAGGATGGTTCCCCACTTTGCAATCCTACTTGTGTAATCCGCACTCCGGAGTATAGCTTTGAGGGGAAGCTGAGTCAGAATAACCACCGTATGAGACTGGAAATAGTGGGGGAGCTTACGTGTACCATGCACTACGGCCAGGATTGCCTTCTCTAATGGTGGATAACGCACCTCGGCTTCATGCAAGGACTTACTCACATAGTAAACCGGTTTCTGTACCTCCTCGTCAACCCTTATCAACACCAAACTAACGGCATGGGTTGCGACTGCGATATATGCAAACAGGACTTCATCGGCTTCGGGCCGAGACATGATGGGAGGATGTGAAAGATATTCTTTAAGTTGCTGAAAGGCAACGGCACACTCCTCTGTCCATTCAAACCCTTTCCACTTGTTTAATAACTGGAAAAATGGCCTGCACCGATCAGCTGATCTTGAGATGAATCGGTTGAGGGCAGCGGTCATCCCAGTCAACCTCTGCACCTCCTTTGGATTCCGAGGTGGCTGTAAGTTATTGATGGCCTTGACCTGAGCGGGGTTGACCTCAATTCCTCTATGCGTCACCATGTAGCCCAAAAACTTACCAGATCCTACTCCAAAGGAACATTTGGATGTGTTGAGGTGTAACTTATGCTTTCTCAGCGTTTGGAAGGTGTTATCCAGGTCTGGTATGTGAGCCGAGATAGTCTTACTTTTAACCACCATGTCATCTACGTACACCTCAATCGTCTTTCCCAATTGCGGTTCAAACATCCGCGTCATCATTCTTTGATAGGTGGCCCCGGTATTCTTCAAGCCGAAGGGCATCACCTTATAGTGGTAGTTCCCTGTGGGCGTGACAAAAGCTGTCTTCTCCTGATCTTCTGGAGCTAAGGGTATTTAATGGTATCCTTGGAAAGCATCTAAGAAACTAATCCGAGGATGACCCATAGTTGCATCCACCAACTGGTCTATACGGGGCATTGGAAATGAGTCCTTGGGACAAGCCTTATTCAAGTCTGTAAAGTCTACGCACACTCTCCACTTCCCATTCTTCTTTTTCACTACCACTGTGTGCGCCAGCCATTCTGGGTAGAATACCTCTTTGATCACCCCTGCCTTCTTAAGTTTCTGGACCTCCTCCTTAACTGCGTCGGCGTGTTCCTGTGACGAACGCCGAGGTGGTTGTCTCCACGGCACCGCTGCTGGATTAACGTTAAGGTGATGACAAATGAAACTTGGGTCGACTCCAGGAGCCTCATAAGCATCCCATGCCAATACATCAAGGTTTCGTTTTAAAAATGCAACCAGTTCTTCTTTTTCTCAGGGAGGCAGTTGACTTCCTACCTGGAAAAATTTCTCCATATCATCTGCAATAACTACCTTCTCTAGATCCTCACATCCAGGCTCTTCAACCTCAACCAACTCTGGTTTGGCCGAGGATGTTATTTGCTATAAACTCCTCTTGGCTAAAGTCTGGGTTTCTTGCCTCGTTTGACGTATAATTGCTGCAGTTATGCATTGCCTCGCCATGGACTGGCTACCTACTATCTCCTCAACTCCATCCTTATACGGGAACTTCACCTTAACATGCAGAGTTGATGATACTGCCCCTAAGGCGTGCAACCACGGTCTTGCCACTATGGCTGTATAAGGGGATTAGGCGTCCACTACGATAAAATCCACATCTACCACTACTGGTCCTGATTGTACAGGTAATCGGATCAACCCCTTCGGAATGACAACCTTCCCTTCAAAGCTTATCAACGGAGAGTCATAGGCAGTAAGATCTTCAGGTTTCAAATTAAGTCCTTTAAACAAATCCGGGTACATAATATCAGCCCCACTCCCTTGGTCTACCATCACTCTCTTTACGTCATATCCTTTTATCCTTAGCGTAATGACTAGTGCGTCATCATGAGGTTGAATAGTGCCAAGCTTATCCTCTTCAGAAAATCCCAAAATGGGCGGAGGATTCTTCTTAATTCTCTTCGGCTCCGAGCTGAGGTCTTCGGCAGAGGGACATGATACTGACATTACCCTGGTGGGGCAAGACCCCGTTCGACCTGGCGCTGCAAAAATGACATTGATAGTGCCCAATGGGGGCCTCATAATGTTGCTGCTTTGATTCACAGAACCAGATTGTGTTCCTTGTTCGTTAGGCCGATTCATAAATTGCCTTAATTTTCCTTTTTTCACCAGTTGATCCAAGTAAATCCATAAGTTCCTGCAGTTTTCTGTGTTGTGACCCTTATCTTGATGGTAATTGCAGTAGAGGTTCTGATTACGTTTCGCAGGGTTTCCTATCATTCTATTGGGCCACCTGAAGTACGGTTCTCAGCAAATCTTCTCCAACACTTGCTGTACCGGCTCACAAAACACAGCGTTTACTTTCTGGGGTGGGGCCGACCTAGTCTGGCTAGTAAAATCCCTCTGTGGCCATTTGCTACTGTATCTTTCTGCCTTGAAATCCCTACTCTCTTAAGGGACAATCTTCATTTTCCCCTTACTTTGCTGGTGATCCTCCTCTACTCGCTTATATTCGTCAATACGATCCATAAGCCGACGAACAGTTTTTACAGGTTTCTTGGTCAGGGATTTTCTTAAATCATGTTCGACTGGAAGGCCAACTTTAAAAGTGTTAACGGCTACTTCATCAAAGTCACCGTCAATCTCATTGAACGCTTCCCAGTATCTATCCGAGTAGGTTTTCAATGTCTCGCCCTCCCTCATGGTCATGGCTAACAACGAATCCAATGGCCAAGGTACCCTGCTGCATGTAACGAGGCGAGACCCAAACGCCATCGTAAGGTCCATGTAGGAATTGATGGAGTCTGCTTTCAAGCCGTTAAACCATCTCATCGCAACGGGCCCTAAGCTCGAGGGGAACACTTTGCACATCAAAGTTTCATTCTGTGAGTAAACCGCCATGCGTTGGTTAAAATGACTCACGTGCTCCACTGGGTCTGTTCTGCCGGTATAAATGGTGAAGTTTGGTTGAGTGAATCGACGAGGAAGCTTCCCTTTCTCAATCCGACGCGTGAAAGGTGATTTAGAAAGTTGGTGCAACGCCTTTCCCATGGCGTCGCTGCCCAAGCCCCTGGGAGTCGTCCTTCTGTTCCTCCTGTTATGAATACTTTCCTCTTGGTACGAGGAAGTTTCACTAGGAGGGGTTCTAGACCTGGGCTTATAACTACTGCTCTGGGAGTCGTCCGAGGAAGGATCAAACACAGATGGAGTTCGTTTCCGCTTAGCGCGGCGCAGCTTTCTTTTCAGTTGATCAATCTCCCTCTGCATGGTCATAATATTTCCTTCATCAGAGCCCTTGCTTCTGCCCTGCGGATGATTACCGGCAGTTCGCCCCGAATGCACACTGCCATCTCGATCTCCCAACTGCTCTAACTGTTGAAAAGGATCTTCGTGCTGAGATCCTAGAGATTCTGCATGGTCTGGATTCAAACCCGCCATCAAGTTACCTACGCCAAAACACAAGGATTCCCACAGACGGCGCCAATTGTAAGGGCACAAATCAAGCTTTGTATAGAGTCAGACCTCCAGACCAAACCTATGAGCCCTAAACAATGAATTTATAGAGAGCAGGTTTCTAATCTAGGGTTTTGGACGGTGGATAACACAAAAGTTAGGTTCAATCACAGAATACATGCGTACTTATCAAACACAGATGAAATATTCCTTCATATATTAATGCCGAGTACAAATGTTTGTGTTTTCTTACAAATTTTCTCTCCCTCCTCTCCTTCTTCTTCCTTTACCTTTTATAGGCCTGTCTCTGTTTCTTCTTTCTTCCACATGTAGTCCAGGTGTTTTCTTTTTGGATACTTGTCCCATCATTCCCCCTTACTCAAATCTTTGGCGATGAGGGTAAGGTTGAATTTTAGTTTTCAGGCGTCACTTCCTCATTAATGCGGCCAGAGAGGCAGGTATAATGCCTTCAATGCGGTGGTAGCAGCCTTTTCTCTGATATTTGTCTATCAATTTCCTTTGTCCCTTATCCACGTTCTCTTAGTTATTGTATATAAGGTCCTTAGTATGAGAGTCCTTGAACTGCCAGATCACTAATATTGTCCTCGGCAGCATGCTGCCGAGGACAAAATCATCCTCGGACGTCATGTCTTGCGGTGTTTCGCTCATGTATGGCACCTTCCTTTGTCACGTGGCATCGTAGGCTAGAGTTATTATGTCCTCGGACCATTTCATGTTGCCAGTTTGGGCTTTCCTCTTTGCGGGAGCCTTTGGGCTGGCCCAATACATGTTTTGGGCCCATGGGCACTACACCTACAATTTTAAAATAGTTTTTACAATTTTCAGCCCTAAAAATGCAGCCCACTACTTATTTATTTACTTCTACTATCGCCCTATAATAAATTCAGCACGCTACTTATTTATTTACTTCCACTATCACCTTATAATAAATCTGTATAATTAATCCAGCCCCATCTTTTATTTATTTAGTTCCACTATCAAGCCCAACCCAAAGCTTTTTAGTTCAGCTTTAGGGTTTTGTGTGAATATTTTCAGCTTAAAGGAAAAAAAAAAAAAAAAAAAAAAAAAAAAACAACGATGAAGCCTTTTAAGCTTTAGGGTTTTTTTTTTTTTTTTTTTTCCAATTTTCCTATAATTTTTTTTAACATTTATTTTTTTTAATATTTACACTTCTCTAACCTTTCTCTCTTCCTTACCATTTCATCTCTCCACCACTTCTTCAATCTTTCTCCCTCCCTTATTTTTTCATTTCCCCACTACCCTCTACATTAATATTATTTTTCTCTCTTTCCCTTCATCTTCTTTTATTTTTGTCTCTTCTTATTCACAACCTCTTACTATAAATTTGTCACTATCTCTTCTATTCTATGCATAGTTTTTCCTCACAAAAAAAAATGGTTCTCTCACTCTCTCTCTCTAAATTTTTTAGTGGATTTTTTTTTTCTTACATCTTTACTTTAGGTTGATAATTTTTTATATTCTTTAAAACTCTATTTTGGGTTAATGTGATTTAGTTTTGTTTTTTGGATTGTTGTTGTTGTTGTTTTTATTTATTTATTTATTTATTTTTTATTCTCTTTGATTGTTAAATGTTATCCTATTGCGTTCTAAAAAATTAAATATAGCATATAAAAATATAATATTATTCTATTACATAGCATGATTTGGATAATTTAGTATTTATTCTGTTACATATCATGATTTTTTATAGTGCTCAATTTAGATGTTAAACTATGAGACTTTATTAATCTATATCTATATATTACTAAAAACTGAAGCGTAGCGTTTAATGCTACTGCTCTCACGTTGCACCACATCAGCTGCCACATCATTTTTTTTAATATAATTTGTCCTACAATTTTAAAATGGTTTTTACAATTTTCAGTCCTATAAATGCAGTCCACTACTTATTTATTTACTTCCACTATCACCCTATAATAAATCTAACCCACTACTTATTTATTTACTTCTACTATCACCCTATAATAAATCTGTATAATTAATCTAGTCCACCTCTTACTTATTTAATTCCACTATCAAGCCCAACCCAAAATCTTTTTAGTTCAGTTTTAGGGTTTTGTATGAGCCTTTTTAGCTTAAAGAAAAGAAAAGAAAAAAAAAAAAAAAAAAACAATGAAGCCTTTCAAGCTTTAAGATTTTTTTTTTTTCCTTTCCAATTTTCCTATAATTGTTTTTAATTTTTTTTTTTTTAATATTTACACTTCTCCAACCTTTCTCTCTCCCTTACCATTTCATCTCCCCACCACTTCTTCAATCTTTCTCCCTCCCTTACCTTTTCATCTCCCCATTACCCTCTACATTAATATCATTTTTTCTCTGTCCCTTTATCTTCCTTTATTTTTGTCTCTTCTTATTCACACTCTCTTACTATAAATTTGTCACTATCTTTTCTATTCTATGCATAGTTTTTCCTCACAAAAAAAATGGTTCTCTCTCTCTCTCTCTAAATTTTTTAGCGGATTTTTTTTTTAATTTTTCTTGCATCTCTACTTTAGGTTGATAATTTTTTATATTCTTTAAAATTTGATTTTGGGTCAATGTGATTTAGTTTTGTTTTTTGAATTATTGTTGTTGTTGTTTTTTTTAATTCTCTTTAATTGTTAAATGTTATCCTCTTGCGTTCTAAAAAATTAAATATAGCATATAAAAATATAATATTATTCTATTACATAGCATGATTTGGATAATTTGGTATTTATTCTACTACATATCATGATTTTTTATAGTGCTCAATTTAGATGTTAAACTATGACAATTTACTAATTTATACCTATATATTACTAAAAGCTGAAGCGTAGCGTTTAATGCTGTTACTCTCACGTTGCGTCATATTAGCTGCTACGTCATTTTTTTTTAATATAATTTGTCTTACAATTTTAAAATGGTTTTTACAATTTTCAGCCCTATAAATGCAACACATTACTTATTTATTTACTTCCACTATCACCCTATAATAAATCTAGCCCACTACTCATTTATTTACTTCCACTATCACCATATAATAAATATGTATAATTAATCCAGCCCACCTCTTATTTATTTAGTTTCACTACCAAGCCCAATCCAAAGCCTTTTCAGTTCAGCTTTAGGGTTTTGTGTGAGACTTTTCAGCTTAAAAAAAAAAAACAATGAAGCCTTTCAAGCTTTAGGGTTTTTTTTTTTTTTTTTTTTTCAATCCAATTTTCCTATAATTGTTTTTTACATTTTTTTTTTTTTTAATATTTACACTTCTTCGGCCTTTCTCTTTCCCTTACCATTTCATCTTCCCACTACTTCTTCAATCTTTTTCCCTTCCTTACCTTTTCATCTCCCCACTACCCTCTACATTAATATTGTGGGGGTAGAAACATCAAAACACCAATATGGGCCTTGGGCCTTGTCCGAGGACGTTGACTTCATTAAAAGGTTGCACGGCGGGAATAAGGTCGCCTAAATTAAGGGTCTAGGAGCCCATTGATCAGGACACTGGCCAATCAAGGAGAGTCCGAGGAGAAGGTCTCCTCGGACGACAGAAACGAGGACCAAAGGGTTCAACATTACGCCTAAGGAAGGACGCTTGAAGCTCAACAAGCCATGTTACACTTCAACGGGACGTCGAGGAGGGGAACTAGTGAGATGTGCTCTACACAAAGCTGCTACCACCGCATTAAAGGTTTCCCACCTACCCGCTTGGACGCATTAATGGGGAAGTGACCCCTGAGAAGACAGTGATCAGTCTTATGGCCAAGATGAACAGTTTCCAAGAAGACAATGGATGGGAAAGGGATCTGCATTTATAACTCCGTGAATAGGAACAAGAGAAGAGGGGGTATAAAAGGAGAATGAGAGGTCATTGGAAAGGGACCGGGTCTTGGAAAGAAGAAGATTTTTCCCTAACACAGCTCAAGGGAAGCAAGGACTGAGACTCCTCGACCCACGTCTGAGGAAAGCCAAAGTTCCTCCTCCAGCTCGTTGCATGCCACTGTGGACTTAGCTCAAACGCCATCGCTTTCTACCGTCCCAAGAAGTCTAGGCTTCAAGCCCACTCTCTGCAAATTATATTGTATAGGCCATTTGGGTCAGCCCATCACACACTTGGGTCTAGACCTGATTTGTGCCCCTACAATTGGCACCGTCTGTGGGAGGCCTTGAGGGAAGGGACGTGAAGTATCATGGAAGGCTTGGGTTTATGCCGTGCAAAATCCATGGGATCCCAGCACTAGAATCACTTTTCACAGCTAGAGCGGGAGAGAGATCGCAAAGCCAACGTATGCACAGAACATACGAGGGAGGAATCACGCACGAGATGGAAGCAGAACCTCCCGCGAAAAGGTGTCAAGGCCATGCAAAGGGAGATTGACCATCTGAATATAGTATTTCTTCCTATGAATGTCATTAGCATATATGAATATAGTATTTCTTCCTATGAATGTCAAAGGAATCCAATTTGTAAAATCAAATTTTAGTCCATAAACGCGTCGTAGTATACTATATCTTGAAATGATGCCCTGTTTGTGTTACCGTTACTCTCTTTTTTGTTTGAGTGAGGACTATTTTTATCACTTTAAATGGGAATTTTGATATCTTACTAGCTAAGTGTTCATCCGGCTATCCTGGTAACTCTCTTTAGAATTTCCTAATGATCACTTTGTAAAGTCTCAACAAGATTGTGCATAACTGGACAACCTAATCATGTTTATAAAAAATTCTAAGGGTATCAATTTGATCCCTTCCAAACAGTTTTTGAGAAGGAATCCTAGATTCCTAGGCTCCAAAATAGTTGCTCAGTAAAGTCTACCATTCCCCTGCCAAATCTGGCCTTTGATGTCGAAGGAGTTTTTTTTCTGATAATCTCAAAGAAATAGATAAAAGCTACCTAGAATTTGGATTTTAAGGTTTTTTAGCTTTTTTGTTTTTCTTGAAATGTTAATTAAATGTACACAATATTTTGATAAAGTAGTAACTCTAGTGCTATGCTTCTATTTACTCAAGTCTCCCAAATGGTAGTTAATTTACTACACCTTTCTCCTAAACAAGAAGAAGTCTCTCAGCAGTGCTTTCCTTGAGTTTTAGGATATTTAAAACTGGATGGTTCATTTTTTAAGAGTCATGGTTATGCTTGCAAAGGACCAATACTGAAAGGTACTGAAGGGGGATTTGAAAACTTAATTGGGAATGGCCATATGGAAGTTTTACACATTTTTGGTTCCCTATTTAGGAGGACAATTTCTCGAACTTCATATTGAAGATGAACATGAAACTTGCAACTTGCAAGTCAAGCTCAATAGTGTCCAGTGGAATTCTTTCTCCCACTTGCAAGAATGTAGCATACATGAAAATTCTCTTGTGTCGAGAAAATCAAACTATAAACAGTAGTCCACTTCTTTCTAAGGTGATATTTAAATAATCACTTTAGTTAATTACTAAAGAAAATGAATGAAGACACAAACATTATTTATGAGCTAACCATCAATGGCTAGTTTTGGCTAAAAACCTATTTAAACACACGCTTGTGTTGTTGCCTGCTATTAAACATGTAAAGGTTCCATTGAATTCAATTCTTCCTTACTTATTCCTTCATCAGATCTGTGTCTTTCATGATTGCTACACTTCTCTTGTTATAGTTTTCTCTGTAATACCCTACAATTCAAGCCTATGAAAAGTAGTTCCAATCTAACTTGCAATGAGAAAGAAAAACAAGCCCTTCTAAGTTTCAAAGCTATTACAAGTCCTTCAAGTAGGCTCCTGTCTTTGTATGTTCAAGATTGCTGAAGATGGATTGGAATTTGACTTGAGAACATTGGTTGAAATCGGGTTGACCTCCACCTAGGAATTAATATTCTATACTAATGAATATAGATTACATTGAGCGGCAAGATTAATCCTTTTTTTACGAGAGCTAGAACTACTAAATAAATTGATTAATTACTCTATTGGTGAGGGCATTCCAAAACTATCAAAGTCCTAGAGCATTTCCATCAGGTGTTCTATAAAAATGTCATTTTGACACATCAAAAACATAACTTTATTATTTTAATACATCATTTTACAATTCATCATATATCAAATATTCTATTCTTCAATTCTGTACATTAAAATAATATACAAATATTAAAATAACATTAAAAAAACTAACAATATATAAAAATACCATGGTTTTAAAAACCGAACCGGGCATTAAACCATTTTTTTTAAAATTTTCGGTTCAACCTCGGCCTTTTGCCCAATTATTGACCGGGTTTGGGTGTTTTAACCGGATCGGACTGGCTCTAGTTCCCGGTTGAACCGGTCGAACCGGCCGGTCCGATTCGGTTTTTAAAACTATGGAAAAGACAAAATAAAAAACCCATCACCCCCACCACAACCTACAGCCCCCCTCCGCTGCCAGCACCTATCAACACCCCACATCCCACCCCACCATCGTCTCACACCAAAACTACCACAGCAGAACACCACATAAACAACCAAAGTCAAACCCACCACATTAGAAAATCACAACCAGCAAAACAAAAAATCAAAAACAAAAACAAAAAATACAATCCACTGCCGACCCACCCACCCACTGCCAACCCATCCATCGAAACCCATCCACAGGCCGGCCCTTCCACCACCGAATTCACACATCAGAAACCACCACCACCGATTCGCCCATCACCATCGCAACCCACCCACATGCCGACCCACCCACCATTGAATCTGCCCATTGCAACCCACCACCACCAATCCGCCCATCACCATTTCAACCCACCCACTACCAAAACCCATCCATCAAATCACTACCCAAAAAAAAAAAAACACCTATAGCAACAGAGATCGGCATCAGCTTGGGGAAGCGGTGCAGCAAAGCTAAGAGAAAGAGAGAAAAGCGACGAGAGTACGAAGAAAGAAGAAAAAAGAGTAAAAGAAGAAAAGAAAAGAGGTTTTCTTTTTTTTTTTTTTTTAATTTTTACAAGGTATAATTTTTACTCTAGCTTAATCTAAATATATATATATGTGATATATATATGTAAAGCTTCCTCCAAGAAACTTGAATCCCGACTCTTACCCCACAACACTCCACAAGCACTTACTTATAAAGTGACCTCGCACCAATAGTGCCCAATGGTAAAAAAGAGAGGTTTAATGTCTAATAAAGAATGAGAGAGGAAAGAAAAAGTGATAAGAGAGGAGAGAGAAAAGAGAACTAAAAAAATATTAAAACTTATACAATTTTGGTTGTATGCTCTTATATTTGAAATTATACTATCCACTCATGCCAAATATTTTAACATTTAGAACACCTGTTGCGTGTTTTTTTTTTGTGTTAAATATGTCAAGTGCCAAATATTTGGTATTGCAAGTATTTGTCACATGGGAATGCTCACTACCGGTAATTCCTCCAGAATAATGGCCAATTCTAATAACTAGAAAGTAACAATGCACAAATTCAACCGCCTAATCCTCTAACAAAGAGATGAATTATATGATGATTATATGAGAACATCCAGGAGGACGGACTTCCATTTTCACAGGATCGGCACTGTTCTAAATCATAAATGCGGAAAAAAAATGAAGTCATTAATAGATGTGACAGCATTTTGACAAAACGATTTTAGTTTCGAGATTACAAACCATATTATGTGCATACTACTTGAAAAAGGGGGGGGGCGCAAAACCTAAGAACTCATTCTAGTAGGAAACTTTTATACTTGGTGCATAAATTTCAAGTAATAACTAAGGTACGCCTAGTATTTGGGCATGAATTAGAAGCAAGAAAATCATTTTTAGCAATGAAGAAAAGAACAATTTTGGCAAGCAGGCACAATAGGTAGCTGTAAAACAACATTAATAAAAGATCAAAGTCCTACCACAAAATAGTAGGGCCACATCTAAATTCTGAAAAACAAAAATAAATGGGAATAAAGTACTTAGCATTCTCAAATCTCATTTGAAACAAAACTTAAATACTCAAAACAGTCTCAGACTAAAGAGATTGAATAAGCTGAACACAACTCTAATAACAAGAGCCTCTACTTGAGATTGAGGTAATAAGATCATTTTTTCTTTTCTCCACCTCCACCAGACCTGCATGCAAAATTTCCATTAACGAAAATAAGAAATCGTGGCTAAAAATTCAAATTCCAAACTATATCATGAGTACCAAGTTACAAAAACAATGCTCAATAAAATTATAGTAGGATGAAACAGAACACAGAATTTAAAATTTATGGAGGCTTAATAATAGACTTACCTCATCTTACGGAGTGCGTTAGACATTTCCTCACGCTTCTTCTTTGCCCTCTTGTGAGTGCCCAACTTTCTTTTAGCAACTTTCAAAGCACGCTTATCCTTTCCAACTTTGAGAAGCTCAGTGATCCTCTTCTCATATGGTGCAAATCCAGCAACTTCCCTGATCAAGCTCCTCACGAAGAGGACTCTTTTACTGGTTTTCTACATGTAGTAAAAACAATGGAAAGAGATCATATTAACAGGTTGTGACATGTAAAAATCTTAAAGTTGAGATTTAAATGCACAGCAAGAAATCATAACCCAAGGCAACATCTTCCTTAAGATGATAAACTCAATGCCCTATTTTGCTTTAACAACTCCCACAACATGACTTGGAGGTATACAACAATGAAGATTCGGACCCTGTAAAGATATGGATGGATCAAAATCAACTTACTCCTTTACGATCAGAGGGACGAGGAGCCAATTCTTTCTTAGTCACAATGTGGCCTCTATTTGCGCCCACAAAAAGGCCAGTATTTGGCTGTTTTGGAGCCATTACCTGCTAAGAAAGTCAAAATTCAGTTAATGTATAATCAAACCAAAATCACAGCATTCTGCACCCACAGATTTGACACATCACATTCTAAAGTTATTTACTGTAATCAGCAAATTTTGAACGAACATTTAACTTCTTAGAAAATCACAATTTTTTTAATGTTCATCTACATTAGACTGTTCTCACTTATCAAACCAAAACAAAATTACAAATGACTGTACATGCAAATTTGCTTCATTAAAACCTAAAGTTTTTCATTATGATCAGCTGATTGTGTCCATACATTAACCTGAGATTTCTTGACATTCAATTTCAAGGGTACATTTTGGTTATAATAACATTTATCTCGTTCTGTTATCATTTCCTACAATCAATGAAGTCTTTAAACTATATTAATGCTCTTCAACAAGCAAATTCATTAAATATAAGGGTAAAAGTAAAAACCTTCAAAAAAAAAAGTTAATTATTTTACATATAGAAACCTTTCATGAACAAAACCCAGTTGAGTTTTCAAAAGTATCACATATATTCTTCATATAAATCTCTGCAACAAACAGGTAGCAACCCTCATTTAACAAAAAAAAAAATTGCCCTACCTACTAAATCCCCAAAGAATCTTTCATTAAAACCAAATAAAAGAACAAATACCAACATGGGCTCTCATATATATCACAAACACTTGGAATATGCAAAACTCAGATCCACAATACAATAGCAAGCCCTTGTACATATGCAAATACAGACTTATTATCACATTAGAACTCTATACCTAAACAAACACATATGAAAACAAAAACCATTAACTCCAAGCAACACGCACACAGACACACATATACATATGAAATAAAGAATTTGAAAACTGGGTTTTGTATTTTCGATGGGAAATGAATGAAAAAAAAAAAGCAAAAATAATATTGGTACCTAAAAAAGACCAAAGATTCAGAAAACGATCTGTGTGATTTAATGAATGAGTGAAAGTAATCGATTATACTAGCAGATTAACGTGTTAGAGAAAGCTCAATGACAGAGAGAGAGGGCTAGGGTTTTGTTACCTTGAGCTTGGAGGACTTGAGGCGGGTCTGAGAAAAGAGGAGCTAGGGTTTTCAGGGTTTGGTTGTGATTGGATTTATATACGAACTCGGATGAGGAAAATGGTAAAAAGTTGAAGGGTGATTTCGTCAATTCAAAAAAGTCCATGGGCTTATATGCGTGACAGTAGGGTTACAACACGTGTGTCGGCTAATGAAGCCCGTAATTGTTGTGCCCCGGCCCAATTACCGACAAGGAGCAAGGAACAATAACATGAAATTTGTTGTAAATAGTTTTTTTTTTTTTTTTTTGGGAGTGGTAAATATCAGAGTTTTTTGGGTAAATATTGTAAAAAATAGAGTTTTTTGTTATTATAGACACTGTTATAAGTTATTTAGGAGAATAAGAAGAGAGAGTGAATTTTGGCAACAGTGTTACCGAAATTCTAACAAAAGTATGAGAAAAAAAATGAAAAAGTGGGACGAAATTCCTTCTGCCCAGCCGCTGTTCAAGTGAGTGCCAAGCGCGAGTGCCCGAAGCAAAAAAAAAAAAAAAAAATTGTATTCCCATTGGTGAAAATGAGGGAAAAAGTAAAAAAAAAAAAAAAAAAAAATTTGGCAATGCCATTGTCGAAAATGGAGGGAAAATGTAAAAAATATATATATATTTTTTTTGGTAATCCCATTGCCGAAAATGAAGAGAAAAAGTTAAAAAAAAAAAAAACTGTTTTTTGACAATTCTATTGCCGAAAATGGGGGGAAAAAGTAAAAAAAAAAAAAAAAAATGTTATGTCCATAACATTTTACAACAAATCATAAGTGGTTAGTTGTTATTGGTTCAAATTTAAACCTAACACTAAGATTACTTTTTTACCCTAACAATAACAACCTGTAACAATTTACCACCTAGAATTTGTTGTAAAAATATTGTGGATATATCATTTCTTAAAAAAAAAAAACTGTTTCTTTGGCAATCCCATTGCCGAAAATGGAGGGGAAAAAGTAAAAAAAAAAAAATTGTTTTTTTGGCAATCCCATTGCCGAAAAAGGAGGGAAAATGTAAAAAAAAAAAATTAAAAAAAAAAAAAAAAAAAAAAAACGGTGTCAAAATTCCTTGCTATTTTCCCAGACATAGATGAACCATGGAAAACCCCTTTTGCCTTTTGGATAACCAGTTGGATAGTTGCACATTATCTTTACATGTGGTACTTACTCAATGAGTATTACTTGTGTCTCCATTTTGAACAAGATTTTTACTCATATATTTTCCCTCGTGAAAATAAGTATTTTACCAAATTATGGTTTGAAATCTTGAAAAATGATGCTTATAATAGTAATTGGTACAAGTATCCCAAAATAGAGCACCTACGCTTTGGCGAAAAACTTACTTTTGCCTGTTTAGTTGTTAAGCTCAATTCCAAAAATGATGTACGAGCAGAAAGAATCTTTCATCCTGCAGACATGCATTGGGTAACTAATGCTGATGGTACCCTTCATAAACACATAGACGTGTCTTGGATATCTTGTCACTATTTCCTCACAATGGCAAAATCTCTTAACCAAGGAATTCTACCTAAAATAGTGTCTGCAGACTCATATATATGTAGACAACAATGGCCACATGAAGAACATTAAGAAATGTCAAATCCTTTAATAGGACATGATGATCCTTATTACCACAACCATGATCTGGATGATGGTATTGATGAAGAATGGTTCCAAGGAAGAGATGGATGGGATGATCAGTCTATAGTAAAGAAGTTTGTTGTAAAAAAAAATATATATATATATATATAAATAATAATATATATAATACTATATATACATATGCCTCATAAGGTTTTTTCCAAGCAAAGACTTTATCCGCAGAAGACTTTATCCGCAGAAGACTTAGTCCATCCTCACAAGACTCATTTTCCTATGCAAGCCTTTTTCAACAAAGGCAAGAATTTATTGCCAACAAGGTGGACTTTTTCCAACAACTCATATTTTTGTCCCCGGCCATACCTCGCTCTTGTGACACTTGTCACTCCTCCATGGACAATTTGACATTTGGTCATCTCCTCCCAGACAGAATATCTTTAGTGGACAGCACCATATCCGGACAGAGACAAATTTCTCAATCCATTCTTCACGTCCCCCACATCTTTTGACACCTGTCACAAGCCAGATGACCCCTACCATTTACTGTGGGAATCCTTATCTTCAGATGGTGTTGTATCATATTGCCTATAAATAGGCCATTTGTATCTTTAGAAAGGCAGAGCAAGAAAGAAAAGCCATTGTAGTATTTGTTTCAGTTTCTCTTATGCCTGATGTAAAAAAGTTGTTAAATCTAATAATATCCTTAAACTTGTTGTATCTTGTTCTGTGTTCCATCCCTTACGTAAATGTTATTTTTTATACAATCTTAGCAATATATGCCATAAACCAGTTTTAGTCTTTTATTCCATAATCTTCTTACACCTCTGTATGTCTTACACCTCCGTATGTCCTTGTCATCCTTCTTTGTCTTTGTTTGTTTTATCCTAGTTGGTATCAGAGCCATGCACGTTGCTGTAATCAGCTTCTTCCTCTTTTGATCAGTATACTTTGATTATTGTCCTGATTAGTATGCTCTATGATTTACAGTTGCCACTATAAGTGGATCCTCTGCTCTAATGATTCTTTTGGATCTAGCTTCAAAGGTCAGGGTCTTTATTTGGTCTTTTATTTCTGGTGGAAGGGTTTCTATCATATTAAGAATATCATCAGGGGCTGAAGAAGAGCTTGAGGATGAGGATGGATCTGTGATTGGATATACACATAAAGGTGGAGGAATGATTGTAGTGGTAAGAACTGGAGGTTTTCTGGAAAGGTAATCAGTGATAAGATTGTCTTTACTTTTAATGTGTTTGACCTGAAAAGACCATTGTGAAAACTAATTTGACTATCTGAGTAGCTGAGGATGTGGAAGCATTTTTCTTTTGAACTGGAGCATTTTTGGAAATGAGGACATGTCCATCTCTACTAGAAAATTATGCTCGAGGAGGTGGAACTAGGCTGCTTGTCTTTGCCTGTATTCTCCAAGGTTAAGCCACCATTGTCATAATCTTCTTGTGAGTCTTGCAACAAATTTGGCAATAATTTGTGCAACAGTGTTATTTGGGGCTTGAAGTTCAGCTGTGCACCATGAATACATATTAAAAATCTCATCATGCCATTTTGAAGGAGGTGTATTGTCAATGGTGAACAAGTGTTTTGAATCTATGGTGGATGAGTAAGTTAACCTTGTTTGGAAATCAGGAATTAAGGGTGATGGAGGAAATATTGGTGGTGGTGGAGGTTGGTCATGGTGAAGGACATCATCATCTTTTTCTACTTTTGGATCTGTTATAAATACTCCATCTAGTCCAAGATCAGACAAGTCTAGATCTGTGTCATCAATGACTGGGAGCACAAAAGGTTCTTCTAAGTCTTGAAGTGTAAGAGATTTAAGGAATGATGATATTGGGTTTGGAGGGTCAGGGTTTGTAGCCAACATATTCATATCTGGAGGTCTAGACAAAGCACCAACAATCGGATCTGGGGGTTGGTATAATGGTTCTTTGTCTTTTTTCATGGGAGAGGGAAGATTTTGTGGTTTGGTTTGGGGTTATAGTTGGAGTGGTGTTGGACATGTTATACTTGGAAAGATTCTGCTTAGTCTAAAAGGGTTGTGGTCAGGATGTGTCATGGTTAATGGTTGGAGGTTTTGGTAAGGAGGAATTGGGGAGAATGGTGAGGTTAGAGGTATGGACAAATCTTTATACAACGATTGGCAAGGTTGATAAGGTATGTAAACTTGCATTGGAAGGGTTTGGGTAACCTCTTTTCTTGAATTCTCCATAGACTGAAGTTGTGCCATCAATTGTTTTCTTTCTTTTTCTTTTTGCCCAATGAGTGGAAATGAGATAGACAAGTCTTTTACTGTGAAGACAATGGTTGCCAATTCTTGCTCAACTGTCTGTATTTTCTTTTTCAAGTCTTCGATAAGAAAATTTGAAGATGAGAAGGTATGAGTAACTGCTTCAGTCATCTTTTGTTGAGTATCAAGGATCTTTGAGAGAACCTGGTTTTGTGCCACAGCATTTTCTACTTGCCAATTTAAAGCTGCTTCAGCTGAGGAAACCTGTTTTTTAGTTCCGTCAGGATTGTTTCCAACATGATTTTTGATTTTCCACACATGTTTGATGTTGGTTTGGGGATGATCAAAACTTTAAAGGGGAGGAAAATTTTATGAATAGGAGGGTGAAGCATGGTAAAAAATGTAGCAAGGTAGAGGTTTCTGGACATGAGTTTGACTAATAAGTTTGAGTTGACATTTTGGTATTTGAGGGAGGACTTTCTGGTAGTATGGAATCAATGGAGGTTTATGGTTTTAACTAGGATTTTCTTTGCATGGAGAGAGAGAGGAAAGATTTTGTTTTTTGGTTCGGGGATAAAGGTCATAATAATCAAACTTTCCAGAAAGTTCTCCAAGGAGGTCAACTTTTAGATCTCCTGCTTCATATCTTTCTTTAAGAATCTACTGGGAGGACTTTTTCCTTTTTCGTGAATTACCTTTTTCAAACACTTCTTCTTCTTGGCAATCATCACAATCACAAATATCCCACCATATATGACCAGAGGATGATTTTCCTTCGTAGCAAGGCTGTCCATCTTCTCGGAATGCTTTGATTTGAAGACCATCTAAGTCTTCATATGACACCGGGTGGATCATAGCAATCTTAGTAGGAAAGACTGTGACCTCTTTCTTTTTTGGTGTAGTTGTGAGGAATCTGACTTCAACATCATCGTTTTCTTTTTTGACAAAGAAATGATTGTTAGACTGTACTGGCTTGACTGCTTGGTGAAGCATCTCATATTTTGTAATCCATGATTCTGGAAAGAGAGAAGTCATTTGGTCTTTGTTTAACTGTCTTGGGACAAATGTGCACATAGGCGTCACACCTGGATCAACTTGGATTAGTAGAGCTTCATTGGATTAGGCCATCTCCATGACTGCTATGTCAAAAGCATGATTTTGGAGTCTGTAGGCTAACTAATAATGGAGTGTGGCAGCAAAAGTATCTTGCACCTGAGAAGCTCCCATGATTTGAACTTGCACCTTAAGAGCATCACAAAGGTGAGGATTTTTGAGAGACATATTGAAATTGGGGAAAAGTGTAACAAAAACTATTCCCGCATTTAAGGTAATCTGAACTGTTCCAATGACTGCATTATGATATTCCAAGAACCTAGAATCAAAGAGTGAAATTCTAGAAGCAACTGGAAGTCCCTTTCTTCCATGAAAAGTTAGTGCCGATCTGATTGCACCAAAGTGGAGATGTGTGTACTCTTATTTTTGCCATGAGATTACAAATTCTCTAGGAAGGGCAAGGGTGATAAAATTTTTATTCTCACTGGCTAGAATATTGTACTGGTCAAATTTATAGACCTGGACATATTCTTTAACAGTAGAAGGATGAGAAGGGCCTAAAAACTTTTTTATGGATTTTTTGAAGGAATTTTGAAGTTTATCAAACACAGTGTAAGGATTTACAATAGGAAAATCAGTAATAGGAATCTTACTATCTCTAAGTACATGAGAAATTTCATACAGGTAGTCTAATCTATTTACAGTGGATTTATGAAGAGGAGGGTCAATTGTAGGTATAGTGGTATCATGAACTGCTTCAGATGAACTGGCCATAAATATTTCTTGAAGGGAAGAACTGTTTACCTAAGATCTGACAGGATAACAATACCACAACTAGGCTTACACGTCCACAAGATAACTCAGGAAAACTAGGTTCTTTAAAACATTAATTACAACTCTTTAGTGTTCTACTTGATTATCAAATCCAGTGTTCTAATGTGATGAATGCAGATGATCCACTTATAATGGCAACTGTAAATCACAGAGCATACTAATCAGGACAATGATCAAAGTATACTGATCAAAAGAGGAAGAAACTGATTACAGCAACGTGCATGGCTCTGATACCAACTAGGATAAAATAAACAAAGACAAAGAAGGATGACAAGGACATACGGAGGTGTAAGACATACGGAGGTGTAAGAAGATTATGGAATAAAATACTAAAACTGGTTTATGACATATATTGCTAAGATTGTATAAAAAATAACATTTACGTAAGGGATGAAACACAGAACAAGATACAACAAGCTTAAGGATATTATTAAATTTAACAACTTTTTTACATCAGGCATAAGAGAAACTGAAACAAATACTACAATGGCTTTTCTTTCTCGCTCTGCTTTTCTAAAGATACAAAGGGCCTATTTATAGGCAATATGATATAACGCCATCTGAAGATAAGGATTCCTACAGTAAATGGTAGGGGCCGTCTGGCTTGTGATAGGTGTCAAAAGATGTGGGGAACGTGAAGAATGGATTGAGAAATTTATCTCTATCTAGATAAGGTGTTGTCCACTAGAGATATTTTGTCTGGGGGGAGATGACCAAATGTCAAATTGTTCATGGAGGAGTGACAAGTGTCACAAGAGCGAGGTATGGCTGGGGACAAAAATATGAGTTGTTGGAAGAAGTCCACCTTGTTGGCAAAAAATTCTTGCCTTTGTTGAAAAACACTTGCATAGGAAAATGAGTCTTGTGAGGATGGACTAAGTCTTCTGCGGATAAAGTCTTTGCATGGAAAAAACCTTCTGAGGCATATGTATATATAGTATTATATATATATATATATATATTATTTATATATATATATATATATATTTTACAACAAACTTCTTTACTATAGACTAATCATCTCATCCATCTCTTCCTTGGAATCATTCTTTATCAATACCATCATCCGGATCATGGTTGTGGTAATAAGGACCATCATGTCCTATTAAAGGATTTGACATTTCCCAATGTTCTTCATGTGGCCATTGTTGTCTGCATATATCTGGGTCTGCGGGCACTATTTCAAGTAGAATTCCTTGGTTAAGAGATTCTGCCATTGTGAGGGAATAGTGACAAGATATCCAAGACACGTCCATGTGTTTATGAAGGGTACCATCAGCATTAGTTACCCAATGCATGTCTGCAGGGTGAAAGATTCCTTCTGCTTGCACATCATTTTTGGAATTGAGCTTAACAACTAAGCAGGCAGAAGTAAGTTTTTTGCCAAAGCGTGGGTGCTCTATTTTGGGATACTTGTACCATTTACCATTATAAGCATCATTTTTCAAGATTTCAAATCAGAACTTGGTAAAATACTTATTTTCACGAAGGAAAATATATGAGTAAAAATCTGGTTCAAAATGGAGACACAAGTAATACTCATTAAGTAAGTACCACATGTAGAGATAATGTGTAACTGTCCAATTGATTATCCAAAAGGCAAAAGGGGTTTTCTATGGTTCATTTATGTCTGGGAAAATAGCAAGAAAATGACTCTGTTGTTCTTTGAGGTAATCATGGAGGATTCTAATGATTCTTTTGGATCTAGCTTCAAGGGTCAGGGTCTTTATTTGGTCTTTTATTTATGGGGGAAGGGTTTCTATCATATTAAGAATATCATCAGGGGCTGAAGAAGAGCTTGAGGATGAGGATGGATCTGTGATTGGATATACACATAAAGGTGGAGGAATGATTATGGTGGTAAGAACTGGAGGTTTTCTAGAAAGGTAATCAGTGATAAGACTGTCTTTACCTTTAATGTGTTTGACATGAAAAGACCATTGTGAAAACCAATTTGACCATCTGAGTAGGTGAGGATGTGGAAGCATTTTTCTTTTGAACTAAAGCATTTTTGGGAATGAGGACATGTCCATCTCTACTAGAAAATTATGCCCAAGGAGGTAGAATTGAAATTTTTCAATACTATGTTTAACTGCCAAAATTTCTTTGAAAGTGGAGTGATAATGAAGTTCTGAAGGTTTAAATGCACCACTTTTATATCCACAAATACTTCTTTTGCTATTAACTTCTTCAAAGAGAGCTGCTACCCAATATTCATCACTTGCATCTGTTTGCAGAATTTGTTTGTCTGGTCATGGAATTTGCAAAGGAGGAAGTTTTTCTGCTAACTTTTTCAGCTGCTGGATTGCTTATATATGAATTGGATTCCAATCTGGGGGAGATTTTTTCAATAATTGAGCTAAACAATTCTTGTATTTGGAGATTTTTGGAATGAAATCTGACATGTAGTTCACAACTCCAAGAAACTGTTGTATCTGTTTGGTATTTGTGAGCTTACCTGGAAATTCTCTAAGAGAAATTGCTATGTGGGGCTACAAAGTATATTTTCCATCTGAAATGTTTACACCCAAGAAGTTTATAGAGGAGGCTCCTATGATCATTTTCTTTTCTGAAAGCATTATCCCTTGAGTTTTTACTAAATTATAAAATTTAGTAAGCAATTTTTCATTGGATTCTGCATTCTTTGAGAATAAAAGGATATCATCAACATGGATCAAGGCATTTGTCAAAAGTGGCTGGAACAGAGTTACCATTGCTTTCTGGAATTGAGATGGAGCATTTTTAAGACCAAAAGGCATAACAGTCCATTGATAATGGTGGTCTGGAATGTAAAAAGCTGTCTTGTATCTTTCTTCTGGGTGGATTTCTAATTTCCAAAATCCTGCTTTGAGATCAAACTTTGAAAAGATCTTAGCATGTGAAAGATGCTGGAAAAGAGTACTTTTATTTGGCAAAGGGAATTTGTCATCAGCAAGGAAATGGTTAAGATCTTGGTAGTTAATTACTAATCTGAGTTTTTCACGAACTTGCTCCGCATGCTTCTTAACATAAAAGACTTCACACGCCCATAGAGAGGTTGTAGGTTCAATGAGGCCTTCTGAAAGAAGAGTGGATAACTCTTGCTTGGCTAAGTTCAAGTGACCTGGATTCATTCCTCTGTGACTGGCTTTTGTGGGATTGACATCTTCATTTTTTTTGAAAGGTAGGTTTATGAAAAAAGATGGATTTTTTCACAAAGGGTTTGGATTTTTAAGGAGGAATTCAGAGTGGATGGTTGCACAACATTCTTTTATAATCTGGAGTCTGAAGGAGTTGAATGGGTCTATTGTGAACAAATGAGGTACTTGAGTCTAGGTAAGAAGATGCTGTTTGTGCAAAAGTCCTTTTTAATGACCATCTGAGGTTAGGTATTTGATGAAGGAGATCAAATCCTATAAGAAGGTCTCTGCCTGTGAGAGGGGAGCCAAGGACTTGGTGTTTAATGGTAAGGTTTGGGAAGATTCTAATGAGGATAGGCTTGCTTTTCAAGGTTATCAAAAATGTTTCTCCATTGGCTGCTTTGAACATTTGATGATGGGGTAGCCAAAATTGTTTAGGTAGTATCTTGGGATGAAGAATTGTAGCTGCTACACCTGTATCAAACAAGGCTATTGCGAGAATGAGTCTGGAATAGGTGTTAAGGAGGATATGTACTTGGGCTATGGGTGTGGGGCTGGTTAAGGGGGCTATAATAGGCTAAGATGTGCAGATGGTTTGGATTTCTGGGTCTGAGTCTTCTGAACTTGAATCATCTTCTGAGGTAGAATAAGCCATAACTGCTAGGGCTTGGGGAGGGTAGTCATCATCCAGTGAGAAGAGTGATTCTACATTTGAGAAGGGGGTATCATCTGCATGAATCTGGGCTTGTTCAAGAAGCTCTAGCGCCTTTTCTTTCTTAGGACAATTCTTTGCAAAATGGCCTGGTTTTCTGCATACAAAACAGACCTTTGAAGTTTTTCCTTTGAACTGCTTCCTTCGAAGGAACTTCCATTTCTTTTTTCTGAAGGACCTCTTCTTCTGACTTGCATAGTACCTTTTCTTACAAGGATACCTCTTGAAATGATCTCTTTTTTTTGTTGGACAAGTACAACTTTTGTCATAGCATGTTATCTATAAATCTTTCCTTTTGCAATTGTCTTTGAGCTTGCTATGAACCTTGTCAATTTCTGAGAGAAACTTTCTCTTATTGCAGAGCTTTTCAAGGGCAATGAGCAGATGCTGGTAGATTTCTCCTAAATAGGCTTGTTACAGAGTTATTTTTTGCATGTTCATCATGCGAAGAGTTTCATCTCTCAATGGTTCTGGAAAAGAGTTCAGAAAGGTGTGCTTTGAATTGACATCATCCATACCATTGAAAGAGTAATACCTGCTTGACATTTTGTCAAAATGTTTTTCCAAATCTTTTCTTTCGAAAGAGCAACATTTCATCAGCAAAAATTCTTCTCGTGCCATTTCTGTATAATGAGCCACAGAGCCAAGAAATTCACTATGAATGATTGTAAAAAAATCTTCGAGACTGAGACATTGGGCTGCAGCTTTAAATTGACAAGCAGAAAATGCTGTGGCACAAAACCAGGTTCTCTCAAAGATCCTTGATACTCAACAAAAGATGGCTGAAGTAGTTACTCATACCTTCTCATCTTCAAATTCTCTTATCTAAGACTTGAAAAAGAAAATACAGACAGTTGAGCAAGAATTGGCAACCATTGCCTCCACAATAAAATTCTTGTCTATCTCATTTCCACTCATTGGGCAAAAAGAAAAAGAAAGAAAACAGTTGATGGCACAACTTCAGTCTATGGAGAATTCAAGAAAAGAGGTTACCCAAACCCTTCCAATGCAAGTTTACATGCCTTATCAACCTCGCCAATCGTTTTATAAAAATTTGTCCATACCTCTAGCCTCACCATTCTCCCCAGTTCCTCCTTACCAAAACCTCCAACCATTAACCATGACACATCCTGACCATAACCCTTTTAGACCAAGCGGAATCTTTCCAAGTATAACATGTCTAGCACAACTCCAACTACAACCCCAAACCAAACCACAAAATCCTCCCTCTCCCATGAAAAAGACAAAGAACCATTATACCAACCCTCAGATCCGATTGTTGGTGCTTCGTTTAGACCTCCAGATATGAATATGTTGGCTACAAACCTGACCCACCAAACCCAATATCATCATTCCTTAAATCTCTTACACTTCTAGACCCAGAAGAACCTTTTGTGCTCCCAGTCATTGATGACACAGATCTAGACTTGTCTGATCTTGGACTAGATGGAGTATTTATGACAGATCCAAAGGTAAAAGAAGATGATAATGTCCTTCACCATGACTAACCTCCACCACCACCAATATTTCCTCCACCACCCTTAATTCCTAATTTCCAAACAAGGTTAACCTACTCATCCACCACAGATTCAAAACACCGGTTCACCAATGACAATACACCTCCTTCAAAATGGCATGATGAGATTTTTAATATGTATTCATGGTGCACAGCTGAACTTCAAGCCCCAAATAACATTGTTGCACAAATTATTGCCAAATTTGTTGCAAGACTCACGGGAAGATTACGACAATGGTGGCTTAACCTTAGAGAATACAGGCAAAGACAAGCAGCCCAGTGTCTTACTCTCGAAGATTTTTTTACAATCATTCATAGAGAATTTCTTGGCTCCGATACCAACTAGGATAAAACAAACAAAGACAAAGAAGGATGACAAGGACATACGGAGGTGTAAGAAGATTATGGAATAAAAGACTAAAACTGGTTTATGACATATATTGCTAAGATTGTATAAAAAATAACATTTACGTAAGGGATAGAACACAGAACAAGATACAACAAGCTTAAGGATATTATTAGATTTAATAACTTTTTTACATCAGGCATAAGAAAAACTGAAACAAATACTACAATGGCTTTTCTTTCTCGCCCTGCCTTTCTAAAGATACAAAGGACCTATTTATAGGCAATATGATACAACGCCATCTGAAGATAAGGATTCCCACAGTAAATGGTAGGGGCCGTCTGGCTTGTGACAAGTGTCAAAAGATGTGGGGGACGTGAAAAATGGATTGAGAAATTTATCTTTGTCCAAATATGGTGCTGTCCACGAAGATATTCTGTCTGGGGGGAGATGACCAAATGTCAAATTGTTCATGGAGGAGTGACAAGTGTCACAAGAGCGAGGTATAGCCGGGGACAAAAATATAAGTTGTTGGAAGAAGTCCACCTTGTTGGCAAAAAATTCTTGCCTTTGTTGAAAAAGGCTTGCATAGGAATATGAGTCTTGTGAGGGTGGACTAAGTCTTCTGCGGATAAAGTCTTTGCATGGAAAAAACCTTCTGAGGCATATGTATATATAGTATTATATATATATATATATATATATATATTTTTTTTTTTACATGGCAATCCCATTGCCGACAATGGGATTGCCAAAAAACTTTTTTTTTTTTTACTTTTTTTCCCTCCATTTTCGGCAATGGGATTGCAAAAAAAAACAATTTTTTTAGAAATGATGTCCACAACATTTTCACAACATTTTTACAACAAATCATAAGTGGTAAATTGTTATAGGTTGTTATTGTTACAGGTTGTTATTGTTACGGCAAAAAAGTAATCTTAATGTTAAGTTCAAATTTGAACCAATAACAACTAACCACCTATAATTTGTTGTAAAAATGTTGTGGACAGCATTTTTTTTTTTACTTTTTCCCTCCATTTTCGGCAATAGAATTGCCAAAAAAACAAAATTTTTTTTATTTACTTTTTCCCTTCATTTTTGGCAATGGGATTGCAAAAAAAACATTTTTTTTTAAAACATTTTCCCTCCATTTTCGACAATGGGATTGCCAAAAAACTTTTTTTTTTCCCCTCATTTTCAGCAATGGGATTGCCAAATACAATTTTTTTTTTCTTTGGGCACTCGTGCTTGGCACTCACTCTGGTAGCGGCTGGGCAGAAGGAATTTCGGTAACAGTGTTGCCGAAATTCCAAAATTTCTCTCTCCTGCTTTTTCATTTTCTCTCTCATACTTTTGTTAGTATTTTGGCAACACTGTTGCCAAAATTCACTTTCTCTCCTCATTCTACTAAATAACTTGGAATAGTGCCTATAACAACAAAAAACTTTATGTTTTATAATATTTACCCAAAAGACTCAAATAACGACTATCATAGAACTAAAGAGAAGCTACAGTGTTATGAGGACAGATCCTCTCACAATACACACCAGAGCAATCAGACAATAAAAGAATAGTAATGTTGACAAGCAGACTATCAAAAACAATACAGTCTTGTTGGATGAATGGGCTCTTTGTAGTTAGAGCGTCCGCGCACTTGTTGACTTTCCTAAAAAAGTGACATATTTTCACTTGGAGAATTAGGCCGACGATGGTTCTGCAATCTATAATAAGAGAATAGTAATTATTATCAAATTTGTCAATAAAAGACAAAACAAACCATTCTTCATTTGGAATTTCATAGTGGGGGAGAGAAAAACACACCTTTTGTTAGGATAGAGAGATTTCATAATTTGTACATGGTTATCAGCTGTTCGCATGATACTTGTCTTGTACTACTGAATCATTATCAATATCAAGCTCATCTAACAAATTGTCTAAATCATATTATATAGTCATGATATCATCAAATTCAAAGAAATGATATGCTGAATTCAATTTTTATTTAATAGATATAAATTAATGCAACGGCTTTTCGTGATTGCAATGGTTATATGAAATATAAAAATTATCTAAAATATTACTATTTTGTTCCGATAAGAGTAAAAATGTTTTTTTTTTTTTCCAAATTTGAATCATTACAAAAAAATATATAAGAGATTCAAAATATAAAAACACTCATCTATCAAACTTCCCATCTCAACTCTATTAAATAAAAAACCATATTAACTTCATATTTTAATTTACTTTCTTCTTCTCTTTGGGGAGGAAAAAACTACGTGTTCTTCAAATTTGAATTCACTTGACATGAGTCTTGTAGTTTAGTTCATATTTTTTAGTTTTTTCCAAAAAAGATGTTTGTACGAGGCAAAAAAGATGTTTCCAAATTAACATGTCATTAAATTAATTAAATCAAATGATGACATGTGTCATACAAATTGATATCATATTGGCATATTGAAATTTGCCACATGCCATTTAGCCCACAAGATACAAATAAATTTCTTATTCAAAATTTATGGATAATTATCTTTACTAAAATAAATAAATAAAATAAAGATAAATTTTATATTCAAAATTGATGGATAGTTATCTTTATTAAAATAAATAAATAAAATAGAGATAATTATTTATCTTTGTTGATTATTATCTTTATCAAAACTAGTATATAACTCCATGCAAACTCATGGATGCATTTAAAATTAAACAAAATTTTTATTATAAAAATATAAATAATTAGTCAAATTTTTTTTTTTTAAAGCATGTAATACATACATTCGTGCATACATATAGATACATTTAAAATTAAATACAATCTTTATAATAAAATATAGACAATTAGTCAAATTATTTTTTAAAAGTAAATGTAATTAGTCACGTATTAAAATTCTTACCTAAATTAAATACTATTTATAATAATTTTTTTTTTCTAATTTTTAATAAAATAAAACGTGTGGCAATTTTTGTTATGTGGTGATTTTTATTTTATTTATTTATTGAGAAACATATGGTGATTTTTATTGAGTATATATGATTTTTTTTTTTAAATTATAGTTCATTAATATTAAATTCTTAGTATTTTGCACTCATTAACTCACTAGACACAAAGATTAACAAAACTTAAGAAGACACATGGCACAAAATTGGATTATAATTTCAAATTTTAATTCAAATTTCTCTAAGCTTTACCTATTAATATATATATATATATATATATATATAGATGACTTATAAATTTGAATTTTTTTTAGTTATATGATTATGTTTTTTATGGTCTATCATATCGGACTTTTCGTTTTCTACACTAAATTAACTAATTTGGCACAAAAAATTAAAAATCTAGATTAGATGAGACATGTGGTGCAAAATTAAACTCTAATTGAAATTAAATTTTTACATTAAATTAACTCACTTGGCACAAAATTCTAAAATCTAGAGTAGATGAGACATATGACACAAAATTAGACTCTAATGAAATTTAATTGGATTTTCTCTCTACTTTGCCTATTATTATATATATAGATATTGATGTGGTATAAACAAATACAACTCCGAATTTGTCCATGGAGATCGTCCAGGACGAGCAAGGTGCTCAAGACGAGGTAAGCTGTCTAGACGTGCTCAAGACGAGGAAAGTTGTTTTGACGTGCTCAAGACGAGGTAAGCCGTCTAGACGTGATCAAGACGAGGAAAGCTGTCTTGACGTGCTCAAGACGAGATAAGCCATCTTGACTTGCTCAAGACGAGGTAAACTGCCTTGACGTGCTCAAGACGAGGTAAGCTGCCTTGACGTGCTCAGGACGAGGAACTACGGACGACACGTGGGTACTTAGAAAATTTATGAATATGTAAAACGTCTCCGTATCATATGTGTAACCCCATTGACCGTTGCGCAAAAAAAGAGTAACTCCTAAACAGTTGAGGAAGTTATATTCAGACACAAAACTCCTCAAATCAAGGGGAGGTTACAAATCCAATAACCGCCCTTAAGACACTATATAAACGTTAGTTCAGACCAAGAAAATGTACATGAAAAATCATTCCTAAAAAGTTGGAACTCGAAAATAATTGAGAGAAAAACTGATTTTGTCATTGGAGGGTTATTGGCCGGCGACCCCGGTCACCTTTGATCACTTCTCTTTCTTTTTCAGGCTATCAAGATCAAGCGTTAGCCCTCTCTAATCCGAAGCATCCAGCCTACTGATATTCTTCGCATCATCAGATATGATATTTATCAAAATAGATAAATAGAGATAATTATGTCTAAGCAAAATTTGGCCCAATTAGAGTCTACTATATATCTTCAAGCATATCAATTCAAAGTAGAGCTTATCCTCTTAAACTACTATAAATAAATGGCATTCCCTCTCATTTTCAATACCAAGTTTTCAAGAAGTCCAAGCTTTGGAGAAATTTTGTCTCAATAATCTTTGAAGATTTTGAATAACATTAGAAAGTCTTGAAGAACAATGAAGATTTCTTGTTCAAGTCATCCTCAAATAAGATAGAATCAAAGGAGTATTCTTTTGTAAAATAATCAAAACAGAGATTGTACTCATTACTTGATTAATACAAAATTATATTTGTGGAACACTTTTCAATTTGTTTGATTTTCAAACTTTGAGAAATTTTGTGTTTACAGTGTCCATAATTCAAATTTTCTTTCCCCAACTTATTATGTTTCTTTATTTCATTCAAAATGAGTAGCATTTAAAAATCATGCATACTTTTGAGATTGAAGAATGAACAAACTTGTATATTTGATAAGCTTTCGACTCTGTTATGTTGTTGTTGTTATTGTTGTTGTTGTTGTTTTTTTTTATTTTTATTATTATTATAAATTATGGATGACAATGGGACAAGATATGGTTGTATCAAAAGTAAGCATGAGTAGAGTAAGCATGAGGCGAGGCAAGTTGGAGGTATTTTCAGAGATGGTAATAGAATCTTCATAAAAATAAATAAATGTGGGATATTAATAACAAATATTAAATTCTATATAAATTTTTTAAATATATGTTAATAAAGAAGAATATTTCAGGCTGAAAGTTGAACTTGATGCATTTGTAGCAATTTCCCTAGTTGTTAGCAATATCAATTCTAATGTGGATATTTCTGGCTTTATTGATCATTGCAGGGATTTGTTGTTGCAGCCTCAAGTTAAGATGTCTCATTGTTGTACCCCTTTTGTATGGTAATTTGTTGGGAATGTATCATTCTAGACTCTATCCAGCCACAGTTGGGAAAAATGTTGGTTAATTTATAGAGGAGTGCTATGTACATAACATTGTCACAACAAATTATAGGTGGTGAGTTGTTATTGGTTTTAATTTGAATCTATAATTTAAATTACTTGTTTGCCCACTCATAACAACTAATAATAATAACCCATCACTTAAAATTTGTTGTGAAAATTTTATGAACATAAAATTTCCCTAATTTATAATATCTATCCTCTTTACAAAAAGAAAAAAGAAAAATATATATACACATTCAAGTGGGGCGAGATTAGGCAAGTAAGTCTCATTTTTGTCCCGTCACCTCTTTCAGGTGAGAAAAACTCACCTAAGATAAAGAGAGTTATACGAGGTGATGAATATCCATTATCACTATGTCAAGCCCCATATTTTATGAACATGTATTTTTGTGAGCTAAAATAATCCTCGTTGTTTTTAGTTCATCACTCATAAGTCATAAGTTTTTAGTTGATCTTACCGATGCAAAGGTTTTAATAAAATGGAAATTAGCATATACTAATTTGAAGAAAAAAATATTATTAGCTCCAGTTTGGTGCGTGGTGTGATCCACAAATGGGGCCAACAAATGTTCAAGATCCAAAACTAAAAATGTGAATAAAGAGAGATAGAAAGGGAATTAGGGAATATTTTCCAAGTTTTTCGAACTCAAAAAGTCTCTTTTAGTGAAGGAAACCCATAACCAAAGAAACAAGCATTTAACGGTCCAAAGGGAGAAGCACGTGGATCACGTGATACTGCATTATCTACTGATCAGACGAATCTGGACAAGCCAGTAGACAAAACGATCTACTTACCCCCCAAAAACAAATTGCCACTAGAAGTATGGAATATTCACACATTTACCATAACCAATCAAAGCTAATCGAGAAAGTTTTTCACCTTCAAAAGAAAAAAAAATGATTTTGCTAATGGGCAACAAGAATTCACAATAATTAATTATTTTTTGAAATAATTTTTTTGAAATTGAATATGTATTGGCAATTTTTTTAATTTTTGAAAAAATATTTCTAAAAATAGATGAAAATAGATGTACTAAGTGTTTCACATTTACTATGTACTAAAATTCAATATTCTTAAACTGAAAGAAAGCGCGTACAACAATCGACATGTTTTCTTCCGCATCCAACTTTGAAGCAATCACAGTAAAACCCCGAATGGGCTTTGACTTGCAGGTATAGATAGTCCTTTAAATATTGTTTTATATATGTAATTCTCATTCATACTATTACAACTCATAAGCACAAACTCACAAATCTCTTTCAGCTATATTAATTCAAAACCCCACGTTTCAAATTTTTTTTTATTATATCCCATCAATGAGAGTCTATGATGTTCACAATCTTCAGTTGTCTGTGTTTTCCATAAAGGGTGTTGTTTGATGCTTTGGAATTTCCACTTCCTTGATCAATACTGAAGTCTGGTACTTGGGTCTCATTTTTATTTTTAATTTCCTTTAGTGCATAGAAAAATTCTTATGCTGGAGACCCAATTCAGTTCATTTACTGAGTATCAGTTCCTGGGTCTCCCTAAATTCCAATTCTTTGTCAAGTCTTGATCTTGATCCTTCTGCAGATTACTGGTTTCTTATTCCTCATAGATTTGGTGATTGGCTGTTGCTATGTGAGTGGAATTCATTATTGTCTGAATGCCATTATATACTCTACTCATTGGAGGGAAGCTTCAGTTGGTGTATTGACTATTGACCTTCTCTAAACCCTTATTGGGTATTATTTTTTATTTTACAAGCTTAAAGGTTCTAGCTTGTAGTTTTTTGTGTTGTTAGAGTGTTGAATCTTGTTGGCCTTGGTCAAAATCTATATGTTTCTATTACTCAGTTTTCCTAAATTCTGATACCCTTTTTAATTTTTACATCATAGTTGTAATCCCATCATTGAATTTCATATTAATACATCTCCTGCAACTCAATTCTACTTGATTTTGAGCACCATTGTTAATTCTCTTGTCATACTTTGAATCTTAGTTTGAATTTCCAGTATACTCATCTACTAAGTTTAGTGCTGAATTGAATTCTCACAAGTTACTTCAAGTCCCATGTCTGTAGTCCCAATCGATTTCTTTCGCCAGCAAGTTGTTTGCGCTAGATACTTAGCCCTTGGTTTATGAAACTCATGCTCTCGATCTATCTTAGCCTGCTCAGACTGTAGGCCTCAATGTCAATCTTATGTGGCCTCCCTCTCCTTGAGTGTGTTTACTGTCTGGCATGTGCCCGCTGGGCTTGGAAACGATGTCTCCACACTGCAGGGCATGACAGTGAGACTTGGGGCCTTGCCACAGCTGAAGAATTCGAGCCTGTCCCTCGTCTTTGTCGCTATATTCTATCTGTGTACGAAGATGATCTGAGGCACCCCCTTTGGGAACCATCTGGTGGATATGGAATCAAACCAGATTTGTTAGTTCTGAAAAAAACTTATGAAGATACCAAAGGAAAGGCCCCTCCCTATATATTATATCTTGATCATGATCATGCTGATATAGTTCTTGCCATTAGGGGCTTAAATTTGGCAAAGGAAAGTGACTACGCACTTCTATTGGATAATAAGTTGGGGAAGATGAAATTTGATGGTGGGTATGTTCACAATGGGCTATTGAAGGCTGCTGTATGCGTTTTGGATGCAGAGTGTGAGGTTTTGAAGCAGTTGGTGGAAGAGTATCCCAATTATACTTTAACTTTCACAGGGCATTCTCTTGGATCAGGTGTGGCAACACTGTTGACAATGGTGGCGGTGCAGAATCAGGATAAATTGGGAAACATTGAAAGGAAGAGGGTCAGGTGCTATGCTATTGCACCTGCCAGGTGTATTTCACTAAATCTGGCAGTTAGATATGCAGATGTCATCAATTCTGTTGTGTTACAGGCAAGTTTGTATTCTTGTTTGCTGTTTTTGTTTGAATGGGATTTTTTTATTTTAAATTTCATATTATTGTGCGTCTTATAAAGCTTTAGTGGTGTTCATATAATTGTTCCTGCATTTTCATGCCTTGTGTTATTTCTGTAACATATTATATTAGAGAGTCATAGCATCTTAATCCATTGTATCATATGTGTTTGTTGGTGAAGCTGGTAGTAGTCTGCTTTGGAAAAAGTAAAAGAGAAAAGGATTTCTTCAAAGTTATAACAGGAATGTTCTGAACTTCATGTCTTCATCTTTGGCCAATGTTGTTCCCATTAAGAAGCCCAGGTGCCAAAATGCTCATATAGGTTTCTTGTTGTCTTGAACCATATCATAGTTCTTGCTTATCACTGAAATGTTCTGAACTTTTTCCTTGTTTCTGTCTTTGGACAATATTGTTCCCATTAAGTAGTCCAGGTGCCAAAATGCTCCTGTATTATGAGGTTTCTTGTTGCCTCTGTTCTTGGTAAGAGAATCTCAACTTGTATTAAGAAGATCAATGTTAAGACTGTTATCACCAAGATTAGCTCTTTATTATTATAAATGGCTTGAATTATTACTCATAATGACACCAGAATCAAAGTATTTAGCATATTCATACACTCAAATTTGGGTTAATAACAATAAAGAAAGAATTTCTTTCTAAGTTAGTTGTCTAATAAGTAATATCTGCTAATCAAGAAACTTCATTCTTATTATGGTGGGGTTCCATCACCAATCAGCTTTATCTCAAATGGCACCTTCTTTACTTGTAAAAGGCAATGTGGAAGGTGAGGTTATGGGTTCAAGACCCACTGGGTCTTTGTGTGTAATTACCATAAAAATGAATATTGTGGAGTTCCATCAAGAGGAATTTTTTGGGAATGAATTTCACAAATTGCAAAAGAAGAAGAATATTTAGTTTATAGACACATTACTATTCAAGCATATATTGTTCAATGTAACAGTAGTTCATGTGGTCGGAAGAATTGCTGTTGAGCATCGCTAAATCAACGGGAGAAGTTAGCTTCTTTCTGGCAATATGAAGAAGAAATGTGTTTCTAACATGTAAGGTGTAACCAATTATGGATGAGCCCAACTAATGGTTTCTTTGATCTGGTATGGATATGCAAGATGAGGAATATATTTTGAGTGAGCCCCACTGGTAATGAAAGGGGCTGAAGCAACTTGGTTGCCGCTTTCTAGTAAGGGAGTATTCTTGTGAAAGAAATTTATCCACGATAAAGGTGACATTTCTTTTGAGGGGAGTCAAACTTACTCATAAGAGGGACATCATATTTGACATTGAATCCTGCAATTCATTTGGGGGGGATTAGGTATGATCTTTGTTCAAGTACATAGATACTGTATTCAACACATATAGGGCGACTCACATGCTGACCTAAAACAACTGAACTATTTGAATTAGTATGTAAAACGCAACTCTCTCTCTCTCTCTCTCTCATACATGCACGCATATAGATATATAATTATTTATGTATATATTACACCGCATGACTGAATAATCTGGTCCCATCCACAGTAATATTAAGTGTCTCAGTATTTGATTGATAAAATACTTAGTTATTAATTTGACTCATGGTTGAACATAATAGACCTGTATCAAATAGTGCATTTTGTTCAAATAAATTGAGTAAGATAGTGGAAATCTTCTACTTGGATGTGTCTGCATATGTGCTTCAAATTTAATTCTGATAACCTACATTATTTACCAGGATGACTTCTTACCACGGACGGCCACACCGTTGGAAGACATTTTCAAGTCACTTTTCTGGTAGAGTGGCTTCATCACCTTTCTCAATTGTTTATACTGACATCCTTTGAAAAGCAAGACTCTCATTGTGCAAGCCAGATGCCTTGCTTTCTGTCTCTTAGGATAGGTCACTCAAATAGCCCCTCTCTTTTAGTTACAAAAGGACAAAACTAATGAAACTGTTAATCATATATACTAAATGTTCCATAAATTAATTGTACAAAAGCTTAACTTTTTTTCTTAGTATATTGATATCTCAGAATTTATTTGAAGTCATCTATTATGGGATATTTTAGTAAATTAAATTATCATCTCTTTCAGTGTTAATTTGATTTATTAATGAAGGTGTTCTTTCTTTTGCTGAACAGTTTGCCATGCCTTTTATGCCTAAGATGCATGAGGGATACCTGTATACCTGAGGAAAAAATGCTCAAAGATCCAAGGAGGCTGTACGCACCTGGTCGCCTCTACCACATTGTTGAGAGAAAGCCTTTCAGGTACACTTCGGCATAAAAAACATAGTTCTGTCAAATATTTGCTCAGCCAAGTAAAAAAACTTATGCTTATGTAAGAATTCAATAGGATATAGGTTCAACGTGCCAGGTTGTGATGTTGGTCATTTGTACATATCCCTTTTATTGTAGACACAAATGTGGTTATGATTCTCTATCAAAAAAATAAATTTTTTTATGATTCTATGGAGAAAATTACAAACACATATGTTGCATAAGTTGGTGTTTTCAGATGATAAACATAATATGGTGGTGCCTGATTTTTGAATTTTATAATCCTAGAGTTTGTCAATTTTGAGATATGAAAAAAAAGTCAAGCTTGGGTCATTTGACGGACATTCAAGTTGAATATTTTGTTTGCAGGATGGGAAGATATCCTCCAGTTGTGAGGACAGCAGTACCAGTAGATGGGAGGTTTGAGCACATAGTTCTTTCTTGTAATGCCACTTCTGACCATGCCATCATTTCAATAGAGAGAGAAGCTCGAAGGGCACTGGATGTAAGTTTTCAGATTCTATTATTTATTGATTGTGGTTAATGATAATGGCTAATGGGTTAGCCAGGTAATGAAATAAGGATTCTCTACATGTTGTAAGCTATCAACAGGTTAGAGTAACGATTTCCAGAAAAAATTAAATTGGTAAAGGGTGTATTTTGAAGCCTACGCTTGCTTTTATTAGTCAAACAGTATGCTTCCGTTTGCCCCCTTTAGCACTAATAAAAATCGATGAATATTGTCAGACTTCTTTTCGCTTTTGTATCTTAACCTCTGCATTTTTCTCTCACTGAGCTCAGTTAATGCTAGAGAAATATCAGACCATGGAAATTCCAGCAAAGCAAAGAATGGAGCGGCAGGAGACCTTAGATAGAGAACACACTGAAGAGTACAAGGCTGCACTACAAAGGGCTGTAACACTGTCCGTGCCACATGCTTATAATCCTTCACAGTATGGAACTTTTGATGTGCTGGAGGAAGGGGAGCATTCAGACAGATCAGTTGGTGAATCTTCTACAGGGTCATCCCAGAAAACCAAGAAGATAGAAAGCTGGGAAGAAATCATCGAGCATCTCTTTGACAAGGACAAGTCAGGTCACATTATGCCCAAGAAATCACATAGGGAAGATTGAATTTAAGTAAAAAATGACACAATCACAAGTTTGCAGTAAACCTCATTCATTAATTCAGTGTAATACCCCCCATTGTGCTAAAGTTGTTCTTTGCATTGTGCATTTATATTGAAATTAGTTAAAAATTGAGACCAATAGATGTATAGAGGAAAACGAATACGGATGAATTTATTTAGAATGATTGGATAGACATGGTGCTAGCCTTTCACTCTTTGGATATGTACCTGCTTTCATGTAGCTTTTGGAAACTATCAAGGTTGAATAAATTTTTTTTTGAATTGGCAAAAGAAATCAATAGCATTGAATTGGCAAAAGATCTCCTATTGTTTTCGATCATGTACATTTGGATTGTGGCTTATCGAAGTACTAGGACTCAGAATTTGAGCCCAAGTGTTGTTAATTTTTCATTTTGTTGGAGCCAAAAACTGTCTAAGCTGGATAAGAACGAAGTATTAACTGGAATTTTTTTTCCTTATCTTCCTGGACACGAGGACCTCAACTTTTTTCTTTCTCTTGGTGTGGGGGCAACAATGTTTAAATAAAAAAGCACAAACAAATCAAGCAGCCTATTGCGGTTTATTTATTTATTTTTCTTTTGTATTTTTAAAACTCATAATGCTATCCATAACACACACATATCAAGCAACCAATCGCGTTTTCTTTAGTTTCTTTTTCTTTCTTTTGTTTTTCTAAAAAACTCATAATGCTATACATTTCTGTTGAAACCAGTAATAGGCAACTTAGTTGACATTTGGGGGGAGGGGAAAAAAGAACCTACATTAGAACATATTTAGGAAAATGAAATGAAATTCTTGCGTATTATTATGAATATATTATTATGACTATTTTTGTTGATAAAATTTCTTGATATTGGTTCAAAGCTTCAAATGTAATTTTTTTTTTATCATCATCATTATATATTGAAGATGATAAAATAGGTGATGGGCTCACAATGAATGACAGGTGCAGTTCATGACGCGCACTGGGCCCCCACGGCCTTTTATGCGAGCATGATTATGGCCCGTTTGCGGCCCATTTGGACTACTGTGGCTTTTTGGTGGGCCTACACGCTTAGGCCCAAAAGAAGAATACACTACGCGACTATAAATATTCCAGAACCCTCACAAACCAAGGTATGCATATTTAATTCTACTCTAGCATTCTAGTTTGGGAAAGAGTTCTCTGACTTGACCTTCGGAGGGTTTTTGGCCGGCACCACACCGGTGTCCCCTGTAAGGTCTTTTCTTGGTGTTTTTAGGTTATTGTCCCGTTCACGTGAGGACCGTGCAGCTCACTGGTGGAAATTAGACTCATCACTTGGCGTCGTCTGTGGGAATCGAAACGAACAAGGGTGATCAAAGCGTCACCTTGCTCCCGGGATAAAGAGTTGCATGGCTCACACCAGATCGATGGCAACAACCAACAACCAGGGTGACGAGCCGCGTGCTACGGCGTTGGAAAGACAGGTCCAAACACTGGCATCAGCGGTCGAACGACTAACCAAGCGGAATCAGGACTTGGAAGAACAGCTCCGACAAAGGAATGATCCGGGAATACAAGAGGACCAGGAAGGAACGAGTGCTGAAGGGCGGAACCCAGACGGACCTGAAGGAAGCAACGCCCCAAGCAAGAACGAAAGGACGGACGCCAAGCAGCCGTCTATTTCGGAGGCTTTACCAAACCACATCGCCGCGGAGATGCAGGAGATGCGGGAGCGGATGGACGTGATGATGAACGCCCTCAGAGGGCGTGTATCGAGCGACCTGGACGACCTGGTCCACCGAACCGATTCGCCCTTCACGGCGCACGTTACTTCGTGCCCTCTGCCTTCGAAGTTCCGTATGCCCCAGTTGGAAAGCTACGACGGAACTAAGGACCCCTTAGACCATTTGGAATCATTCAAGACCCTAATGCACCTTCAAGGGGTGCCGGATGAGATTCTGTGTAGGGCATTCCCAACTACACTGAAGGGACCCGCGAGGGTCTGGTATAGTAGATTGACGCCTAACTCAATAAGCACCTTTAAAGAATTAGGCGCCCAATTTGTGTCACACTTTATAGGGGGCCACCGCTATAAGAAGTCCACGGCATGTTTAATGAGCATCAGGCAGAGGGAAGACGAGACCCTGAGATCTTACATAACGCGGTTCAATAGAGAAGCTCTCTCGATAGATGAAGCAGACGATAAGATACAAGTGGCGGCCTTTACAAACGGGCTACGAAAAGGCAAGTTCCTTTTCTCTCTGTACAAGAATGATCCGAAAACTATGTCCGATGTACTCTATCGGGCGACGAAGTACATGAACGCAGAAGACGCATTGATAGCGAGAGAGGATAGGCCGACAAAAAGGGAGAGGCAGAATGAAGTAAGGGAAGCACGTACAGAGGGGGTACGGAAGAAGGCTAGGACGGAGGAAAGAAGAGAGGACAGACGACCGAAGCCGCCTACGGGGAAATTCGCTAGCTTCACACCCCTAACGGCCCCAATCGAACAAGTGCTAATGCAGATTAAGGATGAGGAGGCCCTGACGTACCCCGGAAAGCTGAAGGGAGACCCGAATAAGAGGTCAAGAAACAAGTACTGCCGGTTTCATCGTGACCACGGCCACGACACCTCTGAATGCTACGACCTAAAGCAGCAGATCGAGGCACTAATAAGGCAGGGGAAGTTGCAGAGATTTGTGAGTAAGGACGGGGCGAATCCGCAACCAAACCAACACCCACGACGGGAGAACGAGCGCCCAAGGCCACCGATTGTAGATATAAGAATGATCGTCGGAGGAACAATAGAGCCGTCCAAAAGAGGCCGTAAAACATACTTACGGACGGTGCAGAACGTACAGACGACGGGCCTGACCCCGAAGTTTGCACGAATGGGGGTACCAGCTATCGGCTTTTCAGAAGAGGATGCCCGTCGCCTACACCATCCGCATGACGACGCCCTCGTGGTCAGCGTACAGGTGGGAGAGTACAACATACATCGGGTACTGGTTGATAACGGAAGCTCAGCGGACATCCTCTACTATCCTGCGTTCCAGCAGATGGGGCTGACTAGGGAACACCTAGCCCCAGCAAATTGCCCCCTTGTCGGGTTCGGGGGCACGAGAGTCTATCCCCTTGGGATTGTCACATTGTCTGTGACGGTAGGAGATTACCCGCAACAAGTCACCAAGGATGTGGTCTTCTTGGTGGTAGATTGTCCATCCGCCTACAACGCGATCCTTGGACGACCTACCCTTAACGCGTGGAAGGCCATCACGTCAACGTACCACTTGATGATCAAATTCCCGACTGAACATGGAGTCGGGGAGCTCTGCGGGAATCAGGCCGCAGCACGGGAGTGCTACGTTGCCATGACGGAAACAGAGATTCAACGTCAAGCGCTGAATGTAGAGGGACCGCGGATCACGGCTGAGGCCGTGGAAGAACTGGAAGAAGTAGAACTTGACGACCCAAGAACTGGACGGACTGTGAGGATTGGCACGTTGGCCAGCCCCTCAGTGCGGCAGAGCTTAACCACTTTCTTGATAGAAAATCAAGACGTATTCGCATGGACTCATGAGGACATGCCGGGGATCGATCCGGCAGTAATAGTACATAAGCTGAATGTATCCCAATCGTTCTGCCCCATCCGACAGAAGAAGCGAGTGTTTGCTCCAGAAAGAGACAGAGCCATCGCCGAAGAAGTCCTGAAATTGCTGGAGGCAGGTTTCATACGGGAAGTGCACTATCCCGACTGGCTTGCAAATGTGGTGATGGTCAAGAAGGCGAACGGGAAGTGGCGAATGTGCGTCGACTTCACTGATCTAAACAAGGCCTGCCCGAAGGATAGTTACCCCCTGCCGCGCATTGATATGCTAGTGGATTCGACCGCAAGACACGAACTCTTAAGTTTTATGGACGCATTCTCCGGTTACAACCAGATCAAGCTCGACGAGACGGATCAGGAAAAAACGTCGTTCGTCACAAGCCAGGGCCTCTTTTGCTACAAGGTAATGCCGTTCGGACTCAAGAACGCGGGGGCAACATACCAAAGGCTGATGAATAAGATGTTTGCACATCAGATTGGAAGGAATGTGCAGGTCTATGTGGACGACATGCTGGTGAAGAGTGCTAGGGAGGGCAACCATCTGACCGACCTCAAAGAAACTTTCGACACCCTTCGATCCTACAACATGAAGCTAAACCCCAGCAAGTGCGCGTTTGGGGTGACGGCGGGGAAATTCTTGGGTTTCATGGTATCCCAGCGGGGCATTGAGGTCAACCCGGAAAAGGTTAAGGCGATAGTTGATTTGGTTCCCCCGAAGACGCTGAAAGAGATCCAAAGCTTAAACGGCAAGATAGCAGCCCTGAACAGATTCGTGTCAAGGGCAACAGACAAGTGCCTACCGTTCTTTCGCACGTTGAGAAAGTCGTTTGAATGGACCGACGACTGCCAGAAAGCTTTCGAGGACCTGAAGGCATATCTCTCCTCCCCACCATTGCTTAGCCCATCCGAGCCAGGTGAGGAGCTGTTCCTATATATTGCCGTCTCTCCAGCGGCTGTCAGTGCAGCTCTTATTAGAGAGGAAGATAGGGTTCAGAAGCCCGTTTACTTTACAAGTAAAGCACTCAGGGGGGCAGAGGAGAGATATCCACCGATGGAAAAATTGGCGTTCGCATTGGTTATTGCGGCTCGAAAGTTAAAACCGTACTTCCAAGAACACGTAATAAACGTGATGACCGACCAGCCCCTACGAAGAGCTATGAAGAGTCCCGAATCCGCAGGACGGATGGCGTTGTGGGCAATCGAGTTGAGTGAATACGACATTCGGTACCAACCTCGAACGTCAGTAAAGGGACAAATCCTGGCAGATTTCATTGCAGAGTTTACTGACACGGAAGACCCGGGTACGAGCGAGCCACCCGTCTGGAAAGTGCATACAGACGGATCCTCTAACAAGCGAGCGGGAGGAGTCGGTGTTGTGATCCACAAGCCGGAAGGGGATCAGATAAAGTGCATGATCCGCCTATGCTTTTCAGCAACGAACAACGAAGCAGAGTACGAAGCCGTTATAGCGGGATTGGACATCGCTATTGCAGCTGGGGCGGAAAGGTTGGATGTTTACTCCGACTCCCAGGTCATCATGAGCCAAGTCAATGGGAGCTACGAATGTAGGGGTGAGAAAATGAAGAAGTACCTTGATGAGGTGAAGAGCCGGATGAGCAACCACCAGGTCAAATTAATTCGAGTGCCAAGGCTGGAGATCCAAGAAGCCGACCAGCTGGCCAAGGCGGCGTCCGCGGAGCCAATGCTTGTGCTCAGCAACGTGCTATCTTTCGTCCAAACGTCACCATTAATAGACGGAACAGGGTTGCAGGAGGTAAGCAAAGAGCGATGTTGGATTACTCCAATAGTCACATACCTGAAGGACGGCCTGTTACCGAACGATAAGATAGCCGCAAGGAAACTGAGGGTCACAGCGTCTCGGTTCGTCATGATGAAAAATGTGCTATACAAAAGAGGTTTCTCCCGACCCTATTTGAGATGCCTCGCTCCCGAGGAAGCAGACTATGTCATGAGGGAGGTCCACGAGGGAATTTGCGGAAATCACTCAGGATCAAGGTCTTTAGTACACAAGCTCCTCAGGGCAGGATACTACTGGCCGACAATGCAGAACGACGCCAACATGTATGTCAGATCTTGTGATAAGTGCCAACGTTTTGGAAACCTCATCAGGCAGCCTGCAGAGGAACTCACGCCCATCACGGCTCCATGGCCGTTCGCACAATGGGGACTTGACATCATGGGCCCCTTCCCGTTAGCGGCCAAGCAGTTAAAGTTCCTAGTAGTCGGCATCGACTACTTCACTAAGTGGGTGGAGGCTGAGGCTTTGGCAACCATCACAGAGAAAAATGTCCGGAACTTCGTTTGGAGGAATATCATATGCAGGTATGGCATACCACGGGTACTTGTATCGGACAATGGCAAGCAATTTGACAACAAAGCTTTCAGGGGTTTCTGCTCCCAGCTGGGGATAAAGAACCACTACTCATCACCGGCACATCCGCAAGCCAACGGACAGGTTGATGTCACAAACCGATCCTTGCTCAAAATAATCAAGACTCGGCTTGAGGGGGCAAAGGGTATATGGCCGGACGAGCTACCAAGCGTCTTATGGGCGTACAGGACAACGGTAAGAACACCGACGGGCGAAACGCCATTCCAATTGGCATATGGATCTGAAGCGGTCATACCAGCTGAAATAGGTCTTGCTAGCTATCGTATTGTAAATCACGACGAGCATAAAAACGATGAAGCAATGCGCATACAGCTTGACCTAGCGGACGAAGTAAGGGCGGTGGCAGAACAAAGAATAGCACGATACCAAGACCTAATGGCGAAGCATTACAACTCTAGAGTTCGGCAAAGAGAATTCAAGGTCGGAGACCTTGTCCTGAAGAAAGTGCTCGCCGCTACTAAGGATGCCGCCCAAGGAAAGCTTGGACCGAACTGGGAAGGGCCATACAGGGTCACAGCGTGGCACAGGAAGGGAACGTACTACCTAGAGACCATGAACGGAAAGATGCTAAGTCACCCATGGAATGCACAGCACCTAAAGAAGTATTATCAGTAGACGACACAATAGACAGTCTGTTTATCTTGTCTTGAGCATTGTAATTTTACTTTTCCTACAGTACTTAGACTCAAAGCTACTTTTTCATATTTTTTAAACGAAGTGTTTGCACATCCAATGGGAGGAATTTTCGGAAAATCCGTCTCTCTTACGATTCTTTGTCCACAAAGTGGACGGACCATCTCAAAATATGAAATTTATTACCAAGTCCACATAGTGGACGGACCATCTAAATACGAAATTATGGTCCACAGAGTGGACGGACCGTCTAATAGCCAAAGCTACCACTGTCCACAAAGTGGACGGGCCATCCAAAAAGATGAAAATAAGTCCACATGGTGGACGGACCATCTAAATACGAAATTATGGTCCACAGAGTGGACGGACCGTCTAATAGCCAAAGCTACCACTGTCCACAAAGTGGACGGGCCATCCAAAAAGATGAAAATAAGTCCACATGGTGGACGGACCGTTTAATAGCCAAAGCTACCACTGTCCACAAAGTGGACGGGCCATCCAAAAAGATGAAAATAAGTCCACATGGTGGACGGACCATCTAAATATGAAATTATGTCCACAAGATTGGACGTACCGTCTAATATACAAAACTACTACTGCCCACAAAGTGGACGGACCATCTCAAAAGATGAAATTTATTACCAAGTCCACATAGTGGACGGACCATCTAGATACGAAATTATGATCCACAGAGTGGACGGACCTTCTAATAGCCAAAGCTACTACTATGTCCACAAAGTGGACGGACCATACAAAAAGATGAAATTATTAAGTCCACATAGTGGACGGACCACCTAAACATGAAATTATGTCCACAAGAGTGGACGGACCGTCTAATAGACAGTACTACCACTACAAACAAAGTGGACGAACCACCTAAAAAGATGAAAATTATTACCAAGTCCACAAAGCGGACGGAGAATTCAAAAGATGAAAAATTGCACTAAGTGGACGGACCAATTAAAACGAGAAATTACGTAACGTCGACAATGTGGACGGATTTCAAATAGTGATGCACCAAACGGTCATAAAGTGAACGGTTATTTGCTTACAGTATATGGTAGACGGAAGGTTAATAAGAACATACACCGTACGAGCATCAAGCATACATAATTTATAAAAAACACATATGACGGTTATAAAGTTACATAGCCAATTGTTCTTTGAATTACAACGTTTTCAAAAAAAAAAAAAAAAAAAAAAAAAAAAAAAAAAGGAGCAGAAACAGCACAACGGTTACAAAAAACCATATCACACTTCAGCTTGGGGGGCATTGGCTTGCGCTTCGGCACCGTCTGGCTCTGGAGGACGGACGTCGTCATTGCCGGCACGAGGGGCTTCGTCCTCATTGGGGACCTCGCCGAACAGTTCAGCTGTACCCTCCGATTCGACGGTGTGAGCAGGAGTCTGTCCTCCGGCGTCGATGTTGATATGGCTGACGTCAAGATCCGGGAAGGATGATTTCACCTGACGGAGGCAATCATCGAACCCGTCAGCAAACGACGTCCCAAGCTCCGTCAACAACGCGTCGGAGTCTCTGTATTGCTGCACGGCCTCGTCTTTAGCTCGACGGATGTTCCCGTCATGAGCTTGAACCGCCTCCTTCAAAAGTTCTACTTCCTTTTCCAAAGCTTCACGAGCCTGCTCGGACGTTTTTAGTTTTTGCTCTTGACGGACCTTCCAGAGCTTCAACTCGTCCAACTCCTCAGCCAAAGCCCTTGCCTTGGAACGCACACGATCCAAGGACTTTTCACGGGCCAGGCAACGGTCCATAAGCCCCTTCGCCATCAACACCGTCTGCATCAGACAAGGAGAAGGTTAGCAAGCATCACAAATCCATTCAAGAGAGCAAGTAGACGGATGCATTACCTGGGTCAGGCTGAACAAGGCCGTCTCCCCCATGGCCTCCGTCGCATGGTTGCCAATGTCATCGTAATCCTCTTCCTTTATTATGGAAGTTATTTGGGCAAGTGCATACTGGGAGTCTTCACGTAGTAGGACGGGAGCTGTCTCTTGGACGGGGTTGGGGTTGGTCATTAGACCTTTTCCTTTACCCACTCCCAGCTTGGACGGAGGCCTGGCAGAGTCATGGAAGGCCGGCAAACCCGTCACTAGCCTCGCTTTCTTGCTAGGACGGTCGGTCCTCTCTGGCCCCCTTTTGCTGACGGAGGAGGTGCTTTAGGTGTACCGTCACCCCCAGACTTCTTTTTGTTGGCTGCTTGCTGCTTGATCAGTGCTCGTCTCTTAGCCTCGTCCATTTCTGCAATGGTAGACGGTTAGAACATATGACGGACAAGAAACCATAACAATTCAAAGTTAGACTTACGTTTGCGTATTCCCTCGTCGTACTTTATAGCCGCCTCTGAAGGTTCGGGACCGTCGCAGTACCAATGGATAGTGTTGAGGGTGACGAGCTTCGCCCAAGTCCTCTCCGACAACTTAGTCTTCTGGAATATTTTTTCAAGAAAGCCAAATTGCTCGACGGAGATTTCCGGACGGCTACGAGCTGCAACAGAGACGGAGTTAGTTAAACAAATAGTAGGAGGGAGTAGGACGGACTCAAAAAAAAAAAAAAAAAAAAAAAAAAAAAAAAAAAGCATACCAGACGGAGGTACAATGCCCCATGTCCTATCGACGGGCGATAAATCTGGGTCGTCCCGACGACCCATCCATTCGTCTCCTTGTAGGAAGAAATACCTACTCTTCCAGTTGCGGTTGGAGTCTGGGGTCTCGGACACTAACCTAAGCAAAGGGCTTCTTGCCACAAAGCTATACATCCCCTTGGACTTATTAATTTCGACCGGACGGTAACAATTAAAAAACTCTTCCAAGGTTAACCGTCTCGTCCCATCGGACATGACGCCATACAATACCTCAACACTTAAGAAAACCCTCCAGGCGTTTGGGGAAATTTGTGTGACGGACACTCCCAGATACCGAAGTAGACGACGGTGTAGGGCACTCAATGGGAAACGAAGGCCGGCTTTGAGCATTTGCTCGTAGACCCCGACATCCTCTAGTCCCTTGTAGTAGCACCTCTCGGACTTAAAGGGCAGACGGATGGCAATTGAATTTGGAATTTGGTATTTCTCCCTAAGGGTGTTAAAATGTGGCAAACTGATGGATGAGGTGAAATGGTTCACCGTCCACTCCGGAAGCAGAATGAACTTCCTCAAGCCGTCTTTGCCGACCACCGACTGAACGGAAGGATCTACTTCCTCATTCGAGTCGTACTCCGACCCGTCTCCTCCTCGCCCTTCTTCTTCCGTGAAGGAAGGAGAGCTGGATGACGGTTCACTCTCCTCGACGGAGGTACCCCGGTCTCCTTGACCTGACGGGTTTACCTCCTCGTAGCCCGCTCCCTCACGGACAAAAGATTGACCGCTGGAAGCCTCACTAGACATCGACACCTACAAATGACGGATAGGGAAACCTAAGACTCTAGATCTTCACTGACAACGGACCAACTTTTAAATGAAAAAGCGGTGGAAGAAGTTGAAAAAAAAACTTACAAGTATGGAGACGACGGGAGAAAGTTGTAGTGGTGACCGGACGGTCGACTTATGTGTGGATGATCGCAGTGAGGACGGATGTGCTCTGATCAGCGAAAATTTCTCCAAAATGTGAGAATGACAGGAACGAATGATATATATATAGGATAAACGGCGCGACCCACGAAGAGACGCCTCGGTTCTGGCAAGCCTTCAACCAATGCTCACCACGTGTCCCCTAGAGCATTTATGACTCTACTCCAACCTGGCGATTCGCCCCCAACGAGTTCATGACGGATCATGGAGAACACAACGGCCCGTCATATGTATCCGTCGTCCATGGTAACGAGTTGATTGTAATCACGCCATGTGCCCGTCATATGCTTTGCCGTGATGGTTATTCAATACACCCGTCATGTGAGTAACCAACCGACCTTTTACCATGGCCCGTCATGACCATGCATCACCTTTTCCACTTATTCCATGGGCCCGTCGTTGTTGGTGACGGACCCACGGAATGGGGGGCAGCTGAAGATGATAAAATAGGTGATGGGCTCACAATGAATGACAGGTGCAGTTCATGACGCGCACTGGGCCCCCACGGCCTTTTATGCGAGCATGATTATGGCCCGTTTGCGGCCCATTTGGACTACTGTGGCTTTTTGGTGGGCCTACACGCTTAGGCCCAAAAGAAGAATACACTACGCGACTATAAATATTCCAGAACCCTCACAAACCAAGGTATGCATATTTAATTCTACTCTAGCATTCTAGTTTGGGAAAGAGTTCTCTGACTTGACCTTCGGAGGGTTTTTGGCCGGCACCACACCGGTGTCCCCTGCAAGGTCTTTTCTTGGTGTTTTTAGGTTATTGTCCCGTTCACGTGAGGACCGTGCAGCTCACTGGTGGAAATTAGACTCATCATATATAATAAGGCTAAATGTTATATCCTTTAAGTTTGGATCATTTCTAAATTGGTCATTTGAGTGTAATTTAAACTTTTTGGGAATTACAACAATGTCAATGTATTCATCCTATCATTTCTTAGAAACTTGTCGTAATCCTCGACGTCCTCTTGAACAAAAAATATAAAAATGAAGTCAGTTTTGGGCGGTACTATGAAAATGCGATGGACATAAAGGAAAAGAAACATGATTGCAAATTTGAAAGTGGAGTAATCGATTTCCAAACTTATCTATCTAAAGTATAATTTAACCACAATATAACCTTATTCTCTCCATTCTTTTTGTAGAGTTCTCAAACAATCAAAAAATAATCATAGGAAAGGGAAATTCAAGAAATGATGCCATTTTTTTTAGTACATGACACTCACAAGCATATGAGCCATCTAAAGTCCTGCTCATATTAATATGCCAGTAATACTAGTCTATTATGTAATCTTATGCATATATATGGATATAATTAAAAACAATCATAATTATACATTTTTTTTTTAAAAGATATTCAAATTATTCATGCTATTAGTTTATACTTTTTTTAAATCACTCATTTCTATAGTATGTAATGGTTTCTCATTATATTTATACATATATGATTTAGAATTTAATTGGTTTTGGACTCTTTAGTTTTTACACCTAATAATTTATTTCTTACAAAAATTAAAATTTAGATGGACAAATGGTGAAAAATTGAACTCTAATTGAAATCCAATTTAGAATTTAATTGAATTTAGACTCATAAATTTTTACACTCAATTATTCACTTGGCAAAAAATTTAAAATTAAATAGGACATGTGGCACAAAATTGAAAATCTAATTGAATTTTCTCTTAATTATTTTTTTTTTGAAAAACAAAATTAAGAAAAAATCTAATTAAATTTTCAATTTTGTGCCACATGTCCCATTTAATTTAATTTTTTTTGCTGAATACATGTCCCATTTAATTAAATGGATTAAGCTTGTGTCTAATACATTTGTTGAAATTCGGACAAGTATCAAAAACTAGATACTACACTAGACACACGCTGTGACCTTTAATATATAGTCTCTCTCTCTCTCCCCTTTTTGGAGCTTAAAAAATAGTATTCTAATAAAACTATAATATTGCAGAACTAGGATGTCGAAGTCACTTTCCTCAAAAGAAATGTCCAAATCATATTACAAGTAGCAAGTCTTATTTTTTTGATAAAAACAAGTAGCAAGTCTTGATAAAAAAAAAAGAAAAAAAGAAAAAAAAAAAAAGAAAAAAGAAAAGAAAGAAACATACATATTTAGCTAGGACTAGTAGTATTACTCAATTCAGAAGCAAAGGTGAAATTTACATAACAACTTCAAGAGCCGGTTTCTTGAAATTCCGCTGTCTTTGATCTCTCTTCGTTCATTGGTTGGGGTTTTTCTTACCAACTTTCTTACTCGTCAAATGTCGTCCCTTCTCTCAATTATTATTCTTCTTCTTCTGGCGTTTACATTCTCTTTCCAGAGCCTTCTAGCAGAAAGGTGAAAAACCCATTTCAATTTTTCGCATTGCAGCTGTCCACACATGATTTAACTCTCACAATTTAACTGTGTATCAATGAGTGCAAGTGTGATTTCATTCTGGGTTATCATTGATTTTTATTCAATTGTCTAGAATTGTAGCAATTCTAGGTGAAAACTGGGAATACATATGTATATTTTTGTGAATTGACCAAAGAAAGTATGTTTTTGTGTTGTATATATGCATGTTTATATATGGAATTTATAATGTTATCAACTTATCAGTGCCTTTGTTCTAGCTATATATGTGTTTCTCACTTCTGGGTGTCATTTCTTCCTTCTTTTTTTGTTATAAATGTGGAATTTTGGATATAGATTGATCTTCATGGTGTTCTTGATGTGGGTTTTGGTTCAAATGCCATTTTTCTTTCCATAAATGTTTCTATTTGTTGTAAATGCACGTGATTTTTAGGTAAAAGCCACAAAAGGCAGCATCTTGACGAAACAATTAAGTATATATTTCCATCTTCGAGTGAAAAACTTGAGTGAGAGTGCATGTGCATCTGTGTTGAAGGAAAATGCGATCAGCTTTTCTATTTGAATTTATTTTGGGATGCCTTTTTTATATGTAGCTGAAAATTTTCCAAATCAGACGAGTGTTTGGCCAATGGCCATGATTATGAGTTATGCCTTTGAACAAGCTTAATAATATTGTCATTCATGTAATAGTTTTTTTTTGCTGTTATAACCGTGACATGTTTTTCTGTCATTCTGATTAAGCAGCCGAAAGGAATTAAGGGACAAGGAGGCCAGCCAGGAAACTTTCATACAATTGGGGCACTCTGTTCATTCCAACAGAATTGACCCGTCACGGGTTGTCCAACTCTCTTGGCAACCAAGGTCAGGTACTTTGAACTCCTTATTTTTTGGATTGTTTACATTTCAAATTAGCTATATCCTTATACTTCTTTTTTACAAGATAGGGACTATCAAAAATAGCATTTTATTAGAACCTTGCATATAATGATATAGGCTTCAATTATGTCTTTTCAGAGGAACAATCAATTTAAACCTCATTTACTTTGAAAATCTGATGTTTCCTTTCTTGCAATAGGGTTTTCTTATACAAGGGCTTTCTGTTGGATGAGGAATGTGACCACCTTATTACTTTGGTATTTCCTTGTGTTGCCACTTACAAAATCTTGATTCATTATGCTTGGATGGGTTTGAAAATATGTGTTTTGCATTCAGGCACATGGAATGAAGGAAAATGGTTTGGGCAATGATGACAATTCAGGGCCAGACAGGCTACTTAAAAGTTCAGAAATTCCTTTAGACATAGAAGTGAGTTTCAATGTGTTACCAATGTTAAGTGATTGTCTTCTGCATACCTAGGCATTAGGATTTATATAATAAACCTTATTAAACCAGGGACTATAGTCATATTATTAACAGTGTACAAACTTCTAATTTCTTAACTGGTCTAAAATTGTCTTGACTTTTTAATTACAATAGATACTGAGGCTGCCTTTAATTGAATAGTCTGGTGACCAAAGACTTCGTATAAAGTAATTATATATGTTTTATTTCTAGGATGATGTAGTTTCAAGGATTGAGGAAAGAATTTCAGCTTGGACTTTCCTTCCCAAAGGTACCTCAACCTGGTTCATTGGTCCTTGTCCTCTTCTTTCTAAAATGGCTGTCCTGTTAGTGATGCTTTCTATTGTTAACTTTGCCCTTCAGAGAACAGCAGGCCATTTCAGGTTATGCATTATGGGCTTGAGGAGGTTGACAAGAACTACAATTATCTTGGTAATAAATCCACACTGGAATTAACCAAGCCTTTGATGGCAATAGTTGTTTTGTATCTCTCAAATGTCACTCAGGGTGGTGAGATTCACTTTCCTGATTCAGAGGTGAGAGATAAGAAAAATTAAAACTTATTTTAATTATCATCAATTTTAGATCATGAATTCACATATGTTCATTAACCACTGTTAAAATTGTCTTAGGTGAAGAGCAAGATTTGGTCCGGTTGTACAAAGAGTAGTAACATTCTGAGACCTATTAAAGGGAATGCTATTCTGTTTTTCACTATCCACCCAAATGCATCTCCTGATAAGAGTAGCTCCCATTTTAGATGCCCTATCGTTGAGGGGGAAATGTGGCATGCCACCAAATTCTTCCACGTAGGATCCATCAGTGGGGAAAAATTATCATTGAAAACAGATGGCACTGATTGCACAGATGAAGATGAAAGTTGTCCCAAGTGGGCTGCCATTGGGGAATGCCAAAGAAATCCTGTATACATGATTGGTTCTCCTGATTATTATGGGACATGTAGGAAGAGTTGTAATGCATGCTGATAAGTAACCTCTCATTTTGTCTCCAATTTTAGAGCTAATTTGCATTCTATAGTCGATTCCTGAGCTGTAGCTCTAAAATTTCACTGATAGTGGGGAACTCGATTTGTAACACTATGCATATTGTGAATAAAGATATCCCAATTTGAATGTCTCTCATGTTTTTTTAATGTTCTACATTTCTGTTACTGTTTCAAGGCTGATTGTTCCTTTTCTGGATTTGACATTAACGAAGTAGATTTTATTATTATTTTGTTTTAATCAGGGAAAAGAAATTTAGTAGATGAAAAATCTCACCATTTGTGTGAAATCATATCAAAGACTTTGACCTCTTGACCTTTACAGTGAGTACTTGTAGTACAAAGATTTGGATGATGATTCAAGCAGGCGCATAACACCTCCTAGTGGTCCGTTTCAGACACTATTGAAGTATAAATGAAGATGTAGAACACACGCACAATTTTTAAGAACTCATACACACAAAAGAAAGAAGGTAAACGTGAAAGGAAAGCAAAACAAGAGGTTTAAAGACAATATAGGTTCCAAAGTTTTTATCACATGAGCGATTTAGTTCCTATAGTTTAATGTAATCACTTTTTGTTCCTATAGTTTAAAGTAATCACTTTCAGCTCCTTAGATGACATGACCAAACTAAAAACTGAAACGTCATCACACCACAGGTACAAAAAGCGATTACTTTAAGATTGGTAGAAACAAAAATCAATCACTTTAAGTCGAACTAAAAGTGTGACCGCTTTAAAAGCGAACACTTCTATTTTGACCTCAAGACAAATTAAAACTTCAAGAACTAAAATCACTCATAAAGTGTATTTTTTGGCCAACTGAAAATATAGAATACACACAATGCTTAACATCAACAAAACAATTCTATTTGACCCCAAGAAAAACTCTTTAGAATATCTGAAAACCAAACACATGGTTTTTCAGGAACTACAGCGGTGGTTCAATTTCAAGTCAATTATTTGAAACATCTCTGAGTTTCCTCACAATGCACATTCAATGAATAGCATAGCTTCTAAAACAAAAGTGTCAGTGTCTAAATATGCTACCAAGCGAAAGCAGGTTATGTTTTTCCTAAGAGAATCAAAGGACCTCAAGGCTTCCAATTGAAATTGGCAATGTCTAGGCACTGGATGGAGACCATTTTTTTCATTCTTGGCATTCTCCTTTTTTTCCAGCAGTTCTCTCCAACTCCAACTTCTGGAAAACAGAAGGCTATGTCCTTAAACCTGCTTCAATTTAACAAATCAAGCAATCAGAGGTTCAGTCTATATTCTTTCTATAAAACTAGAGAAGTCATTATTAAATAAACTAAACTGACCAAGATGGTAACCGAAATTTTCATTCAATTGCAGTATGATCTTGCATAAGATGTTTGACACTTGGAAGTTAAGAGAGATTTTTTTGAATGGTGCCTTGATGATGAATGTTATGGAAAAAGATTTGGAAAGTTTAAGCAAAAACAGAAAGAAAACTTGAAGCAACTAAAATATTAGATAGAATTATAGGTGAATCCATAGAACTACAATTTGTAATTGTCCATTTATACAAAGAGCAGGAGAAACTCTGAAAGAGGAATACTGCAATAATTTCTCGAGTCCTCATTTTGAAGATGTCATGAAATCTGGGTGAATGACAACCAGGTATACAGATATCTCCAAATCAGGATGAAATTTCTCTAGTAAGGACCATACCTGTAACAAGCCAATGAGGAATACCATGTGGAAGGTTGGTGGGACCAACTCTGACAAACGAGTATAAAATTGAATTACATGGCATTCACTTGTTGGCTTATTACATGGCTGATTTGGTATGACTTTCACAAGAGATATTCTCTAGATTCTGTGAGATTCATTGAGATCACTTACATATATCTTTAGATTTTTTGAAAGATATGACCAAGATAATATTAACTACACTTGCACAATGTGATTAAATGAAGATAATACCAGGTGCAAGTAAAATGAAGGAGAAACTAAAGCATGCTTTGGAAGAAGAAAGCTATTCTGTATCTATTTATATGTTGGCATGTGGGAGGTGCTAGTTAGAGGATTCCATATATTAAGCCATTGCCCACCAAATTCAGGCTGAGGTTGGTTAGCTCCTAGATATATATCAGATAACAATATGATAAGTGCATCTTTATTCATCTGAGTACACGTAACAGCATGCAAGGATCAATTACTTGGCTCTTTCAATTCTATAAAAATATTTAATGGTATTGGTATATGCGGCAATCGATAAAGTCCTACTGATTTGGCATAGGAAAACAATACCACGACTAACAATTGGACTGAGCTTGTCCAAGTCATTACAACTTTATTCATATTAAGTGTTTTAAGTCTGTGTAAGACAAGGAAGCACATTTAACTTTAACAAATCTGATTGTAGTCAAAATGCACCAGAATTTTCCCTTCACCTTAAATATTAAATACAATTAACGAGGGAAAAGGGTATGGGCTTTTCTCTCGCATACTATGAGTATTACTCGGTTGTAAAACTAAAGTGACCACGTATAAGCACTACGCCACTATCTATAACAAGCACAGCTTGAGTGAACTAAAACTGAAACAACTGTAAACCCCAGAAAGAATTAGCCCCGCTTCTCTAAGCCTGTTCTTTTACATCCTGAAAAACTTTGTTAAATGCATGAATTTGGAATCCCTCCTATCACTAATTTTTTTGCATTAATTTCATGAATGCCCTCTTTGTCACCACTGACCAGTTCTTTCAATGGTTTTGAAATTAATGTGCATATATAATCATGTACACCTGAAAGCTAAAATATTGTACAATACAAAAGGCTCCTAGTTTTGAAGCTACTAAATTCCAGAGCTCAGAAAATCGAGAACACAATATACAATATATGCATGCATATCCACATGGTATAATTGCATGTTCAATCCAAAAGTCATGCATAAACTCAAATTCATAGCTCCACCACATAACCATCACAATTGGAATTTCATGGTATACAAATTATTTCCTTTGTAACAAACCCAGATATACTGAGCCAGCAAGTGGTACCAGAGCTAGGCTAAACTGTTAACATTTTCTTTCCTACAAAAACAACATTCAAAAGCAACCAATTTTACAATTTTTAACTCAAATTTCAATTCCGACAGCAAAATTTGGCCTTCACAACTTTCTGTAACACCCATGTCAGAACAAAAATTTCTCAAACCAAAAAAAAAAAAAAGCGATTGCCCAAAACTTCAAATCCAAATACTCAGCAAAAATTACGTACAAAACTAAAAATCCTATAAAAAAACAAATACCCAGATGGGAATTATGATTCAAAGTGAAGAGCTTTGATTGCCAGAGGTCAGAGAACACACCAGAGTTGAGCGGTGGTGCGGATTCCTGAGATGGGTTTGGCTTCTTGATTGAACAAGATGACTTGAAAGCCTCTATTTGAGATTGGCATTTCACATAGTCCCCCTTGTTCTCTTCCAAGCATTTCTTTAATGCCTCAACATCGCAGGGTGACATTATCTTCTTCACCGTGTTGCTCTCTGTTTTCTGATCCATTGCTTGCCCCTACCCTTGCGGTTGTTGTGGAAAGTTTGACAAATTGAAATAACTGAAAGAAATAAGGTTTCATAGTTTCTTCTTCTTCTTCATCTTTTTTTTTTTTTAATTACAAAAAAATTACATTTTAAATCTTTTTTTTTTAATTTTATTTTATAATTACATTTCAAATCTACCCCTTTTAAACTTCAAATTTAACTCTGCACCAACAAAATAAAATCATTTTATATCATAAAATCATTTACATTGATGCAACCCTAACAATTTTTGAAACTTCAATTTCAATTGCATACTTTAAAAAATATTTAAATTTGAACAATAATGTCATTTACTTTATTGTTGTTAAAATTAAACTCAATATTCAATTCCTAACAACGACATTTGTGGATTATATAATTAACTCAATTAGTAAATTTTTTTACCAAAAAAAAAAAAAATACTCAAAGTTTTTTTTTGTTGAACATTATAATAACTTAGTGGTACACAACATCGTTTTTTAAGCATTTTCTTGACGATGTATGCTACATTTGTTAGGTCAAACAATCCTATTACGAATTTAAAGGCAAAAAATGAATGAAATTAATTGTATATTTAAAGGATAATTAGGAGTTTAGGGGAAATGAAATGAAGGGAATATATATTTCATTCTATAACCAACTAAATATACCATCCACTTCTGGAAGGAATATTAATTTCTTAATTAAGATTTAGATAATTTTTTTTAAATTTATTTGTGTGTGTATATATAATTATTTTTTTCTATTATTTCTTTTATAAACTTTAAAAAACACCGTTTATTTCATGAATAACATTGATGGGAACTAAATTAAGGATATTTGTCCATAGTGATCATCCACAGCTGCCACGTCCATAACTTGATCACATCCAAAAAACCTTAAGAAGAGGAGAATGACATTGTACGTAGGAACAAGACATGTTCCTATATAACAAGACCAGGTTAGTCATCCATAGCACAAAAGCAAGGACGATTAAATAACACCTGGTGAATTCTACAAAAAACTCCTCATAAAGTTCCTTATGATTTGTCCAAGATGTACTACTCTCAAAACGTGGAAAGAGTTCCTTATAATTCGCTCCACATACTCCATTTACCCATTTTCTCTATTAACTATTCACATCACCCCCTATGGTGGTGGATCCGAACAAATAGACTCGCTCTAAACTCTCTATAAAAGAAGCAAGTCCTGTTCACTCGAAATAAGTTTTTACCATTCACTATTTCCCATCTTTGTATTCTAGAAAGAAAACTGACTTAATCATCGAAGGGTCCTTGACCGGGTTACACCAATTATCCTTAACAATTCTTTCTTTCTTTTCAAGACTTACAGTTGTTACCATAGCCTAAAGCATTTCAGTTTACTAATTTTTCGTACATCATCAAATACTAATTCTCAAATTTTCTCCAATATTTTTTTAAAAACTCTCAAACACACTTGAGGAAATTCTAACTTCAAATAAATAATAAAATAAAATAAAAACCATTTTTTTATGGAGAAAATAATAAATAAATAAAACCTTGAGGAAATACACACTATGTTTCATCGTCTTCCATTCTTTTATAAACATCCATTCCACTTTTTATAAGCTTCCAATGTAGGGCAACAATGGTGTAAAAATAAATAGAGTTAAAAAATGTGATAGAATTTTGTATATTCTTAGAAAAAATGTGTAAGTTGAATATATTTAAAAAAAAAAAAAAAAGTGTAGCCTTTATAATGTAGCTATACTCGATTTGTTTCAACGATGATATTTTCTAAAAAAATGAGTTATTTAAAAAAAAAACATTTTCTCTAAAACTATCTCATTTTTCTATGGGCAAATTACAACTTACCCACCTGTGGTTTAGTCGAAATTTAAGTTGCCTACCTGTAGTTTGAAATTTGACACTTTACCCACCTGAGGTTTGACTAAAATTTAAGTTGCCTACCTGTGGTTTAAAATTCCATGATGAAAGTGTTCCGATGGATAGTTTTTGATCATATTTAATCTTGTATTTTTATGTTTATTGTGTTTTTGGAGAAGAAAGACATAAAAGTAGAGCAAAATTACATATTTAGCTCTGTTTTTAATGAAGGTAGGTTATAGAAATCTAATTAAGCAAACCTCAGGTGGGTAAAGTGTCAAATTTCAAACCACAGGTAGGCAACTTAAATTTTGACTAAACCACAGGTGGGTAAATTGTAATTTACCCTTTTTCTATATTTGATAGCAACTTTAAATGAGTTGAAAAATAATTTCTTAACTTTCTTTATTTACTTTGCCATGTGAGATAGAGTTGTTTTCCAAAAAAATTAGTGGAAAATAATTTCTAAAAATAAGTCATATTTTTTATATTTGATGTGATATGATAAAACGCAACTCCAATTGTCCATGGAGATCGTCCAGAACAAGCGGCATGCTCAAGACGAGGTAAGCTGTCTCGGCATGCTCAAGACGAGGTAAGCTGTCTCGGCATGCTCAAGACGAGGTAAGCAGGTAAGCTGCCTTGAAGTCCTTAGGACGAGAAGTTATGGACGACGCGTGAACACTTAGACATTTATGAAAGTCTGAAGCATCTTCTCATTATACGAGTAACCTCCAGTGACCGTTGCGCACTAAAAAGGGTAACTCCTAAACGGTTGAGGAAGTTATATTGAAATACAAACCTCCTAAAATCAAGGGGAGGTTACAAATCCAATAACCGCTCTTAAGACACTATATAAACGTTAGTCCAGACCAAGAAAAGGTAGGTGAAAAATCATTCCCAAAAATTTGGAACTTGAAAATACTTGAGAGGAAAACTGACTTTGTCATCGGAGGGTTATTGACCGGCAACCCCGGTCCCCTTTGATTGCTTCTTTCTTTTTCAGGCTACTAAGATCAACCGTGAGCCCTATCAAACCCGAAGCATCCAGCTTACTGATTTTCTTTGCATCATCAGTTGGCGCCGTCTGTGGGAACTTCGTGATTTTCGTTTTTTGTTTCATTCTTTCGATCGTTCTTTGTTCCTAGACAAAAGGCTGAATGGTTCGGACAAGATCAAGGGCTACCAGCCCAGGCCACCAGGGAAGTAGGGATGCTTCCAGTAATCCCTATCGCGATCGCCAGTCAGCACCTGCCGCGCAGCCGTCGTCCCTTCAACAAATGCAGTCTATGGCCGCTGCTATGGCGGAACTGACCCGCCAAAATCAAGAGTTGAACCGGGAGATCAACATGAGGAGGCAGCACCATGAAGGACATGTAGAAGGACGACCACAGGGTCAGGAAGGTAGAGGAGAAAATGCTGAGTCCGAGCACCAGACTAGGGGTACTACTTCAAGAAGGGTGCCACATTTGGAGAAAGAAATGGACCAGATGAGAAAAGTCATGGAAGAGATGAAGGAGAATATGAGGCGGGCGAACCCCGTAGAAGACTTAGTTCACCGAACGGATTCCCCTTTCACGGCATCCATCAACAGTCATCCTCTACCCCCTAAATTCAAGATGCCTTCCTTGGATTCATATGATGGAAATCGCGATCCGTGTGACCATATTGCTACCTTTAAGACAACCATGCACCTCTAGGGAGTTCCAGATGAGATTATGTGCAGAGCGTTCCCTACCACTCTGAAGGGGCCAGCGAGGGTGTGGTTTAGCAAAATACCCCCGAACTCTGTTGGATCATTCGAAGAATTGAGTAAAATGTTCGTTAATAACTTCATTGGAGGACAACGCCACAAGCGTTCCTCTTCCAGTTTGTTAACCATCGAACAAGGAGAACATGAGAGTCTACGGTCCTTCATCACCCGATTCAATAGGGAGGCCTTGACGGTGGACGAGATGGACGATAAGTTGCTGTTGGCTGCTTTTCATAATGGGGTTAATTCTGACTTGTTCATTCACAAATTGTACGAGCAGGAACCTCAGACCATGGCAGAACTCGTCCACTCGGCCCAGAATTTCATGAACGCTGAGGACGCAATAATAGCCAAGAAGAGGAAAAGGTCAGAACGTTCGGAGGCTGTTCACCAACGACATTCAGATCAAGCTCCTCGTCCTAAGAAGGCTCAGATAGGCGATAAAAGGGATAGGGAAGGTAAAAAGGCAAGTACATCCTCAAGGAGTCAACAGTACACCCCCTTGAATATCCCGCTAGAGCAAGTCCTTATGCAAATCAAGGACGAACCATCCTTAAAGTGGCCAGAAAAAATGAAGGGAGATCCTAACAAGCGCAATAGGAACAAGTATTGTCGCTTCCATAGAGACCATGGGCATGACACGGACGAGTGCTTTGATTTGAAGCAGCAGGTAGAGAACCTCATCAGGCAGGGAAAGTTGAAGAATTTCTTCGGACGAGACCACAAGGACGAGAAGCTGAAGGCCAAGGTGGAAGAGTCCTCGCGACCTCTGTTAGGAGAAATAAGGGTAATTATAGGAGGAACCTCGGCAGCGCAGTCATCCAAATCCAGAAAGTCGTACCTGAAGGTGGTTCAGAACGTCCAGCTGTCAGGACGATCTCCATGGACGAGGGAAGCTGACGAGCAAGCCATCACGTTCACGGACGAGGATGCTGGAAGAGTTCATCACCCCCATGATGATGCGATTGTCATTACTTTACTTATTGCCGACTACACGACCAGAAGGGTGTTGGTAGACAATGGTAGCTCAGCGGACATTCTGTATTACCCTGCTTTCCAACAAATGAGGCTAGGACGAGACCAACTTCGTCCAGTGAGTTCGCCCTTGGTAGGATTTGGAGGAATGAAAGTACAACCAGTGGGTACCGTCACACTGCCCGTAGTGATTGGAGCATACCCGCAACAGATAACCAGAGAGGTAAACTTTCTCGTAGTTGATTGTTCATCATCATACAACGCTATTGTCGGAAGACCTACTTTAAATAGCTGGAAAGCGGTAACCTCTACCTACCATTTATCGGTCAAGTTTCCAACTAAACATGGCGTGGGTCAAGTGCAAGGAGATCAATTAGCCGCTAGAGAATGCTACCTAGCTATGTTAGCTATGGACGAGCATTTACAGACGATGAGCATAGACGAGGGTGCTGGAAGAATCACAGCGGAGCCTGTTGAGGTGTTAGAAGATGTCCCTTTAGACAATAGTAGAGCTGATAAGTTTACAAGAATAGGGGCAAGCATGGAAGAGGAGGCGAAAAATGCGCTTGTCCAGTTTTTGAAGAAAAGCCTTGATGTTTTCGCATGGAGTCATGAGGACATGCCTGGGATTGATCCAAGTGTTATTACTCATCGTCTGAATGTAAGTCCCTCGTCCAAACCCGTACGTCAGAAGAAAAGGGTATTTGCTCCTGAGCGAGACAACGCCATCAAAGAAGAAGTACAGAAGTTGATTGCGGCGGAGTTCATTAGGGAAGTTTACTACCCTGACTGGTTGGCGAATGTAGTCATGGTAAAGAAGGCCAATGGAAAGTGGCGAATGTGTGTAGATTTTACTGACTTAAACAAAGCTTGCCCGAAGGACAGTTATCCGCTCCCGCGCATTGATCAGCTGGTAGATTCGACGGCTGGTCACAGGTCGCTAAGCTTCATGGACGCCTTTTCAGGCTACAATCAAATCAAGATGGACGAGGCAGACCAGGAGAAGACTTCATTTGTCACCAGCCAAGGCTTGTTTTGCTACAAGGTAATGCCCTTCGGTCTGAAGAACGCAGGGGCAACTTACCAGAGGCTGGTGAACCAGATGTTTCATCCTCAAATTGGTAGGAATGTAGAGGTCTACGTTGATGATATGCTGGTGAAAAGCTTGGACGAGGGAAAACACTTGGAAGACCTTCAAGAGACTTTCAACACACTACGACGGTACAACATGAAACTTAATCCAAGTAAGTGTGCCTTTGGGGTTTCATCAGGGAAGTTCTTGGGTTTTATGGTTTCACATAGAGGCATTGAAGCAAATCCAGATAAGATCCAAGCGATACTCAACATGGAACCACCGAAAAACATCAAAGAAGTACAGTCCCTCACAGGACGAGTTGCCGCCCTCAACAGATTTGTGTCGAAAGCTACTGACAAGTGTTTACCGTTCTTTAAAGTCCTGAGGAAGGCGTTTGAATGGACAGACGACTGTCAAACGGCTTTCCAAGACTTGAAGACTTACCTCACAAAAGCACCGTTGCTGAGTCCGTCCGTACCTGGCGAAGAGCTATATCTGTATTTGGCGGTATCCCCGCATGCCATAAGTTCCGCGCTGGTCAGAGAAGAAGAACGAGTGCAGAAGCCGGTGTACTATACCAGTCGGGCACTTAGAGGAGCGGAGGGAAGATATCCCATGATGGAGAAGTTAGCTTTTTCCTTGATTACGGCTTCAAGGAAGCTGAGACACTACTTTCAAGCTCACATCATTATCGTCTTGACGGATCATCCCCTGAAGAAAGCAATGAGCAAATTGGAAGCTGCAGGAAGGCTAGTCCAATGGGCGGTGAAACTTAGTGAATTTGATGTCAGGTATCAACCAAGAAATGCAGTCAAGGCGCAGGCGCTGGCGGACTTCATCGCGGAGTTCACTCCAACCCAGGACGAGCTTGTCAAGGACGAGCAAACAAGAAGGTGGGTTGTTAACGTGGATGGATCATCTACGATGTATGCAGGAGGGATTGGAGTCATACTTCAGTCCCCAGAGGGTGATAAGTTAGAGTATGCAGCCCGCCTACAGTACCAAACAACCAACAATGAAGCAGAATATGAAGCACTTCTCAAAGGGCTGGAATTGGCCAAGTCCTTGGGAGCGGAGTCAGTAATAATCAGAGGAGATTCTCAGCTAGTAATCAACCAGGTGAACGGAATGTGTGATGCCAAGGAAGAACGAATGAAGAAATACCTCAGCAAAGTGAGAAGGCTTGTGCAAAAGTTTTCAGAAGTGAGTTTTATTCAACTCCCGAGGGAAGAAAACATGGAAGCAGATGCGCTGGCGCGAGCAGCGTCGGCAGGTGGAGTCATGGACGAGTATGGCAAAGTCCAATACATGCCGAGCATAGACCTCCCGGAAATACATCAAATTGGAGGAGAAGAAAATTGGATGAGTCCAATTATACTCTATCTACAAGATGGGAAGCTTCCAGAAGACAAGAACGAAGCTAGGAAACTTAGGGTTAGGGCTGCAAAGTACATCCTTATAAATGAAGTACTTTACAAGCGAGGCTTATCTCAACCCTACCTGAGGTGCCTAGCTCCAGACGAAGCAAATTATGTCTTGAGGGAGGTTCATGAGGGAGCATGTGAAAATCACTCGGGGGCAAGGTCCCTCGTCCATAAGGTCATTCGTGCCGGCTACTATTGGCCCACGGTTCAGGCAGATGCCAAGGCTTATGTCAAGGTGTGCGACCAATGCCAGCGCTACAGCAATGTCCCTAGGCAACCGTCGGAGTATCAGACCCCGATGATGGCCCCGTGGCCCTTTGCACAATGGGGACTGGATATCCTAGGTCCTTTCCCCCCGGGAACCAGACAAATGAAGTTTCTGGTGGTAGGGATTGACTATTTTACTAAATGGGTGGAGGCTGAACCTCTTGCAAAGATTACGCAGCAAAACGTGAAAAATTTTGTTTGGAAGAATATTCTGTGTAGGTTCGGAGTACCGAGGGTGCTAGTATCGGACAATGGACGACAATTTGACAACGCACCGTTCAGAGACTTCTGTGAGCATTTTGGAATCAGAAATCATTACTCCTCACCCTCCCACCCACAGGCAAATGGACAAGCAGAAGTAGCTAACCGATCCTTGCTGAAAATCATCAAGACTCGGCTAGAGGGGGCAAAGGGGATATGGCCAGACGAGTTACCAGGCGTTCTTTGGGCTTACAGAACCACAGTGAGAACCCCAACAGGAGAAACTCCCTTCAAGTTAGCTTATGGAAGTGAAGCGGTCATACCAGCGGAAGTTCATATGGCTAATCATCGAGTGATGAAGTATCAAGAGAAGGAAAATGAAGAACTGCTTCGTCTTGACCTTGACCTTATTGATGAAGTGAGGATGGATGCGGAGCAGAGGACAGCAAGGTACAAACCTTATGGCCAGACAGCATGATGCTATGGTGAAACCCAGGCGCTTCAGCATAGGGGACCTCGTTCTCAAGAGAGTATCCTTGGCAACTAGGAACCCAGCTCATGGAAAATTGGGACCCAATTGGGAAGGACCATACAGGGTAGTAAACTGCAAAAGGCAAGGGTCGTATTACTTAGAAGCTTTGGACGGACGAAAGCTGGAGCACCCTTGGAACGTGGAGCACCTGAGAAGGTACTATCAATGAACTTGGACGAGGTTAAGCAAAGACGAGGTTTCTGTCATGGACGACCCAACTACTGTTTAATATCTACTAGTGTTTTTACTACTGCTACGGTGTGTACTAATAATAAAGGTGCATTGGTTCTTAAACACTTGCACCGTCTACAGACAAGTTTGTTAAAGACAAAGATATATATTTTAAGTATTTTCATAATGCACTAGCTTCCCAAGCAGGTGCTATGTTTGTGAACAATGCTTATATAAATATGGTTTGGATTTTAAGTGTATTTTATGCGCAAAACCTAACTCCCATGGTAAAACCAATGAGGAGGGCAAAATCTTAAAACGAATGAAAAATCCTTGGACGCAGGGATGTAACGTTCGCAGAGCTTTCCTCAAAACGAGGATAAAGTATAAATTAAGCTAAGGCACAAAAATTTAAGTCCATGGACGAGTATCTGTCAAAGATACAGGTGCTCTAAGGACGAGTCAAGGGCTAGAAAACGTCCTTGGTGAAAGGCCAAAGCCAAGCTCATGGACGAGACGAAAGTCAAGCCTTTAGACGAGGAAAGTGGGCCATGCCTATGGACAAAGGAAACATCTAACAAGGCTATAATAACTTCGTCTATAGAAAAACATGGACGAGATAATAACATTTCCCATAGGGAAGGTACAAGGACGACCCTTTAATACTTAGGAAATTTACAAATTTCAATCACAATAAAAACAAAGGGAAGCACGTCCATACATTAACAAAATATGAATAAAAATAGACATTCATTGAATTAAAAATAAAAGGGTAGACGTCCATCGTCCAAAAACCCTTACAAGTAAAGCCCTTGAGGCAATTGTTGATAAACCCGTCTATAAACCTCTAGACGAGGTAATTGTATTCCAATACATTGCAATAAAAAAAAAAAAAAAAAGAGATAATTCTAAACAGACGGTGTGTTGGCATTGGGCTCGTTTTGAGGTGGCAAAGTGCTGGCATCGTCCTCCACATTGATATCTTCAGAGCTGGTTTGGACGAGAGAGCTTGTGGACGCACCGCCAAGGTTGAGCTTTATGGAGCTGAAGTCCACTCCTGGAAATTTCTCAATGGCGTCCATCCTAAAGTCTTCGAAGCCAGCTGCATAGTTGGCATCCATTGAATCTGTAAATTCTTTGGACGCCTTAAACTCTGCAACGGCATCTCCTTTAGCTTTCTCCAGGAGAACCTCGAACTCTTCATTCCTCTTTAAAAGGAATTCCAGACGAGCTTTTTGAACTCGTTCCAATTGGAGTGTATCCAAGTGGGGTCGTCTGACACCTTCAAAACAAAACACACAAAAAATGTAAGACGACCATTAGAAAGGACGAGTGCAATAACCAACGAAAAATGCATACCTTCAGGACGAAGGTTCCCTATCTCTCCTGTATAGGGGGGAAACGGATCTTGGGCAATCTCACTAGGACGACCAGCCCAGCAACCAGAGACGAAGAAAAACTCCGTCTTCCAGTTCCTGTCTGACGTCACTAGTGACTTAATCAATCTACAATCTGTCCCTCTAGCTGTAAATTGATAAAAGCCAAGGGACTGGTTAATTTCGGAGGGTTTATAGCAGTAGAGGAACTCGTCCACGGAAAGAGGACGGTTCCCCTCAAACACCTCCCTCCACAAAACTTGCATGGCAACTATTAGACGCCATGCATTGGGGTTAAGTTGGCATATGGCTATACCTAACCTAGAAAGCAACTCCCTAGCGAAGGCATTTAGAGGCAACCTCAAACCTCCTAAGAGGTAAGCCTCATAAATACCAACGCCGAAGCGAGGTTGACAACACCACTCGCCACGGACGGGTAGCCTAGGGTTCAAGCTATCAGGGATTTGGTACCTAACCTTGAGAAGATCTAATTTCCACTCCTCTGTTTTAGAACCAACCCCTATAGCACAAGTATAAACGACCTCCTCCTCCTCCTCGTCTTGAGCAGAAGACGAGGGAGCACTTGTGCCAGCCAGGGAGCCAGACTTAACCCTCGTCCTATGTTGTTCCCTAAACACCTCGGGAGGAACCCCTGGGACACCAGACGTGTACTCGTCTGTAGTGTTCCCATTGCTACTACTATTGCTACTCCTAGAACTATCGCTAGAGCCACTAAAGCTACTAGGGTCCTGGTACTCGTCTATAGCTTTGGCAATGCTATCACTAGACGAGGAAAGGACTACTTCAGACATTTTAAGAAGGAAGCTTAAAATCTAAGGACGAGTATTGAAGAGAATACCTGGAACTAGACGAGGGGAGACTAAATGACGCAGGAAACTTCTAGACGAGCGCTAAGACGAGGAAGGTCGAAGAAGAAAATTTGATGAAATGAGGAGGGCAGCGGAGGAAATCAACTATTTATAGGCATTGACCCCAATACACGAAGCGACGCGACCATCCAGAAAGCGACAAATGGCACGTCCCTCGAGAAACGAGCTGACATGATTGGTCTCCAATTAAAACATGACACGTGGCACCTACGACAACTGGCATTGAGACACCTGTCCAAACAACGTCGCTAGTAAAAATAAGGTCTAGACGACCCATGGACAAGGGGGCAACTGATGTGATATGATAAAACGCAACTCCAATTGTCCATGGAGATCGTCCAGAACAAGCGGCATGCTCAAGACGAGGTAAGCTGTCTCGGCATGCTCAAGACGAGGTCAGCTGTCTCGGCATGCTCAAGACGAGGTAAGCTGTCTCGGCATGCTCAAGACGAGGTAAGCTGTCTCGGCATGCTCAAGACGAGGTAAGCAGGTAAGCTGCCTTGAAGTCCTTAGGACGAGAAGTTATGGACGACGCGTGAACACTTAGACATTTATGAAAGTCTGAAGCATCTTCTCATTATACGAGTAACCTCCAGTGACCGTTGCGCACTAAAAAGGGTAACTCCTAAACGGTTGAGGAAGTTATATTGAAATACAAACCTCCTAAAATTAAGGGGAGGTTACAAATCCAATAACCGCTCTTAAGACACTATATAAACGTTAGTCCAGACCAAGAAAAGGTAGGTGAAAAATCATTCCCAAAAATTTGGAACTTGAAAATACTTGAGAGGAAAACTGACTTTGTCATCGGAGGGTTATTGACCGGCAACCCCGGTCCCCTTTGATTGCTTCTTTCTTTTTCAGGCTACCAAGATCAACCGTGAGCCCTATCAAACCCGAAGCATCCAGCTTACTGATTTTCTTTGCATCATCAATATTAACTAAAGATAGTTTTTATGTAACTCATTTTTTTCTGACACTACCAAATACTAAAAAATACAAGAAAAACTATCTATATACACTGTTTTCATCAAAACATAGTAAAAAAAGAAAAATAAAAAAAGTAAATCCTTTTAATTCATGAACGGTCTAAAGGCAACATATAAAAGCCTGTTAGCGTGCTGAGGAAGAGCCCCGCTGGCCCATTAATGAGCCTTTCTCCATCTTGATAGGCCCAGAACTAGAAGGAGCGGCGATACGTAAGGAGCGCCAGATAAGCCAAATTTTGAAACCCCAAAATTCCCCCAACGGCTACTTCTAGTTCTTATACACACATAAAAAAAGAAAATCATTTAAACAAATCCAAAAAATCTCAAATTCCCTCTTTTTCTCAATCTCAACACACGCACACTCTCTCTCTCTCTCTCTGAAATTTCGAATTTCATATTTTTCTTTGGCTTTCTACTCTGAAACTCAGACTCGGACTCTTTCTTTGAGTTCCATGGCATCTACTCCATCGGGCCGACCCGACCGCACCAAGGCCGTTAACCCGACCCGAAAGGTTCGAGTCGTAGCGAAGATCCGAGGCTTCGCGGACTCCGAGTCATCAACAGCGCCGTGGATCTCCGTGAACAAACCAAACGGAGAGATCTCAGATAGCGTCACAATTTCATTCGGAGACTCCGGAAGGTAAATCACACTCCCTCTATTCTGATTTGCACTACTAAGCTTTTGTTTGGATGCTGAGAAAAGTAGAAAATCTGTATATTTCCTGGGAAAATGTAAATTTATTTTAGTTATAAATTTTTATGGCAAATGGATACTCTGTGTTTCTTCAATTTCTTGTTAGGGTTTTGACTTTTGAGTGACTGATTTTTATTGTAATTAAATATTTAAAGCTATACAAAGTGCCATAAAATTGATCTTAAATTATATAGGCTCCATTTGATTTTCTTTTGGACAGATAAGGTTTGTTTGGATGCTGAGAAAAAGCAGAAAATCGAGTAAGGAATAAGTTAACTTAGTATCTGTTTGATTGCTGGGAAAATGAAAATTTATTTGAATGACTCTGTTTCCTCAATTCTTGTTAGGGTTTTCCGCGACTGATTTTTATTAAAAATTAATTATTTAAAGCTATCCAAGTGCCATAAAATTTATCTTAGATTAAATGGGCTCAATTTGGTTTATCAGAACTATAATTGAGAAAGATATGATATTAGTTTTGAGTTCTGGATTATAATTTAATCACTAGGATTAGTTTATTAGCACTGTTATATTGGCACCATTTTATGTTTTCTGATATGATATCCTTGTTTCTTGCAACAAATGGAGGATTAGGATTGTGTTCATGAATTTTTGTGATTGTCTTAGAAACATAAAGAATTTTCATTCCTCTAATGTTGTTTCTTCTTCGAGTACCCGATAAAACAAGTAATAACTTGTTGATTTAGTTGAATAACAGTACTTTTAAACGTAAAAATTCAATTTCTTATTTCTTCTTTCTCTTTCTTGGTTTTTGTTGTGACAAAACCACAGGATTATGGTAATTAAATATGGTTTCTTGTCTTCTCTTGCAGTCGTAAAGAGTCCTGTGAAGTTAATTACTGTTACGAACAAAATGAAGACAATGATTTAATATTCTCAAGGGAGGTAAAGCCCTTGATTTTTGGGGTTTTTGAAGGATATAACTCCACTGTTATCGCATGTGGAGCAAGAGGGAGTGGAAAGACTTTTGTAATTCAGGTCAGATTTTAATCATTTTGTTTCTTTTATGTCTCCAAGTTTTCTCTGGCATTTATTAATATATATATATATATATATATTTCTATGATTTATGTTTGACTTATTATGAACTATTCAATTTTGAAGGGCTCTGATGAGAAACCAGGTTTGGCTACACTAGCCATAGCTGAAATTCTTTCTATGGCCGAGCAAAATGGGAATTTGGTTACTATATCTTTCTATGAGGTTTATCAGGAGCATGTGTATGATCTTTTGGATCCAAAACAGCCAACAGTTTCTATATTGGAAGATAAAGGCAAAATTCAACATAAAGGACTTTCTCAGGCAAGTCATAAGCTGTTTTCCTATTAATTTAATTAGATGACAATGTAATGATGTGTTTCATGTAACCCCTATTTGCAATGCCTCTTTTTTATTTTTCCAGGTTCCCGTCAAATCTGTTACAGAATTTCACAAACTACAAGCCAGCATGTGTGGTTCACGTAAATCAGTTCAAAAAATAGCAAGTGAACTTCCTCGCAGGAACCATAGGGGTTTAATAGTACATCTTGTGTCTCCCAGTAAAAATGATGACATTTGTCTTGTAGGCAAGATGAATTTCGTTGACTTGGCAGGTTCTCTAATGACATCCCAAATTTAGCACTTTGTTGAAATTATAATTTTTATTATTTTCAAACCCTGGTTGATGCTTTACTGCCTTTGTCAGGGTATGAGGATGTCAGAAGAAAGGGTGCTGATGGCCTTAATCTTGTTGAAAGTACCAAAATTAATCGGTCCATATATGCCATATATAATGTCATTTATTCACTGAATGCCAACGAGAGCCATGTACCTTACCGGGAAAGCAAGCTTACTCACATGTTAAAAGATTCTTTGGGTGGGCTGAACAGAATTTTAATGATCACTTGCTTGGTAATGCTTTTGATTTTCACCTAATGAAGCAGTCTAGTTTATTGCTTTCTGAACTATTTTTTTAAGTACTTCATTTTTTGTGTGTGTAGAACCCATCCTTTTGCCAAGACTCTGTGTACATGGTAAGTTTAGCATCTCGGTCTTGTCTAGGTATCAATCGGGGTGCAGTGGACTCCACAAAGAAAGCCAAAAGTTCAACAAGACCAATGGTGCCTTCTTCACATAAGAAGAATATTCTACCTGGAAGTGTTTCCAATACTGTGAAGAAACATACAGCTTCAAAAGTGCATCTTTTTGAAAAGAAAGCCAATTGTTTGGCTTCTGCACTGAAAGGAAGGTATGTACAGAAAGTTCAATCTATTTGTTGAAGCACATATAAGTGTATACAAATACCCAATTGAAACATTTGTTTATTTTTTCATTTGAAGGAAACTATTTGATGAAACAATTCATCAGACCACATCTGAGAAGGTATCCAATATTTTGCTTTATTTTGCTTTGTACTGAATATTAAGTAATCATGATTCTGGCCAGATCATATTTTGTGCAAAGATTAGAAACCTGCAACTTCTCTTAATTCACTTTCTAGGAAATGTACCTAATAGGTGTTTGTTAGGGGATGAAAATAATACTTTCTCAATTGTACTATAAGAGATTTGGAAAATTATGAGGCTCAGGTACCTAGATAAAAGATGGTTTTTCATGTTTGTAAAGAAGCCTAATAGGCTTTGTTGCAGGCAAGTTCCTTACCTGACATTGTTTCAACCATCGAACCTTTGGAGCAGGAAGAGGTAAGGTTTTCTAGAACTCTTTTTTTTTTTTAATTTATTATTTTGTGAAAGATTGAACTTGTTAACTAGTGTGTTTGCTTCTTTTTTATTCCTAATTCAAATTATGGAATCATTTCTATTTTCAGAGGAAGTGCATTTCAAATGATACCAATGTAACAGTGCTTTCAGAAGTGGTAATTTTATCTTTTATTGTTAATTTAATATCCTGTTTTGGTGTAATTTAGTATTCAAAAGATGTGACTGAAGTCAATTGATATCTTGTGTAGGAAAATGAAAATCCATTAGCAGTTGTCGTGAAGGATATAGAATCTACTTCTCCATCACAAAAGGTTATGTGCAATTAATTTGGTAATATCAAGACAATCTCCCCACTTGCTTTTTTAATTTATTGATATCTAGAACTATTTTAATTCTTTTACAGGAAGCTTCCCCATTACCAATTTCTAGTGCAGTGAAAACTCCAATACCAAATAAGGTTACTATACTATTAAGGTGATCCAATTACATTACGGTTTGAATACGTGGAAACACTATCTGACTATAAATATACTTTTTTTTTCTAGGATATTCTGGCTAGTGAGGTTTCTGTTTATGGTGAGGACCATCATGAGCAAGGTACTTCCTATGTCAATGGCAGCAGTAAGGCCTTATCTTTTGCTGAAGGTTGGTAGCATGTGAATGTGTTTTTTGAATGTGGATTTGCTGGCCATGAAATGTTAATCCATATTAAGAATCCTTATTTTTATTTGGGTTCTATTACATCGCAGGTGATGGCATGGATAAGGAAAACCAACATATTTTGGCCAATGAAAGTGTTTCACCACCAATAAGTTCAAGACTACGAGAATTATCAAACAACCTCAAACTACTCTGTTCTTCAACTTCATCATATGATCAAGTGTCTACCGAAATTGAGGAACCAAAAACACCAATAATGGAACAAAGTAGGACACTTGATGATAGATGGGATGTTGCAGATGTCAACAGTCCTTGGGGAACATTTAGTATGCGCAGTTCTGGAATGAAGGTTAGATCTAATCATTTTTTCCAATACACTCTTCATATACTTGACTTTCACATTTCAGTTCTCATATATTATTTTGTTGTTGCAGAATTCCCTTGTTCAAGAATATCTTAGGTTTCTAAACACAGCTGACAAGTAAGTTTTTGTATTTAATGCAAATTATTTCCTATTAGTGACTGTTTGTATTTCTACTTACATCTATTTTTTTTATTGGAAGTGATTTTTTTGGATTATGCATAATGTTTGAACTTTCTTCATGAAGCCATTTTTTAATCTATGGGCTTTGGTTTCATATTCTGTAGTGCGGAGTAATATTTACAATTATTTCTTAGTAAAATAATGTACCGGCACTCCAGCAGATAACTTGATAAATATTACAAATCTGAAAAATGACATGCATTTTAAGAGATTGTGTATTTGAAAGTCATCACAAGCAGCCATAGGGAACAATAGCTGCTGATGAATAGATTTAAGCCTTTGTTGAGAACCTTTATAATTTCATAGGTAGGTTTGTTAAATATAAGATGCATGAATTGTGATTTTACAATAATTAATTTATGCAATTCTTTTTTCTTTTTCTTTTTTGAATTCTTGCCACTCAAGATGCTAACCTTTGTATTTTATTTGCTTTCTTCAATTCGCTTTTTTCAACAGGGAAGATTTGAAAAGATTAAAGGTGAATAGACTTTCCACTTTTGGAATAATCATATGGTTACCTCCTACCGTATCATTACTTGATTGACTTTTTTTTTTTTTGGGGGAAATAGGGAATAGGAGAGAAGAGAGCTACCTATATTGTTAAACTTCGTGAAGAATCTCCTGAGCCCTTAAGGAGTGTAAGTATTTAGTGGCATGAAGAGATTTTCTTTTTCCCCCCCCTTTTCAATGAATAAATTCATAAAGTGGATCCAAAGATACAAGGTTGTTAACTTAAATGAATGTTATAAAAAAAAAAAAAAAAAAAACTTAAAAGATGTTTGTTTTGCAGCTTGATGATCTAACAAAGGTTGGACTTTCAGCAAAACAGGTAGCTTTCTTCTCCTTCATTTTTCTTTGGAATAAATTCTTTTATCTACATTATGCCCTTGATATCTTTTGGAGGTGTCCTGTTGAATTTGGAAATTTTTTTTGGGTCTATTGAGAATTTGAGTGACATGATAAACTATAATGGATGGCATGTAAAAATCCATTTGCTCAATTTTCTATTGTGAAATTTATAAGTTATAACTTGAGGTATATATCGGCCACTTGCCCCTTTGACTGTGGGTATTTCATTTTCTATACAGATAAAGGGCATGATGAAAAAGGAGGCTGCGAAGCTTTTTAATTAGACAATATATAAGATATGTTGAAGGTTTCTGTATTTTCATGTTCAATTTGTAGATTTCCTGTATTTTGATTAGGGGCAATATGAAGTTGCCTTTTTTTTTTTTTTACTTGATCTTTTTAATGTGATATTGGGTTACTTTGGGTTTGAAATTGGTTCTATGTAGCTTAAAAGGTAAGAAATTAAAGAATTTATTAGTAACTAGAACACTGTTTTAGGTTGTCCTTTAAAGTGGAAAGTTCTAAATGTGCTTTTGAAAAAGCACCCCTCCCTCCAAGGAAAGTATTTTTGAGATCGTTTCTAAATCGATAGTTGTACTTTCAAAACTTACAATCTAGATTATTGGTGTGCTTCTTCAATTATGATCTGTCATATCTTCGGCCTTTTGCTATTAACCTACTTAAAACTGATATCAATTTTCTTATTTTCTCTTTTACCCAAAATTACTTTATTATATCACAAAATTACGTTATTTGTGTGTGGATTAACATCTAGATTTAAACAAATTTTAGTGAAAGTCTCGCATTGATATTGTTGTTCCAGTTGTGGGTGACCGACTATGGGATTATATTTATTTTACTGTCTCTACCTTGGAGGCCTGGCCTACTATTGATTTTTTTAGGATGCTACCTAGGCTAGAATCTATATAGGAATCTAAAATATGCATTGGTAGAAAGCTTGAGTATTTTGTTATATGGAAATCATTGTGTCGACCAATACAACAAAAACAGTGGTAACTTTTCCAAAAACAATCAAATTCAACCAAGTGATTTATTGGTCAATACTACCATATGGTTGAATTTAATTGGGAAACCTAACATATAACATCACCTAAAGAATTGTACTTAAGTTTTATCTCCGTGTAATTGGTGTGTTTTCGACATTGCCATTGCATAAGGAACTGTACTACTGAGAATTTGAGACAGGTTGCAACATTTTATGATCTTTGTTGGTTTAAATTGCGCGAATCCTGAAGTTAAAAATGACCTGTGTTTGCATTTGTATCACTAGCTTAATTAAGTTATTTGTTTAAGGATCAGTTGAAGCTTTTATCTAGGAGAAGGATGAAATATGAATTGTGCATAAATGATAGAGAAGTCTTAAAAAGCTGATTCACATAAAATCAATAGATTCCATTGTGATCAAATCAAAATACAAAATGATGATTTTGATTTATGAATTCATGATTATTTAAATAATGATAAATTTATTTTAATACATCTTTTAAAAAATTATAAATTTATACTCCAAAGACTTTGAATTTCTAAAGTCCTAAAAGAGAGTTTTGGAGATTTTGTTTTCCTTATCCAAAGACTTTAGAATCTCTTTTATGTTGGACATAAATTTATAATCCAGAGATTTTGAATCTGTAAAGTTCTAAAAGAGAGTTTTGAAGACTTCGTTTTCCTTATCCAGAGTCTTTAAAGTCTCTTTTATGTTGGACATAAATTTATAATCCAGAGATTTTGAATCTGTAAAGTTCTAAAAGAGAGTTTTGAAAACTTTGTTTTCTTTATCTAGAGTCTTTAAAGTCTCTTTATGCTGGATAGAACTTTTTAATTTAAATAAATTATTTCTGATTTTACATAGTTACGTAGGCTTATAATGTGTTAGAATCTTGACATTGTTGGGAGAAGAATTCAACATTCATTTAATTGAATAGAAGACATCAATATCTAATATTGTATACACAAGGTCTTCATTACTCATGGGGTGAAAATTTGGTGAAGTACTAAATGTCCAAAAGAAAAAGATCCATTAAAATGTGTCAAAATCAATTATTTTATGTATGGAGTAGTATAAGCATCTTTGATTTTTATTTTTTATTTTGTTTTAGTTGTTTTGGTTTAAATTGATTTATTTACCGTTAATTAAATTTTAAGATTTTAAGTTTAGTTCTCCTAGTTTTTCAGAATATTTTATAAATTGCGGATGGGTTTGGTTGAGCTCTTCTTGTTTCAAGAAATTTTAAGTAATTTGTGAGGGTCTGGTCATACTTTTCTTATTTTTGAGACACTTAAAGAAAAATAGCAGTTAATTTAAAAAATGGGTGTTGTTTCTCTAATGGGTTGAAAATGAAATGCTTAGTTAATTTTTTTAAAAGTTAATTTTTAAAAAAGGATGATTTAGTATAGCTATTCCTCTTGTAATGGTACGAGAGAGAGAGATTGTTTGGATCATTTAGGCAGTGTTCTAAGAATGGTTGAACAAATTGTTTGTGTCAAAGAAGGATTTCTTTTTAGTCTCAATTACATTTAGTTTATTTTTTGATAGTATTAATTGTGATCAATGTCATAGAAACATGGAAAATTTTTTAATATACTTTTGAGTTTTGAACCCACGTGTTGTTTGGAATGTGACAGCTAAATTCATAGGGAATTCTTTTAAGATATTCAAAATTGTCCATAAACTTACTACTAATCCAAGTAATTTGTCAAGTGTGTATCCAAATTTCAACTAAATTGTGCAATGATTGTCAAAAATCATGATTGATGGTATGGACTACCATCATTTTCAATTTTTGAAGAAACAAAAAAGTGGAATTGAACTCACAGTTATTTCACTGTCTGGGCCTTACCGACTTGCATGTGCTATGCAAGAGAAATTAATGAGATTTACCAAAGATTTATATATAAGTCTCAATTGTTGATAATGGATACATCATATAATATATCCATAGAATTTGTATTCAATCTCTCAAAAACATCAAAAAAATATTGATTTACCTTTGAAATCCATGCCGAAGCCTAGAGGAATTAACTCCTGATAAAATCTAACCAAACATAATTCAATTTGATTTGCATAAGCTAATATTTGTTTAACTAAAAATCTCTAATTTACTGGGTTGAAAATGAAATGCTTAATTAATTTTTTTTTTTTTAAATAGATGATTGAGTATAGGCTGTATAGACATTCCTCTTTTATTGGTAGGAGAGATTGTTTGGAATTATTTGAGTAGTGTTTTAAGAATGGTTGAATAGATTGTTTGTGTTAAAGAAGGATTTCTTTTTAGTTCCAATTAGCTTATAACCTCATGTGTATGTGTGGATATACTTAAAAATATACAATAAGATGCATAATATAATTCTTATATATATAATTTAAATACTTTTGATAGTTATTTTTATATTTTGTTAATTCTTTTAAAATTTTTGTCAGGATATTATTAGGTATAAAATGTAAATTGTCCATATATATATATATATATTTTAAATTATTGTGAAACACTTTTTTTTTACGATTCATTTATCATAAACTCTCTGGTTTTTATACTTAATAACTCACTTCAATGAATATTTATGATGTGGTCCCACATTTGATTCTAAAATTAAGAAATAAAAATCTTTAAGAATAAATAATTTGGATACATGGCGCAAAATTAAAACTCTAATTTGAGTTTATCTTAGTTTCACCTATTATTATATATATAGATTACATTTAGTATTTTTGTTGCTAGTATTAATTGCGATCAATGTCTTAGAAACGTGGAACAATTTTAATACACTCTTGAGTTTTGAATCCACATATTGTTTGGAATGTAACAGATAGCAAAATTCGTAGGGAGTTCTTTTAAGATATTAAAAAATTGTCCATAAACTTAATACTAATCCAAGTATGTTGGTAAGTGTGTATCCAAATCACAATTAATACCGATGATATGGACCAGCACTACCTGCATTTTCAAATTTTTAAGAAACAAAAAAGTGGAATTGAACTCACAATTCTTTCACGGTCAGGGCCTTGCTGACTTGCATGAGCTATGCAAGAGAAATTAACGAGATTTACCAAAGATACATATATTGATATATAAGTCTCAATTGTTTATAACGGCTACATCATATACTATGTCCATACTATTTGTATTCAATTTGTCAATAACATTGAAAAATATTGATAAACTTTTGAAATCCATGCTGAAGCCAATAGAGGAATTCCCTGCACCCTTCCTTCGGTCACTTGATAAAAGACAAATTGTCTTCAGTTAGTTCTCTTCATAGCTATTCTTTCTCACATACCCTTCCTTCGGACACAAAGTATACACAAGTGCATGAGTCGTTGTTGTACCAATCCATAGCACACTGGCATCGATCATGCTCAGGCAATTTTGGGCAAGAACCAATACAATATGAGAAGAAAGTTGGCATATTTGCAGTGAGATATTGCCACTCAATTCATTGGATCTTAATTGAAGAGCCGTTGCCATTCTTCCAAGTAGTTTGGTATATTTCCTGAAAATTGATTGAGGTGTGTCCCCAAAGAAGCAAATTGTTGAGTAAATACAATGATTGGAACCAAAACAGTAAGCCCATTAAGTCTGGAATTTCACCGGACAGCATATTACTCCCCAAGTTTTTGTGAAACAAAGATTGCCAATACATCCAGCAGTCGGGAGGGTCTCTAAGACAAAATGTTAATTTGACAAATCCATGACCTCTCATTTGTATTCTGTATTTATCATATTACAAGTGAAAGGAGAAATAGGTCCTGAAAAAGAGTTGGTGGTAACGTTCAACAGGGGTAATGCGGTGATATACTTGGCAGCCAATGGGGTGATTAGAATTAATTCAGTGATAACAGAGTTGAGCAAAACATGGGATCGGTCCTTAATAATCACACTTGAAAGAGTTTGGCATATTTAACACCCATTGCAAAGTACCAAAACCAGGCCAATGCTGCATCTACAAATCTTGACTTGGAAATTCTACATACTTATGATGAGAGTTCTATGTTCGTAGCTATGCAGAGACTTGCCCAACCTGCTAGAACTCGTACTGATTGATTGAAGCTGGAAAGAAGGAATTAAGTGGGAATTCACATTAATAATGAAAGCATTAGCATTAGCAGCCTTGTCAAAGTTAAAATTGTTATAGGAAATAATGAAAGCTTTTAACTAGGAGTCAGATGAAATATGAATTGCGCAAAAATGAATCAAATGATAGAGAAGTCTTACAAGTCTAAAAAGCTTATTCACATAAAAATCAATAGATTTAAAATGCAAAACGATGATTCTGACTTATGAATTCATGATTATTCTAATAATGATAAATTTAATTTAATACCTTTTAAAAAATATATTATAAATTTATAATTCATAGACTTTGAACATTTAAAGTCCTAAAAAAGAGTTTTGGAAATTTCGTCTTTCTTATCCAAAGTCTTTAGAGTCTCTCTTATGTTGGATAGAACTTTCAATTTAGATAAATTATTGCTAATTTTCCACGGTGACATTGAATAGACTTATAATGTGTTAGAATCTTGACGAACAATATCTATGCGAAGAATTCAACATTCATTTAATGAATAGGAGACATCAATATCTAATATTGTATACACAGGGTCTTCATTGCTCATGGGGTGAAAATTTTGTGTACTAAATGTCCAAAAGAAAAAGATTTGTTAAAATATGTCAAAATCAACTATTTTATGTATGGAGCAGTATAGGCATCTTTGATTTTGATTTTGATTTTTTGTTTTAGTTGTTTTGGTTTTAATTGATTTATAAACCTTTAATCAAATTTAATGATTTTGATTGTAGTTTTCTTAGTTTTTCAGAATTTGCGGATGGATTTGGTTGAGCTGTTCTTGTTTTAAGAAATCTTAAGTAATTTGCAAGGGTATTGTTTTCTTATTTTTGAGACACTTAAAGAAAAATAGCAGTTAATTTTTTTTTAAAATGGCTGTTATTTCTCTAATTTATTGGGTTGAAAATGAAATGCTTTGTTAATTTTTTTTTTTAAAAAAGGTGATTGAGTATAGCTATGCCTCTTGTATTGGTAGGAGAGATTGTTTAGAATTATTTGAGCTGTGTTTTAGTCTAATCTCTAAAAAAAAGTAATCAATTTTGCACTATGATGATAAAATAATGACACTTGTTTGATAATAAAAGCACTATTGAATATGACATTTTTTAAAGAAAATTTCAATTTATAACATCCATTCTTAATAATAACTCTCTCTCTCATTTGTCCAATACTTATTCCCCCTTGAGCTTTTTACATTATAATTTATGAAGAGGGAACACCCATAAAACAAAACCTATCATGGTGGTATTTTATCTGGATAGATATTGTGGATTGGGCTCACTCACTAGATTGGCCTCACCCATGTATGGACCAACTCGATAACTTTTTTTTTTTTTTGAGAAACCTAACTCGATTCTTTATAAGCCTAAAGCTTCCCCATTTAAAGATAAACACAAAAAATTTGTCATTTTTTGGTCCAATTCGATTGTAGTCATGTTTTCCAACCATGTTTTTGAATTCTTTAAATTTTATATATCTAATAATAGATTTTGACAGAAAATTCCAAATAATGTATAATTTAGTTGTCCAACCATGTTTTTGTCTTGTTTAACTACATGGACGAACCAGGAATATTTCAGATTCAAATATGTATGTCTTTTAAATATTGCAAAACTGATGGAGGACCACTATAGGCCTTTTAGTTGGGAATTTGGGAATCAGATTCAAATTTGTAAAACTGCAACAAGCTTATATGGTGTTAAATTACTCGAGCATTCAGAGCAAAGGATCAGATTGCCAATTTCTCAAACTTCCCAGATGGGGGCTGGTAAGTGAATTTGAAAGTTCCAGACTATCCTAAATACTAAATATCAAAATTCCTTTGCCACTGTTTTACCAATCTCTCCGGTAAGAAGCAAAACAACTTTGCTTCAAAATTCCAAGCTTTGTGACCCTTTTGCCAAAAGCCTTATAATTCAATTGGTTGGCATTTTTGGTGTGTTTCTAACAATATCTAGGTTCAAATCCTTCCTCTCTTGTTGTAACTATCTAGTTTTTTTTTTAATAACCTTTGAGACCTTTCTAACTCTCAAATCTCTAGAAAAAAATGTCTCTAAATTTTTTTCTAGCCTTTCTTCTGGCCTCCTCTATTGTTCAATCTCAAGAACTCAGCCCCAAAAAGATATTTCTTTTGGCTGGGCAAGGCAACATGGCTGGGCGTGGCGGGGTTAACAACAATACATGGGACATGAAAATCCCCCCAGAAAGCAATCCCAGCCCTTTCATTCTACAACTCAATTCCAACAAGACTTGGGTTGTAGCTCATGAGCTTCTTCACAAAGACATTGACACAACAAAAGTGTGTGGAGTTGGACTGGGCATGCCTTTTGCTCATGAGGTTTTGGCAAAGGACCCCAACTTTGGGATGATTGGTCCTGTGCCCTGTGCCCTGTGCCATTGGAGGGACTATGATCACTGAATGGGCCAAGGGGACTATTCATTACACAGATTTGGTGGAAAGAGCTAATGCTTCCTTGAGGAGTGCTGGCAAAATCAATGCACTTCTATGGTATCAAGGGGAATCTGATACTCAGAATCAAACAGATTCCAATTTATATAAAGAAAGATTCTATAAGTTCTTCATTGACATTAGGAATGATCTAAACTTTGCTAATCTCCCTATATTACAGGTATAAACGGTTTTTTATTCCATTTATTTATTTGTTTTTAATTTGCAGCAAATCTTGTTTGAAAGTGGGTTTATTTAGAGTTAATAATTTAATATTATGGTCAAATGGTGAAATTTCATAATTTTTTTTTTGTGTTTGATGTATTGGTAGCTCTAGCTTCAAGTTTTAAAACAATGGGTTTATTTAGAGTTGGTAATATAACTTTATAGTCATATTGTGAAATATAATAATATTTCACAACATAAAAAGCTCAAACATAATAATATGTCCTTGAATATGTTAAAATATTTATAGTTTATTATAATTAATAATTACATTCATAGTAAAGTTCATTGATTTGTGAAGGAGTAAAAAAATGTAATCAATGGTTTTACCATATACGAAAAAGGTTAAAGTGCAAATTACACCCCTAAAGTTTGGGTTCTTTTAATTTTGCTCCCTAGAGTAGGGCTATTTTAATAAGACGACTAAGACCATGCATTTTTCAAGATTTTAAGCAGGATCGGTAAAATATAATCGATCTTATATTCATGACAGGTCCTACTAAAAACCCAAATCTGCTTTATGGAAAGAGAAATTAAAATAAACTAAAATACAAGAAAGTTCATAAAATATACATAGGTCCAAAATTTCGACCCACAGACAACAAGAAAAGAAAATTGAGAGAGGTCGTGAGGAAAAGAGAGAAAGTTCCCCTGTACTTCCACCCCTAGGCTTTGGAATCGTAAAAATTCTTGTTAGCTTATTGGGATTTTGTGTCAAAGTTTTGAGCTTAGGGGAAAATTTTGATCTCCCTTTTATGGGGTTAGGAATTGTCCCCCTTAAGCCCCTAGCCTCACTCATGATTGAGGGAATAGTCAAGTATTGAGAAGCTTTGCACGCCTATGTTCATAAAAGAAAAAAAATACTACTTGAATTTGTGATACTAATTTGAATTTGAATTGAATATTTGCTTTGTCTAGGGATGAACCTCTTCACTTTTTAAATTTCTCCCCTTTACTTTTATAAATTCAATAGAATTGTCCCTCTTCATTTTTTTTTTTTTTTTTGCTTTTAATATCTACTTTTTTTCCAACATATATAACTCATTAACTTTTTCCCAAAGTATATAATAGAAATTTTTCATTTTTATTTTGTAATATACTTTATATATATATATATTCCTTTTTTTTTCTTTTTAATTTCACGAATAATTGAATTTAAAATATCTAATTGACCACTTTAAAATTATAATGAAAAAACTGTTTTCATTATATTTTTGTTTTAAAAATAATAGGAGCCTAGCATTACCCTTTAAAATAAATAAAAAAAAGAAACGGGAAGAAGGACAAAAAAATAAAGTTAGTGACTCTAGATAAAGCTTTTTTTTTTTTTTTTTTTTTAATTTTAGAAACAGACTCTTTTTTTTTTGAGAAACTTTAAGAAACAAACTCTAGATAAAGCTAATTGGTTAAATGAACGTATAGGAAAAAATTAAAAGATATTTTGGTCTAGTTGCAATATAACTTGATCTTTCCATCAAAGCTGACAATCTGAGACACGTCTAACACTTCGTCCAGCTTTTCGCTACTCCCTATAAAACATTAGTATTTTAATGTAATTTTATACCACCCATTAACAAGACCCTAATATTTTAGTCATGTTGTGAAATTTTATAATTTGTTTTTTGTGTTGGATGTATAGGTGGCTCTAGCTTCAAGTTATAACAGCACTTTAGAAGAAATTGTTGGAGCAGCTCAGCTAGAAAATGACCTCCCAAACCTACAAACCATTGATGCAAAAGGTATGCCACTTGAACATGATGGGCTACACCTATCAACCCCAGCCTAGGTTCGACTCGGGAAAATGTTGGCTGATACATACCTTAACAACTTCCCAAAGCCCATCCAGTGACCTCATCTTAGTTCCCTTTGCAACTCACTAAAATATATATCTGACTAACTAAATAAATTTATCATTTTCTTTATAGATAGGATTTGAATTTATACTTGAAGGAAAAATACATGTTTGTATCGCATACAAAACATACGCAGCGGAAAATAAACGGATCTACTTCATTCATAAATGTTAACATTCACTTTGTAAGTTTCAGAATTTTAGAACAAGAGAGTGTACCTTGGAGTGGTGAATTTCAAAACCAAAGATCAGAAGCACTTGGGAACACTTTCAATCTTCACTCCAATTCCACTAACGCCCAAGATGTGTGGTTTCTCAATCAGTTTTCCAAAAGAAGAATGTCAAAGTGTCTAACACTTCTTACATCACTTCACAATAGCGTTCTTGTTTCTCCCTTTGTATCTAACTGATTATCTAATTGGGTTGGCCTTTCGGACCTTTCCAATTGGGCTTAAGTATGTGGCTTGGAGTGGGACCAAAAGGGATTAATAAGACACTAGCTCCAATGGGCTTTGGACTTTTCTGTCAACTCTTATCAAGTCCAAAGTTACCATTAACTATATTTAATACCATTATAAAAATATAGTTGCACTCTAAGCCTTATTTATAAATTATATCCCAAGACTTTATTGTACATGCAACCATTTCATAAAATATTTGTAGTAATACAAAGTCATGAAAGAAGACTGCCACTCTGTAAATTACTACGTCTTAATTCTTTGAGTATCCGGTTTAATCTTTTAAAGTTATTCATTATATATTTATGAAATTCAGTTCCATAAATATATACTTTAGTAACTCCTTACTAAAGTGGTTATGCCTAACTCTCTGAATAACTGAACCTATTAAACTTTGTTAAGGATACAGCTGTAGTTGCCAAGGATAGCAGCTGATCCGTATTTGATTTTGTGTATTTGAATTATATTTCAATAGGGTATGATCAGATAGGTTTAGGCTTGTGATGAGATAGGATTAGGATAAGATAGAATCATATTTGAATTTGTATCTAAGTGATGAGCTAGAGGTATATCCGGATTTGTATATCTGAACTGTATTTACAATTTGAATTTGTAACAAACACTCATATATATGAAAATGCCTAAACCGTGTAAGGTAAGGCTTGGAAAAAATTTTAATTATCTGATTTTACATTTAATTATCTGATTTTACATGGTATCAGAGCTATTGTGACATACGTCTTTTTTTTTCCAATGGCTTCCTCGTCTTCATCAACTTCTGTTGTCAACACTACCACTTCTTCTTCTCCCACTTCCCTTACTACCATCCATCATCTCATCACCATCAAACTTACTCGTGACAACTACCTACTGTGGAAAGCTCAGATTGTTCCTTATCTTAAGGGCCAACATCTCTTTGGCTATCTTGATGGAAGCACTCCTGCTCCACCTCATTCTCTCACTGTTGGAACCGATGGAGACATCCAAGTCATCCAAAATCTGGATTTTAGTCACTGGTACTTCCAAGACCAGATGATTCTCAGTGCCATTATATCCTCTCTCTCTGAGCGTATTTTGGCTTATGTGGTCAAATTCAACACATCCAGGGATGTGTGGCAAGCCTTAGAGAGAATGTTTACCTCTCAGTCAAGGGCTCGTACAATGCAAATCCACTATCAGCTCGCCACTTTGAAGAAAGGCAATTCCTCAATTGCTGATTATTTTCACCAGTTTACAACACTGGTTGATACATTGGCTGCTACTGCTCATGCCTTGAATGATTTTGAAATCATTTCATTTCTCCTAGCTGGTTTGGGATCTGAATATGATTCCTTTGTGACATCTGTAACCACAAGGGTTGATCCTCTCTCCATTGATGAATTATATGGGCATCTCTTAGCTCATGAATTGCGGCTTAAGCATCAACAACCAACTGTGGATCTCTCAATTGCAAGGGCCAATTTTGCAGGACGAGGACCATCACGTGGTGGTCGTGGTGGTGGCTCCTCCCCTTCAGTAGACCGTGACTCATCATCCAAGAATCAAAGGAATTTTCGAGGAAGGGGCGTGGTCATTCTTCTTCCCCCTAAAATCGTCCTCTTTGCCAGGTTTGCCATAAGCCAGGACACATGGCCTTGAAGTGCTATCACAGGTTTGATAATTCCTTCTCCATTGACATTACCAGCAATATGCATGCTCTGCTTGCTACTCCACAGGCTTCACCCGATCTCAACTGGTACCCTGATTCTGGTGCAACTCATCATCTCACTTCTGATTTTACGAATTTGAATGTGAAGGCAGAGGAGTATCATGGTCCTGATCAGATTCGCATTGGTAACGGTATTGGTTTGAATGTTAAACACATTGGATCTACTAAATTATCCACTCCTTCCGCTTCTTTCTTTTTACACAATGTACTCCATGTGCCTCACATTACCAAAAATTTAATTTATGTTCACAAATTCACATCTGACACCAATACTTTTCTTGAGTTTCACCCCTCTTATTTTCTTGTGAAGGATCGACCAACGGGGAGAGTTTTGCTGCGTGGGCTGAGTAGGAATGGATTGTACCTTTTCCTTTCTGTTTTCAATAAATTGCCTTCATCATCATCTGTCTTTGTTGGTGAACGTACTTCTCCAACTCAATGGCACTCACACTTGAGACATCCTGCTTTTCGTATTGTTCATCATGTTCTTTCAAAATTTAATCTACCAGTTATTTCTAGCAAAATTGTTATGCCTTGTTCTGCTTGTTTCAGTTCTAAGAGTAAACAACTTTCTTTTTCATTATCTTGTACTCAAATAAATTTTACTTTGGACTTAATTCACACTGATGTATGGGGTCCATCTCCTATTTGCTTAAAATCTGGTTTCAAATATTATGTCTCCTTTGTTGATGCATATAGTCGCTATACTTGGCTTTATCCTATGACAAATAAAAGTGATGTATTACCTATTTTTATCAAATGGCAAAAATATGTTGAGCGTTATTTTAATCGAAAGGTAAAGGTTGTTCAATCTGATTGGGGTGGTGAATATCGCTCACTTAACAAATTTTTCCAAACCTGTGGCATCACTCATCTTGTCTCTTGTCTTCACACCCCCAACAAAATGGTGTTGCTGAGCGCAAACATCTTCATCTTGTGGAAACTGGTTTAGCTATATTAAATCATGCTCACATTCCTCTTCAATATTGGGAAGATGCATTTCAAACAGCTTGTTATCTAATAAATAGACTTCCAACTTCCACAATTCAAAATCAATCCCCTTATGAAAAATTGTTCACTTAAGCACCTGATTATACTTTCTTGCGTGTCTTTGGTTGTGAATGTTGGCCTAATTTACGTCCTTATAATTCTCACAAACTTCAACCACGCTTAACTCAGTGTGTCTTCCTTGGTTACAGTTTAATTCATAAGGGCTGTAAATGTTTACATCTTCCTTCAGGTCGAGTCTATTTTTCCAGAGATGTGCTCTTCAATGAGGATATTTTTCCCTTTGCTAGGTCGTGTTCCACAAATTTCAGGTCTATGTCTGCCTCAGGTCAGGTACAATCCTCTACTGGGCTTCATACAGCAGCTCATCTTTCTGTTGGGCCGCCAGCCTTCAGTTCTACTCCAAGTAACCCTTCAGCCCAACCCACTTCTTCACAGGCTCAGCCCGAAGCCCCTGCTTCATCTCCTTTACCCCATCTTGAAACCTTTCCCTCCCATATCGCTCTGCCTCCCTCACCACTCCAACACAATTCCTCTGCTGATGTTCAACTCACAGACCCTCTATTCTCTCAACCCACACTCACCGATCCTCAACCCACTCACCTCGCCCCTCCTCTCCCTCAAAACCCAAACATCGATCATTAACCCACATCTGTTGAACCTCAACCCACCCATCCTATGACCACTTGCTCCAAAAACTCTATCACCAAACCCAAAACCTTCACCAACAGTACTGTGCGATATCCAGTTCCACATGCTCTTCTCGTTGATGGTAATAAGCCCATTGTTGAACCCACTTGTTTCACCACTGCTGTGAAAGACTCAAATTGGCGTGTATCCATGAATGCCGAGTTTGATGCCTTGCTGAAAAATCAGACGTGGGCTTTGGTTCCTCCTTACACCGCTCGCAATGTTATTGAATGCAAATGGGTATTTCGAGTTAAGCGTAACGCCGATGGTTCTGTTGAGCGTTTTAAAGCTCGCTTGGTGGCCAAGGGCTTTTATCAATTGCCTGGTATTGACTTCGGAGAAACCTTCAGTCCTGTAATCAAACCCACCACTGTCAGAACGGTTCTCTCCATTGCAGTTTCACGAGGTTGGGTTCTTCGACAATTCAATGTTCAGAATGCCTTCTTACATGGACACCTATTTGAAGATGTTTATATGTCTCAGCCTCCTAGGTTTGTTCATCCTCAATTTCCTAACCACGAATGCAAGTTGAAGAAACCTCTTTATGGATTGAAGCAGTCCCCTCGAGCTTGGTTCTCACGGCCCTCTTCTCATTTACTTGCTTTGGGCTTTAGAGGTTCGAGGTCTGATTCTTCTCTATTCATCTATCACAGTGCCACTGTTACTATATATTTTCTCATTTATGTGGATGATCTTATTATTACTGCCTCTAAACCTTCTGCAATTGATGATCTTCTTTGTCAATTAAAGACTAATTTTGCTATTAAGGATCTGGGCACTCTTAATTTTTTCCTTGGTGTTGAGGTTTTGCCAAAGTCCTCGGGTCTTGTCTTGTCTCAGAAACGGTACATTGTTGATCTTTTAAAGAAGACCAATATGCTTGAGGCAAAGCCTGTCAGCTCTCCCATGGCTCAATCCACAAGTTTATCTACTATTGAGGGGGATCCTCTTTTTGATGTCACTCTGTATTGAAGTATAGTTAGGGCTTTACAATATCTCTCCATCACCCGTCCTGACATTTCATTCACAGTCAGCAAGCTCTCTTAGTTTATGCATCGCCCTACTAACATCCATTGGCAATCTGTCAAACGCCTCTTGTGTTATCTCAAGCAAACTATTCATTTTGGTTTGCAACTGCACCGCTCTAAGTTCCATACTCTTCAAGCCTTTTTTGATGGATTAGGCTGGATGTCGTGATGATCGGCGGTCTATTGGAGGTTTCTGTGTCTTTCTGGGCAACAATCTTATTTCATGGGGTTGTAAAAAGCAACAAACGGTGGCTCGATCTAGCACAGAGGCTGAATACAAGGCCCTTGCAAATGCTTCTGCTGAGATTAAATGGCTGCGTACTCTTTTGTTTGAGCTTGGGATTCCTATCTCTAGTTCTTCTATTTTGTGGTGTGATAATATTGGTGCGACCTATCTATCCTCAAATCCTGTTTTTCATGCCCGCACTAAACATATTGAAATTGATTTTCACTTTGTTCGGGATATGATTGCTGATGGTTCACTTCTTATTCATTTTCTGTCTACCCGAGATCAGCTTGCTGACATTTTTACAAAGCCCCTGTCTTCCTCCAGATTTGCTTTTCTTCAGACCAAGCTCAGTGTATCTTCCATACCATTGAGCTTGCAGGGGCGTGTTAAGGATACAGCTGTAGTTGCCAAGGATAGCAACTAATTCGTATTTGATTTTGTATATTTGAATCATATTTGAATAGGATATGATCAGATATGTTTAGGCTTGTGATGAGATAGGATTAGGATAAGATAGAATCATATTTGAATTTGTATATAAGTGATGAGCTAGAGGTATATCCGGATTTGTATATCTAAACTATATTTACAATTTGAATTTGTAACAAACTCTCATATATATGAAAATGCCTAAACCGTGTAAGGTAAGGCTTGGAAACAATTTTAATTATCTGATTTTACATTTAATTATCTGATTTTACAAACCTATCTCAAGCAAATATTTTATATCTCTGTTAAGAGACTATGAATTCCATTTTGAGAATATATGTTCCATCAACACTAAATGTGATTGCCCAACATACTGAGGTTTTGACCGTAACTATAGATCTCACTCCTGATATTTCAAAGCAACCTACACTTTATGATCATGTCCATTATCCTCTCAGAATTAAGAGTTCATGTAAATATAAGTCGTAAGTTTATTATTCATTTGACTGTTGTTAGAAGAATAATAAATCTCACAGCGGTGTCTTAACTCTTAAAACATATCAACATATCAACTAATCTTCATTTCCATGATCAAGACAAATCATCTTAGTTGATATGTTATAGTCTTCGCAGATAAAATACTTAATTTCATCACCGACTACGAACTATAATTCTGAGTTTACAAAGAATTTGTGATTAATATCTTCTGTGACTTTTCACATAAATTACATACTATGCATCTCATGGACTATATAATAACACAATATTTATGTTACCATTATTTTAGATAATAATAAAACAACTTTATTAAACACAGCATTAAGTCATACATAATAACATACATAGTATCATATAATAGGATTTAAAGGTACTAATCCTAACAATACTGTTTGAACCGTGATGATGATTCTTTATCATTAGATCAAAATCAATGATTTTCAGGTAGATCTTTGACTTTTATTTAACTTTTTGAGCAATTTATGTCAGAGATTTATAAATTGTTCCTTGTATTTTGATTCTTTGTCCAAATTATAGATGAAGTTGCATACCCCGCGGTTATATATACAAAGAAATGGAATCTATGTTTTTGGCTGTTTCACTGTTCTTTTTAAGATACACAACATGAAAAATTAACTTGAATATGGTGGATTTTCAATTAAATGTATTACCAATTTATCATATAATTATATTCCTAATTACAGGAACGGTTTGTCTGAGGGATTATGGTAATCATTGGGTAGAAATTAATAGGAATAAATTCAATTTATAAGCAATTAGAGCTAGAGCCAAATTTAGAGCTTTTATATATGTGTTATAATGTCTAGGCACATTGGAAAGAAATTTTCCTAAAGATATAAAAATATATATATATATATATATATAAAAGTTGCTAGCTAGCTAGAATATTAACAACTTAAATGAATCCAAATGAAATTATGAAAAAAAAAAAAAAAATCAGCAGACTTTTTTTATTTTAAAAATTATGTACTAAATATGGCATAATTTATTTTAGAGTAAAAAAAATACCTTCTCCCTCTATGTTGTGGGTATTGTGTAGTTCACAATTTCTCTAATTATCTTTGAAACTAACTAGTTTCCTCCTCTATGTTTGGAAAATGAGTAAATACCCTAATCTATTACTTTTTCAGTTAAATACAACAAAATCATAATTATGCAGTTCTTAACTTTTTATTTTCCTTATAGTGTACTATTAATAATTTCTTCAAAAGATTCAGTTGGATTTCTCATTGTAAAAATTGGTTACCTAGTAGTTTATAATCAATGTAATCAATTCTGCACTATGATGAAAAAAATAATAACATTTATTTGATAATAAAAGTACTATTAAATATGTCATTTTGTTTTTTAGGTAGTTTGCTTTCCCTTTCGATGAAAAAGAGGGAAACCATGAAAAAATATATTTTAGTTTCATAAAATTTTGACCTTGATTAGAAAAGAACAAAAATGCATTGTAAAAGATGGAGTCAAAATTAGAAGAGCATATATATATATATATATACACATTATACATATTAAGTTGATAAGACAAACAAATACTAATAGAAATAATTTTTATACTTTATACGAAGATGGTAGTGATAACAAACAGTGATACATACTCAACAAACATAAATAATTTAAAGACCCAAATACTGAACAACCGAGACACACTTATCCCATATTTGCTTACTCCTGGGAAATTGGACAGATGGGTTTCTCCAATTATCAGGCATTTTTTCATCCTCTGAAAGACATGAAATCACATATTCATCAAAACAACGTCTTCCCCTATCCACTATTCTGCGACAACACTCATTGGTGAAAATTCTAGTCTCATTCCTAAATACATTAAAAAACACAGCATCATCGCATACGTCCACACCTGGGCACTTGGCATACTTTTTTTCATTATTAATGTCTTCGGTTGTTAGTCCATATACGATCATAGCTGCTCCACTAGCCAAAAATAAGACCAAGAAGACAGTGAAACTAGTTCTTGCCATGGTGAATGAAGATGATAATCCCTCTTGTTTTGTTTGGAGAGATTGTTGGGATGGTATTAATTGTGAAAACGTTGTGTATATATTTCTAGTGGATAACCTTAGCCAAGATGGATTTCTTTTGGTTTTAATTGCATTAAGTTTCATTTTTACTACAATTCATCAATGAAGTAAGTTTCTTCAATGTGGGTATTAATTCTTCTTGATTTATTCATAACTGAGCAATAATTCCTCTTTTTGATTTTACAGGTCAAGATGTTCTTGTAATTGTATGGGAAAAGTTAACTAATGCCTGTATTAGTTTAAGAGATATTTTAGAAACTTCTATGAGAAAAAAAAAGTAACCGATTTTTTTTTAATACAGTTTTTTATATTTCTTTCCCGTAAAAGTGGTATAAATACTTTTTAAAAACGGTCTATTAACAAATGCCCTAAGACGATCGTTAACAAAACTTAGTTAGTATTAGTAAGATCAATGGCAAGAGTCTTGTAGCTCACTTGTAGCCCACTCCCATTGTTATAATATCAAATTGAAAAATTAATGAATAATTTAATTAGGACATTGATTTATAAAATATTTTTAGAAACTTTTTATGAAAAAAAAAAATTGATTTTGTTTATTACTTTGTGTGTGTGTGTGTGTGTGTAAAGGAGCATCTTAATGTTGAATTTGTAACTTAGTTTACGTAAGAATTGAAAAAAGAAGTGTTTCAAAGGCGAGGTAGGATCAATGTTTTTTTTTTGTTAGTAATTGATTTACGCTTTTAATTATTGTTTCTTTCCACCTACAAAGAATAGAAAATCAAATTTGAAGTTTGATAAATTTCAATGTATTTCCTATTCGTAATTAACGCGAATGGTTTGCTTGAGGGACTGGCATTTCTTGGGTAAAAGTTGAAATAAATTGGTTCTAAAGCAATTAGAGTCAAAATTTGAGCTATATAGGTGATGTGGTAAAATAATTTCACTTGTGTGTTGGATATATAAGGTGGCTCTAGCATCAGGTTATGACAGAACTTTAAAATAGAGATTGTTATTAGAGAGGCCCAGTTGGAAAATGACCTATATAGAAAAAATAGGATTTTCCAAAAAAAAAGAAAAAAGAAAAGATACTATGATTGCTCTAATATTACTAGTTGAAGTAAGGTCATTAGGAAATAATCATGAATATATATATATATATATTATTTGCCAAGGAAGCAGTAAGATTGATAAGGGTATTTTTGTAATAAAATTGGAATCCTTAAACAACAGAGCCCGTCTTGGAAAAGGTATCATACCGACAATAAAGCCAACGACTTCAAAAGAACCGTCGGCCCTAAAGAAACTGTCGGTTTCCTTAGGAACCGTTCGAGACCCCACAACCTACACCAACAAGAATGCTGACGGTTATGCGAATGGGTCTAGTTGAAGCTGACGGATACGTCTCCCTACCAGACCGACAGTGACCCCTACTGGTGGAGAAGCATACCGATGGGTCCTACGTGGCCTTACATGGTCTACACACATATTCATATATGGAAACATCTTGCACACCACACACAAAAACCCTACGACACAATTTTCACCTTCCCAGAATGGAGAGTATCCCCAAGATCTTGATGGCATTAACTCCAACTTCTCCCTATAAGGAAAATTATTCTCAAGATCTAGGTCTCCTCCCAACCACCATATAAGCAACAGTCCTCCTCCTTTCCCAAGTACATAGAAAATCTCTAACTCTCTCACTATGGAGTTCTTAGAGATTTCTCATTCACTGACTTAACCTTTGAAAGGTCTTTAGTCTGTACCCCATAGGTGCCTTCTGTTTGGTTCTTGTTTTCTTATTCTTTAGGTACCCATTGGTGTGATCTGGAGCCATCAACTCACTAACAATTTTCGTGCATCATCAAAGATATTCGTATATATTTAGTTTTTGAGCAATATTATATTAAAGGTTTTTATAAAATGTTCCAACGTTAGCTTTGTGATTCTTGTTCTCCAATTGTTTATGAAGTTGCACTTTTTAGGTTGAAGTTTGGTGGACTCGAATTAATGTATTGTCACTATCCGTCGAATTGCCTCCTTTGATTGTTTTTGAGAAAAAGAAAAAGAAAAAGAATAAAGAAATGCTATATTCACAATATTTTTACAATACTTTCACAACAAATTATAAGTGATAAGTTATTATTGGTTCTAATTTAAATTCATAACTTAAATTACTTTTTGTCCACCTATGAAAAGTTAAAAACTAATAATAACCTACCATTTAGTATTTGTTGTACTATGGATATAACATTTCTCAAAAAAGAAACCCAAACTCCAAGAAACTCTGATAAAATCTAACAAAACTTAATTCAATTTGATTTGCTTTAGCCACCTATTTAAGTAACAATTTCTTCTCAAATCAATTTGATTATATACAAAAAAAAAATTGGTAATTGCTTAATAATTTGATGGACAATATTTTGGTCAGTACCATATTAATTAGAATCAATGAGAAAGGAGAATACAACATTGATAATAAATTCCGACTAGGGCTTGTTACTGACAACCAATTGGTCAACAATAAATATAGGATTCAACAAGTGAGTGAAGCCAAAATATCATTGCCCCTAGCTGGTTCATACATCATTGATGGAGGAAATTAATGAGGAAGCATTGGGTAGAACTAGAAGCACTACATCAAAATTAATCTATTACATCAATACCCTACCGAAGGTTCGTAACTTTCTCTAGAGGGAATGTGCAAACATCCTCCCAACTCGAGCTAACTTGCATAAGCGACGAGTGAAGGTGGAACCTTACTGTGCAATTTGTCGGCATCACGATGAGACTATTAGCCATATCCTCTAGGAATGTCCTCTGGCGAAAAATGTGTGGGCACTTGTTCGTGGAAAGGTTCAAAAGTGCAAGGCACACGCTCCAGACTTCTTCACGCTAGTCCGTAGCCTGTTGGAAAAGCTGACAAAGAAAGAGATGGAGCACTAGGCCATTACGTTATGGGCTATATGGAACGTAAGAGCACCCACAGCAGTGGAGCTAAATAGTTATATAGCTATTTTAGCTCCACAAAAACACAAAAAACACACTTGCAGCAGTGGAGGCAAAGCTAAATATTTTACCTTAATTGCTACAGTGCTCATGTATAGATACATGAGCACGGTAGCTCAAAGCTAAAAAAAAATAATAATATTTTAATCAGTTCCAGATTAAAATAACAAATCCTATTCATTTTCTTCCATTGTTTTTATTCACGCTCTCTCAATCTCTCAGTCATCTCATCTCCTGCACTTTCTCAACCTCTCAACTCTCAAGCTCAAGCTCACCGTAGAACGGTCGCTCACCGTCCGAAGCTCAAGCTCACCGTCGATCTCTCACCGTCGATCTCTCACTGTCACCGTCGATCTCTCACTCTCTCAAGCTCACCGTCGATCTCTCACTGTCACCGTCGATCTCTCACTCTCTCAAGCTCACTGTCACCGTCGATCTCTTACTCTCTCAAGCTCACTGTCACCGCCGAGACCCACTCCCTCAACGTTACCGCCGCCGAGACCCACTCTATCACCGCCGTTTAGGTTAATCCCATTTCTGATTTTATAGTTTTTAATGGTGATATGGTTTCGTTTAGATAGTGATAATTGGCTATGGTGATGATGGTGATGAAACTTGCAGTTTGGAATTTTTCTGTGTGCAGGGCTTTGCTCTTTTTTTTTTTTTTTTTTTTTTTCGGTCCATCTATGAATGGACAAATTGTACTTATATTGGAATGTATTAAGATTTTTTAGATTGTATTTGTGTTGGAATGTATTGGAAATTTTTTGTTTGTAGGAGTTTGGGAATTTTCTGTGTGCAGGGAATTTTACAATTTTTTTTTTTTTTTGGCTTTTGATTCAGCCCATTCATCAATCGGTAGAATGTATTTGTATTAAAATGCATTGGAATTTTTCTGTTTGCAGGAATTTAGCTGCATGTCAAATTAAGTATTTATGCATAATCATGTTTTATTGGTATAATTCTAATAAGCATTTTAAGTTTTGATATAAATTAATGATTGAAAATTTCGTAATGATGATTGCCCATTCATCATATTATTGTTAATCTAGTTTCTTATTTGCTATCATGATGATTGCGAAATTTCGTAAAAAAAAAATTGTATACGTGGCGGCGGCGGCGACGATAGCGATTGCTGTGGTGGCGGTGGTGGTAGCAATTACGGTTGCGGTGGAAGAGTTGGTGGCGGCAATGGCGGCGGCGGTGGAAGAATCGGTGGCGGCGGCGGCGGGCGGTGGTAGCGGCGGCAGTGGCGGTGGTAGCGGTTGCGGGTGGTGATTATTGTTTATTGTAATGGATATATTATTTTATTGTAGTGAATATATTATTTTATTGTAGTGGATATATTATTTTATTGTGATGTTTATATTATTTTATTGCGTTAAAAGCTAAAATAGATCCACTGCTGCAGCATGTTTTATAAAGGTTATAGGTAAAATAGATAAAGTAACTTTTTGTGAAGCTAAAAAGTTAAATTTTTAGCTCCACTGCTGTGGATGCTCTAAGGAATAAGTGGTACTTCGAAGACACTCAAGTGCACCCCGTGCCTATTCTTCGTGGGGCAACTTCTCTACTTGATGAGTATCAGGCGTTAGTAGCAAATTAAAGGACCCACTAGCTAGACTTATTTTGAGTTGTATTTTATTGGTGTATGTCTTGTCCACAGGCTTTAGCCACCTATTGTTGTAATAACTTGACGAAAATTATTTTTGTCCATTATTTGCAGTCTATTACAATAAAATTCATGAAATAATGGTCTATTGCTACAAGATATTTGAAGTGGTAAATTGTTTATTACAACCACAAATATATTATTACATCAAAATTGTCATTTAAATATTTAAAGTTTATTCAAACAGATTTTTTGTAACACAAACTTATTATCTCAAATTTTATTACAACACTTTGCATAAAACTATTACAATGACTTTGATGTTATTGCAACAGTTCTTTTCGCTGTAATAAACATTTTTTTGTTATAGTGAAGAGAATGACATTTATCCAAATTCATAAATTTTTACATGTGATATTGATAAGACTTTTCTTCTTTTCAAGTTGGAGATTTGGGCTATTTGTTTGAATTTTAATTATGAACGTGGCAAAACAATTAAGTATGTATTACCAAAATACTTGTTGTAATAGACCAATTACCAACCACCCTATCAAATGGTGCAAAACCGATGGAGGACCACCATAGGCCTTTAAACTAGGAATCAGATTCAAATATGTAAAACTGCAACACACTTATATGGCATTTCTTTACCCGAGCATTCGAAGCACAAGATTAGTTTGGCCAAATTCTCAAAATTCTAAGATGGGTGTTGGCAAGTAAATTTGTATTTTCTAGACTACCCTAAGGGTATGTTTGTTTGGGTGGATTTTAGGGAGGATGAAAAAAAAAAGTGGAAAATAGTAAAGAAAATGAGTGGGAAGGGTGTTTGGTTGAGAGGGCGAGGGAGAGAGAAAAGTGGTGGTGCCCACAAGTATTCTCTCCTCCTCCTTCAAAATACAATCTCTCCAAATTGGAGAGAAAATTGGAGTGAAAAGTGGTAAAAATATTTGGACAAAACTGCCCCCACCTCTTTTAATATTTTTAGCTTTTTTTTTTCCTTTTTCTTTTGAATTTTCCTTTGTAACGCTGGCTTTTTGTTTTTGTTTTTTTTTTTCTTTTTTCTTTCTTTGGTTTTGTTAGGTGATGGGTTCTTCTTCTTTTCCTTCTTTTTTTTTTTCTTAATTTTTATTTTTATTATTTTTTTAAGAAAACACTTTTGGATGATTTCTTATGCTATTTTTTGAAATGTCCACTTTCATCTATTCCCAATTTTTTAAAAAAGTATAATGTATTATTTTTTGTTTTATTTAAGAGGGACATGATGGTAAATTTATACAAACCTTATTTTCAACCAAACCAAAAAAATTTCCATTCGTCCACTTTTCCACCTTCTCAACCAAACACAAATGAGGAAAACTAAAAACTTTTCTATCCTCCCTCTATTTTCTATCCTCTCAACCAAACGGACCTTAAATATTAGATAACATTAGCCCTTTAAATTTTCCACTGCTTGCCCATCTCTATTATAAGAAGCAAAGCAACGTTGCTTCAAAGTTCCAACCTTTGAGACCCTTTTGCCATTGGGCTTGTAGCTTCAGCTTCTAGTGTTTTCAACAACGTCAAAGTTATAATCCTTCATCTCTCCGAATTCATCAACAAAAAAAGAAAACCTTTGAGACCTTTCCCACTCCCAACTCTTTAGAAAAAAATGTCTCTATACATTTTTCTAGCCTTTCTTCTGGCCTCCTTTTCGGTTGAGTCTTAAGAACTCAGTCCAAAATACATATTTCTTTTGGCTGGGCAAAGCAACATGGTTGGGCTTGGAGGGGTTAACAACGGCACATGGGACATGAAAATCCCACCAGAAAGCACTATTGGCTGAGTCATCAGAATGGTGGGCACTAGTGAAAACTTCAACATGGTATAGTTGGAAAAAAAAAGATACTCTCTCTTCTCAATTCTCAAACCCACATGTGTACAAAGTGTTGAAGAAGAAGTTGTGCAAATGCTAAATTCTGCAGAAGTTGTTGTACTACATGTAGTTTACTAATAGGCAAAGAAACTACAAGTCGTTTTATAGTTGTTAAATAAGCATGTGATGTGCACGTGATTAGGTAATTGGTTGGTTAGTGGAGTTGGTTTTTCTGTTAGGGAAGTTAGTTAAAGGTTGTTTGGATTTTGGTGTTTCCATCACCCATTACTCTGTTTCCATCACTCATCACTCAAAAATGGTGGGACCCACAGAGAGAAAGTTTGTTTGGATTTGTTTTAATTCCATCACTTAATTCTCTGATTTTTGAGTGATGAGTTAACAAAACTGAAAACAACTTTTGGGCATTTTTGAGTTATGGAAACTGAGTTATAATGGCATTTTGGTAAATACACACACATCTAAGGGACCCACAGTTAGAGAGTTGTCACGTCTAGGCGCTACTTTTAACAAACCCACCAAACTCCTTCAGTGAATACACAGCTCCTGATTAGTTCACACCACAACTCCAAACCACACAAACACAAAAGGCTCTACCCAACCTCATACCTCCTCACACACACCCTCACCCCAACCACGCCCATCGAGCCCACCTCAGCCAACCCACGCCGCCCTGAGCTTAGACCATTCTTCACGATGCCACTACACCGATCTTCCCTACCCTCGACCTCTGTCTCTGGAATTTCACCAATCTGAAGGTATATATCCTAAGCGAAACCCTCTTGAACAAACATTAATGGGTCTTGTAAAATCTTAGCTCTTTATACATTTTATTTAGAAATTTATTTATGGTATTTTGCATCCTTATATAAATATCTCATAGATGCAAAAGAATATTCAACAAATACGGACAATGTACTAACTCCCAATCTTGACTGTGTCTTCTCTCCTTCTTTTTTTCCCTTTTGCAAAAGAAAACTAAATGAAAATAATAATAAAAGAAAGGCAAATATGCATGCACCAGTGTGTGCTATTATTAGAAAATTATATTGTTTTCCTTGTGCCTGTTGACTACGTCTAAATTGGTAAACATGAAAAACAAAAGCAAAAGACACCAATGCTTGCAAGCCTGATTTAGAGTCGTAATTACACCACAGTAACTTCTCAACTAGTTTTTCATCCTTTTGTTCCTACAAGTTAGCATGCGTGTTAGGGCATGGGCAAATCAATCTTTATAACGCACCATACATCAATTTTCACAAACTTACAGCATAACTATTAATATGGTTCGTTATGTTTGGTGCATAATGTAAGTTATGTCATTGATAGGTCAAGTGAAAGCGATATTGCTCTAATTAGAATTGGCCAATATAGGAAGTTGTGGGATATGCAATTAGATTACCATAGCTCAGGTTCTTCGAACACAACTTAAACAACAATTTGTAGCAGCAAAAATCAATGGAATATAGTTGTTGGGAAGCAGTATTATTCATAAGAAAAATCAATGTAATCAATGTCTATATCCCCACCAGAAGTCTATATTCCTAAGAATGGCATGCTGCTACCCAACATCAATCTGTGGCAGCAAAATATAATGCAATAACTTTCCCAAAATTATTATTACATTACACCCATATTTAGCAAGAGATTCAAAATGGGGAAAAAAATTCACCTTCCTGAGAACTTACTAGAATATGTCATGCAAGCAAAGCCATATGTGTTAATAGTAAACAAAGCAGAACCATAGCATTTTTAACTAAACAATGGTAATCTCTAATTAAATATTTTTTCATGTTTCAGGTCCTAGAAAACCCAGATTGAGCACCAAATAGAAACCAACAAAACCTAGTAAAATTAAACTTAGAAATCTATTAAACATATCAAGTCAAATCCACTTGAATTCAATCAACGTCAACTAGAAATTTAACATCAAAATCCATAATCCCCTTAAGGAAATCCGAAATCCAAAATCCAAATTCCAACATCCAAAATCCATACAAATCACTACGAATAAAAAGAAAAAGGAAATAAGTGACAAATCAAGCTCTGAAAGTAGCACTTGTTGCCTCAAATGTTGCTTACTATTCAGGTTGCCTCGAGTTCTAAAAGTAGCACTTGTTACGTCAACTGGAAATCTCTCATTTTCTTCGAGTCAGAGCACATTTCCATGATGACTGATCAACGCCATTGGGTCACGATGGAGGAGATCGGTGGTGCCACTCACGTCGGAGGAGATCTTGCGACGTCGGGTGAGGATGCACACGAGGTAGGCGATGTTCAGTGATGGTGGAGATTGGCACCGCAGGTCCGAGCGCTTGATTTCCTTTGCTAGGTTCGTCAAGGTTTTTAGGAGAGTAACAAGGCTGAAGGTGAAAAATAAAATGAAATGAGGTGTGAATGTGTGTGAGGCGGATAGGCTAACTATGAGCCTGACATGGTGCTCAAGTACTAGGTCCCACAAAAAGTAAAATCTTTTGAGTTATTAGAAGTTGGAAACAAGTGCCAAACATGCCACCTTAGGAAGTTGGGGTGTTTTGAGTGATAAGTGATGAGTGATTGAGTAATAAGTGATGAGAGAGGAGGTAGTGGGCATCCAAACAAGGCCTTATGCACTCTGTTTTTCAATGATGTATATAAACCTCTCTTTGGATCAATGATATTTAGTTAAGCATTTTCATCATTTGGTTCTAATTCCAAATCTCAATATGGTGTTAGAGTCGAGTTAGCTCAGTAGTTTTCACATGGATTTCCGGACTCAACTCATTTTCACCACCATTGTCAATCTTCGAGTTTTCTAACCTAGATTCACATTCCCTTTCAATCTTTCTTGATTGTTTCCTTCATGATTTCTTTTCATTCTTAGAACTTTAATTGAGTCCCTTTAATTAAAGTTTTGCATTTCTTTAGGTTGGTACTAAAACCTAATTCCTAATTCAAGCTTTTCCTAGTCTTCAATGGCTTCCGCTTCTACATATTTTGATTTAGCTTCCTAAACTTACATAGCTGCTTGGGAAAAGCCTTCCAGTCCTTATTACCTCCACTCTAGAGAGAATCCTAGTACGATTCTTGTTAAAGAACCTCTGACTGAAGAGAATTACTCAACTTGGAGTAGATCCATCTTGTATGCTCTCGATTTGAAGAACAAGACTGACTTAGTTGATGGCACTATTTGAGCTCCTGCAAGTTCCTAATATCCTATTTTTCCAGCTTGGAAACGCTACAATAGGATAATCCTTTCTTGGCTTCTCAATTCCATGTCTAAAGATCTACTTTCCAATGTTATCTACTTGAACACTGCACATGAAGTTTGGACGAATTTGAAGAATCGTCTCTCATAAGGAAACAAACTTAGGGTTTTTAAGCTTCGAAAAATGATGGGTAATCTTTCACAAGATAATCTTTCTGTGAGTAGTTACTATCCTAAGTTCTAGATTGTATGGGATGAATTAGTCAATTACAAGTTTATTCCTTCTTGTTCGTATGGCTGCTTGTGCAGAATATCGAGAAGAGGAATGTACCATGAATTTTCTCATGGGATTGAATGATACCTTTGCTTCAATGAGAGGTTAGATTTTGTTAATGGAGCCTTTGCCCTCACTGAACAAGGTATTCTCTCTTGATGCTCAAGAAGAGAGGCAGAGAAGGTTTGGTTCTAACTCTACTGCTGTAGAGAAAGCTGCTGCTCTTTTCTCCAAAGGTCCTAGTATTTCAAACAAAGGCAAGCCTAATGCCAAGAAAGATAGGCCCATCAATTATCAATATCATATTATCTATATATATCTAAAAACTGAAGCGTAGCATTTATTGTTGCTACGCTCTAGTTGAGCCACATCAGCGTCCACGTCAATATCCTATTTCTTTCTAATTTTCTATAATTTTTTTTAAACATTTACTCTCTCTTTTTTTTTTTCTTTGTTTTTTATTTAGACTTTGTTCAACATTTCTCCCTCTCTTACATTTTCATCTCCCCACTATCCTCTACTTTATTATCACTCTTCATCTTCCCTTATTTTGTCGACTCTTCTACTCTTTGCATAATTTTTCCTCACAAACAAAAGGTTCTCTCTCTCTCTCTCTCTCTCTCTCTCTCTCTCTCTCTCTCTCTCTCTTAATTTTTGATTGATTTTATTTTTCTTGCATCTCTACTTTAGGTTGATAAATTTTTGTATTCTTTAGAACTTTACTTTTGGTTGACGTGGCACAATTTTGTATTTTAAGTTGTTTTTTTTTCCTCTTTGATTTTTGATTTAATCTAATCGATTATTTTTTTAAAATAATCCTAATACATTAATTTAGTGCAATAACAAATTTGAAAACAACCTATGAATCAGAAAAGTATTAGAAGATTAATTGTAATTGTGTTGTTGTTCCTGGGTCGCATTTTTTTAAGTGGGTTAATTTTAATAGGCAATGTGACGGTGAGTGTGGGAGTGAATTCGTTGTCAATATTATGAGGTTTGCTATTTTTGGTTTTTGCATATTATGAGGCTTCTATTTTTGGTTTTTGCATATTGATTTCTTGGTCATAGGATTAATGGGTGTCTCTGGTTTTGCCTTTTAGGTTCTTCTATGTTATTGTTGTTGTTGTTGCTGCTGTTTTTTTCATTATTTTAAATTAATTTGGATGGCTGATTGGAATAAGTTTTGGGAGTATTGATTGAAAACTTTGTAAATTGTTGTATCTCTGATTTTTTTTTTCCCTCCCAAATTTGGTGGACTTTTCATATATGGAAACTAATTATTCATGCGTGAGTTTTACATATGAAAAGGGATTTATTGAAGAAGAACATCCAAGACTAATTGAAAAAAATTAAAGTAAACACTAAACTTTGATCCTCTACTCTACCCAAAAAAAATAATAATAAAAATAAAAGCAAACACTAAAAAGAAAAAAGTGAGCACTGGATAGAGTTGGGAATTTTATTTGATACATGTAGAGAACTTTAAATTCTATTATTTTGCAAGCTAGCCGGCTCTTCTCATTGATTTATGCCATTTGAGACTTTAGGAAAAAAGTGACAAGAGAAATTATTTAGAACCTTAAAAAAAATGAAGGGTTGAGGAAGTGGCAAAAATGGAAGGATAATAGATCTATACGTTTGAGTTGCAGAGAAAAGGGGATGGAAAGAGAATATGAGAAATTGAGAGGGGCATTTATTGAAGTTAATGGGAAATATGAGATAAAACATTAATTTTAGAAAATTGATGATGTGATCTGTAGTGTATTTTTAGACTTTGATCTATTTTGAATTAATGGTATAAAAATGATGTAACTTGAACTCATCTCATATATATATATATATAATTCACTTACTCTTTCTTGCAATTTTACTTTAGGTTGATGAATCATTGTATTTTTTTATAACATTATTTTGGGCTAATACAATTTGGTAGTGTGTGTGTGTGTGTGTGTGTGTGTGTGTGTGTGTGTGTGTGTGTTTTCATCACAAGTCTTCTCTCTCCCTCTGATAGCTTTTGTTTGATTTTTTTTTTTTACATAATACTTAGTTATTTTGAAAGTGAGATTTTGAATTTATTTCAAAATACAATCTTGGCTATGGATTTGAATGTGATTATCAAACATTAAAACAACCAAAGATGAATATGTATAGACAATATATTTGTTTTAATTTTTCATTGATTTATTATTTAGTTATAACATCAAAATTAAAGTAAATGAATATTTAAAGTTAAAACTGCCTAAGATGAATTTGTAAAGTCAATATATATATATATATATATATATTTAATATTGTTAAAAAATGATAAGCAAAAAATAAATAATAAAGAGAATAATAATGTGACAGATAATAAAGCTCAATACGAATGTCCAGCTAAAGGCAATTAATCTTAATAATTGAAAGTGCATGTAGTCAATTTTTATTTGTTTGATCATGTTCTCTTTATATTGTTATACAAATTATTTTCTTTCATTTCGATAAGTGAAGTGTTCATTTTTTTTTTTTGGAGAAACTAAAGTGTTCAATTTTAGATATAAAGTATACTTTTTTACATATTATTTTAAATATTTTTAAGAATGTCTAAGAAATATGCAGTTCTAATCTAATGTATCTATATTAGCAAACAAAACCCAATTAATAGTTTGAAACTACTCCTAAGATAAGAAAAATTATAAATAATAATAATCTCTTTTAAAAAAATGAGAAATTTGAATAATATATTTGAAACTTAAATAGTTTAATTGTACTAAAAAAATTAGAAAAACATAATGTACAATAACATAATTTAAAAAAATATGGTCTGCCTAAAAAATGAATAATATCAACTAAAAGAGTCCAAATAATAAAATGATGATATATTTTTTGAGGTAGATAAATGAAATATAATTTTAAAGATTGTTTTATTTTTGGGGAGAAAAAATTATTTTCCACAAAATTTAGAGAGAAAAAATTATATATTATAATATAACTTCAAAATAATTATCTATTCTCACGCATCACATGGGTCTGCGACTAATATATAATAAAAGTTGGATTTAGACATCGTGGTTGCGCCAAGTGGTTTCACCAAATTGCAGAATTTTTTTTAGATTTAAAATATATATAACTTTTCTTTTCCTGTAATCTCTAAATTGATAAAAATATTAATTTGATTATAATCTAAATACTTCATCTAATCCATCTAATCCTGATATAAAAATAAAAATAAAAATTAGCAACGTGTATTATTTAAAAAAAAAAAACTGCAACGTAGTGTAATCTAATCATTCTCAAGTTCTTCATTTAATCCATCTAATCCTTATTTATATTCCATAAAAAAACAAAAGATAGCAAATTGTTTGTTCATACCGGTTTACCAAAAATGTTTTTGGATAAAGTAAAAAAAACTGTAAATAATATAATAAGTATTTGAGTTTAAAGTAAACACCTTCTCTTTCTTCTAAAAAAAGAAAAAGAAAAAGTATCTATATATAATGATGAAGTAAACATATACGTATATCAACGTTTGTTTTGCTTCTTTTTTATTCATTATAAAAAATAAAAAATGCTTCCTTTTTTTCCATTAAAAAAAAGATTTTATTTTTCTTTCTATTCCTGTGGCCTTTTTTTATTCCACTTTTTATGGGATTTATGAGATAGCAACAAAGAAATTGATTAATAAAATTAATTCCAATAGGATTTAAATTCTCTCTCTCTCTCTCTCTCTCTCTCTCTCTCTCTCTCTCTCTATATATATATATATATATTAAAAAGCAGCAACTTTCTTTTTTTTTTTTTAATTACCATACTACACATAAAAAGATTTTAAATAAAAGCAACGTGTGCTATTAAAAAAAAAAAAACAATGTAGTGTAGTGTAATCTAAACCATCTCAAATTCTTCATTTAATCCATCTAATCCTGATATAAAAAAAAAAAAAAAAAATAGCAACATGTATTATATATATATATATATATATATATAAATAGCAACGTGTTTTATATAAAAAAATAAAAAGAACCAAGGTAGTGTAATCTAATACTTCTCAAGTTCTTCATCTAATCCTGATATATATTCCATAAAAAACAAAAGATAGCAAGTTATTTGTTCATATCAATTTACCAAAAATGTTTTTTTTGGATAAAGCCAAAAAAAAAAAGGTTGTAAATAACGTAATAAGTGTTTGAGTTTAAAGTAAACACCCTTTCTTTCTTCTCCAAAAAAAAAAAAAAAAAAAAAGTATCTATATATAATGATGGAGTAAACATATACGTATATCAACATTTGTTTTGTTTTGTTTTTGTCATAAAAAAACATTTCCTTTTTTTTCCATAAAAAAGTTTTTTTCTCTTTTTCTATTCCTATGACCTTTTTTTTTATTCCACTTTTTATGGGATTTATGAGATTGCAATAAACATGTTGATTAGAAATCTTAATTTCAATAGGATTTAATTCTATATCAAATGAAACTCTACTTTTATTTTATGTGTGTGTGTGTGTGTGTGTGTGTGTGTGTGTCTGTGTGTGTGTGTGCGTCTTTGTGTGCGTGCATTTTTTCCTCATTATTATTTTTCATTTTGTTTAAGCTATTTTTCTTTAACTATAAAAAAATTAATAAAAACTTCTCACATATGCACTTAAATTCATGAATTCCGCATTAGAATTCATGAATTCCACATTAGAAATTGATAGACAGATTAACCCAATTCATAATATTAAACTTTTGTACTCATTTGTTCTCTTTTACAATAATTAGTTTAGGTTTTTGTTACATACTCACACTTTCGTCTCTCAAAGTGATAGAGGAAACAAATAGGTATATTCTTTGTTCTTTTTCTACATTTATATCTTAATTTATGATTTGTGTTAATTTCTTTATTTTAAATTATGAATAAGTTTGATTATATTCTCAATATTAAATTTAAATTGTTGTTTATAAGTTTTTAGTTGTCTTATATTCTTCGAAAAAAAAAAGAAATAAAAAAAATAAAAGAGTTTATATAAATTTGGCAACAAAGCTAAATAGATAAGCCTAAGAAACGTTTACTAATAATAGTTTTATCAGTATCTTAACATGATTTAAAAAAAAATTAATATAGAGTTAATTTATTAAAATATAAAATAAAATAAAAGAGTTGATGTCAATTTGGCAAAAAAGGTAAATAGATAAGCCTAAGAAATGTTTACTAATAATAGTTTTATCAATAACTTTTTATTAACGCGATTTAAAAAAAAAATTTGAATAGAGAGTTAATTTATTGTAGTGATTTAAACTCTACTAAATTTTTTTAAGGGACTGGTTTAAAAAAAAAATTCAAAGTAATTTGCTATTATTAACTACTATGCAGTAATTTCTAACTACTAAAAACCACAATTGAAATACTAATCTGTATGAGATACCACTTTTAAAGATTAATATCTTAACTATTATATAGTATACATTGACATCTTTTTTTTGTCAAAAGAAGCGTTTCTCTCTCTCTCCTTGCAAAACAAAGGGATTATAACAAGAATTAGCTAGACAATGGTAAGACTGCACCACATTTTTTTTATAATAAATGTTGAATTCAGTTCTTTTTTCATGCATATGAACAAACATGTAGCGTGATTTTTACTTTCGATTATATAATTATAATGCAATTAGCTATTATTTTTTTTAAATAAAATTATACGTTTTATGAGTTTATACTCACAGGACTTAAACTTCAAGTTTTAGTGTCTTCTCCCATGCTTTCAAGGACAAAAATTAAATTCTCACATGAGTCTCTCTACTTCAAAATTTTAAATTTTTAGCAATTTAGATTGTTCTTATTTATTGAATTAAGGTTCCACTTAAATATGATTTCAATTGTTGTTTTGATAGTTTTTAATTATTAAATTCAAGGTTTTTCCATTTAAATACATGTGATCAATTGAGCCTTAAAGTTCAATGTATTATTGAAAGTCATTTTACATATTTTTTTAGGTATTTCTACCATCTTCCATTAAGTTATATATATGTGTACGTATTTTGTGATACCTTAATCTCACGCAATGTACATTCATTAACTTAAAAGTAAAATATTTATTTATTTTTAAATAAATTAATACAAAAATTATTTACATATGAATTTTAATCAAGCTGTGCATCGCATAGACATAATACTAATATATCATATCATATCATATATTATATATAATAGCAGAAACTGAAAGAAAGTTGATTCTTATAATTAAGGAAGTGCTGCCATATAGGAAAAATGACCATCTAAAATTTAGTCACATATAAGTTAAAAAAGCGATACATTATATTGTTTAGTAACGCCATAATACCATTTAAAATCCTCTCATTGTAAATAACAAAAAATAACTAGTTAAAATTAAGAGCGATGTTACGTCCACAACATTTTTACAACATTTTCACAACAAATCATAAGTGGTTAGTTGTTATTGATTCAAATTTGAACCTAACACGAATATTATTTTTTTGCCCTAATAATAACAATCCGTAACTATCTCCCACTTAAAATTTGTTGTAAAATAATTATGCATGTATCATTTCTCTACAATTAAAGAATACACATAAATAGAAATAGAGGGAGGTGATGAAATCGAGAGAGAGGCGATAAATACACGGAGAAGGAAACAGAAACAAGAGAGAGGCGACGAAGACACGCAGAAGGGGAGAACGCCTCTCTGTTTTTCTCACTAAGATCAGAATTCATTCGCCATTTTGATTTTTCCAGAGAGAGAAGCAGAAGAAGGAAGATGATACCGACTTCAGCGTCAAGAACGAAAAAGTCCCCTTTGCCCACAAACAACGTCTCCGATGGGTTCTATTCTCTCTCTGATTTTTTTTAGGTAAATTAGATCTGTTATATGCTTTCAATTTGGTTCTAGATTTGGATTAAAAAATTAGGGCTAAGGAAATCAGGTTTTAATATGTGACTATTCTTTTTTTAATTTTTTCGGTAATAGATTTTTTTTTCAGTTCCATTGTGTTCCGTGGCTTATATTAAATTAGACACAACGCTATCCCAAAAAAAAACTATGAAAACTTCAAAAGATCAAGTGTTGCACTCACTATGAAAATGAAACACTGTACTGTCCGCTTAAATTACGTTATCATCCACTATTTCCATTCATTCAACAAAACAGGCAAAAGAAAAGGAAACTTTTCCCCTGTTCATTCTCTGTTTGTTTCGTTTCTGCAACTTCATACACACAAGGTCTGTATAGCGTTGTTAATTTTACTGTTTCGGATACTAAATCTGTGTAGTTTACCAAATTTGGTCTGCTTTCGTTCCATTTGTGTTTTCCGTTTCAAAACAACAGACATAGGGAAAAGAAAATCCAAAATCGCAAACCAATTTTGCCTCTTTAGAAATTGCAACTGTCAAATTCTCCCATTCAATCAGACACACACGGATAACCCCTTTCCTCCATCAAATTCCTCACGCATATTTATTCCTTATTAATTGTTGTTGCTCTCTATCAATTGGTAAGCCCTATATCTTCTTCTAAATTTCATTGACTTCTTATGCATTTCATGCATCAAAGTAAGGTATTTACAAGCTCATGCATAATGATTAATTTAGCATTAGTTGAAAACTTGGGTTAGTAGATTTTCATATGAATGTTTGGATTGTGAAAGGGAAGTTTGTCCTATCCATTGCATTTGGGTGTAAAAATTTGACAGAATCAAAATATGCTGTTGTTCTTGACAGTAGCAGGTTTACTTATGCACTTGAAGTGTTTGATAAAATGCCTAGAAGATGCAAGGTTGGTTTTTATTGGGATGCTTTGGTCTCAAATTAATGTCTCTACTTTTTTGTTTTGAGAATTTTTCCAGAGAAATATGCCAAATTTTTGAGGGGCTCATTTACATTGTTGCTTCTCAGTAATTTTGTATTTTCAATGACATTTTTTCCCTCACGTGCTAATGTAGATCTATCATCTCTGCTTTGGCTTAAAAGACAATTGGTAGCTATTCAAGAAGAGCTACTTGATTAAATAAAGGTCAGGCCAGCCTAATTTTTCTTTGTTGCTTTTATTTAAATTTGTATCTCTTTATCATTTGTTAATGTTTGATTAGGAAAAAACTTTAAACAAAAACAGTTTAAAAAATGATGGGTTTAGTATTTTTCTTTGAATTCTTTGGTCTCAAAATATCATCATTACTTTTTCTTTTTCTTTTTTTAATAGCACTAGGAGTATTGCCCTATTGAAAATAGATGTGTTTAGGAAAGGCCTAGGAGAAGATAGAACTATGAGAAATTTAGAAAATACAGCTACTGATTGGGTAATCAAGTTTCAAGAAAGAATAATATCATCAAAAAAAAATTTAGTGTAAAGTGTGTGCTCAATACTTGATGTATTCTTTTTCTTAACATTTAGAGTTATGTTTGGGTGTGCTTTTGTTTTAAATGTTTAGCAGAGATTGATGGGGTAGATGGCAATGGCAAGGCCAGCATTAGATTTTTTTGAATCGTTTTAACTTTTATTCAGTTTTAAAGTCAATTTGACTTCTAAAGTAAATTTGTAAAGTCAATTCAGCATTAGATAATTGGCTTTTAGTTTGAGTATTATTGGTTTCTAAAGTCAATTTGTATTTTAAGAGTGTGATATGCAGAATTTGTAAATTTGATTGCGTATGTTTGTCAGTATAATTCATAGTAGATAAAACACGTCCTCCCCACTCTTTCTTTTCTCTAATTTAGATTTCTCTCTCTGCACTGCTAAAAAAATTCTTATGGTCCCTAAAAATCAAACTTTTGGGTATTGGATTTGGGTTGTGAGTTTTGTATCGTAGTAGTTTTTATAGGTTGGTTGAATTGTGGGTTACGTTGCAAAGCCAGCCATTTCAAAGTGAACAATTTGCAATCCTAACGGCTATTCTAGCATTCTGCAGAACAGGGGGTGTAGAAATAGGTACGTAACTTGTAGTTTCCTTTACCTAATTATCTTAGGGTACAACTTATTTTAGTGCTAAAATGTGGCATCTTCTAATTTTGTAGGATTATAGTTGCTATGCTTACAGTCTTTGAGAGAATCGGGGATACTTTCATTTCATGGTATGCAATTTTTGAACACAACACAAATAAGTTGATTTTTCATATAGTCCTGTTCTCTTTTGCATTTATTTTTGGATTCTTGACTTTCTTTCTTTTTTTTTTTGGACAAGGCTACCACTGTATAGTGAAGCAAAGTTGGCAATCTATATATATCTTTGGCATCGTAAAACAAAGGCACACATTTGACATCTTGAACTTGCAGAACTATTTTGTTTAATTAACTTATACAACCCTAACAGTTTCTTTGACATAACAATTTTTAGTTGTTTCCAGGGAACATCATATGTTTATAATTCTTTCTTCCGGCCTTATGTGGCTAAACATGAAGGGGACATTGATCACACCTTATTGGAGTTGAGAGTTAAGGCTGGGGATATTGCAATTCTGTATTGGCAAAAGGCTGTGAGTTTTGGCCAAACATGATTTTTTGAGATCGTACAGTATGTTTCGTCTCATTGAGCATCACAGCCTAAATCTGAAACCGACAAAGAAAAGTAATATCTGCTCTAGGGATCAAAAATAATTTGTTTAGTGCATTCTACATTGTATTCTTCTGATGGTAATTGTTAAAATTGGGATAAGAATGTTGATTACTCATTTTTTGGCCTTAAACTCATTGTGCAGAAACTGTGTATGCTTGATCCTTATACATCAATTTTTTTTTTGTTGGGGGGGGGGGGAGGGGCTTTCATATGGTTTAGCACTGAACTTAAGTAGTTGGAGTTAAGGCATTGTTGTGTTAGGCAAACTTTATTTGTTAAGACAAGGTACTGAGATTGTATTTAATTAAATTTAGAGTAACTTTGAAATCTGAAAATGTAATATTCTTTATCCCAAGTTTATTATTTTAGAGATTATGAGTTTTGAATTGTGAAATCTTAAAGTATAATGTTCTTTGTACAAAATTAATTATTTTGTAGGCTGTGACGGAAATTAATTTCCTAAGAGATTCCAGTGTGTTGGTGTTTATTATGGTATTCCAAAGACTCATAAGCTGCAAAAAAACACCATTCAAGAAACCCATAACCTTTTTTTGTTTTTACTAAACAAGAAACCCATAACCTGTACCAACAAACAATAGTTAGCACATGTATCTCTAACTAACATTACCTCCAAAAAAAAATAAAAAACAATCTCTACTAATCATAATTCAGCTTCCAAATTGGTTTGTAATAAAATTGCAATATAACTTATAATACCCAGAGCAATTTTCATGTGAATTGGAATTATAGGAGAGAACACATTATATGAGTTTGTAATGATACTATTAATATTGAATAGAGATGAGTCCAAACGGACTATTCTTTATAAAGGTTGCGTTTTAATATGTCTTCTTGATGGTCTATATATTATCTTAATTACAGACCTATTATGTACTAACTCGACTTTGAAAATTAGTCCCAAATGTTTAGACAATGATGTTATACCAATTCATTTGGATATATTTGCACTATTTTCTAAATGATTCCCATTGTAATAAACTATTATTTGTTTCATTGAAGATATTGGATGGTTTTGAAGATATTGCATTTTTGCATGCAAAATAGAGAAGCATTCTAGAGAATTCCATACATTCAAACTAATTTGAACGCAATGAAAGTAATAAAAGTGGTGGTTGCTCATTTCATATGTTCCTTCAAGTGGTCTATTGGAGAATGGAAGTACATACTTGATGGGATTTGGAGAGAGTAATGTTTAAAATTTTTAGGGGATATTGGATACTATATGCTTAAATATACTAAATTATTTAGGTTTGAATGTATGTAGTAGAAATATGAGAACTAAGTTTATGTTGGATGCAAAGATCATTAATATGTAATATGATCCCATGCATTGTGCGGGTTAAACACCAGTCATATATAAAAGTAGAAATCTCATACGAAAGTGCATGAGGTTTTACATATGGCGCAATAATAGAGTAGTTTTGCAAAAACATGGGCTCGCATTTAAAATTAACAAAAGGTTTTGTCCAAAATCAAAGTTCATAACAAGCCCAAGCCCAAGCCCAAGCCCATTTTCAACCCCAGCCGAACTTTAATAAGTAATAATAACTAGAATTAACGCGAGGCCCAGGCACAATTAACACGGTGGCTTTGAAGTTCTCCCTTATAAGTTATAACACAACCCTCTCCTCTTCATGTCTCCTATTACAAAACCCAAACGTTCTCATCCTCAATTACACCAACTCATCATTCTCTACCTCTAGCTATACTGAGTTCCGACCTTTCACTCTCAATTTTAAAGCAATGACTTCAAAGGGCGTCAAATACAAGATTGAGATGTTCTCTATGCTTGGCATCAATTTCACCAGGTCCGTAAATCTCTCTAACTCTGTTTCTCTTAAAAATAAAATGTACCCTTTTGTTTCCATAGACAGTCATAGTAGCACTTCAAAGATTTTTTCAGAACTTTTTTTTTTTCGCCAAGACTAAATGGAATTTGAACTTTGAGTTTCTATGTGGTCTTTTAACATTCTTAATGATGATTTTAGGAATTGAGGACCGACCAACCCAGAAGATCAACCTCGAGCCAAACAATCAAGGTAAAAAAATAACGTACGTTTGAGTTATTTATTATATTATATAATTTTTCCTTTTACATGGTGTAGTTAAATTCTTTAAAAAAAATTCTTTGAATTTTTTAATCCATATCCATCAATATCAAATTTATGTAAATAGAAATGGATCCCATAGATTAAGGATTGAAAACAAACACATAATTTGCTCATGAAATATAAAAACCGAGAAACAATTACTTGAAAGTATCAAGAAGATTAATGCAAAGGCTTGAGTTGAGTTTCTTTTGGTGCTGGTAGTTGTCCAAGGCTCCAAGTAATTGGCAGTGATCTTGGGTCCAGGTGACATTAGTCACGTAAAATATGTGTAAGGACATAGCTAGAAATTTAAGACTCTTAAGGTAGCCTGTGCAATACAACATGTGCAGAGGTACATGTGTTCACGACTTTTTCTGGATATTGAAAAAGCTGCAAGATTTTCTGTGTAGATACTAGATACAAGTAACTTTCCCATCCATGGCTTAACATTTGCAAAGTCCAAAATTAACTTTGCTATTCATGATGTATATATTCCACTCCATGTCTTCCCTACTCAAAATTTTCATGTGTTTTATGGTTGCCTTAGAAATTTTTGTAATTTTTTGTTCTAGGTATATGTATATATATTTGATGGATATGTTCTAGGTATATTACAACTTGCCAGATGCATATTATCAATTTGGTTGTTAATACTTAGGCTCTATAAAGATTCTTTAAACTTGAAAATTGTTAATATTATTTCTTATCCTTCCAATCTTTGGACCTTTTTAAATTTTGGTTGGATCATGGTCCCCAAAGACTCAACAAATTTCCAATCATTGTATTGTTTGTAGTTGCACCTATCTCAGTTGTGCATCAACTGTTGCTCAAGATGGGAGGGTTGGCATGCCTATCCGCTGAAGGTTACTAGGTTCGTGTTTTTTATTTTTAAGTTTAGTCAAGCAGCCTAAAAAATTTGCGCAACTACTAATTCCTTAATTTTTTTTAATAATTATTTTAGTTCTAGACTTTGAATCAGTTCAAATTAGAAATTGCAACCTAGCATATGACATTCTTTGAATATGTTTGAAAAAATTACTGCCAAATTTTGTCACTAACGCTACTTCTCTTGACTATGTGAATTCTTTTTTAATTTATTAGTTCTCCAACTTGGATCATGATTTTAACAAAGTTGATCTATGGACTCACAGAGTCTCCTTTTTTAAATTTTATTTTAGGCCTTAACTACATTACTACAAAGGCAATTTTTCAATAACTAATGACATATTTGCAACACTTGGATTGAATATTCATGGTGGCTAAAATGTCCCTTATGTGTAGGACATTTTCAGGGTATTAGGTCTTGGTATGTATTTAGTAAATTCTTGAGAAATACATAATGAGAGTTCCAAGTAGAAGACTTGGTCTTGGTGCCAAAGGATGTATTTCTTAGTGCATTTGGCCATAGATAATGTATATTAGAAGCTTCAAGGGTGCTGAAAACTCATTATAAATGTATCCTTACATTTCTATTAATAAGTTGAACAATGGTGAGATATCACCCCTTTCATTTTCTTTATAAAGATAGTTGTGGTTAAAGAAATTTATCTTCCTTCTCGACTCTATTCCATAGTGATACAATGATTAGAAAATTATGGGTTGGGCATAATTTGGTGTATCTTTGTTGTAATTAGCTGAAAGATTCAAGAATTACTTGGAAGAATGTACTTCATAATGATTTGGCAATTTAAGGGAATTTTTGCCCCATGTTGATGAAATATATAGTTTTGATATTTATTTCTCAAACCATATATTCATTGCTAGATAGGAGTTAGGTTAATACTCACAAACCAAACCAATTATATGCTCGCTCTCTTTAAAAGGATGTGAAAATAATAATTGTGCAGGTAACTTAATCGAAATAATTAAATAATTGTGAATTCACTCATGCAACACACATATTCTTAATTATGTTATAGTATTTTTCAAAAAAAAATTATGTTATAGTAATTCATGTTTCTTTTTTATTTTCCTCTTTTTTAATATATAATATAATTGATGCTAATTATGTAAATATTACACCACAAGATTTTTTTTTTTTTTTTATCGATCATAAAAATTAGTTAAAAATTATTTCAAAATAAAATTTTAAATTATCCGTGCATCGTGTGGGACATCATCTAGTTTGTTGAAATTGTAGTGTTGTTGGGTATGTTGTAGACAAGTGCTACAAGATTCATGCCTATCCTCCTGGATACAAAGCCAAGGGAAAGGGTCACTCAGCAAATCAAGTTTAATTTCTTTCAACCAACTCTGGAGATGGTATGGAAGAGGTCACCACAGTGACTCTCACTTCATCTTAATGCCGACAACTTACGTCCATGCTTTCATCTCATAGCATGACATCACAGCAGGTGCAACCTGGTTTGGAGCCAACTCTTGGGACATCGTCAAGCAGCCAGCCTCATCACTCAGCCTCCCAATGCATCTCAGTTTTCTATTTCTTTCAATACAGCAGGTACTGTATCTGTGATTGAGAATAATGGTACTGTTTTTGTGATTGAGAATAATGGTCAAAATAAAGTTACCTAATTGGATAAACTACTCCTCTTTGCTTACATACTTCAATTAGCCTAGATCATTCAGTTTTTTCATCAAATCTTGTTGTCCCTACTGACATTTTCCCACAAGATTGGATTATTGATAGTGGTGCCACTGATCACATGGTTCACTTTATTTCCTTGCTTACAAAAATAACCTCAGTTGCCCATATATTTGTCAAACTTCCTAATGGTGAATCAGTTTTGGTTACTCACATCGGTCAAGTTCAACTTTCTTCTGATTTAATGCTTGATAATGTTCTGTGTGCCCCCTCCTTTTCTTTTAACCTCATCTCTATTGGTAAATTGACACATCATTTGAGGTGTTGTTGTATTTTTTTTGTCCCATTTCTGTTTTGTTATGGACTTACTACAATGGAAGACGATTGCATTGGGTAGAAAGTATCGGGGTCAGTACATCCTACAGCAAACCAACTCTGAGCAGCTTTCTGCACCAACTTAACTGTCATCTTTCTTGCCTTTTGCCTCTCCATTCCTGGTGTCTACTCTCCTCAAACAGTTTCTGCAAACTTTGTCTTTCTCAGCTTGTAATGCTTCTAGTGTTGATAATAAGTCCATGCTTTAGCATAAAAGATTAGGACATCCATCTGTTTCTAGAATGCACAGTGAGTTCTATGAATTCTGATGTATCTTTCTCTGCTTCTGATTTACCTATATGTACTATTTACCCTTTGGCAAAACAGAAAAGACTTCCATTTCCTAATGAAAATCATGTTTGTTCTTCAATTTTTGATCTTATTCATTATGATATCTGGGGCCCTTTTTCTGTACCTTCTTTGAATGGATTCAATTATTTCCTTACTATTGTTGATGATTGCAGTAAATGTACTTGGGTCTATTTAATGATTTACAAATCTGATACACATAAAATCTTACATTCTTTTTTTAATTTTGTTGAAACTCAATTTCACACTAAAATCAAGTTAAAATAGACCCGTGTTTGCATCTGTATGACTAGATTAATTAAGCTATTTGTTTAAGGATCAGTTGAAGCTTTTATCTAGGAGGATGAAATATGAATTGCTCAAAAATGATAGAGAAGTCTCATAAGTCTTAAAAGCTGATTCACATAAAAATCAATAGATTCCAAGTGATTAAGATCAAAATACAATATGATGATTCTGATTTATGAATTCGTGATTATTCAAATATGATAAATTTAATTTAGTACCTTAAAAAATTATAAATATATAATCCAAAGACTTTGAACCTCTAAAGTCTTAAAAGAGAGTTTTGGAGACTTCGTTTTCCTTATCTAGAGTTTTGAGAGTCTCTCTTATGAACTTTTCAATTTAGATAAATTATTTCTAATTTTCCACAATAAAGTTGAATAGATTTATAATGTGTTAGAATCTTGACATACAAGTGAAGAATTCAAAATTCGTTTAATTGAATAGGAGACATCAATATCAAACATTGTATACACAGGGTCTTCATTGCTCATGGTGTGAAAAATTTTTGAAGGACTAAGGCTGGGTTTGGATCCAGCTTATTCTAGTTGCGTTCACGTTTTGCTTTCTTTTTTTTTTTGGTTCTGCTGGGGGGACAAAAGGGGCAGGCGTGCATTGTGCACGCACTGTTCACGTACTTTTTTAACAATTTTTTATTAAAAATGGGTCTCGTAGCACTATTCACACGTTTAAAAATTATTTTGCTACAGTGTCTTCAGTTTTCAGTTTTCAGCAATAAGCTTTATCCAAACGGACCCTAAATGTCCAATAGAAAAAGATCTGTTAAATTATGATCAATGACTTAGAAATGTGGAACAATTTTTATATACTTTGAGTTTTGAATCCACATGTTGTTTGGAATGTGACAGACAACTAAATTCGTAGGGAGTTCTTTTAAGAGATTCAAAATTGTCCATGAACTTAATACTAATCCAAGTATTTGGTAAGTGTGTATCCAAACTACAATTAATACTGATGGTATGGACTACCTGCATTTTCAATTAATTAAAGAAATAAAAAAGCGGAATTGAACCCACAGTTCTTTCACGGTCAGGGTCTTGCTGAGTTGCATGTGCTATGCAAGAGAAATTAATGAGATTTACCAAAGATACATATGTAAGTCTCAATCGTTTATAATGGGTACATCATATAATATATCCATAAAATGTGTACTCAATTTGTCAAAAACATTGAAAAATATTGATTCACTTTTGAAACCCATGCTGAAACCTAGGGCAATGAACTCTTGATAAAATCTAACCAATTTGATTTGCATTAGCCACCTATTTAACTAACAATTTCTTCTCAAATCAAGTTGATTATGTACAAAGAATCGGTGATTGCTTCATAATTTGACGAGATAATATTCAGGTTGGTACCATATTAATTAGGATCGGTGAGAAATGATTTTTGTGCTAGCGGATCCTTGAAACAATTAGATTGAAGACAGTTAACGTCTTCCGAATTTAGCAATACCATGGATGCATTGCGATCAATTGTTACCAGGGAGATTGATCAATGTAATGTACATTTCCAGATAAGGTATACTACTTTTTAATGAATCAATTATTTTCATGAACTAAAATTTGATTTTACAATATTAAAACAACGAAATAAAATTACAAATTGGATTGCCTGGACGGTCATATGAAGAAACACCATTCATATATGCCAATTGAGTGAAGTAACTAATAATATAGGTATTAACCGGCACAAAGATGATATAGAAATCATCAAAATATTTATTAACATGATCACATGATATTTGCACTAAATATTAAGAATCTTACAGCATTTACTCACAACAAAACAAGACCCTTAAAGTTTGTAACTTTTGTGATCTAGGAATTGAAAATACCTAATTCTCCATTGCTTATTCCATAGTAAAGGACCACATACACTCCAAAACCCAACCGCAAAGCCAAGTGCCATACTCACATAGAACCAATCCACTTCAACTCCACCAGTGTATTTACTCCCTTTGTTTTCACTGTTGGGTCTTACACCATTTATAAAACAATTATCAGTAAGAGGTGGTCCACAGAGCTTGTTTCCAAAATACTGGATGCATAAAAAAGAGAGTTTTGGAAACTTCATTGTCGTTGTTCAAAGTCTTTAGAGTCTCTCTCACACTGGCAGATCTTTTCAATTTAGAAAAATTGTTTCTAATTTTCTTCACAGATCCTTTGAGTAGACTTATAATGTGTCAAGATCTTGACAAACAATATTTGTGCAAAGAATTCAACATTCATTTAATTGAATAGGAGACATCAATATTTAATATCATTTACAAAGGGTCTTCATTGTTGATGGGTGAAAATTTTGTGACATACTAAATCTCCAAAAGAAAAGGATTTATTAAAATGTGCCAGAATCAATTTTTTTTTGTATGGAGTAGTATAAGCATCTTTGATTTATAAAAAGAAAAGGATTTATTAAAATGTGCCAGAATCAATTATTTTTTGTATGGAGCAGTATAAGCATCTTTGATTTTATTTATTTATTGTTTTAGTTGTTTTGGTTTAAATTGATTTATATACTGTTAATTAAATTTGATGGTTTAGATTGCAATTCTCCTAATATTTCAAAATTTGTTATAAATTGCGGGTTGATTTGGTCAGCTCTTCTTGTTTTTAATGAATTTTATGTAATTTGCTGGGGTTTGGTTCAACTTTTCTTATTTTTGAGACACTAAAAGAAAAATAACATTTAATTTAAAAAATGAGTGTTGTGTCTCTAATTTACTGGGTTGAAAATGAAATGCTTAATTATTATTATTATTATTATTATTATTTTTTTTTTTTTTTTGTATAAATGGATGATTGAGTGTAGGCTGTATAGCTATTGCTCTTGTATTGGTAGTAGAGATTGTTTGGAATTATTTGAATGGTGTTTTAAGAATGGTTAAATAGATTGTTTGTGTTAAAGAATGATTTCTTTTTAGTTTCAATTGCATTTAGTTTCTTTGTTGCTACTTGATAATATTAATTGTGATCAATGTCTTAGAAACGTGGAACAATTTTAATATACTTTTGAGTTTTGAATCCACATGTTCTTTAGAATGTGCAATTTGTAAGAGTTGCTGCAATAGTTTGTAGCAAATCTTGCTCTAATCCTCCTTTCACTCGCCTTTGTACGTGTTTGTTTCTTTAAAAAAAAAAAAACCTTTTGCTCCAAACTTCGTACTAGTAACTAATCCAAGTACGTTGGTATGTGTGTATCCAAATTACAATTAATACTGATGGTATGTCTACCTGCATTTTCAATTTTTTAAGAAACAAGAAAATAGAATTGAACTCACAATTCTTTCATGGTCAGGGTCTTGCTACCTTGCATGTGCCCCCTCTACCTACATCATTATGTTTCTGATTCTTTAAGTATTAAGTAAATTGCCTAGTTGTCATTTTCCTCAAAAAAAAAAAAAAAAAAAAAAAAACTACTGATAAAATTTAACCAAACATAATTCAATTTGATTTGCATTAGCCACCTATTCATTTAACTAACAATTTATTCTCAAATCAAGTTGGTTATGTACAAAGAATTGGTAATATTTAGGTTGGTACCATATTAAAAAATTAATTAGGGCTTGTTATTGATAAGTTGATAACCAATTGGTTAACAAAAAACGTTCGATTCTACAAGTGGGGTGAAGCCAAATTATGATTGTCCCTAGTATGAAGTATACAACTATACATCATTAACTGTGTAGAGAATCAGATTTATTCGAATTCATTGTAAATGTACATAGAAATGGAATCTATATTTTTAATTGCTTCACTGTTCTTTTCAAGCCACAGGATATGGAAAATTTAATTTAGGTTTCGTGGATTGCAATCAATGTATTATCGTAAAATCAAATTCCTAATATCGGGAATGATTTTGCTTGAGGGATTAATAATTGGAAAACAAACTTCAACCTAAAAAACGTGCAGCTTCATACACAACCGTTGGAACTTTTTATAAAAACCTTTAAAATAATGTTGCTCAAAAACTAAATATAAACGAATATCTTATTGCTTTTTTGGCAAATATAATATATACATTCTCTTAAAGACTTTCGCTCAACTAGTGAGATTGGAGCAATCATGTCTTATGTTTTTTTTATTATTGGGAAATCTATTTTTTCTATATAAGAATAAAAGATAGGTCATTTTTCAGCTGAGCCTCTCTAACAATCTCTATTAAAGTTCTATCATAATCTTTTTTTTTTTTAAGAAGAAGTCCTGTCATAACTCATAACCTGAAGCTAGAGCCATCTCATATATCCAATACATAAATGAAATTATTTTCACCACATCATCTATATAGCTCAAATTTTGACTCTAATTGCTTTAAAACCAATTTATTTCAACGATTCCCCAAAAAATGCCATAGTCCCTCAAGCAAACCATGTGCTTTAATTATAAAATATGAAATACATTAAAATTTACCAATGAGAGTGAGAGGATTTGAATCCTGAATATCTTTATTGAAAATTTTAAAAGATATAAGTAAGCTACAAGACCCTTAACATTGATCTTACCAATATACTAACTAAGTTCTATTAATGTATGCCCTTAAAAATTTTGTTAATGGACAATTTTCAAAAAGTTTTTATACCACTTTTAGAAGAAAGAAATTTATAAAGCTATAAAAAAAATTTAGTTGCTTTTTTTTTCTCATAAAAAATTTCTAAAATATCTTTTAAATCAAAACTTTTAAGACATCCGTTAACTTTTCTCATACTAATTACAATAACAGCTTGTCCAGCACAATCAAAAAGAGGAATTATTGCTCAGTTATGTGTAAATCAAGAAGAATTAACACCCACATTGAAGAAACTTACTTCATTGATGAAGTGTAGTGAAGATGAAACTTAATGCAATTAAACCAAAAGACATCCATCTTGGCAAAGGATTTCCATTATAAATACACAATATTTCCACTATTAATTCCATTCCAACAATCTCTCCAACCAAAACAAGAGGGATTATCATCTTCATTCACCATGGCAAGAGCTAGTTTCACTGTCTTCTTGGTCTTTTTTTTGGCTAGTGGAGCAGCTATGATTGTGTATGGACTAACAACCGAAGACATTAATAATGAAAAAAAGTATGCCAAGTGCCCAGGTGTGGACGTATGCGATGATGCTGTGTTTTATAATGTATTTAGGAATGAGACTAGAATTTTCACCAATGAGTGTTGTCGTAGACTAGTGGATAGGGGAAGACGTTGTTTTGATGAATATGTAATTTCATGTCTTTCAGAGGATGAAAAAATGCCCGATGATTTGAGAGACCCATCTGTCCAATTTCCCAAGAGTAAGCAAATATGGGATAAGTGTGTCTCGGTTGTTCAGTATTTGGGTCTGTAAATTATTTATGTTTGTTGAGTATGTATCACTGTTTGTTATCACTACCATCTTCGAATAAAGTATAAAAATTATTTCTATTAATATTTGTTTGTCTTATCAACTTAATAATGTATAATGTATATATATGCTCTTCTAATTTTGACTCCATCTTTTACAATGCATTTTTGTTCTTTTCTAATCAAGGTCAAAATTTTATGAAAATAATAGTGTATTTTTCATGGCTTCCCCCCTTTTTCACCGAAAGGGAAAGCAAACTACCTAAAACCCAAAATGACATATTTAATAGGACTTTTACTATCAAACAAATGTTAACATAATATTAGTTTATCAAAAACAAAATGTTAACATAATATTATTGTTCCAGATCCAAAAAAAATAAAAATGTTATTATTTTTTTCATCATAGTGCAGAATTGATTACATTGTTTATAGATCACTAGAAAACCTTTTTTTTTTTTTTTTGAAGAAATTATTAGGCATATATCATAAGAAAAAGAAAAAGTTGAGAATTGCATTGTTATTTTCTTAGATTACATTAGTAATAATTATGATTTTGTTGGATTTAACTAAAAGGGTAATAGATTGGGGTATTTGCTCATTTTCCAAACATAGAGGAAGAAGTTGGTTAGTTTTAAAAATAAGGTAGGAATTGAGAACTACCCAAAAGATAGAGGGAGAAAGTACTTTTTTCTCATTAATAAACTATGCCATATTTATTATTTAGTGTATATATATATATATATATATATATGTCAGCTAATTTTCCTATTCTTCATAATTTCATTTCCCTTCATTTAAGTTGTTAATATTCTAGCTAGCTAGCAACTTTATATATATTTATTTATATATATATATATGCATAGATATTATAAGCTCTAAATTTGGCTCTAATTTCTTTATAAATCAAATTTATTCCCATTTCTACCCAATGATTACCTTAATCCCTCTAACTGCCACGTGCAATTTTAGCGTTTGCGTATGAGCGTATTTTTTTTATATCATCCCTTTCATATAGGCATCTGTTTCTCAATTTTTTTTTTTTTTAAATTACCATAATCCCTCAACCCCAAGCGAACCATTCTCTTTGATAGGAATATGATAAATTGATAATACGTTAATTGAAAATCCACTATATTCAACAATTTTCCCCGGCCGTCGTATCGTATAGCTTAATTAATAGAACGGTGAAACAACCAAAGACATAGATTCCATTTCCTTGTATATGTAACCGTGGAGTATGCAACTTCATCCACAATTTAGCCACAAAATCACAATACAACATTTTAATATTTTAAAAACCTCTAACATAAATTACTCAAAAAGTTAAATAAAGGACGATGGTCTACTTGAAATTCACTGGATGGGCTTTGGGAAGTTGTTAAGGAATGCATCAGCCAACATTTTTCCAAGTTGAACCTGGGCTGGAGTTGATAGGTGTAGCCTATCTACTTCAAGTGGCAGACCTTTTGCATCAACGGTTTTTAGGTTTGGGAGGTCATTTTCCAGCTGAACTGCTCTAACAATTTCTTCTAGAGTGCTGTTATAACCTGAAGCTAGAGCCACCTATACATCCAACACACAAAATTTTTAGATGATCCATCCAACACACAAAATAAAATATATAATTTCACCACTTTCAAACAAGATTTGCTTCAAATCAAAAACAAATAAATAAATGGAATAAAAAAAACATTTATACCTGTATTATAGGGAGATTAGGACAGTTCAGATCACTTCTGATGTTAGTAAAGAAATTATAGAGCCTTTCTTTATACATATTGGCATCGGTTTGATCTTGAGTATCAGATTCCCCTTGATACCATAGAAGTGCTTCGATTTTTCCACCACTCCTCAAGGAAGCATCAGCTCTTTCCACCAACTGTTTGTAATTATCAGAACCCTTGGCCCATTGAGTGATATTGGTCCCTCCAATGGCACAGGGCACAAGACCAATCACCCCAAAGTTGGGGTCCTTTGCCAAAAGCTCATGAGCAAATGGCATGCCCGGTCCAACTCCACAGACCTTTGTATGGTCAATGTCTTTGTGAAGAGGCTCATGAGCTACAACCCAGGTCTTGTTAACACTGAGTCGTAGAATGAAAGGGCTGGGAGTGCTCTCTGGGGGGATTACCGTGTTCCATGAATTGTTGTTAACCCCACCACGCCCAGCCATGTTGCTTTGCCCAGCCAAAAGAAATATCTTTGTGGGGCTGAGTTCTTGGGATTGAACAAAAGAGAAGGCCAGAAGAAATGCTAGAAAAATGTTAAGAGACATTGTTTCCAAGAGAGTAGGGCGCTAGAAAGGTCGTAAATTCAAGAGGTGTCGGCGAACAAAGAAGTACAAGGCTTTTTGGCAGAAGGCTCTCAAAGCTTGGAACTTTGACGCAAAGCTGCTTTGCTTCTTATAGGAGAGTATGGCAAAGCGGCTTTTAATATTTTGTATTTACGAAACTTTGGAACGTGAAAATTTACTCACCAACACCAATTAAAAGACCTATAGTGGTCCCCCATCAGCTTTGCATTTTTTGGTTAGAGTTGGTAATTGGTCTATTTAAATGAGCATTTCAGGGCTACAAGCACAAGGTCATCTTGCTGATCTTGTAGTCCAGACCAATTAAAATGAGACACCTAAGAGAAATGCTGATACCATTTAACAGAAAACCAAGGCAGCAGTCGAGTTAGTGTGTTGCTATTTTATTAGGTTCGAATTCAATTCTCAGCCCTTCAATTAACCCAACCACCTGTGCTGTTGCCGACGTCACTACTATCCAGTAAGTTTTCTGTTTCTCTCTCTCTATCATTTTCTTTAATTAATTTATTTTAATGATCTCTTTTTGGTTGCAGGAAAAAAAAGGAGGAATGAAAGCACTGTTTTGTGGGATTCAAGGATTGTGCTGATCTGGTCTTTATCAGAAGCTATGGCATTTATGGGTTTTTCAGCTAGATGTCTTGAATCTATTGGCTTGGACTATAAGTTTCAAGCTTGGTGTCCTTGTTGTGTTGCAGGACTGCAGGACTAGGTAAGAATAACGTTCAAAAATCATAATTAACGTGCAGACCAAATAGCCCGAATTTCCACCTTGAAAAGAATAAAAATATTACTACAACTAAAGCGATGAAGGGGACGTTATTGTTAATGAGGTCACATGTAAAATTTATGAATTCGAAAAATGTCATTCTCTCTACTCAATGCTTCCTCCATTCCTCTCCATCAATGATGTACGATGCAGCTGGCATGACTACAAAACAAACTAATTGGACAGAAAAGTGACACTCTTTTTTATGTTTATTTTTGGATGGGGAAGCTTTTTTAGGCTTATAAAGCATCAAGTTAGTCCATACTTGGGTAAGGCCTATCTAGTGAGTGAGCCCAATCCACAAAACCAGTCCAGATAAAATACCACCATGATGGGTTTGTGTTTTTTTCATAAATGGTAATGCAAAAAACTCAGAATAAAAATAGGACAAGTATAACTTGGAATGAATATCTCTACTACCAAATTTTCACTCTCTCACTTGGCTCCCTCAACAACCTAACCTAGAACTAGAATATTCTAGAAGATAAATATCATCTCGTTTGTTAAAATGCCATGAAAAATAAACTATTGGTTTTATAAGATTTTTATCTTGATTAGAAAAGGTAAAAAAAAACCACCAGTGTAAAATTTGGAATTAAATCATAAGAACGTGTCTATTATGTTGATAACTTTGATAAGAAAAAAACAAATATTAGAAATTTTAATACTTTATTTGAGTATGGTAGTCATACATACTAGAAAAACATAGCATAACTTAATATTCTTTTGGAGGAGCAAGCAATTCTCTTTCTCAAAAAACAAAAAATGGAGCAAATGAATTTGATCCGACAGCCAAAACACATTTATCCCATATTCTCTCACTCAAGGGTAATTGGACAGGAAAATTTTTCAAATAAGTGGGAATTGTTTCATCTCCTGTAAGGTTTGAAACCACAAATTCATCAAAGCAACGTCGTCCCCTATCCACTATTCTTTTACAACACTCATAGGTGAAAAGTCTCCTTTGATCCTTAAATAAATTGAAAAATACAGTATCATCACATATGTCCACACCTGGGCACTTTGCATACTTTTTCTCATTAGCAATGTCTTCGGTTGTTAGTCCATGTACCACCATAGCTGCTTCACTACCCGAGAATAAGACCAATAAGACAATGAAGCTATAAGATCTTGATGACATGGTGAATGAAAATGACAATCCCTCTTGTTTTGGTTGGAGAGATTTTTGGAATGAAATTAATTTGTAGAAATATAATTTCTTTTGGTTTTTAACTGCATTATGTTACATCTTAGTTTAATGCAAGTCATCAACGAAGTAAGTTTCAATAATGTGGGTATTAATTACCTTGATTTACACACAAGTTATCAGTAATTCCTCTCATTTGTAGAAGTCATTTCCTTATTATGTGAGTGTGTGTGTGAATGTATAATGCATGTGCAATTAACATCATCTCACGTCATCAATCAACAAGTTTTGATACATTTTACTATATATTAAATGGCTGTAATTTACACTTGTATGCTCCTCCTTCTAACAGTTTAATGCTGAACTAGCTAGACTTTTCATGTCATCGATTCACTGTATACACCATTTCAGCATCATGAGAATGTTTGCATTAATCTTCATTTAGACATTAGGAGTTTTTTTTTTTTTTGGGTTAGAAGGAGGTATATGTTTGTGAGGTGGAAACTATTTTCCAAGCAGTAGAGTACTAGTTTTACTTTCTTCCAAATAATGAAATAAAATATATAATGATATATGTCTACTATGTAGATTAAATGTGGCTTGATAATATAGTTGACATTTTTCTGATTTGCTTGAAAGTCCAATCATCATTCCACATTTAAGTTATTTAGTAGACATATATCAATATACATTTTAGGCCATTTTTTGGACCCTAGAAAATAACCCCTCACATCAAAATTATATACCCCTTCTCTATTTAAATTTTTTTTTGAAGCATTCCCTCCACTTAAATCAAGTTTCAGCATATATATCAGACCTTTCCCCCAAAACATATAGAGTATGGAATACTCACCATCTTGAAACAATGATTGGAATTGTTTTTTATTTTTTTTAGTTTTTTGCTTTATTAAAGTAGGAGGATGGATTTATAATAGGAGTATGAAATGTCCATCAAGTGGTTTATAACCATATCAATTACATGCTTTCATAATAAAAACATGAGTGTATAACTGTATATGCATGACAAATCATAAAAATCCTATTTTTTTTCGCTAATGAATTTATGTGCTATGTAATTCTTTCTCATTAATATTAAAAATTATTTTAATCCACTCTTTGAGTAATTTTCTTTTGTTTTAGTTTTCTTAATTGTAGTTTTAATAAATCCGTCAAGGTTGTTATAATCATATTCCTTTTTTTTTTTTTTTTAATAGAGTTGTTTATAATCATGCCATTCACATGCTTTGTGGTGACTCTGGTGTGTACATATTGAGTACACGACCAAATCATAAAAATCCTTTTGGTGTTTCTTTTCTTTTACTTTTACTTTTACTTTCTAGGCAGGCTATGCTTTAAATGGTTTTGTGTGATGTAAAAATATTTTATAATGGTTGAATTTAGTTAAATAATATTCTAGATATTTTTATTTCAGATTAAATTAACTTGACCTACTTAATTTAGCGCCCTTGTACCTTATCACATAAACAAAATCTGTCACATAATTATTGAAGAAAGCAAAGCTATAATTCTGTGCTAGAGCTTCTTCAACAGTTTGCAGAACCTTTAAAGAATAGATTTCTTTTTAATGAAGATTTTATGTATTAAGAATATAGATTTACATACAATAGTCACTTAATTTTTTTTTCTTTTTTTTTTTTACGAAATAAGATCTTAAACTCTTTGGAAAAGCAAGACTGATACTTTGAGTAGACTTATAAATATGATAAGTCTGATCTTTTCTGATCTTAAACTCTTTCGAAATATGATAAATATGATTCTGTTCTTTTCAATTTAGAAAAATTGTTTCTAATTTTCCACGCTGATACTTTGAGTAGACTTATAATGTGTCAGAATCTTGACAAACATGTACAATATTTGTGCAAAGAATTCAACATTCATTTAATTGAATAGGAGAAATCAATATTTAATATCATTTACAAAGGGTCTTCATTGTTGATGGGTGAAAATTTTGTGACGTACTAAATGTCCAAAAGTAAAGGATTTGTTAAAATGTGTCAGAATCAATTATTTTTTGTATGGAGCAATATAGGCATCTTTGATTTTATTTATTTATTGTTTTCGTTTTTTTGGTTTAAATTGATTTATATACTGTTAATTAAATTTGATGGTTTAGATTGCAGTTCTCCTAATATTTCACAATTTGTTATAAATTGCGGGTGGATTTGGTCAGCTCTTCTTGTTTTAAGAAAGTTTAAGTAATTTGCTGGGGTTTGGTTCAACTTTTCTTATAATTGAGACACCTAAAGAAAAATAGCAGTTAATTTAAAAAATGGGTGTTGTGTCTCTAATTTACTAGGTTGAAAATGATATGCTTAGTTTTTTTATTTATTTTTTTTTTATATCTAAAAAGGGATGATTGAGTATAGGCTGTATAGCTATTCCTCTTGTATTGGTAGGAGAGATGGTTTGGAATTATTTGAACGGTGTTTTAAGAATGGTTGAACAGATTGTTTGTGTTAAAGAAGGATTTCTTTTTAGTTTCAATTGCATTTAGTTTCTTTGTTGCTACTTGATAATATTAATTGTGATCAATGTCTTAAAAATGTGGAAAAATTTTAATATACTTTTGAGTTTTGAATCCACATGTTGTTTAGAATGTGCAATTTACAGGAGTTGCTACAATAGTTTGTAGCAAATCTTGCTCCAAACCTCCTTTCACTCTCCTTTGTGTGTGTTTGTTTCTAAAAAAAAAAAAACTCTTGCTCCAAACTTCATGCTAATCCAAGTACGTTGGTAAGTGTGTATCCAAATTACAATTAATACTAATGGTATGCTCTACTTGCATTTTCATTTTTTAAGAAACAAAAAGGTGGAATTAAACTCACAATTCTTTCATGGTCAGGGTCTTGCTGACTTGCATTTGCCCCCTCTACCTACATCATTATGTTTCTGATTCTTTAAGTAAATTGCCGAGTTGGCACTTTCCTCAAAAAAAAAAATCCTGATAAAATTTAACCAAACATAATTCAATTTGATTTGCATTAGCCACCTATTTATTTAACTAACAACTTCTTCTCAAATCAAGTTGATTATGTACAAAAAATTGGTAATATTCAGGTTGGTACCATATTAAAATATTAATTAGGGCTTGTTATTGATAAGGTTTTTTTTTTTTTTTTGAGAAACTTGTTATTGATAAGTTGACAACCAATTGGCCAACAAAAAACGTACGATTCTACAAGTGGGGTGAAGCCAAATTATGATTGTCCCTAGTATGTAGTATACAACTATACATAATTAACTGTGTAGAGAATCACATTAATTTATTCGAATTCATTGTAAATGTACATAGAGATGGAATCTATATTTTTAATTGCTTCACTGTTCTTTTCAAGCTACACGATATGGAAAATTGAATCTAGGTTTCGTGGATTGCAATCAATGTATTATCGTAAAATCAAATTCCTAATATCGGGAATGATTTTGCTCGAGGGTTTAATGATTGGAAAACAAACTTTAACCTAAAAAAAGTGCAGCTTCATACACAACCGTTGGAACTTTTTATAAAAACCTTTAATATAATATTGCTCAAAAACTAAATATAAACGAATATCTTATTGCTTCCTTGGCAAATATAATATATATTCCTGATCATTTCTTAATGAATTTAGCTCAACTAGTGAGATTAGAGCAATCATAGTAAGTACAAATCCTATCTTATCTTTTTTTTATTATTGGAAAATCTATTTTTTCTATATAAAAATAAAAGATAGGTCATTTTTCAGCTGAGCCTCTCTAACAACCTCTATTAAAGTTCTATCATAACCTTTTTTTTTTTTAGAAGAAGTGCTGTCATAACTCATAACCTGAAGCTAGAGCCATCTTGTATATCCAACACACAAATGAAATTATTTTCACCACATCATCTATATAGCTCAAATTTTGACTCTAATTGCTTTAAAACCAATTTATTTCAACTTTTCCCCAAGAAATGCCATAGTCCCTCAAGCAAACCATGCGCATTAATTATAAAATATGAAATACATTAAAATTTACCAATGAGAGTGGGAGGATTTGAATCATGAATATCTTTATTGAAAATATTAAAAGCTATAAATAAGCTACAAGACCCTTAGCATTGATCTTACCAATACTAAGTTCTATTAATGGATGCCCTTAAAAAATTTGTTAATGGACAATTTTCAAAAAGTTTTTATACCACTTTTATAGGAAAGAAATTTAAAAAGCTATAAAAAAAATTTAGTTGCTTTTTTTTTCCTCATAAAAAATTTCTAAAATAATTTTTAAATTAAAACTTTTATGGCATCCGTTAACTTTTCCCATACTAATTACAATAATAGCTTGTCCTGCACAATCAAAAAGAGGAATTATTGCTCAGTTATGTGTAAATCAAGAAGAATTAACACCCACATTGAAGAAACTGTAAAGATGAAACTTAATGCAATTAAAACCAAAAGAAATCCATCTTGGCAAAGTATGCATGTGTTTGATAATGTATTTAAGAATGAGACTAGAATTTTCACCAATGAGTGTTGTCGTAGAATAGTGGATAGAGGAAGACGTTGTTTTGATGAATATGTGATTTCATGTCTTTCAAAGGATGAACAAATGCCCACTGATATTATGAACCCATCTGTCCAATTTCCCAAGAGTAAGCAAATATGGGATAGGTGTGTCTTGGTTGTTCAGTATTTGGGTCTTTAAATTATTTATGTTTGTTGAGTATGTATCACTATTTGTTATCACTACCATCTTCGAATAACGTATAAAAATTTCTATTAGAATTTGTTTGTCTTATCAACTTAATAATGTATAATGTATATGCTCTTCTAATTTTGACTCCATCTTTTACAATGCATTTTTGTTCTTTTCTAATCAAGGTCAAAATTTTATGAAAATCATAGTGAATTTTTCATGGCTTCCCCCCTTTTTCACCGAAAGGGAAAGCAGACTTCCTAAAATTGAAAATGACATATTTAATAGTACTTTGACTATTAAACAATGTTAACATAATATTATTGTTCCTGATCCAAAAATAAAAAATGTTATTAGTTTTTTTCATTAGAGTGCAGAATTGATTACATTGTTCATGGATCACTAGATAACCATTTTTCGAAGAAATTATTAGCCGTAGATCATAAGGAAAAGAAAAGGTTGAGAATTGCATTGTTATTTTCTTAGATTACATTAGTAATAATTATGATTTTGTTGGATTTAATTGAAAGGTTAATAGATTGGGGTATTTGCTTATTTTTCAAAAATAGAGGAAAAAGTTAGTTTTAAAAATAATGTGAGGAATTGAGAATTACCCAAAAAATAGAGGAAAGTACTTTTTCCTCATAAATAAATTATGCCATATTTATTATTTAGTGTGTGTTTGTGTGTGTGTGTGTGTATATATATATATATATATATATATAAATGTATGCCAATTTTCCTTTTCTTTTAATAATTTTATTTTGATTCATTTAAGTTGTTAATATTCTAGCTAGCTAGCAACTTTTAGATATATCGTAAGGAAAAATTCTTTCTAATATTCATTGACATTATAACATATATAGGCTCTAAATTTGGCCCTAAATTCTTTATAAATCGAATTTATTCCCATTTCTACCCAATGATTACCATAATCCCTCAACCTCAAGCAAACCATTCCCATTATTAGGAATATGATAAACTGATAATACATTAATTGAAAATCCACTATATTCAATTTAATTTTCCCTGTCGTATCGTATAGCTTAATTAAAAATTTAAAAGAACGGTGAACCAACCAAAAACAAAGATTCCATTTCTTTGCATATTTAACCGTGGAGTATGCAACTTGATCTGTAGTTTGGACACAAATCACAATACAACATTTTTATATTTTATAAAGCTCTGACACAAATTGCCCAAAAAGTTAAATAAAGGACAATGGTCTACTTGGAATTCATAAAGAACCATCATCATGGTTTAGAAAACAGAAATTCAAATCCTAGCATTCTAGTGAGTTGCAAAGGAACTCAGTTGTGGTCACTGGATGGGCTTTGGGAAGTTGTTAAGGAATGCGTCAGCCAACATTTTTCCAAGTTGAACCTGGGCTGGGGTTGATAGGTGTAGCAAATCTCGTTCAAGTGGCAGACCTTTTGCATCAACGGTTTGTAGGTTTGTGAGGTCATTTTCCAGCTGAACTGCTCTAACAATTTCTTCTAGGGTGCTGTTAAAACCTGAAGCTAGAGCCACCTATACATCCAACACACAAAATAAAATATATAATTTTACCACACCACATGACTTTGCCGAACTCTAAATAAACCCACTTTCAAACAAGATTTACTTCAAATTAAAAACAAATAAATAAATGGAATAAAAAAACCATGAGCAAAAGGCATGCCCGGTCCAACTCCACAGACCTTTGTATAGTCAATGTCTTTGTGCAGAGGCTCATGAGCTACAACCCAGGTCTCGTTTGCACTGAGTCGTAGGTAGAATGAAAGGGCTGGGAGTGCTCTCTGGGGGATAATCATGTTCCACGTGTGGTTAACTGTTAACAACACATGGAACATGGTTATCCTCCCAGAGAGCTAGAAAGCTCTTAAATTCAAGAGGTGTCGGCGAACCAAGAAGTACTAGGCTTTTGGCAGAAGGTTCTCAATCTCACAGCTCTTATAGAAGAGTTTGGCAAAGCGGCCTTTAATATTTTATCATGTTCCATGAGCATTTCAGGACTACAAGCACAAGGCCACTAGTAGTCCGGACCAATTAAAATGAGACACCTAAGAGAGAGTGCTAATATTATTTAACAGAAAATCAAGTCAGCAATAGAGTAAACGGCGTGTTTAGTGTGTTGCTATTCTGTTAGGTTCGAATTCAATTCTCAGCCCTTCAATTAACCGGATTGAGATCCCGTGCAATACCTAGGGTATTGCACGGGGTGCAATAGTTTTAATCTCAGCCCTTAATTTAATCTAATGCACATAAATATGACACGTCATAAAGACACGTCACCGATCCGCGTGAAACAAATTTTTCCCATTCCTCCTTTACTCTTTTCTGTACCCATTTCAGCATCCCCAAATTAAAAAAAAAAACTCTCCCTTTCTCTCTTCCATCACATCTTTCTGTAGGACTCCATGGCTGGATCTCCACGAATTCCATTGCTCAATCTCATGGCTACAGCTAGCAGCCACCATGTCCGCTCCACCAATTCCGGCGATGGTTCCGGTAAATTTCCTTTGTCTCTCTTTGATTTTTCATTCTCTAGCATACTCATGTCTCTCTCTCATCTTGGATTCTCTCTCTGTTTTCTGGTTCTCTCAAGCCCAGCCAGGACTGATCTCCTTGCACCCACACCGTTGTTGTTGGAGTTGCTTATCATTGGTGTCACTTTGACAACCTCCATACCCTGACCGTGCTCCAAGTCTCCATCAGATCTTTCCCTAGGACTCCATGGCTGGATCTCCACGGACTCCATTGCTCAATTTCCATGGCTACAACTAGCAGCCACCATGTTCCGCTCCACCAATTCCAGTGCTGGTTTCGGTAAAGTTCCTTTGTCTCTCTCTTTGATTTTTCGTTCTTTTAATTTTCTCAACCAAAAAAAAAAAAAAAAGATTTTTTTGCACCCACACTACCGCCAGCTACGGTGCGTATAGATGGTGTTTACATCATTGGTGGCCGCCTGTACACCTCTCTTTCTCTTTATTGTCTATTCTCTTTTTATTTGCTTTTTAGAAATGACCGAAACCCCTTAGCTATCATTTTGTTTCAGTTTTTATTAGTGACTAGATTTCCTTGTGCATAAAGCTTGATGATTTGCTTGGGTTTGAAAAATGGAGGTTTTTGGATACAGCCGAATGTGCTGTGATTGAAGGGAAAGTCATTATGAAATTTCTCACACTTGTTATTTTCCTAAATTGCAGATGGGTATCTTGCGTGTTGTAGTCGTATTGACTATGCAGATGTGTATTTTGCATGTTGTAGTTCATTTTGAAGGTATAAACTGTGGCTCTTGATGGGCTAACTTGAGGGGAAAATTTTTGCTTGCTTGAATTGTTACCAATCATACTTTACAAGTTTAGCCCAAATTTTAAGTAGTCAATTTAGATTTTTATATGTTAAGGCCTCCCTAAATATTCTGGGTTTTTGGTTCAAAAGAATGTTTGAAAATTTGGTGATGTGTTTTTTCTTTTAATAAATCTTCAAATATTTCTAGATGAACTTTAATTCTTGGGCATTTCAATGTTATATAGATATGTTACTGATTTATGAACTCTAATTCTAATTAGGCATTTCTAAGTTATACAAATATGGTATTGATCTATACAATAAAGCAGAAATTGCATTTAGATTTAGGCACAATTGAGCTTATGAAAAAGAGTTTGTTTTATGCATTTATCCCCTTTTATTGTGGCCAAAGCTCATATGGATTAATAACTATGTCTCTTGTTTTCTTGTTAACAGGATAAAATGTTTTAATGCATTTCATGATCTATATATTTTTTGAGTTAAAAGATAGAAAAATTGTATTGATATGTTGAAAGAAAGTATACAAAATAAAAAACTGGTATCCTCTAATAAGACCATCGAATAAAACAGAGAACCAATTCAGTAAAGAGCATAGCACCTAAGACACATTACATGACAGTGCTACATAAAGAAAAGCTTGACATAAAGATTGCTAATAATTTGAGGTGTTGGTGCTTTGCCAGGAAAATAGTAGCTCTAACAAAGATGGCCTTCGGTTGTAACTTGTAACTGAAGTTTTTCAAAGTAGAATGTTATGTCTAAAGAAAGAAGTGCACCGCTGAAAGGGAGAAGATTAGGTGGAAAGACTTGGCATTGTGGATAGCTTTTGCTGTGGGTGGATAGCTATTGCATTTGAAATTCGTATTTGAATTACTATGGAGTTGCTATTGCATTTGTATTTGAATTATTGTTATTTGGATAAAGCTATATCTAATTTGGTATTTGTATATAAGTTTCCAAGAAGTTGAGTACTAGGATTATCTGTTAGTATTTTGAATATTCATAGGAATATCTATTGTTATCTGTTTGTTCCCAGTCATAGCATAGAACCTGTTACAAGCATTCCATGATGTAATGAAGCCATTTCTTGTTGTGGCTACGTATTTTCAGTATCAGTGAAACATTGAATGTATTTTCTATTTTAACACTAGGTAGTTTCATTGTTCATTTACAAAAACTTTTACAAGGATTTAGTGTACACACCAAGAAAAATGTAATAAAATTTAGCTATTTTTTTCCTGATATTGGTTTGAGAGTGTAATAAAATGTAATTGATTGTGTGCCTTTGTATTTCTATATCTTGTAATGCTTCAAATTGAACAATTTTGATGTTGCCTATATGGTCATGAATTGATGCAAGAGTTTGATCCAATAACAAACAAAACTTTATTGAAATGTATACCTTGATTACAAGACAATTAGAACAAGAGCCCTAATTAAATACACAGTCATGGGCAATGATTTATTTCACTCAAAAAGAACCTAAAATTTGCATTCACAAATTCTGTAAGGATGCAAGTTGAGGCCCAAGTGTAATAAATAAGATTATACCCAAGCAAAATACTTTCGTTCAAAACAATTTTTGAATTATACAAGTGGCTGAAGTTTATGTATCCAAAAAATATATATATTTGTACAACACTTCTTAATGGTAGAACTTATGAGAACATGTATAATCCCTCCAGCATCAAACAGTCTAAACTTAGCACTAATCCCTCCAGGAAATGCCATTTCTTGCTCTTGGTGATCAATCAAAGAATAGCATTCCATTAATCATGCCATTCAACCTGACAAAAGAACAATGCATGATTTCAATGATCAACATAAATCAAAATTTCCAATTAAAAAGGGACCAACGTTAAAAGTGAAATATAAAGCAGATTATATAGTTTGAATGTTCATGAGATACATTTAATTCCTTTGTAATCAATGACATATATGGTAGGTGCACAACCCAATTTCAATGGGGGCAATCAGACAATAACAAATGCATTTTGAAATGCATTTTGAATTAAGGAGAAGCCAAGACTAAAAAAAGGCATCAAAGCAAAATTATGTTCCAATAAAGGTTGTCATTGAAAGAATCTGAAAAGAAGCCCCAGGAATTTAGTGGCAAATGCAGGTGAAAATTTTTTGGCATGAATTTTATTTCAAGAAAAGCCAATTAAATTCACAACATACACCTATCTCAGAAAAAAAAAAAAAAAAAAAAAAAAAAAAAAAAAATCACAATATGCTCAATTGTTTAAAGCTTCTATGCTGGACTGAAACAACAGGGAGCACCAATGGACAAAAACAAGAAATCAAAACATTACACAAAATTATTTTTTAGCAAGGACTGAAAAATAAAATTAATTATAGAAGGGCATATCTTTGACGATAAAATCAAAAAAAGAGGGAGAAAAGAATTGATATCAAAATGTCCATATATAATCACGTTTATATATATATATATATATATATATTAGCTGTTGGCTTTAGAATAAAGGTGCGGCTGAAACACTGTTGGAGACTTGGAGCACGGTCAGGGTATAGAGGTTGTCAAAGTGACACCAATGATAAGCAACTCCAGCAACAACGGTGTGGGTGCAAGGAGATCAGTCCTGGCTGGGCTTGAGAGAACCAGAAAACAGAGAGAGAAACTAGGATGAGAGAGAGACATGAGTATGTAGAGAATGAAAAATCAAAGAGAGACAAAGGAAATTTACCGGAACCATCGCCGGAATTGGTGGAGCGGACATGGTGGCTGCTAGCTGTAGCCATGGAGATTGAGCAATGGAGTTCGTGGAGATCCAGCCATGGAGTCCTACAGAAAGATGTGATGGAAGAGAGAAAGGGAGAGTTTTTTTTTTTTTTTAATTTGGGGATGCTGAAATGGGTACAGAAAAGAGTAAAGGAAGGAATGGGAAAAATTTGTTTCACGCGGATCGGTGACGTGTCTTTATAACGTGTCATATTTATGTGCATTAGATTAAATTAAGGGTTGAGATTAAAACTATTGCACCCCGTGCAATACCCTAGGTATTGCACGGGATCTCAATCCCTACAAAACAATCTAATTGGGCAGAAAAGTGACACACTTTTTTATATGTTTATTTTCGGATGGGGAAGCTTTAGGCTTATAAAGCATCGAGTTAGTCCATACTTGGGTAAGGCCTATCAAGTGAGTGAGCCCAATCCACAAAATCAGTCCAGATAAAATACCACCATGATGGGTTTTTGTTTTATTCATAAATGGTAATGCAAAAAACTCAGAATAAAAATAGGACAAGTATAACTTGGAATGAATATCTCTAGCTACTACCAAATTCTCACTCTCTCACTAGGCTCTCTCAACAACCTAACCAAGAACTAGAATATTCTAGGAGATAAATATCATCTCATTTGTTAAAATACCATGAAAAATAAATTATTGGTTTTACAAGATTTTTATCTTGATTAGAAAAGGTAAAAAAACCACCGGTGTAAAATTTGGTATTAAATCATAAGAACATGTCTATTATGTTGATAACTTTGATAAGAAAAAAACAAATATTAGAAAATTCAATACTTTATTTGAGTATGGTAGTCATGCATACTAGAAAAACATAGCATAGCTTAATGTTCTTTTGGAGGAGCAAGTGATTATCTTTCTCAAAAAACTAAAAATGGAGCAAATGAATTTGATTCCACAGTCCAAACACAGTTATCCCATATTCTCTCACTCAAGGGTAATTGGACAGGAAAGTTTTTCAAATAAGTGGGTATTTTTTCATCTCCTGTAAGGCTTGAAACCACAAATTCATCAAAGCAACGTGGTCTCCTATCCACTATTCTTTTACAACACTCATAGGTGAAAAGTCTCCTCTGATCCCTAAATAAATTGAAAAATACAGTATCATCACATATGTCTGGACCTGGACACTTTGCATACTTTTTCTCATTAGCAATGTCTTCGATTGTTAATCCATGTACCACCATAGCTGCTTCACTACCCAAAAAAATAAGACCAATAAGACAACGAAGCTATAAGATCTTGATCACATGGTGAATGAAAATGATAATCCCTCTCGTTTTGCTTGGAGAGATTTTTGGAATGAAATTAATTTGTAGAAATATAATTTCTTTTGGTTTTTAACTGCATCATCTTAGTTTAATGCAAGTCATTAACGAAGTAACGTGGGAATTAATTACCTTGATTTACACACAAGTTATCAGTAATTCCTCTCCTTTGTAGAAGTCATTTCCTTAATATGTGAGTGTGTGTGTGTATGTATAATGCATGTGCAATAAATATCATCTCACGTCATCAATCAACAAGTTTTGATACATTTTACTATATATTAAATGGCTGTAATTTTACACTTGTATGCTCCTCCTTCAAACAGTTTAATGGTGAACTAGCTAGACTTTTCATGTCATTGATTCACTGTATACACCATTTTAGCATCATGAAAATGTTTGCATTAATCTTCATTTAGACATTAGGAGTTTTTTTTTTTTGGTTAGAAGGGGGTATATGTTTGTGAGGTGGAAACTATTTTCCAAGCAGTAGAGTACTAGTTTTACTTTCTTCCAAATAATGAAATAAAATATATAATGATATATTCTACTATGTAGATTAAATTTGGCTTGATAATATATTTGACATTTGTCTTATTTTCTTGAAAGGCCAATCATCATTCCACATTTAAGTTATTTAGTAGACATATATCAATATACATTTTAGGCCATTTTTTGAACCCTAGAAAATAATCCCCACATCAAAATTATATACCCCTTTCTCTATCTAATTTTTTTGAAGCAGCCCCTCCACTTAAATCAAGTTTCAGCGTATATATCAGAACTTTCCCCCAAAGCATAGTATGGAATACTCACCATTTTGAAACAATGATTGGAATTGTTTTTTTTTTTTTTTTTTTTTAGTTTTTTGCTTCATTAAAGTAGGAGGATGGATTTATAATAGGAGTATGAAATGTCCATCAAGTGGTTTATAATCATATCAATTGCATGCTTTCATAATAAAAACATGAGTGTATATGCATGACAAATCCTAAAAATCCTATTTTTTTCGCTATTGAATTTATGTGCTATGTAATTCTTTCTCATTAATGGTAAAAGTTATTTTAATCCACTCTTTGAGTAATTTTCTTTTGTTTTAGTTTTCTTAATATATTGTAGTTTTAATAAATCTGTCGAGGTTGTTGTAATCATATTCTTTTTTTTTTAATAGAGTTGTTTATAATCGTGCCATTCACATGCTTTGTGGTGACTCTGGTGTGTACATATTGAGTACACGACCAAATCATAAAAATCCTATTGGTGTTTCTTTTCTTTTACTTTTACTTTCTAGGCAGACTATGCTTTAAATGGTTTTGTGTAGTGTAAAAATATTTTATAATGGTTGAATTTAGTTAAATAATATTCTAGATATTTTTATTTCAGGTTAAATTAACTTGACCTACTTAATTTAGCTCCCTTGTACCTTATCACATAAACAAAATCTGTCACTTATTTATTGAAGAAAGCAAAGCTATACTTCCATGCTAGAGCTTCTTCAACAGTTTGCAGAGCCTTTAAAGAAATAGATTTCTTTTTAATGAAGATTTTATGTGTTAAGAATATAGATTTATATACAATAGTCATTTTTTTTTTTTTTTTCGAAATAAGATCTTAAACTCTTTGGAAAAGCAAGACTGTGAGGGAGGTCTTGATCTCTTTAAAGCGGTTAAAATGCAATATTAATTAGAACATAATATGAGAATAGAATTGACTATATAATCAATTTTGTAATTATCCACATTTAGGTGAATTGGCATCTCTTAATCTGCCCTATTAGGAGGTTTAGGATTTGAATCTCCTTCTCCAATTTAATGTGGCAAAAAATAATATGTAATTATCTATTTAGGGAAATAGTAAATTCTCCAACCCAATAAGGCCTCAATAGATTAGTGAAAATGATCATAGGTTTTAAACTAATTTCATTCTAATCATAAAAGTTTGATATCTAATGATTATGTATGCATACAAAATGTAATCAATTTTGAAATATGGTGAAAAATATAATTACGTTTGTTTGATAATAAACATACTACTCATTTTGCTTGCTCCATGATCATGTTGTAAAGTTATACTAGAAGATATTGGCTGGATTAAAGTGAAGGAAAAAGCAAAGGTAGATAAGGACGACAAATTATTTTCCTATATGTATTTTTTTGGGGGGAAGAAATCAAACAAAATTAAACATTTAATCATCTTCCTTTTCTTCCCTACTTGTGGAAGAAAATAGACATTTGATTAGCTCAGCATCGTTATATTTTTACTTGTGCAATTGATGTGTCAAGGAGAGAGAGTGAATTAGACCTAGAACTTAAGCAGTGGGTTGATCTAATCATAATAATTGTTAGGGATAATTACAATTACTATATATATATATATATATATATACACGTAAAAGTTAAAACACAAAGGTGCTTTGTGATTTGGTTTGTGACATTTAGTTCCTCTATGCTTGGATTTGTTAGCCAGTTTGATTAGCTTGAACGTAATTTGAAGGTGTAACAAGCATGGTCCTTAAATTTGAAATCCTATACAAGATCCGGATTGTAAGATCCAATTGTAAGATTCTACTTTTTATATATATATATATATATATATAAAATAATAAAATGAAAAATGATGTATGAAGTGTGCATTTGGCATTGCTTAAAAAGTTGGCTTTTTTTACTATTTAATTTATTTTTGCTACTATTGATAGGTTTCATTATACTTGTTGCACTTTTAGCTTTATTTACAGTACTTTCAGTAAAGAAATTTCAATTTCAGCTAAATAAACTGTTCCCACACAAAAAAAAACTCAAAAAAAAAACAAAAAAAAAAGAACTTAGAAATATTCCTTATGGAGAATATTAATACTTTTATCTTTTAAGGTGGAAGCCTATAGGGATTTTTTAGAATAAATTTAAAAAAAAAAAAAAAGTGGAAGTTTACATTTTTGGGTATATGATGGTAAATTTTTAATTTATGACATCTATTTCATAATAATTCTTTATAATTAATCAGAATTTTTATTTAATCATAAAAATTTTTACCAATTGAGTTAATTAGAACCCACGAAAACTTACATTAAATCTGTATTTGGATTAACATATATATATATTCAATCAAAATTTTGTCAGGTTTCAATAAATAAGTTTTTTAATAAAAATAATAATATGAACGCACATTAACTATGAACATGGCATGTACGAATTCCTATTAATAATATTGCTTTTGGTAATCGACCACTTAACCACCACTCTTTTTGCCGGTTGTTGTAAAAACTAGACTTTTAGGCATAATTTTTCTCTCTCTTTTTTGTGAGTTGTCCATGTCTTTCCTCAAGCCAATTCTGCTTCTCTAACTTTTGGGCCTCTCGTTGTAAAAACCAGGAAAAGAACAATCTCCATCTCCTTAAATCTCTCTGTGTTGTCTTAGTCTTAGTCTGTACAAGTTAGATGGGATTGGTACTTAATTGGTTCATCCTTTTCTTAACTTATATCTGCCTTTAAACCCCCCAACCCTAGGATAGAGACTATAAAGTTTATACTTTTTAAAAAGTTATATGCTTTATCCGAGCAAAGCACCACATTGGACCATTGGCCAACCTCTATCACTAGCTACTGTGTTACTTGACAAATGACAAACCATCCTAACCCTAATGCAAATATCAAAGCTGATTATGATACTCAAAAAAATTATACAATATTCTGCGTTTAATTATTTAGTGTACTCGGTACTTACATATTTCTTTTATATAAAGAGGGGCGGAATTTAGAATTTTTCTTTGGGGGAGGTGTGTTAGATTTTAATGTCGATATCCACTTCCACATACACATGCATGCAAACATATCTATACATATACGTATATGCTTAGAAAGTGTTGGAAGAAATGAGTAAACTAACATCATATGAAGATTCTTGATTCAATCTTTTTTTTAACTTCTTAATTAATTTTTTTAAGTAACTTGTTAACGTTATGATTTATGAGTTTTAATTTTATTTTATTTTATTTTTTCAGAATTTTGGGGATGCTTACACTTAGTTACACCGGTGAATGGAATAATTTCTCCTTTAAAAGGAAGGAGCAGTATGAAAACTTTATGCAATATAAGAGGTTGGTCCGAGGTGGAGTTAGATGCCACTTTATCCCGCTGATTTCTGGAATTCTATGAGTAACATAAAAAAGTAATCATCTTGCTTTCAACTTTGTTGTGGAAATGATACCCATTTATTATGTTAACATACGAAATAAGTAGGCTAGGTCCCCATTTGCCCTGCTTTGTTTCTTCTTGTTGTTAATAAAAGTTTAGTTATTCAAAAAATAAAAAGACTAGGCCTAATCCAAATTATTTTACCGATAAACACTTGGTAATTTATTAGTTCTGAACTAAATTTCAAAATTCGGAACTAACTTACCCGGGTGAACTGCACAAAAGCTCAAATAACAGTGGCATAATTAAGCACAATGTAGGTTTCATCATGATTTTTAACCAACCTCTACTCCATAAGCACATGTTCTCGATTTACTAGCAATTACTAAAAATTATTACATGCTTCAAGTGCATTGTCTAGCCCACTCAAAATCACATGTAAGCTCCATTTGTAGATCCAAGTACTAGTAAGGGTTCAGGAAATGTTTTTTGGACACAATTTGTTTTGACGTTAATATTTTCTAGAAAATAAATCATTTTTCAAAAAGTATTTTTTAAAAAATTATCTCATTTTCTTATGTTTTGTAGCAACCTTAAAATAAGTTAAAAAACTATCTATTAACTTCCCTTATTTAGTTTCCTGTGAAATAGAATTATTTTCCTTATTTAATTTTACGTGAAATAAAGTTGTTTTTTAGAAATTTTTAGTAAAAAACAACTTTATCTTATACTAAGCTAAATAAAGGAAGTTAAGAGATAGTTTTTCTTTCACTAATTTTTTCTAATACTACCAAACACAGAAAAATACTCTTTCAAATAAGGTTATCTATTGAAACAAACGGAGCAAAGAAGCTATCTCATTCTCAACTCATTGCGCCAATTGCTTATTTGCTTATGAGCTGAATCAGCTGATTGGCACTTCTTGCCTCTCACCAAAAAGAAGGTCAGGGTTCATGCTCATGGAATATTAAGTAGCATTTGGGATAAGTGCCTCCAATCCATATATATATATATATAGTAATATAGACTGGATTATAGAGGAAATTGTAGTGTGCAACTGTGCATACATATATGATATATATCCACTCCTTGCCAGCCATTACTCTTATAAAAAGCACCTTGCTTCTGCAACACCAGAGGACCTCAGCACCTTCCAGACTCCTATTCCTATTGCCTTTTCTCCACGTTTTGCCTCAAAGTGAGAGTTAAAGATGTTCCTCTTCTTCATTTTTGTATGCTTTCTTGCTACGTGTGTTGAGCCTCAAGAACTCAGCCCAGAAAACATATTTCTTCTGGGGGGACAAAGCAACATGGCTGGACGCGGTGGCATTCCCAAGGTGAATGGTCATTGGAATAAGAAAGTCCCCGCAGAAAGCAGTCCCAATCCTTCCATTCTACAACTCAGTTTGCACAAGACATGGGTTGTAGCACATGAGCCTCTTCATGAAGAAATTGACAAGTACAAGACATGTGGGATTGGACCAGGCATGCCTTTTGCTCATGAAGTCTTGGCAAAGGACCCCAACTTTGGGGTGATTGGTCTTGTGCCTTGCGCCATAGGGGGGACTAAGATCACTGATTGGGCCAAGGGAAGTAGCACTGGTCATTACAAGCAATTGGTTGAAAGAGCTAATGCTTCTTTAAAGAGTGGTGGCAAAATAAAAGCGCTTCTGTGGTATCAAGGGGAGTCTGATACTCTACAACAAACAGATGCTAGATTGTATAAGAGAAGATTAAAGAGGCTGTTTACAAACATTCGAGCTGATCTGAACTCTCCAAATCTACATATAATACAGGTATGGTTTTTATTTCATTTAATTTTTTATTAAAAAAATCAATTGGAATGTACATTGATGTCCTTTTTTATTTCTACATTTTCCTACTTTAGTTGCCAATCTTGTTTGAGAGTGGGTTTATTGTCATGTGATGAAATTATTTTCTTTCGTACATTGGTTAGGTGGCTCTAGCGTCAGGTTATAACAACACTCTAAAAGAGATTGTTAGAGCTGCTCAGCTGGGAATTGACCTCCCAGACCTGCAAACTGTTGACGCCAAAGGCCTGCCACTTCAACAGGATCATCTGCACCTATCCACAGCAGCTCAGGTTCAAGTCGGGAAGATGTTGGCTAATGCATTCCTTCAGTTCCCACACTGCAGTGTCCTCAGATGAGTTCCTTGCAACTTGCTAAAATATCTGATATGTAAACAATAACCTTGCCTGTTCACAACTTCACATCATTAGGAATTGGTCTGATGAATCTTAGCCAAGGAAGCATGTAGACATTCATTTTTATTTATGATTTTTGAGAAATATGTTGGAGTTTTATATGCATTCTGCACTAAAAAAACTGTCATGCAGGTTTGTATACAGTACAAGATTATGGGAAAGGTACGGTTAATCACGGAATATTATACCTGTTGACAAGCAATTTACAGAATTTGTTTGTAATGGGGAAAGCGAAATATAAATAAAATATATACATAAATAAAAGAAGATTAAAACACAGAAATAAAGAGGTAATTGGCAAGAAGACAGTGTAAGAAATAAACAATCAAAAGAATCAAAATGGGACCAAGTACAATCAGGCACTACGAAGCAAGGCTTGCATTTCTGGTAGCATCCTTCTCACATCCCGAACTTTACTAGCACTATTAGCAGTGTTTACTTTAAATATTCGCCATGGCCAACATATGTGCCTTATCTTAAGTCTACTCCGCTCCCTGCTCTCGGATTCCTCTAATTGTCTTGTCAACTCCTCGATTCGCTCACGGAGTCCGGCAGCCCTGCTGTCAGCAAGCTGCAAAGACCTCTCTGCTGCTGCCTGGGCAGCCATTGCAGCAGATACAAGTTCTTCTTTCATCTTTAATTTGCTATTGGACATGTCCAAAGCAGCCCTTGTTTTCTCCAACTCTTGTTTCAGAATGGCCACCTTGTAAAACAGTAATGCAATTGTAATGAATTTCAAAATTGATACCTATCAAGATAAAGGGCAATCCAGGAACAGAGAGAGAGAGAGAGAGAGAGATGCAAAATTGAAGTTAAATTTTATGCATTAGATTTCAGAAACTAATTACTACATGAATAAAACACCAAGAGGAAAATTATTCACCAAAGGAAGCTGTCTTCCACTAGCATGTTTACCAACACATAATGATTTCAATGTACACAAAACAATGACTTCCAGAAATGTCGAAGTAGTACTACAAGGCAGAACTTCAGTTCCAGATTTCCAGGATCCAAGATGCATCAACTTCAATTTATAATTGTCACAAAAAAATAGTATCTGATTTACCTACCGAACAGAACTCAGCACTCAACAGTATGTGTAGGAGAATAAAAAATATGGTTCACCTGTGGACCTGAGGTTATGCCACTCTAATTGATAGCATATACCAAATTAAAATCTCAGCCCCTCATTTTATATGCAATTGACACAGAACATCTGTTAAAATCTGAGCCAGCTGTTCCCATGCGAATGCACATAAGCATGTCAAGTATGTTCTCACTATACTTTACCTTTGGCCAATATCATAAAAAATAAAAATTAAAAATTGTATATATATATATATATAAAAATAAAAAATAAAAAAAAGGTTGTCCTGGAAGCTTAAGTATGCCCAATGCCATTTCTTAATCCCCTACAACTTATATACGGGTCATAATATCAAAATAGGAGTAACCCCGCACATGAGAGATAATTACAACTTAAGGTTGTCATATAGCCAGCATTGTACCTTTGTTCATTAGTAATAAGAGGTTTCAAAGAAATTCGGAGAATTAGGCTCCCATGACTAGCATACCTTTATTCATTCATAAAATCAGACATGCTGTGGGAGTTGCCAAGTTATTCACAAAACAAACTTCTAGCTTCATGCATGGAATAATGATTGCATTTGTTACTATAACAACATCATGAGACCTCTAAGTAATGAACAAGCAGACTTCATGAAAAAACACCATAAACCAAAACTCTAACAAGCAAGAAAGTGTAGAACTAGACAGCTGATGAATCTATAAAGCAACAGTACATCAACAAAAACTGACATCAAAAGACATAAACTCTTACCACTTTGTCACGTTCTCCAATTTCATTTTTACCAGCTTCCACTTCCAACTCGCATGCTTCCCTCCATCTAGCAACCTCAGCTTCAGTTTCTTTTATTTCCGTCAGGAGTTCTTCAACCTTACAGCAATTAAAGGGATAATGTCAGAAATGACAACGGTTTGCTCCAGGAATGAACCAGAAAATTTTCAATTTCTTGAAAAAATAGGTATCACATTTTGAATTAATGCCCTCTCTCTGTCTTCCAATTCTTTGATGTACAGAGTGTTTTCGGTAATTTGTTGAGCTTGTTTCTCTGTAAGACTCTGCAAGCGCTCAGTGTCTGACCTGGCATAGACTAGATAATAAGTACTTGAAAACCAAATATTAAAACATAAATATCGTGGGGACAGGAGGAGTTTGAAGATGTCAACAACCATAGAAAGGTCCAAAACCAGAAAAATATTCATGCAAAAACATGTTTATATAGCAAGCCATGTACTCTTTCTTACACCCATAAGTGGTCCTTAAATGAATGAAATGTTGATAAATCCTACATTAATTGCTATGCACTTTTTTCAGTTCTTTACAATTTCAAGAACTGTGCAGTCATGTAATGAACAATCACAATATCAACAAGAAGACGGCAACATATATGTTTTATTTTGGAGCTCAAAATTTTGACAGGTATTCTCCATAACTTGTCATCTCATGGAAACTCACCATAGTTGTGTTTAGAACTAATAATATTTACACAACACTTACAGCTGAAAATTTTCTATGCTAGATGCAGGAAGGGGGGGAGGGGGGGGGGGGGTTGTTTGACATGTTTCAACTTGATTTTCATCTTCAGTTTAATTAAGTGTGTAGAGAGATCAATTACATGCTCATTTCTTTGGGGATATTATAAGATTTAGAAATTTAAAATCGAGACGGGATTTGTGCTTCAACTGGGTCATGAATACCATGTATTTCAGAACCATGCAAATTTACTCAAAAATGGGGCATCATAATTTATGAAATATATAAGAAAACATTCACAATGATTGAAAAAGTATTCTTGAACCCACACTCCATGGTTGAGTTGAATATTAGTTTGACGTTGTCCATATATTGGATGCTTTGGATGGCATGTGATATATCCAAATATCACTTTTTACATTTTCTAAATGGATAATAAAAAAGAGTGGTTCGTTTCTTCCCTGACTTTGGTGTACCATAACAAATTCAGTGAACTCCTAGGCTTACTCCTGCAACAGTATATCTCAGTTTTTTTTTTTTTTTTATGAGCTTTTTTTAATTATATAAAACTGCCTAGGCAGGAGCATTAGAGATTTAGCGCAGATGTCTGTGTCTGTGTGTGTATATGTTGGGTGAAGAGGAGGGGGAAGTTTTCCACACTACAATGTAACAATTTCACCTTGCTTCATTCCTTAGAAATAATTTTATCTCCTACTCGCTATCTCACAATCAAATTTGGTGTAAATTATAGAATAAAACCATAATATAAATGCCAAGTGAAAATGCAGGCATTTCGGTTCAATAATGATGTACCTAGATTCTTCCAAAGATCTTCGCAATTGACTGATTTCTTGCCGCAAATTCTTCATCATCTTCTCCACAGTTGAGGCCTGGTAAGAACAATGATGGACATCAGAGCAATACTTATCCATGTATTGGCATAGATAGCCAACAAACTTGGTTCTTTGGATAAACTCGCTCTTAAGGTCACAAATTGCACAAGAAATCTCACACACTTTCCTCCTAAATGACTAACTATAAGGAATATCTTACTTCAAGTGCATGTAAGAAACTGAATGCCTTAGTTGGAAGTCAAGCATATAAAAGACCAGCTCTATTTAGCAGTAGATACTTTTAAGATAGACTTCAAGTGTTACTATTTACACTTTGACCAAAAAGAGGGGATTCTGTTTAAGAAAAAAGTGACTCTTTTAACATTTTCCGAGGATTGAAAAGGCATTGTCCTGCCTACAAGGGTTGTTTTGTTGAGTTGATGATCACGAAGTCTAGTAGGAACTCGTGGTCTACAAGTGAGAGTCTGAATTCAGTAACTGATAATTACAACCATAAACAGTATATATTTGTCTTAACTAAATGGAACACTCCACAACATGGCATCGAGGTATCTTACAGTGAAATATGCACATGATTTTGTTGGACCATATGTACAAACTTAAGCTGACCTGCCTCTCTTCCTAGCAATTAAAGAGTTTATGTTCTATTCTTCTATTTACTTATTTATATCAGAAAACTAGATAGTCATTTTTTACATAGATAAATTTCTTGGCTCAACTACTTACAACGTAAATAACCAAACAGAATTATGAAACTCAAGCATCATATATGGTAACATGAATCCTTAACTTAAGCTAGGAATCTAAAGGTGAGAGTGTTAGAGTAACTATGCAAACAATGAATATGATCCAAATTAAACGATTTATTGGCGTTCAAGTCATCGGTATAAGCTAATTTCCCCACAAAACAAACAGTACAAGAACAATAAATTTTGAAATTTTAAGCTCAAACCAAAATACCCAAATTCCAAATTGTGAATATAGACTAAGGGAAGCTCTCAACATACCAAACTAACAACCTCCTCTTCACACTCGCTATCCGACTTCTGACTCCCTGCACTCGAACTCACTGCAGAACTCTCTGGTTGCTGCTCATTACCCCCACCTCCCATCATAAACCCGAAACCAACTCTCTGCAAAATCGGCACCCTTCTCTGCTCATTAGTCCCCTTCAGCTTATTCAAGCTCTTCTCCACCGCCTCCTTCTCCACCAACGCGATCCTAAGCAAAGTGTTGATGTCCCGATTCTCCTCCGTCAAACTCACCACACTGTTCTCCAATTCCCTCTTCTCCTTCTTCCTCATTTCCTTGTACTCTCTCACTTTCACCTCCACCTCGCTCGCCAACCTATTCATTTCCACTATTTCCTCCGATACCGCCCCAAATTCCTCGCCTCCTTCGCCTATTTTGGACTCAACGATCGCTAATTCGCGCTCTTCTTCGACCTTCTCTTCGTCTATGCTCTCGATTATCTTGATCAAACTCCCCTTCGCTAACCGGAACGAATCCAAGCTCTTCGACAAGTAATCGTTCCTCTTCTCGATTTCAGTTTCCAATTCCTTAACTCTTTCTCTCGAAACCTCAACTTCATTCCTGAACTCCTCTGCTTTCCTCAGTTCCTCTTCGAGCTTTTTCGCGAACTCGTCCTCTTTTTCCTTCAGCGAACCTTCGAGCTCATCGATTTTTTCCTTCAGAGAGTCTCGCTCCCTCGAGATTTCGGCGACGAGTTTCGTCAAATCGGCGCTGTGATCCACGGCGTCGTCTCTTTCTTGCCGGACGAGAGTTAGGGCTTGTTCGGTCGCCGCCGACTTCGATTGGAGGCTGAGATGGGATTCGCGGAGAGATTCGAGGTCTGCACGAAGATCATCATCATCATCGTGATCGGAGAGGTGTTGGGGGATGGTGGTGGGTGAATCTGGGCCGTTGATTTGAGTATCGGATGGGGTTTCAATAGTGATTTCCATGGTCCATAGAGTAGCGGGTGATCACAGATTTTCATGAAGAAGGTGAAGAATAAGAGAGTTTTGGAATTTGGATAGAAAAGTGTTTTTTTTTTTTTTTTTTTGGGTTGAAAAGAGAGAGCTACCAGTCAACGGAATAGAGGGTAGAAACTAGAGAGCTTGGTCAGGTAGGTCTCTAGATGAGAGAGGGAGTTTGGTTTTGGCGCGGGACTTGAATTTGATTACGAAAGCAGTTGAAAATTAAAAAAGGAATTAATAAATTTAATATATATATATATATACTCTTTTTGTCCTAATTTATTTGTCCTATTTCAAAAATTAATTTTTAATTAAACATCATTTATTATCTTCTCTGCTATATAAAAATGTATAAGTTTTCAAAACTACTCTTAATAACTTTATCAAAAATGGTTTGGGAAATAAATTGGGGGCATAATAAGAACATTAATAAATTTTTAATTTTAGAAGCGTGACAATAGTTTGAGATATCCTAAAATGAGATAGAAGACAAACAAATTGGGATATATAACCACAGTATAAAATTATAGTTGAATAAGAGGTCTAAGGTTCAATCCTTGTCTACACCAAAAATTAATTGGTGTTTTGATTTAATGATAAAAAACTATCATCCCGAATGAACGGCATAGGTTGAAACTCTCTAAAAAAACCACAGTATAGAAAGATAAATAAATAGTTTTTATTAACAAGTAAGATAAAGTTAATTGGTGTGCCCGAAGAAGTAAAAATGTTGGGTTAGAAAATATTTTTAAATTTTTTATGAAAAAAAAATAAAACTAATTTTTTTAACAATTTTTTATATTTTTTATGAAAATAATATTAAAACTTTTTATAAAATAGTATGTTAGAAAATTTCCGCACTCATTAATGAGAAACATTTTTTTATCTTTTTATATTTTAGTTATACTTCTTCTTTTTTAAACCAATGTTCTTAGGATATTAACTACTGCACATCCTTGATGCGGTGATCACTTCATAATTATAAATATTTATGGGGTGTGGGGGATAAAGGCCAGGATTTAAGTCTCCAAGAGGGAACTTAACACACATATATACTTAAATTATGTTAGAGTAAAAATTATAACTTTTATAAAAAGTTGTTCTTAGGGTATTAGTTAACTTTTTCCTAAATATAAAAGGAGATTAAGGGGGCGTTTGGATGGCTTGTTTCCATAACTCATAACTCAAAAATGGTGAGACCCATGACAAAAACTTTGTTTGGGAGCAAATAACTCAATTTCCATAACTCTGTTTCCATCACTCAATTCTCTGATTTTTGAGTTATGAATTATGGAAACTGAAAACACATTTTAGCTGTTTTCAGTTTTCATAACTCATAACTCAATGGCATTTTTGTAATTAAACACACATTAGGGGACCCACAGCCGTAACTTTTGACTAGCTGACTTTTTTTTTTTCTGGGTTCGGTCTTCACTTTTTTTTTTTTTTTTTTTTTCTTTCTGGGTTCAACGTTAACGTTGTTTTTTTTTTTTTTTTTTTTTTGGGTTCGGTCTTCACTTTTTTTTCTTTTCTTTTTTCTTTCTAGGTTCAACGTTAACGTTAGTTTTTTTTTTTTTTTTTTGGGTTTGGGTGATCTGGTACTTAAAAAAAAAAAAAAAATACTGACGTGAAGACCGAATCCAAAAAAAAAAAAAAAAAGAGGAAAAAGCTGCACTGATTGATATACATGGTACCCACAAATAGTGTGAAAAATATGAGTGATGGAAACTGAGTGATGATGCCAAACGGGTATAGTATTTTTAAATGATGAGTGATGAGTGATAAGTGATGAGTGAAAAGTGAAGAGTGATGAGTGAAAAGTGAAGAGTGATGAGTGATGAAAATTGAGTGATCAAACTTTTTAATCCAAACAGGGCCTAAGTGTCTAAAAACCCTAAACTCCATTAGTTCCCTTTTTGTTAAAACTGATCAAACTTTTAAGGGAAAACTACCACAAATCATATCTATAAGGACCCAAAAGTTAGACAGGGCAAGCCCACTTAGAACAGTGAGGTTTGTCCAATTCTACCAAACCCAAAACAATATATTTGTAAGATAGTAGATCAAACAACAAGGAAGAGCTTAGTTCGAGTATAAGAATAAGAAAGATTGGCCAAATTTTATGAAATAAGTAAATCAATATGCTATTATTAGTTTACTCGAGGAAGCCAAGGTTACACACATAAATACACTATTCATATTCTTCTCTCTCTCTCTCTCTCTCTTTTCAATGAAGGTCCCTCTTCCTTTTTGGATATTTCTTCCCCTTATATACTCCTCTCTGCTTCCCATTTTGACCCATCATCTTTACCTAACAAGATTCTTATCATGAAATCTGTCCCTTCCAACATATTCTGAAGGTGGTAGAAGGAGTTGCTTAGCTGTGTATCACACTGTTCAGGTCACTTCCTCATCAATGTAGTTGATAAAGTTGTTTCTAACCATTTAATGCGGAGGCTACAGGCTACTCCAAGTTGGAGACTTCACCTACTACCACCAGTTCTCTCTCATTTGACATTTCCTTTCTTCTCACTTAGAATGCCCCAGGGCCCTTCATCTTATCTTTTCCTTTCCTCGGGTGATTTTCCTTATCAGGCCTATGGTATTCCCACAACAGTATCGTGACCCTTCATCTCCATCCTCAGTCCTTAGTCCTCGGGTACTCACAATATCATACTAGGGATGAAAAATGGGTGGATTTGGCTAATTTGGATGGGTTACAAAATGGTTATTTTATACTCTTTGTGAGTTTTGCCACCTGGTCATAATTGTTTAAAGCAATGATTATTACACACTATCATACACATCTTGTTTAAAGTGTGGACATCATTAAAACAATGTAGATATCTAGCTTTACAAAATGTGGATGTTGTATGAACAACAATTAGTGTAATTTTAATTATGAACAAGAACCGCATTAAAAAGCTACAAATACATACTTGTACATACAAATGATAATGGATGGAAGGATTGACATGAAAAAAATGCTAATAAAATCAATGGTTAAAATGATCCCAACAAAAATTAGAGACAAAAATGATAATTCACCCAAAATAAAAATAGAGTAATTTGGATTTTAGCCTAAAAAATAAAAGTTAGATTAAACTTTATAATCAACTAACATGTAACTCCATGCAAACGCATGGATACATTTAAAACTAAACAAAATTTTTAGTATAAAAATATAAATAATTAGTCAAATTATTATTAAAAATAGAGCATGTAACACGTGCATTCATGCATTTATGTATACGTATAGATACATTTAAAATTAAACACAATTTTTATCATAAAATAAATATAATTAGTCAAAATATTTTTTTTAAGTAAATATAATTAGTCACATATTAAAATTTTTACCTAAATTTAATACTGCTTATGATAATTTTTTTTCTAACTTTTAATAAGATAAAATGCGTGGTGATTTTTATTTTATTTATTTTTTGAGAAACACGTGGCAATTTTTATTAAGTATATGTAATTGCTTTTAAAAAAAACAATTTCCAATTCACTAATATTAGATTTTTAGTATTCTGCATTCATTAATTCACTTGACACAAAAATTAAAAAACTTAAGTAGATACATGACACTTGCTTAAGTGGATAATAGTCCCTACATAAATTTAGACACGTGCAAAATTGGATTATAATTTCAAATTCTAATTCAACTTCCTCTAAGTTTTACCTATTAATATATATATATATATACAATGACGGACCTACAGTTGGGCAGGGGGGGGCCATTGCCCCCCCCCCCCCCACCAAAAAAAAAAAAAAAAAAAAACTAGGATATATATATATATATATATATATGTATGTGTGTGTGTTGAAATTTTTATATTTTGGTCTTAATAGCCCTCAATTTTTTTTTTAAAAATAGTATACATATTTAATTTGAAAAATTAAAATTTGTCCATATATATATATATATATGTAAGGATCTCCTTTGAAATAATGTCGAGTTCCATTTTGATAATTGTGTTGAAATGTTTAAGAAACACTTATTTTACATATAGTATTTTGTTAAATATAAAATAGATATTAGTTTTTATTTTCATAAAAAAAAAAAAGAAATTTGTTTTAAGCTTTGGCCCCTTCCAAGTTCGAATCCTAAAAAAATTTGTTTTAAGCTTTGGCCCCTCCTAGATTCGAATCCTGGTTCCGTCCCTGTATATATATATATATAGATGACTTATAAATTTAAATTTTTCTTAGTTATATGATTATGTTTTTTATGGTTTATTATATTAGACTCCTCGTTTTCTGTACTAAATTAACTAATTTGACACAAAAATTTAAAAATTTAGATTAGACGAAACACGTAGCACAAAATTAAAATCTTATTGAAATTCAATTTTTACACTAAATTAACTCACTTGACACAAAATTCTAAATTTAGATCAAATGAGACATGTGGCGCAAAATTATAATTCAATTAAATTTTAATTTGAAATTTAATTGGACTTTCTCTCTACTTTACTTATTATTATTATAATATATATATATATAGATATATAGATTATGTAATTATCTCTTCAAAACGATAGCCATTTTTTTTAAAATAAAAATAATGCCTCAACAGATTCGTGACCCCCCCTTCTCTCCTATTATTTTTGGTTAAGTAGATTAGTGACAATCAAACATTACATTTTTTATTTTAAGTGGTGTACTTTTCACATAGCTCAAGCCACAAGTTGAACCAATCTCTACAACAATTTTCCACTTGGTAAAATTTCCAAAGCACCATAGTTCATCAAATTTTTTCTGTTCACATTGGCATTCGATCCGCCAAATACAAAAATTTTGACAAACATAACAAGACTTTTTAATTGATTTTTGTAAGACCTCGTACACATGCTAGAACTTTTAGAAAGACATCGAACATGTGCATGTTAAATTCACATTAATCATATACATTAGACTATAATCATAAGCTATTTGGATTCGGATTGTAATTCTACTTTAGTTGTCACAAATAAAGTAAGCATCTTGCCCTTGACTCTATTAGCAAACCCATTTATTATGTTTAATGACTACAAATAAGATAGTTGTGAAAATGAGTATGAAATTTATTATGGTCCTATAATTATTTGTCTCTTTATTAACACCAAATTTTAAATTTGACTAAAATCCTAACTTCTCATTAAACTCATAAAAGTCTCATATCTTTTTTTTTATTTTTTATGAGGGAATAAGTCTTATATCTTTTTAAATTATTGACAAACAAATGTTTTCGACAAGTCTCTCTCTCTCTCTCTCTCTCTCTCTCTCTCATATTTTAAGGCTAACAATTTCATATTTGATTTGAGAATACTCATTTTCTCATGAGTTTTTTAATGAGTTAGTAGTGGGTGTTAATATTTTAATATTAAAAATAATGTTCATCACTCAAAATTTGCAACATTATTATTCTGATAGCCACACTAATATTAATTGTGCTCAATAGACAAACTTCAAGGACCATTAATTTATTTTGAAAAATTTTTAAATATGAATATTTTCATTTTAATTGTTGATATATGCCGAAATAGTGGATCTAAATGAGTGTGGAAAATATTTTTTTAATCAATTATTTTTATCTCAAAGTCAAAACTTTGGCTTCAAGGCTCTAGTAACATTCAAATTAGACGGTTAGGAACCTTCAACGAAATTAGTGTGTGTTTAACAGCAATTTATTTAACTTTTTGCTAATCGAATCAAATTCCAAAAATTTCCTTTCCATAATCCATCGCAGTTTACTCCAAGAACTTCCCAAATTCCAAGAGAACATAGTTAAAGAAAAAGTAGGAAATAAATATTCCACTACCTTAAAAAAGAGATAAAAAGTTGTACCTTCTAACTTTTTCCTAAATATAAAATGAGGTTTGAGGGTTTGGAGTCTAAAAACTCTGGACTCCATTAGTTCCCTTTTTGTTAAATCTGATCAAACTTTTAAGGGCAAACTACCGCAAATCATATCATACTAGGGATGAAAAATGGGAGGTTTTGGGTAATTTGGGTGGGTCACCAAATGGTATGATTATTTTATACCCTTTTGTGAGTTTTGCCACTTAATCATAATTTTTTAGAGCAATGGTTATTACACACCATCATACACATCCCATTTAAAGTGTGGACATCCTTAAAACAATGTGGATATCTAGCTTTACAAAATGTGGATGTTGTATGAACAACAATTAGTGTAATTTTAATTATGAAGAACGCCATTAAAAAGCTACAAATGCGTACTTGTATATATAAATGGTAGTGGATGGAATGATGAACGTGACAAAAATGCTAGTAAAATTAATAAATAAAATGACCCCAACAAAAATTAGAGACAAAATGATAATTCACCCAAATTAATAATAACATAATTTGGATTTTATCCTAAAAAATAAAAGTTGGATTAAACCTTATAACAATTATGTAATTATGTCTTCAAAATAGTAGCCATTTTTTAATAAAAATTGCCTAAACAGATTAGTGACTCCCCTTCTCTCCTATTTTTGGTAAGTAGATTGGTGACAATCGAACATTACAATTTTTATTTTAAGTAGCGTGCTTTCACATAGCTCAAGCCACAAGTTGATTCGTTGAACCAATCTCTACAACAATTTTCCACTTGATGAAATTTGCAAAGCTCCATAATTCATCAAATTTCTCTATTCACATTGGCATTCGGGCCATCAAATACAAAAATTTTACAAATATAACAAGACCTTTATAATTGATTTTTGTAAGACATCATGCATATGCTAGAACCTTGAGAATGACATCGAAAATGTGCATGTTAAATTCACATTAATCATATATATTAGAATCATATGCTATTTGGATTCAGATTGTATTTCTACTTTGTTAGTCACAACTAATGCAAGCATCTTGCCTTTGACTTTATTAGCATACCCATTTATTATGTTTAGTGACTACAAATTGGATGGTTGTGAACAACTAAAATTGATTATGGTCATTGAATTATTCATCTCTTTTTTAACACAGAATTTCAAATTTAACCAAAACACTAACTTCTTATTAACTACATAAAAGTCCCATATCTTTTCAAATTTTCAACAAATAAATTTTTTTCGAAATTTTATTTTTCATCTTTTCTCATATTAGGGCTAGCAATTTCATATTGGATTCGGAAATACTCATTCCCTAATGAGCTAGTAGTGGATTTTAATTTTTTTAATATTAAAAGTAATGTCCCATCACTTAAAACTTGCAATGTTATTACTCTGTTAGCCAGATTGGCATTAAGACTAATAGTGCTCAATAGACAAATTTATTTGACATTTTTAAAATATAGATATTTTCATTTCAATTGTTGATATATGTTAAAATAGTGGGTATGAACTATTGTGAACAATAAAATTTTAGTCAATTTTTTTTTTTTTAATCTCAAAGTCAAAACTTTGGTTTCGAGGCTACATTCAAATCAGAAATTTAGGAACCTTCAACAAAATTAGTGTGCATTTAAGATCAACTTATTTAACTTTTTACTAAGTAAATCAAATTCCAATTTGTTCCATTCCACAATCCACATGCAGTTCCCATCCAAAAAAAAAAAAATCCACATGCAGTTTGGTACAAGAACTTCCTAAATTCCAAGAAAACATGGTTAAAAAAGTAGGAAACCAACACTCCACTACATTAAAAAAAGAGATAAAAAGCTGTACCTTTTTAATCATCACCAACTCTTAAGAAAAAGCTATTCCTACTTCCTAGTAGTAGTAGTAGTACACTCGCTCAAGAAACGGTCTTTTTAAGCTACCTCATGACTCGGTGTCGAACTCAGTAACTCGCTCAAGAAACAGCCCTCGGATTTTCCGAAACTCGCAGATGGGTAGTAGCGTTGTTGATGATGAGTTGGGGGGAGAGATTGAGCTTGAAGAGGAGCGAGAGAGAGAATTCGATGTGGAAGAGACTATATTTGTTGCGGTGTCAAAGAAGGTCGAGGAGAGCAAATCGACGCTGTTTTGGGCTATAGAGAACTTCGCCGGCAAGAGGATTTGCGTGCTCCATGTTCACCAACCTCAATTTGTAGCTGAACTGAGTGAGTCTTCTCTCAATACTGGGTTGGGCTCCTGTTTGGTTGCTGGGAAAAGTTTTTTTTTTTTTTTTTAGGAAAATGGAAACATGGGATTTGAATTTTGGGGTCTGATTTTTTTGTGGGTTTTGCTAGGGTTGATTAATATAAAATGCGAAAGTCAATTTTCGTGAAATTACATGAGGTATAAAGAAATATGTATATGAGTACGGTTTATATTAATTATGCAATTTTTTGTGTCTTATTTAGCTGTTTATATTTGGGGTAGGTGTTATTTATTATCTTTGATTTTAAATGTTAGGAGCTTGAATAGCTATGACTTTCCCAAAAAAAAAATTTATTGGGTTAATTTTTTAATGTTATATGCAGCAGCGAATAGATACTTTAATGGTAATAGAGTGAAGCAACTTGATGTTGAGGCATTAATGGAAGTTGAAAGGCAAAAGATGCATGAACTTCTAGATCAATATCGTCATGTTATTCTGCAAGCAGGGGTATTATTTTATTTGAGTCTTTTAATTGCTACCTTAAGTACCTATATAAAAGGTGTATACTATTCACTGGCATTGAATTTATTGTTAAATTCATGTTTGTTTTGAGGAGCAATATCAAGCATTATTTTTCTGCAGTTGGGTACAAACTTTGAATTTCTGATTGGGCTCTAAAAGCTTTTTAGAAGTTTAATACAACTGCCACCAAGCCTTGGTCCCAAATTTTTTTTGCTGTTGGGTATGGATCCTCAACAGACTAGTCAGAGGATTGGCCACATGTATTCTTTTCTGTCATTCTATTCTATCTGAAGTCATACTCTTAGTTACTTTCCTAATTGACGTGTCATTCTTTACTAATTCTGCTAATGTTGTTCTTGGTTTTCATCTTCGTTTTTTTTTGTTCCTCAACTTGAATCAATTAATAGCTCTTTTATGAGTTAATGTATACCAAAAATGTTATGACATGCTTCTTATATTTTGGACTTCAAAACATGCATCTTAGTACTTTTTGAGCTCTTCTAGTAATTGGGTTAAGAATAGATTAGAGTTTTAAATGTTAATAACGTATAATTGCAGGTAGAGGCAGATAAAGTATGGATTGAGACGGATAACATTGAGAAAGGGATTGTAGATATTATTGCCCGGCACGATATTAGATGGCTAGTCATGGGGGCAGCAGCTGAAAAGTATTACTCGAAGTATGAACAACCCATTGTAATTGATTACTGTTTACCAATATTATGATGCCACAATTGTTTTTTCAATAAATGTATGAGTACTCTTAAGGGGTTTTGTTGATGTTAGTAACTGTTTTTGAGTCCTTTACAAGCTCACAGCATTTCAAAGTCTATTTGAGTTGACCAATCTAGGATTTGAGATGAAATTATGCTACATGCTATTATATTTTAGGCACTTTATCTATTTAGATTTTTATGTTGGTGCGTTGAAAAATTGGAACCCAAATCATTTGGAGATTCATAACTATGACTTACATTCACTTGATATACCTGTTATCATGCCTGGCTATCCAGAAATGAAAATAGGATCATGAGTTTCAAAGGATAAATTATTTGTCCTGAAGTGAGGGAGAGAAGGGGAAAAAAAAGGCAAAGGATTCTGCAGAAAACTAAACTATTCATGATGAATATGATCTTACTTTGACCCTTAATCCAACTGAGTGTGTAGAGAAACGGGGGAAAAAAGAGAGTTTGTCAATCCATTGATTAGCCAAAACTCAAAAGTACTTTTTACTTATTCTTCCAGTTCCACTGCATCTACATAATTGATAATCCCCTTCTCTCCCCCCCCCCCCCCCCTTCCAAAAAAAAAAACCTTTGCTACTGCTTGCCAGCCAAAAGTAGTAATATTTGTTCAATGATTGATGACTCGAAGAACTGTGCCAATGCCCACTTCCACTTGTCTAACTATTGCCTAATATTTTTTGGATATCAAACGGACCTCCCCAGAAGGTAATTTTAATGTGGCCGATTTCCCCTCTTTTGCAATCAGTTTCGCTACAGCACCTGCTGCTCTAGCTAATTGTCCACCCTTTCCAAGTGTGATTTCTATGTTATGTATGGCCGTGCCTAAGGGCATATCGGTTGAAGTAGATTCTTCTTTTTGATCAATCAAAACCTCTTCCAAACCTATTAAGGCTCATCTGCAAACAGCATGTAATTTCACCGGTTCATATTGGTTGTGATTGCAGGAAACTGGTAGAGCTAAAGTCCAAAAAAGCAATTTTTGTATGCCAACAATTACCAACTTCCTGTAACGTTTGGTTTGTTTGCAAGGGTTGCCTCATATACACGAGGTAATTTGATATTACCTTATGATTAACTTCTCTCTTTCTCTCTGGCAATGAAGAGCAATTGGTTGACATTATGAGTATTGACATTTTTAGTTTATTTGGATAGAAGTATTTTAAAAAATAAGGATTTGGATATGGATTTTTTAGTTTAAAGGACTTGAATAGAGTATGAAATGCCACTTTTTTCCCTCTGTTAATGAAATTTATGGATGGATTTGAAATGATTAGATGTAAGAAGTTATTTCACATCTTCAACATCACAACTGTTTATTTGAGCAAAATCTTCAAAGCTCAAATCATCATGTGCTGTCAAATAATATCAAACAATACTAGCACCTGTATTTTTTTTTTAAGTAATTTATTCTAGCAATTGTTGTTCAAATCCCTTGATTTTAAATCCTAAAATCCAATAGCAATGTTAATTGGAATATTTAGCCTTGGTTAACCTTTGAATCTTTGAACTTCTCCTCTTGTCCATAAATCTTTTGACTTTATTGCCACCTCGTGTGTTTCTGATTAGGTTGATTCTTGACGTAGTGGTTTTCTCAATAACTAATATATTGGATGTTCTTGAGCACTATGTCAGTATTGTGACACAAACAGTATCTATCTACAGAAGTTAGTTACATAAAAAGTATCGGGAAAAATGCCCACACACCCCCTGAACTTTAAACTAGTGGCTATTACACCCCTTGAACTTTTATTTTGGCCAATTTACTCCTTAAACTTCATATATTTGCTAATTCACTACATCTGTTAGTTTGCTGTCAAAATACTAACAGAATATAAACCTGAAACACACTTGATGTTATAATACCAAAACCAATAGTCTGAACCGCAGTAGAAAAAGAGAGAGACATGTTTAGAGTGTAAGAGAGAGATACGGTAAGAACCAATGCATCATCTCTCTCCGGTGCTGGAAAATTTTTTCTTGCCTTCCGTGGTCTTACCGTGCCTTTCAACAACATATATCGATCGCTGTTTGACAGCCACCATGACACTGATATTTGCATTCCAAAGATTTCCCAAGATGCCTCAGTTTTGGAACTCTATTTTTTATAATGTGCTTAATTTACAAGGTTGGAATGTCGAAGTTCACTGATGTTTTACCCTTCAAACATTGTGTGGATGAATTCCTTGCGAGTTGTATTTAACAAACGGATCAAAATCCAACAAGTCCCCATCTAAATTAACAATCTTTACCGACCCAACGAAGAAAACTAACCAAAACCCACCAATCAATTCCAAATCCCAACAACACAAACAATGAAATTCCATGAAATTCATCAAAACCCAGATTTTTTCTTTTGGTAAAAAATATGAAACAATTAACTAAAAATTCCTTCAATCAATAACTAGAAAAAGATACCATACTTTGCTTGGGTTTGGAGATCAAAGTCTGGGGAGCGCAATCCCTTATGTCCAGATCCATTATAGCCTTCTTAAAATTGAAGCTAATTGGTTTTAAAGATTTGAGACCTTTCTTTTTTGGTGTATAAGGTGTGGATCCATAGATGCTGTTGAAAGGCGAAACAAGAAATCGAACGGCAGGCCAAAAATTTCCGGCACTGGAGAGGGATGATGCGATAGTTCTTACCGTTTCTCTCCCTTACACTCAAAACGTTTCTCTCTCTACTTCCACTGGGGTTCAGACATTTGGTTTTGGAATTTTAACATCACGTGAATTTTAGGTGTATATTCTGTTAGTATTTTAATGAAAACTAATAGAGGTAGTGAATTGGCTGATGTGTGAAGTTTAAGGAGAAATTAACCAAAGTAAAAGTTTAGGGGGTGTAATGGCCACTAGCTTAAAGTTCAGGGCGTATTTGGGCATTTTTCCCAAAAGTATCTATACACAGAAGACCTATTATTATGATATGGTTTGAACTAATTTGGTGCGCCTAAATGAGCACTGAAGACCTATTTTTTATGGTATGGTTTGAACTAATTGGATGCACCTGGATGAGCACCACACTATCATGTAGCACAGCACATCTTTGGAAATAATAAATGCATTAGCACATGCAGCATTGTCTTGGAGTTTGGAATCTACTCACAGTAGATATTGGTGTTTAGAATCTTCTAATCCACAAATAAATAAACAACAGATTAATGGGAATAATCTAAAATACTTTTTATTTTTGGTCCTTCTCATCCCCGGTTGTTCCAGCAGTGGTAGCTTTCTTGTAGATTCTTAATTTTGTGAAAGAGATATTATCTTCTTCATTAGTCTAAAGTTCAAAATATGTTGACTGTGCAACTCATGTTTGATTTAACACTGAGGCCTATAATTAATGCTTGATGATTGCCTTGATGATAAGTTATGTCTTGTTCCAAAAACATTGTCCATCATCTATTATGGATACATACTATCATTTCCATTATTTATACAACGATAATTTGGATACAGGGGAGGCAGAAAAGATAAATCTGATTTGGAGATTGCTCCCCCATTGCTGCTGCTGAATTCAGATATGGAAAATGAGCTACCAGAGAACTTAGAATCAGAATCTCTCACCAATGAGCTGAGATTTCTTGGTAGGCTCACTAACCTAGATAGTTTTGCCTTACATGATCAAGTTCTCAGTGGAGTACTAGAGGAATAACTTGTCACAGAGTTGTGCAGCTGCAGAGCAAGGTGTTGATGACCTGGAAAGAATCTCAAGAAGCTTCAGTTTACAGTGTTCAGCACATTCAAGTTCGTCCACTGACATGTTGGTTGGCACATCAATGTTGTCCTCATGGCCGACACATGAGGTGAGAGAAGAGGTTCTCCTTCATGTCACTGCATAATTCCTAATATGATTGCATTATGCATCATCTATTACTTTACTGGCATGGTAAAAGAATTATTTTTTGGTATGGGAAATCATTACATGTGCATTCCCATTCTTCAATATAAAAAAGAAGAAAAGTCATGAGTATACAGAATTCTTGGAACTTTAGTTTCTGAAGGTTGGAGTAATATTGGAGCACGTGATAGAATTTCATTTGCTACATAAGGCATATATATATGTGTGTGTGTGTGTGTGCGCGCTGTCCAGCTCCAGTTTTCATAAATTCCATTCAAGTTAGTGGTGCACGCTTTTTTTAGTTTAAAACACTAATTTTAGTTTTTTTAAATAATTATTTTTTGAATTTTGTAGGAGGAAAATTCTCAAGGACAAGAGGCTATTGGATTTTATTCTAGACTAGAACAAGTCTTTAGAGATGCAAAGAGCTCAAAACACACAGAATTTGAAGAGGTAGTTAAGCGATGGAAAGAAGAAGACAATGCCATGGAGGCTAGATGCAAGGCAAACTTTATATTTACCAAATGCTTCTATTTTTGCTGGAATTTTTGTTGGTTATCAAATTTATCTCTCAAAATTGATTAAAATCTGTTTTGAATCAACCAAGAACCTTTTAGCTCAATGGCGTAGCCTGGTTTCCTTTATAGGGAGAACCAAGGTTCATATTCCCCCCTCCCCCACTTGTTATAATTATTAAACCCTATTGTGAATCATATTTGTCTGAAAAATAAACATTTGTAGTGAACTGAGTAAATGGTACGTCCTGCACTCGTGGTTTGAATGGAACACAAATTAATCAACAAAACTTTTATCTCAATTTCTGGGGTAATTATACCTAAAAGTTAACCTTTGGGGTTTGTCAACTTGTGAAACTTAATCCTCTCCTGATTCTAACTACCAAAAGCCTAATCTTGTGTTATATAAAATGTATAAGATGTACAATGATTTGGTATATGGATGGGGAATAGAGGAGGTGCTCATTTGAAACATGGTCTGTTGGGGGTAGGGTTATTTATAGGTATGTAATTAGGAGTTAGAGTTGACCTCTAAAATAGTGTCATGCTGGAACCGTGAAGACACTTCTATTTAATTTCAGAAGTCAATTGTATTTTCACTATTGGTGAATTTATTTTAGATCTTATTAATTAATTAGGCTATTAGTATTTTATTAATTTTGCAGTGTCAAACCTATAAAAAAAAAAAAAATTGTAGTGTCAAAGGTATTTTCATATTTAATATTTGGGCTCTAACCCAAGTCAATTAGGATTAGAGTTTGGTTCTAGTATTTTATACAAGTGTGCTCTTGTACTACAATAGAGCAAAGTTTTTGATGAATAAAATTTTAGCTGATATTTCAAATGGTCTAGCTAGCACTATCTCCAGCCAACTCTAGCTGCTGAATCTCAGGTCTTATTTTCTCTTGCTTGGTGTTGATTCCAAGGTTTGTTTTGTTATATTTTTTGCTCTTTTGGATTCTCAATTTCCTTGAAACTTGGTATCAGAACTCATTGTTCTGCATCAAATTTGGTATTAGAGCTTGTTGTTTTGCATCAAGTTTGGTATTAGAGGTTGTTGTTCTACATCTTAGTGTCTTGGAATGAACCACTTTTGGATTTGTGATTCCTTATCACAATTCATTAGGGATTAGGGTAGCAGCAAACTTCAGTCACTTTGGTTCAATGATGTGTGAGTGTGTGTGTGTGTGTGTATATATATATATATTTTAGCTCTTTTGTCTAAGCTCAAACAATATCACTAAATTCTGTGCAGGATTTCTATCTTCATCCTTTGCCTTCCAATTGTAGGCAACACCCATCATCCCACACCACCACCCCCCCCCCCCCCCCCCCCCAAAAAAAAAAAAAAAATTATTGCCATTATAACAAAGTAGAAAGAAAAATAATAGGAAAACAAGCAGCAGCAGTAAGATCATCATCCTGATGATATTCAAATGTAAAACATGTGTGTGTGAGTGAATGAATGTGTGCTGGCCTTAGTATTATAGATAATGTAGGTCAATTTTAAATTTTCACCAACAACATTGTGATGATTATTCCTTCTTACAGGCCAAAGCATTGGAAGGCTTATGCGCTAAGGAGTTGACGCAAAGGAAAGAGATTGAGGAAGCACTGACTAGAGAAAAGAAAGAAAAAGAAAGGATGAAGAATCGGCGGGATGAACTCATGAAAGAACTTCAGATGGTCCAGGACCAGAAATCAATACTTGAAGGCCGGCTTGAAGAGTACCAAAGTACGGTGCAGGAGTTAGAGGAGAAAATCATATCAGCTGTGGAACTCTTGATAAGTTTTAAGGAAAAAAGGGATAGACTGCGGATTGAGCGTGGAAATGCAGTGGCAGAAGTCAAAAAACTGAGTAAATCGTTAAATGGGGAAGTTTCTAGCTTTTGCAGTGTACAAATCCCTACATTCTCTTTCATGGAGATCAATGAATTAACTCATGATTTTGACCCTTCTCGGAAGATTGGAGAAGGAAGATATGGAACTGTTTATAGAGGAATACTTCGCCATATGCATGTTGCTATAAAGATGTTGCCATCCTATGGCTCTCAAAGCCAATTGGATTTCCAAAAGGAGGTAAATTTCATACAAAGGATTATTCCCTCCCCATTACTGAAGTTTTATTAAACTAGCTAATTCTGTGATGCTAACCATATAATATGGTGGACTAAAGGCAATACTGTGTTGAGGACCTTGATCATAATCATAAATGAAAAATTAAAGCTTTCAAAAGAAAATTAACTTGTCCCCTAGGGTAATGTGTAGGTTTGGATCATGGACCACATTGGCATGATCATGGTGCATTTTTATACATTGCCTCTCTACTGTCTGAGCATGGACCCATGAATTAGCGACTTTGCTAATCTAATGTGATTGTACTATTGAAATGTTCTCTCGGGTTCTCTTTTCTCATGTTGAGGGAAAGATTTTCCAAATGTTATATTTCAAAGATTGAGCAAACTAATAGCTTGTTTGGATGGAGGGGAAGTAGAGTAGAGTAGAAGGAGGGCGAGTGAGTTAAATTACCTTGTTTGAATTTTTTTAAGGGAGGGAGGGAGGGTTGGGGGGGGGGGGGGTTGGAGGGGTTCTAACTACTTTTAACACCTTATTTTTAATTCTCCAAAATTGGAGAGATTTGGAGGGAGAGTAGAGCATAGAAATGCTTGACCAAATGAATTACCAAATTTACCTTTACCTTATTAACAAATTACAAATTATGAAAATGCTAATTATTCCCCTCTCCTCTCCCTTATTTATGGTCTATTTGGATTGAGGGAAAAGGGGGGGGGGGGGAGTAGAGTAGATTTGGCATAAAATTAGCCTATTTTCAGTCAATTCTACTCTACACCCCTTCACTCCTCCTCTTTCTCCTCTCAATCCAAATAAGGTGGAGGATAACCATTCTTCTCTACTCTCCTCCTCACTACTCTTTTTCCCTCTCCTCCCCTGTAGTCTCCTCCCCCTCCAAACTTCCAAACATAGCATAATTGTCATTAGGAAGGATGTTTGAGCATAAAGAAAGTCATCAGAAAGAAATGATCAAAGGTGGTGTTTGTTTTGTCCCTGGTGCTAGACTTTTTGGTGATTATAGGATTTCTGTTGTTTCTTTTGTTGTCTAGTTGGGCTGGGTGGAAGGATGGCAATAATGGCATTTAAATTATACTATATGTTGTTAGACTTCGAGGCATGAAAATACATCTGCCTGTTTAGTCAACTGGTATCAGTTTATGGCCAAACCTTAATTATTATTTGTTTCTCCTAAGGGAAAATTAGCATAGTTTCTGACAGTTCATTTCTTCTGTTGATTGAATTTCAGGTAGAGGTTTTGAGCAGGGTAAGGCATCCAAACCTGGTGACACTAATTGGAACTTGTCCTGAATCTAGGTCACTTGTCTATGAGTACCTTAAGAATGGAAGTCTTGCAGACCACTTTGCCTGCAAAGACAACACTTCCTCACTTTCATGGCAAATTCGTACACAGATTGTTGCTGACATATGCTCTGCCCTTATTTTCCTTCACTCCAATAAGCCCTGCATTATCCATGGGAATTTAAAACCGAGTAAGGTCCTCCTTGATGCCAATTTTGTTAGCAAACTTGGTGACTTGGGCATCTTTCACTTGATCCCACAAAAGGAACATCCAGCTTACACCACCAAATTATGTAATAACCTAAAGGGAATCTCTATGTATATGGATCCGGAATATCTTGAGACTGGAAAGCTTACACCAGAGTCAGATATCTATTCATTTGGAATTTTAATTTTACAAATTTTAACCGGGAGGCCACTTTTGAGCGTGGTGAAGGATGTGAAATGTGCACTAGAAAATGAAAATTTCAATGCAGTGTTGGATTTTTCAGCTGGGGACTGGCCACTTGAGCAAGCCAAACAGTTGGCTCAGTTGGGATTGAGGTGCTGTGAGAAGCACCCATTGCATCGGCCAGACCTTGTGTTAGAGATATGGCCTCTCCTTGAGCCAATGAAAGCTTCATGTGTAGCCTCAGCATCATGCTTGGTTTCCAAAAAGCTTCACCGGATTCCCTCCCACTTTATGTGTCCCATCTATCAGGTATGAACCATGAATCCAGTATACTGTATTCCTCTTGTCATATGTTTTGTATTGGAATGGCTCATTTTTAGATTTCCTCTTTGTGAAGTGTTTGGTTGCTCTTATTTCTGCAACCTGTCCAGTTATGCTATCAACAATTACTGCATGCTGCCTCTCATATGAGAAGAGGGCACCCCTGCCATTTCACTTGGTGTATGAGGAAATAGAAGTAAACTATAGATAGTGTGCTCTTGCCTTTTTTATATTATTGAGAGTACCTTTACCATTCAATAAGTCTAGGGACAACTTTTTCACAACTGCATAATGGTCTGTTGTGATTGGTAAATAATAAAATAGTGTCAGTGGTGGACCCATATGAAAGTGATGTTGCTTTAATCACAATAGATCATGCCAGGAGTTGTGAAAATGTTTTGCCCCTACTCCCTTGCATTAGTCTTGACCATTTTGTAGCGAGCTCTGATTATTGATGGGCTTATCAAAGTGGTGTTTGTAGAATCTAAGGGGCTTGGTTTTTAAAATCTTTCTCATGACCATGGCTACTGTATTTGACTTTGCAGGAAGTTATGACAAATCCACAAATAGCTGCAGATGGCTACACATATGAATCTGAAGCAATAAGAGGATGGTTCGACAGCGGCCACGACACCTCACCCATGACAAATCTCAAGCTTGAACACTGCAAACTAGTCCCTAATTATGCCCTCCAAAATGCAATTCTAGAATGGAATCAACAGTAATGATTTTCTTAATTCTTTTATACCTTATCATAAATATGCTGAAAATGTGATCACACCGGTCTTGATACTGATTTAACCTTTATACTTTAAAATGCCAGTGTAACCTACATAACAGTGATGTATAGAACAATTAATTATAATAGAAAGGTCAACATGTATTTGTTTTTAAAGGGACTTGGGGCCTAAGAATGTTGGATAAGACAAGAGAGGGAAGTTAAGCCAACAAGTAGGGTCTGCAATAGGGCCCACTTGTTGCATCTGAATGAGTTTATTATACTTTGGTATAAAATCAACCAATGAATTAAAACCATAAGAGAACAGAGCTAGTCAAAGGATTTGGTATATTATATATCAAGCAAAGAGATTTTTTCCCTTTATTTTTCTCTCTATGTCAACTTTGTTAAGAGTAACTTGGGTCAGGCTCAATCTGAAGCAGTTGACAACCTGCACAATTTGAAGCCCAATTCTCTATCATTCGGACCCACCTTTTTTTTTTTTTTTTTTGATAGTGACCCACTTTCTTTATAGTTGAGAATTGAGAATAATAATACATTATTAACATGACCAACATTTGGATTAACATGATGACCTACATAAACCCAAATGGAAATCAAGGTCAAATTATCAGTGTGAGACTAATTTTGCACTTTCTATAGCTCTAATCCCAGGTAGCTCTAAAAGGCTAAACATTTTTCCATCATCATCGTATTAGAAAAAGAATGACTTTTAATATTTCATTGGGGCAAGAAAAAAAAAATTCACTAAGAAAGAGATACATCATACGAGCCTAGTGAATTATATCACATTCCTTTTTTTTTTTTTTTTTTGAGAAACATCCCTAAAAAGTTTGATTTGTTAAGAAAAACAACCTTGTTTATAGGCTTTGTGATTTTCAGCAAAGCAAAAGACTCCTAGGCACAGGTTTCAGTTTCACATGCCCATCTACCTAACTTGGGCCTGTCCCTCCGAATCCCAACACCCTGGCACGACGGGCTTCCACTCTCTCTCAGCGCGTGGGCAAAAACCCTACCAAGGTCATCATCATGAAAAAAGTTTTAGGAAACAAATCATATATGTTATAGGAAGAATTTTTAATTTTACCCTATTATTATTATACCCTATAGTTTCGTAAATTACAAATTAAATGCTAAACTCTTATGTATTCAAACATTGATCCTAGGGCACACGATTTGAATTGAAAAGGTGGGTTTAAATGGAAATATATTTAAAATTTTAGGTTTTAATTTGTGACTAATTAAATTACATAGTTTGATTTTGAGTTTCAACATTTTTTTATGATTTTTTTTTTGTGTGGAAATTACATTATAAAATCCAAAACATTCCATATTGGTTCCCATGTTATAAATTTGTAGATTCAAGTTTAAGTCTAATAATGTTTTTTTTTTTTTTCAATTTAAAGCCTCTATTTAGCTTTTTCACTTTTATTATTCTAGTTAGTAATGAGGCAAAAACAACAACAACAACAACAAGCCTCAGTCCCAATTTTGTGGGGTTGGCTTGTGTTTCACTTATAATGTGTTCGTAAATTTGACAACCATTAAACATAGATGATAAAGAAAAAGATTTGCTTAGACTAAGAAATTGAAAATAATTCTTTAGTGTTAGAAAATCGAAGTTGTTCAAATTTATCAACATTTTTTTCAATTTTTTTTCCTAATCCATTACTATCTAGAATAATAGAAATGAACAAAAGAGATGGACATACATTTCAAATTGAAGCGGTTTCCTAAGTTTATAAATTTAATTAACAAAATCTAAAACCTAAGTTTTTTTTTTTAGATAATCAAAAACCTAAGATCTTATATGAAACGTAGTATAAAATCTAAACCTAAATTTATGTAATTTCCCCTATAATTTATAAAATTATAAAGCTTTAATTTGAAAACCCCATTAAATTTAGGGTTAAAAATATAATTTTCAAAAACCTTTATTTTCTCCACAGCCGAAAAGACTCAAAAAGAGGGTTCAAGTTTCGCCTTTATATTTTACCTTTCAAAGTCTCTCTCTCTTCGTCTCGTCTCTTTCTTTCTTTCTCTCATTCGCTCTCATATTTTTTATTTTCGTTACGGCCGATCACTTTCTCGGCACTTTCTCGGCGATTTTCCTACTCGCCAAACACACCACCGGAGGCTCTCTCCTCCGCCTCTAAATCTCTCCGATCTCCGAAGATTCTCTCTCTCGCCAAACAGATCTCCGCACATCTCAACTGGTACGTGAAAAAACCGATCACTCACACTCACCCTCTCTCTTCTCGCACGTACGTATACATGTTGATATCGTTATATGCATAACTGCACCTGCTAATCTCAGATCACGAGCGCCGAAACCCTAACGAGCTTTGCTTTTCTAAATTGCACGAATATTTTCTCTGCTTTTTGTGTTTGTTATTGGTTACTTCACGTTTTGTAGCTCAGATGAACTCTGAAATGCAAACGAAAATCGTAAAGAACAATTTTTCTATATGTAGGTTTTGTGAATAGTGAAAAATTAGCTTGAGTAAACTGTGGTGGTTTGTGTTAATGTTCATTTGAGAGTAGGATTGTGTTTGTGTTTTACTTGTGCTGATCATTTGGACAAAGAAAGATTCGGAAATTTTTCGTTTTCGTTTTGTTTATTTTCTTGGAAAGCAAACAGAGTTTTAGGACTGTGATTTCGGTGATCTGATGCATTTCTTTTGAGTTTCTATGCGATTGATTATCTTGCTCTTGGAAAACTCGATTTCCTGTTTATTGTTGTGAGATTTGTTGGCTAATTGTTTTTAGGATGAGTTTAGAGTAATTTTTATTTTTGCTTAATCAACAAATCAATGATAGTAAGTACTGTAATGGTTATCAATTGAATTTTTGTTTATTATTATGAATTAATAATGATAGCTTTGTTTTTAGTGGATCTCGGGCTTGTTCTATGTGTAGGTTACAGAACAATGTTGACAATTTGAGTTCAAATTTTCTAGTCCAAGTTTTTTTCTGTACTTGTCATGCCGAATTTGCAATTTGACAATGTAGTTGATTTTGTATTACCTATAAAATATACATGTGTGTGTGTGTGTATATATATAGATAGATAGTTGCTTTTGTATTAGGAAGGATAAAATAGTTTACGCATTACATGACGCATTATGATGTTGTGTCTAAAGTACCAAAAGCTGTTTTCTCATATTATGTTGACTTATTTCTATTTACCATCTCAAGGAAATTGTTCTTTCTATTGAAAGCTTTTAGAGTGCCTATGTAGTCTTCTATTTTTTGCTAGCATTTGGCAAATATCAGCATCAAACATGGTCCTACATCTATATTTTATTTTAGCTCTGATTCTTGGCTGTTCATTTGTGACCCATGTTCTGAAATGATCATGGGCTGTATTATTCAACAACTTCACATATAGATGCAGAACTAGAACCATGGTTTTTTGCATTTGTTAGTAAATTTATTACTTTTACTGAAGATATGCCATATACTTATTTTGACACAGATGTCGCAAAGAACTCCTAATCTAGATTTGAGGTGATGGATATGTTTATGTTTCGACATTTCCATCTCTAACACAGACATTATATTTGCGTCTTGAGTCTTGTTTGTAATGGACTATTATTAACTACAACAGCATGCCTTAATTAACCCAAATTTATGGGGTCTGCCATGGATCCTTAATAGATTTGTTAGGGTCGCACATATATTCTTGTTCTCCATTCTATTCTATCTGAAGTCATATTCTATGTTACTACCCTAATTGACAGGTCCTATTTTATTGCTTCTATTAATGTTAATTTCGGTCTTCATCTACCTTTTATAATCCCTCAACTTATATTAACCCACTCTTTCTTACTGGTGCATTAATCGCTCTCCTCTAAACTTGACCAAACCAGCTCAAGCAACTCTCTCATATTTTCATCAATAGGAGCTACCATATGTAGGTATTAGGCACAATGGCATGCTCTTTTAAAAATTTATTGAGTCAGAAGGTTTCCTATTTGTTCAATGTCCAAATTGGTGTAGGATGTTGGATCATGTCAGCAACTGGTTGGTGGGCAGAAATCTACTAGAAGATGCATTATGCTAATCAAGATGTTCTAGGCACTTTTTAATGTTAATGATCTTATAAATTTCTGATCCAGTGTATGATAATAACTACTTGGGCATTCTTCTATTATATGGGCCAAATACTGGATGATTGGTTCAAGTCATAGTGTTTCAGGTTTGATAGGTTGGTTTTAATGTTATGCTGTCATTTGAATAAAACAGGACACAATACAAATGTTCCAATGACTTGTACCTATTTCACCAGTATGGATAAAATTTCAATCGAATCTTATGATGCTAAATATCATACATGTATATTTGAATTGTTGCCAATTTATAAAAAAGGAAAAAAGAAAGTCAGGTTTTAAAGTTTTCCAATGTATTGGTGTTTCAAAGGGAGTGCAAGATTAAAAAAATGTATTCAAAGGAGGTCTCGTGCTATATCTTTCTGCCTCTGGTTCCAAGAAGTCATGAATGTCGGTTCTTTTTTGTAAACTGTTCTGTAGTGACTTATCCCAAAAAGTGTTCTGTAATGTATAGAACTTTACTTGTTTCCTGGAAAATGAATGGATAGTTGGGAATGACTTTTCTGTTTTAATTGCCATGCTTTTTCCTGCTGCACAGTCCTGTCAAATTACTTCAGTGTTTAAATTTTAAATAATTAATATTTTGTGCAGTGGCTTCTTGTGACCTAGCAAACTTAAACTCTGTGTTTATAGATGCCAGTTGTAAAGCCCAAGTCCTCTAGTTCTCTCGAATTGATGAAATCGGAGGGAAATGATTCTTCAGACACTATCATCAGACAAGCAATAAAAGAGCCTCTTTTGTCTTTCTCAAGGCCTGGGGACAGTCCAGTTCAATTGATCCAATTGCTTCATGCTTTAGATCAGCAAGGTAGTTGCAAATTATTATCAGTTTGAAAGTTTTAACCGCATCTTTGGGTGGGTGGGTTGGGGTGGGGGGAAGGATTCTCTTGAGCATTGCACTGGTCTAAGTAAAATGTGGGAGGGTTAATGGGGTTAAATAATTTATTAATCATAGAAATAGTGGTGGCCTCCATGTAAAGAAATAAAATAATGCCTCTGAACTTGTACAAACATTCAAGATTGAAAAGGCTGTTGTTACTTTTGCTCAGGCTAATGCTAAGGCCAACAGTGACTTTAATAAATGAATTTCCTTAGTAATAAGTAGGTTTTTGGTTTGTAGCTACCATGAGGCATTTGACGTGAAAGCCATGTATTTTGATTTATCACCTTTCATTATTTTTGGCAGAACTACCAGGTTGGCCCTTACTCACTCCTCTGAAGGTGCAGATGCAGAAGTGTGACAAGTGTTCTCTAGAATTCTGCTCACCCATCAACCACAGAAGACATACACGTGTGCACCATCGGTTGAAAAAACTTGATAAGGTTTCTTACTGTCTTATAGTTGTGATTATATGTTTATTATGCTAATAAGAAAAAAGGGAGGGAGGGGGAGGTGTGATTATACCTCTATTCATACAATTTTTTTTTCCCCTATCCTTTTTGGACCGTTTGGAATTTGGACTTTCCAGTTCTTAGTAATTCATATCAGCTCTGTTTCACGGCATGTCAATCTTTGATTATTCTTTCCTGAGCAATGCCTGATGTTGTCTAAATTGTGTAGGATTCTACCAAAAATAGGGATCTGCTGGGTGCCTTTTGGGATAAGGTAAATCATTATGTTAGCAGTTATTTATAGGATAAGGTAATTCTCTCTTTGGATGTGGTGCTCATTAATTATTTTACGTGCAGCTCTCTTTAGAAGAGGCCAAGGAAGTGGTGTCATTCAAGAATGTCACATTAGATGTAAGAAGCTTTTCTGTTTTTGTGCCTGTTTGTTTGATTTCTTAACTGCATAGAGTTATGTCGATATGAGCTTTCATAACTCAGGGAAATTGCCCTAAATACCTGTTATCTGTCTGGCGTAATTTTTCCCAAAAAAAAAAAAACATTTGTTATTGATGTCACTTACTAGGAGACACGATACATCTGTGTTTATTTATCATCAAAACACACTCATTTGTCATTGACACACTTATAGTAGGAGACGCAATGCATGAATTAATTTATTTTTACTACCAATTTTCATGTGTTTCTTGCTCTCTCCCCTATAATTGGTTCCTAATCGACATTCCTTTTCTAGGGAGTTCCAGGGTCTTCAATTGTAAAGTCATTGACAGCACTTACTAGGAAACCGGGATTTTCTACTTTGCCTCAAGTTTATTTGAGGGCTGGTTCTGCCCTTTTGGTAAGGGGACATCCTTTTCTGCTAATCAATTTCAATCTTTCTGGTTTTATTTGTAATGATCTGCCATATTCTTTATTCTAAGGATGTGACGTATCTGAGTCTTTGCAGGATATTATCCAAGCTCGACCTTCAAGATCTATATCAGCCCAGGAATTATTTGGTATCCTTGATGTTGCAAGTGAAAACACATTTCTATGTGGGACAGCTGGATTGATGCAAAAATATATTTTTGATGGGGAAGCTGGGAAGATTGGCCTTGAAACAAAGAACTTAGTTGCTTGCACTAGTTTTTTGGTGGAACAGAAATTGGTACCTCTCTGAGTTTTTTTTTCCCTTATACTTTTTCAGTTGCATGTAATAATTATGTTCATCATGATTAACTTGTTTTTTTGTTCTTGATAAGGTCAAAGCATGGCTTGCTGATCAGGATGCTGAAGCTTTGAGGTGCCAGAAGTTGCTGGTAGAGGAAGAAGAAGCTGCTCAGAAAAGGTATGTAGCATCATGTCATTCATTTTTGTCTCATTACGGTTCTTGAACTGTCTAGTAATGCTAGTTGGTGTGGCAGATTAGCTATATAGCTCAACCAGCACCTCCTCCTGTTATAAGTTGTAGGTGGTCATGGGTTCAAGAACCATTTGGGAGCGTGTGTTACTTTTTAATTTATTTTTTAAAGAACAGAAGAAAAAATTCTAGTTGGTGTGTTTTTCCTATTTCTTCCTCTCTTTCATGGAAAATCTCTGTACTGATGATTATAGAGCCAGTCATTTGCCATGAACCTTTTCTTGGTCTTGTTAGGAATTACGGATGTCCTGATCCTTGTCCTCCTTTATAGGGGAGTTACTAAGGATAAGTGGGCCTTTGTGTAGCACAGGGACAGATCTGTAAACTTAATTGGAGTTGCTCATTGTTGGCATTACTAGAACATAAAAACATTCACTTTTCACTTATGCCTTGCAATCTCCCAGTTTCACAAATTGCATTTTAACAGTTCGTATTAACTCAAGTTATCATAACCATTAGTGAGAGTTGGATAGCTAATTTGCTTCTCCATGAATGGAGGTTTTTAATGGAAATAAAGATGCTTGTTCTTGTACTGATTTTAGTTCCTGAATAAATTTAGGAAAGCTGAGCTCTTGGAAAGGAAAAGGCAGAAAAAACTCAGGCAAAAAGAACAGAAAGCAAAGGAGCAAAAACATGGGGAAAAGGTTGATCTTGTAGAGTTCATTGACAATACATCAGAGTCTGTACCCGTGCCACAAGAAGAAACATGCAGCCCTTCAGCTGCATGTGATTCTGACACATCTGTTCCAGAAATGCTGCCAGATCAAGCTCCCTCATCTTCTGAAGCCTTTCGACACACAAACTCTGATGAAGAGGCGGGTCTTGACTCTCAATCAGGGTATGGCTTTGAATATGCTGAACCTGGCATTAGCCAGAATGTTGAACGGAGGATGGTGCATGGAAGTGTTCGCCGGCATGTAACTGTTGCTCGATGGCAAGTGCCCCCAAAATCACAAAGGGCAGTGCCCAATGGGTTTCATTCAGGTCAAAATTCTCAAGCATCAAAGCTTGGGGTTGTGCAAAAGCATGGGATCCATAGGGATTTAAGGGCTGCACCAGTAGCCAATGGTAATAAAGTTTGGAGCCGAAAGCCTAAACCGGAAATTGATGGGGAGGTTTTGAAAGCCAGAGTACAGAAAGAGGCAAAAAATCAACCAGATCAAATTAAGAACCGTGAGGTTTTGATTGGCTCTATATGTGTTACACTTCGAAATTGTGACCAAGAGATTAATAACCTGGCTGGAGCTCGTGAAGATTGCCTGGCTGAGCATCAAATGCCAAAGACTAATGTTCAGGAGAAGCCCATTAAACCTGATTCTCTTCTGAATGGCACAAACCGATCAATGATTAAGCTTTGGAGGCCAGTGAGCAGGCATGAAAACAAAGGTCCAATGCCAGTTCAAAATGGCAATATTGAATCTGAGCTGGACGTGACTGCTGAAAAGGACAATGATCAAAACCCAAATGAAGGTTGCGTAAGATCCTATGCAATGGATGATAATGATGGTGCTGCTAAGGAAAGTGTCTGTCCTGGATCAATGGCGTTTTCTATCCGTGCTGCAAAAGCTTTTCTTTCAGAGAGTAAGATGTTTATTCTTTTGGCTATGCAATTGTGACTGCATTAAATTTGATTTGGCAATTAACTTTCTACAATCTCATGCAGGATGGAAGGAGGCTATTACAGCTGACCATGTGAAACTGGTCCTTTACCCAGATTCTGAGCCTCCAGGATGCCCAGAGATGGAAAATGACTCTGAATTAGTAGCATCTCAGTCATCAAACTTGCACAAACGCAGCATTCTCGGTAGTGCAGAGAATCGGTTGGTTAATGCAGGTGCTTTTGACTCTTCAATCACCAGGAGTGTTAAAGAAAAGTACAGAGCAAAGCCTGAAAAGGGTGTCAAGAAAAAATACATTCCCAAACAGAGCAATGCTACCTAGTAGGGGAGGGAGAGAGGTGAGGTTTGTTTTTGGTTATACAAATGTGCACAGTTTAATTTACCGTCATTAAATTCCTAGCAGAGGTTCCAGTTTTACAGATGGCCTTCTGTCAGAAAATTGAAAAAAAGTTTTGCCGGAAAATCTTTTTACAGATCAGTTCTTTTTTTTCCTGTGGTGCCATAGCAGATTGATTGATTAGTGAGGTTCTTTTCCCCCTTTTGGCTTAATTGTCTAAATTTTTCTGTAATAAATTTGGTGTTTCAATTAATTCAAAGGTCTTATTTTCTTTTGCCTTGAATCGCCCTGCTCAATTTCCAATTTGGTTGTAATTTAAAGTTGTTTATAAACTTACAAGATTTCATCATCCCAGAAAACCCATATCCAAGATACCCTATGATGTCATAGGTTCATAACAGAGCATAAGAACATGAATGTTCATTCCTAAATACCCAATCTTCTCATACTTTACCTTTCATGCCCATTGAAAATGTTAGTTTTCTCTCCGAATTTTTATTACTAATGCTAGTTTGAATTCAAATTTTGAGGTTCTTTCCTCCCTTTTTTAGGTCGAGTTTTCTTAAGAGGTATTAAATACCTAAAGATCAGTAGGAGGGTTTTCAACATCAGATTGTAATTTGATTGAGGACCTAAAATTTTACCAACTACTATCAAAACAACTAATAATAATGTGTTTGTACGGTTACAATTATTAATTTTTTTTAAGAATTGGAGGTTATTTGTTTAGAAAGTGCGTACAACTAATAAATCTAGCTTACGCCATTGTGTTTCAAACAAATAAACATCTGCAATCCAATTCTTGTGCTAGATGAAGCGATTAACTTAGTTGACTAATAAGATTTTCATAAAAGAAATTATTATTATTATTATTAGCTTCGCCAGTGAAAGCCGAATTTCTCCCTACTTCATCTTTGCATAAAAGTTATAATAAAATCGAATGCCTCTTGACAAAATACCAGTTATGAAAGAGAACTGGAATTATTCTTCATTGCCCTATACAAATGAGTTACATCCCTCAAGGCTGTAACATAAAAAGATGTATATTGACAAAGTACAATAAAGAGAGATGATTAATAGGACAATATGTGTCGTTGTAATAAATGATATTTTTTTATCACGCCAAATGACCTTTTAGTTAAAGAATTCATAAATAGAAGTTTACAAATTACAATTCATTATGAAAAGTACTTATGTCTATATACATCTTCTTGGCAATAGGCAAATACAACTTCTCGCATGCATATTTTATCACTTTCATCTAATTGATGAGGGTAGGATATTTTTTTCATCCAATGATGGCGAAAAGATGGGGTTGATAGGGCTTTGCTAACATATGGACGAAGAAGAATATTAGTCCCATCTCTTTGCTATTATTGGTCGAAGCAGAACATCAACTAGATGGAGGAATAAGATACCCATGCGAGAAGTGTCAGGATCCTTTTGTTTGTGTAATTGGTTTACCCCTTCCTAGAAAAACAAATTTAACATCTTTATTTTATATTAATAATAATAAATATAAAATGTTTGAATGGTCTTTATGCTTAAAGGCCCATGCGTATGAACTTGAATAGGGGGAAAACAAAAAACAAAAAATATATAGGGCTATGGATTGATAAAATCATTAAAATCTAGAAGTTTAACTCTATATATATATAGTGGGGTGCAATATTTAAACCTTGAATGTCTCTATTATATACACCAAAATGTGTCTGTTGAGCTACGGAGCCTTTTTATTTTTTTGAGGAAAAGCTACAAAACTCTTGACAATATTTTTAAGATCATAAAATTTTAAGATTTTAATATTTAGATAAGAATTGTAATAACAATGGAACATGGCTTTTTTTTTTTTTTTTAATCAATTTTCTTCCCGCAATGTCTAAATTCATTATGGATGTTGGAAAATTTCCCCGTCTGAATTTTGAACTAACATTTTTTTTCACTGAAATATTAATGATGCACGAGCGGCTTTAAGATCTGGACCCTAAAAGCCTTCCCCTAGTTTAAGTGTCCTCTCCAATGGTTGTTAAGAAACACAGCCAGTATATATAGACATGCGCTGTTTGAAGATTGGTCTTTTCAAGGGAATATTTCATGCTATCTTTTTCAGTAGAATGTCTATCCAACTAAAGAGTGAGCTCATTGATAGGTTTCACCTAGCATTTAGTTTCATTTAATTAATGATAATAATAATAGAAAACCTTATCTAGTTAATGGATTTAAGATTAAATTTAATAGTGAATTCCAGTTAGCAAAAATTGAAAATTGATTAGTGTTCTAATTTAATAATAAGAGCAATTAACATCATAGAGCATATATCATAGTTAAAAATTCTATCATATATGTGGTGTGTACAACTCGATTAATGGGCTGTTTACCAATCTATGCTTACAATCTATTTGTTGTGGTGTGGGTATGGGTATCCTACAAAGGGAAGTTTCTAGAAATGCAATTCTTCTACCTTTCTGACAATCTCCTAATGGCTCCCAAATAAGCTCTCTCTCTCTCTCTCTCTCTCTCTCTCTCTCTCTCTCTCTCTTTGTAAGCTTGCTTAGTGGGTTTGTTATGATTGTGTGGAACTGCTTTTCGTGCAAGTGGGGCCCCTTTGGGATGACTCTTGAAAAAAAGGGGTCCCACTTTGGGAACGGGTGTCAATTTTGGAACTCGCGATTGCCATTGGATATTGTTCGGTAGACAACCTCCTCTAAGGCATTACTGAGATATATTAGAAATAGGCTCCAAGCAACACTCGACCTTGAGGTTGTAACAGTTCACAGGGCCGATGGTATGACTCTCATGCGATCCACGACCCCATGGGCCATTAGACAATGGGCTAGTGGATTCGTTCACCATACAATATCTATCCTTATATACACACACACACACACACACATACATACACTTTTTATAGTGGTAGAACAAATGGACTAAATAGAACTGAATTGGACTGAGTAGGACCACATTAAACAGAATAAAAATGAAGCCAATAAAGTGGACTAAATAGAACCAAAATGGACCAAAGTCGACTGAAAATGCGAATATGACCGAAGTGGACAAAATGGACCAAATATGACCAAAGTGGACCAAATAAAACCGAATGGTCCAAACAGGACTAAAATAGACAGAATCGACCAAATAAGACTAAATTAGACTGAATAAGACCAAAATCCACTGTGGACCGAACAAGATTTATCCCACTATTTATAGGTGTATAAAAAAATCAAGTCACTTCACTATTTCCCAACATGAGTGGAACCTCATTATAGCTAATTTTCTTACAAGTGTGTTTTTTTTTTCTTCATATCAAACAAATGCAAACAATCTAAATTGAAACAATCTAAATTGATGCAATCATTCTATAAATTTAGAGATACATATTTTTAGACAGTATTAAAAGGATGTCAATAAATTACTGAGCGTTTTTTCTACTTTAGAATCATGGTTTTGGGACGTCTAGGTTTGTTGTTATATTGTTATCTTTTTCTTTTGGTTGGCTAACACAAATCTTATTTTATGTACTCTGGATAAAGATGATTTAGATTTTAAATCCCTAAATTCTAGTACAATGTCCAAAAATTTAAACTAATTGATGGGGAATGCTAGTTGGTTGATTCACGATTGATTCTACCCCATCAATATAATGTCTAAAAGTAGAAGTGTAGCATTTATTATTACTATGCTTCTATTGAGTTATATTAGCAGCCATGTTATCATCCTTTTTTCTTTCCAATTTTTCCTCTAATTTTTTTACACTATCAAATATATAAATTATTGATATTGAAACAATTGAAATTACAATAATTAATATTCACATTAGTTAAAGTAGGACCAAAGTGGACAGAATGAATTGAATAGAAGCAAAATGGATAGAATAGATTGAATAGGACCAAAGTGGATAGATCAAACAGGACCAAAGTTAACAAAATGGACCAAATAGAATTGAAGTGAACAGAATGGACCAAATAGGACCAGTGAGGACCGAATAAGACCAAAGTGAAGTAAATAAGACCGAATAGGGCCAAAGTGGATGGAATGCACCAAATAGAACTGAAGTGGACTGGATAGATCATAGGACCGAAGTTTACAAAAGTGGACTGAATAAGATCAATGTAGACCAAATAGGGCCAAAGTGGACCAAATAAGAACGAATATAACCAAAGTGGACCAAAGTATACAGTAGAAATATAAGAGAAACACATTTGTAGTGATAAAATTTGGTTGTGAAGCCTTTAAAGTGAGGTAAAAAATATAGCTATAGAATATATATATATATATATATATATAATTCTAAGTTTTATTTATTAATTCTTATTTAAACATACAATTCATACATCATAAATAAATATAGGACATTCAATGTTTGACACCTTGTTGTCAATATGGGTTTTGATGTATTTGGTATCATAAAAAATGCAAACAGTTGTAATTGTAGTTGAATTTCTAGTTTGATTGTATGGATTCTACGCATATTTGACATGTAAAGATTGGATGATCTTCTGTACTTGGTCATGGTGTGTTTCTTCTTCTATGTGTTTCTCATTGATGTTTCCACGGTGGGTTTCCCATTACTTGAAAATTGAAACCACAATTACAATGCTTTTTTTAATTTTTCTATGATGGTTCTTGCTTTTTATATCGATGTATGAGGTGAGCTTATCCTAGTTCTTTTGTTCGTATATACTTTTTAAGGAGAGTAAGTCAGCTGCACATCTCGCACACCACTCTAAATCTTAAACAGTATACTATTTTATATAAATCTTATTTTACATATTTTTTTCCCAAAGAAAAATGCACTTGTAAATTTACATGCATAAACTTATCACTCTTCTTATATATTTAATAAAGTTCTGTATTTATGTGCTCATTAATTAATAAGGATTTGGCTTACCTCAAATAATTTTTTAACTGGAATCCCATTTTATTTTAATAAGAAACTGTTACATCACTCATTAATTAAATAAAATGTAGAGATTAAAATTCACTACTACTTGTTATTGTATATTTAAAAAATATATATATCTAATTGAAGAAATACTAGAAATAAGCCAAACTCAATTAACAAAAGCCCGTGTTTATTTACTTTGGGAAGAGCAGACCAGATGGATCACATTCACTCACTATTACATTAATTTGTTTCCTATTTACGAGAAAATACATCATGTTTTCGTTGCATGTATCATCCTTCTCACATAGAGGTGGACCCCACACTAAAACACATGCAATAGAGCGGGGTCCACCCCCATGTGAGGGGAAAGACACATGCAACAGAAACAACATATACAACCTATATAGATTCAGATCAGGTGCAATATCTTAATGCAATTATAATCAATGGTTGAGATTGAAAGTTTAAAAAAGTAACTTTCAATTTCAACCATTAAATAAAATATATTAAAAGAGAGTTAAAGCGTAAAATATTTTAAAAAAAATTTGTGAAAAAGATAAGTGAATTACATCAGGGTATTGCACTGTTCTCGATCCAACGTATACGGTGTACCACCTCCCTATATACACCGAATCCTATGGCTTGTAAGTAGCTCAGAGACATCTGATCTGACAAACAGCGACCACAAAACACAAAGAGATAAGATTTTAGACCACACATTTTCTTTCTTCCCAACATAACAAGCCACGTATCCATTTCATTCCTTAATCTCCTATTAAACTGCCACTTGTTCACCTTCTTCACCTTAACCGCTTCACCTCTTATCTTCCATCTCCTTAAATTTTCTCTCCTCACTTTTCTTCTCGTTTCCCATTCTCTTTTCAAAAATACTGAGAATCCCCAACTCAATAATTTCCTTACTTTCAAGCAAGAAAATCCTAACCCAAGTTTCTCTTGTCTTAGTTCCACTTCTTTCTTTTTCCCTTTCTTAATTTCAAGCAAGAGAATTTCCCTATATCCTAATCCAAGTTTCTCACCCAGAAAGAGAGAAAATGTCAGGTGGGGTTGGGCCAACTTACAATGATATTAGCCTCCCAAAAGAGCAAGAATATGAAAATAAACAAAGCAATGACCAAAATTCCTTGAAGACCAACACCACCACCACCACCGCCAAATACCCTGCACGCAAAGCTGGGTTCCTCTCTCTCCGTCAGCTCAATGCTCTTGCTGTCATTATTATCTTCTCAGCCAGTGGCATGGTAAGCCCTGAAGACTTTGCTTTTGTCATCATTTCCTTCTTCTACGTGTACTTCATTTCAAAGGTTGCATTCCCACCCCTCCACCCTTCAAAGGAACCAAGTGTTTTTAGCCCTCAGAACAAGATTCTTCGACTCTATGTTTTTGTTGGTGCAATCGTTGGTCTTTTCCTCCCCATGGCATATATACTTCATGGCATCTTTGAAGGTGATCAACAAGGAATCAAGGCTGCAGCACCACACGTTTTTCTTCTATCAAGCCAAATTTTCATGGAAGGAGTGACATTCTCGGGCGGGTTTTCATTGCCAGTACGTGCTTTTGTGCCGGTGTGCTATAATGCAAAGAGGTTATTTACCATTGATGACTGGCTGAGGAGTGAGTTCTCAAAGGTTGGTGAAGAGTTTGGAGGGTCTAAAATGAGATTGTATGTTGGGAGAGGGCTGGCCATTGCTAATATGGCGTTTTGGTCCTTCAATATTTTTGGGTTCTTGTTGCCTGTCTATCTTCCGAAAGCTTTGAAGAGATATTACTCTGCGTATAAGGTGAAAGACTGAAAATGATTGGAGCTCTTTTCATTTTTTAATGGTTAGCGCTATGTGGTGTAATTTGTTTCTGTGACTTATTGAGAGTTCAACGAGTGATTTGTCGGTGTGCTTCATAAATATATGTAGTTTTATTCTAGAAATATAAAGTTCCGGTTCTACATATGTTTTGTGCAGATTTACCATCATGAGAAATATGGTACCCCATCCGTGAACTAATTCAAAACAGGGAGGCAAATATTACTGAATGTCTGAATTTAATTACCACATTACATAAGTGAACTAATCAGGTATAAGTGTATAACCATGCTTGTATATTCATTATATGAGAAGGTAGTACAGTATCATTTAAGAAAGAGCTCGTTAGAATTTAACCCGAAACTCAATCAGCCTTATTTTGTATATAAAAATAATAACAATCAGCCTTATTCAAACTTGGCTTGAATACATTCTCCAAAAAAAAAAAAAAAGAAGCTTAGCTTGAATGCAATCAGATTATGTTCAAGCTGGGTTGTTTATGTACTATGTAGTCATATACTTGGTCGAGCCTCCTATAAGCAACACTGAGCTAGTTAATTAGCCTACTGTCAATTGTATATAAAACCTAAGATATTGCGCTTCAATCCTAAGCTATACCGATGCTAATGAGTATTAACTTATTGTCTTGCCAAGTCTTTGTACATTGTAACCCAACTAGCACTTCTCAGGGTGTTCTAACAGAGACATCCAAAAAATTTTGTAACTCAACTGACATTTCTTAATGTTCTAATGAATATATTCAAGTTCAACTACACCCACACCCCCACCCCCCCCCCCCCCCCCCAAAAAAAATATTGTCTTCAGGGTTATATAGATGCAAAATATCCTTCTTCACAACACAAAAATCCTTAGTCCCAATTTTTTTTTTTAAAGTTGATTATGATCCTCAACAAGATTAGTTAAGAACGCCCACATATATTCATCCAAGTTGGCTGGTTAAGCAATCTATTTACATCTACAAGAATATTTGATCATCAAGTTATAGAGATTCATCCAAGTTCGCTGGTTAAGCAATTAATCTATCTACAACTACAAGAACATTAATTTGATCACCAAGTTTTCATTCCTAGGATTGATGGAATTGATGATGAGTGTCTGTTTGTGTACTTGTAGCTTTTGGTAGCTGAGATGTAAAATATGATACAAAAAAATATAGTTTTTGATAGCTTTTATACTAAAGGTGTAACAAAAAGCTAAAGTTAATTTAATTTGTTATTTTTATTATTCTTTAAAAAGTTAATTTTGCTAATTTTTTTTAATGAGACAAAAAAAAAAAAAAAAGGCTTTTGCCAAACAGAAAATAAGAATTTTATTGTTAAAGCTGAGTTAGCGGGTACGAAGAACCGTGGGAGTTGGGACTGCTAGTAGTAGCGGTGCCGTTGTTATTGACTTATTGGTAACTGCAAGTGATATTCGGACAAGTGTGTAGTGTAGATACTTGCACGTAAAGTACACCTAATAACTTCGTACTCAAATTCAATGCCACCGCAGCCAAACCTGTTCACATTACTTCACTTTGCGATTTAACACAAAGACCATGTTTTCCTAAGACGAAAAGGTTTTACATCTTTTTGTTTGAATTTGCATGGATGCATTTTGCCCAAGCCTTGTAAGTTATAATAATAATACTAATATGTGCGAATTGAAATGGACTGGGTCATCATATCATATATTGTGGATTTTCCAGTTTCAATGAATATTTTATCCAAAACTTTATATATTTCAGATAGCCCCTTCTAAAACAATCAATTTTCATCTCTCACGTTCCTTCAAAGTACTTACTGTCCGTAAAGCTTAACATAGCAATTAGCCACAGGGGGCCCTAATGGACACTACGACAAAGGAAAATTTTTGTGAAATTAACAGAGAATCTCAAGAAACTAACAGGATCTAGCCAATGACAATTGCTCAAAGCCTGAAAGGTCACAAACCCACCTGACACAACAAATAAGGTCAAGAGAAATAAACCAATTATGCTTGATTTGCCTACTTAAGAAATATTTATTCCTTTTAACCTTCTTTCTCCCTCTTTTTTTTTTTTTTTTTTTTCTTCTTCTTCTTCTTCTTTCCAACATACAAGACACCCGGCATTTTGGTGATGGTAAAACAAACAAAAATACTCACATGGTGCCACACCAAAAAAATGTCAACTCTTCTAGCTTTTGACAGCAGCATGCTACCACATTAGCATCTTCTCCAGACCGCTCGAGCTGCTGACCATTTTAAGAAACAATTTATACAGCATTGGCTCGTTATCTCTGGTCCAAACCTGTTCACATTAACAAATAATAAATATCAAAATTCCAAAACAGGGGGCGGGGGGGGGGGGGGGGGGGGGGGGGGGGCGCCGGGGAATGGAAGCAATGAAGACTAGGAGACTGGGGCATCAATTACAACTATAAATGAAACTTGGGGAAGGAACCTACTTGTGTATCTACTCATGGAAGAATTGCCATTTAAAGAAATAGGAACAAGCTTTCTTCCTTGAAAAAGTTCCTGCATCCTCTCTGGCCAAACTGAATTCAATCTTCGTGCAAAATCCTCCACCTCCCTATATGGAAAAATAAAAGACAAACTTCGATGAGAGAACATTAAATAAAAATAAACTTTTAATCAAGGAATGGGGTGTCAAATGAGACATCAGCAAAAGAGAAAGAAAAGGGAAGGAAGAAGGCGGGTGGACCCCAAAAAATTTATTAAAAAAGAATAAGAAGAATACTTTCACAGGCTATAAACAAGAAGTAGTAATCATCAAAACAAAAAATGAACAACCAGTAGTGTTCCCCCAAGACCTTAAAGAAAAAGAAAGTAAAAGCTGAATTGCAATACATCGAAAATTTTGGACCAATGCCGCAGTGGAAGTTAATAAGCAAACTAGCTTTTCTAATAAACAAAGATTATTTTGACATTCACTTCTCAAGCATTGAGTTGGTACTATTACTGGCAGTCTTTTAGATATAAATAATTTTCTGGTTTCATCAGGAAATACAATGAACACAATTGAAAGTTGAAACATCCAATTAAAGCCAAAAGTCGAACTCATTATCTTAATAAAGACACATATTCATCATACCTGTCAAGCTCCTCCTTCATTGCAGGATCTAAATCATCATCAATATCACCATCATCAAACTCAAGTTTTGGGGAAAATGTCACAGCTGCAGAATCTTGCAACTTTGAACTTGTACTGGCAGAGGCCAACAAACCATTGTTACCCTCACCATCATGGCAAGCAGAATGAAGATCGTGCATCTCCTAAAACATCAAAAGATACCAGCAATTCAACTATGAGAACATTTTAAAGTGTGCAAGTGTGCACTCCACACTCACAGAGAGAGAGAGAGAGAGGTGCCAACCTCATTATGGTTTCCATTTACATTATTTAAACAAGAGTCCTTTGATTGATCTTTTCTCCTCCGATTTTTCTTTTTATTCTTATTGGTTCTAGTCCCTTTTGTATCTGCAAAACAGAATAGATTCTGTAAAGTAGCGAAATAATTAACAAAACTGGTTATATAAAATACGTACTCTTAAATATTCCAACAAGCCACTGAATGCAGAGACAAAAGCAATTACTTCATGAAGTATCACCAAGAAATCAACGAACTGAAGCATCTATTAAAATAAAAAACCTCAAGGATATGATTACTTCAGGACACAGGTACACAGTACATGCAAAAGAACAAATACATTTATAACTACAACGCAAAAGTTGTAGTTGTGTCAAAAATCAGAATTTTCACCACGGAATGGTTTAACCTTGGCTATAGCATGAGCAGCAAACTATATAAATTTTATAAATGAATGACATCAAATACCACAGAAAACATAAATAATGTAAACTGTTCAAATTTAACAACAATTATGAAACGCAGAAGATTTTATATATATATATTTTTTTAAATTGACAATTCTCCTAGATCAGTCATCTAAAACCCATCCACTGTGCTAAATATAGTGTATCATCATACTTGATTCTCATTCCCAGCTTCTTGTAAAATAGTTGCTTCAACCGGGAGATTGGTTCTCATTTTAAACAGAGGTAAATGTGTAACCACAGATACCATAGAGTTCCATAACAAGAAGGGATAGGATAAATCTCATCAATAAAAATTCTAAATAGAATGGACACAGAATGATATAGAACCTCTTAAAAAACAAGCTCCACAGACTTGCCCTCTAAAATGCTTAACATGTTCAACAGTATATTGCTTCAAAATCTCAGATCGTCAAACAAAATTAAATTAAATTTAAATTCAAACGCAGCCTCTTTAATTCAACTCAAATTGCTCAAAAATGACTCTCATTATACTCATGATTTCTAGAAAAAACCACTCATTATACCCAGTAGAATCTTGAAACAATAACAAATATCCCAACTTTAATCAACTGATCTATGTGTGAATGCGATTATAGACTGAAATTTGTTTCTTCCATCTGTAATAATAAGTTTCAATAGTATCTAAGGCTTATCTGCAAATCTAGGTCCTGAACAAGTCAAACAAGATTGAGAGTTACTGTGAACCATGGCACAAGGTTCTCTAAGTAATTTAATATAACAAAAACCCATGAAATTTTCACGGATTAATGTCTTAAAATCTATTTTTTAACATATATAAAATAAACTTCTCCCTTCTATTTTTAGTCACAGTAAAGTTTGAAAACTCAGAAACCCATCCACTGTGTAATGCTTGCCTTTAGAACCAGAAGAGATGCAAATCAATTTTACAGGGCGATTTGAGTATCTTCAAAAAGAAGGGAGCAAATACACAATCCAAACCATAAATTACTTTTTGCAATTAATTAATGGTGGCACCACTGCAGAGTCTGACAGTTCAGGAATTTGTTAACAAATGGATAAGTCGCAAGAGCTTAGAACCTAACAGATAAGAAGAAGAGAGGCAAGCTATCTAACAATTTAATGGAAAAAAGATCAATTCTCTCATATACCTCCATCTTCACCATTTATAAATGACAGGAGATCATCAACTGAGCGGTCATCCACACGCTCCTCTTCGACTTCTACATTCTGAAACAAATGGAATCCGTTTGCTATTAATGCTAACATACATACATGATCATTTGAGAACTTCAACCATAATTTTGGAATATAACCATTTCAATTGAAACATCAAATTCATATATAGCAAGAGCTATAAATTTAGCACATAAATTGAACTCAGATATAATAAAGGCAGAAAAGAAAAGGAAATGAATAAGAGCAAACACCTTCAATTTCTCTCTCTCTTTTAATTCTTTCCTCTTTCTTGCGTACAATCGATTCAGAAGCCGGATACGTGGATCGTCAGTTATGTTTCTTAAGGGCTCTAACTTTTCCTCCTGGAGAAAACAAAATCAACATGAAAACCACAAGCATTGTAGATGTTAAAAACATGACTTTAGCTAGCAACACACACCTCTGTAAGGTCATCAGGTAAATGAAATGTTTCACGTATCTCCTCAGGAGTTTTTCCTTCAATAATTCGAGCAAGTGCTCGGCTGGTGAGATCAACTAAAGGCTTTAATTGGAGGCTGTCAGCGGCTGATGTCAACTCACACAATCTTTTTGTATCCATCCGAATAAACTTCTCGTCAAAAGTTTTGCGCTCCTATAATAAAAAAAATTGAGCAGACAATTTTATTAAACTATTCAGTTATAACCTATGACATCTAATTAACACCCCACTGTACCGAAAAATAACTATAAAATAATAAGCTAACAACAAACATGATGGTATGAAAACCTCCCTGCAGGGCATAAAAAGTTTTTTATTTCTTAAATTTTATTTTTAAAAATCAGAGAATCCATAACTACAAATCTGTTAAAAATTCATCTGAGTTCAAATCCTATTGGGAGGTCCACTAGAGATCAAAAATTGATGAAGAAAGAAGATGTTTCTTTGGTCCCTTCAGGTGACTGGTAAACAAAAAAATTAACATATTCAAGATAATAACTTAATTGGAGAATAAATTTTATCTAAGAAAAGAAAATAAATCACAAGAGTCAAACAGTGTATCAGACCTTATTAGAACGACCTGGTACTTGGTGAAATCGACAATAATCAAGAATTAAGCCCAATATAGCAGGATTGACTCGCTGTGGAAGTGATATAGCATAGTTCTTGGAAGATCCCGTGCCTGTCTGAATTACTTCTCGACATATCATGGGGCAAAACATGGCAACCTCTTCTTCTACTTGTTGGATTGAACCATCAGCAGTTTGAAGCCAGATGTAAGACTTCATCTGAATACACAATATCATAAACCATGGACAGAACTATGTAAGACAAGAAGATCACAAGGACCAAAAAGAAAACTATGCTCTAAGCTTGACCTGAGTGCATCACGCTGTCATCCCCAATTGGGTTCTGCCTATGGCAGAAAATATTAATTTTTAATCAAAGGGGCAAAAATAACTTGAATGTAAAATTTAACAATGTTATGGTATTAATTTGACAAATAATGTTTAAATATTAATGCATGTAACTATGTATGTACTTCCCTTCCTCCTCCTAAAAATAATACCATAGAGTGTAAGTTTAAGTTTAGTAACAAGAGAAATGAAGATGAAGGAGTTGTAAAAATTGATGGTCAAGAGATACTAAAGAATAAGTGCATTCGGTATCTTGGATCAATAATTCAGAAAGATGGTGAGATCAAAGAGGGTGTGAATCATAGGATATGTGGATGAAGTGGAAAATCGCATCAGAAGTGTAAAATCTGATCAATAACCATAGAATACTTATAAGTTGAAGAAAGAGTTTTACAAGACTGCTATAAGACTAGCCATACTATATGGTAGTAGATGTTAGGCTATAAATTAACATATTCTTTTTTTGATAAGTAATAAGTAAAAACTTAGTGTGAACATATTCATAAAATGAGCATATCTAAAATAAAAATGTTAAGATTAATAAGTGGACATATAAGGAAAGACATGATACAAAATGAAGAAATTTTATTAAAAACAAGGACAACTCCCATAGATGAAAAGATAAGTGAGAGTGTCACTTGAGATAGTTTGGTCATGTGCGAGCGTTAAACTTAAATGCATAAGTGAGAAAGAGTGATTTGATTCAAGTTGAGAGAATGAACTAGAGTAGAGTAAAACCCAAAATAAAACAAATAAAAGTAGTAAAAAAAAACATGTTATATAAGGAGGTGGCATATAGCATGATTATAGGATAGAATGGCGGAGAAAAATATAGATGAATGATCTTAATTAGTCTATTGAGGATCCATAACCAACCCATAATTATGGAACTAAGATTTTGTTGTTGTAATATTTATGAATGTGTGTGTGAAAAATGGCTCGGCTCCAGAACAAACTAATGGAAAAAAAATATACATCTTCAAAAAATGATGGGTAAATTACACAATTTCCCCAATAGTTTGGGGAGGTTTCAAATGAAACCATAGACAGAAGTGAGTCACTATTAAGTATTAACTAAATATAACAGAAACTCAAGTAAATTGCATTTGAGGCCTTCAAAAACCAATCACATAAAAAGGTAGGCATCTTCATTAGATTATGCCAAAATAACATTTATGGTTCACATTGATGAATTTTTCATATCCATATAGGTTCTAATTACATCTTACGTGAATTGTTATTTCTTGTAGTTAAAAGCAACTCAATGTGGAGATGAATTGAAATAATTTTAAAACTTTAGGGTTTTAATTGAAGCTTTTTAAAATTCAGGCTTTAATTGGAAATCACACCCAAACTATACGGACAGGTTTAAGTAATTTACCCAAAATGAATTAATCTAATTTTCATCAGCATAATTCATCTAAAATAATCAAAATAGCAATAAAAGAACATACCTCAGGTTTAACAACTGCCATGGCACCTTCGGACATTTGACAAGGGCAATGCAAATTTATTAAGAATTGAACTTTGCACCTCCAGTAAAAACAAGGAAGTGACAAAGCAAACAAAAGATGCCCTTTATTCAAGCTCTTAACTTTGTGATGATGGTACACACTCTTTTTCAGTGCTTTCCAAAACATGCAACATTGAATCTCAGTAACACGTGTGTAAGCCTTCTTCTGAGACAGCTTCCCCAGATGTTGTACTCAGGTGTTAATCCCAAAACAAGATAAACAGCACCCTATATGTTTTAATGCCTGAAATTAAAACAGAGCAGACGAATGTCAGAATCAATTAAAAAAAGACAAATGACATCTTAATTAAAAAAAAAAAAAAAAAATCAAAAGGGAGAATCAAACTCCAGTCCAATTCCACATTTGTAATAATATTTTTTTTTTCTTGAAATTTTCTCACTTCACGTAGTCTTCTTTATATATTCCTATGTAGATTATTACACATACTGTAGATGAGAAGTAGAATTGTAACATATTGTCCATTAACTATGGAAACAACCAACTAACCACACTGGAGTACAGTAGGGGTAGAGTGAATTTCCAGTGGAGCAGTGAACTGCGTATAGACTGGAAAGAACAACAACGGCGAAAGCACTTTTTGGGCCGACATTGACACTGAGAGACAAAATCTAGGGGAATGAATGGGATTAAACGCCCTAATAGTCCTACCCATAAATGACCAATACTAGGAACTGTGCGTATCAACTTAACTAAAATCCCAACTAATTGGGGGTGGCTCCATTGATATTTCTATGTCACTAGACCTTATCTATGGCCATCTTCAATTACCTTTCTAAAAAGCATGCCTTTAATTTTGACTTTTCATATAAAAAAGAACATAGTTTTTAAAAAACAAACTATATTATGAATTACTTTTTCAAATTGTGTATTGTAAGATACCTACACTATATAAAATTTATTAAAAAGTTATAGATATGCATAGACTAAAGGTATATTTACTATAAATTTGAAATATATTCGACTAATGACTAATTTAATCCTCAAATATGTAATAATATTTAACTAAATAAATCAAATTAAAACTATATATTTATATAATCCCCGTTCAAATTGATTAAACTTGAAATTGATCATTCATGCTATATAAACCAAAATAATAATTTCGTTTTCATCATATTCATCATCTTGCCCTATTCAACTTCATCACCGTAGCTATGCAACACAGATACCAACAACTATGCATACAAAGTATTCAGAAATTCTCACCTAAAGTACGTGTACATAATCCCTATCTATCAAAAGCCAGCGATGGTGACCTCAAAAAAGTACAGATTAGGTTTTCAATTTTCACCACACATTCTTCATTATTGTAATTTAAACAAATGCCTTAGTTTCATACTTTCATTCATAATTTAATTGCTTGAATATCACAACTACTCTGGACCAAAACCAAAACACATACATATTAACCACAAAATGAAATTCAAGAACTAAAAACAAAGAAAAATTAGTAAAATCCGACTCATTTCCAATCAAATCAAGCGCATAACTATTATTCATCAAATCCACATGAACGTAGACAATGAACCAATAAACTTTAGCAATTGCGGAAATCAAAATCACTTCGAACACGCACAAAACGTATATGTGTGTACCTTGAAGACGAGGGCGAAATCAGAAATGCAGAGGAGTGAGAGAGAGAGAGAGAGACTAGGGTTTCGAAAAGCCTTCGTCTGGTAATTTCTGTGGAGCTGAATAATAATGTGAAATCTCTGTGTGTTCTTCCGTGAATTTTCTCTCTCTATATCTATGTATCTCTCTCTCTCTCTCTCTCTCTCTATTCCGATTTGAGAGCTGCAGTTGAGTCCGGCACGTGGGAGTTGTCCTCAAAGATAGGTGCCGTTGCACGTGCGGGTAGTTAGGGTTTGGGGGGGACAAAAGAAGATGAGAGTTTTCCCTGAAAAGGCCCAATCTGGATTCGGTGCGGATGGAGGAGATCTTTGAACAGAACGGTTCGTTTCCGAATCCGGGTCGGTTCTTTTTGTCTGAGTTCTGAATTCTGATAGATAGTCGTTGTTGGTTGTTGGGTTGGATTTTTTTTTTTTGTTTGGGCCTTTTGGTGCATTTCTTTTTAGAAGTGTCAAAGTTGGGCCACGACTAAGTAACATTGTGCATCTGCGAATAAATCATTTAATTTAGATCGGTATTTTTGTTTAGAGATAGTCTTTTTTATCGGTATTTTTTATGACACTAATTAATTTTTAGTGTAGACGATAACTGAACTTTATATCTCTTATTTGACTACAAAAAACTATACTAGTTTTTTTTTTCTTTTTGGTTAAAATTATACTCTAGTCTAATTTAAGCATATGAGACTTAGGGTGAGTTTGATTCAGCTTTTTGAAACTAGGTTATTTCAAAAAGTGGAGTTTTCAAAAAATGTGGTATGAAACTAGACTTTTTGTAAAAGCTGAATTTTGGTAAAAACTGTAAAAAAATGTTTTTTGAAAAAGCTGAGTGTTTGACTAACATTTATAAAAGTGGTAGTTTGAGTGATATATTACCAAAAAGGACAATATAAATATAAAAGAGTTTGTTTTATACTTAAATTAATTACTTCTTAATACTTAAATCAATTTTCCTCTTTCTAAAAAAATTATTAATTTTTCACAAATATTAGCTAATAATAACTTACCACTTAAAATTTATTGTGAAAATATTAAGATAATTGATATTGATATTGATTTTAATTTGAACGTACTATTAAAGTTATTTTTTCTCTTTTTAAAAAATTATTTTTTTCTCACCAATATTAGTTAATAATAACTTACTACTTAAAATTTAGTGTGAAAATATTGTGATAATATTTTCTTTTTTTTTTCTTTTTTTTTTCTCCTCCACACTTAACCATATTTCCTTCTCTCTTTTTTTTTCCTCTTTATTTCTCCTCCACACACGTACACTTAGTCTTTTCTTTTTGGCAAAACACTCATTTTCATCACTACGTTTTTAAGCAATTCACACTTTGGTTTCTTTTTTTTTTTTTTTTTTACTGTTTTTAGCCCTTATTTAGAAAAATGTCATTCATTTTTGTCTTTTCCGTTAGTGCCCTAACGACATAGCAAAATCTTACGTTACAGACGGAATGCATCGATAGCACACTAAATGCTGATATCAGCATTAATTAAAATAATAATATAATATATTATTTAGCACTTTTAAAATGCCACGTCATCTTAAAAAAATAATTTATGAATTTTAATTAAATAAAAAAAAGAAAGAAAACAGAAATAATAACCAAAAATAATATAAATTGAGATCTAGTTTTATTTTGAGCGAAAACACAGACTTAGTCATTGTTTTGTTGGCAACCAAACACAATATCAGCTAAAACACACACGATTAGCCAAAACCCAGAAATAGCATAGATTGGTTAAAAAAAATATATTTTTAAAAAATTTAATGTGAGGTGAGAGAAAAAACCGAGATTGAGCACCCAAAATTTTCAAAACCCAAGAATACAAACCCAGAAAATCAAACACAAACACAAGAAAATGGGCACTAGGACGGGTCACTAGGGCTACCGTGAGAGAGTACGACTCGAAACGCCTCGTGAAGGAGCACCTCAAACGCATCAGAAATTTCACTTTTTAGCAAATTTCTCTGCATCAGACCCATTTCTTCTCAAACCATTATAGCCCTGCTCTGGTAAATTAAAATGAAAACCCATAACAGCCATGCCTCATACCCAAATCAAACAATCAAGTCACAACATCAACAACCAAACCAAACCAAAACAAAAGAAACACAGATCAACCCAACCACAAATCAAACAAACACAATTCAACAAAAACAAAACCCACACAGACCCATAACGGTGACCACGACGGCGATGCACCACCAGTGCTACCCAACAATCCACGACAATGACACATGCTTAGACGCCAAATCACGACCCAGCCACCACCTCCACCCAGATCGTGACCCAACTAGCTTGAATACTCCACACCCACTGCCTAATCAACCAACCCACACTTCGACGGCCATTGTCAATGGCGAAATCAATTAACCCAAGACAGTTTTGACTGATTTGGTTGCAATTGAGAGAGAGAGAGAGAGAGAGATAAAGATAGTGATGCACAACGGTGAACTCCAAAGATGGTGAACGGTGGTCTGAGAAAGGAGTAGCACAGCTTGAGTTTCTCCATGGAGGTTCAAGTCGTGAGAGAAAGAGAGAGAGATAGCAGAGAGTGTGAGAGAGGGAAAGCAGTGGCCAGTGAGAGAGAGAGAGAGAGAGAGAGAGAGAGTCAGAGACTATTTTTAATTGTTTGCTTCTAACTGGGTTTGTGTTTGTTGCTTCTGTGTTTGGTTGACAAGTAAGATCTGTTGTTGGGTCTGTGTTTTTGTTCCTGGAAATCAGTCTGTGTATGTGTTTTTTTTTTTTTTTTGTGTTCAGGGGCGGCTCGATGTATTTAGGAGCTAATACGAAAATTAATTATCTTATATTAAATATAAAATTATTATTAATTAATATGAATTATGTAATTTTTTTTTAAAAATTTTATAAACAGAGAAAGTTTGATAAAATTTTTCATATTTATTAATGTGACAGATTGATAATGGTAAGTAAAAAAACAATATAAGTGGTAGACTTAAATAAGAACTAGTAAAAGTTTGTTAACTCAATTTTTATTATTATTATTTTTTTTTGGAAGTGCAAATTGTGCAATATTCACAATATTTTTTATATCAAATTCTAGGTTTTATGTTGCCTTTTGTTTTCTAGTTGAAAATATCACTATAATTATTTTTTTGGCATCAGTAACAACTTACTACTTAACATTAGTTGTAAAAGTATTATAAAAAATATTATGGACGTTGCATTTTTCTCTCTTTTTCATTTGTTTTTATCTGGTAAAAAAATATTATTTTATTTATTGATTATAAATGATTAAAATTAGGGGGCCTTCTTTTTGCTTGGGGCCTTAGGTGATCGTATTTTTTGGTCTAGCATTCAGCCGGCTCTGTTTGTGTTTGGTTGAAAAGAAATGGCAAGAAAATGCTAGAACATTTGGGCATATGTTTTTCTGTGGATCTATAGATTAATTTTTTGTTCTTATTTTTTGGGTTTGTGGTTTTTGAATTTTAATTTTGTGTTCTTGTATTTTGGTTTATGTTCTTGTTGTTTTTGTTTAATACATACTTAAATCTCAATTAATGTGATTTTTGGTTTTTATTTCTATTTTAAATTTTTTTTATTTAGATAAAATTAATAAATTAAATATATTTTTTTAATTTAGATGCTAACATGACATTTTTTAATGTCAAAATAAAAATTTTTATTATTATTTTAATAGTTCCATTTGCCATGTAAGATTTTGCCGTTAGGACACTGACGGAAAGGGCGCAAGTGAAATGCGTTTTTTAAATAGGGACTAAAATGGTGAAAAAAAAAATAGAGACCAAGGTGAGGATTGCACGAAAATGTAGGGACGAAAATGCGTTTTTCGCCTTTTTTTTTTTCTTTTCTTCTTTCCTCTTTTTTTTCCTACCACTTCCTCCAATCTCCATAACGTTCCAGTGAGCTCTTCCTCTTTATTTTTTTTTTTTCTTAGCACTTCGTTTGTAACACCCACGTCCTTCTTCACCTTGATCTTTTTTATTCTTTTTCTCTAAATTCAACCACTCACAAATGGGATGATTCAGATGAGGAAGATTCATCTAAGGTAATTTCTCTTAATTTCACCAAAAATCTTCAATACCTCTCTCTCTTTATAACCCCAAAACCAAATGGGAATTGAAGTCAGATTGATGCAGATTCAGCCATGTCAGAAGATTCAGATCGGGTTGTTGAGAGTGAGATTGGCAGTGGAGGTTCTGGCATACTGTAGCTATTATTTTTTGTGTTTGTCTTTTCAGTTTTCAGTGTATTTGTAGTTAGTGAGATGAGAGTAATTTGGGTCATTCCTTGTATTTCCAACAGTAATATTGACAAAAGCGCTTTTGCGTTTGCAAAAGCTCGAAAAACCTGTCCGCACATTTTGGATGAATTCTTTGCATTTCAAAACGCAGGTTTTTTAAGAAAGCACGTTTTGAAATATTACCAAACGCCTAATTTATTTTGTTGGTTTCAAAAAGTGCGTTTTGCCGTTTGAAAGCTAAAACAAACGAGTACTTAAACCCTGACATTTACCCTCTACACCCCACAAGCACTTATATACTTGTGAAGTGATTATCGTGCTAAGGGCGCACAGTGGTAAAGATTATACTAGTTGAGCTAACTAGAACTTACAATTTTGGGCTAATCCCTTATGTTACCAAGAATTTCTAAAAATATCAAATTTTCTCCCCAGCCACAAGACTACACTTAACACAACTTTTTCTTAAATATACATGTTGTCCCATGTTTGTGAAGTGATTATCGCGCCAAGGGTGCACGATGGTAGAGATTATACTAGTTGAGCTAACTAGAACTTACAATTTTGGGCAAATCCCTTATGTTACCAAGAATTTCTAAAAATATCAAATTTTCTCCCCAGCCACAAGACTGCACTCAACACAACTTTTTCTTAAATATATATGTTGTCCCATGTTTGTTTGTATTTATCAGGTCAATAGGCTTTCTTTGCCCTTCACTTAAGATATGTAGGAAATGCCTAAAGCGAATTTTGGGAACAGTAAAACTTACAGGGACTATATTATTGTTATTATATGCATGAAGAAAGTGCCTTGATGGCCACTGGTAGATAAATAGTAGCTAGATGAGGAAAGAAGATAGGATTAGTGGAGTTTTCAAATACTGTTAATTGATGTTTGTACTTAGACAACAAATTGGATTTTTTTGAAAAGTTATGGTAATACATGGTGTGGGGGGTAAAAGTGTCAAAACACCATATGGACCTGGGGCCTAGTCCGAGGACGTGAGTTCCACTAAAGAGGTCACGTGTCGGGAGCAAGGTCATCTAACTCTGGGTTCCAAGGGCAGCCGACCATGCTGCCATCCTGACGGAGATGAGCCGAGGAGATAGCGTCCTCGGACGCGGGTCGGGAACAGAACATGGTGGCAAAGCACCCAGGAGAGGGCCCCTGAGGGTCGGCGAGTCGTCCTACTTCTCAAATGAGATGCCGAGATGGGAGACAAGGGAGACATGCCTTGCATACTGTCCCTGCCACCGCATTAATGACTCCGCACCTACCTGCCTGGCCGCATTAATGGAGAAATGACTATTGAGAGGACGGTGACCAGCCTTAAGGGCATTGGGGAGCGTTTTCAGGGAAAAGACAGGTGGGAGTCAGGCATGAGGAGTATAAATAGAGGGGGGAGGACCATTAGTGGGGGGATCTTTTTTTTGGCTGCAGAGGGACAAGAAGGAGGGCTGCATCTCACTAAGAGGACAAGCGGGAGAAAGGTCCAGACACCCGTTCTCGGCCCACGACCAAGAAGGAGCCAAGGCGTTCTCTCATACCCTGATTTGACTCCAACGGATCATACCCACGTTCCATAGCCTCCTAGAGCCCCAAGAAGTTTAGGCTTTCAGCCCACTCTCTACAAATTCTATTGTAAAGGCCACCTGGGCCAACCCAGTAATACATTTGGGCTTGAGGCCATTTTGTGCCCTTACAATTGGCGCCGTCTGTGGGAAGCCAAGACAAAGGGGACCGGAGGTGCCATGGAAGGTTCAGGTTCACGCCACGCGGAGTCCAGGGGGTCCCAGCATGAGGACCATTTTGCACGGTTAGAAAGAGAACGTGAAGCCAGTGCCCACTCGGAAGGTACGCGCGGTAGGAGCCAAACACGAGAGGGTAGTGGAGCCTCCCGTGAGAAAAGTGTCGAGACCCTGCAAAGGGAAGTTGATCATCTAAGGAGAAAGCTGCGACAGGAAAAGCGAAGGCACGCGCCTTCCCCCTCAGACCGGTCTTCGGCGGACGTCGGCAGTAGCTCCGATAGCTCCAGGTCGAGGACTCCACTAGACGAATCCTCCTCCCAGGAGGACGAGCACTGTCGCCCACCTAAGGACAAGAGGACGTCCTCCAGAGGCCTGGCCAACCGTGCGCTGAGCAAAGCGCTCCACCAAATTTCCAAGTCGCCCTTCACCCGGAGGATTGAGAAGGGGAAACTCCCAAGAAGGTTCACTCAGCCGGCCTTCACAATTTACAACGGGAGGATGGACCCAGTAGAGCATGTGAGCCACTTCAGCCAGAGGATGGTGGTGCACTCGAAGAATGAGACCTTGATGTGCAAAGTCTTCCCTTCCAGCTTAGGACCCGTCGCGATGAGGTGGTTCAACGGCCTGAAGGCGAACTCTGTCGATTCCTTCACGGAGCTCACCAGGGCATTCGGCGCACGGTTCATCACATGTAGCAGGGTCCCTAGACCCCTAGATTCGCTGTTGTCTATGGCCATGAGGGAGGGAGAAACCCTCAGGGCATATACTGACAGGTATTGGGAGATGTACAACGAGATCGAAGGGGACTTCGACGAGGTGGCCATAAGCACCTTCAAGGTCGGCCTTCCAAACGGGCATGACTTGAGGAAGTCGCTGACAAGGAGGCCAGTCAAGAGCGTGCGTCGGCTCATGGACCGCATCGACGAGTACACACGGGTGGAGGAGGACCAGTTACAGGTGAAGGCCAGGGCAAAGGTTATCCCTCAAGAGAGGAGGGATTTCAGGTCGGACCGATACGGCAATGGAAGGCCGAGGAGGGAGTTCGTCGGACAACCTCGTCAGGCGATGACGCAGATGGTCGGCGTAACATTCCGCGAACCAATACAGCGGGTGTTTGAGAAAGTTCGCCACGAGCCATACTTCAGATGGCCCAGCAAAATGACGGGCGACCCAGCGAAGCGAAATCAGAACCTCCACTGCCAGTACCATCAAGAGCACGGCCACACGACCGAGAACTGCAAGACCCTGCGGTTCTACCTGGAACAGCTGGCAAAGGAGGGGAAGTTGAGACAGTTCGTGCACCAGCGAGGAGGGCAAGAGGAACAAACCGGGCCAGCGAACCAAGGCCATCCCACCGCTAGGCCCCCGCTGGGAACCATCAATACCATCCTGGCCGCTCCTGGGAGGATCGGCTCACGCCCTCCCCGGGTAATGTCCATAGCGCGAGCTTCCGCTGAGGACTCTGCCTCCGAGCCGAAGAGGGTGAAGAACAACGGGCCGCCCACTATGGCCTTCTCAGACGCCGACAAGGAAGGGACCATCCAACCCCACGATGACGCGTTAGTCGTGACGCTGAGGATCGGAGGATACGACGTAAAGAGGGTAATGGTGGACCAGGGGAGTGGCGCGGACATCATGTACCCTGACTTGTTTAAGGGGCTGAACTTGAGGGAAACAGACCTTTCGGCCTACGACTCGCCGCTGATAAGCTTCGAGGGGAGGACAGTGATGCCGAAATGACAGATCAGACTGCCCGTACAATCAGGCCCGGCGGCGGTGGTGGTGGAGGTGGACTTTATCATGGTGGACGCCTACTCTCCTTACACGGCCATTATGGGGAGACCTTGGCTACACGCCCTGGGGGCCGTCTCCTCCACTCTCCATGTTAAGGTGAAGTTTCCTTTTTGCGGCCGAGTCGAGAAAATCCTGGGAAGTCAGTTCGCGGCGAGACAATGTCTGATAGCAGTAGTTCTGCGCAAACCGGACCCCGAGCCCTCGGCGCCTGCTGATCCGGCCCCATAGCAATTAGCCCCTCCTGCCACGACTAGAGGGGCAGGGGCAGAAGGGCCCGGATGCGAGGGGTTGGACAAAGTGCTTGTGGACAATGACCCTGAGAGGTTCTTCCAGATTGGTGCCCAGTTGCCGAACGATGAACGGGAAGAGCTGGTCACGCTTCTGAAAGGAAACCTCGATGTGTTTGCATGGGATGAGCATGAGGTACCTGGGATCGACCCGAACTTCATCTGCCACCACCTGAACGTTAACCCGGCGGCGGTGCCCAAGAAGCAACCTCCTCGGCGCTCTTCTGCGGAACATTCCGAGGCCGTGAAGGAGGAGGTCATCAAACTCAAAAGGGCGGGTGCTATCAAGGAGGTGTTCTATCTTGAATGGTTGGCGCACACGGTCATGGTGAAGAAGAAGAACAGGAAATGGAGAGTGTGTGTGGACTTCACAGACCTTAACAAGGCCTGTCCCAAGGACCCATTCCCGATGCCACGCATAGATTAACTTGTAGACGCGACGGTCGGCCACCCTCGCATGAGCTTCCTAGACGCCTTTCAGGGGTACCACCAAATACCCCTGGCCTTGGGAGACCAGGAGAAGACCGCTTTCGTGACCCCCACCGGCAATTACCATTACAAGGTGATGCCCTTTGGTCTGAAAAACGCGGGGGCCACCTATCAGAGGATGATGACCCGGATGTTCGAGGCTCGGTTGGGGAAAACGGTCGAGGTTTACGTGGACGACATGGTTGTGAAGAGCAGGGCCATATCGGACCATGTGGCCGACCTCGATAGCACGTTCCGAACCCTGCGGGAGCATTAACTACGACTGAATGCCGCCAAGTGCTCCTTCGGCGTGGGATTGGGCAAATTCCTAGGCTACATGTTGACTCACAGGGGTATCGAGGCCAACCCGGAACAAATCTCCGCGATCTGTAACCTGCAACCACCTCGAAACCCGAAGGAAGTCCAGAAGCTGGCGGGGATGACAGCTGCCCTCAGCAGGTTCATCTCACGATCGGCGGACAGATGCCGGCCGTTCTTCCAGCTGCTGAACAAATGGAAGGGATTCAAATGGACCGAGGAGTGCTCCTCGGAATTTCAGCAGTTGAAGGAATACCTCTCTCGGTCGCCCATTATGTCTCGCCCCAATCCAGACGAGGTGCTGTTTGCGTACTTAGCCGTGGCTGCCCATGCGGTTAGCCTGGTTCTGATAAGGGACGATGGCGGCGTACAACGGCCGGTCTACTACATAAGCAAGTCTCTACAGGAGGCAGAGATTCGGTACTTACCACTGGAAAAGGCAGTCCTGGCCATAGTGCACGCAACGCGCCGGCTCCCCCATTACTTCCAATCTCACACGGTCGTTGTACTAACCCAACTCCCACTCTAATCCGTGCTTCGGAGTGCTGACTATTCTAGTAGAGTCGCCAAATGGGGGACCTTCTTGGGGGCCTTCGACATCAAGTACCTACCTCGGACTTCTGTGAAGGGCCAAGTCCTGGCCGACTTGGTGGCGGAGTTCACCGAGCCTTCCCCGGAAGAAAACATGGGGGGATGGGGCGCCGGCGGAAAGCTAGTCGGAGCAATCTCGAGCGAAACACTTCCGGTGTGGAAGCTCTACGTGGACGGAGCGGCGAACCAGAGGGGTTCAGGCACGGGAATAGTGCTGACGTCCCCTGAAGGGATCACCTTGGAAAAATCCTTGCGGTTAGCGTTCTCGGCCACAAATAACGAAGCTGAGTACGAAACTCTGTTAGCTGGAATGGACATGGCACAAAAAATGGGGGCGAGAGCGGTGCAAGTATTCTCGGACTCGCAGCTGGTGGTTGGTCAGATGGATGGGAAACTGGAGGCTAGGGAGCCAAGGATGCAGAATTACCTGGCCAGCGCGAAGCACTTACAGGCCAAATTTGAGTCCTTTGGGTTGTCACACATTTCCAGGAGCGGAAACACCCACGCGGACTCGCTGGCCACTCTGGCTACCACATCGGCCCAGGGGCTCCCTCGGGTCATCCTCGTTGAAGACATGCTCAAGCCGACTGGACAGGAACCCCCCACCTCTCGGATCCAGCAAGTTAGAGTCGGGCGTAGTTGGATGGACCCCATCACGTCCTTCCTTAAGCACGACGTACTGCCGAAGGACAAGTCTGAAGCCAACAAGATCCGCAGGAAGGCTCCGCGATTTTGGCTGTCCGAGGACCAGAAGCTCTATAAACGATCCTTCTCGGGGCCCTACCTGTTGTGCGTACATCCGGAAGAGACGGAGCAGCTCTTGGAAGAGCTACACGAGGGAATTTGCGGTAGCCACACGGGGGGAAGGTCGTTGGCTCACAGGGCCCTCACGCAGGGGTACTGGTGGCCGAACATGCAGAGGGAGGCGTAAGAGTACACGATGAAGTGCGACCAGTGTTAGAGGTATGCTCCTAGCATCCACCAACCTGGCGGCGTTCTTAACCCGTTGGTCAGCCCATGGCCGTTCGCACAATGGGGCTTGGACATTGTGGGGCCGTTCCCAAGAGCGGCAGGCAACAAGCGATGGCTGCTTGTCGGAACAGATTACTTCACTAAGTGGGTAGAAGCCGAACCCCTCTCGAATATCCGGGACGTAGACGTGAAGAGATTCGTTTGGAAGAACATCGTTACCAGGTTCGGGATCCCGCACACTCTAATCTCGGACAATGGACTGCAGTTCGACAGCAAGGCCTTCAGAAAGTACTGCGGGGACCTCGGCATCACAAACAGGTACTCCACTCCGGCCTACCCGCAGGGGAACGGCCAGGCTGAGGCGACCAACAAGTCGATAGTCAACGGGCTCAAGAAAAGATTGGATGATGCGAAGGGCAGATGGGTGGATGAAGTACCCCATGTGTTGTGGACTTACCGAACCACGCCCAGGAGGTCCACAGGAGAGACTCCCTTCGCGATGACGTACGGCGCCGAGGCCGTAATACCTGTAGAAATGGGGTTCCCGACGATGAGGTCGCAGTCATTCGCCCAAGACGCCAATGATGGCATGCTACTGAAGGAGCTGGACTTGGTGGAGGAAATAAGAGAAAACGCCATGGTCCGACTAGCTCGCTATCAACAGAAGCTCAAATAAGGATATGACTCTCATGTACGGTCTAGACCTCTAGCTCCCGGAGACCTTGTCCTGAAGAAGGTCGTGGGGACAGCAAATGACCTATCGTGGGGGAAGTTGGGGCCGAATTGGGAGGGACCCTACCGGATAACCTCAGTAGCCGGTGTGGGGGCCTATTATCTAGCCGACCTGGATGACCAAGTTGTAAAGCGACCTTTTAATGTAAATAACCTTCGAAGGTATTACTATTAATGAAAGACGTCCGCCATGTTTTCAGAAATCACTGTCTTGTGCCAATTGTTGAGTACTATCGTCTCTACCGATGCAATTTATAGTTCTTTTTAAGTGTTAAATGTCAACTGGGGCTAAGCCAGGTCTTTAGACCTTCTGCCTTGGGAAAATTTTAACGCACATGCAGTTTATGTTTAAATTACATGTTAATGTCAATCTTGGCTAAGCCAGGTCCTCGGACCTTCTGCCTTGGGAAAATTTAACGTGCAATTTATTCTTCCTTTTGAGTGTTAATGTCAACCTCGGTTAAGCCAGGTCCTCGGACATTCTACCTTGGGAAAATTTAACGCGGTTCAATTTTAATTAGGTGTTAAATGTCAACTGGGGCTAAGCCAGGTCTTTAGACCTTCTGCCTTGGGAAAATTTTAACGTACACGCAGTTTATGTTTAAATTACATGTTAATGTCAATCTTGGCTAAGCCAGGTCCTCGGACCTTCTGCCTTGGAAAAATTTAACGTACAATTTATTCTTCCTTTTGAGTGTTAATGTCAACCTCGGTTAAGCCAGGTCCTCGGACCTTCTACCTTGGGAAAATTTAACGCGGTTCAATTTTAATTAGGTGTTAAATGTCAACTGGGGCTAAGCCAAGTCTTTAGACCTTCTGCCTTGGGAAAATTTTAACACACACGCAGTTTATGTTTAAATTACATGTTAATGTCAATCTTGGCTAAGCCGGGTCCTCGGACCCTCTGCCTTGGGAAAATTTAACGTGCAATTTATTCCTCTTTTTGAATGTTAATGTCAATCTTGGCTAAGCCGGGTCCTCGGACCTTCTTCCTTGGGAAAATTTAACATGCAATTTATTCTTCCTTTTGAGTGTTAATGTCGACCTCGGTTAAGCCAGGTCCTCGGACCTTCTGCCTTGGAAAATTTAACGCGGTCTAATTTTAATTAAGTGTAAACGTCAGCCTCAGCTAAGCCAGGTCCTCGGAGAATTTATCTCGGCCCTGCCAATTTTTTATTAAGTATGAAGCATCAACTAGGGCTGAGCCTGGTCCTCGGACCTTTCTTTTCTTTTTTTTTTTTTTTTTTTTTTTGCCTTGTGCGAATCTAACGTGGTTCAACCGATTCTTACTAAGTGCTAAGATTGAAATTTCACGAACAACTCCGTTAAAGGTTGAGATTCCCTCGTGGCTAAACAGTGCCTATCCTAGTTTCGAGCATACCCGTAAGCGCTAAAACTACCTCCTCGGGCGTTGAGTCACTGAGCATTCACATACGACAAATGGAACAATAGCAGAACAACCACATAATGGACATAGCGCATAAGAGAAGTTACACTATAAGGGTAAAAGGACGAAATACATAGATGATAAGCCGTCTGAAAGAAAGCTAAGAAAAAGAAATACATGGTGAACCAATGGAACGAAACAAAACAAGAAGAAACAACTACGCAAAACAGCCACCTAGAGTGGAGGACCATGCGGAGTGACGAGGAGAGCCCGAGCCTGCCTACCCCTTGATCTTCAATGAGGGTTCCTTCGGCTGCTTGGCGCAGTCCTCTGTAACTTGGCCTTCTTCTACGTCTGGCGCAACCGCAGACGGGTCGTGGACCTGCTTCCCCTTGTCCTTTGGCTGAGGCGGAGGAAGAACTTGCCCGGCTTGATCTCCCGACACCCCCTCCAAGGCGACAACCCCGTCGGGGAGCGGGACCTGCGCCGGGGAGGGTAGGGGCTGCTTCAAGGCCGCGATCTCAGCGCTGACCGGAGCTGGAGCAACGTCTTCAACGAACCTGATATCCTCTGGATACCAGATCCTCTCGGGTGCCCTCAACTCGGAGCTGGCGGGGAGTCCCGCAGCGTTTAAGGCCTCGGCCCAAACCTGCTGGCAGTACTCCCTGCACAGCTCGCCCAACTCCTCGGTTAGGCGGTTCTCGGTCGCTTCGACCCCTTCATTGAAAGCAGCCTTGTTCGCGGCCTCCACCGTCTCCCTAGTGGTGCGAGCCGCCTCCTCGGCCTGCGCAAGCTCCCTTCTTAAATTGGAGACCTCTTGCCCCGCCTTGGCCAAGGCCTCATCCCTCTGCTGCAACAGCTTGCGCTGAGCCTCCGCCTGCGCTGTCGCGTTTTTGAGGCCCGCGTCCAGACTTTTTCTCTCATTCTGCTCCAAGGTTAGCTTGAGGGCCAGGTCGGTCTTCTCCGCCTCGGCCCATGTCAGCTTCCTCTGAACCTCGGCCCTGGCCGCCTGCTCAGCGCCAACTTGGTTTTGGTAGTGATCTACCATCGCGTCGGCGGCGAAAGCCTCCTGGGTGGCCTACAAAGACAGATCACAAGAGGTGCGATTAGTGGTTGGTCCTCATGCATATAGAGCGAAATGGCGGCAAAGGGTTTGAAAGGCGGTGCTTACCAACGCCAGGTTCCTTTTGAGAGAAAGGAAGAGACGCGTCCGGCCCATCCTCCCAAGGTCCTCCATATCCCTAGGCAGAAGGAGGGGCTGCTCCAAAGTGTTGGCCAGATAGGAGGCATGGCCCCTCTGGTAATCCCGAATGCTGGCATTCAGCGAGATTGGAGCCCCGTCCACCTGGAGAGCGGGGAACCAACTAGATTCCCCTCGGCGGACCTCAGCTTGTCCGCGTAGTTCCCCACTCTCGACAGACGAGGCCCGTCCTCCATCACCAGCACCTTGCTGCTGCTGCTGCAGCTGCCGTTGATGCTTCTGCTTCTTCTCCCTCTCCCTATCAGCCTCCTCGTTCTCGTTCCTTCTTTTCCTCGGGACGTTTGGAGGAGGAGGGAGTTGGTCCGCGGGAGGGGGAGGCGGTGGAGGGAGCACCCTCGGCTGGGACCCGGAAGCGTCGTCCTTGGGGGCTTTGATCCCCCTCTTCTTGGCAAAAAGATCCCTTAGGGTCGACATGTCGTCGTCTTCACCGAACGATACTTCTGGTACGGCGACGACAAAGCCCGGGATACCGGAAAGCCTGTCTGAGGTGGCCTCCTCCTCGTCAGAGATGTTGACCACGTGACCCGCCAACGGTCTCTCGGCCTCCTCTAGATTGAACCTGTCAATCTCGTCGCCGAGGGATGAAGAGGAAGTCGCGGAATCCTCTCGGACTGCTGGGGCCTCTTGCTGCGCGGCTAGGGGGAGGGCCTCAATGGGCTGACCGTACAGGATTGTGGAGGGTGCGTCCGGCAAAGCACGGGGAGCAAGGAATCCGTCGTAGCGAACGTCGATCCGAGCTCGCCTCCGATGGCCGGCGAGAATAGCGTCCTCTACCTCACCGAAACCCTTCGAAATGGGGTCGTACCCTAGTATCAGATGAGCGGCCCTCACTTGTAAGTCGTCGTTCACAAAAACCTCGGACCTCAGGACCTTGTTGAGATCTGGGACGTTGACGTTTCCCAAATTGGGGGATGTGTGTCGCTTATCTGCAAAAAAGAGTAGGGGAGGCAAACGAAGTTAGACACTAGCTGCGGGACAAATAAGAGCGGCGGCAAAGAACAGCAAAGCTACTAAGGGAATCGAAAGGGGGCGGGACCACGCAAACTAAAACTCTTAAATCCTAGAGAGTCACACCTGGTTGCCCCGCCCTCACAGGGCAATGGAGACCGTCGTGCCACCTCCCTGTAACGAGGAGATAATCGTCCTTCATACCCTTGTTGGACTTTGGCAGACAAGAGATAAGCCGGACCGCGCTAGACCTCGACTTGAGGTAGTAGCCTGCGTCTCTCAGTCGGTGGCACTCATACATGTAGACGACGTTGTGCCATGTAAGTTGGAGGCCCATTTGCTCGTTCAGAGCATCGACACAACCTAGAATCCTAAATACATTGGGGGTACACTGATCTGGACATAGCCTATGGTTGCGGAGGTATTCCCTAGTCACCTCCTTCATGGGGAGGGTCGTCCCGCCTTCTAGAAAGGCAATAATGGGAATGACGACCTGCCCCGCCTGCCTAGAGTCTGCCACAGACCCAGGGGGACAGTATGCCAGGCCCACATCGGAAGGGATGTGATATTTGGCCCGGAATCCTTCCATGCCGGAGGGCGTATCCACCAGACACTTAAACCTACCCATGGAAACGAAGCAAGGGACACGGATTCGTAAAGAGAGGGGAGTTGACAGCCGAGAAGAAACTTACACAAGAAAGGACGTGCGCACTTTGGGAGCTTGTTGGAGGAAAGGATGAAGTTGAATGGCTCTGCAGTGAGTTCGCTCTTTGGAAGAAATGATGAACTTTGCGTCTACCAAAGTATTTAAATGATTGGGAAACGGCGGTTCGTGGGAAACGCCCCGCTCAAATTTTCGGGGGCTAATCCAGGCCGTTAGATTCCCATCTCACCGTGGAACGTGCGCGACAGGGAGTTACTCAGCGCATTTAATGCGGACATCGCGGGTTACGAAGCGTCAGGAAGGCGTCTAGAAGGCGCGGGCATACCCCGCACGTGCGATAATTTAGATATCACGTGAAGAGAAGATTCTTGGGTCAAAAATCCGTCTGACTCCTCGGACCATAGTCAAACGATTTTTTGAGGGGCTATTGTGGGGGGTAAAAGTGTCAAAACACCATATGGACCTGGGGCCTAGTCCGAGGACGTGAGTTCCACTGAAGAGGTCACGTGTCGGGAGCAAGGCCATCTAACTCTAGGTTCCAAGGGCAGCCGACCACGCTGCCAGCCTGACGGAGATGAGCCGAGGAGATAGTGTCCTCGGACGTAGGTCGGGAACAGAACATGGTGGCAAAGCACCCAGGAGAGGGCCCCTGAGGGTCGGCGAGTCATCCTACTTCTCAAATGAGATGCCAAGAGGGGAGACAAGGGAGACGTGCATTGCATACAGTCCCTGCCACCGCATTAATGACTCCTCACCTACCCGCCTGGCCGCATTAATGGAGAAATGACTATTGAGAGGACGGTGACCAGCCTTAAGGGCATTGGAGAGCGTTTTCAGAGAAAAGACAGGTGGGAGCCAGGCATGGGGAGTATAAATAGAGGGGGGAGGACCATTAGTGGGGGGATCTTTTTTTTGGCTGCAGAGGGACAAGAAGGAGGGCTGCATCTCACTAAGAGGACAAGCGGGAGAAAGGTCCAGACACTCGTTCTCGGCCCACGACCAAGAAGGAGCCAAGGCGTTCTCTCGTACCCTGATTTGACTCCAACGGATCATACCCACGTTCCATAGCCTCCTAGAGCCCCAAGAAGTTTAGGCTTTCAGCCCACTCTCTACAAATTCTATTGTAAAGGCCACCTGGGCCAACCCAGTAATACATTTGGGCTTGAGGCCATTTTGTGCCCTTACACATGGTATTAGCCTGAATATCAATGATTGTTTTTACATTATACCCATTTGGATTTTTCAATGGAGTTTAGTTAGATTTTTTTTTTTTGGGAGAAATAGTTAGATTAATTAAATCTATAGCTAACTCCAAAATTTTGAGATAAAGATTTTGTTGTTGTTACGGTTGTTGATCAATTAGATTAATTGGTTAAACCTACGAATAAGTGAGTTATGATTGAATTCATTAACGCCTAAAATAAATTCATCAGTATCTTAAACTAATGGTAAAAAACAATCACCGGGCAGCTAGTATTAAAGGTTCAAGTTTTTCGTTGATGCTTTGATCATAGAAGTGTTATTCTAATATTTTGCATAAAAGATTCTTACCCATATTTTGTCTTGTTATGTTAGTACATGCATGCCATACAAGTTTCGCCACTAATGCTTTGTTGATATCTCTTGATCGTTTTAGGTTTGCTTAAATCTTCCCATGATTTATGATGTCTCATATTGTCTTAGAAGCCCCATTGGAAGTTCCGAAGCAGTTGGTCAATTGTTTTGCATATAATTTGGACAAAAGAAAAACAAACATAGAATAAGTAAGACGCTGGATCCAGTTAGTTCAACTGGTAAAGTCTTTGTCATGAATAAGAGATCTGAGGTTCAATCCCTGCCTACACAAAAAATCGATTAGTGACTTGGTCTAATGATAAAGAGTTAGCATTAGGAGCAGACGTCATAAATTAAAACTCTTAAAAAAAATAAAAATAAATAATTGTAGGAGCAAACGCAATAATAATGAAAACAACAGAAAGAGAAACTGAATAATACGCTGAATATTATTAAATTGAAGAGATGAACACAACACTATTTGGACTGAGACGCGGCACTCGCTCTCTTTAATGAGATTTAAGCCCTTGGTTGGCTAATCTTTGTAACCGGTGTAGACTTTCTCTGACTTGTCTCCCCCAGGATATAACAGCCCAACAAATGTTGTATGGCTAGAACAGCTTCTGCACAAAGTGTTCAAGCCCAAAGCTCCACCAGAAAAACACTTTTCTTTGGCCTCGAATCTCTCAAGTATTTAGGAATATTATCGAATTCACTCTTTCATACAATGCTCCTTGCTTTTAACTATTACTCTCCATTCACTCTTGATATAAAATTAGTTCAAAGCATAGCCATATATATAGTCTTCCAACCCTTCACATAACTTACATGTTATTTATTAATTTATAAAAAAAAACTTCTCTTAATTTATCTAATCTAACTTACATACAAGTAACTCTTTCTTTAACAAAGTATAACTCATCTCTTTGTTTATCTTTAGTTATTTGAATTTTAACATATTTAATTTAAAATGCACTATCCATAAGTAAGACAGTGATGATAATTTTGATTTGACCAAAGTGGCTTGGGCAGTTTGGGACATCTGCTTTGCTTGCCAGACTCTTTTCCAGGTGCCACTAGTAGTGAAGAAATAAATTTGACTTCAGTGGAAAAATTTATTAGTATTTATAGATCTCCATACACTCGTGAACATACGTAGATATACACATGTTTTTTCATACACACAATGTACAATACTTTTCTTTATTTTTTGAGAATCCAATGTACAATACTTAAGACTAATTTGAACAACAAAATATAACTTATATGGATAAGAAACAATAGGGTGTTTTAATGTTAGAAATTAGAAAACCTATAACAATATAGCCTATCTATTATTGAATTGGACAAATTATGGGTGTGACTCACTAACTCTATGGACAGCATTTAGGCTAAGAGGCTTAGGGTGAGTTTGGTTCAGCTTTTTGTAAAAGTTCATAATGAAAAAGTTAAGTTTTTAAAAAGTGCATAATGAAAAAGTGCATTTTCAAAAAGCTGGGTGTTTGGTAAAAACTGTTAAAAAGTGCTTTTTGAAGAAGCTGAGTGTTTGGTTAGCATTTATAAAAGTAGAGGTTTGAGTTATAAATTACCAAAAAGAACAAGATATATATATATATATATATAAAAGAGAATTTTTTGTTTTAATTATCTATATATATATATGGACACAATATTTTTACAAAAATTTCACAATAAATCTATATGACAACATTAAGGGAAAATTATACTTTACCACCCTAAACTATATACCAGATTACACTTTGCACCCTAAACTATTCAAATGCACACTTTGCACCCTAAACTATCACTCTTATCACACTTTACACCCCAATGTTACTTTTACCATTAAGTTAGACATAAATTATCACTCTAATTTACCTGTAAAAGTAATGTTGGGGTGCAAAGTGTGATAAATGTGATAGTTTAGGGTGCAAAGTGTAATCTAGTGTATAGTTTAGGGTGGTAAAGTGTAATTTACCCCAACATTAAATTAGTAAAAAATATAAAAATTAACTAAAATAGACTATCAATTATTTTTTTACTCACCAATATTAGCTAATAACAATTAATTACTTAAAATTTATTGTGAAAATATTATGGTAGCATTTCGTAATTCCCATTTTTTAATATTAAATACCACAAGTTTGATTATAAAAAAAAAAAAAAAAACCACCCGTTTGAATTAAAAAAAAAATCACACGTTCACATAAAACTTAAAGGTTATATTATAACCTCCACGCAATAAAAATAAAACTTAAAATATCAAACCACACATTTATCACTCACAGAGAGAGAGAGAGAGAGAGAGAGAGAGAGAGAGAGAGAGAGAGAGAGAGAGAGAGAGAGAGAGAGAGAGAGAGAGAGAGAGAGAGAGGAGAATCCGAAGCGCCGGTGGAGTTCAAGCTGCGCCGGTGGAGATCGGTGGAGATCAAGGTGCGCGCGGTGGAGATCGGAGGAGTTCAAGCTGCGCCGGTGGAGATCGGTGGAGTTCAAGCTGCGCCGGTGGAGATCAGTGGAGTTCAAGCTGCGCCGGTGGAGATCGAGGTGCGCGCCGCCGTTCATCCTCCTCCCCACCACCGACTGGTCAGATCGGATTGTTGTTGTTGTTGTTCTTCTTTTTTTTTTTTTTTTTTTTTTTTTTTTCATATTTGGTTGTTCTGATCCAAATTTATTGTAAGAACTGGATTTTGTTTTGATCTGATCTGATTTCTATTGGTTGTTTGGATTGTTGTTGTTGTTGTCCAAATTTGTTGTCTGATCTGATTTTTTTTTTTACGTTTTCTGATGGATTTTGTTGTCTGATCTGATTTTGTTGTCCGCCCGCGTGAAAAAAGGGAGAGGCAATTTCGTAATTGTTGAAGATCCCCAACGGATCTATTGAAAACGCCCACTAGCTTTTAGATTATGGACCGAAGTTGTTCCATAAGCTGTAATGCGCGTTTCTTTGTTGGAGTAAAACGCAACTTTTTCTAAAAAGTTGCGTTTTACTCCAACCAAACGCAAATAATGAAATTTTTTTTGTAAAAGCCAACTTTTGGCTTGAAAAAACCCAACCAAACGGGCACTTAGCCCAAAACCATTCAAACTTACTGATGCAGTATTACTTATGAGTTATGAGTGCATTCGAGTTTGTTTCGTTGATTGTTTGTTAACCGAAAGTATTTTGGAAAATGAGATGGAAAATTTTTCTTTGGGGTGGAACCTGTCAAAGACTCAAAATAAGTTAAAAAAGTCCACACAAAAAAAGGTTTTTTATTTTATTTTTTTTATTTATTTATTTTTTTTATTTATTGTCATTTGGGCTTGGCACACTACTGATTAGTTTATGTCCAAATACAGAGAGAGGTTCTTTGGGTCCTTCAATTGCTAAGCCGAAAGACTGGTATAACATGCAGTGCATTTAATTGATGATAATGTTAGAGGTATCCATCTTTTTTTTTTTTTTTTTCACAATTTTTTCCATAGATATTGAGATGTGATTTAGAATTTGGAAAAATTAACGAATGTTCTAAGGGGTATTTTTTAGAGAACTATTTTAGAAACTTTTTTATAAAAAATAAAAAAATTAATTAATATTTTGATAATTTTATATTTTTTCATAAAAATTATATCAAAAATTTTCTTATATGATTTATTAATAATGGGCTTAAGGACGTCGATAAGATGAACCTTTAAATAGACACACCATTGGTCCCACTTGCCAATTACAATATAGTTATGAGAATACCAATATCACTATAAAATACTTTTGGTTTTCTTTTTCTTCCTTTTTTTAATTTTTTTAATTTTTGAGAAACACAAAATCATAGATACTTGTATTAGCCGCCATCAAGTCAAACCACTTGCTCTCAAGAACTGCCCAGTTATGTTGTGGACCTAATCACAGCGACATTTTTCATGACTATGAGTAGGTGGCAGCTTATGCTTGCCATAAATATAGACCATATGTTATTTTTGCATTATTTTCATGATCATCTTCTTCCCCAGTGAAGGTTCAGTAAGTCTTGGAGAAGTCAAAGCTCTTTTTTTTTTTTTTTTGAGAGAGAATGGAGAAGTCAAGTTTAACAAACAACCTGAACCTAAAAAAAGCTCTTCTATAAACGTCATAGAGCAAGGGGAATACTCTCTCTCTCTCTCTCTCTCTCTCTCTCTGTCTCTATATATATATATATATATATAAAGCACTCCAAGAGCAACTTTGACAAATGAATGACCCATTTAATTTAATGCTTTTTTTTTTTTTTTTCAACTTGTTTGCTCCCCCCAACATTCTCGCATTCATCGTTGGTCCTTGACGATGAACGTAACTTTATATCATATCATATACTATATAATAAAAGTTGAGTTTAGAAGCCCTGGTTGCGCCAAGTGGTTTCACTAAATTGCAGAATTTTTTATAGATTTTTCAAAAAATTAGATATATATTGTAAGGACACAATTTGGTCCTAAGCCCAAAACAGAAAGGGGGATAAGCCCAATGCAATGAATTTGTAGAGAGTGAGTTTGAAATTTTGGTTCTAATGAGTTGTATATCGACTATAGTAGGCCAGGGTCACAGTAATGCAATGGCAAAATGGTTTTTATGATGAGAATTGTCCTCGGACATAAGCCGAGGAGGGTATTTCTTATATTCTTTTCTTTTGAGAATAGGTTACAGATATTGTTCTTCAATTTGTATCTATAGTCTTTCTCTCTTTTTTTCTTTGATCCCCCTTCCCTGAATGCCTACTCCTTCTTTTATATCATTTTTCTTCCTCTCTACATCCTCCACGTATGGATCAGATTATTGGTTTGGATATTTGTCCCATCAATTCCTCCCTAAAGTCTTTGGAAGTAACTGTAAGGCTGAACTCTGATACTCAGACATCACTTCCTCATTAATGCGGTTAGAGGATTAGCTGCAGAGTATTTAATGCGGTGGTAGCAGCTTTATCTTAGATATTTTATAGCCATTTTTATTTTCCAGTGTGTCCATGATGTATACCCTTACTTACAGGATCTCTTAGAACATTGCTTTTGGATGACGGGTCGCACCTTCTTACCTCGACTTTATTTAGTAGAGGAAGGATTCCTTCTCAGACCACCTTCTTGGATGATCTTGATCTTGATCAAGCTTTACCTCTTTACTCACCAATACGGCCTCTTAGGTAGATATTTCCCCATCCTTGGACTATTTAATGTCCTTGGATTGGACTTCTGGCCCAATAGACACATATTCATGTAATATTGGATTTATCATCCTTACAATAGCCCCTCGAGATTCTTATTTCTAGTTCCTCGAGAAGAAAGGAGGATCTCGATATTTCTCACCATAATTGTTCCGTGCCCATCATACATCATATCTAATTGTGCATATGCCTTTTCAACTGCCCGAGGCATGCTCTTGATGCTTCGACACACGAGACATGTCCACCATTAAATTTTTACGGCTTGATGTCCCTCACATTGTACTGCGTGATGTGAATTCAATGGTTGTGGATTTTATCAAAACCCGGGAGGGAATTTTCCTGCTTGCAGCTCCTCTTTAATATAAAAATTGTCTAAATCAATTTCTTATCTCATTTTTGCACTCATACACTGAACCTGCAAGTCTACCTAACCCACTCATGCCTTCACAACTTCTAAGAACTAGTCCAAGGAGAGTGGTCTGTCCCGTGTAAGTCTACATAGATCTCCTCCTTTATTTTCTTTTCGTCTACTTCTCTTTTTTCTGTCTTTTTCTCCTCAGCTCTTCATCCCTCTCTTTACCATTTTATTACCTTCAAACCTCCTTAGAAAATGGGATAGATTCGCTTCTTTGGTAGACTCAGAGGAAAAAACAGAGGAGTTTAAAGCTCTGTATAGGATTCCACCGAGGGTGTCCATTAGGTATTGTAAGGAAGGAGAATGGCACGAGAAAAGGCGGGAGGGAGAAATAGTAATCCCGATGATCACTTTTATAGAGGGAGGGATGAGAATTCCGATGGGGATGGTCACTAGGGATTACCTCAGGGCCCATAAATTAGCTTCTAGCCAGTGCGCCCCAAACATGTTTAGAATCCCAGGTTGTGTAGATGCGCTCAATAAGAGAATAGGCTTGGGGCTCACTCACCATGACGTTAACTGGATTTACATTCTCCATCACCTAACGGGGCAGGGATACTACCTAAAGTCTAGGTATCCTGAGGTTAGGCTTATCCAATGCCTCCTTGATTCCAACAAGGGCCTAAACAAAGTTTTTCTGATCATATCCGAGGAGTAGCATGCTGGCCTCCCCTATCCAATAAGAGAGGGGCAACCGGGTGGGGCTTTAGGTTTAGGTCAACTATTTATTATCACCCTCTCTTCTTCATCTTTAATTTGTGTCCATATAGAAGTCTTTCTCTGATTAGTTTTGTATTTGTTAATGACGTTTTTTTTTTTAATTTTTTTTAATGGTTTTGTAGACAAACGCGCTGCTATCCCCAACCTCAATCTTGTCAACTAGGTGAAGTTAGACGAGATATTGAAGGCTGAAGTGTTTGTTCACACTGATAACCAGCTCCAAGCAGCACATCTGATCCTCGACTACACACCTATCTCTAAGACTTTCCAGGAGCCGAAGTGTGTGATCAGAGCAATAGATCTATGCCTGCATCGAATAAGTGTTGCAGCTTCGGGTTTTCTTTTTCTCAAGGGTGCTTCTGTCCCGGAAGGCATTTTCACCACCTAACCAATCCTAGAAGGCATTCCTACAGTACCCCTTCCACCTCAACATACAACCGGTAAGGCTACCTCTTCCCAGCCCATTATCAAGGAAGAGGAGGAAGTAGTTGATGTTTTGGACTCCGAGGATGACTTTGAAGCGTTCGATCTACTCTCTTCCCCAGGAAATCTAGCCGACGACCTTGACATCACATCCTCAGAACAAGCAAGCCACCCGCAAGAAGAAACTACCAGTCCAGGCGCAATGGGGATTTAACACAAAACTAGACAGAGCCTCAAGGATATAATGGAGTCCCAGGTCAGGGGTCAAGAGCTAGGGTAGACTACCCAGGCTAAACCTACCTCCCTTAAGGGCAAGGAGACAGAGAAGTCCTCACAGCCTAAACTTCCTTCTCTTCCACCCATTCAATCCCAACACACTGATCAGGCTGATCATAAAAGAAAAAGGGATTAGCTTAAGGGCAAAGATATGGTTCAGGGGGGAAAGAGTCACCTTCCCAAGGACGTGGAGCCCCAAAAATGAGCTAAACATGCTCGAATGGCATAGACGAGCCTGGAGAAGATAGCTAAGGCTCAGGCCCCTGTATCCGCCCCGATTTGGGCACCAGCCATGATTCTAGATGACCATGTTGTCACTACCGATGCCTCCATCAGAAGTTCTGACCCATGTACGGTTGCTTGTTTGGCCGACGCACTAGAGCAAGCCATTTTACTGCTTGAAGACATGAACGAACTGAGGCAGATGAGGAAGCATGAGATCTTTCTCACATTGAAAAAAGAACTCACTCTGGAAAGGCCAACATTTACCTCTTCTTCACTTTTCATTCATTTATTCATTGTTGTTTTTTTGTTTTTTTGTTTTTTTTTACACTTAACTTCTCTGACTCGAGTATGCTTTTTTGTTCCTTTTTTATTTCTGGAAAAAGGCCATCTAGTCTGCTCACTAGGTTAAGGAAATATTCATCAGCACGCATAGAGTAATGAAGGACGAGGAGGCCAGGCACGTTGCTGCTTTGGGGTGGCAGAGAAAAAGCTGCAAGAGGTCACTGTCAAACTGAACAAGGCAGAAAATGAGAAAAAGAGTGTCAATGCAGCTCTAAATGTAGCTGAAAGGTGGGTCGAGACTCAGCAGCTACAGCTTCGCTAGGTCAAGAAGGATTACACTGCGGCAAAGAAGCAGATAGAAGCTCTTGAGAATAGTCTGAGGGAGTTTGAGAAGGCTAAAAAGGAAACCAACAAAGCTAAGGAGGAAGCAGAAAAAGCCAAGGAGGAAGCCAAGAAGGCAAGGGATCAAGTTGAGTAGATGGATATAGGTTGGGGTGGCTAAGATCGAGGAAAATCTTAGGTTGGAGGTCTTAGAGGTATGTAGACAGTATTGCCTTTAGGTGTGGAATGAGGCACTCACCCAGGCTGGGGTTGATGCTTCTTCTGCCCCCTGGAAGGTAGAAAGTGTTTACTATCCTCCAGCCATTCAGACTTCTAGCCCATCCGTCCTTAAGGTTGATGTTGTCCCTCAGAGAGTAGAGGCTGGAAAAGGATGGCTCAGTTGAAGCCCTTCCTTCCCCTGCCCAACTGTCTGAGGAAACTGAACAGTCTGAGGCAACCAAGAAACCGTCTGAAACAACTAAGGTGGTGGTTTATGATGTTGCCCAACCCCCCATTGCCCTTAAGGAGCCTGCTAAGGATAAGGGAGTCACCTAGTCAATAGAGATTGTCTTAGCAACCCTTCCTATCACCACTTAAGAGGACCTAAAGGGCAAAGGGATTGTTTCTGCCAACATAACTCCTAACCAGCCCTAAAAGACTTCCAAGGACAAATTCGTGCTAAAGTCGAAGCCATGACTTATCCTTGTTTGTTCTTTCTTTGAGATTTAGTAGTTTTTTTTATTTTTTATTTATAAATGTAATTGGATATCCTGTAAGTAAATTGCCTTTTCATAAGGCTTTAAATTAATGAAAATGACAAGTTTTTCCTTTATGTGTATGCTGTTTGTATCTTTTCCTTGTATAATTTATATTTTGTTTAATACCTAATTAGTAGGATAATGACATATACCTAACTTTGTCATCTGCATAAGTGATAATTCCTCTCTAATTAATCAACAGAATCAAAAGTTAGTAAGTCAACCATGTTAGCAAAACACCTTTGTAACCACAAACTCCATACATCACAACAGAATAATCATTTATATCATTCACTATAGACCTAATGATCTTGAGAAAATAATTAAGTATTGACCAGACAACATATAGGTTTGATATACTTACAAATGCTTTAAGTGATGCTGATGAACTCCCACCTGTTCAAATCACTGTTTTGGGAGTCTCCAAGATATGGGATCAGAAACATAATCAAGATCAACCTCAGATGTTAGTTGACCTAAAGTGGATGGTTCAAGGAACCAGAGGGTTCTATTTAACACTTAGAAAAGTGTTGAAAAATATCAATTTACCCAAGATATGTGGTCCGAGGAGCTAGGCATAGCCAAGATTCTGTTTGATACTTAGAAAAATGTTGTAAAGTATTAATTTACTTAAAGTAGATGGTCTGAGAAACCAAACATAACTAAGGTTCTGTTTAACACTTAGAAAGATGTTATGAAGTATTAATTTACCCAAGGTATATGGTCCGAGGAGCCAAGCATAGCCAAGGTTCTATTTAATACTTAGGAAAATAACTTAAAGTGTTAATTTACCTAAAGTAGATGGTTCGAGGAACTAGACATAACTAAGGTTCTGTTTAACACTTGGAAAAATGACTTAAAGTGTTAATTTACCCAAAGTAGATGGTCCAAGAAACCAGACATAACTAAGGTTCTGTTTAACACTTGGGAAAATGTTATGAAGTATCAATTTATCCAAGGTATGTGGTCCGAGAAGTCAGGCATAGCCAAGGTTCTGTTTGGTAATTAAAGAAAGTACGAAATGTCATAAACGACATGTGATAAGGACTTTTATTAATAATAATACCTTTGTAGGTTATTTACATTCCATGGGCGTGATACAAATTTTTCATTTAAGTCTTCCAGATGATATGCCCTTATCCCAGTCACCGAGGTAATACAATATGACCATTTCCAGTTGGGCCCTATTTTCCCCACGTTGGATTTTTTGCAGTACATAACACTTTCCTTAATACCAAATCCCCTGGCACCAATGGCCTCAACTTCACGTGTGAGTCATAGCCCTATTTGAGCTTATGTCGATAATACGCCAGTTGAATCATGGTATTTTATCTTCGTTTTTCGACCAAATCCAAATTGTGCTGAGGATGTTGCTAATGTAGCAAGAGAGTCTACATGGGTATTTCTGCTTCTAGGGGATTTGCACTAAGATAAAAGACTCAAACTTTAATTGTAAATGCCTAACCTAGTTTAAATACTCCTGCATCCTCGAATCCCTAGCCTCCAGTTCCCCTACTACCTAGCCCACAACCAGCCTTGAATCTGAGAACATTTCTACCATTTTTCCTCCTATATTTTGAACCATGGTTATCTCTATCAAGAGAACCTCATTCTCGGCTTCATTATTTGTGGCTGAGAAGTTCAACCTCAAAGATTTCTTAATCACTATCCTCTCTAGAGAAATCACCACCAGCCCTACTCCTGATCCTCTTTGGTTTGCAACACCATCCATATACACTTTCCATAGCAAAGGTTTCTTCAAGGAGATTGTGCCAATTGATTTTTCATCCATGTCCGACGTCTTGGCATTTTCTTCTAACGATGGCTCAGCAAATTCAGCCAGCAAATTAGCAAGGACTTGGCCTTTACAGAGGTGCGAGGCATATACTTGATATCAAAGGCTCCTAGGATGGTACCCCATTTGGCAATCCTTCCCGTGTAGTCGGCGCTTTGAAGTATTGATTTAAGTGGAAATTGAGTTAAAACAACTACAGTATGGGATTGGAAATAATGGGGAAGTTTATGCGTAGCATGCACCACTGCTAGAATAGTTTTTTCCAACGGTAAATAATGCACCTCTGCCTCATGTAATGACTTGCTCACATAATAAACCGGCCTCTTTACACCACCATCAACACGTATCAGCACCAAACTAACGCCATGACGAGCCACAGCAATGTAGGTGAATAGAACTTCATCCACTTCAGGTGGAGACATAACAGGTGACTAAGAAAGATATTCCTTATGCTGTTGAAAGGCTAAAGCGCACTCCTCGGTCCATTCAAATCCCTTCCACTTGTTCAACAACTGAAAGAAAGGCCTACATCTATCCGCGAACTGAGAGATAAATTGGTTTAAGGCAGTAGTCATCCCCGTTAACTTTTAGACTTCTTTGATAAGTAACCCCTGCATTCTTCAAACCAAAAGGCATTACCTTGTAATGATGATTTCCCGTAGGAGTGACGAAGGATGTTTTCTCCTGATCATCCAAAGCCAAAGGTATTTGGTGATAACCTTGAAAAGCATCCAGAAAACTCATTCGAGGATGCCCAATAGTGGCATCCACCAATTGATCTATACGAGGCATTGGGAAATGGTCTTTGGGACAAGCCTTATTCAAATATGTGAAGTCCACACATACTCTCCACTTCCCATTCTTCTTTTTCACTACCACTGTATTAGACTACCACTTAGGATAAAATACCTCCTTGATAGCTCCAGCTTGTTTGAGTTTGATAACCTCTTCTTTGATAGCTTCGGAGTGCTCTTTAGATGAACGCTGAGGTGGTTGCTTCCTTAGTACCACCGCCGAGTTGACATTCAGATGATAGTAAATGAAGCTCGGATCCACCCCAGGAGCTTCATAAGAGTTCCAGGCAAACACATCAATATTTTCTTTCAAGAACATCATCAACTCTTCTTTCTCTTGAGGAGGCAATTGAGACCCAACCTGAAAATACCTCTCCTTATCATTATTTATTAAAAATTTTTCCAATTCCTCACATTCTGTCCCTTCTGCCATAACACCAACTGATGCTGGCTCTTTTAATTGCTACAAACTCTGCTTGGTCAACGCTGAAGACTCTGCCTCGGTTTGATGCCTAACGACAGCCACCATGCATTGCCTAGTCATAGGTTGGCTGCCTCTTAGCTTTTCCACTCGGTCATCGAACGGATATTTTACCTTTAAATGCAGGGTTGTGGAGACAGCCCCTATGGCATGAAGTCAGGGTCTTGCTACGATGGCTGTGTAGGGGGAAAAAACATCCACCACTATGAAGTTGACATCTACTATCACCGTCCTAGTTTGCATTGGTAGTTTGATTTGACCCATTGGTATAACTACTTTCCCATCGAAACCTACTAAGGGTGAATATAATTAGTTAAATCCTCCAGTTTCAGCCCTAAACCCTTATACAGATCAAGGTACATAATTTCTGCCCCACTGCCTTGATCAACCATCACTCGCTTCATATTGTATCCTACTATCCAGAGGGTAACCACCAATGCATCATCATGTGGTTGTAGAGTACCAGCCTTATCATCATCAGAGAAACTTAGCACTAGTCGGCCCTTTATCCTACTCCTCTTGGGTTCAGGGTAGCATTCCTTTTCAAATGGTTGGGCTACCAATAATAACCTAGAATGGTGGAAACCAACTCTTCTTGGTATGGCAAGAACAACATTGATTGTGCCCAAAAGTGGTTTTGAAGAAGTATCCCTCTAAGATCCTAACCCAGCTTGGCCACCTTGTCTAACGTGATGGTATATGAATTGCTTTAGCTTACCTCCCCGCACCAGCTGCTCCAAGTGACCCCATAGAATTCTACAATCCTCTGTAGTATGCCCTCGCTTCTGATGGTATTGACAATGAAGGCTTTGGTTATGCCTTATGGGATCCCCTCCCATTTTGTTTGGTCATTGGAAAAACGATTCATTCTTGATTTTCTCTAGGATTTGATGCATTGGCTCTCAAATCAGTATGATTATCTTTTTACGATTCTCTTTCCTTTAACATAACATTATACTTGTTGTGTAATATTCTCTTTCCGAAGGTGGAGTTAAGGTAGCAAGCATAGGTGCTTCGGTTTCAGGTAGCAAGTAATCAGGTATGTGTAAAGCAAATCTGTCCTATCCTGAAGTCCCTCCTGTCTTAAGGAACCACCTTCCCCCTACCCTTACTTAATTGTTAATCCTCCTCGACCCATTTATACTTGTCAATGCGATTCATAAGCTGGCATACATTATTAACCGACTTTCCTATTAATGATTTCCTCAGACCATGCTCAGCAGGCAGGTCAACCTTGAAAGTTCTTATGGCCACATCAACAAAATCTCCATCAATCTCATTGAACATTTCCCAGTATCTGTCTGAATACGTTTTCAAAATTTCTCTTTCTCATAGTCATAGACAACAAGGAGTCCAAGGGCTGAGGAACCCTACTACACGTAATAAAGAGGAACCCAAATGTCTGGGCGAGTCCCTTAAAAGAATCTATAGAACCTGCCCTGAAGCCGTTAAACCACCTCATTGCAACAGGTCCCAAACTGGATGGAAACATCTTGAACATCAAAGCCTCATTCCTAGAGTGTATAGGCATCCTCTGGTGAAGTGGCTTACATGCTCAACAGGGTCTGTCCGTCCATTGTACACGGTGAACGTTGGTTGAGTGAACCGCCGAGGAAGTTTGCCCTCTTCAATGTTACGTGTGAAAGGTTATTTAGTAATTTAGTTTAGCGCCCTATTCATTGCGTCATTTTCCAGGCCTTTGCAGGACAAACTTTTATTTTTGCGGCCATTCAAGCTGTCCCCTTTACACGAAAATGACACACTAGGCAGAGTCCTTGATTTGGGTTTGTAGCTGCCGTCTCCATCATCACCAGAAGAGGGGTTAGAAGTGGATGGGGTTCGTTTTCGTCACTCATGGCGTAGCTTCCTCTTCAAGCGATCAATCTCCAAAACTGCATGCCTCTAGCACGCTCTGCATGGGAGGCACGACTCCCTAGTGATTGACTCCTGCTAATATGGGCAGTATGCACACTCCCTTCCCGGTCTCTACCTCGCTCTAGATTGAGGGAGTGCCCTCGACGTTGGGACCTCATAGACTTAACTTGGTGAGGACCTGAACCTACCATAGTTAAACTTTAGACTCAATAAAACAACAAGATTTTCCACAGACGGTGCCAATTGTAAGGACACAATTTGGTCCTAAGCCTAAAATAGAAAGGGAGATAGGCCTAAAGAGTTTAATGCAATGAATTTGTAGAGAGTGTGTTTGAAATATAGGTTCTAATGAGTTGTATATCAATTATAGTGGGCCAGGGTCACAGTAGTGCAATGACAAAATGGTTTTTATGATGAGAATCGTCCTCGGACATAAGTCGAGAAAGGTAATTCTTATATTCCTTTCTTTTGAGAATAGGTTACAGATATTGTTCTTTAATTTGTATATACAGTCTTTCTCTCTCTTTTTCTTCGATCCCCCTTCCCTGAATGTCTCCTCTTTCTTTTATATCATTCTTCTTCCTCTCTACATCCTCCAAATATGGATCAGATTATTGGTTTGGATACTTGTCCCATTAGCCCCTCCCTAAAATCTTTGGAAGTAGTTATAAAGCTAAACTCTGATGCTCAGACATCACTTTCTCATTAATGTGGTTAGAGGATTAGCTGCAGAGTATTAAATGCGGTGATAGCAGCTTTATCTTAGATATTTCATAGCCCTTTTTCTTGTCTTGTGCGTCCATGATATATACCCATACTTACAGGATCTCTTAGAACATTGCTTCTGGATGGCGGGCCACACCTTCCTACCTCGGCTCTATTTAGCAGATGAATGATTCCTCCTCGGACCACCTTCTTGGATGATCTTGATTAGACTTTACCTCTTTACTCACCAATATGGCCTCTTAGGTAGATATTTTCCATTCTCGGATTATTTAATGTCCTCAAATTGGGCCTCTGGCCCAATAGGCACATATACATGTAATATTGGATTTATCGTCCCTACACACACACACACACACACACACACATATATATATATATATATTCTTTTGTTCTTATCTTTTTCTCCTATAATTTCTAAGTTAATAAAAAATTTAATTTGAAATCACTTCTTTGGATAAAGTTTGATAGACACAAAAACTTAATAATTTAATATCAATTTAACTTCTTCTCATCCATTAAAAAAAAAATATTCTTCTTTTTTTCCCCAAGTTTTGATTTCTACAGCTTGTCAATTTGTTCTTCTTTAAAAAAAAAAAAAATCTTCCTTTTTTTCCCATTTTTTTTTATTTCTACAATTTGTCAATTTGTTCTTCTTTTTATTTTTTTTTCTTTTTAAAATATTTAGATAAACACAATTAGAAAAGAAAAATATGGTTAAATAATTGATACAACTTAATAGCCTACAATAAATATTCTAAAGTTACATTATCTTTTTCTTCTAATCAAATATCATCTTCCTAATGGGATTTTATAGAATAAAGTTTAGCTGGAACTCTACTTCTCTTACAAGTACATGTGAATATAGCCCTTTTTAAAGTAGATCAGTTATTGGATTTTGATATCATGATACGTAAATCAATTCCATTGCTACAAGGGAATGATATCAATTTCACACTTTCATTCTATATACACGGCATGCTGCAATCCATCCCTCTCAGGTAAATTTCTATCTTCCTCAATCTAAAAGCTACAATAATTTTTGTTTATAATTTAATAGAATGAAGTTTATGTGAAAGTCTAGGCTGTACAAAACTCAGAAATTTGGATTGCAGGTTTTTTTTTATTCCAAGGGAGTTGAATCCGTTGTGCTCGAATATGGTTCTTGGGATTTTCTTAACTTTTGGTATGGTACATATTTGAATATTTGATGGTATCTTTTTTTGAGACTTCTAAAATTTAGATTTTAACGTCACACCTCTACAAATTAGACTAACATTAGATTTTTTGTTCATATCAACTTCTTTTATGTGAAGTGGACATATATATATATATATATATATATATCAAATAATTCATATAACCATACCGTTTTTTTTTTTCTCTATTCATCTCTTCTTCTATATGTATTTGTTTATTCTAATTTATTCATCTCTATTCATAACAGCTATCTTCTTTTTATTTTTTTATTCATTGTGTTTCTATTTTTCAATTGACATAGTTCAATTATTGCTTAAATTCTATTATTTTTATAAAGTATTTTAGATAATGCAATTCATCTTAATTAGTGATTTTTTTTTTTAATTCAGTGTTCTTAATTGATTGTGCATATTATTTTCTCACTACGGGCAATATCAAAATGGATAGACATGAATGTCAATATGAAAATGGCTACACACAGGTAATTCATAAGTAAACTTTTACATTTACATTGCAATACGATATTTTTTTTCTTCTCTTCACGTACCTTTATTTATCTATTTTTGAATGCGGTACCCTAGAAGGTCTAGATACTTTTCTCTTCTTCTTTTTTTTTTTTTTTTTTTTTTTTTTGTAATTTATGGAATATTTAGTTCAGTCATATATACAAGAAATTTTATTACCAAATCTATTTGGGATGGAACTTATCTACAATATGAAATTAGGAGATTTATGTGAGAAGAGCTATCTTTTTTTATTTTTATTGTGTTTCTATTTTTCTATTAATGCATTTCAATTATTACTTAAATTCTATGATTTTTTATTAAAAAAATTTAGATAACACAATTCATCTTAATTATTGATATTATTTTTTGATTTGATGTTTCTAATTGATTATGCTCATTATTTCCTCACTTATGGCAACGTTAAAATGGCTATGAAATTTACAATTACATTGCAGTCTAGATACTTTGTTTTTGTAATTTATGAAATTTGTTTCATTTTTTGTAATTTATGGAATATGTTTTTGGTTATATATGGTTAACACTTCTACTACTCCATGTGTTAGCAAGTATAATGGAAAGATTTTTAACTGTCATACATATAAACAAATTAAAATTTTACTACAAATAGCTTCTAAAAATTTAAAACTTGCCATAATTTTTAAAAATTACTATTTTATTTTTTTTATTAAATTATATTATAAAAAATTTATATTTTAATTTATATATAATTTTTTTATTAAGCTGTGCATCGCACGAGCATAATACTAGTTGTAAGGACACAAATCAAACTGGACCAAAGTTGGTCCTTCAGTCCAGCCCAATGAGCCCTAAGCAATGAATTTATAGAGAGTGGACTTCTAATATAAGTTTTTAAGACAGTAGATAACACAGAGGTTGGGCTGAATCATGGAGTTCATATGTAGATCTTATACATAGATGTAATAATCCTCTGTTTACATGGATGCCAAGGACACTCCTTGGTTTTTCCTTACAAGTTTTTCTCTCTCCCCTCCCTCTTTCTTCTTCCTTTTCCTTTTATAGGCCTGCATCTGCTTCTCCTTTCTTCCACGTGTAGTCCAGGTGTTCCTTTTTTGGATACTTGTCCCATCATTCCCCCTTACTCAAATCTCTGGCGGTGAGGGTAAGGTTGAATTTCAATGTTCAGGCGTCACTTCCTCATTAATGCGGCCAGACAGGTAGGTATAGTGCCTTCAGTACGATGGTAGCAGCTTTTTCCTTGATATTTGTTTGCTGCTTTTCTTTATCCCTTATTCTCGTTCTCTCAGTCGCTGCATCTAAGGCCCTTAGTTCGGACACCCTTGAACCACCAAATCATTAATACTATCCTCGGCAGCAAGCCGCCGAGGACAAGGTCATCTTCAGACGTCATGTTCCCTGGTGCTCTGTTCATGCATGGCATTGTGGCTTCATAGACTGGACTTACTATGTCCTCGGACCATTTCATGACGCTGGGTTGGACTTCCCTCTTTGTGAGAGCCTTTGGGCCGGCCCAGTACGTGCCTTGGGCCCGTTGGCACTACATTAGCCCCTCGAAACCCTTATTTCTACCTTATTGAGAGGAATGAGGGTTTCGATACACACACGCGGTACAATCCATTTTTGACGTTTCGGTCTGTAAAGCACGCTTCACTTAAATGTTGGCGGCTCTTTGTTCCCTACGTCTGACCGTGTGATGCGCATCCTACGGGTAGGCGCACTTCAAGGGGAAGTAGGCGGGAGATCATCTGTGTTACGATTTTCAATGGAATAAATATTGACAGTTCGAAGGTTTTCTATTCATTTCAGAGACTGTTCAACGAACTTAGACATTTCTGCAATCTACACGCATCCTTAAACTTTTTCAGTTCTAAGCCGAGGTGACCTTACCATTTAAAAGTAAGTCCTCCAACTTTTTACTTTCATTACTGTTTCTCCATCTCTTTCGTTATTCCTAGTTTTTTTTGTCCTCGGCCACATAAACCCCTTAGCCTCTCTACAGTATTCCTTCCTTGTTTCTAGAAAATGGGTAGATTCGCGTCTTTAGTAGATACCCCTGAAAAAATAGAGGAGTTTAAGGCTAGGTACGAGATTCCATCCGGAGTGACTGTTAAGTATTGCAAGCAGGGAGCTTGGCACACTGAGAGAAAGGCCGGTGAGGTAGTGATTCCAATGATAGCTTTTATAGAGGGGGGATGAAGATTCCCATGAAACCCATTACTAGGAATTACCTCCGTGCCGTGAGATTATCACCCACACAGTGTGCCCCAAACATGTTTAGGATCCTTAGGGCTGTAGATGCTCTAAATGAAAGATTAGGGTTAGGACTTACCCATCACGAGGTAAACTGGGTTTACAACCTCCACCACCTAACCGGACAAGGGTACTACTTAAAATCTAGGCACCTTGAGGTGAGGTTAATTCAATGTCTCCCTAGTTCCAACAAGGGTATGAATAAAGACTTCCTCCTACTATCTGGGGATTGGCATGACGGTCTCCCCTGTCCGACGACAGAGGGAGAACCAGGTGAATAACTGCATCTCACTTAGCTATGTATATTTACGCATGCGTATATACTTGTCTTGCTTTGTTCTTGCAGTCATTATTCGCTATTTGATATTTATTTGCTTTCTTTAATTTATATATTTTTTCTTGAACAATTACGCAGATCGACGTGCTCTCACTCGTCACGCTCATCTTGTCGATTTCACTCACTTGGACAAGATTCTGGAGGCCGAGGTGTATGTACATTCAGACGGCCAGCTCCGAGCAGCGCACCTAATACTTGGGTACACTCCGCTCTCATCTGCTTTTCAAGCGCCGAAGTGCGTTATCAAGGAGAAGGACCCTCGGTTGCCCAGGATAAGGGTCGCGGTAGAGGGCTTCTTACTCCCTAAGGGTGCCCCAGTTCCTCGAGGGGTCCTTATTACTAAACCTATGAGGGTTACCCCAGGAGCCTTTCCTCTTGCCGCATCCTCGGCAAGACCCAGATTAGGAGAAAGCTCCTCTTCCCGACCGATCACAAAGGAAGAAGAAGAGACAGAGGAAGAAGAAGAAGAAAAGGAAGAAGAGGAAGAAGAAGAAAAACAAGAAGAAATCGTTGAGCTTTCGGATTCGGATGAAGAATTTGAAGATTTTGACCGGTTGCCATCGCCCAGGAACCCAACTCCTATCGTCGACTCGCCGTCCATCACATCCTCGGACGACGACGATCAGCCGTTAATAAGAATAGGCATCCAGCGCAGACCCAAGCCCAGCCTCAAGGACGTATTAGAAGGTCAGGCTGGGGCGCAGGAGCCTTCCAAGGTTCCTTCAGTAAAACCCAAGGACAAGGGCACCGAGAAGGTTCCCTCAATTAAACTGACCCTTCCCCCTTCAACTCAAACTGAACACCCCGACCCAGCTGACCATAAAAGAAAGAGGGATCAGCATAAGGGGAAGGAGAAAATTGAAGGGACCAAAGACCTCCCCACCAAAGAGATAGAGTTGGAGAGGGGAGGGGAGGCAAGCATGCTCGTCATGCCCATACGAGGTCGGAGAGACGAAGCGACCCTCTGGTAGCCTTCCATGCGCCCATTTGGGCTCCTCAAATGCACGTAGATGATCAGGCAGTCACCATTGATGCGTCTATTAGGGGATCCGATGAGGGCACAGCTGCCTGCATCGCCGACGCGTTGGAGCAAGCGCTTCTACTGCCCAAGGACATGGGCGAGCTACGTAGGATGAAGGATTAAAACGTCTTCATGATCCTCAAGAAAAAGTTAGCTATGGTAAGAATTTCAATTGATTGTTTCTTGGTATCCATGCTTTTCATTATTGCATTTGTCGTTGTTATTTTTTGTTTGATATCTACTGTGCCATTTACTAACAATGTTTGTACGTAGGCTGTCCAATCTGCACATAGGGCAGAGGAGATCGCTGCAAACTTGTACAAGGCACTAAGGGATGAGGAAGTAAGGCTGGATCACACCAAAAAGATATTGGAGCTTAAGGAGAAGAAGCTGCAGGAGGTGACCACCAGCCTGAGCAAGGCGGAGAGCGAGAGGTCAGGTCTGGAGGCCCAGCTGAAGACTACTACCAGTCAGGCCGAGGATCAGAGGTTGCAGCTCAGGCATGCCAATGAAGATCTTGCCTCGGCCAGGAAGCTATAGAAGATCTGAAGAGGGAGCTGGCAACGTCCGAGGAAGTCAAGCAGGAGGCTCTCAAGGCCAAGGAGGAGGCACTCGTCAGGGCTCAAGAAGCCGAGGCGATGGTTGACGAGGCTGAGCAAAGCGGCTATGAGGTGGGGGTGGCAGAAACTACTGACACCTTCAAAGCCCAAGTGCCGGAGGTTTGTAGGGATTACTGCCTCCAGGTGTGGAAGGAAGCCCTCTCCCAAGCAGGGATTGATGCTTCCTCTCCACTATGGAAGGTGGAGAATGCCTACATCCCTCCTGCAATCCGAGTGGCTACCTCTAGCTCGGCCAAGGATGACACCACCTCTTCCACAGCTGGTGCTCAAATGGATGAAGTAGCTGCAGATGATGCTGTTGCCAGTAATGCTGCTTTTGTTGTGCAGCCTCCTCTTGTCCCCAAGGAACTGCCCCCCAATCCTAAGGTCAGCGGGACTATGGAGTTAGTTCTGGCGACCCTGCCCATAAAGCCAAAGGAAATGGTTGGGGGGTCTTCGGCCTCGGTAGTGGCTCCTGCTGATCCAAAAGGCCAGATCCAGCCTACGCCTTGATGGCCCTTGGAACTTTGTTGCCGCTTTTTCTTGCTTTCTTTTACCTTTCTTTTTTTGTGACTCCCTTTTTGGGTCGTAGATGTATTTAAGTTATATTTCGTTTAATGAGAAACACCTTCAACTTGAATTGTTGTTTTGTATTATATTAACTGTGAGCATATCCTTTTACTATTACTGACTTAGTCTAATCGAATGATGACTTGAACTTGTTGTGTGCATTAACAATATCACATCAATAACCAAATAAACATAAAAGAAGATTGGGTAAATGACATACTTGCAAATGCTTTAAGTGATGGTCACAAATTTTTATGCAATCCTGGCAATGAGTAAGGCACTAAGAAGTAATATATTAATGTGGGATCCGTTTACTTAGGATTTGCTTAAAAACTATCTTCATAACAACATATTAAGACGGAACGTTCTGATATGTTCCACATTTGAACTAGGAGTACCTCAAGCATTGCGCTTAGCACTTAGTAACAAATAAAATCACATGAAGCACATGTTTTATTGCAAGGTTATATGGAACCTACGCAACCCAATCCTTGTCTCCGCAATTGCCTTTGGGAATCCGAAGTAACTTCAATTTTGTTTTAGATTAAGGTAGAGGATCCGAGAATCCGACATAACCTTAATTTTTACTTTTAAATTAAGGTAGAGGATCTGAGAACTTGGCATAACCTTATTTAAATTTTCAATTAAGGTAGAGGATCTGAGGATCCGGTGTAACCTTATTTAAACTTTAGAATAAGGTAGAGGATCTGAGGATCCGGCATAACCTTATTTAAATTTTGGAATAAGGTAGAGGATCCGAGGACCCGGCGTAACCTTATTTAAATTTTGGAATAAGGTAGAGGATTCGAAGACCTGGCGTAACCTTATTTAAATTTTGGAATAAGGTAAAGGATCCGAGGACCCGGCGTAACCTTATTTAAATTTTCAATTAAGGTAGAGGATCTGAGGACCCGGCTTAACCTTAAACATAACAGTACAAGTAGTACAAAAATGATAAGATTATAATGACAACAGCGCTTTTTATTAATAATAATATCGTCGCAAGTTATTTACATTCTAGGGATAGGGCACAACCTTTTCATCTAAGTCGGCAAGGTAATAAGCTCCTATTCCAGCTATTGTTGTAATGCGATACGGTCCTTCCCAGTTTGGTCCAAGCTTTTCCTATGCTGGATTTTTGGTATTACCCACTACTTTCCTCAGCACTAAATCTCCAAGAGCAAGCGGCCTCGAGTTCACATTTGAGTCATACCCCCGCTTCAGTTTTTGTTGATAGTGAGCCAAATGGATCATGGCAACTTCTCTCCTTTCCTCAACCAGATCTAGGCTCCTTTCTAATAGCATATCATTACTTTCCGGAGCGAAGGAACTTGTTTTCATTGTTGGAAAACCAGTTTCCAAGGGGATAACAGCCTCGGCGCCATAAGTCATTGCGAAGGGCGTCTCTCCCGTTGATCGGCGTGGAGTGGTTCGATATGTCCACAGAACATGAGGCAATTCCTCTACTCATCTCCCTTTGGCATCATCCAACCTCTTCTTAAGACCGTTGACTATAACTTTGTTGACCGCCTCGACCTGCCCATTTCCTTGTGGATAAGCTGGGGTAGAATACCTGTTGGTTATGCTGAGGTCACAGCAATATCTTCTGAACGCTTTACTATCAAATTGTAGACCATTATCCGAAATAAGAGTACGTGGAACTCCAAATCGAGTGACAATGTTCTTCCATACAAATTTCTTCACATCGACATCCCTGATGTTTGCCAGGGGCTCGGCTTCCACCCATTTGGTAAAATAGTCGGTGCCGACAGCTAACCACCTTCTGTTTTCAGGTGCCTTCGGGAAGGGACCCACAATGTCCAGTCCCCATTATGCAAAGGGCCAAGGACTTGTCAGAGGATTGAGCACACCCCCAGGCTGATGAATGTTTGGTGCGAACCTTTGACACTGATCACACTTCTGCACATAGCTTTGAGCTTCTCGTTGCATATTGGGCCACCAATATCCTTGTGTTAGAGCTCTGTGAGCTAAGGACCTTCCTCCCGTATGACTTCCACAGATTCCTTCGTGTAATTCTTCCAGAAGCAGCTCTGTCGCCTTAGGATGTATGCACAACAGGTATGGGCCAGAGAAGGATCGTTTATAAAGTTTGTGATCCTCAGCCAGCCAAAATCGAGAGGCCTTTCTACGTATTTTTTCCGCCTCGACCCTTTCCTCAGGCAGAACATCATCTTTAAGGAAGGATACAATGGGGTCCATCCAACTAGGCCCCACCTTGATTTGGTGAACATGGACAACATTTCCAATCATTCTCGAGGGTTTGGGTAAGTCCTCAACTAGGATAATCCGAGGTAGTTCTTGTGCCAACAACGTGGCAAGAGTGCTAGGGAGTCAGCATGTGCATTGCTACTCCTAGGGATATGAGATAAAGTAAAGGATTCAAATTTGCTTTGCACAACTTTAACTTGACTCAAGTAGTCGTACATCCTCGGATCTCTGGCCTCCACCTTTCCATCCACTTGACCCACAACAAGTTGCGAGTCCGAAAATACTTGCACGGTCTTTCCCCCCAATTTATGGACCATATCCATCCTTTTTAGCAAAGCCTCATACTCGGCCTCATTATTAGTAGCCGAGAATCCCAATCTTAAGGACTTTTCCAGTGTGAGGCCTTCTGGGGTCGTAATTACTAAACCCACCCCGGATCCCCTTTGATTGGCAGCCCTATCAATGTAAACGGTCCACCCCGCAGGACCTTTGCAGGCAACCATACCAACTGATTTTTCATCAATGTCCCTATTAATGGCACTATCTTCTATTGTGGGCTCAGCAAATTTCGCAACTAGATCAGCTAATACTTGACCCTTTATTGATGTGCGTGGCAAGTACTTGATATCAAAGGAGCTCAAGATGGTTCCCCATTTTGCAATCCTGCTTGTATAATCTGCACTCCGGAGTATAGCTTTGAGGGGAAGCTGAGTCAGGATAACCATCGTATGAGACTGGAAATAATGGGGGAGCTTACGTGTACCATGCACTACGGCCAGGATTGCCTTCTCTAATGGTGGATAACGCACCTTGGCTTCATGTAAGGACTTACTCACATAGTAAACCGGCTTCTGTACATCCCCGTCGACCCTTATCAACACCAAACTAACGGCATGGGCTGCGACTGCGATATATGCAAATACGACTTCGTCAACCTCGGGCCGAGACATGATAGGAGGATGTAAAAGATATTCTTTAAGTTGCTGAAAGGCAACGGCACACTCCTCTGTCCATTCAAATCCTTTCCACTTGTTTAACAATTGAAAAAATGGCCTGCACCGATCAGCTGATCTTGAGATGAATCGGTTGAGGGCAGCGATCATCCCAGTCAACCTCTGCACCTCCTTGGGATTCCGAGGCGGCTGTAAGTTATTGATGGCCTTGACCTGAGCGGAGTTGACCTTAATTCCTCTATGCGTCACCATGTAACCCAAAAACTTACCAGATCCTACTCCAAAGGAACATTTGGATGCGTTAAGGCGTAACTTATGCTTTCTCAGCGTTTGGAAGGTGTCGTCCAGGTCTGGTATGTAAGCCGAGATAGTCTTACTTTTAACCACCATATCATCTACGTACACCTCAATCGTCTTTCCCATTTGCGGTTCAAACATCCGCGTCATCATTCTTTGATAGGTAGCCCCGGCATTTTTCAAGCCGAAGGGCATCACCTTATAGTGGTAGTTCCCCGTGGGTGTGACAAAGGTTGTCTTTTCTTGGTCTTCTGGAGCTAAGGGTATTTGATGGTATCCTTAGAAAGTATCTAAAAAACTCATCCGAGGATGACCCACAGTAGAATCCACCAACTGGTCTATGCGGAGCATTGGAAATGAGTCCTTGGGACAAGCCTTATTCAAGTCTGTAAAGTCTACGCACACTCTCCACTTCCCATTCTTCTTTTTTACTACCACTGTGTGCGCCAACCATTATGGGTAGAATACTTCTTTGATCGCCCTTGCCTTCTTAAGTTTCTGGACCTCCTCCTTAACTGCGTCGGCGTGTTCTTGTGACGAACGCCGAGGTGGTTGTCTCCGCGGCACTGCTGCTGGATTAACGTTGAGGTGATGACAAATGAAACTTGGGTCGACTCCTGGAGCCTCGTAGGCATCCCACGCGAATACATCAATGTTTCGTTTTAAAGATATAACCAGTTCTTCTTTTTCTCGGGGAGGCAGTTGGCTTCCTACCTGGAAAAATTTCTCCACATCATCTGCAATAATTACCTTCTCTAAATCCTCACATCCAGGCTCTTCAACCTCAACCAACTCTGGTTTGGCCGAGGATGTTAGTTGCTATAAACTTTTCTTGGCTAAAGTTTGGGTTTCTTGCCTCGTTTGACGCATAATTGCTGCGGTTATGCATTGCCTCGCCATGGACTGGCTACCAATTATCTCCTCAACTCCATCCTTATACGGGAACTTCACCTTAACATGTAGAGTTGACGATACTGCCCCTAAGGCGTGCAACCACGGTCTTGCCACTATGGCTGTATAAGGGGAGTAGGCGTCCACTACGATAAAATCCACATCTACCACTACTGGCCCTGACTGCACAGGTAGTCGGATCAACCCCTTCGGAATGACAACCTTCCTTTCAAAGCTTATCAACGGGAAGTCATAGGCTGTAAGATCTTCAGGTTTCAAATTAAGCCCCTTAAATAAATCCGGGTACATAATATCAACCCCACTCCCTTGGTCGACCATCACTCTCTTTACGTCATATCCTCCTATCCTTAGCGTGATGACTAGCGCGTCATCATGTGGTTGAATAGTGCCAAGCTTACCCTTCTCGGAAAATCCCAAAATGGGCGGAGGATTCTTCTTAATTCTCTTCGGCTCCGAGCTGAGGTCCTCGGCAGAGGGATGCAATACTGATATTACCCTGGTGGGGCAAGACCCCGTCTGACCTGGTGCGACAAAAATGACATTGATTGTGCCCAACGGGGGCCTCATAGTGTTGCTGCTTTGATTCACAGAACCAGACTGTGTTCCTTGTTCATTAGGCCGATTCATGAATTGCCTTAACTTTCCTTCTTTCACCAGTTGATCCAAGTAAATCCATAAGTTCCTGCAGTTTTCTGTGGTGTGACCCTTATCTTGATGATAATTGCAATAGAGGTTCTGATTACGTTTCGTAAGGTCTCCTATCATTCTATTGGGCCACCTAAAGTACGGTTCTAGGCAAATCTTCTCCAACACTTGCTGTACTGGCTCACAAAACACAGCGTTTACTGTCTGGGGGGGGCCGACCTAGTCTGGCTAGTAAAATCCCTCCGTGGCCATTTGCTACTGTATCTCTCTGCCTTGAAATCCCTACTCTCCTGAGGGACAATCTTCATTTTCCATTTACTTTGCTGTTGATCCTCCTCAACTCGCTTATATTCGTCAATACGATCCATAAGCCGACGAACAGTTTTTACAGGTTTCTTTGTCAAGGATTTTCTTAAGTCATGTTCGACTGGAAGGCCGACTTTAAAAGTATTAACTGCTACCTCATCAAAGTCACCGTCAGTCTCATTGAACGCCTCCCAGTATCTATCCGAGTAGGTTTTCAATGTCTCGCCCTCCCTCATGGTCATGGCTAATAACGAATCCAACGGCCGAGGTACCCTGCTGCATGTAACGAAACGAGACCCAAACGCCATCGTAAGGTCCATGTAGGAATCAATGGAGTCTGCTTTCAAGCCGTTAAACCATCTCATCGCAACGAGTCCTAAGCTCGAGGGAAACACTTTGCACATCAAAGTTTCATTCTGTGAGTAAACCGCCATGCGTTGGTTAAAATGACTCACGTGCTCCACTGGGTCTGTTCTGTCGTTATAAATGGTGAAGTTTGGTTGAGTGAATCGGCGAGAAAGCTTCCTTTTCTCAATCCGACGCGTGAAAGGTGATTTAGAAAGCTGGTGCAACGCCTTTCCCATGGCGTCACTGCCCAAGCCCCTGGGAGTCGTCCCTCTGCTCCTCCTGTCATGTATACTTTCCTCTTGGTACGAGAAAGTTTCACTAGGAGGAGTTCTAGACCTGAGCTTATAACCACTGCTCTAGGAGTCGTCCGAGGAAGGGTCAGACACAGATGGAGTTCGTTTCCGCTTAGCGCAGCGCAGCTTTCTTTTCAGTTGATCAATCTCCCTCTGCATGGCCTTAATATTTCCTTCATCAGAGCCCCTGCTTCTGCCCTGCGGGTGATTATCGGCAGTTCGCCCCGAATGCACACTACCTTCTCGATCTCCCAACTGCTCTAGCTGTTGAAAAGGATGCTCATGCTGAGATCCCAGAGATTCTGCATGGTCTGGATTCAAACCCGCCATCAAGTTATCTGCGCCAAAACACAAGAATTTCCATAGACGGCGCCAATTGTAAGGACACAAATCAAACTGGACCAAAGTTGGTCCTTCAGTCTAGCCCAATGAGCCCTAAGCAATGAATTTATAGAGAGTGAGTTTCTAATCTAAGTTATTAAGACAGTAAATAATACAGAGGTTGGGCTGAATCATGGAGTTCATATGTAGATCTTATACATAGATGTAATAATCTTCTGTTTACATGGATGCCAAGGACACTCCTTGGTTTTTCCTTACAAGTTTTTCTTTCTCCCCTCCCTCTTTCTTCTTCCTTTTCCTTTTATAGGCCTGCATCTGCTTCTCCTTTCTTCCACGTGTAGTCCAGGTGTTCCTTTTTTGGATACTTGTCCCATCATTCCCCCTTACTCAAATCTCTGGCGGTGAGGGTAAGGTTGAATTTCAATGTTCAGGCTTCACTTCCTCATTAATGCGGCCAAAGAGGTAGGTATGGTGCCTTCAATGCGATGGTAGCAGCTTTTTCCTTGATATTTGTTTGCTGCTTTTCTTTATCCCTTATTCTCGTTCTCTCAGTCGCTGCATCTAAGGCCCTCAGTTTGGACACCCTTGAACCACCAGATCATTAATACTGTCCTCGGCAGCAAGCCGCTGAGGACAAGGTCATCTTCGGACGTCATGTTCCCTGGTGCTTTGTTCATGCATGGCATTGTGGCTTTGTAGACTGGACTTATTATGTCCTTGGACCATTTCATGACGCTGGGTTGGACTTCCCTCTTTGTGAGAGCCTTTGGGCTGGCCCAGTACGTGACTTGGGCCCGTTAGCACTACACTAGTGTGTGTGTGAGTGTATATATATATATATATATATATAACGTGATCGTGATACATCCCCCTTTAAAGTTCTAGTTATATATATATATATATATTATATATATATATATTAAAGTTCTAGTTTTTTTATTTTTTTATTTATTTTTTTTATAGCGTTGGTTATTAGATATTACTGAAATACAACACGATACTTTATACCAATCAAAACAAGCCGCCTAATATGTATACTTTTTTTATTAGAAGAACATATGTAAAAGTTGATTATAGTCAATGGCTAAAATTTTACTCAAATTTTTTTTATTTGATGTGAATTTTAACAAACCTACTAATAAATTACATTTTCTTCCAAAATTTTGAAAAATCCAATATCAATACCTATGTTGTTAATCAAATATTTAAATTTCAAATTTTTGTAATCTAGAATTATACAAAAAAATAAGTTTATAGATTGATTAATAAATAATATTTAATTGGTACAAAATTTGACATGTATGTTAAAAATATAAATAACATGCAATCTAATAGTTAAATTTTCAAAATATATAATTAATATATATTTTTAATAAGAATTGTAGTCATTGATTACAACTAAATTTGTAACCAAACTTTTACCATATATATAAGTTAACTTCTTCTTTTTTTTTTTTTTTTTAGAATAATATATAAGTTAACTTCATTATATGATCTTTTGAATTTACGTCAAAAATTGTTTCTAAAAAAAAAAAAGGAATTTACGTCAAAATCTGTGAATTAAATAATTTATTTTTAACTAATGTAGAGTATCATATATATAAACTATCCAGTGTGAATAATTCACATAATAATTATTGGCATTAGTTTGTGGTTCGTAAGAGTTTAGCAATGGTATTTGGGTTTATTAAAGATCTAAAAGTACCTTGTTGGTTATTTAGCAATGGTAGTTGAGTTTAGCAATGGTTGTTGGTATAAGTTGTTTTCATTTACCTTCTCCATTTTCTGCACTTCATTTTTTTTTTTTTTTTTTGATATGGAAGAAAATTCAAATTTATCAAATTGGTTAAAATTTAATATTCATTATATGTCAGTGATTTCTTTTGTTATAATGTGATTCACTTATAGCATTGTCTAATCAGGGGTCGGAAAAAATTTGAGGCATAATGTTATGCTCTCTTGGACAAGAAAAGATACAATTAGATGCTAAATGTCTTAAAAGAAGAAAAAAAAAAGCAAAAAAAAATAAAAAAAGGTACCTTGTTGGTTTTTCGAAAGGATAGCAACTTTTATTTATTTATTTATTTAGGTTTTCCAACTCACGAGGATTGACGATTGGGACATCTAGCAAAAAGTCTACGCCAATTTTAATATGGGAGGAAAAAAAGTGGTAAAAAAATATTAAAAAAATTGCCAAAAATTTCAAAAACTATCTAAAAGTTGAAAAAGTTACTAAAAAATTATCTCAAAGTGTGATGTTAACAGGCACTGTTAAAAAAAAAAAGGTGCCTTGTTGGTTTTCCAAAACGATAGCAACTTTTATTTATTTATTTATTTATTTTTTTGGTTTTCCAACTCATGAGGATTGACGATTGGGACATCTAGCAAAAAGTCTACACCAATTTTAATATGGGAGGAAAAAATTGGTCAAAAAAGATAAAAAAAATTGCCAAAAATTTAAAAACTATCAAAAAATTGAAAAAGTTACTAAAAAATTATTTCAAAGTGTGATGTTAACGGGCATCGTTAAAAAAAAAAAGGTATCTTGTTGGTTTTTCGAAATGGTAGCAACTTTTATTTATTTATTTATTTTTTTGGTTTTCCAACTCACGAGGATTGACGATTGGGACATCTAGCAACAAGTCTACGCCAATTTTAATATGGGAGGAAAAAAAGTGGTCAAAAAAGATAAAAAAATTGCCAAAAATTTAAAAACTATCAAAAAGTTAAAAAAGTTACTAAAAAATTATCTCAAAGTGTGTTGTTAACAGGCACCGCACAACCCTTTTAATATTATCCCCTTCTCAGTTTTTTTTTTTAATATTATCCACTTCTCAAAAACAATTTTAATATTATCCATTAAGAGTGGTGCAGATAATTCATGATTAAATAGACCACATGTATCAAAGAAATATTTAAGGTAAAAACATTATTTTGGTTCATTTCACAATTAATTTGTTCTCTACATTTTGGTAGTAGTAATTAGGTACTTGTTATTTTTAACTTGCAATCAATTTAATCCATACCATTAATGTGCTAACGGAAAATGTTTACGTAGCAAACGATTTACATTGTAGGCACACTCGTGACTATAATAATAATATAAAATCAAACAACTAAACATTAAAAAAGCCACCTAACCATTTTAATGAAAATGAAATGTTTAAAACAATATAAACTGTTTGTCATATAGCCATTTTTTATTAGTAAGTTAACAGTAGAGATCAAATTGATTGCAAATTAAAAATAATAATGATTAAATTGACTGCTATTAAAATGTAATGATTAAATTGATTATAACTCCAACATGTAAGTATCAAAATGATATTTTCGCCAACATTTTATTTTCCAAATTCTTGCTTGGCCTTTTGGCGAAGCCAGGAAGCAGTAGTAGACTAGACTAGTAGCAATGTAGCATGCATATTCTCACCTAATTTTAACGCAGACTTTGTGTGGAATACAATAAATATTCCCCTCTGAAAAAAGAGGTGTCCTTTACCTCTGGAACGTCGAAAATATGGGATGTCTTCAACCACTTTGGTGCCAGTAGGGAGTGGGGACAACAGGATCTCTATGTTGGAGTTAAGGACTTACGGCACATTAATGCTCACTTACATATTTCAAGAGCATTGTTTCTTTCTCTGACACGAGGATGGGCCTCATGGTAGGACTCATGTGTGAAAGCAAAATTAAACTATAAAATATTACTCTTAATTGATAATAATTATAAAGCAAATGAACAAATGTAAATACAACTATATATTTCATATCATTCAAATGAGGAAAGAAAAACAATCAATTCATAGTTACTAGCAATTAACGGAAGAAATTACTCTAAATACATAAAATATAAAAATATCTAATTTAATTCTTTAAAAAAATTAGTCTAAAAGTTTTAAGAATAAACCTACAAAGTTTCTAAAAGTCTTATAGTTCAATTGACATTTCATTGTGTTTCTAACAAAAACATTCAAGATACAATTTATCCTCCAATCCCCAATTATCTAATTAATTTTTTTTTTTAAATTGCAAAGTAGTATACATATCTCACTAGCTACCTTGATAGCTGCTAAAAAATATGTAAAATTCAATTTTTTTTTCTCTCTATTCTTCTAAAATTCAAATTTGGGTTGAATACATTTTAGGTTTCAATACCATACAAGGAATCTTTTAAAAAAAATAATTATACTGTGTTAAATATTAAACCCACTAATAGAAAATACTACGAAAAAAAAGGAGCAAGATAGTGTTGGGAGAAGGAAGACAAGAACTTCTTTAAAAAAATAAATAAATAAGGAAACTTGTGAATTTCATTTCAACATAATTCAGACAGTTACCAATCCTACTATTTGAGTTACGGAAATTTATTAGGAAGTTTGGGAGAATACTCTTTCACTCTTGTATAGGTGTGGGCTGCATGCATAGTAAATAAAACTTACCGCTATGCAAGAAGAAATGAGTATACTCTTAAATTACCCAGTAATAACCCTTGAGTTACAACACAAGCAGTACAAGATCTAATATAGAATATTGAAATAGGTAGTACAATAGTGAAAGGAGTATACTCTTAAAGTACCTATAAGTTCTTTTCTGAATAGTCAGAGGGGCCAATTGCCCCCAAGAGAAAGCATTGCGGACTATTTAATAATTTTCTCTCGGCTAGAGCAGCTCAAGCCCTAAGCCTAAGGGCTCACTTGTCCCCAAAAAAATTAAAGGGTCTTAAGGTCCCCCTATTGCATAAGCTAAAGGCTCATTAAATTATATAAAATGTCTCAAAACTGTAAAATAATAAATTTTTAAAGAAAATATATATGGGTGAATTTTGCATTTATTTTTCCATCTTTAAGAAGACCCCCAAAATATTGGGCTAATAGAAGTTCAACTCAATTAAAATTATAAAGTATTTTGCCCAAAAAAAATATTATTAGTGTGCCGAATAATCATTGACAAAATTTTCTCACAAATTGTGAATGAGAAGTAAATCAAACCATAATACAAAAACTCAATTAGAAATTTTACATCTCAAAAACCAAGAAAGATTTTAAACAAATAAATGCATGTAAAATCAAATAAATAGTATTTAATTGACATTTAGTACTAAGAAATCTCACTAATATTTTATTCCTTAGGCCTCATAATGTATTAAGCCAGCCTTATGCCCAACTACCTCGGGGTATATATAATTTTACTTTGTCATTGTTTTCTCACTCTTTCTTGAGAAATAATTGGGGAAAGGAATTTTGTTGTTGTTGATATTCTGGGTATTTTTTGTCAAGATAGTCTCATAAAATTGCTTACACGTCCCACATGTGTGAACAAATGTTAAATCTAGGTGGAACTCTAATAGTTTCAATTCAATCAAAATTATAGAGTTATAAATGTAACATATTAAATTTTGTAGACTAAAGTGTGAAAAAATGTTAAATTGAGATGGAAACTTAATAGTTTCAATTCAAGCAAAATTATAGAGTTATAAATGTAACATATTAAATTTTGTACGCTAAATTGTGACATGCCTAAACCATGTGAGTATGTAATTTGCCAAATTTATTATTCATCAACCAAAGTTAGGTTCGTGTCTTCTTAGTGAATTATTGATCAAGGACGAGAAAGACACTCAGTACAAATTTTATAAAAGTAAGGTCCTACTCATCTAAAAACCAATTGCGAGTATGAGTTAAATCTGTAATTAATTCATCCAACAATCTTTAGAGGATCTACATTACCAGCTTTTAATAAAAATGGGGTCAAGCAACAACTAAAATTTTACCAAACTTATGGAACAATTGCAGCTAACGTGTTAAGACTGAAAGACTTTTTAATATGTTGGAATTCTAGCAAAAATAGGGGAATCACATGAACAGAATCTATCATTCTTGAGTCTCTAATTTGATTACTCCTGGCAATGACATTGATGGACAACCTGACTCACATCATTTTTGAATAAAACAGTTCTTTGAAAGCTTAAAATTATCATGGTGTGTTGTTTATAGTATCAAACTGTATTGGCTTCATGTGCAACCGCTGTGCATAGATAGTGGAACATCAAATATTCCCAAAAAAAAAAAAAAAAGTATTGGATGATGTTTGCTAAATCACATGAATTGGGCTTAGCAAAAATGTATAATATTTTTTATCTCGTACAAAGTTTTTGTGTGGTGGAAGGTAAGAGTTGAGATTCAAGTATTTAAGAGAAAGTTTTAGACAAATATATATTTAGATTACGTTAGAGTAAAATTTTTATCTTGTATTAAAAAAAATGTATAATATTTTCATCAAAATAAGTTAGGTTCAGGATAGAATTAGATATGATAAAAGTTTTTGCGGTGAGGTAAGTGCTAGTTTAGTGAAATCTATTAACATAAAAAATAAAAAAAATTGGATCGAATATCATTGACACAAAAAATAAATTCACCGGTATATTGATATGATGATAAAGGGTAATTTATATGAAGCTGAAGTCATGTGTTCAAATCTTATTACACACACACTAGTGTTATTCCCATATGATGGACGGCTTGATAAAGATTCATACGTAAGTTAATTTTTTTTTAAATAATTAAAACAAAATGATTAAATAAATAGCAATAATAAATTACAAAATAAGCAAATAATTTTAATAAAAAAATTGGATTAAGTTCTAATTGTTTATAGTTTGAACTGTATTAGTGTTTATCTATTATTATATTTGAAAATTATCTTATGCTTTGTGTTAATTTCTTAATATGAGATATGAAATGAGTTTGGTCATTCCTATCTGGGTTGTATTTAACAGGTGCTCTAGCCAGCACAAACAATAATAAACAAAATAATTCCTCAATAAAAATTTTTCCTAGTGACAGTCTAATTAAAAAAATCAACACACTCACAAATTAACTAAATCAAAACATACACAAAAGAGTTCAAAAATTGAGAGTATAAAAAAATTAATTAAAAACTTACATAAGAGAACCAAGAACTTATATGAGTGTCCATTGTTTTGCTTCTTTATAGTAAACTTTGTTTGACATAATATCCTGCATGCAAATTCAGAAGCAAAGAACAATAAGTAAAATGAATATATTAGATTAAAACATAAGAATAAGTTGCATCTTGATAAAAAAAAAAAGTGAAAAAAAACATACAGCGTGGGGTATATTGTGTGAGATTTAATTATAGGGATGACTTTATTGATTAATATATATTATATCGAAAAGCCATGGTTTAATATATATATATATATATATATATGAAAATTTTGATAAAAGACTATTATTTGGAGTAAAATTTAAATTTCTAAAACTTAAATGATAAAGTTTTATCTAAATTAAATTATTGTTAAATAAGATGCAAACTTGAGGGAAAAAAAAAAAAACAACAAAAAACGTGAGTTATGTTGGATTTAAGTTATTGTTTAATATTAATTTACTAAGATGCAAATTTGAGGAAAAGAAACAAAACAAAAAACATGAGTTATATTGGATTTAAGTTTAGACAATTTTGATGAAAAACTTTTAGTTTTATTTAAATTAAACAATTGTTAAATGTTATCCCTTAATTTGAGGAAAACTTTAGTTGGAGTTAAAGTCAAAATTTTTTTTTTTTTTTTTTTTTTGAGAAAGAAAACATGGATTGTTGTATAGGATTTAAGTTTAGAATTTTTTAAAATAGATTTCTAGTTTGAATAGAATTTAAATTTAACTTTTAGTTGGAGTTTGGTTTTTTTTTTTTTTTTTCTGAAAAAAAATAAATGGGTCTCTGTTCTTGATTTAAATTTGGAATTTTTTATAATACATTTTTAGTTTGAATAGGATTTAATTTTTTTTTTGAAATTTAAATGATAAATTTTTACCTAGATTAAACCGTTTTTAAATATTATCCCTTAATTTGAGGAAATATATCATAACAAATAATATAAAATTAATTTAATAGTTTGTGAGAGTAGCCACTTGGCACAACCATGGCTTCTAAGCCCAAATTTTAGATTTTTTTTTTTTAATAATAGACTTTTAGTTTGAATAGTAATTAAATTTGTTGAAATATTTAAGTTAATTTTGATAATAGACTTTTAGTTTGAATATAATTTAAATTTGTAAAAGTTTAAATTTATAAAATTAATTTACTAATTAGTTGTTCTTAATTTATTGATAATAAACTTTTAGTTTGAGTGAAGTCAAATTGTGGGGAGTTTTTTTTTTTTTTTGGAAAAAAAAATAAATTGTTGTTTGAGATTTAAGTTTATAATAAGAGAGGTGCTACGTCCACAACATTTTTACAACATTTTTACAACAAATCATAGGTGGGTGGTTGTTATTGGTTCAAATTTGAACCTAATACTAAGATTACTTTTTTGCCCCAACAATAATAACCAGTAATAACTTGCCATTTAGGATTTGTTGTAAAAATGTTGTGAAAATATTGTGGACATATCATTTCTCTTATAATAAACTTTTATTATATAGTATATGATTAAAGAAGCAATTGAGAAGTAACACAATTGTTTGAGACTAATGTCTCATGATCACCGATTTGAATCTATCCCTTCTGCTCTCCTTGGGACCGAAAAATGAAAATAATGGAAACAAATTTCCTTTCTTTACTTTCTATCTAAAAGAACCAAATTTTGAAAAAAATAATTATGATAACCAAGTAAACATTAAGTTATATGGTACATAGGTACCACACTTCTGTTGTGGGTAGGATACCTTTACTAGTAACAGTGTTTCACATTGCATTAATTTATCATATTTGTGAGTAACTCAAGACAAATTAAAGAATAACTCCATATATTTCAAGGTATTTTTATTTTGTTTTATTTATTTTATTATTACGTTAGTCTATGATAGGGTTAAAAAGAGACAAGGCCTCATAGATGATAGGTTATATGTTGCACCTAAATCATGTTTAATTATTATTATTATTTTTAGGATAACTATTTTAAGGGATTTCAGGTTGTAGTTTTCGTTTCTCAAAAAAAAAAAAAAAAAAAGGTTGTAGTTTTCAATGGGATAGAGGAAGGCAATAAAAGAGGGGAGGGGGCATTTAAGTGAATTTGAAGATGAAAATGCCATTCTTATATTATATAATTGGATGAGTATTTTTAGGGGTCACAGGTTGTAGTTTTCAATTGGATAAAGGAAGGCAGTACAAGAGGGGAGGGGCATTTAAGTAAACTTGAAGATGAAAATGTCATTCTTATTATATAATTTGGATGAGGCTCATGTGTAACTCACGTGGCTACTAAATTTAACAATCAAATGGACGATGAGATGCTATTTACAATTTTTTTTAAATATTTTATTTTTTTACAATTGGAATGATCATTGTAAGAGCATTCACATCAGTGAATATAAAGGTGTATAAATGTATAAAATGATAAAAAATTATTAATTTTACACATTTTAAGAAAAAAGTACCCACATCAATGGGTGTAAATTCATCTAAAATTACCTAAAATATTCATGTTGCTACAGTACCTGTGTAAATTTACACGGGCACTGTAGCATGGTTATAGATTATATTATTAATTTTTTCTCTCTCCTTCCTGACTCTCACCTCCCTCTATCTCTCTCAGGCACAGTCTCTCTCATCTCATAATTTTTTCTTCTTCCTCTAGCTTCCGCCGATCTTCCTCTAGCTTCGGCCATCGCCATCGCCGCCGATGAGATTGAGGGCGGCGATCCATTTTTGATCCATTTTTGGCCGGCGATCCACGGGTCCGTCGCCTAAAATCTCGTGGGCTTTGATCCATTTTTGGTTGAGCTTGAGGCCGGCGGCCATCGCAAGGAGGTGGCGATCCGTTGGTTTAAAGGCCTCGATCTGTTGGCTATCCATTGCTCAGGCCGGAGGCCTCGATCTCACTCCAATTCGTTGGTTTAGAGGAATCGTCTTGTACCGATGAAGAACGCGAAGGATCGGTGATGATCAGAGGATCGAAGGAATTGCCTCGATCTCACTCCGATCTGGTGATTTTTTTTTTTTTCCTGGTTTTTTGTGGGTGTGGGTCGGTGATGATCTTGCCGCCGATTGGGTGGGTGATGATCCTGGTTGGGTGGTGATGATGGTGGCTGGGTGGATGATAAAAAATTGTAAAAAAATGAATATTTTATTGATTAAATGTGTAAAATAGATAAATTGATGTGAATGTATTGTAAAAGTGAGTGTGTAAAATAAAAAAAAGTAAGTTTTTTCGTGTAAAATAGATGGAAGTTTTGAACGAGCTGATAGGAATGCTCCAAGTTTTCATCACTTGAGGGTATTAAATGCAAGCAAATGTATATTTTTAGGTATGATTTAGGGTAGGTTTGAGTGATGTTGATGTGACATCAATCTAGGTCTCTCTAAAAAAAAAAAACATCAAGCAAGGTCATTATCAGGGCTATTAATAAACTTTTAATAATGGGGGTGCTATTTACAACTCTTCTTATTATTTTTTTTACAATTGAAATGAGCATTGCAAGTTTTCATCATTTGGAGGTATAAAGTGCAAGTAAATGGATTTTTTTTAGGTACGATTTAGGGTGGATTTGAGTGATGTTGTTGATGTAACACCAATTATTTTTTTATTTATTTTTGGATGAACGATGTAACACCAATTATGGTCATTTTTGAGGCAATCAATAAAATTTGAATAATAGGGTGCTATTTACAACTTAAATTTTTTATTTTATTTTTTAATTGAAGTGATCATTTCAAGTTTCATCATTTGAGAATATAAAATACAAATAAATATATTTTTTATGTATGATTTAGGGTAGATTTGCGTGATGTTGTTGATGTAATTGTAACAGCAATCAAAGTCATTTATGGGGTCAATTAACAAAATTTTAATAATAAAATTAATTAATTAAATAATAGTACTTTTAACAATTTTGATGGATTTATGTAATTAAACTCGTAAACAAATAAGAAGTTAACAGCAAAAAAAAAAAAAAAACAATTCAGCAATGCACAACTGGTGACGGTCTCAATGCGTTGATGGTACAAAAACTTATGTTAGGATTTCACATCAGTGCAATAATGAAAAATTGGAGAGAAAAGAGGAAGAAGTGAACAGAGATTTATCCACGTATAAGAATGAGGCCAAGAGCAAACAGTTGATAATGAATACCGCGCAATGACAGGATGTAAGAATTTACAATAAATTTATGTTGGTCCCATGAAAGAACTACAAATTACAAAACATTCAGTTATCTATGATGATAAAGTTTATCTCCAAAATAGTTTAAAGAGAAATTCTACAAACTTCTCATTTTTTTTTTTTTGTGAATTTTAAAAATTCAACCATTGAATTTCATGTTCCTTATGTTCTTAACACGCATATCAAATTTTGTTCAAATTAGATATTATTTACTATTCGATTAATAAATTTATTTTTTGTACACAATTTTAGATCATAAAAATTTGAAATTTTAACATTTGTTTGATGAAATAGCAATTGATCTTTGATTTTCTTGAAATTTTACATACATGAAGAATATAATAAGAAAATGCAATCAAACGGTTAGATTTTCAAAATTCACACTCAATATAGAGATATAAGAAGAGTTTGGAGAGAAATTTTGTTCATTTATGATAGGGTCAAAAAAAGACTATATCAAATATATATATATATATATATATTGGTTTCCCACAGTGTTCCTCAAAGTTTTCAACCAGAGATTAATCACTGTTCGCACTGTGTGAGCTCATGAAGGGGTAAAACCCTGGCCAGGAATTTTTTTTTCAAAGTGCAGGTAGCAGGATTCGAACTAGGGAGAACACCCAGTTGAGCCCAGTACAAGCACCTTGAGATCAAGAGCCCAACCAACTCAGCCAATCCCTGAGCTAATTGCATCAAATATAATGATAGATAAGAGCATACATAACTCGTAATCCAACAATTATATAGTTCCAAGATACGTAGCAATGCTAATTTCTTAAAAAATTCATATTTAATAATATAGGCAGCCATCTTCTCAAAAGAAAAGAAAAAAAAAGCATCCAAATTCCAAATTAGAAGGGCTCTGATTATAGATCAACCGGTAAAGCCGAGCAATTGGCGTATAAAAATCAAAATCATCACAAGTGGACACCAAATTAGAAGGGTTTCAACTTCCGATTATAGATCAACCGGTAAAGTCGACAAATTGGTATATAAAAAGCAAAACCATCATAAGTGGACGCTAAAGCAAAACCATAGTAAGCGGGTTGAAATTCTATAAATAAATAAAAATAATAAATTAGAAATCAGTGTGAGTAGTGTAACATAGGGAAATGATCCAGTGTCAGTAGCAGATAAGAAACGTTGCATGGTCCCCAATCAAGAGAGAAATAAAAAAAGCGTGGTTTGGCAAATGGCAACATGGAGTCCGCCAGACCAAATACATACACATCAGCAAATTTCCCTTCCTTTCCTGTTTTTACAATTGTACGTTACCAACAACTACAACTGTCACTTCAAAGCTACCATTTCTAATCCATCTTTTTTATAGCCAAGCAACCCTGGCTGTGTCTGTGTGTGCGTGTGTGTGAGAGACTCTCAAAATTATTATTATCAACACTCGAGAGTGAAAGAGAGAGAGAGAGAGACAAAAATAGCCAGAGAATGTGGCCTTTTAGCAGAAAAGGGCCATCTGGGTTTTCATCTTCTTCCACAGCTGAAGATGTTACTCAAGGGGTTGATGGGACTGGTCTCACTGCTATTGTTACAGGTCCATGTTCTGTTTTTTTTTTTTTTTCCCTTTAAATTTTGATGTAATAAAAAATGTGGGTTTTGTTTTTTATTTGATAATTGTTAGATGAAAGAATTTTGCAAATTTGTTTTTCCTTGTTATGCATGAATGGATAGAGAGTGAATAAATTTTGTTGTATACTATGTGTCTTGGATTATTTCCTGTGATAATTGGAGTATATCAAAGTTTCATTTGAGGATGTTATATAAGTGCATGGTAGCTATCATTTATCAACAAATTTTGTTGCTTTAATGTTTTTAAAGTTGAAATTTCATTCTTCCTTAATTGGTTTTCGACAAGGGTCCATTTCTGTTAGGTGTGGTCAATTTTTAAAAGGTTTCAACAACAAAATTTGGTGTTTTTGATGAGGCAACTTCATTGGTGGCTCACTGGGATGTGGGGCGGGGGGTTTGGCACGTGCTGATGAGTGAGTTTGGTGCCAAGGATAGGAGGAGGGGGAGAGTATCTCTTTAAATATAGCACTTGGTGTGGTCAATTTTTAGAAGGTTTCAACAGTGAAATTTGGCTAAGAGTGTCATACCTCAATTGACACTTTCCTAGTGTTTTCAAGGGAGACGTTTAGGGTTCAAATCACGTGTGGGTGAGTGAGTTTGGCTGCTTTGGCACCAACAATAGGGAAAGGGGGAGAGTTCCGATTAAATATTGGCATAAATCCAAGGCAATTAGTTTAGAGTATAGCTTCAATTTGTTGTTACTGCACTGAACATTGACTGCATGCCATGAAGTGCCACTAGTGAGTTTGGAGTCAATAATTAAACATTTGATTCTATTTTTACTTAAGAATAAGTATGATTGTTGTTTATTTTTGGAAAAGGTTATTAGGAAAGACATGTTTTCATGGTGGTATATGAGGATGATTATTTTTTGATAAATACTAGCTAAGAATAAAAACTTAAAAAGCGTTCCCCACCTTAAAATGAGACAAACTAATTAAAAATGTACCAAAGCAGCTGAAATTAAGACCCATTAATTGAAACTGTACGAGGTTCCAAAAAATGAGAAAGATTACAGTTCCAATGGCAAAGAGACATGCCTCATGGAAAAAACAAGCAAGGTAGGACAAAGGGAGGACTCAAAAGGAAAAACCTAAAGAGAAACCCCCAAACCAAAAGACGTGTTTTTTATTATGAACCTTGGCAAACCCAATTTACTGTTTGTGAAACAGCATACCTATAGTAGGATTTTTCTGTCTTGCATAACTTTGAATTAAGGCAGACTTGTTGCTAACAAAGTAATTATATTGTTATAATGAATGAACAAAGTCAACTGGCGTTCCCTTCAGGATTTCATTCTGCTTTTCTAAGATAGCTATAGGAGCCATAGTTACTTGTTTGATCAGTTGATTACTTGTCCAGATAAACATATAAGAGTCCTAAGTTCTGAACTATGTAAATTAGTGGAATTGAAATCTATTTATGTGGTCTTTTGACTTAATGAGAATTTTCTGTGAATGCTTGCTGTAGATTTTAGTTAACAGTTGCACAAAAAAGTGCCGGCATCTTAACACATCAATTTGGATATATAATTATATATTTTCAAAAGCATCTGCTACATGCACTTAACTGTGTGCTTGCTGCTTGTGGACACCAATTACAGGAGCATCCAGTGGTATTGGCACTGAAACTTCAAGGGTTCTTGCATTGCGTGGTGTCCACGTAATTATGGGGGTCAGGAATATGGTTGCTGGTAAAGTTGCCAAAGAAGCAATAGTTAAGGAAATCCCTACGGCTAAAGTCGATGCCATGGAGTTAGATCTTAGTTCAATGGCGTCAGTGAAGAAATTTGCATCAGATTTCAATTCATCTGGTCTTCCTCTGAACATCCTAATGTAAGATCAAAACTGAAGCTGTAATGGTAGCTGCTATCCCACATTTTGCTCGTACTAGCTTAGATGTGTCTTACTATTGCGCTGATCACCCCCCTCCCCCCAAACCCAAAACACAAAAAACCCCTCTTGGCCTCTTCTCCCCCCAACCCCAAGTCTACATCCTTGAAAATAGTTGTGTCTATTTCTTAAGCATCCTTAGTTCAAGGTATTATACAAGAAGTATTGATTTTGTCTTCTTTGTTTTAAGTAACAATGCAGGAGTTATGGCAACGCCATTCATGCTCTCCAAAGACAACATAGAACTACAGTTTGCAACGAACCACTTAGGTATGTTGCATTTATCACAGACTATTTTCTTAAGCAGCATTTAAAATCACCTCTGACTGAATCCAACCATCCCCCCTCCCCCCCCTCTTGCGGAAAATTAATTTGTCAGTCTAAGTTGTTTCCAATTTTGAAGTTTTGAGATACAATTTGGTAGTTCTTTAACCTTCCTGGCCATATATTTTTTGCACATAGAATCGGGTGACAGTTTATACATAACACATATGTAGTCTATCTAGATGCATCAATTGAATAATATGGGAGTGGGCTAAATCCTTATTTTATCTTTTATGGTCCTTGCAGGTCATTTTCTTTTGACCAATCTTTTGTTGGAGAATATGAAAAAAACATCTCGTAAAAGTCGCAAAGAAGGAAGAATTGTCAATGTGTCCTCAGAGGCTCATAGGTTCTCATACCGTGAAGGAATCCGTTTTGATAAATTAAATGATAAATCTGGGTAATACTATTTAGCCATAACCTAAACTGTCATTTAATTCTACTTTATGATAGTATTCCATGACCATCAGCAAGTCAGCACTTTAGTGTGCTCAATTAGTTCCTTTGGAAAAAAATTACAAGTGTGTCTCTGGTCTAAAAGCTGGTGCTCTTCATTTCTTACATCCTCCAAAGACCTGAAACTCCCAAATTTTGTGGTTTTAGCTCATTACGAGAGCCACTTATTAAGTTTCCAGAGATTTTCCTCATCATTTTCATTTTCATTTTCATTTTCATTTTTTAGGTACACAGCTGACCCCCAAGTTTTGAGAATATGGCTTTGTTATTGTTGTTGTTGTTATTTTTTCATTTTCTAGATACATAATTTATTTTAAATGGATGGCTTTTATATGCTGCACATCTATCTCATTGATATTATAGCCTAAAGACCATTTCTTATTGTTTGTCCCTTCAAGGTGATGACATAGGACGCCTGTTATAGTAAAAACAATTTATTAAGTGGTCGTTTTTTATATTTGAATTTGCACACATGCTCTTGACAGACTGAGATTTCTACCATGGTATCAGACAGTAGCCCTGCTTTGGTATTCTATCCTGCTTGACAAAATAGATCATGCATCATCAAGTCAATGATAACACTACCCAAAAATGAAGAGAAGCTTTTTTCCCCTTTAAAAATTGACATAATTCATGATTTATCAAGCTTTTCCATCAATTTCCGTGGATGCATTTGTTAAGTAATTACCTAACCATAGCTGTCTTATTAATTGTTGGATCATATATGATGTGAATCGAATACAATTGTTAGTTCAGGGTCTGATAAGTATGTTACCTTACATATCTAACAGTGTCAAAATGAGGATTTAAATAATGTGTTGTAGTCACGTTGGATTTGACACCCATCTGTGTACTTCTGCACATTCTAGTTGATTGGTAGATTTAAATGTTGTGTTTCATTATGAAGGTATATGTTGACAAGAGAATTTTCCATGCATTTGTGTGTTTGGGCTTGCTTAAGTACAGGTATGGCAGTTTTGCCGCATATGGCCAATCAAAGCTTTCCAATGTTTTGCATGCGAACGAGCTTGCGAGAACTCTCAAGGTATATAAACTTCTCTGCAATAGCAGTGAAATAGATTTTATATTAACATTAAAAGAGTTCATGCAGGGCACTCTCTTAATTATTTACTGAGTTTTAGGCAACTGTATAAGCTCAACATTATTAATTGCTATTATGTATGATCATTAGCTCACTCTAAGAAACATAATCTCAAATGTTTTACTTTTATGGATCTCATGTTTTATTAGTGTCCTGAATTATAAAATTCATTTTGAAATTTCTTTGTCATCTGATACATATTTCAGCTATAGCTTCTTATCTCTGGTATTCTCTATTCTTGCTAAAGCAACTGACTCTTGGTATAATGATCAAACATATTATTGGATTTCCCAATGGTTTTATCTGTTCCCTGCTTCAAAGTATAGAAGGAACACTGAAAAGGTAGCAGGTTTTTAACTATATAGCTACAACTCTATCAACTTATGCACTGGATAAAGTGCCTCAGTTATCCATCATTGTATTCTGACTGGGAAGCATATAATATTTTTACAAGTCCTTTATTAGTTAGTGACTTAATGATACCATGGTTCCATTCTTTATTAGTTTAGATAACCGTCAGCCTTTGAAGGGAAAGACCAAAGTGAATTGTTAGGAAGACAAGGTGAGGGTTTATGTGGACCCCTTTGTACCTTTTATTTTGTGTGCAGTGTAAATCTTTGCTCTATGTAGAATGCAAGCCTTTTTTATTTTTTTAATAAGTATTATGAAGAATGCAAGCCTTTGATGACTAACAGGCTATCTGGCCCATAATTAATTTGAAATGCTTCTTTTATCCAATGATTGTCTTCTGACTTCTGAGCATTTAATAATTTTTTGAAGCCTTTATTTAGTTACTAACTTAAGAGTATCATGTTTCATTCTTTGTTAATTGAGGTATCCATAAGTCTTTGAAGAGAATTACAATGGTGAACTGCAAGGGAAACTTCAAATTGACTGTCAAGAGTCTTGCATATCGTGTATCAAAATAAATATATTCACCATGCACTAGCAGCTTCTGCTTTCCGAACAACTGGAATATATTTTGTGAAATGTTGCCAATGAGAAATGAACTTTCTGAAGTGAGATTTTTGTGAAGTTTTTTATTTGTTGAACCTTTTACCTACTCCTGCAGTTTAGACATGAACCTGCAACTCACTATTAACAAGTATAGATCACACCAATGTTATTCATATCCTCCATATCATTCATCATTGTCCAATTACCTGTCATAATTTATACACCCTTCTCATGGAAAAGGAAAAAAAAGTCCTTGAAAGAGCATTAAGAATATCAACTTTACATATATTTTTCAGACACATAAATACACCTATACATACTTATCACCCTGTACGTATGAAGGTAGTCATGTTAAAACAGAATCCATAATATCGTTGGTTGTTTCTTCAGCAGGATGATGGGGTGGAAATAACTGCAAATTCACTTCACCCAGGAGCAATTGCCACTAATCTTTTTCGTCAGAGCAACATTATGAATGGTACCTACTTAATGAATGTCGTCCTAACTTTTATGTGTCTTTTGGTATTATTGGGCTGAAGATAGGTCACTTGCATTGAAAAATGTCAATGCAGGCATGTAGTATAGTAACATATGGTGAAACTGTATAACATTGAACAAATTACGTATTTTATTTCAATCCTATAAATATTTGCTTCTTTGACAAAACATGGCCATACATGTAAAAAACATCTTGACATATGTTTGGAAATTATGCAGCAGTTCCTACATGTTTTCATTTCTGTTGTCCTTGAAGCCACTTTGCTAAAGACGTTTTTTGTTGTTTGGGACCTCAATTCTTGACTCCTTTTCATAAATGTAGAAGGTCTTGACATGGAGTTGTCCTACATTAGCATGTGTCGATTTGATATATCATACATGACTACTTTGGCTGACGAATTTGATGGAAATATCATGGATTTATGGCTATCTTTATTTTGATGCAGGTATTGTTAATATGCTTGGTAGATTTGTGCTTAAAAATGTTCAGCAGGTAAGCAGTATTTTAATTGGATCTGTTAGCTTAATCAATTCAGACGTATGAATCTTGTGCACATCATGCAGAAACCATAATAAGGCGTTCACGTTGGCTTTAATTTTTTAATCAATTTTCTGTTGAATAAGTAATTGATATATATATATATATATATATTTTTTAGTTTTGTTCTAATCTTGAACCTTTTGGAGTTTCTTAATTTTGTCTATGTTGGATGCCAGTGAAGGAAAGGGGTTAATGGGTGGGGGGGGGGGGGGGGGGGGGGTGGACTTTTTATACTCTCTCTGTCCCTTATTTTTATTCTTCCATTTCATTTTAGGATGTCCCAAAATATGGTCCTCTTTGAAAAGTTAATGGTTTTCCCAACTTATCCTTCTGTTTGCTGTACAAATTGTTTATACGTTGAAAGCAAAATATGTTTATTCGCAATGAACTTAATTTTCTTTCGAAGTTATGCCTCAAAAAAATATATTAGCCTTATTGTGCAAGATGTCATTACCATTGTTGTGAAACATGCCTTGTCTGATAATGTTAATTGCTCATGTTCTTAGTTTCCACCAGAATGAATAAGATTTTGAAGTCATTTCACAGATATTCTACCTTTGCATAATTTTGGTAACTTTGAATATAAGCATTCACTAATCAATATATACATAAATTCTTGCTTCTGATTTTGACGTTTATGATCTCAAATATGATCATAGGGAGCTGCAACAACATGCTACGTGGCACTTCATCCTCAAGTCAAGGGGGTGAGTGGCGAGTACTTTTCGGACAGTAACCTATCCAAGGCAAGTGCACAAGGTAGGGACAGCGAGTTGGCAAAGAAACTCTGGGATTTCAGCATGAACCTGATTAAATGATGTACCAGTATTCATCACAGATTGCTATTCTTCTTTACTAAGAATATATAGTTTTTTTTTTTTTTTTGAGAAGAATATATATTCTTTACTAAGAATATATAGTTAAATAACCTATTACAAGCACATTTGTCATGTCCTTGTATCTAAATTCTGAAAGAATTCTAGCAAAATGTATACTTAAGTTCTGATTTCATGCCAAATTAAGACATGAATATTGAAAGGTGTAGTAGCTGTGTTTAACTGTAGTACTTACCATATTTTATTGGAGCGTGACAATTCTATGATCAAGCCAATAAATAATCTTTCTTTCTGAGGTTCAGATGTTGATTGGTGTTTTTCCTTTATATTAAACCAATTGGTGTTGTATAAATTTATTTATATTTTATGCCGTTCTAGGTTATTTATGTTAAGAGTCTTGTAACTCAACTAGTTGGCATCTTTTGATGTTTCTAACGAAGTCATCTTGGATTTAAATATCTCATTCCTCAACTATTGAATTATTAAAAAAAAAAAGTTTATTTACCTTAAAAACCCCCCAACCCCAAGTTTTATATATATATATATATATATATATAAATTATATTCCATAATTTTTTTTTTGAATAACTCAATATTTTATATTCTAACTGTTGGCGGAAAAGTTATGCTCGAAATGCAACCTACTCAACCAAGAAATGTACTAAACCTATATATATATAATTAAATTCTATAATTTTTTTTTTTGAATAACTCAATATTTTATATTCCAACGGTTCAGCGGAAAATTTATGCTCCAAATGCAACCTACTCAACCAAGAAGTGTACAAAACCTAATGTGGATAGGGCATGGATCAAAGGTGAACATATGGGTAGTCCTGGCATAGTACACCAGGATGTAAATGGGAACTTTCTTGCTGGATGGAAAAGAAGGTGAGAAACGTCGAGCTTTTGAACCCTGAAAAATAGGGTGTGAAACGTTACAAAAGCAATGATAGTTACAATAAGGGAGAAAGGATTTGAACTTCAGATGTTTCTATTAGAAACACTAAGAAGTGCTAACTAGTCGATTTACAAGGCTCTAGGTAAAGTTACGAAAGCTTAACTGGGGGAAATAACTAGCAATCCAAGAACTTAAAAGAAAAAAAAAAAAAAAAGGTTAGGAATTAGACTTCTCTTGGTTTGTTATTGAAGGCAATGTTCAGGGAGTATAGAAGTGATTAATGGCAATAAACAGGATTTCTTTTTGACTTCGCTATACATGAAAAGAGGAAGAAGGAGGACTTAAAGTTCTAATTTGTGCCAAGGATTGAAAAATCTTATAAGCTAAAATGTTTTGGAATGAAATAATTTTATTATTGTAACCTGTAAGAGCACAAAATTGGCCTTGGACCCTAATACGTGACTGGGCCGGCCCGAGTGGCCTTTACAATAGAATTTGTAGAGAATGGGCTTAAAGCCTTGATCTCTTAAGGTTCTGAAAAGCTATGGGGTAAGGGTGAAACTCATCATTGACGTGTAGGGAGTTGAGGAAACGCCTCCACTTCTCCTCGGACGTGGGCCGAGAGCTTCTGTCTAGGCCTTTCCTCCGCTGCCTTTAAGGTGGAGAGAGAGAGTCTTCTTTCTCTCCTTTTTCAGAAGTCCCGCCTCCCCTTCTTGTGGCATCTCCTGTTCTATTTATACTCCCCTCCCCTGGCTACCATCCGTCTTGTCCCTGAAAACGCTTCCCAAGACTATAAAGCTGACCGCCGTCCCTTCAGAAGTCATCTCTTCATTAATGCGGCTAGGCGGGTAGGTGGAAGCCTTTAATGTGGAGGCAGTAACCACGTGCAGGACACGTCCCGCTTGTTTCCCTTCCTCGGCGTCCCACTGAGGTGCCAGATGACTCACTGGGCTTCTGAAGCTCATCCGTTGGCATTGAGTCTCGTTCCTCAGCTCTAGCCCTTGCCGTTAGAGGTCATGTCTTCCTCGGACACGGCCACGTACGCAGTGATCTCACCAATGGGCCTATGGCCTTTGGGTTTTTAATAACCTCCTCCCCTTTCGTGGCTTCTTGGGCCGAACAGTGTCCTCGGGCCAGACCTAAGGCCCACACAGCCATTCGGACGTCTCTGCTCCTACAATAGCCCCTCAAAAATTTATTTGACCTCGATCCGAGAGGGGAAATGAGTTTTTGACTCACAAGCGTTTCTTCCACGTGCCCCTTTAAATGCAGCGCGTGCAGAATTTCTCCCGCGCCTTCTCAGACAGCTTGCGACGCCTCGTAACGCATAGCGCCCGCATTTAATGCGCTGAGTAACTCCCTGTCGCCCACGTTGGACGGTGAGATGCGGATCGTGCGGCTGTGATTCTTTCTGAAAGTTCGTGCGGGGCAGGCCTCATAAATGCTTGCTTCTCCAAGATCCCTAAGCATTTGGGAAGTCGCGTATCCCACTTTTCACTCCCAAGAAAATAATCGCGCTCCTGGAAACGAACACTTTCATTTCATCTACTGAAGCATTCTCAAAGTTGTGTCCTTCTCTCTCCGTAAGTTCTTGTCATCTTAGCCTTTTTCTCCTCGGCTGTCAAATTTCCCTTTCACCTTCTAGGTTCACTCCTTAGTCTGGGCCATTATGGGTAGATTTAAGTGTCTTGTCGACTCCGAATCCGGTATGGAAGGATTCCGAGCCAAGTTCCACATCCTCCCGGAAGTGGAACTTAAATATTGCCCACCTGAGGCGGTGGCTGACTCCAGGGGGAACGGGCAGGTGGTCATTCCCATCATCACCTTCCTGGAGGACGGCATGACCCTCCCCATGGGTCCTGTCACCAGGGAATACCTTCGCAACCACCGGCTGTGTCCCGATCAATGCACGCCCAATATGTTTAGGGTCCTAGGGAGTGTAGACGCTCTAAATGAGTAGATGGGTTTGAACCTCACGTGGCGGGACGTGGTCTATATGTACGAGTGCCACCCGCTCACGTCCAAAGGGTACTACCTCAAGTCCCGGTCGAGCGTCGTTAGGCTCATATCGTGTCTCCCTAAGTCCAACAAAGGGATGAAGGATGACTACGTCGTCGCATCCGGGAGATGGTACGACGTGATCCATTGCCCCGTTTAAGAGGGGAAACCAGGTGTGATTGCCTTAGGTTTTGGGCTTTCGTTTACGCTTTAGTTCTTTTACCTTCACTTTTGGGAATTTGTCGTCCGTCGTCCTTACTGCCTATCTTTGTTGCCGAACTTAATTGTAATTCTTCTTTTGGATGTCTTTTTTGCAGACAAGCAGCACGTTTCCCCCAGCCTCGCCGACGTCAACGTCCGAGACCTAAATAGGGAGGTTGAGGTCCGAGGTGTTTGTGCACGAGGACCTACAAGTGAGGGCCGCCCATTTGATCTTGGGGTACGAGCCGCTGTCCACCGCTTTCGGGGAGGTTGAGGACGCAATCCTTGCCTGCGACAAAAGGCGGAGATGAATAGACGTCATAAAGCCCGGTTTTCTCGCCCCACGCGACATCCCCGACGACCCCGCAGTGATTTTGTACACTCCGCCCGTGCGCGCAGTTCCGGTCTCGGTTCGACCGCCAAAAGTTTCTGCCAAGGAGGAAGGCGGCGTCGTTGAGGTCTCGGACAACGAGGCCACCCAGTGCTCGGGCATCAAAGGCTTGATAGTCTCTAAGGTCGACAGCAGTACCGAGGAGGACGACATGAACAGTCTGCGATCCCTCATGGGCGCTCGAGGTGCCCAAGTGGCTAAGAAGGGTGCCACCGGGTCTCATCTCCCACCCTAGCTTCCCCCTCCCCCTCCTCCGCCGGCCGACCCCAAGGTTCCCCCCACCGACGTTAAGAAGAAGAGGAAGAAGGAAGAAGACGAGGCCGAGGAGGCTCGTCAGAAGAAGCTCAAGCAGCAACAACATCAACAACACCAACAGCAGCAATAGCAACAGAAGGCCGCCAAGGGCAGGCCGCGCGCCCACTCGGTGGAGAGCGGGGAGAGCCAACCACTGGCTGAGGTGCGCCGAGCCCCAGGGTCTTGGTCCCCAGCGCTGGAGCTGGACGGGAGTCCCATCCCCGAACGCGCCAGCATAAGGGAGTATCAAAAGGGGCACTCCCTGTATCTCGCCGAGGCCTTGGAAAAGCCTCTACTCCTCCCCAAGGATATGGAGGCCCTCGAGCAGATGCAGCAGCAGCAGCTGTTCCTCTCTCTGAAGAGGGACTTAGGGCTGGTATGCTTCGTCTCGCCATGGTTTGCTTATGCCAGTCCTAAACACGTGTACTCTCTTACTTACACTTTTCGCTTGCATGCAGGCCATCCAGGAGGTCGCTGTGGCTGAGAGGTGGGTGGAGGACGCCAGGAAGAAGGCCTTCTATGAGCTGAATGTCCGAGTGGAGACAGAGAAGGCCCTCTGCCACGCCGAGGCGGAGAACGTTAAGCTTGGGCAGAAGCTGAAGGCGGAGGAGCAGGCCAAAAGGAGCGCCGAGGCCGGCCTCCAGAATGCCACAGCTCAGGCTGAAAGCCAGAGGAAGGAGCTCCTCGGCTGCAAAGAGGAGCTCGCAGCGGCAAAGGGGGAGAACACTGCGCTAAAGGAGGAGTTGGCGAGGGCTAAGGATGAGGCCCAGGCCGCTAAGGTGGCCGCGGACGCTGCTTCGGCCGCCTCCTTCCAGAGGGGAGTTGAAGAGACCGAGACCCGCCTTGTTGAAGAACTGGCCGACCTGTGCAGGGAATATTGCCGCCAGGTCTGGTCCGAAGCCCTCAACACGGCGGGTGCTCCTTTATCGTCCGAATGGAAGAAGGCCGAGAACGTATGGTATCCACCCGATATCCGCGAGTTCGAGGCTCCTCCTCCTGCGGCAACCTCAACTCCCCTTGTGGCCCCTGTTCTTCCTCCAGCCCCCTCGGATCCAGGCCAGGAAGTCCCTGTCGAGACAGAGCCCAAAGATGCACCCCAGCCGGAGGCCCAAAGAGCAAAGGATCTTCCCCAAACGGCTGGAGCTTGAGCTGCTGGTTTCTGTTTTTGTTCGTTTATTTTTGTCTAGAGGACATTCTTTCGGCAGTTCATATGTAACTATTTCATTAATGATCATGAGCTATGTTTATCTGTGATTAAACTATTTTTCTGCGAGTAGTTACTTCGTACGTAAAAGTTTGAGATATGCTTCCTCTGTTTGCGCAAGAGGTTTTTCTTAGGCTTCCGTTAACACTTTGATAACTTTGAGATATAAAACGCTAACGAATTAGGGGCCCGCGTGCTTAATGTGATGCTAGTACTCAAGTAAAAATTGATACCGACACTTAGTGAATAAGATTGATATTAACATTCAACGAAAAAGGAACAGTGTTAGACTTCCCCAAGGCAGTGTTAAAAATAATTGAAGCGTGTTAAGTTTCTCATGGCAGAAGGTCCTCGGACCTGGCCTAACCAAGGCTGGCGTTTAACGCTTAGAAGGAATTGGTTGCATGTTAAAACTTCCCAAGGCGGAAGGTCCGAGGGCTTGACTTAGCTTAGGTTGATATTGATATTTAATAAAAGTAATTGAATCGTGTTAAATTTTTCCAAGGCAGAAGGTCCGAGGACCTGGCTTAACCAAAGTTGACATTAACACTTAATAAAAGTAATTGAATCGTATTAAATTTTCCCAAGGCAGAAAGTCCGAGGACCTGGCTTAACCAAGGTTGACATTAACACTTAATAAAAGTAATTGAATCGTGTTAAATTTTCCCAAGGCAGAAGGTCCGAGGACCTGGCTTAACCAAGGTTGACATTAACACTTAATAAAAGTAATTGAATCGTGTTAAATTTTCCCAAGGCAGAAGGTCCGAGGACCTGGCTTAACCAAGGTTGACATTAACACTTAATAAAAGTAATTGAATCGTGTTAAATTTTCCCAAGGCAGAAGGTCCGAGGACCTGGCTTAACCAAGGTTGACATTAACACTTAATTTCAACTATAAATTGTATGTGTGTTAAAATTTTCCTAAGGCAGAAGGTCTAAGGACCTGGCTTAGCCCCGGTTGACATTTAACACTTAGAAAAAAGAATTAATTGCACCGATAGAGATGATAGTATTTAACAATTGGCACAAGACAATGATATCTGAAAACATGGCGGACACGCCTTTCATCAGTAGTAATACCTTCGAAGGTTATTTACATTAAAAGGTCGCTTTACAAGTTTGTCATCCAAGTCGGCTAGATAATATGCCCCCACACTGGCTACTGAGGTTATCCGGTAGGGTCCCTTCCAATTCGGCCCCAACTTCCCCCACGATGGGTCCTTTGCTATCCCCACGACCTTTTTCAGGACAAGGTCTCCTGGAGCGAGAGGTCTTGACCGTACGCGAGAGTCATATCCTTGTTTGAGTTTCTGTTGATAGCAAGCTAGTCGGACCATGGCGTTTTCTCTTCTTTCTTCCACCAAGTCCAGCTCCTTCAGTAGCATGTTATCATTAGCGTCTGGGACGAATGACTGCGCCCTCATCGTCGGGAACCCCATCTTTACAGGTATTACGGTCTCGGCGCCGTAAGTCATCGCGAAGGGAGTCTCCCCTATGGACCTCCGTGGCGTGGTTCTGTAAGTCCACAACACATGGGGTACTTCATCCACCCATCTGCCCTTCACATCATCTAATCTTTTCTTGAGTCCGTTGACTATCGACTTGTTGGTCGCCTCAGCCTGGCCGTTCCCTTGCGGGTAGGCCGGAGTGGAGTACCTGTTCGTGATGCCGAGGTCCCCACAGTACTTTCTGAAGGCCTTGCTGTCGAACTGCAGTCCATTGTCCGAGATTAGAGTGCGCGGGATCCCGAACCTGGTAATGATGTTCTTCCAAACAAATCTCTTCACATCCACGTCCCGGATATTCGAGAGGGGTTTGGCTTCTACCCACTTAGTGAAGTAGTCTGTTTCGACAAGCAGCCATCGCTTGTTGCCTGTCGCTCTTGGAAACGGTCCCACTATGTCCAAGCCCCACTGTGTGAACGGCCATGGGCTGACCAATGGATTAAGAACGCCACCAGGTTGGTGGATGTTGGGAGCATACCTCTGACATTGGTCGCACTTCCTCGCGTACTCTTGCGCCTCTCTTTGCATGTTCGGCCACCAGTACCCCTGCGTGAGGGCCCTGTGAGCTAATGACCTTCCGCCCGTGTGGCTACCGCAAATTCCCTCGTGTAGTTCTTCCAAGAGCTGCTCCGTCTCTTCCGGATGTACACACAACAGGTAGGGCCCCGAGAAGGAGCGTTTATAAAGCTTTTGGTCCTCGGACAGCCAAAATTGCGGAGCCTTCCGGCGAATCTTGTTGGCTTCAGACCTGTCCTCCGGCAGTATATCGTGCTTAAGGAAGGACACAATGGGGTCCATCCAACTATGCCCAACTCTGACTTGCTGGATTCGAGAGGTGTGACTTTCCTGCCCAGTTGGCTTGAGCATGTCTTCAACGAGAATGACTCGAGGGAGCCCTTGGGCCGAGGTGGTAGCCAGAGTGGTGAGCGAGTCAGCATGGGTGTTTCCGCTCCTGGAAACATGTGACAACCCGAAGGACTTGAACTTGGCTTGTAAGTGCTTCGCGCGGGCCAGATAGTTTCACATCCTTGGCTCCCTAGCCTCCAATTTCCCTTCCATCTATCCAACCACCAGCTGTGAGTCCGAGAATACTAGCACCGCTTTTGCCCCCATTTTTTGTGCCATGTCCATTCCTGCCAGCAGAGCCTCGTACTCGGCTTCGTTGTTGGTGGCCGAGAACGCTAGCCTCAAGGATTTTTCCACGATGATCCCCTCGGGGGACGTCAACACTATTCCCGTGCCTGAACCCCTCTGGTTCGCCGCTCCGTCCACGTAGAGCTTCCACACCGGAGGCGTTTCGCTCGAGATTGCACCGACTGGCTTTCCGCCGGCGCCCCAACCCCCCAAGTTTTCTTCCAGGGGAGGTTCAGTGAACTCCGCCACCAGGTCAGCCAAGACTTGCCCCTTTACAGATGTACGAGGTAAATACTTGATGTCGAAGGCCCCTAAGAAGGTTCCCCATTTGGCGACTCTACTAGAGTAGTCAGCACTCCGCAGCATGGATTGGAGTGGGAGTTGGGTTAATACGACGATCGTATGAGATTGGAAGTAATGTGGGAGCCGGCGCGTCGGGTGCACTATGGCCAGAACCGCCTTTTCCAATGGTAAGTACCGGATCTCAGCCTCCTGCAAAGACTTGCTGATGTAGTAGACCGGCCGTTGTATGCCGTCGTCGTCCCGTATCAGAACCAGGCTAACCGCGTGGGTAGCCACGGCCAGGTACGCAAACAACACCTCTTCTGGATCGGGACGAGACATAATGAGTGGTCGAGAAAGGTATTCCTTCAGCTGCTGGAATGCCAATGAGCACTCCTCGCTCCATTCGAATCCCTTCCATTTGTTCAGCAGCTGAAAGAACGGTCGGCATCTGTCCGCCGATCGAGAGATGAACCTGCTGAGGGCAGCTGCCATTCCGGCCAGCTTCTGGACCTCCTTCAGGTTTCGAGGTGATTGCAGGTTACAGATCGCGGAGATTTGTTCGGGGTTGGCCTCGATACCCTTGTGAGTAAGCATGTAGCCCAGGAATTTACCCGATCCCACGCCGAAGGAGCATTTGGCAGCGTTCAGTCGTAACTTATGTTCCCGCAGAGTCCGGAACGTGCTATCGAGGTCAGCCACATGGTCCGATACGGCCCTGCTCTTTACAACCACGTTGTCCACGTATACCTCGACAGTTTTCCCCAACTGAGCCTCGAACATCCGGGTCATCATCCTCTGATAGGTGGCCCCTGCGTTTTTCAGACCAAAGGGCATCACCTTGTAATGGTAGTTGCCGGTGGGGGTCACGAAGGCGGTCTTCTCCTGGTCTTTTAAGGCCAGAGGTATCTGGTGGTACCCCTGAAAGGCGTCCAGGAAACTCATGCGAGGGCGGCCGACCATCGCATCTACAAGTTGATCTATGCGTGGCATCGGGAATGGGTCCTTGGGACAAGCCTTGTTGAGGTCTGTGAAGTCCACACACACTCTCCATTTCCCGTTCTTCTTCTTCACCACCACCGTGTGCGCCAACCATTCAGGATAGAACACCTCATTGATAGCTCCTGCCCTCTTGAGCTTGATGACCTCCTCCTTTACGGCCTCAAAGTGTTTTGCAGAAGAGTGCCGAGGAGGTTGCTTCTTTGGCACTGCCGCCGGGTTAACGTTCAGGTGGTGGCAGATGAAGTTTGGGTCGATCCCAGGCACCTCATGCTCGTTCCACGCAAACACATCGAGGTTTCTTCTCAAGAGCGCGACCAACTTTTCCCTTTCTTCAGTCGGCAGCTGAGCACCAATCTGGAAGAACCTCTCTGGGTCGTCGCCGACAAGGACTCTGTCCAACCCCTCGAATCCGAGCCCTTCTGCCACTACCCCTCTAGTTGTGGTAGAAGAGGCTAATTGCTATGGGACTGGAGCAGCGGGCGCCGAGGGCCCGGGTTTCGGTCTGCGCAGAACTGCGGCTGTCAGGCACTGTCTCGCCGCGGATTGACTTCCCAGGATTTCCTCGACTTGGCCGCAAAAAGGAAACTTCACCTTGACATGGAGACTGAAGGAGACAGCCCCTAAGGCGTGCAGCCAAGGCCTCCCCACAATGGCCGTGTAAGGAGAGTAGGCGTCCACCACGATGAAGTCCACCTCCACCACTGTCGGGCCCGATTGTACAGGCAATCTGATCTGTCCCTTCGGCACCACTGTCCTCCCCTCGAAGCTTATCAGAGGCGAGTCGTAGGCCGAGAGGTCCTCTTCCCTCAAGTTCAGCCCCTTAAATAGGTCAGGGTACATGATGTCCGCGCCACTCCTTTGGTCCACCATCACCCTCTTAACGTCGTATCCTCCGATTCTTAGCGTTACGACCAATGCGTCATCGTGGGGTTGGATGGTCCCTTCCTTGTCGGCGTCCGAGAAGGCCATAGTGGGCGGCCCGTTGCCCTTAATCCTCTTCGGCTCGGAGGCAGAGTCCTCGGCGGAGGTCCGGGCTACGGACATTATCCTGGGAGGGCGTGAACCGGTCCTCCCAGGAGCGGCCAGGATGGTATTGATGGTTCCCAGCGGGGGCCTAGGGGCGTGATGGCCTTGGTTCGCCGGCCCAGTTTGTTCTACCTGCCCCTCTCGCTGGTGCACGAACTGTCTCAACTTTCCCTCCTTGACCAGCTGTTCCAGATAGAACCGTAGGCTCTTGCAGTTCTCGGTCGTATGGCTGTGCTCTTGATGGTATTGGCAGTGGAGGCTCTGGTTACGCTTCGTGGGATCGCCTATCATTTTGTTGGGCCACCGGAAATAGGGCTCGTGGCGGATTTTCTCAAACACCCGTGGTATGGGTTCGCGAAATGCAATGTCGAGTACTTGCGCTGGCGCCTGACGAGGTTGCCTTACGAACTCTCTCCTCGGCCTACTTTTGTTGTATCCGTCCGACCTGAAATCCCTTCTTTCTTGAGGGATAACCTTCGCCCTGGCCTTCACCTATAATTGATCCTCCTCCACCCGCATGTACTCGTCAATGCGATCCATGAGCCGACGCACGCTCTTGACCGGCCTTCTTGTCAGTGACTTCCTCAGGTCATGCTCGTTTGGAAGGCCAACCTTGAAGGTGCTTATGGCCACCTCGTCGAAGTCCCCATCGATCTCGTTGTACATCTCACAATACTTGTCTGTATATGCCCTGAGGGTTTCTCCCTCTCTCATGGCCATGGACAACAGCGAATCTAGGGGTCGAGGGACCCTGCTGCATGTGATGAACCGTGCACCGAATGCCCTAGTGAGCTCCGTGAAGGAATCGATAGAGCTCGCCTTGAGGCCGTTGAACCACCTCATCGCGACAGGTCCCAAGCTGGAAGGGAAGACCTTGCACATCAGGGTCTCATTCTTCGAGTGCACCGCCATCTTCTGGCTGAAGTGACTCACATGTTCTACTGGATCCGTCCTTCCGTTGTAAATTGTGAAGGTTGGCTGGGTGAACCTTCTTGGGAGTTTTCCCTTCTCGATCCTCCGGGTGAAGGGTGACTTGGAAATCTGGTGGAGCGCCTTGCTCAGTGCATTGTTGGCCAGGCCTCTAGAGGACGTCCTCTTGTCCTTAGGTGGGCGACGGTGCTCGTCCTCCTGGGAAGAGGATTCGCCAAGAGGAGTCCTCGACCTGGAGCTGTCGGAGCTACTACTGACATCCGCTGAAGACTGGTCTGAAGGGGAAGGTGTGCGCCTTCGTTTTTCCCAGCGCAGCTTACTTTTCAGATGATCAACCTCCCTTTGCAGGGTCTCAACACTTTTCTCGCGGGAGGCTCTACTACCACCGCGCGCACATTCCGTGTGGACGCTGGCTTCGCGCTCTCTTTCTAACCGCAGAAAATGGTCCTCGCGCTGGGACCCCCTGGACTCCGCATGACGTGAACCTGAACCTTCCATGGCACTTCCAGTCCCTTCGATCAAGGTTTCCCACAGACGGCGCCAATTGTAAGAGCACAAAATTGGCCTTGGGCCCTAATACGTGACTGGGCCGGCCCAAGTGGCCTTTACAATAGAATTTGTAGAGAATGGGCTTAAAGCCTTGATCTCTTGAGGTTCTGAAAAGTTATGGGGTAAGGGTGAAACTCATCATTGACGTGCAGGGAGTTGAGGAAACGCCTCCACTTCTCCTCGGACGTGGGCCGAGAGTTTCTATCTAGGCCTTTCCTCCGCTGCCTTTAAGGTGGACAGAGAGAGTCTTGTTTCTCTCCTTTTTCAGAAGTCCCGCCTCCCCTTCTTGTGGCATCTCCTATTCTATTTATACTCCCCTCCCCTGGCTACCATCCGTCTTGTCCCTGAAAACGCTCCCCAAGACTATAAAGCTGACCGCCGTCCCTTCAGAAGTCATCTCTTCATTAGTGCGGCCAGGCGGGTAGGTGGAAGCCTTTAATGCGGAGGCAGTAACCTCGTGCAGGACACGTCCCGCTTGTTCCCCTTCCTCGGCGTCCCACTGAGGTGCCAGATGACTCACTGGGCTTTTGAAGCTCATCCGTTGGCATTGAGTCTTGTTCCTCAGCTCTAGCCCTTGCCGTTAGAGGTCATGTCTTCCTCGGACACGGCCACGTACGCAGTGATCTCACCAATGGGCCTATGGCCTTTGGGTTTTTAATAACCTCCTCCCTTTTCGTGGCTTCTTGGGCCGAACAGTGTCCTCGGGTCAGACCTAAGGCCCACACAGCCATTTGGACGTCTCTGCCCCCACATAACCTTTTAGGTAGAAAAACATATTATGAACAGTCAAATTACCAATGAAATGGACAACATGACTAACTAATATAAAATTAAAATCAAATATGCATAACTAAAATGAAAATTTTGAAAATTATAAATATTAAAATCAAAATAAGTCAAAACTTTAAAAAATAAAAAAATTAACTTATATCAAAATTTAATTGAATTATTTGGTCTCACATGTGACAATATTAAGACCTAATTAGATACCCAATCAAAAGAGCAATACCCAAAAAATTTGAGTTGACAACATTTTTAATCTTTACTAATATGTCAAATTTTTACTATTTCTCATTTAAACTTATTAGTAATATCGTTTTTTTTTATCTACCATTAACCCAAGTAAGTTATGTCAATTATTTATTTATTTTGTCTATGTTTATACACTTCTCCAAACAAAATGGATGAATGAGGGCCTACAAGCCCAAAAAAAAAAAAAAAAAAAAATGCTTTTGAGCATTTCCCCACGAAAATAAAACAAAATACAATCAGTTACCTTGCACTGAGAGAGAGAGAGAGAGAGAGAGAGAGATAGACAGAGATATGTGGTTGTTTAACAGAAAAGGGGCATCTGGGTTTTCAGCTTCTTCTACAGCTGAGGAAGTTACAGAAGGGATTGATGGGACTGGTCTAACTGCCATTGTCACAGGTCAACCTTTTAATCTTAGCAGAAAAAGGAAACAATAATAATAAGTCCAAAAAAAAAAAAAAGTGGGTTTTGTTTAGAGTTTTCATTTTTCAGTGCATTGTTGAGGTTCTTGTAGGCTTTTTATTTTTATTTATTTAAATTTTCAGTGCATTGTTAAAGTTATTTCTGTTTGTGTGGGTGTCATTAATTTATTCACAGTTCCTGATATCAGCTAAGCTTGATGATCAATACGATATCTTGGTTAGATTCAACAGCAAATTTCATGAATATGCGTGATGCTAAAGAGAGTTTGTGGCATGCTTACTCTTATGTATGCTCATATTATATGTGTTTTGGTCATGGACACAGTTTTGGTGTCCAGACATGGGAATAGTTGTAATGAACATGGCAAGCACCCCAAAATCTGGATTTGAGAAAATATTTATGTTGTGTGTGTGTGTGTGTGTGTTCATGTTCTAAATTTACATCATTGAATATATACTCTTACTTGTAATCAATTTAGACTTGTAGAGGGCAGTATGCCAGTATATTAGCAATTCAAACAACAATTTGATTACGGTTGTTCAGCGTGCCCTTGAGCATAGTCTCCTTATTTATTTGGGTGATCCCATTTGTATTCTACAGATGTACTTGGGTTCCATCCCTTGGCATTTTGGTAACACACACACACACACACACGCACATATTTGTGGCTTTATACATCATGGATCTTTATTGCATTGCGCCTTTTCAATTGACGATTGTGTGATAAGATGTCTAGCTTCTGTATATTCATATAAAGGGCATATGATGCATATTATTGCTGGTGAGCGAAGCCCATTGAAGTAACAGGTAGCCTGATGGGCATTTCTTTTTTATGAGCATTTGTGATACATCACTTTGTCATTTTGTGGTCCTATCTTTGCAGGAGGATCAAGTGGTATTGGCACTGAAACTGCACGTGTTCTTGCCTTGCGTGGTGTCCATGTAGTTATGGGTGTTAGGAATATGACAGCTGGTAGGGAGGTCAAAGAAGCAATGATCAAAGGAAACCCCACTGCAAAAATTGATGCAATGGAGTTAGATCTAAGTTCGATTGCATCAGTAAGAAAATTTGCAGAAGAGTTCAATTCCTCGGGTCTTCCACTAAGCATTCTCATGTAAGATGAATGGAAAAAGGATCAGCTGCAATGTATTGTAATTTACATCCTCTTTTTGAATCTATTTTTATGTAGTTATATATCAGCATTGATCTCTGTATTGTGTGTATGTGTGTGTGTGTGTGTGTGAATACACGTGGAGTGACAGTTTATTCCAATTACTGCATGTCATGCTTGGATTGGTAGAATCCCTGTTGAGCTTGGATAGAGGTCAGGCTATATCTGGATTCAGCTATTTCTGTTAAATCCTAGTTGGTGTTGGTCTCATCACAGTTGAGACTGTAAGCTCAAACAAACTTTCTTTTTGTAAAACATCTAAACCTACTTACAAGTTTATCTGTTGACCATATGAAAAGATCTATTACTCATTTAGAGAATAAAATCTAGTTAATGATCTTAGATTTGAGAAGGAAAAACGCATCTTAGTACTCATCCGTGCAAGTCTGGTTTAATCATTTCTCTTACTTGTTTTCTTTGAGAATGATGATTATAATTTATATGTTATTAACATTAATTAATTATGTGACTTTCCAACACTTTTACCTTTCGTTATAATTCCGAACAGATTCCATAGTGCATATTATCAGAGCGAATTGTTTTCCTTGTAAGTAACAATGCAGGAGTCATGGCAACACCATTCATGCTTTCCAAAGACAACATCGAACTACAATTTGCAACAAACCACCTAGGTATGTTTCATTCTCTTATGCAATATTTTGCGTGAAATTAAATACATTAATTAATTGGTAGCTTTCATCCTGTGCTACTGAGAAGGAATTTATTTGGACTTTCAACCATCACTGGTGATCGTTTAAGACTGAAAAAGTATTTAACTTTCAGTGCTTCCTTCTGAAGCTTGATTCAGAAATGCTAAAGGCTTTTTTAACAGTTCCCTGAGATGGTTTCAAATGTAATGATACAGCTGAATTGCATATCATCTATTTCCTTTCATTCCGTCTCTTTTTGCTTTCTCAATGACAAGGAATGAAAAAAAAAAAAAGAAGGAAAAAAGAATCAACTGGGATAATTGGATCTGTAAAGTGTTGCTCTAAAGGGAATTCAAGATAGACTGTATTTTTTGCAGGTCATTTTCTTTTGACAAATCTATTGTTGGAGAAAATGAAAAAAACAGCACTTGAATCTGGCAGAGAAGGAAGGATTGTGAATGTCTCTTCACGCCGTCACCAATTTTCATATCGTGAAGGGATTCGGTTTGACAAAATCAATGATCCATCAGGGTAACACTGCAACTATTCTGAGGGCATCCTGGATATACTTTTAGGATATTGTTTTCCCTTTTGTCAGAATGCTAAGTTTGAGTTGTGTGCCATTGTGGTTTAGAAGTAGTCTGTCAACTGTTTGCAGACTTCTCATCTAGTATGCATTTCTCCCATGTGGGTTACTGGTAAACTTGGCAAAATAATGTCAAGGAGCCACCCCTCCACTCAGCTTGTGGCCAATGAATCAGGCAAAAGAATTAATGAACTTCAGACTTCTTATAATTTATTGAGATTCTGTGGGGGGGGGGACTTCCTTTTACAGTCTCCCATATGATGTTAAAAAAAAAAAAAAAGAAGAAGGGGAAGAGGCTTGGTGTTTCCATTTCAAGAGATAAATAGGTCGATTTTGTGAGTATGCTGTGTGTTTCTTTTCATGAACTATTTGACCTTATTATGAAGACATACAGATTGGAGTTAGTTGCAACTTTAAGGTTTTTATTCTTAGTTTTTTTTTTTTTTTTTTTTTTTTTTTTTTTCCAGAAAATATTAATCAAGCCAGCTTTGCTTATCTGCAGATATAACGGTTTATCTGCATATGGTCAATCAAAGCTTGCTAATATTCTGCATGCTAATGAACTTTCTAGACGGCTAAAGGTATTCCTTGTTCATGGATATCAATCAATGTGGAACAATATATTCTAATAATATAAAATATCAGATAAACGATAACATTGTATAATGCCCAAAGAATTCCTATCACTTTCATACTGTAATTTTTGGGATGACCTTTGCTCATAAGCAATAGTGGGAAAATGGAAATTTTGTTATTGAAAAAAATAATGAGGGATGATAAGAGAATATACTTCCTCTAATGCACTTCCCAAATGTGGCTGAAACTGGCAACATGGAAGTTGACGTGATGGGATATGTGGACCTATTTGTCCCTATTACTTGTCACACAAATTAGTACCAATAAAACTCATAGTTAAGTTGTAATGGTAAATACTGATACAGTACAAAGCAGGAAAATGGTAGTTCACGCCACAACTGTAATTTGCTATCATGTTTCTCCTAACAGGAAAATGGGGCAGAGATAACTGCAAATTCAGTGCATCCTGGAGCAGTTGCCACTGATCTTTTCCGTCATCAAAGCTTTGTCAGTGGTAATTGCTTAACTGTCTATGATGCCTTCTAAACTTATAGTTTTCACAAGAAAGAGATATATATTCCTCTGGTTTCTTTAAAACAACAGCTCATCGGTTGGAAAAATTATGTCATACAAAAGTACATACTAGTTGCATTGATTCAGGGATTTCTACTGTTAATGTTAGGTGCATCTAATATGTCTCCATGGTTTCATTTTCTGTTTTACTCCTGTACAGGATTTAGAATTACCCTTAATGGAAAATGATAAATTTGCCAAAAAATTAAAGTGTTAAATTGGCCAAACCATCCTCAGCTATGGATCTGATTCTGATCTCATCTTTATAAAGGCCAAAGTCCCCATCTTGAATTGTAAATAATGATGCCCCAATGCATAAGTGAAATTTCTGGTCACATAATGCCTTTGAAGTAGCTTTTTTTGAGGTGTATGAAATGCTGGGACATGTTTGAAGAAGATTAAAACAAAGTGCTGTAAAATTAGAAAATACAATGAAGGCTAAATGAAATTCACCTAAAGATATATGTGTCGCTTCATATTCAGGCTTTTTTCTACATTTTAACAAATAATCTCTTTATACATGTCTAGTATTCTTTTTGCTCACAATTTTGGGTTGATTGTGCAAGGGATAAATGGAAAATATAATTAGGGTGAAACAATATACATTTTTTTAAAGCACAAGATTACAAATTGCAAAAACACCATAATTTAATCCATCTTAGATGAAAATTTACCTAAGCTTGATATTAATCCTTTGTAGAATCTATGCTATAATTAAATGCACAATACTTTTTCTTCTTTTGCATCATTTAACGAAAGTTGTTTGAGTTTGTCATTTGATGGTTTCTCATTTCGGTTTGGCGCAGGTCTGATTGGTCTTCTTGGTAAATATCTGATTAAAAATGTTCAACAGGTAATTTTGTACTTTACAAATATAAGAAAAGACATTGTAGAATTGTCTTTTTAGATGCATATTCCTGTGGTCATTAAATCTACGATTTTTTTTTTTTTTTTTTGTTTCATTTTTTGTTGTTGATGAGATGTACTGGTAAAAAAAACTATTACAGTCGGATTTTTTCCATGTTTTATTGTGATGTAATACTTAGATTTCAACCAAAAGGTGAATGTCACAATCAAAATTCTGTCCTTTTCAATTAATCTATCACACACATTCAAATTCAACCAGGATGGGTAGATTAATGCTTGAACTATGGTATGAGTTTCTCATTATGGTTGACATGATTTGGTATAGGGGGCAGCAACAACATGCTATGTGGCACTGCATCCACAAGTTAAAGGGGTTAGTGGCCACTATTTTTCAGACAGTAACAAAGTTGAAGCAAGCCCACAAGCTAATGATTCTGAGCTGGCTAAGAAACTCTGGAATTTCAGCTTGAATATGATTGACAGATGTACTCCTGTTTCATAGAGGTTATATACCGTATGATTTATAATTTATGTATTAAAAATTCACACTAACTTGTGTTTTCTACTCACTTAAGAGAGAAAAATATATATGCTGTAATATATTTGTGAATCTGGAAGACCTATTTATCATTGTAAATTCCTAAATCACAATATGTTTGGCTTTTCAGGACAAAGGGGAACCACCCAGGTTCTTTTTTTCCTCCGATGAATAAACCACTATGTTCTGTAGGATATGGATCCTCTTCATTTAAAATGAATCAATTTTATGGTTCAAATAAAATATTACAAATCATAGGTGTATTCATGTGGTTTACAATAATATGGATATTTGATTTATTTGGAAAATGATGTGTTAGAATCAGTTTTACTGTGCTGTACTTCAAAATAAGTAGTAGGTATCCATATGAGAATTGACGCAAATTGCAATGGTATATGTTATCTTGCAGTAAGATTGGAAATTAGAACTGCATATCTTGACAGCATATTCAAATATTCTCTATGAAAGTTACAAACTGAAAAATAAATCAGTTCGATATTATTTTTCACTGTTGCAGCGTGATATTTTGCAATAAGGATGACAAGCCAATGCAAAATTGCATTGCCAGAAAATTATAGGACAACAGACGTATACTTCTTCAATAAGACGAAGTGGTGAGTACATACAAGAGATCATGTAACAAAGTATACAAGGAAGGTTAACTGAGCCGCCATAAACCGTTCTAGGAAACAGAAATGCACAGGCTCCACGAATCCCCGACAGTTTGATTAACAATTTGTACCACAATTCAGTTTCCATCTTCTCTGTACAGCAGTTTCAATTTCAGAACACCCCCTCCTCACCACCCCCACCCCCACCCCCAACAAAAAGAGAAAAAAAAAAGAGTGCCAAAGCTAACAATTGTACCAACCCAATCTCTATTTTCTTCTATATGATCTTGACAACATATACAGTGCTTACTGCCGTGAATTTTTTGTGTTGAAAGAACCGCCATGCATTGGATCACCAGACAAAATTGAACTCTTTTCGTTCCTCAAACCAGTCATGCGTTAGATGACAATATATGCACTCAAGTCAATGCCGCATCATATCATAAAAAGCTATGAATGACAACAAGTGACTTGTTTGCTAGGAAGCGAGCTCCAGGTGCAATAATTGGTCTAGCCACCAGCACCAGTTTCTTCATATAGCTTGGCTTGGTTTTCATTCAAGGATCTGAATGCCATAAGCCTGAATACTATGCCATTCAAAACACTTTCCCTCCTGCCACTTCATTTTCCCATAGATCCAACCTTATTTCAGGGATTCTTTCACTTAGGGTCCTTATTGTACAAATTAGCTTCCTTAGTAGTTAGAATGGTGAATATATTGATCCTATGAACCAAAAAGACAGTCTGACAGACTTGAGAGCCTGCTCTGACTAGTGGAGATCCATGATTATGAATCAAGTTAGATACCATTTGTGCCGCTGGGCAAAGAAGATCTGGGACTTAGATCCAAAACATTATCCCCCAGGAGCTGCCTAGATACACGATCAGCCAAGACTGACTGTCCATCATACAATTCTCCATGAACAGGCCTTCTGAACTGCTTTCCCAAAACATCATTGTCACTGGGCACCAGTTCTGTGAAGATGTGAGACCCTGGTTGCATCCCTCTAAAGATGTCAGGATTTGAATCCTGATAGGAGGGGCCATTGACGTAGGGCCCATTTCGGGGGTTGGGCATGCTTCCAAAACCCTCTTGCAAGTATACTGACTGTTTCATGTGATTAAATGGCATGGCACCAAAGCCACCTGTGAGGGGCGTGGACGAGCCTGAAGTGGTCCGTGGGCTAGATATCGGAGAAGGAGACATTCTTCCATTTAGGTGTTGTGGCGACCTTGAGTACAGAAGAGGGCTTCCAATGGGTGAGACAGGGCATGATATGTTCCTTGGAATATGGATCTCGCTGGAGATAAGGAAAATTAAATCAGATAAAAAGATTATTATTATTGTTGTTGTTGGAGGTCAGGTGGTACACGAAGATCATCATCGTCATTATTAGGGTGTGTGTGTGTATGAGAGAGAGAGAGAGAGAGACCTGGCATGAGGACCAGTTCTTGAAATTCTAGACGAGTGAAATGCAAGTCTATCAGAATCCAAGGTGGAAAGATTTCTTGCTTTCCCCATGCCCTGAAAAATTATCAGTAAACCACAGCAACAGTTAAGCGTTAGAGGCATACAAAGAGAGAAGTCACATATAAAACAGACATAGCAAGCCACTTCTTTTAGATCCACACAAGGACATCAATTTAAAAATAAAATCTAATGTCATATTATACCAAGGCTGGGCACTTGTGAAAGCTTAACCTAGCACATACACCATTCACATACAGAGACACTCGAACTGCAGGCACAAAGGCCAAATATCAACCATATTTTTATGATTTATCTAAGCGTGCAATTACATTTGTGTCCATACCAGTTTCATCACTCAACTCCATGCCTTACTAAGATGTTCTTGGATCAGCCGGCCTCAATTTTTTGTCTGTTCAATTCTTTTTGGAACATCTTTATAGTATAATTATGAGCAATTTTAGTTATGCTCTCTACTAAAAATGTTCTTTTAGTATCTCAATTGTATGTTCAAAATCCTCCAAATGTACACATAAATTTTCACCAGTTCTCTTTGTTTTTCTTTTCTGTACAATGTGCTGACAATGCCTGTCAGTTTTTTTTTGCTTCCTTTAACCCAACATTTTACCTTATGCCCACATATATTCTACTCATTGCACTACTTATTTGATCTGATAGTGGTGCGGTTAATACACCTTAAGAGTCCTAGAAGAGAATTATTCTAACTTTCACATATATCTTGATTGCCCACCAAATGAATTCGAGTTCCCTTGAGTTTAGGATGGATGCCACCTAACTAGAGATTCTTTTTTTTTTTTTTTTTAAATCTTGTAGGAGTTTTGAACTAATAAATATCTTCAAACTGAGGTCTCCATTGCCTATATAATATGTTTGTCCTTTAGAAATCCAATTTTTCATCCTAACAGCTGATTAGCTTAAAACTCCTAAAGAAAATTAGCCTACTAGCTCTATTTTTATAAGCAACATCCTCTATTTAATCTGTCTCTCTGATACTTGGGCTAACAAAATCTGCCTTATGCAATCTCTTATGGCTATAGCCAGAAGATCTCTGTGAAGTTTCCCACCTGATACTGGTTGAACTGTGCTAATCTGACTTGAATGAAACCAAGATTTTGAAAAGGTTCTCAATTCCATCTTGCTTAGAAGACAAATCTAAGCGTGTCAAAAATCAGGAAAAATAAGTGTTATTGCCTTCCATTTCCAAGTATTGACATGCTGTTCACAAGAATTCTACATAAATTCCTGATATTATTTTCTATGCCTACCTTCTCTCACATGTATAAAGCACTCAAATGCCAAACTTTAGCAAATTAAAATAAGAAAGATTTAAAGAAACACAATCCAGTTGATTTCTTACTACCTTACACTACTGATTAGCCAAGTTCTTAGTTCATACACATTAAGGATGCATAGACATCTGGCAGTCACACAACTTGATTAAACAAAATATACACATTAAAGAAGAAGAAGATTAAAATCCAGTAATCCACTATACATTAATTCACATGTTGAAATTGTATCAAAGGCATCCATTAGCTTTTAAGGTAAAAAAAATTTCATACCAGAGCCTTTACTCCATTTGTTACCGCTGCAGGCATATCTGAAGGCTCAGAGCCCATAATAGGTCTTTCCAATGGTGCAGCATTTTTCACAAACGGGTGCTCCAAAAGCTTAGCAGCAGTTGGACGACTTATTGGATTTCGTTGCAAACATTGCCTTACAAAATCCTTCCCATCCTCTGAGAGGTGGTCTGGAATTGCTGGGAGTTCCTTGCTATTCCCAATCTTAAACATGGCAGCAACCTTCAGAGCATAACATGCAAATATCAGACAGAATCGAACAACATTCAATGATGTGTGCTTCCAATACATGAGAGAATGGTCAACTACATGAACCTTTGACTGAATACAATATTTAAGTAAGAGCGTTGGGGTGAAAGGAGATGAGACCCGGGAAAAGAGGGGGGGGGGGGGTTGTTAAAGCTTCTATCTACTTTTCTAAATCACTGACCCCTTCATATTGGCTCCAAGGTGGTTTTGTTGTAGCCATTTCCAATACAGTGCACCCAAGACTCCAGATATCCACAGCAAGGTTGTAACCATTTTGGTTCTTAAAAACCTGGGAAACCAAAGAAAAGAGAATTGAGTTCTACCATTAAGAAACATGTACTAAGGAAATCATGCTAAAATGAGAATCATTCTGACCTCAGGTGCCATCCAGTAAGGGCTCCCCTTGAATGATAGTGGACAAGACTGCCCAGTGATCTGCAAAGTATAAACAAAATAAGTTTGACAAGAAGGCTTGATCATGCAGTCTAGGAAAGATAACATTTTTTTTGGGGGGTGTGGTGTTGGATGACATGGTTCATATGAAATGTCATTTAGCATTGCACTGCTGTACTTTTTGAAGGTAGTGATCATTTAAGCATGATTACTATTTTTATGATAATTCCAACTTACTATTTTCAGGTACATCTGCTTTTACTAAATTCTCACTTCAAATCCAAATTGATTATGGCTACACTTACATGCTTGGCCATCCCAAAGTCTGCCAGCTTCACACGGCCAGCTGGGTCAACGAGTATATTTGCTCCCTTAATATCCCTGCACAGGAAATCCATTTTAATAAGATAAACAATCTGTAAAGTTTGCAAATAAACAACTATAGTAGGAGAAAATTTTATATTTCGAATCACTATACTCAGATATTAGGAAATTCAATTCACCTGTGGAGAGTATTTTTAGTATGTAGGTACGCAAGCCCTGACAAGATTTGTTGAGTATAACTACGAATTGCTAGTTCACCAAATTGTCCATAGTCTTGGAGAAGTTTATGAATGGAGCCACCAGATACATACTCAAGGTATATATAAAGTTTGTCATCTACCTGTTCAAGGAGTTTTTAAAAATTTAGTATACTACAATAAGTTGAATTGACAATTAAAAATATGCATTGCAAATGATGCGGCATTAACCACACCAATATATGGTAGTATGCAATTAGGTTATTCAAAGTACCAAAAACAAGTTAGTTCCCACAAGTTTCTGAGACTTGGGAACCACCATGGGAAAATTCTATTTAAAACTTCTTCTTTAGAGTGAGTATCATTTAAGGCATTGACTGTTTCCAGATTCAAAACCATAAGATACAATAAATACAAAGAAAAAAAAGAGAGTAAATCTTAAGTAGTTATAAAGAATGCTTATCACTTGAGCTGTGGGTTTGCAGACATAAAACATTAAACTTACTGTTTCAGACCCATAATACTGCACAATGTTTGGATGTTGTAAACGACTTAATAAAGAAATTTCCTGCCAAAACAGAAAAGAAGAACTTCTTTCAACAAAACAACATGCAACTAAATGACTTATTTGGACAGTTATCTAATGGGGATCAACTTACCTGCATTAATTGCTTGGCACTTTCCTTAGACTTTGCATCATCTGAAAATAATGTGACCTCCTTCATTGCACACATATCACCATTTTCACTAAACCAATCAAGGTTACAAATTAGATATGACCAACAATTGGAAAAATAAAAAGGGATTACGATATTGCACCAGATATGCATAAACAATATTAATCATATTTGATACAGTAAATAAGCATTGATGCAACTGATAAGTAAGACTAACATCAAAATTGTCTATTCATTACACTCCCATGATAAAATTGAAAAAAAAAAGATCAATCACTCATATTTTATATAACTTTATTTTATAGTTTTTATAAGTAGTAGACAGGTCAATGTAGGCAGAGCCGAAAGACATCTGCAACAAGAAAACTGGCTTTCTGAGATGCCTTTTTTTTGTTATCAGATCCTCTAAACATGAGTATTATACATTTGTGTGACTGAGTAAAAGTGTACGAACAGTGGGTTCAGAATTTTGCTTTTAGAGTATATACCTGTTAAAGCCAACATAAACAAGTCCAAAAGAACCTGTACCCAGCAGCTTCCCCTTTTTCCAGCGTGAGCCAGGGCTTGGTGGATTATCTGCCCTTCCTGGACTTCGTGGCACAGAGGGAGATGTTGCGGCTGAATTTGAATGAGAAAAGGGAGAAGAATTTACAATTGCTATAGGAGGAAGGGGTAAGCGGTGACTCTTTTGTTTCCCATCATCAGGCCAGCTTGTCTGTGACTCCAGGGGTGTCCCTACTGCTCGAGGATGAATAGGTGTGACAGCACCACTTTGAATTCTGGAGCTTGGACCAGGGCTAGCCATTCGTGGACTCGGCACTGGAGAATACTCAGGGCTACCCCTGCTTTGTTGCCAAAAAAACTGTCCTGATACATCCCCTCCCATTGAATTATGCCCAGAATTGTGACCCGAACCTGGACTAGAGCACTGCCCAGATCCAACAAATGTGACATCTTGATAAGTTTTCCCAGTCCAGAAAGCAGAGTTCGTAGCTTGTTCAGTGCCAAATGCCCTCAGTGGACTTCTGGAAGGACTTGACATGGAGCTGTCTGGAGCACTGCAGAAAGCACCATTATAAGGGACCAGTAGATTCGGCACATGACTGCTAATAGGCCTTTGTTTAGGTGATGTTGGGGACGTATGATTGCAGAATGAAAGGTTATGAGGTTTTTTCCGTTCCCTTGGGTTTGTTTGGGCAACGGTAGAGGATTGATCCCTGAGCTTCAAACTTCAGCAAATATTCAATAAATTTGTCAGGGATGTGTATAAAAGATTGATAGCAGTTAAGCACAAAGAGAAGCCATAGAAACCATGTTTGAACAAGAAAATATCAGTACTGAAAGTGTTAAAGTGAACATTAGATGCAAACACACCTGGAAGGGCTGCCAACAGTAGTTCTGGTCCCAGTGTCATAATCAGTTGCTTGAGGACTACGGTGATGTGAGTCAGCTGGATCATCACTATCAATGCTACACTCACTAGAAACTGAAGCAGTGACAATATCTCCATCTAAATCTGTAGGATTTGGCCTGCCACGAATGCATCCAGGTATTGGAAGAGGTGATGGCTTGGAGCCTTTTTCCAACCTGGGTTTCGCTGATATACCATTTTCAGAATCTATACGGACTACACTTGCAGGGCGTGCGCTAGGAAGTGGAAGCGGTTGAGAATGATTTCTTTCAGCAAAACTTTGACTCCTCGCCACATGTTTGGAAGGAGAAGGTGATCTTGATTCTTGGGGGGATCGGGACCCCTTCTCTGAAACTGTGTCACTGCAATGTCTTTGAGACCCTCCTGATCTACTGTCCACTTTACCTTCAGATGGACCCTTAAATTTTCTGTGTAATACGTCAATGAAACTTTCCTTGTTTGCTTTCTTCTTCGCTTCTTTGGATGATAACTTCCCCCACCATGAACGCATATTTTGTTGCTTTATATTAGAAGTTTACCAAATTAGCAAGGAAGATATCTAAATAAAATCCATTTTCCAGTATCAAGATTGATCACATAACACATATACATGATGTGATAACCACATACAACTTATACAATTCTGAGACCAATGAAAGGTTCAATTCTCTAGTCCAACAATGACCTTTACCACAAAGGAGCTTAGGGAGAGCCAAAAGGCCCAAAACTACCAAGTCTAGAATTGATCAAGTTTCACAATTAGTAGCACATAATTGGAGCCTGCAGGAAGAGAAGCTGCATCTTAGTTTTGGAAAGAGACTCAGTACTGTGTTCAATGATCACAAAAGCTATGTAACTTTGTAAATCATGCACAAATTAACATGCATGAAGAAAATATATAGAAGAATCTGCTTAAACAAGTGTACATATAAAAAATAATAATAATAAATAAATAAATAAATCTTCAAAACAAGATTAAGTGCATGTAAAATTCCCATTCAGTATTGTGTGTCAAGTGGATGTTCGGAAATGATTTTGTGTATCTAACAAGTATGCTATAACAAAACTGAAACTATTGAATAATTTGTTTGTATCTCAATATAGACCGCTCCAGCACCCAGACACACTCGTGCAACCAACAAACACACTCCATTTCATGTCACATTCTTATAAACAATGTATTAAAGGCCAAAACTTGGCTGCCGATCATCAACTTACCTAGGTTTTGGATCAGACAAATAGCACCCAAAAGCACCAAAACTGATGGGTTTTGACTTTTCACAACTTCGCATCTATTTTACAACTAAATATACACAGGATATCAGCATCTACTGCCTCAGTTGAAGCAAAATCATAATTTTTCTCCATATACATACCCCAAATTCATTTACCTACAATTTATCTGCCCAATTCAACTTCTGAACTTCACATACGCACCTCAACAGATATGTTTCAGTTTCACTAGCATAAACCAGCTAAAAACTCATTCATATCCAATCCAAAAGGCATTTATGCTCCATTTCCCAATAGAATATACAGAACAAAGCAAATAACACATTCAAATTTCAAATTTTGATCAATTGGGTCTCCAGAAAAACCCCAAAAACCCACTCTACTGAAAGCCACTGACCCACCAATTTCACCTCTATTCCATAAACCCAGAATACAAAACATAAGAAAAAAATTCACTCTTTCACCAATTTTCTTGGAAACCAAACAAGTATCACCATCTCAAATTACTCAGAAACTTTACCACTTAGCACAGATCTACTAATTAACTTCCAAAAGAAAACTGAAAACCCAACTAAATTAACTAACTTTGAGAAACATAATCTACTAAATTTTGATAAGAGAAACAAAATTCAAACTTACTATATATACTCCAAGCAGTGAATCTGCGCTAAACCCAAGTGGGTATTTTAACTAAAAAAAAATATCTGAATGATACAAGTTCCTTGAATCCTTCAGTAATTGCAGGAACTTTTACACCATAAGTATACAAAACCCTAGGTATCTGAAATGGGAAAAAAAAAATTTTAATTTTTTTGTTGGGATTTGGATGGAATTTTCTTTAGTTAAAAGCTTATGAAAGAGATCGCGCAAAGACAGAGAGAGAGAAAGAGTATGTAAACATAAACTATGTATCTGTCTTAGCTCAGCTTATGACATGGTGTCTTTGTCTGAGAGACTATGAAAATATTTTTATTTTATTTTAGTATTATTAATATTTTAAGTATCTAATATTTAATGATATTTATAATTTACTTACCAAAAAAAAAAATGATATATATAATTGATGATATTAATTATTACTAGTATTTATTTTTGCTGTTCTTGTCACATATATATACAGTATATTTCTTTTATTTCCATGTGTGTAATGTAACTGTGGATTCTGTACTGCACTTACTAGTTAATAAATTGCTGTTTGTTCATAAAAAAAAAAAAAAATTGCTGTTTAGAGTTTATAATTCCGTTTTTTTTTTTCCTTATTTGGGTTAAAAATTTAAAAGTTGTCCTTTAGATTTGATTCCATTTCAATTTCAAGCTTTTTTTTTTTTTTTTTTTTCTTGAATAACTTTTAGACATACAGTAACAATCCACTAATTCTCCAATATTCTCAAGGGTTGTGTACCCCTAAAGAGTGAGTAACAATAACCAGTCCGATCCCAAAAAGTCTTTGGGTTTTCTGATTAACCATTTTGAAATTTAATCAAAATTTTTGTTTTTTGGTTTATAAGTTTGGACTTTTGAAGGAGATCAGATTTTTTTTTTTTTGTTCATGAACACCTCTACTTTAATGTTAAGATATACACTAGCAAGCCGTTTTCCTTTTTTGTTTTTTTTTTTTTGGTCATGTTAACGAATGCCCTTAGGGCATTGGTTAACAATCCATTTGAGGAAAGTTTTAACACCACCTTTATGAGAAATGAAAAAAGTTGTCAAAATATTAATTGCTTTATTTCATTTTTCCATAAAAATTTTCTTTAAATAGATTGTTAACCAATGCCTTAAGAGCATTCGTTAGCATTTCCCTTTTTTTTTTAAGATATTATTTATTTAAATACAATTATATCTTAATAAGTTTCCAATAAATAAATAAAGTGTTCATTCAAGCACTTTTTTTTTCTTTTGCTATAAATAGTTTCAAAGGGATAAGTGGGTCTCTACCAAAGTCACTGGTTTTCTTTCTAGACTTTACCATATAATTTCCAATTGTGTGTCAAGCTTTAATTATATTCAACTTGATGTGAAACCTTGGAATTTTTTTAATTTAGTCAAGCTAGACTTTACCTTGGAATTTTTTTTTCCTCAATGTGAAACCTTTTTATTTTTAATTTCCTACTCAATTTGCAAACTTTTCTTGTGTTGTAGTCCATGTGAAAAGGATAGGGATTCTCTTGTTTGTCAAATATGTGAACTATATAATTATATTCAACTTGATGGTTGAAGCTCTCAAAGTCAACTAATTTTTTCTAGCACATTACCAAAGTCACATAATAATCCCTATAATCACTTTAAGATCCCCTTCAATTCACTGTAATTTCCAAAATTGTCAGTTTCTTCTATTATGTATGAAAGTCCTGCATCCTCGTCCAAAAAAAAAAAAAAAAAGTCCTGCATCAGCTAAACTCTTCGTCAAATTTCTATTGAAAGTATAGGTCTTTTGTCATAGTATAGTGCTTTCCCAGTTCCCACATATTTTCATCACATTGTATTAGGTCATGTTTGTCATCTAAAATAAGACTTTGAAGCAAATTAATATATGATATAAATAATTGAATATTAAAATTTGTTGAATTATTTTAAGTTTACATTGTGGTGAAAATAGGGATGGCAATTTTTCCCCGCCCCTCCCCACTTCGCCCCGTGCGGGTTTTCCTCGCCCCGCAAAGGTGATGAAGTGGGGATGGGGTGAGATTTTAGACCAGCACCACGGGGCGGGGATGGGTTTACACTTTTTAAACCCGCCCCCACCCCGCCCCTCGTTAATAAGAGTTAAATTATAATTTTTTCATACTCTAAAACCCTACTATTTAAACAAAAATATTATCATCTTATGTTATTCTACGTAACGTGGTTCTACCTTTTTTTTCTCTCTAGCAAAGTTGGAAGTAAGGTACCAATATCATTATCTTATTTAGGATTTTGGATTATTTTATTGTGTTATACTGTGAGATTTTTTTTTGTGACATTGTCTTGTTAAACATTTAAATAATATTATTTAGTTTTTGCTAAAAATTAGTTTGATTTTATAGGATAAATTTATTTATAATTTCAAGTATATTTTTAATATTGAAACATGTCATTTTGTTTGAAAAAATGGTAATAGTTGTAGAGAAAATTAACAAGAAATAAAGTTTTATTATGTAGAGCAGGACTTCACGGATCTTTGTGAGGCCTTAAGGGGCAGGGAATGGGCAAAGAATTTTTCTCGTCATGTGAAATGGGGCAAAAATGAGGGAAAAAAAATCTATACGAGACGAGAGCGAAGATCCATCCTTCGATCCCGCCCCACACATTGCCATCCTAGGTGAAAACATGATGTAAATTTGTACTCACTAGAGGACACCTGCGTTTACCTCCTAAAAGTCAAAAACGGTTTAACCCCACCAATTTGCAATTATTTTTTTATTTTTTATTTGCTGGGTATCAGAAAATAGTTCTTTGCAATTTCACTTCACCCACCAAATTAAATAATATAAACTTTACAAATGTTGCTTTTTTTATGGCCAGAATTACACTGGTTGTTATAACATTGGATGGTTCCTGCAAGTTGTTCTTATGCCCTTCTCCACCTGGGGTGTGTTCATTCTGGGAGAAAGCCATGTGGAAAGTGGAATACTTTATTGACTTGGTATATGGCAGCTCTAATTAATAATTGTAGCCTCAAACTTTAATAGGTGGGGTATTTTTTTGTATTATTAATATAAAAAGGCAAATAGATGGAAGCATAGTTATTAAAACCGAACAAATTTGGTAGGCTTGAATAGATGAATCAGTGCAATCCAGTAATTAGACCGGTTCTAGTATTTAATTAATTAGACTGTTTAAACATATAATCTGGTAAGATCTAGCCAAACTCAGTAGATTCTTTATAACTCGGAAAGTCTAAAGTTTCCGAGTTATAAATACTAGACTCTAAACAGATACTTTAAAATCATTTGTTTTTTTTTTTTTTTATACGTACCCCAGATCACTAATGAGTTATGATTTAGTATTTAAAAAGTCTATATATAGTTAGGCATTTCGGTCTTTTGAAGGAAAAAAAAAATTATAGGTGAAGGGGGGAGGTGGGGGTCGATCCCAGGGAGGAGATGGGTTCAAAGACCAATTGTAGAGCAACATAGAGGACATTAGACTATCAGTCTATCACTCAAACCCCTAAAAAGAAAAATACTATATTTAGGGAAGATATCAGTGAGTATAATATTTTCATAATTTATTTCCTAAATTATCTAAAATTATTATGATGAAAGATATAACTTTAAAAAATGGTTTAAATTATTTTTAAATTGACTTATTTTAATATATATATATATATATATATACACATTAAAAAAACACTTTTTAAAACTCAAACTCATTTTAAGTACAACTCAATTGCTCAACTCTTCAATAATCGAATTTCATGTCAAATCTAATCATGTGGATACTATTGATGTGAAACTCAACTTTTGAAGAATTGAGTTCCACTAGCTGGAAACAACTCCAAAAAGAAGCTATTTTTTTTATATGAGTTTGAAACAACTCTTTTTTTTTTTTTTTTTTGATGAATGAAACAACTCTATTTGAACAAATAATTTTTCAAATTGCATTATTGAGCAAAAACTTCCTTAGAATCCTGCCTCATCATTTTTAATTCTTACAATGGTAGAATAGTTCATTTTAATATACAAGAACAACCACAATAAATGTCTATTAATAATTATCATAATTATCAAATTTAATATTTTAAAAAATAAAAAAATAAAACAAAGAGAGACCATATTTTCTTGAACTTTCATATGTATTGCATGAGCATGAAATAGTAATTAGTTTTTCTGTAAAAAAAATTATGTGCTTCTATATGTGTTGGCCTATATAAATCCAACTTTTCTTTAATAATTGCATATTTTCCTTTTAAGTTAAACTCAATCTTCTGTCATCCCCTATATCTTCTGTCAATATTATCTCAAAAAAAAAAAAAAAAGTTAAACTCAATCTTCTTTTACAATTTATCATATGAGTATTTATTTGAATATTAACTCCATATATATTTTCATTGTTTTTTTATTTGAGAAACATATATATTTTTATTGTAAACTTTAGAATTTGATCATTAATTAAAAAATTTATGTAAGAAAAATATTTTGGGTTCTTTATGTCCTATTTAATAATTAATATTGTCTTAAACTAAGTCATTAATTATATGCCTATATATTTTATTGTGAAATATTCTATATCATTCTTAAATTGATCTATCAAATTTTTTTTTTTTTTGAGAGAGAGTTTCCCAAATTTTTTTTTTTTAAACTAGTGGTTCAATGACCCAAAACGTACACCAGATCAAATTCCTGTCTTTGATAACTATTGTTAGAGAGGGGGTGTTTATTCTTACTCAAAGAATAAATAATTTGTTGGAAATTTCAAGACAAAATTAGAGCAATTTCTTCTAAATGTCAACTAGTTTTGCATCTATCACAAAGAAGCTAATTATAATTAGGTGTCCAAAATTAATGTTGATGTGTATGTAAAGTACTAAAGGGTTTTCCATATTATTATGTATTCCATATATACATGCACAGGAAGAAAATGAGAGGTTGTTTTGTTTTTTATCCCTGAAAATCTGATTTCTTCCTGAAAATCCGAGAAGTGGGCACAACGTAAGGGACAAGTTCAATATTTTGTGGAAAATAAGAAAGACGTATCTGGGTGTTGACGTTGGAGATGAAAGATCGGCCTAGCTTAGCTATACTAGGGGAGATGTATATAATAGGGTTATTTATTATTGTGGGGTCCTTTTATATTTATCCCTCCAATATAAACTTGGCACCTGCCATTTTCTCTCTCCTCTCTCTCTCTCTCACACCTCGCGACAAAAAAATACACGTGTGGGTTGGTTCGAACTTTTTTTTTTTTTGAAAGAGGTAGGTTTTTTTTTTGGTAAACATGGAACATTCAATAAACTAAACAGAGGGACCAGTCAAAGCTGGACAAAGTCTTGGGTGATAAAATCCCAACATATCAAATTCCAAAAGAGAGAGCAACATGGGAGGAGGGGTTACAAAAGAAAGGACCAAATCAGCATTAGCAGAACCCAAACGAGCAAGTGCGTCGGCACAACCGTTAGCCTCCCTGTAACAGTGCAGGATCTTCACTTGAGGCAATTGCAGCAGCAGGTCCCTGCAATCATCCACGAGAACAGACAAAGCTCCATTAGTGCTATTATTACAAGAGATTAGAGATACTGCTGCAAAGGCATCAAGCTCTAGTTCCACAGCCTGAGCATGCAGCTCAATACAGCGCAGCAAGCCCTCACGCACAGCCCACAGCTCCGCAGCCAAGCTAGAAGAGACAACACAAGCCTTCGCAAAACCACAAACACACTGACCATTAGAATCTCTAATAATCCCCCCTCCACCAGCCAGCCCCGACGAGGCTAAAAAGGAGCCGTCCGTGTTGAGCTTCCACCAACCCACAGGGGGTTTCAGCCACTTGATCAGCCTTGAAGATTTAATCTTCTCCTTCCTCGGATCAGCAACACAGTAAAGAAACTCCGCTGTTTGCATCTCCACCAAATGCATTACATTTGGAACATCACATTGCTGCCTAAATATCATCCTATTCCTTTGCAACCATAGGTTCCAGATGCCCAACAGAAAAAAAACACACCACGGGTAGTCCTTATCTTTAGCCAGCAGCTTGCTATTGGAATTAACAAAAATCCACTCTTGAAAATCACCAGAGAAAGATTGCCACAAAGGAAGAGGGCAAGGAGTTTGTCTCCAAAAGCATTGAGCCACCGGACAATCTCTTAGCACATGGCCAATGGTTTCATTCGGGTCCAAGCAACTTCTACAGCCCCCTAGCCCACTAATCCCTCTATGTTCAAGAATAGCATTAACCGGCAAGCTATGGTGGTAGCATTTCCACAAAAATATTTTTATCTTGGGCAATGTGCACAGCTTCCATAGCCACTTACCAATAAAATCTTGGTTGCTTGGATCAACATTGGTGGCGAGCATATAAGCGCTTCTAGACTCAAACTCCCCATTTGCACTAGCAATCCAACAGCGTTGATCATCCCTCCAAGCAAATCTACGAATAGGAGTGGCCTTGATGGCCATCAGAATAGCAGAAGGTAGCATGAAGGAGATATTGTCCAATTGCCAGCTGCCATTTTGCATCAAATCCGTGACTGTAAACTCATCTTCCCCTCTGTTCAAAGGCCCCTCAACCAGAGATCGAATAGTCCCCTCATTCAGCCATCTATCATGCCAAAAGCTTAACATGCTATTGCTACCAATGAGCCATTTGGATCCCTGATCACATAGAGGTTTACCCTTTTTTATGGCTGACCAAACACAAGACTGTTTCCTTGTTCTGCTATGAGCCCGTAAGCTATATTTCTTCTTTAGAACATCAGCCCACCCTGCATTAACAGCTGTCTCCATTCTCCAACACAGCTTTGCAGCCAAAGTGAGGTTCCTTCCCTTGGCAGATTGAATGCCCAGCCCCCCTTTATTCTTGGGTTTGGTGACTTTTTCCCAACTAACCATATGCATTTTCTTTTTCTCATCAGATGAACCCCAAACAAAGTTCCGATTCAATCTATCAATACCGTTCAGAACTCTAGAGGGTAAGAAGCAGCCTTGCATCAGATATGCAGGTATAGCAGAAGTGACAGAATGGATGAGGGTCACCCTCCCGGCCATGGACAGGAGGCTTGCTTTCCATCCCTGAAGCTTAGATTGCACTCTCTCAACAACAAAGTCAAAATCATGCGATGTGGAACCAGGAAGCTTAAGAGGAAAACCTAAATAATTGCCAAGATTAGGAGTGGACCTCATACCTAGCACCTCACACATCACGTCTCGTTGCTCATGCCCAACATTTGGGGAGAAATACACTTTAGACTTGGCCAAACTGACCTTCTGCCCTGAAAGCTCACAAAAGGTGTCAAGAGTTTCCTTCACATTGTAACAGTTCTTTAAATCGGCCTTAGCAAAAAGAACAAGATCATCAGCAAAAAATAAGTGAGAAAAAGCCGGTCCATGTCTAGATGCTTTGACAGGATCCCAGAGCTTTTCCTCACACTTCATGTCAATCAAAAACCCCAGCATTTCCATGCACATGATAAAAAGGTACGGGGACAAAGGGTCACCCTGCCTAATACCCCTAGAAGGTAAGAAACAATCCAGCTTCCCACCATTGAGCAGAACAGAAACTGAGGAAGTAGAGATGCAACTCAGAATTAGCTTTGCAAGGGACGAAGGAAATTTGTATAGCTGAAGCATATCTCTAACAAAATGCCACTCCAACCTATCATAGGCTTTCTCTAAATCAATTTTAATGGCCATGAACCCCATCTGCCCTCTCTTCCCACTAATGGTGTGTAGAATTTCTTGGGCAATGATCATGTTATCTAAACCCAATCTACCCGGAACAAAAGCCGATTGAAGGGGAGAGATGAGGTTGGGCAGCAAGTGACGCAACCTCTTGACAATGATTTTTGTAACAACTTTATACACAGAGTTACATAGACTAATGGGTCTAAAGGCAGCCAGACGAAAGAGGTAGGTTTGAACCTAGCATGTGTTTCACTCCAATGATTCATGTGGGTGACCATGAATCAAATATGTACGGAAGTAAACTTCAAAGTAAGTTCTACGAAAAAAATGTTTTGGTATGGTAGAAAAGTTTGATCTATAAAATTGTCAATGGAATTTAACATGAAAATGCTTATGCTTTTTCATCTAAACAAAGGAAGCTATATCAAAGTGCAAAAAAACAAAAATAAAAAAAAAAGGTCAAACCAGAAAAAGAAAATTTCATGTTAGTGAATGGAAATTTGACTTATATAATAATTTGAAACTATATATAGAAGATATTTAATTATTCTTCTTTTTAAACTTATTTTCAAATCAAGTCCTGGCCAGACATAAGAAAATGATTCTGTTTTGTTATAAACATTTTTAAGTAAAAGCAAACGAAACAAAATAGTTACATATATAGTAGCATATAATTAAGTCAAGAAAAAGTTCATCATCATAGGTTGATCCATTTGATCCTTAAGCATGGATTGGATCAACTGCATTTAACTTTTGTGGGTATGAATAGCTACAGTCCATATATATATATATACACAAGCTAATTTTCATGAGTTTCTATGGTTGGTCAACTCTGTACAAGTTGTATAAATATATAAAAGTTTCTTTGTTTTGGCTGTACTTAGTAATTAGCACAAGTTCAATATCACTATCTATATGGTCAAATGTTTAAGCTATGAGTGAAAGAAAAGATAGGACAACCTACTACTAAGCTTCTTTAGCAGTAGCCCAATCCAAAGTTAAGAGACTAACAAACAATTCCATAACAAAAGACAATATATTACCATACCAAGAGACGTGTAGTTAATTATTTTAATCCTCCTTTGGTGGAAAAAAAAAAAAAAGGTTTTAAGAGACCTAGCTGGAGCTTTAGAAATGGAAGTGAATCCAAATGAGTAGTAGTATTATTCAATTTTCTTGTTTTTAGTTTTAAGACATCTCCAATTCTTATTATGTTGACCCAATTTTCTTTTCCCACTACTTCTCATTTGTATTGATTTTATAATGTACTCTTTTTTTTATGCCAACAAACCAACAGAGAGGCCCTTGCTCTCCCTATATTTGGAAGGCCTTGTATTGCCAATGAATCAGGAATTGGATCCCCAGTTGGTAGATTTGAGAAATGGCCCAAGATAGAGCTGGTCCATCCCATAATGTGGACTACCTCTACCAAGCCCAGATCAAAACGACAACCACTAAGCCTATTAAGAAGAAACTATTTCCTTAATTTTTAACCCATAATGTGGATTATGGACTACAAGAAATCAAATCCTCCTTGTGCCCAGTGAAGAAAATTTAAGAGAAGAGAGAGATTATCACTCATTGAATAGCTCAAAATACATCTTTTTTTTTTTTTTTGGGGGGGGGGGGGGGAGGGATAATTTGATAGTTATGACTGGAAAGTGAGAATTTAATTGATATTTTTATTGAAAATGCCAAGAAATACCGACCAGTTGAGATATATGTAACTATTACAAATAAATTCCACAATAAACTTTTTCTATTTTATTTTCAAGGTCACAACAAAATATGTATATATAAAAAAAAAGAGTCAATTTTTTAAGAAAATAATAGCATTTTACCAAAACCAATGAAGCCTAAAATTTATCAAATATATTTCAAGATTCAAAATTTTTTTGCTTTAAAGTAAAAAAAGCAATAATTATAGTTACAAAAAATATTTTCTTACACTTGTATACTCGGTACATACAATATCCAAAATTTCATGCACAATGAAAACATTTTTTTAACATCCATTTTTAAATTGTGAAATGGATGATGTGAAAAAACGATATAGGCTCACGAGTGTAAAAAGAGAATTGATAAGTTTACTTGAGATTAATAAAACCATATATATAGGCAATGCAAGAAGATTCATAGCTCCAACCAAACTCCTGCTACCCCCGCATATGGTGTTCTGCATCTACCGCTAGCTAAAGTACCAACAACATCATTACATTCTTGAATCTTGATTTCTCAACCATTGACTAAGTATTTATAGACTATAGCAACTGACATTATGGGTACAGGTAACAGGATTCGTGAACGAACAGTTATTCATTTATTTTGGGAAAAAAAAAAAAAAAAAACATCTGAGAACTTCCAACAGAAAGGGTCCGTTTGGTACGTGTGTTTAAACAACAGTTTTTAGCTTTTTTAGAAATATGTGTGAGTGAAAAAGTGTATAAAAATACGTATAATATTGTTTAAAAACTGAAAACATGTGTTTAAACTTAGTACCAAACAAACCCTTATCCTCCAAAATGCTATCTTCCAAATTATTCAGGTCATTGTCACTTTTCTGAGTGCTTTTCAAAGATTCTAAAAGTTGCCCACACAAATCAGTGTCTTGGAGGGTACGTGCTACTACTACATACTACTACTCTGGATGAGTGTCAAACCAATTGCAGTGACTATGAGTGTGGAGGGGACCCCGAATTTGAGACGTTTCCAAAAAGATAAGTTGTAGGTAAGGTGTGGAGCACGGCGAGCTTGCTCACACACTTTCAAGTTGGCAGCTGAACCCAGTAGTGATAGGTTCCCAGCCACTGTGCTAACCCAAGATAACATGAGCCAAGCCTTATGCTCGTAGATTAAAGAAATTGCAGCTGCTGCAGCTGCCACCCGTGCTCCAAGCAACAGAACTGAGATAATGTTAACATTGTTAAGAGACATTTAACAATGTTTAGTATACTATAGTACTATATATATTGGTGCTGTAAGGATAGCTAATACTACACTCTAGGGATATATAGGGGTTAGTTTATAGATAGTTGAGTATTAGTCTCTATATAAGTATATATATATATATATATATGTAGCCCGTTTTGTTGTAGAGAATACGGCTTTTGTCTACTATCTTTTTGCAGCAAGCTTCATCCTGCATGTTGTAGATGTAAGCCTTTAAGGCAAAATTTGGTAAACAGTACAATTTTTGGAATTTTTTTGGTGAGTGGCATGCATTTCAAAGTAATTAGTTAGTTGGACTGATTTTGGAACTCGAGTTTGCTAAACTCGAGTTCCACGTAATTTTAATTCTACATCAGATAGTGTTGCAGTATAGCAAAATCGATTTTGAGGTGGAACTCAAACTCCTCAGTCTAACTAACTAATTAGTTTGACGCGCATACCATTCACCAAAAATTTTCGGAAATTTGTGCTGTTTACCAAATTTTGCCAAGCCTTTAAAGTTGAACTTGAATCACATTAATTTAGCTTCCGCTCCTTATTCTCTCTTTTCTCTCATACAGGGGCGTAACTAGGAATTTTAGTTTAGGGGGCTGAATTACATATTCATACATAAATACATTTGCACAGCTACATTTTTACCTCCTAACATTAAATTATCCTCTATTTTTTTTCCATTCAACATTTTTAGTCTAAATTAAAACACTGAAAAACAATTGGAAACTTAACAAGAAAAAATTACTTTTTAAGTATTGTCACTCCCTAACATCACATATCCTCAGCGTAGTTTTTTTTTTTTCATTTAATGTTTTGTGACTAACTAGTTAAGTACTGACAAACAATTCGAAACTTAACAAAAACAACAAAAAGACTTAGTCCCAAATAAAATAAGATAACTCTAAGAGAAAATTTATTTTATTAAAAACTTACCTTTTGAACTCAACAACCAAAAATACCAATTAAGAGAGGAAAAAACTAAAAATTTGAAATTAAAACTATTTTTATTACAAGGTGGATAGTTCGTTGTTCTTATCAACTATTTTCTGGAACCCAACAATTAGTTGCCCAATTCTTTTTTGCAAAGGCCAGCTCTTATTTTTTGGAGGGGCCAAATATTGATTTTAAGGTCTAATATTTTAAACAGTTGCAAACTATGCATACATTATTATGAAGTTTTTTAAAAATTTTGGGGGGCCATTGCTAAGTGTAGCTCAACCCCTGCTCTCATATAATTTGGACAACAATTTTAATAAGCATGATGATGAGGTTAAAAGCAATAGTAAAACTGTAACATGTGTGTTTTATTATTATTATTTTTTGAGTTTGCTAAATATTTTTGATGTTATATGCAATAATAATGCAAATCACTACTCTAAACAAACAAGAAAAACCCATTATTAAGAAGAACTCATTTATCTCTATTATTTTATGTTAATATTCACAATTGATATGAAATTGTCCACATTTTAACATATAAAAGTTGATGTAAAAAACGAGTGTAAAAGTATCATTGCTTTATTAAGAACTTGTTTTCTAGCACTCTACAAATGTAATCACCGAGAATTCAAAAATGCCCAATCAAATGATAAATTAAGTTTTGCTCAACACTCACCATTTTCCCCCTTCTTTCCAATAGCTGAGATGAGGAGGTTATATATTATAAAAAGCTAAGGAAAATGTTAATGTTACTTCTCACGAAAGACTTATAAATTAACATGACAATGAATATGATTGATAACACTTCAACAATATAATAAATAAGTGTCTAAATTACATGTCATTGGTGACATATGAGACTATGAAACAAAAGTTGTAGCATCTCTCTATCATCACTCAAAAAGCTACTTGACAAATGAAAGAACAATATAGAAAAGAGAGACATGAACTAGAAAAGAGAGACATGAGCATACCCGTTGGTAGATTTGAAACCAAATTTGACAAGACAAGGATGACAAGGGCTAGAACAGCTATCCCACTGACACGATTAATTCCTGCATAGGGCTCCATGAGTTCCCATAGAGAACCTAGAATTCCAGTACTGTCAAAGCCCTTAACTGTGATAAACATTCCACCAACGAAAATTAGAAAGGGAATATGAAACCTGCTTGAGGAGGTAAATAAGGACATAATTAATTATATTATTATAAATCCCAATTATACAGTTATATTACAAATTCAGAAATGACTAGTACACACAGCTAAGTGTACACATAGTACGCATAATGCTGCAAATTGAGGCTATGGGTACACTACTAAAGTAGAGTACGTGTAATAGACACGACCCTTACAAATTCATTACATAAGTTTAAAAAACTGATGAGATAAATAAATAAAAAGTTAATTAAGGGTAATGTCTATATATTACACACACACCTACTTACACATTGTGTACACACATTTTTTTTTAAACACTAATCACGACCTCAAGTCAAGATTTTAGACATTTCCCAAATTTGTAGTAGTAAGAGTCTTCATCCAACAAGCGGTCAACATTACCTTTTCTAGGCATGGCTGAGCATCCTTGAAATCGAGAACAATAAGAGCTAGTGCAGCAGCAATTGCAGTCCAAGATATGTTCTCGCCCATAAGCAAAGAAATCAGCATTCCTATTGTAACAAGATAAACACAAGATTTCCAAAATATCATTCTCCATCTCAATGATGCATTTGAAGTCCTTATAGAATCCGACTGTGACCTCACTTCATCCTCAGCAACAACTTCTGCGGCAGTATGTTCTTCTTCATTGCTCCCAGATAATAAACTCCAATACATGCATACAAGAACTATAGAATTCACAAGAACCCCCACAAGCGCAGCTGGAAGCATTCCCATGACAAAATCTCCAAAGGAAATATTACTCTGAAAAGCTATAAAAAGGTTTTGGGGGTTGCCAATTGGAGTTGCTGAAGACCCAATATTGGCACTTGAGGCAAGGTCAAGTAAGAATGGAAGAGGTGGGAGATTATGCTGCCTTGCAACTTTGAGTACAAACTCTGTCAAAACCGTACATGAGGTATCATTGGTGAAAAGAGCACTTGAAATGGCAGATATTACGCAGATTCTACAAAGTCCTTTGCACCTAAGCAATTCCATGAGAGCAACCTCCCCAAGTACTTTAATGCATCCGCTTTCTCAAGATAGACACTAACAACCATTGTCCCAAAGAGAAGACCAAGAATAGAGAGATTTATTGAATCATATGCCTCATCTGCAGTTATGACTTGAAAAAGGACCATATGCATAGCCCCCAAAAGGGACCCTGCAGTCCTCCCAATGGGTAGAAATGGTACAGCAGGGAAAACCGCCAATATCCAGAAAATTGCAAACCCAATTGAGCCTAGAATCACTTTCACTAGAATAGCCATTGCCATTGAGCTAACAACTTAATAAGCTATATATTATACAAAACTTGACAGGTCCAAAATATTACCATAATAAAACTGCATGGCTTATATATCCCCTAACACTTTTGTGGTAAGACTTTTTATCAATCACCTTTTTCAAACCTTACAAAAGTGAGAGCTTTGTATAAGAATACTACAGATTTTTTTTTAAGCTTTAGTGGTACGGTAATGTCCTGATGAACCAGGAAAAAGAAAGAAAGAAAAAAATCCAACATTAATACTATACAAAAATTCAGCTTAAAAGTGCTATAACATTTTCAAGGCATCATAGTGAAAATTGAAAACCGTCCAGTGACTTACGATTAAGAAACAGCAACCCAATATGTAGCTCTAGTGCAATATGGGGGTTAAATGGCAGACAATTTTTTTGCAGATGCTAGCTGAAAAGATGACCACAAAATGAATTTCTATATCACAGAAGCCGAAGAGAAAGATGTAAGGTATGCTAAAGATAAAATCTAGTACCACAGTACTGTTTTTAATTTTGTCACAACTTTGATGAATAGATAATGTTCTTTTATGTGAAAATGACATGCTGTCAATTACAGTTTCACATAAAATAATTGTGAAAAAATATGTGGTACGGTAGAGTTTGTAATTTTAGAGCTATTCGAAGAAAAAGAGTAAGGAAAGAGAAAAATAAAAAGGTTTCTTTTACCAATTCATTTACTACGATGAGCAAATTTTCAATTTTTGCTACAATTCTTTTACGTGTTAGATTATGATTGGTTGATTGTCATTTTTATATGAATTCACTATTTTTTTTTCACTAGTCACAGTCAGTCATGAGATAAAATTGGGTTAAAAGTTGTGCATCTTTTTGTGTTACCAATTTTTTTTTTTTGTTCATTGAACTTCATTTGAAGGAAGAAATTAAATGTTTCACCATTTCAGGATGGAAAGGTTCAGTTTGCACTGTTTGGTTAATGGGAGAGAAGAGAAATAAAAAGTAAAATAACACAACTGGACCCACATTCTGATTTTAGCCCAATTTTATTTGAAAAGGAGAGAAACTCCAACAATAATAACAAAGGGGTCTGGTAAATATATGCCTTTAGGTCATATAATAACAATCTATTTTTGAAAAATTTTTATTAAGAATTGAAAAAATTAGTACCGTACTACAGTACTATTTTTAATTTTGTCACAACTTTGATGAAGAGATAATTGTTCTTCCATTTGAAAATGACCTGCTATCAATAATAGTTTATCACATAAAATAATTGTGAAAAAATATTTGGTACGGTAGATTTTGTAATTTTAGAGCCATTCCAAGAAAAAGAGTAAGGAAAGAGAAAAATAAAAAGGTTTCTTTTACCAATTCATTTACTACGATGAGCAAATTTTTAATTTTTGTTACAATTTTTTTACGTGTTAGATTATGATTGATTGATTGTCATTTTTATATGAATTCACTATTTTTTTTTCACTGGTCACAGTCAGTCATGAGATAAAATTGGGTTATAAGTTGTGCATCTTTTTGTGTTACCAGATTTTTTTTTTTTTTTGTTATTTAAACTTCATTTGAAGGAAGAAATTAAATGTTTCACCGTTTCAGGATGGAAAAGGTTCAGTTGGCACTGTTTGGTTAACGGGAGAGAAGAGATATAAAAAGTAAAATAATACAACTGGACCCACATTTTGATTTTCACCCAATTTAATTCGAAAAGGAGAGAAACTCCAACAATAATAATAAAAGGTTCCAGTTAATATATGCCTTTAGGCCATATAATAACAATTTATATTTGAAAAAATTTTATTGGGAATTGAAAAAATTAATACCGTACCACAGTACTGTTTTTAATTTTGTCACAACTTTGATGAAGAGATAATTGTTCTTCCATGTGAAAATGACCTGCTATCAATTACAGTTTATCATATAAAATAATTGTGAAAAAATATTTGGTACGGTAGAGTTTGTAATTTTAGAGCTATTCCAAGAAAAAGAGTAAGGAAAGAGAAAAATAAAAAGGTTTCTTTTACCAATTCATTTACTACCATGAGCAAATTTTCAATTTTTGCTACAATTCTTTTACGTGTTAAATTATGATTGGTTGACTGTCATTTTTATTTGAATTCACTAATTTTTTTTTTCACTAGTCACAGTTAGTCATGAAATAAAATTGGGTTAAAAGTTGTGCATCCTTTTGTGTTACCAGATTTTTTTTTTTTTTCTTTAAACTTCATTTGAAGGAAGAAATTAAATGTTTCACTGTTTTAGGATGGAAAAAGTTCAATTTGCACTGTTTGGTTAATGGGAGAGAAGAAAAATAAAAAGTAAAATAATATGACTGGGCTCACATTCTGATTTTCGCCCAATTTGATTCAAAAAGGAGAGAAACTCCAACAATAATAATAAAAGGGTCCGGTTAATATATGCCTTTAGGGCATATAATAACTATACGGGATGTTACTTTCCCTTGAGCCCATTGTTCGTGAAAACCTATCGTAATGGTGTCACGTGTAAGACCTTGCACTTGTTGGGCCCTGGCTCTTGGGACACTGTGCACAGTCGCGTATACTATTGGGCCCACAAACTCGGCCCAGGCAAGCTTTGACACCCATCAAAAGCCCGAAACCACGAGATAAAGACATTTATAACATGAATGGCGAATGTGAGATCCTACCTAGTCGGGAATGCAATTTCCAGGCAAGATGAGTCTTGGTATGCTCGGCATCACCTAGGGAGTATCGCTGCTGGGCAGTCCCTCTAACGGTGGAATCAATTCTAATGCCACTCTCACCACCTCCCACTCCTAACTAAACAACCACTTAAGGGTAATAGCATTGGACCTCTCTTCCCACTCACCACGAAAATAGTCATGACTCTTCCACTAGCCTTGGGCTATAAATAAGAGATGAGAATTTGAGATAGGGGTTGGCAATTGGAGAGTAAATACTGAGAAAAGATGGTGACCATTCTGAGAGAAAAATGGAGAGCAATTCTTAGTGTAGAGAAAATAAGGGTACTTGGGGTGCCGAGCATAGAATCACCCACAGTAGGAAATCAAAAACTCATAATTCAAAGATTGTGAATCCAAATAGAGCTTAGGCTCAACAACCACTTTTTGGGTCCGCACAATAACAATCTATTTTTGAAAATTTTTTATTGGGAATGGAAAAAATTTGTCAAACTTTTTTGACAGTCTTGTCGATTCTTGATACATTTTTTTTTCTTGAAATGTGTGCCTTAAGAGCACACAATAGTATACAATTTTTGAAAAAAGTTTCATCAAAAATTGAAAAAATTTTAATAGCTTTTTTAATTCCCGATAAATTTTTTCCGAAAACGAATTTGTTAATGTCAAACCCTAATAAAAAAGTAGTAGCAAAGTTTGACTTAGAATCCCAGACAAAAGTTTGACATAGCATATATATATATATATATATATATATATATTACATAACTTTTATTTCAACACTGAATGAGCACCTGAATAGAAATCTATATTGGGTAATTATAAGTTTACAACTTTATATTGTACTTCCACAATGTAAACTAAGAATTTTACATTTATATTTTAGGATTATTACAATTATTTAAATTAAAAAGTCATGGAATTATGATTTTATTATTAAATATGAAAAATTATTAAATATGATGACTATGGATGTGGCTTCTTTCTTGGATCCTGCAACACTGTGGATTAGTGTAATTATCCTCATTGAAAATGGCGAGGATATGGCTGCTTTGTCAACAAAGCGTTTTGTAGCAGTTGATGGCAACGAGGCTGAATTGCTAGCTTGCAGATAAGTGATTTGTTTTGCTATTGAAGCTAGGTTCAAGGACCTAGTTATCAAAGGTGACAATGGATTTGAAAAAATATTTTACACCTTAATGTGTGTTTGGGTGTACATGTAAAATAAAGTCAAATTGAAAATATCAAAATTTGACCATAAAATAAACGCCTTGATCCGTAAAATGTTTTACACATCTCATTTACCTTCAAATCATTTTCCGAGCTCACATACCTGAAGAGAGAGAAAGAGAGCTCAAAGGGAAAGTGAACCCGAAGAGAGAGAGAGAAAGAGCTTGAACTTGGGACAAGATCATCACCATAGCCTGAAGCCTGTCGTCGTCGCTCACTAGATTTGAGCCTTGTCATCTCGTTCTTGTCATTGCTGCCCTGTAGATCGTTTGCTCCTCCTCTCAATCTTGTTGCCACTGCCCTCTAGATCAACCCACCCATGACCATTCTTGTTGTCACCTCTAAAGATCATTGCAGCCGCCTCTAGATCAACCCACCCATGATCGATCTCTATCTCTTTCTCAATCTACCTCTCTGTTTCCGCAGTCTTTCACTCTTTCTTCCTCCCTCTCTCAATTTGACTAAGTTTGAGAGTTTAATGAATGGTTTTGTTTTGATTTTTGTTTCTTTAAGTTTATATATTGAAATTTTCTATTATTAAATTTGTTTGGAAGCTGAGAAAATGTGAGAAACTAGTAGAAAAATAACATTTTTAGAATACAACCAAACATCTGAAAATATTTTTCAAAACAATTTTCAGAATGTAACCAAACACTTGAAAATATTTTTCTTTTCCAAAAATATTTTTCCCTGAAAATACTTTACACTCAGAAAATAATTTACATACTACCAAACATAGCCTTAGCTCTTATTGTTGGATCTTTGTAGTTTCTCAATTAGTATTGTTCGTTGTGAGACAAAATATGGTGACTCGTGCTTTTACCTGTTATGGTAGACATGCTCCTAAGGATATTATTTGCCTAAAACATTCTCCCCCTGTTACTGAAGAGGCTATGTATTTTGATTTAGTTCATTTACAATAAATGAAAGTTTGTTCCTTTTAAAAAAAATTTACTTCAAATATATATATATATATATATATAAAAAATAAATAAATCATATTAAGACTTACTCTATGTATAAATTATACATGTGTTTTATTTTGTGAATATAAAAATTATTGATATATTTAACTTGGCTCCTTAAAAAATTTTGTGATTTCACCATTGGATGGCAACAAAATAGGCAAGGAACTACCATGCTACGTCCTTTTGGTATCATGCACCCGGGTGCTGGATGTTCTCATTGCCTGCAATATTGAGCTTTATTTTCTCCTTAAATCAAGATAATGATGAATCAGGCCTATTATAACTCATCAGTCGGATTATTCCTAATAACCTTCAACTTGAATCATCACCGATCGATATTTCTAAAGTTACTCTAGTATCGAATCTTTATGATATATTCTATTACTATCTATTGTTATTTTCCTTATGAATTTCTTCTTTCTGTGTTTATAAATTGGATTCTATTGGAACAATAATAAATTTCGAGTTTTAACCTTTTGAAAACTTTAGTTCTATCTTATTATATAAACTAGTTGAATTCTCGCACAATATGGTGCAACTTATTATTAGTTTGCTTCAATATTTTAATAATTTTTGTCAAGAATCTTGTAACTTAACTGGTTGATACCTCATTGTATTTCCTGTAACTTAACTAATTGATACCTCATTGTATTTCCAAAATAGACATTGAGAGTTCAAATTTTCACCCCCAACTATTGATGTCTAAAAAAATATTTCAATAATTTTCCTTGTAAAAAAGAGTATATATATTTATTTTTATAGACAAAATAGAAAGACAATAAGAGAAGTGTAGTGATTTGGTCATACTATATATATGTATTTACAAATTGAAAATTGAATGATATAGCTGTTAATATAGATAGACATGTTTCATGCCTACTAAAAATTAATATATCCTTAAATTATTTTTTTTACATTCTTGGTTATGTGTTACTATTTTTTTTCCCCTTTTTGTTGGACATTGTTTCAATTGTTGCAAAAACAACTAAATTTGATTAAGAATACCTTATTTCAAATTAATTGTTTCTCACAGATTCAAAAAAATTAATTGTTTCTCACATAAAAAAATCAATTGTTTCACTATAAATCTTAGAAAAATGATATTAAAATTTCATTACGCTTAAAATAATTAATACAACAAAATAAACATATTTATTCTATTAGTACTTTTTCTAATTACATAAGGAGTTAGAACATTTCAACGGTTAAGATTAATTTTACTAAATTCACAAACATTTAACTTTTATGGCTTTTATGTCAATTGTTATTAAAACAACTAAACATGAGGAAGAATGTCATATTCTAAATTTATTATTATAATTCCAACGAAAAGTTATTTCTTAAATGTTAGGTCACCCCTCTACCCATTTTTTTGTTAATAAAATAAAAATAAAAATAAAGAGAATCTCAAGTATTGTGCCACATGACACAAGTCTCTACTTTTGTATATATTTATTATTTATTGATTATTAACTAAAATTTTCCTCTAATATTAATAATCTAACAAAAGCCATATGTATTCTATAAAGTTTTTTTTTTTTTGATGGGTGTATTCTATAAAATTTACTGTTTCTTTGGAGAAAATGGGTTTTTTTCCTTTTTTTTTAAAAAAATATCCAGCATTTTGCTCCATTTTTGAAACTATTTAGGAAAATTTCCCTGTTTTAAAACTCAATTTTCTAAAAACCAAGTTTCAATTTAAAACTAGATTTTTGGACAATCCAGTTATAGCGAATTGAAAATTAAAATTTTTCTTTTCAGGAACTCGAGTTCCTTGAAAAAATTCAAGTGGAACTTGAGTTCCAGAAAGAAAAAGAAAAAAAAAAAATTTTAAGTCCACATTCGCTATAACTCGATGTTCCAAAAATCGAGTTATACATTTGAAACTCGATTTTTAGAATCGAGTTTCAAAACAAGGGTATTTCCCTAATTAGTTTCAAACATGAGGCATTTGCTAAAAAGTTCGTGAGAATGAGGTAAAAGCCCATTTTGACCATGTTTCTTTCTTATCCTTAATATTAGATTAAAACAGTCATTGTGATGTAAATAATTTAAATGTTATTAGATGGCTTAAATATTATTAGTACGTGGTACTTAACTGATATATATTAGTGGTGACATTTGAAAAAACCGATTTTGACTCTAGCTGTTCTAAATAGTGGATTGACTCTCGCTAGGCCCATTATATATATATATATATATATATATATATATAGAGAGAGAGAGAGAGAGAGAGAGAGAGAGAGAGAGAGAGAGAGAGAGAGAGAGAGAGAGAGAGAGAGAGATCAATTAGAATTTAAATTATGTGCAGGGCATTGCAAACAAAATTCCCCTTAGGGAAAAAGGCCCCACTTTCCATAGTTAAAAGCCCAAATTATTATAAAATTATATATATATATATATATATATATCAAAGGTTGTGCATTTTTAAAAAAAAAAAAAATAGTGATGTTAAGGATGTTGGAGCATTTTAATATTAAAATGAATAAATGTTATGTCATAAATATAAAGATGTGGGAGTGCATATGGAAGATGAGGAGTTAATGAGAATGTTTAATCCCACATTGAAAAGGAGAGAAACTATTTTGTTCTTTTTAATTGTGGTGATTAATGAACTAACATCAATTGTCTTAAATATTGGGCCAGATACGTGCGCAAGGTGGAGGTGAAAGGTGGAGATGTGAAAAATGGAAATAAATCAGCCCCTTGGATCCTCCTATTTGACAGCCCATTCAGAGCATTTACCATATCTGTTAGTGAGTAAATGGCCCGAATTAATATTCCATTTTTAATCTTGTAACACCCACTACATCAGAATAATGGACCTCTGCACCGGTTACAAAGTTTAGTCAACTAAGGGCTTGAATCTCCTTAAAGAGAGTGAGTGCCGTGCCTCAGTCCAAATAGTGTTGTGTAATCTTTTTCTCAAATTAATAAAAATTCAAAAGTATTATTCAGTTTCTATTTGTGTATTTCTATTATCATTGTGTTTGCACCAACAAAGGATAATACAAATTTTTTAAAAGTTGTTATTATAATACTTTTAGCGTATTTTTCCTTTTCATTTCTATTAATACTTTCAAAGTACGAGACCAATAGAACTCTAAAATGTTTCAAAAAAATGTTGCAAATGTGTTAAATTATCAATTATAGATTAATCTCTCCTAATAGTTTGAGACTTTAATTTTTGTAAACTGATATCCTACAAAGCCACTCACTAAATAATATCTCTCTAGCTCTCTCTCTCTCTCTCTCTCTCTCTTAAGAACAAGATATAAAATTAAAAATCATATCACAACTTTTCTTAACTATGCATCGTCATATATCCAAAATAAAAAATATTTTTTAATTGTAATATATTTTTATTTCTTTTTATTAATATATATGGCTCAACTATGATATTCAATTCTCAATATGAAATTAATATTAGTTTAGTTGTTATTATTTATCAAATTATGTATTTAATGTATCAAATTAACCTTGATTTGATTAGTATTAAATAATTTTGTTTAATTAATATTTACATATGAAAAGTCTCACATAAAATTTTTGTCTTAGGGCCCAAATTATGTTGGGCCGCCCCTGGTTATGTGTCTAAATTTATGTGGGGACCACACAAAAATTATTCACTTAAATTTTTCTAATTTTTGTGCTAAGTGAGTTAATGCGTGCAAAATACTAAGAATCTAATATTAATGAACTATAAAATTAAAAAAAAAAAAAAACTAATCACATATACTCAATAAAAATATTACACAATAAAGATTACCACACATTCTATCTTATTAAAAATTAGAAGAAAAAAAAAATGATCATAAGTAGTATTAAATTTACGTAAGAAATTTAATATGTGACTAATTACATTTACCTTTTAAAAAATTTTTGACTAATTATTTATATTTTATGATAAAAATTATGTTTAATTTTAAATGTATTCATATGTATGCATGTGTTACATGCTATTTTGCACAAGTTGTATAAATATATAAAAGTTTCTTTGTTTTGGCTGTACTTAGTAATTAGCATAAGTTCAATATCACTATCTATATGGTCAAATGTTTAAGCTATGAGTGAAAGAAAGGACAGGACAACCAACTACTAAGCTTATAAAGGTTTTAAGAGACCTAGAGCTTTAGAAATGGAAGGGAATCCAAATACTAGTAGTATTATTCAATTATTCACTTTATTTATTGGTTGAGTAGCTCTTTTTTTTTTTTTTTTTTTTTGGAGGATGAGTAGCTCTTGTTTTTAGTTTTAAGACATCTCAAATTCTCACTATGTTGACCCAAGTTTCTTTTCCCACTGCTTCTCATTTTTATTGATTTTATAATGTACATTTTTTTTTATGCCAACAAACCAACAGATCCAGGCCCTTGCCCTCTATGGATGGCCTTATGTTGCCAATGAATCAGGAATTGGATCACCAGCTGGTAGATTTGAGAAATGGCCCAAGCAACAAAACGACAACCATAGATTAATAAGAAGAGACTATCTCCTTTATGGTTAATGCGGATTGTGGACTACAAGAAATCAAATCATCCTTGGGCCCAGTGAAGAAAATTTAAGGGAGAAGAGGGATTATCACTCACTGAATAGCTCAAAATACATCATTCTTTTTTGGATAATTTGATAGTTATGAGGGGGGAGTGGGAATTTAATTGATGTTGTTATTGAAAATACTAAGAAATACCAATTAGTTGAGTTATATACAAAATGTTTTACAAATAACTCAAAAACTTTAATGGAATCCGATGCACTAAAAAATAATTAAAAATTTAAGAAAAATGTCCTTAATTCCATGTGGAAAACACTATCTAAATTTTATGGTGTTTGATACAATGAAAAACAAGTCCAATAAAATGGAAGACATTTTTCTCAACCCCTATTACCTAGGGAGGTCTCATTAAATCAACACAAAAAGTGGCACATTTTTCTCTTTTAAGAGCGGAAAATGTTTTCTCAAATGTCACATACCCAACAAACCATCACAAATAAATTCCACAATAAACGTTTTCTATTTTATTTTCAAGGTCACAAAAAAATATGTATATAAAAAAAAATGAGTCAATTTTTTAAAGAAAATAATAGCATTCTACCAAAACCAATGGAGCCTAAAATTTATCAAATATATTTCAAGATTCAATTTTTTTTTTTGGCTTTAAAGTAAAAAAAGCAATAATTATAATTGCAAAAAATATTATATTCCAAAATTTCTAAACCATTGACTAAGTATTTATAGACTGACATTATGGGTACAGGTAACAGGATTCGTGAACGAGCAATTATTCATTTATTTTGGGAAAAAAAAAAAAACATTTGAGAACTGCCAACAGAAACTTCTCCTCCAGAATGCTACCTTCCAAATTATTCAGGTCACTGTCACTTTTCTGAGTGCTTTTCCCAGATCTAAAAGTTGTCCACATAAATCAGTGTCTTGGCAGCTGGCGGGTACGTACTACTACTCTGGATGAGTGTCAAACCAATTGCAGTGACTATGAGCGTGGAGGGGACCCCAAATTTGAGATGTTTCCAAAAAGATAAGTTGTAGGTAAGGTGTGGAGCACGGCGAGCTTGCTCACACACTATCAAGTTGGCAGCTGAACCCAATAGCGACAGGTTCCCAGCCACTGTGCTAACCCAAGATAACATGAGCCAAGCCTTATGCTCGTAGCTTAAAGAAATTGCAGCTGCTGCTGCTGCCACCCGTGCTCCAAGCAACAAAACTGAGATAATGTTAACATTGTTAAGATACATTTAACAATGTTTAGTATACTATAGTACTTTATATATTGGTGCTGTTAAGTATAGCTAGTACTACACTCTAGGGATATATAGGGGTTAGTTCATAGATAGTTGATTATTAGTCTCTATATAAGAATATATAGATGTAGCCTATTTTGTTGTAGAGAATACGGCTCGTGGCTTGTGTCTAGTGTCTCTTTGCAGCAGGCTTCATCCTACATGTTGTAGATGTAAGCCTTTAAAGTTGAACTTGAATCACATTAATTTAGCTTCCGCTCCTTATTCTCTCTTTTCTCTCATACAATCTGAACAACAATTTTAATAAGCATGATGATGAGGTTAAAAGCAATAGTAAAACTGTAACATGTGTGTGTGTGTGTTTTTTTTATAATTTTTTTTTAAGTTCACTAAATATTTTTGATGTTATATGCGATAATAATGCAAATCACTACTCTAAATAAGCAAGAAAAACCCATTATTAAGAAGAACTCGTTTATCTCTATTATTTTATGTTAATATTCTCAATTTATATGAAACTGTCCACATTTTAACATATAAAAGTTGATGTAAAAAACGAATATAAGAGTATCATTGCTTTATTTAGAACTTGTTTTCTAGCACTCTACAAATGTAATCATTGAGAATTAAAAAATGCCCAATCAAATAATAAATTAAGTTTTGCTCAACACTTATCATTTTCCCCATTCTTTCCAATGGCTAAGATGAGGAGGTTATGTATTATAGAAAGTTAAGGAAAATGTTAATGTTATCATCAATTTTCGCACAAAAGACTTATAGATTAACGTGACAATGAATATAATTGATACCACTTCAACAATATAATTAATAAATGTCTAAATTAGTTTTCATTGAATATGGGTGACATATGAGATTATGAAACAAAAGTGGTAGCATCTCTCTATCATCACTCAAAAAGCTACTTGACAATGAAAGAACAATATAGAAAAGGGGGACAAGAACTAGAAAAGAGAGACATGAGCATACCCGTTGGTAGATTTGAAACCAAATTTGACAAGACAAGGATGACAAGGACTAGAACAGCTATCCCACTGACATGATTAATCCCTGCATAGGGCTCCGTTAGGTCCCATAGAGAACTTGGAATTCCAGTTCTGTCAAAACCCTCAACCGTGATAAACATTCCACAAAAGAAAATTAGAAGGGAATATGAAACCTGCTCAAGGAGGTAAATAAGGACAGAATTAATTATATTATAAATCCCAATTACACAGTGATATTACAAATTTGGAAATAACTAATACACAGCGCTAAGTGTACACATAGTACGCATAGCGCTACAAATTGCAGCTATGAGTACTCTGGGTACACTACTAGAGTAGAGTACGTGTAATAGGCACTAACCTTACAAATTTATTGTATAAATTTAAAAAATTGATGAGATAAATCAATAGAAAATTAATTAAGGATAATGTCTATTACACACATCTACTACACATTGTACATACATTTAAAAAAAAAAAACCAATTGCCACCTCAGGTCAAGATTTTAGACATTTCCCAAATTTGTAATAGTAAGAGTCTTCATCCAAGCGGTCAACATTACCTTTTCTAGGCATGGCTGAGCATCCTTGAAATCAAGAACAATAAGAGCTAGCGCAGCAGCAATTGCAGTCCAAGACATGTTCTCACCCATAAGCAAAGAAATCAGCATTCCTAATGTAATAAGATAAACACAAAATTTCCAAAATATCATTCTCCACCTCAATGATGCATTTGAACTCCTTATAGATTCCGAGGCACTATTTTGAACTATAGGTCTTTCACTCTCACTTGAACGAACTAGGCTTCTAAGAGTTACAACATATGACGAGTCCACAGTGGCACTCAGGGAGCCATTCGTAATTGTGTCTGGTGAAAACCTGTGAGACCTCTCTTCATCCTCAGCAACAACTTCTGCGGCAGTATCTTCTTCTTCCATGCTCCCAGATAATAAACTCCAATACATGCATACAAGAATTATAAAATTCACAAGAACCCCCACAAGCGCAGCAGGAAGCATTCCCATGACAAAATCTAGAAAGGAAATGTTGCTTTGCAAAGCTATAATGAGGTTTTGGGGGTTGCCAATTGGAGTTGCTGAAGACCCAATATTGGCACTTGAGGCAAGGGCAAGTAAGAATGGAAGAGGTGGGAGATTATGTTGCCTTGCAACTCTGAGTACAAACTCTGTCAAAACCGTACATGAGGTATCATTGGTGAAAAGAGCACTTGAAATGGCAGATAATACGCAGATTCTACAAAGTAAGTCCTTTGCACCTAAGCAATTCCATGAGAGCAACCTCCCCAAGTACTTAAATGCATCTGCTTTCTCAAGATAGACACTAACAACCATTGTCCCAAAGAGAAGACCAAGGATAGAGAGATCTATTGAATCATATGCCTCATCTGCAGATATGACTTGAAAAAGGACCATAAGCATAGCCCCCAGAAGGGACCCTGCCGTCCTCCCAATGGGTAGAAATGGTACAGCAGGGAAAACCGCCAATATCCAGAAAATTGCAAACCCAATTGAGCCTAGAATCACTTTCACTTGAATAGCCATTTCCATTGAGCTAGCAACTTAATAAGCTATATATTATACAAAACTTGACAGGTCCAAAATATTACTATAATAAAACAGCATGGCTTATATATACCATAACACTTCCGTGGTAAGACTTTATATGGATCATCTCTTTCAAACCCTACAAAAGTGAGAGCTTTGTATTTTTGAACACTACGGCATTTTTTTATAGCTTTAGTGGTATGGTAATGACCTGATGAACCTGGAAAAAGAAAGAAAAATAAAAATCCAACATTAGTGCTATACAAAAATTCAGCTTAAAAGTGTTATAACATATTCAAGGCATCATAGTGAAAATTGAAAACAGTCCAGTGACTTACGATTAAGAAACAGCAACCAAATATGTAGCTCTAGTGCAATATAGGGGTTAAATGGCAGACAATGTTTTTGCAGATGCTAGCTGAAAAGATGACCACAAAATGAATCCCATTATCACAGAGACTGAAGAGAAAGATACACGGTACGCTAACGAGAAGTCAATTTTTTTTTTTTTTGTTCTTTGCTTCTTCTCAAAAATAAATAAAATGGCTCCATGTAATGACATTGCATTAATACACCCTGAAAAGGTGCGGTTAAGTTCACGTATCTATTGCAATGGCAATGACCATAAAGTGAATCTTGAAAGCACTATTTAACAAGACAATGGCAGCTTAACCATTAACGGTAAAGACTATTATATCTCTCCATCACCATACGAGAAGGAAGCTTTCCAGAATATTCAGAAAACCATATTCTATTAAACTTTTTGCAACTAATGAAACAGATAGCCACCAAAAGCATTTTAAAAAATATAATAAAATAAACAACCTTTAACATATGTGACTTCCATAGCCATCACAGTGAAGTTATTATAAGTAAAAGTCTCAACCATAAAACCCACATCCAAAATTTCATCGTTAGACAGATATATATAATCTGAGTACACGCTAATACACTATAGCTATTAGCTATAGCTTAGAGTGAGTTGAACATTGGTTACTTTTTTCTACATCTACCAAAATAATAATATCTTACATGTTTGAAAGTCAGACAGTTAAGGGTTGTTTGGTTAGGTGTTTTGAGCAATAATTTTTAGTGTTTAAATAATATTACATGTATTTTTACGCACTACTCCACCTTTACATATTTTCAAAAAATCTACCAAATTTTTTGCTTCAGTACATGACTTAAAAACAAAGAAAGAAAAGGTAAAAAAAACGAATCACAGTTTGGAATGCAAACACGTCTAAGAAGGCTGAACCTCTAGGCCCTGCATAGTCGCCGTCATGGCTCTGTCATGAACAATTTGACATTTTGTTGGGCATGCACGTGCTTAAGTATTTTTTTAGCGGCCGAAAACAAAGAGGACGTTTGTGACTGAGACAATAGCAGAGGACATGGGCCTGGGCCTGAGAAAGTATCTTGTGTGGCTGTGAGGTTAGACGACTGTAGAAGATCTTTTTCAATGGTCTCTTATCTTTTTAAACTTCTTTTCTTTTCTTCAATTCAAGACCCTGCCACTGTGTTTGGTAGCATATACAGAATGAGAAAAGAGAAAAGAGAACGGAGTGTTTTTTTATTTTCTAGAGGATGAAAAGAAAAAAATAAAATCTAGGACCACAATACTGTTTTTAATTTTGTCATAATTTTGATATGTCAACAAATTATGAATGATGAAGAAATAATTGTTGTTTTATGTGAGAATGATAAGCTCTCAATCACAATTTATCACATAAAATAATTGTAAAAAAATATCTGAGTCTCATTGTCCGCAATATTGAGCTTCATTTGCTCCTTGAATCAAGAAAATGATGAATCAGGCTTGTTATAACTTATCAGTTGGACAATTCCTAATAACCTTCAACTACTCATCACCAATCAATATTTTCCAAAGTTACTCTAGTATAGAATCTTTATGATATATTCTATTACTATCTATTGTTATTTTCCTTATGAATTTATTCTTTTTGTGTTTATTAATTGGATTCTATTGGAACACTAATAAATTTCAATTTTAACCTTTTGGAAACTTCAGTTCTATCCGATTATATAAACTAGCTGAATCCACGTATAATGTGTGGTGCAATTTATTATTAGTTTTCTCTAATATTTCAATAATTTTTGCCAAGAATTTTGTAGATTGATACCTCATTGTGTTTCCAACATAGACATCGAGGGTTCAAATCCTCACCCCTAACTATTGATATATAAAAAAATATTTCAATAATTTTCCTTGTAAAAAAGTTTTTGTGTGTGTTTTTACGAATTGAAAATTACATGATATAGTGGTTAATATAGATAGACATGTTTCATGCCTACTAAAATTAAAAATATCCTTTCTAAAAAAAATGAAAATATCCTTAAAATAATTTTTTTTACATTTTTTTGTTGTGTGTTACTTTTTTTTCCCCCTTTTTGTTGGACATTGTTTCAATTGTTGCAAAAAAAAAAAAAAAAAAAAAAAAAAAAATTTGATCAAGAATTCCATATTTCAAATTAATTTTTTCTCACATAAATAAAATCAGTTGTTTCGCGTATAAATCTTAGAAAAATGATATTAAAAATTCATTATGCTTAAAATAATTAATATAATAAAATAAACATATTTATTTTATTAGTAATTTTTCTAATTACATAAGGAGTTAGAACATTTAAATGGTGAAGATTAATTTTAGTAAATTCACAAATGTAGTGCCCATGGGCCCAAAGCACGTATTGGGCAAGCCCAAAGGCTCCCGTAAGGAGGAAAGTCCAACCCGACAACATGGAATGGTTCGAGGACATAATAACTCTAGCCTACGATGCCACGTAACAAAGGAAGGTGCCATATATGAGTAGAATACCACGAGACATGAGAGAACGAAGATCCTAATGCAATAACTGAGAGAACGAAGATAAGGGATAAAGGGAGTTGATAGACAAATATCAGAGAAAAAGTTGCTACCACCGCATTGAAGGCATTATACCTATCTCTCTGGCCGCATTAATGAGGAAGTGACGCCTGAACATTAGAATTCAACCTTATCCTAACCGCTAGAGGCCTTAGTAAGAAGGAGTGATGGGACAAGTATCAAGGAGAGAAGATCCATACTACACGTGGAGGAAAGGAGGAGGGAGGCAGGCCTATAAAAGGGTGAAGGAAGAAGAAACATGGGGGAGAGAGAGAGGGAGAGAGAGAGAGGGAGAGAGAGAGAACTTGTAAGGAAACGTCCAAAATTTGTCCTCGGCTTTAATATATGAAGCAATATTTCATCTATCTAGGGCATGTATGTATGTATTCGATGACTGAATCTGACTTTTGTGTTATCTATCGTCCAAAAACCTAGATTAGAAGCCCGCTCTCTATAAATTCATTGTTTAGGGCTCATTGGCCTGGTCTGAAAGTCCGACTTTGCACCAGCCTATTTTGTGCTCTTACAACAAATATTTAATTTTAATGGATTTTGTGTCAATTGTTATTAAAGCAACTAAATATGAGGAAGAATGTCATATTCTAAAATTATTATTATTATTGCAACTATAAATTATTTTATTTATGTCAGTTCACACCCTACCCATTTTTTTGTTCATAAAAAAAATATAAAATAAAGAGAATTTCAAGAATTGTGCAAATGACACAACCTCCTATTTTCCAACATGAAGTCTATACTTTTATATATTTATTATTTATTGATAATTAACTAAAATCTTCCTCTAATATTAATAATCTAATAAAATCCATATGTATTCTATAAACTTTACTGTTTATTTTTTATCCTTAATAATAATAATAATAGGTAAAGCAGAGAGAAAATCCAATTAAATTTCTAATTGAAATTCAATTAGAGTTTAATTTTGCATCATGTGTCTCATCTAATCTAAATTTTAGAATTTTATGCCAAGTGAGTTAATTTAGTGTAAAAATTGAATTTCAATTAAAGCTTAATTTTGCACCACGTGTCTCATCTAATCTAAATTTTTAAATTTTTGTGCCAAATTAGTTAATTTAATGTAGAAAATGAGGAGTTTAATATAGTAAACCATAAAAAACATAAACATATAACTAAAAAAAAAAATTCAAATTTATAAGTCATATATATATATTAATAGGTAAAACTTAGAGAAAATTAAATTAGAATTTGAAATCATAATCCAATTTTGTGAAACGTGACTAAATTTATGTGTGAATTAAACCGTAATTATCCACTTAAGCTTTTGCTATGTGTCTACTTAAGTTTTTTAATTTTTGTGTCAGGTGAGTTAATGAGTGCAAAATACTAAGAATCTAATATGAAGGAATTATAGTCTTTTTTTTTAAAACAAGCAATCACATGTACTCAATAAAAATCATCATATGTTTCTCAAAAAATAAATAAAATAAAAATCACCACTGTACGGACACAAGTTGCACTGGACCCCAATAATACAAAGGGAACCGGCCCAAAGAGTTCGAAACAATAAATTTATAGAGAGTGAGCTTTAAATCTAAGTCTTTGGACGTTGGGTAACAAGCATTCTAAGCTAGATCGTAGGATGCATGCATAGCCCATTTACGTAACTGAAAGCCCTTTTGTATATAAGTGCTGAGGACAATCTCTAGGTATTTCATACAACTATGTGTTGTTTTTCATCTCCTGCCTCTCCTTCCTCCACTTCTCTCTTCCATTCACCCTTTATACCACCTTCTGCCTTCTCCTTCTTCTTCCACGTGTGAATCAGAGGCTTCCTTTAAATACTTGTCCCATCACATTTTTTCCCAAAGTCCTTGACGGTAGCTACTAAGCTGAATTCTAATACTCAAGCGTCACTTCCCCATTAATGCAACCAGAGAAGTAGTTGCAAAGCCTTCAATGCGGTGGTAGCAGCTTTATCCTAGATATTTCATGTTCTCTCTTCTTATCCTTTACCTTTACTTTCTTTGCCTTTGTGCTCAAGCCTTCAAGTGGTGATGCCTTTGAACTACCAGATCATCATTCTCCACCTCAGCTATCAGTAGCCGCAGACATTACCATCCTCGGACATCATGCCCCATAATGTTTAACTAGACACGATCTCGTCCTCCTCCTACATTGTTTCATGGACAGGCCTTCTTGTACCCTCGGACCAATTAACACTATTGGGCTGAAGTTTCAACTATACAAGTATTTGTGGGCCAGCCCAACGTGTATCCTCAGCCCATTAACCCAACAATAGCCCATCGAGATTCTTATTTCTACTTCCCTGGGAGGAATGAGGATCTCGACACATGTTCTCGATAACCTTCATTTACTAGGTGCTTTCATGACAGGAATCACATCTCCCGAACTTCCCTTTACATGCTTCTGGCGTTTCGGTGTTCAAAACGCACTCTAATTAAATTTTTGGCTGCTTCTTGTCTCCCACATTTAGCCATGCGATGCCCATCTAATGGCTGAGTATTGCGTAGGGAGGTAGGCGGGAAACTCTCCACTTTATAACTTTCACTGATGTCAATAATAACAATTTTAAAAACTCTTCACCCATCATAGAGCTCGTACAACGAATCTATACATCCTTGCACTCCACACGCGTCCTTATACTCACCATGATCTAGGCCAAGGCGACTTTACCCTTCCAAAGTAAGTGTTCCCAGATTCCCTTTTTCATTATTGCTATTCTTTCTTTCTTGCTATTCTATATTTCTTTATCCTCGGCTCTACACTTTCTTAATCTTTCCGTCACATCCGCCCCTTTCCCTTAGAAAATGGGTAGATTTGCGCCCTTAGTAGATAGTGCTGAGAAGATAGAACAATGCAAAATTAAGTATCGAATCCCACAGGGTGTGTCTGTCAAATACTGTAAGGAGAGAGAGTGGCATTCAATGAGGGAAACCGGTGAGGTAGTCATCCCCATGATAGCTTTCATAGAGGGGGGGATGAGAATCCCAATGAAACTGGTTACTAGGGATTATTTGAGAGCGGTTAAATTATCTCCCACACAATGCGCCCTAAACATGTTTAGGATCTTAGGTCTGTAGATGCCTTAAACGAAAAGATGGGTTTAGAACTCATCCACCATTATGTAAATTGGATTTATAACCTCCATCACCTGACAAGACAGGGGTATTATTTGAAGTCTAGGTGGCCAAAAGTTAGACTAATCCAGTGCCTTCCCCACTCTAACAAGGGCCTAAACAAAGATTTTTTAATAATATTTGGGGATTGGCATGACGGTCTCCCCTGTCCAACGAGAGAGGAGAAACCAGGTGAATCTTTGCACAATATTAGTTTTTCTTTCTTCCTTTTTCTTTTGTTGTTTTGCTTCTGCTCTTTTTTTTTTTTACCTCATTCTTTCCTTAAATAACTGTGCAGATCCCCACGCCACCACTCGTCACGCTCACTTAGTCGACTTTGCCCTCTTGGATAGGATTTTGAAAGCCGAGGTGTTTGTTCATTCAGACAATCAAATCCAGGCTGCGCACTTAATCCTCAGATATAATCCAATTTCGAAAGCTTTCCAGGCGCCGAAGTGTGTGATCAAGGAGAAAGATCCTCGGCTTCCTCGAATTAGCGTTGCAGTCAACGGTTTCCTTCTTCCCGAGGGTGCTCCCATTCCACAAGGCACTCTTGTCACCCAACCGTTACAACTCGTCCCAGAAGGCATTCCCCTCGCCGCTCCTTCGACGCAACCCGCATTGGGTGAAGGATCCTCTTCTCAGCCAACTGAAGATCAAGCTGCTGTCCTCAGCACGTCTCCATTAACCTCACAAGACACCACCTAACAACTTGAAACTATGGGTATTCAACGCAAACCAAGACAAAGTCTTAAGAATGTGCTGGAGGCTCAGGTAGGGGTCCAGGAGCCTCCTAAAATACCTCAAACGAAAGCCAAAGATAAAGGCATCGAGAAGGTCCCTCCACTCAAACTTTCTTTCCCTCCACCAACCCAATCCCAATGCGCTGATCATGCCGACCACAAAAGAAAAAGGGACCGCCAGAAGGGGAAGGATATAATTGAAGGAGGAAAAGATTCCCTTGTCAAGGACATAGAGCTTGAAAAAGGAGGAAACAAGCTCGACATGCACCCACCTGGGCCTCTCAAATGATTGTGGAAGACCAAGCAGTCACTGCTGATGCATCTATCAGGAGTTTTGATGTGGGTACAGCTGCATGCATAGCAGATGCATTGGAGCAAGCATTACTGCTACCTAAGGATATGGGTGAGCTCAGAAAGATGAGAGATCAGAATGTCTTCATGACATTGAAGAATAAACTTGCTATGGTAAGGATATCAGTTAAATATTTTTTCTTTCTTCTGTTTTACATCCATTTCTTTTTCTTTCAACAAAAATTACAATTACGCATCACTAATTTGTCGTACTCTGCATGCAGGCCGTTCAATCTGCTTACAGGGTAGAGGAAATTGCTGCCAATTCTTACAAATCTCTCAGGGATGGAGAATTAAGGCTCGAAAACACCTAAAAAATCCTTGAACTAAAGGAGAAGAAATTACAAGAGGTCTTGACCAGCTTGAGCAAAGCAGAAAGTGAGAAATCTGGCTTGGAGGCCCAATTGAAGACCACTGAAAGGCAAGCCGAGGACCAAAGACTGCAGCTTAGACAAGCAGATGAAAACTTCGCTACAGCGAGAAGGCTGATCGAAGGTCTTAAGCAAGATTTGAAGAGATCTGAGGAGGCTAAGCAGGAGGCTGTCAAAGCCAAAGAAGAGGCAATTACCAAGGCGCAAGAGGCTGAGAAAGCAATCGACCAGGCTGAACAGAATGGCTACGAGGTGGGAGTGGCGGAAACCACTGATATCTTCAAAGCCCAAGTGCCGGAGGTATGTAGGGACTACTGTCTTGAAATGTGGAAGGAAGCATTATCCTAAGCTGGGGTTGATGCTTCTTCCCCTCTTTGAAAGGCAAAAAATGCCTATATACCCCCGACCATCCGAGTCACTACCTCTGCCAATGCCAAGGGCGATGTTGATCCACTCGAGGCAAAGGTACAATTGGATGACGCTGCTTCGGACCTTGCCTCCCTTGAACATCTACTCTTCAAGTCGGTTGGGTCAGCCGAAGGGGTAGCACATGAGGGTACATAACTTCTCATTGAATTTGAGGACTTACACCAAGACAAAAAGGCTGGTGAAACGCTAGAGATTGTCTTGGCGACCATGCCTGTGGCTACTAAGGAAGACCCAAAAAGAAAAGAGATTGTTGATGGGTCCTTGGCTAAAATTGCACCTCTTGCTGACCCCAAAGACCAATCAAAGATGCCTTGATCGCTTCTCTTCCTTTCAGTTTCTTTTTTGTCTCTTTTCAATGTAATTCAAACATTTGTCCGTGGATGTACTTGCAAGAACTTTTAATTAATGAAAAGAGTAAGTTGTTTGTATCTACCTACTGCCAATCTGTCATTTACTTATTATCTGTGCAGCATAATAAACCAATTGTTTACATTTCTTACACTTACTGATAAAATAAGCAAGGACAGTATAATAATTAAGACCATTATATTTGCAAATGCTTTAAGTGATGCCCATGAATTTTCATCCATTTTTTTACAATGAACAAGACCCTTAAGAATAAATCATATATAGAACCAACTCGATCAAAATGTATTTTTAACGACTAACACATAAAAAGTATTAGAATGAGGAATGTTAGGGTCTCAAACATGAGTTATATGTAAATCAAGAGCGACTTAGATTTTTATACCAAATAACTAGCAAGATACCAAGTTCTATAGGATATGCAGTTTGAGGAGCCTCTCACAGTCAAGTGCCTGTTTGGTACCTGGTATGATGTCAATTTCCATAGGGTATGTAGTTTGAAGATCCAACATAACCAAGTTTTTGTTTGACATTTAGTGGAGATGAACTGAGATGTTAATTTTCCCAAAGTAGATGATCTGAGGACCAGACATAACAATGGTTCTGTTTAACATTTAATAAAGATATCAATTTCTACAAGGTATGTGGTTCGAGGAGCCAACATAACCAAGTTTTCGTTTGATGCTTAGTAGAAACAAATTGAGATGTTAATTTTTCCAAAGTAGGTGATCCGAGGACAAGACATAACAATGGTTCTATTTAACATTTAATAAAGATATCAATTTCCACAAGATATGTGGTCCGAATAGCCAACATAACCAAGTTTCTATTTAACACTTAGTGAAAATGAACTAAGATGTTAATTTCTCCAAAGTAGATGATCTGAGGACCAGACTTAAAAATGGTTCTGTTTAACATTTAATAAAGTTATCAATTTCCACAAGGTATGTGGTCCGAGTAGCCAATATAACCAAGTTTCTGTTTGATACTTTAAAATTTGAATATAACATTCTGTGTATCATAATAACAATGGAACAAAAGCGGCAGAAGTGCCTTTCATTAATAATAGTATCTTCGCAAGTTACTTACATTCCAAGGATGTTTTACAACTTTTTCGTCTAAATCTACAAGATAGTAAGCTCCTATACCGTCTACTGAAGTAATACGATAATGTCCTTCCCAGTTAGGTCCCAACTTCCCCCACACTAGGTTTTTGGCAGTACCTAAGACTTTCCTCAATACCAAATCTCCTAAAGCAAGTGGCCTTGACTTCACGTGAGAATCGTATCCCTGTTTCAGTTTTTGTTGATAACAAGCTAATTGGATCATAGTGCTCTCCCTCTGTTCTTCAACTAGATCTAGGCTTCGCTCTAATAATCTGTCATTATTGCTGGGAGTGAAAGTACTCGTTCTCATCGTCGGGAATCCAGTTTCCAAAGAGATCATAGCCTCAGCTCTATAAGTCATTGAGAAGGGTGTCTCTCCTGCGGATCTTCGTGGCGTAGTTCGGTACGTCCACAAAACGTGTGACAACTCTTCCACCTATCTACCTTTGACATCATCCATCATTTTCTTGAGTCCATTAACTCTGACTTTGTTGACTGCCTCGACCTGTCCATTTCCCTGAGGATAAGCTGGGGTAGAGTACCTATTAGTTATGCCAAGGTCCAACAATACGGTCTCAAAGCTTTACTGTCAAATTGCAAACCGTTGTCCTAGATAAGAGTATGAGGGATTCCAAACTGAGTGACAATTCTCTTCCAAACAAACTTCTTCGCATCGACATCTCTAATGTTAGATAAGGGTTTGGTTTCTACCCATTTAGTAAAATAATCTGTCCCAACAATCAACCACCTCCTATTCTCAAATGCCTTTGGGAAGGGTCCCACAATGTCCAAGCCCCATTGTGCAAAAGGCTAAGGACTTGTCAGAGGATTGAGAACACCTCCTGGTTGATGAATATTAGGCGCAAACCTTTGACATTGGTCGCATTTCTTCGCATAGTCCTGAACTTCCCATTGCATATTAGGCCACCAATACCCTTGCGTGAGAGCTTTATGAGCTAAAGATCTTCCTCCCGTATGACTTCCACAAATTCCTTCATGTAATTCTTACAAAATTAATTCAATTGCTTCAGGATGTATACACAGTAAATACGGCCCTGAAAAAAAAACGCTTGTATAGTTTTTGGTCCTCGAACAATTAGAATTGAGGCGCTTTTCTGCATACCTTATCTGCGTCAGCTTTTTCCTTTGGTAAGATATCGTCTTTAAGGTAAGACACTATAGGATCCATCCAATTGGGTCCTACCCTAATTTGATAAACTCGGATGATATTTCCATTGATTCTAGTCGGCTTGAAAAGGTCTTCAACGAGAATGACCCAAGGCAAACCCTGTGCCAAGGATGTGGCGAGGGTGGCCAAAGAGTCTGCAAGTGTATTGCCACTCCTAGGAACATGTAACAAGGTAAAGGAGTCGAATTTAGATTGTAAATTCCTTACTTGAGTTAGGTATTCTTGCATTCTTGGGTCTCTAGCTTTCACATTTCCTTCCATTTGGCCTACGATTAACTGTGAGTCCGAGAACATTTGCACGTCCTTTCCACTCATTTTTTGAACCATATCCATTCCTTTCACCAGAGCCTTATATTCGGCTTCATTATTGGTGGCCGAGAATCCTAATCTCAGGGATTTTTCCAGCGTAAGCCCCTCTGGAGTTACCATGACCACCCCCACTCCAAATCCCCTTTAATTTGCAGCCCCATCAACATACACTTTCCACACCGAAGGCTCTTTACACGTGATCACACCAACTGATTTTTCATCCATGTCTAAGCTCTTAACATTTTCTTCCATTGAAGGCTCGGCAAATTCTGCGACCAAATCTGCCAACACTTGGCCCTTCACTAAGGTGCGAGGCATATACTTAATGTCAAAAGCCCTCAAAATAGTATCCCATTTGGCGATTCTACTTGTGTAATCAGCGTTTCGAAGTACAGCTTTAAGAGGAAGTTGAGTCAAGACTACCACTGTATGAGATTGAAAGTAATAGGGGAGCTTACGCATAGCATGCACTACGGCCAGGATTGCTTTTTCTAACTGTGAACAACGCACCTCGGCTTCATGTAATGACTTACTCACATAATAAACTAACTTCTGTATGTTTCCATCAACCCGTATCAATACCAAACTAACAGCATGGCTAGCCACGACAATATATGCAAATAGGACTTCATCAACCTCGGGTCGAGACATGATGGGTGGGCGTGAAAGATACTCCTTAAGCTACTAAAAAGCGCAGGCACACTCCTTAGTCCATTCAAAACCTCTCCATTTATTCAATAACTGAAAGAAAGGTTTACACCTATCTGCAAACCGCGAAATCAATCTGTTAAGGGCAGCAGTTATTCCTATCAACCTTTGCACTTCTTTTGGATTCCGAGGTGATTGTAAGTTATTGATTGCCTTGACTTGAGCAGAATTGATTTCGATTCCCCTATGTGTTATCATATAGCCCAAGAACTTACCCGACCTTACACCAAAAGAGCATTTGGAAGCATTAAGGAGCAACTTATGCTTCCTCAGTGTTTGAAAAGTATCATCAAGTTTGATATATGCACGGTAACCGTTTTACTTTTTACCACCATGTCATCCACATACATTTCAATTGTCTTTCCCAATTGGAGTTCAAATATTCTCTTCATCATTATCTAATAGGTAGCCCCTGCATTCTTTAGACCAAAAGGCATTACTTTGTAATGATAATTCTCTGTAGGCGTGACAAAGGTTGTTTTCTCTTGATCCTCCAAAGCCAAGGGTGTTTGGTGATAGCCTTGAAAAGTATCAAGAAAACTCATCTGAGGATGTCTAATAGTAGCATCTACCAGCTGATCTATGTGAGGCATCAGGAATGAGTTCTTAGGACAAGCCTTGTTCAGATCTGTGAAATTCACGTAGACTCTCCACTTTTCGTTCTTCTTTTTCACTACGACTGTATGTGCCAACCAACCATTCTGGATAAAACACCTCCTTGATAGCACCCGCCTTCTTGAGCTTAAGCACCTCTTCCTTAACGGCCTCAGCATGCTCTTTGGACGAGCGCCGAGGGGGTTGCCTCCTTGGCATTCCTGTCGAATTGGCATTCAAACGATGGTAAATGAAATTTGGGTAAACTTCTGGAGCCTCATAAGCATTCCATGCGAATACGTCCACATTCTGCTTCAAAAACTTGACCAACTTCTTTCTCTCCTAGGGCAGCAGTTGAACCCCCACTTGAAAAAACCTTTCCACATCATTTTCAATTTGTACCTTCACTAGCTCCTCACACATAAGTTCTTCAACCTTGGCCACCTTTGATGTGGCTGAAGACGTTGATTGCTACAAGCCTCCCCCAACCGAAGCGAACGACTCTTGCCCAATCTGATGCATAATCGCAGCCATTATACATCATTTGGCCATAAACTGGCTTCCAATAATTTCCTTGATCGATTCCCTAAAAGGGAATTTCTTCTTAACGTGCAAAGTTGAGGAGACTGCACCTAGGGCATGTAACCAAGGCCTTGCCACGATGGCCGTGTAGGGAGAATAAGCGTCCACTACAATGAACTCTACATCTACTACCATTAGACCTAACTGCACAGGTAGCCGAATTTGCCCTTTCAGAATGACAGCTTTCTCTTCAAAACTTATCAATGACGAATCGCAAGCAATAAGGCCCTCAAGCTTCAAGTTGAGCCCTTTAAATAAGTCAGGGTACATAATGTCAGCTTCACTTCCTTGGTCAACCATTACTCTTTTTACATCGTAACCTCCTATTCTCAACATGATTACTAATGCGTCGTCATGGGATTGGATAGTTCCCACTTTGTCCTCTTCTGAAAAACCTAAAATAGGTGGAAGGTTTCCCTTGATCCTCTTTTGCTCGGAGCCGGATTCCTCGGCAGGGTGTCACGATACCAACATCACCCTGGTAGGGCAAGGATCAGTTCGACCGAGAGCAACAAAAATAACATTTATTGTGCCCAAAGCAGGCCTTAAATTGTTGCTACCCTGATTTATCGAACCAATATGATCTCCCTGCCTATTGGGCCGAGCCAAAAACTGTCTCAACTTTCCCTCTTTAATCAAATGATCCAAATAATTCCACAGGATCCTACAATTCTCAATGGTGTGACCCCTTTTCCTAATGATAGTTACAGTAAAGGTTCTGGTTATGTTTCATAGGGTCCCCTGCCATCTTATTAGGCCACCTAAAGTATGACTCATGAGGAATCTTTTCCAACACTTGCTGCATAGGTTCACAAAATACAGCATTCACTGCTTGGGAAGGAGCTGGACCAGATTGTCCTGCAAAATCCCTCCGAGACCATTTGTTATTATACCTTTTCGACCTGAAATTCCTCATCTCTTGAGGGATAACCTTTGCCTTCCCTTTGCTTTGCTGCTGGTTCTCCTCAACTCATTTATATTCATCAATACGATCCATGAACCAACGAACGCTCTTTACAAGCTTCTTGGTCAGAGATTTCCTCAAGTCGTGCTCAATTGGAAAGTCGACCTTGAAAGTGTTAATTGCCACCTCATCAAAATCACCATCAATCTCATTAAACATCTCCCTGTATCTATCTGATTATGTTTTTAGAGTTTCTCCTTCTCTTATGGCTATAGACAATAACGAATCCAAAGGTCGAGGTACTCTGCTGCAAGTAACAAAACGAGACCCAAATGCCATAGTGAGCTCCATGTAGGAATCAATAGAATTTGCTTTCAAGCCATTAAACCACCTCATTGCAATAGGCCCCAAGCTAGAGGGAAAAACTTTGCACATCAGAGTTTCATTCTTAGAATAGACCGCCATGTGCTGATTAAAATGACTTATGTGCTCTACGGGGTCTGTTCGACCATTGTAGATGGTGAAATTTGGTTAGGTGAAGCAGCGAGGAAGTTTTCCTTTCTCGATCTTCTGCGTGAAAGGTGATTTGGAAAGTTGATGCAACGCATTTCCCATGACATCACTACCCAAGCCCCTGGAAGAAGACTTCTTGCTCACCCTATCGTGAAGATTTCTCGTCTCATACGAGAAATATTCACTAGGAGGAGTTCTTGACCTGAGCTTATAACCGCTGCTTTGGGAGTCATCAGAGGAAGGATCAGAAACAAAGGGTGTTCGTTTCCGTTTCGCACGATGCAGCTTCCTTTTCAAACGGTCAATTTCCTTCTGCATGGCCTTAACATCGTTTTCATGGAGAATTCTACTTCCAACCCGTGAATGACTCCTAGCAGTGCGCCCTGTATGCATGCTACCCTCTCGATCTCCTTCCCGCTCCAAATGTTGAAAATGATCTTCATGTTAGGACCCCAAAGATTCTGCATAGTGTGGACCTGAACCTTCCATCACATTACCTGTCCTAGAACACAAGATTCCCCACAGATGGCGCCAATTGTACGGACACTAGTTGCACTAGACCCTAATAATACAAAGGGAACTAGCCCAAAGAGCCCGAAATAATAAATTTATAGAGAATGAGCTTTAAATCTAGGTCTATGGACGTTGGGTAACAAGCATTCTAAGCTAGATCGCAGGATGCATGCATAACCTATTTACGTAACTGAAAGCCCTTTTGTATATAAGTGCCGAGGACAATCTCTGGGTATTTCATACAATTGTGTGTTGCTTTTCGTCTCTTGCCTCTCCTCCCCACTTCGCTCTTCCATTCACCCTTTATACCACCATTTGCCTTCTCCTTCTTCTTCCACGTGTGAATCAGAGGCTTCCTTTAGATACTTGTCCCATCACCTTTTTTCCTAAAGTCTTTGACGGTAGCTACTAGGCTGAATTCTAATACTCAGGCGTTACTTCCCCATTAATGCGGCCAGAGTAGTAATTGCAGAGCCTTCAATGCGGTGGTAGCAGTTTTACCCTAGATTTTTCATGTTCTCTCTTCTTATCCTTTACCTTTACTTTTGTTGCCTTTGCGCTCAAGTGTTCAAGTGGTGATGTCTTTGAACTGCCAGATCATCATTCTCCACCCCAGCTACTGATAGCCGAGGGCATTACCATCCTTGGACATCATGCCCTATAATGTTTAGCTAGACACGATCTCGTCCTCCTCTTACATTGTTTCAAGGACAGGCTTTCTTGTACCCTTAGACCAATTAACGCTACTGGGCTGAAGTTTCAACCGTACAAGTATTTGTGGGGCAGCCCAACGTGTATCCTGAGCCCATTAACCCTACAACCACATAACAAAAATCACCACACATTCTATCTTATTAAAAATTAGAAAAAAAAATAATCACATGTAGTATTAAATTTGGTAGGAATTTTAAAGTGACTAATCACGTTTACTTTTAAAAAAATAATTTGACTAATTATCTATATTTTATGATAAAAATTGTGTTTAATTTTAAATGTATTTGTGAGGACCCGAAGACCGGAAAGATGACGTGGCCCGAGGACTGGAAAGCGTCTTAAAGGAAAAACCTACTCGGGTCGGAGCCCAAGGACCCGAGGAACCGTGAGTTGACGGTGTAGGCCATCACAAATATCTAGAGACATTGAATGCTGCAGACAGGCCTCCTTAACTGTAATAAATGTGGAAACAGCAGCCTTAGTTCCAGCATTAATGATGAAGTGACCTGAACAGGAAAGTGGATCTCTGGATATTTTACCATCAGTGCTTTCGGTAAAAAGGAGTTACAAGTGTCACCAAGTAGGGAGGGGAGGGAAGTGAGATGTGAGGTGGAGATGATAGGGACCTGAGGTATAAATAAGATGGGAGGGGATACGGTGAAGGGGCTGGCAAGAAAGGGAGAAAAAGGCGAAGAAAGACAAGAGTAGTATCCAACTAAGGGAAAGAATATAAGGAAAACAGAAATAGGGGAAGAACATCATAGACCCTCGGGACCGGCATGTTTCACTGTTGTATGGTTCCCCCTCTATAAATTTCATTGTTTTGGGCCATGATTCTGAGTGGACCTTAGCTTTGTAAAGCCCAAGGGTGAATTTCAGTCTTTGGACCACAGTAGCAGATTCAGGACCTTACAGTATCTATATACATGCATGAATGCATGTGTTACATGCTTTAAAAAAAATTAATTTGACTAATTATTTATATTTTTATATTAAAAATTTTGTTTAATTTTAAATGCATCCATGCATTTGCATGGAGTTACATACTAATATTAGATTAAAATCCCCCTCAAAAAAAAAAAAAAAAAAGATTAAAATAATCATTGCGATGTAAATAATTTAAATGATATTATCACTATTAGTGGTACTTAACCAATTCATATTGAAAAAACCGATTTTGACTCTTAAGGGCCCTTTTGGTAGAGAAGTTTAAGCAATGTTGTTTGTATTTTTTTTTAAATACGTATGGGTGAAAAAGTATATGAAAATGCGTGTAATGCTATTTTAAAACTGAAAATGGGTGTTTAAGATGCTCTACTAAATGGGGCCTAAGTGTTCTAATTAGTGGATTGACTCTCACTTTTGTACAAAATCAAACAATAATAGTTTGCAACCGCAATAATGAAGCAATCACAAACATGTCACCACAATCTAAACCCATTCAAATAAAGAATAAAGTAGCATTAGGATTTGAACTCTAGACTTCTTCTACACATATGAACTCGTCCACACCAATTACGATCTCTAGTAGGTCTGTGAGCTTACTAATAGAGGGTGACAATTTATATGGTTTCAATGGAATCAATTCAGGTTCACAAGTTGGGTTCTTAACATTGAACTAACATGGGAAGTTTTTGTTTAGAATAAGAAGAAAGGCACATTTAGATCTACTTTGTATAGCAAATATCTTATCTTGAAATTCGTGTCTTGAGGGCATTTAAAGGTAGGTTAAGAATCATCACTTCAATCAGTTTTTGAGTCAAGGTAAAGACTAATAGTTACGGGCCCGTTTGATAGAGAAGTTTAAGTAATGTTGTTTGAGTGTTTTTGATATACGTGTGGGTAAAAAAGTGTGTGGAAATATGTGTAATGCTGTTTAAAATATGAAAATGTGTGTTAGAACTAAGCTACCAAACACCTCCGTAATTTACTTGAGCGATGGTTAAATGAGAATCACGTGAATTTCTGCCTGACTTCAACAATTGCTTAATCGAGTCCTAACTTTGCTTGTGCAGGCCTTAGGAACTTTACTTGATGCAATTCATTACACAAACTCTTACCTTACTAGAATCTCCCCAAAAAGAAAAAGAAAAAAAGAATTAAATAATTAATTTAATAACATTAAATTCAACTCTCTTGACACATAATTTTTCATATAGAAGCTGCCAATACTAAATCCTAACAATAGTAATTGGTACCTTCTCAAAAAAAAAAAAATAGTAATTGGTACACACATTGCTAGTATACTAAAGTTTTAAACAAACTGAATGACGGATGTTAACTGTGTTTATCAATTTTTAATTTAATTTTATAATTTGATAGTCTAACGGAGAAAGTGAGATTTAAACACTGGATACATTCATTAGAAACATCAAGAAGTACCAGTTGAGCTATAAACTATAAGACTCTAGGCTATCAATTCTTGAATATGGTCAAATGTTATCTTACAACAATGATCATTTCAAATTGACCTCATATAACTAAGTACTATAAAATAAACAAATTATAATTTGTTTGGATTTCTCAAAATATAAGTGACTAAGGCCGGAATAGTATTATAAGATCGAATTGGGATTTGAATATATAATTATAGTAGTTTGAATTCAGAAAGGCTTCTTCTTTCTAAACTCTGACCTGTTTGATATTTTTATTTCGTTTTTCATTTCCGACAAACATGCATATGTCTATTTATGAGATGTACATCCTTATTTTGGTAGACTGAAAAAAAAAAGAGAGAAAAAAAAAAAAAATAGAATTCTTTGGCAATAAAAGAAAAGGAAGAATTGAACATAAAGTCTGGTGGAAAAACACTCTTCTCAAATGCAAACCACAGCCATTATTTAATGCTTTGAAAAACAAACACTGAGCTGGTCAAACTAATAGTATAAACAGCCAGGTGATGCACAGTTCACCCCATTGTTCTGTGGATGTCTATCTGAAATAATCACTCAGCAACTATAGAAAAACGTTATGATTAAATAGAGATTAAAGGAAAAACAACATTTGTCAGCTTCGAACTGCTCAAATGTTGAAAAAATCTTCCTCTACAAAATTTATTATATAAAAACATTGTGTCATGTGTAAGAGCATCAACATCATCTTATAAGCGTCAAACCAATGGCAGTGACTATAAGAGTCGAGGGGACTCCAAATTTGAGATGGCTCCAAAAGGATAAAGTGTACTCAAGTTGGGGAGCTCGGCGAGCCTGCTCACACACGATTAAGTTGGCAGCTGATCCCAATAATGATAGGTTCCCAGCTACTGTGCTGACCCAAGCTAAGATTAGCCATGCCTTCTTCTCATCAGCTGCAGAAACTGCAGCTGCCGATGCTGCCACTCGTGTTCCAAGCAAGAGAACTACACAATATTAACATGAGTTATAGGAGACAAACAATTTATCATAAATCAACAAAATGTTGGGGAAAAAAAGGAAATGAAAGAAATGAGCATTAACATGAACCTCAAGAATGTTCATAACAAATGGAATACAGCACCAACTTAGAGACGTATCACCAAAATCATTAGATACTTTTTATATGAAAGAACAACCTTACTAGTCTATTAAGGATCCATAGGTGACTCCAAAATTTTGGGACTAAGGCTTTGTTCGTTGTTCTTGTTGTTGTATATTAAAGAAAAACAATTCTTAATCAGAAATGCAGAAAGAAAGATTAAACCACAGTACCAGGCTACCCGCTAATTTATGAAAAACAATCTCACAGATTCAGTGCAAGAGCATCCCTTGTTCCCTATATTATGTACACAAGGGCCATGGATAACTGAGAGCCTTGTCAACTCACAGTTATCATTACTGGTATAAAAATCCCTTTGTTACTGAAAGGAAATTTTCCTTTTAGCACAAACTGCAGAATGTTTGTTGTTTAATTGAATGCTATGGCAGAATTCTGAGGGGGTAAGCATATCCAAAAATTGTTTATGGTTTTACAGAATGTCAATTGAAAACAACAACTTGGTGAGAAATGCTGTTGCCATTGCAATTATCCCGAGACTTTGAGAAATGACCCAGAAGGGTGCCAGTTTGTGTACAAAGTGAAGTGAAAGACACTTCTCAGACTGAAAGACCTGTTCAGTAAAATGGTGGTGTACTATCAGCTTGAGTAAGATTTGAACATGCATGAGAAAGGTTAATGTCAGTTGTCTCAAGTATTTTTTTTTTCTGAGAAGAAGTGAAATTGGGAAGAATCTTGAGAAAGGTTAATGTCAGTTTGTCTCAGTTTGTCTCAGGTAGAGAAAGGATCTTGAGAAGAAGTGAAAACCAGAAATATGCAATTAAAAAATAAAAACTGAGAATATTATGATGTCCCGAAGAGGTAATCTGTATGCAAATTCCAAACTATACACTAACATATTCCCCAGAAATCTAAAGACAGCACAACAAACTTATATGCATCCCAATGTTCAATTAGTCTCTGTACCACTTGAAATTGCTAACAAGAAAGCTTGGCAAACTCGTTTTATTCAATAAGGAAAAAAGTTGTTTAAAACAGACTTACAAAGTACAAACAAGTGTTAGTCCAAAAAGCTAATTTCATCTGACATCCAAAAAAAAAAAAAGAATTATGAAACAGATAATAGGAAAAAATATTTATATGGAAGAAATCCATCAACATACCAGTTGGTACATTTGAAGCCAAATTTGACATGACAAGTATGACAACGGCAAGAATTGCTATCCCACTAATGCGATCAATTTTTGAATAGGGCTCCATAAAGTCCCATAGAGTACTTGGTATTCCAGTTTTGTTAAAGCCTTCAACTGTGATAAACATTCCACAAAAGAAAACTAACAGAGAATAGGAGACCTGGCAAAGAAGAGAAATAAACTTACATTTAATAAACTCTCCAACAAGCAATCAATGGTCATAATCACCAACAAGTTATGATTTACAGTTTATTTATAGGGAAAAAATATTTAAAAGTAGAAAGCAACGTGCTTGCCTTTTCAAGGCTTGGCCTAGCATCCCTGAAATCAAGAACCACAAGAGCAAGCGCAGCAGTAATTGCAGTCCACGACATATTTAGACCCAAAAGCAAAGCAATCAACATTCCTATAGTAACAAGGTAAACACATGATTTCCACAACATTTTTTTCCATCTCCTGGTCAAATCATCTTTTCCCAGTGAAGACAGTACAGAAAATACATCTCTTAGTCTATCCATTGATGAAATTCTCTTTGAAGGGATTGTTTCCTCCTTTACCTGAGAAGATACATCATTTTCTGCCTCTTTTGATGCATTAGAAATTGTTGCAGACTCCAATGAGCCACTAAGAACCCCTTGGATTTCATTCTCACTCGGAATTGATCGGTTCCTAAGGTTCTCAACATGTCCCATGGGAATACTCATGCTAGGAGAGCTTTGCACAGCCATAACTTCCAATCTAGAGTTCCATTCCTGAGAATTCAAGGATGTAAAATGTGACATTGTGGCTGGTGAAAACCTATGAGAATTCACTTCCTCCTCTGCAATAACTTCTACAGCTACATCTTCCTCATCCTTTTCAATAGATAACAACTTCCAGTACATACATAGAAGAAGTAGGGCATTGACAATTACACCCATGATCATTGCAGGGAGAATTCCTATTAGAAATTTCCCAAAAGATATCTTGCTCTGAATGGCTATAACCAAGTTTTGGGGGTTGCCAATTGGAGTTGCTGCCGACCCAATATTTGCACTAGAGGCCAGGGCAAGAAGGAAAGGATGAGGTGGGAGATTATGTTGCCTTGCAATTTTCAAGACAAATTCAGTCAAAACTACACAAGAGGTATCATTAGTAAAAAAAGCACTTGAAATGGCTGAAATCAGGCAGACTCGACAAATTAAATCCTTTGCCCCTCTACTTTTCCATGAGAGCAACTTTCCCAAGTACTTGAACATATCTGCCCTTTCAAGATATACACTGACAACCATTGTCCCAAAGAGAAGACCAAGAATTTGAAGATCAATTGCAGCATATGCTTGATCTGGAGTTATGACTTGAAATATGACCATTAGCATGCCCCCCAGGAGGGACCCTGCAGTCCTCCCAACTGGTAGAAAAGGAACAGCTGGGAAAACCGCCAATACCCAGAAGATTGCAAAAGCAATTGAGCCTAGAACCACTTTTACAGAAGAAGCCAAAGCCATTTTTGCTACTCAGCAAGAGAAAATCTTGTTGTTGTACTATTCCAAGGGCTCTATGTTAATGAAATTCCATAGCTGATGCCATATTATTGCAACATCTACATGCAAGAAAAGAAATACCCTGGTTAGAAAAAACCAATTATTAATTTAAACTGTGTTTCTGAAGTTATCATTCATTCAATGCAATATTATGATACTTAAGCTACAGGATAGCAAAATTCATGGAAGAACAGTGAGCAAACAGCAAGAAGGCAAATAGTAAGCGTATAACAAGTGCTAGGAAGATAAGCAAGTAGAGTTGTTGCAGCTATTAATAGACTATAAGGCATGATAAAGTAACAGAACATTCAAAATCAAGAAATGTAAGGGATTGGGGAGTTCAACTAATACTAACTAACAATATAGACTCGTTTTTTTTTTTTTTCCTCCTTTGTTCTTATTTTTCTAGAAATTCTTAAGAGAAGAAGCCGGAATTCATATAGAAAGCAGAATCTAGCCAGATATGAAACTTTCTATCTTTTGCAATACCCATAAATCTCGATATTAACAGAATGAATTATTAGACCATCTTCAAGAAATGTCACTTCCATAACCATCTCAGTAAGATTCCAAGGTAAATCTCGAAAAACCAGAAATTCACAAATTCTCAGTGCAAAGCATTGTAAAAGCATACTTTGATATGAACCCAATAAAACGCCACACGAATGATCAATTGCAAAAATGTCAGACTGGCTTTCTGCATGACCCCACAATTTATAGCGCATGCAACTTGATTCTTGAACAGCCAATTCAGTAAATTTCTAAGCTAATATGCAATACCCAGACACCAAAACTCAGTGTAAAAACAAACAATTTCTAACCTGAAAAAGAGGTATGTTCTCTACCTCTGGACAAAGAAGAAGTCAACGGAAACTGCAAGTTCAAATTTTGACACGGGTCTTATAAAGAGTGGGAGCTTCCACATCTAATAAGGAGACATAAAAGTGGAGCTTAGTGTATCTCTTTTCAAGTGGAACTAAATGTTGTGAAACAGTTACACGTCATGGCGTCATGGTAATGCTAGAGATAAATATTTTTACTATTGGTGGTGACGTTGAGTTCGTAAAATTATTATTAATTTTTTTAATTATTGATCCTTATTATTCTTAATAATTACTGTATTATTAAACTATTAATAACTTGCCTCGGCAATAATCTATATATATAAAACCGAAACTTTTAAACTTTTATTTTAAAAAAAAATTCTGAAATTCTCACAATTTTTACATCATCACAATATTTAAATAAAATTATCATTTTATTTAAATAAAATTATTTTTGTTTAATCCAAACTTAACAAGAAATGAAACTTTATCTATCTAACAAGTTCAACTTAAACTCAAATTCAAACATTGATATTATTATTATTATTATTATTATTATTATTATTATTATTATTATTATTATTATTATGATTATCATCATCTCTCTACTTCACTAACATGATATTTTTTTATAGGTGCAAACCTATACCCATGAATTATTCTTTTGAATGTAACACAATTTTTTTCTTATATTTTTTTTTTATTTTTTAGTCATATATATATATATTTTGTTTTGTTTCAATAATTTCTAAGCAGTGAATCATTTGATTCTTTAATATTTTTTGGTATTTCAGAAGTTTTAATATCTAAATTTTGAGTTATTTTTTGCAGTATCTAAAATTGTCTGAACAAATTTTTTATAAGCCATTGCACGTTCAAGCATTAGCTTCTTCATCAAATTGTAACGCAAATTGAAGTCATACAAAAGCAAATCATGTAATGATGCATTTTTTTAATCAATTTAAGATTTTATAAAATTATTTTAGTTTACCTTACAAATAGGTAGGTTCTCATGCATAATACAGGTTAACGATTAGTATACTATATAATAAAAGTTAGGTTGAGACATTGTGGTTGCACCAAGTGGTAGCACCGAATTGCAAAATTTTTTTAGATTTTTAGATTTTAAAAAGAAAACATTTTCATAAAAAAAAGTCTAATGCATCTTAAATTATAGCAAAGTAGACATAGTATAATCTAATTCTTTTTATTTTTTAATTATTCCACTAAAAAAAAGATGTAATGCATCTTAAATTGCAACAATCGTATGGTACACTAAAAAAAAAGAGGTATAATGTATCTTAAATTGCAGTAATCATATACTACACTAAAAAAAAGAGGTCTAATGCATCTTAAATTACAGCAACATATACTACACTAAATCAAAAGGTCTAGACGCTGTGGTTGCGCCAAGTGGCGGCACCGAATTGCAGAAATTTTTTTAGATTTTTAGATTTAAAAAAGAAAACATTTATATAGAAAAAATTCTAATGCATCTTAAATTACAGCAAAGAAGACATAGTATAATCCAATTCTTCTTATTTTTTAATTACTCCACTAAAAAAAAGAGGTCTAATGCATCTTAAATTGTAGCAATCATATACTACACTAAAAAAAGAGAGGTCTAATGCATCTTAAATTGCAGCAATGTATACTACACTAAATCAAAAGGCCTAATGCATCTTAAATTGCAACAACATATACTACACTAAGTCCAAAGGTCTAATGCATCTTAAATTGCAGCAATCGTATACTACACTAAAAAAAAGAGGTTTAATGCATCTTAAATCATATTCTATATAATGAAAGTTAGGCTTAGACATCGTGGTTGTGCCAAGTGGTGGCACCCCATTGCAAATTTTTTTTTAGATTTTTAGATTTTAAAAAGAAAACATTTACATAAAAAAAGTCTAAGTTTAGTTTAAGTAAAACTCTATTAGATATATGTTTCAAGAGCTTGAAAATTCTACTTCAACTAAAATTCTATAACAAAAATTTCAACAAATATAAACCCTTGCCAAGGTTGAAACCCTTTATACTCACTCAGATTTTCACAAAGAAAACACACAACAAATTGAAGATTTTGCAAAGAGAAAATGTAGAGGTAAGGAAATGTTGCCATCTTTCATGCTTTTAACTCTCTATGATTACTACTTTATAATATTGTTATTATTGTGACTTGTGAGTGAGTTTATTAGTATGAAAAATCTACATTTGAAAATTTTAATTGTAATTTTTTTAATCATTAAAACATTGTATTTAATCCTAATTTTGATTTAATAATTAACAATTTCATCAATCAAATTTTCTCTAATGTTGGTGTAATTTGTATTACTATGTATGTTATATCTAGAACCCCCATATGGTCTTGGAAAAACCACTCTATAAAATAAATTGTCATCAATAACAAGTAGAAGAGCTTATTCTTGACCGTCAAAACCACAAATCTCCTGTCATCAATAATCAATTTTATATTAATGTTGTGATATAGTCCAGAGGTTTTTTTTTTTTTTTTTTTTTTTTTTTAAAGGAGAAGTATAGTCCATATGGGAATGGTTTAGATGTTTCCTACTTGATTTTGGAATCTCAAATTGATTAGTAGAATATTATGGAGTGAGGATGTGCATTATTCTTTATTCATATTAAAAGTGGCAATTCACATTGATAAGAAACTAAAAAAGGACGTGTAATAATCTCTATACATATGGTGGTGGTGTAGCATTGGTGCATGTGAGAGTTTGAGGACAAGGATTTGTCTTTTTTATTTATTTAAAATATACATCCTACTTTGTTGATACCTTACAATACCTATGAAAAACTATTCAAATTCCACTACAATTTATTTGTTCATATCCTATCAAATTATTATTATTATTTTTGGATAAATAATAAAACAAAAGCAACCACCACCCACCATTACGGTCTTTTTTATTTTTTTTTTAAATTTAAAATATGCATCCTACATGGTTGATACTTATACAATATCTATGAGAAATTATTTTAAATTATAAAATAAATTTTCTATTAACTTTTAATTAATAGTTTTTTCATTCAGGACTAAATTTAACTATCCCGTGCATTAGGCGGGTTAGCAACTAGTAATAAATAATTATGGAAATGATCAAATTTAGGTGTAATTGTTTAATTATTGTATCTTACATGTTTAGTTAAATTAACTACATGATCACATTATAAAATTTAATTCAATCATAGAATTTTACTTTCGTTCATTTCAATTCTTCCTCTAGTCCTCGTTATAATTGTATTGTTAGTGATTTCAAAGTGATCTATTTTGATTTTTGTATTTTTTTTAATTGAAAAAAATGCTTTTTTGAGAATAAATTATTTGGGTAAAATACTATTTTAGTCTCTAAACCTTGTAAAAAGTTTTTTTAATCATCTCTAAACTTTAAGAAGTTCATTTTTTGTCCCTAAATTATTAAAAAGTACATCTTTCATTCCTAAACTATTGAAAATGTTTTATTTATATCTTTAAATTTTATCAAAAGTTTGTTTCTATCTCTAAACTATTGAAAAAAGTTTTTTTTTTTATCCTTATTTTTGTTTCTAAACTATTAAAGAAAATCTTTACAAAGTCAGAGGGTCAAAAAAGAACTTAAAAAAAAAAAAACAAATTCTTAGTAAAATTCAGGGCTAAAGTATTATTTTACCTAAATTATTTTTTTTTAAATTTTGAAGGAAAAAAAAAAAATCAAAACTAGCTCCAAAATTTATCACAGTACTCTCTCAATCAAGCTAGTCTTTCAGGTCTGGGCCTACTCTATTGGCCATAGGCATAGCATAGGCACAAGAGGAGCTTGTGAAGATTTCGAAAGCCAAGAAGAATTCAGGCTCAGAATTCTCAATTGATGAGGTTGCTCTCTCCACCAATTATGCCAGGATTACATGTATAGTCGTAATATTGTGTCACAATTCATCAGTTGTGATTGATAAAAGTGTGTTAGTGGATCATGTGAAGACAAACCTTTATTAATCACAAAATATTGTGGCCATATATATGGTCCACAACTCCTCTGTCCACTTATGTGATTTATTTTTTTTGTTGAGATGGAACATGTTCTTCAGAGTTCCTGACCTAGTTTTGAGCTTTATTTGAAACTTTTATGTAATAAGTGTAACTTACTGGGATTAGGACATAATAAAAATAATGTTAGCAATAAGGTCATAAAAATTTGATTTGATTTAATTATAATTTGCCACCTTAATAGATTATGAAAAAATTCCTATGTCCCTAATATTGATTTTCTTTTTTAAACAAATCTCCACGAACGAAAAGAATTTTAAATGACTGTTTACTTTTTCTTTTCTATTCTTCCATTCACATGTTTTATTTTCTTTCATTTTCAAGAGAGCAAAGAGCCAAAGACTTCAAAGGATTAGAAAATTGTCAATCTATCCAAATGTTACGTACGTTGTAGTTGGTAGGTTGCTTAATGCTAGTTGTTAATAACTTGTTATAGATATTAATCTTTATAAAAAAAATTTAATATTATAGATATGAATCAGAAAAAATCCTTTTTTTTTTTTTATTTTTTTTTTTTATAAACGTATAGGACAAAATAAATAAGAAAATGATTACACTCACCGACTAAGCACTCGGAACATTGAATTGTCACATAAAATATTGAACAAGTACCCTCTATTATTGAATATTTGATATATCCTTTTCGGATGGTATTGGTACGAGTATGAGTGTGACACATTTATTAATTTGATGAGATTTTAATCTTAATAAATCTATATGTACGTATGGCGTGTGTTTCATAGCAGTTTCATCAATCAACACAAATATAAATGAACTGGCTCAAAAAATAAATGTAATATGTACTTCCATATGGAGTTGGGTATATTTTTTAATTTTTAGAAAATAATAAGCGAACCATTTATTGATGAATACAATATGTTTGGAATACAGCATCCAAACATCATAATCTATGGAAGAAATTGTTCTTCTAACATGGGAATGAGAAAGTTGGTTGCCCTCCCTCATCAGCAAATAATTATACCGTTGTAGCGAAGACGTTAAAACATGAATCCTTATAACTTTTTATTGATTTGATATTTTGAAAATCTCCCAATTGGATTATATGTTTTATATATTCTAGACATGTATGCCGAATTTCACGCCATTGAATGTTATTTACTATTCAATCCATAATCCCCATTTTTTTTGTGTATGTTTAACACACAAAAGCTTAAAATATACACATTTGTAGAAGATATGTTTAACAATATTTGGTTGGAGCGAAATTTGGTGTGCATGTTAAAAATATAAAGAACATATAATCTAATTATAAAATTCCAAAATATCAACCCAATAAAAAGTTATTAAATAATATAAGATTGTCAAAAGTTACATTTAGTGTAACTAAATCAAACTCTTTGAATAAGTCAAATGACTTGAATATTAATAAAACAAAATTCGAGTAAAATCAAATGACTTGTACATTTTATTTACTTTCTCTAGTTGTATTTGATGAAGCACAAGCTCGTCAGTCACAATGAACGCGTCCAGATGAAGTCAAACCCTTGTTTCTACGGATATGGAATTGGCAAGGTTATTTCCTTAGTATGGTCACCGGTGTAGTGCCTGCTACAACGCCTTCGATGCCAAAATTAGTATATGGAACTGATGAAGTAAAAATGATATAGCAAATCAACAATAAGTATTTCTGAGTATGTCTATGTACCTTCTGTTGGTGCTTCTGAGGGCCTTATATATGTTTCACAGCTTCTAACCATTGTGGTAGTTATTGTGGTTTTAATGCCTCTTTGGGTAACGCCTTATGCTCAATAATGTGGACTTTAATGAGCGTCTAACGGTCCATACAACTGTTCTTGTAACCACTCGAGACATTATTGCTGGTATTGAATGATTTGGATACCTTCGTTAATGATGTGGACACGTGATGGGCTCGTCTTAGGAAATCGCCTCGTCTATGACACTGATCTCGTCTATGGGAGTTGAATTCGTCATTCCCATCAGCTGCTCCCGAATTCTGTGGTCATCATGAAGTGTTAATGACGGTCATAGAATTTGAATGGTCCATAGATTGTATATGACTCTTGGGATTTCGCTCCGCATTAATTGTATAGTGGAGGTATCACACATATCGTGGCCACGCGACTCATTTTAATTAAGGGAGATAGTGCTCCAGTTGCATGACCCTTGGGTTTCCCACTAAATTTCAGTTTTTTGGGCTTTTGGTTTCAAAACTTCTCCTCCCTTCATTTTTCCTTTTTACCTTTTCAAGTTCCCAATCATTGCTTTGTGTGTTTTCTCCTCTGATTTCCATCTGTGAGTTTTCTCCGAGCTGGTGCGTGGCAGAGCTGTCTACATTTTCCGTTTGAGGTATGTCTTTCTTCTCTCCTTTCAATTCTTCTCCCTTATAGATGTACACAGTGCTGAATTTCTGATTTCTTTCTCCCTCTTCTTTTGTGTTTGTTTTGGGTTTTAGGATTTATTTTTCCTCGGCTTTTTTGGTTTTTCCATGGTTAGTGGCTCTGAGGTTAGGATAGCTTGCCCTTCGATTTCTTTTCTCTTTGCGTGTTTAGGGGTGTCTTTAGGGGTTTTCCCATACCTCAAGAATTTCTTTTTTGACGATAATAGTTTGAGCGTTGCTTTGGCCGAGGATTTAGTGAGGAAGCAAGTGATGATGTCTGAGGTTAGGTCTAGTGAACTCAAGATTGGGTTATCGTCTAGCGACGACCCAATGGAGGGAGATACAACAGTCTCTACTCTTCGAGAAGTTAGGGCTTTTTATGCCCTCAAGGAGGTTTGTGGGTTGGACGCTGATACGTTGGGTAAGTTTAAAGATAGGTTCCAATTCCTATAAAATTAATTGTGAATACTATAATGTGCTTGTGAAAGATCTCACAAACAAACAAAAGAAAAAGAAAACACTAATAAACAAAGAGACAGAACCACACAAAGGAGTTATGCGATTTGATCTTAGGCCTCACTCTTTAAACAATGACCGTACATAACAAAAAAATGATTTTTTTTTTTTTTAAATTAAATAGCAATACTACACTTCATTAGATTCTCACTCCCATGTTCTTATACCTTTATTCATAAAAATTAAAAAAATTTTAAAAAAAAATTAAAAAGTTCTTATACCCTTCACTCTTAGGATCATAAAGTCTTGATTTTTTAATTCAATCACGCCTGGTACAAAGGGCCAATATATCAGACAAATGCATTTATTTATATATTAAAATTTTTCCCCAATGAGATATTGGGTTTAATTGCGTAGATCATTTAATTCTCATGCGTAATTTATGATGTCTTTAAAGCTACAGGCATAGGTAAAAAATGAAGGACTCCTATGTACACCTGGTAATCAAACCATATCAACAAGTGCATGCCACAAAAAGGGATGTAACAGTAAATCCCAAAATAATATGAGTCTATTCATGTAGGCTTGATCATTCATATATATAATTAAAATTATAATAAATCAATAAAAAATGAAAGCTAAATTAACCTTAAGAAAACTGCTATATCAATACTACAAACAATGAGAGAAGTTCAAGTCAGTTGCATATGCAAACTAACCTTCTTGACGGCTATATCCAAAAGCTCTTTAGGACACAACATGAATAGGGTCAAAAGCAACACCTAGTGGATGTCAGTGGCGGCTCCAAGAATTTTTTCCAAGGTGTTCCTCAACAAGTATAAATTACACGATCTAATAAAAAGAAAATTTTATATATTGACAACAATCAAACTATAAGTTTATAAGTTTATTTGAAATATTAATAAAATTATTAATTATTGTTGTTTAGTTGTTTCATTAATTTGTTTATTTTTTATAAACTATAATTTGTTATATTATTGTTTCATTAATTATAAAATTATTAATTGTTGTTTAGCCTAACATAATTTAATTTGTTTGTCTTTTATAATATATTGGTTAATTAAATTATTAATTATTGTTTATTAATTTTTCCCAATTAATTATTAATTAATTAAATTATTGTTTATTAGTTGCAAATTACACTAAAAGAATCAGTCATGTGCACATTACACAATCTATGTGCTGATGTGCACATTACACTACTCAATAGACAAGCCTACTAATTAGAAAATTTCACAATCAAAATTTCAGAAATTACAATAACATTGCACTAAAAAACAATTAATTTCTCACCAAACAATCCAACACCAACACCAACACACCCACCAATGGATGGATAAGAATGAAGATAAAGCCAAAATGCCAAATTCAAAAAGTCAAAAATTTATTAAAGTTAAAGCTCCACTCGCTGAGTGCTTCAGCCAATCACTTTTTTTTTTTTTTTGACAGATGCTTTAGCCAAGTAGCCAATCACAGTTTAGTTTAGATAAAGAGTAAAGTTAATAGAGAGAGAGAGAGAGAGAGAGAGAGAGAGAGAGAGAGAGAGAGAGAGAGAGAGAGAGAGTTCGAGAGAGTCAGAGAGAAATACCTGTGCGATGGCGACGGCGACGCAGCGACTGGAACTGGGTTGATCTCCATCTTCGATGTGATGAGATGAGGCCAGGGGCGACGATGTTCGATGAGGCTTAGAGGCTGAGTGACTGCAATTGGACCAATCTCCGTCTCCGATGCGTTGAGGGGCGACGATGTCCGATGAGCAATTGTGCTGGAGCTGGGCTGATCTCCGATGCAACGAGGGGCGATTGGACCGATCTAACTTCTAAGGGGAGGCGTCCTTGCTCTGTTTTTTCTTTTTAGGTTTGCTTTAGCTTTAGCAATTTTTTTTTTTTTTTAGAAAAGCTTTAGTGATTTCTAATGTACTGAACTACTGATTTGAAGTTTCTGATCTGTATTGGGTTTTTTTTTTTTTTTTGAGAAACCGTGGGTTTGCTTCCTCTGTAATTTATTGGGCTTACCGTGGGCTTGATGTTGGGCTTGCCAGTTGCCGTCCGTTATTTTGCTCTATTACAATTTTTTTTTGTTTTTTTGTTTTTCTCGTTATTTCTTTTTCTCTATTACAATTTTTTTTTTTTTAGATTTTAGTTGAAAATTTTTTTTGGCTTTTTTTTTTGCTTGAAAGTAGAACAAATATATATATATATATATATATATTTAATTTGAGGGTGTTCCTATTTTTTTTAAGGGTAAAAAAATAAAAAAAAATTTAATTATTATATAAAAAATTTTTTTTTCAAGTCAAGGTGTTCCTGGGAACTCCCTGACTATAACGTGGCTCCGCCACTGTTTTGCATGCAGAAAACCTGAAATTTTGTAATATAATATAATATTGTAACAATAATATTGCAGAAATCTATGATGGATAGGAAAGATGACATGATTAATCATAATTGTGTGCCAAATATTGAAGTTAATACATGTAATTATTGAACCAATAAACCTCAAAGAACACACAGAGATCATAAATCGTGGGTCCACAAAAGGAAACATCATAATTCGAAACAGTAACGGCATATATGTATTTAATATTCTTTTATCTGTTTGTCTTCTGTAAGTCTTTCCACCAGTTAGAGATTTGTGTGTCGAACTCAAACTCAAACTCGAACCTAGCTAACTGACTAAAATCTTTTGAAATTTTAAGTTTAGATCTTAGACAACCTAACTACCAATTCTTAGTTAATTAAGTTAATGATTAGACAAGTTAATTAGAACAGGATTCAGATCATAAATCATGGATACACAAAAAGACACATCATGTGGAAAATGGCAAGCCTTACTTCTTGCAAACCCATTTTCACAGCCTCTGCAATACAAAACAGTAAACCCAAAATCTTAAATAAAAAACATACATATATGGCCACATACCCAGAAGAATAGTAATACCCAAACCCATGGCCAAACAACCATAAACACATGCACACATGCGATACAACTGAGAGAGAGATCGCAAGAGGGAAAGAGAGTTTCTGACCTATGATGACTGAGAGAGAGAGCTATGAGAATGAGGTTCTCGGCGGAGACGATGGCGTTGATCAGAGGCGGCGGTGGTGGCATGGTGTTGAGAGTGATAGAGATCGAGGGTTTATTTGAGAGTGAGAGTGATAGATCGATCTGATTAGGGATTAGAGATTAGGGATTTTTTTTTCTTCAATATATATACCAAGGCCTACAGCTGCGTTTTTACACATAAACACAGCTCTACAATATTCTATGGCCGTGTTTGCAAACGTAGCTTTAGGAACTTCTATGGCCGTATTTGGGAAACGCGACTTTAGGACAAGGTTTAAAGCCAAGTTTTTACTCAAAAATGCAGCTCTAAGTACTTCTATGGCCGTGTTTTCCAAACGCGGCTTTAGAACATTTTTTTTAAAAAAAAATATATGAAATTAGTCTATAGCCGCATTTTAACATCAAGAAATGCGGCTTTTGAGCTGATCTGGAGCTACGCCTTACAAACGCGGCTCAATGTTGCTGTGTTTTCCAAAAACGCAGTTGAAAGCACTCTGTAGCGGCGTTTTTGTAAACATAGCTTAAAGTTACGTTTTTTGCATTGCATACAGATGCTATCCATGATTGGTGGGCTTTAGTAGTGAAATGGTTATTTATGCCTTTCTCTTAGGATTTTTTAATCTTTCCAATCAAAAAGAGTGATACGAGTGTTAAGTACAAGAGATTACTTAATCTTACTTATCACAAACATGAGTCACAAAGCTCACTTGCTTAGTTATGCATTGAGATGCTCATTTAAGTTACAAAAGATTCAAAGTTTAGAAAATTTTGTTTCAATGGCTATCCAAAGTACACAAGTACCAATGTACACAAAACACACACACTGTTTTTGTATTTTCTGATTTTTTTTTATGAACAACAAAAATAAAGCAAAACTGAAAACAAACAAACAAAAACATGTTAAAACAAAGCATAGCATAAAACTAAACTGACTTGAAAACAAGAAAGCAAAAAACACAAGTAATGCATAAACAAAAAGAGAGGGAGAGAGAAAAAGTGACTAAATCACTTTGAGCCTTTTTCCTTCCATATCTTGGAAGAACTTTCCTTTGTGCAAGCCCTTGAACTGGAGGTAAGGGGGAAGAATTGAAACAGTTTAAGTTCGAAAGGAATATGAGGGCCTCTAGAAGTTCTTCAAGAGGAGCAAAAGAGGATGGAAACTAATTTTGGCTTCTAGATGAGATCATACTGTTGCTCTGTTGAGTGGATAACCACTTGTAGCAATTAGGTCGAGTATATCCTGTAACTCCACAGTGATGACAAAGATGCTGCTTCTTTTTTTTAGACTTTTGGTTATTACCCTTCTTAGCTCTAAGGTTTTTAGTCTCTTTCTTTCAAACTTAGGGGGTGCTCCTAAGATAGATTTGCCCTTATTTATATTCTCACTAGCTAAAACAGTTTTAACATCATCGTTCTCAGAATCAACATTATTAGCAGGAGGAACAAACACAGTAGTACTAGAAGAAGCAATATTAGGAGAAGAGAAATCATACCCCAAATCGAATCTATCAGAGGTAGATTTTTGAAAGCTAAGCATCTTATCAAGGTTTGCACTGGAATTCCTCTCCAATAGGGCTCTAACCTGAAACAACTCTTCTTTAAGATTTTTGGTCCTTTCAACCAAGAAGTTGTTTTCAAACCGTAGTGCTCCAATATCTGATTAGTTTCATCAACCTTTGTGGAGAGCTTTTCTTGATCAAGTTCCACGTCACTCAGCTTCTTGGTGGTCAGCCTATACAATTTCTCGTGCCTTTTGGAGACCTTATATAGTTTTGCATAGGCTATATAGATGTCGTCCTGCTCATCCATCTTCTCAAACTTAGATTGAAAAAAGTCTTCTTCTTCATCTACCTCTTCAACAATCCCTTCAGTAGGATTTACTGTGGCAGTAAATGCATTCAAGATTCCCTCGTCATCATTATATGTTTAGGGTTGTAAGAAAAGAAACCCTACACAAATAACTTGAATATGTGTGAAAAATAGACCTGGAAATCTGATTTTCGTAATCCTCAATAGATAGGTTATTTGTCAAGTTGCTGTTGAACATCGGGCTAAAAACTCCTTTTAAACCTTGATAGATGCAATTTGTCGAGCTATCTATCGAGCTTTAAAATGCAAAATATCTTCACTTGTTTCTTGAACAGATTTGCATGGCTTTAACTCTTAACTTGAACACAATGTTGCTTGAAGACTTAAATCATCCTAGATCTACCCAATTACAAATAAAGTGCATTTTGTCAAAGGATTAGCCAATTTTAAATGACATATGTTCATAACAATTTTCACATATGTTCTAACAAAATCTATAGCTAATTTAAAAATATAAAAATATAAAACTCATGCACGTAATATCACTCTAACAACTCAGAAACTAGTCTGTTTAACCCAATAATAACATGGATAACTAAGAAGCAATCCTGATTAGCACATATTAATTTGTACATAAAAATATCTGGCTTTATCAACTAAAACAACGTAATATTGGTAAATGCATGGCAATGTGCTTCGTAAATATACAATGTGTTGCTTGAAGACTGAAATCATCTTAGATCTACTCAATTATAAATAAAGTGCATTTTGTCAAAGGATTAACCAATTCTAAATGACATATGTTCATAACAATTTCCACATATGTTCTTACAATATCTATAGCTAATTAAAAAAAAAAAAAAGAACTCATGCACGTAATATCACTCTAACAACTTAGAAACTAATCAGTTTAACCCAATAATAACATGGATAACTAAGAAGCAATCCTGATTAGCACATATTAATTTGTACATAAAAATATCCGGATTTATCAACTAAAACAACGTAATATTGGTAAATGCATGGCAATGTGCTTCGTAAATCTACAATGTGTTGCCAATGGAGTGTTGCTGCACCATCCCAATGTTCCATGCAATTTTAAATGCCAAGGACTGGCAAATCACATTTTACTTATCAAAAGAGTAAGATTTCTAAATCCAATGTGAGCTAGGGGCAAAAAAAAAAAAAAAACAGTTAATCAATCAGTGGGCTTTATGGCCAAGATAACAAACGGTTTGAAAACTGTTTCCAGAATGACTTTTAGGTATAAAGAGAAGAACCCCAATTGAGCTTTCCAATGAAAATGAGAATTGATCACAAAAACCACAAAGTTGTATCATTAAAAGATATGCCCAAAATGGTTCCAGAGACTATCTCTTGCTAAAAAGAAAGCAAAATTCTACTTTCTATAGAACTTCGAATTACAGAATTTCCACTATTAGAACAGAAATTACACTATTAGAAAATCCAAAAAAACACTAACTTCCACTCAGGCCACTCTACAATAAAGATGGCATTCTATTTTCCTCCGAATATCTTAGAAAGAGTGACAATAATTCAGTCCACTAATAATAGGGACAACTAAGCTCAGAGATTACGCTATCTTTTTATCCAAAAATTAGAATAAAGGTCATTCATGCTAGAAGACACACTTCTATGCAGCAAATGTCAAATGCCAGCAAAATTTGCTGAACAACATCATTTTAGAAAAATATTAGATAAATAGCATGTAGCTGAAAGCATTTAGCGTGAGTTTGGACAGAGGTGAAACTCACTTTCAGCTGCATTTGCGTCAAAATCAGTGGGTCTCATGCACTGTTCATAAGACCCGCAAGTACTTTTTCCAGCAAATTTTTATTAAAACTGTGTCGCACGGCACTATTTACACATTTAAGAATTATTTAGTATCAGTATTTTCAGTTTTCAGTAATAAGCAGGGGCGGAGCAAGGGGGGCAAGATAGCATGGTGACTCCTTTCTTAAATGCTTTGCCCAACATAGGAAAAAAAAAATTCAAAAAGACAAAATGTCTTGTTGTAGAAAAACAATCCTGACACGTAAAAATAAAATGGGAAAAAGCTGCATAGATCATCCCACTTATAATAGTACCACTTATTTGCTCATTGTCCAAATTTATAGCTTTTCACCATATATGAAACTTTACTGTTTAACTCAATTTTCTTCTATTATCCTTCTTATTTTTTATTATTATTTTTGTGTCTTTTTTCACCGCAATGATGGTGGTCTTAAATTGTACACTTTTTATTTTATTTTTTTTTATTATTACTATTTTTATATAGAAAAGATAAACTACCTAATGTCCCAGTACGGTATTGAAATTCTCAAACTTCCATTATCCATTTTTTCTCCTTCTTGACTTTTTAGTTTACAATTTTATAGGTTATTGCTATACTTTTTTTACTTTGATTATTAGTGAATATGCAACAGTTTCAAAATATAAAAATACTTTGAGCAAATTAAATTTGTTATGAAAAAATAAACTATAGTTTATACTTACATTAAATTTTTTATAACAATTATAGTTATTTACAATTGTTTATTTATTAGGTTATTAATATTGATTAGTTTTTTTAAGGTTATTTTAGTTTAATATTGTCTTTAAACCTTGCCCTCCCTAAACTAAAATCCTAACTCCGCAACTGGTAATAAGTGATATCTAAACAAACCCTTAGTTAGTTGTACTGTTTTTGAAACTCGAGTTCCAATCCAAAATCGAGTTTCCCAAACCTGATTAGTCTTGGATTCATCTGACGTGCATTTAAAAAAAAAAACACGTGGAACTCAAGTTCCTAGGGGATTTTTTTTTTTTTTTTTTACATGCTTGGAACTCGAGTCTCCCAAACCCGAGTTCCTGGCATGTAGATATTTTTTTTAAATGGAACTTGAGTTTACTACATTCGAGTTCCATGAGGTTTTTTTTTCTTTTAAATCCACATCAGATAAATCCAAGAGTAAATCGAGTTTGGGAAACTTGATTTTGGGTTGGAACTTGAGTTTCACAAACTCAAGTTCCAAAAGCAATCCAACTTGTCAAATGTCATAGACAAAAGGCACATGTGTCCTAGCATGTTATCTCGTGTGAGCGATCATATAATTTTTACTTTGGTACTCACTTGAGTAAATTATTAAAGTTTAGATCTTTTTTCATTCTTTTACTTCTAAAGTGGAAAAACTATACATACGCGCTCGCGCGCGCACACATATATGTTAAACAACTTCACTGCATGAATGAGCTAAAAAGTAATTTGATAAGTTTGATTTACTTTTAGAGGCTGAAAAAAAAGTCCTAATCTTTTATTTTATTTGTTCAAAAAACCTATTATTCTCTGTGAAAAAATAGTGGTTTGACAATGTTATACTGGGGCTACATGTAATCTCCAAATTTCAAGGATGATTAGATTAGAATGCACTTTTGTGAAGACTGCATCTAGTTATGATTGATTGAATGGGTTTAAAATTTCAAACCCTATGGCGGCTTTAGAAATTCTTTTCAAACTAGTCATTGAAAAAAATTAAATTAAAAAAATTAATGATAATAAAACTTTTTTTTTTTGAGAAGGTAATAATAATAAAACTTGAATATATTAACATTAGAAAATAAAAACATATGCAAATAAATAAAGTTTCAAAATTTTCTTTCACAAGTTTTCATATTTTGAAATCATTGTATGATATGATATTTTCACTATTAATGTTATCAGCTATATCTTTTTCAATGTATACAACCAAGCAATTACTAAGTTAGTAACCTCTCATTCAATTACTAATATATTGCCTAAATAAGTACTAATATAAACAAAATGCATTATCTTTTTGAAAATATATATCACATAAATCCAACGAATTCAGCTAAAGATTAAAGCAAGCATTAACAGACTAGCTTTTTAAAAAGTGTACATTTTTTATATATAAAAATTTAGCGATTTTAAAATATGTCATTTAAAAACACAATTTAAAAAAACACAATTAAACATTTGATTTGAGATTTTAGGCTAATTTGTTTGTTTGGGCAATTTTTGAGAAGTGCTTTGTCTATAACATTTTTGCAACACTTTCACAACAAAACCTAAGTGGTAAGTTTTTACTGGTTCTAATTTGAACTTACCATTGAAATTTGAAATGATTTATTTTTTACTGCTATTTAGGATTTGTTACAAAAATATTGTGAATATTGCATTTCTTATAATTTTTTTGTTCAACATTCAATGTACCAAAATTTTGGAGAGGTTGAATTTTATTTTTAGTGGGCTCAATTGTTATTAAGAGTGTTCAAGTTTTTTTTTTTTTTTTTTAGGATGGTTAAGTTTTTTTGTTAGGTGGTGAAAATACCCATATTAATTTAAGGGAAAACATTCTATCAGGAGCTGGCGTAAAACACCAATGAGACCATGCCACGTCAGAGTTCACACGCTCATAGCTTAAAGAAACAATATAACCTCACACGCTCACAGCTTAGAAAAACATTTCACGCTCACAGCTTCCTCTGCAAGTTCACGCCATTCCTCTGCTTCTTCTCTTCCTTCACGCCGAACTTCCACCACCACCACACAGATTGTCGGAGCAGAACGATTTCAAAGAAGTTCTCGCCATGCCCTCTGCTTCCTCCTCTGGGGTTGTGCTGTCCATTGCTTGCCCAAACTTCCTTCACACCACACAACAGAGCTCACCGCCACAGAGTTCGCCGGAGCTTTGCATGCAGCTTGGAAACAAACCGGAGCCACCGTGAGCCACTATCCAAAGTTTTTTTTTTTTTCATGATTTTCCCTTTTTCCCAATTTGGATTTCGAATTATTTTGATGGGTTTTTTTTGTTTTCTGATTGCTGTACGTAGAGGCTACAGCAAAAACTTTAGTTGAAGGTTTATTTGCTGCTGGAGATGTACAAGTAATCCTCTCTAGAGTTAGCTTTTTTATTTCTTCAGTTTTCAATTGGTCCTGGACTTGTCAAGACTTATTGTGTCAATTCAGATACCTTACCCAATACTCTGGTCCAAATGTTGCAACAGTTCAACTAGTGGTCATCTTATTGGTTCAGAAATTGTATTGATTATATATGTTGTGTCTAATAATACCGTTGTCATTGTTGTTTTAGTGTTGGGAATACTCATTTGTTGTTCCAATTAATTCTAATGAATAGGTGTAACATAGGTTCTAATTTTTAATTTTTTGGTTTTGTTATGCATTTGTTTTAGTGTTACTTTATATGGTTGTATATTCAATATTTTCTAAGATAACCATTTCTTTAGGCATTGAATAAGAATTGCAGTCTATTTATTTGTTTAGTCATTGAACAATTTGTCAACTGAATTAGATGTAAACAATGGGTACCATTCTATAGGCCTAAACTTAAATTGGAAATCAATTTAATATATAGAACGAAGTTGTTTAAGCATTGTATCTACCAAGTTGTTTATGCTGTCTTGTTTGTTGTGTATGGCTCTTCTATGGCAGCTCAATGCTCAAGTCCATGGCATAAGGTGTAGGAGATGATTTATCATTTAACGTAGATTAGGCAAAATTTTATGCTTGACTAAATTGAATCTGATTCTTTTTTTGGGTTGGTAGTTATCTAACCCATTTGTTGAAGATTCAAAACAATGTTACTTCTTGTATGATAGGATTTCTAAATTGTTTGATTTCTTTTATAAAAAGAAAAAAAAAATTGCTCCTAATCTATATTAGAGAAAGGAAATGTAAGTAAAATGTTTCCTATATATATTTCTTTCACTTTTTCATGTTTCTTTAATTTTCAGTTTGTGTTTCATTTTTTTTTTTTTTAACCTTGACTTAAAGTTTTGGATTTGCTTTTCTTGGGATCTTGTTCAATTAGTAATCCAACACTGAAAAGTTATATATTTTTAGTCTCTATATTAGTTCAACCACGAAATGAAACTAATTGAATGAGAATCTTGCAGGCTATTTATTTGTTTAGTTATAGCCTTGTCAATTTGTCCACTAAATTAGATGTAAACAATGGGTACCACTCTAAAAGCCTAAAATTGAATAGGAAATCAATTACTAAATGTTGGATTGGAAGCAATATAGAGAATGAAGTTGTTTAAGCATTGTACCGCTAGGTTGTTTATGCTATCCTATTTGTTGTGTATGTCTCTTCTATGGCAGCTTAATGCTCAAGTCCATGGCATCTAATGGTTCCCTCCCATTGTTCCTTAGTTCCCTCCCTATTTGTAATTAATTTCATCTTTCTTCTTTTTTGCTGTCTTTTTAATTTTTTGGACTGCTTTGTGCTCTTTGATTATAAGGTAGATTTTTATATATACATCTTTCTTACTAATTATATATATGATGTCCTGTTTGTTTATGCTGTCATGTTTGTTGTGTATGTCTCTTGTGCTCTTTGTGCTCTTTGCATGAGGTAGGTTTTTTAAAAATTGTGTGTTTGATCCATAAAAGATTCCGATAAAGATGATGAACTCAATAGAAGATAACATATGTTTTAGCAAATTTGTTTAGATGCATGATTGGCTATTTTAGTACATCTAATGCTAAATTTGCTATATGGTTCATTGGTGTCTTTAAAGGAACTTTACGTAAATTTTTATTTAATGAACTGGCTAAAAGTTCTCATTTCAATTTTTCAGGATGTGGAAGACCAAAAGCAGCTAGCAAATGTTTGGCAAAGGACTAGAGATCTTGGTGTCTGCAGCTATTAAATAGTTCTCTCTTTGGAAATTTATAATCATTTTGGCTAAGATTACTGCCTGGTTTGGAACAAGGTCTGGAGTTTAAACGTGCCGCCGAAAGTCTGTCTTTTTTTATGGAGAGCATGCTCCAACTGCCTCCCAACTAAGGAAAATCTTCATCGGTGTCAAGTAAGGGTGGAGACGAGATGTGAGATTTGCAGTCACCAATCTGAAACTATAAGCCATATATGGTGGGAGTGCCCATTTGCATAAACCGTGTGGGCCTTGTTTGTATACTGTTTCTACATTAATGAAAGATTTCTATCGTTTTGAACTCTTAAAAAATTGAAGAAAAAACTGATTATGATTAATATTACGATTGTTAGTAAGATCTATAATGAGAAAAATTTGATAAATGTTTAGCACAAAAATATTACGATTGTTTCTCAAGCTTCTTCTCTTTTTGAGGAACAAGCCTCAAGCTATTAGAGCATCCACAGCAGTGGAGCTAAAATTTTAGCAATTTAGCTCCACAAAAAGTTACTTTATCTATTTTACCTATACACTTTACACAACATGCTGCAGCAGTGGATCTATTTTAACTTTTAACATAATAAAATAATATAATCATTACAATAAAATAATATACCTCCTACAATAAAATAATATATCTAACTACTAAAAAATATTCACAGAATTACAACCAAATCTACCATCAGTCACCGCCACAACCACCAGTCCAAACCGAAATCTCCAATCTACCATCACCCACACCCACACCCACACCCACACCCACAACCGCCACAACCACCAGTCCACAGCCAAAAAAAAAAAAAAACCAACCGAAATCTCCAATCTACCATCAGTCACCGCCACAACCACACCCACAACCGCCATAACCACACCCACAACCGCCACAACCACCAGTCCACAGAAAAAAAAAAAAAAAAAAAAAAAAAAAAAAAAAAAAAAAAAAAAAACCAACCGAAATCTCCAATCTACCATCAGTCACCGCCACAGCCACAGCCACAACCACAGCCATAACCACCAGTCCACAACAAAAAAAAAAAAAAAAAAAAAAAACCAACCGAAATCTCCAATCTACCATTAGTCACCGCCACAGCCACAGCCACAACCACCAATCCACAACAAAAAAAAAAAAAAAAACCAACCGAAATCTCCAATCTACCATCAGCCATACCCACACCCACACCCACACCCACACCCACAACCGCCACAACCACCAGTCCACAGCAAAAAAAAAAAAAAAAAACAACCGAAATCTCCAATCTTCTTCCTCAACCCAGACCAAAATCGGCGTGGGTCTGATCGGCGAAAATCCAAACCAATAAATCGGCGGCTAGGGGCCTGGGCCGGTGACGTTGAGGCCGGCGGAGGCGTGGCTTTGATCGGCGAAAAACAAAATGAGGCTGTGAGAGAGAGCTTCAGGTGGAGAGAAATTGACTGTGAGAGAGAGGTGAAAGGAACTGAGAGAGAGCTTGAGGTGGAGAGAAATGAGAGTGACCGTGAGAGAGAGAGAGACAGAGGCGTGAAATAAAAGAAAAAAAAAATCAACTTATATTATTTTAATCAGACAGTTGAATAAAAAATTAATTTTTTTTATAGCTTTGAGCTACAGTGCTCATGTATAGATACATGAGCACTGTAGCAATTCATCTAAAAAGTTTACCTATACCTCCACTGCTGCAAGAAGATTTTTGGTGTTTTGGTGGAGCTAAAATAGCTATATAGCTATTTAGCTCCACTGCTGTGGGTGCTCTTAAAAATGAGCAATATTAGCAATATTAGTAATGAAGGGTTGTCAACTTAAATGGCCCAGCAAAAGATATTCTGGTTTAACAGGGGTTTCTAGTTTCTACTTTGTAGTCCTGAACTCGGAAGTGAACTGCTTAAAGGACAAGCTTCTAGTCATGGCAAATTTCCAGTTGTAAGTGATTTGAAGTCATTTTTGCCTTAAGGCCCTTGTAAACATAATGGTCGCAAAGAATTCTTTACCAGAGATATATATTCCTACTTTATAATTTATACACACAACACAAGTGTGGTTTTTGAAAACTAAGCTGTGTCATCTTAAGCGCTGTTTATGTAAAAAGAATCTTAGGCCAAACGACTCAGCAATCAAAATCACAATCCATCATTAGTCAAACAATCACAATGCATAAAATACGATTGCCTTTATCTACCTTGCTCCCTCATAGACTCATAGCTGCAACTTAAATTTGCAAGCAATTTTAGTCAAATGAACCCAATATGAAGATATCATCACACACTCATTTACACAATACATCTAAAAAAGCAGGCGCTTTCACTTAATCTGAAACACAAGGAAGCAGAGGTCCAGGCGTGAGCTTTTGTTTGAGGGCTGCTTTTCTTTCTTCGCTCTGTTTGGAGGGGGGGTTTAAGTGTGAACTTAATGTTTTCCACGTGGCGATTTTTTATTGGCTGGCCACCTCATTACTTAGCGCCGCCACTGACCTGCCCAAGCTACAACCTGTACTGGCATCTTCTGATTGATGGAGCGACGGATAATAATTTTCAGGCTTTATGGAAATGTTAAACTAATTAAAAAAAATGATTTTAGAGTTCACAATAATTTATCATTTTATAAAAAAATTTTAAAAATTGAAAAAATTTTGACAATTTTTGAAAATTTTTGAAATTTTTTTTTCAAAAATAGATAAGTTAATGTGTGTCTTTAGGGCACATATTAACTGGACCCTTTAAAAAAACATTTTGTGTATCAATCATGGTTGAAGAAAAAGACAAACACAAATAATGACATTAATCCAAACACGTCAAGAAAAATAGCTTTAACAAATTTCCTTGTTTCTTTTGTTTGGGTATCATATAATTTCATCACATGACCTTAGTTTTTTTCGCTGAATATCACATGACCTTATTTGCGTGTACGATGGGCTACCACAAACATGTCCAAAAGAGGATATGTACGAGGATGACCTCAATTGGATGTATTTTAACGAGGTATGTCCTAAATCTTTTGTTCCGGTTTAGTTCTGTCTATAGAATTGTCTTTTACCAATAAAGAAGAGATTATTTGAGATTCTTATGGACATAAAAGAGGTTATTTGGACATATCAGCTTATTTGTTACATACGATATAAAAAAAATATAGTTTTTTTTTTTTTTAATATAGATTTTATGCTAAACGATGTGACCAAAATCCAAAAACTAAAAACTAACTTATTTAAAAAAATATATATAAAAATTGGAACAAAAAGCCAAGAGCTAAAATTATCCCCCCATCTAATTGGGACTTTCCTACCTAAGAATTTTGTAAACCTTGGATTTAGATGGCACATATAATAACTAATCATGTCAAATCTTATGGTAAGCTTTTTCAAACAATGAAGATAAACTCAATTGTATATTAGAGATACGTATATCTTGTTGGCAAGCTTGTCATAGACGGAACCATATAGAGGCTGAAGGGGGCTGCGGCCTCTCCCCAATTTTTTTTTAAAATATTAAATAGTAGTTATATATTAAGATTTTAGAAAATAAGCCCAAAAAAATTTATATTTGCCCCCCCTCAACTTCGAATCCTAGTTCCATCTTGTCATGTTCCATTTAGGCTTTTACCGCCATTCGATTGTGAAGTGGACTTTGAGCTGTAAATGAGTTAGAATTATCTCCATTTCTGCGCTTCATAACTCATGGCTGAGTTCGTTTTTACTGTAATTAATTGAGAGCATTGCTTAGCATGCTGAAGAAACTTTGTCTATCACATACCATATGTAACAATATATTAAATTTGAAAGCTCAGTTTTATAAATTAAATAAAAAAAATTAGAACCTCAATCAAGAATCTAAAATTTGATTATAATTACGTTTTAATTTTTTGTCAAGTGTCATTTTAATTATTCAATACTTTTATGCTAGGTATCTTTAAATTTTAAATACATTCTCATTTTATGCTAAGTGTCATTCTAATTTTATATTAATTATATTTACATATAAGTTCATGTATTTAAACTCAGATGTTTGAATTATAAGTTAGTTTGGAGAATCAATTCCAAACTTCCGGACCTAGTTTTGAGCTTTTTTTTTGAAACTTTTATGTAATTAGTGTAACTTATTGGGATAAGGACATAATAAAAATAATGTTAGCAATAAGGTCATAAAAATTTGATTTGATTTAATTATAATTTGCCACCTTAATAGATTATGAAAAAATTCCTATGTCCCTAATATTGATTTTCTTTTTTAAACAAATCTCCACTAACGAAAAGAATTTTAAATGACTGCTTACTTTTTCTTTTCTATTCTTCCATTCACATGTTTTATTTTCTTTCATTTTCAAGAGAGCAAAGAGCCAAAGACTTCAAAGGATTAGAAAATTGTCAATCTATCCAAATGTTACGTACTTTGTAGTTGGTAGGTTGCTTAATGCTAGTTGTTAATAACTTGTTATAGATATTAATCTTTATAAAAAAAAAATTAATATTATAGATATGAATCAGAAAAAATCTTTTTTTTTTTTTATAAACATATAGGACAAAATAAATAAGAAAATGATTACACTCACCGACTAAGCACTCGGAACATTGAATCGTCACATAAAATATTGAACAAGTACCCTCTATTATTGAATATTTGATATATCCTTTTCGGATGGTACGAGTATGAGAGTGACACATTTATTAATTTGATGAGATTTTAATCTTAATCAACCTATATGTACATATGGCGTGTGTTTCATAGCAGTTTCATCAATCAACAAAAATATAAAATGAACTGGCTCAAAAAATAAATGTAATATGTACTTCCATATGGAGTTGGGTATATTTTTTAATTTTTAGAAAATAATAAGCGAAGCATTTATTGATGAATACAATATGTTTGGAATACAGCATCCAAACATCATAATCTATGGAAGAAATTGTTCTTCTAACATGGGAATGAGAAAGTTGGTTGCCCTCCCTCATCAGCAAATAATTATACCGTTGTAGCGAAGACGTTAAAACATGAATCCTAATAACTTTTTATATATTTGATATTTTGAAAATCTTCCGGTTGGATTATATGTTTTATATATTCCAAACATGTATACCGAATTTCACGCCATTGAATGTTATTTACTATTTAATCCATAAACCCCATTTTTTTGTATATGTTTAAAATACAAAAGCTTAAAATATACACATTTGTAGAAGATATGTTTAACAATATTTGGTTGGAGCGAAATTTGGTGTGCATGTTAAAAATATAAAGAACATATAATCCAATTATAAAATTTCAAAATATCAACCCAATAAAAAGTTATTAAATAATATAAGATTGTCAAAAGTTACATTTAGTGTAACTAAATCAAACTCTTTGAATAAGTCAAATGACTTGAATATTAATAAAACAAAATTCGAGTAAAATCAAATGACTTGTACATTTTATTTACTTTCTCTAGTTGTATTTGATGAAGCACAAGCTCGTCAATCACAATGAACGCGTCTAGATGAAGCCAAACCCTTGTTTCTGCGGATATGGAATTGGCAAGGTTATTTCCTTAGTGTGGTCACCAGTATGGTGCCTGTCACAACGCCTCCAATGCCAAAGTTAGTATATGGAACTGATGAAGAGAAAATGATATAGCAAATCAACAATAAGTATTTCTGAGTATGTCTATGTATCTTCTGTTGGTACTTTTGAGGGCCTTATATATGTTTCACAGCTTTTAGCCGTTGTGGTAGTTATTGTGGTTTTAATGCCTCTTTGGGTAATGCCTTATGCTTAATAATGTGGACTTAAATGGGCATCCAACGGTCCATAGAGCTGTTCTTGTAACCGCTCGAGACATTATTGCTGGTATTGAATGATTTGGATACCTTCGTTAATGATGTGGACACATGATGGGCTCATCTTGGGAAACTGCCTCGTCTATGACGTTGATCTTGTCTATGGGAGTTGAATTCATCACTCCTATCAGCTGCCCTCGGATTCTGTGGTCATCATAAAGTGTTAATAAGGGTCATAAAATTTGAAAGGTCCATGGGCTGCATATGACTCTTGGGATTTCGCTCCGCATTAATTGTATAGTGGAGGTATCGCACGTGTCGTGGCCACGTGGCTCATTTTAATTAAGGGAGTTAATGCTCTAGTTGCATGACCCTTGGGTTTCCCACTAAATTTCAGTTATTTGGGCTTTTGGTTTTAAAACTTCTCCTCCCTTCATTTTTCCTTTTTACCTTTTCAAGTTCCCAATCATTGCTCTATGTATTTTCTCCTCCGATTTCCATCTGCGAGTTTTCTCCGAGCTGGTGCGTGGCAGAGCTGTCTACATTTTCTGTTTGAGGTATGTCTTTCTTCTCTCCTTTCAATTCTTCTCCCTTATAGATGTACACAGTGCTGAATTTCTAATTTCTTTCTCCCTCTTCTTTTGTGTTTTTTTTGGGTTTTAGGATTTATTTTTCCTTGGCTTTTTTGGTTTTTCCATTGTTAGTGGCTCTGAGGTTAGGATAGCTTACCCTTCGATTTCTTTTCTCTTTGCGCTTTTAGGGGGGTCTTTAGGGGTTTTCCCATACCTCGAGAATTTCGTTTTTGAGGGTAACAGTTTGAGCGTTGCTTTGGCCGATTTATTGCCTTTGCTCCGTCAATCCATCAATTGGTTCGAGAATTTGGTGAAGAAGCAAGTGATGATGTCTGAGGTTAGGTCTAGTGAACTCAAGACTGGGTTATCGTCTAGTGACAACCCAGTGGAGGGAGATACAACCGTCTCTACTCTTCGAGAAGTTAGGGCTTTTTATGCCCTCAAGGAGGTGTGTAGGCTGGACACTGATACGTTGGGTAGGTTTAAAGATAGGTTCCAATTCCTATAAAATTAATTGTGAATACTATAATGTGCTTGTGAAAGATCTCACAAACAAACAAAAGAAAAAGAAAACACTAATAAACAAAGAGACAGAACCACACAAAGGAGTTATGCGATTTGATCTTAGGCCTCACTCTTTAAACAATGACCGTACATAATAAAAAAAATGATTTTTTTTAAAAATTAAATAGCAATACTACACTTCATTAGATTCTCACTCCCATGTTCTTATACCTTTATTCATAAAAAATAAAATAAAAATTAAAAAAATTAAAAAGTTCTTATACCCTTCACTCTTAGGACTCATAAAGTCTTGATTTTTTAATTCAATCACGCCTGGTACAAAGGGCCAATATATCAGACAAATGCATTTATTTATATACTAAAATTTTTCCCCAATGAGATAGTGGGTTTAATTGCTTAGATCATTTAGTTCTCATGCGTAATTTATGATGTCTTTAAAGCTACAAGCATCGGTAAAAAATGAAGGACTCCTATGTACACCTGGTGATCAAACCATATCAACAAGTGCATGCCACAAAAAGGGATGTAACAGTAAATCCCAAAATAATATGAGTCTATTCATGTAGGCTTGATCATTCATACATATAATTAAAATTATAATAAATCAATAAAAAATGAAAGCTAAATTAACCTTAAGAAAACTGCTATATCAATACTACAAACAATGAGAGAAGTTCAAGTCAGTTGCATATGCAAACTAACCTTCTTGACGGCTGTATCCAAAAGCTCTTTAGGACACACAACATGAATGGGGTCAGAAGCAACACCTAGTAGATGTCAGTTGCGGTTTTAGGAATTTTTTCTAAGGTGTTTCTCAACAAATATAAATTACACGATCTAATAAAAAGAAAATTTTATATATTGACAACAATCAAACTATAAGTTTATAAGTTTATTTGAAATATTAATAAAATTATTAATTATAGTTGTTTAGTTGTTTCATTAATTTGTTTGTTTTTTATAAACTATAATTTGTTATATTATTGTTTCATTAATTATAAAATTATTAATTGTTGTTTAACCTAACATAATTTAATTTTTTTGTCTTTTATAATGTATTGGTTAATTAAATTATTAATTATTGTTTATTAATTTTTTTCCCAATTAATTATTAATTAATTAAATTATTGTATATTAGTTGCAAATTACACTAAAAGAATCAGTCATGTGCACATTACACATTCCATGTGCTGATGTGCACATTACACTACTCAACAGACAAGCCTGCCAATTAGAAAATTTCACAAATTACAATAACATTGCACTAAAAAACATTAATTTCTCACCAAACAATCCAACACCAACACACCCACCAACGGATGGATAAGAATGAAGATAAAGCCAAAATGCCAAATTCAAAAAGTCAGAAAATTATTAAATTTAAAGATCCACTCGCTGAGTGCTTCAGCCAATCACTTTATTTATTTTCTTTTTCTTTTTGAAAGGTGCTTCAGCCAAATAGCCAATCACAGTTTAGTTCAGATAAACAGTAAAGTTAATAGAGAGAGAGAGAGAGAGACTCAAAAGATTATTTCATTTCATATTTGAGAGAGAGAGAGAGAGAGAGAGAGAGAGAGAGAGAGAAACTGAGAGACTTCGAGAGAGTCAGAGAGAAAAAGAGAGAGAAATACCTGTGCGACAACGACGGCGATGCAGCGACTGGAACTGGGTGGATCTCCGTCTCCGATGTGATGCGATGAGGCCAAGGGCAACGATGTTTGATGAGGCTTAGAGGCTGAGTGATTGCGACTGGACTGGACTGGACTGGAGCTGGACCGATCTCCATCTCCGATGCGATGAGGGGCAACGATGTCCGATGAGCAATTGCGCTGGAGCTAGGCTGATCTCCGATGCGATGAGGGGTGACTAGACTGATCTAACTTCTAAGGGGAGGCGTCGTTGCTCTGTTTTTTCTTTTTTGGTTTGCTTTAGCTTTAGTTTTTTTTTTTTTTTTTTTTTGAGAAAAGCTTTAGTGATTTCTGATGTACTGAACTACTGATTTGAAGTTTCTGATCTGTATTGGGTTTTTTTTTTTTTTTTTTTTTTAAGAAACCGTGGGTTTGCTTCCTCTGTGATTTGTTGGGGTTGCCGTGGGCTTGATGTTGGGCTTGCCAGTTGTCGTCCGTTGTTTTGCTCTGTTACAATTTTTTTTTTTTTTTCTCTTTAGTTGAAATTTTTTTTTGGCTTTTTTTTTTTTTTGCTTGAAAGTAGAACAAATAATTTTTTTTTTTTAATTTGAGGATATTCCTATTTTTTTAAGGGTAAAAAAAAAATAATTATTATATATAATTTTTTTTTTCAAGTCAAGGTGTTCCTGGGAACTCCCTAACCATAACGTGGCGCTGCCACTATTTTGCATGCAAAAAACCTGAAATTTTGTAATATAATATAATATTGTAACAATAATATTGCAGAAATCTATGATGCATAGGAAAGATGACATGATTAATCATAATTGTGTGCCAACTATTGAAGTTAATACATGTAATTAGTGAACCAATAAACCTCAAAGAACACACAGAGATCATAAATCGTGGATCCACAAAAGGAAACATCATAAATCAAAACAGTAACGACATATGTGTATTTAATATTCTTTTATCTATTTGTCTTCTCTAAGTCTTTCCACCAGTTAGAGATTTGTGTGTCGAACTGGAACTCAAACCTAGCTAGCTGACTAAAATCTTTTGAAATTTTAAGTTTAGATCTCAGACAACCTAACTACCAATTCTTAGTTAATTAATTTAATGATTAGACAAGTTAATTAGAACAAGATTCAGATCATAAATCGTGGATACACAAAAGGACACATCATGTGGAAAATGGCAAGCCTTACTTCTTGCAAACCCATTTTCACAACCTCCGCAATACAAAACAGTAAACCCAAAATCTCAAATCAAAAACATACATATATGGCCACATACCCTGAAGAATAGCAATACCCAAACCCATGGCCAAACAACCATAAACACATGCACACACGCGACACAACTGAGAGAGAGATCACAAGAGGGAAAGAGAGGTTCTGACCTATGATGGCTGAGAGAGAAAGCTATGAGAACGAGGTTCTCGGCAACGGCGATGGCGTCAATCAGAGGCGGCGGCGGTGGCATGGTGTTGAGAGTGATAGAGACCGAGGGTTTATTTGAGAGTGAGAGTGATAGATCGATCTGATTAGGGATTACAGCTGTGTTTTTACACATAAACGCAGCTCTATAATATTCTATGGCCGTGTTTGCAAATGTAGCTATAGGAACTTCTATGGCCGTATTTGGGAAACGTGGCTTCAGGACAAGGCTTAAAGCTGTGCTTTTACTCAAAAACGCAGCTCTAAGTACTTCTATGGCCGTGTTTTCCAAACGCGGCTTTAGAACTTTTTTTTTTAAAAAAATATATGAAATTAGTCTATAGCCGCGTTTTAACATCAAGAAATGCGGCTTTTGAGCTAATCTGGAGCTGCGCCTTACAAATGCAACTCAATGTTGCTGCATTTTCCAAAAACGCAGCTCAAAGCACTCTGTAGCTGCGTTTTTGTAAACGTAGCTTAAAGCTACGTTTTTTGTAGTGCATACAAATGTTATCCATGATTAGTGGGCTTTAGTGGTGAGATGGTTATTTATGCCTTTCTCTTAGAATTTTTTAATCTTTCCAGTCAAAAAGAGTGATACGTGTGTTAAGTACAAGAGATTACTTAATCTTACTTATCATAAACACACGTTACAAAGCACACTTGTTTAGTTGTGCATTGAGATGCTCATCTAAGTTACGAAAGATTTAAAGTTTAGAAAATTTTGTTTCAATGGCCATCCAAAGTACACAAGCACCAATGTACACAAAACACACACACTGTTTTTGTATTTTTTGATTTTTTTTTTTATGAAAAACAAAAATAAAGCAAAACTAAAAACAAACAAACAAAAACATGTTAACACAAAGCATAGCATAAAACTAAATTGACTTGAAAACAAGAAAGCAAAAAACACAAGTAATGCATAAACAAAAAGAGAGGGAGAGAGAAAAAGTGACTAAATCACTTTGGGCCTTTTTCCTTCCATACCTTGGAAGAACTTTCCTTTGTGCAAACCCTTGAACTGGAGATGAGGGGGAAGAATTGAAACAGTTCAAGTTCGAAAGGAACATGAGGGCCTTTAGAAGTTCTCTAAGAGGAGCAAAAGAGGATGGAAACTAATTTTGGTTTCCAAATGAGATTATACGGTTACTCTGTTGAGTGGCTAACTACTTGTAGCAATTAGGTCGAGTATGTCTTGTAGCTCCACAGTGATGACAGAGATGCTGCTTCTTTTGTTTAGACTTTTGGTTATTACCCTTCTTTGTTCTAAGGTTTTTAGTCTCTTTCTTTCAAGCTTAGGGGGTGCTCCTAAGATAGATTTGCCCTTATTTATGTTCTCATTAGCTAAAACAGTTTTAACATCATTGTTCTCAGAATCAACATTATTAGTAAGTGGAACAAACACAGTAGTACTAGAAGAAGTAATATTAGGAGAAGAGAAATCATACCCCAAATTGGATCTATCAGAGGTAGATTTTTGAAAGCTAAGCATCTTATCAAGATTTGCACTGGAAGTCCTCTCCAATAGGGCTCTAGCCTGGAACAACTCTTCTTTAAGATTTCTGGTCCTTTTAGCCAAGAAGTTGTTTTCAAACCGCAATACTCCAATAGTCTGATTAGTTTCATCAACCTTTGTGGAGAGCTTTTCTTGATCAAGTTCCACATCGCTTAGCTTCTTGGTAGCCAGCCTATACAATTTCTTGTGCTTTTCGGAGACTTTATATAGTTTTGTATAGACTGTATGGATTTCGTCTTGCTTATCCATCTTCTCAAACTTAGATTGCAAAAAGTCTTCTTCTTTATCTACCTCTTCAACAATCCCTTCAGTAGGATTTACTGTGGCAGTAAATGCATTCAAGATTCCCTCGTCATCATTATATGTTTAGGGTTGTAAAAAAAGAAACCCTACCCAAATAACTTGGATACGTGTGGAAAATAGATCTAGAAATCTGATTTTTGTAATCCTCGATAGATAGGTTATTTGTCGAGTTGCTGTCGAACATCGGGCTAAGAACTCCTTTTAAACCTCGATAGATGCAATCTGTCGAGCTATCTGTCGAGCTTTAAAACGCAAAATTTCTTCACTTGTTTCTTAAACAGATTTGCATGGCTTTAACTCTTAACTTGAATACAGTATTGCTTGAAGACTTAAATCATCCTAGATCTACCCAATTACAAATAAAGTGCATTTTGTCAAAGGATTAGCTAATTCTAAATGACATATGTTCATAACAATTTCCACATATGTTCTAACAAAATCTATAGCTAATTAAAAAAAAAAAAAAACTCATGCACGTAATATCACTCTAACAACTCAGAAACTAATCAGTTTAACCCAATAATAACATGGATAACTAAGAAGCAATCCTGATTAGCACATATTAATTTGTACACAAAAATATCAGGCTTTATCAACTAAAACAACGTAATGTTGGTAAATGCATGGCAATGTGCTTCGTAAATCTACAATGTGTTGCTTGAAGACTGAAATCATCCTAGATCTACCCAATTATAAGTAAAGTGCATTTTGTCAAAGGATTAACCAATTCTAAATGACATATGTTTATAACAATTTCCACATATGTTCTAACAAAATCTACAGCTAATTAAAAAAAAAAAGAACTCATGCACGTAAAATCACTCTAACAACTCAGAAACTAATCAGTTTAACCCAATAATAACATGGATAACTAAGAAGCAATCCTGATTAGCACATATTAATTTGTACATAAAAATATCCGGCTTTATCAACTAAAACAACGTAATATTGTTAAATGCATGGCAATGTGCTTCGTAAATCTACTATGTGTTGCCAATGGAGTGGTTCCTGCACCATCCCAATGTTCCATGCAATTTTAAATGCCAAGGACTGGCTAATCACATTTTACTTATCAAAAGAGTAAGATTTCTAAATCCAATGTGAGATAGGGGCAAAAAAAAAACAGTTAATCAATCAGTGGGCTTTATGGCCAAGATAACAAACGGTTTGAAAATTGTTTCCAGAATGACTTTTAGGTATAAAGAGAAGAACCCCAATTGAGCTTTGCAATGAAAATGAGAATTGATCACAAAAACCACAAAGATGTATCATTAAAAGATATGCCCAAAATGGTTCCAGAAACTATCTCTTGCTAAAAAGAAAGCAAAATTCTACTTTCTATAGAACTTCGAATTACAGAATTTCCACTATTAGAACAGAAATTACACTATTAGAAAATCCAAAAAAACACTAACTTCCACTCAGGCCACTCTACAATAAAGATGGCATTCTATTTTCCTCCGAATATCTTAGAAAGAGTGACAATAATTCAGTCCACTAATAATAGGGACAACAAAGCTCAGAGATTACGCTATCTTTTTATCCAAAAATTAGAATAAAGGTCATTCGTTAGCTAGAAGGCACACTTCTATTCAGCAAATGTCAAATGCCAGCAAAATTTGCTGAACAACATCATTCTAGAAAAATATTAGATAAATAGCATGCAGCTGAAAGTATTTAGCATGAGTTTGGCTAGAGCTGAAACTCACTTTCAGCTGCATTTGCATCAAAATCAGTGGGTCCCGTGCACTGTTCACAGGACTTACAAGCACTTTTTTCAGCAAATTTTTCATTAAAACTAGGTCGCACGGCACTATTCACACATTTTAAAATTATTTAGCATCAGTGTTTTCAGTTTTCAGTAATAAGTGATATCCAAACAAACCCATAGTTAGTTGTACTGTTTTTGAAACTCGAGTTCCAACCCAAAATCAAGTTTCCCAAACTCAATTTACTCTTGGATTCATCTGACGTGCATTTAAAAAAAAAAACACGTGGAACTCAAGTTCCTAGGGGATTTTTTTTTTTTTCACGCTTGGAACTCGAGTCTCCCAAACCCGAGTTCCTGGCATGTAGATATTTTTTTTAAATGGAACTCGAGTTTACTACATTCGAGTTCCATGAGGTTTTTTTTTTTTTTTTTTTTTTAAATCCACATCAGATGAATCCAAGAGTAAATCGAGTTTGGGAAACTTGATTTTGGGTTAGAACTTGAGTTTCACAAACTCAAGTTCCAAAAGCAGTCCAACTTGTCAAATGTCATAGACAAAAGGCACATGTGTCCTAGCATGTTATCTCGTGTGAGCGATCATATAATTTTTACTTTGATACTCGCTTGAGTAAATTATTAAATTTTAGATCTTTTTTCATTCTTTTACTTCTAAAGTGGAAAAACTATACATACACGCTCGCGCGCGCACATATATGTTAAACAACTTCACTGCGTGAACAAGCTAAAAAGTACTTTGATAAGTTTGATTTACTTTTAGAGGCTGAAAAAAAAAAGTCCTAATCTTTTAATTTATTTGTTCAAAAAACCTATTATTCTCTGTGAAAAAATAGTGGTTTGATAATGTTATACTGGGGCTACATGTAATCTCCAAATTTCAAGGATGATTAGATTAGAATGCACTTTTGTGAAGACTGCATCTAGTTATGATTGATCGAATGGGTTTAAAATTGCAAACCCTATGGCGGCTTCAGAAATTCTTTTCAAACTAGTCATTAAAAAAGATTAAATTAAAAAAATTAATAATAATAATAAAACTTGAATATATCAACATTACAAAATAGAAACATATGCAAATATATAAAGTTTCAAAATTTTCTTTCACAAGTTTTTATATTTTGAAATCATTGTATGATATGATATTTTCACTATTAATGTTATCAGCTATATCTTTTTCAATGTATACAACCAAGCAATTATTAAGTTATTAACCTCTCATTCAATTACTAATATATTGCCTAAATAAGTATTAATATAAACAAAATACATTATCTTTTTGAAAATATATATCACATAAATCCAACGAATTCAGCTAAAGATTAAAGCAAGCATTAACAGACTAGCTTTTTAAAAAGTGTACATTTTTTATATATAAAAATTTAGCGATTTTAAAATATGTCATTTAAAAACACAATTTAAAAAAAACACAATTAAACATTTGATTTGAGATTTTAGGCTAATTTGTATGTTTGGGAAATTTTTGAGAAGTGCTTTGTCTATAACATTTTTGCAACACTTTCACAACAAAACCTAAGTGGTAAGTTTTTACTGGTTCTAATTTGAACTTACCATTGAAATTATTTATTTTTTACTGCTATTTAGGATTTGTTAAAAAAATATTGTGAAAATTGCATTTCTTATAATTCTTTTGTTCAACATTCAATGTACCAAAATTTTGGAGAGGTTGAATTTTATTTTTAGTGGGCTCAATTGTTATTAAGAGTGTTCAAGTTTTTTTATTTTTAGGATGGTCAAGTTTTTTTGTTAGGTGGTGAAAATACCCATACTAATTTGAGGGAAAACATTCTATCAGGAGAGCTGCCGTAAAACACCAATGAGACCACGCCACGTCAGAGTTCACACGCTCATAGCTTAAAGAAACAATATAACCTCACACGCTCACAGCTTAGAAAGACAAACACAAATAATGACATTAATCCAAACACGTCAAAGAAAAATAGCTTTAACAAATTTACTTGTTTCTTTTGTTTGGGTATCATATAATTTTATCACATGACCTTAGTTTTTTTTGCTGAATATCACATGACCTTAGTTGCGTGTACGATGGGCTACCATAGACATGTCCAAAAGAGAATATATCCAAAAGAGGATATGTATGAGGATGACCTCAATTGGATGTATTTTAACGGGGTATGTCCTAAACATTTTGTTCCTCTTTAGTTCTGTTTATAGAATTGTCTTTTATTCCTCTTTAGTTCTGTTTATAGAATTGTCTTTTACAAAAAATAAAAAAAATAAAAAAAAAAAGTGATTATTTGAGAATCTTATGGACATAAAAGAGGTTATTTGGATTTAGATGGCACATATAATAACTAATCATGTCAAATCTTATGGTAAGCTTTTTCAAACAATGAAGATAAACTCAATTGTATATTAGAGACACGTATATCTTGTTGGCGAGCTTGTCATAGACGGAACCATATAGAGGTTGAAGGGGGCTGTGGCCTCCCCCAAATTTTTTTTAAATATTAAATAGTGGGTATATATTAAGATTTTAGAAAATAAGTCCAAAAAAATTTATATTTGCCCTCCTCAACTTCGAATCCTAGTTTCATCTTGTCATGTTCCATTTAGGCTTTTACCGCCATTCGATTGTGAAGTGGGCTTTGAGCTGTAAATGATTTAGAATTATCTCCATTTCTGCGCTTCATAACTCGTGGCTGAGTTCTTTTTTACTGTAATTAATTGAGAGCATTGCTTAGCACGCTGAAGAAACTTTGTCTATCACATACCATATGTAACAATATATTAAATTTGAAAGCTCAGTTTTATAAATTAAATAAAAAAAAAATTAGAAGCTCAATCAAAGAACCTAAAATTTGATTATAATTACGCTTTAATTTTTTGTCAAGTGTCATTTTAATTATTCAATACTTTTATGCTAGGTATCTTTAAATTTTAAATACATTCTCATTTTATGCTAAGTGTCATTCTAATTTTATATTAATTATATTTACATATAAGTTCATGTATTTAAACTTAGATGTTTGAATTATAAGTTAGTTTGGAGAATCAATTCCAAACTTCCGGACCTAGTTTTGAGCTTTTTTTGAAACTTTTATGTAATTAGTGTAACTTATTGGGATTAGGACATAATAAAAATTGTAAGGTCACAAATCAAGCCTAGATCCCGAATCTCATGGTTGAAATATGGGGATAAGAACACCAAGTTTTTCCATTCTAAAGCCTCACAAAGAAGACGCACAAACTTTATCCAAGGAATCCGAACTGAAGAAAATACTTGGGTGGAAGATATTGATGACATTGCGGAGGTTGCAGTCCACTATTTTGAGAATATGTTTTCAGCAGGAGATTGTGACCGATTGGTGGAATGTCTTACTGCTGTCCATCACAGAATAACCCCTGAGATGCAAGAAATTCTATCCAGTGAATATACAGCGGAAGAGATCAAAGCGGCGTTGTTCCAAATGGGACCAACAAAGGCTCCTGGACCAGACGGTATGAATGCTCTTTTTTACCAAAAATTTTGGCATATAGTGGGTGATAATGTAACACATGCTGTGTTGGATTTTTTGAAGTATGGAAATATGGAACCTGATGTTAATTTTACTCAAATTGTTCTTATTCCTAAGATAAAGTCCCCAGAAAAAATTTCTGATTTTAGACCTATAAGCCTCTGCAATGTAATTTACAAAATCATCTCAAAAGTCCTAGCAAACAGACTAAAGCAAATCCTCCCTCAGTTGATATCTCCCACTCAAAGTGCTTTTGTCCCTGGCCGCCTCATCACTGATAATGTCTCAGTGGCGTATGAAGTGCTACATGCTATGCATAGTCGTAAAAAAGGCAAAAAAGGATCCCTTGCACTAAAACTGGACATTAGCAAAGCATATGACCGGGTTGAGTGGGCCTTCCTTAGAGGTGTTATGGCCAAGATGGGCTTCCCTGAGACTTGGATTGATCGGGTAATGTGTTGTGTGTCTACTCCTTCTTTTTCAGTGTGCATTAATGGAAAATCTTTTGGTAATATTAAACCATCTAGAGGGATCCATCAAGGAGACCCTTTATCTCCTTATTTGTTTCTTCTATGTGCAGAAGGATTCACTTCTCTCCTTGCTCAAGCTGAGACAGAGGGGCAGATTCATGGGGTCTCAATATCTCGTCGAGCACCATGTATTACTAATCTGTTATTTGCAGATGACTCTCTCTTATTTTGCCGAGCCACTCAAGAAGAGGTACAAGTGATAATGAAGATCTTGAAATTGTATGCGTCAGCTTCCGGGCAATGCATAAATTTTGAGAAATCATCTATATACTTCAGTAGCAATACTGTTGCGAGGCAGAGGGATTGGATAAAAAATAGCCTGGGGGTGAAGGAAGTTGTCAGATTTGAATCATATTTAGGCCTCCCTACTTTAGTTGGCCGTTCAAAATACCAAACCTTTTCCTATCTCAAGGATAGGGTTTGGAAAAAACTCCAAGGTTGGAAGGGCAAGTTGCTTTCCAAAGCGGGGAAGGAGGTCCTTATAAAGGCAGTGGTTCAATCAATCCCGACTTACACAATGGGGGTGTTTCAATTACCTGTGAAGCTTTGCAATGAGCTTAATGCTATGTGTGCAAGGTTTTGGTGGGGGCAAGTGGGTAATGAAAGGAAGATACATTGGAAAAATTGGGAGTTTTTGTCAAAATCTAAGAAGGAAGGAGGGATGGGGTTTAGGGACATTAGAAGTTTCAATTTGGCCATGTTAGCCAAGCAAGGGTGGAGGTTGCTTCAAGACAAGGGGTCACTGTTTTATGACTGTTTTAAAGCCAAATATTTTCCGCGAGGTAGTTTTTTGGAAGCAGGGGATGCACCAAATAGCTCATTCGTTTGGAAAAGTATTTTGGCTGCTCAAGATATCCTAAAGAGAGGCTGCTGTTGGAGGATTGGGGATGGCTCAACTATTGGGGTCATTGAGGACAAATGGATTCCAAACTATCCAGGTAACAAGGTGCTTCATCCACCTCAGGTGGATGAGTGGGAATGGAGGGTGATGGAGTTGATTGATTGGTCTACCCGAGCATGGGATAGACAACTAATTGAGGCAAAGTTCCATAGAGATGATGCTGCTGCCATTCTCCGTATCCCATTGAGTAGAAGACACACTGCTGATACTCTGTTTTGGATTCACAACAGAGTTGGAATATACTCAGTTAAGTCCGGATACCATGTTGCAAGGAAGATGATGGCGGAAGTGAATATGCAGGGGGAATGTTCAACTGTACAGGCAGAGAGGTTAATATGGCACAAATTATGGAAACTCCATGTTCCAAATAAAATAAAGGTGTTTGGCTGGAGAGCAATCCATGATATTCTTCCCACTCGTGAAAATCTCACTCGCAGACACATTATGGAGGACAGCACTTGTGTACTTTGCAAGAGCTCAAATGAATCTGCCATCCATGCATTATGGGAATGCAGAGTGGCCCAGGATGTTTGGGCCGTGAGTGTGAGAAGACTACAAAAGGGTGTGGGGGGTCAGCAAGATGTCAGGCAACTAATGGAGGAGTTGATATTGAAGCTACATTCCGAGGAGCTGGAGGTGTTTTTAGTATTGGCGTGGTTGATGTGGTCGCAACGGAACTCTGTCATACATGGAGGTCATATACAGGATCCGTCTCGGCTAGCTAAAAGAGCCACTGAATTTCTAGAAGAATTTAGACAATCCCGTGAAAGTCTGGCTATTCAAACATCCGTTGGAAGATGCTTACGATGGGTCCCTCCTCCGCGTGATAGCTTTAAAATCAACTTTGATGCAGCAACTTTTCGGGATATCAATGCGTCGGGCTTTGGAGCAATAATCCGGAATGGTTTGGGAGAGGTTATGGCATCAATCTCAGCGAAAGGTCCACCGGTTTGTGACAGTGAGGAGGCTGAAGTGCTGGCATGTAGGAAAGCTTTGGAGTTTGCAATGGACGCGGGGTTCTCTAATCTAGTGATAGAAGGAGATAATGCTACTGTCATGAATCACTTGTCCAACTCACGTGCTGCTCAAGCTCGGCTGGGGCACTTGTATGGTGACATCCAATGCATGGCTGCAGGACTACATGTTTTATCTGTCAGCTGTGTTGCTCGTTCAGCAAATTCCGTAGCTCATTCCTTAGCCCGTTTTGCTAAATGTATCACTGATGAAATTATATGGATAGAGGAGTCCCCTCCACCTGCTTTGGAGGCTTTGTATTTTGATTCCCATTAATTAATGATAAAAACTTGTTCCCGGCTTCAAAAAAAAAAAGCCTAGACTCAAGTACGTGACAGGGCCGGCCCAAAGGGCCTAAACAATAGAATTTGTATAGAGTGGGCTTGAAGCCTAGACTTCTTGGGATGGTAGAAAACAATGGCATTTGGGCTAAGTCCACAGTTGGCGTGCAACGAGCTGGTGGAGTAATTTTAGCTTTCCTCGGATGTGGGCCGAGGAGTCTCTGTCCTTACTTCCCCTGTGCTATTTGAGAGGAAAGTCTTCTTCTTGGAAAAACCGGATCCACTCTAATGGCCTCACCCTCTCTATTTATACTCCCTATTTTTATGTTCCTATTCACGGAGCCATCAATGCGGATCTCTTTCCCATCCATTGTCTTCTTGGAAACTTCCCTAATGGCCATAATCCTGATCACCGTCCCCTCAGGGGTCACTTCCCCATTAATGCGGCCAGGTGGGTAGGTGGGAAGCCTTTAATGCGGTGGTAGCAGCTTTATGCAGAGCACTTCCCACTTGTTCTCCTCATCGGCGTCCCCTAGGGGTCATGTTGCACCTTTTGGTCCTTGTTTCCGTTGTCTGAGGCGATCCTCTCCTCGGACCCTTCTCACTTGGCCAATGACCTGATCGGTGGGCCACTGGGCTCTTAAGTTAGGTGACTCTATTCCCTCCTTGCAACCCTTTGGTGGAGTCAACGTTCTCGGACCAGGCCCAAGGCCCACTTCGGTGTCTTGACATTTCTACCCCCACAAAAATAATGTTAGCAATAAGGTCATAAAAATTTGATTTGATTTAATTATAACTTGCCACCTTAATAGATTATGAAAAAATTCCTATGTCCCTAATATTGATTTTCTTTTTTAAACAAATCTCCACGAACGAAAAGAATTTTAAATGACTGTTTACTTTTTCTTTTCTATTCTTCCATTCACATGTTTTATTTTCTTTCATTTTCAAGAGAGCAAAGAGCCAAAGACTTCAAAGGATTAGAAAATTGTCAATCTATCCAAATGTTACGTACTTTGTAGTTGGTAGGTTGCTTAATGCTAGTTGTTAATAACTTGTTATAGATACTAATCTTTATAAAAAAAAAAATTAGTATTATAGATATGAATCAGAAAAAATCTTCTTCTTTTTTATAAACATATAGGACAAAATAAATAAGAAAATGATTACACTCACCGACTAAGCACTCGGAACATTGAATTGTCACATAAAATATTGAACAAGTACCCTCTATTATTGAATATATGATACATCCTTTTCGGATGGTACGAGTATGAATGTGACACATTTATTAATTTGATGAGATTTTAATCCTAATAAACCTATATGTACATATGGCGTGTGTTTCATAGCAGTTTCATCAATCAACACAAATATAAAATGAACTGTCTCAAAAAATAAATGTAATATGTACTTCCATATGGAGTTGGGTATATTTTTTGATTTTTAGAAAATAATAAGCGAAGCATTTATTGATGAATACAATATGTTTGGAATACAGCATCCAAACATCATAATCTATGGAAGAAATTGTTCTTCTAACATGGGAATGAGAAAGTTTATTGCCCTCCCTCATCAGCAAATAATTATACCGTTGTAGCGAAGACGTTAAAACATGAATCCTAGTAACTTTTTATTGATTTGATATTTTGAAAATCTCCCAGTTGGATTATATGTTTTATATATTCTAAACATGTATGCCGAATTTCACGCCATTGAATGTTATTTACTATTCAATCCATAAACCTTATTTTTTTTGTATTTGTTTAAAATACAAAAGCTTAAAATATACACATTTGTAGAAAATATGTTTAACAATATTTGGTTGGAGCGAAATTTGGTGTGCATGTTAAAAATATAAAGAACATATAATCCAATTATAAAACTTCAAAATATCAACCCAATAAAAAGTTATTAAAAAATATAAGATTGTCGATAGTTACATTTAGTGTAACTAAATCAAACTCTTTGAATAAGTCAAATGACTTGAATATTAATAAAACAAAATTCGAGTAAAATCAAATGACTTGTACATTTTATTTACTTTCTCTAGTTGTATTTGATGAAGCACAAGCTCGTCAGTCACAATGAACACGTCCAGATGAAGCCAGACCCTTGTTTCTGCAGATATGAAATTGGCAAGGTTATTTCCTTAGTATTGTCACCGGTGTGGTGCCTGCCACAACGCCTCCAATGCCGAAATTAGTATATGGAACCGATGAAGAGAAAATGATATAGCAAATCAACACTAAGTATTTCTGAATATGTCTATGTACCTTCTGTTGGTGCTTCTGAGAGTCTTATATATGTTTCACAGCTTCTAGCCGTTGTGGTAGTTATTGTGGTTTTAATGCCTCTTTGGGTAACGCCTTATGCTCAATAATGTGGACTTTAATGGGTGTCCAACGGTCCATACAGCTGTTCTTGTAACCGCTCGAGACATTATTGCTGGTATTGAATGATTTGGATACCTTCGTTAATGATGTGGACACATGATGGGTTCGTCTTGGGAAACTGCCTCGTCTATGACGCTGATCTCGTCTATGGGAGTTGAATTTGTCACTCCTATTAGCTGCCCCTAGATTCTGTGGTCATCATGAAGTGTTAATGACGGTCATAGAATTTGAAAGGTCCATGGGTTGTATATGACTCTTGGGATTTCGCTCCGCATTAATTGTGTAGTGGAGGTATCGCACATGTCGTGGCCACATGGCTCATTTTAATTAAAGGAGTTAATGCTCCAGTTGCATGACCCTTGGGTTTCCCACTAAATTTCAGTTTTTTGGGCTTTTGGTTTTAAAACTTCTCCTCCCTTCATTTTTCCTTTTTACCTTTTCAAGTTCCCAATCATTGTTCTGTGTGTTTTCTCCTCCGATTTTCATTTGCGAGTTTTCTCCGAGCTGGTGCATGGCAAAGCTGTCTACATTTTCCGTTTAAGGTATGTCTTTCTTCTCTCCTTTCAATTCTTCTCCCTTATAGATGTACACAATGCTGAATTTCTGATTTCTTTCTCCCTTTTCTTTTGTGTTTGTTTTGGGTTTTAGGATTTATTTTTCCTTGGCTTTTTGGTTTTTCCATGGTTAGTAACTCTGAGGTTAGGATAGCTTGCCCTTCGATTTCTTTTCTCTTTACGTGTTTAGGGGGGACTTTAGGGGTTTTCCCATACCTTGAGAATTTTGTTTTTGAGGGTAACAATTTGAGCATTGCTTTGGCCAATTTATTGCCTTTGCTCCGTCAATCCATCAATTGGTTCGAGAATTTGGTGAGGAAGCAAGTGATGATGTTTATAGTTAGGTCTAGTGAACTCAAGACTGGGTTTTCGTCTAGCGACGACCCAGTGGAGGGAGATACAACCATCTCTACTCTTCAAGAAGTTAGGGCTTTTATGCCCTCAAGGAGGTGTGTGGGCTGGATGCTGATGCGTTGGGTAGGTTTAAAGATAGGTTCCAATTCTCGGAGTGAGTTAGGGTTTGTTTGCCTAATGAGGGGGATTGGGCATGTCACTTCTTTCCTAGGAGGTATGCTTCTATGAATCTGCTTTCATCTGTGGGTTAAGGTTTTCTGTCCACCCTTATATCATGGAGCTATTGGACCATTTTGGTATTACTCTTAGGCAACTTATGCCCAATTAATGGAGAATAGTGGTCAGTTGTATGGGGATATGGCTGGCTGTTACAAATGAAGGTATGCTTAAAGTAGACAAGCTCGTCTACTTGTATCGCTTGAAAGAGTCCGAGGAATATGGCTACTATGAATTGGTTCCTTGGGAGAGGAGGACCAGGATCGTCAAGAGTCTACCTTCATCTTTCAGGTATTAAAAGTCCAGGTTTTTCTTTGTGTCTAGGGACGACTTTAAGACTTCCTCTGGCGGGGTTTAGGGTGAACTCCCGAGGTTACTTCGCCGGTGGGGAACCCCAGCTTTAGGTGCGTCATTATTTCTTCTTGTTGCTTAAGTTTTGTTGTGTTTACTTCTACCGTCCTTAACCCCCTTGTTCATTTTCTCGTGCAGTTAAGAAACGTCCCAAGCTTAAGAGCAGGTATAAGGAGTAAATGGAGAAGGTAATTAAGTACGCGAAGACGATCGAGGACGGGGATGATTTGGTGGACCCAAGGACTCTCTCCTTCTATTGTCTTGATCCTGAACCTTCTACCTTTGTCTTGCGCAACCTTAAAATTGAAGGAAAAAAGAGTAAGTGTTTGGTTCATCAGTATTTGTTTTCTTGTGTGTACCTCTTTTTTTATTTTTTTTATTTTACAAGTGTTTTCCTCTTCACAAGGATGAAGACTAAGTTTAATAAGGATTTGTATGCTAAGATGAGATCAAAGAAAGACGAGCCTTTGTCCAACATTAGGAAGAAGGTGGTATGCGTCACAGGGAAGAGTCCCTCCGTCACTCCCATCGTCTCTGGCACCAAGACAACGAGGACAGCCTCTCCTGCCACCTCTATTGAAGTGATCCCCACTCCTGTTTCAAAGAAGCTGCGTTCATCTGATAAAGGGAAGGAGAAGGCTGATCCTCGTTCATCTACTGTTTGGGATAATGAGAAGCTGGCGGTGGAAAGGGCTCACGGTGTCGTCACTACCGATGACTTGAAGGTCTTCTCTGGTGTGCCCTTCAACGAGGTTGCGACTCGCCATGTCCACAAACTTGTTCAAGTAAAAGGTTTTGAACTTCTTTCTTCTTCTTTCTCCTTGTACTGACAACTTCAATTTTCTTTTCAAGTGTTGGGAGAAAGTCTTCACATTACTACCAAGTATTTCACTCAGGATGCTAAAGTGGCGTCCCTAGTATCCATGATGGAGGCTTTGGAAGCGGAGAATTCTACGCTGAAGAAGGAACTCATTGAATCTATGGGCGAGGCCACCACATTAAAGGAAAAAGTCAAGACCTTGAATGACGGCCTTTGAGCTGAAGGTCAGTTGACATTGGAAAAGGACAAATAGCTTCTGGGTGTCAAGGAGAGGATCAAGACCATTGCTGCTGATGCGGTTGAGGCTTTCCAGCAGACTGGCAAATTCAACACCGTCCTCTTCAGCTTGTACTTTAAAGGTTTTGAGCTTCTAAGGAGGTTCCTTGTCAAGCATCCCACTGGAGTGGATCTGGAGAATTTAGATTTGGATAAGGTGGACAAAGAGATGGCGGTTGACGAAACTGCTCAGTCCTCAGCTCCAGAAAGTGATGTTCCTGAGAGTGCCCCGGCCAGAGATGACGCCGCTGCTGATTCCTGAACTTATTGCTTAAAAAGAAAATTTCTCCCCCCCCCCTCTTTTTTTTAGGTGCCCCGTATGTTTTGGGCCTTTTGTAAGCTTGTTTTGAGAACAATATCTTCGGTCCAATGTTTAGGGGCGTTTGGCTTGGAAAGAACAATGATATCTACCCGTTGTTTTGGGCTTAAATTAATTTGACAATTGCATACTTGCTTGCTTGCGATTTATATTCCTGTAGTTTTCCTTTCTGCATCAATGCTTTAACAAAGAATTTTTAGTTGTGGCTTTAGATATCTTCTCGAGGGTTTCGGTAAACTGGCTGAAAGTTCAGATTCAGCCCGAGTCTTTTTCAAAAGATGCTTTTTCTTGACAATCTTCTTGATTCGTCAATAACTTACATCCGTCTAGGCGGAATCTTGTTACTTAGCCATTTTAAGAATCTTGTCAACCTCTTGGCTTCGTTAGTAACTTACATCCGTCTAGACAGAATCTTTTTACTTAGCCATTTTAGGGACCTTGGCTTCGTCAGTAACTTACATCCGTTTAGGCAGAATCTTATTACTTAGCCATTTTAGGGATCTTGTCGGCCTCTTGGCTTCATTAGTAACTTACATCTATCTAGGCGGAATCTTGTTACTTATCCATTTTAGGGATCTTGTCAGCCTCTTGGCTTCGTCAGTAACTTACATCTGTCTTGGCGAAATCATGTTACTTATCCATTTTGGGGACGACTTTTACATTACAAAATCTACACTCATTAAAACATCGGTTGAATAGTCTTTATTGCTTTTCAGGACTGAATACAATCGTCTTGTTACATTTATTGGTGTTATTTTTTCAAGTGCTCAATGTTCCATGGTCTCGGGAGTCTCTGCCTATCTAGGGTCTCTAAGTGATAGCTACCTTGTCTAGAGTAATGGACGACCCGGTATAGTCCTTCCCATGTGGGGCCGAGTTTTCCTTAGGCGGAATCTCTGGTTGCTAGAGTGACCTTGCGCAGAATGTGGTCTCCTATGTTCAATCGTCTGAGCTTTACTCTCTTATTGTAGTACTCGGCCATCTTCTACTGGTACTTTGTCATCTTGCTGGAAGCTTCTTCTCTCACATCGTCTAGACAATCCAAGTTGACTTATAGTTAGTAGTCATTACTCTTTTCGCAGAACATCTCTCACCTGATGCTAGTTATTCCCACCTCGATCGGGATAACTACCTCAGTGCCATAGGTGAGTCTGAAAAGGGTTTCTCCTGTTGGGGTTCTTGCCGTGGTCCTGTAAGCCCATAATACGTTGGGCAATTCTTCAGGTCAAGCGCCTTTTGTGTCGTTTAACTTGGCCTTAATGATCTCGAGTAGTGTCTGATTTGTCACTTCTGTCTGGCCGTTTGCCTGTGGATGCCCTGGGGATGAGAACTGGTTCTTGATCCCTAGGCCTAAACAGAAATCTCTAAAGTTTTGGTTGTCGAACTGTCGCCCGTTATCTGATATGATCATCTATGGAATTCTGAACCTGCAAATTATGTTCTTCCATACGAAGTTCTGGATTCTGGCTTCAATGATGGTTGCTAATGCCTCTGCTTGGACCCACTTTGTGAAGTAGTCAATGGCGACTAGTAGGAATTTTACCTATCCTTTACCTTGAGGTGGCGGGCCGACAATGTCGATTTTCCATTATGCAAAGGGCCAGGGGGAGGATATCGTCGTTAGCCTTTATGCTGGGAGGCGTTGAACATTCCCAAACCTTTAGCACTTGTTGCACTTCTTGACGAGCTCCCTTGCGTCCACCTGCATTGTAGGTTAAAAATAACCTATTCTGATAACTTTACTTACCAGTGATCTAGGGCTTGCATGGTCTCCGCACATTCCTTCATGAACCTCCTTTAGAATATATTTGGCCTCTTCTTCATCCACACACTTTAGATAAGGCATGGAGAAGCCTCTCTTGTATAGTGCGTCGTTCAAGATCTTGAATTTGGCTACTCTCTTCCTGACCTTCCTGGCTTCCTCGATGTCTTGAGGGAGGTGCCCATCCTGGAGAAAGGATACGATTGGTGTTATCCAGCCACTTGTACTCTGGATCGCGAACGTGGGAACTTCCTCGATGCTGGGGCATTTTTGAACTTCCATCATCAAGCCCGTGCTATTAGCTTCCTCTTCTAACGATGCCAACTTCGCAACTTTGTTTGCTAAAATGTTTTGGCTTCTAGGGATCTGTACAAATTCCACTCTATCAAATTCCTGAATCAGATGCTTCGTCAGTTTAAGGTACTTCTACATCCTTTCCTCCTTTGCTTCATATTCTTCCTTAATCTGTCCTATCACCAACTTTGAATTACTTTAGATTAGTAAGTTTTTAGCTTTGAGTGCTCTCCCGAGTCTCAGTCCTATTAATATTCCTTCGTACTCTGCTTCGTTATTGGCGGCCGGGAATTTCAGTTGAACTTCATACTTGAGCATTTCCCCGTCATGGGGGATTATGACGACCCCTACCCTACCTCTCTGTTGGGCCGACGACCCGTCGGTCTGCACTGTCCATCATTCTACCTCATTAGTGAGGTGGTCCTTTTCTGGTAGAGTGAATTCGGTGATGAAGTCTGCCAGGGCTTTTGCCTTAATGGCCATTCTAGGATGATACTCAATATCGAACTGACTAAGTTCGATCGCCCACTGGACCATTCTCCCTGCTGCTTCAGGCTTGTTCATGGATTTCTTGATAGGCTGGTCTGTCATCACCAAGGTAGGGTTCACGCGAATGCGATCTTCTCAATCCTTGGGTACTTGGCCTCTGCACCTTAGAAGGCTTGGCTAACATAGTAAACTGAGAGCTGTGTCTTGCCCTCTTCTTGAATAAGGGCTATGCTCACGGCCATGGCTGATACTGCCAAATATAAATACAAGTTTTCCCCTTCCTTGGGTGGACTCAGGAGGGGCGGATTGCTCAAGTAGCGTTTGAGCTCCTGAAACGTTGCCTCACATTCGTCAATCTAGGCGAAAGATTGCTTCAACATCTTGAAGAAGGGTAAGCATTTATTCGTCGCCTTAGAGACAAACCTATTGAGCGCCACAATCCTTCCCGTGAGTTTTTGAACTTCTTTGACGGTCTTGGGCGAGGTCATGTTAAGTATAGCCTGTACTTTTCTAGGTTTGCTTCTATCCCCCTTTGAGACACCATGAACCCCAAGAACTTTCTTGAGGCTACACCGAAAACATACTTGCTAGGATTCAACTTCATCTGGTATTCTCTGAGGGTTGTAAATGTCTCTTTCAAGTTGTCTAAATGGGTGAGTTCTTCTTTACTCTTGATAAGCATATTGTCCATGTACACTTCCATATTCCTACCAATCTGCTTACTGAATATCTTATTCACTAACCTCTTGTAGATTGCTTCCGCATTCTTCAGCCCGCAAGGCATCACCTTATAGTAATAAAGCCCTTGACTTATGATGACAGCAATTTTTTCTTGATCTTCTTCGACCATTTTTATCTGGTTGTACCCTGAAAAAGCATCCATGAACGTCAACAACTTATGTCTGGCCCTAGAGTATAACAGCTAGTCTATCCTCGGTAGTGGAAAACTGTCTTTCGGGCAAGCTTTGTTCAGATCGGTAAAGTCCACGCATATTCTTCATTTTTCGTTTGCTTTCTTTACTAATACGACATTAGCGAGCCAATCAGGATAGTAAACCTCCCAAATAAATCCTGCTAACAATAGTTTGTTAACCTCATTTGTAATTGCCTGGTTCCATTCAGGGGCGAAGACTCGTCATCTTTGCTAGTCGGGCTTTTTCTCAGGATCGACGTTCAACTTATGCTGGATGACTTTCAAGGATATGCTAGGCATGTCCTCGTGACTCCATGCGAAGACGTCCAGGTTTTCTTTGAGGAATTAGACGAGCCTTGTCCTCATGTTGGGACTTAGGGTCCGTTCGGTTGGAGGAGTGAAAAAGTGGGAGGATGAAAAATTGTGGAATGATGGAAAAGTGAAAGGATGGAAAATATTTTAGTTTTCCCTCCTGTGTGTTTGGTTGAATGGGTGGAAAAGTGAGAGGGTGGAAAACTTTTTTGTTCGGTTGGAGAGAAAAAGGGAAGGATGGAAAATGTAATTTATATAAAATGACTATTATACCCTTGTTATAAAATATATAAAAAAAAATAGATATTATTTATATTATATATATTTATATATAAGAAATATATATTATATATATTTTATATTATTTTTATTATTATAATGTAAAAATTATAATAGTGTACATATAATAGTGTAAAAATTATATATATATATATATATATATATTTGAACCCAAAATGAACCAAACAAACAATAATAAAAAGAGGAGCTTTCGGCCATGGAAACAGACATCACTGTTTGATCAACAAGAAACAATAGATAATGAGGACAAAAAAGAGTAGATCAAGTCACTTTAAAAAAAAAAAAAAAAAAAAAAAAAAAAAAAAAAAAAAAGAGAGAGAGACAGAGAAGAGGCAAATAAAGTGGTCAACATTGGTGGGTGGGAGGGGCTTTTTGGTAAAATAACTTTGATCAGGACCGATCCCCATCAAAGCACCAGTTTTCCTCCCACATTTTCCTCCCAAATTGGGAGGAAAACTTATGTGGACCCGGGAGGAAAATTTTCCTCCCTGGTTTTCCATCCACCCTATATTTTCTCTCTAAACGAACAGTGGAAAATGCCTATTTTTCACCCTTAGTTTTCCATCCCCCCTATTTTCTTTCCAAACAGACGGGGCCTTAATGTCGTCCCTATTCTTGTCGTCCTGGTTACATCTCCCTTGACCAGTTCCACTGTCTCCAAGGCTTCCACCTTATCTTCTTCTTTCTCCTTGATCACCCATTTATGGTTCTCCTTCGTAGCCAATACGGCCTGGTAACACTCCCATGCTAGGACTTGATCTCCTTTTACCTCGCCAACATCGTTCTAGGTTAGGAATTTTACTTTTAGGTAATAGGTGGATATGGCTGACTTTCATCAATTAAGTGTGGGCCTCCCAATAATCACATTGTAAGACAAGGGGCAATCTACCACCAAGAAGTCCAATTGACGAGTCAACTATCTCGGGTAGGTCCCCACTGTTACTATCAATGTCACTATGCCCTTGGGATATACTCTGTCTCCATTGAAATTGACGAGAGGGGAGTCAAATGGACGTAGTCTCCCTGGATCTAGCTTCAGCTGTTGAAAAGCAGGAAGATAGATGATGTTTACGGAGCTACCATTGTTCACGAGAATCCTCTTTGTGTTGAATCCTTCTATCTTAAGCATTATGACTAAGGGATCGTTATGAGGCTAGTTTACTCCCCTTGCATCTTCCTCGTTGAAAGACATGTCTTGGTCTGTTCGTCTCTGCTTAAATGGGGGCATCATATGAACGATGTTCACCTGCCTTTGACATGCTTTCCTGAGGGGTCTGAATGACCCTCCTGTGAATGGTCTCCTTGCAATCGTTATCTCCCCAATCACATTCTGTAGAGGTTGGGACGTGTTATCCTCGTCTTTAGGCAAGAACTCGCGCTGATTTTTGTTACCGTCCTTGAATCTGCTAGACTCCCCTTTCTTCACATACTTTTACAATTTTCCTTACCGTATCAACTCTTCTATCTGCTCTTTTAGATTTCGACAATCTTCTGTGTAGTGGCCATGGTCCTTGTGGAACCGGTAGGACTTCTTCTTGTCTCGAACGTTAAGGGATGAATGTAATAGTCTTGGCCACTTGAGGTAGTGCTCATCCTTAATCTATGTCAAAATTTTGTCAAGAGGCATAATTAAAGGGGTGAATCTTACAATTCGAGGGGTTTTTTCGTCCTTCCGTTTGTCTTCATCACTATTTCAACGACCTGGACATTTCCTTTTTTGTCCTCTACGATCGTCTTCTTTCCTTCCCTCTTTTCCTGGTGGTTGGACTCCATTATGGCTGCTAACGCATCTTCAGCATTCATATACTTTTATGCCTTCAGGAGCATCTCTGCCATCGTCTTGGGAGGATTCTTTGCAAGAGAAACCACAAACTCTCTAGTCATCTACCTCCAATGTTTCTCGAGTAAAGCGCTTCATATACGACCGCAAGATTTCTTTCTCCCCTTGCCTGATAGTCAGTAGATGGTCTGCTGGCCTCTTAGGATGCTGTCCTCCGACGAAGTGACGTAAAAAGGTGCTGCTCAACTGCTTGAAGCTATCGACAGACGAAGTTGGCAGCTTAGTGAACCATTCCATTGCAGCTCCTTTGAGAGTGGTAGGGAAGGAACGATATAGTATTTCGTCAGGAGATTACTAGAGGCCTAGTGTCATTTTGAAGGTGTTGAGGTGATCCTGGGGGTTCTTTAGTTCGTCAAACGGCTCAAGCTGAGGCAACCGAAATTTCGATGGCACCGGGCATTCTAGGACCGCTATAGTGAAGGGAGAGTCTGTTGCCCTGACCATTCTATCCAGGCTCCTGTCCATTTTCTCCTTAATGGCGTTCCTTAACTCGTCAATCTCCTTTCTCATCTCTGGAAGAAGATCCGTGTTCTATGCATCTAGATTAGTAGGCCATCGGCGATCGCTTCTTCCATGGCTACCTTCCTCCTCCTCTTGGCTGGCTTTAGATCGGTTCTCCTCCTGTTGAAGCCGTAGCCTCATTTCTTGATTCTGCCTGGTGAGCTTTTCAACGGTGGCCGCAAGAGCTTGGACTTGCTGAGCTAAGGCTGTTGAATCCTGGTTGGACTCCATTTGAATGTTGAAGCTGGTAGAAACTACGTTTTTTTATCTGAGTGCAAAAATGAGTTCTCACAGACGGCGCCAAACTGATGAAGTACAAGCTCGTCAGTCACAATGAACGAATCCAGATGAAGCCAAACGCTTGTTTCTACGGATATGGAATTGGCAAGGTTATTTCTTTAGTGTGGTCACCGGTGTGGTACTTGCCGCAACGCCTCCAACGCCGAAGTTAGTATATGGAACCGATGAAGAGAAAATAATATAGCAAATCAATAATAAGTATTTCTGAGTATGTCTATATACCTTCTGTTGGTGCTTTTGAGAGCCTTATATATGTTTCACAACTTCTAGCCGTTGTGGTAGTTATTGTGGCTTTAATGCCTCTTTGGGTAACGCCTTATGCTCAATAATGTGGACTTTAATGGGCGTCCAACAGTCCATACAGTTGTTCTTGTAACTGCCCGAGACATTATTGCTGGTATTGAATGATTTGGATACCTTCGTTAATGATGTGGACATGTGATGGGCTCGTCTTGGGAAACTACCTTGTCTATAACGCTGATCTCGTCTATGAGAGTTGAATTCGTCACTCCTATCAGTATTCAAACAACTGTTACAAGCAATTCTTATGATTCAATGGACAATATTTTCTTTACAAACCAATTTCGAATAACCTCTTCCAACCTGTTACCTAGCAACTCATAAAACCTTCCACATGCGTTGTTTGAATAAGTCACATAGTTCATATACGTAATAGTAAAGATTGGAGAAACCGAATTATACAAATACGAGTAAACTTTTGCTGAAAATGAGCCCAATTCATACTTTTATAGCACAGCTCAACTGTATAAAGAGGAGTACAAACTTGACTGTAAAAAAATACAAAACAAAACAATAAAAAAAAAAAACAAAAAAAAAAAAAAACAAACGAAGAAGGAGAGAAGGGGAGAGAGAGAGAGAGAAGAGGCTATGAACATGTGATTTTTGAAGGAGATTCCTCCAGTATTATTTTAGCCACTGAAGAAGACCCCATGAAGTTCATTGCAGTGGTCCATCTAACCCATCATCGAAGACACATGATTTTGCTTAAAGAAATCATGTGCTGGACTGCTATATTGTTTTGGTCACAGTTCAGCCCGTTGGGCGGCCCATTATAAGCGGTAGGGCCTACCTCCGACTTGTCTTTTTAGCCTAATGGAGAGATGGTTTGGGCCCTTCTGCTCATTTTGGTTAAATTCTCCTTGAATAAAATTTTTTTAGTCAATGAATAAATAAATTATATCATATACTATATAATAAAACTTGTATCTTAACTGTGGTTGCATTAAGTGGATTACGGTGTGAATTCTAGTTAGCTCAATTGGTAAAGTCTTTGGTGGTTAAATAAGAATTTGGGATTCATTTCCTGCCTACTCTAAAAACCGATTAATGTTTTGATCTGATGATATAGAGTTATTATCAGAAACAGACATCATAAGTTAAAACTTTCTCAGAAGGGAAAAAAAAAATGATTATGGTATCATTTCATCTTTAGACATATGAGTTTGATGACTAGTAGTTTTTTTTTTTTTTTTTTTTCAAACAATGATTTCTAAACATTTCATATTTAGACATATGAGTTTGATGACTAGTAGCTTTTTTTTTTTTTTTCTTTCTCAAACAATGATTTCTAAACCTCTTTAAATATTTGATTATTCCCTTAAAAATATGTAGTCTCCTGTCAATTGATGACTAGTAAAAGAATAAAGAGCCCAACCTCAAGACTTTTTAATCTCTTTGAGCATGAGCTCAAGGAACAACATACGTATGACGAAGAACATAGGGATGAACCTAATAAGTCAAAACTTTCTCAGAAGGGAAAAAAAATTATTATGGTATCATTTCATCTTTAGACATATGAGTTTGATGACTAGTAGTTTTTTTTTTAAAACAATGATTTCTAAACATTTCATATTTAGACATATGAGTTTGATGACTAGTAGGTTTTTTTTTTTTTCTTTCTCAAACAATGATTTCTAAAACTCTTTAAATATTTGATTATTCCCTTAAAAATATGTAGTCTCCTATCAATTGATGACTAGTAAAAGAATAAAGAGCCCAACCTCAAGACTTTTTAATCTCTTTGAGCATGAGCTCAAGGAACAACATACGTATGACGAAAAACATAGAGATGAACCTAATAAGTCAAAACTTTCTCAGAAGGGAAAAAAAAATGATTAAGGTATCATTTCATCTTTAGACATATGAGTTTGATGACTAGTAATTTTTTTTTTCAAACAATGATTTCTAAACATTTCATATTTAGACATATGAGTTTGATGACTAGTAGCTTTTTTTTTTTTTCTTTCTCAAGCAATGATTTCTAAACCTCTTTAAATATTTGATTATTCCCTTAAAAATATGTAGTCTCCCGTCAATTGATGACTAGTAAAAGAATAAAGAGCCCAACCTCAAGACTTTTTAATCTCTTTGAGCATGAGCTCAAGGAACAACACACGTATGACGAAGAACATAGGGATGAACCTAATAAGTCAAGTTGAAGCGAACGAGCTCAAAGGGCGAAGGGTTAATTATCCTAATATGAAGAATTGTTACCTTGTTGTGAGAATCAAGGGTTACATGCCCATAATCTTAGTCATAATGGAGGCAGGTATGCCCCTCATTGTAGGTCCATTTGTCTTGACAACGAAATGTCTAAAATCCATGAACTCCAGTAGAGCGTGCCTTAAAGAGAAATCCTAATCAACAACAGTCGTTAACAAAAAAACTTTTAGGCCAATGCCACGAGGACAGTCATTTTATCCATTTATTTACACACTTAAAATTTATTATCCTGAATAGCAAAAAATTCCTCACCGCACATAAGTACATTTAAAGTATTTATTTAGTTAATTTTACCCTAGTTTTGAAACTCTATTACCAAAGTTACATAAATACAGAATGTTTAAATTACTATTTTGATTAAAATTTTATTATTAAATTTTTTTTTAGAATTTTTTGACAGAATGTTTAAACTTTTAGTAATAGTATTTTGAAACTTTTGAATTACATTCATACTTATTAAGGTGATTTTTTATTTGACTATTTATTATTCATTTTGATGATATTTGCAAAAATTTTCTTTATTTTACAAAAGTTTTTTTTTTTTTTTTTGCACAAGGAAGGATTCAGGCCATATTGAGGGTCACTCCATTAAGAGTTTTTACTAACCCATATAGACATATTAATTGTAAATAAATAAAATGTAGTAGCGCACACAATTTGCATCCTCTTGAGATATTCTTAATTTCTTTGTTTGTTATATGATCTTGTTTAAGAAGAAGAGCCCGATTTCAAGATCCACTCCTACATGCTCCCCCCCTCAAAGCTGAGGTATCCGCCATTCTTTGGGCTGTCCAACTTGCTAAAGTTGAAAAATGGCCATGCATAGTCATTGAGGGAAACGCGAAAGACTGCTATGATCCTTTGTCCTTCTCCCCAACCATCCCAAGGTCAGGAGAGATCATAATTCAGTAGCTCACGCTGCTGCAAAGTTTTCCATTTCATCTTTTAAGTCCTTTTGTTTCAATAAACTTAGTCTTCTAGATATCTTAAGTACAGTTTGTGAATTTGACTGTAGTGTTCCGTATCCATTTGATATTTATATATATATATATATATATATATATTTTATTGAAGTTTATAAAAAAAAATGAATAAAAAAAAAAAGCCCAATTTTGTTGGGTCACAGCCTGTGTTCTTCAATTGTGATTGTAATTTTGTTACAGAAAAGTAGGTAGGGCAGTCGTGAAGTTTGGCGGTTACCTAACAAAACATTTATATTGCTTATCCTTAGCCATAGCCAGTATTAAAAGCGCTGGCATCAACCATGAACCATGAATGGCAAATATAATGATATGTTACCCTACATTTGCACCAATGAACTCTATGCCCTACATATTTAAGGCACTTTGACACAATATATCGGTGAAACCAACCTTCTATCCCTACCAAGATTGCAGTTTCAGCTTCAGGTACAAGGGGTGAAACGTGTAATAATGTAACCAAAAACTTTAATGCCTTATTATGAAAAAGAGTACTAAACTAACATCATTCATAGGAAAGGCTCTTGATTTTATTTCTCTTTAAAAGTTTTTAACATCATACGGCATCATTTATATAAGATTCGAAAAAAATAATGAAAAATTACCTTACAATATTGAATAATTAAAGATTTATTAATTCTATATAAAAGATTTATTGAATGGGAGTTGAACATATGTATCGTCATTTTAATATAAATTTATTCTTTTTTTTTTTTTTTTGGAAATTTTATCTTCAAGATACCTAAACTTTTCTTGGAGGGGTGGAGGAGCTCTTTTCTTTTTTTTTTGTGGAAGCCCAGATAGAAAATTAAAAAAAAAATAAGGGTTAAAATTTTCTCGTATTAAACTACTAACATTTTATATGAGTCCTGTTAATAAGTGTCTGGAAGCAATGATTAAAGTTGAATTTTTTATTATAATCAATTAGTTTTTCGGTACTTAAATCAGTTAAAGAAATATTTATTTATGTTGCGTTTCAATGCATTGAGACCCATTAAATTCTTTTTTTAACGCAGACGGATTTTTCAAAGTAATGGGCCCAACCTTGAGCCAAGTTCCATCCATGTACATTGTACACTAGGGGTAGTGGTAGTGGTACTTCAAAAGGAACATAGAACAGTGCTGGTACAGGTCTTGTAGGACAAGGTGTGCGGCTGTCGGCGTGTGATGCCAGCCCTTTTTAACTCCAGTGTATGGCTATGATTGCAAAATTGTGCTTATTAAAAGTATAAAAGCTGCAGGAGCGAATGCAGAGCTTTTTGCTGAATAGGCTTATTTTATATAGGTATAGCTAGTCTCGACCAGATTCTTGCACGCTCTGAATAAGTAGTTACAGCTATTCCTGGGTAGTTGCATTGCATACTGTGAAGACATAACTTTGAAGCAGGGCCAACTAACATATCAGGGCTCCTGTCCTTTTGTCTGTAGGACATTAGAGACAATTAACCCCACAATACAACCAGTATGGTCTTCTTCACAGCCCATTTTGCTTGTAGCACATTGGCACCATGCAACAATCTAATGGCAGATGGATAGCCAAGAGATGCTTAATTGGATTGATAAATACAGGACATAGATGGAAGATATAATAATGAAATCAGAACTGTCCTAATAATCAGATACATCACAACTGCTCCTGGACACGAGCATAAACTTTTAGCTCGTCGAGAGTAGATGCCCCTGAATCAATTTGTAATTGGTTCTGGCGGGTGGTATCAATTGCCCGAAGGTTACTGGTAAGTGAGCCCAAAGGGCTTTTCTAAAGATAGGTTCCCTTGTTACTAAAAAAAAAAAAAAAGTGTGGAAGAATGATATTTCTTATTATTACAGATGACAAGAAACAATAATCCACAACATAATACCTATATGTGAATGCTCTTTCATGTATACATGAGGTAACAAAACACTAAAAAGAATGATCTATCAGTACCCATACTAATAATCCCAACAAACTATTTCCTCTCTGCATTGTCTCGAGTCACAAGGGAATTGAAAACACAATTCTCACCTCTGCCAACAAATCGTCTATCAATCATTTTCTCCCTGGCTTTGCCAAACTATGTTTTCGAGTACTGTTACCATCAGATTTACATCCAGATGAATCAGTGATTTGAGCATCATAAAACTATCCCAAAGTTGTAGAGGTTAAGCCTTGCTGCATCAATTGAATGTCAACTGACCCCTGATTGCAGCATTGGGAAGAAAGCCCAGTTGCTGCCAGGCCTAGCCTCCTTCCCTGATACCTTTTCATTTGCCCACCACGCAGAGCCAATGGTGGGTTTATCAGACACTTCTCCTTTTGTGTTGTCAAAATTGAACTCTTTGATTGATCCAAGAGAAACAGAACGATGCTTCCGATAGCTCTGCTCCTCCCCTTCCTCTGAAGCTTTTTCAGGTGTTTCACTAATAGGCAACTCACAACAATTGTTGGTGTCTGTTTTTATCCCTTCTGTATCAGTTGGGGCTTCTGCAACTATATCCTGTGAAGATTCTGATGCGTTTCTAATAGATGCCGCTGATTTATTTGCAAGACAGCGTGCAACATCTTCCCCTGTCAACTCAAATGATACTCTGTGATCAATTATAGTTCCATTATTTTGACATCCATTCCCTAAGTTGGCGAGGGATACACTTTCAGAAATCTGGTTCTCCAAAAGGTCACTGTCTCGAGAGGCAGGACCCATAACATCAGGCGTCAAAGATCCAGAACCCAACCTCGAGCCCAACCCCACACCATCTGGTGTCATAGATCCAGAGTTTAACCTTGAACCCAGCCCCATACCATCCGGAGTCAAAGATCCAGAGCCTAGCCTTGAACCAAGCCCCACACCATCTGGGGTCAAAGATCCAGAACCTAGCCTTGAACCCCATTTACGAGCTGAAAAATGATCAAAGCCCAAGAGTTTGGGAGACTCCCCCATACGGAACTCTAGGATAGGGCGTCTATCAGGGAAAGGAGTTGATGTTCCAGAATTCGAGATTGCTGACCCAGGTGATATTAAGTAGCCACCTGGGCTTCCTGGGTACTGTTGATAAGGCTGGAATTCATAATAGGATAATGCAAACTTCTGATTAGTCCCACTGTTTCTACGACTGCGGTCAAGTGAAGACGTTAGCAGTTGAGCAAATGGCACTTCAGGAGATGAAGGTGTTGTCTGATGCACAGATTCAGGAGGGGGAGTGAAAGGAGCAGTAGATGGTTCGGTCGTTAATGTAGATAATACAGGGGGCGAGACTAATTGTGTCTCGTATGCATAAGGGCCTATGGTATAATTGGATGCAGTTCCACCTGGTGAATAGGCATTGACAGAAAGAGAAGTGAGGGACAGTAATTTGGCAGGTGATTGGGAAGCAGATGGAGGATCTGATTGTAGGAAAGACGCAGGAGAAGAGGGAGGGGCAATGAAGGGTAGTACAATGGCAGTTGGGGGGGTTGGGTTTTCATTAGCAGGCACAGCAGCTCCAGGTACCACCGGCTCAGGACCAAGGACAGCATGGCTAATTCGCTTGCTGTTCTTCTGAGATCCAAAGCACCAATATAGGCTCCAGCAGCTTCCCCATCTTCTTTTCTGTAAAACAAAAAAAAAAATTTCAATTACTATGAGTTTAAATGGAACATAAATATTGTTTCTTCTATGGTTTGTAAGACCCACAATCATTCAGTACACAACAGTAGAGACCAAAAGAGGGAAACCCAGCTAGACTCACCTAGTGAACTTCAATTCAAAGATGCCACACATACAAACTTTTACACACTTGGGTGGGTGTGTGCATATACACAACAAGAGTAGTTTGACGCACTGGTGGCACAGATACAACCCTCAGTCCCTCACTACAACTTTAAGCACAGATCCTACCCTCTTCATCATTGTGTTGGACATTCAATACCAACTTTAAATAATTTCAGCATTTGGCCCATTCAATCAAGCCAAAATTATCATCAAATGCAAATTAAGCAACCATGTATCATTGCAATTGGAATGAAAATTTAATTCCACTTAACATATGTTTGACAATTTCTTCCGACACCATACCTTGGGTATAATATGTGAATTTCACACACACAACTGTACAGGTTTCAATCGAAGTCCTGGATCATCAAAACATCATTACTTTTCTATAGCCAAATGCGCAATGTGTGTCACATACAAATTATAGTCATATCACCTATTCTTTTCTTTTCTTTTCTTTTCTTTTTTTTAAATGCAATCTAATCAATAGAATGCACAGAACAGGAATTGCACAACGACAACTCGAACAAATTTCTTGAACCATAAGGAAAGTTACCGTACAAAGATAGATTTTAATTTCTTAAAAAAAAATAAAAAAAAATAAAAAAATAAAAAAAGAAGAAGAGAATTTCACAATTAATACTCATCAATTCCTGAGCAAACCAAGAAACCCACCTAACCGAATCAAATTTTTGTTTTTAAAAAATATTCTTCATTTTCCTTTCCCTTGGTTTCTCAGCATCCAAGCAAATTGAATGATTAACATAAAATATACCATATATATATATATATATATATATCGAAAAGTAATTTTTAAAAAAGCATTAAAATTTATAATCCTGTGCACTATATAAGAACTGGGATTTTACTTAAACCTTTGATTAATTGGATCTTACTTAACTAATCAACTTAATTTTGAGATAGAAACAACTAAAAACAAGCATAAGATCCAACTTCCCGTACAATTTTTCATCTCACCCGCCAAATAAAACTATAACAAACAAGAAATGAACTAATCCTAACAACCTTTTTTCCCTAGAAAAAGAGAAAAGAAAAATAAAAATTCTCTACCTTTCTTGCATTTTCCCACCGGCCAAACAGAACAAACAATTGAAGATACCAAACCAACACGAAAAAAAAAAAAAAGTATAAATCTCTTCCATTTTCCTCCATTTTCTCAGCTCCCAAACACAGGAAAAGGACCCCCCCCCCCAAAAAAAAAAAGCAAAAAAGCAATAAAAAAAAAATTAACTTACTGAAGAAGTGGTGGGCTGGACACGAGTCTCGGCGGAGACGATAGCAGTGGCAGCGGCGTTTATAGTCTCGACGCTGTTATTCGCGCTTCTCATCCTCGATTCACGATCCGAAACCAGCTTTTCCTATTTACCCAAAAAAAGGAAGCTCTGCTTTTTGTAACAACAACAACTTTTACGGCGACTGGATTTTCCGGCGAGTGAAAAAACGGTTGAATTTCCGGCGAGGTTTGAGAACATAGAGCTTAGTTTTTGATCTGGCAAATGACAAACTTAATTAAAAAGAGAGAGAGCACGAAACGATCACTACTCTCACTGCTATTATATAAAAACCAACAAATCAAAACTCAGAGTCTCTCTCTCTTTCTGTGTGTGTGTGTGTGTGGGGAGTATGTATGCATGTATGTGTGCGTGTGGACTATTGGTTTGGTTTTATTCTCCGGTTTCCTCCATGTTTGCGCTAAATCGTGACCACGTCATCATGAAAGGATAATTGGGTCCCATCAAAATTATTGTTTTTTTATGTTCCCATTTTTTTTTTTTTTTTAACTTTTTGTTACTACATCATTCTATGATTCTATGATCTATCTACCCTTCTTTTTTTTTTTTAATCATTCCATGAGTTTTTGTTTTTATTTTGTTACTATTTGTAACTTTTACAAGTTAAGAAAATGGATTTTTATTTGGTGGTTTGTGTAATTGTTTCTATCTTCTGTCCTAAATTGTTATTAGAGTTTTATTCTATTTTGGGGTGTCTTAAAATGAAGTTGTTTTTCTAAAATTGAAAACTGTAATTATTACCTTATTATTTACTTTATTTGAAAAGTCAATGTCATTTTAAACTTTTTAAGCTATTTTTGTGCTTCTATGATTTATTTTAGTTTTTGTATTTTTATTTAGAAATTTGCATTTTTTTTAAATTCATCATTAATTTTTATATGTTTATTAGCAAAGTAGAAATTAGTAGGACTAAACTGACAGAATATTTTAAATATTAAAATGACAAAAACAATAATTTATCTTGGATAAATGTGATATAATTCACTCAAATTTAATGGATATAATTTATATTTTAACAAAAAAAAATTCATGTTAAATCTTCTAAAATTATAGTAAAAATAAAGATTTGAGTTATTTTCAGTACTATTATGCGTTAAAGAAAGAGGCGAGTAGATTTATTTCTATTTCTAGTAGATTTATTTCTATTTCTAGTGCTTTAGCAAGAAATAAAAATGTGACATATATCTTAAAATGATATTACTTGATCTAATGCATAGAATTACTGGATTAATGCGTTATTCCTCAGACAATGAGACGTGTTAGATGGGAATACGCTCAACCTAACATTTTCCTTTGAGAAAGGGGAGCTGTCTGCACTCTCTCTCTCTCTCTCTGCACTAATTTTTTTTTCTTTAATCTGCAATTATTTAAATCTTTTTTGAAGTCAAACATCCAATAACAAAGATTTGTTACATAAGTAGTATCGTCGTGGGTTTCATAATTTTCATTAGAGATAATCATGCTTTTTAGCCTTATAGTAATCAGTAGATGTATTGACTGAATTGCCCATAAATTCGTCTCAAATTTGCCCATGATGCCACTAAATAAAAGTTTGACGGTGGGGCTTTTTAAAGTTTTAAAAGTTAGAAAAAAAAAAAAAAAAAAAGAGACTTTAATGGCAAAAACCAAACAAGAGGTGGGTGTGTGTGTGCATGTGAGATTCCCGTGACTTAATTGTTGTTATTTACTCTATGTTCCTGTTTTTTTCTGAACGTTGTAGCTCAACACACACGACTCTCGTGACAACATATTAATGGTGTGGCATCCCATTTATTAGTACTTTGTATATCAATGTATGCTGCTGAGTAACGTTGATATTAACGTCAATATTTTCGACACAATTATTCTTGAATCAAATTTCACAATTTATTGACTTGTATGATTGCGAATGGTAGATAAAAAATAGTGAGTTATATTGATACAATTCAATTCTAAGTAAAAAATTTTGACCACTCACCGTCGCAATATTTAGCAAATTATAAAATTGAGTATGCTTTTGCTTGCAATTTTTTTTAGATTATAAATTTAGGAGAGATGCTACGTCCATAACATTTTTACAATATTTTCACAATAAATCACAAGTGGTTAGTTGTTATTGGTTCAAATTTGAACCTAACACGAAGATTATTTTTTTGCCCAACAATAACAACCAATAACAACCTGCCATTTAGGATTTATTGTGAAAATATTGTGGACATATCACTTCTCATAAATTTAGAGATGGTCAATGAAATATTTTGTTTATTCTTTTAAGTCACAATCTAAAAATATTTTTATAACTTCTAGAATTTTAAGGAGACTTCCATATATTTTAGAGCAATCTACATTTATGATATCGATAAATAGATTTCAGTTCTCGATTTGTAAAATGTGAGTATACCACGATTAGAAAAGGTCACTAATGCCTAGAAATCGCTCGACCAAATTAACAAAAGAATTTTAAGTAGGAAAAACCAAACCATGGACAATATATTGAGGCCCAAACAGAGAATGAGATGAACTCAAAAAAACTCAAGCATTCTGACAAGTATGATAACCGGTATTAAGGGCTAAGTACCAAGTTTGGAGAGCAACAATTACATACACCAAGAATCGGCTGAACCACATACATTATGGTGGGTGTTATGGCCATCATCTAATGCCCATCAAAGCCATAATGAAACAATGACTAAAGACAAGAAATCGAACAAATGAATGAACTCTCATCAAGGATAAGTACGAGACTACTTTCATTTTACCAAATTATTTCTTTCTTATTCATAACTTTTCTGACTTAGGCATCAAAGTTTTTAGGCTAACACCACACCAGTGTCCTCGAGTTTATTTTATTTTAGATAGGTGTTTATCTAATAAGTCAACTATTTAATCAATTATTTAATTTAAAAGAGAAATATAATGTTAACAACACTTTCATAACAAAGATCACCTAGGAAGCAAGGTTAGAACTTTATTTGAATTAAGGGTTTATTTTCCAATATTATCATTGTCATATAAAAAAAATGATGAAGAATAAGTAATTGGAGAGCCAAACAACCCAACAAAAAAACAAAGGGAGTGCCAAACATGCGGAGAAAATAAGACCATGAATTATTTGTAGTTTTGTACACATATTTTTCGGTAGCTCAGCTTTCAATTTCTACCCAAGAGGTCACCTGAGTAAGTAAGGCATTGATATATATATATATATATATATTTTAACGGTGAAAAGAAAGTTTAGGTGAGAAAAAGCTACTACATACTAGAAATGACAAGTCGTCGGTGACAAAGAAAACTTATATTGAACTAATAAATCACTCACCAAAGAAGGCTTACTGGTAACAAAACTCGACCCTAGACTTTTTGGGCAACACGTCTGAGCCTTACTAACTGAACCAACCCCGTTGACAGCATCCATAAATCAAATACCTAATCGGTGATCAAAGTCCCATGGCATATAAATTAGTGTGAAGAATGAGGGGTGTTTCAGTCCAAAAGCCATGTATGTTTCCTGTTTCTTTTTTATTGTTGTTGCTTTTTTACAACACATAGAGCAAAGCAACCTTTTTTATTTTTTATTTTTTGTCAAAGTAGTGCACGTGTGCAGTTCCACTTTGTGTTGTTTTTGATGGATTTTTGTGCGCACCCCTCGTGCGTAAGATGGTGACAGTCCTTTTTAGCTCTTAAACTAAAAAATAATGAAAACTTTCTTTCTTTTCTTCTTTTACACGAGTGGTTCCCTCTCTACTACCCATTATCCTTTTGCTTTCTGATAATGATATCCTAACGCATCCAGACTCTCTCTCTTTTGGACTATGCATTTTACTCTCTCTCAGAGTCTCTCCCTTTTCTTTTCTTTCTCAAAAGGAACTTTGTTGTTGGACTTCTACCTTTTTAACCTTTCCATGAGTGTTTGATTATTCTTAGCTTTTTAACCTTTTATGTATCTTTTAGTAGATTTTGGACTAGCTCAGAAATCAGAATTATCATCATGATTTACTTTTCTAGACCCGGTCTTGGTAACAAAAGTTGGTTTTAAAAAGGCTCTTTAAAGTAAAGTTATCAGTTATCCTGTCCACCCCCCAATTTTTTTCATAAATAATTTATTTACCCCATTAAAAAAAAAAAAAAGTTATCTACCACATTAAAAAGCTTTATTAGAAATTTCTACCTCTAGGACACGGTAATATGTTGTGATGACTTGCATTAAATTGTTTAATTAGAAAAATTTTATATGCGCCAGTCTCATAAAATTCATATTTTATTAAAATGCTTGAGATTCACATATCAGTGAGATATGAGTTTTATGAGACTAACACATGAGATATTTTCTTGTACCATCTCTCTCTCTCTCTCTCTCTCTCTCTCTCTCATTTTCAATTTTTCTTTTTTCTTGAAAGAACAATTCATAAGCATGAAAAAAGGGACAATTAAGAAATTATTAGCTTATTATTGATAATTAATTAATTTCTGATATTGATGGGATTCTAATATATTAATGTTGACCTCCTAGTGTGTAATTACTTAATTAGTAGATTCACTTTATTTAACATGATGCATTTGTTCCTTGAACTGCTATGAAAAAAAAAACTGTTTGATTCATGATGATTCACCTTTTTAGTTTTATTTAAAATAACACATAGAAAATTAGGTTAGTAGCCATTTTGGCCTGGGGACATTCCATTTTCATCTTTGTGATCATGAAACTCCCTCAACTTTCACTTAAAAAAAAAAACCAAAAAAAGAAAAAGAAAAAGATTAAAAGAAAAAAAAAAACACCTAACTGCCTTTATTGTTGGGTCTACTGGAGATAAAACTACTAGAGACTTCACAAGATGAACCTGTCATGGGGTGGCTTAGTGTGATTATGGTCCTACAATGCCAAAGCTAAACCAGCACACCACATGTTCAAGTTTATCAAGTAGGTGGGGGTTGATTTCAGATTTATAGTATATATACGAACCAGAAAATATTCGGCTACTAAGAAAGTAAGAATATTGCTTCAAGATCCCTCATATATACTGCTAGGAGTCCTGTGATGATAAAATGCTAGGTTCACACTTGTATAGTTGTATACGCAAAGTTCAAGCATCACAGGCATATTGTAGACAACCCATCTTTATCAAGGCCCTAAGGATAAAAAGTTCACGATTTGTGGGGTTGATCAAGCACTCCTTATTCAATTGGCCCCCCTATTGTTTTGTTCGCAAGAAATTGGGGGAAAAAATCACAAATTAAATATATATATATATATATTTGAACTTATATTGACAGCAAAAGCATTCCAATGATAAAACCTTTTGCAAAACTTTTTTGTTATTTAGCGTTTTACAGTTTCTATAAGCACTAATATAGTAATATATTACCTATCTGCAAAACAATTTGTGATAGCTAGGTCATACGACCATGTTCAATATTTTGTTATATTTGTATATATAGAATAATAAAGATAGTTAAAGATAATGATGAGATTTAAACCCTATGTATTTGCAACAGTCTACATACCATAGTTATTAAATACCTATGAGAACTATTACCAAAAAAAAAAACCTATGAGAATTAACACATGATTTTTTGCTTCTCCTTTTCTCACTATCTATTTATCTTTAAACAAAATAATTTTTTTTTTAAAGAAAAATATTGGAATAGAACATCACTTTAGATATAACATAAGAATAACAAAAAGGATAACAAAAAGATTTAACTTTGTAGAAATCATTTACCATTGCTGAGGTGATTGGACCATTGAGCTTGCCCATGGTCAGTCCAAAACCAGTATCGTCTCTCTTAACATAACTACCTTATAGGACTTCACCAGGCCAGTTCATGACCAGCCCAATATCGATTAACCCATTTCAGAATGATTATGGGATAGAATAGCCCACCCCAGCCATTTAACGCATTTAGGGCCCAAATTTAGGCCATTTTAGACCACTTTCCACCATGCTAAGGTATCCCCACATGCTTTTCATGATAAAAAAAATTTTTAATTTTTCAGTGGGCTTTTCTTCTCTCCCATCCACTTTCATGTTTTTAATGTAGAGATTACCTTTTAAAATGTATGCATCAACTGATCAACGTATGGTGTTAAATGAGCATAAGAGAATATTTTCTTAATTTTAGTTGTTGTCTAAAATTTTAAATCTTAACTTATAACTTAATTGATACTTTATGGTATTTTTCAAAAGAGATATTCAAGATTGAAATTTTCTCTCCCAAACTATTGAATTATTTAAAAGAAAAGAAAAAATCTTAGTCAGCTGGGCTAGTCAGGTGCATTTCACAGCCTAATGAGCTAGGACTTCTGGGTCACACGGTCAAAGCCCAATTTGCTTAACAAACAAAACACACAGTGACAGAGATGTCCAAGGAGTAAAAGACTCCAAACAGCTTCTGTTCTTACTTTCCAAGATGTGTATTGAAGATAATATTGGACTGCTTTCAAAGGCCATGACTCAAAGCCACCTCCAAAATCAGACGCTATAGTGTAAGAAGCAAATCATTTTTCAAGTGACCACCACACTCATGGTCATGGCCTCAGCAATTTGTACTCCCACATTCTCATCTTCATGTTTTACTACAAAATCAGCAATCTATACCTCATCTTCTTCTCTATTTTCGCACCCCAAAACCCCAAAATTTCATCTTTCCACATGGTTTCCTCCACTGGGTCTCGGTGCTTTCTCCCCATGGAGTGGTTTAAAGCACCTGGGTATCTCAATCACACCAAAGCCTCTCAAGTCAGGTACTTTTTCTCACCTGGGTTTGTGCTTTGTTTTCTCAAGTCAGTTGAATCCATTTGGAATGTGTGTTTTGCTTTCTTTTGAAATTGAAATGATGGTGGTGCAGATAGGAAAGGGAGATGTAAGGGTAAGGTGGTTTATGCATCTCTGTTTGGGGTTGGAGCACCTGAGGCTCTGGTCATTGGGGTGGTGGCTTTGTTGGTTTTTGGTCCTAAAGGTCTTGCTGAGGTGAGTTGTCTGTATAAAATTTAAAATTTCAGGTCTTACATTTGAGGGGTTACTAAACTGTTAATAGTCTACATATTTGTATGTGATCTTTATTTGAATCAACCCAATATTTATGATTTATGATTTTCCTTCTTCTTTTTTGGCGCTATGCAATTCTGCCAAAAAAAAAGGAAAAAAGGGAAAAAGAAGAAGACCAATTTGGTAGGTAATATGGTTATGGCCTTGTTCCCAATTACCATTTATATTCGTATAGTTACATCCCAGATTCTGAACAACAAAACAAGCCTTATAGGAAACACACCAAAGCTAGAATTCTATGCAACATTGTACTTTAATCCTTTGCCACTAAATCACTGATAAAAGAGAATTTGGCATTAAGGAGAGGCATATGTAATTAGCTTCACTGCTTCTTCCTTTATGCATTAGTACAGAATTTATGTGGACTACTGTACTCTTTTGTCTACTTCTTTTTGGGTGCTTTGTAGGTAAGGCACTAGTGGTACCTTTCTTTTTCCTTTTTGATAAGTAAGGTGTTAGTGATACCTTTCATACACATGATCTATATATGATGTCGAGAAATGTATTTGTATTATCATTACATGTACTTTAGTAAAGAATTGGGGGAAACTAGCTCTATTATACCAAAAAGTTGGGGAACTTGAGTTGCAGTTAGTGATAGCTGGGCTAATTGTGATTTTGGTGGTGCTCTCTGGATAAAATTTAAGTTGCATATTAGTTGAAGGAGATTTAGAATATTCATTAACTGTCATGGAATGCTGGCTTATATTTTGTGCGATCTCTATATTTATTTTGCTGAGCACGTTAGAACCTGGAGTGAGACTGGAGGAGTGGCAAATTAAAATAATGCAGGTTCTGAGTGCATAGACATGCTTACATTGGTACTTATATGAATGATTGGTATATAGTCTTAAAGGATTAGGCTTAATATGTGGATAATAGGGTGTATTCAATCTTCTTGTGTGTGTGTGTGTGTGTGTTAGTGCTTCTTTTAGATGATCTATTTGGTATCTCAATTTAAGTTAGCTAAATGCAGGTTGCTCGGAATTTGGGCAAAACTCTACGTGCATTCCAACCTACAATCAAAGAACTTCAGGTTGAAGCATTAAACATTTGGTTGAATTTGTCTTGATTACCTCATCATGAGAAGCCTTGATTTTATTAGTGGTGCCCTCTTTATTCATATGCAGGAAGTTTCAAGGGAATTTAAGAGCACCCTTGAACGGGAGATTGGTCTTGATGACATTTCAACACAAAACACTTACAGTTCCAGCAAACCCAGTGCTACATCAACCCCATCCTCCACTACCGTCACTGAGGATTCTCAGACTGTAGTTGATCTAAGTGAGTAATTAAGTCATTTCATCATCTATATTACATTAAATTAATATTGTTTTATTGTTAATTGAGCCCTTGTTAATTTTCATTTTTCATAGTAGTACCATTTCATACGAACCTGAAGTATACAAAAATACTTGTTAGAAAAGATGCCAGCATTGGCTGGTTTCATATCTATGCAGAAATGATAAACACGAGTGCTGACTGTGAAGCACGTTGTTGTCATTTTGGAAATGTAATTCTATAGAATCAATCAACTGGAGTTCAGATTTATGTAAATTGGGAACATTTCACACTTTCCAAAGAAAGTGAAATATTATGTTAATTTTTGAGAAGTCCTTATATTTTGAAATTTAATATCTTTATAAGCCTATGTTCTGATGCCATAAGTTTTCATGTCAATTGCTTGTGAGCCCTTTGACAGAGGACTTGCCATTATAGTTTGTGCCTACAGTATGTTTACTTGAGTATTAGGTTGCATGATTTATGGTTTTAGGCAGAACATTTGCATTTGTCACCAAAAAAAAAGCAATTTAGTGATTTTAAATGAAACATTAAATTGCTAAAGGTGTGTAAGAGTTTTAACAAGTTTACTAGACCTCTAATGTGGAGCGGAGCATAAGAAAGATCTAAGTGACTTGTCAAAAAAAGAAGAAGAAGTAAGATCTAAGTGATTAATTTAACTAAAATACCAATTAGGAGAATGGGCATGTTCAAGGGCCATTCTAATTTATATATAGGTTAATAGTTATCAAGGTAAACCCTGTTCCTGTCTAGAAAAATTTTCCAGTATGCAACACCCATTCAAACCACATAGAATATTACACAATAGGGAGCCAAATTTGTTTTTTTGATTTGCAGGGGTGGGGGTCTGATAGGCAGATATGTTCAAAACCTAAGAATTTTATAAACTTAACAGATGCTTCTAAAAATCAGTAGAGGTCCTTCAACTGCCTTCCAAAATGAAACATCTGACTGTAATGCCTAAATTTTCAGATTCTCTCTTTTGCACCATCTTCTTAACACATCTACTTATCTGAATGAAAAAAAACCTAAATGTCTTCCAGGTAGCATGTCAAAAACTCTCTCCAATAAGATTTTTATTTTTAAGTAGGGGAAAAAAGAAGAGAAAAGGCTCAAGGTCACCTGACACCCTTTCTTATGGAGGGTGAAGGTACCATTTGAGCTAGAGCTCACTGACAACTTTGATAAAAAGATTGAAGCTACTGCTTTTTAAAAGGCCACAATAGAGGAAAGGGTAAAACTTTTGGTTTGTATTCTTGACTTCTAGTTGATGAGCCCCAACTTAGCCCAGCTGGGTGAAATATCTGATACTAAAAACTCTCTTATAGACCTATTTTGGTTAAACACAAAATACCGACTGTCTGATTATTTGGTGGTTTTCATTTGGGGTCTTACTGATTTAGGCAGTTGAAACAGTATTTCACACTCCAGAATAATTCTTGTGTATATAATACTTGCTTGACAGTTGTTAGGATAGGAAACCGAATGATTGAGATATCTGCATAATCATGATAATCAAGTCTTAGAAAGATTTAAAAAATTTCTACCCATTTGAAATTTCATCAAATAATCTTACAGCCAAAAAAAGAAGCTAAGAGCCCAGAGCAATATCAATAAAACGTTGAATTTAGCCATGCTATTGTATTATTTTGGCTAAATTACAAATCACACCCTCTAACTTTGCCTAGAATTAAGCTCAGTCCTCTCGTTAGTGTCTGTTAGAGGATTGAATTGAATGAAACTGAAGTTATAGGACTGGAATTTTAGGCAAAGTTAGAGAGTGCAATTTGTAATTTAGCCTCTCCTTTTTTTAATGGTTTCACATTATGTCATTTAACTTTTCTGCTTGTGTGACAAGTGTTCCACTGATCATTTAACTCATTGCGTTAGTTAACAATGATAATTCTAGTTCCATTTGAGATGCTTTTTGCTACTTCATATCCTCAAAACCAATCAAAAACTCCAACCTCCTTCCCCTACCCTCCTTTCCTTTTAAACAAATCTGACAGAACTATGTTATTCTCTAAAATGGCAGATGGCGCTTCATCCCCAAAAAGAGCATACACCACTGAAGAGTACTTAACGATCACAGAAGAGCAGCTGAAGGCATCTGCTGCCCAACAGCAGGGCCAGATACCTTCAGTAGAAGGCAATTTGGAAACTCAAAGCCAGCCCCAAGGTTACTCATTCTTGAACAGCACACTCTCTCTCTCTCTCTCTCTCTCTCTGTATACACATGCATTTCGATCTCTAATTTTGTGTATAATTTGTTATCAGCTAATATTCGAGAAGCTGCCACCACAATGCCTCCACCTCAAAAGCCTGGAAGTGAGACATGAAACCTCAAAAAGGAAAGCCTTTTTTTCAGGCTGTTCACAGTGAGACATGTAACTCCATGTATATGATGATAGGTGCAAAAAAAGTGGGCAAAAGTATATTTATTTATTTTTTGTTAACTGCAAGAGTTTTAGAATTTCTATATTGGTTCAAGAGGACAGTCCTGCACGAGTTCTAGGTGTTACTGAACTTGTAGTTTATGATTTTGTATTAAGTAGCTAAGAAATGCTAAATTTTGGAAATGAGTTTAGATTCCCTTTTTATCTTTTTCTTTTTTCCTCACAAAGCATAGTTGTGATCATTTAGAAATTTTAAAAAATAAAAAAGAGCCAAGGGGTAAACAGTAAAAGAACTTGAGCATGCTATATGCACCATATAGTGTGTGCATTATTCAGCTGGGCAATTTGGCCCATCAGGGGTCTGCCTCGTGAGGCCTCCGTGGCTAGGAGAACCAATCTTAGAAACACAGAGATACACAACACATATGCCATATATCCATCCATTCCTACCCTGCATCTTATAGAAGAATTGTTGCGTGCGCCTTGAGAAGAGTACTAATAGTCTTAATATCAACTCAGTTTCATGTAAATATATACACAGTTATCATGAATTTTGTTGAAAAAGGTTTCCAAAAGCACGAATTTGCTTTGTTCTTGGGTGATAGCCATTCCATTTGTGTTAAAGCATCTGACTTCTCTGGTTGCCAACCAAATGCGATTCACCTCACACGCGTGTCTTTAAGAAATTAAAAAAATAATAAAAATAAAAAACTGAAAACCGTAACACCCTAACAAAAAAAGAAAAAGATTAAAGAAGAGAGAAAACTGGAAAACAACAAAGGTCACAAACCGATTCATATGGGCATTTTTGTCTTTCAATGGCGGGTCCGGTTTTCCCTTCAATTTTCTCCCCAATTTGATTAGAAAACATTTTGGTAGGTTCAGAGAATACAATTGGGCCCACTAGATTTTCTTCCAATAATCTATCCAACCAAACACCCCATTAAATTTTTTTTCCCTCTTATTTTCACTCATTTTTCCATCATTCCTGCAATCTACCCAACAAAATAGATAGCACGCTGTGCATCTACCTCCCCAACCATCTTCGGCCAATATGCATTGTCATTTGGTTTCTAAATTTAATACATTTCCTTATTTATGTTTTTAAATTTTATTATCTTTTTGTCCTATGTTCTGCCATATGCTTTCATGTGAAATGTTTGAGAGTCCTGAACAGAGGACTTCCCATAATAGTTTGTACCTACAATATGTTTACTCAGTGTTAGGTTGAATTGTTTCTTGGTTTTTAGGCAGAACACTCGCATCATCAATGACACCCGATGCCCAGGATTCTTCCATTCCAAACTATTGAATTTAATTCAAACAAAAAAAATATATGAAAAAGAAAGAAAAGAAAAGGTAAGCAGTGTAGACTCGCACCAGGCCATTCAAACCACAGCTGTTATGAGACCTAAAGCCAATGAGAATTCACGCACAAAACATATGGAATTTTCTTTCCACTTAAATTGAAGGCCAAAAGAATATTACAAGCTACAAAACAGCAGATTATTATACCGAGTATTTTGTTACAACATATTCATTTGTCTGTGAGACTCAAAATCTAGATAGTCTTGATTTCCCTGCCCACTAAACCCGCCATACATATCAAAAACCTTATCATCTGAAGTCATAATGCTCCCTTCTCGTCTAAAACCCTCCATCGGTGAGGCCCAAGGAGCTGGAGTTGAGGGGTTAGAGCTGGAAGGTTCTTGGTTTAGACCAAGAGCACCCGGATTTTGAGGTGAGTTTCCAGCAGTCCTTCTATTGGTGGAATTGGCCGTAGTCAAAGAGATGGATGCTGACTGCTGCTGTTGAAGTTGCTGCTGGTTCTTCATCGGTGACTTGGGCCGGAGAGACTCTATTTCAGGGGTTGTCACAACAAGATGAGGTGCCTCTGGGGGTGGATTTCGTCCTCCTCCTCCCAGCCAAACTTTCCCATCCTTGTCAGCAAAGTTCCTGACATATGCCTGAATGCCAACCAAATCCAAATCAGAGTTGTGGTTAGGAAAACAAACCAATTTTTTTTTTTTTTTTTTTTTTTTACAAGTAAGAGGGATATATATTGAAAAGAACACTGCCTTATGCAAAAAAGCATAAGGCAGAGAGAAAAATACAGAAAGATAAGATAAAGAAAAGAGAAAACAGAAAGGGAAAATACTAAATACAAATGAGAGAGCTAAGAAACATAGGGAGAGAGTTACTAGAGGTGATTCCCCAAGCCTTAGACCAGTCGAAAAGGGAGCCACTGAAAAAAGCCAACAAATGGTCATCGGAGCTTTTCAAGTCCTCATATGTCCTCCAATTTCGCTCCCTCTAAAGACACCACATTAAGCACAAAGGAGCTAAATTCCAAATGCTAGACGAATGTTTTCCGATCCAATCCCACCAACCAAAGAGAGTATCTGCAACCATTCTTGGCAAGACCCAAGAAATCCCAAAGGATCTAAACACCCAACTCCACAACCTATGAGCCTTACCACAATGAAGTAGCAAATGATCCACCGTCTCCCCATTACAACGGCACAAAATGCACCAGTCAACAAAATCCATCCCTCTACCCCTCAAATTATCACCTGTAAGGATCTTATCCCACACAGCAGTCCATACAAAGAAAGAGACACGCCGAGAAGCGTTAACCTTCCATACACCTTTCCAAGGAAAAATAATGGGCAATGGTCTTCTTAACTTATTGTAAAACGATCGGGCATCAAAATCCCCATTCTTCGTCAATTTCCATCGCAAACAATCTCCATTCTCAGAGGGAGGAAGATTAGAACCCAATGTACGGAGAAAATCCTCCATATCACCCATCTCCCAATCGTTAGGTCTCCGAATAAAATGAACATTCCAGCTTCTTCGTTCCTCTATTCCCAAACATTCAAGAGAAGAGGCCACCAATGCCTCAACCAATAGAACCCGAGAAACAAGTATGAACAAAGGATTAATGTCCTAAACTTTATTTGTTTTCATAGATAGTACTGATCCAATCAGTGATTCAAATTGTAGGATGGTGATGATAGGTTTTCCATTATATATAAGAAATTAAGCATAGTGACAATAATCCCAATTTTGGGACATGAAGGTCTGCAAGATTTGCCTATTTTTCAGCATAGGGTTTTCTAATGGAAGTAGATTTTCTGCATCAGAGTCATTTTTTGGTTCGTTACTTTGCACAAGACAATAATAAGACTATAAGACATGGCAGATCAAATATGTGTAGGAAATGTATCCCCATTCTATGTCAAATTCTGAAATCTGAACCAAGTGCCAAATGCACAAGTATGTTAATGTTGTAAGATAATTCCATTAAGACCAAATATTGATTAACATACCTCACTATTAAAATTTGATGAGGATAGTTCTTTGCCAACAGTCAGCCATCCAGACCGAATATTGTGGTCTTCACCGAAGAGCTCAAGTCTTCTGCGGCCAAGGGCAAAATGCTCAATAATTCTATACATGTCATCAGGCTTTTGGGTTGAACCTGCAATTCCATTGGCATACACCTTATGTCAAAAGAGATCATTTCATCACAATACATATAAACCATTAAAAATATAAAAACAATGTTTGTAAACAACAAGATATGTCATACAAGTCATTATGCTGCAATTTTAAACAACAAATAGTATGCTGCAGTTTCAAATGACAATCACATGCCAAAACTGTTTACCATGCTAATTAAGAAAAATACTGAAACCCACATAAACCTCTAAACCATTTGCGAGGTTTCCTTTTTGCCATCATTTTCTTCAAATATAGTGGAATTACTATATGTCAATTCTAGACATTCACAATATTTTTTCTGCAATTCTTTTCCTCCATTCTATTCTATCTGAAGTCACACTCCATTACTCTATACACACACACACACACACACACATTAAAATTGCTTTAGAAACCCCTTTCCAGGGTAATTTTTTCCTTTTTTTTTAACCCTAAAACGCACCTGTTTTTTAGAATGAGACTAAACATTATTGTCAGTTCATGTTGCTTAACTGTTTTTCAAAATTATTTTTAGGATCTCTACCAGTGTTAAGCTGCAACTAGACCATAGCAGGGTTAGTATGTTCACCTTTACAAACATTACAAATACGATAAAATCAAATGCTTTCCTTAGAAAATTTGAAGTCTTCTTTTTTTTTTTTTTTTTGGACAAGTAAAAACTTAAGTATAGTTATGGTAGAGTTTCTGCAACATAGGTCAATGGTGTCACAGACATTACTAGGGATACTGACCATAAGGAGGCTCCTCGGCAATTATTACATCAGTATCAATGTTGGCATGGATTATGTGACCATCAGTACTGCGACGAACGGTTCCCTTTATGCCCATCAAGCAGTGTTCCTTTCCCATAATGACAATACAACAAACAATTTAGGAAAATAATACATGCATCACTAAAGCATTTAATGAAATAAGAAATGATGCAAGGCAGCAATTTTTTTTTCTTTCCTTTTTGATAAGTATAGGTGACGCAGCAACATGAAGCTGCAGACGCTCAAAACATTTTTTTTATTTTTAAGCACCACAGACACTCAAATCATACAAAGGAAAACATTGAACCAACCTTTGAGTGCTGAAATAAAGTATGAGAATCATGACGCAACCCTGGTGTTGCAGTAGTTTTGTTTGTTTTCACCCAACAAATATCCTCACACCTACGGAATCCCCACTACAGCACCCAAAAAAGGATTATTAATTTAAAGGAACACATAATCAATCTCATAATATAAATTACAGCCAAAAAGAAAAGGCTAGTTCTATATGTAATTCTAAATTTTTTTTTTTTTTTTTTTAAATCTAAAGGCTTGATTATACACCTTCTTTAGACATTGACGGCCCTGCTCAAGGCCCACACCATCACCAACCCAAAGGAAGATAAAACAAGGTGTGTCTGCTATTGCCTGTGAACACAAAGAACAAAAAATTAGACGTGAGTCAAAAGTGAAAGAAATTTATTTCAATACACGCAACTTGTCTATATGGTCATTTCATTGTCCCAGAGGGTAATGCAAGTTACATAATAAAATTCCAATTCAGGTTTGTTGGTATGGATATTATCATATCATACACCTGATAATATAATTTCTTAGCATGCATTTATCAGTCTACAAGATGAAGCGATTAGAATTACTTGTAGCAAGTTCTACCATTACTTCTAAAAGGAACACACGAACAAGTACAAAGAATATGTATATTTCTATTTATAAGACATTTGGGGAGAAAAAGTTATGTGCAAAAAGATCACCTCAATCTTAAGATTCATTATTTCTTCGAATGTCCAGTACTCCATATGGTCAGCAACACCGGGAGCGCGATGAACATATTCCTCCCATGGGGGGTCCACAAGAATGACATCAAACTTGGTTCCAAAGAACTCTGGAGACAGTTCAAACTCTTTCAGGTCACATTTGTGATACATGGGAGAAGAAGCAGATTTAGAAACAATTTCATCTTTTTTCTGTATAAGCTCCCTAAGCTTAGGGTAATCCTCAACAACATTTGTAAGCTCCAGCTCTCTAATGAAATTCTGGGGACGCATACCAGTGTCAACAAAATTTTGTGAGTAATCATTCTGCTCTCCTCTAGAAGGAGCTTTACCAGGAGGCCCACTACTTTTAGGTGGAACCCAACCCCCTGGAGTTTTATCAAGTGGAGTTCCTCGTCCCATTGCCCCAGCAGCATTAAAACCAGGGCCAGAAATGCTAGGAGTTACTCCTCTGCTGGGGCCAGGGCCAGGGCCAGGTTGATTGAAATAGATAGCAGAGGGTGAATTCCCCATATTAGGAGGAAACCTTGGACCTGATGGTCCAGGAGGAACAGGAGAGAGGCCAGGTGCAACAGCTAACATATTCATATCAACGCCTCGAGCCCCAGGCCAAACAGGTGGACTAAATGGCGGAATGAAGACGCCAGGTGACATTGGTGGACCTGGAGCAGGTTGCATACTAGGGTTAAGTTGCTGCATTGGTCCGGGTGGAGGAATTCCAAGATGTCCAAAAGGTGATCCCATTATTGGCAATGGGATTGCCACCTGTTGGTTGTCTCTCCCAGCTGGCCTACCTCTTCCGCCTCTCCCAACTCTACTCCCTTTTACTCCTTGTGAGGCAGCTCTATTGAAGGACACTAGTTCCTGGTTTCCATAAGGAGGTTGTGAACCACTACTGGAACTTTGGCCACCAGCATTGCGACCAGACATGGCACCTTTCTGGCCCCTACCTTTTCCTCCATGATAATCAAAGTCATCCCTCCATGAATTTTGATCTCGCATGGAGGTACCATCATCTGTATATCTTTCCTTTGAATCTTCACCAGGTGGCCCAGAGCTATATATATCACTCCTTCTTGCCCTGTCATCCTGCATATATGCCCACTCTTCATCATTTAGTGTTGACTTCACATCAGATTGCTGAGCAACTTCATTTCTCCTGGCGAAGTTGGATCCAGAATCAGGTCTTCCATAATCAAGAGGCTTGGTTTGAATCTCTATCACATCATAATTCTCATTTGAAATTCCAAAGTTTGATGAGGTTTTCACAGCTTCACCCCTGCTTCCATCTTTCCTATTACCAGACCGGCCATGAGGCCTTTCATTGTCGGTCCTCTCACGACCATGTCTTGGCATCTCCCACTCTCTGCCATGATCATAAACAATATCACCATTTTTTGAGTCTTTATCGCTATTGATGGGTTGCCTTCTTTTCCAATTCTCTTTAGAAACTTCATGGTCCCTATTTCTGTCACTCCAGCTATCATCTCTGCCTTTCAATCTATCATCCCTATAACCATCCTTTTCCAGTTCCTTTCGCTTGAGGTTGAAACCTCTTTCACTATCCATCTCGGAGTGATCTGTCTCTTGATGGCGCCTACCACTCCTCTCAGGGGTCCTTGACCTCCTGGAGTGCCCCACTTCTCTTGCATTTTTATCCCTCATCCGCATATTTCTATCTTCATCAGCACTTAGTGTTCTGTCCCGGCTTTCAGCAACATCTTGAGTCGGAGTTCTCTGCTGTTTATGCTTCTCAGTTTTTTCCCTGCCTGATCGGTCTTCATGAGTAACGGGACTAGCCCTATTATCTTCTTCAAGAACCTCTGACCTCACCTTGCTCTTACTCCTCTCAGCATCAGCTCTTCTCTCTTCTCTATTGCTAGATTTCATACCCTTCTCACTGTTTGAATCTACACCCCGGCTTTTACTCTCACTGGTTTCATTCCTAGCAGACACGCTTCTCTCTCTAGCACTCTCATACTTAGGATCAGACAACTTACGGTCTCTGAGCTCAGTTCTTTCGGAAAAAGTTTCTTCGGCTTTCTTGCCAGCATCAGATTCATCCCATTTTCTCCTCGAATTTCTCAGCTCCTCAGAAGATCCATGACCCTTCTCTCGACCAGTTTCCCTCCTCTCTGAATACCTGGAATCTCTATCAACCACTTTTTCAATCTCTACATCATGGGATCTTTCTTCTTTGCTTTTAATCCTGCTTTGAGAACCCTCATGCTCCGAAAACTTGGATGCTGTTTTTCTTTTCTCACTTTCATCAGCTCGACCATGCCCTCTACTCCCCGACTTATCTACACCATCTTTCTCATCTTGATACCAGTTGCTCAACTTTTCCAATGTATTCTCTTCTTGTCTTTTCTTGATCTGCTTAGAGCGCGACTCTTTTCTTGAGTCGTGATCCTCCTCATCACTACCCGCTCGACTAGATCCACCTGACCGTTTCCGACCCTCATTTCTATCCCCAGAGCTTCTTCTTCTTCCATCTAACCCTTCAGCATCTTCTCCATTGCTCAGTTTTCTTGACCTACTTGACCTATGCTTTCTCTTATCACTGCCCTCCCACTCTTCATCATCAGCAGCCCTCTCGCTCTTCACATCCAAACCATCATCTACATCCCGTTTCACATAACGACCTCGTTCAGGTGAATCCATTGTAAGCAAAACCGTCAAATCACCGTTACCACTTTAGATAATGGGCTGTATGAATAACCTACCAACAAATAATCCTAAAACCAAATCAAAATGAAATAAAAAATTTGAAAGAAGCCAAGGAGATAAAGTAAAATACCAAACCAAACCATTCACATAAAAGGTCTCGAACTCTAACGTCCAATGACTTCAGATTCAAAACCAATAAAACACAAAATTGGCTAATCCCATTGTAGTAGTCTTTGGCAGCACATGAACATTCAACCACAATTAAAGTAAAAAATTGCAAGCTCAGACTATAATTAACGAAACCACCCAAATCCCAATGAACTAAAAAAAAAATAAAAAATAAAAAAACCCTAAAAAACTTGAATCCCAACATCTGAACCCATCATTGCACCAAATAAAACAACCAAAACCAAACCCTCCGTTTGGTTGCCAAGAAACCCAAGAAAGAAAGAGAAGCAAGATACAATTTTGAACATAAAATTTAGTATCGAATTTGAAGAATTTGCCAGATGCCCAGCTAAGCTACATGAAAACCCAGTTTCAATATTTGGTTGATACTCATAGTTCGTCAGTTATCTTTCCCTAACATTTTTCTCAGCCACCAAACACAACATAGAAAAACTCAAATTTTTTTTAGTTCTTGAATACACAGCATACAAGACCCAGATACAAGCAGACAGAATCCTTAAAAAAAAAAAAAAAAAAGGCCACGTGAAACCAAAAAAAAAAAACAATGAATTTCCTAAAACAATTAATTCAAGAGTGAGAGTGAGAGAGTACCTGAGTTTTGGGAATGAAGAAATGAAGAAGAAGAAAGTGAAAAACCTCTGATTAGGGGTTTTTTTTTTTTTTTTTTTTTTTTTTTTTTTTTTTTTTTTTTTAAAGACACAACAAAAATAAGCAATCTTAAATAAATGCTTTGGTACTCTAATAATTAGATTTGACCCAGACCCAGACCCAGACCCAACCCATGTCAGCCTTCTCGTTTACCCAATCCAACACACGCGTGGGCCTGACCCAAACAAACAAAACCCAGACTAATAAAAAGCCAGAGCCTATGACCAATCTTACTTTAGCCCACCCTTACACTAAAGTCCAAATCCTGCTCGAGAACTTTTGTGTGGGGATAGCAATGGGGTGGGACTGGGTGGGGCGGGGTTGAAGGATGGGATTTTCACACCTACCCCATACAGATTTTTTTTATCCCATCCTCACCCCTCCTCGCATGACGGGAAAAAATTTCTTACCCTATCTCCACCCCTTAAGACCCCACGAAGACCGCGAAACCCTACCCTACACAGTAAAACTTTATTTCTTGTTAATTTTCCCTACAACTATTACTATTTTTTAAACAAAATGACATGTTTCAATATTAAAAATATACTTGAAATTATAAATAAATTTATCCTATCAAATCAAACTAATTTTTAGCAAAAACTAAATAATAGTATCTAAATGTTTAACAAAACAATGTCACTAAAAAAATCTCATAGTATGACATAATAAAATAATACAAACTCCTAATAAGATGATGATATTGGTACCTTACTTCCAACTTTACTAAAGAGAAAAAAGAAGTAGAACCACGTTAGGTCGAATAAAATAAGATGGTGATATTTTTGTTTAAATAGTAGGGTTTTAGAGTATGAAAAAATTACAACTCTTATTAACGAGAGGCGGGTTTAAAAAGTGTAAACCCATCCCCGCCCCATCACCTTTGCGGGGCGGGAAAAACCCGCACGGGGCGAAGCGGGGAGGGGCAGGTCAAGCGGAGCAGGGAAAAATTGCCATCCCTACTTTGCTATGGTTCGGCCGGTACCATAATATGACTTAAAAAGTAAAATTAAAAATATTTTTTTTTTAAAAAAACCCTACCTCCTTGTTACTTCTTCTTTTTCTTCTTCTTTTGGGTTTGGGTATCTTATTCTTCTAGTTTCGTCGTTTCAGTCCACTACCTCTTCTTTTTTATTTGTGTGTCATTGTGTTGTACTGCTGTCCTCCAATATTTTTTTTTTGTTTTTGATTTTGTGAGCCAAGCATAATACTCCTTCCTTTAAGGGTGCATTTGTTTCAGTGTAAAATATTTTTCGAGTGTAAAATAATTTCATGTGCAAATATTTTCAGGAAAGGAAAATATTTTCTGGTGTTTGGTTGCATTTTTAAAAATTATATTAGAAAATAATTTCAAATGTTTGGTAACATTCTGAAAATGCAAATTTTCTACTAGTTTCTCATATTTTCTCAGCATCCAAACAAATTTTTTAATAGAAAATTGCAATCCATCAACTTTTAAACAAACAAAAATCAAAACAACACCATTTTGGGCAAGTAAATCATTCGGTGAAACTGAGAGATAGAGGAGGAAGAGAGAGTCATCACAAATCGAGGGAAAGGGAGAGGTAGATCGGGAAAGAGAAAGATCAGTGATCGGTGAGTCATAGGTGACGAGACCGGTCTAGAGGCAGCAAGCTTTGACGATGCGATCTCACAAAGCAAGTTCTATAGCGCGATCTCGTTAGCGTGAGCTCAATCGCGTGATCTCGCAATTCGATCTCTTTGACGCGAGCTCGACGGCGCGATCTCATAGCTCAATCTCGTCGACGCAAGCTTGAATGCGGGGCTTTGGGTTGAGGATGACGATCTAGGCTTCATCGGAGTGATCTGACTGGATTCGGCGATCTCCCTCTAGCTCTCTCTCTCTCTCTCTCTCTCTCTCTCTCTCTCTCTCTCTCTCTCTCTCTCTCCCTTTTCTGGTGTGACTACCGTTGCTCTCTCTCTCTCCTTTTCCGTTTTCAGTCTGGAAAATTCTATTTGAAGGTAAATTGTAAGTGTAAATTATTTTCCACCTGAAGCCTTCTTATTTTACAGTCAACTGATTTAATTTTCCTTTTGACCGAATTTTCTGAACATCCCAAACAGTAAGCACGGTGGAAAATATTTTCCTATTTTCCTAATTTCCTTTACCGTTGAAACAAACGCAGCCTAAAGCTCTTTTGTATTGTCCACTTGAGTATTAAATTTAATTTTCTTTTCTTTTCTTTGTTTTTTAGAGCCCCACGTGACTTACAATAAAAAGGAAACATTCATACTTTGTTTGGTAAGAGATTTCTAATAATGGTGTTTAAGTGTTGAAAAAATATGTGTGAATAAAAAAATGTTATGAAAATACGTTTTGTAGTGTTTAAATAATGAAAATTATTGTTTAAACAACGGTACCAAACGGACCCTAATCTTTTAAACATCTTTCCTTTTTTTGAGAAGATTTTAAACATCTTTTAATGTTCTAGTCACTAAAATGAGTTATGTTGGTGCCACATAAAATGGCAAAATTTGTGCCACAACTCACCCATATGGCTAGTTGCGAGTGGTAGAAAGGTGTTCTCATATGGACCGATCATCATCTCTCTACCACCAACAACTCGCCATGTGGGCAAATTATGGCACAAGTATTACTCCACTAAAATTAACATCTAGGTTTGTCATTTTTTTTTTGGGCAAAACTACACTATTGATTAGGGGTATTCGCGATGCGGTGCGGTGCGGTGAGATTTTGGGCAATTTTTAGTACCGCACTTTGCGGTACGGTTTAGCTAAAACCATAATTGCACCACACCTTATTTTTGCGGTCACATATGCAATGGGATGTGGTACGGTGCAGTTTAAAGTTTAGCCAAAATCATAACCGCAGTGCACTTCATTTTTGCGGTCACATATATGGTGTGGTGTATAAGATGCGGTTTGAATGATTGGAAGTTGGTATATTTTTCAAATTTTGGGCTTTTTCTACCCAGACCAAAACTAATTTTTTCCCTATGTTTTGGTCCAAGTTTTAAACTATTTAGCTAGTTTTACTTTATTTTGGGATAGCTTTCCTAATCAGCACTTGCTAGGGTTATCAAACTTTTTTTTTTTTTTTTTGAAAACTAGGGTTATTAAACTACTAATAATATATTTAATATTAAAAATAATTAAATATATTAATATATAGAGAAAGTGCGGTGCGGTTTGTGCAGTTTTCTTATTGTAAAACCGCAAACTGCACTGCACCATGCGATATGGTGCGGTACGGTTATGCCATTTTGTGGGCGGTTTTGGTGCCATTTTTTGGGCGGTTTTGGTGCCATTTTTGCAGTTCGTGCGGTTTATGCGGTTTGGTAAACACCCCTACTATTGATCTCTTAAGTTTACTCTATGAGTATAATTAATCCCTCAAGGTTCAAGTGAGCGCAATTAGTCCATCAAGTATTTATGATGAGCAATATAAGTCCTTTTTGTTAACTTCCGTTATTGGTATTACTTACATGGCTAATAAAATAATGACCTGGCATTTTTTTTTAACTGATATGACATTTTTTTTCTTAAAAAAATTACAAAAGAGAATTTACACATAACAAACTAACTCGTTCCAAATTCAAATTCTAATCCTAACCCGGCTCTAAATCAAAACTCCATTTACAAAACCATGAGAGACAGAAGAGGAGTAAGTGATTGAAGAGACTTAGAATTAGAATCACGCAATAACTGTTGTGCGAGATGAACTTACTTTCTTGCATTCTTTATAGAAAAATTATTTTTGCATTTGAATTGAAACGCTCTATCGTACCTCCAAAATTGGTAGCACCAATAAATTAAATACTTGCCTCTAATTGCATTTTACTTTTTCTACTTTTAGGAGTAGGATGATGATGAACATGACTTGAAAAAGGAAAAACTATCTATCTCTAATAATACTAACGCTCTATTTTTTTTGTTGGAAAACTTTCTATAAAGATAGTTTTCCACATTTTTTAGTGTTTGGTAGCACAAAAAAAAAACTGGTCAACAGAAAACTATCTTTAGTCAATGGAAAATCCTAATAAAAATAAGGCTTGTTTTTTATAGGTTGTTTTCCAGAAATTTTTTTGGAAAACAATCTCTCTCTCACAGTTGCTCTCTCACTCTTTCTCTCTTTCCTTTTCTTTTTCCTTTTCTTTCCCCACACCCTCACTATCACTAACTCTGGTCTCTCCTCTTCCATAGATCTTTCTCCCTCTCCATATTTCTCATCCCCTTTATAACACTGTTCTCTAAGTAAATTTTTTTCCCTCATTGCTCAATAATTATTTCTTCCTCTTTATCAACTTGCAAAAGAGAACATATTTGCAACGGTAATTATTTCATTCTTCTCTACCAAAATCTCAATTCTTTACTTTAAATTTCAAACTTAATTTTATTTTTTCTCTAAGAAATTTTTAGTTTGATGGATTACAGGTAGAAGTTTTTTTTGCACATAAAAGTGCTAAAAAAATAAAAATATAAAAAATAAAAAAGAAGAAAGAATGAATGAAGTAAAAGATGAAAATTTTAAACATAGTGCCTATATAGCTCTAAATTGCTTTTACATAGGATAATCTTTTTTGTTGACAGATACATTATGCAGATACTATGTAGTGATGATATGAATACATAATTTTGAGTAATATTAAAGACTTGTGGTTGACCTTAGTAGACAATTAGTGTACCAACAAAAAGAGTAAACAATTAAAAGTTATTGTTATTTGTACTTATTAAAGATGTATTTTCCTGTCAATTTTATGTATATAGACAAATGGTTGATATATATATATATATATATATATATATGTATGTATGAATGTATGTGTGTGTGTGTGGACGTTTCTGTCCATATATATGAACAAAATGAGTGGTTGAGATCATGAAAATTTGACAACTAATTTTAATTGTATCTATTGTCAAAATTTCAGTATGAAAACCAAATTCATTCTTGTTTTTTTTTTTAATTATTTATATTGATTAGATTAGTTGGTTTACATAATACACATGTTTTAAATTACACAAGAAATATAAAAAATAAAAATTTGCATACCAAGTACCAAAAAACATTCTCAAACTCATTTCAAGGTCGTTACCAAACACTGGAAAATGATATAGTTTTCTAGAAAATGCTCTTTGAAAAATGAACTATTTTCCAGAAAATGTTGATGCTGAAACAAATAGAGCGTAAATTCATCTCCTCTCTCTCAGATTCCACTCAACTTAACTAAAAAACTTAATAAAATATATAAAAAAAATTACATCCTCATATCTCAACTAAACTTCTCGATGATAATTAAAATAACAATATATAAACCAAAATAGTTTTTTGGTTATATAATCGGGTACACATGGATCCAATTACACCCAAAATAAACAAAGCAAAGAAAAGTAAATTTACAGAACTACCCTACAACAAACAAACAAACAAACATTTAGGAAAACTCCTTCTCTTATAATCACTTCCTTCCCCCTCTCCTAGTTGTAGCCTTATTTGCCGGCGATTTCATGCTCTTTGTCTTTACACTCTTAGCAGCTGAAGCCTTCTTAGTTGGTGTTGCTCGATTTCCTCTGAAGACTAGAGAAATTTAGGTTGAAATAGAAACTTGGAATTGTATTTTTTTTTTTTTTTTTTTGTGAGAGGAGGAGGGGGGCCATCGTGGTAGTGGCTATCGCTTAAGGCAGAAGGCCACCATCTACAGACGAGTGAGGCAGCATCGCAGCAACTAGGGCATCAATCAATCACTCCCTCCCATGGGTTTGTAATGGAGTTTCAATTTATAACCGGGTTAGGATTAGGATTTGAATTTAAAAGAGGTTAGTTTGTTACTTATGTGTAAATTCCCTTTTGTAATTTTTTTAATAAAAAAATGGCATGTCACTATTCTGTTAGCCACGTAAAAAATACCAATAATAGAAGTTAAGAGAAGGACTTATATCAATCATTATAAAAAATTTGAGGGACCAATTGTACTAATTTGAAACTTGATGGACTAATTATGCTCACAAGGTAAACTTGAGGGGCCAACAGTGTAGTTTTTTTTTTTTTTTCCCATATTATTACTCTTATTATATTCTATATATAATTGAATTGATACTTATTCTTGTTGTTGTTGTTATTATTATTGAACTGATATTTGAGCTTAAAGATTATATATTAGTTGAAATATTTACTTATAACTTTAAAACCATTAATAATTTATTATATGAGTTTTTTTTTTATCACTCACACACACATACACACATATATATAGTGGTAATCCCGAAACTGAAATAGCATGTGATAGTACGCCAGAATAGATTGGTATCAAAACATTCTGTTCCAATGGACAAACCGAAATGGTACTTGAAACGATATTCATAACATTAACTTAGTAGAAACCAATTGGGTCATGGATAAATTATATAATTTTTTTTTTATACTTACATAGAATTTTTTCACTTATGGTCCTATGGCGTTATAATTAACTCAAACTAAGAAGTTATTTATTATTATTTTTTTAATTATTGTATAGGATAAAGTAAGCTGTAGCTTAAAGTTACAACTCCAACTAAAAAAATTAAAGTACTATATATTTTGAAAATATAATCATTCGATTGCAAGGTCTTTATATTTTTAAAACACATATTAAATTTTGTATCAATTAGATGATATTTATTATTTGATTCATAAATTTATTTTTTATATTTGTATAACTTTAGACTATAAAAATTTGAAATTTAAATATTTGATTGATGACATAGTTATTGATCTTTAATCTTCTAAAAGTTTTACAAGCATGAAGAATACAAGAAGAAAATATAATCTAATGATGAATTTGTTAAAATTCACATGTAATTAAAAAATATTGAGTAAAGTTGTAACTTAAAGCCACATCAAAGTTTATAACCAAACCTTTCCAATTACATGTGATAGATTTTAACTATGGCTCTATGATTGTACTTTATCATAAAGTTAAAACACTCTTATAATATAAAAAGAAGTGAAAACACTATTTAGCTTTTTAGTGTAAGCAAGATTGAAACTTTAAAAAAAAAAAATTATGGAGAAGATAAATTTGATCTTATGGCCACTATGATTGTTCATTATCAAAAAGACAATATTCTAATTGATTTTTTGGTATAGGCAAGATTTGAATCGACATCTTTTATTCAATAATAAGATATTTTATTAATTGAGCTCATTGGAATCCATCATCATAAAATAAGGGATTATGTTCAAATTCCACCTGCACCATCATCGAATAAGGTTGAGTTTGAATTCCACTAGAACCAAAAATTAATATTGTCATGGCATAATAGCAAAGAGAAATTAATTTTTTCAAACAATCAAATGCTATATTGTTTTAAAAATGGATTATCATATGAATTTCATAAAGTTTAAAAAATGGATCATCTTACTATGCATAAGATCTTACTCTCTGCAAGCTTATGACGAAAGCTCCCACAGATCAAGTTCCTAGCTCAACTAACTTAGATGCATTCACATAGATTAAGTTTTGCCAAGTTGAATTTGATTCGTAAAGAGAGCTCTCTTGACAACTTTCCATAATATCTCATAGTCGTTGAAGGCTATATGGCCTTTCTTAATGCACCTTCAGATAGTGCCGGCCCTAGACATTTTGGAGCCTTAGATGAGAACAAAAATGAGAGATTTTTTTAAATATATTTATGTATTAATTAAATTAATATTTATTTAATATTTTTATATTATAATATATTTCATTTAAAATCTATTTTTCTTATCTTTTGAGATGTAAATTAACTAATTAAATTATTGTATTCAAGTTCTATTAACATTTCATTTTCAATCAATAGTATAACTAATTCATTTAATCTTTCTTGAGACATTGTCGATCCTGGATATGATTTTATTAATTTAATTTTTTTAAAATTTTCTTTTTGCAGAAGCAATTGTAATAGGTATTGTTAGTAAAATTTGTAAATTTTTTATATAATTTAGTATGTCAATTGGAGAATATTTTTTTATTTGTAAAACTTCGTTTTTAACTTTTTAACTCTGAAAATAAATCTACACCATTAATATCATAATAAACATCATGCTTGAGAAAAGATTCAAGTTTAAGACAGCATTTTTGCAAACTATCATCATCTAGCTGGGAGAGACACATGAAGAGCAAGAGTTAAGAGAGAGAGAGAGAGAGGCGGAGAGCAAAAGCGAGAGAAAGAAAAGGTGTGAGTAAAATTTTAGGGATTTGAGATTTTTTATTTGTTTTGATTTGAGATTATTTTGTGGGTATTTTTTTAGATTGAATCTGCATTTTATTTGAATCTGCTTTATCAGTTTTATTTTTTATTTTTCTAGAGGTTAAGGATAATATTTTTGGGATAATTAATTTTGTTTAGACCAATGAATTTTTTGAGGTACCAATATTTACAAAAATGTTCCAAATTTTTTGTTCCTTGGTCACAAGAATTTACTAGATTTTTTGAAATTTCATCTGAAACTATTTTGAGGCCCCTTCCACTTAGGGGCCTTAAGCAATGGCGTAATTAGCCTAGTGGAAGGATGGGCATTACCTTCAAATGCCTCACAGTGCACAGTTAAATGTCTCCAGTGGCAACGCCACTTAGTGTCCAGGGTGTTCCTAGGAACACCCTGGCTTGAAATTTTTTTTTTTTATATATATATATAATAATTTAAATTTTTTTTATTTGTTTACCTTTTAAAAAAAAAATAGGAACACCTTCAAGCAATATCAAAAACGCCCTCAAAATTCTTATGCCAAACAAATTTTGAACTAAAATCTTAAAAAAAAAAAATTGTAACAAAGAATCTGAAAAAAATAATTTAAATTTTTTTTATTTGCTGGTCAGTCGGTGTTGGTGAGTTTGTCTTTTAGTATATTGTGATTTGTGAATTTATCTGATTGACTTCTCTTGTGTGAATCTTATCTGTTAAGTGGGGGGTAAATGGGGTCATGAGGCCGTATGGTGTGGGGTCAGGGGTGGGATATTTGAATTGGGGAAGTAAAAGTCATGCAGAGGCAGAGATTTGTGCGCACATGAGGTGTGTGTTAACGCACAGTGGGGTGTGTGCTAGACTCCTAATAGTTAGTAAAAAAAATGAATGAAGCAACTAAACATCAATAATTAATAATTTAATTAACTAATACATTATAAAAGACAAACAAATTAAATTATGTTAGGCTAAACAACAATTAATAATTTAATAATTAATGCAAATTATAGTTTATAAAAGACAAAAAAAAATTATGAAACAACTAAACAATAATAATTAATAATTTTATTAATATTTCAAATAAACTTATAGTTTATTGTACAGGTACCTTTGTTCATTTCTTTTCTTTTTATTATTATTTTTTTCCTTTTGAGGTTTTTCGGTATGCAGAATTTAAATTTTTTTTGGTTTTAAGATTTTTTTTTTTTAAGTACAAACTTTATGTTTGCCAAATCTTGAATTTCGGCCGATATTTACCGAAACACCCGAAATAGACCGAATTGACTCAAAAATTTTTCAAAGTGGAATAGGAACACCCTGGACGAAATTCCTGGACTTGCCACTGAATATCTCATTGTGCATGGTTGAATGTCTCATAGCGTGGATAGAAATTATTCAACAAGATTCGTGCTCATTTGATTAGGGGCATTCATTTATGGGACTAAAATTATAGCTCAGAATATAGGACTACGATTCACCAAATGTTATATCACAGGCAATAGGCAAATAAAGTACACATATAGGGATGGGCTAGCTCAGTTCAGCCCAAATCCATGCAAATCCATGTAAACCGTTAGTTCAAAACATAACAAATTTTATTTAAATAATAATTAAAAAAATAAAAATCAATGGTGTTTTGTGTTTTTTGTCTTTATTGTTAGATAATTACATCTTAATGTATTAATAAATTAAATAATGATTTTGTGTTTTTGTTTTGATTGCTAGTTTGTTAATATTATATGAATGTTTTTTTTTTTGTTTAGAGTTTTTTTTTTCTTATTCTCTGGCCCAAGCTTAAAATTTCGAGTCTATCCACTTAATTACTAGGTTTTAAGTACCCTTAAAGTCTAATAAAGAGAGAAAATATCATTTGATTAGCCAACACTCCTTGGCATCAAAGGCTGAAGGATTTGTTATATTTGTATTTGGCAATGAATTCTCTCTCTGTTTGTCTATCTTGGTTGATTTCTTAAACAAGCATCACATTTCTAAAAAGGTGACCATTTTGTGTCCGCAAGAGGAGATTTAAAAAGTTAATTATCATAGCAATATTGCAAATCTTCACCAATTATAAATCATGATATATATTCAATCATACTCTCATTCTCATATCTGGACCCAAGATTTGTGTGATTCTCAATCATTGATATATTTTGATGATGAGTGAGAATCAGTAAGCTGAAATACTTTGGGCTACGATAATGATTACAAGTCCTGAAAAGAAAGAAAGAACTTTTAAAGGTAACTGATGTGACCCGACCAAGGACCTTCTGACAGTGAAGTCAGTTTTCTCTCTAGAACATGAGTAGGGAAAATAGTAAAAGGTAAGAACTTACCCAAAATGAATGGAGTTTGCTTCTTTTATTGAGAGTTAGAAGTGAGTTTACTTGTTTAGATCCACTATCATTATGGATGATATTAGTAGTTAATGGAGAAAATAGGGTGTGTAGAGCGAAGTTTGAGGAGTCCTTGCTACGTATTAAGAGTAATACATCATGGTCTATTTATGTGGAACTTCTGGAGAATTCTTCGTAGGATTTATTAAGTATAATCCAGTCGTCTATGTATACACTCGCTCGTCCATGTATCTAGTCGTCCATGGAGCAATTCCTTCAAACAGAATCTTCTTGTTGTTAATGGACGAGCACTGATCACTCATTCTGTCATTCTTAGATTGCTTTCTTTGGACGTGGTCAGGTCATGGACGACAGCCAAGAACAGGTAAATCTTAATTGATCCCCGTCATATTTAATCACACAAGACAGCCACAATTTGTAAGTGATCATACTCGTTAAGTTGACAGAACTTTGAGCCTTTGAGTCTTCATCATTAATTCCATTATATAAAGTGATAATATTTCAGTTCACATTAATAACAATTAATACATATGATAATAACTCATTCAATTAAATAAACTTAATTACCCACCACAACTTTAAAGTCCCCAAACCAAACACAAAAGCCCAAAGACAAGAAGAACAAGCACATGCATACATACACTCCCTTAACAATCCCAATATACTAGCTTATACCAACACATCACTCCTTTTCTGATTTCAGTATTTCAAAACTAAAACCATCAACCCCTGGCTAGCTAGTTAAACCTCCATAAGAAATTCCTTATCTTTCTCCAACCTCTCCATAGTCTGAGCTTCTAAGCTAATCTCCACATCAATGCTCCTCCCACCACTTTTTCCCTGGTACAAATACACCATCCCATCAAACCTATTGTTGGATCCACTCCTCACACTCTCAGGCTTTCCCCACCCAAAATCCACATCATAAACCTTAAACCTCGGCGAGCTCCCGACCGCCACGCAGTTCACTCCGGCATCCTTAAACTGGAAAATCTTAGGCTCACTCTCCCACTGCTTGTTACGTTCATCAATGGCTTTAGCATTGTGGTTTTCTATTGCTTTTTGAATCACTGAAGCTCCGAACTCCGGTGGGTTCGCCGATAGCAACCCGGCAGCCGTGACGGTGAACACGGCTTGGATTAGGTTCCCGAAGTAGCTTTCGGGCATCGGTGGGTCGACCCTTTTCCGGCAATCGGCGAAGACAGTGAAGACAGTGTAGTCTTCGGGTTTTAGTTCACGTGCATGGGTTACATGGCGCCAGATATGGACAGAGAGTGATTGGAATGTTGAGAATGGTTTTGAGCCGTCCGATGGGGGGTTGGAGTTGACTTTGGACTTAATCTTGTCGATGTCTGATTCCGAGAATTTGAAGACTTTTTCTCTGAGCTGTGGTGGGCTCGGCTTTGCTTCACCGTTGGATTTTGATGCTAGTGGGTCCGGTGGGGCCGTAAGATCGAGCTTCACGCGCGTGTTGCGCGATTTGGTGCGGTCGAGGAAGGGTGGGACCGAGATGGAGGCAGCTCCGCTGCAAACCTCGGCCCATGAGCTCATGAAATGCCACGTGGAAGTGCCGTCGAGTATCGCGTGGTTGAACGCGCAGCCCATTGCAAGTCCATCTTTCAGCTTGGTTAACTGTGGCCATGATGGAAAAAAAAATACAACCAATAATTATCAATAATTTTAGTAAAAAAGAAAAAAAAAATTATTTGGTTCATCAACACCGTTGACGGCCTTTAAGAAAGCAAAAATCAATGGTGATGGCATACGAGATGAATCATGAAAGTGACAATTTTCTTCATAATATTTTATATCAAGTTGTTATTATTAAAATAAATATTACTTTGCAGACATGACTTAATTCTTGATAATTTTTACCATGCATAAATTATAATATATCATTTTAATAATTATGAAACAAATTATTAAAAAAAATTGTATTGAAGATGAAAATGTAAAGCAAAGATAGATCTGACCATGAATCACTACAAACTAAAGTGGGAAGATGTTGCCTGCTCAATTGCATATTGTTTGCGGAGTATTTAATTTTTGACATATATTTGGGAAAAAATCTTTATTTTAAAAATAATTTTAATGTAAACAATCTTGAAAACTTATGAAACCAAAACAGTTAAAATAAAAAATAAAAAAAAAATCCCTTAAAAATTTTGTTTGGTTTTATATATGTATACACACACAAACACGATAGAATTTGGCCCATCTTATTTCAACTACAAATCTTTTATTATATGTATATATAAATAACACTAGGTTCTTGCATACTTGTTATTTATGAATTGGGCCCCTTATGTTTCTCACTGACCAACAGACAAACCCGCCAAACCATGTGTCTAGTCTAGTACAAAAGATACTCCATCTTGTCATTCCAATCTAGGATATCTCAATTCCCATCTAAATATTCATCTTTACTGTCGGTTTGGTACGATTAATTTTGTCAATTTTTATTTACTGATTATCTTTATTATCAATTTGACTTGATTAATTTTGTCAATTTATTTTACTATTTAATTTATTTTTTATACTATTCATGAGACATATTGTACTTTTTAATACTATTCATAAGTCTTACTATTCTAATCCAACTAACTTTTACAATTATCTATAGTATTTTTAACAAAAAATTTTTAGCAAAATAATCGAATTTCAAACAGACCCATAATATATCCCATTTATTTAATTTTTACTATTATTTTACTTTTCTCAATATGGACAAACAAGAGTCCTATTAAAAAGTTGTCCCTTACAATAGTCATCTCTTCTTTCATATAAAATAAAACATTTTAATCAATATCTCTAATTATCTATAATCAAACACATTAATTGGAAATATTGATTAAATTTTTTAACTTTCAATCAGCTTATATTGGTATAATATAGAAAGTTTTGTTTTAGAAATGTTATAAATTCACATAAATGAATTACAACTAAAAATGAAAATAGAAATAAAAATGAGACTAATTATAATTGTGAATTATATGTATTTATTATTTCTATGATATTATTTATTGTCAATATTGTATTACACAATTATTAATTTTGAGTTTTACTCCACATGCACAACCAAACAAATAAATATAAATAATTAAGTTTTTCTAGTAATAATACTTGTTCTTAACAATAAATATTGTACACTTGTACCTATAATAGGCTAATACTATTTTGGCTCAACCACAGTATCAAATTTCACCTAATTAAGTTTGATTTTGCAAACCCCTTTCCCTTTCCCTTTCCTTTTCTTGTATGTGTGTTTGTTTCTTAAAAAAAAGTTAGATTTTGCAATGCAATCCTTTTCCTAATTTCCTTGTATGCATTGGAAACTTGTTTAATTTTTACCATAATTTATAATTGTTACAACAAGTGAGAAAGAAGAAATTTAAATCTTGATTCTCCATTTCTCCTTATAAGAAATGGATAAAAAAAAATCACTAAAGTATAAGGCCCTTTTATAAAGAAAGATGACATTAACTCCCAACCAAAAAAAAAAATTAATTGACCCCACGAGATATAAATATAATTGAGCTGTGTGACTCGCGACAGGTAGGTAGCTGAAATAGAAGTTGTGTTTACATTCCAATCCTTTAGATCACTTTTTGGTGGTGTCTCAGTACTCAACGGTGCTTTGGTACATTTCTTTTTACTTATGAAATTCTTTCACAATTTCAATTTCATCCATTAATGAAAATTATGCTTACTTCATTCTTCTGAGAACGTTGTAAAACATACATTCATATCATCGTATGTTTGTGAGACTTATGATTAAGGAAAATCATGCTATCCCCAAAGAATAAGAGCAAATCTTTGCCATAAAATAGTGCCCAAGAAAAAAAGAAAGGAAAAAAAATAACTCAGAGCAGCATAACTACTAATAATAATTTCAAAATGTGAATGATTATCAAGAAGGGGGCAGTCCATCATTGATCCCTCACGGGTGAAAATTTTGTGAACGAGCCCTAGGAAGATATCACTACGGATAGCACTAATCATTATATCATGGTTCAGAAATATGTAGTGTGAGAAAAAGAATGCATTTATCTGATATATGATCTATGTTCTTCTATGTCATATGGGTTGCAATTAGTATATGGTAAAAAACTAGGTACATATATGATAAATTTTTCCAGTGATGGATGGAGATCAAACTGACAACATATTTATGACAAGCAAGCCCCAGAAATGGGGTCCAAGAAGACCCTAATTGAGTGACAATTTCCTAGAAATTCTGTTTGGATTGCCAGAAAAATTCATGTTTTTGTACTTTAATTAAATTAAGTTAAGACTTAAAGAATTGAGAGGCCCACAGAAGAAAGAAATTTTTTTTTGTTGGGGGGGGTGGGGGTGGGATTTATAAATTTTCCAAAGTCACACTAGGGTTGTATTTGAGTGGAGGAATTGATAGGCAGTAGGTTGTAATAATAGGTTATTTATGAATTTAGCAATAGAAAATATTAATTTATAGTTTTTTTCAGCCCAAAAAAAAAAAAAAAAAAAGAGAAAGAAAGATAGAAAAGAAAACCCATTACAAAGAAGTGAAACAAGGATATCATGTGAAAAAATAGTAGCTTGTTTTATATATCTTTTCATTAGCAAACAGAGTTTCAAAATATTGACTGCAGTCTCAGGCTCTCTGCAGTAAAGACTAAAAACATTTGGCTTTGGTTCTATCGGTTTTTAGTAAATAACCAGGGAGGAACAGCATGCACCAATTAAGTCCCGGAATTTCGTGGAAATATTAGAAGAGTTTCTCTTCTTTTATTTTGTCTATAAAACAAAAATCTCATAGTTAAAAAGAAAAAAAAAATTTACCTCCAAATCATAGTTGAAAATGTACAATACTTCATGGTCCGATGCTCCAGTAACCATTTTAAGCAAAGTGAAGATTAAAACCGTTGTGTCAGTAGCCCTGTTTTCTTTCTTTTTAGGGGCACAATTAATGGCCATCAATCGGTTGTCCTAATTACTGACAAGCAATGGCTAAACTCATAAATATGTACATGTGTGTCAGATCTCTATGATTATTTATTTTTGGGTGGGTGGGGAGGAAAGCGATCTCTTTTCAATGCACTTGGTGGCCATAAACAATTGTGTTGATCTCACAATTAAGACCCTAAACCACCGTCTACTTCCAGGGGCGGAGCTACATGTTAGGGTGGGGTGAAATATTTAATATTTTAATAATTAACTCTAAAAAATGGGGCTTGAGTAATTGACCCCTCCACTCTAATAACGTTCTTAAAAAAATTGTTTAATTTGTGTAGTAGTTACAGAGAATGTATTGTTTTTCAAATTCATTTTATATGGTAAAATGTGTTCTTGTGTTTTTTAAAGTTTTAGATTAACCATGTCTTTGAACACTTTATTAATTCAATTGAATTTTTTTTACTCATAATTGTAGATAATTTAGTAACTTATATTAAAAAATAAAAATAATAAATATTTTATTATAGGAGATGGTGAAAGATTAATTTAATTCTATAAAATATTTAATTTTAATAAGGATTTATTACGAAAGATACTAATTTTTGTGGAAGTGAATAGATGCATGTGTTTGTGTATGTAAATAAAAGTTTATATAGACTAATAAATTAGCGACACAGATCGCCCTCCAAACCAAAATTTCTGGTTCCACCAGCTGTCTACTTCACTAATTGGAATGCAAAATATTGTCGGTGTACCACTTTATACGTATGCATACAACTCTTATAACTATTATGTACATAATTGTTATGTGTAAAATTGTAAATCACTCATAGATGATTTTGATTTGTATTCTATTATTTAGAAAACAATGATCAATTTATTTTCAGATTGCTTAAAAAGATGTTATGCGTGAAATCCGAAGTATTACCTGCACAGACAAAAGAGGCCTATGGAGCCCCTCCAAGTTCAAGATTTCATTGTAGGGTGTCAATTCCTTCAAAGTGCTAGCACCCTCCTCGACCATCAGATCAGCAATTTCGATCCCCTCAGCTATTGCTTCCACAACTTCCACACCGTCCATGTCATCATCAAACTCAACCTTGAAAACTCCCTCCTCATCTTTGCCTAGCCTCCCAGCTAGTTGATAAAACTCTTCCAAAACCAGACCTAACCCATCTTTCAATTTCCCAACCATGTCCCCAAAGTCATTTCCTTTGTAAAACAACAGCTTTTGGTTGTAGTAAAAAGCTAGGTATGGAAGATCAAATGTCACCAATTGACATTCTCTTCTTCCTAGTTTCTTGTTGGGCATGACACGGGATTTGGTGGTGATTTTCACATTCTTTGTTTCACACTTTTTCCCAACCACAGCTGCCATGGTTGATCGAAAAAAAATAATAATAATAATAAAAGAACAAAGAAAGAAATTTAGATAAAGAAGACAATTGTGACTTGTGGGATGTGTAAGCTCAGACACAGTCTAGCTATACTTATACTAGAAAATTAAATTTGATGTAGTTGGGGTGCATTTATGTTTTTCAATTGAGCGGTTGTCAAACATTAATGTCTTCCATTTACTGTGCAGGTGTGTGGTGCGGTGTGACTGGTATTGAGTAAATAGTTACTTCTACTCTATCTACTTTTGCTGTGATGCCTGAAAAAAAAATTAAGTAACCTCAAAATTGGTGATCTGCCTTGCTGTGAAGTGCTTGTATCTTTGTGCTATAAGCACTTTTACCTGCTTTAATTGAAGCATGGTGGTGGTCATTTATAATTAATAAAGGGAAACAAGGTAAAATAAATTGATGTTGCACCACCTATGGTCATATATGATCACAGTTTCACACCATAAATCGAGTTCTAGCAAGATCCAAAATATAGTCCAATCTCCACTCGAATGGCACATTTTACGATAGTGTTGAAGAACATTGGTCACTCAATCTCAAGTCAAATTTGAGTTTGAAAATCGCAAATTAACCTCGGAAAAGAAAAAAAGAAGAAGAAGAAAACCCTAATCCCAATGTTGTGGATGCGGTTGTGAGTACAAAGTCAAAAAAATAATGATCCACCTGTTGACCTTTCAGGGTCCAATTCATTTTTTGTTGACTAATTTTACATTCCCCACTAAAGTTCAATTGGATCATGTGCTCAGAATGGCACTGAGAACTACATGTCGTATAATTTAGGAAGCAGTTAGCATCATTATAAATTAATGTTGAAAAAGGACACCTTCAAATTGAATTATATTTCTATGCTTTTAATAAAACCCTATATATATATATATATATATATATATTTTTTTTTTTCATTAATATACCAATACCAATTAAAACTCACATCCATATTTGCCGAGCGGTTTGTAAAAGTTGTAGTTCAACTGATATTTTATAGTCTTTTTAATAAAAATATTGACAGTTCAACCCCCATATAAAATGTTTTTGGGTTGTTTTGGTAACTTTAGTGACATTTTAATATATATCTTTATCATTTGAGAGGTTTATGTTGTATTTGAAAATGATTTTTGGTCCTTTATAGGTGTAAAACATTTTAAAACCCAAACAATGTGTTTTACTTTTATCTTGTGAACAAAAAAAATTATTTCTGTTTGATCAAGTTCTTCCACAGTCTTAAACACAAGAAAATAAGGAAAACATTATCCGGACTAATTAACAAACAGAAATGAAGTGGGACAGTTAGAAGAGTTTAATGACAGTTTGAGACATAAGCTAACGTCGTTAAAAGCATAAGGTCTAATTAACTAATAATCACAGGTCAAACTACTTATTATTAGCTTGTTTTGGATTTTTTTTCCATTAATGTTTGCATAGAAATTGGTCAGTGCAGACTGCACAAGTGCAGAGTGTTTGGTATATTCACCAATTTATCAATCAAAAAGCTCTGTCATTGCAATCCTGTGTGCTTCAGTCTACATGGCAGATTGAGATAGAGCCTCTTAAGTCAGGATAATTGTTAATAAACTATATTAATTAAGAAAGATTTGATATTACTTTGATGAGATAAAAAAAAAAAACTTTAAACAAAATTAATTGTTTTATTTTTTTCTATAAAATATTTTTTAAAATTTTTTCTAAACCAATGTTCTTAAGGTATTTCTTAACATTTCCATTTATTAAATAAGAGTATATGTTGTTGTTGTCGTTAAAAACAAAAACAAATACAAGGAGAAGAAGGAGGAAAAAAAAAAAAGAATTAGTTTATTATTCGCATAATCTCAAGATGTCATAAGAATAACAACTATCTCATATATAAAATTATAATTTTAAATATGTTTTGAAATTCAAAATTATAGGTAAAAAGATTAGCCTAGGAATTTGAGGGTAAAAGTTACATAATATATAACTTGATATTACTTAAACATATGGTACTACAATACGCTAAATGTTAAAATATCATGTGGTTTAAAACGTGGAATGATATACTTTCGCGTTATGGTTCACTATAAGTAAATTAACATTATTAAGATAACTTATTCTATTTGAAACTTTATTACCAAAGTTTGAAAATTTTTTCCCTCAAAAAAAAAAAAAAGTTTGAAGAGTTTAAAATATTATTTCAATTAAAATTCTAGTACTAATTACTAAAACTTCTCTCTCTCAAAAGAAAAAAAAACTAAAAATTTTAGTAAATTAGGTCCAGGGTCGGCTCAACAACTTTGAGGATCTTAGGCGAAAATTTTAAGTAGAAATTTTTTTATATTTAAATATTAATTAAATAATATTTATTAATTTTTTATTTTTATTTAAAATCTATTAGACATTTATAATGAGAAAATATTTCTAGATAAATAAAACACAATTTATAATTAAAAATAAATATTTAACTAAAAATAAAATTTACGGTATAAAATAATAAAATCTGGTTATTGTAATTTTTCTAAAAACGTGGCCACTTTATACTCTAAAGGCTAAACCTGCACAAATAAAATTAATTTATTACATAGTTTAATAAATTAGTATCACTATAATACTAATGAATTTTTTTTATTAAAAAAATAATATAAATAAGTTGATATAATATACATCAAACTATTAATTAGTGTGATAACTTATAATAATTGATAAAGTAAAAGTTTGCATAAAAAAAAATAGATAAAAGATATAGTGGGTGCATGCCTATACATTGAGCGTGAGTGTGGGTGTGGGTAGGGGTGGGTTGGTGTGCGGGGTCTAGTAGTGGAATGTGAATATAGCAGTATGGGCTTATGGCTAATGGCTTGTCAGAAGCAGCATGTGCTCAGAGTGCAGTGCTGTGGGCAACAAACTGTGCAAGAGAGCAAGCCTAGCATGTTGTCCTATGGTTATCAATCAAGCAGATTAAAAAAATATAATTTAAAATGTTTAAATTGAATAAAAATCACACTCTTGAATCTTGAATAAAAAGCACAGGGGTTACCTATGCTATGTTGTCCACACCGTCCCTCTTCAATCTTGAATCTACTAAGAAGGGCAGTGAACAAAGAATGATTTCAAGCTATTACAAAGAATGACTGGGCTTACATAAAATGATCAAGAATCAAGATAAAGAAAAGAAAGGTAAGAATATAGATAAAGAGAGGTTTTTTTTTTTTTTTTTTTTGAAATTTATAATCTCTATTTTAACATATTTCAAGACAATTACGTTGTATTATTATTAATTTTGATTTTAGCATATATCAAGAATGTGTTAATGAATTTGGCTCCTTAAATTTAATTTTGTTAGTTGAAGTTTGACTATTTTTTTCTTTTTTTAATCTTCTGCATTTTACCACCGCGCATATTTAATATAATGGTCACTCCACAAGTATAAATACTTGTAGGGTGTGAGAGGTAAGAGCCAAGGTTCAAGTATCCAGGAGGGAACTTCATACACATATACACTTAGATAAAGTTAGAATAGAAATTCTATAATGTATAAATAAATAAATACTTATGCATACTAGGATACAACAGAACCTTTTTAATCCATTTTATTTACCAATAAAAGTATTTAATTTTTTTAATTAAAATATATAGATAAATATTATATATATGTATATATGTATAAATATTTTTTTTTTACAAGCTGGGGCCTTCTTTTATTTGGGAGTCTTAGGCGGTTGCATCTATTGTTCAACCGGCTCATTTAGGTCAAACCATACACCCCAACTCACGACTTATTACTTGCGGTTGAAAACACTTGTCATTGAACCAAAGCCCAGCTCGAAAGTAGCTAATTATTTGTTTTGAGATAATTTAATCAGCTACCATAATTTTTGCTTTTCATAAAAACTCTACTTTACAGGATGTGTTTTTGCATTCCTGTTGTAAACATAAAGAGAAGGAGGTGTTAATTGATCTATTAGGTTGTCTTTGTCTAATAATGTTATCTTTGCTTAGAACCACACTATCAATAACAAAATTAATATTAATATAAATAAAAGTATATCCCCAGTAAGTTGAAATATTCAATGTGATGTCATATATTTTTTGAAATCAAGTAATATATCTGTTCTCTCTCTTAAAATAAGAAAAGAAATATAGGAGACAAGCAAGAACCAATTCCAAATTACATCACACATTCATATCCCTAGTTCTCCACTTCTCCTAGCTCATTTGTTTCCTTACTCTTCCCTTCTTCTTGCAAGAAGTTGTACTGGTAGCGGTGTTCCAATCGACACACTTTTCCTAATCAATGCAATTCCCCAGTCACCAAAGTAGGTTGAGATTAATTATAGAATTCACATGTCGCCTACATCTCAGCTGAAAAGTACCTGTAAGCTGTTTAATAAGTTGGTCATATCCATGAAAGTACCTTCTTAAGATTCCCATCTTGTCAATTTACTATAATCAAAATACCATTATATATCGAACCATAAGAGCATTCACACCACTGGAGTTAAAAGTTTAGCAATTTAACTCTACAAAAAATTATTTTATTTATTTTACCTACTCACTTTACAAAATATGTTGTAGCGGTGGATCTATTTTAGCTTTCAGCATAATAAAATAATATAAACATCATAATAAAATAATATATTTACCATAATAAAATAATATATCTAATTACCAAAAAAATATTCACAGCACCAACTACAACCACCTCTACCATCAGCCACAGCCACAGCCACAGCCACAACCACACCCACCACCACCACCACCACCACCAATCCATAGCAGGAAAAAAAAATAAAAATAAAACCACCAACCGAAATCTCCAATCTTTTTTCTCAACCCAGACTAAACAAAATCAACAATCACAAACAAAATAAAAAATCACCAATCACAGAGTTGGGCTATGGAGAGGAGGACAATGTCGGCGTGGGTCTGATCGGCGAAAGAGAAGTGGGTCTGAGGCGAATGAGTCTGATCGGTGGAAAACCAAGGCAATAGTCTGATTGGCGTTGGGTGAGCGTTGAGATGGAGGACTGAGCGGAGGTGTGGGTCTGATCGGCGGAAAACCAAAGCAATAAATCGGCGGCTTGGGACTTGGGTCAGCTTAGGCCGGCGACGTTGAGGCCGACAAAGGCGTGGGTCGAAGACTTTGAGACAGAGAGGTGAGAGGGACTGAGAGAGAGAGAGGCACGGAGTGACTGAGAGAGAGAGGCACCGTATGAACAATGACTATGAGAGAGAGCTTCAGATGGAGAAGAGATGAGAGAAACTGTGAGAGAGAGAGAGAGAAAGAGAGAGAGAGAGGAGTGAATAAAAGAAACAAAAGAAATATCAGCCTATATTATTTTAATCGGAAAGCTGAATACAAAATTAATTTTTTTTATAATCTTAGCTACCATGCTCATGTATCTATACGTGAGCACTGTATCAATTAAGTTAAAAATTTTAGCTATACCTCCACTGCTACTGGAAGGTTTTTTGTGTTTTGGTAGAGCTAAAATAGCTATATAGCTATTTAGCTCCACTGCTGCAAGTGCTCTAATAATAATAATAATAATAATAATAATAATAATAATAATAATAATAATAGTTACAAAGGTTTCATGTTTAGTCATGAACACCAAAGAAATTACAATTGATAATAGAAGTTTTTAGTAACCCAGACTCATAATTACGAAGTATAAGATGCATAACACGGTACAATGATTGCATTCCTTAGCTATATATGGTTCAAGAATGATGATGCACAAAAATCGTCATTGAGTTGATCTTCCACACACGTGTCAATGGGTGCACTTAAAAAACAAAAGAGAAGAATCAATCAAAGAGCATTAATGGGGTACATGCCAAAGACCCTCTGAAGGTTAAGTCAAAAGAGAGCTCCAACAATGCTCGAGAGTATGAGCTTTAGAGAAATTATGCGTACCTTTGTAAGAGGGGGTTTTGGGGGTTATATAGTGGTGTAGTTTCGACCTTAATTTCATGAGGAGGAAGGCCTTTCCTTATGGGGAGAACTCTCCATCAAATTTTTGGATTTTTTAGAATGGTCTTCCTTGTAAATGACCCTCAATTATGGTTGGGCGTAAGGTGCAAGGCTTTTCCATATCATGATTCTTGATGAGTACTTCCAGCCACGTGAGTATTGTGTGTCCCCCTTTATTGGGTTAGTCCACTTGGGGTCCATCCCCTTTGTTGGTTTTGTCCGCTTGAGGTCTGTCCACTTTGTTGGGTCCGTCCATATTAAGGTTCATCTAATTGAGGTTCTCTTCCTTTGGATCCGTCTGCCTGCGAAAATGTGTTCATCAGTCATATAAGTCTAAAAATACCCTTATCAAAGAATATGTGGAAATGTTTTATACTTGCGGATTCTAATCCACATGATGCAAATTCAATCTATACTTCAATTATTTTTTGCCAAATCAGAGAGATGTGTATATAAGAATCTAATACTTTCAGAGAAGAAAAAAACAAAGAGCAAGATAGAAAGATGAGAAATTTCTGATTTTATTAGCATAAATGATTATGTACATCAAGATTATATTTATTCAAGAAACTAAGCTAACTAACCCGCTAAGCATTAATCAACTGAGCACATTATAAGGAACATGTGTAAAAGATAGTTACAGGTGGTTATGGCACGTGTGAACACTAAGAAGATAAATAAAAGAACAAAAAAGACTTGTAGCTCTGTTATATGTACACAATCCTCTTCTGTCATATAGCCTATGTTTAGTTCTTCTTATCTGATGCTTGTAGTTGGTTCTTCTTCCTACATTTGGGTGTTGAACTTTGACAGTCCTCCTCAAGATGAGAACCAGAACTATGAATATTAACTATGCTCATCTTGGTAAGTAAGTATTTGAGTTGTTGACCACTTAAAGCTTTAGTGAGCAAATCTGCCAATTGTGAATGTGTGGGAGTATAAAACAATCTAACAACTTTATCTCTAACCAGGTGACAGTCAACTTTAATATGCTTTTCATGAAAAACAGGATTTTCTCCAATGTGAACGACTGCTTGACTATCACGAAAAAGTAGAGCAGGTTGTGGATGATAAATTTCCAAATCCTTCAACAAAACAAGTAACCATGTCGTCTCACACACTGTCACTGCCATGACTCTATATTTAGCTTCAGTAGAGGATTTGGACACTATAGATTGCTTTTTAGACTTCCATGATATCAAGGAATCTCCAAAAAATACACAATATCCAGTAGTTGACCTTCTTGTATCTACATAAGAAGCCCAATCAGCATCTGTGAAAGCCTTCAAATGCATATCATTCTTGGTTGATAACAAAATGCCATGGCCAGGACACCCTTTGATGTATTGAAGAACTTTATAAGCTGCATCTAAGTGTGGTTTCCTAGGCTTAGAGACAAATTGGCTAAGTTTATTCATTGCATAGCCTATATTTAGTCTAGTGATGGTAAGATATAATAATCTTCCCACCAGTATTCAATAAATCCCTGGATTAGAAAGTAGTTTGCCATGAAACTTACTTAACTTTAGGTTTTGCTCCATTGGCACCTTACTAGGTTTGCATGCTGTCATACCTGTTTCTTTCAAAACTTCTAGGGCATATTTCCTTTGGCAAATGGAAATGCCCTTATCTGATCTTGCCACTTCAAGTTCAAGGAAATACTTTAGAACTCCAAGATCTTTGAGTTTGAATTCCTGATCTAATGAAACCTTCAATTTGTCAACAACTTGAATGTCATTGCTGGCAATTAATATGTCATCTACATAGACAAGTAATGCTATAAATGAGTTATTGAACCTCTTAGTGAGCAAAGAGTAATCTACCCTAGATTGCTTGAATCCATACTTTAATAAGGTATTTGAAAACTTAGAATATCATTGCCTTGAGGCCTACTTAAGACCATATAAAGACTTGTTGAGATTGCACACTATATTGGCCTCTTTGCTGTGAAAGCCCTGAGGAAGCTGCATGTACACTTCTCCATGCAAATCACCATGAAGAAATGTGTTATTAACATCCAATTGCCTCAAATGCCAACCTTTCACAGCAGCAATAGCAAGTAGAGTTTTGGTAGTAGTCATATTAGCAACAGGAGAGAAAGTTTCAGTAAAGTCCAACCTCTCTTGTTGAGTTAATCCTTTTGCTACTAGCCTTGCTTTGTATCTCTCCACAGAACCATCAGCCTTGTACTTCACTCTATATACCCATTTACAGCCTATACCCTTTTATGAGGTGGCAAAGGAGTAAGGGTCCAAGTATTGTTGGATTCTAAGGCATTGATCTCAGCTGTCATGGCATCTTACCATTTAGGGTCTTTGACAACCTCATGATAGAACTTAGGTTTAGGGATAGTTGCAATTAGGGAACAATAAAGGGAATAAGAAGAGGACAATTTAGAAGAGTCAAGATAGTGAGATAAGGGATATTTTGTACTTAAAGTGATGGGAGCAGAACCAGACTTGTTGGTAAGATTGGAAAGAGCATGATCATCACAAATAACATTGCTGCATTTATAATCTTGTAAGTAAGCTGGAGGTTTGGAAACTCTAGTAGATTTTCTGAAAGGAGGATTAGAGTTAAGTTGTAGAGAAGGAGAATCTACAGAATCTGCAGGAAGATGATTGAGATCTTCAGAAACACTAGGAATGGGAACATCAGGTAAAAGTATGGAAGGAGAAGGTATGGCTGTCTCTGAAGATGGAAGGATGGGTGGAGCCATTGGACTGGATACATTAGAATCAACAGAATTGTCTGTGTGTGGAAAAGGAAAAGACTCAGGAACAAGGGGAGATGTAAAGTCAAGTTTAGTAGCAACTGAAGGGAAGATATGAGCCAAAGAAAGAGAGGAATTGGGAGAATAAGTAGCAGAAACAAAAGGAAACATAGTTTCATGGAAGAGTACATTTCTAAAGATAAAATTTTTCTTGGTGAGTAAGTTGAGAAGTTTGTAACCCTTGACACCAAAAGGATACCCAAGAAAAACACAAGGTGTGGATCTAGGTAGGGTTGTCAATGGGTCGGGTTTGGGCCTAACACGGACTTGACCTGACTGAGTCGAGTTACCAAAAATATGACCCGTAACCGACCTGATATATAGGTCGGACCCGACGGTTTGGGTCATCGATTGAATGGGTTGGATTCATCAATTTGGTCGGTTTAGGCTTCAAATTGGGTCACTCCTCACAAGCCTCACTCTCAGCACAGTCTCTTTAAAGCTCAGCTGTGACCACTCATCCATCTCAGCAATAGCACTGCTCAGACACCACCTCACGCACAGACGCGATGAAGCTCAGCTCCAACCACCCAAGCTTTTTGTTTCATCCATTGAATGGTGAGTTTTCTCTATCTTTTCATCCCATGTAACCTCACCGCCATGCTCCACCGCTGCATGTCTTCAATCTACCACCGCCATCATCCACCCCCGCCAACATCCAAGCTACCCTCCTCCATGAGCTCTGATCCACATCCAAGCTACCCATCTACACATATAACCCAATCCCCATTTCGGCAAAACCACACCCACCTTGGCCAATCCACACCCACCATACCCACACCCACCTTGGCCGATCCACATCCCACATACCCACACCCACCGATCCACATCCAAGATGAAAATATAACTGAGAGTCTGAGACTGAGAAGCTGAGAATGAGAGGTTGAGAAGACTTAACCTGCGGTGGAAAGTGAGGTGAAGCGATGTTAGGTGTGGTGATGAGCCAGCAGCAGCAGCTAGGGTTTGGAGAGGAGTGTAAACTATGGAGGCCATAGGGTGTGGAGTGAAGAGTTGAGACTAGAGAGACTTGAGATTGAGATTTGAGAGTTAAGAGAACGAAGAGTGATTTTTGAGAGAGTGAGATTTTGATTTCTAAGAGAGTGAGATGGTGAGATGAGATTGAGGACTGAGAAAGGCTTTTGAGAGTGGAACTGTGGAAGAGATTTTGATTTGATGTTCAGTATGGCTTTGCGTGTGGACTAAGGCTTTGTGTTTGCATGTAATCTCAGCAACTCAATGTTTAGTCTTATCACTTATCAGGTCAGTCTTTACATGTATGCTTAAAAAGAATTGATTTTTGTTTTTGTTTTTTTAAACCTTAAACTATTGGTCGGGTCGGGTAATACGGGTTTGTAATACCTGAACCCGCTACCCAAATCAAAGATTTGGTTTTTGTGAGAAGCAGAACCAAATCCGATCGACCATGGACTTCAGGTCCACCTGCTGGGCCTTAGGTCAGTCGGACTCGGTTAGTTTGGTCAGATCTTTTACTCGTTAGACAACCCTAGATCTAGGTTCAAATTTATTTCTGTTGTGGGCTAAAGTGGAAGCAAAACATAGACAACCAAAGACCTTTAATTGGTCAAATGATGGGAGTTGACCATAAAGCTTCTCAAATGGTGTTTTATTTTCTAAAACTAAAGTAGGTAGTCTATTTATTATGTACACAGCAGTTAAAACATAATCGCCCCAATATGAAATAGGGACATTGGACTAAAATTTCAATGCTCTAGCTATATTAAGGATATGTTGGTATTTTCTCTCCACAATTGAGTTTCGTTTTGGAGTAGCAACACAAGAATGCTGGTGAATTATACCATGACTAGCATAGAAATCTTTTAAGAAAAATTCTGGAGCATTGTCAGTCCTAATGGCTTTAATATTGGTATTAAACTATGTACATATCATGGTATAGAAAGAAATCAGTAGAGTCCTAGTTTCAGATTTAGATTTCATGAGATATAACCATGTAGATCTAGTGGCATCATCTACAATAGTAAGGAAATATTGAAAACCATCATGAGTAGCTTTAACAAATGGCCCCCAAACATCACAACAAATAAGATCAAAAGCAGTAGAAGATATATGATTAAAGAAAGGGAAGGGAAGTCTTTTCTGCTTAGCAATAGGACAAACAATGCAATCTTTATTAATGTGTAAAGATGGTACATCTAGTAAACAATGATGTAAAGCTTGAAGCTTATCATCAAACACTTGTCCTAGCCTAAGATGCTAAAGATATGGCTTAGAAATAGTAGAAACAAGATTGACAAAAGACTTGAAAACTGACTTTAGAATAGAGGAAACTTTTGAAATAGAATTACAAATGCTTGAAAATTGCAGCAGGCACAGATTGTGATGTAGTTTACCCACTCCAATCGTTTTCCGACAAGTAAGGTCTTATATGAAACAAAAACTGGAGAGGAAAACAAGACAACAAGATAGATACTTAATCAATTTACTCATTGATATGAGGTTGAAAGTAAAGGTTGGTACACAAAGTACATTCTCAAGAATTAAAGTAGAAGTGACTTGAATGATAGCTATATGAGTGACGGTTACCTTCTCACCATTAGGTATTGAGCAAAAGTAGAAACACAACTGGTAATTTTAGTGAGTAGGGTTTTATAATGAACTATGTGATCTGTTGCCCCAGTATCTAGAACCCAAGTTTAATTACCAAAAGCAATTTGTTGCTAAGATTAACAACAAATATTGAATGCTCCATGCTCAGGCATATAAATTCTCGAAACAATTCACAAGAATTACCTGAAATTGCAAAATTTGCTGAATGAATTGCATCATTGGAAGTTGAAGCAGAAGCATAAGCACTTAACATTGACAGTAGCTGCTGGCATTGCTCTGAAGTGAATGGAAAATGAGTAGTTTATTGAGTGAAATCTGATTGGGCTTGGTCTCTGTCAACTGTGACCTGATTAGCCATAGAAACTTTGCCCTTCTACTTGTATCCTGGTGGAAAACTTACAAGCTTGTAGCACTTTTCCATCACATGACCAACTTTCCCACAATGGCTGCAAATAAGCCTTCCTTTTCCTCCATTACCTTTGACATTTTTGTGAACATTGCTAGAAAAATTTGAGCTTTGAGTGAACCCTTAGTTCTTTACTACTAAAGCAGTAGGCTCAATAGAAGGATAGACATTGAATCCCAAAGCTCTTTGTCTCTCTTCTTAAATGACCAAAGAAAAAGCTTTATCAATGGAAGGAATAGGCTCCATCATTAAGATTTGAGTTATGACTTGTGAATAGGCATCATTCAATCCATTGAGAAATTGCATCAACGAATCTTGATGTTGAAAAGATGTAATTTTGTCATTGACTCCACAGGTACATTTACCACAAGCACAACATGGTAGAGGCTTGAAATTTCATAACTGATCCCAAGCTGCTTGAAGACTAGTAAAGAAGCTTGTTGTTGTTGATTCTCCTTGCATAACCGTGGATATCTACTTATGAAGTTGAGAGATTTTAGGTCCATTAGCTTGAGAGAAATGATTTTTGAGAGCATTCCAAACTTTAAGAGTCGTATCTCTATAAATCACATTGGCTGTGATATGAGGAGAGACCGAATTTAAGATCCATGAGGAAATCATGGAATTGTTCTTGGACCAAGCCAGCTTTTCAAAAGGTGTGACTGCCATAGAAGCAGTGATAGATCCATCCATGAATCCGAGTTTGCTTTTAGCATCCAAAGCCATTCGCATAGCTCTGGCCCATGTAGGGTAATTGTCCTCTGTTAAAGACTGAGAAACCAGAATCGCGCCAGGTGATTCACCGTGGTGAAGGAAGAATGGGTTTTGAGGATCCTCCATTGAAGAGAGCTCATGTTGTGCTGAATAAGAAGAATAGGAATTTTGGCTAGGGTTTGAAACCATTAACAGAGGCTTTAAGCTCTGATACCATATAAGAATCTAATACTTTCAGGGAAGAAAAAAACAAAGAACAAGATGGAAAGATGAGAAATTTCTGATTGTATTAGCATAAATGATTCTGTACATCAAGATTATATTTATACAAGAAACTAAGCTAACTAATTCGCTAAGCACTAACTAACTGAGCACATTATAAGGAACACGTGTAAGAGATAGTTACAGGTGGTTATGGCACATGAGAACACTAAGAAGATAAATAAAAGAATAAAAATGACTTGTAGCTCTGTTATATGTACAAAATCCTTTTTTGTCGTATAGCCTATGTTTAGTTCTTCTTATCTGATGCTTGTAGCTGGTTCTTCTTCTTGTTTTTGGGTGCTGAACTTTGACAGTGTATATATAAAGATAAAAAGGGAAATAAATACAGCACCTAAGTAGTCCAGCACCACACTACAACACCACAGTCCTTTATAATTGTTTTGCCCATAAGAAATCCTTTTCTTCTAGTCAATTTAGTGATGTTGCCATTGATAAATGCTTCTTTCAGCCTCTGGGGTTAGGTGCTCTGCCGATGTTACGTTGATAACTCAAGTTGAGATTTGAGAGATTGAAGTGTTAGGAAGCAAAGAGTTATTGGTTTTCCTTTTTTAATAGTCTATAATTTAGGTAAACTATACAAGCATCAAGCATGTATCTATAAGGTGAGCTTATGAACAGGACATTTTAACGAGCAATTTCAAACATATGAAATAATGAAAACCACCAAGCCCCACAGATCAAGTGGTATCTTTGCCTCTTCTTAATTAGTAGGGATTTCTAGTTAATCCCCTTGAAATTATTTGTAGGAAAGAAAAAAAATATGAAAAGTACATGTCACAAAACATTGGCACATTCACAAGGGCAACAACTTTATTACCAGCGTCTTCAAAAACAATTGAGGCATTATGAAAGTGGGGTGAACATTTCATTAATTTTTGGAAACAAGAGAATGTTGATCGACTGGTTTCTATTACTATGATGTTATAGTCATATGGTGTGTATAATCCATAGAAACATCATGATTTGTAACTTTAAAACCATCACAAGTTCTTGACATTGACTTTGATAGCATTTGCTCCAATTAGCAAGCATAGTAATCACTTTTGAAATGTTGGGGATTGTATGTGATGGGACTGACAAACTAAACTTCCATGGACGATATCATCGTTACCAACAAGGTCATTCCCTAAGATGAGCTGATCAAAAGTCCACATCATTGACGAAAGTAGCAAAACCATTCAATACAGGCAATAAGACCCCGAGTGGTTACAAAGACAGTTGTATGGACCGTTAAGAGCCCATTGAAGTCCACATTATTGAGCACAAGGCGTTACCCAGAGAGGCATTAGAAGCCACAATAACTGCCACAACGGCTAGGAGCTGTAGAAACATATATAAGGTCCTCACAAGCACCAGTACAAGTTACATAGACACACCTAGAAATACTTATTATGGTTCTACTACATTGCTTTATTTTTCCAAAGGGTTCCTTATACTGACTTTGGTATTGGAGACGTTGTGGCAGACATCACACCGGTGACCACTCTGAGAGAGCTTCCTTACCATTCTCATAGTCACAGTAACGAGGGCTTGGCTCCATCTGGACACATTCACTTCGACTGACAAATTTGCACTTCATCAGTTTGGCGCCATCTGTGGAAAGTGACATATTCGTACTTAAATTCGAAAGCGTAATTTCCAGTAAACCTTCACATTCAGATGGAGTCTAACTAGGATTTTGCTACCTTAGCTTTGCAAGTCCAGGCTTTTGCAGCCACTGTTGAAGAGCTCACCAGACAGAATCAGGAAATGAGGCTACGGCTTCAACAAGAGAAGAATCGGCCTAGAGCCAACCAAGAGGATGAGTGAGATAGTCATAGAAGAAGTGACCGTTGAGGGTCGACTACTCAGGACGAACCAAACTCAAATCTTCTCCAGGAGATGAGAAAAGAGATAGACCAGCTAAGGAATGCCATTAGGGGGCAGACAAACTGAAGTTTGGGCAGGATGGTCAGGACAATAGACTCGCCTTTCACTACGACGGTCTTGGAATGCCCTATACTATCAAAATTTTGACTACCTCAACTTGAGCTGTTTGACGAATTTAAAGACCCCTTGGACCACCTCAACACCTTCAAGACAACTCTGGGCCTCCAACAGCCACCGGATGAATTAATGTGTCGTTCCTTCCCCACCACTCTTAGAGGAGCTGCTAGGGAGTAGTTCACAAAGCTACCAACATCGTCCATTGATAGCTTCGAGCAGTTAAGCAACGCCTTTCTGCGCCATTTCGTCGAAATACAACTCCCGAAGAGGCCAGTAGACCACTTATTCACTATCAAGCAAGGGGAGAAAGAAACCCTAAGGTCATATGTGAAACGCCTTTACTCGAGAGACGCTAGAGGTGGACGAAGTTAATGACAAGGTGTAGTTGACAACCTTTAAAGCTGGATTGAAATCTCAGGAATTTGTGGTTTCACTTGCGAAAAACCCTTCCAATACGATGACAGAGATGCTCCTGAAGGCACAAAAGTATATGAACACTGAAGATATTTTAGCTGCCATAAAGAATGTGGAAAAACTAGGGGATAAGGGAAGAAAGGAAGACGATTGAAGAGGACGAAAAAAGGAGCGGTTAGACTGTTAGACTAATGACAAAGGTAAAAGAAAGGATGAAAAGACTCCCCGAACGGTAAAATTCACTCCTCTAGTTATGCCTGTTAACAAAATTTTGGTGCAAATTAAGGACAAGCATTATCTCAAATGGCCAAGGCCATTACATTCGTCTCTCAACGTATGTGACAAAAAAAAGTATTACCAGTTTCACAAGGATCATGGCCACTACACAGAAGATTGCTGGGACCTAAAAGAGCAGATAGAGGAGTTGATATGGAAAGGAAAACTGCAGAAATATGTGAAGTAGGGGGAGTCTAATAGATTCAGAAATGATAACAAAAGCCAGCACGAGTCATCGCCTAGAGATCACGCGTCCCAACCTCTGCAGAATGTGATCAGGGGAATAAAGACGATCGTAGAGGGACCATTCACAGGCGGGTCATTTAGATCCCTCAGGAAAGCATGTCAGAGGCAAGTGAATAGTGTCCACATGATACCCCCGTTTAAGCAAAGACGGACATAATGGTCATAATGCTCACGATAGAAGGATTCAATACTAAGATGATCCTCGTGGACAATGGTAGCTCCGTAGACATCATCTACCTTCCCGCTTTTCAGCAGCTGAAGCTAGATCCAGGAAGACTACATCCATTTAACTTTCCTCTCGTCAGTTTTAGTGGAGACATAGTATATTCCAAGGGCATAGTGACATTGACAGTAACAGTGGGGACCTACCTGAGGCAGTTGACCCGCCAGTTAGACTTCTTGGTTGTAGACTGCTCCTTGTCCTACAATGTGATTATTTGGAGGCCCATACTCAACCGATGGAAGTCAGCCACGTCCACTTGTTGCCTAAAGGTAAAATTCCCAATGGAGAATGGTGTTAGCGAGGTAAAAGGAGATCAAGTCCTAGCCAAATAGTGCTACCAGGCTGTGTTGGCCACAAAGGAGAACCATACATGGATGATTGAGGAGAAGGAAGAAGATAAAATGGAAGCCCTGAAGATAGTGGAACTGGTTGAAGGAAAGGTAACCAAGACAACAAGAATAGGGACGACATTAAGTTCAGAGATGAGAACAAGGTTCGTCCAATTCCTCAAAGAAAACCTGGACGTCTTCGTGTGAAGTCACGAGGACATGCCAGGCATATCTCCAAAAGTCATTTAGCAAAAGCTGAACGTGGACTCGGAAAGAAAGCTCGTCCAGCAAAGACGACGAGTCTTCACCCCAGAACGAAACAAAGCAATTACAGACGAGGTTAACAAACTATTGTCAGCAAGCGTTATCCGAGAGGTCTACTATCCTGATTGGCTCGCAAACATCATCCTAGTGAAGAAAGAACGGGAAATGGAGAATGTGCATGGATTTCACAGACCTGAACAAAACTTGCCTGAAAGATAGTTTCCCTCTACCAAAGATAGACTAGCTAGTGGATTCTACAGCCGAGCATAAGTTACTTACGTTCATGGATGTTTTCTCAAGATACAACCAGATAAAAATGGCTGAAGAAGACCAAGAAAAAATTGCCTTCATCACAAGTCAAGGGCTCTATTGCTATAAGGTAATGCCCTTCGGATTGAAGAATGCAGAAGCAACCTACCAGAGGTTAGTGAACAAAATGTTCAGCAAGCAGATTGGTAGGAACATGGAGATGTACGTGGATGACATGCTCGTTAAGAGTATAGAAGAACTTACCCATCTGGATAGTCTGAATGAGATGTTTGCCACTCTCAGACAATACCAGATGAAGTTATATCCTAGCCAGTGTGCCTTTGGTGTAGCCTCTGGAAAATTCTTGGGATTCATGGTGTCCCAAAGAGGGATAGAAGCAAACCCGGAGAAGGTGCAGGCCATACTCAATATGACATCTCCCAAGACCGTCAAAGAAGTCTAGAAGCTCACAGGAAGGATTTTTGCACTCAATAAGTTAGTCTTTAAAGCGATGGACAAGTGCTTGCCCTTCTTCAAGACATTGAAGCAGGCATTCGCCTGGATTGACGAATGTGAGGTAGTGTTTCAGGAACTCAAACATTACCTGAGCAATCCACCCCTTTTGAGTCCATCTAAGAAAGGGGAAAACTTATATTTGTATTTGGCAGTATTAGCCTTAGTCGTGAGCACAACCCTAATTCAGGAAGAGGACAAGAAGCAGCTCCTAGTTTACTACATTAGTCAAGTTTTCCAAAGTGCTGAAGCAAAGTACCCAAGGATTGAAAAGATTGCTTTCATGTTAATAGTAGCCTCGCACAAACTGCAACCATATTTTCAGGCGTCCTCGTGATGAGGGATCAATCCATTAAGAAATCCATGAACAAGCCTGAAGCAGTAGGGAGAATAGTCCAGTGGGCAATCGAACTCAGTTAGTTTGACATTGAGTGCCATCCTAGGACAGCCATTAAGGCACAAACCTTGGCGGACTTCATCACCAAGTTCACCCTCCCAAACGAGGACGGCCTCACCAATGAAACAGAATAGTGGACAATACAGACCGATGGTTCGTTAGCCTAAAGGAGGGGGATAGTGGTCGTCATAACCACCCTTGATGAAGAAATAAATGCTTAGATATGGAGTTCAACTACAATTCTCAGCCACCAATAATGAGGCCAAATACGAAGGAATACTGACGGGGCTAAGACTCGGGAAAGCAGTAAGAGCAAAAAATCTACTTATCTAGAGTGATTCTAAGCTAGTAATAGGGCAGATTCAGGAGGAATATGAAGCAAAGGAGGAAAGAATGCAAAAATACCTTAGGCTGACAAAGCATCTGACAAAAGAATTTGATAGGGTAGAATTCATGCAAATCCCCAGAAGCGAGAACATGGTAGCAAATGAAGTTGCAAAACTAGCATCGTCAGAAGAAGGATCAATCAGCCTAGGCCTAGAGATGGAAGTCCAGAAACGCCCCAACATCGAAGAAATCTCCACGTTTGCAATCTAGAACACAGGTAGCTGGATGTCACTGATCATATCCTTTCTCCAAGATGGACACCTCCCACAAGACGCTGAGGAAGCTAGAAATGTCAGGAATAAGGCCGCCAGATTCACGATTCTATATGACACTGTACAAAAGAGGCTTTTCCATATCTTACTTGAAGTGCGTGGACGAAGTGGAAGCCAAGTATATTCTCAAAGATATCCATAAAGGGGTTTATGGAGACCATGCAGGCCCAAAATCCCTGGTAAGTAAATTTGTCAAAACGGGTTACTCTTGGCCCACTATGCATGTAGATGCAAGGGAGCTCGTTAGGAAGTGCGACAAGTGCCAAAGGTTTGGCAATGTCCAACGCCTTCTAACCGAGAGATTGACAACGATAGCTTTCCCTTGGCCATTTGCACAATAGGGAATCAACATCGTTATCCCATTGCCTTAAGGTAAAGGATAGGTAAAATTCCTACTAGTCGCCATTGATTACTTTACAAAATGGGTTGAAATAGAGGCTTTAGCAACCATCACCGGAGTAAGAATCCAGGGCTTCGTGTGGAAGAATATAATTTGCAGGTTTGAGATCTCACGGATGATCATAATAGATAATGGGAGGCAGTTCGACAGCCAAAGCTTCAGGGATTTTTGTTCAAACTTAGGGATCAAGAACTAGTTCTCATCCCCGGGGCATCCACAAGCAAATGGACAGACGGAGGTGACTAATCGGACGCTACACAAGATTATCAAAGCCGAGTTGGACAATGCAAAGGGGGCTTGGCTAGAAGAATTGCCCAATATCTTGTGGGCTTACAGGACTACCGCAAGGACGCCAACAGGAGAAACCCCCTTCAGCCTCACTTATGGCACTGAAGTAGTAATCCTGGTCGAGATAGGAGCAGCTAACACTAGGCGATAGATGTTCCAGGAGGAGGGTAACGACAACCAGTTAAGAGTCAACTTGGATTGGCTAGATGAACTTAAAGAAAAAGCTTCTCACAAGATGACGAAGTACCAGCAGAAGATGGCTGAATACTACAACAAGAGGGTGAAGCTCAGGCGACTTGACATAGAAGACCTCGTCCTGCCCAAAGTCACCCCAGCAACTAGAAACCCTGCCCAAGGGAAGCTCAGCCCCACATGGGAGGGACCCTATTGGATTGCCCATTACTCCAAGTGAGGCACTATCACCTAGAGACCATAGACGGACAGAGGCTCCCACGACCACAGAACATCGAGCATTTGAAAAAGTACAACCAATAAATAAATGTATTTATTCTTAAAAGCAATAAAAGAATTATTTAGTCAATGTGTCAGTGCAAGCAGGTCTAGTCATTTGTAAGTCATAAAAAGAAAAAAATAGTTAAGTAACAAGATTACGCCTAGACAGATGTAAGTTATTAACAAGGTCAAAAGATGGCAAGATCCCTTAAGAGGGTGTAAGTCATAAAAAGAAAAAATGTCTAAGTAACAAGATTCCGCCTAGACCAATGTAAATTACTGACGAGGCCAAAAGATAGATTCTGCCTAGACAGATGTAAGTTACCAACGAAGCCACACAGTTACAAGGTCCCTTCAATAGGGATTAAGTCTAAAAAATGCTCGAGTAACGAGATACCACTTAGACGGATGTCAATTACTGGCGGAACCAAAGGCTGACAAGATCCCTTAAGAGGGTATGAGTCACAAAAAGAAAAATAGCTAAATAACAAGATTCCGCCTCGATGAATATAAGTTACTAACGAGGTTAAAGTACGATGAAATCCCTAAAAGGGGGGTAAGCTGCAGGAAATTGTCTAAGTGGCAGGATCTACCTAAACAAAAAGTACAAACGCAAGAAAAGAGTAACGAAAAGTGCACAACAAGAAAATTTGGCTAAGTACAGAATTTCACACAGAAACAAGAATACGAGCAAGTAAATATGCAATTATGAATATAACTAAAAGCCCAAAAACAGCGGGCAGTTATCATTGTTTTAACATTAAAAGCCCATAAACGCTAGGCTAAAATCATTGTTCTTAGATTAGAAATATCATTATGAAAATATAACTAAAAGCCTAAAATACACCAGGCATCGAAAAACATAAAGAAAACAACAATCGATAATAAGACAGGGTCAAAAATTAGCAGCAGCATCGTCACCATCTAGAGGAGGCATAGGAGTGTCCCCAGGAACATCTTCAGGAGCAGTAGATTGAGTAGCCTCGTTTGTCGCGATCTCTTGGTCAAGCACTTTCATATCAAGATTCTCGAGGTCTAGTCCAGTAGGATGTTGATCATATACCAACGGAGAAGCTCTAAACCCTTAAAGTACCAACTAAAGAGCACAGTATTGTACTCCTCAATTTGCTGGAAAGCCTCGACGGCCTTGGCAGCGATGACCTTCAGGTTCTCCCGAGCGGATAGGAGTTGTTCAACCTTTTCCAATGTGAGCTGCCTCTCTGCCCTCCCTAGAGACTTAAACTTCTCCTTGATGGAGTTGGCCTCATCCATAGCAGTGATCAAATCCTTCTTTAATTTAGAATTTCTCGCCTCCAGAACCTCCAGCCTAGATTCTGAAGAGGTAATCTTTGCGTCCTAAGTAAGGTACTCGAAAGTGATGTGAAGACTCTTCCCAAGCACCTGAAAATTGAAGACAAAGTTGGAGACGGCACAAAAGGAATAAAAAGGTGAAGTCACATAAATACAATATCTGTACGAGCTTATGGAGATGACGAACCACAACCTCATTGGCTGGCACTCCCGAAAACACCTTCATGCCGTCGGCGGTAAAAATGTCTTGTGCTCTAGCCTGCGCCACCCTGGCATCATCCTAAACGTTAGAAGACCAGGAGTCAACCTTCTCCTTCTACTTATCCTTGGTCCTCTGCCTTTTACTCTATAGAGAAGGAATCTCCTCAATTGAAGTGGCCGTGGAAGCCGTCCTTACCAATTCGACAGCAGGAGTAGACAGTGTTGCTGTAGTGACAGAAGTCCCCTTTTCCATCACTTGAACACCCTTGGTCCTAAGATTAGACAGCGGCTCATTCTTCTTAGCCCTCATCGGGGCATACATTCCCTGGTTAAATTTAGTAGTCATCCCTACAAAAGGAAAACACTTAAAAAAAAAAGAAAATAAAAAATAAAAAGAGAGCAACAAGACCAACATGGACGAGCCTAACACTTACTCTTTTTTTCTTCAATTTCCAAGTTTCACAGGACAAAAGCAGATGGCTCTGGACCAAGGCAATAGAAGGCAACAGTCCATGGATCCACTAAATCGTCGAAATCCTAGATCGTCTTTGCGTACTCGATTGCCTTCTTAACACGTCCCTTGTACCTACTTTTGAGCTTGGGCCGTCTCTTAACTGCACAAGACAAGAGGCAAAAGAGTTAAATGACGACAAATAAACAAAGAGAATTAAGAGGCTAGGAAGAATAATGACGCACCTAAATTCGGGGTACTCCATCGACGGAGCAACCTTGGGAGATCACCCCAAACTTTGTTAGAGGGAGTCTCTCAATCGTCCCCGGACACAAAAAAGAACTAGGATTTCCAATATCTGAATGACGAGGGTAGGTTCTGGACGATCCTAGTCCTCCTCTCTTATGGCATCAGCTCATAATACCCATGCCCCTTAAACACTTTCAAACAGTACAAGTAGACGAACTCGTCCACCCTGATCATATCTTCGTCCGTAGCAGCTAGCCATATCCCCATACAACTGTCCACTATCCTCCACAAATTGGGCATAAGTTGCCCGGGAGCAATACCAAAATGGCCCAATAACTCCATAATAAAGGGATGGACGGGGGACCTAAGCCCACAAAGAAAGGCAGCCTCATAGAAGCATACCTCCCCAGGGAAGAAGTGGCAAGCCCGATCCTCCTTACGGGGTAGATGGACCCTAACCCTAGCTGGGAATTGAAATCTGTCCTTGAACCTAGAGAGTGTATCACCGTCTAAACCACACACACCCTCGAGAGCATGGAAAGCCCTAACCTCCCGAGGGACAGAGACAGTAGTATCCCCCTCCACGAGTCTATCACTAGATGATAACCCAGTCTCTAACTCACTCGACCTCACCTCTGACATTACTCCCCGCTCCCTTACCAAAACCTCAAAACAATTGATTGATTGATGAAGCAGCAGTAGCAAGTCACCCAAGCTATACTCAAGTCACTACCCTCTAATACAAACTTCTCGAGATGTGGGAAAGCACCTAAAGACCCCCCTAAACAGGCAAAAAGGAAAGAGACAGAGGGACAAAGGGCCCTAACCTCAGAGCTACTAAGCATAAGACTCAAGAAAAGAAGAATGGTAGAAATCCTAGAAAGGCCAAAAAACACAGAAAAGCCAAAGAAAAATCAGAAATTGCTACAGAGTTATCTACTTAAAGAAAGAAAAATAGTAAGAGGAAAGAGGCCATACCTCAAAAGCGATGGAGAGAGAAGGCAAAACGCAGAAGGTTCACAGCGACAATGGAAACACAAAGTCAGCAATGGCAACTCAAAAATCATAGAGCAAAAGGGAAAGTGAAAAGTAAGGAAGAGAGAGAAAGAAGAAAGTTTAAAAAGCGAAGCACAGAAAACTAAAAAAAAAAAAAAAAACAGCGGGAAAACCGAGAGTCACATGGAGTGGAGCATTAAAACCGCCCCTCAAGTTACGCCACGTGGCCACAACATACCCAGCGCCGCCACTGCGCATTGAATACGGAGGGAAATCCTAAGAGACCAAAAAATAAAAAAAAACCTTTCGCCTCTTGGTGATCACCGCCACACAAACGACCATAGAGCCTGGGGGGCAGCTGATGGGACTGACGAACTAAACTTCCATGGACCATATCATCGTTACCAACGAGGCAATTCCCTAAGACGAGCCGATCAAATGTCCACATCATTGACGAAAGTAGCAAAGCCATTCAATACGGGCAATAAGACCCCGGGCGGTTACAAAGACAGCTATATGGACCGTTGGGAGCCTATTGAAGTCCACATTATCGAGCACAAAGCGTTACCAAGAGAGGCATTAAAAGCCACAATAACTGCCACAACGGTTAGGAGCTGTAGAAACATATATAAGGCTCTCACAAGCACCAGCACAAGGTACATAGACACACCCAAAAATAATTATTGTGGTTCTACTACATTGCTTTATTTTTCCAAAGGGCTTCCTTATACTAACTTTGGCATCAAAGACGTTGTGGCAGGCACCACACCGGTGACCACTCTGAGGGAGCTTCCTTACCATTCCCATAGCCATAGTAACGAGGGCTTGGCTCCATTTGGACGCATTCACTTCAATTGACGAATTTGCACTTCATCAGTATGAATTTTGTTGCAGTACTATACAAATCTTAAACTTAAACATAAATGACACTTAGAACTTAGAAGGGGTGGACCAACCTAATTTCTGCAATAACTCAACTCAAATCCGACATTACATACGTTATACGCAACGCAACATTGCGTCTGTACCCAACAAATAATCCGTGATAAATAACATAATACATAAAATATTCAAAAATGTTTTATTTTTTAAATAATTTAATAGTAAATTGAAAAATAAGAAATTTGAACTCTGATTCTCCTAATAGAGGAGAACAAAATTTGTCGCCGAATTACATACAAATTAGGCTTTTGGCAATCTCCATATTAATCCATGTTAGAATTCAAAACTAGTCAAGGTTATAATCCAGACACTTGGATCACAAAACTAAAAATGTACACTATGGTTTGGTACTGTTGCCTGGTTGGTTATATAGTTAATGCCCATCAATATATAACCTGACCTCTAACCACAACTAGTAACCACTATGGGGGTGACGTAAGTGCAGTCATCATTTTCAGGCCCCCTTTAGTGTGGACCAGTTGCCATTGGCTAACATTATTTTCTTTTCTTGAATGTCTGATTGGGTCATGAGTTGTGACCTTTGAGAGGAACTTACAGCTTTGATTGAGGGTAAACAAATTTGCTTCTTGTTTGTTATGTTAGTTTGACTTATTTTATTAGCACAAATTACTCATGAAAGGGATAATAGCTTAGTGGATCGGCCAAAATCAATAATGTAACAAGAGCACTGTTTAACTCAACAACTCTGGTTCTCAAAAAAAAAAGAAAAAAAAAAGAACTCAACAACTCTCGTTATGATACTGATATGCTTAAAATGTAGCTTTGGTCTGCAATAAGAGCTTTAACTGCATAAGAAAACAAATAATTAATAATGCAGATGGCTGTCGGCACAGTCATTATTGCCGTATTGCGATGAGTGGCTGGATTGGTAGGTTATATCTATTATACTAGTAGGAGTACAGGACTTTCTAATGTTGCACCGGCTTTGCCGTTCTACTCTTTTGGGAAAAATTATCTCATGTACTTGTCTTATAGAATACTATACACACCCCTTACAAGCACATAACTTTCACGTTTGTAAGATTCATATTCTTGTGAGAAGCGTGCTCCACAATTGAAGGAACAAACTCATTTAAAATTATTATTTTTTCCTTTTTGGTGTTGTATTTATTGAGGATCAAACTCATTCAAAATCTTCTTTTTTCCTTTTTGGTGTTGTATTTATTGAGGATCTCTTAAGGGTCAAACCCATTTAAGGATTTCTTAACTTTTACATGGCATCGTTAAAAACATAGCCCTTTTATTTAAAAAATGCAAAAGAAGCTTGTATGAAATTTAAAATCAATTAAGATTGAAGCTTTGGCTACTTATTCTTTGATTTATATATTTTTTTTAAAGTATCTAAATAATATTTGGAAAGAATAAGTAATAATCAAGGTTTATATTTTAATTGTGGGAATAAATAGCTCGGATAGGAGTATTGGGCTACAGGCCACTCCCGAGGACGTCAAAGAGCTCGAGGGCAAACAAGTAGTTGTAAAGGCAAGTAGGTCGTCAGGTCGAGGACAAGAGCTAGTTAGGACAAACAGGTGATATTGTCTGAGGATACAAACATCCTTGGGAAATAGAGTAGAAGTCTGAAGTCCGATCACCCAACAAGTACTAGGAATGGGACAACCATGCTCGGAAGGCAGATAAGCTTTGGAGAGAGGAGAGACAACAGGGAATTGAGAAATTTCTAGGAATAAAGCTGCTACCACCGCATTGAATGCTCTGCACCAAATCAACTGGCCGCATTAATGTGGTGGTGATGTCTGAACAGTGACTTCTAGTCTTACAACTACCCACCAAAAATTTCAAGAAGGCTTTGATGTGACAAATATCAAGGAGATTAGTTATTTGATCAATAGGTGGAAGGCTCAGATGAGTGAGGGGAGGAGTATACAAGGGAAATGATTCCTTTATAGAAAGGGGATCATTAAAAAAAAAAAACCTCTTTATAACCAAGAACTTGAATATTATGTATAAGCTTGAGAAATATATACAAGAACATACCATCCTCAGACTTGACCAATGAGTGTTTTTCTTTTCAACTTGTCATTTTCGTTTATTCCAATATTAAACGAACCCGTAGTGACTTTTACTGGATTCACTGAACGTTCAATATTAGACGCCATTCTCTAACAAATTCATTGTTGTGGGCCTATTGTGATATTGTCCAAACCTATTGGTCTTTGAACCAAATCTCATCCTTACATTAATAATCTGAGATAGTTTATAACTAAAAAGTTCTTTGCTAAACTCATCAATATGTTAAACCCAATATGAATGTTTCCCAAATGATTGGTGATGAATTAGTTATACAAGAAAAAGAAGAAAGGAAATTTTTCTAGATAATGCTAATCAAATAAAAAACCGGTTTTTCTTGATGTGATTAATGGCAAGTGCCTATTCATAACAGCCAAAGTTAATCCCTAAACATGATTAGTTCTTGAGTTAATTGGTTCTCATGCTGAGATAAATAATAATAATAATAAAAATAAATTATTTATAGTTGCAACTAAGATAATATATCTAGAGCAATGGTGGGTTGACCTGGGTCCATAATCTCTTTTACTACAAGATTTCTACCCCTATTTATGGTCATGAAACACAAATACAAATGTTCCTCTAGCTCATCCAGCTGCCGGCTAAAGCTGCAGTCATTCTTCTTAAGATGGTGAACCACTTCACCACTGGCTTGAACTCGGTCCTCTCTTCGCTCAAGCCAAAACTTAACCATTGTACGCATGTGTTCCAGCTCATCATTTAGCCTAGCCACTAGCCGGCTTATTGTTTCCAAATCCTTATTCAATATATAAGTCCCCTTGGCAGCCGCATCGAGCTGAGCTGCTGATCTTGCTAGCCTTCTGGTTGAAGCCAGCTCAAACGAAGCCGCTATAAGACCGGGGGCAGCCACGAGCAGAGCCATAGCATGAGCTGCAACTATTACAGTTAGTGAAGCCGTTAATGCCACGAGACAAATAGCCGAGCCACGTTTTAATCTGTTTGCAAGTCGAACCTTGGCTCGAGCCTTGTCACGGCTTGACTCAAGTTGTTTTAACAACTCGGAGCAACTGGCTTGAATAGTCCGAACCCGAGTGGTTGATGAAGCGGTCGAGGCAAACGGGTTGATGAAATTGGATAACTCGATTAAGCGGGTCAATGCTATTGGTGACAATTGAGTTTTTTCGAGGGATTGAATAGTGGTTTTAAGGTACCGAAATACGCCACGTGCATGATCAATATCTTTCAATAATAGGCCACATAGGAGAGAAGCATTAGCAGTTTGGGTAAAATAATCAAATAGGAGGGATTGGATTACGGGTCGGTTTTGGGCCGAAGCTAGAATACGGATAACCGTGGGTTGGTTTGGTTCCAAGAGATACTCAACAAAGAGGCGGTAGGATGAGAGTCGGGCTGCTGTAGTAGACTCCACTGGGGTACATGTGGATGTGGTAGTAGAATCTCCATTGGGTAATGTGAGGACACGTGTCCAAAATTCTATGTATGATTCAGTGCGGAAGGCATTTGCGTATTCCTCACGAACGTCCACGCTGGTTGGTGGGTCAATTGAGTTAGTTCTGGATGCTACATTACATGTCAAAAATAAAAATATTAACAAAACAACGCTTGGAATCTTGATGATTTATGTTTTGATCATACAAGGAAATTGTTATTTCTTGAAGTTTTAAGGGCATTTGATATCCAAAAGGTTAAATTTTATTGGTAAACAATGAAATTATTATTGTCATTATGCAAATTAAGATAAAATTACTAAATTGGAATAGATAAAGTCTGAATCCTACAGAAATTACAAGAGGCAAACTCACAACATGGAGACTGTTACACAAGGAGCTGACATGCTCCAACAACATATGAATTGTTTTATGACTAAATTGAAATAAATAAGACATGAAACCTTTAGTAATTACAAGAAGCAAACTCAATGATCGGTGAACAAATTATAGTTAATACAAATTTTGCTATAAAAATCATTAAAACCAACGTAATAATGAATAAGTAAATATTTAAATTCCAATAAGAAATAAATATTTAAATTATTTTTTTGTGATTAATTACAAATTAATCTATAAATTTTTTAGTAAAAATACTTAGCCATTACTCCAATTTAGGTTTGTCCCATTTTGTTCCAATTTGGACCTTTCTCATTTCATGAGTTTATCTTTTATCTTTATTATCACTTTCTTGATTTTTATTTTTTATTTTTTATTTTTTTCAATATGTATTTTGATATCAGTGCTGATGTCTGTATAAATTATAACTTTATTTAGGACTCATTTGGTAAGAGATTTTTGATAACATTATTTAAGTTTTGTACAAATACATGTGAGTAAAAAATTTTATGAAAATATTTGTATTATTTAAACAAGTTAGATTTCAGTTCTCATGCCCTAAAGAATTGGGTGGGGGACTACGGCCCACCTCCTGATTAATTGTACCTTGAGAAGTAATCTAAAAAGACAAAAGTACCTCATTCTAGGCCCAAGTTCAAGTCCATTTGACCAGGTATATATTTTCTTCTTTCCTATTTGAGCCAAGATCAGGCATTCAAACTCTTTTATGAGTTTTAGCCCCCCACAAATTTTGTTCAATTCTTGACCCGATTTTAGCTATTGATACAATGACCCCAAGAAATTACATGTGTCCAGCACAAGAAAATAAACAATTAACAACATTAGGTATATTCAAATTGGTATTCCAAATAAATAAGTAAATAAATATTTATATAGTGATTTTCTTTTTTATAATTTTGGGTATGATTTTAGTGCTTAAGTCACTTGTCCGATCAAACTTCATGTAGAAAATTGTATCCCATTTTTGGTTTCAATATACCCACCCGAAACACCCCTGCTAGCATAAAAACATGAAAGTTCGGGCAGCAAGTCACATGTTTGAAGAATATATTATAAGTTTTTTTTTTTTTTGAGAAGCGAAGAATATATTATAAGTTAATACAACGAATTGATTTAAATAATTCTGGAGAGAGATTATCATATTCCATTTTTATACTCTTATGATTCAACTAGTCGTAAACAAAAAATGTAATATAATTATTTTATAAGAATTTAATATAAAATTTGTAGATTAAATAGTGCAGGTGTAATTTAAAAGTATTTTTTATTTTTATAAGTTTTATGTAATAGAGCATATATTGTATTTTGCATTCAACAACAATACATATATGCATATATATATATATGTGTGTGTGTGTGTGTGTGTGTAATGTAATTTAATAAAAATATTTAAATTACATAATTATAATATTGTTTTATATAAATGGAGAAGATGTTTTTAAAATGAATTTTTTTTAAATCTACCATGTTCAGTTGACTAATTTAAACATATTTAAGAATATTTTTAAAAAATGTACACTCTCATCCATGGACCACATGTTACATGTTATATTAAGTTTAGATTATCATATAAGTTTAGAATTGTAGCTTTTTCTTTTCTTTTCTAATGTAAGTATAATACCTATATTATTGAAACTTGAATTTTAAGGTTTTGAATATTTATAATTTTTTATTGCTTTTTTAGGACCTATATCTCTAATTTCTAATACCTACTTTGTCTGTATTTTTTAATCCAAAACTAAAGAATTTAGCTCAAATAGAATAAAATCTCATTCTTTTTAATCCAAAAATTAAGGAAAAATGAATTTTTGAGCCAAAAATTGAAAAAGTTAACATACCAAAAGAATTAATTTAAAGCCTAATTAATTTCAAATAGGACTGAATGGACCAAATTAGACAAAATGGACTGAATTTACGTTGTTGTAGCTTAAAATAAACATAATACCAGTAAATGTTGCTTTTAACTTTGAGATATAATATAAATTAAACTCATCATCTTCATCTACTTTATTGGTTAGTTGTTCAAAAGCAAGGCAAGTTGATGGTCTTCAATGAAAGTAAACAATGCTTACCAGTGCATGAAAGAAATTTCCTGAAACGAGAGCTAATTCTTTTCCTCATCCTGGCTAGTCAAAATACAAATTTGAAAACTACAAAGAAAATCTAAAAAGAAGTTATTGGATGTTATATTTAAGGCAGAGGGACCAAAACATAAAGAGTAGCATCTAGCATGTATAAGCTGAAAATACTAACCTGTACGTCTAGATCTCTGAGAGGCTCAAAAAGACACAGGGCTTCGATTCTTCTAACAGTTGAGGAAGAAATTAAAGGGAAAAAGTGGTCCTTATAGCCCTCCCAAAAAAATAAATTATGTTGTTTTTGCTTGTAAGGAAAATGGATTTGCTTCTGGTAGTGCACGTTAAGTCTTTTCTATTATTGATACTTGAAGAAGAAAAATTTAGAATTTTTATTTTATTCAATCATTGCCATAGACACTTGTTCTGTATTAGGCTCCAAGTTAAGTGGGTGAAGAAAGCTTTGGGAGTGGGCCAAGTTGCAACTTCAGTCTTCAATGATAAGCTCTAATACGAAAGAAGAAGAAATTAGACACTAACATAATCAAAGAAGATGAAATCAAGATACACAATAAAAGTAAATACTATATACATTGATTTTTATTTAGAATCTATATTCAAGAAATTAAAATCGATCCCTTTCTAGTTTCTAACATAATTCTGGCCCCCTTGAACCAAAAATTAAATCATCCAAAATACAATAACAAAACTTAGAGCACCTAGATTAGTTTGTCAATTTTTTTTTTTGCCTATTTTACGCTAAGAACTTACTTTTTTTTTTTTATTTTACAAGGTTACTTTTACAAAATATCCACACAGTCTATTTTACACTAATTTAATTAAATAATCATTTTTTAATTGTTTTTTTACCTTTAATTTCTTTGGTTCTCTCTCATCACTCAGGTCTCTTGTTTTCTCCGTTTTCGCTAGTCTCTCCTTCCCTCGTCTCCTTTCCTCATCTCAATGGTCTCTCCTCTCTTCATCCTCTCATCTATCAGCTCCCTCATCTCAAACATCTCACTCCTCTCTGCTCTTTTTCATTGCCATCCTCGTCCTTCCTCTCTCTCAATTTGTACCACCCTCAACCCACCACTAATCTTTATCTTTTTTCTCGATTTGACCCAGCCAAGACCCCAACGTTTCTCTCTTTCAATTTGATCGGCAACAAGACGGAATCACTAGTTTTTTGGGTTGAAAGCTTTTATCACTTGATCTCACCCATGACCTAAACATGGGTTTTTCAGGTTGAGGTGAAATGGGTTGAGGTGAAACGGGTTTTCTGGGTTGAGGCAAAGATTGTACTGTGATTTTCCTTTGATGTTGGTTTACATTTTTGTTTATTGTGGGTTTTTTTTTTTTGTTGATTTTAGTTTAATTTTTTGTTGATTTTTGGTTCAATTTTGTGTCAAATTATACGGTGTTGTGATGGGTTGTGGTGGTGATGGTGGGTGGTGCTAGGTTGCGATGGTGGGTGGAGCTGTTGCGGTGGTGGTTGGATAATGGTCGGTGGTCAATCAGTTTTGTCCGGTTCAGAGGAAAAGGAAGAGGGAGAGGGAGAGAGAGAAATCAAACGGAGAAAGAAAAGAGGAGAGAGAAAAAATATAAAATAATGATATGCATCACTGTAACAATGTGTATATTTGCACGATGACTGTAACAGTTGTGCAAATTTACACAACTTAAGACAAGCTGACGTTGAAGAAATTTGAGGAGTTTTGGGGGTTAAATATACAAATTTACAGGAGTGAATGCTTTTAACTCAAAGAGCAGCAAAAAATTTCCACTAACTCATTTTTTAGCATATCACACAAGACATGAGATTGATGCGTGACTAATTATAGACACATGTTGTGTCTGTTTTTGTGTCTCATCTAATGGTCATATGCATTCGATAGAAGCCAAACCCTTTCAAAGTTCTCTTTCTTTATACTCGATAAAGTTTAGGGTTTTTATTTTAACAGTGGAAAAGTTGAGCATTTGAGTGGATAGTAGTGAATAATGAGTCGGTGACTTAATGTGGGTTGCTAATAATAAATAAACATTGTTTTATTTTTTAGTTTATAGTCTTTGTATCAAAGAGAGAAAACAAAGAAGGTGATTCTAAGATTGGTATTCTCAGCTCTATCCTCGAAGGTGACTCTGAGATCTCTACAAACGCTCTTTGGTATGGAAATTTCTTAAATTCTTCTTTTGGTCACATGATAAAAGACATAATATCTTCGATTAGTTCTTTGCAGAACTATTCCTTCTCATATACCCTTAGGCAAAGCAATGCTTTGACTCATGTTTTAGCCAAGAGAGTAAAATTTTGTTTTAGTTTTCAAGTTTGGATGGAGTTTGTTCCTCCAAATCTTGATCGTTGTTACAATTCTGATTCACAAAGATTAATTTAAATTGCCAATTTGGCTTTTTTCTCAAAAATAAAAATAAAACAATTGCAAATAGACACAAATGAAAATGCCACACGCCCATGTTACGGCCAATTGCAAATAGACACAATTAGTATTTATTTATTTTTTTTTTTTTTTGAGAAGAGACACAATTAGTAAGTTAATATTATAATTAGAACTACTAAATTTATAATTAGTTCAAAACTATACGTTTTTAGTCATAGTCACTTATAACTCTTAGATGAGCAACAAAGAGGACTTTTTGAGTTGGATAATTTGGTAAAGATTGAAATTAGAAAGAGGTGTCATTTTATTGGTAATTACTAATTAGTTGCGTAAGGACTTATTCATCAATTTTAAAAAATTATAGCACAGTGGCTCTTTTATTCGCTTAATTAATAACTCTAGAGTCATGACAATTTTCAACTGCTGTGAAGATTATTATGTCTATAGTTTTACTCACCTTTAATAATAGAAGGTGTCTTGGATTTTCTTGTAAGAGATAACTTCTTTGAGAAATGATATGTCCACAATATTTTTACAACAAATTATAAGTGGCAGGTTGTTACTGATTATTATCGTTGGAGCAAAAAAGTAATCTTAGTGTTAAGTTCAAATTTGAACTAGCACCTCTCAAATTCTTTTGGTCAAAAGCTAGCTTCTTCTTGACCTTTCTTTTTTCCTTTTTTTTGTTTTTGTTTTTTATCTTTATTTTATTTATTTATTTAAATCTTGAGCTCGTAGGCTGAATCTGAAGACCATCCTTTCTTCTTCTTCTTCTTCTTCTTCTTATTTTTATTTTATTTTATTTTTTCTTTTTAACATTTGAGTTAAAATATTTAGTTTTAGCTCTACCAATACAGCCCCAATTTTGTAACTAATGGTACTAAAAATAGCGATATGATTTTTTAACACCATCAATAATAATACTCTGCTAAACTGAATTTAGCAATTGGACTTTTGGATTCAATCATTCAACTGCCGAATTCAGCATTAATTTGTATAAACTATCTTCTCCTTTTTAACGTCACACACCCTAGCCACCCCATTCCATGTCACCATGAAATATGACATTTTAATTGCCAAATTTACACGATTTCGCACTACGTATTGTTGATGCATAAAGTTCGCATTAATCAATTTGGACTTTTAACACCTGTTAAAAGGAGAAAAGTAATCTAAGAAACCACTTCCACTAGGATGAGACCCAGCAGGAAGTCTATGATGCCTAAGTTAGAAAAAAAAAACTTTATATATATATATATATATAGAGAGAGAGAGAGAGAGAGAGAGCTTCCAATTAGCTAAACTGGTATAGTTTCTGATGGTTGAATGAGAGACTTGAAGTTCAATCCTCACCTATACCAAAAACCGATTGATGTCTTGGTTTGATGATAAAAACTCTCATCATGAGTGGATTGATGATGATTCATATGCAAGCTCAAAAAATTTAAAATAATTAAAATAAAATTATAAAATAAGTAAAGTTTAATTAAAAATTACTTTAATTTTTGATTATTTAGAGTTTAGACTTTATAAGTTTTTATCTATTTATATATTTTAACATTCTCTTTGTGCTTTGTGTTAATTTCTTAATATGTGATATGGAATGAGTTTGATCTGATCATTCCTATTTAGGTTATATTTAATTTATGCCTTGGCCAGCACAAACAATAATAAACAAAATAATTACTCAATATTGATTTTTTTCCTAGTGATAATATAATTGAAAAAAATCAACACACTCACAAATTAAATACAAGAACCAAAAATCAAAATAAACACAAAAGTGTCCAAAATTTGAGAATAAAAAATAAATAAAAACTTACATAAGAGAACCAAGAACTTAAATTGGTGTCCATTGTTTTACTTCTTTATAGTAAATTTCCTTTGGCATAATATCCTGTACGCAAATTCAGAAGTAAAAAACAATAAGTAAGATAAATATTTTTAGATTAAAATATAAGCAAAAGTTGCATTTTGAAAAAAAAAAAAAAAAAACAATTTGGTTGTATTGTGTGCAATTTAATTATAGGAATGACTTATTGGTTAAGAGGGATTATATCAAAAAGTCATGGCTAAATATATTTAAGTTCTGGAAATTTTGATAATAGACTTTTAGATGAAATAGAATTTAAATTTCTAAAATTTAGATTATTATATGATAAAGCTTTATCTAAATTAAATTATTGTTAAATCGTATCATTTAGTCAAGAGTTTTGTAGCTTAATGTTCTAATAAAATATTAATTTAATAAGATGCAACTTGAAGGGAAAAAAAAACAAATTAAGTTCTGAAAATTTTGATAATTGACTTTTCGTTGGAGTATAATTTAAATTTCTAAAAATTAGATAATAAAGCTTTATCTATACTAAATTATTTTTAAATCTTATCCCTTAATCAAGAACTTTGTAGCTTAATATCCCAGTAAAATATTAATTTAATAAGGTGCAACTTGGGAAAAAAACAAAAATGTGGGTTGTGTAGGATTTTTAAGTTTAAAATTTTTTTATAATATACTTTTTAGTTTAAATATAATTTAAATTTGTTTTAAATTATTGTTAAATTATGCAACTTGAAGGGGGAAAAAAAAACAAAAAACAAAAGTATGGGTCGTGTAAAAACTAGATTTGGTTCCTGAGCCCAAAGGGAAAAAGGCTTAGGTCCAAAGAGCCCAGTATGATGAATTTGTAAAGAGTGTGTTGAAAAATTAGGCTTTAATGAATCAAAAAATGACTATAGCAAGCCCAAATGAAAAGAAAACAAGAATATGATTGGTTGCACAAAGTAAGTTGTCCTTGGCATGGTCCAAGGAGACTGAATATTATATATATATATATATATATATATATATATATGCTTCTGTTAGATTTTGGTTACAAGTCCTATTCTTGATGCTACAATAATTTTCTCTCTTTTTCCCCGGGCCTTAATTCCTGAAGGTTTCCTTGCATAATATAGCCCCTCTTAAATGATCTTGGCCTTCCATTTGTTGACTATCGAGGCAACTATTTGAGTGCCTATCCCATCAGACATATTCTCAATCCCCTTGTAAGTCGCGGTAGCCAAGACAGCACTGTTCAAGGGTCTTCTCTACATAAATACAGTTAGGAGATTTGGTGGGATGCATTAAATGTGGTGGTAGCCACCAGCTCTTCAGTCATGTCAGTGCTAGCCCCTTCCCCAAAACTCTTTATGTATAGCATTACCTCCTCTGATGACATGCTATTGACGTAAGCTTATAATCTGATGGCGTGGCCTCCTCAGTAGGATAACAATCTTCCTAGGCAATGGGTATGACACGTGGCGCAATTACCTTACTAGAATTCCTGTACCTCACAATAGCCCCCTAAAACTCCAATTTGTTTCCTTATATCCTAGGAGAGAAATGGGGTTTTGAACTCAATTAATTAATTTAACACGTTTTTCTGATTCCCATAAGTGAGAATGTCGCTTCGCGTGTCCTGTAATCGTACCTAACACTTTAAAGTCCACAACTCTTCATTAAATGCTCCAAGAGGCACTCTGTTCCCTGCATCTAACGGTGAGATGGAGATCTTACTGTTGACATTTCTCCTCAAATTTTGGGCGAGATAACTCCCACCAAAACCCGCCTCCTATATAAGGCACTTGGAGAATTCATTTTTACCACTTTATAAATCTTCGAACTCTCCAGACTTTCCAAACTCTCAAGCTTCCAAGATTTCCCAAATCCTCCTGTTCCCAAGAAGCTCTTGAGGCATTCCTCACCCTTATTTCTGTAAGTTCTCATTTCTAGGCTATTTTTTCCTCAGCCTTGTACTTTCTACCTCTTTCTCTAAGATATTTCCTTCGCCTCTCTCTAATTTGTTTAGATGGGTAGATTCGCTCACCTCGTAGATTCTCCCGCTAGCATGGAGGGATTTAGGGCTAAATACCACATCCCACTTGGAGTTTCTCTATAGTACTGTGCTCTAGGGCAGTGGCACACCAATAGGAAGGAGGGGGATGTCGTAATTCCTATGATTGCCTTCATAGAAGGAGGAATGACTCTCCCCATAGGTAGCGTAACTAGGGATTACTTGTTCGCCCATAGGCTATGCCCCCATTAATGTGTGCCAAACATATTTAGGGTCCTGAGTAGTGTAGATGCCCTTAATGCACACATGGGCTAGAACCTCACCTAGCACGATGTCGTTTGGATGTATGAGTGTCATTCACCCTGCGACTCGGGGTATTACCTCAAGTCTAGGTCCTCAATCACTAGGCTTGTCTTGTGTCTTCCCAAGTCCAACAAATGCACGAAGGACAACTACTTAATCGCCTTTGGGGAATGGCATGACGGTCTTCACTACCCAATTCGAGAGGGGGAACTAGGTGGGGTGCCCTAGGTTTGGGTCTATTGACGTGGGACTTAGTTTTATGGCTGTTTTTTTTTTTTTTCTAACTAAATGTTCATTTTCTAATCGTGATTTTTCTTCTCGGCTGTGTTTGTAGATAAAAGATATGTAGCTTCTAACATCAGACTCATCAACGTCGAGGATCTTAACAAGGTGCTAAGAGCTGAGGTGTTCGTGAGTGAAGACAGGTAACTGAGGGCTGTCCACCTTATCTTCGACTTTGAGCCATTATCCTATAATTTTCAAGAGGTTGGCAATGTGATTTGAGCAGGCGATCCTTGGCCTGCCCGCATAGACGTCTCGGTGCCCAGTTTTCTAGCCCGAGAAGACATCATGCAAGTTGATTGGCCTTCTTAATGCGCTCCTCTAGAAACAGCAACTCCAAGGGAAAAGATCGCTTCCTTGTAACTGTCACTCGAGGAAGAAATCGACCAATTCCAACTTGAGGAAGAAAGGGGGGAGCAGGGAGATCCTATCATTCACATTTTAGATGCAGAGGATGAGTTGGATAGAACCTTAAGTGTTTGTGCTCCTGGCTTCATAGTCACACGTATAAACAGCAGTACAAAAGAGGAAGAAAAGATGACCTTGAACAGGTTGAAGGGTTTAAGGGATCTCGTTGTGGATAAGGCTAAGGGAGAAACATCCAAAGATGCTTTGGCATCCCAGCCCCTTCCTGCTCCCCCCCCCCCCCCCCCCCTCCCCCCTCCTCCTCCTCCTCCCCCTCCCCCTAGGTAGCTGGCTCCCTATACCTAACCTAAAGAAAAAGAGGAAAGAGAAGGATGGAGCCAAGGAGTGGGAGGTGGTCAGCCAAAACAACAAAAAACAGCTAAGGGCCAAGTGCGGGCCTCCTCAGTTGAGCATAGGGAGGACTAGGATATGGCTGAGGTGTGCCACCAAAATCCTGCTTGGGAACCTCGGTTGGAGCTGGATGAGGCAATAATTCCTCGAAACTCCATCATCAAGGAGTTCCAAAAAAGGCATGCCTATTATTTGGCAAACGCCTTAGAGCAGCCTATCCTTTTGCCTAAGGACATCCCCAGGCTGATGAATATTTGGGGCAAATCTTTGGCACTGACCACATTTCTACACATACTCTTGTGCTCCTCTTTGCATACCTAACCACAAGTACCCTTGAGTGATGGCCCTATGAGATAGAGATCTGCCACCTATATGACTACCACAAATCTCCTCGTGCAACTCTTTCAAAAGGGGTTCTATTGCCTTGGGATGTATACACAGCAAGTAAGGTCCAGAGAAAGAGCATTTATATAATTCTTGATCCTCGGACAACCAAAACCGAGGAGTTTTTCTTTGCACATTGTCAGCCTCTCCTTTCTCCTGGGGCAAGATGTCATCCTTGAGGAACATAACAATATAATCCATCCAACTAGGTCCTACCCTTATCTGATGGACCTGAACCACATCCTTCTTTGCCTCAACAGGTATACACAAATCTTCAACCAGAATAACCCGAGGAAAACCTTGAGCCGAGGAGGTTGGTAGCATGGCAAGGGAATCTGCATGAGTATTTCTTCTTCTATGGATTTATTGTAAGGTGAAGGATTTGAATTCCAAGTGTAAATGTCTGACTTGACTCAAGTACTCTCACATCCTCGGGTTTCTGGCTTCTAATTCACCCTTTACCTATCCAACAACCAGCGTAGAATCTGAAATTATTTCTAGCACCTTTCCTCCCATCTTCTGAACCATGGTCATTCCTACTAACAAGGCCTCATACTCGGCCTCATTATTCGTGCCGAGAAACCTAACCTTAAGGATTTTTTAATAGCGATTCCCTCAGGAGATATCATAACCAGCCCTACTCCAGATCCTCTTTGATTAGCAGCGCCATCAACATATACCCTCCAAGACAGAGACTCTTGTAAAGAGACCACTCTAACTGATTTTCCATCCATGCCCTGTTTTTCTTCCTCTTCTTCTATAAAAGGTTTTGCAAACTCAGCCACCAGGTTGGTAAGGAATTGGCCCTTAACAAAGGTGCGTGGTATATACTTGATATGAAAGGCCCCCAGAATAGTACCCCATTTAGCAATCCTCTCGGTGCAGTCAGCTCTCCGTAGTAGGGACTTCAGAGGAGGTTAGGTCAACACCACCACAGTGTGAGCTTAGAAATAATAGGGGAGTTTACGTGTGGCATGCATCACTGCTAATATGGCCTTTTCAAGCGGTAGGTATTGGAGTTCTGCTTCGTGTAAGGATTTGCTCACATAATATTCAGGTATTTGGATGCCATCACCAACTCGTATTAGTACCAAGCTAATAGCATGGGGAGTTACAATAATGTAAGCAAATAAGACTTCATCTTTCTCAAGCTTGGACATGATAGGTGGTTGAGAGAGGTATTCCTTCAACTGCTGAAAGGCTAGGGCGCACTCCTCGGTCCACTTATCTAACAATTAGAAGAAATGTCTGCACCTATCTGCTGACCAAGAGGTAAATAGGTTCAAGGTAGCAGTCATTCTCATTAACCTCTGGACTTCCTATGGGTTTTGAGGAGGCTGCAAACTGTTAATTGCTCTAATATGATTAGGATTAACCTCGATTCCATAATGAGTGACCATGTACCCCAAGAACTTTCCTGAATCAACACCAAAAAAGCACTTAGAAGCGTTAAGGCACAGCTTGTGTTTCCTCAATATCCCAAAGATATTTCTAAGGTCACTAACGTGCTCAGATTCTAACTTACTCTTCACTACCATATCATCTATATAGATCTCAATAATTTTCCCTAGTTGTGTTTTAAACATCCTAGTTATTATCTTCTGGTAGGTGGACCCTGCCTTCTTTAACTTAAAAGGCATCACCTTGTAATGGTAGTGCCTAGTAGGAGTAACAAAAGTCGTCTTATCTTGGTCATCAAAAACTAAGAGTATTTGATGGTACCCTTGGAAAGCGTCCATAAATCTCATCCGAGGATATCCTACAATGGCATCCATCACTCGATCTATCCAAAGCATGGAAAAGGGGTCCTTGGGCCATGCCCTGTTCAAATCCGTAAAATCCACATATACCCACCATTTCCCACTTTTCTTTTTCACTACCACTGTGTTGGATAGCCAATTAGGGTGAAAAACTTCTTTAATGACCCCAGCCTGCTTGAGCTTGATCACCTCGTCCCTAGCAACATCAGAGTGCTCTTTAGACGAGCGCTAATGTGGTTGCCTTTTAGGGATGACGATCGAGTTGACATTCAAATAGTGGCAGATGAAGCTCGAGTCCACTCTAGGGGCCTTGTAAGCATTTCATGCAAACACATTAATATTCTTTCTAAGAAATACTACCAGCTTTTCCTTTTACTGAGTGGGCGACTAAGCCCTGATCTGAAAGAACTTTTCCTCATCTTCACTTATAATGACCCTTTCCAATTCCTCACACCTTGTCTTTTCTGCCCTATATGCAAATAAAGTCGGTTCCTTTGATTGCTATAAGCCTTGCTCGGCAGAGGCCGGTGGCTTTTCTTTGGCCTAATGCCCGATAGCAGAAACCAAACACTGTTTAGCCATAGACTGGCTCCCAACTAATTCCTCAACCTAGTTACCAGAAGGATATTTACTTTCAAGTGTAAGGTAAAAGAGACGACACCCATGGGATGCAGCCAAAGTCTTGCCACAATGGCAGTATAGGGGAAGTAAGCATCCACTACAATGAAGTTCACTTCTACTACCTCTAACCTAGCCTATACTGGTAGTCTGATCTGGCCCTTCAGTATGAGTAACCTTCCCATCAAAACCCACCAAGAGTGAATCATTACTGGTCAAATCTTCTAGTTTCATCTTTTGCCCCTTATACAAGTCAGGGTACATAATCTCTGCCACACTGCCCTGGTCAACCAATACTCATTTCGCATCATACCCCCCTATCCTAAGGGTTACCACCAATGCGTTGTCGTGTGGCTGCAAGGTGCCAACCTTGTCCTCGTCAGAGAAACTCAGGGCTGGTCGGACTTCTCCCCTTACTTCTCTTCGGCTCAATAGAGGAGCCTTCCCGGGGTGGCCAAGTTATAGATAACACCCTAGAGAAGTGAGAATCAGTCCTTCTCAGGGCGGCAAGAATAACGTTGATCATACCTAGAGGTGGCTTTGAAGAAGCATCTCCTAGTGATCTGTTCCCTGCCTGGTCTCCCTGTGCGTTAAGGTGATATAAAAATTGCTTTAACTTACCACCTCAAACCAGCTGCTCAGGTGATTTTACAAGGTTCTATAGTCCCTTGTGGTATGGCCTCACTATTAGTGGTGCTGGCAATGAAGGCTCTGATTGCACCTCGCGGGATCTCCTCCCATCTTGTTTGGCCATTGGAAATATAGTTTATTCTTAATTTTCTCCCAGATTTGATGCATTAGTTTTGGGAATATCATGCTAACCATTTGCGCAATAGTAGCCCTAGATTACCCAAAAAAATCCCTCTGAGGATGATTATTGTTGCACTTATCCTGAGGGACCACCTTAGCCTAGCCTTTACCTAGCTGTTGGTCTTCCTTGACCCGCTTATACTTATCAATACGATTCATGAGCTAATGCACATTACTAACTAACTTACCCGTCAATGATTTCCTTAAATCGGGCTTGGCAGGCAAGCCGACCTTAAACGTCTTTACAACTACGTCGTCAAAATCCCCATCGATTTCATTAAACATTTTCCAGTATCTGTTAGAGTACATCTTTAGGATTTCCTCTTATCGCATGGCCATAGACAGTAAGGAATCCAAAGGTTGAAGAACCCTGCTACAAGTTACGAATCGAGAGCCAAAGGCCCTCGTAAGCTCATTAAAAGAGCCAATAGAACCCTCCTTTAGGCCATTAAGTGTGTGTTTGTTTCCACTTTTTTAGGCCTATTATGCGCGTTTTTGAAAAATTAAAGCTGAAAGTGTGTTTGGTAACACATAAATTTGGGCTTTTATTAAAAGCTGCTTTCCCTGATATGAAGTAAACACGCACAAGAATTATGGGTGGAGAACGACCAAAAAAGAAAACACGCACAGCACTTTTACCACTATCCGTTGGGAGCACAGTTGTTTTACCCCGTTGCCCTTGCTTTCCCCAATCTCCAATACCCTTGATTTCTCCTCTCTTCTCTCTTTTCCTCACACAGACTCATCTCTCATCTCTCTGCTCTGCGCTCTCCATCGGCGGTAAGTCTTCGTCTTCTTCTTCTTTTCTTCTTCTTCTTCCTTCTTCGTCTTCTTCCTTCTTCCCTCTTTTCGTCTTTCTTCATCTTCTTCCTTCTTCCCTTTTCTTCTTCTTTCTTCTTCTTCCTTCTTCCCTTTTCTTCTTCTTTCTTCTTCTTCCTTCTGCCCTTTTCTTCTTCTTTCTTCTTCTTCCTTCTTCCTCTTCTTCTTCTTTCTTCGTCTTCTTCTTCTTCTTTTTCTGTATTTTTCTTTTTTAATTTTAATTTGTCTCTGATCTGTTTAATTTGTTGAAAATTTTTTGAAAAAATGTTAGGATTTGTGATTCTTCTCTCTCTCAAGAGTCATCACGCCAGCCTCTCCTCTCTGCTCTGCGTTCTCTGTTCGTGGTAAGTCTCTCTTCGTCTTGTTCTTCTTCTTCTTCCTTCTTCCTCTTCTTCTTCTTCTTTCTTCGTCTTGTTCTTCTCTGCTCTATATTTTTTTTTTTAAATTTTAATTTATGTCTAATCTGATATGAGAAATTTGTTGAATAATATGTGGAAAAATTTGTTGGGGTTGATTCTGAAATATATGTTGAAAAATACACTCACAGAAGAAAAATTTGTTTTGAAATATTGGTACTTTGTTTTGAAAAATTTGTTCTGTAATGGTACTTTGTTCTGAAATTTGTTCTTCCATATTGGTTGTTCTGTTGAATTTGTTCTGTTTTGGGGATTTTGGCTTTTGGGTTTTTTTTTGGTTATTTGGTAACTAAAGATGGTTGCTTTTCGAACTAATTAAACTTTATGAAACTGTTTTGCTCCGTTTGGTTAATGAGAAAGTGTGAGAAACTGAAGAAGTTGGGATTTTGGAACTTGCTTTTTGTTTTTTGTTTTTGTTTAAAGGGCTGAAGCAGCCTAGACTTCCTTAAAAGTTGGTTATATGATTTTGCTCTGTTTAGTTGATGAGAAAGCGTAGGAAATACGCAGAAAATTAGAATTATAGTATTAATCATTAGGAATTTCATTATGTGGCACCTGAAATTGCAAAGGTGTCCTCGAGAAAAAAAAGGCCTAATTCAAACACTTTGGCTTAGTTGGTCATCACTTAAAATTCTCTTGTATTGATGTTCTACCCATGCTGAATCTTGGATCTTCCTTTTTTGCCTTGCCACTGCATTAATGTTCAATGTGCTATCTAAGTCAATATGCTACTTCTCTTTTTGATATGTTGAGCCAGACCCTTTGAAGATTTGATGTGAATGTTTACCCTTGGTTTGGTTCTTGAAATATATGAGTGAAGGAAAGGAATATGCTTAAAAACGATTAAATATGCTAATGAAAGTAGAACTTACTGATCCAAAAAAGAAAAAAGTTTAATTTTTTATTTTGTGTGGGGTGGGTGCGTGGGGGGAAGGGAAGCCATTGCTAAGTGACTAAGCAATGTTTTCTTAGTTAACACTACGTGGAGTTACCAAGTTCCTTTTAAGTATATGAAGTAACTGCTAATGAATGTTTTCTTAATATTATTATTATTATTAATTAGTTTTTTTACTAAGTATATGAAGTAGTTAATTTAAGTATGAAACAAACTCCCTTACATATAAACATTGTCCTTTTTAGTAATTTACTCTTCAAATTGCCACTTTTATAAGTGCTAACCAAACACTCAACTTTTTCAAAAAACACTTTTTAACAGTTTTTACCAAATACTCAGCTTTTTTTAAAAAATACTTTTTCATATTTCACTTTTTGAAAACTCCACTTTTTTAAAAAGCCCAGTTTCAAAGAGCTGAAACAAACTCACCCTAAACCATCTTATTGCCACAGGCCCTAAGCTAGACTGAAACAGTTTGCACATCAAATTTTCGTTCTTGGACTGCACAGTCATTCTCTGGTTGAAATGGCTCACATGTTCCATGGGATCCGTCCTACCATTGCAGCTGGTAAATGCTAGCTGAGTAAACCGCTGGGGGAACCTTCCTTCCTCGATTCTTCGGGTAAAAGGTGACTTGGAGATCTGATTCAGAGCCCTACTCATGGCATCGTTGCCCTAGCCTTTACGTGATAGGCTTCTCCTCCCCCGCCTATCATGACGCTCCTCGTCGTATGAAAAAGACTCCCTAGGAGGAGTCCTTGACCTATGCTAGTAGTTTTTATCATTATTACTATCAGAAGAATGGTCAGAGCTCGAAGGAGTTCTTTTACGTCGCTCTAGGCGCAAATTTCTTCTCAAACGATCAATTTCTAATTACATGCTTTTGGTAGTTGCCTCATAAGAGATGTGGCTCCTACCCCTAGACTAGCTCCTACTTGTATGTGTGGTGTGTATACTAACCTCTTGGTCCTTTCCCCGCTCATCTTGACATTGGGGCCCCACAGATTCCTCTCAGTTTGATCTTGAGCCTACCATACTTCTATACTGTTTTCACTAGAGTTCCAGTAATTTCCCATAGACGACGCCAATTGTAAGAACTAGATTTTATTTCGAACCTAAAAGGAAAAAGGCTTAGGCCCAAAGAGCCAAATTCAATGAATTTGTAGAGAGTGGGTTGGAAAACTAGGCCTTAATGAATTTAAAAACGACTATAGCAAGTCCAGATTAAAAGAAAACAAAAATACAATTGGTTGCATGAAATAAGTCGTCCTCGGCACGGTCCGAGGAGACTGAATCATATATATGCTTCTGTTAGATTTTGGTTACAACTCCTATTCCTAATGCTACAGTAATTTTCTCTCTTTTTTCCCGGGCCTCAATCCCTGAAGGGTTCCTCGCATTATATAGCTCACCTTAGATGATCTTGGCCCTCCATTTCTTGACCATCCAGACCACTATTTGAGTGTCTGTCCTATTAGATACCTTTTCAATTCCTTTGTGAGTCGCGGCAGCCAAAACAGCATTGTTCAAGGGTCTTCTCCACATAAATGTAGCTAGGAGGTTTGGTGGGATGCATTAAAATGTGATGCTAGCCACCAACTCTTCAGTCATGTCAGTGTTAACCCCTTCCCCAAAACTCTTTTTGTACAACACTACCTCCTCTGATGACGTGCTATTGACGTAAGCTTACAATCCAAGGGTGTGGCCTCCTCGGCAGGATAATAGTGCTCTTTGGCCATGAGTACAATATGTGGCGCAATTACCTTACTGGAATTCCTGTATCTCACAGGTTGTGTGAGATTTAAGTTTAGAAAATTTTGATAATAGACTTTTAGTTTGAATAGAATTTATATTTATTTTAAATTATTGTTAAATCTTATCACTTTAGTCGAACACATGGGTTTTTTTTTTTTTTTAAGAAAGAAAGCGTGGGTTGTTATGTGAGATTTAAGTTTAGAATTTTTTTATAATAGACTTTTAGTTTAAATAGAATTTAAATTTGTTGAAATTTAAGATATTAAATTTTACCTAAATTAAATGGTTGTCAAATATTATTATCCCTCAATTGAGAAAATATATCCTAACAAAAAATATATAATTAATTTACTAATTGGTGAGAGTAGCCATTTGGCTTAACCATAGCTTCTAAGCCCAACTTTTATTATATTGTAATTGAATCATGCATCTTGAGGAAGAAAAAGAAAACATGGGTTTTGTGGAATTTAAGTGTAGAAATTTTTTGATAATAGATTTTTAATTTGAATAGAATTTAAATTTGTTTTAAATTATTGTTAAATATTATTCCTTAGTTAAAACATGGTTTTTTTTTTTTTTTTTTAAGAAAGAAAACATGAGTTGTTGAGTGAGATTTAAGTTTAGAAATTTATTATAATAGGTTTTTAGTTTGAATAGAATTTAAATTTGTTGAAATTTAAATGATTAAATTTTACCTAAATTAAACAATTGTTAAATATTATTATCTCTATATCCTAACAAAAAATATATAATTAATTTATTAATTAGTGAGAGTAGCCATTTGGTGTAATCACAACTTCTAAGTCTAATTTTTATTATATAGTATATAATTAATTTATTGTATTGTTTTTTTCTTGAGCCATTTCTATTACCATGGATATAATTAGCTCTTATTGAGAAGCATGACTTCCTCCATTATCGGCGATATTTTAGTCATGTAATTGTTGCTTCCCAAAATGGGGAGTAATAGTTTCTCTAAGTCGAACTTTAATGGCATAGTGTGCTCACGCGTGAGGGTTCTTGGATTATTTCATACACATTATGTATGAATGAATGTATTCAAGAATCAAGATATAATTAAGGGTCAAGGCTATTGTATTATAAGAATTAAAACTCAAGTCTTTATATACAAATTAGACTAAAAATTATAATCATGTGGGTTCCAGTTAGTTTAGTAATAAAGTCTCTTATCGTTAAATAAGAAATTTGAGATTTGAACCCTGCCTATATTGAGAAAGAAGTAAGAAAGGAATCCAATGCTGAAAATATCTCGTGTATATTATTGAATGCTAATCATTGTATATATACAAAACAGAGTGATAAGAGAGGAAGAAAAACTAACAAAAAAGAAAACTGACTTAACTAACTAACAACCATCTTAACTCATTAACTCAAGTACTAAATCACTAACATCACTACTACAGGTGGTTTAACTAACTACAGACCATCAACTACTTGTAGCTTTCTTCTACACTGCACTTCTTCAATTCATCAAGTCTCACAATAGCCTACACTAACAACTCATTGGTATTTAATAATAAAAAACAATCATCATAGAATAGACACTATAGAAGAAAGTCCTTTTGTAGTAGTATTTTGGGTTAAGTAATGTGTTTGAGCTTAGTGAGAGAGTGTAATTAAGTGTGTGTGTTTGTGTTTAATGGTTAGTTTGTTTCTAAAAATAATATATAAATCAAAGAAAGAAGAAAACTTAATCCTCATTTGCACGTAACCCTAACATTTATCTTATAATCTCCCTTCTTATTTATTCTATTATTTCTTCGATATTTTCTTATCTTAATAACATTACTAACCACAAGTTTTGGACCTTTTGGTAGTTGGACGAAGTCTTAACTATCCAAGCTCATGAACTGATCTTTACTCTCTCACCCCTTTTAAGTTTTAATACCATAATAGCTGATCTTTACTTGTGACTTAGATTCTCAAGCAAGGTATGTTCCTGAACCTAGAAAGTAAATGGATATCCATTACCATCTTCTTGTTTTTGTGTTTGTGGAAGCAGCATATCCAAATCCAATACTCCAACTAAACAAGTTTTTTCTTAGCCCTATCCTCGTATCCAAACGCCATAATATTATTCGATCGCCACCACATGAAGAAGCGTAGCATATTCGAGCATTATTCTCTCTTTTGAAAAATCAAAGGTTCCCCACACGGCAGGCAGAGATGCCTAAAGCCACTAATTGCTATTGGCATATTTCTTCACGTTACACCTTATATATCATAAACAAATGATGTCACAACAAAGCACAAGTCATGCAAGATACCTACCTTAAGATGCTAGGCTACGCTACACTCTAATGTAAGTTATTTAAAATTAAAATAGGACATTTATATGTTTATATTCATTGTTTATGTAAATTGTACCCAATTGCGTACATTTGACAATATTATTCATCATTCATGCAAATGTCCCTACAAAAAACACCGGTTATAATGGCACGGTTTCAAAAACACATTTATATGATAGAGAGTAAATTGCAAATTACTCCCCTAAAATTTAGAGGTGTTTAGATTTTACACTTTAAAATTTTAGTATTTGAATTTTACCTCCTAAAGTTTGGGGTGGTTGAATTTTTCACCATAATGTTTCAAAATTTAGATTTTACTTCCGAAAATTTGTAAGTGTTTGGATTTTATACTCCTAAATAGGGCTGTCCAACCCACCCGGCCACCCGCCCAAACCGCCCACACCCGAACCGCTTCCACCCGATCTGACTACTTTGGTGGTCGGACGCTGTTCCTGTTCTCCAAAAACCGACGCCAGCGGGTCGGTTTCGAGTCCCCTCCTTCAAAACTGGTGAAACTCGACCCGCCCGAAGAGCATGAACATTTTGGTGAGTTCTCCAGCTTTCTGACGAGATCCATGCTTATTTCGGCGAGATCTCGACCATACTTCATGAAATCCGACGAGATTCGAGGAGATCCAAGCTGATTTCCGGCGAGATCTCGACCATATTTGGTGAGATCTGGCGAGATTCGAGGAGATCCAACTTATTTCGGCGATTTTTAGTGCAAATGTACATAGTTTCTGCACATCCCAACGAGTTTTTGAAGATTCCGGCGACTAATTTGAAGAATTCGGCAACGTTTACAGAATCCGACGAACCGACCGAACCAACCGACCACTACCTGACCCGAAACCGATTCAACCGACTGACGCCGGCGGTCGGTTTCGGGTCCCTTCGCCTTCCACCTGACACCGGCGGGTCGGGTCCGGGCTGGGTCGAAAACCGACTCGGCCCGACCCGTGGACAGCTCTACTCCTAAATACTCAAATTTCAAGGTGTAAAATCTAAACACCCTCAAACTTTTGGTGTAATTTAAAATTTACCTTTAGTATAATACACATTAAAGTTATTGAAGTTGTCACAAACAGGTAAATATAATAACATAATTTTCTTTAAACTAATAATTAAAAGACTGTTTTTGAGTCTCCCACTCGTAATCCTAAAGCTAATGACAGCACGTTCATACCTTTGACTTTGTTGTATGGTGGTGCAGTAAGATTAGGTACAAATCTTTAATTCAAAAACACTTAAGAAGTTTCAGGTTAGTGAAACTCGACAGCGTCATAAAAGACATCGAATAGTTTAGTCTTGGAAAGAGTCGATGCAATACTAGCTAGTATCGCATTTTCTTTTCTTAGTCTCCTTTGCCTTTTTTATTTTATGATGTTAATGTTTATGGTTCATATCTTATCTCAGTAACACCATAGTTTTCGAAGAAGAAAGAGTCCATATATCTTGTCTTTGTTCAAGTCAAGCTCCTATTTTCTACACACACACACACACACACACACACACAAAGTCAAGCCCCTATTTCTTGTACTTATTATTAGAGACTTTAAGTCAAAACTCCGAGTTGGCGTCAGGTCTATCTCAAATGATGTAGCGTGCGAAGGAAAGAACCTAAACCGTCCTCAACGGCTCAACCTTTTATTTATTTATCTTGGCTGCTTTTTATTTTATTCGCAAATAAACTAAACAAATTAAAAAAAAACCCAAAATTTCCCTTTTTTTTTTTCTTTTTTAAATGCTTATCTCTTTTTATGTGACTAGCTTATTTCAATCCTGTTTCGCTTTTATGGCAATTATCTTAATCCTAATTTTCTCTCCCCTTGATGATATTTATCTTTTTATTGACAATATGTTTCATTTAAATTTAATGTTCCTTCTGATTAAAGTAAATAATGTTTTAGTTTTATGATAAAGAGAAATTGTTATGAAGTGTATCAAAAAGGGGAAAAAAAAAAGATTTTAAAAAAAGTAACGGCTAAATTAATTCTATCTAAATTTATTATCAACCGTCCAAATATAGAAAGTACACAATGCACATGGATTATCTCAATTCTCACATCCTTACTTGATGGTCCATATCTCACATTTAGGCCTCATTTAGGAGGAGGGAATAAAATAGAATGGAAAGGAATGAAAAGAATAATTTTAAAATATTATTCCCTTCCTTTGTTTGGGAGTTTTAATAGAGGAAATGAAAAGTTCATTCCCTTGTTTGGAAGTTTAAGTGAGAGGTAATAGAATGAGTAAAAGGGAACACTCATTCCTCTCTATTCCCTTAAAACCTCAAATTTTCATTCTCCCCTAAATTGGGAGGAATGAGAGGGAATGAAATTAAATTTAATGAATTTTTTTTAATAAAACTCCTAAAATTCCCATATATGTTCAACCATTTATTTTAAAATAGAAGTCTAATAGTAATATTGTTATAAAATAATTTCATTATATTCCCTCTATATTACTCCCGAACAAGATTACTTACATTCTATTCACTTTCATTTATTTTCATTCTTTTATTTTAAAACATCCAATTAAGGATACTTAATTTCATTCTATTCCATTCCATTCCATTCCTTTCATTTACTTAAATACATTTCATTCCATTCCATTCATTTCCATTCTCTTATGATCATTCCATTCTATTCCATTCTCTTCCCTTATAAACTCTCAAATAGACCCTTAGGAATTGCTACTATGCTAGTAATGGATAATAAGGAAAGTTCATTTATTCTTATTTTTTGTTTAGAAAGATTTGAATTCTAAATTTCTACGTTTTTCTCAAGAAAAACCATTAATTTCAGTAAGAAGCTCTTGAAATCCAAAAGTTAAGTTTTAGTCCAATACTCCTATGCATTAAACAAAATAATAGTTTAACATCAAGATAAGCCTAAGTCCGAATTCCAATTGGACTTCTTACCGTTCTAAAAATGTCATTTTTATTTTTGCCACATGTGTGTAATGTGCAATGTCTCTCAACAGTGAACTAATGCAAAAATGAGTCATCAATGCATTTGTTTGGTTCCTATCAAAAAAAAAAAGAAATGCATTTGTTTGGTCACACACATTGTACAAAAACTCAAGCCAAAGTCCTAAACTTTACCTCAAATTTTATGTAGCAGATGACATCAACAACAATAGCCTAGGGCCCACATTCTTTTTTGCTTTTTCTTTTTTTTGGTTCACAGTCCAGTTAGGTCCATCCATTAAAGCAAAGCATTTTCGAATACTTCAAAAAAAAAAAAAAAACAAAAAAACAGAGAAAAAAAAAAAAAAAAAACCATTGAAATTTAAAAGGGCCCCACCAGCATCAGATCGCAAATGGTCTAGTAATCATCGCCATCGTATCCACCATCGCCATCGTATCCACCTTCACCCTCGTCGTCAAGATTTTCCTCCACCCTCTCAGCCGCATCGTCAGCGATCTTGTCTTCCACGTATTCAGCACCTTCCACCAATGCGATTCCACCCAACACACCTGCGACCGCACCCACAGCCAATCCTGTCCCCATACCACCGAACTTACTCTTCTTCTCCTCCACGGGCTGCCCGTAGTTCTGCTGACCGTAACTCGGCTGCCCGTAATTCTGCTGCCCGTAGCTAGGCTGACTGTACTGCACTGGTGGCGCGGGTTGGTTGTACCCGCTGTAAGGGTACCCAGCTGGCGGAGCCGAAGCGTAGTAAGGATCCTGAGGCGGAGGCGGCGCGGCGTATGGGTTGCCGTACGCCGGCGGAGCAGCGTAGTCTCTCGACCTCGAGCCCGCCCCGTAAGGCGGCGCGTAGTACGGGTCCGGCGCACGGTAGCGTGGCTCTCTGATTTCAACCTTGACTTCGACCTTCCCGTGGGGCCTACCGGATGGCCGTTTCACTTGGAGCGACCGTTGGGCGCGACCGTTGAAGCCCACGTCATCGAGGACCTCGGTCAGCTTGAGCCGAGCCGAGCCGATGAGCGGCTTGGTCCCGTCCTCGGAGCCGGCGTGGACGATGTCGATGTAGAGAGTGGAGTAGTCGTCGATTTGGCCTGGTATGGGAAGGACAAGTGTCTCGTCCCAGTTGGGACACGTGTCGCCATCGTTGACTTTGGTGGAGCACTTGTTTTTCGGGTCGACCCAGACGACGGCGTAGGGCCTGTTTGGGCCGTGGCGCCAGTTCACGTTTTTGAGGTCCCTGGCTGAGGAGATCTTCACCTCAACTTCGTAGCGAGAGGCCATGGGATAATGGCAAAATTTGGTAAATTTGATGGGAACGAAGGGACTGCTTTGGAATGTTTGGGTGCGTTTAATCTTGGGTCTGGTATTTATAGGTCCTACAGATAAGATTATTACAATATAGCCCTTGGGAAGAATATTTTTAGTGTCAATTGCTGAATTGCCCTTTGTGAGATTGAATTGGGAGCAAGAGAGTGGATTTGGTGAAAGGGTATTTTGGGGAAGGTGGAAGCGGTTGAGTTATTAGCTTAGGCAGGTTTGTTTATGGTAACTTAGGTGGTAAATACTTGAATTTGGTGGGGTGGGTTCATTGGGAAAACGAATGCTTAGCAACTAAGTATACACTATTTGTAACGACTGACAGATGGCGGTTTCTCATACGAAGAGGGGGGAGGTAGTATCAGATGGGGGTTTGTTAAATTTTAAAATTTAGTACTCAAGTTCATTGTCCATTTGCCGGCTTTCATGAGTGGGAAACGTTAAGTAGACATTGGGATTTAAGATGAAGTGCTTATCCGAGGAAGGCATATTCTAGTACAAGTCAAATCGGAGGAATTTTCATTTGGCAAAGTTTTCAATACTGCTCCAATTAATTTTTAATAGTTAAATAAAAAATTCAAAATTTTAATTTTTAATAATAAAAATTAACTGATATTTTTGATCGGATGATAAAAAAAACTATAATGTTAAAATTAGCATTTTTATTTACTCGGTCTTTTAGTCGTTGATATAATGATAAAAGAACTATAATAGTTGCATTGGCATTCTTGTTTACTCGGTCTTTTAGTCGTCTTCAATTGATTGATATTTTTGTTACATGTGGGAGCCAAAGCAACAATTAGCGGAGCTGGCAAATTAGTCCGTTTTGGTGTTTCTGTGGATTTTTTATTTTCCACCAAAGGAAAGAACCGTATCTTGGCACCAATTATCACGTGTGATCCAGTCAACCTCCAACAGTGCTGCGCGGTTCGCACACGGCATAAACCTGCCCCACGGTACTCTCAATTATAATTTTTTTTGTTCTTATCTAAACCCGTAATTACCCCTTCTTTTGTCACTTTCTCTACTTCTCTAACGTAAATATACAAACCCCATGGGAATATTGGGCCTTTGCCTTCATTTCGTAAAAAATTTAACATTAAAATTCATATTTTAAAACTATATAAGTTTGTGTTTCTGTTTTAATACTCGATTTTAAAAAAATTAAATTATAAGAGAAACTTGACATTAATAATGTCAAGTTCTATACACATTTTACCACTTAATTTTTTTAAAAAAAAATTTAAGAGAAAATTGACTTTGCCAAAGTCTAGTTTCAATTAATAATTTACATATAACTTAAATTTGAGGATATCAAGATTTATATCGAACTCAATTTTATTAAAATTAAGTTTCAAAAATAGAAATATGGACTTAAATAGTTTCAAAATAGGGACAAATTGCTGTTATTTTTACAAAATAAGAGCAAAAGCCTAACATCCCCCACAAACCCATTTATAATCATTTTCCATGCATAGTAGATTATTCTTCCTTTTTTTCAAAAAAAGAAAAAGTAAATTATTCTTCCTGTTGCTCTTCAACTCTTTTAACTTTTTCTATATTTTATATTTTTTTTATTTGACGCGAATTTTAAAAATTTAATCATTAAATTACATACTCTAATTATATCTTTTATATTTGTAAAATTTCGAGAAAATTAAAAATCAATACTTATATCATCAATCAACTATTTAATTTTCAAGTTTTTATAATTTAAAATTATGTATAAAAAAATAAGTTTATTGATCAAATAATAAATAAGAATGAAATTTGATATTCGTGTTTAAAATATAAAGAATATACAATTTAATAGTTAAATTTTTAAAATTCACCTCTAATAAAAATACATAAAAAAAATTTCAAAAATTTTTCTTCAAACTATCTTGTCCTTCTTCTTTTGTCATTATTTTATTTTAATTTTACATTTTCTTCCTTTTTTGCTTTAATTTTTTGTACGTCTCTTTATCTTTATTTTTTTTAGGTCTCTTTATCTTTATTTTATGATTATTAATTACTAGTATTCATGTATCACACTCATCGATAAAAGTTGTTGTGTGAACACAAGACCTTATCCATTTGACCTCGTATCATCCAATTACATATGCCTAAAAGTTCTTGAGATAGGATAAAGTTTGGTCCAATAACTTTAATGCATTTATTCCTTTAGACGATGATATATGGTTAAAAGTAAGGCGAGAAAGCCATGTTAGTCCCTACAATTTTACACAATTTATATTTAGTGTCTAACTCTTTTTCACATTAATTTTAGTTCTTATTCTAAAAAATGTGTCTTTTTTTAGTCACTAACATTACCTCATTTACGAAAATTACACAACTAATAAACAGAAAAAATTAAAAATATTAAAATAATACCTACTATAACCACGTAGTTTTTCCGTCAACCTTTAAATTAAAAAAATTAATTTATTAATTTTAACTAAATAAAAAAATTAAAAACAAAAATAAAAACCAAACCCAAGAACAACAAATTTAAAACCAACAAAATCAACAAAACACAAACCTAACAAATTTAAAACCCAAAAAATTAAATTCAAACCTAAATTCAAATCCATATTTCAAACCGCCGTACCACCAAAACATCAAACGCAAAAATCAAATCTAGATTTTTTGGCCCCCAAAAATTTTTTTTTTTTTTTTAAGAAATTAAAAATGGGAGTCTTTATGGTCATATTACACCCCCAGACAGGGAGCCAGTGGCCTCGAGGTAAGTAAGGCGAGGACATCACAAATAGACCACCCTGTACTCTTTGTGTGGAAGTCACCTCATTTGAGTACATCCCCTACCAAGTTTACCCACCAACAGAAACTTGCTGGTAGTGGGGCTCGAACTTAGGTGTGTTGCACGAAGCGTTCGAACCTTGCCAACTAAGCCAAGCTCCCGATGGCGGCTCCCAAAAAATTTAAAACCCAAATTCAAACCCAAAAAATTAAATTTAAAACCCAAATTCAAACCAAAACCACACCACCCCAAGAAAAGCTCCCAGAATAGCTCCGGCAAAGACCTGAGTAACTGTGTGGTAAGCCAAATACACCCTCGAATACATGGTGAGAAACGCCATGGACCAAAGCCAGAAATGCACGGCCCACTTGCTCGTCGTGCGAAACAGCCCATACCCTTTAGCGGTCATGAGCGAGAAGTAAACGGAGGAGAAGAACATGTACTGAGAGTGACTCGAAGGCCAACCATGCGAGTCGCACATCTCGAGGAGAGCACAGGTTTCGGGTCGAGCTTGCTGTACGGAGGTTTTGATTAACTCCTTGACGAATTGGGAGATTAGGAGGCCGAGAGCGAAGAACATGCCTTGGAGTTCGCGGCGAAAGATGAAGTGGGAGATGAAGCCGTCGAGGCTGTTGAAAACTGGGTGCGAAAATCTGGATTTGATTTTTGTGTTTAATGTTTTTGGTGGTTTTGGGGGTTTAAAATATGGGTTTGAATTTAATTTTTTGGGTTTTAAATTTATTGGGTTTGTGTTTTGTTGATCTCATTCTTCCTGGGTTTTAAATTTGTTGGGTTTTAAATTTGCTGTTGTTGCTGAGTTTGGTTTTTATTTATGTTTTTAAATTTTTTATTTAATTAAAATTAATAAATTAAATTTTTTTAAATTTAGAAGCAGACGTGAAAAGTCCCGTGAACACAGTAAATATTATTTCAATATTTTTAATTTTTTTCGTTTGTCAGTCGTGTAATTTTCATCTCTGATGTAACTTTAGAGACTAAAACGAGACGCGTTTTTCAAGATAAGAATTAAAATTGGTGAAAAAAAAAGTTAAAAACCAAAGTGAAAATTGCGTGAAAATATAAAGACTAAAATGAGTTTTTCGCCTAAAAGTAAACATATATTAATCCAATATATTGAAGCAATGGATCCAATCCAAATCCTTTAGGTATTGGGAAATTTAAATAAACTAAAAGAGTTAAATCCAAAGTTGAAAGTTTGCAAACATGTTATTGATTTTATTGAAGGACGAATTGGATGCAATCTCCATTCTACACCTAGGCCAATCTTTGTCCTTTTTCTTTTAGCTTAACAGGGAAATGTGTTGTTCTGTTTTGTTTTTTTAGATACAATTTTCATGTCCTGTGTCTAATAAAACTCATTATTTGAGAGTTATATATATTAAAAGCTTGAATTTGACAAGAATGAGGTATAAAACTCAAATTTTACATTATCTAATAAGAGATTACCATATTAGTTTTTTTTTTATTACTTAAAAACTCAATACTACACCTAATAATACTTTTATCAGCCTTTTATTTAAAATCTAAAATATGGTATTTATTAAAATGTTATCTTGTGTGATCAGATATATTTATATTTTAGTAATACTAGCTCAAATTAACCAGTAACTACATGGACAAAGTATAAAACTCCTTTTAATTCATAACTCAATCTGATTCATATTAATCATTTATCAAACACTCTTCACAGTCTAGAATATTTTGGACCTGACTAGTCAAATGGGAATGTCGACCGTAACATATGCTTGCCAAATACCCTCCATACAATAAGCAATGGACACCAAGCTGGAAGATATGCATCCTTTCTTGGAGGGTGTAACCATGGCCTTCAGCAGTGCAGCAAAGATGAGGCCGAACATCCCTTAAGCTAGAATGTTTTGAAGTTCCAAGCCAGCTAAAGTCAATGGGATCTTTAAATGCTCTCAAATAACAGCAACCATGAATAAGAAAACTCCAAACCTTTTGTGTAATGATAGTGACACAATCAAGGAACTCACTAGATATATCCTCAAAATCTGCATTTTGAGCTTCCCTATGAAATAGAATGGCTTTAAAATAATTCATTAGTGAGCACTTAGAGCATATGTGTTTCAAGAGAGGAGGGTTTGCTATAGGCAGATCCCATTTTGCAAACTCACTCCATGCAGGACTTCTAGAAAGAGTTAATAAGGAGTCCCCAGCACTTATCCAGAAATTTGCAGCTGTTGCAATTAGAGAAGAATCAAAGCGAAACAGATGGTGAGTAGCACCTGCAAGCAATAATGAGTATGCTGCGCTGGTCCTGCTTAAGTCCAGAGCTTCCAACAGATGCTCATCCATTTCAGAATATAGACCCAACAAGTCACTTGCACGGACTTTATATGCTGAAGCCAGTGTAGTATAGGCATTTAGACAGAGGAAGTGCAGGGGATGCAACTTGATGGTTGCTTGTGATTTTACTTCCCCGCCTTCTAACTGTTCATAAAGGAGACCTTGTGTCAACAAGTTTTCAATCTTCTCGCAACATATTTTGGGATCACCAAATGAAAGATACTGAAGTATCGCATCATCAATACAATCAGTCAACCTTCTTATTGCATAGTCGCGATAGACATTTTGATCAGAACTCACACTGGAAGCATCAAGACTTGCTGAAGAAATTTCCTGGAGAGGAATATAGCACAAAGTTAAATTAGTTGAAGATACCCTTTCATAGAGAGTTCAAGGCATCTCCGTACCTTTAAACCAAAAAAAAGAAAGTAATATTCTGCTAAGTAATATCTCCGACAGGTAACATTAGGTTCAAAGAGGCGAATTAGGCTAGGTGAAAAAGGTAAATATGGTTAAAACTTCCAATGGTACAAGGCATTGAAAGGTGCTTGTTTTTGAGAAGTCACAAGAATTATGAAGCATACAAGGAAAGCAAAATAACAACTGGGATAATTTCAATTAGTATTGATAACTAATCAATAATTTCCCAAGTTGCAGAATTATGCTACTTTTTGAGAACATAAGATATGTAATTAAGACAGTAAAAAGCATGAACTTTTTTTTTGGGATCAGAAACTAGCACGAACTAGAGTTAGAAAATAAATTAGGAAGCAATCAGAGTAATTCGGTAAAGAATTTGAATACATTACATCTATTTTCCTAGAACTAAACTTCATGAAGTCCAGTTAAATGAGAACATTTATACATGCAAATGAATCTATAACAATCATCAATATTTGCCTGTTTGGGGTTAAAATCTTAATTAAGTCATGTTAAGAAGAATGTTGGCAAGTTTGATATAATTATGTTAAAAGGTGTGTTTGTAAAAAAAATTAATAGATCCAGCCAAAGGTTTCGAAAATATAAATATAAACTCAAAACAAAGTCCATCAAAAAGCAAATTAAGAAAAAACAAAGAAGGAAAAATCATTAAATTACAACTATAAGTTAATAGATTGTATCCAAAGACATGAAAAATTCAGACAAACATATTTTATGCCTTTATTTTTCCCCTCAATTCTTACCTGCAGAGTATGATCCACATTGATTAGGGGTGAAGCACTACATCGCTCACAACGGCAGATAAATCGATACCTTGACCATAACTCTGATTGCCTCATTTGCTGGGAAAAAGGTTGCATGTAAAATATCAGTACGAAAGATCTAATTGATTTAGATAATACAGAGACTTGAAAAGGGCTTCAAACAATCAAAGACATCTTGATGAAATGTACTTGGACTATAGATGCTTAGCTTCAGGTGAATTTTGAGCACGATAATTGTAATAATAACCCAAGTTTAGTGTAGACATTTTCCACGAAAAAGAAATTATAGTATTCAAAGAAATAGTAGTAGAAAAAAAGGGTATGATAAATCAAAAGGTAGAGAAGAGTAAAATAATTAAAAGAATACCTTAGGCTGCAACAAGTTAGTGTAGGTAACAGTGACTTGCTCCCCTTGCTTAATCCTTTTAATACTCCTAACAACAATTTTGGGACCATTATCCTGGGGCACCTCATCATCTATAACATTATACTATTAACAATGAAGATTGACTAAAGTTTGAAATATAATAGAGAAGAAGAAAATAAGTAGAGAGAGAGGGAAACACACCTTTTGTGAAGACAGTATGTTGGGGAAGAATCCGAAGCTTGGTGGAGTTGGGGCAACAGGGTGGCGGTGGAGAGAGTAAAAAGCGGTAAGAAGCGTTGGGAGAGCAGCTGTGATTGATCCATGAGAAGTTTTGTGGGTATACTGCTATACCCAGATTGCGCCCATCATAATCCTGCACCTCCACGCCATTGGTTAGCACAAGGCACAGTGCTGCTGAGGCTGAAGCCATGTCTGTGGCCGTGGCTGTGGCTATGGCTTTGGCACCCTCACGAATTGAGGCCGCAAATTCATCATCCTCTTGGAGTAGGAGTAGTTTGTCGCAGTTGGTGAGCAAACCGGCAATACGATCATCAGGATGAGATTGGAGGAAGCGGAGGGCAGCACGGAGGTCAGAGGAGAAGGGGTGGTGGTGGTGGGATTGGAGGATGTGGAGTTCTTCAGTGGAGACAACCCTAGTATTACTACAGGCAAGGGAGCAGTAGTAGCAATGGTGGTGGTTTTTAGTATTATTGTAATTGGAATTTAGAGGGAGAGGGAGAGGGGAGAAGCAGGAGTAGCAGTGGGAGTGGAGGAATGAGTGGTGGAGAGCATATGAGAGTGGAGGTATTGGAGGTGTTATGTCTTCCCCTATTTCTATGTCCTCCCTCACCCTCATCTCCATCCCCATCCCCGTCTCCATCTCCATCTCCATCTCCATTTCCCCATAAAATGATAAAATTTGAGTATCTCAATCTCGTTACCATGTTACATCCATTTGATCATTCAACACTCAACCACACCCATTTACGGTATGTGCAAAACTTTCTCTCTCTATAGTAGGGGAAGGGATCATTTTATAGCTGTAAATGAACCAAGTTATTTATGAACAACTTGAACTGGGCTCAAGAAAAAGCTTGTTTATGTTCGTTTATTTAGTAAACAAACCAAGCTCAAACATAGGAATGTGTTTGTGAACAAGCTCGTAAACATGAGAGCTCAAATTAATTATACTAGCTTATAACTGGCATAATGTGTAGGATACTTTTATTTATTACAAAAGACACATGGTAAGTGAAAATTTAATGTTTATAAGAAAAAGTGAAAAGTGAAAATTTAAGCATGTTATATTAAGATAATACCAGAAAAAATTCAAATAATTACTTGCAAGGAAAAAACCTAAATTCAAGGAGTCTTTCATAGAGACTTCGAAATCTAATCTTGAAATCTATATTAAGATAATACCAAAAATCCATTCTAACATAATACAATTTAATTGAGTGTTGAAATCAACCAACTTCAAACTTTAATTGTATAAACATTAAATCATAACAATTCTAAAATAGTTGTATAAATCAACTTAACACAAAAAATATTTCACAAAAAAATTTCTGAGGTTTGTGTCATTTGTTTTTTCTAAATGTCATTGGACTTTTTGTTTCCTACAATGAGTGACACTTTAATTAATTGGCGCCTCAAGAAATGGCATAATATATGCATATTGGCCATTCCTATGGAGCAACTAAATCAAACATATAAATGAAACTCTAGTAGAAGATGGATTAAATTTTTCCCACGACCATTCTCCTGTTTTTCCTAGCTTGTGTAGGACCATTTCTAACACACATACTTTGGAAATTACTTCGTCTTCCATGCCATTTTCTTTTGGTTCACTTCTCAAACATTATCATCCGTCTTCTTTGGCATGCTACTCTTGCACTATTTTTTTTCTTTGATAACATTGCAAATGATCAAAAGTAATTTTAATATATATATTTTTTTTAATTTTTTTTATAGAGAGTACATATGTGAAAATCTGCGTAAACTATTTTTGGTCTAATTTTTTTATTTTTTATTTAATTATCAAGCATTAACAAATGAGAAAGACAATCATTTAAAAATAAAAGCAACAGAGGGAAAATTATGCTATCCTGACCTTTCAATTTAATTCAGTAACTGTTCTTGAACAACAACCAACGGTCTTATTTGCCTCTGTGCTTCTACAAAAACACGTGAAAAAAAAGAAAAGAAAAGATGTCATTGAAAATACATAAACCCTGATAAACATCAATGGTAATCTTTGTTCTGCCTCATGCTCTTTCTTATGAGGTAGCCTTTTGAATATACATCTTTCCTACTTATCAAAAAAAAGATAAACATCAATGTAAAACTGGTTCTACAAAATACAAATTGAGTTCCTACACACATTCCATCCACAAAAAATCTAGAAGTAAGTTTGGTCACATGTGCAAAATGATGTAGAGAATAATTAAGATGGTAGTGACATGCGTCATGGAGAATAGCAAACCTATGGCACTAAGGTGGTACTACATATGCATAAAGATTAAAAGTGTTGTCTGTAGAATCATTTGGAGTAGAAATATGATATCAATACTATAAACCACTATTCAATTGGCAAAAATGATCCACATATCTTAAGAAACCGGACTGGAATGATTTGCAAGTTTTGGCAAGTGACAAAATGTTTTTTTTGGGATTTTAATCGAACAATCTAGACTCAAAGAGAGTCTACCAATTAGGAACAGCTACCACATCAAATTCAGATCCAAATCCCATTGACTAAACGTTACCCATTTACTGAAACACAAAAAAAGAAAAAAACAAAATTTGTTTCATCGAGCTAATTTCTTCTTCATCAACTGCTATTGGTATATATTTTTTGTAACATAGACTTTTATCTATAATGAAAACGTACAAACTTTTATAATTCCAAGACAAAGGTAAAGGTACAATGGAATAAAAAGGTGAAGTTACAGAGGCGAAGTTACAGACTTTAGATAAAATAAGACAGACATTATTTATATTATGATTATTTTCGTGTTCAAATACACATAATGTAGTAGTTCGTAACATTGCTATCAAACATCCACAATAATAATCTCTAAGACAACGCATCAATTTTTTTTTAATTTTTTTTTAACACAGAAAAGCACATATATAGTACAATATGCAAATTTCACAAATAGTGGAGAATTTAAAGATTGAGTTCAATTTAAGTGATTTTAAATACTTAAGTGAATATAATCCCAATAATATTACAGAGATAGAAGAATTCCAATAAAATTTGTAGAGAGAGGGTTAATTTGCACATTGACAGTATCAGTGTTCAATCCTAACCAATTTAAACTATAAACTTTAGCAATTCTGAACCTGGAAAATATTATAGATTAGTGTCGTTATTAAAGGAATGACAAAATAAAAAAAATAAAAAAAGAATCTCTAACCATCTAAAATAAATAAATTAATGGGCACACAACAGTTTTACAGGCGTCTTTTAGCACAAAACATTATTTAGACTTTTTTTATGTTTCAGATATAGATGCTCACAGCAGCATTGAAAAGTGAACCATTCAAGGGTAAACTTTTTTTTTTTTTACAAACATTCAAGGGCTAAAACCCCATTAAAAAAAAGAAAAAGAAAAAGAAAAAGAAGCTGGATTGTGATAAATCGGGAAGAAAGCATCAAAATAAAGAGCAAGTAACAAAATGCTGACCTTTGGGTATACGGTGTTGCAGAAAAGAAGCGAAACAGAACCGGGGGTGTCAAGCCGAAAATTGGAAGGAGGAAGAGATTTTATTCTTGCCGTTTTGCCTTTTCATCAAACGGAGATTCGTCTTTCTTTCAGGGTGTGCCGTTTGATTTAAGGGTGTGGCGTTTAAGGTTTTTTTTTTTTTTTTAACGCGTGGTTGTTTTTGTCTTTTACATTTTGCCCATGTATTTTTTTATAATTTATTTTCCAACCTATTCTTTATTATTTTCTTATCTCATTTAAATATATTTTTTTTATTTTTAAAAAATCATTTTTTATTCCTTTTCAATTACTGCATAAATAAAATATAAAAAGATGTGAATAGAGGAAAGAGAAAATATTAAGTTTAAATTATTTTGCTAATTTACAGTAACTATTTTTTGTAGATGGTTTCAACCTATAACATCCACTCTTGATAATAAATTTTTATCATCAGATCAAAACATGCCAATTAATTTTTGGTGTATGTGGAGATTAAATCTCAGATCTCTTATACAAGAATCAGAAACTTTACCAATTACTTGAATGACTGAAGACGAGAAAAAAACAATTTGCCTCCTTTGGAAATACTACTGGACTTTGGTTTTAAAGCTTCACTCTCTGCTTTGACTATAGACTATAATTTTGGTATTAGCTTTTCCATTGGAGATATGAAAGAAATGATATTATCAAGGATATAACACGTAAGAATTAACCAAATTTACCCGATGTAAAGGCAATCAAGAAAGTCGCGTAAGTGAATATATAACCTATAAAAAAATGGGCTAATTCAACCAATCTTGCTTGCACAATAGAAGGAGCTACTGGTTTATCTCTCCATCCAATTAAATTAGTCAAAGGTGTAAGTTCATGAGCCCATGTTATTCTCTAAATTAGTCATTATTTTAGTGAATCAGAGTGACTTTTCTCTTAATATTTAAACCTGATAAAAGTTTTAAGTGTTTTTGTCCTTATTGGATGGGGCAAACGGACGGATTAGCAAATTTAATCTTAAAAATATATATAGTTTTATTAGACCATTGGGTTTCCTTTCTTCCAAACGGGCCAAGACAGCCCAAATCTATCTGATTTAGCGGCCCAATTTCTACAATTGGACCGTCCCGGACCCTTCTTTCCATTTCTAAAACCCTACCAAAACCAAACGGTCCAAACCTCCCTAAACTCTCTCTCTCTCTCTCACTCTCTGTGAACTGTGATTCACCTTCACCACCATGCTCTCTCGTCTCCTTCCTAAACCCTCGCATCTCCGTCGTCTAACCCTAATTTCCCCAAAATCCCATTCACATCCCCAAACCCCACAAATCCCAAACCCCAATTTCATCCCCAAATTCTTCTTCTTCTCCTCCAACAACAATGGCAGAGAACCACCTGCACCGACTTCATGGAACCTTTCCCACGAGAGCGATTCGAAATTCGACCAGTTCTTCCCCGCCCAGGACTCTCCGGCCGGAAACGACGGCGTGGACTCGTGGTTGAAATCGAGCGAGGCGATCGGAGTGAAGAGTGGCGAGGACGTGGAGTACAAGCCCTGGAACCTTGTGGACGAGGACAAGGACGACGTGTTCAGATTGAAGGAGGAGGAGGTGGGTGTACGGGAGCTCGGCGATACTGCGGGTGAGAGTAGTGTTAGCAGTACTAGTGGTGGTGGTGGTGATGATGTGGAGAGAGAGAAGAGAGAGGAGGCATTGAGGTTAGAGAGAGAGAAACAAGAGCTCACTGCTGTACTCAATGGTACATTGTATTATTTAGAGCATAATTTTATATTTGGTTTTTTGGATATTAGTTTTTGCATATGGGTTTCTAAATTAGTATAGCAAAATTTGACTTAATATACCCAATTTTCAAGAAATGAGACCACCCCATATAATTGATCATTTTGGATGATGGTTATTTTGGATGCATTTCTATATTTTCAGACCAAAGAAAAAAAAAAAAAGGATTTCTGTTTTATTGGTCTGTGACTAGGAATGGGAATACTGCATTTATACTTTTCACCAACTATTTTCTCTTGCCAAGTAATTCTTCTTTGGATTTATAATAAAATAAAATAAAAAGGCTATTTTTATGTAAATACTTGATGGTAGAATTCTTAATGAAGATATTGAACATGGTATATGGGCTTTTTGTTAAGTTTGTAGCTTAGGAAATTTTGATTGGTGAATATGAATGTCATGCTGGTTATTGGAGCTAATGAGAGGAAAAAGTATTTTGTATCAAATGATACCAAGTCATCCGTATCAAAATCCAATAAATGAGAGACACGTATTCAAAAATAACTCCCCATTAACACATGTCTTTCAATTGTTAGTGGGTTAGTCATCTTTTGTTGATATGTCTCATACTTATTGGATTTTGATACCACTGACATGATATTATTTGATACCAAATTCCTTCTCCAATGAGAGGGTGAGTTGATTTAAGTTGAGGGAACGGAAATAGGTAGAGGAAGACCAAAAATATAAATGATAGAAATAGTAAAAAAAAATGTTAATTAAGGAAGTAATAGAGAGTATGGCTTTAGATAGAACAGAATGGCAGAAAAGAATGCATGTGGTCAACCCTAGCTAATATGTCCGGAATCCATTGCAGACCCCAAAATTACAGGAGTAAGACTTGGTTGTTGCTGTTGAATTTGAATGTCATGCTCTTTTTATTTTCTTGATTTCCTTGAGATTTTTTTTATGTTATTGAGAATAATATCTTAGCCAGGCCAAGCAAAGTGTTGGTTTTGGTTTAGACGTGTAGTAAATTTCCAATACAACTTCAACTTGATTGAGTGAAAACAAGCTTGACTGAAAGAAGTTTGTGTAAGTTTGACTTAATTGGTGGTTGTTTACTAGCTTAAACTATCAAGGTGAAATCCATCATATTTCTCATATCAAGTTTACAAATTAGCAGTGAAATGTGTACTGATTCTGTATTTCTGATTGCAGGTCCAAATCGTGCATTTGGTGACCTTATTGCTGCATCTGGAATCACGGATGAAATGCTGGACAGTTTGATTGCCCTCAAGGACTTAGAAGGGATTGAGGGATTACCTCCTCTAAGTGAAATAGAGGAAATGCGATATGAGAAAAATACAAGAAAATCCTCAAGAGCCGAAATAGAGCGCCAAAAACAGGAGGAAGTTGCCAAAGCAAGAGTGAGACAAGTAGATGAGAAGGGAAGAGCTTATGGAACAGGGAGGAGAAAATGCAGTATAGCCCGTGTCTTTCTTCAACCTGGTGATGGAAAATTCGTAGTTAATGATAAAGAATTTGATGTCTATTTTCCCATGCTTGATCATCGTGCTGCACTCCTGCGACCTTTTTCAGAGACAAAGACTTTGGGCCTTTGGGATGTCAACTGTACTGTGAAAGGAGGTGGTGTCTCAGGTGAGTTAAGTGTTTGTAGCTAAAATTCTGCTAAAAGGCATACATTTTTTATTTGTTGAGTTCAGTTTATGCAAGTTGAAAATTAGGGAGCACTTTGATCTTATCACATGCTTCTTTTTTTCATCCCACTATCTGTTATGACTTAATTTGGGCCAAATTATTCTTTTTGATATGGTATGAATATGCTTCGTCTGGAGAATATAAAACAAATGCATGTATATATTTTTATAGCTAATCTTATTTTGCATAAATTAAAATGATTAATAAACCCATATAAATTATGTAATATAGGCTAAGAAGGCTTGTCAATCTTGTAACCTCCTGAGTTTTGGATAGATTTTTCATGGATTCAGGCATAATCCACAGAAGGTTAAAAGCTTCCTAGCTACTGAGCAATGAATGAGGGGATGTTCCACCAACTCTGTTTTGCACTTACTTGAGTTCTATTCAGTAAAGACATCTTCTACTAACCAAACACGTAGGATTTAGTTCTCTTATTTCTTTTTTACTTTCCAATTTGAGTATATTGTTACTTTTATTGAATATGTTAGTATAAAGTATAAACCGATATACAATATATATATATATATATATATTTATAAATGGTAATTAAAGGTAGTAGAAAATTTTTAATGTCTTCCATCACTTATACACAGCAGATCTATATGTACCTATGAGATCATTTTAGTTTTGAACTTTGCAGTACATGCTTCTTAGTCTGATCATTCATATTTGTACTTCTAAATTTTTGACCAGACCTCCCAATTTGTTCTCTGATTTTCATGTTGTCCTGACATAGTGACTTGTGTGTATCCATGGCGGTTAATCTCAGTTCAAAATGGGTTGGGAATCATTAATCTTGTTAACTATGCAAGCCAAGCTTTGGCCAGGTTGGATAAGGCAGTAAGGCTAGTGTGGCTTGAATAGGTTGGGAATATATTTCTAAGTGTATGAAAATTTATTCCATAACAGAGAAAGATTGCTAAAGCACACTGGCTGTTTACTGGACTGTACCCCTGAAATTACAATAGAATAGATAGAGAATCCAAAATATCCATTAGAGACCAGGATACGCGCCGTCTGTAGACATTCAAGCTTCCAGCTAAACAATATCTCAAAGGGGGTTTCTTTTATTAAATGGCTAAGGATTGAGATACTTTTTTTTTGGATAAGTAAAGGAAATTTTATTCAAGAACTTAATAATGAGTCACCCGAGTGTACGGGAAGTATTCAGCCGGTAATCAGCATAATCAAATACATAAATTACAAGCATCCATCAAATCATAGACCGAATAAATAGAATGACTTCCTTTGATAGACATCTAGTCCGATAGAGTTTTAAAGTAGAAAAGTTTTAAATCAGCTATAGTCCTTTCAGAATCTTTAAAACACCGGTTGTTTCTCTCCCACCAAATGCACCCCATCAAACAATGAAGGACAACCATCCAAATAACACCATTACGATGATGACCAAAATTTCCTTGCCAACAAGCAAGGAGCTCAACTATAGTCTTTGGCATCGCCCAGTGGATACCAAACAAAGTGAACACCATAGACCACAACTCATAAACAATAGGACAATGTAGTAAAAGATGGTCTACTGATTCTCCATTACTTTTGCACGTATAACACCAATTTAGAATCAACACTTTCTTCTTATGTATGAGGATTGAGATACATATTTAGTCATTACTCATTTTACTAGTTTGTCTTTGGTCTCGACACATAATTTGTTCTTCATTTTGGCCTTTAAACTTATCTACATATGAAAATAGTGCCTTTTACATGTGCACTCCCTGTGTACTAGGGTGCTTCCTTTTTGGTTTCAATATATCTTATTACTTATCAAAAATAGTGCCTTTTACATTGACTCACATCTTTCTGTCAATAGCAATCAGTAGTTGAACTAGTTTTTCCTTCCACATCATTTCTGAGTTTGACCCCACCCCATCCGGCCTTCCCCAAAAAGAAAAAAGAAGAAGAAAAGAAGATGTTCCTATGTTAAGAACCAGTAGTTGTACTGAGCACAAGTTGAATTCTTTTGATTGCTTTGTCTACTTGCACTTTATTATAGATCACTTAAAATATTAGCTGAGCATAAGCCTAGTTCAAAAATAGCTTTGATGTTAGCCAAGCATACTGAAATCAGCTTCATTTAGTGCGGCTCACTCACTCTCTCTCTCTCTCTCTCTCTTTTTGGTAGGTAATAAGAGTAGTATTATTGATCATAAAAAAATAAGAAACAAAGGATCCACAATGACAAACACAAAAGGGCAAAGAGTAAAGAAAACAAAAGGACAAAAAATCAAAGGGCTATGCTAAGAGAAGCAAGAAACTCAATGCTGGATGAACATTTTGAGGAACCCCAACACCGATACCAATCAAATAGAGTTTGCTGACACAAATCTTTTAAATGATCCAATGATTTTTCAGTATCCTTAAATAAGCGATGATTCCGCTCTGACCAAACAATCCTTATCAAACAACCTAGAACTAAATTCCAAATATCTGATTTATACTTCCCAAGCTAGTTTCTCCAACAAAATGTTAAACATGCAACAAAGCCTGGCATGACCCATTGAACTTCATCTCTCTCTGTCTCTCTGGTATCATATATATTTTTTGTCAGTATTTGCTTACCAAACCATCTTTACATTCTCATAAGCTCCTTACCTAGCAAGTATTGTTGCTCAGTTTCCAACTGATTTTGTGTGTTCATTCCTTGAATCTTAGATTGTAATTTCTGGGGAAATAGAGTGTATTTTCTAATAAAATTTCTTCCAAAAAAAGTATGTTACACAATCCCTTTTTCCCATTATATCCCTTCCTCTGCCTCAGCATGCTTGGTGTGTCGTTTGTTATTTATTTGATTTTTCTTTTGATTGGTATATACAACTCATACACTTATACATGATTGTACCCATAACCTCACCCTCCATCTCTTTTTTATGTGGGAGGAGATGCTATTTGGTTGAAAGTCTATTGACACTGATTGTTTGTTGATTCTACATCTCTACTTCAGCCATCCAAACTTGCTTCTACCTGGCATTTTCTGTCCCCATATCTTTGCCCTTTGGAGTAGCTGTATTAAGATGATTACCACTGTAAAATGTACCTCATTAAGGACTGCACCGTATTGGTGATTCCTTGGGTATGTTTATACTATCTGTCTCTCAGTTTATAGCAATTGACTCTCCCTAAAATTAGTCTACTCCAATTGATTAGCATCTATTTTTTTTCGTTATCATCTTTTTTTTTTATAGGTAATAAGTGTAATGTTATTGATAAAAGATAAAGAAAAGAGAATAAAAGGTGTTCATGATAATGAGCACAGAAAAAAAAAACAAAAAACAAAAAACAAAAAAACAAAAACAACAACAACAATCAAAAGGCAAAGAAACAGAGAAATCAAGAGACTATTCTAAGAGAAAAGAGGAACTCTATGATAGAAGAACAATCTGAGGAATCCCAACCCCAAGACCAATCAAAAAGAGTTCGCTGGCACAAATCTTTTAACTAAACCAATGATTTCTTAGTATTCTCAATGGAGCAATGATTTGTTTCCATCCAAACGATCCACGTTAAACAACCTGAAACCAAATTCAAAATATCTGAATAATGTTTCCCAAGTCAGTGTCTCCAACAAAATAATAAACTCGCTATAGAGCCTGTCATGACCCATTGAATCCCAAAAACCTGAAACATATGCACCCATAAAGAATGTGCTACATGACAATGAAGAAGGAGATGGTCCACAGATTCCCCATTACAACAGCAAATACGACACTGATTCGCCAAGAACCCTACTCATGAGATTATCCAAAATAAGAATCTGACAATGAGCTGTTGTCAACATAAAGAAAGCCACCCTTTTAGGAACCTTTACTTTCCAAATGCCTTTCCTAGGGAAGATGGAGTTAGGAGCATCCCAAAGCTCATGGTAAATGGACCGAGTATCGAACTTTCCGCTGCCATTAAGGCACTAATGTAGACTGTCACTCCCAACATCCCTCCTAATATGAAGCCCCCCTGCCTTTTCATACAGAGTGCTGGAATAGGAGGTTGTAATGTGACAGATTATAAGAAACAGTCGTCTTCACCTTTTCTAAACTGTATGCTAGCAGTGGAATACAAGACACCAGAAGGAGATGTTTTCATAAGGTTTGTAGATGTATTATAGATTATAAAGGTGATTAAAATTGATAAACTGAATGGGTGCTCCTTGACATCCATTTCAAGTTCAGAATATCATTACCTTGTTTCCTTGTCCAGAAAGGGTGCCATCTTTACTGCGGATATTATTTGGGACTTTTGTCTTAACCTTTCTGGTTTTTTCCGCTACCTATGGTCTTTAGGCCAAATGGCACCTTCCCCCTACATAAAGGTGGGGGGAAGTTTCAAGACTTTTGTCTGAGTTGTATTACTACCTGCTGAGAAAAACCTTATATTTTTTTTGAATCCTGCTTTATAATGTTTGCTCTGTTTTTTTTTGTTCATTAGTGTTCCTTTTTATTATGAAAATTTTCCAATCTCTTTTTAGGATTTTTTATTTTTGAAAGCCAATGTAAAGAAAGAAGAAATGCCCATATATATGTATCTTCTTATGAAAATCTAAACTATATTTGTGATTGAGTGGTGGTGATTTAATTTAGACAATCTCAGCTATTTCATCATATTAGATCTGCCTGCACATGTTGGAAACATAAATGGACTAAGTTATTAGACTTTTTTGATTACTTATTTTTTTGAAGGGGGGGGGGGAGGGGTTAGTTGTGGTTGAAGTGTATAATTTACAAATAGCTTCTGGGCTTTGGCCCTGTAGTATTAATATTACAGTGGAGGCTGATTCCTTTCCTTTTCTGATTTTTTAATATATGACTATGAGCTCTATATTCTTGTACTATCTATAAACCAGTAACTTGATTGCTGACCTCATGAACTAATAGCCTGAACTTGGTGACAGGTCAAGTTGGAGCTATTCGGTTGGGGATCAGCAGGGCCTTGCAAAATTGGGAACCAGACCTACGTCCCGCACTCAGAGATGGTACAATCTCTAAATACATGTTAACTTTTTATATATTCTTTTTTTCTGCCTAATAATTCTAATATACCATATATTGCACATCACACCATATTCTGAGGAAAACATAAAAAAACTCTTTCCCACTTTACCGGGTATCTCTTTCAAATATAATTTGTGGCAATGCATCTTTACAAGGCTAGTTCTTGCATTCTGAATTATGATTGTTAATTTATCGGGATCTTATAATTAATTAATTATCAAAAACTAAAACAGCTAATTTGTTTACCAGCTGGTTTCTTGACAAGGGACTCACGTGTGGTGGAAAGGAAAAAACCAGGCAAAGCTAAAGCAAGAAAGAGCTTTCAATGGGTCAAGCGTTAATTATTTGTTTGGATGTGAACTTGCTTTACTGCAGGACCTGTTTTATCTTGAACTTCCATTTTGACACACGACAGTAACTTTTTGAGATGCACTTGTTTGGCCAGGAATCTGCTCTGTAATGTAGCTTGTAATGCAATTGTACTCCTTTGAGTGATACTAGAATTTTAGTGAACAGCCTAAAGAGTAATCTTTTGGGCTTTCTCTGATTAATATAGCCTGCATGTACTTCCCTTGGGCTCTATCCTCATCTGCAGTCTCTTTTGTACCTATTGGCAATGATGAGTTGCTTAACAATATGAAATCACAGATTACGCTTCTAAGAAGTAGCAAAACTTGTGACAATTGAGCAAATATTATAAGTGATTAGTCAAAATGTTACATCAAAATTATCCACAGTAGATATACCTCAAGCTGCTCTGGGAATTGTTACAACAATGGAGCTTGCCTCTGCTGCCATGTTCGTTGCACTCTTAATCTGGTCCCTATCCAATTACTTATATGCAGGTGAAAAAGTGTACTAGAAAGATCTCTTCCTCTAAATGTAATTCTATATGAGGCTTAATTAAATTGAGACTATATTGGAATGGACAGTTTATAAGCTTTGCTTCAAGGATATAACATCATTTTATTAAAAGAAACACCCTATCTTATTTGGATGATTCCTCATATCAATATATTTTTCTCTAGACAAATGGTGTCTTAAATTTTCTCTTATATTCTTAAGCCAACTATTTAAGATGAGTAATCTAGGGATATTAATATATACTACATAAAAGCTATAGATTGATGCATCACAAATCATTTTTAAAAAATTATTCATTTATTTATTATGGTGTTAAAGTGACATATATATTAATTGTATTTATTGTTCCATCAATTTGAAAATCAATTGGGATTGCCTGGCAGGTAGCAAGCAAAGTTTTGAAGTGTATCATTGAGATTTGGGAATGTTGGAAACATATGTTGGGCATTTCTCTTATTTCCAATGAGTCGTGCATCTTCAATTTTATGTAAAAGCCCATGCATTAAATGATTGTTTTCTTAAAATTTTGGATTTTATAAATGGGAAATGCTAATGAATGCCCTTAGGGCATTGGTTAACAATCCATTTAAAAAAAGTTTTTATGGAAAAATAAAATATAATTGGTTAATAATCCATTTGAGGAAAGTTTTTATGGGAAAATGAAATAAAGCAATAAATGTTTTGACAGCTTTTTTCATTTCCCATAAAAGTGATGTAAAAACTTTCCTAAAATGAATTGTTAACCAATGCCCTAAGGGCATTCGTTAGCAGGACCCAAAATAAAATATAACAATAATGTTTTGACAGCTTTTTTCATTTCCCATAAAAGTGGTGTTAAAACTTTCTTAAAATGGATTGTTAACCAATACCCTAAGGTCATTCGTTAGCATGACCCTTTATAAATAAGTCTTCAATTTTGGATTTTATACATTAAATGATTGTTCTCTCTCTCTCGTCTTGTTGTAACTCGCTCGAGCTCAACTTAGTACCCGAGAAATGAAGTGTTTTAATATTTCCATATCTATAAATACACTATAGCATAGTCGGCAATATGGCTACAGAATATTTTAAGCAAAAATGCATTTCTCTTATTCACCACCGCACAAAAAGCCCAAAATTTATATCCAGATTTAGATCCAGCAAGTGATGCAACGCAATACAACACTGTGAATACCTCTAATTCCCCTAACAAAAATTTTAAACTTTAAATCTCAATCTTTTGGTACCATTTAAAAAATTAGTACTTTTCACATTTGATAGACTTGGACTTTAATCATGAGTTTGATGATGTTGAATTAGTTTAAAGAGCATCCCCTACTGTATTATAAATGATGCATTGATCATTAATGGCACTCTTTTTTTTTTCTTTCTTTTTTTCTTTTTTTGAGAGAGAGAGGGGGTAATGAATTCCATGCAATGCTAATATTTTATAGAGAAAATATCCCAACCAACATTTCAGGATACCGTCAATACACCAAGCCATGTTTCGTGTGCATGCATCATAGCTTTTTCATTTTAAGCGTTAAAATAAAAACAGAGCACACACGTTGTTTCTTTAGTTTGAGAAACAAATTTAACTTGTATTTAGAGGCATGTGTAGCTACTTGAACTTGATGCAAGGTGTCACCATGGAATAGTAATTATCCTCACTTTAGGAGTTGAAACAAAAAACAGAGGACAATAGGTTAGTTTCTTTAGATTGGTAAATAAATTAAACGTGGATTCAGCATTTTGGTGTCATAGGCATGTGCTTCTTGTTAGAGCTATAGGATGCTTCGTCCACTAGTATCCAACCTCATCCCCTATGTCACCAAAACAAAAACAGAGAAACAAGTTCCTTCCCCTTTTCTACTGATCAAGCTTATTCAACACCATTAAGCACTGTCGTGTTGATGATGGCTTGCCGAACATCAGGATGGACAACTAGCGAAGCAGGAACATATATCATGAACGGAGTCTCACGTTCTGCAAATGTAGAATGAAACTCCGCCAATGTTAGAATTCATATGGTTGGTAGTGGTAAAAAAGGGGTCGGGCATTGATCGATAATTCGATCAGCTCGGTTTCATGTTACATTGCACAGAATCATATCACTTACAATTCTCTGATAGTCCTCTTTAGAGATTCGGCTAGAGAGGCAGAGCCAAATCTCAGTTTCCACAAATTCAGTTGGGGCAGTTGCCATGATGTTCAAGGCAACTTTTGGGTTGAAGACATGGACAGTAAAATAGTTGCCGGCCATTGTCATTGAGAGAGGGAGAAGATAAGATAAGATATGTAAAAACAGAGAGAGAGAGAGAGAGAGAGAGAGAGAGAGAGAGAGAGAGAGAGAGAGAGGGTAATGAATTCCATGCAATGCTAATATTTTGCAGAGAAAATATCCCAACCAACATTTCAGAATACCATTAATACACCAAGCCATCTTTCATGTGCATGCATCATAGCTTTTTCATTTTAAGCGTTAAAACAAAAACAGAGTGAAGACGTTGTTTTTTAGTTTGAGAAACAAATTTAACTTGTATTTAGAGGGGTTAGGGTGATGCAATGCTGATATTTTATAGAGAAAATATCTCAAGCGACATTTTAGAATGCCATCAATCACTACAAGAAAAAAGACTTAATACAACAACATAAGTTGTTGCAATAACAACTAATGTCATTGTAATAGGTGTTATTGCAACAATAAAATAGTTGATGCAAACTATTGAAATAAACTCCGATGCAATAGGTTTATGAAACACTAGATTTGTTAGTATGGAGTGAATAAGAAATTGACTCCTAATGTGACCACTTGAACATAATATTAAAGTAGTGAAAATCCTTGAGTCCCACATTAGAAATGATAAAGAATATGAGTTTTGGGCTAGATATTGGGTTCGGCTTTTGTGTACTAGGCCCACTTTTCTAATTAATAATAATATTTTATTATTTTATTTTTGAGTCATTAAGTCTGTATATAGCAGTTATCTCTGAAACAATGTTTTAGTTTTAAGTTATGTATAATTTCATATTCCCTCATTCATGAAAAAGAATTTTTTTTTGGGAAAAACTCTCCCAGAGAGAATATTTTGTGCATTCATTTGAGTCAAAGAGAGAGAGAAAGAGACATAGAATAGTTCGCAGAGCACGAACCTAGAGTGCTTCTTCTTCATGTTGTAGATCATTTTATCCTAGGAGGCAGACGATTGTGAGTCTCAAAGCACCACAGATTGTGTGAAGGGTAAAATCTGCTTTAAGAAAATTGTGTCTAACACAAGACTAGATCTGAATCGTTCACCCTTCACGCATTTGGTATGTGAGTTTTTAATTATTAGCAGGTTTCTTCTTATATATATATATATATATATATATATAGTATTTGTTTATTGCTTTTGCCTATCATATTTATTTGTATTATTGCCTAATTGTAGATCTGTGTATTGTTCCATTTGCTTTATCATAAAATGAAATTGTTGAAATATATCCAACAATATTTTCGTTGCAATAAGTTCCACATATTGCAATGATTTATTTTGAAAATCTCATTGCAATAGGTGTTATAGCAATGACAAAAAAATCGATGCAAGTTGTCGTAATAAACTCCGAGGCAATAGGTTGAAAAAATTTCACTGCAATAGGTTGATTTTTTTTATTAAAAAAAATTAAAAATAAATAAATCATTTTCTTAAATAAATTAACTTGTTTTGCAATTCAAAAACCAAATCTTAGAACTATACTAACAATATAATTTGATGTGAAATAAAAGATTACCTATTGCAACAACATATCTCAATGTATAAAAAGAGTTACCTATTACAACAGCATATTTTGATGCAACATAATAATTATTGCTACAATCTCATATTGATGTAATAAATTTTAGTTACAATTACAACGAAAAACAACCTAGAGATGCAATAGTATATATATTACCTCCACTAGTATCCAACCTCAACCTTTGTGTCACCAAAACAAAAACAAGGGATGAGCATTGTTGTGTTGATGATGGCTTGCCGAACATCAAGATGGATAACTGGTGGAGCAGGAACATATATCATGAATGGAGTCTCACGTTCTGCAAAGGCTGAATGAAACTCCTCCAATGTCAGATTTCGTATGGTTGGTGGTGGTAAAAAAGGGGACGAGCGTTAATTGATAATTCGATTAGCTTGGTTTTGTGTTACATTGCACAGAATCATATCATTTACGATTTCTTGAAAGTCCACTTTAGAGATTCGGCCAGAGAGGTGGAACCAAATCTTAGTGTCCGCATATTCAGTTGGGGCAGTTGCCAGGATATTCAAGACAACTTCTGGGTCGAAGACATGGACAGTAAAATGGTTGCCAACCATTGTCATTGAGAGAGGGAGAAGAGAAGATAAGATGTGTAAGAACACAGAGAGAGAGAGAGAGAGAGAGGAGGGTAATGAATTCCATGCAATACTGATATTTTATAGACAAAATATCTCAACCAACATTTTAGAATACCATTAATACACCAAGCCATGTTTCACGTCCATGCATCATAGCTTTTTCATTTTAAGCGTTAAAACAAAAACAAAGCAAAGACGTTGTTTCTTTAGTTTAAGAAACAAATTTAACTTGTATTCAAAGGGGTTAAGGAGATGCAATGCTGATATTTTATAGAGAAAATATCACAACTGGCATTTCAGAATGCCATCAATCACTAAAAGAAAAAAGACTTAACACAACAAAATAAGGCTTTGCAATAATAATTAATGACATTGTAATAGGTGTTATTGCAACGATAAAAAAGTCAATGCAAGCCGTTATAATAAACTCCGAGGCAATATGTTTATGCAATGCTAGATTTTCGTTGCAATGAGTTCTACATATTGCAATGATTTATTTTGAAAATCTCGTTGCAATAGGTGTTATTGCAATGACAAAAAAGTCAATGCAAGCCGTTATAATAAACTCCGAGGCAATAGGTTGAAAAAATATAAGTTGATTTTTTATAAAAAAAATTAAAAATAGATAAGTCATTTTCTTAAATAATATTTTTTCATTAACTCGTTTTGCAATAGAAAACCATCTTTAGGAACTACACTGACAATATGATTCTATGTGAAATAAAGGAAAACCTGTTGCAACAATATATCTCAATGACTAATAAGAGTTACCTATTAAAACAACACATTTCGGTATAACATAATAATTATTACTACAATCTCATATTGATGCAATAAATTTAAGTTACTATTACAACAAAAAACAACCTAGAGATGCAATAGTATATATATTACCTCCATTATTATTTTTTGTTGCAATAATACTTGTTGTATTATGTCTTTTATTGTGTTGATGATGGCTTGCCGAATATCGACAACTGGTGGTGCAGGAACATATATCATGAACGGAGTCTCACGTTCTGCAAAGGCATAATGAAACTCCTCTAATGTCAGATTTTGTATGGTTGGTGGTGGTAAAAAAGGGGACGGGCGTTGATTGATAATTCGATCAGCTCGGTTTCGTGTTACATTGCACAGAATCATATCATTTACAATTCCCTAGTAGTCCTCTTTAGAGATTCGACCAGAGAGGCAGAGTCAAATCTCAATGTCAACAAATTCAGTTGGGGCAGTTGCCATGATGTTTAAGGCAACTTCTAGGTTGAAGACATGGACAGTAAAATGGTTGCAAACCATTGTCGTTAAGAGAGGGAGAAGAGAAGATAAGATGTGTAAGAAAGAGATAGAGAGAGAGAGAGAGAGAGGGCTAATAATTTCCATGCAATGTTGATATTCTATAGAGAAAATATCTCAACCAACATTTCAGAATACCATCAATACACCAAGCCATGTTTCATGTGCATGCATCATAGCTTTTTCATTTTAAGCATCACAAAAACAAATCAAAGACGTTGTTTCTTTAGTTTGAGAAACAAATTTAACTTGTATTCAGAGGGGTTAAGGTGATGCAATGTTGATAGTTTATAGAGAAAATATCCTAACTGACATTTCAAAATGCCATCAATCACTAAAAGAAAAAAGAATTAATACAACAAAATAAGACGTTGCAATAACAACTAATGACATTGTAATAGGTGCTATTGCAACGATAAAAAAGTCGATGCAAGCCGTTATAATAAACTCTGAGGCAATATGTTTATGCAACGCTAGATTTTCGTTACAATAAGTTCCACATATTCCAATTTATTTTGAAAATCTCGTTGCAATAGGTGTTATTGCAACGACAAAAAAGTCGATGCAAACCGTTGTAATAAACTCCGAGGCAATAGGTTGAAAAAATCTCATTGCAATAGGTTGATTTTTTATCAAAAAAAATTTAAAAAGAAACAAATCATTTTCTTAAATAATAATTTTTTCATTAACCTGTTTTGCAATTGAAATACCATATTTAGGAACTATACTAACAATATGGTTCTCTGTGAAATAAAAGAATACCTATTGTACAATATATCTCAATATATAATAAGAGTTACCTATTAAAACAACACATTTCGATATAACACAACAATTATTGCTACAATCTCATATTGATGTAATAAATTTAAGTTACTATTACAACAACAAACAACCTAGAGATGCAATAGTATATGTATTGCCTCCATTATTTTTTTGTTGCAATAATACTTGTTGTATTGTGTCTTTTATTGTGCTGATGATGGCTTGCCAAATATCAGGATGGACAACTGGTGGAGCAGGAACACATATCATGAACAGAGTCTCACGTTCTGCAAAGGCAGAATGACACTCCTCCAATGTCAGATTTCATATGGTTGGTGGTGGTAAAAAAGGGAACGGGCGTTGATTGATAATTCGATCAGCTTGGTTTCGTGTTACATTGCACAGAATCATATCATTTACGATTCTCTGATAATCCTCTTTAGAGATTCGGCTAGAGAGGCGGAACCAAATCGTAGTGTCCACAAATTCAGTTGGGGCAGTTGCCATGATGTTCAAGGCAACTTCTGGGTCGAAAACATGGATAGTAAAATGGTGTCCAACCATTGTCATTGAGAGAGGGAGAAGAGAAGATAAGATGTGTAAGAACAGAGAGAGAGAGAGAGAGGTAATGAATTCCATGCAATGCTGATATTTTATAAAGAAAATATCCCAACGCACATTTCAGAATACCATCAATACACCAAGCCATGTTTCATATGCATGCATCATAGCTTTTTCATTTTAGGTGTCAAAACAAAAACAGAGAAAAGACATTAGTTTGAGAAACAAATTTAACCTGTATTCAGAGGGGTTAAGGTGATGCAATGCTGATATTTTATGGAGAAAATATCCCAACCGACATTTTAGAATTCCATCAATCACTAAAAGAAAAAGAGTTAATACAACAAAATAAGACGTTGCAATAACAACTAATGACACTGTAATAAGTATTATTACAACGATCAAAAAGTCGATGCAAGCTATTATAATAAACTCCGAGGCAATATGTTTATGCAACGCTAGATTTTCATGGCAATAAGTTCCACATATTTCAACGATTTATTTTGAAAATCTCGTTGCAATAGGTGTTATTGCAATGACAAAAAAGTCGATGCAAGCCGTTGTAACAAACTCCGAGGAAATAGGTTGAAAAAATCTCATTGCAAAAAGTTGATTTTTTTATCAAAAAAATTAAAAATAAATAAATCATTTTTTTAAATAGTAATTTTTTCATTAACCCGTTTTGCAATAGAAAAACCACATTTAGGAACTACACTAACAATATGGTTCTATGTGAAATAAAAGAAAACCTGTTGCAACAATATATCTCAATGAATAATAAGAGTTACCTATTAAAACAACACATTTCGATATAACATAATAATTATTGCTACAATCTCATATTGATGTAATAAATTTAAGTTACTATTACAACAACAAAAAAAAACCTAGAGATGCAATAGTATATATATTACCTCCATTATTTTTTTTTTGTTGCAATAATACTTGTTGTATTATGTCTTTTATTGTGTTGATGATAGATTGCCGAACATCAGGATGGACAACTGGTGGAGCAGGAACATATATCATGAATGGAGTCTCACGTTCTGCAAAGGCAGAATGAAACTCCTCCAATGTCAGATTTCCTATGGTTGGTGGTGGTAAAAAAGGGGACGGGCATTGATTGATAATTCGATTAGCTCGGTTTCGTGTTACATTGCACAGAATCATATCATTTACGATTCTCTGATAGTCCTCTTTAGATATTCGGCCAGAGAGGCAGAATCGTATTTCAGTGTCTGCAAATTCAGTTAGGGCAATTGCCGTGACGTTCAAGGCAACTTCTAGGTCGAAGACATAGACAGTAAAATGATTGCCAACCATTGTCGTTGAGAGGGGGAGAAAAGAAGATAAGATGTGTTAGAACAGAGAGAGAGAGAGAGAGAGAGAGAGAGAGAGAGAGAGAGAGAGAGAGAGAGAGAGAGAGAGGCAATGAATTCTATGCAATGCTGATATTTTATAGAGAAAATATTCCAACCAACATTTCAGAATACCATCAATACACCAAGCCCTGTTTCATGTGCATGCATCAGAGCTTTTTCATTTTAAGCATCAAAACAACAACAGAGCAAAGACGCTGTTTCTTTAGTTTGAGAAACAAATTTAACTTGTATTCAAAGGGGTTAAAGTGATGCAATGCTGATATTTTATAGAGAAAATATCTCAACCGACATTTCAGAATGCCATCAATCACTAAAAGAAAAAAAGACTCAATACAACAAAATAAGACGTTGCAATAACAATTAATGACATTGTAATAGGTGTTATTGCAACGATAAAAATGTCAATGAAAGCTCTTATAATAAACTCCAAGGCAATATGTTTATACAACGCTAGATTTTCATTGCAATAAGTTCCACATATTGCAATGATTTATTTTGAAAATCTCGTTGCAATAGGTGCTATTGCAATGACAAAAAAGTTGATACAAGCCATTGTAATAAACTCCGAGGCAATAGGTTGAAAAAATCTCATTGCAATAGGTCGATTTTTCATAAAAAAAAATTAAAAATAAATAAATCGTTTTGTCAAATACTAATTTTTTTATTAACCCGTTTTGCAATTGAAATCCATATTTAGGAACTATACTAATAATATGGTTCTATGTGAAATAAAAGAATACCTATTGCAACAATATATCTCAATGACTAATAAGAGTTACCTATTAAAAAAACACATATCGATCTAACGTAATAATTATTGCTACAATCTCATATTGATGTAATAAATTTAAGTTACTATTACAACAAAAAAAAAAAACCTAGAGATGCAATAGTATATATATTACCTCCATTATTTTTTTTTTGTTGCAATAATACTTGTTGTATTATGTCTTTTATTGTGTTGATGATAGCTTGCCGAACATCAGGATGGACAACTGGTGGAGCAGGAACATATATAATGAATGGAGCCTCACGTTCTGCAAAGGTAGAATGAAACTCCTCCAATGTCAGATTTTGTATGGTTGGTGGTGGTAAAAAAGGGGACAGGCGTTGATTGATAATTCGATCAGCTTGGTTCCATGTTACATTGCATAGAATCATACCATTTACGATTCTCTGATAGTCCTCTTTAGAGATTCAGCCAGAGAGGCGGAACCAAATCTCAGTGTCCGCAAATTCAATTGGGGCAGTTGCCATGATGTTCAAGGCAACTTCTGGGTCAAAGACATAGATAGTAAAATGGTGTTCAACCATTGTCGTTGAGAGGGGGAGAAGAGAAGTTAAGATGTGTAAGAACAGAGAGAGAGAGAGAGAGAGAGAGAGAGAGAGGGTAATGAATTCCATGCAATGCTAATATTTTATAGAGAAAATATCCCAACCAACATTTTAGAATACCATCAATACACCAGGCCATGTTTCATGTGCATGCATCAGAGCTTTTACATTTTAAGCGTCAAAACAACAACAGAGCAAAGATGTCGATTCTTTAGTTTGAGAAACAAATCTAACTTGTATTCAAAGGGGTTAAGGTGATGCAATGCTGATATTTTATAAAGAAAATATCTCAACCGACATTTCAGAATGCCATCAATCACTAAAAGAAAAAAAGACTCAATACAACAAAATAAGACATTGCAATAACAACTAATGACATTGTAATAGGTGTTATTGCAACGATAAAAAAGACGATGCAAGATGTTATAATAAACTCCGAGGCAATATGTTTATGCAACACTAGATTTTCGTTGCAATAAGTTCCACATATTGCAATGATTTATTTTGAAAATCTCGTTGCAATAGGTATTATTGTAATGACAAAAAAGTCGATACAAGCCGTTGTAATAAACTCCGAGGTAATAGGTTGAAAAAATCTCATTGCAATAGGATGATTTTTTATAAAAAAAATTAAAAATAAATAAATCATTTTGTCAAATAATAATTTTTTCATTAACCCGTTTTGCAATTGAAATACCATATTTAGGAACTATACTAACAATATGGTTCTATGTGAAATAAAAGAATACCTATTGCAGCAATATATCTCAATGTATAATAAGAGTTACCTATTAAAACAACACATTTCGATATAACATAATAATTATTGCTACAATTTCATATTGATGTAATAAATTCAAGTTACTATTACAACAAAAAAAACCTAGAGATGAAATAGTATATATATTACCTCCATTATTTTTTGTTGTTGCAATAATACTTGTTGTATTATGTCTTTTATTGTGTTGATGATAGCTTGCCGAACATCAGGATGGACAACTGGTGGAGCAGGAACACATATAATGAATGGAGCCTCACGTTCTGCAAAGGTAGAATGAAACTCCTCCAATGTCAGATTTCGTATGGTTGGTGGTGGTAAAAAAGGGAACAGGCGTTGATTGATAATTCGATCAGCTTGGTTCCATGTTACATTGCATAGAATCATACCATTTACGATTCTCTGATAGTCCTCTTTAGAGATTCAGCCAGAGAGGCGGAACCAAATCTCAGTGTCCGCAAAGTCAATTGGGGCAGTTGCCATGATGTTCAAGGCAACTTCTGGGTCAAAGACATAGATAGTAAAATGGTGTTCAACCATTGTCGTTGAGAGGGGGAGAAGAGAAGTTAAGATGTGTAAGAACAGAGAGAGAGAGAGAGAGAGAGAGAGAGGGTAATGAATTCCATGCAATGCTAATATTTTATAGAGAAAATATCCCAACCAACATTTTAGAATACCATCAATACACCAGGCCATGTTTCATGTGCATGCATCAGAGCTTTTACATTTTAAGCGTCAAAACAACAACAGAGCAAAGATGTCGATTCTTTAGTTTGAGAAACAAATTTAACTTGTATTCAAAGGGGTTAAGGTGATGCAATGCTGATATTTTATAAAGAAATTATCTCAACCGACATTTCAGAATGCCATCAATCACTAAAAGGAAAAAAGACTCAATACAACAAAATAAGACGTTGCAATAACAACTAATGACATTGTAATAGGTGTTATTGCAACGATAAAAAAGACGATGCAAGATGTTATAATAAACTCCGAGGCAATATGTTTATGCAACACTAGATTTTCGTTGCAATAAGTTCCACATATTGCAATGATTTATTTTGAAAATCTCGTTGCAATAGGTGTTATTGTAATGACAAAAAAGTCGATACAAGCCGTTGTAATAAACTCCGAGGTAATAGGTTGAAAAAATCTCATTGCAATAGGATGATTTTTTATCAAAAAAAATTAAAAATAAATAAATCATTTTGTCAAATAATAATTTTTTCATTAACCCGTTTTGCAATTGAAATACCATATTTAGGAACTATACTAACAATATGGTTCTATGTGAAATAAAAGAATACCTATTGCAGCAATATATCTCAATGTATAATAAGAGTTACCTATTAAAACAACACATTTCGATATAACATAATAATTATTGCTACAATTTCATATTGATGTAATAAATTCAAGTTACTATTACAACAAAAAAAACCTAGAGATGAAATAGTATATATATTACCTCCATTATTTTTTGTTGTTGCAATAATACTTGTTGTATTATGTCTTTTATTGTGTTGATGATAGCTTGCCGAACATCAGGATGGACAACTGGTGGAGCAGGAACACATATAATGAATGGAGCCTCACGTTCTGCAAAGGTAGAATGAAACTCCTCCAATGTCAGATTTCGTATGGTTGGTGGTGGTAAAAAAGGGGACAGGCGTTGATTGATAATTCGATCAGCTTGGTTCCATGTTACATTGCATAGAATCATACCATTTACGATTCTCTGATAGTCCTCTTTAGAGATTCAGCCAGAGAGGCGGAACCAAATCTCAGTGTCCGCAAATTCAATTGGGGCAGTTGCCATGATGTTCAAGGCAACTTCTGGGTCAAAGACATAGATAGTAAAATGGTGTTCAACCATTGTCGTTGAGAGGGGGAGAAGAGAAGTTAAGATGTGTAAGAACAGAGAGAGAGAGAGAGAGAGAGAGAGAGAGGGTAATGAATTCCATGCAATGCTAATATTTTATAGAGAAAATATCCCAACCAACATTTTAGAATACCATCAATACACCAGGCCATGTTTCATGTGCATGCATCAGAGCTTTTACATTTTAAGCGTCAAAACAACAACAGAGCAAAGATGTCGATTCTTTAGTTTGAGAAACAAATTTAACTTGTATTCAAAGGGGTTAAGGTGATGCAATGCTGATATTTTATAAAGAAAATATCTCAACCGACATTTCAGAATGCCATCAATCACTAAAAGAAAAAAAGACTCAATACAACAAAATAAGACGTTGCAATAACAACTAATGACATTGTAATAGGTGTTATTGCAACGATAAAAAAGACGATGCAAGATGTTATAATAAACTCCGAGGCAATATGTTTATGCAACACTAGATTTTCGTTGCAATAAGTTCCACATATTGCAATGATTTATTTTGAAAATCTCGTTGCAATAGGTATTATTCTAATGACAAAAAAGTCGATACAAGCCGTTGTAACAAACTCCGAGGTAATAGGTTGAAAAAATCTCATTGCAATAGGATGATTTTTTATCAAAAAAAATTAAAAATAAATAAATCATTTTGTCAAATAATAATTTTTTCATTAACCCGTTTTGCAATTGAAATACCATATTTAGGAACTATACTAACAATATGGTTCTATGTGAAATAAAAGAATACCTATTGCAGCAATATATCTCAATGTATAATAAGAGTTACCTATTAAAACAACACATTTCGATATAACATAATAATTATTGCTACAATTTCATATTGATGTAATAAATTAAAGTTACTATTACAACAAAAAAAACCTAGAGATGAAATAGTATATATATTACCTCCATTATTTTTTGTTGTTGCAATAATACTTGTTTTATTATGTCTTTTATTGTGTTGATGATAGCTTGCCGAACATCAGGATGGACAACTGGTGGAGCAGGAACACATATAATGAATGGAGCCTCACGTTCTGCAAAGGTAGAATGAAACTCCTCCAATGTCAGATTTCGTATGGTTGGTGGTGGTAAAAAAGGGGACAGGCGTTGATTGATAATTCGATCAGCTTGGTTCCATGTTACATTGCATAGAATCATACCATTTACGATTCTCTGATAGTCCTCTTTAGAGATTCAGCCAGAGAGGCGGAACCAAATCTCAGTGTCCGCAAATTCAATTGGGGCAGTTGCCATGATGTTCAAGGCAACTTCTGGGTCAAAGACATAGATAGTAAAATGGTGTTCAACCATTGTCGTTGAGAGGGGGAGAAGAGAAGTTAAGAAGTGTAAGAACAGAGAGAGAGAGAGAGAGAGAGAGAGGGTAATGAATTCCATGCAATGCTAATATTTTATAGAGAAAATATCCCAACCAACATTTTAGAATACCATCAATACACCAGGCCATGTTTCATGTGCATGCATCAGAGCTTTTACATTTTAAGCGTCAAAACAACAACAGAGCAAAGATGTCGATTCTTTAGTTTGAGAAACAAATTTAACTTGTATTCAAAGGGGTTAAGGTGATGCAATGCTGATATTTTATAAAGAAAATATCTCAACCGACATTTCAGAATGCCATCAATCACTAAAAGAAAAAAAGACTCAATACAACAAAATAAGACGTTGCAATAACAACTAATGACATTGTAATAGGTGTTATTGCAACGATAAAAAAGACGATGCAAGATGTTATAATAAACTCCGAGGCAATATGTTTATGCAACACTAGATTTTCGTTGCAATAAGTTCCACATATTGCAATGATTTATTTTGAAAATCTCGTTGCAATAGGTGTTATTGTAATGACAAAAAAGTCGATACAAGCCGTTGTAATAAACTCCGAGGTAATAGGTTGAAAAAATCTCATTGCAATAGGATGATTTTTTATCAAAAAAAATTAAAAATAAATAAATCATTTTGTCAAATAATAATTTTTTCATTAACCCGTTTTGCAATTGAAATACCATATTTAGGAACTATACTAACAATATGGTTCTATGTGAAATAAAAGAATACCTATTGCAGCAATATATCTCAATGTATAATAAGAGTTACCTATTAAAACAACACATTTCGATATAACATAATAATTATTGCTACAATTTCATATTGATGTAATAAATTCAAGTTACTATTACAACAAAAAAAACCTAGAGATGAAATAGTATATATATTACCTCCATTATTTTTTGTTGTTGCAATAATACTTGTTGTATTATGTCTTTTATTGTGTTGATGATAGCTTGCCGAACATCAGGATGGACAACTGGTGGAGCAGGAACACATATAATGAATGGAGCCTCACGTTCTGCAAAGGTAGAATGAAACTCCTCCAATGTCAGATTTCGTATGGTTGGTGGTGGTAAAAAAGGGGACAGGCGTTGATTGATAATTCGATCAGCTTGGTTCCATGTTACATTGCATAGAATCATACCATTTACGATTCTCTGATAGTCCTCTTTAGAGATTCAGCCAGAGAGGCGGAACCAAATCTCAGTGTCCGCAAATTCAATTGGGGCAGTTGCCATGATGTTCAAGGCAACTTCTGGGTCAAAGACATAGATAGTAAAATGGTGTTCAACCATTGTCGTTGAGAGGGGGAGAAGAGAAGTTAAGATGTGTAAGAACAGAGAGAGAGAGAGAGAGAGAGAGAGGGTAATGAATTCCATGCAATGCTAATATTTTATAGAGAAAATATCCCAACCAACATTTTAGAATACCATCAATACACCAGGCCATGTTTCATGTGCATGCATCAGAGCTTTTACATTTTAAGCGTCAAAACAACAACAGAGCAAAGATGTCGATTCTTTAGTTTGAGAAACAAATTTAACTTGTATTCAAAGGGGTTAAGGTGATGCAATGCTGATATTTTATAAAGAAAATATCTCAACCGACATTTCAGAATGCCATCAATCACTAAAAGAAAGAAAGACTCAATACAACAAAATAAGACGTTGCAATAACAACTAATGACATTGTAATAGGTGTTATTGCAACGATAAAAAAGACGATGCAAGATGTTATAATAAACTCCGAGGCAATATGTTTATGCAACACTAGATTTTCGTTGCAATAAGTTCCACATATTGCAATGATTTATTTTGAAAATCTCGTTGCAATAGGTATTATTGTAATGACAAAAAAGTCGATACAAGCCGTTGTAATTAACTCCGAGGTAATAGGTTGAAAAAATCTCATTGCAATAGGATGATTTTTTATCAAAAAAAATTAAAAATAAATAAATCATTTTGTCAAATAATAATTTTTTCATTAACCCGTTTTGCAATTGAAATACCATATTTAGGAACTATACTAACAATATGGTTCTATGTGAAATAAAAGAATACCTATTGCAGCAATATATCTCAATGTATAATAAGAGTTACCTATTAAAACAACACATTTCGATATAACATAATAATTATTGCTACAATTTCATATTGATGTAATAAATTCAAGTTACTATTACAACAAAAAAAACCTAGAGATGAAATAGTATATATATTACCTCCATTATTTTTTGTTGTTGCAATAATACTTGTTGTATTATGTCTTTTATTGTGTTGATGATAGCTTGCCGAACATCAGGATGGACAACTGGTGGAGCAGGAACACATATAATGAATGGAGCCTCACGTTCTGCAAAGGTAGAATGAAACTCCTCCAATGTCAGATTTCGTATGGTTGGTGGTGGTAAAAAGGGGACAGGCGTTGATTGATAATTCGATCAGCTTGGTTCCATGTTACATTGCATAGAATCATACCATTTACGATTCTCTGATAGTCCTCTTTAGAGATTCAGCCAGAGAGGCGGAACCAAATCTCAGTGTCCGCAAATTCAATTGGGGCAGTTGCCATGATGTTCAAGGCAACTTCTGGGTCAAAGACATAGATAGTAAAATGGTGTTCAACCATTGTCGTTGAGAGGGGGAGAAGAGAAGTTAAGATGTGTAAGAACAGAGAGAGAGAGAGAGAGAGAGAGAGGGTAATGAATTCCATGCAATGCTAATATTTTATAGAGAAAATATGCCAACCAACATTTTAGAATACCATCAATACACCAGGCCATGTTTCATGTGCATGCATCAGAGCTTTTACATTTTAAGCGTCAAAACAACAACAGAGCAAAGATGTCGATTCTTTAGTTTGAGAAACAAATTTAACTTGTATTCAAAGGGGTTAAGGTGATGCAATGCTGATATTTTATAAAGAAAATATCTCAACCGACATTTCAGAATGCCATCAATCACTAAAAGAAAAAAAGACTCAATACAACAAAATAAGACGTTGCAATAACAACTAATGACATTGTAATAGGTGTTATTGCAACGATAAAAAAGACGATGCAAGATGTTATAATAAACTCCGAGGCAATATGTTTATGCAACACTAGATTTTCGTTGCAATAAGTTCCACATATTGCAATGATTTATTTTGAAAATCTCGTTGCAATAGGTGTTATTGTAATGACAAAAAAGTCGATACAAGCCGTTGTAATAAACTCCGAGGTAATAGGTTGAAAAAATCTCATTGCAATAGGATGATTTTTTATCAAAAAAAATTAAAAATAAATAAATCATTTTGTCAAATAATAATTTTTTCATTAACCCGTTTTGCAATTGAAATACCATATTTAGGAACTATACTAACAATATGGTTCTATGTGAAATAAAAGAATACCTATTGCAGCAATATATCTCAATGTATAATAAGAGTTACCTATTAAAACAACACATTTCGATATAACATAATAATTATTGCTACAATTTCATATTGATGTAATAAATTCAAGTTACTATTACAACAAAAAAAACCTAGAGATGAAATAGTATATATATTACCTCCATTATTTTTTGTTGTTGCAATAATACTTGTTGTATTATGTCTTTTATTGTGTTGATGATAGCTTGCCGAACATCAGGATGGACAACTGGTGGAGCAGGAACACGTATAATGAATGGAGCCTCACGTTCTGCAAAGGTAGAATGAAACTCCTCCAATGTCAGATTTCGTATGGTTGGTGGTGGTAAAAAAGGGGACAGGCGTTGATTGATAATTCGATCAGCTTGGTTCCATGTTACATTGCATAGAATCATACCATTTACGATTCTCTGATAGTCCTCTTTAGAGATTCAGCCAGAGAGGCGGAACCAAATCTCAGTGTCCGCAAATTCAGTTAGGGCAGTTGCCATGATGTTCAAGGCAACTTCTGGGTCAAAGACATAGATAGTAAAATGGTGTTCAACCATTGTCGTTGAGAGGGGGAGAAGAGAAGTTAAGATGTGTAAGAACAGAGAGAGAGAGAGAGAGAGAGGGAGAGGGGGTAATGAATTCCATGCAATGCTGAAATTTTATAGAGAAAATATCTCAACCAACATTTCAGAATTCCGTCAATACACCAGGCCATGTTTCATGTGCATGCATCAGAGCTTTTTCATTTTAAGCGTCAAAACAACAACAGGGTAAAGATGTTGATTCTTTAGTTTGAGAAACAAATTTAACTTGTATTCAGAGGGGTTAAGGTGATGCAATGCTGATATTTTATAGAGAAAATATCTCAACCGACATTTCAGAATGCCATCAATCACTGAAAGAAAAAAAGACTCAATACAACAAAATAAGACGTTGCAATAACAACTAATGACATTGTAATAGGTGTTATTGCAACGATAAAAAAGTCGATGCAAGCTGTTATAACAAACTCCGAGGCAATATGTTTATACAACGCTAGATTTTCGTTGTAATAAGTTCCACATATTGCAATGATTTATTTTGAAAATCTCGTTGCAATAGGTGTTATTACAATGACAAAAAAGTCGATATAAGCCGTTGTAATAAATTCCGAGGCAATAGGTTGAAAAAATCTCATTGCAATAGGTTGATTTTTTATCAAAAATAAAAAATAAAAAAAAATAAATTGTTTTGTCAAATAATAATTTTTTCATTAACCCATTTTGCAATTGAAATACCATATTTAGGAACTATACTAACAATATGGTTCTATGTGAAATAAAAGAATACCTGTCGCAACAATATATCTCAATGTATAATAAGAGTTACCTATTAAAACAACACATTTCGATATAACATAATAATTATTGCTACAATTTCATATTGATGTAATAAATTTAAGTTACTATTACAAGAAAAAAAACCTAGAGATGAAATAGTATATATATTACCTCCATTATTTTTTTTGTTGCAATAATACTTGTTGTACTATGTCTTTTATTGTGTCGATGATGGCTTGCCGAACATCAGGATGGACAACTGGTGGAGCAGGAACATATATCATGAATGGAGTCTCACGTTCTACAAAGGTAGAATGAAACTCCTCCAATGTCAGATTTCGTATGGTTGGTGGTAATAAAAAAGGGGATAGGCATTGATTGATAATTCGATCAGCTTGGTTTCATGTTACATTGCACAGAATCATACCATTTACGATTCTCTGATAGTCCTCTTTAGAGATTCGGCCAGAGAGGCGGAACCAAATCTCAGTGTCCGCAAATTCAGTTGGGGCAGTTGCCATGATGTTCAAGGCAACTTCTGGGTCAAAGACATGGACAGTAAAATGGTGTCCAACCATTGTTGTTGAGAGGGGGAGAAGAGAAGTTAAGATGTGTAAGAACAGAGAGAGAGACAGAGAGAGAGAGAGAGAGAGGGAGAGGGGGTAATGAATTCCATGCAATGCTGAAATTTTATGGAGAAAATATCTCAACCAACATTTCAGAATTCCATCAATACACCAGGCCATGTTTCATGTGCATGCTTCAGAGCTTTTTCATTTTAAGCGTCAAAACAACAACAGAGCAAAGACGTTAATTCTTTAGTTTGAGAAACAAATTTAACTTGTATTCAGAGGGGTTAAGGTGATCCAATGCTGATATTTTATAGAGAAAATATCTCAACCGACATTTCAGAATGCCATCAATCACTAAAAGAAAAAAAGACTCAATACAACAAAATAAGACGTTGCAATAACAACTAATGACATTGTAATAGGTGTTATTGCAACGATAAAAATGTCGATGCAAGCTCTTATAATAAACTCCAAGGCAATATGTTTATACAACGCTAGATTTCATTGCAATAAGTTCCACATATTGCAATGATTTATTTTGAAAATCTCGTTACAATAGGTGTTATTGCAATGACAAAAAAGTCGATACAAGCCGTTGTAATAAACTCTGAGGCAATAGGTTGAAAAAATCTCATTGCAATAGGTCGATTTTTTATAAAAAAAAATTAAAAATTAATAAATCGTTTTGTCAAATGATAATTTTTTCATTAACCCGTTTTGCAATTGAAATACCATATTTAGGAAATATACTAACAATATGGTTCTATGTGAAATAAAAGAATACCTGTTGCAACAATATATCTCAATGTATAATAAGAGTTACCTATTAAAACAACACATTTCGATATAACGTAATAATTATTGCTACAATTTCATATTGATGTAATAAATTTAAGTTACTATTACAACAAAAAAACCCTAGAGATGAAATAGTATATATATTACCTCCATTATTTTTTTTGTTGCAATAATACTTGTTGTATTATGTCTTTTATTGTGTTGATGATAGCTTGCCGAACATCAGGATGGACAACTGGTGGAGCAGGAACATATATCATGAATGGAGTCTCACGTTCTGCAAAGGTAGAATGAAACTCCTCCAATGTCAGATTTGGTATGGTTGGTGGTGGTAAAAAAGGGGACATGCGTTGATTGATAATTCAATCAGCTTGGTTTCATGTTACATTGCACAGAATCATACCATTTACGATTCTTTGATAGTTCTCTTTAGAGATTCGGCCAGAGAGGCGGAACCAAATCTCAGTGTCCGCAAATTCAGTTGGGGCAATTGCCATGATGTTCAAGGCAACTTCTGGGTCAAAGACATAGGCAGTAAAATGGTGTCCAACCATTGTCGTTGAGAAAGGGAGAAGAGAAGTTAAGATGTGTAAGAACAGAGAGAGAGAGAGAGAGAGAGAGAGAGAGAGGGTAATGAATTCCATGCAATGCTGATATTTTATAGAGAAAATATCCCAACCAACATTTCTAAATACCGTTAATACACCAGGCCATATTTCATGTGCATGCATCATAGCTTTTTCATTTTAAGCATCAAAACAACAACAGAGCAAAGACGTTGTTTCTTTAGTTTGAGAAACAAATTTAACTTGTATTCAGAGGGGTTAAAGTGATGCAATGCTAATATTTTGTAGAGAAAATATCCCAACAGACATTTCAGAATGCCATCAATCACTAAAAGAAAAAAGACTTAATACAACAAAATAAGTCGTTGCAATAACTACTAATGACATTGTAATAGGTGTTATTGCAACAATAAAAAAGTCGATGAAAGCCATTATAATAAACTTCGAGGCAATATGTTTATGCAATGCTCGATTCTCATTGCAATAAGTTCCACATATCGCAATTTATTTTGAAACTCTCGTTGCAATAGGTTTTATTGCAATGACAAAAAAGTCAATGGAAGTCGTTGAAATAAACTCTGAGGGAATAGGTTGAAAAAATCTTATTTCAATTGGTTGAATTTTTTATAAAAAAAATTAAAAAATAAATAAATCATTTTCTTAAATAATAATTTTTTCATTAACCTGTTTTGCAATTGAAAAACCATATTTAGGAACTATACTAACAATATGGTTCTTTGTGAAATACAAGAATACCTGTTGTAACAATATATCTCAATATATAATAAGAGTTACCTATTAAAACAACACATTTCGATATAACATAATAATTATTGCTACAATCTCATATTGATGTAATAAATTTAAGTTACTATTACAACAAAAAACAACCTAGAGATGCAATGGTACATATATTATCTCCATTATTTTTTGTTGTTGCAATAATACTTGTTGTACTATGTCTTTTATTGTGTTGATGATGGCTTGCCGAACATGGACAACTGGTGGAGCAGGAACATATATCATAGACGGAGTCTCACGTTCTACAAAGGCAGAATGAAACTCCTCCAATGTCAGATTTCGTATGGTTGGTGGTGGTAAAAAAGGGGACAGGCTTTGATTGATAATTCGATCAGCTCGGTTTCATGTTATATTGCACAAAATCATATCATTTACGATTCTCTGGTGGTCCTCTTTAGAGATTTGGCCAAAGAGGCTAAACCAAATCTCAATGTCCGCAAATTCAGTTGGGGCAATTGCCATGATGTTTAAGGCAACTTCTAGGTTGAAGACATGGACAGTAAAATGGTTGCAAACCATTGTCGTTGAGAGAGGGAGAAGAGAAGATAAGATGCGTAAGAAAGAGAGAGAGAGAGAGAGAGAGAGAGAGAGAGGGGTAATAAATTACATGCAATGTTGATATTCTATAGAGAAAATATCCCAGCCAACATTTCAGAATATCATCAATACACCAAGCCATGTTTCATGTGCATGCATCATAGCTTTTTCATTTTAAGCATCAAAATAAAAACAGATCAAAGACGTTGTTTCTTTAGTTTGAGAAACAAATTTAACTTGTATTAAGAGGGGTTAAGGTGATGCAATGCTGATATTTTATAGAGAAAATATCTTAACCGACATTTCAGAATGCCATTAATCACTAAAAGAAAAAAGACTTAATACAACAAAATAAGACGTTGCAATAACAACTAATGACATTGTAATAGGTGTTATTGCAACGATAAAAAAGTCCATGCAAGCCGTTATAATAAACTTTGAGGCAATATGTTTATGTGATGCTAGATTTTCGTTGCAATAAGTTCCACATATTGCAATTTATTTTGAAAATCTCGTTGCAATACGTGTTATTGCAACGACAAAAAATTCGATGCAAGCCGTTGTAATAAATTTCAAGGCAATAGGTTGAAAAAATATCAATGCAATAGGTTGATTTTTTTATCAAAAAAAATTAAAAAAGAAATAAATCATTTTCTTAAATAATAATTTTTTCATTAACCTGTTTTGCACTTCAAAAACCATATCTAAGAACTATACTAACAATATAGTTCGATGTGAAATAAAAAATTATCTATTGCAACAACATATCTCAATGTATAGTAAGAGTTACATATTACAACAACACATTTTGATGTAACATAATAATTATTGCTACAATCTTATATTAATATAATAAATTTAAGTTACTATTACAACTTAAAACAACCTAGAGATGCAATAGTGTGTGTGTTTGTATATATATATATATTACCTTCATTATTTTGTTTGATACAATGATACTTGTTGTATTACGTCTTTTTTCTTGTAGTGAATACACCAAGCCATGTTTCGTGTGCATGCATCATAGTTTTTTCATTTCAAGCGTTAAAACAAAAACAATGCAAATACGTTGTTTCTTTAGTTTGAGAAACAAATTTAACTTTTGTTTAGAGGCATGTGGAGCTACTTGAACTTGATGCAAGGTGTCACCATGGAATAGTAATTATCCTCACTTTAGGAGTTGAAACAAAAACAGAGGACAATAAGTTAGTTTCTTTAGATTGGTAAATAAATTAAAGGTGGATTCAGAATTCTAGTGTCATAGGCATGTGCTTCTTGTTAGAGCTACTGGATGCTTCGTCCACCAGTATCCAACCTCATTCCATGTCAGCAAAACAAAAACAGAGGAATATCAAGCTTTTATCGGGCTCAATCAACAACAAGCCCAATTCCATTTGCTCAAAAAATACAAAGCCCAATAACAACCATAAACTGTGTGAAAGGCAATGGGTCATAAAGTCACAGCACACCCTAACTTTGATGGACTGGGATAAAGATTTTGATTAAAGATTTGTTTTTCTTTTTTTCAAAATTAAAAATCAAATCAAAAATGAAAAAAAAAAAAAAAACACCAGACACTAAAAGGAATTGTGGACCTTTTAGTGTAATGGCTCATTTAAAAACAAGCTCAAAAAAATTTTCCAAGAAAAAAAAATCTAAAATATGATGGGCTTGTATTATAAATGATGCATTGAGCTTTGCTACATAATCGCCACATCATTTATAACCTCAAGAACTTTTTAACAACATCAATTTCACTTTAAAATCATTAATTATCATGATATTCTTCAGTAATTTTTATCACCATCACCCTTTAAGTTTTATAATTTTTTAGACAGCAATCGTTATTACTTAGAGAAAAGTTAAAGAATGTCTTAAGGACATTGCTTTAGAAAAAAAAAATAAAGGAATTTTTATATGAGAAAAGAAATAACAGCTTTTAATATTTCTCTTTAAAATTGTGTAAAAAAACAGTTTATTAGTGATTGCTCTAACGGCACCGGTTAACGAGACAAATACAACTAACATGATATTTTCGTACCAATAAAAGTAAGCAGCCTAATATATATAAAGTTAACTTCAATACATGATTTGTTGAATTTACTTCAAAATCTGTGTATTAAATGATTTATTTTAGTATCATATAAACTGTACTGTGTGAATACGATTCACGTAAGATACGATAGTAGCATATAAATTGGAGTCGTTTGAGGAGTTCCCTATTATAACAAGTTTGTTTCTTGAATTCTTTTAACGATAAATGATGCTGCATTTTTCTTGAAATGTCCAGCTTATCACTAATAGCCTTGAAAAGAACTCTGTTGTTCAGTTCCTCACAATGCAACAAAACATTTATTTCTTTTCTTTCCTTTTTCCTTAAATGGGAACATAGTACAGTACAAGTTAGAAATGCAAATTCATTACACGGAACGCAATTAGCAGCTGCAGTGTCATCAGCTTTCTTCTTGATAGTTCCATATCCATCCATGTATATAGAAGAAACTCCCATTACCAACAACGTAACGGGCCACCAGTTTCATATTTGCATAGAAGAATCAGACGGAAGTCACACAAGGACAGTCAGGTCAGACTCACAAGTCTTTGCTTGCCAAAGTAGAAGAGGCAATTCGGGTCAAACCAACAATTTGGTGATTAAGGTCCTCGAATATCTGAACCACCAACTCATCAACTACAGTCTCCTGTAAAGCCACAAAAAGAACAAGATGGACCATAAATCAAAGGTCGCATAATCAAAGAAATTATCCAGTTTGTGACCTATCAATCAATAGAACATAGCTGTTTTTCCATAGAGTTGATCTTGTATTTATTCTCTAGAATGAAGACTTCACTTTTGGAGTTGCACAAAAACAAAGACCTCAATGTGACGACTCTATATAATAAGCGAAGGTTTTTAGCTGATGTCAGCTCTCAGGAGAGAGATCTAGCAACCAGAGACCTTCATAGGAGTGCAAATGGAACACCTAATTCTAAATTATCTCTACAACATTTTTCTCATGATTTTTAATTCACCAAATTGATCAAAGTAGAGCACAGCAAGTAGTCATTTACTGTTCTGACATCATGAATGACAAGTGACCATCACATATAAAGTCTCTCATTTGTGAAGGTAAGATACAGGTCTTAACAGAGAAGAGATATATTCACATGGTGGGCCATTAATAGAAGCAGCCAAATCACTTCCACCAACATCCCAAAAACCACTCTCTGGCAGCATAAACCTGACACCATAGCTCAAACTGTTAGTTGCCCTTAGCAACTGTAAATGACAAAGATTATGGACCAAGATGACTCTAGCGCTGTAACGACAACATGATCTGCATCACCGAGTGCAGTGGCAAATTCATCTTTCAATTCTTCTAGACGTCTGTGAAAGAAAAAAGCTACCATAAGCAGAAAGTAAAATGAGTCATAATATGATAACTATGTTGACAGATGGACCTCTAGCACTAGCTCAAAGGGCCTTCGCTACTTGTGAAAAGAAAGGTGTAGTGGGAGGTCATGGGTTCAAGACCAACCTAGTGCTTAAGTAATTTAATCATTTGGAGAAAAGAAAAAAAAAAAAACGTTTTTGTTCCCATTCTCTGTGAGAATACGTGTAAGAATGAGGCTAGAATACCACCCATATAGCCTTGAATGGGAACCTTTGACGTGCTGCCTGAAGAACTGCACAGATTTCTATTGTATGGTGTGCGCATAATCATCATATATATGGCATCCACAAATTTACCTGCCAAAATTTGTATCACAGCTTTGGCAAATACTTTTCCAAAGGCCAAAGAGGCTTCAATGTGTATGTGCTTTAGCTTTCTATAGGTTGGTTATACATTAAGGGCAACCAGAGATCTAGAAATAAAATTATAACCTACCAGTGTGTAATCACTGCCACCGTGATAGTTGAGACGAATTGAGGATGCATGCCAATCATTAAGACTTGAGATTCCATAAGTAGTTATTCAGTAATGCTCATCAAATAGCTCCAAGTTTGGAGCCAACATCACACCACTGGAATACTCTGATCCAGTTGCTTGTCTCCTATGATTTAGCAAAGAACGTGCATCTAGATAAAATCATATAAGCAGCATTCATGAACTTCTTATACAGCATTGGAGTTGCAGCATACAGATATGAGGAAGCATTCCAGGGAGGAAAGCTTGAGTTTATAGTAGATTAATGGTAATGGGATTATGGGATTCACCATATTGTGGTGAGATGCCAGGCCTTAATCTTTGGAAAAGGGTTATATCACAATCCAAGACTCATACCATCTATGTGAATCAACAACGTGTAAGTTTAGTTATTTATCATTCATACATTCTTGTTTCTTATGCTTAATTACTCAAGGAATTCAAAAATTCTAACTAGATGCTCATGCTGATAAACAAAAAATGAACTTTGAATGAATTGGACCTTTGTAAATAAAATTATTAGTATTTGTCAAAAAATTTCTTTGTTTGACTTAGTAAATTGCTGAATTTGAATAGATACTGCAAACTATTCACCCTCGTCATATAGACTGAACAGATGAACACTATCAACTCAAAAATTCTGTATGCTTAAACCTCTATGATTGGTTAGTTAGATTTGAGAGGAACTTGAATAGTAATATACATATAAGACCATAGCACAAATTTGGGTTAGCCATGAATTGTGTAACTAGTGTTATTTATATATTTGGTAAGAAATCTTAATTTGAGGTTTTTGGCTTTTTGCACTGGAAGTATAGTTAACTGGACCAAATCCTTGGGTTTCCAAGCACCCCTATACAAGCCTTATCACATACAAGAATTATGTACTTGCACAGAGAAATTAGAAATAAAACTATCAATTCCCCAGAAGTAGATTTAATGGATTCCTAATGTTCAGAGCATAGATTTAATCAGTCTAAACTGTGCCTACGAAATTACAGTCTTGTAATATTAGTTTCCATGCATAAAAAGCTTATCAATCAACAGATTCAACACGCATTATCTTGAAAGATGTCAACATGCTCCCAGTCCAGATCGGTTACTACAGCTATGTTAGGTGATAATCCCAAGAAACAACGATCATATTCATCAGCCTACCCTGAAGATAAAGAGCATGAGTATAAAGTTGCAATAGTCTAGAAACAAACAGAAAAAGTTGCACTGATCATATCTGTACTGTCAGTACAGAAATGTGGAGTGGGATCCAGTAATGATGATGAAATACCAATCCTTTTTCATTAATAAATTGCTTCATCTTTACACACAGAGATTCCATTATTTGACAAATGAAAATTTTGAAATTTTCTATGTTCAGGCAGAAACCGTGAAACAAAATTCTTCATCAACTCATACAAGAAGAAAAAAATCATTCTCACAATAACTTTATTAGAGTTAGCATTCTTATATGCAATGTTAATGTTCATACGATAAGCAAAAAATTTCATAGACATCATGAAAGTGTATAGGGTCCTCTAGTACAGAATTTTGACCACCACCTGAAATAATATTTCCTTCTGGAAACTACAAAAGAATAGCCAGCGTCTAGTGATATCATGAAAAGTGTTTCAACTACAGAAAACAAGCCAATCGACTAATGGAACCAAATGCAAATGTTCGAAGAAAAGGAGAAAGCATTAAGAGGACTCATCAGAGCATATGGCCAAACAATAAAAGATACCTATAGGTAAAATTCAGCTCTACTGCAGAGCTGAATGTAAAGTGGATACCTGTGGCACATGTGCTCCAATTACAGCTGTAAGATCATCACCCATTGCTTTCAAAACATAAGCCAGCATACTTGATGTTGTACCCTTGCCTGCAAAAACAATAATGTGCATACTCCTTTCAAGGAAAACAAAGATTAATAAGTGTGGTAACTTACTAAATAGGACAGAAAAAACATGCTAGCTTGTGTTCTTGTTAATAACATCTCACTATCAGAAGCATACTCAAGCAGAATAAAACATGCCAGTTGCTCAACTCAACTTATTTGTAGTATTGAAAGTTTGTTGTTGGAAATTTAAGAAAGCTATTATTAACACTTAATTGAGACAGGAAGATTCAATATAAATATTTAATAAAAGTGATTGATTAAACTTACATTCACAAACCCATTGAGTCTGTGTGTAAACTAACCAATTAAAAAAAAAACTAAAACAATAATGATAGTTCCAATGTTTACACTTTTAAGTGCATTCTTGGTCTCCGATTACAATGGAAACAAAGGCAATATTTAAGCTAATCTTCATAACTTGGTTGATTCAGTACAAAAGAAAATCTATGGCTCTAGATCCACAAATAATTAACAAAGCAGCAGTACATTATATATTATGGTGTAATAGAATAGAGAACAACTACTCAAAAGTCCTATATTAAACGTACAAACTGAGCTACAACTTACAACATCAATTCTAGAGTTTAGAGAAGTCTGTATAAATTACAATCTGCATGAACTACTGAACTGAAGCCTATAATATGATTACCGTGGCTACCACTACCAGCAATAAGCTTGTAGCACTCCATTAGCCTTGCCAGCCAATAATCCCGTTTGTGTCTGTAAATAAGGGAAAATCAAGTAAACCAATGCATTATATTTCATAAATCAAACATTAAAAAATTCCATCATCTGCCTAGTGAAACAAACAGTTAGACTATTTGAACTAAAAAGTCAACCAATCTATGAATGCCTAACACAAGGAAGTACTTTTTGTTATTTTGGATTGTTAAGATACACATGCACCTGGTGGGTCTTAAACCCACGACCTCACTGGTCCACCTAGCACTTGCAAGGGGAGGAGGTGCCTGTCGAGCTAGAGAATAGAGATCATTGGCAACATTGGAAAGTACTTTTATAGATCTAATGAGGAAATTTCAAAGCAACTTTTACTTTCGAAAGCAGATCATAGGATTATAAATGTGAATACGTTGAAAAAGAGCCAAAGTACTTACACAGCAAAAATAAAAAAGAATTGTAGCAAAAAAAAAATGCCAAATTTTACAGATTGACGTACTCACAGGCACTCCAGCAGACTTTGCATGCAGAATCTCCACATTGTCTTGAGGAATAGCACTTGAAACAACAATCGCATTAGGTAATCTTGACCCATCACTCCCTTTAAAATTCAAACCTGAATGACTCATAGGCCGTCCATGTGGCTGCTCCATTTAATACCTGAGCCACTAACCTCAAAACCCTATAAACAATTCACACTAATAATATTCAAATCCTAAGAAATATTCACTTGTAACACCTTAAAATTAACAAGCAACACAATTAGACCCCATCAAACATGTTTCTACCAATGACAAGATTTTTGACAATGTAATGAATAAATTTGGTTTCTGAAAACAAATTCATTTGAATTGTACAACAAACTGAACAAAACAAAAACAAAATTCCATCTATTTTATTTGGGCATAAGATGGGATATAAAATTTTCAATCTTTAAGCTTTCACTATCCAGTACCAAGGTCCAAGACACAAAGAATTTTACTCTACTACTTATCAAAAAAAAAAAAATTACTCTACTAAACACAAAATGATTCTATGCCTTTAGTTTAAGTTGAAACAAAATCTGATGGAAAACAAAGGGAGTTGGACAAAGATAGTACTGGAAAATTCACAGCAATGGATTCTCCAGGGAAAGTGATAGACAGGTCATTTGGAAGATCCGTTTTATCTTGAACTTCCATTTTGACACACAACAGTAACATTTTGAGATGCGCTTGTTTGGCCAGGAATCTCCTCTGTAATGTAGCTTGTAATGCAAGTGTACTCCTTTGAGGGCTGCTAGAATTTAGGCGATACTTTTCCTTTTTCAAGGTAGAGATTTATGTTTGAGATAAATATTTGTATGGGAATGTGCTTTAAGGGGTTGTTTGGAATGGGGAATATGTTTCTATTGCTAACTTACCACAAATTTGTTGGCTTTATGCCACATGAATACTGAATATGTTTTAGGCTGATCATGTAATTTATCATGGGAAGGAGTTTTTAACTGCTGACTCCTTTATTCAATTTCTATGCTATATCCAGTTAAACTTTTAATTATTTCTTATGATAGTAGGATTGAGCTTTGAAATATACTTGTAACATTGAGTAGAATCTCAATCCAACATCAAGGAATAGTTTGTGTTGATTGCAGAAAAATGATTTGCATAAGCAGATCTTCATTGAAAAACACATGCATGCTAACCTTGTCACCGGTAAGATACAACAATGATAAAATATTAATCCAAGAAGCAAAATGTGATAAGTGGGCTTTATTGTTTAAGAATATTAATGAACACGAATTCTTCTATGTTGTGTATTCTGCGTTTATTTTGACATTGTCACAACTTAAATCGCATCCGCATGCTTGCCTGCTTCCCAAGCCATCACCTGTTTGGAAGAAGATAAGAGGCAAAACAAATGCAATGCCACAAGACTAGGAAAGTTAACTTCATCAAAAGAGGACCAGCTGGTGAGAATGTTTTATTCTTTTGGAGCCATCAACTGTTGGGTAACTAAACGTGAGTTGTCAATGACATACTAGAGTAAATCTCAATTTTTGAAGATAGCAGCCCAATGAGCAATACTAAATTCAGCTAGACTTGTTCACTTTAAGAGATAACACATTGTTTTCAAAAAAGTGAAGTAGTTATTTAAATTGTTTTAGAAGAGAATTCATTTATCCTAGACCTTCAACAACCAAGCAAATCTGCAGCATAAGCAGGGATGTAAGCCTAACTGAATTGTTTGGATATAGTTTATGGACTAACATACTATACTAATACTAGCATTCATTGTGCAAAGATAGGTTAGCAGACCGAATTGCAGATTTTTTTTTTTGGTGGTAGTTTTTACAAAATTATGTCGATCCCACCCTCTAGGCAAGTGTGATCCCTTAACTAGCTAATATTAGTAGACTCTGTTTTTTAATTCACTGTCAATAGAGAGCAAAAGTAGCATATCTATGCTTCATGCATACTTCAGAAGCTTACCAACTGATATAAGAATTTCAACTGTACTGTAGGTTTCACCAGCCTTCCTCAGATAGTTACTTGATGCAGCTCTGAAAAGATCCCCAATTACTTGAGAGAATTACAGATTGTTTAGGTACAAGGTGAGGAGATATTTGGAAAACAAAAAGTGGCATGCTTAAAAGGCAAAGTGCACACACAACAGGCATGCATTCACACAATAAAAACTGCACGCATATCTACAAATACAAGAGTCCTCTACCTTAAAAATTCAGTTAGAAGCACACTAGCTTGGGAATGAGACAAGGCACTTGCACTAGCATCTGGATGATGTCTACATCTTGTATCTACCAAAACTGCAACTAGTATTGCAAAGTTGATTACATTTTTTAACACAGAGCAACCAAAAAAGCATCACATAGAAAATTTTCAAGTGACAGGTAACACCCCCCCCCCCCCCCCCCAAAAAAAAAAAAGAACAAGAAAAGAAGAAGATTATGATCTAGTTCTGCAGAGCACTGGAAATAATTGATGCAAACTGGTGTGAGGAGAAGAAAACAAACACATGAATGATAAAATCTTACAGAGAAATGAACTAGTTCTTGGTTATATCTAAAAATTCAAGAGTTAGAATTACCTTTTGAATGAACTAGTTCTTGGTTTTATCTAAAAAGTCAAGACTTAGAATTACAGGTCAAACGGTTGTGGTTTCCCAGCATCCATGAGCAGAATATCTCCTAGCAATACTCAAAACTTGTTTTGGTGGAAAGAAATCCCTGCATAACCTGCAGCAGCAGCGATCTCCCAATTTGGATCTCTGCCATTATACAGCACCCTGCTTAACAAAACTGTCAGCAGATTAGACTTAAAAGTGAGGTCTTGGAAGGATTGTCAAGTTTAAAAATCATGCCTTACCAAGTCAAGAAGATGCCACCGAGCATGCAATCTTTGCTGCTTCAGCCTCACTGCCTACACCTGTCACAGACACCTACCTATCCAAGGTAGAATGTATAGGTTGGTCACTTCTCTAAAATCATGGCATATTGCTGAGTTTGAAATCAAAATTACATCACAAAATTTTTTCTTTTAATTTATTTGTAAGTTACCTACATACCCAAAGGATCACCCATGATGGCACTACCTCACCCTCCAACCCATTATGATGGGAGGAGGAAGTGCCATTTGAACTAGAATAAGTCAGTAAGATAAGCTTCAAATTTCTGCGTTCTCATTCTTTGTGAAAGAATTATACTTGTCCATAATATATTTATATTTTTTTAAATATAATGAATAGGAGGATACTGCTTCATAAATGTGATCGTTGTTCCCCCTTGCATTGCTCCTCTTAAGAGATTTGTCCACTGCTCAAATATGTGATTAAAATGCAATAACACAATTATTAAAATCAATAATTTGGGTGGATCATCCCAGAACCTTTTGCCATTCCCCCAACTCTCACTGTTCTGTTCTCCCTCCAACCTGAGGAATTTATCACCTCTTAAAGGTCTGTCTGTTTGCTGGGAAGTTGATTTCCAAGAGTAATAAATTTGAAGAATTCTAATTTTCTGGGTGCAAGTTCTATTAAATTGAGACAAGGCTATTGTATACATCCAACAAAATTTTCTACAGAAAAAGAATTTCAATTTGTTTACTGATCTTTACTTGTTAACAAGTATAATAAAATACAGCCAATTGCCAAATCAAACCATTTACTTTTAACATTGCTTGTCCATATCTAACCTCGGGCGACTCACCAGTTATGCATTAGAAATCAAGCAACCAATCTAAGAGTTGCTCCTGTTTTGGGCCTTTGATCCAGTATCTTGATTCAATGCATCATCAAAGCAAGTAGCACAATTAACCCAATATATGCATAGTACTGACAATTATCGGTCTAAATTTGTCAAGGTAACATATATACACGTAGAAAACAAGTACCTCAGCAAGCGTGCGGGCACATTCTATCATGTCGTGATATCAATTAGCTACATAACATAAGACACAGTTCAGGCATGATACTCTGGCATACCGTTTTTTGAAAGATGTCCGTTAATGCTTTCTTGCAGTATAACACTGGTGCTGCGGCAACCCCATTTGTAGTAATCGCCCTCCCCTGTAAATTGATTTGGACATGAAAAAGTATCTCCAGTCAAATCCTTTCCTAACAATATTGTTTGGATTTTTTTGCTGTTTATGAAAAAACGCCGTTAAAATTTATCCGAATGCACACACAAGTCAAGAAAAAAACTTTAAAACCATAAACAACCGGAAAATATATGAAAATAGCATTGGCGAGTATTTTTAATTCCCTCTGACACTGTGATAGTGATGAAATAGTACAGAGTTTCGTTCTTTAACTCGACTCACTTTTATTCAACAGAGAGAGTCAAGGGAAATTGAGTGATACTAACCTTTGGTGCACTTCTTAGCGGTGGTGGTTGAGGCCCAAGGGTAGTAAAGAAGCTTGATCCAACGTGCATAAATGAATCAAGTCACTCGTGAAGGACTCGGACTTGATAAAAAACTTGTTCAGGTCTATTTGTTTGTTAATAAATAAGTCAAGTTTGGGTCTTAGTTTTAGGCACGTCAAATAAACAAGTCAAGCCTGAGTAAAAAAATTTGTTCAGGAACAGGTTCGTGAGCTATTAGGCTTAATACAAAACAATTCAAGCGTAAACTCATTTATAAGTTTATATGTGTTAACTAAATATACTCATTACACATATTTTAATAATGACACGACTAAAACAGGATCATTACTCATTTCCTTAATTTTTTCCTTCCTTCTACATAGACCAAGAATCACTTTAGACTATAGTTACCGTAACGGCACAAGTTGATCCATAGCCCAAGATGTTAGGACTATGGCCCAATAAGCTCAAAACAATAAATTTGATAGAGAGTACGTTTGAAATTGAACGTTAAACGGGTTAAGTATTAGTTACAGTGGATTAGCTTACTACATGAATTATTAATTAAAGCGGATTGAAAAGAAAAACACTCATTGGTCAAGCCCGATAATGGTATGTTCTTGTATAGATATCTCCCAAACTTATACAGATATTCAAGTTCTTGGTTATAAAGTTTCCTCCCTCTTTTTTTCTGATCCCCTTTCTATAATGGAATCATTTCCCTTTTATACTTCATTCCCTTCTTTCATTTTGGCCTTCCATGTGTAGATCAGACAGATAATATCCTTGATACTTTTCCCATCAGCACCTTCTCGAAATCTTTGTGGGTAGTTGCGAGGCTAGAAGTCATTGTTCATGTATCACTTTCACATTAATGTGGCCAGTTGTTCAGGTGCAGAGCATTCAATGCAGTTATAGCAGCTTTCTTCCCAGATATTTCTCAATTCTCCGTTGACTCACCTCTCTCTGAAGCTTATCCTTCTAATCACGATTGCCCATTGCCCAGTACTTGATGGGTGGTCGAACGTTAGGTTTTCACTTTGTTTCCCAAGGAGGTTGTCTCCTAGAACAACCTAACCTGTTTGTCGCGACCAACTCTTATACTCAACCCGATAACCTTCTTGCCTTTATTGACACTTGTTTGTCCTTGAGCTCTTTGATGTCCTTGGGTGTGGCCCACGACCCAATACCCCTACTCGGTTCTTTTATCCCCACAATTACATTTAAAAATTAATTAATTAAGTGGGTCACATATGATTCATTTAAATTAATTAATTAATTATGAAACATAATAGTATTTTCTTATTCATAATAGTTACAAACAATTATTTTTCTAGTTTTTCACCACCTAATGTAAATGTAAAAATTATATTTTGAATAATTGCTAAAGGTGTAGATAATGAATGGTGAAGGAATGAACTTAATTCAATGTCAAAATAAGGGCACAGCAGGCTGTGTGGAATCTATGCAATTGGCCTGAAATGTTTAAGGTAGACAAGGGGGGGCCATCTCCCCCCACAAAACATTTTTTAAAAACTTTGTATTGTATGTATATTTTGTAGTTTTTTTAAATATTCGACCTTCAAATCAATATTTGGTCCCTTCAAAAAATAAAGCTGGCCCCTATAAAAAAGAATTAAACAACTAGTTGTTGGACTCCAAAAAATAGTTGTTAAGAACAACAAACTATCCACCTTGTAACAAAAATAGTTTTTAATTTCAAAATTTAAGTTTTTTCCTCTCTTAATTGGTTAGTTTTGGTTGTTGAGTTCAAATAGTAAGTTTTTAATAAAATAAATTTTCTCTTAAAGTTGTCTTATTTTATTTGGGAACTACGTCTTTTTGTTGATTTTGTTAAGTTTCAAATTGTTTGTCAACACTTAATTAGTTAGTCACAAAAAAACATTAAATGAAAAAAAAAAAAAAAAACTTCACTGAGGATATGTAATGTTGGGGAGTGACAATACTTAAAAAACAATTTTCTCTTGGATACACACACATATAATTTTTATTAATTAATTTTCAATTTGGGACTAATTTTTTTATTGTTTTTGTTTTTTGTTAAGTTTCCAATTGTTTTTCAATGCTTGATATAGGCTAAAAATGTTAAATGAAAAAAAATAGAGGATAATCTAGTGTTAGGGGGTAAAATGTAGTGGCGTAAATGTATGTATGAATATTTAATTCAGCCCCCCAAATTAAAATTTCTGACTACGCCCTAAGGGTAGATATCATCAACATGTACAAGTACAACGCCAAGAGGCAAAATACTAATTATTACACTTTAAAATTGTCATAAAAAAGACAAACACTTCTGTCAATCATGTAGTTATGAGTCCAAATAGATAATCAACATGAGGACAAGAATATGTACAAACTTTTATAACTAGGAAACGAAGAAAAACATGCTTTCTATTTTAAAATAGAGGTTTTAATGATAATATTTTTCATGATAGCAAGATTGATTCCTAGATTATTATGCAACAGATTTAGAAAAATTAATGATCATTATATGCTGATATAAATTAATAAGGTAGATTCCAAAAATATAATTCATTTTTCTTAATTGTTTAAATATTTTTACTACTTTTATATCACATCTTTGCTTAGTTAAATTATGTTGCTTAGCTTTATTTAATTTCAAAACAACCAATTTTTATTAAACTAGAATAGGATTAATTTGGTTAAAGATTTAAATAATTTTTTTACGTTCATACAAGTATTTGTGGGTTCGATTTCGTTCTTGTCAAACTATACTTCTGTACGGTTCGTGCACTTATAATTACTTTAAAATTTCACAACAAGTTTTTTGCACCATTGCTGAGGACTGACTTCTATTAAATTGTTGCATGACCATGACGTGATTAGTGGCACAAAAACATCTCGTAAGTTTCAATTGTTCATTATAATTATAACTCTTCGAGATTTTTACATTCAGCAAAATGATATTGTGACTAACTTTTATTAACTTGTTGCATACCACCACTTGATTAGTGGTCAAATCAATTGGTAAATCTTTTTAATACAGCAACGTAGGGACTAATTTTACTTGTATGGTAACCTTCGGGAATTACCTCGTAGGATTGAAACCCCTAAATTATTTTAAAATAAAAATAAAAAGCCTAGGGGTGTTTTAGTAACTATACAAGAGCTACCCTTTCTGAGGGAAAAAAAAACAACTAAACCCTAACACAAAAAAACCCTAAACCCTATCTTCGCTATAAAATAGCCCAAAAGGGACACATATTCAACATCGCCACTCTCTCGCACTTGGAAAGCACAATAGCCAGTGCTTAGCTCTCATCTCTCGTCTTAGCAATGGGTTTTCCTCGTGGCCGTAGCGGTGGATTCAGGGGGGGCAGAGGTGATGGAGGAGGTAGAGGAGGCAGAGGAGGGAGAGGAGGTGGAGGTGGAAGATTCGGTGACAGAGGAAGTGCCATGAAAGTGCGCGGCGGCGGACGTGGTGGCCGAGGTTTTGGTGGTGGTGGTGGTGGTGGAAGAGGCCGAGGTGGTGGTAGAGGTGGTGGAATGAAAGGTGGAAATAAGGTGGTGGTTGAGCCTCATAGACATGGAGGCGTGTTCATTGCTAAGGGTAAAGAAGATGCTATTGTTACTAAGAATTTGGTCCCTGGTGAAGCTGTCTACAACGAGAAAAGGATCTCTATCCAGGTCAATATCTATGTGCTTGATGTTTATTCTTTCTGTTCATTGTTGGGTAAATTTACTATCTTTATGTTTTAAATGTGTGTTTGGATTTAATATTTTTTGATTTTTTGAGGTGGGTATACCTAGAAATGATGAGCTTAGCTGAAAATGTTTTACTTTTTGGTCTTTTTGAGCTTATTTTGACGAATATTTTTGTGTTCATAGTGGTAAATATATTTGTGTTTTAAAGGATCTCTATCAACTAAATGTGCTTGGCATTCATTTTTTGTGTTCATTGTTTCGTAAAAATATCATCTTTATGATTTGAAAGAGTGTTTGGATTAAAAATTTTCTGATTTGTTGTAAGTGGGCATGTCTAGAAAAAAATGAGCTTAGCTAAAAAGTTAATTTTTTTGGACTTTTTGAGCTTATAGTGGTAGTTATATATTAGTTATGTTTGGGCTTTAAGAATTCTCGTTTTGCTTTTACAGAATGAAGATGGAACAAAAGTTGAATACAGGGTTTGGAATCCGTTTCGTTCAAAGTTGGCTGCTGCTATTCTTGGTGGGGTTGATGAAATATGGATTGTGAGTGTGTTTTACTTCTCAATTTCATTTCATTTTTGTGCTTCATATGTCTTTCTTTCATTATGATTATTAAATCTATGAATAATTGAACTCTTTTTCCTCTGTTTATGTTTTGATATTGTAATGAAGAAACCTGGTGCACGGGTGCTTTACCTTGGGGCTGCTTCTGGAACCACAGTCTCTCATGTGTCTGACATTGTTGGTCCTGTGAGTAGTTATTACGAAAAATGTGGTCTTTACAGACTTGTTTACTGGAAAGTGTTGCTTATAGTTAATAAATTGTTGTATTTTTATTGTAGACTGGAGTGGTTTATGCAGTGGAATTTTCTCATAGAAGTGGTAGAGACTTGGTTAACATGGCAAAGAAGCGTACTAATGTTATCCCAATCATTGAAGATGCCAGACATCCTTCCAAGTATCGAATGCTGGTTGGCATGGTGGATGTGATATTTTCTGATGTTGCTCAACCAGATCAGGTTTGTTTTCATAGTCTTCATTCTTTAATGGGAATTTCAAGTACACTAATTTCTCATGGGACTTTGAGATATTTTATAATTTTAATTGATTGGTATCTGAATAATACTTTTGTTATCTTATTTTGTATCTTGTCTTATATCATAATGTATATGATGATTTACTTGGATTCCCCTTCAAGACATAATGGGTGATGAAAGACCGAGTTTCTGATGCTTTAATTAAGTCAATTCTTGTTTATTGTAATAATAAATTGTCAAATATATAAATTTCTGGTGTTTTTATCTTGTTTGCATCGTGAGCTGATGAAGAGTTACTCAGGTTTCACTTCATAATTTGATTCGTCATGAAGCTTGAGTTCAGATAATTTAAAGAAGTTTTTTTTTAAGAACTCTCTCTCTCTCTCTCTCTCTCTCTATTATACGCACACAATCGGTTTCAATTTTTATTTTTTTTAATCATTTAATGTTTTTGATTGAATTTCACTTATCTTCCATATTCTGATGAAAGTTGATCTTTAGACCCGGGGCAAAGTTTGGGCCTTGTCTATATCATTTAGATGAACATTTATTGCTACATTTTCTTGTACTTTTATTATCTCCTAGTTACATTTTTTTTTGAATTATCTCATTTCGTATTTTGTCATATATCATAATGCATGTGATGAGTTACTCGGATTCCCCTTCAAGACATAACGGGTGATGAAAGACCGAGTTTCTGATGCTTTAATTAAGTCAATTCTTGTTTATTGTAATAATAAATTGTCAAATATATAAATTTCTGTTGTTTTATCTTGTTTGCATCATGAGCTGTGAAGAGTTACTCGGGTTTCACCTCATAATTTTATTTGTGATGAAGCTCAAGTTCAGATACTCCAATGAAGTTTTTTTTTTAAGAACTCTCTCTCTCTCTCTCTCTCTCTCTCTCTCTACTTTATACACACATAATCTGTTTCAATTTTTTATTTTTTTTAATCATTTAATTGTTTTGATTGAATATCACTTATGTTCCTTATTCTGCTCAAAGATGATCTTTAGACACGGGGCATGGTTTGGGCCTTGTCTATATCGTTTAGATGAATATTTATTGCTACATTTTCTTTTACTCGTACATAGATTCTTTTACTTATACTTTCACTTTTTGTATCTTGTTTTTTATATGATGATGCATATGACGAGTTACTCGTATTCCCCTTCAAGACATCAGGGGTGATGCAAGCCCGAGTTTCAGATGCTGTTATTAAGTCATCTCCTTATTTATTGTTATAATATATGCTCAAATATATAATTTTACGATCTATTTATCTCGTTTTCATCATGAGCATATAATGAGTTACTCGGGTTTCCCTTCATGATGTTATACATGATGCCAGCTCAAGTTAAAATACTCTAATGAAGATGATAAGGAAGACCGATATTGTCAATATATCCTTCAGTATGCTTTATCTGGTTTTTGCCTTTTACTATCTTTGCAGGCAAGGATTCTAGCTTTGAATGCATCATATTTTCTGAAGGCTGAAGGTCATTTTGTAATTTCAATCAAGGTTTGTATATATTCCTTTTCTTATGTTGGTGATCTAATTGGACTTATATATTCTACATGACTGACAGAAGGTGTTTTAATAGTCTTTTTGTGTCAAATTTAAGACTATGTCAAATTTTAAAGTGTAACAAGTAGAAATTTGGTTTTTGGTGTTGTACATGTTGATGATATCTACCTTAATATTTCAGGCCAACTGCATAGATTCCACACAGCCTGCTGAGGCCGTATTTCAGAGTGAAGTGAATAAGCTAAAGCAGGATCAGTTCAGGCCATCTGAACAAGTTACTCTTGAACCCTATGAGCGTGATCATGCTTGTGTGGTTGGTGGCTACCGTGTTGCCAAAAAATCAAAATCAGCATCCTAGAAGAATGTAGGCCATCTAAATTATGTTGTTCAAAACCAGTATATTAGCAGTATGTAGGCCATCTAAGTTTTGTTGATCATGTTGTATTGTATGTTTGAATTGTACCTGTTTGTGCACTATGGCATTGGCCTGTTCCTTGTTATGTGAAGACTATTGGAGAGCACAATTTTGTTAAATGCAGTATAGTTCTTATTTTCAGTTAAATTACAATCCGAAAGCTAAAAGAAAATTTCTTTTCACATATTGAATTGATAAAATTTGACTAAATTCGATTGAACACAAATTTGGGCCAAAAAGAATTGGAACCAATTCAATTTCTAAGTTAAGATCGAAGTTCACAATCTCATGCTAATATAGAACTATACTTTTTTCATCAAACCTGGTTTTGGTCCTAAAGCAAAATAAACCCATTTCTAGCTTAGCCAGAAGTCTTTACAAAGTCCCCGCTCTAAGCGTAAGGTTAGACCAGTTGGGCCAACTCAGATCAAGATGTGTTCTTTCCATTTTTACAATTTAAACCATTTTAGGGGTTATTTATTTATATATTGGTTTTATAAATCTTTTCTAGTAAGGATTATATCTCGAGTGAATTGCAATGTGAAACTGCTGAAGTTGTTTATCATCCTACAAAATAGCTTAAGATACAAATACAATCATTCAAAAACTGTCAGCATGCTAAAGGAAGTATTTTTGCTGAAGGGTTTCATCATTCATGCTTCTAGCTTTGACATATAATAAGATTTCAATGTAAAAGGTCCGACATTCTAGGCCAGTATGACACTCTGAACTACTGTTTTAAGGCATAAGTATTAGAAGCATTGACCAGGAAGACAACATATAAAACAATAATGGTGGAATTGTAATTTGTAAACCATTAAACTTGAACTTCAATTGGATTGGGATTGAATTATCGGATAATTCAATGTTAGCCATGACCTTTATCATGCTTGAATCCAATTTCCATCCAATGACAATTTTTGCAAAATTTTCGTACAAATAGCCACCACCCTCTTTTATATCCAATTATTGTGCTAAAAGTCATTAGTTGAGCATCCAAGCACCGGTCAACTGTCAATCCTACTGATATATCTAGTGCATTGAGCCATACCAAAATATAAAATAAAAGTATTAAGAATGAAAGACAAACTTCAATCAAAGTTTAGGGGCAATATAATATCTTTGCCTCTTCTTTTTCCCCAACATTTTATATAAAACAGATAATTAGATGATAAAGATTTCTTGAAATTTATATCTTTTCTCTAATTTTTGGCTAAATCTAAACAAACGTGAGACACAGAAAAAATATAATATGCTATTAGGGAGAAAAATCGAATCCAAAGATGGCTTATCAAGTCTAAAAGGAATGTCATCAAATATATGAAGGAACAAGGCATAAATTTGTAGTTGCTAACAAGAGTAAGGAGCTCGGGTACGATGTCTATCTTACTTTAATGGAAGTCTATCACAACAACTTTCATAGTGGATTTGATTAGTTGAGCTTTGACTCAAAAGCATTTTTTCTTTACGTGAACAAATCCTTGTCTTTGTGTGTGCAAGTTGTTCATTTGAAGTTTATTATGTGCTTGACTATCCATGATGCACATTATGTATAAAATTGATTAATTAATTATCTTGACTTAATAATTGAATAAATTATTAAAATTGGTAGTAAGCCATATTAAGGGTCTAAACAAAATTTTCAATTTTAGATTTTGGAATTTAGTTGAACTTTAATTTGGTTTTTGAGAGTTAATTTAGTTGAAAATGAAAATTTAAGCTCAATAATGTAAATTGTAATCTTTTGATGAAACTTGGACTTAAATAGTTAATTAAATGATTTTTCTTATAAGGTTTGACAATACTTTTGAACATATTGACTGATGATATCTTTAAGTCCTTAAAACAACAAGAAAATTCTTAACTATTCAAATTAAAACTACCTGGATACCAACCAAGTCGTTTATTTTTCGTAAAATGCTGGATATTTTTCCCACTGGGGTACATTTCTTGTCTCATTATAGTCTAGATGTTGTTTTTTATTTTTCTTTGGCTATATATTATATCCTTATGAATTACCATTTGAAAAAAAAAAAAAAAACTTGCATATATTTACCTGTTCTTGAATTCATTATTAAGTCTCCAACTTTATTAATTTCTATCAGCCTATCATTTTGTAATCCAAATATGATTTTACCACGTCTGACGGCTGACATATCACAACATTGCATACAGAAATGGGAAATTTGCTCTTAACATATTAAAATATGTTTGTAAAAAATGTAAATCTTAAGACAGAAATGGGAAATAAATAATCTTTACCCATTTTCAACAATTTCAGCTAAGCGTACAACATACATTCAAACTAGATCTAGTTTGAGAGATAACATGCAGGACCCTTTAAACTTAAACACTTGCAACATGCATATCCAATTACGCAAGATACTGCTAATTCCAGCTATGAAATTTGGTGTATTATAATGCAACACTAAACATGATTCACCAAACAACATTAACATGCAATGTTTAAGGGGGATATTAGAAGGGCAGGAAATCCGTGGCTTACTATAGAACGTAGAAGTAGGAGAAGCCAAATAATATGATATCTAAAACCGGAAAATTCTTAAGTACTCTTAGAATATGGAAAAATGATTCTTCATTCTCTCACATTCATGATAGACCTCATCATGAATTTAATGAGTAAACCCTACCATAAATGTGAAAAGAGAGAGTATCATTTTCCGTACTTCAGAATTACCTAAGAATCACTCCTTGAAATCACAGGTTGAACACTGTTAAGAACCATGGTCGCACCAAGGAGGAATGCTAGGTGAGAGACAGCTTCTTGTAACTCTGTACTGCTTGTAAATATGACAGCAAAATGTCTTTAGTAGTCAGGATAACAACCATGAAAAAATCCCAACAAGGAGAGACTGAAAGACTGTCACATAAACAGAGTATTTGACAGCTCTTGGATGCCCAACCCGAGCTCATTGGAAACTTGGACACTGCCACCGGGGAAAGAAAAAAAATTAGCTATAGAGTAAAAGAAATTTTTAATAAGGGAAGGACAATTACCCAGTAAAATAATAAATGTAAGAATGAAAACACAACAAGGATAGACCAAACGCAAGCATTGATTAATATGCTAGACAAGTAGGCTCATGAATTAATAATTCACTTAATTTGTATTGATATTATTCTTAGTTGAGAAAGAAAAGAAAATTTTACCAAACATAGTAATCATGTTAACTTTAATTTTACAGGAAATATCAGTGTATGTAGCTGAAGCAGGTTTAAATTTGATTTGATTTTTTTTTTTTTTCAAATGTAGTTATTTTGGTCAATTTTGAATACTTGGAATTTAAATGCATTAGGATTATGATTGTTTCAAGTGAAGAGAGACATTTTCCAAAATTTTCATTCAACCACCCCCCTGTTGGTGCATCTTCACATTTTGAATTTATATTGATCCTTTTTTTTTTTTTGGTACAACGGAGAAATTCATTCAACTAAAGAACATAACCAGAAACAATAGGGGTAGGACAAAGCCTGGAAAAGCCGTGGCCATAAAGGTCCGAAAGAAATACATCCAAATTGCGAGGGGGGGGGGGGGGGGGGGGGATGGGGGGCATTATGATACAAAATATCAGCATCAAGCTTAGTTCCTAGTCTGGCAAGACCATCAACGCATTGATTAGCCTCTCTGTAGCAATGTGTCACCTTAACTTGGGGCACTTGGGAAATTAAAAGCTTGCAATTCGCCACAAGAGAGGAGTTAACAGCATTAGTACCTCTAGCTTGATTCATCAAGTCAGTAACTATATTAGCATCTAACCTACTTCAAGCGCATTAATCTGCAGATTTTTACACATAAGTAGCCCATCTCCTAATGCCCGTAACTCGGCAAGGAAGCTAGTAGTTGATCCTATATTCCTGGAGAAGGCTCGGATCCAAGCACCAGAGGCATCCTTGATTACTCCCCCTCCTCTAGCAGCACCCAGGTTTCCTAATGAGGATCCATTAGTATTCAATTTATACCGACCCCTACTTGGTTTCTCCCATCTGATTCTCTTTTCCACACGGGGTCTACTGGCAGATGAAGTTTGATCAAATTGTTATTCCTATCTTGCATGCTTTCTTTGCAGCATAATTGATCATCATGATAAGTTTGCATATGTAATGTGTGGTAGTGCATTTTAGTTTAATTCTGGTTTTTATGATTTTAGAACAATTATTGAAACCACATTTTTTATTTAATTAACTATTCCATGAATTGCACAAGTTACTGACTAATAACTTAATAAGAGCAAAAACAGTGCACTTCAAGCTATTGAAAAAGTTTAGGGAGGGATAATCAAAATGTACCCATAATTTAATTTAAGAGGGGGGATGCAAGTCATGGAATTACCCCAGGATAGAATCCTTAACAGTAAAGATTTAAAAAAATAATGGCTTGAATTTGTAAAAAATCGTAGTCGTTCAGCCAGATGGAAAGAACGCGTCTTGGTCTGAGTTGACCCAACTGTTTCTTGCAGGTCCTAGTTCAGGCTTAGAGTGTTGCTAAGCTTGCAATGCATTTATTTTGCTGTAGGGCCTCAACCAGGTTCAATGGGGGAAGAGAAAGTTTTTGTACGTGAACTTCGATCTGAACTCAAGAATTGAATAGAGTTGGAATTGCAAAGTTTGAGTACAAGTATACAAGTTTTATCTATTCAGCCTCAAATTCTATCCATTCAATATATTAAATGCAAACTTCTTTAACCTTTCGGCTGTCATCATATTGGCCTAACTTGAAATTTAACTGAATATAATATAAGATCAGCCATTACTGAACACAGGGCCGGCCCAAGAAACTTTGGGGCCAGCCCAACAAACTTTGGAGCTGATATATTTAAATATGACATTTTTGTTATTATTTAAATAAAACTTAACTAGTTTTTAATATAATAATTTTTAAAACTTTTTATCTTGTAATATGTTTTTTTTCAAAGAAATGCTAAAACTATAACAAATTTTACTACAAAAAACTTACTGTCGATATAGCAATGAATATAATTAGTGATATTTCAAGAAAAGAATAAAATATTTAAATAAATGATGTTAGAGATATTATAACTTTTATGAAGCTTATAAAAATGTATCAACAATTACAAAAAGTAGTTTAAAGATGCATTTAATAAGTTGTTGACGTCCACAAATCATATTAATTATCACATCAATTTGTAAAGGTTTTGAAATAAAATTTATAGCATTTCTAACATTTCTTATAAGAATTATTTTTTGTAATTAGTGACACATATTTATAAACTCTATATATTTAAAGTTGTATTATCTTTAAAATTACTAAATTCTTTAAAACTTCTTAAAAGTAGAGGAAAAATGTAAAAGTAAATATATATTTCCCCTTTATCTCAACCATAAAAAAAATTCAATTTTTGCTCCAAAATTTAGAGGCCTTTGTCTAGCTGGGGCCTCGGCGATGGCCTTGGCCTAGGCCTTGGGCACAAACAGGAAAAAAAAAAAAATAAGCATTAACATTAGATGGTCTACATTATTCTAGGATGCAGGTTTTGATTTTTTGGGGACACGGTAGCCACCAACCACACAAGCATGATCACGCTCATAAGGTTCAAGAGTAACTTGTTCAGCTGGCCTGAACTGATCCTGCTTTAGCTTATTCACTTCACTCTCAAATACGGCCACAGCAGGCTGTGTGGAATCTATGCAATTGGCCTGAAATGTTTTAGGTAGATATCATCAACTTGTACAAGTACAACACCAAAAGGCGAAATTCTAATCATTGAACTTCTGTCAATCATGTAGTTGTGAGTCCAAATAGATAATCAACATGAGAAAGAATATATACAAACCTTGATGGAAATTACAAAATGACCTTCAGCTTTCAGAAAATATGATGCATTCAAAGCTAGAATCCTTGCCTGCAAAGATAATAATAGGAAAAGTCAGATAAAGTATCAAAAATATGTGAGACATATCAGTTTACATTGTCATCTTTTTTGAGGGGGTTCAGTAGTTTTAATTACAACTTTTGGTCATGAAGAAGTATCAACATGAACAACATCTTTGTTCATGTTTCTTCTAGGATCATGGGAGTCTACCACCACCAAGTTTGAATTAAATTTTCCACATTTGGCACTTTGTTTTATACCATGATGCATCTTAAAGACGGAAAATCATCAAAATCAGTTAGAATTTGTAAATATTCAAGTACTCTTTCAAAACTATCGTTGGGAAACAGGACTTATAAGGGTAGTAAATTCATTGAGCATTCTATTTACAGGTGATAATTTTTTAATTATATTAATATCCATCCTAGAAACCATTTTATTATGCAATTGTCAATTATTCATATATGTATCTTTAGAATAATAGCCAATTCTTCCTACCGATAGCATAGGAATAAGTGTTCATCTTTGAGTATAGTAAGCAAATTCAAGTGAAAAATACAAGCAAGAACATTAAATGATAAAAACAGGATATCTTGAATGCGTGTATATGCACACAAACACACACACATATAGAGAGAGTAAATTTAAAGCAAAAACAAAAGCCATAAGAGTATCTGAACACGAGCTTGAATCACCATACTATCATATGGGAAAACCCGAGTAACTCAATATGTCTTGAAGGGGAATCCAAGTAACTTATTATATGATTCATAATATAAAACAAGATACAAAATGTGAAAAATTAAAATGATCTATGTAACCAGACACATTTGCATATAAAGCCTAAGTTTCTTAACTAAAATATAAATCAAGTAAGATATTTACCATTAAAGAATGAAGACAATGAAAATAAACATAAAACTATGCATCGATCCCAACTCCAAATGACATATAAAATAGTCAAAAAGAGTTTCGAAAAAGAGAATTTTTTTTTATAGGGACTAACCATGCTAACAAGGCAGGGCCACACAACACAACCTATTCTATGTAAATTTGTGAATTTGTTTTCCCAATTTAGACCATTTAATACCTTGAGTATCTCTATTTGATAAAGATATGTGGGTCCAATGTCACTAAACACTGGGCTTAACTTGCTCCCTTAAGAAAAGGATATAGAACAAACCTGATCTGGCTGAGCAACATCAGAAAATATCACATCCACCATGCCAACCAGCATTCGATACTTGGAAGGATGTCTAGCATCTTCAATGATTGGGATAACATTAGTACGCTTCTTTGCCATGTCAACCAAATCTCTACCACTTCTATGAGAAAACTCTACTGCATAAACCACTCCAGTCTACAATCAAAGTACAACAATTTTAACTTTAAGCAACTCTTTCCAATAAACAAAGCATGTAAAAACCACATATTTCACAATAAATACTCACAGGGCCAACAATGTCAGACACGTGAGAGACTGTGGTTCCAGAAGCAGCCCCAAGGTAAAGTACCCGCGCACCAGGTTTCTTCATTTTAGGAAAACAAGTTCAGTTCTTCTCAGATTTTTAAAAATAATAATAATAAAAATCACAATGAAGGAAAGACATATGCGAATGAGATGAAATTGAGAACTAAAAAGAGACACTCACAATCCATATATTATCAACCCCACCAAGAATGGCAGAAGCAAGCTTTGAACGAAATGGGTTCCAAATCCTGTATTCAACTTTTGTTCCATCTTCATTCTGTAGAAGCAAAATGAGAGTTTTTAGAGTCCAAACATCAATATTACTAAGAAATATATTTACCACTATGTAAACAAAATAGGCTCAAAAAATCTAAAAAGTTACCTTTTTTTTTAATATTAAAAAAAAGATCAAATATTTCTAGGTATCCCAACTTTCAACAAATCAGCAAAATGTTTTTTTTTTTAATAAAAAAAAATCAGCAAAATTTTAATCACCAAACAATGAACACAAAAAGAACCTTTCGAACACAAATATATCTACCAATATGAAAACAAAAATAGTTTGTTTTGCCTTTGCTGATTGCAAATTTAAAAAATTGGTTTCATCAAAATAGGCTCAAAAGGTCAAAACTTTTTCAGCAAAGCTCATTCTTTTTAGCATATAAGCTAATCCCAAGCACACAGTAGGGTATACCTACTTCCATAATTTAACAAATATAAATCCACACACAGTTTTTTAAATCATAAAGACCAAATAATGAACACAAAAATTAAAGGTAAAAGATTGACCTGGACAGAGATCCGTTTCTCGTTGTAGACAGATTCACCAGGGACCAAATTCTTAGTAAGAACAAAATCGTCTTTACCCTTAGAAAAGAACACACCTTCATGCCTATGAGGCTCAATCACCACCTTACTTCCACCTTTCGTTCCACCACCTCTACCTCCTCCACCACCACCACCTCGGCCTCTTCCACCAAAGCCTCGGCCACCACGTCCTCCGCCACGCACTTTCATGGCACTTCCTCTGCCACCAAACCTTCCTCCTCCTCTGCCTCTTCCTCCTCCATCACCTCTGCCCCTGAATCCACCGCTACGGCCGCGAGGAGGACCCATTGTTGCAACGAGAAAAGAGAGCTAAGCACTGTGTTTTCAAGTGCGAGAGACTGAGGCGGTGTGAATGACCTGTAGTTTTGGGTACTTCTATAACGAACGTAGGAATTAGGGTTTTCTTCGGATTGAGATCCGCTATTGCACCATGCAATAGCTAAGCACCATGCAATTCCCTTTAAATGTTTGTGATCAAAAGTTAGGAATGTTACTTTTAAAATCAACCATTAGATTAAAGAGTTTTAAAAAAAAAATTTTAAAAAGTTAAAAGTTAGAAAAGGTAAAAGATGAAAAAGTTGAAACTTTTTTGAGGAATTTAGAGGGTATTTCACGTGAGATCCAAATCATGATTGGTAGAAAAATTTGAATATATTTAATACGTTAAATGTATAAAATCGTGAAAATTTAATAAAAAATTGTATACATTAGATACATATATTGTCTGAATTTGAAGTAAAATTTAAATACAACGGATACGTTAAATATACAAAATTTTTTAATTTTAATAGAAAATTGTGTACATTAAATGTATAAATTGTCTGAATTTGAATAAAAATTTAGTTATGTTGGATACATTGAATGTACGGAATTATTAAATCAACATAAAATTGTATACATTAGATATACAAATTGTCTGGATTTGAAGAAAAATTTAGATATGTTGAACATGTTAAATGTACAGAACTGTAAAACTCAATGGAAAATTGTGTACATTAGATGTACCATTTGTCTGGATTTTGAGAAAAAATTAAATACATTAGATATGTTGAATGTATAGAATTGCAAAAATTCAATAGAAATTTGGGTACATTAGATGTATAGATTGTTTAGATTTGAAGAAAAATTCAAAATTCAGACAATCTGTACATCTAATGTTCACAATTTTTTGTTAAATTTTAAAAAAAAACTGTACATTTAATATATCCATTGTATTAAAATTTTACTTCAAATCCAAATAATCTATAAATCTAATATATACAATTTTTTTATTGAATTTTCACGATTTTGTACCTTCAACGTATTAGAGTGATTTAGGGTTCTAGTTTTTTACTTTTTTACTTTATTTTTTTGTGTGGATTTTTTGGGCTAGAATAGAAAGACGTAAACACCCTAGAATTGGGTTAAATACAAAAAACATACTGTATTTATTATTACTAACTGCTAACATGTGTTATACACAAATTAGTTTAACAAAAGTTAAATATTTACTTAATGATTTTTTTTTTTCATTTTTCTTTCCTTCGGGAAGAAACTTTTTTTTTCATGTTGTATTGATTTTTTTATACTTTTTGAAACTATGTGTTTGAATGTAAACTTAACAGGTTGTGTATGTATTTGTGTTCTTTGACACATGTATTGAAATGAAGTATTTCGAATTGTTCATATTTTATGTGTATCTTTAATTTGTTAGTATAGTTCTTAGATATGGTTTTTGAATTGCAAAACAGGTTAATGAAAAAAATTATTATTTTAGAAAATAATTTATTTATTTTTAAATTTCTTTTGATAAAAAAATCAACTTATTGCAATGAGATTTTTGCAACCTATTGCCTCAATTTATTACATCGACTTGCATTGACTTTTTTGTCATGAGATTTCAAAATAAACCATTGCAACATGTGGAACTTATTGCAACAAAAATCTGTATAAACTATTGCCTCAGAGTTTATTATAACGGCTTGCATCGACTTTTTTATCATTACAATTACACATATTACAATGATATTAGTTTTTATTGTAACGAATTATTTTGTTGTATTAATTTTTTTTTTCTTGTAGTGAATCCTGTTTCTTTCATAGATCCTGACTTTTAATTTTAAAACCATTTTAGGGGTTTTTAAAAAAAAAAAAAAAATCTTTACTTGTAAGGATTATATCTTGAGTGAATTGCAATGTGAAGCTGCTGATGAAGTTGTTTTTATCATCCTACAAAATAGCTTGAATAAATGCATTGAACTTAACATACAAATAAAACCATTCAAAAACTGTCAGCATGCAATACCGGAAGAATCACAAAATTGGCTCCAACAATCAATTAGCAATTGAGGTTAAAAAAAGAAGAAGAAGGAAGCATTTTTGATGAAGGGTTTCATCATTCATGCTTCTAGCTTTGACAAATAATATGATTTCAATGTAAAAGGTCCCAACATTCTAGGCCAGTATGATAGTCTGAACTACTTTTTTTTTGTTTTTTTTGTGAGTCGATTGTCTGAAGTTTGAATCACTTAATAAAAGCAATGAAAAAGATTTTGCCTTGAAATGGGAATGTCATAAAATACACCTACCATGTACATTATGAGAAAAAAATGAAATGATCTAATCAATGTGTAATGGAATAATGCTTGTGCCACAACTCGCCCACGTGGCAAGTTGTGAGTGTTAGAGAAGTGACCCCACATGGACCCACCATCATCTCTCTACTACTCACAACTCGTCATGTGGACGAGTTGTGGCACTAGCACAATTCATGTAGAATAATGTTTGTGCCACAACTCGCCTACGTGGTGAGTTGTGAGTGGTAGAGAGGTGACCCCACATAGACCCGCCATCACCTCTCTACCACTCACAACTCGCCATGTGGGCGAGATGTGGACTAAGTTATTCTACATGAGTTGTGCTGGTGCCACATAAAGTGGCCCAACTTGTGCTTGTTGTTGGTGGCTGGTGCAAGAGCCCAAAGGGTGTTGGCTCATCCCTCTTGTCAGCCAAGTAGTTGTGGAAAATGCGTGTACTAATCAAACTAAGAAACTTAATGTAAGTGGAAGTAGAACTTAATACTGTTTTGATTTGTTTGTTTTCTTTGCTTGGATTGAGATCAAGTGCAATACCATGCAATTTTTATGGAGGGTTGAGATTGATAGTTGCAAAAAACAACTTTCAATCTCAACCATTGATTAAAAAAGTTAAGGAAAAAAATTAAAGTAAAAAGTGAAACTTCAAAATGTAAAAGTAAAATATTTTTTGTGAGACATGGTAGGGTGAACAACACCCGGTGCATTACCCTGCATCGGATCCTAATCCTTCTTTGCTTTGTTGCTTGCTTTCTTCTTCTTCTCATTTTTTTTAGAACTTTCTTTGCTACTAGCTAGGTCATTTTTATATAAAGGTTATACTAATGCATGATTAATAAACTATTTTATTTTATTTTTTTACGGAAAAATGAAAACTTGTCTAATTTTTCTGACAACTTTTTTTTTTAATTTTTATAAAAATTTTAAAAATTAAATAATCGATATATGCCCTAAAAACATATATTAACTAACCTTTTAAAAAATCATAATACAATTAGTTTTTTTGGAAGGTACAATAATAATTTGTCATGGCTGCATTAAAAAAATTGTGAATTTCAATCCTTTTTTTTTTTGGGCTAAATAAATCCATTATACTGTATACTTAACTCTTAAGCCCTATTTAAATAGGGTAGCTTTTTTGGGGGGCCAAGAATTGATGGATTGTATAGTTTTTATTTGATATGGATTAATTTGATTTTATATTGTACTAGGAATTTATTAGCAAGAGAGACAAAAAAAAATACGAGTAAAAGACAATGAGAGCATCTCCAATAGGTTCTCTAAAACCAATTTTGGAGAACAAACACACCAAAAACTCACTCCAACAGCCTCTCTAAAAGTAAAACTTTTTCAAATTTTTTTTGAAATTGCTACAGTCGTTCTCTTTATCTAGCTTTATCTAGAGAAGATTGTAGCAACTCCAAATGAACTGTAGCAACTCCAAATGAATTTTTCTACTTAAAAAAATCATACAACTCAATAAAAAACAATTCTTTCTCTCTCCTCTCACCACGGCTACAAACATTCACAACAACTACAAACACAACAATCCTTTCTCTCAAGCATCTCTAAACTCAAGCATAATCAAAATACAAACTCAAAAACATAATATTAAAATTAATCAAATCATAACAATAAAAGCAAAAAAAAAAGAAAAAGACACAAGCCATCTAACCCATCTAACCAATCTGTTCTTATTCTCTCTACCTCTTCCTCCGTTTCTTATCACAGAGAGAGCTAGAGAATATTCTAGAATCAAGTAGAAAAGAAAAGAAAAGAAAAAGGTAGAAAAAGAGAGTGCTAGAGAAAGAAAGAGAGAGGGAGGTTCTGGAATTAAGTGGAAAGTAGCGAAAAAAAGAGAGGAAAGGATAGAGATATATGGGTATACGTGTGTGGTGGAGAAAAACAAGAGAGAAAAAAGGAAAAAAGAAGAAGTAAGAATCGTATGGATGAAAGAAAGGAAAAATAATTTAAAGATTAAGAAATGACAATTTAGAAATGATACCACGATATTTCACAATATTTTCACAATAAATCTTAAGTAACATATTGTTATTAGCTAATATTGGTGAGTTAAAATATAATTTCAGTGGTGGATTCAAATTAGAACTACTAACAATTTTCCATATAAGATTTTTTTATAATTCTTGTGAAAGTATTGCAAAAAATATTATGGATGTAACACTTTTTGTTGAAAAATATAATTGTAGAATATGAATAGAGGAAGAAAAAAATAAAGATTAAAAAAGAATAAAAAATAAATGAAGAAATAATATCTAAATGAGATGGAGAAAGGATAAAGAATCTATTGGAAGATGTATTTGAAAAAGTAGGTAGGTAAAAAGTAAACATTACTATTCATTGTCCAAACAGTACAAAAATTTAGACAAGCTGTTGAAGATGCTCTGAGAAAGGACTTGTAAAATAAGAACATGCAGATCCCATGTACCCATCTGCTCTCTACAATTAATACAACCATCAATCATATCCGTTTGATATAAACAGAGCTTCTTTGAGATTTCAACCTAGTACGGATAATATCTACATGGGAAATGTTAACTGGCATTATGTTGTGAATGAGTTATTAAGGGGTCTAATTAATTAAAAATTGGAATGAATTTATGAGAAAGGCTAAAAATATGGCTGAAGTAATAAGTGAGACTCAAAATTTGTAACTCTAGTGGCTCCACACCTTATAATGTCAATAACAAATCTGACATAAAGTCATTTCTTAACGGACACTTTACGGTGTCTATTAACATGACACAACTTACATATAGCTCTAAGAACTAACGGACACTAGTTACCATTTTGTCAATAATTACCACCATACACCCTTAGTACTATAGTTATTCCACAATACAAAGTTCTTGTGAAGTGGGGGAAGGGAGTAAGAGCCGGAGTTTAAGTCTTCAGGAAGAAGTTTCACACACATATATATTTAGATTAAGGTAGAGTATAATTCATATCTTGTGTTAAAAAAAATTAAAAAAATAAATAAAACTCAATTAATGACTCCAATGTTATATTTGTGCTTTTTTTTGTGATAGGTCTCATCACATGTCGTTTTATTTTAGTGATTGACAAACACATAAATAAACTTCATTACACAAATGTATAAATCTTAAATTGAGATGAATGAAAATTTTAAACTTTTATAAATAAATAAATAAAAAAGCTTCTAAACACAAATATCTCTTCCTCTCCTTTTATATGGGGTTGAGTTAGTTTATTTATTTCAGGAAAAAAAACATAACATGTCAATTTTGAATTGGCTTTTAAAAGAAAATTTTTGTTCGAAAATTTTAGCTTTTAATTGATTCTATTACAATTGATTATTATTATTATTTTTTGGTTTTAATTGTAGAGAAATACTATGTTCACAACATTTTTCACAACAAATCTTAAGTGGCAGATTGTTATTGGTAGTTATGGGGGGTAACATAGTAAATTTAAGTTGTAAATTCAAATTAGAACTAATAACAACTTACCACTTATGAAGTGTTGTGAAAATATATTAAATGTAACAATTCTTGTAGGGTAAGATAAAATTTTATAGATTATTGAAAAGTAATTTAAGGCTAATATTTTAATGGTTGCTATGAGTGGAAAAAAAAAAAGAAAGTAATTTAAGTTGTGGATTCAAGTTAGAACCAATACTAAATTACTACATATGAAGTGTTTGTAAAAATATTTTGAACGTAACAATTCTCTTGTATTATAGGCTAAGATAAAATTTAATGGATTATCGGAATTTGAATATAGTTTTTTATTACAAGTTAATTTTAAATCATTTTTGTGTAATTGATTGGATTGATTTGTGTCTCTCTTTTTTCTTCTTTTTTAAGTGCTAGGTCTCATCACATACAATTGTTCAAAAATTGTCAGCATACTGTGCAGAAGAAATGATGACTTTGGCTCCAAAAATCAATTAGCAACTGTGGTTAAAAAAACAAGGTATTTTTGCTGAAGGGCTTTTTGTTTCTGGCTTTGAGATATTATATTATAAGATTTCAGTGGAAAAATCCCAACATTCTAGACCATTATGATAGTCTGAAGACTCTGAACTACAGTTTTAAGGCATAAGTATAGAAGCATTGACCAAGAAGACAACATATATAAAACAATAAAAGATGTATATAAATTATAAATATATCAACACACGTTAGCCAAAGGATGAGCAATTTCTTATAGTGAATAGTGATAAATGATTAAATGATTTTTTTTCCCTATTATTTTGAAATGAAGGTAGAACAAATTAATGTTCAAATGTTAGGGTTGTTCAAATGGTTTTATCCTTCTTCTTTTTTACTTATTTCACCAGACACCAGTAGTACAATAATGGTCCTTCTCAAAAAAAAGTAGTACAATAATGGTGGTAGTGTAACGTGTAAACCATAAAACTTCTATTGGATTGAGCTTTGAATTACCAAGATAATTTAATCAAAGTAAAGACCTTCATTATACTTGAACCCAATTTCCATCCAATGGCAATTTTCCCAGAATTTAGTGGCATGTTCTTTGCCAAAGGATTAGTAAAGTGTTGAAAAAGAAGGGTTGGGGATAAAAAAAAAAAAAAAAAAATAAGAAGAAAAAATTGTCAGAAGTGGGATTTGAACCCACGCCCTCGTTAGAGGACCAGAACTTGAGTCTGGCGCCTTAGACCACTCGGCCATCCTGACTCAGATGTTAAGTCTGTGAAGCTTTTACAAGTTAGCATTTAATATATTTGTATAAAATATCCGCCATCAATATATAGTTCCTTCATTTTCCTCAAATGTTGGACAGGATTGGAGAAACTAAAACACATGCCTTCTCAGTCCTCATTCTAAGATCTTATATCACAACTTTTCTCCCTCCATTCAAACATAATGTCTATAATTGATTAAATATCTCATTAATTTTAAAATTGCTTCACTTAAAAACGGCTAGCAGAAATTAATTTAGGGATGTACATTACCCAATGATTTACCGGACACAACCTAATCCAACCCAACATTTTGGATTGGTTTTTCATGGGTTGATAAGTTGAATTGACTTCTAAGTTAATTTGAAACTTGGGTTGGATTAGGTTAGGGTTGTCAAAATTTTTAATCCAAGTAACCCTATCCAAAGCACAATATTAATTTATAAATATACATGTGTGTATATTTTAAGTTTCTTAATTTGATTTATTCTAGATCATGGGTTTATTTTAAATGCGTTAGTTTAATTTATTTTGATTATTGAGACTCACAAGTGTCTGACATCGGCATCTCTCCCTCACAGTGATGGCATCAGTTTTGTGGCTGATTTTCCCTCGCAGCCAAGAAAATCTTAGTGATAAAGGCTGTTCCAGAGAGGTTGAGTATCAGATGCTTCGCATAAATTTGGGTAGTTGGTGATAGATGTAAAATTTAAGAGCTTAAGGACGAAGTTGGGGCATTAATGAGGAAGAAGTTGAACCATTGATGAGGAAGAAGTAGGGGCATTGATGAGGAAGAAGAAGAGAGATCTTGCAAGATATAGCTGAAGAGAAAACAGAGATTCAAAAAATGACTGTTGCTAAACGCACTGTTTTTGTCAAAAATAAGCTGCGATTTTTCTTTCAACTATAGGCCTCATGAGCAGTAAAAAGGACCACAAAAATAATCCAAAACCTGAAACGCGGAACACTTTCAACATGTCAGAGGCACACTTCATTTTACTGGAATTGGAGAATTAGGCTCAATGTAAATTGTAATAATTTGATTCAAAGTTGGTCTCAAATAGGTTTGAGAAAATAGCCCGATGATCCAACCTACCAATTGGGTTGGCTTGGTTTCTGCTTTTTAGAGCTAATATCAGGTTGAATTGAAGATTTCTCGATTCAATGAAGTCAAATTGGGTTGGAAAATACACTAAACTCACCCCAATATAACACAACCCATACACAACCTAATGCAGAGTTTTCATATATCCACTAAGAATATATTTCTCAAGATCCAGAAGTCATAGAATTAAAATGTCAAACTGCTCACTGGAATATGCATTTGTATCATGTAGAATGTGCAAAGCAGATGGGACATTGAGCTTTTGAACAAACTGGCTGATGACATTAAGTCCCTAAAAAAGAAAGAAAATTCCTAACTACTCAAATGAAAGCAACCTTACTATCACAACATTACATACAGAAAAAGGAACCTCTAAAACTAGAAGTAAAAAAATTTACTTATTAAGTTATAAACTTTTTGTTAAAGAAGAAAATGCATACATTGAGACAGAATGGAAAATAAATAATCTTAACCATCTTCGACAATGTCAGCTAAGCTTACAACTCATACATTCAAACTGGATATAGTTTCAGAGATAGCAGGACTCTTTAAATCAAAAGATGAGCAACGTGCAATTATGCAGGATGCTGCTAACTCCAGCCTAATAATTGTGGCTAATATGAAAACTGGAGTACTACAATGCAAAAACTAAACGTGACACCCCAAATAACATGCAATGTCTTAGGGGGTTAGTTATTTTGGGACCATTTAAGGGACTTCAAAATTGTTGGAACATAATAATAATCCAGTTTATTAATTAATAAGCAAGTTCACACATTATTGGTTGTCTTCTCGATGTTGATGTCTTGGCCACCCCACTTCCGCATGCGTTCAGTTGTTTGTTCCACCTGCCAGTGACTTATTTTCAATATTTGAAAGGATTTGAACATGCACAAATACTATGAAAGAGTTTAGGAAGGATCCATCTACATATATATATATATATATATATATATATATATATCAGATGTAAAATCAATTATCAGGCTGTGCACTTTCTTTTTCTCTTTATATAAAAATATTTTAATCCATCATCAACCAAAATTTTCCTGGACTAAGTAAATTAAAAGCTTCAAAACATCGTGCTAATATGTTTTTGTTTTTTTTGTACAGTGAAACACTCACCTACTGCTTCATGTCATAAGCATAGCTTTATAAAGCCTCAAGTGCGTAGCTTGTAAAAATAAAAAATAAAAAAATCCCTTACCTCCTTGTTCCAGTTGGTTTTATAGAGTACAATCAAGAGAAGCAAAGTTTGTAGAGCAGTTCCACTTATCATGCCAGCCCAAAGTCCCTACAATCCCGAAATAGATTAATAAAGAAACTAGAAGGAGAGCAAAATCAATGGAAGTAAATATGTTTTCTTTCTTATTCACTTTTCCAGGCCTTTATTTTCTTTAATAGCCAACAAGCAAAGATAAAAACCAAATTGCAGCTATCAGATTACACATGATACTGGCAGATTATTATGGAAAGCAAAAAGATATAATAGGCCCTGTTCTGTTTCTGGAGACAATGACAAAGCTCATATTGTGGCATTTATAGGAAAGCTTTTTCAATGCAAATAACTTAAAAGTACAAATGGAATTGAAATGTTTTACCGTCACTCCTAAATTTGCTTTATAACCAAGAAGGTATCCAAATGGAAGCCCGAAAATGTAATAACTACCCAAGTTTATATAAGCCACCAATGCTTGCCACCCACCACCAACGGCAACCCCTACAAAAATGATTCCATAGATATTAAAAGGGCAGGAATCCGTGGTTTACTATTGAACATAGAAGTAGGAGAAGCCAAATAATATGATACCTGAAATCACAGGTTGAACACTGTTTAGAACCATGGTCACACCAAGGAGGAATGCTAGGCGAGAGACAGCTTCTTGTAACTCTGTGCTGCTTGTAAATATGACGGCAAAATAGTCTTTAGTTATCAGGATAACAACCATGAAAAATATCCCAATAAGGAGAGACTGTAAGACTGTCACATAAACAGAGTATTTGGCAGCTCTTGGATGCCCCAACCCGAGCTCATTGGAAACTCGGACACTGCCACCGGGAAAGAAGAAAATTAGCTATAGAGTAACAAAAGAATTTTAAAAGGGAAGAACAATTACGCAGTAAATTAATATATGTAAGAATGAAAACACAAAAAGGATAGACCAAACGCAAACACATACTGTAGCAAGATGCATACAAATGCACATAATCACATGAGCGCGATTCAAACACAAGGCCTTCAAACATATATCAAATATACCTACAATTCTTTCTGTCACACCAACAATTACTAAATGCAGTGAGCAACATAATTTGTCAACCTAGTGCATCAAAACAGGGCCACATTATGCCACATACAAAGCATTCTAGAAGGTGCAAAGTTTCCATAGAACCCAACACAGTATAAAACTCTCTATACTACAGCAATTTCCATCTCCAGCAACTCTTGTAATCAATTTGCCAACGTTCTTTAAATTTTTTAATTGAATCTTAAATTCATGGAGTATTTTACAACAATACTTGAGACACTGTCATAGTTTAAATCATAATTACTTATTTTACGGTCAACCGTGTCTAATTTGGTGCCTTAAGTGTCAGTTGCCATAGAATGCTGTGAAAAGAATTCAGATTATAGGTTATGTACCTTATAGCTGCATTTATTCCAATGAACAACATGGCTTCCCACCCATTGATATTCATGCTGAAAAATAAAATTTAATCAATAAGTAAAAAGCAAAGAAAATTCAGAATATTAAACATAGAAATGAGACATAATAGTCCAGACCAAACCAACAAATGCAAAACAGGAATATCAAGGTGACCAGTTAGAATTATTATGCCTAAGTATATGTTTCACATTGGGTCTGCACAAGTTATGTATCTTACCAAATAGATAGGGAACCAACAGCAATCACTGCATTATCAAGGTGACCAGTTAGAATTATTATGCTCATCATATACCAGACCTCTAAGCAAAGCATTACTGCTGATGCAAGGGAGAGACTAACAAATGCCCATATCTCTCTGAATGCCAACCAGGACAACCCAGTCCACCCTTCGTTGCACCAAACTACAACATAGACAACCTGACCTATAGCAATTTCCCAACTTGTGATGTCAAATGCTATGGCTGCACCAGCTATACCCCAATCGAATACATAAATGAAAAGCCAAAGCAGTAATACGTGTAATATTAGAGCCACAAAACCGATCCAGGCAATCACATTAACCTTGCTCTGGGCCTGAAGGAATTTTGACGTAGGAAAATTGATGGCAAGTGAGAATAACTGAGGAATAATTAATATAGTAAATTTTCCTGCAATATCAGCTACATCATCTTCCTGCCCCAGAACCTTTAGAATTGGAGTCGCAAAGATGTAAATTGGCAAGAGAATGATGCAGGTAACCCACAGGATAATCCAGGACCGCTGCATGTAAACACCAAGCAAGTGGACTTGTCCAGCACCAAAAGCTTGACCACAAAGCGTCTCGAGTGCACTCCCCATACCAAGCTACAAATTTGTATAATAAATTCAGGCTCTGTTTGTTCAAACAAAAATGAAATATTGGTAGATGAAGATATCAACATTGACTAATAAGACATCTATACAGGGCGTGTGCTACATATTTACCATAGAACTAATTGTATTACATGACAAACATACAATGTGAATAATCAAGCTATTCCCTGAGAACGAACAATGTAAGCTTTGACCATTAGAAAGAAGTAACTCATTAGAGAAACAACTTTCATCCACTTTGGACGGTTATGATATGTTTTACAGTAGAGAAATTATGAGAACAAAAAAAAAAAGTGGAGACTGACCAACTCTTCCTAGCTTAAATGATACACAAACCATGGAATTCATGTCTTTCATAAGGCTTATCGATAAAGAAGTAGCTTTGTAGGATTGACATTGCAAAGGTACATAAATCAAACACAAAAATAGTTATGTTTCCACCTGAAACTTTTTCTTAAAAAAAAAAAACACTTTGGGACTCAAATTAAGAAAAGTATACAATACAAAATACAAAGATTTATATAATACAGTAAACCTTTGCTAGTTGCTCAAGACAAAAAAGAGGACAGAAGAATTAATAAAGATTCACAAGAATTCAAGGTATTGAGTAGCAATACGTATATACGTACTTACATACATTATGAAATAATAAAATTCAAGATTTTACATGTCAAAATTAGAAATTTAAACAATCTAAACCAAATTTCAATTTCCTTTTCTTATTTCTAATCCCCCTTTCTTTTAGAATTGGAGCTCATAAGTGACGTGTGAAAAATTATTAGACACTCTCAAGTCTCAACCCAAGTACCACTTCTTAAAGACATTGTGGGTCGTGTTAATGATGTTGTGGCCTAATTAAGAAGCCCAAGTATAATGTATGTCCATGCTAGTATAGATTTAGCCTAGAGTTACCACCTATATGTACCTTACTTAGAGTTCATTGTAACACATAAATAATGTATATCCATGTTAAGTCCCTGCGTTCTCTCTTTCTCTTGCTTCCACTTTCTCTCCCTACAATTAACAACCCTTTATTTTCTCTCTTTTATTTAAACACCATGGATGTGGTACTCCAACGTATTAAGCTAGTCATTAACACGAAATCTAACTTTTTCAAATAACTTCTAAGTTTAGGTAATAGGTAGCTTGTTTTGGGGTTTAAGTTTTAATCTAGTGATAACAACTTTCTTTACTGTACCACAAATCTATTATTCAACCCCCATCTTCCTCCCCACTATCTCAAAAACCAAAAGCAAGAAAAGTCAAAATCTTATCGATATGGCATGTGGAGTACCTAAAAACACATAAAAAGACAAGACACTGAAAACAAAAATGAACGAGCTTCATTGAATAACATCGAGCTCATACACACAAGCAAACATACATATAATCATATATAAACATAAAGTCTCTCTCACACACACACACACAGAGACATGCATGATGCATGCATCCACCTTTGTATACCTACAGCAGACTGGCAGTTGATTAACCGACACAAATATAACAATTATTTTGGGACCACAGAGAGAGAGAGAGAGAGAGAGAGAGAGAGAGAGAGAGAGAGAGAGACCATGAAACCGAAAGAGAAGGTTCCGATAACAGAGAGAGCGATAGCTACGCCGGAGAGCTCGACTGCACCGATGTGTCCGACGAAGATGTTGGTGATGGAATTGGTACCGTACTGACAAATAATGTTAAACGCAATGGGTCCGGCTATCTTCCACACCTTCACTGTCTCTCTCCAAAACACCCACTTCACCTCCGCCAAGCTCCTCGCCGGCGTGTAGTCACCGCCGTCGATCAACGGCGTCGTCTCCATCTCTCCGACTCTCGGGCTGGGTCAAGAGGACACGTATCCTCCTCTCCTCACTCCTCGATTACTAGAGCAAAGTAGTTTTATTGACTCCTTTGAAGACTTCCAACAGTCGTGGGCTTTTGTTTGGTTTTGGAAACTTTAAGATCTCTCATCAGCTGTTTTTATAATGCCCATGCGTGTAACGTGTGTGAACTGTACCGATTTATTTGGCTCGAGAATTAAAAGAGTGATGTCACTTATTCCATTATTTATTATTATTTGAGAATTTCAACTAATGATGTTGCTTTTATAATAGCTCTTTATTATTATTAATCAAGGTAACATTTGATTTTAGGTGGAGTTTTTTTAAATTTTTTATTTAATTATCAAAAATTTTACCAGTTAAGTTAATTAAAACTCACATTTTTTTATTTTAATTTTATATAGGCTTAATAATAACATTTTTTTATTTTGATTTTAAAATTTACTAATTTTTTGTTTTTAATATCTATTTATATAGTAAAAATTGTACTATTTTCTTACGTTTTCCAAAATTTACTTTTTTTATATAATAATAAAAAGAATAATAAATTTAGGGAAAACTACAACGACTTGTAAATTACACCTCAGTCATCTTAATTTTAAAATCTTCTTATTTACATTACTGGTACAATACATATAAATCCATAGGTTTTCTAACTAATAACTTAATTAAAATAATTTTCATTAGAGAATAAATTTTACCTTCCAAATTGTTTGCAACAATCTCTTTACTCACTTGTCATTTAGTCAATTAGTCAATATATGCAATTTTTCTTTTTGGCATGTACTATTAATGGATTTTTTTTTTGTTAGATATAATAGAATTTTAACCTATGATGTCTATAAGAACACAATTTGCACCAAAACTCCACAGTGTAAAGAGAGTAGACCCAAAAAGCCCAATACAATGAAATTTATAAAGAGTGAGCCTAAAACCTAGGTTCTATGGATATTGAATAACACAAATGATGGGCTAGCTCCCCAATACACATGTTACAGGATGTTTATGTAACCAAAATTCTCCTCGGACGTATGTCGAGGACGATTTGTCTTACTGATCTTTGTTCTAAACTGAACTATGCTTGAAGGAGATATGTACAATGATCTTCTCTCCCTTTTTTCTCTGGTTTCTTTTCTCTCCCCCTTTTTTGAATGCCCTTTCCTTTCTTTTATATTCCCCTCCTTCTTATCTCCATCGTCCATGTATGGACTAGATCACCAATGCAGATACTTGTCCCATCCACTGTCCTCTTGAAGTCTTCAAACAATAGCTGTAAGGTTGGCCATTACTGTTCAGATGTCATTTCCTTATTAATGCGGCCAGAGAGATAGGTGCAGAGTCTTTAATGCGGTGGTAGTAGTATTTGCTAAGATATTTCACATCTGTTCTCCTTTTCTATAGCCTTGTGATACATATCTTTGTCCATAAGACCTTCTTGTATACTCTTCTAGTAATTATGGCGTACCGTACAACCTACATTTTGCTGAGCCGAGAAGACACCCCTCATCGGACTACCTTCACCAGCCTCCCTCACACCATTCGGCCCTTGGGCTTCTAAACCTAACAACGTCATTACTGCCAAACCAACCTCAAACAAGCAGATACGCTCAAATCAGGCCCAAGGCCTAAGGATACACTTTGGACCTTTGGCCCTCACAATGTCTACTCTAGAATAAATGTCTTTTATTATTTGATCAAGACACTAATCAATTTTTTGTATAGACAAAATTTGCTTATTTGATGAAATTTTTTTTTACCAATTAAATTAACTATAACCTACAAAAATAAAAGTACTTAAACAAACACCTATTAAACTTAGACAAAGAATAATTTTGGTTCTCAATTTTTTTTTATACAAGATAGAATTTCTACTCTAACCTAATTTAAGTGTATATGTGTATGAAACTCTCTCTTGGAGACTTGAATCCTGACCCTTGTCCCCCACACCTCACAAACATTTATACTTATGGAGTGACCACCTCACCAAAGATGTGCTTTCTCAATGAAAGTACAAGAATGAGACCAAAATGTTGTAATAATTGCACCCAATAAATGCAAATTGCTAACTGATTATGATTTTTGTTAGAATATGAGCCCAACTTGTTAGCTAGGCCCATCATAGTATTGTATTGCCCCCCATAAATGCTCTACCTATATAAAAAGGCAATCTTTTGTGCAATATTACATAAAGTTCAATACAATAAAGGGTAATTCTGGTACCACACCCTATCCCACAACTTTCACATGTGGCAAGCCACCTCATCACTTTGGGCCCACCAACATACCACAACACTTAAAGCTTTAGTTATTTTTAAATTTTCAATTTAAATTTTCTTCCTCCCAAAGCCCATATGTGAAAAAGCTTGAGCCTCAAAACAAATGGCAACGACTGGAGTACTGGAACTACGATGGTGCAAAAATGGAAAACTCACTCCGGAAGACACCATCCCATGCTAGAAAATAAAAACCCAACCTTGAGAAACATTACCTCTCCGCCAAAAAACCAAAACCCACTACTCCTTGAATCAGCCAAAAGCATCATTCGTCTCAGATTTGCTTTGTTGGAGTACTGACACGGTGGCTCGCAAACGGAAATCCCACGGTAGAAAACACCATCCCAAATCAGAAAATGAAAACCCATCCTTGTAAAACATAATCCATTGCCAAAAACAAAAACCCATTGCTTAATGACTTACAAATTTTGTTTGTGTTTTAAATTCCATCCAATGGACTTAAAAATCTTGTTTGTGTTTTGAATTCCATCCAAGTAAAGGAATAACTTCAATTGAGCTAATGTTTCAGCAACTTCTGGGCAGATTGGTGCTGCTCTTATGGTCTGGACTAGGCATTAACAAGCTTAAAGGAAGAAAATGGATGCATATCAACTATAAGGTTGCTTTGGTACAGAAGGAAGTCAAATAGAAAATTAAAACTTGTTCTTTGTAATTTGTGGAACATTCCTTTTGTTTGTTCTTTGTGTAAGGAGTTTATGTTGCAGTTGCTTGTTTTTATGTTGATTTGCTCAAAGTATAATGCCAAGTATGTTATAGTATTGTGTATTATTGATAAGATTCTAGATCAATGGAAGAAAGGGAAGAAGAATTGATACTTGGAACAAAGAACAAGGTAGAGAGAAATAATAGGGAAGAAAAAATGAAATTCTTATCTGCATGAGCTTTACAATCCTTGCAGCTATATCCGCACCCATATGCAGGCACACACACACCGCACCCCCTCACATCTATATTTGCACCACCTTGTACACACACACGCACACTCCCTTGCACACCCTGACATACATAACTGTCACACCTACACACACACACCCCAACAGCTATATATGCACAACTTGTGCACACCCTTACAAATATCTACAAATATCTACAAATATCAATAGCCTACAACTTTCACAATACCTATTTACAAATATCCATAGTCACACTATAGTACCTATCAATTGTACAAATGCACATATCGTTGTTGTTAACTGTCAATTGCTACAAAAGTCTTCAAAATCCATAGTCTGTCAATTACAATATATACATTCTTTCTTCTTCTTTTTTGGTACCAGAATTGAAGGAAAATAAACTATACAAATGCTGGGTGCACCCAGCAACAAGGACTAGGGACCTTAAGAACAAATTTGGCTGTGTTACAAACTGAGCCTAAGATGACCCGAGGAATAAAAAGTGTCTTATAACACAAGCCTTGTTGCTGCAGATATGCCAAGTCAGAGAGCAAGGTTATTGCTGCCAATTAGGATTACACTGAAAATTACAAACACTAACTAAACTTTTACTATAACACATGATCAAAATTCTGCAGAATCCCAAACTCTTTGCTTTAACAGCAGACATTACTAAAGCTTCTTGCATTGCTGCAATAATTGTAGAAGCTCCACTGCTGGCACAACCTGAGAACATGATCCTTCCTTGCAGATTTGAAGCTTCATAAGTAAAAGGGGTCCTCTTTGGTCTAGCTTTCCTAGCTCCTACTATTTTGATAAAAAGATCTCAGCATCCTCCAATATTCTGGTGATTAAACTAAATTCCTTTATTGGGTCTGTCATGGTTTTTCTTTGTTTCAAAAGCTTCCTTGAACCTACAAGTCCAAGATTGGGTTGTTAGTATAACTTCAGTGGGGTTAGGGGTTTTGTCATTCAAATGTGCTATAAATTTATAAAATCTATAAAATAGTTAAGGGGAAAAAATTATACCTGAGATTCGTTATCAACTTTCTCATTTGATTCATACCAACCTTTTGATAGTGATGACCCTACAAAATAAAATGAATGATAATATATATTATAATAAATACACTCAAATTTGCAACGTAAATTTCACTAAAAATTTAAAAGTAGCTAACTGAAAAAATGCATACCTGAGATACATTATCATTGTAAAGAAAAGGGTGCATGCCAAACTTTTGACTTATCATATTTGTTTGAAATGGAAAAGTACCTCCTTGTAACATATTTTGTTGGCCAAAATATGGATGTATCCCAGGGATATTAGGAATTCCACTTATGTTTGGCCACATGAGCGATTGGGGAAAAAATTGACAACTCTTATCACCTATTCGCTGTGATTGTGACTGTTGCATTTCAATATCCTACATTTTATATACAATATAATTGCATGTCAGTATACTTAATTTAAACCTATTAGCAACATCCTGATAATAGAAAATAAAGAGTCTTACATTAAAGTTAAAACTCTCATGCATTTCAACCATTCCAACCTTGGCAGAATCCTACAAAAGCACAAAGTACAAAAGTTAATAATAGTAATAACAATGATTAATTATCCAAAAAATAAGTAAATAATATTGTAACGACCCAAAAAAAAAAACGCTAGCCACATCTGCGCTATATCTCAAAATGACTAGTCACAATTGAGGCTTCTTGTAGCTGTTAATAAATCTCAGATCTACACAATAAATACCCGATGTGGGACTCCTCACACATCATACAATCAATCAAATTGGGGCATCACAATTTCCTCCAGTTAAATCCCTAACGTCCTCGTTAGAGCCCACTTTGTGGGGTAGTGTTTCTGAGCCCACGCGTGGTTGCCGGCTCTGATACCATATGTAACGACCCAAGGAAAAGTGCTAGCCACATCTGCGCTAGCCACATCTGCGCTATACCTTAAAAAGACTAGTTACAATTGAGGGTTCTTGTAGTTGTTAATAAATCTCAGATCTACCTAGTAAATACTCGATGTGGGACTCATCACACATCATACAATCAATCAAATTGGGGCATTACAAATATAATTATAGCCTAATCTTCTCACAAATTTCCTCAAGAATTGAAGTCTCAACTTGGTTAATTACATTCCCTTCGTTAATTATAGTCTTCATTTTCTTTTTCTTTTCCTTTTCCTTTTTTTTCTTAACAGCTTGTTCAACCTTTGACATCTTTCTTTTATATGATAGTTGTCCCTTTTGACAAACAACCACTGGATCAAGAATTTTTCTAGCTTCTTTTGATATTACAAGACTAGTGCCACATGAGGTGGAATCATTCTGAATATCCATAGAAATAGGCTTATTGCTACCACAAGCATTTCCTCCTTCCTTAAGCACCCCTTTCATTTCACATATTTGTGTCATTACATTCTTATAAGCATTTTCATAATCTGCTACCAAATTAGCAACCTCATAAAGGCATTACACATTTTTTCATAGCGAAATATTTCATGTTTCAAAGACCAATTGTCATAACTTTTTTGAACTTTAGTGTGCCTCCTTTTGACATTTTTATTCCATCTGTTTAAGATGTACTTGCCTGGTATTTGATAAATCTTCCTATGAATAAACACCAATATTTGATGCTTGCATACTATCCCTTTGAACTCAAACAACCTACATTTGCAGTTAACTTCACTGTTATCCTCTTTAAAATACACATGAAAAATTACACTCCACTGACCTTCTCCACGTTATACATTTTCACGTACTTCATACTCTGAAAAGTTGTCATGTTCCCTGCATGAATACAAACTGTAACAAATACTTCCAACTATCTCATTTTGGAAATCTGTAAATTTTCTTAGAGTGTAAGCACTTTGAAATTGTTTCTCCATCTCATAAATAATTATACAAGAAATGCATGAATTGAAAGAATTAAAATCTTCAATACTTTCATTATGCACCTTTGTTGCCAAAGCATTCTCATATTGTTCAACAAATTGTTTTAAAGTAGTTTTCTTATTAATGTATTTAGCAAAGAAAGCATTCATGCTTTCACTTCGCTGCATTGTTGACATTCCTGCCCAAAACGTATCTTTCACAAAGGCAAGCACCCAACGATGCCGCTCATCATACAACCCAAGTAACCATTCATTGCTTTCAAGTTGATATTTCTTAATGAATCTGCCCCAACTTTCTTCAAATTCTTCTTTTGTCAATGAATCATGAACAACATTTTTCATACAGAATTTTATTGATTCATAGTTTTTGAACCCTTTAAATTTGGTAGGCAACTTATTCATGATATACCACAAGCACCATCGATGTCATGCATTAGGGAAAACAATCTCTATCATTTTTTTCATGGCTTTGTCTTGATCCGTAATAATTGCATTGGGAGGACATTCATACATGCATGCGAGCCAAGATTTAAATAGCCATATAAATGAATTTGAATCTTCTCTTAATATCAATCCACATCCTAGCAATGTTGATTGCCCATGATGGTTCACCCTAACAAATGGAGCAAATGGCATTTTGTATCTATTAACCATATATGTAGTGTCAAATGTAACTACATCACCAAACTCTTTGAATGTTGCCCTACTCCTTGCATCAACCCAAAATACATTCTTTAATCGATCATCGTCATCAAAATCCATTGTGTAAAAGAATTCAAAATTGTCAGCTTGCATTTTCAAAAAGTAATGGTGCATTGCACTAGCATCTCCTTCCCTAAGATGTGAACGTCTAACTTTTTCCATGTGATTTCTACAATCCTTTTCTAGAAAAGACAAATTCTCATGTCCCCCTACTGCAACCACAAATGAATTAAAACTCTTGTTCATTCTAATACTAGCTTTGTCGTTTGATTCAAGCTTCTTTTTCACATGTGGTTCTATTATTCTATTGCATTTGTAAAATCTGGTTTTACTAGGACTTAATCCATGATTATGGTCAAGTACCATGGATCTAAGTATCCACTTTCCATTTGGGCATAGAACCAACCTAAGTTGAGCTTTGCAATCTGTTTTTGTTTGAGGTTTCAATTTAACTGGATTGGTAGATCTAGTCCTTTTAATTCTAGGACGATCTAATCTAATCCTTGGCTTTCCAGCAATACTACAAGCAATGGTCACATACCTCACCACCCCATCATCCCCCTTTTTAGAAGTTCTTTTAGCCACCACAAAACCTTTTTTCTTTAGCATATCTTCTATAACATATCATAGCATCATCAATGGAATCAAGCAGCTTTCCCAACTTAGGGTCTTCTGCTTTATTTTCCACACCTTTTGTTTCTACCATTTCATTCAACTCCACTATTTCATTCTCAATATTATCTTCATTCGACTCCACCTCCACCATATCATTCTCAATATTTTCATTTGAATCCTCCTCCACCATATCATTCTCAATATTATCTTTGTTTGATTTCAAATGTGAGAAAACATTTGATATTTGATCTACCATGCCTATACAATATAATTCATAACACATTATCAAAATATAAAGTCACTAAATCATAAGAAAATTAATAATTCTAAATATTATAATTTATCCTTTCAAAGATTTTGTGCTTCATATAAATGTGTTATTCACATTTATTTTTGCGAAGCAAGTGATGGATTACTTTTATTGTCTATAGCCGCTGGCCATTATTACAAAAGAAAAAAAAAATCTCATTTCCAAATGCAATAGAAAAATGGAAAACCCAATTATTATAGGCAACAAATCCACAACTTCAAGATTGCATTTTTTGTTGATATTTCAATTTAGATTTCATTGAAATAGAATAGAGTACAAGGGGAGTATATAAAGCAATGGAGGACCCCAAAACAAGGAACCTCCTAGCAACAATTTAGTTAAGAACACAACAAACAATTGGCAAAGTAAACTAATAGCACAACAGTACATAGTGAACTAACAGAAATGCACAATAATTTTTACTGAATGAGAGCAATAATACAGGGGAAAACAAAGAATCAAAGACTAACAAAGAAATCTAGTGAAAATACTAGGAAAAGCGGAATAAAAAATCACCTCCTTAGATGACAGATGGTGATCAACTCTAAGATTTGGAGGAGAACTTCCACAATAGATGGAGTTGATATGAACGATGGTTTTCGCGGGTTTGGGGAGCAGTAGGTTTTGGTTTTTTGGTGGAGAGGTAATGTTTTTCAAGGTTGGGTTTTTATTTTCTGGTGTAGGATGGTGTTTTCACTTTTCCGAAGTGAGTTTTTCATTTTCGCACCGTGCTCAAGCTTTTTCACATATGGGTTTTGGGAGGGAGGGAGAAGAAGACTAAAGGAGTAACTGGCGCTCAAGCTTTTACTGTGGGATTTGTTTTGGCGCTCTAGCATTTCTCAGCTTAAGTGTTGTGGTATGTTGGTGGGCCCAAGGTGATGAGGTGGCTTGCCACATGTGAAAGTTGTGCACAAAGTTGTGGGATAGGGTGTGGTGCCAGAATCACCCTACAATAAAGCTTCAATTTTTATTAGGTAGCAACTTGCAAAAGATTTGTTTACCAAAAAAAAAAAACTTGCAAAAGATTTTTGTGTTCGCACCCTGTCTCCACATTACTCCCACTTAAAAGGGGAAAATAAATTGTGTATTATTGGGTCATATGAATAAAATCAAGTTTCATCTAGGGTAATTTTAAATGAAATTACACTACCTAATAATTTTTTATGAGATAGTATTTTGAAAATTTTATTGTTAGATTGCATATTCTCTATGTTCTTAACACAAACTCATGCGAACATGATATTATTTATCATGCGATTGTTAAGCTTATTTTTTTTATGCATAACTGGTGGGCCCAATTATGAACCAGTAAAAAGTTGGCCACAACAACCGTTTGTAAAAATGTTGTAAAATAGTTTGTGACTGTATCATTACTCAATATGTTCAATTCTTTAAAGCTTAATGTGAAATATTATTACTATAAGGGAAATATTAACGAATGCTCCAAGAGTATTGGTTTAGGAACTATTTTTTTTTAAGAAAATTATGGAAAAATGATAAAATAATTAATTACATTGACAACTTTTTATATTTTCTATGAAAATGATATTAAAACTTTTCTAATACGCTTTATTAACAATTGTTCGATGGGCACCAACATGACCTTAAATTTTATATGGGAAGGGGAAAAAAACTTACATACATTAAAGATTCGCTTGTTTAACCTTATAAATTACGTTTCTAAAAAAATAATAAAAGGAGGTTATGCAGAATTTTCTTTTTAGTTTTCATTTTTTTTTTTGCATTATTTTATTTTATTTCAAACTTATAATAAACAGAGTTACAAATTTAAGCAAGAAGATCAAAATTGCCAAATTACAGGAAAGACTTTACAATCTTAGGAATTTGAATATATTGGTTTGTTAATAGTCTCAATGCTTGTTTTTTCCTAATATGAATTTTCTCAATATTAGTCAGCCAAAAACCTCATTTTACATTGTTTGAGAGTCAATAGGATTTAAAACATATGATGTTCACTTTATAATATTTTTTCTTTTACATTAAGTTAAGATACCAATAGTTTTTTTTCCCTCCTAATTAGTGTAGATAGGATTCAAACCCAATAAATTTGTGGTTGTTTGGTACATGTGTTAAACACATGTTTTCAATTTTTAAACAAGATTACACGCATTTCAATACACTTTTTCACCAACATGTATTTCCAAAAAATACAAACAACGTAATTAGAACAACATTACCAAATGACCATTTTATATTTTATACAAATTAGAAGAAAACATTGATACGGTTCCCTATGTAATATACCTTATGTTCTTCAATTGAATTTATACATATTGGATGCATTAACTAATGTAATGCAAAAAAAAAAAAAAAAAAAATGGTCCACAACTATATCCAATGTAGGCATGTGTGATGTGTTTGACTCTAACTAGCAAATCTAAGGTAGATCTTCTTCCTTAAATTTGCCACTCTGTTTATTATAATTTTTAAATAAAATAAAATAATGCTTAAAAAAATGAGAAATTTAAAAAAATTTACATACTTTTTTTTAGAAACCTAATTTATAAGCAAACAAGCGAATCTTTAATATAGGTATGTTTTTCCCATTCTCATATAAAATTAAGGATCATATTAAGTGTTAACGAGAAGGTATTTGGTATCAAATGATAACATGTCAACGGTATTAAAATTCAATAAGTGTGAAATATGTCAGCAAAAAATAAGTCCACAACTATATCCAATGTAGGTGTAGGCACTTGATTTTGCACCTATGATTTAATCAAAGAAGATGACTGAAATGACCATCCATGTACCCCAAAAATCATGATTACATTACATGCATCAATTTGTTCTTGCATTACATGCACCAATTTGTTCTTGCATTACATGCATCAATTTGTTCATTGCATATCATAAAAATGATCTTGAGATTCTAACAGTCGCAATAGTGTGTCCAATTTCTAAATCGAACCATCGGATCGAAAAATATCGTATGATCAAGTTTGCATGGTCAGCATGCATTGTGTCTAGGAAGAGTCAATCACGCACAATTAATTTAAATTAATTCGGATTGGTTAGAAAATTAAAATTAATTAAATAATTTTGTGATTGGTTGATAATTAATGTCCAAAATGGGGTTGCATGCATATGAATAAAATGGATGATTGGATAGGAATAGAGGCATACGTTTTTAGACTCTCCAAGTGCTTATATTTGCTGATCCCCTCTGATATTTGCTGCAAAATTAGAGTTTTTAGGTTTCAAAGATAATTGAATAAATTTCTTTGAACCCTAAAACATCCTTTCAAGAAAAAGGAGTGCTAGCTCCATGCAAGAGGTTGTTTTCAATCACCCTATTTGTTTTTCTCTTTTATGGTTCTTGTTTATGGTGATGCATTTTTTTTTTATCAATAACATGAATTGTTAATAATTGTTTTGTTAAAGCATGATTTTTAAAAAAAAAAAAACAGATCTGCATCTTTCTTAGATGCAAATCTGAATTTTTCTTAATCAAAAACTGATCTACACCTTTCTTAGATGTAGATATGAAATTTTCTTAAAATAAAAATAGATCTGCATCTTTCTTAGATGTAAATCTGAATTTTTCTTAAAATAAAAACAAATATGCATCTTTCTTAGATGTAGATCTGAATTTTTCTTCAAATAAAATGAATTTGAATCTTTCTTAGATGTAGATCTGAATTTTTCTTAATCAAAAACGGATCTGCATCTTTATTAGATGTATATCTAAATTTTTCTCAAATCAAAAACAGATTTGCATCTTTATGAGATGCAGATTTGAATTTTTTCTTTAATACATGTAGATTTTGAAAAAAAGAAAAAGATTATGCACGATTGTATTGATGATTTTTTGTTTTATTTAGTTCATGTAGCATAAATTTATCTTATGAATAAAATTCTTTTCATAAAAAATCTTTTCCATATATTTTTGAACCTATAAAAACATATCTGATTTTTTTTGTTATCAAAAGCCATTTTTTTAAAATCATCACAAAACATATATGATCTTTTACAAAGTTAAAACCATATTTTTTTTATTCTCATAAACAGATTTGATTTTTCTAAACTAAAAACTAATTTTTTTTACCACTAAAATAGATCTGAATTTTTTTAAACAAATAAAAGGATTCATTCATAAATAAATTTGTATGATTTAAATTTGTGTATATACAATATGCCATTCATAGCATGCATAAATGGTACATTGGTCACAAGAGTCTAGACGACCAAACGGAATGGGTGCTTAACACCTTCCCATTCCGTAACCTAGTGTCCGAATCTAGTTCTTTTGGATAAGTAGATCTAAGTCTTATCTTTATTTTTATTTTGGGTAGAATGTAACTAGGACAAAAAGCCATGTATGTAATTTTTGATTTTTCAAATATGTATTTTTGAGAAGGATACAATTCAGTCATGTATTTTAGATTTTTTTTCTTTTTTTTTTTATAAAAAATAAGTAACGACTCTACACTACTTACCTAATAAGCGAGGTGCCCTAAAAAGAACTCCAAAAGATCTCTCTTTTTTTAGAGGCACTTTTGGCGAGGTCTCTCACAGTAGGCATGTGTGATGTGTTTGACTTTACCTAGCAAATCTAAGGTAGATCTTCTTGCTTAAATTTGCCACTCTGTTTATTATAATTTTTAAATAAAATAAAATAATGCTTAAAAAAATGAAAACTATAAAAAATTTTACATAACTTCCTTTTTTTTTTTAATTTTTTGTAGAAACTTAATTTATAAGCTTAAACAAGCAAATCTTTAATATAATTATGTTTTTCCCATTCTCATATAAAATTAAGGATCATATTTAGTGTTAATGAGAAGATATTTGGTATCAAATAATAACACGTCAACGGTATCAAAATTCAATAAGTATGAGATATGTCAGCAAAAAATAACTGTCATACTAACAAATAAAAGACATGTGTTAATAGGTAATTAATTTTATACACATGTTTCTCATTTATTAGCTTTTGATACGAATGACGCAATATCATTTAATACAAAATACTTGTTAATAAAATATATTAGAAAATTTTTAATATAATTTTTATAGGAAATATAAAAAGCTGTCAACGATTTAATTATTTTATAATTTTCTCATAAAATAATTTTAAAAATGATTCTTAAATCAATATCTTTAGAGCATTCATTAACAATATCCTGACAATAAAAATATTTAATGTTAAGCTCTATAGCACACTAAACATATTATGGGAAATGCTAACGAATGCCCTTAGGGCATTGGTTAACAATCCATTTAAAGAAAGTTTTTATGGAAAAATGAAATAAAGCAATTAATATTTTAACAGCTTTTTTCATTTCCCATAAAAGTGGTATTAAAACTTTTCTAAAATGGATTGTTAACCAATGCCCTAAGGGCATTCATTAGCATGACCCTATATATATATATTGTATTTGATGCTATGGATCCACCGCAGCCGACAACATCATTTTGAAGTATGTTAAAACTTATACTCCCAAGGTTTTATCCTTTTTTTTTTTTTTTTTTTTTTTAATTTTGAGAATCCGGACCTCAAAGGTCTAATTTATTGGATAAATACTGAAAGAGACTGCATAGAATCACGAGTGACTCAATCCAAAAGTCCAAACTTGTAGCTCAGCACCATACTTAGACTGACTGATTGATTTATTGATAGAAACGATAGAAACGAAAACCAGTAGCTAGCACAAGGGAGACAATCATTCAGAACATGACCAAAGTTGTTATAATATAATTGGTGTAAATAATCCCACGCAAGTTGTTTGTGAGCCATGTAATAAGAAATTTGTGGGATAAGAGCATTTTCGACAGTTTATCTAAATTTTTGTACTGTATAGATAGTAAATAGTGATATTTAGTTTTTACTTATCTAATTTTTCAAATACATTTTTCAACAGATTCTCTATTATTTTCTCCATCTCATTTAAATATTATTTTTTCATTCATTCTTTATTTAACAATTACACATCTTCTAACATTTTTTTATTCAATAGCTAATTATTATGATAGAAGAAAACATTTGAAGCGTGAACTAAAAACGCTACAGTATTCTCTACTTGTAAAGAAGCATTGTAGCAATTCTAATCTAAAAAATGGAGATTGAGAAGCTATTGGAGTGGGGTTTTGGGGTGTTTTCTCTATAAAATTGACTTTAAAGAAGCCATTGAAGATGCTCTAAGGTCAATGTGCCATAATTGGGCATTATAATTGGTCGTAATCGCAAATGCCAACAACCGTAGTATCATCAAGGAGATTAGATTCAACTTATTTAAGTAACACAATCTTTTCTTTTTATGCATTTTGACTTTCATTTCTTTATCCCATTTCAGGTTTTGGTAAGGGCCAAATTAAAGGAGTTGTAATTTGGTGAGAGAGCATGATGTGAATTATTTTTCATAACTACTTGTACTTGATGATAAGTATTTAATTATTTACTTTAATTCATTTATACTTCTTTAAATAGTAAATAGCATTGGATTAGTTGTGCAATAAAATTCCATAATTAATGGTAGCAACTAAAAAACTGAAGACAGATAATAAAAGTAGCCTCAGCTTAATCTAAATATTGCAGAAACAAAACAAAGCAGTGTCTTTAAGGCTGAGGTCTAAGGTCGATTTCAATGACAGAATGCGATATTTGGTGTAATGGGATATATAACATTTATCGCACTTAGGTTTCGACCCTATACTTATAGGGTGTATTCTAATGTGAGAGGGATGTTTTTTTACTTATATACATATCAGAGACAATTTAGAAATTATAACCAAGAGTTTTTTGAGTTACAATTTCTGTTGGATTAGTACAGTTTGTAACGCTGTAGCACATGCTACTGCTAAATTGGCCGGTAGTCTTAGAAGGCTTTTTTCTTGTAATAAGTTCAATCTCTCTCCTGTTTTTACTGATGTTTGTAGATATGATTGTATTTCTTTTGTTCCTTAATTTTTCTTTCTTAATAAAAGTTCAAGTTTTGTTTATATTTATATTTGGACCCATAAGTAACACCAAGTATGGACATAGGATAGTGTCACTGTGTGACTGTGAAGAGTGTGAATTGTCATATAGCAGAAGAAGGGATATGAGGGGGATATATCACCTCTCAGCTCTCACCCATGTTGTTGCTATGGATGAGTTGGTTTAATCATTATCCGAGATTGTGTCAGATAGGCGTATAGAGAGAGGTATCTAACATTCTATCTAAACCACCACATGACCAGATTTGTCGACAGTTTAAATTACCATTACCTAACGCAAAGGCCATAGCTCACCCCTCTAGGAAAATGTAAAACATTCATATTTAACATGCATGCATTTGTGTAATACTAATGGGCTGAAGGACTTGAACACTGGGATCGATTTTACATTTTCTTTCTCACGATCTCCTCGAAGTAGAGATGAACTTTCTAGTTACTTCTTTCAGTTTTTTGTGATCTTCTGGGGATTGTTAGAGAATTAACTAATACTTAGAGCATTAGCATTGAAGGTTGTAAAACCTCCGAATTGCTATTTTACGACTCACAAACACTAAAACTCACATGTACCCAAGTTTGTAAACCTAATAAATTTTACAATTTTGCTATAGCGATCTCTTACTTAGAACATTAGGGTGCATTTGAATTTAGATTATAAGCTAACTTATTGCTTCTTCTTTTTTCCTACTTTTTTCAGGTCTCACACAAGCCATCTACTAATTTTTATTTAGCCTTTACTTTTTATCTACAGAAACTTCAACAAAAAATTTTCATCAAAAATTAAAAAATTTATCAGAAGAATGCACATTGTCCCCTTGACACTAGCCTCTTATTTATACTTGGTTTTGTTGTTCTTGAATTTCTACCATTCCAATGTCCTTGAAAATCACTATTCTTTTGAGCTATGTTTGTTTAATCCAATACATTGTTTGGACTTAATATTTGTAACATTGATGGTGTTGCGTGAGGAGACAATATATTGTTTTTTATCTTTATATACTAGTCGGTAACCTATGCAACTTACAAAAAGTTTTAATATGATATAATTTTTTTCTCTTTTATTTTTAGTTTTGATCAATAGACATTTTATTATGATTCTGATTATATATAGAATTATTTATTTTTATAATAAAAAAGAGATATGATATGATGTACTAAGATTCTAATTGAGGGTTTAAATAAATAAATAAAATGAGATTTAAATTCAATTGATATACATATATATATATATATTAGAATAATGATGTGTAAAATAGTGAGACCTCAAAAATTTATGTTGCAAAATATTATAAAATCAACCAATATATTATATAGATATAAGTCTTAGCCACTTTTGGGGGAAAATTAAACTTAAAACTTAAAAGATGGGCTTTTCATTATATTTAAACTTTAAAACACCCTGTATTAAATTATGAAAAACATTTCATTGCATTTAAAACTCATTAGATATTGATTTAATAAATATTACTTTTTTAAAGATAATTACAATATGCTGCTAATTTCGCAGTTTAAACCTTTTTTTTCCTCAACCTTTGATTAATTAACATTACTGATTTGTATAAATCTTTCCATTTGTTTTTATATTAACTAACTTGTAACCCCATGCATATGCATGGATACACTTAAAGATATACAATAAGATGCATAATATAATTCATATATATATAATTTAAATATTATTGATAGTTATTTTATATTTTGTTAACTCTTTAAAAAATTTTGTAAGGATGTTATTAGGCATACAATGTAAATTGTCCATTTTTTTTTTTTATTGTGAAGCATTTTTTTTATGATCATTTATTCTAAACTCTTTGATTTTTGTTTTTAATAACTCATTTAGATGAATATTTATGATGTGGTCCCACATTTTATTCCAATATTAAGAAATAAAACTCTTTAAGAATAAATAATTGAGGACATATGGCGCAAAATTGAAACACTAATTTTGAATTTTAATTTGAGTTTCTCTCAGCTTCACCTATTATTATATACTAGTATGTAACCCGTGCTACCGCACGAGAATTGATATAATTTAATAAAATAATGAAAAAAATTACATTTTATTATTTAAGTGATACTATTGGTTTTATTTTTTTTTTTATTAATCATGAGTTTATTCATATTTAAAAGGCTTAGTTAAGTCTAAATTCACGTTTAAATATTAAATGGGAATGGATATTATTTAATAAAACAATGAAAAAAAATATTGCATTTTATTATTTACTGAAAATACACATTAAGATGCATAGTATAATTCTTATATATATAATTTAAATACTATTGATAACCGCACGAGAAATGGTTAATTGTAGTGATACTATTGAGAAATTTCTTTTTTGTCTTTTCAGGTTTATCACAAAGAAGTTGGAATTACATAAAACATTAAAAATATATAGTGCATTTAACTACAAATTTTTGATAATCACAAGGATAAGGTTGATTACACTTTGAATTTTCCACAATCTATAATCATTGATTTTAGCAAACCATTAAGGAATAATTGTAAAACTTTTGCAAAGCTTAACAAACAATTAACAATGAAACAGAATATTGCATCTTATTATTTAAGTGATGCTATAATCAGAGTAAAAAAATACAATAAAAAAAAACTTAAAGAAGCCTATGTACCAACTTAAACATTTCAAGGTCATTATCTTTTGCATGTCACTACAAATTCTTCCTAACTGTAAGGATAAGGTTCATCTCAGTTCCAATGTCCCATTCCAATTTTGTGGCATGCTTGAAAGTTTGGAATTTTATACATGTCGAATCCTGCAGTAAGTAGTCAAAGCATTTTTCGGCGTTTGACAAGCCAATGCTTCCCATGTTCATCAATTAAAATTTCCAAAAGTTTATCAATGCCTTCATTATTTGACTCCCAAAGTAGCATGATTCCATAAATATAAGGTGCAACAAAATTGCCACATGGAAGAGTTTTTTCAATTATATTTTTTCCTACAACGACTTCTCATTCAAAAAATATTGGCAACTTCCCACTATCAGTAGCGCATAAGGGTTTTATGCTTCATAACATGAAAATATTAAGTTTTTTTCTTTGTCATATAGTTGAGCTGGATGATTGAAATACAGAGTCAGCTCAATTTGTTGGAGGACTAATTTCTTTTCTATTAACTTCTTGAAGCGTTTGCAACATATTAAGACAAAGGAAAAAAATTAAATTAATAGACTGAATTATTTATATAGAGGGAAATGAATAAATAGATACAAATTGAAGAAATAGTTTTTTTAAATTACCTTAATGTTTCCTAAGAGTGTTGCCGAATCGTTGCCACTTTCGAAAAGATTTCAACGCATATGTCATTAGGAAGGTCTTTTAAAGTTTTCATATTGTTGTTTTGTTTGAAATAGTATTATAACATTTCATCTACTATTTATAATAAAATCATTTTTTAAGGTTCATAGTATGATATTAAATAACAATACATAATAACCATGTGTTTATGAATTTTGAAATGATTATACATGAATTTGATGGTGAAATGGTTCAATTCGTATAGAATTTTGTATTGCAATTGGTTCTTAATTAATTTCATTGTTTCTATCCGTTAATATTAATATTTTACAGTTAATGTTAGTGGTTAATTAGATTCATTGAATTGCTGTTTTAGTTCCCTAACGATTCACAGTATTAGAAAGTAGGCAATGATTTGGATCCTAGGAATAACGCACAAACCAGTTCAATGAATCAACAAAAACGAAAATCAATGTAAAACATAAAGGAATTGAATTTGCTTAGAGGGAAGTTAAAAAGTCATAACATAGAGAAAAAAATTGATGAAACTTATTAATTACTACTTATTGAACCGTACAATGAGAATAATCCAGAAACAACTATAAAGATAGATTCAGAATTTGGTCACTGCTTTCTTCAAATTTATATTCAAATGCATAATATTAATGAAGAAACGAATAAACCTCAATTTATGATGAATAGAAAATTATGACATTAAACCCCCAAAAAAAGAGCTTTAATTAGTAAAATCAAATTTATGAGATTCCTAATAAGATGGTGATCCTCCCACCAATTTTTACATATTTATAACAAACTTTTTGACAATTTGTGCTCACTTAAAAAAAAATGTTTTTTTGGTCTTTTTTGTAATAAATCATTCACATAATTTTCAAGATAAATCCTCTAGTTGACATGGTATATAGTGGGTTTTTTTTGTTAACTCTAAATGGTGGTGTCTATAGTTATCAAAAACAATTGTTGTGCTTCTTTAAATAAATAAATAATTGTTGTTACTCGTTGTATAAGATACTAAAGTGAGAAACTTTTTTTCTTTTTACATTGGTATGTGAAACTTTATAATGCAGTTTAATGAGGCTAGTTTCTATTATTTCACCACAAAATAAAAAGTGATAACAAAGTATCAAACCACCACCAGTGTTATTGTCAAAGTACTTCTTTCTTTGGCCTTCAAAAAAAAAAAAAAGAATCACATACCCAAAAGAAATGAATCATGAAGGGGGTGTGCATCGGTGAATGGTATGAGATCTCAAACTTTTGATTCCCACACAACTTTAAATCATATGTTTTTTTTTTCTTTTTCTTTTTTAAATTTTATAAATAAATAGTTGAGAGGGTTACTTAAATCATTTGAGCTACAAAGTGACTTACTCTTTTGATGCTCATTGAAAGATTAAACCGCTACTCACCTCTTCAGCTAATTTCATTTCTCATAATTGATCAATAGCCAATCTCCACTCTCAAAACGTTGATCATGTAAGTTATTAAATACACACAAAAAAATCCTCACACCCACAAACACATATATAAATCTCATCACATCCTACGTTTTTCACTGATCAGAAAATAAAGTAACCTCAAATGAATGAAAATGATTAACTTTTAGGAAAAGAAGAAGAAGAAGGTATTTTTTTGAGAAATATATATATATATATATATATATATAAAAGAGTCTTTGCACATACTCAAAGGATAGTATCACATTGAACCAATAAACAATACTCTTTGAGCGCAGGGATATCAGTTTTGAAGGTAGCCTATTGAATCATAACATCTAACACATACAAAAAGAATCATACAAATCTTTCGCATTTAATCTAATAAATTCTTTACACAAGGGAAAGCCTTGCTATCAATATTCTCGAGAATACTACAAATATAACAACATCAACCCATAATTTGATGAAACAGAACCAAAATTGCTCTTCTCAATCTATTTGGTTAACCTGCAAATAAGTTAAATAGTGGGTCATTATTTGAAGGGGAAAAACAACAATTTACATAGGGTAAAAGATTTAAAACAGAAATATGGGCAAACAAAACTAACCCACAGTTGGTACAAAATTAAATTCACACAAATTAATTAAAAAAAAAAAAGATGTAAAATGAAAACTTATCTCGCATTTCACCTGAAATTTGACCTACGCCACCCAATGCAATGGACTAAAGCATCAATTAGAACCAATAAATCATACATCCAAGTAAGTTAATTTTTGCTAACTATAAATATCAATTGGAATGATGTTACCAATATTCTACCATAATGCACATTGAAAAACATAAAAGTAAAAGGTTAGGTTGATTTCCAACTAAATACAGTGAGCAATTAGATATGTAAAGCACTACAAAAATCAAGTGAAAATGTAATGACCAAATAGATCAATAGGAAGCAACAACCAAAGTTAGTTTTTTTCATATGTTTAGACAATCAACATCAATGATAGGAAAAAAAAAATTATAATTAAACAATAACAATTATTCACAAAACAAACGAAAGTATAGGTAAATAAAAGAAAGAAGTAATCAAACCTTAGGAAGCATAAACCAGAACCATTAAAATTGTGAGTACAATCCGAATCTATGGAAAACCTCTTCTTATATAAGATACGGGAAATACCCAAATACATGCATTATTGATACTGAGAGATTCTTATCAAATTTCATAGCATTTATTAGACAACAGGAGAGTTGTATATGAAGGTTATTATTGGAGAAGGGAAGATGAACCTTAAAATACGCAAGTTTGGAAAAACCAAAAAAAAAAAAGTAGCACACCGAAATTACAACTGATCCACTTAAACATAGACAAATGAAACCACATGAATATTGACACATGGCACAAAATTAGGATTCTAATTTAGATTTGCAATTGGAGTTTCTCTTTGCTTCACCTATTATATATATATATATATATATATATATATAGACTAGCATGTAACTCCATGCAAACGCATGGTTGCATTTAAAATTAAACAAAATTTTTATTATAAAAATATAAATAATTAGTCAAATTAATTTTTTTTTTAAAGTGTGTAACACATGCATTCATTCATACATATAGATACATTTAAAATAAAACACAATTTTTGTCATAAAATATAGATAATTAGTCCAATTATTTTTTTAAAGTAAATGTAATTAGTTACATATTAAAATTCTTACCAAAATTATATTATAATTTCAAATTTTAATTCAATTTTCTCTAAAATTTACCTATTAATATATATATATATATATATGTAGATAACTTATAAATATGAGTTTTTTTTAGTTATATGATTATATTTTTATGGTTTATTATATTAGACTCTTCGTTTTCTACATTAAATTAATTAATTTGGCATAAAAATTTAAAAATTTAGATTAGATGGGACATATAGCGCAAAATTAAACTTTAATTACAATTCAATTTTTACACTAAATTGACCCACTTGGCACAAAATTCTAAAATTTAGATTAGATGAGACACATGCCATAAAATTTGACTCTAATTGAATTCTAATTTGAAATTTAATTGGATTTTCTCTCTATTTTACCTATTATTATATATATAGACTAGCTTGTAACCCCATGTATATGCATAGATATTCTTAAAATGTATATATTAAGATGCATAGTATAATTCTTACATATATAATTTAAGTATTATTGATAGTCATTCTTATATATAGTTTTAATTCTTTAAAAACTTTGGTAAGAATGTTATTATGCAGACAATGTAAATTGTCCATTTTTTAAATATTTTTGTATTTATTAATTCTAGACTCTTTAGTTTTTGTACACAATAACTCACTTAAATGGATATTTATGATATGGTCTGATATTTGATTTCAAAATTAAGAAATAAAACCCTCTCTAAAAATAAACAATTTAGGACATATAACGCGAAATTGGACTTCAATTGTAGAATCTAATTAGATTTTCTCTAAATATTACATATTAATATATATATATATATATATATATATATGACTTATAAATTTGAATTGTTTTTAATTATACAAAAAAAGACTCATAAATATAAAATCATTCAAACTCTCTCTTCCTCTAATTTTTTTATATATAGTGTTATATATATGATTATGTTTATTATGATTTATTTATATTGAACTTTAGTTTTCTATACTAAATTAACTCATTTGACACAAAAATTTAAAAAAAATAATAATTAGATGAGACATATATGTATATATGTATGACTTATAAACTTGAATTGTTTTTAGTTTTATAAAAAAAAAAATTATCATAAATATAACATCATTAAAAAATTATGTTTTTTATTGTTTACTTATATTGGACTCCTTGTTTTTTACACTAAATTAACTCATTTGGCACAAAAATTAAAAAATTTAGACTAAATGAGACATATGTCACAAAATTAAATTTTAATTAAAATTAGATTAGATGGGACATATGACGCAAAATTTGACTTTAATTGAATTCCAATTTGAAATCTAATTAGATTTTTTTTTAGCTTTACCTATTATATATATATATATATAGATATATAGATTTTTTTTTTTTGAGAATATATATATATATATATATATAGATTAGTTATTAGTACATCATTATGTTTTTATAAAAATTTCTTTCTCGCCAGATTCTAAAAAAAAAAAACAGTCTCTTTCTCGCCAAGATTTTAAGACATGACCGGAGCGTAAAATGCAATATGGGAATCTCTGTAAGGGCCGAATGCGGCCCAATTTATATGGAATAATCCATTTAAATATGACTGTGGCCTATAAGGGACGCACTTATTGAAGTGTTGGACTGAGCCCCCTGGGGAACGTGTATTGCGCTTCATGCCTTTTATTACGGGTTTTTTTTTTTTTTTTTTTTGGTTTGGACATATTAAGGGCCGTTTGGTATATAATTTTGAGAATAATTTTTAATTTTTAAATAGTATTATGCGTATTTTTATATACTTTTTTACCCATACATATTTCTAAAAAATACAAACAACGTTACTAGAACACCATTATCAAACATTACTTAACTTCTTAAAACAAAATCACTTCACAGTCCACGAAATTTTGTAGAATGGGGTTTGTGTTGAAAACTGAATGGGTAAACATGGTCCAAAGGTTGTTGGACTTGTTTAGCATAACCAACATGTCCATGTTTTTATCTTTTCATGTGAAGACCAAAACAATAAATATTGAATACACCATCAAGTCCAATAATCACATGACGTAGTTCATGGAAACCCCTTCTTTTGGTGTCCTTTAGGATATGTGGAAAGTAACATGGGTGTTAATAGTAGAAAATATGAATGAATGCCCAACTTTCCAATCATCCAAACATTTTCAATCAAAGTGGGAAAGCTGCAATTTGTTGATCAACAATGACGAATCATTCTTTCTTATAAAAAAATGAGAACCTTTTTTCACTTTATTTAATCACATTACAGGACCAACTTAGCGGTCCAATCTCTCAAACCTCACATTGGCTGTAAATAAATATAAAGAAATTGGTTACATTCTCGCCAAAGGATACAGTAAAGAGACATAGTTTTGATTGAATTTGCTAATATATGAAAGAGAGAGCAATGCGGCCAATAATTGAAATTAGCAAACTCTACTACCCATAAATCTATGCTAATTATTCAAAAGAAAAACTCCCAAACGTAACCCCAAATCATACATAAGAGCCAAAACTATAGAACAAAATTAAAAACGTACCTGTAATGTTTTCAGAGAAGTTCTGGTCTGATTATAAAGTTCACCAGATTCTTCTCTCCCTCTTTGACTCTCTCTGCCCCTAATTGACGCTCTCAATGAACAATAATAAGGGTCTTCTAGTTTTTCAAAAAAACCACAAATTTACTCCAAATTAAGAGAACAGGTAATGGGGAAAACCAATAATTAAAATAAAAACATCACCAACCATTCTTTAAAACGCCAAGAGACGAAGCCCACGTAGAATTTGATCTTATATAGGGTTTCCCCAGGTTCAACGATGCCAACATCGTTTAAATCCGTAGTTGATAGCAAACCCTAATCTTAGAAAATTTATATTAAAATTAGAATCTTTACTTTGATGAAATTTGGAACTCTAACTTCAAATTGTTACTTATCTGACCTTAAATTGCAGAGACTCTGAAATTTGAGAGAAACTTGGAGAGAGACGGGGGCTGTGTGAGGATTTGAATAGGATTGGAGTGATCGGTGCTTGTGTGAGATTTTGAATATGTTTTGGAGAGACCCAGAAAGAGGCTGTGGTTGTGTAAGATAAGAACAAAAAATAGCAGTTTGGGGGAAGGAGTAATGAAACACTGAAAAGTCAAAATTTATAATCACCCCTAAGCCAAAACGCTGGGTCTAATTGTTTTTCTTTTTCTTTTTTTCACAGAGGGTCTGATAGTTTTTAATATCTCTTTCTCTGGTCGTTTCTCAAAAATAAATATATCTCTTTCTTTGGCAGTTTTTTCTTTGTTTGTATCAATATATACCTTATGCCAAACATTAGGAGTTAGTGAAACTGAATAAACAAACCACCGAAAAGATACAATTCTTTAGTGTTTTAAAGAGAATGTGGCAGTAAGTTATGTAGCCAAGTGGCGCAGTGAGAAATGGTTAACAAAAAGTTAAATGTTTCTGCTATTAGTTATTATATAGATATATAGATATAGATATGAGATATGCTACGTCCACAACATTTTTACAACATTTTCACAACAAATCATAGGTGGTTAGTTGTTATTGATTCAAATTTGAACTTAACAATAAAATTACTTTTTTGCCTCAACAATAACAACCCATAACAACCCGCCACGTAGAATTTGTTGTAAAAATGTTGTAGAAATGTTGTGGACATATCATTTCTCTATAGATATAGATATATAGATTTTTTTTTTTTGGTGAATATATATATATATATATATATATAAATATAGATTAGTTATTAGTACATCATTATGTTTTTATAAAGGTTTCTTTCTCGCCAGATTCTAAAAAAAAAAAAAAAGTTTCTTTCTCGCCAAGATTTTAAGACATGACCGGAGCATAAAATGTAATATGGGAATCTCTGTAAGGGCCGAATGCGGCCCAATTTATATGGAATAATCCATTTAAATATGGCTGTGGCCTATAAGGGACGCACTTATTGAAGTGTTGGACTGAGCCCCATGAGGAAAGTGTATTGGGCTTCATGCCTTTTATTAAGGGTTTTTTTTTTTGACATATTAAGGACCATTTGGTACGTGATTTTGAGAATAATTTTTAATTTTTAAATAATATTATGTGTATTAATATATATTTTTTCACCCACACATATTTCTAAAAAATACAAACAACATTACTAGAATAACATTATCAAACATCCTTTAATTTCTTGAAACAAAATCACTCCACAATCCACGAAATTTTGTAGAATGGGGTTTGTGTTGGAAACTGAATGGGTAAACATGGTCCAAAGGTTGTTGGACTTGTTTAGCATAACCAACATGTCCATGTTTTTCTCTTTTCATGTGAAGACCAAAACAATAAATATTGAATACACCATCAAGCCCAACAATCACATGACGTAGTTCATGGAAACCCCTTCTTTTGGTGTCCTTTAGGATATGTGGAAAGTAACATGGGTGTTAATAGTAGAAAATATGAATCAATGTCCAACTTTCCAATCATCCAAACATTTTCAATCAAAGTGGGAAAGCTGCAATTTGTTGATCAACAATGACGAATCATTCTTTCTTATAAAAAAATGAGAACCTTTTTTCACTTTATTTAATCACATTACAGGGCCAACTTAGCGGTCCAATCTCTCAAACCTCACATTGGCTATAAAGCATCATCACCTATCCACTACTATAACATTGATAGTATTGATACAAATCTAAGCTAATTTGTCATATTACAAAGTAAAATAGAAAAAATAAAACTAGTTTGTCATATAACCAGAAAATTTATTACTAATAAAATCAACCTTTTAATACAATAAGGAACCCTTGTAATGGATTCTAAATAGATTGATACAATGATATCATTCATGACCTCATGTGGTCAACATTTGTTTTTACGTATAAGAGTATGGGTGATTTGTATCTTATTTTTCCATAATCAAGTTATTGAATTTAAACTATTAAACAAAGTTTGCCATAATGTAGTACTTATGGCAATTTGTTGAGGGAATGTACGGAAGGATATGATATGACTATATGAGCAAGCATGCCACAAAGTAATAAAAAGGGCTTTAAAAGCCATTATTCTTTTAAAGATTCCTTTTTAATTTCTGACTTAATGGGCCACTTCGTATTATCATTGATATTAGATGTTCAGCTTCAGAAATCTATTACTACGTCCATTTTCATGGTTACTGAGAGAAACTAATTTGAATTAAGGCAATGTTCTTTTAGTTATACAAACTTTTTTTGTATAACTTTGTTAGAAATAGCACTTAACACATGAATCCAAATTCAAAGCCTTTGAAACATAAAAGTAGAACACAAAAGGTGAAACTATATATATATATATATCTTAGAGTTCTAATTTATGGTGTCTTTTCCACAAGAAAAGTGAAATAAAGTCTTTGCATTTCATAAATTCATCAATGCCATAACTTTTATTATACTTTTTTTTTTTTTTTAGTTCCAATCTATAACGTTTATTCTTGATAATAGTTCTTTATCATCAGACCAAGATACTAATTGGATTTTGGTGTAGGCAGAGAATGAACCTCAAATCTCTTATTCAATCATCATAAACTTTACTCTATTTTTTTAAAGAAATAAATTTTCATAGACTTTACTAGTTGAGTTGAAAGCCACACTTTTATTATATATCTATAATAACATGTTACATCAACTATTTTTTTTTTTAAATTGTGATACTAAACTTATATTTTGAATAATATCCCTTGGAACTTATCGTTGCTTTGTATCGAGAACAAGAACAAAGAAGATTGAAAATTATGATAGAGAATAGTAGAAGTACTTTATTAGGCTACGAGTACTAGAAAAACTCTTTAACGACACATTTCCATTTCAATATAAGAAGACACCGTTAGCTACAAAAAGACTTCAATTTATTGTAGATTTACTTTAAAACAACAATACAAATATTAGCAACATCAACATTGACAATACTATAATGTAAATTAGCACCTATGTTAACTTATTACTTATTAGTCTGCGTCCTACCAAACCACGTAAAAGGGACTTAAACTCTGATTATGTCAATCAGTTCAGTGTTGTGACGTGAAAGATGCTAAATGAGCTGTACACAATGATTTTAACTTAGATTCTTAATTAAGCTAATGAACTCTATGGACAGTGAAAAATTATTATAGTTCGAGTTTAATTGAAAAGTATGGTTTGACACTTTGACTTTTCAAATTATAGCGGGTCAAGTCATTGATAATCTTGAATAAATTGTGATGATGAGACTAATTTATGAAAATTGATTTTAAAAGTCAAATTCAACAAATAAATATGTTAAACAAAATTTACTTGACTTCTTATTAAAAAGATCAGCTTAAATCTGGGTTATTGTGTAATATTATCTTAACCAAGCAAATAAAAATATGTAATCATTTGGTCCTTTGGTGCGATGGACTCAAACCTTAGTGACTAACTGTTTGATATTGTTTACGTTTGCAACTTTTTAAAATTGAATGGCTTGAAAATTTGGTACTTAAAAAAAGAGTAGAGTAAAAAAGAACGTATCTTAAAAGTTTTGGTTTTAAACTACCTGCACCAAATGGGAACTAAACAATTTTGCATTATTTTTCTTATTTCTTCTATTCTCTTTATAAATTTTGTTTGAATTGTAATAAAATTAAAATGTATCATTGGCCAAAAACATTTTACACACTTTGTAAATTTAGAATTTGGTAAGAAAGGAAAAGAAAATGCACATCACAAAGGACACGATCATCACAGGAAATTCCACACCAAACTAAGCTTTTCTGTCTCTCAACTGACTAATGGTCTGTTTGGTTGATTAGTTTGAGTAATGTTATTTGAGTGTTTTTGATATATATTTGGGTAAAAAAGTGTGTTGAAATGTGTGTAAAGTTGTTTTAAAATGTGTAAAAATGTGTTACAATTTAACTACCAAACACTCCCTAAATGATCTGTTACTCAGTCTTGTTAACCTTTAGATGTCGTAACGCCCATGCCATTGCCTATTGATGTCAAAGAAAGACAACCGTCAAATTACAAGAAACAACAGCATAGGTCTCAGGCTTGCCATATTGTTAGAGAGAGAGAGAGAGAAATGGCTAATAAATGAAGAAGAAAACGAAAAATGACAAAAATGAAAAGAAGTGGACCGTGGAGTATTGCCCATATTATAAGGAATGGAGTATCATAATGTAAAAATAAGCTATATTTCTAGTGAATCTTACAGCAAATACCTATTCTCATGTTATAAACATTCAAAATGATAGAATTTTCCACCAACCTAGTTTGGAGGAAAGTTCTTCCTTCGTCTAATCCACTGTGTGACAGCTCAAAAAATATTAACATGAACTTTTATTTGCATAATCTACTTAATAATCATGTAATTTGTTTAAATGATTTAGTAATAAATCATGTAATTTAATACGTATGGATGATGTTTTGATTTGAATCACACATAGTAGGTTAAAAAATATATATTATTAGACTTGATTTTGAGGAAAACTTAGTTCTTAACTTGAGCCATAGAACAAACACTTAAAAATGAAAAATATTGAAAAACTAATCAATAAAACTTAAAGTAATATACTACATTTACAATTTTTTCCACAACAAAGATTCCACAGTTGTTGAACTAGTTGATTATAAGTGATGAACATAACCGGAATTCAAAAAACCACAAATTTTCTCCGTTACTCAAAATCTACCAACTCAATAACTTGTGAAATTTATAATATTTATTTTCATTTTTATATATATAATGAAAATAAATACAAATAAATAAAAAGTGGGAGTGATTGGCGCGCAATCAAAAACTATGGCTAAATCTTGGCCAGCCCAGGTAGTAACCCATGCATACTGACTGGGTTAGCTTTTATACAAAAAGGACGCAACTTCACTGACAAACTTATACTGCGCCACCAAATAGACATTCGACACGTGCTTAAGACATAATCTAGTGAACAAATCAGACGGTTCTGATTCAATCATTCTGAAAAGCCCCTTCAGATCTCTTATTACATACAGAGCTTTTTTAAAAAAATAAAAAATAAAAACAATAAACTCCAAAAAAGTGAGATTTCTGAAGTCGTGCGCCCGTGACGTAGGCCGCCACTACTTTCAAGATTTGACAATTCACAATTCTGTGACTGTCACCGGCGATACCCGGTCATTTCTAATAATAAAAATAAAAATAAAAAGTTTATCTTACAATATTTTCAGAATAAATCATAAATAGCAAACGAACTGTTATTGAAGGTAAAAAAAAATTCCAATGGTGGGTTCATCATTATATTTTCACAACAAATTATAAATGAAAAATCGTTACGGGATATTACTAAAGGTAAAAAAAAAAAAAAAAAAACTTCAATGGTGGATTCAGATTAAAAACGATCAATAATTTGTCAACTAAGATTTGCTGGAAAACAGAAATATTATGTTTATAATATTTTCACAATACTTTCATTACAAATCTTAAGTAACAAGTTATTGGTAGTTGTTATAAGCAGGTAAAAAAGTAATTTAAGTAGTAAATTCAAATTAGAATTAATAATAATTAATCACCTATAATTTGTTGTAAAAATATATAGATTTAGTCCTGGTAAAATTGTAAAGTTTAGTTGAGGGGTTAAAAAATAAACATTGGTGTTCGGAGAAAATAATACATGTTCTAGACTCTTTTTGAATATTTCCTAACATTATTTGTTTGTGGATGTTAATATTCAAGGAAGTGCCAAAGTCTCTTGTTCTAAATTTCTAATATGGAATCAAATGATATTTGATGCTTTTAGCATTTTGTGACCAAACATTTCACATAATTGTGCACATGTGGTAGAACTTCGTTTTTCTTTAAGTTCAACCCAAAGCTCTCAACTTGTCATTGTCAACTTTTTCCCTTTTTAAAGCTCTTTTTATTAAGTTGAAATTCATAAGCACAAATTCTTTTAGGTATCAGCTATAAATCCTACGCTCTATCGATGATATTTTTATAATATATAGAAAGAATAAGATTTAACCTAAGTTTAATATAATGAAAAATACCTTCCACTCAAATTGACATGCCAGAATTTTGAGTCTGAAAATATGTTTTAAAAAAAAGGACTTTCGTGTGTTAGGTATGACATCTAAAAAAGATGAGAATACGTAAAATGACTTAGTATAATTATATATACAATATATTTTATTCTATTTTATTTCTTAAAAAATTTTTGTTAATTAATTATCAACACAAATACCCATCAAAAGTCTTAACATAATTTAAAAGTAGAAATTTCGAGTTTTGAAGTCAATGCAAATGTTGAACACATAAAATAGAGGGTAAAGATTTCTTATGTAACAGAGGAAAAATAAAAATCAGAGGTTTTTTTTTTTTTTTTTTTCTGAGTTAATAAACAGGTTATGATATTTTATGTAACAGAGGTTATATGTACAAAGGGTACATATATTTTATTATTTTTTCACTAGTGTCCGACCCCGATCAAGGTTGATTTTTTATGAAGAAAACTTGACCCACAGTATGAAGAAATCTACCCCTTTTCATACTAGACAGGGACAGAACTTAGATATAATTATTTTTTTGCAGGTAGTTGTTCTCTATTTAACTTAGGCAATGTTGTATGAACGGTTATACATAAAAGTCTACTATGTATTTAGTAATAGTTATTTTAAGATCACAATTTTTTTCACAACTTGATCAATAGTGAACAATCACTTTCACATAAATTCATATATTTATTTTTTATTACTCATTTTCACTGCTTTAAAATTGTAGTAAAAGTTGTGTTTTTAGAGTATTATATATTTTCAAGTCATGGCATGCAACATCATGGCAATGGATTAGGATTAGGGGTGGGCGTTCAAAGCAAAAAACCAAATGGACTGAACGAAACTGACTAAAATTTCAGGTTTCTGTCGGTTTTCCCTAATTTCGGTTCGATTTCGATTTTAAAATTTCAAATATTTCTATTTTCAATTCGGAGGCGGTGCTAGATTTTTTTACACCAAAACTAATTGAACCAAAACGATATATATATATATATATATATAACTTTTAGACATAGTTGGTTAGTGGCTTAATAGTATGCTTCTTGTGTTTTGGCTAACTAATCCCAAGTTCGAGCCTTCGCGTGAGTTTTTTGCTATTTAATTTTTTAAAACCCTAGTAGCATGATATAAATACCACATTTTATCTTTTCTATTCTTCAGCTGCCCCCTTCCCCAATTTTCTCTCCGCCTCTACCCTTCTCAATTCTCACTTCAGCCACCTCCTTCCCCAATTTTCTCTCTAAGTCTCTACCTTTCTCACTTTAGCCGCCTCATTATTTCTTTTCTTTTCTTTCTCTGAGCCCCATGGACCATGGCCATGCCTCTCCCCTCTCTCTGACTAGAGGCATATCTCTGTTCTTTCTTCAATTTAGAATCTCAAATTCAAAATTCACTATAAAGACATGGTGGTAGGCTCAAGCATTATGAGACATACAATGGCTCCTAATATGGTATAGTAACGGTAAATTTGTCTGTCTGGATCCTTTTGCTTATTCAAAATATTTTCAATTTTATGTTGGAATTTGTGTGTAAATTGTTGAAAGTTGGAAGTTGTTCTTTCTCTATCGTTTTGATTTGTTCAACAACTCTCTCTCTCTCTCTCTCTCTCTCTCTCTCTCTCTCTCTCTCTCTCTCTCTCTTTGTTGCTCTATTACTTTGTTTTTTTATATGTGATTAAAGTTAGGGTTTTGAAAATCTCAATAACCCTCTCTTTAGAAAACCGAAAATCAACCAAAATCGACTAAAACCGAAATACTACCGAAACCGATTGATTTCCAATCATTTTAGTTGAGAAGTTCACAAAACTAAATATTCGGTTTCAATTGGCCATACCCATACAAAACCGACCGTCCAAACCAAACCTAGCACACCCCTAATTAGGATAGACTTTCATTAAATTCTGTTCCAAAATCATTCAAAATTACATTTTTCATTTAAAAAATTAAATAACTATTTTGAAATAAATATTATTAATAAACACAAATGATAGCCAAACCACCTTTCATTATATTTATGACAGTGCCTGCAATCCAATATCTCTAATAGGGCATTAAAAAATTTGACAAAAAAGAAAAAAGAAAAAGAAAAAAGAAAAAAAAATCTATAAATTCAAAGAGAACAAATGTGAGAGATCCAAGAGAGCACATTTCATGCGCCCGAGAGTGTCATGATTCTTGTGTTTGTTTATTCTTTGGTGAGAGGTCGAAAAGTTTGGGGTTTTGCCCAAAAAACAAGTGCAGAGCCGACTAGGTTTTTTTTTTTTTTAAATAATTTAATTTAATTTAATTTTGTATTTTTTGAGAGAGTTTTAACTTATGGCGTCTGTTTTTAATGATAGCTCTTTGTTATTAAATCAAAAAACTAATTGATGCCGGTGGAATTTGAACTCTAGATCTCTTATTCAATTATCAAAAATTTTACTAGTTGAGCTAACTTTAAAAATATAAAACTGTGTCAATTTTGCTAGAGTGATTCTTCAGGTATTGACTATTACGAATTTATTACCAAAATGAACTACTTTCCTCACTAAAAAAAGAAGTTCAGCTAGCAATTTTATTATTAAAAAAATGATTAAGGAAAAATTATGGTTCCATTTTCTGAGCTTTCATAGAAAGGCAATTAAACTAAGCCCTCGTTTGGGAGGAGAGAATAAAATGAAATGAAAATAAATGAAAAGAATAATTTTAGTGAAGGAATGGGTAGGAGGGAATGGAAAGTCCATTCTCTTCTATGGGAGTTTAAGTGGGAGGGAATATAATGGGTAAGAGGGAACACTCATTCCTCTTTATTTTCTTAAAATCTCAAATTTTCATTTCCCGAGAAATTGTGAGGAATGGGGGGGGGGAATGAAATTAGATTTAATGACTTCTTATTATAACTTCCAAAATATCTTTATATATTCAACTTTATATTTTCAAATAAGGGTCTAATAGTAATATTGTCATAAAATGAATCCATTTCATTCCTTCTATGTTACTCCCAAACAAAATTACTTACATTCCATTTATTTTTATTCATTTATTTTAAAACATCCAATCAAGGTTACTTAATTCTATTATTTTCTATTTCATTCATCTCCCTTGCTTAATACATTCCATTTCATTCTCTTACAAACTCCCAAACAAAGCCTAAGGTTTCGTTTGAGAGTTCATAAGGAAATGGAATGGAATGGAATATAATGGAATGATCATAAGGGAATGAAAAATAATGGAATGTATTTAAGTAGGGAAAGGAGCATAAAAGAATGTGATAGAATTAAGTAACCTTGATTGGATGTTTTAAAATTAAGAAATGGAAATGAATGGAAATGAATGAAAATGAATGGAATGTAAATAATCTTGTTTGGGAGAAACATGGAGGGAATTGAATGAAATCATTTTGTGACAATATTACTATTAGACCTCTATTTTAAAATAAAGGGTTGAATATATAGGGGTATTTTGGGAGCATTAGTAAAAAAATTATTAAATCTAATTTCATTTTCTCTCATTCCTTCCAATTTCGGGGGAATGAAAATTTAAGGTTTTAAGGGAATAGAAATGATTAAAGGAATGAGTGTTCCCATCCACCTATTCTATTCCCTCTCATTTAAATTCCCAAATAAGGGAATTAATTTTCTATTCCCCTCATTAAAACTCCCAAATAAGGGAAGAGAAGAATATTCTAAAATTATTTTTTTCCATTTTTTTCTATTTCATTTCATTCCCTCCTCCCAAACGAGGTCTAAGGGAAATGCTAATAAATGCCGTTAGGGTAGTGGTTAACAATCCATTTAAAAAAAGTTTTTATGGGAAAAAAAAACAATTAATGTTTTGACAAATTTTTTCATTTCTCATAAAAGTGGTGTCAAAACTTTCTTAAAATGAATTATTAACAGTAGTACCAATGGGCCCGAATTACACACAGTGGGCCGGCCCAAAGGCTCTCACAATGAAAGAAGCCCAACCCCACATCTTGAAATGGTCCGAGGACGTAATCAGTCCAACCTACAAAGTCACGTGATAAAGAGGGGTGTCATGCATGACTAAAATACCAAGAAATATGACGTCCGAGGACAGCATAGTCCTCGGCAAGTGTTGCCAAGGACGACGTGAATGATCTAGCAGTCCAACATCGCCCCTGATGGAGGCCTTTGATACTGGAATTAATGAAATAGAGATAAAGAATAAAGGGGAGGGGTAGGAGAATATCCAGAAAAGAGCTGCTATCACCGCATTTAAAGCTCTACACCTGCTTCTCTGGCCGCATTAATAAAGAAGTGACGCCTGAACGTTGGGTTTGAACCTTATCTTCACCACCAGAGACCTTAGTAAAAAGGGATGATGGGACAAGTATCCAAAAGAGAAGAAGGTCCAGGTTACACGTGGAAGAAAGGAAAGAGGAGAGAGGCCTATAAAAGGTGAAGGAAGGAGACATAGAGGAGGAGGAGAAAAAAAACAAAAACAGTTATCCTCGGCAGTCATATACAAAGAAATACTTGGTCCACTTAAGAGAAGTACGCATATATCCTATGATGAAACCGATCCTTTATGTTATCTACCGCCCAAACCTCTAGATTAGAATCCTACTCTCTATAAATTCATTGTTTAGGGCTCATAGGCTTGATCTGGAGGTTTAATTCAACCCGAAGCTTCACTTGTGCCCTTACATTAACCATTGGCCTAAAGGGAAAATTATTGTATATTCTCGAAGTACCATAAATGCATACTCTCTCCTCTCACATAAATGGTGGGTCCCACCATAAATTTAATTAGTGGAACCTATCATTCATGTAAGACGAGGGAGTACGCATTTATGATATTCTGGGAGTACCTAATAATTTTTTGGCCTAAAGGCACTAATCAGCATGACCTTTAAACTAATAGGAACATGCGTTTATACAACACAAGATACTTCTTTTTTAAACACACCAAAGAAGAAAAAGTGTAACCAATTGAACTACAAGCTTTTAACTACTTCTTTTCCGCTTTTTATTTTTATTTTTATTTTTTTTAAGTCCATGTTTTTAGTGTTGTGTTCTTGTGATTCACCTCCAAAGAAAAATCAAGCACATGAAGTGTAACCCACCGCCATTGCAAGCTTATCATCCAGTATAATTTTATATAGCCATCCAGGGTGAGAAACTCGTTTGACAAGTTTTAAAGCGTGGTAACGGATGCTTGTAATGGCAGCTTATTGTATATTGTAGATCACAGCTCACAACTTGCGGCGTTAACGTGTATGTTCAATAACCGAGCTTATCCATTCAGCAAAAATAAATAAAAAACCGAGCTTATCCAATACTTAACTCATCAAAGCTTGAAAGCAAAATTACTCCTTTTTTTTTTTCAGTTTTCTTTCATAATTGTTGCGTTACAATCAATATTTCTTTTTTTATTTTTCAATATTGAGTAGTCCTATATGGCTATCTGGTCATATAGAAGATATAACTTTGCTTAAAGTGAAATAAAAATGTTTTTGCTAGACTGCGAACTATACTTCAGAAGTTTGAAAGTATTTAGATTTTATATTTTGAAATTTTAGAATTTAAATTTTATTCATTTGTAACAATAGGTTTTATTATGTCACGTCATTTTTAATTTATTTTTTTTGCTACAAAAATTATGTGGCATTATTTTATTAGATAAACTAAATACGCGTGACAAGTTTATGTGACACTAGAATATAGATGGAAAGGCTACTAATGAAAATGGAATAAAACTTCATGGAGTACTAGTAAAATTCAAATGCTACCAAACTTTAGAGATGTAGTTTGCAATTTAGCCAAACGTTGTTAATCCTCTAACCACAAGGTTGCTTAAAGTGAAATATAAAAGTTGACGATTGTTATTTATTTTTAGTTGGTATAAAATCAAAAAAGAGAATTCTAAATCTGACAATGCAATTAAGAAATTGAAGATCTGGGGGTGGGTCATTCAAAATCAAAGCTGCGATATATCAAGTTCAAATTTAATTGACAAACTTTGATGTTTGACCCCAAAAATTAAAATCAAGAAACAACTAGCACATTGAAATCAGAAATAAATCACGATGACCAACTTACTTAACCGCGTGCACCGAAATAATAGACAAGCGGTCTAATTTAGCCATAGTCTCGATTTGTGCATTAAAAATGTGGTGCTAGGCTGATAGCTCATAAGTGTCATAATGTAACATTAAATAAGAGCAATATTTTAATTGCAAGATAATGTCTCATTGCAGATGAAAGTTGCACCAAATGGGACGTGATGCAACTTGCAAATCCAATATTTAAATCTAAAGGTACTGAAAATTGTAACATGATATATGGCATGAACTAGTTGATTATAGCATAATTAGATGGAATGAAATACTAGGGTTCCAAATAACTCAATTGATAAAGTCCAAATGAAGGCCATAGACTTAAATTCTCAAAAAAATAAATAAATAAATAAATAAAAGAAACACTAGCAGTGAATTAACCCATGCATTAGATCTTTCTTTTTTTTTTTTTGGAACTTCCATGCATTAGATCTTGATTTATACAAGGCTGTAGTGGCAAATGTTAGGAACTGTTTCCTGACTTTATCCACCATGTTAATGGTAAATATTGGATAAAAATATGTGAGAAACATTTCAATATATTTATCTTATTATATTTTATTTTAAACTGTTAGAATCATGGAAATTAACTAGATACTATATAATGGTAAGCTTATTTAAAAGCCCTTTAGTGAAATATTGTGATATGATAGTTTCAGATCGATGTATGATGAGTTCACCGATTTTGGTTGATCCAAGAAAATTTAGATGTCATCGATAGTGTTTGTTTAATTAATCATCTTATGATGAGGAAATGAGTTATGACATACATATCAGAAATGATCAAAAGAATATGTGATGCAGATCACTGGAAAGTGGAAACTTTGATAAATTAGTTAGCTTCATTCTTTTAATTAATTAAAATTTCTGGACGAAAATTTTATTGTTTGCTCTTGCTATTATTATGTCATACTGGTTTGATGACCACATGAAACATTCCAGATGATTGGGACTCAATAGTCAAAAGCAAGGTTAATTACTTAATTATGTGTTGAAGGCTAAAAATTTTTCACTTTAAAAGGTTTTATTATGCTAAAGACAATTGTAATATATAATTATATATAAAAAAAATGGAGAATTTTTTTTTTTTCTTTTGGAGAAGAAATGGAGATTTGCTTTCGAGTCTTTAAGGGCTGATGATGCCAAAATTCACCAGTAAGCTACACGGTCCTCACGAGAGCGAAATAAAAACCTACAAAACAACAAGAAAGGACCTAGCAGAGAGCACCGGTGTAGTGCCGGCCAAAAACCCTCCGAAGGTCAAGTTAGAAACCTTGTTTTCAACATTAGAGTGCTAGAGTTGAGTCAATTATGTGTACCTTAGTTTGTGAGGGTTTTGGAGTATTTATAGTCGCGTAGATATAGTGCCTATGCCTTGGTAAATAAGTCTTTTCCTTCTAGGGGAGTGACTCCTTTTCTTCGTAGGAGTCTTTTTCATTTGGGCCTAAGCATGTAGATCAAGCAAAAACCCTAGTAGCCCCAAATGTAAGTCGCAACCAGGCTCGTGTAAAAGGCCTTGAAGCCCAACACATAACATGTATTTACACACGTCCATCCACCACGTGTCCGTCACATATATTTCCTCTTCAGCTGCCCCCCATTCCATGAATCCGTCACCCTTACTCACGGGTCCATGGAATGAGTTGATCCGTTCTTGTGAGTCCGTCATGCTCCTGCTACGGACGAATCGCCAAGCTGGATTAGGGTCATAAATGCACTTGAGGACACGTGGTGAGCTCTGATTGATAGCTCACTACAACCGATGCGTCTCTTCGTTGGTCGCGCCGATCCCTCTATATATATATCACCTGTTCCTGTCATTTTCACATTTTGGAGAAATTTTTGTTGATCAGAGCACATCCGTCCTCTTTGCGACCGTCGGCTTTCAATTCAACCGTCCGCTCATCCGTCCTAACTTTCTTCCGTCAGCTCGTTACTCAGTTCAATTGTAAGTTTATTTCTTCTCTTCTTCCACCCCCCTTTTTCATTTGTACGTTAGTCTGTTGTCCGTATAGATCTAGAGTCTTAGGTTTCCTTCTCCGTCATTTGTAGGTGTTCGATGTCTAGTGAGACTTCCAGCGGTCAATCTTTTGTCCATGAGGGAGCGGGCTATGAGGAGGTGTACCCGTCAGGTCAAGGAGACTCGGGTACCTCCGTTGAGGAGAGGGAACCGTCATCAAGCTTTCCTTCCAATGCGAAAGAAGAAGGGCGAGGTGAAAACGGGTCGGAGTACGATTCTAACGACGAAGTAGAAAGTGTAGATCCCCCCGTTTGGTCTGTGATAGGCAAGGACGGATTAAGGGAGTTCGTCCTGCTCCCCGAGTGGACGGTGAACCACTTCACTTCCTCCATCAGCCTGCCACACTTCAACTCCCTTAAGGAAAAATACCAGATACCAAACACAATAGCCATTCATCTACCCTTTAAGTCTGAGAGGTGCTATTATGAGGGACTAGAAGATGTCGGTGTGTACGAGCAAATGTTAAAAGCGGGCCTTCGCTTTCCTTTGAGCGCCTTACACTGTCGCCTTCTTCAGTATCTGGGTCTGTCCGTCACCCAAATCTCTCCAAACGCCTGGAGGGTTTTCTTGAGTGTAGAAGTTCTATATGGCGTCATGTCTAATGGGGCAAGACGGTTAACAATGGAGGAGTTCTTCAATTGTTACCGTCCAGATGAAATTGCTAAGTCGAAGGGGATGTATAGTTTTGTGGCGAGAAGCCCGGTACTTAGATTAGTGTCCGAGACCCCCAACTCCAACCGTAATTGAAAGAGTAGATATTTCTTCCTACAAGGAGACGACTGGATGGGTCGTCCTGACGACCAGGAGTTTATGCCCGTCGATAAGACGTGGGGCATACTATCACCGTCTGGTATGGTCCTCATTTTGTGTCCGTCCTATATCATCTGTCTATTGATTGTTAATCTAACCGTCTGTTTTTTGCAGTGCGTAGCCGTCCAGACATTACAGTCGAGCATTTGGTTTTCTTGAGTCAATATTCCAGAAAACTGAATTGTCAGAGAGGACGTGGGCGAAACTCGTCACCTTGGACACCATCCATTGGTACTGCGATGGCCCTGAACCTTCTGACGCAGCTATAAAATACGACGCGAGAATACGCAAGCGTAAGTTTCACCGTCATGATAGTGATTTTCTCGTCCATTTTTGACTAAGTGATAGTGATTTTTCTTGTCCGTCATGTGTTCTCACCGTCCACATTTTGCAGAAATGGACGATGCTAAGAGGCGGGCGCTTACCAAGCAACAGGCCGCTAACAAGAAAAAACTTGGGGGTGACCTTCCATCCAAGACACCGCATCCGTCCGCTAAAAGGGGTCCAGAGAAAACGGACCGTCCTAGCAAGAAACAGAGTTTGGTGACGGGTCTGCCAGCCGTCCAGGCTCCAACCAAGCCTTCCTCTAAGGTTGGCATGGGTAAGGGTAAGGGTCTCAGGACCAACCCTGACCCCGTCACGGATAAGGCCCCCGTCCTGCTCAGGGAGGACTCGCAGTACGCCCTCGCCCAAATTACTTTCATTATCAAGGAGGAGGACTACGACGACATTGGCAACCATGCCACGGAAGTAATGGGGGAGACGGCCCTGTTCAGCTTGACTCAGGTAATGGCCGTCCTCTTTTTAGTATCGTCAATATTCATTTTTTCCCTTGGCTAATTTATTTTTTTGCTGATCCAAACGGTCCTTATGGCCAAAGGACTGATGGACCGCTGCCTGGCCCGTGAAAAGTCCTTGGAACGTGTACGTGCCAAGGCTAGGACGATGGGGGAGGAGCTGGACGAGCTGAAGCTCTGGAAGCTCCGTCAGGAGCAGAAGCTAAAAGCGTCCGAGCAGGCTCACGAGGATCGAGAGAAATAAGTGGAGTTCTTGAGGGAGACGGTGAAGGCTAACGATGAAAACATCCGTCAGGCAAGGGTTGAGGCCGTCCAGGAGTACAGAGACTCCGACGCACTACTGACGGAACTTGGTACTTCATTTACTGACGGATTTGACGACTGTCTCTGTCAGGTGAAGGCATCATTTCTTGACCTTAGTGTTGGTCACATCAACATTGATGCTGGAGGTCAAACCCTTGCTCACACCGTCAACTCTGAGGAGACCGCTGAACTTTTTGGTGAAGTCCCCAATGAAGATGAAGCCCCCGGGAACGTTGATACAGGTCCTATCCATGACGATGTCCGTCCACCCGAGCCTGACGGTCCTGACATGGAAGCTGATGCCCCCCAAGCGGAAGGATAGTCTGCTACTTAGATATATTTTGAGAACAATTTTATATGTAATGGAGAACAATTTGGTTATGTAATTTTATATCCGTCATGTATGTATTTTTTTGTAAACCATTTATCCAAGTAATTTCATTCGTCGCGTTTGCTTTGATGAATGTTTTAATGGCTTTTCATTTGTTCTTATGGTCCGTTCACCTTACATATTGCATCCTTCTCCTAACTTGGTAAATAAACATCTTTTTGGAGGCTCCGTTTACTTAAGCAATATCCTTTTAATCATTTTGTGGGCTTGGGAAATAACATGCTTTTGCATGACCCACCCACTTTTTGGATTGGGTAGCTAACATCCTTTGGGATGATCCGTCTACTTAGTATTTATCTCCATCTTTTAGATGGTCCGTCCCCTTTGTGGACTTAATAATTATCTTCATTTCTTTGGATGGTCCGTCCACTTTGTGGACTTAGGATTTATATATACCTCTTGGATGGTCCGTCCACTTTGCGGACTTAGGATTCATATCCATCTCTTGGATGGTCCGTCCACTTTGTGGACTTAGATTCTATATCCATCACTTGGGTGGTCCGTCCAATTTGTGGACTTAGGTTTTATCCCCATCTCTTGGATGGTCCGTCCACTTTGTGGACTTAGGTTTTATCCTCATCTCTTGGATGGTCCATCCACTTTGTGGACTAGATAATTATTTCCATCATTTGGATGATCCGTCCACTTTGTGGGTTTATGTAGATTACACGTTTTAGATGATTCGTCCACTTTGTGGAGGACCTATTTACATTGTCGATTTAAAATGCAAGCGTTAAGAAATTTCGTCATGTCTGAAAACTCCTCTTATTGCAATGGATACGTAGGACATTGTTTAAAAATAAGAAAGTAGCATTTACGTTTTCTAAAAATACTGTAGGAAATAAAAACTATATAACTATCAAGAAAAGATAAACTGGCAGTGAGGAGTATATTGTAGTAATGCTGTTCTTGTCGTCTTCTACTGATAATACTTCTTTAGATTCCATGGGTGGCTTAGCTTCTTTCCGTTCAAGGTCTCTAGGTAGTATGTTCCCTTCCTGTGCCATGATGTGATCCTGTATGATCCTTCCTAGTTTGGTCCAAGCTTCCCTTGAGTGGCATCCTTTGTAGCGCAGAGTACTTTCTTTAGGATGAGATCTCCGACTTGGAAGTCTTTGGGCCTAACCCTAGAGTTGTAGTGTTTCGCCATTAGATCTTGGTACCGTGCTATCCTTTGTCTTGCAGCTGCCTTGACTTTGTCTACCAGATCAAGTTATGTTCGCATGGCATCATCGTTCCTGTGCTCATCGTGGTTTCCAACACGGTAGCTTGTAAGTCCCACTTCAGCTGGTATGACAGCCTTGGTTCCTTATGCCAAACGGAACGGGGTCTATCCTGTCGGTGTTCTTGCTGTTGTCCTGTACGCCCATAAGACACTTGATAACTCGTCCGGCCATATACCCTTTGCCCCCTCAAGCCGTGTCTTGATTATTTTGAGCAAGGATTGGTTTGTGACCTCAACTTGTCCGTTGGCTTGTGGATGTGTGGGTGATGAGTAGTGGTTCTTTATCCCCAGCTGGGAGAAAAAATCCCTGAACGCTTCGTTGTCGAATTGCTTGCCATTGTCCGACACCAGCACTTGTGGGATGCCAAACCTGCAAATGATATTTCTCCATACAAAGTTCCGGATACTTTTCTCCGTGATGGTGGCCAATGCCTCAACCTCCACCCACTTGGTGAAGTAGTCGATGCTAACCACTAAGAACTTTAGCTGCCTCGCAGCTATCGGAAACGGGCCCATGATGTTGAGCCCCCATTGTGCAAACGGCTATGGGGCCGTTACGGGTGTAAGCTCTTCTGTTGGTTGCCTTATGAGGTTGCTGAAGCGCTGACACTTGTCACAGGATTTGACGTATATGTTGGCGTCTTTCTGCATTGTTGGCCAGTAGTATCCCGCCCTGAGGAGCTTGTGCACTAGGGACCTTGATCCCGAGTGATTCCCGCAAATTCCTTTGTGAACCTCCCTCATGACGTAGTCTGCTTCTTCTGGAGCGAGGCATCTCAAATAGGGTCGAGAGAAACCCCTTTTTGTATAGAACGTCTTTCATCATGACGAACCGAGACGCCTGAACTCTTAGCCTCCTAGCAGCATCCTTATCGTTTGGTAACAGGCCGTCTTTCAAGTACGCAACTATGGGAGTCATCCAACACTTCTCATTGCTTACTTCATGCAAACCCGTACCGTCTATTAGTGGTGACGTTTGGACGAAGGATAATACCTGGTCGAGAACAGTCATCGACTCTGCGGAGGCCACCTTGGCAAGCTGGTCCGCTTCTTGGTTTTCTTCCCTTGGGACTTGAATCACTTCGACCTGGAGGTTGCTTATTCGACTTTTCACCTCATCGAGATACTTCTTCATTCTTTCACCCCTGCACTCGTAACTCCCATTAATCTGGCTCGTGATGACTTGGGAATCAGAGTAGACATTCACTCGTTTCGCTCCAGCGACAATGGCGAGATCTAATCCTGCTACTACGGCTTCGTATTCTGCTTTATTGTTCGTTGTTGAAAAGCAAAAGCAAATCATGCACTTGATCTGGTCCCTTTCGGGTGTGTGGACTACCACACTGACTCCTCCTGCATTCTTGTTAGAGGATCCGTCTGTATGAACCCTTCATACGGGAAGCTCACCTGCCCCCTGGTCTTTCATGTCTGTAAACTCTGCAATGAAGTCTGCCAGGATTTGTCCCTTTACCGCGTTTCGCGGTCGATATCGAATGTCATACTCACTCAGCTCGATTGCCCATAATGCCATTCGTCCTGCTGCTTCTGGACTACTCATCGCTCTTCTTAGGGGCTGGTTGGTCATTACGTTTATGACGTGTGCTTGAAAGTACGGTTTTAACTTTCGAGCTGCAACTACCAATGCGAAAGCCAATTTCTCCATCGGGGGGTATCTCTCTTCTGCCCCTCTGAGTGCTTTGCTTGTAAAGTATACAGGCTTCTGTATGTTGTCTTCCTCTCTAACAAGGGCTGCGCTGACATCTACTGGGGAGACGGTAATGTATAGAAACAACTCTTCACCTTGCCTGGATGGGCTAAGTAGTGGTGGAGAGGAGAGGTATGTCTTCAGATCTTCGAAAGCTTTCTGGCAGTCATCCGTCCATTCAAACGATTTCTTCAATGTGCGAAAGAATGGTAGGCACTTGTCCATTGCCCTTGAAACGAATCTGTTTAGGGCAGCTATCTTGCCATTTAAGCTTTGGACCTCCTTCAGCATCTTCGGGGGAACCAAGTCTACTATCGCCTTGACATTTTTTGGGTTGACCTCGATGCCTCGTTGAGATACCATAAAACCCAAGAATTTCCCTACCGTCACCCCGAACACGCATTTGCTGGGGTTCAGCTTCATGTTATAGGATCGAAGAGTGTCAAAAGTTTCTTGGAGGTCTCTTAGATGGTTGCACTCGCGAACGCTTTTAACCAGTATGTCGTTCACATAGACTTGCACATTCCTTCCAATCTGATGTACGAACATCTTATTCATCAGTCTCTGGTATGTGGCCCCAGCATTCTTGAGCCCGAAGGGCATTACCTTGTAACAAAAGAGCCCTTGACTAGTGATGAATGACGTTTTCTCTTGACCCGTCTCGTCGAGCTTGATCTGATTGTAGCCGGAGAATGCGTCCATGAAACTTAAAAGTTCATGTCTTGCCGTCGAATTTACTAGCGTATCAATACGCGGCAGAGGATAGCTATCTTTTGGGCAAGCCTTATTTAGATCCGTGAAGTCAACGCACATTCGCCACTTCCCATTCGCCTTCTTGACCATTACTACATTGCTAGCTAGTCCAAATAGTGTACTTCTCGTATGAAACCTGCTTCTTGCAATTTTTGGACTTCTTCGGCGATAGCCCAGTCTCTTTCTGGAGCAAACACTCGCTTCTTCTGTCGGATGGGAGAGAATGATGGCGATACACTCAGCTTGTGTACTATTACCGTCGGATCGATCCCCAGCATGTCCTCATGACTCCATGCAAATACATCCTGATTTTTCTTCAGGAACGTGATTAGGCTTTGCCGCACTGAAGGGCTGGCCATCGTACCAATTCTCGTGGTCCGTCTAGGCTTTGAGTCGTCAAGTACTACTTCTTCCAGTTCTTCCACTGCTTCAGCTGTGACTAGCTGTCCTTCGACACTTAGTGCCTGCAAGTGATCGTCCATCTCTGTCATTGCGATGTAGCATTCCCGTGCTGCAGCCTGATTCCCGCGCAGTTCTTAGACTCCATACTCAGTAGAGAATTTAATCATCAAGTGGTAAGTTGAAGTGACAGCTTTCCATGCATTAAGAGTAGGCCGACCGAGGATTGCGTTGTATGCAGATGAGCAGTCAATGACCAGAAAAAGCACATCCTTGGTGATTTGTTGCGGGTAATCCCCCACCGTTACGGACAATGTGACGGCTCCAAGAGGGTAGACTCTTGTTCCACCGAATCTGACGAGTGGAGCGTTTGTTGGGATGAGTCACTCTCTCTTGATTCCCATTTGTTGAAACGCGGGGTAATAAAGAATGTCTGTAGAACTTCCGTTATCAACTAGCACCCGATGCATGTTGTAATCACCGGTGCGTATGCTGACTACGAGCGCATCGTCATGTGGGTGGTGAAGATATCGGGCATCCTCTTTTGAAAAGCTGATAGTCGGGACATCGAGCCGAGCCATCTTTGGTGTACAGCCCGTCATCTAGACGTTCTGTACCATTCGCAGGTAAGTTTTACGAGCCCTTTTGGATGACCCCGAGGTACCTCCGACGATCATCCTTATGTCTGCAATGGGTGGTCTTGGGTGCTCGATCTCCCGTCGGGGGGGCTGGTCCTGTGATAGATTTGTCCCTTCTTTACTAACAAACCTCTGTAGCTCCCCCTGCCTTATGAGTGCCTCGATCTGTTGCTTTAGGTCGTAGCAGTCAGACGTGTCATGGCCGTGGTCACGATGGAAGCGGCAGTACTTGCTTCTTGACCTTTTATTGGGGTCCCCCTTCAGCTTTTCGAGGTACGTCAACGCCTCCTCATCCTTTATCTGCATTAGTACTTGGTCAATCGGGGCCGTCAGAGGGGTGAAGCTGGTGAATTTTCCTATGGGCGGCTTCGGGCATCTATCCTCCCTTCTTTCATCCGTCCTAGCCTTCTTTCGTCCACCCTCTGAGCGTGCTTCATCCTGCCTCTCTCTTTTCTTAGGCTTATCTTCTCTTGCTATTAGTGCGTCTTCCGCGTTCATGTACTTTGTTGCCCTGTAAAGTACCTCGGACATAGTTTTCGGATCATTCTTATACAGAGAGAAAAGGAACTTGCCTTTTCGCAGCCCGTTGGTAAAGGCCGCTACTTGTATCTTATCGTCCGCTTCATCTATTGAGAGAGCCTCTTTGTTGAACCGTGTTTTGTAGGACCTTAGGGTCTCGTCTTCCCTCTGTCTGATGCTCATCAAGCATGCTGTGGACTTCTTGTACCGGTGGCCCCCAATAAAGTGTGAGACGAACTGAGCACCTAACTCTTTAAAGGTGCTAATTGAGTTAGGCGTCAACCTGCTATACCAGACCCTCGCGGATCCCTTCAGCGTAGTAGGGAAAGCCCTGCACATAATTTCGTCTGGCACTGCCTGAAGGTGCATTATAGTCTTGAAGAACTCCAAGTGGTCCAAGGGGTCCTTGGTTCCATCATAGCTCTCCACCTGGGGCATACGAAACTTTGGAGGAAGAGGGCACGAAGTGACATGTGCCGTGAAGGGTGAATCAGTTCGCTGGACTAAATCATCGAGGTCGCTGGATACTCGTCCTTTGAGGGCGTTCATCATTATGGCCATTTGTTCCCGCATCTGCTGCATCTCTGCTGCGACATGGGGTGGTAAAACTTCAGAAAGGGTCGGCAGATTGGTATCCCTCCTCTCCGGTCTGCTTGGGGCGTTGCTGCCCTCGGGGCTCCTTTCACCGCTTGTTCTTTCCTGGTTCTCTTCTTGCACTCCATGATGTGCATCCTTCTGGCATAACTATTCCTCTAAGTCGTGATTCTGTTTGGTCAGGCGTTCGACCTTTGCTGCGAGCGTTTGGACTTGTCTTTCCAGTGCGGTAGCGCGCGGTTCGTCGCCTTGGTTGTTAGTTGTTGCCATCGATCTTGTGAGTACCATGCAACTCTTTGTCTTAGGAGTAGGACAACGTTTGATCACCCTAGCACTGTTTCCCATAGAAGGCGATGATGCCAAAATTCACCAGTGAGCTACACGGTCTTCACGAGAGTGAAAGAAAAAACCTACAAAACAACAAGAAATGACCTAGCAGAGAGCACCAGTGTGGTTCCGGCTAAAAACCCTCCGAAGGTCAAGTTAGAAACCTTGTTTTCAACACTAGAGTGCTAGAGTTGAGTCAATTATGCGTACCTTAGTTTGTGAGGGTTTTGGAGTATTTATAGTTGCATAGATCTAATGCCTATGCCTTAGTAAAGAAGTATTTTCCTTCCAAGGGAGTGACTCCTTTTCTTCGTAGGAGTCTTCTTCGTTTGGGCCTAAGCGTGTAGATTAAGCAAAAATCCTAGTAGCCCCAAATGTAAGTCGCAACCAGGCTCGTGTAAAAGGCCTTGAAGCCCAACACATAACATGTATTTACACATGTTCGTCCACCACGTGTCCGTCACATATATTTCCTCTTCAAGGGCAAAGCCATCAATTTTATGTTGCTTAGACAATCATTACATGTACATGAGGTTTTTTTAATTTTTTATTCAATTCTTTAATATTATACCAAATTTCCAAATGTTTTATTAAAAGGCGTAACTCAATTGGTTAGCACCTCTTAATACTCTAACTAAGATATTCAATGTTTAAATCTTTTCTCAACAACCCAAAAAAAAAAAAAAAAACTCTGGTGCTTACTTCAGCCTTGGTTTGCTAGTTTATATGGTTTTTTTCCCTTGGCTATTACGCAAATTTAATTGAATTTATAAATTGAAACTCTATGGAATTCTTTATACTGTTCATAAAATCCATATAACACATTTGCAAAGAATTTTATCGACTTAAATTTGAATGGCAAATGTAACTGGAAAAACATAATGTTAGTATGAATTTAAATAAGATTAATATGTTCACAACTTTCAAATGTCACCAAAACTTTATTTGCTGTCTCCAAATTAGAGAACCGTGAGAAAGAACTCGTTTAGTAGCTGAAGTATGCAATCCACGCAGAAGCACTTGCTATCCTTTCTAAACTTAATTTAAGGAGTCGGACCTACTTATCAGTGAGAAAATAGTCTCATGTGCTCGGCGTATCAGAGATTTTTCTGAATATAAAACACAAAAAAAACACATACACACAACTTTTGCATTGGTCTTAGTTTAAATTGGCTTACCTAGAGTATCATTTAAAAAAAAAAAAAATTGCTGCTTTAACTAAATGAGAAGGACCTCTCTAATTTGAAGCATGTACTTTGCCTGCAAAATAATTTAATGTTGGGATAGTAATGGGATGAGGCGGAGTCAGTTTAGGGGTGTTTCATTCTTTCTTTTGGGTGGCAAAAATCTGCACATGATAGATTAGGGTGGCCCAGGAGAGATGGGTTTAGGATATTTTGTCACCTTTAACGAAGTTGCTTTAACATTAAAGAGGTGCAGATGAAAAATAAATGAAAGGGAGAGTTATGAGTGTTTGAGACGTGATAATAAAATATATATAAAAAAAAACAAATTATAAATAGGATGAGTATAAAAGCAATTAAATTATATATATATATATATATATATATACACACACACATTCAAAGAAATATTAAGATTCGGATAAATATTAGGATTCAAGCGTCGGTGATGCATAGAAATCATCATTTTATTATTTCATGGGAATCTCTATCTCATAATTAAGCTATAGAACTTGTTGGTGTACTCTTCAATAAAATAACTTTCAATGTCACTATAGGCCTAGAGAGATTTTTTTTAATTAAAATATATAGATCGGTCTCCCACCACTTATTCAACAATTATCAACATTATTGGACCCCCAAAAAAAAAAAAAAACCACTATTGGACCAATAATTCACTGCACAAGTGTAACTAATTTTGTCCTTCATTCTTGAAGAAAAAAGAAAATATCCATACTTATTTTGTACTTAAATAAAGTGGAAGATTAAATGTCAATTTGGGATTCGATTTGGACAAATGGGAACAGAGTTTGGATAATGTTGCAGACCCTATTGCAAACCTCTTAAATCTTTTTTTTTTTTTGGAGAAAGCAAACCTCTCAAATCTTAACCTACCTTCAATGTCCCCTTTGCATGTGAATCCACATTCTTATCATGATGGTAAAGGGAGAGTTTAAGTTTTAACCAATACACATGCTGTACCTTGATATTTAACTTTTTACATAATACATACAATATATAAATTTGGGTAAATGATATATTTGATCCCTTTCTTTTAAGTTATTTGTCAATATAATCTCTAACATTTTAAATGTGTTAATTTGGTCCTTAACCTTTTAATATTGTGTCAAAATAGTCATTTCCATTAAGTTTTAGACGGAAAATTTTGACATGATTAGCGGTAGAATTAAAATATAACTTTTAAGCCACTTAAGTTCCCACGTGGGCTGCCACATGGGATTTTATTAAAAAAAAATATAACCAAAAAAAGCAAATACTTTATGAAAGTTAAAATCACAAACATATTTAGGATTTAAAATTTGAACAGAAGAAAAATTCTTCAGATTTAATCTTAACATCTTTGAAGCTATTGGAACTCATCTAGCATATAGCCAATCTATACTTGAACTTTGTTACTAGAATTAAGCAGCCGTATGAGCCCTGTGTTGGAACTTTCCACAAACACTTATGTGTGACCACAAATAATCATTATTCCTTCAAGTACCGCAGCAGCAGTTCACGAACCCATAAATAATCACTTCAAGTACCGCAATAGCACTTCAATCACAATACCCACATTAGAGACGGGCTGTTATACCCACACAAGAGTTCTTCAAAGCAATAGCTTGTCCATTATTGCACCGCCACACATTTGTTTTGAAGAACTATTGTTGTGAAGGTTAGGGATTAAATTGACACATTTAAAAGGTTATAGACCAAATTGACAAATAGCTTAAAAAATAGAGACCAAATATGTCATTTATCCTATAAATTTCTTAAAATCTATCAATGATTTGGTAGTGCCCTCTTTGTTTTAGACAAAAATAACTTTAAAACGTTTGAGTGTGAAAGACTTATACCATGAAAGCTGGTGACCGCTTTATCTTACAAAGTTTCCAACGATATTTCAAACAAATCTGAAAATGGTTTAGTTTTTCCAAATGCAGCCAACCCTTCGCCAGCTTTTGATTGCATGTTGCATATAATTAGGCATGCTTCCATAAGTCCATTCTTCTTTCCCTCTGACTACCATACCCATAAGGTCTTTTTTTTTTTAAATGCTAATGTTTAATTAAGGACCCAAGATTTGTCAAGATCCCAAAAACAACATTGTTTAATAAGTCTCCTAACACAACAATATTCCCAATCTAATTGGTGTATAGAAAAAATGATAAATAATGTTAACCCTATGTGAAAATGTTATTATTTTAATAACATGTATTCCAATAAATTATTAAAATTGACTCTTAGTTAGCTTAATTAGTATATTTTTATATAGTCTTTTTTAGAAATTATATATATATATATATATATATATAGTTGAATAAGAAATATGAGTTTGAATCCTTTTTACACAATTTTTTTTTTTATTAGTGTTTGTCTATATATATATATATATATATATATATATACAATATAAATTTAAAAAACCAATACAAGAGATTTTTTTCTTTTTAAGACGATATTAATATTTTGACATGATGATAAATAGTAAACAATACATTTGCTTGAATAATGTTATATTCAAAAAATATATATATTAAAAAAATATTGTTGAAAATTGTGTGTAGGTACTTTGTTTTATTTTATTTCTCAAAATTCAGTTTAGGACTACAACTTTTACACAAAAAAAAAAAAAAAAAAAAAAAAAAAAAATCACAATTAGTCTATGTTATAGACTATAATTGGACGTTTACCACGTGAACCCATAACTTTTGCTTCACTACTTAGGTTTTGATTGGTTAGAGTGAAAATTGAGAGAATAAAAAATGAGAGAGATAAAGCAAGAGAGACAATGGGGGTGAAAATGGTAGGATCTAATAGTTTTGTTTTCAAGCTCACCAAATTCCAGCCCCCTGATTTGGAGAGAAAATAGGGAAGAAGAGAGGGAGCCGATAATAATTACCATCACTCCCGTACGCGCACCGTTTGACTTTAACTTTTTTTTTTTTTCCCACTAGAAGACTCGAATTTTTATTCTTTAACTCCAGTTTTTTTTCCTAATAAAATAAGTTTATTATTTTTTTAATAAGAACATAATAGTAAATATCTACAAACAATATTTTCTATCCTCACAAAAGAGTTTTTCCTTCCTTAATTTTGTCATCTCCAAACTAAATACGATAGAGTCTATTTACTAAATTCATAATAAAATTTATTATGAATGTGAGAAAAGAGAACATCATTTATCCACGCTCACCCGAATCTCCTACGAATTTTCTAAAGAAGATGGCAAAATTACGTTACAAACAAAAAAAAAGATTGTGATCCCAGATTTTGCAATCTTCCTCTCAAACCTACATACAACCATGGGATTTTGATGACATCAAGTGTGAACTAGATCAGCCTGTCATCGCTGGGACCAATAAAAAAAAACAGAAGATTATATGGGGAGTGTGGGTTTCGTGTGGCTTGGATGCTCGTGTGCGCGTTGCCGCGCCTACAAATAGCGCGTAGGATTCTTTCCGTCGGCGCTTCTATGTACTGCTTTGGTTTCCAACTTCCAACATACCAGCTGGGGATCCATAACCGGCTAATCCCGGTTTACTCCAACCTGGTAATCAAACTGTGGGTCCCACAGATCAACTGAAATGACCAAAACGCCGCTCCCCTTCAGTGCCACGAGTTTATAGTGATCTGTTTTTCCGTTTAGGCAGCTTCCGCCAACTTCCTACCTAGTATAGCTAAGACGGCTTTTCCTATTAAATAAAGTGTGTTGCCGCATAGCTCTTTTGAAATTACATTTATACCCCTCAATGAAATATATATATATATATAATTAGGGGTAGTTATTTTTTAGGTGTAGTGGACTGTTGGTGGGTGCAACTCATGAACCTGTAAGTTATGACATTGTAGCTTTGCTTGCCTTATTTTTTTTTAATTGTAAATCTTAGATTCAACTTTAGGTACATTGTATTTTTTTCGACGGCATTGGTCAATAAAATATGAATAGTATTATCTTTTTAAAAAATAATTAAATTCAAATTAAGTCTGTGTTTGAATTTTCAATTGATGAATCTAATGTAAGTGTTATATATAAGTTTTACCTTTTTTTTTTTAAATTCACCAAACTCTTTTATGATTTGTCTGTAGACTGCAAAATACAATTAAGTATTTGAAAATAGCACGTAGCTTCATTATTGTATTGTTTTAGGTAAAAAAAAAAAAAAAACAATTTTAAAAATAGATTTTTTTTTTCATCACATGATTACCCATTGTTTATTTGTATGGATGTTTAATGGTTTACGGCTTTACACACACCCACTCAAAATGAGTTATACCAATCATCATAAATAATAGGAAGGAAAATCATACAATTCCAGAAGTGTTTGTGTTCTTTTTGAGGATAGATATATATGGTAGAGAGGAGGTTGAGTTAGGCAAGGGACAAGTGATACATGTGTTCCATGCTCGACACGTGTCAGTATTAGAGACCCAGATTCGAATATTTTGCGGAAAGGAGGATAAAAGGTTGTTTGGATGGTTTTATTAGTTGCAAACCAATTTCTCAATTAAAAGTTTTGCCTACACGCAACCTAAGTATGAATTGTCAAATAGAGGAGTAGTACTATTCATGTGTGAAAATTTTAAACATTAAAATTCGGTACAAAAATTGATTGACATAAATGCCCTTAATAAACACAATTAATGACAGAATAGAATCTCATTCTCTATCTACCACTTTTTGGGGCTTGGGTTGACCCACACCCCTTTGGCCTTTGCTGCCTTTTCCAAGTATGAGGGGATCTTTTCTTTTTTCTTCTTTTTTTTTTTTTCCTCTTCCTTGACAATTGTTTTGAAGGTTGAAAAGGCCAAAAGTGCTTCAATTAATAGTCAAATACTTCAAACCCAAGACTTGATTGGCTGTTCATGACGTTCGAAAATTTTTGGATTTAAAGAAGCAACAAAAATTGCTATCATAATGTTCTCCTGGTTATTTGGTTGGTAAAGACCAAAGAGATATTCTTTATTATTATTATTATTATTGTTACAGCTTCCTACCTAATTTTTATTTATTTTTTTTTGAAAAAAAAATGATTGATGATACAGTTGGATGGTGTAACCTGGTCTGTGAAATGTGAATACCTGAAGTGAAGAAAAGAAAAGAAAAGAAAGATCACAAGAGATATTGTCAAGGTTGTGCTGGTGGAGGACTCTCTGATTACAAAGTGATTGATTCAAGGAAAAAAAATGAGATGTGTTTTAAAGTGCATCTAGCTTTTGCTTATTTCTGTACCCTATTTGCATAGTGGGTGAGGCATTCGAGTTCAAGTAGCTTTGGTACTAGATAGAGGAAAGAGACAAAAAAATAACATTACGAGCAAGGTCTATGGTTCAAGTATAGAATGGCCCAGCTACGCTAAGTAAAAAAATAGAGAAAGCATTTGACTTTTTCGTGCATGTTCCACTTGGCTTATTTATTAAAAAATATAGTTTTTGATAATTTTTATGTTAAATGAATGACAAAAAACTAAAAATTGGTTTTATTTCAAAAATGTTAAAATTTAGATTATTTGCAAAAAAGTTTAAACAAAAAGCAAAAAATTATTTAAGCAAAAGCCAAATGCATTCTTAGTTACACTTGATTCGCCTCTCATTTGAGAATTATTCCCATAGATATCAAGATTGGGTTTGACTTCGAGGGTCGTGGTGGGAAGACAATTGGGCTAGCTAATGACTCACTGGAACTTGGTGGCTATAGTTTTTTGTGCCATTGCCAACTTGCCATGTAACTAGTTCAAGTTGTCGAGTCAGCATAGTTGAGCTCATTCGGTGATGCATCATAATTTCTTGTATATATATAATTCATTAATTTGATAGAGTTGAATGTGAGAGTTGAGAGTATTTTAACTCTACATTTTTTAGTTGAAAATAACGCAAAGTGCTTGTCAAACTATAAGGCTCTTAATTATCAATATTTATATCAAAATGCTCCATTTATGATTTAACATGGAATAACAAAATAAAAAAAATTATGTGTTTATTTATTTAACGAAAAGAAGATCCCATGTCTTTTTAATAATGGCTTAATCTTCTATAAAAAAAAATTAAAAGAAAAAAGAAAGAAAGAAAGAATAATGGCTTAATCTTTAAGCCAACTGGTAGGGGCGCGGACAAAAACTGCGGATTCTCTTTTGCCATCAAAACATCGTGGTTGGTGCATGAATTTTTCTTATAGGGCCAGACATAGTAATATAAACAAAATTTAAAATCTAAAAAAAAAAAAAAAAAAACCTTTTAATAGTATATCTTAAAATATTATACCGGCAAGACTAAAATATGTCATGACATGGTTCGACAAATATTCCACATATAGCAATTATAAAAAATAAAAAAAAAACCTCAAGTCGCTATTTACATAATTCAAGATAAATTTCTCTCAAAAAAAAATTCAAGATAAATATTTTCATTCTTAAATAATTGTTCATAATAAATCTAATAATAGTTTTCATTCTATGTACACATTTAAAATGATAAAAGATTGTGCTCTATGTTAGGTTAATTTCCGATTGTTCAAAAACTAACGCAATTAAAATTTTTTGAACTTAATCATTTAACTATAATTCTAATACAAATTATAAGATCTGAGCATTATTTAATTCAAGTATAACTCTATTGTCAATCTTCTCAACAAAAAAAAAAAAAAAAAACTCTATTGTCTAAATTTTAAGAAATTTAAAATTCTACCCAACCAAAATTTTATTACCAAAAAGTTTAAAATAAAAGAAAAATGGATACAACTTTATACCTATTACACGTAATCTTACAATCTGTTATCTCTTTATTCTAATAAAATTTATCTCCCTTTCATTGGTAAAATTTATCATCATAATTTTTATTTTTTACTTTCTTTTTTTTGTTATGATTATTTTGTTGTCACATTGTTAATTTTTATTATATATATAATACTAGTTATTTATATTTAAAACTAAGAAAAAGGTTTATTCAAAAAAAAAAAAAAAACTAAGAAAAAGGTTTAGAGGCTCATTTAGGTAAAATTATACCTGACATATTTTTGTATCTCTTTTGTGTTATTAAAGAATTAAAAATTCTAAAAGTTAAGGAGAGTCATTTATAGCCCCACGTCTTTGCCATTGGTGATTACTACTAAATTTTTGTGTTAGTAAAGAATATCTTGTACCAATTATTACAGAATTCATATGTGAGAGAGACAGTACTGTACGTCTGTACACACTAACTATATAAGATAAGATATCCTATTTTGTGTGTATGAAAGAAAGAAAGAAAGATACCTATTCAAATGCATGGAGAATCGATCCCATATGTCATATATTTTTGTACATTGGATAAAAAACTTTGACTAATTAACAAAGATTCAACATTTACCATGCTAAGATTTTATTTTTTAATTATTTTTTATTTAAAAGGTGAGAGAATTTTTTTTTTTCAATTAAGATAAAGTTTTTCATCTTGGGTTTGAGCAAAAGGCTGCCATGGACTTAACCCTTCAACCTTGTTGTAACAAACTTGAAGTTGATTCCTTTTCTTAGTCATGCAAAATGAGACTAAGAGCATTCATATCAGTGGATGCAAAATTTCTGTCTATTCTGTCAAAAAAAAAAAAACATGATTTTTTTATTACACACCTATTTTTACAAAACACTCACATCAATTTGTCTATTCTACACACGTATTCAATAAAATATTCATTTTTGAACCATCTCGCTCAATACCCCTTTTCACAAACCCAACACTACCCAAAATAACCAACACCCAGCCACTATCAACGATCAATCCACACCCATTATCAACCCACTCTACCACCATCATCAACCCAGCCTTCATCATCAACCCTCCCATCAAAATCCCAAAACCACTAATCAAAATCATCAAAACCCACTGATCAAAATCTCAAAACCATCAATCAAAGAAAAAAGAGAGCAACAATGATCATCAACCCAACCTCCATCATCAACCCACCCAACCACCGTCATCAAGCCAGTCTCTATCGTCAACCCACCCATCAAAATCCCAAAACCACTAATCAAAATCATCAAAACCCACTTATCAAAATCATCAAAACCATCAAACAAAGAAAAAAAGAGCAGTGCACGATTGGCGAGAGCTTCAACAAGAGCAGCGACGATCAGCGAGAGCTTTGGCAAGTGAGGTGATCTACGATGGCACGGCTGTGGTGAGAGAGCAATGGAGATCAATGGGGCGCCTAGAATGAGGTGAGAGTGAGACCAGAGAGAAAAAGAGAAAGTGAGGTGAAAGAGAGAGAAAAAAATAATAAAATATTAAATGCAAAACTATAGTAACCGTGCTTATATGCACTGGTACTGTAGCATTTTTGCATATATACAAACTTATGCAAGCACTGATGTGTGTGGTTTTTAGGTGAAAATGTGTAAAACTCATCACTTTTTCTATTTTGCAAGCATTAATGTGGTTGCTTTAAGAGTCCATTTAAGAACAACTTATTTAGATGAAAATGAAAACTTTTTACTAAATATACTGTAGATAAAGCTAAAAGGTAACTGAAATAGTACAATGAGACCCATGAAAGTACCAAAAGTGCAATAAGACTTACGAATAGTACTAAAAGTGCAATGAGACCTATGAATAGTAGCAAATATAAGCTAAATAGTAAAAAAAATTGGTTTTATAAGCCAATGCCAAATGCACACTAAATCTTCTCATACTGGTTACTTTGTCCTTCCACATCACTAATTATATATATATATATATATATATATATATATATTATGTCTGTGTGTGTGTTCAATACAAAGTCCATGTTAAAAGTTTCGTTACTTTGGTATCTTAAATTCTCCCTCCCTTATTATAATTAAAAAAAAGACACGCACACACGCACAAGACAATATTTTAGCGGAAATAATAGCAATCTTAGTTAGTTTGTTTAGTAGATGGTCAATTCATCAATTAATCATGTTATGGGAACAAAGGTTATAGTTATAACCATTATCTACTATTAACTACAACACGAAAATTTCAAGGAAACAGTTCTCTATAATTAACCATTGCATATCCATGGCATGATGATCACTCACTTTATAAGTATGAATACTTGTGGGATGTGAGGGGTGTTGAAGTCTAAAAAAAATCACAACATCGAGGCCCAAAGAAATAGCACAATAGGCCAACCCCATGGAAAATAATGAGAAAAAGGAGAGATGGTAAAACCAAAGAATTGAAGCAGGCATTAGGGCCCATAAAACAAAGGAAAGAAAGGAAAGGCTCAGCTTGCCAAGATAAGAAGATTGAAGTGAGTCTAGTGGAAAAAACAGGGCCGAAATCCCCAGAGACTGATAAGGGGCTCGGGATCCTCGGGACACGTAACACCACTAGAACAAGATTGGGACAGCTCAAAAGGGGACCAAGAAACACAAAGAATGAAGGACAGATATGTCCTTCTTAAGCACCTAGTGATGTAGAAGGCTTGGAGAACAACAACTCTAGAACAAAAGGCAGGTATCTCGAGGAACCCATGAAGAAGAACCATAAGGGGGAAGTAGCCGAAAAAATTTTCGACCTGGCAGGGAAAGATTTGACTCACTCAGGAAAAACAACAAAAAAGGAGGACAGCCAAAAACTGACTCTAAAAGAAGAGAAACCTTGAAAGAAGAGAGTAGGAAGGTCAGCTCTCCAAGGACGCCCTGAAACGGAAATCCAGCAAGTGATTTTTAGGGAAGCAACACTAAAGGAGAAAAACTATGAGAAACAGGAAAAGAGCCAGTCATTAGAATGGCTGACATGGCAAGGGCTCTGGTACCCAGGGGGGTTAAAAGGACAGAAATCAGTGGTATCCCGAACCCTAGAACGACACTATAAAAGGAGGGAAGCAGCCAACACTAGAGGGCATTTAACGATAGAGAAATCACATAGAATCATTGAGAAAACTCTATCAAAACTTAAAGAAGATAGGGAAATATCTCCCGGTATCCTAGAAACAGTCACTATAGCACATACTTGGATTTAAAAGGATTCAAACTTTTCAAGTCTTAGAAGCTTAGATAGCCATCTAAGTCTGTAATTTTTTAGCTTATTTGGACCTTATATCACGTCTTAGTGAGCACATTGTAATCCATAATTAAGAAAAACTAATGAAGTATTTCTCATTGATTTGAGGATCCCGAACAATTTTTTTGTGTTTCTTTGTTACTTTGTTTTCTTTTGCTGTTTTCTTATTGTTCAGTACATAAATTCTCGCTTGTTAGTGTATATGTATTGCAAGAGTCTTGCCCTGTGCACCACTTGGTTTGTAAACAGCTCATTTAGCTACGATGAACCAAGCCCAATCCCTTTAGACTATATCAAGAGGGGCCCCGAGGTCCTTGCTTAGGCTTGGGCTTGGACATCGTCCAAAAAGTGACCTTCACAAGGGGCAAGTGCTGATGTTCAGGTTTCTAAAAGGGAGTTTCATATGCTTACACTTAGATTGAGCTAGGGTACAATTGTATCTCAGATCAAAAAATAAATAAAAAATAATGACACAAAAAATCACAAGGGGCAAGTGCTGATGTTCAGGTTTCTAAAAGGGAGTTTCATATGCTTACACTTAGATTGAGCTAGGGTACAATTCTATCTCAGATCAAAAAATAAATAAAAAATAATGACACAAAAAATCATTTAAAAAGTATATTTTTATTTCTTTCTAAAAATATAGTAATTTTATACAATTAAAATACTGGATAACTATTCTAATATATATATATATATATATAAAGCATCAAAATATTGGTAAGTGTCTATTATTGTAAAATCAAGTCGCTTGAGCAAAAGGAGAACTCATTAAGATGGGCAAATACTTTATTTTGAAGTGTGTATGCATGTGTGTGTGTATATATATATTAAATAAATCATAGATGGGTTGTAAGCTATATATGTAGATGTCATACTTATTAATGAGGTCCAATTACAAAGTCGAAAATGGAATTACGTTAGCTTTACCTTTTATGCTTTATAAATGTAAGGAATGTAGGAAGCTAAGTCTTAAATTCTTCTATTTATAGGGTTGATAATATAACAAATTAGAGTCTTCTTCAACAGGGGGGGGGGGGGGGGGGGGGGGGGGGGGGGAGACCAAGATTCTTTAATTTCAGAATTCTTTGGACGTACTTAAGGGACATTATGCAAAATTGTTACGCACTTATATTTGAGGGGAGGAGTAAAATTAAAGTAAAAACAATTATTTGAACCTTACATCAAACTGTTGAATTTTTTTTTATATATATATATAATTTTTTTTTCTTCTTTTTTTTTTTTTTTTAGTAAATATATTTTTTCTTCTTTGATTATGTATTTGATAGAAAGAAATTATAACCTAATATATTTACGACTATTGATTAATATATAGATGAGTTAACTTTGACCCTAGTTATTCACATGTAGCACATACATCCTCTTTATTTATATTGTTATATCAAAGGAGGCCGGCCTTCTATCTATGAAAGTTTTGAGGCCAATTATGCCATAATTTGTAGTCTTTTACATAAATTTCAAATAGTCTTTACTCTTTATCTTTATTCTTATATGAATGGATTCATGGGTTGCATTATAGCTTAATTAAAAGCGTTTTTTTTTCTTCTATTTAAAAAAAAAAGTGAAAAAAGCCTCCGTTAATTCAAAATTTAATTCTCTGCTATTGTCAAATAATAAACTTGAAAGTTGATTTGATTTTTTTTTGGAAAGTATAATTGACTCTTATCTACACCAAAGAAAACCCATTAATATCTTGAGCTTATTATAAGAAAAAAATCACAACAAACTAAATGCCATAGATTTTTATTTTTATTTTTTTATAATTCAATAATTACAATACACAGGTAGGGCCATGTAAATCTTATTTGTTCTGTTGAAAATCAATTGAGTTACAAGACGTTAAATACCATAAATTTATTCCTATAGTATCTATAAAAACCATTGTACTTAAAGAGTGAGATCATGGTTCTAGGGTGATTTTTTTTTTTTTTTTTTTTAAAATTTATTGAAAGAGTTTTGGGAATTCTTCTATTTGTAGTTATTAAGATATCTAAAATTTACACTACAAGTTTATAACAGAAAATTGATTAGGTTAAAGCTAGTACATGAAGTTATACGCAATTAATTGGCACATTTGGGTTCCAATATATAAGTACATGCAGTAGCGTTTACAATTTATAGACGCTGTCTGCTTCTGTATCATAGAGACAATTAACTATGTCACCTATTTTCTTATACAGTACAAATGACAGGAACCATGGAATGAAAACCATAATAAATTATTAAAAGCTTCTTTTGTATGTTGAATCGAAATAGAGACTAAAAGTAAGTAATAATAGGAATCGATATTGGAGAGGATTATTGTCATAAGCACAAATGACAGGAGCTATGGCATGAAAACCATAAATTATTAAAAGCTTCTTATGTATGATTGGGAATTTCGACTCAAATCCTTAAAATTTTTGTATCAAGTAGTGTTCCAAAATTTTATATTAAGGATTTATTTGGAGTCTTCCCAAAGTGTTGTCTCCTAATTAACAATAACAACATAATCATTCTTTTTCATTTATTTGGATACAATAGTATAGTAGAATTGGGATCTAGTAGGTCTTATTTCAAGCATTCATATGAGTTAAAATTTATATAAATTAAATATATTATTATACATAATAATGAATTTTTAATTTAATAAATAACACTTACTATAATATAAATTTATAAATAAATAAAATGTAAAAATATACAAATAATATATTATTCGAGAATATAGAATACTATAGAATTATATTCTTGATGATTATTATTTTTTTTGGTTGATAATTTGTTATCTGGAAAATAACATTTCAAATCCCATAGTTTAGGGATTGTTTCAAGTTTTTTTTTTAGAAAGAGGGTTTATTTCAAGTTAAACCCTACATTGATTTTTTTTGTTCAAATAACATTTCCTTTTATAACAATGCCATTAATAAAAAATTGATGTTATGTGATTATTTGAACACATTTCTATTAATATTTCTAAAGAGAAACACTCATGTGTCTGTTGAGATTAAATTCTATAAAGATGGGGTGTAAAACCCATGTTTTACACCATCCAATAAGTAATTGCCACATCAGCATTTTACTTAAAATTCAATACATCCTACCACATCTAATAATATCTCGATAGATTCCCAATTTGGTTGGATTTATATATAGGTATTTGAATTGATTGAGTGTAATTGTATTTATTCTTAAATATGTGATAAAATAATGTGATAACATGTGTTTTACACTACGTCCTTATAGAATTTAATCTCTTGTCTATTATATATAATATTTTTTTCACTCAAAGCCACACTACTTCACTTTATTTTAAAAAATTGTATTCATCTCTAGAAACCCCCTTTAGCCTACCAAACATATCCAAAGAATTTCTTATTTTCTAAATCATAAAAAAATTATTCTGTACGAACAGTCACTACCAAATAACTGAATAGCTTCTCCAAAAAATAATAGCTGCATTCAATCCAAAAAAGAAAAAACTACACTTCATATTTCACACGTGTACACAAATGTCTCCTCTCAAAAAAAAAAAAAAAAAGAAACAAAAGAAAAAAGAGATCACTGTCCATTATTTTCACCTTTATGAGAGGAAGCAAAAGTTGAAATAAGTTTATTAATTCTTGCTATATTTATTGTAGTCTATTTATTTCTCACTCAACGCTTTTTGCATAGCAAGTGCACATTAAAAAATTTGCAGGTTGTAACAGCCAATATCTTTATGATGCTTGCACCCCATGCAAACTGCAACTTGCTACAATGTGGCCATATAAGCCCCCATTCCCCCATCCCTCTCCTGCCCAAAAGGACCAAGTCAAGTGTATTCCACGCATTTGTAATATTGAAATTGCTGAAACAAAAAGTATGTTGCTTAATTCAATTAGTTCATAAAAAAAAAAAAAAAAATCAACCTATTTAAACATTTGTGATACAGTGGTCTAGGTTTTTTTTTTTTTTGAGAGATAATTTTAATGTATGACATTCACTCTTTACCATTAGATTAATAAGTTAATTAGTTTTTTTTTTATATATATATAAGCAGGAATCGAATCTTAAATCTTTGATCCGATGATAAATTTTTTTATCAATTAAACTAACTCAAATCCATTATTTTACTTAAATAGTAGTCGTGGAGCAAAGATCCAGACAAATACCAACTCCAAAATTTTATTGTTTTAATAAGAAACTCCTATTTGACCAAGTTATATGTGGAGATAAATGATTAGTAAATGAAGGTATAAATTCTTGTACCAAATGGCATTCTTGTAATTTAAAAATTATACTCCATAAGTTATTTTACTTTAATTTGAAGCAACAAAGAACCTCTTACCTCGACAACAGATTTTTTTACCAATTAAATTAATTGAAATATATTATCCTAATTAAATAGTAGTCATGGAGCAAAGATCCAAACAAATACCAACTCCAAAATTTTATTGTTTTCGTACGAAACTCCTATTTGACCAAGTTAATATATGAAGATAGATGATTAGTAAATGAATGTATAAATTCTTTTACCAAATGGCATTCTTGTCATTTAAAAAGTAGACCCCATTAAGTTACCTTACTTTAATTTGAAGTAACAAAGAACGAGTAATATTTTTTCCTTAAACCAAAAAAAAAAAAAAAAAGCCTTTGAATCCCATGAATTTATATTCCAATTTTCCTTTGTGTGTCGGAGAGGTGTATGTATATTTTAAATGGTTGGGGCTAAGCCAACGTAGACAAAAAAAGTTTTCCAGGTTTTGAAATTCTCTTACTAAAGACGTAAAGTCAGCTTACCGACTCGTGTCGGTAAAACCCACCAGAATCAACCGGTAATGCCCAACCCAATCCCGTAAGTACACAAAAACCCAGCTACTGGAATTTCGAATCAGCGAACTTAGTTCAGGAATTTTACAAGCCTCACGGGTCCGTCACGCGAAACAGTCGCGAATGTCATTCCCATTCGTCCACGTGTCGAAACGGTCGTTATCTTTATGTTCTGGATTGCATTCCTAAGGTTTTTGTCGATAGCTTTTTGTAACATTTCGTAACTGTCCTGTCAGTCGATCACTACCGAATAAAGATCAATTCATTCACACAATCGAAAAAAAACCTTTTTGGTTCACACCCCGTCATTGGCGCGTGTCGAACACATTAATTTACATAAGTCTGAACAGAACTGGTTTTCTAATCCTCAATGGTAAGTGCCACTCATGCGCCAAACAAAGTGCTTTGCCTTCACACTTCAACGGGTTTTCTAAGTACATAAAAAGTATCATGCATCACCAAGGAGTACGTTTTACTCAATTAATCACCGTTCAATTCTCATTCAACCACATATCATGCCCTTTTAATCCTAAATTAAATCAATCCGCGGTCACATTTCGGGAACACACAGCAATAACCTGGCTTATAATCAAGACCAAAATGCACACACATTCTGAAAATGCCCTATGAGTATTTTTCTAGCTATAATTTTCTTTTCCTTGGACATGAGCCTTGACTATGAACAAAATATATGACACTAATTACACACGTATTGAGTTAATTGCCATTCAATAGTGTTATAATCAAGGGCAAAACGACCACAAATTCTAAAAACGCCCTACGAGTATTTGTGTTAGATTTATTATGGTTATACTCTTCTCGTTTTCACACTGTAAAACAAAATACACGACACTAAGTACGGTCGCATACGAAATTAATCGCGATTCAATTTTTAGTGAATATAAAAAAACGAAGTCAAAACCAGCGGTGAGGATCACATGGTACACGTACACCATTCCCACCCCAGTCCCATTTGCTCTTTAAAAATGAGAAAAAAGGAGAGAGAAAAACCAGAACCTCCAAAAATCAAAAGAGCAAATTGCTAAGTTGGAGCCCCCACACCCCACCTCACCCCTCCGTTAAATTCACCAGAATCAATTCAATAAGAAACTCTCTCTTTGTCCCATGCGTTTCTTCAAACACCATTTCCTCCTTTAATCTCTCTCTCTCTCTCTCTCTCTCTGTCTTTTCTCCCTTCCCTCATTCTTTCTCAAAAACTACCAACCCAAATAATCACAAAAAACATGGCATCGGGGTTCACGGGTGGTGGGGCCCCAGACTTCTTCACCGGCCGATCCACAAACCAAGCTCCGCAACCATCTTACCACCGATCCAACATCCCGGGTCTTTTTCTCGACCCATCAACCCAGATCGCTCGCCAACAGCAACAACTACAACAGCAACCACAACAGCCTCATATGCTAATCGGAAAACGAACTCTCTCCGATTACCAAGCCCACCACTTTCAGAACCAAGCTGGGCTCAATGGCTTTTTCCACCGCTCCGTTAAGCCTCGCACTTTTAACCACACCCTTCCCATAGACTATTCCGCACTTCCAATCTTACAGCAGTTTCGCCCTCAGCCAATTTCCATCGGAAACAGAATTGTCACTACAAACAACACCAACACCACCACCACCACCCAAGCCTTGCCTGGCGTTCCGTGTGTCAGTACGTCGTCGTCCCATGTGTCGGAGCAGAAGATTATGAACGATCGGCTTCAGGAGCTGGAGAAGCAGTTATTAGACGACGACGACGACGATGCCAACGAGGAAGAAAACGACGCCGTTTCGGTGATCACCAACGCCAACAGCGAGTGGTCCGAGACGATTCAGAACCTGATTAGCCCGACGAGTCAGAAGCCACCAATCTCGCTCTCGCCAACTTCGTCTTCTTCGTCCTCGTCTTCATCCTCTGTCGCTTCCCCGAGTTCGACGTGCTCGAAACAGTGTATAATCGACGCTGCGACGAACATTTCAGAGGGCAAAAGCCAGGTCGCGTCGGAGATCCTCACGCGCTTGGCTCGATTCTCGAATCCCAAAGGGAATTCGGAGGAGAGGTTGATGAGTTACTGGGTGTCCGCTTTGAAATCCCGAGTTAACTCGGTCGAAAACCCACCTCCCGTGGATGGGCTTTTCAATAAAGAACACGTCGAGTCGACTCAGTTGCTGTACGATAAGTCGCTGTGTTTCAAGCTTGGGCTCATGGCTGCCAACCTCGCAATTCTCGAAGCTACATTAGATGAGTCCGATACTAAATCTGGCAATAACAGCCACGGTCACAAAATTCATGTAATTGACTTCGATATTGGGCAAGGTGGTCAATATGGTTTTCTTCTCCACGCGCTCAAGGCGCGTCCGAACGGGAAGTCCTTCATTGTAAAGATCACAGCTGTAGTAGCAGATAATAGCTCCCAAGAGACGCTAGCGATGGTTGGGAAGAAACTGAGTCAACTCGCGGAGGATGCTGGGGTTTGTTTCACATTCAACGTGGTAATGATTCGCAAACTCGGCGAGTTGACTCGCGAGTCGCTGGGTTGCAAACCGGACGAGTCGCTGGTGGTGAATTTCGCTTTCAAGTTGTACAGAATGGCCGACGAGAGCGTTTCGACGGACAATCCTCGCGACGAGTTGCTGAGGCGCGTGAAGGGGCTGGGGCCGCGCGTGGTGATTTTGGTAGAGCAGGAGTTGAACACAAATACGGCGCCGTTTATGGCGCGGGTGACGGAGACTTGCTCGTATTACGGCGCCCTATTCGACTCGTTCGAAGCAACGATGACAAGGGATAACTCGGAGCGAGTTAAGATCGAGGAGGGACTGAGTCGGAAGTTAGGGAACTCGGTTGCTTGTGAAGGGAGGGATCGGGTGGAAAGATGCGAGGTTTTTGGGAAGTGGCGGGCCCGGATGGGAATGGCTGGGTTCGAGTTGAAACCACTGAGTCAAAAAGTGTCCGAAACTTTAAAAGCTAAACTCAGTCCTGAGAACCGAGTCCACCCGGGTTTCACTGTTACAGATCAAAACGGTGGCGTTTGCATTGGTTGGATGGGCCGGACCCTCACAGTCGCATCTGCTTGGCGTTAAATTTTCTCTCTTTCTCTTTCATTTTTTTTTTTTTTTTTTTGGGGGGTTTTCCTTATTATAATTAATTGTTAATGTTTTCCTGAGAAAATGGAAAAAAAAAGGGCAAAAAAAAAGGGCAAAAGACAAAGCCACCAAACGGAAACAATTTATAAAAGAGTGTTTGGATTATAAGGAAATTTTTAGTACCATTGCATTTTATTTTGTTTTTCTCTCTTATCATTTGGGTTTGCACTGACCACTTAGTGAAAGTTGTTTTAGTTTGGTATATGGCTGACTTTGTTGCTTAGAAATGCCTTTACATTACCAACAAGTTGAGGGCTCCACTTAATGAAATTATATTATTTTGGGTGGATTATTACATTTGGGTTTTAGATTCTTTGAAAATTTTTGCTGTTGCTTAGATCATCTAACATCCATGATTCATTGGATTGTAGTACAAACTAGAAATGCGAAGCTATTTCATTAGAAAATATATGGTTGTGACTTGTGTGTGATAATGGTTCACAAAGCACATGCTTTGTGAAATTTGTTGCCACCAACACTTTTGCTTAGCAAATGTACCCAAAAAACAAAGCATGTTCCTTGAAATTTGTCGAGGTGGGAACGGTGCACTATTTTTCTCTATTGCGAAAATAAAATGGAACCTAACATGGTGGTGGAGGAAATTTCACTACAGTGTATTTTATGAACAAAATGTTTTCTTTTGACACAAGTTTATATGGTCAAATCTATCATTGATAAGTTCACTTTTATAAAAAAACCCACAATGTTATTTTGAAAAAAGTTTTGCCAAATCTGAAAGGGCTATTTCCAATGTAGAATATGCTTTAGATGTAGGATAACCTTAACGTAATAATAACAAATGAAAGTATAAAGAAAAATATTATTACAAATCCCTAAGTAAAACAGCATATCTAGCCTACCCTTTTGCCCATTTTTGTCAGACAAGTTATATTCTCTAATCAACTTTGAAATTATTTAGTGTTGCCACTAGGAATTCTTTGAAAGAATACTTCATGTTTAGTAGTAATATTATTTACAGTATTCAAAGAAAAGCACAAAAATCAACCTTCAAATTGATGGTATTTCTTGATAATCTTACACAAACTTCTAGTGATTCTTTCTTTTTCTCTCTCTTACATACACATATGGGTGTGCTTCAAATAAGCAATTCAATTAATTTAATGATGATATGTGTTACTAGTTTAGGAAAACAATAGGATGTTGAAAATTTTGATTATGGAGGCATGGAATTCTGTTTTACTTTCGAGATTCGGTTCATTCATGTTCTGTTAGTGTAGGTCCTTTGTTTTAGTTTTGTGGGATCATTGGCTAATATGGTGTGCTCCTTGTTCTTTACAGCTTGTCCTTTAAGACAAAAATACATAGGTACACACATTGATCCACTTTTCTTGATCAATGCGTCATTGTTCCATTCTAATTTTGTATAATGATGACAAGAACTAAATAGATAAAGGTGTAAGAGAAAATTTGAAAGAAATTTTTTACGAGAACAAAGCAGAGGATATGGTCATCGATTTAATATTTGTTAATCGTGTATGTATGACATTATAGTAAAAAAAGAAAAAAAAAATTAATTCAATTGATGTATACTTAAGAATAAGAGGGAAAGGAGGAATCTGCATTTATTTTTTACATCTAGTACACATCTCTTGAATTGTATTACTAGGATTGAGATACGGTAAAATAACTAAAATATTTTTAGAATACATGTTCTTTCGGTACTTTTTACGCATGCAAAAATTTATATTAATCGGATTTTATTTACTATTTGATCTATGTATTTATGAATTTCATATATTATTATATTTTAAAATATAAAAATTAAAATCTAGAATAATTTATATCCAATAATATATATGTTATTGGATGCTACAGTCTACAGAAAGACAAATAGAGAAATCAGACATGATTTAATTTTGGTGGAGAAGAATGAATGCTCAATATAATGGGAAGTGAATGGCATTTTATCATGATGGCAGATGTTAAAAATTTATTGTTGTGTTGCCTAAAAATAGGAAGTGTAACAAGTACTCAATAAATAATTTGCATACGAGCAGAAAAGAATTAAATGATATATTCATAAAAAAGTAAATGGTATTTATTACTGGATTTTTTTTTTTTTTTTTTATTATTATAGCAAAGTAGTGGTAGCAAACGTGCTATAGAGGAAGTGAATTGGATTACATAATTCATTCAATGAGGTAATCCAGAGACCAAAATAAAAGGCATGGGTTCTGAACAGTAATGATAAGCAGAGAGCCAGTGAGTGTTTTGAATTTGATGGCCTGTGGATTATACTATATGTCACCCAAACCAAAAGTAAGGTAAAAAAAAATCTATGTCATGTAAGAAAAAGGTAATAAAGGTCAAATTCCTTTATTTTATGAGATTGGTGGCGAAGCTAGAACGTTTTCTTAAAAGTATAATGAATAAAACTTAAAATATGTGTTTATTTTTTAAAGAAAAAATTGCACAAGAGAGAACACTGGAATAAGTGATTTTTTAAAACCCAAGGGGACTGCCCTCCTCCACCCCCTCCTTCCGCCAAAAATGTTTTATTTTCAAACAACAAATAAAACAAAGTATTTTTTAAGTTCTATTTATTTTTTCTTTTTTATAATGTGATAGTTAGGGAGTGAAGATTTAAATCTTGGACGTTATTTAAAAATGTTATTGGAAATACAAGACACTTGAGTTTCTATTCTAAATTTCTAATACAATTTGTAATTGACTTTTTTTTTTTTTTTTAAGTTGGTGACATCAAAATGGCTTTTCTATATTCTTTAAAGAATTTCATTAATGAATATTTTGAAGACATAAGTTAAGAAACATTTATTTTTAATTAAATAATAATTTTTTACTTTCTCAAAAAAAAAAAAAAGTCTATACACAAAATTAAAAAAAAAAAAAAAAAAAGCACAATGACTTTTGAGATTGCGATATATTTATTTATTCTTCTTTTAAGAATTTTCATTTGCTAAGTGGTAAATTTATCCTTATGCTTCTTTTACCTTTTGAGTTATATAAACCTAAGCAGAAGTCATGAAGGTGGAAACAAAAAATGGTGTACAAGTACAACTACATTATTACATTAATTATCGGAATTATCCATCTATATTGGACATTGGACGTGATTTTATTTTAATGCTTGCATCTTTGCATGTGGCAAGGCCTCATTTTATGGAAAAACAGACCAGAATTGTGCTTAACATTTTTTTAAAGAGAATTTTAACATATGATATTCGCTTTTAATGATTGCACTTTATTATCAGACTAAAACACTGATTTTTTTTAGAGAATTGAATGATATACGGGTGTTCAAATAAGTTTAAAAAGAAAAGAAAAAGTAACCCAAAAAAATATTATTAGCTAGTATTATTTGAAAATTTTCTAATATGTAAAATTTTGTTCTTAGGTTCCCCGAGTAAAAGTATCAAGCATTATTATTGGCTTGCTAGTTGCTACCAAACATCTTGGAATAGGGAAATCCCTACCTTTCTTACTGTGATGCCTATTTCTTTATCTATTCTTTTTATTTATTTATCATCTTTTTGGTTATCATGTGGTTTACAATCTTTTGCCAGACCCCAAAGTGGTTGAAAAAAAAATTATATACAATGTTCACATATACTTATTGCTTAATTTATTAAGCAACAATCTGTAAATATTTTACATAACAAATTCATACCAAACCCTTTTAATTTTAATTTTTTTTTTAAATATCTCAAACTCAATTTGGAAAACCAAATCGCATCTGGTTTCTCTTACCATGAATTTAGTAGAACGGGTGAACAACTAATATACTGCTCATTATTTAACCTTTTTTTTTTTTTTTTAAAAGAGTTTCAACCTATGGCGTTTGCTCCTGATAATAGCTATTTATACAACCATTAAAGACTTTACCAGTTGAGTTAACTGGAACCCACTACTCATTATTTAACTAAAATAGAGTATTAACTAGCTCTTTTACACTAAGTTTTATAAATTTATAACTCTCATGTTTCAGGCTAGTACAACATGTTTAAACCACTAAAAAAACATAAAATCCAATATAATAGAATAAATTGTTTCACATCACATAATTTTAAATTCTAACTGTCCAAAAAAATATTAGAGACCAAATTACCATGTACATTTTTATTTTAAATCGACACACTTAGTTTGGTTTCGAGTACTTAAAGTGTAAAAATTTAAATATTTTCAAACACAATTGAAGATTTCCAGATATTTCACATATTTCATATTACGGTCAGGTTGAGTTGAAAAATCACTAAACCTTACCTATTACCATCCATTTTGGTTAAATATAATTAATGAGAGACAATCCTCTATATTCATTGAATTTCCCCTAGTGTAGGTGAGATTCATGGAGTATTTTATTGCTTAGCAAATTGATGCAATGAATTTGTGGTAAACTACTCTAACCTCTTTGGAACAAGGATCTCCTTTGTGCCTTTGAAATTACACTTTATATTAGATGATTTTATAATCATAAAATAAATATTGATACAATCTTACTCTAATTATTTTCAACAACAAGACAAGGATCATGCATGTTTCAATTCTAGGAAGAAAAATTAAAATATAACATTGCTTATGAGGGCAAGAAAACCTGATTTTGAAAAAAGGTTTATAATATTCTTATAATGACAAAACTAAAGGTATTTTAGGTATTTCATACTATTTTAGCTAGTGCTATTCTTTCCAAATTTTGATCTGTCAATGACAAACTGAACTTCGTGTATGTCACCGATATAATATGGGAAACGTTTTGAGTAATTTCTAAGAGAAGTTAAAAGCGTTTTACTTTTACCCATATATGTTTCTTGTACGAGCAAATGAGACACTATTTACACAAGACTGAAAGTTGACGTTTGTGCTAGTAAGGTGTATATGCTTTCGTGGTCTGACCACGTGCAAAGACTAATAAAAGACCATCGAGAACCTTATAAACATCAAACAAATTGCGTGGTTAACAAAAGGGAAATGGGAATGCAGTGAATGTGTTAAATGCTCATGGTTTAGACTTCTTCTTTTTCCTTTTTTTTTTTTGGTTATGTATCCAAATCGATTACTTGACCCTCAAATGTACCATTGACTAAATTAGAGTCGGTAGGTTTCACATGTGATACCCCAACAGCTCTAGAAGTACATGTCTTAGGGAAAAATTTAAAAAGAAAGAATTAACAAAAAAATGTGGTAAAATATACCAATATAGATTCAAGTTTGACTTGAACTTTTTTGATTTTGTGATATGCCGGACGGTGATTTATATGCCACTTTATCTTAAAACTAATTGTTAATGAGAAAGCCGCACTCAATCATTTTATGACAATCGACACAGTATTTTGCGAATTTCTTAATTTTTAGAGTGGTCGTAGAGAACTGAATTATGAAGTCCCAACATTGTACATAATGTGAGTATGAATTTGGACTTTTCCACCAAACAATTGCACAAGTTAATTGATTTTTAATGAGATGAAGAGGGGCCATGAACCCATGACTTGAGCACGAGGGATTCCATTTAAAATTTCCATTGGACATTTATCGTGGACAGCAATTTTTTAATAAAATGATATTTAGTTAGAACTTTGAAGTCGCTTTAGAATGCTAGCTGGAGGAAGGGAAAGAGCAGGTTGAATCCTTATATGGAGTTCACGGATTACTTTATGTTAAAATAATTTGGAAGCCAAACATATTGTAGACTATATATATATATACCAACTTTTGAGTGACAGTTTAATTTATAACGTTCGCACCTAATAATTGTTTTTATTATTAGAGTAAGACATTAATTGACTTTTGGTATAGACGGGGTTGAACTCAGATCTTTTATTTTACAATAAGAAACTTTACCAGTTAACCTAACTAGAACCCACTAGTTGAGATATCTTTGGTGACTTTATTTTAATTATTATTATTATAATAATAATAATAATTTTTATTATTATTTATAAATTTTTATTTTGCATGAGTTGCTCTTTTTTGATGAGAGGATAATTTTATTCAAGAAGAAAACAACTACAAAACAACGAGGCATCCAGCCACCCCCCTGATAACATCAACTTTTGTATGAATTACTCTAATATATATATATATATATATATATGATTCTTTTTAGCAATGTATAATTAAATATCAACTACCTATGGGGAAAAAAACCCTTTTAAGACTAGCATGTCAGTATTGCCATTAGACAGGGTTTCAACAAAATTAGAAGCTAGAGTATACCATGAAAGCTTATCTAGATGACTAGGTGCAAATTCATTTGACTTTTCTACTAAAAAATAAAGAGAGAGAGAAAGAAATATAGGGGAAAAAATGGCATTGGTTGCTCAAGAATTTAGTGAAGGAATGTGTGTGCTGTTCCCCACATTATATGTGGACTGAAAGAGAGTACACTGCAAAATGCTTCTGATTCTTTTTAGTTTTTACCCATTTTAGAGAAATTTTCTTTAGTTTTAAAAGTCTACATAGCTGATCCAAAGTGCTTGGAGCATGAAGTAAAATAAGGCCTTGTGGTCTTCAAAGCCCTTCAAGGCTCCTGACCCTGATGGGCCTTAATCTTAGGTCACAGTGGGGCCTTCTCTTTTTCTTTTTCTTTTTCTTTTTAAAAAGAAAAAAAAAATCCAGGACGTGAAAATAAGACATAAAGCTATTTATAAATAAAAGAGGCCCAACTAAATTGTTTGTCCATTAGAATTTAGATTACTAAAATAATTCCAATTTTGTTCCTATATATTTGATTTTGTTAATTTCTTCCCTCAACCATTAGTTGTATCAATTTTATCTTTAATAAACTGTTAAAAATGCATTTCTCGTTTAATTCCAAAAGTATCAAAGTAAATCAAAAGTACTGAAATTCTAATTTGACATATAAAATAAAACAATTAATTTCTCATTTAATTCTAAATTCAGACTTGCTATTGTGTTATATTCATCATGTCAATATATGAAAAGAGTCAACGTGCAAAGTATTCAATCAAAACTGTTTCTCCCTTTTCTTTTTAAATTTTTTTTAGGGAAATATATCCTATTGAATACGCTTTTTTATTTTTTATTTTTATCTATGTACGAGCTGTTACACTAAAAAAATATTAACACAATAAATTGCCACAATATTTTTACAATTATTGAGTTGTTAATTTTTTATAAACCAAAATAAAATAAAATAAAAATATCATATTGGAACTAACTACAACTAAAAATAATGATTTTGTGAAAAAAAAAAACATGCGACATTAACAACATTTTTCACAACCTTTTTATAATAAATTATAAGTGGTAAATTGTTATTGATTCTAATTTAAATTTATCAATGAAATTACTTTTTTGCCCATTAATAACAAATTGTAACAACCTACTACTTTATGATTTGTTGTGAAATTGTTGTGTATATAACATTTCTCTTGTGAAAATATTAAGATATTTTGTTGTTGTTATAATTTTTTCACAACTACTAAAGTGTCATTTATGTACAAGTCAAAATAAAATATAACAAAATTATAAAAGTGTTACAAAAATGTTGTACCATATGTTGTGTTTCTAGATATATATATTTTTTGGTTTAGTCAATTTTGTTGTGCCAAAATTCTCTATTTCATGTACAGTTTCTTGGGTTAACTTGTTGTATTGAAATTCTATTTTTTGGTTTACGAAAATATTGTACCATTATGTTGTGTTTCTAGATATATTTTTTTGGTTTAGTCAACGTTGTTATGCCAAAATTCTCTATTTCATATACAATTTTCTTGGGTTAACTTGTTGTATTTTTATCTTAATGCACAATATTAAGCAAAAACACATAGTTTTACGCACAAAAAATAATAATAAAAAACTTAGGATAAAACCCTTTTTATCCTTTATGTTTGGGGTAGTTCACAATTCCACCTTAAACTTTAAAATTAAGCAATATTCCCCTTAATATTTTGGAACAGATTAAATAGGTCATATTGTTATTCTCTCAGTTAAACCTTAATGAAAGCTTATAATCCTATAATTTCTAAATTGATAAAAATCTTAATTTGATTACAATCCAAACTCTTCATCTAATCCTTTTATTATTATAATTTATAAGTTGATAACAAATTTTAATTTGATTACAATTCAAACTCTTCATCTATTCTTTTTTTTTTTTTTTTAAATTATATTACTTCATGTAAAAAAAAAAAAAAACATAATACAGGTAAAAAAAGAAATGTATTCAATAGCAATTTTTTTTTTGAAGATAATTATTGTTCATATCGATTTACCGAAAATGTTTTTGATAAAGTTAAAAAAAAATTATAAATAAGGTAATAAATATTTGAGTTTAAAGTAAACACCATCTCCTTCTTCTAAAAAAAAGTATCTATATATAATAAATGTTTGTTCTTCTGAAAAAACATTTGTTTTTTTTTTTTTTTGGCTATAAAAGAAAAGTTTCCTTTTTCCCATAAAAAAAAAAATTCTTTTTTCTTTCTATATCAAATGAAACTCTACCTATATATTAATATATATATATATATATATATATATCATTTTTGAAGTGAAATTTATTTCAATATGTGAATGCCTAAATCCCATGACAGGTATGCATTCTTTCTTCATTATGATCTTTTCATTTTATTTAAGCTATTTTTCTTTAACTTAAAAAAAATTAATAAAAAATTCTCACATACATTTTAACCCAATTCATAATATTAAGCTTTGGTACTCATTTGTTCTCTTCTACAATAATTGGTTCAGGTTTTGTTACATACTCACACTTTCATTTCTCAAAGTGATAGGGAAAACAAACAGGTTTATTCTTTGTTCTTTTTTTTTGAATTTATACCTTAATTTATAATTTGTGTTAATTTCTTAATTTTAAATTATGAATAATTTTGATTATATTCTTTATATTGAATGTAAATTGTTGTTTATAGGTTTTTGGTTGTGTTATATTCATCGGAAAAAGGAAATAAAATAAAATAAAAGAGTTTATATAAATGTGGCGACGAAGCTAAATAGATAAGCCTAAGAAATGTTTACTAATAATAGTTTTATTATTAACTTTTTATTAACATGATTTAAAAAAAAAAAATTGAATGGATAGATAATTTATTAACACGATTTAAACTCTACTAAAATTATTTTAAGGGATTAGTTTAAAAAAATTTCAAAGTCATTTTCTAATTATTAACTACTGTGCGCTAACTTTGATATTGGGCAAGTTGGTCAGCATCTCCACGCGCTCTTAGCGCATCAGAACGGGAAGTCCTTAGTTGTAATGTAAAGATCACACTGTAGCAGATAATATTAATAGCTCCCAAGAGAGGCTAACGATGGTTGGGAACGCATTGTGTCAACACGCGAAGGAAGCTGGGGTTTGTTTCACATTTAAAATAGTAGTGATTCTCAAACTTGGCGAGTTGACTCGCGAGTCGCTGGGTTGGAATTGCCTTTACATTACCAACAATTTGAGGGCTCCACTTAATGGATTATATTTATTTTAGGTGGATTATTACATTTGGGTTTTAGATTTTTTGGAAATTTTTACTATTGCTTGGATCGTCAAACATCTATGATTCATTGGATGGTAGTACAAACTAGAAAGGCCAAGGTATTTCATTAGGAAACATATGGTTGTGACTTGTGTGTGATAACGATTCACAACATTTTTGCTGAGCAAATGCATGCATTTTTACCCCAAAACAATGTATGTTCCTTGAAATTTGTTGATGTGGGAACGATGCACTGTTTTTCTCCATTGCGAAAATAGAATGGAACCTAACATGGTGATGGAGGAAATTTCGCTACAGTGTATTTTATGAACAATATGTTTATTTTTATTTTTATTTGAGAAACACACACACATATTGTCAAATCTATCATTGACAAGTTTACTTTTACAAAAACCCACAATGTTATTTGAAAAAGGTTTTGCCAAATCTGAAAGGGCTATTTCCAAGGTAGAATATGCTTTAGATCTAGGATGACCTTAATGTAAAAATAACAAATGAAAGTTGTGGGGGGATGAGGATCCAAACAACTAATCAAGTTCACGAGGAGGTAAACTTCAAGAAAATAGGGTGGATTGCTCTCGGAAAGGATATACTTAACTCATACATAAGTTGAACAACCATAACCGGCAAGGGCATCGAGGACATCTGTCTAACCTCAGGACGTTGAGGGAAATAGTTAAAGGGAGTACGACGCAATCCGAGGGGGAGAAAAAGGTAACTTCGAATTTAAAAACAAGGAAGAGAAGAAAAAGGAAGGACAAAGTGGTCATCTTTTCCGGATTAAATGCACTACAACCATTTAGCTGGCTATATTAATGGAAAAATGACCATGAATAGTGTTCCCACAGCTCATACCCTAGTATAAAAACCTCCTAGCAAGATCTTGATGGGAAAAGTATTAGAAAAGTCTGATCATAACCCTCCAAATGTAAGGTCCAGATGTATCTTTGTTGAGCTATATAAAGCCAAGAAGCATCTGGATTAGTGGAGGTTGATTTTGAGAAAGAAAGAAAAAGAAATCATCCAATTGTAATCTCTTTCTCGGACCAAACCCAAGGACGAACACTTAGCCATTTCAAGACTATTTCCAATTGAATGCTAATCACTAAACACATAATTTTGATTTGACTTTCATCCTCTGCCATATAATGGGTACTTAAAAGTTGACCTTGCATTCCACCTCTATAAATTAATTGTGTGAGTGTATCGTAATACAATTAAAACAAACTCGTTTTTGTTTCATTTTTTTCCTGCCGCAAAAGTATAAAGAAAAATCACATTGCAAGTTCCTAACTAAAACAGCATATCTAGCCTAACCTTATGCCCATTTTAGTCAAACAAGTTATATTCTCTAATCAACTTTGAAATTATTCAGTGTTGCCACTAGGAATTTCTGAAAGAATACTAAATGTTAGCAGTAATATTATTTACAGTATTCAAAGGAAAGCACAAAATCAAGCTTCAACTTGGTGTTATTTCTTGATTAATCTTACACAAACTTCTAGTGATTCTCTCTTTTTCTCTCTCTTACATACAAATATGGGTGTGCTTCAAATCAGCAATTCAATTTATTTAATGATGATATGTGTTACTAGTTTTACAAAACAATAGGATGTTGAAGATTTTGATTGTAGAGGCATGAAATTCTGTTTTACTTTCGAGATTCGGTTCATTCATTTTCTCTATTAGTGTAGGTCCTTTGTTTTAGTTTTGTGAGATCATTGGCTAGTACGGGCAATGGTGTGCTCCTTGTTCTTTACAACTCGTCCTTTAAGACAAAAATACATAGGCACATACACCGATCCACATTTCTTGATCAATGCGTCATTGTTCCATTCGAATTTTGTATTATGATGAGAAGAACTAAATAAATAAAGGTGTGAGAGAAAATATGAGAAAAATATTTGACGAGAACAAAGTAGAGAACGTGGTCATCGATTTAATACTTGCTGAGCATGTGTGTATGACACTATAGTGAAAAAAGAAAAAGAAAATATTAACTCGATCAATTGAATTGAATTAGTCAGATTGAATTGTACACAGCTCTTGAATTGTATAAGTCGGATTGAAATATGGCATAAGAGCACTCTTATTAGGTGTGTCAAATGCCTAATATTTGGTATTTGGCACATCAAACACCACTATTCAAGCTTCATGAGGTGTTTTAAATATGCTAAAAATTTGCAACATGCTACAGTACCGTCTCAAATATGAGACGGTACGGACACATGTGCCAAACCAAACAACTAATTCTTTATTCAACCTTTTCTCTCTCCTTGCAATATTTTATTCAACGTTTTCTCTCTCTTCTCACTGATTCGTCTCTCTCCAACCCATGTGCTCTCTCTCTTTCTTCTTTATATCAGATTCCTCACCCTGCCTCACCCTCAAATCAACGGTACGGTGGTCTCACCGATCAAGCCGTCGCCATCGCTTCTTGATCATCTTGCTAGTCCTCACCGCCGATCTCACTAGTACTCGTCGCCGATCTCGCCACTCCTTACCGCTGATCTCTCTAGTCCTTGTCGCTGATTACGCCACCGATCTCCACAGCCATCATCAATCGTTGGTTGAGTTTGGGTTGACGTTTTATTCTCTATTTTTTTGGTTGGTTGATTTTTTTTTCCTCTTTTGTTGAGATTTTTGGGTTTGGAATTTGTTGGAGGATCTGGTGATTGTGGGTGTAGTTTGTGGCTGTTGATTTGCTGTTGGTGGTGGTTGTAGCGGTGGTTGTTGTTTGGTTGGTGGCAATTGCCACTGAGTTGGGTGTTTGTATATTGGCTGAGATTTGAGATAATATATTATTTAATGTGTAGTAAATATTATTTTAATGTATAGAATTGAAGGATAAAATATCTAATAAATGGGATATTATAAAATGACGTGATAAAATGATAAAGTAAGTGTTTGGTGTGTCAAAATGACATTTTTTTTTAACATCTAATGAGAATGCTCTAATAATTAAGATATTTTTGGAATACATGTTCTTTCATTACTTTTTATGCACGCTAAAATTTTTATTAATCAGATTTCATTAACCATTTGATCATGTATTTATGAATTCCATATATTATTATATTTTAAAATATAAAAAATAAAATCTAGAATAAATTATATCCAAATAATATATATATATATATATATATTAATTATTAGATACTACAGTCTACAAATAGAGAAATCAGACATAATTTAATTTTGGTGGAGAAACATGAATGCTCAAAATAATGGGCAGTGAATGGCGCTTTATCATGATGGCAGATGGTGAAAATTTATTGTTGTGTTGCCAAAAAATAGTAAGGGTAACAAGTATTCAATAAATAATTTGCATACGAGCAGAAAAGAATTAAATGATATTCATCAAAAAGTAAATGGTATTTATTACTGGATTGTTTTTATTATAGCAATGTAGTGGTAGCAAACATGCTATAGAGGAAGTGAATTGGATTACATAATTCAATGAAGGAATCCAGAGACCAAAATAAAAGGCATGGATTCTGAACAATAATGATGGGCAGAGAGCCAGTGAGTGTTTTGGATTTGATGGCCTGTGGATTATACTATATATGTCACCCAAACCAAAAGTAAGATAAAAAAAATCAATGTCACGTAAGAAAAAGGTAATAAAGGTCAAATTCCTTTATTTTATGAGCTTTGGCGACGAAATTAGAACTTTTTCTTTAAAGAATCACGAATGAATCTTAAAATACGTTTTTATTTTTTAAAGAAAAAATTGCACAAGAGAATACCGAAATAGATGATTTTTTAAAGCCCAAGGGGGCCGCCCTCCTCCACCCCCTCCCTCCGCCAACCATATTTTATTTTCAAATCACAAATAAAACAAAGTATTTTTCAAGTACTAAATTTTTTTTTTTTTAATAATTTGATAGTTAGGGAGAGAAGATTTGAATTCTGGACGTTATTTAAAGATGTTAGTTGAATTATAAGATTCTTGAGTTTTTGTTCTAAATTTCTAATACACTTTATAATTGATTTTTTTTTTAAAATAAAGTCAGTGACATCAAAATGACTTTCCTATATTCTTTAAAGAACATCATTAATGAATATCTTGAAGACATAAGTTAATATATATTTATTTTTAATTAAATAATAATTTTTACTTTCTCAAAAAAAAAAAAAAAAAAAGACGCAATGACTTTCGAGATTGTGATTTATTTATTTATTCTTCTTTTTAGAATTTTCATTTGCTAAGTGGTAAATTTATCCTTATGCTTCTTTTACCTTTTGAGTTATATAAACCTAAGCAGAAGTCATGAAGGTTATGAAGGTGAAAAAAAAATGGTGTACATGACTACATTATTGCATTAATAATCGGAATTATCCATCTATATGAACATTGGACATGATTTTATCTTAATGCTTGCATCTTTGCATGTGGCAGTGCCTGGTCTTATGGAAAAACATACCAAAATTGTACTAAACATTTTGTTAAGAGAGTTTTAATATATGACATTCACTTTTGATGAGTGCCCTTTATTATCAAACTATGACACTAATTTTTTTTTTAGAATTGAATGATATATGAGTGTTCAAATAAGTTTAAAAAGAAAAGAAAAGGCAACCCTAAAAAAATTAGTGGCTAGTATTATTTGAAAATTTTTTAATATGTACAATTTTGTTTTATAGGTACCCCGTGTAAAAGTATCAACTATCAAGCATTATTATTGGCTTGCTAGTTGCTACCAGACAGCTTGGAATAGGGAAATCCCTACCTTAATTCCTTACATTGATTCCTATTTATTTATCTATTCTTTTTATTTATTTATTTATTATTTTTTTGGCTATCATGTGTTTTACAATCTTTTGACAGACCCCAAAGTGGTTGAAACAAATATATATATATATATATACACACACACTATGTTCACATATACTTATTGCGTAATTTATTAACCAACACTCTGCAAATATTTTACATAACAAATTCATACCAAACCCTTTTAATTTTTTTATACGTCTCAAACTCAATTTGGAAAACCAAAGCCCATCCGGTCTCTTACTATGGGTTTAGTAGAACGGGAGAACAACTAATATACTACTCATTATTTAACTAAAATAAAGTATTAACTAGCACTTTTACAATAAGTATTATAAATTTATAACTCTCATGTTTCAGGCTAATATAACATGTTTAAACATCTTAAAAAACATAAAATCCCATATAATAGAATAAATTGTTTCACATCACATAATTTTAAATTCTAACCGACCAAATTACCATCTACATTTTTATATTAAATCCACACACTTAATTTGGGTTCGAGTACTTAAAGTATAAAAATTTAAATATTCTCAAACACAATTGAAGATTTCCAGATACTTCATATTAAGGTCAGGTTGAGTTGAAAAAAATCACTAAACCTAACTTATTACCAATATTCCTTTTGGTTACATATAATTAATGAGAGACAATCCTCTATATTCTTTGAATTTCCCCTAGTGTAGGTGAGATTCATGGAATATTTTATTGCTTAGCAAACTGATGGAATGAATTTGAGGCAAACTACTCTAACCTCTTTGGAACAAGGATCTCCTTTGTGCTTTTGAAATTACACTTTGTATTAGAGGATTTTATAATAACAAAATAAAATATTGATACAATCTTACTCTAATTATTTTTAACAATAAGACAAGGATCATGCATGTTTCAATACTAGGAAGAAAATTTAAAATATAACATTGCTTATGAGGGCTAGAGAACCTGGTTTTGAAAAATCCAAAAAAAAAAAAAACGTTTATAATATTCTTATAATGACAAAACTAAAGGTATTTTAGGTATTTCATACTATTTTAGCTAGTGCTATTCTTTACAAATTTTGATCTGTCAGTGACAAATTGAACTTCGTGTATGTCACCTATATAATACGGGAAACGTTTTGAGTAATTTCTAAGAGAAGTTAAAAGCGTTTTACTTTTACCCATATATGTTTCTAGTACGAGCAAATGAGGCACTATTTACACAAGACTGAAAGTTGACATTTTTGTTTGTGCTAGTAAGGTGTATATGCTTTCGTGGTCTGACCACGTGTAAAGACTAATAAAAGACCATCGAGAACCTTATAAATATCAAACAAATTGCATGGTTAACACATAGGAAATGGGAATGCAGTGAATGTGTTAAATGCTCATGATTAAGACTTCTTCTTTCTTTTTTCTCTTTTTTAGGTTATGTATCCAAATCGATTACTTGACCCCTTCAAATTTACCATTGACTAAATTAGAGGCGGTAGGTTTCACATGTGGTACCCCAACAGCTCTAGAAGTACATGTCTTAGGGAAAAATTTAAAAAGAAAGAATTAAAAAAAAAAAATTGTGTTAAAATCTACTAATGTAGATTCGAGTTTGACTTGAACTTTTTTGATTTTGGGATATACCAGATTGTGATTTATATGCCACTTTATCTCAAAACTAATTGGTAATGAAAAAATCGCACTCAATCATTTTATGACAATCGACATAGTATTTTGCGAGTTTTTTAATTTTTAAAGTGGTTGTAAAGAGCTGAATTATGATGTCCCAACATGATGTATAATGTGTACGTATTTAAACTTTTCCACCAATCAATTGCACAATTTAATTGATTTTTAATGATATGAAGAGGGGCCATGAACCCATGACTTGTGCACGAGGGATTCCATTTAAAATTTCCAATGGACATTTATCGTAGACCGCAATTTTTTAATAAAATGATATTTAGTTTGAACTTTGAAGTCGCTTTAGAATGCTAGCTGGAGGAAGGGAAAGAGCAGGTTGAATCCTTATATGAAGTTCACCGATTACTTTATGTTAAAATCGGAAGCCAAACATATTGTAGACTATATGTATATATAGACCAAACTTTTGAGTGATAGTTTAATTTATAGGGTTCTAGACCAAGACATCAATTAACTTTTAGTGTAGGCAGGATTGAACTCAGATATTTTATTCTACGATAAGAGACTTTTTAATGTAAGCGGGGTTGAATTCAAATCTTTTATTCTACGATAAGAGATTTTACGAGCTAAACTAATTGGAACCTATTAATTGAGATATTTTTTGTGACTTTATTATTATTATTATTATTATTTATAAATTTTTATTTTGCATGAGTTGCTTTTTTTGGATGAGAGGAGAATTTTATTCAAGAAGAAAACAACTACGAAACAACAAGGCATCCAGCCACCCTCCTGATAACAGCAACTTTTGCATGAATTACTCTAATATATATATAATTATATATACAAGATGCTTTTTAGCAATGTGTAATTAAATATCAACTACTTATAGGGGGGAAAAAACCCCTTTTAAGACTAGCATGTCAGTATTGCCATTAGACAGGGTTTCAACAAAATTAGAAGCTAGAGTATACCATGAAAGCTTATCTAGATGACTAGGTGCAAATTCATTTGACTTTTCTACTGAAAAAAAGAAAAGAGAGAGAGAAAGAAATATTGGGTAAAAAATGGCATTGGTTGCTCAAGAGTTTAGTGATGGAATGTGTATGCTGTTCCCCACATTATATGTGGATTGAAAGAGAGTACACTGCAAAATGCTTCTGTTTCTTTTTAGTTTTTACCCATTTTAGAAAAATTTTCTTTAGTTTTAAAAGTCGTCGGAACTGATCCAAAGTGCTCGGGGCATGATGAAAAATAAGGCCTTGTGGTCTTCAAAGACATTCAAGGCTCCTGACCCTGATGGGCCTTAATCTTAGGTCACAGTTGGGCCTTTTTTTTTTTTTTTTAAATAAATAAATCCAGGACATGAAAATAAGACATAAAGTTATTTCTTTTTCTTTATAATAAAAGCGGCAATGTCGCTGTAGTGCTTTCACACGGTGCATCTAATGCAAAATACTGTGTAGTACTGTAGTGACAACAGTGTTTTGGTTTAGTGATTTTTTTTTTAGTAATTAGTTTGTGTAATATAAGCGCACTGTGCAACCAGTGCAAAACACTGTGCAGCACTGTAGCTACAACAGTGTTTTGATTTAGTATTTTTTTTCTTTTTTAGTAATCGTTTTTTTTTTCTTTTAAATATTGATGTAAACTAACATTTATATTGTTATACTGACATAACAAATTTCATAATATTTTCACAATTATTGATGTATCAATTCTTTACAAGTCAAAATAAAATAATAAAATAAAATATTAGATTGGTTTTTTTTTTTTTTTTTTTTTTTTTTTTTTTTTTTTGAGTAATCGGTTTGTATTTTTTTTTTCTTTTAAATATTGATGTAAGCTAACATTTATATTATTATATTGACACAACAAATTTCACAATTATCAATTTCTTACAAGTCAAAATAAAATAATAAAATATGAGACTGTAGCCAACCACAACTGAAAATAAATGTTTTAAAAAAATGTTACAACACTTATTGTTATCACAATACACTGTAGCACTGTAGTTACAACAGTGCTTTGGTTTAGTTTTTACAATTATTGACTTGTCAATTTCTTACAAGTTGAAATAAAATAATAAAATAAAATATGAGATTGGTTTTTTTTTTTTTTTTTTTTTTTTTTTTTTTTTCAGTAATCGGTTTGTGTTTTTTTTTTTTCCTTTTAAATATTGATGTAAGCTAATATTTATATTATTATACTGACACAACAAATTTCACAATATTTTTACAATTATTAGCGTGTCAATTTCTTACAAGTTGAAATAAAATAATAAAATATGAGACTGTAGCCAACCAAAATTGAAAATAAATGTTTAAAAAAAATGTTACAACACTTATTGTTATCACAATACACTTTAACACTGTAGTCACAACAATGCTTTAGTTTAGTTAGTCGAAATAAAAAAAAATAAAATATGAGACTATGACCACAATTGAAAATAAATATTTTGAAAAAATGTTATAACACTTATTGTTATTACAATATTTTCACAATTGTTGAGATCTCAGTTTCTTATATATCAAATAAAAAAATACTAAATCCACAATATTTTAACATTAATTTCACAACAAATCATAGGTAAGCTATTATTGACGGATAGTATTGAAGCTACTGTGCTTTTGGTTTATTCAACTGGCATTGTAGAGTGCTTTTGGTTTATTCAACTAGTACTGTAGCTACAGTGTTTAAAGTTTTTTTTTTTTTTTTTTTTCATTATGTTTTTTTTCTTTGAAATATTTATGTAAGTTAGCATATATATTGTTATACTGACATAATAAATTTTACAATATTTTCACAATTATTGACGTGTCAATTTTTACAAATCAAAATAAAATAATAAAATATGAGACTATGACTAACCACAACTGAAAATAAATGTTTTGAGAAAATATTACAACACTTATTATTATCACAATATTTTCACAATTGTTGAGATCTTAGTTTCTTATAGATCAAATAAAAAAATGCTAAATCCACAATACTTTAACATTAATTTCTACAATGCCTAAAGTTTTTTTTTTTTTTTTTTTCCAGTAACAAGTTTGTGTTTTTTTTTTCCTTTTAAATATTTATGTAAGATGACATATATATTGTTATACCGACACAACAAATTTCATAATATTTTTACAAATATTGAAGTATCAATTTCTTACAAGTCGAAATAAAATAATAAAATATGAGATTGTGACCAGCCACAATTAAAAATAAATGTTTTGAGAATAATAATAACAATGTTATCAGTTTAAAACTAATAATAACTTGTTATTTAGAATTTGTTCTAACAATGTTATGAATGTAGCATTTCTCTCAAATAAAATAAAAAAAAATCTATTCGAATCCTAAAAATGAAGATGTTGTGAAAATATTGTAATATTTTGTTGTATCCTTAGACTTCTTTTTTAATATAGTCAAATTGGGTGAGCCAAAATTCACGGTTTCACATACAAAATCTGTATTAATTTCTCACTACTGGGGCAGCACGTGCCTTGCACATGCAGCCAACACTAGTATAAATAAAATGAGGCCTAACTAAATTGTTTGTCGTTTAGATTACTAGAATAATTTCAATTTTGTTCTTATACAACTTTTTTTTTTTGGAGAAAGTTTGTGAGGGTCCTTTTCCGGATAGCGTCCAGGCCTAAGTAAAAGCAAGGACCCTGGGCCTTAAATTTGTTGTTTCAGGGGACTGGGCTTGGTTCACCGCAGCTAAATAAGCTGATTACAAACCAAGTGGTACACAGAGCAAGAATCCTATAATACATACATACTAGCAAACAAGGAGAATATATATATATATATATGTGTGTGTGTGTGTGTGTGTGTGTGTGTGTGTATGGAATAGTAAGAAAACAGTTAAAGGAGCAATGTAATAAAGAAAAGGACACAAATAAATGCAAAGGATCCATAAAATGATGTAAAATATTTCATTGCTTTACAATGTGCTCACTAAGACGTGTTACAAGGTTTAAATAAGCTCAAAAATTACAGATTTAGATGACCCTCTAAGCCTCTAAGACTTGTAAAATTTGAATTCTTTTGAATCCAAGTATGTTCTATAGTGGTTGTTTTAGGACATCAGGTAGTATTTCTCTTTCTTTTACTACTTTTTTTTTAGAGTTTTCTCAATGATTATATTCTGATTCACTGTTCCTAAATGCCCACTCACTGTTAGCTGCTTCCCCCCTTTTTATAGCATCATTCTAGGGCTCCGAAGTACCAGTGGTTCCCTTCCTTTGCTCCCTTGGGTACTAGAGCCCATGTTGTGTTAGCAGCTTTGGTGACTAGTCCCTTCCTTATTTCTCATGGTTTTCTTCTTTTGGTGCCTTTTTCCCAAAAGCCTCTTGTTGACTACCCATTCTGAGATGTCCTTAGAGAGCTGACCTCCAATCTCTCTTCGTTCAAGGCTTCTAAACTTCACATTTTCAGGCTCAGCTTTTTGACTGTTTTTCCTTTTGTCATTTTTCCCAAGTGAGTCGATTTCATCCTTACCAAGTTGAAAGTTTTCTTAACTACTTCCCTTCATGGTTCTTCTTCCTGGGGTCCCTGAGATATCAGCCCCTTGTTCATAAATTGTTACTCTCTAATCCTTCTGGTTCCTTTTTGCATCATTGGGTGATTGAAAATGATATTTCTGTTCTTCGTTCCTTGTGTTTCTTGGCACTCTTTTTGAGCTGTCTTAATCTCATTCCTAGCTGTGTTGCACCTCCCGAGGATCCCGAGCTCTTGGCAGCCTTTGCGTATCTCGGCCCAGTTCTTATTATTAGACTCCTTTTTGATTTTCTGATCTAGACAGGCTGGGTTTTTCCCTTTCCACCCTTCGTTTCATGGGCCCTAAGGCCTATCCCTTCATGAGTCTTGGGTTTTAAATCTTTTTAATGGACTTGAGCCTACCTTCTCCCATTTTTTTCTTGTGATGAGCTCAACCCTATTATTATTATTATTATTTTGGAAAAAATACAAACTAATCCTCTAACTTTCACATTTTTTCATTTCCGTCCTTTAACTTTAAGTTTTGTCAATTCAGTCCTCTAACTTTTAATTTTTTTCAACTTTCAATTTTTTTCAATTTAGGGCTTCTTTACAACTCAGTTAGTGCCGCGGTTAGAACCATTAAAACGACGCTGTTTTGCATTTGGTTTTTTTTTTTAATATTTTTAATTTGAAATTAAGAAAAATCTGGAAAAAAAGAAAGAAAAAAGAAGAAGAAAACATTAAGGGGTGGTTTACAAAGGAACGAGGTCTAGAGTTGCAGCCAAACATATCAAAGTCACTGCAATAAACAAAGTCACTGAAATAAACAAAGGAACGAGGTCTAGAGCTACGGTAAGGCAAGGCAAAGCACGGAGGACAGGCGAGGAGGAGCTACAGTAAGGCAAGGTAGAGCACACCCATCACTGATTCATTCAAGGCAGAGCAGCAGTGGTTTACACGACGAGCAGGGGCGACGAGGTCTAGAGCAGGGGGCGGTGCTGGTGAACTCAGTCTCTTGGTCCCACCCGTGTACGACAATCTGGTGAAATTTGACCACGCTGGTGGGTATTTCGACGACAAGTACGAAGGGTTTGGTTGAAGCCAGTCTGATTTGGGGTCCGATCCGTATGGAAAGCGATCGGAGGAAACCCCGCGCTACGATTCGATTTGCGATGACGGTGCGTATGAAGGTGGTAAGGTGGAGTCGTACGGGGCTTGGGGCACCGCGCCGAAGTCTTCAATGTGGGCGCCCATGTTCGATGACTATGGGAGGTCGATTGGTTGTCATTCCCCTTAATGTTTTTTTTTTTTTTTTTTTTTTTTTTTTTTTCAGATTTTTCTTAATTTTGAATAAAAAAAAATCACATGCAAAATGACGGCGTTTTAGTGGTTCTAAAGGCAATCTAACTGAGTTGTAATGGAGCCTTGAATTGAACAAAATTGAAAGTTAGAGGATTGAATTGACAAAATTTAAAGTTAGAAGACTGAAATAAAAAAATGTAAAAATTAGAGGGTCAGTTTTACATTTTTGCTTATTATTTTCCATAGAGTGCACTCACGGTGCTATTTTGGGCCTTGGTGTTATAACTTTTTAGACCTCAACAAAGTTTTTCTTATACATTTAATTGTGTTAATTTCGTTATTGTGTTATATTCATCATGCATTTACATATTACGAATATAAACATTTAATTGAGTTCAATTTTAAAAATGACTGAATATTGTTATAAAAAGGATAATTGAATAAAGCAAGTAAATAAGAATTTGTACTGCCTTCTAAATAAAAAGCAATATGTACTTACGGAAATGAATGAAAAAAAAATTGGAACTAGAAGAACGCAAAAGTTTGAACTAATAAAAGTGTGTGGATTTAATATAGAAATGTAGGTGGTATTTTGGCCACAATAAAATTAATTTGAAAAAAAAAAAAAAAACCATTAGGAATTTCCATATATTCAGATAGCAAAAAAATTTAAAAATTCTTTTTAGGAATGGACACGTTATATCGGAAACTATCTCAGTGAGGGGCAATAATGTAAAAGCACAGAATGTTACCGTTAGAACCCAAGGAGTCCTCTATGTATATGTATAGCACCAACCTACTTGAAAGACCCATTTTCAAAATTTGCCTACAAGAAGAAACAGAGAATTCGCAGAGAAAACGCAAGAAAATTGTCGAGAAAATCCCGAGAAAATCTTAAAACAAGAGAGAAAGATCGCCTCCTGGAAACCCATCTGTGAGTTCTCCTGCTTAGTTTTATTTCTTTTGTTTTCTTTTTCTTCTGATCTGATTGAAAAGTAGATAAATTTGTAAAGAATATCAAATAAAAAGTAGAAGGTAAAGGTGTTTGGTTGCCGAGAAAATGTGAGTTAGATAAAGAAATTAAATATTTAATGTAGGGTTTCATTACTTAGGGTTCAAGAACTTGGATGTTTCCACTTGATCAAGTCTAGATAAGAATCAAATCAGATACCGAAGTTCCACTTTCTCAACAACCAAACAAACGGGAAAAGTGTTATTGGGAATTTCCTATTAGGGTTTTTGATTTTCTAAAGGATCTTAGGGCTTACGCTTGAAAATTAGAAGATTTATCTTTTATTGTTAGAGAAAGGGCTTTCTTTTGTGTGTTCTGATTATTAGGGTTTCGTGTATTTTCTTCTTCGGAATATTTTTATGCTTTCATTTCTCTGAAATTAAATATTGTAGAAAACAAGAAATCAACCATGCTCTGTTTGGTTGCCAAGAAAAATTGAAGAAGAAAAGAAAGATAATTATAAATTTGAAGCCTTTGATTCTTTCTTTATTTAGGGCACTCCCCTTGTTCCCAAAAAAATTAAAAAAGAAAAGAAAGTGGGAATAGTTTAATCCTACTGAATAGAAAATTACTATATTACAATGATGTTATTTTTTAAAATTTCTTTGCTTCTTGTTCTTGGTGATGTAGGAGATGGGACTTGTTTTTCTTTTTGATGAATGGGGAGATGATTCTTTTAGGGAAACTACAATTTGTGGTATTATTTTATTTAATTGATCTGTGCATTAAGAATGTTAGAATAATGCAATTCCATTCTTGCCTATTTCTCTAGCAATTTGTAAGAAATATAGGGAGGTGAAGCAGTTGGTAATACTATTAGTAGCTAGAATACTTCAAATATTCTTGGTTTGGTGTTTTTAATGTCATACTGTTTGATCGGAGATGGAAATTGGTTGGGTGGGGTTGGGTTGGGATCCTCTATTTGCTAAAAATGGAAAGCAAGTGAATAGCATTTTCTAATCAAAGATTAGATGCACATCTTACAAGTTGGAGTCTCAGGATGCCGCTAATAGAGGGCTCTGGATGCTATTTGATCGTTCATTTTTGTTTCCTAGGTTTTACTCTGTATTTCATATGCACATCTTACTACTTGTTTTGTATTTCATATGCTTGGCTACTCATTCATAGGTTTCTAAACTTTGCAGGCTGTTGATTAGAGTTTTGCCTGAAAAATCAAGAATGGCAATGCATTCTGGTCGTCTGATTCAAGATCAGAATTTTCTTATTCCCCACAATGGTACATTATCAAAGTTTTTTGTACAACGGTTTAAATCACTGATTGCTCTCCACTAATCTCTTGGGCTATGTTGGTCTAACCTTATTATATCAATTGCAGGTTCTTCTGTCGGGAGTAAGACTAATGTCCTGAAAGGGAAAGGAGGTCTTGGTGGAAGGAGACCACTTGGTGATTTGTCGAACTCAGGGAAGCCTGATCTAAATCATGCACCAAAAAAGCAAACTTCCAAGAATCTCGCTTTCATTGGTGAAGAATCTGGTGCCTCACAAATAAGAAATGATACAAGCAAAAAGAAAAGCATCTCTAAAGCCTCAGAGAAGGTGAAGACTGGTACCAGGAAAGCGCTTTCTGACATTTCAAACTCTAGCAAGCCACATCTGCATGGGGCATCAAAGAAGAATCTTAATCAGAAGTTTAGTGTGGCGGTACAGGAAGCACTTCATCCTATTGCTGAGGAACAATTTTTGCACAATCATCATGAATGCATCAAAGCACAGACTAAGGCTATGGACATTGATGAATTTCTGACAACAGTTGGACTAGATAATGGTAATCAAACTTTGTTAACATGTATATATCTTAAACTTTGCTATTTTGCCTAGAAATTTGTTTGTTGATTGATATATTGTTTTCTGTTTAGATCTTTCCAAGTGCTTAGCATCTCCATGTGCTGCACCACCAGTGTGGAGTAAATTGAAGGTTTGTTGGCATTTTTCTCTTAGACAAAACTTTATATATTTTTGGTTTGTAGTCTTAACCTTTTTTTTCTTCAAGAGGAGCCTTTAATAATTACTTTCCTTTATTGGTTCAGCCTGAAAGCCCCTTGAAGTACTTCGAATTTGAAGAGATGTCTGAGCTGCTGATTGAAGATGATGGGTCTTCTTGGAAGCATAAGCTGTCAGGCATGCCTGCCTCTCCACCTCCTTTCAAAACCCCAAGATCACTGAATCATTTCACACCCTGGAAGGACTGTGACTTCATCAATTTTAAGTTGATGGAGACTCCAGAAGTGATGAAGAACTGATTTCTTGTGTAAATGTTTGTTCTCTAGTATGCAATCTGTGGCAAGAATGTGATGACAATTCTATCCCTTCCTCATCTCTCTTGGATGGATTGAAATGCAGACTTTCATATTCTAGACTCGTATTAGCTGTGGCTTGTTCAGAATTTCATTGCTGGTTGTAGCCCCAGAAAGAATATTTTCTTCTTTGTTGCGTTGTTCAGAAATTTGTTTTAGCTGCTTGTTAAGAGTAATAGAATGTTGCCTTGTTCAGAATTTCATTGCTGGCTGGTGAATGTCTGAATGATTTTAAAATGAAGTATAGTTGGGTTAATCTAATATGTTATGAGAGTCGGCAATTCAGACTAACATGTTTTTGAATCTTGAGGGGATCTTTGAGAGAGACCGTTCTAGTAGCAGCAGGCATGTTTAACTTTTTTATTTTTATTTTTATTTTTTGATAACCAGGCATGTTGATGTTTAACTTTGAATCATATCTAATGATGTGGTGCCATATATATACACTAATAAATAAATTAACTAAAATTAAAAAAAATACACTAATAAATAAATTAACTAAAATTAAAAAAAAAATTAACTATGAATTATAATTGAAAGGATTGTTGTTGTTGTTGTTGTTGTTGTTGTTGTTGTTTTTTTTTTTTTTTTTTTTTTTTTTTTTTTTTTTGAGAATGAAAGGATTGTTTTCAGAAGCTAATGAATTCTGAGGATAAAAATCAAAATGAACTTTGAGGATAAAAATCACATCTTAGTGTCATGTTTTAAAACAAAAATTTTTGAGTCCCACTTATAAAAACTTGTTTGGTTGAATTTTAAACACGAACACTCAAAAAAAAAAAAAAAACATTCTATTTTGTAAAGAACATATGAAGCGGAAACATAATATACTTTCACTTTTCCAGCCTGTTGGGTGTGTGAAGTGAAAATATTTCAAAGTGAACATTATCAAGTAGTAGTTGTTGTTGTTTCAATTCTCTTTTGGTTGAAATTTAAATGGATTTGTTGCTTGTTGAACCTTGTGACATAGATTTTGTGTTGTTTTGATGGAAGTTTGTACTTGAAATTTCAGTTTGGATGAAACTAGCTGTGGGCTTCATTTCTTCCATAACATGATGGGCCCCCAACTCAAAAAACAACTTGGGCCTATCAAAACCAAAACAGTCTGATAATAAATAAACGGTATATCAAAACCTCATCTCCCTCGCTCTTCTTCACTTGCACACTCAACACAGTAAAAATGGTGGTGTCTCTGAGTCTGAGACTCCCATCTCTCACTTCTCTCTTCTCTCCCATCACCACCACCACCGCCGCCAATTCTCTCCGGCGGAGATCTCCGGCGTTTCTACGGCGGAGTCGGACCCACCGGTTTCAGTCTCAGCAGCTGCCGCCACCGCCGCCGCCGCCGTCGTTAGCTGCTCGATTCTCGTCGGCTCAGGGAACTGCGGCTGCGGAGACGGCGAGCGAGGAACAACGAGTCGATAGCAACGCGAAGAGCCGAGTCAACCCGGACAGAGACCGAGTCATAACGCCTCGGTCGCAGGACTTCAACGCTTGGTACCTGGATGTCATTGCCAACGCTGAGCTCGCTGACTATGGTCCTGTGCGTGGCACCATGGTTATTCGGCCCTACGGTTATGCCATTTGGGAAGCGATTCAGGTTAATTCTATTTTCCAATGTAATTTCATTTCTCGAGGAAAAAAGAGCAACGAAAACTATTTCTTTTGATTTTTGGATTCACAGTGAAAATTTTTGGGGGCTTTTGTTTTTGCAGGAATATCTGAATGTTAGGTTCAAGGAGACAGGTCACAGTAACATGTATTTTCCACAGGTGTGTTGTGGCTCTGATTAATATATGATTGTTAGCTTTGAAACCTAAAAGAGAATTGAAAGAACAACATTTACTTGATTATGTTAACTTTCTTATATTTAGCTTCATATATTTGTTCAAGATAAGCACATGAATATATAGATCCTGTTTTTTTTAGTTTAATTCAGTTAACCAATTTGATCAGAAAGTTCATGGTTTTTGCTTTTGAAATTTTCTATTGAGGGGGCATAGATGCACCTTGATTTTTTCACTCCGTTGTCTTGCAAAATGAGCTATCTGTGATTCAGTGTTGAGTTCTTTTTTGCAAAAGGGCTATCAAGTTACAAGCTTTTTTTTAGTATAGGAAGTGATTTTGGCTTGTAACTTGAATGAGGTTATTGACGCCTCATAGTTACAGATGGGTAAAGTCGACTGGAAGGGGCTATACCTGTGCAATTGACCGTTCGAAATTGACAGTTATATTTGAATGATGTCAGTGAATTGTATCCTCATTTTCTATTGCAGTTTATACCATTCTCATTTATAGAGAAAGAGGCTAGCCATGTTGAGGGCTTCAGTCCTGAATTAGCTCTTGTGACAATTGGAGGAGGAAAGGAACTTGAAGAAAAACTTGTGGTACATACACTCTTCAACTGCCTCGCATTTGGCCTATATTTTCTTGACATGCATGACTGTTTTCCTATGATGATTTTAATCATAAGCTGACTGAGGCATGTGCCTTCTTAAGTTCTTAAAAGACTATGACCTAAGGTTTGGCTTTGATTGTTGCACTTCCTGAGGCTCTGGCAGGTTCGACCTACAAGTGAAACCATGGTTAATCACATGTTCACTCAATGGATACATAGTTACCGTGATCTTCCACTCATGGTTAACCAGGTAGAGCTATGCCCATCTCATTTGAAGTGCCTCCAGTTACATTGAAAGGGGGGGGGGGGGGGGTGGACGAGGATTGCATCCTATTGTTTCTTATTTGGTACAATTTATTCGGTTCAGTGGGTGAATGTCACAAGATGGGAGCATCGAACAAAACCCTTTGTGAGGACTCTTGAATTTCTTTGGCAGGAGGGACATACTGCTCATGCCACTCCAGAAGAGGCAGAGAAAGAGGTTTGCATCTTCTTTGCATAATGACTACTCTTTGATAGCTGTTTCAAAGTATAGTTTTTGTTTAATGCTTGGTGCTTCTGAACTGCAGGCTATGCAGATGATTAATGTCTATACAAAATTTGCTTATGAGCAAGCTGCAATACCTGTTATTGTAGGTCGAAAATCTAGAGTAGAAACATTTGCTGGTGCTTCTATGACCTATACAATTGAAGCCATGATGGGTGATCGGAAGGCATTACAGGCTGGAACCAGCCATAATCTTGGGCAGAACTTCTCTCGTGCTTTTGAAACCCAGGTGGTTGACACTACTGTAATTCTTAATGAGTAATTTTCAAATGTACATGAACACTGCAGCATTCTAAGAATTTTGTTGATTGTGCTTCTATTTTTAATCTATGCTACTAATGAAGTCAACTGCGAGGTAGTTTTCATTATGCCATTTTCTGATAAAATCCCTAAAATCACCTTGTTTAACAAGTGACAACTAACCTTTTAGATAAAAAACTAAATTCTTGTAAGGTTGTTATGGTAGATTAATAATTTAAAAAAGTTCTATACTATTACCAACTCTTGACTTTTTCCTCTACACTCTCCACCTGCTTGCGGTACTTTTCTTCACTATCGAATAATCGCTGTAGCCTCTATTCTACAAATAACTTCTATTTTTTCTTCTAATTTCTGTTAAAAGATGTTCTCTCTCTCTCTCTCTCTCTCATATTTATGTGCGTGCATGCACGTGCACACGCACACGCACACCGCACACGCACACGCACACGCTCACACACACATACATATATATGTGTGTGTGTGTGTGTGTTTATTTCTATATGTATGTAGCTATGCATGTATAAACTATGATTTTTCGATACCCTATCAATCTTGATGGGGCTTCTTCACCTATACTTATGAAAATTTATTACAGTTTTGAGATATTGAATAGGTTAAGGGATCTTATGCAAGAATAATATGATGAAAATTAAAAATTCTAATAATTTTTATTTTCTTCTATTAAAAATTGGTATATTATTATTATCTCTATATGCATTTTATGCAATGCAATGCATAAAATGCTATAGAGATAATAATTAGTGCTTTTTTAACATCTAGTGATTCTCTTCCTTTATTCCATAACTCTCTTCTTCTTTGTAATTAGTGCTTTTTTATGTTTTTTCTTTTGCATCTCTTTTTGTACTTTTGATATGTTGGTGCTACTTTGCATTTAGTAGTTTTTTGAATATACATCTTTCTTACCTATCCACAAAAAAATAAAAACTCTATATGCATTTTATTATTCAAATTCAAGTGAAAATGAAGCCATTTGGCTCAGTATTTTGAACCACATTTAGAAAACTTTCGTATTTCAACGGTTTTAATCTGCAAGTGATCTCACCAATGTATATGAGAATGGATGTGGCCTCATCAATGTTGATGGGGCTATCCTATCACACTTGTGTGTGTTTTTGTGTGTGCGCGCGCGCGTGTATCTATACAATGCACTTTCCCACTTTTGTCTCTTATTTTCATGTTCCTCCCTCTACCCCTACTTCTCTTTTCATCCATAATTCTTCAACCCTTGATTTAATCTCAAGGGAGGCTTGGCTTGCATGTAGGTGTGTTTGAAGAGTCTTGTTTTTAATTAATACACTTGTTTACTGCAGAAATTAGTCAACACGTTTTTTGTCTATTACAATGAACTTATTTGGAACAATTTTTCTTTTCCAAGTTAAAAAAAAAAAAAAAATTGTGTGTGTGTAAAAATTCAATATTCATGTTATAGGGATGCATTTTCAAGATTATTTTGGCTTCAGTCTTGTCACTGCTTCATCACGTTTTATTATTTTGTTTGAGTTGCAATATAAGTATAGAGCTTAACGTAGTGAAGAATTACATTCTGATTATAAGCCGCTGCCTAGTGCAAGTTTCATAGTAAGATGTGCATGGTTCGCCGTCGCTAAACTATTTTCATTCTAAAATATATGAGGTATATTATCTGTTTTTATTATTCACTATTGCTGTGTTTGTTTCAGAGAATTCAGTTTACATTGTTCATCCCATAAATTCATTAATTACTGATTTTCTTTCCTGAACCATTTTTATGATCTGTCAACTGAAATGAAACTGATCAAAATGTGCTTCTGTAGTTCACAGATGAAAATGGACAAAGGCAACACGTATGGCAAACATCATGGGCAATTAGTACCCGTTTTGTTGGTGGTATTATCATGACCCATGGAGATGATGCAGGCCTAATGCTTCCCCCAAGAGTTGCACCAATACAGGTAGATTGCGATGCCTTTTGGTGTTTTCATAATTATTATATTGCATTTGTTGAGATATATTTTAAATGGTTGAATTCCTAAAGTGTAGGAATGAGACTCAATGTAGTTCTTGTGATATAAGACTAGAAAATTTGTGTTTGATAAAATAGCATAAAAAATTATTACAATGCAATATTACCAGATGTAATTCTGTTAGATTTAACGTAATAATAAATATAGTTTTATTTATGAGTCGTTTGTGTTGGATTGATTCTGACATAAACAAAAAGATCTACTATCTTAGTTAATAACTGTCTTTGCTGCCCCTTTTTTTTGGATAAATAATACTACTGGTGAAAAATGCAGAAAGGAAAAAAAGAATGAAAAGATTAGAGCCTTTATATCAACAACATAGGCATATAGAATCTAGGAACTCCACTAAAGAGTATGTAGAAAGGTTAAAGACTGATACCCATTTGAATAGAGTTTTCAAAAAGAGAAACTTGAGATTCGGCAGAGATTGCTCCTTTACCTCAAACATGCTCAATTTTGTTCCCTCTGAATACACCACATAAGACAAGCTGGAGCTGCCCTTCAAACTTTTACAAATCTTTGAACTCCCCTTACTCCATCCCAAGATTCCAGCAAAGGCGGCAACAGAATTTGGCATAATCCAATCAATCCCAACCAGACAAAATATGGATGCCTACAAATTGGAAACAAGAGAACAATGCAGCAGAAAATGACTAACAGATTCCCCATCAGATCTACATAAACTGCACCAATCCTCTATAACAAACCCCCTCTTCCAGAGGTTGTTTGTTGTCAAAATTTAATTGTCTTTACTGCTAGAATCCTGTTATTACAGGATATAGGTCGTTTGTTTCTATCTCAACCACATTCATGAAAAGTGACTAAATTTTACGCCTGCTGGCAACCTGCTTAACTATGTGGTTTAATGTTCTTGATTCTCAGAAGAATGGATGCATAGTTAAATGCACATTTTTTTTTTTAAAATTTCTGTTCATTCTTGCTCTTACAATTTATCTTTTAAAATGTGCATTGCATGCTTCCAGGTGGTAATCATACCTATTTGGAAGAAGGATGATGACAAGGTGGGAGTTCTAGATGCTGCATCATCTGTAAAAGAGGTTCTGCAAACTGCAGGGGTAAAAGTTAAACTTGATGACACAGACCAAAGAACCCCAGGATGGAAATTCAATTTCTGGGAGATGAAGGTTTGTCTTTTTCCTAGGCATCAAACATAAATGCCACTCTTTGGTTGCTGGCTTGCTGCTTCTTCCCTAGGATTTAATAATATGAATTTCTTATGTAGCAAGCTCTCAGCATTAGTTGGAGAAACCATCAGATGTTTACTATTTCTTCTGTTCATATTCATGCTTCATGTGGAAGTTGATGGAATGGGCCTTTGATACCTGTCACAAATTTCTACAGACTTGGACATAGTTTTGGACTTCATCATAGTATTCAATCTGTGATATGATCCCATAAGGACCTGTTCTCATTCATGTACTGGGTCTTGATTGTTGCTTTTTGTATTTTAGGTGCCTTTATACATTTTCACCCAATATTCATTGTTGCTTTACATGCTTACAGCATTGTATGGCTTGCATAATATAGTTGGATCTTGATTCTTGCTAACATGAACTGGACCTATTTTTTTCTTTTTACATGAGAGAAAATAAGAAAATGAGTTTGCCCGAAGATATTGTATTACCATCAAGTACCTCAATAAGATCCTGATTTTTATAGGGAGTCCCTCTAAGGATTGAGATTGGTCCTCGTGATGTTTCCAGTGGAAGTGTGGTCATATCTAGGAGAGATATTCCAGGAAAGCAAGGGAAAGTGTTTGGAATATCTATGGAACCTTCAAGTTTAGAAGCTTATGTAAAAGACAAATTGGACGAGATCCAGTCAGCTCTTCTGGAACAAGCAACTTCATTTCGAGACAGGTGCATACTCTTGATATGGCATTTATTGCAAAAAAATTATAATATGAAACTATAGGTCATGGACAGTCTGTGTACCACATTGTTCAACAAGTTGATAAGTCAGTTCTTACTTTCAGCAAATTTGTGGGTTTTGTACCGATGCACAAAAGTATGTGAGGGATAGGTGTGTTAGAAACCTGATTACATAATCTTCACTTCCAGAAAATACGTCAGCATAATTGACTTATAAAGTATAGCTATGTTCACTAATTAAAAAGCTTAAATTAATAGATTTTATGTTCTTTCAAATGGCTTTAAGCATCATAATAAAGAACTTGAATTTCTGCTGGATTTTAACTTAATATAAGTTTATGTGGTTACATGGTTATAACATAGATATGGTACGTGCCAAGAGCCTTTTAGCTCAATTGGCACCTCCTGGTGATCCCAATGGAAATGTCTAGGGTTTAAATACCCCCTCTCTGATTGTAATTATTAAATTATCAAAACTTGGCTATGATAAATCCATGTTATACCTATGGGAAGGCTTCAGAAGACTATTTCTGGTAGCCTGGTAAGTGCTTTCTGGACTTAAACATAATAATGCCTACAACTATGAATAGCTTGGATCTTGCATATTCCTAGATGGCATTTGCTTCCTTTATAGTTTTACTTTCATGTGATTGGACACACATTACACGGACATATGCACCCACTGACAAGGATGATATCTTCTGCAGCAATATTGTTGATGTGAGCTCATATGACGAACTTAAAGTGGCAATCTCCCAGGGCAAATGGGCGAGGGGTCCTTGGTCAGCTAGGTATGTTATATTTAATTATTTTAAATCTTTAGAGGACATATATGTGAAGTATGTTGAAACATACAACTTAGATCTATGACATTGTAATTTCAATAGGAAAATACTAAAGCTGTTATCACTTTTACCATAAAAGACTTATAAACTAATTTGACAATGAATGTGATTGGGGCCACATCAACAACATAATAAATAAATATTAAATTACCCTTTTGCTTTGTATTTAAAGTTGAAACATGAGTTTGTAAGGCTTATGTAGTAAAATTTCTAGTGATTCTAGCATCACTTATTTTAATATCAAGCTACATTTAATTTACAGTGATGAAGATGAGTTAAAAGTGAAAGAAGAGACAGGGGCAACCCTTAGATGCTTTCCCTTTGAACAGCCTCAAGGAAATAAAACATGCTTGATGACTGGTAATCCTGCAGAGGAAGTGGCCATTTTTGCAAAATCATATTAAGACTCCAAGAATTCTTCTCTTTGAACGAGAAAATCATTGTTTTGGCACCAGTTGTCAATCTTGTCAAGAACTCTTTCTTGCAACTGTATAATTTGGATTAGATTCCAAAGTCATGTACATTATTGATTGTTATTTTCAGTTTGCAATTTTTCTTGAATCTAGTGGAGATGGTTGAGTTGACTTTGGAGGGTGTGGAGTATCTAGAGGAGAAAAAGTATATGGCTATTAGCACTTCTAATGTAATCATTTTTGCACTTGTTATGTTCTCAGCATATAACATATATTTTTGTTTTGCTTCTTTACAATGGAATCAGTTTGATTGATTTTCACTCTACGAGTTTCTGTGGATGAATTTTTACTACTTGATACTGAAATCTTTTCTTTGATATTTCAATCTTTCTAACATCGTATACAAAAGATCATTTAGGTTATTACAAATCTTAAAAAAGAAACGATAATCCATAGTACTACTTTTAGTAGGTTATAACCGAAGAAGTTCTAAATATTATATAGGCCTAACATTTTCCCAGTGTGGGTTGTTTGAATCCATGATAGCTTTTCTTAAGCTCACCAGCTAAAGCTAATAGAGTTGAAGTGTGCGTTATTTGCCAAACCAGATGAACAGATTGCTGCCACGTTGTGTTTTAATCTTTTTGGGCCACTAGCAAGAACTCCAATGCTTGATCCTTCACACCCCATTAGCATTTCTGCAAGAATTGGGAATGCACAGATATCAGATACTGTGACACATTATCTGGTTCTCAAATTCTTCAGAATTGGATTTAATGAGTTATTCAGGATGCTGTAGGCAAATAGGAAGTTGGTAACCAGTTGCACGAGTGTACAACGATGCCAGAATATGGCTTGAAAGTGACGTAACTCCATCAAAAGCTTGGATAAAAACTATCCATTTGAGAAGTGCTATGTATGTGAGGATTTTTATGATGTTCAAGATCATTGTTGAAGATAAATAGCTTACTCGTCAGATTTGGCCTTTCACCAAGGTGTATCTTTGTGGTTTGGACAAAAGACTGACTGGAAAGGATGTCCAGTACTATATTGACATTGTGAAAACATGAGCTTGGCGAGGTCATTGGTGTTAGCATGCCCACGTTCTGACTTTGCTTCTGTTCTTTACCATTCTGTTTTTTGTTGCAAAGAAAAGCTGCAGTGGCTGTCCCAACTATTGACGCACATGAATAACATGTTTAGAGCAGACCTCAAAGTGTAAGAGAATGTCTCATCAGAGTTACGGTCAATTGGGTATATATAACAACGTGTGAGAATGCCGATGAGTAGGAGGAAAATGATAAAAGAAGTAGAAATTATTGCGCCAAGCCAGAGCCAGTTATTTGTGCCTAAAACTGCAGAAATTGGTGCATCCAACGAATTGGGTTTGAACCAAATGGTTTGAAGGAGCTTTTGGTCGTGTGTTGTATGTTCTTTCTCTCCTGTTACATAGGCTTCAATTTGTAATTGCAAGCGAGAACGGTCAAGGTTGGTGTCTGAAAGTGGGAGGAGGAGGTCTAGCATGGTACGATCCGCATACTTCTTGAAAGCACATATAAGAAGAATCCGTGGAGTCTTGCCACCTGTTGTGTTGGACCTAAAGAGGAGCTCACGAATGATTGAGATGAAGGGAGTAATGCCGCTTCCTCTGCTCACCATTGCTAGCATGTCATGCTTGCACCACATTTCTACTGGCTTAATCAAGGTATACATTCAGCATATGCATCACTTATTTTACAAACATGTGAGTCCCATATTGTGTGTGATCCATATATTGTGAGAGAGATGATGCATGTATCCGATAAATGAGATAATTATTGAAAGAACACAAACACATTATAGTGAGTTTTGAATCTTCTTGGGAAAATATCTTAGCAATTGTACATCAATCTTATTTTCACAGCTTTAAATACCATATGGAAACTGTCTTTTAGATAAAACATATTCAAACCAAATATGGGAGCAGCTTTAAATGTATGCAAACACCTTAGAAATTAAGTTGAACGAGGTCCATAGGGTCCTTCAATAGAGACCTCAATACGGTCCATAGGTGAAGCGGACGACAACTTCTGATATAATTTCTGTGACCAACTTCCGTTACATTTGATTACGACACTTAGGTGGTCAAGATCCATATTACTGCTGGAGGTGATGGTAAAAGGGTGCCATTGCAGCTTGGAAATGCTAGGCACATTTATGAACATGGTGCTTGTTGGAGTATAGCTCAACGCTGGCAAGAAAATTGCGTGTCTTAATGTTTCTTCTATATATAATAAGCAGTTTAGGTCCAATTACAATTCCTATCCAAGATACTAGTCCAACTGCTTTGTTAGAGATTAAATTGAAGCTGGACCAAAAAAGAAGAAGAAAGGAGAGCATAAGATTAAATCAGTTATGACTTGCAAAAGTGAAGATTTTCACCTGGGCTCTTGGAGAAATTCAACTCAACTACTTGACATGGTAAAACTCGAGCTGAAACGAAGTGAACCCTTTGTTGGGATTGTAAGAATCTCAAGTACCTATCAATTAAGAAGAGGTATAACCCCGGTAGCATGATGCAAGAATAGGAGAATTCCACATGAAGCAGAAAGAAGAGAACAAAGATAATGTAGAGATGATGAGTATAGAAGAAGATCTCGGACATCTTTCGCCTTAGGGGAGTGAAGGTTGTTGCCCACATGACTAATCCTGACAGCAAAGCTACTTCTCCAGCCACATTTGAAATACCAGTCTTGTTCCATTTTAGCATCTATGGTCAAGCACAATCAGTTATATGGTATATAGCATATATGACTTATTTCAAAGCAAGATAAATTTTTGTGCCTTCTAGAGAGTTATGTGTTGATTTGCTGAATGATGCTACAAACACAATATTTTTCACAATAATTAAATTAGTAAGCTTTTACTTATTTCTATCTAAGTCTATACTAACATTATTCTTTTTACTCACCAATAACAACTTATCACATCGGTAATTGTGAATTCTTTTTTCCCAGTTATATCATATTTAGCTTAAGATGAAGTGAAAATTTGATTAAATGAATCATGCCATTGCTTAGGCCTCAAGAAAGGCACGAACTTTTGTAAGGCACCATTTATGCTTGCACGTTCAAGCGTTCACAATTCCATAGTCTCTTATAATAAAAACTTATAACTCATCAAAAAAAAAAAAAAAACTTATAAAGAATAACATAGTTCACCTGTGAAATTTGATGTGTCTTAGCCCAAAAGAGAATGTAACCTAGGCCATGAGCAGTAAATTTGGTCATTACGATATGGCCGAGCCAGATATGATACTTGACGCTTGCCTCAGACGTGAGGCCAATGAGTTGTAAAACCGAAGATCCTCTAGTTGTAGGAAAGAAGAGGAAGGCTAAACAGATATTCCCAACAAGGCCTAGCATTAGCGCTGAACTTTCCAACTTTGCTTCCCACCTGCCAAAATTGCTACCTTTAATCACTTTGGGATTCACTTTCTTTGCCTTTTCCTTAGTTCACAAATAGTACAAGAAGAAAAGGATAAACAACTTATTAGATACTCACAGTTCTGTATTTGAGATCTCTAATTAAATCCAATCAATGCACTTTTCTTCAATGGGGCATAACCATGTGATTTCTTGGCCTAGTGGCCAATGCATTTCCTTGTGTATAGGAGTAGTTTCTAAGGCCACATGATTGAATTTTATTAGGAAACTTAAGGCCCGTTTGGATTGAGGGAGGGAGGAGGGGAAGGGGGAGGGGGAGTAGAGAGAAGTAGAGTTGAGTTAGTTGAAAATATGCTAATTTTGGGCTAATTCTCTTCTATTCTACTCTACTCATCCTTCCTCCTCCTTAATCCAAACGAACTATTAAGGTATTACACCTAATGAATGATACGTAGGGTACTAAAGATAACACAAAAGTTTTTTTTTTTTTAGGTAAATAGCGGGAGAGGGAGAGGGAGAGGAAAGTTTTGAACCATATACGTAGGGTACTAACAAGAACACAAAAGATGTTATTATAACTAGGTTATCACTTAAACCCTTTTAAATTGTTAAAGATGCTTAAAAAATGAGTTTAGCTTTTTATTTTTTTGGATTGATATCACTTAGCATGCATGATAAAAATGGTAAACTTTGAAGAGGATCTCTTACACATGCTCTCTCTTTCGTGCTGCCTTTTGCTTGATATAGGCAAACATACCATGTAAGTAAGAAAAGACCGACCAAATCAAGAGTGCAATAAACATGGTCAAAAAGCATAGCTCAATCCAAGAAACAATTCCAAGAGGGCCTTTCACTAGCACTGGTCTTCTCCATGATGCCAAACAAGAATTGTCCACCTTGCTATAAACAAAAGATCGTTAATTTCTTTGTTTGGTTAAGTCATTTTCTTATTATCTTATGACAATATAAACATATATAAATAAACTTCCGTACCTTTGATTGTTGTTATCAACATTTTTCTTTCTCAAATGAAGGTATAGACAGGCCAAAGTGGCTATCAATAGGATGGGGAATGTGAAAATAAGCATATTTGCACCCATATAATGAAAGGGAAAAATCTGAGACTGAAAAACTTAACTTGGTTACAACTTGTGAAAAAGAAAAGGAAAAAGTGCTCCCTTTGGCCAGTTAAGAACATAACTAATTAAATTTACAGATTGACCCTGTGTAGTAGTTAGAGACTTATATTTTTGTAGATAAAGATTGAATAATTAAGTTCATCATTTCATAACATGAAAAAAAAAAATTGGTCTTGAATTTCGAACCTTGTCTCTATAGTTCAAACTTTTAGGACAAGTGATATTTTATCAATAACCATTTGGTTTAAATAATAAAATATCTTTACACTTGGATTGTTTTCGTAACAAATTTGAACCACCAACATCAGCTCAATACTAATAATGTTTTGGTTTTCAATTTAGGAATGAACGTTACAAACTTCCACCAAAATGATATAAAAGAGGATTAAATTTTTATTATGAGTACAAACCTTGTGTTCTGAAATATGTTGAATCTGTTTTTGAATGGATAGCAGGCAACCATTTCAAATAAAATGTGTTTGTGGGCATCATGATCCAAACAATGGTGTAACCAATACAAATTATCATCACAAACAACCTTATGGCTGGTTGAACGGCCTTCATTCCTTTACTTAAAGCAGTTGCATTCATCTCTGCCGAATCCATTTCTCCCTCACTGCATGTGCCGAGAGCTACAAGAGTACTCCTTGGTGCTTGGGAGAGTTTCTTCCTTACCTTACATGGCAAGAATGTAAAATCAATATATCAATATATCAATATAAGGAAACTTTACGTGGAAGAACATGACGTTAAACCTAATCAAACTTTGCACTGATGTTAAAGGATTACTAATCATTACTATTATTATTATTTTTAGAATCATATTTCTTATTAATTGTCACGTTTTAATGGGATAAATATATTATCTTAGTATACTAATCAATCAATATATATATATAAAAGTAGAGACCTTACATGGGAAAACAAGAGGTTCTACCAAGTAGCGCATTCTTTACAAAGAGTTCTTAAGTGCCACATAAAAAATAAGATCAAATTAAATATTAAAATTTTGTTTTTTTAAGAAAATAAAATTTTGTTTTATTTGGTTCAATATTTCAAGATTTTTCCTCACTCACACATACATACAAAATTATTTGCATTTCAATTCACCATTTTCACCCCTTGCACTTCTACTCATTTATATATACCTACCCATACCCCTTATGCCATCCCATGTTAAATACAATAGACCAAAAATGATTTCATTTATCTTCAATCTTTCAATCCTTACCTCTAACATTGTTGTCCCATTTAATCCTAACTAGTATGAGCTGGCAAGGAAGGGGAGCTTAAATTTATATTGAGTGATGACAGTGACAATTACGATTTTAGTGTTAAGGTCAAATGTTGTCCATTTGTGAATGTTGTAAAGGATGTGATTGATTGCAAGTGTTTGAGATATGTATTTTGTTTTAAAATTAAGGAGGAAAAGATAGAAACACACATTTTATATAAACTTTTATTCTACAATATTTCCCATAATTTTTTTTTATTTCTCGTTACTTGAAATGAATAATTATAATTGATATGTGTGTGTAATTTATAATTGTTTCTTCTTATAATGAACTCATTACTAACAAAATTCTATAACAATTGTGCTAAAATATATGTACATGATATTCTCTAAAACCATATTACATAAAATATTACAATATTATTCGTGCATCACATGGGTAACTTACTAGTTATTAATAATTATATGGCATTTGTTGACAAATGTCCTAAATGCAATGGTTAAGTGCATTTAATTATTTATTCAATCTATCGTTTGGAGTTCCAAAAAATTCTTTATTCAATGAAAAATAAAGTCAAATTCTACATATTCATAAAAGCACAGATAACCACAATGAATTTGTGTGTGTAAGCTAACCAATCGTTAATAAGTGTATTTGCTTGTTTGGAAAAGTGCATTAAAGCTCATAATTGAGAAATTATTATTCATTTTGAATACAAATCATCCGTCTCACTTTTTGTGTCTTATTTTATACTCCACCAATCATGGTATGCAATGTTATTGATTTTTTTTTTTTTCCAATTTTAATCTTTGGTTATTCTACAAGGAAGGTCAAATAAATACATAACATGTTGTGATTTATATAAAATTAATTTAGATGGCTATTTTGTTAAAAATTTATATAAAAAATAGGAAAATAATTTATTTGGAATAGTGATTTTTTTGGGGAGAATCGAGACCCAGCAGCCAATTTGGAATAGTGATTATTTTCCAAAAATAATAATGGATTTATAATATAATAGTCTTGCTCATATATTTAGTTTTGCCAACAATTAAAACAAAAACAATAAAGAGAAAAAAGAAAATTTATTAATATATGCCATCAATAATATAAAAAATTGTTGTACATTTAATTAGTAAAAAATAATTAAATGAAATTTTTTACTGAATAAATAATTAAATATTTATGAATTCACTATATTTATATTGTTCATATTTTAATGGTATTAATTTTAGTTATATATATATATATATATATATATATATGAAAGAAAAACACTGTAGTGGCCTCAATTAATACAATGTAAATACAAAGAGTATTAATAGGATTCATGTACCAATTATTTATACATGATGCATTAATTATTTATATAAAATATTTCTATTTTTATTTTTTAAGATTTATATGAGAAACAACTTATTGTGGATTTTTAAAGTTGACTAACCTATCACTTTTGCATAGAATTATGGTTAAATGATTACATTTATCATTTTCTAACAACTAAAACTTTTGAAAAAAATGATAAATTATCATAGTATCAAAATAAGTGGCCGTGATTTTGAATCCTATTTGTACTATAAAATCCCACATGCAATATTACCATAGTTATATCACATTAGATAGTTACAATAGCTTAAGCATTATACAATGAAAATTTACAAAGAGTTCCCATAACAAAATAGTACAACACTTGAAAATATACGAATACCCTGGCCAAAATGGGCAAATGCCCATTTCACACAAAAAAAACAACATTTTGCCCCATTTCTCAAACAATTAGGGAAATGCATCTCTTTTGTAACTCGATTTTCTCAAAATCAAGTTTCAATGTAAAACTCGATTTGTAGAAAATTGAGTATAGGGCGATCAAACTTTTTTTTAAAAAAAAATTTGTATGGAACTCGAGTTCCATAAAAAACGCCATTATAGGTATTAAAAACGCCATTATAGGCCTCCATGAAACGCAACTATAGGTAAAATTAAAAAAAAAAATTGCATGAAACTCAAGTTCGTGGAGCTCGAGTTCCATAAAAAACGCCACTATAGGGCTTTAAAATGCCACTATAGAGCTCTCTATGGAGTGATCAAACTTAAAGAAAAAAACTTGCATGTTTTAAAACGCCACTATAGGACTTTAAAAAATTGCATGGAACTTAAGTTCATGGAGCATGAGTTCTAGAATATATTTTTTTTTTAATTTTCAGTTTGCTATAACTCGATTGTGCAAAAATCGAGTTTTAAATTGAAACTCTATTTTAAGAAAATCGAGTTACAAAATAGAAGCATTTCCCTAATTAGTTTGGAAAAGAGGCAAAATGCTGCTTTTGTTTTGTGTGAAATGGGCATTTGCCCATTTTGGCCCGAATACCCTATATTAACATTTGGCAGTGACATACAACCAAGGGTGGAGTCAAGAAGGTTGGAGGAAGGAAGGGGGGGGGGGGTGGTGATACAAATGCCCCTCTAGCCTCATTAAAATTATAAAAACCTATAATAAGACTATAATTCTTATTTTTAGGTTTAGTATTGGCAAATCCATGTCAATGTATCTTGTTTTGGAGTTGTAAGTGTCAGATGTCAAGTACAAGATCAAGCTCCAAGATTCATCTCAAGAAAGGGTAGTCATTGTAATGTCAACGGACTCTCCATCGTCCCTTAATGATCAACATCAGCTTGTTGATTGTCTCTTGAGTCTTGACTAAGGTTCGCTCGATTGAGACATGGGAAACTTGATTCTTAATCAAGCTCATTAAGTCAACTAATGAGTTGGTAATTAACCCCTACTTCCTAAACTATATAAGGGCTCACTAAAGTCAATTGCAAATAGATTAAAGAGTGCTTTGTTACGCATCTAACAAGATTAAAATTTATTCTCAATTTCACCAAATACTAAGTGTTCTACAAGTGAATATAAAAACTAGTATTTTTGATTGGTGATCAAAGGTTGAAGTCACAGAGCCATCCTTGTTCATTATAGTGGAGAAGAAATTTTCAAGGCACTTTGTTTGTTCGTTTAGACCCTTTAAATCAGATTGTTTAACCAATTAATTAATCAAGTTGATTATTAGGTTTATTATTCAGATCTAGTTTAAAAAAGCATATATCATATCATGCACAAAAGCGAAAAAGTAAATAACACCATGATATGATGACCTAGGAAATCGATGAAATGAACTATTTCAAGGTAAAAACTTGGGGAGGATTTGACCTAACTATCCTTAAGGTAGAGCAAATCCACTATAAGAGAATTGAAATTTTTACAATCAGATTTAACCCTAACTCTATTGCTACCACATGTAGTAACTTATTGACACGACCACATGCAAGTTTTGAATTCACAGACTCTTTCTCTTCTTGGATTTATAGCAATAAAAGCACCCTTGCTTGTGATTTTGAGATCTCACTTAAAGGTTTTAGATCACCATCAGTAATGATCTTGTAGCAGCAACTAGGTTCTACCACTGCTTAATTGTAGATCTTACTCCAATAGATTCTTGTGTAGTTAAAAGGTACAAAACCTCTCATATCTCACAAAGAGTAACACATAAGTTTTCCAAAAGTCCGAAAAACGTAGCTAGGATTTCCCTTTTATATGTAGACAAGTTGAAATGAAATCCTAAATGGTTTTGCGAGCTTGGGCCTTGTTTAAACATTTTGCAGAATTTGATTTTTGCGACTCTTGATTGGTTGAGCCTTCTCGATTGGTTGAGCTTGGCAGAATGTGACTCCCTTTTTCTGCAGTTAGTTTGAACTTGAAGCTTGAAACCTACACATTTAAGCATTGCCTAACACATAGACTAGACATGTTTTGTTTTTGGTTTGCTAACACAAATGAAATATGATTCTAAATATTTAATCCTAAGTCTTCAAAACCTAACACACTCTAAAGTCATAAACGCGGTTTGTAGGAAATTTTTTGTGATATATAGAAGAGTGTAAGTTGCTTAAATTAAGTAGATTATGGGATCATGCTATATCTGTAAGTATTTATTGGGTAAAAATTAGGAATATGAGTATGAATGCGTCAATGGTTTTACAATTTTTTTCAGCACCTGGTTTTTTTCTTTTGAGAAAACGACCTAGCGGTCATGTATTATTGAAATAGGAGAAAAATTACAGGGTCACAAGTGACTAGAGGAGCTATATCATCAGGTACACAACTATGCCAAACTTGAAGCTCACAACCAGATTTAGAAGATTTGGCTAAAAAATGGGCAACTAAATTTTTTAGACCTTTCAAATGGGAAAAATTGCAGAAGAAGAAATCACCAAATAAAGCAAGAACATCACTAATCACGTGGCCGTACTGCGGATGAGATGAATCTAAAGACATGATAGCCTTTATTTTCACATCTGCATCCCCTTCAAAAATAAAATCCTCAAAACCTTGTTCCTTGGCAAATAACATAGCTTTACAACATGCCAATTCCTCCACCGTTGCTGCCGAGGAAGGTAAGATAATGTTTTGAGCTAGAGCACCAAGTACCTTGCCTGAACTATAACACATCATTGCACCCAAACCTGCTGCCCCCACTATCAGGAAACATGCTCCATCAATATTGATTTTGCAATAAGGAGAATTTAGAGGAATCCACCTAACAACTCTTGTAGATGCTGTGGGGACTTGAGCTTGAAGATTCTGTGCCACTATAAACTCCTAGAGAAGGGTGTTAGCTCTACTTCGAATATTGGTAATCTCTACAAACCTTTCCCCACATTTGTCAGAATTTCATTTCCTCCAAATCAACCAGAAAGTCATAGTCAAGAGGTTTGTGTCAATACACTCCTTCATCATAAACACCATCCCCAGCAAATCAGCAAAGCATTCAAACTTATACTTGAACATTCTTTTCAAAAATTCATTCCCTTCCCAGAGAACATAGAGAGTAGGACAACTCCAGAAGGCATGAACAGTGTCCTCGCTTCTTGCCCTACATCTTGAGCACATAACTGAGTTCACCACATTTCTTTTCCACAGGTTGCAAAGGGTTGGAATTGCATTATGAGACGCTCTCCACAGCGTATGCTTGACTTTTTGAGGGACTTGCAAATTTTAGATGCTACTCCACAGCCTATGCTTCACTTTAAAGTTTGAACAATTCGGTTTCAAACCTTTCTTTGTGTCTACAATCAAATGGTAAGCATTACGGGTTAAGTAATTACCATTTTTTGTGAGAAACCATGCTTATCTGTTTGGGATAGAATGACAACTCAGGGGGATACCAAGGACCATATTAGCTTCATATGCCAGGAATTCACTACGAACCAGGTCAAGCTTCCATGTGTGGGTTGCTTCATCAATAAGTTCACTCACTCTTAAGTCCAAAGGTAAAACTGTAGAAGGGGAAACAATCATCATTGGAAGATTTTTTGATAACCATTTATTTGTACGAATAAAGGTGGATCTGCTATCACCAAGTCTCCAGACTGCCCCCACTTCTATAACATATATAGCTTGTAGTATACTTCTCCAAGCATGCAACCCTTTGTTTGAATTTGCACATTCCATGATCGAACATTGAGGGAAAAATTTGGCTTTGAAAACCTTGTGGGGTAGCGTGTTTTCACATGTCTTCAGTCTCCAAATCTATTTGGCCAAGAGAGAATCATTGAATTTGTTTAAATCTTGAAAACCCATACCACCCTCATTCTTTGGTAGGCAAAGCTTCTCCCACAAGAGAAGGAAGTCCTAGATATTGTTCATACTATTGCACAGTAGGGACACCCATGAAATTTGAGATGGCTGCTCTAGTCTTGTATAGAGTCTTTGAGTTGAAGAGTATGTTTGTTTTACTCCTATTTACACTCCGACCAGATGTTTGTTCATACAAGTGAAGTATTGATTGAATCTAGACACATTAGGATATAGCTTTCCGACAAAACATAAGGCTATCATTTGCGAATCCGAGGTCCTGCAGCATAGAGAGAGACACCCCTTATAACCCCATCATCTCCAGCTTTCTTAAACAAAGCATGAAGCCCCTCTGTCACCAGCAAAGGTATGGGGAAAAGGGTTGCCTTGGCAGATACCTCTTTCTAGGGTAATAAGGCCATGAGGCTGTCCATTCAGCATGATGGAATAAGTCACTGACTTTATACAGGTTAGAATAAGTTTCACCCATCTCACACTAAACCCTATGTTCAACATGATCTTTTCTAAGAACACCCACTCCACTCGATCATATGCTTTGCTCATGTCGAGTTTTAAAGCCATATACCCCATCGTACTAGTCCTTTTTGATTTCAAGTGGTGCAACATCTCATGAGCTATCAGAATGTTATCCATGATCAACCGTTCTGACATGAAAGCACTTTGAGTTTCTGAGTTGAGAACAATTATTTGTATGATTGCTTTATTGCGTTATTTGGAGATGCGTTTAAACTATAGTTATTAATCGGAAATTGAATTCAATACATAATTAATTAAGTAATCTGGTTAATTAATTTTTGATTAAATCAACTGAGGGGTATAAAACACTTTTTGCTTATTACAACACAAACCTCCTTAATCTATATATATATATATATATATATATATATATATATATAAAACCGAAGCCTCTGAAGCTCCCACAATTTTTCACGTCACCACTATTTTCTTTTTCTTTTTAATTTAGAGTCTTTTTCTTTTATTGAGTCTACACTACAAGCCCAATCCAAAGTCTTATATATATATATATATATATATATATATTTATATTTATATTATTTAACAATCAGATGTTTTCTGGAGCTCCTGCCTATTGTTTCAAGCTTTCTGAAGAGTGTTTTTTGTTTTGTCTTTCTTCTTCTTCTTAGGGTTTAAGGTTGCTGCAAAGTTTGCAACAGTCCCAAGTCACCACACCAAGCCAGGTATCTACAAACAAAAATCTCTCTTTTGTCTTCTACCTTCTCTTTCTCACTCTCTCATACAAGTATAGCTCTTCTCTCTCTCTCTCTCTCATGCACGGCTCTTCTCTACAACAATAAACCAAGGCTTAAACCTCTTGTCTTTAGGGCTAGGCTAATTAATCCCCGAATCCTATGTAGTTGTTTTGTATCTGAGGCTTACTTTGTATAAAGTTGGAATCTTTCAACAACCAGATGTTTTTATAGACTCCATTATAGGCATTTAATTTATTTGATGCTTTACAAATATTTATGATAGTTTTATTTGATACGTCAAATTATGGAAATATTTTTGTTATTGTTTATGGTTTTATTTATCACTTCTATTTGTCAATGTATGTAGTATTTGTTATTAGTAGCTTCTCTAAAGTGAAAGAAAATTTGTGTTTTATTTTAGGTTTTGTTTTAAACTAAAACTTGGGTCTTCTTAAAACCCTAAAACATAATTTGTTTAAAGGGCATAAGGTTTTGCTTGCCACAAAATTGAGGTGAGAACCCATCTTCAAGTCAATCAATATTATTATATTGTTATTTGAATCTTGAAGTAATATATAGATGGTTTGGCAACGTAATGAGATTTGATTATTTCTACTATATTGTTTACTTGATCACAGTGGAATCAATGGTCGTACTCTTATCGTTTTATTGACGATAAAGAAAAAAAGGTTCTTCAGCGTCAAAGGTATTTCTTCTTCTATCATTATTTCTTCTAATTTTAAATTGTAAATTAGCATCAAAGGTATTTATATGGTATTTCTTAGACCCTTTAACCTTGACGCTAGAAGAAGAAATACCTTTAATGCTAAAGACCCTTTTTTTTTCTTAGACCCTTTTACAATTTTAAATTATAAATACCTTTGAAGAAATAATTAAAGGTATGCTAAATTACAATTAAAATTTTCCAATTTCTTGGATTTGGTTTGTCAATCTTTTTTTCTGGTTAGAATTTTTTTCCTGCTTGGCAAAATTTTTTGTTAATTTTTTTTTTTTTTGGCCCTTGAAATAAATTTCTGATTTTTTTTTTTTAGTATAGCATTAATTTTTTGTCTATATACATCTAATTTTTAAATATTGTAGTGTTCTCTTTACATTTAAAAAACTCATGAGACTCAATTTGAATTGTAACTTATCATGTTTCAATAATTTATTTTGAATTTTAGGTAATTAATATTTGCGTTGGTATGTTGTTGAGATCCAATAGTTGTGTCTTTAAAATCAAGAGGAACTGAAAAACAATATCTAAAAAAAATTGTAAAAATGTCATGAAGGTTGGTACTCTAGACATATTGAAACAAAGGAAAATTGAAAAGCTACATACTGATGCAGGTTGATACTAAAGACATATAGAAAGAAAGGAAAATTGAAAATCTACATACTGTTTTCACTAATTGTGTTTTGTTTCATTGTACCTATTTTAAAATTTTGGTTTGTGTTGTCTATCATTTAAGTTTTCTATATTTGTGGAATTCTTTGTTTTTTGCCAACTTTGAAACAAAATTTAGCCAAATCAGGTAGCATTATTGTTAGTCACTTTAAGTTCAATGGTGTATTAAAGTACACACATTTGAAACTTTTGATTAGTTATGAAGAAATTAGATAGTTGAGTGTATGAATGTATTTTGCACATTTTTGTTTAAACATTTGTAATAAATGAAAAACATTGCAGGAAACAAAAAATTCAGTTCTAGCAAAACAAAAGACTAACAAATCTATCAACAATTAGCAAATAGAAGTACCAAAAACCTCATCCATAAATTCTTCATTTTACTTCTCCCAAAACTTCTGTTGTTCTAAAAGAAAATAAGGAAATAGCCAAATGCTTCGCAATCATCACAAGTAAACTACACCAAAAGTATCAAAAGAGAGAAAAAAAAATGACTAAGTGCTTTTATATATATAAAGTTAATGTTAATCTGATTTCATACTACTATTAGAGTTTATGCATTAGAGTTTGCAAATTGTATGATTTCGAGAGAGTTAAATTGTAATATGCTACTATTATTCTTGTGGCCTACACCTCTTTTTGTTCATATTTATATTTGTATCGTTCTTTTCATTAGGAACAAGTAAGTTCCTTTCAGAATAGTATATGTTGTTATAGTAGTCATCTTGACCATTTGAAGTTTTAACTTAGCCCTCATTGATTTTATAAATTTAATTGCATAAATATATATAATATATTTTGTGAATTTTGTTGATATATTTGTAAAGCATGGTATTATTGAGAATAATATCATTTTAATATGCAGTTGAATTTAAATATGTTAGGCATTTTTCTGTTTTTTCTTTATTCATTTGCTAATCATATATGTAATTTTATTAAACTATTTCATGCATCGCACGGGTTAGCGACTAGTGTATTATATAATTTTATTTTATTTTTTTTTCTCTTTTCCTTTAGTAAGATTTTCTTGTTGGTGTAATTAATAAACAATTATGTGTCAAATTTTATTTAAAAGGAATAAAGAAACACATTGTTCAACGTTTATTATAGTTAGAATATTAAATAAAAATATTATAGGAAAAAAGAAAATAAAGAAGCAATAATTTTGATTGAAGAGAAAAAAAAAGAGAACATTATCGTTAGCTTTCAACAGTTAAAAAAAAAAGAAAAAGATAATAGGATATATATATATATATATATATATATATTTGCATTTCATTCTCCTTCATTAATGGAGATAATATCAGGTTAACATAATAAACTTCAAACTTTGATATTGTTTTCAAATGTATAAATATTCATAGTATATATAGGTGCAAACTATTACGATTTTTAAATTATATGAGTCTATTAGCCAACATACAAGAAATTTACTTGTTTTCCTTTGTGTCTTATTAACGGGTTAAGGCAATTGTTACTGAATTATTTTAAGAAAACTTTGACATAATTTTTTAGAAAAATATAAAAATCTGTCTAATAAATTAATTACTTTTTTCTTTTCTCATAAAAAGTTTCTAAAAATATTTTTTAAACTAATGCTCTTAAAGTATATATTAACTTTTCCCTAGATAAATTATAATGAACATGATCCTTTTTTTTGTGTTTTTTTTAGCATTAAAATATAACTTAATATTTATATGGATAGTTTTTTTATTTTTGAAATTGTTCTATTATATATATATATATATATATAAACGTGTTAAAAACTCTTGAAAATGTTGGCACTTCAAAATTTATCCTTATTATCTCATACACTATTCCACATTATTTCCTATAATTATCATATGTGATTGTCAGTGAGTGGTGGAAGAAAAAGTGATACGTTCATGTGAAGGTGTTAAGTAATCAGTTACAATTTGCCACATAAGTTTTTTTTAAGAAAATGTCAATGAATTTAAAAACCAGAACGGAAGGCTAAATCATCCTAAAAAAAAAAAAATAATGAAATTGTGGTAAAACATTCTTCATTCACACTAAAATATCTGAAATATTTATAAAATGTCTAGTAGATTATGAGCTAAGTTATTTCCCTCCCATCTAGTGTGAGAAAAGTTTAAACAATGGAAACACTTAAAAAAGAGCACAATCACCTTCCAAATACATCACCAATTAAAGCTGATGGACTCGAAGTGCAAATTATCTGCCAACCCAGACGAACAAATTTTGGCAACCTCATGTCGCATAGTTCTTGGGCCACAAACTAAGACTCCAATATCTGATCCTTCACACCTAGGCAGAATTTCTACAATGCAAGAATGTCACCAAACATATTAATCATGGAAAAATGCCTAAGTTATTATCAATTTACTATAAAAGACCTACAAACTGATATATATATATATATATATATACACACACATATATTTGTAATAAAACTTGTAATATTCATAGCATCATTAATAATAATAAAAAAAGGCTGTGCATTTACTCTCATATTTGGGTGTGGTAGTGGAACTTACCCTTAAGATCAGGCTTTGCACCAAAATGCACCTTGGTGGCTTGAACAAGGGACTGGTGAGGAAGGCTTTCAAGCTCCCTATCCGCAACATAAAATTGAGACAATGATGAAGTTGGTGGTGTTGGATCTCCCAGGTTTAGGATTCGCTCATATTCCTTGGCATTTTGTTTCTTGCACCAAAGGAAGATTGCACTAGAAGCTATAAAAATGCAGGTACAAACCAAAAATATGTCCCAAAGAGCTCTCAACGTGAAATGGTAAGGCTCATAGGTTTCTTGTTCAATAGGGAAAATGTAGTAACGAGTGAAAATGCCCAAAATGAGAAGGAACATGACAAATGATGATGAGATTATTGCACCAAGCCATAACCAGTTGTTTGGGCCTAGAGCTGCAGAAATAGGTGAGTCAAATGGGTCTGACTTGAACCAAATGGTTTGGAGGAGCTTTTGGGAATCTTTAAATGTCTGCTCATTCTCTCTGGTCACATAGGCTTCTATTTGCAACTGCATCTTGGAAATCTGTGTGTGTGTGTCTGAGATAGGAAGTAAGAGATTTAACATGGTGAGATCCGCCACGTTCTTGAATGCACAAATTAGGAGAACTTGTGGAACATCTAATTCTTCACTTTGGCTTCGGAAAATGATCTCACGAATTATGGAGATAAAAGGAGTAATGCCACTTCCTCCACTCACCATTACCAAGGACTCATGCCTAGTGCGCCAAACAAAGATCAATCATATTAAAGGAGGAAGCAATTCAAAGTTATAAACATATGATAATGTATTTTACAATATAATCTTTACAAACAAATTTGTTACTTCTAATCACAAAAAAAGTAGCATTCGCTTTATTATATTTTTGAAATCCACTAATCGCATTCATTGTATTTGTAAATGTTATGTGTCATAACATTTGTAGCAATTTTAGTATTTTCCATAATTTAGAAGCTAAAGTCTTTGTAGGGAAGTGTTTCATGGTTAAAACTGACCTCAAAAAATGAGAGGAAGTAGGACCATAAGGTCCTTCCACAGAAACATTAAGGTAATCCACAGAAGAAGAAAGTTCCTGATAAAGCTTTTGGGACCAACTTCCTTGGCGTTTGATGACAATGCTGAGCCTATCTGGCTCCATGTTACAATTAGAAGTAATTGTAAAAGGGTGCCACTGAAGCTTGGAAATGCTAGGCACATTTAAAAACAATATGCTTGTGGGATTATAAATCAACCCTGGGAGGCAAAGTTGCATGTTAAATGTGGAGAAGTTGCAGTTTCTATTAGAATTATATAGTTAAATGATTAAATTAAATTTTTTTTTCAATAGTTTAAACGATTGAAATAATCAATAATTGAACATGGTATCAAAACAAGGAGTCCTAAATTTAATCCATATCTTCTCTACTCTACCTTTTATTTAAAATGGATAATCAATAATTTAACAGTTTTAGAAAATCCGTTGTTCAAATAAATGTACATCATCGATTGTTGTTTTACCTGGGCTCTTGGAGAAATTCAGTTCAACTGTGTCACAAGGTAAAATGCGTGCAGAGACTAATCTAGCCCTTCGTCTGGATTGTAGGAATCTCAAGAACCGATCGACAAAGAAGAGGTATATCCCAGGAAGGATCATGCAAAGTAGGCAGCGCCAACATGCAGTACATAGAAGAAGATATAGAACCCATAGAGATGGTGGGTATAGAAGAAAACCTCAAACATCTTTCGCCTCACGCGAGGAAAACTTGTCACCCACATTCCCATTGCAAATACAAATGCAATCTCCCCAGCTACATTTGGCACCCAATCTTTTCTCCATTCAAGCATCTGCATTAGTTATTGCCGAAACCTCATGTTTTAAAGGAATTGCCGACAAAAGCTTCACATGCATGTAAAATTATTCCTGAGAAGCAGTGCTCATTCCACTCGTATAAATAGTACTGATCACTATTATGTGAGAAGAAGTGGCATTACTCTTAGAATACTGAATAATTACTCCACATATGTAGGGACTAAGTTAGGATACCAAATTATGGTAGGGGAGGGGGAGTATGAAATCTTTTTTTTTTTAGAAAATCCAAATTAGTATCTATTTAGTATTAACAAAAAATTAATAGATGAAAAGACAGAAGAGAGAAGAGAGACATAGACGAGAGAGAGAGAGAGAGAGAGAGAGAGTGTGGGTGATATATACGACATGAGTGCGATGGTCTCAACAACGATGCGTCGTGTAAGGTGGCATCTTGTGTGGCTTGTACTGCTTTGCAGTCAAAGAGACTCTTTCTATTCAATTGATATCAATATTAGTCTTAAAAACTAAACTGGTCAAAGAATAGGAAAAAGTAAAGGTTGTAAGTTTTGAGGTCAAATGAGGATTCAATCGAAATTCAAAGCATGATGATGTAATAATTATTTTAATAATCATTTAATATGAAAAAAACAAATATGTAAAAAGAATTTAAAGAATTACAAATAAATCTCAATTAGAAAAATGATATATATCTTTCACAGTTTATTACAAATATTAAGCAAATATTCTCATATTATTAAAAAAAAATTTAATAAATCTATACCACACAAAATATCTATGAAAGTTGAATATATTAATAATATAATAATTAAATAAAACTAAAAATTCAAAGTTCATAGATAAATATATCTATAAGCACACGAATTCAAGAGGCGAGAGTAGGGAAAAAGAAAATTGTAATACTAAGGACACAATAATAAATTTATAATATTTCTAAATTATTATGCCAATTCACACATGAATTTACAACTTTCAATTAATTTTTTATTAATGACGCGGTATACTTTTTTGGGAGTGTTGTACAATTATTGTAATTTATTGTTGAGTTTCGAGCATTAAGTAGTCTCTCATCTCTAAGACCGAGGCTTATTTTTTTTTTTTTTGAAATAATAATAAATTGTAAAAAAAATCATTTCCAAGATACAGATATGAGCCCATTAATAAGCCCATTAATTGCCTCTTTTGACTCTTCAATTTTTCTCTCAAACAAAAAAAACAAACACCCATTCTCTTTCTCTCTCTCTCTCACACACAAAAGAATTATAAAGGGGGGCCAAAGAAGAATTTTTGGGGCCAAATACTAAAATCACAGGTAAATACATATAGTATTTTAAAAATATATGACTGTGTCCCCACGCAGACATGTTCACGCCCTTGTGGGCATACTAGGGGAAACGAATAACGAACACATACACGCAAATGCAGACGTATATAACAATTATTTTTAAAAACATAACCATATTTGAGACATTTTACCTTAATACCAGTTTTACTACAAAATTTTAAAACTAACATGACAATGAGTTGTGATTGGTATTACTGCAATAACATAATAAATAAAATATTTGATTTATTTTATGATTAATGATATATTAATTTTTAAGTTTTATGTAATAAAATTTGTAGTTTCACTCAAACTATAAAGAGTGATGCAAGCTAGATATACTAAAAAATTTTTGACATAGATTTTACAAATTGACATGTCAACTTTCAAAAACAACATTAAAAAAGTAAAAATGCTAAAAATACTTCAAATTTTACTAAAAAATGTTTACGAACTGATGTGAAATTAAATACAATTAGTGCACTATAATAACATAATAAATAAACATTTAATCTTTTTTTCAGTAACACATCCATTGAAAAAAAAGAAAGATTAAGAAATCTCTTCTAAAAAGGTCTACTATCACAAGGACTAACATAATTCTCTTCCAAAAACAAAGAGACAATGGATTCTAACTGCAAAATAGATAAAGAAATCTCACGTGTATCATCTTATAGCACAATAAAGATTATATTAATGCTTCAATAGTGACTTCCTACCTCTCTGGTTACTAAGTCCCTATCGGACCGACTTCTATCCTTTTCACAAAAATTGCTTCAATAGCGAATTACCTCAGCCATTTGGTGAGTCGTGCCCCAGTAGATGATGAAACCTATAGTATGTGCGGCAAAAAGAATCATAGAAAGATGGCCGAGCCAGATATGATACTTGATGCTAGACTCTGATGTGAGCCCAGCAAGAGGCAAAATTGAAGACCCTCGACTCACAGGAAAGAAGAGAAATGCCCAGCATATGTTTCCTACATACCCCAGAATGAATGATACACTTCGAAGCCTTGTTTGCCAACTGCAATCGAATCCCAAAAGACCTATTATCTTAAAATGCTGCCTTAAGATAGACAAAACTGAAGGCAACAAGTGGGGTTCGAACCACAGATACGGAACACTATATATGATGGATACAATTGTTTGCTGTGCTACCATTTGAACCCAAAAAAATAGATTACAATTATAAGGAATCATACAAATAAGGTTTTTTTTTTTTTTTTTTCTTCAATAAAATTAGGTTCTTATCCTTGGAACAAGGCTTATAAACCATCTTTCAATATACTACCAAATCAATTAAACTTCATTTTTTGTTATTGAAAATTAAATAAAGATGTCTTCCTACTTACAATTTCTCGCCTGTTTTATGCACAAAGGGGTGATTGAAGGTGTAATAGTGTATGTAATTAAATAGAGACCAGATTAAGAGTGCAATGAACATGGCAGCAAAGGCAAGCTCCATTGCAGCAACAATTCCCAGAGGAGCCATCACAAGCAGCGGACGTTTTGAGAAGGCCAAACGATGACTTTTAACAACACTACAAAAATATGCCAGTATTTATGTTATTCCATATGAGTCATATGAATGAAAAATATTCATATTTTGATCAAAAAAGTGAAGATTTAAAATAAAAATAAAAATGTTAAGGTGAAGGACAAGAAATAAATGGATGATTTACAATTGAAATATTGTAACTAACCTTTTGGAGTTAATTTTTTTTGATTCCTGCTGAACATGGAGATATACACAGGCCAAAGCTGCTATGAACATCATGGGAAATGAGAAAAGCAGAAGATTTGTCCCTGCACAATTAATGATATAAATTTAAGCATATAGTTCTAAGGGGGAAAAAAGAAGCAAATTAGAGAATTAATGGCAACCTTGTTCTCCAAAATATGTTGAATTGAGCTTGCAGTTTAGCTTAGGAGTCAATGCTTGTGTGTATATCGTTGTTGGCAACAAAACCCAAACCATGAGCCACCCAATAAACACCACAAGGAAAATCATCCTTAAGGCTGTCCTCATACTCATCTTCTTAGTTCTTTCCCTTGTGAATTGGGGAACTAATGGGAAAAGACGCTTTTTGGATATGCTAATGGAGACAAACTCTTCTGCTATGCACTAATAAGCATTTTGAAATCAAGAAATTTATAGGTGACAAAACTTCCTTCATACATCATCGTATGTATCTGCATACATGCACGTCTACACCACCTCATTTATGGGACTAACCTACTAGAGTTATTAGAGTAACTTCACTGTCAAGTTCTTAAAATTTTTTATTCATTTGAGAAATAAAGGGGGTTAGATTATGCCTGATACTAAAACAGTGATAGTTGACATTATTTTTTTAAAAATTAATGACGTAATAAAATCTAATTCACTCATTTTAAAATAAAGGGTGAGAATTTAACAAATCTAAAAGCAGGAACCTCAACCTTATTAGTAGCCTAAGATTATGCCATGCAGAGGAACATAGAGAAGGAAATAAAATTTTCTTCATTTAAAAACATTATTTAGAACTCCCATTAATTACATGAATAATGGGTCAAATCATAATAAATTTTGTGGGGATGGTAGGTCTAAGAGTATGTATTGGGCCAGAGGCCCAATCCGAGAACGTTAAATAATCTGAGAACGGGTGAATGTCTTCTTAAGAATCCGTGTTGATAGGTAAAGAGGTAAAGCCTGATCGTGATTGTCCAAGAAGGTGGTCCGAGGAGGAATACTTCCTCGGTTGAGTAAAGCTGAGGTTGGAGGGTACGATTTGCAACCCCAGAACACCACCCTAGGAGATCCTATAGGTAAGGATATACATCATGAGAGCATAAAACAAGGAAATGTTATGAAATGTTATGAAATGTTTAAGAGAAAGTTGCTACCACCGCATTGAAAGTTTTGCAACTAACTCTTTGGCCGCATTAATGAAGAAGTGATGTCTGAGTAGCATAGTTCAACCTTATAGCTATTTCCAAAGATTTCAGGAAAGTGTTGATGGGACAAGTATCCAGACGAACAAGTCGATCCATACGTGGAGGTTAAAGAGAGGAGGAAGAATAATATAAAAGGCAGAGGAACCCTCCAGAATGAGGGATGGGAGAGGAAGAGAAAAAACACTGTAGACTAAAGAACAATATTTGTAATCTATCTTTAAGTGAGATATACAGAAGAACTAGCTTCCTCGGACTCAGTCCGAGGACGATTTTCCTTGTATAAAACTATTTCATCTTTACTTTTTGGTCATCTTGGCCCATTAAATTTGATAGACAAACTTATTAGGACCTAGATTTCAAACTCACTCTCTACAAATTCATTGTATTGGGCTCTTTGAGCCTATTCCTTTCCTGTTTTGGGCTTAGGTGCAAATTGTGTCCCTACAATTGGAGCCGTCTGCGGGAAATCTTGTGTTTTAGTAAGTTTAATGTTATGGTAGGATCAAGTCTGCACCAAGCAGAGTCTATGAGGTCCCAACGTCAAGATCACTTCCTGAATCTTGAAAGAAGTAGGGACCGGGAAGGAAGTGTACACACCACCCACACTAGCAAGAGTCAGTCACGAGGTGGGAGTAGAGTCTCTTATAAGGAAAATGCTAGAGCCATGCAGTTGGAGATTGATCGTTTGAAGAGGAAGTTGCGTCACGAACGGTAGAAGCGAGCTCCTTCCTTTTCTGACCCTTCTTCTAATAATGGTGGGGATAAAAGTTACAGGCCTAGTTCAAGGCCTCCCCCTAATGAGTCTTTCTCATGTGAGGACGACAGCCATCATGGCCGCAAAAGTAGGAACTCATCTTGCAGAGGCCTAGGAAATGAAGCTATGAGCAACGCGTTAAACCAGATTTCCAAGTCATCTTTCACACGTAGAATTGAAGGAAGGAAACTTCCCCAGCATTTCACTCATCCTATGTTCACCATGTACAGTGGCCGAACAAACCTTGTGGAACATGTAAGCCACTTCAATCAGAAAATGGCTGTGCACTCCAGAAATAAGGCTTTGATGTGCAAGGTCTTCCTATCCAGCTTGTGACCTGTGACAATAAGATGGTTTAACAGTCTAGGGGTAGGTTCTATTGATTCCTTTAAGGAACTCACCTGGGCGTTTGGGTCTCACTTCATTACATGCACTAGAGTTCCTTGGCCTTTAAATTCATTGCTGTCTATGACCATGCAAGAAGGGGAAACCCTAAAAACGTACTCGGACAGATACTGGGAGATGTTTAATAAGATTGACGGAGACTTCGATGATGTAGCAATAAGGACTTTCAAGGTCGGCCTACTTGCCGAGCATGATTTGAGAAAATCATTGACCAAAAGGCCTGTGAGTTTGCGTTGGCTCATGGATCGTATTAACGAGTATAAGCGGGTTGAGGAGGACTAACAACAAGGGAAGAGGAAGGCGAAGGTTATCTCTCAAGAGAGAAGGGATTTCAGGTCGGATAAATACAACAATAGCAAACCTCGAAGAGATTTTACTGGGAAATCTGGGTCTACAGCTCCTCGAGTGGTCAGCACGGTGTTCCGAGAATTGGTACATCAAGTCTTAGAGAGAATCAAGAACAAGTTGTCCTTTAAATGGCCAAACAAGATGGCAAGAGACCCCATGAGGCGCAACCAAAGTCTTTATTGTTAGTACCACCAGGAACGGGGGCATACCACCGAAGATTACAGGACTCTGTGGAATCATTTGAAGCAACTAGTCAGCGATGGAAGATTAAAACAATTTTTATATTGACCTAACAGGCAGGGAGATCATACGAGTTCAGGAGCTCAAGGGAATAATTCTTCAAGGACTTCTTTGGGGCACGATTAATGTCATCTTTGCTGCTCCTAGGAGGACCAGCTCTCATCCTTCCAGAGTGATGATTGTAGCATGAACACTCGCCGAAGACTCTAATTCTAGGCCGAAGAGGGCCAAAGTGGATATCCGACTGGCATTGAGTTTTTTGAAAAAGGACAAGATTGGGACCAAGCAGCCATATGATGATGCTTTGGTGGTCATGCTCAGGATAAGGGGGTATGATGTGAAGAGGGTGATGATAGACCAAGATAGTGGTGCGGAGATTATGTACCCTGACTTATAGAAAGGGTTGGACTTAGAACCAGAGGACTTGACAGCCTATGATTCACCATTGATAAGCTTTGATGGGAAAATTGTCATTCCAAATGGCCAGATTAGATTACCTGTACAAGCAGGTTCAGAGGTAGTGGAAGTGGACTTCATCGTGGTGGATGCATACTCTCCCTACACAGCCATTGTAGCAAGACCTTGGCTTCATGCCCTAGGAGCTGTTTCCTTAACCCTGCTTTTGAAGGTGAAATATTTGTCAGGGGACCAAATTGAAGAGCTTTTTGGGAGCCAATCCATGGCCAGGCAGTGCATGACAGCTGCAATTATGCATCAGCCTGAAGCTGAATCCTCGACCTTTGCTGAGGGGGGCTCATAGCAATCAAGGACCTCGGTCATTCCTATGAAGGTAGCATTAGAAGGACTCGTGTGTGAGAAGCTGGAGGAAATTGTTATTAACGATGATCTGGAGAAATTTTTTCAGGTTGAAGCTCAGTTTCCTCTTCAAGAGAAGGAAAAGCTAGTCATATTTTTGAAGAAGAATATCGATGTGTTCGCTTAGATTGCTTATGAAGCTCCCGGAGTAAGCCTAAATTTCATTTGCCATCACCTAAATGTCAACCCGGCTGTCCGCCTTAAGAAACAACCACCTCGACGTTCGTCTAAAGAGTATTCTGATGCTGTTAAAGTGGAGGTGAACAAGCTCAAGTAGGCAGGGGTTGTTAAGGAAGTGTTCTACCCGGAGTGGTTGGCCTATACGGTAGTAGTAAAGAAAAAGAATGGGAAGTGGCATGTATGTGTCGACTTCACAGATCGGAATAAAGCTTGTCCCAAGGATCCTTTCCCTATGCCTCGGATAGACCAGTTGGTCGATGCCACTGTAGGTCATGCTTGGATAAGTTTTCTGCATGCCTTTCAAGGGTATCACCAGATACCTTTGGCTTTAAAGGACCAAGAGAAGACAACTTTTGTTACCCCTGTTGGGAATTATCACTACAAATTGATGCTCTTTGGCTTGAAGAATCTGGTCAACTTATTAGAGGATGATGACCAGGATGTTTGAGCCACAACTAGGAAAGAACATTGAGATTTATATAGATGATGTGGTGGTCAAGAGTAAAATAGAGTTCGGGCACATTGGTGACCTTGAAAATATATTTGGGATATTGAAGAAACACAATTGTGCCTTAATACTTCAAAATGCTCTTTTGGCGTTGGATCAGGAAAATTCTTGGGATACATGGTCACTCACCAAGGAATTGAAGTCAATCCTGACCAGATCAAAGAAATCAACAATTTACAGTCACCTTGAAATCCCAAAGAGGTCCAGAAATTGACGGGGATGGCTACTGCTCTGAACCGGTTTATCTCTCGATTTGCAGATAGGTGCAGACCTTCCTTCCAATTGTTGAATAAGTGGAAGGGTTTTGAGTGGACTGAGGAATGTGTCTTGGCTTTCCAGCAGTTGAAAGAATACCTTTCTCAACCGCTTATCATGTCCAGACCTGAGGTGGATGAAGTTTTGTTTGCATATATTGCTATTGCTTCCCATGCGGTGAGCTTGGTGTTGGTATGAGTTGATAGTGGTGTGCAAAGGCTGGTTTATTATTTGAGCAAATTATTACAGGAAGCTGAGGTTCTTTACTTACCCCTAGAAAAGGCCATGCTGGCAGTGGTGCATGCTACACGCAAGCTCCCTCACTATTTCCAATCTCACATAGTTGTCGTTTTAACTCAACTTCCACTTAAGTCACCTTCTTCAAAGTGCTGATTACAATGGAAGGATAGCCAAGTGGGGTATGATTCTAGGGGCTTTTGATATCAAGTACACACCTCGTACCTTTGTAAGGGGCCAAGTCCTTACCAACCTCATGGTCGAATTCGTCGAGCCCTCATTGGAAGAGAATGCTAAGGGGCCGGACATTGATGAAAAATCAATTGGCATAATTTCCATGAAGGAACCTCTGTTGTGGAAGGTGTACGCTGATGGCGCAACAAATCAAAGAGGATTTAGAGTGAGGCTAGTTTTGGTATCTCCTGAGGGAATCACTATTGAGAAATCCCTACGATTGGGATTCTCGGTCACCAATAATGAAGTTGAATATGAAGCTCTACTAATAGGAATGATTATGATTTGGAAGATGGGGGGAAAACATTGCAGATATTCTCAGATTCAAGATTAGTTGTTGGCTAGGTGGAAGGAGAGTTAGAGGCCAAGGATCCGAGAATGTAAGAATATTTGAACCAGGCGAGACATTTATAGTCCGAGTTCAAATATTTTGCATTAGTGCAGGTCCCCAAAAGCAGGAATACCCATGCTGATTCCCTAGCCACCCTCGCAACATCCTCAGCGCAGAGCTTACCTCGGGTTATCCTTATTAAAGATCTACGTAGACCTACGGAGATCAAAGGTGACATGGTTCGAGTTCATCAAATCAGGGTGGAACCTAGTTGGATGGACTCTGTAGTGCTATTCCTTAAGGAATATATCTTGCCTGAGGAGAAGTCCGAAGCAGAAAAGGTACGTAAAAAGGCTCCTCGATTCTGGCTATTTGAGGACCAAAAGCTATACAAACGCTCTTTTTCTGAACTATACCTGCTATGTATACACTCTAAAGCAACAGAGTTACTTCTAAAAGAATTACATAAAGGGATTTGTGGAAGTCATACAGGAGGTAGATCCTTATCTCACAGGGCACTCATTTAAGGGTACTGGTGGCCAAATATGTAGAGGGAAGCGCAAGAATATGTGAAGAAGTGTGACCAATGTCAGAGGTTTGCTCTGAACATTCATCAACTAAGAGGCGCCTTAAATCTTCTCTCCAGCCCTTGGCCTTTTGTTTAATGGGGCTTGGATATCATAAGACCCTTCCTTAAGGCAGTAGGGAATAGGAGATGGCTATTGGTTGGCATAGATTATTTCACCAAATGGGTTGAAGCGGAGCCACTATCAAATATCAGGGTGCTTAGATAAAAAAAGATTTGTTTGAAAAAATATTGTCACTAGGTTTGGAATTCCTAATACCCTCATCTTGGACAACGGCCTTCAGTTTGATAATAAGACTTTCAAAAAATACTGCTGCGATCTGGGCATTACCAACATATACTCAACCCCGGCTTATCCACAGGGAAATAGACAAGCTGAGGCTGTCAATAAGGTAATAGTGAATAGGCTTAAGAAGAGGTTGGATGATGTGAAGGGAAAATGGGTGGAAGAATTGCCACACATCCTTTGGACGTATCAGACTACCCCTTGAAGATCAACAAGGGAGACACCCTTTTCAATGACCTATGGGGCCAAAGCTATAATTCCTCTTGAAACTGGTTTCTCAACACTGAGGATGAGCTCTTTCACTCGGAGCAATAATAATGAGTTGTTAGGAAGAAGTTTGGACTTGGTGAAAGAACGAAGAGAGAACACCATGATTCAATTAGCATATTAACACAAGCTTAAACAAGGCTTTGACTCAAACGTGAAGTTAAGGCCACTAGCGCCAGGGGATCTGGTTTTAAGAAAGGTTCTGTGTACCGCAAAAAATCCAACATGTTAAAAATTAGGGCCCAACTGGGAAGGGCCATATCACACATAACCTCGGTGGTTGGGATAGGGACTTATTATCTTGAAAATTTAGATGAAAATGTTGTACCACGTCCTTGGAATGTAAATAACTTGTAAATGTATTATTATTAATGAAGGTCTTTTCTATTATATATTGCTTATTACTTCATGCATTATATTTCTCATTATGGTAAAGTATCAAACAGAACCTTGGTCATGCCTTACTCCTCGGACCACATACCTTAGATAAATTGATATTTTTCATTATTTTTCATTATTTTTCTCAGTGTTAAACAGAACCTTAGTTATATTTGGTCCTTTGGACCATCTACTTTGAGTAAATTAATACTTCAAGTTATTCTTCAAAGTATCAAACATAACCTTGGTCATGCCTGGCTCCTTGGACCACATACCTTAGATAAATTGATTTTTTTACCATATTTTTAAGTGTTAAACAGAATCTTAGTTATGTCTGGTTCCTCAAACCATCTACTTTGGGTAAATTCACACTTCAAGTTATTCTTCAAAGTATCAAACAGAACCTTGGTCATGCCTAGCTCTTCAAACCACATACCTTAGATAAATTGATATTTTTCATTATTTTTTTAAGCGTTAAATAGAACCTTAGTTATATCTAGTTCCTCGGGCCATCTATTTTGGGTAAATTAACACTTCAAGTTATTCTTCAAAGTATCAAACAAAACCTTCGTCATGCCTAGCTCCTCGGTCCACATACCTTGGATAATTGATATTTTTCAACATTTTTCTAAGTGTTGAAAATGATCTTGGTTATGTTTAGCTCCTCAGATCATATACCTTGGAGACTCCCACAACAGTGATCTAAACAAGTGGAAGTTCATGAGCATCACTTAAAGCATTTGTGAGTATATCAAACATATCTGTTGTCTGGTCAATATCTAGATATTTCCTCAAGGTCATTAAGCTTATTGGAGATGATATGGATAAGTCTTCTGTTATGATGAATGGATTTTGAAGTAAATGTGTGTTTTAATAGTGTTATGGACTTAGTAATTTTTAATCTATTTTGTTGTCAGTCAAAAAGATGTGGGAATTGTATCACTACTTATGTAGATAACTAAAGGGAGTCACATTTCATTACCAAACTAGTTAAGTGTTAAGTAAAAAAGAGAATGTAGATGGAAAATACATAGGTGTCACAATTGTGAAAGGAAAAAAAAAAAAATATATATATATATATATATATATACACTCTTCATTGAACTATGCCTTGGAAAGAGGCAGTTTACTTACAAAGGCCTACTTGTAAAAAAGAAAAAAAAAAAAAAAAAAGAAGAAAGATAAATAACAAAAGAAGGTCATCTTAAGATTTCATCTTTATTACAAATTTGTCCTTGAAGGTCTTGGCAAGTTGGGTTGTTGTGGCTAAGGAGGAGGCTACGCCTTTACCCTTTAGATTTTGCTTGGAAGGGATAGGGATGGTTGCCAGGGATGGGTAGGGTTGCCAGGGTCAAATCATGGCTCTAAATAGCCACCCCTTCTTTAGAGGAATCCTTGGGTGCGTCAGAGGGCTGGGTCACCTTGGAGGGAGCTTTCTTGAGGGCTTCCTGCTCATTGGTCTACTCTCCCCCTTTCTGAGATTCACTGGGAGGAGGAGGGTCCTTGGACAGGGCCTCTTCAGTGAGGCTAGCAATTATGGGGGCTATCTCATCTTGAGAGGGTGAGGGGCCTGAGGGCCAAATGGCAAGAGGGTAGTAGACATTTTTTGCCTTTATGAGTGTAGAGGAGGCCTCAACCCCTACCTGATTAAGGGTCTCATTCCACACTTAGAGGCAGTAAACTCTACATACCCCTGTGACTTCGGACCTAAAAGCTTCCTCAGTCTCAACTACTCCCACATTGTAGCTGTCTTGCTCAACCTGATCCTTGGCCTTTTCAGCCTCCTCTAGCTTTTTTGTCAATAATTTGTTTTACTCCTTGGTAGCAGCAAGATCGAGCTCGGCTTGGCGAAGCTGTTTGCGTTGTGTCTTAGCTTGCCTCTCTGCTCCCTTCAAGGCAGCCGTTGCCCTTTTCCTCTCATTTTCAAATTGGGAGAGTTGAGTTTTCAAGTCCTTTACGCTTTTTTCGGCCATAGTGAAGGCCTTAACAGTAGCAATCTTCCTTCCTTCCTCACTCTTGTATTCCTGATGAGAATATTCCACCAGCTCCTTGGCCCTAAAGGCAGCCTGGACACCTTACATAGGAAGCACAACAAGTAAGTAAAGGCAAACCAAAAATAAAATAAAATAAATACAAGTAAATAAGATAAATGAATAAGTAATGGGTGTTAGACTTAGCTTACCTTGGCAAGGTCACTCTTCAAACCTAAGAACACCTTATGTGTCCTTAGTGTCCTCAGCTCGGTCATATCATTGGGAAGTAGTAGAGTCTACTTTATAGCATCTGCTACATACCCAGCCTTCCCTTGCTGGGGATCCCTGATGGAAGAGTTTAATGGGAGTGAGGACTCATCCAACACAAAGGATGGATTCCAAGTTGGCACCCTAGTGCAGAGGTCACGTCCTCTATCTCCCGGGGCCACATCAACCTGTGACCTAGACTGGGCAATCTTAGCGGCCTTGGCTCCTCGTTGAGGTTGAGGCTCAGTTTCCTTGGAGGAAACATCCCTGTCTTTTTCTATAGCTTCTTTCCCTCTTTGCTCCCTCTTTCTTTTTTTATCTGCAGCCTCTTGCTGGGTATCATAGAAAGTAAGGAGAGGGGGGAGTTTAGCTTGGCTAGCAGCCTTGGGTACCTTATTCCCAGCCTGGGATTCCATCATTTCCATTAGGCTACCCTAAGGTTTGCGTTGTATCCCCATCTCGTCTAATAGGGAAGAAGCTTCTTCAAGATGATTGGTTTGAGTTGAAGGAAGCTGGCTGAGATCACCAATTGAGGTCTCGGAGGACAAGGGTTAGTCAAAAAACCAGTAGAGATCTTCTGAATCTAAAACTTCTACTATCTCTTTTTCCTCCTCTTCTTCAATGATAGGTTGGGATAAGGTAGCTTCACCGATTGTGTGTTGATGTGGAACGGCTACCTTAGGACTGCCTTTAGGAATTGGTTGGGTGGTAAGAGTGCCTTTTGGGATAGGAATGCCCTCGAAAGGGAGAAAACCCAGAACGACAATGCTTATCCGATGCAGGCGGGGATCTCTAGCCTTTATGATGCACTTCGGTGCCTAGAAGATTTTGGATATGAGAGTATATCCAAGAATTAGGTGCGCCACTCTGAGCTAATTGTCGCTATGGATGAACACCTCTGCCTTCAATATCTTGTCCAAACTTGACTGGTTGACAAGACTAAAGATTGGAATAGCAACTCGTTTATCTGCAAAATCATCAACAAAAGTTAGCGTGAATCAAAGGAACAATTATATACAGATTCGAATTAAAGAAATAAAAAGAGGGATGATTTTTTTTTTTTTAAAATAATCGACCTAAACCTAGAACCCCACCTGGTTTCCCCTCCCTCGTCGGGCAAGGGAGGCCATCGTGCCACTCTCCTGATGCGATTAAGAAGTCCTTTTTCAAGCCCTTGTTAGAATCGGGGAGGCATTGGATTAGCTTAACCTCGGGAAACCTAGACTTTAGGTAATAACCCTACCATTTTAAGTGGTGGAGATTATAGATCCAATTGACATCATGGTGGGTAAGTCCCAACCCCATTCTCTCATTAAGCACGTCTACACAACCTAAAATTCTAAGCATATTTGGGGTACATTGGATAGGAACTAACTGGTGAGCCCTAAGGTAATCCCCAGTAATCGCACCCATGGGGATTTTGATCATTCCCTCTATAAAGGCGATTATCAAGATTACTACTTTTCCCTCCCGCCTTTTCTCATGCCATTCCCCTTCCTTACAGTATCTAATCGATGCTCCTGGTGGGATCTTATAGATGGCTTTAAAACTCTCTATTCCCCCCTCGAAGTCCATTAGACCGGCGAATCTACCCATTTCTAAGGGAGGTGTGAGGGTATTTAGAAGATAGATGAAAGAAAGAAGAGCCGAGGAGAAAAAGACAGAGAAAAGAAAAGTAGATAAAAATAATAATAAACACAAGGATGTATAAAATACTTACACGAAAGAGAAAATTCTCCTTGGACTAGCTCTTGGAAACTGTGAGGGCACGAGTAGATTAGGTGGGTTTGCAGGTTCAGTGTATGGGTGCAAAAATGAGTTGAGTGTTTAATTTGGGTAGTATTTATATCAAATAAAAGTTACAAGTAGGAAAATTCCCGCTTGGATTCCAACGATTTTGTGCCATAGAACGTGAGGAACAAGAAGTTGTAAAAATTAATAAAGACGCGTCTCGTGTGTTGAAGCGTTAGGAGCGTGTCTTGGGCAGTTAAAAAGGGTTAAAAAGGCACCTGCGCAGTCAGGGATGATGTACGACAAGCATAGGGTAATTATAGTGACATCGGAATCCTCCTTTCTTCCCGAGGAGCCAGAAAGAATAATCCCAAGGGACTATTCTGGGGTGGTAGGTCCAAGAGTATGTTTTGGGCTAGAGGCCCAAACTGAGAACGTTAAATAGTCCGAGGACAGGTGAATGTCTTCCTAAGAATCCGTGTTGGTAGGTAAAGAGGTAAAGCCTGATCGTGATCGTCCAAGAAGGTGGTCCAAGGAAGAATACTTCCTTAGTTGAGTAAAGCCGAGGTTGGAGGATACGGTTTGCAACACTGGAACACCGCCTTAAGAGATCCTGTAGGTAAGAATATACATCATGAAAGCATTGATGAAGAAGTGATATACATCATGAGATCCTGTAGACAAGGAAAGGTTATGAAATGTCTAAGAGAAAGCTGCTACCACCGCGTTGAATGCTCTGTAGCTAACTCTCTGGCCGCATTGATGAAGAAGTGATGCCTGAGTAGTGTAGTTCAGCCTTACAACTATTTCCAAAGATTTCAAGAAATTGTTGATGGGACAAGTATTCAGACGAGCAAGCTGATCCATACGTGAAGGTTAAAGAGAGGAGGAAGAATAGTATAAAAGGCAGAGGAAACCTTCTGAATGAGGGATGGGAAAGGAAGAGAAAAAGCACTGTAGACCAAAGAACAAAATTTGTAATCTATCTTTAAGTGAGATATACTAAAGAATTAGCTTCCTCAGATTGAGTCCGAGAATGATTTTCCTTGTATAAAATTGTTTCATCTTTAATTTTTGGTCATTTTGGCTCATTTCAATTGATAGAAAAACTTATCAGAACCTAGATTTTAAACTCACTCTCTACAAATTCATTGTATTGGGCTCTTTGGGCTTATTCCCTTCCTGTTTTGGGTTTAGGTGCAAATTGTGTTCCTATAAATTTAATTAGTGAGATCAACATACATGTAAATAAATGAATAATTATTGTTTCATTTAGCCCTCCATAAAACTTTACAAATATATGGAAGAATAATTTATTTTCATGTGTTAATAAAGTAGTTGCATTTATTTCTATGTGCTATATATTAATTATCTATAGGGATAGTATTCTCTTCTTTTAAGTAAATGGTGAGTTCTATCATAAATTTAATTAGTAGGTTCTACTATTAATGTTAAAAATGACTTCTTCATTTAGCATTCTACTCCATTAAAAGCTTGCATTTATCTCAAAACATTAATTTATTGTCATGTGTTAATGGAGTAATTTAGTTTATTTCCATATATTAAATATATATAAAAGGTGCACTAATTATTTATGTAAAAGAAATTCAGGCATTTACTTTTCTTAAATATATACTATAAACAATTTATTTGTAATACTTATTTAATTATGGGCCATGCTAATGAGTGCTCTTAGGATAATAGTTAATAATCCATTTTAGGAAAATTTTGAAACTATTTTTATAGGAAATAGAAAAAGCTGTCAAAATATTAATTATTTTTTTTTCTTATAAAACTTTCTTTAAATGAATTGTTAACCATTTTTCCTAAGAACAGCCGTTATCATTTCTCTTTAATTATTAACAAAAAAATTACTAATATGAAATACAACATTCTTGCTCATGTTTAGTTAGTTTGGTAATGATTGAAACAAAAATCATGAAAAGGATAATGTAAATTTAGTAGCAAATGTAAATTGTTCATCAGAAAAATAATTAATATCAAAACTTGTTCATTTAATTTATTCAAAAAAATTAATTAAATATTTATCATTTCACTAAAACACTATATTCAGATTCTTAAGTGCTTGACTTATTGCGTGCGTGTGGTCGTGTGCGTGTGCGCTTGCACCAAAGCTATGATAGCTTAAATTTGTGTCATGTCATTAAAAAGAGAATTGATAGGGTTAATACATTTATTTCCATGTATGAATTATCTTGTAGTGGTGAACTAGTTATATATTTATTGCACTCTTGCACAAATTTTTTTGTTTTTTTAGCAATTGAAGCAAAATCCAACAGAAAGCAAAAGAAAATTTAATAAATACTACCGCGCACCCTTAATGTGATAGTTACTTCACGTGATATTTACTTCACAAGTACAAAGTTCTTGTGGGGTGGGGTGGCAAGTCTCCATGAAGGAGTTTCACACACACATACAATTAAATTAGGTTAGAGTTAAATTTCTATCTTATATCTAAAAAATTAATAATATACAATCAAGAATATATAGAAAAAAATTTGTGTATAAGTCTTAAAAAATAATTAAATATTTGTCAATTACGAAAGTGATAGGTTTATATTCTTAGTTAAATTCTCAAACTTTTCTCTGGTGGATTCTAGTTTATCACCTTGTGGATTCAAAGAATCCCTTGTGGATTTAAGGAACCCCTTGTGGATTTAAGGAACCCCTTGTGGATTCGAGGTTTACTACCTAGAGACTAAGGTTGCGTTTGTTTAAGTGTAAAATATTTTCCGGGTGTAAAATAATTTCAGTTGAAAATATTTCCGGGAAAGAAAAATAATTTCTAGTGTTTGATTGCATTTTAAAAATTATATTAGAAAATAATTTCAAGTGTTTGGTAATATTTTGAAAATGCAAATTTTCTACTAGTTTCTCACATTTTCTCAACCACTTTCTCAACATCTAAACAAATTTTGTTACAAGAAAATTTCAAAATATACTCTTAACACAACCAAAATATACACTTAACACAACCAAAATCAAAATAAAAACATTGAGGGAGAGGAAGAAAGAGTGAGATAGGAGGGAGAAAGAGTGACAGAGTGAGGGGCAGAAAGATAGATTGGGAAAGAGAAAGATCAGAGTGGATGGAGGACGGCGGCGGCCAGATCGAGTGGGTTTTGGGGGTGGAGTTTAGTGGGCTGGTGTTTGATGGCTACCAGATCGGCGACATTGAGCAAGAGGGAGAACAAGATCAGTGTGTAGAGAACGAGCTCGGTCTTGGGTGGTGATGATCTAGATGGCGGCGCCGATGAGCTTCTAGCGGCGACTATGGATACGATCCGGTGCTGGGGTGCGATCTCGGTGGTGCTACAGGCGGTGCGATCTAGGCAGTGCTTCAAGCGGCGTGATCTCGCCGGTGTTGGGGTGCGACAAGACCGGTGCGATTTGGGGTTGGGGGCAGTAGTGTGATCTGGGCTTGCTTCTGGTGCTCAGTCTTCTAGCTGTTTCTCTCTCTCTCTTCTATTTTCCTGGGGTGGAAATCATTTAAAGGTAAAATAAAACCTGAAATTCATTTCTGGCTTGCTAGGGATTTTTTACAGTCAATGCGGAAATTGATTTCCGTTTGACCCAATTTTCTGTGCTTACCAAACACATAGGCCGGTGTAAAATGATTTCTTGAAATCCTTTTCAGTCAAAACAAACGCAACCTAATATTTTAGTTTCTGTCCATCGAAGAGAGTATCGTGCGTGCTTTTTTCAATATTCCATGACATCAGTTTATATTAGAGTTTTAACTTACACTGGTCAGATGGCTAACTAGCGTGATGGTAACCACCACAACTACATCAATGAAGTTGAAGATGAAGTTCACACTAGGGCTGCATTCCACCAATTTCGTGAAGAGACATGGCAAATTATAGGCAAAATCTAGCAAATTATTACTGATTTTCTTGCTAAAAAATCATCTCACAACAACAATGATCAATATATTCAAAGACACACTCCTAACTACAAGAAAATAACATTCTTTGATGGAAATATGTGTAAGTTGGATTTTATTGGCTGTCTTCTTGATTTGGAAGAGTATTTTAATTTTTAGAAGATTTGTGATGAAGAAAAAGTACGGCTTACATCTAATAAATTGAACGATGAAGCAAATAAATGAAGGGAAGACATTCAAATCAATAGAAAGCCATAAGGTAAGTGTCCAATATACACTTGGCAAAGAATGAAAAAGGTATTAATTGATTTATGATTTCCTAATGACTAGGATGATATACTAGATTATACAAGTGTTGATTATAAATCTGTATATTCATATGAAAATCAATATGTTTGAAACATGAAAGGTCAACCATAAAACCAAAATTATCATAGCTAAGTCCATGTGTCAAGTAAAGGAAAGGGTTTGAGGGTTGAGAAAAAGTAGCCTATTTCTAAAGAAAATTTTGAAGCGATTAAAAAAGATCAAGACTTGCAACATGTTATTGAATTGAAAATTGAAGATACCACTTATCAAAAGTTTGATGAAGGTGTCAAAGAAAAAAAGGTTGAGTTTATTGTGGATAATGACAGTAGTCAAGAAATGGTAATTATTGAGAATATTATGGAAGATCCAATTGAGGTTAAATATGAGTGTGGGGATAAAAGAACCGAGTAGGGGTATTGGGCTGTGGGCCACACCTGAGGACATTAAAGAGCCCAAGGACAAACAAGTGTTAGTAAGGGGAAGTAGGTTATCAGGCCGAGGATGAGAGTTGATCGCAACGAACAGGTGAGGTTGTCAGAGGAGACAACCTCCTCGAGAAATAGAGTGGAAACTTAAAGTCTGACCATCAATCAAATACTGGGTAATGCACAACTGTGCTTGGGAGGATAAGCTTCAGAGAGAGGTGAGTCAACGAAGAATTGAGAAATATCTGGGAAGAAAGATGCTACCACCACATTGAATGCTTTGCACCTGAACAACTGGCCACATTAATGTGGAAGTGATACCTGAATAGTGACTTCTAACCTCATAGCTACCTACAAAGACTTTAGGAAAGTGCAAGTATCAAGGAGATTATCAGTCTAATCTACACATGAAAGGCTAAAATGAAAGAAGGGAAGTAAGTATAAAATGGAAAGGATTCCATTACAGAAGGGTGATCTGAAAAAAAGAGAGAGAAAGCTCTGTAATCAAGAACTTGAATATTTATATAAGTTTGAGAGATATTTATACAAGAACATACCATCCTCGGACTTGACCAAGAAGTGTTTTTCTTTTCAATCTACTTCACTTAATCATTCTTGTAGTAAGCTAATCCACTGTGACTTACACCGAACCCGTTTAACGCTAAGTTTCAAACCCACTCTCTATCAAATTTATTGTTTTGGGCTTATTGGGCCATAGTCCTAACATCTTAGGTTGTGAATCAATTTGTGTCCTTACAATTGGCGCCATCTATGGGAAATTGAACATTCTCGAGCTTGTTCAATCATGGTTGGTTCAGGGCTAAACCAAGAAGAATCTATGGGATCCCAATGTCAAGATCATTTTCTTAATCTTGAAGGAATGAGAGATCGTGAAGTTAGTGTGCACATAACTCATACCAGTAGGAGTCATTCTAGAAATGGGAGCCATGTGTCTCATGGGAAAGATACCAGAAACTTGCAATTGGAGATATATCATTTACGTAGGAAGCTATGCCGTAAACAAAGCAAAGGGGACTCTATTAAGCTTAGAATCTCAATTTGATGATGATGATAGTTACAGACCTAGATCAAGGACCTCCTCAGTGAGTCTTTCTCTTATAATGAAGAATGTCATCATAGGAAAAGGGGTAGAAGCTCGGCCTATAGAGGCTTGGAGAATGACGCTATGAGCAAGGCTTTGCTTCAAATCTCAAAGTCGCCGTTCACACGGAGGATTGAGAGGGAAAAACTTCCTTAACCGTTCATGCACCCAACGTATACTATGTATAATGGAAGGACGGACCTAATGGAGCATGTCAGTTATTTAATCAGAGAATGGCTATTTACTCAAGGAATGAGGCTTTGATGTATAAGGTTTTCCTATCTAGTTTGTGGCCAGTTGTCATGAGGTGGTTTGATGGGCTAGAGGAATGATTAATTAGCTCTTTTCAAGAGCTCACTAGGGCCTTTGGTGCCCGATTCGTTACTTGTAGTAGGGTTTCTCGTCCCCTAAACTCTTTGCTATCTATGGCTATGCGAGATGGTAAGAATCTAAAAACCTACTCGGATAGATACTAGGAGATGTTTAATGAGACAGATGGAGATTTTGAGGATGTAGCAGTAAGGACATTTAAAGTCAGTCTGCTCACTAAGCACAATTTGAGGAAATCCTTAAATATGAAGCCTACCCAAAGCATGCATCAGATAATGGACCAAATTGATGAGTATAAATGGGTTGAAGAGGATTAGCAGCAAGGGAAGGGGAAGACGAAGGTAAACCCCTTTAACTGAATAGATTTTAGGTCGAAGAGATATAGTAGCAATCATCCTAAAAGATATTTTGCTAGACATATTGGGCACTCTACCGCCCAGGCTGTTAACACAGTGTTCAAGAGCCCGTGCACCAAATTCTCGAGAAGATAAAGAATGAGTCATACTTCAAGTGGCCAAATAAGATGAGAGGAGACCCCATAAAACAAAATTAAAGCCTTTATTGTCAATACCATCAAGACCGTACGCATGCTACAGAAGAGTGTAGAACTTTACGTGATTTCCTGGAGTAGTTAGTTAGGATTGAGAAATTGAAGCAATTTCTGCATCAACCCTCTAGGTAGGGGAGTCAAGTTAGGCTAACACATTAGAGGGACATTTCCTTAAGACTGCCCCTGGGAACAATCAATGTTATTCTCACCGCCCTAGGTCGGACTGGATCTATTAGGGGTTATGTCCATAGCAGAACCACATGCTAAGGATTTGAGTCCTGAATCTATACGAGGAAAAATGGAAGCCTGACCAACTTTGAGATTTTTTGATGAAGATAAAATTGGAACTTATCAACCATATGATGATGCCTTGGTGGTTACCCTGCGAATAGGGGGTTATGATATGAGAAGAGTCTTGGTGGATCAGGGCAGCAGGGTAGAGATTATGTATCCTGATTTGTACAAAGGGCTTAAGTTGAAACCCGAGGACTTAGTCAATTATGATTCCCCATTAGTGGGGTTTGACGAGAATATGGTCATCCTAAAGGGCCAGATTAGGTTGACTGTTTAAGCAGGATCAGAAGTGGTTGAAGTGAATTTCATTGTGGACGACGCTTATTCACCTTATACTGCTATCATGGCAAGACCTTAGCTTCATGCCATGGGAGGTGTCTCTTCAACCTTGCATCTGAAAGTGAAGTATCCCTTAGGGGATCAAGTTGAGGAATTGATTAGGAGTCAAGCCATGGCTAGGCAGTGCCTTGTTGCAACCATTAGACACTAGTTTGGGGTTGAATCATTAGCAGCCCCAAAGAGAGCCTTTTAACAATGGTGATAGAAACCCCTTCAAATGTTGGGCCCGAGGGAGTGACGTGTGAGGAATTGGAGAAGATTACTATTGAAGCTAATCTAGAGAAGTATTTTCAGGTGGGAGTTCAGGTGCCTCCTCAAGAGAAGAAGGAGTTGTTGGCCTTTCTTAGAAAAAATGTTGATGTGTTTACTTAGAATGCTTATGAAGCTCCCAGAGTGGATTCGAACTTCATTTATCATCATCTGAATGTCAATCTAGTAGTTACCCCTAAGAAACAACCACCTCGGCTTAAGCGTGCAGGGGCAATTAAGGAGGTCTTTTACCCAGAGTGGTTAACTAATATAGTTGTGGTGAAGAAGAAGTCTGGGAAGTGGAGAGTTTGCGTGGACTTCACTGATCTGAACAAGGCTTTCCTCAAGGATCCTTTCTTGATTCCTCGGATAGATTAGCATGTGGATGCTAGGTTTGTCATCCTCGGATGAGTTTTCTAGATGCCTTCCAAGGATATCATCAAATACCTTTAGTCTTGGCAAACCAAGTTAAAATCGCTTTCATGACAGCCACTGGTAATTATCACTACTAGGTAATACCTTTTAGATTGAAGAACGCTGGGTCCACCTACCAAAGAATGATAACAAGGATGTTTGAATCACAACTCGGGAAAAATATTGAAGTATACATCGATGACATAGTAGTGAAGAGTAAGATAGAAGCTAAGCACCTAGGTGAGTTTCTCAAGAAACATGAGTTATGTCTCAATGCTTCTAAGTGTTCATTTGGTGTCAATTCTGGTAAGTTTTTGGGGTATATGATTACAAATTGAGAAATTGAAGTTAATCCTAACCAGATCAAAGCGATAAGTGACTTATGACCTCCTCGAAATCCCAAAGAGGTGCAGAAATTAATGGGGATGACTACATCCCTGAACAAGTTCATCTCTCGGTTAGCAGACAAATGCAGACCATTTTTCCATCTCCTACACAAATGGAAAGGATTGGAATGGACCGAGAAATGTGCCTTTTCTTTCCAAAAATTGAAGGAATACCTATCTCGCTCGCCTATTCTGTCTAGACTTGAAAAGGGAGAAGTCCTCTTTGCCTACATTGCGGTGATGTGTCATGCAGTGAGCTTGGTTTTGATAAGGATGGAGAATGGGATACGGAAGCCTGTTTACTGTGTGAGTAAGTCGTTGCAAGAGGCAGAGGTTTGTTATCTGCCATTGGAGAGGCTATTTTAGATATAGTGCATGCTACAAGGAAGCTCCCTCATTATTTCGAAGCACATACAGTTGTGGTTCTCACCCAACTTCCATTGCAGTCCCTACTTAGAAGATCTGATTACACGGGAAGGGTTGCTAAGTGGGGGATGATTTTGGGGGCATTTGAAATTAAGTATATGCCCCGTACTACTATTAAGGAGCAAGTGCTTGCAGATTTGGTGGCAGAGTTTACTAAACATCTTGGTGCAGTTGCTGCTGAAGAGATTGGATTAATAAGGTTGTAGGTTACAATAGTGGATATTCTTGAGCCTCTTACATGGAAGCTTTATGTTGATGGGGCAGCAAACCAAAAAGGGTCTGGAATAGGGATATTGATGGTGTCCCTGGACGTGATTGTTATTGAGAAATCCTTGAGGTTGTATTTTTCAGCTACCAACAATGAAACTGAGTATAAAACCTTTTTGATTGGGGATGATCGTCGAGTCCTTACTTACTTTGCATCCATCCCGAGGCAGTAGAGCCACTTCTAAAGGAATTGCATGAAGAAATTTGTGGAAGTCATATGGGGGCAGGTTGTTGTCACATTGGGCCCTTACTTAAGGTTACTGATGGCCACACATGTAGAAAGAAGCCCAAGACTATGTAACGAAGTGTGATCAACGCCAAAAGTTTGCTCCCTACATTTATCAGCCTGAAGGCATGCTAAACCCGCTATCTAGTCCTTGGCCATTTGCACAATAGGGATTGGACATTGTTGGGCCATTTCCCAAGGTAGTGGGAAACCAAAGGTGGCTTCTTGTTAGGACTGACTACTTCACAAAATAGGTTGAGGCTGAGCCATTGTCTAACATTAGGGATGTTGATGCTAAGAAGTTTGTTTAGAAGAATATAGTTATCCAATTTGGAATTCCGTGCATGCTTATTTCAGACAATGGGTTTCAGTTTGACAGTAAGGCTTTTAGAAGATATTGTTGTAAGCTTGAAATTAGAAATAGATACTTAACCCTTGCATATCCAAAGGGAAATAGGCAAGCTAAAGCCGTCAACAAAGTCATAGTTAGTGGACTTAAGAAAAGGTTAGATGAAACAAAGAGTAGATGGGTGGAAGAGCTACCACACGTTCTCTAGACGTATCAGATCACTCCTTGTCGGTCAATTGGGGAGACTGGGTTTCCAACACTAAGGACAAGCATGTTCACTCTAGACAGTAATGATTGGTTATTGGAGAGGAGCTTAGATTTGGTTGATGAGTGAAGGGAAGTTGCTATGGTACAACTAGCACATTAACAACAGAAGCTTAAACAGGGTTATAATACAAGTGTGAACGCAAGACCATTGGAACCAGGTGACTTGGTGTTAAGGAAGGTAGTAGGTACTGCGAAGAACCCATCTTGGGAAAAACTGAGGCCTAATTGGGAGGGGCCTTACCATATCACCTCAGTAGCTGGTATAGGGGCTTACTTTTTAGAAGACTTAGACAAAAATGTTGTATCACATCCATGGAATGTAAATAATCTATGAAGCTACTATTATTAATGAAAGATGATCTTGTCCTTTTTTGTTTCTATTATTATGTGTGCTACTTTCATTTAAATAAAGTATTAAACAGAACCTCGGTCAAGCCTGGTTCCACGGACCACATACCTTGGGTAAATTAATAATTTCATTTATTCATCTAAGTATTAAACAGAATCTTGGTCATGCCTGGATCCTTGGACCACATACCTTGGGTAAATTAATATTTCTAGTTATTCATCTAAGTATAAAATAGAATCTCGGTCATGTCTGGCTCCTCGAACAACATACCTTGGGTAAATTAATACTTTCAGTTATTCATTTAAGTATTAAACAGAATCTCGGTCATGCTTGGTTCCTCGGACCACATACCTTGGATAAATTAATACTTCTAGTTATTCATTTAAGTGTTAAACAGACCAGTCATTCATTTAAGTGTTAAACGGAACCTTGGTCATGCCTGGTTCCTTGTACCACATACCTTGGGTAAATTAATACTTCCTTATTTCTCTAAGTATTAAACAAAACCTCGGTCATGCCTGGTTCCTCGGACCACATACCATGGGTAAATTAATGCTTCCCTATTTCTCTAAGTACTAAGTAGAACCTCGATCATGCCTAGTTCTTGGATCACATACCTTGAGTGAATTAACGCTTTTTATACATCTAGGTAGTGAGTAAAGCCCTAGGCACATCTGTTTTTTCTAACCAAAACCTCATATCTGTCTGAAATTATGAATGGAGCTTCAATCATACATAGCTTTTTGAAATGAAGATCTAAGGTACACTAGTTCTTGTCGACGCTCAGCCTTAAGACGGAAAAAACCACCGCCGGGCCGTCGTGGCGATGCTCCCGCGCGTGCAGGGCCCATTGGAGGCCCTCTCAAATGATCGGCGTGGTTCATACGAAGCTTCGGGTGCTCCCTTTCTCTCGATGGAGGAGGGTAGGTGTCTACCTTTGGTGGTGTGGCGGGAATCTTGGCCAAATTTTAAGGAATTACCAAAGGTGAGTGAAGTCGCCACCAATCATTGGATTTTTCTAAGGTGTGATTGATCACCGGTTTCTAGTTGATTTTATTACCAATCTTAGGCTAAGAAAAAAAGGCATTTTTCCTAATCTAATATGAGTGGGAAAAAATCTTAATTCTTGAGTCTAGAAGTTTGGTTACGTGCAGGGAAGGTGTTTGGCACCCCACAACACCTATCTAAGGACAGTCCTTTATTTTGATAAAACCTTAATTTTTGGAGATTGGTAGTAAAAAACATGATTTTAGCATTGGATTTCGGGGCTTTGCATGCATAGGGGCCTTGAGGTTTTGCTTTTGAATGGGTGTGGTCCCAATCTATGTTTTCCTAAGGCGTTCAGGAAAAGCACTAGATTTCCATGGCAAAAATCCGGCAACGTGTCACCTTACTTTCGCGGCAAAAATTAGGCGTTGCTTGCCTTAGGTGACGTGGACTGTGACAATCACACCAGAAGGGGCAGAGCAGGTATATAGATACATATATCATGCATAATGCAAGCACACAGAGTAGGAAAAAAATGCCTACATCCCTAAAGCATAGCCTAAAATATAGGTGCAGGAAAGTAAACAAGGGTCACCATACTCTAGAGATGAGGACAAATGGTATATGGCATGATATACCTAATACAACCCATCTAAGAGAGAAAGGAAGGAGGAAGGAAGGGAGTACAAAAGAGTATATAACCAAATGGATAAAGCTAGACCCCTAAACCTACTAAACACAACCACGTGGCTTATATCCACATCCATGCATCCTCGCCCTTTTTTCTTGTGCTTGGAAAATCGTGCCCTAGCTCCATGCGTCCTCACTCCATGTGCATACATGCAAAGGCAAAGACAAGCAACCAGCAGACAAGCAATGGAAAGAAAAGATGCAAAGAGCATATGAAAGGGGCATAAAGCAATAAGCATGATAGACATGGTAAGCAAAGAAACAAGAAAGCAAGCAAGAAAGTGAACAAAAGGTGGTGTCTGTGAGGGACAAATGTAAGTTTGGATCGAAGGCCATAACTTCATTATGTTAAAGTATGGATGACATTCTAGCAAACAAGACTCATGCATGAACATGTAAGCAAGTGTGTAAAGATACATAGAAAGCCAACAAGTGGCACAAACAAGCATAGTAAGCATAGCATTACATGAAGCGGAAAAGGGAAGGGCATGCACTGAGTAACCTGGTATCTGGAGATGCCTTCCAAATGGTTACATCTGAAAAAAGCCTCATGGGTGTCAGATGAAACCACACAAAGTCAAGCCCACGAAGGACACCAAACATGGCAAAGCCTAGAACAAGAAAAGCTAGCACAAGCATAAAGCATAGAAGCAAGCAAGCATAGACACACAAATATGATGATCCAAACCCTTTGATTTGGGCCTTGGTATATAAACAATGACAAAGATCATAGGGTCTAGATTGGGTCCTAACCATTAGGCCAAAACACAAGAAAATGTGATAAAAGGAATAAAAGGGCTACAATAGCACATGATATGACAAACAAGGTCTAGGCCTAAGCACATAAACATAGCATGAAGCACACGATCACATAGATGATGGCATAAAACATGTAGAGAACAACGATCTAAGCATGTAAACACATCAATCTACACAAATAAGCATAGAAATATGCATATAGGCATGTGAATGACATCTAAGCATGTGGATGTAAGCGTAAAAGCATGGAAGAACACAAATCCAAGCATACAAGCCTATGAAAACATAGATCTAGACATATAGGCATAGAAGCATGCATGTAAACATGTAGATATAAGCAAGGCAAAGCCAAAGACATAATATCAATCATGCGAGCATGTAGATCAAAACAACAACATAGAACAAAAAAGAGACAAAGCATAGGGAAACATAGTATAAAGCATCAAGCATGTAGATCAAGACAAATAACATATAAGCAAGCACAGAAGAACATAGATCTAAACTAAGAACATGTTAGGAGCAAGATAAAGCAAGAGACATGCTATGGAAAGCGATAAATCATGTTATTAAGGTAAAAAAGCAAGATAAATACTAGAAAAAGATTTAGAGGGATAGGGGTGTAGATAGTAGCTAAAAAGCTACATCCACACCCCTAAACCCCAAATCCAAAGTGTAGAACTAAGGAGAAGAAGATTGGGTATAAGAACAATACCTTGTATTTTTGGTGGAGAAGAAAGAATCAAGAGGCTTTTTGTGTTTCTTGTGTTTGGAAGAGAGGAAAAATGTGCAAATAGTGTCCAAGCATAGAGCAAAACTCAAAAAATATCCTCATTTGGTATGGGGGGGTGCCTGAGGCTATTTGTAGCCCTTGGCGTGCTTTTTGAGGCTACGGGCCTTCAAAGGCCGCCACCTTAAAAGCTCCTCTGATCGGGTTGATCTTCACACCCTTGGAAAGATCTTGACTTCCTGATTCTGAAAAAGTATGAAACTTGAAAATCTAATGGTCGGATCAAAAGTTATGGCTCTGGGAATTTAGCAGTACATTGATCGATGCGTTATCCTGGTTTTCATGATATCTCGGCCTTTCTAACTTTGATTTCATCCTGTGAATAGTCACTAGAACAAGAATTTGGTTATCTTCGTAATGGTGTTGGTTTTAACCCGTTCTAGCAGTCGAATCAAAATTAGGGTTTTGAGGCCCACTAGGGGTGTTTTAGTCATTTTGGTTGGAAAAGGCACTTTAGTTGCTCTGGTGTCCAAACAGGTTGTGCCATGTCATCGCTAACCCATGGAAAGAAAATAATTTTTTTGGATTTTTTGGGGTTCGGCACGTAAATCGAGAGCGGAAAAAATATGGTATCAATAGTTCTAATTGTGAATTAAGTAATTAGGATGCTAATTGTAAGTGTATCTCAGTATGGAAAGTAATGTTGTGCTCTGTTTGGTAGGACTTGTAAATTAGGTCTATCTAGACATGGCAAAATGGGTCAAAAGTTTCTGACCCGACCCGACCCGAACCCGATTTTTTTAACCCGAAACAAAAACGGGTTGACCCGTGACTCGACTCGAGTTTTTCAAATTTTTTGCCGGTTAACCCGACCTAACCCGAGCCCGAATCACTTTTTTAAAACTTTTTTTTTTTGCAAAAGAAAAAAAAGTAAAATTAAGACAGTAATAGTTTAATTGTTTATTGTAAACTTTAAGGAAACAATTGATATATTTACATATGCAAATTAATTGAAAGATAAAAGATTGAGCATTCTGTAATGAGTAAAGATTTTTAGATATCAAATAACAAAATATATGCCAAGATAATATGGTTATAGTAGAGTTAAAAATAAAAATTTAAAATTGTAGACATGTGCGAGAAACATTTACAAGTGTAAAAATAGTAAATCCAAAGTATCAAATTAGCATAAATTATGAATGCTTAAACTTATTTTTTAACAATATATGTCCAAAATAAATGGCTTTTAAAATAAATTATGATATTTCCTAGAGTGTGTGTTGCTTAACAATGATATGATATTCATAAAAGAGACCATGTATAAATAAGTAAGCAATCAAATTTTAATGTATATCTCAAATTGAAATAAAGTGCCAACCACAATTTATAATAGATTATAAAATTAATTTTCAAGATTGTAAATTTCTTATATGTTTTTATTCTTTATCAAATGAGTTATCCAATAAGTCATTTGTAATTTTGTTTTATATTTTGGAATATTGATATTGTGTAGAAATAAAATATATGTATTTGTTTTACTTATGTTTATGTTATTTTGTTTTAGATAGCAATGTTAGGATTTGTATAATTTTAAAATTATTGAATAAGTATTAATAAGTTTAACTGAATTCATTCTTGATATAAGTGGTGAAGTCAAAATAATGTGTGTTACATCAAATAATTTGTTGCATAACTTTCCAAATGACAAATACATGTTATTTTATTTATAATAAAAAAAATTCATGTGAAAATATAGATTAACCTGACCCAACCCGTAACCCGATTGACCCGAATCCGTTTTTAACCCGCTCAAGATAACCCATTTTTGACCCGTGACCCGTTTGACCCGCAACCCATTTGACCCGACCCGAACCCGACACGACCTGCCCGTTTTGTCATGTCTAGGTCTATCCTTAGATGGTTAGTCCATGTTGAATAACAAACAAATATTATCATAAGTCACACCTATGCACTAATAATATAAAGATAAATACCAGTGTCCATTAAATAAAGCCTTGAAAAGGCAAGGGGAATACATACTTTAAAAAAAAAAAAAAACAACAAAACACCAAAGGAAATAAAAAAAAAATACAAAGGAAGTACATGTAAGAAAAGAAGTAAAGTCCTAATTAGTCTTGGATGGAAGGGGGTCACTCTTGGCTACTGGCTGGGCAGAGGGTTCAGGCGATTTGGCTGGAGTTGCATCCTTCACCCTAGGAACGTCCTTAATCATTAAAGAATTTTTAACTTGCCCAGATGCTTGACTTTGGGTCGCCCCTTTTCCTTGGAGGTATCATTGGGCATGGGGAGAGGCTTGGTCAGCCTAGAGGTTTTTGTTGTAGCTGACTCCTTCCTTTTATCCAAGGTACCAGCTCGAACAGGTTTCTTAGGGGGCTTAGAGGTGGCTAGAAAAGTGTCAGCAGGGGCGGCCTGGCTGAGCTCAAGCACTTGGGGTGCAGTGTCTACTTAGGAACTAGAAGGACTAGCTACATACAGAGCTGAGGGGTAGAAAATGCTCTCTGTCCTTCTTAACTCATAAGAAGTGTCTACCCTAGTTAGGTTTAATGCCTTAGTCCATACTTTGAGATAGTATCCTCGACAAACATCAGTGACTAGGGCTCTGAGAGATTCCTTTGTCTCCTTCACCCTTACATCATAGCCTTCTTACTCGGCTCGTTCAACAACCTCCTCTGAATTCACCAACTTTTTCAAAACCTCTATCTGCTCCTTGGAAATAGCGACTTGATCCTCGGTTTTTGAGCAGTTGTTGGTGTTGGTCCTCAACTAGCTTCTCAACCCTGGCCAGTGCAACTTCAACACTCTTCTTGTCCCTGTGTGCCTTAGTCAACTTCACGTTGAGGTCTTTTATTCTCTTCTTGGCCATGACGAATGTCTCAACGGTAGCTATACAACGTCACTCCTCATCTTTCCATTGCTTGTGGGCACCATCTACCCATTCTTTGGCAATATTCGTTGCCTGGATTGCCTTTTAAAAAAAAAAATTAAAGAAAATTCTCTAAGAGAAGGAAAGAGAATGTAAACACATTAAAGTTAATACGTTAAAAGGCTTACCATGGCCAGGTCCCTCTTTAAGGTTAGAAACACCTCGTGCTTCTTTAATGTCCTTAAGTCAACCATATCTTAAGGAAGGAGTAAAGGTTGCTCCAAAGCATCTACCACATAGCCAACTCTCCCTTTTTGGAATTCTCGAATGGAGGAGTCCATGGGGAGAGAGGCACCATCCAACTCTAGGGGAGGGTTCCAGACCGGAACCTTAGGGCAACGGTCAAACCCCCTCTCTATAACAGTCCCCTCTGCTGAGGACTTCCTTTGCGCCCCCTTCGCTATCTTGGCCATTTTTTGGAGCTCAAGCTCTTTGGAGGGGATAACCTTACCCTCCTCAAATACATCCTTTCCCTTTTTATGACGCCTCCTCTTCTTATCTGCTGGTTTAAAATGAAAGGAATGGATAGGAAGGGGAGTTGGAGGTCGAGTCTAAACGGCCACTACTAGAGTAAATCCCCTAGCGTATGACCCTAGAAGCTCTAGAAGACTGGTTTTTGGCATGTGTTGGAGCACCATAGCTTCAGGTATATTGGGCCGCTCTTGACTACAACTAACTTGCATAGAAGGTAAGTGAGGGAAGGTAGCAGGAGGGGACTTTGTGGGAAAGGACCGATCAAAAGCTCTAAATCCTCGTCGGAATCCTCGCTGGAGTCTATGACCTCTATTACTTTGGTTACTTCCTCCTCAGGGGCTGGGTTTGAAAAGGTTGCTTCTTACTCAGGAGCTCATTGATCGGGCAACTCAACTAGATGAGTGCCTGCGGGGGTAGGATCGGTGAGGAAGCCAGGCACAGTGATATCAATTTGGTGCAGCCGAGGATCCTTCACCTTTATACCGTACTTGGGAGTTTGGAAGCTTGTGGATATCGGCTTGTACCCAAGGATGATGTGAGCTGCTTGTAGTTACCCATCGAAGTGAACGAAGATCTCGAACTGAAGTATCCTTGTCAAGTCAAGCTCGTTGACTAAATTGAGATTGGGGGCTGTGGACCTCTTATCTGCAAAAATCCGAAAATTAAAGTATCATTAGAAAAGGAATATGTCAAACAAGGGAAAGTTAGCTTACAAACTACAAGCAGAGGAACAAGAAACTGTTAGTTAAAAGTGTGTGTTGTTAAAACAGGGAACCTAAACCAAAGTACCCCACTTGGTTTCCCATCTCGTGTTAGGCAATGAAGTCCATCATGGCATTCACTAGAGACAATTAGAAAATCTTAGTCCATGCCCTTATTAGTTTTGGGAAGACACGAGATGAGTCTAATTTCAAGGACCCTAGTTTTGAGATAATAACCCATACTCTTAAGGTGCTGACAGTTATACACCCAGTTAACATCGTGATGGGTGAGGTTTACACCCATCTTCTTATTAAGGGTATCTACACTATCTAGTATCCTAAACATGTTTGGGGCACAATGGGTTTAGCAAAGTCTGTAGGCAATCAAGGAATCCCTAGTCAATCTACCCATAAGGATCCCTATCCTTCCCTCTATGAAGGCAATCATAGGGATTACAAGCTCTCCTTCTGACCTCAAAGCATGTCATTTTCCTCGAAGGTAATGCTTGATGGAAACCCCAACAGGTATGTTATAACGAGCCTTAAAGTTCTCTATGCCCTCTGGAATGGTAACCAAACTAGCAAATCTACCCATTTGAGATGTGAGTGGAGGATGTTAAAAGAATAAGGTGAAAATTAGGAGGCCAAGGAAGAAAAGGTCTTAAAAATAAGTGGGTGGGCGACATGTTACTTACAAAAATATAGGAAAAAGCACCTCGGACTGGTTCTTGAGAGTTAAGGATTCAAAAAGTAGGGCATCTAGATTCTTCGAGCAATTTATATATAAGGGGAAAGCTCCCGCTCAAATCCCCATGGAAAATCTCTACCGTAGGATTTTCATCCCACCGTAGAACATGGGGGACAAGGTGCCGCGCAAAGTAATTGCTAAGGTGTCACAAATGCTAAAGCGTCAGTAGTGTGCTTATTGTAGGTAAAAAGACACTAACATAGGTGTAAACGTCATAAGTGTGAGAAATACATTAACATAAAATCAAAACCCCATTTTTCCTCGGAAGAAAAGAAAATTTGAGTTTTGAGGGGCTATTGTGGGGATAAAAGAACCGAATAGGGCTATTGGGCCATGGGCCATGCTTGAGGACATTAAAGAGCTCGAGGACAAACAAGTGTCAGTAAGTGTAAGTAGGTTATCGGGCCGAGGATGAGAGTTGATCACGATGAACAGGTGAGGTTGTCCAAGGAGACAACCTCCTCAGGAAACAGAGTGGAAACCTAAAGTCCGATCGCCCATCAAATACTGGGTAGTGGGCAACCGTGCTTAGGAGGGTAAGCTTCAAAGAGAGGTGAGTCAACGGAGAATTGAGAAGTATCTGGAAAGAAAACTTCTACCACCACATTGAATACTCTGCCCCTAAACAATTGGTCGTATTAATGTGGAAGTGATACCTGAACAGTGACTTCTAGCCTCACAACTACCCAAAAAAATTTCAAGAAGGTGCTGATGGGACAAGTATCAAGGAGATTATCAATTTGATCTACACGTGGAAGGCTAAGATAAAAGAAGGGAAAGAAGTATAAAAGGGAAAGGATTCCATTACAGAAGGGGGATTAGAAAAAAAGAGAGAGAAAACTCTGTAATCAAGAACTTAAATATTTGTATAAGTTTGAGAGATATTTATACAAGAACATATCATCTTCGGACTTGACCGAGAAGTGTTTTTCTTTTCAATCTGCTTCACTTAATCATTCCTGTAGTAATTAAGCTAATCCACTATGACTCACACCTAATCTGTTTAACGTTCAGTTTCAAACCCACTCTCTATCAAATTTATTATTTTGGACTTATTGGGCCATAGTCCTAACATCTTGGGCTGTGGATCAATTTGTGTCCTTACAATAAGGATGAGTTCATCACCCATAATCCCCAGGTTTTGGTTGATTTTTTGAAGATGACTACACAATATTTTGATTTTCTTGGAGTAGAAAATTTTAATTTTATTATCAACCCTTTGTTGATTAATGTTGCAAATAAGTTAAAGGTAGATGAGAATAAATTTCATGCTAAACATTATGAAGAATTCAAGTTTCAAAACCAGATCAAGTTATGAAAGCATTCAAAGTATTTGTCTATTTGGAGTGGAAGATTTTAGATTTCGATCATCAACTCGAGGACGAGTTTGTTTCAAGTGGAGGGGTCTGATGTAGGACACAATTTAATATTTAATTTTTGTAATTATTTGAATTTAGCATTTTTATGTACTTTTTGTTATTTTAGGTTTAAGTTATTTATTTCCTTCTTTTTAGGTTCTTTTAATTTTTTTAGGCAAATTAGGGTTTTATATTTTTTCGTAGTCGCCTTAGGGTTTTTAGTTGCCCTAGGTTTTATTTTTATTATTTAAACACATTGTATCTTTCAAATGCAATTTTGTTTTCAAATTATTATTAACAAAATACAGACTTTTTTGTCAAATTCTTTTTCTAGCAGGTTCCAGTTTATCACCTCGTGGATTCAAGGAACCCCTCGTGGATTCAAGGAACCCCTCGTGGATTCGAGGTATATTATCGATAAACTAATAGTTTACTTTCTATCCATCAAAGAGAACATTATGTGTGCTTTCTTCAGACTTTTGCGACATCAACTTGTTCATAAAGAAAATTTCTTTTAAAATATTTCAAAAAGAACTTACAATGCACACACACGTTGCACACGTTAGCTAATGTTTTATTGTCACATGGTACATTCTTTGAGAAGGAAATAATATTCTCTTCATTCAACCTTCCATGTCACCAAAATTTATTATATCACTAAAAATTAATTACCATGTATTAATGGGGTAACAACTTTTATTTCCATTTTTTATGGAAAATTATTTTCATTTATATTTTAAGGTAAACTAATTACTCTTGTAAAGGAAATTTATATGTTTACATTTATATGATGAGATATATATAAAATTTATTTGGAGTACTCTATTATTATTTTTTTTAAAGGGGCTTTGAAATATGTATTTTCTTTTTCCCATGTTTAGTTGCTTTGAAACGGATAAAACAAAATCCATCAAAGGCAAAAGAAAATTTAATCACATATGTAATTGAGAATATAAAAATAAATGTGTAACAATTTTGTTTCAGCTCAATTAGGGTCTCTTTGATAATGTTATTTTAGTAACGTTGCTTGTATTTTTTGAAAATATGTATGAGTGAAAAAATGTGTGAAAATACGTGTAAAGTTGTTTAAAAATTGAAAATATATATTTAAACACGTGTACCAAACGGACCTTTAATCATTAGCACTACCAAAGTGTTTTTTGGGATTCTAAGCGAAGGTATAAAATGAGACATAAAGCACATTACTTCAGATTTTTGGAAAGTCGTGCATTGTACACCGAGGGTTTGGGTTAACCAAGATCTCTCAAAGCGTCATTTTGATATCAAATTGAGGATTTCTAAACATCCAGTGCTTCGGTTGAAGTTGTTGCATCTAGTCATACAAGCTGCAAGAAAGAACCATAAAGAGGGTTATTATAGTTGCGAGCTGGTCTTCGCATTTGAAGAAGTCCACAAATAGTAGAAATTTATGTAAAATTTTCCTGTAACTACTAAAGATCTTTCTATTCATGACCGGAGTTTCAGCTTTGAATTTTTTTAAATAAAAAAAATTATTATTATTCATGTGAAAAAACCCTAATAAATAAATAAAGGAAATGTTCAAATGCCTTTGTTAACAATTTTTTTTTTATGGAAAAATAAAAAAAATTAATGTTTCGACATTTTTTTCATTTCCCATAAAAGTGAAAAAACCCTAATAAACCCATAAATAAAATATAATAAACATGCTCTCTCTCTCTCTCTCTCTCTTTTTGGTCTCACTCCAAGCCCACCACAGCACATAAATATAAGCAAAGGTGTGAAAAAAAAAATCTGTGAAGAAGTTGGTGCCCCAAAATTTATCCCTATTAAGTATTATCTCATTATCGACCAAATAGGGTGATCAAATATTTACAAATGTCACACATTAATTTCTTTAACTACACCACCACACATCTTTGGTGTGATGGTCAGTTCACAAGTATAAGTGCTTAGGGAGGTGGGGAGGTGTGTAAAGGAGTAAGAGTCAGAGTTTAAATCTCCAGAAAAGAGCTTCACATACATATACACTTACATTATGTTAAAATATAATTTTTATCTTGTAAAAATAAAAAATTAAAAAAAAAAAAAAAAAAAAGCCTTAGCTACGGCCTTAAAGATTCCAAAATCGCATCCCCTATACTAAAAGTGAACTTTCTGCAATGCTATCAGACATAATGACCTTCCGAATGCATCACCAATTAAAGCTGATGGACTCGAAGTGCAAATTATTATTTGCCAACCCTGAACAAATTTTGGCAACCTCATGTCGCATAATCCTTGGGCCACAAACCAAGACTCCGATATCTGATCCTTTGCACTCAGGCAGAATTTCTACAATGGCACGAAACATATTAATCATAGGAAAATGCTAACGTCACTATCAACTTACTATAGATATGATAATAAATATGCATGCATAATTTGAGTTATAAATTAAAAAAAAAAAAAATTTTAATATCTGGCTTCAAGTTATAATTTTAGTTGATTTTATGTGTGTAAATGGGTAAGTAACATAGCGTGCAATAAACACTGTTTAATAAATGAATAATTGGATTATGCACTTTTTGGTTATTGGTGACATAAATTTATAAATCATTTGTATTAAAATGTGTATTATATCCAGCATCACTCTTATTCAAAAGGTTGTGCATTTACTATCATATTTTGAGTGTGGTGGTGGTAACTTACTCTTAAGATCGGGCCTTGCACCAAAATGCACCTTGGTGGCTTGAGCAAGGGACTGATGGGGAAGGCTTTCAAGCTCCCTATCCGCAACATAAAATTGAGACCCTGATGAAGTTGGTGATGTTGGAACTTGCAGGTATAGGACACCCTCCAATTCCTTGGCATTTTGTTTCTTGCACCAAAGAAAGATTGCACTAGAAGCTATAAAAATGCAGGTACAAACCAAAAATATGTTCCAAAAAGCTGTCAAGGTGAAATGGTAAGTCTCATTGTTTTTTTGTTCAATAGGGAGAATGTAGTAATGATTGACCATGCCCAAAATGAGAAGGAACATGACAAATGATGAAGAGATAATTGCACCAAGCCATAACCAGTTGTTTGTGCCTAAAGCTGCAGAAATAGGTGAGTCCGATGGGTGTGACTTGAACCAAATGGTTTGGATGTGCTTTTGGGGATCTGAAAAAGATTGCTCATTCTCTCTGGTCACATAGGCTTCTATTTTCAATTTTATTTTGGAAGTCTCTGTGTGTGAGACAGAGTTGGGAAGTAAGAGATCTAGCATGGTGAGATCTGCAAATTTCTTGAATGCACAAATTAGGAGAACTGGCGGAACATCTAATTCTTCACTTTGGCTTTGGAAAATGATCTCACGAATTATGGAGATAAAAGGAGTAATGCCACTACCTCCACTCACCAAGACCAATGATTCATGCCTAGCACCAAAAAAAGATCAGTTAGAGATTAAATGAGAAAACAATTCGAAATCATAAACAAAATGAATTTTACAACGTAACCTTTACAAACTGATGAATCATTAATTATAAAAAATAAAATAATTTTGATATTAGTTTTTTATGTTTTAAAAATTCACCAATCATGTCCGTTGTCATATAAATTAGTAAAATTTATAGTAAGTTTAGCATTTTCTAGAGTAAAACTCTTTGTAGCACTATATTAGATAGTCTGAAGTCTTCTGCCAAAAAAAAAAGTAGCTAGCTAGGGAAGTCTTTCATAGTCAAACTGACCTCAAAAAATGAGACGAAGTAGGACCATAAGGTCCTTCAACAGAAACATTGAGATGATCCACGGAAAAAGAAGAAAGTTCTTGGTAAAGCATATGAGACCAACTTCCTTCGCGCTTGATGATAATGCTAAGAATATCTGACTCAATACTACAATTAGAAGTAATTGTAATAGGGTGCCACTGAAGCTTGGAAATGCTAGGCACGTTTACAAACAATATGCTTGTGGGATTATAAATCAACCCTGAGAGGCAAAATTGCAAGTTAAATGTGGAAAAGTTGTTTCTGAATAAACTTTGCTATTCAAGTATATCATTGATTGTTGTTTTATACATGGGCTCTTGGAGAAGTTCAGTTCAACAGTGTCACAAGGTAGAATGCGTGCCGAGACTAATCTAGCCTTTCGTCTGGACTGTAGGAATCTCAAGTACCGATCCACAAGGAAGAGGTATATCCCAGGCAAAATCATGCAAGAGTAGGCAGCGCCAACATGCAGTATGTAGAAGAGGATATATAGTGCATAGAGATGGTGGGTATAGAAGAAAACCTCAAACATCTTTCGCCTTATGCGAGTAGAGCTTGTCGCCCACATTGCCATTGCAAATGCAAGTGCAATATCCCCAGCTAGATTTGGCACCCCATCACTCCTCCATTCAAAAACCTGTATTATTTTTGGAAACCCCATACTTAAATATTTAATTCGTAGCAAGAGTAATCACACATGAATGCATGCTCTGGATGTTACTTCATTTAAAATGAGACACCGAATACACTTATAGATTATGAATATTTAATTTGAATAATAAAATAGATACATCTCAAAATTGCATTTACATACAATTCACATGAAAAGATTTTAGTAGTTAGATTCACCTCAAGTACAATTCAATTGAATTTTGGTATTTTGATTACTATAAACTCATAAATGATTGAATTGTGAAATTTTTAAAATTATATAGTGAACGTGCACATACACTTGAATTTTAAATTTTAACATGAAAAAAAAAAAAAAAAAAAAAAGAGTTTATTACCTATATATCACAAATTAATTTCATGGAGAAGAACAAATTTTTATATTATTACTTTGAGATTTTTTTTTTTTTAATTTTCTACAAGTTATTATGTTCTTTATGTCAGACAAGGAGGACAACATAACTCTCTTCCAAACAAAAAGAGGCAATGGATTCTAAGTGCACAATGGATAAGGAGATCTCATGTGTATGATCTTATAAATAAATAAAAAACAATCAAACATGTATGGCACAATAAAGATTAAATGCTTTAATAGTGACTTAATTACCTCAGACATTTGGTTAGTCACGGCCCGATACAAAATGCAACCTATAGTATGAGCAGCAAATAAAATCATTGAAAGATGACCAAGCCAGGTATGGTACATGATGCTAGACTCCGATGTGAGCCCAACAAGAGGCAAAATTGAAGACCCTCGACTTACAGGAAAGAAGAGAAATGCCCAGCATATGTTTCCTACATACGCGAGCCTCATTGCCACACTTCTAATTTTTGCTTGCCACCTGCCAGGCAATCACAATAGACTTTTTATTTTAAAATGTTGGCTTGAGGCAGATTAATACAAGGGATGGTAATTGTTCTCTCACACTTATTGATATACACTGCATACACACAATGCCCATAATTTTATAAGCGATATCTGCATTTAAAATGTGAAATGGCGATGTGTGCAAAGAATGTACACTAAGAAGAGTGAAGCTGACATACACTTTCTCGTCTGCTTTCTGCATATCGAGATGAATGAAGCTGACATATAAGTAATTGGATAGGGACCAGATTAAGAGTGCAATGAACATGGCTGCAAAGGCAAGCTCTGTTGCTGTAACAATTCCCAGAGGAGCCATCACAAGCAGTGGACGTCTCCAAAAGGCCAAACGACGGCCATTTACAACGCTGCAATAATATGCGAGTGCTTGTGTTACTCCATATGAATTATATGAATAGAAAAACATTCATATTTTGCTTAAGAAATTGGAAATTTAAATATATATATATATATATATATAAATGTAACCTTTTGGAGTTAAAATTCTTTGATTTCTGCTGAATATGGAGATAAACACAGCTCAAAGCTGCTATGAGCATTATGGGAAAAGTAAAAAGCAGAAGATTTGGCCCTGTACAATGATGCAAAGTTGAGAAAGTTCTAACAGAAATAAATAAATAAGGAAACAAATCAGAGAAATAAAGGCAACCTTGATCTCCAAAATATGTTGAATTGAGCTTGGTTTTTAGCTTGTCATTCCATGAGTTTTCGTACACCTTTGTTGGTAATAAAACCCAAATTATGAGCCACCCAAGAAACACCACAAAGAAAATCACCCTTAAGGCAGTCTCCATACTCAACTTCTTAGTTCTTTCCATTGTAATAGGAGAAATAATTATGGGAAGAGACCCTTTCCCTAGATGGAAAAGCTATAATGGAGACAAACTACACAACTTCTGAAGGTAGTCTCCATACCCATCTTCTTAGTTCTCTCGCACTTCTTGTTGTTTGGACCTTATTGTTTTTTGAAAAATGAGTCATTTTTAAAAAAGTATTTGAATTTATTGTTTGATTAATATTTTCTTAATACAGTTTTCAAAAAACTGTATTTAGAAGTGTGAGAGAACATTGGATTAGTATAGGATTTTGAAATCGACTAAAGGGATGTTTTTAGGATACAAAAAATGTTTTTAATAACATAGTTATAAATAAATTAAAAACAGTGAACTTCACATATTTGTACAAACTCTTTTATCTCTTAAATTAATAAGTTTTTCTTTGTCATAAAAAGGATTCTTACACTTCAAATTTGAAACTTATCATTAAAAAAAAAAAAACATGATGAGCTCTATTCCCTTATCATTATCCACAAAAAGAAAAAAAGAAAAAAAATTAATCTACAAATTTTACGCGTTACTTTTTGTAAATATATTTTTTTTAAATATCAGAAATAGAAATGGTCTCCCAAAAAATTATTTTTGGTTTTTAGTATTTTGAAAATTATTCTTAAAAGTAGGGGCCAAACACGTATAATATAAAAATTATTATCTGAAAACTAGTCTCAAATTCAATTTTTTGAAAATTATTGTTATACTGTTTTGAAAACAAAAACAAGGATCCTCCTACCAATCAGGCTTATTTTCCTATATTTAGTAGCAACTTTAAAAATGAGTTGGAAAACTATTTCTTGACTTCGATTATTTAGCTTAATGTGAGATAAAGTTGTTTTCCGAAATATTTTAGCGGAAAATAACCTCTAAAATAGAAACCATGCTTTTAATAGTGTTTTCTGTTAACTATAGATAATTTTTTATTGACTCATTTTTCCTAATACCATCAAATACCAGAAATGCGAAAAACTATGTTCACTTAAGGTTTTCCATCAAACAAACAAAGTGTAAAAATTCAAATCTAATTAATTTGGATAATTGTAAAAAGTCAAACAGTCAAAGTAAGATTACCTCTTTAAGATTTTCCAATTATTTTTTTACTGCGTAAGATTCTCCTTATTGAAGAAGAATTTTATGAAATTATTTGACTTTTGGCTAACCTCATCGTATTGTGCCACATAAATTTTTGAGATCTCACGATTTTACATTTCCTAACGTTTCCAATAAAAAGATCTAACATTCAAATCTCTCACTCTTAACTATCTATATATCAAAAACAAAAACAAAAGACTAAACCTATCACTTTGAAATTTGAATGTTTCCTACGTCCGAGGGAAAATTATTGTGGTAGTCTACAGTTGTCACATAATTGATACTAGCCTCATCACACGCGTTCTACATGTGCAATGAGGCTTTTTTTTTTTTTAGTTTAGTATCATAAATTTCCATTTATTCATCTCTTTTAGTGTCATAAATTTCTTCAAAATTTTAGATAAATTTGGATGTCATCATCTAACAATTACTTTTATATTTACCTTTGGATTGACTATCATGCACTAAAAATCTGTGGTGAATTTGAAGTTGTTGAATACCTATAGAGATTTTTCAGTTCAAAATAAAAGAGAACATAGAAGAAGCAAGAAGAGAAATTAGAGTGCATCTGTCTAAATTTTTTTTTTTAAAAGGAGATAAAAGATGGGGAGGAAATAGAGTACGTCCTTTAAATTTTTTTTAAAAAGGATGAGATAAAAGAGGAAAATAGAGTGGGTTTGTTTAAATTTCAAAAATGATAAGAGATATGGGGATTATAAACTATTGAGAATATGGTTTAGTGGGAGGTTTTAAATTGTGAGTTTTTATTTTACAAATTTATCTCCCTTAATTGAAAACTGTAAGTGAGTAGAGAGAAGATATTTTAGGATATTCAAGACTCAAAGTTCACAACTTAAGACGGTTTGGGAGCCAGTTTAGAAGCCCCTTAAACAGTGTTATAAATACTGACAACAGTATAAATACTTTACAATGAAGATTTACAAAATGGGTTCCCATGATAGTATGGTACAAACTGAAAACGCATACGCACCTTTAACCTCAAACAATAACATTCATCACTGGCTAATGAAACAAACGTGCACATCTCCTCTGCCAAACAGGGTGAACAAATATTTGCAAATGTCACATATTTCTTGAGCCACATACTTAAGGACTCCAACATCGCATTCTCAGCGTTACTAAAAGAGACTATCTGCAATGCTCTCATGCAGAATCAAATTGTGTCATACAATCACCTTCCAAATGCATCACCAGTTAAAACTGATGGACTCTAAATGCAGCTCATCTGCCGACCCAGACGAACAAATTTTTGCAACTTCATGTCGCATCTTCCTTGGACCACAAACTAAGACTCCAATATCCGATCCTTTGGACTCAGTTAGAATTTCTGCAATGCCATCAAACATATTAATCATAGGAGAATGTTAAAATTACTATCAATTTTACTATAAAAAAAAAAGCTTACAAATTAAGCTGATAATGATTGCAATTGATGTCACTTCAATAAAAAAAAATGTCTAAATTAATTTGTTGGGATTGGTGACACTCACTTTTGTAAAGTTTATTTAGTAAATTTCGCAATATCTTTAATATAATTCTTAATCATAAGTTGGTGCATTTACTCTCATATTTGGGTGTGGTGGTGGTAACTGGTAACTTGGTAACTCACTCTTAAGATCAGGCCTTGAACCAAAATGCACCTTGGTCGCTTGAACTAGGGACTGATGGGGAAGGCTTTCAAGCTCCCTATCCGCAATATGAAAGTGAGAACCTGCTGAAGTTGTTGGTGTTGGCACTTCCAAGTTTAGGATTGGCTTCACTTCCATGGCATTTTGTTTCTTGCACCAAAGAAAGATTGCACTAGAAGCGATAAAAATGGAGATACAAACCAAACACATGTCCCAAAGAGCTCTCAAGGTGAAATGGTAAGTCTCATTGGTTTTGCGTTCAATTGGAAAAATGTAGTAACGAGTGACAATGCCTAAAAAGAGAAGAAACATGACAAATGACGATGAAATTATCGCACCAAGCCATAACCAGTTGTTTGGGCCTACAGTTGCAGAAACAGGTGAGTCTGATGGGTCTGACTTGAACCAAATGGTTTCGAGGAGCTTTTGGGAATCTGCAAAAGACTGCTCACTCTCTCTAGTGACATACGCTTCTATTTGGAACTGCATTTTGGAAATCTCTGTGTGTGTGCCAGAGATGGGAAGCAAGAGATCTAGCATGGTGAGATCCCCCGAGTTTTTGAATGCACAAATTAGGTGAACTCGAGGAATATGTAAATCTGTACTTTGGCTTCGGAAAATGATCTCACGAATTATGGGGATAAAAGGAGTAATGCCACTTCCTCCACTCACCATCACCAAGGACTCGTGCCTGGGGCCATACAAAGCCATTCATATCAAATGAAAAAGAATTTCAAAATCATTAACATATTGAGCGATGCTAAGAATATTACAATTTTTTCTAAATAATAATCATCAATGACAAAAGAAATCATTCAAATAAGAACAATAAGTTTCTTTCATTTTCATTTAAAATTGAAAAAGTTTATTTCATAATTAAGATTTTATTTTTTGGATTTAGTAGTATACAATATATCCCGTTATTTTAAATTTTAAATAACTTGGTATTAAATGCTTTATAATATTTAATGTGAAGTATAAAATAAATTCATTTCAAGTAGAGAAAATCCTAACATATTTTGTTGTCATTAGTTATATTACCTTAAAAAAACATTTGTTTATTATATTATTGAAAAGAAACATTAATCAAATTCATTAACACATCACTTTTGTAAGATTTTTATAGTAAAAATTGGTTGTAGCTTTATCTTTGTATGATAGTTAAAACCCTCAGTACTTGAGTACTATGCAATAGTAAGTAACTCTTTCAAATAGTTTTTTTTTTTTTTTTTTTTTGTGCAACGAACTCTTTCATATAGGTAAAACTAGGGGGCGGCTCCACTTGGAGCCCAATGAACCCCCTGAATTGGACCCAAAAAAAATTATTATAATATTTTTTATCTTATTTTTCCTGCTTGACACTTAATGTAAAAATTTGAACTGAACACCCTAACCTTAAGCCCGATTGAAATAAACTTAACATTTGTAAACACATAGAAAAATCTCAATAACAAACCAAGTTGATCTAAAATCTGGGAAAAAAATTTAATTAACCCAACAACAAAACTAGAATTTGTTAATCTTAAACCTTAGAAAAGCTCATTTAGATTTTAACAAATTTTTAGTAAATAAATCAAATGAAAAATTAGTGGATGATTGATTGCCTGACTATGTGCATTGAAACAGATGTTGCTAGTAGGATTGATAATGAAGATATCATGCAACAATTTCAAAATATGAAACATTGAAGAAGACAATTGTAAAATTTTATGTATTTAGATTTTTTTTTTTTATGATATTGATATATTTAATTTATCTTTTGTTCAAAATTTTGTATAATTTATGTTTCTTATTGAACCCCCTAAAAAATAATCCTGGAACCACCATTGGTTAAAACTTACCTCAAGAAAGGAGAAGAAGTAGGACCATAAGGTCCTTCAAGAGAAGCATTGAGGTGATCCACAGAAGAAGAAAGTTCTTGGTAAAGCTTTTGAGACCACCTTCCTTCTCGTTTGATGACAATGCTTAGGCTATCTGGCTCCATGTTACAATTAGAAGTAACTGTAAAAGGGTGCCATTGAAGCTTGGAAATGCTAGGCACATTTATAAACAATGTGCTTGTGGGATTATAAGTCAATCCTGGGAGGCAAAATTCCATGCTAATTTTAGAAAAATGGTAGTTTGAAAGTTTGCTATTCAAGTAAATCATCAATGTTGTTTTACCTTGGCTCTTGGAGAAGTTCAGTTCAACAATGCCACTAGGTAAAAGGCGTGCGGAGACTAACCTAGCCCTTTGTCTGGACTGTAGGAATCTCAAGAACCGATCGACAAGGAAAAGGAATATACCGGGAAGTATCATGCAAAAGTAGGCAGACCCTACATGCAGTACATAGAAGAAGATATAGAGTGTATAGAGATGGTGGGTATAGAAGAAAACCTCAAACATCTTTCGCCTTACACGAGGAAAGCTTGTCACCCACATTGCCATTGCAAATACAATTGCAATCTCCCCAGCTACATTTGGCACCCCATTTTTTCTCCATTGGAGCATCTGTAACATTGTAGAAACCTCATATTTTAAAATTTTATATGAGTAGTAAAAGTCACACATGCATGTATGCTCAGAGATCACGTCATTTAAAATGTGACAGCCGATATATTTTTAGATTTTGATTATTTAATTGAAATCATGAAACAAATATACTTCAAACTGAGAAGCCATGCCCTTTTGGGCGTGCAAGCACCAATGGCTGAGCTAGAATTTCACTTCAGGGTGGCAAGATTAAAATGCAATATTAAAAAAAAAAAACCCTAAAAAATATTAAACATACTAATAACAAAATAAATAGACAAATGTAATTGTCATACAAAATTTACCTAGTTTCAATTGAAATTTGAACTATTGTTACGTTTAGGATTTTCTATAGTTTAAATTAACTACAACTATGTATTTCATATCATTAAAATATAGAAACAAAAATAACCAATACATAGTTTTTAACAATCAAAGTAAGAGATTGGTCTAAATGTATTAAGCTTAGACTTCTAATATGATTCCTTAAATAAATTGAGAGAAATAAATCAATTTAAAAGCATTAATAATATAGCAATATATGCGCAAAGTTGTATTGTATACACATTGCAGTCCATAAATTGTTTTTATAGATTTAGCTTCTAAGTATTTAAAATTAGAAAAAATGCTAAAAGTATTACAGGCTATACTACATCAAAGTTACAAAAATTGACGTGTTAATAAATATGATTGGTTTAAAATTTTGGTTTATAACAAAAATCTAGATTTTGAAACTAAAATTTCAAGAGATAAAGAAGGAACAAAAAAAAAAGACATTGGAGGCTTTAGGGTTTTAGTACCATACAAGGACATTAGGAAGGATTTTTTTTATATAAATAATAATAATTTGTGTAAAAAATATAAGACCCACCAATTGAAATGTTGTGACTATAAAAAAAATGGTGTGAAAGAATAAAAGAGGATAAACACTAAAAGTGCCATGACTTTTTTCTTTTCTAAACAGGTAACTAGATTTCACTAAAAAAAAATGATTCCATGAATAGTGTGGAAAATATAAAGAGTCCGATTAACGTATGCCCTTAAGGCACATATTAAGCAATCCATTTTTAGAAACATTTTCTTGGGAATTGAAAAAACTGTCAATACTTTTTCGATTTCCGAGAAAATATTTTCAAAAATGTTTGTTTATTGTGTGCCCTAAGGGCATACATTAACAAAATCCAAATATAAAACACAAGAATTTCGACTCCTGTGCTGTATTTTACCGTGTTAGGGAATTTTGTTTTGCATAATTTTTGGTGTCAGGAAAGTTTTATAAATGAATAGAGAAGGTTTTTTGTTTTTTACCATGGCGGGGGGGCAAAACGTTTGTGGCTCCTGAATATTAGTGACTATAAGTTCTTTTAGGTGGAGTCAAAGGGGCAGTTGCCCCCTCTCGACTCCCCCAACTCTGCCTCTGGCAAGAACAAACTCACACACACACACACACACGTAACACACAACATACTAGTTATTTCTAAAAGGACAAAATATATAAACTAATCCTAAAGTTTGGGTTAATGTCAGATACTACCAAAACTTTTCAAAATATCCCAAGCACAAACATCACTTAACATCATTTGAAAATTTCACTACTGTTCATGCTTCTTTCTCCATATCTTTAGCTACTATTTATCTACCATTAACTATTTAGGCACTCTTTTACCCATATAATTGTCACAATGCAGTTATTATGACACTTTCATTAATCAAGATAAGCTATTGGCAAAAGACCAAAGACTTAAAGGAGCAGGGAATTATCAAATGATGCTCAATGTTGTTTGTGCTTGAGAATCAAATTGTATATATTTTTTTAAAGTCTTGGTAATACTTGGTATTAGTCCAAACCCTTAAAGGTGGTTTTTTGTATTTTATCATTTCTAAAAGCATAATTGTATTTGGTCGGGGGAGGGGCATTTTTTTTTTTTTTGTGGGGGGGACGGGGGGAGAGAAGGGGGGAATTGGGAAAATTTTAAAATTACTACCAAATTTACTACAAAAGGTTTATGGAATGAAATAACAATAAATGTGATAAATACCATATCAACAACATAATAAAATAAAATTTTTAATTACTTTTTTATTATATTTTTAAAATTAAACCATTAATTTGTAAGACTTGTATGATACAATTTGTAATTTTTCTAACTAGTGGTGGAGCTAGGATTTCTAACTAGTCATAATTGAGACACACATAATTACTTCAGACCCATCTAAATAATAAAAAGTGAGCACTAAGTGATATTTTAGCATAAGTCCATTGAATAATAACATAAATTGTGCTAATCTATTAGGGATTTGATTAAAGATAAATAAGTCATTTTATGATTTTATTTTAGTCAAAATTGTACCTACGTACGATTCACATGAAAATATTTTTAATAGTTAAGTTGCCTCAAACGTGAATAGATGCTTTGGTTAGTATAAACTCATAAATAATTGAATTGTAAAATTTTTAAAATAGAGTGAAAATACATACATTTGAAATTTCAAAGTTTAACTTGAAAATAAAAAAATTAAATTGGGGAGTTTTTTTTTTTTTACATAATTTTCCTTATATTTTATTACTTATACACAAATTTTATTGGGAAAATAAATTATTATATTAAGACTCTGAGATTCTTTTATCATTTTCTGTTAGATTAAAGGTAATAATAATGTTGTTATGTTCTTTATCAATTAAAATTATTTATTTTTTATATCTATATCAAAATTTGTTATCTTTGACCCCTTTAAAAAAATGTTAAAGTTGAAAAGATTTTTTTCCTAAATAAATGAACTTTTTTGAAATATAAAAATAAATATTAGACTATTATTAGTTTGGTAGTATAAATGAAAAAATATATATAAGAAAAAAAAAACAATTTTAAGATGTGGCACAATTTATCTACAAACAGGCTAGGGGGATGGCTCCACCCTTGTGCGCACACGTTAAAATTGCATCTCCATGCACTGCCATGCTTCGTGCATGATGTTCTTATAAAATCAAAGCATTTTAAAATAAAAGAATTTTTTTAAGATTCTCTAATATAGAATCTTCCATTAAAAAGTTAAATTTTAATTTTGTAGGATAAGTTTTAATATGTGATATATATATATATATATATATAAATATAATATGCTCCTACTCCGGTTATTTACGTGTATAGATCGTATTGTTTTTTTTCTTCCCTGTCCTACTCTTGTTTGAACAGGATACACAAAATCAACCACAAATATATCTTTCTTCCTTGTAAAAGAATAAGATATGGACAAATTACAGAAAAGCACGAAGGAATCAAAGTACCATCACACATCGCTCTCATCTACCAAACAAGGACAACAATAATTCACTTCCAAAAACAAAGAGACAATAAATTCAAAGTGCACAGTTGATAAAGAGATTTCGCGTGTATTAACTTATTATCACACAAAAAACAATCAAAGACAGGGCACATACATTAATGAAGATTAAATTGCTTCAATAGTGACTATATGAATTACCTCAGTCATTTGTTTAGTCATGGCCCAGTAGATGATGAAACCGAGAGCATGAGCAGCAAAAAGAATCATTGAAAGATGACCTAGCCAGATATGATACTTGATGCTAGACTCTGATGTGAGCCCAACAAGAGGCAAAATTGAAGACCCTCGACTCACTGGAAAGAAGAGAAATGCCCAGCATATGTTTCCAACATATCCCAGTCTCAATGATACGCTTCGAAACTTTGCTTGCCACCTGTCAGGAAATCCCAATAGAATTATTACCTTCAGAAGAAAACACTAAAAGTACTAAAAACTGACATAAAGATGAATGGTACTGCAAAATATTAATTTACAAACTGACAGAAGATGGATGGTACTGCAAAATATTAATTTACAAACTGACATAAAAATGAAAATGATTGATACTACTCCAATAACATCATAAACTAATATCGAATTACTTAATTGTGATAACTGGTGATATATCGATTTGTGAGGATTACGTATGCCTGGTAAAGTTTTTCATATTTATAGATTTTTCATCTTCAAAAGCTATCCTAAAAAAAATAGTAGAGAAAAATTAAGACATCATTTGTCTAAAGAAAAATAGATTGATATAAGGAATCATCAAAGTAAGGTGTTTCTTTTAATAAAATTAGGCTATCATCCTTGAAACAAAGCTTATAAACTGTGTTCCAATATACACTCAAATAAAGCTTCATCTTAGTATATATAGAAATTTAAAGGAGGAAAGATTTCTACATACACTTTCTCGCCTGCTTTATGCATATGGAGGTGACCGAAGCTGACATATAAGTAATTGGATAGGGACCAAATTAAGAGTACAACGAACATGGCTGCAAAGGCAAGCTCCATTGCAGTAACAATTCCCAGAGGAGCCATCACAAGCACTGGACGTCTCCAGAAGGCCAAAAGATTGCTTTTGACAACACTACAGAATTTATGTTACTCCATATGAGTTATATGAATCGAAAATATTCATATTTTTCTTAAGAAATTGAAAATTTGTTTAAAAAAATGTAACCTTTTTGAGTTAAAATTCTTTGGTTTCTTCTGAATATGGAGATAAACACAGCTCAAAGCTGCTATGAACATCATGGGAAATGTAAGAAGAAGAAGATTTGTTCCTGTACAATGATGTAAAGTAGTTCAGCCAAGTTTAAAGAAGAAGATGAAGAAGAAGAAGCAAATTAGAGAAATAAAGGCAACCTTGTTCTCCAAAATATGTTGAATTGAGCTTGGTTTTTAGCTTAGGAGTCCATGCTTGTGTGTATGTCTTTGTTGGTAACAAAACCCAAACCATGAGCCACCCAAGAAACACCACAATGAAAATCATCCTTAAGGCAGTTTCCATACTCATCTTCTTAACTTCTGGTAATAGGAGAACTAATTATTGGAAGAGACCCTTTTCTTATATAGAAAAGCTATAATAATAAAGACAAACTACTTAACTTCTGCTATGCACTAAGAAGCCTTCTGACAAAAGATTTACAGTGGCAAATTAAATTCCTGCCATGGATCATAATTAGTGTGTGTCGGTAAAAATTAAATAATCAGTCTATTTTACTATTTAGTTTATTTTTGCTATTATTTATGAGTTTTACTGCACTATTTAGTACTATTTATAATCTCACTGTACTATTTCAGTTACCTTTTACCTTTATCTACAGTAATTTCAGCAAAAAATTTTCAGTTTCAGCAAAATAATCAGATCTTAAACAGACCCTACATATGTGCATTGTGAATTACGAAGAAAAAAATGATTGGTTTATGTGATAGTAACATATAATTAATCACAGCCCACCAGATAGGAAAGTTGTGACAAAGTGTGTATGAAAGTGGACAAAAGTAACATTATTATATAAGATATATCAAAATAGCTTAAAAACAGAAAATTAGTATAATTTTGGTCTTTAATGTTTGCTATGAATTAATCATACAATATAAGGATGTGGTGCATATGTTTTCTTGAAGCAATGGTGTTTAAATTTGGTATTTCTATAGATCGAGTTATTAGATATACATTGCTAGCAAGCATTCACATTGGTTGTACTAAAAAGTTTAGCTTTTAATACCTCAAAAACCTATTTTATCTATTTTAACATTTCATTTAGCACATCGCCCAATTATTTTAACACAGTTTATAAACACCTATTTAAATAATATAAAATATCCACCCACAAAAGATAGAGTGAGAGGCTAAGATGAGAAAGAAAATAAAAAACCAATAAAAGCAAGTAGCAACTTCCGACAGTCTACTACTAGTAGCAACTTGCTAGAGTAGCAATTTACTGCAGTAAGTTGTTAAATTTTTTTAGATTTAGCCACTCCAATATATAATGCATTTTGGTGTTTGCAGTGCATTTATATATATTTTTAGCTATTTTAACACCACCAATGCTAAGTAAACTGATTTTTCCCCCTTCCTTTTATTGGGTAATGCAAGTACAGTTGACTACCAACTGGAGTATGAACAGGAAGTACAAAATACAAGTTGACATGTTAGATTTAAAAAAAAAAAAAAAAAAAAAAAAAAAAAAAAAAAGGCTGCTGACATGCTACATTTAATATATAAATTAAATGGTGCATGAAGATGCAGAAAAATATAATAATCTTCACTGAACTTTTTATGGTTTGTGCACATGAAGGCGTGCCCATTAATCAAGCCAAACTTAGTTATCTAATAAGAAATATCTGAAATAAAAAATAAAAAAGATCAAAATATAGCAGCATCATAACTTCACCAATGGGAATTCTTTAATTTTTATTCCGCATCAACACAATTTGGCATTGCAACTGAAGTTTCTTCCTGATAATGCTTTAATGTCTCCCACAGACTTCTGACTGATCATTTAAGCTCTAGATTCATGCTATTTTGTGGGAGCCCAAACATGGAGTGCCAATCATGCATTTCATGCATGATTTCAACTTTTTCTCCATGTGGGACTCAACTTAACATATCCTATCCTAAAGGTCTAGCAGCTCTAGGCCTCATCAATAGGCCGGGCTGGGCCGGTCCGGCCCATTTTTACTTGGCCCATGGGTCTTATAGGCTTGGCTTAACGGGTTGTTGACTAGGCAATGGGCTGGGTCGGGGCCAGGCTGGATGGAAAAATCCTAGCCCATGGCCTTACCCATGGGCAATGCCTATTTGGGCTTTAGCAGGCTGGGCTACTGAGGTGGGTTTAATGGGCTAGTAAGATACTAAAATAAGATTAATTAACTTGTATTGATAAGAATAAATAAGTACATTAAAATTTTCTTGAATATATTAGAGTGAAAATAGTTGCATCACTACAAAATGTGTAGGTCCCAATTAGGTTGGCACCCACACACTTGTCTATCATTTGGAATTTCCAATCTATTTGTGTTGAAACATCAAATAATTTTATCTAAGAAAAAAAATGGAAAAACTTGTTACATAAAATAAAAAAAAATAAAAAAAGAACTGACTTTTGTTCAAACGGTAAGCATTCTTAAAGGAAATATTTGAATAATCAAATCTCAATTCTTAAAGGAAATATATGAAGAATGAAATATCAATTCTTAAAGGAAAGAATTTCTTCCAACCAACGGTAGGCTTTTTTTTAAAAAAAAAAAGGAATTTCTTCTATAATTGTAACTTGTAAGGAAAGAATTTGAATTTATCAAAGGAAATGATGACCTTCTTTCTAGAGGCGCAAAGGTAAGGCAACGGTGATCATCTTTGTAACTTAAACTTAGTTTTAAAAATCAAAGTTACTAGACTAATACCAAAAATTTTATATATATATTATGTATATTGAATCATAATCACTCCAAGTATTTAGTGGTTAGGTGTGTAGTCTTAAAGTTCTTATAATGTCTAAAGTTCAATCTCTCACCCACCCAACCCCCAAATTATTTTGTTATCAATTTTGGGCAATGAGTCGGGCTAATGGGCTGGGCTAACGGGCCGACCCACCAGGCGTCCATGAGTAAAGAAACCAACCCATAGCCTGTCCCATTGGGATACTGGGCTGCCTGCGGGCTTCAATGTTATCGGGCTGGGCTGCCCATTAGCCTTGGGGGCTAGCGGGCTACTGGGCCAGCCCATGGGTCATGGGCTATTTGATGACCCTTAAGCAGCTCAATTCCTTACTGTGTTGTCACAATCCAGGGAAATGCTAGCCCGATATATACTATATTAATATGGTATAAACCCAAAATGCTTGTCATAATCAAAATTCCCTTACTGGTGTTAAGCTATTATGTACTGTATACTCACAAGTCACAACAAAGCAAGAGGACTAGGATAAGGGAATTTAAAACGATTTCTTTATTCTTCTGAGGCACAAATGAGCTAGACTGGAATGTGGCTGTCTGGTTTGGTGCTTTGGACAATGATTTTGCTGATTATGTAGATGAAAGCAGTGTGCCAATACCTCAATTTACTATCACCAAGGACTCGTGCTATGTCAAAGAGAAACCAATCGACTTCAAGGTGAATGCAATTGGATATTAGAAACATAGGACAAAATGGAGAAGCTACACCTTTTACAATTGCATAGCTCATAGTACCAACATGCAAGACATATAAGTTGGTCTTGTTTTCTTGGAAGAGGGGAAGGTGGGGAGGAATGCAAACCATTGTTAATGCAAATACAACTGCAATTTCCTAAATGAATTTGGTACTAAGTCTCTGCTCCAGTCTAGCATCTACATTGCCAAACCGCTTTCCCGTGAAAGATCCATGGTTTGTGTTCCATAAGAGTTAGACTAGAGATGCGGAGGGAAGTACCTGCTTGTTTGATATGAAACATTTGGGGGAGAGAGAAATGGGATGCTTTCAAGGAGATGAGGGTGAATCACCTTTACATGTGTTAAAAGATGCTAACTTCTTGCAAATCACTCTGTCGAGGTGACATGTTGTGATTGGTGTACAATAAAGATAATGTTAACGAGAACTCAAGCAAAAAATATCATCACCAATCACAACTTGCCATAATCACCAAAGTGTGAAATTTTGTGTGAAGTCACTCATATGTTTAGTGCTTCACTTGTATACTTCACCAAGACATTAAACTAAATTATAAACAGGCTGCCATATTGACAATGTAGTTTGCGTTTGGATATCGCTTATTTTGCTGAAAACTGAAAATAATAAAATAATAATAATAAAAAAGTTACTGTTTGAGCTTTGGTCACTATTCATAAACCTGATTGCATTGTTCATGTCCTATGAACAGTGCTAAGGCTGTCCACCAGAACTAGTACCTGACCAACCCGAGGTGAACCATCCGACCCGTACCCAAAATCGGCCGACCCGACACCGGTGATGGTCAGCAACGGGTTTTAACCTCCAAAAACCGAGACCAGCGGGTCGGTTGGGTCTACTCTTCAAAATCTGATTCCAACCGATCCGACTGCCTATATATCGAAAACACCCATCGATTTTCTCAGGTATAAGGATTTCCGATCATTTCTCGACAGAATCGTTGAGATCCGACGAGATCTCTTCGAGAACTCGTCGTGATCTCTTCAAGATTTGGTGAGAAAAGAAATTTACTCGACAGATTTGGTGAGGATTTCCGATCATTTCTCGACAGCTCCATTGAGATCCGACAAGATCTCTTCAAGAACTCGTTAAGATCTCTTCAAAATTTGCTCGATCCGAGCATGTTTCAACCAGATCTAGCAGATTTCGGCCAATTTCGGCTAGTTCTGGCCTGATTTTGGCTTCCCCAAGTCCGACTGACCACCGACCAATTAGTACTCGATATTCGAGTCGCCCGAACCTACTCATCTAACAGTTAGCGGCAGGTCTGGATGCTGAGACCCGATATGATCAGGTCGGTTCCGGGTTGGGCACAAACCCGACTTGAACTGATCCGTGGACAGGCCTAAACAGTGCAATAGGCGCTGGACTTAAAACAAAAAATAATAATAAAAAATAAATAAATAAAATGCAAACTTGAAAAACGCAGACACTAAATCCAAACAAACACATAATGTCTGCGAGCAAGCACACAAATAGTACAAGACTGACATTCAAAAGTGGCATTTTCTACATATGTCTGAGGACTGTCAATCCAAAACCAATGCCAAGAAAATTTGCAATCGCAATTCCAAAAATGCCAGCAAGAATTGCAGGAACGATCAATGAGCCCCATCCTTCGGCTGTGGCCATTCCACATGCTGTTGTAGGGCCTCCAATATTGGCATTTGATGCCAAACGTAACAGCTTCAAGTCAAAGTGAAACAGTTTTCCAAGTCCAAGGATCACAGCAAGATGAACAGTGAGTTGAACGAGAGCAAACATGAAAATGCTAGGTGCTATATTGATGACATTCCATATGCTCCCACTAGCACCCACCGCAGCGAAAAATATCTGCCAAGTAAACCACCTTGAGTTACACGTTTCAGATCATAAATACTTATTACATCACAAGATAATTAAACGGGGTCCTTCATAGAAGGTTCAGATCAATCCTAGGATTTGCAAGCACATTAGTCTTGTCTTTTTTTGTAAGTTCAGAAAGTGTGGTCCAAACATGTTCAGGACACGTCTATTTTCAGAAGAATAAAACAGATTGAATGAACAGATCAGATTAGATATAGGTGGCGGGAATTGGCTTAATGTGAACCATTATTAGTACTTTTATAAGATAGGGGGAAACAAAAACAAGATAAATGATAACCAATAAACTGAACATGTAGAAACTAGAAAAGAAAACAAATTAATTAAGGGTTTAATGTTTGATGATTATAGCATTCACACGATGCTTTTTTTTGCATAAATAGATCATATCCTGCAAACAAATGAGAAGAATTGGATTTGCAGCATGAAAGCTCAACAGGTTTGTTTATGCGTTCCACGGTCACCACAATATGCTAGATAAGAATCTTTTTCTTTTTTTTTTTTCCTTTTCAACTCAGAATCTGGGTTTCACTACTATTTCTGCTTTCATAAAAAATGTAACTAGAAATGTAATTGTCATTGTAATTGACAACACCACTTAAATTTTCCAATTGAGAAAAAAATCTATTTTAATTTTCTAAATATAGTTAAATAAAATATAAAATAGAAAAAAAAATAAATAGATAATTAGTCTATCTATATATAAGAGGAGATTATATGAAAAATCTAACCGATTCTTTCCTTTCCTTGGGTTTATGGTCATCCGCCGGGAGTTTCGGGTTTAATACCGATATTTTAGCAACAAATCCAATAAAACGTTGAACATAGTAAAATAAGAAATTGAAAGATTTTGTTGAAATTGTTCTTTTGGAAATTTCCCGAAAAGCTAATCATAGGTTCTTCTCTCCGTCAGAACAAAAGGGCTGTTATGCTCATTACATATTGATTTGACCCCATAAGTGGGCCCACCGCCCTATAGCATGTTGCCGCTGGAAGCATAATCCCGTATTTCTTCTATAGAATCTCCTAATTGTTCCAGAGCAACTAAGATGAACCCATATATATATATATATATATATATATATATATCAGCATAATCTGTCTACGTGTCTGTGCATGTGAGCAAGATGCAAATGCTAAGTACCCAAATCCAAAAATATACCTGCATAAGCATTCACACCATAAAGCAATAATTCCATGTCAGAGGAGCATTTCATTATGATGTAAATTGACTTAACCGGAAATACTTCAATTACCTGCATCAAAACCAGGGCATTAATAGTTTCACCAGCAGATGAAAGGAAACCAAATTGTGTTGGGAAAACAGTTGCTAAGATGACAACAATATCAGTTATTGCTGGAAGGGTGCCTCCTTGAATTCCGCATATGTTTGTGAGATAAGTTGAAGTCTTACATATCAGAAAGGATATAGCAACAGCAGTTACAGCCTGTAGCACAGGGAGTTTCTCTCCAGAATCAGACTCCACATCCACAGAAACATCTGCCAATTACGGGTTTGATAACAAGATTAAGGACATATTGTGTTACCTGTATTTCTCAAAATCAATATTAAACTGATGACAACACTTGATTGAAATAGTTAGTTAACATATAATATTTACACTTTTCATGCTTAAATCGAAATTAATATAACTAATTGGAAAAACCATATTTTCTATTCTTACAATGATGTGTAACTACTGGAAGCTGTAGTACAACAAATAAAGTAACAAACTAAGTTATTTCAAGAGAAAAGGACACAAGGTGAAGTTACCCAGAGCTAGTTGATGATATAATGCTGTTAGGAATCTGACATCATTTGAAAGTACTACGAACAAAAATGATTTTTATCACTGAAATAACATGATATCTCCTTACATTTGTTACAAGAGCTCACTCCAGAAGCAATATTCAATAACCTTTCCTGACAACTTACATCCACCAATATAAATACCCATGAGAGCAGCAGCTATCTTCCAATTATCCTGTCCAAGTGATCGCATTGGCACCAACCGAAATGCCACAACAGTGCCAACTATAGTTGCAACTGTCAATGAAAAAATAAATGAAAGTAACTAAAAGAAAACCAATACCATAGAAAGGTTGATTTGATACTCTATTCATTGAAAAGAATGCACATTCCTATGTGTTACTGAGTACAACACAAGCATTTGTTTTCCATCTTTTGATAGATTCTGTTATTGAGCATAAACAACAGATACAGAATTCTTTAAGCATCTTTTTTACCATAAATTTTAATAATTTGTACAAAAACAAATCTTAAGGTGATCAAATGTAGTTGTGAAACAATTCAGGAAACAAAACAAATTAACTTTTAACACTATTAAGGCAACAGCCAGAAGTAGATTTAGTAGAATGCCGACCCTTAGCAACTTTATAATGTTAAGTACAATACCCGATCAAAGCAAAAAAACTAACAGCAATGTCCCAGTAGACCGTATGACACGGTGCAGGTCTACTCTAAACAACAGCAATGGAACAGTTAAAGGAAGCATAAACTCCATGATAATTGCATATGCCCGCGCTTCATATGGAATAATGCCAATATTACTTGCTGCAAGGCCAACCAATGTGCTCACCAGGGCAGCACTTACCATGCTCCCTATCTTGGTCTTCTCTGACCTTAGCACCCAGAAACATATTCATGTCATTTATCCTCTATTAAGATGCCAAGAAAAGTCCTATCCAAAAATTAATACAAAAAGAGAACATTTTACAACATTTTTCACACAAATGCAGACATGGCCTATTGAGATTGTAATTGGAGAACATTGCCTTCACCTTAGTCCACTAGTGACACCACTTATATAATGCACTAATCACAACTGGTCATATCAGCCATTGTGAAAAATGTTGTGTACTTTTCAATCTACAATGATTTTCAAGAGTTTCCCACACTCACACACACAAAAAAAAGGGAGAGAGACAATCTTTCTAGGAATGTCATAAATTGTTAATTATGTATCCATTAAAAAAAAAATTTAAAAAGACTATTTTCAAAAGGTAAATTTGATCCCTGAACAAAATGGACCCAACTTCTTGGATCACAGTTAAAGATCAAAAACCACCAAGGTAACATCTATGATGTCTAATTCTATGTTGGGTTATTCTTAAATTATTCAACAAAAAATTGTAAAAGAACCATAATTAAGAAAGCTATTTGAGAGCCACTTCATTAAAAAAAATCCCCAGAAAAATGTATTTTCGTTCCACATTTTGGTTTCTTCATTACCAAAGAAAGTCTAGGCAGAAGCCAAACATGTCCTTAATTTACGAATTATAATTGCATGTCCCAAAAAAAAAAAAAAAAAAGAAACATAGACACTGAAGGAGAGTAGGTACCACAGACCAAAAGCACCAGTGGCAAAGAGAGCAGCCCATGTGCCCCAATGGTCGTCCGGAGATATAATAGGATACCTCAGCTGTGACCTTAGCTTCACAGATCGAGTCAAGTCACGGTTCTTGTCTGCAGGTAAAACCAACGGTGACAAAAATGCTTTCTCTGTTGTTTGAGAATGAGAATTACTATTATGGGAACAGAGAGTGAGAGCGAGTTTGTCATGATGGCGGGAAGCGAGGTGGAGCAACGGGATTGGGGGTGATGGAGAGAGTGGGGTGAGGATTGATGGTACTGTGAGTGTGAATGCTTGCTGTATGGCTTACACTTCATAGTCAGCGAGTTATCGACGAGTTTTTTTTGGTTTGAGAATTTGGGTTTTACCATAGATTTTTCATCTTCTCTTTGTCGAGTTTCGATTCCTTTTACAGTTGCTCACGTGGTATAGTTGGGTGGGGAGGATGTGCAAAAGCAAAAAGTCATAATAATAATAAAAAGTTAAAAAGGTTAAAAAATATTTATGCAAAATTAATGGGGGTGTTTGGTTTGTGTTTTCAAACAGTTATTTTCAGTTTTTAAATAATATTATACTTATTTTTATACATTTGTTTATCCACACGTATTTTTATAAATATTTTTAAATAATAATTTTTAGTTTTTAAACACATATATCAAACAAACCCTAAAAGTCAACTTCTTAATTTTTAATTTGGACTCTTGAAAGTGTTATTGTACTTTAATTTAAATCCATAAAATTTTATCGAGGATAAGTGTAATATCCTAGCATCTCATGTGAAACTCAATGCCATCTTAGTTGAGAGAGTTAAGAAGTAAGAACCGAATATTTTTTACCATTTGTTTAAGATGTGATTCAAGCAATGTCTTTAGGTGTCTAATGAATTATAAAAATGTGTCCCTAAACTTATTGTATTCTACCATGAAATCTTAACCTTAGATTTAGTTTGATTTTAACTTTTAAAGTAGTTATGCAAAGGAACTCAATTTGTATTCCTTGTTATAAAGAAGATATCTCATGCCCTTCCTTTTTAAATAATAATAATAATAATAATAACTACTAGCCTTAGAGAAAGAGAGACAAAAAGAAAGACAAAGGAAAAGAGAGAGTAATATAATAAAATTTATTAAAAACAAACGGTATATTCATACTTTTTTAATTGAGTTTTGAGTGGGAATTTACGAATAGATGTGCAGGATTTAATTTGTTTTTTAGAATTTGAAGAAAGAGAAAAAATATTAAAGATAGAGAGACATGTAAAATGAAGTAGTTGTTTGTTATTGAGAGTATAAAAGTTAATGGGAACGTAGGAATAGATATGTTTAAGAAAAAAAAGGAAAAAAAAAACATGTACAAAACTTTAATTTAGGATTTTTTAAATTAGTAATTTTACATGTCTACTCTATCATTTAAACTTTCTAAACAAGTGTATTTGAAAGTATATAGGGCATCTAAAAGTAGAATTTCCAATAAAAGAAACCCCTTAAATGATAGTATAGATATAGGTATAGACTAGATAATAATAATAATAATAATAATAATAATAATAATAAGTAGTAGTATTGTTTAATTAAAAAGAAGAAGAAGCAGAAGTAGGGCCAGGCCCATCTACCTTCTTCGCCTCAAGAACCTGAGCTGGGGGAGTAACAAGGTGCCTAACAAAAAGAGGCCCAGGAAGCTAAAGTATGGGCCATACAATTTGTTGATCTAAAAACATAGGAGAATGAACAAAAATTAAAACAAGCAGCGAATGAGCTGAGTCGGTGATATTGGAAGAAATGGACCAATGAGTTCGGAATTTGGGGTCCATGACACTGAGCCTTCAGAAATGATATGGTCCAAATTACTGTCCAAATTTTTGGACACGTTTCACAATCTAACTAGGTTCAGTGCCACTGGACACTAAACCCAAACTATTCCCTCTATATAAAACCTTTTCATGAGCAAGAATCTACTTTTCAAGAAAAAAATCTTTTTGCAAAATCTATAATAATGTGCTGATAATGATATGCATAATCTCACCATTCACCAATCACCAATCACCAAGGATGTTGAACCATGAGATACTAATTCTTCTAAACTTTGAAATGAATGCTTTGCTAATGTGCTAGCTCTCTTGTATACTAGACTCATCACACGCGTTTTGCGTGTGCAATAATTCTCATTTTTTTTATTTATTTTTTTGATTTAGTGTTATAATGTTTAAAAGTGATATATAAATAATTGTGTGTATTTTGTTTTTTACATAAAGATAACTTAACATGAAATAATATTTAAAAATGAGATAAAGATAGTGTCTAAAGTTTTAAGCCGAATAAAGAAGATAAAGAAAAATGCCTAAAACTTAGGAACAGTAAATTACTCTTTTAACCAATTTGTGTTTTTTAATTTGAAATTGTTTAACAAAATATAAGGGTATTTTAGAAAGTTTAAGAATTTGTGTGAGGGTATTTTAATATGCAAAAAGTTGGAACCCAAACAGAGAATCCTGATATTAATAGTGTATATATATATATATATATATATATACACACACACACACACTATATTGATATATATATATAAAAAGATTCTCCTCTTTCAACTGGATTTTTATGTGATTCAAAAATAGCATAATTAATGAAGGGTACTTCATTTAGAAATGAGTCATAAATGTCAAATAACAAATTCGGAGTTTGTTTTAGGCCATACAAGCTCTTTCTCAATTTACAAACTAAATTCTCTTGTCCCTAAACAATGAACCCTTCTGACTGAATCATGTAAATGTCTTCCTCCAAGTCACCATGAAGGAATGTCGTCTTCACATCTAGCTGCTCAGGATGTAAGTTTTCTACATCCACCATTCGCAGTACCAGCTTAATTGTTGACATCTTCACAACTGGAAAAAATATTTCTGAGTAGTTAATGCCCTTCTTCTGTTGCAACCCTTTAACAATTAATCTAGCCTTGTAATATTTGCTACCATCATGCTTATTCTTTATTCTATATACCAACTTGTTGTGTAAAGCCGTTTTTCCTACTGACAATCCAGTTAGTTCCCATGTCTAATTCCCCAACAAGGAATCCATCTCATCCTTCATAGCTAACTCTCGCTTGCTTGAATTCTCATCTTGCAAGGCTTCATCATAATGCTCTGGCTCACCACCAACAGTTAACAGGAGGTAATTTAGAGCGGATAAATAACGTTGTGGAGGTCTAATGGTCCTAGAATTTCTGCAGACTTCAGCTATAGGAGTACTCTGATCTACTTGTGAATCTACATTCTCCTTATCTTCTTCACCCATTTTCTAGACAATACTTTTAGTCAATTCATCTAAGTTGACAAACTCAAATTTATTTTGATCTGTCTCTGTAATATCTAGCACTACAGTTGACATGTCCTTATACATAACATGTTCATTAAATATCACATTTCTACTTTTGATGATTTTCCTGTTTTGTTCATCACAAAACCTATAGCCAAATTTCTCATCACTATAGCCAATGAAAAAACATATTTTAAACTTTGCATCAAGTTTACTACAAGCATTAAAATCAATATGAACATAAGAAACACAATCAAAAACTTTTAAATGTGAAAATTTTACCTCTTTAGCTCTCCAAACCTCCTCAAGAAGTCTAAACTTCATGGGAACTGATGGTCCTTGGTTTGTCAAGTAAGCTGCAGTGCTAACAAGATCAGTCCAGAAAATTTTTGGTAGTCCAGCATGCAACCTCATACTCCTAGCATGCTCATTGAGAGTCATGTTCATGTGCTCAGCCACATTATTATGCTATGGTGTCCTAGGAATAATCTTCTCCATCCTAATTCCTTGTGCAACACAATACTCACTGAACCCTCCATCTATGTACTCTCCTCCATAATTTGATCTCAAACATTTTACTTTCAAACCTATTTCTATCTCAACCATGGTCTTCCACTTTTTAAAAGTTTCAAATACATCAGATTTATTTTTTAGAAAATAAACTCATACCTTTCTGCTTAAGTCATCAATGAAAGTAATGTAGTACCTTGAACCTCCAAGGGATGCAACCAGAGAAGGCCCCCACAAATCAGTGTGACTAACTCCAATTTTTCAACTTTCGGTGTCCTGCCAGTTTTTAAGAAGCTCACCTTTTTTTGCTTTCCTAAGATGCAGCTTTCACACATGTCAAAATCAATGGATTTCAATTCTGGTAGTTTTTCTCTTGACAGTCGCATCTTTATCCCTTTCTCACTCACGTGACCAAGTCTGCAGTGTCATAGGCTTGTATTAGTACTTGCTTCAGCAACTACAATTGTGTCTCTTGGACTTGAGGTCATATATAGAGTATCGGTCTTCTTTCCATGAGCCAATACTCTGGCTCCCTCTGTAACCTTCCAAGTACCACCAACAAATAGTATTACATGCCCTTCATCATCGAGTTGTCCAACAGAAATCAAATTCCTCCTCAGGTCAAGAATATGTCGAACCTTCTCCAGTAACCAAACAAACCCATTGGGCAACAATATCCGAACATCTCCCATACCCACAACATCCAAGGCTGCACCATCAGCCAAATACACCTTACCAAAATCACCTGCAACATAATTCTATATGATTTCTCGGTGTGGAGTGGTATGAAATGAAGCTCTTAAGTCTAAAACTCAATCATCAAGTGGACTATCTACCTTAAGAAGTAATGCATCATATACCTCTTCTGTGACCTGTTTTCCTATAGTTCCAGCATTGTACTTGTTGGCCTAATTTAGATTTACTTCTATTTTGATTAGAATTCCTAGATTTTGATCTGCCCCGATTAGAATTTCTATCATTACCTCTGCCTCTTGTCTCAAGGTTTAAGGCAAAACTAGATCCTGAGGTTTCATTTGCATCTCTTCTGCGAATCTCCTTAGCCAGAATTAAATCTCGTATGTTATTGTACTTCAAGTTTTCTTTTCCTATGGAACTGCTTACTGCCATCCTCATTGCCTCCCAACTATTTGGCAAAGAAGCCAAAACAATCAGTGCACGGATCTCATCATCAAAATCAATTTCTACAGACGACAATTGATTTGTGATAGTGTTAAATTCATTCAAATTTTGTGCTACTGATGTGTTCTCTATCATCTTCAAATTGAACAGTTTCTTGATTAAATGTACCTTGTTGTTTGTTGACGGCTTTTCATATATATTAGACATAGCCTTCATCAGATCTGCTGTGGTCTTCTCCTTTACAACATTGTGTGTAATAGACCTAGACAACGTTAACTTGATAACTCTCGGTATCTGTTTGTCAAGAAGAGCTCATTCCTCATCCTTCATAATCGCAAGTTTTTTCTCCAAAAGAGGCAAATGCAATTTCTTCTCATAGAAATAATCTTCAATCTACATCCTCCAATACGCAAAGTCTGTGCCATCGAACTTTTCTATTCCGGACGCCTTTCTTGCTTCCTCTGCCATTGCTCCCACTCAAACCTAATGCTCGGCTCCAATACCAGTTGTAGAGAATTAACACAAAATTCTCAAACTTTGAGAAACAAAAAATAGAAAAAACTCATGCTAAAAAAAAATAATCACACACACAAGACAGTGGTTACGTGATTCAGCAATTTGCTTATGCCCACGGAGTTGCAGGGATTTCATTATTATCATAGAAAAATACAAAGTACAGCTACAGTTTTTTCACTCTCTCACAAACAACGACAAACGAAAACCCTAATCACTAAAACAACGTTTTTCTATATCCTGCACAACATTAGTCAATATTATTCGGGTCGGGTCTGGTCGGGTCGTCAACCGAATCAAACACAACTAGGCTCCACAAAAGGCCAACATGTCTCATATGAACTAAAATGAGAAATAAATGTGAATGCTACCAAGTGCTCAAATAATGTAGTAATTCAATGCAATGCAATATGAACTTAGACTCAAATAATGTAGTAATTCAATGCAATGCGCATCATTATGAGACTAAAAAAGCTCCCAATAACCAAAGCATTTCCAAATGCACCCAATCCAAAGAGACCTTTTAACTTGTGGTTACCCTTCACTCTAGCAAGTAGCATCTACATTGCCAAACCTCTTTTCCATGAAAAATCAATGGTCTGTGTTACAATATTGCTCGAAGGTAGGTTCCAATGGAGTTAGACTAGAGATGCATGTGGTTTGGAGGGCAGCACTTGCTTTTTGATATGAAACGTTTGTGGAGAAAGAAATGGGATGCTTCCAAGGAGATGAAGGCAAACTTTTTCTTCATGTGAGTAAACTTATACAAATTAGTCGTAAATCAACACATTGCATGGAAATAAATAATTATTTTGTAATTGTAATATAATGTATAATTTTTTTTCTCTAAAATTTGTTGAAGATAATTTATTCTCCCTAAAAATTGAACAATTTCCATTCAGTCCAGTTAGGTCTACTTCGATCTCATTTAGTCCACTTTGCTCCACTCAGTCCATTTTGGTCCTCGACGGTCCATTTTGGACTAATTGAGTCTTAAATTGATTCTTTTTATATGTTGGGTTGAGAAATATGAAATTTTATTATATTCGGGCTGAAATGTTTAGTTTTGAGTTAAAAAATACAAATAAAATAGACATTAGAAATTAGAAATATGAGCCCTAAAAATGCATTAAAAATTATTAATATTCAAAAGTCTTCTTCAGTCCTATTTGGTCCATTTTGTCCTCTTCAATTCTCTTCGGTCCTATTTGGTTCATTTTGTTCTCTTCGATTCTCTTCGGTCCTATTTGGTTCATTTTGTTCTCTTCCGTCTACTTAGGTTCTGTTCGGTCCATTTTAGTCTTATTTGGTCCAGTCAGTTCACATTGGTTTTATTATGTCCACTTTAATCTTATTTTGTCCACATTGGTCCTATTTGGTCCATTCTGTCTACTTCGATCCTATTTAGTCGACATTGATCCTATTCAATCCATGTTGGTCCTATTTGTTCCTATTCAGTCTATTATGTCCACTTTGATCCTAATCTATCCATTTGTTCTTATTCAGTCTCCCTTGATCATTTTCAGTCCACATTGGTCCGTTCTATTCTATTCGGTCTTATGCAGTCCAAAGTCTCCTCATTGCCATTGTTATTGTCAAGATAGTTGGAGAAGGAAGATGTATCATCATCGCCATTGTCAAGCAAAATCTCCTCTGGAGAGCGAGGCTTGTCTACTTAGGAGTGGACTTTCTCTTTTCTCTTTTTGAAGTGAAGGATCAGAAATATGCACTTAAATTTTTATTTCTTGTTATAAAGAAGATATCTCATGTCCTTTCATTTAAAATAATAATAATACAAATAACTAGCCTCATCGAAGTGTGAGATGTGGTTTTATTTTTTTTATTTCTTTTTTGTGGAGTAATTAGAGAATGAGAGACGAAGAGAAAGACAAAAGGAAAGAGAAAAAAAATATAATGAAATTTATTAAAAACATAAGGTATATTCATAATTTTTTTTTTTTAGAGAAACAAACACACACACACAAGGGAGAGGGAAATGAGTTCTAACATCATACTTTCTTAATTGAGTTTTGAGTGATTGCATTTCTTTGAAATTATTGGGAATTTGGAAATAGATGTGCAGGATTTGATTTGTTTTTTTGAATTTGAAGAAGAAAGAGAAAAGATGGAGAGACCTGTAAAATAAAGTAACTAGTTGTTTTTGGGAGTATAATGTTAATCAAAACGTAAAACTTTGATTTATGATTTAATTAAAAAGAAGAAAGAAGTAGGGCCAGGCCCATCTACGCTCTCCGCCTCAAGAACCTGAGCTGGAAGAGTGACAAGGGACCCAATATAGGATCAAAAAGAGGCCCAGGAAGCTAAAGCATGGGCCATACAATTAGAAGATCTAAGAACATGGGAGAATGAACAAAAATTGAAACAAGCAGCGCAGATGAGTTGATGTCGGCGATATTGGAAAAATGGACCAATGAGTTCAGTATTTGGGGTCCATGACATTGAGCCTCCAAAAATGATAATGGTCCAAATTTACTGCCAATGACCTTTCTATATATAACTTTTCATGAGCAAGAATCTTCTTTTAGAGGGAAAAAAAAAACGTTTTGCAAAATTTATAATTATGTGCTGATATGCATAATTCCACTATTCACCAAGGATGTTAAACCATGAGATACTAATGTGGCGTTTAGTACGGGGTAATGTTTTAGGATTCTTAGGAATGTTTAAATATTTCCATTTTTGGTTACAAATCACGCTAGGGAATCAGATGCCAAGGAAATCTGAATCCCCCTCTTAAACCCCTCTCAGTAGGAATGTAGATTCCCTTTAAAACAGGTAGGAATCCAGATTCCCAAGCTTAAACGAAATTGTATTTTTTATAAATTGACAATTTTAACTCTTTTTTTTTATCATTTAAGCAATTAAGATAGAATATAAAACAAATTATTATGGATTAAAACAAATCATTTAAAAATTATAATTAAGAATAAAAGCATTTGAGAATTTAAATAGTTATTTTGTATTATACCTGTCATTTTGAAATGTTAGACTATAATTTTAACGAATTTGTCATAATAAATAGTTTATATTTGGTTTTTCATTATTTATTTAGAGAAAGATTTTTTTTTAAAGACCTTGGTAGTTCACATTCAAATCTAAGGATAGAATGGAAAAAATAAATAATTCATTTAAGATTTCTGGGAATAAACTAAACAATATCATTTCACATTCCTAGGAATCTTAAGAGATTTTCAATGAAACCAAACATAGGAATAGCTACACTCTTAGGAATCACATTCGAATCTGGATGCCAAGAGTAATGTAGATTCTCCCTTACCAAACGCCACATAATAGTTTCTTTTAAACTCTAAAATGAGGGTTTTGCTAATGTGCTGGCTCTCTTATTACATGATACTCAGTATATATATATATATATATATATATATATATATATATATATATAGACACACACATACACCATAATCGGACGACTAATTTGAACATATCTAAGAATATTTTTTTTTTTTAAATGTACACCATCGCTCCATGAAACATATGTAACATGTTACATTAAATTTAAATTATTATATAAGTGTAGAATTGTAACATTTTTTTTTTCTTTTCAAATATAAGTATAATATCTATATTATTGAAACTTGAATTTTAAGCTAATCTTGTGAATATTTATCATTTTTATTGCTTTTATTTTAAGGTTGATATCTCTAATTTTGAATGCATATATTGTTTGTATTTTTAACCTAAAACTAAAGAGTTTGGTCCAAATAGAATATTTATACTTTTCAACCCAGAAATTAAGGGGGGAAAAATTTAGTCCAAAACTGAAAAGGCAACCTACAAAAAAGAATTAATTTAAGGCTCAATTATTCCAAAATGGAACAAATGGACCTAAGTAGACTAAAATGGATCACATGGACCAAAGTAGACCGTAATGAACCGAAGAGGACGAAATGGACTGAAGTAGACCAAATTAAATCGAAATAGATCAAATAGACCAAAATGAACCAAAGTGAACTAAAATGCTAAGTTGATGTGATTTAAGTTATTTAACAGAAGCATAGCAATAATAAATGTTAAATTTCAACTTTTAGATATTGCATAGATATAGATGAAGCTTACATTGGTTACAAATCATGCCCGTTTTGACATTCAAAACAAAAAGATTTTACATGAATTTTAACATTGTCACGCCAACCGTAATGCCAAGAAAAGCTACAATGGGAATTAGGGGTGTTCGCGGTGCAGTGCGGTGCGGTGCGGTTTTGGGCCATTTTTAGCACCGCACTTTGCGGTGCGGTTTAGCTAAAACCATAACTGCACCGCACCTTATTTTTGCGGTCACATGTGCGGTGTGGTGCGGTGCGGTGCGGTGCGGTGCGGTTTGGTTTAAAGTTTAGCCAAAACCATAACCGCACCGCACCTTATTTTTGCCGTCACATATGCGGTGCGGTGTATAGCGGTTTGAATGATTTGAAATTGGTATATTTTTTAAAATTTGGGCTTTTTCTACCCAGCCCAAAACTAATTTTTTCTTTTGTTTTAGTCCAAGTTTTAAACTATTAAACTAGTTTTTCTTTATTTTGGATTGTCTTTCCTAATCAACACTTGCTAGGATTATCAAACTTTTTTTTTAACTAGGGTTATTAAACTATTAATAATATATTTAATATTAAAAATAATTAAAAAAATATTAATATATAGAGACGGTGCGGTGCGGTGCGGTTTGTGCGGTTTTCTTATTATAAAACCGCAAACCGCACCGCACCATGCAGTGTGGTGCGGTGCGGTGTAAAATTACTTGCGGTGCGGTGCGGTTATGTCATTTTGCGGGCGGTTTTGGTGCGGTTTTTGCAGTTTGTGCGGTTTATGCGGTTTGGTGAACACCCCTAATGGGAATCCCAAAAATGCCTACAAGAATGCCAGGAACAACCATAGCCGTGTTTAAAAAAAATGCAGCCATAGACCCCTCAGGCCTATAGTCATAGGTTTTAGACCACAGTTGAAAACGCGGCCTAAAAAAACGCGGCTATAGGCCAAATTGGGCTATAGCCACATTTTTCTGAGCTATAGCCGCATTTTAAGAACGTGGCCATAGAACCTTTTTTTTTTTGTAGTGACTCCACCCTTTTTCTGACTCTAAAGGTATCTAGTTTAATCTATATCTACTATACTTCAGTTTTATAGTAGATATAGATTAAACTAGATACCTTTAGTCAGAAACCCTATTCACCTTTAAAATTATAAGTTGTTTCTCACTCAAATAACAGTAAGGATTTCAAGAAAAGGAGACTTGAAGATTCTTGAGGTAAGCACCCCGAAGTCCTTTTTTTTTCTATTAATCTGATCTAATGATCTAAAATAATTGGACCCTAGAATTGCATTGAATTTTTTTGTCGATTTTTTTTTCACATGATCTATTTTTTGACCTTTAGTTATTGTATTAATCCATAATCATAAATAAAAAAAAATTAAAAGAAAAAAAAAAAAAAAAAAACTGAAGTCTATTTGAAAAAGAAAAATCAGTGAAGTCATAGACTCATAGTTACTTTTCACGTACAATACTCCTTTTTATTTATTTGTTTATTTAATTTTAATATATGAAAACTTCTTACATACAATACAACAAAGAAAAAAATGTAGCTAGCACACTACATTACACACCCAACAGAAAGAAAAAAGAGTAAATAAATAAAAGAAGAAAAAGAAAAAGAAGTTGAAGCTTGAAAAGGGCAGTGTGAAAAATCTATTCATATTGGTAGAGATCTTTCAAACTAGTTAATTCAATTCCTAATGTCCCCTCACCACTCTCCTCATTCCATAGTTCTTCATGAACCAATTACGATTCCTTGCAGTTGCAGTAACAATGTGCCCAATAGCCGCTCCAAAAACTAGTCCAAATCCATACCCAATGACAATACTTTTCCAACCAATTTGAAATGGAAACCCTGAATCTTGACTCTCTTCAGAGGTTGAAGGTGGTAAAGCCTCAGAATTCTCACATTTTTTTTGTCAATGGCCTTCCACATAATTTTGAACTTCCTTCAAATGACCTACTTTGAAATGTGTCAGATTGTTTCCCTTTTGGAATAGGTCCCACGAGATGGTTATGAGAAACATCGAAGTATTTCAAGAAAGTAAGTTGCATTAGTTGTTGAGGAATCTCACCTGAGAGTTTATTTTGAGAAAGGTCCAATGATTCCAACTCTGCAAGGTTTCCTAAACTCGGTGGAATGTGGCCAATGAGAAAGTTATTAGAAATATTGAGCAAACGAAGGCCTTTTAAATTTCCAATGGCTTCCGAAATTTCTCCCGCAAATCTATTACTTCAGAAATCAAGAGCTATGAAAAATTCTTGGACTTTCCTATAAAGTATGTCTACTCCTTTGTTTGTCATTGCCATTGAGTAATTATACTTTATAATCCATATGTAACTTTGAGGACTTATCCGCATGTAACTTTGAGGACTTTTTTCCATAATGAAAGATGACTCCACTTGAATATATGCTAAGTGGTCTACACGATCAAACTTGGAAGAATTCCAATTTTGAAAGAGTATTAATGGCAACCTTCCAGTAAAATTGTTGTATGAAAGATCAAAAATTTGCAAACTAGTTAACTCATATTTTGCTTTAAGAATCCTAATTGGGCCATAGAATTTGTTTGAACGCAAAATGAGGATCTTCAAATTTGGAAGTTTTCCTAACCAAAAGGGGAAAGTATCATTGAACTGGTTGTTGCTGAGATCAAGGACCTTCAACATTATACACTTGGCCAAAAGATTTTGGTAACCACCCTTGAAATTTGTTTTGGCTGAAATTAATCACGATTAATTTGCTTCCCTTTGTCCATGTTTTTGGGATGCTTCCTTCAAATTTGTTCCTTTGTAGATCCAATGTGAACAAAGAATCACCAAAGTTGTGCAAGCATTGAGGAAGTGAACCACTTAAGTTGTTCTCCGACAAATCAAGGTGCTGAAGAGAACTCATGTTACAAAGCAACTCTGGAATTTTTCCAGTCAATGAATTGTTTGATACATGATATTCCAGGGTGGAGAATGATGGAATTGGAAGTGATCCTTGGAGCTTGTTAGACCTTAGGTCTAAAATGGCCAGACGAGTCCATGGAAGAAGGATTGGATGTTGACCAAGGCTTGTAAGAAAGTTGTAAGAAAGGCTGAGTACTCGTAGACTTTCTTTACTCATCTTACAAAACCATTCTGGTACTTGGCCATGAATGTTGTTTTCATTTAGGTCTAACCACTCCAATTCATCTTGATTTGTTTGGAAATCTGGAAACTTGCTTAAGTTGCACAAAGACAATCCTAATTGTTGAAACTTTTGAAGAGTTCTATTGGCACTGGTTTCACTAATAAGTAATGATAATTGATTATAAGATAGATGCAATATAGTTAACCTTTTGAGCTTAACAAACATGTCAAACTCCACAGTACCACTAAAGTAGTTCGTGGAAAGATCAAGAAATTCAAGATTCTTGAGTTGAATTATTGAGTTTGGAATCTGGCCTGCAAGGTCATTACCCGCAAGGTTCAAGAGAGTTAATTGTGTGAGGTTCATAAGACCAAAAGGAATCTGACCCCTATTTATGTTATTATATAGAGAAAGTTGAGTCAATTGTGTCAGGTTTGCAAGCTCAAAAGGGATTGGACCAATCAAGTTATTACCTTCAAGAACAAAAGTAGAAAGTTGAATGAGCTTACCAAGTGATGGTGGAATGAACCCATGCAATCCGCAATCTCTGAGACTAAGGGACGTTAAAGCAGACAAATTTGCCAAATTATTAGGCACTGTTGAGATTATGCTCACCCCACTCAAATCAAGCCTTTCTAGTAGGGTTAAATTTTCAACTAGACTTCTTAGGTTGGGCTTGTTGAGTTCCAACTTGTTTCTACTCAGATTAAGGGTTGACAAATTGGATAATTGTGAAACTTCTAATGGGATTTGACTAGTAAACGCAGGAAAACAGAGATCAAGATATGTTAGTTTTGATAGATTGGAAATTGTGGATGGGATTTGAGAGTAGTTGAAATGATTGTCAGCAAGATTAAGTCTTTGGAGATAAACAAGATGGAAAAGGCTACTGGTGTAGTCAATAGAACCGTATAGCCAGCTGCTACTGAGGTCAAGACCAATTACATGGCCCGTGAACTCATCACACTCTACCCCATCCCATGAGCAACAGTTACTGCTGTTTCCTTCTTGTAATGTCCAAGATGAAACCTTGGGATAAGCCCAAGGATCAGAGGAAGCAAACTTATTCATGATAAAGCTTTCCTTAAATTGTAACAAGTAAGACCTTTCATGAACATGGCAAAGAGGCTGCACAAACGTTGGGAGAAAAGAAAGCAAGTATAAGAATTTCAAATGATACAAAAAGGACGCCATTACTACTTAAGCCTAAATTAACTATGTTTTCTCTCTTTTATATAAGGATATGACATTACTATTTCTTTCTTTTTTTATTCATTAAAAAAAAATTGCAAGAGAATAGCTTTCCGGCTGAATCTTGCCTTTTATTGTAGTGATTGTTAGGTATCTCTCCAATGGGCAAATGTATATATTATTTCCTCGACAAAAATGCCAAACTCACTTATCTTTCTTTTTTTTTTTTTAAATAAAATATTCAAATCTCTTCGAGTATCTATTCTCTCCTTGGCAATAGTGCCAAACCCACTTGCTATTTTTCTTTTTTTATTATTATTAATAAAGCATCTAAATCTACTTACTATTTTTTCTCTTTGAATTTATATTATCTCCTCGACAATAGTGTCAAACCCACTTACTATTTTTTCTTCTTTTCTTTTGATTAATAAAATAGTCAAATCTCAAGTACCTTTGTAAAAGGTTTTGAATTCAAAATCTTATAAATATCATGAGGTTTTAGAAACTATTTAGCCAACCCTTAAGGAATAAACCACTTACCATTATCAGTCAAAAAATAAAAAAACCCCACTTACTATTAAAAAAACAGAGAAACTTCAATAAATTCTATTTGGGTTGGCTAATATATCATCATAGTTTTAGTTAACATTTGTAAAAAGTTTTCTTCCCCACTTCTTTAATCCACGTTTTACATATATACTGTGGCGAAGGTGCGTTAGGAAGCGAGCACTAGCGCATATTCTTATTTGATGAAGTTAATGACATGCATTCGTGAATGATGACATTTTGTGCTTAATCAAACTCTTATCATCAGCCTATGTTTATTTTAAAAGAAAAATCTAATTCTTGGTCTGGTCTTCCTAAATCCACCTGTATTAATTTGGATTTAGATTCTCTTCATTTCCAAGTGAAATGTACAGTGTCCATTTCATGGCTAGAATTTATTTCAAGGTTGAAATATTTGAGTAATGGGAACTGAAAACAGTGTCCAAATGGGTGGAGTTTAGGGAGTTGGGGTATTTTAAGTGATGAGTGATAAATGACGAAAATTGAGTAAGGAGTGATGAGTGATAAAAAAAAAAAAACCAAACAGCCCCTTAATAGCGATAGGAGAGTTAACAGGGCAATTTCTAAACTAACCTTAGTTTAAGCAAAGAAAAAGAATAAGGAAAACAGAAGAAAGAAGTGCATCTCAAAACAAAAGAAGCAGATGAATCCATGGGATTGGATTCCTACCTGCTGATAATCTTTCAAAGCAGATGTAAATTGAACTAATGCCAAGATGGATTCCTACCACGATAATCTTTCAAAGTCTATTATCAAATTATCATTACTAAGATAACAGAGAAGTATAAGTTTCTTTCATCTAATGGTACGTGATGTACACCTACCTCAAATCCATGCATCCGAGCCCAAGCCCTCTCTGTTTGGTTCAAGTAAACATAGGGTCGGCTCAACGAATTTTTGAGTCTAAAACAAAAACTTTAAGTGGAATATTTTCTTATATTAAAATATTAATTAAATAATATTTATTTAACTTTCGATATATATTTTTTCGTTTGAAAACTTGATATGCAAAATTAATAATACAAAGTAAACTATTCTAAAATTTTCAGTATAGTAACTTTTGCACTATTAATATTTGCTCAAAATATTTTTTTTATAGAAAATATAGGATAATTAAGAAAGAATACCCAAAAAATACAAATTATATAACATACTTAGCAAAATAAAAACGGCGCACATCGTGCCTAGCAAGGATAAAGCTAGCCATGCCACTTGGTGCTCTACCCCGAGTTCAAGATGATGCACAAGATAATTGAACATGTGAATATCCAACTTACTCATAAAAATGAATAGGCCTCGTCAATGGGCTGGGCTAGGCCTGCCTGGCCCATTTTTACTTGGCCCATGGGTCTTATGGGCTTGGCTTAGCGGGTTGTTGACTAGGCAATGCGCTGGGTCGGGCCGGGCTAGATGGAAAAACCCTAGCCCATGGCCTTACCCATGGGCAATGCCCATTTGGGCTTTAGCAGGCTGGGCTACTGAGGTGGGTTTAATGGGCTAGTAAGATATTAAAATAAGATTAATTAACTTGTATTGATAAAAATAAATAAGTACATTGAAATTTTCTTGAATATATTAGAGTGAAAATAGTTGCATCACTACAAAATGTGTACATCCCAACTAGGTTGGCACCCACACACTTGTCTATCATTTGGAATTTCCAATCTATTTGTGTTGAATCATCAAATAATTTTATCTAAGAAAAAAAATGGAAAAACTTGTTACATAAAAAAAAAAAAAAAAAAAAAAAAACTGACTTTTGTTCAAACGGTAAGCATTCTTAAAGGAAATATTTGAAGAATCAAATCTCAATTCTTAAAGGAAATATTTGAAGGATCAGATATCAATTCTTAAAGGAAATATATGAAGAATGAAATATCAATTCTTAAAGGAAAGAATTTCTTCCAACCAACGGTAAGCTTTTTAAAAAAAAAAAAAAAGAATTTCTTCTATAATTGTAACTTGTAAGGAAAGAATTGGAATTTATCAAAGGAAATGATGACCTTCTTTCTAGAGGCGCAAAGGTAGGGCAACGGTGATCATCTTAGTAACTTAAACTTAGTTTTAAAAATCAAAGTTACTAGACTAATACCAAAAATTATATATATATATATATATATATATATTTATTATGTATATTGTATCATAATCACTCCAAGTATTTAGTGGTTAGGTGTGTGGTCTTAAAGTTTTTATAATGTCTAAAGTTATTATAATGTCTAAAGTTCAATCTCTCACCCACCCAACCCCCAAATTATTTTGTTATCAATTTTGGGCAATGAGTCGGGCTAATGGGCTGGGCTAACGGGCCGGCCCACCGGGCGCCCATGAGTAAAGAAACCAACCCATAGCCTGTCCCATTAGGATACTGGGCTGCCTGCGGGCTTCAATATTATCGGGCTGGGCTGCCCATTAGCCTTGTGGGCTAGCGGGCTATTGGGGCAGCCCATGGGTCATGAGCTATTTGATGACCCTTAAATGAACGAGTTACAATCCAAAGAATTAAATAGGAAATTTAGTTCTAGCGAGGACTTATATCCACCATATTCCAAATATGTTATGAATGCTAATTGGAGCTTTCAAAATTAGTTTTTATGCCTAGACCCAAATGTCTCATATGAACTAAAATGAGAAATAAATGTGAACGCTACCAAGTGCTCAACTTAGACTCAAATAATGTAGTAATTCAGTGCAGTGCGCATCATGATGAGACTAAAAAAGCTCCCACTAACCAAAGCATTTCCAAATGCACCCAATCCAAAGAGACCTTTTAACTTGTGGTTACCATCCACTCTAGCAAGTAGCATCTACATTGCCAAACCTCTTTTCCATGAAAAATCCATGGTCTGTGTTAGGATTGCTCGAAGCTAGGTTCCAGTGGAGTTAGACTAGAGATGCATGTGATTTGGAGGGCAGTACCTACTTGTTTGATATGAAACATTTGGAGAGAGAGAAATGGGATGCTTTCAAGGAGATGAGGGCAAACTTTTCCTTCACATAATAGAAGCATATGAGTAAATTTATACAAACTAGTCGCAGACCCACACAATGCATGCGAATAAATAATTATTTTGTAATTATAATATAATGTATAATTTTTTCTCTAAAATTTATTAAAGTTAATTTATTCTCCCTAAAAATTAAAAAATTTCCATTCGGTCCAATTAGGTCTACTTCGAACCCATTCGGTCCAATTTGGTCCACTCAGACAATTTTGGACCTCCTTGGTCCATTTTAGACTAATTGGGCCTTAAATTTGATTCTTTTTGTAGGTTTCTTTTTCAAGTTTAGCTCCAAAAATATATTATAATTTTTGGGTTGAAAAATGTGAAATTTTATTATATTTAGGCTAAAATGTTTAGTTTTGAGTTAAAAACTACAAATAAAATAGACATTAAAAATTAGAAATATGAGCTCTAAAAATGCAATAAAAATGATAAATATTCAAAAGTCTCCTATTCGGTCCACTTCAGACCTATTTGGTCCATTTTTTCCTTTTTGGTTTACTTTGGTTCTATTTGGTCCATTTTGGTCCTGTCTAGTCCAATCAGTCCACATTGGTTTTATTAGGTCCACTTCAGTCTTATTTAGTCCATATTGGTCCTATTCAGTATATTTTGTCCACTTCGATCCTATTTAGTCAACATTGGTCCTATTCAGTTTACGTCGGCCCTATTTGTTCCTATTCGCATTATGTCCACTTTGGCCCTAATTCATCTATTTGTTCTTATTCGGTCTCCCACGATCCTTTTCAGTCCACATTTGTCCACTATATTCTATTCGATCTACTTCGGTCCTATATGATCCAAATTCTCCTCATTGCCATTGTCATTGTCAAGACAGTCAGAGAAGGAAGATGTATCATCATCGCCATTGTCAAGCAAAGTCTCCTTCAGAGAACAAGGCTTACCTACTTGGGAGTGGACTTTTTTTTTTTCTTTTTAAAGTGAACGATCAGAAACATGTTCTTTTAAGTTGGGAGAATAACCTATGCATTAGCCTTGTTGGTTAATGTCCTAGTTTCCATCCACTTTGACTAAGATTTCTAAGCTGACAAGGAGTATGGCTTGTGTATATCCTTCCTTCCTAGCTTCTCTTTCTCATATGGTTAACAGTGTGCTAATTTCTTGCATGCTAGGTAAAGCATCCCTTCATGATAGACTGACTCTTTGGATTAAGGGGGGAGAGCGGGGGAGTAGAGAGGAATAAAGTAGAGTTAACTGACAATAGTCTAATTTCGGGCCAATTCTACTCTACTCTACTCTACTCCCTCTCCTTCTCCCTCACTCCAAATGAATCATTAGGAGTGGATTTGCTGTTGCTATATTTGCAATGTGCATCTAAAAGGATCCAGTTTTTCAGTACTATTGGCCTAACTAAGACGACTATATCTGCAACTAATTTCACACCTACTTTCACAAATATAGTCACTAGCTATCAATCACTCTCACATGACCCATAATTGAGAACCTCACATGGAACATAATTTTTTTTTCCACCATTCATAATCATTCACATTGGGTAGTGGAATAAAATAGGCCGAAGTTGACCAAATGGACCAAAGTAGACCGAAAGAAACCATATAAGTGTACTAAAATGGAACAAATAGACTGATGTGGACCAAGTAGACCGAAGTGGAGTCTTCCCAATTTAGGGAGAAAATGTGGGGGGAAGAGGTAGCTTGATGAAAAATTACCCATCTATCCCCCATCTCCTCCCACTTGGGTTTAACGTTGGTTTCTTCTTTTTTCTGTTTTTCAACTTTTACGTTTAGGGGTTTTGTTTTTAATTAATATTAATAGAAAAAAATTTCTTTCAAATATAATATTTTTTTAATGTAATTGGGACATGTGAGTAGATTTATACAAATTACATTTTCTATCCTTATTATTCTTCTCACAAAAGAGTTTTTCATTTCTCCACTTTTCCATCCCCCAACTAAACACACATGAAAAAATAAAAAATAAAAATAAAAACCTAAATCTCTTCTATCCCCCACTTTTTCATTCTCCAACCAAACAAAGCCTTATTATCATCAACTCTGAAATCTTAACCCTAGCTTTAGTTTGGCGTCAATTACCAACTGCCAACCAACTTTCCCAATAGTTAATGAAAAGAACTTAGATTTAAATCTCCTGCTTGTTGTAAACAAGGTATCTCATGCATAACAAATATGCATCTTCTTCTCTCTTCTTTTCTTTTTTTTAGTGACTCCATGATTGTGTGGCACCCACTTTTTTGCTTAAAAGATTCTGAAGCCATATTGCCGACTATGCTGCAGCCTAATTACGGATATGGAAATATTACAACACTTCATTTCCCTAACCAAAAACATTATGGTAACAATTAAGCACTCGCCCTTCTATAGAACCTTTCATGAGCAAGATTCTTCTTTTCAAGGAACAAATCGCCTATAGTGATATGCATAATCCTTACCACTCAAGCATTCTCAGAAATGAATTTTTTTTGCTAATGTGCTGGTTCTCTTATTACATGACACGAAGCTTACATTGGTTACAATTCTTGCCAGTTTTGACATTCAAAATACGAAGATTTTACATGTATTTTATCACTTTGATGCCAAATACAATGCCGAGAAAAGTTGCAATGGCAATTCCAAAAATGCCTGCAAGAATGCCAGGAACAACCATAGAACTCCACCCTTTTGCTGTGGCCATTCCACATGCCGTTGTAGGGCCACCAACATTTGCATTTGATGCCAAAAGTAAAAGCTTTAAGTCAAAGCGAAAGAGCTTTCCAAACCCAAGTATCACGGCAAGATGGACTGCTATTTGCACTAGAGAAAACATAAAGATACTAGGTGCTGTGATTATGACATTCCGTATGCTTCCATTAGCACCAATCACAGCAAAAAATACCTGTTGATCAAGAAAACAAGTTGCCAAAAACAAGTCAATTCCTGAAAATTTTTTAATCATCTTTCACAAAAACTAGTGCTACTTTCGGAATTTTGAAATCCAACTAAATTTGTAAACTCACCTGCATTAGAATCAAAGCCATAGCCTCACCAGATGGTGCAAGATAAGCAAACTGTTTTGGAAATGCAGTTGCTAGAATAACAACGATTGCTGTTATGGCTGGAAGGCTGCCCCCTTGAATTCCAAAATATTTTGCGAGGAAAGTGCCGGTCTTGCAGATGGCAAAAGACACAGCAAGGGCTGTAGCCATTCGTAGCACAGGCAGTTTGTTGCCAGGCTCAGAATCAGCATCCATTGCAACATCTGTCAAAGTTCCAGCTTTCATTAACTATTATGGTAATACAATTACGTTAACCTGCTACTTTCGTATTTGATTACTAAACTCATTAATAGAGAGGACATAAACAACTTGAGATTTGAGAGATATTAGTTATAAAAAAATGGTGATGGATGCAAAATCATACGTTACAATAAGATGGAAAAGGATTTACAGAACTAAAATGTAACTTACACACTCTAAGTTTGGTATGATTTCAATTTGGGACTAAACAGCCACCCCTTAACAGACATGAAAGGAATGATGAGATTTAAAACGCTATAAGACATCATGGACTAAATTCCAATTTTGAAATGTTAAGGACCACAATCAAAACCAACCCAAACTTAGAGGGCATAATTTGCATTTTATTCGATTTAAGGATTAAAGTAGAACTAGTGAGTACAAGAAAGCTAAGCCAACGACTCTACCACAATGACAAAGTTAACCACAACAACATATAATTTTTTGCACCATTAGTTGACATTGAAGTCTCAGGAGGTATTTTAGAAGCTAACGCAAACAATGTCGTAAAATATACTGCACAGATGACATTATCTGCAGCTAGACCAGCAGCCAAAACTGATGGAGAAACACCAAGGGCTTCAGATATGGCAACGTAGTTGACAGCTACACAACATCTCAAAAAGACCAAAAAAGGTAGTGTCAGTCATGATACAGAACTTGAGACAATAAATGAGAAAAGCAAAAGACTATCACAACTAAATAGATATATCGTAGTAAGAATCTTATTCAAATTACCTCCGCCAATATGTCTGCCCATGAGTGCAGCTGCTATTTTCCAACTATCTTGACCAAGTGATCGCATTGGTACCAACACATATGCAACCGCTGTTCCAACTGTTGTTGCAACTATAATATGAACAAAGCAAAATGCAAATACTGTCAACAAGATTTTCAATCAGTGTATGTAGGAAAAATCCAACACATGGAAAAGTTGACTATATGAGTGATTACTTGAATAATATTCTTAACATTTCCCAAAGCATAAGTCATAACTACCACATTGCTCTATATTCCTTTATAAATAAAAAGCCAAGCCCACCCATATGTAGATACAGAGTGAAATATATTGGACACAAATACATGAAACACAGGTTTCAGTAAGGTGATTTTGACAGGGCTTGGTTGCATGGTTGGCTTCAAATTAAAACTTGCTTCATTTCTTCCCAAATATAGATGAATTATCTGATAGGTAACTACAGTCCACGTAAAATCTTTTTCTATATTGTAAAGCATCCTCCAAAAAAATGGGGGTAAGGCTACCTACTAATTACCTCTCTTAGACCCCCACAAAAGTGGAAGCTTTGTGCACTGGGTTCAACCTTTAACACACCCAAAAAAGCTAAGAAATAAAAGAACATTTGATACAATATGAATGAACTAATTACAGAACCAAAAGAGATAAATTAGAAAAACCAAATCATTGACTTGAAGGGACTTACTACATTGCAAATGAAATTAGTATGAGAGTAATCGCTCTATCACTAAGATCCATCACACTAGTCCACTAAAAACTATGGACCTAAGCCTTCGATCAGCTAGCCTAGAAATAAATAGAAAAACTATAGGTCAGATTAATTTGAATAGATAAAAGCAGCACGCATTGGGAGACAATTTGCAGATTCAGTTTCTTCTTCTATGTTTTTACATCTGTTCTGAAAATATAAAATTTTAAATAACCTCCCAAAGTTTACACTAGAATAAAAAAGGCTGGATTTATAAATTGAAAATCCCTGCAAAATTTAAGCTACACATTGATCTGCATGTCCTTTTAAAAACCGATATTAACACAGACCTAGTGCTAATTGAGCTTAACTAACAAGCAGCATATGGTAATTCCATTATTTGAGATGACTACTTAATTGACCAGTAATGCACCTATTCTTGAAACAGATCACAGCCGAGAAAGCAGTCACATCCTCCTTATCCATACATAGAAAGCACAGAGTAACAAAAGAATAACAATTTAATATAAAAGCACATTATAGTACATACTCTGATATTAACTAGTATTACCTGAGCCTAGCAAGAATGCCAACAGAAGTGTCCCAGTCGACTTTATAACACGACGCAAGTCTGCTCTAAACAACAACAATGGAACGGCCATTGGGAGCAGAAACCCCAAAACAACAGAATACGCCGGAGCTTCATTCGCAATGACCCCCAAATTACTTGCTGCAAGTCCTACCAAAATGCTCACTAAAGCACCACTCAGTGTACTTCCAATCTTAGTATTCTCCGACCTTCAATTTCAACCAAAACATATACACAACTTCTTCTTCTTAACAAGTAGTTACAAAGTTATAAAATAAATTCATTTAGCTTAAAGAACACTAGCAGCAACTTTCCTTATTCGCAGCCAGTACAACCAGTAGCTTAGCTGGGAGCAACCTTTTACTTTTCCTTCTTGTTTTGACCAAAAGCAAAACAGTATATACAACACAAAATTCAAGTCTACATGTAATTTTATTTCATTTTTACAAAGTTTCCCCATTTGGGTCCTCAGAGAAAACTAAGAAACTATGAGAGAGAGAGAGAGAGAGAGTTACCAGATACCGAAAGCACCGATGGCGAAGAGAGAGGTCCAGGTGCCCCAGTGGTCATTAGGAGAAATGAGAGGGAGATTGGAGAGTGACCGAGCTGTTACGTATCGAATCGAACTAGGTTTGGTGGTAATTAAAGGAGGAGATAGAAAGGTTTTGGAAGATGAGGAAGATGGTGATAAATGATGAGGTTGAGCTTGAATTGAAGTGATGATGGTTGATGGGATTTGGCGGGAAGAGAAATATGAGCGTTGGAACTTGGAGTTGGAGTTGGAGTTGGGAGTAAAGACAGTCGGAGAAGGAAGGTGTAACATCATCGCCATTGTCAAGCAAAGTCTCCTACGGAGAGCGAGGCCTCTTTGCCAACTTGAGGACTCATAGCCTGTCTGAGACTTGGAAAAAGTATCTTATAAGACACTCTCTCCACGTCAGCACATCTATTTGGCACGACTAACCAATGAAAGATTGAAACGTGTAAAATAAATCCAGCTTGAAATTTCCTTCAAAATTTCAATCGTCCGCCAAAATTTTCTAGTTTCTAGAATTTTCTTCCTTCTCTTTTTATCGCTAACGTATTCCCATTTTCATTTATTCCTCTTTCATTTTTTTTTTCTCTCCTGTCTCCCACTCGTCTCCACTTTCACTTGTCATTGTTTCCGGTGGCTCTGACAACCCGTTTGCTTAGATTTGTTCGCCAGTCTTGTTCTCTGCCATGAACACCACGGTAGATTGGGGTTGCCTTGGCTTTTGTGAATCGCCGACCATGTCGCCATCGCAAGCTGTTGCCGTCAAGCCTGCTTTTAACCTCATTGTAAACTATAAAAGTACTCACTCATCTCCCATTCTTTTTCTTCTAGCTTTATTTGTGATTCTCATTGATTTCTTGTGGAACATTTTGAGATTTTGATAATGAGAATAAAGCCCAATTGAGTGTGCGTGTGTCAATGGCTGAGGATCGATAGGATGCCGGTGGCATTTCTTGGTTAGGTGGGTTTCTACAGGAGATATCTGATTGGATTTAGTTAGATTCTTGTTTTTTGAAGTGGGCTTATTCAATTTTTGATAAACTGGTGGGTTTCATATGTAAAGATTGTGTCTTTTTTTTTTCTTCTCTCCTAAGTTTGCTAATTAAGATGGGAATTATTAACGAGTTTGGGGGAAAACAAAAGGGGAGCAGATTGTTATTATTATTATTATTATCATTTAAATTTCCTAATTTGATTGTTAAATTAATTTGGTGCTTGAGATGAGTCAATGGAGTATCCCCAGATATTCTCAAAGTGAAAGGTTATATCTTATAGTTTAAGATGTAGTCTAATGAGCTATTTCATCTTATTAAATTATGTTTCTTATTTATTGCATCATGATATATCTGCCTTTGCTTTGCTTGCTCTAGTTTCCTTGATACTGTCGTGTAAATAATTTTATAGGATGCTTTTGTTTGAGTTAATTATTTGTCAGTTAATGGCATGGGAGTGTAATATATTTAACCATGGCATGCTATTTTGCATTTCAGTTGAAGGTCTTATGGTCTGCCTGGACACAGGAGGAAGCAAGTACTGATAGGAGGATTGGAGATTAGAATGTTAATGTTGTTGAGTCAAAAACATGGTGGTGTTATTGATGATGACCTGTTCTACAGTCGGTGCATCCATGTCAAGGAATGGAGGCTTCATAATTCTCCAACTCAATTTCAAACACCCAAGCTTTTGACATGACAGAATATGCACCATTAGTTGCTTCCAAGGATTACAATTTTCTCTTTCAACTAAAATATTGGACAGTTTTATGCATGGCTTGTAGTAGCTTTTTGAACAATTTTTGTAATTTATTTATGAAATGATTCGAAGGTGTTGGATTTTATAAGTGCATGTTTGAGTAGGCTTGTAGTAGCTTGTCAGAAAGTTTTTGTAATTTACTTATAACGCGATTCAATCGTGTTGAATTCTACATTTAAATGTTTGAGTTACTCAAACATTGATCATATATATGATGTTAATGTAAATCTTACACAATTGTATGTGTTTACCCTTTTCCCAAATACTGTACAAGTTATCTTATACAAATCCAATAACTAATACTAACATGACCTCACTTGAGTAATGAAGGTAAGACAAGCACATGGAAATTAAAATACTCATCTTTATGAACTCTTTCCAACAATCTCAAACAAATTACTCATTTTATGGTCTCACTTGTTCAACTTGAAAATGCAGTGTACATATATGCATAAACCATCTTTACTAAAGTTGCAATAACATGCTACCTTCTTCCATGTTGCTAAGAAGGTATATTTCATCCTATCAACTAAAAAATCAACTAAAAAATTACTACATTAATATACATAGTCACCAAATAAGTGAATCACACATGAAAGTTGCAATAAACATGCTACATTTTTCCATGTTGCTAAGATGGAATATTTCATTCATTCAACAAAAAAAATCCCTGCATCAATAAACTTCACCAAAAGACACATGAAGCCCTTGTTGTGGTTTTGAACATCTTAGTAAGGTTGGAATTGAGATGAAGCTGGCTGGCAAACTTTCGCAAACAGTTAGGTTCTGAATAGGCTTCTTAGTTGAGAAGGAAAGGCTTCTTAATTGAGATGGAAAAGTTGATGCAGCCTCTATTTGGTGATCTCCAAGGCTATTATGTCATCCATTCCAAAATTACTATGCTACCATACACCCAATGTGCAAAAGAAACTGTACAAGCAAGCTAAAATGAAAATTGACATTGAGCTCATACTTCCATTGCTTCATTCCCTTTTGTTGTCTTGATAAATCTGAAATATTTATTGTTTTAAAAAAATTATAATCACTACATGAATGGAAGGACACAAATAATTTGAACATATAAAATAATAATATTGAGAAAATTAAATATAACATCTGGGAAAAAAACAAAATGTGATTTCTTACATCCAACCTTCTCCAAAATTTATTGAAATCATATTGGGACATTTATATTAGAGCAGTGAATTAAGGTCACCGTTAAGGTGTATCAAAAAAAAAAAAGGTCACCATTAAGGTGTGAAATGTTGCTTGTCTGCAAAATTTGGAGATGCTAGGTGTGTATAAAGGTAGAAATAAAAAAAACTTTTTCCTAATAAGATTGATTCATAGTCAAAGCCGAACCTTAAATTATTCTTTGTTCACCTATATGCACAAACGTACATTTTTAGATTTTAGAAGTGATCAAATCTTACAACATATTATTTTTAAATTGGTCTCTAATATCCGAAAGTTTCCTTCAAACCAACTTTTAGCTTGAGATTCTTAAATCTATCCGATTCTATCAATAATTATGAAACAAAAAAGAAACAGAGTACCATAAATTACAGACTCTAAGATCATAAACCATAAAAAATAAAAATGAGTTGCTGCAAAAACAGATCAGAATAAAAAATCCAAAATGCTTACAAATCTCAAGAAGTGCTGAAATTTGCAATCTTTGTGTGACCAGTCAGATCAGATTCACATCTTCAAAAGCTGCAGAAGATGAGCTGAGATTTATGCACTAAGGTCTAAAATTTATGCACATGGATTTCAGACAGATGACCAGTTTATCAAAAATTGAATAAGCCCACTTCAAAAAACAAGAATCTAACTAAATCCAATCAGATATCTCCTGCAGAAACCCACCTAACCAAGAAATGCCACCGGCATCCTATCGATCCTCAGCCATTGACACACGCACACTCAATTGGGCTTTATTCTCGTTATCAAAATCTCAAAATGTTCCACAAGAAATCAATGAGAATCACAAATCAAGGTAGAAGAAAAAGAATGGGAGATGAGTGAGTACTTTTATAGTTTACAATGAGGCCAAACGCAGGCTTGACGGCAACAACTTGCGATGGCGACATGGTCGGCGATTCGCAAAAGCCAAGGCAACCCCAATCTACCGTGGTGTTCATGGCAGAGAACAAGACTGGCGAACAAATCTAAGCAAACGGGTTGTCAGAGGCACCGGCAACAATGACAAGTGAAAGTGGAGACGAGTGCGAGACAGGAGAGAAAAAAAAAATGAAAGAGGAATAAATGAAAATGGGAAGAGGTTAGCGATAAAAAGAGAAGGAAGAAAATTCTAGAAATTAGAAAATTTTGGCGGACGATTGAAATTTTGAGGGAAATTTCAAGCTGGATTTATTTTACACGTTTCAATCATTCATTGGTTAGTCCTGCCAAATAGATGTGCTGACGTGGAGAGAGTGTCTTATAAGATACTTTCTGTCTGAGACTTGCTGGAATATTTTACTACGTAGATCCCATCAAATATTATAAAATAAAATAAAAAGAATATTGTAAGTAGTTTTGAGTCTTTTGACTTGTTTAATTCTCAAACAAAAATAAAAATAAAAAAGGTAGCAAGTTGGGAGCAAAAAATTCTAATAACACATAAACAACTGTCTATGTGGCAGATTATGAGAGAAAGAAAAAGTAATAAATTTATATAAAAGTGATATTCAATATGTTACAGTTTGTCACATAAAATAATTGTGGCAAAAATTGTGACTTTTTATGTAATACTAGAACTACTTCATTGAGAGTTGTTTGTTTTACTAGTTATTCTAGAAGCATAGTCTTTAACATGCCCTCTCCTAGACGTATTTTATATGGCAGCCTTTATCATGCCCTCTTTTATACCTATTTTATATGGCAATCTTTACTATGCCCTCTCCTGTACTTATTTTATATGACAGATTATGACCTCTTAGTCCACTTTAGTCCACTTCAGTTTACAGGGGAGCTAGCATCAACCCATTAGGAACTAATAGTAATTAGTGAATCTATAGACCCCTACCTCAAACTGTAATTTCTCAAGGTATCTCATGAGACATTTTTCACACGATATGTGAAATACATACGTCGTGAGAGAGATGTCTCTCATGAGACCATCTCATAGGATAATTTTTCACATGGGTACATACATTTCTCTCATAATCCATTCAACTAAAAGTTCCACACGTTATTAAAGACATATTACGGATATGTCATATATGCAGAATGCATAAGAAAGAAAATTATTGATGAGATGATTTCCAGATCCATTGACATTCATTTTCCATCTTCAGTTTCCTTCCTAGGTCCAACCCAAAAGGTTCATATTCATGACCATCTTTCAATTTCAACCGTCGACTTTAGGGTCTGTTCGTATCTCTACATAATTTAAAAGTTGTAAATAAACTCTTACAACGGAGCCCAGAACTTAAATTCACAATTGCTTTGCACTATCAACGCTAGGATCAGAATTCGATTGACAAGCATTCCATTGACAATTACAACATCATGGAATATCACATATGAAACTCTGAAATCATTTCAATCTCAGCACCATGCTGATACCTCCCTAGTTCTTAAGTCTGGTAAAAGGTTTTGCAGAATCTCTCAGTTAGATAGAATTCTACCCCAATTACAATTTCTTATCATCTTTTGCCAGAGGGCTGATCCAGACTTTCACTAGTAGAGACGCTTCCAGCTAGCTTCGGCTTCTTTGAAATAGAGCTATCCTCCTCCAAAGCTTTTAATTTGTTCTTGATTGCAGCAATTTTAGCAGTTCGACTCATCTGTCCTGAACTATTACCAGAAAGGCTTGTCTTATGCGAGTCACCCACACCTTTGGACAACTTCTCTGCTGTTTCCACCAAGTATTTCTCACTAGCAAGACGGACAACCAACGGGCGCCCACAAGCTAATTTCCCATGCATCTTCTCCTTGGCCAATTTAGCTTCCTGCATGCTCACTTTAATGGTGGGAATCAGGAAATGCTTGAAAACAAAAACAAAAACAAAAACAAAAAAAAATTGAAAAAGCAATCAGCTTACCTCTTTTGTGCTATACTGGATGAAAGCAAAGCCTCGTGGCTCGCCGCGTTTTGGGCCACGAGTATGCCACAGAAAGTCTTCAGCTACAATCTTTCCAAAGGGAGAAAACATCTTAATCAGAGCAGCCCTGAAAAATAAAATAAAAGAAGGAGATTAATATTTCAATATAGCAGAGAAACATAATTCTCGGTCAAATGCATCAGCCCAACAAAGAACACAAAGTCCAAAAATGTTCCTTACTCTGTTATTCTCAAATCAAGGTTACCAACATAAAGCCTGCTTTCACTCTTCTCGTCAATAAGACCATTGGGATCCTGCATTCAGTCATTACACCTACTTCAAAAATTTGTAATGCCACAATAGATCAGACTAGGTTTTTTTTGTTTGTTTGTTTATTAGTTATACTACCCATAACATTACCCTCAATCTCACTCTTATGGGAGTAGTGTCATTTGAGCAAGAGTTCACTGGCATAGATCTAAGTCAACCTAAAATATTTTATAATACTACTACCACATTTGTTAAGCTTAAAAATTATTACAATGATTTGAACCTTTTTAGGATTCAAAGAAATAACTTCACTCTCAAAGTAAATCCAGAGAAAAACTGTTTCTTTGCATTATAAAGTATAAAAACATAAAACCTAGAAATTGTTTTCTAGAAAATTAGTCGTGTTTAGGAAAACATTATTTGCTGAAACAGAGCATAGAAACATCTTGAACCTGACTTACGCTGCATAAGCACCCTGTAGACACAAGGATAAGTAGACAAACTAACTTCAACTAATGATGAGCAAAAATAGATTTATATAGAAAACTTCAAGATGATACTTCAACACATCATGTTTCAACATCTGAAACATTTTTTGAATCCCAAACAATATCTAGGGATTGGTTGAAAACATTCTGAGTTCGGTATGGCACTTAACAGATGGGGCAAAAGCAACACACAAATCCTACATCAGCATACAATTATTCAATAACAAATATTAATGGCTTATGATTTAGTTGCAATGCCAGACACAAAAATCACATTAACCATAGTTCCAGAACTAGATAGGCTAAACCCAAAGAGAATTTATCAGTAAGATGGAAGTGTAACCAATTTAATAGGTGAAACACTAGGCAAAGCACAAGCTGTGCACCAGCTACCAACAATCAATGGTTAAAAGAAAACACAATCGACAACATAAAAAATACGCATCAACATCAAGTCCCCATGGAATACTTAAGATCATACGTGAAAAAGCAAAGAATTCCAGAACGTGAGTCATGTTTCCAATACATACTACTGTTTTAAGTTTTTCAAATATACTTGAGAACATTGAAACTAACCATGACACCGTGAAACCAATATTTCGACAATTGGAGATCCAGTCCACAACCACAAGCAAAAGAAACTGCCTGGAATTCAGAGAATAACAGTTTGCACACACCTGCACGTAAACAATTTTACAAGACAGTAAGAGATATGTTTCTTCGAAACATCAAATTGTGCTCACACCATATAATTTCTAGATTGCATCAATAACTCCCACTTTTCAACCACCATTATTCCATAATCAAAGTATTCAACAGCAAAGATATCACTAACCACACATATGATATATTATGTTCGCGTTTAATACATGAAATAAACGAGTTATGGCACGTTATATACGGCTTCCAATAATAAATTTATGCTGCATTTCCACCTTGATTCAACTACAATAACTCAAAGCAGAGCTCTACAACTTCCAATTAATAAATTTATGCTAAAATCACACTTCTACGGTATCTAATCCGTGCATAGGACAATAATATTTGAAATTAATCGAAACCCATTAATGAAAGTTCAAATTTTCTAAATCACCAGCAAAAAAAATCCCTAAATAAAAAGTACCTAATTAAACACAACAGAGTATGGAGCATCAAATTTTCAAGAATTCGCAATTGAAATTTTTAACACAATTCTTTTTTTATAATTATTGGTAACATTTAACACAATTCAAATCCCACAAAGCATAATTGCGAAAGAAAAAATAAACAAATTAAAAAAAAAAACCCTAGAAATAAAAAGTGGGAAACATTATAAGGCTTACATTTTCACTGCTAAACGACGTCGAATGGGTGCGGTATCGGATACTGAGTCGAGCTCGAACGAGTTACAAGACGATCAAGAGGCTGCGAGAGAAAGAGAGATCATGGGTTGAAATTTTCAGGATTTGTGCCTGCACAGTAAACGAAGAAGTGGGCATGAAAGCCGCTTTCCAAGCGACAGCGTTTTGAGGAACTTTTCAATATCTAGGCGACGTCGTTTTATAATATTATACTCCCTCAGCAGACCGCAGCGTGTGTATATATATATATATATATATATAACCAAACAACTCTTACAATTTTTTACGTTAGCACAATATTTAAATAAAATTATTATTTTATTTAAATAAAATTATTTTTATTTAGTCCAACTTAAACTCAAACTTATCATTTTTTTAGACAAAATTATTTATGTTTAATCCAAATTTAACAAGGAATGAAACTCTACCTCTCTAACAAGTCCAACTTAAACTCAAACATTATTATTATTATTTTCTTCTCTCTACTTCACTAACATGATATTTTATGGTAGGGTACAAACTTATAGCCATGGATTATTCTTTTGAATGTAACCCAATCTTTTTCCTATATTTTTCTATTTTTTAGTTATATATATTTTGTTTTATTTCAATAATTTTTAAGTCGTGAATCATTTGATTTTTTAATATTTTTTGGTCTTTTAAAAGTTTTAATATTTAATTTTTTAAGCTATTTTTTGCTGTATCTGAAATTTTTTGACAAATTTTTTGTAAGCCATTGCACGTTCAAGTAATGGCTTCTTCATCAAATTGTAACACAAATTAAAGTTATACAAAAGTAAATCATGTAATAGTTTAGTTTCTTAATCAATTTAAGATTTTATAAAATTATTTTAGTTTATCTCATAAATAGGTAGGTTCCCATGCATATCATGGGTTAGTGACTAGTTATTACTTATCGCAAACCCACGTGATGTATGGGAATAAATAATTGTATTTTAGTTATGGTATAATATATAATTTGTTCTCTAAACTTTGTGGAAAATAATTTGTTCTCCCAAAAACTTAAACAATTTTTAAAATTATTTTTCATTTATTTATCTCAAAAAATATAGCATCATTTTATTATTTGACTTTATTTGATTGATATTATTCATTTTGTAGGCGGTCCATATTTTGATAAATTATTTTATCGTACATTTTATTTTTCTAATTTATTTTTCCTATACAACTAAATTGTTTAAATTTCAAATATATTATTCAAAATTTTCATTCTCTTATTATATTTATAATTTTTATATCGTAGGAGTAGCTTTGAACTATTGATTGAATTTCGTTTATTAATGTAGATACATGAAAGTGGAACTGCATATATTTTAGATATTACCATATTATAAATTTAATATTTAAAATAATACGTAGGAAAAAATTAGACTTTATGTCTAACATTGAATATTTCACCTATCAAAATGAAAGAAAATAATACGTATAACATAAAGAGAACATGATCTAATTTTTTCTTTAACTACGTACACTTTTATTTATTAAGATTTAATTCCCTTTAAGTGGATCTGCATATCGCATTTTTGTTACTATGCTCCTAAAGAACCTTCTCATCCACCACATCATGGCCACATCATTATTCTTATTTTTTACTTCTAATTTTTTGAAAATATTAAATATATAAATATATTGGCTTTACAAATTCATCTTAGGTAGTTTTAACTTTACATATTCATTTACTTTAATTTTGATGTTATAACTAAATAATAAATCAATGAAAAATAAAAATAAAAATATTGTCTATACATATTCATTTTTGGCGGTATAAATTTTAATAGTTTTTTTTGGGGGGTTTAATTTTAATATTTGATAGACACATTCAAATACGTAGTCAACATTGTATTTTGATATAAATTCAAAATCTCACTTCCAAATTAACTAATTAAGTATTATGTCCAAAAAAAAAAAAATCAAACAAAAGCTAAAGAGGGAGATAGAAGACTTGTGAGTTGTGACAGGAAACTTAAAAAATCAAACACACTAACAAATCATATTAACCCAAAATGGTATTATATAAAAAAAAAATACAATGATTCATCAACCTAAAGTGAAGTTGCAAAAAAGAATATATATATATATATATATATATATAGAGAGAGAGAGAGAGAGAGAGAGAGAGAGAGAGAGAGAGAGAGAGAGAGAGAAAGAGAGAGAGAGAGAGAGAGAGTAATAACATTTTTCGAGAGAAAAATAGAAAATAAAATGAGAAAAAGAAGCATCAAATTACTCAAGGCATGATATATAATAGAATAACATTATTTTCTTGTAAACTATATTTATATGCAATAAAATAACATTTAACAATTATGGGAAATAAAAAATACTAATAATTTAAAAACACAAAAAAAAATTGCAAACCCAAAGTAAAATACATCAATCTAAAGTAAAGATACAAAAAAAAAATTCACACAAAAATAAAACATAAAAGAGAGATAAAGAGTAATAACCTTTTTCATATGAGAAAATATGTATAAAATGGGATAGAGAATGTCATATTTATACTAATAAAATGGGGATAAGAAGAGTCAAAATAAAAAGGAACATGAAGAGATAGATGAGGAGTGACATTAAGGTTGAGAGTAGTGGAGAGATGAAATGGTAAAAGAAAAGTTTTAGGTGGAAGTAGTGGAGAGAAGTGAGAAATAGGTAAATGATGTGGTCTCTGATGTGGCTCAACATAAACGTAGCAACAATAAATGTTACACTTCAGTTTTTAGATATATATATATATATATATATATATGTATGTACGTATGTATAGATTATTATTATTATTATTATTATTATTATTATTTTGCAATTTTTCAAGGGAGTCAATCTCGTACCGGAAGCTATACCGGTTTGATTAGTAGAACGATATATTTTGGTACTAGTCAATACCGATGTACCGTTTCGGATTTACCGCTATTATATATATATGTATGTGTGTGTGTGTGTGTGTGTGTGTGTTTGTGTGTGTGTGTGTGTATTATAATAAATATAAAAGTTTATCATAAAATATCATCTCTCAATTCAGAACAAATTATTCATGATTTTAGACTTTAACATCAATTAAAAGAAAAATTGACACAATATAAAAAATAAAAAAATTAATTGTTTTTTGCATAGTAAAAAAACAAATAATACTAATAAGTTAATGTAAGTAAGTTACCATTCTATCTTTACAAAAATTCAAAAATTACAAAACTAAAAAAAATACTTTTTTCTGTACCGACCGGTACGCCTAGTACCAGCTGGTATTGCCCGAAATCGACTTGAATGGCCAATGCATGACTGGTATTTAAACCGGTACGAAACATTGACGTTTCGATACTGAAATGTGTACTGGTACGATACATACTGGCCGGTATAACTTGTACCGATATGATATCGACTACCTTGCTATTTTCCTTCACAATAAATTTGGGAAATTATTTTTCTTAAAAAAAAAAAAAAAAAAAAAACTAAAAATGTTCTAACTTCTTACACAAAACTATGAAGAAAAACCAAAAAGCACCATGAATTCACTCTATTTCAAATTACCTATAAGGAAAGTAAAATGTTATATCTCGTTTGACAATCTTTGTGCTCTCTCTCGTGTGATTTTTTTTTTTTTTTTTGCTCTCAAGAGATGAGGGGTAGGGATAGGTATAGATTTTGTTGGTCTTGCCCTATGTCACCCAATCATGTCATGGATGTATGTTTATATATATTCTTATGATCAAAATACACTTTTGGTTCCTAGGGGTGTACAACTCCAAAAAAGTAGGCTTCCCTAAATAATTGCATCGAAACCTACCAAAAGTAATTGCCATAAGCAGTCATTGGATTACTAATCATGGTGGAGGTGCACTGCAATAAGTGGCTATGTTTTTAGAAAATAGAAAGAAATCGCAATACACCACACCTATTATTTTATTGTTGTTTTTGTTATTTACAAAATGTTCGGGCTACCCCAAACAATCCCAAAACTGAAAAAGAAAAGCCCAACTCAGCTAAGATTTTTTTTTTTTTTTTTGAGAATGAATGCTGCAATATTTTATTAAGAAATCCCGGCCAAATCAGCCTGATATGAAGCAAAAACATCCAATGGAACATCTTCCATCCATATTACACAATTTGGGATAGTAACAACTAACTTCGCCAAATCATGCACTACTTGGTTGCCTTCTCTCTTTGTATGAAAGTAAGACAATAAAGAAAAAGTTGAAGTGAACCTGTAGGCATCTTGTATCAATAGACCAAATAGAGCAAGTCCAACATCCTTGGTTGCTAATGCCTTAATCACCAATAGCGAGTCTCCCTCAGGAACAGCTTTCGAGATGCCCACCTCCCTAGCAAACACAAGAGCCTTTGTGGTTACCGAGGCTTCAATTTCTATTGGCTGGAGAAGTTGGGGGATTTTTTCTGACATGGCTGCAATCACTAAGCCTTCTCTGTTTCCAACAATAACTCCCACACCTGAACAGTTTTCTTCGGCAAAAACAGCTCCATCAAAATTAATTTTGAAGATATCCAATGGAGGTGGCTTCTAACGTGTTCTCATGCGTGGTTGGCTAGGTGGTGGTGGCGGTAAGATGGCTTGAAATTCTGAATATCTCTCAGCTACTAATTGAGAAAGATGGTTTAAAGAGCAACATGGCTGTTGGGGGCGCACCTGGTTCCTTTGAGTCCACATGGTCCACACCATGAAAGCAAAGAGAGCTGGCTTCCGCTGATGCTCAAATACCCAAGCCATCAATTCATTGAAGCTAGAAAAAGAAGTCTAATCCCAAAAATTCCATGTGATGTCCTTATCCCACACATAATCCAGATTTTTACAACTCCATACCGCATGAATCATATCTTCCACTTCACACCTACACCGATCACATGTCTGATCAGTGATAATTGTTCTTCACAAAAGATTGCTCTTTGATGGAAGAGAGTTTTGGCAAGCTCTCCAAACTAAATTCTTCACTTTATTCGGACATGCCAATGCCCAAATTTTCTTCCACAAGCCTTTTTCATGATCAGGCCGAGTCTCCATTTGAGAGCCATCCTCTACTTCCTTCAAAAACCGATACCCCAGTTTGCAACTAAACTTCCCATCCTGTGCTAGTGGCCAAAACTGCGAGTCCTCAGTAGTTTCTCGAGCCAATGGAATTTTCTTAATTTCTTATGCTTCTTGCGATGCAAAAATTCCATCTACCATGTCAACATTCCATGTGCATGTCCCTTCATCTATCAAACAATCCACTGTAGCTTCCTCTATAGATTCACCATCGGAGATGCTACCTTTGTTAGGTGTTTTTGTGGCAGCCAATAATGTTTCCATATTTTGATAGATTTCCCATTGCCTACCATCCAACAAGCTCCCTCTAGGACAATATCACGACCTCTCAAGATGCTTTTCCAAGCACACGATCCTGAAGAGGATTCTTTTGCATCTGTTAGAGAACCATAAGGAAAAAACTTCGCCTTAAACACTTTATAAAAGAGAGAGTCCTTATTATGGATAAGACGCCACGCTTGCTTTGCTAAAAGGGCATCATTAAAGTGAGCCAAATCACGGAAGCCCAATCCTCCTACCATCTTAGATTTTATTAATTCACTCCATCGGAGCCAATGAATTTTTCTTCGATCTCCCCTTTGGCCCCACCAATATCTTCTTATCATAGCCTCAATATCACCACAAAGCCCAATAGGAAGTTTAAAGCAACCCATGGCATAGGTAGGAATAGCTTGAATTACAGATTTAATGAGTACGTCTCTACCTGCTTGTGATAACAACTTGCTCTCCCATCCTTGAAGCTTCCTTCATACCCTCTCTTTTATATAATCAAAGCTCGCATTTTTTCCCCTACCCACAAAAGATGGCAACCCCAAATACTTCTCATAGGATTTAACTTCTTGAAGTTGGAAAAGATTCTTGATATTTGCTTTTGCTTCTTCCGATGTAGGCTTGCTAAAAAAGATTGCAATTTTGTCTTTGTTGATCTTTTTCCCCGACAAAGACTCATATTCAGCTAGCAGCTTCAAAATATTATTACAATCCTCATAGGTTGCCCTGCAAAAAAGCAAGCTATCTTCTGCCAAAAAAACAAGTGGGTAAATTTTGAGCCTCTCTTACATAAGGAAAAACCTTTAATATCACTAATTCTCGCCAAGTGTTTAATGAGAGCATGTAGACCTTCAGTACAAAGGAGGAAAAGGAAAGGAGAGAAAGAGTCCCCTTGCCTTATAATGTGTTGGGCCAAACCCACGTAAATAGGTGGAGTCGTGTTATTGCCTCTCAAAATGGAGGTTTGACTAGTTATATTTTCCCCTTTAGATTAAGGGTTTTACAATGAAGTCATCACTTATTTAATTATTAGAATAAATAAGAAAACCAAAATTGAAAAATTGCTCATTTTATTAATTTGAAATTGAATTTACATTGATCATAGGAAATTACATGGTTTTGGTCCTAGATACAATCTAAGATAAAATACATGGCTTTGTTTCCTAATTACAACCTAGAAATTGAAAAATTACATAGATAAGAATTAGATCTACTAACCCTTGATCTAAGCTCGGAGGCTATGTTACAAGGTGGGAATGTGTTAGGCACCCACCTTGCCCTGTGAAACCAATCTTCTAGACTATGGTGGCCAACATTCATATCATATCATCTAATATGTCAATCAATTTGCATGTTGAATTTAAAGTGTGTGCATGTGATAAACCCTAATTTAATTTATTAAGCATTTCATTTGGATTGAAAAATAAATTTTAGTGAATGTGTATGGATGGTGATATCCTAGATTCAAGAATTTAAAAGAATTATTAAACGAACATATTTTTCATGTTTTTTATGTGGATTTAAGATTGAAACTAGTGTTATGCATGAACATGTGATGAACAACTAAGAACATGTGATGAACAACCAAGAACATGTGAAGAACATATAAGAACAATTAAGAATATTCAAACATATTCAAAAGAATTTAAATGATTATTATCATGCTTTAATCTTAAACTCTCATCATGGCAACACAAAAAAACAATTAGGGAAAAGGATTATACCTTCATGCAAGATCCATATGGTGGATGAGGAGAGTATTGAGGGAGGTCTTAAGGGTAAAGGAAAAGAAGAGTTAAGAGAGGAAGAGTGAGTCTCACTCAATACCTTGAGTCTTAAAAAGACCAAAATATGACAAGACTACTTAACTTTCTAGAACTTAAGAGAGGAGAAGAGAGGGGGTTTTTTGTTTTATCTTGGAATAAAGGAGAGAGAGGGTTTATATAGTAGTGGTAGAGGAAATATGAATGGAAGGCCATTAATGAGGGTTGACAAAATCATGAACCTAGACCTCATTTTAGCCTTTAGGGAAATCTGGTGCATTAAATAGAGAGATTGGTGGGAGTGAGGAGCAAGCCAAAATTCGGTTTTTCCGTAACTGCTGTAATAGCCTGTAGAGCAAACTCCAAAAAATCATATCTGACTCAATTCTTATCAGAATTGTTCCATTCTTATGCTCAAATTGAAGCCCTGGATGTCTAGTTTCTGAAAAAATTAACCTCATTCACAGATTCAAAATATTCTGATAGATATCGATAAAATGGTGAGCAGAGGTCATTTGTTAAAAAATGATTTCAGCACAATTAACATTAATAGGTCCCAAATTAGCTCCCAATTAACATTAAATGGCTCCAATCACTCTCATTTTAGACTTAATTGATTCCAAATTTACTCTAATTAATAGATAATTGCACAAATTACTCATTGAATAATTAGTGTTTAATTATCTAGTTAATTAGGTGGATACAACCTTACCATAAAATGTAGTTCTAACCAATCAAATAATGACACATCATTAATCTCAAATTGATTATAATTATAACTAATTAGAATCAATTGTTCATAATTACAAATAGTCAGACTCAATTTATAATAGTGCATCTCGGCCATTAAAACTTGATTTGATGATAACTTTCAATCTGATGATCCGATTAGGGCTTATGACCAGTCGATTTGATCGTTATAACATCAAGATCATTTTGGTGAAATGAGATTAAGGATCTAATGCCCAGAATCAAGATGCATATTTCCAAGGCAAAATTACCCTTTTAACCTTCGTGTGAAGTTAAATACGGGTTGCAAAATGGGGTGTCAATACTTATACCTTGTTTGGGATGATTCATTCCCATAGGTTCTCCATTCACCATAATGGAGTATGTCATCGTTTTTACACAACTCATAACAAGAGCAATCCACCTAGGGCACAAACCCATTCTCTCCATAAGTTTCTCCAAATAAACCCATTCAACCCTATCATAGACCTTACTTATATCTAGTTTTAAGGCCATAAATCCATGTCTACCCGAACTATGGTTCTTCATATGATGGAGAGTTTCAAAGGCAACCATAATATTATCTGAAATGAGGCGATCTTTAGCAAAAGCATATTGGTGTTCAGTGATTAGGGATGGGAGGAATTTCTTTAGTCTATTTGCTAAGACTTTAGAATATATTTGTAGAGAACATTACACAGACTAATAGGCCGAAACTCAGTCACTAGTTTGGGGTTATCAACTTTTGGTACAAGAGTAATAAGAGTATGGTTTATAGGGTCAGGTAAGGTACTTATGTTTAACCAAGAGAGGACTGCGTTGGTTACATCATACTTCATAACCTCCCAAAAATGCTGATAGAAGAGTGGAGGCATTCCATCGAGACCCGAAGCCTTTAAAGGTGCCATCTGATTTAAAGCTTCCAACACTTCCAATTTTGAAAATTCATCTCCTCAGTCACTGAACATGGGATTTTCTCAAGAACCTCAACAGTAAGGCTCAGATTTGAAGAGAAGAAAAGCTCTTCATAGTAATTTGTTAGCTCCAACCTCATTTCCTCATGCTCGGCTAACCACTCACCTCTAGTTTTTTTGATCCCCTTAATTAAATTCTTCCTGAACCTCTTTGTTGCCTTGCTATGGAAAAAAGCTGTATTGCTATCTCCTTTACTAAGCCACAAGGCCAGTGACCGTTGACACCACATTCTAGCTTCTCTATGTAGAAGGATATTTATTTCAGCCTTGAGACCCTTAACCCGAGAGTTGTTCCCACTAACTATTGCTTCATTTGCAGCCACCACAAGCAATTTCATTTTCTCTACTAATTCCCCTCTCACGTGTCCGAAATTATGCTTACTCCACCAAGTTAATTCCTGTTCACATTAAGCCACCTTTTTCAAGATAGTTAGACCTGGGTTCGGCTCACAAGTCTTACTTCAAGTTGCTTCAATAGTTTCACCACAAGAGGGCTCTAACAACCACATTTGGGCTCTAACAACCACATTTCCTCAAACCTGAAGCATTTCTTCCTACGAGGCTCTTCCAACCCCAATAAATTTACCCAAAGGGTAGGGTGATCCGATGACATAGATTGAAGGTGATGGATTCTAGTTCCCGAAAATTTATGAAACCAAGAATTAGTAGCTAAGCATCGATCTAATCTTATCCTAACAAAATGACCTTCATCAAAGTGTCTTGCCCATGTAAATTTAGAACCTACAAATTCCAAATCCATGAAGCCACACTCATCAATCACATCTCTAAATAATTGCATTTAACTGTGATCTCTCTTCGGCCCACCCAACTTCTCATCATGCCAAATAATTTCATTAAAATCCCCGGCACAAAGCCAAGGTCTGTTCTGCCTTGAATTCAAAGTCCTCAACTTGTTCCATGCTTAAAATCTCCTTGAGGTCTCGTGTTCCCCATAAAAGCCAGTAAATCCCCACTCATTCTCGGAGTTCCCATTGATAATAGTGTCGATATAATACCTGTGTGAATCTACTACAATAAGGTTCACAGTAATCTTCCAAAATAACACTAAACCACCACCTCTATTAACCCTCGACACCACCCATTTTTGATCAAAATTAATTTTACTCAAGTACAATCTAGCCTTGCATCAACTGCCCATGTTTCAGCTATAAACACGACAGAGGAATATTTAGCCCGTATTAAAGTAACAAGCTCATTCTCTGTATGCAGGTTTCCAAGCTCACGACAGTTCCATACTAATAGACTCATTACTTCTGGCAGGGCTGGATCCCAGCCTCCGCCAATATCTTCTTCTTGGTTGTGCCTGCCTAAGAAACCTTCCTTTTCTTTGGTAACTCAAGTAGGCTTTCTGTTTCCCCAGCCACACGTTCCTCCCCTACTGCTTCAATCATAACTGTGTCTGTCCCTATCTTAGTTCTAGCAACTCTTTTCCACAAGCCTTCAGCATGCATGGGTCTGTTCTGATTATTAGAAATCACAGCTAGAGGGGCATGTGGTAAGGAGGGGTTAAGTTGTGCATGTGCTTGTGAAAGCATCTCATTAGAATCCTTAAAAGAAGGTGATTCTATAATATTTTCCTTACCTAAACATGCTCTGTTCTCAGCAATATTCGAAGCCGCCAAGTCAAACTTTCGAATTTCCTTATCAATATCCTCTTTTACCTCATCGAAATCACCTGCTAGCTTTTTTTCTCCACAAAATCCGTCAATTTTGAACTTTCAAATTCCGTAACACTCTTTGACTTTTGTGGCACCATATTCTCCATATTTGTCTCCTAAAAATCCGGAGCAATATTTGCACTAGGAAAATTACTAACACTTTCCTTATCGGGTCAAATAACCTCTGGTGAAGGTTTACCTAAACGGACCGCCACCGCGAGAGGCTTCTAAGCCAATTTGCTGTTTGTTGTCGACGCACCCAATTTCCTGCTAACAAAAAAGCCAGGGACTTTAACCATATTTCTCTTTATCGACACAAACGGTGCTGCCCTGATCCAGGATTCGAACTGCTATGACTCAATTTTCAGGATTCCTTCGCTCTCAATCCAAAGAGCACAATCACGATCATTGTGTGTTAAACAGCCACACCAATAGCACAGGTTGGGGAGTCATTCATATTTGAAGACACCCACAATTCTTTGCCGTTGTCAAGTGAAATTACCCTCCCCTTGCACAAAGGTTGAGTAATATCCACTAAAACTCTAACTCTCATAAAATTATCTCCTTCCGATTCAAAATCATCAGTCGAGACATTAATCCTCCCTGCAGCCTCACATATTTGTTTTGCCACTTTTTGTCTTTGAAATCTCACTGGAAGGTCATGCACTTGCACCCATAAACTAGCTCTATTAAACTCCATATCCCCCACATCTATATCTCTGTCATAGCATTGTAATATCATGAGATGTTTATCAAAACTCCATGGCTCAGCATCAATAACTTTCTCCATCTCTTCCTTATTATCAAAAGTAAGCAAAAACACATAATCTCCCTCCTTTTTGATTTTAAAACCATTCACTAATCTCCATAATGGTGTGAATGTTTTGGCTATAGCATCTATGTTAAGAGCACGCTTTGTCAAGAATGTTGCAGCTAATATGTACTCTGTTGTTGCTTGTTCTTCCGAAATCCGAAGGTTTGACCCTTCGCAATCCGATTGTGTTAAACAACTCCATGATCTCGTTAGGTCCTCCATCCTAAGGAATAAAGAAAAGAGAACAGTTTCCCAAAACCCTAGAAGAAAAAAACCACAAAGCCTCAAGGCAAACTTGTTGCCTTGGGGGACACAAACACCTTTAAAGAAGGCACTGCTATTCTACAACCTAGGAGAAGATGGAGACCCACCTTTCGCTAGTGTGGAGAAACCTACCCAGCTAAGATTTAACCAAACCAATCATACCATTAAAATTGAACCGAACCAATTCGATCACTAACCACATTTAGATGCAATGTGGTGAGAGATTTAGGAAAATTGCACATTTCAAAAAGTATTCAATTGATAATGAATTCAATCTCAACTCATGTTCAAAGTAAAATTATTTAAACAAATTTAAAATTTTAATACTTGATCCAACTCGGCTCATTTACAACCATAACTATTAGGAACATGCCAAAAATATTGTAATAGTATGAAGTATGAACAAAATGGAAGTGGAGGTTTGTAGATCGTAGTGGTGGGCATATACATGAGGTCCAAATGATGTATTATATTGAAGATGGATGGGAAAGTGTCGCACTACACTGAGGATATTGTTATGGAGCTTAATTTCCTTAATTTATCATTTCGGTATTCGTATTATGGGGAGTTTGATGTCATCTTCATGTACAGGTGTTAACTTTTTTTTTTTTTTTTTTTTGCTAGGTAAATGCAGGGGCTTGAACCCCCGAGCAACAAGCCAAATAGACACTCGGGTACCAACTCACCTGAATGGGGCGGTGGTGTATTTCAATTTTCACTTCAAAATGATGCCCACTGCCCACCCGCCAACCCAATTAAATTTCAACAAATGTGGCCACCACCACAATAAAAATCCCAAAATACTCTAATGTGGTCCTACACAGCTTTTCAAGCATGTGAGAGAGAGACGATCAACACACACACAAAAAAAAAGCAAGTGAGAGAGAGGTAACTTCTACAATTATGCTTCTCTACTTTAAATATGTACTCCGCAAGAATTGAGAACTACATAAACCTTTTTTATTGTAGCCTATAAAAAAAACATACTTTGAAGAAATTTTTTTTAAATACAATAAAATTCAAATTACCAATTGAGCTAATTGAAATTGATAGGAAAAATTTGTTATTAACTTCATTATTCTTGTAACTGCCAAAAACATAACAACTAAACTATTTCTACGTATTGTCATTTTGAAAATTGTTTATTTTCGATAACTTATTTGTATAATGTGAGATTAAAATGCTAAAAGTTATCTTATTTTTAAAAAAATTGAAAATTATATTATTTGAAATAAAACTCAAACAAAAAGTAGTATGAGACTTACAAATAGTACATAAAATAAGCAAAATAAGAACTTATAATCACTTCCCAAATCAGAGAAATAAAAACATATTTCAATCAATATTGTTCTTGTTTACCCTTTGGTCTGACCAAATAAGGAACAAAAATTATATACTGCTTTTCTCTAATAATATTTTATGTTTTAACCCCCAAGGAAAATTTTGAATTAGCTATCAAGCATTGCCTCTTCCCACACTGCTAAAAGTTTTTTGCTCCATGATGAGATGCTCTTCTCTACCAGTGTACTCTTACCACACCGGCATGAGCGCAGAGCTATCAAGCATGAAGCATCCCATGGATCCATTTACATTAAGTGAAGATGATCTATTTCACATTTTTCTCCCCCACCTTTTTGCTTAATTCCTTTGTTTTTTTTTTTTTTTTGTCTCACATATTACTAGATAAACAAATAAACTATATTTTTTTAAATAAATAAATTTATTTCTTTTTGCCTCTCTTTTCACTAAATAACCTACCAAAAATTATAGAATGCCAAACTCTCAAATATGGTCTTTTTATTTTTTATTTTTTTGAAGCCGCAAGTATGGTCAGATCATTAAAACAAACTACATTTATCTCATGAAATATGATCATTGGAACATACTAAAAGCTTGGTCTTAAAATACAAACAAAAAATAATCAGATCCTTTCATTCCATATTTCTTAAAATTAATTATTTAAAAAAAAAAGAAGAAAAAAATAGCATATAAAACTCTCTTTTTAAAAAAAAAAAAATTAAAAGAGAAGTGATTAATAAATAATCTTATCCTTAATTTTTAAAAAGATTAATTATCATACTCGAGTCTTAAATATGCAACCTGCCGTTCTAAATAGAAGACACTTGTCATCTTATAATGGCTTAAAATAATAACAATAGTAAGTAAATAAATTAAACACACACACACAACATTCCCCCACCAAAAATGAACGGTTCAAAGACGTCGAATTTAATTAATGCTAGACAACTAGAAAGCAGCACTGCTTTCTCTCTCAGTCCCAAGTCCATTCACACACGCTCTCACTTCCATTAGTGCCAAATCTTGAACCCCTACAAGCATCCTCAAAGAACATCCTAGTTCCTAACATAGTAACATGGTGATCAAAAACCTTTACTTCCTTTCTTTAATTCTTGTCTCTCTCCTTATCTCCTTCTCAACTTCTTTCACTCCCTTAGACAACTACCTCCTCAACTGTGGCTCAACTACCAACACTTCGCTCTATAACCGCCTCTTTCTCGCAGATTCAACCCAACCCGGTTCGGATTTTCTCACAGCACGCCGGTCCATTCCACTCAAGAACCAAAACCCACCTGCAAACTCATCCATTTTGTACCATACAGCTAGAGTTTTCACCACCAGCTCAGGGTACGAGTTCAACATCAATGGAAATGGGACTCATTTGGTACGTTTGCATTTCTCACCCTTTGTAGCTCAAGGTTTTAATCTTAGTTCTGCGAAGTTTAGCGTTTTGGTTAATGGGGTTTTGCTTCTGACAAGCTCACATTTAGATTATAGTAACAATAATAATAGTGCTGTCCTTAAAGAGTTTATTTTAGAAATAGATGGGAATGCGGTTGATGTTGTGTTCACTCCCGTAAATGATTCGAGTTTCGGGTTTGTCAATGCAATCGAAGTTTTTTCAGCTCCTAAAGACTTTATAATTGATGTGGGAATTAGGTTAATTGGTGCTGATGGAAGTACAGCTTTCAAGGAACTTTCATCAAAGGTTTTAGAGACTATTCACAGGATTAATGTTGGAGGTCCAAAATTGACACCTTTTAATGATACCCTATGGAGAACTTGGATCCCTGATGATGATTATCTTGCCTTGAAATCAGCTGCAAAGCATGTGAGCACCACTCACCCGCCGAATTATCAGCCTGGAGGTGCAAGTCAAGAGATTGGGCCTGATGCTGTGTATATGACTGCTCAAGAAATGAATAGGGTAAACACAAATTTGGATTCAGGGTTTAACATCACTTGGAATTTTCCAGTGGGTTCAGGTAGTGCTCAATACTTGGTTCGATTGCATTTCTGTGATATTGTTAGTCGTGCACTTAACTTGCTGTACTTCAATGTATATCTCAATGGGTACCTTGCTTATGGGGATCTTGATTTGTCAGTACTTACGTCCCATGTGCTTGCATCTCCGATCTATGTGGATTTTGTTGTGGATTCAGATGATTCAGGGGTGCAAGTAAGTGTTGGTCCTTCTGTTCTGAGTACTACTTCGAAAATGAATGCTATATTGAATGGGGCAGAAATTATGAAAATGGTGAATCTTGAGAGGTCAGATATGGGCTCGAAGAAGACTATTTGGGTTCTTGTGGGTTCAATTGTTGCTGGCATCGTTGGTCTATGTGTAGTGGTAGTGTTACTTGCAGTGCTGCTTGCCATGAAATGCAGGAGGAAGAAACCAAAGTCAAGACGTGCAGAAAGTGCGGCTTGGACACCTTTACGTGTGTATGGAGGCAGTTCACACAGTAGAATGTCTGATGTGACAGCCTATGGATCTCCTGGAACAAATGGATATCTTGCATTGAGAATCCCTTTTGCTGACATTCAATTGGGAACAAACAATTTTGACCAGAATCTGATTATAGGTTCTGGTGGATTTGGAATGGTTTACAAAGGGGTTCTTAGAGACAGTATAAAGGTTGCAGTGAAGAGAGGTGTGCCAGGATCCAGGCAGGGCCTTCCAGAATTCCAGACTGAAATAACAGTTCTGTCCAAAATTCGCCACCGCCATCTTGTTTCTCTTGTTGGGTATTGTGAAGAACAGTCAGAAATGATATTAGTTTATGAATATATGGAAAAAGGGCCTTTGAAAAATCACTTGTATGGTTCAGGGATTCCACCTTTGTCTTGGAAGCAGCGTCTTCAAATATGCATTGGCTCAGCCAGAGGTCTTCACTACCTTCATACAGGTTCAGCACAAGGAATCATTCATCGTGACATTAAATCAACCAATATTTTGCTTGATGAGAATTATGTGGCCAAGGTTGCTGACTTTGGTCTTTCAAAAGCTGGTCCATGTCTCAATGAAAGCCATGTAAGTACTGGTGTAAAAGGTAGTTTTGGGTATCTTGATCCTGAGTATTTCCGGAGACAGCAGCTTACAGATAAGTCTGATGTTTATTCATTTGGGGTTGTGCTTTTTGAGGTTCTTTGTGCTAGACCTGCTGTTGACCCATTGCTTGCTAGGGAGCAGGTGAATTTAGCTGAATGGGCAATGCATTGGTATAAGAAGGGCATGCTCGAGAAAATAATTGACCCTTATCTTGTTGGACAGATTAAACCAAGCTCTTTGAAGAAATTTGGAGAAACAGCAGAGAAATGTTTGGCTGATTATGGTGTTGATAGGCCAACTATGGGTGATGTGTTATGGAATCTGGAATGTGCACTTCAGTTTCAGGAAACCAGACAGCAAAGAGAACCACATGAAGATGGTAATATTGATGTGCCAGAGTTTCCAACACCTGGAATTGATCCCCGTGCTCCTTCTATTAACACAAGGACACAGGGAGAAGATGGTGATCCAACTTCAGACATGTCTACAACCAAAGTATTTTCCCAGTTGATAACTAATGAAGGCAGATAGCTTTAGTCTCCTCCAATTATAGTCCCTAAAATATAAGTGATCTCAAGGTAGCTTATTTAATTGTTAAAACTTCCACTGAAAAACATATTATAGGTATCAATCTAAACTTCTAAAGTTCTTCTCGTACCACTTGTTCTCATATATTCTTTTAAGTTGCAAGTGAATCTATATTTTATTTTGATTTTGTTAAGTCAAATCCATGAGAGGAATAGTTTGAAGGTTTCTTAGTTTGACTTGGTGAAGTTATTTGAGTTATCTTGATGTAGAAGAAAAGTTTGTTTCCTTATCAAAGAAGTAATGTTATGTTCCTTGTCTCCCAAAAAAGGTGTTCAATGTCCACTCAGGAATGTTTATTAAAGTTTTATATATAGGAAGTATTCAGAAGGGTTTGGTAGAGTAACTTTGTGAAAGTTAGAAGACAAACCTACGTCTAATGAGAGAGCTGGAGGCCAAGCTTTATCTAATATATTAGTGCACATTTGGGTGTACTGAGATTTGTGTTAGTATGTGTTTGTAAGTTTATGAGTGTTTATATGTGGTTGTAATTCCTATATTTATAGTAGATTTATTGTTGGTATTGCCTATAGATGTAAGCATAGAACTTGTAAATTTTGTGTGCCGTGGTGTTTGTTATTTTACTATTTTGTGTCTTTTTTCAATAGATTTTCTCATGGAATATAATGGGTTTCTTTAGCTGTAGATAATTTGATCAGGGCCTTCAAGAAAATGTATTCTCTCTATATATAGTTGTTGTCTCATTGTATACTAAATAGATACAACAGCAGCAACTTATAATCTACTTTTTGTCTATATAGAGAGTTACTTTTTTGCCATTAAATTGTTCTATATAAAGTTGAACCCAAGCTCCCTTTATTTACCCTCTGGGTGGTTTTGACTGTAAATCATGCATGAGGGCATGGTTGGATATTGCATAGTAATAGATAGTCATCACTTATTCTAAATTGGTCGTCATTGCATTTGATGCCACTACTTTAAAATGGAGTCACAACTTAAATGGAACCATCACAACAATGGTGGAGACTAGTAATCCTATACATTAACAAGTCTAATCATTTAGATTTTAAAAAAGCAAACTGAGTACTTTCCAGTGATATTTAAGACAAAGTGATATGAGAGAGAGTTATTATAGATATTTAAGTGATATTTAAGACAAAATGGAATGAGAGAGAGTTTTTTATAATAAACATTACATTTCAACCATCAGTGTCATGGTCAAATCATCATCAAATACTATGTTGAGCTTTGTATTAAATGGAATAGTTGTGATAAACATACAAGTAATGCTATTTAAATATAGAGAAATGATCAATCACAAGGACCCTGCATTTTCTCAAAACCGAAAATTCGTCAATTTTGTAACTTTGTATAGGAGACAGAGTTGCTATTTCGGAGTTGTTAGAATAATTTTGCTCTGAGTCATATCCTGGATATTAAAAGTTCAAACCACAAAAATGTCAAAATTAACAGTATCAAATTGAATGTAATTTAGCCTAGACCTGTAGCTCAATTGGCACTTTTTGTTAGTGTTTAGGAAATTTTCCACAAAAATGTCTACAGTTCGCATCCTCTAAACCCATATATATATATATATATATATGCTATGAAGGCATTTTAAATTTATAGTTACAAAAATCAGGGGAAAACTGCTTATCCGGGCTCGTGTGAATTATAAGTTTGGAAGAATTTTGTATGATTTTAACATTTTTAAGAGTCACTGGCCACTACTTACCCACTACCACTAGCAAGCCCGTGCAATCATCAATGCCTGCATGGGTAATTACTTGCCTACCTTTCTTTTTATTCGAGAAGTCAATGCATGATCATCTAACATCTAGAGATTACTAGTAGATGAGTTCTCAAAGTTCCTAAAGTCATAATAATCAACTACATAGCCCACAGCATCTTTTGAGTAAAATGAGAAGGGTACACGAAAGGCTTGTAGGTGTAAGTCCAAAGTCCACCTCAAAAAGATTTTTCATCTACGAAGGCTTTCATCTATTTCTCTCATTCCATATTTAAATTATTGTCTTCATGAGAAAAACTTGTGACATGTTGGTAAACAGGTATAAAGACTAAGAAATGCACGTCATCATATGGAGGAGAGAGGCAAGAAAGAGAAAAATGTATCTTATGAGATAATCTTATGATATTTATCTCTTACAATAAGTGAGGCTTACATGTGTGGGATCCACATATATTGTGAGAAAAATGTTTAATAAAACTGTCTCATAAGATAATTTTTCGGGAAGGGTAAGAAAATGAAGAATCAAGAAAAAAATTAGTGCTTTATTTATAACTACATATTCTGGAAGTTCAAAACTTCCAGCAATTTTTGTTTTATTTGAATCAAACCTACGAAGAAAGAAGCAGGATGATTAGATCCGCAACCTCAGTCCTCATTTATGGGCCAAACCATGGGGAAAGTCAACACTTCTTGGCACATCTAAGGCAATGATTAAGGGGAATGCATTTACACAATACAGCCTTATTGTGCTGAGAAAATCTTAAGTCTTAAAATAAGGAGCACCTAGACCAAGTTTGTTAGTGTAAGTTTAAGATAATTCAGACTTCCTAACACTAATGTGGTAACTGAGATTGGTAAGAGTCAATTCTAAATGCAGGAGTTGTTCCAAACTATATTGCTCTTACTAAATCACATGAAAAAGGAACATGTGGTCAATAGATATGAACGTTAGGTGGATGGTTACTAATGCTTTATTATGCGCTAAATAATGCTTTAATATGAACTAAATTAAGTTACAAAAGAATTGGTATGCATTATCTTGCGTAAAACCTTGAGAATTACGAAGTTTACACTATTTGCATGCGTTTGACTCTTGCCTAACTTTTTGGAGCCTATGCCGTAAATAAAATAATTTGTTTATTTGCTTACAATAAATTGAGGGATATTTGAATTCAGGTTTACCAAATGGACATTCTAAATATAAGTTTATCAAATGAAGAGAATTTGGTTATGTTAATGAATTACAAGACTCTTAACTTATAAATAATCTAACTTACCGTACTCTTTGTAGAAATTATGGTGAAACTAATGATTATTTGTTTTTCAGTTGCTCTTTTGTTGAAAGGATAATGTACGGACTATATGACATGTATAAATTTGCCATTAAAATAAACAGGGATTGAACCGAACTCACTTATTCAATGGATGAATCAAAACCATGTGTGCAAATGCGTATCATGAGTTGGTATGCAAATGAATCATGGCTGTTGTTGTCTATATAATGCAGGAAAACAACCAGAAACTACGATATTCAAACTCAATCATATTCATTTCGTTAGTTAAGTGACTAGTGGCCCATTGGGTAGAACAAATTATCAGTTTTGGGTTGGGAGCATTTTTTTGGTCTTATAAAAAAAAATGGCTTCATTCAGTTAATTAAACCCATTATTCAGTGACTACAATTTATATAATTGGGTCTAATGGTTCAATTTCATCAAAAATAAATATCAAAAATACAAAAATAAATCAAACCAAAAAAATTAGAACAATGCCCCAAAATCCAAATTAAATCAAACTTGCTAATTTGTATAATTTCAAAAAATATTAATAGTGCAAATTGGGTAATTGGGTTGTGTTAATTGGTTTTAAAATATCGCCAACCTGACCTAATTCAAGCTTAAAAAAATTAGAACCCAACCCAATGTATCAACCCACAAACAAATTAACAACCCGAAATTCAACCTGAAAGGCTTGGTTTACAGGACTGCAACAACATTTGCTGAAAATACAACAATCAACACCATCTATTATTGGCTTTATTAGACGGCCCTAGTTTAACTTGACATGTTTATATGCTTTATTAATTAAATCCATTGGCTTTTGGGTGCAGCAATACCAGTCTGGATGACGGAGAGAAGTGGGAGAGAGTGGCCTTTCAATCTCCACTCAAGATGTGGGCTTAAGTCACTTAACCAATTCGATCTTTATTAGTACTACATTTATCCTCCTCGTGGTAGAGAGTAGTGCTTCATACCACACACAAAAAATATATATATAATACTTTTTACAACAGCTTAGTTAATAAGAGCTTATTTAGGAGTCTTTTGTCTAAATATTACAAAAAATACAGTTTTTTATGGTTGTAGGAACTGTTCAAAGTTATTTAGGGAAGGGAGGAGAGAGAGTGAATTTCGGCAACAATGTTGCCGAAATTCTAAGAAAAGTAGGAGAGAGAAAGGAAAAAAGTGGGTGAGAGAAAATTTGGAATTTCAGTAATAGTGTTACTGAAATACTAGGGGTGGCAAAATTGGACACGACCCGTGAACCCGACACGACACGACACGAAATTAACAGGTTATGGGTTGAGGCTTAATGGGTTCGTGTCATATTTGGGTTGACACGATGAACCCGTTTGATAAACGGGTTGGGTTAGGGTTTAAACTATGGAACCCGTCTGACCTGTTTGACCCGTTTAATTAAATGAAATTTTACCAATATACCATTTAAACTATAGGTATATAAACTTATTAGTTGTTGTAGTTTATTTTCTTTGACATATTGTGATTGATTATTTATGATATTGAGATATGTTTTAATTTTGAATGATTATTTGTGATACAATTACTCATTAGTTTTAAATTTTATATTTAAAATATTTATTTGCTTTTTTTTTCCATAAATGTTTTTTTTCATTTTGATAAAATCAGATAAACAGGTTGACACGATTGACCTGTTTAATAAATGGGTCGTGTTAGGGTTGAGGAATCTTGACCTGTTTAATAAACATGTCGGGTTAGTGTTGACTCATATAGTCGGATACGTATGAGTTGACACGACACGAACCCGACCCGCGAACACGAATTGCCACCCCTATGAAATACTGCTTGCCCAGCCCCCTGCCCGTGCGCGAGTGTGCGCGAGTGCCCGCGAGTGACCGAAGGAGAAAAAAAAGAATAGGTTTTCAGCAATACTGTTACCGAAAATGGGGAAGAAAAAAAGAAAAAAAAAAAAAGGTTTTTGGTAATGCCATTGCAGAAAATGGGAAAAGAAAAAAAAAATCTTAGATTGTTTTTGGCAATGGCATTGCCGAAAATAGGGGGAAGAAAAAAAAAGAAAAAAAAGAATAGGTTTTTGGCAATGCCATTGCCGAAAATGGGGAAGGGGAAAAAAAATCTTAGATTGTTTTTGGCAATGGCATTGCCAAAAATGTGGGGAAGAAAAAAAAAAGAATAGGTTTTTGGCAATGTCATTGCCGAAAATGAGGAAAAAAAAAAAAGGTTTTTTGGCAATGCCATTGCCAAAAATGGGGAAGAAAAAAAAATCTTGGATTATTTTTGGCAATGGCATTGCCTTTCACCTTTTTTTTTTTATTCCCCATTTTCGGTAACAGTGTTGCCTTTCACCTTTTTTTTTTTTTTTCTTCTCCATTTTCGGTAATAGTGTTGCCTTTCACTTTTTTTTTTTTTCTTCCCCATTTTCGGTAACAGTGTTGCCTTTCACCTTTTTTTTTTTTTTTTTCTTCTTCCCATTTTCGGTAACAGTGTTGCCTTTCACCTTCCTTTTTTCTTTTTTCTTTTTCCCATTTTCGGTAACAGTGTTGCCTTTCACCTCTTTTTATTTTTTTTTTCTTCCCCATTTTCGGTAACAATGTTGCCGAAAACCCTCTTTTTTTCTTCTTTTTTTCTTCCCTATTTTCGGTAACAGTGTTGCCGAAAACTCTTTTTTTTTTTTCCCATTTTCAGTAACAGTGTTGCCGAAAACCTATTCTTTTTTTTATCCTGCAGGCACTCGCACACACTCGCCACGGGCAAGGGGCTGGGTAGGCAGAATTTCGGTAACACTGTTACCGAAATTCCAAATTTTCTCTCACCTACTTTTTCTCTTTCTCTCTCCTACTTTTCTTAGAATTTCGGTAATACTGTTGTCAAAATTCACTCTTTCTCCTCACTTTCCTAAATAACTTTGAACAATCCCTATAACCATAAAGAACTGTATTTTTTACAATATTTAGGTAAAAGACTCGCTTATTTAGCGTATTGTTGACATTGCTTTTTTAGCTACTATGAACAATTTTTAATACTAGCAAGTGTCAAATGTTTGAAATTTTGAAACAACTCATTATGTATGTCAGAACCATTTAAGCTATAGCTTTATTTAAAATTTTCTTTCCCGCTTTTGATAGTAACTTTCTTTTCACCTAGTCAATTTGTTAGAGTATTCTCTTCAACTCTTTTATAAAAAATATCATTTTGACATACCAAAAACATACTTTATTATTTTACCAAGTTATCTTACAATATCTCATTTATATAAATATTTTATTTTTCAATTCTATAAATTAAAGCACTAAAATAATATATTAAATTCCTCTCCATCATCGTCAACAACATCAACGGCACGACCCCACTGCTGCAACACCGGCACAAACCCACAACCACCAACACCATCTTATAAAAAAAAAATAAAAATAAAAATACAACCACCAAAATCAACCCACAAATGCAGTCTCTTTGAAGCTCTCTCCTCCTCTCCAATTCAACTTTTTTTCTTATCAAAACCCAATAGATCAAACATAAATCAAATATCAAACACAAACCAAACATCAAACTCAAATTAGCCAAACCAAATCTAGTATCAAACCAAGTTACCAAACATATCAAACACAAATCAATAAAAAATCAGCCCAGCAAAGCCAAGCCATAGCCACCACCCACAATCCATTAATCAAACAAACCCACGACCTAGCCTGTGACCACCAAAAATCAACCCAAAATAAAGAAATTTGGTTTAATCAATGCGAAAATGAATTTACTTGAGGTGTTTGGCTGAAAAATGAAGAGAAGGAGAGCTCAAAACAGAAAAAATGAAGGATTTACGGACCCAACCACCGTGATCCACCGCCACAACAGCTAGCACCATCACGATCTGCCACTACCATCTGAATCCTCAGGAATCACAACCACCATCATCGAAGAGAGGGAGGAGAGTGACGAGAGTTGTCTGAGAAGAGAGAAGAGTGCAAAGAGAGAAGAGGAAAAAACAAAAAGCAAAAGGGGGAAGGACAACAATCATATGAAAAAAAAAAAAAAAAAAAAAAAGAAAGATTGAAAAAGAGAATAAAATAATATTAAATACTATAGCACCCTTTGCATTAAAAGCGTCCACTCTCATTTTTTTCTAATTTTATTCTATTTTACTATCTAAAAAGTTAGTTTATTAATTATATCATACTATTTTATAATATTTTAACATTAAAATTTTTATTTTTCTATTCTACTCATTAAAATAATATATTTTTACAATAAAATATATTTTTCTTTTTTTTTTTAATTTTATCCTCACTGAATCTCCATTACTTTACTTTTCACCTTCTTCTCTTCTAGATTCCTCCTCCATCATCCATATCAACCCAACTCCTCCACACAACTCCAGATCGGCGAAACTAAAAAAAAGGCATCACGCCGATCAACGGCACAGTCACCATAACGCCAATCTTCTAGACTCCTCCTCTATCATCCATATCCAGCAGCAATTCTAAGAATTTTGTCCAGAGTGTTCCTATTCCACTTTGAAAAAATTTTGGGTCATTTTAGTCTATTTTGGATGTTTCGGTATGTTTTGATAAATACCGGCCGAAATTCAAGATTTTGCAAGCATGAAGTTTGTACTTAAAAAAAAAAAAAAATCTTAAAACCAAAACAAATTTACATTCTGTACACCGAAGTTTTCTTAAAACCAAGCATGAAGTTTTTTTTTTTTTTTTTGAGAACACGTTTGGGTTAGGCCTGTTGGGTATTTGTTTAGGATTGATGTCGAGCTTTTTTTTTGGGCTTGTTCTATTACAATTTTTTTTTTCAAATTCATTGTTACAATTTTTTTTTTAGATCTTAGTTCAAAATTTGTTTCTCATAAAAATTTTGAGGGTGTTCCTGATATTGCTTGAGGGTGATCCTATTTTTTTTAAAGGTAAACAAATAAAAAAAATTTAAATTATTACATATATATAAAAAAAAAAATTCAAGCCAAGGTGTTCCTAGGAACACCCTTGACTCTAAGTGGCGTCACCACTATCCATATAAACTCAACTCCTCCACACAACTCCTCCATCATTCATATCAACCCAGATTAGAGAAACTGGAAAAAAAAAAAAAAAAAAAAAAAAAAAAAAACCATCACGCCGATCAACGCCACAGCCACCACAACGCCGATCTTCCAGACTCCTCCTCCATCATGCATATCAATCCAACTCCTCAATACAACTCCTCCATCATCCCTATCAACCCAGATCGGTGAAACTAAAAAAAAAAACCCACCACCTCCAAAGAAACCCACGTCGATCGCACACCCAGACTCCTCCTCCATCATCCATATCAACCCACACGCCAATCGCAACCCACACCTCCAAAGAAACCCACGCTGATCGTAACCCACAACAAAAAATTCATACCAAAAATCCATACCATGCCAATCGCAACCCACAACAAAAAATCCATACCAAAAAACCATCGGAGCTCTAATTTAAACCCATTGGAGCCGTCACGCCGACCCATTGGAGCCGTCACGACGACCCATCGGAGCCATCTGATTCCACCGTTGTCAAAACCCACGGGGTCTTGAGTCTGAACAGTACAGAGAGCAAATGATAAAGAGAGAGAAGGAAGAGAGAGAAAAAAAGAGAAATAATGAGAGAGGAGAGAGAAATTCCCGAGTTAAAAGGGGAGAGAGAGAATTAAAAATCTTTTTTTTTAATCCCATTTGCTACAGTACCATCTTACATTTAAAATTGGTACTGTAGCTCAATTGTATTTTTTTTTTTTTTTTTTTTTTTTATTTTTACAATAGTTACAAAATACAACATTCAATGAAGTGTCCGATTTTGGGCTAAATTGTAAAAGAATTGCAAAAGAGAACTCCATTTGCCATTTGCCACTTGCCACATTCAGTGCTAATGCTCTTACCATTCTAAACATAGAACATTACCGTAGCATGTTTCAAAAATTTGAAACATATAGAACATCTACGGAAGGTAGTTTTTTGGTGTTTGTTGTGCTAAATGCTAAAAATTAAGCATTTAGCACACCTGATAAGAGTGCTCTTAGCCAACTTCTCCTTTAGATCTAAAAAAGTATTATTTTTAAATATTCCCACCAACAAAGGTAGGCCAAGATACTTTTCATGTAAGTTGGCGAATAACCTGTGCATCAAATTTAGATTTAAACTCCTCCCGAATATCATCTAGGGTATTTTTGCTAGAGAATAAAGATGTATTTGACTTGTTTAATTGTTGGCTTGAAACTTTGTCATACAAGCCAATCAATCCTTGTGAAGAATCACATTCTTCCAAAAATGCTTTGCAAAAGATTAAGCTATATCTGCCAAAAAAAAAAATGAGAAATACTAAAAACTAACATACTTGCAAATTACAGCACAACTTTTTTTGGTTTGAAACCAAATTCAGAGAGAAATAATACTTACACCATTATAGACAAAGTTTAGCATTGTTAGAAATAAATTAGCCCATTAGCATAAGTCCAAGCTTAATTCAACTTTGTGTGCAAACCAAGTTTCCTACTTGTACTAGAAGTCTATTAATCTAGAGTTTAATTTACTATATATACACATGTTATGGTTCATTGTAACACAAGATTTATACTACAGTCTAATATATTATTGATGTAGCCCTTTAGAGTTTCCTCCGTGGTTGTAGGCCATTAGGCTGAACCACGTAACCCTCGTATGTTATTGTATTCTATACTTTATGTTTTTACTTCCGCATCCATACTAACATATTCAACATGATATATTAATACTAATATTTAACAAGCATATCGAAGCAATTTATTAAAAAAATTAATTAATTCCTCTCAAAATTGAAGCGGAAATGGAAAAGGTGAAAATAAGCTTTGGCTAGCTCGCACTACCAAAGTTCTTGAATCAAATCATTTCATTGCTTTTCTTTTTTAGCCTCATCAAAAGCGAGTGTTTACAGTTTAGAGTTTAGACCGAGAGAGAAAGAGAAAGGAACTAAGGTTTGAATTAGGGTTAGAGTTCGAGCTCTTCGTGAAGAAGAAGAAGAAGAAGAAGAAGAAGAAGAAGAAGATGATGATGACGATAAAGATGGAGGTAAAGGTGAGAGTGCATATATACAATGAGACAAAAAGTGGATTAGACAAGACTAACAGCACCATTAATTCTTCAGATCAACAAGATCTTCAAACATGGTAATGGCCTGTGTGGCATTTTCCACAGCTTTGTCCAGGTCTCTCTCTCTCTCTCTCTCTCTCTCTCTCTCTCTCTCTCTCTCTCTCTCACACACACACACACAAGTGTATTATAGAGTTTTGTGATGGCAAATGAGATCTTGTGTTATGATTTTGGTTCTTGAAATTTTTTACTTTGGTGAATATTTCTAGAGTGTTTTTTATCTTGTTATGTATGATTATTACATAACATGTTAGATAAATCCGTAAATTCAATCTTTGTATATATGTATGCATGTATGTATATTGATTGATTTTGAAGTGATATAGGGTTTTGCTTTGCTTGAGATATGCATTGGTGTGATTTTTCAAACCATGAGTTCAATTCGATGCATATATAAGATGGAGATTTTGTTCATTGTTTTGGTATGTGTTTGAGAATACTAAATTAGTTCTTCGGAGTATGCGTAATTAGAAAAAGAATATTTGCAATATGCAAATCTTGAAGGACAGCTAGCTTATAGTCTTATATTTTTCTAAAATATAAGATATGAGGTTGATATATAGCTTCGTCGTTGCTGAAACATTGGCCCTTTATTTAAGTATCGCCTTAATTAATAGCCAAATGGCTACATACTAATAAAAGAATCTATAATTACTCTTATCCACAAACGTCAAGACGATGCATCTCACAGTTAAAAACTTGCTTTACAGCGCACTGATAAAACCAAGAAAGCATACAATTTAGTGAAGAAATTGGAGCTGCATACCTCTATTTGGTTGTGAAGGTGATAAGGCCTTATCTTATTCTGCATCATGTTCCATGACTTTTCAAAAACAAAGGCTGAGGACCTGTCTACTGTCTTTTTGGATGTTTGTCCAATTTTTAAGTTCCCTTCGGCTGTGTTTGGATATGATATCGCTTTTTTTTTTTTTGTTGAAAGTTGAAAATAATGTACTAAAATTATTTTTAAATGTGTAAATAATGTCGTTGAACCCATTTGTAATAAAAATTTTGTTAAAAAAATGTTTGTAAGCCTTGTAAATAGTGCACGAGACAAGCCACTTCAACCAGAACATGGTTCTCAAAAAAAAAAAAAAAAAAAAAAGGAAAGCAGACACAAAATAGTGCTTTTTAGTACATTGTTTTCAATTTTCAACCCAAAAAAAAAAAAAGCAATGTCATATCCAAACGCAAACTTACGCTCAGTTTTGCATGAAAAAGTTCCATGGCAAAATCTCAAAAGTCAAAACTAACCTGTAAGTGAAGACCCAATGGGAAGCTTGGCCTTGATTGCTGAGAAAAACTTTGCTTTTTTATCAAAACATTTCTTTAATCAGATGAAAATCCTGAATTCGTCTTTGTTAATCCAAAAGCATTGTTTAAATTGCAAACTCTATATTATATTACTTTTTTTGGGGGGGTGGGAAGTGGCTATTACCTAACTGAGCATGTAGTGCAGTTATTGTGTATAGTCCCCAACTATACATCCTCCCTTGGATTCATGGTAAGTGGGACTTATTTTTTTGTGAGAGGAAGGGAACATAGTCTAGAACTCTCTGCATGTATCAAAAAAAAAAAAGGACTACGTCAATTGCTATGTGTCATATGTAGGGGTGTGCAGAAAACTCACTAACCTGTCAAATTCAACTCGATCCGACCCAACTTGTCTGGTTGAATCGGTTTTTAAGGCTTGGTGGGTTGAGTTGGGTTATAATTTTTTTTTTTTTGAAGCGAGCCGGGTTGGGTTTGGATCATAAAATTACAAACCCATCAAATCCGACCCGACCCGACCCGACCCACTCATATTTTAATATATATTTAAAATATATTATATATTTAATATTTTTTTTTTAAGTTAAAACCCAGCTGTAGAGCACTTTATCGATTCCTACAAACATATATAATATAAAATTCTATTACTTTCTTTAATATATATTTAAATATATTATATAATTAATAAAAAATATATGGGTTCAATTTATTAATAATAATAATAAATTGTCCAACTCATGGGTTCAACTCGACCCATGTGAGTCGGGTTGGGTTGGATTGGGTTGGACATATGTGATGGGTTGGGATGGGTCGAAATTTTTTTTTACCCACCAAGGTGGGTTGAGTCAAAAAATTCCCTCAACATGACCCATGCACACCCCTAGTCATATGTGTCATAAACATGTATGCATATACATGCATATGTCACTTTTGCATCCATATTTACAAGTTGTCTCCTAAAATTAATTCCGGACTCCACCACCCTTTACTTGCCTTTAATAAATACACTTGTAGTGTTTGTTTTGGGACAACTTATTTAGCTAAATTTAAAAAAAAAAAATACTAAAAGTATTGTAAATAAAACTAAAAGGTAGTTGAAATAGTACACTGAGATCTATAAATAGTACTAAAAAGTATAATAACAGTCATTAATAGTAGCAAAAATAACCTAAATAGTAACAAAAACTAGCTTTTTAAGCCAATACCAAACGCATGTACTCAAAATATCCTTTTCTTTTGGTCTCAAAACATCTCATGTCAATCTAAAATTGGTTAAAGAAAGTATCTTTAGCTTAGAACATGCACACCATCAAATTCTTGGCAGGGCAACCTATCAAGTATCAACATAATCAGATATAATAGAAAATCTTTTCAAGTTAATAATAATAATAATAATAATAATAATAATAATAATAATAATAATAATAATAATAATAATTGTAAGGACCCAAGGACCGAAGATGGGAAGCACCGTTGTAGTTTTCAATTGTTCCTCTAGAAGGAGCATCCACAACCCGAAGAGTAAGGTGGTCTGAAGATAGAATGGGAAGTGACGGAGCTCCTGTGAGGGGTTATAATGGGTGCAGATGGGTGCTTCAGGGGTTGAATGGGATCTTTGTAAAAAGTTTCTTGTATAATTCTCACATGTTCCTCCGCATTAAATGATTGACAACAGCTTTATCAGCTACATTAATGAGAAAGTGGCCGAAATAGTGGATCTACGGCTCAGCAGCTCCTTCCACCACCTTTACCAGAAATCTAATGGGACAAGTGTATTAAGGACGTTTGGGGAAATTAAAGATGGAGGGCTAGGATGCATGAGACCATGAAGTATATAAAGAAAAGAGATTCTCAAATAGAGGGGATCTAGCGAGAATTAAGAGAAAAGAGATTACAGAGAAAATAGTAACTGAGAGAGAGAGTGAATAGTATTTGTAACAATAAAAAATATTGTCATCGAATAAACTTGTAAAGATCCATTCATATATTCAAACCTTAGGCCCCTGATCTTTTCTTTCTTTATCTTTATCATTGGGTAAAGTCCAAACTTGTTCATCCTACTCTTTATACAAATATCTATTGATTTGGGCTGTGCTTAGGAATTCTAATCTCACCGTTCTAAGTGGGCTTGGGCATTCCAATCCCGTGTTCTTACAATCATAATAATAATAATAATAATGTTTATGAGTTCCAGTTTTAAAAATTAATATAATAGAAAAATTAAAATATAAAATTTGCCACTTTTTGGCTAAATAATTTAAACTTTGCTTAGAGCATCCACATCAATGGATGCAAAATCTTGCATAATACAAAAAGTGCATCATTTTGCACATATTGACCAAAAAAAATACTCGCATCAATGGATGTAAAATTGTGTATAAATGCACAAATTGCTACAATAACTGTGCATATATGCACGGTTACTATAGCAATTGCATTTAATATTTTAATGATTTTTTCTCTCTCCTTGTCTCTAGGTTTCGATCACTCTCCCTTTCCTCATTTGATCAAACCACGCCGATCATCAAACCAAGCTCGCTCTCTCTCTCTCTCTCTCTCTCTCTCTCTCTCTCTCTCTCTCTCTCTCTCTCTCTCTCTCTCTCTCTCTCTCTCGGCTTTGGGTGGGTGGGGATGTGGGTGGTATTGGGTTTGTGAGGCCGTGGGTAGCAGCTCGTCTTGGGTTTGATGGGTATGAGTTTCACAGTGGTTTGTGTTGGGATTTGGGTTTGTTGTGGTGGTCTAGTGGCGGCGTTGGTTTGAGTATCACGGTAAAGCTATCTCTCCCTCTCTCTCTCTCTTTCTCTCTTTTGGGTTCTGTAATTTTCGTTTGGTTTTTAGGTGCTTTCCTTTGAGGTTGACCATGTCTATCAAAGTTTGTATTTGTTTGTTTGTTTTGTTTTATGTGTATGGCTTAGGAAATGATGAAATCTTGTGTTTCTTGTTTTATGGGTTGGTTTTCCTTGATGATGCTGGTTGGTTAGTGATGATGGTGGCTGGGTATGGAGTGATTGTTGGTAGTGTTGTGTTTGTGAGAGAGAGAGGGGCAGTGAGGGAGGGAATAATAAAAAATTGTAAAATAATAAATATTTTATTGAATAAATGTGTAAAATAGATAAACTGATATGGATGTTTTGTAAAAATTGAGAGAGAGAGGGGCAGTGAGGGAGGGAATAATAAAAAATTGTAAAATAATAAATATTTTATTGAATAAATGTGTAAAATAGATAAACTGATATGGATGTTTTGTAAAAATGAGTGTGTAAAATAGAAGAAGTAGTTTTTTATAGTGCAAAATAAACTATAAGTTTGCCACTTTTGGCTAAATAATTTAAACTTTGCTTAGCATGTATGTAGTACATTATTATTAGCTATCATGTGATGCCCACTTCTTCTTAGGAATTAGTATCATGATCAAGGCAAAAAAGCTTTCCCCACACACACACAGCTCACATGGAAATGTTTCCTTCTTTTTTAGGCGGGCTAGTACTTTGATTTTAAGTAAGGATATTTTCGTCATTTCACTACTCTTTACAGCTGTCTGTGTTTTTACTCACATTATTATTAAGAGTAATGGTGTGCGTCGCTTCGTGGGGGCCTTTATCTAATTCAAAGTCAATCATTGCTCAAACGGCTATTTCCGTAATTTCACTAGCTGGTCACTTTATGTCCATGGGACCATACACCATACGGACCATACCATTCCTTTTATATATATTTTTTTGTTAAATTATAAACTATACTTTTTAATTTTTTTTTTATTTTTTAAAATTGATGGATAGGATACCCTCTTTAACTATTTTTTTATACCAGCTGAGGAAGATAAAGAGTTTATCAAGATTACAAAAAAGTCGGATCAACCCAACTATGGTGTATTGGCATTCAGATGCCAATTTTGCAGCAACATAAACAAAATTAAGAACACATTTGGAGACAACTAACAGATTACAAACAAGTCCACAACTTGTTTAAAAGTTGGACTAGATTCTTGTTGTTGGTCAAAAACTGAATCCTATGAAATCCACAGTTTTTTACTGTGATGACTGCTTCCATCAAGGCCTCCTGTACTGCCCCATTAGTTAAAACTGCATTGCTGCTAACTACACCATACAACTTGAGAACTTCTTGTAGATCCTTAGCTTCATAAGCCCAAGCACTTCTATTAAACCTTGAGTTTCTAACCCCTGCAACCTTGATTAGCAACTACCAGTGTCCTGCAGCTGTGTTGTGTTCAACTCTTGATCTGCTGCGTCTCTTGTTTGAGTCATGGTGGATGGAGAAAGCTTCTTTGTACCTGTAATACAAATTTTGAGCTGTAAGGACAACATCCATGGGATTTGGTTGTTTTTCCTCATGAACCTCCAAATTCCTATGAGTCCAAATGGTCCACAATGTAATGAATATGTTCTGCATATACTCCATGCATAAAAATCTCATCATCTAGATTATGAGAAACAATCAAATCCTTTAACCATTGCTGCACATAAATACCAAAAAGGTCAGAAGTGTGAACAGCTAGTGGTAATCCATGCCAACAAGCTCTGGCAAAAGTGCATAGCAGGAACAGGTGGGAAGTGGATTCCTCTTCACAATTGCATAAAGGGCAAAGACCAATGTCAGTGATTTCCCTGTTTCTTAGAAGCTGCCTGGTTGGTAGACTGTCATGCAACAGCTTCCAAATAAAATTACAAATTTTTTGTGGTGTTTTTATCTTTGATCTGTGTCCCCATAAGAAAAAAAAATACCTTATCAAATTAATAAATATTAATGAAAATGTTTAAAGGCACAACATATTTTATATTTTTTACCATTATAAAGATGTTAGATTATGGATAGTATATGGTTAAAATAATGTAAGTAGTGATCCCAATAAAAATGATGTTACACTTAGAGATGACAATTTAAACTTGTTTGGTGGGTATTACGTAACCTTTTCCCTAATAAAGTGGGATTTACCCATGGATGGGATTAACTCCTTCTTGCCCATGTTTATTTCTATAAATTTTTAAAAAATTCTTTTTATAATATTTTTTATTGTTTCTTTAGGGCATACATATGTTATTTAACCTTTGAACTTGAATTTATAATATCTTTTATAGCTGTATTATTGAATTTGTATTTTTATGTTTAAGATTTAACTTCTTGTATTGTGTGTGTGTATTTTATGAGTTTTTAGTTTTATATATGATAAATTTTTAGTTAAATTTTAATAAATTATAAAAACAAAAAACAAAAATTGAATAGATTAGGACGGGACATGTATCAGCAAGTGCCCGCTAGGATAGGAGCAAGGGCCACCCCGAAATAAGGGTGGGTGGAGGGGAAGGAATAGGAAGCCTATCTTTTTGTCATTACTAGTTGTACTCATCACAATTGACACAATTAAATCCGCCAAAAATAACATCATTTTGAAAAGTAAAATATATTAAAATTATAGTGGAAGGAATTTAGACAAAATTAAATATAAATTAAAGTGAAAAAAAGAGCTTAAAATAACAAGTCCCTTTAAGCATTTGTTAATAAATTATTTTAAAATAGTTTTGATACTACTTTTACTATAAGTATAAAAAGTTGTCAAAAAATCAATTAATATTTTCTTTTTTCATAAAAAGTTTATAAAAATAGTTCATAAACCAATATTTAGAAAACTCACATTAGTCATTGTATAATAATAGAAAGTTAAAATTTACACAATTTTTCCTAAAAATGACTCACATAAGTCTATGTATAATTGTATAAGTGTACAAGTTTGTTACAGTACCCATATAAATTTACATTAATGTTATTTATTTTGCATTTAGTTTTTTTTTTATGTATATGAGGATGAAGGAAAATAGTGGATGATAGTTGTCATTGTGTGAAAAAAAAAAAAAAAAGAGACACACAATCAAAAAAATTGATATTTTAGTGAAATGTGTAGTGTAAAATAGATAAAATGATATGAGGCATTTTGTTTTTTTTATTTTTTTGAAAATTATACTTTACCACCCTAAATTATGCCTCAGATTATACTTTGCACCTTAAATTATTCAAATACACAGTTTGCACCATAAACTATGACCTTTTTTACACTTTGCATCCCGACATTAGTTTTACCGTAAATTGAATGGAAATGTGAAGCATGTGACTTGCACATGTGACTTATTTACATGGATAGAGCCATGGTTGGACCGCCTCCCAATTTTTTTTTTTTAAATATATTATTATATATGTGAGTACTAATTTTAGCAATTTTGTTTTATAAAATTACATATTTTCCTTAACAATATCATTGATTCTTTTAAGAGTATTGTTAGAGACAAATTTTTCTACGACATTTTTACAAATTGTTAAAGTAGCAAATTCTTATTGGTTTGCATTTGGGCCTACTACTTACATTATTTTTTTTATTTACTAATAACCACTCATCACATTAGCAATATGTAAAAAAATTTGTAGCTCTAGCATTTTCTTCATTTTAAAGACCAAATTTAAAACAAAATATACAAATCTAAAAAAATTAGTCCAACAACAAAATTACCAATAGTAAAACTAAAAAAAATTAAGCCTAGTCAACCAATTTTACTCAAAACAAACAATCTAACCTTTTAAAAAATTTTGAACAATCAGTAGTAGAGTTGGAAGTCGAAGTCACTACACACAACCGCAGCAAAGCCGCCCTTAACTCTAAGTTCTAACTCTCATAAAAAAAAAAAACTCTAAGTTCTAGCTCTGTCCCTACTTGCTTAAGTGGGACAAACGTAAAAGACCCAAAAACCCCTCTTCCAAATCAATTAAAAACAATTTTTTTTCCCTCCCTCACTCTCAACACCATCGTAGATTTATAAAGAATATAAAAAAATTTTAGGCTGCACTGCTGCAGCCTACACAAGGAGATGGGAACAAAATTGGGTCAGTCTTCGCGAGATCTCTAAATTGTGTGGTGTAATTGGATTGGATTTTGGATTAGGACCTTTAGGGGGAACTATACTTTGTTCACTTGTTGCTCTGGTTGGCGCTTGTTGTAGCCATGAAAATTGAAATTGGTCCTTGAATGGTTTACGCATCTCATTTTAAATGGAACATTACCTACATGTTATTTTTGGGTTTTTTAAAATCTTAATTGCTTATGTGATTCCCATTTCCCACTCGGCTTTTTCATATCCACCAAGCCACTTTGTAAGTTCCTTTGTATCATCATGATGTCCAACACTTCTAATGGCATGGTGACCAACAACAATCTTCAACTTTGCAGTAGATTCCGTTGATTCTACCTCCTATTACAAATATTTATAAAGAATACGAACATAGTTTTAGGGATTTCATAGTAGTGGTGGAACAATGGTGGTGCCGAAGATGATTTTGCTTTAGGGATTTTGATTTGGGGATAGGGGCTGATAAGCATGAGATAGAGATGAAAAAAAAAAACGGTTTTTGTTTTTAGTTGATTGGAAAGAGAGGTTTTTTTTTTGTATTTTATGTTTGTCCCACTTAAACAATACATATGTGCAAGTCACATGCTTCACATTTCTATCAAACTTAACGGTAAAACTAATGTCGGTGTGCAAAGTGTAACAAGAGTCATAGTTTAGGTACAAACTGTGCATTCAAATAGTTTAGAGTGCAAAGTGTAATATGGGGCATATTTTAAAGTGGTAAAGTGTATTTTTTTTTATAATTATGATGTCAGGTGTTTTGAAAAGTGAATACTTAAAATAGGCTCTTATTAGGATGGTAAAGTGTAGCATTTTTAAAAAAAAAATATAATTATGATATAAGACATTTTGAAAAGTAAGTACGTAAAATAGAAAAAATAAGCTCTTATACTAAAATAGACAAAAAATTTTGCACAAACTTATACAAATTTATGTCAGCATCCATTAAATTTTTGGGTCATGCTAACGAATGCCCTTAAGGCATTGATTAACAATTCATTTTAGGAAAGTTTTAACACCACTTTTATGGGAAATGAAAAAAGCCGTTAAAACATTAATTACTTTATTTCATTTTCCCATAAAAACTTTCTTTAAATGGATTGTTAACCAATGCCCTAAAGACATTCGTTAGCATTTTTCTAAATTTTTTTCTTAATAGTAACAAATTAGGTTTTGACAGTTAAAAAGTAGTTAATTGAAGAAAGTCAAAATTAGAGGGAATTACACATTTTTCCTACCAACAGTAACTGAAAAAGGGGGTTTTAAAAACTAACATGCCTTCTAACTTTTCAGTCAAAAAAAAAACTAACATACCTGCAAATTACAGCACAACTTTTTTCGGTTTTTGAAAGTTAGGCCAAAATTCAAAGAGAAAAAAAAAAAAAAAAAAAATTACTCACAGCACATTGTAGACAAAGTTTAGCATATCGAGGCTATTCAAAAAAAAAAAAAAAGATTCAATTCCTCTCAAAAAATTGAAAGCGGAAATGGAAAAAGTGTAAATAAGCTTTGGTTCGCACTGCCAGAGTTCTTGAATTGAATCATTTCATTTCATCATAAGCGAGTGTTTAGAGTTTAGACCCAGAGAGAGAGAGAGAGAGAAAAGGAGCTAAGATTTAGAATTAGGGTTAGGGTTAAGGTTTGAGTTCGAGTTCTTCGTGAAGAAGAAGAAGAAGATGATGACGATGGAGGTGGAGGTGAGATTGCATGTGTACGATGTGACGAATAGTGGATCGGACAAGACCAACAGCACCATTCTTCAGATCAACAAGATCTTCAAGGACGGTATTGGCCTTGGTGGCATTTTCCACAGCGCTGTCCAGGTCTCTCTCTCTCTCTCTCTAATGGAGTTCTGTTATGGCAGATGAGATCTTGGGTTATAGTTTTGGTTCTTGGAATTTTTTTCACTTTGGTGAATATTTCTGGAGCATCTTTAATTTTGTTGTGTGTGATAGTTCAATCTCTGTATGTATGTATATTGATTATTAATTGATTTTGCAGTGATCTAGGGTTTTGCTATGCATAGGTGTGAATTTTCAAACCATGAGTTCAATTCAATACTTAAGGAGTTCTTGTTCGTTGTTTTGGTATGTGTTTTGAGTATGCTTAGTTAGTTCATTGGAGTATGCGTAATTAGAAAAAAAGGAATTTATGCAATATGCAAATCTTGAAGAACAGCTAGCTTTATAGTTTGGTATTTTGCTAAAATAAAAAGATGTGAGGTTGATATAGATTGTTTGGTGATAAAGAATAATGTTTTTGCTGAACAAATGCTGGCTTATGATTCCAGCATTAATGATTTGGCGCATTGGATGGTGCTTTTGCCATCTATGGTCATTGCAATCAATATAGCTCCATCGTTACTGATGCATTGGCCCTTTATGGAACCGAAGGGCTACATACTATAAGAACCTAGAATTACTCTTATCCACAAACTTGTGCTTAAAGTACCACAGTAAAGCGTCAAGATGATGTCAAAAACTTGCTTTATAATCAGCGCACTGATAACACCAAGAAAACATGCAATTGAGTGAAGAAATGCAGCTGTGTACCCTCTTTGGATGTGAAGTTATTGATAAGGCCTTCGGCTCTTATCCTACATCATGTACCATGAATCTTCAAAAGCAAAGGCTTGAGGACATATTTACTATCTTTATGGATGTTTGTACAATTTTTAAGTTCACAATAGGCGCAGTTTTGCATGACAAAGTGCCATGCAATATCTCAAAACTAACCTGTAAGTGAGACCCAATAGGAAGCTTGGCCTTGATTGCTGAGAAAAACTTAGTTTTTATCAAATCATTTCTTTAATCAGATGAAATCCCTGAATTGTCTTTGTTAATCCATAAGTATTATTTAAATCGCAAACTCTATATTTAGCATATGTTTTTCAACAGTAAATACTGTTTCTATTACTCCTTTTTTTTTGGGGCCTTACTGAGTATGTAATGCTGTCATTGTGTGTATCTCAATTGTTTCTTATTTCCCCCCCATTTCTTTGGTTTTCAGTATTTGTATGTTATTTTTTGATAATTTGATATATACAATGGGGGAGGGGGGATTTGAACCTTGGATATCTCCATTGGAAACACTAGGAGGTGCCAGTTGAGCTTCTTGGCTTGAGTATTAGTATATTATTATCATATGTATTCACAGATATTCTTAAATGTTTTTGTTTTTTTGGTTCGAAATTATGATGACAAGAAATTCTTGTAGAGGTAATTGGATCCTTTATGCCGTATGTTACAGGTTTATGGAGACGATGAATGGTCATTTGGGTTCTGTGAACAAGGCACTGGAGTTTTCAGCTGCCCTTCCCAGAGAAATCCAATGTATACATATCGTGAATGCATTGTTCTTGGAAAAACAAACTGTTCAATATTAAAGGTAAATCAGATCTTGAGGGAACTTAGTAGAGAATGGCCTGGAAATTCATATGACTTGTTGGCAAAAAACTGCAATCACTTTTGTGATGAGTTTTGTGAAAGGCTTGGAGTGCAGAAGCTTCCAGGTAAAGTTAAGCTAGGATTACATTTTCTGTTATGTGTTTTCATTTTTAAATGTGTATTTGTGCAACTCAGGATTGCTTGGCTAATAGTATGTTTGACTTTTATCTACTGTTTGATATATTACGAGCAGCGTATTATCCCTTTTTAATGCAAATGCCTAATACACAGTTTTATGGTGCATCAAAATGTAATTGCAAATGGAAGATTTACATGGTGTGTGTTGACTACCTCCTTTTATTTGGTGACATACTATATTGATACTTTTATTTTTTGACAAATAACTTTCTATATTGATGCGTGTCTTGCCTCTTCTTTTTTAATTGATCCCGGTTAGCATCGGTGGAAGAACACCGAGATATACCGATGCCTTGATCGCTTACATTTGACCTGACTATTGAGAACTAGAATTTTCCTGAAGACCACCTGCAGTAGGGTGTTTTGTGAACATCTAGTGCCATCTTCCTTTTTTTCTCTTTACTCTTTTGTCAAAACACCATCCTTTATTGCTCATTTTTGTTATTGAATTATGATTTGTCTCTTACTATTGATTGCATTGTTGTTGAAAAACCTCATAAGAATCCTATAGTCAATCACAGAAATAGTCCCCATTACAAGTCTTACAATTAAGAAACAGATATGGAGTATTTTGGACCTACTGTATGAAAATCAACTATTTTAGATCCCATGTACTATTGCTGATGTATTGGAGAAATACATAACTCTTGTTTATTTATTAGCATACCACTTGTGAGTTCTAGGACTACAAGAACCTAAAATTGGTCAAAACTTGATAATCAAATGATGCAGGACAGAAAGCAGTAGTGGACTTTGATGCTAAATATGATACAGGGTTTTAAGAAATCAATACTAGATCAAGATTCTTGATAGGCTTTTGAAGGCTTCTGAGATGGGGTTTGATGTTTAACAATTTTAGGGATCGTTAGGCTAGGAGGAAAAAAATAATCTTAAAAGGAATGTGATGGTTGTTTGTTATTAAAACAGTGATGGAAGAAGAAGAAGAAAAGATAAAACCCAGAAAATCACACTCTCAAGGTTTAAACAAAGCTGTCCGGATTTTATAGGAATTCCTTCTCTTCAATTCACATATTACGTGAAAGTCTTTAAGTAGGCTACTTGATTCATGTTGTTTCCACATTTTGCAGCAATTCATTTTATATCTTAGAAAAATGTCTCATTTGATTTTATTACTCATCTTTCAATCTGATTGCTTTAATATAAATTAATATTTTAGCATGCGTGTGCATTGTTCCATTGCTTTTAAAATATGTGTGTGTGTGCGTGTTGGTATTTGTGTGTTTGCATTACTTTAGATCTACTAATATTGCTTTGTTAGACGATCTGCTACGTCACAAACTTGACATGAAGAAACCAATTCTCTGCATTGATAATGAATTTGTTGGTCATCTATTCTTTTGATCTTTCCTTTTAAGAAAGAAGGAGAAGGGAGCTCAAGGAATGTGAGAAGGCTAAATAGCTTTATTAGAGAAGTTAGTTGGGTTATGAATTTATCACCTGAGTGCTTCTTCTTCTTCTTCTTCTTTTCCCCCCTGTGGGTGCCTTTTGTATTTGAAAAGAGAACAATTACTTTTTGCACATTCGCATGCAGTGCATATTCTTACATCTACTTTTGACAGGTTGGGTTAATCGTTTTGCCAATGCTGGTGATGCTGCCATGGAAGTTGCTGGAAATACAGCACTGCGGGTGAGAAGCTTGTATTCATTTTGTTATTGTCAGAGTCTGCTGAAATAATTTGTTATCTCTGCATCATTTATACTGGTTGATGGGCACTTTATTAAATTGCCATGGTTCCTTTATAAATACAAATGGTACTTATATTTTTTTCACATGTGCAAACTATTTGTGGGCATGAGTTATTCAGTTCAGGCTTTGTGGACCTATCAATTTATGCATGTGGTACATTGCTTGATGCTCAGCTTTGTATTATCTCCTGCTGCTTCACATCTATAGATTTTAATTGGCCTCATGGGCATTGTATTCATTATTATACTAAATAAATTCCGCTGCTGTTATTTAAAAATGTAGTGGATATCTCATTGTTAATGTGCTTAGTGTGGATTTTCCTACAACTTGATGCATGTACTGAACTTATATTTGGCATGCACCAATGGAGCAATTTCAAAATGGCATGGTAATGTGGATAAATAATCAGATGGAACATTACCATTTAAGAAGCAACTTTGAATCTTTATATTTTCATTTTGGATTAAATTTACAACTGTTTCTTTCCCAGTTTCATTGCTTGTTTAGTTAAGTAGTGGGTGCTGCAGGTTGGGGTATGTCTTAGATTCTGGTCCTTAAGAAAAGAAGGTACATTAGTTCTGATAATTTTCTGGGTTATTGCAGTTGAGACAAGCCAAGACAGAAATTGTATCAGCGAGCAAAGTGGCCTACCAGTTTATTGTGAGAGTTGCTAACAATACCACAGGTGCTCCTGACTCTGAGTCACCTGAAAATTCAAGCAGAGGCACTACTCCTAGATTTCAAGGTACTTGGTTTAAAAACCTCATCACAAATGGTGCAAAACCATCTAGTAGCTCAGAAATTGAGAATCAGGATGAGGGTGCAAGTCGGCTGCAACAGCAACATGATGATAAATCACCTCTTTGGCAGAAGTCACAGCCGCGGCATGACATGTGAGGGGTATATTCTGAAGTCATCTTTGTTGTGTAACTACTACATGTAGTTGGCGAAGGTCATTGACATTTATTCATTGTGTATCAATGTAAAATTTCCATTTGTTGATCAGCTACATTCTGCCCAGTGATGCCCCCGAAGGACTAAAGCACAGAAGACTGTCCATCTTATAGCGTTCTTCACCATATATGGCAGGATGAATTGATCTCCACACACAGTCTTGAAGCTCTCGTATGGTGGTTGGGGCAAGGTTCTGTGTTGTATGCTGTTTGTAAGTCTGCCATTAGATATTTAGATGTAGACCTATTTGTATGGATATAATCTTTCTAATTCAATTTGTTTCTTGGCTTATGCTGTTATGCATGCCCATTTAAGTTCATAGACTCTTGCCTGCATCAGATGCAAGTGGTTGTCAGCATCGTCTTTACACTTGCATATATTATGTGCCAGAGTGGCAGATTGAGAAATCTCTGTTATGGAATTTAATATTTGAAGAACCAAGTCTTCGGTTGTACTAGGAAGTGGCTCGAGTCTTTGGATCAGATGGATGTAGTCCGTAGGAAAAAGAGTAGTGTAATGTGGCCTTGGTCGAGAATGAAATTACCACACTAGAGCACTGAACATGGCCGGATACCCGAGTAATCTGTTTTCGAGTGTCCAGGGTAGTTCTGGCTACATATGCAATTGACACAAGCTTTGCGACTATTGAGCGTTTTCTCAACCCTGCTTATTGAAAATTGAAATCTATAATCGTTCTCGTTTTGCAATCCTTCATGTTTAATCTCTAGTTTCAAACTTTCAAGGGTCCCAAGCAACGGTAGATGCCAATGCTTCCCTTGACGCAATGGGGGTAAATATGTACATTAATCTTTGTTTCACACAGCTTAGCCTGAGCGAATATGTAATTATTTATGCAGAAACGAATCAAATCAAAGAAGAAGAAGAAGAAGAAGAAATGAATGACGTCAATCCTCTAAAATAATCCAATGGTCCCGGGAATTTGTATTTATTTTATTTATTTTTTTAATAAAAAGTAGTAGTATTGTATAGCAGATGGTCCAGATCAGTGGCCCTACATTCCTCACATGCTTTCCTTATCCAATCAGTTAGCATGAACCTTAAGGGTTAACCAACCCATATCTTCCTGCACATGGTATGAAAGGGAAGGGTGGTCCAGCCAGTCGCTTTAAGAAAAGAAAACTCTCTCAAAATTTTTGTCCCGGCATACGTTCCCCACAGGGTAGGCCATTCCTTTCTTGAAACATTGAAGAGAAAAATTGTGCCTTTTTAAAAAAGAAGAAAGAAAAAGTCAAATATAAGTACTAAAACAAACTTATTAAATAAAGAAGTAACAAAAAGTATTTCTTCAAATAGAATAGAATGCAAGAAAAGGATCTGATTCTGATCTATAGCCGACCCCAATAGTCAGGAGGATTAAGACTTCGTGCTGTTTTGAGTTCAACGTAATTAAATAATTGATCCCACTCCATCGTAGTGAAATAATAAACCCCACTTATCCATAAAAGTACTGTTTTTTTGGATATGGTATTTGTTAGTGTTTTACACGATCGTCATTAAGGCTGCGTTTGGCTCAACGAAAATCATTTGCAGGAAAGGAAAATATTTTCGGGAATATATTTTCTGAAAAGGAAAATATGTTTAGGTGTTTGGTAGCATTTTAGAAAATACTTTGGAAAATATTTTCAAGTGTTTGGTAACATTCTAAAAATGTAAATTTTTCATTGATTTCTCACATTTTCTCACATTCCAAACAAATTTTATAATACAAAATTACAATCATTAACTTTTAAACAAACAAAAATCAAAATAGATCAAGAGGGAGGTGAGATCGCGCCGGCATCGTGCTCTCGAGATCGCGAGATTGAGATCGCGTCTACATCGCGCAAGATCGCGATCGCCAGGCGTCGCGCCGAGATCGCGAGGCGGCGCGATCTAGCGATCGCCGCCACGCGATCGTTGGCGCGAGATCGTCGTGCTCTCTCTCTCTCTTCATCGTGCTCTCTCTCTCTTCGTGCTCTCTCTTCGTTCTCTGTCTCCCTCTCTTCGTGTTCTCTCTCTCTCTCTGTCTCGCGTGCCTTTTTTCAATTTGAAGTGAAAATTTCAACTGAATTCATTTTCAGTCGTTTCAAGGCAATTTTCTGGTCAAACTAAAAACATTTTCAGTTTGACCGAATTTTTCAAGCCAACCAAACACCATATTTTACGGAAAACAATTTCCGAAACTGATTTTCAGTTGAAACAAACACACCCTAAACTATAAAAGTAATACAGAAATTTTGGTATGATAAATGAATGGAGATTAAGGGAGGAAAAGAAAGTAGCACCAGAAATTGATCTAATAATTGATCAAGCTTGATAAAATCAAAATGAATTTGCTGTGAATTTGGAATACTCATAAAGCAAAACAAAAGGATCTTAATATAATGATTCAGGATGGAGCGATACTAGTTCAATACAGCAAGACACTAATATAAGAATCACTCCACGCAGGCAAACAAGATTATGGGCCTATTTGATGTCTCCGGGTGACGGCAATAGTCAACTCAATGGGAAAACTTGCATCCTCTAGAAATATATGACAACAGATTATAATAATAAAAAATCATGACAGCGGAAGTGACGCTTAAAACATTGTTCAGTACTCTGGAAGCAACACAAACACGAGAATCTGATGAATGACAAATAACACATTCATGATAATTATATACAACCATTATTAAGATGCATGATCAAGACTCTTGGCAAGTGATTGATGAATCATTCTACTCTCTTAGCATTCCATTAAGGACAATTGCGTCTTCATGAGCATCCTCGGCAATCTGGAGGGATGAAACCGCCTGCGCCGCAATGAGACCAGCAGAGAATCCTGTAGTCCCCCAACCTGCTTCCTCAAAAGGTCCAGATGCGAGTGACCAGTCACTGCCCACTGAGCTACCGCACTCGCATCCAGATCTATATGCATTAGACACCCACCCAATCCCTTCAAGTGAGTGCTTAGCAGAATCCTGATAAGGAAAGCCTGTCCCTCCACTCACAAAGAGGTCAATATTACCAGGACATTCCCAAGAGTTGAACCCATCATCTTTGTTTAGAACAATCTTACATGAATCATCTGATTCTTCATCAAGTAAGACGTGTAGAGCAACAGCCTCAGCAATTGCAGCACCCTCTTCATCAAGCCTCTGTTGCTCTTCTTTCTTTTTCTGTTTCTTCTTTTCTAATTCAGAAATGATGGCTGCAGAAGTAGCCAGAGCTTTCTCCAAGCGCCTCTTTTTCTTCTCAGCCTGTTTCATTCGATCAACTTCATCCTTCACCTGTTTCTTCTTCCCCTTTCTCACAACAGGTTGCAATTTATTACATCCCATGTTATCCATTAACTAATAACCTACTTAGTGCCTTTGCTCCACTACTATTTAAGTAAATTCCTCAAAATGTATACATTTCCCTATAGCTGTTCTTTCCCTCTTTTTTTTTTTCTTTAATTAATACTAAGTAAATTCTAATAGAATATAGTATAAAAAAAACTAATATTATAATGTGATGGCCCTGATAACTACACCCACTCAGGTCTGAAGGAATACCTCATTTTACGAACAATGCAATCCCAAACAGAAACAACAGGAGACAACAGAAGAGCAGAGTCATAAGCACTTACAGATCCACCCCTTGGCACCATTCTTCCTAATTTTCCACAACCTTTGCATTTACCCATTCTTTGTGCCAAAAGAACCATTAAGATGGAAACACTAGTCAAAGCCACAAATATAGTGAGGTTCAAACTTCAAACAGCTCACATTCCTTCCCTACTGCAATGGAAATGGAGAATCAGCATATAAGTCATTTGGTTGAAACAGCAAAGCCCACTGAACTGCATAAACACACAAGTACACATAAAAGTTTTTATTTTTTGATAGGTACAAGTACACATAACAGTTGCGGACACTAGTCTATTCTAAGTCCTTGACGGTTACAATAAGTCAATAACAGACCACAACAAAAGGCTCAGTTGCTTAAACTTCCGTCAAGTAAAGCTAGGGCCACAATGTTCAATTAACATGGCCTATCATGATTGAAGCAACATTATGATTATCAAATTCTTAAGGAAGATAATTAGCTCATGAAGATCTCAATAACACAGTCCAATAACTAATTACAACTTAAATAAATAAACCATCAAGAATTCTTCAAATTGACAATTGCAATGACTAGCTACTGCAAGGCATCCTTGGTGACTCAAATTAAAATACACGGCCTAAAACAAAAAGGATATAAACACGTAGATCATGTGAATGTAAAAAAGAGGAAATTTCCAAGAAAAATTACTATCTATAACGTGCATGGACAAAAGCACACAGATGCACACACAACAGTTACACGGAAAACCAACTAGTAAATGATTCCCATCCTCACTGCAATCCCTAATCCCAGCAAAATAGTCAAGAATTTCTAACTGAAATGAAGAATCCCTGAAAGAAGATACACTTGAACCTAAGGCAGGAGCTCACCCTAATTACCCTCTACCTGAGGGCATATCAGATCTGAATTCTCATTCTCAGTACCAATTCTAATAGTTATTACCTACCTAAACTGAAAACCCTAATTCTCCATTTGGTTGCAGTGATATTGTATGAAAGAACATACTTAATCTGCATCTAAATTCTCATTCAAATCATCATATAAAGCAAGAAAATAAAAATTACCACTGAAACCAATGTCAACCATTTGACATACATATAAGTTTCTCAATTTTGTTAGAACCCAAAAATAACCCTATTTACATCAAATCAAAATTCCCATATAAATTCTTCACCTTTTCTCATCAAAATAGAAGATAAACCTCCTAGAACCCCACCTAGATATTCTAAAAGATTGAATTAAAAGGCACTAATCCAGTATAAACCCATAACTGCAACTGTGTGATCTACTAGACCCAGATACAAAAACATCATTTTTTACAAAACCTAGCATCAGATCCAAATACCCATTAATCCAAAAGGCACAAATCTAAATCAAATAACAAGAATTGAGTCCAAATCATATATTTTTGCAACACAATACAACAATTGAACAAAAAGAAATGAATAAGTAAAGACCTGATTGGAACACCACAGAGGTAGGAGAGAAAGAGAGGCTCTCAAGCTTTTTCAAAGTGGCAATGAGTAGTGAATAAATAAGGGAGAAAATTTCTAGGGTTTTGGAGTTTTTTTTTGGTATTTGGATCCAAAGAAACGTAGTTGGGTAGGAGAAGAAAAGTGAAATTTCCTTGCGTCCAGAGAAGAGTGTGAAAGAGAGAGAAAATAACTAATCACATGGTAGGGGTGAAGGGTAATCGTTTGAAGGACTAATGGAATGTTGACACGTGGATTTTGTGGGACCAGATTGATGTACAAGGAAGGTAAGCTAAACCTATAAATATTTGACTTTTCTGTGTTCCCATTGGATTGGGATTTGGGACCGACAACAGTGTTTGTGGTGTGTCACTGCTTTGGGTTTTTGACAGGTGGCAAGATTTGCGGTGGATTAGCATTGTTATGTGGGTCCCACTGATAAAGCACTTTTGATCCGATTGATTGGATTACTTTTTTTTTTGGGGCTGTGATTATACGGTCCAGATTCTGGAACCTAACAACGCTTGCAGGGTAGATACTGAAATTAGTTCAGTTATTAGGGGTCTTAAAAAGGAAGATTTTTCATTCTTTTTAGGGCCTAAAGAGGAATAAAATAAGAGTAAAATTAAAATAATCTCTTATTTTATTCCTCTTTTTTCCAAATGGGTGATAAGTCTTAGGAAAATTCAGCTGTGACGTTGTAGGCCACAACTTACCATGTGGTGGGTTATGATTAGTGAAAAAGTGTTCTTATTATTATCTTTTCACTAATCACAACTCAGTATATAGGTAAGTTGTAGCTAATAATGTGGCACTAGAATTACTCTAAGTCTTATCTTAGAATTAGATGTTATTTGTATCAAATAGAATTACATGTTATTTTATTATTATTGATACACACATTTTCCTTAAAAAAAAATGCACATTATTAAATTTTAAATCATTTGCTACTAACTTTTTGATGAGGCATATAAAAAGGTAGTCATATGATATATATATATATATATATATTTTTAAATTGTACAAGTGGTTTCCCTTCCCATTAGTTTAAAAAAAAAAGAAAAAGAAAAGGGAAACTCTTGTTGTTAGCACTAGTGTTGAAGGTGTAAAAACTCCCCATTTGCTATTTTAGCAATCAACAAGCTAAAATCAAGCCACATTTAGGGGTGGGTTTTTATTTTTTTATGCCAATTATGAACAGTTGGTTCTCATATATGAGAACCAACTGATCAAAAGGATATAAAAGATATATATATTATTTTGATGAGAAAAAAAGAGACAAAGGTAGAGAGAAAAAGAGGGCTGGAAAAGAAGAGAGAGAAACTGATTTTTTTATTTTTTTTATTTGCTAGTATAGTTTATATTATTTTAATAAGTTGTATGTAAAAATAAAATTTGGGATGTTGAGTGAGTTGTAAAATGGGATGATAAAATAAATAAAGTAAGTTTTGAGAATGTAAAATATAAACTTCTTTGCATTCTCGGATGCTAGTGCTTATATTGAATTCTCAACAACTTTATACTCGGTAATATATTGAATTCTCTATACCTTTATATTTATTGAAAAATTAGAAGAAGGTACAAATAAATCCTATAATTTTATTGTAGGGGCACAAATCAAACTAATCCAAGTTTGGACGGTGGACCAGCTCAATGAGCACTCAACAATGAATTTGTAGAGAGTGGGTGTTAAATCTAGGTTTTTGAGATGATAGATAATACAAAAGTTTGATTCGGCTTTTTATTCATGTACTACACTAGTATGAGTATGTAACATGGAGTTGAATACATTGATACTGAGAACGATAGTTTTCCGTTTCTCTTACAAATTCTTTCTCCTCCCCCCTCCTTCAATTATCTTCCTTTTCCTTTTATAGGCCTCCCCTTTTCTTCCCAGGTGCAATCCAGGTGTTTCCTTTTTAGATACTTGTCCCATCACCCCTTTTGGCTCAGGTCTCTGGTGGTGAAGATAAGGTTGAAACCTAACGTTCAGGCGTCACTTCTTCATTAATGCGGCCAGAGAAGCAGGTGTAGAACATGAAATGCGGTGATGGCAGCTTTTCCTTTGGCCACAGTCAATTCTTTCCCTTTATTCTTTATTCTCATTTTCTTAACTCCAGCATCAAAAAGAAAAAACCTTCATCATGGGCGTTATCCAACTATAAGAACATTCACATAGTCCTCGGCGACGCCTTGCCGAGGACTGGTTTGTCCTCGGACGTTATGTTTCTTAGTGTCTGGACATGCATGATACTTCTTTCTCTCACGTGATCTTGTAGGTCGGACTGATTATGTCCTCGGATCATCTCAAGATGTAGTGTTGGGCTTCTTTTATTGTGAGGGCCTTTGGGCCGGCCAGATACGCGATTTGGGCCCATGGGTACCACAATAGCCCCTCGAAATCCTTATTTCTATTCTATTGGAGAGGGATGAGGGTTTCGATATACGCGCACGCAAGGCGATATGCTTCTGACGCTTCGATCTCCTGGACGCGCTTCAATTAAATATTGGCGGCGCCATGTTCCTTGTTTCCAACCGCATGATGCTCATCTAACGGATAGGCGCCTTTTGAGGAGGCAGGCGGGAGACTTCCCGCTTTACGTTTTTCCATGAAATAAATATCGCCACTTTAAAGATCTTCTGTTCATTTCAGACTTCGCGCATTGAACCTAACCTTTTCTGTAACCTGCACGCGTCTTCATACCCCTTATCTCTAAGCCGAGGTGACGTAATTGTTTAAAAGTAAGTTCTTCAACCTTCTGCTTTCATTATTGTTTTTTACTCTTTCGATTGTCCCCTTTCTTTGGTCCTCGGCTGTTTAAATCTTCCCATTTCGTTATAGTGTTTACTCCCTAGTTTTAGGAAATGGGTAGGTTCGCATCCCTGGTGGATACCCCTGAAAAAATAGAAGCCTTTAAAGCCAAATACGAGATCCCACCCGGAGTGTCCGTTAGGTATTGTGGGACGGGGGAGTGGCTCACTAAGAGAGAGACCGGCGAGGTGGTGATTCCTATGATAGCGTTTATAGAGGGAGGGATGAGAATCCCTATGATGCCTATTACCATGAACTATCTTAGAACGGCTAGGTTGTCCCCTACACAGTGCGCTCCCAATATGTTTAGGATCTTGGGTGCGGTAGACGTTCTGAACGAAAGGTTAGGGTTAGGTCTCACTCACCATGAAGTGAATTGGGTATATACCCTTCACCATTTGAGAGGGCATACCTACTATCTGAAATCTAGGCACCCAGAAGTCAGATTGATCCAATGCCTTCCCCACTCCAACAAGGGTTTGGACAAGGACTTCCTTATATTGTCCGGGGAGTGGCATGACGGTCTCCACTGTCCGACGACGGAAGGGGAGCCTGGTGAGTCCTCGCGTAGCGTCATACTTGATCAATGATAAATGCGGTGTTTCTTTTGTTGATGGTCTTTTTCCTTAATTTGTTTGTACTAACCCGTTTTTTGGACGTATGCGCAGATCGTCGTGCGCTTGCACCCCGTGCCAATCTCGTCAACTTTGATCGTCTCGATAAGATCTTGAAGGCTGAAGTGTTTGTGCACTCAGACAGTCAACTTCGTGCCGCCCACCGCATCCTCGGATACACACCCATATCCTACGCCTTTCAAGAGACCAAGTGTGTCATCAAGGAGAAAGATCCGAGGCTTCCAAGGATAAGTGTAGCAGTCGAGGGCTTTTTGTTACCGCCTGGCGCTCCAGTTCCTCAAGGCGTTCTGATTACTGAGCCTGTCAGAGTTGTTCCGAGAGCTTCTGATTTGGCTACGCCCTCGGCCCGACCTGGATTTGGCGAAGGTTCTACCTCTCAGCTACTCGCCGAGGTAGAAGAGGAAGAAGTAGAAGAAGAAGAAAACGAGAAAGTAGTTGAGCTCTCGGATTCCGAGGAAGAGCTCGAAGCTTTAGATCCGCTTTTTCCGCCCAGGCATCCCTCTCCCGTTGCCAGATCTCCTTCTTTTACATCCTCGGACGACGACGACCAACCTTTGATGAGGATGGGAATCCATCGTAGACCCAAGCCCAGCTTGAAGGACGTGCTAGAGGGGCAAACTGGAGCACAAGGTCCTTCAAAAGTGCCTCCGGAGAAGGCCAAGGATAAGGGTGTCGACAAGCTTCCGCCCGTGAGGGTTATTCTACCGCCTTCCCCTAGAACTCAACATCCAGATCCGGCTGACCATAAAAGGAAAAGAGACCAGCAAAAGGGAAAAGAGATAGCCGAGGGGGGGAAAGACGTCCCTGGTAGGGAGATGGAGCAAGAGAGGGGAAATAAACATGCTCGTCATGTCCACCCGAGGACGGAGAGACGAAATGACCCTCCTGTAGCCTTCCATGCGCCTATTTGGGCCCCTCAGATGCAAGTAGATGATCAGGCGATTACCGCCGATGCATCCATCAGGGGATCCGACGAGGGCACGGCTGCCTGCATCGCCGATGCATTGGAGCAGGCACTGCTATTGCCTGAGGACATGGGAGAGCTGCGTAGAATGAGAGATCATAATGTCTTCATGACTCTCAAAAAGGAGCTAGCCATGGTAAGGATTCAAATTGGCCAATCCTTGGCACTTATGTTTTTCTTTATGCTTCTTCTTTCTCTACCCTCTCTTCTTTTTCTTTATGTAGTGTGTACTTTACTAACAATGCTTGTACGTAGGCTGTCCAATCTGCCCATAGGGCAGAGGAGATCGCTGCCAGCTCCTACAGAGCACTAAGGGATGAGGTGGTTAAGTTGGACCACACTAAAAAGATAATGGAGCTTAAAGAGAAGAGGCTCCAGAGGTGACCGCCAGCCTGACCAAGGCGGCAAGTGAGCGGTCAGGTCTGGAGGCCGAGCTGAGGAGTACCACCCGACAGGCCGAGGATCAGAGGCTAGAACTCAAACGAGCTAATGAAGACCTCGCCTCGGCCAGATCACTGGCAGAAGGCCTCGCTAAGGACCTTACAGCATCTGAGGAGGCAAAGGAGGAAGCACTCAAGGCCACGGAAGAGGCTCTTGCCAAGGCACAGGCAGCCGAGGCAATGGTTGACGAGGCTGAGCAGAGCGGGTATGACATGGGCGTGGCCGAAACCACAGAAACATTCAAAGCCCAAGTGCCGGAGGTCTGTAGGGACTACTGCCTCCAGGTGTGAAGGAAGCTCTTTCCCAAGCCGGGGTTGATGCTTCCTCCCCTCTATGGAAGGAGGAGAACGCCTACATTCCTCCCGCAATTCGCGTGGCTGCCTCTAGCTCAGCCAAGGATGATTCCCACCCTTCCTCGGCTGGGATTCAAGTAGACGAGGATGCTGTCGAAAATACAGCTCCTACTGCTCCTCCTGCCCCCAAGGAGGCCACCCCCAACCTTGAGATTGGTGGGACTGTAGAGCCCAAAGAGAAAGCTGGCGAGTCCTCGGCCTTGGTGGTTTCTCCTGCTGACCCAAAGGACCAGACCCAACCCGAACCATAATCACCCGTGGCTTGGCTGCTTGCTCTTTTTCTCTTTTCTTCTTCGTTGCTTTTGGCCTTGTATTTTTATTTCTTAGTCCCAGTTTTTACTTTATTTCCCTTGTACTTTGACAGTTCAGTTATAAATGTATTGACAAATCTTTCAGTTAATGAAAAGGGGTTCCCAATTTAAATTGCTGTTTTATATTACGTTTGGTGTTGATATCTTGTTTCCTTGCTATGCATGTAATATTGCTATACTATCGGCTTGTCTCTATAGCATGTACTTACACTTCTTTGCCCTTAAGCAAGGAAATTTTAGCCAACTTACATATGTGCAAATGCTTTAAGTAATGACTGTTACCTTTTGCTTATGCTTAAGGACAAGCGACACACTAAAAAAGGAAATACATTAACGGGGAATCTGTGTGCTTGGAACTTGCTTAAAAGTTACTTCCATGATAACATGTTGAAAAGTGAACTTAACAACATATTTTGCATTTGGACTAACAGTACTTTAAGCTTTGGGCTTAGTACTTAACATCAGTTTAAGACCCGTTCGCTTAATGACTCCACTGCTGTTTCCATATCAAGGGGAAAGACCCGAGGTAACCTCATTTCTCTATTCTAAATTAAGATAGAGGATCTGTTGATCCGACATAACCTCAATAAGAATTGAAATAAGGTAGAGGATACGAGGACCCGACCTAACCTCGATTAAACTTGGACTAAGGTAGAGGATCCGAGGACCCGGCGTAACCTTAGTTTTCTTGCTTTTAAATTAAGATAGAGGATCTGATGACCCGGCGTAACCTTAATTAAATTTGGACTAAGGTAGAGGATCCGAGGACCCGGCGTAACCTTAATTTTCTTGTTTTTAAATTAAGATAGAGGATCTGATGACCCGGCGTAACCTTAATTAAACTTGGACTAAGGTAGAGGATCCGAGGACCCGGCGTAACCTTAGTTTTCTTGCTTTTAAATTAAGATAGAGGATCTGATGACCCGGCGTAACCTTAATTAAATTTGGACTAAGGTAGAGGATCCGAGGACCCGGCGTAACCTTAATTTTCTTGTTTTTAAATTAAGATAGAGGATCTGATGACCCGGCGTAACCTTAATTAAATTTGGACTAAGGTAGAGGATCCGAGGACCCGGCGTAACCTTAGTTTTCTTGCTTTTAAATTAAGATAGAGGATCTGATGACCCGGCGTAACCTTAATTAAATTTGGACTAAGGTAGAGGATCCGAGGACCCGGCGTAACCTTAATTTTCTTGTTTTTAAATTAAGATAGAGGATCTGATGACCCGGCGTAACCTTAATTAAATTTGGACTAAGGTAGAGGATCCGAGGACCCGGCGTAACCTTAATTAAATTTGGACTAAGGTAGAGGATCCGAGGACCCGGCGTAACCTTAATTAAATTTGGACTAAGGTAGAGGATCCGAGGACCCGGCGTAACCTTAATTTTCTTGTTTTTAAATTAAGACAGAGGATCTGATGACCCGGCGTAACCTTAGGCACGACAGAATTAATGGCGCAAAAATGATAAGAGTAGAATGACAAAAGTACTTTTCCTTAATAATAATATCGTCTCAAATTACTTACATTCCAGGGATGGGGTATAGCTTTTTCATCTAAGTCGGTCAAGTAGTAAGCTCCTATTCCAGCTATTGCCGTGATGCGATACGGTCCTTCCCAATTAGGTCCAAGCTTTCCCCATGCTGGATTTTTGGTGTTCCCCACTACTTTCCTCAGCACCAAGTCCCCGAGAAGAAGAGGTCTTGACTTTACACTGGAATCATATCCCTGCTTCAGTTTTTGTTGGTAGTAAGCTAAGTGAATCATGGCAACCTCCCTCCTTTCTTCAATTAGGTCGAGGCCTTTTTCTAGCAGTCTGTCATTGCTTTCCGGAGTGAAGGAGCTTGTCCTCATCGTTGGAAAACCAGTCTCCAAGGGAATAACAGCCTCGGCGCCATAAGTCATCGAGAATGGCGTCTCTCCCGTTGATCGGCGGGGGGTGGTCCGGTACGTCCACAGAACGTGGGGCAGCTCCTCCACCCACCTCCCTTTAGCGTCCTCCAACCTCTTCTTCAGTCCATTCACTATAACTTTGTTAATAGCTTCGGCCTGCCCATTCCCTTGCGGATAAGCCGGAGTGGAGTATCTATTGATTATGCCGAGGCCACAACAATATCGTCTGAACGCCTTGCTGTCAAACTGCAAACCATTATCGGAGATGAGGGTATGAGGGATACCGAATCGAGTGACGATATTCTTCCATACAAATTTCTTCACATCAACATCCCTGATATTCGCCAGGGGCTCGGCCTCTACCCACTTAGTAAAATAATCAGTTCCGACAACCAAATATCTTCGGTTCCCAGGCGCCTTTGGGAAAGGACCCACAATGTCTAGACCCCATTGTGTAAAAGGCCAGGGACTCGTCAGAGGATTAAGCACACCCCCGGGCTGGTGGATGTTTGGCGCGAATCTTTGACATTGGTCGCACTTCTGCACATAACTTTGAGCTTCTCGTTGCATGTTCGGCCACCAATACCCCTGTGTTAGGGCCCTGTGAGCCAAAGATCTTCCTCCTGTATGGCTTCCACAGATTCCTTCATGTAACTCTTCCAAAAGTAGCTCTGTCGCTTCAGGGTGCACGCATAACAGGTACGGGCCGGAGAAAGATCGTCTATAGAGCTTATAATCCCCGGCCAACCAAAATCGGGAGGCCTTTCTTCGTATCTTGTTCGCTTCGATTTTATCCTCGGGTATGACATCATCTTTTAAGAAGGACATAATGGGGTCCATCCAGCTAGGCCCCACTCTAATCTGGTGCACACGGATAACGCTTCCCATTATTTTCGAGGGTTTAGGTAAGTCTTCAACTAAGACAATCCGAGGTAGTCCCTGTGCTGATGATGTGGCAAGAGTTGCTAGGGAATCAGCATGCGTGTTGCCGCTTCTAAGGACATGGGACAAAGTAAAGGATTCGAACTTGCGTTGTGTAGTTTTGACTTGATTCAAATAATCCTGCATCCTCGGATCTCTGGCCTCTACCTTTCCATCTACTTGACCCACAACTAGCTGAGAGTCCGAGAACATTTGCACGATTTTTCCCCCCAACTTGTGGACCATATCCATTCCTTTCAGCAAGGCTTCGTACTCGGCCTCATTGTTAGTAGCCGAGAATCCCAGTCTTAAGGACTTTTCCAGTGTGAGACCTTCTGGGGTCGTAATTACCACCCCCACTCCGGATCCTCTTTGATTAGCAGCCCCATCAACATAAACAGTCCACACCGCGAGACCTTTATATGTAACCATGCCAACTGACTTTTCATCAATGTCCTTGTTGATTACACTATCTTCTACTATGGGTTCAGCAAATTCCGCAACGAGATCAGCCAACACCTGACCCTTTATTGCTGTGCGGGGCATGTATTTAATATCAAAAGAGCCCAAAATGGTTCCCCATTTTGCAATCCTGCTGGTATAATCCGCACTCCGGAGTATAGCCCTTAGTGGAAGCTGAGTCAAAATAACCACCGTATGGGACTGGAAGTAATGGGGGAGCTTACGTGTGCCATGCACCACGGCAAGGATTGCCTTCTCTAATGGTGGGTAACGTACCTCGGCCTCATGCAGAGGCTTGCTCACATAGTAAACTGGCTTTTGTATGTCCCCGTCAACCCTTATTAGCACCAGACTAACGGCGTGAGTTGCCACCGCGATATATGCGAATAGGACCTCGTCGGCCTCGGGCCGAGACATGATAGGAGGGTGGGCAAGATATTCTTTAAGCTGCTGGAAGGCAACAGCACACTCTTCTGTCCATTCAAACCCCTTCCATTTGTTTAATAGTTGGAAGAACGGTTTACACCGATCAGCAGATCTTGAGATAAACCGGTTGAGAGCAGCCGTCATTCCAGTTAACCTCTGCACTTCCTTCGGATTCCGAGGCGGCTGTAGGTTGTTGATGGCCTTGACCTGAGCGGGGTTGACCTCAATCCCTCTATGCGTCACCATGTAACCCAAAAATTTGCCAGACCCTACACCAAAGGAACATTTGGATGCGTTGAGGCGTAACTTGTGCTTTCTCAGCGTTTGAAAGGTATCGTCGAGGTCGGGTATGTGAGCCGAGATAGTCTTACTTTTAACTACCATGTCATCTACGTACACCTCAATCGTTTTTCCCAGTTGTGGTTCGAACATTCGCGTCATCATTCTTTGATAGGTAGCCCCAGCATTCTTCAAGCCGAAGGGCATCACCTTATAGTGGTAGTTCCCTATGGGTGTGACAAAGGCTGTCTTTTCCTGGTCTGCTGGAGCTAAGGGTATTTGATGATAACCTTGGAAAGCATCCAGAAAGCTCATCCGAGGGTGCCCTACAGTAGCGTCCACCAACTGATCTATGCGGGGCATTGGGAATGAATCTTTTGGGCAAGCCTTATTCAAGTCTGTAAAGTCCACGCATACCCTCCATTTTCCATTCTTCTTTTTTACCACTACCGTATGGGCTAACCACTCTGGATAAAACACTTCCTTAATGGCCCCTGCTTTCTTGAGTTTTGCCACCTCTTCTTTAACGGCCTCGGCGTGCTCTTTAGATGAACGCCGAGGTGGTTGCCTTCGTGGCACAGCAGCCGGGTTAACATTGAGGTGGTGACAAATAAACTCCGGATTGACTCCTGGTGCTTCATAAGCATCCCATGCAAACACATCGATGTTTCGCTTCAAAAATGTGACCAGATCTTCTTTCTCTCGTAGGGGTAATTGACTTCCTACTTGGAAGAATCTCTCTGCATCATCTGCGATAACCACTTTCTCCAAATCTTCACAGCCTGGTCCTTCAGTCTCGGCTTCACTTGGCTCGGCCGAGGACAGTAACTGCTACAAATCCTTCTCGGCTGGGGTTTGTGACTCTTGCCTCGCCTGATGTGTAATAGCTGCTGTTATACATTGTCTCGCCATGGACTGGCTGCCCAGTATTTCCTCAACCCCATCCTCATACGGGAATTTCAGCTTGACGTGCAGAGTTGATGACACGGCACCTAAGGCATGCAGCCATGGTCTGGCCATTATGGCTGTGTAAGGGGAATAAGCATCTACTACGATGAAATCCACGTCCACTACCACTGGTCCTGACTGTACAGGTAATCTAATTAGCCCCTTTGGAATAACAGCCTTCCCTTCAAAGCTTATTAATGGGGAGTCATAAGCCATGAGATCTTCGAACCTCAAATTGAGACCTTTAAACAAATCTGGGTACATGATGTCAGCCCCACTCCCTTGGTCAACCATCACTCTCTTCACATCGTAACCCCCTATCCTCAACGTAATGACCAGCGCATCGTCGTGCGGTTGAATAGTGCCAATCTTGTCTTCGTCAGAAAATCCCAGTATAGGCAGAGGATTCCTCTTGATCCTCTTCGACTCGGAATTGAGGTCCTCGGCGGTGGGACGTAGTACTGACATTATTCTGGTAGGGCAAGACCCCGTCCGACCTGGCGCCGCAAGGATGACATTGATTGTGCCCAACGGAGGTCTTACATTGTTACTGCCTTGGTTCATGGAGCCAGATTGGGTACCTGGTTCATCAGGTCGATTCACGAATTGTCTTAGTTTCCCTTCTTTGACCAGCTGATCCAAGTAATTCCACAAGTTCCTGCAGTTCTCTGTGGTGTGGCCTTTATCCTGATGGTAATTACAGTAGAGGTTCTGGTTACGCTTTGTAGGGTCTCCGATCATCTTACTGGGCCATCTAAAATAAGGTTCTCGGCAGATCCTTTCCAACACCTGCTGTACCGGCTCACGAAATACGGCATTCACTGTCTGGGGCGGGGCCGACCTAGTCTGGCTAGTGAAATCTCTCCTCGGCCACTTGCTACCGTGTCTCTCCGTCTTGAAATCCCTACTCTCCTGGGGGATACTTTTTATCTTTCCTTTACTCTGCTGTTGATCCTCCTCAACCCTCTTATACTCATCGATGCGGTCCATGAGCCGACGAACAGTTTTTACCGGCTTCTTGGTCAAAGACTTCCTTAAATCATGCTCAACTGGGAGACCAACCTTAAAGGTGTTGACCGCCACCTCATCGAAATCACCATCTATTTCGTTAAACGCTTCCCAGTATCTGTCCGAGTAGGTTTTCAACGTCTCGCGCTCTCCCATGGACATGGACAATAACGAGTCTAGAGGCCGAGGTACTCTACTGCACGTAACAAAGCGGGACCCGAATGCCATCGTAAGTTCCATGTATGAATCAATGGAGTTCACCTTTAAGCCGTTGAACCATCTCATTGCAACGGGCCCTAGACTTGAGGGAAAGACTTTACACATCAAGGTCTCGTTCTGAGAATAAACCGCCATGCGTTGATTGAAATGGCTTACGTGCTCCACCGGGTCTGTTTTGCCATTATAAATGGTGAAGTTTGGCTGCATGAACCGACGGGGTAGTTTTCCCCTTTCAATACGATGTGTGAAGGGTGATTTGGAGAGCTGGAGCAATGCCTTTCCCATGGCATCGCTACCCGAGCCCCTGTGACTCGTCCCTCTACTTCTTCTGTGGCGAACACTTTCTTCTTGGTATGAGAAAGTTTCTGTGGGGGGGGGTTCTTGACCTCGGCCTATAGCCACTGTCCTGAGAATCATCTGATGAAGGGCCAGATATGGAGGGAGTCCTTTTCCGCTCTGCTCGACGCAGCTTCCTCTTCAGCTGGTCAATTTCTCTCTGCATGGCCTTGGTGTTATTTTCCCCAGAGCCCCTGTTTCTACCCCGTGAGCGGTTATCAGCTGTTCGCTCCAAGTGTACACTGCCCTCTCGATCTTCCATTTGCTCTACCTGTTGTAGTGGATCTTCGTGCTGAGATCCTAGTGACTCTGCATGGGCTGGATTCAAATCTGTCATCACGTTATCTGTCACCTAAACGCAAGATTCCCACAGACGGCGCCAATTGTAGGGGCACAAATCAAACTAATCCAAGTTTGGACGGTGGACCAGCTCAATGAGCACTCAACAATGAATTTGTAGAGAGTGGGTGTTAAATCTAGGTTTTTGAGATGATAGATAATACAAAAGTTTGATTCGGCTTTTTATTCATGCACTACACTAGTATGAGTATGTAACATGGAGTTGAATACATTGATACTGAGAACGATAGTTTTCCGTTTCTCTTACAAATTCTTTCTCCTCCCCCCTCCTTCAATTATCTTCCTTTTCCTTTTATAGGCCTCCCGTTTTCTTCCCAGGTGCAATCCAGGTGTTTCCTTTTTAGATACTTGTCCCATCACCCCTTTTGGCTCAGGTCTCTGGTGGTGAAGATAAGGTTGAAACCTAACGTTCAGGCGTCACTTCTTCATTAATGTGGCCAGAGAAGCAGGTGTAGAGCATTAAATGCGGTGATGACAGCTTTTCCTTTGGCCACAGTCAATTCTTTCCCTTTATTCTTTATTCTCATTTTCTTAACTCCAGCATCAAAAAGAAAAAACCTTCATCATGGGCGTTATCCAACTATAAGAACATTCACATAGTCCTCGGCGACGCATTGCCGAGGACTGGTTTGTCCTCGGACGTTATGTTTCTTAGTGTCTGGACATGCATGATACTTCTTTCTCTCACGTGATCTTGTAGGTCGGACTGATTATGTCCTCGGATCATCTCAAGATGTAGTGTTGGGCTTCTTTTATTGTGAGGGCCTTTGGGCCGGCCAGATACGCGATTTGGGCCCATGGGTACCACATTTATTATTGGAACATATTAAACCAAATGAGACATTTAAAACCCTAAACTTTCATAAATGTACTCAAAGAAGCCTCCAAACAAATCCCACCCTTACATATGAAATGTACATTTATGAAATTCGGAAATCCCAAACAAATCCCACCCCTTACATATGAAATATACATTTATGAAAGTTTTGACTACATGGTTTATAGTGTTCCAACTCCCAAAGATAATTTTATGAGTTTTCTTTTTTTTTTTCGGGACTTGCCTAACAATCACTATTTTTTCATAAGATAGTGAGAAAGGGAGACAAAGACAAGGAAGTGACACAATTACTTCTTCTTTTTTGTTTTTAGTTCTTATAATAACTACCCAAAAAAAAATCAAACCTAATTTTTGTCATAAAATGATTTTTTATTTATTTAGAATCTCATAAAATGAACTTAAATATTATTACTATTGAGTTACAAGAGTCCGAACACAATTATATTAATATTTAAATCGCCATATAAATTACTATATCATTTAAGAGGTTGTTAGTTGTTAGACTATGAGAATTTTGTCTTAACATCCCTGTTCTCTTGATCGCATTTTTCACCAACTTTTCACGTCAACATGAAATCTTTCTTGCATCATGCTTATATCATTTTATTACTAACTGCTTTACTCAATTGAATCTCTTTCCAATTAACTTGTTTTTTTTTTTTTTTGATAAAAGGGAAAAGTCTTATTTATTTATTTATAAAAGTTTATACAACAACATGAGCAAAGACCTCCAAGGGGCACAGTTTACTAGTCCCAAGGTGTTGCATATCCCAAATAAAAGGTGCACATACAAAAGATGGACAGGTATCATAAACTTCCAAAAGGCATTGTTGTTAGAGCACCCACAGCAGATGTGGGATATGTGGCAAATGGTAAATATTTGGCACATATCCTACACCAAACACAAAAAAGTTCCAATTATCATATATGGCAAATGTTGCAAATATTTGCAACATTGAACAGTACCGTGGCAATTTTGCTACGGTACGGACAAATGTGGCAAAAGTTTAATATTTTTTTATTCCACTTTTCTCTCTCTTCTCACCTTTTTAATTGATTTTTTTCTCTCTCCTCACAATCTGTCTCTCACTCTCTCTCTCCCAACCGGTCTCTCTCTCCCAGCTCCTCCCTCAACCTCAAACGTCTCTCTCTCTTTGCACCTCAAATCAAACCCACAAATCTTCTTCCCTGCCGATCTTGATCTCGCCGATATCGGTCTCAATCCCTGCCGATCTCGTCGATTCGGTCTCGATCCTCGCCGATCTCGCCAATTCGGTCTCGATCCCCACCGATCTCGCCGATTCGGTCTCGATCCCTGCCAATCTCGCCTCTGTCAGCTCCTCCCTGCCGATCTCGATCTCGCCGCCTCACTTTCCAGTCCTCGCCGCCGATCTCGCCAGTCCTCGCCGCTTATCTCGCCGCCGAAATCGCCGCCTCATTCTCCATAGCTTGCCGCTGATATCGCCGCTGATATCGCCGCCTCATGCTCCAACGCTCGCCATCGAGTTTTTTTTTGGGTCTGTTTGAGTTTTTTTTTTTTTTTCCTCTTTTTTTTAGGTTTTTGGATTTGAGTTTGCTGGTGTTGTTGGTGTTGGTTTGTTGCTGTTGGGTTGTTGCTGTTGGGTTGTTGCTGTTGATGCTGTTGTGATCGGCGGTGATGTTGTTACCGTTGCTGTTGTTGATTGGGATGAAAGAATATATTATTTTAATGTGTAGTTATATTATTTTAATGTATAGGATTGAAAAATAAAACATCTGATAGTTGAGATGTTGTAAAATGATGTGGTAAAATAATAAAGTAGGATTTTGGTGTGAGAAAATGTCATAATTTATGCCACAGCTGCTATGGATGCTCTTAACAACCCTTTTTTGTTGGAGCATCTGCGCAACCATTAGCTTTATGATATATGTGAAGCAGTTGGACAGTTCATAAGCGCTATAAGGTTCCTGCAATAAAGAGTAACGTGATAACATTTGTTGATAAATCATTAGTAGTAGTTAGCCAAGAAAGAACTTTCATAGAATCAATCTCAAGGTGAATAAACTTAAAACCCAAATCTGATGCCAATAGGAGACTCTGACGAATCGCCCCAACTCTGCTATATTATTAGATGCAAACCCATATTTAACAATTAACTTGGTTTTGCTTTACTCATCTGAATACCTTTCTAATTAACTTGTTTTTACTTTCTTGCTCATACGTGTTAAACCAATTAAGTTACAAAACTCACAAAAGAATGTTAAAATTATAATAATTTTAAGTGTCGAGTTTAAGTTACACTTAGTGTAACTTTATATAATATTATACTACCTAATAACTTGTTATACAATTTATATTTTGAAAATTATGTTCTATATGTTCTTAATATTCATATCAATTTTAATGTCAATTGGATGTTATTTACTATTCGGTCCATAAACTCATCTTTTATGCATTATTTTAAACTACAAAAAATTGAATTTAAATAATTGATTGATGACATGACTATTAATTTTTAATCACTTTGAAATTTTGTAAGCATGCAAAATATATAAAAATAATGTACTCTAACAGTAGATTTTTGCCAAAATTTGCATTCAAAAAAGAAAAAGAAAGGCAGATGATGGAATTTCCAAACAAAGGCCAATTACCAGCCTGTGCTCTTGGGTCTTGACTCTGTAATCTAGTGGTGGCCTTCTGTCAAAATTTGCATTCAAAAAAGAAAAAGGAAGGCAGATGATGGAATTTCCAAACAAAGACCAATCACCAACCCGTGCTCTTGAGTCTTGACTCCAGAGCCCAGCTGTAGGGCCTTCTGAGTTCTCACTTCACATTAATCCTTCACTTCTCATTTCTTATTACAACTTCAGCTCATTGCCTCACTCACACAAAAATGGTTTTCTTCTTCTTCCCCTAAATAAAAGTCTCTCTCTTTCTCTATACAAACACTGCAACAATGATTTCTCTCCACAACCCATTTCCCACAACCCCCAAACCCTCCATAAACCTCAACAGGTCCACCCCACCTTTCTCCACCACATTCAAACCCCATTTCCCAAACACTCTAAAACCCCCAAAACCCCACAAACCCCACTTCACAACCAAAACCCAGTCACTCCTCCAATACAACAGGAAGCCCCAATTGGCCGGAGAGACCCCACGTGTCGTTGTCATCACCTCCGGCAAAGGCGGCGTAGGCAAGACCACCACCACCGCCAATGTCGGCCTCTCCCTCGCCCGCTTCGGCTTCTCCGTCGTCGCCATAGACGCCGACGTTGGCCTCCGCAACCTCGACCTCCTCCTCGGCCTCGAAAACCGTGTCAACTACACCCTCGTCGAGGTCCTCAATGGCGATTGCCGCCTCGACCAAGCTCTAGTCCGCGACAAACGCTGGTCCAACTTCGAACTCCTCTGTATTTCGAAGCCCAGATCCAAATTGCCAATTGGGTTCGGCGGAAAAGCACTGGTTTGGCTCGTTGACGCGTTGAAATCTCGCCAAGAGGGTTCCCCTGATTTCATCATCATTGATTGTCCGGCTGGAATCGATGCCGGGTTCATCACCGCCATTACTCCGGCCAATGAAGCCGTCCTCGTCACCACGCCGGACATCACGAGCTTGCGAGATGCGGATAGGGTCACGGGGTTGTTGGAATGTGATGGAATTAGAGACATTAAGATGATTGTGAATCGGGTTCGGACTGATATGATCAAAGGTGAGGATATGATGTCTGTGCTTGATGTGCAAGAAATGTTGGGTTTGTCTTTGTTGGGTGTGATTCCTGAGGACTCGGAAGTTATAAGAAGTACCAATAGAGGGCACCCTCTTGTGTTGAATAAGCCACCCACATTGGCCGGGTTGGCTTTCGAGCAAGCTGCTTGGCGGCTTGTTGAGCAGGATAGTATGAAGGCTGTGATGATGGAGGAGGAACCGAAAAAGCGTGGGTTCTTCTCTTTTTTTGGAGGATAAGAATTGAACATCATAACACCATGTAAATGGGATTATGTTGAATTTTGGAGGATGGGAAAGGGTGAAGCTGTGTACAGTTACAGTGGGGTCAGTAAAGTTTGCCACTTTCTTCAAGTCTTCATTTTTGATAATTTAATGTTTTGTTTGTTTGATTGTTAGATGTTTAGTAGTGTTAATGTTAGGAATGTGTGCTTGTAACTTTTAGTTAAGATATGCTTAATTACATTCAATGCTTTCAGTAGGGTAAGGACAACATGTTGGTTCCTCAAGGATTGATTTTCTGTATTTAGAAGACAAAATCTCTATTTGTTTTGTTAACATTGTGGAATTGGAAGGTTCAAGCTTAATTTTGGGAAATCATTGTTCTTTGAAGTTATTTGGTTTTACAAGTTTTCTGCCCTGTCTTTTGGGTGTAATGTGATCAACTGAGATATGAATAGTTTGTGGAAATCAATCATTTATGACTGTTGAATGTATCATACTTGTTAACTGACCATGTCAAACTAGGATTTTATGTAATCATAAATTCAGAAAGATAGAGAAGTAAATATGAATGAAAGATGGATGATTGATGTAGTTTATATTATTGTTTGATTCTACGTTTCATCCCTTGTTTAATCCCTGTGTGTATGTGAGATTCATGTGTATTCTCATACATCCAGTCATGTAATTGTAGCTACCAACTAAGTGCTTTCTGCAGAAATGTCCTCTTAAAGAGAGAGAGAGAGAGAGAGAGAGAATTATTCATTTTGCTAACTTTTACAATGCTAGCCAGACTTGGCTATGCACTGTTGCTTGCAGTTAGTTTGGTTAGCAACAACCTAGCCCACTGCTAGGCATATTTTGGGCTTGTGACAAATATTTTGCTCAACTAGCCTTCCGGTTAGTCTAATGCTAATCCTAACTTTAGTTTAGGATCAGTTTAGGATCAGCGCTGGTGTCAATGCTTATTGCAACTTATTGCAGTATGCCAACTTAGAATTAAATCACAAAATGTGTTTGTCTATTGAACATCATCAAAGTTAGTGCCAGGGTTGTTATTTGAACCTGTTTGGTGTTAGAAATTTTCTGCCCTTTCTTCTCAGTGGTATCATTGTTATCTGAACCTGTGTCCTCAGGTGTACCTTAATCAATTGAGACACTTTGTGGCAATTAATCATTTGGAACTGCTATATGTATCTACTATGCTACACATTATTACACTTTAGCCTGCCTACTTTTTTTCTTGACCAAAGATCTGTTATGAGGTGACTTTCATGTATTTGCTGTTCTGATGGTCTAGGAGCTTTGGATGATACATGCGTACAGTGGTGATAACTTTCAACTAGTTTAACGTAAGACGTTCACTCTTTTGTATATAGTGGCATTGATTTCAAAGTTTGTCCTGTTGGTAGATTTGTATCAATGCCTAGTCTGTGATGAAAGAAGACTACTTGGTACTAATTATGTGATGGATTCCTTTTGTTTCCATAGAACAGGTAGAACCTTTTTTCATGTCTAACCAGCATTTTGATAGCTTTGCTTAAGCCTGGCCTGTCAGTTCTCATAATCAGGTTAAAAAACAGTGGACTGTTGGACGTAGTTTGGTTTTGATTCAAAACCTTGGGTTTTTAATACTGGAACTGGGGCATAAATTAGGTTGAAATGGAGGGCCGAAATCTTGTTTTCAGTTCTAAAGTCTTTTTATAAAGGGAAAGTCTACGGACAAAGTTTGCCACAACTTGTTGAAGTGTTTGGCTGTGAGTGATAGGAAAAAAGTGGCGGATCAATGTGAAAGTGATTGTCCACCATTCATAGTTAACCACTTAAGCAAGTTGTGATAAAAGTTGTCTGTAGAAGAACTATTTCATAAAAGTCTTGTTACTGGGTGATACTTTTCCTTTTCGAAGGTAGAGATTTACCTCCGAGATAAATATTGGTATGGGAATGTGTAGGGGTTGTTTGGAATGGGGAATGGGGAATATGTTTCTGTTGCTAACATACCACAAATTTGTAGGCTTTTTGCTGCATAAATAACGTTTTAGGCTGATCATGTAGTTTATCATGTGAAGGAGCTTTTACTGTAGACTCCTTTATTTGATTTCTTATGCTATGTCCAGTTATTAATTATTTCTTACGATAGTAGGAATGAGCTTTGAAATATATTTGTAACATTGAGTAGATAATATCAATTCCTCTCAATCCAATATCAAGGAATAGCTTGTGTTGATTGCAGAAAAATGCTTTGCATAGGCAGATCTTCATTGAAAAACACACGAGATACAACGATGATAAAGTATTAAAACAAGAAAAATGTGATAAGTGGGCTTTATTGTTTGAAAATTCTGTGAAGTGAGAAGAAATATGAGAAGACACAACGCAAATTCTCCTATGTTGTGTATTCTGCGTTTATTTTGACATAATCATAACTTAAATCGCATCCCCATGCTTGCCCGCTTCCCAAGCCATCACCTGTTTGGAAGAAGATATGAGGCAAATCAAGTAAGATTCACTGAAAGATGTTTAATCTCATTGGAATCATTTATACTTGCAAAGATACACATGCAGTGAGAATATGCGATGCCACAAGACTAGGAAAGTTAACCTCATCAAAGCAAGACTAGCTGGTGATAAATTTTTACTCTTTTGGAGCCATCAAGTGTTGGCTAACTAAACATGAGTTGTCAACTACATACTAGAGTAAATCTCAATTTTTGAAGATGGCTGGCCAAAGAGCAATTCTAAATTCAGCTACGGGACTTGTTCGCTTTAAGAAATGCATCCCATATTAGTTGCTGTGAAGCAAAAGAACTAACACATTGTTTTCAAAAGTGTAGTAGTTATTTAAATTGTTTTAGAAAAGAATTCAGTTATCCTAGCGCTTCAACAACCAAGCAAATGTGCAGCATAAGCAGGGATGTGAGCCTAACTGAATTGTTTGGATATAGATTGATGTACTAACATACTATACTAATATTAGTATTCATTGTGCAAAGAAAGGTTAGCAGGCCAAATTGCAGATAATTATTTGATGGTATATTTTACAAAATTATGTCAATCCCACCCTCTAGGTGAGTGTGATCCCCTGACTAGCTAATATTAGTAGACTTGGTTTTTGAATTCACTGTCAATAGAGAGCAAAAGTAGCATAGTATGCTTCATGCGTACTTCAGAACTGAAGCTTACCAACTGATATAAGAATTTCAACTGTACTGTGGGTTTCACCCGCCTTCCTCAGATAGTTACTTGCAGCAGCTCTGAAAATATCACCAATTACTCGGGAGAATCAGAGATTGTTTAGGTACAAGGTGAGAAGATATTTGGAAAACAAAAAGTGACATGCTTAAAAGGCAAAGTGCACACGCAACATGCATGCATTCACACAATAAAAACTGCATGCACATATATACAAATACAAGAGTCCTCTCCCTTATAAATTCAGTTAGAAGTGTGCTAGCTTGGGAAAGAGACAAGGCGATTGCACTAGCACCTGGATGATGGCTACATCTTGTATCTATCAAAACTGCAACTATGATTGCAAAGTTGATTACATTTTTTAACACTGAGCAACCAAAAAAGTATAATATAGAATATTTTCAAGTGACCTCAGGCCGTGTGACAAGTCCCCTCCCCACAAAAAGGAAAAGAACCAAGTAAAGAAGAAAAGAAGAAGCTTATGATCTAGTTCCACAGAGCATAAATGAGGAGAAGAAAAGAAACATAAGAAAGATCAAATCTTACAGAGAAAAGAACCAGTTCTTGGTTATATCCCAGATTTTAATCTAAAAAGTCAAGCCTTACCGGTCAAACGGTTGTGGCTCCCCAGCATCCATGAGCAGAATGTCTCCTAGCAATACTCGAAGCTTGTTTTGGTGGAAAGAAATCCCTGCATATCCTGCAGCAGCAGCAATGCGCCCCCAATTTGGATCTCTGCCGTATACAGCAGCCTGCTTAAAACTGTCAGTAGATTAGGCTTAGCTAAAGTGGGGTATTGGAAGGATTGTCATGTTTAAAAATCATGCCTTAACAAGTGAAGAAGATGCCACTGAGCGTGCAATCTTTGCTGCTTCAGCCTCACTGCCTGTTCCTGTCACAGACACCTACACAACCAAGGTAGAATTAGCTGGAAGATTTTAACGTATAGGCTGGTCACTTCTCTAAAATTATAGCATATTGCTGAGTTTGAAATCATAATTATGTCACAAAGATTATTTAATTATTTATTTGTAAATTACCTACAGACCCAGTGGGTCACCCATGATCACACAACCTCACCCTCAAACCCATTCTGATGGGAGGAGGAAGTGCCATTTGAACTAGAATAAGTCACTAAGATAAGCTTCAAATTTTTGCGTTCTCATTCTTTGTGAAAGAATTATACTTGTTCATAATATATTTATTTTTTAATGTAATGAATAAGAGGATACTGGTTCATAGTAGATGTGAGCATTCCTGCTTGTATTGCTCCTCTTAAGAGATTTGTTCATTGCTCATATTTGTGTTTATATCCAGCACTAGTTATGATTCAGCGACAGGAGTAGGTTTGGTAGGTTACTATTGGATGTCCATTTTATAGAACAGGGCAAATGCAAAGCATCAAATTTGGCTCATAATAAGTAGAGATAACATTAATACTAGATGCAGACCTCTATTAGGCATGTTGCTCCTTCTCCATCCCAAGCTATTGCTTTGGCAAGACCTTGCATTACCTGAAAATTTGACATTGATAAAACTTTATATATATAAAGGCAAAATTTGCCAAACAGCATGATTTTATAAAAATTTTAAGAAGCCAGCACACCAATGAAACTATTTTGTAAGTTAGATTGTTTTTGAAACTTGAGTTTAGCAAACTCGAGTTTGGGCTAGAACTCGAGTTCTATTCAATATTGCTGCATAGTGCTTGGAACTCAAGTTTGGCAAACTCGAGTTCCAGCCCAAACTCGAGTTCCAAAAACAATCCAACTTACAAAATAGTTTGAAACGCATGCTATGTACCAAATTTTTTTCTAAAAAGCTACTATTCAACAAATTTTGCCTATATATAAAACCCGATAATTGGTTCAGATAGATACAATTTGAGGCCTCTGACTGATTACAGGCCTCTTGTAGAACCATAAAAAAGGCAGGACCAAGGCCTAGGAACAAATTTGAGCACTAGCAATTGCAAAGTGTTTGGTAAAGTGAAACACTACATTTAAAAAAGGGGGGAGAAGAAGAAGAAGAAGAAGAAGAAGAAGAAGAAGAAGAAATAGGATCTTTTACAATCTTAGTGAAGTGAGAAAAAAAAAATAGTTATTTTATATTAGGACTTAGGGTAAATAAACAAAGAGGTTTTGTTGGGCGAAGGGAACAGAGTACAAATGCAATGAAAAATTGGTGCCAGTGTTGCAGAAAATGGATCTATATCAATGAGAAGTAAAATAATACTTATAAGTTTATATAAATGAGTGAATAGTTTAATGGCAGCATAACATACCACATCAAGGCATGCTTGGAGTTCCAATGCCTCATAACTGTCTATAGAAGCTATCCTCGTTGATCCAGATAAGCCACTAGCCAACGCAATAACAGTATCATTGGTACTAGTATCTCCATCTACCTGTTGCACCAAATCAACCAGCTATTATATATATAATTTTCATAATGTCCCAGGTGTGAATCACACCATGTTAGAAAGGATAGTTTGGGTGGGTGCCCATTAACATCAACAAGCATGCTTGCCAAAGATGACACAATTCATAGAACAGGAGTACCACTTGTATGCAAATTTATAAGACAAGGAATTAGGTTATGTATTTGCATATATTTATGGATATGAACAGGATTAAAGAATTGATATTCTGTACAGTTATTTGGTTGAAACTTCTGTTTACAGCAATCTGCACCATCTTTCTCCAAACATCACTTGTAACCATGGCATCGGTTGTTATTACCTGGAACATATAAACCAATATTAAGGAATGGAAAAATAAGTACGCTTCCCGCAAAAATTGCAAGATAACCGCGAGGATACATACACCAAGCAGGGTAGCCATATTTGGGTGGATCATCCCAGAACCTTTTGCCATCCCCCCAACTCTTACTGTTCTCCCTCCAACCTGAGGAATTTATCAACTTTATAAGGTTTGTCTATTTGCTAGGAAGTTGATTTCCAAGAGCAATAAATTTGAAGAATTCTAAATTTCCAGGGTGCAAGTTCTATTAAATTGACATAAGGCTATTGTATACATCCAACAACATTTTCTACAAAGGAAGAATTTCAATTTGTTTACTGATCTTTACTTGTTAACAAGCGTAATAAAATACAACAAATTGCCAAATCAAACCATTTACTTTTAACATTGTTTCTCCATATCTTAACTCAGCTGAGTCACCAATTATGCATTAGAAATCAAGCAACCAATCTAAGAGTTGCTCCTGTTTTGGGCCTTTGATCCAGTATCTAGATTCAATGCCTCATCCAAGCAAGTAGCACAATTAACCCAATATATGGATAAAACTAATAATCATCAGTTTAAATTTGTCAAGGTAACATATATACTTTTTTTTTTTTGATAAGAGTCAAGGTAACATATATACACATAGAAATCAAATACTTGCACACCTGAGACTCAACTGCTATGCTCTTACTAACAAGGTCAGTCGTCGTGATTGCCACTGCTGCAGAATCTGCCCTGCACATGCGCTGATCAAGTTCAAGAATGTTTTAACAAACAGGATATAGGAGACTAAACAACCTATTAGGGAGATCACTTGAAGCTTATACATAGTTCAATACAATAGGAATATATATATATATATATAGATGACTAGAAGGACAAAACATAGACAAGAAGGTGCCTTTAAGAACATGGATAAACGTCAATTACACAAACTAAAATGAACAAAGCATGAGCATTACCCCTCAGTTGATGATGACAGTGAAGCAACTAGTTTTGGAAGGGAATTTAAAAGTGCTTCCTGCGTATGCAATAAAGCATCAATTTTATGTAAAAGATTGAAAACAACAAGGCACATTATTTATATGACAAAAAAATTGCTGCAGAAATTTTCAGCTGATCTATATTCAGCAGGCATAGCGCATATCAATGTGATCAAACATAAAATACATAAGATCACCGTGTTACCTTCTTTATTCTATGACCAATTACACCTGTGGATTCAATAAACACTTCCTCTGGTCTCATTTGAAGTAGCTGCAACAACGAATATTCTTAGTCTGATTAGTGAGCACAAATTGAACCTGTACAACCACACCGTTAATATGAGGTGTTCAAAACTCTAAAGGCAGCATACCTCAGCAAGCGTGCTGGCACATTCTATCACGTCCTGATATCCTGCATCACCCTGGACATCATTGGTTGGTCAATTAGCCACATAAGACATAATTCAGGCTCAAAGCAACATCATTTTTTTGCTCTTTGATGAATGTATCTCACAGTAACAGGGTAACAGAATATCATGTTGGATGACTTGAAGAAATCCTAAGTCTTTGGATTGGACATGGCCACAGATGCCCCCATGGGGAGTAACAAGGATGTTCTTTGGTGCTTTACCACATTTAGATTGAAACTATGCCGTGTCTGGACAAGAAAGTACAAGGAAAACGTCTAGATAATCAGACATCTTACCGTTGCTGCATTAGCTTGGCCAGCATTTATTAACACTGCACGTGCCTGATGAGTTGCCAAGTTGAGTCATTAGAAGATAGACAAGAAACTGAAAACATAATAAAGAATCTGAAAAAGTGACCCCCCAAAAAAAAAAAAAAAAAAAACTAACTATATTACTAAATCTACTGGCAAAATATGTGAGTAACTTCTACAGCACGTGTTCAAGGTAACAAGCATTTCAAAAGAAAATAATTTCAAAAATACAATCTACCACATTTGAAGTCTAGCAGGAAAAGTTAATGATCATAAAAATATAATTTCTAAAATTCATGCTACGCACAAGTTCATCCCTGTCTTTTTTATCGGCTCATAATCATAATTGACACAAAAATGAGCATAGCACATTCAAAACTCTGGGATACCGTTTTTGAAATGTCCAACGCCTTCTTGCAATACAACACTGGGGCAGCAGCAACCACATTTGTAGTAAAAGCCCCTGTAAAATAAATTTTAAAATGAAAAAGTATCTCCAATCAAATCCTTTATTTGCTTAAATTCTCAATGTGCCATATTTGTTAAAGTGCACACAAGTCAAGAAACAACTTCAAGCTAAAAACAATTGGAAAATATATATATATTTTTTCACTACAAAAATGAAAGGTACTATAATCTGAGTTACTATGCAAATAAATTCCCTAAGAAAAATTAAAGCTAGATAACCTGCAGATATGGCATCGACATCACAAGCGACAAGTGCAAGATCAGGTTTCTCGCCTTTAGCACGCAAACCACCATACATACCAGCAGCTTTGAATCCTTCGGCAGCAGTGACTCCCCCAGGAATCTATACACTCATAGATTTCAAATTAATTAGCACCGTCCAAACACAAGAAATTTACCAGCTGTCAATCTATCTATTACAATGCATGTGGTTAGTTATCGAGATCGTCCATAAGTAACCAACCTACCCACATTTTATCACATGCTAGAATACAATTGTAGCACATTAATCACGTGTTAAATTTCATAAAATCTAGCATGTGCATGTGCCTCTTAAGTCTTAACTAACTTTTCATATCCTCAATTTGTTTCCACAAAAGTACTTTTTTGACAAATAAAGCAAAATTTGGTAAAAGAAAAAGAAAAAGAAAGAGAAGATGATCACCTGGTTCCATGGGCCTTGGGGGAGAAAAATGGGAGCCTTAGGAATGTAATTGGAGTTGGAGGCGTCATTAGCAGTGGCGAGTATTTTGAATTCCCTCTGACACTGTGACAGTGATGAAATACAGAGTTTCTTTCTTAAACTTAACTTAGTTTTGTTGAACAGAGAGTGAAAAAAAAAAAAGAAACGAAAGGAGAATTGAGTGATACTGACCTTTGAAGTACTTAGTGGTGGTTGAAGTAGTTTGAAGGAGACATAGTGAGTAGGAGCACAGAGATGATACATATCTGATTGTCTGCGATTGTAAAACTATTGTTAGGGTTTAACGGTGAAGTCAAAAAGGGTTTTTGTGTCTTGTGTTGTGTTTTGTATGGAGCCGTAGTTGTGGACACTAGTAGCCAGTACTCAGTAGGCGTTTAAAGCACGCGTTGAAACTTGAAAGAATAATGTAATTTGGAGCTTTGAATAATAATAATAATAATAATGTGAAAGAATAAAGAACACCGAGAGAGAGAGAGAGAGAGAGAGAGATGAGAAAATCCAAAAGGAATGATGTATCTTCTAATCTTTATCAGAGAGCTGATTCACGGGAGCTCTTTTGGGGGGGGGTGGGGGCTTTTTCAGATCAGTGCAAAAAACATATATACTCTGTATAAACTTTTAAAATTCAAGCGCTTTTTATCTGCCAAGTTGGTAGCCACTGCAAATGAGACAAAAAATACCAAAAATGTGGGGTTGTACACATCACATCACATGATATTGATATTGATGGTCTGTAATGTTAAGTTTTAAGTAATAAAATTAAAAAAAAAAAATTAACATTGTACATATTGCAAAAGTTGGGATATTGAAAAATGTAAAAATTGCTCTTCTGTGAAGCAGAGGAACTGAAAGCCCAATTATTTTTTCAATAATTTTGGGCTAGTTTTGGGCTAGTTTATTAAAAGAATACTATCATCACTAATAAACTCCAAGAAATTGACAAGAAATCAAATCACCATCTTTCTTTTTATTCCTTTAAAAACTACTTTGATTGGATGGAGGTGGAGTGGGGATTTAAAAATTGAAGTGGCAAGTGGGAAGGGAAATTACATACAAACTGTCTGTCCAAACAGACTTTGTAATGTACCACTACATTATTCTGTTACACTTATCCTCTTTATATGGTGCCTGACAAATTTGAGTGTGGAATTTCTCTTACAGAGTTTCCATAGAAATCTGTATAAAAAAAAGATAAGATAGTACCCAACAATGGAGTTGTTTGAGGAGTTCCTTACAAGCTTGTTTCTTGAATTCTTTTAACGATAAATGATGATTCATTTTTCTTGAAATATCCAGCTAATCAACCATTCAAGCCTCTAATAGACTTGAAAAGAACTCTGTTGTTCAGTTCCTCACAGTACAACAAAACATTCATTCTTTTCTTTCCGTTTTCCTTAAATGGGAACATACTGCAAGACAAGTTGGGAATGCAAATTCATTACATGGAACACAATTTGCAGTTGCAGTGTCATCAGCTTTCTTCTTGATAGTTCCGCTTCCACATCCATCCATGTCTATAGAAGAAACTCTCATTACTAATAACATAATTTTCCGGCCACCGGTTTCATCTTTGCATAGAAGAATCAACGGGAAGTCAAACAAGGACAGTCACAGACTCAAGTCATTTCTTGCCAGAAGGCAAGTCAGGTGGATGGTCAGTAATAACTGAAAGAAGCTGGCATCTTACAATAAATACCCATGTACCACACCAGACAAAATCAGTGGCAATTGGCAAGACCATCTCACACTTATCTCGGAGAAGTGTATGAATTATCTTCGTCTTGGGAATCTTCATTCAAAGGTTTGGAATCATGAAATCTCTGAATTTCAAAAATCAATCAAGTGATGTGCAAGAAGGTGCAACATGGAATCCACAAGTTCACTTGTATTGCTGTTGCAACTTACGAAGCACTTTGGGGCCTACAGAAGCAATATCACCTGTTTGTTTAAACGGTTAAAACAATTGCAAAATGTGATGAAAGAAAATCCAAAGGAAAGCAGTAAAGATCTTTGCCTGGTCCAAGGGTAAAAACAACAACTTGGCGATGAAGGTCCTTGGATATCTGAAACACCAACTTATCAACTACAGCCTCCTGTCAAGCCACAAAAGAACAAGATGGACCATATATAAAAGGTTGCATAAGCAAAGAAATCATCTTGTTTGTGACCTATCAATCAATATAACATAGCTGCCTTTTCTTGTAGAGTTGATCTTGTATTTATTCTCTGGAATGAAGACTTCACTTTTGGAGTTACACAAAAATGAAGACCTTTAATGAGACGACTCTATTTACTAAGTGAATGTTTTTAGCTGATGTCAGCTCTCAGGAGAGAGATCTAGCAACCAGAGACCTTCATAGGAGAGCAAATGGAACACCTAATTCTAAATAATCTCTACAACATTTTTCTCGTGATATCACCAAATTGATCAAAGTAGAGCACAGCAAGTAGTCTTTTACTATTCTGACATCATGAATGACAAGTGACCATCACATATAAAGTCCCTCATTTGTGAAGGTTAGATACAGGTCTTACCAGAGAAGAGATATATTCACACGGTGGGCCATTAATAGAAGCAGCTAAATCACTTCCACTAACATCCAAAAAACCTTTGTCTCTGGCAGCATAAACCTGACACCATAACTCAAACTGTTAGTTGCCCTTAGCAACTGTAAATAACAAAGATTATGGACCAAGATGACTGTACCGCTGTAACCACAACATGATCTGCATCACTGAGTGCAGTGGCAAATTCATCTTTCATTGCTGCCAGACGACTGCAAAAGAAAAAAGCTACCATAAGCAGAAAGTAAAATGAGTCATATAAAATAATGACTACATTGACAGACGGACCTCTAGCTCTAGCTCAAAGGCCTTCCCTCCTTGTAAAAAGCAAGTTATAGTGGGAGGTCATGGGTACAGGACCAACCGAGTGCTTAAGTAATTTAACCATTTGGAGAAAAAAAAAAAAGCATTTTTGTTCCCATTCTATGTGAGAATACCTGTAAGAATGAGGTTGGAATACCACCCATATAGCCTTGAATGGGAACCTTTGACGTGCTGCTTGAAGAACTGCAAGGACTTCTGTTGGATGGTGTGCATAATCATCATATATATGGCATCCACAAATTGTACCAATCATCTCAAAACGTCTGGAAACACCATTGAAACTTTTCAAGTGTAGTCTTACATGACTGATTAGCTCATAATATTGCATTCTGTCACTAAAAAGTGCTATCACTGTGGCAATAACCTGACAATAATATAAAATAAGATAGCTTAACCCAATAAAGAGAAAAAAATTGAGTATATTTGAGGAACTTAAGAGACCAATAACCCAAGAAACTAGAAAGTGAAGCATAGTACACATGCATCAACCTCTAATATTTCCAATCCTAATAAACAAACAATTAAAGAAAAAATTAACAGTCAATGTAAAACTCCATCTAACTAATTTACAATACCAACTGACATCAGAAAAAAATAGATGTGATGCAGAAGTTATAACTCTATACGAAATACAAAAAGAAACTGGAGCTTTTGAGCATTAAAAATTTTTTTTGTGAACTAAGTAAACATTTTCACTCACTGCTAATGAATTGAGGACATTATGAACTCCTGGAATCTGAAGACTGATATCTACCTCTGGAAACTCCCGATGGAACTGCAGATAATTGAGTACTAAATTAGATTAGATGAATGTATTATGTCTCAGAAAATTCATATTTAGAAAACTCATGCAAACAGTTAAAAGGCACGAATTTCAGAATTTGGATGGCATTCTGGCAGTGGGATTGAACACTCATTGCTAGAGTTAGAGCCGTTTTTCTCTCGACTGTTGTATGATTGGATGGTTGCTATGAGTAGGCATTCTTTTTCCTCCTTGGAGGAATTTCTGGATTTATGTAATTTTTGTTATCTCTATAGATTCTTTGGTTCACCTGTGTACAGGGAAGTCTGTTTTGCTAATGTGTTTTTTGATGCAATAAAATTTCCTATTTTACTGATAAAAACAATTCTGGAAGAGGGAACAAATCACAAGAGCATGCAAAAGACATAGCCTAAACATGCAAGTTGAAACACCAATATTTTTATGAAAACCGTCCTAAAATTAAGAAATATTTATAATTCTAGATTAAATTATAATTTAGAGTAACCAGCTCATGCAAAAAACGAGTAAAGTTAGAACTGAATCCAAGAAACCGTTTCAAGAACTCTCTTAGGCAGGACTGACACTGGATAATCACCCTTTTTGGTTTAAATCACTCTGTAATAATCGGTATTAAGAACAAGTACTTAATAACAAGGAATAGACCCCCACCTCTCCACATTAGTTCTGTAGTCCTTTCTATTTGAGTTATTATTTTCTCCTAATCTTTTTGCTGCTTTGGTTTTGTTATTTTGCTCTGCTTGCAGTGTACCTTATTTCTCAAGGCCCAAATAAAAAGAAAAGAAAAAAAAGGAGGCCGGGGGGGGGGGGGGGGGGGGAAGGGGGGATTACTTAAATAATTTAGCGTTTCATATCCATAGAAATAATGGAATTAGATTTTTTAGATCATGCATATCTTTCTTACATTTTGCGAAAGCTTATATTTTCTGGGCACCATTCAATGCTCTCAAAGAAAAGTGAGGCAAATCTAGAAATTATTAATTGAGATGATACAGTTGATATCAAAGAATGTAATTTACCTACCAAAATTTGTATCATAACTTTGGCAAATCCTTTTCCAAAGACCAAAGAAGCTTCAATATATATGTGCTTTAGCTTTCTATAAATAGGTTGGGTCCACATTATAGGCAACCAGAGATGTAGAAATAAAATTATAACCTACCAGTGTGTAATCACTGCCGCCATGACAGTTGGGACGAATTGAGGATGCATGCCAATCATTAAGACTTGAGATTCCATAAGTAGTTATTCTGTAATGCTCATCAAATAGCTCCAAGTTTCGAGCCGGCATCACACCACTGGAATACTCTGATCCAGTCGTTTGTCTCCTGTGATTTAGCAAAGAACGTGTATCTGGACTGTTGTGTACCTTCCAAGGAAATTCCAAAATTAGAATCTATCATAGATAAAATCATATAAGCAGCATTCATGAACTTCTTATACAGCATTGGTGTTGCAGCATATGAACATGAGGAAGCATTTTGAGGTGGAAAACTTGAGTTTATAGTCTCTGCCTTAAATAGGTTATGGTAATGGGATTATGGGACTCACCATATTGTGGTGAGATGCTGGGCCTTAATCTTTGAAAAAGGTTCATATCACAATCTGACTCACACCATCCATGTGAAGCAACATCATGTAAGTTAAGCTATTTATCACTCATACATTCTTGTTTCTTATGCTTAATTGCTCAAGGAATTTAATAATTCTAACTAGATGATCATGCTGATAAACTAAAATGAACTTTGAATGAATTGGAGCTTTGTAAATAAAATTATTAGTATTTGTCAAAACAATTTCTTTGCTTGACTTAGTAAATTGCCGACTTTGAATATATATATATATATAAAATATCCTAGCGAAAAGTTGGACCAGCCATGAATTGTGTAACTAGTTTTATTTATATAGTTGGTAACAAATCATGATTTGAGGTTTTTGGCTTTTTGCACTGAAAATTAGAGTTAACTGGACCAAATCCTTGGTCGTCACACCCCTATACAAGCCTGATCACATACAAACAAGAATTACGTACTTGCAACGAGAAATGAGAAATAAAACCATCAATGCCCCAGAAGTTCTAACTTAGTGCCACCGATTATATCCTTAACAAGACAAGTGGGCAATGGATACCTGTCCCCATATATGACGAGATGTCCACCGACCTTGATTAGATTGAGGAACCTCCTGAAAGTAGATATAACTGCCTCCTAATGTTGAGAGCATAGATTTAATCAGTCTAAACTATGCCTACAAAAATACAGTCTTGTAATATTAGTTCCAATGCATAAAAAGCTCATCAATCAACACACCTTATCTTGAAAGATATCAACATGCTCCCAGTCCACATTGGTTATTACAGTTATGTAAGGTGATAATCCCAAGAAACAGCCATCGTATTCATCAGCCTACCCTGAACATAATGTGCATGAGCATAAAGTTGCAATACTCTAGAAACAGACAAAAAAGTTACAATTATCAGATCTGTACTGTCCATACAGAAATGTGGAGTGGGATCCAGTAATGGTTATGAAATACCAATCCTTTTTCATTAATAAATTGCTTCATATTTTCACTGAGAGATTCCATTATTTGACAAATGAGAAATTTGAATTTTTCTATTTTCAGGCAGAAACCATGAAACAAAATTCTTCATCAATTCATAGAAGTGGACAGGGTACCTCCAGCACAAAATTTTGACCACCACCTGAAATAATATTTCCTTCTGGAAACTGCAAAAGGATAGCTTTGATTAATTCCAGCATCTAGTGATACCATGAAAAGTGTCTCAACTACAGAAAACAAGCCAATCGAGTGGTGGAACCAATTGCAAATGCGAAGTTCAAAGAAAAGGAGAAAGCATTACGAGAACTCATTGGAGCATATAGCCAAATAATAAAAGATACCGATGTGTGTAAAATTAAGCTCTACTGCAGAGCTGCTCAAAGTAAAGTAGACACCTGTGGGACATGTGCTCCAATTACAGCTGTAAGATCATCGCCCATTGCTTTCAAAACATAAGCCAGCATACTTGCTGTTGTACTCTTGCCTGCAAAAACGATAATGTGTATACTTCTTTCAAGGAAAATGAAGATTAATAAGTGTGGTAACTTACTAAATAGGATAGAAGATAAAATATGCTAGCTTGATTTTTTGTTCGACTCACTTTCAGAAGTGTACTCAAGTGAAATAAAACATATTAGTTGCTCAATTCAACTTATTTGCAGTATTAAAAGTTTGTTGTTGGAAATTTAAGCAAGCTAGTAGTAACACTTAATTTTTTTTTGAGAAACTAGTAACCCTTAATTGAGATAGGAAGATTCAATATAAATCTCTAATAAATTGATTGGTTAAACTTACATTCACAAACTCACTGGGTATGTGCGTAAACTAACCACTTAAAAAAATAAAATAAATCTTAAACTATAATGATAGTTCCAATGTTTACATAATTGCAATCTTGGTCTCCAATTACAATAGAAAAAAAATATTTAACCTAGTCTTCATAACTTGGTTGATTCAGTACAAAAGAACATATATGATTCTAAATCCACACCTAATCAACCAAGCAATATTTCATATATTATGGGGTAATAGATCAGAGAACAACTAATCAAAGTCCTATATTAAATACACAAAGTGAGCTACAAGTTAAAAAATCAATTTTAGAGAAGTCTGTATCAATTACAATTTGTGTGAGCTACTGAACTACAGCCTATAATATTATTACCATGGCTACCACTAACAGCAATAAGTTTGTAGCACTCCGTTAGCCTTCCCAGCCAATAATCCCGTTTGTGTCTGTAAATAAGGGGTTAAGGGAAAATCAAGTAAACCAATGTATTATATTTCATAAATCAAACATTAAAAAATTCTATCATCTGCCTAGTGAAACAAACAGTTAGACAAGTTGAACTACAAAGTTAACCAATCTACTAATGCCTAACACAGGGAATTGCTTTTTGTTATTTTGGATTGGTAAGTTACACATGCACCTGGTGGGCTTAAACCCATGACCTCACTGGTCCACCTAGCACTTGCAAGAGGAGGATTTGCCGGTTGAGCTAGAGCTCATTGGCAACATTGGAAAGTACTTTTATTGATCTAATGAGGAAATTTCAAAGAACTTTTCCTTTCGAAAGCAGACCGTAGGATTCCAGATGGGAATACATTGAAAAAGAGCCACAGTGCTTACACATGTAAAAACAAAAGGTATTGTAGCCAAAAATGCCAAATTTGACACAAATTGAATCATTGATGTACTCACACAGGCACTCCAGCAGACTTTGCGTGCAAAATCTCCACATTGTCTTGAGGAATAGCACTTGAAACAACAATCGCATTAGGTAATCTTGACCCATCACTCCCTTTCAAATTCAAAACTGAATGACCAATATGCAAACGTGCACCGGCCTCTTGCAGGCCGTCCATGTAGCTGCTCCATTTAACATCCGAGCCACTAACCTCAAAACCCTATAAACAATTCACACTATTAATATTCAAAACCTAAGAAATATTCACTTGTAACACCTTGAAATTAACAAGAAGCAACACAATTAAATCCCGTCAAACATGTTTCTACGGTTCAGCCAATGACAAGATTATTGAAAAATTAATAAATTAATTTGGTTTCTAAAAAAAAATTTATTTGAATTGTAAAACAAACAGAACAAAACACAAACAAAGTTCCATCTTTTTTTTTTGGGCATAAGATGGGATATAAAATTTTCAATCTTTAAGCTTTCATTATCCAGTTACAAGGTCCAAGATGCAATGAATTTTACTCTACTACTTATCAAAAAAAAAAAAACTCTACTAAACCCAAAACGATTCTATGCCTTAGTTAAGTTGAAACAAAATCAGGAGACTCAAAATTATATTTTTCTTCACCTTCCAACATTGTCAGGTTGAGCTTCTGTCATCCTCTAGAAACAAACAAAACTGATTCTTTTCACTTCACTTCTCTTATCTTCTCTACTTTTCTTTGTTCTTTCATTTTAATTTTCCCTTTTCTTTTTCCACTTTCTCGGAAACCAAACATGGCATTAGACTTTAAAAAAAAAAAAAAAAAAACTTACTTGTTTGAGAGCAAGCATTGCCAGTGCAGACAATCCACAACCTCCAATACCTACAAAGTGAATCCAACCCTTTCGACCATTTTCCGGTTGAAAAGGTTCTTGATTTTGAGTTTCCTTGACCGTACATTTTATGCTACTGATTTTACTCAAAGCAGGGACAAATGGTGGAGTGTGATTGGTTGTGAACCAGAGAGGAGCAGTTCTGCGACGTATGGGAAAGTAGGGCTTTGGCTTCTCGAGAAAATCTGATGGAAAACGCAGGGAGTTAGACTGAGATAGTACCAGAAAATCCATGATTTTCCCGGGAAAGTGACGGTGTTGAAACAGGGAGATCGTATTTATTATTGGGCCTAAAGAGAAAGAGTGGTGTTGTAATTGGCCCAATGAATTGGGCCGAGTTCAGACTATGGTCCATTTCAGCCTCTCAACCTCATTTGCTATGCCCAGCAATGCAGATGCTATATAAATTAACCATTTGTTTTAACTTTTAATGATGTGTTTCAATTCGCTTAATAAGATTTGAGATTTGATCGCCGCTAATGTAAACAACTAATTAGTATCTTAATCTAACAATAAAGAATAATCATTATGAAGCATATAATTTGACTTAATTTAATTTTAAATAAAATAAACTAAAATAAAAGAACTTATCTAAACATATCAATAAATATTTTATGCATTCGAAATCTACATCATCACTCTTATAATATAATAAGTTGAAAATTCTTGTTGGCATGTCATGTTGAGTTAATGATATTTTGATAAATATTTTATGCATACGACATTTACATCATCCCTTTTATCTCGTTTTGATTTTAAATCCCAACACAACGTGTTAAAGCTGATTGACACAATATGACCCATATGACACGCTTAATAAACATGTTATGTTGAGTTGACATAAATGTAACACCACCAGTTTCAACATGCTTGATAATAAATAGGTTGTATTAGGTTAACTCAAATACAATCCATTTAACCCACTTCAAACACAACCCATTTCAACCTATTTGAATAATTAATATTGTTTTTAATTTAATAACCAACCATTTTAAACAAAATCATAACTCATAACATTTAAAACAAAATAAATATTTAATTGTTGTACAAGTTAAACAAGTGGTGTTAAAATTGGTCATTTTGTATCTACACGAATAATTAAACATATCTAATCTTGTCAATCATGGGTTAACTGGGTTAACCCACAACGAACACGTTTTTTATTATGTCAATTTCATGTTGACCTAATTTGACCCAAATTCATAAAGCAAAATCCTAACCCTTGTGTTGTATTTGCAGGTTGAGATTTACACATGAGAAGAAGTAAGATGCATGTATCAAGTGGCCTAGTTGGTTAAACACTAGGTCGACAAGTTTCAGGACTTGAGTTTGAGCCTTAACAACTAGTTATGTGTTGGTGCTTCTTACAACTCATTTCTATCTCAAACGGTCCAAAGATAATAAGTGAGTTTTTAATTGGAGAGTATAGGGTCTCACTCCCCTATTACCCATTTTTTTTTTTCCTACCAAAAAAAGAAAAGAAATATCGGGTGATTCCAGTCCACCTTCTCCAAACGCAGACCCACCATAAAACTCATCGGTTGAGTTATGACTAATAAGATGACACGGAGATAAGATAACGCACCCTTTTTTTTTTTTCTTTGTTGGTCAAAACGCTGGTCTTTTCTCCCCGTTTCCAAAGCATAAAGTGGGAGACCAAAGATACAACAACATGGGCCCAAATTCCACTCAAATGTTCTTGGCCGGTGGGGGAAAATCCGCTGTCTAAACTCTGACGAAGCCCACATTCAAACTTTAAGAAAAAATAAATACTCCAATTATTAAAGAAGTGCCAATATTATAAAGCCACGTACATTGCGAGATAGTGATTAACAAACACAATTTTTGTTCACACCATTTTAAAATGACACAGTGTTATCTATTTAATAAAAAATATATATGATTGATTTTCACTTTAATCTATTACCGACACTATTTGTGGTATTTTATTATCAGCTTACCTATAACTTTAACAATTATGAAAAAAAATTGTCAACAAAATTATACGTCTAAACTTATTGACTTTTAAAATGTAAAAAAAAATCTTAGTGCAAATTAACACAATTACGTATGGACATAACACCGAGCCTAGTTGCTTGGAACACTTGCTAGGTAGGCCTTTTCCCTACGCAACTTTAAACCTACTCTATTGGCAAATAGTATATCACATCAAGCTTGAGCTCTTTATTATGGAAAAAAATGGTAACATCGTACAAATTTATACAATTTTTTCTACAACTTGCCATATGAATACAATCTACTACAGATTTATTGTTTTTTTTTTTTTGTTAAACAGAAGATAACATTAAAAGTTGTTAAAACTTGTTATATGAGGAATTGTAATAAAAGTTGTATAACTTTACGTGATTCTTGCTCTCATTATGGTCATGAAACTGCGTATGTTACAAACACAAACAGTAAATTTTTTGTCCTCAACAATAGTTCTTCTTCGGAATAATTGATTGATTACTTTTCATAGAACATGGAACATGGTCAACTATATACGATATTGGATGGTCCACCTTGCCATCTTAATGCAAGTTTTTCGGTTGTAGTCAGTATCAATATGAAGATAAGTTTACTATAAAATGCGCATTTTGATGTCGGAAGCAATGTATAACTATATACAAAAAATAATAGCATTGGATGAATTGATCAAAACTTTTTTTTTTTTTTTAATCTTCCGACCAAGAAGATCTAATCCTTTTGAGTGTGGACCTTTTTATCTTTTAATTAAATTAATAGACATAATCTCATAACTACGTGGGACTTTTTCTCAAAATTTGACAGGTATTGAATTGCAATTTGGAAAGCCCACTAAAAGTGAAGTGCATGAACCACTTATGTTACGTTTTTGCATTCGAGAACAAAGTTGGAGGACCCCAAATGGGAATGCTAGAGCTATATGTAATCCACACGTAGCCATATCTAGAACAAAAATGGCCGGTAGGTTTATACTTTACAAGCCCATGGTCCATAGAGCATGCACATAAGCACATTAACAAATTAGATTAGATACCTCTATGATCAATGGCTCTATCATTGTATAAAATTCTCCTACTTTATGAATTCTGATTTACATTATCTAATAGGGGCATGCGGTCCAATGATGTAGCACTCTCTTTTTACCTTATAAACCTAGAAGGTAGAAAGTAGGCGAACTTTGATTTGGCTTAGCTTTTGAATATGGGTTTAAGTTGGGGAAGTTGGGTACGAATCTCGCATCAACACGGAGAGTGAAAAGGACTAGTAATGTCTCAAAATTGGACTTGAGTCAACGAACTTGCAAAAGAGAATGTATAGGGTAACCAAGTATAACGATATATGATTTTGAATCACAAAAGTTGGTAAATTTGGAGTGATGTGATAAGTGCGAAAAATGACTCGGATGTTCATATTTCTAAACACATGCACATATTCTTGTACATGCTAAATTTATTGGCCCTATAGTTTTGTGGAGGAGTTAATAAGAAGTTGATTTTTGTGAGATACATGATGCATCTTGAGGCTGGAGCTTTAGGCCTTAATGCCAATTTAGAAGTATTGTGCCAAATACTTTGTAGCTGAATTGGCACATTCTCATATACAAAGTGCTTGGGAGTCTAAAGAGGAAAGGGTTCGAGCTGCGGGATTAGCAGCATATTGTAATTATCTTTAAAAAAAAGAGGTATTGTCAAAACTCTCATTTTTTCAAGAAAAATACCACTTTCATTGGTGGGTATTTGACTAAGCAATAGCCCTGAGGATTGGAGTTTGTGGGCATATTCTTGTACATACTAAATTTATTGGCTTTAAAGTTTTGTGAAGGAGTTAATGAGAAGTTGATTTTTGTGAGATACGTGATACCTCTTGAGGCTAGAGCTTTTAGGCCTTAATGCTAATTTAGAGGTATTGCCAAAACTCTCATTTTTTCAAGAAAAATACCACTTTCATTAGTGGGTATTTGACTAAGCTATAGCCTTGAGAATTGGAGTTCATGGGCATATTCTTGTACATGCTAAATATATTCGTCCTAAACTTTGTGAAGGAGTTAATGAGAAGTTGATTTTTTTGAGATATGTAATGCCTCTTGAGGTTAAAGCTTTTAGGCCTTAATGCCTCTCATTTTTTCAAGAAAAATACCACTTTCATTGGTGGGTATGTGACTAAGCTATAGCCTTGAGGATTGGAGTTTGTGGGCATATTCTTGTACATACTAAATTTATTAGCCTTAAAGTTTTGTGAAGGAGTTAATGAGAAGTTGATTTTTGTGAGATACGTGATACCTCTTGAGGCTAGAGCTTTTAGGCCTTAATGCTAATTTAGAGGTACTATCAAAACTCTCATTTTTTCAAGAAAAATACCACGTTCATTAGTGGGTATTTGACTAAGCTATAGCCTTGAGAATTGGAGTTCATGGGCATATTCTTGTACATGCTAAATTTATTCGTCCTAAAGTTTGTGAAGGAGTTAATGAGAAGTTGATTTTTTTGAGATATGTAATGCCTTTTGAGGTTAAAGCTTTTAGGCCTTAATGCCTCTCATTTTTTCAAGAAAAATACCACTTTCATCGGTGGGTATTTGACTAAGCTATAGCCTTGAGGATTGGAGTTTGTGGGCATATTCTTGTACATACTAAATTTATTGGCCTTAAAGTTTTGTGAAGGAGTTAATAAGAAGTTGATTTTTGTGAGATACGTGATACCTCTTGAAGCTAGAGCTTTTAGGCCTTAATGCTAATTTAGAGGTACTGTCAAAACCCTCATCTTTTCAAGAAAAATACCACTTTCATTAGTGGGTATTTGACTAAGCTATAGCCTTGAGAATTGGAGTTCATTGGCATATTCTTGTACATGCTAAATTTATTCGTCCTAAAGTTTATGAAGCAGTTAATGAGAAGTTGATTTTTTTGAGATACGTAATGCCTCTTGAGGTTAAAACTTTTAGGCCTTAATGCCAACTTAGAGGTACTGTCAAAACTCTTATTGGTTTTTACTTTTAAGGGAAATGCGACCCCAAGCATTGTTAAAATTTATGAGATTGTGAAATTCATAATTAAATAGTGATGGGGGTAATTTCCATATGGAGAATATAAAGGAACCTTGATTGTTAAGGTTGTATGAGTCATTGTTTTGTAATTAACAATTGAAACAGTAATTTTATACCAATATTATCCAAATAGTCTTATTTTTTGGGCTAAATAATATTATCCAAATGGTCAATTGATAGAAACAACACTTTTTCATATTTTACCAAATGTTTAATTGTAATTTTAAAAAGACACATTTTTCAAAAATTCTAATTAAACCGAACATTAGTGCTGCAAAGTTAGGATGGGTCAGCAAAGAGCTTGACAGTACAGTGGATTTCATTTCACAATGGAAAATCCTTTTATGGTGGAATAATACCCTACCCAAATAAAGAAAAGGTGGGTGACTGTAAGTAATACCAAACAACTTTAAAAGCTTGATTGTGTTTAGAATTGATAATTTTTCCTCTAGTCCCTCAAAATTTTCAATTCTTGCCAAGCTTTAAGTGTATCCACCCTTGATATAAATTAAATAGGTTTATGATAAAAATTGAAACCCTAAGTCCTTCCAATTTCTCTTGCATCATAAAATTGAGATTTCCTTCCCAGTTCAAGCATGCAGTAGAAAATTTTATTTTTTGCCCATTTCAATCATGTACGGCAGAGTTTCAAACTCTTCCGATTAAGTAACTGATAAAACATTTTATAATCAAATGACAGACATGATTTTGAATCTTAGTTGTACAAAATTTTTTTTATTTATGCATCCACTTTTTTTTTTGAGAGAGAGTTTTAAATATATGGCGTCCGCTCTTGATAATAACTCTTTATTATCAGACTAAGACATCAATCAGGTTTTGGTGTAGGCAGTTTAAAATATATCTCATAATTAAAATGTTTGGTATATGTTCAAGTCTTTTGGTTTTTTTTTTTTTTTTTTGGAGGGAATGAGAGATTCAAACTGGTCAACGTTACCAATTAGACTTTAGTTATAAAAGCTGTTTTTTAATCAGAATTAACTGATTTTACCCTTCCAATTAAAGCATGCACCACAAAATTTAGTCTAAGAACTGACTAAATTGCAAAATTTTAAAAATAAATAAAATACTGATTGAGGTGTGACAATTTTAAGAAATATCATCTACTAGTTTGGGATTTTGTACAAGAACCAAGTACAGAATTCTCCAGCGAGCAATCAAATTCAGTGGGATTCTAGAATCCCATTACTGTATATCTCTTTCATTCTGATCATTGATCCCACTAAATATGGCACACTCACATAAACACAAAAGTAAAAATTTTGTAAAAGCCTCCTTAATCTACTGCTTCGTTCTCTTGCCTCTTTTCATATCATTGTAATAAGACAGTAAATAAGAGCCTCAAAATCTTTTGATATTTATCACTGCACTGTTTGCCCACTCTGTTAATTGTGCTAGGAAACGAGGTCCCCTTGACTAATTTGTCATTAACCACTATTTGATTTGATTCTCCTATTAATCTCCTTTTCCAACTCTTCCAGACCTCCCACTTCTTCCAGTTCCTGCACCACAATGCACAAAATCAGCCACCTGCCTCTGTATTAAACTTTTTATTTTTAGTTCTTTAGTGCAGTGTCTAGGACTTTTAGACTCATAACTAATCTCAAGATGAGTATAACCCTGCTCCATAGAAAAAACTAGCGTACTCCCGGAGTAATTCTCTGGGTTCTCACAAAGAGGGCGGGCTTCACACGTGGGACCCATCATGGGGCTCGCTCCCTTTATGAGAGCTTGAAGCACTGCTCTACGAATATGTAAGAATTGCTTATGTTCCACATATATCGAGTAAGAAATTTCTTGAAAATGATCTCAAATTGTTGGTTAAGAGACTTAAAACTCAAAACCAACCTCTTTAAGATTGCATCAGTAACAAACTTACAAAGAAAACCAATTATTTTAACTTTAAAAGGCATACCTTGGGTCCCAAAAACAACCCATATGGCACACCATCGAACAGGTCCATGTGGTGGAGCTACAGAAAAAAATCACAAAAAAAAACTTGATGGTTAGATTCTGTTAGAGAAAAAAACCATTCCAAAAATTAAAATTTTTTTAGGCTAATTTCAACTTACTTACCTTATTTGGCTGAAATTTAAGTTGTTTATTTGAAACTTGACACTTTACCTACTTAAAATTTGACTGAAATTTAACTTTTTTACGTGTGATTTGAAATCTTACTATACAAGCGTTTAGTAGAAATTTTTTTTTTTAATCTTATTTGATATTATATTGTTTTATTTTTTTTTTTTACGTTTTTTGTGTTTTTGAAGAAAAGAGACATGAAAGTTGAAAAAAATTATATATTTAATTAATTTTTTAACAGATATGAGGTACAAAAATCTAATTAATCAACTTTAAATAAATAAAGCCTCAAATTTTAAACAACAAATAAGCAATCCGCTATTCCGATGGGATAAGTTGTACTTTGCTCAATTTTTTTTTTAAGTAAAAATTTGGTACATCGACAATAAAAAATAATTGGTTTGTACGAGTGGTGTGTATTTACCTGGTGAGCTGCAGCAACCTTTCGAAAGTAGGGCACGTTGGCAATGGGCCCCACTGGGAATCTTTTGTGAACCAGGCCATCGTGTACAAACATGTAAGCCATGCCAAACACTGTAATTCCAAGACCCTGCACAAAGTCCAAAAATGTCAATACGAGAAATTTACAGGGTCATTTTCGGTGACCACTAATAAATTAACTACGAGTAAACCGTTAACCACGGAATATTAAACAGGATTCAGAAAGACATGAGAGAGAGAGAGAGAGAGAGAGAGAGACTTACGGCACCAAAACATAGACCAGGAACAAGGCCTTTGTGGAAGAAGCCATAGGAGAGGAGAGCAATAGCTGGGCCAGCGTTGATAATGGCGAAAACATCGTTGAGCTCGAATGGTCCTTCTCTTGGTCGATGATGGGACTGCAAATAGCAACAAAAAAACTTGCTTATATTCTTCGATTAGATTCAAACATATAAGACGTTGAATTTAATTGTTTTGAAACAATTAATGTTTTTTTTACTTTTATCAGTAAGCAATTAATGTTTTTAATTTATTATATTTGTCGGTACAATTATATGTTTGAATTTAATTAAAACGATAAAAAAACTGTACGAAGTTTTGGCATACTTCCACGTCGTGTCATTTTATATATGTGGACTCTGTTTTTTCAACTGTAGTATTTGAAAACTGTTTCCAGAAAAATGTTTTCAAGCCTCTAATAGAGATATTGAAAGCAAACCTCGTGCATATGCCACAAGGAAGCGTGCCAGAGAGCTTTGTGAGCCCATCTTGCCCAAAATTCCATTCCCACCTGAAAATCAAAATTACCCAATTCGATTCAGCTACAAAATCACCTAAAGATTACAACTTTTTGAATTTCCAATCACTTAAATTTTCTAAAGAACAGAAAAGAGAACTTACAGCAGCACCAACAGATAGAGCAAATGTACCTAACATTTCAGACATAGGCACTTCTCCACCCTATACCAAAAACAAAACCCAATTTTCACTACTAAATATAATATACACAAATACATATTCTTTGAGAGAGAGAGGCAGAGAAAGTACCTCCATTTGCCAAGAAAATCTATAATAAACAGCCATGACAGCCATGGAAGTAATACCAAAGGTAGACATAACAGCAGCCACTAGATAAGTGAACCTCTCGGATCTCTTCCTGGCCAACTTCTCTGCCACACGTGGAGATGGGATCTGAAATTTAGTCAGGCCATCAGACTCTTCATCTTTAGGATTCACCAACTGGGTACTTTGTTTTTGGTCCTCCAAGATCACATAGACAGTTAAGCAAGTTTTTCTTCTGGTTTTTTCGATTGTGCTGTGGCGGAGAACTGAGGGAGCAAAGAGGGTTGTGGGTTTTGGGAGGTGAGAGTGTTGGAAGAGACGGAAGGGCTTGGGGGTTATGGAGGCGGAGAGTCCAGCCGCCATGGGAGCAATTGGGGTGAGCTTGAGACTTTGCAAAAAGCTGAGAGAGAGAGAGAGAGAGAGAGAGAGAGTGTGTGTGTGTGTGTGTGTGTGTGTGTGTGTGTGAGAGAGATTGTGAGGAATGTTGTGGACAGTGTATGGGGTTCTGGGTTTGGCGTTTCGAGTGAAGGGGTTAAATACTCCAAATGCACAGAGACCACATCTTCTCTGAACATGTGATCTCATCATAGGAATATTTAACCCCTTGTGGAAACTATGTGGAAATGATGCAAATACCAATTGCCACCATTCTTTTTCTTTATTTCCTTTAATGCCATTCTTAGGATCTGTATAACATCTGTTTATTTGGCTAAAACTGCGGAAAAGTTAGCTGAAATAGAACAGTGAGACTTATAAATAGTATCAAAAAGTACAGTGGGACTAATGAATAGTAGCAAAAATAAGTTAACAAAAATAATTTTTGCTAAACACACACTTAAGTGTTCATTTAGCATAATTAATTTTATTAACTTATTTTATCATTCAGCTTATTTTTATAATTGTATTGAGCCTCATAGCATTTTTTTTTTGTTTTTTATTTTTATTTTTTGTTTTGGTAAATAGGATAATGCATTAACAACTAAAAGACCTCTGAACCAGAGGCAGCAAACCGATCATACATTGTTCTAGCATAATCTAAACTAAGCAGAAATACAACAAAGCAGAAATACAACATTAGATGGGAGTTCCATAAAAATAGTAAAGTCCTGAACCATAATAGCTCCCCTACGCGCTAGTGCATCGGCACACTTATTTGCCTCCTTATAGCAATGTTGGATTTGCACCAAAGGGATATTCTTTAGCCTTTCTCTGCAATCAGCAACCAAAACATCAATGTTGTTGGTTTTCTCCCAGTCTTTCTTCAAAAGGTCAACTACCAACTTTGCATCGAGCTCAAAATCCACCGCTAGGATTTTAAGGGAAATACAGAGGCGAATTCCATCTCTTAAAGTCCATAGTTCAGCTGCAACACTAGTGGCACAACCTATAGCTCTTGCGTAACCTTTCACCCATTCACCCTCTTCATTTTGAATCAATCCACCTCCTCCAGCCAAGCTGAGATTTCCCATGGACGAACCATCAGAGTATAACTTAAACCAATTGAGAGGTGGAGGCAGCCACCTTACCTAAATCTTTGTTTTTATCTGATTGTACTTCTTGGTGATGCCCAAGCAGGCCATCTCAACAACTTTGGAAAGTCTCAGCCTTTAAGCCTTTGCAATTGATTGGCTTCCTAAAAACAATGCTATTCTGATGCAACCAAAGACTCTAGACAGCTATAGGGAACAAAATGGCCCAATCTAACTCGGAAACACCACATTGCTGCTTAGACTTACAGTTTAGCCTCAACCAATCCAGAAATTGGGTGCCATAAAAACTAGCAATAGAACACGGGGGAGAGAAAGAATTCCAGAAAATCTGCACCTTTGGGCAGTCCCTAAGAGCATGGCTAATCGTCTCAGGGGCTGAATTACACAATGGTCAAGTTGGGGAAATATTCATACCTCTTTCGGCGAAGAGGGCACGCACAGGTATGCTTTTATGATAACATTGCCAAAGGAAGCACTCAATTTTAGGAAGACTTGGAACTTTCCACACTCACGCTCCATTGAAAGAATGATTCATTAGATAATTTTCATTGGCATTTGCTAAATGATATGCATCTTTAAGTTGGAATTCTTTGTTGGGAGATAAACTCCATGATAGTCTATCCTCTCTTAACTTGGAATAGGGAATAGGAGTGGCTTTAATTTCCATAAGGATATCTTTAGGAAAAGAGAAGGAGATCCCCTCCCAGTTCCAGCCGTGGAAGCTAGCAATATCCTTCAATCTAAAATCTTCCTCTCCTCTGTTAAGCGGGCCATAGATGCGGAATCTAAGGGTACCTATGTTCAGCCATTTGTCAAACCATAGCGAAACTATCTTTCCTAGCAACCCAATTAGCACCCTTACTGACAAAGATTTCTCCCTTTTTGATACTAGACCAAGTGGAAGAGTAGGACGTGGGGTTGAGAAGGTTGGTGGGTCTTCTCCTCCTCCCTTGGTATTTATATGATAGAACATGAACCCATAATGACAGTTTTTTAGTTTTGAACCTCCAATTCAGCTTGGCCAACAATGCAGCGTTCTTTGGTTTAGCCGCTTGAATACCTAGGCCTCTTGCTTCCTTATCCCTCGTGATTTTCTTCCATCCTATAAGGTGAAGCTTCTTCTTCCTATCCGATGAGCCCCACATAAAGTTTCTATTCAATCTGTCCACACCTTTAAGGATTTTAGGAGGAAGGGCCACACATTGCATTGTGTCGTTAGGAATGGTAAATGTCACTGCTTGAGTCAAAACAACTCTGCCTGCAAAAGAAAGCAAGTTTGCCTTCCAACCAGCTAGCTTGCTTTGAATGTGATCAATTAGAAATCTGAACTCTTGAGGGGTAATCTTATGCTTAATGGGGAAACCTAAGTACTTTCCAAGGGAGGGGGTAGATCGGAATCCCAACACCTCACATAGATCTTCCCACATGTTCTGATCTACATTGGGTGAAAAATAGACCCGAGATTTCTCATCACTAATTTTTTGCCTCGATAATGTTCAAAAGGAGTCAAGAACATCTCTTATTGCAAGACAATTTTTCCGATCTGCCTTAGCAAACAGTATAAGGTTGTCTGCAAAAAATAAGTAGAAAAGGCGGAGCCTCCTTGCGAAGATTTAACCAAATTCCAAAGCTTCTCATGGCATTTATCCTCAATAAAAGCTCCCAAAACCTCTATACAAAAGATAAAAATATAAGGCGAGAGAGGGTCTCCCTGACGAATTCCTTGAGAAGGGTTAAAAGTCTCTAATGCACCCCCATTGAACAAGATAGAGATAGCCCACAACATTTTTTGATACTATTCACAAGTCTCATTTTACTATTTTAGCTAACTTTTACCTTTATCTATAGTACTTTCAACCAAACAAACCCTTAATTAAGACAATTTCAATTATTATTTCAATATCTTTCTATTTTTAATAAAGTATTTAATAATTAAAATAAGAGAAGTTCCATGTTTGCAATATTTTCAAAACAAATCTTAGGCAATACTAATTTTAATTTAAACTCACTGCTTAAATTGCATTTTTATTCACAACTAACAGGCTAATAACCAATAATAACTTATCACTTAAAATTTGTTGTGTGAATTTATGAATATAACACTTTTCTTAAAATAATGGGGGAGGAATTCTTGATGGGTCTTCTAGTAAAAAAAAGCATAGATTATGTGGAGTCTTTTGGCTAAATATTGCAAAAAATGAAGTTTTCTTGCGTTATAGGCATTGTTCAAAGTTATTTGGCAACATGAGGAAAGAGATTGAATTTCGGCAACAACGTTGCCGAAATTGCAACAAAAAGTATGAGAGAGAAAAAGACAATGAGGTGATGGCAGGATTTGAATTTCGGTAATCTCATTACCGAAATTCTTGTGCTGAAAATGGAGGGAAAAAAAGAAGAAGAAACCAATTGTGGCAACCAAGTTGCAAAAATGGGAGGGAAAAAAAAAAAAAGAAAACCAATTGTGGCAAGCCGAAAATGTGAGGAAAAAAGAAAAAGAAAAAGAAAAAGAAAACTAATTGTGGCAACCAACTTGCCGAAAATGGGAGGAAAAAAAAAAAAAAAAAGAATTGTGGCAACCAAGTTGTCGAAAATGGAGAGGAAAAAAAAAAAAGAGAAAACCAATTGTGGCAACCAAGTTGCCAAAAATGGGAGGAAAAACGAAAAAAAAAAAGAAAAGAAAAAGAGAATTGTGGCAACCAAGTTGCTGAAAATCGAGGGGGGAAAAAAAAGAGAAGATCAATTGTGGCAATCAAGTTGCCGGAAATGAGAGAGAGAGTGAGAGAGAGAGAGAGAGAGACGTCCAGATAAATTTTTTTTTGGAGGAAGTGAATCACCTCACTTCTTCCTCTCTTCCTCTAACTCTTATTCTCTTCTCTAAGTACTTTGGAATATATTCCTTGATCATTCCCAATAAAACCTAGTTTACTAATATGATGAATCTCTATCATGGATTCTGATTCTTTTTTGTCTTTTCATTTCTCTCTTTGGTTATAAAAGATAGGCACCATCATTGAAGCATTGCATCTCTTACATTTTTCATATTGCTTCACTTACCTCCGCAGTGCTATATTTCTCTTCTCCTTGCTTCAGTGTGCACAACTAAGAACTGTAAGTTTTAGATTTTTCATATTGCTTCACTTACCTCCACAGTGCTATATTTCTCTTCTTTTTGCTTCAGTGTGCACAACTAAGGACAATAAGTTTTAGATTAATATGAGGTTTTTTGCTTTGCTTTGCTTATTAACTTACAGCTCTAAAAATTAATAGATTTATTATTATTGTATAAATATATGCTTTGTAAATATTAGAAGCTAATACATTGTAAAATATTATGTATTGTTTTTTTTTTTTTTGGAGAAAAATGTATTGTTGTTGTTAATATTGTTTATATGACTATGATTATGATTATTGTTGTTGTTGTTGTTGTTGTTATTCAAATTTTAGATTAATGAATTTTTTATGGTTAGGATTACAAGACTTTTAATTATATTTGACATTTACCATAATAAATTGTAATAGTCACCCTACATGAATTTGATTATTTTGTAGTTGATATTTATGATTATAAACTTTTCATATAAACTAATTCATGTAAACTTTTCAGTATTGTTTTTATTTTGTGTTTATTTATTATTATCTGATTGTTTTTTTTTTTTTTTGGTTGCAAGTATTACTTTATAATTCTCACTCTTTCGGTTGGTATCACAATTGTGGTAAGCATGTTGACTCTCTAATTAAATTTATGCATGTGTTTTGTTAATTTTGAAATTATTTAATATTATTTATTGTTGTTATTATTATTATTATATGACCACAAAAATTGTAATAAATTGTATTATTGTGAGTTTCTTTCAATTTTATTATGAACTACAAGCATTGTAAGTTACATTTAATAATTAGCATAAAAAACTGTAGTTGTCACTATATATTAATTTTATTATTTTTTATTATTGTTCTTTTGTTTTTATTTAGGATTATATTTTTTTAGAAGATATTTATGATTATCTGATTGTGTTTTTTTTTGTTCTTTCTTTCTTTTCTTGCAAGTATCACTCTATAATTCCTACATTCCTTCACTTCGTATCACGATTGTAGTAAGCTTCTTAGCCCCTTAATTTAATTGGGAATTATTTTCTTAGTTTGTAATTTTTTATATAGATGGTTTGTAATAAATATACCTTTAGATATTGTAATTTTTTAATCTCAATGTTTATACATTAAAGATACTATGAAAACACATCTTCACTTGATTCCTTTCCAATTATGAGTATAAGTATGATTATGATTAATTTCTTATATTCTATTTAATTTAGGGTTGACCAAGATCTTAATAATATTTTATTGTCAATTCATTAATGTCATAGAGGAAATAAGAAACGTGGAAACTAAAGTAACATTAGTGTTGTTTAAATAGGATGCAAGTTTTGTATAAGTTAGATTCTTAGATTTTAAACTGTACTAATAGAAATTGGCCAAATACAACATAGATCAAGATGGGATAGAATCTCTACAAAAAATCTTAGTGTCTTTGTTTTTTTTGTTTACAGTGCACATTAATCATTTATAAATCTTTGCAAATCCTGCACATTAATCATTTATTAATCAGAGGAAGAAGTGAGGTGATTGACTTCCTCCAATTTTTTTCTTTTTATCTGGACATCTCTCTCTCTCTCTCTCTCCTCCCATTTTCGGCAACTTGGTTGCCACAATTGGTTTTCTTTTTTCTTTTTTCCTCCCATTTTCGACAACTTGGTTGCCACAATTGTTCCCCCCCCCCCCATTTTTGGCAACTTGGTTGCCACAATTCTCTCTTTTTTTTTTCCTTCCATTTTCGGCAACTTGGTTGCCACAATTCTCTCTCTCTTTCCCCCCCCCCCCATTTTCGGCAACTTGGTTGCCACAATTGGTTTCTCTTTTTTTTTGCCCTCCATTTTCGACAACTTGGTTGCCACAATTCATATTTTCTCTCTCTCCTCACTCCCCTGCAATTTCGGCAACTTGATTGGCACAATTGGTTTCCTTTGAGCACTCCACCTTGCATAGCACTTCGGGCAAGTTGGGCAGCAAGAATTTTGGTAATGAGATTACTAAAATTCAAATCCTGCCATCACCTCATTGTCTTTTTCTCTCTCATACTTTTTGTTGCAATTTCAGCGACACTGTTGCCGAAATTCAATCTCTTTCCTCATTTTATCAAATAACTTTGAACAGTGCTTATAACAACAAAAAACTTCATTTTTTGCAATATTTAGCCAAAAGACTCGATTATGTGGCTAAGCTACAAGACTTTTGATTATTTCGATTGTTAACCTATATTTAATTGTTTGCTTTCGCCTAAATTATTGATTATTGTGTAAAATATAATTATATTTAAGAAATATAATATTTTAAGACAATAATATAAATATAAATAAGTTGAATCAAACAAGGTAATTTTTAAAGTTTTGAAGAATATTTAAATTTTATTTATTTATATTTTCTCTCATTTGAATATAATGGTTGAAAGGTTACAAAATGTATCTCTTTTGAATTCTTCAGTGATGTATTAATTAACTATATGTTGAAATTTTTTTTTTTGAGGATCATATGTTGAATTATTTTTTTGGTAAAACAAATTTAAACAATTCACAATTCTTTAAAGAAGAAAGTGGCGGAATGGTAACATTGAATCGTTTTCAAAATTATAATTAAATTAACACAACTGATAGTTCATCCTAAAAAAAAAAAAAAAAAAAAAGCTCATCAACAAGATTAAACTCCAACTCATAGTTGATGGACTACATTCTTAAAAAATTTAATTGGATTTTATTTGGCAATTCTACCTAGGATTCATTCCACATTATTATCCTTTTCCTTTAACCTTTTCCTTATGGACAAGTAGAGAAATGGGAATGCCCATTAATCAAACCCAGTGGTTACTAATGTGCATGGAGTGATTTCTTATGTTGTTATTAATAAAAAGACTCATGTGCAAATAGATGTGGGTATGTATGTTACGAGGCTTGTAGTTTAACTGACACTTACGTTCCATTTGTTTCAATGTAAAGTAATTTCAAAAGTAAAATATTTTACATGTACAAAATTTTACTGCAAAATATTTTATAGAAAACATTTTCAAGTGTTTGGAATGACAAAATGGCGAAAATAGGAAAATGCCCATTTCGCGCAAAAAAAAAAAAAGGGCAAATGACCCATTTCCTAAACTAATTAGGGAAATGCTCCTCTTTTGAAACTCGATTTTCTCAAAATCGAGTTAAAAAAAAAAAAAATTTCTGGAGTCCTATAGCGATGTTTTAAGAAACCTATAGCGACGTTTTAAGGAACCTATAGTGACATTTTAAGGATCTATAGTTGAGCTTTGTAACTCGACCTCCATGTACTTGAGTTCCATGCTAGTTTTTTTTTTTTTTTTTTACCTATAACTTGAGTTTATAGAGCTCGAGTTACAAAACACTGTTATAGGTGATAAAAACGTCATTATAGGCTCCTTAAAACGTCGTTATAGGGCTTAACTCAATTTTGAGAAAACTGAGTTTAAAAAGAGGGGCATTTCCCTAATTAGTTTGGGAAAGGGGGCATAATGCTGTTTTTTTTTTTTTTTGCGCGAAAAGGTCATTTGCCCATTTTGGCCATGACAAAACACGTGAAAATGCAAGCCATTACTAGTCATCCCAAATGAGCAAAAGCCACCACCAATTACCCCAAAACCACCACCAAATGAGCATAAACTCCACCCCAAAAAACTAGATCTAGAAGAGAGAAAAAAGACTGCCACCACCATCACAACATCCTAGCCACCACCTAAAAATCTGACCATTAAACTATAAATTTGACCATAAACCACCAGCAAACCACAATATATGAGCATTAAACCATTTTTCTTTTTAATTTTCCTCCTCACACGTTTTTCTCTCCAAAGCGGCAGTCATTGATGGGCCATACAATAAGAGTATATCTCAAAATGAGAGCATTATATGCCACATGTCTAACATGCAATTACTTAAGTAGAAGGTCCTTTGATGGTAGTCATGCTTCACACGAGGTGAAATATGGTGTTTCTAGTGCATGCATCCTTCCTCTCACATAAGGGTGTACCCCACAAGTGTGGGGTTTACCCTCAAGTGAGAGGGAAGATGCATGCATAAAAAACATCATGTATTTTCTCACTCCACACGTTTTTAGTCCTAAATACAGTAAAAAAGTTTCTTAAAAGGTCTCTTATTAAATCTCTCTTTGTTCTTTAGATCTAAACAAACACAAAAAAAGAAAAAAAAAAATTCAATCTCTTGTAGATGTTTGTCACTCTCACAAAGTTTTCACATCAACCATTCAACAACCATAGTTACCATATGAAGTTTAACATTAAGTCATAGCTTTAGTAGATGAAATTTAGCATCAATGGCTAGATTTTTCTCTCAAGCATGGTGAAGGAATTGCATTCTACGTGAAGTTCAGTACCAATCCTGAATATGTTTACCGGCGGAGCTTGCAACTAGTGATGGGCGGCGCTGATGGAGCTTGGGGTTGGCTGGTGGTGTCGATTAGAGCTTGCTAGTGGTGGGATAGAGGGATCAAAGGTGGCTGGGTAACCTGGGTTATGGAGATAAATATGAGAGGGAGAGAGAGCATGAGAGGGAGAAAGTGTGAAAGGTATCGGGCAAGAGGGAGAGAAAAAATGTAAAATATTTTATCGAAATTTCAAGTGTAAAATATTTTACACAAATTTTCCTAAATTGATTTGGTTAACTAAAAATATTTTACTTTTGAAAAAATATTTTATTGCAAAACAAATATTGTAAAATGTGAAAATATTTTATATTAAAACAAACGGAAATTTTTTTAACAGAAACATTCAAAATAAATTATTACTCAAAATAAATTATTATTTTTATTCTCCAATAACAGGCTAATAGCCAATAATAATCTATCACTAAAGATTTGTTGTGTGAATGTTGTGAATATAACATTTCTCTTAAAATAATGAGGAGGAATTCTTGATGGGTCTTCAAATAAAAAAGAATAGATTATGCAGCTAAATTTAATTGTTCAATTTCACCTAAATTATTAATTATTGTGTAAAATGTAATTATATTTAAGAAATATAATATTTTAAGACAATAATAGAAATAAAAATAAATTGAATCAAACACGGTAGTTTTAAAGTTTTGAAATTTTATTTTTATTTTTGGGGAAAATTACACTTTACCACCCTAAACTATACACCAGATTACACTTTGCACCATAAACTATTCAAATGCACACTTTGCACCCTAAACTATCACTCTTATCACACTTTACACCCCAATGTTACTTTTACCATTAAGTTAGACATAAATTATCACTCTAATTTACCTGTAAAAGTAATGTTGGGGTGCAAAATGTGATAAATGTGATAGTTTAGGGTGCAAAGTGTGCATTTGAATAGTTTAGGGTGCAAAGTGTAATCTAGTGTATAGTTTAGGGTGGTAAAGTGTAATTTACCCTTATTTTTGCTCTCATTTGAATATAATGGTTGAAAGGTTACAAATTGTATCTCCTTTGAATTCTTCAGTGTTGTATTAATTAACTTTATGTTGAATTATTTGTTTGGTAAAACAAATTTAAAAAATTCACAATTCTTTAAAGAATGCAGAATGGTAATAGTGAATCGTTTTCAAAATTATAATTAAATTAACATTTTTTTTTTGAGTGAAATACGATAGAATTTCATTAAGAGATAAATAATAGTGTACAAGTATAACTAGATAACTCTAGTATTGGGGGACAACAGGAAGCAGGCAAACTGCATGTGATGTTGTAGAAAAGTAAAAATGACCAAATACACATACACATTGGCAAGAACTCATTCCATCACTCTTTGCGCTGCGTTAAGGAGTTAATACTCCTCTAATAGGCCCATTGCATTGTCAAAGATATACTTCGGGTGTACTTCTGTCTACTCAAAATAGAACCTATTCTTGGCATTCCATATCATCCAAGCCGTGATTGCCCACTTTTCCGACTTAGATGAGCAAAGCTTCTGACGGGGCTGACGAAATAAATACAGACGAGAAAAGCATTACTGACGAGAAATCACAACAGATGAGGTAATTGGTGAAGACGAGGATAAAATGTGCAAGAGCAGGCATTAGCAGCATGAACATTTAGTATTGCCAATAATGCCCCAGGCTGGATAAAACAGCTGTACAATCTGTTGGAGACGAATTGAAACCTTGCCATTAAGCGGAAGGTGTTACTTAAAGCGGTATTAAAACCACAATAACTGCTGCAACGGCTAGGAGGCAAAAGGAGCATATATAAAGCCTCCAAAAACACCAGTCAGAGGTAAGAAAAAACATCATAAGACATCCATTCTTTATCATTATCTGTCTGAGTAAAATTCCCAGAAACTAACTTAAGCATCGGAGGTGTTTTGGCAGGCACCACACCGTGACCTCACTGACAGATTTTCCCACCATCATCTTGACTACCAGAATGACGAGAACATGTTTGGTTCCATTTTGACTCACACTTTCTCGACTGACGAATTCTTGTTTCATCAGTTTGGCGCCGTCTGTGGGAAATTTATCACATTTCCATATTTATACTTGGAAAGGTGGTTCCCACCAATTTTTGCAGTCAGATGGAATCCAATCAAGATCCCACCTCCTTGACCCAGCAAATCCAGGCCCTTGCGGCCACTGTCGAAGAACTTACCAGGCAGAATCAGGAAATGAAGATACAACTTCAGCAGATTCAACAGGAAGAGAGTCAATCCAAGGGTGGCCCAAAAGATGAAGGGGATAGTCACAGAAGGGTCAGTACTCTCAGACCACTCACTCCTGACGAACAAAATTCAGATGTTATAAAAGAAATGAGGAAAGAGATGGACGAGTTACGAAATGCCATCAAAGAAAAAACGGACCGAAGCGTGGATAGGATGATAAGGGCCACAGATTCGCCCTTTACTACAGCGGTCCTCGAGCATCCAGTACCGTCCAAATTTCGTTTGCCCCAGCTCGAGCAGTTCGACAGGTTGAAGGACCCTCAAGATCACCTCAACACATTCAAAATAACACTAGGCCTCTAGCAACCCCCTGACGAGATATTATATCGTTCCTTCCCCACCACTCTCAAATGAGCGGCTAGGGAATGGTTTGCCAAGCTGCCAACGTTGTTAATAGATAACTTTGAACAGCTGAGCAGTGCCTTCCTGAGGCACTTTATTGGGGGACAACGTCCAAAGAGGCCAGCGAATTATTTACTCACTGTCAAGCAGGGAGAGAAGGAGACATTGAGGTCATATGTAAAACGTTTCACGCGAGAGACTTTGGAAGTGGACGAAGCTGACGATAAAGTGTAGTAGACGGCTTTCAAGGCGGGGTTAAGATCTCGGGACCTTGTGGCATCATTTGCAAAGAATCCCCCAAAGACGATGGCAGAAATGCTCTTAAAAGCGCAAAAATACATGAATGCTGAAGATGCACTCGCAACCATAGGGGACGCAGTAAGGCCGGGAAGCATAGGAATAAGGGACAACGAACGAAGAGGACAGAAGAGAGAATGACATGATCGTTAAGCCAGTGACGGTAACAGAAGAAAAGATGATAAAGGTCCCTGAACGGTAAGGTTTACTCCTTTAATTATGCTCGTTGACAAGATTTTGTCGCAGATTAAAGATGAGCACCACTTGAAATGGCCGCGGCCATTGCATTCGTCGCCCAATGTTCGTGACAAAAGCAAGTACTGCCGATTCCATAAAGATCACGGTCACTACACGGAGGATTGCCGGGATCTTAAAGAGCAAATTGAGGAGCTGATATGGAAAGGGAAGCAGCAGAAGTATGTGAAGAAGGGGGAATATAGCAGACCAAGGGACAGAAACAAGAACCAGCAAGAATCATCGTTAAGAAATGACGATCGTCAAGCCTAACCACCGCAGAATGTGATCGGGGAGATAGCAACGATTGTAGGAGGGCCCTTTGCTGGAGGATCGTTTAGATCCCTCAGGAAGGCATGCTAGAGGCAAGTGAACAGTGTCTACATGGTACCTCCAGTCAAGTAGAGACGGACAAACCAGAATATGTCCTTCAATGAAGCAGATGCTAGAGGGGTGAAACAACCACACAATGATCCTCTAGTTATAATGTTAACTCTAGAAGGGTTCAACACCAAGAGGATCCTCGTGGACAACGGCAGCTCAGCAGACATTATCTACCTTCTCGCTTTCCAGCAATTGAAACTAGATCCAAAAAGGCTACGCCCATTTGACTCCCCACTTGTCAGCTTCAGCAGAGATCGGGTATATCCTAAGGGCATGGTGACGTTAACGGTTACAATCGGAACCTACTCGAGGCAGTTAACCCACCAGCTAGATTTCTTGGTGGTAGACTGTGCTTCATCCTATAACGCCATTATTGGGAGGCCAACACTCAATAAATGGAGGGTGGCGACGTCTACTTATTGCCTAAAAGTGAAGTTCCCAACGGAGGAGGAGGTCGGCGAAGTGAGGGGAGATCAAGTCTTAGCCCTAGAATGCTATCAGGCCGTGTTAGCTGCAAGAGAAAACCATACGTGGACGATAGAAGAGAAAGAAGAAAAACAAGAAGAAGCATTGGAAATGGTAGGGTTAGCTGACGGAGAAGCAGGCAAGACGACGAAGATAGGAAATGAGTTGAGTCTTGAGATGAAAACCAAGCTCATCAAATTGCTTAAAGAAAACTTGGATGTCTTCGCATGGAGTCACGAAGACATGCCCGGTATATCCCCAGAAGTTATCCAGCACGAGCTAAGAGTAAACCCAGAAAGGAAGCCCGTTCACCAGAAGTGCAGAACCTTTGCCCCAGAGCGTGACCAGGCAGTAACGGACGAAGTCGCTAAGCTCTTGGCAGTAGGTTTCATTCGAGAAGTCCACTATCTGGAATGGCTCGCTAACGTCGTCCTAGTGAAGAAGGCAAATGGGACATGGAGAATGTGTGTGGACTTCACAAACTTGAACAAGGCATGCCCGAAGGATAGCTTCCCTCTATCGAGAATAGATCAGCTGGTGGACTCAATAGTGGAAACAAGTTGCTGACGTTCATGGATGCCTTCTCAGGGTACAACTAGATAAAGATGGCTGAAGAAGATCAGGAAAAAACTGCATTCGTCACAAGTCAAGGACTCTACTGCTACAAGGTGATGCCTTTCGGCTTGAAGAACGCATGAGCCACTTATCAAAGGTTAGTAAACAAGATGTTTAGGAAGCAGATTAGCAGGAATATGAAGGTGTACGTGGACGACATGCTCGTCAAGAGTAAAGAAGAACTTTCCCATCTGAAAGATTTAGAGGAGATGTTTGCCACCTTCAGACAGTACCAGATGAAGCTGAACCCAAGTAAGTGCATTTTTGGTGTATCATCGGGGAAATTCTTAGGATTCATGGTATCCCATAGAGGGATAGAAGCAAACCCGGAGAAGGTGCGAGCCATAATCAATATGGAGTCGCCCAGAACGGTTAAAGAAGTTCAAAAGCTGACAGGAAGGATTGCGGCACTAAACAGGTTCGTCTCTAGAGCAACGGATAAGTGCCAACCCTTCTTCAAAACCCTGAAGAAGGCCTTCGAGTGGACTGACGAATGCGAGGAAACTTTCAGGGAGCTTAAACGCTACTTGAGTAACCCACCCCTTCTAAGCACGGCCAAAGAAGGGGAAACTCTACAATTGTACTTGGCAGTATTAGTCACGACCGTGAGCGCAACCCTAATTCGAGAAGAAGATAAAAAATAGCTTCCAGTTTATTACGTCAGTCAAGCCTTCCAAGGAGCTGAGTTTAAATACCCGAAGATCGAAAAAATTGTGTTCGCATTAATAATGGCCTCGCGCAAGCTGAGGTAATACTTCCAGGTGAATCCAATCTTGGTCATGATTGACCAACCTATCAAAAAGTCCATAAAAAAACCTAAAGCATCCGGAAGAATGGTCCAGTGGGCAATCGAGCTTAGCCAATTTGACATCGAGTACCATCCCAGGACGGCCATCAAGGCTCAAGTCCTGGTAGACTTCGTGGCCGAATTCACTTTTGCAAATGAAGATAGCCAAACCAGAGACGATGATCAGTGGACGATACAGACTGATGGTTCGTCAACCCAAAAGAGGGGCGGGGTGGGAGTCGTCATAACCACCCCTGACAGAGAAATGCTCAAATATGGGGTCCAGTTGCAGTTCCCAGCTACCAACAACGAGGCCGAATATGAAGGAATACTGACGGGACTAAGACTTGGAAAAGCCCTTGGAGCTAAGAACCTGCTAGTCTAAAGTGATTCAAAACTGGTGACCGAGCAGATAAAGGGAGAGTATGAGGCCAAAGAAGATAGAATGCAAAAATACCTCAGACTGACGAGACGTCTTATCCAGGAGTTCGACATAGTCAAATTCGAACATATCCCTCAAAGCCAGAACACTAGAGCAAACGAGGTATCAAAGATGTCATTGTTAGAAGAGGGGCCATCAAGAAGCGGGCTAGTAGTTGAAGTCCAGAAGCATCCCAGCATTGAAGAAGTATCAACACTCCAGATCTAAGGTACAAACAACTAGATCACTCCTATCATGTCTTTTTTGTAGGACGGACACCTCTCCCAAGATGCTGACGAGGCCAAGAAGGTCAAGAAAAGAGCAGCCAGATTCACGATCCTAAATGACACCTTATACAAGAGGGGCTTCTCTATGCCTTACTTAAAGTGTGTCGATGAAGAGGAAGCCAAATATATCCTGAGGGAGGTCCGTGAAGGAGTTTGTGGGGACCATGCCGGTCCTAAATCCCTGGTAAGCAAAATCATTTGAACAGGTTATTTCTGGCCAACTATGTAGGTGGACGCAGTTGAACTCGTTAAGAAATGCGACAAATGTCAGAGGTTTGGGAATGTCCAACGACTTCCAGCAGAGCAACTGACGACTATATCCTCCCCTTGGCCATTTGCTCAATGGGAAATTGACATTGTCAGCCTACTACCCCTAGGTAAAGGACAGGTAAAATTCTTATTGGTCGCGATTGATTACTTTACAAAATGGTTGGAAGCAGAGGCAATAGCGACTATCACCGAAGCACGAATCCGGAGTTTCATCTAGAAGAATATAATTTGCAGGTTCAGGATACCAATGACGATCATATTAGATAATGGTCGACAGTTTGACAGCCAAGGCTTCAAGGATTTCTGCTCAGGTTTGGGTATCAGAAACAAATTCTCGTCCCCAGGACATCCGCAGGCCAACGGTCAGACAGAAGTGATGAACCGGACGTTGTTGAAGATCATAAAAGCCAAACTGAATGACGCAAAGGATACCTGGCCGGATGAACTTCCTAATGTGTTGTGGGCCTACAGGACCACAGCAAGAACTCCGACAGAGGAGACCCCTTTTATGCCCACTTACGGCACTGAAGCTGTAATCCCAGTGGAGGTGGGCGCCATAAGCACTAGGCGAGAACTATACCACCAAGAAGGTAATGACGGTCAGTTACAAATCAACCTGGATTGCCTTGACGAAATTAGAGACAAAGCTTCCAACAAAATGACAAAGTATCAGTAGAAGATGAGGGAATATTACAACAAGAGAGTAAGGCTCCGACGACTGGAGATAGGTGACTTCGTTTTGCGCAAGGTCAGCACGGCTACAAAAGATTCCGTTCAAGGGAAGCTGGGCGCTACTTGGGAAGGACCCTACCAGGTCACTCACTACTCTAGACAGGGGAGTTATCACTTGGCAACCCTAGACGGGCAGAAGCTCCCACGACCATGGAACATCGAACATTTGAAGAAGTTTTCTCAATAAAAAACTTCAAATGACCCCCCCCCGGTTCTCAAAAATGGCTAAGTAACAAAATTCCGCTTGATGGATGTAAGTTATTGACGAGTAAAAAGAGACATTGAATCTCGAAAATAGCTAAGTAACAAACTTCCGCTTGACGGATGTAAGTTACTGACGAGTAAAAAGAGACATTAAATCTCAAAAATAGCTAAGTAACAAAATTCCGCTTTGGCGGATGTAAGTTACTGAAGAGTAAAAAGAGACATTGAATCTTGAAAATGGCTAAGTAACAAAATTTCGCTTTGACGGATGTAAGTTACTGACGAGTAAAAAGAGACATTGAATTTCAAAAACTTTGAAGTAATAAAACGCAGCTTACTCTCGAAGAAATAAATGTGCAAACCATAGGAAGCAAGCTGGTGCATCTAATTAAAGCCCAAAAACAAAGTGCAAATTCCATTGTTTTTACAACCGAAGACCCATAAACACTGAGCCAAACCGATGTTCTCGAAACAAAAAGTTCTTTCAAAATTAGGACTAATAAAAAAAAAAAAAAAGAAACGGAAATCAAATTCTTTTTCAGGATCAAATGGCAGGGGCGGAATCATCAGGGGTGTCATCAACATTTTCTGTGGCGTCAGGCTAAGTAGCGGATGATTGGGTAGCCATGTCAGCAGCCATCTCTTGATCAACCTCCTCCAGGTCCAGGCTGTCCAAATCCACTCTAGAGGGGTGTTTGACGAGATACCTCCTTAGCAGCTCGAAACCCTTGAAGTACCAGCTAAACAAGACCGTGTTGTATTCGTCCGTAGTCTGAAAGGCCTTAATGGATTGAGCAGCAATGGTCTTCAGTGACTCCCGGGACGCCAAGAGTTGTTCATCCTTTTCAAAGGTCAACTGACGCTCAGCCCTAATATCTTCATCCAACCTCTTCACCTTTTCCTTCAAATCAGTGGCTTCGCTCATGGATTCAATCAAGTATTTCTTCAAAGTGGAATTCTCTGCCTCCAAAGCATCCACCCTCGACGAAAGGGAAGCCACCTTGGCTTCTTGGGTCAGATATTCAGAGGTGTTATGAAGGCTCTCCCCCAAAACCTAAAAGAAAAAAAAGAGAAGAAAGAAAAAGGGGGAAATGAGATTATAAAAAGACAAAAAGAAAAGATAAGAGGAAGAAGAGGGTTCATAACTAAAATCTCACCTGAACAAGCTTTTGAACATGACGGCTTGCAACACGGTTAAAAGACACTCCACAGAGTGCCTTCAAGTCCTCGGCAGCCACAGCCCTGTAAGCTCCTTCCACAGCCAGGCTTTCGTCATCCCAGATAGTTGACGAACGAGAAGTGACCCTCTCCATCTTCTTCTCCTTCCTAGAGAGACGTTGTCTTTTGGCAACAGGCGTGGAAAGCTCCTCGATCGAGGTTGACGGGGAAGTTGTCATCGTCACCCCAGCCACAGAAGTAACAGGAGTGGACTGGATAACCGGAGAACCAGAAGCACCCCTGTCAGTGACCCGCACCAACTTTCTCCCTAAGTTTGACAGTGGCTCACCCTTTTCGATCTCATTTTTGCGTACATATCTTTATTGAATTTCGTCGTCATCCCTGCTAAAAAAAAAAGAAAAAAAGAGAGAGAGAGAGAGAGAGAGAGGGAGTGTTCGTTAGGAAAGAAAAGATAAGGAGAAACCATCACAGACGAATATAACACTTACTCTTCTTTTCTTCAATCTCTATGCTCCGAAGAACAAAAGACGAAGGTTCTGGTCCAAGACAGCAAAAGGATAAAGTTCTGGGATCTACCAAGTCGTCCCAATTTTCCACCGTCTGTGCGTACTCTACGGCTTTTTTCACCCTATCCCTGTACCTGCTCTTAAGTTTTGGTCGCTTCTGAACTGCACGAAATAACAAAAAAAAGGGATTAGCTGTAGTGCCAATACACATAAAAAAACTGAAGTGACGAGGAAAAGGTATTGACGCACCTAATGTCAGGGTTCCCCACCGACGATGTAATCGCGAGAGATCACCCCAAGTCTCGCTCGAGGTGGTCTCAAACTCATCTCCGGACACAAAGAAAAACCTAGATTTCCAGTACCTGAAGGAGGACGGCAAACCCTTGACGACCCTATTTTTCCTCTCCCAGGATACCAGTTCGTAATATCCGTGCTCTTTGGACGCTTTTAATCGGTATAAGTAAACTAGCTCATCAATTTTGAGCATATCCCCGTCTACAGCTGCCAGCCATATCCCCATACAGCTAATCACAATCCTCCAGGAGTTGGGCATAAGTTGCCTTGGAGTGATCCCAAAATGATCTAACAACTCCATCATTAAAGGATGGACGGGGAACCTCAATTCACAGATGAAGGCCGCCTCGTAGAAGCAGACCTCCCCTGGGAAGAAGCTACATGCCCGATCGTCCTTACCGGGCAGACGAAGCCTCACTCGCTCTGGGAATTGAAATCTGTCCTTGAAACGCCCTAGCGTCTCGGCATCTAGGCTACACCCTTCCTCAAGTGCGTGAAAAGCTCTAACCTCTCGAAGGGACGAAACAGGAGTATCGTCCCCCACTGGATCGTCACTAGACGAGAGTCTAGTCTCCAGTTCGTTATATCTGACATCAGACATGGCTCGTTGCACTCTTTCCCTATTCCTAAACCAGTCTATCGACTGACGAAGCAAAGGCAGCAAGTCAGCCAACACAACCCCTAGACAGTTACCCTCATAAACAAAACCCTCTAGGCGCAGAGAACTACCTAAAAATCCCCCCAAACGCGCAAACAGGAAAGAAATTGAAGGGCAAACTATCCTAACTTCAGAGCCACTAACCATCAAAATCTAGAAACAATGTGAGCAGAACAACACAAGTTAAAACCCCTTATAAAAAAGAAAAAGAAGAAGGAAACGAAAAATCAGAGAAATCACGAAAAGAAGAAGAAAAAAAAAAATGGAGCCAAAAGTTGAGAAAATAAATACCTTAGAAGCAGAAGCACCACCGCACAAAGACACCATCACACAACGCGCTGGTTCAAAAAGGAAAGATTGCCGGAGAAGAGTGTTTGCAAAGAAAGACTCAGAGCAATAAAAGTATTTTTGAAAAAAGGCAAAGAACAAAGAAAGAGAGGTTAAAAGCCAAAATAACATAGAAACTCAAGAAAAACAGCGGGAAAAATGAAGAGCCATATGATGGGAGCATTAACTTCACCAACTGAAATATGCCATGTGGCCAGGATCAGTACGGCGCCACCACTACGCATTTAATGCGGCACGAAACTCCAAGAGTCACCTGCCAACTTTTCATCTTCCATGATCGTCGTGACATGTCATGACGACCAAGGAATCTGGGGGCAACTGACAGGGCTGACGAAATAAATACAGACGAAAAAAGCATCACTGACGAGAAATCACAACAGACGAGGTAATCGGTGAAGACGAGGATAAAATGTGCAAGAGCAGGCAAAAGCAGTCGAAAGCAGCAGGAACATTTAGTATTGCCAATAATGCCCCAGGCTAGATAAAACAGTTGTACAACTCGTTGGAGACGAATTGAAACCTTGCCATTAAGCAGAAGGCATTACTTAAAGCAGTATTAAAACCACAATAACTGCTGCAACGACTAGGAGGCAAAAGGAGCATATATAAAGCCTCCAAAAACACCAGTCAGAGGTCAGAAAAAACACCATAATACATCCATTCTTTATCATTATTCGTCTGAGTAAAATTCCCAGAAACTAACTTAAGCATTGGAGGTGTTTTGGCAGGCACCACACCGGTAACTTCACTGACAGATTTCCCCACCATCATCTTGACAACCAAAACGATGAGAACATGTTTGGTTCCATTTTGACTCACACTTTCTCGACTGACGAATTCTTGTTTCATCAGCTTCTGCTGCAACATTTTGAACAGAAGAAAGAAGTCACCTGCTTCATTGCTGCACTTTTGGATTCCCTTTAAACAAAGTCCACACATTTCGCACAAGTGGGCATTCCCACAGCACATGACTTGTTGTCTCACTATGGTGGTAGCACAGCTCGCATCATTTTTAATCGCTAATCTGTTTTTTGTGGAGGTTCTCCCTTGCAGGTAAGCATCCTATACATGCCCTCCACAGAAAAGTACGGAACTTAGGTGGCACATTCAGCTTCCATATCCTCCTCCAAGTGGACCCGTGTGCATGCGCCGATGAGTGTTCAGCTTGGTTTGGATGTTTTAAATGGAGAGCTACCTGATACGCTGAGCAGACCGTAAATATTTGTGATTTGTTTTCCTTCCAAATCAGCTGATCCTGGGAATTCTTTTAAGTAAGGGGCAGCGCTAAAATGGTCTCACATGGTCTCCTATCAAAGGTAGCAAATAGCTTTCCCCTATCCCATTGCCGAGTGTCATTGTCAATTAAATCCACCACCTTCATATCCTATGAGGGTGTATTCAAGAAAACTGGTGGGTGAGGCAGCCAAGAGTGAGATGCCACGCAAATATTTCTGCCATCTCCAATTGTCCACTTGGACCCTGCATGAATAATATCCCTAGCTGCTAGTAAAGAATGCCAATCAAATGAAGGATTGATGCCTAGCTCAGCCTCCAAAAAGGAAGTATTCGAGAAGTACCTTGCTTTATATACTCTAAAAGACAGCGACCCATTATTATAAATTAGGCGCCATGCTTGCTTGGCGAGCATTGCAAGGTTAAAAGCATGAAAGTCCCTAAAACCCATTCCCCCCTTCTTCTTTGAAATGCATAGTTTACTCCAATTTATCCAATGGATTTTACTCTCATTTCTGTTTTGACCCCACCAATATCTAGCGACCATGGAATTGATACTATCACATATTGACCGTGGGAATTTGAATAAGCTCATAGAGTATGTACGGATGGCTTGTGCCACTGTTTTGATAAGGATTTCTTGCCTTGCCATAGAAATAAATTTCTCCTTTCACCCCAACACTCTTTTAGTTATTTTTTCTTGGAGCTCTTTGAACGTTCCCACCTTGGACTTCCCATTTGGCCTTATGAGACCCAAATACTTCTCAAATTCTGACATGACTCAAGCCTCCAACATCTACTGAATATCATTCTTTACTTCCTGCCTTGTATTTTTGCTGAAAAATAAGGTTGTCTTTTATCTATTTATTGCCTACCCAGATGCCGCTTCATATTTGCCCAAAAATTGCTAACAATCTTTGACACTCCTCAACTGTGGCTTGACAAAATAACATACTATCATTAGCGAACAAAAGATGGGAAATACATACCCCTTGTCGGCCGAACAACACACCCTTTAGTGATAGGGTCTCTTCTGCTTTCCTCAATAGAGCAGATAGGCCTTCAGCACATAGGATATACAAGTATGGGGAAAACGGGTCTCCTTGTTTTATTCCTCTTGTGGGAGTAATAAAACCCTTCGGTTCTCCATTGATAAAGACCGAATAAGATGCTATAGAAATTTTCTCCATGGTCATATCTACCCATCTGCAGTCTAGGCCAAGCTTTAGCATTATATTCCGCAAAAATCCCCACTCAACCCGGTCGTATGCCTTGCTAATGTCCAATTTTACTGCCATTTGTTCCACCTTGCCTTTTCTTTTATTCCTCATCTTATGTAGCAATTCATAGGCTACGATGGTATTGTCAGTGATCAACCGGTTTGGAACAAAAGCACCTTGGTTGTTAGATATCACATTCAGTAGCAGAAGCTTTAATCTGTTTGCAATCACCTTAGATAAAATTCTAGAGACAACATTAGTCGAATTTATAGGCCTATAGTCAGTCATCAGTGATGGGTCATTCTTTTTTGGAATAAGCACTTTAAGAGAATAATTCATTTTACGCAACATATGTCTAGAATTTAAGACTGAAAGGTTAGCCTTAGTTACAACAACCCCCACAATATTCCAAAATTTCTAAAAGATAAAAGGAGGCATACCATCGGGACCTGAAGATTTTGATGGGTACATTTGGAAAAAGGGCTTATCTAACTTCTTCAACTGTGTATAGTTGTAATAAAGAATTGTTCATCTCTGTTGTAAACCACTTCTCCACCACATCTAGTACACTCTCCATATCTGTGGGATTTTCTGAAGTGAAGAGATAGTGTAAATATTTTTCTGCAACCTGCGTAATTTGGTCCTCAGATGTTTTCTAGCTACCATCACATCTTGAATACCAGATATTTGATTTTTGCAGTGCCTTTGACTAGCTCGTTGGTGAAAAAATTTAGTATTTTTATCACCTGTGGGTGGCCAAATGGAAATCTTTGTCACCAAAAGAGTTCATCCTGGTGTAAAATAGTGTTTATTTCTACTTTCAGTGTTCTAATTCTTTGGATGTGGTCAGCCTTATTCTCCCTTGATAACTCTTCAAGTGTTATTTGTTTCTCATGTAATTTCTCTTTAAAATTCCCAAAATTAGACCTGCTCCAATCCACCAAGGCATGTTGACATTGTTTGATTTTTTCAAATAATCTAAACATTGGACTCCCATTTCAGATTGCCCCCCCCCCCAAGCCTCACTGATCACTCTTGCACAATCTGGATGAGTAACCCACTTTTCTTCAAAGCGCCTTGGCAACTTCTTTCTCCTTTTAGGATTGAGTGGTTTTGTTGATATTAAAATAGACACATGATTCGAATATGATACCTAGAGGTGACTAACTTTGGCATGAGGAAATATGTCTCTCCACTCTATATTGGCACACGCCTTATCTAACCTCTCTTGCACCAAGTCCTCGCCTAAACTTCCATTTTCCTAAGTGACATATTACCACAAAAACCCAAGTCTGCTAGCCCACAAAATAATAGTGCCTCCCTGAAATCCTGCATCGACCTTAGAGGCCTAGGAATTTGGCCTTGCTTTTCTTCCATACACAAAATTTCGTTGAAATCTCCAAAACATAGCCATGGATATGAACTCCTAGAGTGAAGTTGCTTTAGCAATTACCATGATTCATGTTTCCTTTGCTCTTCAAGTCATTCGTGGAAACTAGTTAATCTCTAAAAAGAATTGTCTTTTGTAATCAGAGCATCCATATGATTTGGTGAGTAGGTTTGTACATGCAAATCAACATCTTCTATCCATAAAAGGGCCAAACCACCCCTTCTACAGACACTTGGAACAACTACCATACAATGGTAAGGTAAGTCCGCCTGTATCCTTCTTATCTCTGCCACGGATTGCTTTATCTCCATAAGAAACAAAACATTAGGAGCTTTCTTCCTCACTAAATGAGAGAGTACGTCAATTGCCATTTGGTTCCTAAGCCCACGGCAATTTCAGCTTAGGATCTTCATTGGGCTCGACGGGGCTAGTCATCAGCCTCCGCCATTGTATAGTCATTGTCATGGTTGTTTGCCGCACTCTTGCCCCATTTCATGCTCTTGTTGAACCCATCCACCATTTAGTCATCTTTCTCTATTATTGTTTCCTGGAACAGCCTCTTTGGACCCATGGTTTCAATGTTCATAGAAGGGGCGTGTGTGGAGAAGTGTGGGTCACATGCTATTATTTTCCAAGTTTTCCCCATGTGTGCATTAATTGACTCACGTGCTGCCTCATGTGAATTCTTAATGAGCTTGTGCTATTCCACTTCCACAATTATGTAGTCAATAGGTAGACTAAGGGTCCGTTTGGATGCAGCTGAAAATTGAAAACTGAAACTGAAAACTGAAAAACACTGTAGCAAAATAATTTTTTAATGTGTAAATAGTATTGTGGGACCCATTTTTAATAAAAGAATTGCTAAAAAGTGAAATTTGTGGGTCCGTGAACAGTACACTGTGTGCACTGTTCACAGAAAAAGTCAATTTTTCCGGCTCAGCAAATAATTAAAAAAAAAAAATTTTGAAACGTGCAACGTGCGTTTAGGAAGCGCAAAACGCGCCTCCCAAACGCACACTAATCATATTTTCAATTTCACATGGATGTGCCATCATTGATGCAACTATTTTTGGAGCAACAACGTTCATGCTTGACTCTTCTTTCTCATTTGATGCATCGGTTTCCTTTTGAGTCTCAATACTTCTCGAGATTAATTGGTCCGTTACTGCATTATTGGCCTTATGATTATCCTCATAATTATTTCTCCCCACCAATTTCGCACCTAGTGGATACGAAGGATCCGTAAAGTTTCCTTGAATAACTTTGACGCCAGTTGGACTCCTAATGGTATCAGACCCTGGCATGTGTGTGGTGCAGGATGGAACCCTACTACCGTGAACCACCCCCCCCTCTGCGGTCGTCTCCATTGCCTTGGTGTGATGATTGTCTGCTTCGTCCGTCCGGATTGCTAACAGACCCCCTGAAACCCACCTTCAGCTACTCCCCATATGGAAGCCCACGTTGATTTTTGTCTCTTGGGCAAGAGCATTCTCTAGCTTCATGGCCAATTTTCCCACATTGATAGCAAAAGCCAACCAGTCTTTCATATTTGAAACCTATTCGAACTATATCGCCCACTGGAATAGCTACCATTCCACTTCGCCGTAGTGGTTTATCAAGGGGTATTTCGACCCTTACCCAAATAAAGCGGGCTTGCTCTGATGAAAAAGCTTTATTGTTAGTCTCCACAATTGTCCCCAATCCACCACCATTTCCCTAGTCGCTTCCTTAGATATTAAGTCGAAAGGTAAACCCCACACTTGAACCCACAGTGGAATAGAGTTGAAAGTAACCATTCTTGCTGTCATCCCCCTCTCCTATCTCCTCAAGACTAGATGATGATTTTCAAAACTCCACGGGCCATTATGGATAACCCACTTCAGCTGACTTTCTAGTGCAAACTTGAATTGAATCAGTCCATCACCCACATCCACAATCTTCAAATCGGCCCCCATCTTCCACATCGAGCAAAGTAGTGATTTGGCAACACTTTGGTTGTATGGCATTGTTGTTAGAAAGTGTCCAAGTAGGCTAGTGAACATGCTTCAAGTATTTTGTTCCTATGTGTACTTTTGACCTTAATCACTTCCCCTTCTTCCTCGGCCAAAGTTATATTTTGCACCCTCTCAAGGAAGTCCGAATCCATATTACCTCTAAAGAGAATTTGGTTGTCCAGAGCAAGTGAAAATAATTACTTGGGCTTGAGGTAGTAAGAAAAAAACGACTTACCTATAGTGAGAAGTAGAAAAACCTCACCAAACGTGGGAAGGAAGGCTCACCAGTCATGAGAAGGAAAAAAGAAGTCACTTAAACTCTTAATTAACATAATAGATAGTTCATCCCTATTCAAAAAAAAAAAAGAAAAAAAAAGCTCATCAACAAGATTAAATTCAACTCATAGTTGATAGACTAAAATCTTACTTTGTCCTAAAATTTAATTGGATTTTATTTAGCAATTCTACCTAGGATTAATTCCACTTTGTTAGCTTTTTCCTTTGACATTTTTCTTATGTATAAGTAGAGAAATTGGAATGCCCATTATTCAAACCTAGTGGTTACTAATGTGTAGGGAGTGATTTCTTAAGTTGTTATTAATATAAAAACTTGTGTGCAAATAGATATAAGAGTGTATGTTATGAGTTTTGTAATTTAATTGACACTTATAATATTTTTAACAGAAATATTCGAAATTCAAAAATTAATCTACTCAACTTCAAGTCTCACCTACTAATATATAAAAATAAATTAATAAAAAAGAAAAAAAAATTGGGGATGCATGTCGAAGTTGGCATGTGTCAAATGCATAAATCAACTAACTATTCGGCCAAACTTGTCTTTTTGGGAAAAGAAACAACTACAGTATATATAGTTATTATGGCATTTTCTATCATTTCAGTCAAAAAGTTATTATGGCATTGCCAACAATTTTGTTCTATTTTTTTGTTTTGTTTTTTTTTATACATAAACATTAGTAATTCGATATTCAGTAATTTCACTTTCAAACATTACACGCGATGTGGCTTGGTGGTTAGAGTAGAGTTTTTATCTCAGTATTTAGAGAAGAGCGATTCAAGTGATAATCCCAACAGGATCCATGTAGTACATGTGATACTATCCATTACAATCACGTGGCGTGGAATTGATGAGTCCACACCATAAACCTTACTTTTTATTCAAGAGAAAAAAATCACTTGCAAACTAGACAAGAAACAAACTACTATATTTTTGTTGTTACAAAATGATAAAGGGTTCACTCCTCGCACTTTATTATTATTTTTTCTGAGCACTCCTTGCACTTTTTTAAACAATAGTAAATTTGTGAGAGTAAAAGATGTGCACACAAAATAATAAAGAGTAAAATATGCAACCAAAGTGATATATTTATAAATAATTAGAATTTATTCTATTACAATTAAGCTTATTGTTTTGTCTATATACACACACACACACACAACAAAATTTACCTACAAAATTGGTTGTAATATAAAATTACAGCCTTCAGTGGCGGCTCCAGAAATTTTGTTCAGTGTGTTCCTTAGGAAGCATAAATTACACAATTTTATTTTTTTAGTCTTTAGATAATTAGGTTTGATTCAATGTTATTAATTCCATTTTGTTCTGGCCATAACGGCCGGAAAATACCGTGCCTGTAAACAAACCGGAATAGTAACCCACCTTATTCCACTTCGGAAAAAATTTCGGGTCATTTTGGTCTATTTCGAGTGTTTCAGTAAATACCGGCCGAAATTCAAGATTCGGCTGCCATGAAGTTTGTGCTTTAAAAAAAAACAATTGTTCTTAAAACCAAAACAAATTTGCATTTTGTAAATAAAAAAACCTCAAAAGGAAAAAAAAAAAAAAGAAAAGAAATGAACAAAGGTACCTATACAGCTAAAAAAAAAATCTTATTGACAAATTTGAGACTTAAAACTTGAAAAGAGACACTGCCACACTAGTATTGGTAGAAGACATAGAAGTTACAAATAAGGAGGAAGACAAAATGTATATGTAAAAGTGTAGATGAAGATGTAATAGTGTAGATGAAGATGTAATAAAATTTAAAAGTATGAAGTGTAAAAATAAAGGAGACAAAAGACGTGTGTGGTTAAGAATAAATAAGAAATTCAACTAAAAAAAAAGAATAAATAAGAAATAATAATTAAAAATGAAAAGTTACTAATATATGTTTGGTGAGAAAAAATAGTACTGTAATAAAAAAAAAATAAAATGTTGAAAATTGTGTAGTATTGGGCAATGTGCTTAGTTGATAGAATCAAGCCACTACCCAGCTTATAGTAATTTTATTATAATTTTTTTTTTCAGATTTTAGTTCAATTTTTTTTTTGAATTTTTCCTTTTTACTTGAAAGACCCCAGTATATTGTTAAGTTGCTCAAATTATGGACCAAAATTTAATTTTATTGGCATAAAAAAATTTAGGGTGATCCCAAATTTTTTTTTAAAGGTAAATAAATATATAATTTTAAATTATTATATATAATTTTTTTTCTAGGTCAGGATGGTCCTAGGACCACCCTAGCCATAAGGTGGCGCCACCACTGATAACCTTACTCAATATCTTTTTATCGGAGATGAATTTTGATAAATCTACTATTGGATTGCATTTTCTTCTTAGATACTCCATACTTGCAAAATTTATAGAAAATTGAAGATCAATAGCTATGTTATCAATAAATTATTTAAATGGCAAGTTTTTGTAGTTTAAAATTATGTATAAAATATAAACTTACAGATTATATAATAAATAATATTTTATTGGCACAAAATTTGACATGTGTATTAAGAATATAAAAATCATATAATTCAACAGTTAGATTTTAAAAATATGTAGTTGTAGGGGTGGGTTTTGAGTCCTAAGCCTAAGAAGTGACTGGATTAGGGCCCAAAAAGCCCAACACAATAAATTTGTAAAGGACGGGCTTAAAACTAGGCTTTGATAGATTAAGTAACGAGTACATGGGTTTAGGGATAGTAAGAAAACAAAGAGAATTAAGTTGTGTGCAAAGAAAATCCCTCTTCGGCAAAGTTCGAGGAGAATAGTTCTTGAATATATTTCTTTAGACTTGGTTACAATTTTAATTCTTGGTTGCTACAGTATCTTTTTTCCCTTTTTTCAGATGATCCTCCCCTTGGAGGATCTCTTATGTTATATAGCCTCTTTCAGCTAATCTTGGCCTTCCACTTGGTGATTGTACAGGACGCTATTTGAGTGCTTGTCCCATCTAACGCCCTTCTTAGGTCCTTTGTGAGTTACGTCAACTAAGATAACATTGTTTAGGGGTCTTCTTCACATAAATGCGGCCAATGGATTTGGTGGGGTGCATTAAATGTGGTGGCAGCTACCATATCTCTAGTCATGTTAGGGCTAATCCCCATCTTTCAAGTTCTTCCTTTATAGTGAGGCCTCCTCTGGTGATGTGCCATCGATGTGGCCATGGCTCACCTCCATTGCCTCAACGTCCGAGGATATGGCCTTCTCGGAACTGCGTCGGTCTCCTCGGCATCAGGTATGACACATGGCACTATTACCATATTAAATTTTTGTACCCCACAGTAGTAATATTTATTTTTTTAAAAGAAAGTTATAGCCTTATACTACAACCAATTTTGTAACTAAATTTTGTTCTTTATATGTACACACATTTGATAGAATTGAACTTATAATGTTCCTTTCATAATAATTGTTCTTCCTTATATAGGCTAAGATATCAATTGATTTTTTGTGTATGCGAGATTCGAATATAAATCTATTATTGCCATTGAGGTTGCAATTGAGGTTTTTAAAAGGAAATAAGGAAAACTTACCTTATTAAAGTAAATAAAAGTTATTTTACTACTAGAATTATAATTGAGTTGAGTCAATTCAGATCAAGTATGGTTATTCCTTAGTTAATCCCTCAAGACAAACTCAAGTTCAAACTCTATCCTCTAAACAAGTTTTGTTCAGAATAAACTGCACCTAAAGAATAGAAAATGCTAAGACGAACCTAGGTTCTACATATATATTCATGTTTGATATGGTCATAAGCTTGTTCATGAACAAAACAATTTGTTTGAACTAGATACATCTACCAAACAAGTCTCAAAGTTAGGCTAAAGCTTACGTTATTTGTATATAAATAAACATAATTTTTTTTTTTTTAATTTTTAATATGAGTGAAATCGTGTTGTCCACGAACATCTCAATTCGTTTACAACCCTATTGGTCACACATTTTATAAAATCCTTTATTTGCAATATAGAGTATCTCCACTATCAAACTTTATTACGTAATACAAAGTTTAACGTTACTATAAATAGCATATATTATATTGTCATATGAGTCTCACACGGCTCTACTAAATATTATATCATTGTTTTTTTCTTTAAATGTATGAATTTGTTATATTGTCATATGAGTCTCACACGGCTCTACTAAATATTATATCATTGTTTTTTTTCTTTAAATGTATGAATTTGTTACTTAAGTTGTGTTTTACCTTTCCTGAAAAAATGTAGCCATTTTTACTATTTAGTTTATTTTTGTTACTATTTTAATTTTTTTAAAATTATTTATAAGTTCCATTGCATTTTTTGATACTATTTATGAGTTTCGCTGTTTTATTTCAGCTAGCTTTTAGCTTTATTTATAGTACTTTTAACAAAAAATTTTCAGTTTTAACTAAATAAGCTGTTCTCAAACGGATTCTTATAATGGCCTTATTACACGCGCTTTTGTGTACGATGCAGTTTTTTTATTTTTATCTTTTAGTACCATACTTTTCCTTAAAAAAAAAATTGGATAAGTTTGTCATGGAAACATGAATTAATAAGAGTGTGTCTTATTTTGTAAGCATTTTAAATGAAGTTGGATACATTTTTTACTAGGCTGCTCTCAAGTTTTTTCCTTATTAAAAGTAAGATTCAGAGGTTTAAACCATATGAAAGTCTAGTTCAAAAAGAAAAATTCTTATGTAGATTTAAAAAAAAAAAAAAAAACAAAGAAATGCCTACAATTTTGGCACTAATTGATATTTTTGGATTTTTTAAGGAGCATGCAGTGGAGGGTAAAGTGGAGATTGACGTGTGGACAAGACCCAAGCAACACATGTTAGTAACGTGAGGTGGACGGGGCTGCACCAGGATTGCTGATGGAGAATACAGCGAATCACATCTCAGATTGCTTACATCGACACCACTGGGTCCACGTTGGGTTTTATTGGTGATTCTGGATTTTAGATTCAAGTTTCTCTTAGTTATAGAGTGCCACGTAGCTTCCATTTTATTCTCTTAACAACTTGGTACTTTTTGACGATGTAACATAATGCATCCCACACGGATTGGCTAACTTTAGACAACAAAAAGTGGGCACGTGTCCTGTTCAATGCCGTCCACAGTTGACACCTGGCAATCAATTTGGGTACACCAATTCAAGTGCCAACAGGTACCCCCACGTTAAAAAAAAAAAAAAGTCTCCCGTAGGACTCATTGACTCAATGTCGACGTCGAAGGTTAGATATCAATAAGTGTACCGTCAAAATCTTAATGGGGGTATCGTGGGTATAACATATTTGTTAAAACGATATTGTTTCAATCACACCAAATATTAAGTGAAGATACGATGGTGATGCCCCCAATCCATGTTATGTATTTTTTTAGGTAACATAACATGTTTCACGTTTGGCAATAATCAAGGTTGGCTCTAAAGTATGGAAAAGTATTTAGTATTAACTATAAAGATATAATACATTATTGATATCAAAATGTAATAATTAAGAGATATTGGTGCAAAATAACCATATTAGTATTCTACTATTATTCTCAAGGGGTGTTAGTGAGGTTATAATTTTGCGCATAAGTCTATTATTTATTGGATTTTAATACAGCTAATGTAGTATCATTTGATAGCAAATATATTTTTAATTAGTATAGTATAGGCAATTAAGTCGATCGCCTAAGGTTTCTAAGTAGAAGAAGAGCTTTAAATTTTAACCTATAGGCTGTCTTGGTTCAACCACTAGGCTCTCAAATGGAAAAAAGTCCCTTCATTAATTAATAAAATATATTCATCTAAGAAAATAAGGATTTTTTTTATTGGCCAATGGAATGCATTTTCTTTTAATCAAGAAAACAACATGTAGAAGACGAAGAGGCAAACTTAAAAAAAAAAAAAAAAAAAACCAACGTTCCTATACAAATTAAAACTTGAGTTAATAGTTTTACATACGAATTCATTGATAAAATCAATGCTTATTTCTCACCAATTAATTAAAATTTGAATTTATAGCTTTACATAGAAATTTGAATTTCTTAATAAATCAAATTCCACCCCCACCACCCCCCACCCCTTTTTTTCCCTTCTCACTGACCTTGTTACTCTCCATCTTTTTCTTTGTACATGGCTAGCTACTCATCAATCGGTGTAGGTTTATGGTGTGTTGATTGCTCTCATTTGTTCTTCATTTTAGGTTGGCATCTATTTACTCTTCCTTTTCTTTTGTTCTTCAATTTTTTCTTGTTACAATATTGCACTCTTCTATTATTGTTGGTTTTTTGCTTTATTTTGTAACGGCTTAATGAGAAACTCTCTTTTAGTCTCTTCGGTGCTTTTATTTAGTCTTTTAAGTTTTTCAATTTTTTTCTCCAAACTAACACAAACTTATATGTTTATAGCGGAGAAGCAATCTGCCACTTTTCCCTCTTAACACTTATCACACCAACCCACGTGAACTACAACTTTTTCATAAAATAAATTAGTTTTTAACATTTTGTATCTGTACTTTAATATTTAATTCAAATTTAGTAAATAGTATGCCAAACTTTGTTTTTATTTTGACAATAGATTTGTCTTTAATTCAACCCAACTGAGCCTAAAATTTTACTTTTCTAGTACTTTTCCTTATTTTTAATTTTCCATTTAGCAAGTTATTTAATTAGTGCAGATGTTATCTACTTTAATTTGATAATGTTAATTTATCGAATTACGTGTATATATGATAAAAGGATAGGAGAATGGTTTAGGATGTTCCATACTTCCTTTTAGGACGCAAATTGTAAATGATTTGCGATAAAGGAAAAAAAAAACATATAAATAATCATTGGGGGTTGATTGGCGGGAAGGTTCCTTTGTAAATGAGTTCTCATTTCATTTTATGCTTGATAGAAGAAGAACTTATGTCATCATTCCAAGTATGAGGTTGAAATCCAAATCAATGGCAAGTGGTTTTACAGCTGATATATATGTATATAATATCTCACAAAAAACGACAAGGATAATATTCCGCAAAAACAGTTATTAATTCCAGAGTTCTCGGTGCCAGTTAGGTTTTAGATGTCATTTTATGACTATAACCATTGGACTTTTCGTCGATTCTCACCAAGACTAGCTAGGCATAGTTGAGTTGCTAGCCTAGAATGTTCGAGTTGTTGCATCGTCGTCTCATGCTGAGGTGCCATACCCACACACTACTTGTCAGGGTTTACGTTCGTTTAGATTAGCTTTTTATTGACTGAATTACTAAAAGAGGAAAAAGAAATATAATTGCACTTAAAAAAAAAGGTTATAAAAAAGAAAAACTCAAAAAAAATTTAAAAACACTCACAATGACACAACCACCTTGAATTATGCATTGGAAAAAAATAGTAAATATATATTTTTTATAAAAAAAAAGTGCTTTGTAATTAATATTTTTTAACCTTTGGCATATGTCATCAGTGAAGACATCTTTTTTTATTTTTATTTTTTATTCAAGTGTGTGAATCCTTGGAATTCAATCTGAAAAAGTTTTTGGACAAGAAAAGGGTATTAGCCTACTGGAGCTGTCCAGTTAGAGAAGAACAATCGAATTGGACTCTAAATGGGCCTCGTGGGCTTTATCTCCTTTTCGATTACTATCCTTAAAAATCTCCTTTATGGATTTGATCTGAAACTAAAGATTTCTGCTTATTGGATGTGGCCCAACTCCATCACTGTGCAAAGATTGGGCCATTAACACGATTGGGTATAACAGCATGCCGATAAGTCCTGGCCACCCAAAAAAGACTAATTATGGTTAATTAAAAGAAAATGAAGCATGCATAACTTTTGAAAACATTTTTGTTTTCCTATATTTGATTGCATTCCTGAAAATCTTTAGAAAAACATTATCCATCATTTCGCTATGGAAAATCACATATATTTGCATATTTTCAAAATAGTAATTTGCTAATAAGTAACAACACCATATATATGTACATGCATATTGATAACATGAATAATCACAAAATTTATTCATTTTCGGAAGATTTATTTTTATCCATTTTAAAAAATCATCTTGTACGTTAAACAAAAAATAGAAATTGTTGAGAGAGAGAGAGAGAGAGAGAGATTGGGTACGATGATGGCAGAGGGAGGTGAAAGGGTTCAACCTTGAAGAAGGGGCTTGATGTAAATGTGATCCATTAAATGATTTACACTCTCTGAAGGTGTTTTTCCTTGTCAAACCGAAGTTAATTTTTGTTGTATCAATATTTTCAACTGGACTAAACACTTAAAAAATGGAGAAAACATTTTGTGCCAATACAAATGCAGCTTAAAATACATGACAAATAAATCTGAATATTTGAATGTATACAAATTTTTTTATATATTATCTTCAATTGCCACTACATACATTAATAAAACTCTGATGCCTAAAATGTATAGGTGAAATTGTGTTTGATTATTTTATATGGTATTAAGTATTAACAACTATAATTTTGTAAAATAGATTGGTTGTCCAAGGGAAAGTTCTGTACAGATTGGCTTTTGCTATAATGCAATCAGTTGCCATTTACTCTAACCAATCTATAATTGGCTTAATACTTATGTTTCCCCCTTTCCTGATCAGCTTTTAAGTATGCATAAGTTTCTGTTTTTTCCTTCCCTAACCGACTTTTAATAGTCTCAACAAGAGAGAGTGATAAATACAAGAAATTTGACATCACATGTAGTGTGTGAATAAACATGAATACGAAATTAAAGGAATGAGAGCGAATTCATGGCATTAATACATGGTTTTGCCTCTTTGGCCTAGCCAACATCTACGATGAAAAGTCTACAATAGCAGTACTATTACTTTAAAGATCTATGTTTCACAATGAATCTATTGAAAGACGTTTACATAGGCCAAATCTTAAACTAGCCTGATGTTAAATGTTACACACACCTTTATAACATGATTTTATGTTCTCTTTGGGGAGTCCCAGAATCTATTTTAAGCCATGACCTCCTTGTTTATGCCTTGGTTATCTTGTTTGTGTAACTTGATCAGCTCGTATGTATGACATGGTTGTTGGCAGGTTAATGCATGTTTGGGATGCACTTATAAGTTAGTTTATTGCTTATTTTTCCTATTATTAGTGGGTCTCATATGAATTGCCTACTTATTTAATTTAATTTTTACATTTATTTATAGTACTTTTAGCATAAGTTAAATAAGTTGTTTCCAAACCGACATAATTTACTTAATTATTTGTGTGTTTGTATTTCAATAATCTCATTTATCAGACTAAAAAAAAAGGTGTGAGAGAGAGAAAAACAAAAGTAAACATAATTTGATATGGGCCAAATGGCTGTTTATTTGACATTTCCGCACAAGAGCTTTTTATGTTTCAGCAGCATGTCATATATATTGTCATAAGCACACCGCCCACGACAAGATTTCAAAAGGAAACTAGCCCTGTGCTGAAGAAAATCAAATAGAAATAGATATGGGACGGAGTCACACTCACATAGTCATTATTTATATTTGACGAAACTTCTTTGAAATGACATAAATACTAGAAAAGTTTTTGGGTACTTTCAGAGTATAGAGGAATTGTGCTCACTTCATACATTCATAATGGACCCTATCATGAATTTAACAAAAAAATTTCATTATAAATATGAGAGAAATGAACACCATTTTTCATTAAATGCGATAACAATTTTCTCAAGCAGGCTTGAGTTTTTACTCCTTTGCCAAGTTTATTCAATAAAGTAAAGCTTGAGTTATTATATCTTTCGCTAATATTTTTCAATTTTCAATATACAAGTTTTGCCTGAGACATAGCTAGTTTACTTTCGTACGGGTAAAGAAATTTAAGTTCCCTCCATACGGCAGAACATCTATATGAATTGACCCATGCTTTTCACAAGCTTCATGTGACTGCTCTAATCTTTTCACTTCCTGCCTAACACGTTTTCTAAACTTGCACGTATATATATTATGTAGTGTTTGATTGACTAGAAAGAATGGGCAGAGAGTATATATTTCGGTAAAAAGTTTGTCAACAATGTCATGGAGAGTTTGCTCTCATACCTGCCATCAAAAGAATGATAATGATTACGATCTGATAGCACTGACGAATAACTCGTCCAAAAAGAGAGTAAGAGCATCTTCAATAGATGCTCTCTCTCTCTCTCTCTCTCTCTCTCTCTCTCTCTCTCTCTCTCTCTCTCTATATATATATATATATATATATATATATATTTTTTTTTAGAAAAAACACTACTCATCACACTTCAACATATCCTCTAAATACAAAACTTTTTCATTTTTTTTTTTTAAGTTGCTATAGTGTTTTCTACATCCAGAAAACACTGAAGCAACTCCAAATAAATTTTTTTCCTTAAAAAAATCATACAACTCAATAAAAAACTATTCTTTCTCTCTCCTCTCACTAAAGCTACAAACATTCACAAGAGCTACAAACACAATAATCCTTTCTCTCAAACTTCTCTAAACTCAAGCATAATCAAAATACAAAATCAAAAATATAATCTTAAAATTAATCAAACCATAACAAAAAAAAAAAAAAAAAAAGACACAAGCCATTTACCATCTGGGCTGTGTTGGGGAGGAAGACGAGTGGCGGAGGTGGAGCGGAAGGCGTGGCAGCATAGAGAGCGGAGTGGAGGGCGTGGCAGAGCGGAGGCATCTAACCTGTTTGTTCTTTCTTTCTCTCTCTACCTCTTCTCCATTTCTTATCACAAAGAGCGCTAGATAATGTTTCAGAATCAAGTAGAAAAAGAAAAGAAAAAGTAGAGAAAGAGAGAGCCGGAGAAAGAAAGAGAGAGGGAGGTTCTAGAATCAAGTGGAAAGTAGAGAAAAAAAAGGAGAGTATGGAGATATATGGGTATACGTGTGTAGTGGAGAAAAATCAAGAGAAAAAAAAAGAAGGAAACGTATGGATGATAGAAAGAGAAATGAAAAATAACATAAAGAATAAGAAATGACAATTTTGTTATGATTCTTAAGAAAGTATTGCAAAAAATATTGTAGATGTAACACTTTTTGTTGAAAAATATAATTGATGAGAATGAATGGAAGAAGAAAAAAATAAAGATTAAAAAAGAATAAAGAATGAATGAAGAAATAATATTTTGATGAAATGGAGAAAGGATAGAGAATCTATTGAAAGATGTATTTGAAAAAGTGGATAGGTAAAAGGTAAATGTCACTATTCATTATCCAAAGAGTACAAAAATTTAGACAAGTTGCTGGAGATGCTCTAAGAAAAAACAAAAAAACCCTATGACTACTATCTCTTTCTAGCCATAATTACACAACCCCAATTACAAAATTACATGATTAAATATTATAAGGCAACTCGTTTTTAGTGCTTAGATATGCTTTCAAAAACTGAAACCTTGTTATGCCTAGGTATCATTGGATGAGTGTAATCCTTTTCATTCCATACACACCCTATAATTATATGGGAAAAAAAAAAACCACAAATCGAGTAAGACTTAGAAATGACATCAATCTAACACTTATAAAGTCAATATATTCTATTGTATTTGTAAGGACTTGATTTGGTTCCCAATCTTAAAGGGAAAAAGATCTAGGCCCAAAAAACCTAATATAATAAATTTGTAGAGAGTAGGCTGAAAAACTAGGCTCTAATGAATCAACTAATAATTATAGAGAGCTCAGATGAAAAGAAAACAAAAACAAAATGGTTTTAATTAAGTAAATTGTCCTCGGCACAATTCGAGGACACTAGATCTTATATATATGTTTCCTTTGAATTTGGGTACAAGTTCAATTCTTGGTGTTACAGTATTTTTCTCTCTCTTTTTAGATACATCTCCCCCCCACCCCCCCCATCAGGGACTTCCTTTTCTATTATCTACTCTATTTCTCTTCATCTCCACCCTCCACGTGTAGGGCAAGCTGTTGGCCCTTATCCTAGTCCTTTTAGCATCTTCTTAAAGTCTTTAGGTATAGTTGTAAGGCTGCTGATCACTGTTCAGGCATTACCTCCACATTAATATGGCCAAAGGGTTAGCTACAGAGCATTCAATGTAGTGGAAGCAGCTTTTCCTTTGATATTTCTCAGCTCTTATCCTATGTTCTTCTGATACTCATCCTTATCAGTAGAATCTTTCAGAAAGTTGTTCCTGATGGCAGCTCGTACGTTATGATCTCTGCCTTATTTAGCTGAGCAGGTACTCTTCCTCAGACTACCTTCCTAAACTTTCTCAGTTGTGGTTCATCCTCGGCGCTTGGATTCGCATGTCTTCCCTACCTTATCCTTGTCCTCAGACTACTAGACGTCCCCAAATAAGGCCCAATACCCACTACACTTTATGGACCTTTTATCCCTACAGTATTATTTAATTAAAATCATAAAAATTAAATGATTTCAAATGGAGAAAATCATTTTTCCTATCCTGATATGCCTAAAAATATGAACATAGTTATTAAATCCAAATTGGATATGGTGACCCAAGGTTAAATAAGAAAAAAAAAGTTTAAGAGATTGTAATATAAATATAAATTAAATAAAGGTATACCTAAATTACTAATTAAAATAAAGCCTAAAAAACTAGACTCATAATAAGAAAACATAAAATAGAAAGATCATGTCATAAAATGTAGTCAAGTCTTTACTAAATATTATACTAGGTCTTAAAATTACAAAAGCATATCTCAAACTCCAAAATCACATTTTATGGATATTGCATATATATATATATATATATATATATATATATATATAAATCTCCCAAACTACTCCAATCCCATGAATTATAATCTGAGCAAGTACTTGAAACCCTATCTTCATTGAAAAATCCAACATCAAATTCATTATAAACCAGTGGCAACTCTAGGATATTTTTCTAGGTGGGTTAGTAAGAAGATACATTTTAAGTAAAATATGAATCTTATGGTCTAAATGACTTTCTTATTACAAATTTATCTATAGTATGTGCTAGTAATAGAATAAAAAATAAATTATAGGTTCATTTGACATATTTTTTCTTAATATAATGAACATGCTAATTGTTGTTGTTAAGTGGATTTTTATTATTACTACTTAAAATACTTTTATTTATTAGTTTATGACGATTATATGTTTACATTATACTATCAATGTAAGATTTATATTATAGATAATTATACTATACACATTTGCTAAAACCATACAATATTGTACACATTTGTTTAGAAACAATGTAAATATTACAATGATAGTACAATGTAAATTATGAATTTTCCATTAGTTTATTTCAAATTTATTAAGATTTAAATGGGCTTTTTAAAAAAAATTTAGATGAAATTTTTTTTTACTTTGTTTTTGGGCTTACTATTTCTCCCAAATTTTAGATAAAATTGGACTGTTATTAGGCGTTTTTTTGTATTTAAAAAAAAAAATCAAAATATTGTTAAAATGATCATAATTAAACTTATTTCAAGTGGGTTTTAAAAAAATTTAGAGTCAGAGTATTCAAATTTTTATTTAGGAGTGTCAAATAAAAAAAATACAAAATATTATACATTAACCTATTTATTAAAAAAACAGTACTCATATGGACTTATAGAGGTGATTTTGTGCAGAATTATAAAACCAATGGACTACTTGTATGAGCTGCACGGGTTTCAAAAAAACCCATTGGGTCTTACTAGATTTTATTAGTTTAATTGTATAAGTAATCTAATTAAACAACCAAACTAACTTAAGTATCGATTCACTGGATCATTGATCTGATCGGACTTGCTAATCCAAGTTTAACAACCATGAAAATTAAACCAAATCAATTGGGATTGATTATGCTGTTATTATATACGTTGATAGATGAGTATGTTATATCAAAAACAAAGAACTTAAGTTAGTCTTGTTGTTTAATTAGATTACTTATATATGGAGGGAACTTAAGGGTTGTTTGGTTTTTAAAAAACCATCACTCCTCACTCCTCACCAAATTTTCGTCACTCATCACTTAAAATACCCAAATTTTCTGAACCCCACACATTTGGCACATATTTTCAACTTCTCATCACTCAAAATTTTCTACTGTTTGTGGGACCCATGCCTGACTCCTCACTCAAAGCCTTCTGTTAGCCTACCCGTGAAACCCTCGAAACCCCACCATTTTTCTTCACTTCTCATTTCCCCTTCCCCTTTCAGCCCTGCGTCTCTCCCAAAACACAAACCCGAACCCATAAAAATAGAAGAAGCTCCCTCATTCCCCACCATTTTCTTCATTTCTCATTTCCACTTCACCCCCTCATTGTTAGGCTACCTGTGTGATGGAAGAACCCTAGACCCATTTCACCTCTTTTATTCCCTACATCCATCTAATTTTTTTACACTCATATGTTCACCTTTTTTAAAATATATTTTTTCAATTTGGAATACATTTCCCCAAATTGCTATATATTTTATATAGTTCAAACCAATCGATTCCCACCCTTCTTGTGCAAAAAATTGACAAACAATGGTTCAAGTTTAACATACCAAACATATCTGCACTTTTAGATTTTAGGAATAAAGCTACCCAGCCAAACATCCACATAAAAAACTCAGAAAACAGAAGGAAAAAAAAAATAGAAACCCAGCACCTAAACCAACACATCAAGGAAGAGAACATCCACATTAGAAACTGAGAATAATCAAACAAAAGGAAAAAAAAAAAAAAAAGGAACCCAGCACCCAAACCGACAGATCAAGGAAGAAAGGGTGTGGATCTACTTTGTGGAGACCACTGTTTGTGCTTGACTCATACTCTTTCTTGACTGTAGTTCAGCTGGCCCACTGTCCGATGAAGGAAATTGGCAGTGATTAGAGAAGATGCGTTGGAGTTCTTAGGCTACGGATTAGCTCGTTGTTGTCGTTGCCGGTCTGAGCTGTGGCCGTCGTGGGTTGGATGATGTCCTCTGCTCGGTAGACGTGGCTAGGCTGAGGGGATGAAGAACGAAGAGGTCCTCTGTGTGCTACTTTAGGAATAAAGAAAAGTGATGTGTGTTGCTTTTTGGTTTGAAGGGAATAGAGCTCATTAGAGCCGTTGGTGGGGTGAGTGAAAAGGAGAGTCGGATTTGATAAGGATTTGACTGTGGGCCCCTGATTTATGAGTGTATTTACAAAAATGCCATCGTTACTTTGTTTGCATAACTTGAAAACACATAAAATGTGTTTTCAATTTCCATAACTTATCACTCAAAAATTAGAGAATTGAGTGATGAAAACAAAAATTGAAAACAAATCCAAACAACCTCTTTTGCTGTGGGACCCACCAATTTTGAGTTATGGGTGATGGAAACAGGATTATGGGTGATGAAAATTGAAAATCCAAACAGCTCCTAAATTTCTTTACCTGTACGAAAGTAGACTAGCTAGGCCTTAGGCTGAACTTACATATTGAATAATATTAGCGAAAGATAATAACTCAAGCTTTACTTTATTGAAGAAACTTGGCAAAGGAGTAAATATCAACTAAAGCTTGCTTGAGAAAATTGCTACTATGTTTAGAGTAATTCTTAAGCATTTTCAGAGTATGGAAAATTGTGCTCTTTTCTCTCATATTTATAATGAAATCTACTCGTTATATTCATAGTAGGGTTCACTATGAATGTGAGAAGGAGCATAATTTCTCCAAATTTCAAGAGTAGCTGAGAATTTTTTCCGCATTGAAGTCATTTTAGAGAAGTTTCCTCAAAGATCTAGATAATGACTTTGTGAGTGTGGCTCTATCCTATATCTATTTCTCTTTGATTTTCTTCAGCACAGTGCTAGTTTCCTTTTGAAATCTTGTTGTGTGCGGTGTGATCATGACAATATGACATGCTCCTGAAAGATAGGAAATGTCAAATAAATGACCATTTGGCCCATGTCGAATTATGTTTACTACTTTTGTTATTCTTTCTTTCTCTCACACCTTTTTTTTGTTTGGGTTTGGTAAATGAGATTATTGAAATAAAAACAAACACACAAACAAGCAAATTGTCTTCGTTTAGAAACAACTTATCTAGCTTTTGTTGAAAGTACTATAAATAAAAGATAAAAATTAAATAAAATAAATATGTGACTCGCATAAGACCCATATATAGTAGAAAAAAAATAAGCAATAAGCTAACTTGTAAGTGCATCTCAAACAGACATTAACCTGCCAACAACTATGTCATACATATGAGCAGCCCAAGCTACACAAACAAGATAACCAAGGCAGAAACCAGGGGGTCATGGCTTAAAATGGATGTTATAACTCCCCACAGAGAGCATAAAATCATGTTATGAAGGTGTGTGTAACTGTAACTGTTGGGAATAATACATAAAGTAATCAAGAAAGAACAAAGTGAACACAAAAGACAAATAGAAAATTAAATAATTTGGAGGCACAAAATTGTTATCCTTAGAAAATAATTGCCCCCACACTTTTCTTGCTAAAGGGTTACCACAAACTTGTTCAGGGATACAACTAAATTGTGGGATTCTACAAATAGCAATTCTGGAGAATACCCACAATATTTCTTGTGTTTCTTTTCTTAATTGACTTCTGGGAGAGAAAAAGATAGATTTCTTGTGTTTCTTTTCTTTTCTTGTTTTTTTTTTTTCCTTTATCTACAGTACTTTCAGCAAAAAGTTTTCAATTTCAATAAAATAAGTGGATTTCAAACAGACTTCAAGTGAACATAAACCACTATTTATACCCACATGATTATATTTCTTCAAAAGACATGTATATATAGAGAGTTAAAATGTTTCATAAAACTGTTTACAAAACTTGAAACCTTTTCAAACATTCAGAATAGTTATTAGAAAATTCTGTAGAAACTTAGGGCCCGTTTGGTAGATGTGTTTAAAAATTGAAAATTGTTGTTTGAAAATATTTGTAGAAATACGTGTGGGTGAAAAAGTGTGTGGGAATGCGTAAAATGCTGTTTAAAAACTGAAAATTGTTGTTTGAAAAGGGTTGCCAAACACCCCCTTAGTTTTCACAAACTCTCAATTGATTGAGAGGAATTGAGCATCAATCGAAGGCTTTTTTTGATCGATGGAAGAGGAACTGAACACCAATCGCGTCAGGTAGAAACTTCAGGATTATTTTTCTCATCATTTCAATTGATCGAGCAAATCTTCGACCGATCTAAAAACTTGAATTTCAAATTTTCACTTAAAAAATTGCAGAATTTAAATTTTCATTTTATCATCTTTATAAAACAATACTCTCTAAACTCAAATTTTAATTGTTACAACCTATTTATGTATATAAGGGTAATTTTAATAATCCTTAACTGGCGAGCCCAAAGTTGACGACCCTGAAGCTGATGACCTCAAAGCTGGGGAGATCTGAAGCTGACGACCTCCACCAACAAACCAACGACCTTAGAAGTACGTATTGCCAAGCTGACGGGAACAAGCTGAAGAAGTCAGTCTTGGCTCCGTCCCCAACCTTTCTTGACCAACACGCATACAACAAGGATTCTTGCACGACACGTCTAACTCAAATTAAGAAGACTCCTATAAGGATAAGGATTCCATGAGATACGTAGAATCCAAGAGTTACTCTCCTAGAAGGAAAAGAACTTCCTGACCAAGGCATGAATTTCGGCCTTACGCTACTATAAATACTCCAAAGCTCTCTCAAAGCACGGTACATACAATTCACCTCAGCTTTAGCACTTTAGAGTTGCGAACAAGAGATTTCTCTAACTTGACCGTCAGAGGGTGTTTGGCCGGTACCACACCAGTGCCCTTTCTAAGCTCTTCACCTTTTGTGTTGTGCAGGTATGTCATCAGGGGCATGTGCGGACCGTGTGGCTTACTAACGATTTTGAGCATCATCAGTTGGCGCCATTTGTGAGAAGCGGATGATCAGCCATTACCTTATTCCTGAGACAAAAAACTGCATGGTACTCACTAGATCGATGGCAACAATTAACAACTTGGGCGATGAACCGCACGCCATAGCATTGGAAAAATAAGTCCAAACGCTCATAGCGGCGGTTGAACGCCTAACCAAACAAAACCACGACTTGGAGGAACAGTTACGTCAGAGGACTGCACATCCTGACATGCAAGAGGAGGACCAGGAAGGAACAAGCACCAAAAGAAGGAACCAGGAGGGACTTGAGGGTAGCAATGCTTCGAGTAGACCAGAGCGTCAAGACATCAGTCGGCCAGCTATCTCTGACAAGCTGCCACCTCACATAGCCGTAAAGATGCAAGAGATGCCAGAACAAATGGACGTGATGATGAACGCACTCAGAGGAAGGGTATCCACCGACCCCGACGACCTAGTTTATCGAAATGATTCACCTTTCACGGCACACGTCACTTCATGTCCTCCTCCTCCAAAATTTCGCATGCCTCAAGTAGAAAGCTATGCCGAGTCTAAAGACCCCCTAGACCACCTGGAATCCTTTAAGACTATAATGCACCTTCAAGGAGTGCCAGATGAGATCATGTGCAAGGCTTTCCCTACTATGCTAAAGGGATCCGCGAGGGTCTGGTATAGCAGGTTGAGGCCTAACTTGATTAGCACCTTTAAGGAACTAGGTGCTCAATTCGTATCACACTTTATCGGGGGCCACTGGTACAAGAAGTCCACGGCATATCTGATGAGCATCAGACAATGAAAAGACGAGACCCTGAGGTCATATATAACGCGATTCAACAAAGAGGCTCTATCGATAGACGAAGTAGACGATAAGATACAAGTAGCAGCATTTACCAACGGGCTGTGAAAGGGTAAGTTCCTCTTCTCCCTGTATAAGAATGATCCAAAGACTATGTCCGAAGTACTTTACAGGGCGACAAAGTACATGAACGCGGAGGATGCCTTGATAGCAAGGGAAGATAAGCCTAAGAAAAGGGAAAGGCAGGAAGACACATAGATAGATAGAGGGCAAAAGAAGGCTAGGATCGAAGAACGACGGGACGATCGACGCTTTAAACCGCTCGCGGGGAGATTCACGAGCTTCACGTCGCTGACCGCCCCCATCGATCAGGTCCTAATGCAAATCAAGGACGAAGGGGCCTTGACTTTTCCAGACAAAATGAAGGGAGATCCCAACAAGAGACCAAGAGACAAATATTGCCATTTCCATCGAGACCATAGACACGACATGGCCGATTGCTACCACTTAAAACAGGAAATAGAAGCTCTAATCAGGTAAGGGAAGCTACAGAGGTTCGTCAACAAAGAGAGGACAGATCCACCACAAGACCAAGCCCCCCGACGGGAGAATGAACGCCCCAGATAGCCTCTAGGTGATATAAGGATGATTGTGGGGGGCACCGCGGCCGCTGGGTCATCGAAGAAAGCTCGAAAGACTTATCTTAGGATGATTTAGAACATCCAGCTGAAGGGGTCCATACCCAAAATGTCACGGATTGATACCCCCCTTATCGGATTCTCAGATGAAGATGCATGACGTATCCACCATCCCCATAACGACGTACTTGTCATCACCATACAAGCAAGAAACTACAACATACATCAAGTTCTTGTCGACAATGGGAGCTCGGCGGACATCCTCTACTATCCCGCAATCCAACAAATGGGAATCGATAGGGAGCCTCTAGTTCCGACTAACGCCCCGCTAGTAGGCTTCGGAGGAACAAGGGTATTTCCCCTTGGAGTCGTCACTTTAGGGGTAACAATTGGAGACTACCCTCAGCAGGTCACCAAGAATGTAGCATTCCTTGTAGTCGACTGCTCATCAGCTTACAATGCCATCATAGGACGTCCCACCCTCAACTCATGGAAGGCTGTAACCTTAACCTACCATTTGATGCTAAAGTTCCCGATTGACTACGGAGTGGGAGAGTTAAGAGGAGATCAAGTGGCCGCGCGCGAATGTTATGTAGCAATGATGGAGATGGACGAACACCACTAGTCCATGAGCATAGAAGAACAACGCACAATGACAGAGTCCGTAGAAAAGCTCGAGGACATACCTCTTAACAACTCCCAACCAGAGCGGATAACCAAGATCGGCACCTTTGCGGACCCGACGATACGTCAGGAACTCGTAACCTTCCTCAAAGAAAACCGGGACGTATTCGCCTGGAGTCACGAAGACATGCCAGGAATTGACCCGTTGGTCATGGTACATAGGTTGAAAGTATCACCATCCTTTTTGCCTGTTCGACAAAAGAAAAGAGTCTTCGCCCAAGAAAGAGATCAGGCAGTGGTGGAAGAAGTCCGCAAGCTACAAGAAGTGGGCTTCATTAAGGAGGTTTACTACCCCGAGTGGCTAGCAAACGTCGTCATGGTGAAAAAGAGCAACAGAAGATGGAGGATGTGCATAGATTTTATGGACCTAAACAAAGCATGCCCCAAGGATAGCTATCCTCTACCAAGAGTCGACCTTCTGGTAGATTCTATGGCCCAACACCAGCCGTTAAGCTTTATGGATGCATTTTCAAGATATAACCAGATCCTAATATATGAAGCTGATCAGGAAAAGACTTCATTCGTGACAAGTCAAGGTCTTTTTTGCTACAAGGTTATGCCATTCGGCTTGAAGAACGCGGGTGTGACTTATCAAAGGCTCATGAACAAGATGTTCGCATAGCAAATTGGGAGAAATGTCCAGGTTTATGTCGACGACATGCTAGTAAAAAGCCCAAGAGAAGAAGATCACCTGGGAGACCAAAAAGAAACCTTCGATACTCTTCGCTCCTACAACATGAAGCTTAACCCAGCCAAGTGTACCTTCGGAGTAACAGCTGAAAAATTTTTAGGATACATGGTGTCCCAAAGAGGTATTGAAGCCAACTCGGACAAAATCCGAGTTATAATGGAGATGACACCTCCTAAAAACGTGAAGGAAGTACAGAGCCTTAATGGCAAGGTCGCCGCGCTTAGCAGATTCGTATTTAGGGCGACAGATAAATGCCTACCATTCTTCTGCACACTGAAGCAGTCCTTTGAATGGACAGACGAATGCCAGCAAGCATTCGAGGACCTGAAGGCCTACCTATCTTCACTACCACTATTAACCCCCTCCCAACCAGGTGAAGAATTGTTCCTCTATTTGGCCGTGTCTTCGGCAGCCGTCAGTGCAGCCCTAGTCAGGGAAGACGATAAGGTGCAAAGGCCAGTGTACAACGCCAGCCAGGCACTTCACGGCGCAAAAGGAAGATACTCATCGATGGAAAAACTGGTCTTCGCTTTAGTAACAGCAGCCTGCAAGCTTAAGCCGTACTTCCAAGCCCATACGGTGGTTGTACTGACTGACAAGCCCATACGGTGAGCGATGAGTAGCCCAGAAGCCGCGGGACGTATGACCTTGTGGGCAATAGAGTTGAGCGAATTTGACATAAAGTATCGCCCACGTACTGCCATCAAGGGACAAGTGCTCGCTGACTTCATTGCGGAGTTCACGAATGGAGAAGGCTAGGGGGCAGAGAATCCTCATTGGAGTGTGTTCACTGACGGGTCATCAAACAAAAGAGCTGGCAGAGCGGGGGTTGTACTTCGGTCTCCAAAGGGCGACGAGATCGAATGCATGATTTGGCTTAATTTTTCTACAACTAACAACGAAGCAGAGTATGAAACTCTCATAGCAGGCTTAGATCTGGCCAAGGCTGTAGGAGCCGTAAACATGGTGATCCATTGCGACTCTCAAGTTGTCACTAATCAGATAAACGGCGACTGTAAATGTAAGGGAGAGAGGATGAAAATGTACTTGGAACAAGCAACAAGGAGGGTAAATGAGCTTCGGGCAAGAGTCGTTCAAATTCCAAGAGGAGACAATGAGCAAGCTGATCGCCTTGTTAAAGTCGTATCCGCGGAACATGTAATCATCCCCAGCAAGGTACTATCTTTTACTCAATTTGCACCACTAATAGATGTCATTAGTGTACAGGAGGTGAGATCCGAGAATGATTGGACCACCCCTCTGGTCGCTTATCTCAAAGAGGGCATCCTGCTTGAAGAAAAGGAAGCCGCAAGGAAGCTGAAGGTCTAAGTGGCACGATTTGTCTTGATAAGGGGCATCTTATACAAAAGAAGTTTCTCTCGACCGCACCTAAGGTGTTTAGGACCCGAAGAAGTGGATTATGTCATGAGAGAAGTACACGAAGGGATCTATGGCAATCATTCAGGATCACGGTCGTTAGTCCACAAATTAGTCCGGGCTAGATATTACTGGCCGACCATGCAGAAGGACGCCCAGACGTATGTTAAAGTATGCGACAAGTGCCAAAGATTTAGTAACATCATCAAGCAGCCAGCCGAAGAGATAACCCCAATAACCTCTCTGTGGCCATTCGCCCAGTGGGGGTTGGACATCATAGGCCCATTCCCAACAACAACAAGGCAGCTGAAGTTCCTAATAGTCGGCATCGACTACTTCACCAAATGGGTATAAGCTGAAGCCTTGGATACGATCACCGAGAAGAATTTGCGAAATTTTGTTTGGAAAAACATCATTTGCAGGTTCGGAATTCCAAGGGTCCTGATCTCAGACAATGGTAAGCAGTTCGACAATAACTCCTTTCGGGACTTCTGTTCATAACTAGGAATCAAGAACCACTATTCCTCCCCTGCTCATCCCCAAGCCAACGGACAAGTTGAAGTCACGAACCGATCCTTGCTTCGAATAATCAAAACTCGGCTCGAGGGGGCAAAAGGCATATGGCCAGAGGAACTACCCAGCGTACTATGGGCATACTAGACAACTGTCAGGACCCCTACAAGAGAAACTTCATTTCGATTAACATACGGGAGTGAAGTTGTCATACCAGCTGAGGTCGGACTCACAAGCTACAGAGTGGATAATCAAGACGAATGAAGGAATGACGAAGCCATGCGTCTAGAACTTGACCTAGTTGACGAAGTTAGGGCGACGACTGAACAGAGGCTCGCGCGATACCAGAACCTCATGGCCAAACACTATAACTCCCGAGTCAAGCACCGAGACTTCGAAATTGGAGACCTCGTCTTGAGAAAGGTAATGGGCACCACCAAAGATCCTATACAAGGAAAACTCGGCCCAAATTAGGAAGGACCCTACAAAATAGCATCATGGCTAAGGAAGAACACCTACCACTTAGAGACCCTAGACGGACTGAAGCTACGCCATCCATGGAACGCCGAGCACCTCAGAAAGTACTACCAGTAGAAGATAACATAAACATTGCTCCTCATCTCTAGTTTATTTCCTTTAAATCGTTTATTAATTATGTGCCAACAAAACATTTTTAAAGCCCAAAGGGTTGAGTTTTATTCTTTTTACTACTTATGCATATATTCATAATAATAAGAGGAGTTTATTCAAAAAACAACTGGAAAGTTTGATTACGTAGATAGATCTACCCAAACTGGACGACCTTAAGTCCACAAAGTGGACGACCCTAAGTTCACGAAGTGGACGGAACTACTACTAAGTCCACAAAAGTGGACGACCTTAAGTTTACAAAGTGGACGACCTTAAGTCCACAAAGTGGACGACCTTAAGTCCATAAAGTGGACGACCTTAAGTTCATAAAGTGGACGACCTCAAGTCCACAAAATGGACGGCCTTAAGTCCACAAAGTAGACGACCTTCAGTCCACAAAGTGGACAGAGTCACTACAAAGTCCACGAAGCGAACTACATCGTCCACGAAGTGGACGGGACTACTACCAAGTCCACAAAGGGGACGACCTTAAGTTCACGAAATGGACGACCTCAAGTTTGCAAGATGGACAACCTCAAGTCCACAAAGTAGACGGAGTCACTACAAAATCCATGAAGTAAACTACATTAAGTGAACAGAACTAATACAAAGTCTACAAAGTGGGCAACCTCGTCAAGATAAACAAGTCCACTGTTAGGATACGAAGCTTTCACAAAAAAAAAAAAAAATCAAACTGACGACATAAAAACGTCAAAAACAAAGCAACACTATTGGGAGTAATAAATATTAAATTTCACAAGATAAAATTGTCTTTACAAAGGCCCAAAAACACGGGCGTCAAAACATTAAAGTTCATTACAACTTGAAAATAGAAGCACCCTTAGCGCAAAATTCATTACAAAAATTTATAAGGCTGAAGGAGTAGCTGACGGAGACAAAGTGATGACCGGGGTAGAAGCATCTTCAGCATTGGACTTTTCTGCATGTTGGTCTGCAGACGGAGCTATGGCGACGGACTTATCTATGGCGGCCTGAGCTAGGACAAAGCTGCCGTCCCTTGAGTCCACCTTGAATTGGGTAGTCTCGTCGGTCTCCTCGAATGTAGAACCACTTGCCAGAGTTGACAGTAGGGGTTCGTCCATGTTGACCCTGGATAGATCCAAGTCGGGATAAGCAAACTTCACCTGCTTTAGGCAATCTTCAAATCCGTCAGCATAGTAGACGGCGCAGTCATCTATAAAGGACATAATCCTTGAATTCTGTCACGGCGTCAGCCCTGGCTGTCTCTACCTGACTCAGAAGTCCTTTCAGGTCCTTCTCTGCTGTCAGCCTCGCCTTGTCAGCCAAGCTCCGCTAACGAGTCTCTTCCTCCAATTTGGCTCTTAGCCCTTTCACCTCTCCGGCAAGATGGACGTTGGCCTCCTTGTACTGCTGCTGCGCATCAACCGCATTCTTGACGCGAACGTGTAGACGGGAGACCACCGCTTCCTTTGCAGCACACTTGTTTTGCAAATACTTCATCCGAACCATGGCTTGCAAAATACAAAAACGGCGTCAGTTCCCTATAAGATCGTCCAAATAGTGAAATAGGAGAATGAGAAGTATAACCGAGTAAGGTCGAATAACCCTGACGACCCTATCTCATCCATCGCTTGCTCATCACATAGCTCCATCTCCTCCTCCTTCAGAATGGACTCCGCCACCTCCAGAGCATAGTCCTTGTGGGTAAGGAGGTGACAAACAGGGTTAGGACTAACGGCCCCTGACGCCGTCATCAGGCCCTTGCCGGCCCCGTGGGAAGCTTTCGGTGGCGACAGTTTCTAGGAGGATTTAACCCCAGAGGAAGGGACCACTTTCTTCCCTGAACGGTCATCCTTCCCGTCAGCTTTCCTTTTAGCGCCCACCTTCCCGACGGGCTTGGGAACTGACGACGGCGTCGCCTCCCCTTTGACCTTTACCTCTTCCTTTTTCTTGGCGGCAGCAGCCGCGCGGATCCTTTGCTTGTCCGTCTTCATTTCTATTGAAAAATAGAAAGTGAGGGAAGGAAAACAAGGTAAGAGAAATGACGGAAGTAATTGAGAGATACTTACGCCAATGGGAGAATTCGTTCAGCTTGCGAGCCTCTTCCGTCGGTTCCGGACCGCCACAATATAAATGTAGGGCGTCAAGGGTAATCAAGTCCCGACTCTTCCTTTCGTCCAAAGGAATAGACATCACCCGACGGATGAAGTCCTCTTGCTCCGTGGTCACCCGTGGACGGACATTGGCTGAAAAGAAAGAGACGGGGTTAGAAGCCAGGTAAATAAGCCATGTGGAGAAGTTGACGGGGTCGACCTGAATCCCTGACGTATGCCCAGGTGTTGTTAAAAAAGCCGTGAGGCATTGACTCCCACTCATCCTGACGGCATACCTAGTTAGTCCCTTCTACAAAAAAATATTTGCCTTTCCATTTTCTATTGGAATCAGGCATGTCCGACACTAATTTGAGTTCTTTCTTCGTCACTGAAAAATGATAAATCCCCTTTGACGAGGAGATATGCTGAGGACGGTAACACCAAAAGAACTCGTCTGGAGTTAACTGACGGTGTCCACCACTCAGACGACCCCACAAAATTTCAGCACCAATAAGCGTCCGCCATGCGTTAGGAGTAATTTGGCTGACGGAGATACCCAAAAAGTTGGTTAGCTGATGATGTAACGCCGTCAGCGGTAATCTCAACCCCGCAGCGAACATGGCGTCGTATATGCCCACATACGCGGTTCGCCCTGAATAACACCGCTCACCCTCCCCAGGGAGACGGATTGAGATATCGTCTGGAATCTGGTAACGGGCCCGCAAGGTGTTAAAAACATTCTCTGACATCGTCGGCAGGGAGCCGTTGACGGACCATTCCAATGGTAGGATGAAGGGACGGTCATCACCAGGAGCTCTCGAGGTACTCTCTAAAGTCTCCTCGTCACCTTCATCCTCATTCCCGTCACCACTTCTCTCCTTTTTCTCCCCACTGTCCCTATTCTCGCTCACCTCACCTTCTCTACAACTTCCTTCCACTTCGTCAGAAGAATGGGCCGACGTGTCCCTTTCTGACGACCAGGATAAGCCCTCCTCGGGCTCACGACCTGATGGGAAGACCTCGTCGTAACCCGCTCCCTCATGGATCGACGACTGTTCACTCGACATCTGACTACCTACAAACGACAGTTTTTGTTCTAAGAACCTAGGCTGACGACCTCGCTAAAGGTACAGGGTGGAACAATAAAATGAATTAAAAGAAGAAAAACTTACAAATAAAAGGTTGTTTGACGTAAGATGACGATCCCAAAAGGTTGACGGCTGCGGAGTAGACGAAGCTAGCAAATAGAAGGAATGGAGTTGTGGACGTGACGCTTTGGCTCTCAAAAGATAACAAATATTGGAAAGTTTGAAATAAGGGGAATAGGAGGTATATATAGGAAAAAGGGGCATGGAAGACGAAGCGACGTGTTCGTCCCAGATTGAGGCAAATCAGTTTAAGCCACGTGTCCTAGCATTTAATAGAGGCCATCTGAAGACGTCATAAATATTTACTCCATAACTCGTCAGGAAAGACTGACGAGGTTATGGAGTAGGGGGCAGCTGATAAGGGTAATTTTAATAATCCTTAACTGACGAGCTCAAGGCTGATGACCTTGAAGCTGACGACCTCAAAGCTGGGGAGATCTAAAGCTGACGACCTCCACCAACAAACCAACGACCTTAGAAGTACGTATTGCCAAGCTGATGGGAACAGGCTGAAGAAGTCAGTCTTGGCTCTGTCCCCAACCTTTCTTGACCAACACGCATACAACAAGGATTCTTGCACGATACGTCTAACTCAAATTAAGAAGACTCCTATAAGGACAAGGATTCCATGAGATACGTAAAATCCAAGAGTTACTCTCCTAGAAGGAAAAGAACTTCCTGACCAAGGCATGAATTTCGGCCCTACTCTACTATAAATACCCCAAAGCTCTCTCAAAGTAAGGTACATACAATTCACCTCAGCTCTAGTATTTTAGAGTTGCGAACAAGAGATTTCTCTAACTTGACCGTCGGAGGGTATTTGGCCAGTACCACACCAGTGCCCTTTCTAAGGTCTTCACCTTTTATGTTGTGTAGGTACGTCATCAGGGGCACGTGCGGACTGTGTGGCTTACTGACGATTTTGAGCATCATCAAGTAACATCGGGCTAGTATAAGATTTAGCCTATTATGAATATCTTTCAATAGATTCATTGTGCAACATAAATCTTAATAGTAATAGTATTGCTATCCTAGACCTTTTATCATAGATGTTGGCTAGGCCAAAGAAGCGAAACCATGTTAATGTAATGTATTCTCTCTCATTCTCTTTGCTTTCCTTTAATTTCTTCTTCATGTTTGCTTACGCACTACATGTGATGTCAAATTTCTTGCATTTATCACTCTCTCTTGTTGAGACTTAAGGGTGTGTTTGTTTGGAGGTGAAATAGGGTAGGTCAGATTGGGAGTGGCAAGTAATACCTACATAGTACTAAGAACATTCTAAATTTAATCCTGACTTCTATTTTCTCTCTTTTCTAGTTTGTGGAGACTAAAAATTTTGGAGAGAAAATATAGGAAGGAAAACAATTTTGGAGTGTATTTAGTTAGGTAGGGAGGAAGTAAAATAAATGGTGGGACCCGGGTGTTTTCTCTCAAGACCCACCAAAATGTTTTCTTTCCAAAATGGGGAGGAAACTGAGTAAAGATAAATTTTTTCTTGACTGACAAAAAGGCCCCATATGCACATAGGCTTCTTCAAGTTGCTTTTTTTTTTTTTTTTTGGGATATGGGGGGGGGGGGGGCAGTATACGTTGCCAGTTTCCTCTTTTTTTTTTTTGGGGGGGGGGGGGGGTTGGGGGCATTAATTTTGCCTCTTTTTTTTTTTTTTGGGGGGGGGGGGGGGGCAATTAATTTTGCCTCTTTTTTTTTCTTTTGATTTTCTAGGGCTTGGGTGTGATAGTTGTTTTTTTATTTATTTATTTATTTTTTTATTTTTTAAACCAGACATGATTTTTATTTTTATAATAAATTTGGGTGATTGTTTTTTTTTTTTTTTTTTGTGTGGTTATTAGTCACTTTTTGTTTTAATTGGGCATAATTTTTTAACAAGGGCATATGAGTAAATCTATTCAAACTTATTTTTTTCATCTCTTCACTTTTCCATCCCTTCACTTGCGACTGCTCAAAGATCTGTGCATTTTCATTCCGTTAATTTTTTTTTACAAATATTTTCTTATTTTCTTTTAATTTTGAAATTTATATATATAGAAAAAAAGTCAAAACGGCGTCGTTTCAGTACCCTTAATAGCAGCAGCTAACTAAGCTCTAATGAAATACTACATTGACAAAAATTGAAAGCTAGAGGACTGAAATGACAAAACTGAAAGTTAGAAAACTGAAATAAAAAAAGACTGAAAGTTAGAGGGTCAGTTTTGGATTTTTGCCAAATTTTTTTATCCTCCTACTTTTTTATATTCTCACAATTTTCAATTCTTCCACTTTTACACTTCTCCAACCAAACAAACCCTAAGAATCGGTTAGGAAAGGAAAAAATAAAAACTGATGTATACTTAAAAGCTGATCAGGAAAGTATTAAGCCAATCAAAGCTCGGTAAGAGTAAACGGTAACTGGTTGCATTATAGCAAAAGGCACATTGTCCCACTGTATAACACTTTCCCCTGGACAACCAATCTGTTTAACAAAATTATAGTTGTTATTTGTTAATACCATATAAAATTATCAAACATAATTTCATCTATACATTTTAGGCATCTGAGTTTTATTAATATATGTAGTGGCAATTTAAGATAATATATAAAAAAATTTATATACAGTTAAATATTCAGATTTATTTGTTATGTATTTTGAACTGTATTTGTATACGCATAAAATGTTTTCTCCATTTTTAGATGTTTAGCCTAGTTGAAAATATTGATACAGCAAAAAAAAATTTTGGTTTGAAAAGGAAAAACACCTTCACAGGGTGTAAATCGTTTAATGCATCACCTCCCTCTACCATCGTTGTGCCCAATCTCTCTCTCTCTCTCTCTCTCATAACAGTTTTAATTTTTTTTCACCCTGTGCTTGTCAATGTGCAAGATGATTTTTTAAAAAATAAATCTGAACCCATTCACCTCCCTCTACCATCGTTGTACCCAATCTCTCTCTCTCTTTCTCTCTCAACAGTTACAATTTTTTTGTCACCCTATGCTTGTCAATGTTAAAGATGATTTAAAAAAAAAAAAAATTAAATAAAAATAAATCTTCCAAAAAAGAATAGATTTTGTAATTATTTGTGTCATCAATATGCATGTACACAGTAAATATATGGTGTTGTATCTTATTAGGAGGCTTTTCCTCCAAAAAAACAATTTATTAGGAAGCTATACAAGTCTTCGACTGAACATCTTCAATGGGCAGCCTATCAGTGGGGAAGGCACAATTCACACCTTGCTTCTCAGGCAACCAAGCACATGGCTTAGGAGTCTCTTTGCTTGTCACTCCAGCAATATCAGTACAATTCCATCGCAGTTTCTTTTGCTGCAGATTCATAGTCATGGTCACATTAGAAATGCATATTCCAGTGAAGGGATCACCCCTAATTCCGTCAAGTCTTCCTGCAAAAGTAACGTTCGTCGCCACCACATCTCGATAATTAATTCCTTTAATCTCTGGAATTGCTTTTAGGTCGAAGTTAGGGTCTGGATGTGATTTATAGTTGCCTGCCATCCAGAAAGCATACTTCATGTTCTTCAAGGTCATTCCTCTTACATAGATGTCCTTGACATAACCTCCTCTTCCAATAGCAGTCTTAACTCTAACAGCTGATTCGGTATCAATGGCTATGATGTCTTCAGCTGTAACATTTTGGATTCCGCCAGACATTTCGCTGCCTGGAGCAATAAGAGCCCAGAGAGCACTGGCAATTTTTGAAAAAGGTGGGTGCGGGTGCGCGGGACTCGGCAATTAAAAAATTATTAAAAATATTTTATTTTTATTTTTAATATATTGCTAAGGAGAAATGCAGGTAACCCTTCTGATGATTAGGTGCAGTGTAGGAATTCAAAGCGTGTATCCATATCGATCCCAACCACTTTCCATGGCAATGCAGTCATCCCCTGAGACTATGTAGCAGTCCTCGCTACGAACGTTTGACCATGAATCTGGAAACAAAACGAGAACATAGACTCAGCAATAGTAAATTGTGTCAATGATCGATGTCATGTGAAAATTAATGATAATATATAAATAGTAAATTGTTACCTAATTAGGTGAAAAATATGGAGAATTTTTTTCTATTTATTTATATATTTTTTTATCATTAGTCCTTAAAATAGGTGAATGGCAAGGGAATAAGTAATTAACCTTTCAACCTCACATTAATCAAAGCAATTAGGACAAGTGCCAAACATACCTGGGTCTCATCGGTATTAGCTGAATAAATTGATGCAATGATTGTGAGCCCTTTGACTATTATATCACTGCTGTAGATGGGATGGACAAACCATGATGGAGAGTCAAGTAGAGTGAGATTAGATATCTGGATTTGATTGGAGTACATGAGCTCAATCAAGTATGGTCGCGTCACGTTGTATTCCTTGGCACGGTACTTCGTCCACCAAGTAGCACCTTGGCCATCAATCGTGCCATTGTTACCTAATATAATGCCATTACAAATGGTATCCATTAGGCATTGTTAAAGCCAAAAGTAATTATTAAAAAAAAAAAGAGTTTGCAACCAAACTTTTTTCATCTAACAAAACGATTAAACTTTAAATAAATAAAAAAAACAAACAAACTTTATACCTGTGTTCCAAGAATAACAACACCTTTTTCAATAAAAAGGGCGAAATGGCAGGTGAGATTAAAGCTTCCAGTTAACCATCTTCCAGGTGGTACAATAAGTTGTGCCCCACCATCCAATGCATATCTGCTTAGATAACGAATTGCAGCATTAAAAACCCTTGTGTTTAATGTTTTTCCATCACCAACTGCTCCAAAATCAGTCAAAACTGAAGTATGCTTTCGACACTTTAGTGCCTGATACACTAATTTTTTGCCATGTAAATTGCATTCTGCGACTCTTAAACTTAGCACTCCCAAGATAAGTAACAATCGCTGACAGAACCTGTACAATTTTTATCAATTATCATGTCAACTTTTATTTCCCTTCAATAAGAATGAAGAAATGCTCAGATTTATATCTCTTTCGTAACAAATTCTAAGCAGTAGATTATTATTGGTTTTAATTAATCTGAACCCCATCACTAAAATGATTTTTTTACCTATCAGTAATAGTTAGTAACAATTTGGCTTTTGATATTTGTTGTGAAAATGTTGTGAATTACCATTTCTCTTTTAAAAAATCATAAAATAAAAATTTTATTAATAAAAGTACAGAGAGAAGTATTATGTCTACAATATTTTCATAATACTTTCACAACAAATCATATGTGGTAGTTGTTATTGTTTCTAATTTAAACCCATAATTGAAATTACTTTTTTGCCTACTCCGTAACAACTAATAACACATTGTCATTTATGATTTATTGTAAAAGTTTTGTGAAAATATTGTGTACATGACATTTTTCAATTACAAAACCAAGAAAATATTGTATTAAAACCAAACACAAAGCAAGAAAATCTAGGAGTTCGGGGAAAACGTACATTGGTTTTGAACTTTAGAGATAGCCCCATGTCGTGAGAAGACTGAAGGGCGAAGAGAATGTTTAAGATTGATTTTCGTTGTAGAAGAAATTAAGAGGGAATTTATATAGTTGTGGGAGTGAATTCTGGAAGGATATCTGCGTCACATCTATCTTTGGGATGGTCGTATAGAAAACTAGTTGCTAACCCGTGCGATGCACGGATTAGTTGAACAAAAATTTTAAATTTTAAATTTGCCTAAAGTTATGATCACTTGAAAAAATAAGTTACTAATTAAGAGAGGAAAAAATACTAATATAATCCCTCCCATTGCTCAATTTGTTTGCAAAATCCTAGGTTTTTTCTTGCCATATAAAATGCAACCAAAAAACCTAAAAATAAGAAAATAAAAACTATAGAAGTTTTTACATAGAAACAGTAACTAATTACACTTAGAAATGGCACTGACACTTAGAAAGAGTCATAAATCTTGAGCAATAGGTTTTGGAATTTTTTTTTTTTTTTTTGAGAATTGGAAAAGCTAATTTAGTGTTATAGGCAATAGTTATAATATTTTAACACGTAAAAGAACAACAAAAAAAAGGCGTATCAAATGAATAAATTCACTTCGTTAGAGAATGAAGACAAATAACTGCACTGGAAAGAATAGATTTCGGAATATATGAATGTAAAAAGAAGAAGAATGATGTACCAGTAAAGGCCATAGAGTTTTAATCGAGATAGAAAACGACCAATATGGGAAGCACTTGGAATGCTCTGCATAGCCTCGGCTGCCACCTTCTTGCCTCTCATCTACTTATGATTCCAACTTTTATTCTTGGCGAGAGAAAATGGCTCTTGCCTTCATGTAATGTAATTGAGAAAAATGCCGCAAGAAACATATCAACACCTTTTTGGTTCTTAAATAATAAAAATTTATAAAACAAACTTATGAGGTTAACACATAACTTGAGCTTGTTCATCAAGATTCAAGACCCAGCAACGTAAAAATAAAATAAAAAATAGAGTGAAAATGCAAAAAGGGTCATATATATGAAAAATAATTTTTTTAAAGTTACAGTAATATATGATATTTAAGTCACGTTAATTCAAACGGTAAGACAAAATATATGACTACATAATAGAAAAAATATAAGAGAGAAATAGATTACCTCAAAAGAATAATGCATGACTATAGCAATTGAAATTTGTCAAGATAATTTCATATATTGCAAAACATGAACCCAAAATTTAGATGTTAAAACTTCCAAAAAGCCAAAAGAAAGAGTAAAGAATCAGAAGATTCAGTGCCTAGAAATTATTGAAAAAAATATATAACTACATAATAGAAACAAAAATATAATATTGCAAAAATTGAATAAAAAAATTAATTTGTTAAACTTCTTAAAGGCTTAAAAATTTAAAGAATCAACAAAAAAAAAAAACATATGACTATATATTAGAAAAAAATATAAGAGAAAGATAGGTTACCTCAAAAGAATAATCCATGATTATAACAATTGAAATTTGTCAAGACAATTTCATATATTGCAAAATATGAACCCAAAATTTAGATGTTAAAACTTCTAAAAAGCCAAAAGAAAGAGTAAAGAATTTAGATACATTACTGGGTGCAAAACATTCATTTGCACCATTGACGCCCTTAATAAGATGCTTTGTAACCGTAGAAACCAAATATCAGTCAAATAATTTCTTTTGCCACACCACACAAAAAAGTAAAAGCTAAGCAAAACACCATAAGAAAGTGCAAAAATAAAGCAATCTTACATTCAAGCATGGTAGATATGAACTTTATTGATTATTCCATACAATCTTGAAAAATCTATAGAACATTTTGTTTCAAATTACAATGCATTGATAGCTATTTTCATGACTACATAACAAAAAACATATGATTACATAATAGAAAAATTTGATAATTCTTATCAACAAAAACACAGTAAAATTATAACTAAAAGACCTTAATACTGATCTAGTGATCGAAGAATTAGAGAAGGAGAGAAGGAAGAGTAAAATAAGTTTGTGTTATTCAATGTTGTTCTTGTAAAGTAAAAGAATATTGAGGTTATATCACTACTTCATTACTTGGAAAAAGATATATAGAAGAGGATCAATTTTTACATCTACCAAATAACAAACTTTGCAAACACACAAAGAACATAAGTGAATCACAGTCGAGAGAAAAATATCTATCAATCATTTATATTGAAAAATTAAATATAACTCGAGATAAACACACAACAGAGTCTAGCAAGCAAACTAACTGCACACAGTAAAGAGTATTACCAGCAAAGAGATACATGCAGAAACTGTAGCAACAGAGAAAGTACCAAAGAAAGAGTCATCAACAATTGCTCCAATGGCCGGAAGCAAATTGGTGCTACCACTCACTATGTTTGAAAATCTGTTCAGCATTTATGTTTTCATCCATCCCCCGCCTCCAAGTATGAAGCCAGCCACCCCCCCTGCTTGATATAAATAGAAATAAGAAATATATTGATCCAAATAAATTCTTTGTGTTAGACAGAGAGAGAGAGAGAGAGAGTGAGATAGTGGTTGACCAATGATGAATGGGAAGGTGATCCAACTACCACGTTTGGTACCGGAGATCGATAATTGGGTTTCTCTACCATCCATATTGCTGATTACTTTTGGTTCCAAGTGATGGTCTATTTATGCTACTTGTGAATGTTATAGCTAATTAACAAAGCCGTATGAAGAATTAAAGGAGAGAAAGAAGAGTCCAAAACAAAATAGAATACAGTATGAGAGAGGAGGTGTTTGAGTTTGAATACATCTTAAAAGTTCTAAATCAAATTAAAAAATATAAATAAAAAATGCTGATTTGGAAAATAAATTAAAAAATATAAATAAAAAATGTTGATGTGGAAAATTGTGGAGAGGTCAGAGACTTTGGTTTTATATATATATATATATATATATATATAGATTACGAATTCTGTTTCCATTTTATTCACAGAGAATTAATCTAATTTTTAAATACATATAAATTAATTCATGATTATCAAAAAAAATATAAATTAATTCACTTTTTTTTTATTTGATAGAGAGATCTTTTTTAAAGGAAAATTTTAATAGAGAGTCAGGTTAAAAGTCAGGTATCACTTTTCAAGCGTTATATATTAGATGTTTGATGTTATATTAATTTTCTAAAAAATTTAAATTAAAAAAATTTAAATTAAAAAAAATTAAATTCAGTTATGTAATTTCTATTGTTTCAGTTATATAATTGGTCAATGTTGTTATATAATTAAATCAAATTTACATGAGTAATTTGAGGAATTGTTTGCCGTTTGGATCCAGCGTTTTACATTTACGTTTACGTCTTCCATTTTCTTTTTTTTTTTAGCAACAGTTAGGAGACAGTGCACTGTTTATGCAGATAGTACACTGTTGACGCACTGTTTGTGCACTGTTTATCAGAAAAAAATATTAAAAATGGATTCCACGATACTATTCACACATTTAAAAATTATTTTGCTACAGTGTTTTCAGTTTTCAGCAATAAGTTCTATTCAAATGGACCCTGTATATATTTTGTCCTATCATTAGTAAGATATATGGGAAATATGCATAAAAGGACGAGAATTGTTCTATTATTCTTGACTTTGTTGAGTCTTTTGGTTAGGGGTAGTTAGATTGCTAATTGTTGTATTGGGTGTTGCCTATTTTGGGTAGCGGCGTATTGGTTGCTAAAGTTACGACATATATACATACTAATAATTTTAAGAAAAATGCCCCCCCTTGTCCAAGAGTAGCTCTATCGCTGAATATACGTACAAAGTATTATATACATCTCACTGGTTTGTTCTTAAAAAAATGTAGAATTCAATATTTCTTTTTCTCGTCTAGGTCTTTAAAATTAGGGTATAGCAAATTTAGAATTTGATACTATGAAAGAGGAAAGAGATGGTGGAAATTAAAAAAGATACTGGATGGGGCTTTAGTACCGTATAAGGAAATCTAAGTAATTTTTAATTAGTTATTTTGTGTATAATATGGGAACCATTAATTGAAAATGCCTTGAGGAAAGAAAAATTGGGATAAGAAAAATAAATTGCCGTGAATCTTGCCATTTGGGTGAAAAGAAGGGAAAAACCTTAGATACTTCTGAAATATAAATAAATGGTGTTCTCTCCTCTCACTTTCACAATGGACTCCACCATGAATTTAATGAGTATATTCTACCATGAATGTTAGAAAATGAAACACCATTCTCCTTGCTCTAAGAGTATCTAACTGTATTACTTGAAAACAAGATAAAAGCTAGAAGGAAAAGTCTTGGTGTGTAAGAAAGATTAGAGTTGGGGTTGGGGAAAGCTATTTTTTTACCTCCTAGGGGCTAGTTTCTTCATGTGAGAACTAAAAGGAAGCGCTTTTTCAATTTGTGATGTGCTTTATATTAGAATCTCATACCTTCTCCATCGTGGTTTTTTTTAATTATTATTTTTACATAAAAAAAAAAATACTCTCACAGAATAATTTTTTATGAGATCCATTTATCAATAATCAATTATAGGATGCTTCCTCTTGTTGTATCTGGCTTGAAGACCCGCCCTCTTTTCTTTTTGATCAGTTAGCTTTTGATGTAACTTCTGTTTTGGTTTAATGAATTTCTCGTTTTGGATTTAAAAAAGGAAAGTTGCTAAACATTAAAAAGAAAAAGAAAAAGAAAATTATAGAATGGTAAAGCGTTCAAGTAACTACTGCATCTGCTTTTTCACTGCGTAAGTTTTAAGTGATTTTTCTGTATGATGTTACTTAATTCCTTAACTTGTCCCATTTTCTAGTAGGTTAAGAATCATAAGCACCTCTTCTTTTGTAAAAATAAAAAAAAATAAAAATGAAGAAGAAGATGGGATAGGGCTCAGGGTTATGAGTTCTATCCATATGACCATAGAATGCCACTTTAGGCCAAGGATTGTTTGAAAGCAGTTTTCAATAGGCTATTTAGCAATTTGCAGAGATGCCTTGGTGAAATGGGGTATTTAGCTATTTAGCTAGCTTACCTCAGTTTGATTTTTCTGGCTTGTACTCTTTTCAGAACTGTTAGCACTTAGTCCCCTTTTCAATACGCTCATATTTAATAACCCAAAAGTCTACTGGGAAAGCCTTAGGCAAGAATATTTAATGAAATCAAATGAAGCATGATATCAGAACTAGCCTTAGCCCAATCACTAGCATATTCTAACTCTGCATAAGATTCCAACCAGCTCCTGCCTAGTTTAGCTGGTGCCAACACAAGATAAATGCCCCCAATTACACATACTTATGGACAACACACAAGAAGAAGATGGCCCAACCACGGGCCTTAGGAATTACTGCCTACTAATAGTTGGGTTTAAGGCCTAATCTATTAATGTTCTTAATTTATTTGATATGCTTTATGAAATGACAAAATTTAGCTACAAAATTAGTTGTAGTTTAAGGCTATAATCTTACTTAATAAAATAAATATTATTACATATTTTGAAAATCTAACCATTGGATTGTATATTCTTTACGCTCTTAATACACATGTCACATTTGTGTCAATTGAATATTATTTACTATATGATCTATAAGTTTATATTTTATGCATAATTTTAAACTACAAAAATATACAATTTAAACAATTTATTGATGACATAGCTATTGATCTTTAATTTTCTAGAAATTTTGCAAACATGGAGGATATAAAAAGAAGATATAATCCAATAGTGGATTTGTCAAAATTCACCTCCAATAAAAAGATATTGAGTAAAATTGTAGCCTTAAGTTTCAACTAATTTTGTAACTAAACTTTGTTCATTTTTTAAATCTTATTTTATTTTCCTCCTTGTTTTAGGGATTTAATTCATCTTCTTACTAGATTAGTAGAATTTTCATTGGTTAGAATTGTTTCCTTTTCTTGTTAGGATAATAAGTTTGGAACTCTATTTAAAGAACCTGGAGTTCAGTATTGTATACAGTTTGCTTCAGTAATCAAATTGATTGTTGGAGTTTTTCCTTCAATAGCTTGGTGTTGATTCCAGATAACCCTAGGTGTTGATTTCTAAAGGTTTTTTTTTTTCATTGTTGTTGTTTGATGCTGATACAAAGCAAGCCTAGGTACAATCCATAGGGTTTATTTTTTTATTTTTTGTGTTCTTGTTGAAGCCACAACATTAGCATTATTTGATTAGGCCCCAGGCCTTAAAGACATCCCACACATGTCCTCCTGGCCATCAATATATGAGAACCAAATCAAATAATAATGAACACGCCACATCATTATGATGTGTTTTATTTACTAATATTAAGTAATATTTTACAAACTTCTTAGTACTGATTACATAAATCTATAGTGCATATATAAATAAAATTAACTTTGCCAATTGAAAGCAAGCACAACTAAAAGTATGGCGGGCAGCCTAAAGCCGGATCCTCAAGGATTACCATCTGAGCTTTTCTGGGAAGTACTGCAAAAAGAAAAAAAAAAAACCAATTTTAGTAGAGAAAAAAAAGTGTTTAAAATTACCAAAGCACAGAATTTTGCACTGGTACACACCTTTTTTATGAGGGATTCATAGTATGGTTTAACTTTTTCAACGTCAATTCTAACGTTGCTCTTACTGTAGAGATCATATTTGCTGTTATTTTGTACAGTACAATAAAATCAGTATAGTTGTCACAATCAGCTGAACAAAAATTGAATAATTGGTGGGGAAAAACTCTGATGCTTACAATCCGCTCAATGAGAAATGAATAGTTGTTGGGGAAGAACACTAGTAAGAAAGTAAAAAATGTACAAATTAAACAGAAAAATGGAAGCTTACTTGAATGTTTGAACCCATTTCAGATTCTCTCTGTCCTCGTCATTCATTAGGTATTGATATGCTCCTTCCTTATGCAATGCTGCAAGATGGACAGATAAAACTCATTTTATTGCATAAAAACAATTTGAGAATATTAACTAATTTTCAAAATTACAGGAAAAGATAAAGAATAATACTTACGGTAAAATGAGTGATATCGGATAGTAAATAATGCAGCTGGAGGTAGAGTAGTTCCATTTGCCTTGGCCACCTAAGGATTTGGAAACAACATTAATTATTAGTATTATGATTGTTATTTTGGAATAACATATTGTGGAAATTTTAATATGAAAATCTTATTATAGATTTTTCATTAAAAATTCATTGAAGGTTCAGAGGATATACCATGTACATGTAATCGTCATGCCCCCATGACATCAGCACATTTTCTAGTCCACATCCTTCAGAGTAGATTCCAAGTATAGTGTTGTAGGCAGGATTGTTGTAATCTGGATTTTCCTTGAAATACTGCAATGCAAAAGATTCGAAGAAATTTCTTTCAGTTGATTGACTACATATTGTCATGTCAAACAAAATTAACTCATTTTTTTGAGAAGACCTTGTAATAAACAATCGATTCGTCAAAAGCACAACCAACAGGATGCGTATCTCCTGCAACATCAGAATTCATCATCAAATTGAAATGATTTGAAACAAGAGAAATATATTAACATTTATTTGGTCAAAGAACATTTCTTACCTGTAACAGCCCACTGGGGAAGCGATCCAAATTTAGAATGGAAAAGAACCTTTCCAAGATCTGAAAACCATGCAAGAATCAATTATGACGTTGTTTAATATACTGTTTTATGTAAACTTGAATATATAGGGCCTAGTGTGTGTAGTGATTATCTGATATTATGAATAAGAGCATAGAGCCACTAAGTTGAATAAATATATACAATTACACATTCAAAGAAGAACTTATATTTTGCATGTTAGTCTCAGAACAGAAACTAGGAATGTGCATGGGGTATTTACCATGAATAAGGGCGGTCAAGTGCAGCCAATCTTCATTAGGATAATCTTTTCTTATGGCTTCAGCTGACTGCAGCAAATGCTGAATCTGAGGTTCATCTATGTCAGGGTCACTTTCATCCACAAAGCTGTCAAGGAGTTCAATGGCTTCCCATATGGACATCTCTGCCTTGTTCAATTTTGCATACTCTTCCCTTGTCCTCTTTACCTGCATTTGCATTGAAAGTTTCATATATCAAATTGAATCCATGAAGTCCTAAGTGTTCATTTGGGACAAGCTGAAAATTTCAACTTATTTGTAATTTCAGATTATTTTTGCTATTATTCATGGATTCCACTACACTTTTTGTTTTTGGTATTATTCATAGGTATCTCTGTACTATTTAGTTAACTTTTCCCTCTATCTATAGTACTATCAGCAAAAAATTTTCAGTTTCAGTTAAATAAGTTGTTCTTAAATGGACACGATAGTTTAATATTTAAACGTTAACTTTTTGAAAGTGTACTTACAAAATCATATGTTTGGTTAATATGATTCAACCGATAGGTATTCTCCACAATGCTTAGCCTCACACTTGTTTCATAATCCCTACCACACATTTCGACACAATTCATTGAATGAGAAACTACACCATTTATGAAAAACACCTGATCTTATAAACAAAGATTGTGGAAGAAAATGTCAAAACCTGAATGACTGGCCAAAGGCATTGGATTCTGGCACAGTAAATCCATCTGATGCATCTTTTGGTATTGCATTCTCTGACGCTAAACATTTTCAAACAACAGAACACAAAAGTTAGACTCCAATTGAACTAAGCTTATAGACTTATAATAAAATAAAATTATTGACATTCATAGACAAAAGGAAGAAGGAAACAATAATCAAAGCAGTACCAAGCGCCTGGTTCTCAACAACAATCATCTTGTTTCCACTTAAAAACTTAGAACAAGGCAAGCAAAGCAAAGACAAATACCTTTGAAAGGCCCCAGTCAGATTTATAGGTAAATAATAAGTCCTCGACTGAAAATAGACCAGTCTTGGACTCCTCAACTGCAAATTTTCATTATCCTAGAGCCAGTTTATCCAAACAAACTTTACCTTAAAATAACTTGTTTCTGTAAGAGTATTGAATGGTCAATCATTATCTCCATTGTAGCCATGTAACCAAATTTCTAATGCTTTGGTTGTTTTGTTGCCAAAAACATGCATCGTTGTCATTTACAAAGAAAAGGGGAAAAATAAATGTGATAACGCATTGAGTCAGCTTCGTGGATAATCACATCCTATTTTTCGTAATGCAAAAAACTAGCCTAAGATATGGATGACAAGGCAATCCAGTCATGGCCAATTCCATGTTTTGCGTTCTGTTATGAGGATAAGGCTTAAAAAAATAAAAATCAACAACTGAGCTATGATATTTGTGTATGAATAGCCAAGAACCATCAACAAACTTCAGTTTTTTTTCCTCCATTGATAGGATTGGAACCTAAGAACCATGCTCACCAAGAGCAGATGATTATATTTTGCCATATAAACATGACCATGTGTGAGTTTCTATCTTGTATTGTATTTACCAGAAATAGCCAAGATATGTATGAGATGTATAATTACAATATATTAGTTTAGAAAGTATAATTCATTTTTCCTGCCATTGAGGACCAAGCCAAGATATTGGTTTCAAGAGAAAATTATGGGATTGGTTAATAAATCAAGGGATTGATTGCTAAAGTAAATCATGGAATTCAAGCAATCAATATGTTATTTTTATTCAAATGTCATGGACTTTGTATCCCATTATAAATATGAAATTCATCGTAATGTAAAATGTGAACGAGCCTTTTAAGTTGTAGCTCAATAAGCTTCTAAGGTAGTTCCGAACGATGTGTCCAGATTCAAATCCACTCCTTCCCAACTATTAAATAATTAAATTTTAAAAAAATAAAGGAGAATCTTTATATATATATATATATATATATATATATATATATATATAAAGGTGGAAAAAAAAGTCCATGAATTAACAATTTCGTTCAAGCATGCAGTGATGACTAATGACAAATTGTGTTCGAGACATTTGTATCTAGCTACATAGGCGAATCCTAACCTAACTCATTTAATAATCATTTCAAAACCCTTCTACCCTAACAGAACCCATCTATTAAGCGAGTGACACAACATGATCCACATAGGTCGCTTAATATACACAAACACTACTCATTTCAAATGTTTGATAAACTTGTATTGGGTTAACATTTAAATGACCCATTCCAAACCATTCAAAAAATAAGCCAAAGTGAATTTAAAATTCTTTTAAGGGTAAAATGCAAAACTGACCCTTTAACTTTCTTCGGATTTCATTTCAGTCCTCTAACTTTGCTTTTATTTATTTCAGTCCTCTAACTTTCAAGTTTATTCAATTAAGGCTTTTTCATCAACTTTTATTATATGTTGTGGTTAATTTTTCAATTTTACAAATTTTTCTTCAAATTTTTTAAATTAAAAAATTCAATTAATGATTAATGTAGAAATACTGAATAATTATATTGTATTTCTCATGAAAGAATATACATGAGTGCCTTTATATGTGAGGCATATGAGTGCAATACAAGTAAGAGTGTAGTACAAGAATGTGTTCTATATAAGAAATCTAGTTGGGCCTAAAGCCCGCAACACTATACACGTTAACAGCACCCCTCAAACTCAAGGTGGATGTAAGACCAACTTGAGGTTGTTAACCAAAGTACGAAGGCGTTCGTTAGGATGTGACGTGGTGAGATATCTGCAAGTTGATCTTTAGAGGAGACTGAGATCTGCTTGAGAACACCATGGACAAGATGATAACAGATAAAATGATAATTGATCTCGATGTGTTTAGTCTGTTTATGAAAAACATCATTATGAGCAATATGAATGACACTCTGGTTGTCACAATAAAGAAGAGTAATAAAGGATGTAGACACACCTAACTCTTTGAGAAGCCATCGCAGCCAAAGGAGCTCAAATGTGGTATCAACAAAGGTACAATATTCTGCTTCAGTACTGGAGCGGGCCACATGAGTTTGTATCTTGCTTCGCCAAGAAATTAGAGAAGAGCTAAGAAGAAAGCAGTAGCCCGTGGTGGACTTGCGATCAGTGGGATCTCCTGCCCAATCAGCATAAGAAAATGCACGGAGAATAAGAGGAGACTGAGCAGAGTAGTAAAGACCATGAAAGAAAGTGCCCTTTAGGTATCGAAGGATGCGCAGATCAACAGCATAGTGAATCGATCATGGAGCAGATAAATATTGGCTCACCTAATGAATAACATAGGAAATTTCTAGACGAGTGACAGTGAGATAAATGAGTTTATGTCTTGCTTCGCCAAGAAATCAGAGAAGAGCCAAGAAGAAAGCAATAGCCTGTGGTGGACCTGCGATCAGTGGGATCTCCTCCCTAATCAGCATAAGAAAATGCATAGAGAATAAGAGAAGACTGAGCAGAGTAGAAAAGACCATGAAAGAGAGTGCCCTTTAGGTATCGAAGAATGCGTAGATCAACAGCATAGTGAATTAATCATGCAGCAGAAAAATATTGGCTCACTTGGTGAACAACATAGGAAATGTCTAGATGAGTGATAGTGAGATAAACTAGGCTGCTAACCAAGTGTATGTAAAGAAAGGGATTAGACAATGGTTTCCCCCCTGAGGGAGTCAGATTCGTATTAAGCTTAATTGGAGTGTCAATAGTCTTGCTATTAGTGAGTCCAGCTCGAGACAACAGCTCAGAGGCATACTTGGCTTGAGTAATATAAAGTCCATCTGTATAACTAGTGATTTTAAGACCCAAGAAGTAGCTGAGATGTCCAAGATCTTTCATCTCAAACTGTTGACTGAGAAAATCCTTGAGTTCTTGAATGCTACTTAGGTCGTCACCAATTATGATCATATCATTCACATACATGAGAAGTAAAATAGTGCATTTGTTAGTACGACGAAGAAATAAGGCAGAATCATAATGATTGGCCATGTAACCAAAGCGAGAGATAGTAGAACTAAATTTGGCAAACCAAGCTTGTGGAGCTTGTTTAAGGCCATTAAGTGCACGTCGAAGGTGACAAACCTTGTTTAATTCAACAGAGAGACCAGGAGGAGCTTGCATATAAACTTCTTCACTTAAATCCCCATTAAGGAATGCATTTTTGACATCCATCTAAAAAAGGTCTTATTTACTGGCAGTGGTAACAGCTAAAAGGGCAGAAAAGATGAGGTACCAGCAACCGAAACAAAGGTCTCTTCATAATCAATCCCATACTCTTGTGTAAAACCTTTTGCAACAAGATGAGCTTTGTAGCGCTCAATGGACCCATCAGAGTGAGTCTTAATCTTGTAGATCTGCTTACAATCAGCCACAGATTTCCCAAAGGGGAGTGTTACCAAATTCTAAGTATGATTTTTAGATAATGCATCAAGTTCCTCTTTTATTGCAATCTGCCATAAAGGGTCAGTGGAAGCCTCATGATAGGTGTAAGGCTCATGCAGTGTAGCAAGGGTAGTGTAACAATGATAATTAAGTAAATGTGCAGGAATAGATCTTACCCGAGTTGATTAACTAGGTGGAATGTCTTGTGCAAGAGTTTTAGGCAGAGCAAGAGCAGAGGACCCAAGCTCAGGGTTGGGACTAGGTAGCTCGTCTTCGACCTGTTCATCTTCCACCTGTTCATTAAAGTGTAAACTAGGAAAGGGATTAATGATATCTAGTGGTTGGACAAAGAACTCTTTAGGAGAATCAGGATCAACTGGAGGAGGACTAGGAGCAGTTACAGAAGGAATATGTGCCTCATCTAGAAAAAGATCTAAGACAGAGGAGGAAGATAGGGAGGCACGGAAGTGAGAGAGCTCGACAAAGAGGCGATGTTCCTAAAAGACAACATTGTGGGAAATATGAAGACGATGAGAAATAGGATCATAACACCAATACCCCTTTTGAGTTTTGTCATAGCTAAGAAAATAACAAAACCTTGACCGAGGCTTAAGTTTGTTATGCTCATATGGATGTAGAAGAACGAAACAAGCAAAATCGAAGGAGCGAAGGTGATGATAATCTAGAGATAACCCAAAAAGGCGCTCATATGGAGTTTGATTTTGGATGATAGGATTGGGAATACGATTAATAGCATAAACAACATGAAGTGTAGCTTCGCCCCAAAGAAGAGCAAGAACTTTGGCTGAGAGAAGGAGAGTACGAACAGTGTTAAGAATATGACGAAGTTTTCGTTTGGTTTTATTATTTTGTTGAGAGGTACCTAGACAAGTTAGTTGATAAATAGTGCCATAGGAATGAAAAATAGCTTGGAAAGCATATTGAGTGTATTCAAGAGCATTATCAGATTGAAAAATTTTGATGCGTTTGGAAAACTGAGTTTCAACCATTTTTGCAAAATCACAATATACTTGCAATAATTCAGAACGATGTTTCATATTAAAAATCCAGTTATAGCAAGAGTAATCATCAACAAAGACAACAAAATATTGAGATCCACCAATACTAGAGACAGAGGAAGGCCCCCATACATAAGAATGAATAAGGTCAGAGATATTAGTGGATATTGATTCACTAGTATTGAAAGACAAAGCTGGTTCTTTTTCTAATTGACATGAAACACAATCAAAGTTTTCTGTAGACATTAAACTTAGCAAACCTCTAGAAGCCAATTGTTGTACTTGAAAGGAAAATGAGTGACCAAGTAGAGCATGCTAAAGTGCGAGAGAAGGAATAGAAGAAACTGCAGCAGTTGCGGCAATAGAAATAGGAGCTGATAGGCCAAAAACGTATTTACCCATTATGATGGATTAATTAATTAGTAAGCCAGGTTTAATTAATTAACCAATTAAATATGCAAAAGCATGGTAGCACAAACAAATCACCAATAAACTAAAGTGCAGCGGAAAATAAATTTGACACGGTGATTTGTTTACGAATGGAGAAAACCTACATGGCAAAAATCCTACTGGGTAATTTTAAGATCACTACTCTCGAGAATCTACTATTATCACAATAAGCGATTACAAGTAAAGTAATCCTAGTACCTTATACTAACCTACAGTTGAACCCTTACTCCAATACCCAATTGGACATGTTCTATAGTGACAATCTCTCATTTTCAATGCACAGCTCCTAGTACGTGATTAACCAATTGTGCGGATCTTAGTACGCGACTTCAATCACCAACTTGAAAAAGATGTTGGCTGCAAAGTTCTTCAATTCATTCTCATAATGAAGAACAAGAAGATGCTTAGTTACAAAACCCTACGGTGCAAAGACACAGCAGCTTCTTCACAAAGAGATGAACTAGGGCAAAATTTATTTCCGGTCACAAATTGATTGAATAGACTTTTCTCAATGCTTGTGCAACTTGTGTCTACGTTTACGGCCCTTAAAATAATCATTTTATATGTTTAGGGTTGTGAGAAAAGAAGGCCCAAAGACATATCCAGCGACTAGAATCAAAACAGTACTGAAAAACTATTTTTCTTAAATTTCGACAACTAAAGGTGTTGAGGTGTTGTCGAACAGCTGTCGAGCCACGGAGCTAGAACAACCTCTTAAAGCTCGATAGATGCAGCTGTCGAGTCAGCTGTCGAGTCAGCTGTCGAGTCAGCTGTCGAGTCAGCTGTCGAGCTTTAATGAAGAGCACTTCTTAGCTTGTTTGTTGGACAGTCTTGCATGGTTTTAATACTTGATCTTGAAACAAGATTTCTTGAAGCAAGATTTCTTGAAGCATTAAACTCATCCTAGATTTATCCAAATACAAGTAAAGTGCGTTTTGTCAAAGGATTAGTCAATTATATAAAAGAATGACATATGTTCATATTAAGTGAACCACATATGTCCTAACAATCTCTCTCTTTGGCAATCCGTGACAAAACCACAACAAACAAATGAACATATGAGAGAAGTCATAAATCACTCAACTCATATTCACTTGTTGAATACAATAAAATCTATCCTAATATAAACTCTTGAAAAACTTTGCAAGAAAAGAGTTTATGACAAGTAGACTTTGACAACCTGTATTTCTGAAACACTTAAACAAAACTCATCAAGGTATCTTAGTGTGAAACAAAAATAAAAGATTGCATACAAAAATAAGAATCATGTGTAAAAGAGAGAAAAGAAATAACACATGTGGAGATAGGTGAATAAAACATACATCATATATATATATATATATATATATATATATATATATACCACTTGATAAACATCATGTATATAAAAATGGTCACAAGACTTAGGTACAAGAACAGTATATCTCTAATCAAGAAAGAAAAGAAAAGATATATGTAATCCTTACTACATCCCTCAAAAAAACAAATTCTCCCCCTAACAAAAATCCCTATATCCTAACTCTCTCCTTAAGAATGACTACTCTCATATCCATCCAAAACTATTCTCTCTTTTTGTCATGAGTGACAAAGGGTAAGAGTGTCAAGTAGACATCTCATCAGAACTAGAAGAGTTAGCATCTCCATCCTCATCATCATCATCGCCGGAACCATCATCAAGCATCTTGGATGCCTCGGGAGGAGGAGAAGGAGATTCCACAAAGCTACCAAGGCGAGTTTGCTATCTAGCAATGTGGCTAACACGAATGTTCACCTGATATAACTCAGTAGAAAGTGTATCAAGGCGAGCATCCATGCGCTGAAGCTGCGCCATGATCGCATCCAAGGTCACACCTCCGGCTGAAAAAGAGGGAATGGAGGTAGAAGGAGCCGAAGGATTGGGAGGAGCTATCGAACCGGAGCCGCCTCGCATGAAACTGCACCTTTCTTCGTTTAACGGTAGTGTAGTCAATGGCACATATAAAGGAGAAGTGGTCAAAAAAGGGAAAAGGAACAAAAAATCGGTGTGAGATTCGCATGATAGCAGAAGGAAAGATGAGCTTATCAAGAGTAGCCGTATCCCTATAAACATCTATGATAGAAAAGATAAAATGTGATGAAAAATCTATGGAAAGATCCTCAAGAAAGGACAACAAAAATCGAGCATGAAGCTCTGTGAAAGAGTTGTAGTGAGAGAGAGGATACAACACAAATGTTATGACCATGTTTAGGAATCTAGGACCTTTAGCAAAAGGTCGACATGATGTAGACTGATGCTCACCCCAATCAGCTAGGTGCTCACAGAAGGCCATGATCATCTCATCTTTGGACATAGTTTGTAGACTCTAATAACCAGGGTAGTCAGGATGTGCAACCCTCAGAACATGAAGCACATCGGATACCAACTCAAGTGTGACCACATGCACGTACCTCGAACGCGAGTATGAAAAAGAGGTACTGAAGTATCAGTTCCATGCATATTGGAGAATGGAGTAGAACTCTTAAATGAGCATGGAAGGACATGTGACCCGGACGTCACACAGTGACTCTCTTTCCCATTTGTGAATGACATCGGGAAGGTTAGTGTCAGTAAAGTCCGACAAAACAACTTGGCATTCCGAATGAATACCTCATTTAGAGAAGTTCTCCAAGAAGTCGTTTTGGGCTTTCTTATCACGAACCCGAGTAGATGAAGGAGTAGGATCAGAAGACGAAGAGGCCTTCGAACGCAGAGGGTTCTGGACTGAAATAGACTTATGTTTTGGTGCCATTGATGCACTAATGTAAACTAGAGAGAGGGAAGGAAGAAAGAAACACTTAGAAAAGTTCCAACACAGTTCAAATATAGCAAGTATAATGAAAGAAAAGAACGTATGCACGAAAAACGTATGAACATTTGACATGCCATATAAAAGACATCATGGGCTCCGCCCAATCCAATCCTACCAGCACACAATTAATTCGCACACATCTAAATGCATGATAATACCGTTAATGTGCTTATGAAATGCAATGTATGAGATTTGAAACTCATCTAGGCAAAAACCCATCCCAAATTTTCACAAAACTCACCAATTTTGAAAAACTCCAAAATTTTTCCAAAAAAAAAAAAAAAACAAAAACCTACGTTTCAAAACATGAAATGCATGTAGAATGAAAGATAAGAGGCTTACCAAGAGAAGAAAATCTAGAAAAATCTTGAAGAAACCTTAAGGAAAGAGTTTGAGTGAGAGATCGAGAGAAATCAAAGCTATCGAGAGAGAGATCGAGAGAAATGATGGCTGGATCACACAGAACCTATATATAGAACCTCAGTAAATCTCGACAGATGAAGGTGTTGAGAGGTGTCGAGATAGGTGTTGAGATTGGTGTCGAGAGAACCATGCGTCGACAGATGCAGCTGTCGAGGAAGTGTTGAGGAACCAAATAGCAGACACTCACAAAAGAAGCTCTATCGATCCAGATGGTATCGAGAAGCTATCAAGAGGTCAGGAGGTTTCTTGATCGATCTAGAAGCTATCGAGATTGCGATAAGATGCAATTGAAGAGCTCGACAGATAAACCAAGTATTGAGAGGTGTCGATAAGGTATCAAGATGGCTTAAAAAAAATTTCAAGAAGGGGAAAAACACAAATATGTATGCAATCAAATATGCAACTCAGCCAATGATCCAATCAACATTTTGAACTCTCAAAATCATCTTTCAACAACAAAGAGTTAAGCATATGTCTCTCAAAAACACACACACACACACACACACACACACACACACACACTAAATAAGTCTAACAAATTTTATATTTCAAAAATAAATTAAGACAGTTTAGTGAGCATACATCAACACATGTTAACCTTGTGATGACCAAATCACATTACACCTGCACATGTATCAAAAGTAGTAAAGAATATTGCATGTTGTGTGTGAAAAACATTGCAAGTTACATAAGTGTTTCAATGTTATGATGATTTGAGATATGAGAAAATCTTTAACTCACACACAATCATAACTGTTTGATGGGGACCATCACTTTCGAGGTACATCCTATAACTCCCACATCTCCTAGAAAACACACTTGCAATCATATTCAAAGCATTTTGATTTTTTTGCTTTTATTTTCTTTGCATATTTTCTTTTTATTAAGATAACGATACATGGGTATACAAAGGAAAGAAAAGAATTACCCAATTATGTTAAGCTTTTTGACATTGCACTTTTGTTATGCTGAAGCATACATATGTCATTATCATGATTGGCAGGTAACAATGGTGAGATAATTATTTATACCTTTCTCTTAGGATTTTCTAGTCCTTCCCGTCAAAAAGAGTGATACGAATGTTAAGTACAAGAGATCACTTAACCTTACTCATCACAAACAAAGAGCCACAAAACTCACTTGCATAGTTGTGCATAGAGATGTTCATCTAAGCTACAAACGATACAAAGTTTAAAAAACTTTGTCTTAATAGCCATTCCAAGGTTCATAAGAACCGATGTACATAAAACACACAATGTTTTTGTATTTTTCTGATTTTCATTTTTTTTTAAAACAAAACAAAATAACTAAAAATGAAAAACTAATAAACAAAAACATGTAAAGCAAAACAAAACAATGCATAAAAGCTAGACTGACTCAAAACATTAAAGTAAAACACACAAGAAATGTAAAAACCAAAAAAAAAGAGAAAAAGTGATTAAATCACTTGGAACCCTTTTTCCTTCCACACCTTGAAAGAACCTTTCCTTTTTGCTAACCCTTGAACTGGTGGTGAGGGGGAAGAATTGATACCATTCAAGTTCGAAAGGAACATGAGGGCATTAAGAAGATCTCTGAGAGGAGCAAACGAGGATGGAAACTGATTCTGGTTTCTCGAGGCCAACATGTTATTCCTATTTTGAGTGGCTAACTACTTATAGCAATTTGGTCGAGTATGACCAGCTGCTTTACAGTGATGACAAAGATGCTGGTTCTTTTGTTTAGGCCTTTAAGAGTTACCCTTCTCAGCCTTAAGGTTTTTAACTTCCTTCTTATCATGCTTAGGGGGTGCTTCTAAGATAGATTTACCCTTGTTTTTATTCTCACTAGCTGATTCAGTTTTAACATTAGTGGTCTTAATTTCAATATTATTGCTAGGAGGAACAAAAATAGTAGCACTAGAAGAAGAAATATTAGATGAAGAGAAATCATACCCTAAACCTGTTCGATTTGAAGCAGATTTTTGAAAGCTGAGCATTTCATCAAGCTTAGCACTTAAAGTCCTTTCCAACTGAGCTCTGACTTGAAATAGTTCTGCCTCAAGCTTCTTAGTCTTCTTCGCCAAGAAGTTATTTTTAAACCTTAGTGCTCCAATAGTTTGATTTGCTTCATCAAACTTTGTGGAAAGCTCTTCACGTTCAAGCTCCACATCACTAAGCTTTTTTCTGAGACCTTGTATAACTTAGTATAGGTTGTGTGAATGTCATCTTAATCATCCATCTTCTCAAACTTGGCTTCCACCAATTCCTTTTCTTCATCCACATCTTTAACAATTCCTTCAGTAGGATTAACTGTGGCAGTGAAGGAATTCAAGATTCCGTCATCCTCATTGTCGGAATCATCTTCAGGCTCAGTGTCGCTTAGCGTAACCGCAAGTGCCTTGCTTTTTCCAATCGTCTTGAGATATGTTGGGCATTCCTATTTCATGTGTCTGAAGCCTTGGCACCCAAAGCACTTAGGTCCTGTAGGAACAGTGTGCTGACCGTCTTCCCTTGCATCTTTCTTCCCTTTGTCTTGGCCCTTGAACTGAGAAGAATTGGATTGCCTATGGTTCTTGTTGAAGCCTTTTCCATTGGCATTCTTCATAAACTTCTTGAATTGCCTGGTGATGTAGGACTTCATCTTAGAATTTTCATTGTCTGAAGACTCTTCTGTCTCACTACTCTTGGCCTTCAGGGCCATACTCTTGCTTTTGCTCGTCTTTTGGATTCTAGACAAGCCCAACTCATAGGTCTGTAGATTTCCAACTAGCTCTATTAAAGGAATTTTAGCAATATCCTTTGATTCCTCAATAGCGGTGATCTTGGCATAAAATCTTTCGGGCAGAGGTTTGAGCACTTTTCTCACAATCTTGGGTTCTGAGATAGTTTCTTCAAGATTAAAGGCAGAGTTTACTATGTCTTTGAGTTTTGCATAGAACTCATCAAATGACTCATTCTCATCCATTTTTATCCCTTCGAAGCTTGTAGTGAGCCTCTAAAGTTTCGAATCCTTGACAGCCTTTGTTCCCTCATAGGTTGTCTAGAGGATAGTCCATGCTTTCTTTGTAGTTTCAGTAGAGGTTATCTTCTTGAATTCCTCATTTGTGACTGCACTGACCAACGCATTCAATGCCTTGCTGTTAAAGTTTGCCACCTTGATCTTTGCCTTATCCCAATTGGCCGGCGCTTCCTTTGGCTTGGTCTAGCCAATCTTTACAGTTTACCACACCTTCTCATCTAGAGACTACAAAAAAGCTCTCATGCGTACCTTCTAGTATGCATAGTTAGTCCCATCAAATAAAGGAGGGATAATAAGAGATTGTCCTCTATCCATGACAAATAGGGGTCAATGGATCATACATAAGGATTAAGCCCTAATCAGAGTGTGCCTACTCTGATACCACTTGATAGGCCAAAAACATATTGACCCCTTGTGATGGATTAATTAATTAGTTAGCCAAGTTTAATTAATTAACCAATTTAACATGCAAACACATGGTAGCACAAATAAATCACCAATAAACTAAAGTGCAGTGGAAAATAAATTTGACACGGTGATTTGTTTACAAATGGGGAAAACCTACACGGCAAAAGCCCACCTAGGTGATTTTAAGATCATCACTCTCGAGAATCTACTATTATCACAACAAGCGGTTATAAGTAAATGAATCCCAGTACCTTATTCCAACCTACTGTTGAACCCTTACCTCAATACCTAATTGGACTTGTTCTATAGTAACAATCTTTCCTGTTCAATGCACAGTTCTCAGTACGTGACTAACCAATTTGCGCAGATCCCAGTGCGCGACTTCAATCACCAACTTGAGAAAGATGTTGACTGCAAAGTTCTTCAGTTCATCCTCACAATGAAGAACAAGAAGATGCTTGGTTTCAAAACCCTACGGTGCAAAGACACAGCATCTTCTTCACAAAGAGATGAATTAGGGCAAACTTTGTTTCTGATCACAAATTGTTTGAACAAACTTTTCTTAGTGCTTGTGCAACTTGTGTCTATGTTTACGACCCTTAAAATAATCCTTTTATATGTCTAGGGTTGTAAGAAAAGAAGGCCTAAAGACATATCCACGGATTAGAGTCAAAATAGTACTGAAAAACTGTTTTCCTTAAATCTCAACAGCTAGAGGTGTCGAGGTGCTGTCGAACAGCTGTCGAGTCACAGGACATGGCTTTAACACTTGATCTTGAAACAAGATTTCTTGAAGCATTAAACTCATCCTAGATTTACCCAAATACAAGTAAAGTGGATTTTGTCAAAGAATTAGCCAATTACATAAAAGAATGAAATATGTTCATATTAAGTGAACCACATATGTCCTAACAGGAGCAACAAGTGTAAGACGAAGGTTGTCCACGAGAAACATGTGCCCAACTCTGGGATCGGTTCTAAGCTCCTGTCCCATCCTTGAATCTTGCACAATACAGTCGGAATAATCAAAGATAATGCGATAAACCAAATCAGCTAATTGTCTCACAGAAAATAAATTGTAAAAAAGGTCAGGAACATTAAAGACCCTGAGAATCGAGAGGTTGGAGGTTGAAACAGAACCTATATTATGACCAGACATTATGGAACCATTTGCTGTGTGAATATTAAGATGGTGTGGTGCAGGTTTAAATTCAGAAAATAAGGATGAGTGAGGTGTCATGTGATTGCAACAAATAGAATCTATAAGCCAAGAGGACGGAGACATACTAGATAAAGCTGAGAGAGAAGAGGAATAAGATGCATTACCAATCATACGAATGACATTAGCGATGACGTTTTTGAGGTCATCTGTTTGACATGGTGAAAGTGTGACCTGAAGACTTAGACTGTGTAGAGACGGGAGCCATTGGTTGGACACTCTCAGTGTTAGCAACAGTAGCAGCAGAAATTAAAACAATTGATTTGTTGTGATGATAGCAAGCCTCAATATTGTGGCCAAAACATTTGCAAAAATTGCAAAAATGTTTGCTGGATTGTCGACGATGATTATTGCAACAAAAAGAAGACTTGTCCTTATTCTTCATTTAGAAGCAAAATATGCAAAAAATGGATTGCAAAAATGAAATTTACGTGAAAAAACTAGATAAGGAGCACTTGGACTACAAAAAGTCAACTCTAGAGAGAAGTCAACGGTTAAAGTCAACAATGGTCAACGGTCTAGTCAATATGGGTCAACGGTTCGGTCAACAATGATGTTAGCTGATGTGGCAGGTGACGTTAGCAGGTGAAGGGACGATGACGTCAACTAGGGTCTGACGTGGCAGTGATGACGTCATTAATAACGTCAACAAGAACAGAGGCCGGCGTGTGAGGTGCGTGACTGAGGTGCAGCTTCTTTGGGCGACGCATGAGGGCTCGTGTAAGCTCCAATGACTGTGAGACTTCTACGATTGAGTAGATCAAGGCGAGACAATCACTGTGGTACTTGCAAAATACTTATCGGAGCAAGATGCACCACATAGATGGTAAGTGCAGTGATCTGTGTGGTACGGGACTCCTCAACTACGGTGGCTATAGGTCTAGAACCCAAAGACAACGACTGGAAGACATCAGAGGTTCTACGGCGAAAAGATGCGGCGGCTGCTGTGATGGCGGAAGCGATGTTGAGAATAGAGTAACACCAATAAAGACAAGACTGCTAAGAAAAGGTTAGAAGAGTGACTCTGATACCATGTAGAAATATTGAATAATTATATTGTATTTCTCATGAAAGAATATACATGAGTGCCTTTATATAGGAGACATATGAGTGCAGTACAAGTAGAGAGTGTAGTATAAGAATGTGTGCTATAAAAGTAATATAGTTGGGCTTAAAGCCCACAACACTATACACGTTAAGAATTGAAAAGTATTTTCCAGATTTTTTTTTTCAAAATTTTTTAACAAAAGTTAACTGAAAGACCTTAATTGAATAAATTTGAAATTTAGAGGACTGAAATGAACAAAAGCAAAGTTAGAGGACTGAAATGAAATTTGAAGAATTTTAGAAGGTTAGTTTTGCATTTTAGTCTTCTTTTAATTACAATGTTCTATAGAGAAAATTAAAATTTATATTAAATAAAAATGACATTTATTTATATGAATGGAGCCATTTTGGATCGATTTTAGGTTAAGAAAATTAACACAAAATTGACTTACTTAATAATTAAGTCAAAAAGGATTCGCTACAAGCATTCTCTCTTTTCAAAAACTCTCTTGCAGTTCCATTCTTACAAAGCTACAGTTTACTGACCCTTATAATGTTTTAGCTTGGATCCAAGGACTAGTTAAAATTCAAATATCCTTCGAAAAATTTAAGCCCCTTTTCTTTTTAAATTCCAAAATCACTCTTGTTTTAAAGTTTATGCTTGTTTTTATTTGTAGAATTAGGTTAGGATTTTGTTTGATCACTTAGAATGAAAAAGATGTAGAATTAGAGTTTCATTTGGTCAGGATGCGTACACAGGCCCCACAATTGCGTATGTATGTTCAATGTATGTTTATGGAACAACAGGCCATGTGTATTCCTCTCTGCAATCATAACTATTTCAAACCCACTTTAGGCTAAGCACCCACTATGTATAATCTTTCTTGAAGCTTTTTTTTAGTGGTGTTATTTTGTAAAAAGAAATTGCGTTATTTTATTTTATTTTATATATAATTTTCATTTTGAAATCTAATTTATAAGTGAATAAAATATTTTAAAAATTTACAGGAAAATGGTCTTATTTTTTAGGCAATGTTTTAGTGGAAGTTAGAGTTACATTTTTATCGGACTGTCTTTCAGTTTTGTCTCTGTTTAAAAAGGCATTTTTTAACCCAAAAAAAAAAAAAAAATGAGGAAGGATAAAGTAATTGGAAAATTTACAGGAAAGTAAAGTAATTGGAAAAAAAAATTTTTCTACAGGAAAGTGTTTATATCTTTTGAGACAATGGAAAACAATCTTTACTTTTTATGTTGGGAGTTAGAAAATAAGGAAAACTATCTTTACATTTTCCATTGAAACCGGACTGCCCTTTATTTTTGTCTCTACTTAAAAGGGCATTTTTGAACCCAAAAAAAAAAAAAAAAAAGAGGAATCCAAATAGGAGAAGATATTATTATTTAAGAGACTTTCCTTGTTTGGATTTCTAATTTTTTTTTGTTCAAAAATGTTCTTTTAAGTAGAGACAAAACTAAATGACAGTCTAGTAAAAATGTAATTGTAACTCCTACTAAAACATTGCCTCAAAAATAGGACCATTTTTCTGTAAAAAATAGATACTATTATTTAAGGGGCTTCCCCTCTTTGGATTCTTCATTATTTTTTGTTCAAAAATTCCCTTTTAAGTAGAGACAAAATTAAATGACAGTCCGGTAAAAATGCAACTCTAACTCTCACTAAAATATTGCCTTAAAAATAGGATCACTTTCCTATAAATTTTCAAACTACTTTATCCGCTTATAAATTAGATTTTCAAAATAAAAATTATATATAAAATAAAATAAAAAACGTAATTTTTTTTTTCTACAAAATAAGATCATTACAAAAACGCTTCATCTCTTATTAATTTCCAAATTACTTTATCCATCAAATTGCACGCACTTTGCGCATGTGATGAAGCTAGTAGATAATAATAAAAGTTGAGAGAAAGTTGATTCATACAATTAAGGAGGTGATGCCATATAAAAAAAAAAAGCCTATCTAAAATTCAGACATGTTTAAGTTAAAAAACGATAAATTACAATATTTCATAATGCTAAAACACCGTTTAAAACCTCTTATTATAAATAAAAAAATTAACCAATTAAAATTAGACGTGGATGGAGGACGTTTCTCCACACCTCTATTCTTTATTGTTAATTGCCCGTTGTTAATTTTTTTTTTCAATGAAATTCGAGTTTGGATTCTTAAAATATATATATATATATATATATATATATAGATGTGCACCAAGATAGAAATAGAGAGAGAGAGAGAGAGAGCGAGAGGTGATGAGGACACGGAGAGTAACAGAGAAAAAGAGAGGTGATGAAATCAAAAAGCTTCAACAAAACGATTTTGCAAACCCAAAACACGGTTTACCGCAAAACAAAACCCAATTCTCTTCTAAAATCTAAAATTAAAACCCGTAATTCCTCTTTTTTCTCAGGAACCCAAAAATCAAAACCATCTCCTTCCCCCAAAATCAAAATCCAAAACTTAGCTGAGAAAGAAGTAAGCGATCAGAGGTGCCATTCTCACTCAGTCCCTGATTCCCTCACACAACGACCACCAATTCATCATACCAACTCAACCTCAACCTTACTATTACTACAGAAGAAAACCCTAAACAAACCCTAGACCACCAGATCGCCTCGGAGAAGAAGAAGAGGAAGAACCAACCGATGAGGCTTCCGATCAGCCTTTTGTAACCACCGTCGATTCCGATGCGAAGTACGGCAAGGATTCGAAGAGCATTGTATCCGCTGCCTGTAGCAGGGGATATTGTTAATGTGGATCTGGCTTCCAATCGTTTCACTCCACGTTTATCATGTACAAATTTAGGTTTTTATTTTTAACTCTCTCTTGGATTCAGTTGTAGATTTAATTTGTCATTCATTGATTTCAATTTCGATCTGTGTAATAAAAAATTAATGGGTTTTTATTTAGCTTTTCTTTTTTTGGGTTTGTAGGTGGAAAGGCAAATAATTGGAATTTCTGTTCTTAATTTAAATTTCTTGGGTTTTGTTTTGTTGATTGTTGTTTTCTGGTTAGAACTTTTTTTACCCTGTTTGGTAGATTTTTGTTAGATTTAGTATCTGTTTGCACCTGAAATTGTTGATTATTGTTTTTTGGTTAGAAAATTTTTTCCCCTGTTTGGTAGATTTTTGTTAGATTTTGTTCCTTTTTGCACCTGAAATTTGAATTCATTTAATTGTAGCATAAAAAACGGTTAAGAATTACGCACCAATTTCTTTTCTTCATACCCTTTTCTTATTTACCTAATTTTCTGTTTTATTTCAGATTATGAGAGATTTATTTTTTCTGTATATAGGTTATGGTTTTATAATCTCTGAGCATCCTAAGGCTCTTATATCAACATGAATTGCAAGTGTTGTAATATATGTGATTCTAATTTTGAACTCAATTGTAAGTGTAGATTGCAATTCATTTGCCTCTATTAGATTGCCGCTCTGTTCAGTGCAGTCTTATTTTGGGAATACAAGATTGATGAAAATTGAGAATGCTATGAGTGTAATATCTGTTGAATGCTATTTACAGGGAGCTGAGTGTAATATCTGTTGCTGTTTCTGTATTGTATGTCCGTGGGCTGTATTTATTTTGTTGCATATTTTGTTTTCTGCAAAACAAGTCTTTGTTCCCCTGTATTTTTTCTTACAGGGTTGTTATGTGTTTTTACATGTATTTCCCTTTTATCAAATAAAATTTCTATCTTTATCTCAAAAAAGAAAAAACAAAAAAAAAACAAAAAAAAAAAGAAAAAAACAAAAAGAAAACTTTGTAAATACTGCTGACTGCAATTTGTTGGCATCGTTTGGTTTTGTTGAACGCCTCACGGGTAGTTAGCATATCTTCTCAAACTTTCGAATGTCATTTATCTGAATCACTAATTTAATTTTTTCCCTGCCAGAAAAGTTACTGGGTTCTCTAATAGGAGAATTATTGTTGGGTTCTCTACTATAAAATGAAAGGTATGATAGGCTAAATTTTCCTCTTTATTTCATTGTTCAATGAAATCTCTTTTCAGTCTGCAATTGCTTTGATTTAGAACAAAGATTTCCTTAACAGCAACACAAATAAAACTATAAGTGCAAACGTTCTCTGGTAAAAGAAAATCTTAGAAAAGGAGATTTTAAGAACTTGACTGGAACTTTAAATAGATGGGTACATTTACGGTTTTACTATTAAGGTAGAAAATGTTGGAGGAACTATTGTTGGGAGAAAGGAAGGAATTGATCAAATGGGAAGTAAAACCAAACTTCAAAACATAGATTTATGACAAAGAACAAAAAATTCAAAAACAAGAACAAAATGAAGATTATCAAATTAACACAGTTAAACTATTATTTTCAAATTAAGCATATGGGCCACCGTCAAAATGAAGATTATTTATTATGTGACTAATTAGTTAAGGTGAGGGAAGAGTACAAGAAATCAAAATGAAAACTTACTAGGAGAAGAAAGAGCCGCCAGTTGTTGGCATTTAAGGGCCTCTATCCCTCTCTTTTTCTTATGTTTTTTGCACATATGTTCTTTCTGTATTCTTTCTCTTTCTTTGATTTCTTTCCCATATTTTTTATAGCTATTTTTTTTTTTCTTTTGGCTAAATTTTAGTTGACTGTAGATTTTATTTTTAATTCTTTTGCTAAATGTTTTTCAATTGCAGATTTCTTTTATAGGATCTAACAGTAGATTGGTCATGAATAAATGTGCCATTTTATTGGGTTTGGGATGGTATAGTGATCTGGCTTAAATAGTAGAATTATTAAAAAAGAAAATCCAAATAGTAAGGCAATGTGCTAACTTTGGCAATCATGCGTTGTCTTCACTTCTTTCAATAGTTACATGCTAAGGGTTGTGATTGCCTCAACAACTATCTTTGGTTCACAACCCCCAATGCCTAAGGAAGCATTAACTCAGGCGTTCCAAGTAGACGATGTTGTTGTCAATAGCATAAAATCCAAATTTGGTTCTTAAGCCATGGCCTTCCTGATAAGGTCCCTTAGATTTGAAGATTGTGTGATAATACTTTTGAGATTACCTGCCTCCCTTTGTTGGGCTGTGTTATTCAGGTTATCAGTGTATGTTGTTTTGATTATCGATTGATTTTATAAAAAATTGTTATTGTTATTGATTGATGTTGTGATACCTATGTTATTATGTTTATTGATGAATTTTATGATAAATGTTTTCACCTGTGAGTTGAAGTATTGTGTTCTAAATCACACAATCGAATCTTCCTCATTGTAAAAAAAATACCTTCAAGAATATACCTCTGAATTCAAATACAATAATTTAAAAGTGTCCTGTATCAAACCCCACATACAATGACAGCAAATTGTCACGGAGTATTTATAGCTCAAATTAATTTCCATTTAGTTTCATTTTATGTGGAGAGTAATGATTCAAATTGGCTTTAATGGTTTCTCTCAAAAAAATAAAAAATAAATAGTCTCCTATGGCATTATTTATTTATTTTGTATATTAAGGTATATTTTTATACTTTTTGGTATCATTTTGTTATATAGCATTGGAGTATTTTTTGTTAAGATAGAAGTGGGATTAATTTTGATTGTGTACGAAATTTGTGTGGACTTTCTTAGTGACTTCTCCTCCACTATAGCGTTATGTACATTTTTTGTATGTACCCTTTGTCTGTCTGGTTAGAAGCCTTTTATTCTGGTTTTTCTTGGGTTTGAAAGGTGGTTTGGTTTGGTAACAGACACATTGTTAATTGGCTTATAGCATGCATCTTAGAGTTTGATAGGCTTCGTATTTTGGATGATGTATGTCAGATTGTTGGGCTCTTCTACTTTAATGAAGATTTGGATTTTTTTTTGAGGAGAATACTAAACAAAATTATATGCAATATTTCATTATGTAGCACTGATGCTTGAGGTGGTAGATAATTTGTAGTTGGTTCATTGTGATGACTTTTTTCTCTCCCTCCAATCATTCTCTTAAGCGGCTGATTTCCTTTTTTCGGCCGAAACACACCGATATTCGGCCGATAAGATCCAATTTGGCCTGAATCGGCCCGGTTCGGCATGCGTCGAAGCCGAATCGGCGCGAGTGGGCTCGAATCCGGAAACCAAAAAAAAAAAAAAAAAAATCTGACGCAGTAGCGTCGCGTAGGCAGCCGCGTTGCTCGTCAAACCCCACGTCAGGCTGCGTCAGACACAGGTTTGGCAGCCATTTTGCCGTGTTGGTGCTTCTTCGGATCGTACTGGATTGGGGTATGAATTCTCTCTTTCTAATACTCCTTCTGCTAGTACTACTATTTTTGTTCCACCTACTAATAACATTAAAACTGAGGATAAAAATGTTAAAACTGATTTAGCAAGTTAGAATGTAGACAAGGGCAAGTCTATCCTAGGAGCACCCCTTAAAGTTGAGAAAAGGGAAACTAGAAACCCTAGGACTAAGAAGGCTATCTCTCAAAAGCCCAAACAGAAGAAGCAGCATCTCTGTTATCATTGTGGTGTTGCTGGTCATATTTGACCAAATTACTACAAGTGGCTAGTCACTCAACAAAGTAATGGCATGATAGCATCTGGGAACCAGAATCAGCTTCAGACTTCTCTCGCTCCTCTTGGAGACATTCTTAAAGCCCTCATGTTCCTTTCGAACTTGAATGGTTCATATTCTTCTCCCTCATCACCAGCTCAAGGGTTGGCTAAAAGGAAAAGTTCTTCCAAGGTGTGGAAGGAAAAGGGTTCTAAGTGATTTTAGTCACTGCTTCTTCTCTCTTCCTGTTTTTCTGTGTTGCATTACTTGTGTGTTTCTTTATTGTTTTGAATTAGTCTAGTTTTATGCATTGTTTTGCTTTCTTTAAACTTGTTTTTGTTTGTGTACTTTCAGTTTTGTGCTTTATTTTTGCTTTTCTGATAAAATAATATCAAAAAAAATTGAAAAATTGAAAAATACAAAAACAATATGTGTTTGTGTGCATTGGTTCATGTGAACTTTTAAAATGACCATTGAAACAGAGTTTTCTAAACTTTGTATCATTTGTAGCTTAGATGAGCACTCTTCTGCATAACTAAGCAAGTGAACTTTGTAGCTCTTTGTTTGTGATGAGTAAGGTTAAGTGATCTCTTCTACTTAACACTCGTATCACTCTTTTTGACGGGTAGGACTAGAAAATGCTAAGAGAAAGGCATAAATAACTATCTCATCACTATTATTCGCCAATCATGATATGACATCTGTATGCTTCGGCATAGCAAAAGTGCAATATCCATGACATCTGTATGCTTCAGCATAGCAAAAGTGCAATGTCAAAAGCTTAACATAATTGAGTATTTCTTTTCTTTCTCGTATGCTTAATAAAAGAAAATATGCAAAGAAATAAAAAGCAAAAAGATCAAAATGCTTTAAAATATGGTTGCAAGCGTGTTTTCTAGGAGATGTGGGAGTTATAGGATGTATCTTAAAGGTGATAGTCCCTATCAAACATTTATGATTGTGTGTGAGTTAAAGTGATTTTCTCGTATCTCAAATCGTCATAACATTGAGACACTTATGCAATCTTGCGATGTTTTCACACACAACACGCAATATTCTTTGCTATTCTTGATACATGTGCAGGTACAATGTGATTTGGCCATCACAAGGTTTACATGCGTTAATGTATGCTCACTAAATTGTCTTAACTTATTTTTGAAATATAAAATTGGTTAGACTTGTTTGGTGTGTGTGTGCGTGTTTTGGGATACATGTGCTTTAAAATTCTTGTTGAGAGATGATTTTGAGAGCTAAGTGTGTTGCTTGGATCTTTGGTTGAGTTGCATGAGTGATTGCATTCATGTCTGTGTTTTTCCTCTTTTGAAAAATTGTTTTTAAAGGCATCTCGACACCTTCTCGACACCTTCTCGACACCTAGCTGTCTGTCGAGCTTCTTAGACTTTTTCTCAACGCAGTCTCGACACATCCTCGACACCTGGTGGATCGATCAAGAAACTTTCTGTCTGCTCGATAGCTTCGCGATAGCTTCTGGATCGATCGAGGTTCCTTCATGCTTGATCCATCTTTCTCGACACATGGCCTCGATAGCTGCATCTGTCGAAGTACTTCTTCTGGACACCTACCTCGATAGCTGTCTCGACACCTCTCGATACCTGTAGCTGTCGAGAATTATTGAAGGTCTATAAAAGGTTTCCCCGCGATTTTTCTCTCATTTCGCTCGATCTCTCTCACTTGATAGCTCGTGTTTTCCCTCCCAAAACCTTTCTCACTCTCTCCAAACCTCTTCCTAAGGATTCTTCGAGTGATTCTCTTGTTTTTCCTCACTTGGTAAGCATCTTTTCTCTCATTTGTCATGCATTTCATGTTTCAAAACCTAGGTTTTGAGATTTTTAAGGTTTTTTGAAAATTTTTGGGGGTTTTCAAAATTGTTGAGAATTTCAAGAAATTTTTGGGTTGGTTTTATAGATTTGATCTTTAAAACTACATGCATTGTATCACATTAGCATTCTAATTTTATTTTCATGCATTTAGATGTGTGCAAATCTGTTGTGTGCTGTTAGGTTTGGATTGGGCTGAGCCCATGATGTTTTTATGTTGCATGTCACATGTTCATGCATTTCCCATGCATACGTTATTTCTTTTCAATATATTCTTCCTATATTAAACTGTTTGGGACTTTTCTGTTTGTCTCTCTTTGACAGGCCACAAACACGTTGACCCCTTGTGATAACTTGGATTAATTAATTAGCCCAGTTATTAATTAATCAAATTAACATGCAATATCACGTGGTAGCACAAACAAATCACCAAACTAAGTAATGCAGCGGAAATTAAATGACACGGTGATTTGTTTACGAATGGGGAAAACCTTACGGCAAAAATCCCACTGGGTGATTTAAGGTCACCACTCCCGAAACTCCACTATTATCACAACAAGCAGTTACAAGCAAGGAATCCCAAGTACCTTACCAACCTATAGTTGAACTCTTACCCCAATACCTAATTGGACTTGTTCCGTAGTGACAGTTTCTCCTTTCAATGCACGGCTCCTAAGTACGTGACTAACCAGATGCGCGGATCCCAGTACGCGACTTCAAACACCAACTAGAGAGAGAGTTGTTGGCTACAAAGTTCTTCAAATCATCAGAGATGAACTAGGGCACGAACTTTTTCTTTTAGATCACAAATTGCATCAACAAGAAGTTCTGAATGAATGTGCAACTTGCATCCCCTTTTATGGCCCTTAAAATAATCCTTTTATATGTCTAGGGTTAGGAGAAAAGAAATCCCAAAGACACATTCACGGATTGGACTTGAAACAGAACTGAAAATCTGTTTTCTTTAATTCTCGACAGATAGAGGTGTATAGAGGTGTCGAGAGGTGTCGAGAAGCTATCGAGGCTCGGGGCAAAATAGCTTCTTAAGGCTCGATTGATGCATGTGTCGAGGTATGTGTCGAGCTTTAAAAACTGGCACTTCCTTCCTTGTTTCTTAGACAGACTTTGACGGCTTCAACACTTAATCTTGAACCCAAGTTTCTTGAAGTGTTTAACACATCCTAAATCTACCCAATTACAAGTAAAATGTGTTTTGTCTAAGGATAAGCCAATAGCGACATATGTTTACAGACTTGAACTACATATGTCCTAACAATCTCCCCCTTTGGCAATTCGTGACAAAACCACAACATACAATTGAAGATATGAGAGAAGTCATAAATCACTCAACTCATACTCACTTGTTACATACAGTAAAATTTATCCTAACACAAACTCTTGAAAAACTTTGCAAGAAGAGAGTTTATGGCAAGAAGACTTTAACAACCGGTATTTTTGAAACACTTATAAACAAAACACATCAAGGCATCTTTGTGTGAAATAGAAATAATAGATTGCGTACAAGTAAAGAAACATGTGTATAAAGATAGAAAAGAAACAACACATGTAAAGGTAGGTGAAAGAAAAACATACATCATCATATATAAGAAGAGAATAAATACAATGTATGTCAATACATGATCAAAGTATCTCTAAAAAGACAAGAAAAGAAAAAGAAATACATATGATCACCTCACTACATCCCTCAATCTACACTCCCCCTAACAAAAATGTCCTATGCTAACACTCCCCCTAAGCATGACTACTCTCATACAAAACTACTCCCCCTTTTTGTCACGAGTGACAAATGGTAGAGTGTTAAGTAGACATCTCATCCGAAGAGCTCGCATCTCCATCATCATCATCGTCAGAAGCATCATCGTCATCATCAGAAGCATCATCGTCATCGCCATTATCATCAGCCTCAGTCTTAGTCGACACATGAGGTGGCGGAGGAGAAGCCTCTGGTGCAAAGCCGCCCATGGTCGCCTGTCGCCTGGCGATGCGACCAACACGGACATTCACCTGATATAGCTCCGTGGAGAGTGTATCTAGGCGAGCATCCATGCGCTGTAGCTGCGCCATGATGTCTTCTAAGGTGACGTCGCTCGAAGAAGAAGCAGATGCTCGAGCGGATCTGGAGGTGGTCGGACGGGTGGAAGGAGTGGCACCATCAGACTGTCGTGATCGAAATTGTGCCTCGCTACGTTTTACGGTAGCGGCGTCTATGGCAAACATGACATGGTAAGGATCGGACGAAGGGAATGGGATGGAAAAACGGCTCAGAATCCTCGTGATAGCGGAAGGGAAAATGAGCTTATCACGGGTGGCCGTATCTCTATAGACATCTATGATGGAAAAGATAAAGTGTGAAGGAAAGTCTATAGAGAGATCCTCTAAGAGGGACAACAAAAACCGAGCACGAGGCTCTGTAATAGAGTTGTAGTGAGAAAGTGGGTGCAAAACAAAAGTCATCACCATGTTAAGGAAACGAGGACCTTTAGCAAAAGGTCGACATGGTGTGTACATATGATCTCCCCAAGAGGAAGGACGCTCACAGAACGCCGAGATCATCTCGTCTTTGGACACAGTCCAGAGACGCTCACAGCTAGGGTAATCAGGATGATCCACCCTAGGGACATGAAGAACCTCAGAGACTAACTCTGGGGTGACAGCAAAGTGTGTACCTCGGACGCAAGAGTAGAAAAGAGGTACTGAAGAATCTATCCCGTGGATGTTGGAGTAAAACTCCTGTATCAACACGAGTGGACATGTGACCGAGATGTCACACAGTGACTCCCAAGCCCGACTGTGTATGACATCGAGAAGGTCGGTGTCGGCAAAGTCTGCCAGGACAACGTGGCGTTTCGAATGAACACCTCGTTTAGAGAAGTTCTCCGAGAAGTCCTTATGGGCTTTCTCATCATGGAACCGGACAGAAAGAGGAGTAGTATTTGAAGATGACGATCCCTTAGAACGCAGAGGGTTCTAGGATGGAATGGACTTATGTTTAGGTGTCATAGACACTACTAACGCAAACATAGAGAGGGGAAAGAAAAAGAGACATAGAAAAGTTCCAAACAGTTCAATATTGGCAAAATAATATTGAAAGGAAAGAACGTATGCATAAAAATGCATGAACGTGTGACATGCAACATAAAAACATCATGGGCTCAGCCCAATCCAAACCTAACAGCACACAACAAGTAGGCACACATCTAAATGCATGAAAATACAATTAGAATGCTAATGTGATGTAATGCATGTGGTTTTGAAGATCAAATCTATAAAACCAACCCAAGAATTTCATGAAAACCCCAACAATTTTGAAAACTCCCAAAAATTTTCAAAAACACAAAACCTAGGGTTTTAAAACCATGAAATGCATGAATATGAGGGATGAGATGCTTACCAAGTGATGAAGATCGCGAAGAACACTTGAGAAAGCCTTTGAAAAAGGTTTGGAGGAAAAAAGAGAAAGTTTTGAGAGAGAGAACAAGTGTTTCGAACGAGAGAGGTCGAGCAAAATGAGAGAGAAATCGCGAAGAACCTATTTATCCACCTTTAGTAATTCTCGACAGATGAAGCTATTGGGAGGTATCGAGGTATCTGTCGAGGACATGTGTCGAGAAAAACACGTCGACAGAAGAAGCTATCGATATTATGTATCGAGGCAGATGAATCAAACAAGAAGGAACCTCGATCGATTCAGAAGCTATCAAAAAGCTATCGAGCAGACAGAAAGATTCTCGATCGATCCAGCAGGTGTCGAGATATCTGTCGAGACTGCGATAAGAAAAGGTCTAAGAAGCTCGACAGATAGCTTATGTGTCGAGAGGTATCGAGGAGGTGTTGAGATGCCTTTAAAAACAGTTTTTCAAAAGAGGAAAAACACAGACTTGAATGCAATTATGCATGCAACTCAACCAAAGATCCAAGCAACACATTAAGCTCTCAAAATCATCTCTCAACAAGAAAAATAAGCACATGTATCTCAAAACACGCACACACACACTAAACAAGTCTAACCAATTTTATATTTCAAAAACAAGTCAAGACAGTTTAGTGAGCATACATTAACGCATGTAAACCTTGTGATGGCCAGATCACAGTGTACCTGCACATGTATCAAGAATAGCAAAGAATATTGCGTGTTGTGTGTGAAAACATCACAAGATTGCATAAGTGTCTCAATTGCTATGATGATTTGAGATATGAAAAAATCACTTTAACTCACACACAATCATAACCGTTTGATGGGGACTATCACCTTCGAGGTACATCCTATAACTCCCACATCTCCTAGAAAACACGCTTGCAACCATATTTTAAAGCATTTTTGATCTTATTGCTTTTTATATCTTTGCATATTTTCTTTTAACAAGCATATCATGCATGGGCATACAAGAGAAAGAAAAGAAATACCCAATTATGTTAAGTTTTTGACATTGCACTTTTGCTATGCCGAAGCATACAGATGTCATTGACATTGCACTTTTGCTATGCCGAAGCATACAGATGTCATATTATGATTGGCGAGTAATAGTGGTGAGATGGTTATTTATGCCTTTCTCTTAGGATTTTCTAGTTCAACCCGTCAAAAAGAGTGATACAAGTGTTAAGAAGAAGAGATCACTTAACCTTACTCATCACAAACAAAGAGCTACAAAGTTCACTTGCTTAGTTGTGCAGAAGAATGCTCATCTAAGCTACAAGTGATACAAAGTTTAGAAAACTCTGTTTCAATGGCCATTTTAAAAGTTCACATGAACTAATGCACACAAACACACACTGTTTTTGTATTTTTCAATTTTTCAATTTTTTTTTATTTTTATTAGAAAAGCAAAAATAAACCACAAAATTGAAAACACACAAAAAAAAAAACATGTAAAGCAAAACAATGCATAAAACTAGACTGACTCAAAACAGTAAAGAAACACACAAGTAATGCAACACACAAAAAACAGGAGAGAGAAGAAGAAGTGACTGAAATCACTTAGATCCCTTTGCCTTCCACACCTTGGAAGAACCTTTCCTTTTGGTCGTCTCTTGAACCGGTGAGGATGGAGAAGAATATGATCCATTCAAGTTTGAAAGGAACATGATGGCTTTAAGAATACCTCCAAGAGGAGCAAGAGAAGATGGAAGCTGATTCTGGCTCCCAGATGCTACTATGCCATTGCTCTGTTGAGTGGCGCGCCACTTATAGCAATTTGTTTGAGTGTGACTGGCAACACCATAATGATAACAGAGATGTGGCTTCTTCTGTTTGGGCTTTTGAGAGTTAGCCTTCTTATTCTTAGGGTTTCTAGATTCCCTTTTCTCAATTTTAGGGGGTGCTCTTAGGATGGACTTGCCCTTGTCTACGTTCTCACTAGCTAATTCAGTTTTAACATTCTTATTTTCATTTTCAATGTTATTAGCAGGTGGAACAAACACAGTAGTACTACTAGTAGGAGTATTAGAAAGAGAGAATTCATACCCCAATCCAGTACGGTCTGAAGAAGATCTCTGAGCACTTAGCATCTCGTCCAGCTTTGCACTTGACGTCCTTTCCAGTTGTGCTCTGACTTGAAACAGCTCCGCTTCAAGCTTCTTGGTCCTTTCAACCAAGAAATTGTTTTCGAACCTCAGTGCTCCAATGGTCTGATTTGCTTCATCAACCTTTGTGGACAGCTCCTCACGGCTGAGTTCCACATCACTGAGCTTCTTGGTGGCCAGCCTATAGAGTTTCTCATGTTTCTCAGAAAGCTTGTACAGTTTCTCATAGGCAGTGTGGATATCATCTTGATCATCCATAATCTCACACTTGGACTCCACCAATTCCTTCTCTTCATCCACTTCTTCAGTAACCCCATCAGTAGGATTCACAGTGGCAGTGAAGGCATTCAAGATTCTGTCGTCCTTATCTTCGGAATCGTCCTCGGGCTCCGTGTCGCTTAAGGTAACAGCAAGTGCCTTGCTCTTCCCTATGCTCTTAAGGTACGTAGGACACTCTTGTTTCATGTTTCCGAAGCCTTGACACCCAAAGCATTTTGGTCCAGCGGGAACAGTGTACTGACCGCCATCCTTGACATCCTTCTTCCCTTTATCAGAATTCTTGAGTTGTGAAGAACTGGATTGTCTACGGTCTTTGTTGAAGCCCTTTCCATTTGCATTCTTCATGAATTTCTTGAATTGCCTTGTGATGTAGGACTTCATCTTGGAATCTTCATCATCTGAAGAATCATCCGTATCACTTCTCTTGGCTTTTAGTGCCAAACTCTTGCCCTTGCTTGACTTGCCTAACCTAGTCAGCCCTAACTCATAGGTTTGCAAGTTTCCAACCAACTCAGTCACAGGAATTCTATCAATATCCTTTGATTCTTCGATCGCCGTGATCTTAGCATGGAATCTCTCGGGCAGCGATCTAAGCATCTTCCTTACTATCTTGGGTTTAGGGATGGTTTCCCCAAGATTAAAGGCTGAGTTTACTATGTCCTTAAACTTGGCATAGAACTCATCAAACGACTAATCCTCTTCCATCTTAATTTCTTCAAAGCGTGTGGTGAGCCTTTGTAGCTTTGAATCTTTGACAGCCTTGGTGCCCTCATAGGTTGTCTGGAGGATGGTCCATGCTTCCTTAGCAGTTTCGGTTGAGGAAATTTTCTTGAACTCTTCATTGGTGACTGCACTGAATAGGGCATTCAATGCTCTGCTGTTGAAGTTTGCCACCTTGATTTTAGCATCATCCCAGTCGGCCGGCGCTTCTGTAGGCTTGGTCCAGCCTATCTCCACAGCTTGCCACACCTTCTCATCTAAAGACTGCAAGAAAGCTCTCATGCGTACTTTCCAGTATGCATAGTTAGTGCCATCAAATAAAGGAGGTATAATAAGAGATTATCCTTTATCCATGACAGCAGGGGTCAAATGGATCACACACAATGGATTAAACCCTAATCAGAGTGTGCTTGCTCTGATACCACTTGATAGGCCACAAACACGTTGACCCCTTGTGATAACTTGGATTAATTAATTAGCCTAATTATTAATTAATCAGATTAACATGCAATATCACGTGGTAGCACAAACAAATCACCAAACTAAGTAATGTAGCGGAAATTAAATGACATGGTGATTTGTTTACGAATGGGGAAAACCTTACGGCAAAAACCCCACTGGGTGATTTAAGGTCACCACTCCCGAAACTCCATTATTATCACAACAAGCAGTTACAAGCAAGGAATCCCAAGTACCTTACCAACTTACAGTTGAACTCTTACCCCAATACCTAATTGGACTTGTTTTGTAGTGATAGTTTCTCCTTTCAATGCACGGCTCCCAAGTACGTGACTAACCAGATGCGCGGATCCTAGTACGCGACTTTAAACACCAACTAGAGAGAGAGTTGTTGGCTACAAAGTTCTTCAAATCATCAGAGATGAACTAGGGCACGAACTTTTTCTTTTAGATCACAAATTGCATGAACAAGAAGTTCTGAATGAATGTGCAACTTGTATCCCCTTTTACGGCCCTTAAAATAATCATTTTATATGTCTAGGGTTAGGAGAAAAGAAGTCCCAAAGACACATTCACGGATTGGACTTGAAACAGAACTGGAAATCTGTTTTCTTTAATTCTCGACAGATAGAGGTGTCGAGAGGTGTCGAGAAGCTGTCGAGGCTCAGGGCAAAACAGCTTCTTAAGGCTCGATAGATGCATGTGTCGAGGTATGTGTCGAGCTTTAAAAACTGGCACTTCCTTGCTTGTTTCTTGGACAAACTTTGACGGCTTCAACACTTAATCTTGAACCCAAGTTTCTTGAAGTGTTTAACACATCCTAAATCTACCCAATTACAAGTAAAGTGCGTTTTGTCTAAGGATAAGCCAATAGCAACATATGTTCACAGACTTGAACTACATATGTCCTAACACTCTTCTTCTCCCCCTCTCTATGTTTGCGTTAGTAGTGTCTATGGCACCTAAACGTAAGTCTATTCCATCCCAGAACCCTTTGGGTTCTAAGGGATCTTCTTCTTCGGATTCTACTCCGTTGTCTCTCCGGTTCCGTGATGAGAAAGCCCATCAGTACACACCATGTCGACCTTTTGCTAAAGGTCCTTGTTTCCTTAACATGGTGATGACTTTTGTTTTGCACCTACTTTCTTACTATAACTCTATCACAGAGCCTCGTACTTGATTTTTGTTATCCCTCCTAGAGGATCTCTCTATAGACTTCCCTTCAAACTTTATTTTCTTTATCATAGATGTCTATAGAGATACGGCCATCCGTGATAAGCTCATTTACCCTTCCGCTATCACGAGGATTCTTCGCCATTTTTCCATCCCTTCCCCTTCATCCGATCCATATCATGTCATGTTTGCCATAGACGCCGCTACCGTAAAATGTAGCGAGGCACAGTTTAGATCGAGATAGTCAGATGGTGCTACTCCTTCCTCCCGTCCGACTACTTCCAGATCTGCTCGAGCGACATCTGCTCCTTCTTCTTCGAGCGACGTCACTCTCGAAGACATCATGGCGCAGCTTCAGCGCATGGATGCTCGCCTCGATACACTCTCCACGGAGTTGTATCATGTGAACGTTCGTGTTGGTCGTATCGCCAGGCGACAGGCGACCTTGGGCGGCTTTGCTCCAGAGGCTTCTCCTCCGCCACCTCATGTTTCTTTTGAGACTGAGGCTGATGATGACGGTGATGATGACGATGCTTTTGATGATGATGATGATGGAGATGCGAGCTCTTTTGACGAGATGTCTACTTGACACTCTACCCTTTGTCACTCGTGACAAAAATGGGGAGTAGTTTTGGTATGAGAGTAGTCATGCTTAGGGGGAGAGCTAGCATAGGACATTTTTGATAGGGGGAGTATGGATTGAGGGATGTAGTGAGGATCATATGTATTTTTTTTTTTCTATCTTTTTAGAGATACATTGATCATGTATTGACATACATTGTACTTATTTCTTGATATATATGATGATGTATGTTTCTTTCACATATCTTTCCATGTGTTGTTTTTTTTTCTGTCTTTATACACATGTTTTTTTACTTGTATGCAATCTATTATTTTCTGCTTCACATAAAGATGCCTTGATGTGTTTTATTTATAAGTGTTTCAGAAATACAAGTTGTCAAAGTCTTCTTGCCATAAACTCTCTTCTTGCAAAGTTTTTCAAGAGTTTGTGTTATGATAGATTTTATTATATGTAACAAGTGAATATGAGTCAAAGTGTTTTATGACTTCTCTCATATCTTCATTTGTTTGTTGTGGTTTTGTCACGGATTGCCAAAGGGGAAGATTGTTAGGACATATGTAGTTCAAGTGGTTGTTGATATATGTCGCTATTTTATGTAATTGGCTTATCCTTAGACAAAACGCACTTTACTTGTAATTGGGTAGATTTAGGATGTGTTTAACACTTCAAGAAATAGTGTTTCAAGATTTAGTGTTGAAGTCATCAAGTCTGTCCAAGAAACAAGCAAGGAAGTGCAAGTTACTAAAGCTCGACACCTGTCTCGACACATGCATCTATCGAGCTTTAAGAAGCTGTTTTAGCCTGAGCATCGACAGCTTCTCGACAGATCCTTGACACCTCTATCTGTCAAGAATTAAAGAAAACAGATTTTCAGTTTTGTTTCAAGTCCAATCCGTGAATGTGTCTTTGGGACTTCTTTTCTCCTAACCCTAGACATATAAAAGGATTGTTTTAAGGGCCGTCAAAGAAGATGCAAGTTGCACAAGTATTGAGCAATCCTTATTCATGCAATTTGTGATCAAAGACAAAGTTCGTGCCCTAGTTCATCTCTTGTGAAGAAGATTGCTGTGTATTGTGCACCGTAGGGTTTTGTGACCGAGCATCTTCTTGATCTTCATCGTGTAGATGATTTTAAGAACTTTGCATCCAACAACTCTCTCTCTAGTTGGTGAATTGAAGTCGCGTACTGAGATCCGCGCAATTGGTTAGTCACGTACTTGAGAGCCGTGCATTGAAAGGAGAAACTGTTACTACAGAGTAAGTCCAATTGGGTATTGGGGTAAGGGTTCAACTGTAGGTTGATAAGGTACTTGGGATTCCTTGCTTGTAACTGCTTGTTGTGATAATAATGGAGTTTCGGGAGTGGTGACCTTAAATCACCTGGTGGGGTTTTTGCCGTCAGGTTTTCCCCATTCGTAAACAAATCACCGTGTCTTTTATTTTTTGCTGCATAACTTAGTTTTGGTGATTTGTTTGTGCTGCCACGTGATATTGCATGTTAACTTGATTAATTAATAACTTGACTAATTAATCAATTTAAGTAATCACAAGGGGTCAACGCGTTTGTGGCCTGTCAATTTCCACTATAATTTAAATGGTCAACCCATTTTTAATACAACTTTAATTAATAATAACCCCTCAAACAAAAACAAAAACACAATATAAACCAAACAATTTAACAACACCACTATATCAATTAAAGGGAAGAAAACTCACCACTAGTTACAGCTTATATTAATATAAACTATAAATAGGCTTGCTTTCCTTCAATGAAGTCGAAATCGTTGTATCAATCAACTCATGTGCATCTTCCAAATTATTCACCACAACCTACAACAACAAAATTAAGCAAAAAAATCACAACTTTAACCAAATTTTCATATGAAAATCATAATTTTTTCACAGTAAAAACTAAAAAATCCAACTGGGTCTCAATCAAAAATTTTTTTTTTTTACTTGATAGCAAGTGACAGTCTGAAAACACAAATACCGATGGCCGAACTCACCAAGAACCTTTTTTTTTTTTTTTTTTTTTTTTTTTTTTTTTTTTTTGGACTGTGAGGACAGAGTAGAGGACTGATGCTGAGAGGCTAAGAGCTATGTTTTGGCTGTATCAATTAACTCATGTAGTCATGTGCATGTTCCAAATTATTCACCACAGCTTACAACAACAAAATTAAGCAAAAAAAAAGCACAACTTTAACCAAATTTCTATATGAAAATCACATTTTTTGACAGTAAAAACTTAAAAACCCAACTGGGTCTGAGGGTCTCAATCATTTTTTTTTTTACCTGATAGCAAGTTGTCTGAAAACACAAACATGAAACAACTCACCACTAGGCCAGGCAAAGGCAATCACCGAACTCACCAGTTTTTTTTTTTTTTTGGACTATGAGGACAGAGTCACAAAGGATAGAGGATTGATGCAGTATGCAAAGAGCTGAGTTTTGGGGCTGGTAGGCAGTGGAGTCAGGAGTGGGAGTGTGGGACTAAAAAGTGGAAGTGTGTCAAAGAAGACAAAAAAAGAAAAAAAAAAAGAAAAAAAGAATATATGTAAAGGGATTAAGGGATTCCCTAGGTCAGGTGGGTGGGTTTTTTGGGATGGAGAGAAAGTGTAATTTTGTTGTCAGTGTTTGGAATTGGACTTGAGTATTTAGTCGGCCAAAATTTTTTTTTTATTTGGAGTAGGCCTAAAACTTCAGCTGAGCTTGAGAGAACAGGCTGTGGGGGGGGCCAAATGTTCAAAATTGGGGGGGCCCAATTATTTTTTACATGTTGTCTAATGGATATTTTTTTTTGGGGCCTGGCAGGGGCCTGTTGTCTAATGGATATTTTTTTTTGGCAGGGGCCCCCCCCCCCCCCCCCCCCCCCCAGCCACTACGTGGCTCCGCCACTGGTAACATGCAAACCTTGCTCAGTAGGCTTATTGTGTCCAGTGTCTCTGTTTAGGTGTTGTTCAGTGGATGAGGTAGGGGAGGGTGTGGGTGGGATTGGATAATTCCCTAATGAGAGGGAGTGGATAGCTAAGTTCAAAGTTGCATGGTCCGATTCTAGTTGTGGAACTATATTAGGAGTTGGGTTTGGGGGTTGGCTATTTGGGATAGGCATAGAGGGTGTGTCTGGGTCAGAGGGATCAGGATTATGTTCATCTTGTGGTGGAGGGGTTGGATGTGTTGCATGTTGTCCACCATTTAAATTTTTATGGGGGTAGTGATGTTGCCTATGGTTTCGTGTTTCTATAATGGGCCTGAGTAGTCCAGTGCCTTCTCCTATCATAAAGACCCTAAGCTCGTTATGAAAGTGGGGATCTAGAGAATCATAACCATACTGTACCTGGTGTAGCCTCTGAATCCTATGCTTCTGGCGAATAAGCATTCTTTCAATTTCATTCATGCTCTCATTCCGTTGATCCCTTGTATGGCCAATCAAACCACACCTAGTGCATAATTTGTGCACCCTTTCATAACGACACTGTATCCATGTCCTAGAGCCATCATCTAACCTTAATATAAAACCTGAGGTAACTGGCATCCATGGGTCTAACCTCACTCTGACACGCATGAATTTGATATTTCGGGGTATACGATCCTCCCAATCTACCCTTTTGAAGAGCTTGATCATATGACCCATCCTTTTAACTATTTCAGGGTATTGGTACTCCAATGGTAAGCAATGGAGTTGTACCCAAGACATAGTTTAACTGTAATCTATTGAGAGCCATGTTTGGCCTCCATTTCTCTAGAACAAGGAAGGCACCATCCATTGCCCAAGGTCCTTCAGCACACATATGATCTAAATACTCCTCCAATTCAAACCGAATTAAATAAAAGATATAATCTCTACCTACAACTGAAACCCCTCCTCTGATTCGCCATGCAGTGTTGATTACCTGCTGTAAGTAAGGAACTAACAACTTCCTGTAGTCAAGAATGAAGCCAATAGGAAAATGGCTCCAGAAATCTCGTTGCATGTCCACACTGTCAGGATCTGCTTCAATCATAGGTCCGTGTCTTGTGAAGGGAGTTTCTTTTGCATCACTGTTCTGTGAGGATGAATCTGAATCCACAGCAAAGGGGCCACCACTAACATCTAACCCGTTGCTTTCAGTCCATTCAAACTCACGTATTGTTATATGGTCCTCCATGTTCATAGAACAAGTGAACAAGACAAGGAAAGAGACTCAAAAAAGAGTGTTACTTAGAGAACCAAAAAAAGAAAGGAAAACACTTAGAAGTCAAAAAGAACAAGTTTAGGGAAAGGTAAAGTGAATAAAGAAAAGATGAAAGGGAAGAAGCATAAAAGTGAAGGGTTGTTTTGTTATGAGAAGGACAGAGCAAAGGCAAGAAAGGGGTTTAGCACCTCAGAATTGTGTAACACAGTGTTCCAAGATACATTAAAAAGTGGGTGTAATCATGTTTGTCAAAATTGTAATTCAGATCGTAAAATCGCACGACTTTACAATCTCACCTCACCAAAAAGTTTAAAATCATAGTAGGATTGCAAAAATGGTAAGATCACGTAGAATCGTATAGGATCGTAGGATCGTATGAGATTCTACCGTTCCTACCATTTAGCTTGGGGTTTTCTTTTTTATTTTTTTTATTTTTCTTTTTTATTAATTTTTTTAATGTGGGATTCATTTGGGTAAGATAAATCACCTAAACCCACAAGCCCAACAGGTTATCAGAAGCCCAATAATGAATTGAAGTCCCAAATTTACCCCTATGTCAACATAAAATCTCAAAAAAAAAAAAACCTGTACGTAGTACTTAAGTTTAACGTTTTCAAAAACAAAACCTAAAATATTTAGAAACACTAAGCTCCAGCACCTCTGTCTTGCGCCTCCTCAGTCCTCTGTCAAAAAACTAGCACCTCTCAACCCTCTCAATAATGTTGCCGTGAGCCATCGCTACCTTTAAGCTTTCTGGTAATTTGTTTTGGTAGTTAGTAGTTCATCATTTATTTGTATTTTGATAGCTTGATTCCAGATTGTTGTATTGTGTATATGATTTTGACAAAGCTTTTAAGGTTTTTATTTTTCTATTTTGATAACTAAATTAAGTAAAATTTGAAAAATTATGAAACATGATCTTCAGTATTTGATTCTTTGAGAAATATTAGTAAACACAATTAGTAGTTTAGAATTGCACACAACCTATTTGATGAATTCTCTGTGTGTTTTTTTAAGCATGCTCTGTATCTTGGTGTCTTTTTTTTTTTTGCAGCTCTAGTACAAATATACAATGTCTACTTTGGATAGAAAGAAAATTAAGTGAAAAAATGCACCAGGAAATAGGTCTGACCCTCTCAATACTGTTGCCGTGAGCCATCGCTACCTTTAAGCTTTTTGGTAATTTGTTTTGGTAGTTAGTAGTTCATCATTTATTTGTATTTTGATAGCTTGATTCCAGATTGTTGTATTGTGTATATGATTTTGACAAAGCTTTTAAGGTTTTTATTTTTCTATTTTGATAACTAAATTAAGTAAAATTTGAAAAATTATGAAACATGATCTTCAGTATTTGATTCTTTGAGAAATATTAGTAAACACAATTAGTAGTTTAGAATTGCACACAACCTGTTTGATGAATTCTCTGTGTGTTTTTTTGAGCATGCTCTGTATCTTGGTGTCTTTTTTTTTTGTGCAGCTCTAGTACAAATATACAATGTCTACTTTGGATAGAAAGAAAATTAAGTGAAAAAATGCACCAGGAAATAGGTCTGACCCGAGATGGGATCATGGTGTTGAAGTAAATTCAGGGCAAGTTTAATGTAATTATTGCAAAGAAATTCATGGTGGGGGCATATATTGGCTGAAGCATCATTTAGCTGGGACTACGATAAATATTTCAGCTTGTCCTAGTGTGCCAGAAAAGGTGAAGGAAAAATTTGTGGCTGTTTTGAATGCCTAAGATGAAGCATCTATAAAAAAGAAAAGGTGGTATATTATATAAGAAGAGGATGATGGCAGTGATGATGAATTAGTTGAAGTACAACAACTACATTCATCAAAAGAGAGGGGCAGACATATAGGGTCCATGGATAAGTTTGTTACCAAAAAAAAAAAAAGCAACAATGAATCATATGTTTAAAAAAGGAGAACGTGATATAGTGATCCAACAAATTGCTAGATTCTTCTACACTAGTGCCATCCCTTTTAATTGTGTCAAAAATTCGGAGTTTCTGTGAATGATTGATATGATTGCAAGATTTGGAATTGGCCTTAAGCCTCCTTCCTATCATGAGATTAGGGAGACATGCTTGAAGAAAGAGATAGATTTTACACAACAAATGGTTGAAGAATATAAGGTTGAATGGAAAAAAACAAGTTGTTCAATTATGTCTGATGGCTGGTTTGATAAGAAAAGCAGATCCATCTGTAATTTTTTGGTGAAGAGTCCCGAAGGAACCATTTTCCTATACTCTATAGACACATCTGACATATCTAAAACAGCTGAAAAAGTTTGTCAATTGTTAGATGAAGTTGTGGATAGGGTTGGAAAGGAGAATGTTGTGCAATTGGTGATTGACAATGTTGCAAACTACAAACTAGCTGGAGAGATGTTGATGCAGAATAGAAGGTGCTTGTTTTGGAATCCATATGTTGCCCATTTCTTGGATTTGATGCTTGAGGATATTGAAAAAAAGATTAAGGACCATAAGTACACAATTGCAAAGGGGAAGAAGATTACAACGTACATATATTCTAGAGCTATGCTTTTAAATTGGTTGAGGGATTTCACTAAAGGGAGAGAATTGATTAGACCTGCTGCCACTAGATTTACAATATCATATTTGACATTGTCAGGTCTTAATGAGTTGAAAGGAGGATTGATGACAATGTTTTCTTCAGAACAATGGAGGTGTAGTAAATTTGCAAAAACAAAAGAAGGGAAACGAATTCATGCCATAGTTATGGATAACAACGGCTTTTGGCGACTTGTTGTAAAATGCTTAAAGGCTGCAATACCCCTTTTAAAGGTACTTCTCATGGTTGACTCTGATACACCTCCAATGGGATTCATTTAGCTAGAAATGGAAAAAGCAAACGAAGAAATACAGAAAAATTTCAATAATGTTCAAAAGAGGTAACCATTTATTTATATCTTCCTTAAATTTACATTTGTTTTTAATTCATTAGCTTATTAAATATATAGTCATTGTTTTTTTGATATAATATCCACTATTTTGAATTGTAGATACAAAGAGAAATGGGATATTATTGATGATCGAGGGGAAATGTAACTTCATTGGCCTTTGCATGCTGCGGGATACTATTTGAACCCTTCTATTCATTATGATCCTTCTTTTGATCCGGGTTCAGATATTAAATTAGGACTATATACATGTCTTCAATGAATGGTTCCAGAAGTTAGTGATAGGAAAAAGATAGATGTCCAACTTGAAAAATTCAAACAAGCAAGGGAACTCTTTGGTATTGAAGCTGCCATACTAGCTAGAAATACTAAATAGCCAAGTAACAATTTTGTTTTTCGTTTTTTGTTTTACATTCAAATTCATCGTTATTAGTTGTAGATTATATTCTTAAGTCTAAGATATTATAATTCATATATGTACAGTTGAGTGGTGGGACTCATATGGAGATGATTGTCTTGAATTGAAAAAATTTGCTATAAGAATATCGAGCTTAACATGTAGCTCATCTAGTTGTGAGAGAAATTGGAGTGCTTTTGAAATGGTAAGACCAAATGACTTTGGTATATTATGACAAGATGATTTTCCATTTTCTTTCTTAGTTAAAAGTTTGTTTCTTCCCCCTCCCCTCTGTTTGAGAATTCTCATTTAAAATTGTTACAACTATTGGTACATTCAAAAAGGAGAAATCTCTTACACTAGAAAGAAATGAATGACTTGGTCTTCGTTATGTACAACTTGAAGATAAAAGAGAAAAGAACTAAACCATTGAGTACAAAAGAAGAAATTGGTTTGGAGAATTTGTCTTCTGATGATGAGCAGTTAGCAGCTGATGGTGTAGATTCTGAAGATGATAGTGTAGATTTTGATGAAGACAATGAAGGTATTAATTTATAACTTTAAAGCCTTCCTTTATAGCTAATATTTATACAAGTTACCTATGTATGGTTTGAATGTGTGACCACTGATCACTAATTTATATTTGTATACTTTACTTATCAAAAAAATTTGTATATTTTGGTTCTCAATGTTAGGCGATGATGAGGTTTTAAGAGTTGTTGCCTAAGGAAAAAGTGTGCTAGTTCGTGATGTTAGTTATGTATATCATAAGAATGATGATGGTTCTAATGATGATGATAGTGATGGGCCCCCACCTAGATTTGAGAGAGTTAGAGATTTCGATGATTACGTCATGGATGTTAATACTAGGAAGGATATAGATGATGAAATGGGATATGACAATGACAATGATTAGATTAGAAGAATCTTAGAATGAGAATTCTCTTTTAGATTTCATATTTGTAATTAGCTAGTTTGCCTTAGATTGAGAATTCTCTTTTGGATCACATATTGTAAATTTGTAGTTTGCTAGTTTTTATATGCTAACTAGCGTAACTTATTTTGGATTTGGAAAACATTTTCCATGTGTGTAGATAATATTTTCGTACTTAGTTGCTTAATAAACATGTACTGAACTTTTTAGATCTATTATGTCAAAAGTTAAATATATTTTGTTTCGTTAGAATGACGTAAGAACGATGTAGTGCTTGCAAATTACATTTTATGATGCAATTTTTTTCTTTTTAATGGATGGATTCATATTTTAAGTGATTATATAACACACAAAGTCACTATCATTAGGTTTTTTGCTTAAAATCTAAAAATAGGTAAGATCTTACGATTCACGATCCGATTCTACAATTCATGATCTTACCTACCTCTCATGATCCTACGTAAAATCTCGATTTGACAACTTTGGGTGTCATAGTGATAGGAAAGGACTATGATAGGTTAAGACTAATAAGTGGAGAATGGGTTAGAGTGATGGTGGAAAAGAGAGAAATTTGGGTATGAGCGTCCATGACACCTTGGTAGAAGTGAAAACTCTTAGTTGAGAGAGGGACTATTGAGCTAAAAAAAATTTATCTAATGCTAAGGGCTTAACAAGAAATGCTATGTTCACAATAAATTCCAGGTGACAAGTTGTTGCTAGTACTAGGTAAAAAATTAATTTCAGTGGTAATTCAAATTAAAAACCTGTAACAACCTGCTATCTAGAATTTGTTATGAAAGTGTTGTGAATATATTGTGGACCTAGAACTTCTCTATTATTAATGGGTAGAATATTTCAATTTTGAAAAAAAAAAAAATCCTTTGACCAAATCCAAACCATAGTTAGTGGAAGATTTTGTTTTGTTTTTTGTTTTTGGTTTTGTTTTGTTTTTTTTAATAGGAGAAACTTTTTTATTTTTTATTTTTAGTTTAGCATTATTCCTGATCACCAAATCATGATTAGGGTTTAGTTAAGGGTATGTTTTAAAATTTTAAAATATTTTGAAACTTTAAAAATGAAGAAATAACACAAGTTGTAACTTGTAAACTTATCAGGGTTTTAGGAAGGGTTGAACTCTCTTTACTATGACAGTAATAAATTAATGATTTCTCAACAATCTAAAGAAATTTTTGATGCACTTGTCATTGAAATCAATCAACCATCCTTGTTCAAGATTATTCATGTGGCGATGAAAATAAGATTTTAGGTCAAATATTTGAGCTTTCCAAGAAAAGGTCAAATAATAAAAATCATAAATCTTTTTTAGTTTTTGAATAAGCAAATCTTATCAACTAAAAAAAAGTAAGAAAACAGTTCAACTGAACCGCCAAAAAGAGTCGGCAAAACCAAATTCCCACCCATAATACGCCCCTACCCAATATAGGCAACACCCAATAAAACAATTAGCAAACTAACTACCCCTGCCCTGAAAACTCAACTAGGTCAAGGTTAACAGAACAATTCTCTTCTTTTTACACATATTTCTCATAAATATATACAATTACTTAAATTACTCATGTACATTTGATTTAATTTATATAACAACATTGACCAACTATATAACTGAAACGATGGAAATTACATAACTGAATTTAACAGGTTTTTTTTTTTTTTTTTAATTTATTTAAATTTTTTACAAAAGATAACATCAAACATCTAATATATAACACCTGAAAAGTGGTACCTAACTTTTAATCTGACTCTCTATTAAAATTTTTCTTTAAAAAAAAAATCTCTCTATCAAATAAAAACAAGTGAATTAATTTATATATTTTTTATAATCATGAATTAATTTATATATATATAAAAATAAAGCTAATTCTCTGCGAAAAAAATGGAAACAGAATACATGATTTTCTATATGACCATTCCAAAGATAGATGTGACGCAGATATCCTTCCAAAATTCACCCCACAACTCTATAAATTCCCTCTTAATTTCTTCTATAATGAAAATCAATCTTAAACATTCTCTTAAGTCTTCTCACAACATGGGGCTATCTCTAAAGTTCAAAACCAATGTACGTTTTCCCCAAACTACTAGGTTTTCTTGCTTTGTGTTTAGGTTTTAATACAATATTTTCTTCGTTTTGTAATTGAGAAATGTTACGTACTTATTATTTTAACAATACTTTTACAATAAATCATAGGTGGCAGTTTGTTATCGATTGTCACAGAGTAGGCAAAAAAGTAATTTCAGTAATGGGTTCAAATGAGAAACAATAACAACTTACGACATATGATTTGTTGTGAAAGTATTATGAAAATGTTATGAACGTAATACTTCTCTTTGTTCTTTTATTTATAAAATTGTTATTTTACGATTTTTTTTTAAAGAGAAATGGTAATTCACAACATTTTCACAACAAATATTAAAAATCAGATTGATACTTACTATTATCAATAGGTAAAAAAAATAATTTTAGTGATAGGATTCAAATTAAAACTAGTAACAACTTGCTTTTTAGAATTTGTTGTGAAAGTGATATGGAACTTAGCATTTCTTCCTTCTTATTAGAGGGAAATAAAAGTTGACACGATAATTGATAACAATGGTACAGGTTCTCTCAGCGATTGTTATCTTGGGAATGCTAAGTTTAAGAGTCGCGGAATGCAGTTTACATAGCAAAAAATTAGTGTATCAGGCACTAAATTGTAGAAAGCATACTGCAGTTTTGACTGATTTTGGAGCAGTTGGTGATGGAAAAACATTAAACACAAAGGTTTTTAATGCTGCAATTCGTAATCTAAGCAGATATGCATTGGATGGTGGGGCACAACTTATTGTACCACCTGGAAGATGGTTAACTGGAAGCTTTAATCTCACTAGCCATTTCACCCTTTTTATTGAAAATGGTGCTGTTATTCTTGGAACACAGGTATAAAGTTTTTTTATTTTATTTTATTTTTAATATTTTTACAGTTTAATAGTTTTGTTAGATGAAAAAAGTTTGGTTGCAAACTTGTTTTGAGCAAAATAATTAAAAGACATAAGCTATTTCAATGACACTAATAGTTGAGGGGGGCCAATTTACATTTTTCCTTTTACATGAAATTTGAAAACACCCTCACGTTTTGGCCATGAAATTAAACCAGAACCATTATAGCATGATAATTGAAAAGCAAGGAACTGCTAAAATCAACTTGTCATAAAGTGTATTGGCCTTTACTTGGTCCGAAGCTGAAAAAAGGGGAAAACACTAACTTAAGTTATTATTTGTAGCTGACAAGATCCTTATAGTTCAACTGTTAGCCAGTTTTATGTATTTTGAGAAAATATATCTAGATTTCAAATCTTCATTTCTGTTGTAACTAGCCAATTATCCATATATATAGTTTGTAATTAATTACCACAAACAAAATTTAGGCATACACTAATTATAAAAGAGTAAAACTATATTCTTTGTTTATTTGTTTCTCTAACCATCGTTTGCTATACTCATGAGTGATCAAATGGTCAGGATGAGACACAATGGCCTCCTCTTCCTGTGTTACCTTCTTATGGAAGAGGAAGGGATGCACCTGGTGGACGGTTAAGCGCTCTCATTTTTGGTACAAATCTCACTGATGTCGTAATTACGGGTAATTATATATTAATTAGAACTCTTATATATTTTTAAGAATTATTTTTAGCTTTAACAATGTCTAATGGATACCATTTGTAATGGCACTATATTAGGTAACAATGGCACGATTGATGGCCAGGGTGCTACTTGGTGGACGAAGTACCGTGCCAAGGAATACAACGTGACGCGTCCATACTTGATTGAGCTCATGTACTCCAATCAAATCCAGATATCTAATCTCACTCTACTTGACTCTCCATCATGGGTTGTCCATCCCATCTATAGCAGTGATATAATAGTCAAAGGGCTCACAATCATTTCTTCAATTTATTCAGCTAATACCGATGGTATAGACCCAGGTATGTTTGGCACTTGTCCTAATTGCTTTGATTAATGTGAGGTTGAAAGGTTAATTACTTACTCCCTTGCCATTCACCTATTTTAAGGACTAATGATAGAAACACTACATTTTACGATTGATATATCATCATTTTCACATGACATCGATCGTTGACACAATTTACTATTGCTGAGTCTATGTTCCCGTTTTGTTTCCAGATTCATGCTCAAACGTTCTTATCGAGGACTGCTATATAGTCTCAGGGGATGATTGCATTGCCGTGAAAAGTGGTTGGGATCAATATGGATACAAATATGGAATTCCTACACAGCACCTAATCATTAGAAGGGTCACCTGCATTTCTCCTTTCAGTGCTCTTATTGCTCTAGGCAGCGAAATGTCTGGCGGAATCCAAGATGTTAGAGCTGAAGACATCACAGCCATTGATACCGAATCAGCTGTCAGAGTTAAGACTGCTCTTGGAAGAGGAGGTTATGTCAAAGACATCTATGTAAGAAGAATGACCTTGAAGAACCTGAAGTATGCTTTCTGGATGGCAGGCAATTATAATCAACATCCCGACCCTAACTTCGACCTAAAAGCAATTCCAGAGATTAATGGAATTAATTATCGAGATGTGGTGGCGACGAACGTTACCTTTGCCGGAAGACTTGACGGAATTACGGGTGATCCCTTCACTGGAATATGCATTTCTAATGTGACCATGACTATGAATCTGGAGCAAAATAAACTGCCATGGAATTGTACTGATATTGCTGGAGTGACAAGCAAAGTGACTCCTAAGCCATGTGCTTCGTTGCCTGAGAAGCAAGGTGTGAATTGTGCCTTCCCCACAGATAGGCTGCCCATTGAAGATGTTCAGTTGAAGACTTGTACTTCCCTCGTCCGTTAGTAATAGCTTCCTAATAAGTTATTTTTTTGGAAGGAAACAACACCATAAATGAACTGTGTACATGCTGTTGATGACACGAATAATAACAAAATCAATTCCTTTTTGGAAGATTATTTTTTAATGATCAGTTGAAGACTTGATTTTTTTAAGAGTGTAATTTACTTTTTTTTTTTTTTATAATGGTAGCAGAGGGTAAAATATACTCTAAATATATGTTTCAAACATGCTGGTTCATAAGGAAATTAAGTGAATCGAAAATAAGGCTTTTTTTTGTCATTTCGTCTAAGATACATTTAATTACCCCCAAAAAAGAGTGAGAATCAATTAACAAAGCTCTGGAGGGCAAGATGACAAGATCCATATGAAGTTTGCAAACACAATGTAGTTGATTGATCTCTGATGTAGGTCCACTAACAGATCATAAATTCAACATTATATTAATATGTAAATATGGCACAACAAGTTTGCAAACAGAATGTAGTTGATTGATCTCTGATGTAGGTCCACTAACACATCATAAATTCAATATTATATTAATATGTAAATATGGCACAACAAGAAATTAATTGAAGGAACAGTGAACTTGGTTCATGAAAAATGAATATCATGATAAATTCACACAATTAGTATATTGTCAATGACATTTATAGTTTATTATTAACACTATTTTGTGTACATATATATATATATATATATATATTTCAAAGTATTCCATTAATTACATGTGTTTGTGATTAGTTTAAGATAAATTGTACAAACCTCCTTGAGATATGGGGCACTATAGGAGGGAAGGGGGCATGGGTTTTGAACAAGGTATTTAATACCGTACTAATATTGGCTTATATGTACCGTACCGATATGTATACCAGTATCGAAATATCAATATTTCGTACCGGTTTAAATATTGGCCGTACCAGCCATACTGGCTAATTTCAGGCAATATCAGTCGGTACCGGGCGTACCTGCTAGTATAGAAAAAAGATATTTTTTTTTTAAAGTTTGTAATTTTTGAATTTTTGTTAGGGCAGAATGGTAACTTATTTGCATTAACTTATTAGTATAATTTTTTTTCTTAGTATGCAATGATAACTTTTAAGCATTCTATTTTTTATATTGTGTGTTTTTTTTTTTTTTTTTTTAATTGATACTAAAGTCTAAAACCATGGATAATTTGTTCTGAATTGAAGAAATGTTTTATGGTAAACTTTTATATTTATTATTGAGGGAGGGATTTTCGTCTCGGCCCCCAATTAGCAGGTATTGTCCTCTTCGACGCTAGGCCTCAAGGTTTTGCTCAATCCCACATTGGGGAGAGACGCCTCCCACATGTGCCTTATAAGCCTGAGCTGAAGGACACATGTGTACCACTACTACATATGTGTAGTAGTGGTACACATGAGTTATGAAAGTACTAGGAGCGTTTTCGCTGTAAAAGACTTCAAAATCTTTTCCTGGGACCTCAAAGTGGATGGGCTTGGGTGTAGACTCTCTCTCCTCATCCTTGAGAGGGATGGAGGGCTCTTGAGAATAGATGATTCTTGCTGCTAAGAGCGCTAAAAGCTGGGCGCCTTGGTTCCCCTTTGGAGGAGGTTCAGTTAGCAAGAAACTTAGTATGACCACGTTAATTAAGGCCAAACGTTGATCCTTGGCCCTAATGATGTTTTCTAAGCTTTGAAAACACTTGGTAGAGGGTTTATAGCCGAGAATAACGTGAGCCGCCTTGAGCTGTCCGTCCTTATGCAAAAATATCTTCGACCTAAGGATCTTCTTTAAGTCTTGGAAGTTCACCAAATGTTTGGCAGGGGCGAGGTGATATTCATTTGCCACAAAACACAATGAGTATCGTTAGTGAAAATGATTAAATGCAAAATTATTAAACGAGTAAAGTTGACTAAAAATCCCGAGTATCACTCCGATTATCGAGAACCCTACCTGGCTCCCCTTCCTAGGTAGGGCAATGCAATCCTTCGTACCAATCACTCGAGACAATAAGAAAATCCTCATCCATGCCTTTGCTCGAGTCAGGCAGGCAGGAGATTAGTCTAACAGCGAGAACCCTACACTTCATGTATTATTTGGTTTTCTCTCCTTTCTGGCAGTTGTATACCCAGTTTACATCGTGCCAGGTAAGATTAGTCCCCATCCTACGGTTTATGGCATCTACACACCCAAGAATCCTAAAGATGTTGGGAGAACATTGGGTTGGGGTCAGTTTATAGTTTATGAGGTAGTCCCGGGTCACCCTCCCCATTGGAAGTTCCAACCCACCTTCAATGAAGGCAATCATTGGAATGACCACGGGCTCAGGAGATCTTGGTAGGAATAACCATTCCCCCTCCTCACAGTGTCGAATTTCAACTCTGTCAGGGATTCTATATTAAGCCCTAAAAACTACCCTTGCCTCAACAGTATCCACTAATCTAGCGTATCTACCTATGAAGCCATACGGAAAGAAGAAAAAAAATTATAAAAAGAATCAACGAGGAAACCAACACACCTCTGAATGAACGCTAAAAGTGCTCCTCGAGAGTTTTCTCTTCTTCAACTCAGATAATCAAAATGTTTAAAATGAACCTCAGCCAGCCCCAAGTCCTGTTTATATAGGGGAAAAAATGCGCGGTAATTTTTCTTCTTATAAATGAAGGGAAAATCAGAACCGTACAATTATGATCAAGCCGTAGAACGTGGGGAGACAAGGAGCCACCTGACACCATAAATGACCGATCGTGGATTCTGAAGCATCAGGAACATGTCGTAGGCAGCGAAAAGACGTTACACGTGAGAAAGAAGATGGAACGTGACTAGCTGGCTCGCAAAGTTAAAACTTGGCTTTTACCTCGAAATTAATAGCATAAGTTTTAAGGGGTTGTTATGGGGGGCCGAGGATCGAGGACTGAGGATGAAGCTCAAAGGTTGAATGTGGGTAATATTGGGGCTGAGGGATGCAGGCTCGAGGATTAAGGCTGCATGGAAAGGTGCAAAGAGGAGACTGGAGATGTATGGCTGAGAAGGAAAGTCTCTGGTTTGGGGTAGTCAGCCTATGGGCTCCGCATTGAATGCTCTGCATCTAACTTCCTAGCCACATTAAATGGTGAGTAACAACTTTATTAACTGCATTGATGTGGAGGTGATTTGAATAGTGCCAATCACAGCTAGGTAGTTTCCTTCCACCACCTTCTACAAGCAATGGGAATGGACAAGTGTCAAAGAAAGAAAGTAGTTAGGTGGGAGATGGATGGTTGAGATGCGAGGGAGAAAGGAGTATGGATAGGGTTGAAAGAGGCTAGAGAGAGGGGGACAAAAGAGATGAACATGGCCCTGATAATTGAATGAACAATACCATTTTGAATGGAATTGATGCCTCCTCGGGGAGGCTTGTATGAAAGTGTTTTCTCCTCTTTTTCTTCCTGATTCAATCTTCGGGACAAAGCTGTCCACTGTTGTCTTGTTCCATTTCTGCAAATTCTTTGTTTTGGGCCTTGAATGAATTGATCCACCTACTGTTCTAAGTGGGCTTTAACTCCTAGCGTGATTTTTGGTCCTTACAGTTTGTATTTCAATAATCTCATTTACCAAACCCAAAAAAAAAAAAAAAAAGGTGTGAGAGAAAGAAAGAATAAAAGTAGTAAACATAATTTGACATGGGCCAAATGGTTGTTTATTTGACATTTCCTCATAAGAGCCTTTTGTCTTTCAGGAGCATGTCATATTGTCATGAGCTCACCGAACATAACAAGATTTCAAAAGGAAACTAGCACTATGTTGAAGAAAATCAAAGAGAAATAGATATGGGATAGAGTCACACTCACAGAGTCATTATCTAGATCTTTGAGGAAACTTCTCTAAAATGACTTCAATGCAGAAAAAATTCTTAGGTAATCTTGAAATTTTGAGAAATATTGCTCTTTCCTCTCACATTTATAGTGAACTCTACCATGAATATAATGAGCAGAACCCATTATAAATATGAGAGAAAAAAGCACAACTTTCCATACTTTGAAAATGCTTAAGAATTACTCTAAACATAGTAGCAATTTTCTCAAGCAAGCTTTAGTTGTTATTTAATCCTTTGCCAAGTTTATTCAATAAAGTTAAGCTTGAGTTATTATCTATCTCTAATATTATTCAATATACAACTTCAGCCTGAGGCCTAGCTAGTTTACTTTCATACAGGTAAAGGAATTTAAGTTCCCTCCATGTATAAGTAATCTGATTAAACAAGACTAACTTAAGTTCTTTGTTTTTGATATAACATACTCATCTGTCAATGCATATAATAACGGCATAATCAATCCCAAGTGATTTGGTTTAATTTTCATGGTTATTAAACTTGGATTAGCGAGTTCGGTCAGATCAATGATCCAGTGAATCGGTACTTAAGTTAGTTTGGTTGTTTAATTAGATTACTTATACAATTAAATTCATAAAATCCAGTAAGACCTAATGGGTTTTTTTAAAACCCGTGCAGCTCAGACAAGTAGTCCATTGGTTTTATAATTCTGCACAAAATCACCTCTATAAGTCCATGGTAGTACTATTTTTTTTAATAAATAGGTTAATGAAAATAGAGGAGTTTATAATGAATTTGATGCTAGATTTTTTGATGAAGATAAGGTTTCAAGTACTAGCTTAGATTATAATTCATGGGATTGGAGTAGTTAGGGAGATTAATATTTATGTACACACACACACACATATATATATATATATGCAATATCCATAAAATGTGATTTTGGAGTTTGAGATATGCTTTTGTAATTTTAAGACCTAGTATAATATTTAGTAAAGACTTGGCTACATTTTATGACATCATCTTTTTATTTTATGTTCTCTTATTATGAGTCTAGTTTTTTAGGCTTTATTTTAATTAGTAATTTAGGTATGCCTTTATTTAATTTATATATTTATATTACAATCTCTTAAACCTTTTTTTTTCTTACCATATCCAATTTGGATTTAACAACTATGTTCATATTTTTAGGCATATTAGGATGGGAAAAAATATTTTCTCCATTTGAAATCATTTAATTTTTATGATTTGAATTAAATAATTCAATAGAATATATTAACTTTATAATTGTTAGATTGATGTCATTTCTAAGTCGTATTTGATTTGTGATTTTTTTTTTCCATATAATTATAGGGTATGTATGGAGCAAAATTGATTACACTTGTGGGATACATGAATTCCAGTAAGGTAATTACGCCACGTGTCATACCTATGGCCGAGAATGACTATTACACTGCCAAGGAGGCCACGCCCTCGAACTGTAAGGTCACGTCAGCACCACGTCATCTGAGGAGGTCGTACTGTACAGAAAGAGCTTCGGGGAGGGGGTTAGCATTGACATGACTGAAAAGTTGGTGGCTACCATCACATTTCATGCATCCCACCAAATCTCCTAACTGTATTTATGTGGAGAAGACCCCTGAACAGTGTTGCTTTAGCTACTGCAACTCATTGAGGGAATTGGGAAGGTGGCTGATGGAACATACACTTAAATTGTGGTCTTGATAGTCAACAAATGGAGGGTCAAGATCATCTAAGGAAGGCTATATAATGTAAGGAGCCCTCTAGGGACAGGGGGATCGAGAAAAAAAAGAGAAAAATACTGTAGGATTAGGAATAGGACTTGTAACCAAAATCAAAAGAAGCATATATATAAGATTTAGTCTCCTTGGACTGTGCCGATGACAATTTACTTCATACAAAACAATAGTATTCTTGTTTTATTTTCATTTGGGCTCATTATAGTTATCTTTTGATTCATTAAAGCCTAGTTTTCTAACTCACTCTCTAAAAATTCATTGTATTGAGTTTTTAAGCCTAAATCCCTTTCCCCTTAAGTTGGTACCAAATCTAGTCCTTACAACACTCATCCAATGATGCCTAGGCATAACATGGTTTCAGTTTTTGAGAGCATATCTAAGCACTAAAAACGTGTCGCCTTATAATATTTAATCATGTAATTTTGTAATTGGGGTTGTGTAATTATGGCTAGAAAGAGCTAGTAGTCATAGGTTTTTTTTTTTTTTTTTTTTTTTTTTTTTTTTTTCTTACTCTCTTTTTGGACGAGTTATTCATCAGTGCTATCAGATCGTAATCATTATCATTCTTTTGATGGCAGGTATGGGAGCAAACTCTCCATGACATTATTGACAAACTTTTTACCGAAATATATATTCTCTGCCCATCCTTATTTCCATTCTAGTCAATCAAACACTACATAATATATATACGTGCAAGTTTAGAAAACGTGTTAGGCAGGAAGTGAAAAGATTAGAGCAGTCACATGAGGCTTGTGAAAAGCATGGGTCAATTCATATAAATGTTCTGCCGTATATGTAGGGAACTTAAATTTCTTTACCTGTACGAAAGTAAACTAGGTAGGCCTCAGGCAAAACTTGTATATTAAAAAATATTAGCGAAAGATAAAATAACTCAAGCTTTACTTTATTGAATAAACTTGGCCAAGTAGTAAAAACTCAAGCTTGCTTGAGAAAATTGCTATCGCATTTAATGGAGAATGATACTCATTCTTTCATATTTATAATAGGGTCTTCTTATTAAATTTATGGTATGGTCCATTATGAATGTGAGAAGGGAAGTACAATTTCTCTATACTTCAAAAGTTCCTAAAATTTTTTTCCCGCATTTAAGTCATTTCAAAGAAGTTTCGTCAAAGATAAATAATGACTATGTGAGTGTGATTCTGTCCCATATCTATTTCTCTTTGATTTTCTTCAGAACAGTGCTAGTTTCCTTTTGAAATCTTGTCGTGTGCGGTGTGCTCAGGACAATATATATGACATGCTGTTGAAAGATAAAAGGCTCTTGCGAGGAAATGTCAAATAAACAGCCATTTGGCCCATGTCAAATTATGTTTACTTTTGTTTTTCTCTCTCACACCTTTTTTTTTAAGGTTGGAGAGCAATCACACCAGCTCATGGATAGTTTTCTAAAATACAAAAAGTACTTAATTTTGAACATTTTAATCCAAAACCCCCCACATCAGTCTTTGTAAAAATTTCTAAATACACACAATGGTCTTGTAAATGAACAGTAACCGTGCATATATGCACAGTTACTGTTCACCATGTAAATAATTTTTTTATTATTTTTTCTCTCTCCCCACCCTCTTTTTGTTATTTCCTTTCTCACCTCACTCTCACGATTATTGTTCACAGTGTTAAAAAATGAATATTTTATTTGAATAAATGTGTATAATAGACAAACTGATGTGAGTGTTTTGTAAAAATATGTGTGTAAAATAGAAAAAATATATTTAGATATGCAAAATGGAAAAAATTGTGCATAGACTGATGTGGATGCTAAAGTTGTGATTTATAACTATGTTTTATGTTGGCTTTATTCCATGACAAAAAGTGTTGTAATTGCATTAATTTATTTCCTTGAATTTTGTGGGATTTTATTGTATTGAGTTTAGTATTAAATTGGTAAAGAATCAAGCATGAAATGAAGAATCAGTGCAATTTCACGAGTGTCTCACGAGAAGTTTACCTGCGAAAAGGGCACGTGAGAAGCACATGCTGGAAGCTGAAGAGTCATGCTTGCTGTCAGTTTCACTAGTGTCTCGCGAGAAGGGCCTACCCTTGAGATACCCGCGAAACTCTCTGCCTGAAGGATTTTTAAGTGTGACTTTCTTACCCTTCAACCATGCTATTTATACCCCCATTACCCACATCAGATATTCAAAGAGAAAAATCCTAGATAAGTTTTCTACAACATAACACAACACACCCCTATTTTAGAGAGAGAGCTACTCATCCTTAGTGAGAAATTATTATAGTCTCTTTTCTTTTCCTCTCTCATTATCATACCTTGAGAAGAGATTTGTACCCAAACACAACCCACACTTATTTAGAGTGTAGAGAGTGTTTTGAAGCGTAGGATGTTTTAGGGATTTGCCAAAAGAAGTAGGTGAGGCTTGGCGCATGCAATCGGGTGTATTACGGGATTCGAAAAATTAGAGAAGACATGATTTTGAGAAGTCCGTTGGTAGCAGAAGCTTGGAGGGCTCAAGTACATTGGGCAGACTAGGTTTGGAGGGTCTTTTGTTATTTGTGTACTCCAATTTTATCCTCTAGTGGATCAATTTCGACTTAGAGGGCTGCGGAGAGGTTTTTCACTGAGTTCTTTAGTTTTTTCTTCGATAACACATCTTGGTGTTATCTTGTATTTGCAACTCTCTTCCCCTACTCTTTAAGCTTATCTTTTATTGTTGATATTGCATGAATATGTCTTAGGGTAGTTGTATTAGTTATATGTGCTCATTTACTCTTTTTTCGCACTTAAGTTAGAGTAAAAGCAATCTAGTCGTAATTTTTATTTGGAGGTCTGAACAAGTTCTTGTGTTTTCACACAAATTCAAGCTTTCAATTGATATTAGAGCGGGTATACTTGTTTTGGTTTCATTACCTACGTGTGATCCTTGACCTCTTGTGTGTATTGCCATAGATGGTGTTTTGTATGCTTCTATGGATGATATTGATTGTAACATGCCATGTGTTTGTGAAAATGCCTTTATGAGTGTTAATCCTCATAATGATGATAACATGTTAAATGAATCTATAAGTGTCGTTAATATTCCAAATGTCAAACTCTTCAAGAAAAAGTTTAAGAAGTTTCATGTGAATTTGAGCAAGTTCACTAGTGAAAAGGATGATTTGATTGCTAAGCTCAATGAATTCAATAAGTTGGTTGAAAAGTATAAAAAACTTGCTGAAAATTTTTGTAAAAAGCTGAAAGAGTTTGAATGTTTGAATATGAACTTGGATGCTAAACATGTTTTGTCTAACAAACTTGTTGATGATCTTAAACATGAAAATGAATCTTTTAAGATGCATGCTAAGTGTTTGATTGCTCAACCTAGTGCTAAATATGAAGAAAATCTTTGTTGCAATCATGTTGTGTAATTAAATAAAAGATACTGAAAATACTATAAGTAAAAGGTAAAAATTAAATAAAATAAGTAGGTAATTCACATGAGACCCACTAATAGTAGGAAAAATAAGCAATAAACTATCTTATAAGTGCATCCCAAAGGCTCTTAAATTTTGTTGTAAAGATTAATTTTTATTCATCATAGTTCGGAGTTTTTGCATTTTTTTTAATCACAAAAAATTCTAGGGATGTGAGTGAATCCTAAAAAAAATTTGAGTAGCACATGCTTAGAGGCTTTTCTATTATTTTTTTGGGTAGCACGCACTCGAAAGCTTTTCAATTTTTTAGAATAAAAGTTAATAATTTACATTTATTATAATTTGGGAACAAAATTTCAAATGCTCAAGGTTGTCACACTGTCAACTGTTTTTTTTTTTTTTTTTTAATTTTAAAAAAATGGTAGTTATGAGGTTCTATTTAATGGTAACCACTTAGTGCACAACCAAAACTAAAGTTTAAAATGCTAAAAACTTACATTGTCATTTTTTTTTTTTTTAAATTTTAAATGGTAGTTATAGTTAATCCTAAAAGATAAGTACATAGAATACATCCACAGCTAATGTTTAGGATGCTTTAAACACCCCCCCCCCTCCCCCAAAAAAAATACAAAGGAAGGCTCTCAACATTAGCATCTACTATTAAATCACCAATAAATCTTTTAATTTAAAAAAATGTATTTTCTTTTAAAAAATTGCTCTAAAATGCACAACAAATGACAATATTAAATTTCATATAAAAGAGATGAGATTGAGATTGAAAACATAGTGTTACACTGATAAATATAGGCATTGGTAGGAGAGTTACAAAGAAAATGGTCTTTAACAACCACTTGATAGATTGACTATCACTTCATATGAGCCTTGAATCATACAATTATTTTTGTAAAGTCTCTAACCCGAATTCATCCAATGTGCCTACTGTGCAATTTAACAAAATTGCTGATATTTCACCCTTTAAGAAAGACAAAAAAATAATAGTAAGGCTTAAATATAAGAAAAACACCAAACATCAAAAAGAAAAAGAAAAAAACAGAAGGAAGTGAGAGCACCTCTTAGAATACATTCAAAGACTGTGAAATTCTTAAACGCAATTCTAATCACAAAGATTTCTGAATCCAAAACATACATAAAATGAGGTTGAATTAATGGTTTATTCATGGATTTTTCAGATTATGTAATACTTGGAGTAATTAATTAAAGTGATAATGGAGAAAAAGAAATAATTACTTATTTAGATTATTTCACAATTTATTACTCAGCAAACCGACCATAATGAATTATATTTCTATCTCTTCATACCACTACACGCCCTTTAACTTGCTCTCACAATTCATTATTTAGAATATTTACTACTTTAATTAATTACTGGACAAAATTTAAAGAAGATAAGATAAGTTAATGATATGGAAAGGATAATAATAACAAAGTAAGGAAACCAATTATAAACCAAATACTGGAAAGCAAATACGGAAGAGCAACTCATAAAAATAAAAGCAAGTGTCCATAGGTTCCCTCCTTGCAACAAAGAAAAACAAATTAATACTAAACTTTTAGAAACAATGGAGAAAAGGCAAAGTAGTAACGTATGAAATTCAACATAAACCAATTACAAAAATCTCAACAATAGACAAGTTGTTGTGGCTGTGATTAAAAAGTTTTAGAATGCTTTCGGATTTTTTATTTTAAAATAAAAAAAACCAAAATAGAAAAGAGCAATATACATTGACAAACATATACCATTAAATAAGAGCAAATAGAAAATATGATGATAATGGTGGAAAGAAGATGAGTTTGAAAACCAATGACTGTGGTCCTATTCTATAAATAGTTTTTACGAGATATTTAAAAAAGCATTTTTACTAAATTTTGCCCTTATTTAACCCTAGGATGTAGGGCTATTTTGGACCCAATTAAAAAAAAAGAAGCTATTTGAAAGAATATATATAAAAAATAATAATAAAAAGCAGTTTTATCCATTCACTTTAGGGAAAAAAAAAAAAAAAAAAAAAACAAAGACCTGAGGGAGAAATTTAGGAGCACCTTTATTCCTTCACGTTAGAAAAAGACGGTGTTGGGGGGGGGGGGGGGGGGGGGGGGGGGGGAGTAGTAAAGAGACGTGAGGGAGTAACATGCAACGTGCAAAGTGCAAAGTGCAAACTGTTTGCTTCATCGATTTTTTTTTTTTTTTTAATTTTTAATTTAGCTAAAATTTATGAGTTTTTAAATTAGCAATTTTACATGTATAAATCTATTATTTAAGCTTTATAAACTGGTAAACTTGATGGTATTTTGAGTATCAAAATTAAGGATACTAAATAGAGAAAACCCCTTAAATAGTAGTATAAATTATTTAAGCTTTATAAACTAGTAAATTTGAGGGTATTTTATGCATCAAAATTGAGGATCTCAAACAAGGAAAACCCTTTAAATAGTATTAGTATAGATTATATAAGTTTTACAAATTAGTCAATTTAAGGGTATTTTGGACATCAAAATTGACGATCTAGGAAAAATCCCTTAAATAGTAATATAGAAAACAAAGAGACAAAAAAAGAAAAAAAGAAAAGAAAAAAGTATGCTATTTTATTTTTGGGTAAACTACATATTTAGTCCCTAGTCTTTACACTATATTTCAATTTAGTCCTTAATTTTTCAATTGAGTCAATTTGGTTCTTAATCTTTTAATGTCGTGTCAATTTAGTCTTTGCCATTATATATTAGATGAAAATTGTTTACAGAGAAAATAGCCAAATAAAATTTAAGTTTATTGTCACATCAACAGAAGCTAATTTTTTATTTTAACTATTAGACACATTATTAATTTTCATCCAAAAAATAATTGTAGGGATTAAATTGACACGATATTGAAAGGTTAGGGACTAAATTAACACAATTAAAATGTTAGGGATCAAATTAAAATATGATGTATAGGATAAAGATCAAATACGTAGTTTATCCTATATTTTTCTATACTGGACAATCCTATAGAGATATGTATGTTAGATATCCAATTCTCAAAAAAAAAAAAAAAAAAAAAAAATGTATGTTAGATATCCTTCCAAATATTCACTCCCACTCTTTTCTTTAAATTCATTCTTTCTTCTACAATGAAAATTAGTCTTAACATTTTCTATTCTCAGAACATGGGGCTGTGTCTAAAACTTAGAACATCCCATGTACGTTTTCCTAGCACTCTTATTTTTATTTTTATTTTGAAAAATGAATGAAAATGGTTCTGTTTTCTATTTTTTCATTGTGTATGTCATTTTTTTTTTCCCTGAGGGCTAGGTTCTGAGTTGAATCTCACAAAAAAGACAGTTTTGCTGCTTTGTGTATCTGTTTTAATATAATGTTTTCTTCGTTTTGTACCTTTGTTAATTTATAAGCATTTCTTCCTTCTTATTAAAGGGAATTAAAGGTTCACATACAAACTGATATTTTGATTTTTCTTTTGTTAATGTTTACAGGTTATCTCAGCGATTGTTATCTTGGGAATACTAACTTTAAGGGTCGCAGAATGCCGAAGCAAACATCATCATCATGGAGATAATGGTGGAAAAATAGAGTATCCAGCAATAAATTGTCGAAAGCACAGTGCAGTTTTGACGGATTTTGGAGCAGTTGGTGATGGAAAAACATCAAACACAAAGGCTTTTAATGCTGCGATTCAGAATCTAAGCACATATGCATCAGATGGTGGGGCACAGCTTATTGTACCACCTGGTAAATGGTTAACTGGAAGCTTTAACCTCACCAGCCATTTCACCCTTTTTCTTCATAAGGATGCGGTTATTCTTGGATCACAGGTATGATCTTTACCCCCTTTTTAGTAGTGCTTTAATCATTTTCAAAAGCTAATGGAGGAGATCATTCACTGCCAAAAAAGTAAAATGGAGAACATTTTCTTATTTTGGTTTAGTTTCTTGCTTTAAATCTAGGACCTTATCCTCCGTCATATTATTTTAAGAAGAGAAAATCTAATTTGAATTAGAGAAATTATTCACTTTTATGAGAGGAATAATCCTACTAATCATATTGACAGACCAAAAACGATAGGATTAATGACAAGATTGTTTTTACTTTATGATACTACTTCACCCTATTTACATTTTTCCTTTTACATGAAACATGAAATTGCTCTCATACCAAGAAATTAGACCAAAGCAATTATAGCATGATAAGCAAGAAACCGCCCAAATCAACTTGCCATAAAAGAAATTAGCCGTTACTTGTTCATAGTCTTTGATATTATCCAAAACTAAAAACAAGAGAAGACACTAACCTAAGTTATAATTGGTAATTGAGTAATGTTACACCTACAACAAATAAACAAAATGATACTCTCATACCAAGAATTGAGACCAAAGCAATTATAGCATGATAAGCAAGAAACTTCCCAAATCATCTTGCCATAAAAGGAATTGGCTATTACTTGTTCATAGTCTTTGATATTATCTAAAGCTAAAAACAAGGGAAGACACTAGCATAAGGGGTCTATTTGGTTGGAGGGATGGAAAAGTGAGAGGATATAAAATATCTTAATTTCTCTCCTTTTTGTTTGGTTGGGAGTGGAAAAATAGATGGATGAAAAAAATGAGTTTATATAAATTTACTCACATACTCTTATTAAAAAAATAATACCCAATTAAAATAAAAAAGTGACAAACAAGCCCCCCAAAATAAAAAACCACCCAAATTTATTAAAGAATAAAAATCATGTTAAGAAAAAAAATCAAGCCTAGTTTAACAAGAAAGAAAAAAAAGAACAAAAAGAAAACAAATCACTGTCACCTCACGCCCTAGGAAATCAAAAAAAAAAAAAAAAGGAGAAATGATATGTCCACAACATTTCTACAACATTTTTACAACAAATCATACGTGGCAGATTGTTACTGGTTGTTATTATTGAGGCAAAAAAGTAATTTTAGTGTTAGGTTCAAATTTGAACCAATAACAACTAACCACCTATGATTTGTTGTAAAAACGTTGTAAAAATGTTGTGGACGTAGCATCTCTAAAAAAAAAGAGCCAACGTTTGCCCAGAATAAAAGAGAGTCAATGGTTGCCCAAAAAAAAGAGCCAACATTGCCCAGGATAGCAATTAGAAGCATTTTTATCCATATAATAAATCACTTTTTTCCCAGTTTTCTCCTCATTTTGAGGGAAAACATTTTGGTAGGCTCAATGAGAAAACGCCTAGACCCCACCACATTTTTTTCCTCTTCCTCTCCCAACCAAAGATTCTCTAAAAAGTTTTCCCTCCCCATTTTGTTTCCAAAGTTTTCCATTCACTCTATTTCACCTTTAAACAAACACATCTTAAGTTATAATTAGTAATTGAGTAATGCTACGCCCACAACAAATAAACAAAATAATACTCATTTTATTTTTATTCTATGTTTTTCTTACCATAATTCGCTATACACATGCATGATTATATGGACAGGATGAGTCAGAATGGCCTGCTATTCCTATGCTGCCTTCCTACGGCAGAGGAAGGGATGCGCCTGGTGGACGGTTAAGCGCTCTCATTTTTGGGTCAAATCTCACTGACGTCGTAATCACTGGTAATTATAGATTAGACCAATCATTTTTTTTTTTTTTTTTGGGAGTTTTGGCTTTAAACAATTTCTAATGGATTCCATTTGTTTTGGCATTGTATTAGGTAACAATGGCACAATTGATGGACAGGGTTCTACTTGGTGGAAGAAGTTCCGTGCCGGAGAATTGAACGTGACACGACCATACATGATTGAGATTATGTACTCTGATCAAATCCAGATATCTAATCTCACTCTAATTAACTCTCCATCATGGTTTGTCCATCCCATTTACAGCAGGTTTGGCCATGCTCCTCTAACTAAGTTTATCCTTATCATATGATCATAGCACTTTTTATTAGAATCCTGTGGTTGTGATTGCAGTAATGTTCTAGTCAAAGGACTCACAATCCTTGCACCAGTTGATTCTCCTAATACTGATGGGGTAGACCCAGGTATGTTTGGCACTTGTCCTAATTGCTTTGACTAATATGTAGTTTATGGTTAATTACTTATTCCCCTGCCATTCACCTATTTTTTCACCATATTTTTCCCAAGTTGCTAAGTTAACGAGTTACAATTTGATATTTCATCATTTTCACTTGACATCATTGACACAATTTACAATTTCTGAGTTTATGTTCCTTTTTGTGTGTCCAGATTCATGCACAAACACTCGTATCGAGGACTGCTTCATAGTTTCAGGGGATGACTGCATTGCTGTGAAAAGTGGCTGGGATGAATATGGAATCAAAGTTGGAATGCCTACACAGCACCTAATCATTAGAAGGCTTATCTGCATTTCCCCTGACAGTGCCACCATTGCTCTAGGCAGTGAAATGTCTGGCGGAATCCAAGATGTTAGAGCTGAAGACATCACTGCCATTGATACTGAATCCGGCGTTAGAATTAAGACTGCTGTTGGAAGAGGAGGTTATGTCAAGGACATCTATGTAAGAAGAATGACTTTGAAGACTATGAAGTATGTTTTCTGGATGGCAGGCAATTATAATCAACATCCAGACCCGAAATACAATCCGAAAGCAATTCCAGAGATTAAAGGAATTAATTATAGAGATGTGGTGGCAGAGAATGTTACTTATTCAGCAAAACTTGATGGAATTCAGGGTGATCCCTTCACTGGAATATGCATTTCTAATGTGACCATTACTTTGACTGAGAAGCCAAAAAAATTACAATGGAATTGTACTGATATTGCTGGAGTGACAAGCAATGTGACTCCTACACCGTGTGCGTTGTTGCCTGAGAAGCAAGGTGTGGATTGTTCCTTCCCCACCGATAGGCTGCCCATTGATGATGTTCAGTTGAAGACTTGTTCTGCTGCCCATTGATGATGTTCAGATGAAGACTTGTTTTGCTACCAATGCCATCTTGTTCGAGTGAAAATGTACTTGAAAATTTTATGTTCCAAACATTTCAGCTCAAAGATAAAATGAATAAAACGAAAGTAGCATCACAACGCATTTTTTGTTATTTTATCTTTGATCCCTTTTGTTACCAAAAAAAGAAAAAAAAGAAAAAAGAAAGAAAAAAACCCCAATTCTTGGCCTTATTTAACTCTTAAAAATAATTATAATTACCATTTTCCTTATTATAATCACACTTTATGTGAATTCTTCTATATCTTTCTAATTTGTGGTTATTTATGTTTATCTTATGGTCAGCAACTTGCAATTTAATGGGATTATTGGACTTGGTGTTGGTGAATCACATTTTAAATTGGAGTAGTACTACCGTTACAAATTATTTTACAATATTTTTACAAACTGATGATGTGACCAACTTCTTATTTGTATTTATCTAAGCTTACAATTAACATTACTTTTTTATTTACCATTAACCACTCACTACATTAACAGTTTGTAAAAAAAAAATTAGTATATCTAGCATTACTCTTTCAATTGATGGAAATTATTAAACAATGACACACCTAAGTCATCCATTAGATTTTGGACCTCTGGTACCAAATACGACTTATTGACAAGGCTATGTACAACATTACAACAAAGCTCTGGACGGCAAAATGGCAATGCTCCATATGAAATTTGCCAACAGAATGCAGTTGATTTATCATTGATGAGGCTAAATCAACACATCATAAATACAACAATATATAAACATGTAGATATGCGTGACACAACTAGAAATTAATAGAAGGAAAAACAATTGACTTTTTTTTTTTTAGATGAGAAGATTGTAACTTCATTGAAACAAAAGATAAATTTAGTACATCTTGAGCTAAAGCCAACAGCAATAGACTTGGTTTATGAAAAACTAGTCGTAGACTCATGCAATACTTGGGAATAAATAACTATTTTGTATTGTAATATAATGTATACTTTTTTCTCTAAAATTTGTTGAAAATAATTTGTTTTCCTTAAAAATTAAGTAGTTTCTATTCAATTCATTTCTGCCCAATGTGATCTAATTAGGTCTAATTTGGTTTAATTTGGTTCAATTGGTCAATTTCAATTCGTTTTAGTCCATTGAAAACTAATTGGGCTTTAAATTGATTCTTTTTGTAGGTTGCCTTTTCAAGTTGAGCTCAAATTTTTTTTCCCTTAATTTTTTGGACCGAAAAGTGTGAAATTTTATTATATATAGGCTAAACTCTTGAGTTTTGAGTAAATAAATATAAAGAAAATAGACATTAGAAATTAGAAATATGCACCCTAAAATGCAGTAAATATGATAAATATTCATAAGTCTTATTCAATCCACATTGGTTCTATTTGGTCCATTCTGTCCACTAAAGTTCTATTCAGTCCACTTTGCTCATATTCGGTCCACATTGATCCTATTCTATTCACTTCGGTCCTGTACTCCTATTTAGTCCATTCAATCCACTCTAGTCCTATTCGGTCTATTTTGTCCACTTTGGTTCTATTCAGTTCAAATTTGTTCTATTTGGTTCATTCTATCCACTTCGATCCTATTCAGTCAACATTGGTCCTATTAGGTCCACTTCGGTCTAGTTTGTCCACTTTCATCCTTTTCGGTCCAGTTTAGTCTCTTTTGGTCCATTTTGTTCACTTTGGTCCTAATTTGTTCATTTATTCTTATTCTGTCCACTTTGGTCATATTTTTTCCATTCGGTCCTATTATGTTCATTTAGTCCACTTTGATCCATTTGATCCAATTCGGTCCATTCGAATCACTTCAATCCATTTTGGTCCACTTTGATTGATTTTTGTACACTTATATAATTGGGGAAAAACATGTTTAGGTTAATAGCACTTATTCTAAATCCAAATTTATTATAAAAAATACAATCTCAAACTCATAATATTTAAAATTTGAGTATAGTATTTATTATTGCTATGCTTTTGTTGAGCCACATTAACATAGCATTTTAGTACACTTGGGTATTGGTAAATTTAAGTTAAATTCTTTTTAAACATAAAAGATATGAAAATACAAATGTAATCTTTAAGGAAGTTATTAATTTATTTTAGCATATGTTTCTTTAGAGGGATTTTAGAGAGGATGGAAAATTGAGGGAAGAAAAGTGGATAGAGGATTTTTAGTGGGTACTAGGTTGGGAGGGCCGGAGATGAAAAAAATATGGCGGGGCTCGGGTTTTTTCTCACCAAAATGGAGAGAAAACTAGGGGGAAGAAGCTGAAATTGTTGGGTTTCGTCCACGTTCAATTGCTTCTTCTTTTTTTCTTTTTTCTTTTCATCCAGTTGCATCGTTTCTTCTAGTCACATTTCCTTTATTTTTTTTTTTTGTTCCTTCATTCTTTTTTTTTTTTCCTACTTCTTTGTTTGTTTGTTTGTTTTTGTTTTTTCCTAGTTTTTCTTGTACTTCTCAGTTTCTATTTTTTTTTTTTTTTAAAAAAAATTGAAGTTTACATACACAATTTTTTTTTTAATATAGAAAAGTGTTACCATCCTCCTAACAAGGACATAATTGTAAATTTATACCAATTTCATTTTCCATCTTCTCATTTTTCTTCTCAACCAAACAAATAAGTTTTCATTCTCTCAACTTTTCCATCCTCCTAACCAAATACAAAAAGGAGAACACTAAATCTCTTCTATCCTCTCACTTTTCTATCCCCTCCTCATTTTCTATCTTTCCACTTTTCCACTTCTCCAACTAAACGGCCCCTTAATGTCATTACTTTTAAATGAATTAAATGAGGTTGATTATACATTTAAGCAATATATATATATATATATATATGCACGCATGCATGCATGCATGTATGTATGTATGTATGTATGTATACTTTTTATTTAAATAAATTATTTAAATGATTTATTTTCTTAAAAGAGATTATCTTGATAATCAAAACTCATATCCAACTTATACTGAATTTGTATAATTTATTCTCTAAATTTTATTGTAGAGAGAAAGAGAAAGAGAATAACCAATTTTTAAAGAGATAATATGAGAGAGAATAATAAAAAATTTATAGAAAAATAATACGAAAAATTGATCATTTCTCAACAATCTAAAGAAATCTTTGATGCACTTGTCATTGAAAATAATCAACCATCCTTGTTCAGGATTAATCATGTGGTGAAGAAAATAAGATTTTAGGTCAAATATTTAAACTTTCCAAAAAAAAAAAAAAAAGGTCAAATAATAAAAAGCGTAAATCTTTTTTAGTTTTTGAATAAGCAAATCTTATCAACTAAAAAAGGTAAGAAAATTAACAGTTCAACTGAACTGCCAAAAAGGGACAACAACGCCACATTCTTGCCTACAATACGCCCCTACCCAAAATAGACAAACAACAATCAGCAAACTAACTACCCCTACCCAAAAAACTCAACTAAAGTCAAGATTAACAGAACAATTCTCATCTTTTTACACACAGTAATTCTACGGTACCCCCCAAAAAAAGAGGGGGGTACGGTACCCACTAATAGGTAACCTGCTACACCAGGTTACTTTTTTATCACATTTGACGGTTCCGTCCTCATATCGTGTAGTTCCAATATCATATGTGACAGTTTTTTTCTCACATTTGGTTGTTCCCTTACTTTTTTCTCACATTTGATGGTTCTATTCTCACATTATGCAGTTCCAACATCACATGTGACAGTTCTTTTCTCACATTTGGTGGTTCTCTTACTTTTTTTTTCTCACATTTGATGGTTCCATCCTTACATTTGCAGTTCCAACATCACATATGACAGTTCTTTTGTTACATTAGGTGGTTCCTTTATTTTTTTTCTCACACTTGACGGTTCCATCCTCATATTGTGTAGTTCCAACATTACATGTGACATTTTTTTTCTCACATTTGGGGGTTCTCTTATTTTTTTTCTCAAACTTAACGGTTTCGTCCTCACATTGTGCAATTTCAAAATCGTATATGATAGTTTTTTTGTCACATTGGATGGTTTCCCTACCTTTTTCTCACACTTGACGGTTACATTCTCACTTTGTGCAGTTTCAACATTACATGTGACAGTTATTTTCTCACATTTGATGGTTCTCTTACTTTTTTTTCTCACATTTGACAGTTCCATCCTCACATTGTGCAGTTCCAACATCACATTTGACAATTCTTAAGTCACATTTGGTGGTTCCTATTTTTTTCTCACATTTGACGATTCTATTATCATATTGTGCAGTTCCAATATCACATTTGACATTTTTTTGTCACATATAGTGGTTCCTTTTTCTTCTTCTTTTTTTTCCTCAAATTTGATGGTTGCATTATCATATTAAGTAGTACCAACATTGCATCTACTCTATTTTTGTCACATGTGATAATTCTTTTGTCACATGTGACAGTTCTTTTGTCACATGTGACAGTTCTTTTGTCATATTGTGTGGTTCTCTTACTTTTTTATTACATTTGACCGTTCTATCTTCATGTTGTGTAGTTCCAAAATCACATGTGACAGTTCTTTTTTCATATTTATTGGTTCCTTTTTTTTTTCTCATATTCGACAGTTCCATCTTCATATTGTGCAGTTCCAACATTAAATGTGATAGTTTTTTTCTCACATTTGGTGATTCTCTTACTTTTTTTATCACATTTGATACTTCCATTCTCACATTATGCAATTCCAACATCACATTTGACAGTTCTTTTGTCACATTCGGTGTTTCCCTTGTTTGTTTCTCACATTTGACGGTTCTATTATCATATTATGTAGTTCTAATATCACATTTGACAGTTATTTTTTTACATTTAGTGATTCATTTATTTGTTTCGCAAATTTGATGGTTCCATTGTCACATTAAGCAGTACCAACATTGCATCCGACTTTATTTTTGTCACATTCAGTGGTACCCTATTTTTTTTATTCTCAAATTTGACAGTTCCATTATTCATTGGGCAGTATTAACATTACTTATGACCGTACTTTTGTCACATTCGGTGGTACCCTATTTTTTTCCTTACAATTGACAGTTCAATCGTCATAGTAGGCAATACTAATATCACATTTGGCCATAATTTTACATTTGGACACACTACTAAAGTCACTTTTTTACTTACAAATAACTGCTCATCACAATAGTTATTTTTTTAAAGTTATTAAAAAAATTTAGATCTAAAATCTAAAACCATTAAAAAAAAAAAAAAAATCATCCCAAGAAATTAGCCCAACCACAATAATTACTTTTGTTCACACAAAAAATCAGCTGGAGTTATATTGGTTTCTTCCACAGATATTTAAATATACCAATTAACTTCCTACGTATCTCCCTTGGTAGCTTCCATCACATTCAGGGGCATACCTCCTAATAAAATAACATAGTTGAGGTCACTTTCTTGATATTTATATATACTATAAAACCGAAGATGTATAACTTATGTGCTCTCTAATTGTTCTTATGCAACATCTACGACTTAATCACAGTTGTGTGTTAATTGTGGTGTCTAAGGTTGGAAATAGGGTGATGGTACAATTAGCAAGTTATGCAAAAAATCCAATCCAAACATTGTTGACAATTTTAAAATTTTCAATAAACACTTGAATTGAAACTACAGATCTAGTATGAAATAGTCATCAATCAAGGCTATTACACTAGGTTTTATATTTTTTAGGCATTTTCATTAGATCCTCATGTGCTAAAGTGTCCCAAGGGAGATATTTAGCATGGTTCAAGAATTACTGAATGAACAACAATTCATTGTGCTTTACTACATAGATAAGGAAGGTTATCATACGTACACCTTATCTCAGTATGCATATCCGAACTATTGTCCAGTTGATCAATCTATGAAGTTCTCTTGTTTGCTATTCGAGTCGTATGGATATCCTTGTGGGCACCTATTTGCTATCATGAAGGTTGAACATTTGAAACAGTTTCCACCGACATGTATAATGAACAAATGACTGAAAATAGAAAAGTCCAACCGACCTTGCAAACAAAGAACATATTCAATCAATTGTCGGCCCAAATTAAAATCTATTACAATTTTTCAATTAGGATTTGTTGCAAAATTATTGTGAAAACATTATGAATATAACATTTCTTTCAAAATAAAATAAAAAATTTCATGTAAATCACATAATATCAAATAAACACTAGGTGTCCATTTAGACCGACAATGACAGCATTAGTATTGGGTGAGCTAAAATTCCCAAATGCTATTTTTGCAGCCCAAACACCAAAATAACACTCTATATTCGGGTTTTAAACTAAAAAAAATTTTACAACTTGGCTACAATAAACTCCTACTTTTAACACTTGTGTAGCGCATTGCTACTTATTTTTTAATGTTATGTTATTCTCTTTCTCCTCTGTAGCCCTGGTTCTGCTTTCTGCAAATTATATATGACTCTTTTTTTTTTTTAGAAAGACACACACACAGATATATAGGAGAAGGGGGATAAGATAAGGCAAATTATATATGAATTTAGCGTGCAAGAAAGCTTGATTTCCAAGTGGAGAGTAAACTCTATCAAATAGAAATTAGGCCCCAATGAGCCAATTTTTATCACTTAATTTATTCTTGTCACTTTAGAAGAAGGGTGACAAATTCTTGATGAAAACCGTACGATGCAAACCATATCATATAACAGCTCTTCACAGGCTTGCTAGTGCAATTTAAACAATGCATATATAAATTGCACATTTCACTTGCATATATGGTGAAAACATGTAACTTTTGTCTGTATAGAACCTGCACGATTTCATTCTATCAAGCTGTTAAAAAATTGATCATATGGAATAAATGTATCTTCTACAACGATTCGAATTGGAAGTTCCACAATGAAGATGCAATATTCCCTTTTCAAAAGGAATTCAATCAATAGATAAGAACGACCAGATTCTCTTTCTGCAGAAAACAATTATCCAACGTGTTACTAGTACTCCAGCCAACAGCACTCCACAGTTTATGCTTCAATTTTCTCCTTCTCATTGCTCCACTTGTATTACTAAAAATCAAGCATATTTGAAAAACGAAAAATAAAAAACTAAAAAAATAAAACAAACAAAAAAAATAATATAATGAAAATAAATCGTTATAAATTTTTTTAAAAATCTGTCATGAAGATAATTTACCTATCTTTATTTCTGAATTAAGTGATAATTTTCCAATCTTTATTTCAAGATGACTGATAGTTTGAATAGATGCTTTTCAATGAAAAGATGTCTCTAAGTTCCAAAAATCAATATTTATCAATCCCAACCCCAAAAAAGAGTCAGATAAACAGATTATTATAGTTTCTTCTATTCCCACCCTTTATCTCTATTGTAGTAAGTTGCTTAAGAACACTAATGAAATTTGAAAACATTATTTGAAAGTACCTAATTGAAGCACGATGAGTGTTTGATCCTATCAAATTGTGAGAGAGAGAGATCAGAGAGAGAGCAGTGATCAGTTGAATCGAATATTTCACAACTTACATTAATTAGGGTTTTGTCTTTTTGATCCTCACCTTTCACAAAGCTATTTTGATCTAAGAAAAGAGAGAACAAAAATTCAAATTCCAATAGGAGATTTGCCCAGGATATTGATTTGAAAGCAAGATAGCAATTTGAAAGATAGAACCAAAGAGAAAAAAAATAGTCCCTTTTGATTTTTCTATGAACGCAAAACGAGAGAGAGAGAGAGAGAGAGAGAGAGAGAGAGAGAGAGAGAGAGAGAAGTCCGTAAGTAGCTACTATTTTTTTCTTCCACATTTTGTTATTTTTATACGTTACCTGCTTGACCGATTACTGGTATTACATTAGAAATAAATAAATGATCAGGATTAAAACAAATAAGATCAATGGTGAAGATTTATGGGGGTACGGTACCCACCAAAAAAACAGTGGGTATTGTAGAATGACCCTAGAAGAAATTATGAGGGAATTTATAGACTAGTGGGAGTGAATTTTGGAAGGATATCTGCGTCACATCTATTTTTGGAATGGTCATATAGAGAAAATCACGTATTCTGTTTCCATTTTTTTGGCAAATAATTAATTTATTATATATATATATATATATATATATATATAAAAATTAATTCACCTTTTTTTTTTATTTGATAGAGAGATTGTTTTTTAAAGGAAATTTTTAATAAAGTCAGGTTAAAAGTTAGGTACCACTTTTCAGGTGTTATATACTAGATGTTTGATGTTATATTTTGTAAAAGGGTCATTCTACAGTACCCACTGTTTTTTTGGTGGGTACCATACCCCCATAAATCTTCACCATTGATTTTATTTGTTTTAATCCTGATCGTTTATTTATTTCTAATGTAATACCAGTAACCGGTCAAGCAGGTAACGTATAAAAATAACAAAACGTGGAAGAAAAAAATAGTAGCTACTTACGGACTTGTCTCTCTCTCTCTCTCTCTCTCTCTCTCTCTCTCTCTCTCTCTCATTTTGCGTTCACAAAAAAATCAAAGGGACTATTTTTTTTCTCTTTGGTTCCATCTTTCAAATTGCTATCTTGCTTTCAAATCAATATCCTGGGCAAATCTCCTATTGGAATCTGAATTTTTGTTCTCTCTTTTCTTAGATCAAAATAGCTTTGTGAGAGGTGAGGATCAAAAAGACAAAACCCTAATTAATGCAAGTTGTGAAATCTTCGATTTCAACCGATCATTGCTCTCTCTTTGATCTCTCTTTCTCACAATTTGATAGGATCAAACACTCATCGTGCTTCAATTGGGTACTTTCAAATAATGTTTTCAAATTTCATTAGTGTTCTTAAGCAACTTACTACGATAGAGATAAAGGGTGGGAATAGAAGAAACTATAATAATCTGTTTATCTGACTCTCTTTTGGGGTTGGGATTGATAAATATTGATTTTTGGAACTTAGAGACATCTTTTCATTGAAAAGCATCTATTCAAACTATCAGTCATCTTGAAATAAAGATTGGAAAATTATCACTTAATTCAGAAATAAAGATAGGTAAATTATCTTCATGACAGATTTTTAAAAAAATATATAACGATTTATTTTCATTATATTATATTTTTTTTGTTTGTTTTATTTTTTTATTTTTTTATTTTTCGTTTTTCAAATATGCTTGATTTTTGGTAATACAAGTGGAGCAATGAGAAGGAGAAAATTGAAGCATAAACTGTGGAGTGCTGTTGGCTGGAGTACTAGTAACACGTTGGATAATTGTTTTCTGCAGAAAGAGAATCTGGTCATTCTTATCTATTGATTGAAATCCTTTTGAAAAGGGAATATTGCATCTTCATTGTGGAACTTCCAATTCGAATCGTTGTAGAAGATACATTTATTCCATATGATCAATTTTTTAACAGCTTGATAGAATGAAATCGTGCAGGTTCTATACAGACAAAAGTTACATGTTTTCTCCATATATGCAAGTGAAATGTGCAATTTATATATGCATTGTTTAAATTGCACTAGCAAGCCTGTGAAAAGCTGTTATATGATATGGTTTGCATCGTACGGTTCTCATCAAGAATTTGTCACCCTTCTTCTAAAGTGACAAGAATAAATTAAGTGATAAAAATTGGCTCATTGGGGCCTAATTTCTATTTGATAGAGTTTACTCTCCACTTGGAAATCAAGCTTTCTTGCACGCTAAATTCATATATAATTTGCCTTATCTTATCCCCCTTCTCCTATATATCTGTGTGTGTGTCTTTCTAAAAAAAAAAAAAAGAGTCATATATAATTTGCAGAAAGCAGAACTAGGGCTACAAAGGAGAAAGAGAATAACATAACATTAAAAAATAAGTAGAAATGCGCTACACAAGTGTTAAAAGTAGGAGTTTATTGTAGCCAAGTTGTAAAATTTTTTTTAGTTTAAAACCCGAATATAGAGTGTGACAAAAAAAAGTAAGAGAACCATCAAATGTGAGAAAATAACTGTCACATGTAATGTTGAAACTGCACAAAGTGAGAATGTAACCATCAAGTGTGAGAAAAAGGTAGGGAAACCATCCAATGTGACAAAAAAACTGTCATATACGATTTTGAAACTGCACAATGTGAGGACGAAACCGTCAAGTTTGAGAAAAAAAATAAGGGAACCCCCAAATGTGAGAAAAAAAACTGTCACATGTAATGTTGGAACTACACAATATGAGGATGGAACTGTCAAGTGTGAGAAAAAAAATAAGGGAACCACCTAATGTAACAAAAGAACTGTCATATGTGATGTTGGAACCGCAAATGTAAGGATGGAACCATCAAATGTGAGAAAAAAAAAGTAAGAGAACCACCAAATATGAGAAAAGAACTGTCACATGTGATGTTGGAACTGCATAATATGAGGATAGAACCATCAAATGTGAGAAAAAAACTGTCACATGTGATATTGGAACTGCACGATGTGAGGACGGAACCATCAATGTGATAAAAAAGTAACCTGGTGTAGCAGGTTACCTATTAGTGGGTACTGTACCCCCCTCTTTTTTTGGGGGGTACCGTAGAATTACTCTTTGTAAAAAAATTGAATTAAAAAAAAAAAAAAACAGTTAAATTCAGTTATGTAACTTCCGTTGTTTCAGTTATATAGTTGGTCAATGTTGTTATATAATTAATCCAAATTTACATGAGCAATTTAAGGAATTGTATATATTTTGTCCTATCATTAGCAGGATATATGGGAAATATGTGTAAAAAGATGAGAATTGTTTTGTTAATCTTGACTTAGTTGAGTTTTTTGGGTAGGGGTAGTTTTTTTTTTTTTGGAAAAATTATTAAGTACTCCCGGAGTATCATAAATGTGTACTCCCTCCTCTCACATGAATGGTGGGTCCCACCATGAATTTAATTAGTGGGACCCACCATTCATGTGAGAGGAGGGAGTACGCATTTATGGTACTCCGGGAGTACACAATAATTTCCCTTTTTTTGAGGGGGATAGGGGTAGTTAGTTTGCTAATTGTTGTTTGCCTACTTTGGGTAGGGGTGTATTATAGGCGGGAATTTGGTGTTGTTGTCCCTTTTTGGCAGTCAGTTGAACTGTTTTCTTACTTTTTTTAGTTGATAAGATTTGCTTATTCAAAAACTAAAAAATATTTATGTTCTTTATTATTTGACCCTTTTTTGGGAAACTTTAAATATTTGACCTAAAATCTTATTTTCTTCACCACATGATTAATCTTGAACAAGGATGGTTAATTATTTTCAATGACAAGTGCATCAAAGATTTCTTTAGATTGTTGAGAAATGATCAATTTTTCATATTATTTTCTATAAATTTTTTATTATTCTCTCTCATATTATCTCCTGAAAAATTGGTTATTCTCTCTCCCTTTCTATCTACAATAAAATTTAGAGAATAAATTATACATATTCAGTATAAGTTGGATATGAGTTTTGATTATCAAGATAATCTCTTTTAAGAGAATAAATCATTTGAATAATTTATTTAAATAAAAACTATATATGCATACATACATACATGCATGCATATATATATATATATATATATATTGCTTTAATGTATAATCAACCTAATTCATTTAAAAATAATGACATTAAGGGGCCATTTCGTTGGAGGAGTGGAAACATAGAAAATGGGGAGGGGATAGAAAAGTGAGAGGATGGAAGAGATTTAGTGTTCTCCCATTTGTATTTGGTTAGAAGGATAGAAAAGTTGAGAGAATGAAAACTAATTTGTTTGGTTGAGAAGAAAAATGAGAAGATGAAAAATGAAGTTGGTATAAATTTACAATTATGTTGGTCATATGAGTGAGAAAGGGATGAAGATGCTGTTGTCAAAAAGGAAACTACCAGAATTGAAGTCTGTTGATTTTGACATGTGTGAAAGCTGCATCTTACGAAAGCATAAAAAGGTGAGCTTCTTGAAAATTGGCAGAACACCGAAGGCTGAAAAATTGGAGCTAGTGCACACTGATTTGTGGGGGCCTTCTCTGGTTCATCCCTTGGAGGTTCAAGGTACTACATCACTTTCATTGATAACTCAAGCACAAAGGTATGAGTTTATTTTCTGAAAAATAAATCTGATGTATTTGAAACCTTTAAGAAATGGAAGGCTATGGTTGAGACAGAAACAGATTTGAAAGTGTTTGAGGTCAGATAACGGAGGTGAGTATATAGATGGAGGGTTCAGTGAATATTGTGTGGCACAGGGAATTAGGATGGAGAAGACCATTCCTGGAACACCACAGCAAAATGGTGTGGCTGAGCACATGAACAGAACTCTCAATGAGCGTGCTAGGAGTATGAGGTTGCATGTTGGACTACCAAAAACTTTCTGGGCTGATGCTATTAGCACTGCAGCTTACCTGATAAATCGAGGACCATAAGTTCCTATGGAGTTCAGACATCCTGAGGAGGTTTGGAGTGGTAAAGAGGTAAAGTTTTCTCATTTAAAAGTTTTTTGTTGTGTTTCTTATGTTCATGTTAATTCTAATGCTCATAGTAAACTTGATGCAAAGTCTAAAATATGATTTTTCATTGGCTATGGTGATGAGTAATTGGGCTATAGGTTTTGGGATGAACAAAACAGCAAAATCATCAGAAGTAGAAATGTGATATTTAATGAACAGGTTATGTATAAGGACAGGTCAACTGTAGTGGCAGATGTTACAGGGATAAATCAAGATAAATCTGAGTTTGTCAACTTAGGTGAATTGACTGAAAGCACTGTCTAGAAAATGAGTGAAGAAGATAAGGAGAATATATATTCACAGGTAGATCAGAATACACCTATAACTGAGGTCCGCAGATCTTCCAGGACCATTAGACCTCCACAGCGTTATTCACCCGCTTTGAATTATCTCCTGTTGACTGATGGTGGTGAGCCAGAATGCTATGATGAAGCCTTGCAAGATGAGGATTCATGCAAGTGGGAGTTAGTCATGAAGGATGAGATGGATTCCTTATTGGGGAATCAAACATGGGAACTGACTAAACTGCCAGTAGAAAAGAAGGCTTTGCATAACAAGTGGGTATACAGAATAAAGAATGAATATGATGGTAGCAAACGTTACAAGGCCAGATTAGTTGTTAAAGGGTTCCAGCAAAAGCAGGGCATTGATTACACAGAGATATTTTCTCCAGTTGTGAAGATGTCAACAATCAGACTAGTACTGGGAATAGTGGCTGCAGAAAATTTACATCTTGAGAAGTTAGATGTGAAGACAGCTTTCCTTCATGGTGACTTGGAGAAAGACATTTACATGATTCAGCCAAAAGGGTTTATTATTCAGGGACAAAAGAACCTAGTTTGCAAACTGAGAAAGAGCTTGTATGGTCTAAAAGAAGCTCCTAGACAGTGGTACAAGAAGTTTGACAGTTTTATGCATAGAATTGGGTTTAAAAGATGTGAAGCTGATCACTGTTGCTATGTTAAGTTCTTTGACAATTCTTATATCATTTTACTGTTGTATGTGGATGATATGCTCATTGCAGGGTCTAGCATTGAGAAGATTAATAATCTGAAGAAGCAATTGTCAAAACAGTTTGCAATGAAGGATTTGGGAGTTGCAAAGCAAATCCTTGGGATGAGAATTATTAGAGACAAGGCTAATGGTACATCGAAACTTTCACAGTCAGAGTATGTGAAGAAAGTTCTCAGCAGATTCAATATGAATGAAGCCAAACCAATGAGCACACCTTTGGGTAGTCATTTCAAACTGAGTAAATAACAGTCACCGAAGACAGAAGAAGAAAGGGACTATATGAGTAAGGTACCCTATGCCTCAGCTATTGGCAGCTTGATGTATGCCATGGTGTGTACAAGGCCAAACATTGCACATGCAGTGGAAGTTGTGAGCAGATTCATGAGTAGGCCAGGAAAGCAGCATTATGAGGCAGTCAAGTGGATTCTAAGATATCTAAAGGGTTCATCAGATACATGTCTTTGCTTTACAGGTGCAAATTTGAAACTACAAGGTTATGTAGATGTTGATTTTGCTAGTGATATTGATAGTAGAAAGAGCACTACTGAGTTTGTATTTACTTTGGGTGGTACAGCTATATCTTGGGCCTCAAATTTGCAAAAGATTGTTACTTTGTCTACTACAGAAATTAAGTATGTTGCAGCAACTGAAGCTGGGAAGGAGATGATTTGGTTACATGGTTTCTTAGATGAATTGGGTAAGAAGCAAGAGATGGGTATTCTACATAGTGACAGTCAGAGTGCAATTTTTCTTGCTAAAAATTCGGTTTTTCATTCAAAGTCGAAGCATATACAGACTAAATACCACTTTATTCGGTACCTTGTTGAAGATAAGCTGGTAATACTTGAGAAGATATGTGGATCTAAGAACCCGGCAGACATGTTGACTAAGGGTGTCACTATTGAGAAGCTGAAGTTGTGTGCAACTTCAGTTGGCCTTCTAGCTTGAGGACAGAAGGATGAGTTGCAGGGATGAGGGTTTGTGTTTGGAAGATAGCGGCTGATGTTGGTGATTGAGCTAGTCTCCAAGTGGGATATTTTTTGGGCTTTGTGGAGCCTAGTTTATGTTTGATCCAGTGGACGATTCGACCCGACCAAAATAATGTTGCATGGTTTTTAATGGGAGATTTTCTGAGGCTTGGCCCATTGTGAATCTGGTTTTTTGTAGTAAACATTGTTTTTTAATTAGGGTTTCGGTGTAGTCAGTTTTGTGAGGAGAAAAAATAAAAGTCTATAGCTGCAATTTGTATTTTTTCCTTGATAATAGTAAAATCTCTGCAACTCCATGGACGTAGACAAATTGCCGAACCACGTAAACACTGTGTTGTGCGTGTGATTATTTTTCTTTGGCGTGTGTTTACTCTATATTTTGTTTCTCGCAGGTTTAGGAATTCGTGAAAATTCCCTACAAATCCCAATCATGTATGGTCGAGTGATGTTCAATTCTCCAGCACGGAACTTCTTCCACCAAGTAGAACCTTGTCCATCAACTGTGCCATTGTTACCTAATACAATGCCAAAACAAATGGAATCCATTAGAAATTGTTTAAAGCTAAAAATATTTATCCCAAAAAAAAAAAAAAATGATTGGTCTAATCTATAATTACCAGTGATTACGATGTCAGTGAGATTTGAACCAAAAATGAGAGCGCTTAACCGTCCACTAGGTGCATCCCTTCCTTTGTAGTAGGAAGGCAGCACAGGAATAGCAGGCCATTCAGACTCATCCTGTCCATATGATCATGTATGTGTACAACAAATTATGGTATAACAAACATAAAATAAAAATAAAATGAGTATTATTTTGTTTATTTGTTGTGAGCGTAGCATTACTCAATTACTAATTATAAGTTAGGGTTTGTTTGTTTGGAGGTGAAATAGGGTGGATGGAAAACTTTGAAGAGAGAATAAGGTGGGAAAACTTTTTAAATGGTCTTTAGTTAGGAGAGGGAGAAGAAAAACAAAATGTGGTTGGACCCAAGTGTTTTCTCTCTGGCCTACCAAAATGTTTTCTCTTCAAAATGAGGATAAAACTGGGAAAAAGAGTATGATCTGTTATGTGGATAAAAATGCCCCTAGTTGCTATCCTTGGCAATGTTGGCTCTTTTTTTGGGCAAACATTGACTCTCTCTTTTTTTTTTTTTTTTTTTTTTCCTGGGCAAACATTGGGTCTTTTTTCTTTTTCTTTTTTTTTTTTTTTTGTTCTTTTTTTTGTTTTTTTGGGACATTTGCCTCTTCCTTTTTTTTTTTTCCTAAGGCATGAGGTGACAGTGATTTTTTTTTTTTCTTGTTAATCTAGACATGGGGTTTTTTTTTTCTTGACATGATTTTTATTTTTTAATAAATTTGGGTGGTTTTTTTATTTTATTTTATTTTTATTTTGGGGGGCTTATTTGTCACTTTTTTGTTTTAATTGGGCATTATTTTTTAACAAGGGTATGTGAGTAAATTTATATAAACTCATTTTTTCCATCTATCTACTTTTCCACTCTCAACCAAACAAAAAGGAGGGAAATTAAAATATTTTATATCCTCCCACTTTTCCATCTTCCCATCATTTCTATCATTCTACTTTTTCACCCCTCCAACCAAATAGAACCTTACGCTAGGTGAAATTATTGTGTACTCTCGGAGTATCATAAATGCGTACTCCCTCCTCTCACATGAATGGTGGGTCCCACTAATTAAATTCATGATGGAACCCACCATTCATGTCAGAGGAGAGAGTACGCATTTATGGTACTCTGGGAGTACCTAATAATTTTCCTTACGCTAGTGTCTTCCTTGTTTTAAGCTTTAGATAATATCAAAAACTATGAAAAAGTAATGGCCAAATCCTTTTATGGCAAGTTGATTTGGGCAGTTTCTTGCTTATCATGCTACAATTGCTTGGTCTAAATTCTTGGTATGAGAGTATCATTTTGTTTAATTGTTGTAGGTGTAACATTCCTCAATTACTAATTATAACTTAGGTTAGTATCTTCTCTTGTTTTTAGTTTGGTGAAAATCACATTTTCGTCCCTACATTTTTACCCAATTCTTATTTTGGTCCCTAAGTTTTATTTCCACCACTTTTAGTCCCTATTCTGGAAAACGCGTTTCGTTTTCGTCACTATCATTACATCAGAAACGAAAAATGCACAAATGGCAAACAGAGTGTATTATTGAGCTGACGTGGCCATTAAAATAATAATAAAAAATGCCACGTCAATATCTAAATTAAAAAAAAATTATTAATTTTAGCTAAATAAAAAAAATTAAAAATAGAATTAAAAACTAAAAATCTCACGAATGAAGATCTAAGTGTCTTGAACAAGAAACACAAAGAACACAAAACAAGAACACAAACCCAAGTACAAGATCCCAAACCCAGAAATTAAAAAAAAAAAAAAAAATCCATCAAAAAAATGGACGCGCTAGGGTTTTGGAGGTTTGTGACTGGAAAGAAGAAGGAGTTGGAGTTGTTGAGAGCTCAGATGCCTTTGTCTTTAGCTGAGTGCCTCGATCCGGTGAGGTTCGTGCTCGAATCAATATCAGAGGTGTTCCCGGTGGACAAAAGGGTGGAGAAGAGTGAGCGAGGGAACGATTTGGGCTGGGCCTGTGTTCTGGTGCTGGAATCGCTGATACCGGTGGTGGTGGACCCGGTGATCAGAAAGTCGAGGCTGCTGGTGACGTCGACCGTGAAGGAGCGCGAGAAGAGGATCGCGGAGACGTGGAAGGCGAGCTTGGAGGAGCGCGGTGGAATCGAGAACGTGAAGACTTCGGACGTGCACACCTTCTTGCAACACTTGGTGACCTTCAGGATTGTGAAGAAGGAGGATGTGAATTTGTATCAGAAGTTTGATGGATTTTTTTTTTTTAAATTTCTGGGTTTGGGATCCTGTACCTGGGTTTGTGTTCTTGTTTTGTGTTCTTTGTGTTTCTTGTTCAATACACTTAGATCTTCATTCATGAGATTTTTAGTTTTTAATTCTGTTTTTAATTTTTTTTATTTAGTTAAAATTAATAAATTAATTTTTTTAATTTAAATGTTGACGTGGCATTTTTTATTATTATTTTAATGGCCACGTCAGCTCAACAGTGCACTCCATTTGTCACGTGTTCATTTTCCATTTCTGATGTAACAGTAGAGATGAAAACGAGACACGTTTTCCAGAATAGGGACTAAAAGTGGTGGAAATAAAACTTAGGAACCAAAATGAAAATCGGGTGAAAATGTAGGGACGAAAATGTGGTTTTTGCCTTTTAGTTTTGGATAATATCAAAGACTATGAAGAAGTAACGGCTAATTCCTTTTATGACAAGTTGATTTAGGCGGATTCTTGCTTATCATGCTATAATTGCTTTGGTCTAATTTCTTGGCATGAGAGCAATTTCATGTTTCATGTAAAAGGAAAAATGTAAATAGGGTGAAGTAGTATCATAAAGTAAAATCAATCTTGTCATTAATCCTATCGTTTTTGGTCTGTCAATATGATTATTAGGATTATTCCTCTCATAAAAGTGAATAATTTCTCTAATTCAAATTAGATTTTCTCTCCTTCTCAAAAAAAAAAAAAAATAAATAAATAAATAAAATTAAAATAAAAATAGATTTTCTCTTCTTAAAATAATATGACGGAGGATAAGGACCTAGATTCAAAGCAAGAAACTAAACCAAAATAAGAAAACGATCTCCTCCATTTTAATTTTTTGGCAGTGAATAATGATCTACTCCATTTGCTTTTGAAAATGATTAAACCACTACTAAAAAGGGGGAAAAAATCATACCTGTGATCCAAGAGTAACCGCATCCTTATGAAGAAAAAGGGTGAAATGGCTGGTGAGATTAAAGCTTCCAGTCAACCATTTACCAGGAGGTACAATTAGCTGTGCCCCACCATCTGATGCATATGTGCTTAGTTTCTGAATCGCAGCATTAAAAGCCTTTGTGTTTGATGTTTTTCCATCGACAACTACTCCAAAATCCGTCAAAACTACACTGTGCTTTCGACAATTTATTGCTGGATACTCTATTTTTCCACCATTATCTCTGATGATGCCAAAATTCACCAGTGAGCTACACGGTCCACACGAGAGCGAAAGACCTACAAAACAACAAGAAAGGACCTAGCAGAGAGCACCGGTGTGGTGCCGGCCAAAAACCCTCCGAAGGTCAAGTTAGAAACCTCGTTCTCAACACTAGAGTGCTTGGGTTGAGTCAATTATGCGTACCTTGGTTTGTGAGGGTTTTGGAGTATTTATAGTCACGTAGATCTAATGACTATGCCTTGGTAAAGAAGTCCTTTCCTTCTAGGGGAGTGACTCCTTTTCCTTGTAGGAGTATTCTTTCTTTGGGCCTAAGCGTGTAGATCAAGCAAAAGCCGCAGTAGCCCAAATGGGCTTCAATCATTCTTGTATATCAGGCCTTAGTGCCCAACACACGCCATGGGTTACACGTATCCGTCCATTAAGGGTCCGTCACGTATTTTCCTCTCCAGCTGCCCCCCATTCCATGAATTCGTCAACCACTATGACGGGTCCATGGGATGAGTCGCCAGGTCTTCCCCATTCCATCACACACTCATGACAGATCAATGGAATGAGTTTGCTTGGTTCTCCTCAATCCGTCACCTACACATGACAGATTAATGGAATGAGTTGCTCCGTTCTCATTAATCTGTCATGTACTTACTGCGGATGACCTGCCAGGTTGGAGTAGAGTCATAAATGCCCTTGAGGACACGTGGTGAGCCTAGATTGACAGCTTACCAGAACCAAGGCGTCTCTTCGTTGGTCGTGCCGCCCTCTATATATATATATATATATCACCTGTTCCTGTCATTTTCACATTTTGGAGAAATTTTTACTGATCAGAGCACATCCGTCCTCTTTGCGACCGTTGTATTTCAATCGTCCATCCTTCCGTCCTAATCTTTCTTCCATCGTCTCAGTTCAACTGTAAGTAATCTCTTCTCTTCTTCCACCCCCTTTTTCATTTGTACGTTGGTCCGTTGTCCGTGTAAATCTAGAGTCTTAGGTTTCCCTCTTCGTCATTGTAGGTGTCCGATGTCTAGTGAGGCTTCCAGCGGTCAATCTTTTGTTCGTGAGGGAGCGGGCTATGAGGAAGTGTACCCGTCAGGTCAGGGAGACCAGGGTACTTCCATTGAGGAGAGAGAACCGTCATCTAGCTCTCCTTCCTTTGCGAAAGAAGAAGGGCAAGGAGAAAATGGGTCGGATTACGACTCGAATGATGAAGTAGAGGCTATAGATCCTCCCGTCCAGTCCGTGATAGGCAAGGATGGGTTAAGGGAGTTCGTCATGCTCCCGAAGTGGACGGTGAACTACTTCACTTCCTCCATCAGTCTGCCACACTTCAACTCCCTTAGGGAAAAATACCAGATACCAAATACCATAGCCATCTGTCTACCCTTTAAGTCCGAGAGGTGCGATTACGAGGGATTAGAAGATGTCGGCATGTATGAGCAAATGCTCAAAGCAGGCCTTCGCTTTCCTTTAAGCGCCCTACACCGTCGCCTTCTCCAGTATCTAGGATTATCTGTCACCCAGATCTCTCCAAACGCCTGGAGGGTATTCTTGAGTGTAGAAGTTTTATATGGCGTCATGTCCAATGGAACAAGATAGTTAACAATGGAGGAGTTCTTTAATTGTTACCGTCCGGATGAAATTGCTAAGTCGAAGGGGATGTATAGTTTTGTGATGAGAAGCCCATTACTTAGATTAGTGTTTGCGACACCAGACTCCAACCGTAATTGGAAGAGTAGGTATTTCTTCCTACAAGGGGACGACTGGATGGGTCGTCCTGACGACCTAGAGTTTATGCCCGTTGATAAGACCTGGGGCATCCTATCTCCGTCCGGTATACATCTCATTCTGCATCCGTCCTTTATTATTTGCTTATTGGTCGTTAATCCAACCGTCTGTCTTTTGCAGCGCGTAGCCGTCTGGAGATTACCGTCGAGCAATTTGGTTTTCTTGAATCAATTTTCCAGAAAACTGAATTGTCGGAGAGGACTTGGGCGAAGCTCGTCACCCTAAACACTCTCCACTGGTACTGTGATGGCCCCGAACCTTTTGTGGTTGCAATAAAGTACGACGAAGGAATACGCAAGCGTAAGTTTCACCATCATGGTAGTAATTTTTCTCGTCCATTTTTGACTAAGTGATAGTATTTTTCTTGTCCGTCATGTGTTCTCACCGTCCACTTTTTGCAAAAATGGACAATGCTAAGAGGCGAGCTCTTATCAAGCAGCAGGTTGCCAACAAGAAGAAATTTGGGGGTGATCCTTCTCCCAAGACTGGCCCCCAACCGTCCAGCAAACGTGGCCCTGTGAAGGCGGACCGTCCTAGCAAGAAGCAAAGGCTAGTGACGGGTCTTCCAGCCGTCCAGACTACCACGAAGTTGCCCCCCAAGCTAGGCGTGGGCAAGGGTAAAGTTCTCATGACCAACCCCGACCCAGCCACTGAAAAGCTCCCGTCCTCCTTAGGGAGGATTCTCAATACGCCCTTGCCCAAATAACCTCTATCATCAAGGAAGAGGATTATGACGACATCGGCAACCATGCGACGGAAGCTATGGGGGAGACGGCTTTGTTCAGCCTTACCCAAGTAATGTATCCGTCCACTTTATGCCTTTGACTTGTCTTATGGGCTTATGTGCTAACTTTTTGGGTTTGCTTTGATGCAGACGGTGCTAATGGCAAAGGGTTTGATGGACCGTTGCCTGGCCCGTGAGAAGTCTTTGGATCGTGTACGTTCCAAGGCTAGGGCGATGGGGGAGGAGCTAGACGAGCTGAAGCTTTGGAAGCTCCGTCATGAGCAGAAACTGGAAGCGTCTGAGCGTGCTCGTGAGGACCTGGAGAAAGAAGTAGAATTTCTAAGGCAAAAGGTGAAGGGCCATGATGACGACATCCGTCAGGCGAAAGTTGAGGCCGTCTAGGAGTATAGGGACTCTGAAGCCCTCCTGACGGAGCTGGGAACTTCCTTTGCTAATGGGTTTGACGACTGCATCCGTCAGGTGAAGGCGTCATTCCCAGACCTCAACCTTTCCCATATTAACATAGACGCCGAAGGCCAAACACCAGCCTATACTGTTGAGTCTGAGGGGATCGTAGAACTTTTCGGTGAAGTCCCCGTTGAAGATGAAGCCCATGGAGTTGGTGAGACAGGACCCGTGCATGACGATGCCCGTCCACCTGGTGCTGATGGTTCCAGAGCCCATGCTGATGCCCCCCAAGCCGAAGAATAATCTGTAGTAGTTTTTTTTTTTTTTTTTTTTTTTTATGTTTTTGGCTATGAAATTTTTGGTCCGTCATGTGGACTTGTAAACAACCTAATATTAATTTCATCCGTCGTACGTACGATTGTATGAACAATTTATTTTTAAGTATTCATGAATGTTTAATTGCTTTTCTTGTCGTTTATTCTGTAAATAAGCATCCGTCCACCCTGTGGGTTTACGCTTTTTTAAGATTGTCCATCCACTTTCGCGGACAATGCATACACTTTCATTTTTAGTGGTCCATCCACTTAGCTTACCTAGTACATGTCTCCATTTTGTGGATGATCCGTCCACATTGTGGACTTTAGAATAATTTTCCTTTTTAGATGGTCCGTCCACTTTGTGGACTTAGTAATCACTCTAAACTTTTAGATGGTCCATCCACTTTGTGGACATTGAAATTATTTCCATCGTTTAGATGGTCCATCCACTTGGCAGGCTCGCAATTATTCTTATCTTTTAAATGGTCCGTCCACTTTGTGGACTTAGCAATTATTTCCATCTTTTAGATGGTCCGTCTACTTTGTGGACGTTGAAATTATTCCCATCTTTTAGATGGTCCGTCCATTTGGTGGACTGTGTAATTATTCCCATCTTTTAGATGGTCCGTCCCCTTTGTGGACTTGGTAGTTTTTCCATCTTTTTAGATGGTCTGTCCACTTTATGGACGCTGAAATTATTCCCATCTTTTAGATGGTCCGTCCATTTGGTGGACTTTGTAATTATTCTCATCTTTTAGATGGTCCGTCCACTTGGTGGACTTGGTAGTTTTTCCATCTTTTTAGATGGTCCGTCCACTTTGTGGATGTTGAAATTATTCCCATCTTTTAGATGGTCCGTCCACTTTGTGGACTTCGTAGATCTCAAGGTCGGATGATGAGTCGTCCACTTTGTGGACTTCAGTAGTAGATTAAGGGTTTTGCGTGATCCGTCCATTTTGTGGACTTATGCAAGCGTTAAGACATTCCATTTTCTCTGAAAAACTCCTCTTATTATAATGGACACGTAGAACATTGTTTAAAAAACATGGAAAATAGTCTTTAGGCGTTGTGGAAGTACTGTAGGAAATAAAAACTACAACTATCAAGAAAAAATAAACTGGCGGTGAGGAGTATAGTAGTAATGCCGTTGTTGGCGTCTTCTACTGATAATATTTCTTCAGGTGCTCTGCATTCCATAGGTGACTTAGCTTTTTTCCATTCAGGGTCTCTAGGTGGTACGTTCCCTTCCTGTGCCATGACGTGATCCTGTATGGTCCTTCCTAGTTTGGTCTAAGCTTTCCTTGAGTGTCATCCTTTGTAGAGCCGAGTACCTTCTTTAGGACGAGATCTCCGACCTGGAAATCCCTGGGCCTAACCCTAGAGTTGTAGTGTTTCACCATTAGATCCTTGTACCGTGCTAGCCTTTATTCTGCAGCTGCTCTGACTTCGTCTACCAGATCAAGCTCTATGCACATGGCATCATCATTCCTGTGCTCGTCGTGGTTTCCAACACGGTAGCTTGTAAGTCCCACTTCAGCTGGTATGACAGCCTCAGTTCCATAGGCCAAACGGAACGGGGTCTCTCCTGTTGGTGTTCTTGCCGTTGTCCTATAAGCCCATAAGACACTTGGTAACTCATCCGTCCAGATACCTTTTGCCCCCTCAAGCCGAGTCTTGATGATTTTAAGCAAGGATCGGTTTGTGACCTCAACCTGTCCGTTGGCTTGTGGATGTGCGGGTGATGAGTAGTGGTTCTTTATCCCCAACTGGGAGCAGAAACCCCTGAATGCTTCATTGTCGAATTGCTTGCCATTATCCGATACCAGCACTCGGGGGATGCCAAACCTGTAAATGATATTCCTCCATACAAAGTTCTTGATATTTTTCTCCGTGATGGTGGCCAAAGCCTCAGCCTCCACCCACTTGGTGAAGTAGTCGATGCCAACCACTAAGAACTTCAGCTGCCTCGCCGCTATCGGGAACGGGCCCATGATGTCGAGCCCCCATTATGCGAACGGCCATGGAGCCGTTAAGGGTTTGAGCTCTTCTGCTGGTTGCCTTATGAGGTTGCTGAAGCGCTGGCACTTATTACAGGATCTGACGTATATGTTGGCGTCTTTCTGCATTGTTGGCCAGTAGTATCCCACTCTGAAGAGCTTGTGCACTAAGGACCTTGATCCCGAGTGATTCCTGCAAATTCCTTCGTGGACCTCCCTCATGACGTAGTCTGCTTCTTCTGGGGTGAGGCATCTCAAATAGGGTCGAGAGAAACCCCTTTTATACAGAACGTCTTTCATCATGACAAACCGAGATGCCTGGCCCCTTAGCTTCCTGGCAGCCTCCTTGTCATCTAGTAACAGGTTGTCTTTTAAATATGCAGCTATGGGGGTCATCCAGCACTGCTCATTGCTTACTTCCTGCAAACCTGTACCGTCTATTAGCGGTGACATTTGGACGAAGGATAATACCTGGTCGAGGACAGTCATTGGCTCTGCGGAGGCTGCCTTGGCGAGCTGGTCAGCTTCTTGGTTTTCCTCCCTTGGGACTTGAATCAATTTGACCTGGAGGTTACTCATTCGACTTCTCACTTTATCGAGATACTTCTTCATTCTTTCACCCCTGCACTCGTAACTCCCATTGATCTGGCTTATGTTGACTTGGGAATCAGAGTAGACATCCACTCTTTCTACTCCAGCGGCAATGGCGAGGTCTAACCCTCCTACAATGGCTTCGTATTCTGCTTCATTGTTCGTTGTTGAAAAACACAAACGGATCATGCACTTAATTTCGTCACCTTCGAGTGTATGGATCACCACCCTAATCCCTCTTGCGTATTTGTTAGAGGATCCGTCTGTATGAACCCTCCATACGGGAAGCTCACCTGCCCCTTAGTCTTTCATGTTGGTGAATTCTGCAATGAAGTCCGCCAGGATTTGTCCCTTCACTGCGTGTCGAGGTTGATATCGAATGTCGTATTCACTCAGCTCGATTGCCCATAGTGCCATTCTTCCTGCTGCTTCTGGACTGCTCATTGCTCTTCTTAGGGGCTGGTCGATCATGACGTTTATAATGTGTGCTTGAAAGTACGGTTTCAGCTTTCGAGCTGCAATTACCAATACGAAAGCTAGTTTTTCCATCGGTGGGTACCTCTCTTCTGCCCCGCTGAGCGCTTTGCTTGTAAAGTAGACAGGCTTCTGTATCCTATCTTCCTCTCTAATAAGGGCCGCACTGACAGCTGCTAGGGAGATGGCAATGTATAGGAACAGCTTTTCACCTTGCTTGGATGGGCTAAGTAGTGGTGGAGAGGAGAGGTATAACTTCAGATCTTCAAAAGCTTTCTGGCAGTTGTCCGTCCACTCAAACGATTTCTTTAACGTGCGAAAGAATGGCAAGCACTTGTCCGTAGCCCTTGAAACGAATCTGTTCAGGGCAGCTATCTTGCCATTTAAACTTTGGACCTCCTTCAGCGTCTTTAGGGGGAGCTAAGTCTACTATTACCTTGACTTTTTCTAGGTTGACCTCGATTCCTCGTTGAGACACCATAAAACCCAAGAATTTCCCTGCCGTCACTCCGAACGCGCATTTGGTGGGGTTTAGCTTCATGTTATAATCGAAGAGTGCTAAAAGTCTCTTGGAGGTCTCTCAGATGGCTGCACTCGCAAACGCTCTTCACCAGCATGTCGTCCACATAGACTTGCATATTCCTTCCAATCTGATGTACAAACATCTTATTCATCAGTCTCTGGTACGTGGCCCTAGCGTTCTTGAGACCGAAGGGCATTACTTTGTAGCAAAAAAGCCCTTGACTAGTGATGAACAACGTTTTCTCTTGATCCGCTTCGTCGAGCTTGATCTGATTGTAGCCGGAGAACGCGTCCATGAAACTTAAGAGTTCGTGTCTTGCAGTGGAATCTACTAGCGCATCAATATGCGGCAGCAGATAACTATCTTTTGGGTAAGCCTTGTTTAGATCCGTAAAGTCAACACACATTTGCCACTTCCCGTTCGCCTTCTTGACCATTACTACATTTGCTAGCCAGTCTGGATAGTGTACTTCTCCTATGAAACCTACTTCCTGCAATTTTTGGACTTCTTTGACGATAGCCCGGTCTCTTTCTAGAGCAAACACTCGTTTCTTCTGTCGGATGGGAAAGAACGATGGTGATACGCCCAGCTTGTGTACTATTACTGCCGGATCGATACCCGGCATGTCCTCATGACTCCATGCAAACACGTCCTGATTTTCCCTTAAAAACGTGGTTAGGCTTTGCCGCATCGAAGGGCTGGCCATTGTTCCAATTCTCGTGGTCCGTCCAGGCCTTGAGTCGTCAAGTACTACTTCTTCCAGCTCTTCCACTGCTTCAACCGTTACTCGCTGTCCTTCGACATTTAGTGCCTGCAAGTGATCGTCCATCTCTGTCATTGCTATGTAGCATTCCCGTGCTGCAGCCTGATTCTCGTGCAGTTGTCCGACTCCATACTCAGTAGGGAATTTAATCATCAAGTGGTAAGTGGAAGTGACAGCTTTCCATACATTAAGAGTAGGCCGACCAAGGATTGCGTTATAGGCTGATGCTTAGTCAACGACCAGAAAAGGCACATCCTTGGTGATCTGTTGAGGGTAATACCGCACAGTTATGGACAATGTGACGGCTCCAAGGGGGTAGACTTTTGTTCCGCCGAATCCGACAAGTGGAGCGTTTGTTGGGACAAGTCGCTCTCTACTGATCCCCATTTATTGAAACGCAGGGTAATAAAGAATGTTTGCAGAGCTTCCGTTATCAACTAGCACCCGATGCATGTTGTAATCACCCGCGCGTATGCTGACCACAAGCGCATCGTCATGTGGATGGTGAAGACGTCGAGCATCCTCTTTCGAGACACCGATAGTTGGAACATCGATCTGAGCCATCTTCGGTGTGTAGCCCGTCATCTGGACGTTCTGTACCATTCGCAGGTAAGTTTTACGAGCCTTTTTTGACGATTTAGTGCTGTCGTTACCTCCGATGATCATCCTTATGTCTGCTATTGGTGGTTTCGGGCGCTCGTTCTCCCATCGGGGTGGCTAGTCATGTGGTGGATTCGTTGGTTCCTTACTGACAAATCTTTGCAATCTTCCTTGCCTTATGAGCACCTTAATCTGTTGCTTCAAGTCATAACACTCAGATGTGTCGTGACCATGGTCACGATGGAAGTGGCAGTACTTATTTCGTGATCTTTTGTTGGGGTCTCCCTTCAACTTACCAGGGAATGTCAAGGCCTCCTCGTCCTTTATTTGCATCAATACTTGGTCTATCGGGGCCGTCAGAGGGGTGAAACTGGTGAATTTCCCCATGGGTGGCTTCGGGCATTTATCCTCCCTCCGTTCTTCCGTCCTGGCCTTCTTCCGTCCCCCCTCTGAACGTGCTTCATCCGGCCTTTCCCTTTTCTTGGGCTTATCTTCTCTTGCTATCAGTGCGTCTTCTGCGTTCATGTACTTCGTTGCCCTGTAAAGTACCTCGGACATAGTTTTTGGATCATTCTTATACAGAGAGAATAGGAACTTGCCTTTTAGCAGCCTGTTGGTAAAGGCCGCTACTTGTATCTTATTGTCCGCTTCGTCTATTGAGATAGCCTCTTTGTTAAACTGGATTATGTAGGATCTCAGGGTCTCGTCTTCCCTCTGTTTGATGCTCATCAAGCATGCTGTGGACTTCTTGTACCGGTGGCCTCCTATAAAGTGTGACACAAACTGAGCACCCAAGTCTTTGAAGTTGCTAATTGAGTTAGGCATCAGCCTGCTATACCAGACCCTTGCGGATCCTTTCAATGTAGTAGGGAAAGCCCTGCACATAATCTCGTTTGGCACTCCTTGAAGGTTCATTAAAGTCTTGAAGGACTCCAAGTGGTCCAAGGGGTTCTTAGTCCCATCATAGCTCTCCACCTGGGGCATACGAAACTTTGGGGGGAGAGGGCACGAAGTGATATGTGCCGTGAAAGGTGAGTCCGTTCTCTGGACCAGGTCATCGAGGTCGCTAGATACTCATCCTTTGAGGGGGCATTCATCACGACCACTCGTTCCCGCATCTTTGCAACGACGTGGGGTGGTAAAATTTCAGAAAGGGCCGACAGATTGGTTTCCTGCCTCTCCGGTCTGCTTGGTGCGTTGCTTCCTTCGGGGGCCTCGGGATCCCTCCTTTCTCTGCTTGTTCCTTCTTGGTTTTCCTCTTGCACTCCAGGATGTGCATCCTTTTGACGCAATTGTTCCTCTAAGTCGTGATTCTGTTTGGTCAGGCGTTCGACCGCTGCTGCGAAGGTTTGGACTTGTCTTTCCAGTGCGGTAGCGCGCGGTTCGTCGCCCTGGTTGTTTGTTGTTGCCATTGATCTCGTAAGCACCATGCAACTCTTTGTCTTAGGAGTAGGAATGTTTGGTCACCCTAGCGTCGTTCCCCACAGACGGCGCCAACTGATGAGGCCAAAATTCACCAGTGAGCTACACGGTCTACACGAGAGCGAAAGACCTACAAAACAACAAGAAAGGACCTAGCAGAAAGCACCAGTGTGGTGCCGGCCAAAAACCTTCTGAAGGTCAAGTTAGAAACCTCGCTCTCAACACTAGAGTGCTTGGGTTGAGTCAATTATGCGTACCTTGGTTTGTGAGGGTTTTGGAGTATTCATAGTCGCGTAGATCTAATGCTTATGCCTTGGTAAAGAAGTCCTTTCCTCCTAGAGGAGTGACTCCTTTTCCTTGTAGGAGTATTCTTTCTTTGGGCCTAAGCATGTAGATCAAGCAAAAGCTGCAGTAGCCCAAATGGGCTTCAATCATTCTTGTATATCAGGCCTTAGTGCCCAACACACGCCATGGGTTACACGTATCTGTCCATTAAGGGTCACGTATTTTCCTCTCCAATCTCCATGATGATGATGTTTGTTTCGGCATTCTGCGACCCTTAAAGTTAGTATTCCCAAGATAACAATCGCTGAGATAGCCTGCAAACATTAACAAAAGAAAATCAAAATATCAGTTTATATGTGAACCTTTAATTCCCTTTGATAAGAAGGAAGAAATGCTTATAAATTTTTTTTTTTTTTGAATACAAGATAGAATTCTACTCTAGCCTAATCTAAGTGTATATGTGTGTGAAGCTTCCTTCTGGAGGCTTGAACCCCGGCCCTTGCCCCCCACAAAGGTACAAAACGAAGAAAACATTATATTAAAACCGATACACAAAGCAGCAAAACCGTCTTTTTTGTGAGATTCAACTCAGAAGCTAGCCCTCAGGGGAAAAAAAAATGACATACACAATGAGAAAATAGAAAACAGAACCATGTTCATTCATTTTTCAAAATAAAAATAAAAATAAAAATAAAAATAGAAGTGCTAGGAAAACATACATGGGATGTTCTGAGTTTTAGACAAAGCCCCATGTTCTGAGAATAGAAAATGTTTAAGACTGATTTTCATTGTAGAAGAAAGAATGAATTTATAGAAAAGCGTGGGAGTGAATATTTGGAAGGATATCTAACTTACGTACCTATCTATGGGATTGTCCGGTATAGAAAAATAAATAGCATACTTTTTTCATTTTTTTTTTTTTTCGCTTTGTTATCTATGCTACTATTTATGCTACTATTTAAAGAATTTTTCCTAGATCCTCAATTTTAATATCTAAAATACCCTCAAATTGACTAGTTTGTAAAACTTATATAATCTATACTAGTACCTGTTTGAGATCCTCAATTTTGATGCCCAAAATACCTTCAAATTTACCAATTTATAAAATTGGGCATTTCAATTAAGATGATTTATCTTGATAATAGAAATAGAGATTTCTAGTTGGTATGTTGATATGTTTTAAGAGTTAAAACATATTGAATTGGATCGTTGTGAGATTTATTATTCTCCTAACGACTGTCAAATGAATAATAAATATCACGACTTCTATTTACATGAACTCTTAATCTTGAGAGGATAATGGACCTGATCATAAAATGTAGGTTGCTTTGATATATCAGGAGTGAGATTTGAAGTAACGGTCAAAACCTCAGTATGTTGGACAGTCACATTTAATGTTGATGGAACATATATTCTCAAGATGGAATTCATAGTCTCTTAACGGAGATACAAAATATTCCATTGAGATAAGTTTAATGAGTTTGGTTATTCAGAGTATTAGGCCTAACCACTTTAGTAAGGAGTTACTAAAGTATATATATATGGAATTAGATTGCATAAATATATGATGAATAACTTTAAATGATTAAACCAGATACTCAAGGATAAGATGTAGTAATTTACAAAGTGGCAATCTACATTCATGAATAGAGTGTAATTATATTTATACGAATATGTATTACTACGAATATTTTATGAATGGGTTACATATATAATAAAGTCTTGGGATATAATTTATAAATAAGGCCTAGAGTGTAATTATATTTATATAGTGGTATTAAATATAATTAATGATAACTTTAAACTTGTTAAGAGTTGACAGAAAAACCTAAGGCCTATTAAAGCTAGTGTCTTATTGGTCTCTTTTGGTCCAACTCTAAGCCACACACTCAAGCCCAATTGGAAAGGCACAAAAAATTGCCCAATTAGATAATTAGTTAGATATTAAGGGAGAAATATATAGAATTTTGAAATGTATATATGAAATGGTGTGTATATGAGTATGAGACACTCTCTAATTTTCTCCCTTAGAAACTGATTGAGAGACCACACTTCTTGGGCGTAAAGTGGAATTGGAATGAAGATTAAAAGTATTCCCAAGTACTGCTGATCTTTGTTTTGAAATTCACCACACCATGGTACGCTCCTTGTTCTTAAATTCTGAAACTTACATAGTGCATGTTATCGATTGCGTGTGAAGTAGATCTGTTAAATTTTTGCTGTGTAAGTTTTGTATGCGATACAAAATGTGATTTTTCAACAATTTAAACAACAAAAACCGTTGTTCAAATAACGTTACCAAATAGGCTCTTAACCATCATCATCACATCACCCCATTGAATCATACGCTAGTCTCTCATTAGCGTGACAAAGATCTTAGTATGATTTTTTTTTCACAATTTTTATACCCATTTTTTCTATTTCAGTCAAATTTTAGTTCAAAGTGCAATAAATGTCTTTATTAATTTCCAGCATTTAGTGGTCCAAAAATACATCTCAAAAATAAATAAAAGGAAGGACTATTGCCTTTGCGTACCGACAGGAAATTTAAGAGGAAATAATTAGGAACCAATGCTAGTGCGCCACTATCAGTTGTATAGTCCATATTCATAAATATCCATGTGGTCCAATGAAATTATTTTGAATCTACTTTTTTAATTCACTATGTGAAGTTTGAAGTTATCTATTTCAACTTACTATGTACATGACAATTTATAAAATTATGTATCGGTTTGGATACACGTTTTGAGTTTCACGTTTTTTTTTTTCTTTTTTTTCATTTTTTTTTCTCACGACTACCTTTTCACTGTTATGGTTACTGTTTATTAATAGTAACCGGTACTATTCAGTACTATGTGGAAGATAAAGTTACTGTTCATGAACAGTAATCAGTACTATTCATGAACAGTAGCCGGTACTGTTCAACACTGTGCAGAGACAAAGTTACTATTCATGTACTGTTCATGGGACCCACAAGCACTTTATTTAGAAAAAAAATATTAAAAATGGGTCCCACAGTACTATTCGCTCATTTAAAAATTATTTTGCTATAATGTTTTTAGTTTTCAGTTTTCAACAATAAGTTCTATCCAAATTGACCTATATATTTATGTTTATTATTTAAATATGTTTTATTACTCATTTAAAAAATTATGTGACTAAAATGACGTATAGCTGACTTATTTAATAGGTTCACGTAATGAATTGGAGGAAGATAACTCCAACCTTTTCATTTTATTATATGGTTTTGCAAATTAAACTTAGTTATTGTATAACTAATGTTGTTGAAATCCTGAAACCATTATGAACCATTTAGTTTTATTTTTAAATAATTTGAGAGAAAGACCTAAACGTATCTGAATTTGTATCAAAGTGAAAGATTTCAGATGTGTTGGTTTGTAATCCACATTCAAGATAAATTGATATGTAGTGCTTTGATGGGATAAGGAAATTGTAATTATAACTATATTCACTAATCCTCATTTCAAATTTGAATCCAACTTGTACGTGGGTGATCCCCATTTTAAATTCAAGTGCAGGTGGGTGGGTTAATGGTATTGGCAGTGAAGGTGGCTGGGTTTGAAAGATTGAATACGGGCAAGGTTTTTTTTTTTTTTTTTTTTTTTTTTTTTTTTTTTTTTTTTAAATTTGATTCTTGTATTACTATATGTGCCTACGTGGGTTTGTAATGTTTTCACTTTTCTTTGTTCACAAATTTTTTTTTTCATCTAAGGGAAACCGGGTATTCAAAAAAAAAAAAAAAAAAAGTTAAAAGTCTTTTTTTTTTAATGAAAAAAAAAAAAGAGTTAAGTCTTGATAAAGGAAAAAAGGAAAAGAAAAAAAAAAAAAAGAAAAGTGAATAGTAATGCTTAGTTTGAAAATCAACTGGACTTTTTTTTTTTTTTTTCTCTCTAATGTAAATGGATAAAACTGCTTTTTTTTTTTTTCCCTCCAAAATTTCTCCCTCACCTCTTTTCTTTTTTCTTTTTTTCTTTTTCTAACGTGAATGGAAAAAACTGCTTTTTATTTTTTATTTTTTTATTTATATATTCTTTCAAATAGCTTTTTTTTATTGGGTCCAAAATACCCCTACATCCTAGGAAAAAGTAGAGGCAAAATTTGCTAAAATTGCTTTTTTAAGTATCTTGTAAAACACTATCTATAGAATAGGATTACAGTCATTGGTTTTCAAACTCATCTTCTTTCCACCATTATCATCATCACTTCTATTTGCTCTTATTTAATGGTATATGTATGTCAATGTATATTGCTCTTTTCTATTTGGGTTTTTTATTTTAAAATAAATAAATTGAACGCATTCTAAAACTTTTTAATCATAGCCACGTCAACTTGTCTATTGTTGAGATTTTCGTAATTGGTTTATGTTGAATTTCATACGTTACTACTTTGCCTTTTCTTCATTACCTTTTCTTCATTGTTTCTATAAGTTTAGTATTACGGTTGTTTTTCTTTGCTGCAAGGAGGGAACCTACGGACGTTTGCTTTTATTTTTATGAGTTGCTCTTCCGTATTTGCTTTCCAGAATTTGGTTTATAATTGGTTTCCTTACTTTATTATTATTATCCTTTCCATATCATTAACTTATCTTATCTTCTTTAAATTTTGACGAGTAATTAATTAAAGTAGTGAATATTCTAAATAATGAATTATGAGAGCAAGTTAAAGGGCGTGTAGTGGTAGATAGGAGACACCGATGGAGAGATAGAACTATAATTCATTATGGTCGGTTTGATGAGTAATAAATTGTGAAATAATCTAAATAAGTAATTATTTCTTTTTCTCCATTATCACTTTAATTAATTACTCCAAGTACTACATAATCTGAAAATTTCATGAATAAACCATTAATTCAACCTCATTTTATGTATGTTTTGGATTCAATATTCTTTGTGATTAGAATTGCGTTTAAGAATTTTACAGTCTTTGAATGTATTCTAAGAGGTGCTCTCTCTTCCTTCTATTCTTTTTCTTTTTGATGTTTGTTGTTTTTCTTATATTTAAGCCTTTCTATTATTTTTTTTGTCTTTTTTAAAGGGTGACAAGTCAATAATTTTGTTAGATTGCACAGTAGGCACATTGGATGAATTTGGGTTGGAGACTTTACAAATATATTGTATGATTCAAGGCTCATATGAAGTGGTAGTCAATCTATCAAGTGGTTGTTAAAGACCATTTTTTTTGTAACTCTCCTACCGATGCCTATATTTATCAGTGTAACACCATGTTCAATTAATTGAAAATGTTAAACTTTGGCTTCATTTTTCTCAATCTCATCTCTTTTATATGAAATTTAATATTGTTCTTTGTTGTGCCTTTTACAGCAATTTTTTTAAAAGAAAATACATTTTTTAAATTAAAAGATTTATTGGTAATTTAATAGTAGATGCTAATGTTGAGAGCCTTTCTTTGTATTTTATTTGGGGAGGGGGGGGGGTGTTTAAAGCATCCTAAACTTTAGTTATGGATGTATACTATGTACCTATCTTTTAGGATTAAATATAACTACCATTTAAAATTTAAAAAAAAAAAAATGACAACGTAAGTTTTTAGCATTTTAAACTTTAGTTTTGGTTGTGCACTAAGTGGTTACCATTAAATATAACCTCACAACTACCATTTTTTTAAATTAAAAAAAAAAAACAATTGACAATGTGACAACATTTAGCATTTGAAATTTTGTTCCCAAATTATAATAAATTCAAATTATTAAATTTATGCTAAAAAATTGAAATGTGCATGCTACCCAAAAAATAATAGAAAAGCCTCTAAGCATGTCCTACTCAAATTTTTTTTTTTAGGATTCTCTCACTTCCCTAGAATTTTTTGTAATTAAAAAAAAATGCAGAAACTCCGAATTATGATGAATAAAATTAATCTTTATAAAAAAAATTTAAGAGCCTTTGGGATGCACTTATAAACTAGTTTATTGCTTTTTTTTCCTACTATTAGTGGGTTTCATGTGAATTAGCTACTTATTTTATTTAATTTTTACCTTTTATTTATAGTACTTTCAGTACCTTTTATTTAATTACACAACATGATTGCAACAAAGATTTTCTTCATTTTTAGCACTAGGTTTAGCAATCAAACACTTGGCATGCATCTTAAGAAATTCTTTTCACGTTTAGGATCATCCACAAGTTTGTTAGACAAATTAAACAAGTTTAGCTTCCAAGTCCATATTCAAACCTTCAAACTCTTTCAACTTTTCACAAGAATTTTCAGCAAGTTTTTTATACTTTTCAACCAATTTATTGGATTCATTGAGCTTAGCAATCAAATCATCCTTTTCACTAGTGAACTTTCTCAAATTCACATGAAACTTCTTAAACTTTTTCTTCAAGAGTTTGACATTTCGAATATTAACGACACTCATAGATTCATGTAACATATCACCACAATTAGGAGGATTATCACTCAGAGAGGCATTTTCACAAACACATGGCATGTTACAATCAATATCATCCATAGAAACATGCAAAACACTATCCACGGCAATACACATAAGGGGTGAAGGATCACACTTAAGTAATGAAACCAAAACAAGTGTACCTGCTCTGATACCAATTGAAAGCTCGAATTTGTGTGAAAACATAAGAGCTTGTTCAAACTCCCAAATAAAAATTACGAGTAGAATGCTTTTACTCTAACTTAAGCTAAGTGCAAAATAAGAGTAAATGAGCACAGACAACCAATACAACTACCCTAAGCCATATTCATGCAATATCAACAATAAAAGATAAGCTTAAAGAGTAGGGGAAGAGAGATGCAAACACAAGATAACACCAAGATGTGTTATCGATCCACTGGAGAATAAAGTTGGAGTACACACAAAAGACTCTCCAAGCCTAATTTACCCAATGTACTTAAGCAATCCAAATTTCTGCTACCAACGAACTTCTCGAAGTCATGTCTTCTTTAACTTTCCAGATCTTACAATACACCCAATTGCATCCGTCAAGCCTCACTAGCTTCTTCTGGCAAATTCCCAAAACATTCTAAGCTCTAAAAAGCTGTCTACACTATGGATAGGTGTGAGTTGTGTTTGAGTACAAATCTCCTCTCAAGGTATGATAATAGGAGAGGGAAGGAGAAGAGGCTACAATGATTTCTCACTAAGGATGAGTAGCTCTCTCTCTAAAATATGGGTGTATTGTGTTATGTTGTAAAAAACCTATCTAGGGTTTTTCCCTCTGAATATCCTCTCATATATTTGTAGGCAATAAGGATATATATAGTATGGGTGAAGGGTAAGAAAGTCGCACTTAAAAATCTTTTAGGCAGAGAGTTTTGCGAGTATCTCGCGGGTAGGCCCTTCTCGTGAGACACTAGCGAAATTGACAGCTTGACATGGTTCTTCAGCTTCCAACATGTGCTTCTCACGTGCCCTTTTCGCGGGTAAGTTTCTCGCGAGACACTCGTAAATTTGCATTGATTCATCATTTCATGCTTGATTTTTTCACCAACTTAATATTAAACCGTATACAATAAAATCCCACAAAATCCAAGGAAACAAATTAATGCAATTACAACACTTTTTGTCATGGAATAAAGCCAACATCAAACATAGTTGTAAATCACAATTTTATTAGACTAAAAAAAAAGGTATGAGACAGAAAGAAAAACAAAAGTAAACATAATTTGACATGGACCAAATGGCTGTTTATTTGACATTTCCTTACAAGAGCCTTTTATCTTTGAGCAGCATGTTATATATATTGTCATGAGCACACCGCACACAACAAGATTTCAAAAGGAAACTAGCACTGTGGTAAAGAAAATCAAAGAGAAATAGATATGGGACAGAATCACACTCACATAGTCATTATTTCTCTTTGATGAAACTTTTTTTTTTTTTAGAAACAAACATACACACAAAGGAGAGAGAAAGAAGTTCTAACACAGAGGTACATCACAACTCCACTCAAAAGTCACGGTAACTTTTAAAGGAAGGTGGAGTAAGTTATACTATACACAACTCACTCTCTTAAGCAATGTGGGACAATTACCCATTCTTTTTTTTTTTTTTCTTTTTTTTTTTTGAGAAACACACACACACACACACACACACACACATGAGAGAGAGAAGGGGGTTCTAACACAAAGGCACACCACAACTCCATTCAAAAGCCATGGTAACTTTTAAGGGAGAGTGAGGCAAGTTATATGACACATAACACACTCTCTTAAGCAATGTGGGACAATTACCCATTCTTTTTTTTTTTTTTTGAAAAACAAACACACACACACACACAAGGGAGAGGGAAAGGGGTGGGGCAAGTTAGAACTCCTTTCCCTCTCCTCTGTGTGTGTGTGTGTGTGTGTGTGTATTTTTTTCTCAAAAAAAAAAAAGGGTAATTGTCCAACATTGTTTAAGAGAGTGTGTTGTGTGTAGTATAACTTGCCTCACCCTCCCTTAAAAGTTACAATGACATTTGAGTGAAGTTGTGGTGTGCTTTTGTGTTTGACGAAACTTCTTTGAAATGACTTAAATGTGGGAAAAAATTTTAGGTACTTTTAGAGTATGGAGAAATTGTGCTTTCCCTCTCACATTTGTAATGGACCATACCATGAATTTAATAAGAAGATTCAATTATAAATGTGAGAGGAATGAGCACCATTCTCCATTAAATGCAATAGCAATTTTCTCAAGCAAGCTTGAGTTTTTACTCCTTCGCCACGTTTTTTCAATAAAGTAAAGCTTGAGTTATTATATCTTTCGCTAATATTTTTCAATATACAAGTTTTGCCTGTGGCCTAGCTAGTTTACTTTTGTACAGGAAAAGAAATTTAAGTTGCCTCCATATACGGCAGAACATTTATATGAATTGATCCATGGTTTTCACAAGCTTCATGTGACTGCTCTAATCTTTTCACTTCCTGCCTAGCACGTTTTCAAACTTGCACGTATATATATTATGTAGTGTTTGATTGACTAGAATGGAAATAAGGATGGGCAGAGAGTATATATTTCGGTAAAAAGGTTGTCAACAATGTCATGGAGAGTTTGCTCCCATACCTGCCATCAAAAGAATGATAATGATTACGATCTGATAGCACTGATGAATAACTCGTCCAAAAAGAGAGTAAGAAAAAACCAAAAAACCCTATGACTACTAGCTCTTTCTAGCCATAATTACACAACCCCAATTACAAAATTGCATGATTAAATATTATAAGTCAACTCGTTTTTAGTGCTTAGATATGCTTTCAAAAACTGAAACCTTGTTATACCTAGTCACAGTTTGAGGAGACTAAATCTTATATATATGCTTTTTTTGATTTTGATTACAAGTCCTATTCCTAATGCTACAGTATTTTTCTCTTTTTTTTTTTTTTTCGATCCCCCTGTCTCTGGAGGGCTCCTTACATTATATAGCCCTCCTTAGATGATATTGGTCCTCCATTTGTTGACCATTCAGGCTACTATTTGAATGTCAGTCTCATCCAAGGAAGTCAATACTGTACTAGGGCTGTACCGATTTGGCCACCGGTACGATATATTTCGGATACTGGTCAATACCAGTGTACCGTTTGGGGTTTACCGCTATTTTATATATCTAATATATATATATATATATATATATATACACAAACACACAAAATCTCTATTTATACACACATACACACACATACTCTCCAACTTTTTGTTTCATAAATACCTTCCATTTCAACTATTGTGTATTAATTGATACAGCAACCTAAAGATCAACTGGAAATTATAATTGATGTAGGTAAAACAATTAAAAAAGAAGAAAATAGAACTCTTAATTCAAACACCAAGTCCAAATTAAGTAAAAGAATTGGAAAGATCAAAGGTTAGGTGAAATAATGAAATTATCTACAAAATACTTTCATTAATGATTATTTTAGAGACAACAACCGCCTTAATTACCAAAAAAAAAAAAAAAATACAGCATTTTGTGTTTCGGTTCGGTATGGTCGGTATGCGGCCGGTACGGACGGAATTCGTAGGTACGGTCAGTATTTTTTTCGGTACAAAATAGAAGTGTACCGATACCGATGCACTGGTCAGTACGGTATGTACTGGTTGGTACGGCCGGTATCGGTATGGTATCGACCACCCCTGTCCCATCAGACACCTTCCTAATTCCCTAGTGATTTGCGGCAGCCAATGCAACACTGTTCAGGGGGTCTTCTCCACATAAATGCAACTAAGAGATTTGGTGGGATACATTATATGAGGTGACAGTCACCAACTTTTCAGTCATGTCACTACTAAACCCCCTCTCCGAATCTCTTTCTGTACAATACGACCCCCTTAGATGACGAGCTGCTGATGTGACCTTACAGTCTCAGGGCATGGTCTCCTCGGCAGGATAATAGTCATTCTCAACCATGGGTATGACATATGGCATAATTACCTCACTGGAATTCCTGTACTCCACAAGTGTAATAATTTTCGTTCCATACATACCCTATAATTATATGAAAAAAAAAAAAAAAAATCACAAATCGAATAAGACTTAGAAATGACATCAATCTAATAGTTATAAAGTCAATATATTATATTGAATTATTTAATTGAAATCATAAAAATTAAATGATTTCAAATGGAGAAAATATTTTTTCCCATCCTAATATGCCTAAAAATATGAACATAGTTATTAAATCCAAATTGGATATGGTAAGAAAAAAAAAGGTTTAAGAGATTGTAATATAAATATATAAATTAAATAAAGGCATACCTAAATTACTAATTAAAATAAAGCCTAAAAAACTAGACTCATAATAAGAAAACATAAAAAAAAAAAAAAAAAAAAGTCATAAAATGTAGTCAAGTCTTTACTAAATATTATACTAGGTCTTAAAATTATAAAAGCATATCTCAAACTCCAAAATCACGTTTTATGGATATTGCATATATATATATCTCTGTGTGTGTGTGCATATATTAATCTCCCTAACTACTCCAATCCCATGAATTATAATCTGAGCTAGTACTTGAAACCTTATCTTCATCAAAAAATCCAGCATCAAATTTATTATAAACTCCTCTATTTGCATTAACCTATTTGTTAAAAAAACCGTACTACCATGGACTTATAGGGGTAATTTTGTGCAGAATTATAAAACCAATGGACTACTTGTCTGAGCTGCCCGGGTTTCAAAAAAACCCATTGGGTCTTACTGGAATTTATCAGTTTAATTTTATAAGTAAACTAATTAAACAACCAAACTAACTTAAGTACCGATCCACTGGATCATTGATCTGACCGGACTCGCTAATCCAAGTTTAACAACCATGAAAATTAAACCAAATCACTTGGGATTGATTATGCCGTTATTATATGTGTTGACAGATGAGTATGTTATATCAAAAACAAAGAACTTAAGTTTGTCTTGTTGTTTAATTAGATTACTTATATATGGAGGGAACTTAAATTCCTTTATCTGTACGAAAGTAAACTAGCTAGGCCTCAGGCTGAACTTGTATATTGAATAATATTAGTGAAAGATAATAACTCAAGCTTTACTTTATTGAATAAACTTGGCAAAGGATTAAATAACAACTAAAGCTTGCTTGAGAAAATTGCTACTATGATTAGAGTAATTCTTAAACATTTTCAGAGTATGGAAAATTGTGCTTTTTTCTCTCATATTCATAATGAGTTCTACTCACTATATTTATGGTAGGGTTCACTACAAATGTGAGAGGAATGAGCATAATTTCTCAAAATTTCAAAATTACCTAAGAATTTTTTCTGCATTCAAATCATTTTAGAGAAGTTTCCTCAAAGATCTAGATAATGACTCTATGAGTGTGACTCTGTCCCATATCTATTTCTCTTTGATTTTCTTGAGTACAATGCTAGTTTCCTTTTGAAATCTTGTTGTGTGTGATGTGCTCATGACAATATGACATACTCCCGAAAGATAAAAGGCTCTTATGAGGAAATGTCAAATAAACAACCGTTTGGCCCATGTCAAATTATGTTTACTACTTTTATTCTTTTTTTCTCTTGCATCTTTTTTTTGCTTGGGTTTGGTAAATGAGATTATTGAAATACAAACAAACACAAAAGCAAGCAGATAGTCTTCATTTAGAAGCAACTTATCTAGCTTTTGTTGATAGTAGTATAAATAGAAGATAAAAATTAAATAAAAGAACTATTTGACTCGCATAAGACCCATAAATAATAGAAAAATAAGCAATAAGCTAACTTATAAGTGCATCTCAAATAGGCATTAACCTACTAACAACTATGTCACACATAGAAGCAGCCCAAGCTACACAAACAAGATAACCAAGGCAGAAACAAGGGGGTCATGGCTTAAAATGGATGCGAGAACTCCCCACAGAGAGCATAAGATCATGTTATGAAGGTGTGTAATATGTAACTATTGGGAATAATACACAAAGTAATCAAGAAAGCACAAAGTGAACACAAAAGACAAACAGAAAATTAAATAATTTGGATGCACAAAATTGTTATCCTTAGACAATATTTGCCCCCACACTATTCTTGCTAAAGGATTACCACAAAACTTGTTCTAAGGATACAACCAAATTGTTGGATTCTACAGATAACAATTCTGGAGAATTCCCACAAAATTTCTTGTGTTTCTTTCCTTAATTGACTTTTGGGAGAGAAAAAGATAGATTTCTTGTGTTCCTTTTCTTTTCTTGTGTTTTTTTTTTTTTTTTTTTTTTTTTTTTCTTATCTACAGTACTTTCTGCAAAAAGTTTTCAATTTTAGCAAAACAAGTGGATTCTAAACAGACCCCAAGTGAACATAAACCACTATTTATACCCACATGATTATATTCCTTCAAAAGGCATGTATAGAGAGTTAAAATCTTTTATAAAACTATTCACAAAGTTTAAAACCTTTTCAAATATTCAAAACAGTTGTCAGAAAATTTTGTAGAAACTTCGTTTCCACAAGTCTTGATTGATTGAGAGCAATCGAGCATCAATCGAAGGCTCTTTTCGATCGATGGAAGAGGAATTGAACACCAATCGAGTCAAGTAGAAACCTCAAGATTATTTTCCTTATCATTTCGATTCATCAAGCAAATCTTCGACCAATCGAAAAACTTGAATTTCAAATTTTCATTTAGAAAATTGCAAAATTTGAATTTTCATTTTATCATCTTTATGAAACAATACTCTCCAAACTCAAATATTATTATTATAACCTATCCATGTATATACCTATATATGCAACAGTAACATCGAGCTAATCTATGATTTAGTCTATTATGAATATCTTTCAATATATTCATTGCGCAACATAAATCTTAATAGTAATAGTCTTGCAATCCTAGACTTTTCACCATAGATGTTGGCTAGGCCAAAGAAGCGAAGCCATGTTAATGCAATGTATTCTCTCTCATTCTCTTTGCTTTCCTTTAATTTCTTCTTCATGTTTGTTCACACACTACATGTGATGTCAAATTTCTTGCATTTATCACTCTCTCTTGTTGAGACTTAAGGGTGTGTTAGTTTTGAGGTAAAATAGGGTGGATGAAAAATTTTGGAGAGAAAATATAGGAAAACATTTTAGGAGTGTGTTTGGTTAGATAGGGAGGAAAGAAAATAAATAGTGAGGCCAAGATGTTTTTTCTTAGGGTCCACCAAAATATTTTCTCTCTAAAATGGGGAGAAAACTAAGTGGGGATGAATTTTTTCTTAACTAACAAAAATGCCCCATGTGCACATAGGCTTCTTCAAGTTGCTTTTTTTTTCCTTGAAGTAATGTTGCCCTTTTATTTTTGGGCAATAACGTTGCCAATTGCCCTTTTTTTTTCCTAGGCAGTAACGTGCCCCCCCCCCCCCCCCCTCCTTTTTTTCTTTTTATGGGCAATAACGTTGCCAGTTGCCTCTTTTTTTTTTTTTTTTTTTTTTTTTTGGCAATAAATTTTGCCTCTTTTTTTCTATTCTTTTTTTTTTCTTTTGATTTTCTAGGGCTTGGGCGTGACAGTTTTTTTTTTTTTTTTTCAAACTAGTCATGATTTTTATTTTTATAATAAATTTGGGTGATTGTACTTTTGTGTGTGGTTATTTGTTACTATTCGGTTTTAATTGGGCATCATTTTTTGACAAGGGCATATGAGTAAATTTATTCAAACTCATTTTTTTCATCGCTTTACTTTTCCACTCTCAACCAAATTAGAATGTTAACATTGTCACCCAAACCAATAGATACGAAAATTTGAAGAAAAAAAAATGACACCAAAAATCAAAAGGAATTGAAAAACAAATGATAAAAAAAAAAAAAAAAAAAACTAAATACAATTCAAAGAATGAAATTGAAATAAGAGGAAAAGAACATTACATAGGATGACAACCAAACCACGTTTAAGCAAAGAAAATTCCTTGTTTCTCGGCAATACCTTCAATGGCTGTCAACCCTAAGCAAAATGGGTTTCAAACGTCTTTGATCATACCCTTTCTTTCTTCGTCATTCAACCTTAATCAAAAACAATAATCCAAATACCTAAATTAATAAAAATCAATCCAAAATAACAACACCTAAATCATATTTGATGCCAATTTTTATTGTTTAAAGATACATGAATCAATAGTGGAAAACATAGAAAACAAAGCAACAACAACAACAACAACAACAACAACAACAACAGCAATAATAATAATAATAATAATAAGAGTGCTAGAAAAATGCGCGTACATGGGAATGAATATTTGGAAGGACATCTATCTGACTTCCCATGTTCTGAGAATAGAATGTTTAAAATTGATTTTCGTTGTAGAAGAAAGATTGAATATAAAAAAAGGTTGGGAATGAATATTTGGAAGGACATCTATTTGACATCTGTCTTGTAAGGTTGAAATTTATCAACCATTTTGTTGGCTTTATTCCATGCCAATTTGCTTATAATTCAGCACTTAGAAACCCTGTATTTAGGTGGGATTCATGTAAGGGTAGTGTGTGAAAGAGTGTGAAGAAATGCTCAAGACTGTGCAGTGAAGCAAAGACTCGCGGCTAGATCTCGCAAGTGGCTTGCAGCTTGCAAGCCACCAAATGATGCACACGAGTGAATGCAGAGAAGATGAACAGTCATGCTAGCTGGAGCACTACAGGACAAAAAGTCCAGTCTTGCCATTCTATTTGCTCACGGCTTGAACTCGCGACTCAGTCAAGTTGCAAGGCCAAGTTGCCAAACAGCTTCGTTTTGAAAAAACTGACTCTTCGCATTCCTTTCTCTCTCTAGTATAGATACCCCTTATACTCATGAAATGTAGAGGGCTACCAGAGAGAATTTTGAGAGAGAAACCCTAGATAGACAAGATTGACTCATCCATAATCTTCACATAGAGACTCTTCAAATTCCTCTACTTTCTTTCTCTTCATTGTTACATCCTTGAGAGGTACATTACCAAAACCTTTTCTCACCATACCCATATCTGTGAGAAGACTGTTTGGTCTTTGGGAAGTAGTTAGGAAAGGACCAATTTCATATTGGTTGATGCTATGGGCTATAGTGGAATCCAGTAAGCTAAAGAAGAAATAGGTTCGGCGCAACCTCGTTGGAGTAGGAGCTTAGAAGGCTTAGGTACACTGGGTAGATTAGGCTTGGAGGGTTTTTTGCTGTTCATGTATCCCAACTACATTCTTTAGTGGATTATTGATCACTTGGAGGACGGGGAAGAGGTTTTATGCCGAGGGCTTTGGTTTCCTTTTCGATAACACATCGTTGTGTTGTCCTTGTGTTTGCGTCTTTCTTCCCTTAATCTTTGCCATTTAATTTTTTTTGTGGATGTGATTTTATTTGGTTTAGATTGTTTATCAATTCTGTTATAAGCTTATGTTCATTTTCCACACATACTTTGTTTGATGTTAAGCTTGAATTGGTAATTTGTAATTTGGGGGTCTAAACATTCATAGGTGTTTTATACACATTTTGAACTTTCAAGTCTATTTATGAAAAGGTCAGGAATAGAAAAGTGAAACAGATGATTTGTATTTTTAGCTAAGAAAAGTAACGCATTCTTTTCTATTTATAATTTTTTATTGACTTTGATTTATCTATTTACATTTTTTGGTGTGAAATAATTCATGTTTTTTGATAGAGAGGATTTTTTTTTTTTTTTTTTTTCTCACTAGAGGATAAAATTTGATAGAGAGAATTAATTAACTTGCTATGTTGTATCTTTCAAGATAGGGTATCATACACAAAAAATTTGAAAACATTTTTTATACCGTTTTGGTTATCTACACTCGCCATTGACATTACCTTTTTTTTTTCTACTACTAATAATCTACCACATTAGCAAGTGTTAAACTCATCCCCCCCCCCCTCCCCCCTAATGCTAGTGCCCTCGGATCTTAACGGAGGTTTGTATAATTTATTTTAAACCTTTTTTTTTTTTTTTTGAGAGAGAGTTTCAACTTTTATTATCCACTCCTAATGATAGTAGCTCTTTATTATTAGACCAAGATATCAATCGGTTTTTGGTGTAAGTAGGGATTGGACTCAAGATCTCTTATTCAACCATTAGAGACTTTACTAGTTGAGCTAACTAAAACTCACGTTTTAAAATAATCACAAATGTACAAAAAAAAAAAAAAAATTTGAAGTCTCTCTCTTTCTCTCTCTCTCTCTCACAAAGCTGAATCATAGCATTTATTGTTGTTATGCTCGTGTTGAGCTATATCAACGACCACATCATCTACTCATTTTCAACATTCTCTCTATTGTTTTAAACTTTTTTTTTTTTTTTTTAATTTCCCAACTTATTGTTATACTTTCTCTAACTTTCCCCTCCCTTTTACATTTTCAACTTCTCATTAGTATCTACCTTATTATCACTTTTCATCTATCCCCTAATCTTCTTTTATTTTTGGCTTTTCTTATTCCCCTCCTCTTAATATAAATTTACAATTCTCTTTTCCATTCTATGCATAGTCTTTCCCACACACACAAGGCTATTTCTCTCTCTTTCTCTCTCTCAAATTTGTTTCTTTTTTTTTTTTTTTTCATTTTTGGTGTATTTTTTATTTATTTTTCTTGCATCTTTACTTTAGGTTGATGAATTTTTCTATTATTTAGAACTCTACTTTGGGTTGATGTGATCAAATTTTGTGTTTTTAAGTTGTTTTATTTTTTTATTCTATTTGATTTTATAAATGTTATCATATTGCATTATAAAGGTAGTATATAAAAATATAATGTTATTTTATTACATAATAGGACTGAGATAATTTTGTGTCTATTACTATATATTTTTATTTTTACTTTTTCATTTCTCATATTATTCTCTATAAATTTTTTATTATTCTCCCTCATATTGGTTACTCTCTCTCTCTCTCTCTCTCTCAATTTTTCATATTATTTTCTATAAATTTCTTATTATTCTCTCCTGAAAAATTGGTTATTCTCTCTCTCTCTCTCTCTCTCTCTCTCTCTATATATATATATATATATATATTGAGTTTTATTCTTTCTTTCAACTCTACTTTATATTGATGTATTATTGTGATTTTTAATGGTCTCTTTTTGTGTTCATACGTTTTGGTGTTGTATTTTTTAGTTCCCCATAACAAGTACTCTCTCTCTCTCTCTCTCTCTCTCTCTCTACAATAAAATTTAGAGAATAAATTATACATATTTAGTATAAGTTGGATATGAGTTTTAATTATCAAGATAATATCTTTTAAGAGAATAAATAATTTGAATAATTTATTTAAATAAAAACTATATAAACATACATACATGCATGCATACATATATATATATATATATATATTGCTTAAATGTAAAATCAACCTCATTTAATTCATTTAAAAGTAACCACTGCATACCCTTGGTGCGATGGTCACTCCACAAGTATAAATGCTTGTGGGGTGTGGGGGGGGGAGGGGGCAAGGGCCGGGTTCAAGTCTCTAGGAGGGAGCTTCACACACATATACACTTAGATTAGGCTAGAGTAGAATTCTATCTTGTATTCAAAAAAAAAAAAAAAAAATTCATTTAAAAGTAATGACATTAAGGGTTCGTTTGGTTTGGGGCGGAGCTTGGTGGCGGGGGACGAGAGGGGTCATATGCCCCTCCTGACTCCTCCCAAAAAATCCCTTAGGTACTTTTGTTCTTAAGTAGTTTGCCTACCAAATATGGTTAAAAAACTATACTCCCTTTAGAGAAGCAGACCCTGTCACCAACTTGACAAAGGAAAAACAATCTCCCTCACATATCAAAGGACTCAAAGCATGTGGCTTTCATCTACTTCACTATTCTTTTAAAGTAGCTTATATCTTGTGACAAGATTCTTGTCTCATGTTTCCATCAATTTCACTGGTGTATTGTTTTGTTTTGCTTTTTTTTTTTTTTTTTTTTTTTTTTTTAAATTCACTGTAAATATAAATTTTCTTGTTAAGTAATGTTGGAGATATTAACAAATTTTATTGCATTAATCTTATAAGATGACGTATTACCATCAGAAAAGATCAATTATATTTATTTATTATTTTGTCTAGTGGTACTAATCACGTTCTTACCACATCAATTTGTTAGCTTTTTGTAAAACAATTTGTAGCAACATTAGTATTTTTTTTTTGGTCTCAATTGTTTTAAATTTCTATTCTATATCTTGAATTTTACAATGTTTTAAACTCTGTTTTTATTTTAAACCCAAATTTGTTCACAATTGTTTAATTAGTTGTTTATTATCAATTAATATTTTTTAAATTAATTTCATTTTTAATATCAACTTTTAATCTTGGCACCCCTAGATTGAAATCCTAACTTTGCCATTGCGTTTGGTTGGAGGAGTGGATAGAAAAGTGAGAGAATAGAAGAGATATGGTGTTCTCCCATTTGTGTTTGGTCAGGAGGATGGAAAAGTGGAGAGAATGAAAACTTATTTGTTTAATTGAGAAAAAACATGAGAGGATGAAAAATGAAATTGGTATAAATTTATAATTATGTCCTCGTTAGGAGGATGGTAACACCTTTTTTTTTTTAATAAAAAAATTGTGTATGGACAATTCAAACTAAAAAAAAAAATAGCACAAGCCAAAGAAAGATGAGCACCAAAAAAAAAAAAAAACCACTACTGAGAAATACAAGAATAGCTAGGGAAAAAAAAAAAAAAAAAAAAAAAAACAAACAAACAAAGAAGTAGGAAAAAAAAAAAAAAGAGAATGGAGGAGCAAAAAAAAAAAAAAAGGAAAAGGGAAATGCAACTAGACGAAACAAAGAAACTGGATGCGAAGGAAATAAAAAAAATAAAAAAAAAGAGAGGAATTGAACGTGGATGAAGCCCAACAAGTTTAGCTTCTCCCTTCCCCCTCCCCCTAGTTTTCTCTCCATTTTAGTGAGAAAAAAACCCTGGCCCCGCCACATTTTTTTCCTCTCTGGCCCTTCCAACCAACCACCCACTAAAAATCATTTCTCTCCACTTTTCTCCCCTCAATTTTCCATCCTCCGTAAAATCCCTCTAAAGAAACATACCCTATAATAAAGTAATAATTTCCTTAAAGATTACATTTGTATTTTCATAGCATTTATGTTTAGAAATACTTTAACTTAAATTTAGTCATACCAAAGTGTACTAAAATGCTACGTTAATGTGGCTCAATAAATTTATAGCAATAATAAATACTTTGCTCAAGATTTTAGATATTACCAGTTTGATATTGTATTTATTTTTATAATAAATATAGATTTAGAATAGATGCTTTTAACCTAAACATGTTTTTCCCCCATTATATAAGTGTACAAAAATCGATCAAAGTGGACCAAAATGGATTGAAGTGATTCAAATGGACCGAATTAAATCAAATGAAACAAAATGGACTAAATGGACATAATAGGACCGAATAGAACCGAGGTGGACCGAATGGAATAAATATGACCAAAGTGGACCGAATAAGAACAAATGAATAGATTAGGACCAAAGTGGACAGAATCGACTGAAAGACACCAAATTGGACCGAATAGGATGGAAGTGGATCTAATAGGACCAATATTGGCTTAATAGGATTGAAGTGGACAGAATAAACCAAATAAAACCAATGTGGACTAAATAAAACTAAAGTGGACAACATGGAATGAATAGGACCAAAGTGGATTGAATGGACTAAATAGGACCAAAGTGGACAAAATAGAAGTATAGGACCGAAGTCGACAAAATAGGACCAATATGGAAGGAACAGAAGCGAAGTGGACTGAATAGAACTTTAGCTGACAGAGTGGACCGAATAGGACTGTATAGACTGAATATGACCAAATTTGATTGAAGATGACAAAATGGACCAAATACAACCAATGTGGACTAAATAAGACTTTTGAATATTTATCATTTTTATTGCATTTTAGGGAGCATATTTCTAATTTCTAATGTCTATTGTCTTTTTCTTTTTTTACTCAAAACTAAAGAGTTTAGCCTAAATATAATAAAATTTCACACTTTTCAAATCCAAAAAATTAAGAAAAAAATTTTATTTAAGCTAAACTTGAAAAGGCAACTTACAAAAAGAATCAATTTAAAGCCTGATTAATTAACAATGGACTAGAACGAATTGAAATCAACCAATTCAACTAAATTGGACCAAAGTAGACCTAATTGGATCACATTGGGCATAAATGAATTTAATAGAAACTGTTTAATTTTTAAGGAGAACAAATTACCTTCAACAAATTTTGGAGAAAAAAGTATACATTATATTACAATACAAAATAGTTATTCATTTACAAGTATCGTGTGGGTCTACGACTAGTTTTTCATAAACCATGTCTATTGTTGTTGGCTTTAGTTCAATATGTTCTGAAATTATCTTCTTCTTTTTTTAATAAAGTTACGATCTTCTCCTCCAAAAAAAAAAAAAGTCTATTGGTTTTCCTTGTATTAATTTCTAGTTGTGTCACGCATATCTACATGTTAATATATTATTGTTTTTATAATGTGTTGATGTAGCTTCATTAATGATCAATCAACTGCATTGTGTTGGCAAATTTCATATGGAGCTTTGTCACTTTTACGTCCAGAGCTTTCAGCTTTGTTGTCATGTTGTACATAGCTTTGTCAATAAGTCGTATTTGGTACCAGAGGTCCAAAATCTAATAGATGACTTAGGTGCATCATTGTTTAATAATTTCCATAAATTTAAAGAGTAACATTAGATATACAATTTTTTTAACAAAAAATTTTACAAATTACTGATGTGATGAGTGGTTATTAGTAAATGAAAAAGTAATGTTACTGAAGAACCTAAATAAAAATCAATAAGAAGTTGGCAACATCACTAGTTTATAACAATGTTGTAAAATAGTTTGTGGTTGTAGTATTACTCCAATTTAAAATATGATTCACCAACACCAAGTCCAATAATCCCATTAAATTCCTTGTGATGCTACTTTCGTTTCATTCATTTTATCTTTGAGCTAACATGCTTGAAACATAAAATTTTAAAGTATATTTCACTCTCTTCTTAAAAAGAAAAAGTACATTTTCACTCGAACAAGATGGCATTGGTAGCAAAACAAGTCTTCATCTGAACATCATCCATGGGCCGTAGAACAAGTCTTCAACTGAACATCATCAATGGGCAGCCTATCGGTGGGGAAGGCATAATCCACACCTTTCTTCTCAGGCAACAAAGCACACGGTGTAGGAGTCACATTGCTTGTCACTCCAGCAATATCAGTACAATTCCATTGTAATTTTTTTGGCTTCTCAGTCAAAGTAATGGTCACATTAGAAATGCATATTCCAGTGAAGGGATCACCCTGAATTCCATCAAATTTTGCTGAATAAGTAACATTCTCTGCCACCACATCTCTATAATTAATTCCTTTAATCTGTGGAATTGCTTTTGGATTGTATTTCGGGTCTGGATGTTGATTATAATTGCTTGCCATCCAGAAAACATACTTCATAGTCTTCTTCAGTCATTCTTCTTACATAGATGTCCTTGACATAACGTCCTCTTCCAACAGCAGTCTTAATTCTAACACCGGATTCAGTATCAATGGCTGTGATGTCTTCAGCTCTAACATCTTGGATTCCGCCAGACATTTCGCTGCCTAGAGCAATGGTGGCACTGTCAGGGGAAATGCGGGTAAGCCTTCTAATGATTAGGTGCTATGTAGGCATTCCAACTTTGATTCCATATTCATCCCAACCACTTTTCACAGCAATGCAGTCATCACATGAAACTATGAAGCAGTCCTCGATACAGGTGTTTGTGCATGAATCTGGACACAAAAAAGGGAACATAAACTCAGCAATTGTAAATTGCGTCAATGATGTCAAGTGACAATGATGAAATATCAATTGTAACTTGTTAACTCAGCAACATGCGAAAAAATATGGTGAAAAAATAGGTGAATGGCAAGGGAATAAGTAATTAACCTTAAAATACATATTAATCAAAGCAATTAGGACAAGTGCCAAACATACCTGGGTCTACACCATCAGTATTAGGAGAATCAACTGGTGCAAGGATTGTGAGCCCTTTGACTAGTACATTACTGCAATCACAACCACAGGATTCTAATAAAAAGTGCTATGATCATATGATAAGGATAAACTTAGTCAGAGGAGCATGGCCAGACCTACTGTAAATGGGATGGACAAACCATGATGGAGAGTTAATTAGAGTGAGATTAGATATCTGGATTTGATCAGAGTACATAATCTCAATCATGTATGGTCGTGTCACGTTTGATTCTCTGGCACGGAACTTCTTCCACCAAGTAGAACCCTATCCGTCAATTGTGCCATTGTTACCTAATACAATGCCAAAACAAATGGAATCCATTAGAAATTGTTTAAAGCCAAAAATATTTATCCCCCCACCACACCCCCCCCCCCCCCCCCCCCCCCAAAAAAAATGATTGGTCTAATCTATAATTACCAGTGATTATGACGTCAGTGAGATTTGAACAAAAAATGAGAGCGCTTAACCGTCCACCAGGTGCATCCCTTCCTCTGCCGTAGGAAGGCAGCACAGGAATAGCAGGCCATTCTGACTCGTCCTATCCATATGATCATGCATGTGTATAGCAAATTATGGTAAGAAAAACATAGAATAAAAATAAAATGAGTATTATTTTGTTTATTTGTTGTGGACGTAGCATTACTCAATTACTAATTATAACTTAAGGTGTGTTTGTTTGAAGGTGAAATAGGATGGATGAAAAACTTTGAAAAGAAAATAAGGAGGGAAAACTTTTTAGAGAGTCTTTGGTTAGGAGAGGAAAAGGAAAAAAATGTGATGAGCCTTAAGTGTTTTCTCTTTGGGCCCACGAAAATGATTTCTTTCCAAAATAGTGAGAAAACTGGGAAAGAAAGTGTGATTTGTTATATGGATAAAAATGCCCCCAATTGCTTTCCAGGGCAATGATGGCTCTTTTTAAATTTAACAAAAAAATCTTGGGCAACGTTGGCTCTCTTTTTTGGGCAAACATTGACTCTCTTTTTTTTTTTTTTTTTGGGCAAACGTTGGTTTTCTTTTTTTCCTTTTGATTTATTAGGGTGTGAGGTGACAGTAATTTGTTTTGTTTTTGTTCTTTTTTTTTTTTTTTTATTTATTGTTTAACTAGACGTGATTTTTTTTCTTGACATGATTTTTATTTTTTAATAAATTTGGGTGATTTGTTTTTGGCTGGTTTGTCACTTTTTTGTTTTATTTGGGCATTAATTTTTAATAAGGATATCTGAGTAAATTTATATAAACTCATTTTTTCTATCCATCTACTTTTTCACTCCTACCAAATAAAAAAAAAAAAAAGGAAATTAAAATATTTTCTATCCTCCCACATTTCCATCTTCCCATCATTTTCTATTCTCCAACTTTTCCACCCCTCCAACCAAATAGACACTTAGGGTTCGTTTGGTTAGAGAAGTGGAAAAGTGGAGGATGAAAAATATTTAGTTTTCTCTTTTGTGTGTTCGGTTGGAGGGGTGAAAAAGTGGCAGGGTGGAAAACCCTTTTGTTTGGTTGGAGAGAAAAAGGAAAGGATGGAAAATGAAAGTTATATAAATTGATTATTTTACCCTTGTTACACAATATGTAAGAAATAGATTTATTTGTACTCATTACATAATATAAAATTTATCATATCATATATATAAATTTATATTATTATTATAATGTAAAAATTATAATAGTGTACATATAAATTTAATTGGGCAAAGAATTTTGTAACCATCAAAAAGGTGGTTACAAAATCAAGTCATGTTGAAAAAAAATAGATCAGGTCACATTGAAAAAAATAAAAAAGAGAGAGAGAGAGAGAGAGAGAGAGAGAGAGAGAAGAGAACATTAAATAGATCAGGTCACGTTGAAAAAAAAAAAAGAGAGAGAGAGAGAGTGAGAGAACGTTGAATAGATTAGGTCACGTTGAAAAAAAAAAAAAAAAAAAAAGACAAGAGAACATTGAAAAAAAATAGATCATGTCACGTTGAAAAAATAAAAAATAAATAAAGAGAGTGAAGAGAACGTTGAAAAAAAATAGGTGGGAAGAGGATTTTTTTGTAAGTGCTACTATAGCACTTTTCTCCCCAGATTTTCCTCCCGATTTGAGAGGAAAAAAAAATAGGAAGGAGAGAAAACTTTCTCCCGGATTTTCTCTCTTTCCTATTTTCCTTCCCCAACTGAACAGTAGAAAATAACATTTTCCACCCTGTTATCATCTCTCTATTTTTCATCCTCCCTATTTTTACCTCAAACGAATGGACCATTAGGCTAGTGTCTCCCCTTGTTTTTAGCTTTAGATAATATCAAAGACTATGAACATGTAATGGCCAATTCCTTTTATGGCAAGTTGATTTGGGCAGTTTCTTGCTTATCATGCTATAATTGCTTTGGTCTAAATTCTTGGTATGAAAGTATCATTTTGTTTATTTGTTGTGGACATAACATTACTCAATTACTAATTACAACTTAGGTCAGTATCTTCTCTTGTTTTTAGTTTTCAATAATAGCAAAGACTATGAACAATTAACGGCTAATTCCTTTTATGGCAATTTGATTTGGGCAGATTCTTGCCTATCAAGCTATAATTGCTTTGGTCTAATTTCTTGGTGTGAGAGCAATTTCACGTTTCGTGTAAAAGGAAAGATGTAAATAGGACGAAGTGGTATCATAAAGTAAAATCAGTTGTGTCATCAATCCTATCATTTTTGGTCTATGAATATAATTATTAGGATTATTCCTCTCATAAAGTGAATAATTTCTCTAATTCAAATTAGATTTTCTCTTCCTAAAATAATATGATGGAGGATAAGGTCCTAGATTCAAAGCAAGAAACTAAACCAAAATAAGAAAATGATCTCCTCCATTTTAATTTTTTGGCAGTGAATGATCTCCTCCATTTGCTTTTGAAAATGATTAAACCACTACTAAAAAGGGGGAAAAAATCATACCTGTGATCCAAGAATAACCGCATCTTTATGAAGAAAAAGGGTGAAATGGCTGGTGAGATTAAAGCTTCCAGTTAACCATTTACCAGGTGGTACAATAAGCTGTGCCACACCATCTGATGCATATGTGCTTAGTTTCTGAATCGCAGCATTTAAAGCCTTTGTGTTTGATGTTTTTCCATCACCAACTGCTCCAAAATCCGTCAAAACTGCACTGTGCTTTCGACAATTTATTGCTGGATACTCTATTTTTCCACCATTATCTCCATGATGATGACGTTTGTTTCGGCATTCTGCGACCCTTAAAGTTAGTATTCCCAAGATAACAATCGCTGAGATAACCTGTAAACATTAACAAAAGAAAATCAAAATATCAGTTTATATGTCGACCTTTAATTCCCTTTAATAAGAAGGAAGAAATGCTTATAAACAAAGGTACAAAACGAAGAAAACATTATATAAAAATCGAAACACAAAGCAGCAAAACCGTCTTTTTTGTGAGATTCAACTCAGAAGCTAGCCCTCAGGAAAAACAAAAATGACATACACGATGATAAACATAGAAAACAGAACTATGTTCATTCATTTTTCAAAATAAAAATAAAAATAAGAGTTCTAGGAGGCACGTGGGATGTTCTAAGTTTTAGACACAGCCCCATGTTCTGAGAATAGAAAATGTTTAAGACTGATTTTCGTTGTAGAAGAAAGAATGAATTTATAGAAAAGAGTGGGAGTGAATATTTGGAAGGATATCTGACTTGCATATCTATCTATGGGATTGTCCGGAATAGAAAAATGAAAGAGAATGTTTCACACACAAAACTATTTTACAATATTTTTACAAACTGCTGATGAGGCAAATCCTTATTAGTTTCAATATGAGGCCATTACTAACATCACATTTTTACTTATAATAACCATCTGGAAAATGCTGAAGCCATATCAGCAATTTGTAAAAATGTTGTAAAATAGTTTGTGTCTTGTAACATTACTCTAAATAAAATAACAATTTTTTTTTTTTTTTTTGTCATTGTTGTAAAATACCCTCAAATTTACCAGTTTCTAAAACTTAAATAATCTATACTACTATTAAAGGGGCTTTTCATCCTCAGTTTTGATGCCCAAAACACTCTTAAATTTACCATTTTCTAAAGCTTAAATAATTTATACTATTATTAAGGGGATTTTTCTGTTTGGTATCCTTAATTTTGATGCTCAAAATATCATCAAGTTTATCATTTTATAAAGATTAAATAATATATTTATATATAAAATTGCTTATTTAAAAACTTCTAAATTTTGGCTAAAAAAAAAAAAATAAACAGTTTGCACTTTGCACGTTACTCCCTCACGTTTCTTTGCTTCTTCTTCTTCTTCTTCTTTTTTTTTTTTTTTTTTTTTTTTTTTTTTTTTCACACTCTTTTTCTAACGTGAAGGATAAACCTGCTCCTAAATTTGTCCCTCAAGTTTTTTTTTTTCCCCCAAACGTGAATGGATAAAACTGCTTTTTTTTTCCTCAATTTCTCCCTCACCTCTTTTCTTTTTTTTTTTTTTTTTTTTCTAACGTGAATGGATAAAACTGTTTTCTATTTTTTATTTTTTTATATTTCTTTCAAATAGATTTTTTTAAATTGGGTCCAGAATACCCCTACATCCTAGGGTTAAGTAGGGGCAAATTTGATAAAAATGCTTCTTTAATTATCAAGTAAAACACTATCTATAGAATAGGGCCACAATCATTGGTTTTCAAACTCAGTTTGTTTCTTCCTCAGTTCTCCCAATTCTCTCGATTATGTGTTAATTTCTTTCCACCATTATCATCTTTTCTACTTGCTCTTGCTTAATGGTATGTGTATGTCAATGTATATTGCTCTTTTCTATTTTGGTTTTTTGTTTAAAAATAAATAAATCAAAAGCATTCTATAACTTTTTAATCATAGCCATGACAACCTGTCTATTATTGTGATTTTCGCAATTGGTTTATGTTGAATTTGGTATGTTACTACTTTGCCTTTTTTCATTGATTTAAAAGCTTAGTATTACGATTGTTTTTCTTTGCTGCAAGGAGGGAACCTATAGACGTTTGCTTTTATTTTTATGAGTTGCTCTTTCGTAGTTGCTTTCATGTATTTGGTTTATAATTGGTTTCGTTACTTTGTTCTCATTATCCTTTCCATATCATTAACTTATCTTATCTTCTCTTATTTTTTTGATGAGTAATTAATTAAAGTAGTGAATATTCTAAATAATGAATTGTGAAAGCAAGTTAAAGGGCGTGTAGTGGTAGACACTAGACACTGACGGAGAGATAGAAATACAATCCATTATGGTCGGTTTGATGAGTAATAAATTGTAAAATAATCTAAATAAGTAATTATTTCTTTTTCTCCATTATCACTTTAATTAATTACCCCAAGTATTACTTATTCTAAAATTTCCATGAATAAACCGTTAATTTAAACTCATTTTATGTATGTTTTGGTTTTAGTATTCTTTGTGATTAGAATTGCATTTATGATTTGTGATTAGAATTGCGTTTATGAATTTTACAGTCTTTGAATGTATTCTAAGTGGTGCTCTCTCTTCCTTCTATTCATTTTCTTTTTAATGTTTGTTGTTTTTCTTATATTTAAGCCTTACTATTATTTTTTGTCTTTTTTAAAGGGTGACATATCAACAATTTTGTTAGATTGCACAGTAGGCACACAGGATGAATTCAGGTTAGTCAAAAATTATTGTATGGTTTAAGGCTCACATAAGGTGGTAGTCAATCTATCAAGTGGTTGATAAAGACCATTTTTTTTTTTTTTTTTTTGTAAACATCCTACCAATGCCCATATTTATCGGTGTAACACTACATTTTCAATTAATTGAAACTGCTAAACTTTGGCTTCATTTTTCTCAATCTCATGATGTCATTCATATGAAATTTAATATTGTCTTTTGTTGTGCCTTTAACAGCAATTTTTTAAAAATAAAATACATTTTTTTTTTAAATTAAAAGATTTATTGGTGATTTAATAGTAGATGCTAATGTGAGAGCCTTTCTTTGTTTTTTGTTTTTTTTTTTTTTTTTTTTTTTTTTTTTTTTTATGTTGAGAGTTGTGAGGACCCGAGGACCCGAGGATGACAAGACCCGAGGATCAGTGAACAACTTTAAGAAAATCCTACTCGGGTTAGGGGCCGAGGACCCGAGGAGCTGTGAACAGTCGGCGTAAGCCCTCACAAATATCTGGAAGCATTGAATGCTGTAAATAGAACTTCCTGATCGTAATAAATGAGGAAATAACAGCTTTACCCCCAACATTAATAAGGAAGTAACCTGAACAGTGAAGGTGATTTCTAGATATTTTACCACCATTATTCTCTGCAAAAAAGACTACAGGTGTCACCAAAAGAAGGGGAAAGGGAAATAAGATGGAGGGCGGAGATGGTAAGGACTAGAGTTATAAATAAGAGGAGGAGAGATACAGGAAGGGAGGTTGGCAAGGATAGAGAAAAAGAAGAGAGCAGCCAAAGAAAGAGAAAATAGAAGAGTACGAATTATAGGGAACTTAGGATCTAGGAATCCTCGGGGCCAGCATGTTTCTCTGTTGTGTGGTTTCCTCTTTACAAATTTTATTGTTTTGGGCCAAGATTCATAGTGGGCTTTAGCCATCTATAATTGTAGTGTGGGCTTTGGACTACTTTGAAAAGTTGGACCTTACAATTGGCGCCGTCTGTGGGAACAACAAGGTAGAGCGTGCTGTCTGGAGGACAAATGGCAAGTGCAAACCAAAACAGGGAGGAGTCATTAGGTTCGCAGAACGAAAATCGTCGGAGGAATGGCACCCTAAGTGTGGTAGTGGAGTCACATCCTGATGGTCAAGCGCAGAGAAGCCTTTTCATCTACTGGAGATCGAACCTCTCGTGACGATGAAATGCGAAGGATGCAATCAAAAATAGAGCACCTACGAAGGAAGTTAAAACGGAAGTGAAAGGCAGAACGGAGTTCCTCCTCTTCGTCCAGTGATAGTTTGGAGTTCGACGGGAAGAAAAGCGATGGTCAGGAGTCTGGATCCCCCACTGACAAATCTTGCCTAAGTTCAAGTACCCCTTCCCGGACTAAGAGGGATGGGAATAAGCGTGCCGAGGGGTGGTCATATCAAGGCACGGGGAATGATGCCATGAGTAAAGCACTGAGACAGATCTCCAAGTCTCCATTCGCGAAGTGGATAAACAAGGCAAGATTGCCCCATAGGTTTTCTCAGCCCACGTTTGCCATTTATAATGGTAGGACTGACCCTATGGAGCATGTAAGCCACTTTAACCAAAAGATGGCGGTTCATTCGCACAATGAGGCGTTGATGTGTAAGGTCTTCCCGTCTAGTTTAGGACTGGTGGCCATGAGATGGTTTGATGCTTTGTAGGAAGGCTCATTGGAATCATTTGAGGAACTAATGAAGGCGTTCGGCACGCGATTTGTGACGTGTAGCCGGGTGCCAAAACCTTTAGATGCACTGTTATCAATAGCCATGAGGGACGACGAGACTCTTAAAACGTATTCTGACAGGTATTGGGAGACATACAACGAGATTGATGGCGATGTGGAAGAGGTTGCGGTGAGAACATTCAAGGTAGGACTCCTAATTGAACATGAACTGAGAAAGTCTTTGGTAATGAAAACCGCGGTGAATATGCGTCAACTGATGGACCGTATTGATAAGTATAAACGGGTGGAGGAAGATCAGACGCAAAGCAAAGGTAAAGCAAGAGTATTCCCCGAGAGGAAGGACTCAAAGGGTGGGGGATACCAGGGTAATCAATCCAGGAGAGACTTCTTGGGTCACCCGCCTTTACCTAGGACACTCACGGTTAATGCCTTATTCAAAGAGCCGGTGCATCAAATACTGGAGAAAATACAGAACGAACCTTATTTCCGATGGCCTACCACAGAGCAATGTAGGACGTTGCGTGACCATTTGAACCAACTAGCAAGGGCGGGAAAGATCAACCACTTCTTGTTACAGCAGGGAGGATCATTACAGCGCAATGGCAGGGCCCGACCCGATAATGCTGCTCGGCCAGCATTGGGAACTATTAATGTAATCTTAGCCAAGCCAAGGGGAGATTGCATGACCCCTTCTAGGGTTATGTCTGTGCAGAATGGCTTGGAAGGTAAGGGGGAAGGCTCGAATAACCAGATTAACAAAAAGTTAAGGTGGACTTTAATTCCTACCTTGGGATTCTCCGAGGAGGATAAAGAGGGAACATTTCAACCGCATGATGACGCTTTGGTAGTCACTGTTAGGATTGGGGGGTTTGATGTAAAGCGAGTCTTGGTGGATGAAGGAAGTGGGGCTGAGATCATGTACCTCGATCTGTTCAATGGCTTAGGATTGAAAGCCGAGGACTTGAAGACATACGACTCACCACTAGTTAGCTTTGATGGGAAGACGGTAGTCCCCCAGGGAATGATTAGTTTGCCCGTTTAGGTAGGGGACGAGGAGGTACAGGTTAACTTTATAGTTATTAAGGCTTACTCACCCTATACGGCAATACTGGCTAGACCATGGCTTCATGCCATGGGCGCAGTATCATCAACCTTGCATGTAAAGGTTAAGTACCCCACTGGCGGATAGGTAGGGGTATTGTTGGGCAATCAGACAGTGGTGAGGTAGTGCCTGGTGACGGCAATCACTACGACAGAGGGAAAAGAGGAAGCAGAGACATGTCAGAAGACCTTATAGCAGTCAAAGAACCTCGTCGGGATAAAAAACCCTTTAGGGGTTAAGGATTCCGCCGAGGACCTCCAGGAAATCTTAATAGGAGAGGAAGGGAGGTATTTTTGCGTGGGTTCTCAATTACCCGACACCGAGAAAGCCAAATTAATGGAGTTCTTGAAGGCCAATATTGACGTCTTCACTTAGACAACGTATGATGTACTGAGAATTGATCCAGAGTTTATTTGTCACCGCTTAAATGTTGACCCCAAGGACGTCCCCCGTAAGCAACCCCCTCGGCAGATGTCTTGTGAGCATGTCGAGGCTGTGCGGGAAGAGGTGAACCAGCTGAAACTTGCAGGAGCCATTAAAGAAATTTTTTACCCAAAGTGGCTTGCTAACATGATGGTGGTGAAAAAGAAAAACGGCAAGTGGCGAGTTTGTGTGGATTTTACTGGCCTGAACAAGGTATTTCCGAAGGACCCTTTCCCCATTCCCAGGATTAATCAGTTAGTCGATGCTACCGTGGGGCATCCACGGATGAGTTTCTTGGACGCATTCCAGGGTTATCACCAGATTCCCATGTCACTGTCCGACCAGGAAAAGACAACTTTTCGGGCTCCTAGTGGTAACTATCACTATCGGGTAATGCCTTTTTGTCTCAAGAACGCAGGATCTATTTACCAAAGGATGGTGACCCGAATGTTTGAAAGACAGTTGGGACGAAATATGGAAGCCTATATTGATGACATGGTAATAAAGAGTAAAAGGGTAGAGGACCACTTGGATGATTTGAAGGAGACTTTTTCGGTGTTGAGAAAGCATCGACTACGCCTAAATGCTTCCAAATGTTCTTTTGGTGTTAGCTCGGGAAAGTTCCTCGGGTATATGATCACACATCGTGGGATTGAAGTTAATCCCGACCAGATTAAGGCCATTATGAGCTTGCATCCACCTCGGAATCCCAAAGAGGTGCAGAAGTTGACCAGGATGGCAGCAGCCCTAAATAAGTTCATTTCTTGGTCCGCGGACAGATGCTGGCCATTTTATCAACTCTTGCACAAGTGGAAAGATTTTCAGTGGACAAATGACTGCATCCGTGCCTTTGCCGATTTGAAGTAATATCTTGCTAGCCCGCCAATATTATCCCGACCCGAGAAGGAGGAGGTGTTATATGCCTACTTGGCAGTCACGGAATACGCTGTCAGCCTAGTCTTGGTGTGCAATGTGGACGGAGTTCAAAAACCTGTGTATTATGTTAGTAAGTCTCTGCAGGAAGCGGAAATGCATTACTTGCCCCTGGAGAAAGCAATTCTGGCTGTTGTACATGCTACGAGAAAACTCCCCCATTATTTTCAAGCTCATACCGTGATTGTGCTCACTCGACTGCCGCTGCAAGCTCTTATGAGGAAATCAGACTATACAGGTCGAGTCGCAAAGTGGGGGACAAGATTGGGGGCGTATGACGTCAAATATATGCCCCGTACCGCTATCAAGGGACAGGTCCTTGCTGACTTTATGGCCGAATTTACGGATGCTAACTTACAGCAGGAGAAAGTGGTCCTAGCAGTTACGGCAGCAGCACCCAATCCAACTCCCCCATGGGAAGTTTATACTGATGGAGCATCCAACCGAAAAGGAGCAGGCGTGGGTATCATGATGGTCACTCTTGAAAAATTGGTAATGGAAAGATCACTGAGGTTAGGGTTCGTAGCCACTAATAATGAAGCCGAGTACAAGGCTGTCTTAGCTGAGGCTCAGTTAGTCAAACACTTAGGAGCAGAGGTGGTGAAGTTTTTTTGTGATTCTCGGCTAATCGTCGGGCACATCAATGGAGATTTTGAGGCTCGAGATGAAAGAATGCAAAAATACCTTAATAAGGTGAAGGCTGCGCTGTGCCTATTTAAAACTGTTACGGTCGAGCAAATCCCCCGAGGGCAGAATGCCCACGCCTACTTATTGGCCATGTTAGCCACCTCTTTGGGGTCCAAGCTTCCTCGGGTAGTCTCGGTAGAAGACATGATAACCTCCAGCCTCGCTAGTACCCCGGTTGTGGGAGTTCATCATATTCACGCTGGACCAAGTTGGATGGATCCCATTGAGACTTATTTAAAGCAAGGAGTATTGCCCGAAGACAAAGTGGAGGCGGAAAAGGTACGTTGGGCTATTCCCTGATACTGGCTGTCTGAGGAGCAGAAGTTATACAAACGCTCGTACTCGGGACCGTATCTTTTGTGTGTGCACCCCGAGGCCATTGAGCTCATCTTGGAAGAATTGCACGAGGGCATGTGTGGAAGCCATACTGGTGGGAGATCCTTAGCTCGCCGGGCTTTGACACAGGGATACTGGTGGCCGAATATGCAAAAAACCTCCCAGGACTATGTTAAAAAATGTGATCAGTGCCAGCGGTATGCCCCGAATATGCACCAACCGGGGGGGGGGGGGTTCTGAACCCACTTTCCATTCCATGGCCATTTGCTCAGTGGGGTTTGGATATCGTGGGGCCGTTTCCTCTGGCTACCGGGAACCGAAGATGGCTCCTTGTTGGTATGGATTATTTTACTAAGTGGGTAGAGGCAAAACCACTGGCTAACATTAGAGATGTGGATGCAAAAAAGTTTGTGTGGAAGAACATAGTGACTAGATTTGGAATCCCACATAGTTTAATATTGGATAATGGACTTCAGTTCGACAGCAAAGCCTTCCGAAGGTACTGCGGGACTATGGGCATAAGGAATGGGTATTCGACGCCGGCGTACCCACAAGGGAATGGTCAAGACGAGGCCACTAACAAGGTCATTCTGGCCGGGTTAAAGAAAAGGCTGGATGATGCTAAAGGCAAATGGGTGGAAGAATTGCCTCATGTGCTATGGACTTATCGCACTACACCCCGAAGGTCGATGAGAGAGACCCCTTTTTCAATGACATATGGGATGGAAGCAGTGGTCCCTCTGGAATCCGTTTTGCCAACATTAAGGTCTGAGCAGTACGGAGAGGAAGCAAATGACAGTATGCTGCGTGTTAGCCTTGACACCATTCAAGAAAGGAGGGAAATAGCTAGTGTAAGATTGGCCAATTACCAGTAGAAGCTCAAACAAACGTATGATAAGGGAGTGAAGCCAAGACCATTAGTACAAGGGGATCTAGTGTTGAAAAAGGTAGTAGGAACAACAAGAAACCCGGCATGGGGAAAGCTAGGGCCAAACTGGGAAGGACCTTATAGAATTACGTTTGTCGCCGACATCGGGGCTTATCACCTAGAAGATCTGGACGAAAAAGTAGTGCCTCGCCCGTGGAATATAAATAATTTACAGCGTTATTATTACTAGAAATGAAAAAATGGCCGTTTTTGTTGTAAAGGATGCATGTTGGCCACCTGTCATTGTGCTCATTGAATGAGTAGAAAAATTATTTGAGTGTTAAACTGAACCTATGACTTGTCTGGCTCCTCGGGTCACAAGCCTAGGGAAAATTAACATCACAGCAAAATTCTTTGAGTGTTAAACTGAACATAGGACTTGCCTAGCTCCTCGGATCACAAGCCTAGGGAAAATTAACATCACAGCAAAATTCTTTGAGTGTTAAACTGAACCTAGGACTTGCCTGGCTCCTCGGGTCACAAGCCTAGGGAAAATTAACATCACAGCAAAATTCTTTGAGTGTTAAACTGAACCTAGGACTTGCCTGGCTCCTCGGGTCACAAGCCTAGGGAAAATTAATATCGCAGTAAAATTCTCCTAGTGCTAAACTGAACCTAAGTGTTCTCTGGCTCCTCGGGCCACAAGTTTAGGGAAAATTAGTACAATCATGGAATTTTCTAAGTGGTATACTAAATTTAGCTCAGGCACGATATAAATTTTGTGGTAATGATAAAATCAAATTTTAAAGGGTGCTGCGAGCCACCAACGTAGTAAAGGTCAACGTTATAAGTTATACGAATAGCGACTTGAATATAGAAAGAAATTTACACGAATGAAATCAGGACAGTAAGGAACGGAAAGCTAGTAATATTAAAAAGCAATTACAAGCATATGAAACAGATGAGAAGTACAAGTAATCAAGAATACCGTTAAGGCTAATAAAAAATTTCGTTAAGTACAACTAATGCCAATCTAGTGTTCTCTCTTTAAAACAAAGTTAAAAGCAAAATGGATCCTATTACAAAATATCACTAAAGCCTAGGACAAGCCCTTCAAGCAGTGGACTGTTTGTCTTCATGCTCCCTCGTTTCTTTCTCCTTTAATTTATCTTTCTTCTTCCTCTTTGTTAGTGCAATCTCCGCCTCCTCTTCCTCGTCCTCCACGGCAATCACAACGGACTGGGATGGTGGGGCTTGATCTTTACTTTGGCCTTTTGTAGTAGTGGGCTGAGGGTCTTGTTTTGAAGGCAAGGCTAGAGGGGAACGAACAGGACTAGGATCCACAGGAGGTGTGGGAGGAGGAGGCGCTAGTTGCAGAGCAAGCGGGTAAAGTATGCTTTTCGGATCACAAAGCTCCGAATCGCCAGGAACTCCCGCCGCGTCCAATGCATAACCCAAACCTCCGAACAGAAAGTGCGGGCCACTCCTCGGAGCTGGGCCATGAGACTCTCTGCTGCCTTGTTCATCCCGGCGTCATAAGCAGCCTGCTCTGCTTTAGCCTTCTCCTGTTCCTTGGCCTCCAGCTTTTTGTGAACTTGCTTTAGCTCAACAACTATCAGCGCGAGACGATTTTGAGCATTCTTCTACGCTTCCAAGGCGTCGGCAACCTGCTTCTCAAAGCTCTCGAGAGCAGATTCAGCATTTTTGTGTGCTTTCTCTGCCTCGGAAAGCCTGCCCATAACATCCTTCAGTTTCTGCTCGGCCTTGGATTGGGCCTTGACAGCAATCTCTGTATTATGCTCAGCTTTTCGTGCCAAGTCCAGGTAGTGATCCACCCATTCCTCGGCCATGAAGGATGCTTGGACAGCCTGTAAACGCCATGGGTTAAAACTAAGTGGGTAAGTTAAGGTAGGATGACAAACAAATGTACTATGGGATGGTAAGAATGTGGTACCTTAGCCAAATCCTGCTTTAAGGATAAAAAGACCTCCCTCTTATAGAAGGATCGCAGTTCAGCCATGTCCTCGGGAAGGCATAGAGCCTTCTCCAAACACTCAGCTACTAACCATGAGCTCCCTTTCTGCGGGTCTCTTAGGTTAGCATCGTCAAGAACAGGGCTACCCATACTTAACGTAAAAGCGGGACGCCAGGCAGAAACCCTCTTAGCTTGGTTAGTTCCCATCTCCTTGGAAGTCCCTGTGTAGGCAGACTTTTTGGAATGGCCCTTGCCCATCCGAGCCTCCTTGGTAGGAGGTTCGGTTACTTCCCCCTTCTCGAGCTCAGTGGGGTGTTTGCTACCCTGCCATTTCTTCCTCTTCCTCTTCCTCTCAGCCCCCTCAACGTGCGCCGTTTGAGATATCGCTGGTGTAATGGGGCGAGGGGGAACAGTGACCGCTGGAGAAGAACTCCCAGCGTGGGCTTGCAGTAGGGCCAGAAGGTCCGGCTCCTTTTCTTGGAATCCCATAGTGCCCGAAAAGCGTACTGCCGAGGTGCTGGGAGCGCCGGGGCGATAAAAAACTTCAAAGTCCATGTCTCGTACCTCGGCCTGCTAAGGTTCAGGGGACTCTTCTTTAACTGCTTCTTCAGCAACGACAGCAGTTGCTTGAGGATAAACTAATCGAGTTGTCAGGGATGCCGAAAGTTGGGCATCTTGAACACCTCGGGGAGGGGGTGTGTCTAGTAAAAATCTCAGCATGGCAACGTCTATCTTAGCTAGACGAAGTTCCTTAGCTCTGACAACGTTCTTCGGACTCTGGAAGCATTTAGTGGATAGCTTGTAGCCGAGGATCACATGAGCCGCTCTCAGCTGTCTATCCGTGTGGAGAAAAATCTCTGACCTAAGAATGTGATTCAGGTCCTCAAAGTTCACTGAATGTTTGGCGGGTGCAGTGTGATATTCGTCTGTCACGAAGAACAAGCATCGTCAGTAAGGAAACCAGTGCGGGTATGTAAAAAAAAAAAAAAATGGGCAAAACCTAACGGTTTAGCTTTTGTATTGTCGGGAGTACTACCTGGTTCCCCCTCTTTAGTAGGGCAATGCAACCCGTCGTGCCAATTCCCGGACACGATGAGAAAGTCTTCATCCATGCCCTTGCTCGAATCGGGTAAACAGGAAATTAACCTAACAGAGGGAACCCTACATTTCATGTAAAATTTGGTCTTTTCCCCCTTTTGGCATCTATATATCCAATTGACATCATGCCATGTTATGTTGGTCCCTATTTTCCGGTTTAAGGCATCTACACACCCTAAAATCCTAAGGACATTACTAGAACATTGGCATGGGGTCAATCTAAAGTTTAAGAGAAAGTCTCGGGTCACTTTACCCATGGGAATTTCCATCCCACCCTTAATGAAAGCAATCATCGGGATTATTACAGACTCTGGGGGTCGGGATGACAGTAGCCATTCCCCCTCCTCACAGTGTTTGATGACGACATCGTCGGAAATCCTATATTGGGCTTTAAATTTGGCTTTGTCCTCGTTAGTATCGAATAACTTAGCGTATCTATCCATTGAATCGTATGAAAAATGAAAAAATAGCAATAAAATGAGTGACGAAGGGAAACTAGCGAGAAAACTAACACACCTCTTATAAAACGCTTAGTTTGCTCCTCGGGAGTTCTTTTCTTCAGAATGTAAAAATAAACTTCAGCTAGCCTAAAGCCTTATATATATAGTGGTAAAAAAGGGTGTGCGCATTTTCCCGCTCAGTAAAAGTAAATCAATACCGTACATTTTTTATCACACCGTAGAACGTGGGCAAACATGGAGCCGCCTGACAACATAAATGACCAGTTGCGGATACTGAAGCGCCAGGAACGTACGTTGGCACAAGAAAAGACACCCTCACATGGGAAACTAACTAGTACATGATTGGCAGTTTAAATGAATTAAAACTTATCCTCCGATCTGGAATCAATAGTATAAGTTTTAAGGGGCTATTGTGAGGACCTGAGGACCCGAGGATGACAAGACCCGAGGATCAGTGAACAACTTCAAGAAAATCCTACTCGGGTTGGGGGCCGAGGACCCAAGGAGCTATGAACAGTCGGCGTAAGCCCTCACAAATATCTGGAAGCATTGAATGTTGTAGATAGAACTTCCTGACCATAATAAATGAGGAAACAGCAACTTTACCCCTAACATTAATAAAGAAGTGACCTGAACAGTGAAGGTAATCTCTAGATATTTTACTACCATTATTCTCTGCAAAAAAGACTACAAGTGTCACCAAAGGAAGGGAAAAGGGAAATAAGATGGAGGGCGGAGATGGTAAGGACTAGAGGTATAAAGAGGAGGAGGAGAGATACAGGAAGGGAGGTCGGCAAGGATAGAGAAAAACAAGAGAACAGCCAAAGAAAGAGAAAATAGAAGAGTACGAATTATAGGGAACTTAGGATTTAGGAATCCTCAGGGCCAGCATGTTTCTCTGTTGTGTGGTTCCCTCTCTACAAATTTCATTGTTTTGGGCCAAAATTCATAGTGGGCTTTAGCCATCTATAATTGTAGTGTGGATTTTGGACTACTTTGAAAAGTTGGACCTTACAAGAGCCTTTCTCTGTATTTTTTTTGGTGGGGGGGGGGGGGGAGGGGTATTTAAAGCATTTTAAACTTTAGTTATGGATGTATACTATATACCTATCTATTAGGTTTAAATATAAGTACCATTTAAAATTTTTTTTTTAAATTGATAATGTAAGTTTTTAGCATTTTAAACTTTGGTTTTGGTTGTGTACTAAGTGGTTACCATTAAATATAACTTCATAACAACTGTTATTTTAAAATGAGAAATGATTGTCCATAAAATTTTCACAACATTTTCACAACAATCCTAAGCGGCAGGTTGTTACTGATTGTTATTGTTAGGGCAAAAAAGTAATCTTAGTATTATGTTCAAATTTGAACCTATTAGGTTCTAAGTACTTAGGAACTAATGTATTAGAACATTAATTTGTATTATTGGCAAACCACGATCAAAACAGGTGTTTAGTCTTGTTCTAGACTTGCTCAAAGTATGTCATTTATGTAAAGTTGGAATCGAGTTAAATGCAGAAGTTATTATGTAAATCTGCCTAGCTCAATTGATGGAGAATTAGACTTGACCGATCGAAAGTCGTGCAGATTGTCTTTTGTGCATAATTTCCAACTCAGCCTTAAGCCCATATGACATGCAAGGTTTTATGTTTTGTCCTAAGTATAAAAGGCAAACCCTAACCACGTTTTTGTGGTGGCTCATATTGCTGTTTGTGTGAATCTCTTGTGAGATCTAAGAAATACTTGCCTTCACACAAGCTTAGGATTATTAAGATGGAGATTTCTTCAAGAGCTTGATGATCATTCTATTGCTCCATAAGAGCTTAAAGAAACACAAGCGGGAGTACTTGTACTTGCTGGAGAATCCAAGAAAGAAGGAGTCCATGGTCTCAAAGCTTGCACATAGTCATGTCAGTAAGTTTTCTACTGGTGGGTAGCAATAGGATGTTAGTGGTCTAAGTCACTATTGTACAAATTTCAATTCTTTCATAGTGGATTCAGTTTTACCTTGAGAATAGCTAGGTTAAATCCTCCACAAGTTTTTTACCGGTTTGGTTTTCCTAGGTCATCATATCTTTATGCTTTTTTATATATTCCACACTTTACATTGATATGATTATATGATTGTGTTAACCTAGATCTAAAATTTGGACTAAGTAATAACTTGGCTGGTTGACTAGGTTAATCCAATTGTGTTTTAAGGGGTCTAAAAACTTTACAAGTGGTATCAGAGCAAGTAGCACATATGTGTAGATCTTTTGATCTCTAAGCTGATCGTTGACCCCAGTTGTCACGGAATACGGACACTCTCTTGTTATTCCTCCTCACTTTGATGAGAATAATTATGCTTACTGGAAAGTCAGAATGAAAGCATTCTTGAAATCCATTGATAAGAGAGTCTGGAACTCCATTGAATACGGATGGGAGAAGCCCACTACTCCTATGAGTGAGGTTGTGAGTGAGGTTGTCAAACCCCCTATGCGTGAGGTTGTCAAACCCATAGAAGTTTCACCTCCCAAGAAGATTAGGGTTGATCTGAAAGACTCTAAACCTAAGAAGTCTACCATTTATGAGGACAAGTCACATGATAAGCCTGCATGGGTTTGTCATTTTTGTGGAAAGTTTGGGCACATTCGTCCAAATTGCTACAAGCTACAAGCTGCTAAAAGAGCAAACAAACCAAAAGTACCTGTGCCTCAAGCACAAGATCCTATGGTACTAATTGGTGAATTGGTAAAGGCTCTAAACCTTTATTCCAATCCTAGAGTTGAAAATCATTCCCATGTGAATAAGAACTCAAATGCTCAAGGTGCATCTAAAAAGTTTTGGATGTAAAAGGCTTAATCTAATTGAATCTTTCTTACATGGTCCTTATACTTCGTTGATCTACTCATTGTGACCATTTTTTTTCTTTGTCGTTGGGATTTGCATTGCATTACATTCATACATTTCATTCAAGGTTGTTTTTTGTTAATAAAAAGGGGGGGAAGAAAATTGGGTTTTGCATTTATTTTCTTAGTTTTGAAAACAAGGTTGGTCAATTTATTTTCACATAATACGTCTATGTACCTTGTTTAGCTTGGATGAGCTTATTTCCTGCACTTTACTGGTTGAAGTTTTGTAATGCATGTTGTGTGGGAAGATGTTTATAGTTCTTGATCACTTTGTCTTAATCTTGAAGTCACATGTCTTTGACTGTCGGACTTGAACCTTTTGAGAAATGTATAAATAACCATCTCACCACTGTTCACTAGCTAATCATAAACACCTTAGTGCATATCATAAAATTTTGTGCTCGAGAAAGTGTAGCACATGCACAAAAAGAACATAAAGTGTAGCCTCAGTTTAAATGCTTAAAATTGGTGTGTACATTATTGGACTTATTGCTAAATCAAATAAATAAAATTGGTGTGTACATTATATCAGCTATTTTTAATAAGGTTCTGAACAATTAAAATTTGTGTGTACAATATGAGGCAAAATCAAGAAACTTACATGATTGCAAGCTCATAATCTAGGAGATGTGAGAGTTATAAGATATAACTCTTTAGGTGATAGTTTCTTTTAAATTCTTTGTGATGAATTTTATAGACTTTGTGGTTGACTTCTATTTGCATATCACCTCACATGTATCTCAAGTTTTTGCTAATTGCATACACTACACAAGTTACTCTTTGCTAAACTTTGTACATGTTATTGTATGTGTGTTTGGCCTAACCAACCAAGTTAGAAAATGCCTTGAGTTTTATGCAAAATAGATTTGATGCTTGAGAATTCAAGGAGAATGTTTTGAAAATCTTACTTTTAGGAAAACTGGGTTTAAAACATGTGTTTTTGAAAATCATTTCATCTCATACTCATGCATTTTATTTATAAAATTCAATACTTTGAGGAGTTTCTGCAGAAAATTGCTCTATATTTTCAAAAACTGATTTTTCCAGAATTTCGACCGGTTTAACCTGTTTTTCAATTGATCGAAATTGCGATTAAAATTTTCATCAACCTCTATCTATTTTGATCTATGCTCATTGGTGTTGGATCAATCAAAGCATTTTCGACCGATCGAATATGTTCGGTCAAGACTTCAATCAAGATTTTTGTCATTTTCCTCCGATCTTTGTGCAAGGTTTTCCTCTCCCAAGACCGGTAAGACCTTTTTACCTTTTCTTTTACATTTTATTTCATGTTTCATGCATAAAATCAAGCATTTAAGGGTGATTCTCGGACCTATGCATAATTTGGGGGGTTTTGATGATTCAAGCCATATTTTTAGAAATTGATCAATGGGTTTTTGTCATACAATGTTATAATCATGATCTATGATGTTTAACTTGATCAATTTGGTGTTTTGTGAGGAATTGAAAATTCTAGGGCTTGTATTTATCTAAATTGGGGTTTTTGTTCAAATTGAGTTTAATTGATGAACTTGACTTGTTGGTTTGAAGCATTTGATAATTATAAACTGTTATCTAACTTGTGTGATGATCAATTGATCAATGTAGTAAAATTTCTACAAGTGGTTTTTCAAAAATTTTGACTTTTTGTTATAAACTCTTTGCTCAAGCCAATTTTGTGATTCTAAACTTAAAATTGAACTTGTTATCACTACATTAGAGCATGCATCATGACATTTATCTATTCATGCATCGTATAGATTTTTTTATATTTTTGTTGTGCTAACTTGCAGTTTGCCCTTATGTTTTGTTTTGTTGTTTCTCTTATGTCTCTGTCCTTACCCTAGCACCATGCCTAGGAAGACTACAGCCCATAGGACACCCTCCTCTTCTTCTACTCCTTCCTCTATGGGCACTTTGTTTCTGAGTGAGAAAAGCCGAGAGCTTTATGAGACACTTAACCTTAAGAGAAAGATTTGGGCTGAGCGTAAGGTTTTGTTAGATGAGCTAGATCTTGCCATTAGGGCAAACTTTGAGTTTCGGGACTAGTTGCCACTTTTGGATATTGATTATCCTCTTCCAGCAACCTTGATCAGAGAGTTCTACTCGAATCTCTCTATCCACATCTCTGATTCCATCACTTTAGTAAAAAGTTGGATACGAGGTGTAGAGTTCACCATTACTCCTAATGTAGTGGTGGATGCTCTTAGGGTACCTGTGGCCCAGTATCCTGTTTACTCGTATGTTAAGTCTCTTCCCATAGATAACATCATGTCATACATCACTGGTACTTTTATTCGGTAGGGTTCTGATCCTCGGATCACTTCTGCTGAGATCACTGAGTCTACCTATCTTATCTTTAAGATAGCGTGTCATTCCTTGCGGCCTATCTCTCATCTGCACATCATTCCTTTAGAGCGATGTGCATTTTTGTATGCTCTTGTTATGGATGCTCCTATTAGTTTTCCTCATCTGTTTCTTCATTATTTGAATCAAGTTTATAGGAGTTCCTCTACTGCTTATGCTCTTTTTCATCCTTTTTTCATTCATAGGATTTTGTTATTTTTAGGTTTAGATGACTTCCCCGCTTCTGAGCCCATACAATAGGTGCCACTTTTCTTAGGCAGAGGGCTGCTTAGATGAGAGAGCACTCTAAACGTCCTCGAGTTGAGCTTTCTGGTACCGCACCCCCTTCTTTTTCTACAGGTTTACTTCTGGTGAGGCGTCTGTTGATCTTGTAGGTGCTACTACTGCTACTGCTGTTCCTCCACCGTCTACTTCGGATGACTTTGACATTCATCGTACATTGGAGACTGTCGTGACCGTTCAGGCAGCTCATAGTCAGATTTTGGTGGACAGGCTTGATGAGCTCCATGCTTTGTGAGCAGATTTGGCGCATCTTAGCCGTTCGCCTTTGCCACCTTCTTTTGATGATGGATTCTGATTGCCCTTGGCATTCTGTCACAAAAAGGGGGAGTACTTTTGAGTACTTTTTGGACACTTGTCGAGGTTTTTTGTAGTTAGAGGGAGAGATTTTTTTTGTGAGCCTATGGAGATTAGATTGTATCTAAGTGCTTCACTTTGTATTTACATTTTTGGCTCTTGATGAATTCATGTTAGGGGGAGATACATTTATTTTTATATATGTTTTTTGTTTCACTGCTTATTGACTTATGTTTATGAGTTATTCATTGATATATGTCTATATTTTATGTTTTGAGAAATCAAGATTTTTATTTGGTTTACCTGTATTTTCCACACATACGTTTATGCGTTTTGTTTAGTGTTTCAGGAAATATATAGGTTGATTCAATTGAGTTGCTATCTACACTTGCAACTGATGGATAGTACTTAGGATTGGATTTGTTATAATGGGCATTTTTTGTAAAGGATTTTTCATTGTAATCTTTGAGCTTTTCTGTTTTGTCACGGATTGCCAAAGGGGGAATTTGTTAGGTTCTAAGCACTTAGGAGCTAATGTATTAGAACTCTAATTTATATCATTGGCAAACCATGATCAAACAGGTGTTTAGTCTTGTTTTAGACTTGCTCAAAGTATGTCATTTATGTAAAGTTGGAATCGAGTTCAATGCAGAAGTTACTTTGTAAATCTGCTTAGCTCAATCAATTGAAAATAAAACTCTACCGATTGAAAGTCGTGCAGATTGTTTTTTCTGCAGAAATTCTAACTCAGCCTTGAGCCCATATGATGTGTAAGGTTTTATGTTTCACCCTAGGTATAAAAGGCAAACCCTAGCCATGTTTTTGTGGTGGTTCATATTATTGTTTGTGTGAATCTCTTGTGAGATCTAGGAGGTGCTTGCCTTCACACAAGCTGAGGATTATCAAGAAGAAGATTTCTTCAAGTGCTTTATGATCATTCAGTTGCTGCCATAAGAGCTTAAAGATACATAAGCGGGAGGGTTTGTATTTGCTGGAGAATCCAAGAAAGAAGGAGTCCGTGGTCTCGAAGCTTGCACGTGGTCGTGTCAGTAAGTTTTCTAGTGGTGGGTAGCAATAGGATGTTAATGGTCTAAGTCACTATTGTACAAACTTCAATTCTTTCATAGTAGATTCAGACAGGTTTTTTACCGGTTTAGTTTTCCTAAGTCATCATATCATTGTGTTTTTTATATATTCCACACTTTACATTGATATGATTATATGATTGTGTTAACTTAGATCTGGAATTTGGACTAAGTAATAACTAGGCTAGTTAACTAGGTTAATCCAATTATGTTTTAAGGGGTCTAAAAACATTACAGAACCAATAACAGCTAATCACCTATTATTTGTTGTAAAAATATTGTGGATATAACATTTCTCTTTTAAAATTTATTTAAAAAAAAAAAAACAATTGACAATTTGACAACCTTTGGCATTTGAAAATTTTGTTCCCAAATTATAATAGATACAAATTATTAACTTTATCCTAAAAAATAGAAAAGCTTCTGAGCGTTTGCTATCCAAAAAATAGAAAAGCCTCTAAGCACGTGCTACTCAATTTTTTTTTAGGACTCTCTAACTTCCCTAGAATTTTTTGTGATTAAAAAAAATGTAGAAACTTTGAATTATGATGAATAAAAATTAATTTTTACAAAAAAAAAATATAATTAAGAGCCTTTAAGCACGCTCATGCTCAGAGGCTAGCAGAGAATTAATTAACTTTTTATGTTGAAATCTTTCAAGGTACCATATATAAAGGTATGAAATAAGTGTATGACTTTGCGTTTGCATCCATCTTTCTTTGGAAATAGAATTTATATTGAATTAAAGTCGATCACCCATGTCAAATTTATGGGCGCACATGCATTTGGTCATCATGGTGGGGTTCAAGGAAAAAAAAAAAAAATCGTCAATTTAAAAGTCTAAAGTCTAAACTTTAGGTTTCGCTTTTTAGATGTGAGATATATTAGATTTTTTATGATATTTAGTTATTATAATTAATTAATTATTTTGATCAATTCAGTACTAAAATTTTATCCTAAAAAAAAAAAAAACAATTGTATTCAATGGTGTGATTTCTGTCGTTTCAATAATTTAAAAAAAAAAAAATCAACTATGTAATTTATTGGTTAATGTGATTATTTAATTAAATTTAATTAAGAAATTTAAGAAATTGTATATAAATTTTGTGCTTTTATTAGTAATCGACCAAGAATCTTATTAATTTTCATCACAGCAGGATTAATTTTGCACAGGGATAAGTGATTCATTTCAATGATGAGTGCATTAAATATTGCATTGTTTTTTATTTTTTTTTATTTTTTGAGAAGAAGATTTCGTTGATTTGAATGTTGAGAAACTATCAATTTCATTACTATTATTTTTTTATTTAATAATTTTTTTATACACATAATTTATGACTATTATAGTAACTAGTATATAACTCATACTACCGCACAGGAATGTATATAATTTAATAAAACAATGGAAATAAATATATTGCATTTTATTATTTAAGTGATACTATTAGTTTTGTTTTTTTATTTATTTATTAATCATAAGTTTAGTCATATTTAAAAGACTCAGTTTATTCATATTTAATAAAACTTAGCATTATGTAATTTTTTATCAAATATTTTTATCATACAAAATTCTAATGAAAGAATGCTACATAGACATATATATTGAAGGTCGATTCATACACAATATATATAGCTATGATTAAGTTGCTTTATCACAAACCATTTTTAGCAAAATATTTTAATCAATTAAACGTGAATCTCATAACGTGCATCTAATAACAATATATAACAATAAAATAACGTGAATCCCATAATTTTTTTTAATCAATTAAAAATCACTAAAATTATGAGCATAAAACTTAAAAACAAAAAAATAGGATAAGTACTAATTCCTTAAAAGAAACTTACAGTGAGTTGAGAAAACTACACAAATAATATTTGATATTTGAAGAATAATGGAATTACAACTTCCTTTCGAAATTGGGTAGGAACTCGTGCTGATAATGTGTTATGAATAAGAAAAGAAACATGCAACATTAATGATAGGAAAACAAAACAATTTTATAATTAAACAATAAAAATTATTGACAAAAAGGAAAGCAAATATAGGCAAATGAATGAAAATAAACATGCAACATCAATCATAAGAAAATCATAAAATTATATAATTAAACAATAAAAAGTTTACACAAAAAGGAACGACAGTATAGACAAATGAAAGAAAGCAGTAATCAAACCTTAGGATTAGTTGAAATTCATTTTTTAGAGCATAAACCAAGACCATGAAAATTATAAAGACAAGTACAATCAAAATATCTAGAGAACATCTTTTATATAAGATACAGAAATACCCAAATACATGCATTATTGATACCAAGAGATTCTTTTGAAATTCCATAGTATTGATTGTAGAAGAGGGGAGTTGTCTATTAAGGTGCTTAGATCGGTGTGGAAAAAAGAGGTGAACCTGAAAATACGTGAATGTAGAAAAGGGAGGTAAACCTGAAAATATGTAGGTGTGGAAAAGGGAGGTAAACCTGACAATACACAGGTGTGGAAAAAAAAAAAAGCATATTAGAATTACAATAGATGAAGAAAAATTAGACTCCAATTTCATATTTACATTGACACGTGGCACAATATAGATTAGAATTTTAATTTAGATTTGCAATTGGAGTTTCTCTCTGCTTTACTTATTATATATATATATATATATATATATATATATATATATAGATGAGAAGTTCAAAAAAAAAATTCTAAAGGGTATTGTTTGTTAAACACAACTTGTTACACATAAGTTTGTGTGTACAATATGTGTTTAAGAGTATTTATCCATCTAAAAATCTTGATTGATAAGTTTACAACTTACATTATTTTGCTATTTTAGGGCAACAAAATATTCTAAAATTTGAAAATATTCACTTGACCAAACCCTAACCACGGTTTGGTGATAAGGAACAATTTTTTACCAACTCACCCAAAAAAAGGAAAACAATGATTAGGATTTGGTTAAGGGATTGTTTTTTTAATTCGAAATATTCTATTACTAGTTTTAATGTCAGCACTAATGTGTATTTTTCTTTAAATTTCAACAGAGGGGCTGGAGTGTCATCTCCCTAAAGGTTGGGTTGAGTGTCATTCCCATAGACACGGACAAAACCATAATTTTTTGGGGGAGGGGGGCCAACAAGAAAACTTATATATAATTTTATTTTTTGTAAAAATTACAAAAGGAAGGAGGAGAATGTTCAAAACCCATGCCCCCTTCCCTCCTCTAGTGCCCCTAATCTCAAGGAGGTTTGTACAATTTATCCTAAACTAATCACAAACACATGTAATTAATGGAAAACTTTGAAATATATATGTACACACAATAGTGTTAATAATAAACTATAAATGTCATTGACAATATACTAATTGTGTGAATTTATCATGATATTCATTTTTCATGAACCAAGTTCACTGTTCCTTCAATTAATTTCTTGTTGTGTCATATTTACATATTAATATAATGTTGAATTTATGATGTGTTAATGGAGCTACATCAAAGATCAATCAACTACATTGTGCTTGCAAACTTCATATGGATCTTGTCATCTTGCCCTCCAGAGCTTTGTTAATTGGTTCTCTCTCTTTTTGGGGGTAATTAAATGGATCTTAGACGAAATGACAAAAAAGACATATATTCGATTTACTTAATTTCCTTGTGAACCAGCATGTTTAAAACATAAATTTGGAGTATATTTGTTATTGTTCGTGTCATCAACATGCATGTACGCAGTTCATATATGATGTTGTTACTTATTAGGAAGCTTTTCCTCCAAAAAAAATGACTTATTAGGAAGCTATTACTAACGGACGAGCGAAGTACAGGTCTTCAACTGAACATCTTCAATGGGCAGCCTATCAGTGGGGAAGGCACAATTCACACCTTGCTTCTCAGGCAACGAAGCACATGGCTTAGGAGTCACTTTGCTTGTCACTCCAGCAATATCAGTACAATTCCATGGCAGTTTATTTTGCTCCAGATTCATAGTCATGGTCACATTAGAAATGCATATTCCAGTTAAGGGATCACCCGTAATTCCGTCAAGTCTTCTGGCAAAGGTAACGTTCGTCGCCACCACATCTCGATAATTAATTCCATTAATCTCTGGAATTGCTTTTAGGTCGAAGTTAGGGTCGGGATGTTGATTATAATTGCCAGCCATCCAGAAAGCATACTTCATGTTCTTCAAGGTCATTCTTCTTACATAGATGTCTTTTACATAACCTCCTTTTCCAAGAGCAGTCTTAACTCTGACAGCTGATTCGGTATCAATGGCTGTGATGTCTTCAGCTCTAACATCTTGGATTCCGCCAGACATTTCGCTGCCTAGAGCAATAAGAGCACTGAAAGGAGAAATGCAGGTGACTCTTCTAATGATTAGGTGCTGTGTAGGAATTCCATATTTGTATCCATATTGATCCCAAACACTTTTCACGGCAATGCAATCATCCCCTGAGACTATATAGCAGTCCTCGATAAGAACGTTTGAGCATGAATCTGGAAACAAAACGGGAACATTGTGAATTGTGTCCACGATCGATGTCATGTGAAAATGATGATATATCAATCGTAAAATGTTGTGTTTCTATCATTAGTCCTTAAAATAGGTGAGTGGCAAGGGAATAAGTAATTAACCTTTCAACCTCCCATTAATCAAAGCAATTAGGACGAGTGCCAAACATAACTGGGTCTATACCATCGGTATTAGCTGAATAAATTGAAGCAATGATTGTGAGCCCTTTGACTATTATACCACTGCTGTAGATGGGATGGACAACCCATGATGGAGAGTCAAGTAGAGTGAGATTAGATACCTGGATTTGATTGGAGTACATGAGCTCAATCAAGTATGGACGCGTCAAGTTGTATTCCTTGGCACGGTACTTCGTCCACCAAGTAGCACCCTGGCCATCAATCGTGCCATTGTTAACTAATATGGTGCCATTACAAATGGTATCCATTAGACATTGTTAAAGCTAAAAATAATTCTTAAAAAATATAAGAGTTCTAATTAATATATAATTACCCGTGATTACGACATCAGTGAGATTTGTACCAAAAATGAGAGCGCTTAACCGTCCACCAGGTGCATCCCTTCCTCTTCCATAAGAAGGTAACACAGGAAGTGGAGGGCTCTGTGTCTCATCCTGACCATTTGATCACGCATGAGTATAGCAAACGATCGTTAGAGAAACAAATAAACAAAGAATATAGTTTTACTCTTTTATAATTAGTGTATACCTAAATTCTGTTTGTGGTAATTAATTACAAACTATATATATGGATAATTGGCTAGTTACAACAGAAATGAAGATTTGAAATCTAGATATATTTTCTAAAAACACAAAAAACTGGCTAACAAATTAAACTGGACCTCAGTTGCTCTAGGGAACCAGCCCAAAGGGCCCAAAACAATGAATTTATAGAGAGTGGGCTCCAAACCTAGATCTGTTGACGTTGGATAATACGAACTAGAAGTCAGATCACAAATGCATGCATAACGCCTTTTTGTAACTAAAAGTTCTTCGTGCATATAAATGCCGAGAATGGTTACTGGGTATTTTCTTACAATTCTCTCTTGCTTGTGTATTCTGTCTTCCGTCCTCCCCTCTTTTTCCCTACCGTTCCCCTTTTATATTGCTTTTTTCCTCTCCTCGTTCTTTCACGTGTGGATCAGATGCACCGTTTAGATACTTGTCCCATCAGACCTTTTTCCTAAAGTCCTTGGCGGTAGCTATAAGGCTGAATTCTAATACTCAAGCGTCACTTCCTCATTAATGCGATCAGAGAGGTAGTTGCAGAGCCTTCAATGCGGTGGTAACAGCTTTACCCTAGATATTTCACATCCTCTCTCCTTATCTTTTACCTTCACTTCCTTGGCCTTTATGCTCACGATCTTCGGCAATAATGCCTTTGAATTGCCAGGTCACTCTTCTCATCCTCGACCACAAGCAGCCGAGGATATCACTACAACAAAATGTATTTTCAGTGACGAAAAAATTCGTCACTAAAAGTCCAGTTTTTCGTCACTAAGAACGTTTAGTGACGAAATCGGACTTTTAGTGACGAAACTCATTTCGTTGCTAAAACCCCGTCACTAAAAGTCCTGGTGACGAAAAATTTCGTCACTAAAAGTCCGATTTGATTTTTTGTAAAAAAACTTTTAGTGACGAAAACCTATCGTCACTAAATGTTTTCCTCGCTAAAAGCACCATTTAGTGACGAAAATATTTCGTCACTAAAAACACTTTAGTTTATTAAATCATATTTAGTGACGAATAATTTTGTCACTAAAACTATTTTCGGGTACATATAGTGACGAAAAAATTCGTCACTAAAACTATTTTTAAGAAAATCCATGCACATATAGTGACGAAAATTTTCGTCACTAAAACCAGTTCTTACAAAATTTTACTACATTTAGTAACGAAATATTTCGTCACTAAAACTTATTTTCTGTTTTTATTTTTTTCATAACTTTGATATTAACCTGTAACCTGTTATTACATTACTAAAACCTCACATTTGAATAATACATTTATTTTAATAACACATTTATAAAAAAAAATCCATACATTCCACAAGTAAAAAATAAAACAAGTATCTAATTCAAACTCCTTCCATACAATAATTGTTTGCAACATATACAATAACTCAAGATGTAATTGTTTGCAACATACACAATAACGGAAAATGTCCTTATATGTCTTCAAGTAATGCCAAAAGTAAATCTCCAAATAGCCACCAATAAAAAATGCTGAAGCCTTGCCATCGATCGGCGACCTGAAACAATAAGCCATTTCAGCAATTAAACAACAAGAAGAGAATTGGGAAACTGGTAAGTGGTATCCAAACTTGGTGATCACATTGCTTTGCAACACTAGTGCCAATCATGCCAACCAAACAATAATCACAACTAAATGCATATTGATTATTGATATATCATATATAATCCAGAATCTTAGACAAAATTTCCAATTTATGAACTAAAATATTTCTTCATCTGTGGCTAAACAAACAAAAAAAAAAATTCACTCCACAGTCTACACCAACTTGACAAAATAAAGCAACAAAATAAAGCAACAAAATTTCACTCCACATGCTCTCTCTCTCTCTCTCTCTCTCTCTCTCTCTCTCTCGTGACAAAATAAAGCAACAAAATTTCTATAAAATTTTACTTTTCTTCACATTTTCTTAATTTTCTCATAAATCAAAAAAAGCCATTCAACATTTTCCTTTTTATGCATATTGAAAATTTTCAGGAAAAATAATATTCCTTCCTCATAAGCAGTATATCCAAAAATGAATAAATAAATAAGCAAGAGACATACATACAAAATGGTCCCCTAAAAACTTAATTTTCCTTTTTCTTTCCTACAGTTTCTAGGCAAACAAACAGCACCTAGCTCATATAAAAGATAATGTATGTATATATAAAAGCCTCAATCAACGGTCATATTTATTATTTAATTTAACAAAAAATGTACTAACATCAACAACTAAGCTATACTATTTGCATTATCTAAAAACCTAACAAATTGAAAACATTTCCTGTCCTTTCCCACACTTTCTCGATAACCAAACAGAAATTAAGAAATTGAAAATTAAAAAAATAAATAAAAAAACCTGAACAGAGTACTTGACAGCGAGACTAGCGAGACTATCTCCTCTAACAATCCGATGCGAAATCGCGAACTTCCATATCCCACTGTCTCTCCAGAAGCTTCCAGAGACAGGCTAGCTCGGCGACCGAGTTCCAGACTCAGCAAACACTAAAGATGGGGGTTGGGTGGAAGCGTCGCCATCGGCGATGCTAGCCGCAGATCGCGATGCTGAAGCGTCGCCGACCGCGACGCTGAAGCGAGCTAAAGCGTCGCCATCGCGTCGTGATCTGCGACGTGTGACGCTTCAGCGTTCGTGGTCCGCGACGCTTTGCGTCGCCGACCGCAGAGCTTCAGCGTCGCCATCGCGTCGCGATCTGCGACGCTGAAGCGTCGGCGACTGCGAACGCTTCAGCGTCGCAGATCGCGACGCGACCGCGAAGCTTCAGCGTCGCAGATCGCGACGCGATGGCGACGCTTCAGCGTCGCGATCTGCGACCCTGAGGCTTCGCAGTCGGTGACGTGAAGCGTCGCCGACCGCGAAGCTTCAGCGTCGCCGACCGCAAACGATGGCGACGCTTCAGCGTCGCAGATCGCAAATCGCACGCGGTCGGCGACACTGAAGCTGAAGCGTTGCTGGCGATTTGCAAGCTGAAGCGTCGCCGGCGATTTGCAAGCTGAAGCGTCGCCGTTGAGCTTATTCGGCGACGGTGGCTTCACAACGGTTTTGACTGAAATGGCTCTTGGTTTCTTTCTTTCTTTTTTTGACAGAAATGGCTCTTGGAGTATTGAAATGTTTTGTGGTTAGCTGGGTATTGAAATTAAGCTTTTAAGTTTTTAGCAACGAATTTCAATTTCGTCACTAAAGACTAGACTTCGTTAAGATTTTTAGAGACGAAATTAATATTTCGTCACTAAATCATATTTTTAGTGACGAATTGTGATTTCATCACTAAAAACATATAAGTGCAAAATTATTATTATTTTTAGTGACGAATATTTTTCGTCACTAATTCTTCTTTATAGTGACGAAAAGATTTTCGTCACTAATAGTATCCACAGCAATACCTACAGTGACGAAATATTTCATCACTATAGATTAATATCTCGAGGGGCTATTGTAGGGTCAATGGGCCCAAGATATGTGTTGGGCCAGCTCAAAAGTGCTTGTAAGGTTGAAAACCCAAATAAATAATACAGTTGGTCTAAGGATGTAGGAAGACTTGCCCACGGAGTGACGTAAGAGAAGGAGAAAGTCATACCCGAATAAAACATTCTGGGGTGTGATGTCCGAGGAGTGACTCTCATCGATATAAATATTACCAATTTAAAAGCTCTCTCTTTACTCTAGAGGTTATACCACGAATCCAGCCCTCTTTACACCCTACACGCGTCCTTATACGTTCCAAGATCTAAGCCAAAGTGACCTTTTCACTCTAAAGTAAGTTTTCCCAACCTTTCGCTTTCATTACTGTTAGTTTTTCTTTCTTCTTGTTCTTTTTTCGTCCTCAGCAGTCTATACTTCTCAATCCTTTCATCTTATCCACTATCTCCTTTTAGAAAATGGGTAGATTTGCACCTTTAGTGGATAGTCCTGAGAAAATTGAGCAGTTTAAAGTAAAATACAAAATCCCACAGGGAGTGTTTATTAAATATTGTGAGGAAGGAGAGTGGCACTCGAAGAGGGAAACCAGTGAGGTAGTCATCCATATGATAACTTTCATAGAGGGAGGGATGAGAATCCCGATGAGACCGGTTACTAGGGATTATCTTAGAGCGGTTAGATTATCCTCTACCCAATGCGCCCTAAACATGTTTAAGATTTTAGGTGCTGTAGATGCCCTAAATGAAAAAATGGGGTTAGGACTCACCTACCACGACGTAAACTGGGTTTACAACCTCCACCACTTGACGGGGCAAGGGTACTATATAAAGTCTAGGTGCACGGAGGTTAAACTAATCCAATGCCTCCCTCACTCCAATAAAGCACTAAATAAAGATTTCTTAATAGTATCTGGGGATTGGCATGATGGTCTCCCCTGTCTAACGAGAGAGGGGGAACCAGGTGAATATCTGAGCAGCGTTAACTCTCTTTCCTTTTTTTTTTTTTTTTATTGTCTTACTATTATTATTATTCTTTGTTTTTACCTTACTCTTTCCTTGAATAATTGTGCAGATCCCCGCGCAACCCCTCATCACGCTCATCTTGTTTACTTTGCTCGTCTAGACAAAATTCTAAAGGTTAAGGTGTTTGTTCACTCGGACGGCCAACTTCAAGCAGCACATCTAATCCTCGGCTACGATCCAATTCCGCAAACTTTTCAAGGGCCGAAGTGTGTAATCAAGTCTAAAGATCCTCGTCTACCCCGAATTAGCGTTGCAGTCGAAGGTTTTCTCCTTCTTGAGGGTGCTCCCATCCCACAAGGCACTCTCATCACTGAGCCAGTACGACTCATACCGGAGGGCATTCCCATCGCTACCCCCTCGGCACAACCCTCACTAGGCGAAGGTTCTTCTCTTCAACCGTTTATAAAGGAAGAAGAGGAGATTATTGAAGTTTCAGATTCTGAAGGGGAGTTCGAGGATTTTGATCGATTTCCTTCACCTAAAGATCAAGCCCCTGTCCTCGACGCGCCTTCATTAGCTTCACGAGATACCACCTATCAGCTTGAAACCATGGGTATTCAATGCAAACCACGACAAAGCCTTAAGGATGTGTTGGAGGCTCAAATAGGGGTCTAGGAGCCTCCTAAAGTGCCTTAGCCAAGAGCCAAAGATAAGGGCGCCGAGAAAGTCCCTCCGCTTAGACTTCCTCTCCCTTCCCCAACCCAACCCCAACGTGTTGATCCCGCCGACAACAAAAGAAAAAAGGATCAGTAGAAGGGGAAGGACGTAATTGAGGGAGGAAGAGATCCTCTGGTTAAGGACATAGAGCTTGAAAGAGGAGGAAAACAAGCTCGCCACTCCCCAACGAGGTTGGATAGACGGACTGAGTCTCATGCCATTGCGCATGCGCCTATCTGGGCCCCCCAAATGACCGTGGATGATCAAGCAGTCACTGCTGATGCATCCATTAGGAATTTCGGTGAGGGTACAACTGCCTGTGTAGTGGATGCTCTAGAGCAGGCAATACTACTGCCCAAGGATATAGGTGAGCTGAGGAGGATGAGGGACCAGAATGTCTTTATGACACTGAAAAAGGAACTTGCTATGGTAAAGATTTTAATTGAACATTCCCCCCCCCCCCCCCCATTTTTTTGTTCTTTTCCTTCGATGGTAATTGCACTTGCGCGCCACTAACTTATCATACTTTGAGTGCAAGCTGTTCAATCTGCGCATAGAGCAGAGGAAATCGTGGCCAACTCTTACAAATCCCTTAGGGTCGGAGAAGTGAGGCTTGATCACGCCTAGAGGATCCTTGACTAAAGGAGAAGAAACTACAGGAGGTCTCGACTAGTTTGAGTAAAGCAGAGAGTGAAAAATCTGGTTTAGAGGCTCAGCTGAAGACTACAGAGAGGCAGGCCAAGGAGCAAAGACTGCAGTTTAGGTACGCTAACGAGAATTTTGCAATAGCAAAGAAGCTAATCGAAGGCCTCAAGCAGGATTTGAAAAAATCAGAGGAGGCTAAGCAAGAAGCCATCAAGGCCAAGGAAGAGGCCATAGCTAAGGCGCAAGTCACTGAGGAGGCGGTTGACCAAGTTGAATAGAGTGGTTATGAGGTAAGGGTGGTAGAAACCACCGAAAATTTCAAAGCTTAGGTGTCGAAGGTGTGTAGGGACTACTGCCTCCAAGTATGGAAGGAATCGCTTTCCCAAGCTGGGGTTGATGCTTCCTTTCCTTTCTAGAAGGCAGAAAATGCCTATGTACCTTTGGCCATCCGAGCCTCCACTTTTGCCCAAGCCGAGGATGATGCCAATTCCTCCACAACAGGAGTACAACTAGAAGAGGTTGCTACGGACACTACCTCTCTTGAGTACCCACTCCCAACACAAGCTGAAGGGGTAGCGCCCGAGGATGCACAATTTCTCAGTGAACCAAAGGAGTTACCCCAAGGCCCAAAGGTTAATGAGACCTTGGAGATTGTCCTGGCAACCTTACCTATAGTTTCTAAGGAAGGTTCAAAAGGAAAAGAAACAGTTGAGGGGTCTTCGGCTCCAATTATAGCTCCTGCTGATCCTAGAGGCCAGCCAAAGACTAAGCATTGATCAGCCCTTCCTTTTTCTTTTTACTTTAGTTTTCTTTCCGTTTTAGTTTCTTTTTCATTTTAGCTTTCTTCCCTTTCCTTTTGCTCTAATCCAATGATTAGGTTGTGAATGTACTTGCACAAATTTTCAATTAATGAAAAGAGCCAGTAACTTGAATCTCGGTTTTGAGTTATACTTGCTATTAGCATGTCTTTTTACTTGTTATTTGTGCGACATGATAAAATAACAGTTTATATCCTTTATATTCATTGATAGTTCCAAGTAAATGAGCAAGCAAGGACAATAGAATTCACAAGAATTCTACACTTGCAAATGTTTTAAGTGATGCTCGTGAATTTCTATTCAATTCTTGCAATGGACAAATTCTTAAGAGTAAATCCTATATAGGACCGACTCAACCAAGACTTGTTCAAAAATGAACAACATGCTGACACATAAAAGATATTAGGATAAGGAACATTAAGTTCTCGGAAATTAATTGCATGTGAATCAAGAGCAAATTAGATGTCGCACCCAATAACTAATAAAAAATTAAGCTCTATAAGACTCACAGTTTGAGGAATCCCTTATGATCAAATATCTATTGGGTACTTGGCAAAATGCCAATTTCCATAGGGTGTATGATCCGAGAAGTTTACATAATCCAGCTTCTGCTCAACACTTAGTGTTAGGATGTTAATTTCCCCAGGGTAGATGATCTAAGTACCAGGCATAACTTTGGTTCTGTTTAACACTTGATGTTTCAGATGTTAATTTCCCCAACATAGATGATCCAAGGATCAGGCGTAATTTTGGTTCTATTTAACATTTAATGTTTGAGATGTTAATTTCCCCAAAGTAGATGATCCGAGGACTAGGCGTAACTTTGGTTCTGTTTAACACTTGATGTTTCAGATGTTAATTTCCCCAAAGTAGATGATCCAAGGACCAGGCGTAACTTTGGTTTTGTTTAACATTTAATGTTTGAGATGTTAATTTCCCCAAAGTAGATGATCCGAGGACCAAGCGTAACTTCGGTTCTGTTTAACATTTTAAAATTGATATCAATTTTCACAAGGTATGTGATATAAGGAGCCTACATTACCAAGTTTCTGTTTGATACTTTCAAGCATGAAAATAACATTTTGTGTATCATACCAACAATGGAACAAAAGTGGCAGAAGTGCTTTTCATTAATAACAATACCTTCGTAGGTTACTTACATTCCAGGGGTGCTTTACAATATTTTCATCTAGATCTACAAGATAGTAAGCCCCGATACTAGCTACTGAAGTAATGCGATATGGTTCTTCCCAGTTAGGTCTTAATTTTCCCTACGTTGGATTCTTGGTAGTACCTAGGACCTTCCTCAATACCAAATCTCTAGGAGCAAGTGGTCTTGACTTCACATGAGAATCGTATCCCTATTTCAGTTTTTGCTGATAACAAGCCAACTGGATCATAGCATTCTCCCTTCGTTCTTCAACCAGATCTAGGCCCATTTCTAGTAATCTGTCATTATTGTTGGGAGAGAAGGAACTCGTTTTCATCATCGGGAATCTAGATTCTAAAGGGATCACAGCCTCAGCACCATAAATTATTGAGAAGGGTGTCTCTTCCATGGATCTTCGTGGCGTAATTCGATACGTCCACAAAACATAAGGTAATTCCTCCACCCATCTGCCTTTGGCATTGTCCAGCCTTTTCTTGAGCCCACTAACAATAACTTTGTTGATGGCCTCGACCTGTCCGTTTCCTTGAGGATATGCTAGGGTGGAGTATCTGTTAGTTATGCCGAGGTCACCGCAATATCGTCTAAAAGTTTTACTATCAAATTGCAGACCGTTGTCCGAGATAAGAGTATGAGGGACTCCAAATCGAGTGACGATATTCTTCCAAATGAACTTCTTGGCATTAACATCTCTAATATTATATAAGGGCTCAGCTTTCACCCACTTGGTGAAATAGTCTGTGCTAACAATTAACCACCTCCTATTCCCAAATGCCTTTGGGAAGGGTTCCACAATGTATAAGCCCCTTGTGCAAAAGGCTAAGGGCTTGTCAAAGGATTAAGCACACCTCCAGGCTGATGGATATTGAGTGCAAATTTTTGATATTGGTCACACTTCTTCGCATAATCCTGAGCTTCTCGTTACATATTAGGCCACCAATATCCTTGTGTTAAAGCTCTGTGAGCTAAAGATCTTCCTCCTGTATGACTTTTGCAAATTCCTTCATGTAATTCTTCTAAGAGTAGCTCCGTTGCTTCAGAATGTATACACAGCAAGTATGGCCTAGAAAAAGGTCGTTTGTATAGTTTCTAGTCCTCGGACAACCAAAATCGAGTTGCCTTCCTTCGCACCTTATCAGCCTCGACTTTGTCCTCAGGCAAGATAGCGTCCTTAAGGAAAGACACTATAGGGTCCATATAACTAGGTCCTACCCTGATTTGATGAACTTGGATCATATTCCCATTGATTCCAGTAGGTTTATGCAGGTCCTCAACAAGGATAACCCGAGGCAAACCCGAGGTAAACCTTGTGCTAAAGACGTGGTGAGAGTGGCCAAAGAATTAGCATGTGCATTGCTACTCCTAGGAACATGCACCAAAGCAAAGGATTTGAATTTGGACCGTAAATTATTGACTTAAGTAAAGTATTCCTGTAGTTTCGGATCTCTAGCTTCTACCTTCCCTTCTACTTGGCCTACGATCAATTGCGAGTCTAAGAACATTCGCACCACCTTTCCACCCATTTTTTGGACCATATCCATTCCTTTTACCAGGGCCTCATACTCGGCCTCATTATTGGTGGCCGAAAATCCTAATCTTAGAAACTTTTCTAATGTAAGCCCCTCTGGGGTTATCAGTACCAACCCCACACCGGATCCCCTTTGATTTGCGGCCCCGTCGACATAAACTTTCCATATTGAAGGCTCCTTACATGTGATCAAGCCAACTGATTTTTCATCAATGCCCATTCTCCCAACATTATCTTCTATTGAGGGCTCAGCAAACTCTGCGACTAGATCAACTAACACTTGGCCTTTCATCGAGGTGCAAGGCATATACCTAACGTCAAAAGCCTCCAAAATGGTACCCCATTTAGTAATCCGACTTGTGTAATCAGTGCTCCTAAGTACGACTTTAAGAGGAAGCTGGGTCAGGACTACCACGGTGTGAGATTGAAAGTAATGTGGGAATTTATGCATACCATGTACCACGGCCAAGATTGTATTTTCTAATGGCAAATAATGCACCTCGGCCTCATGTAAGGACTTACTTACATAATGGACTGGTTTCTATATGTTCCCATTAACCCGTATCAGTACCAAACTCACAGCATGGTTTGCCACTGTAATATACACAAATAGAACTTCATCAACTTCAGGCTGAGACATAATGGGTGGGTGTGAAAGATACTCCTTAAGCTGTTTGATAGCAACGACACATTCCTCTCTCCATTCAAATCCTTTCCACTTATTCAGCAACTGAAAGAAAGGTTTGCACCGATCCGTAGACTGAGAAATGAATCTGTTAAGGGCCGCGGTCATTCTGTTCAACCTTTGCACCTCTTTAGGATTCCGAGGTGGCTATAGGCTATTGATTGCCCTGATTTGAGTAGGATTGACCTCGATCCCCCTATGTGTCACCATATAGCCCAAGAATTTACCAGACCCTACCCCAAAAGAACATTTGGATGCATTAAGACATAACTTGTGCTTTCTCAGCGTTTGAAAGGCGTCACCCAAGTCTGGTATATGCCCCGAAATCGTTTTACTCTTTACCATCATATCGTCTACGTACACCTTAATTGTCTTTCCTAGTTAGGGTTCAAATATCCTCGTCATCATTCTCTGATAAGTAGCTCCAGCATTCTTTAGGCCGAAAGGCATCACCTTATAATGATAATTTCCTATGAGTGTTACAAAAGCTGTCTTCTCCTGATCTTCCAAAGCCAAGAGTATCTGGTGATAACCTTGGAAAGCGTCTAGGAAGCTCATCCAAGGATGCCCTATAGTAATATCCACCAGCTAATCTATGTGAGGCATTAGAAATGAGTCTTTAGGACAAGCCTTATTTAGGTCTGTAAAGTCCACACATACTCTCTACTTTCCATTCTTCTTTTTCACTACCATGGTGTGCACCAACCATTCTGGATTGAACACTTCCTTGATGGCGCCCGCCTTTTTGAGTTTTAGTACCTCTTCCTTGACGGCGTTCGCATGCTCCCTAGATGAACGCCGAGGGGGTTGCCTCTTCAACATTGCTGTTGGACTGACATTCAAGTGATGGCAAATGAAATGTGGGTCAACCCCTAGGGCTTCATAAGCATTCCATGCGAATACATCAATGTTTTGCTTTAAAAATGTGACCAACTCTTCCTTCTCTAGGAGCGGCAATTGACTTCCCACCTGAAAGAACTTCTCTATGTCATCAGCAATAAGTATTTTCTCTAGCTCTTTGCACACAAGCTCCTCGACCTTGGCCACCCCTTTCTCACCCAAAGACGTTAACTACTACAAACTTCTTCCAGCCGAAGAATGCAACTCCTGCCCAGCCTGATGCATAATTGCTGCCGTTATACATTGTCTTGCCATAGATTGGCTTCTGACGATTTCTTCAACTGATTCCCCATACGAAAATTTCACCTTGACATGTAGGGTTGATGAGACGACTCCTAGGGCATGCAACCATGACCTTGCCACAATAGCCGTGTAAGGAGAATAGGCATCTACTACGATGAAGTCTACGTTTACTACCACTGGTCCTGACTGCATGGGTAATCGAATTTACCCTTTCGGACTGACAGCTTTCCCTTTGAAGCTTATCAACAAAGAATCATAAGCTATAAGGTCTTCAAGCTTCAAGTTAAGCCCTTAGAATAAATCTAGGTACATAATGTTAGCCCCACTTCCTTGGTCAACCATCACCCTTTTCACATCGTATCCCCCTATCATCAGCATGATAACCAACACGTTGTCATGTGGCTGGACAGTTCCTATCTTATCTTCTTCAGAAAAACCCAAAATCGGTGGAGATTTCCCTTTGACTCTCTTCAGCTCAAAGCTAAAGTCCTCGACAGGAAGGCGCGATACTAACATCACCTTGGTAGGACAAGAACCAATCCAACCTGGAGCAGTAAAAATGACATTTATTGTTCCCAATGGAGGCCTCAAAGTTTTGCTACCCTGATTCACCGAAGCAGATTGATTGCCCTGCCCATTGGGCCAATTCATAAGCTGTCTCAGTTTTCCTTCTTTAACCAACCGATCCAAATAATTCCATAGGGTCCTACAATTTTCTGTGGTGTGACCCATCTCCTGATGGTAGTTGCAATGGAGGTTCTAATTACGTTTCATAGGGTCCCCTACCTTCTTATTAGGCCGCCTAAAGTATGGCTCATGACGAATTTTTTCTAGGACCTGTTGCACAGGTTCGCAAAACACAACACTCACTGTTTGGGAAGGAGCTGACCCAGATTGGCCAGCAAAATCTCTCCGAGACCACTTGTTATTGTACCTTTCCAACCTAAAATCCCTCCTTTCTTGAGGGATAACTTTTATTTTCCCTTTACTTTGTTGCTGATCTTCCTTAACTCGCTTATATTCATCAATACGATCCATGAGCCGACGTACACTTTTTACAAGCTTCTTGGTCAGAGATTTCCTCAAATCATGCTCAATTGGAAGGCTGACCTTGAAAGTGTTAATTGCCACTTCATCAAAATCGCCATCAATCTCATTAAACATCTCTCAATACCTATTCGAGTATGTTTTCAGGGTCTATCTCTCTCTCATGGCCATGGACAATAGTGAATCCAGAGGCTGAAGTACCCTACTACAGGTGACAAAACGAGACCCAAACGCAATCGTGAGCTCTATGTAAGAGTCAATAGAGTTGGTGCAACGCCTTCCCCATGGCATCAGCACCCAAGCCTCTAGAGGAAGACTTCTTGCTCATCCTATCACGTAGATCTCTCATCTCATACAAGAAAGTCTCGCTAGGAGCGGTTCTTGACTTGGACCTATAGCCGCTACTTTAGGAGTCGTCAGAGGAAGGATTAGGGAAGGTGTACGTTTCCATTTCGCATGACGTAACTTCCTCTTCAAATGGTCAATTTCCCTCAGGATGGCCCTAGCTTCATCTTCAAGGAGGACTCTGCTTCCACCCATTGAGTGATTCCTAGCCGTGCGCCCTGTATGCACGCTACCCTCTCTATCCTCTATCTGTTCCAAGTGTTGAGAAGGCTCTTCATGTTGGGACCCCAAAGATTCTGCATGATGTGGACCTGAACCTTCCATCACGTTATCCGTCGTAGAACACTAGATCCCCACAAACAGCGCCAATTGTAGGGGCACAAATTAAATTAGACCTTAGTTGCTCCAGTGGAACTAACCCAAGGGGCCCAAAACAATGAATTAATAAAAAGTGGGCTCCGAACCTAGATCTGTTGATGTTGGATAATACAAACTAGAAGTCAGATCACAAATGCATGCATAACACCTTTTCATAACTAAAAGTTCTTCGTGCATATAAATGCCGAGAACAGTTACTTGGTATTTTCTTACAATTCTCTCTTGCTTGTGTATTCTGTCTTCCGTCCCTCCCTCTTTTTCCCTACCATTCCCCTTTTATATTGCCTTCCTCCTCTCCTCCTTTTTCAATGTGTGGATCAGATGCACCATTTAGATACTTGTCCCATCACACCTTTTTCCCAGAGCTCTTGGCGGTAGCTATAAGGTTGAATACTAATACTCAGATGTCACTTCCCCATTAATGCGACTAGAAAGGTAGTTGCAGAGCCTTCAATGTGGTGGTAACAGCTTTACCCTATATATTTCATATCCCCTCTCCTTATCTTTTACCTTCACTTCCTTGGCCTTTATGCTCAAGATCTTCGGCAATGATGCCTTTAAACTGCCAGGTCATTCTTCTCATCCTTGGCCATAGGCAGCCAAGGATATTCCCCTCTTCGAACATCACACCCCAGACTGTTTTATTCGGGTATGACTTTCTCCTTCTCTTACGTCACTTCATGGGCAAGTCTTCCTGCGTCCTCGGACTAACTGTATTGTTTATTTGGGTTTTCAACCTTACAAGCACTCTTGGGCTGGCCCAACACATATCTTGGGCCCATTGACCCAACAAGGCCAATACACTTTATGAAAAGTTGATTTTAGCAATTCCTTGCTTTTCAATTATCATGCTATAATGGTTCTGGTTTAATTTCATGGCCAAAACGTGAGGGTGTTTTCAAATTTCATGTAAAAGGAAAAATGTAAATTGGCCCCCCTCAACTATTAGTGTCTTTGAAATAGCTTATTTTCTTGTAATTATTTTGCTCAAAACAAGTTTGCAACCAAACTTTTTTCATCTAACAAAACTATTAAACTTTATAAAAAATAAAAAATAAACTTTATACCTACGTTCCAAGAATAACAACACCATTTTCAATAAAAAGGGTGAAATGGCTAGTGAGATTAAAGCTTCCAGTTAACCATCTTCCAGGTGGTACAATAAGTTGTGCCCCACCATCCAATGCATATCTGCTTAGATTACGAATTGCAGCATTAAAAACCTTTGTGTTTAATGTTTTTCCATCACCAACTGCTCCAAAATCAGTCAAAACTGCAGTATGCTTTCTACAATTTAGTGCCTGATACACTAAATTTTTTCTATGTAAACTGCATTCTGCGACTCTTAAACTTAGCATTCCCAAGATAACAATCGCCGAGAGGACCTGTACAATTGTTATCAGTTATCGTGTCAACTTTTATTTTCCTCTAATAAGAATGAAGAAATGCTAAGTTCTGTATCACTTTCACAATAAATTTTAAGTGGTAAGTTGTTATTGGTTTTAATCTAAACCTCATCACTAAGATTATTTTTTTACCTATTAGTAATAGTAAGTAACAATCTGACTTCTGATATTTGTTGTAAAAATGTTGTGAATTACCATTTATCTTTTAACAAAAATCATAGAATAACAACTTCATAAATAAAAGTATAGAGAGAAATATTACGTCTACAACATTTTCCTAATACTTTCACAACAAATCATTTGTGGTAAGCTGTTATTGTTTCTAATTTGAACTCATTACTAAAATTACTTTTTTGCCTACTCTGTGACAACCAATAACAAACTGTCACCAATAATTTATTATAAAAGTATTGTAAAAATATTAAGTACCTAACGTTTCTCAATTACAAAACCAAGAAAATATTGTATTAAAACCCTGACACAAAGCAAGAAAACCTAGGAGTTCGGGGAAAACGTACATTGGTTTTGAACTTTAGAGATAGCCCCATGTTGTGAGAAGACTGAAGGGTGAAGAGAATGTTTGAGATTGATTTTCATTGTAGAAGAAATTATGAGGGAATTTATAGACTCGTGGGAGTGAATTTTGGAAGGATATCTGCGTCACACCTATTTTTTGGGATGGTAATATAGAGAAAATCACGTATTCTGGTTTCCATTTTTTTCACAAAGAATTAATTTATTATATATATATATATATATATAAATTAATTCACTTTTTTTTTTTTATAGAGAGATTGTTTTTTAAAGGAAATTTTTAATAGAGTCAGGTTAAAAGTTAGGTACCACTTTTCAGGTGTTATATATTAGATGTTTGATGTTATATTTTGTAAAAAAATTGAATTTAAAAAAAAAAAAAACAGTTAAATTCAGCTATGTAAGTTCCGTTGTTTCAGTTATGTAGTTGGTCAATGTTGTTATATAATTAAATCAAATTTACATGAGCAATTTAAGGAATTGTATATATTTTGTCATATCATTAGTAGGATATGTGGGAAAAAAAAGTAAGAAAACCATCAAATGTGAGAAAATAACTGTCACATGTAATGTTGAAACTGCACAAAGTGAGAATGTAACTGTCAAGTGTGAGAAAAAGGTAGGAAAACCATCCAATGTGACAAAAAACTGTCATATACGATTTTGAAACTGCACAATGTGAGGACGAAACCGTCAAGTTTGAGAAAAAAAATAAGGGAACCCCCAAATGTGAGAAAAAAACTGTCACATGTAATGTTGGAACTATACAATATAAGGATGGAATCGTCAAGTGTGAGAAAAAAAATAAGGGAACCACCTAATGTAACAAAAGAACTATCATATATGATGTTGGAACTGCAATTGTAAGGATGAAACCATCAAATGTGAGAAAAAAAAAGTAAGAGAACCACCAAATGTGAGAAAAGAACTGTCACATGTGATGTTGGAACTGCATAATGTAAGGATAGAACCATCAAACGTGAGAAAAAAGTAAGGGAACAACCAAATGTGAGAAAAAAACTGTCACATGTGATATTGGAACTGCACGATGTGAGGACGGAACCGTCAAATGTGATAAAAAAGTAACCTGGTGTAGCAGGTTACCTATTAGTGGGTACCGTACCCCCTTCTTTTTTGGGGGGGTACCGTAGAATTACTCTTTCTTCTACAATGAAAATCAATCTTAAAAATTCTCTTCGCCCTTCAGTCCTCTCACAACATGGGGCTATCTCTAAAGTTCAAAACCAATGTACGTTTTCCCCGAACTCCTGGGTTTTCTTGCTTTGTGTTACAATATTTTCTTGGTTTTGTAATTGAGAAATGTTATGTACTCAATATTTTCACAATACTTTTATAATAAATTATAGGTGACAATTTGTTATTAGTTGTCACATAGTAGACAAAAAAGTAATTTTAGTAATGGGTTCAAATTAAAAACAATAACAACTTATGACAAATGATTTGTTGTGAAAGTAGTATGAAAATATTGTGGATGCAATACTTCTCTCTATACTTATATTTATAGAGTTTTTATTCTATGATTTTTGTTAAAAGAGAAATGGTAATTCACAACATTTTTACAACAAATATCAAAAGTCAAATTGTTACTTACTATTACTAATAGGTAAAAAAATAATTTTAGAGATGGGGTTCAGATTAAAACTAGTAATAACTTACTGCTTAGAATTTGTTGTGAAAGTGATACGAAACTTAACATTTCTTCCTTCTTATTAGAGGGTGTAAAAGAAAAGAAGAATCTAGAAAATGAAGAGAGAAATTGTTATTGTGTATTTCTCATTTTGATTGAATTAATTAACTATAGAAAGCTATATTTGTAGTTATATACAATAACAGAGCATTTTCCCGCCTAAAATGAAACAAACTAACTAACTCCTATCACACGTGCCACTAACTAACTTCTGCTACTTTCGCACGTGTTAACTCCACTTTGCTACAAGTCGTTTTATCCTCGGTTTCTTGCCGTTTAGTTCCTGCAATATGCCTAACACTACCCCTCAAGTCACAATCTTGGAGACTTGTGACTTGAATTGTAGCACCTTGCTTGTTTTGCCTTGAACTAAAAATGTCCTTCAATCCTAACCTCTCTGATAGCCTTGTGAATGAAGAATAACCCAATACTTTGGTGAATATATCTGCTACCTGAGAGTTTGTGGTAATGTGAAAAGTTTTAATCACACCTTCCATAATCTTGTCTCTCACTAAGTGACAATCCACTTCAATGTGTTTTGTCCTTTCATGAAAAAAAGGATTAGCAGCTATGTATAGAGCTGCTTGATTGTCACAGAACAGCATTGCTGGCTTGGGATGTTCAACCTTCAAATCCTTGAGCAATTGCAACACCCATGTGATCTCACAAGCTACACTTTCCATAGCCCTATATTCAGCTTCAGCCGAGGACCTTGAAACCACTCCTTGCTTCTTAGACCTCCAAGATATCAATGAATCACCCAAGTAAACTGCATAACCAATCAATGATCTTGTGTCTGGACAGTTAGCCCAGTCTGCTTCACAAAATGACTTGATATGCAGCTCTGAGTTGCTTGGAAACAATATACCTTTGCCTGATGAACCCTTGATGTATTGAAGCACCCTATTAGCTGCAAGTTGATGAGGTTCCTTAGATTGTGACACAAATTGGCTCAACCTATGCACAACATAAGTAATATCTAGCCGAGTCAATGCTAGGTACAAGAATCTCCCAATCAATCTTCTGTACTGTCCAGTATTTGCAAGTGGCTTACCTTCATATCTAGATAACCTCAAATTCTATTTCATAGGGAATTTGGCAGGTTTGCTACCAATGAAACCCGAATCTTTCAAGATTTCTAGAGCATACTTCCTTTGATTTAAGTTAATTCCTTCATTTGTTCTAGCAACTTCAAGTCCCAAAAAATACCTTAAGGAGCCAAGATCTTTCAAACCAAACTTGGCATCAAGCAATTTCTTCAAACTTTCAACAAAAGATAGGTTGTTTCCAGTATGTAATATGTCATCAATATATACTAGCAACACTGTGAAGGAGGTCCCAGATGTGTGTATGGACAAAGCATAGTCAGATCTTGACTAGACAAACCCCATTTGCAGAATTGTGGCAGAAAACTTTTCAAACCACTGCCTAGATGCCTGCCTGAGACCATATAAACTTTTATTCAGTTTGCATACAAGATTCTCCCCCTTGCTGTGAAAACCAGGTGGAAGAGACATATAGACATCTTCAAGTAAATCACCATGTAGAAAGGTGTTATTAACATCCATCTGATGCAAAAATTACATTTCACAACAGCTAAAGAAAGAACAATCCTCACAGAAACTGATTTTGCAATAGGTGAGAAAGTCTTTGAATAATCCAGACCATGTACCATGTTGTTGAGTAAAATCTTTGGCAACCAAGTGTGCTTTTTACCTTTCAATGGTGCCATCAGCATGATACTTTATCCTATAGACCCATTTGCAGCCAACAATAGACTTACTAGGAGGCAATTGAGCCAAAGTCCAAGTGTTGTTGAGCTCTAAGGCAACAATCTCTTTATCCATAGCAGCTCACCACTAAGGAAACTGGACTGCTTAATTGAAAGAAGCAAGCTCAGAAGGAGCGGAACTTACTGCCAGGACAAAGGAATGAAAAGCTGAACCAAGATGAGAGTAGTGAAGACAATCTAAAACATCATAAGGTAAACCAAAAGCAGGCTTGGTACAGACAGACTTGCATGAGTAATCTGAGAGGTAGGCAAGAGGGTTGTGAGGCCTTACAGACCTTCTAAGGTTAGTTAGAGATGGAGGATGGGAAGTAAAATCAATGGAAACAATAGGATTAATTTCTGCAATGGAATTAGTGTCTGCAGAAGGTAAAGGAACCTCAACAAGGTCAAGGCAAGGGCTAGGAATTGAATAAGAAGAATCAACAGAATCAGCAGGTAAAGGGATGGAAGAAGAAGCTAAAGGAATTTATCAGAAGTACAATCAGTATTGGAAGAATTACAATGAGGAAAACAAAGGTATCAAGAAAAGAGATAGAAGGTGAAGCTGAATCAGAAAAAAAGGGTAAATATGTTCATAAAATTGAACATCTCTAGATATGAAAATGGAATTGGAATCAATGTCCAAGAGTTTATAGCCTTTAATGCAATGAGGATAGCCTAGAAACACACATTTTCTAGCCCTAGATGCAAACTTGTGCCTATTATATGATAGAGTAGAAGCAAAGCATAAGCAACCAAAACACTTGAGATGGGAATAAGAAAGGTAGAGTGAAAAAGTAGTTCATAAGGGCTCTTGTTGCCTAGAGATTTAGAAGGAACTCTATTAAGCAAATAAACTGCAGTCAATATACATTCACCCCAATAGCACAATGGAACCTGAGATTGAAAAAGCAGTGCTCTAGCAACATTGAATATGTGTTGATGCTTCCTTTCAACAATTGCATTTTGTTGAGGAGTCTCAACACAACTCAACTGATGCAAGATGCCATTGGTATGGAAAAAGTCTTTAAGATAAAACTCAGTACCATTGTCACTTCTAATGGTTTTAATTTTGGTATTGAATTGTGTATGAATCATGTTAGCAAAATGAGGAAGTAAAAATTGAGTGTTAGATTTTTGCTTAACAAGATAAACCCAAGTACATCGTGTAAAATCATCCACAATTGTTAAAAAATACTTGAAACCATCAAAAGTACAAGTATTAAAAGGACCGCATAGGTCACAATGTATTAGCTCAAAAGGCTTATTGGAAACATGATTGCTACAAACAAAAGGAAGTCTTTTCTGATTAGAGAAATGAAAAACATCACAGCAATCAGGTTTATTTGAAACGTTAACATCTAAGACAGTTTTTAACAAGGAAAACTTGGAATAGGATGGGTGACCTAGTCTTGTGTGCCACAATTCTGAGGAAGAACTAGTTGTGACAACAAGAGCAGTGTGCACTGAGGAAGTCTACAGCAAATACAACCCATTACACTCTCTACCCAAACCAATCATGCTCCATTGAGCAAGAACCTGGATGAAACAGCAATTTCCAAGAAAAATAAGGCAACAATGAAGATGTTTGGTAAGCTTACTAACTGAAATCAAGTTGAAACTAAAAGAGGGAACACACAATACATCAGTGATAATGAAATTTGAGGAAAGTTGCACACTGCATATGTGAGTGACCAAATCCTTTTGCCCATTTGGCAAATATACATAAGAATGAACTATTGAAGTTATGGATGTAAGTTGAGAAACAGAATGCACCATGTGATCTGTTGCTCTAGTATCAATGATCCAATCATTGGATTTAAAGTCATGTCTATTGGTAATTTGAGCAGAAAATATGGAATGAGACAAATTTGGTGGAAGCTAAAAAGGATTACCTAAAAAGGTTGAAGAAGAAGGAGAGGAAACAAAATTGGAAGTAGTGAAAGAAGGTTGTGAAACTATAGAAGGCATCATAGAATTCATGACAGAGGCTGCTTAATGTGAAGTCTGTGTACCATTTCTTGAACCAGTCACTGAATGAAGTTTCAAGTAGTTCAACAACTGCTCACATTGAGCTTGAGGTATTGGACATTGAGCCAAAGAAGGCTGTTGAATTTTCTGGTGGGAAGTAGCTCCAAAAGGATTACCAAAAGTACTTGGTGTTGTAGAAAAGGCAACTGGTTGAAAAATATTAGGAGAGGAACTGCTATTAATCTGAGAAGTAGTCAAAGCTGTGATAGGATCAAAATTCCCAAAGTTTCCAACAACCTGATTAGCCATGGCCTTATTACCCCCTTTAGGTTTATATCCTGGTAGTCCATGGAGCTTATAGCATTTGTCAGCTATATGACCTGCAAGACCACAATAGGTGCAAATAGGCCTTTCCCCCTTGGACTGCCCTCCTCCTTTGCCACCATAGTGAGCTTGAAATTGACCCTTAGTTTGATTAACAAACATAACAGTTGCTGCTTCCAGATTATAACCAGTACTACCATGACCAATATTTCTTCTTTTCTCTTCTTGCAAGATCAAAGAACACACTTTGCTTAGCGAGGGAAATGGCTCAATCAACAAGATTTTACCAATAAGATTGCCATAACTATCATTCAGGCCCATCAAGAACCTAAAAACATGTTCTTTGTGTTGAGCATCCAACTAAGAAGTTTTGGATCCACAAGTACAAACACAAGAACAAATAGTAAAAGGCTGATAATTGGCAAATTCATCCCACAATGTCTTGAACTTGGTGAAGTAAGAACTGACCGAAAGAGAACCTTGTGAAAGGTGAGAAATCTCTTTCTCAAGCTCGAACAATCGTGGAGTATTACCTTATGATAGCCTATCTTTGAGATCAATCCACAAATCCTTTGCATTATTGATGTACATAACACTCTAATTCTATTCTCAGAGAATTGGTTAGCCAAGAAAGAATTGTGGTATTACAGCGACTCCAAGAATTGAACAAAGGAGAAGAAGGATCTGGTTTTGTGATTGAACCATTGACAAATCCAAATTTGTTTATGGAGCTCAAAGCCAAAAACACAGAACGAGCCCAACTCATATAATTCTCTAGACCTATGAGAGGCTGAGAAGTGAGAACAAACCCTGGGTTTTCATTCGCAGGAAGAAAATAAGGATTGTTAGCGTATTCATCTACTATTGCTGTGCTTGAATTAGACACAGATTGCGAAGGATTGGTTGAGGAATCTGGTACAGATTGCAAAGAACCATTTGCGGAAGCCATTGAAACACTTAAGAAAGCTTGAAATCAAGAAATTAGGGATTGAAACAAAAGGATTGAAAACACAAAGTGAAAGGACTCTCTGATACCATGTAAAAGAAAAGAAGAATCTAGAAAATGAAGAGAGAAATTGTTATTGTGTATTTCTCATTTTGATTGAACTAATTAACTTTACAAAGCTATATCTATATTTATATACAACAACAGAGCATGTTCCCGTCTAAAATAAAGCAAACTAACTAACTCCTATCACACATGCCACTAACTAACTTCTGCTACTTTCACACATGTTAACTCCACTTTGCTACAAGTCGTTTTATCCTTGGTTTCTTGCTGTTTAGTTCCTGAAGTATGCTCAATAGAGGGAAATAAAAGTTGACACGATAACTGATAACAATTTTACAGGTTCTCTCAGCGATTGTTATCTTGGGAATGTATTGCAGGAGCATAACCAAAAGTTACTTCAATATTTCATTTTAAATTTTTAGTAGATAATTTCAGATTGTAACGTATTTATTTGTTTAGTTTGGATGGGTATTTGAGTTTGGTTAGGATTAGTAGTTTATCATTATCATTTGTTTAGAATTATTGGATTAGTATTTGGGATTGTTTAGGATTATCAGATTAGTATTTGAAATTGTTTAGGATTTGTTTAGGAGAGTTTATCCTTATCTTTGTGATTCCTGGAAACTACATATAAAGCTCCAAATGATTTCTTTTGTAGTACAGAATATTATTATTATTATTAAGATTATTTGCAGAGATTGCATTGAATTTTTTGGTGGTATAAATTAGATTGATTAATTACCCTAGTTATTAATTAATCAAATTAACATGCAATATCACGTGGTAGCACAAACAAATCACCAAAAATAAGATATACAGCGAAAAATAAATGACACGGTGATTTGTTTACGAATGGGGAAAACCTAAAGGCAAAAACCCCACCGGGTGATTTAAGGTCACCACTCCCGAAACTCCACTATTTTTACAACAAGCGGTTACAAGCAAGGAATCCCAATTACCTTACCAACCTACAGTTGAACCCTTACCCCAATACCCAATTGGACTTGTTCTGTAGTGACAGTTTCTCCTTTCAATGCATGGCTCCCAAGTACATGACTAACCAGATGCGCGGATCCCAGTACGCGACTTCAAACACCAACTAGAGAGAGGAGAATGTTGGCTGTAAAGTTCTTCAAATCATCAAAGATGAATTAGGGCACGAACTTTGTCTTTCAGATCACAAATTGCATGAACAAGAAGTTCTCAATGCTTGTGCAACTTTGCATCATCTTGACGGCCCTTAAAACAATCCTTTTATATGTCTAGGGTTAGGAGAAAAGAAGTCCCAAAGACACATTCACGGATTGGATTTGAAACAAAACTGAAAATATGTTTTCTTTAATTCTCGACAGATAGAGGTGTCGAGGATCTGTCGAGAAGCTGTCGAGACTCGGGGCAAAACAGCTTCTTAAAGCTCGATAGATGCATGTGTCGAGATAGGTGTCGAGCTTTAGTAACTTACACTTCCTTGCTTGTTTCTTGGACAGAATTTGATGACTTCAACACTGAATCTTGAAACACTGTTTCTTGAAGTGTTAAATACATCCAAAATCTACCCAATTACAAGTAAAGTGCGTTTTGTCTAAGGATAAGCCAATTACATAAAATAACGACATATGTTAACAAACTTGAACTACATATGTCCTAACAATTCCAAACACCTTAGGTGGGAAGCCTAAGGTTCTATGGTAGGACTAATCTAGGTGGGAAGCCTAGGTTGTCCTGCATCAACTTGGTATCAGAGCCCAACTCGATCGCCTCTTTTAGCAACCCAAATTCACGACTGACAACCCATAGCCATACTCACCATCAAAAACCAAATCAACCACCAGACATGCCATTTCTCAAATACTTACCCCACGAGATTTGTAAACTAAAGCAAACCAATTTCTTAACTCACGAGATCTGCAAACCAGAACCTGAACCAATCCGTACCATATACCCCCTTTGGCCACAAGAATTCTTCATCCCAAAACCAACAAAGAAACCCACTATTCCCTCCAAGCTTATGAACCCAATCCGCGCCCGACTCTGAGAACCACCACCAAATCAGAAACAAAGACATAAATTCCACCCACAAAAAAAAAAAAAAAAAAAAAAAAAAAAAAAAGAACTCAGACCTGCAACTTCAAACTGCCAGATTGAGAAGAAGAGAGTTGATAGTCAACACCAAGTTGTCAATCCCACCAACGAAATGACGTCATCACACAACCCACTGCCGAAATCGTCACCCACAGTCGTCGCTGACACGCCGTCACCATCGCTCCCACCATGCCGCTTCACAAGTTCAGAGATCTAACTCACCAGCTTTGATCTCCACCTTCAAGTGCCGCTGCCAGTCATCGCCGACGAGCCCAGGCCACCTCTTCGCCATCAACTCCAGCGATGCCTCTGGCTTGCTCCACTACTTCTTCTCTTTTCATTTCCCCCTGTGTCTAGTTTTCTTTACGTTCAGTTTTACGTGTTACTGTTTGACACCAGTAGTTTTTAGTTTTATAGTGTAGTCTTTCTTTATTGTATTAAAAATAAATTAAAAGAAGAAGAAGAAGAAGAAGAAGAAGAAGAAGAACTAAGTCAAAGGCAGGAAAGTTCCAGCAGACACTAGAGTTCAATTACAAGCCACGCTCATCAAGCCCCACAAAATGATCAGTACAGAGCACCAGCCAAAGCCTAGATTACCAAACCCATGTTCATTTTAGATTGTTGAAAGTCCATTCTAGTGAATCATGGTAGTCTCAGAAGCACCAATATTTGATGGACGTCCAGATCCATGGACCTTCATTAATTGGTTAGATGAGATAGATCAATTCTTTGATCAAATATGTTTGCCAGATGCTAATAAGGTAAGGTTTGCCAGGTTGAAATTGAGAAGTAGAGCTAGAGACTTTTGGCGTAGTATTGAGAATAATCTCAAAGGAAGAAGCAAGCTTGCTATAACTGATTGGAATGAAATGAAACAAATACTTAGAGAGAAATATACTCCCCAATGTCATCAAGAGAATTATCAACCTCAATCCTCTCATGGGAATTTTCTACACCACAAAGACAGTATTCAGCAAGAAAACACCTCATCCTTCTGTCAAGAACTTACTGCCATAGCTCAAGACTTAAGAAAAATAATGGTTTTGCTAGACTCTTCTACTCAGAAAAAGAATGCTCAGGTTCCACCAAAACTAATGTTGAAATAGAGATACAAGTGCCAATAGATGATGTTTCAACATTCTTGCAACAAGAAGAACCTATTATGAAGTCTACACAAGAAGAGAAATTTCAACAAGCGAGGGAAGATTTAGAGGGTGCACTTGATGTGGAGGTTGATTCTTATGAAAGTGGTACTGGGCCCTTCATGATCTATGAGGTTGATGAACATCTACAAGTTGTTGAAGTCCAAAAGGTTGATACTATGGTTCAAGATAAAATTGTGCCTGTTCAACACATTGATTTTGTGTTTCCAGAGGAGTTCTATGGTGTCATGGAATTGAAGGTTATTCTACTCTCAGTGCTTTTTAGGGTGATTTCTGATCTGAATAAAGTATTAAGCACCAAAGTCTTAATTATATATCACTACAAAACTCGAGGTCGAGTTTTCTTAAACTAGGGGAGAATAATGCAGGAGCATAACCAAAAGTTATTTCAATATTTCATTTTAGATTTTCAGTGGATAATTTCAAATTATAACGTATTTATTTGTTTAGTTTGGATTGATATTTGAGTTTGGTTAGGATTAATAGTTTATCATTATCATTTGTTTAGGATTATTGGATTAGTATTTGGGATTGTTTAGGATTATCAGATTAGTATTTGAAATTGTTTAGGATTTGTTTAGGAGAGTTTATCCTTATCTTTGTGATTTTTGGAAGCTACATATAAAGCTCCAGATGATTTCTTTTGTAGTACAGACTATTATTATTATTTGTAGAGATTATTTGTAGAGATTGCATTGAATTGTTTGGTGGTGATTCCAAACACCTTAGGTGGGAAGCCTAAGGTTATGCGGTAGGACTAATCTAGGTGGGAAGCCTAGGTTGTCCTGCATCAGAATACTAAGTTTAAGAGTCGCAAAATGCAATTTACATAGCAAAAAATTAGTGTATCAGGCACTAAATTGTCGAAAGTATACTGCAGTTTTGACTGATTTTGGAGCAGTTGGTGATGGAAAAACATTAAACACAAAGGTTTTTAATGCTGCAATTCGTAATCTAAGCAGATATGCATTGGATGGTGGGGCACAACTTATTGTACCACCTGGAAGATGGTTAACTGGAAGCTTTAATCTCACCAGCCATTTCACCCCTTTTATTTGAAAAAGGTGCTGTTATTCTTGGAACACAGGTATAAAGTTTGTTTTTTTTTTATTTATTTATTTAAAGTTTAATCGTTTTGATAGATGAAAAAAGTTTGGTTGCAAACTTGTTTTGAGCAAAATAATTAAAAGAAAATAAGCTATTTCAAACACACTAATAGTTGAGGGGCATTTTTCCTTTTACATGAAATTTGAAAACACCCTCACGTTTTGGCCATGAAATTAAACCAGAACCATTATAGCATGATAATTGAAAAGCAAGGAACTGCTAAAATCAGCTTGTCATAAAAGGTATTGGCCTTAATTTGATCCGAAGCTGAAAACAAGGAAAAACACTAACTTAAGTTATTATTTGTAGCTGACAAGATCCTTGTAGCTCAACTGTTTGCCAGTTTTTTTTGTATTTAGCAAATATATCTAGATTTCAAATCTTCATTTTTGTTGTAACTAGCCAATTATCCATATATATAGTTTGTAATTAATTACGACAAACAGAATTTAGATATACACTAATTATAAAAGAGTAAAACTATATTCTTTGATTATTTGTTTCTCTAACCATCGTTTGCTATACTCATGCTTGATCAAATGGTCAGGATGAGTCACAATGGCCTCCTCTTCTTGTGTTGCCTTCTTATGGAAGAGGAAGGGATGCACCTGGTGGACGGTTAAGCACTCTCATTTTTGGTACAAATCTCACTGATGTCGTAATCATGGGTAATTCTATATTAATTAGAACTCTTATATTTTTTTAAGAATTATTTTTGGCTTTAACAATGTCTAATGGATACCATTTGTAATGGCACTATATTAGGTAACAATGGCACGATTGATGGCCAGGGTGCTATTTGGTGGACGAAGTACCGTGCCAAGGAATACAACGTGACGCGACCATACTTGCTTGAGCACATGTACTCCAATCAAATCTAGATATCTAATCTCACTCTACTTAACTCTCCATCATGGTTTGTCCATCCCATCTACAGCAGTGATATAATAGTCAAAGGGCTCACAATCATTGCATCAATTTATTCAGCTAATACCGATGGTATAAACCCAGGTATGTTTGGCACTTGACCTAATTGCTTTGATTAATGTGAGGTTGAAAGGTTAATTACTTATTCCCTTGCCATTCACCTATTTTAAGAACTAATGATAGAAACACAACATTTTTTTCTCCATATTTTTCACCTAATTAGGTAAAAATTTACGATTGATATATCATCATTTTCACATGACATCGATCGTTGACACAATTTACTATTGCTCAGTCTATGTTCCCGTTTTGTTTCCAGAATTATGCTCAAACGTTCGTATCGAGGACTGCTATATAGTCTCAGGGGATGATTGCATTGCCGTGAAAAGTGGTTGGGATCAATATGGATACAAATATGGAATTCCTACACAGCACCTAATCATTAGAAGGGTCACCTGCATTTCTCCTTTCAGTGCTCTTATTGCTCTAGGCAGCGAAATGTCTGGCGGAATCCAAGATGTTAAAGCTGAAGACATCACAGCCATTGATACCGAATCAGCTGTCAGAGTTAAGACTGCTCTTGGAAGAGGAGGTTATGTCAAAGACATCTATGTAAGAAGAATGACCTTGAAGAACATGAAGAATGCTTTCTGGATGGCAGGCAATTATAATCAACATCCCGACCCTAACTTCGACCTAAAAGCAATTCCAGAGATTAATGGAATTAATTATCGAGATGTGGTGGTGACGAACGTTACCTTTGCCGGAAGACTTGCCGGAATTACGGGTGATCCCTTCACTGGAATATGCATTTCTAATGTGACCATGACTATGAATCTGGAGCAAAATAAACTGCCATGGAATTGTACTGATATTGCTGGAGTGACAAGCAAAGTGACTCCTAAGCCATGTGCTTCGTTGCCTGAGAAGCAAGGTGTGAATTGTGCCTTCCCCACTGATAGGCTGCCCATTGAAGATGTTCAGTTGAAGACTTGTACTTCCCTCGTCCGTTAGTAATAGCTTCCTAATAAGTTATTTTTTTTGGAGGAAAAGCTTCCTAATAAGTAACAACATCATATATGAACTGTGTACATGCATGTTGATGACACGAATAATAACAAAATCTATTCCCTCTCGGAAGATTATTTTTTAATGATCAGTTGAAGACTTGATTTTTTTAAGAGTGAAATTTACTTTCTTTCTTTTTTTTGGTAGCAGAGAGTAAAATATACTTGAAATTTATGTTTCAAACATGCTGGTTCACAAGGAAATTAAGTATTAAGCCTTTTTGTCATTTCGTCTAAGATCCATTTAATTACCCCCAAAAAGAGAGAGAACCAATTAACAAAGCTCAGGAGGGCAAGATGACAAGATCCATATGAAGTTTGCAAACACAATGTAGTTGATTGATCTTTGATGTAGCTCCATTAACACATCATAAATTGAAGATTATATTAATATGTAAATATGACACAACAAGAAATTAATTGAAGGAACAGTGAACTTGGTTCATGAAAAATGAATATCATGATAAATTCACACAATTAATATATTGTCAATGATGATGAAGCAAGATCTTCGTCAGGTGTGAAACGATGAGTCTAGACGGAATCAAACCTATATTTTCTCTTTGGGGCAGTGAATAGGCTGGCAGAGAAAATCTGAAGATGGGGTCACCGGTGTGGTGCCTGCCAAAACACCTCCGATGCTTAAGTTAGTTTTCCGAAAATTGTGCTTAAAATGATCAAGAAAGGATGTGTTACCGTGTGTTTTTCTTACCCCCTTGCTGGAGTTTTTGGAGGGTTTTTATATCCATCTTTGGTCTTCTAGCCGTTGTGGTATTTACTGCAGTTTTAATGCTGTCTCAAGTAACGCCTTCCACTTAATGGCAAGACTTCAATTCTTCTTCAACGGGATGTACAGCTGTTTTATACAGCCTGGGGTATTATTGATGGTGTTAAACGTTCCTGCCACTTTCGCCCGTTCCTGCATCTCCTATCGTCAGTACAGGATATCTTCGTCTCTCGTAACTTGTTCGTCTGTAACGCTTTCGTCGTCAGCGTTCATTTCGTCAGTCCCATCAAATGACATTTATAGTTTATTATTAACACTATTGTGTGTACATATATATTTCAAAGTTTTCCATTAATTACTTGTGTTTGTGATTAGTTTAAGATAAATTGTACAAACCTCCTTGAGATAAGGGGCACTGAGGAGGGAAGGGGGCATGGGTTTTGAACATTCTCCTCCTTCCTCTTGTAATTTTTACAAAAAATAAAAATATATATAAGTTTTCTTATTGCCCCCCTCCCCCATCCCCCAAAAAATTATGGGTTTGACAGTGTCTACGGGAATGACACTCAACCCAACCTTTTGGGAGATAACACTCCAGCCCCTGTTGAAATTTAAAGAAAAATACACATTAGTGCTTACGTTAAAACTAGTAATAGAATATTTCGAATTATAAAAAAAAATTCCCTTAAGCAAATCCTAATCATTGTTTTCCTTTTTTTTGGGGTGAGTTGGTAAAAAATTGTTCCTTATCACCAAACCGTGGTTAGGGTTTGGTCAAGTGAATACTTTCAAATTTTAGAATATTTTGTTGCCCCAAAATAGCAAAATAATGTAAGTCGTAAAGTTATCAATCAAGATTTTTAGATGCATAAATACTCTTAAACACACATTGTACACACAAACTTATGTGTAACAAGTTGTGTTTAACAAACAATATCCTTTAGAAAAAAAAAAAAAAAAATGAACTTCTCATTACTATAATAGTCATAAATTATGTGGATAAAAAAATTATTAAATAAAAAAATAATAGTAATGAAATTGATAATTTCTCAACATTCAAATCAATGCAATCTTCTTCTCAAAAAATTAAAAAAATAAAAAACAATGCAATATTTAATGCACTCATCACTGAAATGAATCACTCATCCCTGTTCAAAATTAATCATGCTGTGATGAAAATTAATAAGATTCTTGGTCGATTACTAATAAAAGTACAATTTCTTAAATTTCTTATAATTACATTTAATTAATTAAATAATCACATTAACCAATAAATTACATAGTTGAATTTTTTTTTTTTAATTATTGAAACGACAGAAATCACACCATTGAATATAATTGTTTTTTTTTTTTTTAAGATAAAATTTTTAGTACTGAATTGCTCAAAATAATTAATTAATTATAATAATTAAATTTCATAAAAAAAATCTAATATATCCCACATCTAAAAAGCGAAACCTAAAGTTTAGACTATAGACTTTTAAATTGACGATTTTTTCGTTTTTCTTGAACCCCACCATGATGACCAAATGCATGTGCGCCCATAAATTTGAGATGGATGATCGACTTTAATTCAATATAAATTCCATTTCCAAAGAAAGATGGATGCAAACACAAAGTCATACACTTATTTCATGCCTTTATATATGGTATCTCGAAAGATTTCAACATAAAAAGTTAATTAATTCTCTACTAGCCTCTGAGCACACGCGTGCTCAAAGGCTCTTAATTTTTTTTTTTTTTTTGTAAAAATTAATTTTTATTCATCATAATTCAAAGTTTATACATTTTTTTTATCACAAAAAATTCTAGGGAAGTGAGAGAGTCCTAAAAAAAATTTGAGTAGCATGTGCTTAGAGGCTTTTCTATTTTTCGGGTAGCACGCACTCAGAAGCTTTTCTATTTTTTAAGATAAAAGTTAATAATTTGTATCTATTATAATTTGGGAACAAAATTTTCAAATGCTAAAGGTTATCAATTTGTCAACTGCTTTTTTTTTTTTTTTTTAAATAAAATTTAAAAGAGAGAGGTTATGTCCACAATATTTTTATAATAAATCATAGGTGGTTAGTTGTTATTGATTCAAATTTGAACCTAATGCTAAGATTTCTTTTTTGCCCCAACAATAACAACCAGTAACAACTTGCCACTTAGGATTTGTTGTAAAAATGTTGTGAACATATTATTTCTTATTTTAAAATAGTGGTAGTTATGAGGTTATATTTAATGGTAACCACTTAGAACACAACCAAAACTAAAGTTTAAAATGCTAAAAACTTACATTATCAATTTTTTTTTTTTTTTAAATGGTAGTTATATTTAAACCTAAAAGATAGGCATATAGTATACATCCATAACTAAAGTTTAAAATTCTTTAAATACCCCCACCACACCCCCCCCCCCCAAAAAAAAAAAACTAAGAAAGGCTCCCGATATTAGCATCTACTATTAAATCACCAATAAATCTTTTAATTTAAAAAATGTATTTTCTTTTAAAAAAATTGCTGTTAAAGGCACAACAAAAGACAATATTATATTTCATATAAACGAGATGAGATGGAGAAAAAAGAAGCCAAAGTTTAACGGTTTCAAGTAATTGAAAATGTAGTGTTACACTGATAAATATAGGCATTGGTAGGATATTTACAAAAAAAAAAAAAGGGTCTTTAACAACCACTTGATAGATTGACTACCACTTTATTTGAGCCTTGAATTATACAATAATTTTTGTAACGCCTCTAACCTGAATTCATCCAATGTGCTTACTATGCAATCTAAACAAATTGTTGATATGTCACCCTTTAAAAAAGACAAAAAATAATAGTCAGGCTTAAATATAAGAAAAACAACAAACATTAAGAAGAAAAAGAATAGAAGGAAGAGAGAGCACCACTTAGAATACATTCAAAGACTGTAAAATTCATAAATGCAATTCTAATCACAAAGAATACTAAAACCAAAACATACATAAAATGAGGTTGAATTAACAGTTTATTCATGGAAATTTCAGATTATGTAATACTTGGAGTAGTTAATTAAAGTGATAATGGAAAAAAAGAAATAATTACTTATTTAGATTATTTTACAATTTATTACTCATTAAACCAATCATAATGGATTGTATTTCTATCTCTCTGCCAGTGTCTACTATCTACCACTACACGCCCTTTAACTTGCTTTCACAATTCATTATTTAGAATATTCACTACTTAAATTAATTACTCATAAAAAAGATAAAAAATAAAAAGATAAGTTAATGACATGGAAAGGATAATGATAACAAAGTAAGGAAACCAATTATAACCAAATACAAGAAAGCAAATACGAAAGCGCAACTCATAAAAATAAAAGCACATGTTTGTAGGTTCCCTCCTTGCAGCAAAGAAAAACAAACCTAATACTAAGGTTTAAAAAAAATGAAGAAAAGATAATAAAGAAAAGGCAAAGTAGTAACGTACCAAATTCAACATAAACCAATTGCAAAAATCACAACAATAGACAGGTTGCCACGGCCAAGGTCGTCAAAATCGGGATCTTACATAAGATCGTGAAAGGTATATGGGATCGTGGATTGTAAGATCGGATCGTAAATCGTAAGATCCTACATATTTTCATATTTATAGCAAAAAACACATTGGTAATGACTTTATATGTTGAATAATGAAGTAAATTACGAATTTATCCATAAAAAAATAAAGATTGGCATTATATGATGTAATTTGCATGACTTACATTGCTACATCTATAATAACAAAACAAATAGATTTACGTTTTGACCTAATGTATCTAAAAAGTACAATAAATGTTTAATTAATAACAATCAAATGCCCAAATATTTATCAACAGTATGGAAATATTTTCCAAGTTCTAAGTTCCAAGTTTAAAATCCAATATAAGTTATCTGACGGGACTGACGAAATTAATACCGACGATAAAAGCATCACTGACGAGAAATCACAACAGACGATGTAACTTGTGAAGACGAGGATAAAATGTGCAAGAACAGGGGAAAGCGGCAGGAACATTTAGTATTGCCAGGCTAGATAAAACAACTGTACATCCCGTTGGAGACGAATTGAAGCCTTGCTATTAAGTAGAAGGCGTTACTTAAAACAGCATTAAAACTACAATAACTACTACAACGGCTAGAAGGCAAAAAGGGCATATATAAACCCCCCAAAAACGCCAGCCAGAGGTAAGAAAAACACACCATTACACACCCATTCTTTATCATTCTGAGCATAATTTCCAGAAACTAACTTAAGCATCGGAGGTGTTTTGGCAAGTACCACACCGGTGACTACATTCACAGATCTCTCTGCCATCTTCTTGATTGCTCTCAAGGCAAGATACAGGTTTGGTTCCGTCTAGACTCACTCTTTCTCAACTGATGAGTTTTTGTTTCATCAGTTTGGCGCCGTCTGTGGGAAGCTATCACATTTTCATATTTATACTTGGAAAGGTGATTCCCACCAATTTCTACAGTCAGATGGAATCCAATCAAGATCCCACCTCTTGACTCAGCAAATCCAGGCCCCTGCGGCCACTATCAAAGAGCTCACCAGGTAGAATCAGGAAATGAAGATACAACTTCAACAACTCCAGCAAGAAGAGAGTCAATCTAGGGGCGGCCCGGAAGATGAAGGGGATAGTCACAGAAGGGTCAGTACTCTCAGACCACTCACTCCTGATGAACAAAGCTCAGATGTCTTAAAAGAAATGAAGAAAGAGATGGACGAACTACGAAATGCCATCAAAGAAAAAACGGACCGGAGCATGGATAGGATGATAAGGGCCATAGATTCGCCCTTCACTACAACGGTCCTCGAGCATCCAGTACCGTCCAAATTTCGTCTGCCCCAGCTCGAACAGTTCGACGGATTGAAGGACCCTCAAGATCACCTCAACACATTAAAAACAACGTTAGGCCTCCAACAGCCCCCTGACGAGATATTATGTCGTTCCTTCCCCACCACTCTCAAAGGAGCAGCTAGGGAATGGTTTGCCAAGCTGCCAACATCGTCAATAGATAACTTCGAGCAGCTGAGCGGCGCCTTCTTGAGGCACTTTATTGGGGGACAATGTCCGAAGAGGCCAGCAGATTATTTACTCACTGTTAGGCAGGGAGAGAAGGAGACATTGAGGTCATATGTAAAACGTTTCACGCGAGAGACTTTGGAGGTGGATGAAGCTGACGATAAAGTGCAATTGACGGCTTTCAAGGCAGGGTTAAGATCTCGAGATCTCGTGGCATCACTTGCAAAGAACCCCCCAAAGACGATGGCAGAAATGCTCTTAAAAGCACAAAAATACATGAATGCCGAAGATGCACTCGCAGCCATAGGGGACGCAGTAAGGCTGGGGAACATCGGAACAAGGGACAATGAACGAAGAGGACAGAAGAGGGAACGACCTGATCGTCAAGCCACTGACGGTAACAGAAGAAAAGATGATAAAGGTCCCCGAACGGCAAGGTTTACCCCTTTAATTATGCCCGTTGACAAGATTTTGTTGCAGATTAAAGATGAGCACCACTTGAAATGGCCAAAACCACTACATTCGTTGCCCAATGTCCGTGACAAAAACAAGTACTGCCGATTCCATAAAGATCATGGTCACTACACAGAGGACTGTCGGGATCTCAAAGAACAAATTGAGGAGCTGATACGGAAAGGGAAGCTGCAGAAGTATGTGAAGAAGGGGGAGTACAGCAGACCAAGGGACGGAAACAAGAACCAGCAAGAATCATCGTCAAGAAACGAAGATCGTCAAGCCCAACCAGCGCAGAATGTGATCGGGGAGATAGCAACGATCGCAGGAGGACCCTTTGCTAAAGGATCATTTAGATCACTTAGGAAGGCATGCCAGAGGCAAGTGAACAGTGTTTACATGATACCTCCAGTCAAGCAGAGATTGACAGGCCAGGATATGTCCTTCAATGAAGTAGATGCTAGAGGGGTAAAGCAACCACACAACGATCCTCTGGTTATAATGTTAACTCTGAAAGGGTTTAACACCAAGAGGATCCTCGTGGACAATAGCAGCTCAGCAGACATTATCTACCTCCCCGCTTTCCAGCAATTGAAACTAGATCCAAAAAGGTTGCGCCCTTTTGACTCCCCACTTGTCAGCTTTAGTGGAGATCGGATATATTCCAAGGGCATGGTAACATTAACAGTCACAGTCGGGACTTACCTGAGGCAATTAACCAGTCAGCTGGATTTCTTGGTGGTAGAATGTCCTTCATCTTATAACGCCATCATCGGGAGGCCAACACTCAACAAATGGAGGGCGGCGACGTCTACTTATTGTTTAAAAGTGAAATTCCCAACAGACGAGGGGGTTGGCTAAGTAAGAGGAGATCAAGTCTTAGCTTAAGAATGCTACCAGGCTGCGTTAGCTGCACGGGAGAACCATACGTGGATGATAGAGGAGAAAGAAGAAGAAAAGGAAGAAGCACTGGAAACGGTGGAGTGAGCTATCAGAGAAATAACCAAAACGCCAAAGGTAGGAAAAACGCTTAGCCCTGAGATGAAGGCCAGACTCATCGAGTTACTTAGAGAAAACCTAGACATCTTCGCATGGAGTCACGAGGACATGCCTGGCATACCCCTAGAGGTCATCCAGCATGAATCAGGGGTGAACCCAGAGAGGAAGCCCGTCCACCAGAGACGCAGAACCTTCGCCCCAGAACGGGACCAGGCAGTGAAAGATAAGATCGCTAAGCTCCTGGTGGCAGGTTTCATTTGGAAGTACACTATCCGGAGTGGCTCGCCAACGTCGTCCTGGTGAAGAAGGCTAATGGAACGTGGAGAATATGCGTAGACTTCACAGATCTAAACAAGGCACGCCCGAAGGATAGCTTCCCTCTACCAAGGATAGATCAGTTGGTGGACTCAACGGCTGGAAACAAGTTACTGACATTTATGGTCGCCTTCTCTGGGTACAACTAGATAAATATGGCTGAAGAAGATCAAGAAAAAACTGCCTTCGTCACAAGCCAAGGACTCTACTGCTACAAGGTGATACCTTTCGGGCTGAAGAATGCTGGGGCCACTTATCAGAGGTTGGTGAACAAGATGTTCAGGAGCCAAATCGGCAGGAATATGGAGGTATATGTGGACGACATACTCGTCAAGAGCAAAGAAGAACTTTCCCATCTTGAAGATTTGAAGGAGACATTCGCCACCCTCAGACGGTACAATATGAAGCTGAACCCAAGCAAATGCATTTTTGGCGTAGCATCGAGGAAATTCTTAGGATTCATGGTGTCCCATAGAGGGATAGAAGCTAACGTGGACAAGGTACGAGCCATAATTAATATGGAGTCGCCAAGAACGGTTAAAGAAGTCCAGAAGCTAACTGGAAGAATCGCAGCACTAAATAGGTTCATCTTCAAAGCAACAGATAAGTGCTAACCCTTCTTCAAAACCTTGAAAAAGGCCTTCGAATGGACTAATGAGTGTGAGGAGGCTTTCCAGGAGCTCAAACGCTACTTGAGTAATCCACCCCTTCTAAGCCCGGCTAAAGAGGGAGAAACTTTACAGTTGTACTTGGCGGTATCAGTCACGGCCGTGAGCGCAGCCCTAATTCGTGAAGAGAGTAAGAAACAGTTGCCAGTTTATTATGTCAGTCAGGCCTTCCAAGGAGCCGAGTTTAAGTACCTGATGATCGAGAAGATTGTGTTCGCACTAATAATGGCCTCACGCAAACTAAGGCAGTACTTCCAAGCGAACCCAATCCTGGTCATGACTGACCAACCTATCAAAAAGTCCATGGATAAACCTAAAGCAGCCGAAAGAATGATCCAGTGGATAATCAAGCTTAGCCAGTTTGACATCGAGTACCATCCCAGGACAGCCATCAAGGCGCAAGTCCTGGCTGACTTCGTGGCCGAATTCACTTTTGCAAATAAGGAAGACCATACCGGAAACGATGATCAGTGGACGATACAAACTGATGGTTCATCAATCCAAAAAAAAGGCGGAGTAGGGGTCATCATAACCACTCTTGACGGGGAAATACTCAAATATAGAGTCCAGTTGCAGTTCCCAGCCACCAACAACGAGGCCGAATACGAAGAAATACTGACAGAACTAAGACTGGGAAAAACCCTTGGAGCCAGGAACCTGCTAGTCCAAAGTGATTCAAAACTGGTAATCGAACAGATAAAAGGAGAGTACGACGCGAAAGAATATAGAATGCAGAGATACCTCAGGCTGATGAGGCATCTTATCCAGGAGTTCGATGCAGTCAGATTCGAACAGATCCCTCGGGGCCAGAACACTATGGCAGACGAGATATAAAAAATGCCATCGTCAGAAGAGAGGCCACCAGGAAATGGTCTAGCAGTTGAAGTCCAGAAGCATCCCAGCATTGAAGAAATGTCAACATTCCAGATCCAAGGTACAAACAGCTGGATCACTCCTATTATGTCTTTTTTGCAGGACGGACACCTCCCCCAAGATGCTAACGAGGCCAAGAAGGTCAGGAAAAGAGCAGCCAGGTTCACGATCCTAAACGACACCTTATACAAGAGAGATTTCTCTATGCCTTACTTGAAGTGCGTTGATGAAGAGGAAGCCAGATATATCCTGAAGGAAGTCCATGAAGGAGTTTATGGGGACCATGCCGGACCCAGATCCCTGGTAAGCAAAATCATTCGAACAGGTTATTTTTGGCCAACCATGCGGGTGGACGCAACTGAACTTGTTAGGAAATGTGACAAGTGTCAAAGGGTTGGGAATGTCCAACGACTTCTGGCAGAGCAACTGACGACCATATCCTCTCCTTGGCCATTCGCACAATGGGAAATTGACATCGTTGGCCCGCTACCACTAGGTAAAGGTCAGGTAAAATTCTTATTGGTTGCGATTGATTACTTCACCAAGTGGGTAGAAGCAGAAGCAATAGCAACCATCACGGAATCACGAATTCGAAGCTTCGTCTGGAAGAATATAGTGTGCAGGTTTAGGATACCGATGACGATAACATCAGATAATGGTCGACAGTTTGACAGCCAAGGCTTCAAAGACTTCTAATCAAGTTTGGGCATCAAGAACAAGTTCTCGTCCCCAGGGCACCCGCAAGCCAACAGTCAAACAGAGGTGACGAACCGGACGTTGCTGAAGATCATAAAAACCAAACTGGATGATGCGAAGGGCACGTGGCCAGACGAACTACCCAATGTGTTGTGGGCCTACAGAACCACTGCAAGAACCCTAACGAGGGAAACACCTTTTAGACTCACTTATGGCACTGAAGCCGTGATCCCAGTCGAGGTGGGAATCACCAGTTTCAGACACGAGGCATTCCACGAAGGAGATAACAACGATCAACTCAGGGTTAACCTTGACTGCCTTGACGAAGTAAGGGACCAAACTTCCAACAGAATGACTAAGTACCAGCAGAAGATGGAGGAATACTATAACAAGAGGATGAAGCTTAAACGATTCGAAATAGGTGACCTCGTCTTACGCAAGGTCAGCACAGCCACAAAAGATTCAGCACAAGGAAAGCTGGGTCCTACATGGGAAGGGCCCTACCCAGTTACTCACTACTCCAGATAAGGGAGTTGTCATCTGGAAGCCATGAACCGGCAGAAACTTCCACGGCCTTGGAACATTGAGCATTTGAAGAAGTACCACCAATGAATGTAACCAACGAATACGTTCAGAATTAATAAAGAGATTTTTTAATTACTAATACTTCTACGTCCACAGGTTTTCTCAGTTAAAAACTTGAAACAACCCCTCCCCGCTCTCAAAAATGGCAAAAATTGTTAAGTAACAAAATTCCTCCTTGACGGATGTAAGTTACTGATGAGAAAAGAGACATAGAATCTCAAAAATGGCTAAGTAACAAAATTCTGCTTTGACGGATGTAAGTTACTGACGGAAAAAGAGACATTGAATCTCAAAAATTGTTAAGTAACAAAATTTCGCTTTGACGGATGTAAGTTACTGACGGAAAAAGAGACATTGAATCTCAAAAATTGTTAAGTAACAAAATTTCGCTTTGACGGATGTAAGTTACTGACGAGAAAAGAGACATTGAATCTCAAAAATGGTCAAGTAACAAAACTCTGCCTTGACGGATGTAAGTTACTGACGATTAAAAGAGACATTGCATCTCAAATATCGCCATGCAACAAAGTTCCGCTTTGACGGATGTAAATCACTGACGAATAAAAAAGAAACATTGAAAATGGCTAAGTCACAAATGTGCAAAAAGAAAGCAAGTGCATCTAATTAAAGCCCAAAAACAGAGGGCAAATTCCATTGTTTTTACAACCAAAAAACTCATAAACATTGGGCCAAACCATTATAAAACACATTGTTCATGAAATAAAAGCTCTTTCAAGAGTAGGGCTAAAAAAAAAAAAAAAAAAAAAACGCACAAGTAAACAGAAATCATATAATTCTTTTCAGGGTCAAACAGCAGGGGCAGAGTCGTTAGGGGCTTCGTCAACATTCTCGGTGGCGTCAGGCTGGGCAGCAGATGATTGGGTAGCCTCGTCGGCAGCCATTACTTGGTCAACTTCTTCCAGATCCAAGCTGTCCAAATCCACTCTAAAAGGGTGTTTGGCGAGATACCTCCTTAGCAGCTCAAAACCCTTGAAATACCAGCTGAACAAAACCGTGTTGTATTCATCGGTGGTCTAGAAGGCCTCCACGGATCGAGCAGCGATGGTCTTCAGTGACTCTCGAGACGCCGAGAGTTGTTCGTCCTTTTCGAAGGTCAGCTGATGCTCTGCCCTGATATCTTCATCCAACTTCTTCACTCTTTCCTTCAAGTCAGTAGCTTCACTCATAGATTCAATCAAGTCTTTCTTCAAAGAGGAATTTTCCGCCTCCAAAGCACCCACTCTCAACGAAAGGGAAGCCACCTTGGCTTCTTGAGTTAGATATTCAGAAGTGATATGAAGGCTCTCCCCCAAAACCTAAATAATAAAAAATAAAAATAAAAAAAAAAAAAAAAAGAACGGGGGAAAGATGAGATTATGAAAAGACAAAAAGAAAGAAGAGGGTTCGTAGTTGGAATCTAACCTGAACTATCTTCTGAACATGACGACTTGCGACGCGGTTAAAAGACACTCCAGAAAGTGCCTTCAGGTCCTCGGCAGCCACCACCCCGTGAGCTCTCTCTACGGCCAGGCCCTCGTCGTCCCAGATCGTTGACGAGCGAGAGGTGGCCCTCTTTGTCTCTTTTTCCTTCCCGAAGAGACGCTGTCTTTTGGCCACTGGCGTGGAGAGCTCCTCGATGGACGTTAATGGAGAAGTAGTCCTCGTCACTCCAGCCCTAGAAGCAACAGGAGTGGACTGGATGCCCGGAGAAGCAGAAGCACCCCTGTCAGTGACCCGCACTGACTTTCTCCCCAAGTTTGATAGGGGCTCATTTTTCTTCGACCGCATCTTGGCATACATGTCTTTGTTGAATTTCGTCATCATCTCTGCACAAGAAAAAGAGGAGCATTCGTCAGGAAAGAAAAGATAAGGACAGATCACCACAGATGAGTATAACACTTACTCTTCTTTTCTTCAATCTCTATACTCCAGAGAACAAAGGACGAAGGTTCGGGTCCAAGACAGTAAAAAGATAAAGTCCTAGGATCCACCAGGTCGTCCTAATCTTCAATCTTCCGCATGTACTCTACAGCTTCTCTTACCCTACTCACGTACCTGCTCTTAAGCCTCGGCCGCTTCTGAACTGCACGGAAGGAAAGCTAAAAAGGTCACCTGCAATAAACACGGCACAAGAAAATTGAAGCGACGAGAAAAGATATTGACGCACCTAACGCCGGGGTCACCCCAAATCTCGCTGGAGGCAGTCTCAAACTCATCCCCCGACACAAAGAAAAATCTTGACTTCCAATACCTGAAAGATGACGGTAACCCCTTGACGACCCTATTTTTTCTTTCCCATGGTACCAACTCATAATACCCGTTCTCCTTCGATGCTTTTAATCGATATAAGTAAAGAAGTTCGTCGATCTTGAGCATATCTCCGTCCATGGCCGCCATCCATATCCCCATACAACTAATCACGATTCTCCATGAGTTGGGCATAAGTTGCCTTGGAGCGATACCAAAATGGTCCAATAGCTCTATTAGGAAAGGATGGACGGGGAATCGCAATCCACAGAGGAAGGCCGTCTTATAGAAGCACACCTCCCCTGGGAAGAAGCTACATGCCCGATCCTCCTTACCAGGCAAACGAAACCTCACTCTCTCCGAGAACTGGAATCTGACCCTAAACCGCCCTAATGTTTCGGCGTCTAAACTACACTCTTCCTGAATGGCGTAAAAAGCCCTAACTTCGTGAAGGGTCGAGACGGCAGTATCTCCCCCCACTGGATCGTCGCTAGACGAGAGTCCAGTCTCCAATTCACTAGATCTGACCTCGGACATGACTCCTTGCACCCTTTCCCTACTCCTAAACCAGTTTATGGACTGACGAAGCAAAAATAGCAGGTCAGTCAACACAACCTCCAGACAACTACCTTCACAAACAAAACCCCCTAGACGCGGAGAGCTACCTAAAAATCCCCCCAAACGCGCAAACAAAAAAAAGATTGAAGGGCAAACTATCCTAACCTCAGAGCCACTAACCATCAAAATTTAGAAACAAAGTGAGCAAAACCAGCGCAAGCTAAAACCCCCATAAAAAAGAAAAAAGAAGAAGGAAACGAAGAATCAGAGAAATCGCGAAAAGAAGAAAAAGAAAAATGGTGCCAAAAGTTGAGAAAGTAAATACCTTAAAAGCAGAAGTTCCACCGCACAAGAGTTCCACCGCACGGAGGTACCACCACACAATGCACCGATTCAAAAAGGAAAAGTCACCGGAAAGGAGTGTTTGCAAAGAAAAAAGAAGATAGACCTAGAGCAATAAAGTACTTTTGAAAAAAATGGCAGAGAACAAAGAGAGAGAGGTTAAAGGCCCAAACAACACAAAAACTAAAGAGAAACAGCGAGAAAAACGAAGAGCCAAATGATGGGGCATTAATTTCACCAACTGAAACACGCCACGTGGCCACGATCAGTATGGCACCACCACCACGCATTTAATGTGGCACGAAACTCCAAGAGTCGCTTGCCAACTTTACATCTTCCATGATCGTCGTGACATGTTATGACGACCAAGGAATCCGGGGGCAACTGACGGGACTGACGAAATTAATACCGACGATAAAAGCATCACTGACAAGAAATCACAACAGACGATGTAACCTATGAAGACGAGGATAAAATGTGCAAGAATAGGTGAAAGCGGCAGGAACATTTAGTATTGCCAGGCTGGATAAAACAGCTGTACATCCCGTTGGAGACGAATTGAAGCCTTGCTATTAAGTGGAAGGCGTTACTTAAAACAGCATTAAAACCACAATAACTACTACAACGGCTAGAAGGCAAAAGGGGCATATATAAACCCCCCAAAAACGCCAGCCAGAGGTAAGAAAAACACACCATAACACACCCATTCTTTATCATTCTGAGCATAATTTCCAGAAACTAACTTAAGCATCGGAGGTGTTTTGACAGGCACCACACCGATGACCACATTCACAGATCTCTCTGCCATCTTCTTGATTGCTCTCAAGGCAAGATACAGGTTTGGTTCCGTCTAGACTCACTCTTTCTCAACTAACGAGTTTTTGTTTCATCATTATCAAATGGAAACTAGCTAACTAAAATATGAAATGCAAATGCAAGATTAATATTAAGGTAAAGTGAACATTTAATTATTCTCATTATAGGATTTTTATGACTACTGTTCTAATCATCATCAACCATTTCATCATCTATGTAGACATTGTATATTTGTATAGTAGAGCTGCAAAAAAGATCCAACTTCACACTCAACCATTCAAGTTATACCGCTTAGCAACAATTACAAAGCGTGTTCAAAAAAATCAATCAATCAATATACAAATACAAGCATACTAATAAAATTATATATAAGAAAAACATTTTAGTAATATTATAACATAAATTAGTATATTAATCAAATAAATTTAACAACATTTTTTTTTTTTTCGAAACACACACACACACACACACATATATATAGGGGAATGGAGAAGGGAGATGAGATAAGAGAATACACTCACATGCCAACACCAAAACTACATGCGGCAATTAGTGTCGCGGAGCAAGTGATAAACGCCTTCTCAATATTACATCTTACCGATGTGGGACGACTCAACAACATTGAGTATTTTCTTTTTTTTTAGAAACACACACACACACACACACACACACATACATATGGGAAGGGGAATGAGATAAGGAAATACACTCACACGCCAACACCAAAACTGCATGCGGCAATTAGTGTCGCAAAGCAATTAATAAACTGTTTCTCAATATCACACCTTACCGATGTGGGACGACTCAACAACACTGAGTATCTTTTTTTGAGAAAAACACACACACACACACACACACACACACACACACACATATAGGGGAAAAGGGATGAAATAACGGAATACACTATTAAAAAAAAAAAAAAAACCTGATATTTTGGTAGGATTGGTAGAATCGGTAGGATCCTATACGATTTTACAATCCTATACGATTTTACATACGATCCTACCATTTTTACAATCTTAGTGCGATTTTAAAATTTTTGGTGAGGTGAGTTTGTAAAATCGTGCGATCCTACGATACAGATCACGATTTTGACAACCATGGGCGTGGCTGTGATTAAAAAGTTATAGAATGCTTTCGATTTATTTATTTTTAGACAAAAAGACCAAAATAGAAAAGAGCAATATACATTGACATACACATACCATTAAGCAAGAGAAAATAGAAAAGATGATAATGGTGGAAAGAAATTAACACATAATTGAGAGAATTGGGAGAGCTGAGGAAGAAATAAACTAAGTTTGAAAACCAATGAGTATGGTCCTATTCTATAGATAGTGTTTTACATTATAGTTAAAAAAGCATTTTACAAAATTTTGCCCCTACTTAACCCTAGGATGTAGGAGTATTTTGGACCCAATTAAAAAAAATCTATTTGAAAGAATATAAAAAAAAAAAAAATGAAAAAGCAGTTTTATCCATTCACGTTAGAAAAAGAAAAATAATAAAAAATAAAAGAGGTGAGAGAGAAATTTAGGAGTAAAAAAAAATGCAGTTTTATCCATTAACGTTTGCAAAAAAATAAAATAAAATAATTGAGGGACAAATTTAGGAGCAGCTTTATCCCTTCACGTTAGAAAAAGAGTGTGAAAAAAAAAAAAGAAAAAAAAGAAACGTGAGAAACGTGAGGGAGTAACGTGCAAAGTGCAAACTGTATTTTTTTTTTTTTTCCTTAATTTAGCCAAAATTTAGAATTTTTTAAATTAGCAATTTTACATATATATTATTTAATCTTTATAAAATAATAAACTTAATGATATTTTGAGTGTCAAAATTAAGGATGCCAAACAGGAAAATCCCCTTAAATAGTAGTATAGATTATTTAAGCTTTAGAAACTGGTAAATTTGAGGGTGTTTTGGCATCAAAATTGAGGATCTCTAACAAGAAAAACTCCTTAAATAGTAGTATAGATTATTTAAGTTTTATAAGCTGATAAATTTGAGGGTATTTTAGGCAATAAAATTGAGGATCTAGAAAAAAAACCCTTAAATAGTAGCATAAATAACAAATTTTATCTCCAAAAGTGAATTAATTAACAGCGACCAAAAAAAAATGAAAAAATTATTTTATTTTACTTAGAGTAATGCTACAAACACAAATTATTTTACATTTTTTTTACAAACTACTGATATAACTTTAGCATTTTTCAAATAATTATTGTAAGTAAAAATGTGATGTTAATATTGACTCCATATTAAAACTAATAAAAATTTGCTCTATTAGCAGTTTGTAAATATGTTGTAAAATAATTTTATGTCCAAAGCATTACTCTTTAATTTTTCTATACCGGACAGTCCCATTGATAGATATGTAAGTTAGATATCCTTCCAAATATTCACTCCCACTCTTTTCTAATAATTCATTCTTTCTTCTACAACGAAAATCAGTCTTAAACAATTTCTATTCTCAGAACATGGGGCTGTGTCTAAAACTCAGAACATCCCATGTACGTTTTCCTAGCACTCTTATTTTTATTTTTATTTTGAAAAATGAATGAACATGGTTCTGTTTTCTATGTTTATCATTGTGTATGTAATTTTTGTTTTTCCAGAGGGCTAGCTTCTGAGTTGAATCTCACAAAAAAAGACGGTTTTGCTGCTTTGTGTTTCGGTTTTAATATAATGTTTTCTTCGTTTTGTACCTTTGTTTATAAGCATTTCTTCCTTCTTAATAAAGGGAATTAAAGGTCGACATATAAACTGATATTTTGATTTTCTTTTGTTAATGTTTACAGGTTATCTCAGTGATTGTTATCTTGGGAATACTAACTTTAAGGGTCGCAGAATGCCGAAACAAACATCATCATAATGGAGATAATGGTGGAAAAATAGAGTATCCAGCAATAAATTGTCGAAAGCACAGTGCAGTTTTGACTGGTTTTGGAGCAGTTGGTGATGGGAAAACATCAAACACAAAGGCTTTTAATGCTGCGATTCAGAAACTAAGCACATATGCGTCAGATGGTGGGGCACAGCTTATTGTACCACCTGGTAAATGGTTAACTGGAAGCTTTAATCTCACCAGCCATTTCACCCTTTTTCTTCATAAGGATGCGGTTATTCTTGGATCACAGGTATGATTTTTTCCCCCTTTTTAGTAGTGGTTTAATCATTTTCAAAAGTAAATGGAGGAGATCATTCACAGCCAAAAAATTAAAATGGAGGAGATCATTTTCTTATTTTGGTTTAGTTTCTTGCTTTGAATCTAGGACCTTATCCTCCATCATATTATTTTAAGAAGAGAAAATCTAATTTGAATTAGAGAAATTATTCACTTTTATGAGAGGAATAACCCTCGTAATTATATTCATAGACCAAAAATGATAGGATTGATGACACAACTGATTTTACTTTATGACACCGCTTCGTCCTATTTACATCTTTCCTTTTACACGAAACGTGAAATTGCTCTCATACCAAGAAATTATACCAAAGCAATTATAGCATGATAAGCAAGAATCTGCCCAAATCAACTTGACATTAAAGGAATTAGCTGTTAATTAATAGCCTTTGCTATTATCCAAAACTAATTGTTATAGTCTTTGCTATTAGCCATTAATTGTTCATAGGCAGCATGAGGAAGAAGAGTAGTCCGGGCTCGGAGAGGGGTCATTTCAAACACTCTGGATAGTGTCCGACTCCTCGGGACGCAACCGCTTCGACAAAAGGAATCAGGAGCTTGAGCAGAGGGATCAGGAACTCGAGCGTCTACGTAGACTAGTGAGGGATTTGGAGTTGAAAACAAGGGGTAGGCATCGGAGAAAGGACCGTGAGAAACGAAGGGAAGGGTCGGCTAGTGTTGAGGACCACCGTGTAGCAGGGTCCCATCAATCCGAGTCTCATCGGCACCGCGATCACTCACGGGAATATGCAGACCGGGATTTGACTTTCCCGGAAGGGGGCGACCTCGAAATGTGGATATGGACGCAATGAGCCCGACGTTACTCCGAGTTGCCCAGTCACCATTTTCGAGAGATATTGAAAGTGCTCCAATGCTGAGCAGATTCACATGGCCGCCGTTCAACTCCTACGATGGAAAGACAGACCCGGTAGAACATGTAAGCTACTACATTCAAATGATGTCTTTGCATGCTCAAAATGATGCGATGATGTGTAAAGTGTTTCTCTCGAGCCTCGGCCCCACCTGCTTTGAGATGGTTCAATGGGTTATGGAAATGCTCAATTCACAGTTTTTTCAGATTGATCTAGGAGTTTGGTGTACGGTTCATGACCTACAGCCGAGTTTTGCAACCTGTGGACGCATTGCTGTCAATGAAAATGGGCCCTAAGGAGACCCTCCGCAACTATGCTATCTGGTACTGAGAACTGTACAACAAGATCAGCGGGGGTCTTGAAAAAATCGCAGCAAGTACTTTCGAATAGGGTTGCCCGAGGATTCTGGAATGCGGGAATCATTGAAAATGAGGCCTCCCGAGGACATGAGGCAGTTGATGAGACTTATTGAAGAGTATAAACGGTTGGAAGATGATCAGTTACAAAGCAAGGGCAAGGCCCAAGTCATAAAAAATCCTTGGCATATCAACTTTCAATCGAGACCCCGGCAGGATTTAAGAATTCAAGAGCCAAGGACGCATATGGGAGAGGTGAATGTAGCCTTTAAGGAACTGGTGCACAGGATTGTGGATCGAATCAAGAACGAGCCGTATTTTAAGTGGCCAAACAAGATGGGGGGAAACCCGTCTAGGAGAAATCAAAATTTGTATTGTACTTACCATAAAGATGAGGGGCATACCACCGAGCAGTGTAGGGTGTTAAAAAATCATTTAGAGCAGCTAGCTAAAGTGGGGTATTTGAAAGAGTTTGTGGTGGGGCCAAGAAATCAAAAAGCTGGGCAAGTGACTCGGTTGTGCGAAATTGTCTCCCACCCCCTTTGGGGATAATAGAAGTCATCTACGCAGCTCCAAAAGGCACTCAGGTGTCTAGGAGAAGGGGGTATTGGCCGTGGTGCCAGCAGAAAGTTGCACGGGCTAGCAATCCTCTGGGAAGAAGTTAAAGCACACTCAGCAGCCTATTGCTTTTAATGATGACAATATGGAAGGCACAATTCAACCACAGGACGATGCTTTAGTGGTTACGGCCCGGATAAACGGTTTCATTAATAAAGAGGGTAATGATAGATTAGGGGAGCGATGCAGATGTAATGTATCTCGACCTATACAGGGGGCTTAGTTTGAAGAAGGAAGACCTATCCAAGTATGGTACGCCATTGATGGGGTTTAAAGGCCATATGGTAATTCCAGAATGACAGATTTCATTTCTCGTAAATATAGAGGGTAAGGAGGTGATCATAACGTTCATAATGGTCGCTTCTTTCTCCCCGTACACTACGATCCTCAAAAGGCCATGGATTCATGCCATGGGGGCCATGCCGTCCACCCTACATGTGAAGGTCAAGTTCTGCACCAAAAAGGGAATTGCTGTGATAAGGGGCAATCAACAAGTAGCCAGACAGTGCTTAGTGGCCGCAAATAACTAAGAAACCAAGCAAAAAGAGTCAACCGAGGAAACCCCCTTATAGCAATTACACGAACCTAGAGAGGAAGTTGGGACTGGCTGTGCTGAGGAGTTGGTGAGAATGAAGATATTGCCTGATGACAACAGGATTTTTCTAATTGGAGCAAGTGTGAAGGACGAAGAGAGGGTAGAGATGCTATTGTTTCTTGTACAGAACGTAGACGTGTTCACCTGGAGCTCGAATGAGGTACCTAGGGTGGACCCTGAATTTATATTTCACAAGCTCAACGCGGATCACCTATGCCCTCCCAAGAAGCAGAAGTCGAGGAAATCGGCTAAAGAACACGTCGAGACTATTAAACAAGAGGTCAAGAGGTTAAACGAAGCCAAGGCTATAAAGGAGATTTTCTTCCCTGAATGGCTTGCGAATACCGTGATGGCAAAAAAGAAAAATTGTAAATGGAGGGTCCGCGTTGACTTTACCGGCCTGAACTGAACATGACCAAAGGACCCATTTCTAATGCCAAAGATTAATCAGTTGGTAGATGCCACATATGGGCATCTAAGGATGAGCTTTCTAGACACTTTTCAAGGTTATCACCAAATTGCCCTAACTACCGAGGATCAAGAAAATAGTATTTATAACCCCTAATGCTAATTATCACTATACCGTGATGTCGTTTGGATTAAAGAACGCTGTGGCTACGTACCAACGAATGATGACGAGGATGTTCAAGATAGGGTGAACAGTCGAGGTGTACATTGATGACATGGTGGTGAAAAGCAGACATGAAGTACAGCACATTGACGATCTCAAAGGGGTGTTCAAAGTACTTCGTCAGCACAAGCTACCACTCAATGCAGGTGCTTTCAGAGTGGAGGCTGGCAAGTTCTTGGGGTATTTGATCAATAATCGAGGAATATAAGTAAACCCCGATCAAATTCAAGTAGTAGAACATCTTAAACCACCGAGCAATCCAAAGGAAATCCAAGTACTAACAGGCATGTTAGCTGCCCTCAACCGGTTTAGTTCTAAATTTGCTGCTCCAACCAACTTTGAAGAAATGGAAACCGTTGTCAAAAGACTTTCCAAGAGTTGAAGGAATATTTGGTGCAGGCACCTATATTAACAGCCCTAGAACCTAGGGAAGATTTGTTCATGTATCTGTCAGTGTCGGAACACGCCGTGAGTGCCGTGCTTCTCAGGGACCGAGGAGTACAGCAGCCAGTATACTACATTAGTAAGACCCTGGTAGAAGCTGAGACAAGGTATTTACCCTTGGAGAAGTTAGTATTAGCACTAGTACATGCTACACGGAATTTGCCCCACTACTTTCAAGCTCACACTGTTTACGTATTAACCAAGTATCCTCTATAATCATTATTAAAGAGATCTGATTTCACGAGGAGAACAGCTAAGTGGGGAACTCAGCTAGGTTTCTTTGATGTCAGATATAGGCCCAAAAGCTTGGTGAAGGGATAGATTCTCACCAATTTCATCGCAGAGTTTTCCCCGAGGGGCTGGAAAGAGATGGTCTGCCCTGTAGAGGTAATCTCGTGGAAGGTATTCATAGATGGTGCGTCCAACACATTAGGAGCTGGGACTGGGATTGTAGTCATCACCCCAAAAGGGATAAAATTGGAACATTTCTTTAGGTTAGGCTTTAAAGCCTCCAACAATGAAGACGAGTATGAGGCCCTACTTGCCGGGTTAAGAGTTGTATCAGATCTGGGTGCTAAGGAGGTAGGGGTATATTCAGATTCTCGATTAGTGGTCAATCAAGTATGGGGAAGCTTCGAGGCGAAGGATCCCCAGGTGATGGAGTACTTACGGTTGGTGGAACAAACTATGGACTGCTTTTTGAGCGTCAAAGTGGTTCAGGTTTCAAGGGGGCAGAACCGGCATGCTGACTCATTGGCCACATTGGCGTCATCGTCAACCGAGGAAATTCCTTAGTTAAAAAAAGTGGAATTAGTGGCAGAACCAAGTATCAATGTGAAAAAAAATGTTTCACAGGTGACAACAGTTGAGCCATGCTAGATGGATCCAATCATCAACTTTTTGGCCGAGGATCGTGTGCCTTCCGATGAGAAAGAAGTAGAAAAAATTCACCGGACAATAGCTCAGTATTGGTTATTAGCCGATCGAATGTTGTATCGAGAATCTTTTGATGGGGCCTACTTGCAGTGTTTACACCCTAGTAAGATTGAAGAACTCCTAGCCGAGCTGTATAAAGGGGTGTGCAACAACCATGTGGGGGGTGTTCATTAGCACACCAAGCAATGACCCAAGGATTTTGGTGGCCACAAATGCAAAAGGACGCTGGCGAATATGCTCAGAAATGTAAACAATGTCAGAAGCACGCCCTAATGATCCACCAACTAGTAGGAAACCTGAATCCCATTAATAGCCCTTGGCCCTTTGAGAAATGGGGGCTAGATATCATTGGTCCATTTCCTTGGGCAATGGGGAACCAAAGTTTTGTCCTTATGGTCGTAGATTACTTCACCAAATGGGCAGAGGCAGAGGCGTTGGCGAACATCCGCAACGTGGATGTTAAGAAGTTTGTATGGAGGAATATAGTGACGAAATTCGGGGTACCAGAGTCCCTAGTATCGAATAACGGTTTGCAGTTTGATAGCAAAACTTTTGTGAGTTTTGTGGCAGCCTTGGTAACACGAATCGGTATGCCACCCCGGTATACCCACAGAGCAATGGCCAAGCTGAAGCCACCAACACCACCATTGTGAACGGGTTGAAGAGGAGGTTAGAAGGCGCCAAGGGCAAATGGGCAGAGGAGTTGCCCAATGTTCTATGGGCATACCAAACTACCCTGAGAAGGTCCACAAGAGAAACCCCGTTCTTCCTGACATATGGAGCAGAAGCAGTCATACCGGCAGAAGTTTACCTGTGCAGTGCCCGGGTTTCAGGATTCAGCCCTGTCGAGAATTTAGAATTGATGCTAAAATAGTTGAACTTGTTGGAGAAACGCCGGGAATCCATGGCTGTGCAGTTAGTAGAGTATCAACAAAAACTAGCCCGAACACATAACTAGAACGTGAGGAAAAGGGAGTTCGAAGCGGGGGACCTGGTACTTTGGAAGGTAGTAGGGAATACACGAGACATCAACGTAAGGAAGTTGGCACCAACTTAAGAGGGGCCTTACAGAATTACCACCATTACAGGCGCAAGGGCATATTATTTGGAGGATTTGGCCGAGAGACTACTCCCTAGGCCATGGAATACCCACAATTTTAAGAAATTTTATCACTAGTGTTAGGACATATGTGGTTCAAGTTGTTTTGAACATATGTCATCGTTTTATGTAATTAGCTTATCCTTTAACAAAACATATTTTACTTGTAATTGGGTAAATTTAAGATGTGTTTAATGTTTCAAGAAACTGTGTTTCAAGATCAAGTATTGAAAGCATCAAGTCTGTCCAAGAAACAAACTGGAAAGTGCAAGTTATTAAAGCTCGACACCTAGTCTCGACACATGCATCTATCGAGCTTTATAAGCTGTTTCAGCCCCGAGACTCGACAGCTTCTCGACAACTCCTCAACACCTCTAGCTGTCGAGATTTAAGGAAAACAGATTCTAAGCTCTGTTTTGAATCTAATCCGTTCTTATGTCTTTGGGACTTCTTTTCTTCTAACCCTAGACATATAAAATGATTATTATAAGGGCCGTCATTAAGAACATAAGTTGCACAAGTATTGAGAAATCCTTGTTCAAGCAATTTGTGATCCGAGACAAAGTTCTTGCCCCAATTCATTTCTCTTGTGAAGAAGTTGCTGTGTATGTGCACCGTAGGATTTTGTAACCAAGCATCTTCTTGATCTTCATCGTGTAGATGAATTGAAGAACTTTACAGCCAACAACTCTCTCTAAGTTGGTGATTGAAGTTGCATACTGGGATCCGCGCAATTGGTTAGTCACGTACTAGGAGCCATGCATCAAAAGGAGAAACTGTCACTACAGAACAAGTCCAATTGAGTATTGGGCTAAGGGTTCAACTGTAGATTGGTAAGGTACTAGAATTTCTTTATTTGTAACCGCTTGTTGTGATAATAGTGGAGTTTCGGGAGTGGTGACCTTAAATCACCTGGTGGGGTTTTTGCTGTATAGGTTTTCCCCATTCATAAACAAATCACCGTGTCAATTTTATTTCCATTACATACTTTAGTTTTTTGGTGATTTGTTTGTGCTGTCACACGATTTGCATATTAGCTTGATTAATTAAAAAACTTGGCTAATTATTCAATTTAATTCATCACAAAAGGTCAACGCATTTGTGGCCTATCAACTAGTTATTAGTACGTGGGGTACCGTACTAATAACTAGTTGATAGGCCACAAACAACTAACCGCAATCATGTGTAAACAAGACTAACTAAAGTAATTCAAAAATTAAAGAAATTCATAGGTTTAAATGAAGGGGGGAAGAGAAAAGAGAAAAACACCCAGCTTCCATTTTAACAAGACTAACTAAAGTGATTCAAAGATTAAAGAAATTGTCTCGTTGCCACAACCCAATGACCTAGGCAAACCAAGTACATAACAAGTAAAATACCATAAACAAAAACTTTATCTTCATGCTACAGGGTTGGTAGATTGAGCTTGGGTAGTGGGTTGTTCAGATGTCTGGGCTGTAGGGGGCGTTTGAGCTTAGATGTTCTTGACTTCAGTAAGAATGTTGCTCGTGACCTCCAGATTAGCCATCTCTACATGGGAGTCAATCGCCCATACCAATTCCCTTATACTGGGGGTATCTTCCCCATTGGCGGTGCCAACTTGACTCTGAACGCGGGGGGAGGGGCTGGGTAGGAGATCTACTCGGGATTCCTCAATGGTGAATCCTCAGCCACACCCATTGCTTGGAGGACGGCCAACCATCCCTCCCCGAACCCATGGTGCTGGGCTTGATGGATGATAAGCTCCACAGAATTTTCAGCTTTCGTGAAACCTACGTAATACTATTTATCCTTGCAAGCTTCAAGGGATGTTTTTAGGTTAGCAATCTGATTGGCTTGGGCCAAATTTAGGCTATTTGTCATCGCCAGTTTGAGCTCAGCCTCCTCCAGTTTAGCCCCCATAGCCATCAACTTGCTCTTGACCGCCAATTGGGCTTTCTCGGCAACTTGTGCCTTCCTCTCAGAAATATCAACAGCTTTGCCTTTCTTCTTGGCTGTGGCCTCAGCAACATCCTTCAATGCCTTTTCCCGTTCAACAGTCTCGGTAGCCTCTTTTAATCTCCCATCAATGACGCAAGTCAGCTGCGCGGTGTGATGACATGACAATGATAAAATGATAAGTAAAGACAAGAAAAACACATATGCATTGCTAAACATGAAAAGAGACGAGATAGTAAATTACCGCAATGGTTTGTTACTGTAGCCGCCTAGCTAGCAACTTGTCGTCACCCTCCAAGAGGAAGTGAGCATCCTCGGGCAAAAAGAGACCCTACGCTAGACTCTGGGCAACTCGCCCCCCTTCGCGTTGTGCCCATGTCCGTAAACTGGCAGTCACCAACAAAGGCTTATCGCCCAATCTAAAGATGGGTTACCAACCCACCTCGGGCTAGGAAGAGGACGCCACATTAGTCCTGACCTGGACTATCGGTTGAGAAACACCAATCGACTTCTGGATCCTAGGTCTACTTGTTGCACAAGGCGGGGTCTTCGATGGAGCGTCACCTAGGACGAGAGTGGTTTTCTCGGTGGTGCACTTCCTCTTCTTAGCCTCATCAACAGGAGGAACCTGACCCTTTCCTTAGGGGAGTTGAGGTTGAGCCACGGGGCCAGTGCCAGTCAAAAACCGATCAAAGGTCATCACTCTCTACTTTACTATCTTCTCTACTTGATTGGCCTTAGCGCCCAAAGGACTAATCGGCTCAGCTGCTCCTGGCTCGGCTACTCGGGCGGGGGCTTCAAGCTGCTCAACGACTATGTAGACTTTGCAATTTAAGGACACACGCTCAGTAAACTCGTCCCTCACTAGCGCAAGATCGTCCGTGGTAGTGTAACAGGGCCTAAGGTCCTGAGCTTCACCACTAATGAATGTAGGCGAGAGGAAGTTTGCATGTCGAACATCTATATATGATATGAGCAGACTATCTACTAATAGCACCTAGCTAAATGATTGCCAGGTAGTATACACTAGGTCGACGCTGAGTATCAAATGGGACGCACGGAGTTGTCCGTTGTCGTGCACAAAAATCTCTGATCTAAATACAAAATTGAGATCTTGCACGTGTACAACTCGGAGATCTGGTTGAAACCTTTTTTATTCTACAGCAAATCAACAAAAAAGACCGATTAGTACAATACGAAAACAACTAAAAAATGCAAAACTAAATCAAATGGGGGTTCTCGATACCGGCCATCATTACGTGGCGAAAGCAGGCAAAGTAGCTCATTGGCAAGTCAGTTGCCACAAACCCGAACAAACTCTCCTGTCGAGTTTCTATTGGAGTCAGGCAGATAGGATATAAGCCAAACCCACATATCTCTAGTCTTTAAATAATAATCACTTGTAATTTTGCCACAAAATTTGTACATAAAGTTGATGTCATGATGGTTCAATTACAACTTGAACATTTGATTTAGTCAGTTGACACAACTAGCAACTCTATAGAAATTGAGGGGAAGTTGGTCGGGGCATAGGCCATAGAACCCAAGAGTACTTATAATGAGAGGGTCCACAGGAAATCTAACACCACCCTCTAGTATGGACATCAACGGAAAGAATGCAACATTTGAACCAGATGCCCTCTCAAGAGCGATGTCACCCTCATGACAGTACACAATGTCAACATCTCGTAGGACGCCAAAGACCTCTCTAAAATTGGGCAAGGCAGCCCCAAGAGTAAAGAGATGAGAAAATCCCATTTCTATGCAATGGAACGAAGAAAAATCAGAAAGAGTAAAAGGTAAAGAAGACTTACTTTGGGCTCTAGAGAGTGAGGAATTGGAGTGGAGTGTTTACGCACAGGAAGAGGATGCTCGGCAGAGAAGAGATCGAAAGAGAAAGGATGTAAAAGGTGAAATTGGAAACCAAGAAAGGCAATATATAGAGGCTAAGGCATTTAATGAGGCAGGAGGAGGGAAAAACCCCTCCCAACCTTTTTTGGTAACCTCCCCCACACGTGCGAGCGCAGTTCAGAATCGTCAGACAGTTTGCTAATTGACAAGTTATAATTACTGATGTGACAACTTGGAACAGCGCTACTTTCAAGAAGACTTCAATAATCACCTTGTCCGCACATGAAAGGATGCTTAGTGTTCTTAGGAGACCATTATCGCCACTTAGATCACCTTTGATTCGTCCCCGATAATCCACCCGTTTGACTTCTCAGATAACGCTTGACTTTTAGAATCCTTGATTTATTACCGAGAGCCAAACATGAATCAAGGGGAAGCTATTGTGCGGGGTGATACTCCCCCTCAAGCCCATTGTTCATAAAAACCCATCTTAATGGCGCCACATGTGTAAAACCTTGGACTTATTGGACCTTGGGTCTTAGGACATTGTGCGCAATTGTGTGTACTATTGGGCCTACGAACTCGGCCCATGCAAGTCTTGACGCCCATCAAAAGCCCAAAAACCGAGATAAAGCCATTCATGACATGAAAGACGAAGGTAAGATCCTATCTAGTTAGGGAATGCAATTTCCCGGGAAGGTGAGTCCCAAGATGCTTGATATCTCCTAGGAAGTATCGTTGCCGGGTAGATCTTCTAACATGGGAACCAATTCCAATGCCACTCTCACCGCCTCCCACTCCCAACTAAACACCCATTTAAGGTTAATAACATTAGACCTCTTTTCCCACTCACCACGAAAAGTAATTATAATTCTTCCACTAGTCTTGAGCTATAAATAAGAGATGAGAATGAGGAAAGAAGGGTTGGCAATTTTAGAGAGAAAACTGAGAAAAGAGGGTGATCATTCTAAGAGAGAAAGGGAAAGAAATTCTGAGAGGGCTAGGGAGGAGTTGAGAAAGCAAAGGTACTTGAGTTGTCAAGTGTAGAACCACGAATAGTAGAAAATTCAAAGCCTACAATACAAATAGATTGTGAGCCCAAATAGAGGTTAAGCCCAAAAATTATATTTGGGGTAGGCACAGTTGTAATTAGTAATTGAGTAATGTTACGCCCCCAACAAATAAACAAAATGATACTCTCATACTAAGAATTTAGACCAAAGCAATTATAGCATGATAAGCAAGAAACTCCCCAAATCAACTTGCCATAAAAGAAATTGGCCATTACTTGTTCATAGTCTTTGATATTATCTAAAGCTAAAAACAAGGGAAGACACTAGCCTAAGGGTCTATTTGGTTGGAGGGGTGGAAAAGTTAGAGGATTGAAAATGATGGGAAGATGGAAATGTGAGAGGATAGAAAATATTTTAATTTCGCTTCTTTTTATTTGGTTGGGAGTGGAAAAGTAGATGGATGAAAAAAATGAGTTTATAAAAATTTACTCATACCCTTATTAAAAAATAATGTCCAATTAAAACAAAAAAGTGACAAACCGGCCAAAAAAAAAAATCACCCAAATTTATTAAAAAATAAAAATCACGTCTAGTTAAACAAAACAAAAAAACAAAAAAACAAAAAAAAAAAAAAAACAAAACAAAACAAAACAAATCACTATCACCTCATGCCCCAGGAAATCAAAAGAAAGAAAGAAAAAAAAGAATACCAATGTTTGACCCAAAAAAAAAACGATGTTTGCCCCAAAAAAAAAAAAAAAAAAAAAAAAGAGGGTCAATGTTTGCCCAAAAATGAGAGCCAACGTTGCTCAAGAAATTTTTTTTCTTTTTTTAAAAGAGCCATCATTGCCATGGAAAGCAACTGGGAGCATTTTTATCCATAAAACAAATCACACTTTCTTTCTCAGTTTTCTCTCTATTTTGGAAATTGAACTTTTTAGGGGGCCCAAGAAAAAAACACCTGGGCCCTATCATATTTTTTTTCTCTTCCTCTCCCAACCAAAGACCCTCTAAAAAGTTTTCCCTCCTTATTTTCTTTCTAAAGTTTTTCATCCACCCTATTTCACATTTAAACAAACACACCCTAAGTTATAATTAGTTATTGAGTAATGCTATGCCCACAACAAATAAACAAAACAATACTCATTTTATTTTTATTCTGTGTTTTTCTTACCATAATTTGCTATACACATGCATGATGATATGGACAGGATGAGTCAGAATGGCCAGCTATTCCTGTGCTGCCTTCCTACGGCAGAGGAAGGGATGCACCTGGTGGACGGTTAAGCGCTCTCATTTTTGGTTCAAATCTCACTGACGTCGTAATCACTGGTAATTATAGATTAGACCAATCATTTTTTTTTGGGGGGGGGTGGGGGTGTTGGTGTAAATATTTTTGGCTTTAAACAATTTCTAATGGATTCCATTTGTTTTGGCATTGTATTAGGTAACAATGGCACAATTGATGGACAGGGTTCTACTTGGTGGAAGAAGTTCCGTGCCGGAGAATTGAACGTGACCCGACCATACATGATTGAGATTATGTACTCTGATCAAATCCAGATATCTAATCTCACTCTAATTAACTCTCCATCATGGTTTGTCCATCCCATTTACAGCAGGTTTGGCCATGCTCCTCTGACTAAGTTTATCCTTATCATATGATCATAGCACTTTTTATTAGAATCCTGTGGTTGTGATTGCAGTAATGTTCTAGTCAAAGGGCTCACAATCCTTGCACCGGTTGATTCTCCTACTACTGATGGGTTAGACCCAGGTATGTTTGGCACTTGTCCTAATTGCTTTGATTAATATGCATTTTAAGGTTAGTTACTAATTCCCCTGCCATTCACCTATTTTTTCACCATATTTTTTCACAAGTTGCCTAGTTAACAAGTTACAATTGATATTTCATCATTGTCACTTGACATCATTGACGCAATTTACAATTGCTGAGTTAATGTTCCATTTTTCTTGTCCAGATTCATGCACAAACACCCGTATCGAGGACTGCTTCATAGTTTCAGGTGATGACTGCATTGCTGTGAAAAGTGGTTGGGATGAATATGGAATCAAAGTTGGAATGCCTACACAGCACCTAATCATTAGAAGGCTTACCTGCATTTCCCCTGACAGTGCCACCATTGCTCTAGGCAGCGAAATGTCTGGCGGAGTCCAAGATGTTAGAGCTGAAGACATCACTGCCATTGATACTGGATTCGGTGTTAGAATTAAGACTGCTGTTGGAAGAGGAGGTTATGTCAAGGACATCTATGTAAGAAGAATGACTTTGAAGACTACGAAATATGTTTTCTGGATGACAGCCAATTATAATCAACATCCAGACCCGAAATATGATCCAAAAGCAATTCCAGAGATTAAAGGAATTAATTATAGAGATGTGGTGGCAGAGAATGTTACTTATTCAGCAACATTTGATGGAATTCATGGTGATCCCTTCACTGGAATATGCATTTCTAATGTGACCATTACTTTGACTGAGAAGCCAAAAAAATTACAATGGAAATGTACTGATATTGCTGGAGTGACAAGCAATGTGACTCCTACACCGTGTGCTTTGTTGCCTGAGAAGCAAGGTGTGGATTGTGACTTCCCCACCGATAGGCTGCCCATTGATGATGTTCAGTTGAAGACTTGTTCTGCAGCCCATCGATGATGTTCAGATGAAGACTTGTTTTGCCACCAATGCCATCTTGTTCTAGTGAAAATGTACTTTTCCTTTTTGAGAAGAGAGTGAAATATACTTGAAAATTTTATGTTTCAAACATGTTAGCTCAAAGATAAAATGAACGAAACGAAAGTAGCATCACAAGGAATTTAATGGGATTACTGGACTTGGTGTTGGTGAATCATATTTTAAATTGGAGTAGTACTATAGCCACAAACTATTTTACAATATTTTTATAAACTGGTGATGTTGCCAACTTTTTATTGATTTTTATCTAGGCCCACCACTAACATCACTTTTTCATTTATCAATAACCACATCAATAGTTTGTAAAAATTTTTGTAAAAAAATTTGAATCTCTAACGTTACTCTTTAAATTTATGGAAATTATTAAACAATGATGCACCTAAGTCATCTATTAGATTTTGGACCTCCGGTACCAAATACGACTTATTGACAAAGCTATGTACAACATGACAACAAAGCTGAAAGCTCTGGACGGCAAAATGACAAAGCTCCATATGAAATTTGCCAACACAATGCAGTTGATTGATCATTGATGAAGCTACCTCAACACATCATAAATACAACAATATATTAACATCTAGATATGCGTGACACAAATAGAAATTAATAGAAGGAAAAACAATAGACTTTTTTTTTTTAGATGAGAAGATTGTAACTTTATTAAAAAAAAAAAAAAAAAAAAAAGATAAATTCAGATCATATCTATATATATAATAATAGGTAAAGTAGAGAGAAAATCCAATTAAATTTCAAATTAGAATTCAATTAGAGTCTAATTTTGCATCATGTGTCTCATCTAATCTAAATTTTAGAATTTTGTGCCAAGTGAGTTAATTTAAAGTAAAAATTGAATTTCAACTAGAGCTTAATTTTGCGCTACATGTCCCCTCTAATCTAAATTTTTAATTATTTTTTTGTCAAATTAGTTAATTTAGTGTAGAAAATGAGGAGTCCAATATAATAAACTATAAAAAAACATAATCATATAACTAAAAAAAAATCAAATTTATAAGTCATCTATATATAATAATAATAATAATAATAATAATAATAATAATAATCTATATATATAATAATGGGTAAAGTTGAGAGAAATTTCAATTAGATTTCAAATTAGAATTAAATTATATTCTAATTTTACACCATATGTCCTATCTAATCTAAGCTTTTAAATTTTTGTGCCAACTGAATTAATTCAATGTAAAAATTGGATTTCAATTAGAGTTTAATTTTGTGTCATGTGTCCCATCTAATCTAAGTTTTTAATTTTTGTGTCAAATGAGTTAATCTATATACACACACACACAATAGGTGAAGCAGAGAGAAATTCAAATTAGAATTCCAAATTAGAGTTTTAATTTTAAGCCATGTGTCCCAATATATTTTTCTAAATTTAGGTGTCAAGTGAAGACTACGCCATACATATACAGATTTCCTCAAATCACGTAGGAGTCTTTAATGACTTTCTTTGTCTCTTGGCTCTTCACGGTTTTTTTTTTTTTCTTTTTTCACATCAATCCCAATCACTCTAAAATCCTTTCTTAATTTTTGTGCCAAAGGAATTTTATATATATATATATATATATATATTTATTTATAAAATTAAAACTAAGAGAAAATATAATTTAAATTCTGAATTGGATAGTTAATTTTGCATCATGTATCTTATCTAAAATTTTAAATTTTTGTGCATGCATTAACACCTAACAAGGAAGTTAGAAAACGACAATAATCAAGGTCATTCACCTAAGCAAAAACATTTAACTTGCACACTATAAAAATCCCTACCATCCCATTCATTGTTCATATAAGCATAAACATACAACCTTCCAAAAACATTCAGCCACATTTTCCACACAAAAAAATTCCTACACCTCCACCACTTAAAAGTTGAAACTAACACAAACTTTCACTCTCGCATAGGTCTTCACATTTAACTTTTTTCTATCTCTCAAATACATAATCTTTGCTATGAGTTTTTAAAGGCAAAATATTGTAATAATATGTTTATCAAGAAAAATGAGAATGAGAGAATTAAGTTTTCGTTAGAATCCATTTTTTCAAAAAATATTTCTCCGTACTTTCAAAAACATTTAAAAATTTTCTTATACCGTCATCTTATGGATGAAAAATGTTGGTATGGTAAATAGAATTTTTGTCACATTACAGGCTCCACATCGTCAAAGTGACCTCGCTTTCATGAATTTCATTTACTATATATGCCAACATTTTTCATCAATTAGATGATGGTAAGGATTTTTTAATTTAAATAGAATAAAATTTATGTACAATATTTTAAGTACATTACATTATATTTTTCAATTAAATTCGAATATATAGTTATATAGAAATCTACACACACACACACACACACACACACACACACACACACATATATATATATACATAATAGGTGAAACAAAGAGAAACTCAAATTAGAATTCCAAATTAGAGTTCTAATTTTGAGCCATGTGTCCTAATATATAATATGTTTTTGAATTATATATTTATATATTAGTTTTTCTATGATTAATGTTGCATGTATTGCTGGTCATATTCATAGGGTTTGAGCTTTGGACAATTCACATAGAAAATTTGTCTTAACTGATCAATTTTATTATTACTATCGGTAAATTTGTCTAGCACCACAAATTAATCCCCTCCCCCCCCCCCCCCTCTTTTTCCAGTTCCTTTATGTTAATGTTCATTGGCCATATGATTTCCTTCTTTTCTTCAAACCAAGCCCACATGAAGAAACCGAGTTTGAATGGGACATATATACCTTTTGAACTTTCCCTGCTAATCCTGTTTTGAATGTTCCTATTATATCATTATCATGTAAAATATGAGTGGGTTGGGGGATTAATTTGTGGTGCTTCTTCCTTTGTGATTGCTTACTGAAAGTCTTTAAGTTTATACTACTAGCATGTTTAAGTCTGGAAAACCTTTGTTATGTGTTTGCGGGCTAAGCACTATTTGCTCCATTTGAATTTTTTGTTAGTTTTGTATGCTATGCAAGTTAATTTATTCCTTTGTTTGACTTGGTTCCATGTGTTAGTATGCAAAACCACCGAATTAACCAATATTATTTTCAAAGTTATATTCAACTGAAATTTGTTTGTTATGTTTTTTTATTTCATAGTTTTAACATCTACAATTCCCTTTCTCCCCTTCTCAAGTTGAATTGTTTTTTCGGGGTCATAGGGGGAATTTTGCAGTGGTTGCTTCTTTTGCTTTGCCAACTACTAAACTAATATGTGGCTCATGTCTAGTATTAATTGTAGAAAATTACATTGCAATCCCAGCTGTGTTCGTTGCTTTACGTTTCCTACTATGTAATATTTATCAATACAGTGTTTTACAAGGTTTATCTTCTTTTTTTAAAGGGGAAAAAAGTATCATTCAAAATTTGAATGCTTTTTTTTATAGATTTTTTTTCTTCAGAATTTCTTATTAACATTATGAAGTTTACGTAAAATTAAAAGCAGACAATTATTAATTAGAAAACAAGCAATAAAATACATTTAAAGTGCACAAAAGATATTTATAATAATATTATTCTAACTTATATATTCATTTTAAATATTGATTTCAATTTTTTTTTAATCCAAATTAATAAAACAATTTCGTAACATCATATGAAGTTTTCCGTTAAATAAATAATAATTAAAAAAAACATTATGAAGCAGGCAATAATCACTTAGAAAATAAGCAAGCAAAAAAAGATTAAAAAAAAAATCTTCACAATATCAAAAATTAAGAATTAATAATTTTTTTTAAAAAAACAATATGGACAATTTACATTTTCTACCTAGTAATATTCTTACAGGATTTTTTAAAGAGTTAACTAAATATAAGAATGACTATATATCAATAGTATTTAAATTATATATATAGGAATTATACTATGTATCTTAATGTGTATTTTTTAAGTATATCTATGCATATGCATGGGGTTAAAGGCTACAACCATAAAATTTGAATCATCTGCATTTTCTAATAAATTTTGCTAAATTATAAATTAGAACCATCATTTGTAACTTAAAATCTCTGAATTTATACATCTAATCTACCAAACAATACCCTACTTAATAATAAAGCACAATCTTTCTTGTCCAAAGCATATTTTATGTCACTATGATGACACTAAACCATACTCATGTGGAACCACACAATAATAATAATAAAATAAAAGTAAACCATCCACTGATCACACATCACATACCTCCCAAAAATCAATTATGCAAATTCTATCAAACTATACTCATCTAAGCTAGAAGATAGACAACACAAACAGCATTTCCTATACACCCAACGTACAATCCACCTATACACACAAACCACTCTTATGTCAATTATTTATAAGCAATTACAAGTAAAGCCCCAGTTGATAAGACATATCATATAAGGTTTTCTGTTCTGCTTGACTGAAATTGTAAAAACATTACATAATGCTAAGTTTTGATAATGAAATTTTCTGGTTAATAATATGAATTTAGACTTAACTAAGCCTTTTAAACATGAATAAACTTATGATTAATTAAAAAAACCAATAGTAACACTTAACTAATAAAATGCAATATTTTTTTTTCATTGTCTTATTTAATTATATCCATTCCCGTGCAGTAGCACGAGTTACATATAGTATAGTATAAAAAACGAGGAGTCCAATATAAGTAAACCATAGAAAATAGTATAATTTTTTAATGATTTTATATTTATAAGCCTTTATTTTGTATAATTAAAAGTACAAGTCTAGGACCACATAATTTTTCACAACTTCTTGCCACAACTGTGACGTGGTAGAGTGTGATTGGTAAAGAAAAATTAGTGAGCCCGTGTGTAAGTGATAGTTAACCACTCATAATCTACCACAGTAGAGTTGTGGCAAAAAAGTTGAATAATTTGTGATCCTATAACTACTCAAACTAAAAACAATTCAAGTTTATAAGTCATATGTGTGTGTGTGTGTGTGTGTGTGTGTGTGTGTGTGTGTGTGTGTGTGTGTGTGCTAATAGCCAAAACTAAGAGAAAATCCAATTAAATTTTAAACTGTAATCTAATTTTGAGCTACGTGTCTCATCTAATTTTTAAATTTGTGTGTCAAGTGAATTATTAGGTACAAAAATTAAATAGTCTAAATTCAATTAGATTCTAAATTGAAGTTCAATTTTGCGCATGTGTTCCATCTAATTTTTTAATTTTTGTGGCAAGTAAATTATTGAATGCAAAAACAAAAGAGTTTAGATCTAATTATGTTCTAAATTTTATTTATGTATATACATATATGTAATTGAATTTCTTTTTAATTGTATCCGTGTATATGAACAGGGTTACACACTAGTTGAACGAAAGCCAACAACAATAGACTTGGTTTATGAAAAATTAGTCGTAGACCCACGCGATACTTGGGAATAAATAACTATTTTGTCTTGTAATATAATGTATACTTTTTTCTCTAAAATTTGTTGAATATAATTTGTTCTCCTTATAAATTAAACAGTTTCTATTCAATTCACTTATGCCCAATGTGATCCAATTAGGTCTACTTTGGTCCAATTTGGTTCAATTGGTCAATTTCAATTCATTTTAGTCCATTGAAAACTAATTGGGCTTTAAATTGATTCTTTTTGTAGGTTGCCATTTCAAGTTTAGCTCAAAAAAAATTTTCTTAATTTTTTGGATTCAAAAGTGTGAAATTTTATTATATTTAGGCTAAACTCTTTAGTTTTAAGTAAAAAAAAATATAAAGAAAATAGACATTAGAAATTAGAAATATGCGCCCTAAAATGCAATAAAAATGATAAATATTCAAAAGTCTTATTCAATTCACATTGGTTCTATTTGGTCCATTTTGTCATCTTCAATCCAATTTGGTCATATTCAGTCTATACAGTCCTTTTCGGTCCATTTTGTCCACTTTAGTTTTATTCAGTCCACATTGGTTTTATTTGGTTCATTTTGCCCACTTTGATCCTATTTAGCCAACATTGGTCCTATTAGGTCCACCTCAGTCCTATTCGGTCCAATTTGGTGTCTTTCGGTCCATTCTGTTCACTTTGGTCGTAATCTATTTATTTGTTCTTATTCGGCCCACTTTGGTCATATTTGGTCCATTCGGTCCACCACATTTCTATTCGGTCCTATTATGTGCAGTTAGTCCATTTTGTTTCATTTGATTCAATTCGGTCCATTCGAATCACTTCAATCCATTTGGTCCAATTTGATCGATTTTCGTACACTTATATAATGGGGGAAAAACATGTTTAGGTTAAAAGCATCTATTCTAAATCTAAATTTATTATAAAAAAAAATACAATATCGAACTCGTAATATCTAAAATCTTGAGCATAGTATATATTATTACTATAATTTTGCTGAACCACATTAACGTAGCATTTTAGTATACTTTGGAATGACTAAATTTAAGTTAAAGTCTTTCTAAACATAAATGCTATGAAAATACAAATGTAATCTTTAAGGAAGTTATTTATTTATTTTAGGGTATGTTTCTTTAGAGGGATTTTAGGGAGGATAGAAAATTGAAGGGATAAAAATGGAGAGAAATGATTTTTAGTGGGTGCTTGGTTGGGAGGGCCGGAGAGGAAAAAAATGTGGCGGGGCCAGTGTTTTTTTCTCACTAAAATAGAGCAAAAACTAGGGGGAGGGGGGAAAGGAAAAGCTAAACTTGTTGGGTTTCATCCACGTTCAATTGCTTCTTTCTTCTTCTTCTTTTTTCCCTTTCCGTCCAGTTTCTTTGTTTTGTCTAGTTGCATTTCCTTTTTTTTTTTTTTTTTTTTTTCATTCTTTTTTTTTTTCTACTTCTTCGTTTTTTTTTTTTTTTTTTTCTAGCTATTCTTGTATTTCTCAGTAGTGTTTTTTTTTTTTTTTTTTTTTTTTTTGTGCTCATCTTTCTTTGGCTTGTGCTATTTTTTATAAAAAATAAAAAATAAAAATTGAAGTGTCCATACACAATAATTTTATATAAAAAAAAAAAACTGTTACCATCCTCCTAACGAGGACATAATTATAAATTTATACCAATTTCATTTTTCATCCTCTTATTTTTCTTCTCAACTAAATAAATAAGTTTTCCTTTTCTCCACTTTTCCATCCTCCTAACCAAACACAAATGGGAGAACACTATATCTCTTCTATCCTCTCACTTTTTTATCCCCTTCCCATTTTCTATCTTTCCACTTTTCCACTCTTCCAACCAAACGTAATGGCAAAGTCAAGATTTTAATCTAGGCGGGGCAGGATTAAAAGTTTATACTAAAAATGAAATTAACTTAAAAAATATTAATTGATGATAAACAAATAATTAAACAATTGTGAAAAAAATTTGGGCTTTTAATAAAAACAGAGTTTAAAACATTGAAAAAATCAAGATATAGAATAGAAATTTAAAAAAATTGAGACAAAAAAAAAAAATACTAAAGTTGCTACAAATTTTTTGAAATTCTGATGTGCTTTTTTTTCGATGTGCTTCTTTTTTTCCAGACCCACATATTTTCAGGTTCACCTCCCTTTTTCACACCCATGTATTTTCAAGCTCACCTCCCTTTTCCACACCAATTCAGGCACCTTAATATACAACTCCCCTCTTCTTCAATCAATACTATGAAATTTCAAAAAGATCTCTCAGTATCAATGATGCATGTATTTAGGTATTTCTGTATCTTATATAAGAAGAGGTTCTCTAGATATTTAGATTGTACTTGTCTTTACAATTTTCATAGTCCTGGTTTATGCTCTGAAAACGAATTCCAACAATTTCTAAGGTTTGATCACTGCTTTCTTTCATCTGCCTATACTATCGTTCCTTTTTGTGTAAATTTTTTACTGTTTAATTATATAATTTTGTGATTTTCCTATAATTGATGTTGCATGTTTATTTTCTTTTATCTGTCTATAATTTCTTTCCTTTTTATCAATAATTTTTATTATTTAATTATAAAATTGTTTTGTTTTCCTATCATTAATGTTGCATGTTTCTTTTCATTTTCGTAACACGTTATCAGCACGAGTCTCTACCCAATTTCGAAAAGAAGTTATAATCCCATTATTTTTCAAAAATCAAAAATTATTTGTGTAATTTTCTCAACTCACTGTAAGTTTTACTTTAAGAAATTAGCACTTATCATATTTGTTTGTCTTTACGTTTTATGCTCATAATTTTAGTGATTTTTAATTACTTAAAAATTTTTTATGAGATTCACGTTACTCTATTGGTATATATTGTTATAAGATGCACGTCATGAGATTCACATTTAATTGATTAAAATATTTTGCTAAAAATGGTTTATAATAAAGCAACTTAATCATAGCTATATGTACCGTATATAAATCAACCTTGAATATATATGTCTATGTAGCATTTTTTCATTAGAATTTTGTATGCTAAGTTTTATTAAACATAAATAAACTAAGTCTTTTAAATATGACTAAACTCATGATTAATAAATAAAATAAAAAACAAAAAACAAAACCAATAGTATCACTTAAATAATAAAATGCACTATATTTATTTCCATTACTTTATTAAATTTTATCCATTCCCGTGCAGTAGTATGAGTTGCATACTAGTATATGATAATAGATAAAGCTGAGAGAAAATCTAATTAGATTTCAAATTGGAATTCAATTAGAGTCTAATTTTGCACCACGTGTCCTATCTAATTTAAGTTTTTAAATTTTTGTGTCAAGTGAATTAATTCAATGTAAAAATTGGATTTCAATTAAAGTTTAATTTTGTGACATGTGTCCCATCTAATCTAAATTTTTTAATTTTTGCACAAAATGAGTTAATTTAGTGTAAAAATCGAGGCGTCCAATATAAGTAAACCATTAAAAACATAATTTTTGAATGATTTTATATTTATGAGCCTTTTTTTTAGAACTAAAAACAATTCAAACTTATAAGTCATATATATATATATATATATATATATTAATAGATAAAACTGAGAGAAAATCTCATTCGATTTCAAATTGGAATTCAATTAGAGTCTAATTTTGCGTCACGTGTCTCATGTAATCAAAAAATTTTAAATTTTTGTAGCAAGTTAGTTAGTTCAGTGTAAAAATCGGATTTCAATTAGAATTTTATTTTACAGCATATGTCCCATCTAATCAAATTTTTATAATTTTTGTGCCAAATGAGTTAATTTAAAGTATAAAACAAGGAAGAGAGAGTTTGAATGATTTTATATTTATGAGCTTTTTTTATAAATAAAAACAATTCAAATTTATAAGTCGCCTCTCTCTCTCTCTCTCTCTCTCTCTCTCTCTCTCTCTCTCTCTCTCTCTCTCTCTCTCTCTCTCTCTCTCTCTATATATATATATATATATATAATGCTTAGAGAAAATCCAATTAGATTCTATAATTGAAGTCCAATTTTGTGCCATATGTCCTAAATTATTTATTTTTAGAGAGAGTTTTATTTCTTAATTTTGGAATCAAATGTAGGACCATATTATAAATATCTATTCAAGTGAGTTATTGTGTGCAAAAACCAAAGAGTCTAGAATTAATGAACATAAAAATATTTTAAAAATAGACAATTTACATTTTCTACCTAATAACATTCTTACAAGACTTTTTAAAGAGTTAAAAAAATATATAAGAATGACTATCAATAATATTTAAATTATATATGTAAAAATTATACTATATATCTTAATGTATATCTTTTAAGTATATCTATGCGTATGCATGGGTTACAAACTAGTTATATTAATAGACCCTCATCAAACAAATAAAAAAATTTGTATTAATAGACCAAAAACTACAAGATGAGAAGATTGATTTTACTTGATTACTTCGCCCTATTTACATTTTTTTTTCATTTTATATGAAACGTGAAAATGCTCTAATATTTTCTCCAAGAAATTAAACCAAAGAAATTATAGCATGATAAGCAAGAAATTGCCAAAATAAACTTGTTCTTAGTCTTCGATCTTATCTAAAGCTAAATTCAAGGAAAGACACTAATATAAGTTATAATTAGTAATTGAACAATGCTATGTCCACAACAAGTAAAAAAATAATTCGTTCCTTTTGTGTTCTATGTTTCTCTTACCATCATTTGTTGTACACATGAGTAATCAAATGGGCAAGATTAGTCATGATGGCCTCCTATTCTTGTGCTACCTTCCTATTGGAAAGGAAGGGATGCACTTGGTGGACGGTTAAGTTCTCTCATTTTTGGCACAAGTCTAACTGATGCCATAATCACTAGCAATTATAGACTGATTAGATTATGTCTTGTGCGATGTGCAGACAACTTTACAATTTCATTTGAAATCATTTTTATGTACATTAAGATCTACATATAATACTTATTTTGTTGTATATATTTATGTTTGCTTACAATATTGTTGAATACTTTAAAACTTGATTATCTTAATTCATATTTTATTTTTTAAAAAAAAAAAAAACAAATTGTATAACACTATAAGACTATAACGTATTATAACATATACAGTTAAAAGTAGATTTTATTTTTTTTAACTGATTAAATGATTTTGAAATTTATAAATAAGAATTTAAAGCATAAAATACTTTTATATCCTAAACTTACATAAATTTAAGCAAACTCCCAAAAACTTCCTCAACCACTCTTTCCTCACAACCAAATATGGAAACCTCAATCACAAACACTTAATTCATTATCTCAATGAAATTATGGAAATTATTTGTAAGTATCAAAATAAAGAGAACGTGATTAAACAAAAAGAAATTGGCTAAAAACACATTTGTCTATCAAAATTTAATTGTTTTTAGTTATGCTTCTATATCCTTCGAAATTGTCATCAATTTTTATTTTCATTACTATGGTTCATACCACACAAAATAGCAGTAAAAAAACCTACAAATTATGAGTTCTAATACAATTTTTTTTTTAAAGCTAATTTCATAAATAATCAATTAATTAGAATGTTTCTTTTTCTTTAGTTTCAAAACAAAATACATTTATGACTTTCCCAAACCAAAATCCCAAACACCTAAAGACTCAAAGTAAATCACAACCTTCACAAAATCCACAACGTCCGACTTCAACATCAAAATCGTAAGGTACTGTCACTAAATATAAAACAAAAGCCCCCTTCCTTGGTCATAGCCTACTCATACTAGTTGGAATCAAATGGTACCACAATCTTGGAGTTATGTAGGCATCGTTGAAAGGTTGAAGATAGATAACATCGTTTTTTGTCAGAGTGTATTTGAGATGGGATGACATGAAGGACTGTGGGCATATATATTGTGGCAAGCAAAAAGTAAGTCGAGATTATATCAGGTATAAACTTGCTACTTTTACTCACACAATTAATTTTTTAAGAGGTGGGATGCTTAATCAACCTTAAATACCCTTAACAAGATGAAAAGATTAAAGTGGATGTGTTTGAATTTATTCTAAGTGTAAGTTAATGATCTCAGATAAGAAACAATTTTGGAAAGCATATATTGAGTTCCTCGGTGAAAGTTCACTTGGTGTGTAAAACACTAGTGAATTTAGACACCCTTTTTCAAAATAACCAAGATAAGCTTATACTTAAACAATAGATGTGTGGAATGATAAGTATAAGCAATACCCAAATAAATAAACAACTCTAAACCATAATTAATCATAACACAACAGCAATTAAAAGGCAAGAGTAAGGGTTAGAGAGATGCAAATACAAAGATAACACTGGCATGTGTTATCAAAAAGGAAACAGAGGAACTTGGTGAAAAACCTCTCCGCTACCTTCCAAGTGGTGAAATTATCCACTAAAGAATAAAGTTGGGATACACGAATAGGAATAGACCCTCCAAGCCTAATCTACCCAATACACCTAAGCCCTCCAAACTTCTTGCTCCAACAAGGTTAAGCCTAACCGTATCTTCTTTCGCTTTTCAAATCTCGCAATAAACCCATTGCATCAACTAAATGAACTGGTCCTCTCTGAACTACTTCCTAAGAACCAAATAAACCCCTTATAGATTTGGGTATTGTGAGATAAGGATTTGGCTAATGAACCTCTCAAGGGTATGTCAATGGAAAGGGTGAGAGTAGAGGAATTTGGAGAATCAAATGTCTAAGGTTGTGGATGAGTCAATCTTATTTTTCTCTAGGGTTTTTTTCTCAAAATTCTCTCTTTAAGCTCTCTACATTTCGTGGGTATAAACGTATTTATAGAAGAGTATGAGAAGGAATGTGAAAAGTCATTTTTCTGCATAATAGGAAGTTCTGTCGACTTGACTCGCGATTAGGACTAGTAGCGAGTTTCAGTCGTGAAATAACTGACTGGCCAAACTGTACTTTTTGTCATATAATGCTCCAGCTATCATGACCCTTCAGCTTCCTGCATGCTTCACACGTGTAGCATTTCTGGCTAGTCACCACTCACAACCCACTAGCAAGATCCAGTCGTGAGAAACCTCTTCATTGCACACACACTTAAATTCTTCACACTTTTTCACCTAAATACAGTGTATCTAATTACTGAATTACAAGCAAATTTGGTACGGAATAAAGCCAACAAATTGTTGAATAAATTCAACCTTACAATCTTCCCCTTTGGCTATTCCGTGATAAAACCCTAAAATAAACTCTAGACTTACAATGTGAGTTGGGAATAGTTGACAAAACTCACTCACACCTAATTCTAGATTCTGTGAAGCTCTTGAACCATACGAACAAGTTTTCTTAAAAACAATATCACGAGAAATTCATTGTAAGCAGAAATCTTGAAATGCATATAAAGCAAGCACAATGCGATTAAGCAAATATGAATCTAACAATTAAACATGGCTTGACCAAACAAGAACAATCACTATCAATAGTGATTATAATGAACATTCACATGATGACATGCAAGCTAATAAGCTCAATGCAAAATATCATTTATATGTCCAACACTCAACCGATGCAAGAGCACTAAGGCAATTGTATCAAAGATACAAGATCTAACAAAAGCACAAGAGTGAAGTACTAAAGAAAATGTATAACATTAACTAAAAGTACTAAACTACATAAGCAAAGGTACAAAATAAAATATTGTCAAGTACACAACATAGGCCATAAAGTAAGAACATAAACTAGAAGTAGCATCAAAAACTAAATAGACTAGAAAATGTAAAGAGCATAGATTTATCTTATGAATGAAATTCTCTTAAAAAAGATCTTTTCCATATTTTTTGAACCTATAAAAACAGATCTGATTTTTCTGTTGTCAAAAACCATTTTCTTTTTTTTTTATTATCACAAAACAAATCTAATCTTTTACAAAGTTAAAACCATGTTTTTTTTTATTCTCAAAAACATATCTAAGTTTTTCTCTCCCAAAAACATTTTTTTTATTATTACAAAATAGATTTGGCATTTTGACAAACTAAAATAATTTTTGTAATCACAAAAACATATCTAAATTTTTTAAAACAAAGAAGAGGATTCATTCATAAATAAATTTGTGTGATTTAGTTTTGTTCATATATACAACATGTCATTCGTAGAATGCATAAATAGTACATTGGTCACAAATGTCTAGAAGACCAGACTCTGTCTAGGCGGAATGGGTGCATAACTCCTTCTCATTCCGTAACGTAGCCTCCAAATCTAGTTCTTTTAGATAGGTAGATCCATGCCTTGTCTTTATTTTAGGTAGCATGTAACTAGGACAAAAAGCCACGTAATTATTTGGTAGTTTGTAACTAGAACCCAGAACCTTGTAATTTTCAATTTTCTAACATGTATTTTTATTCAATCAATGAGAATGATAATATTCAGTCATGTATTTTATATTTATTTTTTCTTATTTTTTTGTATAAAAAATAAGTAGCAACTCCACACCACTTACGCAAAAAGAGAGGTGCCCTAAAAAACACTCTAAAAATCTCTCTGTTTTTTTAGAGCACCTAATTTCTTGGTCTCTCACAGGGCTTTTGACAAGCAAGCACGTCATCAAGTTTCTTTGAAACCACCCGTTCCACTTTGGCATTGGCTTGAATAACTTCAAGCTCAAGAAACTTTATCCTGGAATAGGCATTTGTTAGCTCTTCATTCAGCACCTCAACTTCGCATTTGGTCTCTTTATACCTCACAAGTATGCTCTTGTAATCCTATTCAGCTTTCTTCATTTCTCTGATGGCAGCCTTAGCCACTCTAGCATACTCTCCGGTCTTCTCAAGAAGAGAATTATAGGATTCTTGCAATCCTCTTGTTCCTTCATTTTCATTGTCGGATTCCTCTCCAACCCCAATAGACTCTACTTCGGTGTGCTCATCGAGCTCTTCCACTAGATTGCTCAAATCATCCAAAGAGTCCATGGGTGCAATAGTCACAAAGGTGTTGTAGTTTCCATCTCCATCACAACAATCTTTCGAATCTGAGTTGGGCTATCTAAGTCACTAAGGGTAGTAGCAAATACTTTACCCTTTGCCTTCAAATAAGTGGGGCATTCTTTCTTCACATGGCCATGCCTTTTGCACTCATAGCACATTACTGCTTGAGATGAAGAGGATTCTTTGGAGTCCTTCTTCTTGAAGTCCTTCTTATCCTTTTTGAAATTTGAGAATTTGACTTTCTTAAACATCTTTCCATCCTTCTTGAATTTTAAGAACTTACGGAAGTTCTTTGCATGGTACGCCACCTCCTTTTCAACCTTATCCTCATCCGAGGAATCTTGAGTTTTGACTCTCTCATTAATAGTCTTGAGAGCATGAGATTTGCTCTTCCTTTGTAATGGTAGAGATAGCTCATAAATTTGAAGAGAACCAATGAGTTCTTGAGTTTTGATCTCACCAAGATCTTTATTCTCTTCAATTGCAGTGACCTTGGCATGGAAGCTCTCCGGCAATGATCGTAGGATCTTCCTAACAACCTTAGAGTCCTCCTTCTTTTCACCCAAGTTAAATTTGCCAATCACCACTTCATTTAACTTCCCATAAAAGGAGTTGAACGACTCATCTTCGCTCATTTTTAGCTCTTCTAAGTGAGTGGTGAGCATTTATAACTTGGTGTCTTTCACTTTCTTGGTGCCTTCATATGTGGTCTCCAAGATTTGCCACGCTTCCTTGGCAATTGTCGTATGGGAGATCCTGTGGAATTCATCGGGTGAGACGCCACAAAAAAAAGCATTTAAAGTTTTACTATTAGCATTGGCCGTTGCAAAGGCTACCTTATCCCAAGTGGATTTGGCAACTTCCGACGTAGTCCATCCAGTCTCAACACTGTCCCATACACTCTCATCAATAGAGCACAAGAATGCACGTATACGCACTTTCCAAAAGGCGTAATTACTCCCATCGAAGAAAGGAGGTGCATTTAGGGATTGAGACCTATCCATCTAAGAGTTAAGGATCACACTTAGGAAATCCAGCAAAGTGCACCCGCTCTGATTTCAATTGAAAGTTCACTTGTTGTGTAAAACACAAGTGAATATTTAGACCCCCTTTTTCAAAATAACCAATACAAGCTTATACTCAAACAATGGATGTGCGAAATGATAAGTGCAAGCAATACCCAAATAAATAAACAACTCTAAACCATAATTAATCACAACACAACAACAATTAAAAGGCAAGAGTGAAGGTTAGAGAAATGCAAACACAAAGATAACATTGGCACGTGTTTTTGAAGAGGAAACAGAAGAACTCGGTGAAAAACCTCTCTGCCGCCACCAAGGGGTGAAAAGATCCACTAAAGAATAAAGTTGGGATACACGAATAGCAATAGACCCTCCAAGCCTAATTTACCCAATGCACCTAAGTCCTCCAAGCTTCTTGCTCCAACAAGGTTAAGCTTAATCGTGTCTTCTTTAGCTTTCCGGATCCCGCAATATGCCCATTGCACCATCCAAATGAATTGGTCCTCTTTGAACTGCTTCCTAAGAACCAAATAACCTCCTCACATATATGGGTATTGTGAGATAAGGATTTGGCTAATAAACCTTTTAAGCTTATGTCAATGGAGAGAGTGAGTGTAAAAGAATTTGGAGAATCAAATATCTAAGATTATAGATGAGTCAATCTTGTTGTTTTCTAGGGTTTCTCTCTCAAAATTCTCTCTGGAAGCTCTTTACATTTCATGGGTATAAGGGTATTTATAGAAAGGTATGAGAAGGAATTTGAAAAGTCATTTTTCTACATAACAAGGGATTCTCGCGACTGGAACTAGTAGTGAGTTTCAATTGTGCAATAACTGACTGGCCAAAATGTACTTTTTGTCTTGTAATGCTCCAGTTGTCATGACCCTTTAACTTCCTACATGCTTCACACGTGTGGCATTTCTGGCGAGTCACCACTCGCGAGATCTAGTCGTGAGAAACTTCTTGATTGCACACACACTTAAATTCTTCACACTCTCTCACACACAACACTTACATAATTCACAACTAAATACAGGGTATCTAATTGCTGAATTACGAGCAAATTTGGCACAGAATAAAGCCAAAAAATGGTTGAATAAATTCAAACCTTACACTCGAGTTTAGTTCGAAATAGCAATTACAAATGATTTTCAAGTCTCCAAAAGTTCCTCCCTTCCTCCATGTCCCTTAGAACGCAGAGGGTTCTGGGATGGAATGGACTTACGCTTAGGTGCCATAGACACTACTAACGCAACCATAGAGAGGGGGAAAGAAGAAAAGACACACAGAAAAGTTCCAAACAGTTCAATATAGATAGAATATATTGAAAAGAAAGAACGTATGTATGAAAATGCATGAACATGTGACATGCAACATAAAAACATCATGGGCTTAGCCCAATCCAAACCTACTAACACACAACAGGTAGGTACACATCTAAATGCATGAAAATACAATTAGAATGCTAATGTGATGCAATGCAAGTGGTTTTGAAGATCAAATCTATAAAGCCAACCCAAGAATTGCATGAAAACCCCAACAATTTTGAAAACTCCCAAAAATTTTCAAAAAACACAAACCTAGGGTTTTAAAACCATGAAATGCATGAATATGAGGGATGAGAAGCTTACCAAGTGATGAAGATTGCGAAGAACACTTGAGAAAGCCTTGGGAAAAGGTTTGGAGGGAGAGAGATGTGTTTTGGAAGAGAGAAAAGGTACTTTGAGCGAGAGAGGTCGAGCAAAATGAGAAGAAAATCACAAAGAACCAACTTATACACCTTCAGTAATTCTCGACAGATGAAGCTATCGGGAGGTATCGAGGTATCTGTCGAGGACATGTGTCGAGAAAAACACGTCGACAGAAGAAGCTATCGAGATCATGTATCGAGGCAGATGAATCAAACAAGAAGGAACCTCGATCGATAGCCAAAAGCTATCGAGAAGCTATCGAGCAGACAGAAAGTTTCTCGATCGATCCAGCAGGTGTCGAGGTATCTATCGAGACTGCGATAAGAAAGAGTCTAAGAAGCTCGACAGATAGTTATGTGTCGAGAGGTATCGAGGAGGTGTCGAGATGCCTTTAAAAACAGTTTTTCAAAAGAAGAAAAACACAGACATGAATGCAATCATGCATGCAACTCAACTAAAGATACAATCAACACATTAAGCTCTCAAACACATCTCTCAACAAGAGAAATAAGCACATGTATCTCAAAATACGCACACACACACTAAACAAGTCTAACTAATTTTATATTTCAAAAACAAGTCCAGACAGTTTAGTGAGCATACATTAACGCATGTAAACCTTGTAATGGTCAAATCACATTGTACCTGCACATATATTAAGAATAGCAAATAGTATTCCGTGTCGTGTGTGAAAACATCGCAAGATTGCATAAGTGTCTCAATGTTATGACGATTTGAGATATGAGAAAATCACTTTAACTCACACACAATCATAACCGTTTGATGGGGACTATCACCTTCGAGGTACATGGGGGTTCTAACAGAACTAGCAGATTCCAAACCAAACTTTTTCACAAGATTCTTAGCATATTTAGATTGAGAGATGAATATACCTGAATCTTGTTGAAGAATCTGCAGTCCAAGGAAGTGAGACAGCTCTCCAATCATGCTCATCTCGAACTCTGCTTGCATGAGTTTTGAGAATTCTTGAGCAAGCTCATCCTTAGTTGATCCAAAGATGATATCATCAACATAGACTTGAGCAACCACTATCAAGGTACCACAAGCACGTGTCCATCACTTTAAAGACGGACTTCATCATGAAACACACTTCGTGCTTAGATGACAAATTGGTAGGAATGGTATCTTCTCTCATTTGCCTTTTTCGAACTAGGCCTTTAACTTTAACTCTGTTCAGACAAACTCCTTTACACATTGTGAATTTGAGACAGTCTAGTTTCTGCTTGTACAAACTGAGATTCTTTTCAATAATCGTCACAGAAGAAATGAAATAACTTTTAGACTTGTAGTTTCTGAGACACTCAAGGAAAAGAGATTAGAAAAACAAGATGTATTTGATATCACAGATCTCTTCAATTAAGAGACTGTCCTTTATCCATGACAGCAGGGGTCAAATGGATCACACACAATGGATTAAACCCTAATCAGAGTGTGCTTGCTCTGATACCACTTGCCAAGCCACAAACGCGTTGACCCCTTGTGATAACTTAAATTAATTAATTAGCCTAGTTATTAATTAATCAAATTAATCATGCAATATCACGTGGTAGCACAAGCAAATCACCGAAACTAAGTTATGCAGCGGAAAATAAATAACACGATGATTTGTTCATGAATGGGGAAAACCTTACGGCAAAAACCCCACCGGGTGATTTAAGGTCACCACTCCCGAAACTCCACTATTATCACAACAAGCAGTTACAAGCAAGGAATCCCAAGTACCTTACCAACCTACAGTTGAACTCTTACCCCAATACCCAGTTGGACTTGTTCTGTAGTGACAGCTTCTCCTTTTCAATGCACGGCTCCCAAGTACGTGACTAACCAGATGCGCGGATCCCAGTACGCGACTTCAAATACCAACTAGAGAGAGTGAGTTGTTGGCTGCAAAGTTCTTCAAATCATCAGAGATGAACTAGGGCACGAACTTTGTCTTTCAGATCACAAATTGCATGAACAAGAGGTTCTGAATGAATGTGCAACTTGCATCACTATTGACGGCCCTTAAAATAATCCTTTTATATGTCTAGGGTTAGGAGAAAAGAAGTCCCAAAAACACACTCACGGATTGGACTTGAAACAAAACTGAAAATCTGTTTTCTTTAATTCTCGACAGATAGAGGTGTCGAGAGGTGTAGAGAAGCTGTCGAGGCTCGGGGCAAAACAGCTTCTTAAGGCTCGATAGATACATGTGTCGAGGTATGTGTCGAGTTTTAAAAACTGGCACTTCCTTTCTTGTTTCTTGGACAGACTTTGACGGCTTCAACACTTAATCTTGAACCCAAGTTTCTTGAAGTGTTTAACACATCCTAAATCTACCCAATTACAAGTAAAGTACGTTTTGTCAAAGGATAAGCCAATTACATAAAATAGCGACATATGTTTACAAACTTGAACTACATATGTCCTAACACTCCAAGTGCTTCTTAGCTTTATATAATCAGTTACGATGTATCTGAGCCCTACATTTAGAAGGTTAGGGTTAAATTTCTCTAATACTTGTCCCATTAAGACCTTACTAGAAGGCTTCCATACTGAGGTATGAGCTAGGTTGACACTGTTCATAGGTCATTTCCTCATTAATGCAGCTAGATAAGTGATTGCAGAGTATTGAATGTGGAGGTGATGGATGCTTTATCCATTCTCTTTCCTTTCTTTCTAGCTTGGTAACAATTTTTCTCTTCGCCCTCGGTTTGCACCCGACAACCTTTAGCCTTGGTTCTTGGTTTCCTGAGGGCATGTTGGCATCCTTGAAGTCCTCAGGCGTTGTGGTCTTTCTACACTTGCATAAGGTCGCTTGTATTTTCTCGAGGACATTCTGTCGATGCTAACCTAGGTTCGTACTCCTGGCATTATCCTTAATTCATCTATCTTTATTCTCGGATCCTCATCTCCCTATATATATAAAGAGAATGCGTTTAAACAAAGAGAAATTGGCTAAAAACACATCCATTTATCAAAATTTAATTGTTTTTAGTTAGGCTTCCGAATCCTTAAAAAAAAAAAAAAAAAAAAAAAAAAACTGGGAAAACTTTGAAATCATCATCAATTTTTATTTTTATTATTATGGCTCATACCACACAAAATAGTAGTAAAAAAAAAAAAAAAAAAAAAACAACAACAACAACAAATTATGAGTTCTAATACAATTTTTTCTTTAAAAAAAAAAGCTAATTTAAAAAATAATCAATTCATTAGAAATTTTTTTTTCTATAGTTCTATAATAAAATACATTTATGACTTTCCCAAACCAAAATCCCAAACACCTAAGGACTCAAAGTAAATCACAACTTTCACAAAGTTCACAACATTTGACTTTAACATCAAAATTGCAATCTACTGTCACTCACTGAATAAGAAAAGCAAGCTCCCCTCCTTGGTCATAGCCTACTCATATGGATTAGAATCAAATGGTACTACAATCTTGGAGTCATGTAGGTATAGTTGAAAGGTTGAAGGTAAATGATATCATTTTTTGTCTGAGTGAATTTGAAATGGGATGGCATGAAGTACTGTGGGCATATATATATATATATATATAAAGGAGTAGAAGTGAAAAGGGTGAACGAAAACGCAAAGAGTTTTTTGTGTGTAAGAGAAAAAATATGTTAGGACATATGTGATTCACTTGTTAAGAAAATATGTCGTTCTTTTATGTAATTGGCTAAGACTTTGACAAAACGCATTTTACTTGTATTTGGATAGATCTAGGATGTGTTTAATGTATCAAGAAACCTTGTTTCAAGATCAAGTGTTAAAGTCATGCAAGTCTATCCAAGAAACAAGTTGAAGAAGTGCCTGTCATTAAAGCTCGACAGCTGGCTCGATAGCTTCATCTATCAAGCTTTAATAACCTGTTCCAACCCCTAGGCTCGACAGCTGCTCAACAGCATCTCGTCACCTCTAGCTGTCGAGGTTTAAGAAAAACAGTTTTTCAGATTTATTTTGATTCCAATATGTGGATATGTCTTTGGGCCTTCTTTTCTCATAATTCTAAACACATAAAATGATTATTTTAAGGGCTGTCAGAGTAGACACAAGTTGTACAAGCATTGAGCAAAGTCTGTTCAAGCAATTTGTGACCAGAGGCAAAGTTTGTCCTAGTTCATCTCTTTATGAAGAAGCTGCTGTGTCTTTGCACCATAGGGTTTTGTAACCAAGCATCTTCTTGTTCTTCATTGTGAGGATGAACTAAAGAACTTTGCAGGCAATATCTTTCTCAAGTTGGTGATTGAAGTCACGTAATGTGATCTGCGCAATTGGTTAGTCACGTATTAGGAGCCGTGCATTGAAAATGAGAGATTGTCACTACAGAACAAGTATAATTAGGTATTGGGGTAAGGGTTCAACTGTAGGTTGGTATAAGGTATTGGGATTCCTTTACTTGTAACCACTTGTTGTTATAATAGTGGATTCTCAGGAGTGGTGACCTTAAAATCACCCGGTGAGATTTTTACCTCGGAGGTTTTCCCATTCGTAAACAAATCATGTATCAAATTTATTTTCCACTGCAATTAGGTTATTCGTGATTTGTTTGTGTTACCACGCGTTTGCATGTTAAATTAGTTAATTAATTAATCCATCACAAGGGGTCAATATGTTTTTAGCCTATCAAGTGGTATCAAAGCAGACACACTCTAATTAGATTTTAATCTCTGTTTGTGATCCATTGACCCCTGTTTGTCATGGATAGAGGAAAATCTCTTATTATCCCTCCTTTATATGATGGGACTAACTATGCATACTAGAAAGTATGCATGAGAGCTTTTTTGCATTCTCTAGATGAGAAGGTGTGGCAAGCTGTAGAGATTGGCTGAACCAAGCCAAAGGAAGCGCCGGTCGATTGGGATGAGGCTAAGATCAAGGTGGCAAACTTCAACAGCAAGGCATTACATGCATTGTTCAGTGTAGTCACAAATGAGGAATTCAAGAAGATATCCTCTACTAAAACTGTAAAGGAAGCATAGACCATCCTCTAGACAACCTATGAGAGAACAAAGGCTGTCAAGGATTCGAAACTACAAAGGCTTACTACAAGCTTCAAAGAGATAAAGATGGAGGAGAATGAGTCATTTGATGAGTTCTATGCTAAACTCAAGGACATAGTGAACTCTGCCTTTAATCTTGGAGAAACTATCCTAGAACCCAAGATTGTGAGAAAAGTGCTCAGATCTTTGCCCGAAAGATTCCATGCCAAGATCACTGCAATTGAGGAATCAAATGATATTGATAAAATTCCTTTGACAGAGTTAGTTGGAAATCTACAGACCTATGAGTTGGGTTTGTCTAGAATCGGAAAGACGAGTAAGAGCAAGAATATGGCACTAAAGGCCAAGATCAGTGAGACAAAAGAGTCTTCAGACAATGGAGATTCTAAGATGAAGTCTTACATGACCAAGCAATTCAAGAAGTTTATGAAGAATGCCAATGGAAAAGGCTTCAACAAGGACCGTAGGCAATTTAGTTTTTCTCAGTTCAAGGGTAAGACAAAGGGAAAAAGGATGCTAAGGATGGCGGTCAGTACACTGTTCCTACAGGACCTAAGTCCTTTGGGTGCCAAGGCTTCGGACACATGAAACAGGAGTGCTCAACATATCTCAAGACAATTGGGAAAAGCAAGGCACTTGCTATTACGCTAAGTGACACCAAGCCTACAGATGATTCTAGCAATGAGGATGACAGAATCTTAAATGCCTTCACTGCCACAGTTAATCTTACTGAAGGGATTGTTGAAGATGTGGATGAAGAAGAGGAATTGGTAGAATCCAAGTTTGAGAAGATGGATGATCAAGATGACATTCACACAGCCTATGCTAAGCTATATAAGGTCTCAGAAAAGCACGAGAAGCTGTATAGGTTAACCACCAAGAAGCTTAGCGATGTGGAGCTTAAACGTGAAGAGCTTTCTACAAAGTTTGATGAAGCAAATCAAACTATTGGAGCACTGAGGTTTGAAAATAACTTCTTGACTAAGAAGACTAAGAAGCTTGAGGCAAAACTATTTCAAGTCAGAGTTCAGCTGGAAAGGACTTCATGTGCTAAGCTCGATGAGATGCTCAATTTTCAAAAATCTACTTCAAATCGAACAGGTTTAGGATATGATTTCTCTTCCTCTAATATTACTTCTTCTAGTGCTACTTTTTTATCCCTTCTAGCAATAATGTTGAAATTGAGAACACTAATGTTAAAACTGAATTAGCTAGTGAGAACACAGACAATGGCAAATCTATCTTAGGAGCACCACCTAAGCAAGATAAGAAGGAAGTTAAAAAACCTATGGCTAAGAAGGCTAGCTCTCAAAGGAATAAACAAAAGAAGCAGCATCTCTATTATCATTGTGGAGCAGCTAGTCATACTCGACCAAATTGCTATAAGTAGTTAGCCACTCAAAATTGCAACAGCATGTTGGCGTCGGGAAACCAGAATCAGTTTTCGTCCTCGTTTACTCCTCTTGAAGATCTTCTCAAAGCCCTCATGTTCCTTTTGAACTTGAAAGGTATCAATTTTTCCTCCTCACCGCCGATCCAAGGGTTTACGAAAAGGAAAGGTTCTTCTAAGGTGTGGAAGGAAAATGGTTCCAAGTGATTTAGCCACTTTTTCTCTCCCTCCATCTGTTTTTAGTTTTGCATTTCTTGTGTGTTTTAATTTAATGTTTTGAGTCAATCTAGTTTTATGCATTGCTTTGTTTTGTTTTGCATTGCATGTTTTTGGTTGTTAGTTTTTCAATTTTAGTTACTTTATTTTTGTTTTAAAAATAAAAATAAAAAAATTCAAAAATTCAAAAAAAATATAAAAATAGTGTGTGTTTGTGTACATCGGTTCTTGTGAACCTTAAAATGGCCATTGAAACAAAGTTTTCTAAACTTTGTATTAGTTGTAGCTTAGATGAGCATTCTTATGCACAACTAAGCAAGTGAGCTTTGTGGCTCTTTGTATGTGATGAGTAAGGTTAAGTGATCTCTTGTACTTAACACTCAAATCACTCTTTTTGATGGGAAAGACTAGAAAATCCTAAAAGAAATGCATAAATTACCATCTCACCACTGTTACCCGTCAATCATGATATGACATCTGTATACTTCGGCATAGCAAAAGTGCAATGTCAATCACATCTGTATTCTTCGACATAGCAAAAGTGCAATGTCAAAAATGTTAACATAATTGGGTATTTCTTTTTCTCTCCTTTGTATACCCATGCATGGTTTGCTTAATAAAAAGAATATATGCAAAGAAATAAAAGCAAAAAGAACAAAATGCTTTAAAATATGATTGCAAACGTGTTTTCTAGGAGATGTGGGAGTTATAGGGTGTACCTCGAAGGTAATAGTCTTCATCAAATAGTTATGATTGTGTGTGAGTTAATACTTGTACAATCTTGTGATGTTTTTTCATACACAATATGCAATATTCTTTGCTACTTTAATACACGTGCAGGTACAATGTAATTTGGCCCATCACAAAGTTTACATGTGTTGATGTATGCTCATTAAACTGTCTTAACTTGTTTTTGAAAAATAAAATTGGTTATACTTGTTTAGTGTGTGTGTGAGTTTTTGGGAGCTAAATGTTTAACTTTTTGATTAATTGAAAGGTTAAAATGTTGGTTGGATCATTGGCTGAGTTGCATGTTTGATTGCATTCATATCTGTGTTTTTCTCCTCTTTGAAATACTATTTTTTTAAGCCATCTCGACACCTTCTCGACACCTCTCAATACCTGGCTTATCTTTCAAGCTCATCAGTTGCATCTTATCGTAATCCCGACACCTCTCAATGGCTAGGTGGATCGATCAAGAAATCTCCTGATCTCTCGATATCTTCTCAACAACTGGTGGATCAATCGAGCTTTTCTTTTTCGTGTCTGATGTTTTGTTCCTCAACACTTCCTCGACAGCTGCATCTGACAAAGCTTGAGTTCTTGACACCTACCTCGACACCTGTCTCGATACCTCTCGACACCTCTATCTGTTGAGATTTACTGAGGTTCTATATAAAGGTTCTCACGCGATTTGGACTTCATTCTCTCGATCTCTCTCGATCTGTCCGTGCCTATTCATCTCCCAAACACTCTATTCTCTCTCAAAACCTTCAACCCACATGATTTTCGGCCTCTCTTGCTTCAAATCACTTGGTATGATCTCTCTTTCTTTCTTTCTTCATAATCTTTTCATGCATTCATACCTAAGTTTTGAGTTTTTTGAAAAATTTTGGGGTTTTTCAAAATTGTTGAGTTTTGTAAAATTTTTGGTAAGGATTTTTACCAAACTAAATTTCAAATCTCATGCATTGCATTCCATGAGCATTATAACTGTATTATCATGCATTTAGATGTGTGCACTTTAACTGTATGCTGATAGGATTGGATTGGGCTGAATCCATGATGTCTTTTTAATTGCATGTCACATGTTTATTTATTTTTCATGCATATGTTCTTTCCTTTCAATATACTTGTTATATTTGAAATGTGTTGGGACTTTTCTGAGTGTTTCTTCCTTCCCCCTCTCTCTCTCTAGCTTACATTAGTGTGTCAATGGCACCAAAACGTAAGTATGCTCCATCCCAGAACCCTCTGCTTTCTGGGGCCTTTTCGTCCTCTGATCCTACTCCTTCTTCTGTTCGGTTCCGCGATGAGAAAGCCCAAAAGGACTTCTCGGAGAACTTCTCTAAACGAGGTGTTCATTCGGAACGCTAAGTTATTTCGTTGGATTTCATCGACACTGACCTTCACAATGCCATTCACAGACGGGAATGCGAGTCACTGTGTGATGTCTTGGTCACATGTCCTTCCGTGCTAATCCAGGAGTTCTACTCCAACATGCATGAAACTGATACTTTAGTACCTCTCTTTCATACTCGTGTTCGAGGTACGCACATAATAGTCACACCAGAGTTGATAGCCGATATGCTTCGTGTTCTGAAGGTTGCGCATCCTGACTACCCCGGTTGTGAACGTCTACGAATTGTGTCCAAAGACGAGATGATCTCTACTTTTTGTGAGCACCCAGCTGATTAGGGTGAGCATTAGTCTACATCATGTCGACCTTTTGCTAAAGGTCCTCGTTTCTTGAACATGGTGATAACTTTTGTGTTGTATCCTCTCTCTCACTACAACTCCATTACAGAGTCTCATTTTCGTTTTTCTGTTGTCCCTTCTTGAGGATCTTTCTATAGATTTTTTTTCACATTTTATTCTTTCTATCATAGATATATATAAGGATACGGCAACCCGTGATGAGCTCATCTTTCCTTCTGCTATCACACAGATTTTATGCCATTTTTTTGTTCCTTTTCCCTCATTCGACCAATTCTCCTTTTTGTGTGCCATTGACTACGCTACCGTTGAACGGAGTGCGCCACAGTTTCGTTCAACGCGGTCCGATTCGGCAGCTCCTCCCACTCCTTCGGCTCCTTCTACCTCCGCTCCCTCTTCTTCAGCGGGAGGTGTGACTTTGGATGCGATCATGGCATAGGTTCAGTGCATGGATGCTTGTCTTGATACACTTTCTACGGAGTTGTATCAGGTGAACACCTGTGTTGGCCATATTGCTAGATGGCAGGCTCGCCTTGGTGGTTTTGTGGAGTCTCCCTCTCCTCCTCCCGAGGCATCCGAGACACCTGATGATGGTTCCAGCGATGATGATGATGAGGATGGAGATGCTAGCTCTTCCAGTTCTGACAAGATGTCTACTTGACACTCTTACCCTTTGTCACTCATGACAAAAATGGGGAGTAGTTTTGGATATGAGAGTAGTCATTCTTAGGGGGAGAGTTAGGATAAAGGGATTTTTTGATAGGGGGAGAGTTTGTTTGTTTTTAAGGGATGTAGTGACGATTACATGTATCTTTTCTTTTCTTTTCTTTCTTGTTGAAGATACATTGCTCTTATACCTAGGTCTTGTGACCGATTTTACATACATGATGCTTATCTTAGATATATATATATATATATATATATATATATATATATATATATGTGTGTGTGTGTGTGTGTGTGTGTGTGTGATGATGTATGTTTTATTTCACCTATCCTTACATGTGTTGTTTCTTTTCTTTCTTTATACACATACTTCTTATTTTTGTATGCAATCTGTTATTTCTGCTTCACACAAAGATGCCTTGATGTGTTTGGCTTAAAGTATTTCAAAAATACAAGTTGTCAAAATCTTCTTGCCATAAACTCTCTTCTTGTAAAGTTTTTCAAGAGTTTGTGTTAGGATAGATTTTATTGTATTCAACAAGTGAGTATGAGTGGAGTGCTTTATGACTTCTCTCATATGTTCATTTGTTTGTTGTGATTTTGTCACGAATTGCCAAAGTGAGAGATTGTTAGGACATATGTGGTTCACTTGTTAAGAACATATGTCGTTCTTTTATATAATTGTCTAATCCTTTAACAAAAAGCACTTTACTTGTATTTGGATAAATCTAGGATGTGTTTAATGCGTCAAGAAACCTTGTTTCAAGATCAAGTGTTAAAGTCATGCAAGTCTGTCTAAGAAACAAATTGAAGAAGTGCCTGTCATTAAAGCTTGACGACTGGCTCAACAGCTTCATCTATCGAGCTTTAATAAGCTATTCCAGCCCCGAGGCTCGACAGCTGCTCAATAGAATCTCAACACCTCTAGCTGTCGAGGTTTAAGAAAAACAGTTTTTCAGATCTGTTTTGATTCCAATCCATGTATATGTTTTTGGGTCTTCTTTTCTCATAACCCTAGATATATAAAAAGATCATTTTAAGGGTCGTCAAAGTAAACACAAGTTGCACAAGTATTGACCAAATTCTGTTCAAGCAATTTGTGACTAGGGACAAAGTTTGCCCTAGTTAATATCTTTGGAAAGAAGCTATTGTGTCTTTGCACCATAGGGTTTTGTAACCAAGCATCTTCTTATTCTTCATTGTGAGGATGAACTGAAGAACTTTACAGCCAACATCTTTCTCAAGTTGGTGATTGAAGTCGCGTACTGAGATCCGCGCAATTGGTTAGTTACGTACTAAGAGCCATGCATTGAAAATGAGAGATTGTGACTATAGAACAAGTCCAATTGGGTATTAGGGTAAGGGTTTAATTGTATGTTGGTATAAGGTACTGGGATTCTTTTACTTGTAATCACTTGTTATGATAATAGTGGATTCTCGAAAGTGGTGACCTTAAAATCACCCGGTGGAATTTTTGCCTTATAGGCTTTTCCCATTTGTAAACAAATCACGTATCAAATTTATTTTCCGCTGCAATTAGGTTATTCGTGATTTGTTTGTGTTACCACACATTTGCATGTTAAATTGGTTAATTAATTAAACTTGACTAATTAATTAATTAATTAATCCATCACAAGGGGTCAATACGTTTTTGGCCTTGTCCATCTGGGTTATAGCAGGTTTTTATGCAACTCATTACTTGACGATTAAAAAAACCATCCACGTGTATTTATCATTATATGACATTTTTAATGAGTTATGTGACTTACTTAAATAATATATGTGGATTTTTTTTTAACCACCATGTAATGAGTTGCATAAAAATTTATGCAATCCAAGTTGGATAAAAGCCTCGCTAAAAAATATTATTTAATGCTAACAACCTAAAGATGCTAACAACCTAAAGAGAAATGCTATGTTTACAATATTTTCACAACAAATTCTTGGTAGCAAGTTGTTACTTGTTACCACTGGGCAAAAATGTGATTTCAATGGTAAATTCAAATTAAAAATCTGTAACAACTTGCCATCTAGAATTTATTGTGAAAGTATTATGAAAATATTGTGAATATAACACTTCTCTATTATTACGTGTTAGAATATTTCAAATTAAAAAAAAAAAAAAAAAAAAAAAAAAAAAACTCCCATGACCAAATCCTGATAATAGTTAGTTGAAGTTTTTTCTTTTTTTATTATTAGGAGATTTTTTTTTTTTTTTTTTTTTTTTTTTGTGGGGTGGGGGGGGGGGGGGTTAGACATTATTCCTGATCACCAAATCATGATAGGGGTTTAATCAAAAGGGAATATTTTCAAATTTTAAAAAATTTTACTTTAAAATGAAGAAATAACATAAGTTGTAACTTGTAAACTTATCAGGGATTTAGTAAGGGCTGTATTCTCTTTACTATGATAGTAATAAATTAATAATTTTTCAACGATCAAGTGAAATCTTTGATGCACTTGTCATTGAGAATTTGAGGTGAATCAACCATCCTTGTTCAATATTAATCATGTGGATGAAATAAGATTCTAGGTCAAATATTTAAACTTTCTAAAAAAGGGGTCAAATACTAAAAATCATTAGACTTTTTTTTTTTTTTTAATTAATAAGCAAATCTTATCAACGAGTAAAAATTAAGAAAAATGAGAAAATAGATCAACTGAACTGCCAACAAGGGACAACAAAACCAAATTCCCACCCACAAATACAATACACCCCTACCCAATATAGGCGACACCAGAATACAGGCGAAAACGGGCAAATGCCCATTTCGCTCAAAAAAAATGAACAAATGTCCCATTTTCCAAACTAATTAAGGAAATGCCCTTCTTTTGAAACTCAATTTTCTCAAAATCGAGTTTCAAAAAAAAAAAATTATGAAGCCCTATAACGATGTTTTAGGGAGCCTATAGTGATGTTTTAAGAACCTATAGCGGCGTTTTGTAACTCGACTTATATGAAATCGAGTTACATGCTAGTTTTTCTCTTATTTTTTTTTTTTACCTATAACTAGATTTCATGGAAGTCAAGTTACAAAATGTTACTACAGGATCCTTAAAACGTCACTATAAGCTCCTTAAAACGTCGCTATAGGGCTTAACTCGATTTTGAGAAAATCGAATTTCAAAAGAGGAGCCTTTCACTAATTAGTTTGGAAAGAGGCCAACATGTTGATTTTTTTTCATGGAAAGGGCAAAACCCGATTTTGGCCCCAGAATACCACAATTAGCAAATTAACTAGTAACTACCCCTACCCAAAAAACTCAACGAAGTCAAAATTTAAGGAACGATTCTCATCTGTTTACACAAATTTCTCAAATATCCTACTCATGAAAGGACAAAAATATATACAATTCCTTAAATTACTCAGTTAAATTAAGTTTAATTATATAACAACATTGACCAAGTATTAAAGTATATATCTGAATTTTTTTGAAACGATAGAATCACATAACTTAATTAACTGTTTTATTTATTTAATACTGAATTGAGTAATATACATTTGAAACATCAAACATCTAATAAATGACACCTAAAAAGTGATACCTAACTTTTAACTAAAGTCTCTTTATTTTTTCCTTGAACCCCAGCATGATCACCTAAAAAGTGGCATCTAAGATTCAAAAGCAAGTTAAGTAATTCTCTCTATCAAAATCTTCCTTTAAAAAAAAAAAAAAAAAAAAATCTCTCTATCAAATTAAAAAAGAGTGAATTAATTATTTATATATAAAAAAAGTAAATTAATTCCTCTACGAAAAAAATGGAAACCGAATACGTGTATTTCTATGTATGACCATCCCATAGATAGATGTGACGCAGATATCCTTCCAAAGTTATCCCCCACAACTCTATAAATTCCCTCTTAAATCTTCTACAATGAAAATCAATCTTAAACATTCTCTTCAACCTTCAGTCTTCTCAAAACATGGGGCTGTCACTAAAGTTCAAAACCAATGTACGTTTTCTCCGAACTCCTAGGTTTTCTTGCTTTGTGTTTCGGTTTTAATATAATACTTTCTTGGTTTTGTACTTGAGAAATGCCATCCACAGTATTTTCACAATACTTTTACAAGAAATCATTAGTGGTATCTTATTATTGGTTGTTATTATGTGGGCAAAAAAAAGTAATATTAGTGACGAATTTAAATTAAAAACAATAACAACTTACTATATGATTTGTTGAAAGTATTGTGAAAATTATGTGGTCGTAACACTTTTTTTATAAAATTGTTCTTTTATGATTTTTTAAAAAAAAGAAAAATGCTAATCCACAACATTTTCACAACAAATATTAAATGACAAATTGATACTTATTGTTACTAGTGAGTAAAAAAATAATTTCAATGTTGAGGTTTACATTAAAACTTATAACAACCTACTATTAAAGATTTGTTGTGAAAGTGTTATGGATTGTAGCATTTCTTCTTTCTTCTTGTTAAAGGGAAATAAAAGTTGACGCGATAATTGTGCAGGTTCTCTCCGCGATTGTTATCTTGGGAATATTAAGTTTAAGAGTCGCAGAATGCAGTTTACTTGCTGAAAAATTAGTGTATCAGGCAATAAATTGTCGAAAGCATACTGCATTTTTGACTGATTTTGGAGCAGTTGGTGATGGAAAAACATTAAACACAAAGATTTTTAATTCTGCAATTCGTAATCTAAGCAGATATGCATCAGATGGTGGGGCACAACTTATTGTACCTCCTGGAAAATGGTTAACTGGAAGCTTTAATCTCACCAGCCATTTCACCCTTTTTCTTGAAAAGGGTGCTGTTATTCTTGGAACGAAGGTATAAAGTTTGTTGTTTTTTAACAGTTTAATCATCTTTTTAGATGAAAAAAGTTTGTTTGCAAACTTGTTTTGAGAAAAATAATCAAAAGAAAATAAGTTATTTCAAACACACTAATAGTTGAGGGGGCCCTATTTACATTTTTACTTTTACATGAAATTTGAAAATGTCCTCACATTTTGGCCATGAAATTAAACCAAAGCCATTATAGCATAATAATTGGTAAGCAAGGAACTGTTAACATGAACCTGTCATAAATGGTATATTGGCCGTTATTTATTCCGAAGCTATAAACAAGGGAATGGTATTGGCCGTTAGTTGATCCAAAGCTAAAAACAAGAGAAGATACTAACTTAAGTTATTATTTGTAGTTGACAAGAGCCTTGTAGCTCAACTATTTAATACTTCTTTGTATTTTTAACAAAGACATCTAGGTGTCAAATCTTCATTTTCTGTTGTAACTAACAAATTATATATATATAACTAACAAATATTTTGTTTGTAATTACCACAAATAGACTTTGGATATACACTTCTATAAAAAAAAGTGAAACTATTTTCTTTGATTACATGTTTCTCTGACCATCATTTGCTATACACGTGCGTGATCAAATGGATAGGATGAGTCACAATGGCCTCCTCTTCCTGTGTTGCCTTCTTATGGAAGAGGAAGGGATGCACCTGGTGGAAGGTTAAGCGCTCTCATTTTTGGTACAAATCTGACTGATGTCATAATCACAGGTAATTATATATTAATCAAAACTCTTTTTTTTTTTAACAATTATTTTTGGCTTTAACAATGTCTAATGGATAACATTGGTAATGGCATTATATTAGGTAACAATGGCACAATTGATGGCCAAGGTTCTATTTGGTGGGACAAATTCCGCGCTGGGAATTTGACGCTAACACGGCCATACATGATTGAGATCATGTACTCCAATCAAATCCAAATATCTAATCTCACTCTACTTAACTCTCCATCGTGGTTTGTCCATCCCATTTACAGCAGTGATATACTAATCACAGGGCTCACAATCCTTGCATCAATTTATTCTGCTAATACCGATGGGGTAGACCCAGGTATGTTTGGCACTTGTCCTAATTGCTTTAATTAATATGAGGTTGAAAGGTTAATTACTTATTCCCTTGCCATTCCCCTGTTTTAAGGAGTCATGATAGAAACACAACTTTTTTTTACCATATTTTTCACAACTTGCCGAGGAAACAACTTACGATTGATCAATATATGATCATTTTCACATGACATCATTGACACATGTTTTATTACGCATCAATCATACAATGTCACCTCAAAAATTTCATAAAAACGAGTAGAACAAAGTTAGAATAGAATTTTGTTAGCCCCTCCCTCAATTTCTCGCTTTTGAAAAAGGAATCTAAACACAATTTTTTGGGCTAATTTTGTTTGTCTGGTGAAATGTAATAGCCATAGAGTCAAAAGAGTGGCTTTGCAGTTAAAGAGTAAAATTATGAGTGATTTTACAATTAATATATCATCATTTTCACGTGACATCGATCATTGACACAATTTACCATTGCTGAGTCTATGTTCCCGTTTTGTTTCCAGATTCATGCTCAAACGTTCGTATCGAGGACTGCTACATAGTCTCAGGGGATGACTGCATTGCCGTGAAAAGTGGTTGGGATCAATATGGAATCAAAGTTGGAATGCCTACACAGCACCTATACATTAGAAGGCTTACCTGCATTTCTCCTTTCAGTGCTGCCATTGCTCTAGGCAGCGAAATGTCCGGCGGAATCCAAGATGTTAGAGCTGAATACATCACAGCCATTGATACTGAATCAGCTATTAGAATTAAGACTGCTCTTGGAAGAGGAGGTTATGTCAAGGACATCTATGCTAGGCAATTGACCTTGAAGAACATGAAGTATGTTTTCTGGATGGCAGGCAATTATAATCAACATCCAGACCCAAACTACGATCCAAAAGCAATTCCAGAGATTCAAGATATTAATATTCGGGAAGTGGTGGCGACGAACGTTACTTATGCAGGAAGACTTTACGGAATTAAAGGTGATCCCTTCACTGCAATATGCCTTTCTGAGGTGAACATTACTATGAATCAGAAGGAAAATAAAGTACCATGGAATTGTACTGATATTGCTGGAGTGACAAGCGATGTGACCCCTAAGTCATGTGCGTCGTTGCCTGAGAAGAAAGGTGTGACTTGTCTCTTCCCCTATGATAAGCAGCCTATTGAAGATGTTCATACGAAGACTTGTTCTTACACCCATTAATGATGTTCAGTCGAAGTGAAATGTACTTTTTAAAAAAAAAAAAAAATTGGATAGAGTGAAATATTCGTATAAATTGTGGGTTATATTTAAGTAAATTAATGAAGTCTAATAACAAAATTTGAAGTTCAATCACTATTTACACCAAACATTAATTAATGTTTTGATTTGATGATAAAAAATACTAACGAACATTATAAATTAAAACTCTATCAAAAATAAATAAAATAAAAAATATTCTTATATTTTTTTTTTTTTTTTTTGAAAAAGCTTACAATTTAATTCATAGAGAAATTATTGTTATTTCATCTATGATCCATTTAATTACCCAGAGAGAGAGAGAGAGAGAGAGAGAGAGAGAACCAATTATCAAAGCTCTGGAGAGCAAAATGACAAAGCTCCATATGAAATTTGCGAACACAAAATGTCAAAGCTCCATTGGATTGATCATTGATGAAGCTAAATTAATACGTCATAAATACAACAATATATATTAACATGTAAATTTGCGTGACACAAATAGAAATTAATAGAAGGAACAGCAATAGACTTGGTTTATGAAAATGAATGTCATGTTAAAGTTACACATCTACAATTAGTATATTATCAATGCCATTCATAGTTTATTATTAATATTGTAGTGTGTGTGTGTGTGTGTGTGTGTATATATATATATATATGTATATGTATATATTTCAAAGTTTCTTTTTTTTCTTTTTTTTTTTTTGAGAAAAATAGTTCAAAATTTTATGTGCATGCGTTTGTGATTAGTTTAAAATAAATTATACAAACCTCCCTTAAGATCTGGGGGCACTTGTGGAGGGAGGGGCATGAGCGGATTGTTAGTAGTAGATAAAAATAATAATGTAAATGGTTGGCACAGATAACCAAAAAAGTATAAAAAAAAATATTGTCAAATTTTTTGTGTATGCTGCTCTATCATGAAAGATACAACATAGCAAGTTAATTAATTCTCTCTATCAAATTTGAGCAATGCTATAGTCACAAACTATTTTACAATATTTTTATAAATTGTTAATGTAAGCAATTCTTATAGGTTCTAATTTGGTCTACCTGCCACTAACATCATTTTTTTACTTACCAATTACCACTCATCACATCAACAGTTTGTAAAAAATGTTGTAAAATAGTTTGTAATTCTAGCATTTTTCATCAAACTTTATCCTTTAGAAAAGAAATCCCCTTTATCCAAAAAAAAAAAAAATCAAAGTGAATAAAAAAATATAAATAGAAAAGAGTAAGTCACTTTTCTATACCTACAAACAGGGCCAAAGGCATAGTTAGACCATGGGGGGCAATGGCCCCCCCTAATTTTTTATTTATTTTTTTAATATTAGTATTACATAAGAAAAAAATTTAGCAATTTTGGTCTATAAAATTACACTTTACCCCCTTAATATTATCATTAATTCTTTTATGAGTAATGCTACAAGCAAAAAATTTTCTACATCATTTATTGGTTAGCATCTAGACCCACCACTTACATCCCTTTTTAACTTACCAATAACCACTAATCACATTAGCAATTTGTAAAAAGAAAGTTTGTAGCCCTAGCATTTTCCTCATTTTAAAGGCCATAATATATATATATATATATATATATATATATAGATCTAAAATTTAAAACAAAATATACAAGTCCAAAAATAATAGCCCAACAACAAATTTACCATTAATAAAGCTAAAACAATTAAGCTTTATCAAACAATTTTACCCAATCAAACAGCTCAACCCTTTCAAAAATTTAAAATGAAATAATTATGTCCTTACTTAGAAACAACACACACATCAAAAACACACAAAATAAATAAATAAATGTTGTAAAAGCGGAAGATTTAATACCAATTTGTTGAGAATAGTAGAAGCATGAATATCAATTTGTTGTGTGTGTATCCAAATAACACTAGGTTTATGCAAAATAGAAATAGAACGACAAAAGAAATAATCACACGGGAACACAAAGATTTACGTGGTTCAGCTTTTGGCCTACATCCACAGGCGGTGTCAAGGAGAAAGTTTTACTAACAAAAGGAAGAGATTACAAAGGTAGTACCCAAAACACTCTTACAGAACCCAAACCTTGAATACACCCAAAAGAGCTCTCAATCACCAGAAACACGTGACTAGAGAAACTCGAAAATCTCTATAACAAAGTCACGCCTTAGAACTCTATACAAAATACTAGAGAATAAAAAATTAAAAAAAATAAAAAATAAAAAAACCTATTCTAATATTGCAACACTCCTTACAACCAACAATAATAGCCGCATAACTAGTGTATATATATAGAGATGTGGGCCTTTTGTTATTGAGTGAAATACAAACTCCACCTAGAAGTGGAATTGCTTACTTTGTTGGCAAAACAGTCCTATTAGTACTAGGACTTGGTCAATTCCTTTGACCAAATTAAAAGCCACGTAACAACAAATCTCCACCTTGGCTTGAATTTGGTCAAGCCCCACAAATGAAACTTCTCCACCACCAACACCAAAACCCCTAAGGGCCATCACAAACTACAAATGCCAATCAAGTCCAAGCAATGCTTGAACTTGTGCAAAGGAACAGGCTTGGTCATCATATCTACTGGATTGTCTGCTGTAGCAACCTTTCTAACTGCAACTATGCCTTCAGATACAGTCTCACGAATGAAGTTATATTTGAGAGCAATGTGTTTAGATCTCTCATGATACATTGGATTTTTAGTCAAATGTATGGCACTCTGATTATCACAAAATACAACAAAATCATCTTGTTGTAAACCCAGATCACCAACCAAACCCTTCAACCAAATAGCTTCCTTCATTGCCTCTGTTGCTGCCATATACTCTGCCTCTGTAGTAGACAAAGCAACTGTTGATCATAACGTTGCTTTCCAACTAATGACATTACCAGATAATGTGAAAACATAACCTGTCAGAGATTTCCTCTTATCCAAATCACCAGCAAAATCAGAATCAACAAATCCAATAACACTACCACTATCAGTAGAAGCCCTGTCATATACCAAACCAATGTTTGCAGTACCTCTCAATTATCGAAGAATCCATTTCACAGCTTGCCAATGTTCTTTACCAGGACTAGCCATATATCTACTAACCACACTAACTGCATGTGAAATATCTGGACGAGTGCATAGCATAGCATACATTATGCTACCCACTGCACTAGAATAAGGGACATGAGACATGTAATCCTTTTCCTCCTTAGACTTTGGTAACAAAGCCGCTGAAAGCTTAAAATGTGCTGCTAATGGAGTACTCACTGGCTTAGATTGATGCATATTGAAACGTTCAAGTACTTTCTCAATATAATTCTTTTGTGACAGAAATAACTTGCCAGCTTGTCGATCTCTATGAATCTCCATTCCCAAAATCTTCTTAGCTGCACCCAAATCTTTCATCTCAAATTCACCACTAAGCAAAGTCTTTAGCTTGTTTACCTCTACCAGATTCTTAGCTGCAATGAACATATCATCAACGTATAGCAACAAGTAGACAAAAGAACCATCTGAGAGCTTCCTATGATACACACAACTATCATAGTCACTTCTCAAGTAACCATGCCCAATCATGAAAGTATCAAACCGCTTATACCACTGCCTTGGAGATTGCTTCAAACCATATAATGATTTTTTCAATAAACAAACATGGTCTTCTTTTCCTTGGATCACAAAACCTTCTGGTTGATGCATATATATTTGTTCTTCAAGCTTCCCATGCAAAAATGCTGTCTTGACATCAAGTTGTTCTAATTCCAAGTCAAACAATGCAACCATAGCAAGCATCACACGAATAGAGCTATGTCTCACAACAGGAGAGAACACTTCATTGAAGTCTATACCTTCTCTTTGACTGTAGCCCTTTGCAACCAATCGTGCCTTGAACCTCGGTGCTTCAACCCCTGTAGTTCCTTCCTTTTTCTTGAAGACCCACTTGCAACCAACAATCTTGTGGCCTTTAGGTGGTTTCACTAGCTCCCAGGTCTGATTCTTATGAAGAGACTCAATCTCCTCAGTCATAAAAATACTCCACTGTGTCGAATTCTCACTAGAGACAGCTTCATGATAATTGGAAGGTTCCTGATGCTCAATAATCTCAGCCACAGACAAAGCATAAGCAACCAAATCTACCTCAGCAAACCTCTGTGGTGGTCTAATCTGTCTCCTCTCTCTACCAGTGACCATACTATACTACTGTTGCTGCTGTGATGCATCCACTTCATTAGTAGAATCATGCACCTCATCTCGAATAGGCTGAACTGAAATGCTATTATGCACTTTATCTAAAGCTTCAATCTCAAGCTCCACCTGCTTACTGACACCATGGTCATTTACTGCCCCATTACTCTCCTTTTTCTGGTCAAGGATAGCAGACTCATCAAATTTCACATATCTACTGACAATTAATCCAGGGGATTTTAAATCTCTACACCACAATCTATAACCTTTTGTCCCTGATGCATAGCCTAGGAATATGCACTTCTTTGCCCTTGGCTCAAGTTTGCCATCATTCACATGAGCATAAGCAGGGCAACCAAATACTCTCAAATTAGAGTAATCAGCAGGAGCACCAGACCACACCTCAAAAGGAGTCTTACATTCAATTGCAGTTGATGGAGACCTATTAACTAAATAGCAAGCCATATTAATTGCCTCAGCCCAAAAGTCCTTAGACAAACCACAATTTGAGAGCATACAACGAGCCCTCTCTAATAGAGTTCTGTTCATACGTTCTACAACCCCATTCTGTTGTGGTGTTCCTCTAACAATGCGGTGTCTCACTATGCCTTCATTTTTGCAAAACTCATCAAATTCACCTGAGCAATATTCCAAACCATTATCTGTACTAAAACGCTTAATCTGTTTACCAGTTTGCTTCTCAATAAGCGACTTCCATGCTTGAAGGTGACAAAAACAGCACTCTTATTTTTCAAAAAATACACCCAAACCTTCCTTGAATAGTCATCAATGAAAGTCAACAAATATCGGAAACCACCCTTGGAACAAACAGGAGAAGGACCCCAAAAATCGGAATGGATATAATCTACTGTGCCCTTAGTCCTGTGATTAGCTATACTGAACTTGACCCTGCACTGCTTTCGAAAGACACAATGTTCACAAAAGTCCAGCTTTCCAATTTTCTGACCATTCAACAAACCTCGTTTGCTTAATACTGACATGTCTGCCTCACTCATATGGCCCAATCTCATATGCCATAAATAAGTATTATCTGAGTCTGAGTCTGAATCTGAGGATGAAGATATTGCTACAGAACCTACAATTGTGCTTCCTTGTAGCATATAAAGACCATTCACTATTTTTCCTTTAACGAAAACCAGAGCACCCTTACTGATTGTCAAAACTCCACCTTCACCGATGTATTTATATCCTTGAGAATCAAATATACCCAAAGACAAAAGATTTTTCTTTAGATCTGGCACGTGACGGACATTAGACAAAGTCCTAACAACACCATCATACATCTTAATTCTCACAGTTCCTATCCCCACAACCTTACAGGTCATATTATTTCCCATCAGAACTTCACCACCACTAATTGACTGATAGGTAGTAAACCAATCTCTTTTGGGATTCATATGATAGGAGCAAGTTGAATCAAGAATCCAAGCGTCACCGGAGCGACTAGTAGATACTGTTAAAACTAAATCTTCACCTTTAGAATTAACTTCTGCAACACTAGCTGTATTAGTAGTATTAGAAGCCTTCTCCTTTTTCTCTTTGAGTAACTCGCACTCATTTCCAATGTCCATCCTTTTTACAGTAGTGACACTTTCCCTTTCTAGTTCTAGACTTTGACCTAGATTTTCCTCTATTGCTACTAGACCCTTTGTCATTAGGTCTACCTCTAGCAACAAGACCGTCAGCATGATTATCACCCCAATTTTCAGAAACCTTCTTCTTTAACTCCTTAGAGTTCAATGCATCTTTGACATCATCAATTGAGATAGAATCTCTCCCAGAACCATATAACATGGTATCAACAAAGTGATCAAAAGAAGGAGGAAATGAGCATAATAAAATTAAGGCTTGATCTTCATCTTCTACTTTGCACTCAATATTTTTCAAATCAATAACAATTCTATTAAATTCATTAAGATGATCAGAAATAAGTGTACCTTCTTTCATTCGAATTGTGTATAACCGTTGCTTCATATACAAGCGATTTGTAAGAGACTTGGTCATGTATCGACTTTCCAACTTGAGCCACAATCCCGCAGCTGTATCTTCATCTACAATTTCTCTTAAAACCTCATCTACAAGAGACAATTGAATTGCACTATGTCCCCGTTCCAAGAGATCTTCTTTTTCCTCATCTGATAACGTTGCTGGCAAAGCATCTTTGCCCTTCAATGCTTTCCACAATCCTTGCTGCACTAGCAAAACACGCTTCTTCACACACCATAAATTGAAATCATTCTTCCCATTGAATTTGTCAATCTCAAATTTTGCCGCCGATGAAACCTTTGTCGCCATACCCAAAAACCCAAGTGAACTAATACCACAATAAAATAGATCTGATAAACAATCTCAACTTGAAACAAAGAACCCAAGGCTCTGATACCAGTTTGTTGTAAAAGCGGAAGATTTAATACCAATTTGTTGAGAATAGTAGAAGCATGAATATCAATTTGTTGTGTGTGTATCCAAATAACACTAGGTTTATGCAAAATAGAAATAGAACGACAAAAGAAATAATCACACGGGAACACAAAGATTTACGTGGTTCAGCTTTTGGCCTACATCCACGCGCGGTGTCAAGGAGAAAGTTTCACTAACAAAAGGAAGAGATTACAAAGGTAGTACCCAAAACACTCTTACAGAACCCAAACCTCGAATACACCCAAAAGAGCTCTCAATCACCAGAAGCACGTGACTAGAGAAACCCGAAAATCTCTATAACAAAGTCACGCCTTAAAACTCTATACAAAATACCAGAGAATATAAAAAAAAAAAAAAAAAAAAAAAAAAAAAAAAAAAACCTATTCTAATATTGCGGCACTCCTTACAACCAACAATAATAGCCGCATAACTAGTGTATATATATATAGAGATGTGGGCCTTTTGTTATTGAGTGAAATACAAATTCCACCTAGAAGTGGAATTGCTTACTTTGTCGGCAAAACAGTCCTATTAGTACTAGGACTTGGTCAATTCCTTTGACCAAATTAAAAGCCACGTAACAACAATAAATAAATAAATAAAACTCCTTAGAGATTAAGTAGCAGAGCAGGAGGCCAAAGCTGCTACATGCAGCCAAAAACAAAGTTGCCCCCCAAACTCCAAGTCCTAGCTCCCATCTCTGCCTACAAATACAAATTATCTATTTCACTTTTCTATTCTTCTTCACATTCCCACAAATAGACAGATGTGAGACAGATGTCCTTCCAAATATTCACTCCCACCCTTTTCTATAAATTCAATCTTTCTTCTATAAGTTTATCCACCAAAAAAAAAAAAAAAATCCTTCTGCAACGAAAATCAATTTTAAACATTCTATTCTCAGAACATGGGGCTGTGTCTAAAACACAGAACATCCCATGTACGTTTTCCTACCACTCTTATTAGTTTTTTTTTTTTTTTCATATTTTTAAATGATCAATATTGTTCTGTTTTCTATGTCATTGTGTATGTCATTTTTGCGTTCCCTGAGGGCTAGGTTCTGAGTTAAATCTCACAAAACAGACTGTTTTTTGCTGCTGTGTTTCGGTTTTAATACAATGTTTTCTTCGTTGTGTACTTTTGTTTATAAGCATTTCTTCCTTCTTATTAAAGGGAATTAAAAGTTAACATTTTTAAATTGATATTTTGATTTTCTTTTGTTAACTTTTACAGGTACTCTCAGCGATTGTCATCTTGGGATTACTAAGTTTAAGAGTCGCAGAATGCATCATCTTCATAATAGAGTCAATGGTGAGTATCCAGCAATAAACTGTCGAAAGCACAGTGCAGTTTTGACGGATTTTGGAGCAGTTGGTGATGGAAAAACATCAAACACAAAGGCTTTTGAATGCTGCAATTCATAACCTAAGCACATATGCATCAGATGGTGCGGCACAGCTTATTGTCCCACCTGGTAAATGGTTAACTGGAAGCTTTAATCTCACCAGCCATTTCACCCTTTTTCTTCATAAGGATGCTGTTATTCTTGGAACACAGGTATGCTTTTTATTTTTTATTTTTTTCCTTTTTTATTTGTGGTTTAATATTTTCCTGGATTTGGTTGAGTTTCTTGGTTTGAAATGGAAAGCATTCCTTTTATGGTAAAGATTATATGCAATTACAGGTCAGTAAAATTTAATCTCATCAAATAAAGAATGATAATTTTTTTTTGGAAGAAAAATGATAAATTAAATGATATGAAAACTTATCTTTTATTTTAAAGCTCTACTATAAAATATAATCTTTTTATTTTAAAAGCAAATGGTGGAGATCATTCTCTCAAAAAAAAATGGAGGAGATCAATTTCTTATTTTGATTTAGTTTTTTGCTTTGATCCTAGGACGTCATTCTCCATCATATTCTTTTAAGAAGGGTAAATCCAATTTGAATTAGAAAAATTATTCGCTTCCATGAGAAGAGTCGTCCCTCCCTCCTATTACATGGCGTTCTCGTCAAAGACATTATTTTACTTTCACAAAGAAACATAGGCTCAAACCAAAGAATAACATATCTTGTAGTAGAAGAAGATATGAGTAAAATAGTGTAAAGAAAATAAGCTATATCAAACACACTAATAGTTGAGGGTCCAAAGCTTGCACAAAAACATCAAATATCTTAACAACAAACTATGAGCTACTATTTTTCTCAAAAAATAAATAAATAAATAAAAATAAAAAAAATAAAAAGAGGAAGAAAGAAAAAACCTATGAGCTACTACATTAGTAATCCTAATAATTATATTGATAGATCCAAAACTACAGAATGACAAGATTGATTTTACTTGATTACGTACTTCGCCCTATTTACATTTTTCCTTTTACATAAAACGTGAAAATGCTCTCATATTTTGGCCAAGAAATTAAGCCAAAGCAATTATAGCATGATAAGCAAGAAACTGCCAAAATCAACTTGTCATAAAAGAAATTGACCGTCACTTATTCTTTATCTTTGATCTTATCCGAAGCTAAAAACAAGGAAGACACTAGCATAAGTTATAGTTAGTAATTGAGTAATGCCACCTCCACCGCAAATAAATAAAAAATGATACATTTTTTAATTTTTTTTTATATTCCATGTTTCTCTTACCATCATTTTGCTGTACACATGAGTAATCAAATGGGCAGGATGAGTCAGAATGGCCTCCTATTCCTTTGCTGCCTTCCTATGGGATAGGAAGGGATGCACCTGCTGGACGGTTAAGTTCTCTCATTTTTGGTACAAATCTCACTGACGTCGTAATCACCGGTAATTATAGATTAATTAAACCTCTTAATTTTTCTTTTTTTCTTTTTGGATAAATATTTTTGGCTTTAACAATGTCTAATGGAAACCATTTGTATTGGTATTAGGTAACAATGGCACGATTGATGGCCAGGGTTCTACTTGGTGGAAGAAGTTCCGTGCCGGGGAATACAACATGACGCGAGAGATTATGTACTGTGATCAAATCTAAATATCTGATCTCACTCTAATTAACTCTCCATCATGGTTTGTCCATCCCATTTACAGCAGGTTTGATTGTGCTCCTCTGACTAAGTTTATCCCAAGCAGGCAAGCACATAAGATCATGGCACCTCTACTTATTAGAATCCTGTGGTTGTGATTGCAGTAATGCACTAGTCAAAGGGCTCACAATCCTTGCACCAGTTGATTCTCCTAATACAGATGGTGTAAACCCAGGTATGTTTGGTACTTGTCCTAATTGCTTTGATTAATATGTAGTTGAAAGGTTAATTACTTATTCCCTTGCCATTCACCTATTTTAAGGAGAAATGATAGAAACACAACTTTTTTTCTCCATATTTTTCACCTAAGGTAACAATTTACGATGGATTTATCATCATTTTCACAAACAATCATTGACACAATTTACGATTGCTGAGTTTATTTTCCTTTTTTGTGTCCAGATTCATGTTCAAACACTCGTATCAAGGACTGCTTCATAGTCTCAGGGGATGATTGCGTTGCCGTGAAAAGTGGTTGGGATCAATATGGAATCAAAGTTGGAATTCCTGCACAGCGCCTAATCATAAGAAGGCTTACCTACATTTCCCCAGACAGTGCTACCATTGCTCTAGGCAGCAAAATGTCTGGCGTAATCCAAGATGTTAGAGCTGAAGAAATCACAGCCATTGATACTGAATCGGGAGTTAGAATTAAGACTGCTGTTGGAAGAGGGGCTTATGTCAAGGACATCCGTGTAAGAAGAATGACCTTGAAGACCATGAAGTATGTTTTTTGGATGGCGGGCAATTATAATCAACATCCAGACCCTTTCTTCGACTCAAAAGCAATTCCAGAGATTAAAGGAATTAATTTTAGGGATGCGGTGGCAGAGAAAGTTACTTATCCAGGAAGTCTTGCTGGAATTCAGGGTGATCCCTTCACTGGAATATGCATTTCTAATGCGGCCAATACTTTGACTGAGAAGCCAGAAGAATTACTATGGAATTGTACTGATATTTCCGGAGTGACAAGCAATGTAACTCCTAAGCCCTGTGCGTTGTTGCCTGAGAAACAAGGTCTGAATTGTCCCTTCCCTGAGGATAGGTTGCCCATTGATGATGTTCAGTTGAATACTTGTTCTGCTTGATGATGTTCAGTTTAAGCCTTGTTCTGCTGCCCATTAATAATTTTCAGTTGAAAACTTGTTCTGCTTCCAATGCCATCTTCTGAGAGTGAAATGTACTTGAAAATTCATGCTTCAAACATGTTGGTTGAGAGAAAATTGGGTGAAATAAGAGTAGTTTGACCCGACTTTTTTGTTATTTTATCTATGATCCATTTTGTTACGAAAAAATTAAATAAAGAAAATTTGGAAAGTTTTCAACTTTTCTCTCATACAGACAAGTCTTCCATGTGTGTGCAAGTTAAGAAACTGGTTACAAATTTGCAATTTGCAAAGCAGCTTATGTCGCCCCTGATGTTGCCATAACTTCTTTGAATGTTAAAGTATAAAACAAAGCCCACGCCAATGAAGAATAAGAATTATGGAAATTGATCGTGCCAGATGTTCAGATTATACAAGCTCTATCGGAAAAGGAGGTAAGATTATGAGTTCTCACTGCATTTATTCAGCCTATGATTTGTATCCTTGGTGCAATGGTGAAGCCTCAGGACTGTAGCTATTGGCAAAATTAAAACAGTGAACTCTGGCCGAATTACTTAAAAATGATTTTTTTTTTTTTTTTTGAATTATATCCTGATAACTGCCTGCTTGTCTGGCATTATCAAAATTATGAAATTAACAGATTCAGTTACTATTACTGAGAAATTCAAAATAAATAGCAAATGAGTAGATCCAGATATGTACTTAAAAGCCAAGAGCCTTATCACTCAATGGCATTCCCTAGTTTTCTTTATAAGGAAACCAGGGTTTTAATCCCCCCTCCCCAACTTATTTTAACATTTGAATTATCAAAAAGGATATGTACTCAACACAACTGGAGCCAATCTGAAAGAACATCATGATTGGCACAGAAAATTTAGAATATAATGAACAACGGTGTTGTGTGCATTGGGTACAAGAATTTTCCAGTTCAGACATATAATGGATAGTTTTATCATTAGGATGTTGTAGAATATGACAGATTCTCCAGTCTAATTAACTATGGATAGAATAAATACAACAAACTCATAACTCATAAATCTAGATTAGAGCAAAAATTTCCAATCATAAATGACTTAGGAGTGCGTCTCTCATAAAGATTTGTCTCAATAATGAAATTCAAAATGAAAAATATCCTATGGCTTAAGCTTATCAATAGAGGAAATATAGTATTGATAATTGCCTACATGAAACTTTACCTTCAACTCAGAGACCTTCATGATCAGTAGTGTCTGTTCCAACATCATTTACCGGTAGTGATTCACTGCCGCTTTCACCTTGATCTGTTCTTTCAGGATCATCATCTGATATGGCAACAACCCTCTCTTCTAGGTAATTGCCATGAGAAGTTTCTCTCCTAATCCGGGAACCCTTAGGATAGAAACAAGAAAAAAGTGGGACGGTCAGAAGAAAAAGGAAAGCGAAGTAGGACCTGAATTTTGGAAGAAACAGTTTGTCCTTACATTATTGAGTATCATGTCACATGGCTCAAGCATGTGAATCACATCTCCCATATTAGGCCTATCTTTTATATCAGGATCCGCACATCGAAGAGCTACCAAAACAATTCGTTTGAGTTCCTTTGAGCAAGGTCTTTCTGACAATCTAGGATCCACCACATTATCAATTTTCTGATTCACAACCATGGACTTAAACCACTCAATCAAATGTGGCTGCAATGAAGAAATCCAGTCAAACCATAATCTGGTATATAAGAATGACAAGAAAAGAAGTCAAAATTTTCAAAATTAGGCATTTGTACTTCGCGTTGATTGCAATCTAGAGGGGTCCACCCAGAGATGATCTCCATAACAAGTATCCCAAAGCTATAAACATCAGTCTTCTCTGGGAATTCATCAGCTGAGGCACATTCTGGAGCTACATAACTGCAGACTTTTGAAATTTTAATATTAATTATTTTATTTAAAAAATTATGCTATCACAAATCACAGGTTTTGATAGCGAAGAAAATGAATAAGCATCAAGGATTCGGTAAGCAGAGAAACTGACCCTAATGATTCCATAATTATACGACCCCATTCAGAACCAAAAAGCTTAGCGAGGCCAAAATCAGTTATTTTTGGATTCCATTGGTGATCAAGGAGTATATTGCTTGATTTTAGGAACCGATGAATAACTTTTGGTTCTAGGTCCTCATGAAGGTAGGCCAATCTGCAGAAACAAATTCTTTTCAACTTATATGGCATATACCCATAACAAAGAATATAATGATACATCTAAAATTTAGGTGCCACGTATTACCCTTTTGCAGTTCCTTGGATAATTTTCATCCTTATATTCCATGGTAGAGGACTGACTTCTTCTGGATTTTCATGAAGCCACTGGTACAGATTACCATTATCTACATACTCGTATACAAGCATCCTAATTGAAAGGAAACTCATTTCAAATGTTTAAAATATCTTAATCAGTCAGTTATGGACAAAAAATGTTCATAACGTTCATCAAGTGGAAAAAGAAAAATTTATATGAACTTATTATATAAGAAAAAGAGGAAAAGTTTTTAACCTGGTAGTTCCTTCAATACAGTATCCAAGCAACTTGACTAGATTCTTGTGCCTAACTTGCCCAAATGCCTCAACTTCTGCTATGAAGTCCTCAGCTTGACAACTGATGGTTATAGTTCCATTAAAAGATATTAAATGTTTTTTTTTTTTTGCTCAAAGATTTACACATTCACTACAAGTCAAAAATAACAATTGGTTGAAGACTCTGAGCACAATACTCTTTGCCAACCTACTTACAAAATTTCAGGTTTATCTACTATATTCCAAATCATTTAGCGTCAACAGTATAAATTAGACAAATTGCCATCCAAATCTGAAATTTAAGCCTAAACTACATTCTAGTTGCCGGAAATTTAAACCTACCCAACCATTTAAGGCATAAAGCATTTGCTGACATGGAATTCAGATCTTTGTTCTAGCAATCATTGGCAAAACCAGACCTTGTCCAACTGAAACATTTGAGACAAAAGTAAGGGCATTGTTGGATGATTAGAGATTCAATTTTCCCTGGTGCTAAAATATATGTTACTCTTATTTGAATTTCAATAGGACGGCTGAGCAAGAAGACTGGAAGAGATTATAGGAATTAGGATTCTACGGTATATTTCTTGTGTAGTTTTGGCTGTTAAATTTTTTTTCTGGAGATTACAATTGGAAACTGAGTAGGTAGAGCATTTCAATGCTGTGTTAGTATCAGGGGCGGAGGGAGGGGGGGTCGAGGGGGGGCACTTGGCCCCCCTGGCCTTCTCAAAATTTCTCAAACAATAATGGTGTAAAATGCAGTAAAAGTCCCCACTTAACAGTAGACACAAAAGACAATCTACTTTTTCTTTTCATTTATATTTATTAGCTTGTCAACAATTGTTAAACAATTTTACATTCACATGGCAACACTTTTTTTACATAATGGGTCCTATCTAATAGTACTTTTTTTTGCACGCTACATTGCCAACTACGACTGAAAAAAATATATATATACTGAATTGGACTTTGAAAGAAAAAATCTATGTTTATGTGTAATGTGCCTACTTTAGCGCCTCACTAGTTGGTTTCTAGCTTACAGTTGTTTCTCTGGTTATCAACCTTTTCAATATCAAACTTGAGAATTTTGCTATAAACTTGAATTTTAACGACATAAAAAAGTAAAAATGTCTATATGAAATTTTAGAACCATTCATGGCATTGAGTTGCGTATAGTCGAATAAAACTTCATAAGCATATTATTATATTCTTAATATTTTTACATTGCTTTATTTTTCCAATTTATTTTAAAGATCCAAATTACATGTTTAAATTGTGTGTATTTAATATCGATTTATTTATCTTAGATTAATTCTGCCTTCAATTTTGTCTTTTAATCTTGCCTCCCCTAACTTGAAATTCTAGCCCCGCCACTGGTTAGTATGCAGTTCCAAGAAAACATTGTGCTAAGTGGAAACTGAGGTAGTGTTTGGAATATATCATGTCTTGCAGAACATAGAAATGAACTAACCTAGGATTACAAGATATAAATTTATCTTGTAGCACCTAAGATATTAGCATGAATTTCAACTCCTTTTTGTCATTTTGATTTTATTTTGCTTGAAATTCCACAAACTAACTCTGCCTCTTAGTCTACAATACTTCTGTGAGATCAATAAATGTTGAAACCAGAAATGTAGAAAAACAATTAATGAACATATAGAATCTTTCTTAGTAGCTTAGCAATCATATATATTGTAACTTTTGCGTTTTGGGTTAGTGACATAGTGACACTTCTCTATTAGCATTTTTTCTTAACAATCAAAAGATACCACTTGTATATTAATTAATTTAGTACTCATCAATGGATTGTAGTTAACTCAATTAATAAAATCTTTTTGTTGTTGAATAATAGACCTAGGATCAAATCCTTGCCTAGACCAAAAAGAAACCTACTGATATATTTTTATCTGATCATTAAGAATAATTATCATAAACCTACTGATATATTTTTATCTGATCATTAAGAATAATTATCATAAACCTACTGATATATTTTTATCTGATCATTAAGAATAATTATCATAGTGCAGTAAATTCAAATCCTATTGCATTTTTAAAAACAAAAACAAATACTCCATACCTGCTACTCACTAGTTTCTTCACCGCAACTCGCGTATTGTCCAACAAAATACCTCGATAAACAACCCCATGATCACCCATTCCAATCACATTCTCTTTTGCCAATCCATTGGTGGCCATCTCAATCTCCTTTAAACTAAACCTGCAACCCCTCCAAACATCCTCAGCCATTGGCAAGTACCTAGCAACCTCTTCCAAATCAGTGACATCACATTTTTTAATTGACCCTGTCCAACGTTTCTGACTAGACCAAGGATCAGACAACAACACTGGGTGTCCCTTACCGCTCCTACTGTTACTATCGTTCATCTCAATCTCGTACATGTTACGTGAGAGTAGCCTCCTATCAAGGGAGGATAGGCTGGAGCTATGGTAAGGATGATTCTTGGAAGCTACAGGATTTGACATACAAAATTTGTCCTTGTAAGACTTTCTCCTTCGAAGATAACAAATGAAATATAGACATACAATGATACCAAAGAGAACAAAGAATATTGCAATGATAACAAGTATCAAAGCCCATAATGGAAGGTTAAAGAATGAGGTATGGTGAGAGAGCCTTCTTTTAACAATGTCAAAGAACATGATTAGAGTGAGAAAACAAAGAGAATAATTGGATTCTAATTAATGTGGAAATATAAGAGAGCTTTTTTTTTTTTCTTTTTTTTGAAATATTAAGTTAAAAATATCAGAAGAGTTTATGTTAGCTAGAACTCTTTTGGAATAGATAGAATTGAAAATTTCAAACAGCAAACTAACCGGCGAGAGTAATGGGAAATCTGGGTGACAAAAGTGTTGTGGGAGTCCTTTTTATAATTGGATATATATTAATCTATAAGCTTATAGATTAATATATATCCAATTATAAAAAGGTAATTCAAATATTATATTAATTATCTTGTTGAAGTGAAAATACCAACTACATTCATCGCTACACTACCAACCCCATGAAACCCACTTAAATCCAAACCAATCCGACATATCAAGCTAATTTTTTTGTGGTTTCTTAAAAAAAAAAAAAAAAAAGTTAGTTTTTTTGTGGGTTGGTGGACTAGGTTGAATTGGATTTGAATTTTAATTTGAGTCTCAACCGGCGACTCTATAGTATGGGCGAGGTGGTCACCTAAGACCCCCAAGTATTTAAAAAAACGCTTCCAAATTTTAACCAATAAAGTTATTTATTTCATTATAATAATATTAATTAATCCAAATATTAGTTAATAAAGAAAATAATATTTTTTATTAAATGAAAAAAAAAAAAAGATAGAGAAAAATGTTATGTTTACAACATTTTTCACAATAAATTCTAAGTAGCAATTTGTTACAAGTTGTTATTAGTGAACAAAAAATTAATTTCAGTGGTGGGTTTAAATTAGAACAAATAATAACTTAATGCCTAGGTTTTGTTATGAAAATATTGAGAATATAGCACTTCTAAAAAAAAGAAATACACAAAAAATTTCACAATATTTTTCACAACAATTAAGTTGACAAACTTTTACTAGTTCTCATTTAGGTTCGCCACTAACATCAAATTTTTACTTACCACTATCAATATGTCATACCAATAAGTGTGAGATGTTTTGCCTTTTTTTTTTTTTTTGTCTATAGACTTTCTCAACAAATAAAATAAAATAAAATAAAATAAAAAATCTACATGGTTCATGTTAATTAATAATTTTGCATATAAAACAAGATCATAGAGTTAAAGTGATATTAAATTTTTAAAAGAATCATATTTACATATATAAAATTTCCACACAAAAAATTTAATATACTAGCCTTATCATAAAAGCTTTGCACGTGCAATGATTTTTTTTTTTTTTTAATGTCATAATTTCCAATTTAAATTTGTTTATTGTTAGTAAGGTTATAGGAGAATGGATTTTTAAGAAGCTAAAATTTAAGATTTTGAAAATGAGTTAATGTGTGTGAGATATATTTATATAGAGTGTGTGCTAATTTTTAGGGAAAATGTTTCTAGGATAGTTTTTTGTTTTTGAAGTTCGTTGAATTACAATTTTAAGTAACCCTATTTTTATTGTTTAGGAATAAAGATTATCTAATTAGATTAGGGGTATATTTGACATTTTTTGAAGTCATAACTAACTTTCTAAACCTTTTATCGTATAGAGATAAAATGCATCAATTCATTTTTTTCGCCTTAGACCCTCAAAAGCATCAAGCCGCCCCTGAGTCTCGAGTTGGGTTAGGATCGAGTTGATAATTTTTTCAACCCATCATATATATAAGTTTATTTTTATTACCTTTTCAATTTTATGGTTTGATTTATTTTCGTATTTTGAGAATTATCAAATAATTAAATGCAACTTGTTACTTTATGGTTTGATGATAGTTTAAAGTATAAGTTGAACATCATGTATTGTAATATTTGCATTAATTTCTAAAAAAAAAAAATTAGTAGTTAATTATTTTACTTATAATTTATTTTTTAAACAAATGGATTGATTTAGTAAATGTTAGGGATTATATATATATATATATATACACACACACACATGCGCACACACATACACACACATATAGGAGACCTTAAAATAAAGTTAATTTTATTTTAGCAAATTTTCCATAAGATCGATTAACGCTAAATATAGCACCAAAAATGCCTGCCACATTTGTGGTTATTGCAATAGTGTTCTACACCCATTTTCCTTCATTAACCAACTCATGTTTTCGGCCAAAGTACACTGAAACACCATAAAGGGTTTTTTTAATCCATTTTAGAATTATTTACATTAAAATATGATAATAATATATTTGTCCCATATATAATATAGTGAAAAACACATATTAAGCATTCAACCCAATGGTCTAGACAATGCGCCCCACCAGGGGTGTAGCCAGGAATAATTACTTGGGAAGGGGTGGGGGGGTGGGGCGGGTTGTAGGAGAGATATACTAAAATATAATTCAACTAATTTTCATGTGATTCAAACCACAAAAATTGAAAACTACGACAATAAATTTTCCATCCTTTGTATAGATACTCTAAGTTTCTAGGTAGATATGGACCTGTTATGAGATAAGCAAGTTGAATTTCATTTTGTTCATTGATAGGGAATTCATATATTTATTTACATGATCCTGGATCATGGTCTATCCCTTTAGATTGAATTCTTGAACATTTGGATGGACGCTCATCAAACATTGAAGTATCAACATTTGTTTCTACAGATTACTTAAGTCTTGAATGACATACAGCTTTTTCTTAAAAAATGCATTAATTGTTTGTCATTTGCTCATTATTTGGCACCTAATTTCAGTCCAAAAAAATTTTCAATTCAAAAAATGATAAACTAACTTGAAAGAAAGATATAATAAATTATCATATAAAATTCATTTTTACACATTCTTATGGCCCTCACCCCACCCAGACCCACTTAAGAGACAAACAACACAAAAGCCAAAAAGGCTGAGTCATAGAGTCAATGGGTCAAGAATAAAGAATCCAATAACAATAAATACAAAAAGATAAAGTCAAATAAATATAAATTGCTTTACTGGCAAAAGATATCACATACACATGTTTGATGTTTCTATTATGCTATTTATTTAGTTCAGTTCTAAAGAAACAGAGAGAGAATTGAGATGACAATGATTGAATGAGATACCTTGAGGAATTGAGGTGAAGGCTTTAGGATTTGAAGTTGAGTGATGAAGGCTAGGTCAAGTCAACGGCTAATGGAGCTACAGCATCACAGTGAGTCAGAGAGGCATGACCGCATGACGTGAGGACTGGGAATTCAGGCAGCATGAACTGAGGTCGCCAAGCAGAGCATAGAGGAGTGACAATGTGAAGACTAGGGATTTAGGCAAAAGCGTGAGGTGATGACTGAAGATTTTGTTTTGTTTAATTAGGATTAGGGATTTCATATTTGGGGTTAGGGATGGGTTGGAAATGCCTTTAGTTTAGAGGAAAAGAATTTTGTATGATTAAGGATTTTGAGCTGGCCAGCTAGGCTGAATGTGGACAAATATTTTTGTTTTATTTGTATTTGTATTGGACTAGTTGTTGAAAATAATTTGGAGGGGGCGGATCTAATTCTTGAAGGGGCCCATGTCTATTTTTAGTATACTATAAGGGAAAATTTAAAAATTTTGGGGGCGCCCCCCCCCCCCCTTCCCAAGGAGCTAAGTAGCTTCGCCCCTGCCCCCGACTACTACTACTACTTGGGTTAGTTGGTCACCCCCACCTCCCTCGGTCTTCAAAGTGAATTTTGATGGTGTAGTCTTCAATGATTCAAGCGAGGCATGTATTGGTATGGTTATCCGAAAGAATCTAGGTCTATTCATCGGTTCTTCATTAGAGAAAGTCCTCCTCCCCCTTTTAGTGGCAGATGTAGAAACTATGGCTGTTGTTTGAGCTTTAGCCTTTGCTCAAGATATTGGCCTATCTTCCATCATTCTTGAGGGAGATTCAAAAGTGGTCATGACTCATGACAGATCTAGAGAGTAATGACAACTCATTTGCCTCTTTTGTCCTCTTGATTACCTATGCTCTCTTGTACACAGTTACCATTAATTATATTTCTTTTTCTCATACCCATAGACAAAGTAATTCTATAGCACATAACCTAACTAAGTATGCAAGACATGTCAATGGTTTAACTATGTGAATGGAAGATGTTACGCCATACCTAAATGATGTACTTCTAGTCGACTATAGCCAATTTCCTCTTTTTAATATAATTCGAATTTCCTTCTATAAAAGAAAACCAAAAAACCATAACACGAAATTGCTCATGCACCAATTTGTATTTCGTAGGCAAAAAAAAAAAAAAAAAAAAAAAAAAAAAAAAAAAAAAATCTAAATTTAGAGAGACTAACATCATAACTCCACTTCTTTAATTTTTTTTTTTTTTTTTTAACATACATGTTAAAATCTAGAAAAATATGTATACTCTTATCCCCTTATTTTTTTACTTTTTAGAACTTTTTTCTTTACGTGTTAAGATTCAAAAACATATTTTGTAGCTCAAATTTGGGTTGTTTGTATAATTTTTTAATATTTTCTCTTTTATTTATATTGCATAGTAAAAAACTGCACATATGGAATGAACGTGCAAAATTTTTTAATTTTTAAATAAAGTTTATGTTTAACAACGTGTTTATGTTTAGGATTAAGAAAAGGTTTGTGTAGGGCAAGGTGCTCTAAAGGAATAGATAATTAAAACTCTCTCCTTACACTCAAAACATGAGTACTATGACTCTAGATACTCTTCATTTGAAAAGGCATGCTTTTTGCTAATTCATTTAAGTTTTGCAAATAATTATTTGTTAGCTGATATTGATATAATTTTTTAATAATAGAATTTTATAGTTTTGTGTTACTGGTAAAAGTTAATTTGTTTTTTGTACACAATTCAAGCAAACCTAAATTATCTGAATGATCACTTTCTTTATAAAATTTATAAGATAAGGAGAATCACCACCACTTAAAGATACAAAAATGACAATTTTTGTCACACTAGGTATAATTTTTCCTTTTTCATTTTTCTAAAAAAATGGGTATAATTTTTCCCTTTGTTTGAAAATATTGTTAATGTTGAACGTTTAATGTGTTAACTTATTTCCATTAAAGAAAGAGAATGAACGCTAATTTTATCTTGATCCTTTTGAAGCGAAAAAGAGGCTACACTAGAGCGGCATGAACCTCCTGATACTATCCATAAATGACTTGTTTTTGGTAAGAGATGTACATTGCTGTATGTAAATTCCGGTGCATGGTATACATCGGTACTCCAGTGCATTTCTCCCTCTGAGTTAGAATAAATATGTTTTCTAACCCTCTCTTTAAAATTAAACGTATAGGTTCCCGCGCGAATCTCAGCAATAACTTGTTCTGATTGTACATATTGATCGTTTTGGACTAAAAGAAAACTTTTTGGCGGAATAGTGACCTTGTGTAGAATATCTTCACTCTCAATAGTTACATACAAGTATATATAACATATAAATGTCACTTTATGCATATTTTTCCTTTTGTTTTAAATATTGTTAATGTTGAACATTTAATATGTTAACTTATTTACATTTCAATTAGTTTATACACGTTTAGAACCCATGCGTGCAATTAAAAAAAAATGCACACCACACATTTAAGTTTGAAAAGTTTCTTTCCAAACTAGTTTGGAGAGAAACCCTTCAAACTTATCATATATCTCTTTTTTGAATGTGAATTTTGAAAATCTAACCGTTGAATTTCATGTTCCTTATGTTCCTAACATGCATGTTAAATTTCATTCAAATTCATATTTTATTTACTATGTGATCAATGAACTTATTTTTTATACACAATTTTAGATTACAAAAACTTGAAATTTTAACATTTATTTGATGACATAGCAATTGATCTTTATCTTTATTGAAAATTTGCAAGCATAAAGGATATAATAAGAACATGTAATTGTCACGGTTAGATTTTTCAAAATTCACACCCGAAAATTTAAGATATATGATAGTTTATAAGGGTTTCTCTCCAAACTAGTTTGGAGAGAAACTTTGTTCTTTAAGTTTCTACCTTATAGATAATGACTATTTATAGTATTATGTAAAAAGTTGATAAATTTAAATTATTTTTAACTAGACAAAAAAATGACATTGGAAAGCACAATCTTTCAAACTCTCTCTTCTTCTAATTTTAGATATATATGATTGGATTTCTTAGGGCTCATCTATATTACATTTCTTGTATTTTGCACTGAATTAACTCACTTAACACAAAAGTTTTAAAAAAAAAAAAAATTAGATGAGACTCATGGCACAAAATTAAACTCCAATTGAAATCCAACTTAGATTCTAATTGGATTTTATCTCAGCTTTGGCTTTAAATGTGTGTGTGTGTGTGTGTGTGTGTATTGACTAGCATTCAAACTTGCCTATATTTTAAATATCATAAAAATAATTATATCACCATATTTTTTATGAATACTAATTACAATTATATTGTGAACTACACACAAAACAATAAAGTGGCAAGCATTGCAACAAAATGATAATAATACTAACAATAATAGAGCCTGAATTCTGTAGGAATGGGGTGTAAAACTTATGTTTTACACCATCCAATAAAATATTTTTACATTAGTTTTTTACTTAAAACTCGACACATCCTACCACATATAATAATATCTCAATAAACTCACAATCAAGTTGGATTTTCAAATGGGTATTAGAATTGATTGAGCATGGTCATGCCTATTCTTTAATATGTAATATGATGATGTGGCATGTTGATATTAGAAGGGTAAAACTTGGATTTTACACCACATTCTTATAGAATACAATCTCATAATAATAACAATATGGTTAGGTGAACTCCAAGCCTACACCTACAGACAATGCTAACCAAAATTCACTATTAATAATAGGAATTACAATCCGCACATAAACTCTAAAAGAACTCCCAAACATAAGCTAATTCAGAACCCAATGCACACAAAGATGCCCTCACACACACAAAAAGTCTACACCACCACCTCTTTTGTTAGGTTCTAAGACCTTTAGGTTTAAATGTATTAGAACACTAATTTGTAATGTTGGCAAACCATGCTCAAAACGTGTTAGTCTTATTTAGATTGCTCAAAGTATATGTGTCTTATTTAAAGTTGGAATCGAGTGCACTGCAAATTTACTGTGCAATTTTGCTTGACACGATCGATCGAGAATTAGACTCGACCGATCGAAAGTCATGCAGATTGTTTTTTCTGTAGAATTTTCTAACTCAACCCAAGCCCGTTTTGTGTGTAGGGTTTTATGTTTTACTCTAGGTATAAAAGGGAAAACCCTAGCATATTTTTAGAGAGCTGCTGATTCTCTTTATGCAGTGTGTGTGAATCTCTTATGAAATCTAGAGGTGTTTGCCTTCACATACACTTAGGATTATCAAGATCTAGATTGATGTCAAAAGCTTGGTGATCGATTCAGTTGCAGATTCAAGAGTTTAAAGATATACAAGCGAGAGTGCTTATGCTTGCTAGGAATCCAAGAAAGAAGTAATCTGTGGACTCGGAGCTGTCACGTGCTCTTGGTAGTAAGTTTCCTATTCGAGACAGTAATAAGATGTTAGTGGTCTAAGTTGCTATTGTGTAAATTTCAATTCTTTCATAGTAGATTCAATTTTACCTTAAGGATAGCTAGATTAAATCCTCCCTAGGTTTTTTACCGGTTTGGTTTTCTTGGGTCACCATATCATTGTGTTCTTTATATTTCCGTTGTTTTGCATGATATGATATATTTTTGTTAACCTAGATCTGCTTAATTTACCTAAGTTAATCACTTGGCTAAATAATTAGATTAATCTAGTTGTGTTTAAAATGTCTAAAAATGTACAAATGGCATCAAAGTAGGTAGCTCTTTTGTTGAAGATCTTTTGATCTTTGAGCTGATCCTTGACCCCTACTGTCATGGATTCTTGGAAAATCTTTTTGCAGATATGTCATTTTGTCTACTTGTTGCTTTTGTCTCTTGTTGTCTTTGTTAAATCTTTCCTTGGACATCTTGGAATAATTACATGTGATAAGAATTATTTGTGTTACGCAGCTTTAATCGCCTTAAAGGCACGTGATTCTTGTCTTTGGTATATGGATAGTGGTTGTTCCAAGCACATGACAGGAAATAAAGCTTTATTCAAGACACTCTTTGAAGGAAAGATTGGGACGGTCACGTTTGGAGATGGAAGCAAATATGTAATCAGAGGCATTGGTACTGTGGACGTTCCAAGGTCGCCAGTGCTTGAAGATGTCTAGTATGTTGATGGGTTGAAAGCTAACTTACTCAGCATCAGTCAGATTTGCGACAATGGACTAAATGTTCTATTCACCAAGTATGAATGTGAGATACTTGATGAAGGAGGAGACTGCATGTGTATTGATGTGAGGACAGCTGACAACTATAACACCAAGTATAAGCAACAAGTGTTTTAGTGCAAAGATCAATCAAGTTGACTTATGTCATCAACGGTTGGGACATGCCAGTCATAAACAATTAGAGAAGATTTCCAAGTGTGATGCAGCTATTGGTTTGCCCAAGTTCGAGAAAATAGAAAAGTGTATTTGTGGACCATGTTAGATGGGTAAACAAGTGAAGTCTATGCATCCGTCTGTAACTGAAGTTCAAACTTTCAGACCTCTTGAGTTGTTACACATTGGATCTCATGGATCCTGCTAGAGTTCAGAGCTTAGGTGGGAAGAAGTATATCCTAGTTGTTGTGGATGATTTTACTAGATATACTTGGGTTGTACTTTTGAAAGATAAAGCTGAGGCTCCGAAAAAGATGATACATTTGTGCAAGAAATTGCAAGTTGAGAAAGGTACTGTGATAGCTAGAATCAGAAGTGATCATGGGAAAGAATTTGAAAACACCAAGCTGGCTACCTTCTGCAATGATCAAGGCACACATCAAGAGTTCTCTTCAACCAAGACCCCACAACAGAATGGAAGAGTGGAACAAAAGAATAGGGTTGTTCAAGAGATGGCACGTGTCATTCTACACAATAAGAAGTTGCCAAAATCTTTCTGGGAATAAGCAGTTAACACTACTTGTCATACACTTAACAAGGTGATTCCAAGAAAACTCCCTATAAACTCTGGAGAGGAAAGAAGCCTATTGTCAAATATTTTCGGATATTTAGCAGTGACTGTTACATTCTACGTGATAGAGAAAACCTAGAAAAGTTTGATGCAAAGAATGACAAGGGATATTTTTTAGGATACTTCTCTACCAGTAGAGCTTATAGGGTTTACAACCTAAAAACTAAAATAGTCACAAAGTCTTCAAATGTAGTGACCAATGATGAATTGAGTTCTGAAACTCAGTCAGAAAACATGCCTCATGTTCAAGAAAAGACCATGGAAGTTGATGAGCCTATTCTTGATGATTGTATTGGGAAGCATAGTGATGAAGAGTTGTTAGTGTTGAATGATGCTGTTTCAATACCATCAAGCTCAGAACCATCTACACTGGTTCATAAAACTCAACTAAGACAAATAGAGGCTAGTCCTTCATCAGAACAGAAAGGTACTTCCATATCTCTGGTCAAAGGTCCCTCTTCAAGAGTAAAGTTAAATCATCCTGTCACTAACATATTGGGCAATCTGAATGACAACATGAGATTGAGATCCAAAGCTTTGAATGTAATCACTCATTCATGCTGTCTATCCCAATTTGAACCAAAAAGGGTAGATGAAGCTCTTCAAGATGCTGATTAGGTGAACTCAATGCATGAAGAACTTTATCAATTTGTTCGAAATAATGTGTGGTAGTTAGTTCCTAGACCAAAGGGAGTCAATGTGATTGGAACTAAGTGGATATTTAAGAACAAGCCTAATGAACATGGAAGTGTTATCAGAAATAAATCAAGACTTGTTGCTCAAGGGTACACACAAGTAGAAGGGGTTGATTTTGATGAGACCATTGCACCAGTAGCTAGATTGGAATCCATTAGGATACTTTTGAACATAGCAAGTCATTTGAATTTCAAGTTGTATCAAATGGATGTTAAGAGCGCTTTCTTGAATGGCATGTTGTAAGAAGAGGTTTATGTTGAACAACCCAAGGGTTTTGTTGATCCTCACAGACCGAATGATGTGTACAAGTTGAAGAGAGCCCTCTATGGTTTAAAACAAGCTCCAAGGGTTTGGTATGATATGTTAACAGCATATCTCACTGAGCATGGTTTCAAAAGAGAATTTGTAAACATTACTCTCTTCAAACGAAAGGATAAGGATTACTTTGTTGTAGCTCAAATTTATATTGATGATATTGTTTTTGGTGTTACTAATGATTCTCTTGCTTAATCTTTTGCAGATGAAATGAAGGCAATGTTTGAAATGAGTATGGTTGGTGAACTAAATTAATTCTTGGGATTGCAGGTGAAACAAACGGAATCTAGAATTTACATCAACCAAGCAAAATACGCAAGAAATCTAATTAAGAGATTTGGACTTGACAAGGCTGCACATGCTAGAACACCTATGGCTGCAAATGCAAAATTAACCAATGATCCATCAGGTGAGTCTGTTGATGTTACATTATATAGAAGCATGATTGGGTGTCTTTTGTATTTAACTGCTAGTCGGCCTAATATTTCTTTTAGTGTTGGTATATGTTCTAAATTTCAATCTAATCCTAAAGTTTCACATTTGAATGCTGTTAAAAGAATCATCAAATATGTTGATGGCACTTGTGATTATGAATTGTTTTATAGTAATCTTGCTGGATTCTCTGATTTTGATTAGGTTAGTAATGCCGGTGATAAAAAGAGCAACACTGGTGGGTGTTTTTATGTAGAAGCCAATCTTGTTACTTAGATGAGTAAGAAGCAAAATTCTGTTTCTTTGTCTACTGCAGAGGCAGAATATATTGCTGTTAGAAGCTGTTGTTCACAACTTCTTTAGATGAAAAAGCTTTTAAGTGATTATGAGATATCACAAGACACCGTGGTAGTTTATTGTGATAATTCTAGTGCTATCGATATCTCTTAGAATCCTGTCCAACACTCTAAGACTAAGCACATAGAGATTAGATACTACTTTATTAGTGATTTGGTTGAAAGAAAGATTGTTACTCTTGAGTATATCCCTACTGAACTTCAGAATGTTGATATTTTCACCAAACCCCTTGATAGAAGTAAGTTTGAGACACTTCGACAAGTAATTGGTGTGATTCTGTATCCCTAGTCATTCTTGGCTTCATGGTCCTTATACTTCTTTTCTCTACTCTTTGTGACCTTTTTGTTTGGATGTTTTTTTTTTTTTCTTTGCTTTTTTCTAGGATTTGCATTGCATAACATTCATGCATTTCATTCTAGGTGGTTTTTGTTATTTTCATCCAATATATATATATATATATAAAGGGAGGAAGCAAAATGTGTTTTGCATTTTTTTCTTGGATTTTATATCAAGGTTGGCCATATTATCTTTACATAACATGTTTATGTACCTTGTTTAACTTAGATGAGCTTATTTTATTGCACTTTGCTAGTTTGAGCCTTATAGTGCACGTTGTGTGAGAAGATGTTTATAGTTTTTGATCATATGATCTTGATCTTGAAATCACATGCCTTTGATTGTCGGACTTGAACTTATTGAGAAAGGCATAAATAACCATCTCTACACTATTTATTAGCCAATTATGAACACCTTAGTGCATATCGTAAGATTTTGTGCTCGAGAAAGTGTAGCACATGCACAAAAAGAACATAAGGTATAGTCTCGGTTTAAATGCTAAAATTGGTGTGTACATTATTGGACTATAATATCTTCTATCAATTAAAATTGGTGTGTACATTATCCCGACTAATTCTTAATAAGTTTCTAATCAAATAAAATTAGTGTGTATATTATGAGGCAAATCAAGAAACTTACATGATTGCGAGCTTTTATCTTGGGAGATGTGAGAGTTATATGATGTAACTCTTTGAGGGATAGTCTCTTTTAATTGTATGTGATGGATTTTGTATAAATTGTACTTAATTCCTATTCACATATCACCTCACATGTCTTTCAAGCTTTTGCTAGTTGCACACACTACACGAGTTACTCTTTGTTAAACATTGTACATGTTATTGTGTGTAATTTTGGTTTGGCCATCCAAGATTGAAACTTCCTTGAGTTTAAATGCAAAATATGTTGTGAAGTTTGAGATTTTAAGATGAACTGAGTGAAAATCTTAATTTTTGGGAAATCTGGGCTTAAATCATGTATTTTTGAAAAGCATTCCATCTCATACTCATGCATTTTATTCATAAAACTCTATGCTTTAAAGAGTTTCTGCACAAAAGTGCCATGTTTTTCAAAAAATTGATTTTTCCAGAATTTCGATCGATCAAAGCTGTTTCTCGACCGATCAAAATTGCGTTTAAAATTTTGGTCAGCCCCTGTTTGTTTCAATTGATGCTCGATTGGTTCTGGATCAATCGAAGCATTTTCGATCGATCGAACCTATCTTTCGATCAGTCGAAAATCGCACAGGAAGTTTTTTAAAAAGCTTTGAGTTTTACGTGGTCATCACTATTTCAAAACTTTTCAAACACTTTCTCTCTCTCTTTAATCAGTCTAAGGGTCAAAGCTATTTTTTGTCATTTTCTTCCGAATCTTTTGCAAGGTTTTTGTCCTCTAAGGCCAGTAAGACCGTTCTACCCTTCCTTTTTCATTTATTTTCATTTTTCATGCATTAAATCATGCATTTAGAAGGAAATTTCAAACCTAAGAAAATTTGGGGTTTTGATGTTTTAAGCTTTTTCTTTCACAATTAATCAATGGGTTTTTGTTGTGGGTTAATATACAACTGTTCTTAGTGATTTAATTTGATCAATTTGGAGTTTTATGAAAAATTTGAAATTCTAGGGCTTGAAACTACCCCAATTGGGGATTTTGTTATTTTGGTTTAATTTAATGAAATTGGCTTGTTGGATTGATTCATATGATAATTATATTTTGTTATCTATTTTGTTTAATGATCAATTAGTAAATTTCTTGAAAATTGTACAAGTGGTTTTTCAAAATTTTGGGGTTTTTGTTATAAACTCTATGCTCAAGCCAATTTTGTGATTTTAAAGTTAAATTGAACTTATTCTCATTGCATTAGAGCATGCCTCATATAGAATTGCTATTTCTATATTTGTTTTGTGCTAACTTGCAATTTGCCCTTGGTCTTTTCTTGTTTTCTTTTGGTTCTTTTATGTGTGTCTTGTCCTATTCTTAGCACCATTCCTAGGAAGACTAGAGCTCATAGGCAAGCCCCCTCATCTCCTCCTCCTTCTTTTGAGCATGATAAGTTTTTGAGTGAGAAACACTAGGAAACCTATGAGAAGTTAAACCTTTTGAGGAATATTTGGGTTGAAAGAGAGGTTCTTTTAGATGAGCTAAATCCCATGATTAGGAAAAACTTTGAGTGTAGGGGATGATTACCTTCGTTAGATATTTCTTACCCCCATCCGGCTACCTTAATCAAAGAGTTCTATTCAAATCTCTCTACTCACTCCTATAATGCCAACACTCTTGTGAGAAGTTGGATTCATGGTGATAAGTACACCATTACCCCTTCAATAATGGCTGCTGCTATTAGGGTGCCTCTAGTTCAGCATCCTATCTACCCTTATGATGAGTCTCCTCCCCTAGACGACATCATGTCCCACATCAATAGGTCTTCTATCTAGTGGGGTTCTAATCCTCGGATCATGTCTGCTAAGTTGACCGAGATTCATTATCTCTTCTTTCAAATTGCTTGTCATTCTTTGTGGCCTATCTTTCATTTGCACACCATCCCTTTAGAGCGTTGTGTGTTTTTATATGCCCTTGTTACCAATGCTCCAATGAGTTTTCCTCATTTGTTCCTCATCATGTACTACTCACGCTCTTTTCTTTCCGATTTTTATTCATCAGATTCTTTTGCATTTGGGTTTAGTGGACTTTCCTGCTTCCAAGCTTGTGCATATCTTTACTCCTATAGGTGCCACCTTTCTTAGATAGCGAGCTGCTCAGAAGAGATCCAGCTCTAAATGTCCTAGGGTTGAGTCTTGTGGTGTCGTACCTCCTCCTCTTCCTTCCTCTACAGGTGATACTTCTGCTAAGGCGTCAGTCGATCCTGCTGCTGCTAATGTTCCTCTGCCTTCTGCTTCGAATGATTCAGACATTCGACGTATGTTGGAGACTGTCATGATCGTTCAGCGGCTCATGGTTAGCTTTTGGTGGACATGATTGATGAGCTTCATGCTTTGAGAGTAGATTTGGAAAGTATTAGACTTCCACCTCCTTTTGATGATGAGTGAGTGCCCTTTGGCAATTCGTCATAAAAAGGGAGAGTGCATATGGTGTAAAGAAGATTTTTTGTTGTTAAGGGGAGATTTTGTGGAGTTTTTAGATTGTATCTAGGTGCTTCACTCTGTATGTATCTTTTTGGCTCATGTTGTTTGTAATTGGGTTGTCCATGATAGGGGGAGATACTTTGTTTTGTTTATCTGTTTCTTGTTTCACATTGCGCTACATTGTTTATTGATCTATATACATGAGGTTATTCATGATATATGTCTTGTAGTTTATGTTTTTGTGAAATCAAGTAGTTATGTTGTTTTACTTGTATTTTCCACACATGCGTTTATGTGTTTGTTAAGTGTTACAGGAATATACAGGTTGATTCAGTCGTGTTGTTGTCTACACTTGCAACTGATGGATAGTAATTAGGTTGAATTTGTTATGTTAGGCTTTGTTTTAGTAATAGGCTGTTTATGTGTAAACTTTGAGCATTTTGTTGTGTCTGTGCTTTGTCACGAATTGCCAAAGCGAGAGTTTGTTAGGTTCTAAGACCTTCAGATTTAAATGTATTAAAACACTAATTTGTAATGCTGGCAAACCATGATTAAAATGTGTTAGTCTTATTTAGACTGCTCAAAGTATATGTGCCTTATGTAAAGTTGGAATTGAGTGCACTGCAGAATTTACTGTGCAATTCTGTTTGGCTAGATCGATCGAGAATTAGACTCGACCAATCGAAAGTCGTGTAGATTGTTTTTTCTACAAAATTTTCCAACAGCCCAAGCCCGTTTTGTGTGTAGGGCTTTATGTTTTGCCCTAGGTATAAAAGGGAAAACCCTGGCACGTTTTAGAGAGCTATTGATTCTCTTTATGCTGTGTGTGTGAATCTCTTGTAAGATCTAGAGGTGTCTGCCTTCACATACACTTAGGGTTATCAAGATCTAAATTAATGTCAAGAACCTGGTGATCGATTCAATTGCAGATTCAGGAGCTTAAAGATATACAAGTGGGAGTGCTTGTGCTTGCTGGGAATCCAAGAAAGAAGTAGTCCGTGGACTCGAACCTGTCACATGGTCGTGGTAGTAAGTTTTTTACTCAATGTAGCAATAGGATTTTAGTAGTCTAAGTCGCTATTGTGTAAACTTTAATTCTTTCATAGTGGATTTAGTTTTACCTTGAGGATAGCTATGTTAAATCCTCTCCAAGTTTTTTACCGGTTTGGTTTTCCTGGGTCATCATATCATTGTGTTCTTTATATTTCCGCTGCTTTGCATGATATAATAAATTTGTGTTAACCTAGATCTGCTTAATTTACTTAAGTTAATCACTTTGCTAAATAACTAGGTTAATCTGGTTGTGTTTAAAGGGTCTAAAAATGTACATCTTTTATAAGGAATGACACTTCATTATTCTTTTGTTTTCAATGTGGGACTAACACTTTTAATAGAATTAGGATCTCAAACTATTCTTCTAGTTGATGTGGGATTCCAATTACAATTCATCATCCAAAATTATATCTCAAATTACACTTCGCATCTCTAAACTTTTAAAATACACATTAGCACCCTAAACTATAACTTGTGTCACACTTTGCACCCATTCGTCAGTTTCACTATTATCTTGGAAGAAAAACCAAAGTTTATGGTGTAAAGTGTAACCGAGAGTTAATTTAGGATGATACAATGTAGTTTCTCCGTTATTTTAAAAGGGATGAGAAGAGGAGCAATTTGGTCTTTTTACGTGGTATCATCCAAGATAATGGTAGGATTGAAGGTAGGGTGAAAAGTGTAACGTGAATTATAGTTTAGGGATGCAAACCGTGCATTTTGAAAGTTTAAGGTGCAAAGTTTGATTGGGGTATAGTTTATGGTGCTGAAATGTAATTTCCCTATAATTTCTATACTTCTCTAGCTATCATGGGTTGGACTCAACAAATCCCCACATCTATCCCATGAGTTCTCTTTAGTAGTGCCCTTGTTAAAGATCATATTTATATTAGGTTTATGTTTATTATGTGTAATCAGGGATAGCAATTTCTGCCCGACTCATGGGTACCCGGCCTAGCCCGGCCCTAATGGGCCGAGTTTTACTCGATCCGATAAGAAATAGGGTCAGGTATGGGTTAAAAAAAAAAAAAAAAAAAAAAAAAAAAAAAAAAAAACCCGAACCCAAACCCAGCCTGTTAATTATGAAATTACTAAAACCTCCCTATATATATAGCTATAAACTAACCCTAACTCCCTCATTTTTTCAGTAGCAGGCCAGCAGCTCACACCTCCCTCCTCACCGCCTCACAAAAGCACACTTAGCACACAGCCACACACCTTACATAGCACACGATCTCACACCTCACACAGCTCACGCCTCCCTACTCACACCTCACAGCCACAGCTACCATCTCTACCTCTCACAGCCACGCTCTTCATCTCATCTCATCCCGCTCTCTCTCTCTGTCTCACTTCCTCTGTTTGATCCACCTCCATAGCCAAGGCTTTGCATCTCTTACTTTTCTCTCCTCAATATTACAGATCTCCATAGCCTCCATAGCTGCTGCAATTTGCTATTTTGTTTTGTTTTGTTTTGTTTTGGATTGACTTTACAATTTTGTAATTTTGGCAAATCCTAAGGGAGGCGACCTCTGCCTACAAACTTCCTCACCATCTGATTTGGGCTTGAATCTAGGCAAAAAATCTTAATGGGCTTCAATTTTTTTTTTTTTTTTTTTTGGTTGGGCCAAATTTGGGCCCAAGAAGCTAAATGGGGCCCAGCGAGGTGGATTTGGGCCTCAGAAAAAAAAATCTGATTATTAATCGAGCCGGGTCCAGGTCGAGGGTCTGGGCCCGTGGGTCAAGTCTAAGTATGCAAAAACCCAGCTCAAACCCGACCCGTTGCCATTCCTATGTGTAATGGCCTAAGTGGCCCAATTTAGTGTAAAGTCCATCTGCACTAAACCCTATACCTGGTAGTATCTATATATACCCTTCTAGGATTTGTTGTAAATTTGTTATACACATAGCGATATATCAAAGATGTAGTTGTCAAGAAATTTATCTTGTGGTTGTAGGACTTTAGGCCGAACCACATAACCATAGCATTCTTCTAATTCTCTTTTGCTTTCGCTCATGTTTCTATTTCACTTTTAATTTTAACAACACTTTCTTTGAGTCAATATATATATATATATGAGTGTTACTTACCTAAAATGATCATCGACATGATGCACTCGAAAAAATTCTGTATGCAAAATACAATACTATGCTTTGACAAATTGAATCTATAAACAATATTATATAACATGGACTTGTTTGCAATATCATAATGTAAACATATTAGACTTATTACAAATGAAAAAAAAAAAAAAAAAAGTGGATAAGAACAAGTAATCAATTACTAGTAAAACAATGTTAAAAGAAAAGAAAAATGTTAAAACTATTACTAGTTTTACTACATAAATCTTACAAAGTGATGTGTATAAATGTGACCAATGAATTTCAATAATCTAATAAATGAATATTTGAATTAAGCATTATATTGTAAAATTCATATGATTTTGAGTTATTAATTATTAAAAAGATCCATTATTTGGATATCTAATAGAAGGAGGTCTTCAGCAAAACACAAAATAAGTTCAGTTCTAAATCTTCTGATATGATTCGAAAAAACACTAGTTCAAAATTGAATCTATTTTTTTATATATATAATTAAGCCATAAAGAATTTTTAGTTAACATAAAATTTATAAAATTTCAAATTTAAAGCTACTTTTTTATGGGAATATAAATGTGAAAATACCAAAATTTGAAAATTTGAATGAGAGAAATTATTGAAAGAACTAAAGTTACAAATAGTTTTTATATAGCAATATATCTAATTCCACCATAAACAATATCCAACCAAAAATAAATAAAACGAGTTATTTTGTTCTTAGTTGACATGATTTTTTGGTTTTCCAAATACCTCCTAAAACTCTAAAGCCTCCAATAGGACTACTGTAAGGTTGAATTTATTCAATCATGTGTTGGCTTTATTCCGTGCCAAATTTGCTTGTAATTTAGCAATTAGATACTATGTATTTAGGTGGGAATTATGTAAGGGTAGTGTGTGTGAGAGTGTGAAGAAAACTCAAGATGTGTGTAATTCAAAGGAGTCTCACGACTGGATCTTGCGACTGGCTCACAACTGGCAAGTCACCAAAATGGCACACATGTGAAGCATGCAGGGGGAGATGAAGGGTCATTACAGTTGGAGCACTACAAGACAAAACTTCTAATCAAGCTAGGCAGTTAGCTCGCGACTTAGACTCATGACTCGTTCCAGTCGCGAGGTTGAGTCGCCAGAATGCCCTATTTGGTTGAAACTGACTTTTCGCATTCCTCATACACACTACTATAAATACCCTTATACCCAAAAAATGTAGAGAGCTTCTAAAGAGAATTTTGAGAGAGAAACCTTAGAGAAAAACAAGATTGACTCATCCACAATTTTCATCCTTTGATTCTCCAAATTCCTCTACTCTTACCCTCTCCATTGACATATCCTTGAGAGGTACATTTAGCCAAATCCTATCTCACCATACCCATATTAGTGAGGTGGTATTTTGGTGCTTGGGAAATAGTTTAGAAGGGACCAATTCATTTGGTTGATGCAATGAGCGATTGCGGGATCCGGTAAGCTTGGGAAAACAAGGTTCGGCATAACTCTGTTGGAGCAAGAAGCTTGGAAGGCTTAGGTGCACTAGGTAGATTAGTCTTAGAGGGTATTCTACTATTCATGTATCCCAACTTTATTTTTCTAGTGGGTTATTGACCGCTTGAAGGGCGGCAGAGAGGTTTTTCGCCAAGTTCTTCGATTTCCTCTTCAATAACATATCTTCATGTTATCCTTGCATTTGTATTTCTCTTCCCTTACTTTTTACCTTTTAATTGTTGTTGTGTTTGTGATTAACTATGGTTTAGAGTGTTTACCAATTTAGATATAGCTTATATTTTATATTTTGTACATATATTATTTGATTATAAGCTTGTATGGGTATTTTTGTATTTGGGGGTCTAAAAGTTCATATGTGTTTTACACACTATTTGAACTTTCAATTGGTATCAGAGTAGGTTCACTTGCTGTTGTTTCATTACCTAAGTGAGATCCTAGACTCCTTTTTGAGATGGATCGATCTTAATCGCTTAATGCTCCTCCGTACTTTGATAGGAGCAGCTATGCTTTTGGAAAAGTCTATATGAGGGCATTTCTATGTTCCATTGATGAAAGTGTTTGGGATGCTGTAGAGATAGGATGGACTTGGCCGGAGGCTACCAAATCCACATGGGATAAGGTAGCTCTTGCGGCAACTAATACTAATAGCAAGGCTTTAAATGCCATTTTCTGTGGTGTTTCCCCTGATGAATTTCATAAGATTTCTCTTGTCATAATTGCCAAAGAAGCGTGCAAATCTTGGAGACAACCTATGAAGGCACCAAAAAGGTGAAGGACACCAAGTTGCAAATGCTTACCACACGCTTCGAGGTGAAGATGAGTGAAGATGAGTCATTCGACTCATTTTATAGGAAGCTAAATGAAGTGGTGATTGGAAAATTCAACTTGGGAGAAGAGAAAGTGGACTCCAAGATTGTGAGGAAGATCTTACAATAATTGCTGGAAAGCTTTCGTGCAAAGGTCACTGCTATCAAAGAAAGCAAAGACCTTGATGAGGTCAAAATTCAAGAACTCATTGACTCTCTTCAAACCTATGAGCTATCTCTACCATCACAAAGGAAGAGCAAATCCCTTACTCTAAAGACAATCAATGAGAAAGTAGAAGCTCAAGACTTCTCAAATGAGGGTAAGGTTGATAAAGATGTGGCATATCTTGTTAAGAACTTCCGAAAGTTCTTAAAGTTCAAAAAGAATGGAAAGTTTGTTGAGAAGGGAAAATTCCCAAATTCCTGGAAGGAGAAAAAGGATTTTAAGAAGAAAGATGGGAAAGATTCTCAATCCTCTCAAGGAATCAAATGCTATGAATAAAACGGTCATGGACATCTTAAGAAGGAGTGTCCCAACTATTTAAGAGGAAAGGGTAAAGTGTATGCAACTACCCTTAGTGACATAGACTCCTCTAATTCAAACTCGAAAAAAAGCTTTGACGGAGAAAGAAACTACTCTGTATTTATGGCCATTGCTTCTGTGGAATCTTTAGATGATTTAAGTGTATTAGTGGAAGAGCTTGGTGAGCTCACGAAAATGGAGTCGATGGGGATAGTAAAGGAATCTGATGATGAGGAAGATGAAAAAACAATAGGGTTACAAGAAACCTATAATAGTCTCCTTGAGAAGACTGGTGAATATGCAAAAGTGGCTAAAGCAACCATCAAGAAAATGAAAAAAGCAAAGCAAGATTACAAAAGTCTTATAGTGCGGTACAAGGAGACCAAATGTGAAGTTGAGACACTGAACGGAGAACTAACTGAAACCTATTCAAAGATAAATTTTCTTGAGCTTGAGGTGATTCAAGCTAATGCTAAAGTTAAGCGGGTTTCCTCTAAAAAGCTTGATGAAGTGCTTGCACATCAAAAGCCCTTTTCTGACAAAAGTGGCTTAGGATACACTGGAGAGGCTAATTCAAACACCATTGTGTCCAAGGAGATGAATTTTGTAAAAGCAAAGGAACTAGTGGTAATAACTTCAGCTGTTAAGAAAGTGAAGTCTGAGAAGATGCCAAAGGTGATTGCTTAACAGGTTTCAATAAAGCCTCTAAACCCAGCAATGGCTAAACTCAAGGCAAAAGGAAAATCTGTTCCAAAGTCACAAAGGGGATCAAAAATTCAACACTTTTGTCACCATTGTCGAATCCAAGGTCACACTAGACCCAACTACTACAAGCTTTGGGCATTAAATAATGGCAGCTATCAAAGGCCAAGAGGACAAAGAAATGGCAAAGGGAACTTCAAGCAATCGAAAGGGGGAGAAGCTGAGTCTAACATTGGAGATGTAATGAAGATGATAGACACCATCACTTCTTGCTTGGAAAACTTCACCCTGACATTTCAGAATCGTAACTCAAGTACCCAATCCTCTATGGATATCACCCCAAACGCACATGTCGTGTGGGTGAAGAAGGGTACACATGCACAAGCATTAGAACATGACCATGCATCAACTCTTCCTATATGTTGTGTCTTTGCTTGGATGTTTTCTTTGATCCTAGTACATTTTGACAAATTTTTGTTTGTTTGTTATTTGCTTTGAATGTTGTTAAATAATTTTTTATCAATCTTTACTTGTTTTTGTGTCAAAAATCCAAAAACACATAAAAAGTAGAAAATTCAAAAAGTTTGATCGGCATTATTGTGTTTTGTCACACGCATGTTTTGCCTTGTACCTCCGTACAAATGGTTTTTTGCATTTACGAGTGTATCTTATTCTTTATGCACTCATATCATTGTGGGAAAAATCTTGACATCTATATGACTATTGTAAATAGATTTTCAAACTTGTCATGAATGATTAGTCAATAGTTTTGTTGATCTTGAGACTTGCATAGACTTGTGCCTATATATCTTCCCACCCTTTTATTTTTTTTGCTTAAAGAGCTCAACCAATGTAAATCTCAAAATGAAAAGAGATAATGAACTACAAAAGCCGTCACACATACTAGTATTTAACTAGGAAAAAGGGAAAGCGACTTTTATGAAAATGTATGATGCCCCAAAAAGCCAAATGCTTTTTCATCAAATTGAAATATCAAAATTTCAGGCATCAATCTCAAAAAGAGATGTAAAGATTAAAAATGATCAAATGTTATGATGTGTTCAAAGCCAAATGAAAAGTTTCAAAGTTATGTAATCAAGTTTTGTGGGAGATCATATATGCATATTTCTATAATGGAGAATGGTCACTCTTCCTAGTGCTAATTGTGTATGTCTTGGTTAAATTGATCATTGAAGTTTCATATTAAACTAAGGACTATCTCACATTTGATATCCACACAAATTACACATATCTATGTTCAATGAATGCCTTATTCATTTATGTGATTGTACTTGACTAAATGTGTTGCACGTGCTCAATCATATGTTGATCAAACACATAAAGATTTTGGAGTGTTTTAATCATTTTTGGAAAGTGTTTTTGTTTTGAAAATTTTCAAAAAATGTGCAACTCTGTTTTGGCGACTTACTCTCACAAGTCACTCCAGTCGCGAGTCTCCAGTCACGAGCTGACTCAGAAGCTTTCGCAACTCCCTGGTAAGTCAACTTCCCAATCGCGAAAAAGACTTCAAAAAATTTCAAAATTTCTGGGTTTTTGTCATCTTCGCGACTTAGTTTGGCGACTGGTTCGCGAGTGGAAGCTCTAGTCGTGAGTTTACTCAGAATGATTTGCGACTCCCTTCATGACTCACTCGCGAGTGAACCTTCCAGTCGCGAAAAACACTTTAGACAAATTTTTCAAAATTCGTCACCCGAGTTTTTGGTGGCTTGACATAGCGACTTGGTCACGACTCATTCCAGTCGCGAAAAACGCATGTTTTGCACAATGAGGGTTATTTTCAAAGCAGTTTTCAAAAACTTTTCATTTTTCCCTCGCATCTCGTGACTGTTCATCATCTTGTCTGTCTCTCCCTCTTCTAAAACCTCCATTTTCACTCACAAGACCTTCATTTTCTTCATCAATTTTCAAGAAAAGGTATGGGTTCCTTTTGATTTCTAAAGTATTTCATGTTTTTAACCCTAGATTTCTTGGATTTTGTGTGTGTGATGTGATTTAAAAAATATGATGTTTAATATGGTTTTAATGATGTTTTGTTGAGTTTTCCATATGGGTTTTGTTGATCTTGTCCATATAATGCCTATTCAACATGTTTTTCATGCTTGTTCTTCATTGTTATGCATTATACCATGGTTGTGTTGTGTTGTGCATATCATGTCCATGATAAAATGTTTTATTGACATTTTCTTGTATTTTCATGGATTTCATGAAACACAAAGGCTATCAGTATAATCATGTTTCGTTAATTTTGAAACATCATATGATTATGTGTTTTTACATTTTGCCCTAGTTTGCACATTTTTTCATTTGATGCATACACACACACACACATTTTGACATGTTTGAGTGCTTATTGTCGTGATTCCATCATGCCATGTTGATACATGTTGTCTAATGTCAATTTTCTTTGATTTCCCCTATGTATATTGTTAGGACATATGTAGTTCAAGTTTGTGAACATATGTCGTTATTTTATGTAGTTGGCTAATCCTTTGACAAAACGCACTTTACTTGTATTTGGGTAGATCTAGGATGTGTTTAATACTTCAAAGAACATGTTGTTCAAGTCTAGTATTAAAGCCATGAAGATTGGACCAAGAAACAAGTGAAGAAAAAGTGTGTACTAAAGCTGGATAGCTGCTGGACACCTGCGGATAGTTGCTAGACAGATAGCTATCTATCGAGCTATCTATCGAGGTATCTATCAAGATTTAATGAGGCTCGACAGCTACCCGATCGATCGAGGTATCTATCGAGGTTACGGGAATTTAGATTTCCAGATCTGATTTTTGGGCCAGGCTTTTGTATTTGTGTAGGGTTTCTTTTCTCACAACCCTAGTCATATATAAGGCTTATTTTTGAGGCCGTCACACAAGAGAATACAAGGAGAACATATGCAAAAGGTGACCGAAGCCTTATTTTCTCAAAAAGAAGAAAGAGTTCTTGCTGCGTTTCTTGTACGCCTTAGGGTTTTGTAACCAAGCAAAGTCTCTTGCACCAACATTGAAGATCTTATTAGTGTTTCTATGTGAAGCTGCTGCAAATCTACTACAATAATCAAAGGGTTGCTGTGGAGTTAGTCACGTATTGGGATTCGTGCAAAGGAGTAAGCCGCGTACTGGGATCCGCGCATCAAATTGGTTAGTCACGTACTTGGGAGCCGTGCATTGAAAGGAGAAACTGTCACTACAGAACAAGTCCAATTGGGTATTGGGGTAAGAGTTCAACTGTAGGTTGGTGAGTACTGGGATTCCTTACTTGTAACTGCTTGTTGTGATAATAGTGGAGTTTCGGGAGTGGTGACCTTAAATCACCCGTGGGGTTTTTGCCGTAAGGGTTTTCCCCATTCGTAAACAAATCACCGTGTTATTTATTTTCCGCTGCATAACTTAGTTTCGGTGATTTGTTTGTGCTGCCACATGATATTGCATATTAATTTGATTAATTAAAAACTAGGCAAATTAATTAATCTAAGTTATCACAAGGGGTCAACGCATTTGTGGCATGTCATATATATATATATATATATGTGTGTGTGTGTGTGTGTGTGTGTGTGTTTTTAGGATTACAGTTCTATGTCCATTGTGTTGGTACTAACGTATTACTAATCGAGTTTGTTGTCATATTTTGTACTCTATTTTTGTGGTACTTGTTGCTCTGTTTTTATAGATGACTCCAAAGAAGAAGACCACTACACAACGCACTAACAAGAGGAAGAAAATGGACAATACTCGATTCCGCTCTATCCAACACTTTAAGAGATACAATCAGTTCTTTGGGAAGGCTCCAATCATCCTAGACCATGTTGTGGACCTTGTTGATTTGAAGGACTACTTTATCCCAGGCTGTTATCAAGACAGAGGTTGGGAAAAGATTCTTGGTGATCTCCCCAGGGTTTGTGATCCATTGATTCGGGAATTCTATGCCAATGCTATTCTTCGAGAGGATGAAATAGACTACTGGATTAGAGGCCATGAGTTCACCATTGACGTGAAGGATATTGATGAAGTTCTTGGCTTTGAGGATCTCCAACATGATTTTACTCACTACAAGGACCAAATGCTCTCCATAAAAACGGTTCAATCCCATATTGGTTGTGTTAAAGAAGGAAGATGCCTCAACACAACTATTTTTTCACCGGATTTGAGGTGTCTTACATACATCATGATGTTCAATCTTGAATGTTCAATAAGTGTATAAAACACCTACGAACTTTTAGACCCCCAATTTACAAATTACCAACCCAAGCTTATTATCAAACAATGTATGTGCGAAATACGAAAATAAGCTAGACCAGAATTGGTAAAACAATCTAAACCAAAATTAATCACAACCACAGTAGCAATTAAAAGGTAAAGATTAAGAGAAGAGAGATGCAACACAAAGACAACACAATGATGTGTTATCGAAGAGGAAACCGAAGTCCTCGGCAAAAAACCTTTCTGCCGACCTCCAAGCGGTCAATAATCCACTAGAGAATAAAGTTGGGATACATGAATAGCAAAAGGCCCTCCAAGCCTAATCTACCCAATGCACCTAAGCCTTCCAAGCTTCTTGCTCCAACAGGATTACGACGAACCTTGTCTTCTCTAGCTTACTGGATCCTACAATAAGCTCATTGCATCAACTAAAATGAATTGGTCCCTTCTTAACTGCTTCCTAAGTACCAAAATGCTTCCTCACAGATATGGTTATGGTGAGATAAAGATTTGGCTAATATACCTATCAAGGATGTAAGAATAGAAAGGGTAAGAGTAGAGGAATTTGGAGAATCAAATGATGAAGATTATGGATGAGCCAATATTGTTTTTCTTTAGGGTTTCTCTCTCAAATTCTCTCTGAAAGCTCTTTACATTTCATGGGTATAAGGGTCTTTGTAGTAGGGTGTGCATGGAATGTGAAAAGTCAATTACAGCCAACAGGGCATTCTAGCAACTCGAGCTCGCGATTGAAACGAGTCGTGAGTTTAAGTCGAGAGCTAATTATCTGGCCAGTTAGAGGTTTTATCCTGTAGTGCGACAGCTGGCATGACCCTTCAGCTCCCCCTGCATGCTTCACACGTATGCCATCTTTGGGGACTCACCAGTCGTGAACCAGTCGCGAGATCCAATCACGAGACTCTTCTTGAATGCACACTCTTGAGTTTTTCTTCACACTCTCTCACACACTACCCTTATATGATTCTCACCTAAATACAGGGTTTCTAAATGCTAAATTACAAGCAAATTTGGCACGAAATAAAGCCAACAAAATGATTGAATCAATTCAACCTTACAAATCTATTCCCAGTGAAGAAGATGACCACCATCAATAATGCTAAAGCCATTTTTTTGATGGAGCTTCGTGAAAAGACCTACATTAACTTTAGTGCTCATGCATTCTCCATCATTGCCGATGAAACAAAGACAACCTCAAGGGCAAAGCCTATTCTCCCTATTCTACTCATGCGGCTTTTTCATGTATAAGGTGTGGAAATTCCATAAGACATCAGCCTCATGCCTACTCCTCCAGCCATTAATTCTCTAACAATTGCAAGGACCAAGGTTCGTCTTCCGGGTGATGAAAATGAGGGTGATTTAGCACAAGGAGAGCCTATAGACACTAAAACTGAAGCAAAAGGACAACCCTCAACTTCACGGAGTTGGGGTAAAGGAGCAAAGCCTCATCATCCTCAGAAGTGCCTCCAAATGCATTTCAGATCATACTTGAGAAGATTGACAACCTCCAAGACATCCAAAATGAGCAATCTGACAGGCTAACTACTATTTAAGACTAGATCAATTTGCTCTCAGCCAAGTTTGACAGCTTCACTGCACAGCAATAGCCTTTTGGCCATTCCAGTCAAAAAGGGGAGAGATATGGAGTAGGAGTAGGAGTAGCTCTTAAGGAGGAGCATCATTTTGAAGGGGAGAAAATTTAAGCATTTCTATGTTTAGTTTATGTTGTTTATGTTTTATGGTTAATGTTTGGACTTAGTTTCTATTATGGTTTTCATAGCACTTACTTTAGTACCTTGGTTTGGTTTTTAAGTACTTTATAACTTCAGTACTTAGTTTTAAAACATTTGGACATAGTGTGTTATGAATACTTGTATGTTCCAGCTATTTAATTTATGCTTTATCTTGTACCTTTACTTTGTAGTTTAGTACTTTTAGTTAATGTTATGCATTTTCTTTAGTACTTCACTCTTGTGCCCTTGTTGGATTTTATATCCTTGATGCAACTACCTTGTGTTTTTGTATCAGTTGAGTGTTGGACATGCAAATGATACTTTGCATTAAGCTTATTAGCTTGCATGTCCGGATGCTCATTCCTTGTGTGAATGTTCATTGTGATCACTATTTATAGTGATTGTTCATGCTTGGTCAAGTCATGTTTTATTGCTTTAATCTTTACTATTTGATCGCATTGTGCTTACTCCATATACATTTCAAGATTTCTGCTTACAATAATCATCTTGTGTTATTGTTTTTAGGAAAAACTTATTCATATGGTTCAAGAGCTTCACAGTTTCTAAAGTTAGGTGTGAGTAAGTTTTGGCAACTATTCCCAACTCACATATTAAGTCTAGAGTCTGTTTTAGGGTTTTGTCACGGAATAGCCAAAGGGGGAGATTGTAAGGTTGAATTTATTCAATCATGTGTTGGCTTTATTTCATACCAAATTTACTTGTAATTTAGTAATTAGATACCATGTATTTAGGTGGGAACTATGTAAGAGTAGTATGTGAGAGAGTATGAAAAAAACTCAAAATGTGTGCACTTCAAAGGAGTCTCGCGACTGAATCTCGCAACTGGCTCGTGATTGCAAGTCGCCAAAATGGCACACGTGTGAAGCATGAGGGGGAGTCGAAGGGTCACAACAGCTAGAGCACTACAAGACAAAACTTCTAGTTTGATCAGGCAGTTAGCTCTCGACTCAAACTCGCGACTCGTTCCAGTCACGAGGTTGAGTCGTTAGAATGCCCTGTTTGGTTGAAACACACTTTTTGTATTACTCATACACATTACTATAAATACCCTTATACCCATGAAATGTAGAGAGCTTCCAAAGAAAATTTTAAGAAAGAAACCTTAGAAAAAAAACAAGATTGACTCATCCACAATCTTCATCTTTTGATTCTCTAAACTCCTCTACTCTCACCCTCTCCATTGGCATATCCTTAAGAGGTACATTTAGCCAAATCCTATCTCACCATACTCATATCAATGAGGAAGTATTTTGGTGCTTGCTAAGCAATTCAAAAGACACTAATTTATTTGGTTGATACAATGGGAGATTGCGGAATCCGGTAAGCTAGGGAAGACAAAGTTCGGCATAACCCTATTGGAGCAAGAAGCTTGGAAGGCTTAGGTGCACTAGGTAGATTAGGTTTGGAAGGTCTTCTGCTATTCATACATCCCAACTTTATTCTCTAGTGAATTATTGACAGCTTGGAGGGCGGCGAAGAGGTTTTTCGCCGAGTTCTTCGGTTTCTTCTTCGGTTTCTTCTTCGATAACACATCGTCGTGTTATCCTTGTGTTTACATCTCTCTTCCCTTACTCTTTATCTTTTAATTGTTGTTGTGTTTGTGATTAACTATGGTTTAGAGTGTTTACCAATTGGGATATAGCTTATATTTCATATTCCGCACATATATTATTTGATTATAAGCTTATATTGGTATTTTTGTATTCGGAGATCTAAATGTTCATAGGTGTTTTATACACTATTTGAACTTTCAACTACAAAGCCTTCTAAAGCTATAGTTGTACTCCTGTGTAAGCCTTTGTAATTGGATCAAAGTTGTAGCTCATATTCTTTATTTCTAACATTCCCAATAAGATTGTAATGGGGCAAGACAAGAAAAACTCAAACAAACCTAGAGTAGAGTAGGTCAAGGCAGGATAGGATGAAGGCAACTCACCTCTTAACATTCCTACCAAGCACAATCTTGCACATATATTGATTCCAAAATATGCCATTTTTTCCTCTAGTATGTATAATGGAACAATGCCAATTTCTCAAGTCTTGATGAAATTTAAAGGAACTCAGGGGCTTGAAAACAGGACAATAAATTTTGATTTTTTTTTTAATGAATATGGTTGTTATATTTTCTAGTACCAAACGTCTGAAAGAGAGACTTGATTGATATTCCATTTGGCAGCGACCTAATTTCAAGCAAAAGAATCTTTTCAAGTTCAGAATTCAAATACAGCTTTTGAGTAAGGAATTCAACAACCATGCTTAATGGATGGATTTTGTCAAACATTTTGTTTCTCTGCACAATAATATCATATCATATTGTTATGATTCACGAGGCACTGAGCTTATCATTTCAAATTGATGAAGTTTGAAATTTAAATAATTATAGTTGCAGGTTATAATTTGCATTATTTTAAATTGTATTCTTATTTTCAAAATGAATTTAGATGGGAGTTGCTTCCAATTTTTATAAGACTAGCTAGCTTAAGATTTAATTTAAAAATATACAATAAGATGCATAATATAATTCTTTTATATATAATTTAAATACTATTGATAGTCATTTTTACATTTTGTTAACTCTTTAAAAAAATTTGTAAGGATATTATTGGGTATAAAATGTAAATTGTCCATTTTTTTTTTTTAATTATTGTGAAGCACTTTTTATTTTTATGATTCATTTATTATAAACAATTTGGTTTTTGTACTTAATAACTCACTTGGATGAATATTTATGATGTGGTCCCACATTTGATTCTAAAATTAAGAAATAAAACTCTTTAAGAATAAATAATTTAGGACACATGGCGCAAAATTGAAACTCTAATTTGGAATTCTAATTTAAGTTTCTCTAAGCTTCACCTACTATTATTATTACTAGTATGTAACCCATGCTACTGCACGGGAATGAATATAATTTAATAAATCAATAAATATATTATATTTTATTATTTAAGTGATACTGTTAGTTTTTTTTTTATTTATTTATTTATTAATTATGAGTTTAGTCATGTTTAAAAGACTTAGTTTATTCATGTTTAATAAAACTTAGTATTATGTAATTTTTTAACAAATATTTTTATCATAAAAAATTATAATGAAAGAATGCTATATAGACATATATTCAAGGTTGATTCATTCACGGTACATATAACTATGATTAAGATGCTTTATCACAAACTATTTTTAATTAAATATTTTAATCAATTAAATATAAATCTCATAACATGCATCTCATAACAATATATAACAATAGAATAACGTGAATCTCATAAAAAAAAAATTTATCAATTAAAAATCACTAAAATTATGAGCATAAAACGTAAAAACAAAAAAATAGGATAAATACTAATCACTTAAAAGAAAACTTACAGTGAGTTGAGAAAACTACATAAATAGTCTTTGATATTTGAAGAATAATGGGATTACAACTTTCTTTCGAAATTGGGTAAAGACTCTTGCTGATAACGTGTTATAAAAAAAAATTATATGCAACATCAATAATAGGAAAACAAAATAATTTTATAATTAAACAATAAAAATTATTGACAAAAAGGAAAGAAAGTATAAGCAGGTGAAAGACAATAAACATACAACATCAATCATAGAAAAACCACAAAATTATATAATTAAACAATAAAAAATTTACACAAAAAAGAATGACAGTATAGGTAGATGAAAGAAAGTAGTAATCAAACCTTAGAAATGGTTAGAATTCGCTTTGCAAAACATAAACCAGGACCATGAAAATTGTATAGACAAGTATAATCGGAATATTTGAAGAACCTCTTCTTATATAAGATACAAAAATACTCAAATACATGCATCATTGATACTAAGAGATTCTTTTGAAATTCCATGTGGAAAAGAGAGGTGAACCTGAAAATGCGTGGGTGTGGAAAAGGGATGTGAACCTGAAAGAAAGGGAGGTGAACCTGAAAGAAAGGGAGATAAACCTGAAAATACGTGGAACCCGAAAATATGTGGGTGTGAAAAATGGAGGTGAACCTGAAAGAAAGGGAGGTGAACTTAAAAATACATGGGTGTGGAAAAGGGAAGTGGACCTAAAAATACACGGGTGTGGAAAAGAAAGAAGCACATCGGAATTACAAATTAGACTCCAATTTCATATTTACATTGACACGTGGCACAACAATAGATTAGAATTTTATATGTGCTTCATCTATTATATATATATATATATATAGATTATTATTATTATTATTATTATTATTATTATTAGATTGTGATGAGGTTATCTCATTTTTTACTACTTATATACTCCCTCCATTCCAATTTGTTTGTCATGTTTGAAAAATCAAACTTTTTAAGGGAACATCATTTATTATCTTGTCTATCTTATAAAAATGTATAAGTTTATAAAACTACCTTTAAATAAATTTATCATCATTTAAAAAAAAAAAAAAGTTATTCTTAATGAGGAAACTAAAAAGGTGCCCCAATTAGATTAATTTTTTAAAATATTTGTTAGTTTTCTTTTCAAATAATTTTGAAAATAAAGTAGGGATATAATATGAAATTAGTAAATTAATGACTTTTATTTTTAGAAACAGAATAATATTTTGGGACATCCCAAAATGAAATAGAAGACAATCAAACTAGAATGGAGGGAGTACATTTTTTTTATGACATGAAACCTCACCAAGACAGGGCCCTTTGGACTCACTAGTCACAACCAAGAAGTAAACCACAGATATACAACCCTACCTACCAAATGAGAATTAAATAAAAAAATTAACCCCCAAATTGTCTTTCTCCCTCTTTGGAGGCTAGTCACCTCAAATCCACTAAACTACCACTCTTTTTTGATAAGCACTAAACTACCACTCTATTTTATCAGTTCATAATAATAACAAGCTGACACCAGTGAAAAACATCAAAGTGCTGCAAGACCGGCTCCACCACAGCTGAAAATAATGACTAAAATTACTTACCTCTATCACCCTCAAATATGAGAAAACCCAATACCATTTCTTACCAAAGTTCGAATCGTTTATGGAAGATAAATTGACTAAGTTTTTCTCTCTTAATTTGTTGTGGTCTAATGGCATTATCTTGAATTATGCATTCAAGCGTACTTTACTGCTGTTATAGAAGTGGCAGTAGAGAGTAGTACTAGTAAACCCTTTTGTCCTCCCTACTTGATATACCATTGAGGCTTTCAAATGATTAGAGTAAGTGAATTCTTTTGTTAGAATATTTGGCTTTTTTTCTTTTGATATTACATACGCACTTGGTGAGTGTTAAACATAAGACCTTAGCCTCTATCTTACCCTTATAAGGGAAGATGTGCCGTTTGAACTAGAATTCATTATCATTCTAAGAATATTTGGCATGGAAGAGGGAAAAGAAGGTAGGGTGTATTGCGAAATTCTTCCTTAGTTAAACAGTACACGAATGGCTCCATATCAATTCATTTCACATATGAATAATATTTTGAGTATAAATATGTGGAAATGACTTGCATAGAGTGTGCAATGATCCATGAATCACCATGAAATACCTTTTCACCATCTGAACTGATATGGATAGGGAATTTTTTGTCAAACACTGATCCCATGTACAAAGAATGTATTTCCTCTATAGGTAAGCATCCTGCCCTCAGCACCAACACACCACAAATGGCCTTGCAGCTGCAAAACTCCTCTCATCCCTGCAGTTTCCCACACAAACTTGAAAAGCCGAAGAGCCCTGTCCAATTGCCTCACCCCACTCCAGACTATCTTATCCTCTTCTGTAGTCAAAATCTTTCCCATGTACAAGCAAAACCTATCCTTACCACCAATGCTATAAATTCGACCGCATAAATCCACTTCAATATCTCTAGCATGTCCATGGAGGTAATATAATAAAAGAGTAAACAAGCACTTGGACGAGTGGCCCAATGTCTTGGAGAGCTTCTTCTGCACTAGGCTTTCTTGATGCCGAGCTTCTTTGTATCCAAAACTTTTATCAATCAATATGTCCTTGATTTGAGACAGACCTTCTTTCATGACCTCAACCTTCCCCACAAGAAAACACAATTCCTTTTCACTTTTCAAGCACTCAATGAGATCATTGAACATCTCAAGAAAATCTTCCCATTTATGTGAAGCAGTGGAGCCAACAACTTTTGCAGGCGCAAGCCGCATCCATGAAGCAGAATCATGGTCAAAGGAAATAACTGTGTCAGCCAGGAACTTTAGACAGCTAGAAACAATCTGCTGACCCATCTTGGTCCCTTTGCTAGAGCATTGACAACTTAACAAATCCAACTCAGATTTCAATCCATTTAGTATCTCCTCAAGTGTACCTGTCCATATCCGCAATTGTGTGACCTGTGGGCATATTGTGTGCCGAACCACCTTCCTTTGTTGTGCAGAAATGTTCAGGAAGTTGCACACTTTAGTGAGTGAATTCACAATCATAGGCTCTCTTTCACTAGGTTCACCGAAACAAACAAATGGGGTGCAGTTGTTACTTGCCGCCAATGATAAGGCCATCACATTTTTCTGAATCTTTTGCTGATTTGATGGAGACCCAATAAAGTCCCTGGCCAGGGACTTGAAAGTTTGCATTTTGTGCTCAATTTCACCATCAAAGACTATTGCATTGTCCCTGACATGAACTACCCTCCCATCAAGCCAATCCACATTTCTCAACAAGTGGCTCAATTCTGTTATCTTTGGAAACTCCTTCTCATACCATTCACAATGTAAAGGCTCTTGATGGGATACTTCTGAACAGTGATATAGCATAACATTCATAAAAGCAGCTCCATTTTGTTTAGTTTTTAAACACTTTGCACCATGGACAAGCTTCTGTATATATGTGTGCACCATCATAAACCAGTCCAGACTCCTTTATATATATAGTTAAACAACCTTTTGGATCAAAACCCAAATCCCAACTTAACACATTAGCTGTAAAATTTCGTTTGGACCATTCATCAAGCATGTGGTGTACATAATATCTTACAAAAATAATTGGATCATAGTGAGAATCAATTAAAGAAAATAAAATATAAAAAACACGTAATGACAAGGAAGGAAATCAAGATAAAGAGACTTGCTTACTACAACAGTGTTCGATGCTGGCAGTGCTAGGCTATACTGATCAGGGACAAGTCTGCAATTTTAGAAGCTACGTGGAGAACTTAAAAATTCGACCATTTTTTTTTCTTTTGACATAACTTGGGCTTGATTTATGGGTCCATAGTCCACTAGTGCAATATATTCACTATAATGAATGGGCCACAGCTCAAAGTTTAATACACTCTGGAAGATTTTTAAAAGCCCATGTATAATATTAATATCTCTCTCCTTTTTTTATTTATTGGGTTTTATGTTTTAACTTCTTTCTTATTTTTAAGTTTTAACCCCTTTTTCCTCTTTAAAAAAATTAACCCTTTTTATAAAAATAATAATAATTAAATGAAATATAAAATGTGACATATTAGATCCTTGTTTACGTCCTCTGAATATCTGATGACACGTTAATAGAAAATGATTTTATTAAATTTTAGAGTTTCAATGTTGTAAAATTTATGGAAAAATAAAGGAAATGATTTATTGTGTCATTTTCTATTTTTCTAATTTTCTTTTTTTTTGGAGGGGGGGTGTTCTATAATGCATGTTTTGATTGGAATGTCGATGTTTTGATTAGTTATTTCTTGTCTGAATGTGATGTTGAATGTGAATGGAACAATATTATATATGTTATACAATTTGAGTATGATATGGACCTTGTCACTATTAAATATGTTATTCTCTCTCTAAATGATTGTGGCTGTAAACAAAATGAGATAAAAGGAGAAAAAGATGCTATTAATTTTTTTTTTTTTTAGAAGCTATTAATTAAGTTGCGGAGGAAAGCAATATAAGTCTTTATTCATGCCACGGAGAATAGTGTTTTGTAACAATTAGATCTCTTAAAAACCTATAATTTAAAAAAAAAAAATGTATTTTTTAAGTTACGTTAAGTATATAACTTGAACATATCTTATATATAGACTCATTTCCACCATAAAACGTATCCCCTAATACTCAATCCTTTTAATGCTAATTTTAGCTATAATGGTCTATCGTTTTGTTAAGTGGTGCTTTCCTTAAAAATGAATAAAAATCATCTTTCATGTTAGCCTACCACCCTCATCAAGATAACAAATTTTCATTTATTTTAGTCTTTTGTTAATGAATACTTTAAGGACAGCAATTAAAGTGCATTTAATACTTTATTAGATAATATTTTATACATTTTTAAGAAAGAAAGTCAAATAGTATACATATAGTCATATACCCAAAAAATCACACATAAGGACAATGAATTTGTACATGTAAGCCAATAAATCATTAATAACTATCTTTTAAAGGTTATACTAACGAATGCCTTTAGGACAATGATTAAAAATCTATTATAGGAAAATTTTGGCATCACTTTTATGAGAAATGAAAAAAGCTGTTAAAATATTAATTGTTTTTTTCCTTTTCCAATTAAAACTTTCTTTAAATAAATTATTAACCAATGCCCTAAGGACATTCGTTAGTATTTTCCATCTTTTGAAATATATATGTACGTTATAGTGTTAAGCAATGTTATTAATTCTGTTTCGGACCCCGTTTCGGTTTGTCTAGTGGAATAAAATATTTCGGTACCGGCCTATTTCGACGTACCGTTTCAAGGTGTTTCGGGGTTCCTTAAAATATATATATATATATATATGAACACACACGTATACAACATAAAAGCTTCAATTTAAAGAAGTGTTACTATTATATAAAAAAATGAATTTGATTAATTTTTTTAAATTAAATAAAGTATAATTAAAAAAATATTTATTTATAATTGTCTACAAATAAAATTCACATTTTGGGTAATCCTAAAAAAAAACAATAAATGTGAAAGTTAAAGAACAAAAGTTATTAACATTTTAATTAGTATATGTATTGTAAAACTATAATAAAAAAAAAAAAGTGCTACGTTCACAATATTTTCATAACAAATTATAAGTGTCTAGTTGTTATTAGTTTCAATTTAAACCTAGAATTAAAATTACTTTTTTATTTATCAATAATAACTAACATCAACCTATTATTTATAATTTATTGTGTAAATATTGTGAAAATGTTATCAATATAACATTAATATAAAGTTATAAGAGCATCCACAGCTGGAATCCCAATTCCATCCTATTTTACCATCTCAAAAAGCCACTTTATTATTAATAGCATACCATTTTACAATACCTCCAACAACCCAACTTCTATTTTCCTATCCTACTCATTAAAATAATATTTCTATACAATAAAATAATATATCATCAATTACCATCATTTACAATACACCACACTATTCCCCCATGACCATCACCCACGGCCACCAAAAATCACCACCACCACCACCGCCACCACCACCACATCAGTCACAAATCCACCAACACCAGGGAAAAAAAAAAAAAAACAGAGAGAGAGCACCAGCCAAAACAGTCACAAATCCACCACCAACCTCTCTTTCTCCCTCAACCTCTAGCACCGGCCAAAACCCATACCCACCAGCCAAACCCACGGCCAAAACCCACGCCGATCGCCGATCGTCGATCCACCTCAATCGCCACCAACCCACAAAAACCACAACCACCGAATTTGGGGATGGGTGAGAGTGAGGGTGAATCGGCAGGGGCAGGGGCAGAGGCAGAGGCTTGGTGAACGACGGCGAGAGAGAGAGAGAGAGTGACGATAGAGCGAGACGACGACGGAGAGAGCGAGAGCGAGACGACGACGACGACGGAGAGAGCGAGAGCGAGACGATGACGGAGAGAGCGAGAGCGAGACGACAACGACGACGGAGAGAGCGAGAGCGAGAGCGAGACGACAACGACGACGGAGAGAGCGAGAGCGAGACGACGGAGAGAGCGAGAGCGAGACGACAACGACGACGGAGAGAGCGAGAGCAAGAGCGAGACGACGACGGAGAGAGCGAGAGCGAGAGCGAGACGACGACGGAGAGAGCGAGAGCGAGACGACGACGGAGAGAGCGAGAGCGAGACGACGACGGCAACAGAGAGAGCGAGACGACGACGGCAACAGAGAGAGAGACGACGACGACGGAGGGAGCAGAAATCCGGAAAGAGAGAGAGAGGCTTCAACGATTAAAATATGTTAAATGTGTTTTGGCATAGCGCTACAGTGCCATCTCAAAGGTGAGATTGCACTGTAGCGTTATGCCAAAAAATTTTGGCAATCTCAAATTTTACACTTCCAGTTGTTGGCTGTTTCTTGAGCTTGAATGCCAAATGAAGCTTGCATTTGACATATACCCAGCCGGCTGTGGATGCTCTAAGCCATTGTACACAGTGAGGAAAATAAGAATAATACCTCTAACTGACCTTTGCTTTTGGATTTTCTTTTAACTTTCTTTGTCATTTCCAAAGTTACTCACGTGATGGGCTCAGAAAAGTTGAAATTTGAAATCAATAAAAGAGGATAGAATAAAACTAGACTCTAGAAGACACCAAAACGCTCAAGAGTCAAGACAATAGAAAAATAGAATATCAAAAGAGTGAAAAGACCAGTCCCGCTAACCAGTGGATACAAAATGGAGAAGAAGATAAAGAAGAAGAAGAAGAAGAAGAAAAAGAAGAAGAAGAAGAAGTGGCCTGGGACGCTGGGTTCATTCAGGTAAATGGTGGGCTAGCGTCAATTGGATCTTTACTCTCTCTTTTTCTTTTTTTTTTAAATAACAAGCCAAATCCTGTACCGGCCGGAATTTACATCTCGGCCGAAATTGTCCGGAATGGCCCGAAATTTGACCCGAGGTAGAATGTGGGGTATTATGGTACCAGTTTGCATACCGGTACGAAAAATTCCTGCTGTTCCGGCCAGAACGGAACGATATCAATAACAATGATGTTAAGGACATATTTTATGTAATTGGCTAATCCTTTAACAAAACGCACTTTACTTATTTTTGGGTAAATTTAGAATGTGTTTAATACTTCAAAGAACAAGAGTTCAAGTCTAGTATTGAAATCATGCAAATCTGTCCAAGAAACAAATGAAGTAGTGCTGATTCATTAAAACTCGACAGTTGCTTGACAGATAGCTATCATCGAGGTCTCGACAGCCATATCTATCAAGCTTTACGAAATTTATATTTCCAGATCTAATTTTCGGTCCATGCTTATGTATTTGTGTAATGGTTCTTTTCTCACAACCTTAGACATATATAAGGCTTATTTTAGAGGCCGTCATACAAGAAAATACATAGAGAACACATAAAAAAGGTGACCAAGTGACTATTCTCTCTAAAAGAAGCTACCGCGTCTTTGCACCTTAGGGTTTTGTAACTAAGTGCTTTTTGATCTTCATTGTTGATGAAGTGAAGAATTTTGCAGCCAACATTCTTCTTCCTCAAGTTGATGAGTGAGTCACGTACTAAGATTCATGCAAAGGAGTTAGTCACGTACTGGGATCTGTGCATCAAAAGAGTAGCATTCATATATTGAAGAGTTCAGAGGTTCTAAAGCGGTAGAAGGTTTCTGCTGTAAGTTCATCTACGGGGATTGTAGAGTCTAAGGACCAAGATTTTGTACTAGATCTGAAACTTTTCTTTACTATAGTGAATTGCTTTTGGGGAAGATTTCCCCCCAAGTTTTTTACTGTGAAACTAGTTTGTTTCATTGGTTTTCCTGAGTTATCATATCTTGTTTTATTTACTTTTCCGCTGCACTTATTTTTTACATAATATTTGTCAGGCCGCAAGCGCGTTGACCCCTTATGATAACTTAGATTAATTAAATTAGCCCAGTTATTAATTAATCAAATTAACATGCAATATCACGTGGTAGCACAAACAAATCACCAAACTAAGTAATGCAGCGGAAAATAAATAACACAGTGATTTGTTCACGAATGGGGAAAACCTTACGGCAAAAATCCCACCGGGTGATTTAAGATCACCACTCCCGAAACTCCACTATTATCACAACAAGCAGTTACAAGCAAGGAATCTCAGTACCTCACCAACCTACAGTTGAACTCTTACCCCAATACCCAATTGGACTTGTTCTGTAGTGACAGTTTCTCCTTTTGATGCACGGCTCCCAAGTACGTGACTAACCAATTTGATGCGCGGATCCCAGTACGCGGCTTACTCCTTTGCACGAATCCCAATACGTGACTAACTCCACAGCAACCCTTTGATTGTTGTAGTTGATTTGCAGCAGCTTCACATAGAAACACCAATAATATCTTCAATGTTGGTGCAAGAGACTTTGCTTGGTTACAAAACCCTAAGGCGTATAAGAAACGCAGCAAGAACTCTTTCTTCTGTAGGAGGAGACTAGGGTTTCAAAAAGAAAACCTTATGAAGCTCTCTGAGGTTAGGTTTTTCTTTTTCCAACTCCTTTAAATAGGAGCTTAATGGGCTCTCCTATTCCAAATAGGTTTACACAAACCTTGGGTTTTCCTAGTCCAATAAGAATTATACAAACTCATAAACAATTAGCCTTTTAGAATAAAAACGTTACTGGCTATAATCTGAAACCCGTAAACTCGATCGATCGGGACATCTGTCGAGCTTTAATGAATCTCGACAGATCGAGATTCTGTCGAGGAGGTATCGAGACCTGCAGTTTGCACTTTTCTTGAGCAGTTCTTGAGTAATCTTCATGTCTTCAATTTAACCACTTGTAATGATCATCTTGAACCTACTTAGATTTACCTAAATACAAGTAAAGTGCGTTTTGTCAAAGGATATGCCAATTACATAAAAATATGTCCCAACAATCTCCCCCTTTGGCAATCCGTGACAAAACCACAAGAGTACATTGAATGTCCTAGAATACATTCTACTCAAGAATAAATAAGCCTAGTCTAAAAGATTTGAACCTTGGAAGTTGCTGCAAGAAGAAGGTTCGGAATCTTAACTTGGCTTTAACTTGTCTTTCCTGAAAGGTACTAAACAAAACACATCAAGGTACCATGTGGAAAACAATGACAAGTTAAATAAACAAGAAACATGTGTATAAATAGAGAAAAGGAACAACACATGTGAGATAAAGAGTGAAACACATACATCATCACATATACCACTTGATAAGTATCATGTATGTAAAAATGGTTACAAAACCAAAAGATACACAACACAAAAAAATATCAATCAATATCAATGTGTATCAAATTAACTCTCCTCCTAAGTTAGTTACAACAAAAACTTTCTTCCCTTTAACATGAAGTTCTCCCCCTAAGTCTATTACTCCCCCTGAGGAATGACATTCAATTCTCAAATTTCTCCCCCTTTTTGACACGATTGTCAAAGGGTATAAAAAGCCAACAGACTTGACCGGAGAAAAATAGAAAACAAATAAAGAGGGAACGAGGAGAACAAGGAACCATAGACCTACAAGAGAAAGAACAACAAGATGCTATGGACACAAAGGGAAAAACATGCAAAACAAAGAAGGATGAAATGCATGCAAGGGTATCTCGATGGATCGAGAGGTGTCGAGAAGCTATCGAGCATACCTCGATGGATCGAGAAGGTATCGAGGATCTATCGAGCAGACAGAAAGTTTCTCGATCGATCCAGAAGGTGTCGAGGTATCTATCGAGACTGCGATAAGAAAGAGTCTATGAAGCTCGACAGACAGCTATGTGTCGAGAGGTATCGAGGAGGTGTCGAGATGCCTTTAAAAACAGTTTTTCAAAAGAAGAAAAACACAGTCATGAATGCAATCATGCATGCAACTCAACCAAAGATCCAAGCAACACATTAAGCTCTCAAAAATATCTCTCAACAAGAATTTTGATGCACATGTATCTCAAAACACGCACACACACACTAAACAAGTCTAACCAATTTTATATTTCAAAAACAAGTTATGACAGTTTAGTGACCATACATTAACGCATGTAAACCTTGTGATGGCCAAATTACATTGTACCTGCACATGTATCAAGATAGCAAAGAGTATTGCGTGTCGTGTGTGAAAACATCGCAAGATTGCATATGTGTTTCAATGTTATGACGATTTGAGATATGAGAAAATCACTTTAACTCACACACAATCATAACTGTTTGATGGGGACTATCACCTTCGAGGTACATCCTATAACTCCCACATCTCCTAGAAAACACGCTTGCAATCATATTTTAAAGCATTTTTGATCTTTTTGCTTTTCATATCTTTGCATATTTTCTTTTAACAAGCATATCATGCATGGGCATACAAGAGAAAGAAAAGAAATACCCAATTATGTTAAGCTTTTGACACTACACTTTTGCTATGCCGAAGCATGCAGGTGTCATTGACATTGCACTTTTGCTATGCCGAAGCATACAGATGTCATATTATGATTGGCGAGTAACAGTGGTGAGATGGTTATTTATGCCTTTCTCTTAGGATTTTCTAGTTCAACCCGTCAAAAAGAGTGATACGAGTGTTAAGAAGAAGAGATCACTTAACCTTACTCATCACAAACAAAGAGCTACAAAGCTCACTTGCTTAGTTGTGCAGAAGAATGCTCATCTAAGCTACAGGTGATACAAAGTTTAGAAAACTCTGTTTCAATGGCCATTTTAAGGTTCACAAGAATCAATGTACACAAACACACACTGTTTTTGTATTTTTTTTTTCAATTTTTCAATTTTCTTTGTTTTGTTTTAAAAAAAAACTAAACAACCAAACAAAAATAAACAAACAACATGAATGCATGAAAGAAAGATGCATATGCATGAAGGCATGATTTCAACAGCAGAAAAGAAATCAAGCAAAGAGAGTCCTGCTTTAGATAGAAAGAATTAAAGCAAAGGACAAAGAGAAAAGACAATTAAGTCTTAGGCTCCTTTCTCACCCACACAGCACGAGTCTTTGGCCGTGAAGACGAAAAGGCACGTGTCCTAGTATGTCTACTAAAGGACATAGAAGAATTAAAATTCTCCTGAAACTGAGTTAAAAAGTTCAAGACCTTTAATAACTCTTCAAACAAAGGTGTAGGTCCTTGAGAAGAAACTTGTGACCGTTTGGACAATTGCTTATGAGGATACAATTTAAAGCAATTAGGACGAGTGTGTCCAGAAACACCACAATGGTGACAAACATGAGCAGTTTTAGAGCTACTCGGCTTCCTAGAAGGAGGTCTAACCTTAGAGGTTGACAGAGTCCTCAGCTTAGGACAATTAGGCCTAATATGACCAACAATGTGACAATGATGACAAGTGGGGACAAATTCAGAATTTTTATTCAACCTAGGAGGAGTTTTAGACATAGGTTTAGAAATTTCAGCGTTAACATCAGATTGTTTACCTTTGTCTATCCTAGCAATATTAGCCTTCAACTCTTCATTATTCCTTTTAAATGGGGGAATATAAACATCTTTTTCCTTTGAGTTAGGCTCCACAACAAATTTAGCACTAGTTAATTTTTCAACTTCAGTTTTAAACTCAACTAGTTGCTCTTCCAAACTCTTAATTTTGTCCACCTAAGATGAAATTTGATTTTTAAAATTCTCATTCAAATTAGTGGCTTCATCCAATTTTGCAATCAAATCATCTTTTTCAAGCTTGACCTTTTTAAATTTAGCTTTTAATTTTGTAGAACACTCAAGAGATTTCATACAAAAATTATAAAGCTTACAATAGGCATCATGAATATCATCATCATCATTCAACACAAGATCATGCAAATCAAAACAATCAAGAGTTTCCATGACAACAAGGGTCAATGGATCACACATCAAAGATTAAACCCTAATCAGAGTGTGCCTGCTCTGATACCACTTAATAGGCCACAAACGCGTTGACCCCTTGTGATAACTTAGATTAATTAAATTAGCCCAGTTATTAATTAATCAAATTAACATGCAATATCACGTGGTAGTACAAACAAATCACCGAACTAAATAATGCAGCGGAAAATAAATAACACAGTGATTTGTTCACGAATGGGGAAAACCTTACGGCAAAAACCCCACCGGGTGATTTAAGGTCACCACTCCCGAAACTCCACTATTATCACAACAAGCAGTTACAAGCAAGGAATCCCAGTACCTCACCAACCTACAGTTGAACTCTTACCCCAATACCCAATTGGACTTGTTCTGTAGTGACAGTTTCTCCTTTTGATGCACGGCTCCCAAGTACGTGACAAACCAATTTGATGCGCGGATCCCAGTACGCGGCTTACTCCTTTGCACGAATCCCAATACGTGACTAACTCCACAGCAACCCTTTGATTGTTGTAGTTGATTTGCAGCAGCTTCACATAGAAACACCAATAAGATCTTCAATGTTGGTGCAAGAGACTTTGCTTGGTTACAAAACCCTAAGGCGTACAAGAAACGCAGCAAGAACTCTTTCTTCTGTAGGAGGAGGCTAGGGTTTCAAAAAGAAAACCTTATGAAGCTCTCTGGGGTTAGGTTTTTCTTTTTCCACCTCCTTTAAATAGGATCTTAATGGGCTCTCCTATTCCAAATAGGTTTACACAAACCTTGGGTTTTCCTAGTCCAATAAGAATTATACAAACCCATAAATAATTAGCCTTTTAGAATAAAAACGTTGCTGGCTATAATTTGAAACCCGTAAGCTCGATCGATCGGGACATCTGTCGAGCTTTAATGAATCTCGACAGATCGAGATTCTGTCGAGGAGGTATCGAGACCTGCAGTTTGCACTTTTCTTGAGCAGTTCTTGAGTAATCTTCATGTCTTCAATTTAACCACTTGTAATGATCATCTTGAACCTACTTAGATTTACCCAAATACAAGTAAAGTGCGTTTTGTCAAAGGATATGCCAATTACATAAAAATATGTCCCAACAATATTGATATTTGTTTGTTCTAACAAGTTTTAGTTATAATAAATATAATTAACAACTTGGGTTTAAAACTTGTTAAATCTATCAACCGAAGTCTAAATTTCCCAACATGCACAAAATTTTGTATTTATTAATTCTTAACATATGCTCATTAAAAAGACCATTAGTTCTATGTATTAATTAATTGCTATGTATTAATGAGAAAAATGTATTGATTTTTATGTAATTATCTATAAAAAGTGCATTATTTTTTTACAAAATAGTACTTATATGGTTATTAAGAATTTTTTTTATCAAAAAGAAATTTGATTTGTAATATTACAATTTTCCTAATGTACGTAGCTTGCTTCTTTTTGGGTGTGAAATATTGTCAAACCAAAATACCTAACAATCGTTAGCTCTCCCTGAAAAAGGAGGCGATAACTTAATTATCCTCAAAACTTAGATTTGACTTCTGCTTATCATCCATAAACAATCATAAAAGCTGCTGAAATTCAACATTCAGTTGCTCAGATTCTTAAGTATCCAATTGGTCATCCCCACCATAAATTGTATCCCCCAACGCTCACCTTTTTAGACGTTAATTTTAGCCATAAAAGTCTATCTTTTCGTTAACTTTTTTTTTTTTGGAGAAATATCTTTTTGTTAACTAATGTTCTAAAGTAGTAGTTAATGTGCCTTTTTTTCAATTTGTTAAATAATATAATTATATATTTTTCAAGAAATAAAGCTAAGCCATACATATATATCCAAAAAGTACACACAACGATATTAATTTATGCATATTAGCCAAAGAATTATTAACAATTTTTTTTCTTTAAAAAATGTGTCATAATTGAGCATTTATTAATTCTCAACTGGTACGGGCACTCATTAAAAAGACCGTTATTCCCATATATTAATTAATTGCTATGGATTGATGAGGTAAATGCATTAATTTTCATGTATTAATTATCTATAATAGTGCATTGATATTTACAAAATAGTAATTATATGGTTATAATTTACAAAATTTTTATAAGAATTTTTTTTCTTAAAAAAATAGGGAAATGTTATTAGGAACTATTTTTAGAAACATTATATTGAGAGATTGATAAAACAATAAATGTTATTGACAAATTTTTATATTTCTCATGGAGTAATTCTTAGGCACTTTCAGAGCATGGAGAATGGTGCTCCCTCCTCTCACAATTAAGGTAGAATCTACTCATTAAATTCATGATGGGATCCATCATAAATATAAGAGAAGGCAACACCATTTCTTTGTACTCTAGGAGTACCTAAAAATTTTCTTTTCTTATGAAAGTGATATCAAAACTTTCCTATTAAGGTTTATTAACAATTTTTCTAAGGACATTTATTAACATGACCAAAAAATTATATATAACAAATGATAATTACCTTCACAATTTGGATATGATTTCGGTTTATCATCCTTTAACGATCATAAAAGCTTCTAAACTTCAACATTCGGTTGCTCAAAATCTTGAAAAAGAAACATGCTTTAAAATAGAAGCAATGACACAAGAAGATTGCATATGTCATGATGCATAAAACTATAACCCTAATACATTGGAAGTATTAATGCATGGGTATAGTGAGTGATCATGCATAAGTACCCTTCTTCACCCACATTGTACAAGTGTTTTGGGTGAAATCCCTAGATGGAGGGGTACGACCGACATAACTCTCAAACCTCAAAGTGAAACTAGCATGACACGATGAAATGTTCTTCAACATTTCCATAACATCTCCAATGAGTTGTCCCTCATTTTCTCCTTTAGCTTGAGTTTCCTTTGGCATCTTCTTGAGTTGTCTTGGTCACGCAAAGAATCAGCCCTCTTGAGTGCCTGAAGCTTGAAGCAATTTGGCCTTGTGTACCCTCGCATGCCACAATGATGACAAAAATGCTTCACTTGAGGTCCTCTTTGACTTTTTGGTAATGACTTCCCTTTTTCTTTTGGTTTTGCACCGATGGTTTTCTTGAATGATTTCAAGTTCAAGGAACTTGATTTTCAAGTAGACATTCACTAATTCTTCCTTCAACCCTTCAATTTCACACTTTGCCTCCTTAAGTTGCACAAGTGTGCACTTATGATTTCAAAGTGCTTGGAGTATCGCTCAAAGTGATGAGGGGATCGAAACAGGTCATTGTCCATGCGTTTCCTCTGGTCACCACGCTGAGCAGTGGTCTTTTATGAAAGCCATCTGCAAAAATAGAGCAGTAAATACCACAAAACAGAGCACAATAGTCAGTAACAAACTTGATCAGTAACAAGTTAGCACCAAAGCAAAATAAACTTTGAATTAAAACTCTAAAATTGGAATTTAAAGAGCAATTCAAAAGAAAATTGACATATGAAGATTCTAAACATCACATCATGATAGAATCATTGGCATTACTGAACATGTCAAAAGGTGTGTGCGCATGCATCATATGCAAAAGTGTGTAAATTGGGCAAAGTGTGAAAACACATAATCATTTGATATTTCAAAATCAAAGAAACATGATTATCCCCACAATCTTTGTGCTCAATGGAGTCCAAATATATAAACAAAAACATCTAAGAGACATGTTATCATTAACATGGTTGTAGACACTCGATTTTGTAACCATGATTTAATCAAGAAAGATGACTAGAGTGACCATCCATGTACCCAAAAAATCATTCATGCATTTCATGCATCATTTTGCTCTTGCATCACACGCGTCAATTTATTCTTGCATTGCATGCATTAGTCTATTCATTGCATATCATAACAATGATCTTGAGATTCTAATGGTCGCAATGGTGTGTCTGATTTTTAATTCGAACCATCGGATCGAAAGATATCACATAATCAAGTTTGCACGGTCCATATGCATGGTGTCTAGGAAGAGTCGACCATACATGATTAATTTAAATTAATTCTGATTCGTTAAATAATTAAAATTAATTAAATAATTTTGTGATTGGTTGATAAATAGTGTTTAAAGTAGGGTTGCATGCATGGGAATAAAATGGATGATTGGATAATAATAAAATTGTGGATAATCTAAACTTTATCAAGATTTATTTTAGGATATTTATCTACAAGATAATTGTTCTTAGAAAGCATGAATTATCCAGAAAAGAGATAGAAAATCATGGAAGGAGGATGAAAACATGTCTAGGTGCAAAGACCGGTAAAAAAACCCTAGAAGATGAGTTCAAATGGCACCCAAACACGAAAGAGTATTCAATGTCCAAGAGCCAATTCAGCACTTTTGAAGTGCCGAACAGCACTCTAAATGGGCCGAATTCCCCCCTTTTGGGCTTAAGCTCAACAGCCTTCAGGTGATGATAAGTCACATCCTTTTCGACCTTTTCACAGAAGGATGCATCTCGATTCGCATTTTAAGCATTGTTGCTTATTTTTTAAGCACTTCGGTCTCTATAAATAGGGACTAGGACTTAGAATTCGTCACACTTTTTTTTATGCTCTAAGAAGGGATAAGTTTTTACACTCTTAGAATACGTATATTTTTTACTCCCCTTTCTGATATCATTTTTCTAGAGGCTAGGGTTTTTAGGTTTCAAAGACAATTGCATAAATTTCTTTAAACTCTAAAATATTCTACTGAGAAAAGAGTCTGTCCATGCAAGATGTAGCTTTTCTTTTCTCTACTTCTTTTTTCTATTATCTCTTTTTATTTTGATGCATGAATGAATACTTGTTTAGTATTGATTTTGCAGTGATCATCTTATGTGTTATTCATGTTTTCTTTATTAGAATATGTGTAAGGTGTTCTTATTGTTAAGATCTTTTCTTTATTTCATAAATCTTCTTGTTCACATACTTTTCTTAATCAAAAACTGATCTACATCTTCATTAGATGTAAATCTGAATTTTTCTTTAAACAAAACTGATCTGCATCTTCATTAGATGTAAATCTGAATTTTTCTTACTCAAAACTAATTTGTATCTTCCTTAGATACAGATCTGAATTTTTCTTTAGTAAAAAATTGATCTATATTTTCTTTACATGTAGATCTAATTCTTTTTAATAAAGCAATTTTTGAAATTAAAAAATAGAAAAAAAAAAAAAAAAAAAAAAGAAAGTCATGACTAGTCTAATTTGTTCTGTTTGGGGCATGCTGCATAGGTTGATTTTATGAGTATAATCCTTTTCTAATTTTTTTTTTTTCACAAAAAATAGATCTGATTTTTTCTAATCCTCTAAAAAATTTTTTTTTTTTATTGCAAAAACAGTTTTGATTTTTACAAACCCAAAAACCAATTTTTCTCGTTCCCAAAAGCAAATCTGATTCTTTTAAAAACCAAAAATCAACTTTTCATCACAACACAGATTTGAATTTTTTTCAAAAGAAGAGGGTGTATTTATAAATAGACTTATGTAATTATGTTTTTCATGTGTACATAACATATCATTTATGTCATGTATAAAAATGGTACATTGGTCACAAAAGTTTAGAAGACCAGACTCTGTCTTGGCAAAATGGGTGTCTAACACCTTCTCATTCTGTAACCTAGCCTTGAAATTTAGTTCTTTGAATAGGTAGACCTAGGCTTTATCTTTTTTTTTTTTTTCGTAGATTGTAACTATGATAAAAAGCCATGTATCTTTGGTAGTTTGTAACTAGGACCCAAAGCCATGTAATTTTCTATTTACCAAACATGTATTCTTTTTATTCAATAATGAAACAAAACAATTCAGTTATGTATTTTTTTATTTAGTTTTTCTTATTTTTTGTACATAAAAAAATAAGTGGCGACTCCACATCACTTATCCAAAAAAAGAGGTGCCCTAAAAAGTACACCACAAAACCTTTCTTTTTTTAGAGCAACCCAACTTCGAGGTCTCTCACAGTGGCGACTCCACTAGGGACACTTCAAATCTCTTTTTTGAGAGGCACTTTGGAGGTCTCTCAGAATGGTATGCACAGCGCAACACAAATCATAGTACAATGCATTAAAATGAAGAACAAATATGAAAACGTGTAAAAAAGGCATTATACTAACAAAACCAACAAAACCCATATATCATACCCATCAAAACATCAACAAAACCATATTCAACAACCATATTTCAACATCTCAACATATACAAAAAAATCCAAGAAAACTAGGGTTAGAAACTTGAAATACAGTGAAAATAAGAGAAAACCCATACCTTTTCTTGAAGATTGATGAAGGATTGAAGAAGAAAATGGAGGTTTTGTGAGTGAAAATGACGATTTTGAGAGAGAGAGAGAGAGAGGAGGCAGAGAAGACAAAGGGTTATGCACGTGATGCGAGGGAAACTGAAAAGTTTAAACTGTCAGAAATTTAACCCTATTTGTGCAAAACATGCAATTTTCGTAAATCAAATGACTAGTGAGCAAGTCGCGAAAACGAGTCGCCAAAAACCCTTCAACAAATTTTGAAAATTTTGTCTAAGTCTTTTTTGCGACTGAGAGATCCACCCATGAGTAAGTCACAAAAGCTTCTGTGTAAGCTCATGACTAGAGCTTCCACTCACAACATAGTCGCAAAAATGATCAAAACCCAGAAATTTTGAAAAATTTTCTAAGTGTTTTTCGCGACTGGGGGACTCACTCTCCAAGGAGTCGCGAAAACTTCTGAGTAAGCTCACAACTGGGGCCTCACGATTGGCATGACCTGCGAGTGAGTCGCCTACAACAGAGTTGTATTGGATTTTCTGAAATGTTTCAAAACAAAAAATACTTTCCAAAAACAACTAAAATACTCAAAAATCTTTTTGTGTTTGACCAACATATGATTGAGTATGTACAACACATTTAATCAAGTACAATCACATAAATGAATAAAGCATTTATTGAACATAGACATGTGTAATGTGTGTGGATACCAAATCTGAGATAGTCTTTAGTCTAATAAGAAATTTCAATGATCAATTCAACCAAGGCATACATAATTAGCACTAAGTAAAGTGACTAATCTCAATTAAAGAAGTGTGCATATATGACCTCCCACAAAGAACTTGATTATATAATTTTGAAACTTTTCATTTGGCTTCTTATAATTCATTACATCTCATTTTGATATCGATACCTGAAATTTTTTATATTTTCATTTTATGAACAAGTCTTTGGCTTTTTGGGCACCATACATTTTAATACAAGTCGCTTTCCCTTTTTTCTAGTCAAATACTAGTATGTGCGACGGCTTTTACAGCTCATTATCTCCTTTCGAAATTTGACATTTGTTGAGGTATAAAGCAAAAACATAAAAGAGTGGAAAGATATATAGGCATAAGTCTATGCATGTCTCAAGATCAAAAAAACTATTGACTAATCATTCATGACAAGTTTGAAGATCTATTTACAAAAATCACATAGATGTCAAGATTTTTCCCACAATGATATAAGTGCATAAAGAACAAGTTAGGCTTGTAAATGCACAAAGCCATTTGTACGGAGGTACAAGGCTAAACATGCATGTGACAAAACACAAGAATGCCGATCAAACTTTTTGGATTTTATATTTTTTATGTGTTTTTGGATTTTTGACTCAAAGCAACTAAAAAATGATTAAAAACAAAAACAATGTATATAAAGAAATGCAAGATGCACAAAATGCATGAAGATATTACATTCAATGCATGAAAGGTCCTACAAAGATCGAAAGAATTAGATCAAGGACCAAAAGAGCAAATGCTCAACCATAGGAACCCTTCCTCATCCAAAGGGAACAATTGTTTGAAGTGAGTCTCTCATGAAAAGAGACGAGGGTTGAAAGAATAAGAACCGGAGATGCACATAGACAATGAGTTAAGAGCATTAAACACTTTCTTTAACAACATGCTATTTTCACTCAATTCTGATCTACCATTTTTAGCCCAACTTCCAAAAAACTCAAGTTTCTCTTTTCTTTTAATTCTTTTAAGAGCATGAAACTTAAAGCAATGAGGTCTTAGATGACCAAAAGCACCACAATGGTGACATACAATGTGTTTAGGTCCACTAGGCTTTTTGGGAAGAGATCTAGATACTTGGTTTTGTTCTATCTTCAACTTATGACATTGAGGTCTTATATGACCAATCACACCACAATGGTGACAACTGACAAGTTGGAACAAACTTAGATCCATCCAAAATCTTAGGTTGAGATCTAAATGGAGGCTTTGACTTAATAGCCTTTCTTTTGTGTGGAGGAATGTACACCCATTTGTCTTTAAAGGTAGAACTCACAATAAGCACAAAATCGGGAACCACAACATGATTGCAACACAGATTTTCTTCATTTTTAGCAATAAGTTCAACGATCAAACTCTTGGCATGCATCTTAAGAGATTCATTTTCACATTTAAGATCATCAACTAGTTTGTTAGAAAAAACAAGTTTAGCATCCAAGTCCATATTCAAACATTCAAACTCTTTCAACTTTTCACAAGAATTTTCAGCAAGTTTCTTATACTTTACAACTAATTTGTTGGATTCATTGAACTTAGCAATCAAATCATCCTTTTCACTAGTAAACTTGCTCAAATTCTCATGAAACTTCTTAAACTTTTTCTTCAAGAGTTTGACATTTGGAATAACAACACCCATAGATTCATGTAACATGTCATCACATTCTTGAAGATAAACACTCATAGAGGCATTTTCACAAATACATAGCATGTTACAACAACATCCATAGAAGCATACAAAGCATTATCCATGACGATACACACAAGAGGTCAAGGATCACACATAAGTAATGAAACCAAAACAAGTATACCCACTTTTATACCAAATGAAAGTTCACTTGGTGTGTAAAATACTAGTGAATGTTTAAACCTCCAATTTCAAAATACCAACACAAGTTTATATTCAAATAATGTATATGCGGAATAATAAATATAAGCTATACCCAAACAAGTAAACTACTCTAAGCCATAATTTAATCATAACATAGCAGTAATTAAAAGCAAATAGTAAGGTTTAGAGAGATGCAAACACAAGATAATATCGACACTTGTTATCGAAGGGGAAACCGAAGACCTCGGCGAAAAACCTACCCACTGCCCTTCATGCGGTAAAATGATCCACTAGGAAATCAGTTGGGATACATAAATAGCAATAGACCCTCTAAGTCTAATCTACCCGATGTACCTAAGCCCTCCAAACTTCTTGCTCCAACAGGGTTAAGCTTAACCTTGTCTTCTCTAGCTTACTGAATCCCACAATAAGCTCATTGCATCAACCAAATGAATTGGTTCTCTCTGAACTGCTTCCCAAACACCAAATAACTTTCTCACTGATATGGGTATGGTGAGACAAGGATTTAGCTAAAGGTCTTCTCAAGGATATGTCAATAGAGAGGGTGAGAGTAAAGGAATTTGAGAATCAAAGGTATAAGATTGTAGATGAGTCAATCTTGTATTTCTCTAGGGTTTCTCTCTTAAAATTCTCTCTGGAAGCTCTCTACATTTCGTGAGTATAAGGGTATTTATAGTAGGGTATAAAAAGGAATGTGAAAAGTCATTTTTCTGCAAAACAAAGGGTTCTGGCCACTGGGACTAGTCACGAGTTTTAGTCGCTAAATAACTAACTGGTCAGACTGTACTTTTTATCATGTAGTGCTCTAGCTATCATGACCCTTTAGCTTCCTGCATGCCTCACACATGTGGCACTTCTAGCGAGTCATCACTCGCGAGATCCAGTCACGAGAATCCTCTTGATTGCACACATACTTGAATTTTTCATACTCTCTCCCAGATAACCCTTACATGATTTCTACCTAAATACAGGGTATTTAATTGCTAAAATACAAGCAAATCTGGCACGGAATAAAGCCGACAAATGGTTGAATAAATTCAACCTTACAATACAGTAAGACTAAACACTAAGATAAAGTCTTGGTTACCATCTTCATCCATTTTTCTCTTCAGATGTGTCTTATTTCTTCTTATTTTTGCATTTTCCTCAACCTCTATCCCTATTCATTTCTAACCATCACTAATTAACTCCTACAAATAACTAGATAAGTATAACAAGTACAAATCTATTTGCAAGAAATTCAAATGGTCTAATCACGGGCATCCCTGAACTTGAATTTTTTTTTGTTTTGAAAAATTGTTAGGAATTCAGATACTATAGTACTTGCTCCTTTAAATTTTATTTCATTCTTTTCATTAATTTGCTTTATCCAAACGAATATACTTGTCCCTCAGTTAACAACTAACTAGTACTGTAAACAGATAATAAACAATCGTAATAGCCACACCACTATAAACAAGTAAATCCATAATAACTAGACCACTTCTAGCGTTAACTTGTTGGAGAAAATAATAAAAAATGGACATCAACTTGAAACTAACTTCTCCATAGGCGCACTAATTTCAAATTGAGTAGAAAAGTACGAGGAATTGCAAAGAAAAAGGAAAGAAAGAATTAATAAAGAGAAAGAGATAATGATATTAATGAGGAGAGAAATAATGTGAAAACTATTAATTAGGTAAGTAAAGGGAAAGAGATAATGATATTAATGAGGAGAGTGATAATGTGAAAACTATTAATCAGGTAAGTATTTAATAATATAATGGATAAATATGTTTTCTTTTTTAACCATTTGATTTTTTGGAAATCTACGGTGTATAAAATGTGTAACTCTTGTGGAGTTATCCTAAGTGTAACTTAAACCTATCTATCTATCTATCTATATATATATATATATATATATATATAAAAGTAGATAGTGAGGGTCAAGTTCTTTCAGAAAAGATAGTGAGGGAGGGAGAAGTAGGCCACCAACACAAGAAAATTATAAATCACTCTGAGAGTATAATAAATGTGTAATCTCTTACATAATTGTAGGTCTCACTAATTAAACTCAAGATGAGACCTGTTATTTATGTGAGAGTATAATAAATGATGTACTCTCATCTCTCACATTTCAAATGAGTCCCTCCATAAATTTAATTAGTGTGATGTACAATTATGTGAGAAAGTACACATTTACTATAGTCCTTGAATACTATCATTACCCCCACCAACACTAAAAAAACAATGGGCTACTAGTTAAACCCTAGTAAAAGTATTGTTGAACAAGGTAGAAGAAGAAAAATGAAATTAGCTGCCAATCATTGAATAAGAAAAGTTGTTGAAAAGAATGTATCAATATCCTCCAAAATTCCTAAGGTACACTACAATATGAAAAATTTTAAGGGTCTGTTTAGTTGGAGCGAAAACTAGAGGGATAGAAAATGAGAGAGAGAAAATAGGAAAAAATGTGTGTTTGGTTGGGAGTAGAAAGGGGAAGAGAAAATGTTGTGACCCAACAGTTTTCTTTTCAAGCCCACCAAAACTTAATCTTCCCAAATTAGAGAAAAAACATGAGGGAAAATGGGGAGTTGGGTTTTTGGACAAAATTGCCCAACCAATGTTCAAATTTTTTTTTTTTTTTTTTGTCTTTTTATCAATTTTTTTTTTTTTTAATGTGCACATCCTTTTTTTTTTTTTTTTCCTAATATTATTTTGGCGTAAATGCACTTTTGGTCCCTACATTTTGGGGTCATTTCTATTTTAGTCTATACATTTTCATTTCATCACTTTTAGTTCTTAAATCAATTAACGCGTTCCATTTTAGTCTTTACCGTTACTCATTTAACAGAAATTGCTGATGTGGCAAACGGCGTCCACTATTAGCACATTAAATGTTGACGTGGCCAATAAAATAATATTAAAAATGCTATGTCAGCTTATAAATAAAAAAATTATTTATTTATTTTAACTAAATGAAAAAATTAAAAAAAGATTGTTTAAAAAAGAAATTAAATTAATTAAATTAAACAAAAATTCTTTACATTATGTTCTTCCCAATCATCATGAGTTCTTCCTCAAAACCAAGAAAATGCCAACATGAGGCACGCAAAATCAAAAGGCACAGAACTACAAAACACAAAGAACACAAACACAAACCCAAACCCAAACCCAAACCCAAACCCAACCCTCAATCTCTAGCAAACCCAGAACATCACATGAAAAATCAAACCCTCCATACAAACATCAAACCCATTTCCCTTTTCAATTTCTATTCACTATCACTCGCTCATTCACCAAACTATTTTATCTCCATTTTGTTTCATTTTTCTAATCAGTGATCACCTAAATCGAATCCCAATTTGCTGATCATTCCCAAACTTAAAAACAAGAAATCTATGTGCGGTGGCAATAATTGGATTTTCCGGTGTTCTCGCAGTCGTTGGACGTGTATAATCGAACGGTGGAGAACATAAATGCGCAGTATTGGGTATATATTAGGGTTTGAGAGCCTATTTTTGGTTTTCATCGCAACGATCAAGTTTTTTATCCAGCGAAAATGGCTACTCTTGGTGGCCGGAAAAGCCAAGATCAAGCGGCTTTTGGTGTTCACAGCCGAAGAAGCCGCTAGAGCCGAGCTCGAAGCCTCGGCTGGCTACGGCTACAGCTACAGCTACAGCTACAGCTACAACTACAGCCATAGCCCCAACCCCGCCGACTCAGTCTCTGCGGTGGCGCCGGCAACTCTGATTTCCACAAATTATCAAAAGGCATCGGATTCTGACTCAAAGGGAAATGGGTTTGATGTTTGTATGGAGGGTTTGATTTTTCATGTAATGTTCTGAGTTTGCTAGAGATTGAGGGTTGGGTTTGGGTTTGTATTCTTTGTGTTCTGAATCTTTGAAAGCCTTTGTATTTTGTAGATCTGTGTCTTTTGATTTTTCGTGTTTCATGTTGGCATGTTCTTAATTTTGAGGAAGAACTCATGATGATTGGGAAGAACATAATGTAAATAATTTTTTTTTTAATTTATTTAATTTCATTTCATTTTTAAACAATTTGTTTTTAACTTTTTTATTTAGTTAAAATAAATAAATAATTTTTTTATTTATAAGCTGACGTATCAATTTTAATATTATTTTATTAGTCATGTCAGCATTTAATGTGCCAACAGTGGACGCCGTTTGCCACATTAGCAATTTCTGTTAAGTGAGTAACGGTAAAGACCAAAATAGAACGCGTTAATTGATTTAGGAACTAAAAGTGGTGAAATGAAAATGTAGGGACCAAAATAGAAATGACCCCAAAATATTGGAACCAAAAGTGCATTTATACCTTTTTCTTTTTTTCTTTTTTTCTTTTTTTGGTGCCCATCCTTTCTTTTCTCAACAGTTTTTATTTTTATTTGTTTTTTATTTTAATTTTTTTGAGAAAAATGTTGTGTTCTTTGAACTTCTTGTGCTCTTTTTTTTTATTATTGCTTAGTATTATTTATTTAAAATGAAGTGCCCATTCATACACAATTTTTAATAGAAATATAACGTGTTATTTTTGTTTTATCTAATTGGGACATGATAGTAAATTTATAAAAATTTGTCTCAACAAAATAAAAGAGTTTTTCATCCCTTCACTTTTCCATATCTCCAACCAAACATCATAAGAGAAAGCTAAATCTCTTCTACCCTCCAACATTTCCATCACCACCTAATTTTTTATACTCTCATTTTTCCACCTTCTAACCACATGGACCCTAAATCCCAACGTTTCTTTTATAATAAAGGGGAAAGATTTTACTGCATGAGCATACCACCCGTCCCCACCCTCCTACTCCCTTGGCCAGTTGTGGGAGTTATATTCCAATTCCAGAGTGAAAATTTTTTACATCCCTGATGTACAAACTAATTTTATCGCTTTGATTTTAAACCAAACAACATTTTTAAGATGTAAAAAAATCCAAAAAGCTTGTCACAGCATTTTACTTGCGACATCCACATGTTTTATGCAAATTTGAAGGCTGCTAGTGCCTTCGTTGACCTTGTGGCCTTGATGCCTTGTCGTTAAGAATGGCCCTGTGGTAGTACATAACCTGTCCATGAAGTAATTCTATCAAATTGTACATAATTGCAGTTGCTCTTTGCCCATTCCTCTCTTCTCAACAATTCTCAACATGATTAGTTTTTAATTAACATTCACTGCATCTTGAGGGGATTATTAGAAGTGAGGGGGACTATTAAGTGTCAAGAGCTGCCATTGTTGCAACATATGTACAATAGGATTGAGATTTGGGGTATTGCACCGAGTGCATTACTTCTCAATGACTGAGATTGAGAATTAAGAAAGCAACTTTCAATCCTAGATTTTGAATACAAAAATTTAAGAAAACTTAAAAAGTCAGGGAAGTAAAAAAATTTGATACATAAAAGTAGTCATTGCACCTCGTGGGTAATGTATCAAGTATGCGTTTAGATTGGCATTTTCAGCTAATCCGTGCGTCTACGTTTTTTTTGTGGGTCCGTGAAGTCCATGGATACTGTTCACGGACCCACAAAAATCAACAAAACATAGTTTTCTCTCTCTTTAGATCTCATAGCACTATTCACACATTTAAAAATTATTTTGCTATAATGTTTTCAGCAATAAGTTTTCAACAAATACGCAGTATCCAAACACACTACAAATCTCAATCACAATTACCATGACAATAGGTACTGTAATAGAAAATATGAGAGACTGATCTTATTGTACCACCACATATTAGCATGTCGAATAACAGGCGTTATAGAGTCATGCATCAAGCACCATGTTGTTACCTTTAACCTTTATATGTTTGGTTTGTATGACACATAAATCTTGACTGTTATATCAACACATAATGAAGCTCCCAGTAATTTAATCTATGGCACCCTGCAGCTTACTAATAAGACTTAAATTCACCATATAACAATTGACAAGCTTCCAGCACCCAAGAAAAGACCAAAAATAGCAGCGCTGCCTATCTTTAAAGTGCTTAAATTTATGGTAAGATGTACCCAAAAAAAGTTAGCCATATCATTACTTTTACTACACAAAAACCTAGTCTAGTCACAATTGAGAGTCCTCATAATCACTTAAAAACCCAAGGCCCACCTAATAAATATCAAATATGAGACTTAGCACACATCCACATAATGCACTCACACAATCCAATCCAACCCAATTTGGGATATCACATAGGTCTACTCTCCTAATTGATTTTGAAATAGATATGGTGTATAGAGACAAAGAAGAGGATCCAAGACTACCAGAACAAATCACATCTTCTAACGTGACACACATATATACGGGCACGGTGCATATGTAAAGATAAACACGATCCTCTCTATTTCAAATCCTATTTGCTTCATCCATTTTACGGTTTAGATTTTATTTTCTGCTTCTAACAATGTACAAGTTGTCATATTTTTTAAAATTTTAAATGATGCAACTGTGTCCACCATCCCTCACCGAGTTTTGTTTGCCAAATATGCAAACATGGTTACTGCTTTACTGGATAAATGATAGTTAAGGAGGAAATCATCTTTTTCCAACAACCAATAAAGACCTTTTACTTCTTTTTTTATTAGAATTCTTTCTCAGTAACTTGTGTGTTGTCGTCCAAAGAATTCTTTCAAATTTACCTTTATGCCTCCATCTTTCCCACTATAATTTGATCCTAACAATATCCCTCCCCTAAATGACTGCTCTTTCTTGCTTGTAACTTCAATTCTCCGAGCAAAAGGTTTTTCCCGTGCATTGATAGTCCATAATTTGAGGAATGCTTCCAAATCTCGAGAACTTCATGACTATTATTATTATTATTTTGTCTATGGCTTCGTAAAAACAGCTAGCTCCCGCAAGCAAAGCTGCTCAATAATTTCACTCTTAATTGTTTTATTTACTTGATGCAGCTTGATCTCATAAAGCTTTGGCCAATGTTTTCCTGTCACTGTTTTGGGGAAAAAAAATCAGATACAATTAGAATAGTTCAGAACCATGATCAGCAGATATTCTTGAAAACAAGTCTTATTAGATGCAACAATGCAACAGTATTCCTTTAAAAAAAATGCTTGAGTAGTTGAGTTAATATAAACATTAAGAGATTGCAATGACAGAAAAGCAGATAGAGGAGTTTTTAACGAGAGAAATTAAAGAATAAAAATTTGCAGGCAGCATCAATTAATAACATACAAAAACTAAACAACAAAAGAATGCAATATATTCCAAAACCCTCTTTTATCACCCTTCCTATACGGTCAGTTACCTGGCTCCAGATATCCAGTTTGAAACTTAAATATTTAAATGTGCAAATCTTGGTAAACGTGGGGAATAATTATGCCATAAAACTAGTGAACCTGAGTTTTAGCTCCCTAACTTTTATTTTTTCTGTTTTTTGGCAGAAAAGCTCCCTAAGTCGACTGGTCATGAAACATTAAGAGCATGTTTGGATTGGATGAATTTTGAGTGATATCACTCAATTTTCAGTTTTCATCATCCAAATTATGTGGGTCCCACGAGTGATGGTTTGTTTGGATGAGTTTTGAGTGATGGTTTTGGTTTCTCTTAACTCAAAAAAATGAATCACAGTGATGAGAAATGAAAACAGCTTTCAGCTGTTTTCAAAACTCACAGACCATCACTCAGTGGCATGACCGAAAATATGTGAACATTGTGGGCCCCACCGACCAGTCGACCACCGAACCCAACAACCCCAAATCAGCCAAACACAGACCCAACAACCCCAAACCCAGCCAACTCCATCAGCACAATCAACCCAATCACAACCACCCACCACCCACTGCCGCAACCGCAACCGCAACCGCAACCAGCCCACCACTACTCAAATAAAAAAAAAAAAACCACTCGGTGAGGTGGAGATCGGCACTGTTTGGACCCGGTGAGGTGGAGATCGGCGCTGTTTGGACTCGGTGAGGTGGAGATCGGCACTGTCTGGACCTGGTGAGGTGGAGATCGGCGCTGTCTGGACCCGGTGAGGTGGAGATCGGAGCTCTCTGGACACGGTGAGGTGGAGATCAGCCTGTCTGGACTCGGTGAGGTGGAGATCGGAGCTATCTGGACCCGGTGAGGTGGAGATCGGCGCTGTTTGGACTTCGAGTGGGTATCGGAGTCACACGTGGTGGACGCCAGAGCTTTGATGGACGCCGCATCGGCCTTGCACGTGGTGGACGCCGGAGCTTTGATGGACGCCGGAGCTTTCTATGCTTTGCTCTCTGCTTTAATTTTTTGAGCTTTGATTTTTTGGAGCTACTAAGAGAGGAAGAGAATGGTGGGAGAGGCACTTTGTTGAAGGGGGTGAAGGGGTTCCGCGGGAAAGGAAACAGAAGGTTCTGAGTGATGGGACCCACAGGAAAGGTCAAAATATTTGAGTGATGCCAGGTGAAAACAAAACCAAACAGGGAGTATTAAAAAATTGGGTATTTTAAATGATGAGTGATGAGTGATGGATGATGGATGATGAGTGATGAAAACTGAGTGATGAGTAATGAGTGACCATTTTTTTTAAACCAAACAAGCCCTAAATATCCCAAACAATTCACAGGCCACATGCAAGATGATGATAATGCTGATTTTAGAGCAATGGTATCAAACATTGGAGCTTACCAAAAATGCGCTTTTTAGCACTGTCCCAGGCTATGCCATTTAAAACATCAATACCCTAGAAGGACATGAGATTTCCAAAGAAAAAATTAATTAGACAACTTCTGACCAAAAAATATAGAGGCAACTTAAAGTTTTTTTTTTTTTTTTTTTTTTTAAAAAAAAAATCATTTAATTCTAAGAAAGATTAAGAAGTAGATGACTAAAAGGAAAGCCATTTTTAAGGAGTCTTCTACTCTCTTTCAGGGAACCAAATAAGGCCTACATGGTATTACAATTCACAAGGTGCACTATAATAGGCTAAGTAATTTTTAAATTTTGTTCAAATGCTTACATTATTCCCAGCTCGTACCAAATTTTCCCTGTAAGAAAAGAAGAGGATAGAAAGAGGACAACTAAGTGCAACTTTCAAGAACATAAAATAGAACTTAATTTATCTAATTATAGGTGTAAACATCAGCTAATTCATCAAATTGATAGGAAATGCAAAGGAAAACCTTAAATTATGAAGAAGAACCCATCCAAGCAAAGTACCATCCTTAGGTGAGATTCTTGCAATGCAGTCAGTCTACAGAATGAAAATTTTGGGTCATAAAGTAATCCAAGAAAACAGAAAACTTCTCAACCCAGGAAATAATGTGTATTCAACAAACAACAGTATCATGTAAATTGTAGATCATGAAGGTAGCAATAGCTAAGAAGCTGAAGCTTCAAAGAAGTCCACTTGTTGGAAAACCCTGGTCCTACAGAGGATATCCATAACAACATACTGCAATGAGAAGTTGCATCTTGGTCTATCCCATCAAAGATACTTTCGGAAGGGAGGAGCTGATTTGGGAAGCAAAATAGACAAATTTAATTAGGTTAATTAGAATTTTTATTTAAAGTTTAGGGTATTTTTGTCATTCAATAAGTAGGGTTTCTTACATCTAGGGTTTAGTTTCCTATATAAGCAAACAACTGTACTCCTTTTGGAGATGATTTAAAGATGATTTGATTAATCAAAATTTCTATTGGTTTCTTTGGTCTGGTGCTGACTCTAGCCAACCCTAGGTGCTAACTCCTAACAGTTTTTTCCTCACCTGGTGCTGACTCCTAGGCTCCTGTCGTTTATTTCCCTGTCTTTTAATTTCATTGTTGCAAAATTTTGGTTGTCCTGCGCCAAGAGCATCTCATGTTCCAAATATAGCAGGCAATAGCAGGAGCTTTCACATGGCATAGTTGGTATTGTAGCTTAGCTTAGCACAAACACTAACCAAAAGAGTGCAATTTTAGTGAACTTTTCTGGGGAAGCTTGTAATGTACTGTTGTATCAGTAAAAATCCAAGACATAAAACCATATATACGAACTCTCCACTAATGCCATGATTAAAAAAAAGATATTTTTTAAGCAAGTAGATTTTTCCATAGGTTGGAGGTTTACAAATTTCATGCTCTGCTGCTAACTTTCCAAAAAGAGGTCAAATATCCCATCAAGGAATCCCTAAGCCAATGCCACTCAGATATGCAAATCATGGCCCACAACTAAAAAAAAAAAAAACCCAAATAGCATGAGAAACAATTTTACAATTGATGATTCAAGGACATACCTGCCAAACATTTGCCCAAACTTCTCCATTTATATACTCCAGTTCATTAAGGTTGTGTACTTCATGACCATTATATGTGACAATATGTTTTCCTATGACTACATTAAAGAAGTCAAATCAAATTCTTCGTGACATATATAAATTTATCAAAAAAGAGAGTTAAAACTGAACAAAAATCTACTGTCACATTTTGGGGGGATAAAAATTCAAAAGCTAATGAAAGAGGTAAAAGACTGAAGGCCTGATAATATACTGCCAGAGAAAGCTTAAAATCACTTAGATTTGATGCAGCATCAGCAATGCCAGGCACAGCCTCAAATAAACAAATTGCAAAAAAAAAAAAAAAAAAAAAAAAGACTCACTTTTTCTTTCTTTTTTGGGGGAGGAGTAAGAAATGGAATTGATACCAACTGTTATATACAAACAAACCTTTGAAATTTTGAGGGTTAATCAGATACAATGTTGAAGTCCCATCACTTCCAAACAAGACATTTTCATCAGTTGCCAGACCCCAACCATCTTTCATCTGATGAGTAAATTTCTCAACCTGCATGGAGTATAAAAGCATGAAGCTTGTTACATATGTCGATCATCAATATTAGGGCACACCAAAAAGGAAGAATCTTAGTCAAAAAGAACATTGCAAGAAAAAGGAAACAATTAAAAAGTCAATCGTATGGTATATGAATGACATGTTCATCTAGAATGAGATTAAAAAAAGTTCACTTTCTATATTTATACAAACACATCAATATCACCCCAGAATGTAATTACAAAGTTGAAGACATCACTTTTTCCAGATCTAAGTGTGATTTTCACAATTAAATTGTACTGTAATTATTTCCATTAGCAGAGCCCACATGATCAGGAAGTGAAATCTTAATGGACAGTCAGCTCAACATTACAAAGATTCCAAACACATCAGCCATTAGGGCCAGTTTAGTAGGAAGGATAGAAAAGTAAGGGGATGAAATGTGATGGGGAAAAAAATAAAAATTGCAGCAAAATTGTCTTTTTTTTCCTTCACAATTTTTTGGTAGGAAAGATGAAAAAGTGGAAGGATAAAAAAGAATTTATATCTTGTAATAATTTCCCATTCTATCTTTCTATGGAATTGTTTTTGATGAATCATAGGATAAATTTGTCAAATCCTTTATTCTTGTCATTTTTCTCCCACTTCAGATGAATGGAAGATGGTGAGGCCAGAAGGAATATGCTCATGGCCCTTTATCTTCTTCCCCTTTTTGTAGTCAACCAAACAAGAGAAAATGATAAGCCACCCTCCATTTTCATTCCCTTCCACAGTCCACCCTCCCAAATATTAGGTTTCCAATGCATTTCCCAACACCACTCCATCAGGTCTTAATTGGCCTCCACAATCTGATGTTATGTCCCATTTCCAAAATTAATAAACAATTGGAATTGCAAGCAGAAGAATATGGCCCACACATGCAAAAATATAGAAAATTTAAAACTAACTGATGCAGATTTATTTTTAGCAAATTCTTACAGTACTTTAAGTCACTCTTTTTTTTTTTTTCCTTTTTATGTGTATTTTAATTCGTTTTGCATTGCATTTAAAATAAGTATTTCAACAAACATAAGGAAAAAAAAAAAAAAAACATTACACAAGGAAAAGAGGTGAAGCACAAACTTTGCTTAAATTATTTCGGTCATATATGAAACCAGTATCCTTCAACCACGTTACTTGGAACAGCCTATAAAGAATGTAAAAGTTACTATATTAGCATCGTTACTCTATCGATTGTTAGAAGCACAAAACATATAAAAATAAACGATTAAGAAACTACATGATTAAATACAAAGAAAATGATGAAGCAAAAGTGCAAAATATATTGGAGGAAAAGCATAAATGTTAAAGAACAAATTTTCAAACTTCTCATTACCTCTTTTTTTTTGTGTGAATTTTGAAAATCTAACCGTTAAATTTCACGTTCCTTATGTTCTTAATATGCATATCAAATTTCGTTCAAATTGGATATTATTTACTATTTAATCAATAAACTTATTTTTTATACATAATTTTAGATCATAAAAATTTGAAATTTTAACAATTGTTTGATGAGATAGCAATTGATATTTGATCTTTTTGAAATTTTACATCCATGAAAAATATAATAAGAACATGCAATCTAATGGGTAGATTTTCAAAATTTACACTCAATATAGAGATATATGAGGAGTTTATAGAGTTTCTCTCCAAACTAATTTGGAGAGAAACTTTGTTCAATGTTAAATAAATTAACTACACACGCACAACAATTCTATATTGCAAATAAAAAATCTAGCTGAAATTATTGAAACTTTAGAAAGAATTGTGTGCAAAACATAAATGTTTTTTGCTCTACCGTTATATTAATCCACTGTTTTTTACCTACTTTTCTGGCACTTTTATTATTGTTGCTTATCAAACAATGAAGTACTAATCAGAGAGAGGTTTCCATTGCACAAGCCCCACATTTAAATAATAGATAGAGAAGACCTATGTCTCAATACCATAAGGATAGACAGTCCTTGACAACATGCTTATTTGCACCAAGATCTATCATCATGGACTTCTTTCATGGTGTTAAACTACTCAATATGAAAAATCAACCAATCCAATCAAACTTAAATCTAAACAAGTTATAATAAAGAGCGAGGCAATCAATGAGAAACAGAAGACATGGTAAACCGCATGCATAAGAATTTGAGTAATATTCCTAGAATGGGTGGGTTGTGCACATCCGTGTGTAGGTGCACATGTTTGCTGGCAAGTGGAAACAATGTAAAAACTATATTTCAGATGTACTGAAGTGTCTTAACATGCAAGCCCAAATAGGAAGGAAAAGGTCAAATAACCAGGGGTTGTAATAGCATGCTTTACACATCAATCCCACAATACAAGATGCATTCATAATATCCTTTCATCACCATAACATGGGCTTATGAGCCTCTTATAAATCTCAAGATAAGACAATGCGAACTACTAGACTCAAGTTACCTTTAAAAATTTTAGCATCAATCCCACAATACAAGATGCATTCATAATATCCTTTCATCACCATGACATGGGCTTATGAGCCTCTTATAAATCTCAAGATAAGACAATGCGAACTACTAGACTCAAGTTACCTGCAAAAATTTTAGGGGCCAAATCAGAGGAACTATGGCTGAAACAATTAATTAGTCTACTCGACTAGAAAACATCAAACTTAATGGTGCCGTTCGGGTGCTTACTACCTCGTTCATTAAGTCATATAAGCAAATTAAAATAGAAGTATTTAAAAAAGGGGGTTTGGATTTCAACTTTAAAATTAATGGCTTCAATAATCCATGAAAAGTACAAAACTTTCTCTTTGTGAAATTCATGAATGGATTTGAAATGATTAGGCATAAGATGTTATTTTAAATTGAACACACATGTTTGCCTTAGAACAAAATTCTCAAAGATGAATTTCTTCACGTGCAGTTAAAATTAATATCAAGAAATTAACAATTATTCTTCAAACCCAACATCAAATTAAAGGGATAATCAAGTTAATCCCTATGAATAACAAATCCAGGAACAAATAACGAATGCCTGAATTTTAAATCCTCAATTTACTGATCATAAAAGAAAGTAGAACTGCAATTAATAAAATTTCCCTCACAAACCTTTCGTCAAGAAGAGTTAAACCCTCCCCAAAGTAGGAATCATCCATCTTCTGGAGAACCTCAACCTGTAGATGCCCAAAAAAAAAAAAGGAAATTACATTTAAAATCTTTAATTTTAAGCATGGCAAATTGATTGATATAGTTTAGTCACACTGATTTCTCGACCACTCACTACTAAACTAAGAATAGCTAATCTACTTATAAAGATACAGTCTTTGATTTTGAATATGCAGCACACTATGTAGCCACATTCAAGCCATAACTCTCTCCTTACCACAGCCATCAATGATCTAGATAACAGCAATTTCTCTTGAGAAAGTATTTTTCTTGCCTTTAACATGATGAGTATTAATTTTATTATGAGAATGATAAGAACTGAGTATTTAATAAAACATATAGCTAAATGTAAGATACAGAAAACTAGGATCTGTACCTTCCCAGTCTGAAGTGCAACTTTCCGAACCGATGACTGAAACAATAAGAGTAAATATGTAATCTTTCCAAACCGATGAATTACACAAAACTAAATGTTCAACATAAATGACAGCAACATGCAGGATATGTAATATATAGAAATCAAAATCTTTAGATCATAAAAATTTAGATGATTATCCTCAAAGTTAAAGTTACAGGGCTGAAAAATCAAGCCATAAAGCATAAATATTTTGTAGATACAAACACATTAACAAACAAACAATTATTAGGTGAAAATGAAGAAAGACAATACAAACTTAAATATTTATGTAGACATAACATGCTTTGGTGAGCTTACCTACAACGCCGGCTAGGTATGTATTTACACACACACATGCACACACACAGAGAGAGAGAGAGAGAGAGATTTTGCAAATTGAAGGTAACAAACCAAGAAAAAGAAGAGTGAATGATTTTCTTATATTCATGATATATCTGCCAAGGCTTTTTTGAGAAACAAAACAATTTGTAAATATGGAGACGACCACATATTATATAGAGTTACACTTAATTTATTTTTATTTTTATAAGTATGGAGTTACATTGTTTGTGCGCCCTCACCATTCTTGCTCAGTGTTTGCAACAGCTGGGGAGGCAGTCATAGAAGCGAAGCCTATCACCACGCCGACCATCAAATACGAGATTGGGCCCCTTCTCAAAGATTTGATGGAATGACCCAGCCCACCCAAGAGCGCTTATGTCATATGGAAATTCATGGCTGGAAACAACCCTTATGGTTTTGATATCCAGTAGGAATAATAAGAATCGAAGTCAAGGTTGGTTGGTGAGCCTAGTGATAGGAGACTATCTAGCTTGGTTTGGAGAGGCACTTGTTGGGTTAAAGATTTTTTTTGTTGCTAAATGTTACGGCCTAAAAGCTGAACTATTGACTCTACTTGTTCAGATGGGTGTTCACCCCAAAGTGTTCCCAGACTGCATGTTACATTGAATTTATCCAATCAAACGTCATACCTATATTAAATAATATAGGGTGCAAAATCATAATGAACACAACAAATAACTCAAAGATGAGAGTCTTACCAGTTCATATATTAGACAGGTTCCAACAAAAACAGGTGTCAATTTGACTTTAAATGGCCATCAGCTAGTAAATTACATATTTGATTTAAATGGCCAATAACTCTGCTTGAGTCTGCCTAGTGCTGTAATTGAACCTCTCAAGTACAACACTCACAATAAAGTGAAGGAGAAAACCTAAATTGGTTATTACAGTATATAACAAGGAGGTTCTATACACATTCTTCTATTCAATGAACTTAGACAAAATACATTTCATGTCATTGCTCACCGCCCTGCTTCACTCAGCACTGATTACACGGCTAGACAATGGAGACCCACTACCAGTTAGGCCTGATTGATTTAAAAGGTCTTTTTATTTTATGTAATTGGTTAAGAGTTCTTACTTGGTTAAGAAGATAGTTTCTCCTTACTTTAATGTGGGAACCCTATTTAAAGGCCTTAATAATTCACCATTGTAAACAGGTTGAGCGTATATTAATATAAAATATTGGTTGGGAATTTCCTTCCAACGCTTGGTGTTGATTCCAAGCAACAGTCAGGGTTTCCATCTCTACTTGGTGCTGACTCCATGCAAATCTATGTACTGACTACTAGGTTATATCCCTCTTTCCACCGCTTGGTGCCCACTCCAAGCAACCTAAGGTATTGATCCCTGTGTTTATTGTCAACTCTACCTGTTTCCTGTAATGTTTTCTTGAGAGTTTTGTGCAGTTTCAGGGTTTTCCCAGAAATATGAGCGTACAAATGTACCTACATATAACCAGAATGCTAAAAAAAATGCAAATCACCTTCTTTAAAAGACCAGTTGATTCATATAAGGTGTCATTTCCTGCATAAAGAAGCCCCTGAAAGCAAAAAGAAAAACCATACACATTGTTATTTTTTTTTATCTTTTATGCACGGCCTTTCAGGTGCTGAAAATTTAAACACGAGCAATAGATATGTTTCAAATAAACCTCCAAGATGTAACAAACTATATAGCTGTATTATGTTCTAACAATTAACCTTGGTAAATCACAGCATGTATTCAACCAAAAACATACAAAACAATTGAATAATTTAAACAGAACCCCCAAAAAAAAAATTAATCATTTGAAGGGGATGAAAGTGTTTATAGATCTTAGAGCATCTAACTATTCCCCTAGGTGTTTGTACTTTGTAGTCCACCAGGTAATTACGAGGAATCCCTTACGGGTGGCTCCAAGACGTTGGCTAGAGATTTCAAACCCGATCTCATAAGGCCTTAGGAACCACTAGGCCGACCCCCTAGTGGTTAAATAGGCATTTTATCAAGTTTATGCAACAATGCCAGCCCTAAAGTCTTAAATCACCTTATTTTATATTTCTATGGAGTAAAACTAGTAACATACTAATAAGTACCACTTTAATTATCAATTTTTTATAGTTCAAGTACTACTTCAATTATCTTAATATGTGAATAATTCAATAGTTACAATGGGATAGAATCTATAATTGTATACTTGTGTATTCCCATTTCACTTCAAAATCCCAACATTAGAGTCTATAAATAGTTGAATTAAAAAAAAAAAAAAAAAAAAAGTTATGGACTTGAAAAATCAGAGTAGAGAGAAAAGATGATTATTACCAAACAGAGAATGAAACTAAAGGGGGTTACCTGAGTGAAGGCATCGGGGTCGTGAGGAAACTCGTTGAGTACCTCGATGTCGTAAATTTTGGGAAATAGGTCGCCTTGTTGGGACTCGTAGGTGTCCCAAACTTCCGAGGTAAGGGCGAGAAGAACTATAAAGGAGACAGTTAGAAACCCTGTAACGAAGAGGCAGGTTTTGCTGTATTTTGAAGAAGAAGAAGAAGAAGAAGGAATTTTAGGGAACGAGGAGTCCATTGGACTTGTTGGAGTGTGAGGCTTCAGGTTCGATCGCTTATTCAGCTTCTTCTTATTCGATCCGCTCTTCATGAATAAATCTTTGATTTTGGGGTTTGACGACGACAGAGTGGATTATCAGGAATAATAGGATTTTCTAACTGTTCATGGGATTTTCTTCTTTTTTTTCTAGTCTTGCGTTAACAAAATCAAATTCACTGGGGCGTTTCTAATAGGATGGCGCATAAAAGTCAAAAAATTGTGCTGAGATGAGACTGAGATCCGCCCTTGGTCAGGTTGTCTTGTTGTTTGACTCAGATCTTTTCGTAGGGACTGGCCAGACAGTAGAATGTCTGTTACGTGTTTTTTTTCTTTTTTCTTTTTTCTTTTCTTTTTCAGGACATAAAGCCACAAATTAACAACAAATTTTCAGTTTTTAAATAATATTATAGATATTTTCACACATTTTTTTAATTATATTTATTTTTAAAAAATATAAATAATGTTACTAAAACAACGTTACCAAACGGCCCTGTAATTTTTTTATTTTAAATGGCGAAAAAAGCTTCTTTGACCCAAAAATTGGTTTAATTGTTACCAATATCGGATAGAATTTATAAGATGGGTCAAGTCAATCAAGTTTGAGTCAAAACAAGTTGTATTGAATAGACTAAAAATATGTTGAGTCGGGTCATTCGGTATATTTTTCACACGGAATTTTTTGATATGTATGTATTTGTCGCTTTTTTTTTTTTTCCTAGAAAGCATATGTATTTGCCGCTTGATAAGTCATGTAATAAATTATTTTGTATGAAATGCATTAATTTGGATCATCCATGACAAGGAAAAACTCATATCAAAAAATTGAGAAAATGATCAGTGGGTGTATAAATGTGTAAATATACACATTTGCTACAATAACCATGCAAATATATATTTGTAGCTTTGCAAATAATATTTTATTCATTGGACACATTCAACCTCACTACTATGACTCTCTCTTCCTCTTTCTATCTCAGAAACTCTCTTTTTTCTCTCAATTCCCCTCTCAAAGCTTCCAAGGCCAATCCTCTCTCATCGTCGCACGCTGTTCGCCACTACCACCTTGATTTTCCTTCATTCCTCGCCATTGCCACTATGATTTCCCCTCATTCCTTGCCACAAAGCCTTTTCGATCTCACTCATTTTCATTCAATCATGCTACTTTTATTTGCTTTGCATTAAGTTTAGTGACAGTTAAACCCCAACGACCACAACCACAGTGATTTATGACAACAATTATTGATGTTCTTCTTCTCTTTCCTCTTTATTTGATCAATGGGTTTGAGGGTTAGATTTGGTTGTCAAGTTTTGATTTTGTTTGCATGTGCATATTTTAGATTTTGATTTCAAGTGTTTGGTTTCTGTGAATAGGAAATTTTAATAGGTATGGTGGATTTGATTTGAGATTTTCTTGGATTTGTTGTTTGTGTTGTTGTGGGTGTCAGGCATGGTTTGGGGTTTGCTTCAACATGTCTAATATGGTGTTATATGCCTTGTGATGGTGGTGGTGGTGGCCGTGGCAGTGCTTGTGGTGGCTAGTGGTAGTAGCTGTGAGAGAGAACGTTGAAAGAGTAATAAAAAAATGATGAAAAATAAATATCATATTGAAATACATTTTTAGAATAGACAATCTGATGCTAGAGTTTTGGAAAAATGATGGTGTAAAATAAAAAAATAAAAAAAAAATATTTTTAGTGTAAAATAGACAGAAAATTTTAGCCGGACTGATGCGAATGCTCTAACTGAAACAAAGCTATACAAACATAAAATAATCTAATTTACTATTTGAAAATTTAATTAAAATAATCACGCAAATTCCATTTCCACACAACATCAACATCCTAAAATAGAATACAAGATTATAAATGCCCTATTAGATAGCTAATTTCAAAAAGAATAAAAAATATATAAAAAATTATAATATTGAAAACTTATTTCATGATTTAATATCTTGAAAAATTATCTAATAAGTACGTTTAATTTTTTTTTTTTTTTTTGAGGAAGAAGTATGTTTAATTTTAGATGCATAGGAGCTCACACTCCATTTTAATTTGAGAACATATGTCAAAATTTGATTGTTTACTTATTTATACATGGTCTCTTCTATGAATATTATGTCATTAGTAAGCAATACACACTCCAAGGAATATCAACTTCTATTTTGAAAAGTATATCTACCCATGATAATTGTTCATTATCAAACTGCCAACACACATTAGTTTTATAGTGTAGGTAGGATTTCAATCTCTAATTCTTTTATTCGATGAAAAAATATCTTAACATGCTCATCAATTTAATGTTTTCACGTTAAACTCTAAAATTTCAAATGCACGTATGTTCATAGTACAATTTAAAATTATTACAATCTAATCATTTTATAAGTCATTATTAACCAAAACATTAGAATTCACATTACTTGTACTTGATATTTGTGTAGCCACTAAAAGACTTTTTATGTGAATAGTATAGGGGTGTCAATATTCGACTCAACCTGTGAACACGACATAAACCCAACACAGATTTTTACGGGTTAGGGTTGGGCCTTAATGGGTTTGAGTCATAAATGGGTCAACCCGAAAGTGACAAGATAAGAAACATGTCATAAGCGGGTCAACTCGTGTAACCCGCAATAGACACCTTTGACACGCTAATTTATTTGTGTCAATCTAAAATGTCCTTCTTAACACAATCCGTTTACCTTTTATAACAAATGAATATTTATTTTATTTTAGATTTATCAAATACCTTTTACATCCAACATATATTTGAAATTTAAAAATATATAAAGTGAGTAATTACAAAAACTTACAAGGGATATAATTGAAAATTGAAACTTTACAAACCCTGAATCTCTAAACCCTATAAACCCTACATCTCTAAACCTTCTTATAAATATCTAATTCTATTTTTTTTTATTTCAGTCGTACTACTCACTCTACTATCTTATAGTCTCACGCCCAACTCTCAAACTCTAAGTCTCAAACTGGTTATTTCTCTCTCTCTCTCTCTCTCTCTCTCTCTCTCTCTCTCTCTCTCTCTCTCATATGTTTAGTGAGTTTTAGAATTAAAGAAAACCATTTTCTTGGTGTTTCAAAATGCTGCAATAACTTTTTTTTGCATAATGTATTTGTTCTTTAAACTTTGAACCGATGTGCCATTATTAATATATGAGATTTATTAATTGTTGATTAAGGCCACGGTTCAACAAAGAATCTATGGATGATATTCGTAGTCATAGTCAGGATTAGTCTACTGTTTACTTCAATTCTTTCAATATTGATATTAGTGATGAGGTATGATAAAATACAACTCTAATGTCGTCCATAACGGTCGTTCAGGATAAGGATGGGGATACGAAGGTTGTAAAAAGCTCGTCCATGACAAGCTCGTCTGTGACAAGCTCATCCATGCGGGAAGATGCTTGGACTAGCCTCACATAGTAAAAACTGAAATTTATTAAGAAGGTCGTCCACAAAAGAACGACCTTCCTTAGAAGCAAGTTACGCTCGTCAAGAAGACCCCTAGACGAGCCATTGACACTTAGAAAAATCTCCGGTTCAGTACTACAACTCCTTATCACATGCATAACTTCCAGTGACAGTTATATAAAAAAATATAACTCCTAAGCGGTTGTGAAAGTTATCTCTGAACCCTCAAAATTCCTCAAATATAGGGGAAGTAACAAGCCTAATAACCGTTTCTAAGATGCACTATATAAATGCTCATTCAAACCAGACAAAAGTACATTTTGGGACATTTCCTGAAAAGTTGGAACTCCAAAATTTAAGAGAGAAAAACTAACTTTGGCATTGGAGGGTTCTTGGCCGGCAACCCCGGTTACCTTTGATTATTGTTTTTTCTTTTTCAGGCCATCAAGACAGCCAGTAGTCTTTTCAAATCCGAAACATCCAGCCTACTGATTTTCTTTGCATCATTAGTTGGCACTATCTGTGGGAAATTCGCATCCTTTTTGTTCGATCATTTGTTTTCAGTGATTCACTTTTCCCGAACAAAAGGTTGAATGGTTCACACAAGATCAAGGGCTACCAGTTCAGGCCACCAGGAAAGTAGGGATGCTTCTAGTAATCCCCACCATGATTGTCAGTCAGCGTCTGTCATGCAACCACCTTTTGTTCAACATATACAGCCCATGGTTGCCGCTATAGCGGAACTCACCCGTCAGAATTAATTGTTGAATAGAGAGATCAATTTTAGGAGGCAACACCAAGAAAGACATGCGGAAGGGCAAGCCCAAAGTCAAGAAGGCAAATGAAAAAACGTGAGACCAAGAATCAATCAAGGGTTACTACTTCAAGAAGAGTGCCACACTTGGAGAGGGAGATAGACCAGATGAGGAAAGTTATGAATGAAATGAAGGAGAATATGAGATGGGCAAACCCCGTGGATGACTTAGTCCACCGAACGAATTCCCCTTTTTCGGCTTCCATTAATAGTCATCCCCTACCCCCGAAGTTCAAAATGCCTTTCTTAGATTCATATGATGGAACTCGTGACCCGTGTGATCACATCGCTACCTTCAAGACTACCATGCGCCTTCAAGGGGTTCCAGACAAGATTATGTGCAGAGCATTCCCTATCACCCTTAAAGGATCAACACGGCTATAGTTCAGCAAGATACCCCCAAACATTGTGAGCTCATTCGTGGAGTTGAATAAGTTGTTCATCAATAATTTCATTAGAGAACAACGCCACAAGCGTTCTTCTTCTAGTTTGCTAACTATAGAGCAAGGGAAAAATGAGAGTTTGTAGTCTTTCATTACTCAGTTCAATAGAGAAGTCTTGACAGTGGATGAAATGGATGACAAGTTATTATTGGCCGCCTTCTATAATGGGGTCAACTCTAACATGTTCATTCATAAGTTCTATGAACAAGAACCACAAACTATAGCCGAACTCATCTATTCGGCTCAAAATTTCATGAATGCTGAGGATGCGATCATAGCCAAAAAGAGGAAGAGAGTAGAGCGTTCGGAAGCAGGTCACTTGCGTCATCCAAATCAGGGTCCTCGTCCAAAGAAGGCTCTGGTAGAAGAGAAAAAAAATAGAGATGGTAAGAAGACGAGCTCTATAGCGAGAAACCAGCAATACACTTCCTTGAATACGCCACTAGAGCAAGTACTTATGCAAATCAAGGATGATCCATCCTTGAAGTGGCTAGAGAAAATGAAAGGAGATCCTAACAAGCGCAATAGAAATAAGTATTATCGCTTTCACAGGGACCATGGGCACGAACTGATGAGTGTTTTGATTTAAAGTAGCAGATAGAGAATCTTATCAGACAAGGAAAGTTGAGGAATTTCCTTAGACGAGACCATAAGGACGAGAAGTTGAAGGCCAAGGTGGAGGAGTCGTCAGAACCACCACTTGGAGGAATAAGAGTTATTAAGGGAGGAACCTTTGCAGCTCAGTCATCCAAATCGAGGAAGACATACCTAAAGGTGGTGCAAAAAGTCCAGCTATTTGGATGATTTCTCAAGACGAGGGAAGCTGACGAGTAAGTCATCACATTCACGGACGAGGATGCTAAAAGATTTCACCACCCCCACGACAATGCGATCGTTATTACTTTGCTCATTGCTGATTATACTACTAGAAGGGTATTGGTAGATAATGGCAATTCGGCGAACATCTTATATTACCCCGCCTTTCAATAAATGAGGCTAGCACGATATCAACTCCGACTTGTGAATTCGCCATTGGTAGGATTTGGAGGAATGAAGGTGCAGCCTGTGGGCACCATTACATTACCTATGGTAGTTAGAGTGTACCTGCAACAGATAAACAAAGAGGTAAGCTTCCTTGTTGTTGATTGTTCGTCATCATATAATGCTATTATTAGAATGTCAACTTTGAATAGTTTGAAGGCAGTAACCTCTACCTACCATTTGTCAATCAAATTCCTGACCGAGCTTGGAGTGGGTCAAGTACAGGGAGATCAGTTAGCCGCTAGAGAGTGCTACTTAGCTATGTTAGCAATGGACGAGCATGTGCAGACAATGAGCATAGATGAAAGAAGGATTACTGCGGAACCTACTGAGATGTTAGAGGATGTCCTGTTGGACGAGAACAACCCCGAGAAGTTTACTAGAATTGGGGCGAGCATAGAAAGGGAGACAAAGCACACACTGGTCCAGTTTTTAAAGAAAAGCCTTGATGTCTTCGCATAGAGTCATGAAGACATGCTGGGTATTGACCTAAATGTCATTACTCATCGTTTGAATATATATCCTTACTCCAAACTTGTGAGGTAGAAGAAGAGATTTTTTGCTCCTGAGTGAGATAATGCCATCAAAGAAGAGGTACAGAAGTTGATTACTGCGAAGTTTATTCGAGAAGTCTATTATCCAGACTGGTTAGCAAATGTGGTTACGGTTAAGAAGGCTAATGGCAAATGGAGGATGTGCATGGATTTTACTGATTTAAACAGGACTTTCCCCAATGACAGTTATCCATTACCACACATCCACCAGCTGGTGGATTCGAGAGCAGGTCACAAACTGCTGATTTTCATGGATGCCTTTTCAGGCTACAACCAAATAAAGATGGACGAGGTAGATCAAGAGAAGACCTCCTTCATTACTAGCCAGAGATTATTTTGCTACAAGATAATACCTTTCAGATTAAAGAACACAAGGGCGACTTACCAAAGACTAGTTAACCACATGTTCCGTTCTCAAATCAGACAGAATGTGGAGGTTTACGTAGATGATATGCTGGTAAAGAGTTTGGACAAAAAGAAACATCTGGACGACTTCAAGAAATCCTTGACACACCTCGTCGGTATAAAATGAAATTGAATCCAAGCAAATGTGCTTTTGGGGTTTTGTTAGGGAAGTTTTTGGGGTTTTGTTAGGGAAGTTTTTGGGGTTCATGGTTTCACATAGGGGAATTGAGGCTAATCCCAACAAAATCCAGGCAATACTAAATATGAAACCACCAAAGAACATCAAAGAAGTCCAGCCTCTTACCGGATGAGTTGCCGCCCTTAATAGGTATGTATCAAAATCTATTGACAAATGTTTACCATTCTTTAAAATCTTTAGGAAGGCATTTGAGTGGACGGATGAGTGTCAGAATGCCTTCCAAGACCTGAAGGCTTACCTCACAATGGCACCATTGCTGAGCCTGTCTATACCTGAAGAGGAATTATATTTGTATATAGCGGTGTCCCCACACGCAGTAAGCTCGGCGTTGGTCAAAGAAGAATGACGGATTCAGAAACTGGTTTACTATACGAGCTAGGCACTGAGAGGAGTGGAAGGGCGATATCCGATGATGGAAAAGCTAGCCTTTACTTTAATCATGGCTTCTAGGAAGTTGAGGCATTATTTTCAAGCTTATGTTATCAATGTACTAAAAGATCATCCCCTAAAGAAGGCAACAAATAAGTTGGAAGCCGTAGGAAGATTGATCCAATGGACTGTAGAGCTTAGTGAGTTTGATGTTAGGTACCAACCAAGGAGCACGACAAAAGCACAAGCATTAGCAGACTTCATCGTGGAATTCATTCTCGGTTAGGATGGGCTAGATGAAGAGTCTCAAAGGTGGATTATTAATGTAGACGGATAGTCCACACAATACGCAGGAGGGATTGGAATCATACTAAAGTCTCCAAAGGGTGATAAGTTGGAGTATGCAGCCTGTTTATAGTATCAAACCACCAACAACGAAGCTAAGTATGGGGCTCTGCTTAAAGGACTGGAATTGGCTAAGTCCCTAGGGGCAGAATTAATAACAGTCAAGAGAGATTCTCAACTAGTCATCAATCAAGTGAATGGAATGTGTGATACTAAGGAAGATCGAATGAAGAAATACCTCAACAAGGTTAAACGACTCGTCCAGAAGTTTAAAGAAGTGAGTTTTGTTCAACTCTTGAGGGAGGAAAATACGGAAGTAGATGCCTTGACAAGTGCGGCTTTGGCAAGAGGAGTTACGGACGAGTATGATAAAATCTAGTACATGCTAAGCATAGACCTTTTGGATATACAGCAAATAGGAGGAGAAGAAAATTGGATGAGTCCAATAATAATTTATCTTAAAGATGGAAGGCTTCTAGAAGACATGGACGATGCTAAGAAGCTGAGGGTCAGGGCTGCGGAGTACGTCTTTATAAATGAACTGCTGTACAAGCAAGACTTTTCTCAACCCTACCTAAGATGCTTGGCTCCAGACAAGTTAACTATGTATTAAGGGAGGTCCATGAAGGGGCACGTGGGAATCACTCGGGAGCAAGGTCACTAGTCCATAAGGTCATCCGTGTAGGCTACTACTGGCCTACTATTCAAGCAGATACTAAAGCTTATGTCAAGATGTGTGACCAGTGTCAGCGCTTCAGTAACGTTCCTAGACAGCCATCGAAATACCAGACCCCAATGATGGCCCCGTGGCCGTTTGCACAATGGGGACAAGGATATCCTATGTCCTTTCCCCCTATGAACTAGACAGATAAAATTTTTAATGGTAGGGATTGACTATTTTACCAAGTAGGTGAAGGCCAAACCTCTTACAAATTACCCAGCAAAATGTTAAGAACTTTGTTTGGAAGAACATTCGATGTTGGTTCGGAGTACCTAGAGTACTAATATCTGAAAATGGACGACAGTTTGACAACGCATATTTTAGGGACTTTTGTGAACAGTTCGGAATCAAAAATCACTATTCCTCACCCTCTCACCCACAGGCGAATGGACAAGAAAAAGTAGCGAACCAATCTCTGCTGAAAATCATCAAAACTTTGCTTGAGTTGCCAGGTGTTCTTTGGGCCTACAGGACGACTGTGAGGACCCCGACAGGAGAAACCCCCTTTAAGCTAGCCTATGGAAGTGAAGCAGTCATACCTGCAGAAGTTCATATGGCTAATATCGAGTGATGAAGTATTAGGAGAAAGAAAATAAGAAACAACTTCATTTTGACCTCAATCTTATTGACGAGGTAGGGATGGATACGGAGCAAAGGATAGAGAGATACAAAAGTCTTATGGCTAGGCAACATGATGTCATGGTAAAACCCAGGCGTTTCAACGTTGGGGACCTCATTCTTAAAAGGGTGTCATTGGAAACCGAGAACCCAACTCATGGAAAACTATGACCCAATTGGGAAGGACCCCATAGGGTAATCAACTCCAAAAGGCAAGGGTCGTACTACTTGGAAGTCCTGGACGGTCGGAAGTTGGAACATCCTTGGAATATGGAACACCTGAGGAGGTACTATCAGTAATGAGCTTGGACGAAATTGACTAGGGATGAGGTGGCAACTATGGACGAAGTTACAAATATGGTCTACGTGTTTACTCATGTTTACTGTTGGTGTTTTTACTACTATTATGTGTTTTAAAAAATAAGAAGTGCACTAGTTCCTAAACTTTTGCACCATCTACAAACAAATTCGTAAAAGACGAGGTTGTATACATAAGTATTTTAATTTCCTAAGGCACTAACTTCTAAGCATGTGTCATATCTATGGATGATGTTTATATATTAATATGGTTTGAATTTTCAATGTATTTAATGCATAAATCTAATTTCCATTATAACACCCACAAGAAGGCTAAAGCCTAAGGTGAATGAAAATCTCTGGACGCAGGGATGTAACGTTCATAAGCTTTGCTTGAAATGAGGATAAAGCAAAAAAAAAAAAAAGTTAAGGCATACTCGTCTGAAAAACAAACGGAGTAACTTATACTCGTCCAAAGAAAATGATGAAAGGAAACTATAAGCCTAATGCCTAAGTAGTGGACGAGAAAAAGTATATAGTGAGCATTAGAATCCATGGATGAGCATCTAGCCAAGATGCTCTCGTGTTCTGGACGAGTTAAACACTAGAAACATCTTGACGAAATATGAATGTCAATTGCCCAGCCTATGGACGAGGAAAAAGACTGGCAAGACCATCATTGCCACTTCTAGGACGAATTACACTTAAGAAAATTTAAATGGCAAACAAGGCACCCATGCATAAGTGGGTTGTCCATAAGAAAAATGCGTGGACGACCCTCAAACACTTAGAGTGGGCAGACTACTTAGAAGCCAATAACATTAATAACGAAAATAGAGGATAGACTCGTCCATACAATAACGTTCAACGATGGGTAAAAATAAACATTCATCAAAGTTTAAAAAGGGTAGATTTCCATTGTCCAAAAACCCTTACAAAGTAAGCCTTGAAAGGCAATTGTTAATAAACTCGTCCAAAACCTCCTGAACAAGTGAAATGTACTCAAATGAATCTTAAAAATGGTCCTAAAACAATGGACCAAGCATAAAAAAAAAAAAAAAACACTTGAATAAGCAAAATATTAAAATCTCGTCTTTAGGCAGGAGGGGCTTCAGCATTAAGGTCGTCCTAAGGTAGCTGTGTAGTGGCATCGTCCTTTACATTGATGTCTTCTGAGCTCGTCTAGAGGAGTGAGCTTGTAGTAGTCCCACCAAGGTTGAGTTTGATAGAACTGAAATCAATCTCAGGGAATTTCTCCATGGCGTCCATTCTGAAATCTTCAAACCCAACTGCATAGTTGGTATCCATAAAATAGGTGAATTGTTTAGACATTTTAAACTCTACAACTGCGTCTCCCTTAACTTTTTCAAGAAGGGCACTTAACTTGTCATTCTTCTTTTGGAGGTGATCAAGACAAGCATCCTTCTCTTTGACATCCGTCTTCAACTCCTCGACATGGTTTTGCAGCCCCTTTACCTTGTCCTTGGCCTTGGCAGCCACCTCAACTCACCTTTTAGACTCGTCTTTCACCTTTTGGACCCTCTTCTCCAGTAGAACCCTCGTCTTGTCTAGCTCAGTTATCTACCTGGACGCAGCTATGAACTTAGACATTGCCTGCATAAATTAAAATTTTATTACAATATATATATGTGTATTAATGACAGGATGAGGTATACATATATAAAGAGTACATACCTTAAAAAGGTCATGAACACCAAAATGCTCAAAGTCTTTCAAAGACATATCATAACATGCTGTCACATCCACATCCGTCACAACCTTCTAGAACTTTTCCCAAGCCAAGTCCTCATTTCCAATAAGGTTTTGAGGCACCTGTTGAGAAGGTTGAGACGAGGCAGGTGCACCAACTCTAACAGGATTTACGCGGGCAAGGGATCCTTGGGCTCTGAATCAACATCCAGAATCTGGACGGGGTGACCCTAAGGAAGGAGGAAAGGACTAGTTTAAGCGTCTTGAGGTTGAGCGTCCTGAGGCTTGGATGACCTATGCTTATCTTTTTTCTCTTTACGCCTACTTGGAAGATTCCCCAAATCAACTCTTAATGACAGGCTTTTTCTTTTATCACCAGCAGATAGACGAGGCTGGGATTGCACCCCCTGCCCAGCTGCCTCGTCTACCACTTCTTTGCCCTTGTTTTCCTTCATCGTCGCCATTCTTGAGAAGAAGGACGTTAGTCACAAAAATTTAAAAAAAAAAAAAAAAAAAAAAGGAGAAAAGGAGAGAAAATGAGAACTCACGTCTACGAACAATAAGCTTGTGGGCAATAGCTTTAGCGAATGGCTCTAGACCTAACCCCCAAGTGGCAGATGTTGAAGACTCACCAAAGAATGGAAAGTCCTGTCAGTGTATAGACGTGCCTTTTGGGCTTGTTTAAAATAGAACCTACTCAAATGAGGTCGTCTAACACCTACAAAAAAAAAAAAAAAAAAAAAAAAAGAAAAGATGACTACAATCAAGAATAAATTTAACAAATAATAAAATGACGGCCAGACATACCTTCAGGATGAAGGTTCCCTGACTCTCTAGTGTAGGGAGGGAATGGATCCCTATTAACCCCAATAGGGTGTCCAGCCCAAAAGCCAAAGACGAAGAAGAACTCCGTCTTCCATTTCCTATCCGTGGTGACTAAAGACTTATTAACCTATAATCTCTCCCTCTGGCTGTGAACTGATAGAAGCCAATGGATTGGTTAATCTCAGAGGTTTTGTAGCAGAAGAGAAACTCGTCCACAGTAAGAGGACGATCTCCCTCAAACACCTCCCTCCACAAAACTTGCATAGAGACAATTAGCCTCCATGCGTTGGAGTTGAATTGACATATACCTAAACCTAACTTAGTAAGCAACTCCCTAGCGAAGGCATTAAGGGGCAATCTCAAAACCCCCAAGAGGTAAGCCTCATAAATGCCAACGCCAAAACGGGGTTGACAACACCACTCCCTACACACAAGTACCCTGGGATTCAAGTTTTCAGGAATTTGGTACTAAGTCTTAAGGACGTCTAATTTTTTCTCATCTGTCTTAGAGGCGATCCCAACGGCACAACTATAAACTATCTCATCCTCGTCTTGAACAGTAGACGAGGGAGCACTTGTACCAGCCCTAGACCCAGACCCAGCCCTCGCCCTAAGTCCTTCTTGAAATACCTCTAAGGGAATCCCAAGGACACCAGACATATACTGGTCTGTAGTGTTTCCCCCACTACTGCTATTGTAACTATTGTTACTACTATCACTAGACTTGCTAAAACTGCTAGGGTCATGATACTCGTCTATGGCCTTATCAACACTATTGCTAGATGAAAAAAGGACCACCTCAGACATTCTTTAAGAAAACTTAAAACCTAAGGACAAGGATGGAGAAAATACCTGGATCTAGATGGAGACTATGGACGTAGGAGACTATGGACGTAGGAAACTTTTAGATGAGACGCTAAGACGAGGGATGTCAAAGAAGAAAATTTCATAAACACTAAGGGTAGCAGAGGAATTCCATTATTTATAGGCAGCAAACTCTAATACTCGAAACGACACGACCATCCAAAAGGTGACACGTGGCATGTTCCTCGAAAAATGAGTCGACGTGACCAATCACCAATTGAATCATGACACGTGGCACACCTAACTGCAAACATAAAGACACACGTCCAAAGAATGACGTCAGCTTATATATTTCCTATATGACCCATAGACAAGGGGGCAACTGATGGGGTATGAGAAAATACAACTCCAATGTCGTCCATGACGGTTGTCCAAGATAAGGACGGGGAAACGAAGGTTGTAAAAAGCTCGTCCGTGACAAGCTCGTCTATGCGAGAAGATGCTTGGACGAGCCTCACATAGTAAAAATTGAAATTTATTAAGAAGGTCGTCCACAGAATAACGACCTTCTTCGGAAGCGAGTTACGCTTGTCAAGAAGACCTTTGGACGAGCCCTTGACACTTAGAAAAATCCCCAGTTCAGTACTACAACTTCTTTTCACATGCATAACTTCCAGTGACAGTTATATGAAAAAATGTAACTTCTAAGCGGTTGTGGAAGTTATCCCTGAACCCTCAAAACTCCTCAAATATAGGGGAAGTTACAAGCCTAATAACCGTTTCTAGGGTGCACTATATAAACTCTCATTCAGACCAGACAAAAGTTTGTTTTGGGACATTTTCTGAAAAGTTGAAACTCCAAAATTTAAGAGAGAAAAACTAACTTTAGCATCGGAGGGTTCTTGACCGGCGACCCTAGTCACCTTTGATTATTGTTCTTTCTTTTTCAGGTCATCAAGATAGCCAGTAGTCTTTTCAAATCTGAAGCATCCAGCCTATTGATTTTCTTTGCATCATCACTTAGCATTTAGCGAGTTTCAAGGATATTATATTTTTGTTGAACTGTGTTTTTTTTTTTTATTAAACTATGTTATTTTGAATTTGGGTTGAAGTGTATGCACTTCTTTTGGAGTGTGAAGAACTTATTTTTAGATGAATGTTATATTTTTGTTGAACTATCTTATTTTGAATGTGAGTTGAAGACTTGAAGTGTATGTATTGCTTTTGAGATGAAAAAAAAATATTATTTCTAGGTGGATGTTAGATTTAATATTATGTAATTTGAAATAGGTTATGTTACATTTTTGTCAACCTAATACGACTCGTTTATTAAGTATGTCAAATGGGTTGGGTCAAGTCAACCCGCCTTATAAACAGGTTGGGTTATGATTGAAAGATCATGACACGATTATTAAATGGGTCGGGTTAGAGTTGAATCATTTAGTCAAATACCCTTACCTCGACACAACACGAATTCGATACGCTAACCCGAATTGATACCTCTAAAATAGTATACTAAGTGAAATTTTGGGTTCAAAAAGTTAAATGAAAATAGCTTATTCATGTGTAACTTGGTAGGGGTACCAAGATCACACTCTTCCTTAAAGAGGACCAGGTAAAATCCTCAAATCAATAACTCAATTACTTTGTTGCAAATAAATTACGTGTACTACATTGCCTTTTTAGGTCCTAGATGTGTTAAACTTACCTAGTACAAATGTTTTATTAAATGATAGGACAGATTGTTTTTTTTTTTTTCCTTAAAAGATGATTTTTTAGGATAGTTTATTCTAGATAATTAAATTTCAAGAAATTTAGAATGTTGAATCAATTATTAGAAATTTATTAAAATTTCAAAGGTAAAATTTTCAAGAAATTTAAAGGTAAATTTTATAATTTATTTTAGTTATATTGATCTTTTAAATTTATAATAAATTTCAAGTATGTACAAACATTTATTTATTACGTTTAGTATTCTAAATAATGATCCAATTAGAGAATTTTTAGAAAGAACATACATAATTTTATATGCAATTTGTTTGGAGACATTATTAGAATTTTAGAGACAACCAAGCATGATGTAATTTAAACTGGTTTAGTTTTGGTCACTTTTATAATGTAATAAAAAAATACATAACTTAGTTTAGTACTATTTGTAATTCTTAAAACCAAATTATTTATTAAAAAAAACTCATAATAGAATGTGTGTTCTCACAAATTTATGTGAACTATAGTGGTAGTAAAAAAAAGTTTAAAAAAATCCATATAGATGCTTTCTTAATATTACACATACCACTAATTCTTTATTAGATTGATCTATGGCTGGTGTTGTATTGATTTTGTGTACCGTTATTGGTTTGAGCAGTTGGAATACTTGGAGGAGAGGAGGATTAAGGACCTTGTGAAGAAACACTCTGAGTTCATTAGCTACCCAATTTATCTTTGGACTGAGAAGACAACTGAGAAAGAGATTAGTGATGATGATGAAGATGACGAACCAAAGAAGGAAGAGGAAGGAGCTATTGAGGAAGTTGATGAAGAGAAGGAGACCAAGTCGAAGAAGAAAAAGATCAAGGAGGTCTCTTACGAGTGGCAACTCATCAACAAGCAGAAACCCATCTGGCTTCGCAAGCCAGAGGAGATAACAAAAGAGGAATATGCTGCCTTCTACAAGAGCTTGACCAATGACTGGGAAGAACATCTTGCGGTGAAGCACTTCTCTGTTGAGGGCCAGCTCGAATTCAAGGCCATTCTTTTTGTCCCAAAGAGGGCTCCATTTGATCTCTTTGACACGAGAAAGAAGATGAACAATATCAAGCTTTATGTCAGAAGGGTGTTCATTATGGACAATTGTGACGAGCTTATTCCTGAATACCTTGGATTCGTGAAGGGTGTGGTGGATTCCGATGATTTGCCACTCAATATCTCTCGTGAGACTTTGCAGCAGAACAAGATTTTGAAGGTGATTAGGAAGAACCTTGTTAAGAAGTGCATTGAGATGTTCAACGAGATCACTGAGAACAAAGAAGATTACAACAAGTTCTATGAGTCCTTCTCAAAGAACTTGAAATTGGGTATCCATGAGGATAGCCAGAACAGGGCCAAATTGGCTGATTTGCTCCGTTACCACTCAACAAAGAGTGGTGATGAATTGACTAGTTTGAAGGATTATGTGACAAGAATGAAGGAGGGTCAGAAGGACATTTACTATATTACTGGTGAGAGCAAGAAGGCGGTGGAGAATTCACCATTCTTGGAGAGGCTTAAGAAGAAGGGTTATGAGGTGCTCTATATGGTTGACGCCATTGATGAGTATGCTGTTGGGCAGTTAAAGGAGTATGATGGTAAGAAATTGGTGTCTGCTACAAAGGAGGGTTTGAAGCTTGACGATGAGACTGAAGAAGAGAAGCAGAAAAAGGAGGAGAAAAAGAAGTCTTTTGAGGACTTGTGCAAGACCATCAAGGACATCCTGGGAGACAAGGTTGAGAAGGTTGTTGTTTCTGACAGAATTGGAGAGTGCTACTTAGCTATGTTAGCAATGGACGAGCATGTGCAGACAATGAGCATAGATGAAAGAAGGATTACTGCGGAACCTACTGAGATGTTAGAGGATGTCCTGTTGGACGAGAACAACCCCGAGAAGTTTACTACAATTGGGGCGAGCATAGAAAGGGAGACAAAGCACACACTGGTCCAGTTTTTAAAGAAAAGCCTTGATGTCTTTGCATAGAGTCATGAAGACATACCGAGTATTGACCCAAGTGTCATTACTCATCGTCTAAATATATATCCTTATTCCAAACCTGTGAGTTAGAAGAAGAGAATTTTTGCTCCTGAGTGAGATAATGTCATCAAAGAAGAGGTACCAAAATTGATTACTACGAAATTTATCCGAGAAGTCTATTATCCAGACTGGTTAACAAATGTGGTTACGGTTAAGAAGGCTAATGGCAAGTGGAGGATGTGCATGGATTTTACTGATTTAAACAGGACTTTCCCCAATGATAGTTATCCATTACCACGCATCCACCAGCTGGTGGATTCGACAGCGAGTCACAAACTGTTGAGTTTCACGGATGCCTTTTCAGGCTACAACCAAATAAAGATGGACGAGGTAGATCAAGAGAAGACCTCCTTCATTACTAGCCAGGGATTATTTTGCTACAAGATAATACCTTTCAGATTAAAGAACGCAGGGGCGACTTACCAAAGACTAGTTAACCACATGTTCCGTCCTCAAATCAGACAGAATGTGGAGGTTTACATAGATGATATGCTGGTAAAGAGTTTGGATAAGGAGAAACATCTGGACGACTTCAAGAAACCTTCGACACACTTCGTCGATATAAAATGAAATTGAATCCAAGCAAGTGTGCTTTTGGGGTTTTGTTAGGAAAGTTTTTGGGATTCATGCTTTCACATAGGGGAATTAAGGCTAATCCCAACAAAATCCAGGCAATACTAAATATGAAACCACCGAAGAACATCAAAGAAGTCCAGCCTCTTACCAGATAAGTTGTCACCCTTAACAGGTATGTATCGAAAGCTATTGACAAATGTTTACCATTCTTTAAAATCTTCAGAAAGGCATTTGAGTGGATGGATGAGTGTCAGAATGCCTTCCAAGACCTGAAGGCTTACCTCACAATGGCACCATTGCTAAGCCTATCTGTACCTGAAGAGGAATTATATTTGTATTTAGCGATGTCTCCACATGCAGTAAGCTTGGCGTTGGTCAAAGAAGAATGACGGATTTAGAAACTGGTTTACTATACGAGCCGGGCACTGAGAGGAGTGGAAGGGCGATATCCGATGATGGAGAAGCTAGCATTTACTTTGATCATGGCTTCTAAGAAGTTGAGGCATTATTTTCAAGCTTATGTTATCAATGTACTAAAAGATCATCCCCTAAAGAAGGCAATGAATGAGTTGGAAGCTGTAGGAAGATTGATCCAATGGGCTGTAGAGCTTAGTGAGTTTGATGTTAGGTACCAACCAAGGAGCACGATAAAAGCACAAGTATTAGCAGACTTCATCGCGAAATTCATTCTCGGTCAGGATGAGCTAGATGATGAGTCTCAAAAGTGGATTATTAATGTAGACGGATAGTCCACACAATACGCAGAAGGGATTGGAATCATACTAAAGTCTCTAAAGGGTGATAAGTTGGAGTATGCAGCCTGTTTATAGTATCAAACCACCAACAACGAAGCTGAGTATGAGGCTCTTCTTAAAGGACTGGAATTGGCTAAGTCCCTAGGGGCAAAATCAATAACAATCAAGAGAGATTCTCAACTAATCATCAATCAAGTGAATGGAATGTGTGATACTAAGGAAGATCGAATGAAGAAATACCTCAACAAGGTTAAACGACTCATCCAGAAGTTTAAAGAATTAAGTTTTGTTCAACTCTCGAGGGAGGAAAATATGGAAGTAGATGCCTTGACAAGAGCGGCTTCAGCAAGAGGAGTCACGGACGAGTATGACAAAATCCAGTACATGCTAAGTATAGACCTTTCAGATATACAGCAAATAGGAGGAGGAGAAAATTGGATGAGTCCAATAATAATTTATCTTAAAGATGGAAGGCTTCCAAAAGACATGGACAATGCTAAGAAGCTGAGGGTCAGGGCTGCGGAGTACGTCTTTATAAATGAACTGCTGTACAAGCAAGACTTTTCTCAACCCTACCTAAGATGCCTAGCTCCGGACAAGTTAAACTATGTATTAAGGGAGGTCCATGAAGGAGCATGTGGGAATCACTCGGGAGCAAGGTCACTAGTCCATAAGGTCATCCGTGTAGGCTACTACTGGCCTACTATTCAAGCAGATACTAAAACTTATGTCAAGGTGTGTGACCAATGTCAGCGCTTCAGTAACGTTCCTAGACAGCCATCAAAATACCAAACCCCAATGATGGCCTCATGGCTGTTTGCACAATGGGGACAAGGATATCCTATGTCCTTTCCCCCTGTGAACTAGACAGATGAAATTTTTAGTGGTAGGGATTGACTATTTTACCAAGTAGGTGAAGGCCAAACCTCTTACAAAAATTACCTAGCAAAATGTTAAGAACTTTGTTTGGAAGAACATTTGATGTTGGTTAGGAGTACCTAGAGTACTAATATCTAAAAATGGACGACATTTTGACAATGCACCTTTTAGGGACTTTTGTGAACAGTTCGGAATCAAAAATCACTATTCCTTACCCTTTCACCCACAGGTGAATGGACAAGTAGAAGTAGCGAACCAATCTCTGCTGAAAATCATCAAAAATCTGCTTGAGTTGCCAGGTATTCTTTGGGCCTACAAGATGACTGTAAGGACTCCAATAGGAGAAACCCCCTTTAAGCTAGCCTATGGAAGTGAAGTAGTCATACCTGCAGAAGTTCATATGGCTAATCATCGAGTGATGAAGTATTAGGAGAAAGAAAATGAGGAACAACTTTATCTTGACCTTAATCTTATTGACGAGGTAGGGATGGATACGGATCAAAGGACAAAGAGATACAAAAATCTTATGGCTAGGCAGCATGATGTCATGGTAAAACCCAGGCGTTTCAACGTTAGGGACCTCATTCTTAAAAGGGTGTCCTTGGAAACTGGGAACCCAGCTCATGGAAAACTAGGACCCAATTGGGAAGTACCCTATAGGGTAATCAACTCCAAAAGGCAGGGGTCGTACTACTTGGAAGCTCTGGACGGTCAGAAGTTGGAACATCCTTGGAACATGGAACACCTGAGGAGGTACTATCAGTAATGAGCTTGGACGAAATTGACTAGGGACGAGGTGGCAACTATGGACGAAGTTACAAATATGGTCTACGTGTTTACTCATGTTTACTGTTGGTGTTTTTACTACTATTATGTGTTTTAAAAAAATAAGAAGTGCACTAGTTCCTAAACTTTTGCACCATCTACAGACAAATTCATAAAAGACGAGGTTGTATACATAAGTATTTTAATTTCCCAAGGCACTAACTTCTAAGCATGTGTCATATTTGTGGACAATGTTTATATATTAATATGGTTTGAATTTTCAATGTATTTAATGCATAAATCTAATTTCCATTATAGTATCCACAAGAAGGCTAAAGCCTAAGATTAATGAAAATCTCTGGACGTAGGGATGTAACGTTCTTAAGCTTTCCTTGAAATGAGGATAAAGCAAAAAAAAAAAAAGCTAAGGCATACTCGTTTGAAAAACAGACGAAATAACTTATACTCGTCCAAAGAAAATGATGAAAGGAAACTATAAGCCTAATGCCCAAGTAGTGGACGAGAAAAAGTAAACAATGAGCATTAGAATCCATGGATGAGCATCTAGCCAAAACGCTCTCGTGTTCTGGACGAGTCAAACACTAGAAACATCTTGACGAAATATGAATGTCAATTGCCCAGCCTATGGACGAGGAAAAAGACTGGCAAGATCATCATTGCCACTTCTAGGACGAATTACACTTAAGAAAATTTAAATGGCAAACAAGACACCTATGCATAAGTGGGTCGTCAATAAGAAAAATGCGTGGACGACCCTCCAACGCTTAGAGTGGGCAGACTACTTAGAAGCCAATAACAGTAATAACGAAAATAGAGGATAGACTCGTCTATACAATAACGTTCAAAGATGGGTAAAAATAAATATTCATCAAAGTTTAAAAAGGGTAGATTTTCATTGTCCAAAAACCCTTACAAAGTAAGCCTTGAAAGGCAATTGTTAATAAACTCGTCCAAAGCCTTCTGAACGAGTGAAATGTAATCAAATAAATCTTAAAAATGGTCCTAAAACAATGGACCAAGCAAAAAAAAAAAAAAAACAATTGAATAAGCAAAATATTAAAATCTCGTCTTTAGGCAAGAGGGGCTTCAGCATTAAGGTCGTCCTAAGGTAGTTGTGTAGTGGCATCGTCCTTTACATTGATGTCTTCTGAGCTTGTCTAGAGGAGTGAGCTTGTAGCAGCCCCACCAAGGTTGAGTTTGATAGAACTAAAGTCAATCTCAGGGAATTTCTCCATGGCGTCCATCCTGAAATCTTTAAACCCAGTTGCATAGTTGGTATCCATAAAATAGGTGAATTGTTTAGACGTCTTAAACTCTACAACTGCGTCTCCCTTAGCTTTTTCAAGAAGGGCACTTAACTCGTCATTCTTCTTCTGGAGGTGATCAAGACGAGCGTCCTTCTCTTTGACATCAGTCTTCAACTCCTCGACATGGTTTTGCAGCCCCTTTGCCTTGTCCTTGTCCTTGGCCTTGGCAGCCACCTCAACTCACCTTTTAGACTCGTCCTTGACCTTTTGGACCCTCTTCTCCAGTAGAACCCTCGTCTTGTCTAGCTCAGTTATCTACCTGGACGCAACTATGAACTTAGACACTACCTGCATAAATTAAAATTTTATTACAATATATACATGTGTATTAATGACAGGATGAGGTATACATATATAAAGAGTACATACCTTAAAAAGGTCATGAACACCAAAATGCTCAAAGTCCTTCAAAGACATGTCATAACATACTGTCACGTCCATGTCCGTCACAACCTTCTCAAACCTTTCCCAAGCTAAGTCCTCATTTCCAATAAGGTTTTGAGGTACTTGTTGAGAAGGTTAAGACGAGGCAGGTGCATCAACCCTGACGGGATTTACGCGGACAAGGGATCCTTGGGCTCTGAATCAACATCCAGAATCTGGACGGGGTGACCCTAAGGAAAGAGGAAAGGACTAGTTTAAGCGTTTTGAGGTTGAGCGTCTTAAGGCTTGGATGACCTATGCTTATCTTTTTTCTCTTTACGTCTACTTGAAAGATTCCCTAAATCAACTCTTAATGACAGGCTTTTTCTTTTATTACCAACAGATATACGAGGCTGGGATTACACCCCCTGCCCAGCTGCCTCGTCTACCATTTCTTTGCCCTTGTTTTCCTTCATCATCGCCATTCTTGAGAAGAAGGACGTTAGTCACAAAAATTTTTTTAAAAAAAAAAGGGAGAAAAGGAGAGAAAATGAGAACTCACGCCTACGAACAATAAGCTTGTGGGCAATAGTTTCAGCGAATGGCTCTAGACCTAACCCCTAAGTGGCAAATGTTGAAAAATCACTAAAGAATGGAAAGTCCTATCAGTGTATAGACGTGCCTTTTGGCTTGTTCAAAATAGAACCTGCTCAAATGAGGTCGTTTAACACCTACAAAAAAAAAAAAAAAAAAAAAAGATGACTACAATCAAGAATAAATTTAACAAATAATAAAATGACGGCCAGACATACCTTCAGGATGAAGGTTCCCTAACTCTCTAGTGTAGGGAGGGAATGGATCCCTATCAACCTCAATAGGGCGTCCAGCCCAAAAGCCAAAGACGAAGAAGAACTCCGTCTTCCATTTCCTATCCGTGGTGACTAAAGACTTATTAACCTATAATCTCTCCCTCTGGCTGTGAACTGATAGAAGCCAATGGATTGGTTAATCTCAGAGGGTTTGTAGCAGAAGAGAAACTAGTCAACAGTAAGAGGACGATCCCCCTCAAACACCTCCTTCCACAAAACTTGCATAGCGACAATTAGCCTCCATGCGTTGGAGTTGAATTGACATATACCTAAACCTAAACCTAACTTAGTAAGCAACTCCCTAGCGAAGGCATTAAGGGGCAACCTTAAACCCCCCAAAAGGTAAGCCTCATAAATGCCAACGCCAAAACGGGGTTGACAACACCACTCCCCACACACAGGTACCCTGGGATTCAAGTTTTCAGGAATTTGGTACAAAGTCTTAAGGACGTATAATTTTTTCTCATCTGTCTTAGAGGCGATCCCAACGGCACAACTATAAACTATCTCATCCATATCTTGAATAGTAGACGAGAGAGCACTTGTACCAGCCCTAGACCCGGACTCAGCCCTCACCCTAAGTCCTTCTTGAGATACCTCTAAGGGAACCCCAGGGACACTAGACGTATACTGGTCTGTAGTGTTTCCCCCACTACTGCTACTGTAACTACTATTACTACTATCACTAGACCCGCTAAAACTGCTAGGGTCATGATACTCGTCTATGGCCTTATCAACACTATTGCTAGACGAAAAAAGGACCACCTCAGACATTCTTTAAGAAAACTTAAAACCTAAGGACAAGGATGGAGAAAATACCTGGATCTAGACGAAGACTATGGACGCTGGAAACTTTTAGATGAGACGCTAAGACGAGGGATGTCAAAGAAGAAAATTTTAGAAATACGAAGGTAGCAGAGGAATTCCATTATTTATAGGCAGCAAACTCTAATACTCGAAACGACACGACCATCCAAAAGGTGACACATGGCATGTTCCTCGAAAAATGAGTCGACGTGACCAATCACCAATTGGATCATGACACGTGGCACACCTAACTGCAAACATTAAGACACACGTCCAAAAAATGACGTCAGCTTATATATTTCCTAGATGACCCATAGACAAGGGGGCAACTGATGGGGTATGAGAAAATACAACTCCAATGTCGTCCATGACGGTTGTCCAAGATGAGGACGGGGAAACGAAGGTTGTAAAAAGCTCGTTCGTGACAAGCTCGTCCATGCGGGAAGATGCTTGGACGAACCTCACATAGTAAAAATTGAAATTTATTAAAAAGGTCGTCCACAGAATAACGACCTTCCTCGGAAGCGAGTTACCCTCGTCAAGAAGACCCTTGGATGAGCCCTTGACACTTAAAAAATCCCTGGTTCAGTACTACAACTCCTTATCACATGCATAACTTCCAGTGACAATTATATGAAAAAATGTAACTTCTAAGCGGTTGTGGAAGTTGTCTTTGAACCCTCAAAACTCCTCAAATATAGGGGAAGTTACAAGCCTAATAACCGTTTCTAGGGTGCACTATATAAACGCTCATTCAGACCAGACAAAAGTACGTTTTGGGATATTTTCTGAAAAGTTGAAACTCCAAAATTTAAGAGAGAAAAACTAATTTTAGCATCGGAGGGTTCTTGGCCGGCGACCCTAGTCACCTTTGATCATTGTTCTTTCTTTTTCAGGCCATCAAGATAGCCAGTAGTCTTTTCAAATCTGAAGCATCCAGCCTACTGATTTTCTTTGCATCATCACTTAGCATTTAGCGAGTTTCAAGAATATTATATTTTTGTTGAATTGTGTTTTTTTTTTATTTTTTATTAAACTATGTTATTTTGAATTTGGGTTGAAGTGTATGCACTTCTTTTGGAGTGTGAATAACTTATTTCTAGATGAATGATATATTTTTGTTGAACTATCTTATTTTGAATGTGAGTTGAAGACTTGAAGTATATGCACTGTTTTTGGGATAGAAAAAAAAATTATTTCTAGGTGGATGTTAGATTTAATATTATGTAATTTGAAATGGGTTGTGTTACATTGTTGTCAACCTAACACGACTCGTTTATTAAGTATGTCAAATGGGTTGGGTCAGGTCAACCCGCCTTATAAACAGGTCGTGTTATGATTGAAAGATCATGACACGATTATTAAATGGGTCGGGTTAGAGTTGAATCATTTAGTCGAATACCCTTACCTCGACACGACACGAATTCGATACGCTAACCCAAATTGATACCCCTAAAATAGTATACTAAGTGAAATTTTGGGTTCAAAAAGTTAAATGAAAATAGCTTATTCATTTGTAAACAAGCCCCCTGACAAAGAAACATGATATAACAAACAAGTTTTATTTTCTATAGATTTTTTTATATATTAAAGTGTCATTTAGTTTTTACATGAATGGTTTTTTATTATTTGGATTATCATAAATTCCTCTCTTAAAATTAAATCTTAGCTCCCTTATGAGCCATATCAAATAATTCATCCATGTAATTACTTGGCACGGGTGGAATAGTCAAGTATCTCAAAAAGCTGGTGTACGGTGAAATAAATAAATAAAACCTTATAATAACTCCTTAATTTATTTTTAGAAAAGCAATGTGTGGTCGGTGGCTTTTCATTTTATAATAACAGTAGATTCCTCCCCAAAAAAAAACAAAAACAGTAGAGGCGCATAGAGTAAAGACGTTAACCCGCACGTGCAAAGTCAAACACGAGCGAGTCCTACCCTAACCAGAGCTGAAGAGAACATTCCAGGGTGCACAAGAGGACACAGAACTTTCTGGATTAGTAATGCAACGACATCGTTTCAATTTCACCCCCTTCCCCCAAAAAAAAAAATCAAATAATTCCAGAGAGCCGTAGAAGACTCCAGAATCCCTTAATTCAACTCCACGTCTTCTCTTTCTCTTCTCCGTGCTTTACTCGGAAACCCTCTCTCTCCTCTATTATATAAACCCACACTCCTCTAAGCTACTCTCTCGCTCATCACAATTCAATTGCTTTCTACTCTCTCTCTACAAAAATTTCCCTCTCGCTTTCTGTCTCTCGTTTTCTCTAGCGCTTTTTCTTTTGGTGCAGTAATGGCTGACGTGCAGATGGCTGATGCAGAGACCTTCGCTTTCCAGGCTGAGATCAACCAGCTTCTCAGCTTGATCATTAACACCTTCTACAGCAACAAAGAGATCTTCCTTCGTGAACTCATCAGCAATTCCTCTGATGTATGTCTATCTCTCTCACTCTGTTTAGTGTGTTTTTCTTTAGATGAGAAATAAGACTGATTGGTTTTGAATTCATGTGTGTAGGCATTGGATAAGATTCGCTTTGAAAGCCTCACAGACAAGAGCAAGCTGGATGCTCAGCCAGAGCTCTTCATTAGGATCGTCCCTGACAAAGTCAACAAGACTCTCTCTATCATCGACAGCGGTATCGGCATGACCAAAGCAGGTACTTATATATTATGCTTCTCTGTTTTCTTATAATAATATTTACTGTGATTTTTAGATTGCTTACGCTTTTTTTAATTTTTCTGGGTTATAGATTTGGTGAACAATTTGGGTACAATTGCAAGGTCTGGGACCAAGGAATTTATGGAGGCATTGCAGGCCGGAGCTGATGTGAGCATGATTGGTCAATTTGGTGTTGGGTTTTACTCGGCTTACCTTGTTGCCGAGAGGGTTGTAGTGACTACGAAGCACAATGACGATGAACAATACATCTGGGAATCACAAGCCGGTGGTTCCTTCACTGTGACAAGGGATGTTGATGGAGAGCAACTTGGTAGGGGTACCAAGATCACACTCTTCCTTAAAGAGGACCAGGTAAAATCCTCAAATCAATAATTCAATTACTTGGTTGCAAATAAATTACTTGTACTACATTGCCTTTTTAGGTCCTAGATGTGTTAAACTTACCCGGTACAAATGTTTTATTAAATGAAAGGACAGTGTTTTTGTTTTTAAGATGATTTTTTAGGATAGTTTATTCTAGATAATTAAATTTCAAGAAATTTAGAATGTTAAATCAATTATTAGAAATTTATTAAAATTTCAAAGGTAAAATTTTCAAGAAATTTAAAAGTAAATTTTATAATTTATTTTAATTCTATTGATCTTTTAAATTTATAATAAATTTCAAGTATGTACCAATATTTATTTATTACGCTTAGTATTATAAATAATGATCCAATTAGAGAATTTTTAGAAAGAACATACATAATTTTATATGCAATTTGTTTGGAGACATTATTAGAATTTTAGAGACAACCAAGCATGATGTAATTAAAACTGGTTTAGTTTTGGTCACTTTTATAATGTAATAAAAAAATACATAACTTAGTTTAGTACTATTTGTAATTCTTAAAACCAAATTATTTATTAAAAAAACTCATAATAGAATGTGTGTTCTCATAAATTTATGTGAACTATAGTGGTAGTCAAAAAAAAGTTAAAAAAAATCCATATAGATGCTTTCTTTATATTACACATACTACTAATTCTTTATTAGATTGATCTATGGCTGGTGTTGTATTGATTTTGTGTGCCGTTATTGGTTTGAGCAGTTGGAATACTTGGAGGAGAGGAGGATTAAGGACCTTGTGAAGAAACACTCTGAGTTCATTAGCTACCCAATTTATCTTTGGACTGAGAAGACAACTGAGAAAGAGATTAGTGATGATGATGAAGATGACGAACCAAAGAAGGAAGAGGAAGGAGCTATTGAGGAAGTTGATGAAGAGAAGGAGACCAAGTCGAAGAAGAAAAAGATCAAGGAGGTCTCTTACGAGTGGCAACTCATCAACAAGCAGAAACCCATCTGGCTTCGCAAGCCAGAAGAGATAACAAAAGAGGAATATGCTGCATTCTACAAGAGCTTGACCAATGACTGGGAAGAGCACCTTGCTGTGAAGCACTTCTCTGTTGAGGGCCAGCTCGAATTCAAGGCCATTCTTTTTGTCCCAAAGAGGGCTCCATTTGATCTCTTTGACACGAGAAAGAAGATGAACAATATCAAGCTTTATGTCAGAAGGGTGTTCATTATGGACAATTGTAACGAGCTTATTCCTGAATACCTTGGATTCGTGAAGGGTGTGGTGGATTCCGATGATTTGCCACTCAATATCTCTCGTGAGACTTTGCAGCAGAACAAGATTTTGAAGGTGATTAGGAAGAACCTTGTTAAGAAGTGCATTGAGATGTTCAACGAGATCACTGAGAACAAAGAAGATTACAACAAGTTCTATGAGTCCTTCTCAAAGAACTTGAAATTGGGTATCCATGAGGATAGCCAGAACAGGGCCAAATTGGCTGATTTGCTCCGTTACCACTCAACAAAGAGCGGTGATGAATTGACTAGTTTGAAGGATTATGTGACAAGAATGAAGGAGGGTCAGAAGGACATTTACTATATTACTGGTGAGAGCAAGAAGGCGGTGGAGAATTCACCATTCTTGGAGAGGCTTAAGAAGAAGGGTTATGAGGTGCTCTATATGGTTGACGCCATTGATGAATATGCTGTTGGGCAGTTAAAGGAGTATGATGGTAAGAAATTGGTGTCTGCTACAAAGGAGGGTTTGAAGCTCGACGATGAGACTGAAGAAGAGAAGCAGAAAAAGGAGGAGAAAAAGAAGTCCTTTGAGGACTTGTGCAAGACCATCAAGGACATCCTGGGAGACAAGGTTGAGAAGGTTGTTGTTTCTGACAGAATTGTAGACTCTCCTTGCTGTTTGGTGACTGGGGAGTACGGCTGGACCGCAAACATGGAGAGGATCATGAAGGCTCAGGCACTGAGGGATAACAGCATGGGCGGTTATATGTCAAGCAAAAAGACAATGGAGATTAACCCTGACAATGGCATAATGGAGGAGCTGAGAAAGAGAGCTGAGGCTGATAAGAATGACAAGTCTGTCAAGGATCTAGTGTTGCTGCTCTTTGAGACTGCCCTCTTGACTTCTGGTTTCAGCCTTGAAGAACCCAACACTTTTGCAGCTAGAATTCACAGGATGTTGAAGCTTGGTCTTAGCATTGATGAGGAAGAGACTGGTGGTGATGATGCTGACATGCCTGCTTTGGAGGAGGATGTTGGTGAGGAGAGCAAGATGGAAGAAGTGGATTAAGCTCCTCAAATTGGGAGTCCCTAGTCTTCAGTCTTTGTTATAGGTTTTGGTTATTACTTTTTGGAAATTTGGTACTTGGTAGAGTTGTGTGAGTTGTGTTAAAAAGGGAGGTCTGATAGTGTCTTCTGTTAGTTTTGTTACCTGGGATTTGTGGACGTTTTGGGTCTGTATAAGGGCCCTCGGGGTGCTTCACTGTGTATTTCGTACTGTTTTATAAATTTAATACACCCTGGACTTTCTTCATGGCTCGTTGGTGGATAAATTGCTGTGGAAATTTTGTTTTTTTATGTTATGATAAATTTGGATTTCAGAATGCTTAGTACATTTGCAATCATATATTTTCAGGCCTCCAACACCTCGGAGACCTTCTGGGTCTTCACTCCTTGGATTTGGATTTATAGGCCACAATCTTTGTGAATAAATTCGTGTAAATATTTTGTTTCGTCTCTCCGAGTGTTTTGTTATGGTCATTAGCCTTCAGTAGTCTTCAAAGCTACTACCACGTTTTGCAGCGAGCAGAGTGGTGAGGTCACTGTTTGTGTATTTTTTCATGTTAATTAGATTTGAAATTGGAAGTATCTTAGATTTATTGGGGTATTTTATATTTGAGTTATCTTAAATTTATTGGGGTATTTACACACACACACATATCTATATCATGTTCATCAAAAATATATTTATACTTTATATGAGAATTTTTCTTTTTAAACTGTATTTTTATGTGGTTTAAAAATATTTTTAATAGTAAAGGGTAACTTTTTTTGAAAAATAAGGTCATAAATCTCAAATAATAAATTTTATTTTGAAATAAAAAAAATTTAATTTAAGATTTTTTTCCTTAAAAATAAAATTACATTTATTGTTTATCTTTAAATTTTATCTTTTTTATTTGTTTGAAAAATAAAAAATATATTTTTAAATTATAATAAATATAAATTATTAATCTTTATTTAAAAAAATAAAAGAATTTTTGAGCACGTGTGTGAGTGTATGAGCTCAAGATTAGTGTATATATATATATATAGAAAAACCTATTCAATATTATGTTTGTTTATGTACAATATTGTGGAATAAACACTACCTATGTATATATATATTTTTTTTTTGATAGGAACCTATGTATATTGTTTACAAAGGATTTAGTATCAACTTTGGTGAATTTGAAAAGTTCACCACTTTAGTTCAAATTCTTTAATGGTTAGGGTTTAATTTGAAACCATTTCAAATTATAGGTAAACTATTCAATTTACTTATATGAAAATTGAACCCCTTTTTTTTTTTTAATGAACATGAAAATTGAACCCCTTTTTTTTTTTAATGAACATGAAAATTGAACTATCCAATGTAGGTAAACTACTCATGATTATATGAAATATATAAAATGATTTTGTTTATTGCTTATATAACTTTGAAAATTTCTTCTTATTTCAAATGCAATTTATTTGTAATTAAGAAAATAACCAATGAAGGTAGATCAAAGAGTGTTAAGCCAAGAAAAAAAAATGTAAGAGATTAAAAATAAAGCTTGGCTAATCCGGGTACTAAATGATTCCTACGATATCATGAGATTTATGGGATATTAGATCTAAGATTTTGTAGCTAGTATCATGAGGCCACCAATAACAAAGTTAGGGGCTGAGAGAAGAGGAGGGGGAGAATTTCCCAGGCTTGGCCAAAGTTTACAAAGTTAATGTGTCTAAATTAATTTGCTCCCCCCCTATTCCATAATTTGATATTTTCCTTTCTTTCATTCATATTTTTTTATTTATTTTCTTTTTTTCATTTATAAAATCATTATTCCTTTTACATGACAAACTTCATCTATGAAAAAATATATAAAATATCTATCATTGTCAATGCCTTTTAGAGAGAGAGAAAGAGAGAGAGAGAGGATAAAAAAATTATTCCCTTTTCTAAAGTTATAAAAATGATAAAAAGAAGCCCGAACTATTAATGTTATAATTTATTTTTTCTATTAAAATTTGTGTATAATAATAAAATATAAGGATAATCGCATAATAAACATTATAAATATTACAATTTATATAGAATTTTATAAATATTACAATTTAGCAAATTTATGAGTGAATATTAATAATAATAAAAAACCATAATTCACATTATTTGTACTAGTTTTTATGTAATCCATAGTGAAATTTGACTTTGGAAAAAATCACAATATAATTTTATATGTAAAAAAAACCTCTCACAAAGAAGCACAATATCAAAAGATGTTTATTTTCTATTTTTATAGATTTGTCTTATATTAAAAAAAAATTTAGAATTCACCTAAATGGTTTTTTATTATTTGCATTGGTTTTAACTTTTAAAGACTCTCGCCGAGGTGTATGCATGTGTAGGTCACTTATAAATACCCCCCCCCCCCCCCCCTCCCCCTCAAACCTTTGGTTCCACCATTGGATTGAAGAGATTTTATTATTATTATTATTATTATTATTATTTACTTGGTATGTGTGTGGTGGGATGGATTGCTACCCACTAGCAAGGGAATAATTAAGATGGAGCGATTAGTCGAAGAATGTGGTGTGTGTATATATATGAAAATGAGATACAAAATATATATATATATATATATATATATATTTGGCTTCCTAAATTGAAAATTAACCATGTTAAGTTTAAAGTTGACCCAAAGAATCTAAGATAAAAAATGGTCACTTGACTTATATGTATTTAGTATTAAAGTTTGGAATATCCAAATTGAAAGCTGATGTTAAGAATCTAAAAAATAAACAGTCAATTGTTCTATATATGTTTGGTAATGGATTATTGATCATTACTCTAAAGGTATTCGTTAGCATTTTTTATTAAAATTTAATTACGTATTGATATTTGAGAACTAAAGTTAAAAGTTTGAGACTTTTTGCATATAGTGATGTCGTGTTGCCTGATCCCACCTAAACAATTTTTTAAGTTCATTTTATTTTTGTCTGTGATTTTTTTTTTTTTTTTTGTGTATATACGTTTTGAATACATCAATAGTTGAAGGTGAGATAATTTAAAATTTTAAACCCTAAATTCATCCATTGAAAATACCAAAAGTGTTAGTTGAGGTACACATTTTTTGCTCTGTGTGTGTGTGTGTATATATATATATATAAGCTTACTTAACAAAACTAATTTGTTATTTTTTAGTAAGAATAATATTGGTCATTGATATTTAATACAATTTAATGGTTGGTACTATTTTCTTTGCGGAATGATTATTTACCTTTCTAGTTTTTATTGTAATTATAAAATAAGCATTTTCAATCATGAATATAAAAATTACTAGAGATGATTGTTGCGATTTTTTTTTTTTTTTTTGAGAAACAATTCTTTGTTGCGATTTAAAAGGCTATAAATATTGAATAAATAGTAATTTATTTGTCATATATTAATTTAGTTTTGAATTTTCTTATATATATGTGTGTGGGGGGAGTGAAACAACTCTACTCAGACCTAGAGCCCAAAAACTTATTGGACCATGAGAAAGTAGTTAGGCCTAGTTTTTGTGTTGAAAGGAAAACTCAAAGAATGACAATCCGTGGAAGAGGAGACACTTGGATCGTTATAAATATTGGAATTAGGGTTGAGTACTATGGTTAGCTTAGTACCATGGGAAATAAAATTACCAGCTTATCCAAAGCATAAAGCATTGGTAATTAAAGTGTGACTTCTGTAAAACTTAATAACCACGAGAAACTCTTGGAAAGCTCAAGTAAGAAGAAGATCTTTACCTCTGCATTAATGAGGAGGTTCTTACCTAACTTCTACTGCATTAATGGCGTATAAAACAGCCTAAACAGTACACATAACCCCTAAGCCGTCAGAACTCCAAGATAAGAAGATTAGAAAACCAATAAAGTAAAGAAAAGTATCCTAGATACTAGGGGCGAAGGCAAAACAACTGGAAGGATAAGAAGAGGGTTGAAGATATAAAAAGGAGAGGAGGGCAAAAGAAAAGGGGATCCAAAAAAAGAGAAAGAAAAGAGAAATTTATCTAAAAAGAAAGAGAGAGGAGAACATTAAGTGTAACACCATCGTAGAAGCAATGGTTTAAGTCTATCGGAGCATTTTATAATGGTAAAAGTAGTAGCTTAATGGTCAAAGATATTCACCGTTTGTGTTTCTTATTGTAGAGTGCCTTTTTTCTATTTTTTTACATCCTTATTGTGTGAATTATTGTATCTATACTACTATTTAAGGGGTTTTTCTTGTTTGGATTTCTATTTTTTTAGTTCAAAAATACCCCTACAATCCTATGTTTAAGTAGAGACAAAATTAAAGGACAATCCGGTAAAAACTCATTTTTTAGTTCAAAAATGCCCATACTGTCCTATATTTAAGTAGAGACAAAACTAAAGGACAATTCGGTAAAACTGCTAATATAACTCCCACTAAAATATTACCTAAAAAATAGGACCACTCACCTATTAATTTTTAAATTGATTTATTCACTTATAATTTAGATTTTTTAAAATAATACTATTATTTAAGCGGTTGCCCCTGTTTGGACTGGATTTTTTTCCCCAAAATACCCCTACACCCTAGGTTTAAGTAGAGACAAAACTAAAGGATAATTTGGTAAAAATACATGTCTAACTTGCACTAAAATATTACCTACAAAATAGGAACACTCTTCCACTAACCCACTTCTTCAAAATAACTATACGTTTATTGTTTTTTTGTTCTAAAATACTCTAACATTCCTATTTTTTTAGTTCAAAAATGCCCCTATACCTCTATGTTTAAGTAGAGATAAAATTACAAGACAATTTGGTAAAAATACATCTCTAACTCCCACTAAAACATTTCCTAAAAAATAGGATCACTTCCTATTAATTTTCAAATTACTTTATCCACTTATAAATTAGATTTTCAAAATAAAAATTATATATATAAAATAAATAATTAAAAAAACATTTTTTTTCTACAAAATAGGATCACTAAAAAAAAGTTTTATCTACTATTAATTTTAAATTACTTTATCCACTTATAATTATTATAATTTGATTTTCAAACTAAATTATATATTTAAAATTTAAAAAAAAATACACATTTTTTTTTCTCCAAAATAGGCACACTAAAAAATACCCTCATTGCACGCGCTTTGCGCGTGTGCTAAGCTAGTTTAAAATAAAAATCATATATATATATATATATGTAGTACCATTGGGCCCGAATTACACGCAGTGGGCCGGCCCAGAAACTCTTATAATGAAGGAAGCCCAAGCCTCGCATCTGGAAATGGTCCGAGGACATAATCCGTCCAATCTACAAAAACACGTGATAAGAAGGAGTGTCATACATGATTAAAATACCAAGGAATACGACGTCCGAGGACAGAATTGTCCTCGGCAAATATTGCCGAGGAAGGCATGACTGATTTAACATTCCAACAGCTCCCCTAACGGAAGCCTGTGGTGCTAGAATTAATGAGATAAAGATAAAGATTAAAGGGGAGGAGTAGGAGAATATCCAGAAAAAGCTGCTATCACCGCATTTAAAACTCTACACCTGCTACTCTGGCCGCATTAATGAAGAAGTGACGCCTGAACGTTGGGTTTGAACCATATCTTCACCACCAGAGACCTGAGCAAAAAGGGATGATGGGACAAGTATCCAAAAGTGAAGAAGGTCAGGGTTACACGTGAAAGAAAGGAAAAAGGAGAGAGGCCTATAAAGGGTGGAGGAAGAAGACGTAGAGGGGGGAGGGACCTTGCTCTGACCAGCCAAGAAGAGAGAGAAAAAAGCTGAGAAAGTGAAAAAGAGAGAGAAAGAGAGAGAACTTGTAAAGAAACTCAAGCATTTGTCCTCGGCAATATAAAGGAATATTTCGTCTGTGACTGATAAATACGTATATATAGGTTCTGTGATCAAGCCATACCTGGATGTTATTTACCACCCAAACCCATGGTTTAAGATCCTGCTCTCTATAAATTCATTGTTTAGGGCTTAGAGACTCAATCCAATATCAAGCTCGATCCGTGCCCTTACAATATATATATATAAAATAATTAAATATAATTTTTTTTTTCTACAAAACAAGACCACTAAAAAAAAAAAGTCTCATGAGACTAGTAAGCTATGGAAGGAGTTTTTCAAAGGAACTAATTTCAGTACCCTTACCATAAATTCTCCCATTTTTTCTAACCCAAAAAAAAAAAAAAATTTCAGTGCCCCTTGCAATATATATATATATATATATATATTTTTTTTTTTTTGAGTAATTAAAAAAAAAAAAAAAATCCATGTTTCATTGTTTTGTTAGGAAACCGATCCTATAATTTGAAGTGAATAACCAGATTCTTAACACGGGCGAATAGGATTGTGGGAACTTAACCGCAGAACCTTCCAGACTACACGAGAGGATAGAACTTTCAGGATTAGTACAGAAACGACATCGTTTGACCACAAAAAAAGAAAAACCAAAAATCAAATAACTCCAGAGAGCCGTAGAAGATTCGAAAACCGCTCCGACTATCCAAGCAATACCTCAATTCTTTTTTTTTTGTCTCGAAATCGCAAACCCTCTCTCTCTCTCCTCCGTTATATAAACCCACACACCTCTGCACCAATCTCTCACTCATCACAATTCAATTGCTTTCTAATCAGACGCTCTACATAACTCTCTCTGTGTTTCTCTCTCTTGCGCTTTCTTTCGTTTTCTCTAGTGCTTTTCTTTTGGTGCAGTAATGGCGGACGTGCAGATGGCTGATGCAGAGACCTTCGCTTTCCAGGCTGAGATCAACCAGCTTCTCAGCTTGATCATCAACACCTTCTACAGCAACAAAGAGATCTTCCTTCGTGAAATCATCAGCAACTCCTCTGATGTATGTCTCTCTCTTTCTCTGTTTCCCTCTCTGCTTTTTCTTTAGATAAGAATTAAGACTGATTGGTTTTGAATTTATGTGTATAGGCATTGGATAAGATACGATTTGAGAGCCTCACAGACAAGAGCAAATTGGATGCTCAACCAGAGCTCTTCATTAGGATCGTCCCTGACAAAGTCAACAAGACTCTCTCTATCATCGACAGCGGTATCGGCATGACCAAAGCAGGTACTTATATATTATGCTTCTCTGTTTTCTTATAATAATATTTACTGTGGTTTTTAGATTGCTTACGCTTTTTTTAATTTTTCTGGGTTATAGATTTGGTGAACAATTTGGGTACAATTGCGAGGTCTGGGACCAAGGAATTTATGGAGGCATTGCAGGCCGGCGCGGATGTGAGCATGATTGGGCAATTTGGTGTTGGGTTTTACTCGGCTTACCTTGTTGCCGAGAGGGTTATTGTGACTACAAAGCACAATGACGATGAACAATACATCTGGGAATCACAAGCCGGTGGTTCCTTCACTGTGACAAGGGATGTTGATGGAGAGCAACTTGGTAGGGGTACCAAGATCACACTCTTCCTCAAGGAGGACCAGGTAAATTCCTCAATTCAATAATTCAATTACTTTGTTGCAAATAAATTAAAATTTTTAGGATTAGTTTATTCTAGATGATTAAATTTCAAGAAATTTATAATAATGTTAAATCAATTAGAATTTGACCAAAATTTCCAGAAATTTAAAATAAATTTTAGTACTTTTTAATTATTTTGATCATTTATAAATTTAATTTTTTACATTAAAATTTCAAGTATGTGCAATTATTTATATATTATGCTGTATTATAGGAAGAGTCAATTAGAAAAATTGTAGAAAGGACATACATAATTTAATTGCAATTTGTCTGGAGACATTTTTAGAATTTGTGTGGAGATAGTCAAGCATAATTTAATTAAAATTCGTTTAGTTTGTTGGACTCTATTATACTAAAAAAATACATAAAAAAAGAAGTCCATATTAGAATGTTTGTTCTCGCCAATTTATGTGAAATTTAGAGGTAGTCAACAGAAGGTTAAAAAATCCATATTGATGTTTTTTTGATTAGATTGATCTATACATAGTTAGTATTGTATTAATTTTGTGTACCGTTATTGGCTTGGGCAGTTGGAATACTTAGAAGAGAGGAGGATTAAGGACCTTGTGAAGAAACACTCTGAATTCATTAGCTACCCCATATATCTTTGGACTGAGAAAACAACTGAGAAAGAAATTAGTGACGATGAAGATGACGAACCAAAGAAGGAAGAGGAAGGAGCTGTTGAGGAAGTTGATGAAGAGAAGGAGACTAAATCAAAGAAGAAGAAGATCAAGGAGGTCTCTCACGAGTGGGAACTGATCAACAAGCAGAAACCCATCTGGCTTCGCAAGCCAGAAGAGATAACAAAAGAGGAATATGCTGCATTCTACAAGAGCTTGACCAATGACTGGGAAGAGCACCTTGCTGTGAAGCACTTCTCTGTTGAGGGCCAGCTTGAATTCAAGGCCATTCTATTTGTCCCAAAGAGGGCTCCATTTGATCTCTTCGACACCCGTAAGAAGATGAACAACATCAAGCTCTATGTCAGGAGGGTTTTCATTATGGACAACTGTGAGGAACTCATTCCTGAGTATCTTGGATTTATCAAGGGTGTGGTGGATTCTGATGACTTGCCACTCAATATCTCTCGTGAGACGTTGCAGCAGAACAAGATTTTGAAGGTGATTAGGAAGAACCTTGTTAAGAAGTGCATTGAGATGTTCAATGAGATCGCTGATAACAAAGAGGATTACAACAAGTTCTATGAGGCCTTCTCAAAGAACTTGAAATTGGGTATCCATGAGGATAGCCAGAACAGAGCCAAATTGGCTGATTTGCTCCGTTACCACTCAACAAAGAGTGGTGATGAATTGACTAGTTTGAAGGATTATGTGACAAGAATGAAGGAGGGTCAGAAGGACATTTACTATATTACCGGTGAGAGCAAGAAGGCTGTTGAGAATTCACCATTTTTGGAGAGGCTAAAGAAGAAGGGTTATGAGGTGCTCTATATGGTTGACGCCATTGATGAGTACGCAGTTGGGCAGTTAAAGGAGTATGATGGTAAGAAATTGGTGTCTGCTACAAAGGAGGGTTTGAAGCTCGATGATGAGAGCGAGGAAGAGAAGAAGAAAAAGGAGGAGAAAAAGAAGTCTTTTGAGAACCTATGCAAGACCATTAAGGACATCTTGGGAGACAAGGTTGAGAAGGTGGTTGTCTCCGATAGAATTGTGGACTCTCCTTGCTGTTTGGTGACTGGGGAATATGGATGGACAGCAAACATGGAGAGGATCATGAAGGCTCAGGCACTGAGGGATAGCAGCATGGGCTCCTACATGTCGAGCAAAAAGACAATGGAGATTAACCCTGACAATGGCATAATGGAGGAGCTGAGAAAGAGAGCTGAGGCTGATAAGAATGACAAGTCTGTCAAGGATCTTGTTTTGCTGCTCTTTGAGACTGCCCTCTTGACTTCTGGTTTCAGCCTCGATGAACCCAACACTTTTGCAGCTAGAATTCACAGGATGTTGAAGCTTGGTCTTAGCATCGATGAGGAAGAGACCAGTGGTGACGATGCTGATATGCCTGCTTTGGAGGAGGATGCTGCTGAGGAGAGCAAGATGGAAGAAGTGGATTAAGCTCCTCAAATTGGGAGTCCCTAGTCTTCAGTCTTTGTCATAAGCTTTTGTTTTTAGTATGTTGGTAGAGGTGTGTGTGACTTACAGTATTATGTTTATGTTCAAAGGGATAGTATTTTCTGTTAGTTTTGCTACCTGGGATTTGTAAATGACCCTTTTCCTTTTGGGTCTATGAAGGTTTATGGTGCTTAACTGTGCATTTTGTACTTATCTATAAATTTTAATATACTCTGGATTTCCTTAATGGTTCGTTGGTAGATAAATTACGGTAGATATTTTGTTTAAGTTTTCTATGTTATGGTAAGTTTGGAATTTAGAATGTATTCAAGTTCAATTTTTTAGCGTTAGGCCTAAAATGCACTTTGTATAGATTTTGGCCTTACCACGCTTTGCAGCAGCATCTGGGTTGTTTTCGAGTTACAAGGAGTGGGGGAGAGACCGGCGTAGTGAGCTGAGGTCACTTTCTGGGTTTTTCCTCTCAACAAATTTCAGCGGTACTTATATTGAAAAACTTGTTGCAAAGTATGCACTGTGCAAACCAAAGTTCCAAAGTCTGGTTTTCAAGTTTGAAATCATACCGGTCACGTTTCCATGTTTGAAATCATACCGTGTGTTTGCCACAGCGTGTTCAATAAACACAGCATATATATATATATATATATGTATATATAGGTTAATAGGATTGGTTTCAACTTTGGTGAATTATATTGAAAAAAAATTAAGGCATTAGTTTAAGAATTTTTTTTGTGGAAAAAGAAAAAAAACAACTGATTTTTTTAACAATTTTTTATATCTATCATTAAAGTAGTATTAAAACGTTTTAAAATGTTTCATTAACAAAAACTCTAACACTAGTTAACATGACCCAATTTATATTAGTTTTAGTAATAGTCTAATAGTGACTCATAAAGGGTGTGAATTAAAACAATTTGAAAAGTTCACGAATTTAGTTAAAGGTTTTTAATGGTTAGGGATTAATTGAAACTATTTCAAATTGTAGTTGAGCTATTCAAAATATAGACTATGGTGACTCAGTCCAATTATATGAGGATTTTGAGCTCAGACCCCCCAATTTACTTGTATTATGGGTTGAGCTTAGCCCACAATGAGTGGTCCAAGATATGGTTTTATAGGTTACTGATGGAGTTAAAGGGTTGTTTGGGCCTTAGACTCTTAATTTTTTGGCTTAGCCGAGATGGTGACTATCTAGCCAAGCCTTTTTTCCTGAAATCCAAACAAAATTTCTTAATTCCTAATATGTATTTTCTCACTACTCACGTGTCTCCCTTTCCCCATTTGTTTTACCCCCGATTCGTGTCTATATTCCCTTATTTATAGCCTTTCCTTAGTAGGGTTATTATGATTAAAGGGGAATCTTTCCTAAGCCGGTGGGCCCATCTGTGCTATATTCTTGACCAGAGGGGACTTACCACATACTGCTGACACAACTTCCTTGGAACTTGCACCAGATGCCGATTAATGCTCGGTAGGCAGATTCCCTAAAGAAATTATCTCTTATTCTCGGTACAATTGGAGATGCGTAGTCTGGGTGCTTCGTTGGGCTTGACTAGGCTTGGTTCGATGTCGAGATAGGCTAGGCCGGTTTCAAGAAGCGGGCAGTGAGGTCGGGCTGGGCTGTTATTCACGGTCCATAAATATACATATACCAATGAAGATAGTGCAAGAGTGTTAAAGCAAGAAAAAAAAAATAAAGAGTATTAAAAATAAAATATATAGCTTGGCTAATCCAAGAACTAAATAGTTCCTAAGATATTATGAGATTTATGAAGTATTAGATTCAAAAATTGTAGATAGTATTATGGAGCCACCAATGACGAAATTAGGGATCGAGAGAAGGGGGAGGAGGGGGGAATTGTCCTTGATGACGTCAAATCGTCAATCGAGTATATCCGTCCAGATGATGCCGAGACCTCGTCAGGACCCCTACAAAACGGACTAAAAGCTCTTCTAAGATGGATACCGGTGTGACTCCTGCCACAACGACTCCGATGGCTAAGTTAGTGATTGGAATTCTTTTGAGAGCAAAATAAGAAGTGTCAAAATATTTCTTGTGGTTGGAATCATGTACCTCTCTTGTTGCCTTGTGAGTCGTGTATATATAGTCTTTGGGGTTCCTAGCCGTTGGGGCCTTGATTATGGTTTTAATGCTCTCCTTGTAACGTTTTAGGGCTTGTTAATGTGGGCTTTAAAGAGACTTCAATGGTCTGATAACTGACAAATACCTGGCTGAGGCATTGAATTCTCTTATTAATGTTTTGCTTGTATTCGTCTAGACCGCCTCGTATCTAGACGATGGTGTTGTTTTACTTCGTCCAGAGGTTAGTATCGTCAATCCTATCAGTCCCAACCATGCCAAAGTTTAGAAAGTTAATGTGTGTAAATTAATTTTCTCCCCTTCCATTTAATTATTTGGTCATTTACTTTCTTTCATTAATTTTTTTATTTTCTTTTTTCTTTTATAAAATCATTATTTCTTTCGCATGTCAAACTTCATCAAAAAATGAAATAGAAAATATTTAATTTTTATCAATGAATTTTAAAGGCACAAAACTCAGAGAGAGAGAGAGAGAGATCAATGTTGTTTTCAGGTTAAAAATTGAAAGTTCAAGTGCATATATGCTCACAATACAATTTTATAAAAGACAAAACTTAGGTACAGTACTTTAAGTACTGTTCCATAAGTTCTTCTTTTAAAATTCAGTTATGTGGTTATTTAACTAAAAAATATACTTCCATCCCATATGAAAATATCCACGTGACAAAATCTTAAAAGGGGAACCTAAGGAATAGCACTTAAGTATTGTATCTTAATTTTACCCTTTTATAAATATCACAATTTGATAAATTTATAAGTCAATAAAAAAAAAAAAAACATAACTCAAATGATTTGTACTTATTTTTTGTGTAACTACAGCAAATATTTTTATGTAATCCATAGTGAAACTTTGACTTCAGAAAAAATCAGTGTAATTTATTCCCGTGGAAACCAACCTCTAACAAAGAAGCAAAATATCAAAAGATATTTAATTTTTGGGTAGATTTTCTTATATTAATTTAAAATGCATTTTAGAATTCACTTGATTTTTTTTTTTTTTTTATTTGGATTGGTTTTAAGGACTCGCACACAGGTGTATGTACGTGTGGGTCACTTATAAATATATTTTTCCCCCTCAAAGATCAAACCCTGGCTCCACCATTGGGGCCACCTCAAAGAGATTTTTTTTAATATAAAAGTTACTTGGTGTGTGTGGGATTAATTCACTTCCCACAAATAAGAGGATAGTTAAGATGGAGCTATTAATAGAAGAACAATGTAAGTCACAGCTAAGCAGACTACTTCTATCACTTTCTTCAAATGCAAAAAGGGACAAATGTCATGAGGAGAGATTTGTTAGGTAAAGATAGGAGGTCAGGATGTGAAGGAGGGAGGAGTATATAGGAAAGAATTTGGTTTTCAGAGAGGGGATCGACACATAAGTATAAAAAATAGAAAAAGAAACAAGAAGAACACTGAGAGAAGATAGTGAACAGTATCATTTTTTGTGTAACTTTGGCCTCCTCGGGTCAGCTTATATTGAGATTAATTCATCTATTCGAGACTGTCAACTCTTTCTTCCTTATTTTCATCCTTGAGCAAAGCCCCTTCCTGTTGTTTGTTTCCCTCTCTGTCAAATTTATTGATTTGGGTCAAGGTTGAACTGTACAAGTCATTGTTCTAAATGGGCTTGGGCAGTCTGATTCTATGGCTCTTACACTAATTATATATAGTTATGCATCAATTATTTATATTATAGGAATTTAAATTATTATTTTTATAAATATTATAGAAGAAAATATTTTATTTATAATAATGATAATAATTGATTTATAATATGACATTCTTTTTCATGTTTAGTTTCTTTGACAACAATTGACACAAAAGCCATAAAGAATTAAATATTTGTGAATTCACTAAAAATTAGTCAAAACCATTTGGATTTCGTAACTTCATTTAGTGACATTATACAGACATACATACGTGTGTGTGTGTGTGTGTGTGGAACCAAAATTGTAGTATATATTCTATGTGATTGATATTTACTAATATGAGAAATACATATAAATTTCTATATTAATTATTTTAAGTGGTACATTAATTAATTAAGTATAATGAAATTTTAATGTTAGTTTACTAAGATTTATATGATAAACAATTGATTAGAAATATGGTACTCTTGCTAAAATATTCTTAATTTTGTAACCGTGGAAACAATTCCAACAAAATAAAAATAAATAAATTTAATAACACACAATTAAGAATGTAAAAAAAAAAAAATTATTGAAGAAGATATATATATATATATATATATATGTATATGTATATTTATCAAAATGATATTTGCATTTTTTAGTAAGTATGAAACAAGTCTATCTATATCAGTCACAATATCATGCAATTTTCAAAATTTTAAACTCATATAGCATGATTAAATCAATACACCAATCTTATTGGCTTTCTATTTTGTCTATAAAATAGAATACTAAATATTAAAAAATTTTATAAGAAAAAATATTGAAATATTGGAGAAAACTAACAAAATTCTCCGCACATGGCGTTGTAAGTTAATCAAAGCTATGCAAGTTGATGTTGAATTACAAAATGATTTAGAGGGCTTTTTGTATACTACACTAGATATATTTGCTAAACAACTAGCCAAGGACAATTTGATGGAGACTAACTGTCAAGAATTCCAAGTTCTGAGACTGTTGTACAACAATCATGACTACAAAGGAACTGCAAATTTTGAAGGAACTGCACGTTTTTTAATTCTCGATACTGAGAACATAAGAATATGAAAATGCTAAAGTACATGGATGAAGCTATTGTAATGGGCATTAAGGCGATGAAGGTGCATGCGTCTGTAAACGACTACAAGAACTACTCCACACCTTTATGCGAATTTAAGTTGAGTCGATAGAAGACTATGAGAAGTTCTCCACACATTTATGCAAATTATTCAGGGTTAACTTAAGAAAGTAAATAGTTGTAGAGGAGAGGAGACAGAAGGTGAGACCTTTATGCAAGTTTAGAAGTCGCTTCTACACCTTTATGCAAATTATTTAGGGTTAGCTGTAGAAGGGATATAAGGTTCCAAGCACAGATATAACCATAAAAGACACATCATAAAGAAAAAGTATATCAATACGGAAAAACAAGGTTATTTGGACAGGATCGGTGAGAGAGTTCGGTGACCGGATCGTAGGATCAGCACAAGGGCCTTTGCTTGCTCCCTCGTATTAGACTATTAGTAGCTTAGCTACCTTAATTTCCCTTCCTTACTGTATTCCTCCTTACCATATTCCTTTTCTTATTAAAAGTCTTATTCTTTATGTCTCTAGTTTTGAGTATTAGGAGTTTTGACCCACTTCGCCATATGAATGATACAAATAAATATATTTTGATACAAATTATTGAAATTAATAATAAAATACAAAATACCAAATTACAAATTACAAATACACAAATACCAAGTTCTAAGTGAATACAATTCTCCAATTTTGATTCTTTTTACAAAAGAGTAATCTTTTGATTCTATCTACTTTGTAATCTTGAATTGAACACGAAATCTTCTTCACTTTGATCAGAAGATGGATCGAAAAATCAACAAATTCTAGCTTTGAGCTTGTTAGAGATTTGCTTTTCTTTGAAGGATTTTGGGTTGAATTTCTTCAGGACTTTAGAGGCTTGATCCGTTAAGATTTAATTATTTAGGACTTTGTGAAGTTTATGGAGGCTTTTGAGCTTGATTCCAATTGAAATTCAACTCCTATAAGAATGATTCAATTGAGGCAGAATTTTTCCAAAACTTTGACGTCTTGAAATTTGGTGGAATGAGAAAGGATAAGTCTCACTTCGAATTGATCTCCTTGAAAATGAGTAGTAAATTCTATTTATCTATTTCGATAAATATTCTATTTTGATAAAGATAATTATCAACAAAAAGTCCTACTATAATTTGTTAATTGTTATATTATCTCTATTTTATTTATTTATTTTTATAAAGGTAATTATCCATCAATTATGAATACAAAATTTATCTTTATTTTGTGGGCCAAATGACAAGTGATAAATTTTAATTTGCCAATGTGATATCATCTTGGATGACACATGTCATCATTTGATTTAATTAATTTAATGATACAAAAATTTGGAATTTGTCACTAAATTTTGACATGCATATTATAATTGGCCTAGCTAATATTTCTCCTCCTACGGTCTCACATAAACAACTCAATGTAAATAACAATGTCAATACCTAATGTCTCACATAAATAACACAAAACAAATAAAAATGGTTCAAACAACATCACAAACACACTTAGTCATTAAGAGCAAAGTTTTGGTTATCTTAGATGGGTTCCTCAAAGTACAATTGATCATTATAAATAACATTCTTGTCATTGTTAGTAGAATTACCCACACAAAAAAATCACCTTCGTCAATGATGGTCTCTCTCACAATGGTGTCACCGTTGGATTTCTTTACTTCTTGCAGTTGCCTTCTACTCTTTAGTAGTCTCTTTTGTCTTTTTTGATTTTGTTTATTAGGTTAAGGTTACAAATGTTTTGAATTTTCTTTTATAGCACAAGATCTTTAGTATTGCTATGGAATCATATCATCCAAATCGGAATCTCACACAAAACATGATCTAAGACGATTTAGGGATATAGGATCTTAAACTCTTAAGATTTGAATCGAGATACTGATAACCATAAGAAGATTAAAAATAGAGAATAGATAGAAAAGTGAGATGATATAAAATATTTTAGTTTTCTCTTAGAGCGTTTTGTTAGAAAGATGAAAAAGTAGAGGGGTAGAAAACCTATTTGTTTGGTTAAGAAAAAAAACGAGAAGATAGAAAATGTAGTTTGTATTTATTCCTATGCCCCTATTACATGATATAATAAATAATTTTTTTGTAATCATTAAATAATAAAAAAAAAACTTTTCCATTATATTTTTTTATATATTATATTATAAAGGTGAAAGCCATTATTCAATTAAAAAAAAAAAAATCCAACATTGATTAAAATAAGAGAAGCCACGTTGACAAAAAGAAAAACCACCAGTTTGAAAACAAACAAACAAAAGAAAACACAGTGGTAAGTAGGATCAACAAAACAAACCGAACAGATGAGTAAAAAGAAGACCAAAAAAAAAAAAATTGAAACAAAAAAGCAAAGGCAAATAAAGAAAGAAAACGGCAAAGAACTGTGCACAGGGTACTGTACACAGGACACTTAAGGGCATTTTGGTCCAGAAGTTTTGTTATGGTTTTCTCTTCAGCTCTCTCTCTCTCTCTCTCTCTCAAGTTTTCCTTTCACAAATCCACGTAACCAAAAATCTCAATAAGTTTCTTTACCTCCCCATTTTCTCTCCTCCCTAAGATCCATCCAACCAAACAAACCCATAGGATATGTTTGGTTTGAATAATTTTAGGAAAGATGGAAAGTGAAGGAGAGAAAAATGGAAAGAAAATAATGTTTTTAGTTGTTTAGTTGAGGGTGAAAAAAATGAGATATTTTGATGAGTCTCAAAGTTTTCTCTCTTCCCCTTCTAAAACACAATCTTTTCAAATTGGAGAGAAAATAGAAATGAAAAATGGGCAAAAATATTTAGACAAATTTGCCCACAATTTCTTTGTACTATTTTTTTTTTTTTTTGGGCTACCTCAACCTGGCAGTAAATGTGGCATGCCTACCGTTTGTTGTTGTTGTTGTTGTTTTTTTTTTCTTTTTCTTTTGGGTATAATTGGACACTGATTTTAATATATATATATATATATATTTTCCCTTTTCTTTTCTTTTTTATATACGACAATGTGCGTGAATCCGTGATACACTATAGTACCATAAAATGCTTCTTTTTTTTTTTTTTTGACGTTTCTTCTTTTTAATTTTTTAATTTGTTTCTTATTTTTTATTGGGTATAAATTTTTCTTTTTAAATAAACTTTGGGTGATTGCATTTTTTTTGGTTGGTTGTTTGCCTTTATTTATTTTTTTAATTTTGCATTATTTTAATAAGAAAATATAAGTAAATTTATACAAATTTTATTTTTTATCCATTCATTTCTTTATTCAACTGTGAGTTTTAATTAACTTAATTGGTAAAGTTTGTAATGGTTGAGTAGAAATATGAGGTTCAATCCTCACCTATATCAAAAACTTATTAATACCTTAATTTGATGATAAAGAGCTATCATTAGAGCAATTACAGTGAGGTTGCTAAAATGATTAATTAGTCATTTCAGCAACCTAAACACTAAAAACACACCTGGGAGCTAATTTGTCCGATTAGTATTTTCTTTTGCTTCATTTCTACAATTGGCTGTTATTCCCACATGCGTTTTAATCCCACACGCACGAAGCTCTCATGCAGACACAACTCTACCTCTCTCACTCTTTCCCTCTACCTATCCATCTCTTTCCTTTCTCACCTCTCTCTCAACAGTGATAAGAAATCAATGTGCGGCATGGGCATGTAGTGGGATTGAGATCAGTGCGACGGTGTGTGGTGGCTGTTGAGATTGGTGAGCAGTGGTGTTTGGGTTTTGATGTTTGAGATCAGTGGCTATTGAGATTGGCGTTTGGGTATCAGCATTTGGCGTTTGGCGTTTGGTGGGTTTCGGCTATTGAGATCGAAGTTTTTGTTGGGGTTGTTAGAGGTATAGTTGAAGTTGTCAAAAGTTCATTCTGTTAATAAATCATATTATTTAGGACATGTAGGTAGAGTTTGACCATTTCCTTAGCCATTTACCATGTTGTTAGCCATTTACCAAGTGGGTTGTTTGTTTCGATTTTATCTCTTTGTAAGGCTTATATAAGCCAACAGCTTATTTTGAATTTAATAACACTAATTCAGATATTTTTTCTGAATTGCTTTGTGCTTAGAGTTTACAACAATCTAGTATCAGAGCTCCATCACGGGGCCTGCTTGTGAGAGAAAAGAAACCGTAGTTTCTTAAGAAGAGAAAGAGTGAGAAGAGAAAGAATTGAAGTATGGCAGTTGAAAATAATTTCGTTCAATCTGCAATTCCTAAGTTTGATGGCCATTACGATCATTGGTCCATGCTTATGAAAAATTTTCTTCGTTCAAAGGAGTATTGGAGTTTGGTGGAGACTGGAATCCCTGCTGCAATAGAAGGAGTGGAACTTACTGAAGCACAACGAAAATCAATTGCAGACCAAAAGCTGAAAGACTTGAAGGTCAAGAATTATCTGTTCCAAGCCATTGATCGAACCATTATTGAGACGATCCTTAATAGAGACGCTGCCAAGCACATCTGGGACTCTATGAAGCAAAAGTACCAGGGTTCCACAAGAGTCAAAAGAGCACAGCTAAGGAGTTTGAGGTTCTACAGATGAAAGAGGGTGAGAGTGTTGATGCGTACTTCGCTCGAACACTCATCATAGCAAACAAGATGAAGATTCATGGTGAAAACATGCATCAAGTGGTCATCATTGAAAAGATCTTGAGATCAATGACCTCAAAGTTCGACTATGTTGTGCGTTCGGTTGAAGAGTCTAATAACTTAGACACCTTAACCATCGATGAGTTGCAGAGCAGCTTACTAGTACATGAGCAAAGGATGAACGGGCATGGAGGAGATGAGCAGGCATTAAAGGTGGCTGATAATGATAGAATTGGTGGAAGAGGAGGCGGTCGAGCTCGTGGAGCTTTTCGAGGAAGAGGTAGAGGAAGAGGCAGACAAGCATTCAACAAAGCTATAGTTGAGTGTTATGTCATCAATTAGGGCACTTTCAATATGAGTGTCCTAAATGGGAGAAGGAAGCGAATTATGCTGAGCTTGAGGAGAAAGAAGAAATGTTGTTGATGTCATATGTGGAGCTTAATCAATCAAGGAGAGAAGATGTCTGGTTCCTTGATTCAGGGTGTAGCAATCATATGTGTGCAAATAAGGACTGGTTCTCTGATCTTGATGAGGAATTCCGGCACTCTGCGAAGCTCGGGAATAATTTTAAGGTGGCTATGTTGGGAAAAGGTAACATTAGATTGCAAATTCCTAGAGTAACTCAGGTAATCATTGATGTTTTCTATATACCTCAGTTGAATAATAACTTATTAAGTGTTGGACAATTGCAAGAAAGAGGTGTAGCTATTTTGATACAGCATGGAGTATGTAGAATCTATCATCCCAAGAAAGGGCTTATTATGCAAACAGCAATGTCTGCAAACAGGATGTTCATATTGCTTGCAAGAATTCTGCCGAAAGTTTCCATTTGCTTCCAAACAATTCTTGAAGACAATACTCACCTTTGGCACTGTAGATATGGGCATCTAAGTTTCAAGGGTCTGAGAACATTGCAATATAAGCAAATGGTGAAAGGGTTACCACAATTGAAGGCACCATCCAAAATATGCACTGATTGCATGGTGGGAAAGCAACACAGGGATGCAATTCCAAAGAGGAGTTTATGGCGAGCATCACAAAGACTGCAGTTGGTCCATGCTGACATCTGCGGACCTATCAAACCTGTTTCCAATAGTAAGAAGAGTTATTTCATAAGTTTTAATGATGATTACAGTCGTAAGGTGTGGATATGATTTCTTGCTGAAAAATCTGAAGCTTTTACTATATTCAAGAATTATAAAAACATTGTTAAGAAAGAGACAGGAGATTTTATTCGTTGTTTGCGCACAGATAGGGGTGGAGAGTTTATCTCTCACGAGTTCAATGCTTTTTACAAAGCTAATGGTATTAGCAGGCAGCTTACTGCAGCATACACTCCCCAACAAAATGGAGTAGCTGAGCGCAAGAACAGGACAATCATGAACATGGTTAGAAGTATGTTATCAGAGAAGCAAGTTCCAAAGAATTTCTTGCCAGAAGCAGCAAATTGGACAACGCATGTGCTCAATAGAAGTTCTACATTGGCAGTGAAAGATATGACTCCTAAAGAGGCTTGGAGTGGCGTCAAACCCAATGTTGATTATTTTTGGATTTTTGGATGCATTGGCCATGTTCATGTGTCAGACAATAAGAGAAAGAAGCTAGATGATAAGAGCTTTCAGTGTGTGTTGCTAGGGATGAGTGAAGAGTCTAAAACATATAGACTTTATGATCCAACGTCCAAGAAGATAGTTGTAAGCAGAGATGTGGTTTTTGAAGAAAATGAGTGCTGGGATTGGGGAAGAAGTAATGAAGAAAGAAGCCTTGATATCCTTGAGTGGGGAGATACTAATGAAGAAGGAAGTGAACATGATCAAAGTGAAGAAGAATCTGAAAAGGAGGTGGCAGCAAAAGAAGAAGGAGGAGAGGTTAGCTTATCTTCAAGTGAGTCACCTGGAGAGAATTCTCCAACATTTGAAGAAAGCTCACTAGAAGGGAGGAACAGAAGAGTACCGTTCTGGATGGTAGATTATGTGAGTGGGGGAGAATTTTCAGATAAAGAAGTTGAGCACAACAATTTGGTTCTATTTACCTCAAATTCAGATTCGACTACCTTGAAGAAGCTATTTAGAGTTCCAAGTGGAGAGCTGCAATGGACTTGGAGATAGAAGCGATCGAAAGAAATAGGACTTGGGAGCTGACAGATTTGCCTAAGGGAATGAAGAAGATCGAAGTAAAGTGGGTTTTCAAAACTAAACTCAACGAAAATGACGAGGTTGACAAGTGTAAGGCTTGGTTGGTGGCGAAAGGGTATGCACAGCAGCATGGCATAGATTATACTGAGATGTTTGCGCCTGTGGCTAGGTGGGATACAATTCGAATGATAATTGCTTTAGCAGCTCGAAATAGTTGGAATGTGTATCAACTTGACGTCAAAAGCACTTTCTTGCATGGAAAGCTAAATGAAGCAGTATTTGTTGAGCAACCACAGGGTTATGAGAAGAAAGGTGAAGAGTATAAGGTGTACAAATTGAAGAAGGCATTGTATAGCCTTAAATAAGCCCCTCGTGCATGGTACAGCCGAATTGAAGCATATTTTGTCAAAGAAGGATTTGAGAGGTGCAACTGTGAACACACCTTATTCATAAAAAGGGGATGTTTGTTAAGTTCAAGAAATCTATGAAACTTGAATTTGATATGATTGATTTGGGAAAGATGAAATATTTTCTCGGTGTGGAAGTTTTACAAAATCCTGAAGGCATTTATAATAGTCAAAGAAAGTATGCAAAGGATGTTTTGGAGAGGTTTAGGATGGAGAAGAGTAATAGTGTGAAGAATCCCATTGTTCCTGGAGTTAGACTAATGAAGGATGAAGAAGGATCCGAGGTGAACCATGTACAAACAATTGGTCGGAAATCTTATGTATCTAACTGCAACAAGGCCAGACTTGATGTATGTGGTGTCTCTCATTAGTAGATTCATGGCAAGTCCAACTAAGTTGCATTTGCAAGTTGCAAAAAGGGTGTTAAGATACTTGAAAGGTATTGTGGATTTGGGAGTCTTTTGTTGAAAGGAGGGTAATGGAGAGTTGATAGCATATACAGACAATGATTATGCAAGAGATGTAGATGACAGGAAAAGCACTTCTGGTTATGTGTTTCTACTCAATGAAGGAGCTGTGTCCTAGTCCTCTAAAAACAGCCTATAGTTGCTTTGTCCACTACTGAAGCAGAGTTTGTGGTAGCTGCCTCTTGTGCTTGTCAAGGGATGTGGATGAGGAGAGTATTGGAGAAGCTTGGTCATTCTCAAGGCAAGTGTACCACTGTATTATGTGACAACAGTTTTACCATTAAGCTATCCAAGAATCCAGTCATGCATGGACACAGCAAACACATTGATGTAAGGTTTCATTTCTTGCGTGATTTGACCAGAGATGGAGTTGTTGAGTTGAAGCATTGTGTCACACAAGAACAAGTTGCAGACATTATGACAAAACCACTTAAGCTGGATATGTTCTTGAAGCTGCGTGAGTCAATGGGTGTGTGTGTGGTGCCACAAGTAAACTGAAAGCATTACTGCAATTAGTTTAGGGGAGGAATTGTTGGGGTTGTTAGAGGTATAGTTGAAGTTGTCAAAAGTTCATTCTATTAATAAATCCTATTATTTAGGACATGTAGGTAGAGTTTGACCATTTCCTTAACTATTTACCACGTTGTTAGCTATTTACCAAGTGGGTTGTTTAACGTGGGTTGTTTGTTTCGATTTTATCACTTTGTAAGGCTTATATAAGCCAACAGCTTATTTTGAATTTAATAACATTAATTCAGATATTTTTTCTGAATTGCTTTGTGCTTAGAGTTTACAACAGATTTTTGGTGGGTTTCGAGGTTGTTGAAAATAGGTCTGATTTCAGGGGTCGAATTTGGTGGTGGATCAGATTTGGTGGTGGTTGAAATCTTGTGATGGTGGTGGAAGAGGAAGGTGGATGGGTTCTATGATTTGGAAGAGGACGGCCAGAGGTGTTGCTGGGAGCCTGGGTCTGTGGGGTTTTTTTTTTTTTTTTTTTTTTTTTTTTTTTTTTTTGTATTTTAGTGGTGGGTTGTGGTTGCCATTGTAGTGGTTGTGGTCGGTGGTGGGGATTCTGATTTGCAGAGGTTGTAGTACCAATGATGGTTGTTTTGGGTGTATTGTGATGGGAGTTTACTGTATTGAAGATATTAATTTATTACGGTGTTTATATTATTTTAATATGTTAAATGTAAAAATAAAAACTTTGTTGCAGATAGAATTATAAAGTAAGTTGTTAAAATAGATAAAGTAATGTTTTTAAGTTGGTAAAAACTAAATATTTTAGATGTTTTACTATAAATGCTCTTAAGAGCAAACTCCATAGCTTTAAAACTCTCTAAAAAAAAAAATCTCTATTCAACCAAACAAAAAAATATTCTATAATTCCAAAAAACACAAATAAGGAAAATTAATTTTTTTTTTCTATTTTTTTATTCTCTCCCTGTTTTCTATTCTCCAACTTTTCCATTCTTCTTATTTTTTATCCTCCTACTTTTCCATTCTCCCAACTAAAGGTGGGGCTAACAACAAGCAAAGCTTTATAATTTTAAACGGACTCCAATGGTTGTTAAGGGTCTATTTAGACACCTCTTATTATAAAAAATGAAAATTTATTGATAAAAATACTATAGCAAAATAATTTTTAAATGATAAATAGTACCCGTTACCCCATGAACAGCTTTTAAATGATGAATTGAACAGTTTTTAAATGATGAATAATTTGTGTTTTTCCATGTCCCATAAACAGTACACAGGACCCAGCTGCTGAACACAATCCAAACTCACACCAAGCTACAAGTACAATATGGCAACCTTCCAATATGCAAGAAGTCACTCTCTAATCTCTATACCCATATTGACAGTAAATGCACTATCCCCTTGGAAGCTCAAGGAAAAGACAAATTTGTAATGCGTCAGGTTTAAACCCTAAACAATGCAAATCATAGATATATTTTTCTTTCACGTGTACTAACAGAAATGTTGAAGGATATTTGCGCAGCAACCAAATTAGAACATGCTAGTAATTGAACTCAACTTATACAGATCTTCATCATAATCCCAACATAATACTGCAAAATCAAAGTACACTACTCAAATTTAGCAACTACACTAGAACGGTCCTTAAATTCTAGTTTAGAGAACCAAAAACTTTGAAGAAAAATCATCTTTTCAAGCAAAACTAGAGCTAGGTGGTGCACCAAAGCTACCACCACCACCACCACGACCAAAGCCAGGCCTTCCACCAGGGCCCTGAAATATCAAAGAGCAAGTAAAATAATTAATATAAACAGAAATGATTAATAAAGGTAGGAGCAGTTCTTAACATGCTAAACACACAATACAATTGAACCCAAACAAGCACCATTCTCTAGAGTCTAGAGCTCACATTGCAACAACTCAAAGGTTTACAATTTGGGCTCTAATACCTACCAGCTATGCGTGTGTCAAAAATTATGCAAGAAAAAAAATGCACCCAAGTGTCTGTATTTGAGTGTAGATTAATAATGTAAAATAAAAAGGTAGCTCAATATCATAAACCATACATGTTAATCAACAAAAAAATTTCACAGCAACTTTGTACAATGATAAAATACAAAGTTTTCAACCACAAGTTGATATGTATAATTGTGATAGAACTGCCTAACAAATTTTATGATTTAACATACAACAATTGGAACATCAGGATGCACCTGCATTGTTCTTTTACTGGTATGCATGCGCCTGATGTATCTTGAACCCACAACCCCACCATCACCACCGTCCTCTTACAAAGGGAGGAGGTGAGAGATAGAGCTCAAGGGTAAAATATTATATAGTTGATACTAAATAGCTTAATCCTCCAATTCCCGCCAGTTTCAAGCAGACGCAAGACACATGGCATTTATTTGAATTTTAAGATGCCACGTGTGTTACATCTAAAAAAATGGAAGGAGATTGGATGATGCAATGGGAGGGGATCTTAATCCCTATTTTAGGGTTGGCTGTGGATCCTCACCAATCAATATCACTCAATAACTAGCAATATTTCTGAGAATACAAAAGAGACTGCATGAAACTAAATGCAATCCATAAAAATTTGACATCACAACTACAGCTCAACTCAACTCAATAGATCCCAACTAGCTAGAAACCTAAAAGAATCTGAAATATAAATTATCATAATAGCATATAGTTTTAATGATAACATGGACGCATCTAACATGGAAAGAGTTCTGAACATCTAAAATGTAAGAGACCCCCATTACTAGCATTGAAAATTTTGGAATTCAGAAGCAATAATTTTTAAGTAAGAGTGTAATATCATGCTCTTTACTGTAAGTTCTTGATGCCAAACAGTTTATTCTAAGGAGTGTGGTTTCATTAAACTAACTCAAAACATTGGAAAGTTATTATAATTTTTCCAGATAAATACTAGTAATTCATAAAAAAGAGTAAAAAGGGTTGCCAACCTAGTACATGGGAAGTATTCGAAGGAAGTGTCAAAAGGAAAACTGAATAAATATTTGCAAAAATATCTAAAAAGTCCAATCCGTAAAGTGGAGAAGATTGCTTAGTAAACACTGTCCATTCAAGGCCTTGAAATCAAGTATATAAAAATTTAACATGAACAAAACATTAAGTCCATTTGAAAATCAGATGCAGGAAGATCACAAAGCACATAAAACAATTTGAAAAGTTTTTTTTATTCTTGACTAGAGCAGTTACAACTTTAAGGGGAGCCAGTATCTAATTATGTACTTCAAGCATAGAATAATTCACAATAACAATTTAAAAAAAACTAAAGTCCATTAAACAAGTAAGAGTATAATTACCCTGTAAGAGGGCTGGAAATCTGGTGGAGCTCCTCCCTTCTCACCACCAAATTCACCTGGAGGACCACGAGGACCTCCACGGTACCCATCACGATCTCCAAACCTTGAACCTCCTTCAAAGCGAGGTGGGCCACTAGAAATTCAAACAATTGAAAATATTATACACAATAGTTATATGTATGAACATATCAACATACAAACAAAAGTAAAAGGAGCTTAACAACATAATCCAGGAAACCAAATATACAAGATATCTTATATTACCGTGGGCGGTCACCCTGTGGGCCACCAAATGGTCTGCCAGGAGGTTTGGCGGATTTCTTCAAGGTGGCAGGCACGATTTCAGATGGAAGATTGAGGTAAGTCCTCAAATGCTCAATTCCATCATTGGTGAGGTACCAGTAATAGTGCATCCAAGCAAAAGTCTCACGCACGTAACCCTTGGATTTAAAGCTTTGCATGAGCTTAATTGCCTGCAGATTTGGGACATCGATCTCTGGGTGTTTTGCAAGATTGTAATCCTTCTTTGCATAGCAGACTCCCTCTGCAGTAATAAAAAAAAAAATGCATCAAAATATGCAAAACCAGAAAGCCCATTAGAAATACAAGGTTTTTGCAATTTGATACCAATAAAACAAAGAACTTCAACAAACCCCCCCAACCAAACTAAATCCAAATATGTAACATTATTAATTCTTATTCTCTCTGATGCTTCCTTAAAAAAATAATGACAAAAATGAAAATTAATAATCACTGACTTCAATGGCTCTCTATCTTTCACATTAAAAATCAAAATTAAATATCTACATCAAAATTCGAACAAAAACCCACCACAGTTTCTTGCTTAAAAAATTGAATTGACGTTTTTTGTTTTTCTATTTAGTATTTCAATAAACAAAAACAAAGTTAATCACAGAAGTCAAAATTTTCTAAATTATTCATTAATCTTTCATTTTCCTCAGTTTCCAAAGTGACCCAATTCACAAAAAGCGAACAATAAAACAATAAACTAGAATTGAATAGAGAGAGATACCTTGGAAGAGGTACTTGCAGATCTCTCTGCGATTCTTCTCTGAAATAATCTGAAAATTGAACAAAACGAAACATAAGTATATTAACACGCCTAAACACACACACAAACACATATACAGATTCAGAGAGAGAGACCATGGTTGCGAAGCGAAAAAAATACGAGCTCTCAGTTATTGACGGAGCTGCAGAGACAGATATAGATGAGCTCGAGCACTGAAAACCCTAGAGAAAATGCCCTAGCGAAAATGGTGGTTTATATCTTATGGGTTTAGTGGGCCGGATTTACCCAGTAACCCATTTTTTATTTGGGTTCAGGAGCCCATCTTTTCAATTGTTGAGGATGGATAGCCCGGCCCAGTTCTTGATCAGTTCAACCAATTTCAGAATTTGAATTTCTACTGGAATAATTCAAGAGGCACGGCTCAATCGCATGCCCAATTTCACGCCGCTAATTTGTGCAAATTGTGAATAGCTGTCAATTTTTGCCCAATAATAACTTGTACGACTCACCACTTTTCATCAACTACTTATAAGCACAAGTCAACAAATTGTAAAATTAGATATAAAAATGATTGTATCTATTGTAGTATGTTGATTCTTCTATGCTACTAACTTACCACATGATTATAAGGAAAACTAAAAAGGATGAGTGTGATTGCGAACGGTTTCAAGTAACAATCAAATGATAATATAATCCTTATGTCATAATTTTGATTCAATACTTCGAACTACAAATATAGAGTACCACAAACTTGGAACACCCCCCTCCCTTTTGCTCACCATTGCCCTTTCTAAATATAAATAATTGTTTAATGTTGAATAAATCATATGAAATAAGTTTTATTTAGTAAAATAAATATTATTGAAACAATAATCTACCATGTAATTTGTTTGAACCTTTTTTTTTTTTTAGATTCAATTATACATATTGTTCTCAACCTCCTTGGACTTTTGTTTTAGAGTTATCTTCATACTTTAAGATGTTTCAAAAAGATACTAATCCATGTCAGTGTAGATAAATTAGAAGCGGTCATTTTAAATAAAACAATTTAGCTCTAATCAAATCTTGATTAAATTAAGTTTGACGTTCCCTAAACAAAATGTTTATAAATATTCTAGAGACTAGTCGCTGCACTCAAAGGGAAAAGGGGAATTTGATTGTTATTCAATTCCCCACCCCTTCCATCTAAAATATGTCTTTCAATTTTTTATATGTCAAACTTCATTTATAAAAATAAAATATTTCATATTTTATCAATGTCTAAACAAATTGATACATGTTAGATTTTGTCTAAACAAATTCTCATTAGATATTAGAGTACACATTCTTTAACTAAGTCTCTATTCATTAATACATATTAGATATATGTTATATATATATATATATATATATATATATAAATTATACAGAAGTTATTGACTAAAATAATGAAAATAGTCTCTCACACAGGAAATCGTAACTGTATCCCTTTTTTTCTTTTTCTTTTAAAAAAAAAAACAATATGCTTTGCTTGTTAAACAAGTTGCAATAATTTTAGGATGACATTATTTTTCACAACTTGATTGTGATGGGTGAATGACAAGTATGGGTAAATTATATATTTGATCTCTAATGTTTATGGCGTGTCAATTTTGTCCCAAATGTTTTAAATATGTCAGTTTAGTCTATAATTTTTTGATATTATGTCAAAATGATTTATGTCATTAAGTGATGGATGCAAAATTTAGATGTGATTAATGCTGATATTAAAATATAATATTTTATGCTATATAAGCTGCCACATGCCATTAATTTTAAAATAAAATATTTTGATTTAGATTATTTTGAGCTTCATTATCAGTAACTAAAGATTGAGAATTTTCTTTTTCCTTTACTTTTCTCTTTCTTTGCTTTCTTGGGAACGAAACAGGATTTAATTTTAAACTGATTTTTAACTCTTAATAACAAGACCAGCTAATAACCTCTTTCAAAATTAGCTAATGGGATTGAAATGAAGGGCAGTGGTTGGGGGCTGGCTTTGGGGATACGAATTTGGAGGGAAAGATTAAAAAATGTGACACAAAAATTTTGCTACTTCTAAAAAGAAAGTGAAGAGCAGAGGATGATACTATTGAAGACAAAGAGTTTACTTTGTAATGAAGATCAAATAAGCTAAATCCAAATATTTTATTTTATTTTATTAGTATTAATTTAAGGACATGTTCTAACTTATGTGACTATTTTAACATTATTGTTATTTTTCTTCAACTACACAATAATAATTTTGAAATCTTGGGACCAAATTTACACACAATCTAAAATTTAGGGACTTATTTACAAAGTTTTCCAAAACAAATATTTTAGGACCACATTATCCTACACACTTATTTCATGTATGTAATTGATTAGTGCAAGTGAAAATGTTACAGTCACATATTATTTTATAAATTTTTTACAAACTGTTAACGTGGTAAATTCTTACCAGTTAGCCTACCATTAACATCATATTTTATTTACCAGTAATCACTAACCACTTATTAGCATCATATTTAACTTATCAATAATCAAGTCAATAATTTGTAAAATAACGGTGACTTTAGCATTTTCCCTTACTACAAAACAATCATTAAGTCCTGCAACGTTCTCATTTCATTTCACCACCTTTTTCTTCACCAAAAAAAAAAAAACATTCTCTCACACTTTCTGTACTTCCAAACAAAATCCAGAGCCCTAGACACTTTTTTTTTTCTCGCCAACTTTCCCGAGAAAATATTCATAGAAAAACGTTAAAGAGTCCTCCTGAGTAGTTGTAAAGGTGATAAGAGTTTTGGTCCGCATTGTGCCTTTTCTTGTAGAAACAGTACAGACCAACTCTGACTATTATATATAGCTATAGAGACTCTGTAAATTCTAGTGCAAAGGCCTTGATCTTAAGCGTTTTTCTTGGATATACACACTGAGAATACGTAGCATTTTTTAGTTACAGAACTGAGGTTTTTGAGAACCGGAGATTTAAGATTTTTGTTAAGGAAAATCATTTTGATTCAGAAATTGGAAATTTTCCTGAGAAAATGAGCTCAGGAAGTGAAAATCGAAGTTCCATGGCACAGTGTCAGTTCGTTGGGACTGTCAAAGAGCTTCACAAGTAATATTTTATTGTATTTTTACATATTCGCTTTGTATGTAAAATACTATAATATATTACAATGTAATATATAATCCATGTTCGATTTTATGTAATATAATATATTATTACAATTAATATGTGCTAAATATATTTTAATATAATCCATGACTTTTTATCTTTTTTTTTTTGGGGGGGGGGGGGGGGATAGTGTACTGTTTGGTTACCGAGAAAATGAAGGAAAAGAGGAGGAAATAAAATGTTTTGAGTTTTCCATTTTTCTCAGCTATGTATGAATCCATAAATTTGGAGTGATAGGGTTTTAATTTGTCAGTGAGGAATGTTATTTGATTTAAGACTCAAAATTCTCTTAACAACCAATGTGTGCAATTATTTCTATTTGGTTTAGATAGTGATTGAGCTTTGTTTTGATTATTCAGACAGTCAAAAGTGTCATATACAAGAGATTTTCTGATTTCTTTAGCCGATTTGGATGCATGCAAGAAGTTACCGTGTGGGTTCGACCAATCGATTTTATGGTAAGAAACTCAACACCTTGTGAGTTATGTTAATTGTTGTATGTCTTAATGGTTATGTTTATTACTAGTGCACTGTTGATTGGATTGTGTTTAATGTTGGCTTTGTTGGCAAAACAGTGACTTTGATGATGCACCCATTTGGTCTTCTCAGTCTAGGCATAACACAGGTATGTGCATAGTTTACAATTCACTTATATTATAATAGACCTGCAAATTCAATTCGTTCAGTTCAAATTTTTATCATTTATTTATGTATCTTGTGAAATTTGAGAGGTACCTTCAATTGATATATGACAATAAATTTGATTGTCCAAGTAATTTTTGAGTTTATTGCATTTGAACGTTCCTTTTGAAAATATGTTAGGGATATCTAGACAAGGGTGAAATAACTTCCACTTGAACCTTTTTGTGTTTGAAATTTAATGGGATTCTTATAATAACCGGATAGGAATTACAGATTAAGTTTACAAAGTTAGTGAGATTACAATGGTGAGAAGTAAAAGTGGCAACAATAATGGATGGTTATCAATTTCGCAATAAAATTGGTTTGGCCATGTGCAGTAGAGATCCAAGTCTGCATTGGTAAGAAGAGAGTGCTAAAAGTATAAATAGTTAAAGCAAGAGATAAGAAGGGATTTTTAAGATGATTCCAAGTAGTTGTTGTGTTGCTTAATTGAATTGCTTAGATTAATCGTTAGCATATGGCAGTGGGATCTTAGTTTAGGGATCTAGGCTTTGTCAGCCCTATGTTGCTGCCTTGACATAAGAATTTGGGATGAAAACTGTGCAGGCTGCACAACCTATGTCATAATTCACTTGTTACTTTGTTGAAATGGAGGGTTGTCATTTCCAGTTTTGGCATGAGTGGTAAGAATGAGTAAAGCTCCTCATTTTGTTTTGGGAAGTATAGATATGATAATCTCCATACTTAATCATGAGCATAATTCTGTAACTGGAAAAAAATATCAATTGTAATTAAGTTGTTCAAATTTACTAAGTAATTTAGGTCTCTACCAAACTGTAGTGTTAAGTCAAGAAGGATTCTGTGGCTTGTTAAATCATTCATTTTGTAATGCAGATTGGCAAATGTATTATGACAACCTATCTCAATCTTCATGGAAATATCCTGTACATGAAGGAATTCTGGGACATTGTGCTTCTCCAAGAGTATCTGAATGTCTAGTTGGGGTTTCTACTCTAGGATTTCGAGACAAAGGTTATCATCTGCTCCATAAGAGTAATCAACCATATAGGCCTCCACGCCCATATCAGGTCTGTTTAATACTTCACATCTTCAGTTGGTACCAATGCAGTTGAAGTGTTGAACACTCAACATCTTCATATGAAGTCTATGAATCTGAGCAATAATCTAATAATTCTCATTACTCATTATTGGTCCTAAGATAAAAAGTTTTTTTTTTTTTAATAATATAATCTGGCTGTTTTTTCAGGCTGTACGTCATTCAGGAAGACAGAGTATTGACTCATATAATGACAAAACATTTAGTTCTTCTGAGTGTTCAAGTCAGAAGATGGCAGAGGAGGAAAGAAGGAGAAGAGGTAAAATTAGTTGGTCTTATATTGGTTGTGTTGGTAGTGCATTCTTGCTTTAATAGTTTGGCAGACCAAAGTTTTTTAATTAGCAAGTCTCCTAATCCTAGCATTATTATTCCCCCTACTCAGCGTCTTTTGAGTTAATGAGGAATGAACAGCAAAAAGGAATTCAAGAAAAGCAAAGCAAAGTCTCAAACAAACATACAGAAAATTTAGGTATGGTAGCACTGCTGCAGAATTCCGTAAGTGATATGAGGCTGGTGGACAAATGCAATGAATCAGAGCAATATGTGGCATCTGCATCTTCAAACAACGATTCTGTCAATAGTTCTCCCATAGAATCTTGTGCATTCATACCAACCTCACCTCCAGGTTTTACAAGCAGATTCATTGAGGAGAGCCTTGGAAGAAAATCTTTAACTGATTCTTCTGTAGCAGAGGTGAGTAGTTGGCATGCTTGTTGAAATTAATGCATAGAGAATTACTGTATTTGCATCTCTTTTCTTTACTTCTTAATCCTTGTATCTGAAAGTTGAGTCCACACGAAGGCATTTCACTTGAATATTACCTCTAATATTTATTTATGTCTGTCTCTCAGTTCACTTAAGAGTGTACTTGTCCTTTTGTTTCCCTTCTTTGATGAGTTTTTTGCTTTTCTCACAAACACTTGTACATGAGTAGAGCTTGATTGTGGGTACAATACATCTTATAGTTTTCCTACACTATAAATTCTTTCCTCTCACTGATTAAATTTTTTTTATCTGATTGGTAGTATAAAATTCCAACTTATAATAATGGGAAGAAATTATATTTTAGCACCATAAAGTCACAAATGATTTGTAACAATGATACTCTATTTCTAGCATATTTTCCTTAAAATCAACCCCAGCTTTGCAATGACACCCCAAAGTCAACTGATCTTCACAATTTTTGCTCTAAATCTATTTTCTTTTCCTCAAAATTACTGGCAGTATTTTCAATAACACCCAAATTTCATAGACGTGTTGATTCTTTCCTAGCTGCACTTTATATAAGTCTGTTACATATGCAGGTTGGCGACAAGGTTGGGGAGGGCATTACATGTGGCAAAAGTAACCCTGTAGCCAACATGGCTTGTGATAGTCCAGAGGAAAGACAATCAGAGAAGCATAATGGTCCCAGCAATCAGTTGCATGAGACTAAACACACCAGTTGTCGTTTCAATCAAAGAAAAGGGAATGAGTTCATAGAACTCTATGCTGAAGATGACACCAGAGACAATTCTTTGGGTATTCCTTGTCAGGATCAGTCAATGCCAATTCTTGAAAATCTTTCCAGCAGTGCTTCCACAATAAACAACAATGAATTCTCCAATTTTGTCAAGGTAATGTTAATTCAATAAATTATTCCATGCCATCTCTACCTGGATATTTCATTTTGAATCCTAATTCATGTGAATGTGTTAAGTATAGTCAATATTTCTGATCTGTGAATTATTGCTCATGTAGGTAGTGCTATAGAACTTGGGTGTTAATTCTTATGGTCTTGGTTCAAATATAAAGGGGAAAGGTAGAGGCATAAATTGGGTTGGCAACTCAACTCAAAAAGGCATATTCCTAGGGGCTAATATTTTTAATATTTGACATGGAAACATTATATTAGAGAGGTAAAAGCATAAAAACGAGAATAGAAACATAACAAATAAACATGATACATATTTCAATACTTCTTGCATTAAAAAATAGCATTAACTTCTTGTCATACTTGTCGACATGGCTTTTATATCCCTCCCCTTAGCTCCAAGAGGAGAAGAAGCTGATCATTGAAGTTGTTAGTCATCTTAGAATACAGCCTTCTTAAAATTCCAACTTTAACATTATTTCTTTTCCTGAAAAATGAATTTCTAGCATTGACCATTTTAGAGTTTTTGAAGGATGATCTATATAAATAGTCTGACATTGACCATTTTTTTATTTATTTGCCAGAACTTTAATGTCAGATCTGATCAAATCAAAAGCCCCGTAATATGTTCTTCTGAATTTGCTCATCAAATGGTTGAAGAAGGTGCACTGGTCTCTGATGATATTTTGGCTGAAACTGGATCAACAGTCCAACCTAAACAGGGGTTGAAACCTAATCCTATCATTGACTTCGATGAAAAATCTGATTCAACCATTGAAATTTCTTTGCCTGATGAAGAGAGTTTGATGACCTTTGACTACTCCTGGTTATTGCCTGATGAGGACAGTCTGATTACTGTTGATGACTTCAGGTTTTTGTCTGATAATTTAGACAAAGCTGATTTGTTTGGCTCAAGTTCCCCAGTTCATAATGCTGAGAAGCTATCTGATATAAATGTCACCCTCGGTGAGGAAAATTCTTCTCAACTGCATTTGGACAGTCCTAATGTCCACTGCAAATCTAATGGTTTAACGGGCTTGGAGACCTCTAAGCACACTTTGCATGCACAACAGTCCTACTCACAGTTTCATCACACTCCGCCTTATAGGGGAAGGCCATCTTTCCATTCTCTAGATGCTCGAACTCATCTAAATTCTAGGAGGAATTCCAAGGAGTTAGAGCCCTATCCTTGCAACCATCCACCTCACCATTTTGGCTCTACAAATATGCTTCCATTTCTTTTCCAGCACCCTTATGGTGAGCCAAGACCTGTTAATCATTTCCTGTTGCAGCAGTCCATCCCAGGCAAACTTCCTCCTCACCTATTAAAAGAACTTCCAACAGGAGTAACACCTCATTTTCCCATCAATCAAATGGCTTTTTATGGTCAGGACCTGAACCCAATGCCAGATCTTTGTCCAACTTATCAGCAACAAAACTTTGGAGGCCTTGGAATGCCAAATCATTACCATATAGGTATCTTACTTATACATGTTCAGGTTAAGTCATTCAAAATTAAATTAAAATAATAATGAGTTCTCTGTACTGTTTTTGTTTCTCCATTGTGTATTTAGATCCTCGTCTTGGCAGAGATAATAATCACAGGAGGTGTGATGCTCTTCTTGAGGAGGAACTGAGGGCAAGACAGATGCAATTATTAGCTGGAAGTGGCCCTGGTCCAGTTATCTTTGGCACACGGGTCAACTTGGGATCTTGGTATAGACAATAGACCATACTCACAGTGCTTTTCGTATTGTCTCCATGGTTCTCAACTACTTTGTGGATAAACAATCAACAGGGTTTATTAGTGATGAAGGTAGTAATAGACGTATAGTGCCGAAAGGCTAACTTTTGTTATTAGCATATCGTAAAAAGCTGGGGGCTATACAAGGAAGAAAGGAATATAGTTCAATAGTTAAGGAACGACTGATATTTTCATCTTTAATTTTAGCATTTTGGTTATATGTGATATTTCATTTGTTGAGAATTCTATCAGTTCCATTTCGACGACTTCTGCTATGTACAGAGACCTCCCACACATTTTTAGTTATAATATTCAGATTAATTGGCTACAATAGAGATTTGTTTGTGTTGAATCTGACAAATTCTGTTTCTCAAAAAAAAATAAAAATAAAAAAATAAAATAAAAAATTCCAATTCGACCTGTTTAATAATTAATATGGCGATGTCCGGTTTAACGTTGAAATGCTGATGACAAGACGAATATCAAGCCAAGCATGACAAGACGCAGCATGCAGACTTTCTGGTGTCCATAAGACATATATGCATTGAAACGGTAATAAACAATCAAGATTTTAAACAGGGAAAATTAAGAATAACAACCTTTCAAAAAGCTGATTGCACTGGCATACACTAAGATATTAGCACAGAATCGGTGCATTAATCAAGTCAAAACTTTGATTACAACAATAAACAACACTGTACAGAAATAACCGTCAGAAAACAAGATCAATACCTATACATTCCCGCATTATGTTATGTATACCTTTTTTCTCCTTTAAAGATATATATACATGACACGATAATAGTAAATAATATTAATAAACGATGTAGCCAATGGCCTCACTATAGACATTACTAGTCACACACCAGCGAAGTAGGACTGTTATTAAAATTTATGGACTTGGGAGCTTGTCTTGTTGTTGCCCTTTCCCCTGGCAATTTCGATATTGGTTGTGCCAAAACTAATGAAAAGTAAGCACAGCCAACAAGGTAAGAACAAAACTCTTTATCTCATTTCTTTTAGCCAAGCTAAGCAACAGTCTCGGGTTGATCTTTGTACAGGGCTTTTTCTGCATTACCATAATTAGTTGTGTCTGTATCAATCTCGTAGGATGAAAGCAACCTTCTCTGCATAACAACAAAAGATAATCGTTAGAAAAGTCCAGGAATCAGTTTTCTTCGACTTTGGCACATTTTTACTTTAAACCTTTTTTTTTGTTTTTTAGGAAGTACCTTTCCTTGAACTCTGAACTATAGACACAGTAAATCCTTTCATTAACCACATTCTAAAATCCAATATTTGCTAAATGCATAAGTGATAGTAAAAGTTTTTCCTATCTGTCCTTATGTCATAGAACCTAAAAATTAGAATCAAATTTGTTTAATAAGCCTGCATATTGTAATCAGGTATTCTAATCTATCCTTACATTCTTTTGTCTATAATTTTGTTATTCCAGCATAATAAATCGGAATGCAATTGTTTTGCAGTGGATACTGAAGTCATTTTACTGGACCATTATACATATCATGCAATATAATTAATGTAGCAAAGTCTAAAATTTCAAAGAAAGGTTTACTCTCATGCAGGCTAGCTGAATACAGAGTCAGATGACTTCTATTAAACCATGATTTGTCAGTTTTTAACTCATTCATGCAAAAACCTAAAAAAAAAAAAAATCATTAACTTATACATCAAACTTCAAAGCATCAAAGTAACCAGCAAATTGACAAACCAAAGAATAATTGATCATAAGCAAGCTGCTAGCCTCAAATATTACAGTTTCATACACAGCTAGAATTAAACTTTGGGCTGCTAGCCAAAGTGCACCTAAGACCCCTGCTCAAGTCATATCACAAAGGGCATTTTACCAGTGTTGGTACATCATGCAGATTGTTCAAACATTTCCAACTATAAAACTAATAGCTCAGTGAATTGGGCACTTACATGTTCCTCAAAATCAGGGCTGGACAGATTAATGGAGAGGTTTCTCATTAACAGTAGCACCTGGAGAAGAACCAAGGATATGAATAAATAATTATACATGTCATTTTCAAAGCATAATTTTATTTATAGAATTGTATGATTTAGGAGTGTTGTTAAAAGCGCACATAGGTCAAGGGAAAAGCATTTCTTGATCTCAAAGCAAAGCACACTCAGTGCAGTTAAATTGCAACATGCACGCACTTACAATAGAAGTGCCAGAAGTAAATTAAGCAGCATCTTTCAAAACCAAGAAATGACATTGTATGTAACTATTGATCAACATGATATACGTTTACATACCGTTTCAACATCTATAGGGTCCATCTTTTTCAGCTTCTGCAGATGACCAGCAGCATTTGGATCAAAGACACTGCCAATGAAACGGTATACTTGAGAAAAATCAGGCAGAACTGCATCAAACAAAAGGGCATTAGAGTATGTTTACATAAAAACCTGCCTTTCATACACTAAACCCATCATTTTTATAAGTAATCATCGCCATTAAATGACAGGCACACACCTAAAGTAACCCCATACTAATATACATACAAAGAGAATAAGACCAGTGGTTGTGGATACAACATTCAACTTAAAGAAAACAGGTCATGTTTCATAGTTGGCCACACACACAACTTTTAGCACCATATTTCCAATAAATCCAGAATTCAGCACAATGACAACTGGTTCTTCAACTTAAATATATAGAAAGAATGATGTGCTGCAAGCTAAAATTTTTTTTTTCATAAAATAGATATGATTAATTTTTTATTGTAGACAAGTGATGATACTATAAACATTGTCCGGTAAGTATGGAATTTAACTTCATTTTGATTTGTAGGATATAGGCACATAGACCTACCAGTGGTTGGTAAGCCCAAAACATAGACACCGATGTCATATGTGCAAACACATTCAAATGTTCAGTATAGATAATCAAGAAAAAAGCAACGTTCGCATTTTGGAAATTTAGAATTTCCAGCATTCATAAAAATGTTTTTCACCCCTTTCTGCTGGTAAGTTAGGCAGCATGCAACAGGTTTTGAACCCATGATCACACTCTCTAGCCGATCTTATAATATAAATACACCTCCATAATTTTCCACGAACTTATTTCACCTCTAAGATGAAGAAAATCAAAACCACAGTTAAACTATTGAAACCACTTAGGTAACAGAACTTTTCTACAAAGAAAGAACACAGCTACATGGAATTAAAGTGCCACCTCTCAATGGATGATTATGATTCCCTTTATCAGTTGATTCAGCAATGGCTTGTGCTCTTGGAGTGCTTTCAGTGCTACTGCAACTGTTATTTGCCACTGTTGGCCCTGTAAGGTAAACATTACATGGAAACACATACCACTTAAATGAAAATTTTGTGAAAGATTTGATGACCATCCATTCATAGACTAGAGATCAGGTTGATTTTAGAGAAATCCAAATTTGTAAGAACCAAACCTTGTGTCCCATGTGATACATTAACTGTCTGCACAGTGTTCTTTGTCCAGGGAGACACACCAGCACTAGTAATAGGACTCCTAAGCATTGAAGGAGAATCGGGACTCAAGACATACCCAGATTCAAGCAAACCAGATGATGTTTGAAAAGACCCTGACAGTTGTGAGAGTACTGGAACTGACAAATATGGCATACATGAGTCAGGGATTGCACTAAGTTTGTGTTATAACAATAATCATACTAGAAATGAACTGTGCTGACCATTTTTTGAAGCCTTCTGAGGGTATGGATGAGCAGCTTTCCTTTTTGGCCGAGGTGGAGGTAAATGTTCGCTTGTCCCACTCTTCTGAACCTTCAGAAAGTATTTCTGTGCATGGCTCCGTATCTGCAAAAGGTGCCATTTGTGTGGGTATTTGCGTTCATTAATAAATGAATTAAATGTAAAGAAATTACAATAACTGCATCAGGTAAGTCAAAGAAACATTTGTTGCCTCAGCAACTTTTGACACCTTATAATTAATTCCTAAAGAACATCACAGGAAATAACATTCAAAAAGCTAAACAAAAAAAATATTCAATTCAATTACTATGATATTTCTTAAGAGATAAAATTACAACTGCAGTTATTAAAGTAAAAGAAGATTTTGGGAATTGCGTTGTCTTTCACCAGCCAAAGGAAAATCATAAATTCTCCATGAACTTCATATAATATATTATTCACTATAACGTAAATTGACAGCAATAAGAGAAGGAAGCTTAAGCATGCTTCAAATTCCTAAGCAAATAATTCAGGCCAAAACAATTATTTAACTCTAATTCTATTATTCCCACTGCCAGCTCAATGGAAGTATACAAGCATCATACACTCAGATTCACAAACAGAAAACCTATGAGACAGTGGACACTACAAAGTGTGTGCATGTGTCAGTGTGTGTGTGTGTGTGTGTGTGTGTGTGTGTGAGAGAGAGAGAGAGACATGATGGAAAATCAATAACAGATGGAGAAAATTTTACCCTTGACAAATGATTTTCAACATAAGATGTTATTATAGAAAAGCAGAAGTAGAAAAGAGAGGTTCAGAATTACACATGAGCAGAAGTGAAGACCTCCTTACCCCTTCATCTTCTTGACTCAAAAAACATGATAATAATTACTAAAAAAAATTAATGAAAAAAGAGAGAAATTAGCCTGGATTACTGAGTAAATGAATAACCCAGATCTAGATAACAACACACATAAAGCATGTAAATACAATGGTATGAACAATTTGCATACAAAATGGGAATTCTGCATTTGAGATTACCTGTATAACTGTCTTAGACCCAACAAATGCTTCAATCTTTTTCCAGTCACGGTCAAAGCTGAATACAATGAAGGAACATAACAATATCAGGGAATAATTCAGAAATTAGGAATAAAAGCATACAATTAAAAATAAAAACAAAAACCTAGGCAAGTAAACTAAGTTTTAAGCATACCTCCTCTCAGCTGACTTAAGAAAAAACCCAAAGTATTATAATTCTTGAACTATGCTCAAATTTGAACATAATACAAGGGTATTGAAGAACTTAAACCAATTAAGCAAATCAAATATGCTGAAGCTCAAATTCATCACTTCTTGCCTTTTCCACACATCAACTATATATCATTTTGCCATTGATTAATAGGGAATCATAAAATTATTTCTACTTTAATAATACCAAGTACCAACCTAGTTACCACAATTAGCAGAATTATCAAAAACCTGAAACCAATAAACTAATTTGAGAGAGACCCTTTCACTTAAGACCGATTCAATCTTATCCATCTTATTTTTCTTCAGGAAATCCAACTATATCTTCCCCTCACAAGCTTTCTCACTTTTTATCTAGAGTTTTTGATAAATATTTTTTCCTTTTTAATAATTTTGGGGATGAAACAGTGACAACTATTGTATTATTTTTGTTTCACATTGTCTTCTTGTGCTTAAAGATATAAATTGGGTTAATGTACCTTCTAATTCTTGAAACAGGCCATCTAAAGATAAAAAATTTCTTAAAATAATCACCACATTTTCATGTTTGTTTTTTGATCATTTGATAGGAAATGGGGGATTTGAACCCTATACGTCTCCGTTTGAAACAAAAAGAAGTACGAGTTGAGTTACAAGGCTTGTGGCACTACATTCTCATATTTCTTCTTTTACTATCGAATTATCAAAAAACTTGTCACATAAATACTCAGTCTACCATATGATTAGGATCCTCTCTATTTACTTTGAAATGAAGAGTGTCCATTTCATGGTAAAGATTTAGCTTTCACGAATCTAAATACAAATGCCAAGTGGGGTCAAGTTTCTGTGGCTTACTTCCCAAGGTGGGTTCAAAGGACCTTGCCTTGTTGAGGTTCCACATCTCAGAAACAAAATTCAAAACAAAATTCAAAAATAAAAATAAAAATAAAAAATGTATGCCAAGTGCCTTGTAGCTCAATTGGCACCTCTTAGTGTTTCCAACAAAGGTGTCTAGGGTTCAGATCCCCTCTCCCCAACTATTGAATAATTAAAGAGAAAAAGATATCAAATTTCAGGGCAAAACATTGACTCATTTTGTTACCAGTCAACTGCACACAAAGTAAAATTCTCTTCCATCAAAGCCATCTCAAAAACCCCAAATTCCTTACAAATCCCAATCATTCTCTTTCCACACATTCTCTTGGCAACCAAAAACACATCCTACAACTCTTTTACAATCAAAACCCTGAATTACTAACCATACCGAAATTTCAAAGTTCATTTTTCTTTCATTTATACTCACCCAATTAATTCATCATTTCCCTTCCATTCCGCTCCTTCATAAATGCTCACACACACACTGTAATTGACTCAGATTTTGAAAAACTTCAGGCATTGAAGAAAAAGAATGAGTTAGAAACCCTGAATTCCCTAACTGACCACTCTGAAATTTGAATCTCAATTTTCTTTTCCCACACTTTCTCAGCAATCAAACATAAACTAAAAATCATTAATTCACAATTTCCCTTCCACTCCTTTCCTTTACAAACTCCCACACATACACTCGCTATAATTGACTCCAATTTCGAAACAAAAAGGCATTGAAGAAAAAGAATGAGCTAGGGCCTAACTAGCCAGTCCGAAATTTCGCATCTCATTTTTCTTTTCCATCACTTTCTCAGCAATCAAACATAACCTAAAAACCATTAACTCAACCCATCAATTCATCATTTCCCTTCCACTCACTCCATTCCTTCATAAACTCTCACACATATGCGCACACACAGAAATTGACTCCAATTTCGAAACAAAGAGGCATTGAAGAAAAAATAAAGAGCTAGAAACCCTGAATTCCCTAGCTAACCACTCCATAATTTTGAAACTCAATTTTCTTCCCAACACTTTCTTGGCAACCAAACATGACCTATAAACCATTAACTCAACCAATCAACTCATCATTTCCCTTCCACTCCATTCCTTCATAAACTCTCACACATATGCACACACACAATAATTGACTCCAATTTCAAAACAAAAAGGCATTGAAGAAAAAAATAAAGAGCTAGAAACCCTGACTTCCCTAGCTAACCACTCCGGAATTTCGAATCTCAATTTTCTTTCCAACACTTTCTCGGCAACCAAACATGACCTAAAAATCATTAACTCAACCAATCAATTCATCATTTCCCTTCCACTCCATTCCTTCATAAACTCTCTCACATACACACTGTAATTGACTCCGATTTCAAAACGAAAAAAGGCATTGAAGAAAAACAGAGAGCTAGAAACCCCAAATTCCCTAGCTAACCACTCCGAAATGTCAAATCTCAATTTTCTTCCAAACACCTTCTCGGCAACCAAAAATAACCTAAAAACCATTAACTCAACCAATCAATTCAGCATTTCCCTAATTGACTCCGATTTTGAAACAAAAAAAAGGCATTAAAGATTTAAAAAATAAAAATAAAGAGCTAGAAACCCTGAATTCCCTAGCTAACTACTCCGGAAAACACTTTTCACGGCAACCAAACATAACCTAAAAACCAGTAACTCAACCAACAAATTCACCATTTCCCTTCCACTCCGCTCTTTTACACACTGTAATTGACTCTGATTTGAATTGAAGAAAAAGAACGAGCTAGAACTTACAGTTGAAGTGCTTCGAGGAACTTATCGTGCTCTGGCTCGGTCCAGCTCTCTCTGGACTTGGTCATGGTGTAGGGTTTTCGGATCTTCTTACTCAGATCCTCCGCCGAACTCGTAGTCGACGCCGCCGTTGTGGAGGTTGTTGTAGCATTAGTGGCGGTGGTCGTAGCGAAGGGTCCGAGTCCGGGTAAAGCCATTCCATTCGGATCCAAGTAAAAGCTCTCAGTCGGGTTCGGGTTTTTGGATACCATAAGATTTTTTTTTTTTTTTTTTTTTTGGGGTAAGAATCGGGTTTTGGGTTTGTGTCTTAAGTCTCTGAACCGTCTGAGCGAACAAAAGAAATAGAAATGTGCAGCTATTTACAGAGGATTTTATTGTTTATTTATGGGTTTGGGGTTGTTATCGAGTACATTTGGGTTTTGGGTATTTGGCGATATGTAACCAATGATGTTTTGCCAACTCAGCAAGTGAAAGCATGAAGGTTATTATTATTGAATGAATTTGATGCATCTAAAGCCATTGTTTCTTTTAGAATGATCTTTAATTTATTGGTTTTTCATTTTTTTAATTATAATTTTTAGTAGAGTATTTTAAGTTTTTAACTTTGATATATAGTCAAGTATTTCTTTTTCTTTGATTATATATTTATAATACTCCTTAATTGAAAAATAATATTATCAATATACTCAAAGCCTTCATTGAGAAAACGCATTGATTTTAATATTAATTGAAGTTGCTCAAGAGTGCTTTGTTAAATGCATCACAAAAAAGCTATTGGATTAACTCCTTTGTTGACTTATTAATATTTGTAAATAAAATTTCTGTCATTTTTATTATACAGGTTTATTAAATTATTCTTCTAAAAGAAGGTTTATTAAATTATTAAAATTTAAATATTTCTAAATGAACAAATTTATAAAAACTTGAAAAATAACTTTTATACTTTTTAAAATTTAATTGTGTCATAGAATTAGGAATAAATCATGTCTTTTCCCATGATTAAGTAATTTATGAGATATAATAACTAATAAGAGATAATTTTATTAGTTAAAATAACTCGCGATGAGTGTTTCCAATCTAGATGTATGGGACATTTGAATAATAATTATCAAATTACTATTAAAAAAATTCAAATCACTTTTATAATAATTATCAATTTTTTTTTTTTTTAAAAGTGATGGACTACCGTGACCCAAAAACTACCATATAATTTCCCATTTGAACCTAGAGGAGAGGCTGGAGTCGGTAATGGCACGATGGAAAGGAAAGGACAAGAAGAGATAAACTTTGGTTTGAAAGGATGCGCACGTGGCAACACATGTTGAATGGGGTTCCGATGCTTTTTCTAGGTGCTCATCAGTGGCTAAAAACTAGGCCACATAACGTGCTTTGCTTAAGCACACATTGGAGAAAGATATTTTGGATGGGACCTACAAATATTGGACCATGCAACGGCCCATCTCAGGTTCTTTTTTTCCACGTAAAGCAAAAAATATCTCTATTTTGTATGTTCCTCCTAATTTTCCACTCCTCTTAAATTTCAAAATCCAACATTTTATTTTGCTGGTGGAGGAAATTTAGAAAGGAGTTAGTAATCACAACCAGGCCTCCAGCAAGAACTAAAAGCTTGGTGTTTTTTGGCATCTTTTGGGATCTATGAACAAAAAAACAAACCTACTATCTAAATCAGGGACCAATCTATGGAGGCAGATCTTTGATCCCGTGAAGATTAAGTTAAAATTGTTGTTTGTGAGGTAATAAACGCATAGTAATGGTAATAATAGGATTGATCAAACTATACTTCTTGTGATCATGGTGGTATTACTGTTTATTATAAGCAACAAATGGACGAGTTGGTGGGCATTTCCACATGAAATGGGGATGTCCTAATGGATTTATAATCCCAATTTGAAGGCAGAATGAGATCAGGTGCAATACTGCCGTTGTAATACCTATCAATAATTGAGATTGAAAGTTGAAAAAAGTAACGAAGCAACTTTCAATTCTAGCACTTAAATAATAAAAAAATAGTTAAAAAAAAAAAAATTGTGTAGGAAGAATAGTGAATGGTATTGTACCCAATCCAAATCCATGTACATGCCATGCATTGAAATTTGAATGCGGATTTGAAAGGTGAAGATACTAATGAAATTTCTCCAAGACTTTATCATTATTAATATTTTTTTTTCAACTTTGAGCTGGAACTTTGGTCCAACTGTTGTTGAATTGTGACATCCATCTGAATAGGTATACAAGTTTTGGTCCTACTCATTGAGCCTATTCAGTGGGATTGGCCCAAGTCCCTGTCTTGACCGTCACTAACCGAACTAAATTTTCCCGGCTCCTCTGCTAGAGAAAGGTTTTTTTTTTTTTTTTTTTCTTACATACATATATTATATGTAATTAGTTTCTTTGTTGATACATAGCGACCTTTTCTTTTGGGTACAATTGTACAAAATTGGAAGCTTATATGATTTGTTGTTGAGTAAAAAAGAAGCGAATATTATAGCATCAGGCTATGTTCTTTTATTTACTAATACATCTGAACACTTAGGATATGTCTGGTAACTGTTTTTTTCCTTATTTTTTGTTTTCAAAAACAATTTTCTATTTTTGAAATTAAAAAATTTGTTTGTCAACTCAAAATGAATAGAAAACAAAAACTATTCTCAAAACTCAATTTTTGAAAGAAATTGAAAACATGCAAAAGGCTGTTTTCAGTTTCTAATTTTCAAAAATTAATGAAAATACACATTTAATTTAATATATTTGTCTCATTTAATGAGTTAGTATTAGAGTTCAAATCCTAGTAACAACATATTTTAGTATATTCTATTTTTTTCTTCAAAAAACTATTTTTTTTTTAATTTCAACTAACCAAACATTATTTTGATTTCAAAAATACAAGATTTTTTTTTCCTTTATATTCCTAAAAACAAGTTTTTGAAAATAGAAAATAAAAACGATTACCAAACATAATCTTACTTCCTCGGTGTTCTTGAAACATGAATAACACATTCCTGCATTCACAAGCAAAAGAATTTAGCAACTTGTCAGGCTGGTGCCTTGTAGGCTGTATGATTGTTGTGATTTTGCAATTGATATAGGGCCAGGGTTGATAGAACTATAAATGACAAATATATATATATATATATATCTATTTTGTGATTGAGAACTATTCTGTATGATATACAATTAGGAAAAAATAATTCATTAAATCCTTAAGTTGAAAAAAAAAAAGTTTCAAATTTGGAAAATAATGACAGCAGGTCTCATTTAAGGAAAAACTTAGGTAGTCCTAGAGTATTGCTCTAGGCACAAAGAGGGTAGGACCCACGTGTGGAGCCCATCCACTTTATGAGTGCTCGAAGCATTGCTCTCAAAGTATCTCCAACAGTCTCTCCAAATTTTCGTATTGTTTTGGAGAATAAACAGTAACTTTTACCTTTTACCTACTTATTTTTTCAAATACACTTTTCAACAGACTCTCTATCTTTTCTCTATCTCATTAAATATTATTTCTTCATTATTTCTTTTTTCTTTTTTTGATCTTCCTTCCTTCTTTCATAATGTTTATATTTTTCAAATTCTTAACATCTATGATAGGGCCAATGGGCCCAAAATATGCGTTGGGCCAGCCCAAGAGTGCTTGTAAGGTTGAAAACCCAACTCAATTACAACTGGTCTGAGGACATGAGAAGCTTCGCTCATGAAGTAACGTAAAAGGAAGAAGAAGTCATGTCCAGCTAAAACATTCAAGGGCATTATGTCCGAGGATGGGAACATCCTCGGCTCTGGTGGCCGAAGACGAGAAGAGTGATCTGGCAATTCGAGGGCATCATTAATGAAGATCTTAGGTACGAAGGCAAAAGAAGTGAAAGTAAAAGGTAAGATGAGGAGACACAAATATCTAGGGTAAAGCTGCTACCACCACATTGAAGGCCATGCACCTACTTCTCTGGTCGCATTAATAGAGAAGCGACGCCTGAATATTAGAGTTCAGCCTTATACCTACCGCCAAAGACTTTGATAAAAAGGTGTGATGGGACAAGTATCTAGGTGGAGCATCTGATTTACACGTGGAAGAAAGAAGGAGAGGAAGGAAGGCCTATAAAAGGCGAAGGAGAAAGAAAGAGAAGGGCGAGAGAGAGACAGGAGAGAATTGTAAGAGAAAACCAAAGATTGTCATCGGCATCAATATACTAGAGAATTTCCACTTACGTACAGATGTTATGCATGTGTTTCGTGACCTAGCTTAACTTTCATGTTATCCAACATCCATAGACCTAGATTCGAAGCCCACTCTCTGTAAATTCATTGTTTTGGGCCCTTTGGGCTGATTCCCTTGGTGCAACTGAGGTCCAGTACTATTTGTATCCTTACAATTGGCGCCGTCTGTGGAAAATCTTGTGTTCTAGCACGGATAACGTGATGGCAGGTTCAAGTACACACCATACAGAATCTTTAGGGTCTCAACATGAAGATCCTTTTCAACACTTAGAACAAATAGAGGATTGAGAGGGCAGTGTGCACACAGGGTGCACTACTAGCAATCACTCATGGGGTGGAAGCAAAATCCTCCGCGAAAGTGGTATTAAGGCCATGCAGAGGGAAATTGACCATTTGAAGAGGAAGCTACGTCGTGCGAAGTGGAAACGAACACCCTCTATTTCTGATTCTTCCTCTGATGACTCACAAAGCAGCGATTATAGACCTAGGTTAAGAACCCCTCCTAGTGAGACCTTCTCGTATGAGACAGGGAATCCTCATGACAGGGTGAGTTAGAAATCTTCTTCTAAGGGCTTGGGTGGCGATGCCATGGGAAAGGCATTGCACCAACTTTCCAAATCACATTTCACATGAAGGATAGAGAAAGGAAAGCTTCCTTGCCGTTTCACTTAGCCAAACTTTACCATTTACAATGGCAGAACAGACCCGATGGAGCATGTGAGTCATTTTAATCAGTGCATGGCCGTTTATTCTAAAAATGAAACTTCGATGTGCAAAGTCTTCCCCTCGAGCTTGGGGCCTGTTGCAATGAGGTGGTTTAATGGCTTGAAGGCAAACTCTATTGATTCCTACATGGAGCTCACGATGGCGTTTGGGTCTCGTTTTGTTACCTGTAGTAGAGTACCTCAGCCTCTGGATTCGTTACTGTCCATGGCCATGAGAGAGGGCGAGACCCTGAAAACATACTCGGATAAATACTGGGAAATGTTTAATGAGATTGATGGTGATTTTGATGAAGTGGCAATTAACACTTTCAAAGTCGACCTTCCAGTTGAGCACGACTTAAGGAAATCTCTGACCAAAAAACCTGTAAAGAGTGTACATCAGCTCATGGACCGTATTGATGAATACAAGCGAGTTGAGGAAGATCAGCAGCAGGGTAAAGGAAAGATGAAAGTTATCCCTCAGGAGAGGAGGGATTTCAGGTCGGACAGGTACAATAACAAGTGGTCACGGAGGGATTTTGCTGGTCAGTCTAGGCCGGCTCCTTCTCAAACAGTGTATGCTGTGTTTTGCGAGCCTGTGCAGCAGGTACTGGAAAAAATTCATCATAAACCATACTTTAGATGGCCTAATAAAATGATAGGAAACCCTATGAAACATAATCGGAACCTCCATTGCAATTATCATCAGGACAAAAGTCACACCACAGAAAACTGCAGGACCCTATGGAGTTATTTGGATCAGTTGGTCAAAGAAGGAAAGTTGAGACAGTTTATGAACCGGCCTAATGGGCAAAGCACACAATCTGGTTTGGTGAATCAGGGTAGCAACACTTTAAGACCTCTGTTGGGCACGATAAATGTCATTTTCGCTGCTCCAGGTCGGACTGGGTCTTGCCCTACTAGGATAATGTCGGTATCGCGACTTCCTGCCGAGGACCTTAGTTCTGAGCCGAAGAGGATCAAAGGGAACCCTCCACCCATTTTAGGTTTTTCTGAGGAAGATAAAGTTGGAACTCTCCAACCACATGACGATGCATTGGTTATCATGCTGAGAATAGGGGGCTATGATGTGAAAAGAGTAATGGTCGACCAAGGGAGTGAGGCTGATATCATGTACCCAGATTTATTCAAGGGGCTTAACTTTAAGCCTGAAGATCTTACAGCTTATGATTCGCCATTGATAAGTTTTGAAGGGAAAGCTATTATTCCGAAAGGGTAGATTCGGTTGCTGTGCAGTCAGGACCAGTGGTGGTGGATGTAGATTTCATTGTAGTAGATGCCTATTCCCCTTACACTGCCATTGTGGCAAGCCCGTGGCTGCATGCCTTAGGTGCCGTTTCTTCAACCCTGCACGTTAAGGTGAAGTTCCCATACAGGGATTCAATTGAAGAAATAGTCGAAAGCCAGTCTATGGCAAGGCAATGCATAACGGCAGCAATTACACATCAGGTCAGGCAGGAGTCCTAGGCGTTGGCTGGGAGAAGTTTATAGCCATTAACGTCTTCGGCCAAGCCAGAGGTGGCCGAGGTCGAGGAGCCTGTGTGTGAAGAGTTGGAGAAAATACTTATTACTGACGATGTGGAAAGGTTTTTTCAGGTGGGGAGTCAATTGCCGCTCCAAGAAAAAGAGGAATTGGTTATGTTTCTGAAACGGAACATTGATGTATTTGCACGGAACGCTTATAAAGCTCCAGGGGTTGACATGAATTTCATCTGCCATCGCTTGAATGTTAATCCAACGGCAGTGCCGAGGAGGCAACCACCTCGGCGCTCGTCCAAAAAGCATGCTGATGCTGTTAAGGAAGAGGTACTGAAGCTCAAAAAGGCAGGTGCTATTAAGGAGGTGTTTTATCTAGAGTGGTTGGAGCATACAGTGGTAGTGAAGAAGAAGAATGGGAAGTGGAAAGTGTGCGTGGATTTCACAAACTTGAATAAGGCATGTCCCAAAGACTCATTCCCAATGCCCCATATAGATTAGCTGGTGGATGCTACTGTAAGGCATCCTCGGATAAGTTTTCTAAATGCTTTCCAAGGTTACAATCAAATACCTTTAGCTCTAGAGGACCAAGAGAAAACAGCTTTTGTCACCCCCATAGGAAACTACCACTACAAGGTGATACCTTTTGGTCTAAAGAACGCAGGGGCTACCTACCAGAGAATGATGACGAGGATGTTTGAACTCCAACTAGGAAAGACGATTGAGGTGTGCATGGACGATATGGTGGTAAAGAGTAAAACAGTTTCTGTACATATATTAGACTTAGATGACACCTTTCAAACGTTGAGAAAACATAAGTTACGTCTAAATGCATCCAAATGTTCCGTTGGAGTAGGATCTGGTAAATTCTTGGGCTACATGGTGACTCATAGGGGGATTGAGGTCAATCTCGCTCAAGTCAAGAAAATCAATAGCTTACAGCCACCTCGGAATCTAAAAGAAGTGCAAAAATTGACTAGAATGATTGCTGCCCTCAACAGATTTATCTCACGATCCGTAGATCGGTGTAGGCCATTTTTCCAGTTGTTGAATAAATGGAATGGATTTGAATGAACAGAAGAGTGTGCCATTGCTTTTCAGCAACTTAAGGAATATCTGTCACACCTACCCATTATGTCTTAGCCTGAGGTTGATGAAGTTTTATTCGCGTATATCGCAGTGGCTAACCATGCTATAAGTTTGGTGCTAATACGAGTTGATGGAAACATGCAGAAACCAGTCTATTATGTGACTCAGTCTATTATGTGAGTAAGTCCTTACATAAGGCCGAGATGCGTTATTCACCATTGGAAAAGGCCATTTTGGCCGTGGTGCACGCTACAAGTAAACTTCCCCATTATTTTCAATCTTATACAGTGGTGGTATTGACTCAACTCCCTCTCAAAGCTGTACTTAGGAGCACTGATTACACAAGTCGGATTGCTAAATGGGGCATCATTCTAGGGGCTTTTGATATCAAGTACATGCCTTGCACCTCGACGAAAGGCCAAATGTTAGCTGATTTAGTTGCAGAATTTGCTGAACCCACAATAGAAGATAATGCTAAGAGTATGGACATTAATTAAAAATCAGTTGGCGTGATCACGTGCAAGGAACCTTCAGTGTGGAATGTTTATGTTGATGGGGCTGCAAATCAAAGGGGATCCGGTATGGCATTGATAATTATAACCCCAGAGGGGCTTACGTTGGAAAAGTTCCTAAGATTAGAATTTTCAGCCACTAACAATGAAGCCGAGTATGAGGCTTTAGTAAAAGGAATGGATATGGTTCAGAAAATGGGTGGAAAGGTGGTGCAAATGTTCTCAGACTCGCAACTGATTGTAGGCCAAGTAGAGGGAAATGTGGAGACTAGAGATCTGAGGATGCAGGAATACCTAACTCAAGTCAGGCTTTTACGGTCCAAATTCGAATCCTTTACCTTGTTGCATGTTCCTAGGAATAACAATACACATGCTGACTCTTTGGCCACTCTCGCCACGTTCTCTGCACAGAGTTTGCCTCGGGTCATTCTTGTCGAAGACCTATGTAAGCCTATTAAATTAGTGGAAATATTATCCAAATTCATCAAATCAGGGTAGGGTCCAGTTGGATGGATCCCATCGTGTCTTTCCTTAAGGATGATGTCTTGCTAGAAAAAAAGGCCGAGGCGGATAAGGTGCGTAGGAAGGCACCTCTGTTTTGGTTGTTCGAGGATCAGAAACTGTACAAACAATCTTTTTCTGGGCCATACTTGTTGTGTATACATCCCGAAGTAACGGAACTGCTTTTAGAGGAATTACATGAAGGAATTTGTGGAAGTCATACGGGGGGAAGATCTTTAGCTTACAAAGCTCTAACACAAGGGTATTAGTGGCCGAATATGCAACGAGAAGCTTAAGACTATGCGAAGAAATGCGACCAATGTCAATGGTTTGCACCCAACATCCATCAGCCTGGGGGTGTGCTTAATCCTCTGACCAGTTCCTAGCCTTTTGCACAATGGGGCTTGGACATTGTGGGACCCTTCCCAAAGGCGCCCGGGAATAGGAGGTGGTTGATTGTGGGACCCTTCCTAGCCTTTTAGAGGAATTACATGAAGGAATTTGTGGAAGTCATACGGGGGAAGATCTTTAGCTCACAAAGCTCTAACACAAGGGTATTAGTGGCCGAATATGCAACGAGAAGCTTAAGACTATGCGAAGAAATGCGACCAATGTCAATGGTTTGCACCCAACATCTATCAGCCTAGGGGTGTGCTTAATCCTCTGACCAGTTCCTAGCCTTTTGCACAATGGGGCTTGGACATTGTGGGACCTTTCCCAAAGGCGCCCGGGAATAGGAGGTGGTTGATTGTGGGCACGGACTACTTCACTAAGTGGGTAGAAGTTGAACTCCTATCCAATATTAGAGACGTTGATGCGAAGAAATTTGTTTGGAAGAATATTGTCACTCGGTTTGAAGTTCCTCATACTCTCATATCAGACAATGGTTTGCAATTTGACAGTAAAGCTTTCAGACGATATTGCTGTGACCTCGGCATAACTAATAGGTACTCTACTCTAGCATATCCTCAAGGAAATGGGCAAGCCGAGGCAGTCAACAAAGTTATTGTCAACGGGCTCAAAAAGAGGCTAGATGAGGCCAAATGCCAATGGGTGGAAGAATTGCCCCATGTGTTGTGGACATACCGAACCACACCACGAAGGTCCATGGGAGAGACACCTTTCTCAATAACCTATGGCGCCAAGGCGGTGATTCCTTTAGAAACTAGATTCCCGATAATGAGGACAAGCTCCTTCACTTCCGACAATAATGACAAGTTACTAGAAAGGAGCCTAGATCTAGTCGAAGAACTGAGGGAGAATGCTATGATCCAGTTGGCTTGCTATCAGCAAAAACTGAAACAGGAATACGATTCTCATGTCAAGTCAAGGCCACTTGCTCCTGGAGATTTAGTATTGAGGAAAGTTCTGGGTACTACCAAGAATCTAGTATGGAGAAAGTTAGGACCTAACTGGGAAGGGCCGTATCGCATCACTTCAGTGGCTGGCATTGGGGATTATTATCTTGTAGATCTAGATGAAAAGGTTGTAAAACATCCCTGGAATATAAGTAACTTACGACGGTACTATTATTAATAAAATGCACTTCTGCCACTTTTGTTCTATTGTTATTACGATACACCGAATGTTATGTTCAAGTATATCAACTGTTAAACAAAACCAAAATTACGTCGAATCCTCTGATCTTCTACCTTGGGGAAATTAACACATCAATACCAACTGTTAAACAGAACCAAGGTTACGTTGGATCCTCGGATCTTCTACCTTGGGGAAATTAACATATCAATGCAAACTGTTAAACAGAACCAAAGTTACGTCGGATCCTCGGATCTTCTACCTTGGGGAAATTAAGTTCTCAATCCAAATTGTTAAACAGAACCAAGGTTACGTCGGATCCTCGGATCTTCTACCTTGGGGAAATTAATACATCAATACAAACTATTAAACAGAACCAAGGTTACGTCGGATCCTCGGATCTTCTACCTTGGAAAAATTAACATATCAATGTAAATTATTAAACAGAACCAAGGTTACGTCGGATCCTCGGATCTTCTACCATGGGGAAATTAACATCTCAATCCAAACTATTAAACAGAACCAAGGTTACGTCGGATCCTCGGACATTCTACCTTGGAGAAATTAATATATCAATACAAACTATTAAACAGAACCAAGGTTACGTCAGATCCTCGGATCTTCTACCTTGAAGAAATTAACATCTCAATACAAAATATTAAACAAAACCAAGGTTACGTCGGAACCTCAGATCTTCTACCTTGGGAAAATTAGCATCTCAATACAAAGTGTTAAACAGAACGAAGGATACGTCGGATCCTCGGATCTTCTACCTTGGAAAAATTAGCATCTCAATACAAAATGTTAAATAGAACCAAGGTTACGTCGGGGATCTTCTACCTTGGGAAAATTAACATCTTAATACAAAATGTTAAACAGAACCAAGGTTATGTCGGATCCTCGGATCTTCTACCTTGGGAAGGTTAACATCCCAATGCTAAGTGTTAAGCTGAAATTGGGTTACGTGGACTCCTCGGACCATATACCCTATGGAAGTAGATATCTTACCAAGCACCCAACAAGTACGTGATCACAAAGGGTCCCTTAAACTGTGGGCTTCATAGAACTTCTTTTTTTACTAGTTGTCAGGTATAGCATTTGAGTTACTTTTGGTTCAACTACAAATCATTTCAGAGAACTTAGTGTTCCTCATCCTGACATCCTTTATGCGTTATTACAATGTTGATTCTTGAATAGGTCTAAACTGAATTAGTCATATGTATGACTTACTCTTAAATGTTTTATTCATTACCAGATTTAAATAAAAATTCACGAATATCACTTAAAGCATTTGCAAGTATAGAAGTCTTACAAATTTTGTTGTCCTTACTTGGTTATTGACATGGAACTATCAACAAATATAATGAATATAAACTGTTGCTTTATCATATTGCACAAATAACAAATAGAAGGGCATGCTAATAACAAGTATAACTCAAAACTGCGATTCAAGTTATAAGTTCTTCTCATTAACTGAAAATCTTTGTAAGTACATTCACATCCAAATCATTGGATTACAACAAAGGAAAAGAAAGCTAAAATAAAAAAAAAATTAAAAAAAAAACTAGCTAAAACGGAAAGGAAACTACAATAGCAGAAGGAAGGGCCATCAATGCTTTGACTGTGTTTGGTCTTTGGAGTCAGCAGGAGCCACTATTGGAGCTGAGGACCCTTCAGCTATCTCTTTACCTTTGGGACCCCCCTTTGGCACTATAGGCATAGTCGCTAGGACGATCTCTATAGTCCCACTGGCTTTTGAGTTTGGGGGTAACTCCTTTGGTTCATTGGGAAGCTGACTGTCCTCAAGCTCCACCCCTTTAGCTTACATTGGGGGGGGGGGGGTGCTCAAGAGAGACAGTGTCTGCAATGACCTCTCCTGGCTACACTCCTGTTGCAGAGGAGCCGATATCATCCTCGGCCTGGACAGAAGTGGAGGCACGAATAGCCAGGGGTACATAAGCATTTTCTGCCTTCCATAGATGAGAGGAAGCATCAACCCTAGCTTGGGATAACACTTCCTTCCACACTTGGAGGCAGTAGTCCCTACATACCTCCGGCACTTAAGCTTTAAAAACTTCGGTGGTTTCTGCCACCCCCACCTTATAGCCACTCTGTTCAGCTTGGTTAACCGCCTCCTTAGCCTCTCGCACCTTAATGATGGCCTTCTCTTTAGCCTTGATGGCTTCCTGCTTAGCCTCCTCAGAATTTTTCAGATCTTGCTTGAGGCCTTCAATCAGCTTCGTTGCCGCAGCAAAGTTCTCATTAGCATGCCTAAGTTGCAGCCTTTGCTCCTCGGCTTGCCTTTCTGTGGTCTTCAGCTGAGCCTTCAAGCCGGATTTCTCGCTTTCTGCCTTGTTCAAACTGGCAGAAACTTCTTGCATTTTCTTATCCTTTATTGAGTCTTACTTCTCCAGCCCTGAGGGACTTATAGGAATTGGCAGCAATTTCCTCTGCCCTATAAGCAGATTAAACGGCCTGCACGCAGAGCATGGTAAGTTAGTGATGTACAAACATGAGTTTCATTGAAAGAAAAACACACGGATGTAAAATTTTTTTAACTAAAATCCTTACCATAGCAATTTCTTTCTTCAAAATCATGAAGACGTTTTGATCCCTCATTCTCCTAAGCTCACCCATATCCTCGGGTAACAGCAATGCTTGCTCTACTGCATCTGCAATGCATGCAGCAGTACCCTCATCAGAGCCTCTAATAGACGTATCAGCAGTGACTGCTTGGTCATCCACAGTCATTTAGGGGGCCCAAATGGGTGCATGTGAAACTGCATGGGACTCAGCCCGTCTATCCAACCTTGTCAGAATGAGGCGAGCCTGTTTTCCTCCATTTTTCATGTCTACATCCTTGGCAGGGAGGTCTCTTCCACCTTCAACCACATCCTTCCCCTTTTGGTGATCCCTTTTCCTTTTATGATCAGTTGGATCAACGCGTTGGGATTGGGTTGATGGGAGGAGAGGGAGTTTTAGTAGGGGAACCTTCTCGGTGCCTTTGTCTTTGGTCTTCGCCTGAGGCACCGTAGAAGGCTCCTGGACCTCTACCTGGGCCTCTAGCACGTCCTTGAGGCTTTGTTTAGGTATGTGTTGAATACCCATGGTTTCGAGCTATTGGGTAGTGTTTTATGTATTTAATGGAAGCGCGCTAAGGACAGCGTATTGATCTTCAGGAGAAAGAAATCAATCAAAATCCTCGAAATCTCCTTCAGAATCTGAAACTTCAATAATCTCCTCTTCTTCCTTTATAAATGGCTGAAGAGAAAAACCTTCGCCCAGTACAAGTTGTGCCGAGGAGGTAGTGAAGGGAATGCCTTCGGGAATGAGTTGCACTGGTTCGATGATGAGAGTTCCCTGTGGAATGGGAGTGCCCGCGGGAAGAAGGAAGCCTTCAACCACAACACTGATCCAAGGCAGCCAAGGATCCTTTGCCTTGATCACACATTGCGACGCTTGGAAAGCAGTTGAGATCGGATCGTATCCGAGGATGAGATGTGCTGCTCGAAGCTGACCGTTTGAATGAACAAACACCTCAGCTTTTAGAATCTTGTCTAGACGAGCGAAGTCGACAAGATGAGCATGACGAGCAGTTGCATGGGGATCTGCACAGTTATTTAAGGAAAGAATAAGGTAGAGGCAAAAAGAAATATTAAAAAAAAAAAAAAAAGTAATATATATAGTAAAACAAAAGATGCATGGAATTAATACTGTGGAGGTATTCACTTAGTTCCCCCTCCCTCGTCGGGTAGGGAAGACCGTCATGCCAGTCCTCAGATATTATTAAAAAATCTTTATTTAAACCTTTGTTAGAGTGGGGGAGGTATTGGATTAGTCTAACCTTTGCATACCTAGACTTCAGATAATACCCTTGCCCCTTCAAGTGGTGGAGGTTATAAACCCAATTTAAATCGTGATGGGTGAGTCCTAACCCCATCTTCTCGTTTAAGGCATCTACAGCACCTAAAATCCTAAACATGTTTGGGGCACATTGGGTGGGGACTAATCTAACTGCTCTCAGATAATCCCTAGTGATTAGTCTCATTGGGATCCTCATCCCTCCCTCTATGAAAGCTATCATTGGGATGACTACCTCACCGGTTTCCCTCTCGGAATACCATTCTCCCTCCTCTCAATATTTGAGGGACACTCCCTGTGGGATTCCATACCTAACCTTAAACTCCTCTATTTTTTCAGCGCTATCCACTAGGGGTGCAAACCTACCCATTTTCTAAAAAGGAAGAGTGGATATGGTGAAAGGGTTGATAAAGATAAGTGGCCAAGGATGGAGAAACACAGAATAACCAGAAAGGAAGAGTAACAATAAAGCAAGTAGAAGGTTTGGAAAACTTACTTTAGAGTGATAAGGTCACCTCGGCCTAGATCTTGGAAGGTAAGAAGACGCGTGTAGAGTGCAAAGGTGGCTAGATTCGTTGTACAAATTCTGAAGTAAGCGGAGGACTTTTAAATGGGTAATATTTATATCGATGGGAGTCATAAAGCGGGAGATTTCCCGCCTATGTCCCTACGCAACGCTCATCCGTTGGATGGGCATCGCGCGGTTAAGCGTAAGAGATAAGAAGCCGCCAACATTTAATTAAAGCGTGTTCTGCACACCAAAACGCCAAGAGCTTGTTGTTCAGGGTATGTGTCGAAATCCTCATTCCTCCCAAGGAGGTAGAAACGAGGATCTCGAGGGGCTATTGTAAGGCCAATGGGCCCAAAATATGCGTTGGGCCAGCCCAAGAGTGCTTGTAAGGTTGAAAACCCAACCCAACAATACAACTGGTCCGAGGACATGAGAAGCTTCACTCATGAAGTAACATAAAAGGAGGAAGAAGTCATGTCCGGCTAAAACATTCTAGGGCTTTATATCCGAGAATGGAAACATCCTCGGCACTGGTGGCCGAGGACGAGAAGAGTGATCTGGCAATTCGAGGGCATCATTACTGAAAACCTTAGGTACGAAGGCAAAAGAAGTGAAAGTAAATGGTAAGAAGAGGAGACACAAATATCTAGGGTAAAGTTGCTATCACCGCATTGAAGGCCATGCACCTACCTCTCTGGCCGCATTAATGAGAAAGTGACGTCTGAGTATTAAAGTCCAGCCTTATACCTACCGTCAAGGATTTTGGTAAAAAGGTGTGATGAGACAAGTATTTAGGTGGAGTATCTGATCTACACGTGGAAGAAAGGAAGAGAGGAAGGAAGGCCTATAAAAGGCGAAGGAGAAAGAAAGAAAGGGGAGAGAGAAAGACAGGAGAGAATTGTAAGAGAAAATCAAAGATTATCCTCGGCATCAATATACTAGAGAATTTCCACTCATGTACAGATGTTATGCATGTGTTTCGTGATCTAGCTTAACTTTCATGTTATCCAACGTCCATAGACCTAGATTCGAAACCCACTCTCTATAAATTCATTATTTTGGGCCTTTTGAGTTGGTTCCCTTGGTGCAACTGAGGTCCAGTACTATTTGTGTCCTTACATCTATATTTTTTAATCTTCCAACAGTAATATTTTTAAATTTTCAATAATGCTTTTTTAACAAATATCATTGAGCACTTGTTACAACAATATAGTGAGTTGTAAGATTATCTAATTTTAATGAAAAGTGTAACGTCTACAACATTTTTACAATACTTTCAAAAAAAATTATATGTGGTAAGTTGTTATTAGTTTTAATTTGAACCCACTATTGAAATTATTTTTTTACTCACCAATATTAGCTAATAACAATCTATCACTTAAAATTTATTGTAGAATATTGTGAAAATATTGTGGTAGTATTTCTCAAATTTGATTTGTTATATTTTATTTATTTTTCCTTTTTCTCTTTATTTTTTTCATCCATACATTTCTTCTTCTTTTTTCTTTCTTTTTTTCTCTTGTTTTCGCTTCTCCACACACGTATACCTACTCCTCTCTCTATCTTCACTTTTTTTTCACTTTTGTTTTTGTTTTTCTACTTCACTCTAGAACACCCATCTCTTTCTCTTTCTCCTTTCTCTGTCTTCACTTTTGTTCTTGTTTTTCTACTTCTTGTACTCTCGACGGTACATAGTTAATTTCTCACCATATACCTCTTGCATAATTTTACAACTTCACAGACCATCACAGACCAAAGTTCATAATATGAAAAATCTCATTTAAGAGAGAGAGAGAGAGAGAGAGAGAGAGAGAGAGCTAGTGGAGAACAAAAACCAAATGGCCAGGTCTTTCTCTTTTCTCTTTTTTTATTATTATTTTCTTTTATTGTTCTGATTTCATTTGGTTTATGAGAAAAATTGTTTTTGTGTTTGGATTGTATTCTACGTTTTGTAGCCGTTGGGATAAAGAAGAGAGAAAGTTCTCGTGAGGAAGAAAGAGAAAGGGAGGAAAGAGGAAACCAAGAGAAAACAATAGAGAAGGAAAAGAGATTGGATGAGAGAGAAAGAATAGTTTTTTATACGGCTGGGTATGTTTTTTAAGAAAAAATAATGATTTGGAGTTGCTATAGAATTCTCTAGATCGATAGAACTACTATAACAACTTCAAAAAAAAAAAAAAAAAAAAAATTTGCTTTTAGAGACTCTGTTGGAGTTGATTTTTTTGGGTTTGCTCTCCAAAAAATGATTTTGACTAATCTATTGGGGATGCTTTAGACTACCTAAGTATTGCACCTCATTTAGACACAAGGTGACTAGCAAATGAACATAAAGAAATAGACTCACCTAACCACACTATCCGCTTAACCCTTTTGGTCCACGATTTTTACATTTTTCCCTTTATGCAATCATGTAAAATGAGCACTTCCCTTTATGCATCAGCATTTCCCAATTCATGGCAATTTCCTTAATATCCTACGTAATTGTTGGAGACAAAAAAAAAAAAAAAAAAAAAAAAAAAAGGAAAAGGAAAAAAGGAAAAATATGTACTATGTAGTTATTTCTGTCAAATTCTCCGCCGTTCTAAAATTAAACGAATATCAATCCAGGGAAAAAAAATCCCACTCTATTTTTATCTATCACAAGTCCCTTCATTCTTCAGCCAAAAAAAAGTCCTTCATTCTTTTGAGCATTGGCAGTTAACACGAGTTCAAAGTTTTGGTTTGTGAGTGCACACAACCAAGGCTTGCCATTGAATCTTGAGGAAGGTTGCAGGAGCCAGATTTTATCGACAAGTTTCCTCTCATCTATCAAACTTATTTTGCTGGTTCTGTTAATTAGTCTCCTATTTTTTCTAACCATTGTTTAATATTCTGGTGTTCGTGCGATTGAAAAGCTAACATTACGGTGCATGTAATAAGAGATTAGAGTTTCAACTGAAAATTATTATTTCACAACATATAATCGAAAAGCTTCAAATTTTAGCTTCAGTTTGTTGAATAAAGTATCAGTTAATAAGGACCATACCCACACATAGTTGTTGATCCCTAATGGCCACAACAGTCTCACTTTCTCTTTGAAGCTTTTCGACTATCAAGCCTTTGAAATCCCCTAAATTGGGCGTGATTAGATTTCTCAAATTATGGTAGTTTTCTTGAACCTGATTTATAGGCTGAAACATGTGAAATTTTTGGATTTTTGGAGTAGAATTTGGAGGAATCATTGCTCTGTGCAATCTAGGTGTGATTGCGGATTCTATAATTCTTCTAAACACCCTTTGATTAGTTTTTGCTAGCTTCACTTGCAATTCTAGGATGAAAATACGTGATATTCAATTTGGGTTTTGATATAAAATTCATAACCGTTATTTTCTTCCATTTTAGCCATTCACATTTATGCGTTTCATTTAAAATTTTTTTTTTTTTTTTAAATAAAAATACAAAACTGACTCTCTAACTTTCAGTCTTTTTCATTTCAGTCCTCTATCTTTTAATTGTTGTCAATTTGGTACTCTGCTTAACTCCAGTTATGTTTTGCTGTTAATTAAACCAAAACAACGTCATTTTGGTTTTTTTTTTAATAAATTTCGAAATTTAAAGAGGAAAAAAAAACTGAGGGTCAATCAAACTTCTCCTCTCGCTTGTTCTCAGCCTCCGGAACAGTCAGAACCCTGAAAAAACAGAACCCATATACAATCAAAATATGCAAAAAAAAAAAAAAAATTGTTCATTTATTCTTTGATGGCTTACCCTTTTGTGGAATCTTGAACATCCTCAACAGCATTCAATTCATCACCACCACAAGGAGTAGCTGATTCCTTCCTCGGCAGCACACAGTCTCCGATTCCGGCTTCTTTATCCAACGGTTTCAAATCCTCCTCCTCCATTATCACTGTTATTGCAGCGTCCACCTCTTGTTGTGATTCCAACGGCACACTCTTTTGGTGAAGAAGAAGTTTCAATCTTTTCAAGCTGTTCACTTTCGATTTCACTGTTCTCAACCGTACCTGAACTTTTCTCACCCTCCATTTTCCTCTTCTTTGTACCTACAATCACAAAACGATGAGGTGTTAGGGAGATTTAGATTTTTACTGGAGCGAGCTTTTTTCGAGACAGAGACGCCGATCATTTAATCGATGACTTTCCAATGCACTGAGGATCTCGCCGACCAGCGGTGGTTGTTGTCATCGACGACGACGGTGGAGTATTCTTTGTCTTCTTCGTCTCCGACACTCTCTTCCGTGCTTTCCTTTCCTTCTTCTCGTTTAGAACTGGTTCTCTGCCTTTTGCTCTGATTGTTCATTAGCGATTCTCGATCTCTCTTGCTCCATAACTTCACCGCCTCTTGCAACTCCACCTGACCTTCCTCTGCAACAAAAAGAAACGAAATTCACGTACATACACACACACAAACATGTACATAAATCTGTAGCAATCTCGTATAAAGTACATACCTGGTGAGTCTCGGGAGAAAGTATATGATGTTTCAGGAACTCCAAATCAGCATACAGTTGGTGTTTCTAAGCCCAATAAAAAATTGACACCTGGACTTAAAAAGACACATCAGTATGCTGAGCCATTTAAACTAAAATGACTAAATTATCCCTGAAAGAATTTCAAACACCCGCCATTACTCTCTGCAAAACAAAAACCAAATACTTTTCCTCTTTTCAAAATCAAATCTCATTCTCTCTCTCCCCAGTCCTCACGCCACCATAGTCCCTTCTCTCTCTCAAACCCCAACCCCGATAGCCACTGCCCAGCTATAGCGTCTCCGGCGGCACAACACTACCAAAGATTGCAAGTTCCGACGAGACCAGCCTTTGTCTCATCAGAAAACCTCAAAGTCTTCTTTTTCTAGTAAAACCATCCTACGCCGGAAGCTTTCTTGCTGCTTCCAATACCCAACAGTCATAAGAAGGTTTTTTTTTTTTTTTTTCTCTCTCTCTCATTTCTATTTTTTTACTGTATTTTCACATCTTCTTTGTATGATTTTTGTTCTCAACCAAAATTACAGATTTGAAAAAATAAAAAATAAAGAAACTCCAAATGAATGTTTGTGTAGAAAGGATTTTGTACCTGTTTGATAAAATGTCTCAATGAAGATGGATGCACTCCTTTGTTCTTAAACTATTACCAATCAATGGAATATACAATGTACAGTAATGGGTTAATCTTTTTCTTTTCTTTTTTTAATGTTCTTTTGAATCAGATTAAAGTTTGGGTTTTTTTTTCCCACTTTTTTTTTTCTTGTTATAGATTCATATGTAGTTTTTGGGGATAACAGAAATCGATAGTTTTTGGTGGTAATGAAATATGATAATTACTTGATCAATTTCTATTTTGTTTATGCCAAGGTGCAAAGGTTGCTTATAGTATGGGAGATGATGATTGGATTCTACCATGTGATGGTGTTGCCTTCTAAAATGGTTAGATTTACACGATGATTAAGTTTGATGATACAGTGGTCTTGAAGATGTTTCTCTTTTAACTGTTCTAATTGCATTGTTGATAAGCACAAGTTGTTTGCATATGTTAGTTGTAGCATACCATTAAATTGATCTTTGATGATTTGGATTGAATAATGAATTGTTTTTGTTAAAGACGGTAAAGAAATGGACCAAACTAATGGGTTTTCTTACAAATACTTTATTGTTATTACTTATTAGTTGATGGTTATGATGTTCAGAAGCTTATTATTCTTATTTACTCTTAGTGGTAATTTATCAAATGCTTATGAGAAAGCTTTTTTTTTTTTTTTTCCTACTAATATTTAATACAGAACAGAGACAACAACAACATGGAGGAAGATGATTTAAATTTTGAGATTCACCATGGGGGAAGGTTTAGGAATCTTAATGGGTTAATTCATGTTTAGGAATCTCAATGAGGCAAGGTTAGCCTTGGGCTCTTAAGTTATTTTTATTTTTTAGGGGTATAAATATTTTGATGCTTATGTATATATTGTTTTGTGTGTTATAATGTAGGATACATGATAATAGTTGCTGCTGCAAGTGCTGGAGATTCAAATTCAAAGTATGCAAGCCAACCAAAAGAACAAACCTTGGATGATTTGAGAATGTATAACTAGGCATTAACTATAATCTGTTTATGTAATCCACATACATTTGGAGGTGATAACTTTGGAGCTTTAGGTGATATAGATTGTGTACCTGCAAATAATTCTGTAATTTTTTTTTTCCTTAATATAATTCAACAACTTTAGGTGATAATTCTCACCTATTTATCTTGAATAAAGTTGTATTTTTACAAATTGCATATTTCAGTGATATACATGACTCGTTGCTACATCAATAGCATGGGAATACCTATTTTGTCAAACTTGAAAATGTCATTGCAAAATGAAATACTTATTCTGTCAAAGCTTGAGTACGTTTTTTTTTTCCTAGACATGGTTCTAGAATTTAGATTATATAGTGTGTCATTGTTTGCCTTAATACCTATAATTTAGATTATATAAAATGCAACAGTGTTGTTTTGCTGCCTTAATTAGTGGTGTCGGACCATTGCTGTTGTTTGTCTTTGGTACCCAATGATTATCAAAGATAACATAAAGCTAAATTTTCATTGAACTTCATAAACTCAACAAAAGGTAACATTAATCTACAATTGTCTAGTAAACAAAAAAGCTAACATAAAGATACATTTTTTGATACATCACTATTATTGGCATCAATATTCAAAAGTTGCATCAAGGTAACAGCATATAGGTTGCTTTTGTTTTGCCAGCATACACCAAAACAAACTACAAAAATAGCCATGACCCTATTGATGCCTACTTCAGCTTCTTCACAACAACTTTGTATTTATCCATCATTGATTGATACTTCAGAGCTTCAATTATTCCACTGCTTCATATTTGACATCTTCATCGCTTTAATGAAAAAATCGTACATAGTTGACGACCCTTATAATAATCTAACAAGAAACAAAAAATTAATAATTAGTATAGCCAACAACAATACCGGATTTTTTTTTTCCTTTTTTTTGAATAGGTAACAAAAAACTTCACTGCAACTATGATTAAAAAGTACAAAGAAAAAGACAAAGCAAGCAATGTGCTAAGAACCATAAAGATAGCAAACTAATATATAAGAAAGTATAGCTATCTAGCAAATCTGGTAAGGAATTAAAAGTAAAAAAATTTGAGGTATGGGCAGGTCACTCTTTGTGCTTGCTGCCTCAGTTCAAATTGCCATAAGCACATGTATGTTGAAATGAAGAATAAAATAATAGTTGGGTAAGAAGATGCAGTTATAGATTTGGAATTTAATTTAGTGATTTGTAAATCATGTAGAAAAATTAATTTTTGCAAATCAGTGAGGGGTGTGAAACGAGAGACCTGAGAAAAAATTTAGGAAGAAAAATTACCTGAGAACACACAAAATTCTTTCTCTGCACAATCTAGAATTGAGGGAGTGGCCAAATTCAATGTTTTCAATTTGGGGTAATTTAAGTCTTAGGGTTTTTTGGGACAAGTATGCAGCACAACTTCAAAGTACCTTCATTAGTAAACACAACTAATGCAATACAAAGTATGGGATTGGGGTCAACAACCTTCACACACGAAATTAACTTGTTCAAGACCAAAATTCCAACCATCGTATCAGCAAATAATTAAGTTTTTTTGAAAAAAAATACATTCAACTGTCCCCAAATTGATGGGTGCAAGATTTTGTCAAACAAAGAAAGAAGCTTTATGTTTCAACATATGAAACTATAACAAAAAAAAGTGGAAAAAAACCCCAACTTTAATCTGATTCAAAAGAATTTAAAAAAAAAAAAAGAAAAGAAAAAGAAGATTAACCCATTACTATATATTGTATATTCTATTGATTGATAATAGTTTAAGAAAAAAAATTAGGGCATCCATCTTCATTGAGACATTTTGTCAAACAGGTACAAAATTCCATTCTACACAAACACATTTGGAGTTTCTTTTTTTTTTTTTTCTTTTTTTAATAAATAATTTTGGGAACAAAAAAGCTTACAAAAAAGATGGGAAAATACAGAAAAGAAAAAGAGAGAGAGAGAGAGAGAGAGAGAGAGAGAGAGAGAGAGAGAGAAAAACCTTCTTGTGAATGTCGGGTGTTGGAAGGAGCAAGAAAGATTCTGGCATAGGATAGTTTTGCTAGAAAAAGAAGATTTTGAGGTTTTCTGACGAGACAAAGGTTGGTTTCGTCGGAACTTGCGATGTTCGGTAGTGTTGTGCCACCGGAGACGCTACAGCTGAGCAGTGACTGCTGGGGTTGGGGTTTGAGAGAGAGCAAGGGCTACGGTGGCGTGAGGACTGGGGAGAGAGAGAATGAGATTTGATTTTGAAAAGAGGAAAAGTATTTGGTTTTTGGTTTTGCAGAGAGTAAAGTGGCGGGTGTTTGAAATTTTTTCAAGATAGTTTAGTCATTTTATTTAAATAGCTTAATAAACTGATGTGTCATTTTTTATGCCAGGTGTCAATTTCTTATTGGGCTTAGAAACACCAGCTGTATGCTGATTTGGAATTCCTGAAACATCATATACTTTCTCGAGTCTCGGAGACTTTTGCTTTTGTGACGTCTCGAAGACTATTGACCCTCTGTTTTGTTTTTTTTTTTTTTTTTTTTTTCTTTAAATTTCAAATTTTAAAAAAAAAAAAAAAAAACCAAAACAATGTCGTTTTGGCTCACTTTACAGCTGAACATAATTAGAGCTTAATATAGTACCAAATTGACAACAATTGAAAATTAGAGGATTAAGATAACAAAACTGAAAGTTAGAGGACTGAAATGGAAAAGACTAAAAGTTAGATAGTCAGTTTTGCATTTTTGCCTAAAGTGACCCTCTAACTAGGTGTGATTGGGGATTCTATAATTCTTCTAAAACACCCTTTGATTAGTTTTTGCTAGCTTCACTTGCAATTCTAGGATCAAAATACGTGAAATTCAATTTGGGTTTTGATATAAAATTCATAATCGTTATTTTCTTCCATACTTGCTCGTATCTAGAAACTCTTATCATCGTCAGGTAGTATCCTTACCTTTATTAGTTCCTTGGCGCCACAAGCCCCCTTGTCCTCTTGGGACCCCTGTAATTGCTATAAGGGGACGTCTTCGGCTGGCTCTTTTTGTTTGATCTATTGGTTAACAGCGCACACGAAGCACTGCCTGGCCATTTGCTGATTTCCTATAGTAATACCTTGCTCGATGCAAAATTTGACTTTCACATGCAGGGTGGATGGAACTGCCCCTATTACATGAATCCATGGCCTTCCAAGAATTGCCGTATACGACGAAAATGAGGCGACTATTATGAACGTCACCATTACCTCCTTGCCCTTCATGTTTACGAGAAGTGAAATCTGCCCTTCTAGGATCACCATCTGGCCATCGAACTCCACCAAGGGTGTGTCAAATTTAGTGAGATCCTCGTTTTTCAACCCAAGCCCCATGAATAGGCCATGATACATCACTTCAGCACCACTCCCTTAATCTATCAATACCCTCTTCACTATGAAGCCATTTATCCGGGTGGTGACCACTAAAGCATCGTCGTATGGCTGGATTGTTCCTTCCAGATCATCATCATTGAAGGCAATGGGCTCCTGAGTGAGCTATAACTTCTTCTTAGAGGGTTATTTTTCGGGGCAACCTTCTGCTAGCACCACAGTCAATACCGCTCTCCTTCCAGACACCACAGTACCCCTTGAAACGGCATGGATGACCTCTATCACTCCCAATGGGGGTGGGAAAGGGTTTCTCGAGGCCGATCTCCCTGTCCAACGTCTTGATTAATCTGATCTACCACAAACTCTTTCAAGTACCCTGCTTTCACCAGTTGCTCTAGATGGTCTTTCAGCACCCTGCATTGCTCAGTGGTATGCCCCTTGTCTTTATGGTAAGTAGAGTATATGATTTCTCCTCAAAGGGTCACCCCCCAATCTTATTCAATCATCAAAAGTATGACTCATTTTTTATTCGATCTATAATTCTATGCACCAGCTCTTTGAACGTCACATTCACCTCCTCAACTTGTGCGCCCGGCTCTCGAATTCTCAAATTCCCCCAGGGCCTTGATTAAAAACCCCCTCTGTCGAGGCTCACTCATGATTGGAGCTTTGCTCTTGTTCTGCTGCCGGTCATCCTCTAACCTCTTGTATTCTTCAATACGCCTCATCAGCTGTCTCATATCCTCGGGTGGTCTCCTTGTCAACTAGTCTCGTAGTTCAGAATCCTTGGGCAATCCCAACCGAAAAGTACTCGCTGCGATTTTTTCATTGCCTTTGCCAATTTTGTTATATAGCTCCCAATATCAGTTAGCATAGCTGCGAAGGGTTTCCCCTGCCCCTATTTTCATTGATAGTAATGCATCCACGGGTTGCAGAACTCGGCTGCATGTCATGAACCGAACACCAAAGTCTTGAATTAGCTCGGCAAAACTGTGAATTGAGCCTTTCCTTAATCAGTTGAACCACCTGAAGGCGGTAGGTCCAAGACTCGAGGGAAGTACCTTACATATTAATGCATCATTATGAGTATGCAAGGACATCATTTGAATATAATGGCTTACATGCTCTACCGAGTCTGTTTTTCTGTCATAATAATTGAACGGAGGTCGCGCAAATCTACCCAACATAAAGGCCCATTCAATGTCCCCCGAGAACGGCGAACAAGCAGCTCTGCGTAATGCTTGGCTTGTAGCATCCATAGTAGCATTCCAGGGCCATTACTCCTTTGGGGAAATTGAGTCCATGTCTGCATACTCCCGTGAACAATCCTAGTGTCGATGGGAACCAGATTGGTGGGAGCCTGTTCTATGGCGACCTCCCACGCTGGCCGACGCTTCTTCATGCTTTTTGTGGTCCCTTCTTCGACGCCTACCTCTTTCTTCTAACTCCAAATCCCTTACCAACCTACGCAAACTTTCAAACTCCTCATCCCTTTCATCAAAACGATGATGCCCCGAAGCACCCGATAGTGTCTGATGCGTTTGAAATGACCCTTCTCTAAGGTCAGACCCGCTTTTCCTCCGACTCACGCTGCCTGTCTTCACACCTTTTTTTGCCTTCTTTCACGCCAAGTAGATCCTCGTGAAGATCTTCGAGAACCACTTTTAGCATAACTTCCTAACTAATCTTCAGACATTTTTCCTGCGTGAGTCTCGACAGAACCACAGCTACATAGGAGATTCCTACAGATTGAGCCAATTATGCTCACCCAAAATACAATCAACAGGCTCAATTTATACTTGGGCTCACAACTTATTTGTATTATGGGCTTTTGCTTTCCTACAATGGGTAGTCCTTAGCATGGAGGCCTAGCTACGCCTTTTTGATTCTACAAACCCCTATCTCTCTTTCTCTCCTCTATTCTTTACTTCACCTTGCCAACCCCCCAACCTCTCACCCTATTCTCTTATTTATAAATAGAGGTAAGTGGGGGTGTTATGATTATTTCATGATCTCACTCGTGTGGATAGGGGTCCAATTCTATTGCTTCTAAGTGGAGGTGTCGTTGGGAACAGTGGTAATGGCATTGGAATTGATTCCTGCCACCAAAAGGCTGTTCGATAGCAATACTCCCCAAGGCAATACCGAACCACTGAGACCTTATATCCCCACACAATCATACACCCGACCAAGTGAGAATTGATTGAGAAGGGCCTGCTTTTGACGTTCAGGACATGGTGGCTCCATTATGGTTTTTGGGGTTTAAATTGGGCTTTCATGTGCATCCAGACCGAGGTCATAAGTCCAACGGGGATAGGGTTAGTTGTTGTCTCTCAAGGCCAAGTCCCAAGGCTCGATGAGCCTAGGGCCTTGCATTATATGGTGCCACAAAGCTAGGGTCCAAGTCCCAATGGGCCTAAGGCCCTTCCCCGTACAAAGTCTTATATATGTCTAGGGTTGTGAGAAAAGAAACTCTACAAATACATGTCAGCATGAGCCAAAAATCAGATCTAAAAATTTTGATTTCGTAATTCTTGATAGATACAACTGTCAAGCTATCTATCGAAACCTCGATAGATATATCTGTCAAGATTCATTAATCCTCAATAGATATTATCTATCGGCAACTGTCGAGAATTAGTCCCAGCTTTAATGAACAGCTTTGCTTCACTTGTTTCTTGGTCCAATCTTCATGGCTTTAATACTAGACTTGAACTCTTATTCTTTGAAGTATTAAACACATCCTAGATCTTCCAAATTATAAGTAAAATGCGTTTTATTAAAGGATTAGCTAATTCTATATGACATATGTTCATAACATGTTCCACATATGTCCTAACAAAATCAAAATAGGATTCTAATACAATCCATAAATTTGACAACTACTCAATTAGAGACACAAAGTTTTATAGTTTGCCAAGGTAGGAAACTGCAATATCAGCCATGGATGTTCATGGGTTGAGTTGGTTCAGGTTTTGATGTCACCCACAACTTAAACTGTCATTTTCACCTGGGAACTTCCCACCCACTATTGATCAATCAATCCATTGTTACTACTAACTAACCTCCAAATTTACAATTGAGCTTGGTTGGATATTACATTGAGCTTGCTTAAGGTGGTGGCAAGTATGACAATCTTAAACGAGTGATTATCAAAGTTGTGCAACCAAAGAATCAGATCAAAAAGGAAGGAAAGAAACGAAGCAAAAGAAGAAAGAAGAAAAGAAATGAAGTCTAAGCTAAACGACAGTACTGTAGTTAGTTGTTGTAGTACTATAGACTAAAACTACTTGTAGCTTAGTAGTGTATTTAAGTAGGATGCGTTCACACATGTAATAACTAACCTACACATGTGTTGTAACTGATCCCGTGTAAGTTGGGATATTTTGTTTATGATCAGTTTTGTATATAGACTCAATTACCTGTACAGATTCATTCACCTAGTTGAATATCAGTTTTCTTCAACTCCAATTCTCTCTCTCTCTCTCTCTCTCTCTCTCTCTCTCTCTCTCTCTCTCTCTCTCTCTCTCTCTCAAGATTCTTTGTGCTTTCTTATATATGCTTAAAGTAATGATTAATTTTGTGAATGTTGGACTTATGATAGTGGTAGCTATGATTGGTTGATGAGTGACGAATCTTTGATGGTGGTGGATAAAGTGGATTGATTGTGATGGTGGTTGGGATAACCTATTCAATAAATTTGAAAGTTAGGGATGAATTTAAGAACTTTTTTTTTCTAATTCAATAGATATAATAAAGAGAGAGAGATTTAAATCTTGAATGTTTCTATTGGAAATTCAATAGGTACCTTTTGAGCTACAAATTTGTTAGCAACATATTGAAAAACTTCTATGTTATTAGGGAAATGTAGTAATATGTTAAAGTGCATTGAATAAATGTAACGTTGAGAGGGACTAATCCAAAAGTGACCGGCCATTGATTCAAGCTTTAATTAATCTTTCATCTTAGTTCTCTCAAACTCAATACGCCAAACAGTGCTTGCCCAAATATTATTTACCTTTGTGCCACTGGAGGACTACATAGTCCTCTGACTTGTCTAGATGGCATTTTCTGGTCCGTTGGGTGTAAATAGGTCTATACACTTGATTTAGGGACTAAAAGTGGTAAAATTAAAATATAGGGACTAAAATTAAAAAAAAAAAAAGTCAAAATGTAGAGAATAAAAGTGCATTTACGCCAAATAAAAGACTAGTTTACTCTAATCCATGAACTCTTAGAACATATAGAGGAATGTAATTTATTTTGTTAATGTGAGTGTTCAAAACTCTTAGAATACACTAAATTAATATTTTAGGTGTGTATAATCTTCTGCTCCACGTAATGCGGAATAATGTGCAATAGGGATATATAAAGTCTATCATCATCATAGGAGAGAAATGTTAAATATTTTCATTTTAAGAGTATCCACATCAGTGGATGCAAAATCATGTAAAATAGAAACACAGACCACTTTTACACATTTTGCCTAAAAAATGCTCCACATCAGTGCTTCTAAATGGGTGTAAAAATTTGTATATCCCTACACGAGCTACAGTAACCATGTAAACATACACGGTTACTGTAGCTCGTCCATTTATTATTTTATTAATATCACGTTCACACCTTTTTTTCTCTCTCTTTTCCGTACTCTACAAACTTAGTAACTTCTCTCCTCATCTTATTCTTTTTCCTCAGATGCACACAAACATACTCACACACAAACACATCCACATAGACAAATTAACATAGAGAATCAACACAGAGATACACTTGCTCAAAAAAAAAAAAAAACACAGAGATACACAAACACAGATCGGTGCTTGTGGAACTATTGGTGCTTAACTGGATCGAAGCTCGTGAGTCTTGCCTGATCGAAGCTAGGGAGATCTTGGATCTGATCGGTGCTTGTGGATCGGAGCTATGAAGATCAGTGCTTGTTAGGTCTTGCCTGATCGGAGCTGTGGATCGGTGTTTGTGACCGAGATGATGTGGGTTAGACCGAGAGGGAGAGTTGATCTGAAAAATGGGTAGAGCTGGATAGAGAGATGGGTATAAAGAGAGAGCAACAAATCAGGAAAAATGGAGAGAGAGAGAGAGAGAGAGAGAGAGAGAGAGAGAGAGAGAGCGTGTGTATGTAAAGGGGTAGAGAGAAATAATAAAAAATTTGATAAAATTGATTATTTAATTAAAATAGATGATAAAATAGATGAATTAATGTGGATGTTTTGTAAAAATAGATATGTAAAAAAAAAAATTTAATGTAAAAATAGATATATAAAATAAACGAACTGATATGATTGCTTTAACTGCGTGAGATTGTGTCCCATGTGAGGGAGATTTTACATTTATCTGTTACACAAAATAAAATCGTCCCATAAACGTCAAATAGCACCTGACAAAGACGCAGAATATTATTAGGGAATATTAGCCATTTGTAGATGTTAAACTAGCTGGTCTTTCTCTTTAGCAATTAGTTAACATGAATCGCGATGTCAAAATACCATAGACCGAGCACGAAAAAGTGTGGCGAAGATTACTGGGAATATTCTATTCACGACTACGCATTGGTAAAGCTAGTTACTGGGGTAATCACACAATTGAATTTCAGAGAACTATGATGAAAGATGAATTAAAGCTTGAATGGTCAGTCACTTTTGAGATTGGTCCCTCAACCAAGCCAAAGCTACAAGAATTAGGTGGTCAAACAGTCACGGAAAGGAAAAAGTATACAAGAAATTCCTCCTTTTTTTTTTAAGGCAAGTTGGGTGGGTGGGGATAATAAGCCTTGTATTTGAAAGGGTGGAGTCATATTGACTTGGTATTAAAACCCAATTTAAGTCACTATTTGCTGAAGGATACAACGCGAACGCGCGTCCAAAACTAAACACGTGCTCAAACTTCATATCAAGCAATTTGCCATATTCTAAAATAAATAAATACAAAAGACACCAATTTGGCTTTGTACTCCTTGATAATTGCGGGATAGCGTTGGGTGCGTGGGACCTAACAAATAGTGCCAAGATCAATTCAAATTAAGACGTGAGCTTGAGCTTGTGCCTACTTCATAGTTTATAATTTATATTTACTTGATACCCATCTTATAACCCACTTATCTTTTTATATTTATTTATTTATTTATTTTTGAGAATAGCCCGTAGATTCTTTGTAGTGCAGTAAATATCTCCTCTAAAAGCTAAACCTACTAGCCGCATATATGATAGGTAGAAGAGATGAGGTTTTCTTGTCATGTCATTTCGTGAGAAAGAGTCTAGGATGTGTTTGGGGGTGTTCTTACGGTGACAATTTCTTCTAGAATTCTTGTGATCCTTCTTTGCGTTTGTGTGTTTTTTTTAATCATTCACTTTTATAGGTTTCAATCCTAGGCTCTGCTATAATTATTTTTCTTGACCAATTATATTCAAAGAAAGAAGCTCAGTAGCTTCCGATGAAATTTACATTGCTGTACTTGAACGTATCGTCGGCATGACTGACATGGGCGACACAAACTCTGACCAAATTCACTGGCAAAATACTGTTAAAGGGTCTTTCCTTGAAATTATCTCTTGCTTGCTCTGGTTAGATCAGCGTGGCCGATGCCGATGCCGTACCGGTACTGGCTAAATCGGCCGATACATACCGTATCGGCCAGTACATCAGTACCGGTACACTCCTATTTTGTATCGAAAAAAATATCGGCCGTGTACCGAACATACCGGCAAATTCCGACTATACCGGTCGCGTACCGGCCGCAACGGACCGAAACACAAAATGCTGTGTTTTTTTTTTTTTTTTTTTTTTTTTTTTTTTTGTAATTGTAGCAGTTTTTGTCTCTAAAATAATCAATAATGAAAGTATTTTGTAGATAATTTCATTATTTCACCTAACCTTTGATCTTTCCAATTTTTTTTTTACTTAATTTGGATTTGGTGTGTGCATATATATTTATAAAATAGCGGTAAACCCGAAACGGTACACCGATATTGACCGGTATCCAAAATATATCGTATCGGTGGCCAAACTGGTACAGCTTCCGGTATGGTATTGACTTCCTTGGTTTAGATACTATTTATTGGTTGGAAATTAAAAAATTGTTATTAAAAATATTAGTAAAATAATTTTTAAATATAAATAGTATTATGTAAAACCCAGTATAATATATATTGCCCATTTGGATCCAACTTAATTTACGGCTGCATCTTACCTTGCGCGTTTTCTCCCTTTTTTTTTTTTTTTTTTTAAGTCAGTTGTTAACTTTTCTCCCGTAAACAGTGCATCCGTGCACTGTTTACAGATTTACAAACTTCACTTTTCAGTAATTTTTTTATTAAAAATGGGTCCTACGATACTATTCACACATTTAAAAATTATTTTGCTACAGTATTTTCAGTTTTCAGTAATAAGTTCTATCCAAACGGACCTATAATCTACGTTTAAAGTAGAATTGGCTGACAAGTGCACAGTCGCTGTGAGACTTACCTTTTAAACGCCAAACACAAACATGGGGAAACGCTTTTCACTTAATTGGGAAGAAGAGGGACTGTGGTAGAGAATTTCCCCGAAAAATTGAAGGAACTTCAATCTAATTAGTAACATGTTTCCGGGAAAAAAATGGAAAAGCCTGATGAAAATTGAAAACATTTCCATGATTGCTCGGACCATTCAGTTCACTAACTTATTGTGATAGATTCTCTTGTACACTTTGTAATCACCTAAGGATGGAGACAACTTCTCATGTAGGCTGCTTCTCGTACACTGTAGCTATCTCCTTCCCCACCCTTTCTTTGAAAAAACAAAGTACCTATTTCAATGTTTTTATCAATGTTTGCTTCATTGTTTGAGATAGCTAAAATTTATATTTTGAAAAAGAGAGGGAGAGAGAGTACAAGCTCACTTAACTGCTCTTTATCATAACATAGAATTTCGATTTATGATATTTGTTTGCTCTCCATCATTAGGCCCAGACACTAAGTAATTGTTAGTGTATGCGGGGTTTGAATCCTATATTTTTTTATTCAATGACAATGAAATTTACTAATTGAATTGATTAGAACATACAATCCAACTTATAACTTATGCTAAACATGTTAGTACAAACTAATTTTTGGATAAATATAAGGACAAAATTTAGTTACAAAATTGCTCTTTATCATAACATAGAATTTCGATTTATAATATTTGTTTACTATTTATCATCAGGCCTAGACACTAAGTAATTGTAATAAAGTTTACCAATTGAGCTGATTAGAACATACAATCCAACTTATAACTTATGCTAAACATGTTAGTACACACTTATTTTTGGATAAATATAAGGACAAAGTTTAGTTACAAAATTGGTTGTAGTTTTAGGCTACAACCTTACTCAATATATTTTTATTGGAGGTGAATTTTGACAAATCCACCATTAGATTACATCTTTTTCTTATATCCTTCATACTTGCAAAATTTCTAAAAGAATTAAAGATCAATACTTATGTCATCAACAAATTTTTTAAATTGCAAGTTTTTATAGTTTAAAATTATGCATAAAATATAAACTTATAGATTATAGAGTAAATAATATCCGATTAACACAAAATTTGGCATATGTATTATGAGCGTAAAGAACATGCAATTCAACAGTTAGATTTTCAAAATATATAATTGATGATGCTGAAATCGTTAGTCTAAGTGATCGTCCAGGAATAGAGTTAACCAAGTTCATCCAAAGCCCTACAGGAATGTGAAATCAAAGAACACCGGTGTGGTGCCGGCCACGAAACCTCTGATGGTAAAGTTAGGTAATTGAGAGAGTGAAAGAAATGCTTAGCACCAAAGTGTTATAGTTCCTGAGTTAGATTTTTTGTACCTTCTCTAGTTAGAGATTTTGGTATATATACCTATTTTCTTCTCCTAGCCATTGGAGGTGTATTGATGGTGGCCTTCAATGTGTTATTTGTAATGCTTGTGTGAGGTGTTAATGGTGAGGTTTTAGTCTCTCCAACGAGAAAGAGACTCATTATTGTCTGTGCAACGCTTTGCTATTGATTACGAGTGAATGGTCCTTTCTTCGTTAGGTGGAAGTATTCATGGACGAGGACTAGGGTTGCCTTCATCCATAGCTCCTCTCTCTAGACGAGGATATAGTTTGAGCCTATTAATAATAATATTTATTTTATTGAGTAAGGTCGTAACCTTAGGTTATAATCAATTGTGTAGTTAAACTTTGTACTAAATAGATGTGTATTAACCTTCTCAAAAAAAAAAAAGGATGTGTATTAAGAGCGCAAAGAACATGCAATTCAATAATTAGATTTTCAAAATATGTTATAATATTTATTTTATTGAGTAAAATTGTAATTTTATATTACAATCAATTTTATGGCTAAACTTTGTACTAAATAGTATATTAAATTTTTTGGGATAGAATGAAATGTGTATATTTTTTTTTTCATTTTTTTATAAAGAAAAAATATGACCATATCTGGTAACAATAGCACCCTGTGATTGGACAGGGCAAATCTCCAAAGAATCTAAGCTAGAGGGACTAGTCCTTACAAAGGTGGGATAAAAAAAAAAAGATAAGAGAGATCCAGTACCTCGCACATTCATCCCATGTGCAAACACGCTTTATAAAATTTATATCTTTTTGGATCAATCCCACTATAAAATTAAAATCAAGAGGCCAATGTTCCAATCAAGTAAAAAAAAAAAAAAAACAGTGGGAATATGCATATTTGCATTATGACAAAATACAAGCCAAATTGAAAAGTTCTACATTTCTTCCCGTTGACTGGACTTTCAACTTTGCACGCGGTATAACGACGAAGATATGACAGACACAGGTTGGGAGAGAAATCTTCGTGTGTCCCACATGACTAATTTGCCGTATCGGTTACTTCCTCGAAGGTGGAATGTGAACGCCACCCTTTTAGCTTTGAAAAGCTAAAGCGAAAAAGTTTTTAACGGTGTCTTCAATTTGGAAGTTGAAAACCACCAACAATTGGGAAATTTGTGTAATCTATATCATAATTTACAATGCCCCCACCATATGATCCAAATTAGTATTAAGATTAGTGAATAAACTAATTTCGAATCAGAATGTTGGAGTGCATGATTTAATAGATTATGATAAATATTACAAATAATCTTATAGTTCTTTTGAAAAAATAAAATAAAATTAGTGAGTAAAAAACAACATTAAAAACAAATCTGAAATTGAAGTATTTATTGTATTATAAACTAGAGTATATGTCATAAATGCTAAGTTCTTTTATTATTATTATTATTATTATTATTATTATCCTTATTTAGGAGAAGGATGATTCGAATCCCTTCCCCCCTTCCCTCTCTCACCTATTGTTTTAATTATTTTTTTGATACACCTATTGTTTTAATTATTGAATCATAATAAATTGTGTAAATGACCTAAATAAAAGTGTAGAATGTTATAATAGGGTAAAATATGTAATTAATAACACGCTTGGAGAGAGGAAATGAAAAATTATACTACATATCGGATATACTTTCTCAAGGGAAATGAAGGTAATGAAATGCATTTTTAAGGGCTATTCATATATGAAAAAGTTTACCATCAAATTGGTTAAGAGGAAAATTCCTGCAAGTCACTATGTGGTGATTAATAAGACTATCCACATGTATTTTTAATCCCATGACTTATTTAGGAATCATGTAACTTGTTTAAATTATACATATGAATGATTTTATAAGTCACGCATACAATAAATTGGAGAAGATTCCACCGGTCCAATTTGGAGGAAAACCTTGTTCTTTCATATATCCTCTTGTTTGCTTTTTTTTGGGGTCCAATCATGCCTATTGCATGGTTATTTAGCACGAACAAATTGAGTAAATACAAAAGATCGTTCATTCTTTCTATTCCTTCAAATGCATTCTTTCTCCCTAAAAGGAACATTCTTATTTCCTCCCAAAAAAAGAAAAAGGTTCATTTCTCTAATAAACAGATATAAAATATTAATTTTATCCCATAAAAAATTTAATAAAAGTTATTAGTATAATATATTACATAATAAACTTTTATAGCTTGCATTTGACATCAGCTTATAAATTTAACTTTTAGCTTTTATGTATAATTTTTTAAAATCTCATTTTTTTTCCATATTTTCTCATTTTATCAAATTTTTTCAAAGTATAGGTATTTTTGGCACACTTTGAACAAAATTTTATCATAAAAAAAAAAAAAAACTGTTCTCAAACAGACATACATTTCTCATTTCTTCTAAACTTTTGCCAAGATTTTTATAACTTAACTAGTAACTTACTTATGGTATTTTCAATGCTTGTATCCAAGGGTTTAAATATTCCCTACCCATCTAATTATCCAAATCCAAACAAAAATAAAAATAAAAATAAGAATCTTCATAAACTTATGATATAAGTATTAACAAGAGTCTTGGCGAAAAAAGAAAAAAAAGAAAAAAAATAGGTTAAAAAATGTTTTCCTTTTAGACTGCTGCCACCCTGCCCGCACATGAGTTTCATGACCATTCACTTATGTCTTGACTTTGTTGACTCACGGTCAACGAACTGTTTCTTCCCTACTGATCTATATTTTAGTATTAAATTTTTTTTTTTTGGATAAAAATATTTTAGTATAAATAGGTGGTTCTTTCAGAACCTCAAGTGCATAAAACTTCTCTTTCTAGCTTATTCTGTAATATTCTTCTTTCACTTAGCTTTGTTCTGCAATCCTTTTCTAAGAGTTCTTTGCATCTCCCAGTACTTTTAGCCAAAATGAAGGTCAGAAAAATTCAGAATCTCACTTTGCTCCAAGCTTTTCTCTTTCTTTTCACTCACAAGCATATAAACCACTCTTGATTACTCTATTGGGTTTCCTATAATTTTGTTTCCTTTGTCTTTATTTTAGAGATTTGAAGTCTAACCTTTTGATGGGTCTGGTCCTAATTTTCGTTTTAATTAAGGTTTTGACATTAATTTTAATAGATTCTTATCATGTTTTTGTGACAGAAAGTAATTTTGAAATTGGGAGTAGATGACACTAACAAATCAAAGCAGAAGGCCATGAAGGCAGTCTCTGGACTTTCAGGTATAGAAATTTACCTTCTTGTAACTCTACTGTAAGTGTAACCACTTGTTTGGCTATTGAGAAAGTGAATAAAAGGAAAAAAGGCTTTTTTTTTTTTTTTTTTTTAATCTTTTATGAAAAATAGAAGTTCAAATTTCATTTGTTTCCCACTTTACCCCATCTCAAAGCGACTTTTATTTGATTTAAGAAGTAAAACCCAGATCTTAAACCATGAAAAGCTGACAAATTTGAATGTCTTTTGTATTATAATTTGATAGGGGTTGATTCAATCTCCATGGACATGAAGGACAAGAAGTTGACCGTGACCGGTGACATAGATCCAGTTGATGTAGTGAACAAGTTGAGGAAGCTTTGCTACACAGAGATAGTCTCTGTTGGACCAGCAAAAGAAGAGAAAAAGAAAGAAGAACCTAAGAAAGAAGAGCCAAAGAAGGATGACAAAAAGAAAGATTCTACGGAGGAACAGAAGGCCTATCCTGTCCCTGTGCTCTATAGTCCTTACATGCCATACTATGTTAGAAGCGTAGAGGAGGATCCGAATGCTTGTGTGATTTGCTAGATCTTATAATAATTAGATTAAAACATAAATAACCAAAAGAAAAAAAGAAGAAGAAGAAGAAGAAGAAGAAATAATCGTCGGTAATGATGAATTATGTCTTTTTTGACTGCACGGTTGGTAGTTGGAAGAGAGGTCCTTATGTACAGTAGCTGAATGTGGGTTGAGTTTATCTTTTCCTGTATTGTTGGTGTTGTTTTGGAAACTGGAATGTTATATATTTTTAAATCAGCGGATTTGATTTGACATCGATCAATGGAAAATGTTTTCAATACTGTTATAGAGTATAGTTAAATTTTCTGTTTGGGTGATAAAAACAAGAAATTGGTGATCCATGGAAAAGCATTTTCTATTTCACGAAAGAATGTGCTCTCAACTCAAGTGTCAATTGAAGTTGATATTCCAATAATTAATTCAATCAAGAGTTGAACTCTGACGAAATCAGTTTTGCACAATGCTCCATTAACATTGTGTACGCATGCATGTTTGCTTGCTGAAGATTATGGTGCTTGTTGAAACTATTAATGCTTGTCAATGTTTTCCATATGGCTTCAATGTTGTTCTATTTGCTCTTGGAATTTTCAAACTAGGATTCACATTTAAACAGATGGAAGCTAGGCTATAATTACCCAAATTCCCTGCATCCCCTAGCAGCTAACAAAGTCATTAAGATTTGGACAATCTTGTGCAGAACATGACCTATAATAAATTTCGGTCATACTTTAAAAAAAAAAAAAATGGAAATGGTCATAAATGCATGTTTCAATACATAGGGAAACTAGGAATGCACTAGTTATTTTCACTAGCTTGCTAGTACATAATGGTTTGGATTGAGAGATCATGTCAAGTTTGGTCGGCCTACAAGGGCGGTACTACATATGTTTCAAACTTTACCCTACATATGTTTCTTCGTTTTTATGTACGCTACTACTTTTTATTTATTTATTTACTTTCCATTATTATTACGATTACTTTCACCTTAAATCTAGAAATTTTAGTTTCGTCAAAATAAACTAGAATTATGCTAGCAACGCAACAAATTGAAATAACGTTCACACAACAGTTAAGGTGTCAGTATTTTATAAATTAAAATAAAATAATAAAAATATTAAACTAAGATCCACTATAGTTAAAAATAAAAATATTGTAAAAATAGTGTGAGATTTTGTTATGTTCATCAAATATCTTAATAATCTGCATGCATCACTTCTCCCTTTCATGCTAATATGAAATTGGAGCAAAGTGAAAAGATAAAATATGGATTCAGTTAAATGTGCTCTCAGAGTACATATCAAGCAATTTATTTTTAAAAATTGAAAAAATTGTCAACATTTTTTTAATACTCAAAAAAATATTTTTAAAAATGATGACTTAATTAGTAAAATCCAAATATGATTTGGGCATAGAAAATCACAACGATCTCTTTCTCAACGACTTTGAAAGTTCTTTTAAGAAAGTGACTTCAGCATTAAGGGCTGCATAGCAACGTTGCTTGAATGGGTTGGATAGATGGGCGCGTGGATCACCACGTAGGCATGTACCAGATTCGATTTATTAGTATAACACTATAAACCTTATCAACAAGTCTTAGGACACATCGCAACTCGCAAGGCGTAAAACATTGGATTTGAGTGGCAAAAAGGTGGTCCTTGCGTCACACAAAAAAATCTTACAAAAAGTTTTTTTTTTTTTTTTAGAAAGATTACAAAAAAGTTTTTGAGGTTGGATTTTAGCTTAAAAGCCGAAATATACTGCATGTTTAATAAATAAAAAGCTTAAAATAAAAATAAAAATACCAAAAGAAATTGAAGCTTTTATAATTTCCCTTGAGAGTTTTAATAAAAAGTTTCAATTGGAAATATTATTAAAAGTTATCAGAAGTTTTTAGTAATCCAATTCCATATCAAAAAATAATGTAATAATTTTAATCAATTAGAATTAATGAATTTTAGAAAGAAAATTTTAACGCCTTCAGCATTCTGATTCACACACTCTATTTTAAAAAAAAATACAAGGACAAAATTTAAAAAAATTGGTTGTAACCTAGAGGTATAACCTTACTCAATATCTTTTTATAGGAGATGAATTTTGATAAATCTACCATTGTATTACATTTTTTTTCTTATATCCTCTGTGCTTATAAAATTTCTAGAAAATCATAGATTAATAACTATATCATTAATAAATTGTTTAAATTACAAGTTTTTCTAGTTTAAATTATGTATAAAATATAATCTTATAAATTATATAATAAATAATATTTGATGGATACAAAATTTGACAAGCATATTAAAAGCGTAAAGAATTGAAATCTAACGGATAGATTTTTGAAATATATAGTAATGTCTATGATATTAAGTAAGGTTATAGGCTTATGTTACAACCAATTTTGTAGCTAAACTATGTTTAAAATATAATTTGATTAAAAAAGAAAAGGAAAAAAAGGGCAACATTTATATTTATATTAGAGGCTATAGCACAAATGGGCTATAATGTTACAATGACTTTGGCTATATACAAGCAAATTATCTCAGGAAAGCCAACTATACATACAATTGGTGGAATTTGCAACTAAAGGAAAATAAAGTCCTTGAAAGATTTGGTTATTTATCAAAAAAAAAAAAAAAAGGAAAACTTTTAGCATTTATTTATAAATATTTATTATAAGAAGTGAGGAATGGAGATTTTGATCTCTAATTTTTCTTGTAAAGGAGGGTAGACAATATTAATGAATTAAAAGTTTCTTGATTTTTTTTTAATGAATGAATGAATTAAAAGTTTCTTGAATTCAAACTTATTTAAAGTGAAATAAAAATCAATCATAGAGCTAGGGATAACATATATTTTTAAGGGCATCCTCGCACTCTGACAGTTCTCAAGGTTTTAAGACAAACTACCCCAATAGATTCATCAATTGCATATGATTTTTGAGATTGGCATTTGAGAGAGAGAGAGAGAGAGAGAGAGAGAGAGAGAGAGACTATCACATGCTTAAAATAATAAAATATTTAAGTTTTGGTTGTACGGAACTGCTCCATCACCAATAAAAATATGTCTCCATCGGAGTTCAAATAATTGGAAATTTGATCTCTATAGCTATCTCATGAATATTCCATGTCGTCATATTAGTATTTAACAACCTGACAGTGCAAATGGACGATAAACATACTTTTGGAAGTTTTTTCTTGGCATGATCCATATTGATCGTCTTCATTTTGATTCTCAAAGACCCAAAAAGAAGAAGAAGAAGAAAACAACAACACCAAAGAAGAGAGAGAGAGAATCCAATTCGGTTAGAATTAGAAATTTAGAAAAGAGGACAAAAATCGTTAGAGATTAAAATTCAGGTTATTAATTGGATGTTGGTGCAACACCGTAATAATGGAAATAATATAAAGAAAAACTGAATAATACTTCTGAATATTATTAATTTAAAGAAAAAAATTACATGACACTATTTAGATAGTAACCGGTGCAGACCTTTTCTAACTTGTCTCTTTCAGGATACAACAGCCCAATAAATGTCGTATTATTAGAATAACCTCTGCACAAAATGTTTAAGCCCAAAACTTCACCAGAAATAACACTCTTCCTTACCAAGAATATCTCTATTTTTAAGTGTATAATAATTTTGATTTATTTCCATTTTTTACACCTCTTCTCTTCACCTCCTCCTTACGTATGTATCTAACCCAATATTTGAGTCAATTCATATTATCCTATTAATTACCACAACTAAAAAAAAATAAACTAGTCTCTCTCATTTTCAATATGAGATTAAATATCTTCGCTAACTTTTGATCTTTCATATTAACTCCTACATCTTTATATTTATGCTAGAATGTAAATCAATTTCAATTATATAATATTAAAATGCTCCTACATTGAAAAAATAACTAAATAAATAATAGCAAGCCAAATCAGGTTAGGATAAGCTCAAATTGCAGATAGGATCAACCCACATTAATACAACTACTCCATTCATAATTTTTAATCATATATTGTAAAAGGATGTATTGATTACAACTTACTAAATTATTACACTTAAAATAACATATAATTTAGTGCCTATTGGTTAATTTTTCAGGAAAAGTCCATTCCATCAAAAATTTGGTAAAATAGTAAACTCCGTTTGTCTCAATGAAAAACTATGTATGAAGACATTATTCTGCATTTTTCAATGAGTCAAAGAACAATTATTTTTGATAAACATTTTGTATGGCTTAGTTTTTAGAAATTATTTTTCATCAAATTAAATTTTTGGGAAAATAAGTTTATCTCATGGTAAGTTAAATAAGAGAAGTTAAGAGATATTTTTCAACACATTTAAGATTGCTATCAGACATAAGAAAATGAAATAATTTTATAACAAATATATTTTTTGAATGACTCAATTTCTAAAAAACTTAATGTCAAAACAAATAAAACGTAAATGAAAGCTAAAAATAACATAGACACAAATATTTTTTTTAACTTAATAATTTATTAAGGTAATAAACTATAATTAGACTAACTTTACTTTCATATAATAAACTTAATATTGACATTGATATTTATGAAGCACCAATAATAAAATGTCACATCTGAGCATGGGATTGAAGTATTAAACTAGAACAGCGTTACTTTTTTTTTTTTTTTTGGCTGAATTAAAACAGCGTTACTTTGCTGGTCAGTAAGTTCACTATAATATGTTGGTAACCAAGACACAAAAAAACAGCTACACCGCTAGATAAAGAATGAATATATGTTATTGTCGTGATCGCTGTTGTCGCCACCTTTCTTTGTCATGATCCTCTTTCTTTCAAAAAAAGTTGAATTTAATGTGCAACGTAGAAATATATATTCTGCTTTCTTTCTTTTTCTTATTTTAATTTGTGGAGGGGGGAGAGTGACGTGCTAAAGCCAGTACTCATTTGGTCAAAAATGGTGAGCCCAAATTCGGATTAGGATGTGGTGTGCAATTTACCTTCCTCTCTCTCTCTCACAATTTTTTTTTTACATTTTACTATTTACATTTTTACTTTTATTAATTTTTATCTTAACTTTTTTAATCAATAATTAAGATTAAAAATTATTTTTTACAACTATCAATTTTAACCATTGATTATTTCTTAAAAAAAAATTATTGACCATTGATAATAATTACATCAAAATATTCTAGATATTGCCCCTGATCTCAACCTCCCAAATTCTATCATTAATAGCTTTAAGGTATTGCACCTTATCTCCATTCTCCAAATTCTATCATTAGTAGCTAAAAAGTCTGTGTGAAAAAGACTCGAGAATCACAGTTTCCCTGACATCTATGTAGGATGTAGCAACGACTTGATGGAAGCTAACTTTGACATTCAAAACGAAGCGTGTGTGAACTGCAAACGTAGAGAGAAAATTTTGTAAATGATAATCATTACTCTTTGAAGCAATTCTGTTGAGACTGAATTATTGCTTGACTAAATATCATAAGGTCATGGGTGTCGTCATTGTGTGACGATCGAAGAATTGCAAACCACATGGATTTATATTTATTATTATTATTTTCTTGATCAGTTCAAGTTACACTTAGTGTAATTTTAAATAATATTAATTATTATTACACTATTCAATATTTTTTAACTAGATGTAAATTTTGATAAATTTATCGTTAAATTATATTATCTTTGTATATTCTCCATATTTACAAAATTTAAAAATAATAAAAGATTTTACAGATAGTTCAAGTTTAAATTCAATCAATTGTTTATAATGTTATTTCACTTGATCAAAGATTTTCTTATCATCCAGTCATATTATTAATCAATTGTTTAAATTCAAGTTTTTACAAATAATGTACGTTAAGAACATGTAATTTAACAATTAAATTTTCAAAATATGAATTTAATAATAAGTTATTAAGTGGTGTAACATTATTTAGAGTTATACTACGTGTAACTTGAACACAACCTTATATTTTGATTGGATCATATGATTTCCATTGGTTCTATACTCTAGACATAGAATCTCTTCACCCTAGAAACTTGCCAAAGGTTTTTTTTTTTTATTGAGTTGTGAATGATATAGGTATATGTGAGGTAATACTTTATTTGATTATAAGCATATTGTGAAAATGATTGTGTTAGTATAGAAATATTTGTAAAAATATGGCTCCTTTATATTTTATTAAGTAGAAAGTTTGGTTACAAACTTGGTTACAATCTAAAACTTTAAATTCTACTAAAAAAAATTAACATGACTAAATATTTTAAAAATCTAAATGTTGAATTACATGTTCTTTATGTTTTTAACGCAGATGTTAAATTTCGTGTTAATAAAATGTTATTTACTATTTGATTCATACACTTATTTTTTTATGTATAATTTTAGACTATAAACAACTTGACATTTAAGCATTTGATTAGAGACATAATTATTGTGATCTTTGATTTTCTAGAAATTTTACAAGCATAGAGAATAAAAGAAGAAAATGTAATTAAAAAGTAGATTTGTCAAAATTCATATTCAATAAAAAGATATTAAGTGGAGTTATAATTATTGTTTACAATCAAGTTTATAGTCAAATTTTATCATTTTATTAATATATTAATTAGTTTGAGTAATGCTATAGTCACAAACTATTTTATAATATTAAACTATTTTACAATGTTTTTTCAAACTGTTGATGTGTCAAATTTTTTATTGTTTTCTTTTAGATTTATTATTAATATCACATTTTTATTTACCAATAACATTTCATCACATCAATAATTTGTAAATTTTGTTTTAAAAAATAGTTGTAACTCCAACATAACTCATATTAATAATTGTTGAGCCTGTTTATCAATCAAAAGTATTAATAAGAAACTTTTCTTTTTTTGGGAATTATTGTGAGACCTGTTATGTTACCGCTAATATGCCGCTAATATGAAACATTTGGAAAATATGGCCCTTTGATTGTCAAGCCCATCCATCAATCAAAAATATTAATAAGAAATTTCTCTCTCTTTGATGTCATTATTAGACTCCGTCATGCTATTGATTATGCACAGGACCGTTTAAAACTTGACCATCGTACTAACTCACATTTTTAGTACATTAAAGTATAAGTGCTTGTAAAGTGTGAAGGACAAAAATTATACTTCAAGTATTTAAGAGAGAGTTTTACAAATATATACACTTAAATTAAGTTAGAGTGAAATTTCTATCTTGTATATAAAAAAAAAATTATCCACAATTAATAAACTAAGGTTTCTAACTGTAACTTAAAATAATAATAATATATAATTAAACAAATAGCCATGTCATAAAATATGGGAAATATATAAATGGTGAGAAATTCATACAAGTTTCATTAGTTCAAATTAATTTTTTAAAGTGTTTTAAAAATTCTGCATTAAAAATTAATATGAGAAAAAAAAAAAAAAAGACATGTATTGATTTAACACAAATTTCTATGAAAAAAAAAATAGAGACTAACAGCATGATTATATGTGTTTAATTTATTATATTCCAATTTAATGCCATATTGATGTCATCTTAATATATATAATCTTAGAAAACATTATCGAAAACAAAACTAATTTATATATATTAATGCCATCTTAATTTAACTGTAATTTCAAGCAAAATTCGTCATATTCTCATTATTATGTGATAAAGTTCAACCCTCCCTAAACTTTGAAAGCAACCAAGGACCAAGGTACCTCTTGAAGTATTAAAAATTAGCAAGTTACACTATGTCAATACTAAATTCAATTATTTTTAAGTCAAATAAATCAAAGCCGCTAATTAAAAAAATCCCTGAAACCTTTACAACACAACCATGCCTATCTTCAAAACCCCTATTCAAAAAGAATTCCATGATTAATTCAACCTTTCTACGGAACCCAATTATGACCATTACTCAATAATTTGACATCATTAAAAACACTAACATCCATGTTTTTGACCTTCGTCCCTCCCTTCCATCCCCTTTCTTCGAACTCACCTCCTTCAAAATTGCTAATGGCGATTATGGCGTATATTGCCTTTTATGGTCCTAAGTCCCATGATGCCCATTCAGATAAAAAAAAAAAAAAAAAATGTCCCATGTTGCCCTTTATGGCTTTATTCCTTCTCCAAAATATTAATCATTGCTCAAATTATATAAAAATCTTAATATAGATGAAAGGAAAAAAAAATCATGATTATTATTAAAAATATGATATAACACATATTAATAAGCAATTTTAATGTCAACAAGAGTATACAAAATTAGTTAAATTAAAAAGTTTTTTTTTTAATTATTTATTTATTAGTGGGACTGGGTATTATCTGTTTACACTTAGTTATAAAGCATGCTTTAAGAAACCTATGTTAAAGTATGAACCCATTTCTTAATTCTTACTCTTTCTTGATCCTACCTTAAGAAAAAACTGAAAAAGTATTTTAAGTTCCTAAGTCTAAAGTAATATTAGCTAGATTAGTCTTGTTATGGACGTTTTGGAGGATATTGGCATTGGGCATGAATTTTATGCCGATGGGAATAGGATATTTGAAAAATGGTGTGGAATTTTAGGGCCGTGAAAGGGAATATTAGGATTTTTTAAAATTTTTTATTTATTTTTATGGAAGGTAGTATGTTACTTATTAATGTACTTTTCATTATTTTGATGCAACGTCTTTATTTAATATTAATATTTACATTTTAAAATAAGTTATAAAAATTGAGTTAGTTTGAAAACATATTGAAAGCGAACCAATATTTTAGAACATTGTCTTCTCAAAAAATAATATTTTAAAACATTGTAAATTTTTTTTACTGAAATTTATAATTGAATAAATATTTTGAAGAGACAATTTGGATTATTCAAATGGACTGCAAGTAGTTCCAAATAGGATTTAAATAGAATTTGGGCTAAAAGTAATTTTAAATGAACTTACAATAGCTTTAAATGAACTAGAAGTTAAAAAAAAAAATAATAATAATTGTCACAAGTGGGGAAAATTCTTGAGGAGACCCTCAAAGTGCACCTCCAGCCTTAACGGTTAAAGACATTGGAGTGAATAGTGAGTTTAACTTCCCGTTTTGAACCAGGGTCGGTAAGAAAGACCCGTTTGTTCAAATGGACCCGACAAACATCAAAGGGCTTACGATGAAATCTGAATAAGCACTAACCTTGCCACTTTGCCATATATTTAGTAAGTAGAGTTTAAATTTTAATGTTATATTATATCATTCAATTATTAGATGAAATCATTCAAGTTCGACTATCAAATTCAGCCGACATCAAGAAGAAAAAAAAAAAATCAACCAGTGAACGAGGATTTCAATCAATTTAAATCTATAATATTCCAAACTGCTCCAACAAATTTGGATTTCAATCAGGGACGGACCCAGGATTTCAAGCTAGAGGGGGCCAGAGATAAGCGAAAAAAAAGTTTCAAATACGCATCTATATAGTATTAATGAATTATCAATCAAGACAAATACCCAAAAATCATCGTTTCTTAATATATTAAGATACAATCATCTACCAACAAAAACAAAAGACACGAAATTGGGATATCGGCATTTTCTGGAATCGGGGAATGAATATTTCTTGGGATTGAAACATCGACATTTTTCGGAATTGGGGAATGAATATTTTCTAGAATTGGAACATCCACATTTTCTAGAATTAGAATGGTAACATTAGTCGTTGACAATCTCACGTTGACTTCTGAAGATTTTGAATATTTTCTTCTGAAAAAATCAAACATTGTAGTTGCTTTTATCATGATCTACAAATAAATTAAGAATCACTGTTATTTTCTTAAATTTGTGTGACAATTTTCTATATTATATGATTAGTTTTTTCTCTTTTGTCTTTGGGCTTTGCCTTTATTTATCTCTTTGACTTTGTTTATTTTGTCTCCATATTTCAGACACTAACCCGATCCCAATCCCACTGCCAACACTATAAACATATTCTGAACTACTAACATAAACTTTTTTTTTAACTTCACTTTTTTTTTTCATCACAAGAAAAAAAAAAGGGTAAAGTTTGTCCCTATTGTTGCCCAACTACTAGTCAACAAAGAACAAACAGACAAACTATACACTATAATATAAGAGAGATTCACAAACACAGACACAGAGTCACATTTAGTCACAAAGCCAAAAAAACACAAAAACAGAGCACAGAAGCATAAATTGTTAGATTCTAAGATTCACAATCATTATGTTAGGTTTTGATTCTTTTGAAGGAAAGGATAGATTAAATTACTTGTGAACTGCGAAGGCTGGAGCAATGGAGCAACGGAGCAACGAATCTGGGCTGGGCAGATTGAGCAATCGGCAACGGTAGCAAGATGGGTCTCCGGTTTAGGTATGCCGTATGCGACGCAGCGATAGGGAGTCAAGGACGGGTCTCGCGTCTACTGGGTAGAAGGAGATGGGTCTCTCTCGTCTCGCGTGGGCATGGGCAGCGGCGTCAAGGTGTAGGCGGTGGCGTCACGGCGTGGGCGGCGTCTCACTTCCTCTGTCTCGACTCTCGCCTCTCAATTCTCACTTTCTTTTCTTTTCTTTGTTCTTTTTTTCCTTCGTTTTTTTGCTTTTCCGTTTGGTTTTGGAGTCTTGGACTGCTGGGTTTTCTACTTTTCTTTCTCTCTTTTTTTCTTTTTTTTTTTTTACATTTTTTTTTAAAGGTTACATGGGCTGATGGGCTATTGCCTTCTGGGCTGGCCGGCTGGGATAGAAATGGTTGAGGGGGGCCTGAGCTACAAACCAAGGGGGGCCAAGCTTGGTTTTTTGAAAATTTTACCTACAATTTTTTTTTTTGGGCCCAGGGGGGGCTGGGGCCCCCTTTGGCCCCCACCTGGGTCCGTCCCTGATTTCAATATATATAAAAGCAAAACTATTTGTAAATATTAGTCCATTATATATAATATTATCAATCCAGATTAATATATCACGCATTAAGGTTTTCCATCATTTAAAACTATAATATTCCAAACTGCTCCAACGAATTGGGATTTCTATATATATAAAAGCATAACTATTTGTTAATATTTGTCCATCATATAATATCATCAATCCAGATTAATTTATTATTGGTTGGGTAACATTTATTATCTGATCCATCAATATTCATATTCTTTTATTATATAAAACCTAAAATGGAACATTTTGTTGATGAAATTATTATTACCTCTTGTTATTTTAATGGATCATTCTAAGGTAACACTTCTTTTTCCTATGTATAGTACTTGTAAGGACACAATGTTGGCCTTGGGCCCAAATGCGTTACCGGGCCGGCCCAATATATCAATATTTGTTAGGCTTAAAGCTTCGATTTCCTTCTGGAAGACCATGGGGTAAGGATTAAGTCCGTTGCTGGCGTGCTAAGCACCTCTGCGTCTCCTCAACGTGTGAGGAGCCTATATCCAGGCTATCCTTCTCCTGTCTGAGAAGAGAGTTATTAGAAAAATTATCCCCTTTCTTTGGTCCATTTCTATTTATACTTCCCATTCTAAGGTAACACTTCTTTTTCCCTGAAAACGCTCCCCAATGCCTATAAGGCTGTCTACCGTTCTCTCAGAAGTCATTTCTCCATTAATGCGGCCAGGCGGGTAGGTGAAAGGCCTTTAATGCGGTGGCAGTAGTTTTATGCAGGGCACGTCTCCCTTGTCTCCCTCCTTGGCGTCTCGTTAAGGCCTGGGATGACCCGCCGAGCTTTAGGAGCCCTTCCCTGGACGTCGTGCCACCCCCTTCTGTCCCTGACACTTGTGTTCGAGGAGACCTTCTCCTCGGATCCTCATCCAATGGGCTGGCCATCTGGTCCGCGGGCCTTTGGGCTCCAGTTTTAGGAGGCTCCATCCATAACTCACAGCCCTTTCAGCGGAGTCCACGTTCTTGGACCAGGCCCCAAGCCCATATGGTGTTTTGACGCTTTTACCCCCCAGAGTACCTATTTAATTAATTTTAAGCATTCATCTATCATATAAAATATATATTATATAAAACAATATTCTATATTAACAATTAGATTAGGTGAATATATACGGTACACGCTAAAAAATCTAATTCATTATAGATTTGTCAAAATAATCAGCCTAGTATCAAGTGACATAACATCATAAAGAATTACTCAATGCATAACTCACATCCAACTACATTTTTCAATGAAGACAATAATATTAGAGTGAAGTTGAGAACACTACAAATTTATTATAGATTTGTCAAAATACTCATCAAAGCATCAAGTGACATAACATCATAAAAATTAAACAAAATATAACTCACACCCAACCACATTTGTTAATTAGGAAAATAATATTAGAGTGAAGTTGAGAACACTACAAATTTATTATAGATTTGTCAAAATACTCATCAAAGCATCAAGTGACATAACATCATAAAGATTAAACAAAATATAACTCACACCCAACCACATTTGTTAATTAGGAAAATAATATTAAAGTGAAGTTGAGAACACTACAAATTTATTAGAGATTTTTTAAAATATTTATCCAAGCATCAAGTGACATAACATCGTAAAGAATTAAAAAAAATATAAATCACACCCAAACACATTTGTTAATTAGAACAATAATATTAAAGTGAAGTTAAGAATATGACAAATTTATTATAGATTTGTCAAAATAATTATCCAAGTATCAAGTGACATAACATCATAAAAATATTAAACAAAATATAACTCACACCCAACCACATTTGTTAATTAGGACAATAATGTTAGAGTGAAGTTGAGAACACTACAAATTTATTATAGATTTGTCAAAATATTTCTCTAAGCATCAAGTGACATAACATCATAAAGAATTAAACAAAATATAACTCACACCCAACCACATTTGTTAATTAGGACTGTGGATGCCAGAGGACCGAGGATGAAGTTTAAGAATCGCAGTGTGGGGGGACAATATCACGGGCCACAGGCCCGAGGAAGGGGGTTGCTCGGGTAGGTGAAGAGATAAGTCAAAAGTGCTCTGAGGTGTGCCAGGTTGGAATCAAAAGTAAGGGGGAAGTTTCTAGTTTGGGGTAACCTGTAGCCTCCGCATTGAATGCCCTGCATTTAGCTTCTTGGCCGCATTAAATGGTGGCAACAGCTTTATCAGCTGCATTGATGAGGAAGTGACCTGAACAGTGCAGGTCACAGCTAAGCAGGCTCCTTCCACCACCTTCTTCAAATGGAAAAAGAGACAAGTGTCATATGGGGTGGCTAATTAGGAGATGATGGACGGCCAAGATGTGAAGAAGGGGAGACTATATAAGGAAAAGAAGGTTTTCAAAGAGAATGATTCGGACAAAAAAACAATGAAGGATCATTGTAAAAAGCTCATAGAGAGAAGAACATGAAGAATAATTTTATATGTGTAACTTTGGCCTCCTCGAACAATTTGGTGTGAATGTGCTGATTGACATCTTTTATAAAAAAGGGCATCCCTCCCTTATCCTTCTCCTCGGGCTAAGCCCTCTCTTGTTGTTTGATTCCCTCTCTAACAAATTTATTAATTTGGGCCTAAGTTGAACCTTGAAAACTTACTATTCTAAGTGGACTTAAATTGGCAGAATTTTTGGTCTTTACAATTGGCACCATCTATGGGGACAACATGGTGGTGTCGCCTTGAGTGCTTATGGCAAATGTGGGTTAGGATAGGGAGGAATCGGTTGGCTCACTGAAGGAGAACCAGTTTGTTAACTTAGAGCGAAGGATCGACAGGAAGCATACTTTAAGTGTTATGGTGGAGTCTTACCAAAATGAGCATACTGAGCGGAGTCACTCAAGGTCGCGGAGTCACTTAAGGTCTAGGAGCCATGTCTCCTCGAGTAGGAAATAGATTGCTTGTGTTCTAGGCTTAGGCGTAGGGAATGTGGTAGGAGGAGTCCATCCTCCCCACCAAGCGATGGTTCTAAGGGAGAAAGGGACTGTCCATATCATCACGGTTCAAGAACTCCATCTAGTGAGTCCTTTTCAGCCTCTTCATGCCATGACAAGTGGCGATAGACTGGTCATAAACGTGAGAGAAGATCTTTTCACCATGGCATGGGTAGTGATGCAATGAGTAAGGCCTTGCAACAGATTTCTAAGTCACCTTTTGTGTGGAGGATCAACCAGGCTAGGCCCTCGCATTGCTTTTCTCAGCCAACATTTACAATTTACAATGAGAGAATAGATCCTATGGAGCATGTTAGTCATTTTAATCAGAAGATGTCGATCTATGCCAGCAATGAGGGCCATATGTGTAAGGTGTTTCCCTCTAGTCTCGGGCTCGTGGCTATGTGGTGGTTTGATGCCTTGGAAGACGGGTCGGTGGGCTCTTTTGAGGATCTAACAAGGGCATTTGGGGCCAAGTTCATAACACGCAGTAGAGTCCCTAGGCCATTGGACTTTTTACTTTCTATGGCAATGAGGGAAGGAGAGACCCTTAAAACCTACTCGGACAGGTATTGGGAAACATGTAAGAAGATTGATGAAGACTTTAAGGATGTGGCCGTGAGGATTTTCAAGGTCGGGTTCCCTGTCGAGCACGAGTTGAGGAAGTCGTTGACGATGAAGTCTGCCTTGAACATATGCTAACTTATGGAGCGTATTGATGAGTACAAGCGGGTGGAGGAAGAGCAGCTGCAAGGAAAGGGTAAGACTAAGTTGTTCTAGGATAGAAGGGACTCTCGGATTGGGGGATACCAGGGCAGTCTCTCCCAAAGGGAGTTTTCTAATCAGCCGTTACTCACGGGAGCTTAGTTGGTCAACCCTTTGTTTAAAGAACTTGTGTATCAAATACTGGAGAAAATCAAAAGTGAGCCATATTATAGGTGGCCCAATAAAATGGGTGAAGATTCATCCAGAAAAATCAGAGCCTCTATTGCCATTACCAAAAGGATAGGGGTATACCACCAAGGATTGCAGAACCCTACATGACCACTTGAACCGATTAGTGAAGGCAAGAAAGCTTAATCAATTTGTGCACTAGATTATGGAGTAGTTCACTGACTCGGGGGCTGAGTTTAGTCAGGATAGCACTTCTTGGCCAACACTGGGTATTATCAACGCGATCTTTGCCAAGCCAGAGCATAGTGGAAGTCTAGGTGTTCAGGTTATGTCCATTGGTGAAAGTTGTGATTTGAAGTACAGTGCTCAGTCTTCTAAGAGAACCAGAGAGATGATCATCCCAACCTTGGGATTCTCTGAAGAGGATAAAGAGGGAACTCTTCAACCATATGATGATGCACTGGCAATTACAATTAGGATTGGGGGATATGATGTGAGGAGGGTGTTGGTTGATCGGGGAAGTGGAGCCAAGATCATGTATCCCGACCTGTACTAGGGGCTGTATCTGAAGCCCGAGGACTTGGATAGGTATGATTCAATGTTGGTAGGCTTCGATGGTAGAGTGGTGGTACCTCGAGCAATGATAAGATTGCCTATGCAGGTTAAGGATGAGGAAGTGTAGGTTAACTTCATTGTGGTGGAAGCATTTTCCCCCTACATTGCTATCCTGGCTAGGCCTTAGCTTTAGGCTATGAGTGTGGTGTCCTCAACCTTACATCTCAAGGTTAAATATCCCACTCACGGGAGAGTGGGAGAATTGGTGGGTAGCCAGGCTGCGGCTTTGCAATGCTTGGTATTAGTAATGAGACGGGAGCCCTCGGATCCTGCTATGGTGGTTAGAGGTCCAGCCTTCTAGGCATTCATCGAAGGATCACGCTAAGGCGGTGAGGATAGAGGTGAATAAGTTGAAGCAAGTAGGAGTCATCAAGGAGATCTTCTATCCCAAGTGGTTGGCCAATACTGTGGTAGTTAAAAAGAAAAATGGCAAGTGGTGTGCCTGTGTGGACTTCACTGATTTGTAAAAAAATTGTCCAAAAGACCTTTTTCCCATCCCTAGAATTGACCAATTAGTGGATGCCACGGTAGGACATCCTCGGATGAGTTTTTTGGACGTCTTCCAAGGTTATCATCAAATACTCCTGTCGTTACCTGATTAGGAGAAGACGGCTTTTCGTGCTCCTAATGGGAATTATCATTATAGGGTGATGCCTTTTGGCCTCAAGAATGCAGGATCCACGTATTAGAGGATGGTTACGAGAATGTTTGAGTCGCAGCTGGGAAGGAATGTTGAGGCATACATTGATGAAATGGTGGTAAAGAGCAAGTAGGTAGGAGAACACTTAGCCGATTTGGGGGAGACGTCCTCAGTCCTCAAGAAGCATAAGTTATGCCTGAATGCCTCTAAGTGTTCTTTTGGGGTTAACTCGGGCAAGTTTTTGGGCTACATGGTTACTCATCGCAAGCTTGAGGTCAACCCCGATTATATTAAAGCTATTAACAATTTACATCCCTCTCAAAATCCCAAAGAGGTGCAGAGGTTGACTAGAATGGCAGTTGTCTTAAATAGATTCCTTTCTAGATCGGCAGATAGATGTTGTCCATTTTTCCAGCTTCTTCAAAAGTGGAAGAACTTACAGTGGACGGACTTTCAGTGGATGGAGGAGTGTATAACAGATTTTGAGGATTAAAAGCATTACTTGTCAACTCCTCCAATGCTTTCTAGGCCCGAGAAGGAGGAAGTGTTGTATGCTTACCTGGTAGTCACGGACAACGTCGTTAGTCTTGTCTTGGTCCGAAGCAAGGATGGGGTCCAGAGGCCTGTCTATTATGTCAATAAGTTCTTACATGAGGCTGAGATGCATTATTTACCTTTGGAGAAGGCAGTTTTGGCCATAGTGCATGCCACGAGGAAGTTGCCCCATTATTTTCAGGCTCACACTGTGGTGGTGCTCACCCAACTCTCCTTGTAAGCTCTTTTAAGGAAATTGAACTATACGGGCAGAATTGCTAAGTGGGGAACCATGCTTGGAGCCTATGATGTTAATACATGCCTCGGATCGCCATAAAGGGGCAGATTCTAGAAGACTTTGTGGCGGAATTTACTGAGGGTACAATAGAGGGGGGGGGGGGGAAAAAGAGTTGGGGTTAATAATCACATCGGCCAATGTTGCCCTCCCTTGGGAGAGGTATATATCAATGAGGTATCTAACCGGAGGGGAGCAGGAATTGGAATAATGTTGATCACTCTCGAGAAGCTAAAGATGGAAAAGTCATTGCGGCTAGGTTTTCTGGCTACCAACAACGGGGCCGAGTATGAGGCTCTGATAGCAGGAGTAGCAATGGTTAAGCAGTTGGGTGGAGATGTAATGGAGTTGTATTCTGATTCTAAGTTAGTGGTCGGCTAGGTTAATGGGGATTTTGAAGCTCAGGATGAGAGAATGTAGGGGCATCTTGCTAAGGTATAGCGTGATCGAGCCCAATTCAAGATTTTTGCATTGAAGCAAATCCCTAGGGGGCAGAACTCCCATGCAGATTCTTTGGCCATGCTAGCTACATCCTTGGGATCGAGTCCTCCTTAGGTTGTGGTTGTTGAGGAGTTGAATAGTTCAAGTCACACAAGGGCATTTGTAGTTGAGGTTTGTAGCCTCTATGTGGGTACGAGTTGGATGGATCCTATAGTAGCCTTTTTGGAGCAAGGATTGCTACCCGAGGACAGGTGTGAAGTAGAAAAGGTACATAGAAGTGCTCCTTGCTATTGGCTCTCGGGAGACAGTGGAGCCATTGTGGGAAGAGTTACATGAAGGCATACGTGGGAGTCACACAGGGGAAATGTCATTGGCGTATAGTGCCCTCACCCAAGGATACTGGTGGCCGAACATGCAAAGAGCCTCCCAAGATTATGTGAAGACAGGACGCCAGCCAAGAGTAGTCCTAAATCCAATATCTAGACTGTGGCCTTTTGCTCAGTGGGGCTTAGATATAGTGGGACCATTTCCGCGAGCTATTAGAAACCGAAGATGACTCCTCGTAGGCACTAACTACTTCACCAAGTGGGTGGAGGCTAAGCCACTTGCTAATATTAGGAATGTGGATGCTATAAGGTTCGTTTGGAAGAATATTGTCACAAGGTTTGGAGTCCCTCACACATTGATTTCGGATAACAGTCTTCAGTTTGATAGCAAAACCTTTCGAAAATATTGTGAGGGTTTAGGTATCAGGAACATTTATTCTACACTAGCCTATCCTTAAGGGAATGACTAAGTTAAGGCCACCAAGAAGGTTATATAATCCAGATTGAAGAAAACGTTAGATGATGCTAAAGGAAAGTGGGTAGATGAGTTGCCCCACGTATTGTGGACCTATCGAACATACCTCGAAGATCAATTGGAGAGACTCATTTTTCAATGAATTATGGGGCAGAAGCGGTAATCCCCCTCGAGTTTGAATTTCCAACTTTGAGAACAGATCAATTTAGCATTGAAGGGAACAATCGTCTACTCCAGGACAGCCTGAATGTGGCCAAGGAAAGAAGAGAAGTGGCAATGGTAAAGATGGCATATTACCAATAGACACTTAAGCAAGGCTATGATAAAGGGATTGAGTCAAGGCCTTCGGCGTCGGAGTATCTGGTATTGAGGAAAGTGGTAAGAACAGCAAAAAATCCTGCTTAGGGAAAACTGGGTCCTAATTGGGAAGGGCCATATAGGATTACTTCCATTGTTGGTGTTAGGCGTACTACTTGAAAAATTTGGACGAGAATGTAATTCCCCGTCCTTGGAATGTAAATAATCTGCGGCGTTACTATTGTTGATGTTATGAATTCCTTTGCTACTCATGTCTTAACTAATTATGTCATATTTTGGATGTATTTATTGAATTCATTCAACTGCAAAAAATATTCTAAGTGTTAAACAGAACCTAGGCCTTATCTGGCTTCTCGGGTCACAAGCCTGGGGTAAATTAATATTATCATGAAATATTCTAAGTGTTAAACAGAATCTAGGCCTTGTCTGGCTCCTCGGGTCACAAGGCCTAGGTTAAATTAACGCTGTGGTGAAATGTTCTAAGTATGGGATAAGAGTTAGACTCAGCATGGCTCTTCAATGTCCAAATGAAGGGCAGAGTGATTTATGCAAGATAGTATGTATATTGATAATAAGGTAAATTGCCTTGGGGATTGCCTCGGATGTAAAGGTTAGAACTGGTAAGCTTACCTTGTGGTCTCAAGCCCAGTTTAAAGTAAGTTTAAGTTTAAATTTTTGTTAAATTCTATGAGTCAATTTGTTAATTGTTGCGAAAGCCATGCCAGATTAAATAGAAGGGTAAAGAATATGCCGTGAATAAGTTATAAGTTAGAGTATTGAAAGTGTTATTAGGGAAGTACAAGGTTGTAAAACATAAACTAAAAGGTATAATTTAAATAGCAAAGACACATGAAGTAAATTCCGACTACTTTTGCATTAATGTTTAAAAATTCAGTACAAATGTATAGAAAAAGTCATCTAAAGCATCAGAGATTGAGTACAAAATTGGCTGTCTGATTTGTAAGGACAAGTTGGAGCTAAGTTGAGGCCTCTTTTCCTTTCCCTTCCTTCCTCTCCTGCTCTTTCTCTTTTTCCTTCTTTTGCTGGGTTACCTTTGTTGTCTCCTGCATTTCTACCTCCCCCACGTCATCTGGAGGGGGGTACTCTTGCTCTTTGTCTTTGTTAGGGGCATCAGAAAGAGTAGCGATAGTATGGTCCGAGGAAGTAGGGGGAGCAGAGTTTGGATCTGCTGGAAGCTGAGGAAGAATGGGAGCCAGGTGCAAGTCTAGGGGGAAGTATATGCTATTAGGAGCCCTAAGCTCTGAGTCGGTGCTAGCTCTAGTAGCACTTATGGCTTGGCCCTTCACCTCTATTTTATGCAGAAGGCCTAAGCGACATCTCTGAGTTGGGCAATGAGGCTTTCAGATGTCTTGGTCATGCCCGCGTCATAAGCTACTTGCTCGGCCTGGGACATCTCTGCCTCCTTAGCCTTCAGTTTTTTCTTAATCTACTTTAGCTCCACCACTGTGAAGACCATTTTATTCTCAGCTTTTTTCTGAGCCTCCAAGGCATCGGCGACCTATTTCTTGTAGCCCTTGAAGGTGAACTCAACATTTTTGTGAGTCTTTTCCACCTCGGTTAGCTGGGCAAGAGTCTCCTTAAGCTTCTTGTCCACCTCCACGTGGGCTCTCTTGGCAGCTTCTAACTTGTTCTCAGCCATCCTAGCCATATCTAAAGAGTGGTCTACCTAATCTTTGGCCATGAAGGTAGCTTGGATAGCCTATAAAAAAAAAACATATGTATTGGGTTAAATTTTTACAAGTTAATGTCAAAAACTGAGGAATGTAATTACGTACCTTAGCTAAATCCTACTTCAATGACAAGAAGACCTTGCACTTCCTAAAGGACCTTAGCTCTGCCATGTCCTCTATCAAGCATAAGGTCTTCTCCAGACACTCAGTCACCAAGCTTGAGCTTCCTTTTTGGGGGTTCCTCAGATTGGTGTTATCGAGTACTAGGTTGCCAGAAATAAGGGTAAAAAGAGGCCTCCAGATGGAAGGCTACGCAGGTTGTCTCCCCTAGGATCCTTGGAAGTCCCTGTGGAGGAGGATTTGTTTTGTTGCCCCTTCCTTGTTTGGGCATCTTTTAGGGAGAGGGGGACTGGTGGGAGGATTCGGTAACCTCCCCTTCCTCAGCACCCTTTGTGCATTTGAATCCTTGGGCTATTTTCCTTTTCCTATCTGCAGTTTTAATGGACGAAGTGCGTGTTGAGGCAGGAGTAGGTGGTCAGGGCACCACCACCACGGCTAAGATGTTGCCCCCAGCATGGGTATTGAGCAAGGCCATAAGGTCAGGTGTTTTCTCTTCAAATCCCATGCCTTCTAGGATGTTTGTGGCCTCTTGATTGACACATTGAATAGTCCCTAGATCCTTACAGTAAAGGTTAGTCTATTCAAGGGATTTCCTAAAGTGCCACAACCCAGCCATAAAAGTACGGAAGCATCCCTCCAGTTATACTGCTAGGAGTATAAACTACTGGCGGTATGTATTCGGACTCGGCTGACCGAAAACCTCTCATAGCTGTAGGGAAGTCATAAAAGGAAACAGAGCATCCAGGGTAGAGACACCTCATTCTAGCAGACAAGATTCCTGATTCATGAATAACCAAGAAGCGAAGGGAATCAAGGATGTTCTTATCAATGACTTCTTGGGGGGCATGCTTGGGTGTGGACTCTTTGGCCTTGTCGTCCAATGGGATGGGGGGTTGTTGTGAGTAGAGGAGCCTAGCAGGTAGTCGAGCTGGTAGTTGGGTGTCCTGTATTCCGGCAAAAGGAGGTTCGGACAACAGGAATCCTGGAAGGGCTACGTCTATCAAAACCAACCGAGGGTCCTTGGCTTTAATGACGTTCTTCGGGCTTTGGAAACTCTTGGTGGAAAGTTTGTATCTGAGGATGACGTGAGCAGCCCGGAGTTGACTGTCCTTGTGTAGGAAGATCTCTGATCTGAGAAGTTGGTTTAGATTAAGGAAGTTCACAAGATGTTTGGCTGGAGTGGTGTGATATTATTGTGAGAAGATAAGGCAAAGAAAGAATTTTTTTTACAATAGTGAAATTTGGTTACGTCCTAAATGCATCTATGGTCCTCGGGAACTTTACCTGGTTTCCCTTTTTAGGTGGGACAACGTAGTCCATTGTGCCAGTCTCCTAAGACAATGAGGAAGTCCTCATCCATATTGTTGCATGAGTCAAATAGGTAGGAGATCAACCTAACGGAGGGGACTCTACATTTGATGTAGTACTTGGTTTTTTTTCCCTTTTTGGCAATTGTATACCCAGTTTATGTTGTGCCAAGTAAGGTTAGTCCCCATTTTTCTATTTAGCATATCTACGCATTTGAGGACTCTGAAGACATTTGGGGAGCATTGTGTAAGGGTTAACCTATAGTTTATCAAGTTGTTCCTAGTAACCCTCCCCATAGAAAGTTCCATCCCTCCTTCATTGAAGTCGATCATAGGAATGATTATGGATTCAGGAGGTCTATTCAAGACCAGCCATTCACCATATTCACAGTGTCAAATTTCTATGCTATTGGAAATCTTATATTGTGCCCTAAAGATAGCCATGGCCTCGGGAGTATCCACTACCTTAGCGTATCTACCTATGGAATTTGATAGTATGAAAGAGAAAACTTATAAAACAAAAAAGAAGAAATGAGAAAATGAGCACACTTATGAGCACAGGGAAGAATACTCCTCGGGCACTTGCTTCAGTTTAGATTGCCAAAATCTGTAAATGAGCTTTAGCCAGCCCCAGGTTCTCCTTTTATAAGAGTAAAAATTGAGCGGTAAATTTCCCGCTCATAAATGAGGAAAAATGAGGTCCGTATGATCCTGATCAAGCCATAAAACGTGGGGAGACAAGCAGCCGCCTGACGGCATAAATGTGAGATTGTGGATTCTGAAACATCTGAAGTGTGCTGGTAGTAGGTGAAAGGACGTTACCACGTGGGAATATGCATGACATGTGTGTATTTGGCTCATGTAACTATAACTCCGCTTTTATCACAGAGTTAATAGCAAAAGTTTTAGGGGGCTATTATGGGTGCTTGAGGACCAAGGATGAAGTTTAAGAGTTGTAGTGTGGGGAGACAATACCACAGGCCATGGCCGAGAAGGAGGGTTGCTCGGGTAGGTGAAGAGATAAGTCAAAAGTGCTCTAAGGTGTGCCAGGTGGGAATCAAAAGTAAAGGGGGAAGTTTCTAGTTTGGGGTAGCCTGTAGCCTCTGCATTGAATGCTATACATCTAGCTTCCTGGCCACATTAAATGGTGGGCAACAACTTTATCAACTACATTGATGATGAAGTGACCTGAACAATGCATACCATAGCTAAGCAGGCTCCTTCCACCATCTTCTTCAAATAGAAGAAGAGACAAGTGTTATAAGGGGAGGCTAATTAGGAGATGATGGACGGTCAAGATGTGAAGAAGGGGAGAGTATATAAGGAAAAGAAGGTTTTCAAATAGAAGGATTCGAAAAAAAAAAACAAAGAAGGATTATTGTAAAAAGATCATAGAAAGAAGAACATGAACAGTATTTTTATATGTGTAACGTTGGCCTTCTCGAACAAGCTTGTGTGAGTGTGCTGATTGACATCTTTTATAAGAAAGGCATCCCTCCTTTATCCTTCTCCTCGGGTTAAGCCCTCTCTTGTTGTTTGATTCCCTCTCTAACAAATTTATTGATTTGGGCTTAAGTTGAACCTTGTAAACTCACTGTTCTAAGTGGGCTTGGGCCAGAGCTGGCTGAATGCTAGAGCAAAAAATGCATTCGCCTAAGGCCCCAAGCAAAAAAAAGGCTCCCAAATTTTAACCAATAGAGTTATTTATAATCCATAAATAAAATAATATTTTTTTACCAGATAAAAAACAAATAAAAAAGAGAAAAAAATGCAATGTCTACAATATTTTTCATAACATTTTTACAACTAATGTTAAGTAGTAGGTTGTTATTGATGGGAAAAAAATAATAATAGTGATATTTTCAAATAGAAAACAAAAAGCAACTTAAAACCTAGAATTTGTTATAAAAAATATTGTGAATATTGCACTTCTAAAAAAAAAAAAAGAATAATAATAAGAGTTGAGTTAACAAACTTTTACTAGTTCTTATTTAAGTCTACCACTTACACCGTTTTTTTACTTATCACTATCAATCTGCCACATCAACAAGTATGAAAAATTTTGTCAAACTTTTTCTGTTTATAAAATTTCTAAAAAAATGAAAAAATTCTACGTAGTTCATATTAATTAGTAGTAATTTTTTATTTAATACAAGATAATTAATTTTCGCCTTAGGCCCCCAAATACATCAAGCCGCCCCTGGCTTGAGTTGGCAGAATTTTTGGTCCTTACAAGGACAATAATATTAGAGTGATGTTGAGAATACTACGAATTTATTATAGAGTTGTCAAAATATTTATCCAAATATCAAGTGAAATAACATCATAAAGAATTAAAAAATATAACTCACAAATTTATTATAGAGTTGTCAAAATATTTATCCAAATATCAAGTGAAATAACATTGTAAAGAATTAAACAAAATATAACTCACATCCTATCGCATTTGTTAATTTTTTTTTTTAGAATTCTAAATATTTTTAACACACACATGAAAAAATGAGAGAAGATTTTAAAAAAACTTATAGTGGTATATATCCAAAATGGCCTAACTCTTGAATATACAACACAGACTTTAAACCTCTTTAACTCACACTTATTTTCTAATCTGGGATTAACTCACTATTTTTTCTTTTGAGAATATTAAATACTTTTAACACACATACGGGGAGAGGAAATAAAATTTTAAAGAAATTTACAGTTGTGTATATCCAAAAGAGTCTTTTGACTAAGATCAAGTAGAGTATCTGTTTTTATCAATTTAATATCTGATATGTGGGTCATTGCATTTGTTAATTAAGACAATAATATTAAAGTGAAGTTAAGAATACTACGTGCTTAATTATATAGAATTTATAAATTGACGTGCTACTAATAACAAAAAATAATTTACTCATTTATTTATTATTTTATTAAAATAGTGCCAATCAATTTAGAAAACAAAAAAAAAAAAAAAAATAGTGTCAACACATCAATTTATAAGTTTTTCCTCGCAATCAAATTTGAAATAACTTTAACATAATATTAAAATTGGCCTATATTTCAATTTCATACAACAAGGAAAAAAAAAAAAAAAAAAAAAAGCCTCTAATCTGTGACTTTGATTAGGACATGACCCATCATGCTCACCATTATTGGCTCTCATCGTCCTCCTTCCACACCTCAACCCAATTCTTTTGAGCTTGTTCGAACCCAAGAATCGATCCTTTCTTCTCTGGATCCCAGCTTGAAGACAGTGACCCATATGCAATTCCCATAGTTGAAGCCCCGAAAGTTATCAATGTTGTCATGAAAGGTACCCATCGTGGCACATCCCACAAGTTTTGCTCCTTTAGCGACCCAAAAACTTTCAACAATGCCAAACCCAATGCCATTGGCAACCCCACAAAGGCCAAAATTCTCCCTATAATTCTGTAAACCACGACTTCTGGAAGTTCTTCTTCATCATTATTGTTTTTGTTTTTTTTGGACTCTTTAATAGTCTCTTTTGTGGTGACCGGTGCATTACCGGTAAAGCCTTTGGCATGTGGTCGAGTTGTGATTGTGGAATGGTTTAGTTTTTGCAAGGTTGTGGGGTTGAGGGTTGGCCTTTTGGGCTTCCATGGAGGAGGATTTGAAAGGTAGAGTGGGGTTTGTGATGAAAAGAAGAGGGTTTTCATGGCTTCTTCATGCTATGAATATTTTCCATTACACAGTATGTTTGTATCTACTTATTGCTAGATATCTTATCCAAAAATCAGTGAATGTTGTTGGCTTGGCTGTGTGTCATGAGATATTTTGTTCCTTTCTTGGAAGATTTTTCAAGTCCTATTTGTATTTTCTATCTCTAGCAGATAGACAAATTTGTCCCCATTGGAAGCATAATTTGTTGGAAAAGTGTTTCTAGATAGAGATGAAACTGTAGAAATTTAATTTTGATAGCCTACGATGAGAGGCTTTACCACCACAACAATTGACTGACAATGCTACCAAAAATAAAGGGCATTATAGTCTTTCTCCCAAGCTCATTGAGAAAACAAATGATGACGAGTATAACATCACTTTATGACGAGACATTTTTAGTTAACATGATAGGGCGTACTTGTCCTCTTCATATTTGGACACAAATGTTGTCTCTCTCTCTCTCTCTTGATAACACAAATATTGCCACTAAAGCTTCTTTGAAGGTGAAAATTTTCACTCGTGTACAAGTTTGGGATATTATCTTTTATTAAACACCAAACAAATTGAAGCTTTTGGAACTCTATGGACCATCAGGCTGCCTTAGCTTCTCATATAATTTCCTTGAAACCTGTCCAAAGGTGAAATTAGTATTCACTGTATAGAAACAAGCTAAATATTTCTTTAAAAAGGAAAAAAAATGTCTCAATGTTCATTTTTTTTTTCACTACTAGATGACACGACAAGTACCAGGACTCTCTTATCCGCTTCACGGAATAAGTATGTTCAAGTAGTTCATAAAATTAGAAACAAAGCTCGCATATATAGATGAAATATGTCTAGCCATGATCACTAACAGTTTTTGTACTACTTTCTATATTTACAAGAAAATGATAACAGTGTTGCAGAAGATAAGAAGCATAAATTTATATTGAAATGCTTGGACGTACCTTGTGCAAGGATGGTGAGTAGCGTGCACCGCCTGCATATATTGGTGAATAATTTGTCATGACCTTTTCAGGGGAAGCAGAGAGAGTTGTTCTTATAGATGGAGAAAATTGAAGATACGGGGAAATTGGTGAATTCATTATAGGACTATGGATATTTGAAGATAGAGGAGTATGATAATACGAATGAAAGGGGGACGCCATGGGAGTCTGCCATTGAAAATGAGAAGCCGATGCTGCTGCTGTAGGAGATCTTAGTGGTGATATTTTTGAAGGTAGCATGTTGATGTTAATTCTGTTGCAGAGATAGACAGTGGGAAAACATATTAATGAAGATCATCAGATTAATGATAGTTAGGAAAATGATATCAATTCTACAATAAATGCTAATATACTAATGTAATAATTTATGTTATGAGAGTATCCGTTAACTTATCCCTTAATAAATTTCATAATGCTTTTTTGTTATGTGTCTTAAAAGTTGACACATCGATTTATAAAGTATATTTGATAAATTTATCGTAAATGTACTCATGATAGCTATGCTAATACAGTACATGAAAGTAATCATTACTTCTTGTGATCATTTACATATTCATCTGTCTCATCCAGAATTTCCTCCTACAGAAACAAAAACTAAATATTAGCGATTAGATAGATAGTATATATAAACACATGAACATAAGTGAGAGAAAGAGAGGTTAAATTTAACTCTCTATTTTTTTTTGGGTAAAAAGAAAAGGCAACATCAGTGATACTTAAATTAAAACCAATGAAAGCTTCCCATTTAGGATTTTTTGTGAAATTGTTATGGATATACATTCATGTATGTATATGTATAAGAGTATGAAATGTGTGATTGAATGGACCGAAACATCAAATTGATTCCTTAATACTAATAAGTTGGACTGAAGGGGTAAATCGTGTCCAATTTAAATTAACCAGTAGGAAGAATTTTTCAGGAGGTAGATGCATGTATTGGAAAAAAGGAAAAGAAAACTTACCATCCTGAAACTTTTTAGAAAATTTTCAATCAGTACTCATAATTACTGAGAACATGGCCTATGCACTTACTTTTGGTTATATATTGTACTAATTTCCTCAGCTGAAAACATTATTAAGATTTGTATTCTACAATATTTCTAGATAGCTGATAGCTCAACTTAATAGCAGCAATGTTTTACTTCTTGTCAGACTATATAAAAGATGAACCTGTAGTAGCTCCTCCATAACATCCTCCAATGTAATGATACCAATGGCCTCTTCATCTAAATTTGGCAGAGATCCTGAATCTTCATTTAAAAATTTTCCATCTCCTCGCTTCCATTTATTTGAATGTGGGCTTAAACTATTGCTGAGCTTCGTGACATTATCTAATGTTGGCATTTGAATTTTAGGGTCACTATGCTGATCGATTCCTGAAAATAAGTAATGACAAAACTTCCATTATTTTCTTTTAAAGTTCCCATTACATAAATTCCACATATAAATGGCATTCATAGTTAATAAATAAATACACAAAAGTTTCAATTCGATCTTACCTTTTATAATTAAATGTCTTTGACTTGAATTTAAATTCATGTTTAACTTGATCATGCTAGGATTGGCTTCCTTTTCTGGGTTTTCCATAACTTCCTTCTTACTCTTTATAACGACAGCTATGTGACTGTGACCCTTTTGGAATTCATTCAATAATTCATATAGAGGTAAACAATCATATATCCTGTCACAAATTTTAAATTATGTTAAACAATTTGTCAGGTTGAATTATGCCATTTTTTATGTCAGTGATGGCATCAACAATCATAATTCACTACTAGATTTTAAAAATAATTATGTTACATATTTTTTAGAGAGTTTTACCCTATGACATCCGCTCCTGATGATAACTTTTTATTATCAGAACAAGGCACTAATTAATTTTTGATGTTAGCAGAAATTAAACTCCAGATCTCTAATATAACCATCAGAGACTTTATTAGTTGATCTAACTAACAATTATGTTACATTTAGTGTATCATCTATATTACATTTAGCATAGGTAATTCTCCTTACCTCCACTCTCTCATTCTCTCTAGAGTTAGCATATTGTGATATCATTTGTTGAATTTTTAATTCACATAAGATTAATGTTAAGGGAGATTACGTTTAAGTTACGCCTTAATATTAACTTTAGTTAATTTTATATCACTAAATAATTTTTCATTAGATTTTTTTTTTTGAGAAGGAATTTTTCATTATTAATTAGTTGACTTTGAAAAATCTACCGTAACACTAAGTTGTCTTTTCGTGCTATCTTTACACAATATCAAAATTATAAAAACATAGTATATAACTCTCTCATTTATAAAACATCTAATTTTAGATATATTTTTATATTTTAAAATTATATATATATATATATATATATATATAAGTTTATGGATTAGATGGCAAATGAGATTCAATAGATATAAAATTTGATATATATTTTAAGTATATGGAAAACGTACGGTAAATTTTTTAAATATAAACCCAATTAATATTTATAACACATATATATAATGATTTGAAGCCCAATTTAAAAAAAAAAAATATACATATATATATATATATATATATAAAATTATAACTATATATCTAATAAATATTACAAAACTATAAGCTTCAAAGAAAAGTTTATATCTTTTTAACTTCGACTCAACAAAAAAATTATATTATCTATAAATATGTTCATGCTTATACAGACATGAATATAAACATAGGAGCCCAAATGGTATTTTCTCAAAGCTATTTATAAATATAATTATATCACTATGGATAATTAAAAAAATTTCAAAATAATTTGGGGGCTTCTACATGTGGCCCCGCCATTGCTAACTAGGAATTCTCCTGATAACAAGATCTTTAATGGGAGTTTCATCTTCTTGGAGGAGTTTGAAGCCCAAACAATTTTGAAACAAAATTCAACGATAAAAGTTAATTACAAACCTAGGAATTCTCCTGATAATAAGATCTTTAATGGGGGTTTCATCTTCTGAGCGGAACTTGATCAAACTTTTTACCTATAACAAAAAGTAAGTCATTGCAAATGAACACAAAATAAATTCTGATTTCATATGGATATAGAAATTAAAGTTGGTGCTCACCAAAATAAATCCAATGATATTTGTGGGGATTTTAGAGTAGATGGGTACACGACTGTGTCCTTCGCTCAATATCAGTCCCATTGTTTGCCTAGGTATATAATAAAATTGAATTGAGATTTAATTTTATATAATCATCAAATGGAGAAGAATATGAGAGAGGAGCATAGCATACTCATCAAGTTTCGAATTTATGTCAAGCGAAAATATTTCAGATATGGGTGTCATAGCATCTTTGGCAGTTTTCTGTGTCATATCCAAAGCTCCAGTAATTATGGCAGTTTCATCATCCGTTAATTCTCCACCTTTCCCTGCCTAAAAATAAATTAAGTAACAATCAATTTTTAAATTTCCATGCTCTTAAAGATACGATAAATTTATTTATTTTTAATTCAATAGTTAGGAGACAAGGGATTTAATCTTAAATGTTTCTATTGAAAACACTAAAAAATGTAGATTAGTTAAGCTACAAGCTCTTAGCCAATTTAGCTTAGTTGGGAATGTGAACAACATCATGTTAAAAATCTATTTTGTAGATTGTATTAGGGAAAAAAAAGGAAGTGGGTTTGTGTTTTGAGGTTGAGAAATTTGTCCCATGTTGAAAATTTATAAAGCTTTTTGTAAGTATATAAAGTAATGCAAATGCTAACAAATAGTAACATATTTGGGAGAACATATTTACACGTGGCTCTAGAGCAAGTATGTGTATGATATGTGACACACTTTGCATATACAAATGTGATCAAGATCGTAAAGATGTACTAAATCATAAACCTTTTCTTATGAATTATTTTGAAAATTAACAATATTCAAAGAGTGTAGTTATGAATTATTATGTCAGAGACACAATTTCATTAAAAAATTATCTTAAAAAGATGTTTTTGAAACAGAAAGAGAAAGAAAAAGAAAAATTTAGAAGAAATTTTTAAAAGGTAATACATTATTATGTATAAGGTGCTAATTAAGTAAGAGTAAATTAAGGGCCGGATGAATCATAGTCAAAAATACAATTTTTTAAGAAACACTCTTTAAAAGAAACTTCAGAATTGCCTTATACAATTCGTGACTTTATTGTATCTTAAAGGTAAATTGATCTTAATTCAAAAACTCTTTCAAACAGAATAATTATCATCTTAAAGACTTATCTAAAAAAAAAAATTATCATCTTAAAGAAAGTGTTTTCAAGACATCTCAAAGTCATGTTATTTTCTGACCATTATAAATTTCCTTAACACATCATGAATTGCACATAATTTGCAATTGATACAAGCTGAATGAATATCAGACACACTAACCTTATATCCATGCATATCTACCAATGTTTTAAGCTCAGCCCGTCCAAGAAGTGCGGAATGCCCTTCACCAAGAAGCCAATCCAACAGCTGCTACATGAAGAAGCCTCGCGTTATATTGTTAACAAACAATTAATGCCCTTTTTCCTTTTAAAGACATTATTTTTCTTATATTACTTAGATCAAGCATATGATCTATGTCAATTTTCACTGAAGGAGACAATAAGAATCTTTCTCTTGGTATATATATATATATAGAGAGAGAGAGAGAGAGAGAGAGAGAGAGAGAGAGATGAAAATTACCTTACTAATGGGGTAAGATATAGGAAGGAGGACTAAGACCAGCAACCGAACTAGGAAAGAGAGTTTTGCACCAACACTTAGTCCATACCTTGAACACAAAGCTTGAGGAATAATCTGCAAAGTAGCAGGTATTTGATCTAATTTAGCAATAACAACCAATCCACTTTCCAAAATAGATAGCCTGTCTAAGAAATTACCTCGCCGAAAGCTAGTACAAGGGTGACTGATACCAAAATAGCACCCCAAGCCGGAAGAAGTCCATCGACAAAAATGGGCAGGGCCTTGTTTTACATGCATTTCAAATTAATAGGTATAAAGATAAAGAAATAGTGAATTATATCACGAGTATATAGCTACCTCCATTGCTATGGAATTGCTTATGAGTAGGGTACATAGGAGCAAGTGATGGTTCTTAACGATTGGTAAAATTTTCTCTGCAACGAAGTATAGGAGCAATGATATTAGCAGCATAAAAATTGAGTTTATTAATTGCTTTAGAAAAAGAATCACTTAAGGGAAATGTGTGAGGACCAATGGAGTTGTGAAAAATGTTTGACCTGCATTCTTCCTATCTTGGGGCTGACCAGCCTTGGCGAGGACCTCAAGATCAACAAGGCTAATAGACATGAGTCCCAAGGTAAGGCCTGACATGAGTCCAGCAAAACACACAAGAACCACACATATGACTAGATACACCCAGAACATTGGCTCACAACATTGAATATCATTTGCAGCCATTTTGTTTTAGCAAGGTGTACTATGATAGGAATCGTTTAGATACAACTTTAACAAAGAAAGTTTTAGTTAAGGATATAAATAGAATATAGTTGGGTTTGGATGAAGAATAAGAGCTCTATCTTTGGATATAAATATAGTGAAAGAGCAATGATAGTTATATACCGTGTGATATAGTAAAATCGTATTTTTAAAACACGATTTCATAATTATAACTGAAATCGTGTTTATTTTTGCTGAAGTGTGTATGACAATGAATAACTCAACTTAGGTAACAATAATGAGTGATAATTAAATAAGAGTGTTTAGAAATTTGACCAACAAAAGCGTCACCAGGCACACCATACCAAATAACTAAGATCCAACTGCCTCACGTACTATGTCTCTAGCAAAAAGCAGTGCTAGCTGACTGCATGCTGATTAATTGAATGTTTCTTGTGGCAACTGGTGAACTTAATTTTCATTTACAAATGACTACATTTATAAAATAAGAGATCTCATCAAAGTGGCAAACAATTGAATAGTATTAGCTAGGTATTTTATTTCAAGAAACTGTAAAATCATTACATCTGTATCAAAACACGAAAAAAAAAAAAAAAAAAATATGAAGGTGCGTCATCATCCCATACATCATGGATCACAAGCATGAAGGTGAAGCGTCACACTTGGTTATTATTAAAAGCCTTAGGGTCTGTTTGGTTGGGAAGATGGAAAAGTGGGAGAATAGAAAATAGAGAGAGGATGGAAAAGTGAGAGGATCGAAAAGTTTTTAGTTTTCCTCAGTTGTGTTTGGTTGAGAGGGTGGAAAAGTAGAAAGATGGAAAACTTTTTGGTTTGATTGAAAATAAAGTTTGTATAAATTTACCATTATGTCCCTCTTAAATTAAAGAGGAAGTAATACATTATACTTTTAAAAAAAAATTGTGTATAGATGAAAGTGGATATTTCAAAAAAATAGTATAAGAAATCATCAAAAGTGTTTTTTTAAAAAATAATAAAAATAAAAAATTAAGAGAAAAAAAAAGAAAAAAAGAAAGAAAGGAAGAACCCACTTGACCAAACAAAAGAAAGAAAAAAAAAAAAAACACGTTACGTTGAAAAGTCCAAATAGAAAAAAAAAAAAAAAAAAAAAACGCCACGGTAGAAAAGTAAAAAGAAAAAAAGAGACAGAAACGTGATGTCAAAACAAAAAGAAAAAAAGAAAAGTGAGGGCAGTTTTGTCAAAATTTTTTTTTCACTTTTCACTCCAATTTAGAGAGATTGTATTTTGAAAGGAGGGAGAGAAAACTTGTGGGCCCCACCACTTTTTTCTCCCCCTCCCCCTCTCAACCAAATAATGGAAAATGTCATTTTCTACCTTATTTTCCTCTCTCTATTTTCCATCCTCTCTATTTTCCATCCTCCCTGTTTTCACCCCAACCAAACACACCCTTAGCTTTATAAATCCCACACCTACCGACTTTCAACTTAGACATTTCTTGTTGATATAACTAATAATAAACCTCTTTTATATGTTAAAATTGAGGCTTAAAAAAAAACTCTACATTAAATAGAGATTAATAAAAATTACAAATTTACATAGTTGTACTTGATATTTTTGTAACAACTAAAAACCTTTCTATTAGAAAGTAATTATGACTTTGAAAAAGAAAAAGATTATATGTGAAAAAGACTCCCAATAAATATAATATAATGCATACACTAATTTATTTGTTTTATTTTTTGGGCATTTAAATATCACTTAGTGTTTATGTGAATGACCATGGCCGACCCTTCCATTAGGCCAATTAGGCAATTACCTCAAAAAAAAAAAAAAAAAACAATGAAGCGCAAAACTTGGCCCCTTCCCAAATGCAGTGTTCATGTGAATGACCATGGCCGACCCTTCCATTAGGCCAATTAGGCAATTACCTAAGGCCCCTAAGTAGAACGGGGTCCCAAAATTTTAGAAAAGAAGGGGTAGAAGGCAATATATATATATATATATTGGTTTCAAATGAATCTAAAAAAAATCTGGCACATTCTTTTTACTAAAAAACAAAATTTTTGTTATATCTTATTAAACATTGGTAGCACAAAATTTTTTTTTGGTCTAAACAAAATCAATTGTCTCAAAAATAACATCATTATCCTCTAGACAAACCAGAATTCAACAAGATAAACTGCAAGTCCGATCTAAGAAATTAACCACAAAACAATTACAAATCAAAACAAATAAAAAACCTCAATTCCCTAAAATTTTTACTGTTTCTCTATCTCACAACTCTTGCTCTTCGCCTCTCTCATTCTTTCTCTCCACTTTTGCTGGCTGCCTGGCTCAAGCTTCCTCCGATCTAAATTATCCGATCACATCTGATTTGAAAACTCTGAACTGATTGAGGAGTGAGGACTGCCGACTGCCTTTTTTTTTCGCTGCTGCATTTTGATTCTGCAGATGGATGAGTTTTGACTTTTAAGGTATAAGGCTTGGCTTTTTCTACTTTTTATTTGTTAAGACTGGGCCTGTTTATATTGAGTTATGGCTGGACGTTTGGCTCTTCAAGGATTTTTTTTGTTTTGTTTTGTTTTATTTTTTTTGTCGTTGTTGTTATAGGTGTAATAGGATTTGTTTTGTGTTTTTTGTGGGTGGGTCTTATTAATAAGACTTGTGTGGCCATCTTGGCATCTTCTTGGCTGGGTTGAGCTTGTATTTTTGTTATGGCTATACTTGGGTAATGTTTGGATAGCAACTGCGTCCTGGCGTTCACGTTTTCACTTTTTTTTTTTTTTTTTTTTACTGAGAAGTGATGTCCTGTCTGTTAGTTTTTTATTGTTTACGCACTGTTCATGTACTGTTCATATACTGTTCATGCACTGTTTATGGGACCCACGACCACTTTATTAAAAAAAAATTTAAAAATAGGCCCCACAGTACTATTCACACATTTAAAAACTATTTTGCTACAGTATTTTCAGTTTTCAGTTTTTAGCTATATCCAAATAGACCCTTAATTTTCTTTCTTTGATTTTAATCTTGTGTTTTTATATATATATATATATATATATATATTTTTTTTTAATTATTGGTAATATAATGAATAAATATTTATTTATCTAGGTTGAGATTGCTAAAAACTTGTTATTGTTCAGTGAAATTACAACAATACTTTTTATATAAATCAGGTTCTATTTCTCATTTGCTCTACACTTGAAATTTATTTTTTATTTTAGTCTTTATAAATATATTGTTTGATTAGAAATGTCTACTAGAAAATATATATCTCGATATGAAAAAAATTAAAAAAAGGAAAAAAAGAAGAAGAAGAAGAAAAATTAATTGAGTTTCAAAAAGGATCAATGAATAAATTTATTATTAGTAATAAACAAAATATAACACAAAATTTAGATGAAAATATCACAAATAAGTAAGAAATTCACCAAAAATAGATTTTAAATTAAATACATTATAATAAAAATATTAAATAAATATTAATTTAATTAATACATAAATATAAAAAAGACCCCATTTATTTCTTGTCTTAGGTCCCAAAATGTCTAGGCCGGCCTTGTTCCCCAGAGAAAATCCAATTATTTTTTCATATGTTCCTTATGTGTGTCTCATGGGTAAAGAAGTTCTCCGTTTTTTCTTTACTTTCACACAAGCGCATGCTGCATTCTCACTGTGCTACATAAATCCAAACCTCACAAATTTTCCTTGATATGTGTACTTTTAACAATATATTTGTCGTCTTCCAAAAAAAAATATATATATATATATATTGTTGAGAAAACTAAAACCTTGTTGATATATGTGCTTTACCATTTGCATCATTTTGGTATTAGAGCATTAGCGTGAAATTTGTCGGTATGCTTCCCTTCAAAATCCCCTCAAACTTTTTTACCTCTCACCTCAAAAAAAAAAAAAAAAAAAACATCCAAATAAAATTCATTAAACTCTTCCCATCCCCTTCTCAACCCCCTCTTCTCCCCACTATCCAAAAACACGGCAAGGAAACTCAAAAACTAATAAACTTAATTTTCCGTCATCAAGAAAAATCGCGTAACTAACCATGTCACATCATAAATTTGAGGCAATTAATTACCCAATCCAAGACTAGCATTTAGATTTTAGAGCCATAAGGGCGGGAAGTGAACATGAAATTAACATCATAATTTCAACGAAACCGCTTCTCTTCATTAATCTTATGATGCTTCTCAAAGAAGGACAATGGTGACGGAATTACCATTTTTGCATTTCCGGTTTTCTTATGTATACCGCTCATATTCTGATTTGCCATTTTAGTTCCACTCTTCAAGAATATGTTTCTAGTACCTAATTGTACTACATTATTGAAAGGATGCTGTGATGTATATGCTTCATAATATTCATCATATAAAAAATGGAAGTCCGGTGGGGCAGTTAAAACTGGACCATGCACGCACGCATGCATAAGCACCTGACACCGCTAGTGTTTTCTTCTTGGATCCTTGCAGGCTGCAGCTAGTGAAGTGGCAATATAAAGCTTCTGAGTCAAAAGAAGTTCATTGATAATCAAAGGCCTACTTACTACAGGTTTGGGTCTAATAATATTCTGTTAACCACTCATTATTTATAACTATTCCATCCAATACTTCAACAAAAAGCATGCTATAGAGATGGAAAGAAAATGAATTTAAAAGCCACAAAACCAGAAGCAATGTACAATTCATACTTAATTGTAACTCAAAAGTCAAAATAAATGGGTGGCATCATATCCATGATTAAAAAATTTCTGATGTCAGGGTTGGAATTCATATTTGGTAGCTCAAGACATTAACAAACCTAATTTGGTAAACGTCTGTTATATAAAAGTAATGAAACTAATGCACTTATAATAATAACCAATTATATATAGAAAGCAACAGTATGTCACCTTATATCACTATTTAAATCTATAGCACAGTTAACTAGAAAGAGTTTGGCTTATTTTCAGTATTTTTTTAATTGGATATGTCATTTTATTTTAAATATACAATAACAAGTGGTAGTGAGTTTTAATCTCCACTTTTTATTTAGTTAGTGGGTGATGTGACAGTCTCCCATTAAAACAAAAAGAGATTCAATTTAAAAAAGTACTAGAGGCAAGCCAAACCTAGGTACAAATTCATACCTCACCAAATTGAAATGCATTGGCATGCAATGCTGATAGGAGGCCAAACACAACATAAAAACTTGGCGATTTTGAGAAAGCAAGCATAAACGTGCGTTGTAGAATATCTTTTTTTTTTTTTTGAATAATTCAATTTTTACAAGCAAGTCAGCATAGATGAATTGAGATATGGTGACACGACATTTTTTGAAAAACTGAGACATAACATGATAGAGATACAACAATTATTTAATTAATAAATATTTATTTTTAGGTATATTTTATATTTTTTTGGGCATTATTTTAGGTTCTAAAATTAAGTAACAACCATCAAAATTATTGAAAATGTTGAGACTTTGGTATAGATTGGCAAACCGTGAACTAAAGTGTATATTGTAAGTGTAATGGAAGTGTGCTTTGAGGTCAAGATAAATGCCCAGGTTTTTGCATATTAGTTTCGAGGTTCAATAGGTTTGATAGCTCTCGTTAGCTAATCATTAATCAAGACCTTAAGTTTTTGGTCGATTGAGAATTAATTCAATTGATTGAGTTGAATATATCAAATATAATAATTCATCCCATCCAAACCATTCAAATGTCTAGAGGTTTGTGCAACAAAGGCTATGTATATTGTGATACTCCAATTTGATTGATTGTGTGATGTGTGTGATGAGTCCCACATCGTATATTTACTGGGTAGATCTGAGCTCTATTAACAATTACAAAGAACCATAATTGTGACTGGTCCTTTTGAGGTATAGCGCAGATGTGACTAGCGCTTTTCCTTGGGTCGTTACATATGATATCAAAGCTCTAGATTAGATCCTTAAGCATTAATTTGTGAAACTAAATGGTGAGAGGGGTAGAAATTAGGCATTTGGGGAACACTCCCAACAACTTTGGCAATGGTAGGAATCAACAAGATAGGAACTGAGAATTTAGGCATGACCAAGGCCAGCCACCAAAGATGATCCGGATGATACAAACCTTGGTTGGAGTGGTCCAACAATAGGTCACTATTGGAGATAATTTGGCTAGGATGATGGAGCAACACCGAGGTCATCATGGTGGGATGATTGAATTCAAGAGGTTGTCTCCTCCAACTTTTGAGGGGACTACTAAGCCTATGAAAGTAGAAAAATGGATCATTGAGATGGAGAAAGTATTCAGAGTTCTTGAATGCTCTGAGGGTGAGAAAGTGGCTTATGCAGCCTATATGTTGCATGGAGATGCTTATGATTGGTGGCGGCTAGAAGAAGACAAACGTGGCCAAGAGACCGAGCCTTGGACTTAAGAGCTATTTAAGTCTGAATTCTATAAGAAATATTTTCCTAAGAGCATTCGTTTTCAAAAGGAAAAAGAGTTTATCAAGCTGACACAAGGTAACATGACAGTTGCAATGTTAAGAATGGAAATCAAGAATGAAGTTTGGTAGCTGAATTCGAGGACAGCTAGGCCTCCAAGAGATTAGGTAAGAATAGAGAAAGGAAACAGAGAACAAAGAACATAGAAACAATGGCAATTTTATTATATCCTTCCCTGTACATTCTTCTGCTCTTTTATACATTGAACCAGGCCACATCTTCTAGACCCGTGTCTGTTATTTCCCAGCTAAGCCTAACCAACTAATCCCAACTTCCTAACTAACTTCTAACAACTGATTTAGCCCAGCCCTTATTTCCCTAACTGACAGGTATATAATATTTTGTACTGCCCTATACACAACCCAATATATCCCTAACAATACCCTCCTCTTAAAGCACCTTGCCCACAAGGTGAGGGAATTGTTGGTGAAGTCGATATAAATCTTCCCAGGTAGCATCATCAGCACTTTCCCCTTGTCACTGCACCAAGACTTGAGTGAGAGCTCTGTTCCTCAAATTCAAAGTTTTGGACTGCAAAATAGCCATTGGTTCAGGATTGAGATTGCCCACTGCATCCATAGATGGTAAAGATGGAACCGCTGCCACATGCCTTCCCAGCTTCTCCTTAAGGCAAGAAACATGAAATGTAGGATGGATTTTTGAATTTGGTGGAAGATCCAACCTATATGACACCTTGCCCACCTTACGCAAAATCTGAAATGGACTATAATATCTACGTGACAGCTTGCCCAAATGCTTCTGCTTCAGTGATTTCTACTTATAAGGCATCAATCTGAGGTATACCCAATCTCCTTCAGCAAATTCCCTTTCAGTCCTGTGTTTATCAGCATTCACTTTCATCCTTTCTTGAGCTGCTATCAAATTCTGCTTCAATAAAGCCATCAATTGCTGCCTAGTCCTCAATTGCACATCCACACTCTCAACTTTAGTGGTGTCTGGAACATAATCCAATAGCTTTGGAGGAGGATAACCAAACAAAGCTTCAAAGGGAGTATCTTGGTGGATGTATGAAAATTGGTGTTGAACCAAAATTTAGCCAATGGTAACCAATCCACCCACTATTGAGGTTTATCCGCTGCAAATGCCCTCAAATAATGTTCTAGACTCTTGTTGACTACCTCCGTTTGGCCATCAGATTAGGGGTGATAAGCTGAAGACATAGCAAGCTGCACCCCTTGCAACCGCATCAACTCTTGCCAAAAATGAGAAGTGAAAACAGGGTCCCTGTCACTTACAATTGAAGCTGGCATTCCATGCAGTTTAAACACATGCTGTAAATAGAGATTAGCCACCTTGGCAGCTGTATAAGGGTGAGACAAGGGAATGAAATGAACAAACTTAGTGAGCCTGTCCATTACTACTAAAACAACATTTTGGATTGAGACTTAGGGAGGCCTTCAACAAAATCCATGCTCACATCAAGCCAAGGTTTGTCAGGTACAGGTAAGGACTGTAACAACCCAACAACATGACAAGTTTCAGTCTTAAGTCTTTAGCATCTGTCACACTCTCTAACATGATGCTTCACATCAGATCTCAAACCAGGCCAATAGAAGTCTCTCTGCACCCTATGTAAGGTCTTGAGGAAGCCTGAATGCCCTCCTAAAGGACTGTCATGGACTTGCTCTAAGACAGTAGCCTTCAAAGCCTCACATGACCCAAGGTAAATCTTACCTTTATACAATAACAGCCCATTCTGCACAGTATACCCTTTTGGAACCCCTTTCCCCAATTTAAAAGCTTAGAAAATATCTTGCACTGTCTGATCAGAAGCATAGCTGTCCTTAAGATCAGTCAGCCAGGTATGAGAAGGAAAAGACACCATGCATAAGAACCCTTCATCAGCTTCTGAAACCTCACAAGAAACTTCACAGGCATTACAATCATCAAATTCAGTCTTCCTAGACAGTGCATCAGCTACTAAGTTGTCTTTGCCCTTCTTGTATTCAACCACAAACACATAGCCTAGCAGTTTAGCAAACCATTTTTGCTAGGCTGGTGTGCCAATTTTTTGTTCCAACAGATATTTTAAACTCTGCTGATCAGTTTTAACAGTAAAAGGTTTGCAAACCAAATAGGCTCTCCACCTCTTGACAGCAATGGCCAATGCTAGCAACTCTTTCTCATATGTTGATAAAGCTAAATTCTTACCTTTAAGTGCCTGACTGTGGTAAGCAATTGGTCTGCCCTGCTGCATCAGCACTGCACATATCCCTCTCCCAGAAGCATCACACTCTACCACAAAAGGATGATCAAAGTTTGGTAAAGCCAACACTGGAGGTTTGACCATAGCATCCTTAAGTTGATGAAATGCCACTTCAGCCTCCTTAGACCAACAAAAGGAATCCTTCTTTAATAGGGCTGTCAAAGGGGCTACAATTTGGCCATACCCTTTGACAAACTTCCTATAATACCCAGTGAGCCCTAAAAACCCTCTTAGGGACTTAACATCCTTAGGAATAGGCCATTGTTGCATTGCAGCAACTTTCCTAGGATCAGTGTGAACTCCCTCAGCAGTGATAACATGCCCCAAATACTTTACTTCCTTGCATGCAAACATGCACTTTGACCTCTTAGCATACAACTTGTGATTAGCTAAAATTTCCAAAACCTTCCTTAGATGGATTATATGATCAGCCAAGGACTTGCTATAGACTAGTATGTTATCAAAAAATACTAGTACAAACTGCCTAAGGAAAGGTTTAAATACTTGGTTCATCAATGATTGAAAGGTTGAGGGAGCATTGGTTAGGCCAAAGGGCATCACCAAGAATTCATAGTGACCCTCATGTGTCCTAAAGGCAGTTTAGGTATGTCTTCTTCCCTCATTGTGATTTGATGATACCCAGACCTCAAATCCAACTTAGAAAAAATGGCAGCCCCATTCAATTCATCCAACAACTCATCAATAACTGGAATTGGAAATTTGTCCTTGACTGTGATGTTGTTAAGGGCCCTATAATCAATGCACATCCTCCATGAGCCATCAGCTTTTCTAACCAACAACACAGGTGAGGCAAAAGGGCTGCTACTGTTCCTGATTGAGCCAACAGACAACAATTCCCTCACTATCTTCTCAATCTCATTCTTTTGGTAAAAAGGATACCTATACGACCTTTGGCATATAGGTTGAGCTCCTTCTTTGAGAGTAATGGCATGCTCATGATCCCTAAGAGGAGGTAATCCTATGGGAGCCTCAAAAACATGCTCAAATTCTTGTAATAAGAATTCCACCTTAGCAGGGAGTTTCACACTGGCTGCACCTGCGTCCACACTAGCAATTTGTAACAGCAGTCCTCTCCTCACAGGCACCTTAAAAAACTGCTCACAATCCATAATAGAAGATCCTAATGATGGAGTCAACCCTTTAAGCAGGACATTCTGATTCTCATAGCAGAAACACATTGTCAAAAGCCTAAAGTTCCATTGAATCTCCCCTAAGGTACTTAACCATTGGGTGCCCAACACTGCATCACAACCCCCCAATGCTAAGACATGGAATTGAATGGGAAACATTACTTCTTGAATGCACACTGGCACATTACTACAAAAACCCTGAGTTTTAATCATAGCACCATTTGCTACCTTCACCTCCAGAACCTTAGAGACATCAATCTTTAATTTCATCCTAGAAACCAAAGAAACATCTACAAAATTGTGAGTACTAGCAATTTGTAACAGCAGTCCTCTCCTCACAGGCACCTTAAAAAACTGCTCATAATCCATAATAGAAGATCCTATTGATGGAGTCAACCCTTTAAGCAGGACATTCTGATTCTCATAGCAGAAACACATTGTCAAAAGCCTAAAGTTCCATTGAATCTCCCCTAAGGTACTTAACCATTGGGTGCCTAACACTGCATCACAACCCCCCAATGCTAAGACATGGAATTGAATGGGAAACATTACTTCTTGAATGCACACTAGCACATTACTACAAAAACCCTGAGTTTTAATCATAGCACCATTTGCTACCTTCACCTCCAGAACCTTAGAGACATCAATCTTTAATTTCATCCCAGAAACCAAAGAAACATCTACAAAATTGTGAGTACTGCCAGTGTCTATTAGGATTACCAATTCACTCCCATTGACCCTACCCCTCACCCTCATAATACCAGGTGTAAGAGTTCCTGTGAGCGCATACAAGGTAATCTTTACCTCTTCATCCTGACTAACTGCCTTAGAAACAACCTCATGTTCCACATTTTCTTCTAATTCAGTGATTTGTACCCCAGATTGCACCCCACCAGCTAATTCAATCCCCTCTAGTAAAAACAGTTTAGCATTCTTACACTTGTGCCCAACCACCCACTTCTCATCACAATTATAGCAAAGGCCCCTCTTCCTTCCTTCATCCATTTGAGCAGGTGTTAATCTTTTTACAGGTATCTTAGATTTAGATTCTAGAACTACATTATTCTTAGGTAAACCCAGAATAGAAGTCTTACCTGTTTCTTGTTGGAATCTAGTACTCTTCTTGCAACTGAACACATATTCCTCTTGAATCTTGGCCAATCCAAAAGCTTCATTCAAGGTACGTGGGTTAAGCAGCCTCACTGGAAGACTGATTTCATCTTTTAAGCCATTTAAGAAGCAGCTAAGCTTGTGCAATGGAGCTAGACCCTTCACCCTATTAGATACAGCTTCAAACTTAGCCTTGTACATTGCAACTGTTGAAGACTGCCTTAATCTGGTTAGCACCTCCATAGGATCATCGTAAGCCGTTGATCTAAACCTCACATGTAGTGCTTGCACAAAAGAATCCCAATCCGTGAACACACCAACCTCCTCAGCTTCTTGGAACCAAATGAGGGCTTCCATCTCCATATGAAACGAAGCAATGAGCAACTTCTCTGCAACTGGAGTTTGGTAATAGCCAAAGTATTGGTTGGCTTTATAGACCCAGCTCGCAGGATCATCCCCTGAGAAACGTGGGAACTCTAATTTCATGGGTCTTGCAAGTGAGAAAGTTGAAGAACCTTGATTCACTGGTACCGATTGGTGAGGTGAGTGTGGATGACTCTCTTGAAGATTAAATTTCTGTAGAATGGTATTGATATTTTGATTCATGGCGTTGATATTTTGATTTATCTCATTCAAGGTCCTAGTATGGATTCCTTGGATCTTCTGAATTTCTTGGATGTCTTTATCGTGGTGGTCTGAATGGTACGCAGGGAAGCAATAGCTTCATTCACGGTGTTCATGGCGGCGGCTCGAGTCTCGGTCATGGTAGATGCAGGAACGATGCTCTGATACCAAATGTTAAGAATGGAAATCAAGAATGAAGTTTGGTAGCTGAATTCGAGGACAGCTAGGCCTCCAAGAGATTATGTAAGAATAGAGAAAGGAAACAGAGAACAATGAACATAGAAACAATGGCAATTTTATTATATCCTTCCCTGTACATTCTTTTGCTCTTTTATACATTGAACCAGGCCACACCTTCTAGACCCGTGTGTGTTATTTCCCAGCTAAGCCCAACCAACTAAGCCCAACTTCCTAACTAACTTCTAACAACTGATTTAGCCCAGCCCTTATTTCCCTAACTGACAGGTACATAATATTTTGTACTGCCCTATACATAACCCAATATATCCCTAACATGCTCAGTATGAAGCAGAATTTTTCAGGTTACCCAATTTTCTCCGACAATGATGGTTGATGAAGAAATTAAGGCTAGAAGATTTGAAGATGGATTAAGGTTTTGAATCAAGCAAGGAGTTGTGCCTTTTGAGTTGACTACCTTTAGGGCAGTGGTGAGTAAGGTTTTATTAGTGGAGATGGGGCTTAATGAGGCTTAAACAGAAAGAGATAATAACCAGAAGAAGAGGCCTAGGTAAGGAGAGCAAAGCTCCAGCTTTCAAGCCAAGAAACAAGGAACACAACATGCTGATACCAAGGCATTGCCAAAGTGCTCTCGATGTGGTAGGCCTTATGCAGATAAAGATTGCCACTAGAATGCTAGAGCATGTTTCTCATGCGGACAAAGATTGCTGAGTGTCCCCAACAGAAGGAGGGCCAGACCATTCCAAGACTAACAACAGGACAGAATCAGGGAGCAAGCCAAAAGCCCAAGATCCAAAGAAAGGTTTATGCACTTACTCAACATGATGCTAATACTTCTAATACTATGGTATCAGAGCCAAGTTGGTAACCTCCTGTGAGCTCAGAGATACTACTCCATAAAGTGGGCCCTAACGAGGACGTTAGGGATTTAAGTGGAGGAGATTGTAATGCCCCAATTTGATTGATTGTGTGATGTGTGTGAATGTGTGATGAGTCCCACATCGGGTATTTACTAGGTAGATTTGGGCTTTATTAACAACTACAAGAAGTCTCAATTGTGATTAGTCTCAATTGTGATTAGTCCTTTTGAGGTATAGTGTAGATGTTTTCATTAGGTCATTACATATAAAGCCTAAGAAAAAGCGCTAGCCACATCTGCGCTATACCTTTAAAGGACCAGTCACAATTGAGGCTCCTTGTAGTTGTTAATAAAACTCAGATCTACTCAGTAAATACCCGATGTGGGACTCAACACACACCCAAACACATCACACAATCATTCAAATTGGGGCATCAGAATCTTCCCCACTTAAATCCCTAACGTACTCGTTAGGGCCCACTTTGTGTGTAGTGTCTTTGAGCCCACACAGGGTTACTGGGCTGGCTCTAATACCATATGTAACGACCCAAGGAAAAGTGCTAGCCACATCTGCGCTATACCTCAAAAAGACTAGTCACAATTGAGGTTCATTGTAGTTGATAATAAAGTCCAGATCTACCCAGTAAATACCCGATGTGGGACTTATCACACACCCACACGCATCACACAATCAATCAAATTAGGACATCACATATATATAAAAGAACCTTCTAGTGAACGTGAAAAAGACTTTCGGAGAGCTAAAAGCCTCTTATTGTACTTCAGGGGTTCTTATGCCTCAAGCTCTCAAAAAGCATCCATCAAATATCAAGTTTCAAGGATTTGGGGGTGTAGAAATTGTTGCCTCGGATATAATATCAAGTTGCCAAAACAAGATCTTCAAGTGGGTACTTGAAGTTGTGAATAAAAGGTCCACATATAACATAGTCTATTATTGAAGAGTCTATAAATTCAAAGTTACATTGGGTAATATTAGTAAGTACTACTAGGTTGCGGCAAACTAGAATATGGTTATTCTATTGTAAAAACGTCAATTTATTAGTGGATTTGTTTTTGCCTCTGAGGTCGGTGGTGAAGCTCACGTAGTGATTTTTTTTATTTGGATAGTTTTCCATTGGTTTTTCTTTGCATCATTATATTGTGTGTTGTTTATTAATTTCTGCTATTATTTATTGTTTGCCCAATATTGTTGTTGTTCACATTTACCAGAGCCTCAAACATAATTTGACTAATTAATCACTAGACTTTAAATTGGCTATCTTGCATAATCGGGGTCTAAACTAACTAATAGAATGGAATCCCATTCTAACTAAGGATTCTTGTGGTTCCGAAGGATCCAACTACAGGAGAACTAGGAATAGAAAGCCCCCTCCCCCTTTCCTCCCGGCTCTTTGGTCATAAGAATGTTAGTTTTAAGAATAAGTGAAACATGAGTCTAACCAATCACTATTACATGAAAAGTTAAAGTTAAGTTAATGATTCAAGTTGTAGGAAATCAAAGACAATAATAGTGCAACTCACTAATTTAAGTACAAGGAGATCACATTGTTGATGAAACAGAACTATAAACGAGTGCCTTATAATAGCTTGTGTGAATGAACATGTAGTTGAGATCTAGGATTGCTACATAGAAATCTCATGACATGCACTCTAACAGGCTTTGGTGTTCAAGTTCCAAGAAATAAAGAGTGAAGAGAGAAGAATATAACAAAATTTTTGGTCATCTTACCAAAAAGTGACAATATGACAGTTGATGTAGTCATAGTTTTAAAAAGCAGACCAAACAAAAAACTAGAGAGATGATTGGTTCTCATTTCTTTGGTAAGATTAAGATCAAAAGACTCAAAACGATTACGTTATAAATAAATGATTAATGACTATATAATTATTGAGATAAATAAGAAAATTTTATATCTAGTAATTTCTATTAAAAATTATCTGAACAACTTTATAATAAATCTTTTATTATATTCTAAAAATTATTGAATCTTTTGCTAATGTCATTGATTGACTATAAGATTAAAATTTGTTATTATTTTTGTAATTTTTAATATTTCAGTTATATCTATCACCAGCTGCTATTCTTCTCCCTTGTTATTATCTCGATTTCCAACTTGTTTGTATTTTTTTTTATTAATCATGCCATTTGATCCATTAGGATTGTTTTTTTTTTTTTTATATATAAAAAAATATAAATATATGTTCATTTACTAGGAAAAAATTTGTGAAAAACAAATGGTAAAATTTGAGGCTTTTTTTTTTGTTTTTTTTTTTTTTGTTTTGCGAAATCTCTAAAGTCAAGTGTGAATTTTCTTTTGAGTTTACAATTTTGTATTTTGATTTATAGAAGTAGTTGGCCAAATATTTAAACCTAAAATATATGTAGATTGGATTAAACAACAAAGCAATATAAACATGAGCATAACTATAAACATAAACTTAAACATGAAAAAAAAACTAATGAGATTTTCAATTTTTTAAAACATCACTTCTTGGTTTAATATATAATAAATATAAAATATAAAGGATAAAAAAAATTGATGTCATTGTAATTTTATTGATAATCTCGATCACAAATAAGATATATATATATATATATATATATATATTTGCTATTTCTTTCATTAAGAATTATATTCTGATAACTGTCTTAAAAATAATTTAATAAACCGAGTGTAATGAGTTAATATTATTAATATATTAATCATTTTTTTAGAGTATTAATATATTAATCATTGAAAACATAAATTGATTAATTTTTTTCTTTGTAGAATCAATCCTTGAATTCTTAACATAGAGATGTATCAAATAGCATATTGTGGATTTGAGGGCAGTTTTATTGCTATATCAAAATGGGTGCTTGATCTTCTTTGTAGCATGGTTGTTAACATTTTAATTTAACTTATTCTTCTAGTATATAAATTCCTTATAAATGCTAGCATTTCTACTGATAAACTTTTTTTTAGTTCTTCGTTGAATTCCTGAAATGACATTCCCACTACTTAAATGACTGAGAAAGTTATAGCTGCAGACTATTCACCATGGCCAAAAGGTGGAAAGAAGTTGAATAGGGTGCCAATTGCCATTTTTTATTTATTAAAATGTAGTTAGAGAAAATGCACTATTTGTTGATATAGAAAGTCATTTTGATTAATCAACTTCACAAAAGTGAAACTTGGTTTTTGTCTTTCTTTCAATATATACATGGAAATTTGGTAGTCTTGCTTGCTGATATATGATACTCTTTCATGTTGGTGCTTTTGTGAAAACTCTAAAGTCATACACATACATTTCCTTCATGGTTAACATCCTATACTTTGATTCATAATAATATTTGGTCAAATCTTTAAACAAAAAATATGTGTTACCTTAAAACAAAACATGATATAAACATAAGCATCAACATAAACATAAATATAAACATAAATATAAACAAATAAGTAAATAAAATAATGAGATTTTTAGTTTCTAAGTCAGGAATTATGGATGTAGACCTTCTTCTACCTTTGGATCTGCTTATTGACAGGAAATGATACTTGGGTTTTGTGATTTCATTTATCATTGTTTGGTTTTAAGCATATGTAACACAAATAAAATATGAAAAAGAAAAAGAAGAAGGCAAAATTTTTAAAATAATTATATATAAAAAAAACAATGGCGTTAAGCATAAATTAAACAAGTAAAAATTTGTTCAGATTAATAAATGTAGTTATGTATTAAGAAATTTGTGTAGAAGCTGTATATAAAGTCAAACTTTGTAAGAAAGAAAAGTTCTAAAAACGAAGAGCTAAGTTGATCACTCTCACTCAGTCTCAGTCACCAGAAAATCAAAGAAAGCAAGGGGGAGTCATAATAAGTTTGCTAATGCTAATGGGCAATGGCATTAGGCACTTCCGCTAATGCAAACAACGACAGTGTTTTTGAAGTGGTAGCAAAGAACATACGGCGGCGATGCTAGCTATGTTGCGACGAATGGGAGTGGGAGGTGGTGTTGAAGAACTGAGTTGATACGCAAGTTGCACTATTTCTGTTGTTGAGTTCTGATTGAAACAACATGAAGAAATCTCGGTGCAAACTTCACTTTCTTCCTACTACTTTCCTAGTTGGAGTTTTTGGGTAATTCATTTCGATTTCTTCCATTAATATTTCAAAGACTAATGGTCTGTTTGGTCTTTGGGGCGCTTTGCATATTTGCACCAAAAACATCATTTGTCATTGCCTTTTAACTCAAACATGTATACTAGTTGCTACTGTTCATTCATAATTATATTTTACTGCTTCCTCACAAGACTGCCAAACCTTCAAGCAGTAAAAAGGTTTAAACTGAAAACTAATAACAACATGCAACTGTTTACAACCATACAAATTAACATTTATATATCATGAAATGTTTTGGGAATTGATTCTAGAGTGTTATAAAGTAAAAAATGACATCTTAATGAAATAGTTTCAAGAAAATAGAGAGAGATCTACTTCCGAAAAAAATAAAAATCTTCAAGATAATTTAATTTAGGACATAGTCAAAATAAACATCGTGTGATTGAGATAGCACATCAATGCTCCTACTCCTTGACTTTGTTATGTCCTAAGCCACATGGAAGATAATTATGTAGCAACCGACGAAGTTTGAATTTGAATAATAGATTAGCAATAGTAGATTAGGTTGTTATTGTTTCAAATTTGTATTTGATAGAAGTTAGTTCCTATTTGTTAGGATAGTTATCTCATTATGAGTATTTTCTATGTACTGTGAAGGAAAGAATGAAATTTAAGAAGAAAATTAATCAAAAAATTCTAGTCTTCCTCTAAGTTCAAGAGGCTAATCGCCTTGAATTAACTAATTTATATTTTAATTATCCCGATTTACAACAGACTTTTACGATATGTTTTGAGCATGTTTAAAATAAGGAGGCTTATATCCATATAACACGAAGTACAGTTTGAAAGGCAACTAGATTCAATGGAATTGAATTTGCTCCCTGGTATACTAGTGATGCATTTGTCCTAGTAGACAATTATGGGCCTTGTCACCATCTCTCCAACCTATAGCTCTTTGCTCTTCTTGCTGCTCAGGTATGAAAAACCTAAAATTTTGATAAATACGATAGAATTTTGATTTATTGAGTCCACTCTATGATAATTGTTACCTATTATTAAATTAAAATATGAATAAATTTTTAGTATAAGTGGGATTTGAATCTCAAATCTCTTGCTTAACAATAAAAAACAATTACTAGCTATGCTAATTAAAACTCACCGTGGGCACCAAAAACTTAATTCATTCCAATCACATAAATTGAACATAAAACTTGTTACCGAGTACTAACACAACATACGCATACTACAATGGAAAAATTAATAATAACTACCAAAGAGTCAATTCTATGACAAGCTAAATCAATGTACAAAAGTTGCTACTCGGCCCATTAAATAGATTTCGGCCTCAATAATGGGCTTTTTTATTTTTTATTTTTATACTGGTTCAGTCTGAACAAATAACAAAGTCAAAAACAAAAGACCCATTTTGCTTACGGCCCAAAAAAAAAAAAAAAAAATACAATACCCCTCAGGAAGTCTAAGAACAAAGAGCTCTCCTCAAATTCTCTCCATTACCAATTCCTCCACCTCATACACACACAACATTCTCACCTCCGCTCCTTTTTCCTTTGTACCTACAAGGTAATTTTCTCTCTTCATTTATATATTTTTCAAAGCAAAACTACTTAGGGGGTTCTTATTTTTGTGATTTGTGAATTTCTCTATTGGGTATTTCAACCTTGAACAAGAACATTGATTACATTGTTTTGTTGTTACGAATATTACCTGTAATCTTATGCAATTTTGTTCCTTTTGTATGTGAAAGTGTTTTATATCACATGCATTTACATGGGTTAGCATTCATTCACTAAGAAAGGCGATAATGCCATTGTTAAAATTTACAATGAGTTTGAGGGTTTTAGGGAAGTTGAAGTTTTTCTTATTTATTTTTTAAACAAGATATAAATTCTATTTTAACCTAATTTAAGTATATATGTGTGTGTGAAACTTCTTCTATGAGACTTGAATCTCGGCCTTTACCCCCCTTCTCACCACACTCCATAAGCCTTATACTTATGAAGTGACCATCACACGAATGGTGTGCAGTTCAAAATTTTTTGCATTTTTAAATGTTTAGAACAAATGGTTCTTCAAAATTTAGTTCAATGCTTGACTTACATGCTTGTACCAAAAACATTTTAGGTTTTTTTTCTTACTGGGTTAAGACTGAAGTTTTCCTTTTCTAGTTCTATCTTCTGCGAGTTGAGTTTAGGCTTTACTACAGATGATGCAAAGAAAATTAGTAGACTAAATACTTCGGGTTTCTAGAACTCAAGAATTGCAACTTTAGTAGTGGTGGAAAACCTACTTTCATTTGATATGGATGAGTCCTTATATAGTGAGTTTTGGAGTGGTTACTTGTTTTAGTAACTTCCTCCTTGTGGATGGAAGTTAGAAGGTTTAGACTTAAGTTCCTCAACTTCTATAGAAGTTAAGAAGTTCAGTCTTATCTTCTACAACTGCTATAGAAGTTAGAAGGCTCGACCTTATCTTTTATAACTGCTATTGGAAGTTAAGAACATAGTGGGAAGTTAGAACGATAAGTGAGGATTTCGCTCATAGTTCGAAATAGTAGAATGTTGTTTAGATTATAATTTTTTAGATATAAACTTATTCTAAAAATCTCTAAATGTCAAGGGGTAGTCCATCATTGTCATATTGTTGGTCATATTAGGCCAAATTTTCTTAAGTTGAGGTCTCTGTCAACCTCTAAGGTTAAACCTCCTTTTAGAGTGCTGAGTAGTTCCAAAACTACTCATGTTTGTCACCATTGTGGTGTTTTTGGACACATTCGTCCTGATTGCTTCAAGTAGTTGTATCCTCATAAGCAAGTGTCCAAACAATTATAAGTTCGCTCTCAAGGTTTAACATCTTTGTTTGGAGAGTTATTAAAAGTTTTGAACTTTTTAACTCAATTTTAGGAGAATTCTAATTCTTCTATGTCCTTTTGTAGACATACTAGGACAGGTGTCTTTTCATCTTCACGGACAAAGACTTGTATTGTGTGGGTGAGAAAGGAGTCTAAGACTTAATTGTCTTTTCTATTTGTCCTCTACTTTAATTCTTTATATCTAAAGTAGGATTTTCCTGCTTGTTTTCTTATCTATTTTTGGAATTATGCTTTCATGCATCTGCATCTATCTTCATACTTTTATGTTGTTTGTTTGTTTTTGTTTGGTTGTTTAGTCTTTATTTTTGTTTATTTTTCAAAATAAAAAGAGAAAAATCATAAAAAAAAAAAAACAAAAACAAAAACAATGTGTGTTTGTGTATATTGGTACTTGTGTACCATGGATGACCATTGAAATAAAATTTCTAAACTTTGTATCTCTTGTAACTTAGATGAACATCTCAATGCACAACTAAGCAAATGAGTTTTGTGACTTGTGTTTGTGATGAACACGGTTAAGATTGTCTCTTATATCTCATACTCATATCACTATTTTTGACGGAAATGACTAGAAAATCCTAAGAAAAATGCATAAATAACCATCTCACTACTAAAACTCGCCAATCATTTATAACATCTGTGTGTTTTAGCATAACAAAATTGGGATGTTAAACATACATAATTGAGTATTTTCTTTTCTCTTTCTTATATGCCCATGCATGTTATGCTTAAAAAAAAAATATGCAAAGAATAAAAGCAAAAAAGATCAAAATGCTTTTAATATGATTACAAGCGTGTTTCTAAGAGATATGAGGGTTATAGGATGTACCTCGAAGGTGATAGTCTCCATCAAATACTTATGATTGTGTGTGAGTGTAATTGATTTTCTCTAGTCTCAAATCTTCATAATATGAGACACTTATGCACTTTTGTTTTGTTTCACACACAACACGCAAATTCTTTGTTAATCTTGATACATGTGCTGGTACAATGTGATTTGGCCATCACAAGGGATACATGTATTGATAAATGTTCACTATACCGTCTTGACTTGTTTTTTAAATATAAAATTAGTTAGACTTGTTTAGTGTGTGTGTGTGTGTTTTGGATCTATGAATGCTTTACATATATGTTGAGAGATGTTTTGAGAGCTTAACATGTTAATTGAATCTTTGGTTGAGTTACTTACTTGCTGCATTTATCTCCTTGTGTTTTTTCTTCCTTGAAAAACCTCTTTTTTGCATCCTCGATAGATTCTCGACAGAATCTCGATAGATACCTCTTCTATTGAGTTTTCTAAGTTTGACCTCGATAGCTTCTCGACAGATAGGTCAATCCATCAAGCCAAAATCTTGTGCTCTTTGTTTTCTCGACACATCCTCAACAGATTCTCGATCCATCGAGGTTGGCTTCTTCTTGATAGAATCTCGACAGATTCTTGATTTGACGAGACCCTCTTGTATGCATTGTTTTTCACATGTTTTGCATCTTTCTATTATCTTGTCATCATGGCATCTTGTTTCATTACATTCATGCATTTATATGGATTCCTTGTGCCTCCTTGATCATCTTTGATCGTCTTTATATTTCTCGGGTGAAGTTTTATAGCTTCTTGTATCCTTTGTCAATCATGACAAAAAGGAGAAGAAAATGTGGTTTCTTTTTAAGATTCTACATGTTAGAGGGAGAAATACATGCCTTTGTAAAGGGAATTTGTGTTTCATCTTGTTAGGGGAAGTGTTTACCACTTTATAGTTTTAGGAGCTTCTTTTAGCTTCTTGTACATCGGTCTTGTGACCATCTTATTACATACATTGTACTTTATTTTTATATATATTATGATGATGTATGTTTTCTTCACCTACTTCTACATGTGTTATTTTTTTTCTCTTTATACACGTGTTTCTTTATGTATACAATTTTTATTTCTGTTTCACACGTGATGCCTTGATGAGTCTTGTTTAAGTGTTTCAGAAAGACAGGTTGTGAAAGTTTACCATTCCATGAACTCTCTTCTTGAAAATTTTCAAGAGTTTGTAGTAGGGTTAGATTTTTTTTGTAATCCAACAAGTGGTTATGAGTCTAGTGATTTAAGACTTCTCTCATAGTTCATTTGTTTGTTGTGGTTTTGTCACAGATTTCCAAAGGGAAAGATTGTTACGGACATGTTTTATGTAATTGACTAATCATTTTACAGAATGCACTTTACTTGTAATTGTGTAGATCTAGGATGTGTTTAGTACTCCATGAAACATGTTGTTCAAGCAAAGTATTAAAGCCATGAAGATTGGACTAAGAAACAAGTGAAGAAAAGATGTTCATTAAATCTCAACAGAAACCTCGACAGAAATAGTATCTATTGAGACTTAAGAATGAAGCTCGACAGAAGTTGAATTTGTCCAGATCTACGAAATCAGAATTTCTATATCTGATTTTCAGCTTATGCTAACATATATGTGTAGGATTTCTTTTCTCACAACCTTAGATATATATATATATATATATATATATATATATATATATAAAAGACTTATTTTAAAGGCCGTTATATAGAGAACACATGTAGAAAGTGACCTAGTGCCTTATTTTCTCTGCAAGAAGTTACTGCGTCTTTGCACTTAAGGGTTTTGAAACCAAATACCTCTTGATTTTCATTGTTGATGAAGTGAAGAACTTTGCAGTTGCAGACAACAACCTTCTTCAAGTTGCTGGAGTTAGTCACGTACTGCGATTCATGCATCATTGGTTAGTTATGTATTGTGATCTGTGCAAAAGGGTGGCATTCATATATTGAAGAGTTCAAATATTCTGAAGTGGTAGAAGATTTCTACTGCAAGTTCATCTACGGGGATTTTAAAGTCTAGAAACAATTGTTTTGTACAAGATCTGAATCTTCTCTTTACTATAGTGAATTGCTTTTCGGGAAGGTTTCTCTCCAAGTTATTTACTCTGAAACTAGTTTGTTTTATTGGTTTTCTTAAGTTATCATATCTTTTCTTATTTACTTTTCTGATGTGCATGATATTGACATGATATTGATGTTTGTTTGTTTTAACGAGGTTTATTCATCATAAATCTAATTAATAACTTGGATTTAAAACTTAATAATTCTATCAATCGGGGTCTCAATTTCCCAACATTTGCCACCACAACAATTGACTAACAATGCTACCAAAAATATAGAGCACTATAGTCTTCTTCCAAGCTCATTGAAGAAACAAATTTATGATTAGCACAACATCACTTTATGACTAAGATATTTTCAGTTAACATGATAGTGCGTGCTTACCCTCTACATATTTGGACACAAATGTTGTCTCTCTTTCTCTCTCTTGATAACACAAATATTGCCTTATTTTGGACTAAGCTTCTTTGAAGGTGAAAAATTTCACTCGTGTACAAGTTTGGGATATTATCTTTCTTAAACACCAAACACATTGAAGATTTTGCAATTCGATGGACCATCAGGCTGCCTCAGCTTCTCATATAATTTCCTTGAAACCTGCCCAAAGGTTAAATTAGTATTCACTGTATAGAAACAAGCAAAATATTTCTTTAAAAAGGAAAAAATGCCTCAATTTTCATTTTTTTCACTACTAGAACAAGTACCACAACTCTCTTAGCAGCTTCAAGGAATAAGTATGTTCAAGTAGTTCATAAAATTATAAATAAAGCAAGCATATCTAGATGAAATATGTCTAGCCATGATCACTAACAATTTGTGTACTATTTTCTTTATTTATAAGAAAATGATCAGAGTGTTGCAAAAGATAAGAAGCATATATTTATAATGAAATGCTTGGATGTACCTTATGCAAGGATGGTGAGTAGCGAGCACCGCCTGGATATATTGGTGAATAATTTGGCATGACCTTCTCAGGGGAAGCAGATAGAGTTGGTCTTATAGATGGAGAGAATTGAAGATATGGGGAAATTGGGGAATTTAGCATAGGACTATGGTTATTTGAAGTTAGAGGAGTATGATAATGCGAATGAAATGGGGATGCCACGGGAGTCTGCCATTGAAAATGAGAAGCCAATGTTGCTGCTGCAGGAGATCTTGATGGTGATATTCTTGAAGATAGCATGTTGATGTTAACTCTGCTACAAAGATAGACAGTGCGAAAACATGTTAATGAAGATCATTAGATTAATGATAGTTAGGATAATGCTATCAATTCTACCATAAATGCTAACATATTAACGTGATAATTTGTGTCCTTAGAGCATCCGTTAACTTATCCCTTAATAAATTTCATAATGCTTTTTTGTTATGTGTCTTAAAAGTTGACACATAAATTTATTAAGTACATGTGATAAATTTATAGTAACTGTTCTTATGATAGCTATGCTAATACAGTAAATGACAGTAATCATTACTTCTTGTGATCATCCATATATTCATCTGTCTCATCCAGAATTTCCTCCTACAGAAACAAAAACTAAATATTAGCGATTAAACAGACAGTATATATATACACATGAACACGTGTGAGAGAAAGAGAGGTTAAATTTAACTCTATTTTTTGGTAAAATAAAAAAGTGCAGTGATGCTTAGATTAAAACCAATAATAGCTTCTCATTTAGGATTTTTTTTGAAATTGTTATTAATATATATATTCATGTATGTTATGATTCTAATATCCCACATTAGTTAAGTATAAGCTTAACCATGTGTTTATAAGCTCTTGGGCACCTTCCCCTTGCAAGTCGGGTTTCAAGGGTGAGTTCTATTCATGGGTTTGTAACAATGTATGTATATGAACAACAGTATGAAAGGTGTTGAACGAATGGACCGAAACATCAAATTGATTCTTTAATACTACTAAGTTGGACTGAAGGGGTAAATTGTGTCCAATTTAATTAACAGTAGGAACAATATTTCAAGAGGAGGTAGATGCATGTATTGGAAAAAAGAAAAAGAAAACTTACCATCCTGAAAAAATTTTCAATCAGTACTCATAATTACAGAGAACATGGCCTATGCACTTACTTTTGGTTATATACAGTACTAATTTCCTCAATTGAAAACATTTTAAAGATGAACCTGTAGCAGCTCCTCCATAACATCCTCTAATGCAATGATACCAATGGCCTCTTCATCTAAATTTGGCAGAGATCCTGAATCTTCATATAAAAATTTTCCATCTCCTCGGTTCCATTTATTTGAATGTGGGCTTAAACTATTGTTGAGCTTTGTGACATTATCTAATGTTGGCATTTGAATTTCAGGGTCACTATGCTGATCGATTCCTGAAAATAAGTAATGATAAAACTTCCATTATTTTCTTATGAAGTTCCCAATACATAAATTCCACATATAAATGATATTCATAGTTAATAAATACATGCACAAAAGTTTCAATTTGATCTTACCTTTTATAATTAAATGTCTTTGACTTGAATTTAAATTCATGTTTAACTTGATCGTGCTAGGATTGGCTTCTTTTTCTGGGTTCTCCATAACTTCCTTCTTACTCTTTATAACAACAGCTATGTGACTGTGACCCTTTTGGAATTCATTCAATAATTCATATAGAGGTAAACAACCATATATCCTGTCACAAATTTTAAATTATGTTAAACAATCTGTCAGATTGAATTATGCCATTTTTTATGTCAGTGATGGCATCAACAATCATAATTCACTACTAGATTTTAAAAATATTTATGTTGCATTTAGTGTATCATCTATATTACATTTAGCACAAGTAATTCTCCTTACTTCCATTCTCTCATTCTCTCTAGATTTAGCATATTATGATATCATCTATATATATAAAACCGAAACTTCTGAAGTTCTCACAATTTTCCACGTCAGCACAATATTTAAATAAAATTATTATTTTATTTACATAAAATTATTATTTTATCTAAATAAAATTATTTTTGTTTAGTCCAAAATTAACAAGAAGTGAAACTCTATCTCTCTAACAAGTCCAAGTTAAACTCAAACTCAAACTCATTATTATCATATATATATATATATATATATATAAAACCATAAAAAATTATTTTTTTAAAACAAAATTATTTAACAAGAAGTGAAATTTCATTACTTACTAAAATCCTTTTGAAACAAAGTTACAAGAAAACCTCATAAAATACTTTTGCCGACTTAAGCAATCCAACTCCTACTTGGATGCTTATCAAAAGAGTCCTACTTGGATTCCCTAGTTATGATAGCCTTTGCTATATATATATATATATATATATATATATATATATATATATATATATATATATATATATATATGCATGTTTTGTGTCTCAACATTGGTTTTGTAATAGAGTTCAAGCTGAGGCAATTTACTCTGGAGAAATTAAGGTTTCTCCTTGTGGTGAGAGAGCTCTTTTGGGTGTGTATTTGGAGTTTGGGTTTTGTGAGAATATTTTGATACTTCATTTGTAATTTACATCTTTTCCCTTTGTGTATTCATTTACTCACAAATACATAAGTTAATCATGAACACTATAAAAGTAATGCAAACTCTAATATATTTTTTTTAAAGCCAAGTAGAGGTATGAACTCTTCTTCTGTTATTTTCTTCTCCTTTACTTTGTTAAAAAATATATATATATATATATATATATTATGGTTTTTCATATATTTTTTAAAAAGTAATTTTTATACATGAACCACCAAACCCTACCCTTGTTACTATATATGATTTTTTTTTCATTGTTTAAAGTTTAGACCCGTTAAAATCTAAAACTTATTACCTTATGGGTTTGTGTACTTTTTTCTTTTTCTTATATCTCTCTTTTGAATAATCATATTTTTTTGAATTGTTTTGATAACTTATTCTTTAATTATATATCTTTTATGGCATTTTGAAAGTTTTAACATCTGAATTTGTGTATATTTGAACATGTTTAGCAGATTTCAATGACTATACCATGTATTTTTGAAGGTAATCAATTTTTCTTTTATATTTCTCTATTGTATAACTATATATATTTTGTTTTGTTTCAAAAATTTATAGTAAAGTAAATCTTATGATTCTTTAATATTTTTTGGTCTTTTAAAAGTTGTAACATTTGAATTATTCTTTTGATGGTAACACATATTTCTCTTATATTTCTCTGTTGTGTAGTCATATATATATAAAAATATATATATATATATATATATATTATCTATAGTTTTTAGGCTTTAAATCTTTTGATTCCTTTTGATAATTATAACCATAGATTATTCTTTTGAATGTAACTCATATTTTTCTTATATTTTTCTATTGTTTAGTTATATATATATTTTGTTTTATTTCAATAATTTCTAAGCAGTGAATCATCTAATTCTTTAATTTTTTTTTGTCTTTCAGAAGTTTTAATATTTGAATTTTTGAGTTATTTTTTTGCAACATCTAAAGCTGTCTGATAAATTTTTTGTAAGCTATTACACGTTCAAGCAATGACTTCTTCATCAAATTGTAACACAAATTGAAGTCATACAAGAGCAAATCATACAATGGTGTAGTTTCTTAATCAATTAAAAATTTTATAAAATTATTTTAGTTTACCTCACAAATAGGTAGATTCTCATGCATAGCACAGGTTAGCGACTAGTTTGTTAAATTTTGAATTCACATAAGATTAATGTAGAGGGAGTTTACGTTTAAGTTATGCCTTAATATTAACTTTAGTTAATTTTATATCACTAAATAATTTTTCATTAGATTTTTTTTAGAAGGAAATTTTCATTATTAGTTGAGTTTGAAAAATCTACCGTAACACTAAGTTGTCTTTTCGTGCTATCTTTACACAATATCAATATTATAAAAACATAGTAAATAACTCTCTCATTAATAAAACATCTAATTTTAGATATATTTTTATATTTTAAAATATATATATATATATATATATATATAATATAAGTTTATGGAGTAGATGGCAAATGAGATTCAATAGGTATAAAAATTTGATATATATTTTAAGTATAAGGAAAACGTACGGTAAATTTTTTAAATTTAAACCCAATTAATATTTATAACATATATATATATATATATATATATGATTTGAAGCCCAATTTATATATATATATATATATATATATATATATATATATATATATAATTATATACTCCATATCTAATATATATTACAAAACTATAAGCTTCAAAGAAAAGTTTATATCTTTTTAACTTTTACTCAACAAAAAAGTTATATTATCTATAAATATGTTCATGCTTATACAGATATATATATAAACATAGGAGCCCAAATGTTATTTTCTTAAAGCTACTTATAAATATAATTATATCACTATGGACAATTAAAAAAATTTCAAAATAATTTGGGGGCTTCTACATGTGGCCCCGCCATTGCTAGCTAACTAGGAATTCTCCTGATAACAAGATCTTTAATGGGAGTTTCATCTTCTTGGAGGAGTTTGAAGCCCAAACAATTTTGAAACAAAATTCAATGATAAAAGTTACAAACCTAGGAATTCTCCTGATAGTAAGATCTTTAATGGGGGTTTCATTTTCTGAGCGGAACTTGATCAAATTTTTCACCTATAACAAAAAGTAAGTCATTGCAAATGAACACAAAATAAATTCTAATTTCTTATGGATATAGAAATTAAAGTTGGTGCTCACCAAAATAAATCCAATGATATTTGTGGGGATTTTAGAGTAGATGGGTACACGACTGTGTCCTTCGCTCAATATCAGTCCCATTGTTTGCCTAGGTATATAATAAAATTGAATTGAGATTTAATTTTATACAATCATCAAATGGAGAAGAATATGAGAGAGGAGCATAGCATACTCATCAAGTTTCGAATTTATGTCAAGCGAAAATATTTCAGATATGGGTGTCATAGCATCTTTGGCAGTTTTCTGTGTCATATCCAAAGCTCCAGTAATTATGGCAGTTTCATCATCCGTTAATTCTCCACCTTTCCCTGCCTAAAAATAAATTAAGTAACAATCAATTTTAAATTTCCATGCTCTTAAAGATACGATGAATTTATTTATTTTTAATTCAATAGTTAAGAATAAGGGATTTAATCTTAAATGTCTCTATTGAAAACACTAAAAAAATGCCAATTTAGCTTAGTTGGGAATGTGAACAACTTCATGTTAAAAATCTATTTTGTAGAGTGTATTAGGGAAAAAAGAAGAAGTGGGTTTGTGTTTTGAGGTTGAGAAATTTGTCCCATGTTGAAAATTTATAAAGCTTTTTGTAAGTATATAAAGTAATGCAAATGCTAACAAATAGTAAAATATTTGGGAGAACATATTTACACGTGGCTCTAGAGCAAGTATGTGTATGATGTGTGACGCACTTTGCATATACAAATGTGATCAAGATCATAAAGATGTACTAAATCATAAACCTTTTCTTATGAATTATTTTGAAAATTAATAATATTCAAAAAGTGTTACGAATTATTATGTTAAAAAAAATCCTAGTCAGAGACACAATTTCATTAAAAAATTATCTTAAAAAGATGTTTCTGAAACAGAAAGAAAAAGAAAAAGAAAAATTTAGAAGATAATTCTAAAAGGTAATACACTATTATGTATAAGGTGCTAATTAATTAAGAGTAAATTAAGGGCCGGATGAATCATAGTCAAATATACAATTTTTTAAGAAACACCCTTTAAAAGAAACTTCAGAATTGCCTTATACAATTCGTGGCTTTATTGTATCTTAAAGGTAAATTGATCTTAATTCAAAAACTCTTTCAAACAGAATAATTATCAACTTAAAGACTTATCTAAAAAAAAAAAATATTATCATCTTAAAGAAAGTGTTTTCAAGATATCTCAAAGTCATGTTATTTTCTCATCATTATCAATTTCCTTAACACATCATGAATTGCACATAATTTGCAATTGATACAAGCTGAATGAATATCAGACACACTAACCTTATATCCGTGCATATCTACCAGTGTCTTTAGCTCAGCCCGTCCAAGAAGTGCGGGATGCCCTTCACCAAGAAGCCAATCCAACAGCTGCTACATGAAGAAGCCTCGAGTTATATTGTTAACAAACAATTAATGCCCTTTTACCTTTTAAAGACATTATTTTTCTTATATTACTTAGATCAAGCATATGGTCTTTGTCAATTTTCACTGAAGGAGACAATAAGAATCTTTCTCTTGGTGTATATATATATATATAGATGAAAATTACCTTACTAATGGGGTAAGATATAGGAAGGAGGACTAAGACAAGCAACCGAACTAGGAAAGAGAGTTTTGCACCAACACTTAGTCCATACCTTGAACACACAGCTTGAGGAATAATCTACAAAGTAGCAGGTATTAGATCTAATTTAGCAATACCAATTAATCCACTTTCCAAAATAAATAGCCTGTCTAAGAAATTACCTCGCCGAAAGCTAGTACAAGGGTGACTGATACCAAAATAGCACCCCAAGCCGGAAGAAGTCCATCGACGAAAATGGGCAGGGCCTTGTTTTACATGCATTTCAAATTAATAGGTATAAAGATGAAGAAATGGTGAATTATATCACAGGTTTATAGCTACCTCCATTGCTAAGGAATTGCTTATGAGTAGGGTACATAGAAGCAAGTGATGGTTCTTAACGATTGGTAAAATTTTCTCTGCAACGAAGTATAGGAGAAATGATATTAGCAGTATTAAAATTGAGTTTATTAATTGCTTTAGAAAAAGAATCAATTAAGGGAAATGTGTGAGGACCAATGGAGTTGTGAAAAATGTTTGACCTGCATTCTTCCTATCTTGGGATTGACCAGCCTTGGCGAGGACCTCAAGATCAACAAGGCTAAAAGACATGAGTCCCAAGTTAAGGCCTGACATGAGTCCAGCAAAACACACAAGAACCACACATATGACTAGATACACCCAGAACATTGGCTCACAACATTGAACATCACTTGCGGCCATTTTGTTTTAGCAAGGTGTACTATGATAGGAATCGTTTAGATACAACTTTTAACAAGGAAAGTTTTAGTGAAGCATATAAATAGAATATAGTTGGGTTTGGAAGAAGAGTAAGAGCTCTATCTTTGGATATAAATATAAGGCGGAAACATCATTTTAGTCTCTATATTTTGGGCTTACAGTCAATTTAGTCCTTATATTTTTGTAACAATCAGTTTGGTTCCCATTATTTTCAATTTACAATTAATTTAGTCCCTACAGTTAACTACTAACGGAATATACTTATGTAGCAAATGGCATGCATTGTTTGCCAACAATGTACACTGTTTGCCACATAAGCATATTTTGTTAGTATTTAACGATAAGGACTAAATTGACCGTAAGTTAAAAATAACAGAGATCAAATTGACTACTACAAAAATGTATAGACCAAATTGATTGTAACCCCAAAATGTAAAGACTAAAATAATGTTTTTACTTAAATATAATAAAAGAGCAATGATAATTATATGTTGTGTGACATACAGTAAAATTGTATTTTCAAAAGATGATTTCATAATTATAAGTGAAATTGTGTTCATTTTCGCTTAAGTGTATATGACAGTGAATAAGTTAGCATATATAATTAAACAGGGGTGTTTAGAAATTTGACTAACAAAAGCGTCACAGGACCACCAGACCAAATAACTAAGATCCAACTGCCACACGTAATATGCCTCTAGCAAAAAGCAGTGCTAGGCTGCTAGTTGACTGCATGCTGATTAATTGAATATTTCTTGTGGCAACTGGTAAACTTAATTTTCATTGACAAATGACTACATTTATAAAAGATTTTGCAAATGTATGCCTTATGATACATAATAATTAATTATTTTTAGAAAAAAAAATTTCAAAAATATTGACAATTTTTTCAATTATTAAAAAAATTTTACAAAAAATAAATGATCTAATGTGTGTCATAAAAGCACACATTAACCAGATCCATGGAGGTGCGTTATCATCCCATTCATCATGGATCACAAGCTAAGACTTTTCTTGTTGATATAACTAATAATAAACCCTCTTTTATATGTTAAAATTGAGGTTTTAAAAAAAAATCTACATTAAATAGAGATAAAAAAAAATGAATAATTAAGTTAAAATAAATATATAACTATAGAATAGCTATACCAAAATAATATTTAATTTTAAAAGTCGTACTTTATGTCTATCTAACAAATGGAAATTTACATAAGCTGTACCTTTTTCCCCCTTCAATTACATAATACAAATTTACATAGTTGTACTTGATATTTTTCTAACAACTAAAAACCTTTCCATTCGTAAGTAATTATGAATTTGAAAAAAAAAAAAGAAAAGAAAAGATATTATATGTGAAAAAGACTCCTAATAAATATAATATAATGCAAACTCTATTTTATTTTATTTTATTTTTTGGCATTTAAATATCACTTAGTGTTCATGTGAATGGCATGTTATTTTTTAATTTGGTCTCATGTAAATTCCCTCCCTGCCCCACCCCCACCCCCACCCCACCCCCACCCTCCCAAGGACGGAACCAAGATTCAAACTTAAGGGGTCGAAGTTCTTTGTTCAAAGATTTAAAAAAATTGAAATATCAATACTAAAAGTTGACAATAATACATTATTAGCGTTAATTTTTAAATTATTTGTATTTTTTATTTTGAAAAAAAAAATCACAAATGACAATTTATAATCAAGAGTTTTGTAAATTGTGATTTACAACTATGATTTTTGTTGGCTTTAATTCCGTGTCAAATTTGATTGTAACTATGTTTAATTATTTTCCTGTATTTTTGTGGGATTTTTAATGTAAGAGTTGTATGTGAGAGTTTGGTAAAGAATTTGTGAAAATGAGAATTTTGTGACTAGCTCGTGAGTGCCAATCCACGAAACAGACCATGCAAAAAGCACATGCTGAAATTTAAAGAGTTTTTGACGGGCTGAATTTCACGAGTCATTTGCGACTCAGGCCAAATTGCAAGTAAAATATTCAAACATTATAGCGGACCGTTTATGAAAATCAAAATGACGTAGTTCAAATATCAAAATAACGTAGTTCAATATTCAAATATTGTAATTTCATTTATTTATTAATGAAAATGATGGGGTGTTACTTTGATCAAGAAAGAAGAAAATAGCAATTAGAGGAAAGTTGGTCAAGAAGTAAATAGCAAGAAAGAAGAAAATAGCAAGGAAAGGTGATCAAGAAGCAAATAGCAAGCATAGAAAAGCAAGTCAACGTAATTGTTCCGTACCATTTCTTTGTTAATGAAAATGATGGGGATGTTACTTTGATCAAGAAAGAAGAAAATATCGTTTACCAAAAAAGAAAGAAGAAAATATCAATTAAAGAAAAGTTGGTCAAGAAGTAAATAGCAAGAAAGAAGAATATAGCAATTAAAGGAAGCTGATCAAGAAGCAAATAGCAATTAAAGGAAGCTAATCAAGAAGTCAACGGAATTGTTCCGTACCATGCCATGAGCAATAAGGCTTATAAGTCTTAACCCAACATAGCAGTAAGTCAATAACAAAGAAAAAGTTTTTGGCTAGGAAACTTGGGAGGCTAGCTAGCCACAAAACATTTGGTTGCAATTTGCTAATAACAATCAAATGACGTGGAGTTATGACTGAGCGGGAGGCTCATGTGTGATAAAAGCACCATTTTTCTACCAAATATTAAAAGCAGTTTATCAAGGATGGAATCAAGATTCAAACTTTGGGAGGTCGAAGTCCTTTGTTCAAAGATTTTAAAAAATTGAAGTATCAATAATAGAGGTTGACAACAATGTATTATTAGCATTACTTTTTTAATTATTTGTATTTTTTATTTTGAAAAAAAATCACAAATGACAATTTATAATCAAGAGTTTAATTTTGTAAGTGATCAATTGGCATGTTCTAATATTTTCAAGGTCTGACCAATATTAGTCTAATTCTTTATTCTATCGACATTATAAATTAAAAAAAAATTATGTACTCTTTTCACATAATTCTATAACTAATAACTTCATAATGCTATATATATATATATAGTTTAAAGATTCTTAAAAAAATATAAAAAACTATAGTTAAAAGTTCAAATCTATGTCAAGAATTATATTAATAAAATGACTAAAATAATGGTTAACGATATCATGCATTGATATTCAGCGTAAAAAAGGATTATACAATTATTGGTGTCTTGGTAAGGTTGAAAATTTTTCCTTTCAAAAATTGCAAGTTTGAAAAAATAGTAAAAAAAAAAACAAAAAATGAAAAGAGATCTATTAAACAATCTCATGATAATGGACAGTAACTTTGAGTCTTTAACTAAGTAAATAATAAAGCTTTTCCCGTTATTACATTAATTTAGTTAAGTCACAAAATTTATTACCAATAAACTAATCTCACATGTGCTTTGGTGGCAGTTTATGTAAGGAACAAAACAATAGATTGTTGTTGTTTCACACATGTATTACCATTTATGCATGCATGCCAAGTGTGTCTCAAAGTTAATAAAACATTAAAAATAAAAATAAAAATAAAAATTCTACCATTCAAAAAATAGATAAATTTTTTTTCGCTGGTTGAGTTAAAGACTCCAACTGATCCAAGTTGTTGCTGACTAACTGGTGTGTGTATGGAGCGATCAACAATATAAGAGTTGTCCCTATGTCTATGAGGTGAAGTCATTTTAGAGAGGCACAGAGCTCTCAAATGAGAGGGAGAAATTAGGTAAAAGTTATTGGCTTTTTGTGATTTGTTTGGCTAGAATTTGTAATTGATTTGTTGTTATTGTTTTTGCTTAGACTAGATTTATGATTTGTCCAAAGATTTTTCTTATTATAAAAGATTTTTCTTGTTATCTATCTTTGAGGTTTATGGGTCATCTTGTCAATTTTTTGGGGGAGGGGGGGCCAAGTATATAAATTTTAGAGCATAAAGTAATTTTTTTGTGTAAATATATATAAGATTTTTTTTCAAAGGCTGAGCGCCCCCCCCCCCCCCCCCCCAAAAAAAAAGCCAAATTTTGGCTTCACCATCGCCATTGTCTCCTTCAACGGAAAACCCACAGGATCAACTTTGAATGAATTCCCTATAATAAAATAAGTAACAATATATTCTTAGTTTATGCCTAAAACTTTAGTACAATACAAATTATATCGCTTTCTTAGGAATTAATACAAACTCACTTGAGAGTTGAGACCCTAACTCTAGATTCTTTTTAGTCTTAAGTCTCAACACTCAAAACATTCGCTAGAGAGAATCCAACTATTTTTTCATTCCTTATGTGTGTCTCATGGCTAAAGAAGTTCTCATTGTTTCTTTACTCTCACACAAGCACATGGTGCATTCTCACTATGCTACATAAATCCAAACCTTACAAATTTTCCTTTATATATGTACTTTAACAATATATTTGTCTTCTTCCAAAAAAAAAAACAATATATTGTTGAGAAAACTAAAACCTTGTTGATATATGTGCTTTACCATTTGCATCATTTTGGTCTTAGAGCATTAGCATGAAATTTGTTGTATGTAACCCCTCAAAATCCCCTCAAACTTTTTTTCCTCTCACCTCTAAAAAAAACATCCAAATAAAATTCATTAAACTCTTCCCATCCCCTTCTCAGCCCCCTCTTCTCCCCTCTATCCAAAAACACGGTGGTAAGAAAACTCAAAACTAATAAAGTTAATTTTCCGTCATCAAGAAAAATCGCGTAACTAACCATGTCACATTATAAATTTGAGGCAATTAATTACCCAAGCCAAGCCTGCATTTAGATTTTAGAGCCATAAGGGCAAGAAATGAACATGAAATTAACATCATAATTTCAACGAAACCGCTTCTCTTCATTAATATTATGATGCTTCTCAAAGAAGGACAATGGTGACGGAATTACCATTTTTGCATTTCCAGTTTTCTTATGTATATAGCTCATATTCTGATTTGCCATTCTAGTTCCACTCTTCAAGAATATGTTTCTAGTACCTAATTGTACTATATTATTGAAAGGATGCTGTGATGGATATGATTCATAATATCCATCATATATAAAATGGAAGGCTGGTGGAGCAGTTAAAACTGGACCATGCATGCATGCATGCATAAGCACCTGACACCGCTAGTGTTTTCTTCCTGGATCCTTGCAGCTAGTGAAGTGGCAAATAAAGCTTCTGAGTCAAAAGAAGTTCATTGATAATCAAAGGCCTACTTACTATAGGTTTGGGTCTAATAATATTCTATTAACCACTCATTATTTATAACTATACCATCCAATACTTCAACAAAAAGCATGCTATAGTGATGGAAAGAAAGTGAATGTAAAAGCCATAAAACCAGAAGCAATGCACAATTCATACTTAATTGTAACTCAAAAGTCAAAATAAATGGGTGGCATCATATCCATGATTAAAAAATTTCTGATGTCAAGGTTGGAATCCATATTTGGTAGCTCAAGGCATGAACAAACCTAATTTGGTAAACGTCTGTTATTGTTGTCTGGAAACACTTTTAATATATATATATAAAAGTAATGAAACTAATGCACTTGTAATAATAACCAATTATATATAGAAAGTGATAGGGAATATTTTCACTGGTTACAAAAAATTTTCCAATACCTTAGAGTCTTCAGTCACTAAGAGCATCATGAGCTCATTAAAAGTATCGTCGATCACAAAGGAAGCGTGACACTGTGTGAAGCGCTCCGCCTCGACGGCCATCACGTATCAATGGGTCGTCAGGTACTAAGGGATCGTCGGGGACCTAACGATCATCATATACCTTCCTTAACACTACGCGGCACACTCTGCCTTGACGATCGTCACATATCAATGGGTTGTCAAGTACCTAGGGGTCATCAGGGACCCAACGATCATCATGTACCTTCCTTAACACTACGCGGGATGCTCCGCCTTGATGGTCGTCACATATCAATGGGTCGTCAAGTACCTAGGGGTCATCAGGGACCTACAGGTCGTCATGTACCTTCCTTGACACCACTCGACACACTCCACCTTAACGGTCATTACGTATCAAGGGGTCGTCAGGTACCCTACTCATCGACACTAATTTGTCTAAATCGATGAGACACTTTTGGCAGACGATCCACTATACTCTTCCAATCAACAAACCAACTTGCACACTAATAAGGTATTTTCGACCAACAAAGTCCTTTGAGAACTTTGGCCTATCAAGATGGAATACTCCGCCACTGACCCATCAAGGTTTGTGCCTCTTCTGGTAGGACCTAGCTGATAAGGGTGTTCTCGCTAATACAATTCAAGGCACAACACACAAGGAAGGCAACGATTCCTCTCAACCCATCTGCTTCCCATTAGCGGACGGGGATCAAAGCGATGACACCATGAAGGCTGGCGGCCCCATGGCACCTAACGGGCATCTGCTTAAGACGACGGGTACCCTCAAGAGAAGTAAGAGACTGAGGAGTTCGAAGAGGCCTACAGATTTAGCATAGGCTAAACTTAATCCCCACGAATGTCTATATAAAAAAACATCTTGTACCCCACGATTGACCTTAATAAAAGGAATCTCTACAAGGAAAAGATCCCGCAAAATACGTGTATTGATAGGGGTGATTTTAATTGGTAAAATAAAAGAAGTTGTTTTTCTCCAAGAACTCGTTAGCTCTATTATGCATGCTGACGACTTCATGCAAGATGAAGCCGTCAGCCTCAATGCTAATGACTTCACGCAAGGTGAAGTTGTCAGTCTCAAAGCCGACGACTTCATCCCATTACCTAACGACATCTCTGCTGGACGAGATGAGAAGTTGACAAGGAGACAGTTGAAGGCAAGAAAGGAAATAATGATGGGTCTAGCATGGCTATACTTGGCCTCCAAGAATATGTATATAAGGAAACACCTTATGCCCCACGATTAACCCTAATTAAGGGGATCCCTACAAGGAAAGTATCCCGCGATATACACGTACTAATAAAGATCTTCTCTATAAGGAAAGACCTTTTCCACCAAGAAACAGATGTCAACTCTACACTACTATAAAAACTCCAAAACCCTTATAGACCAAGGTACGCATAATTTACCCCAATTCCAGCACTCTAGATTTGTGAAGAGTTCTCTAACTTAACTTTCAGAATGTATTTGGCCGGTACCACACTGATACTCTTTGTAAGGTCTTTTTCTTTTTTCTATGTTACGCAGGTCTGGTATCGAGTACGTGAGGATTGTGCGACTTACTAACGATTTTTTGGCATCATCAATTGGCGCCGCCTGTGGGGACACAAGTAATCACTCATTGCTTTATCCTTGATACAAAAGGTTGTACGGTCCAAACTTGATCGATGACATCAATTAACCAAAAAACTGGAAATCCCCCCACTGCTGTAGAATGGCAACTGCAGCCATTCTCGACTGCGATTGAGCGACTTACTCAACAAAATAAAGCCCTTATGCTTCAAAACCAAGTGTTGGAAGTGCAAATTAAGCAGACGCAAGAACATCAGGTCTTATCGCATGATCAACGTAGAAGTGGTCATAATCATTATCCACCCCTTCAAAATATTACAAAAGGGAAGAGCAAATGGAAGAGAAGTAGGACTGATGACTGCAATATTGTAGGACGACGAACGATTAGCCAAAGAAAAGGCAAGAGGCCTAGACTTACACTTCGTTTCACTCCACTAAATGCTCCTATTAACCATATACTTACGCTTATCAAAGACGACCCTATGTTGGAATGGCCAAGGAGGATTAAAGGGGATCCGAGCAAGCGATCAAAGCACAAATATTGACATTACCACCATGATCATGGACATGACACGAAGAAGTGTTATGATCTGAAGCAACAAATAGAGATCCTTGTAGGTCAAGGGAAGTTGCAGCGATTTGATAGAAATGGACCTAGGATACAACATCCGTAAGAACTGGAGCAACCCAGCATGGCAGAAGACCAACCCTCCACGCACTAAGAGCTACAACCTCAACAGACCACCTCCTAGTTAAGGTCCCTATGGAGTACAGTATAGGATAAGCCAGAGGAGCTCAAGCTGATACACGAGAGTGCTACGTGGCTAGGCCTAACGTGGATAAACAGTTGCCCACCATGAACATTGAAGACCAAAGATTGATGGTAGGGCCAACTAAGGAACTGGAAGATGACCCTTTGGACGACAACCACCCTACAAGAGACACTTGACGAGCAAAAGCTATCACACCCTTAGAATGGTGAACGCTTGAAGAAGTACACTTCCTACAACTATGTTTACATTTATTCTGCATGCATTTCCTTTTCATACATTGTTTATAAGTTTCATGTTTTGACGCAACATACAGTTTTAAGTTATTTAAGACTTAACTTATTTTTCCTACAAGCTTTACCATTTGAATAGAAGTATTTTCACTACTTATGATAATAAAAGAGCGAACGACCGATACCGCCTACCCTTCTACAATGTCTCTGAGGTGGTGAACGATCAGCTCAAGTCGCCAAGGTGACGAACAATCTGAGAGATCATCTATAGATGATCAACACAAGTAACGAAGGCAAACATGGAAGGGGGGGCAACAGACGAGGAATATTTGTACAACGCATCGGCTTAAAATATCACCTCCCAAGTTGAACATCACCTTTCAAGGTGAACCCCACTTTTCAAGATGGCCCTCCCTTCTCAAATTGAATATCACCTCTCAAGGTGGACGTATGGCCAAAGTTGCCTATGGGTGGATAGTCACTACACTAAGTCACCTACGGGTAGACGCATGGCCAAAGTCGCCTACGAGTGAACGGTCACTACACTAAGTCACCTACGGGTAGAAGCATGACCAAAGTTGCCTACATGTGGACAGTCACTATACTGAGTTACCTATAGGTAGACGCATAACCAAAGTCGCTTTCGAGTAGATGGTCACTACACTAAATCGCCTACGAGTGACGCATAACGAAAAGTCCCTTATAGGTAGACTGTCACTACACTAAGTCGCTTACCGAAAGACGTATGACCACAGTCGCTTATGGGTGGACGGTCACCATACTAAGTCGCCTACAAGTAGACGACCAAAAAGGTGACAAGGCACCAAAACTCAGTCACCTCAACAAGTTCACGACCAAAAGTGGATGACCACAAAGGTGATGAGGCACCAAATTTTGTCACCTAAATTAGTCCACGACCCCAAGTAGACGACTGATAAGGTGACGAGGTACCAAAGTGGACGACCCAAAACTTAGTCACCAACGCTTAATCCGCGACCCAAAGTGGACAACTAAAAAGAAAAAATCACCACATAAGTATACCAAGGCAAGTGCACAACCAAAGTCTAGATCAGTTGTTGGACATGCCAATGATGTCGAAGCAGTAAGCTAATCAAATGAGTAATTTACAAGGTGGTGCTCATGATCCAAGTGATGAGGACAAATGCTAGAAGATCTACTTGATAAGGCACGTAGAGATTACAATCCAAGTGAAAGAAAAAGCAAAACATCTACTTGACAATGATCGTTTGAAAATATCAAGCAGGTGGAGCTCGAGACCAAAGTAAAGACAAGCGCCAAGTGACACTGTTAATAGGCTTCCAGAATGACTCTCTTCTTCGCAGCCACTTGAAAATAATCAAGCTTGTAGAGGTTATGATCCAAGTCAAAGCGAGCATTCACAGTCAAGCATGTTGCTTGGTCCAAATAACTTTTCACATCTGACTATACACATGCCTACCATCTAAGTGTAAAAGCCATGCATTAATATTCTTAACTTCTAGTTATTAGGTGAGGCATTGGAGTAGTAAATTTGGGAGCCATGTGTCCGTGTGGTGCTAAGGCTTTAGGCCATGTGTTCAATGATCCAAGGTTATCACATGCAACCTTGGTGTAAAGGTCATGTGTGTGCCAATGATTCATTAACCACTAGATATAGCATTTAAGCGCAAAACCACAAAGAAGATACCATGCTTCCCCACAGAAAATCAAAGTTTCAGGATGTGTTCAATATGTGGCGTAAGTAGTAACACGCAAGATGACGGAACTAGTGCATGCATGTTTGTGGCTGGTACATGTCTGTTACTCTTAAGGGCGTCAAAGACATTACGATAGTTTAAGCCCGATAAACACACAGAGTTGGAGTAATTAAAGCCAAAAGGCTCAGTATGACGACTGTGGGAATGATAAGAGGACGAAGCTCTTGCATTAATGATCATGGGATAAAGGCAGTGGCAAAGGCAGTCAGAAGGATGAACCGACGAAGCTCTCTCACTGATGGCCGCAAGAGGAAGGCAGTGAGAAGGGCGCGCTAATGAAGCTCCCGCACTGATGGCCGCAAGACGAAGGCAAGGCAAAGGCAGACAGAAATTTTTAAAGTCCATAAGTAGACGACTTTACCAAGTCCACAAATAGACGACTTTATTACGAAGTCCACTAGTGGACGAGTTCATTACAAAGTCCACAAGTGGACGAGTTCATTACAAAGTCTACAAGTAGACGAGTTCACTACGAAGTTTTTAAATGGACAAATTCATTACTAAGACCATAAATGGACGAGTTTGATACTAAATCCTCAAAAAGAACAACTTAAGTCCAAAGTGGACAGGTTCACGCCTACTGGTTATTAAGTACTAACAGACAAGTTACTACGTGGATGGGTTCATTTCTAAAATGCATCAAGTCCTCAAAAGGACGAACCAAGCCACCCATGGGTACCTTCGTAAAAATATAAGTCTACTACCCACAGGTGGATGGACGAATCAAGCCACCTACGAGTGTCTTGGTAAAAAAAGCAAATTCTTTCTACCTATGGGAAGACAGACGAACCAAGCCACTCACAAGTGCCTAGGTAAAAAATTTTAAGTCCTACTTACAGGTGGAAGGACAAACCAAGTCACTCACGAGTGCCTTGGAAAAAAGTCCAAGTCTTTCTACCTACGGGAGGAAGGACGAATTAAGACATTCCTGAGTGCCTTGGTCAAAAATCTAAGTCCTTCTACCTAAGGGGTGGACGGACAAAACAAGCCACCAACAAGTGCCTTGGTAAAAAAAATTTAAATCCTCTTACCCTTGGGTGGATGGAAGAACCAAGCTACCCACGAGTGCCTTGGTAAAAATATAAGTCTTCCTACCTACAGGAAAATGAACCAACTAAGCTACTCACGAGTGCCTCGGTAAAAAAGTTTTAAATCCTCCTACCCATGGGTGGACGGACGAACCAAGCTACCCATAAGTGCCTTGGTAAAAATATAAGTCTTCCTACCTACGGGAGGACGAACTAATCAAGCTACTCACAAGTGCCTTGGTAAAAAAGTTTTAAATCCTCCTACCCACAGGTGGACAGACGAACCAAGTCACCCATAAGTACCATGGTTAAAAAGCTAATTCTTCCTACCTATGGGAGGATGGACGAACCAAGCTATTTAAAAGTGCCTTGGTAAAAAATTTTAATTCTGACCTATGGGTGGACGGATGAACCGAGCCACCCACATGTGCCTTGGTAAAAGATAGTCTTCCTACCTACTGGAGGATAGACAAACCAAGCCATTCACAAGTGTCTTGATAAAAAATTTAATTCCACTTACCTACGGGTGGACAGATGAACCAATCCACTAACGAGTACCTTGGTAAAAGGTCTAAATCTTCCTATCTACAGGGTGACGGATGATCCAGGTTATCAAGGTAACAAATGATCCAAGTGATCCTCCAAAGAGGATTGACTCAAATAGAAATCATCGAACCAAGTCATTAAGGTGACAAACGACCCTCAAAAAATGATCGAGTCAAGTACAATCCTCCGATGACAATTGAATTAAGTAAAAATCCTTCAATTAAGTTGCTTATAGAATGGGGGGCAAAAAAAAAAAACAACCCAACACTCTACAATTACAACACAAGCTTGCATATTCCGCACTCATCCACTTACGTGACGACTACGAAATGGGGGGCAATTGATAGGGAATATTTTCACCAGTTACAAAAAATTTTCCAACACCTTAGAGTCTTTAGTCACCAAGAGCATCATGAGCTCAACAAAATTATTGTAGGTCACAAAGGAAGCGTGACACTGCGTGACGCGCTCCGCCTCTATGGTCGTCACGTATCAATGGGTCGTCAGGTACTAAGGGGTCGTTAGTGACCAAACGATCACCATGTACCTTCCTTAACACTATGCGGCATGCTCCGCTTTGAAGGTTGTCATATATCAATGGGTTATCAAATACCTAGGGGTCATCAGGGACCCAACAGTCATCATGTACCTTCCTTAACACTATACAGCCCTCTATGCCTTGATGGTCATCACATATCAATGGGTTGTCAAGCATTTAGATGTCATTAAGGACCTAGCGGTCATCAAGTACCTTCCTTGACACTGCCTCACACGCTCCGACTTGACGGTCGTTATGTATCAAGGGGTCGCCAGGTACCCTACTCATCGACACTAACTTGTCTAATCGATGAGACTCTTTTGGCAGACAATCCACTATACTCATCCAATCAACAAACCAACTTGCACACTAATAAGGGTATTTTTGTCCAACAAAGTCCTTTAAGAACTTTGACCCATCAAGATGGAATACTCCGCCACTAACTTGTCAAGGTTTGTGCCTCTTCTGGTAGGACTTGGCTGATAAGCGTGTTCTCGCTAATAAGATTCAAGGCACAACACACAAGGAAGGCAATGATTCCTCTCGACCTGTCTGCTTCTTATTAGCAGACGAGGATTAAAGCAATGACACCATGAAGGCTGACGGCCTCACGGCACCTAATGGGCATCCGCTTAAGACGACAGGTACCCTCAAGAGAAGCAAGAGACCGACGGGTTTGAAGACGCCAACAAATTCAGCATAGGCTAAACTTAATCCCCACGAATGTCTATATAAGGAAACATCTTGTACCCTACGATTGACCTTAATCAAAGGAATCTCTACAAGGAAAAGATCCCGCAAAATACTTGTATTGATAGGGGTGATTTTAATTGGTAAAATAAAAGAAGTTTTTTTTCTCCAAGAACCCGTCAACTCTATTATGCATGCTGACGACTTCACGCAAGATGAAGCCGTCAGCCTTAATGCTGATGACTTCACGCAAGATGAAGCTGTCAGCCTCAATGCTAACGAATTCACACAAGGTGAAGCTGTCAATCTCAAAGCCGACGACTTCATCCCACTACCTAATGGCATCTATGCCTGGACGGGATGAGAAGCTAACAGGGAGATAGTTGAAGGCAAGAAAGGAAATATTGACCGGTCTAGCATGGCTATACCTGGCCTCCAAGAATATGTATATAAGAAAACACCTTGTGCCCCACAATTAACCCTAATCAAGAGGACCCCTACAAGGAAAGTATCTTGCAATATACGTGTACTAATAAAGATCTTCTCTACAAGGAAAGACCATTTCCACCAAGAAACGGATGTCAACTCTACGCTACTATAAAAACCTCAAAACCCTCATAGACCAAGGTACGCATAATTTACCCTAGCTCTGGCACTCTAGAGTTATGAAGAGTTCTCTGACTTAACCTTCGAAGGGTATTTGGCTAGTACCACACTGGTACTCTCTGTAAGGTCTTCTTCTTTTTCTGTGTTGCGCAGGTCTGGTATCGAGTACGTGAGAACCATGCGACTTACTGACAATTTTTTGGCATCATCAAAAAGCATCAGTATGTCACCTTATCTCACTATTTAAATCTATAGCACAGTTAGGTACAAAGGGCTTGGCTTATCTCCAGTATTTATTTAATTGGACATGTTCTTTTATTTTAAATATACAAGGACAAATGGTAGTAAGTTTTAATCTTCACTTTTTATTTAGTTAGTGGCTGATGTGACAGTCTCTCATTAAAACAAAAGGAGATTCATTTTAAAAAAGTACTAGAAGTAAGCCAAACCTAGGTACAAATTCATACCTCACCAAATTGATATGCATTGGCATGCAATGCTGATAGGAGGCCAAACACAACATAAAAACTTGGTGATTTTGAGAAAGCGAGCATAAACGTACGTTGCAAAATATCTTTTTTTTTTTTTTTTGAATAATTCAATTTTTACAAACAAGTCAGCATAGATGAATTGAGATACGGTGACACAACATTTTTTGAAAAACTAAGACATAACACGATAGAGATATGACAATTATTTAATTAATAAATATTTATTTTTAGGTATATTTTATATGTTTTTGGGCATTATTTTAGGTTCTAAAATTAAGTAACAACCATCAAAATTATTGAAAATGTTGAGACTTTGGTTTAGATTGGCAAACCATGAACTAAAGTTTGTATTGTAAGTGTAATGGAAGTGTACTTTGAGGTCAAGTTTCGAGGTTCAATAGGTTTGATAGCTCTCATTAGCTAATCATTAATCAAGACCTTAAGTTTTCGATCGAACGTGAGAAAGACTTATGGAGAGCCGAGAGCCTCTTATTGTACATCTAGGGTTCTTGTGGCTCTAAGAGAAAGACTTTTGGAGAGCTGAGAGCCTCTTATTGTACTTCTAGGGTTCTTATGCCTCAAGCTCTCAAAAAGCATCTATTAGATATCAAGTTTCAGGGGTGTAGAAATTGCTACCTCAGTTATCATATCAAGTTGCTAAAACAAGATCTTCAAGTGGGTACTTGAAGTTGTGAATAAAAGGTCCACATATAACATAGTCTATTATTGAAGAGTCTGTAAATTCAAAGTTACGTTGGGTAATATTAGTAAGTACTACTGGATTGTGGCAAACTAGAATATGTTTATTCTATTCGTAAAAACTTCAATTTAATAATGGATTTGTTTTTGCCTCTGAGGTTGGTGGTGAAGCCCACATAGTGATTTTTTTTTTTATTTGGATAGTTTTCCATTGGTTTTTCTTTGCATCATTATATTGTGTGTTGTTTATTAATTTCTGCTATTATTTATTGTTTGCCCAATATTTTTGCTGTTCGCATTTACCAAAGCCTCAAACATAATTTGACTAATTAATCACTAGACTTTAAATTGTCCATCTTGCATAATCGGGGTCTAAACTAATTAATAGAATGGAATCCCATTCTAACTAAGGATTCTTGTGGTTCTAGAGGATCCAGCTACAGTAGAACCAAGAACAGAAAGCCCCCCCCCCCCTCCTAGCTCTTTGGTCTTAAGAATGCTGGTTTTAAGAATAACTAAAACATGAGTCTAACCAATCACTATTACATGAAAAGTTAGCGTTAAGTTAGTGATTCGGGTTGTAGGAAATCAAAGACAATAATAGTGCAACTCACTAATTTAAGTACATGGAGATCACATTGTTGATGAAATAGAACTATAGATGAGTGCCTTATAATAGCTTGTGTGAATCAAAATGTAGTTGAGATCTGGGATTGCTACATAGAAATCTCGTAACAGGCACTCTAACTGGCTTTTGTCTTCAAGTTCCAAGGAAAAAATAGTGAAGAGAGAAGAATATAACAAAATTTTTGGTCATCTTACCAAAAAGTGACAATATGACAAGTTGATTTAGTCATAGTTTTAAATATCAGACCAAACAAAAAACCGGAGAGGTGATTGGTTCTCAGTTCTTTGGTAAGATTAAAGTCAAAAGACTCAAAACGATGATGTTATAAATAAATGATTAATGACTATATAATTATTGAGATAAATAAGGAAATTTTATATCCAGTAATTTCTATTAAAAATTATCTAAACGACTTTATAATAAATCTTTTATGATATTCTAAAAATTATTGAATCTTTTGCTAATGTCATTGATTGAGTATAAAATTAAAATTTGTAATTATTTTGTAATTTTTAATATTTCAGTTATATCTATCACTAGTTGCTATTCTTCTCCCTTGTTATTACCTTGATTTCCAACTTGTTTGTATTTTTTTTTATTAATCATGCCATCTGATCCATTAGGATTTGTTTTTATAAAAAAATATTAATATATGTTCATTTACTAGGAAAAAATTTGTGAAAAATAAATGGTAAAATTTGATGTTTTTTTTGTTTTGATTTGTGAAATCTTTTGAGTTTACAATTTTGTATTTTGATTTATAAAAGTAGTTGGCCAAATATTTAAACCAAAAATATATGTATATTGGATTAAACAACAAAGCAATATAAATATAACTATAAGCATAAACTTAAACATGAAAAAAACTAATGAGATTTTTAATTTTTTAAAACATCACTTCTTGGTTTGAAATATATAATAAACATAAAATATAAAGGATAAAACTAAATCAAAATATTGATGTCATTGTAATTTTCTTTCTCACCCAAACTCAATTTTCGCTTGTTACAAAAGATAAAAGTTTGAATAAACCAAAAGTATTGTAGTTAGAGCCATTGACTCTTTTTATATAATTGGTAGATTAAAACAAGTAAAACAATTTTATAACTAGCAATATCTATTATAATTATCTAAATAACTTAATAATAAATCTTGTAATATATTGTAAAAATTGTTGAATCTTTTGCTAATGTCATAGATAGAGTATAAAATTAAAATTTATTAATATTATTTTAAAATTTTAGTTATTTAATTATGATAGGCCAAGAATGTATTGACCTTTTGTGATAAATTAACCAATTAATTTAGCCAAGTTAATTAATTAAGTTAATTAACATGCAATAGTGTGGTAGCACAAACAAATCACCAACTAAGTAAAAATGCAGCAGAAATTAAAGTTGACACTGTGATTTGTTTATGAATGGGGAAAACCTCCAAGGCAAAAACTCTACCGGGTGATTTTAAGGTCACTACTCTCTAGAATTCACTATTGTCACAACAAGTAGTTACAAGTAAAAAAATCTTAGTACCTTATACCAACCTACAGTTAAACCCTTACCCCAATACACAATTGGACTTGTTTTATAATGACAATCTTTCTTTTTTAATGCACGGCTCCCAATACGTGACTAACCAATCGATGCGCAAATCCCAGTACGTGACTTACTCACCAACTTAAGAAAGATGTTAGCTGCAAAGTTCTTCAGTTTATCAACATGATGAAGATCATGAAGCTCCTTGGTCACAAAACCCAACAACGTACAAACGCAACAGCTTCTTCAAGAGAAAGATGAACTAAGACAAATTCTTTCTCCAGTTACAATTTGCATGAACAAAACTTTGCTTCACACTCTCGCAACCTTTGACGACCCTTAAAAAAATCCTTATATATGTTTAGGGTTGTGAGAAAAGAAAACCTAAACATGTACACACAGATTGGAATGAAATCAAAATTGAAAATCTGATTTTCATAAATCTCGATAGATAGCTAATCTATCGAGCAGCTGTCGAGCATCGAGCAAAAGCTTCCTTTTAAACCTCAATAGATACTGTCTATCGAGCTAGCTGTCGAACTTTAAAATCCAGCACTTCTTCACTTGATTCTTAGACAGATTTGCATAACTTTAACACTTGAACTTGAAACCTTGTTCTTTGAAGTATTAAACACATCATAGATCTACCCAATTACAAATAAAGTGCGTTTTGTCAAAGGATTAGCTAATACATGATGACATATGTTCCTAACATGAATCATATATGTCCTAACAATCTCTCCCATTTAGCAATCCGTGAAAAAATCACAACAAACAATTGAACATATGAGTGAAGTCATAAATCACTCAACACATACTCACTTGTTGAATACAATAAAATCTATCCTAACATAAACTCTTGAAAACTTTTGCAAGAAGAAAGTTCATGGCAAGGAAGACTTTGACAATTTGTATTTCTGAAATACTTTAAACAGAAATTATTACAGCATCTTAGTGTCAAATAGAAATTAAAAGATTACATATAAGTAATAAGAAGCATGTGCATAAAGAGAGAAAAGAAACAACATATGAAGAGATGGGTGAAAATGTAATAACAACCTCATCAAATATATATATATATATATATATATATATATCAATAATGAGTACAAGGTTTGCTAACACTACATGTGATAAAAGTAAAAGAAAGAAAAAAAAAAAAAAACATAATAACCTCACTACATCCCTCATAAAATATGAACACTCCTCTTATCAATAATGTCCTATGCTAACTCTCCCTTTAAATACATGACTACTCTCATTCCAAAACTACTCTCCCTTTTTGTCACGAATGACAAAGGATAAGTAACTCAAGCAGTCATCTCATCATCATTGGAAAAGCTAGCATCCTCATCCTCATTAGCATCATCATCAGAGTCACCATCGTCATCCTCACCCTTAAAAGCATCAGGAGAAGGAAAGAGAGACTTTACGAAGCCCCCAAGGTAAGCTTGTTGTCATGCAATACGACTGACACGAGTGTTCACCTAACACAACTCATCATTGGGAGTATCAAGGCGAGCATCCATGCGTCGAAGCTATGCCATGATCGCATTAAGAGTCACACCACCCACAGAAGAAGAAGGAACGGATGTGGATGGAGCTACAGAAGCTAGAGGAGCCGTTGTCTCGGTCTGTGTCCACCTCTGTCGAAGCTGGACCTTGCTCTATCTAACGGTAGCCGCATCTATGACACACATGACAAAAAAGTGGTCTAACTCAGGATAGGGAATGGGAAAATGGCGAATGATTCGCGTGATAGTCGAAGGAAAAATGAGCTTATCACAGGTTGTTATATCCCTATAGACATCTAAAAGGGATAACAAAAATTGAGCACGAGGCTCTGTAATAGAGTTATAGTGAGACAATGGATGGAGAATGAATGCCATCATCATATTAAGGAATCTCGGACCTTTAGCAAAGGTTGAACAACGGGTGTTTTGATGATCACCCCAAAAAGGAGTCTCATAGAATAGAGACATGAATTCATCTTTGGACATAGTCCTAAGACGATCACATTCAAGGTAATTAAGATGCGCTACCTTTGGTACGTCTAGCACCTCGAATATAAGATTCAGAGTGACTACAATGCGCATACTTTGAACGTGAGTGAAAAACTAGGGTATAGAATAGTCAAATCCGTGTATGTTGGAGTAAAATTCCTGCATGATCATGGAAGGGCATGTGACCGAGATGCCACACAGTGACTCCCAACCCCTACTGTAGATGATAGTAGGAAGGTTAGTATCTAAAAAATTCGATAGGATGTCTTGGCGTTTTGAATGAATGCATTGGCGAGAAAAGTTTTCTGAAAAGTCCTTTCAAGCTTTATCATAATGGAAATGGACGTGTGAAGGAGTAGAATTAGAAGAAGATGCTCCGGAATGAAAAGGGTTCCAAGACGGAGCAGATTTTCGCTTAGGTGCCATAAAGCAACTAATGAAAGAAAGAAGAGAGAGAAAGAAACACGTAGAAAAGCACCAACACAAATTAATATCAAAAAGGATAAATAAAGGTATGCATGAAACATGCATGAATATATGACATGCAACAAATAAGCATCATGGGCTCAGCCCAATCCAAACATACCGGTACACATTATTGCAACAAAGTAAACACACATCTAAAATGCATGAAACATTTTTATAATACCAATGTGATGCAATGCATGATGATTTTAAATCATTTAAACAAAACTCATCCTATGAATTTTGCAAAAACCTCATTAATTTTGAAAAAAAACCCCAAAATTTTTCAAAAACCCCAAAAGTTAGGTAAAAAATGCATGAAATGTATGATAAAGAGATGGAAAAGAGATCATACTAGTGAAAAATGCAAGGAAAAGACCGAAGAAAGAGTGGGAAAGATCAAGAGGTTGAGATTGAGGTGTTTGGGAGAGGGAGAGACACTAACCTATCGAGAGAGATCGGGGAGAAAAGAGAGAAATACCGCGCTAGCCCTATATATAGAGATCCACGTTTCTCGACAGATCAGGAGGTATCAAGAGGTGTCGAGAATAAAAATTCAACAGATACAGCTATTGAGAAGCTATTGAGAGGTGTCCATAGCAAAAGGAGCTCAATGGATCGAGAAGCTATCGAGTATCTATCGAGCATATAGAAACTTCCTTGATGGATCGAGCATCTATCAAGAAGCTATCGAGACTGAATTTCAAAACCTTGATGGATTGAAAAAGCGATAATAGCTATCGAGAAAAGAAGCTCAAGAGGCTCGATAGATTACCTAGCTGTCGAGAGGTATCGAGAAGCTGTCAAGATTACTTAAAAACAGTTTTCAAGAAGGGAAAAACACAAATATGAATGCAATCAAACATGCTACACAACTAAAGATCCAAACATCATTTTAAGCTCTTAAAAACATCTCTTAACAAGAAAAAAATGTCAAGCATTTAGATCTGAAACATACACACACTAAACAAGTCTAACTAATTTTATATTTTAAAAACAAGTTAAGACAATTTAGTGAGCATACAGTAACACATGTATTCCTTGTGATGGCCAAATCACATTGTACTTGCACATGTATCAAAAGTAGCAAAGAATATTGCATGTTGTGTGTGAAAACATAGCAAGATTGCATAAGTGTCTACATGTTATGATAATTTGAGATACAAGAAAATCATTTTAACTCACACATAATCATAACTACTTGATGGGGACTACCACATTCAAGGTACATCCTATAACTTCCGCATCTCCTAGAAGAGACACTTGCAATCATATATAAAGTATTTTGATTCTTTTTGCTTTTAATTTTCTTAAACTGCCGAGTGATCTAGGACTTCATTTTAAAATCTTCATCATCAAAAGACTCATTTATGTCACTGCTCTTGGCCTTCAGTGTCATGCTCTTGCTCTTGCTCTTGCTCTTGCTCTTACTTGACTTCCCGATCCTAGACAAACCCAACTCATAGGTCTGCAGATTTCCAACTAGTTCTGTCAAAGGAATCTTGTCAATATCCTTTGACTCCTCAATCGTAGTAATCTTAGCATGTAATTTCTCAAGTAGAGATCTGAACACTTTTCTCACAATCTTGGGCTCGAGAATGGTTTCCCCAAGATTAAATGTTGAGTTCACTATGTCCTTGAGCCTAGCATAGAACTCATCAGATGACTAATCCTCCTCCATCTTGATTTCTTTGAAGCTAGTAGTGAGCCTCTGAAACTTCGAATCCTTGACAGCCTTGGTTCCCTCATAGGTTGTTTGGAGAATGGTCCATGCTTTCTTTATAGTTTCAGCGAAGGATATCTTCTTGAACTCTTCATTTGTGACTACACTGAATAAAGCATTCAATGCCTTATTGTTGAAATTTGCTGCCTTAATCTTTGCATCATCCCAGTTAGTCGGCGCTTCCATCGACTTAGTCTAGCCTATCTCCACAGCTTGCTACATTTTCTCATCTAATGACTGCAAGAAAGCTCTGATGCGTACTTTCCAGTATGCATAGTTAGTACCATCAAACAAAGGAGGTACAATGAGTGACTATCCTCTATCCATGACAAACAGGGGTCAAGATCACACAACGAAGATTAAAACCTAATCAGAGTGTGTCTGCTCTGATACCACTTGATAGGCCAAGAATGTAGTGAACCCTTGTGATAAATTAATTGATTAATTATCCAAATTTATCTATTAATCAAATTAACATGCAATGTACGTGGCAGCATAAATAAAGTTAACACGGTAATTTGTTTACGAATGGGAAAAACCTCTGAGGCAAAAACCCCACCGGATGATTTTAAGGTCACCACTCTTGAGAATTCACTATTATCAAAACAAACAGTTACAAGTAAAGGAATCCCAGTACCTTATACCAACCTATAGTTGAACCCTTACCCCAATACCCAATTAGACTTGTTCTGTAGTGACAATCTCTCATTTTCAATACACGACTCCCAGTACATGACTAACCAATCTGATGCGCGAATCCTAGTATGCAGCTTATTCATTTGCACGAATCCCAATACGTGACTAACCAATCTAATGAACAAATCTCTATACGCGACTTAATCACCAACTTGAGAAGGATGTTGGCTGCAAAATTCTTCTGTTCATCACACGATGAATATCATGAAGTTGCTTGGTTACAAAACCCTATGGTGTACAAACATAGTAGCTTCTTTAAGAGAAAGAAGAACTATGGCAAATTCTGTCTCTAGCTACAATTTGCATGAACAAGACTTTGCTTAATACTCGCGCAACCTTTGATGGCCCCTAAAATAATCCTTATATATGTTTAAGGTTGTGAAAAAAGAAAACTCAAACATACATTCATGGATTGGTTGATAACCAGAACTAAAAATCTGTTTTTTTATAAATCTCAACAGATATGCTAGCTGTCGAGTTTTAATAAACAACACTTCTTCACTTGTTTCTTGGACAGACTTGCATGGCTTTAACACTTGAACTTGAAACCTTGTTTCTTGAAGTATTAAACACATCCTAGATCTATCCAAATACAAAGTGCGTTTTGTCAAAGGATTAGTCAATTACATAAAATGTTGACATATGTTCATAACATAAATCACATATGTCCTAACAGCTTTAATACATGAACTTGAAACCTTATTCGTTGAAGTATTAAGCATATCCTAGATCTACCAAATTACAAGTAAAGTACGTTTTGTCAAAGAATTAACCAATTCTAAATGACATATATTCCTAACATGATTTACATATGTCCTAACAAATTATATCTATCGCTAGTTGTTATTCTTCTCCCTTGGAAATATCTCTATTTTCAATTTTTTGTGCTTTTTCTATTAATCATGCCATCCATTTGGTTTTTTTTTTTTTTTTGTAAAACAGAAATATATGTTCATTTACTAGGAAAAAAATTTTGAAAAAAAAAAATTGATGATTTTTGTTTTGTTTTGTTTTGCAAAATCTCTAAAGTCATGTGTGAATTTTCTTTTAAAGTTACAATCTTGTAGTTTGATTTATAAAACTAGTTGGCCAAATATTTAAACAAAAAAGTATATGTATCTCAATCACAAAAAAGTTATTTTTATTTCTTGCTATTTCTTTTATTAAGAGCTCTATTTTGATAACTATCATAACAATAATTTGATAAATAAAGTGTAATGAGTTAATATTGTTAATATATTAATCACTGAAAACATAAATTAATTAAAAGTTTTCTTTGTAGAAACAATCCTTGGATTCTCAACATGGAGATGTATGCAATAGCATATTGTGGATTTGAGGGCCATTTTATTGTTATATTGGGTGCTTGATCTTCTTTTTAGTATTTTTTTTTTTTTTTTTTTGGTGAATGAAGTTTTTAATATTTGTGGCACATTTTCTTACCACCGATGGATTTTTTACATATAGTTTATAAGTGGTTCCTATTGATTTCCTAGAACAACCTTCCAACCAGTTAAGGTAACACTTAAATGATTGAAAATGTTATAATGACTATTTGCTGATAAAGCAAGTCATTTTGATTAATCAACTTCACATTTGCAAGCTCTTCGCTTCATTATCACAACGTCATACAATCATATATTTAATTTGACTTTTTGTGTTCATCAAAATAAAAAAATACTTTTTGTGTGTCCAATTAATAGTTATGATTGTTCCTCATTGTCATTGTTTCTAATTGTAAATTTTTATTAATCATGCCATCCATTTGGATTTTTCCATAAGACAGAAATGTAGATCTAGTTTATCTACCAAGAGAAAATTATTAAAAATAAAAAGTGAAGTTGTTAGTTCTTTTTGTCAATATATACATGTAAATTTGTTAGTTTTACTTGCTAATATATGATGCTCTTTCATGTAGGTGCTTTTGTGAAAACTCTGAAGTCATATACGTATATTTCTTTCATGGTTAATTAACATCCTATACTTTGATTCATAATAATATTTGGCCAAATAGTTAGACAAAAAAATTATGTGTGCTACCTTAAAACAAAACAATATAAACATAATCATCAACATAAACATTAATGTAAACAAATATATAAATAAAATAATAAGATTTTTAATTTTACATTTATCATTGTTTGGTTTTAAGCATGTGTAATGCAAATAAAATAAGTTTATTGTTGAATTGGTAACAAGTTTAAGCATTAAGTTAATTCAAATTATCAAAAGAAGACGATATAGGTTGAAATTCAATAATAATAAAAAAGTAAAGTAACATACATACTATTATTGACAAATTAATAATAAATAATATTCCCTCCGTCCCACTTAGTTTGTCCTCTATTTCATTTTGGGATGTCCCAAAATATTGTCCTATTTCTAATAATAAAAGTCATTAATTTACTAATGTTCCTATTATACCCCTATTTAATTTTCAAAACTACTCCATTTGAAAAGAAAATCAACAAATATTTAAAAAATTGACTTGGCATCTTAAACGCCATTCTCTCTCTTTGAAAAAAAAAAAAAAATTTCTTTCTAATGTGGCCTTACACGCCATTCTCTCATGAAACCCCCCCTCCCCCCTCCCACAAAAAAAAAAAAAAAAAAAAAAAAAAAAAAAAAAAAAAAAACTGAACAATCCAACAAAGATAAAATTACAAAACACCTCACTGAAAATCTAAGGATTCAAGAAATATCTAAAGAAGGGAAAGAAAAAAAAAATGCTTTTCTTCAACTTGAATTAACACCATCTACTGTAGATAAAGAAACGCTCTCTCAATGATATCACATTCAAGTTGAAGAGGAAGAGGACCTTGCTTCTCCAATTTTTCTTTTCCCATATGCTGCAACTTATAATTATTCCCCCCAAAGTCTTTGATCACTTCAATCATGCATTGTTGTAAACTTAAGAAAACACGATTAAGACTTTGAGGTGGCAATTCATTAAAAGCTTTTTCTATTGCATTGACTAACTCATCAATAGTTGAAAGTGCTTCTTGCTGCTAAATTGATTGAATGGCTCTAAAAAATCCAAGATCTAAGACATTCATGTTAGGACTATTAGGTGGTTGATAGGACAAATGTATATTGAATCCATCACTAGATGTAGCTTCAAGAAATTCAGTGTCATTAGGGTCAATGTGAGATCTAGCATTGTCTTTTTGAATAAATAGGATATCCTCCGTATCACGCGGCCATTTAGCTCGAATTGCAGGAAGAACTTTTTGAATCAAGCATGATCTCATTACATCTTTGGTCATTGACAATATTGGCTTTGTCTCTAATGTACCATCAACACAATTCTTACTAGATAGTTTGGCAGGTTCCTTGAATGTGAATGGAAAAATTCCAATTTTTCCATCAAATTGTTGATTGCGAGATGAATCAAATCTTAGTCGAGCTATTGCTGCAAGAACCATTACTTTGGTAATGAAACGTTTGCTTTTGCATGTACGTAAAGGCTCTTGTTCTTAAGGGAGAAGATAATATTTTTTTGATTCTTTGGACATGTAAAACCACTTTTCATCAATATGAACATAATTGAACATACCTTTAAAAGTTGGATTGTTGTTGAAACTACTAGGCTCAAGCATGGATAAGCAAAATTGAAGTCTTGCTTTCTTGTTCTCCATAGTCAGATATGGCTTCAAAGCATTTGAGTGTGGCCTGATAGCACCTTCTTTAATTTACCTATGTAGTGTTGATTTAGCAACATTCAAAGCAGTAGCCAACAATCGAATATTGGTACGACGACGAAAAGGAATTTCTAAAATCTTGTTGAAATTTGTACTTTTTCCCCCCAGCATACTTTGAAGACACATTAGCAACGAACTTCTTATCTTGGGAGGCTTCTCCTCTTTGCCAAATTCTTCTAATTGTTTTGGGGTTGACAAATAGTCTAGTGGCAAGGTCACTTATGCAACCTTTTTTCAACTTTCCATTGTTGCTTTGTTTAAGCAATGTTTCAAATATTGCTTGACGCTCTGCATTGGTAAAAATTTTCTTTGATTTGAGTTGTAAAAGGTTTGTCTCTATCAAGTCACTCATCTTAATTTGTTTGGAAAGATAAGAATTGAAGAGAGGATAATGATGAAGGAGATGAGGCAAGGCAACAAATAGATTTTTATTTTGGCATGGAACCAATTTGCAAAAGGATAATGGGGAGTATTGGATTTAGACTAGGAATCTTTTAGATCTAGGTAGTATTTTTATTTTGGCACGGATCCAATTAGCAAAACGATAATGGGGAGCCAATACCCAATATTAAAAAAAATTTGGCGCCACTATTAAAAAAATTTTGCAGCCACTGTAAAATCACTTAGTATTCCAGACTAATTCTTTTTTTGCCGCCACTATTAAAAAAAATTTCAAAATTGGCGCCAATAAGATTCCTAACTTAGATTTGATTGAAAGATAAACTAGAATTTGTATTTGAAGTAATCCAAAATGCTTGGAGCCAATACCCAATAGTTTTGGTATTGTGATAGTTGAAGATTTTTGAAATTTGATTAAAAGGATAAATTACAATTTGTACTTGTGATTTCAAAAATGCTAACATAGATAAGTAGCATATTTTTGTGGGTGTAATTTCAGATTTAATAATTCAATTTTTTGATAAATTTATTTAAGGATAGTTTTGAAAACTAATATATTTTTAAAAGTTAAATAAGAAAATAAATGATATTTTTTTAAAAAATTTGACTTTTCAAGCAGGACAAACTAAGTGGAACGGATAAAATAACCACTACTTCCACTACCATAGTACCATGTATTGTTGAAAGAGTCAATTCTATGACAGGCTAAATCAGTGTACATTAGGCCCATTAAATTTGTCCATAATAATGGGCTTTTGTTTTTTAAAACACTGGTTCAGTCTCAACAAATAGCAAAATCAAAATCAAAAGATAAAAACAAAGCAAAAGACCCACTTTGCCCTTCGGCCCCCAAAAAAAAAAAATACCCCTCAAGAAGTCGAAGAGCAAAGAGCTCTCCTCAGCTTCTCTCCATTACCAATTTCTCCAACTCATACGCACAGAACATTCTCACCTCTGCACCTTTTTCCTCTGTACCCCACAAGGTAATTTTTCTTTTCATTTACATATTTTTCAAAGGAAGACTACTTAGAGGTTTTTTTTTTTAATGTTCGTGGTTTGTGAATTTCTTTATTGGGTATTTCAACCTTGAACTAGAACATTGATTACATTGTTGTTTCGATTATTCCCTGTAATCTTATGCAAATTTGTTCCTTTTTTATGTGAAATTGTTTTTATGCCATATGCAGTTGCATGGGTAAGCATTCATTCACTAAGAAAGGCCATAATGCCAATGTTAAAATTTGCTATGAGTTTGAGGCTTTTGGGGAAGTTGAAGTATTATAATTTAGGTTCAGTTGTGAATAAATTCTGCACTTTTAATAGAGAAAATGGGTCTTCAAAATCCAGCTCAATGCGTAAGTTACATGATTGTACCAAAACATTTTTGTTTTTTTCTTAATGGGTTCAGACTGAAATTTTCCTTTGCTGGAAGGGTTTTTTTCTATTTTGGGTAGACAAAGTTCAGTATTTTTCTGGGTTTTATGGGTATTTAAAAGAAATGAAAGTTTTGTTTGGGATATTCTAACGGGAGTGATGAGTAGTGCTTATGGCTGTAAATAAACTGAGTTGTTTATGGCGAACTTGGGCTTAGCTTGGGAAAAAGCTTCTTTATGTTTGCTTATTTACCAAATGATTCAAACTCAAGCCCAGGTTTAGGCTCGACTATTAAAAGATTCAAGCTCCAACATTATAATGTTTTTGTGAACGAACTCATCAGTATAAGGCTAGATTCGTGCATACATAATATTATGTTTTACATGCATAAATGTATAGAAATATACTTCTATAGACTTGAGATTTGATTGTGTATGTTTGTAAAATATTCATAAGATATATATATTTGATAACATAAGCTCTAACATTATGTTAATTTGTTAAGCTTTTCAAAATTAATTCAAATAAAAGCTATATGCTGCCACCACCTACACCACCTGGCTGGCTCTTCTACTGGATTGCAGAGTTATTATCATAACTATTATCCTATGAGGCCATGATCCTTTTCATAGGATGGGAATCACTTCTCATGAAGAAGAATTCACTAGTTAGAATCTCACATCCACCCTCCCATTGGGACCAAAATTCATGAGAAAAACATCACCATTGTCATAGTAAATCACTGCATCACCCGCATGGCAGTGCCACTTTGTAACAATTGTAACAACACCACACTACAATATATATATATATATATATATATATATATTTGATAGGAAATCTTGATTCATTCAACTGAAATTGAAGTACAACAAGGTTTGAATACAATACCAGAACACTAGGTATAGCAAACTTTGGAGAAGGTGTTGCACAAAAGGAGGGGCGATGCCTTTTCAAACCTGAGAAATACCTTTACATTTAGCAAACTTAGCTAGTTCATGTGCTACCCTGTTGTATTCCCTTTTCAGATGACTAACCTTCCAACTGCTGAAGGACTCAAGGAGGCTTCTGATCCACACTACAATTATGACCATAGATTTTATTTCTTACCAACTCTGTTATACCACTTTTTAACATCACCACTACCACCATGTTGCCCTGTTTAAGCTGTTGTAAAATACTACTGTTGTGTGTTTCTGTTTATACAATGCTGTAATTGATAACATGGTATATGATTTTTTAAAATGGTTTATAACATGTTTTATGATACACGAGATTCACAAATATTTGCAGAATTTTGTTTTTACTCTTGTTTGTTTGCTTCAAATCTTGTGGTGTTTTACAATAAATCTTCAGAATTTTGAATACATTGGTTTCTTTCAGTTGATTGTATGGTTAATCCTCTCAACCATTAATTTCATTTACATGACCAACTTCTCAGAATATGAGGACACCTTCACTGAATTTATATTGATTTAGCATACTCATAGATACTGTATTTTTCTTTTGATTTATGACAGGTGTAAGGAAAACAAAATGTATCTGAAAGTACAGTTGCCGTGGAATGTTATAATCCCTGCTGAAAACCTGGATGCAAAAGGATTGATGCTCCAACGGTCAATTATTGTACGCCTGATGGAGAACTTTGCTACCAGGAAGGCCACCAAGGACCTTGGATATTTTCTTGCTGTGACTACTCTGGAGAGCATAGGAGAGGGTAGAGTCAGACAGCACACTGGAGATGTACTGTTTCCAGTCGTTTTTAGCTGCATCACCTTCAAGCTGTTCAGAGGAGAGATTTTAGAGGGTGTTGTCCACAAGGTGCTGAAGCATGGGGTCTTCTTGAGATGCGGGCCTGTAGAAAACATTTATCTCTCATATCTGAAAATGCCAGATTACCGGTATGTGCCTGGGGAGAATCCAGTCTTCTTAAGTGACAAGCTGTCGAAGATTGAAAAAGAAGTTGTGATCCGTTTCATTGTGATTGGAACGAAATGGCTGGAGGTAGAGAGAGAATTTCAAGCATTGGTCAGTTTGGAGGGCGATTATCTTGGGCCAATTTCTTAGTGTTAGTGACACTCCCTTTGCATGTGTTTGGTTATAACCAAGTATCTGGCATGTTAATATATGGTTCCATTAGAGGCTGTGCAAATGTGTTGTTATTTAGTTAGCAGGGACCTTTCTTTGTTAGTGATGGCCTTTTGGCCACAGAAGTGCCAGTTTTCACACTGTTACTTTCATGCAAATCAAGGTTAACTTCTTGTTAAGCCTTGACAGGTCTGCGCTGTGTTTTGTTTGAACCAATAACACCATTTTCCCATCAAGGACCTGCTACTTGCAGTTGCAGACATGGAAACTTTATTATAACCTTTAGCTTTAGCCCCAAAAATACCACATGACCTTTTTAAAAAGAAAAAAAAAAAAATATATATATATATATATATATAATAAGTCACGATTTCATTAAATAAAAAGAAAACAAATATCCCTCCTCTCGAGGATTGAGCAATGGACCCGACCCACCCGAAAACCCGATCGACCCGACAGGTTTTGGGTGGGTCTAAGAATATTCGGGTCTTAATTTCGGGTTATTTTCGGGTTCAGGTCGGTGTCAAGTCAGCATCGGGTCATATATATATCTTACTTCTGAACCCGATTTTTTTTTTTTGAAAAAAAACCTACTGTTTTTGCCTCCCTTAGCTCTCTCCTTATTCCTCAAACCTCATCCTTACAAGCTTAGTTTAAGAAAGAAGGGTGAATATTGTTTGGTCTTTTGCTATATCTCTCTGCCTCCCTCAACATTCATTTAGATTTTTGGTCATTCGCTCAGTTTAAGCTTTAAATTTGTGTAAGTCATCTTGTTTGGGTTTGATTTTCTTGTGTTTTGTGATGTGGGTTTGGCTGGAATCATTTTTTTAAGGACCCATTTTTATTTTTATTTTATTTTTTAGGTTTTTTAAAGACCCATTTCTTGCTCCTTTGCCTCTTTCACTGAGTTCTCTCTATGTGTGTAACAGTGTAAGTCATCCACTTATCCTTCTCTTTAGGACTGATATTGGGTTGGATCAGGTCGGGTTTACTGTGACCCGAAACCCGACTCGATAGAAATCGGGTTTGGCTACTTGAATCTTGACCCGACCCAAACTGAAAAATCGGGTCTGTAATTGGGTCAATTTTCCGGGACTCAGGTTGTACACCTTTTTTTTTTGAAATATATATTGCTAGTTGTTCATATATTCCTTCACCAATCTCTTCCAAGAAGCACAATTCCATAACAGAACTATCATTCGCATCTTCAAAGAAAACCCAAATCATTCAATATTGTCAAAAAAATCAATAATAAAACAACCTGAATTCATCAACCCAAATCATCCAATACTGTCAAGAAAATCAATAATAAAAACCTGGATTCTAATAATAAAACAACCTAAATTCATCAACCTGGATTCTAATAATAAAATAACCTGAATTCATCAACTTTTTCATAGGTCTAAATAAGCAAAAGAAAAACCCAAATCATTACAAAGTATATAAGTTATGGCTCTATCCACAAGCATAAAAACCCAAATCATTATAAAGTATAACCCAAATAACCAAATATCACCAAGGGGCCCCGCCCAATCCTGTGCTTAAGTTTCAATGAGGAAGGATCAATCCATGGATCAGTCTAAGTTGGTGTAGCTTTGACAGTTCTGAGGTGGTCAGGGTCTCTTTCAAAGAGTTCATACTAAAAGATGATTGCTGGCTTTGCTGTTCCAATATGTTCTGTCATTTTTGTTCCTGCAAAAATGAAATGGGTATTAAAAGGAGCATGTAACCAATAATATTGGAACCCTTATTAAGCTGTCAGTATTAGAACCTTAACCCCAACATTTGAATCTTAAGGCATTATAAAAATAATAATAAAATAAATTAGAATCAGTAAGGCATAGAGAGGTCAGAATCAATATATATGTTACCACAAGCATTGTTCTTTTCAAAAACTAGAGAAACAAAATGGAAGGAAAGGAAGAAGATGTGAGGTTGGGAGCTCATAGGTACAGAGAGAGGCAGCCTATTGGAACAACAACTCAAGTAATAAACAGAGAAGGAAAACTCACCAATGTATGTAGGTAGATCAGTCAAGATTAGTAACAATGCTTGATGGTGAAGGTGATACTGTTGAAGGTGAAGCTAACTTCGCTTCCAAAAAAGCTTCAAAACATTTTAGAACAATATATATTGAATTCCATTTAATGCACTAACAAGATATATTAAATACACAAGATATATTAAATTTCAGTTAAAGCACAAGTCAATAAATTTTAAGAACATTACATTTTCCATAATCTTCAAATAGCTCAACATCATCCATGGCTTGTCAAAGTGAAATTTGCACTGAAGATTGAAGCCAATTTTAAGTACATATGAGAAATTGTACCATCTCAGGGGCAAGTGAACTATGGAATGGGTCTAGTATACGTCCTCCCGACCTAAATGCCGACTCAGAAGCTACAGTAAAAATAGATACAACCAACACATCTCGTGTCAGTCGAGATAGTATACTATACTTATTAGTATTTTACTTCCACCAAGCCAGTATATTAAAGGTTTTGTCATTTTCCCCTTCACTATTCTCCATCAAGTATTTTGCAACCTCATCTACACACCCAACAGATTGTTTTCCTTGCCTAAAGACCTTGTATTGAGAGGCAATAAATCTGTCTGGATCATTATCATCAACATTAACACCTTCCATTCTTGATATCTCACTTTGTATAGGCACATATGATGAATGAGTTGAATTATAATGCTCATACAAGCGTTCCAATACACCTCATACAAGCGTTACAAGGTCAATGATATCCTTAGCAACATTCTCCCAATACAAATTTGATAAACAATAATTCAAATAATCCAACTTCTTTCGAGGATCAAGCACCACATCAACATACAAAAGCACATTTCCCTTCTTTGATGAATCCTCCCCGCTCTCCCAATACTTGTCAAACTTCTCTTTCATTTTTTTTGCCATTAAGTACAAAAAATGGTCTTCACTCCTAGAAAATAGATCTATCTTTCTTTTAATCATATATATCTCATCAAAGAAAGTATTTGATGTCACATACAAGGAAATCGAAAACCTCTTTGTGGCATTATAAAAAAGTTTCAAAAACTTAACAAATTTTCTATAAGTCTTCTAATCATCCCCATTTGGAGGTCTCCTATCATAGTCCCCATCCCGAAAGTGTAGAATATAATCAAGATCTTCATATTCCATCCGCTTGAATGCATGTTCAAACTTTTCAGCATTTTCCAACATTTTATAGGTGAAATTCCATTTAGTGGCCACATTCAAACATAGAATAATCTTTGACTCTATTTTCACTTTCTCCACACACCTCTTGAAGGTTTGTAACCTATTTGGAGAAGCTTTAACATATCTAACCGCATGATGCACCCTATCAATTGACTTATTATGATGTTTTAAGTCATCGGTCACAATAAGATTCAGGATGTGAGCACAACACCTCACGTGAACAAATTCATTCTCCAAAACAGTACTTTTCCAAATATTAGTAGCTTCTTTAAAGTAACTAATGGCTACGTCATTTGAGAAAGCATTATCCATCATCAAGGTGAAAATCCCCTCAAGTTCATGTGTTAGTGGTAAGGCAAAGCCTATGGCCTCTCAATACATTTCTCAGCTTATCCTTCTCTTCAAAATAAATTTGACTCACATCTTTAGCTACTGTAAAGCGAGATGTGATATTAAAATTAGGTTGGAAGACATTACAAAACCTTCTGAATCCTTGATTCTCTACAAACCTAAATGGAAGCTCATCCAATATTATCATCTCAGCAAGAACTTTTCTACCCACAACATTTGTAAAAGTCCTAGGCACTACATTTCCTTCCTCTACATCCTTGGACAATGGGTCTTGTCTGAAAGCTCAGATTTGTGTTAAAAACACAAGAGTTGTTTAGACCCCAAATTAAAAATTACGATTCGGTTGATTTTACTTTAACTTTGACTAAGTACGGAATAGAGTAAATGCGAGCAAACAAACAAAACAACTACTCTAAGCCATATTCAACAAATCACTGCAGTAAAATGAAAGCTAAAAGAGTAGGGAAGAGAGATGCAAATACAAGATAACACATCGATGTGTTATCGAAGAGGAAACCGAAGAACTCGACGAAAAACTTCTCCACCGCCCTTAAAGCAGTAAATCGATCCACTAGACAATAAGTTGGGATACACGAATAGCAAGAGACCCTCCAAGCCTAATCTAACCAATGTACCTAAGCCCTCAAAACTCCTACTTCAACAGGGCTTCTCGAAATCGTGTCTCGTCTAGCTTTTGGGATCCAGCAATATACCCGATTGCATCTGCCAAGCCTCACCAACTTCTTTTGGCAAATCCCCAAAGCTTTCCAAGCTCCAAAACACTTTCTACACTCTGAAAAGGTGTGGTTGTATTTGGGTACAAATCTTCTCTCAAGGTATGGCAATGGGGGAAGGAAGGACAAAAGGCTAGGATGATTTCTCACTAAGCCTCATCAACTTCTTTTGGTAAATCCCCAAAACTTTCCAAACTCCAAAACACTTTCTACACTCTGAAAAGGTGTGAGTTGTATTTGGGTACAAATCTTCTCTCAAGATATGGCAATGGAAGAGGGAAGGAAAAGAGGTCAGGATGATTTCTCACTAAGGATTAGTAGCTCTCTCTCTAAAAGATGGGTGTGTGTGTGTGTTGTAGAAAACCTATCTAGAGTTTTTCTCTCTGAATGGCCTCTCATACTTTTGTGGGCAATGAGGGTATCTATAGTATGCGTGAAGGATAAGAAAGTCACACTTAAAAATCCTCTAGGCAGAGAGTTTCGCATGTATTTCGCACAAAGGCCTTACCTGCAAAATACTCGCGAAAATGATAGTCTGGCATGACTCTTTAGCTTCCAATCATGTGCTTCTCACATGCCCTTTTCGCGAGAACCCTTCTTACGAACTTCTGCGAGCCAGTCGCGAAATGCACTGATCTTCAATTAAGCTTGAGTCTTCACCAACTTAATAATTGTGAGGGTTTATTTTCGGATAGCGTCTAGGCCTAAGCTTAAGCAAGGACTCCTGGCCCTTTTGATGTAGTTTGAAGGGACTGAGCTTGGTTCATCGCAGCTAAATGGGCTGTTTACAAAACCAAGTGGTGCACAAGGCAAGACTCCTGCAACACGTATACACTAGCAAGCAAGAATATGTGTATTGATCAACAAAGGAAGATAAATGTAATAAAGAAACACAAGAAATAATTGTTCGGGATCCTTAAATCAATAAGAAATACTCTATTAGATTTCTTAATTATGGATTACAAAGTGCTTACTAAGATGTGATACAAGGTTCAGATAAGCTCAAAAATTATAGACTTAGATGGCTATCAAACCCTCTAAGACTTTCAAAGTTTGAATCCTTTTGAATCTAAGTATGTACTATAGTGGCTGTTTTTGGGATACCGGGAGATATTTCCCTACTTTCTTTGAGTTTTAACGGAGTTTTCTCAATGATTCTATATGATTTCCCTCTTGTTGAATACCCCCTCAACATTGGCTGTTTCTTCCTTTTATAGTGTCATTCTAGGGTTTTGGAGTACCTCTGATTCCTTTCCCTTGGCTCCCTGGGTACCAGAGCCCCTATTGTTCCAGCCCTTTTGACGACTGATTCTTTCCTTGTTTCCTATAGTTCTCTTCTTTTGGTGTTTTTTTCTTCAAAAGTCCCTTGCTGACTTTCTGTTTTGAGGGCCCTTCGGGGGAGCTGACCTTTAACTTTGCTTCCTCTAAGGTTTCTTTATCTTCCCTTTTGCAGGCTTAGCCCCTTTTAGCCGCCCCTCTCCTTTTATCATTTTTCTTAGTAAGCCAAGTCCTTCCCTTCCAAGTCAAAGGTTTCCCCAGCTAATTCCTTTCATGGGCCTCTTTTCTGGGTTCCTCGAGGTACCAGCATCTTGCTTTTGAGTCGTTGCTCTCTAAGCCCTCTGGCTTTGTGCTGCATCGCTGAGTGCTTCAAGAAGGATCCATTTGCCTTTCGTTCCTGGTGCTTTTTTTAATCTCCCTTTGAGCTGTCTTAATCCCACTTTGGCCGTGCTGCACACTCCAGAGGTCCTAAGCAGTCTTCGGGATCCCGACCCAGCCCTTTCTACTGGACTTTCTTTAGGTTCTCTGATTTTGGCCGACTGACTCCTTTCCTTTCTCCCTTTGTTTTATGGACTCTAAATCTTGCCTCTTCACAGCTTCTAGGCCTTAAGTTCGTTGGCCCTAGCATCCTTCTCTTTTTGTAAGCCCAATAATTTTTCCTCAATTTTTTTACTTCCCATGGGTTGGCCCAATGTGCCATTTCTTTGGGCCTTTTATCATGATTTTTTAGACCTCAACAATACTAAACCCAATACAATAAAATCCCACAGAATACAAGGAACAAAATTAAAGAAATTACAACACTTTTTGTCATGGAATAAAGTTAATATAAAATATAATTGTATATCACAACTTTACATTGTCCATCATGCAATTCATTAAAAAGATATTCAAGACAAATGGGTGTATGGTTATTTAAATTAGATGTCCCATAAATTTTGTTGTCAGCCATGTACTACTTGCTACAATATATACATCTTGCCTTAGTTTTACCTTCCTCATCTATAAACTTCTCAAAGTGGTCCCAAGCCGATGATGGTGATTTTCTCTTATTAGGATTGGAAGAAGATATCACCTATGGTGGACAAGGAGGTCTCATAGCTGGTCTTGCAGTGGCAACATCAGGTTGTGGAGGCTCCATTGAATCTATGACCTAGTACCCCACAAAACAAATTAATCATTAAACAATGCATTCACAAAAGAAAAACATAGAGATATGACATAATGCTCCAAACTTAGCCAACAGAAAATAAGGATTCAATATCTAAGTCCCACTAAAACTTCTCAGGTTGAAACTTTAAATAGTAGCTAAAGCAACACAAGCCCCATTTTGACCCCGATTGGTCACCTAGAAATAGAGGGAAAACAAGCACCATAAGAAGCTTATTCCTTACACTTACACTTCCGAGTTCCTATTAAGCTCCCATATAAGTCAGCAATAATTAATTTGGGCGCCAATCGAATGCAATAACCAGCTCAAATTTCCATTCATTAATGCTTAGAGATTATCATACTAATTGAGATCCAACATTTCTACAATTTGTTTTGTTATATATAATCTCACAACAAGAACCCAAATGAAAAAAAATAAAAAATAAAAAATAAAATAATGCATAGAAAAACAGACACTAACAACACAAACCCATTAGTCCATGTTTGCATGCTAAGAGAAATAACACAATAAAACAACATAACATCACAGAAAACACAAAACCCCACCAACCCATCAGATCCAAAGTAGTTCTTTTTTTTTTTTCTTTTTTTTTTTTTTTTTTTATATGCAGCAAAAAAAAAAAACAACACAAGACCAAAATGCTGAAACCAAATTGCTTTCCTCTCTGAGATAAATAAACCAATGAAAAAAAAAAAACTTCCAAAATCAGACACTAAGACAAAGAAATTAAGAAGAAAAAAAAAAAACCCACAAAACAACAGGAGAATAAGAGTGCTTATTACAACAAAACAAAAAGCCTATTAGCAGCAGAAAATTCAGACAGTACAACATGACCATATACATTTGGAGAAACAATTATTGCATGAAAACCTTCTTCTTCTTTTTATAGGTAAGAATAATTATTATTATAATTATTATTATACTCCTCCCTTCACAGGGGGCATGAAACGTAATATTTACACAGGATCGTATCAAATCTGAAGTTTTATGTTGGTCTTTGTTTTCAAATTGGAAAAATGTTATTCAATATGAAGTTTGCTAGACAAGATGGAATATCATTTCTCAGCAAAATTATACAAGTAAGCTGAGGAATCTAATTAGAACACTTTTTCTTCTTTGAAACCATTGGAAGGGTCACTGCAATTAATCAAGGGGCACCTTCAGCGAATAGCAGAAATGTTTAAACTGAAAACTAATTACAACATGCAACAATTTACAACCATACAAATTAATTCATCATGAAATGATTTGGAATTGATTCTAGAGTGCTATAAATGTAAAACGACATCTTAATGAAACAGTTTCAAGATGATGGAAAGAGGTCTGCTACAAAACATCTTCAACATAATTTAACCAAGGACATAGGCAAAATGAACAACATCTTGTGATTGAGATAGCACATCGATTAGATTTTGGTAAAAAAAAAAAAGGGCTTCAGCCTCAACAAATAACAGAGCGATGCCCAAGTTCATTTTGCTCTTCGGCCCATTAAGTCAAAGACTGAAAGAACAAAGACCTCTTTAAATTTTAAAAAAACTGGGTTTCGGTCCGAAACATTGGGTATAAATAACTAAATATATTTTTTTTATATCATATTTTAAAGAGAGTAAAAAAACCTCTCTCATTTTTACTGTTTCTCACTCTCTCACTTTCTTCTCACTGTTTAATTCACCTAGTTTTTTTTACAACGCCATTAGAGCTGCACTTTTTCCGTCTGTGTTCTTCTTCACCCCAAAAGTGAGTTCTTTTTTCAATTTTCTTTTTCGTTTGTTCTAAAGCTTGTGAAGTTGTTTCATATTTGATTGAATATACTGGGTCTTATATGAAATTAGTATATGGGTATGTTGGTGTGACCTCAAAGATTAAAGCTTTGAGAACCTGTGACTGAACCAAGTGATTCTTTGACCTCGATTCCGTCAAAAATCATAGAAAGAAATGTCTTCTTTTTTTCTTTTTCTTTTTCTTTTTGCTGCTTTCGATTTTGTCGTTTCAAATTATTCCATGTAATCTTATACAAGTTAGGTCCTTTTGTATGTGAAAGAGTTTTGTATAACATGCATTTACATGGGTAAGCATCCATTTATTAAAGATGGCCTTAATGCCAATGTTAAAATAGTTGCTATGTGTTTGAAACTTCAAGGGCTTGAGGCTTTTGGGGAAGTTGAACTTTTTAAAGTTAGGTTCAGTAGTGGATAAAGTCTGCATTTTTATATGTTTAGAGCAAGTTGGTCTTCGAAATCCAGTTCAATGAGTGAGTTACATGCTTGTATCAAAACATTTTAGTTTTTTTTTTTTTCCTTACTGGGTTGAGACTGAAATTTTCTTTTGCTGGTTTTATTTTCTGCAATTTTAAATAACCCATGAGAAAATATCTTATCAGCTAGAGTTAGAATGGGGTTCTTTTTTGGTAGACACAATTTTGTGTTTTTCTGGTTTTCATGGGTGTTTTAAAGAAATGAAAGCTTTGTTTGAGATATTTTAATGAGAGTCATGAATAGTCCTTAGTGCTCTTTGGCTCGGGAAAGAGCTTCTTTATGTTTGTTAATTTATCAAATGAGGCAAACTCAAGCTTTGTTTTAGGTTTGGCCATTAAAAAAAATCCAAGCTTAGGACTTGAAGCTTTCTCTGTTCCAGTCTTTGTTTGAGTGGACAAATGCTTAGTAAGTTTTTACTTTTTCTTCTTTGCCTGAGTTGCTAGATAGCTGTACTTTCCATGCTTCATAATTTTGTCTTTTGATGGGTCCTTAGCACACTGCCTATGTACTCTGGTTTTTTGTATTCTTTCATCTTTTTTGGAATGATGCATTATTCTTATAAATAAAAATAAAAATCCAAGCTCAAATATTATAATGTGTTCATGAACAAACTCATGAGTATGAGACTTGATTTGAGTATATGTAATGCTATATTTTATATGTTTAAATGTATATAAATATATTTATATATACTTGAGATTGGATTGTGCAAGTTTGTAAATAAGTTCATAAAATACCAGATTCAAACTGTATATTGTTGTCTTTTTGATAATATAAATAGTCCATTTGCAGTAAAAATTCCATACAATTTTTGACTATACAATTTGGTGAATCTTATTTTTATAAGTTCTTAACTGAAAATCATTCCATCTTAACTCAAATGATATAATTTCAGCTATAATTTAGTTATTAATTATTAGCATATATGGGTTCAGGGGTAAAAGAATTTCATTTCCCATGAGGACATAGGATGGGGTTCTTTTCTCATGAAGTGGAAGTCATTAGTACGAATCTCACATTCCCCCTCCCATTGGGGCCAAATTCACTGATAAAAACATCACCATTGTTATAAGAATAAGTAAATCACCAGCATCATCCACATGGCAGTGCCTCACTTGAACAAAACCACACTACAATTATGACCATAGATGTTATCTCTTACCAATTCTGTTGTACCACTTGTTTACTGCTCCACCTCATTCACATCGCCACCACCACCATATTGCCCTGTTTAAGCTGTTGTATATAGTAGCCATTGTGTGCTTCTATTTATAAAATGCTGAAAAACTCAAATAATTGATAACATGTTGATGATTTTTTTAATTTGTTTATAATATGTTATATGATACATGTTGGCAAGTCCCTTTATTTTTAATTAGTTTTGCTGATTTTTCTCATTGTTGTGGAAACAGCTGCATGGAAAATGTTGTAGCTTTTCTGTTCTCTCTAAAATCCACTGTTTTTACTTCATGGAAAACTTCAAAAAAGAAGAAGTAATACGATAATTAGGTTCTCAAATATTTGCGGAATTTTGTTTTTACTATTGTTTGTTTGCTTATGATATTGTGAATTTTTTAATACAATGGTTTTTTTTAGCTACCATTGTACGGTCCATCCTCGCAACTGTTTATTTAATTTAGATGACTGACTTCTCAGAAGATAGGGAGACTTTGCAAAATTTAAATGGAGTTATCATACTGATGCTTAACTTATTATTCTTTTGGTTTATGACAGGTGTAGAAAAAAAAAATGTTTCTCAAAGTACAGTTGCCCTGGAATGTGATAATCCCTGCTGAAAATCTGGATGCAAAAGGATTGATGCTCCAGCGGGCAATTACTGTACGCCTGATGGAGAACTTTGCTACCAGAAAGGCCACTAAGGATCTTGGATATTTTCTTGCTGTCACTACTCTGGAGAGCATAGGAGAGGGTAGAGTTAGACAGCACACTGGAGATGTACTGTTTCCAGTTGTTTTTAGCTGCATCACCTTCAAGCTTTTCCGAGGAGATATTCTAGAAGGTGTTGTCCACAAGGTGCTGAAGCATGGGGTCTTCTTGAGATGTGGACCTGTGGAGAATATTTATCTCTCTTGTCTGAAAATGCCAGATTACAAGTATGTGACTGGAGAGAATCCTGTCTTCTTGAATGACAAGCTGTCAAAGATTGAAAAAGATGTTGCGATCCGTTTCATTGTGATTGGAACGAAGTGGCTGGAGGTAGAAAGGGAGTTTCAAGCATTGGTCAGTTTGGAGGGTGATTATCTAGGGCCAATTTAGTGATACCCCCCTTTGCATGTGTTTGGTTTTTACCTTTAACTATGTGAACCTTGTTGATGTTTTCTTAGATACTTTTTAAGTACTCCAATTAACCATTTCGAGCTTTTGTAGCCAAGTATCTGGCATGTTAATATAATGTTATCAACCTGTGCTTTCCATTAGCAGGTATCCAAATGTTTTTTTACTTTGTTAGCAGGGACGTTTTTCGTCAGTGTGGTCTTCTGTTGCAACTATTTTTGGCCACAGAAGTGGCAGTTTTTACCTTGTTTCCTTGATGCAAAACGAGGCCAACTTGCTGTTAACACTTGACAGGTGTCTGTGCTACGTATTCTTTGAACCAATAATACCATTTTTCCATCCAGGAGCTGCTATTACTTTCATTAGAGAGAAGATTTATGGATTATGGTTCAATCCACCAAGGTTTGGGATTTATGAAAATAACAATCCTTGCTCTATTATTTTAAAAACTTTATATGTTTCTACAAGAAAAACCCTGTATATCTTTCTTGAAATTCCACTGCTTCTAAATTCTAATGACACCACATGTATCATGATGTCATTTACAACCACACCAATACCACTCTTTATACAACTGTTGTACAGTATGAACTTTCCGATATATTAATATACATGCGATTAAATTAAATATGCATCAAAAAACAAAAGGGAGGAGAGAGAGAGAGTCCTTGGAGTTTGGATGCTGCAAACCTATCTAATTGATGCTATTGGACACCAACTTGTTCATCTAGGAGCTTTATCAATTACCAGTATGTAACAGCTTCTCATATAACTTTCTCGACAGCTACGAAGAAGTTCATAATGTATCAGATCTAGGCATTAATTATCAATTCAAATTTTTTTTTGTTGAATAATAAGTAATTCAGTCAATCACACACAATCCCAATTATAGCAAATCTTTTTTTTTTTTTTTATGGGACAATTATAGCAATTTAAACAATAATGAAAGCAGAAAATCACCAAATCTGTAAAACAAGCAATAAGATTTAGAGACAACACAACATATACGGTGATAAAGTGGAAAATCAATGGAGAACGTCTTCAAAGGAAAAACCAATATGAGGGCGAGACACCCCAATTAAGGCATTCACTAAAAAAGGACTTACAATCTCAAACAATAAAACATTTCATTGTGCCTACGATTTTTAATCAATCAAATAATAGTCAAAATCCTTGTTTTGATAGATCAAATTTGATTAAATGTCTGTCTAAACATATACCTTTTGTTGGATTCATTGTAATCATTATTGAACATAATAAAGATGTAGCTATCTAGACCTTTTACTATAGATGTAGGCTGTTATGCCAAACTATGTTGACCCCTATATTCTCTCATTCTCCATGCTTTTGCTCTCTTCTCTACATCAATTTTATATCTTCTCTAGATTTTAACATCCATGAAGAGGATATGAATTCGAATACGCCTTCCCCACTTTTTGTAAGAAAAAAAAAATCTTAAACCTCATTTAGTCATGGTGCTAAAATGTTCTCATTAAAAAGAAACAAAGAATAATTTAAGTAAGGACATACTCGATGGGAGGATGGCGAGCTACGAACAAGGCCTGCAGATCCGGCTGGAGAATTTGGTATAGATCTTCTAGGGGAGGCATATAGTATCGGTCTCACTAGCGGTGGCTGTATATATGGGGAAATGGGTGAACGAAGTATAGGAGTGTATGAAGAAAGTGGAGATGGCTCAGGTGTTCTCCAACAAAGATGGGAAGCAGAAGATCTTCTGGGAGACCTCGATGATGATCTTCTTGAAGATCTCAGGTTGATTCTAATCCTGGAAAAAGTAACATAAACTAAATATCAAAGACATTTCAAAATCAACAAAATGGTATGGAATACAACAGCATACTGCATATATGACAAAAAGAAAAAATTAATGGCCATTAGTCCATTACTCACTTGTTGTGGACATCAACATATTCATCAGTTTCATCTAGTATATCTCCCTTCAATACATAACAAAAAAAATGTTAGCTTTCTGACATAATAAGGGGAAAAAAAAAAGGATTTATTACAACTTAAAAATCTCATCTACATATCTTGATGTATAGGAATATAAATTTAATGTTTTCAAAAGCTGAAATTCATAAAGTAGATCAAGGGGCTTATGTCCAATTGAGGAAGATAATATAACATATAAGAGCACTACGTGACCCAAAAGGTCAAACTAATGAATTTAAGTCCAATTATATTATATCAATCACTCATTCTTTTTCATTATTATCTAACATGAGGCTCCAGTAATCAACTAATCACACCACTCGCACACGTTAATATTCCATCATGTGCAATTAATATCAAAATTATAAGTTAACTAAACTTAAGGAGTATCAACGAAAACTCGCATATTCAACCTGTAGTAGTTCCTCCAAAACATCTTCCATTGTGATGATTCCAACAACTTCCTCATCTAAGTTGCTTGGGAGATCTAAGTTTTCATACAAAATATTTTCACTTCCTTGCACCCATTTTTTATTTTGTGAATTCAAATCTTTGGCTCCTTCCTTGGCATTCTTTCGTGTTGAACTATGATCATCTGCATCACTAGAGTACAAAGGGGATGAATTTGTGGAGATACTCAAACGCTCTTTCTGTTCAAGTGGAGAATAAAATCCTGTGAAATCCAGAGCCATAACCTTAGACATCATGGCAGTATTCTTTGCCCATGAATTTAAATTTGACATATCTAATAAAAAAAAAATAGTGAATAATATATTATCAAGAAAACTCTGTAATTCTATGTCACCATGTAGTGTTACCTTTCCTCTCTGCTTGCATTTGATTCGATTTTGGGTTAATGTTAATATCCAACACGGTATGGTTGCTTACTGCACTATTCTCAGTGTCTTTGACATCCTTCTTACACTTAACAACAACAGCCATATGGCTATGACCCTTCTGGAATTGATTCAGTATATCATATAGTGGCCAGTTGTCATATACCCTGTCATAGAAGATATACCGATTCATGCATTATTGGCCCCAAAAACGATAGCAAGGTCAAATGAATATGAAAGTTGTTAGAGTTGTTGTTTAGTGAATGAGAAAGAGAAAAGAGAATAGCTAAAGTAAGAATTTAATGTGGTTTGGCCTGAACACCTATGTTCAAAGTGAAAAGCCTTCACATGTACATCTTTACCATACGATTTGTAAACTCCCGGGGTTAGTTTTTCCATTTTACAAGTATATGGAACTACAATAGGTTTAGCCGTTTAGGTCTCTTTGCCCTTAATATCTTGATCAAAAATAAATGTGCAAGATGCTAATTGTCATATACCATCTCGTATGATTTTTCATTACAAATTTTAGAAAGAAGATTAACCCTTTTACAAATTTTAAAAAGTTTTTTTAAAAGTAAAACGGTAGAACAATAGTTAGTTATGGTGTTGAAACTTACATTAGAGTGAAAATAGCTAAAATGAAAAAGGAATTCTCTTACTTAGGTATTCTCCTGATGCTCATATATTTAACTGGAGTTTCATCTTCAGGGCGGCAGAATATTAAATTCTTGACCTATGACCAAATGAGAAAAAAGATGCAATTTGGTTATATGTGATAAATTGATAATTGTTCCAAAAACTTAAACAGCTAGGAAATGATAATTTTTATTATTTAACTATAATTATAACACTCTCCTTCACGAGTGGATTCAGTCTTCCCCCACAATAAGCGGGGCTCAACTTGTAAGATTTTTACAAAATTGGATAAGGTTAAGAAGTACCAAATTTATGCATTTTAAAAAAATGATTTTTCAAATATTATTTTGATAACAACTGTTGGGTAAATATGCATATTCTATATGTGAAATTAACTCAATTCTATAAATTCTGCAGTACCATTTAGTTCCTAAGCTGCTTACCAGAATGAGGCCAATGATGTTTTTTGGGCTTCCCGAGTACACAGGTATTCGACTGTGACCTTTGCTCAATACTAAGCCCATTGTATGCCTAAGGATAGAGGAAAGCCGAATTGTAATAATAGAAAAGAATGATATTAATATCACTCAGATAGAAGGTAGGCACATACATGTCAATTTTTGAATTTATGTCTAGACAAAAGGTTTCAGCAATGGGTGTCATAGCATCTTTAGCCATCTTCTGTGTTAAATCTAAAGCACCAGTAATAATAGTAGTTTCATGATGTGACAACTCTCCTCCTTTCCCTTCCTAACATTGAAATCATCATGTCAAATTTTAACTCTCTCTGTTACCACTCAATCATATTGAATACAGTACAAGAAGCAAACCTTATTTGCATGCAAACCGACCAATGTCTTTAGCTCTGCCCGTCTATAAAGTGCGGAATGCCCTTTGCCGAGGAGCCAATCCAACAGCTGCAATAAAAGAATCCCAAACAAATTGTGAAACCAAATTCCCAATTGTCAAGCTAAACATAAAGGCAAAGTGTAACAACCCAAGGAAAAACGCTATCCACATCTGCGCTATACCTCAAAAGGACTAGTCACAATTGAGGCTCCTTGTAATTGTTAATAAAACCCAGATCTACTCAGTAAATACTCGATGTGGGACTCATCACACACCCACACACATCACACAATCAATCAAATTGGGGCATCACAATCTCCCCCACTTAAATTCCTAACGTCCTCGTTAGGGTCCACTTTGTGGGATAGTGTTTCTAAGCCCACACGGGATTACCAGGCCGGCTCTGATACCATATGTAACAACCCAAGGAAAAGCGTTAGCCACATCTGCGCTATATCTCAAAAGGACTAGTCACAATTGAGGCTCCTTATAATTGTTAATAAAGCTCAGATCTACCCAGTAAATACCCGATGTAGGACTCATCACACACCCACACACATCACACAATCAATCAAATTGGGGCATCACACAAAGTGCCTAGACAATTTTTCTCTCTTATGTTGGCATACCTTAACTAGTTCAAAATTTTACTTTCAGTCAAAATGTTCCTCTAGTTACATTTATATTTTGATGCACATGTTTGGACTATGTCGTTTCTAATAAGATGTATCTGCATTGCTAATTAATGTCATTTAGGTGACTGGTGGCTCGAAAACCACAATACTGAAGCTGTTTAATTATTTGATCAATGTGTTTGCACTGTTTGGCTGTGGTTATGAGTTTGAAGTTCGAACCCAATATGTCTTAATACACCTTAAATCCATTTCAAACCCTTGGTTGCTGTCACAACTCACAAGTCAATCAGTACCTAAGCCTTATGGTGCTTCTAGTGTGTTTGCTTTGGCTTCTTTGGTGGAGTTTATTAGTTTATTTGCTTACATACAGCTTTTTAGAACCTTATTCTTCTAAGCACAAAATCAACAAAAAACTATTCCAAACTCACACTCATTCATAAAATAAATTAAGCAACGCTCTTCTGTTCTTGTTAAAATGGATTTGATTCTTAAAAAAATAAATCAACATTCTCTATTCTTGGAAGCATGGTAGAGAAAGAGAAACTATTGTAGAAGTTAGAATTAAGGAGATGGAGTTTCAATGGTTTGTCAATTTGTGGAAGTTTGTGAAGCCAATGTAATAGTCATCACGGAATATAGCAATAGGCTGGTGATTTGTTTTAGAATTTTTGCATATTGCCTTTGAGTGAGTGTGCATATTTTTATTAGCTTAAGCTAGGATGGTAAACTACAAGTACGAAAGAGGCATTTTCTTAGATTAGCAGGTGAGTTGTTGTGTTTGACTTATCAATAGGTGGAGCAAGTTTGGCTTCCTACTGAATATTATTGGCTAAAATATATCTCTCTTACTTTTAGGTGATAGTCTTTTGTAAGTCTTGTCTCTTTTACTTTGGATTGTAGCATAGATTGGTCGTCTTTCATGTATTTTATACGAAGTTATACCATCCAGTATTCTGAGAGAGAGATTTCATGATTTAGATTGAATATTACAAATCTAAAATTGTATTAAGTGTCACGTCATTTATAAGGTAACACAATGCATACTATAATACTTATCTCCAAGCGCCCATCGGTCTAACTGTACTCCACTACCGATCATCCTCCACTAGTTCCTAGTGTGATAATCTAGAACTAACTCTTATTTTAATTACTGATGTCAATGGTCGGTATATCATAGCAAATCATGAGTGCATCTAAGGAAACTAAAACATTTAGGTGAAATATCTAACCTTTAAATTACCTTGCTAATCGGATATGAAATGGGAAAGAAGATCGTTAGAAGGAACCGGACAAAGACAGACATTTTTGCTCCAAGACATAGTCCATATCTAGAACAGACAGCTTGAGGGATGATCTATGAAAAATAATATTCATATAAGGAATAAATAAAATAATTTGATAACACCATCAATGTCTTTTGAGTTTCAACAATTAATGTTTGGAAATACAGACTTTACCTCTGCACATGCAAGTGCAAGAGTAACCGATAGAAGAATGGCAGCCCAAGGTGGAAGCATTGATTCCAGAAAAATTGGCAGTGCCTTTAAAAACGACAAATTAATAACATTCACAATTAGTACAGATTCAGAATCTTACTGCTAGAATAATGGTTAAGTGATTAAATTAATAATTTTTTTAACAAGTTTTTAAAACTAATTTTTCACATACCTCCATAGCCAGTGATTTTCCCAAAAGGAGGGTGCACAAAAGCAAATGCTCATTCTTAACAAGTGGCAGTATCTTTGCTGCAAATCAATTAGCAAAAGAAAAGAGAATCAACAAACAGTGATAAAGCTTTCTTAGCATAGTTGAAGGAAAATACACAGATGTAGTGAAATATAATTGAATGCCAACCTGCAAATTTCTGGTCTCGGGGCCGACCAGCCTTAGTGAAGACCTCAAGTTCAACTTGGCTGAAAGACAAGAGTCCTAGTGCAAGTCCTGATGTGATACCAGCAAATAACACAAGCGACACACATATGATTAGGAACACCCAAAACTCAAGCGCACAACAAAGCACACTATCCTCTCTCATTTTCTTGTTGGATGAACAATGTGTGGCAATGAATAAGGACAAAGAGATTGGCTTTAAATAGAAGTGGGCTTCAACAGACAGAGCAAAGGCTTTGTGTTTTGGAAAATGTAAATGAAGATATATATATATATATAGAGGGTGTTCAGAACCAAAAACAAAGTCTCAGCTGCTGAAGAGCTAGCTGCTTTTCTCAACAGATTCTAAGGAGAGAATCACTCATGTTAAATCATGGAATAACAAAAAGGAATATTTATGTTTAAATGATAGAAATTAAAGTAAAACAATCGAAATAAAGTAAACTTTAGATCATCAAGAACTTTGATTGATAGTGAGGGGTGGTTTTGGTTTTAGTTACAATGCACAAATAATTCTCTAAAAATTTCAAAAAATGGACAGTCCGAGACACCCACTAAAGGCAAAAAGATTACCGCATATATGATGGAAATGCACCTTCTACGTGCCTTCACTGTTGTGAAACCGTGTGGTAGATAGCTCATGCATAAATAAACACGTAGGTGTGATTGGGGTAGCTCATATCTGGGATCGTAGTTACAAGCAATGCAGTCCCAAGTAGAAACTCCACCCCAAGAACAAGGGTCCCATTTGAACTTCCACATGAAAAGCTTTTTGTTCTTGGGGGTAGTAAAAAACATGTCCAGCCAAAAAAAAAAAAAAAAAAAAGAGAGTAAAAGATGAGTTATAATTGTGCAACTCGATGATGAGAAGCTCTCTGATTGGGTTGATTGGTCAGTGGGATATAGTAAGAAACGCGGAAAAGTTAATTTTCAAAATGCCCTTATGGTAGATTTATCATTGTTTGAACCATTTGATTTTATATATCTAACATTTATCTTGGGCATTCACTAATTGCGGCGCATCAAGGAAACAGCAGTATCATTTGGGATTTGGCAAAGAAAATGTCACCACTGTCATCACTATTTTTAACCAAAAAAAAAAAACCACACAAGGCCTAAAACCTTATTAAATAGCAAGTATTGACAGCTATAAAGATTCATATGTGTCCAGGCTTTTTGTTGGCCGATTACAAAGTTCGTCTTCTTTTTTTTTTTTTTTTTTAATTATAATAAGTCAATGGACGAGTAAGACCAAATTCCTAGGCCACACTTTTTTTTTTTCGAACGAAATGACTTCTTTTGACTAATTACATGTTAGGACTTTTCTTTTCTTTATCTCTCTTTTGGAAAAAGGGTAAATAAACATGTTTTCGACCTTGAAATCTAAGTCAGTAGACAAACAAGCCACGTATCTCATTTTCTCTTTATGGACACAAAAGGACTCTTTTGTGACTAATTATACATTTAAGCCTTGAGGCGCAATTCAACAAACAAACAAGAGCAAGGCCCTTTTAGGGTATAGGATTTATAACTTATTTCTAGTGTAAATGACTTTTAGTCTTTGTATTTTGGCCTTTTTTTATTTTAGTTCCTATATTTTAATTTTTTCACTTTTAATTCCTAATTCAATTTATGCGTTCTATTTTGGTTCTTTCCGTCAGTCAACTAACGAAAATAGTTGAAGTAACTGCCGGAGAAATTAAATATTATAAAAATGTCACATCACCTATGACACATCAGCATATAAATTTAAAAAATTAATTTATTAATTTTAATTAAATGATAAAAATAAAAAACAGAAAACTAAAATTCACATGAATTAAAATTGTTCTTCAGATTGTTATTCATTTTACACCTTGTTCTTCGTATTCTTCCCAAATCAAACCCAACAAGCAAGAACTCCAACCCATCACAAGAACACAAACCTAGAAACCCAAGAACTCAAACCCATATCACTAGGACATAAATGAAAACAAGAAGAAAAAACCTAAATTTAACACCTCAGAGATCATCAAACCCAGGACCACCAAATCTATCACAAATCAAGATCATCGAATTCTTCATGTTCTTCCCCAAATTCTAACACAATCAATACCGAATTCTCAGCAAATCAAACCTATAAACCCAGTAAACAAAATATCAAAAAATTAAACAAAATATCTCAAAAATTAAACGAACAAAATCAAAGGCCTAAAGAGCAATAATCAAAGGCCTTAAAAATAAAAGGGTCTGATATTTAACTTGAACAAAATCAAACAGTACAAAATCCAAGCTTTTTTTTGTTTTTTTTTATTATATTACTCAAATAAGATGAACATATCAAACCACACAAGGAGAGCTCTTTAATTCTTCTTCATGTGCCGCCGATCACAGAAATCTCTTTGCGATCAAAATTTTCAAACAAAAAGTGTAAAATCAGATAGCGTCTGAACGAGAAAAATCAGATCGCAGTGATTATTCTTCTCTTTTGATTGCCACAGTTGCCGTGGAATTACACAAATCTCAGCAAAAATCGAAGAATCCCTCTTTATCTTCAAGGCGAAGCAAAACCGGTTCTTTGAATAGTGAGAAAACCTCGCAAACTCTAAATCTTCCACAATCAGTCCGATGGGGGATGCATCAAAATGAAACAAGACCCGATTTGAGAAGCGAGATCTCTGATTGGCCGTACACGTCTTCAAAATCACGAACTCGAAGAGATCGAAACCTTTCAGAGAATCGCCGAAAAAAATTGAAGGCTTGCGAGAGAAGATATGTATATGAGAATTCTTCAATGAATTGCAAGCCCTAGATCAAGTATATAGAAGCTGAAGATTGAAGATCACGATGTGGAGCTAGGGTTAGGGTTTGAGAAACATGGAGGGGAGGGGAGAAAGAGGAGAGAAATGGCGAGAGCAAAAGGAGAACTAAAGAGAAATACAACTTCTTCTTCCTCATCGCGCTCAGCTCCTGAGCGAGCGATGTGTCCAGACTCCAGAGATTTGATTTGAGTCCACATAGTTCAGCTGCTTTTATTTGAATTTTAGTTTTTAATTTTGTTTTTATTTTTATTATTTAGTTAAAATTAATAAATTAATTTTTTAAATTTATATGCTGATGTGTCGTGGGTGACGTGGCTTTTTTATAATATTTTAATTCCTCCGGCAGCCACCTTAGCTATTTCCGTTGGTTGACTGACGGAAAGGACCAAAATGGAACGTGTTAATTGAATTAGAGACTAAAAGTGGTAAAATTAAAACGTAGGGACTAAAATGAAAAAAGGCCAAAATGTAGGGACTAAAAGTGCATTTACGCCTTTATTTCTTTGACACGGACTGTTTGGAAGGCCTCGAGATCCTATTCAACCACAGGCAACACATGTTAGATATTATATGACAATTTAAAAATAAGAGTGTAAGTAAAGGTGTCTATGAGTCAAATTGAGTATAGTTTTTGCTCAACTTGTACTCAACTTGATCAAATCAGGTGGAGGAAACTTCAACTCGTGGTCGATTGAAAAGAAGCAGCGGATTGCATGGATTTGGCTCTTCATAGGTAGTTGGTGTATTGGTTAACATTGGTACTTGGATAGCTAACAGCAGGAAGAGGCAGTAAAATGCTTAGAACGACGAAGATCCAATGGAGATCTTGCCAGATCCAGAAAGGATCTTGCCAAATCTGGTAGATCTTGCTGGATTTAGCTTTCTTCATCGGTTGGATTGGGTGGGTCAGATCTGGAGAAAGAAACCCACCACTTGACTCGCTATTATCGAATTTTGAAGGTAGAGACTTGTTTTAGACTACCATAGTCATCAGATCAGATTGAGTCCAATTCGAGTCCGATCAAATGCTTCGAGTGGGTTGGGTTCGATGGGTCTGTGAACACCCCTATGTGTAAGGCCAATTGAAATCATATGCAACACAATCCAACTCATAGCCCAAACTTATGATGAATTCAAACTCAAGAGAAAAGTTAAAGGAGGATTGATTTGGTAGGTAGTTGAGTGCTTTTTGAGTGAATGATATATATGTTATGCTTTAGTAAGGACACAAGTTTTTTTTTTTTTTTTGATAATCAGGATATATTAAGCCAAAAGCCTGAAACTACATAGCTTGGAGGCTAGTGTTAGTACAAAACCTGATATGTCTTAGACCGTAGAGGTCATAAAATAAAAGCGAAGACACCTCCACGGGCAAAGAGTCTAACAAAACAAAAGGCTCTTAAAGGTGAAGTGTCATTCTAGCAAGCTGGTCTGCACAAGCATTTGCTTCTCTGAAGCAGTGTTTTAGCTTCCACCTGGGGATTTGGTGCATCAAGTTCCTGCAATCATCAACCAAAGGGGCATACTCAGCAAAGGAGGCCTTGGTACTCTTCAGGAGGTCTACTACTACATTAGCATCTAGTTCAATCTCAACATCTGTCAATTGAAGTTGAATACAAAGGGATAGCCCATCCTTGACTGCCCACAGCTCAGCATGTAGGCTATTTGCCCACCCAATAGCCCTGCAAAAATCTTTAACCCATCTACCATGGTGATCTCTAACAAGTCCACCACCCCCTGCAAGACCTGGGCATCCTAAAGCTGAGCCATCAGAGTTAAGTTTGTGCCAGTAGGGTTGAGGGGTTCTCCAGATGACTGTAACAGAGGTTTTTGTGTTGGTGTTAGGAGACTTCATAGCAATGCAAGAAAATTCAGTTGCCATAAAGTTGACTTCTTCAAACAGATGAGGGTTTGGTTGGGACTGTTGGAAAGTCCTTTTATTTCTTTGGAGCTAAAGCTTCCAAATTGCAAAGAGGAAGAAGGTGCCCCAGGTGTAAGGTTTGGAGGGCATAGGGTTATGGTCAGTGGCATTTAGTTGCAGCCATTGATCAAAGGGTGTAGTGAAAAATTGGTGGTAGTTCTAGCTTGGTCAATAGCTAACCAGAAGTTTTTAGCATACAAGCAGTCCCTAAGGACATGTGAGCAAGTCTCCTCTATGTTAGGGCATGCGAGGCAGCAAGAATGGTAAGTTATGCATCTGTGATGGAGTGTAGCATTAATAGGGAGGCTATTATGAATGCATTTCCATAGGAAAATATGAATTTTTGGCAAAGTGTGGAGTTTCCATAGCCACTTACCTTGAAAATCACAATGGGGTCTATCTTCATCTAAGGCTAGCTTATAGGCATGGTTGGAATCAAAGTTGCCTTTAGCATTTCCATCCCAACAGAGCATGTCATAAGAACACGAGGCTTTCCTGATGGGAATGGCTTTGAAGGGAAGGAGCAGATGTGTAGGCAATACAAAGGAAAGAAATGGGATGTCCCATTACCTGTTTCTAATGGCATCCTTAACCATTAATCCATTTTCCTCGACGGTGAGGGGTCCTTGAATCAATGATCGAAGGGAACCAAGTTTAGACCATTTGTCATACCAAAAAGATAAGGTACTGTTATTGCCAATAATCCAATGAGAGCCTAGTTCACATAGTTTTTCACTCTTTGTAATGACAGACCAAGTTCTAAAGAAGCCTTGCTTCCTAGGATTACCATCCCTCCAATATTTTTTCCTTAAACACTCAGCCCAAAGAACACCTTTGCTATTTTTAAACCTCCAACAGAGTTTGGTGGTTAAGGTAAGATTCCTTTGCTTGGCAGCCTTCACACCTAGCCCACCTCATTTTTGGTTCTAGTGACCTGTTGCCAATTAACGAGGTGCAGCTTCTTTTTCTCATTAGTAGAGCCCCAGATGAAGTTCCTACTAACCCTATCAAGGGCATTATGGATTCTACAAGGTAAGAGGGTTCCTTGCATGATATAGCTGGGTATAGCAGAGGTTACAGAGGTGGCTAACAACAGCCTGCTAGCCATGGATAACAGGTTTGTTTTCCATCCCGTGAGCTTCTTTTGGACCCTATCCACAATGAAATCAAAATCATGCCTATTTGAACCTGGATGTTTGAAAGGGAATCCTAGATACTTCCCCAAATTTATGGTGGAATTAAAGCTAATGATCTGACAGAGAGACTCACGGGTTTCAGGGTTCACATTTAAGGAAGCCAAGAGTTTAGATTTTGATAGATTGACTTTAAGGCCAGAGATAAAACAGAAGGATTCAAGAACATCCTTGATGCTTTGACTATTCTTAAGGTCTGCTTTGGCAAATAGAACAAGACCATCAGCATAGCTCAAGTGGGAGAACTCAGGGCCTCCTCTAGTCACTTTAAGGGGATCCCATAGGTGGGAGGAGCATTTATCATGGATCATAAAGGTAAGCATTTCCATGCACATGATGAAGAGATAAGGCGATAAGGGGTCACCTTGCCTAATGCCTCTAGAGGGGAGGAAAGGGTCCAACTTCCCACCATTAAGGAGAACAGATATAGAGGTAGTGGAGATGCAGCTGAGAATGAGATTCAAGAGAGGAGGGGGAATTTTAAAAAGGGTAAGCATATCTCTAACAAAATTCCAATCCAACCTATCATATGCCTTTTCAAGATCAATCTTAATAGCCATGTAGCCAAATAAATTTTTTTTTTTTTTTGGCCTAAGGTGTGAACTAATTCCTGGACAATTATCATGTTATCCATTCCTCTTCTCCCAGTGACAAAGGTAGATTAGAGGGGTGATATAATCTGATCGAGGAAAGGTCTAATCTTCATAGAAAAGAGCTTTGTGATAATTTTATAGGTAGTGTTACAGAGGCTAATGGGTTTGAAGTTATTAATACCTTCAGGGCTTTGGCATTTGGGAATGAGCACCACAAGAGTATGGTTCAGGTAAGCAGGTATGCTACCAGATTGGAAAACTTGTTGAACAATTTTATAGATAGAATCTCCCACAGTGGCCCAGCTATGTTGGAAGAAACCTGCATGTAAACCATCCGGCCCAAGGTCTTTGGAAGGTTTGATGGACCAAAGGGCAACCTTAATATCAAGGTTAGAGATGGGGGAGAATAAGGAATTAATGGCATCCTAGGTGAGATAAGCAGTCCAATTGGGTAAATACCAGCAAAACCTATTAGATCTATCACGTTTAGTGGAAAAGAGTTTGGAGAAACCATCTCTAATAACATTTGCAATAGCTCCAGGATCCTCAACCCAATTCCCAAGATTATCTTTGATGCAAACAATCTTATTCCCACCTTTCCTCACCAAAGTGGAGGTATGGAAAAAAGCGGTGTTTCTATCCCCTTGGATGATTCAATTATATCTAGATTTAGTGTTCTAGTATTCATCCTTCAGATTAAGGACTTGACTATATTCCACAGTCAACTGTCTTTCAAGGTTAATCAGGAATTGATTAGGATTAGAAGCCAAGGCAGACTGAGTTCCTTTAATCCTAGCCTCAAGCCTAACCTTTCTATGGAAGATGTTACCAAAAACCTCCTTATTCCAAACCTTCGCCACATCTGTAAAATGGAGAATATTTGCCTCAAGAGGCAGGGAGTTGTTCCATGAGCATTGAACAAGGTTATTGAAGAGAGGGTGTGAGAGCCACATCAATTGAAACTTGAAAGGCCTAGTGAGGGGGTGGGAGGGAGGGGGTTTCAAGGACAAAAGAACAGGGCAATCGTTCGAGTGAAGTCTAGTGAGGTGTTGGACAAAGGCTTCAGGGTAAAGGGCTTTCCAACTAGGGTTGGCAAAGCATCTATCAATACGTTCTTGGATCAGATAAAGGAAATCTCTTTTATTTGCCCACGTGAACCGAGGCCCATGGAAACCTAAATCAACCATGCCACAAGCATTCAGGCATTCTTGGAACTTAATAGCTCTAGAAAGGTTAATGGGCCTTCCACCAAGTTTATCCTCCGAAAATAGAATTCATTAAAGTCCCCAAGCAACAGCCAGGGTAAATGGTGTAAAGTAGCTAGGAGATCAAGATTATCCCATAAAATTTTTCTTTCTTTATACCTAGTGCTAGCATATACAGCAGATATAAGCCACAATAGGTGGGAAGAGTGTACCTTCACAATAGCATGGATTTCTTGCTCCGTGGCAGCAAGAACAGAGACCTCAACAACATTCGAGAGCCACAAAATCCAAATGCCACCAGCATAACCCACCATATCAACGTGGACAGCACCATCAAAGGGGAGGCAATCAATGATTTTTTTGGCCCTAGCTCTACCCACTCTAGTTTCAGTGATGATCATCATTGAAGGAGAATGATAGCTAATGATGTTTTCCACCGATTGGTGAAAATTGGGGTTAAGTGCCCCTCGGCAATTCCATAAAATAATATTCATTGATAAATGCATATCAGGGGAGGGGCATTCATCAATTGGCAGTAAAGCCTGCATTTGATCCATCATAGTCCATCCCAGATCCTTTAGGACCTTCTTGGTATAACCTGCACCCTGTTTGAGAACCAGTACATGTTCCATCACTCCTAATTAGCGCTCACACTAACTGATCACAAGACTGAACATCTATATTGGGTAGAAAATTTGGATGATCTTCCGTCCCTCCATGTACCCCATGATTGAGGTAGTTATGGGCTGGTCCACCAGCATCCTTCGCTGCTGAAGTGTGTCAGGTTGGTTTAAGTCTCCCAAGACTAGCTCCCTGAATATTAATGGAAGCTCTCTCCACCCTAGAATATTGCTCTCCTTCCTTGAGGGGATGTCTGACAGGAAGTTCCACCAAGGGTTTTCCTAGTTGAACCATGCTAGGTCCGTGAGAGGAAAGAATCCCAGCTCCCTACTGGTTGGGGTCAGTGGGAATATGTGCTTCCAAGCTTTCTTGAGATCTTCCTCGAACCACCCCATAGTGTGGGTTAGGGTTGCTTTGATTTCGTTGATGGTGATTCTTTATATTTTGATGATCTTGTTCTTATAAGAAATTCCCCACTCCTGAGGTTCTTGACTGGATGATGGTTTTTCCTTTCCCTTTGTGTTTGTGGGATTCTTGTTGTGGGACATGTTTGAGCTTGACAGGTGGTTGGTGCTGGTTTAGAGATGATAGGGGAGTGTAGAGCTGGGGGTTGAAGTTTTTCTCCAAAGGTAAATGTGGGTGAGGTGGGGTTAGAAGAAATGAGTAGGGAAACAGAGGGGATGTCCAAAAATTCAACGGGGTTAACATCACGTCCCCTTAGGGACAAAGGGGTCATGGGTTGCAGTACCGAAGCTCCAGCTAGATCAACAAAAGGAGTGGTGTCGCTTTTTCTTTTGCCTTCCTTAGGCTCACGTGGGGAGTGACATGCATTAAATGGTTGATTGGTTGAGTGGACTTGGGGCAATAGGTTATATTCCCTATGAACTGGGCTATAGGCTTTTCTGTTTGGTTTAGGGGAGCTATTTCTAGGCTTGGCTTTCCTTTTGGAGACGAGGGTCCAAGGGCCGTAGACGTCTGCCAGGGATGGATCATGGGCTAAAGGGGGAGGGGGTGGGGGGGCGAGGTCGTCTTATTCTCAGGCTCACTAACAAGATAAGGACAAGCTTCCTTTCGATGTCCAATGCGCCCACAAGAGAAACAGAGGGTGCTAAGCCCTTCATATAGGATAGGTTGAGAGTGTTTACCTATGACAATAGTTCTGGTCAGGGGAGAGTCCAAATTCACTTGGACATAGATGCGAGCAAACTTGCCCCATGATTCCAAGGCAATGTGGGTGTCTACTCGCAACACGGGTTCAATAGCACGACCTATATCAATGAGGGCTAAAGGATCATAATACTCAATAGGTAAATTAGGGAGTCTAGCCCAAACTACGACAGAGGAGCAGTTGGTTGTAGCAGGGTTAAAGTCAGGACAACAGATGTTACACACATGAAAAAATAACTAAAATTGTGATTTGAAGTTATGAGTTGCCAACATTTTGTTAACACTTTCAATAGGGTAGCACCACTTTAGGTGATTATTAAATTAAAATAAACTTTTTATTTTTGTTTTAGGAGGGGGCATGGATGTAAGCTAGCTAGTTGGTTATTTCTATACATTCTTAAGGTCTTTTTGAACCATCTTAATTCTTGAGGGAAGATTAAATGTAATTTTTAAATTTTTAAATTTTTAAACTTAAAATTGAATTTTGTATATTAAAAAATAATTATATATATGTGTATATATATATATATATAGGGTTGAGTTTAAGTTTTACCTAATGTAACTCTAAGTAATATTACACCACCCAATAACTTATTAATGAATTTATATTTTGAAATTCCACCATTGGATGTCAATTTTAAACATGTTCTATATATTCTAAACATGCTCTATATATTCTAAACATGCATATCAATTTTCATATTAATCGCACATTATTTACCATTCGATCCATAAACTCATTTTTTATGCATTATTTTAAACTACAAAAATAATCTTTGATCACCTTTGATAGATGACATGACTATTGATCTTTGATTACCTTAAAATTTTTCAAGCATGGAGAATATATAAACATAATGTAATCCAACGGTCGATTTGTCAAAATTCACATCCAATTAAAAAATATTAATTAGTATAACATTATTTAGAGTTACACCGGTTATAACTTGAACTTAACTGATATATATATTAAAGAAAAAGTTATGGAGTTAGGTGGCCATGGCCTCCTTGGACTTTTAATGGCTCTGTCCTCGCCGGCTATCTGGTTACGTTCTTTTGACTTTGACATTGGTGTAGAACAAGTTTTTTTTGAGAGACTAATGATTTCCAAAACAATTCTCACTTGATTATTAAATATTTCTCCATAGACAACTTATTGATATTACTTGCAACTTAATCTTAAAGTTTTTATCTATCTTTGTCTTAAGCTCACGTTTGAGCGTGGGGTTTTAAGGTTGGTTGCATTGCATAAGCTTTGGGCATGTGGAGTACTAAAAGCGTACATTAATTGAAAGTAAGTCTACGCAGCAAAGAGTTTGGAACTCAACTTACTCACCAACAAAGAGTTTGAAACTATAATTCTATTAATATTGTATTCACAAAGTTGGTATGCACCATTGCATCTAGACTAATGCATAACTCTCTAATTGACAATTAGAGTTGGTTTCTGGTCGGTGTTCTAGCATGCATGCATGCTGATGAAAGCATCAAGCAGAATAGTTTGGAATCTAAATTTGCTAATTATTTGGTTAATTTTTCTAAGGAATAAAAAAAAAAGAAAAAGAATTACGCATGCAGAGCTATTCATGCATTAAAAAAAATGACTTGGTCATGAATGAAGTATGATAGACAATGATTTTCCTTGCAGTTTACATCAAATGGAAGAGTCCATCCATCATAAACAAATGACTCCGGTCTATCAACGAGGACTTGCATTTTTAATTAGGACCACGTGTGTTCATAAACTAACCCTTTAGAAAATCACACATTGCATGTTTTCGCTGCTAGATTTCATCAGCGCTGATGAAACCTAGCAGCGAAAACATGCATATATGCTAGCTATATATGTATGAGAAACAAACAGTTCTATAAGTAGCAGAAAAACTCTTATCATTTTCATCAGTCATGTTTGTATATCTTAAGATTTCTAACATTTTATCTGAATCATAAAATGAGTTATGTTCCAAAGTAATTATCTGAATCAAACTGGGGGAACAAGGCAGTGGCGCATTTGACCATGTGATGATTATGTTATTACTCTTTTTGCTTCGATTCTCTTTGAGTACTCTTGAGGGTTTGAACCGTAATATGAGCTTTTGTTCGTAAAAGCTTAAGCAAGCTCAATTTAATTGTTCCTCGCGAATTTAAGTTTGCACATAAAAATATTGTTATAAATCATTATAAAATAAAACCGGTAAGATATTTCTTTTCCTTTTTATACCATAAGAAAACCCGTAATTATTGATTATTGTTAATGATTTGTCCACTAACTCATAACCGATGACCTTAATTAATAAGAAACCCTTTGTTTGGTGCTACCGAATTTTGACCTTTCCCAACAAAACATAAAAGAAATAGTCACCAACTTTTTCTACCCATGCATTAGGTCATTAGGAGAGAGAGAGAGAGAGAGAGAGAGAGAGAGAGAGGGATTCAAACGTAACTCAAGTTCTCCTCCAACTTTTGATACTAACATGCATGTAACATCCCAAGTTCCAACTTGTCCAATAACCTAGTGCCTGACTATATTAGAATTTAGAAGTAGGAATTCCTTCACATACGAGAGGATTTTTAAAAGGGAAATGCTAACGAATCAGGGACGGACATAGGATTTTAAGTTAGGGGGGCGAGAGATAAGCGAAATTTTTTTTTTTTCAAATACGCATCCATAATCCATATAGTATTCAAGCAATGATTTATTATATTCAAATCAAGAAGCTTGAAAGTTACGATTGTGTTTTCCACTTTTTTTTGTTTTTCTTTAGAGGAGGTTGGTGCGTACCTTTTGTAATGTAAACCCATCGAATTTCATCACATTGATTAACATGATATTTCCATATTTGTTTTCATGTTCCGGGATCATAATCCAAAGAATCAAGATCAACTCTTTGAAATTGTGTTTGAGAGATTGGAACATTGACATTTTTCGGAATTGGAGAATGTACATTTTCTAGAATTGGAATATCCACATTTTTTGGAATTGGAATAGCAACATTAGTTGTTGGCAATCCCACGTTAACTTTAGAAGAAATTGAATCTTTTCTTTTGAAAAAATCAAGCATTGTAGTTAATTTTTTCATGATCTACAAATAAAATAAGAATCATATATATTAAATTTGTGTGACAATTTTTGTAAATTTGTGTGACAATTTTCTATATTATATGATTTGTTTTTTTCTTTTTGTCTTTGATCTGCCTTTATTTATCTTTGTCTTTGTGTTTTTTCCATTTTTCTGTCATTGACCCACTAACCCAACCGTGGCACTACCGACACTCTTTATTTATTTTACACAGCACTACTAACAAAAACTTTTCTTAACTTTAATTTTTTTTTGTCTGTCACTTGTACCTATTATGCCTAACTACCAGTCAACAAAGCACAAACTTTGTGCTTTGTTGACTGGTAGTTGTGCCACAAACAAACAGTCAAATGATGAGACAAATATTCTCTGTTCTCTACTCTCTCTCTCTCTCTCTCTCTCTCTCTCTCTCTCTCTCTCTCTCTCTCTCTCTCTCTCTCTCTCTCTCTCTCTCTCTCTCTCTCTCTCTCATATCTATATATAATACAAGAGACAGAGAGAGAGTCACAAACACAAAGTGACAGTCACAAAGCCAAAAAGCCCTAAATAAAATAAAAAAAACACAGGCCGCAGCACAGATTCTCATTCAATTCACAATCACCAACATGAACATTAGTAATCAGTTCATCACTCTCAGTCTCATCATCAGTAAAAATACACTACAACCACAAGCACAGATTGTTAAACTTAAAACAGTTGATTCACAAATCACAAACATTTTATTAAGTTTTGATTCTTGAAGGAAAGGATCATATATTTAAGTGCCTGTGATTGTGAAGGCTCAAGCCTCAAGCAACCGACGGCGGCGACAGCTGAGGAGGGCTTGCAACTCACGTGATGATGGTGTGCCGGCGTCGGCATGGGTGGGTACACAATGGCTCACTCAGCTTCGTCACGTCATGCCTCTCTATCTCTCTGTCTCGTCGCGCAGCTCGTGCCTCGCCGTCTCTTAGTCTCTTTGTTTTGTTTTCTTTCTTTTCTTTTGTTTTTTTTCCTTTGGCTTTTACTTTCTCCGTTAGGCGATAGGTTTTTTGCTGAAATTTTTTTTTTTTTTTGGTGGGATTTACATGGGTCATGGCATGGGCTCTTGCCTCTGGGCTGAGCAAAAAACTTTTGGGAGGAGGCCTGAGTGGGAGGGGGGCCTGAGCAAAAAATTAAGGGGGGCCAAATTCCTTTTTTTCTTTTTATTTTTTGAAAAATTTAAGCTGTTAAAAATTTCCACTGGGCTAAGCAAAAAACTTTTGGGAGGAGGCCTGAGTGGGAGGGGGGCCTGAGCAAAAAATTAAGGGGGGCCCAATTCCTTTTTTTTTTTTTTTTGAAAAATTTAAGCTATTAAAATTTCTTTTTTTTTTGGCCTAGGAGGGGCCCGGGCCCCTTTAGGCCCCCACCTGGGTCCATCCTTGTAATGAATTCCCTTAGGGCATTGGTTAACAATCTATTTTAGGAAATTTTTTATGGGAAAATGAAATAAAGTAATTAATGTTTTGACAGTTTTTTCATTTCCCATAAAAGTGGTGTAAAAAATTTCCTAAAATAGATTGTTAACCAATGCCCTAAGGGCATTCGTTAGCATGACCCTTTTTAAAATCATTATTCTTGAGGGAAGTGCAAGCTGTATTGATGGAACTTTTGGAGTGCGTGGTACTCTATTTAGTGGATAGAACTCATTATTATGTGAGACTTGAGAATAAAGAACACCGTATTATTTATTTATAATTATTTCACTCATAAATATATTTACTCGTGGATTCTAGTTAACTCAATTGATAAAGTCTCTAATGATTGTATAAGAAATTTGGGGTTCAATCCCCGCCATTGATTGGTATCTTGATCTGATAATAAAAAACTATTATCAGAAACATAGGTTAAAACTCTCTCAATATATATATATATATATATATTTACTCATTTTTTTAATTAATTTTTAAATAGATTGAAATGGATTCCGTCTTTGTTGACTCTACATAACTTGTTTATTAAGCGTGTTACATTAAAGTTAACTCACTTAGTAAACAAGTTACGTTAAAGTTGAGAAATTATGACATGGTTAATTATTAAATGAATCATGTTTAAATTAATCTACGAAGTCAAGTTCCCTTACTTAAACACGATATGAAATATGACCTACCAACATGAATTGCACATTGTCTAGATTCCCAAACTTTAAGCACCATATCAACATAAATAAGATGAGTTTTTCTACAAAGCACAATAAAATGTAATATTATTTTTACTACAAATTGAGGAATGCCTACCATGTAGGTCAATATAAAATTATTAAAATATCATATTTTTAATCACCACAACTAAAAAATAATAGTGTAATGAAAATGTTGTGATATCCTGGACTTTCTCAAATAGGACGGGGATATGAAGGCAAGAAGGAGAAGGATCACATTAAAATTTCCTCCAACGGTTTCATGACAATTAAACGACAGGACGTTTTAACTGTCTCACCAATACGGCAATACCAAACAAACGTTTAATGTTTAAACTTTCAATGAACACGACAAATCTTTTTTATTGTTTAACAGGAAAACAACGACTTATGCCTAGGGGCAGTATCTATGTGCAATTCTCTGGCTCTGAATGATTCGGAGTGTGGCAGATGTACCTCTAGAGTTCCATAAAGAATTTTATTACAATTAGAACTTGATGATGATCTTCTTAATGGTGGCAGATTGATTCTTATTCTGAAAAGAAAACAAATTAACATACATGAGCTCATTCAAATCAGCAAAAAATGGAGTGGATTAGTGTGTGTGTATATATATATATATAACTGTTTTCAGACCCAGACCTGACCGTAAAAATCGGGAACCAGGATGAAAACCGGTTTGTTAAGCATAAAGAACCGAATTTTTTGTTAATTCCATGAACCTCTAAAACCGGAGTTGAACCGCACAAACCGGTAGCAAGAACTGTGCGGTCCAACCCCTTATCAATTTTTATTTATTTTTTTATTTTTATAAAAACTTAACACAATTTTTTTTCTACTTAATTAAATTATCCATCTCTTACAAGGAAATTAAATTATAATTAAAATCCTTCAAAGATATTCAACTTCAAGAATTAATCATAAATTTTAATGTTTTCATAGTTATTATTTTATTTTATTACCTTTCTTATTTAATTATTAAATATATATTTGAAAATCATTAAATTTCCCTCACATATATAGTTATATTAGTCAATTTTGCTAGTTTTATAAATTTAATATCTATATTTAGGATTTAATTAATTATTAAATTAATAATGACATCATCACGGTTCGACTTCGGTTCAACCTCAGTTCGACCTCAAAAACCTTGAACCTCTCCCTTTTACGGTTCAATGAACGCTACGGGTTTCAAAACCGTGATATATATAGCATCAACATATATATTAATGGCTATTACTCACCTGTTGTGGACGTCAATAGCATTTTAGCTTCCTTGACAACACAAGTAAAAGCATTTTAGCTTTCTTAAAACACGTGAAAACAAAAATAGAAATCAACATTGATCCCAAGTTGGTCTTTTAATCCACAATTCATGATATCTATTAGCATTTTTAAAAAAAAATTAATTTATGCTATATACAGCCTTTTAAAGCCCTACTTTTTCTAGGTACAACTATATTATCAAAAACACTAATCTAAATGCACGCAAATATTTGGTATCAATCACTCTGATCCAATCTAGAATGTTCCACTTATACACCTTTTGCTTATATGAATGTTTCAAGAATGAAGAGAGAGCAACCTATTTGGAGAAGTATTAGAAATATTGTGAATTATAATCATAAAGTAATTACACAATTACATTGGTTTAGTAATAGCTGGCGGAACATACCACAAGAAACTTTGTATGAAACTTAAAGAGTACGTGTGTTTATAGAGGGGGCATTGTTTTGGCATGGAAGGACGAATAACGTTCTTATATAGTAATTATGCTCTATATCATGCGAAAAACAAGATTTCAAGAGAAAAGCCAACTTCGGATTAGTTCTTTGCTCTTCTTCTAGTAACTAATGCATTAATTCCTTGATAAGATAGACCGGATGGTACTTAATTGTAATTTTTTTTGAAGTGTAATTCATTATTAAATTAAAGATGGCTATTAAAGAACTCGTGCCAATTTCATGAATTTCATTTCAATAGAAGCTAATCTACAATGAGAATCATAAAACACGAACTCCAGTTAAATATCAATGGTATGAACTATAACTTTTTCACATTACCTGTAACAGTTCCTCCATTACATCTTTCATTGTAATGATTCCAACGACCTTCTCATCCGAATTACCTGGATGAGACTCCACATTTTCATGTAAAACATTTCCATCTCCTTGTTCCTTTCGTTTATACTGTGACGCCAAATCTTCATCTTGCTTGATCACATTTGCCGTTCTAGCACTAAAGTAATCTGTGTCAATTGAAAAAAGAGAAGATGAATCTGAGGGACTTAGATACTCCTGTAAAATGCAGATTCACAACCTTCAGACCGTAGGTAATTCTGTTTTTCAATGAATTTGACTATGGCACTAATTTAAATTTTTTTCTTTTTAAAAAAAAAAAAAAAAAAACTACAACTAATGTAAATATGACACTAGCTTTACCTCTATGATCTGCTGGCATTGGACATGAACATGTATTGGTGTTTATAGTAAGCATGCTAGGATTGCTGATTGAACTATTTGCTGGGGTTTTAGCATCCTCATTGCTCTTAATGACAACAGCCATGTGGCCGTGACCCTTTTGGAATAAGTTCAGTACATCATATAGTGGCCAATTGTCATATATCCTATTATAGAAGATTATACAATGTTATCCCATTGTCAGGCACAGAAAAATAGCACAAACATTGAGCACGAATTTGTAATGTTTTAAAAACTTACAAATAATTTTAATAAGAAATAGCATGTTATGCTGTTAGCTTCAACTTTAGCATTAAATACTGTGAAATGTGAAAGAAATTCTTATACCTAGGAATACTCCTGATTGCCATATATTTGATTGGCATTTCATCTTCAGGGCGGCAGAAGATCAAAGTCTTAACCTATATCCTAAAAAATAAAAGAAAAGGTATTTGTAAATACATAACATCAAAGATATTGCAGTATTATATTGACTGTCCTAGATATGAGTATCATCTGAGCATATATTTTTTTCCTCCATTATACTTGAAACAATTAACAGCTTGGAAATCTTCCTGTAAGTGCTTTCTTACTACTTACCCTTCCTTTAAAAGGTATACAAATTTCCCAATTCATATAACCAGTAATGATGGTTCATAAAGATTAACATTCTGCACAAGCGTGAAGTAAGCAATAAGAGATATGGAAAGCTTTGAGTCAAGTACGTGAGGTCCTTGCAAGAAAGTAACTCAGACCTATCAGTTGATAGTAAACTCTAGTTCCTGAGTTCCTTACTAGAATGAGGCCTACAATATTTGTAGGATATCCAGAGTATATAGGTATACTGCCATGACCTTTGCTCATTATTAGGCCCATTGTATGCCTAATGATGAAGATGAATTGCAATTGAAAGCAACAAGAGGTATAAAGCAAATGCAATAATCAGTTAGAGATGAACAGAGGGGCATACATGTTGAGTTTGCAATTTATATCCAGGGAAAAGGTCTCGGATATGGGTGTCATGGCATCTTTAGCAGTCTTTTCTGTTAAATCCAGAGCGCCGGTAATAATAAAGTTTCATGATGCGACAACTCTCCACCTCTCCCTGCCTAATAATGGATAACAGCATATCTACAATTAATTGCACTATCTTCGACCACATATGCAATCATATGCTATGCGGTTTCAAATAGAATATAAGAAGCCAACCTCATTTGCATGCAAATCAACCAATGTCTTCAGCTCTTCTCGTCTGAAAAGTGAATAATGCCCTTTCCCAAAGAACCAATCCAAGAGCTGCCACAATAAGAATTTCAAACATATGCTATGAAAGAAAAGTTCCCCATTGTGAAAAATGAAGATTCTAGAAGAAGAGTAAAAAATCTCTCTAAGTCTGAGAGAGAATCGTACATTCAATCACACTAATTGTATCAATCTATACAAAATAATATAACTGCCCTGTTTATATACAACAAGAGAAGAGAAGAGAAATTGGCGGGAAAATAAAACTAATCTAACAAACTTCTAACTACTTCTACTGTGCAACGACTTCTCATCCTGTCCAACCAGATCAACACATGTGGACTGACACGTGCTATTCTTTAGTTTACAGCTTCTCACGTGTTTGCTCTATTTCTTCATTAAGTGAAACATTGCCGTTTCCTTATCCTTCGTATTTCTTTCACCATGGCAGCTTGGTGTCGTTTTCCTTTTATTCTGCTGTCATTTGGAGGCTGAAGATGCATATTCAACAATCCCCCTCAAGTCTTGAACTTCTTTAAGTTCTAAGACTTGTACTGATGAGCCAAACTTCAAATCCTTTAGAATGAAAATATTTCTTAAGCCCAATTTGCCTGAAAGCCTTGTAAAAGCTGAGATTCCCAAAGCTTTAGTGAAGATGTCTACAACTTGTGAATTGGTCGCTACATGAAATGTTTTAATCATTCCCTCCATGATCTTATCCCTCACCAAATGACAATCCATCTCAATGTGCTTTGTCCTCTCATAGAACACTAGATTTGCTGCAATATAGAGTGCTGCCTGATAACATGGCAGGCTTAGGATGGTCTACCTTTAAATCCTTGAGTAATTGAAGTACCCAAGTGATTTCACATGCCACACTTGTCATGGCTCGGTATTCAGCCTCTGCTGATGATCTGGAGACAACACCTTATTTCTTTGACCTCCAAGATATTAAAGCATCACCTAAAAACACTGCATAACCAGTTAATGATCTCCTTGTGTCAGGGCACCCAGCCCAATCCGCATCACAAAAGTATTTCAAATGCAACTCTGAATTACTAGGAAAGAAAAGTCCCTTCCCTGGTGAACCTTTAATGTATTGTAATACTCTATTAGCTGCAAGTAAGTGAGGCTCTCTAGGTTGTGATAAAAACTGACTTAACCTATGCACTGCATAGGTGATGTCAAGTCTTGTCAAAGTAAGATACAAGAGCCTACCACTTAGCCTTCTATACATGCTAGGATCTTCAAGCAGCTTCCCTTCATACTTGGAAAGTCTTAAATTTTGCTCCATAGGAAACTTGACATGTTTAGCACCAAGGAAACCTGTGTCTTGTAAAATTTCCAAGGCATACTTCCTTTGATTCAAACTTATGCCCTCATTTGTCCTAGCCACTTCAAGGCCTAGAAAATATCTCAAGCAACCAAGATCCTTCAAACCAAATTTGTCATCAAGCAGCCTTTTTAAACTATCAACACAAGAAGGATTATTACCAATGATTAAGATATCATGTACATAAACTAAGAGGACAGTAAAAGAAGAGCCTTGTGTATAAATGAACAAAGAATAGTCTAGTTTAGATTGCACAAACCCTAATTGCAGAATTGTTGAAGAAAATTATCAAACCATTGTCTGGATGCTTGCTTAAGGCCATAGAGACTTTTGTTGAGCTTGCAAACCAGATTAGAATGCTCTCCCTTGCTGTGAAATCCAGGTGGTAAACACATATACACATCCTCAACCAAATCACCATGTACGAATGCATTGTTGACATCTAGTTGGTGAAGAAACCAACCTTTCACAGCAGCTAAGGACAATACAATTCTGACTGAAACAGACTTGACAACTAGAGAGAAAGTCTCAGAATAATCCAACCCAAGCTTTTGATTGAAACCCTTGGCCACTAATCTGGCCTCGTATCTCTCAATAGAGCCATCTGAGTGGTACTTAATCCTATACACCCATTTGCATCCAATAGGAGACTTGTAAGAGACCATCTGAGTGGTACTTAATCCTTAACCCTTGGCCACTTGTAAGAGACCATGTGTGATTAAGTTCCAAAGCAGCAATGGCAGCCCTTCACTCAGGAAATTGGACAACCTAATGAAAAGAAGTAGGTTCTGTTGGAGCACAAGTCACAACCATGACAAAAGAATGATAGGCAGGTCCTAAGTGTGAGTAACTCAAAAAATTTAAAATGTAATATGGCAAACCAGAAGCAGGTTTGGTACAAGCAGACTGACAAGCATAATCTAAGAGATAAGCAGGAGGGTGGTGAGGTCTAGTAAACCTTCTTAGCACAAGTAATTCAGAAGGAGTACAAGAAGGAGGATCAAGATTAGGCAAAACAGATTCTGCTAAGATTGATTCAGAAATGGTGGAATCTAAAATGATAGGATCTGCAAAAAATGATTTTGCAGAATGATCAACATAAGGGGTATCAAGAGTGACAGAAGAAGGAGTTGGAGGAATGGAGAGAAAAGTAGGATCAGGAGTATCAAAAGAAGTACAATGAGGAAAAACAAAGGAATCAAGATATGAAGTAGAAGGAGAAGCAGCAGTGGCATAGAGAAAAACAGTTTCATAGAAAATAATATCCCTAGAAATAAAAATGGAGTTAGAATCAATGTCCAACACCTTGTAACCGGGAAAATAAAACTAATCTAACAAACTTCTAACTACTTCTACTATGCAACGGCTTCTCATCCTGTCCAACCAGATCGACACATGTGGATTGACACATGCTATTCTTTAGTTTACAGCTTCTCACGTGTTTGCTTTGTTTCTTTATTAAATGAAACGTTGCCGTTTCCTTATCCTTCGTATTTCTTTCATCTCCAACACTCATTGTCAAGCAAAACATAGGAGCAAGAATAGTGCCTCAAGAATTTACACTCTTAAGTATCATTGTTGATAAGGGTTATCCATGGCAGCTTGGTGTCATTTTCCTTTTATTCTGCTGTTGTTTGGAGGCTGAAGATGCATCTCCAACACCCATTGTCAAGCAAAACATAGGAGCAAGAATAGTGCCTCAAGAATTTACATTCTTAAGTATCATTGTTATCCCTTACTTTACTTGCTTCAAAAACTTGGTCTGAAAATCACTCCTTTTATCATTGAGCTAAGCATATTTATTCATCCAAAACAAAATACAAATCGAGCTAAGCATGTCCTGGATTCCCCCATGACTAGGCCAATATTGAGCCATTCAGTTAACATATATCACAAACATACATGAGTAAGAAACAGGATTTGCACTTTTTTTTTTTGCACCTCATTCAGTTTGACTCGTCATTATGTTTGTATCAATTAGATAATAGCTGTTGGATTGGATGGTGAAGCCAATGCTTAACTGTTCTATATTCTTCCCTAATTACAAGAGGTTGGTCCCAACCCTCTCCTCCCCAAATTCTGTCTGTGAGTACGAGCAATCTATGTGATCTGGTATCTATGAGTGTGCTGAAGCTTGACACTATTGTGGTATCCTACAGGTATGTACATGTACTCCAGTAAAGTGCCATAAGCATGCCACTGACTGACTCTTGCATCATGCCATTTCAGTTGTATCAACGATTTCGTATTGCTTTTTTACTCGTTTTATATAAAATCAACAGCACTGAGAATTTTAATTTCCCACTCATTCACCCATCAATTATATATTTGGAAGAATGTGTGGCATGAATCAAAAAAATGTTAAATATGATGCAAGTTATAAGAGACATAGCAATTACTTTATTGATTGGATATGATATGGGGAAGAAGAGAAACAGAAGCTAGCTAACAAGGGCAGCCAGCAAGTTTTGCACCGAGACTTGGTGCATAACGTGAAGACAAAGCTTGGGGGATGATCTAGAGAAAATAAATAGAATAAACAACCTAATAACCATTTCTTATTTTGTTTCAATAATAAACTGCACTTGGAAATACAAACTTTACCTCTACAAATGCAAGTACAAGGGGCGCTGACATAAGAATGCCAGCCCAAGGCGGTAGAATTGTATCCATGAAAATCGGTAGTGCCTTCAACAACGCCAACATTTAGAACCAATTTATTTTAGAATATAGACTTCACAATGTGTGTGTGTGTGTGTGTGTGTGTGTGTATGACATACCTCCAGGGTCAGCAATTTTCCAATGAGGAGAGTACATAAAAGTAAATGGTGGTTCTTAACAATTTGCATAATCTTCGCTGCAGATAAGCAGCAGTTGATAAAGCTTTAGATTCTTCGAAGATGAATTGAAAGACCACATCATTGATTTCATAATGTAGTAACAATTAAACAACCTGCATTCTTCTGTGCTTGTTGCTCACCAGCCTTGAAGATGACCTCGAGTTCAACTTGGCTGAAGGACGAGAGTCCTAAAGCAAGGCCAGAGATGATACCGGCAAACGACAAAAGGAGAAAGCATATGAACAGAAACAGCCAAAACATGGCTTGGCAACATGGCTCATCATCCTCTCTCATTGTGAACTACTATTTCAATAACAAGATTGAAGTGCCGAAAAAGAAAGAAGAAGAAAAGGTAATAATGTCATAGGCAGTTCAACATGTGTGTGCATTATGGATGAAGCTGATGAACATTGCATATGAAGGTAGTAGACATAGAATCTTCACACCCAAAAAGTCCAATATCCAAGTTTTGTCTCTATAGATTCTAAAGAGACAAGTTTGTCTAGTACCTGAAGAATTGGAAATGGGGACAGAGAATTTCATGTTTGAATGGTAAACATTAAACAAAATGAAAATTACTCTCTAACGACCGTTATTGATTGTTGAGGACTTTGAGGGGCTTCTGCCTTTTATAATAAGGACAGCAACCATTGACCACCCCAACTTGAGGGAAAAACGGTCCATGTGGAGAATTGTCTCCCTTGGTCTGCCTAGGAAAACCCCTGCTAGCCTCTCTACAAACTACAAAGGGACTGTGAAAACAAATTTCCCACACCTGAAAGATCACTGGGACAGTTGCCTTTCCCTCAAACAATAGTAAAAATAAAAAGAGAAAGTATAGCTACAAAATTAGTTGTTGCATTAGGCTACAACCTTACCCAATAAAATAAACAAACTTACACATTTTAAAAATCTAACCATTGAATTGCATGCTCTTTACGCACTTAATACACATATCAAATTTTGTGTCAATCGAATATTATTTACTTTATAATCTATAAGTTTATATTTTATGTATAATTTTAAACTACAAAAACTTTCAATTTGAACAATTTATTGATTATTGATGATATAGCTATTAATTTTCAATTTTTTAGAAACTTTGCAAATATGAAGAATATAAGAAGAATATATTATCCAATAGTGAATTTATCAAAATCCATCTCTAATAAAAAAGTATTAAGTAAGGTTGTAGATAAACTTTGTCCAAGTTGTCTCAAGATATAAGTTGGGTCTAGAATTATACGTTATATTTCAGTTTCATTCTTGAACTATCTCCTGTTTTATTTTAAGTTTTTTTTTTTTTTTTTTGATAGAATCTTCTGTTTTAAGTCATGAATATTTAAAATTATTTCTCTACAACTACTTTGAAAAGAGAAAGTAAATAAAAACTTTCATTTTAGACTTTTTTTTAAGCAATAAAAAGAATCTCTAACATTTTTTTTTTTTTTACAATAATCTTTAACCTTACTAATTTCCATAAATTCCAACATCTATGATGAGGAAAACTCACAACCTTATTTATTAGGAAGAAAAAGAAAGATTAAATTCAGGTTACACCTTATGAAATTCTATACAACATTAAAGCACATCATAACCAATAAATTAGATTATTTCTATATAACTTTCATAAGCTTGAAAAATAAAGGCGATGAAGGATGAATAACTATCTACCTTTGCTCTCCAACACCCCACAAGCACTTATACTTGTGGAGTAACTATTGTGCCAAAAGTTCACGGTAGTTACACTTGACTTATTAAATAATTACTAGTCACAGACCCACACAATGCGTGGGAATAATTAATTTTTTAGTAATTGTAATATAATGTATAATTTTTTTCTCTAAAATTTGTTAAAAATAATTTGTTCTCTCTAAAAATTAAACAATTTCCATTCAGTCCAATTAGGTCTACTTCGATCCCAATCGGTTATATTTGCTCCACTCAGTCATTTTGGACTAATTGGGCCTTAAATTGATTCTTTTTGTAGGCTGCCTTTTCAAGTTTAGCTCCAAATTTTTTTTTTTTTTTTTTGGGTTGAAAAATATGAAATGTAATTATATTTGGGCTAAAATGTTTAGTTTTGAGTTAAAAATACAAATAAAATAGACATTAGAAATTAGAAATACTAATCGCAAACCCGCGTGTTGTGCGTAATAATTTTTTAGATAAAATATTATTTTAGTCCTTAAACTTTATAAAGAGTTTTTTTTTTTTTAAATAGTTATAATATTGTCTATAATCATTTTTTACCATTATCATATATTTATTGGTTGATGATTTGCATAACATAGACATTAAATTAGAGGTAGAACTATTCATTAAATTTTTTTAAGTCATGGTGTATGAATATTATGATTATATATGTGTGTGTGTGTGTATGTGTGTGTGTGTGTGTGTGTGTGTGTGTGTGTGTATATAATTTCCCTAGTTAGAGTTTGATTAGTTTTAAGTTTAAATTTTGCATTATTATATTTAATTGTTAATTATTGATTTAATTAAGTGAATGTAATGGTTGATTTATTGCACTATAAAGGTTTCAATGTCCTCTGTATGGTTGTCTCTATTTTGTTTCTTACTCCTCTTGACCACCTTTTTATTTTCCAAATAATGGCTATTAATTGACGTTTGATTTCTTTTTTCTTTTTTTTTCTTCCTTCATTTATTCTTTATCACTTTCTATATTCTAGGCTAGTTGTAAATTTTATGGTTATCAATAAGAAATAGATATCATAGATGACTTAAATGGTTATAGATGTAATTACATTAGTGGTATGTCAATTTTTTTTTTTTTTTTCTCCTTCTAAATTTTTAAGGAAATATGAAAGACATTTCTCTAGTTTGGTCTCAATCAATTAATACATCCATAATATATTAATGGAAGTAATAATGAGCCTTTTTTTAATGTATGAAGTGGTTAGGTTAGTGGTATGTCAAAGGTTTTATAAAAAAAATTTAAAAAAAAAAAATTCCAAGGAAATGTAGAAGGCCTTTTTTTGAAAAAAAAAATTGTGACTTTTTGAATTGTAGATGTAGGGATAAAAGGCCCATAAAAGTATAGTGGGCCGTGGGCCTTGTCCAAGAACGTCTAGTAGTCCAAGGACAAGGATAAGATAGGGAAGACATGCGAATCTAAGCGCCGAGGACAAACCATGACTAGGAAAGTTTGGGGAGGTAGTTTGAGGAGGACTATCTCCTCGACTAAGTAAGGCAGAGGTCAGAGGGTACGAATTGCCGTTGGAAGCAACTTTTCGGAAGATTCTACTGATAAAGATGATTATCATAGGAGAGTAAGACAAACGAGAGTTGGAAAATATCAATGGAAAAGCTGCTTTCACCTCATTGAATTATCAGTAACTAACCCTCTGGCCGCCTTATGTGGAAGTGATGCCTGAACAATAACCAGTAGCCTTACAATTACACCCAGGGACTTCAAGAATGTGCTGAGGGGATTAGAGTAAAGGCCATCAACTTGTCCTACATGTGGAGGGTGAAGATGAAGAAAAGCAAGGTATATAATAGAGAAAGAAGTCCCTTATTGGAAGGGAGGAAAAATTAGAGAGAGAAAACCATTGTAGCTCCAAGGACTAGACTTGTAACCAAAATTAAAGAAGCATATATATATATATATATATATAAGATTTAGTCTCCTCGGACTGTGCCTAGGATGATTTACTTCGTGTAAAACAATTGTATTCTTGCTTTCTTTTCACTTGGGCTCATTATAGTTATCTTCTGATCCATTAAAGCCTAGTTTTCTAGTCCACTCTCTACAAATTCATTGTATTGGGCTCCTTGAGCCTAAATTCTTTTCCCTTTAGGCTTGGGAATTGAATCCAGCCTTTACAATTGGCACCGTCTGTGGGAATGCTCGAGCTTTGGTGAGAACAACACTGAATCATGGTGGGCTCAAGGCTAAACCGAGAGGAGTTTGTTAGGTCCTAGAGTCAAGATCAATTTCTCAACCTTGAACAAGGGAGGGACCAGGACGTTAGTGTTCGCACCACATATACCAGTAGGAGTCAGACCAGGAATGGAAGTCACATCTCTCATGAGGCAACTACCAGAAGCATGCAACTAGAGATTGATCATTTAAAAAGAAGGTTGCGCCAAGAGTGGCGTAGAAGAACTCCTTTGAGCTCTAACCATTCTTCTAATGATGATCATGATCATAACTATTGCCACAGGTCAAAGACTCCTCTTAGCGAGTCTTTTTCTTATGTTAAGGTGCATCGTGATGGGCAGGGGAGAAGAAGTCCATCATATAAAGGTTTGGGCAATGATGCCATGAGTAAGGCTCTGAATCAGATCTTCAAGACCCTTTTACCCAGACAATTGAAAGAGGGAGGCTTCCTTAGTGGTTTACTCAGCCAATGTTTACCATCTACAATGGTAGAACAGACCCTGTGGAGTACGTGAGTCCTTTCAACTAGAGAATGGTTGTCTACTCTAAGAACGAGACTTTAATGTGCAAGGTCTTCCTATCTAGTTTAGGGCATGTGGCGATGAGGTGGCTTAATGGCCTAAAGAAGGGATCTATCCACTATTTTAAGGACCTCATGAGGGCTTTTGGTTCTCGGTTTGTAACTTATAGTAGGGTTCCTAGACTTTTGGACTCTTTGCTGTCTATGGCTATGAGAGAGGGGGAAACTTTAAAGACGTACTCTGACCGATATTGTGAGATGCTTAATGAAATTGATGGGGATTTTGATGACGTGGCAGTAAAAAGGTTTAAGGTCGACCTGCTCGCCGAGCACGGTTTGAGAAAATTGTTGACAGGAAAGCTAGTTAGTAATGTGTGTCAACTCATAGATCGCATTGATAAGTATAAGCGAGTGAAGGAGGACCAACAACTAGGTAAGGGTAAGGTTAAGGTGGTCCCTTAAGATAGGAGGGACTTCAGGTCGGACAGGTACAACAATAATTGTCCTCAGAGGGATTATTTAGGGCAATTTGGGGGCTGCTGCTGCTAAGGTTGTTAACACAGTGTTTTGAGAACCAGTACATCAAATCTTAGAAAAAATTAAGAATGAGTCATATTTTCAATGGCCAAATAAGATGGGAGGAGACCCCACGAGGCGGGATCAAAGTCTTCATTCCCAATACTACCAAGAATGAGGACATACGATGGACTGTCAAACCTTGTGGAATCACTTGGAACAGTTGATTCTAGATGGCAAGTTAAAGCAATTTTTGTATCATCCCAATGGACAGGGAGATCAGGCAGGGTCAGAATCTCAAAAATATGCTTATTCGAAACCACCTTTAGGTACAATCAATGTTATTCTTACTGCCCCGAAGAGGACTGGTTCTCACCCCTCCTGGGTACTGTCCATATCTCAACTACCCACAGAAGACTCTCCTTCCGAGCCAAAGAAAAGTAGAATGGAAATCCGACCAGCATTGAGTTTCTCTAATGAGGACAAGGTTGGCACTTTCTAGCCACATTATGATGCATTGGTGGTTACCCTCAAGATAGGAGGGTATGATGTGAAGCGAGTGATGGTTGATCAAGGTAGTAGGGCAGAGATTATGTACCCTAATTTGTATAAGGCGTTGAAGTTGAAGCCAAAGGATTTGACAAGTTATGATTCACCTTTGGTAGGTTTTGATGGAAAGGTGGTATTCCAAGGGGCCGAACCAAACTACCAATACAAGCAGGGTCAGAGGTAGTAAGGGTGGACTTTATTGTAGTGGATGCTTACTCTTCCTACACTGCCATCTTGGATAGACCTTGGCTGCATACCATGGGGGTTATCTCTTTCACCTTGCACTTGAAGGTGAAATATCCATCTGGTGACTAGGTTGAAAAACTGGTTGGGAGCCAATCTGTGGCAAGGTAGTGTCTAGTTTTTGCTATTGGACATTAGGCTGAAGATAAGCCCTCGACCCCTATCGAGAAAGGCTTATAGCAATTAAGGAATCCAGTTTTAAGTAAAGATATGTTAGAAGGGGCCAAGTGTAAGGAATTAGAAAGGGTTGTTGTAAGAGAAGATGGAGAGAAGTTCTTCCAGGTTGGACCGCAACTACCTCTTTGGGAGAAAGAGGAGCCGATAGTATTTCTTAGAAAGAATATTGATGTGTTTGCATAGAGTGCTTATGAGGCTCTTAGGGTAAGCCCAAATTTAATTTGCCACTATTTGAATGTCAACCCGGCGGCCATCCCCAGGAAGCAACCACCTCGGCGCTCATATAAAGAGCATTCTGATGCTGTTAAGGACGAGGTGATTAAGCTTAAGCAGACTGGGGCTATTAAGGAAGTTTTTTACCCCGATTGGCCGGCCAATACAGTGGTAATAAAGAAGAAGAATGGAAAATGGCATGTGTGTGTAGATTTTACAGATTTGAACATACCTTACCCCAAAGACCCCTTTCCCATGCCTCATATAGATCAACTGGTTAATGCAACTATGGGCCATCCTCGGATGAGCTTTTTAGATACTTTCTAAGGATACCATCAAATACCCTTGGCTTTGGATGATCAAGAGAAGACAGCTTTTGTTACTCCTACTGAAAATTACCATTACACGATGATTCCCTTTTGTTTGAAGAATGCGGGATCTACCTATCAGAGGATGATGACCAGGATGTTCGAACCACAACTAGGAAAAAATATTGAGATCTATATAGATGATATGGTGGTAAAGAGCAAGTCGGAGCCGAAGCACATTAGTTACCTCAGAGACATCTTTGGAATATTGAGGAAGCATAAGTTGCACCTTAATGCCTCTAAATGTTCTTTTGGTATTGGTTTAGGGAAGTTTTTGGGATACATGATCACTCATCGTGGGATTGAGGTCAATCCTGATAAAATTAGGGCAATCAGCAATTTGCAACCACCTCAGAACCCTAAGGAGGTCCAAAGATTAACGAGTATGACTATTGCCTTGAACTGATTTATCTCTCGGTCAGCGGACAGGTGCAGACCTTTCTTCCAGTTGTTAAATAAGTGAAAAATATTTGAGTGGACAAAGGAGTGCACCCAAGCCTTTCAACAGTTAAAGGAATACCTTTCTTGGCCACCCATCATGTCCAAGCCTAAGGAAGATAAGGTTTTGTTTGCTTATGTTGTTGTCGCTCCTCATGCAGTTAGCTTAGTGCTGATACGGGTTGATAATGGGATTCAGAGGCCAGTCTATTATGTGAGCAAGTTCCTACAGGAAGCAGAGGTCTGGTATCTACCACTGGAAAAGGCTATATTAGTAGTAGTACATGCAACACGTAAGCTTCCCTATTATTTTCAAGCTCACACGGTGGTGGTGTTGACTCAACTTTCTCTTTAATCCCTGCTTCGAAGAGCTGATTACACAGGGAGGATTGCTAAGTGGGGTACAATTCTAGGGGCTTTTGATATCAAGTATATGCATCATACCTCTATTAAGGGCCAAGTTCTTGCCGACCTGATGGCCGAGTTTGCTGAACCTTCTGTGGAAGAAGAAAGAGAAAAGCAAAACATGGATGGAAAATCAATTGGAGTGGTCTTTTCATAAGAGCCTCTGTCCTGGAGGGTACATGTTGATGGCGCTGCTAATCAAAAAGGAACTGGAGTTAAGCTAGTTATGGTATCCCCCGAAGGGATTGTTATTGAGAAATCCTTAAGGCTAGGTTTCTCGGCCACAAATAACGAGGCTGAGTATGAGGCCTTGTTAATGGGAATGACTATGGTTTAGAAGATGGAAGGGAAGACGTTAGAAGTGTTTTCAGATTCTAGGCTGGTTGTTGGACAGGTTGAGGGTGAATTAGAAGCCAAGGATTCGAGGATGTAAGAGTACTTAAATCAGGCCAAACATTTACAATCAGCGTTCAAGTCTTTTGTTTTACAACAAATCCCGAGAAACAAAAATAGTCATGCAAATTCTCTTGCTACGCTTGCAACCTCCTCGGCTCAAATTTTACCTCGGGTCATCCTAGTTGAAAATTTGTGCAAACTTGCCGAGGTAAGGAAGGACGTGGTTCATGTTCATCAAATTAAGGTGGGACCTACTTGAATGGATCCTATTGTTATGTTCCTCAAGGATGACATCTTGCCCAAGGTGCGAAGAAAAGCTCCTCGTTTTTGGTTGTCCGAGAACCAAAAATTGTATAAGCACTCTTTCTCTAAACCATACTTGCTATGTATACATCTCGAGGCAATAGAGCCCTTCTTGGAAGAGCTGCACGAAGAGATTTGTGGAAGTCATATAGGTGGAAGATCTCTCTCTCATAGAGCCTTCACTCAAGAATACTAGTGACTAGGTATACAAAACGAAGCACAAGAGTATGTGAAAAAGTGTGACTAATGCTAGAGATTTGCCCCAAACATTTATTAGCCTGGAGGTGTCCTTAATCCTCTCTCTAATCCCTGGCCTTTCGCTCAATGGAGTTTAGATATTGTGGGACATTTTCCTAAGGCAGTAGGAAATAGAAAATAGTTTTTGGTTGGCACAAATTACTTCACCAAGTGGGTTGAAGCTGAACCCCTAGCAAACATCAGAGATGGAGATGCTAAGAAGTTCATGTGGAAAAATATTGTTACTCGATTTGGGATCCCCCACACCCTCATCTCGAATAATGGGCTTCAGTTTGATAACAAGGCTTTCAGGAGATACTGTTGCGATATAGGCATCAAGAACAGATATTCAACTCTTGCTTATCCCCAGGGAAATGGGCAGGCTAAGGCTGTGAATAAAGTCATAGTAAATGGGCTCAAAAAGAGGTTGGATGATGTCAAGGGCAAATGGGTGAAAAACTGCCCCATGTCCTCTAGACATATAAAACTACCCTTCGCAGGTCCACGAGTGAGACTCCTTTTTCCTTGACTTATGGGGTTGAGACTGTAATTCCTCTAGAAATTGGATTCCCAACGTTGAGGACAAGTTTATTTACTCCAGACAGCAACGAGGGATTATTAGAGAAGAACTTAAATCTGATTGAAGAGCGGAGAGAAAATGTCATGGTTCAATTGGCATATTATCAGCAAAAGTGTAAGCAAGGGTACAATTCAAATGTGAGGTTAAGACCATTAGCCCCTGGAGATTTGGTATTGCGGAAGGTTTTGGGCACTGTAAAGAACCCAGTGTGGGGAAAATTAAAACCCAATTGGGAAGGGTTGTACCGTATCACCTCGGTAGCTCGCATAGGAGCATATTTCTTGGAGGATCTATACAAAAAAGTTGTACCACATTCCTGGAATGTAAATAACCTACAAATGTATTATTATTAATAAAAGGCATTTCTACCATGTTTTGTTTATGACACTATTTGTTGTACTCATTCTTTATCTAAGTGTTAAACAAAACCTTAGTCATGTTTGGATCCTCAGACCATATGCCTTGGGTAAATTAATACTTCTTATTATTTCTCTAAGTGTTAAACAGAGCCTTAGTCATGCCTGAATCCTCGGACCACATACCTTGGGTAAATTAATATTTCTTATTATTTCTCTGAGTGTTAAGCAGAACCTTGGTCATGTCTGGATCCTTAGACCACATACCTTGGGTAAATTAATACTTCTTATTATTTCTCTAAATGTTAAACCGAACCTTGGTTATGCCTGAATCCTCGGACCACATACCTTGGGTAAATTAATACTTCTTATTATTTCTGAGTGTTAAATGGAACATCGGCCATGTCAGGTTTCTTAAACCATATGCGTTGAGGGGATTAACAATTAGTCTAGCTATGATGGATAACCTAAGCACTTGCATGTGATTAATCTAATTGTGCCACACATGAGCATCACTTAAAGCATTTGTGAGTGCATCCATGATCAAATCAGGAGTTGGGAGTCCTCCTACAATTCCTTAAATCCGCTGCTAACGGGTAGAATGTACAGAACTATGAATGGAGCGTGGGATCCCTTAAGTGGGCTATATGTCAAGTATGTTTTTACAGTTAATAGTCTATTTTGTCAAGGCTATGAGCCTGATTGGTCCTGCCAAACCAGTTGTTGAGTGTAGGGGATGTAGTAGTTGGGTTATCACTTACCATGATAGCAAAATCAGGTTATATTTTGTTTGTGTATTGACTAAGTGTAAAAAGTATTTCTTCCAAATTAAAAGTCACCTCTTATAAAATACAAGTTTGGAAAGCTTCATTTATCTTGTGATTAATTATTTAAAGTAGGGAGATGATGCTGTCATTGGCACTAATGATCATCAAGGCTAAATAGGTGAGTACATGTTAAGTTGGATGCTATCCTTTTATTCTTAGACTAATTAAATGTAAAGCAGAGCATAGGAAATATAAAAGTTTGCACAAAGCATCTATAATAAAACTTTTTAGCTTCCATTAAATCAAACCTTGAGAAAGGCAAAATGATTACAAGAGATGAAGGTCTCAAAAAAAAAAAAAAAAAAAAAACTAGTGCTCTAAGAATTACTTAAGTTTAATTACAAGTTTATCTTTTGCTGAGGTCTTTGAGGGTTGGTCAGAAGCTGTCATGGAAGAAGAAGGGCCTTTGCCCTTGAGGTCCTCCTTGGTGGGCATAGGTAGGGTAGCAAGGACGAGCTCCATAGTCTAGGAGGCCTCTTTCTCCTTGATAGGGTCATTGGGAGTAGCTGGAGGCTGAATGATGTCATGAGCCACCTCCTTGGTTGTATCGGTTACTTTTCTTGTGGCCTTAAGCTGTTCGGCTTCCTTGGACAGACTGCTAGAAGAAAAGGGGACCTTGGTTGAGCTGTCCTTACTAGCATCTACTTCCTTGGGGTAGCATCAGCTTTGGGGACAGATGAGTTGGAAACTCAGATGGCAAGAGGGTAGTAAACACTCTTTGCTCTTTTGAGGGCAGAGGAGGCTTCAACCCCAGCCTAGTTAAGGATCTCATTCTACACCTGGAGGCAGTAATGTCTACATACCTCTAAGACCTCAACCTTGAGGGCATCCTCGGTCTCTGCCACCCCTGCTTCGTATCCATCATGTTTGGCCTGGTCCTTGGCCTTCTTAGCCTCCTCCTTGGCCTTCTCAGCCTCCTTCAATCTCTTTGTTAGGGCCTTTATTTGATCTTTGGCCGCTACAAGGTCATCCTCGGCCTGGTGGAGCTACTTACGCTGAGCCTCTGGCTGCCTCTCTGCTCCTTCTAAAGTAGCCTCAGTGCTCTTTTTCTCCCTCTCAGCCTCAGTTAGCTTGGCATTGAGTTCTTGCAACCTTTTCTCTGCTACCTCAAAGGCCTTCATAACAGCAATGCGCCCAGACTCCTCCTCCTTCATTGTTCTATAAGAGCTGATGACTATCTCCTCAGCTCTTGGGCAACTTGGATAGCTTTAAAAAAAAATAAAAAAAAAAAAAAAAAAACAACAACAACAACAACCAGTTTGGCGAAGTCAAGTATAAAATATATAATAATAAATAAAATATAACAAGTACATATAACGATAATAAAATGAAGATAGTGGTTAGTGGTCTTACCAGGGCAAGGTCCCTCTTTAGGGTGAGAAATACCTCATGCTTCCTCATTTTCCTTAGATCAGCCATGTCCTCGGGTAGTAATAAAGCTTGCTCCACCGCGTTAGCCACATAACCAGCTTTTCCTTGCTAAAAATCTCTAATGAAGGCGTCGGTAATCAGAGCAGCTCTATCCAACACCGTGGTCGGAGACCACACCGAAGCAGCTACTTGAGCCTCGGCCCACTTCTCCACTGCTGTTTAATTTATCCTGGCCTGTTTGGCTCCTTTTTGGGACTCGGCCTCTTTGGAGGAGTGGCTTTCCCCCCCCCCCCCCCTCCACCACCTTCTTACCCTTGGGCTGATCCCTCCTCCTTTTGTGATCAGCAAGGTCGGGACGTTGGGCTTGGGTGGATGGAAGGGAGGGAAGTTTAGGCTGGATGGCCCTCTCCGGCTCTTGACCTCTTGCTTGGGCTTCTATCAAGTCACGAAGACTTTATCTAGTCTTACGTTGGATTGGCATTGCTTCTAGGATGGTAGGGTCTTCTTGTGTGCGGCTTACTTGGACCGGGGGTAGGAGGCTAAGATCGTCGGCCGAGCTCTCTGAGGAAGAGGGTAGGTTGAAAACCTCAAAATCGTCTTTGGAGTCTGAGACATTGACTACTTCTTCTTATTCTTCTTTGAAAATAGGCTGAAAAGAGGTGGCTTCCCCGATCGTGTATTGGGATGGCAAGGTCACTTCAAACACGCCTTCTGGGATGGGACCAGTGGTGAGAAAGCCTGAGGCAGCAACACTTATCAAGGGTAAGTGAGGGTCTTTCGCTTTGATCATGTTCTTAGCAATTGAAAGTTTGACGAGAGGGTTTTGTAGCCGAGGAAGAGGCGAGCTGCCCTCAGTTGACCATTGCTGTGAACGAAGACCTCAGCTTTAAGTATCTTGTCTAGGTCTAATTAGTTTACGAGATTTAGGTTGAGAATCGCGACGTGCTTATCTGTGAAGCCATTAAAAAAGAAACTGTTAGTAAAATGACATGATTCAAAGATAAGTTCGAATTACACGCACAAGTAAAAAGAAACAAATGCAAAGAGTGTCAAAGAGAAAGGGGGTGACATCAGAGTAATTAACCTATACCTAAGAACCCCACCTGGTATCCCATCTCTCGTCGAGCAGTGGAGGCCATTGTGCCACTCTTCTAAGATGATTAAGAAATCTTTGTTCATGCCTTTGTTAGAATCAAGGAGGCATGAGATTAACCTAACCTCAGGAACCCTAGTCTTTAAATAATACCTCTTCCCTTTTAAGAGATGGAGATTGTAAATCTAGTTGACGTCGTGGTGTATGAGGTTCAAGCCCATCTTTTCATTGAGGGCATCTACACTACCTAGGATCCTAAACATGTTTGGAGTGCACTGGGAGACGGAAAGACGGTGAGCTATTAGGTAATCCCTAGTGAATTTACCCATGGGGATTCTCATCCCTCCCTCTATAAAGGCAATCATAAGGATTACCACTTTTCCCTCCTGCCTCATACCGTGCCACTCCGTTTATTTACAGTACCTAATGGAAACTCCGGAGGGAATTTGGTATTGGGTTTTAAAGTCTTCTATGCCCTCAGAGGTGTCCACTAGACAAGCGAATCTCCCTATTTATATAAAAGAATTGAGGGAATTAGGTGGCCAAGGTGAAATTATAAGGGCCGAGGAAAAGAACGGGGTTTAACTATGAGAAATGACAAAAAGGACTGGAAAAAGAAAGAAAGAAAAAATTGCTAGAAACTACTTACGGAAACAAATAAAGGCTCCACGAACTAGTTCTTGAATTCGGAAGGTGCAAAAGTGAAGTGTGTGAAATTTTAGAATGGTATATATATGAGAGAGAATAGTAGGCGGGAGAATTCCCGCCCAAATTCCAATGAAATTTTTAGCCATTGGATCTTCATCCTGTCGTAGAACGTGGGGAACATGAAGCCACAGAAATTTAAAGCGAGCGCGCCCTAGATGCCGAAGCATCAGGGACATGCGTTGGACACTGGAAAAAGGCGTTTGCACCAGCAGAAGGTGACGTATGGCAAGAAAAGGATAATGACGATAATATCAAAATCCCTTTCTTTTTCGAGAAGCAAAAGAAAAAAAATTTTGAAGGGTTATTGTAGGGATAAAAGGCCCATAAAAGTATAGTGGTTTGTGGGCCTTGTCCGAGGACGTCTAGTAGTCCGAGGACAAGGATAAGATAAGGAAGACATGCGAATCCAAGCGCCGAGGACAAACAACGACTAAGAAAGTTTGTGGAGGTAGTCCAAGGAGGACTATCTCCTCGACTAAGTAAGACAGAGGTCGGAGGGTACGAACTGCCGTTGGAAGCAACTTTTCGGAAGATTCTACTAATAAGGATGATTATCATAAGAGCGTAAGACAAATAAGAGTTGGGAAATGTCAAAGGAAAAGCTGCTTCCACAGCATTGAATGCTCTGCAGCTAACCCTCTGGCAGCATTAATTTGGAGGTGATGCCTAAACAGTAACCAGCAGCCTTACAACTACACCCAAGGACTTCAAGAAGGTGTTGAGGGGATAAGAGTAAAGGTCATCAGCTTGTCCTACACGTGAAGGGTGGAGATGAAGAAAAACAAGGTATATAATAGAGAAAGAAGTCTCTTATTGGAGGGGAGGAAAAATTAGAGAGAGAAAACCATTATAGCTCTAAGAACTGGACTTGTAACCAAAATCTAAAGAAGCATATAAATATATATATATATATATATATATATATATATATATATAGATTTAGTCTCTTTGGACTATGTCGAGGACGATTTACTTCGTGTAAAACAATTGTATTTTTGCTTTCTTATCACTTGGGCTCACTATAGTTATCTTCTGATCCACTAAAGCCTAGTTTTCTAGTCTACTCTTTACAAATTCATTATATTGGGCTCCTTGGGCCTAGATTCTTTTCCCTTTGGGCTTGGGAATCAAATTTAGCCCTTACCATAGAAATATGATTGTTTTAATTACCTTATTTATAGATTTCATTATTAAGTTATAAAAATTTAAAGTAAAGTAGATGAATGTATAAATGCAAAATTATATGTAAAGTTACAACTGCACAATTTAAATATGTATAGATATTTTTTATTATTATTCACGAATCATTATTTCATTGTTTACTTATAAATATCTAAATTAAAGTTTTTTTTTTTTGAAAAAAAAAATCTAAATTAAAATAGATGAATATGTAAAAGTAAAATTATATGAAAAGTTAAAACTACCCAAGATGAACGTTTAATCACTAGTAGATGTGTGTTTTTTGAAGACTAAAAGTATACACAATTGTTTTAGCTAGAACTATATAACTATGCAAATATTGTTGCGAGTGTTCCATCATTTGCAAATTATTAAGTTTGGTGGCCTTACAAAATAGATATATCATTTTGCAAAAGACTTTACATGAACTCCTCTTTTGTGACAACCTCTTTTTTTTTGTGTGTGTGGGGGGGGGGGGGATGTGGGGTGAAACAACTTGAGAATATTAAGACTTAAGTTAACACATGTGCTAGTTGTAAAACACGTCAGTGATATGAAAAATAAAAAAGTTTAAAAATTTAAAAAACATTTTTAGTAGATTGTAATATAAAGAAATTTTTCTCAATATTCTATATAACTTTTCCCATAAGATCAATATTTTTGGCAACTTTAGAGATTATACATAATATTTTTGAGAAGAAGAAGAAGAAGAAGCAAAGACAATGCTAACACCTTTTATATATTATTAAGTTTGTGTGATTTAAATTTGTGGCAAAAAAAAAAAAATTTAATGTATCTATGATAAAAGTTTTTATCTAAATGATATATAGCAATTCAAATTTTTTTTAGACCACTTTCAAAATGTTCATTCTCAATAGCTATTTAAGTCTACAAATTGCTCAATCTATGGGTCTAGACACATTCTAAGGGTGCTATCTAAATTATAAATTATATGACCCTTTATCATACAAATATTTTGATTCTCCCAATTTATGGTAAAGGAAGGTAGGTTGGTGTCTAGCTATTTTCTCGATTTGTGTTGCATAATTTAATAGTATGGAAAATGTGACTGGATTTTAATGTTGAATAAAATTAGATGAGAGGAAAAAAGAGTAAAAATAAAATATATAGCAATAAATATCAAATTATACAAGTCATTCTATGTAATATAATAATATTATATTATTAAATACTATATGTATGATGCAATAGGATAATATTTAATCAAAGAGATCAAAGATAACAACTTAAAACAAAACTAAATTACATCAACCCAAAGTAGAATTCTAATTAACACAAAAAATCATCAATCTAAAGAATTGATGCAATAAAATAAAAATAAAAATCAAACAAAGAAAATGAAAAACAAATTGAGAGAGGGAGAGAGAAGTAACCTTTTTTATGTGAGAAAACTATGCATAAAATGAAAAAAAAAATGTCAAATTTATATAAAATGTTGAGAATAAGAAGAGTCAAAATAAAGGAAATAAAAAGGTAAAGAAAGAATGATATTAAAGTAGAAAGTAGTGCAGAAATGAAGAGATAAAAGGGTGAGAGAGTTTTGGAAAATTAATAATAAAAATAAGGGTTAAAAAATATTTTAATTTTTAAATAATGGAGTTTTTAAGTCACCTTAAATGAGAAAATTTTTTAAAATATATATAAAAAAAATTGGAAACAAAAAATGATGACGTGACTACTGATGTGACTTAGCATGAGCGTAGCAACATTAAATGCGTAACTTTTAATAATAATAATAATAATAATAATAATAATAATAATGGGTCATTCTACCGTACCCCCTATTTTTTTTGGGGGTACGGTACCCACCCATATCTGAATCATCGATTTGGTGTTATTATCATCTTAGCCGTTAATTTAATTTTAGTAGAAACCGGTTACTGGCAAAGCAAGTTAGTGTATATAAACTAAAAAAAAAAAATTCTGATGGTCTCTCTCAGTTTTTTTTCTCACGTGTTCTCCGATTTTTCTTCCTCTCTTGCGTTCTTTGCTTCCTCTTGCGTTCTCTGGCAAAGGTTTCTTTCTTTCTAAAAAAAAATTGAAGGTTTCTTTGATCATAATCGTTTTGATATTGTTAAAGGTAAGTATCAAAACAACAAAACCCTATTTTGACTGCTATTGTTTTGTTTCCCTTTTTTCTTTATTAGTTTCTTGTGGGTATTGTGTATAGGGTGGGTGGGGAATAGTCCTCAATCTTCTTCTGGTCTGTTTGGATGGCATGGGATTTCGTTTAGGATTTGGATTTGGGTGGGCAACTTAAAAAGAGAAGAATTTGTATTTGACCCAAATTCATCCTAGAATTCAAGTTTTTAATCTATTGATTTCAAATCCCTCACTAACCGTGGAATTTGGGAAATCCTTCCACAATGCTCGCGTCTTCACTGCCTCAAGCAGCGACAACAATGTTAAAGCCGCAACCACCATGGTGTTCAGGTTTGTCTCTCTTAGCCTATCTAAGTTCGTTCTGGGTTTGTCTGTATTTCTGTTTTTGTTTGTATTTGAGTTGTGTGGGTTTCGTTTGGATTTTTCTATGTGGGTCTATATCTACTGGAAATCATGGGTTGGTTTAGTTTTGTTAAGAAATTGTTGGAGATATTTTTTTAGAGTTCCGAGTTGGTCTAATTGAAATGCAATGAACTGTTTGATGAAATGCCTCTATGAGCTATGTATTTTAACGCATTATAACTTTTTGGATGACAGTGGTGATAACTTTTTAACTAGTTTAACATAAGATGTTTGCTTTGTGTATAGCTACATTGATTTCAAAGTTTGTCATGTTGGTAGATTTGTATCAATGCCTAGTCTGTGATGAAAGAAGACTGCCTAGTGCTAATGATGTAATTGATTCTTTTTTTTCCATAGAACATGCAGAACCTTTTTTTTTTCATGTCTAATAAGCATTTTGATGGCTTTGCTTAACCTTGGAATAGCTTGGAAATATATTTGTAATGTTGAGTAGATAACATCAATTCATCTCAATCCAACATCCTCTTTTCTCTTCTTAGTAGTTCATAGTTTTTTGGGGTCTATGTGAGTGACATGGAGATTTATAAGTAAATGATTTTGTCTTTCTCATGGGCAAACAGGGGAGATCTCTGCTACATGACAGGGGAGAATGAGAGAGAAGAGTTAAAGGCCTAGAAGAAGCTAGCCTCTGTTGGAAATTGCTTCTCCAATTTGTTAATTTACCCTATATAACAACAACAAAGCTTTACTCCCAAAAATTTGGGGTTAGTTATGGATCTTTAACATTAATCGGGGTTGGTCCCATGTATTCTTCTCTGCCATTCAATTATATCCAAAATCATACCTTTGCCACTTCTTTGATTAACTTGTCATTTTTTACTACTTGCTTATTTACCCTACAATTGATACAATTTCTCCTCGTACCATACTTGCCAATACAGTTGGAAAATATTTTACCATACCAAACTGGTATAATATCCTCTTGGAAAGGTATCGGTATGCACTTTAACTCGTTTTGGCTATTTGAGTTGGTAATTCTATTTTAGGCCAGTACAATAAAAGGTTGTTTTTATAAATTTGTCAAAACTTGACACGAATGTATGCAGATGCTAAGCTTGCCAAAATAGCATTTCCAGAAGGACAAGATCATTCACTTCTCCCACTTTTTCTTCTTCCACATCGTCCATAGCCCCATGTTGCCCACTTCTTCTTGGTTTCTTTGCTAACCACTTTCTTTGTGTTTCTGTTTTGACCGCACAAAAACTTTTTATGTTTCTTGGTTTGTCTGTCTAGCAGAATAAGTTAACCTACCCCATATGAATCTTTGGTAACACGCACACACACATATACATGGACTTGCATTTTGGGCCAAGGTTGATTAGGTTGTTGATTGCTTCTATGAGGAAAAAAATGTAAAACTGGGCAACATATTAGGATGGGCATGGACTTATATTTTTATTGGCTCTTACCAAATTAGCAGGCTCTAACCAAATATATAAGCTATGAATTCATAAATAAATATACATATTTTAATTTCATAAATATACAAATATATTTTTTATAGTGGTAATTCCAAAATAGTACACCGGTACCAAAATATTTTGATCCTCTAGCCCCTCTTATTGATGCTTTTTATTTGTTATATATATATATATATTGTTCATAGTTGGCCCCAAACCAGAAAAAGGAGGGTTGCAGCAAATTGTTGGCTAGCATAAATGTAGTCATTATATTATTGTTTTATATAAATTTATGTAGATATGTATATATGTATGTGTCTACATGAAACCTTTACTAGCCATATTTGCCTTGTTTCATATACTGTCTGCTTTTTTGCTATCTTTTCTTCATATTGAATTTTAAAGCTCATTCCATTTTGGGGAGTGGTACTCATGTTAGTGTTCATGTCACATAGTTCTAACTTCACTGTTGCATCTTTCTTCTTATTCTTTAGACATTAGGTCTGTTGGATGGCTCTTATGCATTGAGCATCCCTTACATTGTATAATTCACGTTACTCATATTTTTCTTGATGCAGCAATCATGTTTGCCAAATAATTGAAGCTGAAGGCATCATTGATCCTTTGGTCAATACTCTAAAGCACTCGAAGACCTCTGAAAGCCTGATTGAAAAGGTGTTTTATTATTATTTTATTTATCTTTATCCCCCATTTCCCATTATAAGAAACAATCCTGAGGATAATGAACCCCTGCTGCAATGCAGAGCTTGAACCTACTTGCTCGGATATTAGATCCTAGTAAAGAGATGAAATCTAAGGTTAGTCATTAGTTTCTTGCACCATGTGTGAAAAACTCATAATGTTTTTTTTGTCTTACTGAGTATGTTGATGCATTCCAGTTTTATGATGGACTAGTTAATGGATCAAAAAAGTTATCAGACGCAACAAAACACCCTGAAGATTCTACAGTCTTAACTGGAAATATGGTTGACAAACCCATATTAAATGTGAATGCCAGGTCTTTTCCTTTCTTCCCCCCCTCCAAAAAAAAAAACTCCCCTTCTAATTTTATTTTGTTTATTAATTTTAAAACTGCTTTTTCATTATTATCATTTATTTCTCCTTTTCATGAAATTTTATTTTTTTTGTTTCTATATACCTAGTCCATATCTTTGTTTTTTGTGTTCGTGAGAGGAATTCAAAGTTGGGTGATTCTTATTCATTGTTACAGTATCTTGCTTATTGTTCATGACAAACAAATAGAGTAAGGTGAGCAGAATGCATATGTTGACCTCTCATTTTCATATCTTATCTCATAAAAAAACTTAGTTCACCTATCAAGAAAAAAAAAAAATCTGGTTCAATATTGATTGCTTTTATAGTTCTATTGGGAGGAGCAAGCAAAATGAAACCTTGCTTGTATAATTGACAAGGATTTCTCCTCAAAGATTTCATCTTCATATCCTCTTTATGAAAAAGAAAATTATGTGAAAAAAAATTTCATTATTTGCGTGACAGTCTAAAAAGTAAACACTTCAGCTAGATGCTTAAGTTTAGGTTGCAACAATATTTCAGGAACAGAAAAAGGAAACTTGGATTTAATATAGAATCTTTTGATGCCGGAGACACAAGGAGAATTTTTATTTTAATTTAGAATTATTTATTTTTGCAAGTCAATTGTATTTTTATGTTTTATATACTAATAGTTTATTAGGGTATTGGTATTTTAATATTTGGAAGCAAGGTTATTTTTGTAATAAGGCAATTAGGGTTTTCTACACCAATTAAAACTAGGTTTTAGTTTCCTATATAAGAAAAATATTGTACTTTTTTTGGATAAAGATTTATGGTCTATTTGGATTGAGGGGGTGGGAGGGGGAGTAGAGTAGAGTAGAGTAGATTTAGCCTAAAATTAGTTTATTTTTAGTTAACTCTACTCTACTCCCCCTCATTCTCCCATTCATCCAAACAGACCATTAGAGATGAATGAAAAGTTGCCTTACGGTTTCTTTTCTCTAGTGTCGACTCTAGCCAACCCTAGGAATTGAGTCCCAGTGGTTTTCCTCATTTGGTGCTAACCCCAGGCAAGCCAAAGTGCTGATTCCTAGGTTCCTATCCCTTTAATTTCATATTTTTTTAATTTTGTTCTAGTTGTCCTGCATTATCTTTCCAACCCCAAACCATTGTAAAATTCAAGTTTGATTTTCATGTCCTTTATCACCTAGGCAAACAAACAGAGCATGCTTGTTTTAACTTTTATGTAAAAGTTTATGCTCTTCTAGACATACAACCTTGTGAGGTGCTTGATGCAATGCTAAATCTTTTAATAGATTTAGCTCTCTTCCTTGTAGGGGCTGAGACTACAAGCTGTTGGAAGGGAGTGATAACCCTTGCCATATCTTCATAATCTCTCTCATTTTTTGGGTGTATGTTATCAATATTTTGTTTTAATGGAGCCACCATATCTGGGTCATTTTCTTCCCAACACAAATGTAACATCCTTTGTCATTTAGTCAACTCATTGACCTATGTATTAAAGCAGTTGCAAATATAGTTTTGATTTCACAATATCAAATAGGTCAATGGTAATATTTAAATTAAACCACGATTCAGTGCTATTGGGCAATCCTGGACTTATCTGCTTATAACAAGGCTGGACCAATAAAGTTGATTCTGCTAGGAACATATCTGTTTTGAGCGTGCTGATGTATTAGTCTAAGTTTTTATGAAACTGAATTTCTGTGGATTCCTTGCCTGACTAACAATGTTGAAAATGCAAGTTCTGCAAAAAGTAGATTTCAAATGTAAATAATTTAAGTGGTTACAATGTGCTGGCCTTTCAGTTTGAAAATTATAGAGTATGTTTGAAAAGCCTGACAACCTTGCAAAGTGCAAACAAGTTCGGAAACTGTTAGAATTTTATGTTAAACCGTGGTCTTTTGTGAGAACAATGTTTATTGAGATTTGCTATTATAAATTAGTAGATTTCAATAGTTTTGATTCAATTGTGCTAACTCATTGCTTGTCTTTTTTTTTTTAATAGAAAATTTCGAAAGCTTGTGCTTATAAAAACAAAGTTATTGACAATTGGAAGGTCATTAAGATCTTGTTTGGACCGATTGTTCCTTTTACCTGTTGTTTTGGCCTTAACTTACACAGTTGTTTTGTGTAAAGGATTAAATTATAAATGTTGTATTTTAATATATTCACATCTTGCAGCTTCTTGTCAATTTTCTTGTAGTTGAATATTGCTAGTAGCTTCTGCTTTGATGTACTTGGTTTTGTAATTGGGTAGCCTTTTATTTCCATAAAATCCTATCATTTCTTTGGGGAAAAAAAAAAAAAAGAATTTGTTGTTTTTCATTTCTACATATGCATTTGGTTCATAGTCATGATGCAAGGGTCCATTGTGAGTCCATCTTATTAATTTTTGGATGTAACAGTTTGAAGAAATATCACTTTCTGACGATATAATCTATGCCTTCAACAATTTGAGTCCTGTTAATTATACTTTTGGACTATATATTTTATTGAGCCAATTTAATTATATAATAGTACAAATCATACGTGTATATATATATATAAACAATAGTGCAAGAATTATTTTACTTTGGGTTCTTTCATAAGTCAAAAAAGAGGAACTAAGTGTGGTTAAACTTAGTTTACTTGCTTAAGTTTGTGTTTTTATTTTTAATTTGTGCCCTTATTCCTATTGTCATGTTTATCAGATACACATGGGTGCTGGCAATGACAAGCATGGGAATTATCATTGCTTCGAGTTATTAAAGTGCCATGAGTATGTTAGCATCAACCATCAGAAGTGTGTTGTACTTGGAGATTTGAGAATTGTAACTTTTTTTTAGGGATTGAATACCTTACTTTGTATGTTTTGATTTCGTCATATTGATGTGTAAATATGTAAATGTAGCAAAACATGTTGTACATTTGGTTCTTCAATTAATTTCTAGCACATGATTACATTGATCAATATAATATAAATAATGTTAAAATTCAATGTAACACAGATATAATTTGTCCTCTCCATTGATAGTGATTTCAATGGATGCAGTTTGCAGATAAATGTTAATTGATATACCTAGACTAATCTCATGGTTGCTATGATGATATGCAAGTTCTAATCAGGTGTGTGAGTGACGATATGTTAATTTGCATCATTTGCATCTTTTAGAGTGATTGGTAGGGTTTAAGGGTATTTCGTGATTTATTAAATAAATAAAATCATTATAATGCGGAAAATTGTTAGACCTCGAAAGTGACGTGACAAAGTATTATAAGGTCAACTAATAATCATACGTCTTTAGTTTTTTCAAATTACTAATGACTAACTCGTGTGATGCACTTGTACTAGCTCTTTTCAGCAGTCCATTGAGGCATTTGTGCTAGCTCTTTAAGAGAATTTATGTTCTCAAAAATCCCATATTTGGGAATCTGAAAGGGCAAAGGATATACCAACATTGTTATGATCGATGATATACCAAGATTATTAACAGTAAAATTTATGAGATAAGTAGTAAGTTTCAATTGGCTATATGCAAGAAAAACTTACAGCCAGTGATAAATGGCAGTCCCCATACACAAAATAAAAGACAGACAAAAAGTGACTATCATATCTCCGCTAAAGCATAACTTATTGTGAAAGCAGGCACAATGATTTGTCATTTCTTTGTGTCACCTTCTCTTCGCCCTCTAGTGACTGTAACTATCTAAAAGCCACTAATAGATGTGACAGAGATAGTCATATTAACTTACCTTACAAAATATTAGTATATTTTAATCAAAATAAATCTGCAAACATGAGTGTGGAATCTATTGATCATAGAAGCTAACCTTTTTTGAGTTCACTTCTTGGTCCTCTTTTGGCTCATCACTTTCCATTGCAATTGCAATAAAGCCCTCTACCTGTCTTCCTGTAATATAATATATGCAAAACTTAAAATAAGATGGACGGGTGGAGGTAATGCAATCAGATTAGCACTTCTGGAAATATATACTTTGGACTTCTAAAGATCCAACTCTTCTTGCAACTTTCTGCACTCATCTTCATGCTCACATCTCAAAGCTCTCATCTTAGCTTCATGTTTATTCCTGAGCAACAATGTTTTCTGCACAAAACTCACATAGTATTAGCCATTGAAGCAAATTTGGGTAGTAAAGGTCAATAACTTGAAGCTAATGTACCTCTCTTAATTCATTTTCAACTTCAAGTTCGGCACGTTTTAGCTCTTCATTGTGAGAAAAATAATAAGAGAACCACCAAATGTGACAAAAGAACTGTCACATGATGTTGGAATTGCATAATGTAAGGATGAAACCGTTAAATGTGAGAAAAAAGTAAGGGAATCACCAAATGTGAGAAACGAACTGTTACATGTGATGTTGGAACTGCACAATGTGAGGATGAAATTGTCAAATGTGAGAAAAAAGTAAGGGAACCACCAAATGTGAGAAAAGAACTGTCACATGTGATGTTAGAACAGCACAATGTGTTGGTGGAACCGTCTAGTGTGAGAAAAAAGTAAGGGAACTACCTAATGTGACAAAAGAACTGTCATATGTGATGCTGGAATCGCACAATGCGAGGATGGAACCATCAAATGTGAGAAAAAAAAACACTAAATGTGACAAAAGAACTGACACGTGATGTTGGAACTGCACAATGTGAGGATGGAACCGTCAAATCTGAGAGAAAAAGTAAGGAAACCACCAACTGTGAGAAAAGAACTATCACTTGTGATGTTGGAACTGTACAATGTGAGAATGGAATCATCAAATGTGAGAAAAAAAGTAAGGGAACCACCAAATGTGAGAAAAGAACTGTCACATGTGATATTAGAATTGCACAATGTGAGGATGGAACTGTTAAATGTGAGAAAAAAGTAAGGGAACCACCAAATGTGAGAAAAAAACTGTCACATGTGATGTTAAAACTGTCAAATGTGAGAAAAAAGTAAGGGAACCACCCAATATGACAAAAGAACTATCATATGTGATGTTGGAATCACATAATGTGAGGATGAAACCGTTAAATGTGAGGAAAAAAAAAAGTAAGGGAACCACCAAATGTGAGAAAAGAACTGTCACATGTGATGTTGGAATTGCACAATATGAGGATGGAACCTTCAAGTGTGAGAAAAAAGTAAGGGGACCATCCAATGTAACAAAAGAACTGTCACATATGATGTTGGAACTACACAATGTGAGAATGAAACCGTTAAATGTGAGAAAAAAGTAAGGAAACCACCAATTGTGAGAAAAGAATTGTCACTTGTAATGTTAGAACTACACAATGTGAGAATGGAACCGTCAAATGTGAGAAAAAAAGTAATGGAATCACCAAATGTGAGAAAAGAACTATCACATGTGATGTTGGAACTGCACATGTGAGGATGAAACCATTAAATGTGAGAAAAAAGTAAGGGAACCACCAATGTGAGAAAAGAATTATCACATGTGATGTTGGAACTGCACAATGTGATGATGAAATCGTCAAATGTGAGAAAAAAGTAAGGGAACCACCAAATGTGAGAAAAGAATTGTCACATGTGATGTTGGAACTGCACAATGTGAGGATGGAACCTTTAAATGTGAGAAAAAAGTTAAGGAACCACTAAATGTAAGAAAAGAACTGTCACATGTGATATTAGAACTGCACAATGTGAGTATGAAACCGTCAAATGTGAGAAAAAAGTAATGGAACCACTAAATGTGAGAAAAGAACTGTCACATGTGATATTAGAACGGCACAATGTGTGGGTGGAGTGGTCAAGTGTGAGAAAAAAGTAAGGGAACTACCCAATGTGACAAAAGAACTGTCATATGTGATGTTGAAACCGCACAATGTGAGAATGGAACAGTCAAATGTGATAAAAAAAAGTAAGGGAACTACCAAATGTGAGAAAAAAACTGTCACATATGATGTTGAAACTACACAATGTGAGGATGAAACTGTCAAGTGTAAGAAAAAAAGTAAGGGAATCATCCAATGTGAAAAAGAACTGTTATATATGATATTGGAATTGCCCAATGTGAGGATGGAACTATCAAGTGTGAGAAAAAAATAAGAGAATCACCAAATGTGAGAAAAGATCTGTCACATGTGATGTTGGAACTACACAATATGAGGATGGAACTGTCAAGTGTGAGAAAAAAAGTAAGGGAACCACCCAATGTAATAAAAGAACTGTCATATGTGATGTTGGAACCACATAATGTGAGGATGAAACCGTCAAATATGAGAAAAAAAAGTAAGGGAACCACCAAATATGAGAAAAGAACTATCGCATGTGATGTTGGAACTACACAATGTGAGGATGGAATCGTCAAATGTGAGAAAAAAAGTAAGGGAACCACCAAATGTGAGAAAAGAACTGTCACATGTGATGTTGGAACTGCACAATGTGAGGAAGGAACTGTCAAATGTGAGAAAAAAGTAAAAGAAGCATCAAATGTGAGAAAAAAACTGTCACTTGTGATGTTAGAACTGCACAATGTGAGGATGAAATCGTTAAATGTGAGAAAAAAGTAACCTGGTGTAGCAGGTTACCTATTAGTGGGTACCGTACCCCCCCTTTTTTTGGGGGGGTACCGTAGAATTACTCATAATAATATAGATATAGATTTGAAGTTGCGGCCATGTGTATATAAATAAAGCCTTCCGGCATCGACATGTGTTGGATTATAACTTGACACATTTTATGGCATTCTTTTCATCGTTTTTCTTCCAATATCTCAATTAAAAATTCGAAGATGCAAAGGCCATCCAATCACTTTTTTAGCAAGAGGGAACTTCGAAGATGCAAAGGGGCCTATATAATTAACTGCAGCGTGTATCTTTCCTCCCTAATTTTTATTTTTTTATTTTTTTATTTTCCTCCCTATACTTTTAATTTTTTTAATGAGTAATAGTAAGGATAAAAATAAATTTGTTATATAAATTTTAAAATTTTAATGGAGAGTCCTTTTCCATATAGCCTCCGTTTGGATTGCACATTTCCAGCCCCAAGTCTGCGTTTGTGTTTGAAAGAGTGGGACTCACGGCTATAATACACCGACCAGCCAATTTGCGCAGAACGCATGAACAGTGTTTTGTCTATTAAAAAAATATTTTATTACAGTATTTTTAGTAATAAGTTTTTAGTTTACAGTAAATAAACTATATTCAAACAAACTATTAGTAATGCGCAAGTGAAACACGCGCTGGACAATAATAATCTTTTCTTTTTCTTTTTTTCTTTTAAGAGAAGATTGACCATAATAATCCTAAATGCAAATGGTTGTGATAGTGGGCCCCCGAACCCTTTTTTTATATATAATTACTTTATTGCCTTTGAAACATGGAAGAAACAAAAGAGTTGGGCCAAATTACATCTCTATCCAAAGCTTGCACATGGAGATAAACATATTTAGATGAGAATTGGCGCAATTCATCTTACAAAAGCTATTCAATTGGGCCAAAAGGTGGGCAAAGATATGGGCCCTAAACTCTCAAAGAAGCTATAGGATTAGAAATGAGATTTCCAAAGTTTTGGAATTGTTTTATTTATTTATTTTTTGATTGTTTTATTTTTAAAGAAGCTATTGTTTTATTTTTGTTTTTGAGGAAAGCCAGAAAGTGTTTCACTAATGAACAAACGGAGAATCAAAGTACAAAGCCTCCATAGTTATTAAAGAGGCACGAAATAGGGAAATTAGGGGCTCTCGTCGGTTCATCCTAGCAAAAAAAAATCAAGGAAACTAAACAAAATCTTAGATGATGGAATAACAATGTTTATGGATCCATTCTAAATTGGGTTAATAAACTGAAAGAAGAAAATTGACTCATTGCAAAAGGAGGAAGAGAATGAAGAGAATAACAAGAATGCAAAAAGAGAAGATAAAATCCCATTAACACTAGACCTTAACACTAATTTCTTCCACCTCACAACAATAATACTAAAAAGATATAAAATCCCATTAAATTCTTTCAAAAAGATTGTAGAGAATAAGTTACATCTAGGAAAGATATTGGAGATTCAACTGGAAATTTTATTGATGGGTTTTAGTTAACTCAACTGGTAAAGTTTTTATGGTTGAATAAGAGATATGTGATTCAGTTCCCGTTTATATCAAAAACCGATTAGTGTCTTGATCTGATAATAAAACTCTATCATAAAAACCTGACACAATAGGTTGAAACTCTTTCCAAAAAGAAAAAACTATCAATTTCATTCAAGCGTCCCCAAATTTCCTGAAGATTCACGACTAGCTACTATCACCAATGTTATCTTTAGGGGCAAAAATGATAGGCTAACAAACTCGCTACTATTTTTTTTTAGAAGATAAACTTAATTATTAGTAGTATTAGTATTATTTAACACTCCAACTGGTTTACTTGTGAAGCATATACGGGTGGATTTGGAGCTGTCCTTTGTCAGTCTGACACCGATCCGCAAGATGATAACGTTTTTATTTTCTTTTCCAAGTTTGACTTTAATATTTGATTGAATGATTGTTATAGTTTTTTTTTTTTGAAATCAATGATTGGTATGTCACGTACAGGTGAGATACGTGCCTGTCAAATTGTCAATATGTCACTGAACCACCGAAGTAGCTACATATTCAATTGAAATGAATAGAATTCAGCCTATCCCATTTGTTATCACATTATTTGCCAAATCATTCAATTAATATAAACATAGTGAGCTCTGAGCTACCGGAAGAGGTGGTGGAGGACATACTTTCCAGGCTTCCAGTGAAATCTTTAAAGCGATTCAGTTGCCTAAACAAGTCATGGTACACTCGTTTCCAAAACTCTAGTTTCATTGCTAAGCACTACCACCATTCGTCTCAAAAAAATTCAAGTATTCTCGTGTGTGGCCTAGAGACCCTAGACCATGATATCCGCAAGAGAGCACTGTCCTTGCACCCTAATCTTGATGATGATAATTTTGATTCTGGAATCATTCTGGACACGCCTTTTTTTACAGGAGAGGACATAAAACTGCACTGCATAGTGGGTGCTTGCAGCAACGGCGTAATTTGCCTGCAAGCTTGTACAAGAGGAGACTATTTCTACAGCTTTGTCTTATGGAATCCGGTAATCAGAGAATTTAAGGTGGTTCCTCCACTTCCTGTCCAATTTTCAGCTAACATTGACTACCAACATACAGCTTCTGGGTTTGGTTATGACTGCAATTCTAACGACTTCAAGGTAGTTACAATTCTCACCTATTGGGACGTTACAGGCTACTCACTCATTCGGGACCATCGCGTGGTTCTACAAAAACATGTAGAGGTTTACACCCTAGGTACTGATTCTTGGAGGCAAATCAACTGCGACACCATTTCTGATATTCATATCTTTGGTGGATGTTGTGAAATATACTTGAATGGAGCTTATCATTGGTCCGGTAGGCCAAAGGAAAAGGATTACAACATCATTGTATCCTTTGACATGAGCAGTGAGGTGTTTGGAATATTAAGCATGCCAGATTTGAACAATATTTCACATTTCAATCAAATTTGGCAAGCTTTGGCTGTGTTGGGAAATTGTGTTGCTTCGGTTGTTTACAATATTTGCGCACTTGAGAAAATCTTTGATATTTGGGTGATGCATGAATATGGCGTTAAGGAGTCTTGGACCAAACAATATGTTATCGGACCCCTTTCAGGAATTCGTAAGCTAGTAGGACCTGCCAATAGTGGCCATATTCTTCTTTTAGGTGACAAGATTTTTCTGGTGGAGGACAATGGACAAGTAGTTGTGTATAACTTAAATGCTCAACAAATTAAGAATCTTCAAGTTAGTGGGCATCCATTGTATTATGTAACACAAGCTATAGCTTATGTGGAGAGCCTGGTTTCAATCATGGGTCGAAATGTCATTGAGAATTAGTCTACCCTAGCTCCCTATAGCTAGGCATACGTATGGCTCATAATGTAATACAGTAATACTCCTAGTCTATCAAATTTGCTTTCAGTACTGTTTCATAGAAAGACTATATTCCATCTTATATAGATCACGTTGTCAAATTTTCTGTTCTCTCTTTCCTGTTCAATGTATAGACTAACTCCCAATGTTCAATTAAAATGATAAAATATACAACCAATTTGTCATGGAATTTGCCAACACACCATAAGTCCTAACAATTGTGTATGATGCAACTAGTTCCATTGATACTAAAGTGGAGTGTGTTAGGGAATGGAGAGGGGCACTGACCTCCTGCCAAATTAGAGGAGTTGGTTAATATTTAAAGTCAACTTAGCCTAGTTAGATCGTTAGAGTTGGTGAGCAAGATAAGCAAATTTGGACTGCATCAGCAAATGGAAAGTTCAATTATGCTACAACTTGGGAACAACTTAGACTACACATGGGAAAGGAAGTAGCATAGTGAAAGTTAATTTGGATTCAAAGAGATAAAAGAGGTTATGATGGGGAAGTTCTCATAGAGGAACAATTTGTGAAGGGAATAGGCTAGGATGTCAAAGCAAGGCCGGGGATGATAGTCAAAACAGGCAATCCTCCGCATTGTATTGTGCTACAACTGGGGCGTTTGAAGGAGCGATCCTTGGATAGCTATGTCCTTTGTTTTGGGCTCTCAATATTGTTGCTGGTTCAATCTTATAGACATTAGCATAGTTGTAAAAATTGGACCAGACGGTTGGATCGGGTTTACCTATGTTCATTGTTAACCTATAGCACCACAAAGAAAAAGTGTCCAACATTAGTGGTGATATAGGTAAAATTTTACCAACTCAACTGCAGTGCACTGTAGCTTAAAACTAAAATCAAATAATGTTTTTTATTCCCACCTCTCGTTAAAATAATATTTCTTTCTTTCTTTTTTCTTTCTTTTTTTGTCCGTTTCATTCATTCTCCATTCTCAACTTTCACCTCTCTCTCATTCTCAAAAAAAACACTCTCAACTCTCACCTCTCTCTCAATCAAAAAAAGAAAACAAAAACTCTCACCTAGAAACAAAAACTCTCACCTGAGCTATTGTCCTTCACTACCAACAAACATTTCTTCTTAATCTCCATCTGGACCATAATTCTCTATTTCTTCTTGATCACCTTTCAAAACTCTTTGCCGGCACAAAACCCACATCAAAAGAACACTGAGGTGTTGATGGAAGGAAATGCAGTTGAATTAACTGATCAAGTGAAGATGTGGAGAGGTTAATTGAATAATGGACGGTTAGAATTTTAAATGGTAGATGGAATATTCTATGAAATCTTTTAAGGAAGGGTCTAGATTGTCTGTGTGTGGTATGTGAACCCAGCTGAATTATTATTATTATTATTATCTGACTTATCAATTAGTAGGTAGCAATTACATTTTACAACGTTTGTGGCGGTGGCAGGGTGGCTGTTGTTTATTGCAGGGGATTTTTTTTTTTTTTAAAAGAATTAATAGATATATTATTTTATTATAGTAGATATATATTATTTTATTGTGTTGTTTATATTATTTTATTATGTTCAAAACTATAATAAAATCATTGATGTTGGATGTTTTGTAAAGTGAAAAAGTAAAATAGATAAAGTAATTTTTTGTGGTGCTAAATAGCTAAAATTATGGCTTCACCAATATGGATGCTCTTAGCATAGTTGTAAAAACTGGACCAAGTAGTTGGACCAAGTTAATTGGGAATTAGTAACTTTTCTGGTTTTCAAAACGTAAAAAATTGATAAAAACAAATTTCCTATGAATTGTTCGACGTCCAACTAGTCGGTTTTTCAAACCATGAATGGTCTATCAGTTAGATACTTCCCAAGTTTTTCCCTAAAAACAAACATTTGAAACCCTAAAACAGTTGTGTTCCACCGTTAAGCTTCACTGAATGCTCAAGCCATTGATTTATTCATCTTACACCCATATTTGTTTGTCAAACGTCCAAATGAATGATCACTGAATCAAAGATTCTTGGAGAAGGGAGAGAGAGAAAGATATATAGATCTGATTCTTAGGCTATGTTTAGCTCGAGGGAAAGGGAGAGAAGGGAAGAGAAATGACTCATTTTCCCTTGTTTAGTTAGAAGATAATAGAGGGAAGAAATGAAATGTGGGGAAAAAATATTTCTATGGGTCTGACCAATTTTTTTAAAAAACTTTCCATCCAAATCCATAAAATTACTTTAGGTAAACGGCCAAAATAAAATTTTAATGTATTGTCACATCAATGAAAACTTATTTTTTATTCTTCAAAAAAAAAACGAAAACTAATTTTTTTATTTTGGCTATTATATGCGTCATTAATTTTCATCCAAAAAATAATAGTAAGTACTAAATTGACAAGGCAGTTATGATAATCTACCTATTTATGCCTATATGATGCAATAGATTTTGGAAATTTTGTGCTTTAAGGGATTTGGTGTCACAGATTATTTTTTTTATAGTTAGTAAGAGATCGGATTAATAGGCCAAGAGAGCAATTCTTGAAAGCAAGACTATTAGTGGGATTCCCTAGTAGGCAACAAAAAGCAGAGCTTTAAAGCTTGTTTTGATTAGGGAAAATGTATAGGGTTTTAGATTTTTAAAGGAATAAGGATAAGTGTTTGATTTGGTATTACAGAGGAGAAAGGAGGCTGACAATTTGAATCAATCGATCTAGGGGTTGAGAAATGTGAACTGTACATATGAACATTAACAAGAAAGAGGGAATATTTTTAGGATATTTTTGGGTGAATTATATATATAAATATATATATATATATATATATTATATAAGAGATGCTCAATTGAATGTTCTAATTAGCAATCAACGCTCATAGTATACATTGTAGCTAAAAGAATTACTAATTCAAATCCTGATGGGTCTTGAAATTATGTGAAATATGTACTTTTGTGGTAAAATTCAATATATGAAGTCTTGCTTAAAAGTGTAAAACAAAATTACTCTGCAAGATTTTGCATGTTGGGAATCTGTGTAAACAACCTAAATATAAGTTTTGCCTGTTTTTCCCATATATTTGTTTAACAAGCGTGAAATGCCTCTCTTTTTTGGATTGGTCTGAATCAGAATTGAAGTTGTTTGCTAATTGGGCCTGTTTCTTGTTTATAGCTTAACTTGGTTGCAAACTAGAGTAAAAGACTGAGGATAATCTGATTATTTTTAAATTTCATCACCAATGAAACAAGCTCTAACACTTTTCTTTTGTTTTCTATGAATTAGGGGTTTTTGAGAAAGCCATCAACTACTACAGAGCATATGCATTTGAGTTGAAATAGGAAAAAACAAAGCTATTGGAAGAGTGGTAGAACATGGAAAGCAGATTTCGTGAGCTTGGTGATATTAGTTTAGTCCAACATGATAATGAATTTATGTGGTTGAATATATATATTGAGCATGGACAAAGTATAATACATTTGCATTTTTTGTAGATTTTTTTTTTTTTTTTTGTTGACTTTTTGAAGATATGTTTATATTGTTAACAGGCTAAATATGATGTATTTAGTGGGAAAAAAATATAAATTTAAAAAATATATATAATTTATTGCAACAAAAATTATTTTTGCGATAACTTATATCAACAAAATGTTTTGTTGCAATAAGTTTTCATAGGTACTTTATTGCAACAAAAATTACTGTTGCGGTGACCTATCGCAACAAAGAGATTTGTTGCAATAAGTTCCAGAAGAATTTTATTGCAACAAAAAATATTGTTGTGGTAACCTATCGCAACAAAAGTTTTGTTGCAATAAATTATAACAACAATATTTTTTGTTGCAATAAAGGATTTTTAATAATAATAATAGTAATAATAATTTTATTCGATAAAATGCAAAACTGACCTTCTAAGTTTCTTCAGATTTCATTTTAGTCCTCTAACTTTGCTTTTGTTCATTTCAGTCCTCTAACTTTCAAGTTTATTCAATTAAGGCTTTTCCATCGACTTTTGTTATTTGTTGTAGTTAATTTTTCAATTTTATAAATTTTTCTTCAAATTTTTTAAATTAAAAAAATTCAATTAATGATTGAAAAATATTTTCTAGATTCTTTTTTCAAAAAATTTTAATAAAAGTTAACGGAAAGGCCTATTTTTTTTTACAGAAGTTAATGGAAAGGCCTTAATTGAATAAATCTGAAACTTAGAGGACTAAAATGAAAAAAAGTAAAGTTAGAAGACTAAAATGAAATCTAAAGAAAGTTAGATAATCAATTTTGCATTTTATCCTATTTTATTACAACAAATTTATATTAAAACAAAACTCTATTGCAATGAAATTTTTGTTGCAATAGTCTATTGTCACAGACTTTATCCATTTATCGCAACAATGGGCAACAAATTTTTTTCACTGCAATAGAGGTTTATTATAACAATTTGACTATCGCAACAAAAAATTTTGTTGCAATAGGGTTTTTTTTTTTTTTTTTCCTTGTAGTGACTTATACAAGCACATAATATGCAAGAGTTTATATTATGACATCTAAAAACTTACCAAGTTAATGTTTAGAGTGACTGCTAGGCAAGTTATCTGTTGCAATAAAGTAATAATAATAATAATAATAATAATAATAATAATAATAATAATAATAATAATAATAATAATAATAATTATTATTATTATTATTATTATTATTATTATTATTATTATTATTATTATTATTATTGCAACAAATTTATTAAAAAAAAAACTCTATTGCAACGAAATTTTTGTTGCAATAGTCTATTGTCATAGATTTTATCGCTACAATGGGCAACAAAAATTTTCGTTGCAATAGAGGTTTATTACAACAATGTGACTATTGCAACAATAGGAGTTTTTTTTTTTTTTTCTTGGAGTGACTTATCCAAGCACATAAATATGCAAGAGTTTATATTACTACATCTAAAAACTTACCAAGTTAATGTCTAGAGTGCCTGCAGGGCAAGTTATCTTTTGGTTTTTGGTGGAGTCACTTAGCCACAGACCATGTATGGTGAAGTTCATAGGAGACAAGTTTGTGTGATGTGAAAGGCCATAGCAATAGGTTGGTGGCCACTGTAGGACAAGTTGGAAGTAATCAAAAGCAAAAAAGTAGGGAGAAATAGAGAGAGAGAAGAGAAACAAGACAAAGAACCTCATTTTTTCTTAAAGCAAATATCTAAAGTATGCTCTATTTTTTCATTTTGAGGTCTATTTATAGGCAACAATACAACCTTCCATATTGTTAATATTGTACAATAAAAAAAGTGAAATAAAATTATTTTGATACACCTCAAAAATTACAATGCAAAAAATTGGAATAAGCTCTCTTAATTGCTTAAGTGTGTGGTGTGTATGTATGAAGTTTAGAAGTTGACCTATAACTACTAACCTCCCATTTTAAGGAAATGGTTAGGTTATCATGGTTGCAAAATGATGAATCTTTTCAAAAGTTGCAAAATGCATCAATGCTAGAGCCATCAACTTATTATCCTTCAACATTGATCATTGTAGCTGTTTGAATTAGAAAAATTAATTTGAACGTGATCTCAAATATTTCAAGAATGAAGAAAAGGTAACTTGATTTGAGAAATATTAGCAATAGCTGCAATGCTAGTGTGAATTATGATCCTAAAGCATCATGCAATAAGGTTGGTTAGATTATTTATACGTCATTAAAAAAGAAAAATGCCACCTTTTTTTTGGAGAAAAAAAAAATTTAACCTATTTTTCAAAATCAGAAGGGAAAAAATTAATAAGTCTTACTCACAAGGATAGGAGGAAGGAAATATTATAACTCATAACCTTCACATCATAATAACATGTGGTCTCAATTGTTTATGTCTGCATCATGGGCAAACTAAAAAAAATCTCTGCAAATGTACTTTGCTCTTTCTAGTAACTACTACTTTTTTTTTTTTTTAATACCAAATGAGAAACATGCATTAAAAATAAAAGAACATTACAAAAAAGCCAGTAGGCTTATAAGGGGTTCAGATATAGTCTACAAAAGTGGATAGGAAATGTAGTAGCTCTTATTGCTAGTTCTAACACATTTGAAATCACTATCTTAGGTACAAAAAGAACATGTGTAATCAGTCCTTATTGCTGTAGTTGAAGTAGGTCCAACGTGAAAGTTTGCGCTTGCCATGATGGTTTCTTGGTGTAATTGCAAATCTGTGTTAGCCTTCTGTCGTTGCTCAAAATTATGATTCTTTGATTCGTGTATCTTTAGCCTTGATTAGCGCCTCCAGCCAAGCTTCCTGGACTGCAAGACATTAAGTTTGTCTCCTACTACTAGCTCCACCTGTGAACAGTGTACTTCCATCCAGTTTAATACCTTCAAATGCATAGCCACATCTCTTTGATTTCCTATTCCTGTATGCTACCGCTTTGATGAGAATTTGCCAATTCTGGTTAGTAACAAGTTGAGGATGTTTCTGTCTAGTATTGGATTCCTGCTCTTTAGTTTGCTAGAAAGCACCCTGGTACCTGCAAATAGGAGATTGAGAAGTGAGAACAGCCTCTATTGGATTAGGTACCTTCCCTTGATGAAGAACCAGATTTCTGTGAGTCCAAATTGACCACAGGATGGTGAATAGAGATTACAGATGACACATTTTGTTTTACTCCATAGATCTGCTCATGGTAACTACTACTTTAATTCTTGATAAGATAGACCAAATACCTTTTCATTTATGTTTCTTATTGAAATTTAATTCATTATTACATTAAAGGTGTGTTTGAATACCGCTTATTTTGCTGAAATTGAAAACTTATTACTGAAAATACTATAAATAAAGGTAAAAGTTAATTGAAATAGCACAGTAGTGCCCATAAATAATACCAAAAAGTATAGTGGGACCCATGAATAGTACTAAAAAATGCATAAACAGTACTATGGGACGCACCATTTTTTCAGCAAAACACAAAAATTTTTCATCCCCAATGCAATCCAAATGCACGCCAAATATGTCTACTTAAAGAAGGTGTGCGGTGTTAACCTATGAGTCACTTTAATAGCCGGCTGCTCTCTACCACGAGAATTGTAAAATATGAAACTTTAGTTAAATTTTAAAAAGAAATTACATTTTACTACTCTAAATTATATACCAAATTATACTTCGTACTCTAAAATTTCAAAATGCTCAGTTCACACTCTAAAACTATAATTCATGTTACACTTTGTGTCATGCTGACAATTCTATGGGACTCTTAATTAAATCTCAAGTTTACAACACACCCAATTGTATATTTTCATGTTTAAAAAAAAATTATGTATTTTCACATCAATTTTTTTAAAATAATGAAGCTTTTTTTAAGTAAACAGTAGTACTTAGTAGAACACACACAAAAATAGTAATATTAGTGTTTTAAACCAGGTTTATAATATATTACATAATCAGTATAAAACTATAAAATGATCTAACATTAGGAGTTGTAGACAGAGAAATAATTACAACCATCATCAAATAAGTTGGTGTGAACTACAATTAATGGTGAGAACATAGGTGTTCAAGCTTCAAGGGTACGCTTAGTCAAATGAAGGCATAGTGGATAAATGTGTATATTTGAGTAAAAATAACACACCTACTTTTATGAAATGAAGCATTTGCATTATTTTTATTTGTATTTTATTATGTAATGAAAGAAGTAAAAACTTTTATAATATATATATATATATATTTTTTTTTGCTGAGAAAATGAATATCTTAAATTGTTACAAAGTTTCGTTAATGTTGGTGAAAATGAATGAAACCCCGTCAAATCCATTTGATATATGGAGTCCATATTAACCAATCTTTTATTATTGTGATAATTATAATAGCCAATTTCCTATCATATATATATATGTGTGTGTGTGTGTGTGTGTGTGTGTGTGTGTGTGTGTGTGTGTGTGTTCTTTTCAACAGTTGCACAATGCCGTAACCATCAACACATTATCTTTCAATACATTGTTTATAGTAGCTGTTTAATCCATGAATTCACATTATAAATTAGAAAAAAATTTAATAAGATGGGCATATTTGATCTTAAATATTTCAAGAATGAAAAAAAAAGCAACCTGATTTGAGGAATATTAGCAATGATCCTAAAGTGTTGTGCAAGAAGTTTGATTAAGTTACGCTTCATGAAAAAAGTAAAGTGCCAATGAAAACCCTATTTCTAAAATTAGAGGGAAATAATTAATATATATTTTACTCCGAATGAGAAGAGGAAGGAAAGATTTCAACTAGTGGCTCGCATCTTAATAAGGTGTCACAATTATTTATGTCTGCATCATGCACAAATTAAACAAAATCTCAACAGATTTTCTTTGCTAGCTCTTTTTGGTAACTATTGCTTTAACTTCTTGATAAGGTAGACTAGATACTTTCTCTACTTTTTAATGTCTGTTTCTTATTGAATGTAACTCGTTATTACATTTTGTTGATACTACATGCTATTATTATTATTAGAAGTAGGTTAAAAACCTTATAACTCAACTAGTATCTCTTACTAGTAGGCATGGGTATCATTTCACTACCAAAAAAAAAAAAAAAAAGACTTAATACAACAGAAAAAATCATTGCAATAGCAACTAATGTCGTTGTAATAATAGGTGTTATTGCAACGATAAAAAAGTCGATGCAAGCCATTGTAATAAACTCCGAGGCAATAGGTTTATGCAATACTAAATTTTCGTTGCAAAAATTCTATATATTGCAACGATTTACTTTGAATATCTCATTGCAATAGGTTATTTTTTTATTAAAAAAAGCAATAGGTTTATACAACACTAGATTTTCATTGCAATAAAATAGAAAACTTTTTTTTTATGGGAAAATGAGTATTTAATTGTTCTTATTATTTGTTGGCTCTTGTATCGGAAAAAGTATAACTTACCAAAATAGACAACTTATTTTTATGGGAAAATATGTATCTAATTGTTCTTATTATTTGTTGGCTCTTGTATCAGAAAAAGTATAACTTACCAGTAATAACTAAAAAGTACATTTATGGGGTAGAAAGGGGAGGTGGTAACCAATAAATAAGAACTCTTCCCTTTTTTTTCAAGGACGGTGAGGGCTTGGGTTGTTGAAGTTAATGACTCAATAGCTACCAAGAGAGTAGTTTTTTTTGGTAAGCCACATACTAACGTGTTATTTAGTGTTCGTTTGAAAATAGTTTATTTAATTTTTTGTTAAAAGTATTATAAATAAAATTTAAAATAAAAACTCTTCCCTTTTTTTTTCAAGGACGGTGGGGGCTCGAGTTGTTGAAGTTAATTACTCAATAGCTTCCAATAGGGGTGTGCAAAAAACCGAGGAACCGAACAAACCGATCGAAACCGACCGAACCGTTGCCAAAATTTCCGTTCGGTTTCGATGCGATTCAGTTTCGGTTTCGGTTTCAGTGCTGGATTTTTCACCCCAAAACCGAATCAAACCGACCAATATATATTTATGTAACATTAAAACATAACTCATCAGTGGCTAAGTGGTATACTCTTTGTGTTTTGACTAGCAGATCCAGAGTTCGAGCCTTCACATGGAGCATGAGTTTTTTGCTATTTAATTTTTTAAAACCCTAGTACTGTAGCATGATATAAATACCCCTAATCCCTAATTTCTTCTTCTCTTTTCTTTTTTTCAGCCGCCCCCTTCCCCAATATTTTCTTCGTCTCACTGTTTTCTTCTTCTCTTTTTTTCTTCTTTTCTTTTCTTCTTCTCTTTTCTTTTCTTCAGCCACCCCTAATCCTCTACCCTTCTCACGTCTCAGCCGTTCTCGCTTCAGTTCAGCCGCTCCTTTCCCATCTACTTCAGCCGCCTCATTCTTTTCTTTTCTTTTCTTTTCTTTTCTTTTCGTCCTCTGAGTCTCATGAACCATGGCCATGCCTTTCTCTTCTCTCTGAGTCACATATCTCTATATAGAGAACGAAAAATCACTGGTAGGCTCAAGCATGGTGGTAGGCTCCTGCTATGGTGTGGTAAAGTTTAATTTTTTGTTGAAATCTGTGTGTAAATTGTTGAACAAATATTGTTGGAAGTTTTTCTTTCTCTGTTGTTCGAATTTGTTCAACAACTCTCTCTCTGTTGCTCTATCATTTTGTTTTTTATATGTGATTAAAGTTAGGGTTTTGAAAATCTGAATAACCCTTTCTTTGAAAAATCGAAAACCGACCGACACCGACTAAAACCGAAATACACCGAAACCGATTGATTTCCAGCCATTTCGGTTGGTTTCGGTTGAGAATTTTACAAACTGAAATATTCGGTTTCGGTTGGCCATACCCATAAAAACCGACCGAAACTAAACCGACACACCCCTAGCTTCCAAGATAGTAGCTTTTTTGGTAAGCCACGTATTAAAGTGTTATTTAGTGTCCATTTGAAAATAGTTTATTTAACTTTTGTTAAAAATATTGTAAATAAAATGTAAACGCTAAATAAAATAAGTAGGTGACATAAGTGAGACTTGCAAATCGTAGAAAAGATAATAAATAAATTGGCTAAGTGCATCCCAAATGGGCACCTAGGTTTTTTTTTTTTTTTTTTTAATATAATGATAATTGAATAGTGGAAATTTGAATCATGAATGCCTAAAAAATACCAAGAAGTCCAACAAGTTGTGTTACAAAACTCTTGACAAAGTGTTTATTCATAGTAGTTATGTTGAACATATATGTGTGTGTGTATACATACATACATACATATATATATATATATATATAGTAAGAAATTAAATTCAATAAGGATGTGGTGTAAAATCCAAGTTTTATCCATTCAATCCCAACATGCCACATTATCATATCATATATTAAAGAATAGGCACAATCACACTCAATCAATTCTAATACCCATTTGAAAATCCAACTTAATTATGAGTTTATTGAGATGTTATTATGTGTGGTGGAATGTATTGAGTTTTATATAAAAAGCTGAGTAATTCTTAAGTACTCAAAAAGCACAGAGAATGGTGTTCTCTCCTATCACATTCATAGTGAGATCCACTCATTAAATTCATGGTGGGGTCTACCACAAATATGAGAGGAGGAAGTATAATTTCTTCGCACTCTAAGAGTATCTAAAAATTTTTCGTAAAAAACTAATGTGATAATCTCTTATTGAATAGTGTAAAACAAATGTTTTACCACTCTATCCTTATTAAATTCAGGCCCTTATTTAAATCTTAACACCTATACTTTCTCACCTCATAACTACTTCATCTTCCTAGTAGTCAACTAATCTCCATCAACGTTAGAAATTGAGCAAATCTCTCTGCGTCTCTCTCTCCTTCTTAATTACCATGTGGAAGACAATTGCTTTTTTTCTTTCCCATTATGATGGGGATTTGCTGTTGATTTTCTTAGACTTAATTAACTCTTTTAAAACAAAAGATATTATATTTATAGATTTACCCAACCTTTCATATTTTGATAGGACTGTTACCAAAACGTGTGAAACTCCTCCTCTACAACTATTCCCAATCCTCAATAAAATATGCAAACTCAACTCTCTATATTTATAAGATTTGCATTATCTCAATGATGCTTAGAAATTGCAATGAGGAAATTATAATTCCTAAGCATTTTTTTTTTTTTATCTCCATGGTCTTCTACTACTCCTCTCTCTAATTCTTGATTTATCTTTAACCTTATTCTTTGGTATGTTACTTGCTCTTAGCTCAAATATTTTTTGGATATATTTTCATTTTTTTTTCTCACATATTTCTTTTATGTATTAAGAATTTCTGGTTGACCGAGTATTTTGTGGCAAAAGATTGATTGTTTTGTTTTTATGAGCTTGAGAATGATTGTCATTATTTTGAGGTTAGTATCAAATTTTGATTGGTGTACATTGGATAATTATTCAATAGAGATTATTATTAGATGACATCTAGTATGGTTATTCAGTTTAATATTTGTACAAATTTTCCTCAAAAAAAATATTTGTACAATTTTAAGCACAAAAATAGTTTTGAAGGAATCAATTTATCAGTACAATTTTTTATATGTATTTATTACAGGATCTACCAAGTTTCTTATTATACCTCATTGATCTAAGCTTAGGAAGACTGGGAAGAGGGGAAAATTATTAAGTACTCTTGGAGTACTATAAATGTAAAGTCCCCTCTTTCACATTTTATCAGTACAATTTTTTATATGTATTTATTACAAGATCTGCAAAGTTTCTTATTATACCTCGTTGATCTAAGCTTAGGAAGACTGGGAAGAGGGGAAGATTGTTAAGTACTTCCGAAGTACTATAAATGCGTAGTCTCCCCTTTCACATGAATAGTGAGTCCCACCATGAATTTAATTAGTGGAACCCACCATTCATGTGAATGGAGGGAGTACGTATTTATGGTACTTCGGAAATACATAATAATTTCATGGGAAGAGGAGCTTGGTTCAAAAAATGATCACTCTAAATTACCATAAAGTCATATGTTGCTTATTGTCTTACCATAAAAGTTGTGTAAATTACCTTTACTTCTAATGCACACACATAAGACACACTCGTAAACACATACTTTAGCTTCAAGTTAGATATCAATTTCACTGTGTCATTGATTTTTTGTAATAATTAGTACGTAGAGTTTTTTTTTTTTGGTGTGCATGTGTTATGCATATTTATTTCCACATTTATAATCCGTAAACTAATACCTTTGTCTATCCATTTGAAAACTAAATTTGGAAGTATATAGTTTGGTATACAAGTGTTGCACAAAAAATAAAAGTAATAAATAAATAAAAGCGCTGGTATTATTTTTATGAGAATTGAAATGATTAATAGGGAAAATATTGAAATAGGTATAACCTTTTCATGATTCAACTAGGGATTGGTTAATAATTTTAAACAATAATTTTTTTTTTTGAGTAAACAATAATACTTATTATAACACACATGAAAATTATAATAGTGTTTTAAACTGAGTTTATAATACATTACATAACTAGAGTACAACAACAAAATGGTCTATTCTTTGTAGTTATAGATTGTGGTTATAAATAGCGAACACTAGGCACACACAATTCCAAACAAAAATAATAATAGTGTTTTAAACCATATTTATTATACATTACATTACCAGAATACAACAACAAAAGGGCTTAACCTTTGTTGTTGTAGACTAAGGTTATAAACAACGGACACTAGACACACACAACCAATGTAAGATAAACATCCCTATTTTTTTTAGAGTAAATAGTAATGCTTATTAGAACACGCACGAAAATAATAATTTTGAACAATAATATATAAATATTATTTATATTCTCCTTCCATCCCAGTTTGTTTGTCCTCTATTCTATTTTGAGATGTCCCAAAATATCGTCATATTTCTAAAAGTAAAAGTTATTAGTTTACTAATATTCCTATTATACCCCTACTTTATTTTTAAAATTATTTGAAGAAAAAACTAACAAATATTTTAAAAAAATAAATGTAATTGGAGCACCTTTTCGGTTGCCTCATTAAGAATAACTATTTAAAAAAAAAATCTGATAAATTTATTTAAGGGTACTTTTGTAAATTTATACATTTTTATAAGACAGATAAGACAATAAATGATGTTCCCTTAAAAAATTTGACTTTTCAAACAGAATAAATAAATTGGGATGAAGAAAGTATTTTATTATAAATCTATAAATTATTGTAAATATTTCTAATGATAGATCAAGAATATGTTACACATTTATTTTTAAAACCATGCAACGGACGGCTTATCACTAGTATAGTTAAAAGAATGCCAAAATGCAAAATTTATTCTCCAAGTTTCATTATTTTTCATTTCAATTTTCTAAATTTGCATTATGTCATTTCAATGTTCTAAATTTCAAACCTCCTCAATTCAGTATTCCGTTAACTCACCATCCATATTTAGGTTGTCAAATTTTATTTTACAGTGCATAGGACAGTGAATTTAAAAATAAAAAATAAAATAAAATAAAAGCCTTGGCCTTGTTTCTTAGGGAAGACAATAGGAGAGGAGCGCTGGCCCTAGCGCGATTCGTAAACACAAACCCAAGCCGCGTTGGGGTGTGCTCACTCTCAAGGTGAAGTCGAATAAATACTATTACTAGTACTAGTATTTCTGTGAAGGCTCCCACTCTTCCGCATATCTATCTCTATATCTACCTAATTCTCTCTTATGCTTGTAGCTTTTTAATTTGTATTTTTTACAAACAAACAGAGAATAGATAAAATAGTAGATAATGGATAGATATGGAAGGGGAATGATATCTTTCTTTTCTTTTTTCTTTTTTTGAAGTGGGAATGATATCTTTCTTACATGAGCTGGATTTAGGTAGACAATTATCTAATCCATAAATCAGACCCAGCAATGGCATGAAAAAAGAAAAAGTAGAAGTTCATATCAGCCTGCAAATATTTACATTCGTTTTCTTTAAAATATTTACAATTCCTATATTTCAAATTAATCAACATCGGTATCCATTAGGTAGGTAACATGATAAATTTAATTAAAATTGAAAGGAAAATATAAGTGAGAAATGTAAAAGGGGTAGGTAAGATCAAGAACCAATCCAATATGTATAAGCTTATGTTTATATTTCAAAGCTTATAAAATTTGTTTTATAACAAATATTTATTTTTTTTTTAAATTGTTTTAGAAGCCTATCAAAGCCAAGCCACAAATAATATGCACGTGTCTATAGTACACGTACCTATATAATAATAAAAAGAATTGTTTGAAGCTTCCCTTATCAAGTCAAACCCTTTGAATGATAGGAGATCAATTGATTCTCTAGTTTGGTCTGGAGCCAGATCTGGTTTCTTTTCAGTGAAGAGTGCCTATTTTCCTGTGTTCTTTGTGATGAAGAGGCAGAAACCACTTCTCATCTTTTCTGGAGCTGCTCTTTTGCGCAAGCTGTATGATATAAGGGTTCTGTTTGGAATTCCATAAAATTACCAACCCCAACTCAATTCATGGATGTTCTGGAAACAGATTCGAAAAAATTAAGAACTCCAGATTTTGACATACTCTGTGTTACGGCATGGATGATTTGGGAATGCGGGAATATATAAGCTGATTTTTGAAAACAAAATCTCAAGAGCTGGCAACTTAAGGTCACGAGCTTCCTTCTACACTCTGGCATTCATGGAAGCCAATAAGAAAAATGTCTTTGCTTCGACTTCAATGCCCATCGGATTCTACTTTCAAACTCAGTACTCAATGTGGCTATCTCTTAACCAAATCTACTCATGCAGTTGGTATAGGCTTGCTAATCCGAAACCACAAAGGAGAAGTTATGGCTGCTACTTGTGACCGAATTCGCAAAGCTTCAAATGCTCTGTGGACTGCTGCTGTTGTTACGAGGAAGGCTTTAACTTTTCTGTCAAAGCAATTATTTACTTGACATTTATGCTTGTGGATCTTCTCAATTCTGATAGAGTCTACCTTCTTGAGGTTGCATGATATTTGAAGACATTAATTTAATTTGTGAAAGTTTTTGTTCTTTTTCTTTTGTTAGCGTGCCTTTAAAATGAAATAGAGCTGCTCTAGCTCTTGCTACTGTTGCCAAAGAGAAAAGGAAACCTATTCTTGGTTTGAAGAATGCCCTTCTTTTCTTTTCTTAATTGTACACTGTTAATGTCTATAGTGTTATAGGCTTTAGGCCCAACTAGTTTACTTGTATAGCACACATTAGTTTACTTGTATAGCACACATTCTTGCACTACACTCTTACTTGTTCTACACTCATATTTACTTGTACTACACTCATATGCCTCCTATATAAAGGCATTCATGTATATTCTTTCAGTAAGAGAAATACAATACAGTCATTTAGTATTTCTAACATACACCATGTTATTTTATCAATAAAGTCTACGATCGATTCCTCAAAAAAAAAATGTGTATATATATGGGGCCTAATGAGTGGATTTAACTCATATTTCATAGACAAAAAATATTGAAAAGAAGCACTTGGAGAAGTTAAAAGGGCACAGGGGGAAACAGCTACTGATGAAGCATGTTGTGCCCATGCTGTCTAGGTGTAAATCCACATGCCATACCCCAATCTTTATCCAGGACGATCTGTCTCAACTAGAATGGATTTTCACAATATGAATTACATACAACAAAGAAAGTCATTCACATAATTTAGCTTTCCGTCAACATATTCTAGAGACTGAACGTGGAAGAAAGAATTGAAATTTTAAAGATAATCCTTACAAGATGTCATCTTTCTATGGAACACTGACAAGGTGTATTACTTATTGAAACATTCTATGAGCATTGACAAGATGTATTACTTATTGAAAGATGCGAATGCCTTTTCCTATGTTATACAAATAATTAGGGATCTAGGACATGACAAATTCGATATAATCACCATTTCAACCCATAATTGAAACTAGACTCTTCTCATAAACAATAATCTGTGAAGCTCTGAACAAGCTTGAAAGCCCTCTAACTCGAAGATTCTTAATTTTTTGAGCACTCAAGTTATACCAGACTACTTCTCCATTGTCCTCCACCATAAGAATCTTGTCACCTAAAAGAAGAATCTGGAACTCGAAACCGGCTATATTCGGAATTCCTGAAAAAGGTCCTTTATCGTATTGTTTGGTCCAAGACTCCTTAATGCCATATTCACGCATCACCCAAGATCCCACTATTTCCTCGCTTTTCTTTGGCTCTTCTAAAAACGGCGATTCCAGAATGATTCCTCTAGAATCAAAATCATCATCAGCTGCATCATCATCAAGATTAGGATGCAAGAACAGCACAGGCTTATCGGCCTCACAGTCTACGCCAGACGCGAAAATACTCCAATTCTTTTGAGACAAATGCTGGTGTTTCGAATGGGCCAAAATGGGAAATTAGCATTTATTTTCAAACATTATAGTTAGTAGGCACCGTTTTGAAACTATATTTTTTACTAGCATCTCAATTTTCAAAAAGTCGATTTTGAGTTATAAATCGACTCCTTGAGTGTCGATTTTTATGGTCTGATTTGGCCTGATGTGGCAGTTTTTTCACGTGGCTGTCACTTGGAAATCGAGTCTTAGAGACTCGATTTACACTCTTTACATAAGATGTTTTGCTAATTTCCTTTGCCTCCTGCTCTCTTTTTTCTTTTTCTTTTTTCCTTTTTCACCTTTCTCCCCCCTCTCTCCGCTCTCACTTGATCTGCAATCCTTCTTTTTTTCTTTTTTTTAATTTCTGGGTTTGATGGATCCAGGCCTCGCACCCAGGTTGCGCGACGGCCTGGGTCACACGACGCGACGGCCTGGGTCGCGCAACGCAGGCCTCGCGCCTTGGTTGCGCGAAGCCTTGGGTCGCGCGACCCAGGCCTCGCGCCCAGGTCGTGCGACGGCCTGGGTCGCGTGACCCAGGCCGCCGCCGCCGCCACCTTGGTTTTGCTCGCCGTGGTTTTGCTTACGTTCAATATTTTTTTGGTATTTTTGGACTTGTACATGAGAGGGTTGGATTTAATTTCTTTTTGGCTTATAAATCGAGTCTCTAAGACTCGATTTCCAAGTGGCAGCCACGTGGAAAAACTGCCACATCAGACCAAATCAGGCCATGAAAATCGACACTCAAAGAGTCGATTTATAGCCCAAAATCAACTTTTTGAAAATCGAGATGCTAGTAAAAAATATAATTTCAAAATGGTGCCTACTAACTATATTGTTAAGAAATTGAGGCTAATTGCCCATTTTGGCCATAAAACATGGGTTTTGGAAAAGGGTAGACCCATGACTTGTTTACGCAACTGAATCGCTTTAAAGATTTCGCTGGAAGCCTTGAAAGGATGTCCTCCACCATTTCCTGAGGTAGATCAGATCTTCCCATCTTTATATTGATTTGAATGAATTGGTGGATTTGGTGATAAGTGATGACTGATTAGAGAGGCTGAATTCTAATTCATTTCAATTGATCTTCAGATGGGCTTTTAAATATTAGCCAATCCGGTGGGTCGGTGATACTGACATACAAAGAGCCTCCACACTTGTCGATGCTAAATGCTTCTCTCTTAAGTCTTAAATCAAGTTCTTATCCAAAAATTAAAAGGATTTTTTTTTTTTTTTAATTTTCATTGAACTAACGGTATAAATTTACATTGCCCATACAAGAAATGTGTAAAGTGTACATTTTTAATATTTCATGTTCTAACTTACAATTTAAATTAAGAATTTTCCATATATATATATAAGTTAAGAAATTTCTTTAAAAGGAAATTCAACTTCTTTTTTTTTCTTTAGAGTTTAGACAGATTTAAATCCTCTAGATTTCTTAGGGTATTTTACCAAATAGATTTTCTCAAATTTTAATCATTCTTTAATGATTGAATGGTTTAGATTTTGTCATATCAACATTTCACTAACAATAATCTTAATTGTTTTGTTTGCAATGTTATTTTATTAATTTAAGAGTATTATTAGTGGAATACTAATATAGCAAAATCTAAACTCTTAAATCATAAAAGAATGGTTAGGATTTAAAAAAAAAAAAAAAAAAAATCTATATGTAAGGTACTCTAGGAAATCTAGAAAATTTAAATCCAGTTTGAATTAATGAAAAAGACGATATTTAAAGATTCAAGAAATTCAAATCTGCAACGATTTCTTTTCATAATTAAAAAAAATGTACTGTAACTTTCTTTTAAGAAGAATAAAAAAATGGTAACTTCATCTTACAATTTTAAACCTAAACTAGCCTCATTACACGTGCTCCACACGTGCGATGAGGCTCTTTTTTGTTTTTTGTTTTTGAGTTTAATGTAATTTTTCAATTTGAATTTATCTTCTTCTTTTTTTCTTTTCTTTTTTTAGAAAGAAGACAGCATACTGCTATTATTGATTGATCAAAATATGGATGTTAGCATCTATAAAACCGTCAATATCCGACGGAACAGACTCCATCCAAGCAGAAAAAGGAAAAGATAACCTTGCTCTTTAGGCCAAAGCATGTGCTACCGCATTGCTTTGCCTTACAATATGAGCGAAAGAAAAACTCCGCATGGAGCTTACATGAAATAAAATATCTTTAAACAGGTGTCCAAACGATGAGAAGTGCATACCACCTTCCAGCAGCCCTTTGATAACAATTTCGGAGTCACCTTCAAAGTGGGACTGTTGTAACCCAATTTCCTTTGCAAAGATCACTGCACGCCTTGCTGCCAACAACTCCAAACATTCCACAGAATGTGGTTTAATTATTTTTTCCAACATTGCCGCCACCACTAAACCTCTTGGATCATGCACCACCACACCCACTCTCGCTTCAGCACATTCATTGAACATGGCGCCATCAAAATTGACTTTGTAATCACCTAGGTTTGGAGGTATCCACCTGCGTCGCCTCACCATCTTAGTTCTGACTGGTGGTTCATGACAGGAATGGTACAATTGCAAAAAATTGCACACAGCTTCACTAATGCCGCTGAGAGGTAGAGTTTTGTCATTCACTCTTGTCTTGTTTCTTTGTGTCCATTTAAACCAAGTTGTTGTAGCATATACTTCTCGCACTCTCGGCTTTGACAGAACCTTTGCCACTAAGTCTTGAAAAGATCCTTGAGCTACCTTAAATTTGTTCACCCAGTTAAAGTCACGGTCCCACACCTGTTTGACAACCTCACAACCCCACAATGCATGGAATTTATCCTCATCAGCTCGTCCACACAGATGGCAAACTAAATCAGTCATAATTTTCCCCTTCACCAAATTGAGCTTTGTTGGCAAACTATTTGTACAAGCCTTCCAAAGGAAATGCTTGACTTTCCCTGGTACCTCCAGCTTCCAAAGCTTTGTCCAAAATCCAACAACCAACCCCGTGTTAGAACTTGATGCCTCTTCTCTCCTTGCTTCATCACATAATGCATGGTACCCAGACTTCACCGAATAAATGCCATTCCTTTCAAGGGCCCAGTACATAACATCAGCTTGTGGAAAATCAACCAAAGGCATTGCCTTAATCCATGCTGCATCAAAAGGCAACAAGCAAGAGTTAATCACTTGATTATCCCAACCTCCCATTCTAGTATCCATCAAGTCAGCCACTTTCATATTTTGATCCACCCTTGGAACCAAAGCCAACACTCTCCCACTCAAGACATCAGGCAGCCACTTATCTTTGAAAACACTTATAGACCTACCATCCCCCACTCTCCACTTTGCACCCCATGGAAATTACTCTTTTAGACTTCAAAATGCTTTTCCAAGCGAACAACCCCCCTGAATATTTAGCATCAAAGATAGTGCCATATGGGAAGTATTTTGACTTAAACACACGATGAAATAACGAATTTTGATCATGAATAAGTTTCCATACCTATTTTGCCAACATAATATTATTGAACTTTGCTAGCTCCTTGAAACCCAACCCTTCTTCTTTCTTTGGTTTACAAAGTATTTCTCATTTTTTCCAGTGAATTTTCCTTCTATCTCCCCTTTGTCTCCACCAAGATTTTTGGATAAACATCTCAATGTCCCTACATACCCCCACTGGAAGCTTGAAACACCCCATTGCAAATGTAGGTATGGCTTGAACCACCGCTTTGAATTTACTATACTACTATTTAAGAGGTTTTCTATATTTGGAACAGATTTTTTTTTAATTCCAAAATACCCCTATCTTCTTAGGTTCAAGTAGAGACACAACTAAAAGACAACCAAGTAAAAATATATCTTTAACTCTCACTAAAACATTGCTTACAAAAATAGGACCACTATCTTAGTTAAACATTTTCAATTTTTTTTAACTGAGTCCAACTACCCCACTTTGGTTATGTTTGGTAATAATTTTTATTTTCTATTTTCAAAAACTTGTTTTTGGGAATATAAAGAAAAAATATTTTTTTTTTGTATTTTTTAAATAAAAAACATGTTTGGTTAGTTGAAATTAAAAAGATAGTTTTTGGAAGAAAAAAAAAAAGCAAATACTAAAATATGTTGTTACTAGAATTTGAACTTTAATTCTAACTTATTGAAAATGATAGATTTATTAAATTAAATGTATGTTTTCATAGACTTTTGAAAATTAGAAATTGAAAATAGCATTTTGCATGCTTTCAGTTTTCTTTACAAATTGAGTTTTGAGAATAGTTTTTGTTTTCTATTCATTTTAGATTGCAAACAAGTTTTTTAGTCTCAAAAATAAAATAAAAAATTGTTTTTGGAAACAGAAGATAAGGGGAAAAAACAGTTACCAAATATACCTTTATTGTCTCATTCGTTCTACTTGGACCTTGGTTGGGATCCCACCAAACATCAAATTGAGACAAAGAGTAAGGCCAAGGCCAAGCCTAGGACAAAGAAATCTCTTAGTGTCCGTTTCATCAGAGGTCAAGTCTACGATTCTTAGAATGGTAAAAGTTATCACCAGATTTAGTACTTTACTCTTTCGCATTCTTCTTCGAAACCCAACAAAGAAATCAATTTTCTTTTCTTTGTTTGCTTCTTCTTTTTTCAAATTTTTAAATATTTGATGTAGGTTTAGAGACACTGGTTCAATGCTTCTTTTTTAAAATATTTTTAAATGTGAGAGCCTAATGTAATAAGTTGAATTTCAGCCCAACAAAAATAAATTATGGGTCTGTTTGGATAACGTTTATCGCTAAAAATTAAAAATACTGTAGCAAAATAATTTTTAAATATGTGAATAGTATTGTGGGAATCAATTTTAATAAAAAATTTTAAATATGTGAATAGCGCGTTTGCGTCTCCACAATGCACAGGACTCCCTGTAGGGACGCAAACGCGCTATCCAAACGTGCACTAAGTGTGAGTTTGGGAAGCGCGTTTTGTACGTTTTTCAGCTCACACATTTTTTAGTAGGTCTCGTGCACTGTTCACGGGAGCCACAAATTTTTTTTTTCAGCAAAATTTTCTTTAAAATTAGGTCTCATGACATTATTCACACATTTAAAAATTACTTTACTACAATGTATTTAGTTTTTAGCAACAAGTAGTTTCTAAATAAACTCTAAGGGTCCGTTCGGTATACTATCTTAAATACACTTTTTAAATTTTTAAACAATATTACACGTATTATTTTTATAAACTTTTTCATACCACCCATATTTAAAAAAAAAAAAAAGTGAAAACTGTTGTCGCCAAAAAAAAAAATTTTCAAAAAGTAAAAATACCCGCTCTCTGAAAGAAGGCAAAAAGCACTCATTCGGGAAAAAGGAGAAAATACGGTATCAGCTAATAGCATGGACGACGTTGATCGATTGTTCGAGTGCTTCAAGTGCGGCGTCTCTCCTCCCCGTAAGCTCTCTCTCTCTCTCTCTCTCTCCCTCTCTCTCTGAGAAAACATAACAAATTTACACATTTATCGTTTTCCTACACTTTCTCGCCAACCAAACAGTGCGTTAAGTTAGTTTTATTTTGTTGTTTTCTATGTTTACTTACAATGTTAGATTAGGGGGTTTGATCTATATTTATCTCACAAAATTGAGTGTATATCATTTGATTACTTACAAGTTACAAGGATCTTAATTATCTGATTTCAAGAATGATTGTAATTTATAAGATTTAAGAACGATTGTAATTTCTGAGTCACACTGTGGCTTCAATGCTAGGGTTTGGGGAAATTATTATGTTTCTAAGGTTTAGGGTTGAAGGACATTGATTTTAATTAGCGGTGATAAAGTTCATTATGTTGGATTTCTCTATGTTGGTGTCAATTGGGCATTATATATGTGTGCGTCCGCGCTCGCACGTGTGTATTTATTTATGTATGTACATAGGACATTCGTATTAGCATGTTATGATTAGCCATACGCACTGAATTTAGTTGGTTGATATGTATTGGTAATTTGATTTACATAAGTTGGGAATGAAAGAGGGTTGTAGTTACCGGAAGCACTCAAATTTTGTGTACAGTCCTTGCTGCATTTGGAATTTTCACGGCTGTGTTGTCTTAATGCATGCTAGTGTTTGAGCCTTACAATTTTTTATAAAATTCAATGTCCTTGGTCCATTTGGATTGACAGAGAGGAAGTGGAGTGGAGGGGAGCAGAGCAGAGTTGGCCAGAAATTAGCCTATTTTCTGCCAATTTTACTCTACTCTCCTCCACTCCCACTCAATCCAAATGGGCCCTCAGGGATTTTAGTTTCTGCAATTTCATGGCAATTATTTCCTTGTATGACTCGTTCTCATGATTGTGAGAAATTTGTTGGTACTTCTGTTTCAGAATCTGCTTTTAGAGAAAGAAAAAGAAAAAAGAACAAATTGAAGCATGGGAGTTCAACACAAGAGGTCTCTACATCTCCTGGCATTCCATCTTCAGGATCAGCTGGACAAAGACCCAAAAAAGCAAAAGATGTGCAACTCTCCATTGAGAAAGTATATACTATGCATTGCTTTCATTTCATGCTTTAATGGTGAATGCTGAAAGTGCTGTCCTTTTGTACTGGTTTGTTGAAAACTAATGCTCTGATGTTTGTTCAACTGCTCAGATCACTAAATTATGTATATATTTTTTATTGCTTCAGTTTGATACAGCAACAGTTAAAGCCAACAAAAATTATCCTGGGAAGCAGTTTTCTCCCATTGTATTCTATGGGTCTCCAAATGGTGTGCCCCCAAAGAGACCATCCAGTTTGTTGCAATTATTACATCAAATTCGTGTTGATCTGAGCGAACAAAATAAATTGAGCGTGAGGTATTTGTGCGATCCTATTCTTCCCTTCAATTGGTGCCTTTTTTATACTATAATTTTTAGTTTCTTACCCTATGACTTGACCCTGGTCCTTTGTTTTTAAGGAAGGAAATATGGGCTACATTTCCTAGGCAGGATGAAGCAATGAAGTTTGCCAAAGGGCACATGCATGTTCGGGTTTTTAGTTATCAAGATCACTTTTCTGGACAACGAAGGTTCCTTGTCTCAACATATAAGGAGTTCTGGCAAAGGTTGTCTTCACTATTTTCGTTTCCTCCCATAATTATTTGCACCTAGTAACTATTTGAGATTCTTTCCTTCTCATAGTGTTTCTACTGCTATGTTGCTCAATTTCAGGTACAAAAATATGGATTCCAAATTCCGTCATCATTATGAAGTGATTCAGGAGGTAACAACCCTATGAGAAATAGTGTGAGGCTTTACTTATCAAAAAAAAAAGTGTGAGAATTTGTAACTATTCTGTCATGTCCAAAAGTTTGTAACTATTCTTCTTCCAGGGTTTACCATGCCACCTTTACTTTGATTTAGAATTCAGTAAGAGAGTGAATGCAGAAAACAATGGAGATGAAATGGTTGATCTCCTGATATCAGTCATTTTTGAAGCCTTACTTGATAAATACTCCATTCAAGGAAACCTGGAATGGATAGTAGAGCTCGATTCCTCCACTGACGGTATGTTTGTCTAGCACATGCTAAAGTCCCTAATTGTCTTTGTGTGATGTCCTCCATTGATGTAGATTATGAAATTTAGTCAGCAACATTATAATGTACAATTTAATCTGATTAATTTTGATCGATACAATTTCTAAATCGCTCACAAAATAGTTATCCTTTCTTCTTCGTCATTTCTATGCATGATGAGTTGTAGCCAGCAACTCTAAATCAAGCTCTCATTCTGGATTAAGATATAAATTTGGGTTGAGTTCTGAATTATTTGTTTTCATTTTAATTGGAATATGATGAGAACAATACTTTAGGTCTAATTGGAATCATTTAATTAATAAAGATATGGTAGAATATAAATTTTGACTAAATTTTGCATTGTTGGTCTATTCTTGTCCTTGACAAAGCCAATATATGCCATATGTTTTGCAAGAATATTTTGTGAGTGCTAATATTGTTTTTCTTTTTCTGAACAACAGTCACAGTTCTTTTTATTCATGATTTGTTTATGTGAGGAAATTTTGCTGTTGAACATCAATACTCTTTATAAGTTGGATGCATTTCTATCTTGAAAGTCTTAGAGCGTGTTTCCTTTTTTATTGAACCAGTATCAACCATGGAAGAGACTTGAAATTGACATTAAACTACTGAATAAGTTGCAGGTGTAGATCCTAGTGGTTACCCACGATGTTAAAACATTTCCCTTACATCTAGGGTGTTAAAAACAACATTTTCTTTTCCCCTACATCTGGGGTGTTAAAAGCAACATTTTCTTTTCCCCTACATATAAAGTTTTAAAAATTGGTAGTATTCAGCCTGTGATTTCTTCCTCTCCCGTTATAATTATTAATCTGTTTACTGCATCAAGTTTTAAGTTGTAGAAGAACCAAACAAACACGTCCATATGTTTTTGGAGTTAGCATATATTAAGCAAAAACTGAATGGCTTGGGCCACCAGGTTTCTAGTCCATTCCTTGCCCTGTGCATGTGTGTTCATCTGTGTGTGTGAGAGAGAGAGAGAGAGCAATTTTCCAAGGAAAAGTTATAGTTGTATGGTCAATGTGTCTCATATTGGTCTTTGAATATTTATAAGATGTAAAGTCTTCTGTATTGCATTTAATTTATCATGAACTTTGTAGATGATAGTTGAGATTCTTGTGTGCAGAAAAGTTCTCTCGCCATTTAATTATTCGCATACCAAAGACTGCTTTCAAGGACAACTCACATGCAGGTGCATTTGTTGCTGAGGTACGCCTCCATGAGAAGCATATTAACGTTTTATCTAACAGTGATTAAGATGCATTGTTTTTGTCGCTAATTAAATATGAAGTTAAGTATATATTCTTGTTAAAATTATAAATTTTCATTGCATCTTCCGATATTAACTGATAATTCCAATTAACCTAGGAAATATAAAGTTAATATATAATTTAGTTATGATGTCTTTATCATGAAGTCTCTTTTTTGACTTTTTTTTTTGAATCATGAGTTATATAACACTCCAGCTCCACCCATATATGGGTGGGTGGGTGGAGAGTTACATATCCCTGTGATACAAAATACCACCACCTCTTTTTTGTTAGCCTGCTAGAATAGAATTTGCTTCAGTTACTAGAATCTTTTGTTCTCTTTTTGTAGAAATATCATTTCTTGTCACTATATGATGACATATTATCAGATATGCTCTCGGATTCTAAGTGCAAGGAGGAGTGATGAAAGATTTGAGAAATTTTTTGTGAGGAAAGATTCAACGTCCACCGAACCATCAAGCCAACTTTTCGTGGACACTGCTGTCTATTCTAGAAATCGTTGCTTTCGTTTAGCTCTATCATCAAAGGCAGGGAAGAATTCTGTGCTTTTACCTATGGGGCGATTCAAATGTAAGGACATGGTATGATATCTTCTTACTGAACAATTTTTTAATGTATAATCTCAAAGTAAGCAATATTATTCTCTCATTGCATTATTTTTTATATTATTATTATTATTATTATTATTATTATTACTATTGTTGTTGTTTTTATATATATAAAGCAATGCAGGAGCTATTCAGATGCTTCCTCTCATTAACAATGGTGCTCTTTACATTAGCTTTCCTCTAAGAAACAAGTTTGATGACTGTGCATATGAGCGGCATCTAGTTTTAGATTTTCAGCCTCATCTGTGGCACCATGCTATTAAGCACTCCTATGGTACTCAAAGAGGAAAACAAAGGTTTCTCTTTGATGGCTTGGCTTCATTAATTTTATGTAGGTTGAGGTTTGTTTGTGACTAGTAAGCAAGATAGGTTTAGTACTTATATCACTCATAGTAGTATATGTCAAAAATTTATCTGTGCTTATTCCTTTAAATTTTAAAATATCATGTGCTGTTGCTAAGTTTCATTGCTATGAAGATTAGGACGAACACTTGATGTTTAGGATCATGCATCACCAAGTGAATCCTTACAATAATATCCATCATTATAATAAACATGTAAAGGTGAAACCTGTCTTTTGAGTGGTTTTTTGGCATGCCATATTCATTGACTGTTAGCGTGTGGTAATTAAACTTTTATGTCATGAAAGAACAGTGTGAGGAAGAGATGTTCATGGCATCCTTGATTTGCAATATGGATGCTGATTGCGAGAAGCTTCTAGTCTGCAAAATGGAGTTGGATTGTGTCAAAACCCTGCTCTTTGATACTGAGGTAGTTTTGGACTCTGCATCTTTCATTGTCAAAATACACTAGAATATTAGATATGTCTCATGATGCCTTAAGGTTTTATTTATTTATTTATTTTTATTTTATTTCTAATGCATGGGTTTACATGTCTGAATCTACCGTGAAGATGAAGCATAAACCATCTTTGGTTTGTGAAGTAGGTTGTGGCCTGAACATTCTGTATTGAAAATTGATCTATTTTACAACTGGAATTCCTTCTTTCTGCAGGAGAATCATAATATTGGAAATTATCACAGTGCCCCTCAAGAATTTGCATTGAGTGCTTGCACAAGTGATCTTACAACAACGTACTTCCTGGGGAAGTCACCATTTCCAGCTCTAGACAAATTTGTAGAATTCATTGCCTCCATCGGCAATGTCTCAGGTGCTACTGCTGCTTTAATACTATACTTTCAAGTTTCAATGAAGTAAAAGAACTTGATTTTTATTTTAATATTTGGAATGTTATTTGCCTTGCTTAAAGCTTGATTGGGTCAGGAACTTTTTTAATGAGTTTATACATGGCTTTGACATGATTCTCATTCAATATGATATATTTTTAGACTTGGGTTTGCTTGAGATATCTGTCTGCACAAGTAATAGTACTGAGCTTCTGTCTATCTCATCTCTCACTAATTTCACTCCTGCAGTCACTGACATTCAAGTAGTTTATTATTTTCTATTTTAATTATAGTTTTGTGTATTATCAGCTTCATATAAGGAATGAGGTTTTTTATCTAAAAATAAAAAAGAAAGAACAAAGAATGAGGATAAATTGATTTAGCTTTTAATTGGTCTATCCTTTGATTGATTGGAAGAATATTAATGTATTAAAACTTCTTTTTTCCCTGTTTTTTGCCTTCACAACTCAGTGGCAAAACAATGTATGTACATAATGCTGCCTTCTATATTTTGTTTATCAACTTGTTGATATTGTGATGTAATTGTAGGAAAAATACAGAGCTGGTTTTTGTTCTCGGAATATGGACTGATGGTCTACAGCATGTCAAGAAATAGATACTGTGAGCGAATTGGTAGACAGCATAAAAGCAATCATGGTAAATTTAAAAAAAAAAAATTTAATTTCTGCATCTGCTACCTATCATTAAACTGTCCTTACTCTTTGTCCTTTCTTCTCAATTGATTCTTGGCCTATTTATATCACTTTTTTTTTAAGACCCCTTTTATATCCATACTTGACTTGGATCCACATCCCATCAAAGCTCTTGTTCTTTTGGTCATACTTATTAGTATCTGCTTGCCAGAAGAATACCTTTATTTTTTATTATTATTTTTTTTTATGACGTAGAACCTCACCTAGGCAAGGCCCTCTGGACCCACCCCATGGATATACGACTCCACCCATCAAAATACTTGAATTTTTATTTATTTATTTTTGCAGTAAACGAATGTTGTTCCTTTTTTTTTTTTTTTCAATCTTATAGCTAATGTTTGAGGCATAGATACTAATGTGCATCAATGTTTTTTTGGTTCAGTGATGTACATTGTTGACTTAAGAAGGGCTGTTTATTATCAGAAATGTCATGATCCTGACTGCAGAGGTGCATAAGAGTATTTTCCTTAAAAGTTATCAACTTCAATATCCTCTTAATGCATGATTGATCATTTAACAAAGGATGTTGATGGCTTCAGGTTACCGATCTCCTTTACGACCAATCCCGATTGATATCATTCCTGATCCTTTGGTTTTCTTTGATTCTGATCAGACAATTAATCATGGTGTGTCAAGAGTTAATAACCTCAACTATCAATTTGTTGATAGTTATGAGGAACATGCTTTGCTTTACAATGATGAAAACATTACAGACAACTGCAGTAAAGATTCTTGGTGGGTTGAAGCCATAAGAGTTGCAGATGATATTGAAAATAAGAAAAATACAGTAGAGCTTAGCAACATGGTTAGTATATTTATGATGCTTATACATATTAGATTTGTTGCCCTTTCCTATTGCCATCTTCCATGTCAAAACAGCTATAGGATGAGTTTTTCTTTTTTAGTTTACTATGGTGGTAGAACCTCTTACCCCACCCATTGCTATGCCTGTAGTATGTTAATGAGTTTTGATTAAACTGACGCTCTTCTCATAAGAATAGGATGGAGGGTGACCTATGTTCAAAATGCACGATCACAAGTGATTATGTTACTTAGCAATAAACAAAGAAAAAGAAAAAAGAAAAAAAAAAGGGTCAAACCATTTAAGCATGAGATAAATGAAAATGATGAATTAAAAAATGTGCTTAGTGTTAGAAGTTCAAGGAAATAACTTCCATTCCCACCCCTTCCTGTCTTCCCCTTACCCAAAACTAGGAGCTTCATTTTTAAATTTAGTTAATAGTGAGTGCAGGTTTTTGTATGGGCTGGATGTGCATGTTTTGAGAAACAGATGGTTTAATCAAGGCAAAATTATTGGTGCATCGTGCATATCCCCATTCAACAGCATCAATGCAGTGTTTTTTGAATTTGTGGTTTGAAGTGCATATTTTTCTCATCCAATAACCAGACCATTGAATAGTAAATGCGATAGGATGGTAGGACCTTGAAATTGTCAGAAATACAACTGACACAAAGCATAATGCATCTTCAAGCTTGCAAGAATTTGAACTGTTGAACCCATGCAATCTTCACTTTTTTTCTCTTTTAACCTTATCAATTTTCCTTTTTGCCAGGAGGAGAGAATTAATGATGAAGATGAGGAATGGTGGATAGCTGTAGAAAGTACTGCATCCCAGGCCGAATAAAACCATTTCAACTGCGCGGGTTAGGGCAGTTGGTTGATAAACATTCTGGCCATGTATACCAATGCAGATGCATTCTCTCTTGAACAAAGATTTTAGCGACTTCTGGCAACTCAACTAGGACAAGTGCTGCATTACTATTTAAACTGCAAGCCACGTTGGTATTCTACTATCTTGTGATCTTACATGGAAGAATCGGTTTGTAGATCATTTCACTTGTGGAATCTGATTGTTATGGGGAAAAGCAAAAATGTAATCCACATATGGAAATTCCATTGGTTCTCGCAAAATGATTGTATATATGTATTTCTGGAAGAATTAAAAAATAAATAAAAATAAAAATAAAAACTTTTACAACTTGCTCTGAGAGCAAAATGTTATCTTTAAACATTTGTTTAGCTAACATTCTTATACTTTTTAGATCAGATTGCAGAAACTTTAATACATAAGAAGGCAAGCTTATGGCAAATGGAGTCTTTGATGCCCCAAGTTAGAAGGTTAGTTATGCAGTTGATAATGAAGATTCTCCAGCAAAGTTAGATCGCACTCACAGCTAATCAAAGGACCATGCTCAAGTCCAAAAATGGCTAAGTGACCCCATTCCCCCTCTCTCTTACATCTCTATCGTCAGGTTCCATATGAAATACCTACCCCCCCTTCCCCCAGGGAAATACATGTCTTTTAGCTTTATCTTTCCTCTTGGGTAAGCTTAAGGATACAGGTTTAAACAATATCTTGTTTTTAAATTTTGGTATATAATTTGCTAATTAATCAATGGATGCTTTCTTTAATTCTTTTTAAAAATTTTTTTTTCCCAATGAAATTAGATTTTACTTCTGGTTTATGACTTGTAACCCACCTAAAAATGAGCATTTTACAAAAGATCATCTCCATTCACACCCAACATTAATTGAGGCTTGCTAACCACTATTAGTATTTAATACATGACAAAACCTTCACACCTTCAACCATGGGAAGGCACCAACAAGGCTCCTTTAGGAGATTGAGATCAGATGCAATACTTAGGATGGTTGTGATTGAAAGTTGAAAAATGTAACTTTCAATTTGAGCCATTAAATACAGAAAGTTGAAAAATAGTTAAAAAGTTTAAAAAGTTAAAGTTAAAAGTTAAGAATGGTAAAAATTTATGTGAGAGGGACAAAAGTAATTGCACATGATGCAATACCTATTGCATTGGATCCAAATCCCCCCTTTAGGCATCATGAGGGATGACATGTTGTCATTCAAGACCGAGCACCTACCTCCATTAGAGAACCCTTACACCAGAATATATATATATATATATATATATGTATGTATGTATGTATGTATGTATGCATGTGTACCTTATGATCCCAAAACTATGCCATTTTCCCTTTATCTTACTCAACAAATTAACTAACTAACTTGACTGTTGGAGTGCATTTGATCAGAGTAGATCAATTTCTTCTTGCAAATTTCTAAGTGGTGAATTCTCATATGTTCAATTTTCGTACTTGTTAATTTCTTTTTTCTTTTCCTTTTCTTTTTTGAGAATCTCGTACTTGTTAATTTGGAATCTCTGTTGTGGTCCTATTTTCCATTCCACCCACCTACCAAAGTCATTAAAAACGAAAAAGAAAAGTAAAGACCACAAACATTTTAAATTCTATAGTTTAAGGGTGGTTGCAAATTAAAATTTAAACTTTTAGAATCTTCAAGTAATAAAATATTATACTCTTATAGAAATGTTTAATTCTTTTTTTTTTTTGGTTGCTAAGCTTTAGAAATGTTTAATTCAAACCAAATTCCCATTTACCATGAGTCCATGGCATCATTATTCCATTAACAGCTTCATATGTAACGAATTTATTATTTGAAATGAATTGTATTTAAAAATGTGGGTTTAATTTGAAACTTCTGAAAATATAAGTTTAATTTGAAACCAATTCTAAAGTCTTTATTTTTATCTTTTGAGAACGAACCAATTCTAAAATATAAAGTCTAAGAGTCCGTTTGGTTGGGAGGATGGAAAAGTGAGAGGATAGAAAATAGAGGGAGGATGGAAAAGTGAGAGGATAGAACTAGTTATCCTATTGTGTTTAGTTAAGAGGGTGGAAAAGTAGAAAGGTGAAAAACTTTTTGATTTGGTTGAAAATAAAGTTTGTATAAATTTACTATCATGTTCCTCTTAAATTAAAGAGAAAGTAATACATTATACTTAAAAAAAAATTATGTATAGATAAAGATGGACATTTCAAAAAAATAGCATAAGAAATCATTAAAAGTGTTTTCTTAAAAAATAATAAAAATAAAAATTAAGAGAAAAAAAAAGAAAAAAAAAGAAAGAAAGGAAGAACCCACCTGACCAAACAAAAGAAAGAAAAAAAGCAAAAAAATAATAAACAACCAACGTTACGTTGAAAAGTCAAAATAGGAAAAAAAAATAAAAACCCAACGCCACAGTTAAAAAGTCAAAAGAAACAAAAGAAAGGGATAGAAACGTGATCTTAAAAAAAAAAAAAAAAAATCAGAAAAGTGAGGATAATTTTGTCAAAATTTTTTTTTTTCACTTTTCACTCTAATTTTCTCTCTAATTTAGAGAGATTTTATTTTGAAAAAAGAAGAGAGAAAACTTATAGGTCCCACCACTTTTCTCTCTTCCTTTCTTTTTCAACAAAATAATAAAAAATATCATTTTTTACCTTATTTTTCTCTCTTTATTTTCCACACACACCTAAGTCTAAAATATAATTTATATTTTTTCCCCTCCTCGGTAAAAGATTACGAGGGTTTTGTTTTATAATATATAAATGTTTATATAAAACTCTCAAGGCGAACGACTCTCGGTCTGTCAAAATTTTATCCTTTTGTATTTTTCCGACCTCTCTACGTGACAATACAGACAACCTAGTCTTCGTCTTCGTCTCCCTCATTAAGTTCCTCCTCTATTATCACCCAAACCAAAACCTCCCCACCTCTCATCAATGGCTTCCATACCCGATCCACTCAACAATGAAAATCCCAACAAAAACGATACAAATCCCAATAACATGAACACCATTCCCATCTTCATCTCCAATGAGTCTTTGCACGCCATCCTGTCTCACCAGACTCTAATAGATCACTTGCAATCATCTCTCCCTGCAGCCTCGTCCACCCTCCAAACCCCGATTCGCCAAAGCTACTCCGTTTCACAATCCTCCTCTCTCCTTCTCATGCCTTCTTGGTCCTCATCCCCTTCTCTCCCCTACGTAGGTGTGAAGCTCGTCACCTATTTCCCTCAAAACTCCACGCTGAACTTGCCGGGAGTGCATGCAAGCTACGTGCTCTTCAGCTCTGTAACGGGGCAAACTTTGGCTTCTATGGATGGCACTGTGCTGACCCTTTATAGAACCTCATGTGTCTCTGGCTTAGCCTCGAAGATTTTGGCTAGAAATGACAGTGAAACGCTTGTGATGATTGGTGCTGGTGCTCTGGCACCCCATTTGATCAAAGCACATCTTTCGGCGAGACCCAGTTTGAGAAGAGTGATAATTTGGAACAGAACAATAGAAAAGGCAAGAAAATTGGCCGAGGAAATGAGAGAAAATGCTGAGTTTGATGGGGTGTGTTTTGAGAGTAATGAGTGTTTGGAGGAAATTGTTGGATTGGGAGATATTGTGAGCTGTGCAACGAATTCGGAAACACCAGTTGTGAAGGGCGAGAGGTTGAAGGCAGGGGCGCATTTGGATTTGGTTGGGTCCTTCAAGCACTCGATGAGGGAGTGTGATGACGAAGCTATTAGGAGAGGAAGAGTGTTTGTGGATAATGAGGCTGCATTGGTGGAAGCTGGAGAATTGGTGGGTGCTTTTGAGAGAAGGGTAATCGAAAAGGGAGATATTGGAGGAAATTTGGTAGAGTTGATTAAAGGAGAAAAGGTTGGCAGAAGAAGTTCAGATGAGATAACGGTATTCAAGTCTGTTGGCTCTGCAATTGTTGACATCCTTGCAGCACAATTGGTTTATGAAACTTATGTTGGAAAGCAGTAACTTGTCAATTTGTTTTCTTTCTCGCACATTTTGATTTTGTTAATTGTAACATTTCTATGTCTCTTTCTCGCACATTTTGTTTTCTTTTTTAATATATAATTTTAAAGTTGCTATTCTGTCTAATTTCTGTGTCTATTTTATACCATTTGCATATGTTTTTGTGATATAAATTCATGCCTACGTAGTCATGCAGACTAAACCTCTTAAACAAAGATATGCCAAACTACAGTACTAAATACACGATTTTGCACCTTTTAGAGAGACATTTGCAAATTTCGGTTGAACTTATGCTTTGGTGATCATTCATTCTGTTCTTATAAGAAAAGACACAATTAATGAAGTTCATATTATTCTATCATTTGATTCCTAAGATGGTTCTATCACTCTGCTTTAAGTTCAACTCAAACAAGTTGCTAAACAATATTACAAACTGCAAACTCTCTTCATTATTACTTGACTATATTAATAGTGAGAAGAGAGTTTCAAACAAAGAAGTTTTTGATAAATTACCGATTATCTCAAAACCATTAGTTTCAAGATCCAACATTTCTGAACTTGGGATAATGTTTGGCAATTTTTTTCTAGTGAGACAAATTGGTGAAAGAAAAATACTGATGTGATGGGTGTATGATAAAATAAACAGTACACATGACAGAAATTAGGAAAGCTCGTGAGAAAGCAAGCAATGGTGCTCCCATAGAAACTAAATGGCCTGAGTAATGCTAGTATGGATGAGTAATAGTAGAGGCTTGATAAAAAAAAATTGAATTTCTATAACATTAGTTGCAAAAAACAATTACATAAGCTGGTGACTGTCTATGAATTTTTTCTTTTTCTGTCACCCTCGACCTTTTCCATTCAAATCTCGACCAAGAGAGTACAACAACCATCCAGAATTAAACTGGAATATGCTATTTATCAATATTAGCACTCAGTTTGGTGTTTTTTTCTTCATTTGTGGCTTGTGGTGGATCCTAGGGAATAGTAGATCATTAAGCTGTCTCTCAGCACTGTACTCTGAAGGGGCCTGCAAAGATAAGTTGGTTAAGGCAAAGGCTTATTGGCAATAGAAGATTACTTTCTAACAAGGATATGTTTGTACATCAAAGATAGTTCAAGATAGAAATAAGTATATATATAGGACGAATTCGCAACTAAACTAACAAGATATGACCATGTATAGACAGAGGCAACAGTGCAAGAATATGACATGGATTGTTGTTAGACATGAGACGGCAATCCTAAGGGTGTGAATTTTGACTGGTTATTGTTGCAGTCCACCTAAACTAGTTAACTCACAAAATACAAGAAAGAATACCTTTAACTTACTGATAGCTAAATACAACTAGCGCACTACTAAGTGATTGAACATTTTACCTCCTCTTCCATAAAAAAGGAGAAGATACCAATTATTCCAAGGACCGTTGACTACTTTAGAAGAACACTATAATGCAATCTTGATTGAATACTTCTGAAATATCTTTGGGATCAATTGAACAAGGTAGTGCACTATATTCTGGCTGAAATTTCAAGAATTATTTATTTATTTATTATATAAGTAAATTTCAAGAACTCAAATTGTGATTCAGTGAACCAGACATCAAAAAGCCCTCAATGACAAGGATAAGGTGGTGGCTGGAGGTGACAAAGATTAGCATGAATAAAAAATGCATACACAGATATGTACACACACGCACACACTAGCTGAAGGATAACTGCCATACCCGTGTATTAAATGCAAACCGCAATGTTTGTACTTGTGTTCCTGAACAAACCTTTAAGTCAAACCCAAGGGAATCTACACCAATAAGTGCTGCCTCCTGTAATGAATGCAATGAGGAGTAATTATCTACAGCAGCATCTAAAAAGCCTCAACACATACACATAAGATTGCAGCATACATGAAATATGCATCAAAAGCGGCTGGAGAAAGGATTTTTCACACATGGTACTATTGTTTCTCTCACTCATATGATCATGAACACATTCAATAATGTGAACCAACTATTCAATTCGCCTTTCCCTATCATACCTAATCATCATTTTGGATAGCATTGTGTTTGAAAGCATAAAAAATGGACCAGTTGCACATCACGTGCTTGCAGAGAGTATTAACTAACTAGAACTCAAAGCTAGGCACGTACATGTATTTGCACAGATCATTTGGCCACATATAAATGTCCCAGGAACTCAAATTACAAATTTTTTTTGTAAGTTACCTCCACTTGAATACCCTTACATCTCCAACAAAGAGATTTGAGGGCCTGTATGGTCTTTTCTCCACCAGCTTTTAGACGAGATATAATTTTGGCTGCTGAGTGTGCAATAGCATCAGGTTGAGCTTTCACGAAGTCTTCTACCTCAACAACAGTCTGTGGAGGAGTAATAAAAGAATAATTTTATTGAAAATAAAATTTGAATTTTTAACAAGCACAGAGAGGTGCATGAAACATATGAATTGTCATGTCATGATGCGTTCATGTTACAGAAATTACCATTTCACAGTTGACAAATAAAACGCATCCCTATTTAGGTCCTTTATACGTGCTTAAATGATTTTATTTTAATCTCCATATGCTCACTTGTTAGTATTTTTATAAGTAAACCATGAAGACATTGATAATTGAAGCCAACTGGTTCACATGAAAAGATGACTCCCAATCAATAAACTATTTTTCTTTTTCTTTTTTAGTTTTTAGGGTATGAGCGGCCACAAACCAAAACATTCTGTATTTAAGGCACTGCAGAGGAGAATGTTGTTATTCAATTAAGGTATACTGTTGAAATTCTTTTAATTAAAATGGTCTTAGCGATAGTAGTGGTAACAGTGACAATACAGACTATACAGTGCATGAATCTAGGACTTCTCCTGATCAGATTGTGTGAAGCATGGAGGGAACTTGCTCAAACAAATTGCCTATTTGATTACTTAAACAAGCTTAATATGATAATTCTACCCACAATTGTATTTGTTGCTCAGTCCCTCTGTAATTACTTAAACAAGCTTAATATGATAATTCTACCACCAATTATATTCGTTGCTAAGTATTTAAACAAGTAACCAAGATCAAACAAATTGTGTTTTCCAATGCATGTCAAGGATGACATCATTGACATGTTTCAATCTATAAAGAAATTTACCAGCAACCACACAATGTCAAAACACACCTAAAAACCCAATAAACATACCGGATGTCCATGTGAGGAGAACAGCTGAATTCTAATCATTTCCAACCTGTAAAATGAAGTCCCATTTACAGGGATGTCATCCTTCTCAGGTTCCTCAGCCTGGTTTGAACCATCCTCAGATGATCCAGATTCAGGTCTGTAACCATTAATCATACCAAGATCTTCTGGTTTGTCTTCTACAGTTTTCCCAGCCTGATTTATGTCAGCATTACTGGACTGATGGTCAGATAGATGTTTTTGAATGACAGATTGCTCTTCAATAAAGGCAGGTCTTAGAAGGCCTTGGATAGCAAGACTAGCAGAAGGCTCCTCCATCCAGTCTATAGGATCATCTGAAGCAACCTAACCAATTAAAAATAAGATTGCAAGACCAGCTATGTCAATGGGCCATGTTAAAATGGCAACATTATGATTCACATACACTAAAAGTGGGCATTTAAAACCCAGTGTAGCAATTCTGAATATTGATCAGCTGTGATTGGGGGGGGGGGAGGGGGGAGAGAGGATGGCGGCAGGAGGAACTCAATTCAATTGCATCCTTCCAGAGCGCTTGCACATTAACCCATCACAAATAAAAAATCTACAATGAAATGTTACCTCAGTCAGCTTACTGGCAAAATGCATTGGATGAGAAGAACGCATCGTCTCCAACTTTGCCCAGTCTGCGAGTGTCTCATCAGAATCATCCTGGTCATCATCATCATGAACAGCAACCCAGTCCTGCAAAGAATAATCTAATATATGATGGAATATTTTTTGAGAGCTAAAATTCTCACAATTGAGAAGCTAAACATAATGTGAACAATTATATCAAAGCAAAAAAGAATATAATCAGACCGTATCATAATCTTCATCTTCAACGGTATCCTCATCATCCTCATCTTCAATATCACTATCCTCATCTTCAATTTCCTCAATTCCAAAATCAATTTCTAATGGATCTGATAACTCCATGTCACTGAGCATTTCCATAGTATCCAAGCCTATAATGACTTGCTGCATTTTATGTTAAAACACATAAGCCCGGAACAAGCTCTAAACAAGAAATTTTCAATTGAGCTATTGTTCTTATCATAAGGTGAGGAATGTAAAGTGCAACAGCAATACTTATAGATAAAAGAAGTTTTTTTTAAAAAGAAAAAAGAAAAAAGAAGAAGAGACTATTGTTGAGTAAACCTAAGATGGTGCATAAGATTTGGGAGTATCATCAAAATGTTTGGCCATATGCAACAAAGACCAATGAATTAACGCCTCAAAGGAGGCGATTGATGTCAACAGTATATAGTCAAAGGAATGTACAAAAACATGATCATCTATATTTCAACTAGCAAAATATTTTAGATGGCACAATTATGACAAGAAATATCCAACCCAAGTTATTGGGTTTTAAGTCTTTATTGCGCACAATGGACAAGTTATATCTATTCTTAATTGCGCACAGGAGCACGACAGATTGTCAACAGTGTTGTCAAATGAGCGAGCAAAACATGTCAATGCATGCACAACACACGTGCACATGCACTCAAACATGCAAACACCTGCACACACAGGCACACACAGAAATAAAGAGACAGAGAGAGAAATTAAGAAAATCATGCGTCTGCAATAGTAAGTTTCGTTATGTCTATAATAGGAAAACCATTTTCATACTTGTATCAAATCATATATTCATGCAAATATATATATATATATATATATATATGCATGGTTTCCAGGACACATTCCATACCACAAAGTTGTTATCTGAAGTTAGGGATTGGAAAGCACTGTTGTCATCATTGTTCACTTGAAAGTAGATATCTGCAACGCCAGAGCACATCGACAGTTTTAAGATGAGGATGTCAAGCCCAATTATAATGCGTAACTATGTCAATGGCAAACATCAAATTCTTGGCTTACTTCCATGTTCATCAGTAACGTAAGGCAACTCGGGCAAGATGATATTCTCATGAACTTCGCCATTGATCATACTGGAAAACGTAAGTGTCGCTTTGCTGTTTACCTGAATGTGACACACTATGGGCAATATTAGTTATGCAAAACTGGCTGGAAATAAGAAAGAACAGCAATTCAAATTCCAGAATTGTCAGAACACCAGGATGCAACCACAACAAATACTATGAAAGGCTTACTTCAGATGTTTGGTCAAGGATAGTTATTACCAATTCCTTGCTTCTTTTGCCTAACCTTCTCTAGAAAAAGAGGAAGGTAAAGCTGGATGATAATCTAGTACAAAAGAGCTGAACTTTGGCAAAGAACCGCCCCTAGTTAAGTGCTTATAAAATCATCATTTTCCTTCTCTTACATGATTGACATCTATGGTGAATTGGGACAGGATTTCTATTTCTAAAAATTTATATCAGATACCCCACTCCTTCAGATATGTGACTCGCAAACCTTTCTGCCCAAAATAATTTCACAACTATCATTAACATAAATGCTCGCTATAGAGCTCTAGCTTAAATGGTCTCAACAAGGTGAAGAGTGCAAGACCTCATGCTATATACAAACACACCCAATGGGTTTTGAACCCGCGACCTCACTGTCTACTCATTCTTGCGAGAAGAGGAAGTACTAATTGAGCCAGAGCTCATTGGCTACATAGTTAAAACAACATATATTTGCACTACTTTCGACTGATCAACAAAGCAAACGCAATGTAATACCTCAATAATTGTCCTACTACTTTCTGCAGCTGTAAGTGTAGCGTCTCCGCGATTCTCCAGTGTCAACTCAGCAATGTCCTCATACGGATGGTACTGCGAACCCCCATTCTGCTTTTTAGGGCCCAAATGCCCTGCAGTTGCTCGAATTCCATTGCTCTTTACAACAGTATTCCTTCTTGTTGTTATCAAACCGCCTTTTAATCTTCGATTTCTATTCCTGTATAGTGTATATCAATCTTAACACACATTGACATTACTACTTCATTCTAACATCTACAATTCCTAATAGCTTAGTTGAAAACTTGAAAATACATTCATTTCCTTCCTTAATATTCTAAATTGTTTCAACTTAACTTCAAAGATACTAAAAGCTCTATAAATTCAAGCTTAGCTTTCCTACCACAGAGAATCGAAACCGCCGCTAAGGTGAGAAAGCCGGTAAGAGGTGACGTGGACTCCGTTCACGTCCTCCGAGCTCCACATTGAACGAAAATCTACAATTAAAGAAACAAACTGTTCAAAAATATATATACAAATACCAATACGCTATCCTCCGTTTGGCAAGCGAGAAAATGCAAGAAAAAGTGAGAGAGAGAGAGTTACAGGGTAGGGCGGTGGAGGAGCAGACATTTGCGCCGGCGGGGAAGCGTACGGCCATGGCTGATTCGATCATCGTCGTCGTCGTCGTTCTCTTTCTTTCGCTTTCTATCGAAGTGGGAGATCCACAAGCATTTGCTATTGCTTCTGAGTCTCAAAGAACTGTTTTGTGAGGATGAGGCGTGTGGTAGTGATTTCCTGCCGCGATAGTAGGTGAAAAACTTTACAATTGGGCACGTGTTAATATATGAGTGGTTAGAGTACAGTTTAGATCTGCTTAGTTACTTGACTGTCCTTGGAAATTTAATGAAATGACGAAAAAACCGGAACTTTTACTCTGAGTACACCGTGGTAGCGTGGTGCTTGTCTTATTTTTTGTGCCTCTCGGAGAATTATACCGTTATTTTTATTCTCTATCCATCAAAACGCACCGCTTTTGTCAGTGAGACAAAAAAGAAGAAGATATTATTTCTCTCTGTTTGGATGTGAAGAAAGTGAGAGAAAATTTATTACAGAGGCACAGAAAATATCTTCCAGCAACGCACGCCTCTCTCTCCGAGGTCTCAACCACCAACTCGCTCTTCTCCACTTCGACCCGGTAACTCTCTCTCTCTCTCTCTCTCTCTCTCTCTGTGTAAATTTTTCAGATACTTTTGGTGGTTTGTGGAGAAAAATTAAATAGGAAAATAGATTAAATTTCGAAGCTTTACAAAAAATTTTGTTATCTGGAGCTGAGAATATTGGTCTTTTCTTGAGTTGGGAGATTTCGCATTCTAGCGAAACTGTTGGATTTCAATCTTATTGCTTTTGAATATATCTGTTGCTTAAATTTTCTTGCTTTTTTAAAAGCTAAGTTTTTGTTTGGTTTAATTTAGCTTTGAAAAGCAAGAATATAATACAGGGGCTTTTGGTGAACTTACTCTATGCTGGCTCATTTTTAAGTGAACTTGTGGATTTTACATTTTTTTTTTTTTTTAATTTTATGGTTTATCAGGATGTTTACATTGACATACTCTCCGCCATTCATAATTAAAAGACTGGAATCCATTCAAATAGGCAGGACTTCGAGCAGTGTCGTGGTAAGTTTCTTCTATTAGAATTGCAGCCGTGTTATGCTTATATCTGAAAGAAGGTGTCTATTATCATGACATGCTTAATTGAGTCTCTATTTTACATGGGAATTTGTTTTTTATGCTATCACTTATTTCTTGGCAATCAAACTTAGATGATATCATTTTTAACCTACAAAAATGTTGGGATTTTTTTTTTTTCAGGTGTGTGCTGCAAAAGGTCCGAGACCAAGATATCCTCGAGTGTGGAAAAAAAGACAGAGAATTGGGACTGTTTCCAAGTCTGCAAAGCTCGTTGACTGTGTAGGCTTTGGCTTTTATTTTTCCTAAATTTGGTTTGTACAGCATACATGAGTTTGTGCCAACATATAGAAAAAATGTTGACTTGCCCATTTGGCAGTGCGAATTGTTTAAAGCATTTGAAGGACAGTTTGTGGATAAATTTCTTTATTGTATTTCGCTCTCTTGAGATGGTCATTATAGATCTGTGTTTCTCTGTAGATTAATAAACTGTCGAACGTCAAAGAGGAAGTTTATGGGGCTCTTGATTCCTTCATTGCCTGGGATTTAGAGTTCCCTTTAATTACGGTGAAGAAGGCATTGAAGACTCTTGAGGATCAAAGAGAATGGAAGAGAATAATTCAGGTTTTTTTTTTTTTTTTTTTTTAAATTTGACAGACTTTTTCTTTCTTCTTCTAAATAATGGTTTCCGATTATCATATCAAGCCAATTAAATATGGGTTGTAGGTGACAAAGTGGATGTTGAGCAAAGGACAAGGAAGAACAATGGGAAGCTATTTCACATTACTAAATGCCTTAGCAGAGGATGAGAGACTTGATGAGGTTGAAGAGCTTTGGACAAAAATATTTACTGAGAACTTAGACAGCACACCTCGTGTTTTCTATGACAAAATGATTTCTATTTACCATAAAAGGGGCCTTCATGAGAAGATGTTTGAGGTAATGCTATGCTATCTCTTCTTAATGTCCATTGTTTTATATCATGTGCTCCAATCATATGGTATGTGTTACAACCTTCATATTATAGACATGCTTACAGTGTTGAGTATGGATTCACTATTAAAAGATCATATTGTCATCAGTGTCAATCCCATAAGATCTATCTTCCAATTTTTTCTCAGGTTAACAGCTTATGTTTACTTAACTTGATAGTCAAATGAATCTTAGAAAATGAACTCCGAACTTGTGTACAATTTTCTTTCTATGTACAAGTGCTAAATTTCATAGTTCAAAAGTCTATATACATATCCATCAAGAAGTTTTACCATTGGAACATCTAAACTATTTGATAATAGGTATGTATCTTCACTGTATTTGATCAGTAATTTGTCAAAACTATTACATTATCCTATGATCGCTGATTCAGCAAGCTACCTTTTCATCTTTTTTTTGAGTCTAATTCACTGCATCTCTGTATTTGTTATGCCAATTTCAGTCTTATTTTTTTTTTTCCTATTACTGATCAATATAGTGTTTTTACTTTTTGATAAGTACCTGATCAATATAGTGTTTTAACAGCACCAAACATCATTTTCCCTTTTGTTATTTTGATTCTGAAATTCTTGTGTACAGCACAAGAGTAGTTTGTAATTGGATACTCTAAATATCAGTAATTCTAATATGCATATTTTCTCCTGTAGATATTTGCTGACATGGAAGAGCTTGGTATCCGACCAACTGCTCCAATTGTTACAATGGTTGGGAATGTCTTCAAGGAGCTCGGTATGATGGACAAATACAAGAAACTGAAGAAGAAATATCCCCCACCAAAATGGGAATATCGATACATCAAAGGAAAACGTGTTAAAATTCGAGCTAAGGATCTTCGAGCAATTGATGGTTCTAATAAAGATGCAGGTAAGCACGAGGAGACTTACCAGACTTCCAATGATATGCATGAGGAAGCTGACACAAGTTCAGATGAACTTGATATTGAAGCTAATGATCCTAGCAAGGATGTAATTAGGCATACTGACCAGACTCCAAATGAATTTTACGAGGAATCCAAAACAAATTCTGAAGAACTCAAAATTGAAGCCAACATTTCTTCTTGACCAGCCAGAGGCGTGACATTCATATTCGTTGATATGCTCATTTCTTACAAGTTGTTAGGGACTTAAGGTTGCTAAGAGCTTTCTGGTGTTTCTGTTTTATTCTTCCGAACAAAAGGCTGCTAGAAAAGCTGAAAGTTGTAATGTCACTTGGAGTCTAATCCAAGAGATAGCGTTGGCACACATAGAATTTATGCTGACTGGCCTTCCTGGATAGTTGCAATGATGAAGCCAAAGGCATGTTATGTTGTCTTTGTTTTGTCCGTCCTGTTGGGTGACCAATCTTGGAGTGTATCTGGAGGAGATAACACTCTTATGGCCACTGCAAAACAATTTTTGTTGCTTTATTCTGGGAATTTTTTGAAAGAAGATGTGGTAGGAAGTACTCATAGAAGCTTGGAAATTTTTTCCTTCACTCTTTTTGCTTTTCCCCCCCTATATGTGGGTGTAAATTCATCATTTATGTCTGAAACAACTTCAAGAAAGAATGGCTTATTGAGATTGCATGGACATGATTAGTGAAAAACTCTTCCTAAGACATTTTGATCTGTAAATACCTGAACGTATTGTGACATACTTTCTACTCATGAACTGGACATCTCAACATCTGAAAGCTAGAACTTCAAAAATATTATACAAACAAACTAAAAATACAGAATCGGAGAAGCTGTTCTACAAAGTAAACAGGTTTCAGCCTTTCAGGATTATCTTTTTTTTTTTTTTGATAAGGAGCCTTTCAGGATTATCATTCACCAATAAGTCAACAAGCTCTAGTGGCCAAAGAATAAAGACCTCACAGCATGGGCTCTATACTTGCCTGCATATGGCACTAATTTTCCACATGTACAACTAAAGGCCAAAGAGTTGGTCTGAGTTCAAAACTAGCATGGAGAAACAATTATTAGTTGTCATTCTTCCAATTTCTCCTCCCATATGCCTACTGAATAGCAATTAAGCAAAAATTAAATTAGGTTCTTTGATTCCACCACAAATAAAGTTGTTAAAAATTACTAGCAAGAGATCATATCTGAGGGAGTCATCAATTCTAAGACTGCACATTTTTATGCACTAGTTCAGTTTGACATTGAAATTATGCTGATATCAGTTGAGTTGCATTTGCGAGAGTTATATAATTCAAGCAAGTTTTAATGTGGTCCACGAGTTGGCTATTGGATTGGAAGCTGCATTTGTGCTTGGTCTTCCCGAAATTGTTAAGTATGGCTCATGGTTGCTCCAAAACTAAGAGTTGCCCAGGTGTTCTAACAGATGAATGTTTTGACACTGGCAAAGGTTATGCCATAACACACTGACCATAAAACTTAAAAAATACAACTAATAATAATTTATAAGATAAAAGGGTTACATGGCAATAATTTACAAGACTTAGAAAACATATTTAACAGTGTTGCATCATAAGGATTACATGTGTATACAAGAAGTACACATGATTACCCTACTTGATCCCAAAGTGGCATGTGTATATTATGTTAGTTTGAGCTGACTTTAATGGGACATTGTGAAATGTTGTTGAAGCCTCCACCATACTGGTTCCATTAATTTAAATGTGAGGCTTCTAATATATTTGATTAGATAATTCCATTGATAGATTGGAACAATTTTTCCACGGATTTTCCAGGCTTATCATGCCTTGAAAAGGTTTTCTAAGCCCTTGCTTTTGAGAACAATGTGGACAAGTTCTATAGATTGTTTAATCCTGGAAGGGAAAAAAATAAATGAGAAATTAATATCAAGATGCTAATCAACAAGGTTTACTATTGCCTGCTGAGAATACGGTTATGTAAATAAATAAGACAGTTTAAAGTTTAAACCTAGCATTGTAGGTTTACTATTTCCTGCTGAGTATACAGTTATGTAAAAAAAACTCTGGCTTGGAGTGATTGAAATGAGCAGATTTTTGACAGTTATACATAATTTGAGTTACTTGACTGGCGAGTGTCTCTAGCTAAATTTTTATCAGAAACACCTCCCCTAAGAGGCTTCAACAAAATTTTCATGTTATCTGTGCGGATGGAGGGGACTTGATATGTTGTGATAACTGACCTTCCACATTTCATATAGATTGCATGCGTTTAAGGGTGGACAGTTTCTTTCACAGATAACACCCCAAAAAAAAAAAAAAATCTATATAAATTGTTGTTCTGTTTCAAAAAATTTATATGTATTTGAACTTTTGAGTACTCCTAAAGGTGATGGGATTCTTAGCTTCTTTGAAGGCTTTTATTTATTTTAGTTCTGAAGTGACATATCCTAACTTGTGCTTGTTGTAGATCACTGGTAATGCTATCTTGAAGTCGAGGTTGATCTGAATAGGCCATTGACTCCAGTCAGGTCGCCTACCATAAAACCATTTTGTTGGAAGAGCTGCAAGGAGGTATGTTCATGTTCTCTCCACATTTTTATTTGAGAATGTCTAATTTCTGTGAGTCATACGGTTAGTGTAGCAAAAAGAAGAGGGAAAAATTATGTTGCCAATTTCTTTTTTGAAGTATTGTTGAAAGGATTCTGACATAAGTTCTGTCAAAGATTTTTGAGCACTTGGATATAATAATTGGAGTAAGAAATGAGCAAGGAGGAGGAGGATTCTCAAGGTCTCTAATCCACCAAAAAAATCTACTGTCAGCTCCACATATTGTTAATTTGCATCAGCTTGTAGAATCTAACTGCAAGATTGTTATTATGTGGGAAATGATGAATGAATCTTTTGATCCAAACATAGACTGTCACACTAAGGAAAATTTGATTCAAAGTGTCACATACAATCAAGTGTAAGGAGCCCTTTGAATTCATTCTTAGATAACTATAACGTACTACATCTTATACAGTAACAGTGCTGCCTCTTATCAACATGTTCTGTCATTTACTTCTTGAACAAATTATTTGCTCAATTTTATTCTTCACATAATAGTTGAAGTTCAAGAAACAACAATCTGATACCTCAAAACTCCTTTATTTTGAGATCAAATTTGACTCGGATAAACTTTCAACGTTTTTATATGGCTATTCTTGAGAAGGATGATGAAATCATCTCTGCAGCATCTCTGAGGTATGTCCATAATCTGTGAGATATACTTCTTTGTGTGTTGGCAAGCCTTTATACATGGAGCTTAAGAAAATAACCCTTTAAAACTAAAATGATTTCCTCATGGTTCTACAGAACACATGGGACAAAGATTGTGGAGATGCCTTTTGTTAAAACACATGAAAAATATAGGCATCAAGGGAGGTGGTGAAAGCTTCTGCTTGCGATTGAATCTGTAAGTTGTTGAATAAGGTTCTCTAGTGCTTGTGAATACTAGATATATTTCAAATATGAATATAAGAAATAGAAGAAACTAAGTGGAAAATGTTTTTTAAAACATAGGAACAGAAGGATGTGACACTCAAAAATGGTTTAAAGAACATACTAAATATATTTCAAATATGAATATAAGAAAGAGCTAGTTGTTTAAAATTTGCATGGAGAAACAATTATTAGTCATTATTCTTCAATTTTCCCACCTTTATGCCAAATGCATAGCAATTGGGGGACAATTTGATATTAAGTTCTTTGACATTCTACCACAAATGAATTTGTTTAAAATTACAAGCAAGAGATCAATTCTACAAGCAAGAGATCAATTCTAAGCCTGCACACTTATGCACTAGTTTAGTTCTACACCGCAACTTGGAATTATACTGACATCAGTTGAGTTGCATTTGTGATAGGTATATAATTCAAGCAAGTTCTTTTGTTTTCCACAAGGGGCACTCAGGTCCAGGTGCATTTGGCCTCACTTCACTAAATTATTAAACAGCACTCATGCTTGCTCAAAAAATAAGTGGTCCGTAATTGCTGCAACAGATAAATATTTTGACGCTGGCAAAGCTTATGCCATAAGAGAGACTGATAAAAAATAATATCAAATAATACTAATTTAGAAGATACAAGGGTTATATGCCAATAATTTACAAGATTAGAAAACATACTTAACAGAGTTGCATCATAAGGATTGCACGGTTATACAAGAAGTACACTTGATCCCACAAATGGCATGTGCATGTTATGTTAAATTGAGCTGACTTCAATGAGACACGATGAAATGTTGTTGAAGACTCCACCAGTCCTTGAATTTAACCATACTAATGATACATTGTGAAATGTTGTGGAAGACTCCACCATAAGTTCTGCCAAAGATTTTGAGCACTTGGTTAGAATAATCAAAGTTAAAAATGAGCGGATTCTCTTGGTCTCTAATCTGCAAACAGATCCAATGTTGGCTCCACATATCGATATTTTGCCTCAGCTTGAGCTTGTAGAATCTAATTGCAAGATTGCTGTTGTGTGGGAATTATGAATGAATCGTTTGATCCAATCATTGACCATCACATTAAGGGAAACGTGATTCAAAGTGCCATACTGTCATATACAATTGAGGGTAAGAAACTTTTTTTGTAGTCAAACGTAGCATTAGAAGAAATAAAATAAAATAAAAGGACCTAGCCAAGGACACACCATCTTTGGCAGGCAACGAATTGAATGAATGGCTTTCTTTCTCCATCCACATGCTGAAAAACATATATAGTTAGATTATTAGTAGTTCATGATTGATTTTCTGATTCAAGAAATGCAACAAAAGAACAAGAATGCCATAAGACTGAAATCTCCCATATCCTGTTTGGTTGTTGATACTTGAGATAGGAGGTAATGAAATTATGAAATGCCCATTTTATATTATTTTTTGCCAAATGGAGAAACTGTGTCATTGGTATTGAAACTATATGTCTATGTGATCTTAGATGAAAAGTTGCTTGCTTCAGTCATTCCCTTGCAACTATCTGGTAGTACTAGTAGTAATGGGCTTACACAATCCACCCCATCCATTGATATCAGTGTTAACCTCACAAGTAATGTTGGGTGCCCGGCCACCAGAGGTTATATCGAAGACAGAGTCCCAGAGGCACTGAAATTAATGTTTACAGCTTCCACTAACACAGTGGAAGGCCCGAGGCTGCTATTGCTAAGACCAAAAAAATTAGCATCTAAAGCCCATTTACCTAAAACTCGGGGTTTAAAAAGGTTGACATTTGTTTGTGACTAGTGGGCAAGATGTTGTTGGGTGCCCAGTAAAACTAATATCAACACTGATCTATTTTATCATATATCCTCGAGACATTTTATTATTTTTTTTTTCTTTTTGTTTGAGTAAAGGGTAATATTTATTATAATACACCCGAAAATAATAATATCAGTATTTTAAACTGGGGTTATAATACATTACATAACCAGAGAACAACTACAAAAAGGTCTAACCCTTGTAGTTGTAGACTGAGGTTATAAATAGCGGACACTAGACACATACAACCAATGTGGGATAAACATCCTTACTCTTTTTTTTGAATAAACAATAATATCTATTAGAACACACATGCAAATAGTAAATAGTGTTTTAAACGAGATCTTTGAGACCTAAGAAAGCAACAAACTTATCAAACAAATTTCTCAACTTTTGTAAGAGCATGGTTCATGAATTAAGTATAAAAATACATCACTAATATTATTTTGCAAGAGCAAAAGCAATAGCAGGTAAAACATCTGAAATTAAATTTGGACCATGTCTACCAAGTTAAAAACTACAAAAAATAAAAATAAAAAATTCATTGAGAAAGAGAGATGAGTAGCAATATAAAATAAACTTGCCATTAAGTTTACTTTCATATTTGTTCATTGTGGAATTCTTGGCAGGTAAATCGCTGATCCGATCTCAATATCCCACACAATTTTTTAGGAATTGTTCTAAAAATTTGCTCCTGAAGGAGAGGGTTAGGGGAGTGATATGCCAAGGCAACATTGAGATAGATTGAGTAATGTGGTGGATACTAGAGAAGAGGGCTAATCTGTAATGGGTATTTAAGCAGCACAAATTCCTTGGGGTTGGTGTATGACGTATCACACACATAAATATGCAAATTTAGTAACTCACTAAATGGAAAATTTGCTAACTTGGAAGGATTAAATTAGTTCAACTAGTATGTAACCTATGCTACCGCACGGGAATGGATATAATTTAATAAAACAATGGGAAAAATATATTGCATTTTATTATTTAAGTGATACTATTGGTTTTGTTTTTTTTTTTTATTATTATTAATCATGAGTTTAGTCATATTTAAAAGATTTAGTTTATTCATGTTAATAAATCTTAGCATTATGTAATTTTTTAACAAATATTTTTATCATACAAAATTCTAAAGAAAGAATGCTACATAGACATGTATATATATATATATATATATTTAAGGTTGATTCATAAACGGTATATATAGCTATAATTAAGTTGCTTTATCATAAATCATTTTTAACAAAATATTTTAATCAAGTAAATGTGAATCTCATAACGTGCATCTCATAACAATATATAACAATAGAATAACGTGAATCTCATTAAAAAAAAAATTTAATCAATTAAAAATCACTAAAATTATGAGCATAAAACGTAAAGATAAACAAATAGGATAAGTGCTAATTGTATATATGATCTGCAAAATAGCTTGAGTTCATGTCTTCACCAATTGTATATAAGTCTGAGTTTTGATGAGTAAAGATCTAAGAAGATTGCGGTTCAATCTTGAGAAGATTCTTATATTTAATAATTAAAAAAAAAAACTATACATCTAAAGTCTACCTTTACAGTAAACACTATATATCTCTTTAACACTCCAAAAAAAAAAAAAAAAAAGAGTCCATCATCAATCCTATAAACCAAAAATTCTTGAGAGAAAGAGATTGACAACATAGGACGAAAATTAATAGATTTAATGGAAATAGAGAGTGAGAGCTAGATTATAAACCCCATAAAACTTGCGAACAAATAATAATAATAATAATAATAATAATAATAATAATAATCATATCTAATTAACAATTACCTTGCATATGAAGCCTGCCTTTGTAAAGGAGATATATAATTGATCTGCAAAACAGAGTGAGAGAAAGAGAAATTAGATTGAATTTTGCAGAGATAGAATGAAACAAAAAAAAAAAAAATTCTTGATAAAACAGATTTAGTAGAGAAGTAGAAATTGAATTTTGCAGAGAGAGAGAAAGAGGAGGTTCGGATGAATATGAGTAGTGGAGGCATGTTTTTTTTTTTTTTTTTTTGGAGAAAAAATACATGAAATCAAAAAATTACAATAGGAATCTATGGAAAACCTCTTCTTATATAAGATATAGAAATACCCAAATACATGCATCATTGATATTGAGAAATTATTTTCAAATTCCTTATCAAATTTCATAACATTCATTGAATAATAGGAGAGTTATATTGGAGATAGGGAGTTGAACCTTGAAATACGTAGATGTGGGGAGATGAACCTTGAAATACGCAGGTGTAATGAACCTTGAAATACACAGGTGTGGAAAAAAGAGAAAAGAACTCACCGAAATTACAATTGATCCACTTAAATTCAGACAAATGGAACTACATGAATCTTGACACATGGCACAAAATTAGGATTCTAATTTAGAATTGCAATTGGAGATTCTCTCTGCTTCACCTATTATATATATATATATATATATATATATATAGATTTGTATCCAAAACAGCATGGATACTCCTTTATTTGGTTTCCAAAAATAACTGGATTGTAATCTCATGCTCATTTCCATAATGTCAAATTACATTTTGAAAATGGATGATACATAGATGCATAATTATTTTACAATTATATGCGTACACAAGAGTGTGCAATCCAGGAATTTTTTAAAAATAATAATAATGAATTAGCCTGTGCAAGCTGCATTTTGATTTGAAATTTTATTTAATTAAAATTAAGTCTTACAAAATTTTCATATTTAGTGATGTAGATATTTTCCTTAGCAAATAACTTAAGACATAACTATCTTTTTTTTTAAAACACACTAGTTGCAAACCCACACGATACATGGGAATAAATGATTATTTTGTATTGTAATACAATGTATAATTCTTTCTCTAAAATTTTATAAGATAATTTGTTCTCCCTAAAAATTGAACAATTTCTATTTGGTCCAATTAGGTTTATTTCAGTCTAATTCAGTCCACTCAGTCAATTTTGGTTCCCTTTAGTCAATTTTTAACTAATTGAGTCTTGTAGGACGCAATTTGGTACTTATGCCCAAAGGAAGAAAGGGAGTAGGTCCAAGAGCTCAATACAATGAATTTGTAGAAAGTGCATTAGAAAACTAAGTTCTAATGAGTATAGATAACAATCATAGTGGGTAAAGATGACAATAGAATAAAGATGAACTGATTTTATCTAAGGAAAATCGTCCTTGGACATAATCTAAGGAGGTTGATTCTTGTATCTATTTCTTTTGGGACTAATTGCAAATATTGTTCTTGATTTTACTGTGTTTTTCTCTTCATTCTCTAATCCCTTTCCCTCAGGGTCTTCTCTCTATTTTATACTATCTTCCTTCTTTTATCTCTACCCTCCACGTGTAGATCAGATTGCTGGTGTTGATCTTTGTCCCATCAGCACATTCCTGAAGTTTTTGAGAGTAGCTGTAAGGCTGAAAACTACTGTTTAGGTATCACTTCCTCATTAATACGGCTAGAGAGTTAGCTACAGAGTATTCAATGTGGTAATAGCAGCTTTTTCTTAGATATTTCATAGCTTTCCTTTGTTCTGTGCTCTTACGTTATATATCTTTATCAATAGAATCTCTTGGAACGTTGCTTCTAGATGGCATCCCTTCTTAGACCCCCTTCTCCGATCATCATAACCAAACCTCTTTCTTCATTTATCAATGCTGACCTCCATAACAACGTTTACCCGTTCCTGAACAACTAGGCGTCCTCGGACCAAGTCCCCAGCCCAATATATATTACTGGGCCTATCATCCCTATAATAGCCCCTCAAAATCCTCTTCTTTAGCTCCTCAGGAAGAAAGGAGGATTTCGATATTACCTCAAGTACCTCGCTCTCATCATACATCATTCCTGTTTGTGTAGGTACCTTTTTAACTGCCCAATGCACGCTCTTGACGCTTCGGCATCCGAGATGTGCTTTCATTAATTTTCTAAGTCTCCATTTTCCCCACGTTCTACGGTGCGATGCAGATCCAATGACTAGGGATTTTCTTGGAACTCGGGCAGGAATTTTCCTGCTTGTCTTTCTCTCTGATACAAATATCACTTGAACCCCTCCTTTTCGGTAATATATATTGGGCTGGGGGTCCAGTCCGAGGATGCCTAGTTGTCCGAGGACGGGTAAACGTTGTTATGGAGGTCAGTATTGATGAATGAAGAAAGGGGTCTGATTATGATGATCCGAGGAGGGATGCTTCCTCGACTGAGCGAAGTAGAGACCAGAATGTATGGTCTGCCATCCAGAAGCAACGTTCTAGGAGATTCTATTGATAAGGATATACAACGTGAGAGCACTGGACAAAGGAAAGCTATAAAATATCTAAGAGAAAGCTGCTACCACCACATTGAATGCTCTGTAGCTAACTCTTTAACCGCATTAATAAGGAAGTGAAACCTGAAAAATAGTTTTCAGCCTTACAACTACTCAATTCAAAAAGGTGCTGATGGGATAAGGATTAATACCAGCAATCTGATCTACACGTGGAGGATAGAGATAAAAGAAGGAAGAAAGTATAAAATAGAGAGAAGACCTTGAGGGAAAGGGATCGGAGAATGAAGAGAAAAACATTGTAGAATCAAGAACAATATTTGTAATCAGTTCCAAAAGAAATAGATACAAGAATCAACCTCTATATCCAAGGACGATTTTCTTTAGATAAAATCAGTTCATCTTTATGCTACTGTCATCTTTACCCACTATGATTGTTGTATAAACTCATTAGAACCTAGTTTTCTAATCCACTCTCTACAAATTCATTGTATTGGGCTTTTTGGGCCTACTCCCTTTCTTCCTTTGGGCTTAGGTACCAAATTACGTCCCTACAAGTCTTAAATTGATTCTATTTGTGGGTTTTTTTTTTTTTTTTTCAAGTTTAGCTCAAAAATTCATTTTTTTCTTCATTTTTTGGGTTGAGAATTATGAAATTTTATTATATTTGGGCTAAACTTTTTACTTTTGAGTTGAAAAATACAAAGAAAAATACTAAAATAGATATTATAAATTAGAAATATGAGCCTTGAAAAAGTAAAAATGCAATAAAAATGATAAAGTATTAAAAAGTCTTAGTTAGTCCATTGGTTCTATTCGGTCCTTTCTATCCTTCAGTCCAATTTGGTTCAATTCAGTCCATTTGGTCCTATTTAGTCCACTCTGTTCGCTAAAGTTCTATTTGGTCCAATTTGGCCCATTAGATCTTATTCGGTCCACTTCGGTCTAATTCGGTCCATTTAGTCCACATTTGCCCTATACGGTCTACATTGGTTCTATTTTGTCCACTTTGATCTTATTCGGTCCATTCTATCCACTTTTGTCCTATTCAGTCCATTATCTATTTTGGTTTTGTTTGGCTCTAATCGGTCCACATTGGTCCTAATCGGTCCACATTGGTCCTATTCGGTCCATTCTGTCTACTTTGATCCGTTTCATTTCTATTCGGGCTATTCGGTCCACCTTGCTCTTATTCAATTCACTATGTCCACTTTGGTTCTATTCGGTCTACTCTATCCACTTTGGTCGTATTAAGTCTACATTGCTCCACTTCGGTCCATTTTATCCACTTCAATCCAATTCAGTCCAATTTGGTCTCATTCGGTCCACTTTGATCCTATTTGGTCAATTCATTATTATTCGATCTATTCGGTCCTATTTGGTACACCTTGTTCCCATTCAGTCCATTCGGTCCTATTCTCTCCATTTTATCCACTTTGTTCCATATGGTCCAATTCAGTTTATTCAAATCACTTCAGTTCTTCTATAAAATTAGAACACACATCTTGTATAGACACTTGGGGGCCGTTTGATATGAGATTTTAAGTAACAATTTTCAATTTTTAAACAACATTATATGTATTTTTACATACTTCTTCACCCATACATATTTGTAAAAAATATGTACAACGTTACTAGAACAACGTTACTATACGAGCCATTGATTTCCCAAATCCTAAATAATATTTAGGAAGAATAAGAGAATGTATTTATTATACTAATGGGATATTTCAAAATTTTATGGTTGAAAATAAAACGGCAAGAGTTCATAAATGAGATCCCCAAAAGTCTTGTAGTTCAATGGCTAGATATTTTAAATTGAAACATTGGATATTCAAATCACCACACTCTTTTATTGTAATTATTATTGAATTTTTAAAAAATAAATAAATAAATAAATAAGGGAAACGATCCGTTCCAATGAAATAAAGCAAAGAGTATCGGGTGCTTTTGGTTTCCTAAACCATGCCTAGGAAGGACAAAGAGTATTAAAACCAAGTAGGATAGGATTGTTTTTAAAATCATAAGTTAAAACAACGGGTCACACTCTCACCACAGGCACAGACCCACTTGCCTTGCTAGTTGCTACTGCACCACCTTAGAGCTCTGAAGAAAAAAAAAGAAAAAAATCCAAAACCTGATTGAAGAGAGAACACAATAGATAGAGTCATAGACACGCCCAAAATCCAAAAACCCATGGCTTCCCCAACCGAGCCCATATCCCACTTCCTCCAATCCGCCACATCCAATCTCCTCTCCATCTTCACCCCCAAAACGACGTCGTCGTCCTCCTCCTCCTCTTCCCTAACGGCCTCCAAAATCTGCGTCCCTTTGGTCCTCCCTCTCCCTATGCACTCCTTACACTTGGACTCCTCCGACTCAATTTCCAATTCCAATTCCAATTCAAAATCCTCCGCCATCAACGCCGTCCAATCTTCCGACTCCACCACCTCCTCCCCCTTCCCATCAACGGTCAGGATTTCCAGCCTCAACTCCAACGGCAGGACCGCCAGCGGGCCCGCCTTCGTCGGCCAGGTCTTCAGTATGTGTGACCTTTCTGGGACTGGCCTCATGGCCGTCTCCACCCACTTCGACATCCCTTTCATCTCCAAAAGGTACACACACTACTCTTAAACCCTCCCTCCCTTTTTTTTTTTTTTTTTTTAGTCCGCATTATAAAGACTTTACCAGTTGAGTTAACGAGAACCAAGAATTTTTTTTATTTTTTATTTTGTGTTTAAATAATAAATAGTCAAGGCAATGGGGGTGTAAACCGCAGCCATGATTTTTTTTATTATTATTTATGATTTTTAGATTTTTTAGTATTATTATTTATTGTTTCACTTTTCATGCTAATAGAAATAGGTATGTTACATTTATCGAAGCTTGGTTGGGTCATATGCTATCATTAAATGTTCGGAACTTGGGCTCTGGATTTAGTGGGAAAGAAGGTTGAGTGGGGATGGATAGTTCATGGCTTAAAATCTTACCTAGAAAAGGGAGGAGAGACAGGGTGGGGGAAGTCGTGCAACATTGATTGGTAGTTAGTTACTAGATATATCTTTGAACTTTTTGTTTTGTTTTGTTTTAGAAGGAAGAGAAATAATTTGAGCTGGTTGTTCTCTTTGATATGTAGAACACCCGAGTGGCTTAAGAAAATGTTTGCGACGGTTACTAAGAGTGAAAGAAATGGTCCTGTATTCCGCTTTTTTATGGATTTAGGTGATGCAGGTATGTTTTAATAATCGACAGTAGCTTCTTCTTTTTCTGTTCTTTTATCCTTCTGCCTTCTGTGGGTACCGGCAATATTGTATTCAACTTGATTAGTAATTTCAGATATTCGGCACTTGAGAGTTGAAACTACTAGTTTATATTGGTTCTGTGGATTTTGAGTAAAAAAAAAATATATATACTAAATGGAAGGCATGTTTCCACAAATAATACGACATTGTTAGTTTTCGTAATTTAATTCAATCGTTTTTTTTATTTTGAAGATGCCTGATGCTCTCAAATTTGGATATGCTCATTTCTGTTATCGTCAGATTTAAATTTTCATTTTTCTCTCCTGTGTTTCTTGACTTCATTCTTTCCCCATTTTCTTAACAATAAATTATTTCTTATTAGAGATTGCTTCTATGGTGATTCTTTCTGTTTCTGTCTGTTCTAGTGTCATATGTTAAAAGGTTGAATATTCCAAGTGGTGTGGTGGGTGCCTGTCGTCTTGATTTAGCATACGAACACTTCAAGGTACTTGCTCATTTGCTTTGAATGAACTAATTATGTTTATGTAATGTATTTTTCCAATCGGAGTGTGAAATCAAAATCTATTTTTATTAGCCTGTTGTTATTCCTCTTTGTTCTTTTTTTCCTACCAGCACATGTGCTTGTGTCTCTATATTCATATTTATATAAATATACACATGCCGGATGCTTTTTCACCTGCACCAAGTGAGCTTCATGATATCACTATTTGGAACCTTGATAATGCTGCAAACTTCTTATGTTGCCTTTTGACAGAAACTAGGTTATTTATCAAAATTGTGGAACAAGGCTTATGTTTCCAATCCAAATGGATGGAGCAAGGCTTTGTTGTTTTGAATCTGCTCTTTCTTGAAGATTATATGTGTGTGTTTTATAGAATGCATATAAATGAGTCAGACCAAAGATGTGGGAGTAATGAGTTTAAATTTTCAACGTAAGTCTTTAGACATAGCTTGTTGTGTTGAATTTCATTTTATGATCTTTTTTTTATAGATACGATAGGATTTGAACCAATGGCGTCTACTTCATGATAATTGCTCTTTACCCTCAGGCCAAGACACCAATGGGTTTCTTCTTGGTGTAGAATTTCATGTTGTGGTCTTCTTCTGGATTAGCTCTTAAAATTTTTTTCACTGTGTGCTATGCAGGAAAAGCCTCATTTGTTCCAGTTTGTTCCAAATGAAAAGCAGGTATTATACGGAGTTCATGTACTGTTACAAAGTAGCATTTATCATTCTGTCTTTAAACTTTGCTGTTTCTGCAGGTCAAGGCTGCAAACAAGCTTTTGAAGACAATCCCACAGAATGGGGGAAGCAAAAAGGTTGATGGTGTTCCAGTTTTTAGTGCTCAAAACTTGGATATTGCGATAGCAACAATGGATGGGATTAAGTGGTAAGTTCTGCCATCTGTGAGCCCATCATGTAGTTTTAGATTATTTCTTGTTCATTTTGTTTAATAAAATAGTAGTGCTATGTATCAATATAAAATAAAATAGTAGCGTTTGTTCAATTGATATACTGTAAATATCTTTTCTTTTCATAGAAATTGACAAATTGTCCCAGTATTTTGATGGATAAAGTTAGTCCCACCTTAGTTCTCCCCTTGCCCCATCCTCTTTATTATTACAGGTGTATTAGCCTTTATCTTGTAGGAAATAGAAATGCTGATTGTTCTTTTTATTGTCTGATAGTCCTTTGCCATAATTACTTGTGAAAATTATACTTTTCCACCCTAAACTTTCACCTCAGTTTCAATGTCCCCCCTAAACTATCAATTTGCTTGATTGACCCAACTTTGAGAGAATTGTCACAATAGACCCCTTACTCTTGAGATTGAGAATTAAATTCAACAGAAATTGTGGTTTTACAATGCAGCCAATGAGAGTAATTTTGTAATTAAACCTAATTTTCGTCCAATTTAACACCCAACCTAGACAGCTGGGGGCACATTGATACAATTCTTTAAAACTGGGGTGTCAATTGAGCAAATTAATAGTGTTTTTTTTTTTTTTTTTTTTTGTGGGGGTTGGGGGGTGGCATTGTAAATGGAGTGAATTTTAGGCTTGAAAAGTGTAATTTACTGTAATTAATATATATAAGGATAACTTTAAAATATCTGTTTTTTAGGCTAACTTTTCTATTGCATCATTATTTCCATAGGTACTTCTGTATTTTTGAATATCTGATGTTTTGATGTTTCTTCATCAGGTATACTCCCTACTTCTTTGACAAAAACATGCTTGATAACATTCTTGAAGAATCTGTTGATCAACATTTCCATTCTTTAATTCAAACTCGGCACATGCAGCGCCGACGGGATGTTGTTGATGACAACTTGGCTGCAGAAGTGATTGAAGAGATTGGTGATAACTTGTGGGAGCCTCCAGAGGTACAAAATCCTTTGGTCTGGTACTACTTGTTGGAATAGCATCAAACGTCAAAAAAAGTAGTGGTAAATATTTTGGCAGGGAGATCTGTATATCTTGTGGTCATTCTATGACTATTTTGTTTCACAAACTTTGTGACTAATGAATGATTGCAGTAATTATATTACTTATCCCAGAAAAAAGTTATAATCACTTTATGTGATAGCTATTTCAGTTATTGTTGTAGGTTTATATTTGGTTATGTATGCTCAATACATATGGTTGCCAGAAGTGACCCAGACTTGCTTTGAAATAGAAATTATATTTGAATGAAAAAAGATATAAAAGGAACGAGGGGAAGGGGAAAGGGGGGGTGGGGGAGTTGAGCATAGAGTCATCATGTAAAGCTAGAACTTATCTTTTCTTTATTGTGGCATATTAATAGGTCCAAGAACTGCTGGATGAGATGGGCCATCCTGGAATTCCTTTAAGTGTTATTTCAAAGGCTGCAGAAATGCAGCTCCTTTATGCAGTTGACAAAGTGATCCTCGGTAACAGGTGGTTGCGGAGAGCCACAGGCATACAACCAAAGTTTCCATATATGGTTGACTCTTTTGAGAAAAGGTATGTCTATTCCCATTCTTTGGCTTCACCTAATGTTTATCATGTTAGATAATTCTATAACCTTACTCCTTGAAGGCCATTGTTTTAATGATAGAGATTTTATGTAGATTATGCAGAATTAACCACTCAATTTGCCCTGCCAATAGATTCTAAATGCTTATAATTAGCTGATTAAATAACCTAGAGCATTAACCCCAAGGGGTTGATCTAGTGGTTCCCATGGCCTTATGAGACCCATGAGGTCCTAGGTTCAAAACTTCTAAGTAGCATCTTGGGCCACCCCAAGGTATTTTTCCTTGTATACCGAGTGTGCTTGGGACAAGGGAATTACTTACCCCTGGGGAAGTCACAAGCTCAAAAAGCTTAAGACACTCATGTTAGAAGGGGGGGAAAAGCACAAACATACAAACATCAACAACACTAGAGCATTTGATCTTTTGCGTCCTTAGATGTGCTCAAGAAGGTGCTGGAAAGTAAACTCTAGTATTGGGACCTTTCAGGGAGTTCCTTCTTTAGTCACTTAATCAGCACCCTTCATCTTGTGCATACAAAGCAATAGTATGTCTTTTGATTGCATATATTATTAGAAATTTCTGACAATGGAAGATTACATAACAACACAATGAATTTTCATGATTGCAGTTCTTTTATTGCTTTCTATTGACCTTTATTATTGAATTTACAGTTTTTTCTTCTATAAAATCATTTTAACACCATTTTAACGGAGTCTGAAGTAACTGCTTTAAAGCACAGGCATGGCAAAAATCCCAGCGAGTTCATGTTTGACATGGACAAACACATCAAAGATATTGCATGTGTTTCTGTGGGGTGTTCTACAAAAAAATTAGCCTTTTATGTTAGAAATGGTCAAGACATGGTGGGGACACAATTGCAACGCGACCACAAAAATATATGAAAGCTAAATAGATTTTGATCACTAGGCACAGTCAATGCTAGCCATCAACCCCAGGTCTGCTCTCTCTCCCTCTCTCTTTGTTGATCTGGTCTCTAGCCACTTGATCGACCATTTAGAACCCTTCCACCTCAAATCAATGCTTAGATTGGCTCTCGCTGCCCAAAGCTCTTTAGTGGTTTATCTTTCGACCAGCTATGCCTCTCTCTCTCTCTCTCTCGGATGGGTTCAGCTACCCAAAGTTCATCATATTTCAGTTTCTCCACTCACTTTTGAGTTTTGACCGATATTTACTGTTATGTTTTCCTTTTTTTTTGGGGGGGGGGGGGGTGGAGGGGGGAATTATCATTTTAAACCGTATTGTTTAGGGGTGTCATAACTTAAATCTTATTGTTTCAAAGGTAACAAATTAAACGTTGAAGTTTTAAAAAGGTTTAATTTGAGGCTGAGGTTGAGGTTGAGGTATAATTTGAGGAGGGGGGGTTCAGCTGCACAATGTTGTTTGACTTAAATGGGTTGAGGTTTAATTTGTTCTTTTTTGAAATTTCAAGGTTTTATATGTTATTTTGGAAACTATATGGTTTAGTTTGTTACGTTTTGAAATTTGGGTTTAGTTTGTTACTTTTGAAACTACAAGGTTTATTTATTTTATTTTTTTTATTAATAAAAAAGGTTTAATTTGTTACATGCCCTAAACAATTGGGTTTAAAATGAAATTATCATTTTTTGCAACTTTATTATTTAAAATTATAAACTTATTTCCTTGAAGAGAAAGAATCAATTGTAATTTTTTTTTTCTTTCTTTTTAACTTCTTTGTTATGTTATTGTATGTCATCAGAATCCTTTTTTTTTTTTTTTTTTTTAGAATGTTTATTATTAAGAAAAAATGACAATTTTTTTATAATTAAAAAAATTCTGTTGGTATTAAAGAAAATTCTGTTATTAAGAAAACTTGACAAGAAAATGTTTACTCTTAAAAAAATGCTAGTTTTTAATGCCTTCTAAAAATTTGCCAAAACTGTATAGCTCAATTGGTATCCCTTGGTATTTCCAACAAAGACAACCAGGATTCAAATCCCTCCACCCCCAACAATTGGTGTACCTCCTTTGTAATCAATTATTGCTTTTAAATTAATTATATATATGTTTTCAAACATTTTAATGGTTGCTAATTATTTTTCAAACTTAATTATCAAAAAAAAATATTTCTCAAACTTAAAATAAACATATAGTATGCTTTAAAATGTGTAACATACCTAAAATATATAAATATCATTTCATTAATGGCTGTGTCCCTGCCATGTGTCCAAAATTTTCAATAATTGTCGTGTCTCATGTCAGTTTCCTTGTCTGTGTTTGTATTAACTGGCTAAAAACTGTTCCAACTTCCAACTATGCCGTCTGTTCTGCTAAGTTTTTTCTTTTTTTTTTGGTGGGCAATGCTCTGTCTATTTTACCTATTGGCATAACTAAACTTACGTGCAACTGTGACTTTTAGATTCATTTTATTATGTAGCACCAGGTTTTGTAACTCTTGAGTACCTTTATGGCAACTTTTTCATTGTTTTGTTGCAGAAGTGCAGCTTCAGTTCTGAGAGCATATGAATCAAGTGGCTGTCTTCCCAACTCTGAAATGGAAAATGATAGTAAAGATTCTCAACACCAAGGGAGGTCAGAGCTTGCATTAAAAGATAATATTCAAGAAAACCGAGGACACAATCCTGATTTTGGGTTACCTTTTGGGGATTTGTTTAGTCATCTCTGGACCAAAAAGTCACGCCGAACAGAAGAATCATCAAGGGAATGTATAACTCAAAACCTACAGCCAAATCCGTTTCTTCCAAAGATTACAATGGTAGGAATCTCAACTGGGGAGGCAGGTCAGATGAGCAAAGCCAGTTTAAAGAAGACAATGGAGGATCTAACAAAAGAGTTGGAGCAGACAGAGCAGGGAAGTGCAACAGGTAGTAGTAGTGAGTTAAAAAATGGAGACAGGGATCCACTATTTGTGGCAAATGTGGGCGATTACTATTCTGGCTTGGCAAGGACTGGTTCAGCACGTTGGGTTCGTGGTAGAAACAATTAAAGGGACTGCTTGAGGAGATAAAACTGATTTTAATGGAGTTAATTGTGAATATTTATTTCTTGAGCAAATACTCCCGTACCAAAAAGGAAGGCAAGGAAAAAAAATGGTCAATATGGTAATCCATTCATCATATTTCTTGCTTGGATGCCAGCTTCTCGGGCGGCTGCATTCACATTTTGCCATCTAATCAATGTGTAGAGTGACTAAATAGATATTAATTTTCATGTGGTAAAAATACTAGTAAATTGTTAGATGCTTGTATAACAGAGTATTAATATTTATGTCTGCTGTTCTTATGGCCTTGGTGAGCATTCATGGTCATGAATATAAGTGAGGTATTTTTGGGAAGGATAGGATTAATTGTATTATAATGTGTTTGTTAGAAAGTTGAGTAATTAGCTTGACCTTTTACGGTTTTACGTTCTGGAGTTGTTCATACTCTGCATCTTCGTACGGATAGGGGGGGGGGGGGGGGGGGAAGGGGAGGGTGGTATTTGTTTCCCTCCATCCAAACATAGGGTATATCTCTACCATGCTACATTGAGCTGGATATTATTGCAGTTTATTAGAAGTTTAAATGAGCCAGAATTGATCATTTTGACTTGTGCTTGGGCTTGTCAAAAGGTTTTGCTCCTATTTTTCAGAGATGAAATGCCTCCAAGGTTTTGGTTTTTTAGAGTCTGTTTGAATACTGTTTATTACTGAAAACTGAAGGCAATATAGTAAAATAATTTTTGGGTAAATTACACTTTACCACCCTAAACTATACACTAGATTACACTTTGCACCCTAAACTATTCAAATGCATACTTTGCACCCTAAACTATCACATTTATCACACTTTGCACTCCAACATTATTTTTACAGGTAAATTTGAAATTTATTTTTTTTTTGGGGTGTAAAATAGTGATAGTTTAGGGTGCAGGTTTGAATAATTTAGGGTGCAAAGTGTAATCTGGTGTATAGAGGGTTCACTAATTTTTAAATGTATGAATAATGCCGTAGGATTCAGTTTTAAAATTTTTTTTTTGAAAAAAGTAGTTTGCAGGTTTGTAAATAGTGTACAAGATTCACTGAAAAAAAGCATCGTTGAAAACCGCAAAACGCGCTTCTTAAACGAAGGCTTAACCAATAGTATAATGAGGGCAATAAATGTCATCTTCTCTATCACCAAAATTTATTCTCTGCAGGTCGCTCTTCCAAATCATGGCCCAATCTAATTTACTTAATTACTCAACGTGATTGTTTTCTTTGGTCTTCTGGACGCCATTGCTAAGCTCAATTTGGCAGTGAACAAAAAAAAAAAAAAAAAAAAAGACAACACTCCCACAGAAAAGTAATAAATTAAACACTAAGATTTGAAAATTTATCAAATTAAAACCTCGGCTCATATTACTTAATAAGCGTTAAAGCGGATAAACACAATGTGGTTGGATATTTTCAAAAAGTCATATTAGAATATTTTCAAAATTTATGTTATTGGACCAATTGGCTAGTTGACACTAAATTTGATGTATCCATGATGATCCATAACAATTAGATTTAAAGGTGTACATGGATCAAGTTGAAGGTTTGAAATGTTTTTTAAACATTATTTGACTTTGTCAAGTTGAAAACTTCTCAACCCACCTCGTGGTTGGATTGGGTTGAGTTAGGTTGAGGAATTGGGCTTTAATGTTCTATACCTTGTAAAAAATTGGGCTTCAATTGATTATTTGAGCACTTTTTTTCTATAAATTATTACAATTATTATAATATATACCTAAATTATATTCAAATTTTCAAATTCATTGAAATAAACTCTCAAAATTTTAATATAAAAAAAATAAAAAATAAAATAAAATAAGAGTGATAAAATACGCTTATACACGTTTGAGTGGGGGCTTATATACATGTGTGAGTAGGGGAGGCTAGGTTGAAAAAACTATCAACTTAAACCTTACTCAATCTAAGGCTTAAAAAAAGAATCCAACCCAATCCAACTCAAAACCCAATTTGAAACATCCGGTTAAGTTGAATTTTTCGGATTGATGGGTTGCATGTACACTCATAATGATAATGTTGAAATCTTCCTTAGGGAACATTATGTAATTTTGTAGCATTGAGCTTTCACTTAAATGGGATTTTGAGATCACTAGATTCACCACCACAACTTGACTGGAAGGTGCGCAACACATGGGCTGTGGGGGACTAGAAGGCTTTCCATTTCTGGTAACAAATTTTGTGACTAATTGATGATGTAAGTAAGAAGCATAAACAAAGACCAATAATGTCGCTCAAGAAGTGTACTACTTCTGCCACTGCTACAACAAAGAAAACAAATCATGAGCAAGAAGATAGTTTTCTTGCTGATAGTGGCAATAGTTTCTATCTAGAACTACGTGATAGTTAGTGGTACTGATAGTTTCTTGGTGCTTTTCGGGTGCCTTCTATGTGTGGCCCTCCCACTAAAAAGGTGGGGGGAGTCCCCCCCTCCCTCTCTCTCTCTCTCTCTCTCTCTCAAGTCTCAACATATTTGATGAGAAAGGAAGATACATCCAGATGGTTTGAATAACAAAATCGATAAAAATAAGTACTAGAACAAAAGAGAGAGAGAGAGTGCTTGAATGAGTTGGGACAACATGGATTTCTTTTATGACCATTGAGATGTCCACCTGCCAAACCCATACAACCCCGTCCCCCCTCTTAATGTTGTTCAAGCCCACCTCTCTCTCTCTCTCTCTCTCTCTCTCTCTCTCTCTCAATTGGAAGATCACATGATGATGACAAATTGTTGACAATCATATCTTCTATCAACTTTAAGCCAGACATCAAAGCATAAAAGCTATCCCTCATCTATATTTCTAGCAAAAAAAAAAATTTAAGACCATGTAAAAACTAAAATTGTCCACGTCACAGATTGCGAATGGTAGAGAAAAAATTGTGAGTCTATATAAAAATAATAATAAGACATTTACAGTCTGTCATGTAAAATAATAATTGTAGTAAAAATTATGTTTTTTTTTTAAGTGGTACCAAAATTACTCAGATTTTTGTCTAAAATTATCAAATTCAAGAAAAAGTAAATGATATAAAATGAGGATAAATAATATCTTATAAATATTTTTGACGTTATCCTAACTTACCAATCAAGTTAAAAATGCGTCTATTTAAGAGTATCTTATGTATCTTTTGTATGCATATTTCTTATCAGATTGTATGGGTCTTGCTTTTGTGTGAATCCTACACATTATGAGAATGATGATGTATATATTAGATATATTATGTATGAGATAATTATGGTCATTTAAGCAAATTCTGGGAGTTTGAATTAAAATTGGTAGCTTAGACCTAGAGAGAGAGAGTTTTTGGGTGTAGGCTTTTTGTTTGACAAAACCAACCAACCAACCAACAAAAGATAAAAAGGCAGGAATAATAATCAATCAAAGATCTTATTCTCCAAACTAAAATTTTGGACCCTCCCCAAGGAAAGAACGGGGGTTGTATGCATCACAGTTGGTAGTGGTGGCCCCTAAATATTATATATATATATATATATATATATTAGTATATAGCGTCCATTTAATCCACCCATCTAGCTTCATTATTTCAATAAAGAATTTTTTGTTTTTTTGCATATGAGTCTAATTATCAATGTACCACGGGCCCATCTCCTCTCTCACAAAATCACAATCCATAAATCACAAGTCAAGACCAGAGTTGCCTATTATTATTATTATTATTATTATTATTATTATTATTATTATATATAGTTTCCTATTACAATTTGGTAGCTCATGTTACATGTATTAAGAAATCAAATTTATTACAACATACTTTTGGTGTGATAGTCATTTCACAAGTATAAGTGTTTGTGGAGTATGAGGGGTAAGGGTCAAAATTCAAGTCTTCAAAAGAGAGCTTCACACACTCATACATACTTATACTAGTCGCTAACCCGTGCTGAGGTAAACTAAAATAATTTTATAAAATCTTAAATTGATTAAGAAACTACATCATTGCATGACTAGTGAATACTTACACTGGTCGCTAACCCGTGCTATGCACGAAAACTTACCTATTTGTGAAGTAAACTAAAATAATTTTATAAAATCTTAAATTGATTAAGAGACTACACCATTGCATAATTTGCTTTTGTATAATTTCAATTTGTGTTATAAATTGATGAAGAAGTCATCACTTGAACATGCAATAGCTTAAAAAAAATATGTCTAACAATTTCAGATACTACAAAAATAAATCAAAATTTTAGATATTAAAACCATTGAAAGACCAAAAAATATTAAAGAAAAATTATCAACGTTTGAGTTTGAGTTTAAATTGGACTTGTTAAAGAGATAGAGTTTCAATCATTGTTAAATTTGGATTTAACAAAAATAATTTTGTTTAAAAAAAAATGATGAGTTTGAGTTTAAGTTGGACTTGTCAGAGAGATAGAGTTTCACTCATTGTTAAGTTTAGACTAAACAAAAATAATTTTGTTTAAAAAAAAATGATGAATTTGAGTTTAAGTTGGGCTTGTCAGAGAGATAAAGTTTCACTCCTTGTTAAGTTTGGATTAAACAAAAATAATTTTGTTTAAAAAAATGATGAGTTTGAGTTTAAGTTGGACTTGTTAAAAAGATGGAGTTTCACTCCTTGTTAAGTTTGAACTAAATAAAAATAATTTTGTTTAAAAAAATGATGAGTTTGAATTTAAGTTGGATTTGTTGGAGAAATAGAGTTTACTCCTTGTTAAGCTTGTACTAAATAAAAATAATTTTATTTAAATAAAATGACAATTTTATTTAAATATTGTGCTAATGTGAAAAATTGTGGAAGATTTAGAGGTTTCGGTTTTATATATATAGATTAGGTTAGAGTAGAATTCTATTTGAGAAAAAAAATAGAATTGTGTTAATTTAATTTTTCTCATCTTAACATAATCCATAAATGAAATTAAAATTAAAATAAAAAATATTATTTTCTAACCTTTTGTCCTAATTTCTAGAAGCATTCTTGGTAGTTGTTTCCTCTCTTTTTAGGAATACAAAACTTTTGTATCATTTTTAATATTTCATTTTATATTCCATTAATCACAACTTGTCATGTGTTTATTTTTTTCCATTTTAAACTTTGGCTCTTTAACAAAGAAAGTTAAACAAATATATAATAAGCTGTAATTGGTGGAACATAAAATAGAACACTAAAAATGGTATAGAGAATTTGTATTCTCTTTGTATTCTTCTGCTTTTTCCCTCTTGTGCTTTTGTTTGGGAAACCCGGTATTGGAGAATCTCTATATAATATGTCATAAATAGTGTTATTGGTCTCTACATCCTTTAAATAAGGTATGAGAATTATATATTGGTAGAAAATTTTAATTGATTAAATAACAAAACATCTCCATATTATTTGGAATTAGTGTCATATTTCTTTAAATGTGCTTCTTCTTCTTCTTTTTTAATCCCAAAATAACTTCTTTCATCCATTTATGCCATAATTTTGTGGGTAATCCTGCTGTCAATATTTTTTCCATAACTAATAAATACAGTCGAGAAAGTAAGGATGGTGATTCGAATAATTTTGGCAACCATCATTATTGCTTCTTCTGCCTTTATAATACTCCGTTTTTGACTTAGCTTTGCTCATAAATCATAGTCAAGTCTTTGATGCCAAACACTTCTTGTTAGTCCGAGAGGCTACCCAATTTTCGAGTCTCCTCAAATAAACCGTGTGTCATAGACAAACAAGATTGATTTGTTCCTATAATCCCATCCATAATAAATTAAGAAAGATAATCACATTGAAAAATAACAAAGATAAGTGCTTAAAAGTAAAATCTATATGGTTTTGAAATACTGTCTATTTATCTATTAAAAAAAAGTTAAATCTATATGCTTGCATTCATATTTACCCTTTAGATGATCTTATGCTAACTACAAGTGCCTTGTTAATCAAGTATCAGATACCTCTCTCTCTCTCTCTCTCTCTCTCTCTCTCTCTCTCTCTCTCTCTCGTGTATTTGTTTCTCAAAAAAAAAAATTATCAAATACCCAAGTAATTGTAATATTTCCTCTTGTTAAAGACACACAATGAAAATTTTCTTAAGAATATAGTGCAAACCAACCCTCTAATTTGCCTTTAGAACACAAAGATAATTTATGAATTTGTTTGCGACACTTTACTCATTGTACTGACAATGACTTTGTTTCCCTCAATTGAAGACCATAATAATAATAATAACTAATCTCTAACTCATGCTATGCATGGAAATCTGCCTATTTGTGAGAAGAACTAAAATTAATTTTATAAAATTTTAACTTGATTAAAAAACTATACCATTGCGTGATTTGCCCTTGTATGACTTTAATTTGTGTTATAATTTGATGAAGAAGCTATTGCTTGAACATGCAATGGCTTATAAAAAATTTGTCAGACAGTTTCAGATGTTACAAATGTTATCAAGAAATTCAAAAACCTAAAATCAAAACTCTAAAGCGGAAAAATTAAGAAGCAATTGGAATCTAATATATCTACCAAAACTAAAAACCCAAAGAGTGAGAGAGAAAAACCTAAATGGCCAGTGTTCCAAAGAGAGAAAAAAAGAGAAAAGAAGGTACGTACTTGTGAAAGAGGAGATTGGTGATGAATCAACAATAAAATGAATTTTCACCCAAAAAAAAAATAAAATGAATAAAAAAATTCAAATATTTCAAATATTGCAAAAACTAACATAAATTCAGATGTTAAAACTTCCAAAATGCCAAAAAAGATATATAATTAAAGATTAAGTTGTTGAAACAATTTAAAAAATATATGACTATTCAAAAGATAAATATAAAAAAAAAATACACGAACTCATAAAACAATAAATTTTAAACTTTAAACGATAAAAAAAAAAAAAATCATATACAGTCACAAATATCATTCAAAATAAAACGTCAAAGACATATTTCGGTCGCTCATTTATTTTGCATACATTACATGGCGAAAATGGGTTTTTGCCCCTTTCCCAAACTAATTAGGGAAATGCCTCTCTTTTGAAACTAATTAGGGAAATGCTCATCTTTTGAAACTCGCAACCCCAAGAGCAAGAAGATGAGAATAACCCATTCCTAAACTATGGAGTGAAGAAAAACTGAAAAAGTATGGAAGAGTAAAAGAAAACTTACTTGTGGCTCTAGAAAACGATGATCTAGGCTGGATAATATGTGCACGGGAGAGGTATGCACAGCAGATAAAGTATTTGAGGAAGAGAGGATGCAAAAAGTGATGGGAATGATCAGAGGGAACTATTTATAAGGTCCAGAGGGGGTTAAAAGCAATTAATGAAAACGGAGGGCGGGGAAACTTTACGAATTCTTTTGCTAACTGCCACACGCGCCACCTTGGTTCACAAACCGTCAAGTTATGATGACGACTGGATCTGATGGTCTAGCATAACATGTCTTTTAAGAGTGCATTAATGAATGTCCCATCCATTCAGCGAATGACTATTGAACTTCCAAAAGAGCTTCCGGCTCTTGGCATCCTTTATTTGTTCTCGGTAGCCGGACACGAATCAAGGGGGGGGGGGGCTAACGTACAATACGGGATCCCCAAGCCCTTTAGGCCTTTAACCCCGGCCCTATGGAACGATCCTTGGCCCAACCCCTTGTATGGGGCAAAGCCCTAGGTCCACAAAGTCGTGGGCCTGAGCATCGTGCCACGATGCTTAGCCCAAGGCACATTGGGCCTGTGATCACGGTCAACTGTGTCTCAGATAGGAACGTGATTGCTTGAGGGTACACATCTTGGTTGTCCGGTAAGACCTCGAGGAATATCACCACTGAACAGCCTATAGAAGGTGGGAACTAGTTCCAACGCCACTACTACCACTCTCAACAAAACATCCACTTCAAAACAATGGAATTGGACCCCCATCTCCACTAATAATTAGAAATAATCAGGACATTCCCACTAACTAGAAGCATAGGGGTCGGAAAAATAGGGAGAGAGAACTGAGAGAAAAGAGTGACAAAACTAAGAGAGAAAGGAAAGCAACTTTGTGAAAGGAGGGATTGCTGAAACTGGAAAGCATAAAGGTCACCAAGTACAGGACCACCCATAGTAGGAAATCCTAAGCCCACAATACAAATAGATTGTAAGCCCAATAACCATAATTTGGGCACGCACACACTCCTTGTTAAGTTTGAATTAAATAAAAATAATTTTACTTAAATAAAATGGTAATTAGAGTTACAATCCTTGTTAAATTTGGATTAAATAAAAATAATTTTGTTTAAAAAAAATGATGAGTTTGAGTTAAAGTTGGATTTGCTAAAGAGATAGAATTTCACTCCTTGTTAAGTTTGAATTAAACAAAAATAATTTTATTTAAATAAAATGATAATTAGAGTTTCACTCCTTGTAAAGTTTGGATTAAATAAAAATAATTTTGTTTAAAAAAAATGATGAGTTTGAGTTAAAGTTGGACTTGTTAGAGAGATAAAATTTCATTCCTTGTTAAGTTTGAATTAAACAAAAATTATTTTATTTAAATAAAATGATAATTTTATTTAAATATTGTGCTAATGTGAAAAATTGTGAGAGTTTTCAAGACTTCGGTTATATAAGTTTGAACTAAACAAAAATAATTTTATTTGAACAAAATGATAATTAGAGTTTCACTCATGTGACGTTTGGTATGAGAGAATCTACATTACTCTTGGCATCTAGATTCCTAGGAATGTAGCTATTCCTATGTTTGGTTTCATTGGGAATCTTTTAAGATTCCTAGGAATGTGAGATAATAATGTTTGGTTTATTCCCAGAAATTTTAAATGAATTATTTATTTTTCCTATTCTATCCTTAGATTTGAATGTGAATTACCAAGTCCTTTTAAAAAAAAAATCTTTCTCTAAATAAATAATGAAAAACCAAATATAAACTATTAATTATGACAAATTCATTAAAATTATAATCTAATATTTTAAAATGACAAGTACAATACAAAAATGACTATTTAAATTTTCAAATACTTTTATTCTTAATAATAATTTTTAAATTAGTTTAATCTATAACAAAATAATCTGACAACGTTTAGGTCAATAAGACCATAGAAGCAGCAATAAAAGTAAAAGTAGTTCATCAACAATGAAACAAATGCGATCTATTACATATATAATGTATTCGCCCCTGTATTTGTGAGCACTTGAATAAAGACAAGGGAAAATATATTGATGATTTGATTTATATTTTATCTTAATTGCTTAAATGATAAGGAAAAATGGTTAAAATTGTCAATTTATAAAAAATAAAATTTCTTTTAAGCTTAGGAATCTAGATTCCCATATGTTTTAAAGGGAATCCATATTCTTACTGAGCGTAGTTTAAGGAGGGAATCCAAATTCTCTTAGCATCTAATTCTCTAGCGTAATTTGCAACCAAATATGAGAATCTTTAAACATTCTTGGGAATTCTAAAACATTACCATGTACCAAATGTCACACCATTGTTAAGTTTGGATTAAAAAAAAATAATTTTGTTTAAAAAAAATGATGAGTTTGAGTTTGAGTTTAAGTTGGACTTGTTAGAGAGATAGAGTTTCACTCCTTGTTAAGTTTGAACTAAAAAAAAATAATTTTATTTAAATAAAATGATAATTTTATTTAAATATTGTGTTGATGTGAAATAATAATAATAATAATAATAATAATAATAATAATAATAATAATAATAATAATAATAATAATAATAATAATAATAATAATAATAATAATTGTGGGGTATGAGAATTTCGAGTAAGGTGATCACACAATGTGTCACGCTTGGCTGAGAAAGACAGTCGGTGAGCCAAGGAGGCCACGTCCTTGGATTTTATGACCACGTCATCAATGCGTTATCAGAGGAGACTCTACTGTACAGAAAGGGCTTTGGGAAGAGGGATGACACTAACGTGATTGAAAAGTCAGAAACTGCCACCAGATTTAATGCATTACACCAAACCTTCTGGCCGCATTTATGTGGAGAAGACCTCTGAACAGTGTTGCTTTGGACGCTGCATCTCTCAGGAACTTGAAGAATGTGCTAGATAGGACTGAAATTGGAGGAATGACCTGCACCATTAACAGGTGGAAGGCTAAGATCATCTGAAAGGGTATATATAAGATAAAAGGTCTCCCATGGAAAGGGGGATTTGGAAAAAGAAGAGAAAAAACATTGTAGACTCAAGAAAAATGTCTGTAATTTGTCTTTAGAAGAGAAAAATATAAGAATCAATCTCCTCGGCATGAGTCCGATGATAAATCTCACTATACAAACTATTCCATCTTCATCCCACTGTAATTTTAGCCCATTATCATTATTAATTCAACTCATTATAATCTAGATTTAGAGTCTACTCTCTATAAATTTATTGTATTTGGCTCTTTGGGTCTATACCCATCTTGTTTTAGGCTTAGGTGCAAATTGCGCCCTTACAATAATAATAATAATAATAAGGAATGGTGACATTTGTCATATCCTCGAATTCTATTAATTTTTTTATTATTAAAAAATCATTATTATTATTATTATTATTATTATTATTATTATTATTATTATTATTTTTAATCAAATTCCATTCAACTCGTGGGGGTAAGCGAATGAGAGTTAAATCTATATACTTGCAATGAAGATTATTAATTGGAGTTTATTGTCATTACGTTTGTACTGCATGAATTGTGTGTTATACCATTTAAAGAAAATATTATATTGCAAAATTATAATGCACGTATAATTATATGATATTTTATAAATTATAAGTAATGCTTATAGATATAAAATCAATTAAAAATATATATTATATAATGATATGAAAATTTGGATTTTCAAAATTTTATCATATGATAACATTAGATGAAAGTTAACAATTTTATTAGGTAGGTGTTGGGGGAGTGGGAGAGTGAGATTTGATTCACAGACGTATGGAACTCTAAAGCATAAGGCTATCATTTCCCTTTTTTAAAAAAAAGTATAAGGCTATCATTAACCCATTACTAATTTACTATTGAGTTATCACTTAAACGAAGAAGTCAACAAAAAGTTACGGACTTTCATTTTATACCATATTTAAATGTAAATGTAGACATGATTAACCTTCCTTAATTAATTGATTTTGTCTATATTTAATTTATGAAGGGTGTTATATCTCCAATATTTCACAACAAATCATAGATAGTTGTTATTGATTCTAATTTAAATTTACTACTGAAATTGTTTTTCTACTCCATTAATAACAACTTATAACAACTTGTCACATAAGATTTGTTATAAAAATGTTGTAAATATATCATTTCTCTTAATTTATTTCAAAATTTCTCTAATTAGGAAAATTCAATATTTTAGAGACGGTAATCATAAAACAAAAATTTTAATCCAAAGCTCCAAACTTGCCCAACTATAAAGAAAAATGATATCTTCACAACATTTTTATAACAAATTTTAAGTGATAAGTTGTTATTGATAATTTTTAGTAGATTTAAATTAAAACTAATAACAAATAACTATATATTATTTGTTGTCAAAATATTACGAAGATAAGACTCTTTGGCAACAAAACCGCCCCCCAAAAATTAATAAACAAAAGCTCACGTGGGAAAGAAGATATACCTTCCACTCATTTTATGCCATCTACCAAGGCAAAGCACTTCACCTTCTTTCTATTAATAATATATATTTTTAAAAGCATAGACTCTTCATGCAGATTAGGTGGTGGTGCCACAGCCACAGAAGCATTCTTTTAAATTTAGCATTTCATGAAAAAACAAGTTTTGAGCACACACTGACACTCATTCCCATATGTCTTTGCTTTCTCACCAACTTGATTATTCTCCATTCCAAAGGTCAACATGGCCCAAAATGACCAATCTTCATTCACACAATACCCTCTGATTCACACACCGTAAAAAATAAAAATAAAAAAAGATTCCCACGAAAAAATAATTTAAAATTAAAATTAAAATTAAAATTGAAAAAAAAAGTAACTTTAATAATAATAATAATAATAATAACACGCAATTTTAGCGATCAGTATGCTTCCACCAACAAATCAAAACCAAAAGTAACGTTAGAAAAGAAAAAAAAAATTGTGAATCACAAAACTTGTTTTACAAGGCAACTAATTTAGGAACATTTTTCTCTTCGCAAATCTGTCTCTTTGCGGGTATGATACGGGGGCCACCAAAAGAAAAAGTTGTCTCGACTGGACACATAGGTAGTAGTATCTAACGGCCAGAATTCTCTTGTTTCACGTGGTACAACGGAAAGCCCTTGGACCTACCAAAGATGCTATGTGCCAAAAAAAATAAAAAATGAAAAAGTTTGAAACTCTTTATTTATTTATGGAGTTTTTTTTTTTTTTTTTTTTTAATTTTTTTTATAACCGATTAGAAAATTATATAGAGTTTTAAATATATAACATCTGCGATAATTATACTTTGGGATGATAATTTTGTCCCATCCCGCTTGACTCGCTCCTCTCTACTTCGCCACATGTGGGTTTTTTCTGTCCTGCAAAGATCGTGGGGCGAGGATGGGGTGAGATTTTTGCCCTGCATCACAGGGCGTGGTAGAGATAGGTTTAGATTTTTTAGACCCAACCCGCCCCGCATTAATAAAGATTAAATTGTAAATTTTTTATACCTTGAAATCCTAATATTTAAACAAATATATCATCAACTTATTTTATTCTACATAACAAGGATTTTTGCATTTTTTTTTCTCTAGCAAGGTTGAAAATAAGGTACCAATTTTAACATTTTCTTTTATTTTTGTTATAAACAAATGTTTATAATATTGAATCATTGATTTTGTATTATGAGATTTTTTTTTGTGATATTATCTTATTAAACACTTTAATAGTATTATTCAATTTTTGCTAAAAATTAGTTTGATTTGATGGGTTATTATTATTTTTTTAATTTCAAGTATATTTTTATTAACGAAACAAGTTTTATTGAAAACAATTGCAATAGTTGTAGGCAAATTAACAAGTAGAGTTTTACGGGGTGTGGCGGGGCTTTGTGGGGCCCCAAAGGGCGGGATGGGACAAGAAAATTTTCCTCGCCATGCGGGGTGGGGTGGGGGCAAAGACCCCATCCTTTGGACCCGCCCCGCCCCATTGCCATCCCTAATTATACTCTTTGTCATCAAATCAAGCTACTAATAGGTTTTTGGTTTAAGTTGAGATTAAAATTCAGATCTCCTATTTAATTATTATAAACTTTACTAATTGAGTTAATTGAAATCATGGTACAACTCAACAGAAAAGCCCTTGGACATACAGACAATGCTATGAACCAAAAAAATAAAAAAGTTTGTACCTCTTTATTTATTTATAGATTTTTTTTTTATAACTTATTAGAAAATTGTATAGAATTTTAAATATATAACGTCTGCGATGATTATACTCCTTGTCATTAAATTAAGTTGCTAATAGATTTTTGGTTTAGGTAGGAATTAAATCTCAGATTTTTCATCTAACTATTAGAGATTTTACTAAGAGAGGTGCTCTGTCCACAATATTTTTACAACATATCATAGGTGGTTAGTTGTTATTGGTTCAAATTTGAACCTAATACTAAGATTACTTTTTTGCTCCAACAATAACAACCAGTAACAACTTGTCACTTAGAATTTGTTGTAAAAATATTGTGAAAATATTGTAGACATATCATTTCTCTTTTACTAACTGAGTTAATTAGAGCCCACAAAAGTTTGAAAACACTATTTACCATAGTTGAGTTGCCATAGCTCATACTTATTAATTTTCATTTGGGCTCGTTACTAACATTTATTTTTATTTGTCATTACTAATTTATCACATTAATAATTGTCAAAATTTTCTTATGTAGACTTTTTCTTGGGCTTATAGGTGTGGGAAACCAAAAAAGAGCTTTTGCATTATTGGGATTTATCTCAAAACAATAAAAGACAACGTTTTTTCTTTTTTTTTTCAAAAATACTATTACTATAACTAAAGTCATAACTTGTCATTGTAAGTGACGGAATGAAAGTAATAAGTTTACAATTTCACCATTCATAACTTGCCATTTAACAAATTATGACTTTAATTATATCCTAGTATTACCATTTTTTTTAAGATGTGATTCTGGAAAAAAAAAAAATTAAGATGTGAAAATTAATTTACTGCCAAAAGCCAGAAGGTGTGGTCTTAATACCACCGGTGGGCTCTGTTTCCTCCCTCCTATGTTCTATTGTACCTTTGACGCGCGCGTAGCAATCTTGAACAAGAACTGCATTTACGCTCCACTTTAGCGCGTGCATTGGCAGTAGACATTTTTTTTTTCTTTGACTTTTTTCTTTGAAGGCACTAGACATTGATAAATTTGATATTAAGCCCTAAAATTTATATTACCAATATGTAAAGGGACTGGTAATTGATTTCTCTTAGGAAATTTGTTAATTGACAATTTTAGAAAAATTTTGATACAATTTTTATAATTATATAAAAAGTTGTTAAAAAATTAGTTTTTTTTTTAATTTTCCATAAAATTTTTTTAAAAACATTTCATAAACAAATGTCCTTAAGATATCCATTAACTTTTCTCATATATAAACTATAGTGCGAATTACACTTTTACTCACTTAGGGTTCTTATAATTAGATTCCAATAACTCATATTATCAACCTTACTTCAAAAAGATAGGTAAAAGATAAGTGATACTTTTTTATATTTAAAAGAGGTAAAAGTGACATTATATCCTATTAACGGTAATTAACGGTAAGAGATCTTAGATGTATGTAATATAAATCCTATCATCACATTGGCATCAACAATAACAACAAAAAGGTAAATGATGCCCATTTACAAGGCAAATCGACACCTGTCATGAAGCGCCTAATATTTTCGCATGACACTAGTAGTAGCCGTTGTGAACCTAGGAACCCATCAATCTACATGTCATTAAAAACATGGATAAGATATTTATCATCTGTTATGTTTATATTACCATATAAGCTGCAGTCAATTTTAAGATTTTATTATTCGGTGATATAAAAACCCTGGAAACCAATGGTTGAGATATAATTAAACTTGTTCCAATTTTTAACCTTCTTTATTTTATTTATTTATTGATAATTCAATAGTTACAATGAGAAATAGAAGATTTAATTTATGAATATCTTCGTTGAAAACATTAAGATGTGTTAATTGAAATACAAAACTCTTACCCAATTTATAACATTCAAGCAACCATACATTACAATTATGTATACATTAACTATTTAAATGATGAGAAGAGGCTTATTAAAACTCTGATTTTAATTAAAGATGAAAAAATAGAAAGAAAATTAAAGAGGAAGTACTCTTAACATGAGGCTTCAACATAAGTAGTAATTGTATTTAAAATTCTGGACTTCATTCTTTTTTCCACAATAAGTATATTTCAAGTATCTTAATTTGGATTAAGCAATCAGTTTTGAAAGAAAAAAATTGAGAACCTTTGAACTCAAAATTGAAACTCCATCTTAAACCGGTGAACCATATTAGTGTTTTGTGGTAAAGAGAGTGGGATTGCAGTGTGGGACTAGCTCCACATTCCATTATTCCTAAGCTTGTTTGCTTTATTCCAACCACTATGTAATGACAGCCCCACGCCCTCGAAAGAGTGATTGAAACACAAATGGATTGTAGCCCAGTTGTACGACATGCTAAGCCAATGCAGCACATGTACCCGCAAAGTGCATGCACGCCTAGACAGAGCGCGTGACGGAATCACTTGCGCTCAAGCTAATCCAATATGATATCGAGTACAATATTGTTAAGCATGTCTATAAGGCAAATTTCACAGGCAATTTGGGAACCAAAGCTCTCTCTCCCCCCTTTTTCTTTGGCACATTTCTTAGGTCCACTTTGACATTTTCTCAAAGTCAATGAAAAAGCAAACCTAAAGTGGGTTTTCTCACACATGGAAAGTACTACCTCAGATCCCTTAAAACCATACCCCCACCCCACCCCACCAAAAACACATCTCTCTCTCTCTCTCGCTCTCTCTCTCTCTCTTTTGATACTGTTTTTGATAACTATTCCTTCCCTTATATAAACAATTTTAGTGATTTACAATTACCAAGCCACTACTCCATCATTTGATTCATTTCCTCTCACTTCTCTCTCTCTTTCTCTAAATATTTTTTTTTCTTTTTAGCCCAAGAAGTCAGCGCTGTCCACTCTTCCTGTCTCTCTGCCTTGCCTAGTTGCTCACTCACCCAATTGTTTCATATGGGTTGAGACTTGAGGGGATAGCAACTAGCAACAATCCTAGAAAGAAAAAAATTATATCTTGTGTGTTACAATTTTTAGGTGAGAGAACTCCGCCGTATACAGTGCCCTCACAAATGACTGATTGGGATCTAAATGCGGTGGTGCGTAGTTGCAAGTACTCCACCACCACCACCACCACCAACACCACTGCTGCTTCAGAAAACCCTTTGTCTTGTTTGGCTTCTCAAGCTTTTAAGGAAGAAAGTGACCCATTTTCTTTTCCTCACTTTGTAGAGCCCAGAACCAATGCTTTCCAAGAATTAGAAGAACTTTGCAAACCCTTTTTCCCCACCACCACCACCATCACCACAACAAGTCATGGTATCAAACCCAATTCCTCTATCTCTGATCTACAACATCGCTTACATGGATCCTCCTCTTTTGGTTTCCGGGGAATCCTAGATCAACAACGACTGCAAGGTCCTCAACAACAACAACAACAACAACAACAACATGTCTATCAACAGGAATTTCTAAAGCCTCAAGCCAGCTCTCCCATGTCTTTACCAACCATGCAATCTCAGGTCCCCAGGGCAAGAAAAAGGTATTTCAAAATTTTCCCATTACGTTGTTTCTGTTTGCAAGTAAGAAACCAAAAAAAAAAAAAAAAATGAAAACTTTACATTATGTCTATGCCTCCAATGGCTACAATGGTTGAATTTCCTTGCTTGATTTGCAGGAAGAACCAGCAGAAGAGAACAGTGAGACATGTAACCGCAGAGAATCTCTCTGCGGATGTGTGGGCATGGCGTAAATACGGACAAAAGCCCATCAAAGGCTCTCCATATCCAAGGTTTTAATTCCATAAACACACTTTTCTCGCTGTTTTCTTAAAGATGGTTACTTTGTTTTTTTGGGTCTGCGTCAATTTTGGCCTAAATATTCGGTTTTGTCTTGTTTTTTTTTCCCTCAAAACGCAGAAACTACTACCGGTGCAGTAGCACAAAAGGGTGTACTGCAAGAAAACAAGTAGAGCGAAGCAACACTGACCCCAACACTTTCATCATCACCTACACAGGCGAACACACTCACCCTCGTCCCACTCATCGAAACTCACTAGCTGGTAGTGTGCGCAATAAATTCAAGTCCACAGACACAGCCAATACCGATGGTAATATTGCTTCATGCTTGTCTCCACAGTCAGCTTCATGTCTTTCTCCCACAACACCACTGACAGTGCTACAAACAGATGAAGAGGCAGCCAACCACAACATCAACGAAGAGACTGATAAGATGATCGACGGGAACGACAAAGAGAGTGAGGAAATGGTTGATGATGATGAGGATGATGACATTCTGATTCCAAACATAGCGATGAATGAGGACATCTTCATGGGGTTTCAAGAACTTGGTTATGGTAACAGCCCTGGCGGAGGGTCCGGGGACAATTTCTCCGGTGGTTCTACCCTTCGCGGAGGAGCGAGTTCGGGTTCTTCTTGGGCTCCATGTGGATCCTCAGCGGCTGTGGGTGGGTGTTGAGATTTCAACCCATAGCAGCATTTTACTGGATCGCGTGCACAAAAGTACTAGACTCAGGCCTTGCTTCTAAATTTGGGATCTTTCATAATTTAAATTTTTGGCTTTTTAAAAGTGGGCAAGGAAATTTCTTGTATAGTACTTTTTTTTCTTTTTATCTTTTATCTTTTTGGCCACCAAACAAGCATAGCATAGAAAAAAAAGATGGAGGGAATAATCTCTTTTCATCCATAGGTTTCTGTTTTAAGTCCTTTTGTTAATGTAAAAGACAATTAGAGTGCTCCAATTCCTATGCTCGCACTTTTCCTTTTAGCTTTTACTAGCTTAATGTGAGTTGTGTTGCTGCATACTGTGATGATGATTTTATGGGTGTCTGGATGGTTTTATGATTACCAAGGTAAATCATGAGACCGTTTTGAGTTTCAGCTTTTTTTAGTCCTTGTTATCGTAGGCTATTGAGCTTTATGCTCCAAAGTCCAAATTCAGTATCATAATTAGCTAGCAAATTTGAGTACTATAAGTTTGCTGCATCACCCACCAATCTACAACATGAGAAATTGGCTTATTATTGCCAGTTTAATGTATTAATTATAATAATATTATTATTGCTAAAATCATAATTAAGATTAAGACAATTCTTGACACCAATTAGAGGATTGTAGAAAGGAAAAGAAAAGGATAGTTCAATTAACTGGGGAAAGAAATAGATAGTTGAAAATTATTCGTATCACTACCAGTCTGATAGTAGATTTTTTGTCTGACTTGTGGACTTTCATGTTATTATATTATATAAAAATATTTATTGCAAGGTAAAAGAATAATTCCTTTTACAATAAAGATGCCTATATTATCTCCTAAATATTCTCCAAGACTGGGGGTTATTATTTTGGGGAGGAAGAAAAGTGTGGATTATAGTTTCTGGTTCCAAATTATAATATATAATATACTAATAATTGATATAAACTGCCTTGTAGTTTGTAACAAATAATTAAGAGAACTGTCTCCTTAGCATATTTTAGAATGGCCGACTTAAAAAAAAAAAAGGCATACTTTAGAGTATCCAATGTGCATTTTTTGTTAATTGATGACTCTTCAGCAGGTTAACGGCTTGATTTCCACATAACCCAAAAGTTTCATATCTACTAATAATAGCCGAAAATTATTCTATCAAAAAAATTAGCCTATAAATGTTCCATCATTTAAAGAAATAAAAAAAAATTAAGATATTGTAATAATTTTTTGGACCCATCATGTGGGGCACGACAGTTGTCGGATCCATGTTTGGAAGGCCCTTATAATAAGTTACTCACCGTGACAGGCTCCGGTTAAGCTGCTATAATATTTTTTTTATCACGAGACAAACACAAGATACTCTTTTTTTGTCTGTTCACATTTCAACTTGTTGGATTCTTTGCAAGTGGCTGTTTCTTTGGTCAAATATAAATTATTCTTAAGAGTTAGATATTAGCGTTGGTCAAATATATTTTAATTAAATATTATAATTTTATTAGGTCAACTATATCTTATTTGGAGGAAAATATAATAAAAGTTTAAGATATTATATAGTATATAGTACTAGTTGTTTTTTGTTGTTGTATTTAACTGGGTGTCCTAACAGTCCCAAATGCATCATCATCATCATCATCTATTAGGTGGTTCAAAGAGACAAAATACAAGTTGTCAAGCAAAGCCCCTATCTCTTATCTTAATTAAGTAAGCAATTTTATTGGAGAAACGTGACAAAGGGTGACCCCGTCTTCGAAATAGTTCTAAAAGGTCATTTTGTCCCGTAAGTGTAAGGAAGTGATTCAAAAGATGAAAGGTCATGAATTGAAACTAGTTTGTATTGTATAAAATAATATATATGATCTTTATGTAGAAGCTATATTTGGTTACTTGAGACTTGGAACTAATACTTTTGTTCGAATGAAAGTGAAGTGACTGAATATTGAGGCAAAGGGCGGCATTAGAAACATAGCTCTAAAAGATCATTTTGTCCTATAAGTGTGAGGAAGTGATTGAAAAGCCAAAAGGTCAAAACTAGTTTGTATTGTTTAAAAAAATGGTCTTTATATAGAAGCTATATTTGGTTACTATAGATTTGGAACTAATGCTTTTGTTTGAATAAAAGTGAAACTTGAAGTGATTGAATATTGAGGCAAAGGGCGGCATTAGAAACAAAATTTTATGTAATAGATTTGATTGTTTAAAGGGGAAGAAGAATATGAAAAATTGAGAGATTCCCATGATATGAAAACATTTGCACACTAAACTAGCAAATAGATGGCACCAAAAATAGATAAATTGCGACATGCATCTATTTGTAATTTTGTAGTAGTGTTTGTTTTGTATCGTAGCTCTTAAGAGGTTTTATAATACAATAGCACACATGGTAGCAGAAATGCAAAATATATATACTAAAAATTGGTAATTGTAATGTCACATTGTTTACCCTCCATGGATGACATACCAAATATATTACTTACTTCAGGAACATGATATAAACTAGGTTAAAATACTATTTTGGTTCTTAAATTTTACTAAAAGTTTTTTTTTTTCATTCCTTAACTTTAAGAAATTCATTTTTTGTCCCTAAACTTTGTAAAGAGTTTTTGCAATAATTTAGAAACAAAAATAAGGATGAAAAATAGTTTAGGGGTGAAGATGAATTTTTCAGTAATTTAGAGATGAAAAATGAACTTCTTAAAGTTTAAAGATGAAAAATGAACTATTAATAAAGTTTAGGGACCAAAATAAGATTTTACCCTATAAACTATCCATAAAAATTTTAATAAATTTTAATTGTCCTACCATTAAAATGAAAAAAAAAGGAAATGTAAACATAGAATCATATTATAATCACGATTAGAGAAATTGTAGTACCAAACATTTTATCCCGTTTCTCAAAGAAAAAAACATTTTATCCTTTTTTATACCCCATCATCATATTTAAAGAAAACATGAAGTCAAATATATATATATATATATATATATATATATTGATTGAGTTTATTCCTTTAATTTAGAAAGGAAACGATTCTTAAGGGTCCATTTTATTGGAGGGACGGATAAGTAGGATGATAGAAAATCAAGAAATAATAAAAAAGTGAAAGAATAGAAGAGATTTTAGATTCTCTCTTGTGTTTGGTTGGAGGTGAAAAAGTTGAGAGATTGAAAAAAAAAAGAGTTTGTATAAATTTATTCATATGCCATTGTTAAAAAATAATGTCCAATTAAAACAAAATAGTGACAAACAACCAAAAAAAAAAAAAAATGCAATCGCCTAAATTTATTAAAAAAGAAAAATCATATAAATAAGTTAAAAAAAATTCACGTTTAGTTGAATCCAAAAAATAAATAAATAAATAAGAAGAACAAAACTTGTATCACGCTCAGGGAAAAAAAAAAAAAAAAAAGAGTAACCAGCATATCCACATCCAAGAAAGAAAGAAAAAAAAAAAAGTGGAAAAGGAACGACGAGCAAGTCCCACGCCTAGTAAAGAAGAAAAAAAGAAAAAAGAGATAATAGTTCAGTCATTGATGCAACTATTCCTCTCTCCTCTATTTTATCCATAAATTGAAGAGATAGAATTTTGATGGGCCAAGAAAGAAAACACCTCCACCAATTTTTCATCCTCCCTTTCTCTCCAACCAAACACCCGTAAAATTAGTTTTTTCTCTACTTTTCTCTCACCTATTTTTTATCCTCCCTATTTCAACTCTAACCAAACGGACCCTAAATTTCTTTCACGCCGATGTCGAGATACTATAGAAAGAAAAAAATTATAGAATCTACAAAATTCACTTCAAATAATTCACATGTTTGTTAATCATATTCATTTTTTAGAAAAAGTAAGTAGAATGAAACCTTGTATCTCGTCCAGTGTCAAGATATTCATATTATAAACCTTCTTAGATTTTTTTTCGTTTTCATCATAAATATGTAATCTAGTTTTTGTTGAAATAAGTTTGGAAAATTTTGCCAAATTCAACTAATATTTTCTAATGTCTCCAATGAAAATGTTCATGATTCATATCCCCCACCCCATTATTGTAACTATCTAATTATAAAAATACAAAGGGAATGGGAATTTATTACAATATATGATTTTTTCTTAATTTAATAATACAAATTTATATATCTCATTTTATTAAGATGAATGATGTAAATGTGTTGCAGAAAAGGAAAAAAAAAAATTACTCACTAATAAAAAGAAGAGCAGTGCTACGCGCACAATATTTTTACAGCAAATAATAGGTAGTAAGTTGTTATTGATTATAATTTGAATTCATAATTTAAATTACTTTTTTTTTTCCACACATAACAAATAATAAAATCCTGTCACTTAAGATTTGTTGTGAAAGTATTGTAAAAATATTGTGGGCATAGCATTTCTCTAAAAAATTAAAAAAATAAAAAAAATATTCAAGTTTACCACCATTTTAACCCGTATAAAGATGTCACTATAACAAAATGTATTTTTAGTGATGAAAAAATTCGTCACTAAAAGTCCAGTTTTTCATCACTAAGAACCTTTAGTGACGAAATCGGACTTTTAGTGACAAAACTCATTCGTCGTTGAAACCCCGTCACTAAAAGTCCTGGAGATGAAAAATTTCGTCACTAAAAGTCTGATTTGTTTTTAAAAAAAAAAAACTTTTAGTGACAAAAACGTTTTGTCACTAAATGTTTTCCTCGCTAAAAACACTATTTAATGACGAAAATATTTTGTCACTAAAAACACCTAAGTTTATTAAATCATATTTAGTGACGAATAATTTCGCCACTAAAACTATGTTTAGGTACATATAGTGACGAAAAAATTCGTCATTAAAACTATTTTCAAGAAAATCCAGGTACATATAGCAACGAAAATTTTTATCACTAAAACCATTTCTTACAAAATTTTGCTACATTTTACAAAATTTTTGTTGCTATATTTGTGACGAAAAAATTCGTCACTAAAACTTATTTTCTGTTTTTATTTTTTTTATGGCTTTGATATTAATCCGTAACTTGTCATTGCATTATTAAAACCTCACATTTGAATAACACATTTATTTCAACAACACATTTATAAAAAAAAGATCCATACATTCCACAAGTAAAAAATAAAACAAGTATCCAATTCAAACTCCTTCCATACAATAATTGTTTGCAACATATACAATAAGTTGAGATATTTTATAACAATACAAAAAGTGTAGCATAATATAATTAGAACTAACGGAAGATGTTCTCATATGTCTTCGAGTAATGACAAAAGTAAATCCCCTAAAAGCCACCAATAAGAAATCTGCACAAATATAAAAACAATACTACATTAAAATCGTAAAGCAAAAACATTAACTATGTTATAAAAACATTTCTAACAATTGCAAGGTGAATGCTACTTTGGTAAAATAAAGACAACTCATGCATAATGTATTCTAACATCTAAGTCTATAAGCTATTTAGATAAAGTTCTATCTCATTCATGAATACACAAGTCTATATTAATACTTATTCACTCCCAATATTAGTTTAAATCACCTTATAACACCATGCAAGCTACTTCCTTGTTCCAACACAACATACCGGCACAAAACCAATTTCTAACATCACAAATATAGAGTTTTACAAGTATTTAAATCAAATAAAATACTATTTTTCACATCTAATCAACAATACTCATTCACATGTGCAATAAACGAAAAACACTCACAATATGTATTTAAACCACTTTATAACATCATAACACCATGCAAGCTACCCGCTTGCTCCAACACAACATACCACCACAAATCCAATTTCTAACATCACAAGTATAGATTTTTACAAGTATTTAAATCAAAGAAAATACTATTTTTCACATCTAATCAACAATACTCATTCACATTTGCAATAAACGACAAAAACACTCCAAATATATATTTAAACCACCTTATAACACCATGCAAGCCACTCGCTTGCTCCAACACAACATACTACCAAAAATCCAATTTTCAACATTACAAGTATACAATTTTATAAGTTTTTAACTAGAATTTACTTACTTTGCTCAAGCTAAGTTTACAATTTTCAGAAAAAATCCAAAGTTACAGCAAACAATGTGTATTTATTCTGCAAAAGAAATGTTAAATTTATAAATACAAAAGTTAAAGAAAAGTTAAACAAGCAAATAAGAAAATAATTAGAACGGCCAATGAAGAAAGATATTTACACCTATTATGCATCAATTTTAAACTTTTATGTTAAGTACATATATACCCAAATCCTTTAACTTCTACCTCAAAGTGCATTGGCAGTATTTAAAGTAATATTAAAGTGCTTTTGTTTAAACTAACCAGTGCCATCATGATCCTTATCAATATTAGTGTTAAATTCTTATAGTTCAATTCTTATGGTTCCCATTTTGATTAAAATTCTGTAACAAAGTTTACACCTTCACTTGTACACTACATATATCTAACACTAGTATCGATGTAGAAACCAAACCAAGAGAGTGAGGATCCAAAACTAGAATCATCCAAACAATAAGAACCATAGAAATGTAAAAGAATTACAGCAACTGATAAGTACATATATAAGAAACTTTCTTACACAGTAAATATCAAATACCCAAACTAAACAAAAATGCATATACCCATTACTGTATCAAACAAAAAAATACCCAAAGGAACTAGAATCATTAAACAAAAAAAATTAACATCAAGCATTAAACAAAAATACCCAAAGGAGCTAGAATCATTAAACAAAAATTAACTCAAAAGAAAAAAAAAATACCAATCAAAAAGATTATATCCATACCTCTCCCCTGAGTTACCCCTCAACTTCCAATAGTCAAAATTCAAAACCACTCTCTTTTTTTTTTCCCCCTATTTTACTTGCTTCAATCAAGACATGCATTGCCAATGATTGTAAACCATCCCTAAATCTAACATCTCTGATCAAAATCTTTGAAAATCAGCTAGTGATAGTATCAGAAGTTCAGTACTAGCGACTCTCTTATACTTTGTATTTGTAAGAATGCTCCCACCACTTGACCACAAACTATCCAACCCAGTTGGCAATGATCTCTATTGGATTCCTATCCAAAGCAACAATCTTGATGGGAACAAATTCATAGCCTCTAACTTAGTTTTGACTTTTGACACACAAAGCCCAAACCAAGCAGAAACTCATCATAAAAATAAAGAAACAACCACCATAACCCTTAAAATCTTCAAAATCAAAATATCTATCAATCATTTCCCCCCACAAAATAACAACACAATCCACAAATAACCCATCAACTCATACCCCTAAAACTTCATAGATCAACCAAAAGCGCATCAATCAATAAAACCCACAAACAAAAAATCCTAAATTTCCACAACAAAATCCTAGATCATAAATAACCCAAAAAAAAAAAAAAAAAAAAACAGAACAAACCCATTAGCAATCAAAGGAAGAAAAAACAAATAACATATTTTGGGATTTAGAATCACTAACCCATATGGGATTTATGTTTGCATTACATGAAGGGTCACCGGTTGGGGTGGGAGGCGTAGGGTCGCCGGTTGGGTGAGAGGCGTAGGGTCGCCGGTTCAGCTGAGTGGAAGCTGAACCGTCGCGAGCTGAACCATCGTGAGCAGAAGTGCCGCGATCTGAAACGCTGCGATCTGAAGCATCACAAGCCCAAGCACAGCGAGTTCAAGCATCGTGCGCCTACGCGCACCCAAGTGTCACAAGCCCAGGCGTCGTGAGCCCAGGCGTCGCGGGCCCAAGCGTCGCGCGCCCAGGTGCTGCGCACCCAAGCGTCGCAAGCCTAGGCGTCGCGAGCCCAAGCGTCGCACGCCCAGGAGTCGCAAGCCCAGGCGTCGCGAGCCCAAGCGCCGCGAATGGTGAAGCTTAATCGGTGGCGATAGTGGCGAGCTGGGGTGAAGCAGCTGTGTTTGATAGAGTGAGGGAAAGAGAGAATCAAGTGAGGGAGGGAAAATAAAGTGGGAAAAGTGAAAAAGAAAAGGGGGTTGAAGTGTTTTTAGTAGCTAACTTTTAGTGACTACTTGTAAGTCATCACTATAGGCTACCTTTAGTGACGACATTTCTGATTCATCGCTGATACTCCCATCTAATTTTATGTTCCTACTTTAAATGACGACTTATTTTCGTCACTATTTGTCACATTCAGAGACAAACTTGGTTTCGTCACTAATAGTGTTCCTGGCAACACCTTTAGCGATGAAAATTTTCGTCGATAAAACCTTAAACTTTTAGCGACGGAATATTTCGTCACTGTAGATGAATTTAGTTTGGTGCCCACATTTTTGTTTGGCACCTTTAGTTCAACACAACATATAACGACGAAATCTAATTTTCGTCACTAAATGTTATTAATTTTTTTATAAATAGTGACAAAATTTATATTTCGTCACTATATGGTACCTTTTCGTGACAAAAAAAATTTTTCTCACTAAAAATTGTTACTAAAAATACATTTTGTTGTAGTATGTGTTCACTCAACAAAAAATTCTTAACCTCCATAAAAGTGATAATTAAAATTTGCAAGTTCTTGAGCTTTAAAAAATAAATTTTGACAATAAGTAAACTTCAAGTTTTTTTTTTTTTCCTTTTCATCTTTCAAATTATACAAGAAGTCCCAACTTAGATTCAAGCACCAATTTAAAGCCATTATGTGATTTTATAACTCCTGCTTTCAATCATCAAGAGCATTATAACTTAATTAGAATCTCTTGGTATTTTTAATAGACACATTAAGAGTTCAAATCTTTTCTCACCAATTATTGAATTCTAAAAATACAAATATTTTAAAAATAAAATAAAAAAGCCTTCCAAAGTTCAGTCTTAATGAGTTCCCTGAATAACAAAATTTGTGCATTTTAAAGAGTTCTTAACTTCGATCAAATATATGTAAATGACATCAATGAAAATGTCATTACATCAATAAAACATTTTATGGATATGAATAAATGTTTTTAGGTCCAAATCACATATAATGTGTTAAGGTGCAATCCATAAAATGTGACCTAGTTGGTCTAATTGGAGACCAATGCTTCAATTAAATTTCAGCTTATATATCACCACCTCACCCAATTATTAACAAAACACAATCAATGCTCTCTCTCTCTCTCTCTCTCTCTCTCTCTCATATCGTTAGTCCATTTTCAAGCCATATACTTCTTCTTTTAGCCCTCAAAAGAAGTCTATTATCGTTGACCATATCACATCAACAAGGAAAAAGAGAACCTTAAAGCCACAGTGGACAATGAGGTAGGTCGCAAATTAGCCTCCTACATCTCCCCTAAGGTGCTCTTTAAAAAGAAGCTACAATTGCAAATCATTAACCACAAGGATGATTAACGCAAGCGGAGGTTGAACTGGATTGTCTCACTATTGTCTATACCATCTAGTGCATCTCATGCAAATTGCACCTCTAGCTAGCTCCATTTTCCAAATCAATTCTCAAGTCCTTCACAACCTTGATAATTCTTCCAAACCCCACCCAACCTTAGAACTTGTCTGAAGTCTAGCTTGAAAGCCAACCAAAGGTTGCATGCATACACACACACATCTATAGAGAGAGATGTATTTTTGGGTTTTATTAATAATTGAGCACGGCTAGAGCAATAAACTATTTCACAATTTTCTTTTTTACAAACTTTTAATGTAATGAGTAGTTTATTGGTAAATGGAAAATTAAAGGCAGTGGTAGATCCATATGAAAACCAGTAAAAATTTGTCACAATAATAATTTATAAAATAATTTGTATTTATAACATTACTGTAATTATGTGAGGTTGAACTACGTTGAATTTTTAGATCAGCAAGATGACGTTGTTGACATTGCACCTTAATACATTATGATGTGGTCCCAATGCCTTATGACTTGTAGCATCTCCGAATCTTATATATTTTATGAAGATTTAAGTTTAAGAGTTAAAATATTATATTTTGTTTACCAAAAAAAAAAAATCGTATTTAAAAATTTGCTTCACACTTTGTATTCTTTTTTGTATGCTACCACAAAGCCAACATTATAAAATTAGAGAATTTCAAACAAGTTTCCCTTATCATATACTTATTTACTCTAGAAATGAAGCAAATTGAAAAAGTTTAAAACTACGGATTTTCATTAAATTAACATATCTAGTGACCATATCTATTAGATCAATAATGATTTTAAAAATATATCCATGATAAATTTTTGATAGTTGTATATCCTTGAAATATTGAAATTCCAAATTAGGTCTTAAAGAAGGTAGGCAATTATAACATGCAAGAAGAGAAATGGAATATCAGGTTAGGGGCAAACTATGATGATTTTCGTATTACTCTGTCAAATTATAGCTTGAAACAGGATAGCTGTTACTGCTATCCTAATATTCTAAATTAGGCTCACACATGCTAGAGGGAAAATGTGATAAAACGATTATTTAAATTTCACATTACCAATAATGTGTCAGAAATTTCATTGTAATTTAACTTTGTCAAGATTAATCCAAGATTGATCTCACCATACAATCTCATGATTATCTCTTCTCCTTTTGCACCCTTGAGATTGACCTCTTATAATCACTTTTTCGGAAGTTTCAAGGAAATATCTTTATTTTATTTTTAAAAAATTATTCTGGGGAAAATTGTGACCACAAATTTAATATCTACGTAACCTCTTGATAATAATAAACTAGCTCTTGTAATGCACTTTTTAATTTGTAAATTGGTAAGGTTACCTTTTGATTGAATTCTTTTTATTTATTTTTGAAAATGTTACGTAGCTTTGTTATTTAATCTAGAATTTATTATAAATAATTGGTAGAAATCAACTGAGAACCGAATACATTTAACAAAAACACTAATTTAACTTCATTTGACGTAACTTCTCAAAATACATTGTAAAAGGATAAGATATAAAAATGAGAATTGGAGTGAGGAAAAGCTTGTAAGTTCAAGCCAAACAGAAACAAACCCGTTTGGCTAGCGTCATGTCTAGAAGGTGACCCCATGGCACCATATCGAGAAACATCCTTAAAGAGGACTGGTCGAACATCTAGATGACCAAAAACTCAGTTAGATCGAGCACATGAAACTCAATGACAAAGCACCTCCATATTTTAAGCTGTTACATGTAGCTGATTCATGTATATTATGTAGTTGATACATGGTATAATTTTCTCTAAAAAAGAGCTTATGAAGACGCTAGTTTTCTCATCCTGTCTACATTAATCGTCACCCTTTTTGTATTAAATGCAACAAGACATTAGCCATCACATTGGAACATTAAGGGGCAGTATGTCCCTTTAACAAACCTAAGAGAATGATGTGTTATCATGATATGTTCCACTTTATGAGGAAGTGATCACTAATCCCCACCACCAACAATTTATATATACCATTGTCAAACCATCACTAAAAGTATTGATTTTTTATCACACTTCATTTTTTCTCTCTTAAGATTTTATAGGAATCCCTATGCTAATTTGGTGTGCTTCCAGCCATCTCATTGGATGGTATGAAGTTTAAGAAGTAAGTTGTTTCCTTCTTGTAAGTCACACACGTGTCTTTCTACTAGTTCATTGTGCATTTACCAATTCTCTTATCCGGATAGCAGAATTTGAATTTGAGTGACTAAAATTCAAATACCTTATTTGGATAATTTTAAAATATAAAATATTTGAATTCAACCAAATCCACTAAGAATTTTAATCCTCTACAATCAATGAATTTGAAATGATATATAAAATTTATGAACTTGAAATGAAGACATTTCAAATCTACGGATTCAAAATCCAATTTAAGTTTCCAAATGCAGCTGAGCATTCACAGAAAAACATGTAAAAAAAATAGCTTTTAACAAATCAAAAAACCACTTTATCTATTTTTACAACCCACTTTACAATACACTCAACATCAAATATTTTGTTTTAGTATACAACACATTAAAATAATATAAACAATACAATAAAATAATATATCCTACACAATAACCACTACAAAAAACTAAAAAGAGAAAAAAGAAAGCCAGCAATGTACCATGCCATAATAATAATAATAAAATTTAACTCATAGCTACAGTGAGTTACCATCTTTGCCAGCTCACTGTAGCTAAAAGTTAAAAATTCATAGGTATTGCAACTTTGATTTCAAGAATATTTTTAGCGTATTGGTGCTAAGAGCATCCACAGCAGTGGAGCTAAAATTTTAGCAATTTAGTTCTACAAAAAGTTACTTTATCTATTTTACCTACACACTTTATAAAACATGTTGCAGTAGTGGATCTATTTTAACTTTCAACACAATAAAATAATATAAACATTACAATATAATAATATATCTACTACAATAAAATAATATATCTAATTACTAAAAAAAATTTACAGCACCAACCACAACCACCCCTACCGTCGGCCACAGCCACAACCACAGCCACCACCACCACCACCACCACCACCACCATTGGTCCACAGCAAGAAAAAAAAAAAAAAAAACACTAATCAAAATCTCAATCGTTTTCCTCAACCCAGACCAAACAAAATCACCAATCACAAACAAAATAAAAAATCACCAAGGCAATGGTCTGATCGGCGTTGGGCAAGCGTTGAGATGGAGGACAGTGTCAGCGTGGGTCTGATCGGAGGAAGAGAAGTGGGTCTAAGGCGGTGGGTCTGATCGGCGATGTTGAGGCCGGCGGAGGCTTGGGTCGGTGACGTTCGAGCAAGTTCATTCATCTCGACCCAATTCGATGGAGCTTCAGAGGCAACAGAGATGGAGCTTCAGAGGCAACGAAGATGGAGCTTCAGATTTCAGAGGCACGGAGGCTTGGGTCGGTGACGTTGAGGCCGGCGGAGGCTTGGGTCGGTGACGTTGAGGCCGGCGGAGGCTTGGGCCGGTTACGTTGGAGCAAGTTCATTCATCTCGACCCAATTCAATGGAGCTTCAGAGGCAACAAAGATGGAGCTTCAGAGGCAACGGAGATGGAGCTTCAGATTTTAGAGGCACGGAGATGGAGTGATTATTTTAATTGGCAAGCGGAATAAAAAATTAATTTTTTTTATAGCATTGAGCTACAGTGCTCATGTATCTATACATGAGCACTGTAGCAATTAAGCTAAAAATTTTAGCTATACCTCCACTGCTGCAGAAGGTTTTTTGTGGAGCTAAAATAGCTATATAGCTATTTAGCTCCACTGCTGCAAGTGCTTTAAAGTAGCTTTTTTAGTTATTTTGACTACTTTATGGTGAATGCTCTACTCAAATTATACAATCATCTGAATCATCATTTAGGACAATAATACAAAATGTCAAAAAGTTAGCCCAATGATGTTTGAAATTTGAAAAAAATAAAGCTTTTTCGTAGTTCAAAATTCTTTAAGGCCGAAAAAAAAAAAAAAAAAAAAAAAACTTTTGCGCTATTATTACGGGCTCTCTCCAGTGTATGGGCCATGGGCCACAGTGGGACAATTAACTCATGCTAAGATTACATTATCCTAAATACTTAGTCTACAAACTGAATCTTTCAAAACATTGGGCCTCCGTTATTGGATGTGGCCTATGAACGCAATCTTCAGTTTCAAGTCCAAATTAATATAAAATAATGTTATTTAGATTTTAGTTTCGATGGATTTAGTTTTTTTTAATATAGTATTTATGGATTGGAAATTTGAAAATAATGATTTTTGCATTAGTGATTCCTCTCTCCACGTGACAAAGGAATTATGATTGAAGATTCCTCTTCTTCTTCTTCTTCTTTTTTTAATCCAATCCTCTTCATACATTGCCATTTCATAATAAATATTCACATGCTTTTAATCAATCTAAAAATGTCACATAATTTAAAATCTCATCTTATAAAAAAATTATAGTTAATATTTTTAAACAATGTGATATCATATTTACAAGATGAAATATGTTTTGCTTTTACTCTTTTTTGGGGGGGGGGGGGGGATTATAAAAGTTCACAAGTCACAACAGTACATTTTTATGGGTTTTTTTTTTTTTTTTTTTTCAATTTTATTTGGTAGGGTATGAGTGTTTGAAGTTTGAACCCAAGACATTGAAAATTTAAAAAAAGAAAAAAGAAAAACAGAAGAAGATATTTTTACCAGTATCATTGGCTTGTCACTCAACTCCCAATTCTATGTGTTTATTACATAACCATCCATACATTAGTTTGAATTAAAAAAAAAAAGGATTAATGGTTTAAATAAAAAAAAATTATTATTAAAGAAGAATTTCATATTTTACCTTTCCTAAAATTTTTATTTTTATTTGTTACTATGAGGTAATGCTTTCTCTAAAGGAACAATAAGGGACAAAGTTTGGCTACAACTCTACTCAATATCTTTTTATTAGATGAAATTTTGTCAAATCCATATAACATTTTATTTTTATATCTTCCATATTTGCAAAATTTTTAGAAAATCAAATATCAATAGTGTAGATGCTCATTTTTTAGAAGTCCAGCAGGAGGAGGAAGCCCAACAACGTGAGCACAAAAAAGTGGAATGGAAGTACCATTAAGCCCAAGTGGCAGGAATAATAGATCATGAGTCCATAAGGCAAAAAAATAGATTCTGAAGAAGTGAATGGGCCTAAGAAGGCTCGGAAAGAAAGAAATAACAAACTCATGGGCAGTATAGATGTAAAAAAATGAGAATGGGCTACAGCTGCCACAGCAGGCCCAAAGCATTGTAAGTAAAGAGAGTAAGGGGTAATGGAGAATCCATAAGTTCCAAGGATGAGGTATGAGTACTTGGGCTAAGGAAGCTTAAGGAATTAGTAAAAGCTCATGGGAAGCACAAAATTGGAAAGGGCCAAGGATGCCCTAAGAAAGTAAATGGGCCAAGGAGACTCAAGAGGAAGTAAGCGGGACACAGAAGCCTGCAAGTAATCAAGAAAAAGGCCCAATGAGTCTATTGGACCATCAGAAAATGGATGAACAGCAAGCCTAAAAAGGCCCAATAGCCTTGGGTTAAGTAAACATCACAGCAAACATGACCGAATAATGCAATAGGAAGTAATAGCAAAGCTAGCAATAGAACACGAAGGAGGTGCGAGGGAAGGAAAGCCCACAACTAGGCAAAGCCCAGCAAGCCATGACGAAGCAAAAATAAAGTAGCCCACGCCGTAAGAAGTTAAAAGAACAAGCAGGCGAATCTTCAGACCACGGCAAGCGCATGAGCAGCAGACAGATTTTGGACAAGTATGAAAGTAAGGCATGCGCAAGGACCAGACACTATCAGCCTGTACCCAGTCAATAAAGAAAGTTGTGGGTCATGGGTCAGAGATAAGAGGGCATGATCTGGCGGTGGGGAGGGGGGAAAACCTATTTTTGTGTTTCTTGCTCAGGCTCTTTTGAAGGCAGTGTCCTGTTGGGATGACATGCCATTCAAAAAAAGTAAAGCTGAGTTGAAACCATTAGGTGCATGCCATGAGGGACGAAGAGGAAGAGAGTACTTACACCGTGGCAGCTAAGAATGTCAGGGCAAGCAAACAAACAAACAAACAAAATAACCTTCTTTGTTTAGTGAGGTAAAGTGGCGCGGCCAGCACAGGTAAGTGGCGATGGTTGGGCGACTGACCAACCAATAATGGTCAGCAAGGACACCCACACCAAACAAAAACGGTTAAGGGCTAAAATGGTAAAAGCCAGTCATGACTGGTATTATATAAGGAGCCCTTGCTATGCACGGCGAGGGCAGAGCAACTTGGGAGGAGAGAATCACGATAACTAAGAAAAAAGATCTAAAGATAAAAACAAAGAAAAAGAAGGGAAAGAATTAGAGAGAATAGGAGGAAAAGTAAAAACGGAGAGAACAGAGTGGCAGACATGCACCAAATAGGTTGATCCCCCTCTCCTTCTCCGACCCATGTTCTCTGATAACGACAAAAGGCCTCTCTGAATATAAGTCATTCAAACCCACCCTTTCAAGGTAGTTAATTTCTTCTTCAGAGAGATTAGTCATGTTGAAGAGATGGTTCCCCTTTTTGACTTATACCCAGCAATGTAACTTGATACGGTAGACTGACATTTTTTCTTTCAATAAACTTATTACTATTTGTTCAAATACTAATCCTTTATTGTTATTTCACAAAACAAGTATTCATTATCAAAGCCCATTATTTGCCTTTGTCTGGATATCGAAAGAATTTCTATTATTGTTTTTATTATATATGTCTGCCATAACTATTATACAGCTCTGCCTGCCATGGGCAAGTGATAAGCAATCTTGGCAAACAGGAGCATCGTTTGCGCATAAGCCGGACTAAGGAGGGTTGCCATTGGACCTGTCCCAACTCCCTGATCCAAAAAACTTTAAGGCCTAGCACAGCAAGAGGCCCAGCCCAACATTTGCAAAAAATGCCCTAACAAATAGCTATGTCATTAATCAAATTTTTTAAATTTCAAGTTTTTGTAGTCTAAAATTATATATAAAAAATAATTTTATGGATCGTATGGTAAATAAGATTTGATTAATATAAAATTTGACGTGTGTGTTAATAATATAGAAAACATGCAATTTAACAGTTAGATTTTCAAAATATGTAGTGATGTTAATTTTTTTTAGTGGGAGTTGTAGTCCTTTGTTACAACATAATTTGTAGCTGAACTTCCTCCTAATATTATAGTTACTATACTATTTTTTTTTCATAATTTGTTAAAATGATAAGTTATGATTGCTACAATATCAATTTTGACAAACAATTGTGGTAAAGAGAAATGTGAACTTTATTGTGTTACTAAACTTGTTAACTGATTATTTATAAACAATAATAGATTGCATAGTTATTAAATCCATAGAACCAATGGTTGAATGAATGTTCAAACCATTGAATTGTGTAAGTAAATCACTTACCGTAGGAATCCAACCAAACCTCACCAGTCCAGAACCTCCAACGCTCACTCGCCCCATTTCTCTCACATCAAAACCGAACACACTTTTGCTGACATAGTGGTGGATCCATGGAGAAGGTATTACATGTAGCCGATGCATGTGGAAGTTTTTCGGATCCATGGACCATAAGTATAAACATAAAAAAAAGAAAAAAAAAAGAAGATGTTCCCAAGGACGATTGGGAACATTTATGATGTGTACAAGTCATTATTTGTTATTATGACATTGTAAGTTTATATATCACTGGGGAACATTATTTTAAAGGAATTTATTAAGATTAAAACCTGTACATTGTTTGCTATATTACATTACTCTAAAAGATGACATGTGTCTTATTACAGGTTTTCGCCAAAAAAAAAAAGTGTCTTCATTTTGTGAATTCACCAAATTTGGGATCCATATTTTATTATAAATATTTAACTTTATTTCTAGCACCAAAAGTAGGGATGGCAATTTTTCTCCGCCCCATTTAACCTGCCCCTTTTCGCTTCGCTCCGCGCGGGTTTTACTAGCCCCGAAAAGGTGCTGGGGCGGGGATGAGGCAAAATTTTAGCCCTGGGGCGAGACAGAGGTGAGTTTAGACTTTTTATACCCAACCCGCTCCATCCCTCCCCGTCCTCTCTCTACCCTGCCCTGCCTTGCCCCACCTCGCCTTGCTAAGGGTTATAATTGTAAATTTTTCATACCTTAAAACCCTACTATTTAAACAACCATGTCAATATTAGCTTATTTTATTCTACCCAATGTGGTTCTTTGCCTTTATTTTGTTATGTGATACAATATGAGATTTTTTTTTTTTTTTTTAATGATTGTTTTGTTAAACACTTGGATATATTATTCATTTTTTTTTTTCTAAAAATTGATTTGATTTGATGGGATAAATTTAGTTGTAATTTCAAGTATATTATTATTAATGAAATAGGTTTCATTAAAAAAAAATTTGTACCAGTTGTAGGGCAAATTAACAAAAAGTAGAGTTTTACGGGGTGGGGCGGGGCTTCGCGGGGCGGGGATGGGGTGAGAAAGTTTTCTCTGTCACGTGGGGCGAGGCGAGGATGGGGTAAGACAAAACCATATAGGGCGGGGACAAAGACCCCATCCTTCAGCCCCGCCCGATTGCCATCCCTAACCAAAGGAGAATACAGGGTTTGGAATTCATGGGGCAACTTTCCCTATTATTTGCTGTAAATTGACCCACAACAATTCCAACCACCAAACAAAGCATCAAAACCAACCCGACTTCTTTTTCCCATTGCAAACCTAAAATAAATAAAATATAAAAGGCAATATATATAGTAACTAGCAAGTAATATTGCTAACCCCCCCCCCCCCCAACAAAAAAAACTAGTAACTTATAAAATTTTTAGTAAATACAATTGTCTTTATTTTATTTTTTTAAAATACATATAATTTGATTTTTTTTGAGAAACACACACACACACACATATATATATATATATATATATAATTTGATATTTGTGATAGTTATTAATATGTTTTTATTTTTATATGAGATTGTTTATTAATGACAATACTAGGATGGGGAATAATAATTCGAAAAACAATGTGGTCTTTCAAAAATTGTTGTGTCAACATTAAAATAAGTCAAATTCATTTTTTTTATAGAGAAAGTTTCAACTTATGACCAAGGTTTTCAGACTCGGACCATTCATTGAATCGTAAACGGGAAAGGTTTAAGGTTTTTAAGGTCGGACTGAGGTCGAACCAAGATCGAACCGTGATGACGTCATAATTAATTTAATAATTATTTAAAATATAAATAAATATATTAAATTAGTAAGAATAAAAAATTAACTAAAATATAAATAAATATATTCTTATTTTAGCTTACAATTTCAGAGTTACTGTTATATATATATATATATATATTCTTATCAATTCAATAATAATAATAATAATAATAATAATAATAACAACAAATTAACAATAATTTGATAGACTCATTCCTACTATTCCCATTGACTTACAATAATTTGCGCGTCCTACTATACCCACTATTCCCTACTCCCTAGGTTGCATTATCACACTCTGAGAGACTCATCAACACCACACAAATTTGCCAAACAAAACTCAATCTCCACCGCATTTTTCAAAACCACCAAATGATCTAATTGACCAAAATCAAAAGAGAACAGAAGCTAGAAAAAGCAAATCTAACATTTACAAGAATTAGCAGTTTCTTCATCCATTTGCAAGAATTAGCACACGTTTTCTCTCCACCTTCCAAATCAATTTCAGCCTCCAAAGCAGTGACAAGGTATAGAAATCATCTATCTTCAAATCAGCTCTAGAAGCTCCAAAGACACAAGCCTTGAAAAAAAGAGTTTCAAATGGCAGCCAAACTTTAGCTTCGTCCACGAAGACCTGAATTTGTGCTTTCTTTTCTTCATCGTCTTCTTCTTCTTTGTGTGTGTGTGTGTGTGTGTGTTTTTTAATCCTTACAAATCAATGGTTCCAGATCTGAAAAAAAAAAAAAGGAACCGTGCTAACTGTAGAAACTGGCCACGGTTCTCAGAACCATATGGTTTGACCACGGTTCGAATGATTTCATGCTTTTTTGTCATAGAGGGGTTCTTAGGGTTAAAAGAACTGCAATAGTGAAAGGCTCACGGTTAACCAGGTTGGACCGTATCGTACGGTCCAGTCCAAGTCTGAGCACTTTGCCTATGACGTCCGTTCCTGATGATAGCTCTTTATCATCAGACCAAGACACTAATCAGTTTTTGGTGTAGGTGGGGATTGAAACTTAGATCTCTTATTCAACCATCATAGACTTTACCAGTTAAGCTAGCTGGAACCCACGATAAATCAAATTCAATAACTTCAATTTACATGGATTATGTATTCCTTCATCAAGTATGTATTTAAATAAGGGCACTATTTGTTGCATACACTGTCCATTATAACTGACAATGTTCACTCACAGTGTGTGTAGCAACTATTACCCTTAAAATAACATGGGTAAATGATTTTGTACGTGGAGTGTTCGGCAAACTATGAAATCAAGCCAATCAAACCTATAGTTTGTCAAAGAATAAGGCCTAAATGAAATTATTGAATACTGATTGCTAATGCGCTGTCAACTTCCCATCTTCAAATGGAGATTCTTACTTACATTCTTCTCCTTAGTAGATTGTTTGAAACTTTGAATGAAGAGACGTTAAATAAAATGGAATGATAAGAAAAGAAAAGAAATATATATATATATATATATATTAATTCCCTCCTTTAAGAGTTTAATATGAGAGAAAGATATTGAATGCCATAAGAATCTGCTCATAATGCTTGTTTTATTTTTCTTTATTTTTTTCAATAAGCACCTTTTATTTTTCAATGTCTTATCTTATTAAAGAAGTGACAAAATAGGATTCATAATCTTTTTACAGTAAAAAAAAATTCCTAAACAAGATTATTAATTGTGCATTACATTCATTTCTTTTGAAACATTCAAACAAGAAAGAGATAAAATAGTTAAGTACATTCTATTCTTTTTTATTCCACTAATTCAATTTTCTGTCTCCCTACATTTTTTTTTAACAAAAAATCATTTTAAAATATATTTTAATAAAAATATGTTTAAATTAAAATTTAATTAAATTTTTTTTCCTCCTTATGCTTTTTGGTTTTTCCCAACAAAGGGAGATAAAATTTTTAATAAAAGAATCCACTTGGGTAATTGTGGACGACTAAATTTCTTGGTTCGAAATTAATCAAACAAGTAAAATAGTTTCATAAATGCGAATTTGTATTGATGAATGTGTGGTACAATTCTCTGTAATTACAAAAGAGTGATCCTCTGATTCGATCTCCTTGAAAGATTTGTTGATTGGAATTGTGGTGATGTGATTTTGATTCGAACACAAAATATCCTTCAATTTGGCTGAAGGATGGATCGAAGATCTTTGAAATGGAATTACAATGAATCTCTGGCTATGAGCTTATTAGAAATTCTTTGTTTTTCACGTTCTTCGTGTTCTTCGTGCGTTCTTCATCTTCGAAGGTTTGTGGTGGAAGTTCTTCGGGGCTTTAGAGGCTTGAATCTGTAGAGTTTCACTGATTTGTGGTTTATGAGGTTTCTGGAGGCTTTTGAGCTTGATTCCAGTGAGCTTTGAGATCTAGAAATATGATTTGGATGATTTAGCTTCGAATGTTCTTCGTATTCGAAGGTTTGTGGTGGAAGTTCTTCGGGGCTTTAGAGGCTTGAATCCGTAGAGCTTCACTGATTTGTGGTTTATGAGGTTTCTGGAGGCTTTTGAGCTTGATTCCAGTGAGCTTTGAGATCTAGAAATATGATTTGGATGATTTAGCTTCGAATGTTCTTCGTATTCGAAGGTTTGTGGTGGAAGTTCTTCGGGGCTTTAGAGGCTTGAATCCGTAGAGCTTCACTGATTTGTGGTTTATGAGATTTCTGGAGGCTTTTGAGCTTGATTCCAGTGAGCTTTGAGATCTAGAAATATGATTTGGATGATTTAGCTTCGAATGTTCTTCGTATTCGAAGGTTTGTGGTAGAAGTTCTTCGGGGCTTTAGAGGCCTGAATCTGTAGAGTTTCGCTGATTTGTGGTTTATGGGGTTTCTGGAGGCTTTTGAGCTTGATTCCAGTGACCTTTGAGATCTAGGAGGATGATTTGGATGATCTTTCTTCGAATGTTCTTCGTATTCGAAGTTGAAGTTCTTGAAGTTCCTAGAGGCTTCAGGGCTTGATTCTAGTAAAGCTTCTGAATTTCTGAACTCAAGATCTCTTCCCGGTTCTTCCTCAGATGTCTTGGTGTCCTCCTCCCCTTTAGGTGTCTTCGTCCCTCCAAATGCCTTAGGAAGGCTTCTATTTATAGGAGTTTGGTGGTAGGTGAGCGACACGTGGCGGAGTTTGATTGGTGACACATGTCACAGCTTGATTGGTCTGCTTGTGTCATCGCTTACACGTGCCGTGTTAGGACATATGTGGTTCAAGTCTGTGAACATATGTCACTATTTTATGTAATTCGCTTATCCTTAGACAAAACGCACTTTACTTGTAATTGGGTAGATTTAGGATGAGTTTAACACTTCAGTTCAAAGTTAAGTGTTGAAGCCGTCAAAGTCTGTCCAAGAAACAAGCTGGGAAGTGCAAGATTTTAAAGCTCGACACATACCTCGACAGATACATCTATCGAGCTTTAAAGGAGCTGTTTTGCCCGAGCCTCGACAGCTATCTCGACATCTTTCGACACCTCTATCTGTCGAGAATTAAAGAAAACAGATTTCCAGGTCTGTTTCAAGTCTAATCCGTGAGTGTGTCTTTGGGACTTCTTTTCTCCTAACCCTAGACATATAAAAGGATTATTTTAAGGCCGTCAAAATAGAGATCACAAAAAACAAGTTGCACATTCTTTGAGAACTTGTTGTTCATGCAATTTGTGATCTGACAGACAAAGTTCATGCCCTAGTTCATCCTTGATGATTTGAAGAACTTTGCAACCAACTCTCTCTCTCTCTCTCTATAGTTGGTAATTGAAGTCGCGTACTGGGATCCGCGCATTTGGTTAGTCACGTACTTGGGAGTCGTGCATTAAAAGGAGAAACTGTCACTACAGAACAAGTCCAATTGGGTATTGGGGTAAGAGTTCAACTGTAGGTTGGTGAGGTACTGGGATTCCTTACTTGTAACTGCTTATTGTGATAATAGTAGAGTTTCGGGAGTGGTGACCTTAAATCACCCGGTGGGGTTTTTGCCGTAAGGGTTTTCCCCATTCGTGAACAAATCACCGTGTTCTTTATTTTCCGCTGCATAACTTAGTTTGGTGATTTGTTTGTGCTGCCACGTGATATTGCATGTTAATTTGATTAATTAAAAACTGGGCTAATTAATTAATCTAAGTTATCACAAGGGGTCAACGCGTTTGTGGCCTGTCAAGTGGTATCAGAGCAAGCACACTCTGATTAGGGTTTAATCTATTGTGTGTGATCCATTGACCCCTGCTGTCATGGATAGAGGACAATCTCTCATTATACCTCCTTTATTTGATGGCACTAACTATGCATACTGGAAAGTACGCATGAGAGCTTTCTTGCAGTCTTTAGATGAGAAAGTGTGGCAAGCTGTGGAGATAGGCTGGACCAAGCCTACAGAAGCGCCGGCCGACTGGGATGATGCTAAGATCAAGGCGGCAAACTTTAACAGCCGAGCATTGAATGCCCTATTCAGTGCAGTCACCAATGAGGAGTTCAAGAAAATTTCCTCAACTGAAACTGCTAAGGAAGCATGGACCATCCTCCAGACAACTTATGAGGGCACCAAGGCTGTCAAAGATTCAAAGCTGCAGAGGCTCACCACACGCTTTGAAGAAATCAAGATGGAGGAGGATGAGTCGTTTGATGAGTTCTATGCCAAGCTCAAGGATATAGTGAACCCAGCCTTCAATCTTGGGGAGACCATCCCTGAACCCAAGATAGTAAGGAAGGTGCTTAGATCGCTGCCCGAAAGATTCCATGCTAAGATCACAGCGATCGAAGAGTCGAAGGATATTGACAGAATTCCTTTGACTGAGCTGGTTGGAAACTTGCAAACCTATGAGTTAGGGCTAACTAGGTTAGGCAAGTCAAGCAAGGGCAAGAGTTTGGCACTGAAGGCCAAGAGCAGTGATACGGATGACTCGTCAGATGATGAAGATTCCAAGATGAAGTCCTACATCACAAGGCAATTCAAGAAGTTTATGAAGAATGCCAACGGAAAGGGCTTCAACAAAGACCGTAGACAATCCGGTTCTTCACAATTCAAGAATTCAGATAAAGGGAAGAAGGATGTCAAGGATGGCGATCAGTACACTGTTCCTGCTGGGCCAAAATGTTTTGGGTGTCAAGGCTTCGGACACATGAAACAAGAGTGTCCTACGTACCTCAAGAGCATAGGGAAAAGCAAGGCACTTGCTGTTACCTTAAGCGACACAGAGCCCGAGGATGATTTCGAAGATGAAGACGACGGAATCTTGAATGCCTTCACTGCCACTGTTAATCCTACTGATGGGGTTAGTGAAAAAATGGATGAAGAAGAAGAATTGGTGGATTCCAAGTGTGAAATTATGGATGATCAAGATGATATCCATACCGCCTATGAGAAGCTATACAAGCTTTCTGAGAAGCTATACAAGCTTTCTGAGAAGCATGAGAAACTATATAGGCTGGCCACCAAGAAGCTCAATGATGTGGAACTCAACCGTGAGGAGCTATCCACAAAGGTCGATGAAGCGAATCAAACCATTGGAGCACTGAGGTTCGAAAACAATTTCTTGGTTGAGAGGACCAAGAAGCTTGAAGCAGAGCTGTTTCAAGTCAGAGCACAACTGGAGAGGACGTCAAGTGCTAAACTGGACGAGATGCTGAGTGCTCAGAGATATTCTTCAGATCGTACTGGATTGGGGTATGAATTCTCTATCTCTAATACTCCTTATGCTAGTACTACAGTCTTTGTTCCACCTGCTAATAACATTAAAACTGAGGAGAATAATGTTAAAACTGATTTAGCTAGTGTGAATGTAGACAATGGCAAGTCCATCCTAGGAGCACCCCCTAAAATTGAGAAAAGGGAAGCTAGAAACCCTAGGAATAAGAAGGCTAACTCTCAAAAGGCCAAACAAAAGAAGCCACATCTCTGTTATCATTGTGGTGTTGCCGGTCACACTCGACCAAATTGCTACAAGTGGCTTGCCACTCAACAGAGCAATGGCACAATAGCATCTGGGAGCCAGAATCAGCTTCAGTCTTCTCTCGTTCCTCTTGGAGACATTCTAAAAGCCCTCATGTTCCTTTCGAACTTGAACGGTTCATATTCTTCACCCTCTTCACCGGTTCAAGAATCGACCAAAAGGAAAGGATCTTCCAAAGTGTGGAAGGCAAAGGGATCTAAGTGATTTCAGTCACTTCTTCTTCTCTCTCCTGTTTTTGTGTGTGTGTTTCTTTACTGTTTTGAGTCAGTCTAGTTTTATGCATTGTTTTGCATTACATGTTTTTGTTTGTGTGTTTTCAGTTTTGTGTTTTATTTTTGCTTTTAAAAAAAATATATATAAAAAAAATTTGAAAAATTGAAAAATACAAAAACAGTGTGTGTTTGTGTGCATTAGTTCGTGTGAACTTTTGAAATGGCCATTGAAACAGAGTTTTCTAAACTTTGTATCATCTATAGCTTAGATGAGCATTCTTTTGCACAACTAAGCGAGTGAGCTTTGTAGCTCTTTGTTTGTGATGAGTAAGGTTAAGTGATCTCTTCTCTTAACACTCGTATCACTCTTTTTGATGGGTTGAACTAGAAAATTCTAAGAGAAAGGCATAAATAACCATCTCACCACTGTTACTCGCCAATCATAAAATGACATCTGTATGCTTCGGCATAGCAAAAGTGCAATGTCAAGGACACCTGTATGCTTCGGCATAGCAAAAGTGCAGTGTCAAAAGCTTAACATAATTGGGTAGTTCTTTTCTTTCTCTTGTATGCCCATGCATGATATGCTTGTTTAAAAAGAAAATATGCAAAGAAATAAAAAGCAAAAAGATTAAAAATGCTTTAAAATATGGTTGCAAGCGTGTTTTCTAGGAGATGTGGGAGTTATAGGATGTACCTCGAAGGTGATAGTCCCCATCAAACGGTTATGATTGTGTGTGAGTTAAAGTGATTTTCTCATATCTCAAATCGTCATAACATTGAGACACATATGCAATCTTGCGATGTTTTCACACACGACACGCAATACTCTTTGCTATTCTTGATACATGTGCAGGTACAATGTGATTTGGCCATCACAAAGTTTACATGCTTTAATGTATGCTCACTAAACTGTCTGGACTTGTTTTTGAAATATAAAATTGGTTAGACTTGTTTAGTGTGTGTGTGCGTGTTTTGAGATAAATGTGCATCAAAATTCGTGTTGAGAGATGATTTTGAGAGCTTAATGTGTTGGTTGTATCTTTGGTTGAGTTGCATGCATGATTGCATTCATGTCTGTGTTTTTCTTCTTTTGAAAAACTGCTTTTAAAGGCATCTCGACACCTTCTCGATACCTCTCGATACATAGGCTATCTGTCGAGCTCCTTAGACCTTTTCTTATCGTAGTCTCGACAGATACCTCGACACCTGCTGGATCGATCGAGAAACTTTCTGTTTGCTCGACAGCTTCTCGATAGCTTCTGGATCGATCGAGGTTCCTCCTTGTTTATTCTTCTTCCTCGATAGCTGATCTCGATAGCTACATCTGTCCATGTGTAATTCTCGACACATACCCTCGATAGCAGTCTCGACACCTCCCGATAGCAGCATCTGTCGAGATTTAATGGGAAGCTATATATTGGATTTTCGCGATTTTGCTTCTCATTTGCTCGATCTCTCTCGCTCGAAACTCATTGTTCTCTCTCAAAAACTTTTCTTTTTCTCTCCAAACCTTCTCCCAAGGCTTTCTCAAGAGTTTCTTTGCGATCTTCATCTCTTGGTAAGCTCTTTATCCCTCTTTTTCATGCATTTCATTGTTTTAAAACCCTAGGTTTTGTGTTTTTTAAAATTTTTGGGAGTTTTCACAATTGTTGGGGTTTTCATGAAATTTTTGGGTTGTTTTTCTAGTTTTGATCTTCAAAACCACATGCATTACATCACATTAGCATTCTAATTGTATTTTCATGCATTTAGATGTGTGCAACTCTATTGTGTGCTGTTAGGTTTGGATTGGGCTGAGCCCATGATGTTTTTATGTTACATGTCACATGTTCATGCATTCTCATGCATACGTTCTTTTCATTTCAATATTATTCTGCCAATATTGAACTGTTTGGGATTTTTCTGTGTGTTTTCTTTCTCTCCCCCTCTCTATGGTTGCGTTAGCTGTGTCTATGGCACCTAAGCGTAAGTCCATTCCGTCCCAGAACCCTCTGCGTTCTAAGGGACAGTCTTCTTCTGATTCTACCCCTTCTGTCCGGTTCCGTGATGAGAAAGCCCACAAGGACTTCTCGGAGAACTTTTCTAAACGCGGTGTTCATTCGGAACGCCACGTAGTCCTAGCAGACTTTGCCGACACTGACCTTCCCGATGTCATTCACACTCGGGGATGGGAGTCACTGTGTGACGTCCCGGTCACTTGTCCTCTCGTGTTGATTCAGGAGTTTTACTCCAACATCCACGGGATAGATTCTTCAGTACCTTCTTTCTACTCTAGCGTCCGAGGTACGCGCTTCTGTGTCACCCCAGAGCTGGTCTCTGAGGTTCTCCATGTCCCTAGGGTGGATCATCCCGATTACCCTAGCTGTGAGCGTCTCTGGACTGTGTCCAAAGACGAGATGATCTCGGCGTTCTGCGAGCATCCTACCTCTTGGGGAGATCACATGTACACACCATGTCGACCTTTTGCTAAAGGTCCTCGTTTCCTTAACATGGTGATGACTTTTGTTTTACACCCTCTCTCTCACTATAACTCTATCATCGAGCCTCGCGCTCGATTTTTGTTGTCCCTCTTAAAGGATCTTTCTATAGACTTTCCTTCACATTTCATCTTTTGTATTATCGATGTCTATAGAGATACGGCCACCCGTGATAAGCTCATTTTCCCTTCCGCTATCACGAGGATTCTGAGTCGTTTTTCCATCCTTTTCCCCTTGTCTGATCCTTACCGCGTCATGTCCACCATAGACGCCGCTACCGTAAAACGTAGCGAGGCACAGTTTCGATCGCGACAGACTGACGATGCCACTCCTTCCACCCGTCCGGCCACCTCCAGATCCGCTTGAGCATCTGCTTCTACTTCTTCGAGCGATGTCAGTTTGGGAGACATCATGGCGCAGCTACAGCGCATGGATGCTCGCCTAGATACACTCTCCACGGAGTTGTATCAGGTGAACGTTCGTGTTGGTCGCATCGCCAGGCAACAGGCGACCATGGGCGGCTTTGCTGCAGAGGCTTCTCCTCCGCCACCTCATGTGTCGACTGAGACCGAGGCTGATGATGATGGCGATGATGATGATGCTTCCGATGATGATGATGCTTCCGATGATGATGATGGAGATGCTAGCTCTTCAGATGAGATGTCTACTTGACACTTTACCCTTTGTCACTCGTGACAAAAAGGGGGAGTAGTTTAGTATGAGAGTAGTCATACTTAGGGGGAGTGTTAGCATAGGACATAGGACATTTTTGTTAGGGGGAGTGTGCATTGAGGGATGTAGTGAGGTGATCATATGTATTTTTTTTCTCTCATCTGTATACATTGATCATGTATTGACATACATTGTAGTTATTCTCTTCTTATATATGATGATGTATGTTTCTCTTTCACCTACCTTTCATGTGTTGTTTCTTCTCTATCTTTATACACATGTTTCTTTACTTGTATGCAATCTATTATTTCTGTTTCACACAAAGATGCCTTGATGTGTTTTATTTATAAGTGTTTCAGAAATACAGGTTGTCAAAGTCTTCTTGCCATGAACTCTCTTCTTGCAAAGTTTTTCAAGAGTTTGTGTTAGGATAGATTTTACTGTATGTAACAAGTGAATATGAGTTGAGTGATTTATGACTTCTCTCATATCTTCATTTGTATGTTGTGGTTTTGTCACGGATTGCTAAAGGGGGAGATTGTTAGGACATATGTGGTTCAAGTCTGTGAACATATGTCACTATTTTATGTAATTGGCTTATCCTTAGACAAAACGCACTTTACTTGTAATTGGGTAGATTTAGGATGAGTTTAACACTTCAGTTCAAAGTTAAGTGTTGAAGCCGTCAAAGTCTGTCCAAGAAACAAGCTGGGAGTGCAAGATTTTAAAGCTCGACACATACCTCGACAGATACATCTATCGAGCTTTAAAGGAGCTATTTTGCCCGAGCCTCGACAGCTATCTCGACACCTCTCGACACCTCTATCTGTCGAGAATTAAAGAAAACAGATTTCCAGGTCTGTTTCAAGTCTAATCCGTGAGTGTGTCTTTGGGACTTCTTTTCTCCTAACCCTAGACATATAAAAGGATTATTTTAAGGGCCGTCAAAATAGAGATCACAAAAAACAAGTTGCACATTCTTTGAGAACTTGTTGTTCATGCAATTTGTGATCTGACAGACAAAGTTCGTGCCCTAGTTCATCCTTGATGATTTGAAGAACTTTGCAGCCAACTCTCTCTCTCTCTATAGTTGGTAATTGAAGTCGCGTACTGGGATCCGCGCATTTGGTTAGTCACATACTTGGGAGCCGTGCATTAAAAGGAGAAACTGTCACTACAGAACAAGTCCAATTGGGTATTGGGGTAAGAGTTCAACTGTAGGTTGGTGAGGTACTGGGATTCCTTACTTGTAACTGCTTGTTGTGATAATAGTGGAGTTTCGGGAGTGGTGACCTTAAATCACCCGGTAGGGTTTTTGCCGTAAGGGTTTTCCCCATTCGTGAACAAATCACCGTGTTCTTTATTTTCCGCTGCATAACTTAGTTTGGTGATTTTTTTGTGCTGCCACGTGATATTGCATGTTAATTTGATTAATTAAAAACTGGGCTAATTAATTAATCTAAGTTATCACAAGGGGTCAACGCGTTTGTGGCCTGTCATGCCGGATTGCTTAGGTCATCGCTTACACGCGCCGACTTGCTTGCATCATCGCTTACACGCATCTACATGTGATTAGCATTTTGCATGCTTTTCATGTTATTACTTTAATGGAATTCGGCAAATTTGCAATAGCAGTATATGATACTTTGTAATTAGCCATACTTTGTGGACTTAGTGGCATGACGTGTCAACTTGTGATAGGTTAGAAATTTTCCCTCTCTACAAATGCCCCCTCGAGACTCGTTCGCGTACATAGCTTCTGAGTGCGGGGAGTGAATGAGTTTCGAAAAGAATGAATTGGTACTTGACTCTTCAAATGTAATGGTTGAAGGTGGTGGAGCTTTTAGCAGGATGCAAATGTAATGGTTGAAGGCGGTGGAGCTTTTAGCAGGATGAAGTAATTTCAGAAAAGTAGACCCACCCACATGAAAGGCTTTGATGAGACCAAGAAGGGGTCTGCGAGTATTTGAATGTACTTGCACGACTGAGCCTTCTTAGTAGAGGTTAAGTCGAAGTAATTTCAAAAGAGTGTTTCATGGTAGTTGAAATGGGTTGGTGAAGCTAAAAGTTATTTGCAAGAAGTTGGATGTACTTGCAAGGTTGAATCATATTCGCAAAGATTAAGCTGAAGTAATTTCAGAGGAGTATTTTGGATCGTTGGCGGTGATCACAAGGTGTTGAAGATGGAGAAGAAGTGAGGATGTTAGCGGGGTACAGCATGCAGAACTGTGGAGTTGGCCTCCTATTTTTAAGAACTTCCGGTGAAGTTATATCCGAAGTATATACTTTGGATCACGGAGAGATCATGTGGGAAAGTGGTTGAATGTGCTTGTGTTATCACATCACTCAGGTTAAGTTGAGGTAATTTCAGAATGAATTTTGGGTTTGGTGGTGGTGGTGATGATGCGGAAGATGGAGACGAAGTAAAGTGGATGGGTGAAGCATAGACACCATGGCGCTGGCCCTGTATGTTGGGATCCCTCTGGTGTAGATGTTTCTGGGAAGTACACCTTGGGATGTGGGGCGGACTGCATGCTAGATGAGGTCCGACAGCAAGTCATTGAATGCGCTTGTGTAACTGGACCATGCTGACGGACATTAAGTTGAAGTAATTTTAGAAGTATATCTTCTGAAATTCTTCAAGCTTGTTTTAAGTTGGAGTAATTCCAGAAAAGTATGTTTTGAGGTACCAGCAACAATGACCTTTGGGCCACATGTTGGTGGAAACATGGAATAAGGCTTTGGCGACCATTTACCAGCACCAAAGGCTGATTTCTGATGAGCTGGTACCTTGGAGGTCATCACAAGTGTTGGATGGGAGACAATTTGTAGGTTCCTCTAACACCTTTTATCACCTTCACCTGATGTCGCTTGTTGGGAAAGCACAACAAAATGAAAGGTGGAACTAACTTGCGATCTTGGTTTTAGAAATCGGCCAAGTTAGTGTTTGCTCCGAACTGCTGCTTCGGATGGGAGAGCAAACAGTTGAAGAGAAGCTATAAGAGTCCTGATCTTAGGAACAGGTGTCTCTATTAGACTTAGGTTCCTTGGCCAGCCGAGTCCAAGGAAGCATGGAACCATAATGCAGACCTTGTTATGAATAACTTTATGGACAAATGTGGTCGTTAAGTGAGGAAACAAAATTTGTTCGGACTCTAAAACAATGATGATGTTGTGAGAAGGGTTTCTATTGAACCATGAGAAGGTTGATTTCAAACTGATTATGAAGCAATTTTGGTTGCTAGGCATTGAGAATGATGAGGCCATAGTGAGAAACGATTGTGAGAAGGAGGAATCGAAAATTTGAAAGAAGCAAATCTTCATTTCATGATTTGGTGTGTTTTTCTTGATGAGCCTTTAATGAATCCGACCCCTCTATTTATAGCGGAGAGATGAAGAACGGTAGTTGAGTAGTTGAGAATGACGGACGAAAATGTTTAGTGAGAATGGTGGACAAGAGCAGTAGGCACCGAATGAGAACGGTCGGCTGGAGACTGGTAGGCATTGAATGGAAATGGTAGGTACCGAACAGGAATGGTAGGCTGGAGTAGTGACCCAATGTAATTTCAAATTTAAGACATATTTGTGAGAGTTCATCTGTTCTTTGAAAGAGGAGCCTTGATGAAGTCTGGAGGATAACTCTGAGGAAAGCTAGACCAAATGGATGATCTCAAATTTTGATATTAAGAGCTTAAATTTTGGGCACCGCTAGTACTTTGGAGAAGTGGGTCAGGTTGGTGGTTTTCAAATCCGAATAAATAAGCTAATTTCAAAAACAAAGTCTTTATGAAAATCTGAGTAGGGCAAACTTCGCTCAAGCATCTCGATTTTCGGTCAAAATTCACATCAAAGCTAATAGTTGTAGAATCACACTATTTGAGCAATTTTGGATTCTCAAATGAATAAATAGACCCCAAAATTGGAATGTACACAAAAAATTGAGCAAAATAAGTCATTCTTGAAAATTTTGACTTTTGGTCAGGATCTGGGCAATAGTCAAGTTTTTAGAAATTGGACCGTTATGTAATTTTCGCATTCCAGATGAAGAAACCGATCCCAAAATCGGAATGTACTCAAAAAATTGAGTGGGACAGGTCCGTCTTGAAATTTTTTGACTTTTGGTCAAGATTTGTGCAATAATCAACTTTCTGAAAATTGGACTGTTTGACCAACTTTCGAGTTTCAAATAAAGAAACGGATCCCAAAATCGGAATGTACTCAAAAAATTGAGTAGGATAGATCCTTTTTGAAAATTTTGACTTTTTTGTCAAAGTCAAAGGTCCAACCTGGTCAAAGCTTTTTTTTTTTTTTTTTTTTTTTCCAGGCGTTTGGATCCGGGTCAAACGAACGGGTCAAACCGGGTCGGTCCGGGTCAAACCGATTTGCAGAGGATGAGGTCACCTATGACATTATTGAGCTGGAACTGCACGCGTGAACACGTGAGGAGCATTGAGGGGCGTGAGAGCGCGTAAGGGCGCGTGATTGCGCGTGAGAGTGTTTGCCGGCGCGTGAGAGAACGTGAATATGAGGCAGCGATTACCGAAGCTTCTGGTGGTGCGTGGCGGCGCGTGGATCATCGTTTGGGCTTGAAAATTTCAGGTCTTGTAGATATAAGGCCTTAGAATACTCCTGTAGGGTCAGTTTTGTGAAATTATGCACAGATTTGCACAGTTTTGAGAGACTAAACCGTTGGTCATCGCGAAGTTCTGGTGGCGCGTGGCGGCGCATGGCAGCTCCATTGTTGATGATCCTTCTGGGTTTTGTAGATCGAAGGTCGTAGAAGGCTACTGTGGATTCAGTTTTGTGAAACGAGGTAAGGATTTGCACGAGTTCGAAAGAGAAGTCCGCTGGCGTGGTTGGACTATTCTTGGTCTATTTTGGTGCTGGCTGCTCTGACAAGATGTATTATTTTCTGTATCTAAGCTGAATGTCCTCTTGCATTTCAAAATTCAGTGTAGGCGTCCTTGACTTTGAATGCTTGAGCTTGCAAAATCTGAATTTGAGCTCCAATTGTTTTCATACTTCTGTTCTCTGTTACCTCAAAATTTTTCTATATAAAGGCATGTTATTGCCTTCATCACATGCTCAACCTTCAGCCTTCTTCTCCTGCTTTCAAGTTTTTTTTTTTTAGTTCATGCTATGAGATCTTTTTCCTATCAAAATTTTTTTGTTGCTTGTTTTGTTTTGCAGCACAGTTTCCTTGGTTTTTAGATTTTGACAACAAACTTTACGTTGACGTTCTCATAAAAGTGTTTGCCTTTATTTGGTGGCTTTGTATTTCATTGACAGCAACATTCTTGCAGTGACGTATACCTTCATGTTGTTACATTCTTTTCTTGCATCAACAATCTTTTAGTGATATTCGTCTTCGCAACAACGTTTCCATAAGGATATTTAGCTAGGCAATAATGCTATCATCAGTATTCGTCTTTGAAATCGCACTGGCTCTAATATTGGTAATTAAGTCGCGCCAACACTTGTACTTGCAACGCAGCCATATCAAGAATCTTTGCAACGTAGCTACATCAAGAGTCTTTACCATGAAATCACGCCAACATTTGTCCTTGTACTGAAGCCATATTAACACTTGCTTTTACAATGAAGTGGCATCCATTTTTTCTTTGCATCGAAATCGTGTCACCACTCATCCTTTTTTTTTTCATGAAGCGGCGCAGACACTTGCAACTGCTATGAAGTCATACCACCTTTTGCCTTTGTAATAAAGATGCACTAGTACTCTTCTTTTGCCATAAAGCTGCCTCGATATTTTATTTGCATTGAAGTCATGCCGAAATTTATCGCTGCCATGAAGTCATGTCAACACTTCATTCATACCAAAGCTGTGCCAACATCTATATTTGCCGTGAAGCCATGTCAACACTTCATTCACATTGAAGCTGTGCCAACATTCATCTTTGCCATGAAACCACGTCAACACTTCATTCGCACCGCACTCACATTGAAGTTGCACCAATATTAACATTTATAATAAAGCCACAACAACACCAATTTCCAGAGGCAACATAGCTCAGATATCGAGGGTGCTTATCACTGTTGTCAGACATCAAGACTTTAGAGATACCAACAAGACGTTGAAGATGTAAGGAGTCCGTATCAAGACCTTGAAGATGCAAGGAAATGTCAATAAAACCTTGAAGTTTCAAGAAGATCCCATCGAGACTTTGAGGATTCAAAGAGGTGTCAACAAAACCTTGAAGATGCGAGAAGAATGTTGCCAAGACTTCAAAGATGTCAGAACGTGCCCATATAGGAGAGATGATGCAACACCAACTTCAAATATATGGTCTACTACCATTCTGGAGGAAATTGACGTCATCCAGATTTCAGAGACATGATGTGAAGTGACACCACTTAGAAAGGAGATGATATGGTTCAAGTTTCAGAGCTATGAAGTGGCATAACCTAGAAGAGAGATGATGTAACTTAGACTTGCAAGGTATAAAAAGATGCCCCCAGGAGATAAGTGATGCAAAACGTGAGAGAATGTCCATAAAAGATGGGGAATGCCATGCAGACTTCATTTAGTGTTCATCTTTGAGTACAACGATCTTTGATCATCCTATTGAGCAGTTGATTGTCTTTAAATAATGCCTTGCCAAGCAAAGGGACCTTAAAAGCATGTTGGAAAACTCTTCAAGCTAGACTAGCAAGTTTTATTCTTTTCATGTGACTAAACTTAGTGAAGAGTATTAAGCTGCCTACGTACCTTGGAGAGGGATCAAGTCATTATGTAGTTCAACAGATTTTTATTTTTTTATTTTTTTATTTGTACGCTTTCAAAGGTAATGGGAAGACATCATGTACCCTTGTAGCGCTACAGTGGGCAATTTAAGCTCTTACCGAGGAGCAGTCCTTGGTTTTCAAGCATAGAAGTGTTTGAGGAACTTCCCTTTGATAGGGCCGATCCTTACGCCATCATTGTCAACCAATTTGTAATCCTTGTTGGTGTTTGCCCCCTGCTTGAGAGTTGGAAGTACATCACAAGCAACGGTTACATGGTTTGACCCGACAACTTCTTCAAAGTCTAGATCAATCTTGTTTTCTTTGGCAAGCTTCATGATTTGTTCCTTGAAGACGAAACATTTTTGGATTGGGTGGCCAATGATGCGATGACATTTGCAGTAGTTAGGGTTATCAATTTTCCCCATGTCTTCTGGTTGTTTGCATTCTGGCAATTCAATCAGTTTTAATTGCAATAGTTGTTCTAAGATGTTTGGCACATCTTCATCGGGGAACGGATATGCTTTTTTCTCACATTCCTTAAAGGTCAGACGACGCACTTCGTTCTTTTGTCATCCTTCAAGTTGTTTTTCATTTGCCTTTGCTCCTCTTCTTGGAACCTTAACTACGGCAGTGTTAACAACCACCGGGTCTTTGAGATTGCCTTTTGCATTCTTGTCATTCCTCCTTACTTCAGGTGTGGGAGGGTTTGAATTCCCGTGGATAACAATGCTCAGCTCCATATCATGCGCACGAGTTGCTAACTCTTCAAATGTTTGAGGCTTTATCCCTTGAAGGATGTAAAGAAGTCCCCAATGCATGCCTTGGATGCACATCTCTATAGCAGAAATTTCAGAAAGTCTATCCTTGCAATCCAAACTCAAAGAACGCCATCGATTGATATAGTCAACAACGGGCTCGTCTTTCCATTGCTTAGTATTGGTAAGCTCCATCATGCTTACCGTGCGTCGCGTGCTATAGAATCGGTCAAGAAACCCTCTTTCAGGTTATTCCCAACTATCGATTGACTCGGGTTTTAAGTCTGTATAACACTTAAAGGCATTCCCCTTAAGTGAACGGACAAACTGCTTTACAAGGAGGTCTCCTTGAGTCCTTGCATTTTCACAAGTTTCTACAAAATGAGCAACGTGTTGCTTAGGATTTCCATTGCCAATAAACTGCAAGAACTTGGGGGGTTGATACCCATTTGGCATTCTCATGTTGTCGATGTGCTTTGTGTAGGGTTTCGAATATGTGAGAGAACTTGTAGAAGAACCTCAATATTGTGCTCGGATGGTATTTGTTATCATGTCTTGTAATTGTTGAACTGATAACGAAGCAACCGAAGTAGATTGTTCCCGTTGAGGAGTGTCTTGATTTTCTTTCCCTGTGTCACCTTTTGTAGAAGTGAAGCCAAATGGGAACTTAGGATCATGGCTTGATTCACCAAGATCTTGCATTTCAAGTTTATTCATTAGAGTTGCAATTTGGAGGTCCTTATCTTCAAGTGCTTTAGTGAGAAGGACGACCCTTTGTTCCATTTCAGCCATCTTTTCTTCCATGGTAGAGGTGTTAGTCATCATGACTGACACAACTTCCCAAGATGATGGAGAAGGAAGTGGATTGGAGTGAGCACGTGAAATCTCATTTTTTAGGTTCCCTTTGATGGAAGAGAAATCGTGTGACCAACTTCTTGTGAAGGAAGAAGGGGATTTGCCCCCATACTTGAGGTGTTCCAAGGTGGAGATGTCCTTGTTAATGACCTTGTTTCTTGTAAGGGGGTCTAAGGAGGTGATTGTCTGGACCTTGGATTCCTTCGTTGATTGAGGTTGAAGTTGATTATGAGCTTTAGGTTGGCTATAATTGATTGCACCAATGCAATTGTTGGTGGTAGCCATACCAAGTTTAATTGAAGTAGCTATTGTTGAAGCTTGAATGTTCTTGCTAGAGGCCATTGAGGTTGGTAGCAAGTCGAATTTCTTTTCTTTTGGAGGAGAAAGAGATGAGAGGCTAAATTTCTTTTGGTAGCAAGTCGATGTCCCACCGGGCGTGCTAGAATTTGTGGACGACTAAATTTCTTGGTTCGAAATTAATCAAACAAGTAAAATAGTTTCACAAATGCGAATTTGTATTGATGAATGTGTGGTACAATTCTCTGTAATTACAAAAGAGTGATCCTCTAATTCGATCTCCTTGAAAGATTTGTTGATTTGAATTATGGTGATGTGATTTTGATTCGAACACAAAATATCCTTCAATTTGGCTGAAGGATGGATCGAAGATCTTTGAAATGGAATTACAATGAATCTCTGGCTATGAGCTTATTAGAAATTCTTTGTTTTTCACGTTCTTCGTGTTCTTCGTGCGTTCTTCGTCTTCGAAGGTTTGTGGTGGAAGTTCTTCAGGGCTTTAGAGGCTTGAATCTGTAGAGCTTCACTGATTTGTGGTTTATGAGGTTTCTGGAGGCTTTTGAGCTTGATTCCAATGAGCTTTGAGATCTAGAAATATGATTTGGATGATTTAGCTTCGAATGTTCTTCGTATTCGAAGGTTTGTGGTGGAAGTTCTTCGGGGCTTTAGAGGCTTGAATCCGTAGAGCTTCGCTGATTTGGGGTTTATGGGGTTTCTGGAGGCTTTTGAGCTTGATTCCAGTGACCTTTGAGATCTAGAAGGATGATTTGGATGATCTTTCTACGAATGTTCTTCGTATTCGAAGTTGAAGTTTTTGAAGCTCCTAGAGGCTTCAGGGCTTGATTCCAGCATAGCTTCTGAATTTCTGAACTCAAGATCTCTTCCCAGTTCTTCCTCAGATGTCTTGGTGTCCTCCTCCCCTCTAGGTGTCTTCGTCCCTCCAAATGCCTTAGGAAGGCTTCTATTTATAGGAGTTTGGTGGTAGGTGAGCGACACGTGGCGGAGTTTGATTGGTGACACATGTTACAGCTTGATTGGTCTGCTTGTGTCATCGCTTACACGTGCCGGATTGCTTAGGTCATCGCTTACACGCGCTGACTTGCTTGCATCATCGCTTACACGCGTTTACATGTGATTAGCATTTTGTATGCTTTTCATGTTCTTACTTTAATGGAATTCGGCAAATTTGCAATAGCAGTATATGATACTTTGTAATTAGCCATACTTTGTGGACTTGGTGGCATGATGTGTCAGCTTGTGATAGGTTAGAAATTTTCCCTCTCTATAGTGATAATCAAAATTAAGGGATAATAGGAAGTTGGATGTATGAGATTCTGTTTCAATAAATCACTTGCTATAGGAAAGAAGGTGAACACCTAATTGGTCTTTCCAAAACGTGAGAGAGAAAACGTGTTCCCCTATAAACCAAACTCATACAATGGCCTACCAAGAGAGTTGTAGCTTCATTGATCTGCCATTTTTTTGTGTTTTTAATAAAAATATTTAGCGTTTAAATTCCCCTCCTTATTGTAAAAACGAATAAAAATAAAAACTCTCATATGATGGCCGATGTAGGACTGACCAACTTTCTTATTAGGCCCGGGCTTGGTCAACAAAAGCCTAAGTTTTTTCATTCCATAAAAAATATATCATTTGCAATATGATTTTTTTAAATATTAAATCCAAAAAGTTGATTTGAAGTTTCAAAAGATTAGTAGGGGAAGAACCTAACAATTCAGAAACAAAGCTTTCAAATAAAGGAAAAATAAATGTTATCAGAATGTTGACAAGAATCATGAGAAGCAAGAAGACTTGGCTGAATCAGTGACAAGGAAAGCTGCATTAGTGAAGGAAGAAGCAATACAACAAGAAAAATGACAGTAGCTCAAGTAATAAAACTGGGCATAGCTTAGTGCATTTATAACTGATTAGTTAGTTACAGCACGTGAGAATGGTTGTTAGTGTATAGAGTCACACATGAGAAAGTCTGTTAATTAGTTTTCATTTTGGGCGTTAGTTTCCATCTCTATTTTTAGTATAAATGGTACTTGTACATTGTAGATTCTTATTATTTAGTGATATAGAGAAAGAATTCCCTCTGTTTTCTGATAAATCTCACCGTACCTGAGATCTAATCATTTCCTTTTAGGAATTTTGTATATAATGTTCTTTAGCTGCTGCAACTGTCACCTTTTCCTATTGTTGTTATCTCAGTGCCGTTTTATTAGTTTTTATTTGTTGGGATATGTTCGTAGTGTGGGTTTTAAAATTTAAACACCATGAAATGCATCCAAATTCTTAAGACCTCTCTCAACTATAAATGATGATATCAATATATCAGACATACATTGTGACTATCAGATGTTACATACAGAAAATGGGGTTGACGTTTTCATAAACAAATCAATTTTCCCAACACTTCTCCGACTGTATTTATTTACTGGATTAGTTTTTTTTTTTTTTTTTTTTTTATAGAAAATTTCAACTTATAGCGTCTGTTCTTGATGATAGCTTTTTATCATCTGACCAAGACACTAATCAATTTTTGGTGTAGGCAAAAATCAAACACAGATCATATTCAACCTGCAAAGGCTTTACTAGTTAAGTTAACATAGATCAGTTTTAATGTGCATTCAATCCTGGGTTTATAAAATTTGGTTTTGTTTGGGATTTGAAGGGTATAGACATTGTTTAATTAATGTCAAAATGGAACAGTGTTTTGTTTAGTGGTACCTCCTTTAAGGGTTTTTTTTTTTTTTTTTTGATACCATTAAAGGGAGAAAACCAAAGTTATACATACTACAAAAGAGAGGAGTTATGCCAGTATTGGTACATAGGTAATCTTGTTGCCTTATAAGCTACAGAAAAACCTGCTTCACAACTACGTTAGGGACTAAGTACACTATAGAAGTTAAACCGCCCATCTGTAAGTGACTATAAGCCAAAAAAGTCCTTTCTTGCCAGTCAGGAACTATCTTCCTATTCAAAATTTGGGTAAGCCTTCTGCAAGCACTCAGAATCAAAATGCGTTGGAAACCATAGAGTTTGGCCTTGTGAGCAGCCTCCTATCAAGATCAGGAGAAAAAGCAGGTGCTTAAGTAACAAAAGAAGTGTGATCTGTATTTGGGACAAAACAATTGCCTTGGGATTGATCTGCAACAGTGGAGACTTGATGAGCCATGACATTCTTGTTCTTGAATTTGTAACCTAGTAGGAAACCATGGAGCTTGTAACATTTATCCACAGTATGACCCAATTTTCCACAGTAAGTGCACATAGGTCGTTTTTTGCCTTTAGGATTGTTGCCTGAACTCTTGGTGGCCAAAACAGTAGATTCAACCCTCACGAAATTAGTGACTGACCTTTGCATCTCTTCTTGAATGAACAAAGAATGTCCCTTATTAACAAAAGGTAATGGATCCATGAGTAAAATTGTGTTCTGACTTGGGAGAAGTGGAGAACACATCATTGACTGCCATGAGGAATTTCATTGTAGGCTCCTTCTCTTGAAGACCCTTCAATCTCTGATTGATGTTTCACACACACTTCCCACAAGTGCATTGAGGAAATGGGCTAAGGTTATGAAGCTGATCCCACAAAACTTTGAGCTGAGTGAAATAATCAGTGAGTGACTGCTCTCCCTGATGAATCTCAGCAATCTGTTTTTGGAGATTGAAGAACTTAGTGCCATTTCCTTGACTGAATGTATCTCGAAGATCAGTCCAGATCTCAAGTGCAATATCTCTGTAAATGATACTTGCTTGAAGCCTTGGTGAAACTGAATTGATGATCCAAGTACTAACCATATTATCAGCACGAATCCAAGATTGAACAAGTGTTGGCGAATTCACCAATGGTGATGAAATGGTTAAAGAACCATCAATGAATCCAAGTTTATTCTTCGCAATTAAGGACTTTCTCACTGACCTTGCCCAAGCTGAATAGTTCCCCCCCCCCCCCCCAAATTAATGGTTAAGAAGTAAGAACAACTCCTAGATTTTCACCAGGATGTAAAAATAGAGGGTTATTGGGATTGTATGATTCTTGCGAAGAAGATGAAGATTCAGTGGTGGAAGTATTAGCAGAAGCTGTGGGATTAGCCATTAGAGGGAAAACGAAATATTTGAAGAAAACACAATAAAGAATTAAGAAAGCTTGAACGAGAGCAACAATGGCGGACAAGAAAAGAAATTCCCAAATATGACAAACCCTAGAAAAATCAATTTCTAGAGAGCTCTGATACCATATGAGAAAATAGAATTGGGAAAATCTAAAAGTGTATTGAATAAAAATTAACTTGTTCCTTATATACAGTCGGGCTCAGCTAGTTACAGAAAGAGAGCAAACTAAACTAACTGAAAAACTAACTAACTGCATTCTCACGTGTAACTAACTAACAGCTCACGTGCAATTACAAAGGCTTAATAATAGAAGATTATAAACTACAATTCGTACAAGGAACAATATATACAGAACTGTTAAACTACAAGTGCATCAGATATAGCTACTTGAATTTCAGTCACATTCATGGAGTCTTGTTTCCTCTGCTCCAAGTCTTTAGCTATTTTGCCCTGATCTTGATACTCCCCCTCAAGATGGACTTGAGGTTGATAAATGTTGATAAGTCCCATCTTGGAGAAAAGGGCAGAAAATTGCTTGTGACTTAATGCTTTAGTGAGCAAATCAGCTAGTTGAGATTGAGTTCTGACATGATTAAGCTTGATAATTTTCTCCAACACCTTATCCCTCACAACATGACAATCTATCTCTATGTGCTTCGTTCTTTCATGGAAAACAAAGTTGGATCCTATGTAAAGGGCTGCTTGACTGTCACAAAATAACAATGCTTCCCTATTGTTATCAACTTGAAGATCCTTTAACAAATACAAAATCCAAACAATTTCACAAGTGGAGATAGCCATTGCTCTATATTCTGCCTCAGCTGAAGACCTAGAGATAGTGGATTGTTTCTTTGATTTCCATGAAACTAGTGAATCACCAATGAATATACAATATCCAACAACAGACCTCCTTGTGTCTAGACATGCAGCCCAATCAGAGTCAGTAAATCCTTTCACATGAAGCTCTGAAGTTGCTGAGAAGAAAATGCCTTTTCCAGGTTCATTTTTCAGGTATTGAAGAACCTTAAGAGCTACCTCAAGATGTGGTTTTCTTGGATTAGCAATGAATTGGCTTAACTTGTGCACTGCATAAGTAATATCAGGCCTTATGATGCTTAGATATAGTAGTCTTCCCACCAATCTTCTATACTACCTTGGGTTATCAAGCAAAGTACCTTCATGCTTACTAAGCTTCAAGTTTGGATCCATGGGAACTTTGACAGGTTTGCAGCCAAAAAGTCCTGCATCCTCCAAAATCTCAAGGGTACATTTTCTTTGACACAAAGAAATACCTTTGTCTGTTCTTGCTACTTCCAAACCAAGAAAATATCTCAACTTTCCTAGATCCTTCAACTTGAATTTCTGATTCAATAACACCTTAAACTGATCTACCTGCTCTTTATCATTACTTGCAATAAAAACATCATCTACATATACCAATAAAACAATGAAAGAAATCCCTTGCTGCCTTGTAAAGAAAGAGTAGTCTGCTTTAGATTGAGTGAAACCAAGTTCTATCAATGTGGTGGAAAATTTAGAGAATGTCTAGAAGCCTGTTTAAGTCCATAGAGTGACTTATTTAACTTGCATACAAGCTGCTTTCCATGCTCCCCCTTACTGTGAAAACCAGGTGGAACGGCCATATACACTTCTTCATGTAAGTCACCATGAAGAAAGGCATTATTCACATCAAGTTGGCTGAGGAACCAACCTTTCACAGCAGCCACTGCAAGAACACACTTAACAAACACCATTTTGGCAACAGGACTGAAGGTTTCAAGGTAATCTAACCCTCCTTTTGAGTAAAACCTTTGACAACAAACCTAGCCTTGTACCTCTTAATAGACATATCTGCCTTGTACTTAATCCTATAGACCCATTTGCATCCTATAGGGTGTTTGGTAGGAGGCAAAGGTGTGACAGTCCAAGTGTTATTGGCTTCCAATGCAGCAATTTTAGCATCCATGGTATCTTGCCATTTAGGGTTAGAAACTGCTTGTGAGAAACATGTAGGTTCTGTGGTAGTGCTAATAGTGCAACAAAAAGATTTCTAGTCAGGGGATAAGTTGGCATAGGAAAGAAAAGAAGAAAGAGGATAGGAAGTACCTGGTTGGGACTGACTGGAAATGGATGATGAGGAAACCTGATTACAATGATAAGCCTTAAGATAAGAAGGGGGCTTAGAAGTTCTAGCAGACCTTCTAGGAAGTACAGCTAGATCAGAAGAGACATCATGTTCAAGTACATCAGATGCAACATGATCAAAGACATCAGGGATAGTTTGATCATCTGAATCAAAATCATGATGGAACTGTAGAATAGAATCAGTAGTAACAGATGGGGAAGAATCAAGGAAAGCAAATGGAATGGAAGGAATATGAGGCAAAAGAATCAGATCAGTAGAAGGAAGAGAAGAGTGTGAAGCAAAGGGAAAAACCTTTTCATGAAACACTACATCCCTAGAAATGAAAATGGAGTGAGATTGAAGGTCAAATAACTTGTAACCTTTAATATTGAAAGGATAGCCCAGGAAGACAGATTTTCTAGCTCTAGGAGAAAATTTGTGTTTATGTGGGGTAACATCAGTTGCATAGCAAAGGCAACCAAATGCTCTCAAGTGAGAGTAAAAAGGAACCTGATGAAAAAGGACTTCATAAGGAGACTTATGGTGTAGGAGAGGAGTAGGAAGTCTATTAATCAAATAGACAGCTGTGAGGACACAATCACCCCAAAAAACAAAAGGGAGATTGGATTGAATTTGTAAGGCTCTAGCAGTAGCCAAAATGTGCTAGTGTTTTCTCTCTACAACTGAATTTTGTTGTGGAGTATACACACAGCTCTGTTGATGAATGATGCCTTTAGAACTATAGAAATCAACCATATTAAACTCTAGGGCATTATCAGTCCTAATGGACTTAATAGAAGCATTAAACTGAGTTTGTACCATATTGTAAAATGAAATAATTAAAGGCCTAACTTCTGACTTGGCTTTTAAGAGAAAAACCCAAGTAGCCCTTGATGCATCATCTACAATGGTAAGGAAATATCTATGTCCAGTAGTAGTAGGAATAGAAAAAGGACCCCATACATCCATGTGACCAAGATCAAATGAATGAGAAGCTATTTTATTTTCAAAAGGAAAAGGCAGCCTTTTTTGCTTAGCCAAAGGACATACATTGCAATCTTTAGTACAACAATTTTGTAAGAAAGGAAAAAGATTACTCAAAGAATGTAATTTCATATCAGATGGATGTCCTAGTCTAGAATGCCATAAGGAATACAAGTTGGCATGTGAAACAAAAGAAGAAAAGGCAATAAAAGAGCTGAACTTATTTTTGAGAAGAAATTCATCAAGGGATTTGGAAGCTGTGGAGAGACTTGAACCTTATAACAGATAGAGTCCATCATGCATTTGGTCCATTCCAACTGTGTTCCAATAGGTAAGGTCCTGTATAAAACAATAATTGGAAAGAAATACAAGACAAAGGGGTTGAGAGTGAGTTAATGCACTAACAGATAACAAGTTGAAGGAAAAGGATGGCACACAGAGAACATTGGTCACGGTAATATGAGATGAAAGTTTGATTGTACCAACATGAGTCACAAGAGCATCCTCCCCATTAGGCAATTCAACCACGGTATGTGTAATTGCAGTAAAAGAAGTCAACAAATGTAAAGAACACACTATATGACCTGTAGCACCAGTGCCTACAACCCAAGTTTCAACATCAAAGGCTTTTCTATTCGCAACCTTGGCAGAAAAGACTGAATGTGGGGAGAAAGAAACAATACTTGCAACTGTACCATAGCTTCCAAAGTGGCCCTATGATCTGTTTTTGCTGTGCTGCTAGCAACTCCCCAAAACATGATATCTCCCTGCACATTCTTTGCCTCAAAAGCATATGCACTCCTAGCTTTTTTCCTCCTTACGCCTGCAATTTTGATAATCAAATGGCATTGTCCTGCATCTAAGGTTGGCTTTGGGATTGGTGTTTTGCACTGTCTGCTGGTGATTGAAATGCTGGTATAGGATTCTTTATACCTGCAAGACAAGTTTGAGCAATTAAAACCACTTCCATTGGATTTGGTATTTTACCTCCATGGATAACGAGGTTCCTGTGCTTCCATTATGCCCATAGAGTGGTGAAAATCCCTTGCAAGTATCCCATAGTTTCATCATCTATAATATTGTAACTCCCTTAAGTTATTATAACAATTAACGCAACTTTGTGAAAATTTGCATTCTGTTAAAAAAGATTACTACTTACTATTTAGTACTTACATAAGTTAATGATAGAAATAACAATGTGTAATATATCTTTTTTCTTCAAATAAGACAATTTTTACCTAGAATATGCTGTCCACAACATAAAACTTACTGCATGCATACATGTAAATATGTGAATTATTCGTCAATGTGGTAACTAATAGAGGAACCGATGGAGTAGTAAAAAAAAAGAAAAAGAAAATTGTATCTCACTCTCCAGCCTCCACTTTATATTTTTGGTTTTGAATTTCACGTTTACCCAAGAGCAGAATGTTCTGTATATTAAAAAAAAAAGTTAAGATGTTTACAATAAGAAAACATGAAGCCAAATATATACTATTGATTGATTTTATTCATTTTAGAAGGGAAACTGATTTTTAAGAGTCCATTTGGTTGGAGGGGTGGAAGAGTAAGATGATAGAAAATAGAGAAGGAATAAAAAAGTGAGTGGATAGAAGAAATTTTAGTTTCTCTAATTTGTGTTTTGTTAGGGGTGGAAAAGTTCAGAGATTTAAAAAAAAATGAGTTTATATAAATTTACTCATATGCCATTGTTAAAAATTAATGCCCAATTAAAACAAAGTCGTGACAAACAACCAAAAAAAAAAAATCAATCACCTAAATTTATTAAAAAAAGAAAAATCATGTAAAAAAATCCATGTTTAGTTAAATCCAATAAATAAATAAATAAATAAGTAGAGCAAAACTTGTATCACGCTCAGAAGAAGAAAAAAAAAAAAAAAAAAAAGAAAAAGAAAAGAGCAACCAGCATATCCACCCCAAAGAAAGAAAGGAAAAAAAAAAAAGTGGAAAAAGAATGACAAGCAAGTCCCACATGGCCACGCCTAAGAAAGCAAAATAAAAAAGAGATGATAGTTCAATCATATGCATTGATGCAACTATTCCCCTCTCCTCTATTTTCTCCATAAATTGGAGAGAAAATTTTGGTGGGGCAAGGAAGAAAACACCTAGGCCCCACCAATTTTCCATCATCCCTTTCTCTTTAACCAAACACCCATAAAATTAGTTTTTTGTCTACTTTTCTCTCCCCTATTTTCTATCCTCCCTGTTTCAACTTCAACCAAACGGACCCTAAATCTCTTTCACACTCATGTCAAGAAACTTCAGGAAGAAAAAATTAAAGAAACTACAAAATTTTACTTCAAATAGTTCAAAATGAAACCTTGTAGCTCGTCCTGTGTCAAGATATTCATATTATAAACCTTCTTAGATTTTTTCACTTTCATCATAAATATGTAATTTAGTTTTTGTTGCAATAAGTTTGGGAAAATTTTGCCAAATTCAACTTGTAAGAGCAAGTTTTGGATCCTAAGCCCAAGAGATAATAAGATTAAGGCCCAAAGAGCCCAACACAATGAATTTGTAGAGAATGTGCTAAAAACTAGGCTTCAATGAATTGAATAGAACTCACAATGAACTAAAGATAATAAGAAAGTAAAGAACAACAAGCTTTATGCAAAGAAATCCTTCCTCGGCAAAGTCCAACAAGAATAGTTCTTGAATATACTTCTTTTAGTCTTGATTATAATTTCAGTTCTTGTTGCTACCATGTTTCTCCTACAGATTCTCAGATAAATCTTTATCAAGGAGGCATTTCTTCCTTATATTCTGCTGTTTTTCTTCATCTCCACCCTCCACGTGTAAGTCAAGTTACTGGCTTGATCTTTGTCCCATTAGTACCTTGCTGAAATCTCTGGGAGTAGCTATAAGGTTCAATACCGCTGTTCAGGTATCATCTCCACATTAATGCGACCAGAGGATTAGCTGCAGAGTTTTTAATGTGGTGGTAGCAGCTTTCTCTTAGATATTTCTTAGCTTCCCTTTGCCCTATTCTCTCCTGATGTTTATCCTTATCAATAGATTCCTCCGGAGTGTTGCTCTTGATGGCAGATCAAACCTTCTGACCTCTGCTTTGCTTAGCCGATGAGGCATTCCTCCTTGGACTACCTTCCCAAGCCTTCGTGGTCATAATCCTTCCATAACTCTCTGACTTGTACTTTTTCACTAACATCTACTTGTCCTCAAACTACTAAACGTCCTCGGACAAGGCCCACAGCCCACGACCCAGTATACATTTTTGGGCCTTTCATCCCTTCAATAGCTCCTCAAAATTCCCTTCTTTGGCTCCTCGGAAAAAATGGGGATTTTGATATTATAATAATAATTCTGCTCTTCCCTTATATCATTTATTTCTGTGAAGGTGCCTTTTCAACTGCCTAGAAGCATGCTCCTAACGTTTCGACATCCGAGACACGCCTGCAATTAATTTCTGTGGCTCCATGTTCCTCACGTTCTACAATACAATGGAGACCCAACGACTGGAGATTTTATGGGAACTTGAGTGGGAGTTTTCCCGCTTGCTTTTCGCTCTCATATATATATTGCTCAAAAGCTTTAACTACCTCACTTTTTGCACTCTCAAAACTCAAGAACTAGTCTGAGGAGCCTCCTTTCTATCCTGTAAGTTGTTTCTAGCAATTTTTCCTCCTTTCTTTTCATCTATCTCTTCTATCTTTTTCTTTACTTAGAACCCTTTCTTCCTCAGCCCGTCTAACTTCACCCCGCCCACATATTATCCTTACCTTTTCTCTTCCATGGGTAGATTTGCTTACCTAGTAGACGCCCCAGAAGGTATAAAAGGCTTTAAAGCTCAATAACGAATCCCACCAGAAGTTTCTATTAGGTATTGCAAACATTGGGAGTGAAATACCATGGGGCAAGAGGGAGAATTAGTAATCCCTATGATTGTTTTTATAGAGGGAGGGATGAGAATCCCTATGGGTAAAGTTACTAGGGATTATCTAATAGCTCATAGGCTTTCCTTCACCTAGTGTGCTCCCAATATGTTTAGGATTTTAGGTAGTGTAGACGCCTTCAATGAGAAGATGGGCATGAATCGCACCCACCACTACGTCAATTGGATTTACAACTGTCACCACTTAAAAGGGCAAGGGTATTACCTTAAAACTAGGTTTCCTGAGGTTAGGCTCATTTCATGCCTCCCTGAGTCCAACAAAGGCATGAATAAAGATTACCTAATTGTCTTAGGGGAGTGGCACGATGGCCTTCACTATTCGACGAGAGAAGGGACACCAAGTGAGGTTCTTAGGTCTAGGTTTATTGTTCTAATAACACCCCTTCTCCTTACCGATATCTTCCATGCTCATTTCTTCTATTTGTACTTGTAATTTAATTTTCCTTTGATTTATGCTGCATTCTTAATAGTGTTTTTCTGTTTTTGATGATTTTGCAAATAAGCACTCTACTATCCCGAACCTAAACCTTATCAACCAACTGGATTTAGACAAAGTACTCAAGGCTAAGGTCTTTTTCCATAAGGACGGGCAACTAAGGGTAGCTTATCTTACTACAATCCGATATCATCTAGCTTCCAAGCGCCCAAGTGCATGACCAAGGTCAAAAACCGATGTCTACATTTGATAAACGTCGTCGTACCGGGTTTCCTTAATTTAGGCCCCATTCCAGAAGGTGTACAGCAAGTAGAGCTACCCTTCCATTTCACAGCCGAGGAGGAAGCAACCCCCTCCCAACCAGCAATCAAAGAGAAAGAAGAAGTGGTTGAAGTTTTAGACTCTAAGGACGACTTCGAGGTCTTCAACTAGCCCCAGTCCCCAAAAGCTCCAGCTAGTGACTTTAGCCACCTTCCTCCAGCCTAAGTAAGCCATTCCCAAAAAGATCCCACTATCCCAGAAGCTATGGTGCTACAGCACAAAACAAGATCAAGCCTTCACAAGCTGCTGGACGCAACGTGCTAGGAAAGGTAGCCCAGACTAAGCCTCCTACTCCTCCATCCACCCAAGCTCTCCAACCCGACCCTGCTGACAAGAAAAGAAAGAGGGATCCGAAAGGTAAAGAGGTGGTGGAAGAGGGAAAAGGCCATCTCCCCAAGGTCCTCAAGTGAAGTATCAATAGTGGAGAAGGGGCATGACCGCCAAATTGCGGTGCCAGCCTAGAACCCCTTTTTCGTGCTGGACGGAGCTCCCCTTCTAGCCAATGCTTCCATAAGGGACTTCCAACAAGGGAAGGCCAGGTATGTGGCCGGATGCCATAGAGCAAGCCCTTCTGTTGCCTGGAGATATGGCTGACCTGAGGTCAATAAGGAAACACGAAGTGTTCCTCAGCTTGAAGAGGGATCTTATTCTAGTAAGTCCATTAACTAGCTTTCTCATATTCAAAATTATAACTGATTTTTTTTTTAACCATTATACTTCTTTCCTTGAAAGGCTATCCAAGCTTCATACAGAGCTGAGGAGTTGGTGAACAGCTCCCACAGGCAGATGAAGGACGAAGAGCTTAGGCGTATTGCTATTGTGGACGCCTTTAAAGTGGCAGAGAAGAAGATCCAAGAGCTGAATACTAATATCACAGAGACTGATAAGGGGAAGAAAAGCGTTGAGGCTGCTCTGCAAGGGGTGGAGAAATAGGTAGAAACTCAGCGTAAGCAACTTCGTCAGGCTGAGGATGAGCTTGCTCAAGGTAAAGAGCACATAAAGGTCCTAAAGAAGAAGTTGGAGAAGGCTAAGAAGGCTAAGGACCAGGTCAAACAGGACGGCAATAATCTGGGGGTAGCAGAGACTGAGGAGGCACTCAGGGCCGAGGTCTCGAGGGTGTATAGAACCTACTGCCTCCAAGTGTGGAATGAGGCCGTCAACCTTACTAGGGTTAAGGCCTCCTCTGCACTTAAGAGAGTAGAGAATTTCAACTATCCCCTCGCAATCTGAGAGTCAGCCCTTCCAAGCTCCTCGAACCCCAAGGCTGACACTGTCTCTAAAGAAGCAAAGGATGATAAGGACAGTCCTGCCAAAATCCTCCCTTCTTCCACTGATCCTCTAACCCAAGGAGGTAGAACAAGTTAAAGCTACCGAGGAGAAAAAAGATGTAACCAAAGGAGTGGTTCCTGAGGTTGCTAAGCCTCTAGCTGTGCCTAAGGATTCCTCCGGGGTGAAGGTGGTCTCCCAAAGCTAAGAGCTGGTTTTGGCAACCTCTCCCATTCCTACCAAAGAGGATTCCAAGGGTAAAGGCCTAGCATCTTTACCAATAGCACCTGCCTAATCCGCTAAGGCCCCAACAAAAGACAAGCTCATCCTCAAAATTAAGAAGCTCTTAGAATATATATATATATATATATATATATTATTTGTACTTTCCCTTCTACTTAGTTTGTAGTTTATCTTTTTTAAGATGTATTTACTTTGCCTTTTGCAAGATCGGACTTTAATGAAAAAAAATTACATTCTTTCATACTTAACTGCATTTGGTAAAGTTACATATAATGTCTCTTCCACTCAATGCTTAACTGGCATAAACACAATCTAATTTGAAATATTTCTACATCCTTAATCTTAACAATTTTTTAAGCAAGTGGGGGTCTGATTGGCACACCCCATGCAAATGGCAACACCTTGGGCTAGTTTCCCCCGGCTTAAAATTTAAGACATACCTTAAGTATAATTAACTCAAAGGATCATGTACATTGTTGAATTTTCCTCTAACGTCACACCATTGTGAAGCATCTATCCACTCAGGGCTCCGCATAATCTTCCACTTAATAGCAAATCTAAGAAGTTGTAGGTGATAATTAGCTGATGAACAGATCAAGGATATACTTGCAAATGTTTTAAGTGATGCTTAAGTATGCCCTTTCTATTAAGTTACCACAATGAAGATCTTGGTTATCCACTATAGCTAGACTAGTTACAAATTTACCCAAGGCCTGTGGTTCAATGAACCTTACATGGCCAAGGTTCTGTTTAGTATTCTTATAGTCAAAGAAATGTTAATTTACTCAAGACAGGTGGTCCGAGAAACCAAACATAACTGAGGTTCTATTTAGCACTTAGTTAGATGCTTAGCAGTGCTAATTTACCCAAGGTAGGTGGTCCAAGGAACCAGGCATAACCAAGATTCTATTTAACACTTAAACAAATAATGAAGAGTATTAATTTACCTAAGGTATGTGGTCCGAGGAGCCAGACATGACCAATGTGTTGTTTAATACTTAAACAAATAATAAAGAGTATTAATTTACCCAAGGTATGTGGTCCGAGGAGCCAGGTATGACCCAAGGTTCTATTTAATACTTAAATAAATAATGAAGAGTATCAATTTACCCAAGGTATGTGGTCCAAGGAGCTAGATATGACCAAAGTTTTATTTAATACTTAAACAAATAATGAAGAGTATTAATTTACCCAAAGCATATATTCCGAGGAGCCAGACATGACCAAAATTATGTTTAATACTTAGACACATAATGAAGAATATTAATTTACCCAAGGTACATGAACCAAGGGACCAGACATGACCAAGGTTCTGTTTAATATTCAAAATAATAATAAGCATAGAACATAACATTAAAATAAAAACATGGCAAAGCTACCTTTCATTATTAATAGTACCTTCGTAGGTTATTTACATTTTAAGGATGGTATGGCTTTTTCGTCTAAATCTTCTAGGAAATAAACACCTATATCAGCTATTGAGGTAATACGGTGTGGACCTTCCCAATTGGGCCCTAACTTTCCCCATGTTAGGTTTTTTCGCAGTGCCCACAACCTTTCTTAACACTAAATCTCCAAGTGCTAATGGTCTCAATCTCACACTTGAGTCATACCCTTGTTTGAGCTTCTGTTAATAGTATGCTAACTAAAACATGACATTTTTTCTCCACTCTTCAATTAAATCCAAGCTCTTCTCTAATAGGTTGTCATTGCTGTTTAGAGTGAACAAGCTTGTCCTCAGCATTAGGAATCCAGTCTCCAGAGGAATCACAGCCTCATTCCCATAAGTCATTGAAAATGGTGTTTCTCCTGTTGACCTATGAGGGGTAATGCGATATATCCAGGGCACATGTGGCAGCTCTTCCACCCATTTACCCTTTGCATCATCTAACCTCTTCTTAAGCCCACTCACTATGACCTTATTAACAGGCTTGACCTATCCATTCCCCTAGGGATAAGCTAGAGTTGAATAACTGTTCTTAATACCCATTTCACAACAATACCTCCTAAAAGTTTTTCTATCAAACTGAAACCTATTGTCTGAGATGAGGGTATGAGGAATCCAAAACCGAGTAACAATATTTTTGCAGAAAAACCTCTCAGAATCCACATTTTGATGTTCGCTAATGGCTCAGCTTTAACCCACTTAGTGAAGTAATCAGTACCGACCAGAAGCCTTTTCCTACTTCTTACTGCCTTAGGGTAAGGCTCCACAATATCCAAACCCCGTTGAGAAAAAGGCTAGGGACTTGACGGAGGATTGAGGACACCCCCTGATTGATAAATGTCTGGAGTGAATCTTTGACATTGGTCAAACTTCTTCACATACTCTTATGCTTCTTTTTGCATACTGGGCCACCAATACTATTAAGTGAAGGTCCTGTGAGACAGTAATCTACCCCCTGTATGACTTCCATAAATCTGTTCATGTAACTCTTCTAGAAGTAGCTCTACTACCTCAGGATGGACTCATAGCAAATATTGCCTAGAAAAAGAGTGCTTGTACAATTTTTAGTCCTCAGACAACAAAAAACGAGGAGCTTTCTTTCGCACTTTATTAGCCTCCATCTCCCTTCAGGCAAGATGTCGTCCTTAAGGAACAAAACTACGGGATCCATCCAACTAAATCCCACTCTGAATTAATGAATCTGGGCTCACTCCCTTTTTACCTCAGCAGGCTTCCATAAATCTTCAACCAGAATGACCTGAGGCAAACTCTACATCGAGGAAGTTGTGAGCGTGGCAAGAGAATCAGCATGCGTATTTCTGCTTCTAAGGATTTGTTGTAAGGTGAAAGACTCGAACCTTGATTACAAGTGCTCAACCTGACTTAAATATTCTTGCATTCTTAGATCTCTGGCTTCCAACTCTCCCTTAACTGTCCAACAACCAACCTTGAATCTGAAAACAACTTCACTATGTTTCCTCCCATTTTCTGAATCATAGCCATCCCTACCAACAAAGCCTCATACTTAGCCTCGTTATTTATGGCCGAGAAGTCCAACCTCAAGGTTTCTCTCAATAATAATCTTTTCAGGAGGTACTACAACTAGCTCCACTCCAAATCCTTTTTTATTAGCAGCACTATCAACGAACACCTTCCAGGATAGAGGCTCTTGCAAGGAAACCATCCCAACTGATTTCCTTTCATGTCCTGTTTTTTTCCCTCTTCTTCCAGTGGAGACTCAGCAAATTCGGCCACCAAATCTACGAGGAACTAGCCCTTAATAAAGGTGCAAGGCATATACTTGATATCAAAGGCCCCTAGGATTGTACCCTATTTGGCAATCCTCCTTGTGTAATCAGCTCTCTGAAGTAAGGATTGAAGAGGAAGTTGGGTTAAAACCATAACTGTGTGAGCTTGGAAGTAGTGAGAGAGCTTACATATAGCATACACCACTACCAAGATGGCCTTTTCCAAAGGTAGATAACGAACCTCTGCCTCATGCAATGACTTACTTACATAATAAACTAGTTTTTGCACTCCGATATCAACTCGTATCAGCACTAAACTCGCCGCATGGGAAGCTACAGCAATGTAAGCTCCTCTTCCTCGGGCTTGGACATAATGGGTGACAGAGAAAGGTACTCCTTTGGCTGCTAGAAGGCCAGGGCGCATTCCTCAGTCACTTAAATCCCTTCTACTTATTCTACAACTGGAAGAAAGGTCTACACCTATCTGTTAGCTGAGAGATGAAGCGGTTCAGGGTAGTAGTCATTCTTGTTATTTTCTGGACTTCTTTGGGATTCCAAGGAGGTTGTAAACTGTGAATTGCTTTCATCTGATCAGGGTTGACTTCAATTCCACGATTAGTGACCATGTAACCCAAAAATTCACCTGAGCTAACACCAAAAGAACACTTGAAGCATAGAGGTGCAGTTTGTGCTTCCTTATATTTCAAAGATACTTCTAAGTCGTCCACGTGCTCAGACTCTACCTCACTTTTCACCACCATATCATCTATGTAAACTTCAATATTTTTGTCTAGTTGTGGCTCGAACATCCGGGTCATCATCCTCTGATAGGTAGATCCTGCATTTTTTAATCCAAAAGGCATCATTTTGTAATGGTAATTTCTAGTAGGCGTAATAAAAGTTATCATTTCCCGATCATCCAAAGCTAATGGTATTTGGTGGTACCCTTGAAAGACATCCGAAAAGCTCATCTAAGGATGGCCTACAGTTGCATCCATTAATTGATCTACCCTAGGCATGGGGAAGGGGTCCTTAGGGCAAGCTTTATTCAAATCTGCGAAGTCTACACATACTCGCCACTTCTCATTTTTCTTCTTCACCTCCACCGTGTTGGTCAACCACTCAAGGTAAAGCACCTCCTTAATAGCCTCGGCCCACTTAAGCTTGATCACCTTCTCTTTGATGGCATCAAAATGTTCTTTAGATGAGCGCCGAAGTGGATTGATGTTTAATGATGGATTGACATTTAAATGATGGCAAATGATATTTGGATCCACCCCAGGAGCTTCATAAGTACTCCATGCAAACACATCAATATTCTTCCTAAGAAACACTATCAGCTTTCTTCTCTTGAGGAGGCAACTGAGCTCTCACCTGGAAAAACTTCTCCCTATCTTCACCTATTATAACTTTTTCTAATTCCTCACACTTTGCCCCTTCTATCACCACATCTGTAGATAACATTGGCATCCTTGATTGCTATAAACCCTGCTAAGCAGTGGCTGAGAACTCACTTTCAGTTTGATGTCTAATTGCAGCCACCACACATTACCTAACCATAGACTGGCTCCCGATTAGCTCCTCAACCCAGTCTCCAGATGGGTACTTCACCTTCAAGTGCAGGGTGGAAGAAAAGGCCCCCATGGCATGAAGCCAGGGTTTTGCCATAATGGCAGTGTAAGGGGAGTAGGCATCTACCACAATGAAGTCCACCTCTACCATTTTTGACCCTGCTTGCATGAGTAATCTAATCTGGCCCCTCGAAATAACAACCTTCCCATCAAAACCTACTAAAGGTGAATCATAACATGTTAAATCCTTGGGTTTCAAATTTAGCCCCTTATAGAAGTCAGGGTACATGATTTCTGCACCGTTGCCCTAATCTACCAACACCCTCTTCATATCATACACCCTATCCTGAAGGTGACCACTAGGACATCATCATGTGGTTGCATGGTTCCAATCATGTCCTCATTAGAAAAACTCAATGATGTGCGGACCTCCATCCTACCCCTCTTCGGCTCAAAGGACAAGTCATCCATAAGTGGCCAAGCTATGGACATCACCTTGGAGGGACAAAACTAGTTCTTCCTGGAGCAGCAAGAATAACACTAATTGTGCCTAGAAGTGGTCTTGAAAAAGCATCTCTCTGAGCCCCCGACCCTGTCTGGCCTCTTTGTCCATTAGGCTGATATAGAAATTGCTTTAACTTTCCACTTCTGATTAGCTGCTTCAGATGACTCCATAAAGTCTTGCAATCTTCTGTTGTATGCCCTTGCTCCTGGTGGTATTGGTAATAAAGGCTTTGGTTGCACTTCGTGGGGTCTCTCCCATCTGATTTGGTCATTTAAAGTGTGGCTCATTTTTAATATTTTATAGGATTCGATGTATGGGCTCTCGGAACACCTTGCTAACCACTTAAGTAGCAGCAAATCCAAATTTCCTAGTAAAATCCCTCTGAGGTCGATTACTGTTATATCTATCCAACCTAAAATCCATTCTGTCTTGAGGGACCACCTTGGCCTTCCCCTTCCCTTACTGTTGGTCCTCTTCGACTTGCTTATACTCATCAATATGGTCAATGAGCTGGCGCACACTTCTAATAGGCTTCCTTGTCAAAGATTTTCTCAAATCGTGCTCGGCGGGCTGGCCTACATTGAAAGTCCTTATAGCCACATCATCAAAGTTCCCATATATCTCATTAAACATCTCCCAGTATTTGTCAGAATACGTCTTCAAGGTTTCCCCTTCTCGCATAGTCATAGACAACATGGAATCTAAGGGCCGAGGTACTATACTTTAAGTAACAAAACAAGAACCAAACACTCTAATAAGCTCCTTAAAGGAGTTAATAGAACCTTCCCTCAGACCATTGAACCATCTCATCGCCATGGGCCCCAAACTGGAGGAGAACACCTTGCACATCAAAGTCTCATTCTTCGAGTGAACAACTATTCTTTGATTGAAATGGCCAACATGCTCCATAGGATCTGTTCTGCCATTATACATGGTGAATGTTGGCTGAGTGAACTGCCAAGGAAGCTTTTCTCCTTCAATTTTAAGCGTAAAAGGTGACTTAAAAATCTGATTCAGTGCCCTGCCTATAGCATCATTGCCTAGACCTTTGTGAGATGGACTTTCCCTTCTTTGCCTATAATGGTGATCCTCATCACACGAAAAAGATTGGCTAGGTGGAGTCCTTGACCTGGGCCGATAGCTGTTATCACTATCATCATTTGAAGAAGGGTCAGGACTTAAGAGAGTTCCTCTACGTCGCTCACGACGTAACCTCCTTTGCAAATGATCAATCTCCAGTTGCATGTCTCTAGTATTTTCTTCATGAGAGAAGCAACTCCCAATTTGAGATTGGCTCTTACAAGTGCGTGTGGTATGTACACTAACTTCTTGGTCCTTTTTTCGTTCAAGATTAAGAAACTGATCCTGACGTTGGGAACCAACAGACTCCCCCCGGGTTGGCCTGGAACCTGCCATAGCTAAATATTGATCTCACTAAAGCTTAAGTAATTCCCATAGACGATGCCAATTGTAAGAGCAGGTTTTGGATCCTAAGCCGAAGAGATAATAGGATTAAGGCCCAAAGAGTCCAACACAATGAATTTGTAGAGAATAAACTAAAAACTAGATTTCAATAAATTGAACAATGCTCACAATGGACTAAAAATGATAGGAAAGCAAAGAAAAACAAGTTTTATGCAAATAAATCCTTCCTCGGCAAATTTTGAGGAGAATAGTTTTTGAATACGTTTCTTTTAGACTTGATTACAATTTCAGTTCTTGTTGCTACCGTGTTTCTCCTACAGATTCTTAGATCTTTATCAACGAGGCCTTTCTTCCTTATATTCTACTGTTTTTCTTCATTTCCACCCTCCATGTGTAGGTCAAGTTACTGGCTTTGATCCTTGTCCCATCAGCCCCTTCTTGAAGTATTTGGGAGTAGCTGTAAGACTGTATACCACTGTTCAAGTATCACCTACACCTTAATGTGGCCAGAGGATTAGCTACAGAGCTTTAAATGCAGTGGTAGAAACTTTCTCATAGATATTTCTTAGCTTCCCTTTGTTCTATTCTCTCCTGATGTTTATCCTTTTTAGTAGAATCCTCCGGAGTGTTGCTCTTGATGGCAGATCAAATCTTCTAACCTCTGCTTTGCTTAGCCGAGGTGGCATTCCTCCTTGGACTACCTTCCCAAGCTTTCATGGTCATAATCCTTTCGTAACTCTCTGACTCGTACTTCTTCACGAACATCTCCTTGTCCTCGGACTACTAAAAGTCCTCGGACTACTAAAAGTCCTCGGACAAGGCCTATGGCCCAATATACATTTCTGGGCCTTTCATCCCTACACAACTAATATTTTTTAATGTTTCCAATGAAAATGTTCATGATTCATATCCCCCACCCCATTATTGTAACTATCTTATTATAGAAATACAAAGGGAATGGGAATTTATTATGATATATGATTTTTTCTTAATTTAATAATACAAAATTATATATCTTATATTATTAATAGGTGGTAAGTTGTTATTGGTTCTAAATTGAATTCACAACTTAAATTACTTTTTTTCACACATAACAACTAATAAAAACCTGTTACTTAGGATTTTTTGTGAAAGTGTTGTAAAAATATTGTGGACATAGTATTTCTCTAAAATAAAATTAAAAAAAAAAAAAATTACTGCCATTTTAACCCATACAAAGATGTGTTCACTCAACAAAAAGCTCTTAACCTCCATAAAAGTGATAATGAAAGTTCGCAAGTTCTTGAGCTTTAAAAAATAAATTTTGACAATAAGTAAATTACAAGTTTTTTTTTTTTTTTTCCTTTTTATCTTTCAAATTATACAAGAAGTCCCAACTTAGATTCAAACACTAATTTAAAGCCATTATATGTTTTTATAACTCCAGCCTTATAACTTAACTAGCATCTCTTGATATTTCTAATAGACACATTAAGAGTTCAAATCTTTTCTCATCAATTATTGAATTCTAAAAATAAAATAAAAAAGAATTCCAAAGTTCAGTCTTTTAGCTTATCCAAATAACAAAATTTGTGCATTTTAAAGAGTTAACTTCAATCAAGTATATGTAAATGACATCAATGAAAATGTCATGACATCAATAAACATTTTATGGATATGAATAAATGTTTTTAGGTCCAAATCACATATAATGTGTTAAGGTCTAATCCATAAAATGTGACCTAGTTGGTCTAATTAGAGACCAATGCTTCAATTAAATTTCAGCTGTGGATTCTAGTTAGCTTAGCTGATAAAGTCTCTGATGAATGTATAAGAGATCTGGAGTTCAATTCCTGTCTACACAAAAAACTGATTGGTATCTTGATCTAAGAATAAAAAACTATTATCAAGAGCAGACGTTATAAGTTAAAACTTTCTAAAAAAAAAATTCAATTTCAATTATCACCGCTTCACCCTATTATTAACAAAACACAATCAATGCTCTCTCTCTCTCTCTCTCTCTCTCTCTCTCTCTCTCTCTCTCTCTCTCTCTCTCTCTCTCTCTCTCTCTCTCTCTCTCTCTCATACATATCGTTAGTCCATTTTCAAGCCATATACTTCTTCTTTTAGCCCTCAAAAGAAGTCCATTTTCGTTGACCAAATCACATCAACAAGGAAAAAGAGAACCTTAAAGCCACGATGGACAATGTGGCAGGTCGCAAATTAGCCTCCTACATCTCCCCTTACGTGCTCTTTAAAAAGAAGCTACAACTGCAAATCATTAACCACAAGGATGATTAACGCAAGCGGATCAGGTTGAACTGGATTGTCTCACTATTGTCTATACCATCTAGTGCATCTCATGCAAATGGCTCCTCTAGCTAGCTCCATTTTCCAAATCAATTCTCAAGTCCTTCACAACCTTGATAATTCTTCCAAACCCCACCCAACCTTAGAACTTTTCTGAAGTCTAGCTTGAAAGCAAACCAAAGGTTGCATGCGTACACTCACACACACACACACACATATATATATAGAGAGAGAGAGATGCATTTTTGGGTTATAATAATAATTGAGCACTGCTAAAGCAATAAACTATTTTACAATTTTTTTTTTTTTTACAAACTGTTAAAGTAATGAGTAGTTATTGGTAAATGGAAAATTAATGTTAGTGGTGGATTCAGATGAGAACCAAAAAAATTTGTCACAACAATAATTTATAAAATAATTTGTGTCTATAATATTACTTTTAACAAATTATGTGAGGTTGAACTAAGTTGGATTTTTAGATCCGCAAGATGACGTTGTAGAGATTGCACCTTAACACATTATGATGTGGTCCCAATGCTTTATGACTTGTAGCATCTCCAAATCTTATATATTTTTATGATGATTTAAGTTTAATGGGATTAAGAGATGAAATATTATATTTTGTTTACCAAAAAAAGCATTGTATTTAAAAATTTGCTTCACACTTTGTATTCTTTTCTGTATGCTGCCATAAAGCCAACATTATAAAATTAGAGAATTTCAAACAAGTTTCCCTTCTCTTATTTACTCTACAGATGAAGCAAATTAAAAAAGTTTAAAACTATGGATTTTCATTAAATTAACATTTCTAGGGACCATTCACTATTAGATCAATAATGATTTAAAAAATATATACATGCATGATGAATTTTTGAGAGTTGTATATCCTTGAAATATTGAAATTCCAAATTAGGTCTTCAAGAAGGTAGGCAATTATAACATGCAAGAAGAGAAATAGAATATCAGGTTAGAGGCAAAGTATGATGATTTTCGTATTTCTTTGTCAAATTATAGCTTGAAACAAGATAGCTGTTACTGCTATCCTAATATTATTCTAAATTAGGCTCACACATGCTAAAGGAAAAATGTGATAAAACGATTATGCAAATTTCACATTACCAATAATGTGTCAGAAATTTCATTGTGATATAACTTTGCCAAGATTAATCCAAGATTGATCTCACCATACAATCTCATGATTATCTCTTTCTTCTTTTGCTCCCTTGGGATTGACCTTTTATAATCACTTTTTCGGAAGTTTCAAGGAAAGATTTTTATTTTATTTTTAAAAAAAATTATTCTGTGGAAAATTGTCACCACGAATTTGCTATAATAATCAAATATCTACGCTACCTCTTAATAATAATGTACTAGCACTTGTTATGCACTTCTTAATTTGTAAATTGGTAAGGTTACGTTTTGATTGATCCCTTTTTATTTATTTTCAAAAATGTTACGTAACTTTGTTATTTTATCTTGAATCTCTTATAAATAATTGGTAGAAATCAACTGAGAACTGAATACATTTAACAAAAAAACTAATTTAACTTCATTTTGACATAACTTCTCAAAATACATTGTAAAAGGATTAGATATAAAAATGAGAATTGGAGTGAGGAAAAGCTTGTAAGTTCAAGCCAAACAGAAACAAACCCATTGGGCTAGGGTCATGTCTAGAAAGTGACCCTATGGCACCCTATCAAGAAACATCCTTAGAAGGGGACTGGTCGAACATCTAGAGGACCAAAAACTCAGTTAGATCGAGCACATGAAACTCAATGACAAAGCACCTCCATATTTTTAGCTGATACATGTAGCTGATACATGTATATCATGTAGTTGACACATGGTATAATTTTCTCTAAAAAAGAGCTTACGAAGACGTTAGTTTTCTCATCCTGTCTACATTAATCGTCACCCTTTTTGTATTAAATGCAACAAGACATTAGCCATTACATTGGAACATTAAGGGGCAGTATGTCCCTTTAACCAACCTAAGAGAATGATGTGTTATCATGACATCTTCCACTTTATGAGGAAGTGATCACTAATCCCCACCACCAACAGTTTATATATACCATTGTCAAACCATCACTAAAAGTATCGAATTTTGATCACACTTCATTTTTTTTCTCTTAAGATTTTATAGGAATCCCTATGCTAATTTGGTGTGCTTCCAGCCATCTCATTGGATGGTATGAAGTTTAAGAAGTAAGTTGTTTCCTTCTTGTAAGTCACACACGTGTCTTTCCACTAGTTCTTTTTGCATTTATCAATTCTCTTTCGGGTAGCAGAATTTGGATTTGAGTGATTAAAACTCAAATACCTTATTTGGATAATTTAAAAATATAAAAGATTTGAATTAAACCTAATCCACCAAGAATTTTAATCCTCTACAATCAAGGCATTTGAAATGATATATAAAATTAATGGACTTGAAATCAAGGTATTTTGAATCTATGGATTCAAAATCCAAAATTAAGTTTCCAAATGCAGCCTTAGAGCATTCACAACAAAACAACCAAAAAATATAGCTTTTAACAACTCAAAAAGCTACTTTATATATTTTAACAACTCACTTTACAATACACCCAACATCAAGAGTTTTATTTTAAAATACAACACATTAAAATAATATAAACAACACAATAAAATAATATAAACAACATAATAAAATAATATATCATACACAATAAACACTACAAAAAACTAAAAAGGCAAAAAAAAATGACACCAATGTACGTGCCACAATTAAAAAAATATATTGCAGCTCAATGAAGATAAAGTTAAAAATGTATAGGTATGACAACACAAGGGTATTTTTAGTATGTTGGTGGTAAACTAGATTTTTAGTTATTTTAACTACTTTACTTTGAATGCTCTTAGTCAGTTTGTACAATCATCTGAATCATCATTTAGGACAATAATACAAACACTTAGCTCAATGGTGTTTGAAGTTTGTAAAAAATAAGGACATGTTCGGTAAGAGAATTTTAATAATATTGTTATTATATTATAAAAATATGTATAGGTGAAAAAGTATATAAAAATATATTTATTATTGTTTAAATACTAAAAACTATTATTTAAAAAATAGTAACAAACACCCTTAAAGCTTTGGCTGTTGTTACTTTCTCGTAGTTCAAACTCTTTTTGGCCAATTTTTTATCACCAAATAAAAATAAAAAAAAGAAAAGAAAAAGACGACGACGCCGACAACAACTTTTGAGCCATTAATACGGGCTTTCTCCAGTGGATGGGCCATGGGCCATAGTGGGTCCATTAACTCACGCTAAGCATCATTCTAAATAATTAGTCAACAAACTGAATCTTTCAAAACATTGGGCCTCCATTATTGGATGTGACCTATGAACGCAGCCTTCAGTTTCAAGTCCAAATTGATATAAGATAATGTTATTTAGATTTCAGTTTCTATGGATTTATTTTTTTTAATATAGGATTTATGGATTGGAAATTTGAAGATAATGATTTTTGCACTTGTGATCCCTCTCTCCACGTGACATAGGAATTATGATTGAAGATTCCTCTCCTTTATTTATTTTTTTCTTTTTTTAATCCTGTCCTCTTCAAACGTAGTCATTTCATAGTAAATATTCACAAGCTTTTAATCAATATAATAATATCACATCATTTAAAATCTCATCTTATAAAAAATTGATAGTTAATTTTTCTGAACAATGTGATATTATATTTACAAGATAAAATATGTTTAGCTTTTTACTTTTTTTTGGGGGGGGGGGGGGGGGGGGGATAATAAAAGTTCACAAGTCACAACAATACATTTTTATGGGTTTTTTGTTTTTGTTTTTATTTGGTAGTGTTTGAACCCAAGGTGTTAAATACTTTAAAAAAAGAAAAAAGAAAAAAGAAGAAAAGATTTTTACCAATATTATTGGCTAATCAGTTATCACTCAACTCCCAATTCTATGTGTTTATTTTGTAACCATCCATACATTAGTTTGAATAGAAAAAACTAATAGAGATTAATGGTTTAAATAAAAAAATTATTATTATAGAAGAATTTCATATTTTACCTTTTCTAAAATTTTAATTTTAATTTGTCACTATGAGGGTATGCTTTCTCTAAAGGAACAATAAGGGACAAAGTTTGTTAGTAAAATAAATAAATAAATAAATAAATAAGGGACAAAGTTTGGCTACAACTCTACTCAATATCTTATTATTAAATGTAAATTTTGGCAAATCCACATAACATTATATTTTTATATCTTCCATGCCTGCAAATTTTCTATAAAATCAAATATCAATAGCTATGTCATTAATCGAATGTTTTAAAATTCAAGTTTTTGTAGTCTAAAATTATGCATAAAAAATAATTTTATAAATCGAATAGTAAATAAGATTTGATTAACATGAAATTTGACTTGTGTGTTAAAAATATAGAAAAACATGTAATTCAATAGTTAGATCTTTAAAATATATAATAATATTAATTTATTTAGTAGTGGCAGTTGTAGTCCTCGATTACAATTAAATTTGTAGCTGAACTTTCTCCTAATGTTAGAGTTACTATAATTTTTTTTTTCATAATTTGTTAAAATGATAAGTTATAATTGCTACAATATTAATTTGACAAAAATTTACTATTAATACCTCTTTAATCAACACATACCACCTTAACGGTTGTGGTAAAAAGAAATGTGAACTTTTTTGTGTCACTAAACTTGTTAATTGAATAATAGAGTGCATAGTTATTAAAGCCATATTGAACCAATGGTGAATGAAATTTTAAACCATTGAATTGTGTAAGTGCATGTACTGCACTCATAGTAAGAATCCAACCAAACCACACTAGTCCAAAACCTCCAACATTCACTTGCCCCATTCTCTCAAATCAAAACCGAACACTCTTTTGCTAACATAGTGGTGGGTCCATGGACCATAAGTACTAAAAAAAATGCTCCAAGAGCGATCGAGAACATTTATGATATGTATGATGAGGATAATTTTGTGATTAGCCCATGATGAAACCCAAGGCGACGGGTATAGCAAGGTTGTCAGCTTCACTCATGGAGCTACCTTCTTGTAAAGTTCGTAACTCCCTCACACCTGACGACGTCATCTTTGGCACTGTAAATTGAAGGCAATAATCTGACGACCTCAAGCTTAAGGCAATAAGCTGACGAACCTGAAAAAGGGACGACGTTGTAGGATGACGAGAATAAGCTGAAGAGGTTAAACAAACCTCCATCCATAACTTTACTTGATCTCCACGCATGCATGTATAAGGAAAGATCTTGCGCTACACGCTTAACCCTAATTCAAGAAGACTTCTATAAGGAAAAGAATTCTAGAAGATACGCAAGATCCACGAGTTATTCTCCTAGAATGAAAATACTTCTTGATCAAGGTATAGATGTCAACCCCATACTACTATAAATGCCCAAAATTCCTCACAAATCAAGGTACGCATAATTCATCCCAGCTTTGGCACTCTAGAGTGGTAACAAGAGATCTCTCTAACTTGACCGTTGGAGGGTATATGGCCGGTACCACACCGGTACTCCTCTTAAGGTCTTCAGCTTTCATGTTGTGCAGGTTCTTCATCGGGAGCACGTGAAGACTGTGTGGCTTATTGACGATTTTCAGCATCATCAGTTGGCGCCATCTGTGGCAAGACTTTAGCAACTTGTAAAGCCGTGCTATCGCTTCCCAGACAAAGAGTTGCATGGTATGCACCTACTCGATGGCGACCACCAACAACGTTCAATGGGACAAACCACGCACGATGGCGCTCGAGAGGCAAGTCCAAACCCTGGCCGCCGCCGTGGAATGCCTCACCAAACAGAACCAGGGTTTGAAAGAACAACTGCGCCAGAAGAATGCAGGCGTCAACACCCAAGAGGAAGACCAAGAAAGAACTAGTGTGGAGAGAAGGAACCAGGAAGGGCCGGAAGGAAGCAACGCTCCAAGAAGGCCGGAACGACTGGACACAAACCAGCCGTCTGTTACTGATACTGTCCCACCTCACATAGCCATTAAGATGCAGATGATGAAGGAGCAAATGGATTGCTTGATGAACACCCTCAAGGGACGGGTGTTCAGCAACCTTGATGAATTGGTCTAGCGAATTGACTCACCATTCATAGCATCCGTTAGTTCATTCCCTCTTCCACAGAAGTTTTGCATGCCACATGTAGAAAGCTACTACGGGTCCAAGGGCCCCTTAGATCACTTGAAGTCCTTCAAGACCCTGATGCACCTTTAAGGGGTGCCAGACGCGATCATGTGCAAAGCATTCTCCACCACACTAAAGGGACCTGTGAGGACCTGGTTCAGTAGGTTGACGCCAAACTCAATTGGTACTTTCAAAGAGCTAAGCGCCCAATTCGCCTCGCACTTCATCAGAGGGCACAGGTATAAGAAATCTACCGCATGCCTGATGAACATTAAACAGTAGGAAGACAAGACACTGAGGTCTTACATAACTCGCTTTAACAAGGAGACCCTCTCAATTGATGAAGCAGACGACAAGATACTAGTAGTAGTGTTCACTAATGGGCTGCGGAAGGATAAGTTCCTATTTTCCCTATATAAGAACGACCCGAAGACCATGTCAGATGTGCTTTACAGGGCGACCAAGTACATGAAGGTGGAAGATGCACTATTGGCCCGAGAAGAGAAGCCCAAAATAAGAGAAAGACAGGAAGATGCATGATCGGACAGGGGGCAGAAAAAGGCTAGAACTGAAGAACGACAGGAGGATTGATGCTTCAAACCACCCGTAGGGAGGTTCACGAGCTTCACCCCGCTGGCTGCCCCAATCGACCAAGTACTAATGCAGATTAAGGATGAAGGAGCCCTGACTTTTCCCGATAAGCTGAAGGGAAATCCTAACAAGAGGTCAAGGGATAAATACTGCTAGGGGTGTGCAAGCCATCACCGGAGCCGACGAAACCGACCGGCACCGACCATCCCGCACCGCTATTGGCACCGACCGACGGAGCCGATGCCGGCAATCGAAACGCGAACGGAGCTCCGACGCCGGTGCGGTGAGGACATCGGAGGCACAAAGCTAACACAGTAAGAGCGCCGAACCGAACCGATACAAGGCAGGAGAAGAAAAAATAGTTTCACTGTTTCTCTGTTTCACAGTTTCAGAACGCACCGTTTTCACAGGAGAAGAAAAAATGAAAAATTTATTTACTAACGTCGTCGTATTGGGTAATTAAAAACAAAAAAAACACACAAAACGCACCGTTTTATGTAGGGTTTTAGCACTGGGTACTTGGGTAGCACTATAAATTCACTCTTAAAAACTCAGATATGCCTTAACTCTCTCTCTCGATCTTGCCACTGTCGCCAGTCGCCTCCAGCACTCGTCAGCCTGAGTCACGCAGCGCAGCAGCAACAGCTCACGGCGGGCCACGGCAAAACACGGTAAGCCATTTCTCTGCAACAAACCTGCGGTTGAAGGTTGATTATCCTTTCCTTTTGCTTGCTCATTTCTCTGCAACAAAACCAAAACACAAACACATACAGTCTTGGCTGGACAAACCCATAAAGCATAAACCCATTTCCTGTGTCTCGGCTGGACAAACCCATGCCATAAAGCATAAACCCATTTCCTGATACAGAGACTCTCAAGTCTCAAGTAAAAAGCCGTATTATAATCTTTATTGTTGTGTCTTGGCTGGACATAAAGTATAAACCATTTCCTGTGCATTGGTGTGTCTTGGCTGGACACCAATATTGTTGATTGTTGTGTCTCAGCTGGACACCAATAAGTCAATAATGTTTATTTTGACGTTTTGTCTTGGCTGGACAGTGGGCCAGTGGTGAATATTATGAACCTATTTTTTTTGCATTTATTAAGTTAGTTTAGTTAGTTAATTTATTATGATGTGCATTTATTTAGTTAGTTAATTTATTATATTGTGTATTTATTATACCGGTCATTTTATTTATTCAGTTAATTTATTTAGTTGGTTAATTTTTAGTTAATTTATACTGTGCATTTATTTAGTTAGTTAATTTATTATACTGTGCATTTATTTAGTTAGTTAATTTATTATACTATGCATTTATTATACCGTTCATTTAATTTATTTAGTTAATTTATTTAGTTAGTTAATTTTTAGTTAATTTATACAATGCATTTATTTAGTTAGTTAATTTAGTTATTGTCAGTTTTGTTAGTTTTTAATTTATACCTTTTTTTTTTCAGCATTTTAATTTTTGAGGGAGACGAGATTGAGAGAGTTCACACTTTCAATCATTCGTCAAGAGGTAATCACTAAATACTCAACGCTCATTATATTCAACATTATAATTTTAAATTTTTAGTACTTTTATTTTATTTTTATGCAAATATAAATATTAAATAAAAGCTAATTCTCTAGTTCTAAATTGTTGTTAATATTAGTGACATGAATTGTTGAGTAATGATTGTTAGTCTGTTATTGTTTATATTGTATTTGCTGGAAAAATTATAATTAATATTGTTGTGGAAACTTTTTTTTTTTGTTGGTTGGAAATTGTTTTATTAGATGGATGTCGATGCTCCACCTGGATTTGGTGCACCTGAGGACCCTAATCCACCTCCTCCTAGTAGTGCTAATCCTAATCCACCTGAACCTGCAACACCAATTGGACTTGGTGCATCACTTCCCCCACTATCACCTAAACAAGGTGGTAAGGATCCGTCGATAGTATGGCAACACTTCATTAAGTTGGCTGGTTTTGATCCCAAAAATCCTAGGTCTCAATGCAAGTATTGTAAAAATCAATATAAATGTCATGGTAAGAAAAATGGTACTTCGGGCATGTTGCAACACATGAAGGTATGTAAGAAGTGGCCTTTTCCTCGTGATGATAAGCAAAAAACTTTGTCTTTCCAAGCCAAGAGAGAAGGGGAAAGTGGTTCAAATGTGTTAGTGGTTGCAAACTATAGTGAAGAGATGATAAGGTTGGCGTTGGCAAGGATGATCATTATTGATGAATTGCCTTTTAAATTTGTGGAGCGTCAAGGCTTTCAAGAATTTATGGAAATAGTTGAGCCTAGGTTTCCTATTCCCCATCGCACTACTATTGCAAGGGCTTGTATGAAGATTTATTCTAGTGAGGTGGATATTTTGAGAGAGGCTTTTGTTGGGCAACGAGTTTGTGTGACAACGGATACTTGGACATCCATACAAAACTTGAACTACATGGTAGTCACCGCACATTTCATTGATGGGGATTGGACTTACCAAAAGAAAATCTTGAACTTTTGCCCTATAGCTAATCACAAAGGAGACACCATAGGTAGAGCGGTTGAGTCATGTTTGTTGAAGTGGGGTATAGACCGGTTGTTTACAATCACCGCGGACAATGCTAGTTCTAATGATGTGGCAATTGATTATGTGAAGAAGAAAACAAAAGAAAGAGATAGTAGCATATTGGGTGGTGAGTTTATGCATATGCGTTGTTGTGCGCATATCTTAAATTTGATAGTGCAAAGTGGGTTGAAGTCTATTCATGAATCAATTGCCAAAGTTAGGAATGCGGTGCGATATGTGAGAGCCTCTCCTGCAAGGTTTGAGAAGTTTCAAGAATGTGTTGAAAATGAGAAAATTAAAGCCAAATGTTTGTTGTCCCTTGATGTACCAACAAGGTGGAATTCCACTTATCTCATGTTAGATTGTGCTTTGAAATTTGTGAGAGCATTTGATAGGTTGGAAGAGGAGGATGGACATTACAAACTTTATTTTTGTGAATCGGATGGGAATGGGAAAAAGCCAATTGGTCCTCCTAACTATCTTGATTGGGAAAATGTCAAGACCTTTGTGAAATTTCTTGGCATATTTTATGAGGCAACACTTAGATTTTCTGGGTCCTTATTTGTCACTTCTAATACATACTTCCATGAGCTAATTAGTATTGAAGATCAATTGCAACAGTTGTGTAGTGTTGATGGGGATCCACTTTTGAAGAGTATGGCGGTAGAGATGAAAAAAAAATATGATAAGTATTGGGGAAGTATGGATAATATCAATTTGATGCTTTTTGTTGCTGTTGTTCTTGACCCAAGATATAGATTGAAGTATGTGAAGTTTTGGTTTAGGGAGTGGTATGGAAAGGACAAGGGGGATGAAATGGGCTCTAAGGTTCGGGATGCATTGAAGAGGTTGTATGTGGAGAGAGTGGATCAAAATGGAGCTTCGAGTTCTAGTGGTAGTGGTGCTTCATTGTCTAGGGACTCCATTCCAAGTGTTGGCAATGCTTCATTGTCTGATCGAATTAAAAGTTATAATAATAGGTTTAAGCAACACTTGGCGGACGAGGACAGTGTGGAAAGCAAATCTGAGTTGGATAGGTATTTGTTGGAATCTTCTGAGGACCCTGATGTAGAAGATTTTGACATTTTGTTGTGGTGGAAAATGAATTCTTCTAGATATCGAATCCTTTCCCAAATTGCCCGTGATGTGTTGGCTATTCCTGTCTCTACAGTTGCATCCGAGTCTGCTTTTAGTACCGGGGGGCGTGTTTTGGATTCGTTCCGTAGTTCGCTATCTCCTAATACTGTTGAAGCCCTTATTTGTACCCAAAATTGGTTGAAGGATGCAAAGAAAAAAAGACCAATAAAGCTTCGGGAGTGTATGGATAATGTGGAGGATATGGATGGTTTTGAGATTGACACAGGTAAATATATGTTCATTTTGTTTGTTGTATATATCAATTGTTTATTTATTTGCTCAATGCTTAACAATCATTTTATTTTGAATGGGATTGTAGAAATTGCATCGGTTTGCCCAATGCCTATGGAGGAGGATCCAAGCACCGTTGTGTTGGATGATGATAATGAGTGATGTGCTACTCTTTGCTTGGAATTAGTTAGTAGTTAGTATTATGTAAGTATACTTGCTATTATCATTCATTTGTGTTAATTATAAATATTCTATTGTTCATAAACGTTTTATTGTTATTAACACGTGTTTATTTTGTTTTGTTTAGTATATTGTAGGAGTTGTAGAATGATCAATGATGCATAGTGCTCAGACTTACTGGACAAAGGACTTACAAGAATTAGCATTCTTTTGCCTATATGCTAATTATATTTGTACATGTTATTGGTAGTGGACTTTTCACTAATGGTAGTTATTTAAGTATTCATGGGTGGGATTATTATTGGGGATACAAGCAATTAGCATTCTTTTGCCTAAATGCTAATTTAATTTGTATATCTTTCTTTTGGCATTTGTGGACAATAACAAATGGTTTTGTAATACGTTATTAAGTGGAAACATTGACACTTATTGTTATTGACACTGACACACACAGTGACACTGATGATATTATATGCTACATGACAGTATTTTGAGAGTTGAACTCTTATTGAGGCAATTTCAAAATATTTTTGCCTGGTGAATGAAATGAAAAAATTTGGATTATTATGTGAACATAATTTTTGCACAGGTTTTGGAATATGCGTTTGTGTGACTAGGTTGGCACATGTTTGGCTTTGTGTGACTAGGTTGGCACATGTTTGGCTTTGTGTGACTAAATTGTCACAGGTTTCATGAATTATTTGGCACATGTTTCTTGAACAGGTTGATATATTGATATTGGGCTTGAAAAGTAAAAACTTAATTTTTTTATTATTAAAAAAATAGTTTTTTTTTTATATTTCAAACCGACCAAACCGACTAAACCGCACCGCAAAAACCGCACCGCTATAGTTCGGAAAACCGACTTTAGGCGGTGTGCATCGGTTCCAATTATGAAAAACCCGACCTCCATCGGTTCGGTAATAAATTTGGAAAAAAACCGCCCCTACCGAACCGCGCACACCCCTAAATACTGCCGTTTTCATCATGATCATGGCCACAACAAGGCGGACTGCTATGACTTAAAGCAATAAATAGAAACTCTTATCATACAGGGAAGGCTGCAGAGGTTCGTAAGTAAGGAAAGAACGGACCAACCCCAGGAACAGGCTCCCCGACGGGAGAATGAGTGCCCTAGACCACCCATAGGAGATATAAGAATGATTGTAGGAGGCACTGCGACTGCTGGGTTGTCAAAAAAGGCCCGCAAGACTTACCTCAGGATGGTTCAGAACATCCAGCTGACGGGTTCCATACCTAGGAGGACGCAGATTGACTATCGCCTCATTGGATTTTCAGAAGAAGACGTCTTCACCACCCACAATACAATGCACTCGTCGTCACCATACAAGTAGGAGACTACAACATGCACAGGGCCTTGATTGACAATGGCAGCTTGGCTTACATCCTCTACTACCCTGCATTCTAGTAGATGGGGATTAGTAGAGAGCGATTAGTTCCAACCAACACTTCGCTCGTCGGCTATGGAGGGACGAGGGTATTCTCCCTTGGCGTCATCACTTTGGCTATGACTGTAGGCGACTATCCTCAGCAGATCACTAAGAATGTAGCGTTCCTCGTGGTTGATTGCTTGTCGGCTTACAACGCCATCATAGGACGACCTACCCTCAACTCGTAGAAGGCTATAACCTCAACTTACCATTTGATGATAAAATTCCCTACTGACTATGGAGTAGGAGAATTGCGAGGAGATTAGGTGGCCGCACGCGTATGTTATATAGCAATGATGGCAATGGATGACCACATACAGGCCTTGAGCATTGAGGAACATCGGACAACAACGGAGCCCGTTGAAAGACCTGAAGATATACCTCTTGAAAATTCTCAACCAGAAAGAACCACTAAGATCAGCACCCTTACAGACCCAACAATTCTCCAAGCAATCGCCTTTTTTCCCAAAGAGAACCAGGGCGTCTTCGCTTGAAGCCATGAAGACATGCTAGGAATCAACCCATCAATCATGGTGCACCAGTTGAATGTTTCGCCTTCCTTTCCACTCGTCCGCCAGAAGAAATAGGTGTTCGCCCAAGAGGGAGACCAGGCTATGGCGGAAGAGGTTTGCAAGCTAAAAAAGGCGGGTTTCATTAGGGAAGTTTACTACCCTGATTGGTTGGCGAACGTCGTGATGGTCAAGAAGAACAACGAAAATGGAGGATGTGTGTAGATTTCACAACCTAAACAAAGCGTGCTCTAAAGATAGCTACCCCCTCCCGTGAGTCGACCTCTTGGTGGACTCCATGGCTCAACACTAGCTGTTGAGCTTCATGGACGCGTTTTCAGGATACAATCAGATCCAAATGAACAAAGCTGATTAGGAGAAGACCTCGTTCGTAACAAGCCAAGGCCTTTTTTGTTACAAGGTCATGCTATTCGGCTTTAAGAACACAAGTGCAACATATCAGAGGATCATGAAAAAGATGTTCACACAACATATTAGGATAAATGTCCAGATATATGTCAACAACATGCTAGTGAAAAGCCGAAGGGAAGACAAGCACTTAGAGGATCTCAGAGAAACCTTCGACACTCTTCGCTCCTACAACATGAAGCTCAATCTAGGCAAGTGTGCCTTTAGAGTGACGATGAGAAAATTCTTAGGATACATGGTGTCCCAAAGAGGTATTGAAGCTAACCTGGACAAGATCCAGGCTATAATGGAAATGGCGCCTCTTAAAAATGTAAAAGAAGTGCAAAGCCTTAATGGCAAAATTGCCACGCTTAATAAATTTGTATCTAAAGTGACGGATAAATGTCTACCATTCTTCTCCGCGCTGAAGAAGTCTTTTGAATGGACAGCTAAGTGTCAACGGGCGTTCGAGGACCTGAAGGCCTACCTCTCTCCACCACCGCTATTAAGTCCCTCACAGCCAAAAGAAGAACTGTTCCTCTACTTGGCAGTCTCTCCGGCCGCCGTCAGTGCGGCTTTAGTTAGAGAAGAAGACAAGGTGCAAAGACCCGTGTGCTACGCCAACCGAGCGCTTCATGGTGCAGAAGAAAGGTACCCTACAATGGAAAAGCTTGCCTTCACTCTAGTCATTGCAGCTCATAAACTCAAGCCGCACTTTCAAGCCCATACGGTGGTTATCCTAACTGACAAGCCCTTGCGGTGAGCGATGAGTAGCCCTGAAGCTTATGGGCAATAGAGTTGAGCGAGTTTGACATACAATATTGCCCGTGCACTGCCATCAAGGGACAGGTGGTCACTGACTTCATTACGGAGTTCACCAATGCGAAAGGCCAAGGGGCAAAACATCCCAAATGGAGTGTGTTCACAGATGCATCATCCAACAGGAAAGCTAGTGGAGTGGGGGGTCGTACTTAAATCTCCAGAAGGCGACGAAATCGAATGCATGGTTCGTCTCGATTTCCCTACAATTGACAATAAAGTGAAGTATGAAGCACTAATAGCAGGTTTAGATCTCACCAAAGCTGTAGGGGCTGAGAACATAGTTATTCATTGCAACACCCAGGTCGTCACAAATCAGGTAACGATGATTACGAATGTAAGGACAAAAAGATGAAGAAATACTTGGAGCAAGTAAAGAGAAGGGTAAATGAGCTGCAGGCCAAGATAGTCCAAATTCTAAGAGGAGAGAACGAAAGCCAACCGTCTTACCAAGACCGCATTAGCGGAATACAAGATCACCCCCAACAAGGTATTCTCTTTATTTAGTTCTCACCATTGATAGATGTCATCGATGTGCAAGAGATAGGTTCCGAAGATAATTGGACCACACCCTTAATCTCTTATTTAAAAGACGGCATGTTGCCTGGCAAAAAGGAAGTGGCAAGGAAGCTGAAGGCCTAGTCAGCGTGATTTGTCTTGATAAAGGACGTCCTATATAAAAGGGGTTTCTCCAAACCGTACTTGAGATGTTTAGGCCCCGAAGAGGTGGATTACGTCATGAGAGAAATACATGAAAGGATCTGAGGCAACTACTCAGGGTCGCGGTCATTGGTACATAAGTTGATTCGGGCAGGATACTACTACCCGACTGTGCAGAAGGACGCCTAGATATATGTCAAAGCATGCGATAAGTGTCAAAGATTCAGTAACATTGTCAGATAACCGACGGAAGAGCTAACCCCGATAACTGCTCCGTGGCCATTTGCCCAATGGGGATTGGACATCATGGGCCCATTCTTGACAGCAGTAAGACAACTGAAGTTCTTAATAGTCGGCATAGACTACTTCACCAAATAGGTAGAAGCTGAAGCCCTGGCCACAATCACTGAGAAGAACGTATAGAGGTTTGTTTGGAAGAACATCATTTGTAGGTATGGAATCCCAAGGGTCTTGATCTCGGACAACGGCAAGCAATTTGACAATAACTCATTCCGAGACTTCTGCTCACAATTAGGAATTAAAAACCACTACTCATCCCCTACCCATCCTCAAGCCAATGGACAAGTTAAGGTCATGAATCGATCCTTGCTTCAAATCATAAGACTTGGCTCGAGGGGGCAAAGGGTATATGGCCAAAAGAGCTACCCTGCGTACTATGGGCTTACAGGACGACATTCAGAACTCCTACAAGAGAAAGTCTGTTTTGACTGGTATACGGAAGCGAGGCGGTTATCCCAGCTGAGGTTGGACTCACGAGCTACAGGGTGGACAATCACGACAAGGGGAAGAATGACGAGGCCATACATCTACAGCTTGATCTAGTTGACGAGGTCAGGGCAACAGCTGAACAAAGGCTCGCACGATACTAGGACCTCATGGCCAAACACTACACCTCTCGAGTCAAATATCAGGACTTCAAAGTTGGAGACCTCGTCTTGAGGAAAGTGATGGGCACTGCCAGAGACCCCGCGCAAGGAAAGCTTGGCCCCAACTGGGAAAGACTCTACAAGATCATGTCATGGCTAAGGAAAGGCACCTACCATTTAGAGACTCTTGACTGGAAGAAGCTACGCCATCCATGGAACACGGAGCATCTTAGGAAATACTACCAATAAAAGACAGTATGAAAAACGCTACTCCTCATTTCCAGTCTATTTCTTTTAGTCATTTATATTAGCTTACTTTAGCCTACAATACTTTTCAAGCCCAAAAGGCTGAAGTTTATTCGTTTTGAAACAATTTTTCTACTTGTATATGCATTAATCATAACAAAAGAAGTTTATTTAGAGACGATTGGTGTGCTTGTTACAAAGTGGGCGACCTTAAGACCACAAAGTGGACAAGTTTACTACTAAAGTCCACAAAGTGGACGACCTTATCATTAAGTTCACAAAGTGGACGAGTTTACTGCTAAAATCCACAAAGTGAACGGCCTTATTACTAAGTCCACAAAGTGGACGAGTCTACTGCTAAAGTCCACAAAGTGGACGACCGAATTACTAAGTCCATAAGATGGACGAGTCTACTATTAAATCCACAAAATGGACGAGTTTACTGCTAAAGTCCGCAAAGTGGACGACCTTATTATTAAGACCATAAAATGGACGACCTTATCATTAAGTTCACAAAGTGGGTGAAGCCTAATATTAAATCCACAAAGCTGACGACGTCCACTAAGTAGACGAGTTCACTACAAAACCCACAAAAATGAATAAACTTATTAGAATCCATAAAATGGACGAATAGTCAACTAAAAGAAAGCCGACGCCATTTTCCATAAGCTGACGGGTCTATGATGGGTACCCAAAATAACAAGGTAAAATCAGTATAGAAGACAAGCCTAAGGATAACCTAAGTAGACGGCGTTGCCTCATTTCACTAAGTAACTTGGCATTCAAGTGCAAAAGGAAGAAATACACATCAAGCAACACATATAATTAAGAGTGACGAATGTAAATACTACAAGTAAAATAATGTTTTTACAAAAAGCCCAAACCCATGGGCGTCAAACATTAAACTTCACATACATATTACAATAAAGAAGGAAAAAGCTTAAATTCATGGAGCTGGGGGGTCTTGAGACCTCCCGTCACCCCAGCAAGAATGCCTGGAGTAGAAGGGTCTTCAGCATCAAGGTCGCCGACGTGAGGATTGACTGACAGAATCAAAGTGACGGGCTTGTCCACAGCCGGCTGTGCAAGGACGTAGCTGTCATCTTTCTGGTCTGCCTAAAGCTTATTGGCACCGTCACTTTCCTCATAGATAGTGTTGCCCACAAGAGTCAATGGTAGAGGCTTGTCCATAGTAATCTTGGATAAATCCAAGTTAGGGTAAACAGACTTGACCTGTTTTAGACAGTCCTCAAATCTGTCACCATAGTAAATGGCACAAGCATCTATGAAGGATTGTGAGTCCTTAAATTCCGTCACGGCGTCGCTCCTAGCCGTTTCCACCTGGCTCAAAAGGGCCTTCAACTCCTTTTCTGCCGTCGTTTTAGCTTCTTGCTCCAGTTTCCTCTGACGACCCTCCTCAGGCTCATGACCTGATTAGAAGACCTCGTCCTAACCCGCTCCCTCGCGGATCGATGATTGCTTACTCGTCACCTCTCTAGACATCTGACTACCTACAAACGACAGATTTATTCTAAGAACCTAAGTCAACGACCTCACCAAAGAGTACTAGCTAGAAAAATAGAAGTAAAAAAGGAAGAATAAAAGGAAAAAGAGCTTACCAATATGCGATTCCTCGAATGAAGTAACGATCCTACAAAGTTGATGGCAACGAAGATGAGGCTGGCAGACTGACGAATGAAAGGAATTCAGAAGATGATGGTCTCTCACTCAAAGTCAGCAAAGGATGTAAAGATGGAAATGAGAAAAGAGGTGAAATATATATAGGTAGGGGGGCATGGAAGACGAAGCTACACGCTTATCCAGACACGGTGCTAATGAGCCACGCCACGTGTTGTAGCATTTAATCAAGGTGGCTCGAGGCACCACGTATGAATGACCTTTTGACGATGTTAACTCCATAACCCATCAACTAAAGCTGACGAGGTCATGGAGTAGAGGGCAGCTGATGAGGATAATTTTGTGATTAGCTCATGATGAAACCCAAGGCGACGGGTATAGCAAGGTCGTCAGCTTCACTCATGGAGCTACCTTCTCGTAAAGTCCGTAACTCCCTCACACCTGACAACATCATCTTTGGCACTGTAAGCTGAAGGCAATAAGCTGACGACCTCAAGCTGAAGGCAATAAGCTGATGAACCTGAAAAAGGGACGATGCTGTAGGATGACGAGAATAAGCTGAAGAGGTTAAACAAACCTCCATCCATAGCTTTACTTGATCTCCACACATGCATGTATAAGGAAAAATCTTGCGCTACACGCTTAACGCTAATTCAAGAAGACTCCTATAAGGAAAAGAACTCTAGGAGATACGTAAGATCCACGAGTTATTCTCCTAGAAGGAAAAAACTTCTTGATCAAGGTATAGATGTCATCCCCATACTACTATCAATGCCCCAAAACCCTCACAAATCAAGATACGCATAATTCATTCTAGTTCTAGCACTCTAGAGTGGTAAACAAGAGATCTCTCTAACTTGACCGTCGAAGGGTATTTAGCCAGTACCACACCGATATCCCTCTTAAGGTCTTCAGCTTTCGTGTTGTGCAAGTTCTTCATCGGGAGCACGTGAGGACCGTGTGGCTTATTGACGATTTTCGATTTCATCAGTGTACAAGTCATTATTTGTTATATGTCAATGTAGGTTTATCTCACTCAAGAACATCATTTTAAAAAGTACTTAAAGGAAATCATTAAGACATGTAAAATATTTAAAACACTTACATTGTTTGTCATATAGCATTGTATGTTTACATTACTCTAAGGGCCTGTTTGAATTGGGGGATAAAAGAGAGGGAGTGGAGGGAGTAGAGTAGAGTTGGCTGAAAATAAACTAATTTTAAACTAAATATACTCTACTCTACTCCTCTTCTTCCCCCTCAATCCAAACCGGCCATAAAAGATGACACGTGTCTTATTATAGGTTTTGGCAACAAAAAAGTTTTATGAATTCACCAAGTTTGGGATCCATCTTTTAATATAGAGATTTAAATTTTATTTCCAGCACCAAAAGAGAACACAGGGTTTTTTATTCATGTGGCAAATGTTAGAGCATTTGGGGTAGCACACACCAGCACCAGCACCATGACGAGAATTGAGTGAACCACGTAAACAATCCCGGACGCAATTGTCAAAGCAACGTTTACTGTTGTCTGCTGCAGACTGACTCACAAACACTCCAACCACCAAACAAAGGATCAAAACTAATTCCATTGTTCTTTTTCCCATTGCAAACCTAAAATAAATAAAATAGAGAAGACAATATATATAGTAACTAGTAAGTAATACTGTAATACTGCTTAACCCAAAAAAAAACTAGTAAGTAATAATTTTTTTAGTAAATTTTGTTATTTGATATTTCTGATAGTTATTGTAAGGGTGATAGGCCCAGCAGTACATATCTATATATGTATTGGGCCGGAGGCCCAATCCGAGAATGTGAAGTAGTCCAAGGATGGGTGAACACTATCATGGGGGTTCTTGTTAGTGTGTAAGGAGGCAAGTTTTGGTCATAAGAGTCCAATAGGGTGGTCTGAGGACGAATGCATCCTCGGCTGAGCAGAGCCGAGGTCTGAAGGTGTGGTCTGCCATCCAGGACAACGTTCCGAGAGATTCTAGTGATAAGGATAAGTATCACAAGAAGCGCAGGACAGAGAGAAATCCTAAAATATCTAAAAGAAAGTTACTACCACCACATGAATGCTCCACAGCTAACTCTTTAGTCGCATTAATGAGAAAGTAATACCTGAGCAGCAGTATTCAGCCTTATAGCTACTTCCAAAAGTTTCAGGAAGGTGCTGATGGGAGAAGTATCCAGACTAACAATCTGATCCATAAATGGAGGGTAGAGAGAGGAGGAAGGATAGTATAAAAGGGAGAGGATACGATTGGAGAAAGATGAGAGAAAAACACTGTAGACTGAAGACCAATATTTGTAATTTGTCATTAAGTGAGATATATAGAATAACTAGTCTCCTCAGATTAGGTTTGAGGACGATTTATCTTATATAAAATTGTTTCATATTTATTTTATTATCATCTTTTCCCACTACAATTGATATACAAACTCATTAGAACCTAAATTTCTAATGCACTCTCTATAAATTAATTATATTGGGCTCTTTGGACCTATTCCCTTCCCTCTTTTGGGCTTAGGTCCAAATTGTGTCCCTACAGTTAATAATATGTTTTATTTTTGTATGAGATTGTTTATTAATGACAATATTATGATGGGGAATAATATTATGAAAAAAAATGTGGGTTTATGTGTTAACATTAGAATAATTCAACAAAAAGTCAAAGACTTCAATTTATATGGATTATATGTTCCTTTATCAAGTATGTAAATTTAAAATAAGGACAATATTTGTTGCACAGACTATCCATTATAAGTTTATAACCGAAAATGTTTGCTCACAGTGTATGCACCAAGTATTAACCTTAAAATAATATGAGTGCATGATTTTGTAAGTGAAGTGTTTGGTAAACAATGAAATCAAGCCAATCAAAAACCTATAATTTGTCAAAGAGTAAGGCCTTAAGGAAATTAGTGAAAAGTGATTGCTAATGTGCTGTCAACATCCCACCTTCAAATAGGAAATATTTAATTAAATATTTCCTCCTCTCTTTTTTTCCTCCTTGTGCTTTTTGGTTTTTCTCAACAAAGGGAGATAAAAATTTTAATAAAAGAATCCATCTGGGTAATCAAAGTTAAGGGACAATAGGAAGTAGGATGGATGAGATTTGTTTCAATAAATTGTTTGCTATAGGAAAGAAGGTGAACCTAATTGGTTGTTCTAAAATGTGAGAGAGAAAAATTGTTCCTCAATAAATCAAACTCATACGATGGCCTGTCAAGAGATTTGTAGCTTCACTAATCATCATTTTTTGGCATTTTTAATAAAAATATTTAGTGTTTAATTCCCTCCTTTTGTAAAAATGAATAAAAATAAAACTCTCATATGATGGCCAATGTAGGCAGTGGTGTAGTCACGTACATGCTTGGGGGGCCTTGGCCCCTCCAAAATTTTAATTTTAAAAAAAATATAGGTATATTTTATAAATATTTAAAGGGTTATATGAAAAAAAATAGGAGTTGCCCCCCCCCCCCAAAAAAGAAAGCATTGATCAACTAATCTAGTAATCCTGAGAGAGAGAGAGAGAGAGAGAGAGAGAGAGAGAGAGAGAGAGAGAGAGAGAGAGAGAGAGAGAGAGAGAGAGAGAGAGAGTTTAGAGTTGAGTTGATATACAATTGCAATAGAATGAATTAATTTAGTAAGTTTTTTGATAGTGGAACCCCTAATTTTTAGCTCAATTTCAAATTCTATTAATGCATTCAAATCATTCAACATTGATAATATATGCAATTTGGTTGAAATTTTATATTCTCAGGATTTTATCAAGCAAAAAAAAAAAAAAAAAATTCATATGAGACTTCAACAGTAACATTATGATTTTGATTTGAGATTATCTTGACACAATAATTCGGCCACCCTAATTCAAAATTCTTGGCTCCGCCATTGAATGTAGGACTCAGTGGCGTAGCTATTAAAGGTCCGAGGGGGCCTAGGCCCCCCCCAAAATTTTTGAAAAAATTAAAAAAAAATTGAAAATATCTTAAATAATTTGAAAATTTTTAAATAACCTTATCATTTTGGCTCCCATACTTGATAATAAACATTGTTTACCCTTAAAAAGAGATTTGTGACCACTCTAAGTTTTTTTTTTTATGCCCAATAAAATTAAACTTTGATCCATAATTTGATCCACTTAACAATATATTAGGGTCTTTCAAGCAAAAAGAAAAAGCCCAAAAAAATTGCACATTACTATTTTACATTTCATACAAAAAATAATTATATATGACCCCATGGATAAATTCCTGACCCTCTGCCACTGGTAGGATTGGCCAACTTTCTTATTAGGCCTGGGCTTTGTGAACAAAAACCTAAGTTTTTTATATTCTCATTTTTAAAAAAAATAATCATTTGCAATATCATTTTTTTAAAAAGTTGATTCAAGTTTCAAAAGATTATTAGGGGAAGAAACTAACAATTCAGAAACAAAACTTTCAAATAAAAGAAAAATAAATTTCACCGTACCAGTGATCTGATCGTTGCCTTTTCGGATTTTTTTTATTTATAATATTCTTCAGCTGCTGCAACTCTGTCACCTTTTCCTATTGTTGTTATATCAGTGTTGTTTTATTAGTTTTTTCTTGTTGGGATATGTTCGTAGTGTGGGTTTTAAACACCATAAAATGCATACAAATTCTTAAGACCTCTCTCAACTATAAATGATGATATAAATATCTCAGACATGCGTTGTGACTATCTGATGTTACATGCAGAAAATGGGGTTGACGTTTTCATAAACTCCTCTCCGACTGTATTTTATAACATGGATCAGTTTTAGTGCGCATTCAATCGTAGAGTTAATAAAATTTGGTTTTGTTAGGGATCTGAATGGTATAGACATTGTTGATTTTTTTTTTTTTTTTTTTGAAGAAGGCATTAATATTATTAATCAAAGTTGGTGAAACCCGCCTGAGCTGCATTGTAGATATGTAGTAGAGCATCCTCCATTCACACTACAAAATTTTAGATATTGTTAAACTGATGTCAAAATGGGGCAGTGTTTTGTTTACTGGCACCTCCCTTAAGTTATCATAACAATTAATGCAACTTTGTGAAAATGTGCATTCTGTTAAAAAAGATCACTACGTAGTACTTAGATAAGTTAAGATGTTTACACTTTACACTTTTAAATAAATAAATAAATAATAATAATTTTGAAAATTTTATGCCTAACAGATGCATTATATATATTAAAAAAAAGGGTGGGGAGGGGGGTAGGTAATAGTTTTTTCGGAATTCAAACTCTCCTAGGGCGCCATTTGCATTAATATAGGATAATGTTATTTAGATTTTAGTTTCTAATTCTATGGATTGATTTATTGTTTTTTTTATTTTAGCGATTTATGGGTTGAAATTTGAAAATAATGATATTTGCATTAGTGATCACTCTCAGCACATGACATGGGGATCGTTTCATGATTGAAGAATCCTCTTTGCATGTTCATAGAGCACTAGCATTGGGGATGCCAAAAAAAAAACTATTTGCATCCTTAAACACCACTTAATCTATATTACTAGTCTATTTCATAACTCACCCAACATTCCAATTTCTATTTTTACATACAACTCATTTAAATAATATAAATTATACCAACAAATAAAATAATCTCTTTTATGAGGAGAGAGAATAGAGAAAAAAGAGAGTCTAATTAATTTATGAAGAGAGAAAGTGATTAAAATAATCACTTTTATGGAAAACAAGTTGGGTTTACACTTTACATACTTGGATGTTGCATAATTTTAAGAGTTTAGGTGGCAAAATAGCAACTGGGGAATTTTTACACTCCCAATATAAAATCTCATCTTGTGAAATAAGAAAGGTGGTTTATAATTTTTTAACAAAGTAATATCATATTTACAAGAAAATATGTATAGCTTTATACAATTTTCTTTCTTGGAGGTATAATGGCTGCTATGATCACAACAATACATTTATATGTTTATATTAGTAAGAATGTAGAGTTAAAATTCAAGACATCAAACACTGCCACAAAGAGAAAAATATTTGTCAATATATTGGCCTATCACTCAACTCCATTTTTATGTGTTTATTGTTAACCATTCATACATTAATGTGAATAAAAAGACTGATATTGATTAATTGTTTAAATAAACAATTTTGTTTATTATATAGAACTTCATATTTTACCTTTATAAAATAGCTAATTTTTATTCTTTCACTGTCAGGGATGCTTTATTTGGAGGAGCAATGCTAGAGTAATTAAAAGTTTGAATTTTTTTTTTCATAATATATTTAGATGAAAATCTATGATTGGTACACTAAGGACTTGTTTCGATTGAGTGGGGAGAGAGGGGAGTAGATTAGAGTTGGCTAAAAATAGACTAATTTTGAGTCAATTCTACTATACTCTACTCTACTTCCTCTCAATCCAAACAGATCATAAGTCACTAATAATTGGACAAACAATGCTGTTAATACCATTTTTATTGAACTTTAATCACAATATATCACTTTAAAAGTTGTGGTAAAAAATGTGTATATATATATATATATATATATTTATTTATATTATCACTAAACTTCTTAACTTTTTGTTCCCAAAAACAGTAGGTTTTATAGTTATTAGAATCGTACTAGCCCAATAGTTGAACCTTCTAGAGTAGTGGGGTGTGGAGGGGATTTCAAGTTTTCAAGAGAGAGTTTCATATACGTATACACTTAAATTAAGTTAGAGTAGAATTTATATCCTATGTAAAAAAAAAAAAAAACCTACCTGATACAGTTGGTGGATCCATCCACAGCACCTCAATGCTAAATACAAATTACAAAAGAGGATGTTCTTATTGATTTTTACATGAAGACATTGAAGGAGATCAAGGTGGTGCAAGAGGACAAGGGTTATAAAAAGGCCGTCAAGAACTTCACGAGCCGCAGACTCAAGGTGTGTCCGGAAGAGCAAGACTAGGAGCTCATTGAGAAGAAGCTCGATTGTGGCCAAGTTGAGGAGGCTCCTGATGAGCTCACTCTCATTGGCAATATGATCGGTCCATATCTAACTTTTTTTCCCTTTACATAAAATTAGAGGGTAAGGACCGATCATAATGTTATGCTATAATAATCAATATCTACGTTACCTCTTGATAATAATGTACTAGCACTTCTTATGCACTTTTTAATTTGTAAGTTAATAAGCTTACCTTTTGATTGTAACCTTTTTATTTATTTTCGAAAATGTTACGTAGTTTTGTTATTTTATCTTTAATTTATTATAAATAATTGGTAGAAATCAACTAAGAATTGAATACATTTAACAAAAACATTAATTTAACTTCATTTTGACAACATAACCTCCCAAAATACATATTAAAAGGATAAGATATAAAAATGAGAATTGAGTAAGGAAAAACTTGCAGGCCCAAGCCAAACGGACCACAAAACAAACCCATTAGGCCAGGGCCACATCCACAGGGTGACCCCATGGTGCCCTACAGAGTAACATCCTTAAAAGGGAGTGGTCAAACATTTAGAAATTAGAAGACGAAAATCTCAGTTAGATTCTTGTTAGAGACACTTGAAACTCAATGACAAAGCACCCCGGCTTTAAAAGGTAGAAATTATAACATGTAGCCGATACAGTATAATTTTCCATTTAAAGGAACCTCTGAAGAATGTTAGTTTTCCTATCATGTCAACATTAATTGTCGCCCTTTTTGCATCAAATGCTATAAGACATAAATCATCACTTTGAAACATCGAGGGGTAGTATGTTCCTGTAACTAACTTAAGGGAATTGTGCGTTATAATGACATCTCTGACTTTATGAGGAAGCGATCACCAATCTCCATCACAAACACTTTATATATACCCTCATCAAACCATCACTAAAGGTATTGACTCTTGATCACACTTCATTTTTTTTCTATTAAGATTTCTCGGAATCCCTATGCAAATTTGGTGTGCCTCTGGCCAACTCATTGGATGATATGAAGTTTAAGAAGTAAGTGGTTTCCTTCTTGCAAGTTACACTCATGTCTTTCTGCCAACTCTTTTTGCATTTATCAATTCTCTTAATGGTGTGTTTGGATAGTAGGATTTGGATTTAAGTGATTAAAATTCAAATATTTTATTTTGATAGTTTTAAAATATCAAATATTTGGATCAATCAAATTTATCAAGGATTTTAAACCTTCAAGATTAATGGATTTGAAATTAAGGTATTTGAAATTAAGGTATTTGAAATTAAGGTATTTGAAATCTATTGATGTAAAATCCAAATTTGAGTTTTCAAGCACAACCTTAGCCAAAAAAATATCTTCATAATTTGTTGAAATGATAAGTTGTGATTGGTACAATTAGGGGTGTTCACCAAACCGCATAAACCACACAAACCGCAAAAACCGCACCAAAACCGTCCGCAAAATGGTATAACCGCACTGCACTGCAAGTAATTTTGCACCGCACCGCATGGTGCAGTGCGGTTTGCGGTTTTATAATAAGAAAACCGCACAAACCGCACCGCACCGCACCGCACCGCACCATCTCTATATATATTAATATATTTAATTATTTTTAATATTAAATATATTATTAATAGTTTAATAACCCTAGTTAAAAAAATGGTTTGATAATCCTATCAAGTGTTGATTAAGAAAGTTAGCCCAAAATAAAGAAAAACTAGCTCAATAGTTTAAAACTTGGACCAAAACAAAGGGAAAAATTAGTTTTGGCTGGGTAGAAAAAACTCAAAATTCGAAAAATATACAAACTTCAAATCATTCAAACCTCATCTTATACACCGTACCGCATATGTGACAGCAAAAATGAGGCGCGGTGCGGTTATGGTTTTGGCTAAATTTTAAACCGCACCGCACCACACCGCACCACACATGTGACCGCAAAAATAAAGTGTGGTGCAGTTATGATTTTAGCTAAACCACACCGCAAAGTGCAGTGCGAAAAATGGCTCAAAACCGCCCCGCACCGTACCGCACCGCGAACACCCCTAAGTACAATATTAATTTGATAAACATTTACAACTGACACCGCTTTAATCAAAACATACCACCTTAATAGTTGTGGTAAAAAAATGTGAACTTTGCTGTGTCACTAAATTTGTTAACTTCGTATTTTTTAAATAGCAGTAGGATTCATAGTTATCAAAACCATACTAAACCAATGGTTGAATGTTCAAACCAATGGATTGTGTTTGTGTAAGAGCTTGTACTATGCTCACAATAAGAATCCAACTGAACTGCACCAGTCCAAACCTCCAACACTCACTCGCCCAATTTCTCAAATCAAAACCGAACTCACTTTTACTAACATAGTGGTGGATCCATAAGTACTAAAAAAAAAAAAAGGATGTCTTATAAGGGCAATTGGGAACATTTATGACGCGTATAAATTGTTATTTGTCATATGACATTTGTTATTTCCACTGTTTCTCAAAAAAAAAAAAAAGTTTGCATTATTCAGGAAGCATCATTTTAAAGAAATATTTGAAGGAATTCATTATGACGTGTCCAATATTTATAACATGTACAAAATCGTTGTTTGCCATATAGTATTGTATGCTTACATTACTCTAAAAGATTACTCGTGTTTTATTAATTGTTATAGGTTTTGGCAAAAATACATGTTTCATCATTTTGTGAATTCACCAAATTTGGGATCCAACTTTTAATATAGATATCTAGATTTTATTTTAAAGCAAAAACCGAAGATACAAATTTTGGTATACGCATGGCAACCAGTAAAGCAATTGGGATAGCACGGACTAGAATTACCAATACGAGGAAATAATGCACGGTTTAAACAGTTTCGGACGCATTCGTCCAAGCAATGTTTGAAACTATCCGCGGTAGACTGATCCACAAGCATTCCAACCACCAAACAAAGCATTAAAACGAACTCCACGGTTACTTTTCCCATTGCGAACCTAAAATAAATGAATAAATAAAGACGTAATTGTACTTTTAGTCCTTACGTTTTGGTATTTTTCTATTTTAGTCCTTACATTTTATTTTACCACTTTTAGTTCCTAAACCAATTAGCGCATCTCATTTTAGTCCTTTCCGTCAGCTAACTAGCGGAAAAGACAGACATGGTTGACTGAGCGAATAAAAAAATAATATAAAATGACACATCAGCATTTAATTTTCTTTCTTAAATAATTTATCGATTTTAACCAAAAAAAAAAAAACAGAATTAAAAACAATCAACTTATCAATTTAGATCTAATTCATTTGACTAAGAACACATTAAACATCAATACAAGAACTTAAGAACACAAACCCAGAACCAAAAACAAACTCAAATTTAAAAACAAAAATAACAAATCAACAAAGCCAACAACATAATTACTTTTTGAGTTTGCTCTTTAACTTCCTTTCTTGCTTCCAGTCCAAACTCTTCCTCAAAACACTCTTGCCACTCTCTCCTCCACGAAGTCGTCTGGGAGGACCCACCACCTCCCGACCCCATCAACTCTTCTTCTTCTTCTTTAGATGGGCCTTGGCGGTGGTCCTCGTCGAGAAATGTTGTGTCTTGCGACTTTCGGCGACTCTCTCTGCCGAACACCTCCAATTTGCTCAACGGCTCGTGGGTCGTTGTCACTGGTGACTCCTAAGCTCAATTCGTCGCTCTTGCTTTGCTTCAGTTGGTCTTGGGCCACATCCCGCATCCCGTCTATCAAATCCGATTCGTTCAAACGCCACTCCGATTATCAAATCGCTCTTGACCCGATTGGGTTCAAATTGGATTTCATTTGGGCTCCTTACGTTTCCAATCTGACCTATTTGCTTCACGGTTTCCAACATAATCGAACTTACCTTGATGTTTTGGTCATGGGTTCTGGCTTGTGGCACATGCTTCACTTCACCAATGGCTAGATCAGTGCAAGCTTTTCAAAGGAGGAGATTCTGATTTTTATTTCTAAAATGTTATAAATAAGTTGTTATTGTGTATGGTCAGTGGGTTTGGTGGTTTCGAATCGGTGGGTTTGGAGGTTTCGGATCGATGGTTTGAGTTGAGTTTCAGGTCGGTGGGTCGTTGATCATTGGGTTTGAGATCGTTGAGTTTTGTGTTGGTTTAAGTTGATTTTGTGTTGGTTTCTCGGAAAGATAAGAGAATCATACTCTTTCTTTTCTTCTATTTTCTTTGGTGCTAGAAATTTTGGGTTTAGAGTTTAGTGTTTTTGTGTTTTGGGGGTCAACAATTCTGGGTTTGAGTTTTGTGTTTAATGCTTTGGTGGTGTGGAGGTTTGATTTTTCGGATTTGTTCTTGTTTAATTTTGTGTTGATTTGGATCCAATGCTAATTATTTGGGTTTTAAATTTTCTGGGTTTGTTTTCTTGTTCAAATGTTTAATGTGTTCATGTTTAATATGATGTGGATTTGATTTTTTTGTATTTGATTTCTAGGTTTGTATGATTTTTTTGGGTTTGTGCTCTTGTGTGTTCTTGATGGGTTTGTGTTTGATTTTCCGGATTTGACTTTTCTATTTTTTCTCATTCTCAATGTTTTGAGATTGTGTTTGGTTCTAGGCTTGTGTTCTTACATTCTTGTGTTGATGGTTAATGTGTTCTTGTTCAGATGAATTAGATCTAAATTAATGAATTTATTGTTTTTAATTCTGTTTTTTCTTTTTTTATTTAGTTAAAATTGATAAATTATTTAAGAAAGAAAATTAGATGCTGACGTGGCATTTTATATTATTTTTTTATTTGCTCCGTCAGCCACATCAGCCTTTTTCGCTAGTTAGCTGATGGAAAGGACTAAAATGAGACACGCTAATTGGTTTAGAGACTAAAAGTGGTAAAAATAAAATGTAGGGACTAAAATGAAAAAACATCAAAATGTAGGGACTAAAAGTGCATTTACACCATAAATAAAATATAAATGCAATACATATAGTAACTAGTAAGTAATCTACTTATGACCAAAAAAAAAAAACTAGGAAGAAATATGTACAATGCAAAGTGATTTTTTTAGTAAAAACGATTGTCTCTATTTTATTTTTTAGAATATATATAATTTGATAATTGTAATAGTCATTAATATGTTTTTATTTGTTATTTTTTATATGAAATTATTTATTAATGACAATATTATGATGGGGAATAAGAATACTAAAAAATATGAGCTTTCAAAAGTTGTTACATGTCAACACTAGAATAAGTTGACAAAAAGCCAATGGCTTCAATTATATATGCATTATATGTTCCTTGATCAAATATGTATCTAAAACAAAAAAACAAAAAAAAAAGTGTTATGTCCACAATATTTTCACAATATTTTTACAACAAATTATAAATGGTCAGTTGTTATTGGTTCAAGTTTAAACCTAATATTGAGATTACTTTTTTGCCCTAACAATATCAACCAAAACAACTTACCACTTTGACAGGCCACAAATGCGTTGACCCCTTGTGATAATTAGATTAATTAAATTAGCCCAGTTATTAATTAATCAAATTAACATGCAATCACGTGGCAGCACAAACAAATCACCAAACTAAGTTATGCAGCGGAAAATAAAGAACACGGTGATTTGTTCACGAATGGGGAAAACCCTTACGGCAAAAACCCCACCGGGTGATTTAAGGTCACCACTCCCGAAACTCCACTATTATCACAACAAGCAGTTACAAGTAAGGAATCCCAGTACCTCACCAACCTACAGTTGAACTCTTACCCCAATACCCAATTGGACTTGTTCTGTAGTGACAATTTCTCCAGTTTAATGCACGGCTCCCAGTACGTGACTAACCAATGTGATGCGCGGATCCCAGTACGCGGCTTACTCCTTTGCACGAATCCCAGTACGTGACTCACTCACCAACTTGAGGAAGAAAGAATGTTGGCTGCAAAGTTCTTCAAATCATCAGAGATGAACTAGGGCATGAACTTTGTCTCACAGATCACAATTTGCATGAAAGAGAAGAAGCAAATTGTATCTTGTGAATTCTGCTTGTTGCTATCTTTGACGGCCCTTAAAATAATCCTTTTATATGTCTAGGGTTAGGAGAAAAGAAGTTCCAAAGACACACACACGGATTGGACTTGAAACAGACCTGGAAATCTGTTTTCTTTAATTCTCGACAGATAGAGGTGTCGAGAGGTGTCGAGACAGCTGTCGAGACTCGGGCTTAACAGCTTCTTTAAATCTCGATAGATGTATCTGTCGAGGTATCTATCGAGCTTTAAAATCCTGCACTTCCTTGCTTGTATCTTGGACAGATTTTGACGGCTTCAACACTTAATCTTGAACCACTGTTTCTTGAAGTGTTTAACACATCCTAGATCTACCCAATTACAAGTAAAGTGCGTTTTGTCTAAGGATAAGCCAATTACATAAAATAGCGACATATGTTCACAAGCTTGAACAACTACATATGTCCTAACAATCTCCCCCTTTGGCAATCCGTGACAAAACCACAACACACAAATGAAGATATGAGAGAAGTCATAAATCACTCAACTCATATTCACTTGATACATACAATAAAATCTATCCTAACACAAACTCTTGAAAAACTTTGCAAGAAGAGAGTTTATGGCAAGAAGACTTTGACAACCTGTATTTCTGAAACACTTGTAAACAAAACACATCAAGGCATCTTTGTGTAAAACAGAAATAATAGATTGCATATAAGTAAAGAAACATGTGTATAAAGACAGAAAAGAAACAACACATGTAGAGGTAGGTGAAAAAGAAAACATACATCATCATATAGAGAAAAAGAATAAGTACAATGTATGTAAGTACATGATCAATGTATCTCTAAAAGATAAGGAAAGAAAAAAATACATAGATCACCTCACTACATCCCTCAATCCACACTCCCCCTAACAAAAATGTCCTATGCTAACACTCCCCCTAAGTATGACTACTCTCATACAAAACTACTCCCCCTTTTTGTCACGAGTGACAAAAGGTAGAGTGTCAAGTAGACATCTCATCCGATGAGCTAGCATCTCCATCATCATCATCGTCGGAAGCATCATCATCATCGCCATCATCATCACCCTCGGTCTCAGTCGACACATGAGGTGGCGGAGGAGAAACCTCTGAGGCAAAGCCGCCCATGGTCGCCTGTCGCCTGGCGATGCGACCAACACGGACATTCACCTTATACAACTCTGTGGAGAGAGTATCAAGGCGAGCATCCATGCGCTGTAGCTGCGCCATGATGTCTCCTAACGTGACGTAGCTAGAGGAGGAAGAAGCAGACGCACGAGCTGATCTGGAGGTGGTCGGACGGGTGGAAGGAGTGGCAGCATCCGGCTGTCGCGATCGGAACTGTGCCTCGCTACGTTTTACGGTAGCGGGGTCTATGGCAGACATGACATGGTAGTGATCGGACGAGGGGAAGGGAATGGAAAAACGACTCATGATCCTCGTGATAGCGGAAGGGAAAATGAGCTTATCACGGGTGGCCGTATCTCTATAGACATCTATGATAGAAAAGATGAAGTGAGAAGGAAAGTCTATAGAAAGATCCTCAAGGAGGGACAACAAGAATCGAGCACGAGGCTCTGTGATCGAGTTGTAGTGAGAGAGTGGGTGCAAAACAAAAGTCATCACCATGTTAAGGAATCTAGGACCTTTAGCAAAAGGTCCACATGGTGTGTACATGTGATCTCTCCAAGAGGTAGGACGTTCACAGAACGCCGAGATCATCTCGTCTTTGGACACAGTCCAGAGACGCTCACAGCTGGGGTAATCGGGATGATCCACCCTAGGTACATGGAGAACCTCAGAGACTAGCTCTGGGGTGACACAGAAGCGCGTACCTCTAACGCAAGAATAGAAAGAAGGTACTGAAGAATCTATCCCGTGGATGTTGGAGTAAAACTCCTGAATCAACACGAGAGGAGATGTGACCGGGACGTCACACAGTGACTCCCAACCCCGAGTGTGAATGACATCGGGTAGGTCAGTGTCGGCAAAGTCTGCCAGGACGACGTGGCGTTCCGAATGAACACCTCGTTTAGAAAAGTTCTCCGAGAAGTCCTTATGGGCTTTCTCATCACGGAACCGGACAGAGATAGGGGTAGAGTCAAAAGAAGACTGTCCCTTAGAACGCAGAGGGTTCTGGGACGGAATGGACTTACGTTTAGGAGCCATAGACGCTACTAACGCAACCATAGAAGAGGGGGAAAGAAGAGACAAACAGAAAAGTCCCAAACAAATCAATATTGACAGAATGAAATATTGAAATGAAAAGAACGTATGCATGAAAATGCATGAGCATGTGATATGCAACTCAAAAACATCATGGGCTCAGCCCAATCCAAACCTAACAGCACACAATAGATTTGCACACATCTAAATGCATGAAAATACAATTAGAATGCTAATGTGATGCAATGCATGTGGTTTTGAAGATTAAAACTAGAAAACCAACCCAAAAATTTCATGAAAACCCCAACAATTTTGAAAACTCCCAAAAAATTTTCAAAAACACAAACCTAGGGTTTTAAAACAATGCAATGCATGAAAATGAGGGATAAAATGCTTACCAAATGATGAAGAACACGAAGAATCACTTGAGAAAGCCTTGAGAGAGGTTTGGAGGGAGAGGGAAAAGATTTTGAGAGAGATCAGAGAGTTTTCGAGCGAGAGAGATCGAGAGAATGTCCTGAAAAAATCGCGAAGGACCCTTTTATAGAGCATCAGTAATTCCCGACAGCTGGAGGTGTCGAGAGCTGTCGAGGTAGCTGTCGAGGGAAGCTATCGAGAAAAGCACGTGGACAGATGCAGCTATCGAGGTCAGCTATCGAGGGAGAAGAAACAAGCAAGAGGGAACCTCGATCGATCCAGCAGCTATCGAGGAGCTATCGAGCAAACAGAAAGTTTCTCGATCGATCCAGCTGCTGTCGAGGTATCTGTCGAGACTGCGATAAGAAAGAGTCTGAGGATCTCGACAGATAGCTATGTATCGAGAGGTATCGAGGAGGTGTCGAGATGCCTTTCAAAGCAGTTTTTCAAAAGAAGAAAAACACAGACATGAATGCAATCATGCATACAGCTCAACCAAAGATACAATCAACACATTAAGCTCTCAAAATCATCTCTCAACAAGAAATATGAAGCACATGCATCTCAAAACACGCACACACACACTAAACAAGTCTAACCAATTTTATGTTTCAAAAACAAGTTATGACAGTTTAGTTATCATACATTAACGCATGTAAACCTTGTGATGGCCAAATCACATTGTACCTGCACATGTATCAAGAATTGCAAAGAGTATTGCGTGTTGTGTGTGAAAACATCGCAAGATTGCATAAGTGTCTCAATGTCATGACGATTTGAGATATGAGAAAATCACTTTAACTCACACACAATCATAACTGTTTGATGGGGACTATCACCTTTGAGGTACATCCTATAACTCCCACATCTCCTAGAAAACACGCTTGCAACCATATTTTAAAGCATTTTTTTTTTTTAATCTTTTTGCTTTTTATTTCTTTGCATATTTTCTTTTAACAAGCATATCATGCATGGGCATACAAGAGAAAGAAAAGAAATACCCAATGATGTTAAGCTTTTGACACTGCACTTTTGCTATGCCGAAGCATACAGGTGTCTTATGACATTGCACTTTTGCTATGCCGAAGCATACAGATGTCATATTATGATTGGCGAGTAACAGTGGTGAGATGGTTATTTATGCCTTTCTCTTAGGATTTTCTAGTTCAACCCGTCAAAAAGAGTGATACGAGTGTTAAGAAGAAGAGATTACTTAACCTTACTCATCACAAACAAAGAGCTACAAAACTCACTCGCTTAGTTGTGCAAAAAGAGTGCTCATCTAAGCTATAAATGATACAAAGTTTAGAAAACTCTGTTTCAATGGCCATTCCAAAAGTTCGCATGAACTAATGCACACAAACACACACTGTTTTTGTATTTTTCATTTTTTCAATTTTTTTTTTATTTTTATCAAAGAAGCAAAAAATAAAACACAAAACTGAAAACACACAAACAAAAACATGTTAAAGAAAGCAAAAACAATGCATAAAACTAGACTGACTCAAAACAGTAAAGAAACACACAAGTAATGCAACACACGAAAACAGAGAAAGAAGAAGAAGTGACTGAAATCTCTTAGATCCCTTTGGCTTCCACACCTTGGAAGATCCTTTCCTATTGGTCGACTCTTGAACCGGTAAAGAGGGAGAAGAATATGAACCGTTCAAGTTCGAAAGGAACATAAGAGCTTTTAGAATGTCTCCAAGAGGAGCGAGAGAAGACTGAAGCTGATTCTGGCTCCCAGATGCTATTTCGCCATTGCTCTGTTGAGTGGCAAGCCACTTGTAGCAATTTGGTCGAGTGTGACCGGCGAGACCACAATGATAACAGAGATGCGGCTTCTTCTGTTTGGCCTTTTGAGAGTTAGCCCTCTTATTCCTAGGGTTTCTAGATTCCCTTTTCTCAATTTTAGGGGGTGCTCCTAGGATGGACCTTTCCTTGTCTACGTTCTCACTAGCTAAATCAGTTTTAACATTATTTTTCTCAGTTTTAATGTTATTAGCCGGTGGAACAAAAACAGTAGTACTAGCAGAAGGAGTATTAGAGATAGAGAATTCATACCCCAATCCAGTACGATCCGAAGAAGATCTCTGAGCATCTAGCATCTTGTCCAGCTTGGCGCTTGACGTCCTCTCCAGTTGTGCTCTGACTTGAAACAGCTCTGCTTCAAGCTTCTTGGTCCTCTCAGCCAAGAAATTGTTCTCGAACCTCAGTGCTCCAATGGTTTGATTCGCTTGATCAACCTTTGTGGACAGCTCCTCACGGTCAAGTTCCACATCACTGAGCTTCTTGGTGGCTAGCCTATAGAGCTTCTCGTGTTTCTCAGAAAGCTTGTATAGCTTCTCATAGGCGGTATGGATATCATCTTGATCATCCATAATCTCAATCTTGGACTCCACCAATTCCTTCTCTTCATCCACATCTTCTGTAACCCCATCAGTAGGATTAACAGTGGCAGTGAAGGCACTCAAGATTCCGTCGTCCTCATTCTCGGAATCGTCCTCGGGCTCTGTGTCGCTTAAGGTAACAGCAAGTGCTTTGCTCTTCCCTATGCTCTTTAAGTACGTAGGACACTCTTGTTTCATGTGTCCAAAGCCTTGACATCCAAATCACTTTGGTCCTGTGGGAACAGTGTACTGACCGCCATCCATAACATCCTTCTTCATTTTCTCCGGATTCCTGAATTGTGAAGAACTAGACTGTCTACGGTCTTTGTTGAAACCCTTTCCATTGGCATTCTTCGTGAACTTCTTGAATTGCCTTGTGATGTAGGATTTCATCTTGGAATCTTCATCATCTGATGAGTCATCCGTATCACTGCTTTTGGCCTTCAGTGCCAAACTCTTGCCCTTGTTCGACTTGCCTAACCTAGTCAGCCCTAACTCATAGGTTTGCAAGTTTCCAACCAGCTCAGTCAAAGGAATTCTGTCAATATCCTTCGACTCTTCGATCGCCGTGATCTTAGCATGGAATCTTTCTGGCAGCGATCTGAGCACCTTCCTTACTATCTTGGGTTCTGGGATGGTCTCCCCAAGATTGAAGGCTGAGTTCACTATGTCCTTCAGCTTGGCATAGAACTCATCGAACGACTCATCCTCCTCCATCTTTATTTCTTCAAAGCGTGTGGTGAGCCTTTGCAGCTTTGAATCTTTGACAGCCTTGGTGCCCTCATAGGTTGTCTGGAGGATGGTCCATGCTTCCTTGGCAGTTTCAGTTGAGGAAATTTTCTTGAACTCCTCATTGGTGACTGCACTGAATAGGGCATTCAATGCTCTGCTGTTGAAGTTTGCCGCTTTGATCTTAGCTTCATCCCAGTCAGCCGGCGCCTCTGTAGGCTTGGTCCAGCCTATCTCCACAGCTTGCCACACTTTCTCATCTAAAGACTGCAAGAAAGCTCTCATGCGTACTTTCCAGTATGCATAGTTAGTGCCATCAAATAAAGGAGGAATAATTAAAGATTGTCCTCTATCCATGACAGCGGGGATCAATGGATCACACACAATAGATTAAACCCTAATCAGAGTGTGCTTGCTCTGATACCACTTGACAGGCCACAAATGCGTTGACCCCTTGTGATAATTAGATTAATTAAATTAGCCCAGTTATTAATTAATCAAATTAACATGCAATCACGTGGCAGCACAAACAAATCACCAAACTAAGTTATGCAGCGGAAAATAAAGAACACGGTGATTTGTTCACGAATGGGGAAAACCCTTACGGCAAAAACCCCACCGGGTGATTTAAGGTCACCACTCCCGAAACTCCACTATTATCACAACAAGCAGTTACAAGTAAGGAATTCCAGTACCTCACCAACCTACAGTTGAACTCTTACCCCAATACCCAATTGGACTTGTTCTGTAGTGACAATTTCTCCAGTTTAATGCACGGCTCCCAGTACGTGACTAACCAATGTGATGCGCGGATCCCAGTACGCGGCTTACTCCTTTGCACGAATCCCAGTACGTGACTCACTCACCAACTTGAGGAAGAAAGAATGTTGGCTGCAAAGTTCTTCAAATCATCAGAGATGAACTAGGGCATGAACTTTGTCTCACAGATCACAATTTGCATGAAAGAGAAGAAGCAAATTGTATCTTGTGAATTCTGCTTGTTGCTATCTTTGACGGCCCTTAAAATAATCCTTTTATATGTCTAGGGTTAGGAGAAAAGAAGTCCCAAAGACACACACACGGATTGGACTTGAAACAGACCTGGAAATCTGTTTTCTTTAATTCTCGACAGATAGAGATGTCGAGAGGTGTCGAGACAGCTGTCGAGGCTCGGGCTTAACAGCTTCTTTAAATCTCGATAGATGTATCTGTCGAGGTATCTATCGAGCTTTAAAATCCTGCACTTCCTTGCTTGTATCTTGGACAGATTTTGACGGCTTCAACACTTAATCTTGAACCACTGTTTCTTGAAGTGTTTAACGCATCCTAGATCTACCCAATTACAAGTAAAGTGCATTTTGTCTAAGGATAAGCCAATTACATAAAATAGCGACATATGTTCACAAGCTTGAACAACTACATATGTCCTAACACACTTAAAATTTGTTGTAAAAATGTTGTAAAAATATTGTGGACATATTATTTCTCTAAAATAAAGGTAGTTTTTGTTGTACAATTTGTCCATTATAGCTTAAAACATGACTTAAAGTCATATTTTCAATTATAATGCATAGTGTGTGCAACAAGTATTAACCTTAAAATAATATGGGTGAAGGATTCTTTTCTTTTCTCTTTTTGAGAAACGGGTGCATGATTATGTATAAGGAATGTTTGGAAAACCATGAAATCAAGCCAACCGAACCGTTTGTCAGAGTAAAGCCTTAATGAAAATTATTGAAAAGTGATTGCGAATGTGCTGTCAACATCCCATCTTCAAATGACAATTTTTACACTCTCTTGTTTGAATGAAGAGACCAACAACATTTTTTTTTTTTTTTTTTTTTATCTAAGATAGAATTTTATTCTAACTTAATCTAAGTATATATGTGTGTGAAACTTCTTCTTGTAGACTTAAACTCCGACTCTTGCCTCCCACATCCCATAAGCACTTATATTTTTATTTCCACGTTTAGGAGTTTAATATGAGAGAAAAAAAAAATTGAATACCATAAGAATCTGTTTTAATATTTTTACTAATTCTCATAATTTTTTTTGTGTCTATTTTTTGAATAAGCACCTTTTAGTTTTCAATGTCTAATCTTATTAAAGAAGTGACATAACAAGATTCATTTTCATTCAACTTCCAAATAAGATTATTGTTCATTATATTCATTTCTTTTGAAATATTTAAACAATGAAGAGATAATATAGTTAATTAATTTCTATTGTTTATTATTCCATCAATTTCATTTTCATCCCCCTGCATTCCATTTTTAAACACCTTGTGCTTTTTCTCAACTAAGGAAGATAGGAATTTCAATAAAAGAATAATCAAAGTATAGGGGCTTTTAATGTTGAGTCAAAAGATTGAGGGCCAGTTTGAATTTAACCCCAAGTATTTAAAATATATATATATATATATATATATATTCAGCATTTATAATGAAGGGGGAGGAGAGGGAGCGGGGGAGGGGGGGGACAAGAAATTTCCAATCAATTAAACTATAAAGCTAAAACGTTTTTAACCCCAAGTTTAAAAAAAAAAAATTTAAGTTTAGTGAAACAGAAAAGAAAGATGAGATCATATTAGCTTAATTTTGGAAGTTGAATTAAATCAATGCTAAATTCGCACGATTAATAATTAGCATATCAAATTAAAAACAAGGGAAAAGTGTTTTGAGTTATTTTTCTCAATAAGGGCTTGATCCAACTTTAGAAACATCGACATTGATATTCTGTTTGTTATTTTTTTTTGTTTGGAGGAATAAAATTGATCGATACTACAGACCCGTGTGGTTTGTCTCTTGCTTTAAATGCAAGTTACTCATTTAAGGATAAGGATTCGGTGCACGAGACCCATTAGGATGTGAACAAGTAGAAAAAGTTTGACACATGTTGGCATTCTAGCAGGTCCAATCAACAAGAGTATTGGACCCAAGCCAATTCCCTTATTTAATATAATTAGCATCAAGATTTTTAAAGGAAATTGTTATATATGACATGAATAAATGAATTATAGGTTTTTAAGTTTTTTTTTTTAGAGAAAATAAACACTAGCTTTTGAATTATGAACGTACGGACATTTGCCAATACATTATATAATATATAAAGAGATTATAAGAAGTAAGAAGTACATAATTTTATTTCAATGAATCACTTGCTATATGAAAGGAGGCGAACCTTATAGGTCATTCTAAAATGTGAGAGAGAAAAAGTGTTCCCCGATAAATTAAACTCATGATAGCGTGCTAAAAGCTTTGTAGCTTTTTTTTTTTTTTTTTTAATAAATGATAATACTTATTAGAACAGACATGAAAATAGTAATATTAGCGTTTTAAACCAAGTTTATAATACATTATTTAATCAGAATACAACTACAAAAGGGTCTAACCTTTATAGTTGTAAATTGGGGTTATAAACAACAAATACTAGACATATACAACTAATGCGGGATAAACATCCTTTCTTTTAGTAAACAAAAATACTTATTAGAACACACACGAAAATAATAATATTAGTGTTTTAATAAAAACTTTGTAGCTTCATTAATTGGCATTTTTTGGCCTTTTTAATAGAAACATCAAACATTTATAGTCAAATCTCCTCTTTTTCGTTGTAACCATCGAATAGAAATAAAAATCCCCATATGATGGCCAATTTAGTAGGCCTAACCAACTTTCTTATTAGGCCTAGGCTTCGTGAACATTATGCCTGAGTCTTTTATATTCTTGATTTTCTCAAAAATATAATTTGCGATATCATTTAAAAAAAAAAAAAAAAAAGTAATCGAGAAAGTTGATTTAAAGTTTCAAAAGATTATTAGGGGAAGAAACTAACAATTCATGAAGAGAAATTTCAAATAAATAAAAAATAAATTTCACCATACCAGGATCTGGATTTTTTTTTTTTTAATACAAGATAGAATTTCTACTCTAACCTAATCTAAGTGTATATGTGTGTGAAGCTTCCTCCTAGAGACTTGAACCCCAGCCCTTGCCCCCTCCACACCCCACAAGCACTTATACTTGTGGAATGACTATCACACTAAGGGTGTGCGGTGGTGGGATCTGGATCTTTACCTATTTGGAATTTTTTTTCTTTAATGTTCTTCAGCTGCTGCAACTACGTCACCTTTTCCTGCCGTTGTTATCTCAGTGCTGTTTAATTAGTTTTTGTTTGTTGGGATAAGGAAATGGAAGGCATAGGGTGGGTTTTAAACACCATAAAATGCATCCACCTCTCTCAACTATAAATGATGATATAAATATATCAGGCATACGTTGTGATTATCAGCTGCAGGTACAGAAAATGGGTTCGACGCGTACGTTTCCATAGGCAAATCAATTTTCCCAACACCTCTCCCACTGTATTGAATAACGTAGGTCAATTTAGTGTGCTTTCAAGTTTCAATCATGGAGCTAATAAAATTTGGTTTTGTTAGTACTTACTAACATAATTTAATGGCAGAAATATTTAGTGAATATTGAGCACTCTTGGTGCAATGATCATTCCACAGTATAAGTATTTCTATGGTGTGAGGAACAAGGATTTGGGTTCAAATCTTCAGGAGGGAGCTCCACACACATTTATATTTAAATTAATTTGGAGTAGAATTTTTATCTTGTATAAAAAAAGAATGACAGAAACAACAATGAGTAAAATATTTATTTTTTCTTCAAATAATATAATTTTTACCGTTAATAACCTGTCCACAACGTAAAACTTACTGCATAGTGCATACATGTAAATATACTGGGCTTCACTCTCCATATTAGCATCTTTTTTTGGTTATGTATTTCGTGTTTTGCTAAGAATAGGATGTTCTGTATATTAAAAAAAATAAATTATAAAAAAAAAATTAAAGATTTTTATACTTTATATACCATTAATTAATAATAATAATTTTGTCTTTTTTTTTGGTCTAACAAAAATGTATTGTATATGTATAAAATTCTTGGGGGGGTGTGGTGGGGAAAAAGGGGCAAGGGCCAAAGTTCAAGTATTCAAGAGTGAGTTTTACACACATATACACTTATATTAAGTTAGAGTAGAATTTTTATCTTGTATTAAAAAAAAAAAAAAACAAACAAACAAACACACACTACCTAATTTAATAGTTGGATCCATCCACAATTCCTTAGTGCTAAATACGAATTACAAAAGAGGATGTTTTGATTGATTTGTACATGAAGACACTGAAGGAGATCAAGGTGGTGCTGGAGGACGAGGGTTATAAAAAGACCATTAATAACTTCACGAGCCACTGACTCAAGGTGTGTTCAGAAGAGTAGGACTGGGAGCTCATTAAGAAGAGGCTTGATCGTGGCCAGGTCGAGGAGGCTCACAATGAACTCACTCTCATTGGCAATATGATCAGTTCATACTCTCTAACTTTTTTTTTCCCTTTACATAAATTTAGAGGGTTTGGACCGATCATATTGTTATGCTATAATAATCAGTATCTACATCAATGGTAGCTCTACAGCTAGCCCAAGGGTTCAAATGAACTCCCTGACTTAGGCACAAAAAAAAAAATTATATATAAAATTTTTAAAATTTTTTTGTTGACCCCTTAAAATAAAATTCCCCTAAAATAAAATTTTGAACACCCTGCCCATAAATTTTGTTTAAATGTAGCTGAAATAAGCTCGAAAATGCTTAACTTAGTGCTACTTTTACAATATTTTCATAATAATTTTAAAATTAAGGTTATGTGGCAACTTGTAACTAATTTTATCCAGACGCACAATTGACATCACTTTTTTACATACCTTTAACAATTTATCACCTAGATTTTGTTGTGAATGTGTTGTGTAGTAACGCTACTCTTAAAATTGCTCATTTGTTTTAAAATAAATAAATAAATAACCCTTATCTAACTCTAGCTTACTTTCTTGATAACGGTGGAATGAAACTATGTTTCCTTGCACTTTTCTTCCTTATTGGCAGAAAATTACACCACTTTTAGCAATTAAAAAAAAAAAACATTACACCACCGTTACAACAAATCTATTTGTATCTACATTTGTGATTTTTTATCCACATTCTCTTTCTTTCTTCTATGTTTTCTTTCTATCTAATCAAGTAGGTTGATAAGTGCTTTCTAGATTTCTAAGTCCAATAAATCTTTTAGTGCTTGCTTCAATTAATTCCAAGAGAATGACCATGTGTATGGTTAAAAAGTCATACACTTTGAAAGCTAAAACTTATATCAATTACTATTTTTTTCTTAGTTTCACATTTACTCCCAAACCAAATCTTATGTGTGTTACTATTCTTCTTTATCATTTTTTATAATTGTTAGTACATATACATATAATAAATTATTATTAATTTGAAAAAAAATTTAATTAGTTTTTTAGTTATATTTATTTATGCATTCAATGGTTGTTGTCTTATCGATCTTCAAACTATTAACAATATTTTAGACTATTGTACAATACAGTTTGTATACTAAATTGTATTTAGATACTATTTTAGATTATTTTATATAATATGAAAGTTGTATATACAAAAAAAAAAAATAACAATCAATTTATTTTTTATTCATTCCACAACAAATTTCTAGTTTCGGCACTATTGACCCCTCTAGAAAAAAATCCTAGAGCCGCCACTGATCTACGTTACCTCTCGATAATAATGTACTAGCCCTTGCTATGCCCTTTTTAATTTGTAAGTCAATAAGCTTACCTTTTGATTGTAACCTTTTTATTTATTTTTGAAAATGTTACATAACTTTGTTATTTTATCTTAAATTTGTTATAAATAATCGGTAGAAATCAACGAAGAATTGCATACATTTAACAAAATCAATAATTTAACTTCTTTTTGACAACATAACTTCTCAAAATACATATTAAAAGGATAAGATATAAAAATGAGAATTGAGTGAGGAAAAACTTGCAAGCCCAAGCTAAACAGATCGCAAAACAAACCCATTGGGCCAGGGCCACATGCATAAGGTGACCCCATGGTGCCCTATAGAATAACATCCTTAAAAAGGAGTGGTCGAAAATCTAGAAGAAGAAAATCTCAGTTAGATTCTTGCCAGAGACAATTGACACTCAATGACAAAGCACCCCCACTTTAAAAGGGCGAAAGTATACCAGGTAGCCGAAACATAGTATAATTTTCCCTTAAAAGGAACCTCTAAAGAATGTTAGTTTGTCCATCATGTCAACATTAATTGTCGCCCTTTTTGCATCAAATGCTATAAGATATAAATCATCACTTTGAAACATCAAGGCGCAATATGTGCGCATAACTAACTTGAGGGGATTGTGCGTTATAATGACATCTTTGACTTTATGAGGAAGTGATCACTAATATATTTATACCCTCATCAAACCATCACTAAAGGTATTGGCTCTTGATCACACTTCATTTTTTTTTCTATTAAGATTTCTAGGAATCCCTATGCTAATTTGGTGTGCCTCTAGCCAACTCATTGGATGATATGAAGTTTAAGAAGTAAGTGGTTTCCTTCTTGCAAGTCAGACACGCGTCTTTCTGCCAACTCTTTTTGCATTTATCAATTCTCTTAGTGATGCGTTTGGATAGTAGGATTTGGAATTAAGTGATTACAATTCAAACATTTTATTTGGATAGTTTTAAAATATCAAATATTTGGATCGACCAAATTCACCAAGGATTTTAAACCTTCAAAATTAATGGATTTGAAATTAAGGTATTTGAAATCTATTGATTTAAAATCCAAATTTTAGTTTCCAAACGCAACCTTAGCCAAATCTTTTTTTCATAATTTGTTGAAATGATAAATTGTGATTGGTACAATATTGATCTGACAAACATTCACTATTGACACCACTTTAATCAAAACATACCACCTTAATTGTTGTGGTAAAAAAAATGTGAACTTTGTCGTGTCACTAAATTTGTTAACTTCATATTTTCTAAATAGTTCGTAGTAGGGTTCATAGTTATCAAAACCATACTAAACCAATGGTTGAATGTTCAAACCATTGGATTGTGTAAGAGCTTGTACTACACTCATAGTAAGAATCCAACTGAGCTGCACCAGTCCAGATCCTCCAATGCTCACTCACCCAATTTCTCTCAAATCAAAACCGAACAAACTTTTACTAACATAGTGGTGGATCCATAAGTACTAAACAAAAAAGAAAGAAAAAAAAAAAAAAAGATGTCTTTTGAGGGCAATTGGGAACATTTATTGCGCGTATAAATTGTTATTTGTCATATGACATTGTAGGTTTACATTATTCAGGAAGCATCATTTTAAAGAAGTATTTGATGGAATTCATTATGATGTGTCCAATATTTATAACGTGTACAAAATCATTGTTTGCCATATAGTATTGTATGTTTACATGACTCTAAAAGATTACTCGTCTTTTATTAATTATTATAAATTTTGGCAAAAATACATGTTTCATCATTTTGTGAATTATTCACCAAATTTGAAATTTGGAGTCCAACTTTTAATATACATTCTCAAAAAAAAAAAAATTTAATATATATATCTAGCTTTTATTTTAAAGCACCAACCGAAGATACAAACTTCCGTATACATGCGGCAATTGTTAGAGCAATTGGGGTAGCATGAACCAGAATTACCAACACGAGTAAGTAATAAACCATTTAGACATTTATTGACGCAATTGTCAAAGCAACGTTTCATGTCATCCGCGGTAGACTGACCCACAAGCATTCCAACCACCAAACAAAGCATTAAAACTAACTCCACAGTTCCTTTTCCCATTGCAAACCTAAAATAAATGAATAAATAAAATAAAAGGGAATATATATAGTAACTAGTAAGTAATCTACTTATCACCCCCCCCCCCCCCAAAAAAAAAGTAATATGTACAATGCAAAGTAATTTTTTTTAAGTAAATGAGATTGTTTCTATTTTATTTATATAATTTGATAATTGTGATAGTAAGTAATACGTTTTTTATTTTTTATATGAAATTATTTATTAATGACAATATTGTGATGAGGAATAAGAATACTAAGAGATATGGGCTTTCAAAAGCTGTTATGTGTCAACACTAGAATAAGTCAACAAAAGTCAATGGTTTCAATTATATATGCATTATATATTCCTTAATCAAGTATGTAATTAAAATAAAGGCAATTTTTGGTGCCCACATTGTCCAGTATAACTTAAAACATGACTTTAAATCATATTTTCAATTATAATACGTAGAGTATGCAACAAGTATTAACCTTAAAATAATATGGGTTAATAATTTTTTTTTTTTTTTTTAACATGGGTGAATGATTATGTATATGGAGTGTTTGGAAAACACTGAAATCAAGCCAACCGAACCAAACCTATGATTTGTCAAAGAGTAAAGCCTTAATGAAATTATTGAAAAGTGATTGCTAATGAGCTGTCAACATCCCATCTTCAATGTGTGTATTTAGTGTCCATTGTTTATAACTCCAATTTACAACTACAAAGGTTAAATCATTTTGTAGTTGTACTCTGGTTATATAATGTATTATAAACCCGATTTAAAACACTAATATTACTATTTTCATGTGTGTTCTAATAAGTATTACGATTTGCTCAAAAAAAAAAGTAAGGATGTTTATTCCACATTGGTTGTGTGTGTCTAGTGTCCGCTGTTTATAACCTCAGTCTACAACTATAAAGGTTAAACCCTTTTTTAGTTGTACTCTAATTATGTATTATAAACCCAGTTTAAAATACTAATATTACTATTTTCGTATGTGTTCTAATAATACTACTGTTTATTAAAAAAAAAAGTAGGAATGCTTATCCCATATTGGTTGTGTGTGTCAGTCTACAACTACAAAGGTTAGGCCCTTTTGTAGTTGTACTATGGTTATGTAATGTATTAGAAACTCGATTTAAAATACTAATATTACTATTTTCATGTGTGTTCTAATAAGTATTAATTTTTACTCAAAAAAAAGTAAGAATGTCATTAATTATGTGTATCTAGTATCCGCTGTTTATAATCTCAGTTTACAACTACAAAAATTAGGTCCTTTTGTAGTTATACTTTGATTATGTAATGTATTATAAACCCGGTTTAAAACATTAATATTACTATTTTCGTATGTGTTATAATAAGTATTACTATTTATTAAAAAAAAAATAGCAATTTTTACACTATTTTCCTTAATAGCTTTTTTGAATGAAGATACATTCAATAGAATGAAAAGAAAAGAATTCTATTTTTATTCCCATGTTTAGGAGTTTAATACGAGAGAAAAAAAAAATGAATTCCATAAAAAATATGTTTTAATAAATTTTGCTAATTCTCATGATACTTTATTTGTGTCTATTTTCCGAATAAGCACCTTTTATTTTTCAATGTCTCATCTTATTAAAGAAGTGACATAACAAGATTCATTTTCATTCAACTCCCAAATAAGTTTATTGTTCATTATATTCGTTTCTTTTGAAGTATCCAAACAATAAAGAGATAAGATAGTTAATTAATTTCTATTGTTTATTATTCCATCAATTCCATTTTCATCTCCGTGCATTCCATTTTTAAACAAAAAATAATAAATTTAGAATATATTCTAATAAAAATTTGTTTAAATTAAAATTTAATTAAATCTTTCTTTCTCTTCTTTTCTTTTCTTCCTAGTGCTTTTTTCTCAAGGAAGGGAGATAGGAATTTCAATAAAAGAATAATCAAAATTCAGAGGCTTTTATTGTTAAATCAAAAGATTGAGGGTCAGTTTCAATTTTACCCCAATTTTTTTTTAAATAATAATTCAGCATATATAATGAAGGGAGAGGAGAGATGGGGGGGGGGGGGGGGGGGGAGAGAACTTGAATCTTGGATGTCTTGGAAATACAAGAAATTTCCAATCAATTAAACTATAAAGCTCCTAACATTTTTAACCCCAAGTTTAAGAAGTTTTTATCTTCTTTTTGTTTTAAGTTTACCGAAACAGAAAATAAAATAAAATAAAAAATAAAAGATGACATCGTATTAGCTTGAATTTGGAGGTTGAATTAAATCAATGCCAAATTTTACACAATTAATAATTAGCGGATCAAATTAAAAACAAGGGAAAATTCTTTTGAGTTATTTTTCTCAATAAGGGCTTGATCCAACTTTAGAAATATCAACATTGATATTCTGTTTGTTATTTTTATTGTTTGGAGGAATAAAATTGATGGATACTACAGGACCATATGGTTTGTGCTTTAAATGCAAGTAACTCATTTAAGGATAAAGATTGAGTTAAATGAACTTGTGCACAGGACCCATTAGGATGTGAACATGTGAAAAAATTTTGACACATGTTGGCATTCTAACGGGTCTAATAAATTTAGTCAAAAAAAAAAAAAAACGGGTCTAATAAACAAAAGTATTGGACCCAAGACAGTTCCCTTATTTAATCTAATTAGCATCAAGATTTTTAAAGGAAATTGTTATATATGACATGAATAAAAAGTGAATTATAAGTTTTTAATTTTTTTTTTTTAGAGAAAATAAATATTAGTTTTTGAATTATGAACAGACATTTGCTTATATATTATATAATATATAAAGAGATTATAGGAAGTAAAAAGTACGGGATTTTGTTTCAATGAATCACTTGCTATAGGGAAGGAGGCGAACCTTATAGGTCGTTCTAAAACGTGAGAGAGAAAAAGTGTTCCCAATAAATTAAACTCACATGATGGCATACTAAAAGATTTAAAGCTTCATTGATTTGTATTTTTTTGGTGTTTTCTAATAGAAACATCTAACATTTAGAGTCAAATCCAATCTCTTTCGTTGTAACTATCGAATAGAGGATTCAGATAAAAATCCTCATATGATGGCCAATGTAGTAGGCCCTAACCAACTTTCTTATTAGGCCTAGGCTTCATGAACATTATGCCTGAGTCTTTTATATTCTTAATTTTTTTTTAAAAATATAATTTGCAATATCATTTTTTTTTTTTAAATCGAGAAAGTTGATTTTAAGTTTCAAAAGATTATTAGGGGAAGAAACTAACAATTCATGAAGAGAAATGTCAAATAAAAGAAAAATAAATATCACCATACCAGGGATCTGGATCTTAATTTGCCTATTCGGAATTTTTTTTTTTAATGTTCTTCAGCTGCAGCAACTATGTCACCTTTTCCTACCGTTGTTATCTCAGTGCTGTTTAATTAGTTTTTGTTTGTAGGGATATGGAAATGGAAGACATAGAGTGGGTTTTAAACACCATAAAATGCATCCAAATTCTTAAGACCTCTCTCAATTATAAATGATGATATAAATATATCAGCTGTTAGATACAGAAAATGGGGTCGACGTTTTCATAAACAAATCAATTTTCCCAACACCTCTCCCACTGTATTGAATAACGTAGGTCAGTTTATGCTTTCAAGTTTCAATCATGGAGTTAATAAAATTTGGTTTTGTTAATACTTACATCATCATTTAATGACAGAAATATTTAGTGACCACTGTGCACCCTTGCATGATGGTCACTTCACGGTATAAGTATTTGCGAGGTGTGAAGGACAAAGGTCGGGGTTCAAATCTTTAGAAAGAAGCTTTACATACATATACACTTAGATTAGGGTAGAGTAAAATTTATAACTTGTATAAAAAAAAAATGACAAAAATAGCAATGAGTGTAATATTTATTTTTTCTTCAAATAATATAATTTTTACCCATAATTTCCTGTTCACAACATAAAACTTACTGCATAGTGCATGCATGTAATTATATTCTGCCTCACTCTCCACATTAACATCTTTTTTTGGTTATGTATTTCGTGTTTTGCCAAGAGTAGGATGTTCTGTTTATTAAAAAAAATTAAATTATCAAAAAAAAATTATAATTTTTATACTTTATATACTATTAAATAATAACAATAAAAATTTTGACATTTTTTTGTGTCTAACAAATGCATTATATATGTATAAATAAATTAAGAAAGCCACGTAAGTGAATATAAAACCTATAGAAAAATGGGTTAATTACAATAATTATAATGGAGAAAATTCCAATTCAAATTGAATGAATTCAAAATAATATTACTGCGCAGATCAGGATTATTATTCTTGTAATAAGTTTTTGATATTCACTAATTCCTGTTAAAAAATAATGGTGGAAATCCAAATATTTATCTATCCATCTATAAGAGTCCGTTTGGGAGTTCATAAGAGAAGGGAATGAAATGGAATGGAATGGAATGGAATGATCATAAGGGAATGACATGTATATAAGTAAGGGAAATGAGTGGAAAATGATGGAATTGAATGGAATTAAGTAACCTTGATTGGATGTTTTAAAATAAAGGAATGGAAAGGAATAAAAATGAATGGAATGTAAGTAATCTTGTTTGGGAACAACATGGAGGAAATGAAATGAAATCATTTTATGACAATATTACTATTAGATCCCTATTTTAAAATAAATTGTTGAATATATAGGGATATTTTGGGAGTTTTAGTGAAAAAATCATTAAATCTAATTCCATTCTCTCCCATTCCTCCCAATTTCGGGAGAAATGAAAATTTAAGGTTTTAAGGGAATAGAGAGGAATGTGTGTTCCCTCCTACCCATTTAATTTCCTTTCACTTAAACTCCCAAACAAGGGAATGAGTTTTTCATTCCCTTCATTAAAACTCCCAAATAAGGGAAGGGAAGAATATTTTAAAATTATTCTTTTTATTCATTTCCATTTCATTCTATTCCCTCATCCTTCCAAACGAGGCCTTAGGTAAGGTAATAGTTATTTGGGTAAATTACACTTTACCACCCTAAACTATACACTAAATTATACTTTGCACCCTAAACTATTCAAATGCACACTTTGCACCATAAACTATCACATTTATCACACTTTGCACCCCAACATTACTTTTATAGGTAAATTAGAGTGATAATTTATGTCTAACTTAATGGTAAATGTAACATTGGGGTGTAAAGTGTGATAAGAGTGATAGTTTAGGGTGCAAAGTGTAATCTGGTGTATAGTTTAGGGTGGTAAAGTGTAATTTCCCCTAGTTATTTTGTAGTTCAAAACTCTTTTGGGCCATTTTCATTAAAAAAACAAATTGGGCCATTAATTGGGGTTGTCTCTCCAGAGGATGGGCCATCGGCCATAGTGGGTCAAATTAACCCATGCTAAGATTACATCATTTTAAATAATCAGTCTCCAAACTGAATCTTTCAAAACATTGGGCCTCAATCATTGGATGTAGCCGTTGGAGAATGGACCCAATATTCACTTTCAAGTCCAAATTAATATTAGGGTGCTGTTATTTAGATTTGAGTTTCTAATTCTATGGATTGATTTATTATTTTTAATTTTTACTATTTATGGGTTTTGAAAATAACTACATTTGCATTAGTGATCACTCTCAGCACATGACATTGGGATCATGATTGAGGATCTTTTTTGCATACCCATTTTAACAATGTCATATCATTTAAAATCTCATCTCATGGAATAACAGTTAATTTTTTAACAAAATGATATCATATTTACAAGAAAATAAATGTTTAGCTTTATATATATATATATATATATATATATATATATTTTTTTTTTTTTGAAAATATAGTGGTTGCTATGAGCACAACAATACATTTGTATGTTTAGATTAGTAAGGGAGATGGAGTTCAAATCCAAGACATCAAATACTACCAAAAAGATAAAAATATTTATCAATATCATTGGCTTATCATTTGAGCCCCATTTTATGTGTTTATTGTTTAACCATTCATACACTAACGTGAATTAAAAGACTGGTAGATACTAAGGGCCTGTTTGGTTTACTCCTAACTCAAAAATCAATTCTCAAATCTCATTTCTCATCACTCAAACTCAGTTTTCATATCTCATATCTCTATTTCTACTTTTTCCTTAAGTCTGCCTTATTTTTATTTGGTTTCAAATCTGGGTGGGTTTAACTCAAAATTTTGACAAAATGGTGGAGCCTATTTACTGTGCAGATCAGAACGGTAACATGTCTCTCTCCTCAATCTCTTTCTTTTTTTTTTTTTCTTTTCCTCTCCTCTTTCAAGAAGCCTGAAACTTTTCTCCTCCCATTTTCAGTCTCTACCACCTCCAACATCCACAAATCCACCAATTGCAATTCTCAAATATCCAACCCACCGCCATTGTTTTGCATCCACCACAGTACAAATCACCAAAAATCAAACCCATCCACCAACATCTTCAACATCACAGCAAATTCTTTTACATATATATTATGAAAAAAAAAAAAAAAAACAACAACAGCAGAAAAAATTACCCCACAAAATCCACAACTCTAAGCCCAAAACGCACACCTTAACCCGATTAAAACGCAAATCACAACTGAAATCGAAGCCCTCTGCCATCTCTGCCATCATCGTGTGAAGAAAAAGAAGAAAAGAAACCAGAGTGAAAAAAAAAAAAAAAAAAAAAAACAGAAGAAGATGAAAGAACCCAGCCGTGAAGAAGAAAAAAAAAAAAAAAGACGAGAAAAAGAGAAGCAGCTGAAAGAACCCAGCTTGAAGAAGAAAAGAGAAAGAAGAGAGGAAAGAGAAAGAGAAAAGAGGAGAAGGAAAGCAGAAATATTCCTGCTTGACATGTGGTCTTTACTTGTCTGACCGTGGGGCCCATGGGCCACAATATATACCATTATGCCACTGAAACTCAGTTTTTTTTGAAAATATAGTGGTTGCTAAGCACAACAATACATTTGTATTTTAGATTTTCATCAGATGGAACTCAAAATTTTTGAGTTTGAGTGATGAAAACAAAATTAAAAAAGAAGCCAAAATATTTAAAAAAATTGAGTGAGTTTTACATTTTTTCATAATTGAGTTATGAGTTTTGAGTGATATAACTCAAAACAAGCCTAATCCAAACATGCTCTAATTGCTTAAATAAATTTTTTTTTTTTTTTTGGTAGAGAACTTCATATTTTACCTTTATAAAATACTAATATTCATTTTATTACTACGAGGGGATGCTTTATCTGGAGGAGCAATGCTTGAATTATTTTTTTTTTTTAAAATCATAATATATTAAGGTGAAAAGTTGTGATTAGTACAATTATAATTTGACAAACATCCACTATTAATATCACTTTTATAGAACTTTAATCATAATATACCACCTTAAAAGTTGTGGTAAAAAATGTAATTTGTTTTTATCACTAATCTTGTTAACTTATTGTTTCCAAAATAGTATTAGAACATTCAAATATTAAACCATGTAAAACTTTGGCTTGGTACGAAAAAAATATGGATTTGGAAAAAAAATAAAATAAAATAGAGATTTGAGTAATAGGGCCTCAAACTCTACTGTTGGTGGTTCAATAGTCAACACTGAGTAAAATTTTTATTTAACCATTGATCAACAAGTTTAGAGTCACAACTAATTTCCCAACCATATGAGAGGATGCTTCCTCTAGAGGAGCAATGTTAAAATTACTAATATATATACATATATAATTTATTAAGATGATAGGTTTTGATTCGTACAATATAATTTGATAAACATCCATTATTTATACTTCTTTTATTGAACTTTAATCAAAACATGCCACCTTTAATAATTATGGTAAACAAATGTGAAATTTCTTGTGTCACTAACCTTGTTAAATTATTGTTTCCTAAATAATTAAAAATGGATGGTTGAACCTTCAAATTGTTAAACTATGTAAAATTTCGGGTTGATTTAGAAATTTGTGTGATGGGCCACAAACCTTATCATTAATGGTTAATACTAAACAGTATAAAGAGACTTAGTATAGAACTTGTGGCACAAAAATTATTCAAAAAACTACGATCCTAAAAAATCATTTATCAATTCATGAATTTTTTTTCTTTTTGGTTCATTTTAGTATAAGAATATATATACACACACAAAATTTTTTTTCTTTTTTCAAAATACTTCATATCAGATTATTTATTTTACACTAAGTTTCATTAAACAATTTTCTCAACATTTTTTTTTATCATTATCTCAAATCATATCTAAAATAGGCATTTGCAAAGCTAATCTACATGGTTGCCGACTTATCATAGCAAAATGGATTTTTGCACAATTTTTTTTGGGATTAATTTGGTAAAATGTGGGTTTTTTATATAAAAAAAAAATTAAAGTTTTTATTTTTTTCTATTTTTAAGAGGTCAATATGAGGTGGCAAAGAGTGAGAGCTTGTAGTGCAGTCACAGTAAAAACCAAACCGAACCGGACCAGTCCACAACCTCTCCCAACACTCTCTCACTCGCCCAATTTCTCTCTCTCTCACGTCAAAAACCAAACACACACTACCACCTGACCTGAGACAGTTGGTGGATCCTTTAGGTACTAAACACAAGTTTACAAACGAGGATGTTCCTGCGGGCGATCGGACGGCCATTATTGGCGAAGGTGAAAGAGACGACTGGGATCGTGGGTCTGGAGGTGGTGCCGAACGCGCGAGAGGTTCTGATCGGTTTGTACACCAAGACTCTGAAGGAGATCAAGGCGGTGCCGGAGGACGAGGGTTACAGAAAGGCCGTGGAGAGCTTCACCAGCCACAGGCTCAAGGTGTGTCAGGAAGAGACCGACTGGGAGCTCATCGAGAAGAAGCTCGGTTGTGGCCAGGTCGAGGAGCTCATCGAGGAGGCTCAAGATGAACTCACTCTCATTGGCAAGATGATCGGTCCGTACTACTAATACCTTCTTTTGTTTGTGTTGAATTTCTTGGTTTTTTGTTTGTTTTTTGTTTTGGTTTTGGTGTGTGGTTTGTTGAAGTTATTGAGGAAAAGGAATGGTTAGTTGATGAGGATGAAGATTAGTATGTGTTGTGTTTGGATGGTGGGAAAATGGGGGGAAAGAAAAGAAGAGAAATATGGGTATTTGGGGGGATGGGGTTTTTAGATTGTTTTGCAATGTGGGGCATTGGGACTTTGAGAGCTGAAACTTAAGGTGGAGTGTAATTTGTTTTGTTGTTTTGGAGTGTGGTTTGGTTTATTTAATTGCTGAGAAAGGAAAAAGAGGATGAAAATTAGTTTGTGAATTGTTTGGGTTCTGAGAAAATGGGAGTGAGAGAAGAACATAAATTAGAGATTAATTGGGGGAAGGTGTTTTTTAGATTGTCTTGCAATGTGGGACATTGGACTTTTAGAGCTAAAACTTAAAGCTGGAAATTATTGGTCTATTCTGATTTGTATTGGTTCATTTTCATTTATTGTTCTGTTGTTTAGAGGATGGTAGAAAATGAGGGAAAGTAAATGAAAAGTGTGAGCTTTATGTATTTTGTTCTGTTGTTCATTTATGTGTTTTTTTAAAATTATTATATCAATGAAAAAGAGTGTACAGGCCAAGCCAGATGGTTACAGTAGGTTCATAAAGAATATGTTCGTCCCTAATTTTCCTAAAATTTTCCACTTGGTCGTGAGTAATGACTAGGTTGAAGACAATGAAGAGATAAATGAGGGGAGAAAGGATTAGTTTTTGATTGGCAAGTTACACAACCTATGATCTCACCTCCACCCATTCTTGTGGAAGGAGTGAGTACCGTTTAAGTCAGTTATACAAAAAGTGTGCAACTGGGTAGGATTTTTAGTTTGTAAAGTAAGGTCATTTGCAACTTAAGAATTGGAAATGTGCCTTTAAGTGAGTTATTTCCTTGTTCTAGAATGTGAAGCAATGGATGAAGGATTTCTGGTATTTTCTCAGAAATTAAGTTAAGCACCATATAATTGTAAGAATGTTTGAGTTGAATGCATTTTGACTGTAGAATAATTCCATAACCTACCTGTTCTGATATAACAGTTTCTACAAATTCTAGTGAAGAGAAGAAGTGGTAGTTTGGGACAATAATTTAAAGTTAAATGCACAAGTAAGCTAAAAGGTAGTTGAGAGGAGAAAGAGAGTATCATTTTCTTTCTTCGGATTGCAAATTCAATGAAAGTTGATGGCTGATTTGGATAGAATCTCTTAAGAGAGTTTCTAAGTTTTATCTTGGCCCCTGGTGAATGGATTTGGTTTGATGGCCTAGTTTGGTGTTCATCTCAAACAATCTGCTGTTTTCTATGTAAACATGTTGATGATTGTAAAGCAAATTGGGATGGGGCTCTGGCTTCACCTTCAGATGGTCTTATCAGGAATCAATGTTCTTGATGAGAAGATTCATGCAAGGTTTTGGAAAAATCTCGAAGTTAAGGGGAAATCCAAAATTTATAGCATCTGTTCCTAGGACTTAGGGGGGCATTTCGAGTTTTGTGTATTTTATCTTACTTTTAATTTGCTGATGATACACTTTAAATGCATCAAGTGGAGAAGCTCCTCTTTGTTGCTCTGTGATTATATTGTTTTGAAGTTAGATTGAATTAAGTGGAAAAGCTTCTCTACAATCTCAATTATTCATTGCTAGAGTCTTTATTAACCTCCTAGTTGGAAACTAGTGATTGACTCATCACTCAGGTATCCTATTCAATTCCATTTAAAGAATGACTGAAATTTAGCTAGAAATTGAAGTCACTCTTTATTTGGAACAAAATCTTAAACCCCGAGGGTTTGTGGCATTGTAATTAACATAAGGACTTGGATAATTCCAAATTTTTGGACTTAGTCACATAGGGTTAGATTAGTTTTCTGCAGAGGTTCTGCTTGAATAGGTGACAATATATTGTTGCTGATCAATATACTTGCCTATGATAACTGTGTGTTCAATAAATGGGCTTATTCCTTGTAGTATACCAAATTGTTAATAGTATGTTGTTTTAAAGTCTGGATCATTAGCATCTATCTGTTTACTTCTGGGTCCAGTCAAATTAGACCATCTAAGGGTACTTTAGCCTTGCTTATCAAGTGTCCTATTGGAGCCAACTTATTTGTGAGTTTATTTGTAAAAATATTTGATTAACCTTTTCTTAAAATGATGGAGCCTGTTGCCTCTAATTTGCATTTGTTATTCATGATGAGCGATTAGATTTAATTTGTAATGATTTGTTTTCTGCATTGTGTTGGATTGCAGAGTGGGATCCATGGGGTGTTCCTGATGACTATGAATGTGAGATCATCGAGAATAATGCTCCAATTCCTAAGCATGTCCCTCGGGAACGACCTGGTCCTCTTCCAGAGGAGTTCTACAAGACGCTTGATGCTGCTACTTCAAAACCAAAAGCTGCAGTCACCTCCGGCGATGCGCAGTTAAAGGAGTGATATGCTGCTGGCACGTGTTTTGGTGAATTTGGATTCCAGAGCTGAATCTATCTTTTTCTGTGTTTTCCTGATTCTGTGCTCATAGAGTGGAACTGTTTGTTAGATTGAATAGAGTTTAATTTATGGTACAAAGGTTTGTATCCTAATAATCTGTACTTGAATTGAAGTATAAGAGCATCTGTTATTTCTCTCATTGTTCTTGCATCTGTGGAAATAAAGCTAGTTATGTTAAAAGTATTGTGTGTGTGGCTTTTATAAATTGGCTGTACTGGTTTACACACCGATTTTAGCCATTCAGTCGGTACGGAATAGATTTCAAGACTTTTGTGGGCACTGCTGTGTGACGAGTATGAATTTGGCACTAGCCTCTGAATGCAATGACCCTTTTTGGGTTGGGTGAGTACATTGATCAATCCTCACAGAAGTGCGTTCCAATCACAAGTTAGTTTGAAAACGGCCTTGGCGTCATGGCCTGTTGGCTTTTGCAAAGTGCACCATGAGTAACTTCATTAAGTTCAGCTTCCTACTAATCCTTCCAAAAATTTCACAACTGCCAATAGCTAATAAATTGGGTTCTCTGTGATGGCTGTGATATAAAATGCAACAGGTCCATCTATTTAATGTGTTTCAAGTCTTTTGGACCTGGTCTCTTCATATCCATTTCTTTCACGAACTGAAACGCTAACCCCTTTCAACAAAATGTGATAATCAGGCTCAAGTGTTCTCAGCAGAAAGTGATAAGCTGATAAGCAGGGCTAAAATGTCAGGGATGAATAACAAGATCTTGTCACCAAGTAGTCCTACTGGCAAAAGCAAGCAAGTAAAACTGTGGCATCTTTCCCTGCAGAACCTTAATCTTAAACTCAAAAGAAATTCATGATCACAACATACAAAAGCTAGTAGTGAAACTTTTCTTCCTCTAATCATAACTATTAGTAGCCTCTGCATGAGCAGTTACCCTTCTTAAAGGAATGGACTCGGTTCCCTTCCCTTAAAATTATTTCCCTATCAACCAATTCAGTTACGAGCATTATAAAATAATGGCAATCCATGCAAATACGCGTGTTCTTGATTACAAGTATTGGAGCCTTTGATGGTGTGCTAAGAAGACCAAACGCAACAGCTAGCTTCTCACTATGGTAAGATTTATCTCTATTGTCTCGATATAAATATCCCCGATACTTGAACTCAGTCATAAGTGATTCTATTTTCTCATGAATCTGATTTATCTGTGGATGTGATCTATCTTCTGCAGTGAAATGATGAATCTGGTTTCTTATCTCTATCCAGCTTTGACAAGGATCTTTCGTCAAACCTCTTTCTCTCATCAGCCTGCGAGCTTTCTCACTCAAGTCTGACCGACCTGATCTATCATATAAGTTTGCAAGGAGTATGTAGAAAGCTGGATCAGATGGGTCAAGATCAATACCTTGCCTTGCCATATCTTCCCCAAGAGGTACATTCCCGTGTAATTTGGAGGCACTCAATAATGTTTTATATATCAAAGCATCTGGCCTGAAAGGCATAGTCTTAATCACTTCCATTGCCTCCTCTAGCTGGCCAGCTCGACCAAGGAGATCAATTAAACAAACATAGTGATCTAGTTGTGGTGCTATGCCATGTGTTTCTCTCATAGAATGAAAATACTCAAGACCCAAGTCCACTAAACCACCATGACTGCAAGCAAAAAGCACTAACAAGAATGTAACCAAATCAGGTTTGACTCCCACTAACCTCATATCTTCAAAGGCAGAGAGAGCAGAGGAGATATAACCATTTGATGCCAATCCAGATATCCACCCATTCCATGATGCAACATCCGGCCCAGTTATTTCCCCAAAAGCTCTATGCGCATCTTGTATGCAGCCACATTTTCCATACAAGTCAACTAGCCCATTTGAGACTGAAAGCCAGCAGCCTAAGCCAGACTTCACAGAAAAACAGTGTAATTGCATCCCAGTTTTCATTGAGCCCAAGCCAGCTGCTGCAGATAAGAAGCTGGACATGCTAAATCCATCTATCTCGACATCATCCTTGTTCATGTACTTAATGATTTCTAATGCCCTGTCATGATAACCCATCTGATTTATTCTTGTGGCCAAACTCGTGTATGTGATGGTATCTCTGTGATCCATTTTTCTAATCACGCATCTAGCTTCATCCACCATCCCTAATCCAGCATAAGCATCCACGAGAGCATTCCCCACAACTATATCACAGTCTGCTTTAATTTTAATCATGTATCCATGGAGCTTCCTTGTTTGACTATGGGATTTCATTGTGCTGCAAGCACCAAGGATGCTGGAGAGAGTAAATGAATTTGGAGCCAATCCCAGTGCTCGCATCTCCTCAAAAGACCGAAAAGAATCTTCTTCAAAACCATGTTTGGCAAAACCAGCAATCAGAGAAGTCCAAGTGATGACATTTGGTGAGGTCATTCCTCTAAACACTATCAAAGCATTGTCTATGAGGTTGGAGCATTTCATATACATATCAATTAATGCATTTCCAACTGAAATATCATCCTCCAAGCCAGCCTTAATCACCCTCGAGTGGACCTGTTCCCCCAGTTCCAGTGATAAAATTGACGAAGAAGCATTTAGTATAGTTGAATACGAAAAATTGTTTGGTACAATGCCAGACATCACCATCTCACTAAATGCAGCAATGGCCTCCTTGACCTTCGTATTTTGAATGAAACCAGATATAATAGCGGTCCATAAGAACACATCACGTTCAGGTGTCTGATTTGAGACCTTGACAGCATCTTCCATTCTATGGCACTTTGAGTACATATCAACTAGAGCTGTCTTCAATATCACATTCAGCTCAATTCCTAGAAATATCATATGGGCATGAACTAATTTACCATAACTTGAACCAAGAGAAACGGATGCAGCAAGAAGCTTCACGAAAGTGAACTCATTTGGAGGCACATTTTTCTCAATCATCCGGATATAAAGCTGTAAAGCCTGACTCCATTTCTGTGCTTGGACCAACGAAGAGATCATCGCTGTCCAAGAAACAGTATCACCACCATCCAAACACTCAAAAACTTTGTATGCTTCTTCAGTACAATTGCACTTGGAGTACAAGTCAATCAAAGCACTTGCCAAAATGGGATTCGAATTGAACCCATTTTTTATCATATAAGCCTGAATAAGAGTTCCATAGTCAAACTCTCCCAAAGCAGAACATGACCTTAAGACACTAGACAGTGTGAACTCATTTGGGTATTGACTGGAATTCAACATTGAATCAAACAACCTAAGTGCCTGCTCGTGGTTTTCGTTTCTAACATAAGAAGACAGAACCCCAGTCCAGGACACAACATCCTTGTAAGGCATTTCATCAAAGAAGTGGTGTGCATGGTCCACTCCAAAGCATTTTGCATAGAGAGACAACAAGTTGTTGTTCAAATACATGTAATCTTGAAGACCCATTTTGATTATTGGGCTGTGAACACACACACCCTCTTTCAAAGACTTGGAGTTGCATAATGAAACAACCCGCAAGCAAATGTCTTGGAAATGGTACAGTTCGGTTCTCTGACAGGTCTTGGTTACTGTTTTACATATCATCTCTTTCTCTCACAAAAGAGCTTTGTTTTGATAGTTATTATATCAAAGCAATTCGTCACAAAATTTGTAGGGAAGTTTATGTGTAAATTGGTTTTGCAAAACTTTGAGAGAAAACGATGCGCGGCTCTCTTTTTGTCTATTCAAAATATGAAAAATAGTACCGTTATTGTAGTCCAGTAAGTCTGTTTTAGCCTTTTAGGCCTTATTGTCGCCGCAACAAATTGTCGCAGAAGCTCGTAATTCGTTACCCAAGGTATTTATACTAATTAAAAAACTTTCAACTTCTTTTTCTGAAAGCAAATAAAAAACTTTCAATTTTCTGATAAAAAAAAAAAAAAAGCTTTCAATTTTAGGTGGTTATAACTTATAATCGCCACAATAAATCCTGAAAGAATTCTAAAATTTAAACCCATAATTTTATTTTGTGGCTTGTTCGACCTTTTATTTTAAAATTAGTATCTAATCCATGCTACCGCACGAGAATAGATATAATTTAATAAACCAATAAATATACTGCATTTCATTACTTAAGTGATACTGTTGGTTTTGTTATTTATTTATTTATTAATCATGAGTTTAGTCATGTTTAAAAGATGTAGTTTATTCATGTTTAATAAAACTTAGTATTATGTAATTTTTTAACAAATATTTTTATCATACAAAATTCTAATGAAAGAATGCTATATAGACATATATATTCAACGTTGATTCATTCCCAGTACATATAACTATGATTAAGTTGCTTTATCACAAACTATTTTTAACAAAATATTTTAATCAATTAAATGTAAATCTCATAACATGCATCTCACAATAACATATAACAATAGAATAACATGAATCTCATTAAAAAAAAATTTATCAATTAAAAATCACTAAAATTATGAGCATAAAACGTAAAGACAAACAAATAGGATAAATACTAATTCCTTAAAAGAAAACTTACAGTGAGTTGAGAAAACTACATAAATAATCTTTGAGATTTGAAGAATAATGAGATTACAACTTCCTTTCGAAATTGGGTAGAGACTCGTGCTGATAATATGTTATGAAAAAGAAAAGAAATATGCAACATCAATTATATAAAAACAAAACAATTTTATAATTAAATAATAAAAATTATTGACAAAAAGGAAAGAAAGTATAGGTAGATGAAAGACAATAAATATACAACATCAATCATAGGAAAACCACAAAATTATATAATTAAATAATAAAAAATTTACACAAAAAGGAACGACAGTATAGGTAGATGAAAGAAAGCAGTAATCAAACCTTAAGAATGATTGGAATTCGTTTTGCAGAACATAAACCAAGACCATGAAAATTGTAAAGATAAGTACAATCGGAATATTTGGAAAACTTCTTCTTATATAAGATACAAAAATACTCAAATACATGCATCATTGATACCAAGAGATTATTTTGAAATTCCATATGGAAAATGGAGGTGAACCTTAAAATACGTAGGTGTGGAAAAGGGAGGTGAACCTGAAAATACGTAGGTGTGAAAAAGGGAGGTGAACCTGAAAGAAAATGAGGTGAACCTGAAAATACGTGGGTGTGGAAAAGGGAGATGAACCTAAAAATATATGAGCGTGGAAAAAAAAAAAAAAAGAAGCACATTGGAATTACAAATTAGAATCCAATTTCATATTTGCATTGACACGTGGCACAACAATAGATTAGAATTCTAATTTAGAATTTTAATTAGAGTTTCTCTCTACTTCACCTACTATATATATATATATATATATATATTTATATAATTGTTCAAGATTTATAAATAAGAAAAATGAAAAACTATACTTTATATAGAAACTAAGACGAGGAAAATGTAGGTGGATAGGTTTAATTTTTTAATTTCAATGATTTTTTTATATAAAAATATAAATTAATTTCAATTTAAGTTGTAAGGGTGGGTTTTGGTTCTTAAGCCTAAAAAATGAATGGATTAAGACCCAAAGAGCCCGATACAATGAATTTGTAGAGAGTGAGCTTAAAAACTAGGCTTCAATGGATCCAAGAACACACGCGGTGAATAAAAAATAGCAAGAAAGTAAGGAGAACAAGCTCTTAAGCAAAGGAAACCCTCCTCGGCAATGTCCGAGAAGAATGATCCTCGCCTATATTTATCTTAAACTCAGATCTTATTACAGTTCTTGTTACTACAGTCTTTTCTCTTCCAATTTCGCCCCTGTCCCCAGAGGGTCCCTTACGTTATATAGCTTCCCTTAGGTGATCTTGGCCCTTTATTTGTTGATCATCCAGGTCACTACTTGAGTGCTTGTCTCATCAGACACCTTCCCAAACCTCTTATAAGTCACGACAACCAAGACAGTACTATTCAAGGATCTTCTCCACATAAATGCAGACAGAAGGTTTGGTGGAATGCATTAAGTGTGGTGGCAGCCACTATCCCTTCAATTATGTCAATGCTAACTCTCTCCCCGAAGCTCTTTCTCTACAGTACGACCTCCTCTAATGACGTGCTATTGATATGACCTTACTGTCCGAGGGCCTGGTCTCCTTGGCATAATAATGGCCCTTCACAGCCATGGTATGACACATGGCACAATTACCTTATTGGAATTCTTGTATCCCACAATAGCCCCTCAAAACTCTAGCTCGTTTCCTCCCATCCAAGGAGAGAAATGGGGTCTTGACTTAGAGTAATTGATTCAACACGCTTCTTTGACTCCTACGCGTGAGAATGTCGCTTCGCTTGTCCTGTAACTATTCCTGACGCTTCGGAGTCCGCAACGTCTCATAAATGCTCTAGGCAGCGCTCTATTCCCCACATCCTACGGTGAGATGGAGATCCTACAGCTGACATTTCCCCTCGAATTTTGGGCAGGATAACTCCTACCCAATTTTGCCTCCTATAAAAGGCGCCTGGAGAGTTCATTTTTCCTACTTTACAAATCTTCAAACTCCCAAGACTTCCCATAATCTCAAACTCCCAAGATTTCTCAAATCTTTCAATTCTTAAGAAGCTCATAAGGCGTCCCTTGTCCTTATTTTTGTAAGTTTTTTCATTTTTAGGCTTTTTTCTCCTTGGCCTTCTACTTTCTACTTCTTCTTCATAAATATCTCCTTCGCCTCTCTTTAGTTTGCTCTGATGGGTAGATTTGCCCACCTAGTAGATTCTCCCGGCGGCATGGAGGGATTTGGGGCTAAATACCACATTCCTCAAGGAGTTTCCCTACGGTACTGTACTCCAAGGCAATGGCTTACCCACAAGAATGAAGAGAAGATGTTCATTCCCATGATCGTCTTCATAGAAGGAGGAATGACACTCCCCATGAGTAGCATAACTGGGGACTACTTAGTTGCCCATAGGCTGTGCCGCCATCAATGCGCGCCCAACCTATTTAGGGCCCTAAGTAGTGTAGATGCTTTCAACAAGCATATGGGTTTGAACCTTTCTTGGCATGACATCGTTTGGATGTTCGAGAGCCATTCGCTCGCTGACTCGGGGTATTACCTCAAGTTTAGGTCCTCAGTTGTTAGGCTCATCCCGTGTCTTCCCAAGTTCAACAAAGGCATGAAGGACAACTACCTAATCGCCTATGAGGAATGGCATGACGATCTTTACTGCCCAACCCAGGAGGGAGAGCCAAGTGGGGTGCCCTAGGTTTAGGTCCTTTGAAACGGGACTTAGTTTTGTGGTTCTCTCTTTGCTTTCCTTTTTTTTTTTTTTTAAATACTTTTTTCTCTTCTGACTAAGGGTTCATCTTTCTAATCGTGAATTTGCTTCTCAGCTATTTTTGTAGATAAAAGGCACGTAACTCTCAACATCAACTTTGTCAATGTCGTGGACCTTAACAAGGTGCTGAGAGCTGAAGTGTTTGTGAGTGAAGACAGACAACTAAGAGCTGTCCACCTCATCCTCAACTTCGAGCCCTTATCCAATAATTTTCAGGAGGTGGGCAACACGATCAGAGCAGGTGATCCTTGGCTAGCTTGGATAGACATCTCGGTGCCTAGTTTTCTAGCCCGAGAAGAAATTGTGCAAGTTGACTAGCCTTTCCAATGTGCTCCCCCTGAAACAGTGGCTCCGAGAGAAGAATCTACTTCCTCGCGCCTGTCACTTGAGGAAGAAATAAACAAATTCCAACTCGTAAAAGAGAGGGAGGAGCAGGGAGATCATGTCATTCATACCTCGAATGCAAAGGATGAGTTGGACAGGATTTCAAGTGTTCACACCTCCGATCTCGTAGTTGCACATATAAACAGTAGTGTAGAGGAAGAAGAAGAAAGGATGGCCCTAAACCAGAAGAGGGGCTTGAGAGATCTCCTTGTAGATAGGGCCAAGGGACTGACGCCCAAAGACGCTTCAGGGTCCCAACCTCTTCCTGCTTTCCCCTCTCCTCCTCTTACAGTTAACTTGCTCCTCATGTCCAACCTGAAAAACAAAAGGAAAGAGAAGGAGGGAGCCGAGAAGAGGGAGGTGGTCTACCAAAAGGAGTCGAAGTAATAAAATACGACCAAAGGCCAAATGCAAGCCTCCTCAGTCGAGAGCAGGGAGGACTAGGATGGAGCCGAGGTGCGCCATCAGAACCCCGCCTAGGACCTTCGGCTAAAGCTGGACCATTCCTTAGAACTCTACTATCAGGGAGTTCTAGAAAGGGCACGCCCACTATCTGGCTGAGGCCCTAAAGCAACCCCTCCTTTTACCTAAGGACATGACTGCATTGAAGAAAATGAGGCAGTCAGACTTCTTTCTATCCTTGAAAAGGGATCTAGCCCTAGTAAGTTCCTCAGTATGCCTTATAGACATCATGTTGGGTTATCTTGTCTTTTTTTTTTTTTTTTAATAGCGTGCTTGTCTATCGCTTCTATACAGGTCATCCAGGAGGTGTTTACTGTCAAGGAATCGGTGAAGGATGCCCAGAATGGGGCTAGGGTTGAGGCCAACCTTCGCACCGAGATCGACAAGGCCTTGGGCGCAGCTGAGCTAAAGAACAAGGAACTCGCTTCGAAGCTGACGGAGGAGGAGAGGGAGAGAAGAAGCACTGAGGCTGGCCTTAAGAACGCCGAAAACCAAGCTGAGGAGCAATGCAAAAAGTTCCACTATGCTGAAATAGAGCTGGCTACAACTAAGCAGCAAGTCGCGGACTTGAAGGCAGAGCTTGGGAAGGCCAAGGAGGCTTTGGAGCAGGCATCTTATAATCGCGGGGTGTAGGAGACCAAGGCCCGCCTAACAAAGGAGCTGGCGGAGATCTACAGGGACTACTGCAAGGAAGTGTAGGCAGAGGTGCTTAACTTGGTGTGGAGAAAGGCTGAGAGCATTTACTACCCCGCTGATATCCATAAAGCTCCAGTTGCATTCCCTCCTCCCGCTGCCTTTGCCTCAACCTCTTCTGAGCAACCCCTCATCACTTAGACCCCTTTTTCCCCCTGTTAAGGTCTCCGAAGGGCCTAGTGAGGCTGATGACCAAGGCCAAAGGGCTAAGGTGGCTAAGGGTAAAGGGCCTGGCCAAGGTGGTTCTCGACCAGAGGACAAGGGTCCAAAGACTACCCTTAAACTCAAGGATGCCGCTCCCCAAGCTAAGGAGGTTAATTCCAAATCCAAGGAAGCTAATCCTAAGGCCATCAACCCTTCTTGTCTTCCAGCCTGGCAGCCAAGATGACCCTCCACCAATTAAGGCATAATTTAGGATCTATTTCTTTTACTTTTGTTATTGTACTAGCATCATTTTATTTTATTTTATTTTTGTAATTTTCCTTTGTCATGGCAGTTTATCATGTTTAAGATGTATCCCTTTTCTCAATCAATGAAAAGACATAGATTTTTGCCTTTGTGGGACTTTACTTTTCTTGCAATATATGTCTCTGGTTGGCTATAGCTATTGTTTTGCCCCCTGCTGAGACTTTAAATTGATGAAGCTTCTAAGGGTGAACACCCTTAATTTAACAAAAGCTAATAGTGATGATTTGTTGTTAACTTAGATAAAGCAAACCCATGTAAACAATGATAGTACTGAAAACTGTGTAATTAACAAGGAGGCCTAAGTCCTCAAAGATAAACAAAGCACTTAGTAGGAAAAGAGTACCTTATTTTAAGAGTACCTTAATGTACCCTCAGAATCCTTTAGCCAAGGCCTAGGGTGAGTTCTTGTTTTTATGTGATGATGCATATGCTGGGGTCCCATCCCTAGTGGGTTCACCAAGTGTTAATTTCCCAAAGGCATGTGATCTGACGGGTCACATAAGTAGTGGATAGTGTTAATTTATCCAAAACATGTGGTTTGAGAGACTAGACGTAACCAAGGTTCTGTTTAACACTTAAATAAACAACCCAGAATATTTATTTACCTAAGGCATGTGTTCCGAGGAGCCAAACATGACCAAGATTCTGTTTAATATTCATATAAGTAGTGGAGAGTGTTAATTTACCCAAGGCATATGGCTCGAGGGATCGGACATAACCAAGGTTCTGTTTAACACTTAAACAAACAACCCAGAATATTAATTTATCCAAGGCATGTGGTCTGAGGAGCCAGACATAACCAAGGTTCTGTTTAATATTCATATAAGTAGTGGAGAGTGTTAATTTACCCAAGACATGTGGTCTAAGGGACCAGACATAACCAAAATTCTGTTTAACACTTAAAAAAAAAACCCAGAATATTAATTTACCCAAGACATGTGGTTCGAAAAGCCAGGCATGACCAAGGTTCTGTTTAATATTCACGTAAGTAGTAAGGAGTGTTAATTTACCCAAGACATGTGGTTCGAGGGACCAGACATAACCAATATTCTATTTAACATTTAAACAAACAACCTAGAATATTAATTTACCTAAGGCATGTGGTCTGATGAACCAGGCATGACCAAGATTCTGTTAATTTTCACGTAAGTAGTGGAGAGTGTTAATTTACCTAAGGCATGTGGTCTAAGGGACCAAACATAACCAAAGTTCTATTTAATATTCACGAAAGTAGTGGAGAGTATTAATTTACCAAAGGCGTGTGGTTCAAGGGACCAGACATAACCAAGGTTATGTTTAATACTTAAACAAACAACCTAAAATATTAATTTACCCAAGGCATGTGGTCCGTAGAGCCAAGCATAACCAAGGTTCTGTTTAATATTCACGTAAGCAGTGGAGAGTGTTAATTTATCTAAGGCATGTGGTCTGAGAAACTAGACATAACCAAGGTTTTGTTTAACACTTAAACAAGCAACCCAGAATATTAATTTACTCAAGGCATGTGATCCGAGGAGCCAAGCATGACCAAGATTCTATTTAATATTCATATAAGGGACAACATATAATGCTAGAAAGAAAAACATGGTAGAGCTACCTTTCATTAATAATAATACATTTGCAGGTTATTTACATTCCAGGGGCGCGGTACAACTTTTTCGTCCAAGTCCTCTAAGAAGTATGCTTCTATCCCAACTATCGAGATGATATGGTATGACCCTTTCCAATTGGATCTTAACTTTTCCTATGCTAGGTTTTTTGCAATGCCCACAACCTTTCTTAATACCAAGTCCCCCGGGATTAATGGCCTTAATTTCACGCTTGAGTCATACCCCTATTTGAGCTTCTTTTTGATAATATGCCAATTGAATCGTAACATTTTTTCTCCTCTCCACAATCAAGTCCAAGCTCCTCTCCAACATGCTGTCATTGCTACTCGGGGTGAATGAGCTCGTCTTCAACGTTGGAAATCTAGAGTCCAAAGGAATCACGACCTCAGCCCCATAGGTCATTGAAAAGGGTGTCTCTCCCGTTAACCTACAAAGAGTAGTCTGATACGTCCAAAGAACATGTGGCAGCTCTTCCACCCATCTACCCTTAGTGTCATCCAGTCTTTTCTTAAGTCCACTCATTATCACCTTATTGACAACCTTGGTCTACCTATTCCCCTGTGGATAAGTTAGGGTGGAGTACCTATTCTTAATGCCCAGATTACAACAGTATCTCCTGAAGGTTTTGCTATCAAACTGAAGAACATTGTTTGACATGAGGGTGTAAGGGATCCCAAACCGAGTGACAATATTTCTCCACACAAATCTCTTGGCGTCTGCATTTCTAATATTTGCAAGGGGCTCAGCTTCAACCTACTTGGTGAAGTAATCTGTCTTTCCTGCTACTTTAGGGAAGGGCCCTACAATGTCCAAGCCCCATTAGGCAAAAGGCCGAGGGTTAGACAAAGGATTGAGGACACCCCCTAGCTGATAAATATTCGGGGTATATCTTTGACATTGGTCATACTTATTCACGTATTCCTGTGCTCTTTTTTGCATACTTGGTCACCAATACTCTTGGGTAAAGGCCTTGTGAGACAGTGACCTGCTCCCTGTGTGACTTCCACAAATCCCTTCGTGTAGCTTCTCTAGGAGTGGGTCAATTGCCTTGGGATGAACGCAAAGCAAATACGGCCCCAAAAAAAAAAAGCGCTTGTATAATTTTTGATCCTCGGACAACTAGAATCGAGGAGCTCTCCTCTGCACTTTGTCGGCTTCGCTCTTCTCCTAGGGCAAGACGTCATCCTTGCGAAATAGCACAATAGGATCCATCCAACTTAGGTAGACCCTGATCTGGTGGATAAGGATATTCTATTTTCCCGTCTTCTCGATAGGCTTGCACAGATCCTCAACCAGGATGACCCGAGGTAAACTTTGTGTCGAGGAGGTTGCAAGGGTGGCAAGGGAGTCAACATGCGTGTTTTCGCTTCTTGGGATTTATTGTAGGGAGAAGGATTCAAACCCTAATTGCAAGTGCCTAACTTGGATCAAGTAATCTTGCATTCTTGCGTCCCTGGCTTCCAATTCTCCCTTTACTTGGCTTACATCCAATCTCAAGTCTGAAAATATCTCCACCGTTCTTCCACCCATTTTTTGAACTATAGCCATTCTTACTAACAATGCCTTGTACTCGGTCTCATTGTTCGTGGCTAAGAAGTACAGCCTTAAGGATTTCTCGATGGTGATCCTTTTAGGAGATATTATAACTAGCCCCACTCCTGATCTTCTTTGATTTGCCACGCCATCAACATACACCTTCCAAGATAGAGGTTCCTTCAAAGAGATCATGCCAACTGATTTTCCATCCATGTTCGACCTCTTAGCATTTTCTTCTAGCGAAGACTCAGTGAACTCGGCCACCAGATCCGTAAGGACTTAGCCACTTATAGAAATGCGAGGCATGTACTTAATATTAAAAGCCTCTAGAGTCATCCCCCATTTCGTAACCCTCCCTGTGTAATCAGCCTTTCGAAGTAGTGATCAAAGGGGAAGTAGGAACAACGTGAGCCTCGAAGTAATGTGGGAGCTTTCGTGTAGCATGTACCACTACCAAGATGGCCTTCTCCAACGGTAGATAGCGGACTTCTGCCTCTTGTAGTGATTTGCTCACATAAAAAACTAGTCTTTGCACCCCGTCATCAACTTGTATCAGTATCAAACTTACTACATGCGTGGCTACAGTAATGTAGGCAAATAAAACCTCTTCCTCCTCGGGCTTGGACATAATAAGTGGTCGAGAAAGATATTCCTTCAACTACAAGAAGGCCGAGGCACATTCCTCTGTCCATTCAAACCTTTTCCACTTATGCAATAACTAGAAGAAGGGTCACACCTGTCTGCTAATTGAGAAATGAATCGATTCAAGGCGGCAGTCATTCCCGTCAACTTCTGGACCTCTATGGAATTCTGAGGATGCTGCAGGTTGTTAGTCGCTCTAATCTGATTAGGGTCAACTTCTATTCTGCGGTGGGTAATCATATGACCTAGGAACTTGCCAAAGCCTACACCAAAAGAACACTTTGCGGCATTAAGGCCCAATTTGTGCTTTCTTAGTATTTCAAAGACATTTTCGAGGTCACCTATGTGCTCGGACTCTACTTTACTCTTTACTACCATATCGTCTATGTACACCTCGATACTCTTGCTAAACTGAGGCTCAAACATTCAGGTCATCATCCTTTGGTAGGTAGCCCCTGCATTTTTTAATCCAAAGGGCATTACCTTGTAGTCTTAGTTCCCAATGGACGTAAGGAAAGCGGTCTTTTCTTAATCGTCTAGAGTTAGGGGCATCTGGTGGTAGCCTTGGAGGGCGTCCTCATCCGAGGATGTCCTGCTGTTGCATCCACCAATTGATCTATCTGAGGCAAGGGGAAAAGGTCCTTTAAGCAAGCTTTATTCAAATCCGTAAAGTCTACACATACTCGTCATTTCCTAGTTTTCTTTTTCGCCACCACTGTGTTGGCCAGTCACTTAAGGTAGAATACCTCCTTTATGGCCCCAACTTGCTTGAGCCTGAGCACTTCTGCCTTGACAGCGTCAGAGTGTTCCCTAGATGAGCATCGAGGCAGTTGCTTCTTGTGGATCATAGATGGATTGACGTTTAGGCGGTGGAAAATGAAATCTGGATCCACCCCTGGGGCCTCGTAGGTGTTCCACACGAATACGTCAATATTTTTTATAAGAAAATCTTCCAGCTCTTGCCTTTCCTAAGGAGGCAACTGCACTGTGACCCATGGTTGTCAAAATCGCAATCCGAATCGTAAAATTGCACGATTTCACGATTCCACCTCATCAAAAAGTTTAAAATCATAGCAAGATTGCAAAAATGGTAGGATCATATGTAGGATCGTGTAGGATCGTATGGGATCCTACTGATTCTACCGATCCTACCATTTGGCTTGATTTTTTTTTTTTTTTTTTAAAGTGGGATCCATTTGGGTAAGATAATCCACCTAAACCCACAAGCCCAACGGGTTATCAGAAGTTCAATAATGAATTGAAGTCCCAAATTTACCCCTATGTCAACATAAAATCTCAAAAAAACCTATAGTACTTAAGTTTAATGTTTTGGATGTTGATACTAGGAAGGATATAGATGATAAAATGGGATATGACAATGACAGTGATTAGATTAGAAGAACCTTAGAATGAGAATTCTCTTTGGAATTTCATATTTGTAATTAGCTAGTTTACCTTAGATTGAGAATTCTCATTTGGATTACATATTGTGAATTTGTAATTTGCTAGTTTTTATATGCTAACTAGCCTAACTTATTTTGGATTTGGAACTTAGAATTTGGAAAATATTTTCCATATATGTAGATAATAATTTGGTACTTAGTTGCTTATGATGCAATTTTTTTTAATGGATGGATTCATATTTTAAGTGATTATATAACATCCAAAGTTACTTTCAATAAGTTTTTTGCTTAAAATCTGAAAATAGGAAGGATCTTACGATCCGCGATCCACCTACCTCCCACGATCCTACATAGGATCCCGATTTTGACAAACTTGCTCCGACCTGAAAGAACTTCTATTCATTGTCGCCAATAACAACTATTTCCAATTGCTCGCACTTCGCCCCTTCCACCTCCACCTTAACGGTCAACACCGACACCTGTGATTGCTATGAGTTCAACCCTGTGGAGGCTGAGGTCTTACCCCTAGCTTGATGTCTGATTGTGGCCACCATGCACTGCCTAGCTATAGATTGGATCCCCACTGCTCTTCAACCCTATCCCCAGAAGGATACTTTACTTTCAGGTGCAGCGTGAAAGGCATGGCTCCCATGGCATGAAACCAAGGCCTCGCCATAATAGCAATGTAGAGAGAGTAGGCATCCACCACGATGAAGTTCACCTCCACGACCTCTATGCCCGTCTAAATGGGCAGTCGGATTTGGCTCTTTGGAAAAAAATCTTCCCATCAAACCCTATTAGAAGGGAATCGTAGCAAGTCAAGTCCTCAAACCTTAGCTTCAGTCCCTTAGATAGATCAAGGTACATGATCTATGTGCCGCTGCCTTGGTCTACCAACACTCTTTTCACATCATACTCGCCTATCCTAAGAGTGATTACTAGGGCATCATCATGTGATTGCAAGGTTCCAACCTTATCTTCATCCGAGAAGCTCAAAGTCAGACGGTCTTCCACTCTACTCCTTTTCGGGTCAGGGGATGAGCCCTCAGCGGACAGCTGAGCCACAGACATCACCCTAGACAGCTGAACCAATCCTTCCCAAAGTAGCGAGAATGATATTGATTGTACCTAGAAGTGGTCTTGCAAGAGTATCTCTCCGAGCCCTCGACCCTGCCTGAACACCCTACCCATTGGGTTGATACAGGAATTGCTTTAACTTCCCAATTCTAATCAACTGCTCCAAGTGACTCCATAACGTCCTACAATCTTCATTGGTGTGCCCTCGCTCCTGGTGGTATTGGCAGTGAAGACTTTGGTTGCGCCTTGAGGGGTCTTCTCCCATCTTGTTTGGCCATTGAAAGTATGACTTATTCTTAATTTTCTCCAAGATTTGGTGCATTGGCTCTCAGAACACAGTATTGACTACATAAGTAGTAGCAGACCTAGAATGCCCCGTGAAATCTCTCTAAGGTCGGTTGTTATTATACCTATCCAACCTGAAATCACTTCTATCCTATGGAACCACCTTAGCTTTCCCCTTTCCCTATTATTGGTCCTCCTCGACCCACTTATACTCATCAATACGGTCCATGAGTTGACGCACATTCCTGACCGGTTTCCTGGTCAAAGACTTTCTCAGATCATGCTTGGCGGGCAAGCCGACCTTGAAAGTCCTTATAGCCACGTCATCAAAGTTCTCATCTATCTTGTTGAACATCTCTCAGAACCTGTCAGAGTACGTTTTTAGGGTCTTTCTCTCTCGCATGGTCATAGAAAAAAGGGAATCCAAGGGTCGAGGAACTCTACTGCATGTCATGAAACGGGCCCTAAAGGCTCTAGTGAGCTCCTTGAAGGAACTGATAGAACCTTCTTCGAGACCGTCGAACTATCTCATCACCATGGGCCCCAAACTGGATGGGAACACCTTACACATCAAGGTCTCATTCTTTGAGTGAATAGTCATTCTCTAGTTGAAGCGGCTAACATGCTTCACTAGGTTCGTTTTGCCATTATACATGGTGAATATGGGTTGGGTGAACTGTCGATGAAGTATTCTTACCTCTATCCTATGGGTAAAAGGTGACTTAAAAATCTGATTTAGGGCCCTACTCATAGCATCGTTGCCCAGACCTTTGTGAGATGGGCTCTTCCCTCTCCGTTAATCGTAATGCTTCTCGTCACACAAAAAAAACTCACTGGAGGTAGTCCTTGACCTAGGCTGGTAGCTATTATCACTATCATCCCCCGAAGAGTGATCAAAACTCGAAGGAGTACCTTGGCATTGCTCGTGGCGTAGTCTCCTTCGTAAACGGTCTATCTCTTGCTACAGGCCTCTAGTACTTTCTTCATGAGAGACATGACTCTTACCCCAGGACTGGCTCTTACCAGTTTGTGTCGTGTGCACACTAACTCCACAGTCCCTTCTTCGTTAACGGTTGCGAAAATGATTGTGACGTGGGGAACCCACAGATTCTTCCCGATTAGGCCCTGAATCTACCATAGCTGAACGTTAATCCCACCAAAGCTCAAGCTATCCCCACGAATGCGCCAATTGTAAGGTTAGGTTTTGGATCTTAAGCCCAAAAGATGAATGGATTAAAGCCCAAAGAGCCTGATACAATGAATTTGTAGAGAGTGGACTAAAAAGCTAGGCTTCAATGGACCCAAAAACACACGCGATGAATAAAAGATAGCAAGAAAGTAAGGAGAACGAGCTCTTAAGCAAAGGAAACCTTCCTCGGCAACGTTCGAGGAGAATGATCCTCACCTATATTTCTCTTAAACTCAGATCTTATTACAGTTCTTGTTACTACAGTCTTTTCTCTTTCGATTTTTCCCTTGTCCCCAAAGAGTCTCTTACATTATATAGCTTCCCTTAGATGATCTTGGCCTTCCATTTGTTGATCATCTAGACCACTACTTGAGTGTCTATCCCATTAGACACCTTCCTAAACCCCTTGTGAGTCATGGTAGCCAAGATAGCACTGTTCAAGGGTTTTCTCTACATAAATGCAACCAGTAGGTTTGGTGGGATGCTTTAAATGTGGTGGCAGCCACCATCCTTTCAGTAATGTCAATGCTAACCCCCTCCTTGAAACTCTTTCTTTACCATGTGACCTCCTCTAATGACGTGCTATTGATGTGACCTTACTGTCTGAGGGCGTGACCTTCTTGGTATGATAATGGCCCTTCTCGGCCATGGTATGACACGTGGCGCAATTATCTTATTGGAATTCCTATAACCATATAAGTTATTGGATTGATTGTAGTAATTTTTTTCTCAAGACTTGAAATTTTTTTATCAATTTTTTTTTATAAAATAATTTCGTATAAAGAAAAAGAAAATTTTAAAGTATCCAGTGATTTTTGTTTTCTTTTAAATATATGGTACAAAACGAAGTTTTAGGTTTTAACTATTAAAAATATGCTTTTAGATTTCCAAAATGCCTAATCAAACGGACCCAAACTATCAAGTGAAAGTTATGCTTAAAGGATTTATGTTAAAGTTAAACCATAATAAAATATTACTTAAAAAAAACCTACAATCAAATAATTAATTAAAGTAAAAAAGATAGATAATCAAAGAGAGGTTAATGATTCTTTGTCAAAATTTGCTAGGATTTTTATCAAATAAAAAAAAAAATTGGTGGGATTTTAACTGATGATGTTATTTGGTTCAGGACTCTCCCCCAGCATAAGTGGAAGCCTTTATTTTTTTATTTGCACAATATTTAGTGATGATGTTATTTGGTTCAGGACTCTCCCCCGGCATAAGTGGAAGCCTTTATTTTTTGATTTGCACAATATTTAGTAATGGATTGAAATGAACAAGTCTACTTCCAAAATCAAAGAAGAAAACGAGTTTGTTTGGATTAAGAGAGGAACGAGAGGAAATAGAAGAGAGTACAGTATAATTGACCAAAAAAAAAAAAAAAACTAATTTTGAGCAAATTTCACTCTCTACTCTATTCTACTCCTCGCTCCCCTCAATCCAAACAGGTCATAGGGAGAGAGAGATGGTCATTGTAATTCTTGGTAGAAACTTTCAGGAAGCAATAATGGATATTATTACTAATTTTTTTAATAATTATTATTATATGAAAAGGATGCAATTTGGCCGGTGATTATTGCAAAGATGTATCAGTATCGTCGAAGTTTCCATTGGGTCAAAGAGGTTTTATCACATCCTGTTTCGTGGAAGATTCTAGACATTTGTCATGAAGTTTCCTTTATTTATTTTTTATTTATAACAACTACTCATTCTACTCTTTATGCAAGTAAAGAATGTGTGAACCGAAAAAAAAAAAAAAAAAAATGTGTGAACCTTTTGAATTTTAGAGCCAAGAAAAGTATCAGAAACTAGAGAGCGCGTTCTTCTCAAAAAAAAATTCCAATTTTAGGTTGTTAAAAGTTATAATCGCCACAATAAATCCTGAAAGAATTCTAAAATTTAAACCCATACTTTTACTCTTTTTTTCTTTTCTTTTTTTGTTGAGGAAGTACCCATACTTTTATTCTGTGGTTTGTTTCGACCTTTTATTTTAAATTTTATATAATTGTTTTAGATTTATAAATAAGAAAAATGAAAAACTATAATTTATGTAAAAAATAAGGTGGGGAAAATGTAGGTGGATAGGTTTAAAATTTTAATTTCATTGATTTTTTATATAAAATTATAAATTTATTTCAATTGAAGAAGTTTAAGGGGTGTTTTGTTGTGCTATTTAAATAACAATTTTCGCTGTTTAAGCAACACAACACATATTTTCATAATACTTTTTCACTAGCGCATATTTTTACAACATTTAAATAACGTCGCTAGAACAATATTACTAAACGCGCCCTAAAATTGCTGAGTCAATTTAACAATGAAGTCAGTTTTTGTTTACTCCCTCTGTCTCATTTTGTTTGTCCTCTATTCCATTTTGGGATGTCCCAAAATATTGTCCCGTTTCTAAAAATAAAAGTTATTAGTTTACTAATGTTCCTATTATACCCCTATTTTATTTTCAAAACTATTTGAAAAGAAAACTAACTAATATATTTTTAAAAATCAATGTAATTGAGGCACCTTTTTAGTTGCCGCATTAAGAATAACTCTTTTTTAAAAAAGTTGATAAATTTATTTAAGGGTAGTTTTGTAAACTTATATATTTTTATAAGGCATACAAGAAAATAAATGATGTTCTCTTAAAAAATTTGACTTTTCGAACAGGACAAACAAAGTAGAATGGAGGGAGTAACTTTTTTAATCATAAATTGACTCATTAATTTTAAATAAGTGAGAATATTTTAGTGGAATTTCTCCAATTAAAGTAATTGGATTGATTAAATAATATTTTTTTATGACTTTGTAAATTTTGTATCAAATTTTTTTATGAAATCATTTTTGATAAAGAAAATGAAAAATATAAAGTATTAGGTGGTTTAAAAAAAAAGGATTCACGTTTAATTATAATCAAATATTACTAAAAAAACTACAATCAAATAATTAATTATTTCCCTAAAAAAATCAATTAAATTAAAAAAGATATATATTAAAAGAGTGAATGAGTGATTCTTTAGCTCATTCATTATCAAAATTTGCTAGGATTTTGACCAATGATGTCATCTGAATTTAGGACTCTTCCCCACCATATGTGGAAGCTTTTTAAAAAAAAAAAATTTATTTTTATTATTTTCTTATGGGAAGACTGAAATTTTATTAGTAGTATGAGAAATAAATTACATCATGGATAAGAGGTTACTTAAGAAAGCACAGAGTTTCTTCATCCAAGCAAACACATGTTTAGCTAGTAAGTGGGTAGGCCTGTTGCCATGTCTCCAAACATGGGAGAACTTTAGAGCATTAGCATTCATTTTTTTCAATTCTATCCTATTTTACCATCTAAAAAACTACTTTATCAATTATACAATACAATTTTACAATTCTTCCACATCCGAACTTTTATTTTCCTATTCTACTCATTAAAATAATATTTCTATACAATAAAATAGTATATCCCACAACATTATTTATTCTCTCTCTCTCTCTCTCTCTCTCTCTCTCTCTCTCAAGAACCTCACCGCTACACCACACACACCTGACACCACCACCGCCACCACCACCACCACCACCAACACCATCCCATAATCTATCTTCAACACCAAAAAAAAAAAAAAAAACCCAGACCATCAACACCACCCTCTCCGATCATCAACACCACCAAAAAAAAAAAAAAAACATAGCAACCAGACTAATGCCGCTACTCGCTGCATCCACTGACCACGCCGTAGCCCACCAACGCCGCTGCCCGCTGCATCCACTGCGATCTCCATCGCTAACCAAACCCAGCCCGCCCTGCCGAGACGCCGATCCAAACCCAGCCCACTGATCGACACCGATCCAAACCCAGCCCACCAATCGACGCCGATCCAACCTCCAAAATCCAAAACCCAGCCCACCGATTGACGTCGATCCAACCTCCAAAATCCAAAACCCAGCACTGGTGCAAGCTTCGAACGAGAGAGATTGCCGCTGTCAGCCAAACCGATCTGCTGTGGTGTGGTGGCTCACCGTGGTGTGGTGGCTATGGGTTTTGGGTCTGTAGAGAGAAGGAAGTGAGCAGAGAAAATGAGATATAACGAGAGTGAGAGAGAGAGAGAGGGAGAGAGGAGAGAGAGAGAATTAAATAATATTATTTTTATTTACCATTCAGCTACAATGCATTCTACATTTAGAATGACACTGTAGTTGAATTGGAAAAAAATTTATAATTGTTGGCTTTTACAATAATCAATGGAGTGTCGTTTTTGGGCTTAAATGGGAAATTGGGTTTGCATTTGCCATTTGCCCTTTGCCCTATACATTGTGGATGCTCTTACAAGGCAAAAGTCATCACAAAGACCCTGGATGCCTACAACAACTGAAGCCACTGAGGAAGGAGGGGTAGGCAGCTCACACAGGGCACGGTGAACAATAAGAGAATCTCCCTCTAAGACGACATCTTGAATTCCATTTTCCTTTGTGAATTGCATGCAAGCTTTAAAGGCTTTTGCCTCTGTCTCCACTACTCCTAGTGGAGTATGGAGCTTCTAACTCATTACGGCTTCAATTCTCCCCTTATCGTCCCATATAATCACTCCCACACCCACTACCTTCTGTGTGGAGAAAACAACACCGTCAATGTTTATTTTGAAAAGGTTTGCCGAAGGTGGATGCCAAGAGATCCTTCCTTTGCTCATTGGGACTATGGTGCAATTCTCCTCAACAACAGCTTTATATTCCTTTAGGTAATGTGTTGTCCAACTAACAAGAGCATTCCCTATTTTTCTCACACCCCCGTGTATGATCTTACTCCTATTGTACCATAGAGCTCATGCTATGGTGACTGCCTTCGTTACCTTATCCACCTCAATCCAATCCACCATTAACATGTTCCACAACAAATCCAAAAAATGTTTGGCACCTTGTTGAATTCTTGGATAGCACCTCTTTTGAACAAGACCATACTTCCCGAGCTTTTGGACAAGTCCAAAATAGATGCCTAGAAGACTTGGCCTTCAATTTGCACTCATCACATATGTCATCCTGAACCACCTTCCTCTTCATGAGGTTGACCTTTATAGGGAGGATATCTCGACACGCTCTCCATGCAAAATACCATATTTTATGTGGAAAAGGGAGGCTCCAAATCTGCTTCTAGGGAAAATTATTATGTACTCCTAGAGTATTATAAATGCATACTCCTTCTTCTCATATGAATGGTGAGTCCCACTAATTAAATTCATGGTGAAACCTATCACTCATGTGAGAAGAGGGATTACGCATTTATGGAACTCCGAGAGTAATTAATAATTTTCCTACTTCCAGAAACACCAATGTTGACTATCATCCGAGGTGGCATTAAAATTACCAAGACGAAATAGCCTTATCGCTATTGCATATGCTCTTCGCACACTAAAATGCCCATTAGGTGACTCAGCCCAAATCAACTTATTAACAGGTAATCGAGGATTGATTGGGATGCTTTTAATGACATTAGCTTTATATGGAAGGAAAAAAGGCATCAAGGATATCTAATCTCTAGCTTGCTATTTCAAGATTGATCAATTCACTTACCCTTGCATCTGGGTGCGGGAACTGTTTAGGGGAAGCAACTTTGTATGTGGATGAAGTTGGTAACCAATTGTCACCCTAAACTCGAATATTGGCTCCATTGCCTACCTTCCATCGTAGTCCCTTCTTAACCAGATTTTGAGCAGCCATTATACTACGCCATGTAAAGGATGGGTTATTGCCGAGAGATGCTTGATCAAATTCGCACATTGGAAAATACTTAGCCTTGAGAACATGATAAACCAAAAAAAATTGGACTGTTTGAAGCTGTCATCCTTGTTTTGCTAACAAGGCCAAGTTGAACTGTTTGAGTTGTTTAAACCCCATTCCTTCGTAGGCCTTCGACTCACACATCTTCTCCTAGCTAAGCCAAGCTATTTTATTCTCTTTCTTTCTTTGCCCCCACCAAAAATTCCTTATCATACTCATGAAATCCTCACAAAGAGAATCCAGTATTTTGAAGCAACTTATGGTGTAAGTTGGTATAGCTTGGGCCACCGCTTTTATCAACACTTCATTACCAACTTTAGAGAGCATCTTCTTCTGCCACGCTGCCAATTTCTTCCTAAGTTTCACCTTGATGTCATTAAAGGTGTTTCTTTTGTTTCTTCCCACTAGTGAAGGTAGATCCAAGTACTTCTCATGTTGCTTTATAACTTGAACGCAAAATTTCCTTTTAATCTCCTCTTGAACTTCTCTAGAGGTGTTGCTGCTAAAAAATAAGGATCTCTTAGCCTGATTCAGCTGCTGGCCCGAAGCTTGCTCATATACTTTCAGTACTTACTATAATGATTCACATTCGGCCAGGGAAGCTTTGCAAAATATCAAGCTCTCACTAGCAAAGAAAAGATGAGAGAGCTTTTTTTTTTTTTTTTGATTTGCAAAATATCCAATTGTGAATTGAAATGAACCAGACCACTTAAAAAAAGAAAAAAAAAAAAAAAGGGAGAGATGCTCATTGTAATTCTTGGCAGAAACTTCCAGGATGCAAACAATGTATATTATTACATATTTTTTAATAACCATTATTTATTTATATATTTATTGCTGAGAATGTTTTAATAACCATTATTAATCATTATTTTTATATTAAAAGGATGAAATTTTGCGAGTGATTATTGTAAAGATGTATCAATATCGTGGAAGTTCAGTTTGGGTCAAAAGTTTTGATCGCATAATGTTTCGTGGAAGATTCCAGACATTTGTCATTAAACTTCCTTAAATACTCTAGTCTACTCTTTATGCAAGTAAAGAATGTGTGAACATTTCGAATTTTAGAACAAAGAAAGTGTCAGAAAGTAGAGAGTAGGGAGTAGGGAGTTTCTCCGATCCTGCTGTATTTTCTAAAGTCTATCATGGTACGACTCACGTTCTTCTAGTCCATATTCAGTCGGCAATTATTTTATCTTCAATTTTTTAATCAAATTTTGTTTTTGGCTTACGAGAGAAAGAGGGATGGAGAGTGGTCTCATTCCTGGAAACTTATCAGGAAGCCCCTTTTTTAAAAAAAAAAAAATTCAGAAGAAAAATTAATTGCTTTTTTTTTTTATTTAATTTTTTTCAGAGATAATAGAGTTTTAATTTATGAAGTCTGTTTCTGATGACTGTGTTCTTTATCATTAGGCCAAGATGTCAGTCGATTTTTGGTATAAACAGAAATTGAATCCTAAATTTCTTATTCAGCCATTAAAAATTTTATCAATTTTACCGGTTGAGCTAACTTATAATTCATGTTATTTTTTATTTAAACCAATTCATTGCAGCTAGAAATTAAAATATATTTTTTTCACTACTTGGATAGCATGCTAGTCTAACAAAATAAAAATAACATGCTTGAACACAATTGAATAGTACTAAAAGGTCATATTCGTGCACAATAGGCATGTAGTTATATGTATTATTGCCTAATCAATAAGAGGTTTTAGACAATAAGGGGCGTTTGTTAATATTGTTCTAATAACATTGTTTGTATTTTTTGAAAATACGTGTGGGTGAAAAAGTGTGTAAAAATACGTATTATATTGTTTAAAAACTGAAAACATTTATTTAAACATATGTACCAAATGGGCCCTAAGCATTTGTGGAAGTACATATAAACAAAATCACTTGTAGTTTATATTCAGAGAAACGCATTTAACTATTGAAATTAAAATTTTCTCGACTGTTGAGTTCTGATATTGACTTTCAAGGGCATAAATCTTCTAGAGAAGTGACGCAAAATCTTTGGATAAATTTTCAAAAGCATGTATCTCTAAATATTAGGATGAAAATTTATTGAGGAATAAGATCTTTTAGATTCTTGAGGGTGGTGAAATTCTTAAAATTCTATCAATTTCACAATAAATTGATTATATTTTAATATGTAATCAGTAATTTAAATAAATACTAAAATACTAATAGTGGTTTTTTTTTTTAAGAAAAAAGTGGAGAGTATTTATTTAAAATATTAATCCGACATAATAAAACCCTATCAACTCATTTCACAAAAAATTCATAAGATTTTAACAACGTAAATTTAGTCCAAGAGTTTTAGACAGTTTTAACCAATCTTAATATATATATATATATATACACACACACACACATAATGGCTTTTAACGTTAATTATAGGATAAAAATGTTGCAGAGAAAAGGAAAAAAAAAAAAATCCTAGCTTGATCCTAACTTTACGGTGGTCATTCTATAAATATAAATGTTTATAGGGTGCAGATGGCAAGAATTAGGGTTCAAGTCTCCAGGAGTAAGTTTCATATGCATACACATTTAGATTAAATTAGAGTAAAAATTCTATATTGTATAAAAAAAAAAAAAAAAAATTCACATGACCAATATGTAATATAAACATTACTGTATTAGCGACAATTGAACCTTTATTTCTACTTTGAACTGTTGCCTTCTTTTCTATTTCTTTTTTCTTTTTTTCTTTTAAATTTTAATAGAAGCCTTTGAAAAGTCCAACTTAACCGCATGAGACAATTTTGTAATTATACCATTAATCACTAATTTATAATTTGCATCCTTAAAATTTTGGGGTGATTTTGATTTTTTTTTTTTTTTTGAGCTTGGGGTGATTTTGGTTTAATCCCCTAAAGTTTCAAAATTGAATCCACACTTAGTGTTATGTGTCGCTTGAATTTAAATTATTATATTAGTGTTTTACATTCAAGTGTTCATTTAATGCTGAGTTCCACCAAAAAAAAAAAAAAAGATCTTCTTTAATTTTGATGATGCAAAAAATTTTAGCGAGCCGCTCGTCCAAACAAGGAAATAAAGGAATGTTGGAAGACTTGCAAGAAGAAAAATTTTGATTCGAGGGTGTTGGTGTTGTATTTTCCAAAAATTCTCTAATACTTAAGTCAAAAAATCAGTTAATTCAAGTGAATAAATTATCGAAGTATAAATAGTAAATTTTTCTTATTTGCAAATTGGGTCGATTGTTGTCTTCATAATAAATGACCTATTCAATAATTGGAATATAGTTTAGTATACTAGTTGTAACAATCGCAACTTCGTCAATTTGGCACTAATTCTACCGTTACAATTCTCTTTTTTGGCACATCTAATTGTATGGTAGTTTATCTACGTGGAAGAGTTTGAGTGTAGACAATTATGACAAAAATGATAATGATTATTTATTCATCAATTCATAACTCGTATTAGAGTAGTATATTTTTAACATATAAATGTTTGGATCAATAAAATCTATATATATATATATATATATATATATATATAATAGGTGAAACAAATAGAAACTCCAATTGCAATTCTAAATTAGAATTCTAATCTATATTGTGGCACGTGTCAATGTAAATATGAAATTTGAGTCTAATTTTCTTTCATTTGTTGTAATTTTGATGTGCTTTTTTTTTCCCCACACCCTGTGTATGTTCACATCTTTTTTTCACACCCACGTATTTTCAGGTTCACCTCCCTTTTCTACACCTAAGTATTTTTAGGTTCACCTCCCTTTTCCATATCGATTTAAGCACCTTAACATACAGCTCTCCTCTTCTTCAATCAATGCTATGGAATTTCAAAAGAATCTCTCGATATCAATGATGCATGTATTTGGATATTTCTGTATTTTATATAAGAAAAGGGTCTCCAGATATTCCGATTGTACTTGTCTTTACAATTTTCATGATCCTAGTTTATGCTCTGCAAAACGAATTCCAACCATTTCTATGATTTGATTATTGCTTTCTTTCATCTGTTTCTATTGTCGTTCCTTTTTGTGTAAATTTTTTATTATTTAATTATATAATTTTGTGGTTTTCTTGTGATTGATGTTGTATGTTTATTTTCTTTCATCTGCCTATACTTTCTTTCCTTTTTTGTCAATAATTTTTATTGTTTAATTATAAAATTGTTTTGTTTTCCTATTATTGATGTTGCATGTTTTTTTTTTTCATACCACATTATCAGCACAAATCTCTATCGAAAGGAAGTTGTAATCCCATTATTCTTCAAACATTAAAGATTATTTGTGTAGTTTTTTCAATTCACTGCAAGTTTTCTTTTAAGGAATTAGTACTTATCCTATTTGTTTTTCTTTACATTTTATACTCATAATTTTAGTGATTTTTAATTGATTAATTTTTTTTTATGAAATTCACGTTATTCTATTATTATATATTGTTTGAGATGAACGTTATGAGATTCACATTTAATTGATTAAAATATTTTGCTAAAAATGGTTTGTGATAATGCAACTTAATCATAACTATATGCACTGTGTATGAATCAACCTTGAATATATATGTCTATGTAGCATTCTTTCATTAGAGTTTTGTATGATAAAAATATCTGTTAAAAAAATACATAATACTAATTTTTATTAAACATGAATAAACTAAGTCTTTTAAACATGACTAATATCATGATTAATAAATAAAACAAAAAACAAAATCAATAGTATCACTTAAATAATAAAATACAATATATTTATTTCTATTATTTTATTAAATTATATCTATTCACATGTGGTAGCATGAGTTACATACTAATTGTAGTAATAATTAGATAGGCTATAACAATAAAATCACATACTACTCATTATAAAAATTAGATTTCAATTAATTCAATCGATAAAGTTTATTATCGTCAAAACTCACTTACAAAAGACAAAAAAAAAAAAAAAAAAAAATTCATTGCACAATTGATAAAAGAGCAATCATCAAATGATAGTGTATTTATAAAAAGGAGTTCTTGAAAGAATTTTAAGGCCTATATAAAAGTGAGATTTGTGAATGAAAAAAGAAAAAAGAAAAAAAGGAAAAAACCTACTTTGACTGGTAAACGAGGCCAAGTCGAATTTGTATTTTATTTTAAAAATAAAAAATACCATACAATATATTTGTATTATTCGAAAATACATAAAAATACTGTAGACTTCATCAATAATTACACACACTTTTTTAATTTAAAGTCGTGAAGACCTCAAGTCAATTAACCAGCACGTTCCTACCAATCTCACTACAGCCCTTCTCTTCGCTTTCCTCTTTTTCTAGACTCTTCTTTTCCTCTATATCTTCCTCTCTTTCGCTCGCTCTCTCTGTGCGCAAGGCATTCATGGCATCCGATCTAGAAATTAAGGCCAAGGAAGCATACATCGACGACCACTTCGAGCTCTCCGCCGAGCTCTTCACCCAGGCCATCGAGCAAAACCCTGAAAGCGCTGAGCTCTACGCCGAACGAGCCCAAGCCAACATCAAACTCAACTACTTCACTGGTTTGTTAGCCTTCCTTTCCGACCCTTTTTGAGTTTTTCTCTTTCTTTTCTCTTTTGGGTACTGAAAAAAATTGTGGGTCTTTATTGATTTGACTGTCTCTTTTTCTTTTTTTTTTTGTTTGGTTGCTGAGAAAACACGAGGAAAAGAAAATTAAAGATGTGGGTGGGAAATAAGTGTAGGATTTTAAGTCTGTTGTGTTGAATTGTTGTGTTTTTTTTAGTATTATTGTTGTTGTTGTTGTTGTTACTGTTGTTGGGTTTTGCATACTGTCAATGTTTAAAGTCGAAAGCTTTACCGGTACTCTGGTTTGTCTGATTTTTCTCACAATTTCTTTGTACAGAGACTTAAATAATTTCGAGTATGAGCATTGGGTTTCTGTTAGTTTGACTGTTAATATGGCTGCTTGTTTGTTTGATTGGTGATAAAACTGATAAAATATAATGGGATCATGATAACATGAAGTAAGAACATGAAGTATGGGAAGGAAAGGAATATTTAGCATTTGTTTTATGACTGTTTGGTTTACAATATATATATATATTTTAATTTTAATTCTTTTTTTTTGGATTTTCATTCTTCACATGTTATAATAGTTTATAACTTTATATGGGAATGTAAGTACATTTAACAACCTCAGTGGTAATAACTTATTCTAGAATTTTTCTTGCGTGTCAAATTGTGTCTTTTTGCTTGCTTAGTAAGTGGAGGAAAAGAAATGATTTGTAGTCTTGTGTTTTATGCTCATTTGGAATTTAATTATGTTGAGATCTATTAATTATTTTCCCTGTTTTGTTTATGAGAATAGGTTGAAAAAGAGAATCATGTGGGTTCTTTTCTTGTGTTTTATGTTTTATTTGGTTTTGAAGAAAAGAATAGTTAAATTAGAAAGAAAGCAATAAGAAAGAAGATTCTGTATGATAGTTATGTTGTATTCCATGTATCCAAATACTCCAAACAGTTGATGAAGTATTGGTGTAAGTACTATTCTCCTTTTTTATTTAAAAAAAAAAAAAAAAAGAAAGGAAAAGAAAAGGGATGGGGGTGCGGTGGTGGTGTTGGTTAATGTGATGCAGATGTGTGTTTTAACTGTAAAATTCTCATGGTCTGACTATGAGTGCAATGAGATACTTTCAACGGATGATTTTGTGCAACGTTTAAACCCTAATTTTTATGCTTGGATGTTTTTAAACACACACAACAAACAATCACACAGAGCCAATGCTTGAGGATGTAGTTTCCATGATATTCAAGGCATTCTTTAAAAATTTTGTCCGTCCTTTCTTTGTTTTTATGCCTGCCATTCAACCAGATCTTGTAGATGGTATTCTAATTACATGGCCTTCTGTGTTTTCATCATTGCATTATTTTCTTTTTCTATCTGCCTCTACCTTTAGGATTCAGGATTTGCATTTCTTTGCGGTGCAATAAAGCTACTCGAGCTTGGCTCCAAAAGTGTCATTTGAACAATTCACAATGAAACATAGATGAATCAAGCTTGAGTAATGTGCTTCTCAGCTAAGCTCATTACACACATGCAGACATGAGCTCAACTCCAGATTGGCTTGATTGTAAAATTGTCAAGCTTTGGTTGAACAGACTATATTTCTACTCAGTTAGACCTTTCATTCTTGAAAAATCGAACTCCTTGAGATTGATAAACTGCTTGTTTGAGGTTGTTGGTCATTAACTTAGGTTTTTTATTCTTTGGCTTTAATTGGCTTGTCTGTCTCTCTCTTGTTGCTTTCTCCATTTTCCATATGTGTTTCTATTTTTGGGTATTTGTGATTTGTGTGCTTGCATAATGTTTTGGAAATGGGTTGTAAAGGTTGGTAGTTAATGTCTTCTTATATTTTGCAGAGGCTGTTGCTGATGCAAACAGAGCAATTGCACTGGACCCTTCATTGTCAAAAGCATACTTGCGCAAAGGGTGAGTATAATGCAGTAGACATGTAGACGGCATACATTATTGCATAGGCTTATCAATTATGCCAATTTTTTATTGCATATGTCATTTCAACTTTTTTTATTCTTATTATTATTATTATTATTTTTTTACATTTGGCATGGATCTATGTCAACAACCTTGATATTTATTTAACTACTTATCAAAAAAAAAAACAACCTTGATATTTATTTAACTGAGAAGGTAGAAAAATGAATCATACTAGTCATTTAGACTTTGTGATGTGGTTATTTGACCCATTGTAGATTTTATCTTTTCAGACTCTTTCTAGCTGTTATAGAATCTGTAAATGCTTCTATACTAAGTGTATGTTTGGATACACTTTTGTCCTCTCACGTTTGCATCTAGTGCGTTTTGTGTGGGTCCTGTGCACTGTTCACGAGATTCGTAAACTATTTTTTTTTCAAAAAAAAAAAAAAACTTTAAAATTGGGTCCCACGGCACCATTCAAACATTTAAAAATTATTTTGTTATAGTGTTTTTCAGTTTTCAGCAATAAACAGTATCCAAACACACCCTAATTATCTCCCATTGGAAATTTAACTATTATTCTCATTGGAGGATTTGTTCTTTTCAGACTCCATCTAGTTGCTACATCTTGAATCCAACTGATTATTCTATTTTTAATTTTAAGCGTTTACTTTATGGAAAAATTTTACCTAGGAAACTTCCTCCAACCCACTACACAGTGGTTAAAGAGGCTATTCACATGTACTTTTACTCACATGACTTTTTGAACGAGTCATTTGACTTGTTTAATAGTCTGTTTGGATTGAGGGAGAGGGAGGGAGAGTAGAGTAGAGTAGATTTGGCCCAAAATTAGCCTATTATCAGCCAACTCTACTCCCCTCCACTCCCCTTCCTTTCTCCCTCAATCCAAATGAGCCCTAAATAATAGACGTGGATAATCTTGTAAATCGCCACATAATGAGTTGGAGGAGATTCCTCCAAACTGGTTTGGAGTCCCACGCTAACACCACTCTCCTGCTGCACTTACATTCAATGCTTTTGCCAGCATCACCATCATTAATACTTATGCCATATCAGACAGCTTTTTATGTTGCCATTTTTACTTTCATTATAGTTTTTGTCAATAATATAGCTGCTGGCAAGGCCTTTATTGCTATTGATGTCATGTGAACCTTACCCTTACTGTTTCCACCATTTCAACCCTTTCACTACATTTCCACAGTATCACCATCATTTCCTGTCTTTGCCTGCTCATCCATTGCCACCACCATTTCTAAAACTGCCGGTGTCATTGACATTACTTTTAGGAATTTCCTGTGTATGAGGTACCTTCTATTTTATAAGACTGGATTTGTAATGTGCATACAAAATATTATAAAAAGTTGATGCTTGTGGAAACATTTTGTAGTTACATACCTTATTTTGAATTTGAATAGAATATAAAACTAAATGGTTAGGATCCAAAAAAAAGCGGGGGTATTTTTGGGAAGTAGCCCCTTTATTTGAATGTGAATAAAATATTGATGTTCCTTTTAAAAGTTGGAGCTATGAAACAAGATTATTGTGTGTTTTACAACACTTGCTGGCCTAGAAACACTTCTTTTAGTTAATCATGCTGTAAGGACTAAGGATTGAGTTTTGCCAGGTTGGAGATAGTGCATGTAGTATAATTTTTTTTATATGGGCTCTATATTTACTGTCTGTGCTTTTACACTGTGCTAAAATTTAGTGTTCAAATTAACCATGCTAAAAAGAAATGTTGAAGAGCAGAGTTGAGACCGTGTGTGGTGTACTAAATTGATTATTTATTTATTTTTTTAGATTTGTTTTGATAGTATACTAGTCTAGGTTCTTTAATGAGTTATAATTTTTATTTCCATCTAAAAGTGTCTAGGGCAGGAAAATTTTTCATTTGGTGCATATATAAGTTTATCATGCTTGGGCATCTTCACTGTGAAATATAGAGAAAATGCCTTATGAATACAGGACTTTGTTCACCCTTTATTCTGAAGGTTTATTTTGCATGCCAGTGTATCTTACCCCTCCATTCGTATCAGTCATTTGTATGGACTGCTCATGTGACTCCTATATCATGCATGATTATGCGGTTCCATTTGGTATAGCCTTTGATTACTCTACTTTGTATTTCCTTTCACAGCACTGCATGCTTCAATCTTGAGGAATATCAGACTGCCAAGGCAGCCTTGGAAACAGGTGCAGCCCTAGCACCGGGAGATCAAAGATTCACTAATTTAATCCAACAATGTGATAAGCACATTGCAGGTGCGTAATTTCCTCTTAGAACCTTATAGCTTTTAGTGATCAATGAATTTTTTCTTTTTGCACTTAGATACTTCGAATGTGTTGAATTGAAATGTGATTTTCTTTTGGGAGGGAAAGAAATATTTATGAAAATTATAACAGAAATTATACTAGGACATCTCAATGCTGCTTATGATCTTATTGGTGAATGTTGCTTGGTCATTCAGAGGAAATTGACGTTATACCAAACCAACCGTCAGAGAAAATGATCCCAACAAATGATGCATCTACAGATGTTGATGCATCTACGGATGTTGATGCATCTGCCAATGCTGATGCATCTGCAGATGCTGTTGCATCTGCAGATGCTGAGCTTGTTGATGAACTTGCCAATCAGGTGACAGTAGCTACAGCCAAGCCAAAATTTAGGTGAGTACAACTGCGTACTTTTTTTGGCCTCCATCTTGATGTATTTTTCAATATGTGGAGGGGCCAATACAATCTATTTACTTTTCATGTTTTTTAACGGACAAAATTTTCCATTCTTGGTGATTATTTACAAATTTTATTTTTTGTGTATAAGTATTAATGTTGTGTTTGTTTAATGCCTTATGTATCCATAGTAGAGGTTGGCACTGTGAATAAGACATTTATTGATAAAAAGTGCAGGCATGAATTCTACCAAAAGCCAGAGGAAGTGGTTGTGACCATTTTTGCCAAGGGCATACCGGCTAATAATGTTTCTGTTGACTTTGGTGAACAAATTGTAAGACATAGATCTGCTGTCTTATGTCTTTATTCGTCTTTCTCCTAGGTTTTACAATTGTTGAAAATTTAGGTTCAAGTTCTTGGATTGAGTGAATCTAAATTTTATTTGTTATGTGCAGCTGAGTGTTACAATTGACGTTCCTGGTGAAGATGCATATATTTTTCAACCTCGCTTATTTGGGAAGGTATTGCATGTGCCTTTTGTAAATAATACGCAATGTTTAGCATTCACACTTAATTATATTAGAATTTCATGCTACTTAACACGGATGTCAAGTGTACCTTTTGTGTTTGGTTGTCTGCAAACAGATAGCAACTTCCAAGTGCAGATATGATGTTTTGTCTACCAAAATTGAAATTCGCCTTGCAAAAGTTGAACCAATACAGTGGGCATCTCTTGAATTCAGCAAGGAAATGACAGTTCCACTAAAGTCAAATACCTTAGGTAGGTGAATATTCTTGTAATGTATACAACATATTCAATTGTGGATTGGGAGTCGGGCCACATTTGGGACAACTCCACTTTTCTCTCTTTCCCTCTCATCTTTAAACTATGAAAAATAATTAATTGCGAGAAAAAAAGTAGTCACCACACTGCTGCTTTTTTTGTGACATTTTCTCTAGACCTTACATGATGCTCTTGTTGCTCATGAACTGGGTGTCTGAGAGGCTAGAAGCAGGACCTGTTGATGGTTCTAGCAATTTGACCATCCATTTCTATATAGTGATGATACACTTTTCAAGCTGTGGCTGCTTCTTGTGATTTGTGTGATCTTCATGATTAATTTTTGTATTTGTTTCTTTGTGCGTTTAGATCCATGGGCCTGGCAGCTCACATTGCTCCTTCCAGCCCTCCTTTTCTTGGCTGAGCCTGGACACAGTTTCAGGTCCATTGGGATGCATTTACATATTGTTAAAAGCCAAGCCTAACAATTTGGATTTTGGGTGTGCTAGCTGATAGGGTTGGCTATCAGAAAAGTGTGTACCTACACCCAAATGTCGTATCTTGAATTGGACATTCTAATTGCAAAAACATCTGTCTCAGTGTTCAACCATCTTTTTTCATGTTGAGAAGTTTGATGCTGTTATTAATTTTTGCAGCTATTGGAGCTCCTAGACCTTCATATCCTTCCTCAAAATCAAAGAGGACTGATTGGGACAAGCTTGAAGCTGAAGTGAAGAAGGAGGTTTGCCTTTTAATCTATTTATTTTGCTTTTCATGTTTGTGAGTGCACTTCTTAGTCATTTGTGATTGTATTTTTCAGGAGAAAGACGAAAAGCTTGATGGTGATGCTGCTTTAAACAAATTCTTCCGGGACATATATGCAGATGCTGATGAGGACACCAGAAGGGCCATGAGAAAATCTTTTGTGAGTGTTTTTTTCACACATTCTCATTTTAATGTTTGTTGAATACTGCCTCTTTTGAAGTGCTTTAACTGACTATGATATTAAGGTTGCTATGACTGACCACCCCCCCCCCCCCCCCCCCCCCCCCAAAAAAAAAAAAGATGTTAAGGTTGCCATGTACAATTTTATAAGAATCTAGTATTTGATAAAATTTTCCCAAGTCATATTATTGCCTTCAGTATTGGATTGTAATGTGCGTTTTTTTTATCACGCAGGTTGAGTCAAATGGGACAGTTCTCTCTACGAACTGGAAAGAAGTGGGTTCAAAGAAGGTTGAGGGAAGCCCTCCTGATGGTATGGAGATGAAGAAATGGGAATACTAGGAGAAGATGCATTGTAATTTATGTTTGTGATTTTGTTCCATGGACCTTTCAGCCTTTAGTTTGTCTGAGTGCTTGGTTGTGCATTGATGTCTAGACTAATCTGGAATACAAGCAGACTCTGTCATGTCTTCCTTTTGGTGTGTATTTTATGATGAAAGCTGACATTAATATAATTCAGCTGCATGGACCTGGTTTGCTCTTAGGACTCGAGTTTCTAGCTTTGCTTAAATCTACCTTGCATTGAGCTTTAGGCGATTAGTTCCTGGTTGTGTGATCACTGGAGGTGTACAAATTGTGGCAATGCTGCCTGTTATGCCCACAAGTGGGCATAAGTGGCACCCCATGTTCGCAATTGGGCTCAACTTGCACGTGACTGCATTTAGTCCAAGTGACCAGACGGTTTAAGAAATGACCTAACTAGAATTTTTTTTAGGGTAAATTTCACTAACACCTCCTGAGGTTTGGGCTAATATTCAATTAGGTTCACGAGATTTCAAAATTGTCCACTCTAGTACCTAAGGGACAATTTTATCCTAACGGGGTTGACTTCCATTACTTATTTTTCTTTCTCCCTCTCACCTCTCTGTTTCTCTCTTTCTCTCGTTCAACCTCTCCCTCTCTTATCCGCTGTCCCTTCACAAAATTTTCAAATTTGTTCAGCCAAGTTAGGTCCTCCACACCACTCTCTACCGAGCCTAACTCCGTAGCCACGTTCTTGAAGGCGATGGTCGGCGATGGTCTCCATAGAGCGTGGGTCTACGATGGTTTATGGTTTTGGTTTGTGGTTGTGGGTTTTGTAGCGATGGTGGTGAAGTGGTGGTTGTGGTCTCAAGTAATGGATTTGTGGGCTGAGTTCGATTTGCAATAGGGGTGGTTGTGGGTTTCAATGGAGTGGTGGGTTTGCTACAAGTTTTTTGGATTTAAGTTTTATTGAAGGATTTTGGTTTTGCTGCTATGGATTTGGCTGAGTTTTGTGGCCAATGGTGGTTGTGGGTTAAGATATGGTGGTGCTGTGGTGGGTTTGTTGGGGGGGTTTTTTGGATTTGGGTTTTGTTGTTGAGATGGTGGTTATGGCAGAGGATGACAATGATTGGACGGGTGCAGAGGATGACGATGAGACCGCCTCAGGTGAAATCTATTTCATTTTTTTTTTCTTTCTTTCTCTTGCATTGGTTTTTTTTTGGATCAATTTTTATTTAGGGAGAGAGAGAGGGGTTGATATGTGGTGAGGCTTGAGAGGGTAAGGAGATGGAGGCATTGGACATTGAAGGGCCTCCACTCTCAACAAAAAAAAGTGAGGGTTTGTTGGGTTTTTTGAATTGGAGTTTGTCTTTGCTCAGTTTGCATTTTCACAAAGGGAGAGAGAGAAAGATGAGCTAACATAGGCCACCATGAAGAGAGAGAAGAGAGAAGCTAACAGAGGCTAACGGTGTTTAGGGACAAAATTGTCTTTAGGGACTAAAGTGGTCAATTTTGAAATCTTATGGACGTAGTTGGTATTAATCCAAACCTTAGGGGTAGTTAGTGGAATTTACCCTTATTTTATTAGCAAATTGTTGCTGCTCAGTCAGAAGCTTAGTACCTGTGCTGTTCGTTGTGGGTCATCGTGTTATTACTTAACGCAGCATCAAAACTGCCTGGTTCTCATGTCATTAAAGAGTTGTGAATAAGTTTATCCCCCCATTCTTTAATGAAAATTAATGTTTGATAGGGTCCCAAAAAGAGAACCGAACGTGACTCTCTCCATACTCTAATGATTGTTAACAAGACATGCAAATACTAGCCACAATTGACAATTGCTGATGTGAAATGTTTGCTCGAGTTTTCTCTCTCAGCATGCTAGTGAAGTTGCAAACCTCATTAAAAGTTCCAAACCTCATTATTTGCTGGGTACAAGCTTATCCAAACGAAGGCAAGTTCTAAAGATTGATGGAACTTTCTTCCTTCGTCAGGAGGGGCATCTCATAAGATTGTCCTATTAGATAATTTTTCTCTTTTCAGAGGTATGGTCTAATGACAGGAATGTATAATGAATTCATTAAAACAAAGGTTCAAAAAATTCTTGGACCCGCCAATTCTTCATTAAAACAAAGGTTCAAAAAATTCTTGGACCCGCCAATTCTTCAAGGTAATAGCTTCCTATATGGACTCAAAACAGCCAACGAAAAATCTATTCTATTATAAGACGGTTATATTGATTTCACATTTTTATAAGAGAGGTCTCAAGACTGTTTCACGGGATGCTTTAAAACAGAGGATGCTTTCCTTTTAGAGGGTCTAACTTCAAATTAGAGAATCATGAAACAGTCTGAGTAATTTGTTACTAAATGTGTATAATTATCAATAAAAAAACTTATTTATGATATATTTATTTGTTATCAGAAATTGAAGGTGGTCTATTGAAGTATTGAACAACTTACATAAATACCAATTTTTTTTCTTTTAATTTAAGTTATTACAATAGAAAACCTCATAACTTAAAAATTTTACAAATTTTATATCACTAGTTAATTTAATTATTAAGATGAGTAATTAAGGGAAAAAAAAAGAAAGAAAGAAATAAAGAAGAAGCAACAGTTAAACAACGCCTTAGAGAGGATCAACGAGATTAGAGCTTCTTCAATTGGATCATTCGCAGTAGCTCTTGAAATTCCAATTGGATCATTTCCATTTCTACGTCAAAAAGCTTTTGTATAAAAGGTGATTGAATTTCACCCTCTCTCTCTCTCTCTCTCTCTCTCTCTTTATATATATATATATATTGGGTATAAGATAGAATTTCTACTTTAGCTTATTTAAGTGTATATGTGTGTGAAATTCTCTCCTGGAAACTTAAACCCTAACACTTGCCTCTTACACGCCACAAACACTTATACTTGAAAAAATTGAATAATTTCTTGCTATTATCAAAATTAATTATCAACAAAAAAAAAAACTGAAAATTTTCATAATTGAAGGTATTTTTACATATTTGATGTTATTGTATTTATAATTGAAATCACTCAAAATCTATTTGACTGCTAATTGTGACGTTCTTGACAATTCCAAAGTCTTGGGCTTGCTTGCCATAAAAAAATTGAAACCTATAAAAATTATAGTGAATGGTTTTTAGTTTTTTAAGAATTCTCAAATTCAAGAAATTGATGGAGTATGGTCTTTTGTATGGAAAATAACGTGCTGAGACTTCTTCAAGCAGTTGGTTCGACTTTGAAATGATAAATTCAATTGTAGAGATTCTGATAGAGCTTGATCTTGTCTTCAATTAGGTGAAATTTCTTTGAACTAATGAATGATGAAGATGGATTTGCTTGATAATTTGGATTAACCATTGGAAGTTGTAGACTAGCTTGCTTTTTATATAATTGATCTTCCATTTCATTCATATACTGTGCATATTCGAATAAATCAATTATCAGAAATTCCTAGTTCTAGTTCAACTCAACCCCTATTGCTACATTGGAAAAGAAAAAAAAATCATTTAAGTGAGAATCAGAAAGTTGTGTTAGGTGTCCTCCATGTATATGGACATTGTTTGTTGCCAATTGCCTCACACCTTGCAACCTAATGCTTTTGACATCAGGATTCTTGATATGCCTGGAAGATATTTTTAACAATGGCTGTTTTGAACTTTGTATCAAAGTAATACAATGGCATCATGAATCCTTGTGTAGAATAATTTTTTATTATATTACCCGATTGATGCTACACATAAAACTAAATATATAAATAAAATAAGAGTTTTGAATTGTATAGCATCATTTTCTTCATGTCTAGAGTGTTCATCATCATGAACACAATGTTCATCTTTTCAATAAAAGTTTTATTATGTATCAAAAAGAAAAAAAAATTGTATAGCATCACATTGTTTTGGCAAATGTGTGTTTTGACTCTCTGCTTATGATATTTGAGGTTATCATTTGGTGTGTTTATTAAGGAAGTTGATGCTGTGCTCCTTCTATTAAAACTTTAGAAATGCATTGTGTTGCACTGTATTGTTAGCCTTGATATAGGACAAATTTTGATGTGGAAACATTCAATATATGGCATGGTCGTAAAGGCGCAAGTGATTTTAAAATTGTGATTATGAAGTAATTATGGCGTGGTTTGGATAGCTGAAAAGCAGCGCATTTTGCGGTGTTTCTTTTTTTTTTTTTTTAGCCATGATTTTTGACTTTTTTGTCATAGCACTATTCACTCAGCAAAATAATTGGTGGACATTGCACACTAGTGGGTCCTGTGCACTGTTTACAGGACCTACAAACCTCACTTTTCAATAATTTTTTCATTAAAAATAGGTCTCATGGCATTATTCACGCATTTAAAAATTATTTTATTACAGTATTTTCAATTTTCAGTTTTAAGTTTTTAGTTTTCAGCAAAATAAGTTGTATCTAAACCGACTCGTGTTAATAATATACTTGATAAACTTAGTTGCTTTCAAGAGAACAACGGATTTTCAAACTCATAATTGAGAACAGGCACACAATTCAAGTGTGAAATGAGTGACTAATTTAGAGAAGGGTGTGGCTTGTGTCCAGTGAAAGTTTTCACTGGACACGTTGGATGGTGGACACGTGTCCAAGGACACAAGCCTTACCCTTTAAAGAATCAATAGGGTTGTTGGTTTCCCTCAAGAGTTGAGAAGCAAAAACTAGGACCTATGAACTACGTTCTTTGCTGGTTATCTATTATGTGAGCCGATACGATTGACTATCAGGAAAAGTGTGTACCTACAACCAAATTGTGGTACCTTGAATTGAACATTGTAATTGCAAAAATATGTCGATATTCGATCATCTTTTTCACGTTGATAAAGATAATATATAAAAATATAATGTTATTTTATTATATAACGTGATTTGAATAATTTGGTATTTATTAATACTGTATTTTTTATTTTTACTTTTTATTTTTCTTCTTGTATTAGTTTCTATAAATTTCTTATTATTTTCTCTTTCATTCTCTCTTGAAAAAGTGGTTATTCTCTTTCTCTTTTGTTAAGGACATATTTTATGTAGTTGGCTAATCCTTTGACAAAACGCACTTTATTTGTATTTGGGTAAATCTAGGATGTGTTTAATACTTCAAAGAACATGTTGTTCAAGTCTAGTATTAAAGCCATGAAGATTGGACCAAGAAACAAGTGAAGAAAAAGTGTGTACTAAAGCTGGACACCTGCGGACACCTGCTGGACATCTGCGGATAGCTTCTCGACAGATAGCTATCTATCGAGGTATCTATCGAGGTTTAATGAGGCTTGACACCTGCTATCTATCGAGGTATCTATCGAGGTTACGGAAATCAGAATTTTCAGATTTGATTTTTGGGCCAGGCTTTTGTATTTGTGTAGGGTTTTTTTTTCTCACAACCCTAGGCATATATAAGGCTTATTTTTAAGGCTGTCACACAAGAGAATACAAGGAGAACATGTGTAAAAGGCGACTGAAGCCTTATTTTCTCTGAAAGAAGCTACTGCGTCTTTTGCGCCTTAGGGTTATGTAACCAAGTGTGTCTTGATCTTCATTGTTGATGGAGTGAAGAACTTTGCAGCCAACATTCTTCTTCCTTAAGTTTGTGAGTGAGTCACGTATTGGGATCCGTGCATCAAAGGGTGTCATTCATTTATTGAAGAGTTCAGAGGTTCTGAAGCAGCAGAAGGTTTCTACTGTGAGTTTATCTACGGGGATTGTAGAGTCTAGGGACAAAGGTTTTGTACTAGATCTGAAACTTCTCTTTACTATAGTGAATTGCTTTTCGGGAAGGTTTCCTCCCAAGTTTTTTACTATGAAACTGGTTGGTTTCATTGGTTTTCCTGGGTCATCATATCTTGTCTTATTTATTTTTTCTGCAGCTCCTAGTTTTGACATGATATTGATGTTTGTTTGTTTTAATAAGTTTTATGCATAATAAATCTAATTAATAACTTGGGTTTAAAACTTATTAATTCTATCAACCGGGGTCTAAATTTCCCAACAAGTGGTATCAGAGCGGGTACACTTTGATTGGATTAATTTCTTGAGTGTGATCCTTGACCCCTGTTGTCATGGAAACTCTTGATTGTTTTGATTTGCATGATCTTGTGTTGAATGATGATGATGATATTCATGATGCCTATTGCAAGCTTTATAATTTTTGTATGAAATCTCTTGAATGTTCTACAAAATTAAAAGCTAAATTTAAAAAGGTCAAGCTTGGAAAAGATGATTTGATTGCAAAATTGGATGAAGCCACTAATTTGAATGAGAATTTTAAAAATCAAATTTCATCTCAAGTGGACAAAATTAAGAGTTTGGAAGAGCAACTAGTTGAATTTAAAACTGAAGTTGAAAAATTAACTAGTGCCAAACTTGTTGTTGAGCTTAACTCAAAAGAAAAAGATTTTTATATTCCCTCATTCAAAAGGAATAATGAAAAGTTAAAAGCTAATATTGCTAGGATAGACAAAGGTAAACAATCTGATGTTAACGCTGAAGTTTCTAAACCTATGTTTAAAACTCCTCCTAGGTTGAATAAAAATTCTGAATTTGTCCCTACTTGTCATCATTGTCATATTGTTGGTCATATTAGGCTAAATTGTCCTAAGTTGAGGTCTTTGTCTATCTCTAAGGTTGGAGCTCCTTCTAGGAAGCCGAGTAGTTCCAAAACTGCTCATGTTTGTCACCATTGTGGTGTTTCTGTACACATTTGTCCTAATTGCTTTAAGTTGTATCCTCATAAGTAATTGTCTAAATGGTCATAGGTTTCCTCTCAAGGGCCTACACTTTTGTTTGGAGAGTTATTAAAAGTCTTGAGCTTTTTAACTCAATTTTAGGAGAATTTTAATTCTTCTATGTCTTGAGTAGTCATACTAGGACACGTGCCTTTTCATCTTCACGGCTAAAGACTCGTGCTGTCTGGGTGAGAAAGGAGCCTAAGACTTAATTTTCTTTTCTGTTTGTCCTCTGCTTTAATTCTTTCTATCTTAAGTAGGACTCTCTGTGCTTGATTTCTTTTCTGCTTTTGAAATCATGCTATTATGCATCTGCATCCTTCTATCATGTTTTCATGCATATGCATCTTTCTTTCATGCATTCATGTTGTTTGTCTGTTTTTGTTTGGTTGTTTAATTTTTATTTTGTTTTATTTTCAAAATAAAAAAAAATAAAAAAAATTGAAAAATTCAAAAACAATGTGTGTTTGTGTACATTGGTTCTTGTGAACCTTAAAATGGCCATTGAAACAGAGTTTTCTAAACTTTGTATTACCTGTAACTTAGATGAGCATTTTTATGCACAACTAAGCAAGTGAGCTTTGTAGCTCTTTGTTTGTGATGAGTAAGGTTAAGTGATCTCTTGTACTTAACACTCGTATCACTCTTTTTGATGAGTAGGACTAGAAAATCCTAAGAGAAAGGTATAAATAACTATCTCACCACCGTTACTCGCCAATCATGATATGACATCTGTATGTTTCGGCATAGCAAAAGTGTAATGTCAATGACATCCGTATGCTTCAGCATAGCAAAAGTGCAATGTCAAAAGCTTAACATAATTGGATATTTCTTTTCTCTCTCTTGTATGCCTATGCATGATATACTTAATAAAAGAAAATATGCAAAGAAATAAAAGCAAAAAGAATAAAATGCTTTAAAACATGGTTGCAAGCGTGTTTTCTAGGAGATGTGGGAGTTATAGGATGTACCTTGAAGATGATAGTCCCCATCAAACAGTTATGATTGTGTGTGAATTAAAGTGATTTTCTCATATTTCAAATCGTCATAACTTTGAGACACTTATGCAATCTTGCAATGTTTTTCACACATAACACGCAATATTCTTTGCTATTCTTGATACATGTACAAGTACAATGTGATTTGGCCATCACAAGGTTTACATGCGTTGATGTATGCTCACTAAACTGTCTTAACTTGTTTTTAAAATAAAAATTGGTTAGATTTGTTTAGTGTGTGTATGTGTGTTTTGGATCAAAATGTATGATTTCTTGTTGAGAGATGATTTTGAGAGCTTAATGTGTTGCTTGGATCATTGGTTGAGTTGCATGCGTAATTGCATTCACATCTATATTTTTCTCTTCTTGAAAAATTGTTTTTAAAGCATCTTGACACCTCCTCGACACCTCTCGATACTTGGCTATTTGTCGAGATCTTCAGTTGATTTTTTATCACAATCTCGACACCTCTCGATAGCTAGGTGGATCGATCGAGGAAGTTTCTGTCTGCTCGATAGATCCTTGACACCTTCTCGATCCATCGAGATTGTCTCGATAGCTTCTCGACACCTCTAGATCGATCGAGATGTCCTTGCATGCATTTCATCTTTCTTTGTTTTGCATGTTTCTCTTATCTTGTCATCCATAGCGTCTTGTTTCATTACATTCATGCATTTTTATGGATTTTTTATGCCACCTTGATCATCCTTGATCATCTTTATGTTTCTCGAGTAAAGTTTTATAACTTCTCATACCCTCTGTCAATCGTGACAAAAAGGGGGAGAAATTGGAGAATTTGTGGTTTCTTTCTTTAAGATTCTACAAGTTAGGGGGAGAAATACATGCCCTTGTAAGGGGGGAGTTGTGTTTAATCTTGTGAGGGGGAGTGTTTACATACAACATGGTATTTATCAAGTGGTAGGATAAATATGATGATGTATGTTTTCTTCACCTATCTCTACATCTGTTGTTTCTTTTCTATCTTTATACACATGTTTCCTTATTTGTATGCAATCTATTATTTCTGTTTCACACAAAGATGCCTTGATATATGTTTTGTTTAAAGTGTTTCAAAAATACAGGTTGTCAAAGTCTTTCATGCCATGAACTCTTCTTGCAAAGTTTTTCAAGAGTTTGTGTTAGGATAGACTTTATTGTATTCAACAAGTGAGTATGAGTTGAGTGATTTATGACATCTCATATGTTCATTTGTTTGTTGTGGTTTTGTCACGAATTGCCAAAGAGAGAGATTGTTAAGGACATATTTTATGTAGTTGGCTAATACTTTGACAAAACGCACTTTACTTGTATTTGGGTAGATCTAGGATGTGTTTAATACTTCAAAGAATATGTTGTTCAAGTCTAGTATTAAAGCCATGAAGATTGGACCAAGAAACAAGTGAAGAAAAAGTGTGTACTAAAGCTGGATACCTGCGGACACCTGCTGGACACCTGCGGATAGCTTCTCGACAGACAGCTATCTATCGAGGTATCTATCGAGGTTTAATGAGGCTCGACACCTGCTATCTATCGAGGTATCTATCGAGTTTACGGAAATCAGAATTTTCAGATCTGATTTTTGGGCCAGGCTTTTGTATTTGTGTAGGGTTTCTTTTCTCACAACCCTAGGCATATATAAGACTTATTTTTGAGGCCGTCACACAAGAGAATACAAGGAGAACATATGCAAAAGGTGACCGAAGCCTTATTCTCTCTAAAAGGAGCTACTGCGTCTTTTGCGCCTTAGGGTTATGTAACCAAGTGTTTCTTGATCTTCATTATTGATGGAGTGAAGAACTTTGCAGCCAACATTCTTCTTTCTCAAGTTGGTGAGTGAGTCACGTACTGGGATTCGTGTAAAGGAGTTAGTCACGTACTGGGATCCGTGCATCAAAGGGTGGCGTTCATATATTGAAGAGTTCAGAGGTTTTGAATCAGTAGAATGTTTCTGCTGTGAGTTTATCTACGTGGATTGTAGAGTCTAGGGACAAAAGTTTTGTACTAGATCTGAAACTTCTCTTTACTATAGTAAATTGCTTTTCGAGAAGGTTTTCCCCCAGGATTTTTACTATGAAATTGGTTGGTTTCATTGGTTTTCCTGGGTCATCATATCTTGTCTTATTTATTTTTTCTGCTGCTCCTAGTTTTGACATGATATTGATGTTTGTTTGTTTGTTTTAACAAGTTTTATGCATAATAAATCTAATTAATAACTTGGGTTTAAAACTTGTTAATTCTATCAACCGGGGTCTAAATTTCCCAACATCTTTATTTTTATTTTTTCTTGCAACTCTTTTTTATATTGATGTATCATTGTGATTTTTAGAACTTTATTTTGGGTTCATACGTTTTGGTATTGTATGTTTTTAGTTTTCTATCACAAGTAGTCTTCTCTCTCCAATAAAATTTAGAGAATAAATTATACATATTAAGTATAAGTTTGATATGTGTTTTGATTATCATGATAATCTCTTTTAATAGAACAAATAATTTATTTAAATAAAAAATTATACACAAATACTAACATACATACATATATGTATATATTTATTTATTTTGCTTAAATGTATAATCAATCTCATGCAATTCGTTTAAAAATAACGATTGTCTTAAAGATTACATTTGTATATTCATAGCCTTTATGTTTAAACTTTCACTTAAATTTAGTCATACCAAAGTGAACTGAAATGCTACATTAATGTGGCTCAACAAAAACGTAGCAACAATAAATGTTATACTTAAGATTGTAGATATTATGAGTTTGAGATTTATATATATTTTTAGTAGATTTGGTGCTTTCAACCTAAACATGTTTTTTCCCATTATGTAAGTGTGCAAAAATAGATCGAAGTAGACCAAAATGAACCAAAGTGATCTGGATGGACCGAATGAAACAAATGAAACAAAGTGGACCAAATGGACAGAATAGGACCAAATAGGAACAAGGTGGACCGAATAGACCAAAGTGGGCTGAATAGAACCAAAGCAGACAAAATGGGCCAAATAGAACCAAAATGGACCCAATGGCCTGAATTGAAGTGAAGTGGATTGAAGTGGATAGAATTCATCGAATACAATCAATGTGGATAGAATAGGACCAATGTGGATCAAATAGAACAAAAGAAAACTAAAGTAGACATAATGGACCAAATTGGATAGAATAGACTGAATAGGACCAAAGAGAATAGACAAATAGGACTAAATTGGGTAGACACGGACCAATGTGGACCTAATAGAGCCAATGTGGACTGAATTGGATTGAGTAAGACTGAATGGACCGAATAGGACCAAATTGGACCAAAGAGGGTAAAATGGACCGAATAGAACCAATGTGGATTGAATAAGAGCATTCTTATCAAAGGTGCTAAAATTGCTAAATGCTATTTTTTAGTATTTTTAGCACCTCAAATGATAAAGCACAACTACATCAAATATGCTAAATTGTAAAATTTTTAGCATTAAGCTATAGTGCAATTTCATCTTTGACACCCTACTGTAGTTGGATTGTTAAAAAAAATTGTTTCTTATTCACCCCCAACGGCTCTTTCTTTCTCTTTCCTCTCTCACTTCTTTCTTCTCTCTTTTCTCTTTGTGGTTTGGCGATGATTGTGGTCCGTCGATGGTTGTGGTCCGGTGATTGTGGGCCGTTGTGGGTTGTGGTCTGATGGTCATGGATCATGGATCCGATGACTGTGGTTTTGATTTTGGGTTGTGGGTCATGGTTTGATGGTCCAATGGTTGTGGGTGGCGATGACGATGGTTCGATGGTCCGATGGTCGTGGGTGGTGGCGACGATGGTCCAATGTTTGTGGTTTTGGTTCACCGATCTATTGTGGGTTTTGGTCACCGATCTACTGGGTTTTGGTTTGGTGTGATGGTTCAGCGTGATAGGTTCTTGTGGCTTTTGTGGAGGTTTGTTGTGGTGGGTTTGATGTTGTGGATTGAGCAATAGATCGGCGGCGGAGGGTTACCGTGGTGGGTTTGCTATTGTTGTTGTAAATTTTCGTTGTGGGTTAGATTCATGGTGGTGGTGCAGGGTTGCCATGGTGGTGGGGGTGGGCGATTGATGGTGGTGGTTGATTGGCTATTGTGGTTGTGATTTTGGAGTTTTGTGGTTTTCTTTTGTGTGTGTGTGTGTGTGTTTTGCTTGGTGGTTTAATTGGAAATGGTGGAATTGCTCTGTGTGTGAGTGTGTGTTTTTGCTTGGTGGGTTTGCTTTGTGTATGTGTTTTTTGTTGGTGGGTTTGCTGGTGGCTGTGATGGGTTGAGAAAGAGAGAGACAGAAGAGAGAGAGATAGGGAGAGAGAGGAAAAAAATGAATAAAAAAATAATAAAGAAAGAATATTTAAATGAAGTGTTAAAAAAATAGAAGTTTTGATGTAAGGGATATTGTAAAGTGATGTATTATATGTTATAATGTTGGTTTTTGAGATGTTAAATGCTAAATTTTCTACAACCTTTGATGGGAATGCTCTAAGATTTTTGAATATTTATCATTTTTTGGGCTCATATTTCTAATTGCTAATGTCTATTTTAATATTTTATTTATATTTTTTAACTCAAAACTAAAGATTTAAGCCCGAATATAATAAAATTTCATACTTTTCAACCCAAAAATTAAGAAAAAAAAGAAAAAAAATTTTGAACTAAATCTGAAAAAAAAAAAAAAAAACCTACCAAAAAAAAATCAATTTAAAGCTCAATTAGTCTAAAATGGATTGAAGGAGGACCGAAATTGATTGAGTGGATCGAATTGGATTGAGTAGACCCAATTGAACCGAATGAGACCGAAGTAGACCCAATTGGACCGAATATAAATTGTTTAATTTTTAGGGAGAAAAATATCTTAAAAAAATTTTAGAGAAAAAAATTATACACTATATTACAATACAAAATAATTATTTATTTTCACGTATTGCGTGGGTCTGCGATTATTGTTTGTAAATTGCGTGTACACTTGTGGGTTCTAGTTAATTCAACTAGTAAGGTCTCTATCCCCCTTCCCCTATGTGTGTGTGTGTGTGTGTGTGTGTGTTTCTCAAAAAAACTAGTAAGGTCTCTTGTTGTTGAATGAGAGATCTATGGGTTCAAACCCGTATATACAAAAACAAATTGGTATCTTGGCTTGATAATAGAAAATAATTATCATAGAATGGACACTACAAGTTAAAATTCTATTATATCGACAATTTTTTTTTGGGCAAGTGCACTACCTATTCATTTGTGATTTTACTTTTTAGGAGAAAGGAGAAAAGCTTGATGGTGATGCAGCATTAAACAAATTCTTTCAGTACATATATGCGGATGCTGATGATGACACTAGAAAAGTCATGAGAAATCTTTTGTAAGATTTTAATTCAGTCTCATGTTTAATTTTCAATGAATGCACCCTATATTTTTTAAAAATTTCTTTACTTGATGAAGATATTAAAGGTACTATGCAAAATTTTAAAAGAATTTTCTATTTGGTAAATTTTTTTCCCAAGTCATATTGGCTTCTGTACTACATTGTAATGTATATTTTTATATTACACAGGTTGAGTCAAATGGGACAATGATTTCTACGAACTGGAAAGAAGTGGGTTCAAAGAAGGTGGAGGAGCCCTCCATGATGGTATGGAGATGAAGAAATGGGAATAAAAAGGAGTCTTATTACCATTAGATACACATTGTAATATAGGGTGTGCGATTTTGCTCCATGAGCCTTTCTAGTCATTCCCCTTTCAAGCTTTAATTGGACTGGTTTCTTTTGTTAATGCCATTTTGGTTGGTCATGTATTTTATGCTTTGAAAACTGACACTTTATAATTATGGTGTTTGGAACCATTTTTCTCTTATAGAATCTTGAATTTCTAGTTTTGCCCACCTTGCTGCTTAGACCCATTAGTTCCTGGCTGTGTGATTACTGGAGGTCTACACATATGGTGGCAATGCTGACTGTTATATGCTCACACCATGAATCGTGAAAAAAAAATTGTGAGTTTATGTGAAAGTAATGAGCCGTTAGTAATGTATGTAAGATAGTTGTGGCATTTGACTAAAATTTTTCTCTTTGTATATACTATATTCATATTATGTACAATAGTATAAAATAGTACTATAAAAACAATTCAATACACAAATTTAGTACTTTACAACTTTCTGTGTATTATTTGAAGAACAATAATGGGAAGTTGAAGTTTTAACATTAGGACCAAAAAAAAAAAAAAATACAGAATTTTCTTACTTGTTATAATTTTTTTTTTTAAAAGAATGAATCACTTATAAACCTAGATATTCAAATTAATTGCAACCTATTAAGCATAATGATCGACATAAAGAATTACAAATAGGTTGAAGATTATTAAAAATTAGCAAACATTTATTAGATGCATAAAGAATTAACATAATAAAATAAACCCATCAAACATTATGTTATTTTCTTCATATGATGTATCATATATTTTATTATTTTAATAATAATTTATTGGGTAAACTACATATTGGTCCTTGACCTTTACACTACAGGTCAATATAGTTCCTAATCTTTCAAATGTGTCAATTTGGTCCCTAACTTTTTGATATTGAGTCAAAATAGTCTCTGACATTAAGTGATGAATGAAAATACTGACATGGCTAACGGTTAAAACATAAAAAATTAGTTTATTGCAACATTAACTACCACCTATACTAACATGTTAACATAACATTAAATTATTATTATTTTTTTAAACAATCAGATTAGTGATTAACAGAGCACATGAGGAAAAATTTGGGATCAACAAGTTGATTTCTCCATTTATATAAATTCACATCTTTTAGCCACACTTGTTTTGTACATGTAGCTAGCCTCACATCTCAACCTACATACAAATAGAAACCCATGGAGGTTCCTATCTTCTTATTTTTTGAATTGTTATTGTTGCACTAATTTATGGATAGCTTAACTGTTACAGTAAAAACCACCATCATCACAGACTAATTAGCTCTTCTTGCTCTTATTAAAGCCCATATTACTGATGAACCTTACAAAACCTTGGCAAGTAGTTGGTCTACCTGTACCTTTGATGGCAACTAGATTGGGATCTCTTGAGGTGCCAAACACCTTAGAGTCACTACCTTGAACCTTTCTCACATGGGTCTTACATGAACCATTGCTCCACAAGTAGGAAACCATCATTCCTCCTTCATTTATTCTTCACAAACAGCAATTTTCATGGCTCTCTAACCAATGAGTTGGCTTATTTGGGCCAGTTGGAAGTTGTCTACCTTGGATTGAACTCATTTTCTAGAGTTTTAACATCATGGCCTGGGTCCTTACCTAAAATCCCTAATGAATTGTTCTACAGTTGAGAGTTAGGGACTTTGATCCCAAAATGTTCTTCACGTGTTGTGTTACTCACTTATCTGATTGTTTTTTTATAAAAAAAAAAAAAAAAAAAAAAAGGTTGTGTTGACATGTTAGTACAGGTGGCAGTAATTATTATTATTATTATTATTATTATTATTATTATTATTATTTTTTTTTTGCATTTAGCTTTGTCAGCATTTCCATCCATTACTTTGCAGAGATTATTTTGACATAATATCAAAAGATTAGGGATTAAATTGACACATTTGAAAGGTTAGAGACTAAATTGACATGTAGTGTAAAGGTTAGGGATTAAATATATAGTTTACCCAAAAAATAATTATCAGAGCCCAATGATTTTTTAATTGTTAAATGATAGTATTTTTTTTTTAAATTTTTAAATGCATTTCTAAATAAGTTATTTTATAAACAACATATTTTTTAAGGGTCCGGTTAATAGATAGTCAGATACCCTCATGAGATGTGTTAGTGACTTAGTGGGCTATTTTAGGAATATGGGTTTAGGTTAATTACTTTTTTTTTTTCTTATAAGCTTTTTTAAAAAGGTCCACTAGCAAATGTCGATGGTATCTGCTAACTTTTCTATTATTTTAGAAGAAATTTTATCTTCAGATTAGTTTGGAGATAAACTCTTCGAACTTCTCATATATCTTTTTTTTTTTTTTTTTTGTAAATTTTGAAAATATAACTGTTAAATTTCATGTTCTATATGTTTTTAACATGCATATCAAATTTAGTTCAAATAAGATATTATTTACTATTTGATCAATAAATTTATTTTTTATACACAATTTTAGATAATAAAAACTTGAAATTTTAACATTTCTTTGATGATATACCAATTGATTTTTGATCTTCTTGAAATTTTGCAAGCATGAAGAATATATTAAGAATATGTAATAACCGTTAGATTGTCAAAATTCCTACTCAATATAAAAATATATTAAAAATTTGTAAAGTTTAGAGAGAAACTCTATTTGTTCTTTTATAAACAATGGGACAATTATTATAATTTTAAACAAACATAGATAAACAAAAAAGGAGAAGGCATAAAGATGACTAGACGGTAGACATTAAAAAATGCTCCAATTATTATTTTTTTTTATGAAAGAAAATGTTCCAATCGATAGTGGCAGTTGGACACCATTTATGATTTTTACTTAATTCTTATCACAAGTTACAATATAAGTCATGTTAAACTATATATTTGGTCCTTATCAGTTACACTATATTTCAATTTAGTCTCTTACATTTTAATTGTGCTAATTTGGTCTTTAACTTTTTAGTGTCGTGTCAATTTAGTCTCTATCATTATCTTTTGGATGGAAATTGCTGACGTGACAAATGGTAAAAAAAAAAAAAAGCTTATTGCCACATTGACTGCCACCTGGACTAACATGTCAGCATAATCTTAGATTAATTTTTCTTTTACATATGTGTGTGTGTGTGTGTGTGTGTGTGTGTGTGAGTAATTTTTGGGATCAAAATCCCTCACTCGCAAATAAAATTGTTAGACACATTTGGGATTGAAATCCCCTAGTCCCACTGAGAGCACAAAGAGGTAGATAGTCTCGACACTAATAGTGACCCATTTAGTCTACAACAGGCTAGCGGCGAACTTAGCATCGCCGAGGAGAAGATTGAGAGGTGGTGATCGATGAGTTTTGAGAAGATTTTGTAAAATCTCAGATGGTGGGTGCAGACTTCTTTTGTAGTGAGTAAAGCTCGTCAATAGTTTTGAGTCTTGACAGGAGGCGAATTGTCATCGACTCGTCGTTCCAAACATAATATATTTATGTTATTCTTGTTAAGATATTTAACTAAATATCTTGACAAAATAGTAACATAAGCTAGCATGAATCAAACTTATCCACTAGAGGTGTTAAGTTAGTTTCTGTATTTATATTTTTTTCAATTTGATTTCTATTAGGTCTTTTGCTTAGGAGTGTAGTGGGCAACTAAGTCTTTGTTTTATCTTTCAGTCATTGTGGAGTCCTTTTGATTTTTATCTAGAGATTAGAAAAAATTTTGGCTGTCAAAAATGGTGAAGCTCTGTTCTGGTTCAGGGTCAAAGAAACGAAAAGCCCAACAAAAAAAGACTTAAGTTAGAGAGAGAGGTTTCACCAAAGATCGTGAGCTTGAAACGAAAATGGTGGAAGAAAAGAAAAATGCTATTGGTATCAGTGATGGCTCTAGGAATTTTTTTAGGGTGTTCTTCAACAAGTATAAATTACACAATCTAATAGAAAGAAAAATTTGTATATTGACAACAACAACAATAAAAAAAAAACACGCGAATACATAAAGTTTATAATTGCCTTTTACATCGTTTTCATATCAAATAGTTGTCCATAATTCTAGCAAAAGAATAAACAATAAATTATAAGTTCATTTAAAATATTAATAAAATTATTAATTATTGTTGTTTAGTTGTTTCATTAATTTGTTTGTCTTTTATAAACTATAATTTGTTATATTGTTGTTTCATTAATTATAAAATTATTAATTATGTTTAGCCTAACATAACTTAATTTGTTTGTCTTTTATAATATATTGGTTAATTAAGTTATTAAGTATTAATTATTAGTTGCTTCCTCCAATTAAAATTTTATTATTTATTTTTTTACTCACCAATATTAATAGTAACAATCTGTTACTTAAAATTTATTGTGAAAATATTGTGGTAACATTTATCAATTGTGATTTTTTTTTTATTATTTGTCCTTTATTCCTTGTATCCTTATTCCTTACGTTTCATTTTTTTTTTTTCTTTATTTTTTTTTTATTTGTCCTTTCTTTCCTTGCATCCTTATTCCTTATGTTTTTTTTTCCTTGTTTTTTCTCCTCCACACACGTATCCCCATCCCCACTCCTCTCATCTTGTTTTTATTTTTCTAGAACTCTTCCTCCACCCAATGTGTCCTCTCTGCTTTTATTTTTCTTTCTTCATCTCTAGCTCTCTCTCTCTCATTCTCCCTCTCTCACACTCTTACCCCATCACACACACATTACTGGCGGAGAACAAAGCCAGAATTTAAAGCTATGATGTTAAAGATGGCAATGGTAAAATTTAAAGCTTGCTTCGCCTAAGAGAAATGTGAACAGGAAAGCACTGTAGCAATTCTTTAAAAAAAAAAAAAAAGAGATGGACAAGCTGTTGGAGTGGGATTTTAGGGTGTTTTATCTCTAAAATTGGCTTTAAAGAAGCCATTAGAGATGCTCTTAGGTTAGGTTGTAATCGCTTATATTTTGGTTTTTTATTTTTATTTATTTTTTTTTGAGAATCCGTGGGTTTGCTTTACCTTTTTTTTTTTTTTTTTTTTTTTTTTTTTTTTTTTTTCTTTTTCTTTAGATTGGATTTGTAATCTGTTGTTTACGATTGATGTTGGGCGTTTTTTCCCTGGTCAGCTTGATGTTAAAATTGATTTATTTATTTCTTTTAGATTTTAGTTCAAAAAAATTTTTGGGCTTTTTTTTTGGCTTGAAAGTAGAACAAATAATTATTATTTTTTATTTGAGGGTGTTCCTTATATTGGTTGAGGGTGTTGGGAAATTTAGACCCCGGTTGATAGAATTAAAAAGTTTTAAACCCAATTTGTTAATTAGATTTATTATGAATAAAACTTGTTAAAACAAAAAAACATCAATATCATGTCAAAATCATATGTAGCAAAAAAGTAAATAAGACAAGATATGATGACCTAGGAAAACCAATAAAACAAACTAGTTTCACAATAAAAAACATGGGGGGAAATCTTTCCGAAAAGCAATCCACTATAGTAAAGAGAAATTTCAGATCTAGTACAAAATCTTTGTCCCTAGATTCTACAATTCCTGTAGATGAACTTACAACAGTACAGCAGAAACCTTCTACCGCTTCAGAACCTCTGAACTCTTCAATATATGAACACCACCCTTTTGATGCACGGATCCCAGTACGTGACTAACTCCTTTGCATGTGTTCCCCTTGTATTCTCTTATGTGACAGTCTCTAAAATAAACCTTATATATGTCTACAGTTGTGAGAAAAGAACCCTACACGAATACATAAGAATGAGCCGAAAATTAGATTTGAAAATTTTGATTTCCGTAACCTCGATAGATAGTATTTGTCCAGCCTCATTAAACCTTGATAGATAGCTATCTGTCGAGCAGTTGTCGAGCTTTAATGAATCAGCACTTCTTCACTTGTTTCTTAGACAGATTTGCATGACTTCAATACTAGATTTGAACTCTTATTTTTTGAAGTATTAAACACCTCCTAGATCTACCCAAATACAAGTAAAGTGCATTTTTTAAAAGGATTAGCTAATTACATAAAATGTTGACATATGTTCCTAACAACCAATCACATATGTCCTAACAATCTTCCCCTTTGGAAATCTGTGGCAAAACTACAACAAACAAATGAACATATGAGAAAAGTCATAAATCACTCAACTCATACTCACTTGTTGAATACAACAAAATCTATCCTAACATAAATTCTTGAAAAACTTTGCAAAAAAAGAGTTCATGGCAAGAAGACTTTGACAACCTGTATTTCTGAAATACTTAAAAAAAACTCATCAAGACATCTTTGTGTAAAACAGAAATAATAGATTACATACAAATTATAAGAAACATGTGTATAAAGAGAGAAAAGAAACAACACATGTAAGGGTAGTTGAAGAAAACATACGTCATATATATATATCAAAGATAAGCACAATGTATATAAACATGATCACAAAACCTAAGGTATAAGAAGAAGAAGCTAAAAGAAGCTCCTGTAACAACAAGGAGGTAAACACTCCCCCTAACAAGATGAAACACATCCCCTCCTTACAAGGGCATGTATTTTTTTCCCTAACATGTAGAATCTTAAAAGGACACCACAATTTCTCCAATTTCTCCCCCTTTTTGTCATGATTGACAAAGGGTACATGAAGCTATAAACCCTCACTCGAGAAACATAAAGATGATCAGAAATGATCAAGGGGGCACAAAGAATCCATAAAAATGCATGAATGTAATGAAACAAGATGTTATGGATAACAAGATCAATGAAATATGCAAAACATGTGAAAAAAAATGCATGTAAGAGAATCTCGATCAATCGAGAGGTGTTGAGAAACTATCGAGACAACCTCGATGGATCGAGAAGGTGTCAAGGATCTAGTGAGCAGACAGAAAAATTCTCGATGGATCGAGAAGCTATCGAGATTGTGATAAGAAAAAGCTGAAGAGCTTGATAGATAGCCTAGATGTCAAGGAGCTGTTGAGATTGCTTAAAAACATTTTTCAAAGAGGAGAAATACACAGATGTGAATGCAATCAAGCATGCTACTTAACCAAAGATCCAGACAACATTTGAAGCTCTCAAAAACATCTCTCAACAAGAAAAAAATGTCATGCATTTAGATCCAAAACACACACACACACACACACACACACACTAAAAAATTCTAATCAATTTTATATTTCAAAAATGAGTCATGATAGTTTAGTGAGCATACATTAACGCATGTAAATTTTGTAATGGCCAAATCACATTGTACCTGCACATGTATCAAAAATAGTAAAGAATTTTGCGTGTTGTGTGTGAAAACATCGCAAGATTGCATAAGTGTCTCTATGTTATGACGATTTGAGATATGAGAAAATCACTTTAACTCACACACAATCATAGTTGTTTGATGGAGACTATCACCTTTGAGGTACATTCTATAACTCCCACATCTTCTAGAATACACGCTTGCAATCATATTTTAAAACATTTTATTCTTTTTGCTTTTATTTTCTTTGCATATTTTTCTTTTTATTAAGCATACCATGCGTGAGTATATAAAAGAGAGAAAAGAAATACCAAAATATGTTAAGCTTTTTGACTTTGCACTTTTGCTATGCTAAAGCATACAAATGTCATTGAAATTGCACTTTTGCTATGCCAAAGCATACAGATATCATGTCATGATTGGCTGGTAACAGTGGTGAGATGGTTATTTATGCCTTTCTCTTAGGATTTTCTAGTCCTTCCTGTAAAAAAGAGTGATACAAGTGTTAAGTACAAGAGATCACTTAACCTTGCTCATCACAAACAAAGAGCCACAAAACTCACTTGCTTAGTTGTGCATAGAGATGCTTATCTAAGCTACAAGTGATACAAAGTTTAGGGAATTTTGTTTCAATGGCCATTTTAAGGTTCACAAGAACCAATGTACACAAACACACACTATTTTTTGTATTTTTTTTCTGATTTTTTATTTTTATTTTGAAAATAAAATAAAATAAAATAAAATAAAAACTAAACAACCAAACAAAAATAGACAAACAACATGAAAGCATGAAAGAAAGATGCAAATGCATGAAGACATGATAAAAATGTGCAGATGCATGAAAGCATGATTCCAAAAGCAGATAAAAAAACAAGCAAAGAGAATCCTACTATAAATAGAAAGAATTAAAGCAGATGACAAACATAAAAGATAATTAAGTTTTAGCCTCCTTTCTCACTCCACACAGCATAAGTCTTTGGTCGTGAATATGAAAAGGCACGTGTCCAAGTATGTCTACTAAAGGACATGGAAGAATTTAAATTCTCTTGAAATTGAGTTAAAAAGCTCAGGGGTTTTAATTACTCTCCAAACAAAGGTGTAGGTTCTTGAGAGGAAACTTATGACAGTTTAGATACTTATTTTTGAGGATACAACTTAAAGTAATTAGGACAAAAATGTCTAGAAACACCACAATGGTGACAAACATGAGGTCTAACAAAGGATTTAGAATTAGCCAAATTAGTTTTGGATTTCATACCTTTATTACTTTTCTCAGATTGAGGCATAATGACAGTCCTTGATCTAGAAGCCATGGAAGAGGAAGGGTTAGAGGAAATAGCATAACCTAAGCCAATCTTATCAGAACTAGGCTTTTGAGTACTCAATACTTCATCAAGCTTTGCACTAGACATCCTCTCTATTTGAGTTCTAGCTTGACTAAGCTCAACTTTGAGATTCTTGACCTTCTCTTCTAATGAAGTGTTCTCCACAACAAGAGTCTCAACTAACCTTGTGGTCTCATCTAGTTTGACTAATAGTTCAGCTTTTTCAGTTTTTACCTCATTAAGCTATTTTCTACAAAGATGAGAAGTCTTTTTAGATTTTATGAATTTAGTGCATAGCTTATCATAGGCTTCCTAAAGGGTCAACTTCTTAGGTGCTTCCTTATCAGAAGAATCCTCACTGTCACTAGCACTCTCCACAATCACCTTATCGATTGAGGCAGTAAAGGCCATAACGTGACTACATTCATCTACATACTCATCAAGATAGTCATTCTCAGTGTCACTCCAAGTAGCAACCAATCCTTTATCTTCTAACTTCTTGGCATTTTCCCTCATAAGGTAGTTTGGGTACTCTATTCTCATATAACCAAAACCCTTGCACTCATGGCATTGGATGAGGGGCTTCTCTTTCTTACCCTTCCTAGTGGATTTAGATTTCCTAGGAGGTTTTCCCTTATCCTTTTTTCTAAACTGAAAAAGCTTGATAATCTCATCAGTTTTGAAGTTTAGATCCTCATCCTCATCATTATCTTCATCTTCATCTTCAGAGTCCTCAATCTCTTCCTTTATACCTTTAAGAGCCAAATTTTAACTATTTTCACCTTTTCCCATTAAGCCTAATCCCATCTCATAAGTTTGAAGGTTCCCTACTAGCTCAGTCAAAGAAAGTTGATTAATGTCCTTCACTTCTTCAATGACAGTGATCTTGGCATGGAGTCTTTCAGCTAAGAACCTAAGGATTTTTCTAACAATTTTGGATTCTGCAATAGATTCTCCAAGGTTGAATGCAGAATTCACAATATCCTTGAGTTTAGCATAGAACTCATCAAAGATCTCATCCTCCTCCATCCTTATTTCTTCAAAACTACTAGTAAGTCTTTGAAGCTTTACATTCTTTACTGCCTTGGTACCTTCATAGGTGGTCTCAAGAATGATCCATGCTTCCTTGGCAACTTTCGTGGATGATATTTTCTTGAATTCCTCATTGGTCACCCCACAAAACAAAGCATTCAAAGCCCTACAATTGAAATTTGCCACTATGATTGTCGCATCATCCCAATCCACCAGCGATTTCTTTGGCTTAATTCTGCTAACTTCAATAGCTTGTCATACCTGTTCACCTAGAGCTTGCAAAAAAATTTTTATTCAAACTTTCTAGTACACATAATTAGTGTCATCAAATAAAGGAGGAATCAAAAGAGATTGTCCACGATCCATGACAACGGGGTCAAGGATCACACTCAGGAAATTAATTCAATCAGAGTGTACCCTCTCTGATACCACTTGTTGGGAAATTTAGAGCCTGGTTGATAGAATTAACAAGTTTTAAACCTAAGTTGTTAATTAGATTTATTATGAATAAAACTTGTTAAAACAAAGAAACATCAATATCATGTCAAAATCATATGCAGTAGAAAAGTAAATAAGACAAGATATGATGACCTAGGAAAACCAATGAAACAAACTAGTTTTACAGTAAAAAACTTGGGGGAAAACCTTCCCAAAAAGCAATCCACTATAGTAAAGAGAAGTTTCAGATTTAGTACAAAACCTTTGTCCCTAGACTTTACAATCCCCGTAGATGAACTTACAACAGAAACCTTCTACTGCTTTAGAACCTTTGAACTTTTCAATATGAGGGACAGTGTAATAAGAGTTATAGTTTAGTATGCAAAACGTGCATTCAAAAAGTTTAGCAAAGTATAATTTAGGTGTTGCGACTTAAATAATGCTTCCTAGTTCAGGATTGTCACGAAATAATAACTCGGTAAGTCCGAGGTCGAATCATTTGGAAAAAGGGAACTAATTAGCAAACCACAAGAGAATAAAACTAAAATAATAAAGTTTAATTGAAGAGATTTTTGATGATTCAGTAAAGTTAATTTAAATAGAGAGAAATATATTAAGGCGCTATGGTTTAGGAATCCACACGCAATACATCTATTGGTAGTCTTAACAATATTTATTTTATAACTCAAATAAAATTCATACGAAAGATGATCTTAGTCGGATGATTTAATTGTCTAAGGTAATTTCATGAAATTGATTGATTTTAGGCAAAACAAAACTAGTGAATTAGTTCGCATGGAATACTTAGCATTAACGTGCCCGGAGTCTACAATAAATCAAAGAATTATACAGAACTAAACACTTTTTTGAATGAGTAAAACAATAAAAAATATAAAAATATAAGTATTAAAACCTATAAATAATTGCTAAGAATATACCAATAAACGGTTGAGTTTCACCCCTTGCCTTAACAAGGCTTCTAGCAAGCCATAACACAAATAAAACTCTAAAAACTGTAAAAAAAAAACTTTAACAAAACCTAAATTACATTCTCCTCCTGAACTTTTCCCTAAAGAGCATTTAAATAGGTCAAGAAATCCTATTACAAGTTGAATTCCCATTTGGAGAAAATCCCACGTTTTTATGCTCCATTTAAGTAATGTTTTTGGCCTTTTTAACTTCAGAATTCAAAGTTTTGGTAAACTGTAAAGTTGTATCCCTTTAAGTTAACTTTCCAGCCCAACTTGAATAATCTCGGTTGAACATTTGAGCTGAAAGTTATGCTCCAAATATTAACTGGTGCGTAGGCTGAAATCCTAATCCGAATTAGATTTGGATTTGATGCAAATTTCCTTTGATTCCTTGCTCCAATTGGACTCGAATTTAATTGGGTTAGCCTTCTTTAACTTCATCATGACCCTTGTAAAAGTAAAGCCCATTTGTTTTCTTCTTTGTATAAATCCACTTATTTAATTTCATTATCCTACAAAAGACATATTTACGCATTAAAATTCAACTAAGCACAAAACTGATTATTTAGCATTATTCCAAAACCAACTATAAAATGCATGAATTAACTGAAAATAAGTATGATATTGCTTTCTAATAATGATATAAACATGCAAAATTAAGCTATTATCACGGGGGTATATTTTAGGGTGATAAAGTATAATTTCTTCTTTATTTTTAAGGGATTGAGAAAATTAGCAATTGGGTTTTTTCACACAGTGTCATACTTTCCATCCAAGTTAATAGTAAACTTAATGTTGAGGTGCAAAGTGTAACAAGGGTTATAGTGTATGGTGGCAAACTGAAAACGAAGCAACTCCAATTCGTCCATGGGTGTTGTCTAGGGCTAAAAGACAAGAATGACCATACCTTGCGAGACGATCATCCATGAACAAGTGGGTCATCCACAAGGAAGGCACGTGGACGACCCCCCAACACTTGAGAAAATTCCAGGAAAGTTTATCTACACAAACTAGTAAATTGAACCGCGTGTTATTATTTCAAGGCATGAGTAAGACCTCGGTTCATCATTGTATCTTCCAAATGAGAACTTAATTTTCAATGACAGTTATAGAAGAAAAAGATGAAATATAACTCTCATAGCAGTTGTGGAAATTATCCTCGAACCCTCTGACCTCCTCAAATATAAGGGAAGTTACAAATCAAATAATCGCTTCGCGAGCATACTATATAAACACCCATTCAGACCAAATAAAGGTAACTTTTTAACAACTCCTAAAAAGTTGGAATTCTAGAATAAAAGAAAGAAATTAACTTTGGCATTGGAAGGTCCTTGGCTGGTCTATCCCAGTCACCTTTGATCATGTTTTATTTTTTCAAGCCTTCCAATCAATCGCTAACTCTTTGATGCTCGAAGCATCCAGCCTACTGATTTTCCTCGCATCATTAGTGAACAATGTGCGTTCGAAAAGTTTACGGTGTAAAATGTAATATGCAATATAATTTAAGCTAAAAGAGTGTAATTTCCAAAAAATAAAAGAAAACAGAAGCATGAAAATGACGGAGAAATTAAGGAGGTGTTTGGTTTTTGTTTTCAAACAACCATTTTCAATTTTTAAATAATATTACACGTATTTATACACACTTTTTCATCCACATGTATTTTCACAAATGTATTCATACAACAATTTTTAGTTTTTAAACTCAAGTACCAAATAGACCCTAAGAAAACCAGAGAAAGTTTCTTCACTCTAGTCAAAATTTGTATTATATTTACCAATTTTTTCATTAGTATAAATTTCTATAATAACATACGCAGTCACACATAATTCCCAAGTAGGAAACCCCTCTAAGCCCATTCTTCTCTTCTGTGTGAACATGGACGATTGCATAGTTTTATACCCTTCTCCAGGCAAAGGCCATCTAATCTCCATGGTAGAGCTTGGCAAACTGATTCTCAAACATCACCCATCTTTCTCCATCACAATCCTTATCTTGAGCAAACCAAACACAAATACTGGTTCCACCGCACCCCAATATGTATCCAGCTCTACCACCCAATACATGGCCACAGTCAATTCCACCGCCCCATCTATCAATTTCCACCACCTCCCTCCCATCTCTGAAGTCGCACATAGCACTTCTTCCCCTGTAGAACTGAACTACTTGATCCCACGCCTCAACAACCCAAATCTCCACCAAACCCTCAAAACTATTTCCCAAACCTCCAAACTCAAAGCCTTTATCATTGATTTCTTCTGTGATGCTGCTTTTGAAGTGGCCTCGAACCTTATCATCCCCCCATACTATTTCTTCACCTCTAGCCCAAGTAGTCTGGCCTTGTTTCTTTACCACCCCACCTTGCATAAAAATAAGAATCAAAGCTTCAAAGATCTCAATAATATGATTCTAGATGATATTCCTGGCTTACCTCCTATCTGGGTTTCAGACTTGCCGAAAGATATGTTCAATCGCACTAGTAAAGTGTACGAATATTTTCTTAACACGGCAGCCCACATGGCCAAATTAAATGGACTTGTCCTAAACACGTGAATTTTTTTTCCAAATAACTGTAATATTGTAACGATTTAGTTAGTTGGCCAGAAAAGAAAGAATGTGGGAAACTAGCATCTCGAGTTTCTAAAACTCGAGATTCATAGAGAAATCGAGTTTTTAATACTCGATTTTAAAGGTTTTGTTATACCATGACGTGGCTAAGTTTTTCCACGTGTATCTCGAGTTTATAAAACTTGATTTATGAAAACGAGTTTTATAAACTCGATTTCTACTGCACTTTTTGACTGAAACTGAGTTTCAGAATCACGGTTTTGACCGCTTCAACCTAAACTAAACTCTCCCTCACTCGTCACTTTCACTCTCACTCTCACTCTCACTCTCACTCTCACTCTCACTCTCACACGATCACAGTCATTCGTCGTCAGTCCGCCGCCGATCACATCTCTGTTTTCCTCTTTTGCTCTGTCCGCCGCCGATCACGATCTCTGTTTTCCTCTTCCGCGCTGTCCGCCGCCACCACGCTATGCGAGCCAAAGAACTGGTATTCTTCTTGTCTTTCATTCATTTGTTTTGAATTTTACATTTTACTGTGTTGTGAATGTGCTTCTGTCTGAGTTTTTTATAAACTGGGTTTTGGTTAGATTTTGTGACATTTGCATGTGTTATGGGAACTCAGTTTACACTTCGGAGTAGTGGTTTTATTCAGATATTTTGCTAACAAAGTAAACTCCTTCCGGCCCACAATAGATGATAACCTTTTTCTTTCTAGGTTGTCCATAAATATATGCATCTTTCCAAATTTCAAAGTTCAATCTCCCATATTACCTTCGCCTTTTCTTAAAATAATATAAAATTGCATGTCACCCATACCATTGCACGTATTGCAGAACTAAGGATAGCATTTAAATATAGAATATCAAAAAAATGAGAAAACATGTAGCAATTAAAATTATCTTCACAGCTATTTTAATGGTAAATGATAGCCAATATATGCAATTTAGGAGGGACTAAATCACATCAGAGTATCAGACCTTTATTAGTAACAAAAAATGATTCTATACAAATACCAACTTACCAAGATATAGAGCATTATATTTAATCAAAGCTATAATAATTGCAGATGAATCAGAGAGTCCAGAATAAATTATAAACAACAAACTAGAGAACTTTAATGAGGACTTGTATCTCAACTCTGTTGTAAAGTTAAAAACACTCCTTTTATATTTGGCCTTTTTTCCCTTTATTTCCATAAAAATAAAAATTTTAGTAACAACACATCAGTATACAGAAAGTATACAAAAGCTACTGCTAAAATTATTAGTGGAACATAATAGATCCAGAATTTTAAAAATAAAATGATGAAGGGACTACCTAAAGTAGTTATTCAGTCATACACAATGTCAAGGATAAAGAATAACAACTTAGGAGTGCTACAATCTGAAGAGTTTCATAATCAAGAACATCATGATATCCCTAAATTCAAACAATTTGTTAGAGTTGGATTATAGGGACCAAACTTTTGTGTATAAATGGGTTTACAACCATTTAAATCACACAGAAATTAATAAAAACATCCCTTGGACACAATTTAAAAGATAAAAAATACATTAACAAAAATAAATGATTAATGCTCAGAAATTGATAAGATGCATTTGTCTTTCTTTTGTTTTCTTTTCTTTTTTCAAAAGTACAGGTGCATTTGATACCTTTACAATGAGGACAAGCTTTACTTAGATATAAGACAGCCAGCTGAAAACGGAAAATAAATTGGTAGAGGTCTCTAAAAAACAGAATTGCCATCCAATATGTTTAAGACTCAACATAGACATATATGACTAAATATCTTCAACCAAGAGAATTCGGAGTCTTTAAAATACATCAAGGTCATCAGATTTTTATTTTGCCCTGCCCCCCACATTTCATGGCTTGAGCAAATTAAGTTGTCACATTTAGTGTTCATAATCAGCACTAAGATGTAGGCAACCAAAAACAGTTGAAGGTCAAACCAATTGAATGTTGAAAAGCAGTTTATAACTGAAATACCGATCTGGATATGTCCTGACATGGAAACAAGATCAACTGGTAGCTCTGCTAACCAGCACCATTCACATCAGATGGAAGTCATAAGGCACATAAAAGAACATGATTTACCAGGTCGGTCAACTTGTTAATATGAAGATCATCTAGTAGGAAATGCCCAACTATACATGAAAATCACTTGGTTAAATGCTTAAATTATACATTCAAGTTCAACATATCTGAAAGAGTTTTGACACAATTTGAAATATGTAAAAAGCATTGGAACCAAATTTAAAGTATCTGGTGTTTGAGTATAGCCACAAAAAGGGGTAGAACTGACTAATATATGTAGCCATCAGAGAAAGAAAAGTACAAATTCAATGCTAAGTGGAAAAGTAAAATGAATGCAAATAAAAATTAGATAATGACCTTCATTTCATAACGCCAACGCCACTTTTCTTGAGCTTCATCATCAGGAATTGGATCACCAATAAAGGAAGACATATTTTTGTCCTTTTTGCGTTTCTGCTCTAAAGAAGCTGTGGCCTTAAATCTCTTTGAACACCGTTTCTCACCTGAATCAACAAAAGAGCATTCCTTTTTTCCATTTTCATTTTCATCCTCAGACAAAGATGTTGCTTCATCCAAATTAAATTTTTCAGAAGAGGGTATACTCGTGTTGGAAGGCAGCTCATCTAATCTAGAAAATCCACTGGAAGTAGAGTCAACTTTCAAAACAACTTCTTCTTCTTCATCTGCATTGGCACTAAAAAAGACAAACCAAAATTAGCAACATATATATAAGTGGAATTGAAATGTAACGAAAGCTATGCTAGCAGATTTTCACTCACTTTAATGTTAAGCTCAGACCTTGTGGTTTTTTGCCCTGTCAAATCCATTAACCCATACTCAGAAACCAATAAATTATAAGGGAGTAGCAATTTTTTACGTTGTCTATTGTGGGCTGGAAGGAGTTTACTTTGTTGAACCTTGTAAATATTTATGTTATGTGATTTTTCTTAGCACATATTTTTTCTCTGGTTTATTGTTTTGCTGTAGTTGCATATTCTTAGCACATTGATTCTGATTCCATTTCATCTATTTGTTAGTAGATTAGTAGAGTTTGAATAGAACTCATTTGTGCGAGCACTTTGTTTTTTTTTTTTTTCCTCTCTTTTGTCTCTTCTTTCAATTTTTTACTTCAGTAGTTTACATTGATTTCAGCATTCTCAAATAGCAGAGTAGTAGAATTTTAGTTAGACTTAGTTTTCTTAGAGAAAAAATTGTGTCATCACTGAGTTTTGTCTTGGAGTTGTGAATTTTCTATCTTTATTTATGTATTTTATGCAGCAGCTGGAATTAATATGTTTGAGTAAACCAATTATGTGGAATATTGTTGCACTCTTTGCAGTATGGAGCCTGGGATGGATGAGGAGCCAAAGATTCTGCGGCCTGGTCCAGAAGATCCTTCAATGTTGACACGACAACGAAATCATCGATCAGAGGACATTTGGAATGGCAAGGTGAAATATCTAGATCTATCATTAAGCTTTAATTTTTACGTTGTTTTTGACTTTTAGCAAGTTCTTTCAAAGTTGTATATCTAGTTCTAATGACTGCTATAATTTTTATACATTTTGCAGGACTCGGGCCCACTTACGTGCCGTGGTCGCGCTAAGGAGATGGCAAATATAATGATGTAAGATAATCGGGTGATTGATATTATCAAGTTGGTGGGGCTAGAAGGATTGTTTAGGGCCCCTTCCAAAGAGATAGATCATTGCCTAATAACGGCCCTAGTTGAGCGATGGCGGCCGGAGACTCATATGTTCCATCTTCCACATGGTGAGATGTCAATCACCCTAGAAGATGTGGAGGTCATTTTTGGACTTCCTATAGACGGTGAGGTGTTGGTTGGGCCGACTATGGTGGTGGATGGGAATTGGAGGCAACTGTGCGTGGAGTTGCTTGGTTTTGAAGTTTCGAGGAATGACAACAAAACATTGGTGGGGCAAAGAATTCTCATCAGCCGCCTTGTTAAGCGCATTGCAGAGCCACTGCCTCATGATGCAATGGAGGAGCAAGTACATCAGTATGTCCAGTGCTATATTTTAGCGCTACTAGGAGATAAGATTTTTATGGACAAGTTGGGAGATAGGGTGCATCTGATGTTCTTGGAGTTCTTGCGGTACCTTCATGATCCACCAAAGTAGAGTTGGGGTAGTGGTTGCCTCGCATGGTTGTATAGAGAGTTGTGCCGAGCAAGCGATAAAGAGGCATCGGAAATTGGTGGGGCATTGCAATTGGTCCAGTATTAGGCATGAGCGAGGTTGCCATTTTTGTGCCCGAGGATAGAGCCCCCACCTGGATGGGATTACGGCCCATTCTCTTATGAGTAGAATGGATTAGTGGATTACTCTTCTTGAATGGTGTTTAGTTTTACCAGCCTTTTCTTGGTTTTCCCTTCCTGTTTTGTTTGATCATTGTTATTTGGTTTCTTGATGTTGATGCCCCTAGTACATTTCATGTGTACTTGGGCTGCTTTATATTTCTTATAAAAGTTTTTACATTACCTATCAAAAATAAAAAGAATGGATTAGTGGATGGAGTTTTTTCATCTTTCAAGAAATTGGTAAAATTTATTGCCAATGACCTCTAGCTTAAACGATACCTCCTCCCCCCACAAGAAAGGGTGAAGAGTAAGGGTGTAGGTTCAAAACCCACTGTTTTTATGTGTAAACTTCTAACAGAAAAAGGACGAAGTTTATTATTTTTTGATAAGTTGAAGAAGTTTATGAAGAAAAAATTGTTTGCATGACACACTGGCCATATACTCTCCATTCCTAAGTAATTAACCATTTTGAAAAACCCAAGAAGGATGGAGGGAGTCCACAATTCCTCTCTCTCTCTCTCTCTCTCTCTCTCTCTCTCTCTCTCTCTCTCTCTCTCTCTCTCTCTCTCTCTCTCTCTCAACTTACTGCATGTGGACTGTTTTTATCTTCCTAAAATTGAATATGAAATGTTGTTGATTCTGTATATGCATTATAAATCATTTTCTTTGTATTTTCAGATCTATATGCAAGATTTTCTTGGTTGAGTGAACTTATAGCTGATCTCTTTGTGAATCTAATGAGGATGAAATCCTGAAATTACATGTTATACTCTTACAATAAATTCTAAAGCCCATTTGTATCTGTTGGAGGAATTGATCTGAAATCTCAGCTTTGATAATTGTTTGTGCTGTGTATCCTGACAATAACATGACCTTTCTTTTATGTGGCACAGCTGGTCGTGATGATGCAAAGGTCTCAATTCCTGCTACTGTTGTTCTTCGTTACATGTTCACTCCTGCTAAAATGAGGGTAAGTTATGAACCTCCCATGGTTTGTAGGACACTTCTCCCTGTGATTATCGCGAAGAGAACTTGTTACAACATCTGTGGCCTTGCCTGTCCTGCCCCTATTTGGATAATGACATTGGAATCCAATTTTATAACTTGCAGATCGTTAAGTCAATGTTACTGTTATTGACCAGTGTTTTGAAAACCAGACCAGACAGATTGGTTGGATTGATCTGTCCATGAATTGCTCTCTGTAATGGTCCAATTAATACTTCAAATTTGTACTTAATAGAAACCACCTAAAACCATCAAACTGCTGGTCTAAGCATAAGTACTGATGAACTGTATGCAGGTCCGATGGTTCCTACAGTTTGTTTCAGCTCTCACAAATTTTCTCAAACTCATGCCATTTAGGTCTTGAAACCCATATACTAGCTTTCCCTAAACACCTTCGCCCATTTAACCAAATTGTGGTTGTCCTCTACTTCTCTCCTCCCCTCCTCGCTTGTTCTACCTCAACCTTTCCTATTCCCTCTCTTTTTTGTCCCACTTCCACCAATCCCCTCTCATTCTAAACTACATACCGTTGTCATTGCTAGAAAAAATATGCCATTCTAGTAAGTCCAGGTGTTGGTTCTTGGGTTCGTACTTCATATCATTCTCTCATGCTTGCGCCCTTGGGTTTATTTTTCTGTTTTAACAGCTTAGTGCTGATTCCAAACAAACCCTAGGTGCTGATCTATAGCTCCTCCATTTTTTGTTGTTGTTGTTGTTGTATGTGTGTGTGTGTGTGGTTTTTTTTCTCTCTCTCTCTCTTTGGATCCCAAACACCGAATCCTAATTTTTTTGAGTTCATTGTCCTGCACCAGCTTTTTTGTTTAAACATGAATGTTCCAACTTAAAATTATAGAACAAGAGGACAGTTGTTTCTGATTTCCATCTGTGAATAGTTGATATTACAATATATGCTCCTCACTGATAGGGTATGTGCTATTACTAGCAAGTAGTAACAAATGAGACTTATGGATTCTCTGAGTTTGATTTTTTCCAAATGTTCACAGGCTGATGAAAATTTACGTTCAGATTTAGAGGCAGATGTTAAGGAGGAATGCATAAAGCTTGGTCCATTGGACTTGGTCAAGGTTATTTAACTCCCATAATCAGGGGTTTTCACTCTCTTTCCTCTTTATAAATATGCTCTTTCTTGAGACATATGTTGAATTAGCTATATAATTGACAATTCCACCAACTTATTTCCAGTGCTGACTTCTCAGGTCTGTAGGATGATTAGTTATTAAAAGACTTTTTCTTCTTCTTTTTTGATAAGTAAGTGCTGTAATTTTATTAATCATAATAATGAACACAAAGGAATGGAGAATTCAAAAAATCATATGGGAAGTCTAAGAGAAGCTAGAAAATCAAAACTGGATGGACAATCAGTGAAACCCCAACATCTGGAACAATCAAAAGAGTGCGATGTAGCACAATTTTTAACCGATTCAAGGAACTCTCTCAATTCTCAAACGAGCAAATGATTCCATTCCTTCCAAACAATCCACATCAAACACCCCTTAATTAAATTCCAAATATTCGAACAATGCTTCCCTAGCCCATTCCTCCAGCAAAGTAGTAAGCACTTAATTGACTCAGGCATGACCCAAGAAATTCCGCTGCTTGCCCAGATTCAGCACTATTATTTTTTATCTGACTAAATTTCATGTTACTAAACATGCCTAATAGACTGGTTAAGAAAAGAAACTTAAGAATTTAGTTTGTTAAAATAGTAGTTCAAGGTTCCAGCTTCCCACTTCTTATTTTCTGTGCAGGGCCATATATGTTGTTTAAAAATAAATTTCTACTTTTTGATTGTGTGTTGTTTGCATCAACAGTTCAGCGGTTTAATGATAACTCATTTTAAACTTTTATTATTGCTTTCATTTTCCTGTGTCTGCTTGTGTGGAGAGCACTGGTTTTTTTTTTTTTTTGGAAAAAATTTATCTGTATAATACATATTCAAGCACCCTAAAGCGACATTCTTTCATTTTGAACAGTCTTATGCTCGGATTGGAATGGCCAAGGAAGCTGCTGATGCTGCTTCTCAGGCAAAAGATGGTGAATTGCTTGGTAGATTAAAATTGACCTTTGCACAAAATGCAGCAGCTTCATCAATTTTCGATACTCTTAGAAATAGACTATCCTTCCAAGGTGCTTCATAGTATTCTGACTCCAATTTTTGTGTTTCACTCTCATTATTTTCGTTTCAAGCTTTCTTCCTGTGTGCAATGTGTGCATATTGTTCCCATTAAGTTGTGTATATTTCTGGATGAATGTAAAGGCGTGATTGTTTGACAATCACAACTGGAGCTTTGGTAATTCGTGAAGTGGTGGACCACTGTGCTGGTTAGGATGTTTTCTAATTTATCCATACTACTGTCCTCTTGATTGCAGGTAATGTATTGGTGGATATCTGCATGAAGAAGAAAAAGCTTCCATGATGAATAAAAGTGATAGTGGAAGATGCTTCTGAGTTCTGACTTGCGAAAGCAGCGGTTGCATGCGTATTTTTGCAGCTCATAAACTAACTGAGGTTAGGGTTCTATAGCTAAATTTCCTTCTAAATTGTATATCTTGGTCTTGTAATAAAAACTTGTTCCAACCCTTCCTTTTGGCTGTATCAAAAAATAAATAAACTGCTTATTACTTCACATCTAATAGTGTCCTCCCTTTGTACATTTTTGGTTCTGCTATCTGCATGGTGTTTTGTTTATTGTATGGCGGTATTTGTATGCATGTTGCATGGCATTTGTGAAGTCTGAAGATGTTATTTCTATTGTACAAAATTTTTTACAGTTTGCGTTGGTTTTCTTCTTTCGCAGACAGTTGGAGAGAAAGCATTGGGAATGGGTATCAATGGACCTTGGATCACTAAATCATATTTGGAATTGATTCTTGAGAGAAAAGGTTGGGAGCTGGACTCTTGTTTTTTTTTTTTTTTTTTGTTTTTTGCCTGTGTTTGTGGTGATGGTTCACATCTTCTATCCTTTTGTTTTTTAATGGTCCATGTGAAGTGTCACTTAGGCGAAAGGGCTACACAATAAGAGGTAGTCCTCCCACATCCCTTAAAATCCATGGAGATAGGATTCAATTCTAGCTCGTGTTCTTGATGCCAGGAGAGTTTCCTAGCTAAGCTTGCTGGCATCTTTATCCTCATCCTTTTTTCTATTGATTTTTCACATTCTTTATTTCTGATGTGTCCTTAGAGCTTTGTGTTTTTGGATTAAATCTTGTGTACTTGGGCCGAACCCCCCTTTGGCATCTTTTCAGTTTGATATGTTATCTTATTTATCAATAGAAAAAAAGAAAGAAAAGCATGTGTTATTTGTATTCTTCTTTTCTTTTATTTTTTTCGTGGTCTGGTTTATGTCATTGTTATTTTTTGTTTCCAAAAGCTAACTTCACTTACAGGTGTACCTCGTCTTAATTCACCGCCACCTTTGCTTAATACATCTCCAACTAGTAATCTCAAGAGCGGGTGGTTGTTACACCAAGGCCAATTCGTGTTACTACAAACATTGTCACTTCCCTTGAAGATCCATCTCAGGCATGGACTCGATCACCAACTAAATCTAAAATGGAACCTGTACTAGTGACATGGCATTTCATCCCGTCAAATCCTCTCCATACTAATAGCTCAGTTGTAGGTAAGTGTACTTGGCTTAGGGAATGTCTTCATTCACTTCTTAATATGTCTGTTTCAGTGATTTTTTCCTGGGTGTGCTGTTATTACCTGCCTCTTTCAGGGATACCATAAAGCTTGCTCCAATGCCTGATTCATGTGACTTGGATAGAGGATTGCTTCTCTCCGTTCAAGCAATACAGGTATGGATTATTTTATAACTTGATAGAATTTTGTTGTGGTGACTCCTATGTCTCCTCTTCTAAGAAGCTTATCAGTATATTAAGCTGGATCCAAACTTTACACTTGTGTTTGAAAATCTTTTCAGGCTTTGTTGGAGAATAAAGGTCTCTCGGTTATAGTCGGAATTGGTAATTCTGGCTTTATTGATATTCTCTCTCTTTCTCCTTGTGTTTTCCTGGATGTGCTTGTCAACTATAACACCCTTTCAAAAGTAGCTTGGTTGGCAGTTTAAATGTGGTTAGTGGAAATGTGTGAACTGACCTGCTTAATTGCTCAGTTGAGCTTCTGTTAAAAAATAAGTCTTTAACCAGAAAATCAATCCATGAATAACACAGGTTCAATGATGACTAATAATTAGAGGGTCTATGGAACCAGTTATAATATTATGAGCCAATCTATTTGAATGGTAATACCTCTTCTAGTCGTGTTTACTTTAATTAGTTTGAGATCAAATGGGGATGCTAGTACATGGATCCACTCAATTTTATTTACCAATTAGTTGGAAAACTGGCTTTGCCTGTAGTTGTTTCTAAATTTTATCATTAAGTTTAGCTTGTGATATGCTTTCCTTCCTAATAAGTTTAGCAATCCCAGATGCTGCTCTCCTTGAAATCTTACTGGATATGGTTGTCTAGGTTAATTCAAAACTCTGTTATATCTACTTATTTCATTCTGTGCAAATACAATTTATATCATGTTGTTTTGTGTTTCAGTAGAGATTATGCAAAGGAATATCCTATGCAGCAGTTTCTGCTCATAGGATATTCCTGGCCGCCGAAAATTAGCTGCTATGCATATTGAACATGAGCCACGTTCTTCCAAACAGGTATATTTCTAATTCTCATTCTTTCTTTTGCATTTCATTACCTAAAATCTGCTATGTTTTGATGCCCCGCCAAAAGAATTGCTGGGGCATTTAATGGAAAGTTAATTATATACAATTTATGATTCAATTACCCACTTATTCATATCTCTAAACTCTAATTTTGTAATCATTTGTAGAATCCTAACATTTATTTTCTTTGATGTTCTTTCTACATTAAGCTGCTGTTATTATTTTCTAGTTACTTAGTTTTCTTGAAAATCTGACACAACGCTTATTCATTCCATCTGCTTCTTTTCACATATCCTTTAATATGGTTAATTTTATTGATAGACAACCTTGGAAATGCATGCCTTACAAGCTACTTTGTCACTGGAGCTCGGGATCACAGCAAACTTTGGTGAGTCGGCTGAGACTCACCAAAGTTTGGTTGTTGAAAATGGTGATTTGAATGAATGTGGTTAGGATTTGCTGACTTAAGATCATTTGAAGGAATAGGCATCAGGGAGTTAACATATGAAAATAGATCTAAAAGAGTAATCCAATTTTAAGATACTTCTAATTGAAGCAGAGGATAACTGAACCTAATGTACAAACTTTGTAGTTGGATTGAGGCTCGCCTACTCAATTTCTTGTATGATTGATAGTAGGTGATGAGCGAGCAAGTGGAACTTAAGTTCCTATATTGTGAATTGTAATTAAATGTGGACATTGACTGAGAGCATCGAAATGCTTAATATAAGTATTCTAACTTCTAAGACTTACTACGCCTTTGGAGGGTGCTTAAAAAATTATGCGCAAGACATATTGGGGAAGACAATGTTGATGGGCTTGTTGGAGAATGCATGAGTCTGTGTATTATGTATTAAGTATTTTCTTTTTCAATATCATTGGTTCTAACTATTTATTGGTTTGTGATTGAGCTGAGTTTTCCATTTTTAATTTGTTTCTATTTGTAAAAGTTGCTTGAACGTTGCCTTATCATAAAAAGGAAGAAATGATTTCGTTTTGAAAAAAAGAAGGAAGACAGTTTTTTTCAAACTGTTTAAATTATATAACTAAGATTCTTGTTTCTCTTTTGAACAGAGTGCAGTAGGTCCTCTGTGTCTCGGATCAGAGCCTCTTTCTCGGAAGACACATCCACTTCCCTTGATGCTAATGAACTTTTTACCGACTTGAAGGAGAAGGTAAGAAGGAAAGGTGGCATAGTACAACTGAAGAAATTGTACCAATTTTCTCGTGCATTGTGTCTTTTGAATTAACTGTTATCATCATTTAGTAAAGTAGTTTTTATTATTTTACAGGTACCAAACAAGGTTGAGTTTGCTGACTGGATTGGGCGGACAAAGAAAAAGAAAAAGAAAAAAGATAAGAAAAGAAAAGAAAAGAAAAAAGAAACTTAAAGGATTAAATTGAAAAAAGGTTGAAGTTAGAGGTTGTAATTCGTAATATAACCTTATTATTACATGGATGTAGCTTTCCCAGCTTCTTAGTTCATAAGTGTGTTAGTGCTTCACTGTTTGACGTAGTTGAAAAAAATTATGAAGTGGTAATCAACTTCCAAAGCATTTCCCATGAAATGACGCTTTTGTTCCATGCACCACACCCTGCTCTTCGTTGCTATTGATCCACCCATAGCAAGGTCTACGTGGATAGGCTGGGAGAGTATCCACCCACTGTGGGGTGTGCAAACTAGGAGGAGGGCAAGTAAGACTATTCCTAAGGTGTTTACCAGCACCAGAGGGACTCCGGTGCTGGTAAACACCTTAGGAATAGTCTTACTTGCCCTCCTCCTGGTTTGCACACCTCACAGTGGGTGGATACTCTCCTAGCCTGTCCACGTAGACCTTGCTATGGGTGGATCAGCAGCAACGAAGAGTAGGGTCTGGTGCAAGGAACAAAAGCGCCATTTCCAAAAGACATATCAAGAAAGCGCAAGACCAGGTGGGATGTTAGGCCTGAAGATATGTAATGTAGCTGCCTCTTTTGTACTCCATCGACTAGGTTTTATAAAACCAAAAAACCACTTTTGTGCATTTGTGAATCTTAAATTGTAGTTTATAGTAGATAACAATAGGATTCGCAATTGGTATATGGCACAATAAGAATTTTATTTTTGTCATTGATTTAGTTCCTACTTTTGATAGTGTTTTCTTCCCACCAATGCCAAATGAACAAAGTTGTACGACATTAGTCACATAATCTAAGCAATAAAGGCCCTTCATAAACGACTTGTTGACCTCCCTAAATGAAGTGCTGGGTTAAATTTCAATTGAATGCAGCTAGCTACGAAGTCAAAAAAATCAGAAAAAAGCAAAGCAAGCCAAGTACACATTTACTTTGAAGTTATAAATGCGTTTTAGAAGGGGAAATTTCCTATGAGGATTTAAAAAGTTGTATATAAAAGTTAAAAACTAATGCTTAAAATTGATGTGAATCTCATATACACACTCACGTTAAGTTTGTAATCTGAATAAGCATGATGGGGCTGTGAATCCATATTTATTGCCAAATGTGTGATCCAAGCAGCTGTGTGCTGTTTTTATTAAGACTGACAAGAGTTTTGCTTGAAACACGCTTTGGTTATGATTAAGGATGGGCTACGATTGCTTCATCCTTTTATGCCATATGTTACGGAAAAGTATGGAAGCGCTTTTGTTCATCAAGGGATTAGACAAACAAAAGAGCTCTTGGAGCTTTGATTTTCACTATTTCCTTCCCATCGGATATGGGATTAACTTGTTGAATTAGATGTGTATATTATGTGAGTTTAGACCATAATTTTCACCAAGTACTTATAATTATTGCAAATACTAATGCAATTACACCTTACCATTCTATACTAACAAAGAACAGCAAGCGAAAAATGAGCAACTGATTTTCATATAAACTTAGCCACAAGTTCTGTGCAATTCATCATAACATGATGTGCAACAAGTGAACGTATGGTGACATGATTTGTCAGACATTAACAACAACATTTAAAAATTGCACACAACGTGTACACTTTAACAACAACGTCGAATGGTCGTAGGTAGAAATTTTTGGAAATCATCATTGCTTGAATCTGAGAAGTCTGAAATATCACGTTCATCATCTATCATAGTAATTTCATTAATAGACTGCATGGCTCGCTCTTGCGCCTTCCCCTTTAGATGCTTCCTAACTTTTTCGATTGCATGAAAACGGTCTAGTCGCCTTTGCATTTGATTGTTCTCTCATTCAAGGCGAGCAAGTATGTTGGCAGGTTCATCTCTAGCTAACTCGGTTGAGCGTGCCTTAGGAACTCGTAACCCGTGCCATCGACAATACACCTCCAACTCACACCTTTTCTCGTATAGTGTTGACCATGGTGGTTCTGCTACGGTGAACTCCATTGCGGTGATATCTGAACTTAGTTTTGTAGGTTTGCCGAGCATGATGTGTCTGACGCTTCCAAGACTTTCATATGTGTATATTGGCATATTAACGAAATCTCTCTTCTTTCCAACCCATTTCCCTCCATAGTGGTCTGTGTATGTTTGTAGTTGTTGATCTGCTGGAACTTGTGATAATTCATTTGTTGAAGTAGATTGAAACTTGTTTCTATGTCTGCGAGATGATGTTGAGGCGTTGCGACTCATAGCTTAGCGAACCTACGAAGTTAGTGTTGTAGGAATAAGATCATTATTGTGGTGCATTTATAACCTGATTCCACTGTGTATTGAAGCATACAAAATTAAATGTATTCGGGCTTGTCATGTCAATACAGGCTGGAAAACCATGATATGAATTTGTTGTTCAAATGTTCCCAATGTCACAATGAGATTCTCTTGTTGTGGGCAGTAATTGCAGTGTACTGCCATGACTATTCAGCTGAAGAGTATTCACGTGAAGAGTTTTCAGCATGCCTATGCTTTATCTGACATGAGGCACATCTGACAATGAGATTCTTTGCTTGGGACATTGGGAACTATTGCTTCATCTGACAAACATTATTAAGAGAATCTCACTGTGACATTGGGAACTACTGCTTCATCTGACATGTAGTAGTTCCCAATTTCATAGTGAGATTCTCTTAAAAATGTTTGTACCTCATTTCGCTACCTTCTTTTTCTATGCAACCCATATTTGTGTAGATTTTTATTCTTATTTTTGAAACACAGTGGCAGAGCCACATGCAATAATTAGATAGTAATTGTTTGTGAGTAAATAGTGGGACCCTTAATTTTTAGCTCAATTTCAAGAAAAAAAAGGCTAATATGTCTAAACAAAAAAAAGTGACATTTTAAAAAAAAATTGTGAAAGGAACTCAAGCCTTTCAAACTCAAGTATATTTTTAATAAATTTAGATTTAGAATAAGAGCTCTCAACCTAAATGGATCGAAATTTACCAAAATGGACCAAAGTTGACCAAATGGGACCAAACTTGTGCGTGTAGACTGAACAGGACCAAATTAAACTGAATGGACCAAAATTCACCAAATGAGCCCAAAATAGATTTAAAAGACTGAATTGGACTAAATTAAACAGGATGGACTAAAAGGACCAAAGTGGATTGAATTAGACCAGAGTGGACCGAAGTAGACCACAGATGTGCTGGAAAAAACTCGAGTCTTTGACACTCGAGTTTTATGTAAAACTTGAGCTTTAAAGACTCGATTTTTCTGTAGGAAACTCAAGACTTTAAAACTCGAGTTTCAATAGACTTATTTCCCAGCACATCCTCTGTTTTAGGCAGAGAGGCAGGGGAAGAATGCCCTGTTTTTTGAGTCGGTAGCCTAGTGGAACTCGAGTCTCTGAAACTCGAGTTCCACTGGGAATTTTTTTTCCCCACATGCTCTGTTTCAGGCAGAGAGGCAGGGGAAGAATGCCCTGTTTTTAAGGCAAGAGGGACTAGTGGAACTCGAGTCTTTGAAACTCGAGTTCCATTGGGAATTTTGTTTTTCCCCCTAAACATGCAGCAAACCAAAAACTGAAATGTGCGCAAAAATTGACTGAGAAACAGAGATAGAGAAGTTTCAAATGTAATCCTTAACATACTCATTCAGAGGTAGAGAAGTTAAGAATGTAAATGCATTTAAATTACATCAAAATGCAATCTCAATGGGCACCAAAGTATAGAAATTGTTATGCTCTTTGCATAACCATAGTTTTACAATGTAAATGCACTCAAATCACAACAAAAGTCATTCTCAATACATCAACATTCTAAACATGTCCAACCACCCTTAATTTGCAACTCTAACCATACTACTCAAATCACAGTCAGTTCATAGAAGTACATTGGGTAGAGAATTACAAGTACATTCAACAAAAACCAAAACATTAATTGTGCCAATACAATGCAGTCACAAGTGGTAAAATTGGCGGTTCGCACTAGAAAAACATCGTCCATGGAAGCAAGCCTGAAAAACGTAAACAAGAGGTTAGGAGAAAAGATAGTAAACATTAGGTAAACATAGAATGAACAACCTGATCCAGAACTTTTTGCTATCTGTCACCTACCTAGTTTGGAACATGACCGCTTGTGGAAGCACCACCGGACTGTGGACATTTTCTGCGGTTATGCCCGGAAGCATGACATAGTCCACATGTCTGCTTGGGTTGACTCTTTATCAAATCTGCGTCCTCCCTCTGCCATCCTGGTTCTCAATCCTTATTCCTCACTCCATCCATCTCATTCCTTATTCTTGACTTCACTAGTCGACCTTTGGCCCGCAACAATTCTGGATTAGGCAACCACTTTGGCCTTGTGGGATCCCTCCACAATGACCGTGACTTAGGAACCACAAATGCATGTGAGTAAGTTGTAAGGCATACTCCAAACTATAACATGGGTGAATATATGTGGTCGAATCAATTTGTAGATAGTCAAAGACTCTAATTGCATGTGAACACGGGATCCCTATGTTTTGCCATTTCCCACAACTGCATGTTCTTTTTCCAATAACTAAATTTCATAATTGTGGTTTCCCCCTCCTCTGCTACACATGTTGAATGAAGTAACTATTTGATATACCAAACGTTCATTGCTAAATTCCTTGAGATAGTGCTTCTCAGATTTACGCCTATTTTTCGACCACGTGGAGGATGCATATGTACTCCATTTCTTACCCTCCGCTATTTCATGACTATACACCTTGTGCCGGTTGTGAAAATACTGAACAAGTTTAGACCAAGTGAACTCAACCATTGCGGCAATAGAAAGACCCCGTGCACCTTTTAGCACACCATTGAAGCACTCTGATATATTGGTTGTCATTGCCCCAAAACGTCTTCCACCATCATGTGACTGGGTCCACATATCCACAAACTCTTTCATTAGGTATGTGTATGGAAGATAATCTTGATTCTTTTCCTTGCCATCCTTCGCCATCACCTTCTTCTTATTCCTAATGGCCTCAAGTTTCACCTGCTTAATGGACTCCATTATGGTATCAAATTTTTTTGTTTGAGTAGCATATCCCGCTTTCAATGCCGCTGACTTTAGAGTCGAGTTCTGAAAATGTGCGTTGAAGTTGCTAGCAACATGTCGAACGCAATATCTATGAAATTCCCGTGTTTTTCCATCATCCCCTCTAGGCCACTTTACAATGGCATTTTTTATACCGAGATGTCGGTAAAAAATTATGCAAATGCCTTCCTTAGGTATCACGTGGCTAATCGTATCTCTAAGGCATTGTAAAAACCACCCCCAACTGGACCCTGACTCACAATCCACAACAGTAAAGGCAAGAGGGAATACCTTGTTGTTAGCGTCGGTTGCCATTGCGACCAACAACTTTCCCTGGTATTTACCATACAGATGCGTCCCATCAATACTGATCACCGGCTTGCAATATTTGAATCCATCAATGCACGAACCGAAAGACCAAAACACATAACGCAACATTACGGTGTCATCTTCATGGGGTCTATGGTACGAAAGAACACCCGGGTAGTCGGATCCTGATCAATATATGCCATTAGCAACTTTTGTAAGTTCTGGTAAGACTCTTCCCAATTTTCAAACATCTTCGCAATCGCCTTTTGTTTTGCATCCCATACCTTGTAGTAAGAAGGCTTATGACCCTCATATTTCGCCTCTATCATAGATATGAGATGTCTAATTTGGGTAGTGTGATCTTCACTTATCTTCTTAAGGATGTCTGATGCAATAAAATTAGAAGTCATCATTCTACCATCATTTTGCACCCCAATTGGTATACACGTGTGAGGACCCACATACACGGTCACCATCCATAGTCCGTGGAGATAGGGCTTCATGACTGCATAGACATACCACTTGCATGACCCATCCACACATTCGCAGAAAGTTTTTTCTTCGTCGACCTACTGATCATAAAATGTTTGTTTTCTTTGAGGGCACAAATTCTTAATACGCGCTGCACCTCCACTTTATTGGCAAAAGTCAACCCTTTGCACAAATTCATCTCCTCTCTCCAAGTAGACACAAATGGTATCTCAATATGTGAAGGATCAACCATATTGTCCCAAGTATTTGCAGTAAATGACAAGGCAGGAGGTGCGTAGGCAGGATTTGTGTTCGTAATGTTTTGGACACTAATAACATTGTCTGCATCAGGTTCAATACCGACCAATGTGTCATCATGATCAATGTCCCTCTCAAGGCCCCAAAAGTCCCTTTGTTCAATCATCTCTTCAAACTCATCTCTATCGACAAAATCTTTACTGTTAATGGCAGTATTCTCATCAATATAGTCTTCATCATCATCTTCATCATCATCATCATCATCTTCATCTTCATTTTCATCTTCATCATCATCATCATCTTCATCATCATGAACATTATCCTCTACATGTGTAGAATACTCATATTGAGCATCCGGAACTATAATCTGTAAACTTGTGGTTGTTTGTTGGAATTCCTCGATACCAACTTCTGCACGCGGCTCCAACTGAATGTACAACTCAATTGTACTCACTTCGGCTATTCCATCAAACTTGTCAAACATCATCTTTACATGTTTGTCGGCTTTTATCGCCATATACTTGTAATTAATCTTCTCCTTCAAGATTTCAGTTGGCATACGATAAGTAATTCGTACGTTGTGCACAGCAGGATTCACACCCAGTTCTTCCAGAACTATCTTCTTCAATTCATCAAGGGTCTTTAACCTACGATCAATTTGGGTGAACTCCATGTTTATACCCGGCCCTGCAAATGGCAATCCTTGCTCTGAATCAGCGTTCTTAAGCGGACCACCGTGGTATAGGATTATATCAATTTCACTCATTGTGAACCTGTTTAAGTCAAGTTACTATGTTAGTTAAAAAACAAAGCAAGTCATCAATCTCACATTTCAAAATTGTACAGATGATTAATAAAAAAGTTTATAAGTTATAGCTAACACCCAAGTTCAAAACTTAACCAAGAAACTGATTAGAGTACTACTTCTACTATTGTTCAAAGTTAAGAATAATTAAAGAGAACAAATAGTACAACAATCAACTGGGTAGAAAAAACAACAGTGAAAGAACGGGAAATAGAAAAAATTTAAATGGGTGTCAAATGATTAATCAAAAGTTCACAAATTTATTATTCAATTTCAAAGACTAGACCACATTCTGTCTCCTCCCAACTTGGAAAACTTGGACAACTTAACCTAGAAACCAATTGGAGTGGCACATAGTAGGAAGGACATGAAATTTTTCACAACTAATGTTGACAAGAGACCTATTGTGATAATGTACAATAATACAATGTAGCAATAATTGTGAAGCGGACTTGCCACACATGCATTATATGTATCATTTGAGGCATAACAGCCTTGAATAGTATTACCCAGCATTATTTGCAACACCAGCACATAGATTCAACACTTAAAGCAAATTGCAAAACTTCTATTTTCTTTAACTATATATACCAAAAACAAGCAAATCCCGGAAATCCAATGAGAAATGGACGTTTACTGTAGAGCTCATAGACCAACTGTAAATTACAAACGCAAAAAAACAAGCCTATCCTAAATTAGATTGAATGGTCATTGTGGCAATGGGCCAGACAACCCACCTGTAAAATTAATGAGATAGTATTTCTCTTTCTTTTTCTTTAAGGTGACCAGTCACTAAGAATACTAAACTAAGATTCCTTTCCTTTGGTTGCAAATTGACTTTGCCATGCAAATTCCAGTTAGTCCAAAGTTGTCCTCCATCAATGTATATACATTCTATTCAGAGACCAATTACTAGGAAGGCATATAATGTGGCTCCCAAGCTTGGGGAAAGACACACCATGATTTTTCACATTACTACACATGACCTTCATCACGTACAGATAATACCCAACAACAAATGGGTATCTTAACAATCCAAAAATGTAACAAATAATACCCAACAACAACAATCTAATAATACCCAACAACAAACAACAAGAAATTTAACAATCCAAAAATGGGTCAAACAAAGCAAGGTATTTTAACTAAGTTATGTATTATCTACAAATGATACCCAACAACAAATAATACTACAAATAATACCCAACAAACATTGAAACCCATACCTGATATATGAATTTGTTGAGAGAGAGGAGCAATGAGAGAGGCAATGGGGTGAGTGAGGCAGTGAGGTTGAGTGTGGGTGAGAGAGTTCTATGTGAGGCTGACTGTGGGTGAGAGAGTTTTATGTGAGGCTGACTGTGGGCGAGGCAGCAACTTAGAGATCGCATGGACTGATGTATAAGTGTGTGAGGCGGACTGTGGGTGAGGCACTGAGAGCAACTTAGAGATCGTGTAGTATGTATACTTGTGTGTGCGTCAGTGATCTGAAAAAGGGAGAAATTTTACCTAGAGAAACTCTAGTCTCTAAGACTCGAGATCTATGTGTCAAAAATTACAGATAGATCTCGAGTGTCTAAGACTCGAGTTTTGTTTTCCAAACAACTCGAGTCTTAAAAACTCGAGATCTATGTGGCGTTTTTCTACGTCACCCATCACAAAACAGACTTAAAGTGTGCCTTGAGACCCTGCATCTCGAGTTTCTAAAACACGAGATGCTAGTTTGCCTAATCGTTCCTTACCTACGTTAACTTATTATATTCTTTGTGGCTAGTACGTTAGCCTGCAAATTCCCTCCTAAACACGTTCGACTTGCTCGAAACAAAAGCTACCAAGGCAATCTCTGGTGGACTATGTGTCCCAGAAGGACCAACTCCGCCAATTTTCTGTATTGGACCTTTGATATCAAACACCAATCAAGATGGAGAAGTGCACGAGTGTTTGAATTGGCTAAACTCGCTACCGAGTCGAAGCGTTGTGTTTCTACGTTTTGGAAGCTTGGGATCGTTTTCAGAGAAACAGTAAAAAGAAATTGCGGTGGGTTTAGAAAATAGCGGCCAAAGATTTTTGTGGGTGGTGAGAAATCCACCACCAGATAAGGATACAGATCCAAACTTGGATGAATTGCTGCCAAAGGGTTTCTTGGAAAGGACCAAAGATAAGGGATTTGTGGTGAGGCAATGGGCTCCACAAGTGGCAGTGTTGAGTCACAAGTCAGTGGGTGGGTTCGTGACTCACTGTGGGTGGAACTCTGTGCTTGAAGCGGTTTGGTGTGGCGTGCCGATGGTTGGTTGGCCTTTGTACGCGGAGCAAAGGTTGAATAGGACGGTTTTGGTGGAGGCAACAAAGTTAGCGTTGGGGCTAAACGATTCGGCAGATGGGTTTGTGAGTGCAACTGAATTGGAGAATCGAGTGAGGGAGTTAATGTACTCGGAAGTGGGGACAGAGGTGAGAGAAAGAGTTTCGGATTTGAGAGATTAAGCTGTGGTTGCTGTGAAAGAAGTTGGGTCCTCTCATGTTGCATTGGCGAAGTTGGCTGAGTTGTGGAAGGCAAAATTTAGCACGAGTTCGCTAAGCTAATATAACTCGGTGAGCTATTCCACTGTTCTTTCTTTGCCACTGTTTCCATTATTGAATTTTATTTAGCTGTTGATGCGCATCACAATACACCGCGTATGTGTTTATAATAGATTTACTATTTAAGGGCACATTATCATGTGTTTAACATGGATTTCCCCTTGTACTAGATTCTGTGATACTTATTATCATGTGATTCGATTTTTGTAATTTTTAAAATTGAATTTAGTGAAATATAAAAATGTGGCAAGTTCCAACAATTTATTAGAAATAATAATACTATTACTATAAATTATTTTACAATATTTTATAAATTGATAGTGTGACAAATTTTAGCTGGTTTTTATTTGGCTTGACCATTAACATTACTTTTTTAATTATTAATAATTACTCACTTCATTATCTATTTGTAAAATGAATGATAGATGAAAAATGCTTTGTAAAGCACACATGAAATTCAAGTGCCACAAAATAAATCCATAATTTTATATTTTAAGAATATACCATATATGTGATGTATGTAATTTATTTTACCGTTAATTTATTGCATGTTTCTATGGTATGTATACATATAAAAATGATGTACCATCTTTGTGATTCATAAACCAGCGGCTCTCTATTTCAAGGTTAATACCTCCTGCCATGAGCTATATTATTCCGTTTTAGATTGGTTTATAGGTATGAGGATTATATCCTACCAAATCACTTTTTTAAAAGACTTGTGAAGAGTTTTGTAACTTAAGTGACATTTTTTTATTTTTTTTAACGATAATGTTCTGGGTTCAAATTTTTCTCTTTCCCTATTATAACTATCAAATTATCAGATAAGTAGACTAAATAAAGACTTTAACAAAAGTTTGGAGGCCATCTTACCAGTTACCGTGTGGACAAAAAAAATATATATTTAAAAGGCATACATGACATACCAAGTAAGTTCAAAAATTAATTTGAGGCATAATGTTAGTCCAATTGCAATGCTTTATTGCCATAAGATACATGCTTTGACAAACAATTTGCGTGGGTGGGAAAAGTAGGTGCAAGTTCATTCTTTTGTAATTGCGTCCCGCAGGTCAGGGTCTCTCAGTTATGGTCATAACAACATTGCCTATTGATAAAGAAGGGAAAGAAACCAGGACACATTCGCCAAACATAGGTAATTGGATCTAGCCAAAAAGTGGCAGTCACGTATAAATCAATACAAAGTTTTGGACGTTAGAGATAGACTTAATTTAACTCGCAACTTAAATATTTGCAAAATAGTGATGTTAACAGATGCAACAAATTTGAAAAGAGTTTTATAACTCAATTGGATAGTATTTCTAGTGTTTTCAACAAAGATTTTTAGGATTCCATTCTTCCTACTTCCAACTATCAAATTATAAAAATAAAAAATAAAAAAGTGGATGCAATAAATTTTAGATTAAGGTCCACTTTTAGTCCTTAAAAGTTTAGAGTTATTTTCAATTTTACCCTTTACTGTTTCTATTTTTTTTTTTTTAAATTTCCTTTTGTTTGAAAACAATTGATGTAGCCGTAATTAGTATTTCATTGGAGGGTCAGAAGACTTAAAGGATATAATTTCTATAAAATTTATCCAGTCAAATCTTTCTCTCGTTAGTTAGTTCTCCATATCTCATTTCGCTATAAAAGTGAGAATAATTAAAATAATTGTTGTATCAAACAAGACATTATTTTTTTTAGAAATAATTATAATTTGTTGCTAACTAGTAGTTTGAATCCTTTCTCTCCTGAACCTCATAAAGAGGTGTCAATTTAGTTACTAAGTGCAAATAAAACATTGTTTTGTTTGGCAACTAAGGCTACTAAGCTAAAATAAAAAATAAAAAAATAAAAAGGTTGGATTTTATATTTTTTTCTTGGGTCAACATGTTTGTGGACGCAAAAAGATGTCATACAATATGCATCAACTTACATAGTTAGGTGATGATGTTATGTAGGCTTTTCGTGTCAATGAAAATGTCGACCAGAAAAAAATAATTAAATGGCGCCAAAATATTTTAATTTTCACACTAACCTATAATAAGTATGCCACAACTGTTCAATTGATGGCAACTTTCTATTTGGAGTTTGACTTATTTTTAGTTCTTTCTTAATTGGAATATATTTTTTTTTTAATAAGAAATTGTCATATCACTCACAAACTAAATAAAAAGTGAAAATTAAAGTCCACTACCCCTTACTATTGTATATTTAAAACAAAAAGAGGCCATTAGGTAATTAATGCTTTTTTTTCCTATAGTGATGCTAGATCAATTAATTTTGTGGGCTGCAAAACTGGCTGCATTAATAATTGTCGAACTCTACTGCATGAATTGAAAGATTTCATACTAGCCTAGATTAATTCTGCTAATTGTTTAAATATTTCCATAAAAAGCTTTTTAGAAACGTGCCAGTTAGTTGAGTTTTGGACTACAGTAAAAGACTTTGCTGTGCTGGGTTATAGAAAGTTTTTGGCTTCACATGCATTCATGCATAGATATACAATTTGGTTGGAAATCTGATACATGAATATGGGCTTGAAGATCGAGGTTTGAATAATGCCGATGATTTTTTTTTCCTCCTCAAAAGTAGAATATTTACATCAATGATTAAGAGCTTGTTTGACATCAATTTCAGCTTTTACTTTTTATATATAACTTTTTAAAACTTCATTTTTCTTCTTTTTTTACTTTTAAAATTTTTTTCAAGATATAAGTATATCTTATCACACTTTCAACAAAAAACTAAATAAGTTGTTCCTAAGCGGATACTAAAACACTAAAACAAGGAGGGTGATTAGTCCACTGGCAAACAAAAGAAGAAGACTAGGCTCAAAGGAAAATAAAAAGTCAGCATAATTTGATGAATATGTAAATCCAATACCCATAAATGAAAAAATATCATTAAAAAAAATTCATGCAATCCTATTTATATGTTAGATAATTTAGCTCAAAAAATTGTGAATTTTGACTTTTTACAGATTTATATGTCACCCTAAAAAAAATGGCAGCACTTTCTGCAAAATCAGTTCCCTACACGTATCAAAAGTATATTCGATTCCCTATATCTGTAGATATCTACCGCACTGTATAACAGCCAATTAGGGGTGAAAATGGCCAAATACCACCATTTTCAGAAATTTGTAGTAATTAAGCACTATTTCAGAACTAAATGGGAATCCACCACTTTTTATGTACTCGAGCTCACTAAACTCAAGTTCTAAATGATACTCGAGTTTAGTAAACTCGAGTTCCTAGTTTCATCCACCGTGGCCCTACTGACCTGGAATTTGTGCAATTAAAAAAAGTAATGTGGTACTCGATTTTGGTAAACTCGAGTTCCATGCAACACAATACTCGAGCATACCAAGCTCGAGTATGTTTTTATGTTTATGTTTTTTTTTTCTACTGTACTCGAGCTTGGTGAACTCGAGTTCCTTGTAATATGGAACTCGAGTTTGCTAAGCTCGAGTTCCTTATAGCTTTTTTTTTTTGGATAATCGATAAATAAACATAAACATAAACATAAACATAAACATAAATCGTTTTTTTTTTTTTTTTTTATGTTTATATTTATTTAAATAGAAGCATTGTAAAATATAGAGATTTTAATTTCAAAATATGAATTTTTAGGTCACTCATACCCCTTGTTCATTCATTTTAACACACTCATCAACTTCTAACTTCTCGAAAGCGTTATGGTCAAATTGGTTAAAATATTGGGGGTGACAATGAGAAATTAGAACAACATGTAAAACAAAAATCTCACTCCATTTTTAGCCATGGGCACACCAAAAGAAGTTTAAACTACATCTGGATATGTAAGTTCTTGACTTACAGTGTTTCTAAGAGGAATGTGAAACATTTTTTTATGTAACTAAATGTTTAGCTAATGATGTGAAAGTCACATTGGCAACTTTTTTTCTTGGCAAGATGTAGCACCCCATGTTTAGATATTGTTCATTGTTTTCTCATAAAACACCTCTTGAAATTGTGTTCTCTAAATTTAAAAACCAAATCTGTATGCTTTTTCATGTTTAAATTTCACAAAAATCTAATCTGTTTTTCAACATTGATAAAATTTGTTTCTACGTTAATAAAATTTGCTCTCTACACATCATGTTTACTGTATATTCAAATCTGTTTACTGCATCCATAAATTTTTTTTTAACATTAATTAAAATTGTTCATTGTTTTCTCATAAAAATTGTTCACTGTTTTTTGCATAAACTATTTCTAGGATTTTGCATAAAATATTTTTCTGTTCAGCATTATTTAAAAAAAATTTCACTCTCTTTTCTGCATAAATTATTTCTGTTTACTATTTAAAAAATTGTTTACTCTTTCCTCAAAAAACACCTCCTGAAATTGTGTTCTCTAAATTTAAAAGCCAAATCTGAATGTTTTTTTATGTTTGAATTTCACAATAATCGAATCAACTTTTCTCCATTGATAAAATCTATTTCTACATTAATAAAACTTGATCTCTGCACATCATGTTTACTGTATATTCAAATCTGCTTACTGCATTCATAAAATCTGTTTTCTACATTATTTAAAACCGTTAATTGTTTTGTCATAAAAATTGTTCACTGTTTTCTACATAAACTATTTCTAGGATTTTGCATAAAATTATTTTCTGTTCAGCATTATTTTAAAAATTGTTCACTTTTTTTATTTGCATAAATTATTTTCTGTTCACTATCTAAAAAATTGTTCACTATTTTCTCATAAAACATCTCTTGAAATTGTGTTTTCTAAATTTAAAAGCCAAATTTGAATGCTTTTTCATTTTTGAATTTCATAATAATCGAATCTATTTTTTTGCATTGATAAAATCTGTTTCTACAATAATAAAATTTGCTCTTTGCACATCATGTTTACTGTACATTCAAATCTGTTTACTGTATTCATAAAATCTATTTTCTGCATTAATTAAAACCGTTCACTGTTTTCTCATAAAAATTGTTCACTGTTTTCTGCATAAACTATTTTTAGGATTTTGCATAAAATTGTTTCCTATTTAGCATTATTTAAAAAATTGTTTACTCTCTTTTTTGCATAAATTATTTTCTGTTTACTATTTAAAAAATTGTTCACTATTTTCTCACAAAACACCTCCTAAAATTGTGTTCTCTAAATTTAAAAGCCAAATTTGTATGCTTTTTCGTGTTTAAATTTCACAATAATCGAATCTGTCTTTCTGCATTGATAAAATCTGTTTCTATATTAATAAAATTTGCTTTGCACATCATGTTTGCTGTATATTCAAATCTACTTACTGCATTCATAAAATTTGTTTTCTGCATTAATTAAAACTATTCACTGTTTTTAGCATTGGCGTGGTTATTGCACTTAAGTGGTTTTTGTGTTTTTTTTAAATATGTAACCATATGAATAATGGACAAACTCCATGAAAGAAAAATGAATGATTCGTATAAATCACCTAATGGTAAATGCCTCAAATAATTCGAATTTGTAAAAAGGTTCGAATTAGTTGAATGTAGAAATTCGGGAAAAATCGATGGAAAATCAATGAACGCACCAAATCATGGAGGTGTACATAAGATGTACAGATAGTCTAGACTTGTTGAGAAATTTGACTTTGTTGAAAGTACAAAATAATGAAAATTCAGTGGAAAAGTATGTACCTTAGATGTACAGATCGTATGAATTTGTTTAAAAATTTGAATTCGTTGAATGTACAAAACTGTGAAAACTCAAGGAAAAATTGTGTGCATTAGATGTATAGATAGCACGAATTTGTTGAAAATTTCGAATTCGTTGAGTGTGAAAAATCGTGAAAATTCAAATGAAAATTGAAGAACATACCAAATTGAGTAAACTTAATGGAAAATTAATTACATTAGATGTACAAATTGTCCAAATTTAATTCCAAATTTTGATGTTGTCAAATGTACAAAATTATGAAAATTCAATTTAAAACTGTGTACTAATGTACAAATCATCCTGATTTGATGAAAATTTCGAAATTGTTGAACATACAAAATCATGAAATCTTAATGTAAAATTGAAATTGCTGAACGTACCAAATCGTAAAAATTCAATGGAAAGTTGTGTACATTAGATGTACAAATATTCCAGACTTGTTGAGAAATTTGATTTCGTTGAAAGTACAAAATCGTGAAAATTCAAGAGAAAATTGTGTACATTACAGATCATTTGAATTTGTAAAAAACAAAATTTTTTCATTGAATGTATAAAATCTTGAAAGTACAAAATAAAATTGTGTAAATTAGATGTACAGATAGTCTGAATTTGTCATAAGTTTGAATTCGTTAAATGTACAAAATCGTGAAAATTAAATGGAAAACTGTGTACTAATGTATTGATCATCTGAATTTGTTGAAAAATTAGAAATCGTTAAATGAAAAAAATCGTATAAACTCAATCGAAAATCAAGGAACGTACCAAATCGTTGAGCAGCATATGCAGCATTGCGAGCATTAGTGTAGCAATGGTGAACAGCTCACCCCCAAAATTGATGCATAAACTTTCTAGGGATACTCTGCATCCTTGAAATGGTGCATTACAAAAGGTTGCATATCTATGTATTCACGTGAGTGTGGATGGGTACTTCTAGTCAGGACTTAACAGTGTTGAGCTGTTGAGCAGCACATGTAGAACTGTTTATTATCTTTGGTCATTTTCAAGGATGCTAGTTAAAACACTTTTCCCATAATTTGTGACTACTGGTCAGAAGTAATAGCACATGGATACTTCTGGTCAGGGCTCGACAGTGCTGAGTTGTTTATTATCTTTAGTCATTTTTAAGGATGCTAGTCAAAAGGCTCTTCCTATAATTCGTGAAATAGCACATGGTAAAACTATCTTGAACCCTAAAACTGAGCTGTCAAACAATCACATCTCATAAATATGTACATTAAAAGCATCAATTTGCTCTCAAAACCATCACTCTTGCAAATTAAGCAGCCCCATAACCTGACACATTGAAATATCTCTTGTAATCATAGCCAATTACTATTACGCTACAGATTTTAAATGCATATTTACTCGACTATTCGATCAAACATCTTAGTCATATACATTTGATTATGGGAGCTAATGGAGGACACAACTCACCCCAAAAATTGATGCATAAATTTTCCAGGGATGTTCTGCATCCTTGAAAACGGTGCATTGCAAAGGGTTGCATATCTGTGTATTCATGTGGCAAGTCCTTGCTTTAGGATCCATATGGTTTTTTTTGTGAAAGAGTGGTTGGTCTATGTGGTTTGGATGAGCCTGTATGTATTGAATCTATTAAATTTTGCTACAAGTAATGTACAATAAATCTAATTTGGGTGGTAAGTGTTATATGTGTAACATTTCAAATTACACAAATAGAATATTGGAAATATCAACATCTCTAACTGGAGACATTTCACTTCATGAGGTGTTTCTTACATTACAAAGTAGAGGATATTGTCCATCCAAAGCACAAGAATCATATGCAACAACAAAGAACAGCAGGGGAAAAAATGAGCAAGTGATTTTGATGATGCGAAGAAAATCAGTAGGCTGGATGCTTCGGATTTGAAAGGACTAGTGGCTGTCCTGATGGCCTGAAAAAGAAAGAACAGTGATCAAAGGTGACCTGGGTTGTCGGCCAAAAACCCTCCGATGCCAATGTTAGTTTTTCTCTCTCTAATTTTGGAGTTCCAATTTTTTAAGAAATGTCAAAACGTACCTTTGTCTGGTCGGAATAAGCATTTATATAGCGTATTCTGGAAACGGTTATTAGACCTGTAACCTCCCCTAAATTTGAGGAGGTTTGAGGATTTAGGAATAACTTCCACAACTGTTTAGAAGTTACATTTTTCTCATATAACTGTCATCGAAATTTATGCATGTGATAAAGAGTTGTAGTACTAAATCAGGAATTTTCCCAAGTGTCAAGGGCTCGTCCAGGGGTCTTTCTGACGAGCGTACCTCGCTTCCAAGGAAGGTCGTTCTTCTATGGATAACCTTCTCACCAACGAGGTTGATGGCTCCCTTGGACAAGATGGATCGGTTTTGTAAAACTTGACCGTGCGAAGTTTGTCCAAGCATCTTCCTACACGGGCAAGCTTTTCACGGACGTGGATTTTACCACCTTCGCTTTCTCGGCCTTGCCCTGGGCGACCTTCATAGACGATATTGGAGTGGTATTTCAGTTCTCGATCAGATTTCATATAAACTTAGCCAAAACTAATGAACAGTTAATCTTTAGATTTGCAAAAGTTGAATATACATAATCATTAGTTGTCAGACATTAACAACAACATTTTGTATTGCACAGTACGTGTAGACATTAACAACAACGTCTAATGTTCGTATGTAGAAATTTTTGGAAATCATCATTACTTGAATCTGAGAAGTCTAAAATATCTCTTTCATCATCTAAGGCAGTAACTTCATTAATAAACTTGATGGCTAACTCTTGCGCCTTCCCCTTTAGATGCTTCCTAGCTTTTTGGATTGCATGAAAACAATCTAATTGCCCTTGCATTTGATTGTTCTCTTGTTCAAGACGAGCAAGTATGTTGGCAGGTTCATCTCTAGGTAACTCGGTTGAGCATGCTTCAGGAACTCGTAACTCGTGCCATCGACAATACACCTCCAACTCACACCTCTTCTTGTATAGGGTTGACCATGGTGGTTCTACTACGATGAACTCTATTGCAGTGGTATCTGTACTTAGTTTTGTAGGTTTGCCTACCATGATGTGCTCGATGTTTCCAAGACTCTCGTACATGTATATTGGCATATTAACGAAATCTCTCTTCTTTTCTACCCATTTCCCTCCATAGTTGTCTGTGTATGTCTATAGTTGTTGATCTGCTGGAACTTGTGATAATCCATTTGTTGAAGTAGATCCAAACTTGATTCGCATTGTATGATTTGATATTGAGGCGTTGTGACTCATAGCTTAGTTAATCTACAAAGTTAGTAAGGTAGAAATAAGATCATTGTTGTGGTGCATTTATAATCTCATTTCATGTTCCAAGCATTATAATTTCAGTTATTAGGGCTTGTCAAGTCAATATAGGCTGGAAAAACACTACATGAACAGGATTTTAAATGTTCCCAATGTCACAGTGAGATTTGAAGACGTGGGTGGTAATTACAGTGTTCTTGAACAGAGCATCATAATAAATTGACACAGTGCTATGTCCCTGGCACTAGGGTACGATTATTCATATATTTAAGTATTATCGTGAATGTAAATGATATGACTAGACAGTGTGTGAAACAGCGCCGAGCTGTTAAGCAACACGTGTGAAACATTGGTGTCTATTGGCGCATGTGGTTCGTATGACTATAATTGGTGCCACAGCAGCGGGCTGGTGACGTGTCTTCAAAAAACTACTCATGTCACAGTTGGTGCTACATCATATTTACTATATATTCAAATCTGCTTACTGCATTCATAAAATCTGTTTTCTGCATTAATTAAAATTGTTCACTATTTTCTTATAAAAATTGTTTACTGTTTTCTGCATAAATTATTTTTAGCATTCTGTATAAAATTATTTTTTTGTTCAGCATTATTTGAAAAATTGTTCACTGTTTTTTCTGCATAAATTATTCAGTATTCATTGCATGTTTACATACAACAAACATGTTTACATACAACCTTAGGACTATATGTTTCGTCCAAAAAAGGCATAATAACTACTTTTGTCTGTATAGTAGGATTATTAGTTACTCTTTGGATTTATACAAGGCATTTACCATTAGATGATTTATATGAATCATTCATTTTTCTTTCATAGAGTTTGTCCATTACTCATATGGTTACATATTTAAAAAAAAAAAACACAAAAACCATTTAAGTGTAATAACCGCGCCAATGCTAAAAACAGTTTATGTAGAAAACAATTAACAATTTTTATGAGAAAAAAATGAACAGTTTTAATTAATGCAAAAAACAGATCTTATGAATGCAGTAAACAGATTTGAATATACAATAAACATGGTGTGTGGAGAGAAAATTTTATTAATGTAGAAACAGATTTTATCAATGCAGAAAAACAGATTCGATTATTGTGAAATTCAAACATGAAAAAGCATATAGATTTGGCTTTTAAATTTAGATAATACAATTTTAGGGGGTATTTTATGATAAGATAGTGAACTATTTTTTAAATAGTGAATAGAAAATAATTTATGCTAAACAATTTTTTAAATAATGCTGAACAGAAAATAATTTTATGCAAAATCCTAGAAATAATTTATGCAAAATCCTAGATTTTATCAATGTAGAAAAAAAGATTCGATTAATATGAAATTTAAACATGAAAAAGCATATAGATTTGGCTTTTAAATTTAGAGAACACAATTTTAGGATGTGCTTTATGAGAAAATAAAGAACAATTTTTTAAGTAGTGAATAGAAAATAATTTATGCTGAACAGAAAATAATTTTATGCAAAATTCTAGAAATAGTTTATGCAGAAAACAGTGAACAGTTTTAATTTATGTAGAAAACAGATTTTATGAATGCAGTAAGCAGATTTGAATATACAGTAAACATGATATGCAGAGAGCAAATTTTATTAATGTAGAAACAGATTTTATCAATGCAAAAAAATAGATTCAATTATTGTGAAATTCAAACATGAAAAAGCATTCAGATTTGGCTTTTAAATTTAGAAAACACGATTTCATTAGGTTTTTTATGAGAATACAGTGAACAATTTATGCAATGAACAAAGAATAATTTATGCATAAAAGAGAGTGAACAATTTTTTAAATAATGCTGAACAGAAAATAATTATGCAGAATGCTAAAAATAGTTTATGTAGAAAACAGTGAACAATTTTTATGAGAAAACATTGAAAAATTTTAATTAATGAAGAAAACAAATTTTATGAATGCAATAAGCATATTTGAATATCCAGATACATGATGTGCAGAGAGAAAATTTTATTAATGTAGAAACAAATTTTATCAATACAGAAAAACATATTAGATTATTGTGAAATTTAAACATGAAAAGCATACAGATTTGGCTTTTAAATTTAGAAAACACAATTTTAGGAGGTGTTTTATGAGAAAACAGTAAACAATATCTAAACATGGGGTACTACAACTCGCCAAGAAAAAAAGTTGCTGAAGGAATTTCACATTATCAACCAAACATTAAGATATACATACAAAAATGTTTTAGATTCCTCTTAGAAACACTGCAAGTCAAGAATTTACATTTGTAGATGTAGCTTAAACTTCTTTTAGTGTGCCCATGGCTAAAAATGGAGTGAGATTTTTCTTTTACATGTTGTTCTACTTTCTCCTTGTAACCCCCAATATTTTAACCAATTTGACCATAACGCTTCTGAGAAATTAGAAATTGATGTGTGTGTTAAAAATGAATAAACACGGGGTATGAGTGGCCTAAAAATTCATATTTTGAAATTAAAATCTCTATATTTTACAATAATTAAAAACATTAAAAAAAAAAACTACTTATTTTTATGTTTATGTTTATTTGTCGATTATCCACAAAAAAAAAAATAAAAGCTATAAGGAACTCGAGCTTAGCAAACTCGAGTTCCATATTACAAGGAACTCAAGCTCACCAAGCTCAAGTACCATAGAAAAAAAAATAAACATAAACATAAAATTAAACATACTTGAGCTTGGTATGCTCAAGTACTGTGTTGCATGGAACTCGAGATTACCAAGTTCGAGTACCACATTACTATTTTTAATTGCACAAATTCCAAGTCAGCAGCGCCACGGTGGAATGAAATTAGGAACTCGAGTACCTTTTAGAACTTGAGTTTAGTGAGCTCGAGTACATAAAAAGTGCTAGATTCCCATTTGGTTCTGAAACAGTGCTTAATTGCTACAAATTTCTTAAAATAGTGGTATTTGGCCGTTTTCACTGCCAATTAGGCAAACTTGTGAAAGACTAGAGAAGTAGAGATTAAATGATACCATTTTATTTTTTTTTAAAGCTTTTAGAGAGCTTTTTGTTATTTGTGAAAGGCATTTTGGTTATATAAACATTTTTTAATCTATTTATTTATTCCTATTATATGTTTGTGAGATCTTTCACAAATCTATTTTTGTGTTTATAGTCAATTTTGCAAAATAGTTGAAAGAAAGAAGTTATTAGGAAAATGCTGATGTGGAGATTTTTTTATTGGACAAAGTTACAATTGAAAGATAGAGAAAAAAAAAATGCCCTGGAAATCAAATCACATAAATGCAAGTGTAACAAAATAAATCCATAATTTCAGGTTTTATGGGTGATGCCCATAATCTACCATTAATTTATTGCACATTTCTTTGGTACCTAAGCATATAAAAATGATGTGATTTTTTTTTTTTGGGACAAAACATGAACTTTCCATTAATAAAAACCAACAATGTCAGCTTGGACAACAGAAAATAAAGGTGGTGAAACATCTTCCATCCACACAACAAAATTCGAAATTCGTAAAACATATCAAGATAAAGATTGAGCAACTTTATTACATTCTTTCTTTACATGAGAGTAATGTAATTGATTAAAAAAACTTGCATCAAAACAAATATTATCAATAAGCAAACCAACAGTGGACAAGAAATTACTATCCTTATTTAGAGCCTTCATAAGGACCTTACAATCACCTTCAAGAACCACCTAATTGAAGCCCAATTTCGCTACAAATTGGAGAGCTTTAAAGGCTACCTTCGCTTCAAAGACCAACGGACTGCAAACCTATGGGAAGTGCTCGGAGAGGGAGGCTAGAACTGAGCCAAATTCATTAGGCAAAACTACTCCAATACCCGACTTTTGATCCCTTGTCGAGGTTGCACCATCAAAATGATGTGATCTTTGTTATTCATAAACTGGTGCTCTTTTATTTCAAGGTTAATACCTCATACCAAGGGGCAAGGGGTATATTATACCATTATAGATTGGTTAATAATTTTGAAAATTATCTGTCTATCCTACTAAATTAATTTTTTTAATTATGCAAAAACTTTCCAAGAACCTTGTAAATTAATTGATGTATTTTAGTGTTTGCAATGAAGATGTCCAAGGTGTTGGGAAAACTGGTTTTGCATCTCATACAAAACACATAGCGGAAGCAACAAACACGGATTTACTTCATTCATGAGAGATAACATGTAACATTAAATTCTAGAACAAAGAATAGAAAGCGTACGTTGATGCAATGAAATTCAAAACCAAGACTTGAGAATACCTTTAATCTTCATCTCAATTCCATATGGTGCCCAAGAAATGTGGTCTCTCAATCAGTCTTTTTGTATGTTGATTCTCTATGAAAGTTCTTCTTCTCCCTTGTAGGAAAAAAATGTTTTTTCTTTTCTTTTCATCATACGTACGTTCTAACTACCTTGATAGTTACTTTATTTAATAACTCTTATTAAATAAAAACTAATTATCTAATTGGGTTAGCCATTTGGGCCTACCCAATCGGGCTTTAGTTTGTGGCTTGAGATGGGACCCAAGGGAATAAATAAGACTCTAGCTCCAATGAGCCTTGGGCTTATCTGTCAACTCTTGACAAGTCCAAAGTTACCATTAATTATATTTAATACCACTATGTAAATATAATTGCACTCTAGGCCTTATTAATAAATTATATCCTAATACTCTAATGATATCATATTACCCCTCCATAAAATATCCATAGTGAACAAAGTCATAATAAACTGTTGCTTTGTAAACAACTATTTTATCTTTGAATACCCGGTTTAATCTTTTAGTTATTCACATTTATTGAAATCCAATTTCAAAAAATATAAGCTTTAATAACTTCTTACTAAAGTGGGCGCCCTAAATAACCAGTTCTCATTAAACTTTTCTCAAGAGGATATTTTGTGTCACTATAAAAAGAGATTATGGATTCCATCTTGAGAATATGTATTCCCTCAATACTATGTGTGGTTACCCAACATACTGAGATTTTGACCATTAATATTAGACCTAACTCTTGATATATCAAAGTAACTGACATTTCATGATCAGATTCACCACCTTCTCAGGATTAAAAGTCTATGAAATTAGAAGTCATGAGATTAATTATTCAGGTGATAGTTGTTGATTGAATAATTAATCTCACAGCGGTTCAGTTCAATATGTTTTAACTCTTAAGACACATCAACACATCAACTAGAAGTCTCCACTTCTATGATCAAGACAAATCATCTTAGTTGATGTGTTATAATCTTTGTAGATGAAACGCCTAATTTCATCACTAACTACGAACTACTTTTTGAGTTTACAAGGAACTTGTGATTTATATCTTTTGTGACTAAATCACATACAATGCATCTCATGGACTATGATAATGTCACATTAGTTCATTTATAAATAGTCTCATACAATCAAAAAATTTAATTATTTATGACATGCCAATAAATTGGATTTTAGGGCATAAACCCCAACAATCTCCCACTTGCCCTCAAAAAGAAAATTTACCATATATCCGACATTTATTTCCTTTTAGAGTAATTCATAGTCACCTTAAGGCAATGTTGGGAAACAAGTTTCAGCTAGAGTTATTGCATAAATTATCTTTTCTACTACTATAGCTCATATACTCAAATCTCTCTAATGAGATAATACTTACACTTAATGTGTATCTTCATCACCTAGGATGAACACATATGTTGAAGTCTAACTTCATGAATCACAATCAAACTACAAGTCAGTATTTGTACAACCAGTAATCATCAAATCCTCATTTTGGTGGACAAGCATATAATCCCTCATTCTCCTAAGATATTTAAGTATATGTTTTACTCCCACTAAATTAAGTGATCTTAGATTCAATTGATATTTGCTTACCATGTCCACCGCAAAATAGATATTCAGCCTAGTATATAGCATAGTAGAAAGACTTCTTATTGACATTGTATAAGGAACCGTCTTAATATGCTCTTCCTTTTATATATCTTAGGACTATAGTCCTATATAAAGGAACTTCAAACTTAAAAGGAAAGAATCCTTTCTTGAAGTATTTCATGCTATACTTGGCTAGAATCTAATCTATTTAAGCAGTTTAACTAATTTCTGAATTTTTAACAAAGTTTAATTCTTAGGATGTGACTAATCTTTCCCAAGTACTTTATATCAAATTGGACTAGACAACAAAAAACCCTATTGATGACAATAACTCTACATCATTCTAAATGATTAGAATACCATTAACATACATTAAGAAATTTATTATTCTATATAGTTTTTACACACATAAGGCTTTTAATACTTGATCAAAATCAAACAATTTGATTGCTTGATCAAAGATGATATTTCATGATTCAGATGCTTACTTTAGTCTATAAATGGATTTTAAGCAATTTGCATACTAAACACTACTAATTCTTTGCTATGAACAAGTCTAGTTACATCATATAGATGTCTTTCTCTCCTCAAGATTGCTAATAAAAGAAGCTTTCTTGATATCCATTGTCATATTTCATCCAACTAATATTTAATCTTATTGTAATTGAATTGTTGCTATATCTTTTCAAGTGTAACAGCTATACATGTATAGCTATATAAATATTAATGCAAATTCCCTGGTTTTGGTCATCGAAGCCAAAACCAATTTCCCAACTTTATTTTCATGGTATTGAGCCTTCTTAGGCTAATGCCAATAATATTTTGATCATGTCTTCCTTTGCTTCCAACTTTAACTTATCAACTAAAATCTCATCACCTTCCTTTCTTCTTCCCAACTTTCTTCAAGAAATCCATGCCAAGTTGGATGGCAACAACTATCATAATTGGCTCTCAAGATTTCTTCCTACCCTACACAGCAATGGACTGATGGATATCGTTGATGGTTCTGATCCGTGCCCTCTAGAATTTTTAGTTGATGTGGAAGGGAAAAAGACTCTTAATCTCGAATTCACTCTTTGGACTAAGAAGGATCAATATCTTCTTAGCTAGATCAATTTTACTCTCTCAGAGGACATACTGCCTACTGTTTATGAACTAAACACTTCGAAACATAATAATCAATTTTAACTATCATATTATTTTGTATTTAACTCAATTTTACCATTTTTGGTAAAATTCGGTATTTTGTCAAGTAATCTCATAATTAGTGTGAATTAGGATTTCAGACGTTTCCTATTGATTGCTTAAAATTACACTATTATCTTAGTCTTGGTAGGCAATATCACATCAATTTCATGTTTAATTACATGTAAATATGTGAGTTTGAAATATTTCTCAAAAATATATTCATTACGTTTATTTTTCTCTTTTAGGATATCAAAACCATTCAGACATGCTGCCAAGAGAATTCAATGGTCAAGATCAATTGGAGCATGGTTTTTGAAGCATTAAACAAGTCAAAAACATGTGAGAATAAAAAAGGGAAGAAAGAAATTTGTCCAAGCCAAAATTGGAAAAATCCTGATATGGAAACATCCTGCATTGTTTTAGTATTTTTATCATAACCTCTTGCACAGATTTCTGATTGACCTGATTCTTGTGGTCACGGAAAGAAGACATGAAGATCTACAACTTTGTGGTTTACCAAAAATTCCATAAAAAATCGTTTGGAATGTCAAAAGTGGGCTGAAAGATGATAGTGGATAAACTTCCGAAAATCAAAGGATTCCCATTATAAATTTGAGAGATTTTCTCTTTTTCGTTTGGAGGAGGCTGAGGTTATAGTAGAGGAAAAACCATAGAACGTTTTTCATCTTTTGTTTTGTTTGTTTATAAGTTTAGTATTTTTACCATAACTTCTTGTACAGATGTCCAATTGACCTAACTCTTGACGCCACAATAAGAAATCTTGAAGATCTACAACTTTGTAGTTTACCAAAAGTTCCATAAAAATCGGTTTGAAGGTCTAAAGTGGGCTGGAAGCTAACAATGGATAAAATTCCAAAAATGAAGGGATTCTTATCCTAAATTTGAAGAATTTTCTCTTTTTCTTTTGGAGGAGGCTGAGGTTATAGTAGAGGAAAAACCCTAAAATGTTTTTCATCTTTTGTTTTATTTTTTTTAGACATTTAGCATTGTTTTTATGGATTTCTTTTGCATAACTATGTGCAGCTAAATTTCTAGCTAGGGTTACATGAAAATCGTTTTGAAGGTAAAAAGTAGGTTGGAAGCTGACAGTGGATAAAATTCCAAAAATCAAAAGATTCTCATCCTAAATTTGAGGGATTTTCTCTTTTTCTTTTGTAGGAGGCAGAGGTTATAGTAGAGGACAAACCCTAGAACGTTTTTAATCTTTTGTTTTATTTTTTTTTTTTTTCGATGTTTAGCATTGTTTTTATGGATTTCTTTTGCAAAACTATGTGCAACTACATTTCTAGTTAGGGTTGGAGCATGGTTTTTAAAGTATTAAATAAGTCAAAAATGTGTGAGAATAGAAATGGGAAGAAATAAATTCGTCCAAGCCAAAATTGGGAAAATCCTGATATGGAAACATCTTGTACTATTTTAGTAGCTTTGCAATAACTTCTTGTATAGATGTCCAATTGACTTGATTCTTGTAGACACAGAAAGAAAACTTGAAGATCTACAACTTTGTAGTTTACCAAACATTCGATAAAAATCATGTTGAAGGTCAAAAGTGAACTAGAAGATGACAATGGATAAAATTTTGAAAATCAAGGGATTCCCATACTAAATTTAAGGGTTTTTCTCCTTCTCTTTTGGAAGAGGTTGAGGCTATAGTAGAGGAAAAATCCTAGAACGTTTTTCATTTTTTTTTTTACACATTTAGCATTAATTTTATGAATTTCTTTTGCATAACTATGTGCAACTAAATTTCTAACTAGGGTTAGAGGTGAAACCTAATATTTTTTTTATGATATGTTCTTAGGATTATTTATGTGTTTTCTTTGGATTGATGATTGAATTTTAAGATTGATTTATTATTTGGAATCATTGCATGTTGAAAATTTTTTAAGATTTAATATGATTTGTATTTATAATGAATGCTTAAACTCCTTGATTCGTTATGATTTGAGAATATATTGATTGCTTAATCTCCTTTGTAACATGCCAATTGAATGATTTGCTCTATCACTTACATTCAATCTACTTTATACCTTGTTTGAGTACTTTATTGTTTTATCATCTGATTAGATGAGTTGGCTCTCTACACTAATTGAGTTAAAAAATAATCTAAGTTCATTTGATAAAATATTAGGTGGATCTTTGAATCCGTAGTGTTTTCTCTCCATTAATTTCTCTTAGATTTATTTTACTATTTTCAATTATAGTGTCAATACTATCTTTGGGTGGAATAAGAAACAAACAATTGTTGTTATTTACTACTTAATAATGAAGCTTTTTACATTAGAGTCAATTATTCCCTGTGAATCGATCTTAGACACACTGAGATATTAATACTTGTGAAAAATTTGCACTTGGATTTGCATTATTTTAATTACAACATTTCTTAATCATCCTAAGGTTTGACATTGTCAATATTTATGTGTCATAGCGTCCAAAAGCAAAACATTTTATTATCAAAAAAAATTTAGACTTTGTCTATTTCTTTCTACGGTGGATTCCATTGTCTATTTCTTTCTTGGGTGGATTCCAGGAAATTATCACCTTGTGGATTTCAAGGAACTTCTTGTGGATTCGAAGTTTACTACCAAAAATTAACAATTTAATTTATGTTCTATTAAGAGAGTATCGTATTTGCTTTTTTCAGACTTCCACAACATCGTCTTACCTACATGCAGAGCTGGCCCTTCCACTAGGCCAATTAAGCAATTGCCTAAGGCCCTTAAGTGGAGGGAGGCCCCAAAATTTTAGAAAAAAATGGGTAGTAGACACCAAAAAAGAAAAATGGTTTCAAATGAATCTAAAAAATTTTGGCACATCCTTTTAACTAAAAAACAAAATTTCTGTTATACTCGGATAAACATTAGTAGCACATAAAAAAATTTTGGTCTAAATAAAATCAATTTTCCGAAAAATAACATCATTAATTATCCTCTAGACAAAACAAAATTCAACAAGATAAACTACAAATCTGGTCTAAGAAATTAATCACAAAACAATCAATAATCAAAACAAATAAAAAACCTCAAATCCCTAAAATTTTTACCGATTCTCTTTCTCATTCTTGCTGTTTTTTTCTCTCAGCTCTTGCTCTCCGCCTCTCTCATTCTTTCTCTCCATTGTTGCTAGCTGCCTGGCTCAAGCTTCCTTTGATCTCATCTAAATCATCCGATTGCATCTGGCTGCCTGGCTCAAGCTTCCACTGTTGCTTTGCTTTTTGGTTGCTACGTTTTGATTTTGCAGGATGGGTTTTGATTTTTGAGTTTGAGGTATAACTTTTGAGGCTTGGCTTTTTTTAGATTTGTTAAGAGTTAAGGCTGGGGCTGGGGCTGGGCTGTCTAGTGTATATATTGAGTTATGGCTGGACTGCCTGGACATTTCATGTTTGGGCTTCAAGTATTTTTTTTTTTTTGGTTATAGGTGCAATAGGAATATAGGATTTGTTTTATGTTTTTTGTGGGTGGGCTGGGCTAGGCTGGGCTGGGCTTGATATGGCTGTGCTTAATTTTTTTTTTTTAATCTTGTGTATATATATATATATATATATATATATTAGTTATTGGTAATATAATGAATAAATCTTTATTTATTCAGGTTAAAATTGCTAAAAAGTTGTTATTATTTGGTAAAACTACGACAATACATTTTATATAAATCAGGTTCTATTTCTCATTTGTTCTACACTTAAAATTTATTTTTTATTAATTTTAGTCTTTATAAATATATTGTTTGATAATGTGTACTTGAAAATATGCATATGGGTATGAAAAACTTAAAAAAAAGAAAAAAAGAAGAAAAATTAATTGAGTCTAAAAAAGGATCTATGTATAAATTTGTTATTAATAATAAATAAAATATAATACAAAATTTAGATGAAAATATCACAAATGAGTAAGAAATTCACTAAAAAGAGTTAGTCAATTGAAAAGGAGAGATTAGAAGAACTTGAATACAAAAATTTAATTAGTCAATTTGCATCTCAGAAGGCAAGAAAAATAGATTTTAAATGAAATATATTATAACATAAAAATATTACATAAATATTAATTTAATTAATACATAAATATAAAAAAGGCCCCATTTTAGTTCTCCCCTTAGGCCCCAAAATGTCTTGGGCCGGCCTGCCTACATGAATTTGGGACTTTTTTTATTTTTCCTTTAATGTTGAGGATAGTATTCTAACTGTATTTCATACATGTCAGAGGCTTATAAGTTATAATCTAAGAAGGTTTAATAGTTCTCAAATGAGAGTAATTCTTAGATACTCTTAGAGTACGGAGAATAGTGCTCTCTCCTCACATTCATGGTGGAGTCCACTCATTAAATTATGGTGGGGTCTACCATGAATGTGAGAGAAGTGAGAATTATTTTGTCGTGCTCCAGGAGCGCCTAAGAATTTTCCCTCAAATGGGGTACTATACAACTTATTAGATCAGGGCCCTCATTGAACTTCAGCAAGAAATCAAACCTAACATATTTCGCCGACGGATAGAACCACTTTTCAATAATATAGTACTATTATCTCCTGAAATCAAAGTGTTTTAGAACCACTTTTAATGGTGGAGTTCATTAATTAAATTTATGATGCGGTCTATCATGAATGTGAGAGGAAGAAACACCATTTTTTCATGTTCCAAGAGCACCTAAGAATTTTCTCTCAAATGGGGTACTATACAACTTATTGGATCTGGGCACTCATTGAACTTCAGCAAGAAATCAAACCTAACATATTTCATCGACGGATAGAACTACTTTTCAATAATATAGTACTATTATCTTCTGAAAGTGTTTGTCTATTATTGAAACTTTATTTTGTTAAAATATCAACTGTTTTTCTTTTAAGGCATCGGGTAATAGACTAATAGTTGTACACTTCATTTATGTTTGGATTTACATGGCGTAAAAAGTTTGTTGTAGGATGGTGACAAAAGTGTAATAAATATGTCAGATATGGACCATATGGTTTTATGTCTTTTTTTTTTTTTTAACAGTGTTTTTTCAAAATTTTTAATCAGGTTAATTACTATTTACAACGGGTGAATCTATAATGGAATAAATCGCTGGCCCATAAAATTTTTTCAAAATATTAATGTCCGAACATAAACTAAAAAGTACCTAATCAATCTAAGACAGTTACTTTAAGACCAAGTAACTAACTACTCAACCATCCTCATTGGAGTCGTATGGTTTTATGTCAATATTTAGAACAATGACATATACAGCCAGTCAATACGACAATTACACTTTACACATGTTCGGTACACTGTACTGTTTGGTGACTGAGAGTAATAAATATGTCAGATTTGGACCATATGGTTTTATGTCAATATTTAGAACAATGACATAAATTGCCAGTCAATGCAACAATTACGCCTTATATGTCAATATTTAGGACAATGACATAAATTGCCAGTCAATGCAACAATTACGCCTTACACAAGTTCGGTACACTGTAAAGTCAGTAATAGAACTTTTAGAAAAGTTAGCAGGGGTTAGGTGGAAGAGACCTAGGCGGACTGCTTTTGTATATGAAGCAGCAAACCTTCAAGGGAGAGCCATATTTTTGGGTAGTGCCAGCAGTGGGGTTTCAACCGTTACAGTCCGTTTAAATAGAATTTATTGTTAAAAATTAAAAATTAAAAATTAAAAATATTATAATAAAATAATTTTTAAATATATGAATAGTATCGTAGGACTTATTTTTAATAAAAAAGTTACTAAAAATTGAAGTATGTGATTCCCATGAACAGGCCACGAATGCACTGTTCACAGGAGAATTGGTCAACAACTGCAGCTGAAAAAAAAAAAAAAAAAAAAAAAGAAGCTGAAAACATGCTAGAGCATTAAACGTGGACATAGCAACGTATCCAAACGGATACATAATGGACACGGTACTCAAATTTCTAAACTTGAGTTTGGTGTTACATCACACTAATCGATATTGAGTTCTAGTGGAATTTTACAACATTCCAGTTTAGTACTCTCAAATCCTATTTATTTTACAATCTAGCTACAGTGGACTGCTATGTCTAGCAGCCTACTGTAGCAAGATTGTAAAACAAAAAATCATTTTATATTCTTTCTATTCTTCTTTCTCCAGACTTCTTTTCTCTCTCCGTCTCTCCTTCTTGCTCCCATTTCTCTGCTCTCTCGCTACCTCTGCTCGACATCTCTACCTCCCTCTTCGACGAAACCCAGGCCGGAGCATCAAGCCAAGCCGATCTCTATCGCAATGGTTTTTTTTTTTTTTTTTTTTTAGTTTGTGATTTGATGTTAGATTTGGCAGTGGTTGTGTGGGTTATGGATTTGGCATTTTGGGTCTTGGTTTGATGTGCTTCGGCAATTTTGTGGGTCTGGGTTTGTGAGTCTGAGTTCGTGGGTCTGCGTTTGTGGATCATCGACGTGACCGGCATGGATCGTCGAGTTGATCGGCGTGGATTGTCGGCTTGATTGGTCTCATCAGTGTGGGTCATCGAGAGGGAGAGAGGGAGAGACAATGAGACCGAGAGGGAGAGGGAGACAGTGAGACCAGAGAAAGAGAGGGTGAAGAAAATAAAAACAAAAAAGGAATAAAAAATTATAAAGAAATAATATTTAAATGAAGTTGTAAAAAAAATAGAAGGTTTGATATTTAGTATATTGTAAAATGAAGTATTAAAATTGAAAAAAGTAGTGCTTTTAGAGGGTAAATCCTAAATTTTTGCAATACTTGATAAGAATGCTCTTAGAACTTAATTACTGTTTAAAACTTATTTTCAGTAAGCTCAAGCACCGAAGAAGTGATAATTTGATAAATATTTTCAAAACAATAGTTATAAATTTGTAAAGATTTTAGCCCCAATTTAATAGTAAATTCCTTTCTTAATAGGTGCTGACCTATAGGTTGGTTCGGAATTGGGAGAGTTGGGACTACAAGCTCGCACTAGCTAAGAATTTCCCCTATAAATAAAGGGAAGTTTCAAGCTGAGTGAAAAGTGCCCCAGTCTCATCTTTTATACTCAGCCAGCGATGGCAGCAATAGTTCTGTACCCAACACCAGTCATAGGCCACCTGATTTCGATGGTAGAGCTAGGGAAACTAATACTCACACACCACCCTTCACTCACCATCCACATACTCATATCCCCTGCACCTTACAACGCTGGTTCCACAGCTCCATACATAGCCTCTGTCTCTTCCACCACTCCTTCCATCACTTTTCACAATCTCCCCAGTGTTACTCTCCCTCCCACCACTTCTTCTAACCATGAAACTCTCACCTTTGAGCTCATTCGCCTCAACAATCCCAATGTCCACCAATCCCTCCTTTCTATCTCCAAAACCCACCACATCCAAGCTTTCATCATGGATGCCTTTTGCACCTATGCTCTCTCTGTTGCTTCCAAACTCAAAATAGCTGGATATATCTTTTTCACTACCAGCGCTATTACTCTCAGTTATCTTCTGTATCACCCTACCATTCACAAAAACACCACCAAAAGTTTGAAAGACCTTAACACCCTTCTCGAAATTCCCGGAGGAGTAGCTCCAATACCATCTTCAGATTTACCAAAACCATTGCTTGACCGTAACGACAAGGCCTATGAGTTCTTTTTAGACTCCTCAATCACCATGCCTAAGTCTGCTGGAATAATTGTCAACACATTTGAATCATTGGAACCAAGAGCTATTCAAGCAATATCAGATGGGCTATGCGTCCCTGACGGTCCAACCCCACCTATTTACTGCACAGGGCCATTGATAGTAACTAAAAGAAGTGGTCACGATGAAGGTAATGTCGTTCCCGAGTGTTTAACGTGGCTTGACTTGCAACCTAGTCAAAGTGTTGTGTTTTTATGCTTTGGAAGCTTGGGTTTGTTCTCTATAGAGCAATTAAAGGAGATAGCTATAGGGTTAGAGAAGAGTGGCCAAAGGTTCTTGTGGGTGGTAAGGAATCCACCTAGTGAGAAACATAGCTTGGCTGTCTCAACTCAGCCGGAACCAGATTTAGATTCTTTGCTTCCAAAGGGTTTTTTAGACCGTACCAAGGAGAGGGGCTTGGTAGTGAAGTCCTGGGCACCACAGGTGGCTGTATTGAATCACAACTCGGTGGGTGGGTTTGTGACTCATTGTGGGTGGAACTCGGTGTTGGAAGCGGTGTGTGCGGGCGTGCCACTTGTGGCATGGCCTCTTTACGCGGAGCAAAAGTTAAATAGGCAGGAGTTGGTGGAGGATGTTAAGATTGCTCTGCCTATGAACCAGTCGGAGGATGGGTTTGTGAGTGCAACAGAGGTGGAGAAGAGAGTTCGACAGTTAATGGAAAGGGACAACTCGATTAGAGGAAAAACGACTGCCATGAAAGATGGAGCTAAGGCTGCACTGAGTGAGGGTGGGTCATCTCGTGTTGCATTAACCAAGCTCGTTGAGTCGTGGAGTACATGAATATATACCGTACGTACACATCTTTCTAGAGCATATGTCAACAGCTCCCTACTTTATAGTTAAATATGCACCTTTCTCTTTGGAATAATAAAGCACGTAATGTGAAGGAAGATTTCTTATCCATCAAATAATGGGCTAAAGAATGCTATTAATGTGGAAGCAAAACACTTGGCCCAATATGCTGGTTGAAATCCCCCTCATGCTTCGTGAGGTGTTGTAATTTTCGTTCAGTTACTGATTCAATAAAAGTTTTCTCTCGTTCTTTCCAAAATATTAGAAGGAAAAAAAAAAAAAAAAAAAAAACCCTTAAGTGCAGAAACAATCCTTGGGATTGGATCTGTTTCAAAACACCTATAGGGTTGCAATTAGAGTTTCAAAACTCTTATGGTCTGTTTGGATTCCTTAGATTTGGATTTGGATTTGAAATGGCTTAAATTCAAATCCTTTGTTTGGAATAGTTAAAAGAAATGGACTTGGATTTGGTCACAAATCCAACTAGAATTTGATAGGCTCAAATTCATAGATTTCAAATACCCTCACACATGGTGGAATTTGAAATCTCTCACGCACATTGTGCTTTATTTCTCCATCGACTCGCTTCTCTCTATGTCTCCCTTCCTAACCACAACTCACAAGTTCTTATTTCCATCTTTCTTTTGGCAATTTCAAGTTTGTTTCTCTCAATTCTTATCTTCCTCTTGAACCTCACTATTTCTCTCTTTCTACTAAGTCTAAATCCACAAAGGCTGTGGGCTTTTCAGTGGGTTTCATTTGATTTTTGTGTGGGTTTGTTTGGGTTTCATTTGATTTGTTTGTGGATTTTGTTTGATTTGTTTATGCATTTTGTTTCATAGTATTTCCAATATTTTGAGTTTGTCTTTATTTTCTATGTGTATTTTCGATTATGGGTTTGTAATGCAAATGATATGTTTGATGAAATGCGTCTATGAACTGTCTATGAGTTGTAAGTAGTACTTTTACTCTGTTATGTCCAAAGGGTAGTGGCTGGAGCTACTGGATTCACAGGGCTCTGCTGGAACTACTTGAATTTGTATGACTATTTTTTAACAGTTGAAAGAAAATAACATTTTCTATTAAGGGTTCTATATCCAGCACCAAAACTTATCATAAATATGTCCATGGAAACCTTCTCATGATTTATGCCTAGAAATGGTCTGTCCAAGCCAATTTGTACACTGCCTTTTTACTGAGCAATGTCTAATTTTAGTGTCAAATTATATAATATCAGAGTTGGATACTTGGATGCAATTATTGTGTTGTTTCAAGTGGCATACAATAATCTTTCCAATTTATTGCCTAGTAGATGTTAATGTTAATTGTGTTAGAAAAATTTGTTAATGCAAAAGTAGTAGGCAATGGTTTGTAATTACTCTAAAATCTTTTTGGAAAAGGATATTGTTTCATTATTTGCAAAAAAGTATTTTTCTTCATTTTCTTATTTTATTGTAGCTTGTGTCAATTCAGTTTGTTTGTACAAACAAACAAGTTTATATATTTGTGGTGGTTTAAGCGAGATATACCCAATATGTTATTAACTGGGATGGCAATAGTTAAAAATTTTCTTTGGAGGGCGTGTAAGGAGGCTTTACTCGTGAAAAGAAACCTGGTCTGCAGAAGAGTCCTAGCTGAAGATATTTGCTGCCACTGCAATCTGAAGACTGAAGATGTTTACCATGCTCTATGGGATTGTGCTGAACTTTTGGCCATTTGGAATGCTAACTCATTATGGTTGTTTTGCAGGTCAAAGAAGTTCTCAAATTTCTACGAGCTTGCATGCTTCATGCTGGAACAGGGAAAACATCCAGAATTGTTCTCAGTGTTGGCTTAGACGATTTGGTCTCGGTGCAACCAACTCCGAACTAACAGTAAGCCTTACCCATTATCACAAGTCTTTCCTTTAGCCAAAAAAATGCTCCAAGACTTCACCCAGGCACACCAGTAGCTCGGAATCAATTATCTTCACCGCAAAGTCCAAAAGTCAAGTGGGAACCTCCTGCCTCACCGATCCTTAAGATTAACTTTGACGGGGCCATGTTCAAAGATAAGGGAGAGGCTGGAGTGGGAGTGGTAGTCTGTGACTCTCAAGGAAAGGTGCTTGTCTCCCTGGTAGAGAAAATCCAACTCCAATCCTCATCAGATGAAGTTGAAGCACTAGCAGTAGTTCGAGCCATCAAATTAGCAATGGACCTCAACCTACCCTCTTTTATAGTCGAGGGAGATTTAGAGGTGGTTATTTCTGCCTTAAGAAAGGAAGAGGAGTCTTTCTCATCTTTTGGCGACTTAATTTCTTCTATTAAGCATTATTTACTTTCCTGCAATTGTATTTCCTTTTCACACACCCGAAGATCGGGTAATTTAGTTGCTCATTGTTTAGCAAAGTATGCAAGAGTTATTGATAGTTGGTATGTATGGATGGAGGATGTTCCACCATAAGTTGCTGATGTACTTTTGGCCGACTTTGACTGATTTCGGTTATTTAATCCAGTTGACGGTTTCTCAAAAAAAAAAAAAAGGATCTTGTAGTCTTATAATGACAAGCTAAGCTAAGAATAAAACTTTGGCACAATTCTTTATTGTGCCCAAGTTTTATCTGTTTAGCTAATCATGGTGTGCCGTGGCGGGTGGTTTTTTCTATTGGTTGATGAAGACTTTGCAGAACAAGCTCCTTTGCAGTTTCTTCCTTATCATTTGTGGAAGGCCCAGTAAAAAGAGTTCTTTAAGAAATTGAATAAGGGAGTAGTTTGATGCTTTAAAGCTTAATGTTTATAATCAAATGTTGTAGGTTATTTGTGTGTGTGTGTGTGTGTGTGTGTGTGTGTGTGTGTGTGTGTTTAGTTTGATTATTGCAAGAGAAACTCTTGAAGCCTGTTATGTTAGAGATGAAAGTTTTGATTTTACTGTGACTTCTTGGTTGTTGAAAAGATTTAGCATGTGAAAAATAAACACCTTAAATTTGGAAGTTAGGTTATCATGTTATTTAATTTGCATAGGTATATTTGCTTATTCCTTAATTTTGTGTGAAGACTGTTGAAATAACTTTTTTAATTTATCATTTAGTGGAAATTGAATTTTTGGCTTTATTTTTACTTTTTGAATTCTTACTGCATTGTTGTTTCTCTTAGTGAGAAAGTATTGATTCAATTTTTTTATGCATAGGATGGCCCAGTATAGATAAACTATTTGTATTTTTTTTTTATTACTGGATGAAATTAGTTGTCTTTGTTGTAGCAGTGCTGCGTATCTTTTGAATTCTCCCATTGCACAACAACCATGTTAACATTTGTAGATTGGTTCCTCACTTTTAATTGTTAAGAACATTAGAATATTTTTAGTTTGAGATTTTGAATGTTGTAAAAAAACCCATGCATTTGGGTTCTCTCTCTATGTTGTTATAAAACATTTTAGTTGTCTTTAGTTTTTTTTTTGAGAAGGTAGTTGTCTTTAGTTGGCAAGACATTTCATCTTGACAATTGGATTATCAATAGCATTTTCACTACCTCATGTATTTATTATAATTGTTACTAAAATTTTAAAATGTAGAAGGATTAAAAAAATAGTTAAAAAATATATTTTATTGATATTAAATCCAAATCCAAATCCAAATTTAAGTATCCAAACAACAGAATTTCAAATGATGAATTTCAAATATTTTATTGTTTAAAAAGACCCAAACAAGGAATTTTAAAATCAATGGATTTCAAATTAAGGGATTTCAAATCAATGAATTTCAAATCCAAATCCAAATCCAGATGTTTCCATCCAAACACAACCTTAATGTAATTACGAGATGGTGACATAAATTTATTGTTTATAAAAGCTAACAGAAGTTAGTGGTTTATTTGACAAATATGAAATCATAAGAGATAATTGAAACCCTTGGTAATTTTGTATTTTGGCAAAAAAAAAAAAAAAAAAAAAAAAAAAAAGAAGAAGAAGAAGGAGAAGTACAAAGGGAAAGATTGTTTAAAGCCGTGCACTACACTAGTTCGCACATCCAGTAGCAGTTCTAGAAATATTTTCTAGGGAGGTCATTCAAATTCATGTTAAAAATGTTGACAACAAGGACCTCTTTGTAAATAATATTTGATAGGCCAAAAATGTATTGACCCCTTGTAATGGATTAATTAATTAATTAGCCAAATTTAATTAATTAACCAATTTAACATGCAAACGTGTGGTAACACAAACAAATCACCAATAAACTAAAGTGCAGCAGAAAATAAATTTGACACGGTGATTTGTTTACGAATGAGAAAAACCTCCAAGGCAAAAATTCCACCGGGTGATTTTAAGTTTACCACTTCCGAGAATCCACTATTATCACAACAAGTTCCGAGAATCCACTATTATCACAACAAGTGGTTACAAGTAAAGGAATTCCAGTACCTTATACCAACCTACAGTTGAACCCTTACCTTAATACCCAATTGAACTTGTTCTGTAGTGACAATCTCTTATTTTCAATGCACGACTCCCAATACGTGACTAACCAATTGTGCGGGTCCCAGTACGCGACTTTAATCACCAACTTGAGAAAGATGTTGGCTGCAAAATTCTTCAGTTTGTCCTCACATTGAAGAACAAGAAGATGCTTGGTTACAAAACCCTATGGTGCAAAGACATAGCAGCTTCTTCACAAAGAGATGAACTAGGGCAAACATTGTCTCCAGTCACAAATTGCTTGAACAGGCTTTGCTCAATACTTGTGCAACTTGTGTCTACTTTAACAGCCCTGAAAATAATCCTCTTATATGTCTAGGGTTATGAGAAACGAAGGCCCAAAGACATTTCCACGGATTGGAGTCAAAACAGATCTGCAAAATTGTTTTTCTTAAACCTCGACAGCTAGAGGTGTCGAGATGCTGTTGAGTAGCTATCGAGCCTCGGGGCTGGAACAACTTATTAAAGCTCGATAGATGAAGCTGTCGAGCCAGCTGTCGAGTTTTAATGACAGGCACATCTTTAACTTGTTTCTTGGACAGATTTGCATGGCTTTAACACTTGATCTTGAAACAAAATTTCTTGACGCATTAAACACATCCTAGATCTATCCAAATACAAGCAAAGTGCATTTTGTCAAAAGATTAGTCAATTACATAAAAGAATGACATATGTTCTTAACAAGTGAACCACATATGTCCTAACAATCTCCCCCTTTGGTAATCCGTGACAAAACCACAACAAACAAATGAACATATGAGAGAAGTTATAAAGCACTCCACTCATGCTCACTTTTTGAATACAATAAAATATATTCTGACACAAACTCTTGAAAAACTTTGCAAGAAAAGAGCTTATAGCAAGTAGACTTTGACAACCTGTATTCCTGAAACACTTTAAACAAAACACATTAAGGCATCTTTGTGTGAAGCAAAAATAAGAGATTGCATACAAAAATAAGAAGCATGCGTATAAAAAGATAAAAGAAACAACACATGTAAGGATAGGTGAAATAAAACATACATCATCACATATATATCTAAGATAAGCATCATGTATGTAAAATTGGTCACAAGACCTAGGTACAAGAACAATGTATCTTCAACAAGAAAGAAAAGAAAAGATACATGTAATTCTCACTACATCCCTAAAAAACAAATAAACTCTCCCCCTAACAAAGAAAAACCCTATATCCTAACTTTCCCCCTAAGAATGACTACTCTTATATCCAAAACTACTCCCTCTTTTTGTCACGAGTGACAAAGGGTAAAAGTGTCAAGTAGACATCTCATTAGAACTGGAAGGGCTAGTATCTCCATCCTCATCATCATCATTGCCAGAATCATCATCAGGTGTCTTGGATGCCTCAGGAGGAGGAGAGGGAGACTCCACAAAACCACCAAGGCGAGCCTGCCGTTTAGCAATACGGCTAACACGGGTGTTCACTTGATACAACTCTATAGAAAGTGTATCAAGGTGAGCATCCATGTGCTGAAGCTGCGCCATGATCGCATCCAAAGTCACACCTCCCGCTGAAGAAGAGGGAGCAGAGGTAGAAGGAGCCGAAGGAGTGGGAGGAGCTACCAAACCAAACCGCCTTAAAGGAAACTACGCCTCGCTTCGTTTAACGGTAGCGTAGTCAATGGCACACATAACGAAGAAATGGTTGAAAGAGGGAAACGGAATAGAAAAATGGCATAAGATCCATGTGATAGTAGAAGGAAAGATGAGCTTATCACAGGTAGCCATATCCCTATACACATCTATGATAGAAATAATAAAGTTTGAAGGAAAATCTATAGAAAGATCCTCAAGAAGGGACAACAGAAAACAAGAACGAGACTCTGTAATGGAGTTGTAGTGAGAGAAAGGATACAACATAAAAGTCATCACCATGTTTAAGAAACGAGGACCTTTAGCAAAAGTTCGACATGATGTAAACTGATGCTCACTCCAATCAGCAGGGTGCTCACAAAAAGCAGAGATCATCTCGTCTATGAACACAGTCCGTACACACTCACAACCGGGGTAGTCAAGATGCGCAACCCCTGAAACACGAAGCACATCGGATACCAACTCCGATGTGACTACTATGCACGTACCTCGAACGCGAGTATGAAAGAGAGGTACTGAAGTACCAGTTTCATGCATGTTGGAGTAGAATTCCTAGATTAGCATGGAAGGACATGTGACCGGGACGTCACATAGTGACTCCCATTTCTGTCTGTGAATGACATTAGGAAGGTCAGTGTCGACGAAATCCGACAAAATAACTTGGCGTTCTGAATGAACACCTCGTTTAGAGAAGTTCTCCAAGAATTCCTTTTGGGCTTTCTCATCACGGAACCGAATAGAAGAAGAAGTAAGATCAGAGGACGAAGAGGCCCTAAAACGCAAAGGGTTCTAGGATGGAGCAGACTTATGTTTTGGTGTCATTGACGCACTAACGTAAACTAGAGAGAGAAATGGAAGAAAGAAACACTCAGAAAAGTCCCAACACATTTCAAATATAACAAATATATTGAAAGGAAAGAACGTATGCATGAAAAATGCATAAACATATGACATGTAATTAAAAAGACATCATGGGCTCAGCCCAATCCAATCCTACCAGCACACAGTCAAATTGCACACATCTAAATGCATGATAATACAATTATAATGCTCATAGAATGCAATGAATGAGATATGAAATTTAGTTTGGTAAAAACCCATCCCAAAAATTTTACAAAACTCAATAATTTTGAAAAACCCCAAAATTTTTTAAAAACTCAAAACCTAGGTATGAATGCATGAAAAGATCATGAAGAAAGAAAGAAAGAGAGATCATACCAAGTGATTTGAAGCAAGAGAGGCCGAAAATCACTTGGGTTGAAGGTTTTGAGAGAGAAGAATGTTTGGGAGATGAATAAGTGCTGACAGATCGAGAGAGACCGAGAGAATGAAGTCCAAATCGCGTGAGAACCTTTATATAAAACCTCAGTAAATCTCGACAGATAGAGGTGTCGAGAGGTATCAAGACAGTTGTCGAGGTAAGTGTCGAGAACACAAGCGTCGACAGATGCAGTTGTTGAGAAGGTGTCGAGGAACAAAACATCAGACACGAAAAAGAAAAACTCGATTGATCCATCAGTTGTCAAGAAGCTATCGAGAGACCAAGAGATTTCTCTGATCGATCCACCTAGCTATCGAGAAGCTATCGAGAGACCAGGAGATTTCTCGATCTATCCACCTAGCCATCGATAGGTGTCGAGATTGCGATAAGATGCAACTGATGGGCTCGACAGATGAGCCAAGTATCAAGAGGTGTCGAGAAGGTGTCGAGATGGCTCAAAAACAGTTTTTCAAAGAGGAGAATAACACAGGTATGAATGCAATCAAACTTGCAACTCAGCCAATAATCCAACCAACATTTTAACCTCTTAATCAATCAAAGAGTTAAACATTTAGCTCCCAAAAACTCACACACACACACACTAAACAAGTCTAACTAATTTTATTTTTTAAAAACAAGTTAAGACAATTTATTGAGCATACATCAACACAGGTAAACCTTGTGATAGGCCAAATCATAATGTACCTTTACGTGTATCAAAAGTAGCAAAGAATATTGCATGTTGTGTGTGAAAAGTATCGCAAGATTGCACAAGTGTCTCTATGTTATGATGGTTTGAGATATGAGAAAATCACTTTAACTCACGCATAATCATAATTATTTGATGGGGACTATCACTTTCGAGGTACATCCTATAACTCCCGCATCTCCTAAAAAATACGCTTGCAATTATATTTTAAAGCATTTTGTTCTTTTTGCTTTTATTTCTTTACATATTTTCTTTTTATTAAGAAAACCATGCATAGGTATACAAATGAGAGGAAAGAAATACTTAATTATGTTAAGCTTTTTGACATTGCACTTTTGCTATGCTGAAACATACAGATATCATATCATGATTGGCGGGTAACAGTGATGAGATGGTTATTTATGCCTTTCTCTTAGGATTTTCTAGTCCTTCCTGTCAAAAAGAGTGATATAAGTGTTAAGTACAAGAAATCACTTAGCCTTACTCATCACAAACAAAGAGCCACAAAACTCACTTGCTTATTTATGCATAAGAATGCTCATCTAAGCTACAATCGATACAAAATTTAGAAAACTCTATTTCAATGGCCATTTTAAGGTTCACAAGAACCGATGTACACAAACATACACTGTTTTTGTATTTTTTTGAATTTTTGAATTTTTTTATTTTTATTTTTAAAACAAAAACAAAGTAACTAAAACTGAAAAACTAACAACAAAAAACAAGCAAAACAAAACAAAGTAATGCATAAAACTAGACTGACTCAAAACATTAAAGCAAAACACACAAGAAATGCAAAACCAAAAACAAATGGAGAGAGAAAAAAAATGATTAAATCACTCGGAACCCTTTTCCTTCCACACCTTGGAAGAACATTTCCTTTTCGCAAACCCTTGGATTGGCGATGAGGAGGAAGAATTGATACCGTTCAAGTTCGAAAGGAACATGAGGGCTTTGAGAAGATCTCCGGGAGGATTAAACGAGGACAGAAACTGATTCTGGTTTCCCGACACCAACATGATGTTGCTATTTTGAGTGTCTAACCACTTATAACAATTTAGTCAAGTATAACTAGCTGCTCCATAGTGATGACAGAGATGCTGCTTCTTTTGTTTAGGCCTTTGAGAGTTAGCCTTCTTAGTCCTAAGTTTTTTAACTTCCTTCTTATCCTGCTTAGGGGGTGCTCCTAAGATAGATTTGCCCTTATCTATGTTTTCACTAGCTAATTTAGTTTTAACATTAATGTTCTCAATTTCAACATTATTGCTAGGAAGGACAAAAACAGTAGTACTAGAAGAAGTAATATTAGAGGAAGAGAAATTATACCCTAAACCTGTTCGATTTAAAACTGAATTTTGAAAATTGAGCATCTCATCGAGCTTAGCACTTGAAGTCCTTTCTAGCTGAACTCTAACTTAGAATAGTTCTGCCTCAAGCTTCTTAGTCTTCTCAGCCAAGAAGTTATATTCAAACCTCGGTGCTTGAATAGTTTGATTTGCTTCATCAAACTTTGTGGAAAGCTCTTCACGTTCAAGCTCCACATCACTAAGCTTCTTGGTGGTCAACCTATACAGCTTCTCATGCTTTTCTGAGAACTTATATAGCTTAGCATAGGCTATGTGAATGTCATCTTGATCATCCATCTTCTCAAACTTTGATTCCTTCAATTCCTCTTCTTCATCCACATCTTCAACAATCCTCTCAGTAGGATTAACTGTGGCAGTGAAGGCATTCAAGATTCCATCATCCTCATTGTCAAAATCATCTTCAAGCTCGGTGTCGCTTAGCGTAATAGCAAGTTCCTTGCTTTTCCCAATTGTCTTGAGATATGTTGGGCACTCTTGTTTCATGTGTCCGAAGCCTTGGCACCCAAAGCACTTAGGTCCCGTAGGAACAGTGTACTGATCGCCATCCCTAGCATCCTTTTTCCCTTTATCTTGACCCTTGAACTAAGAAGAATTAGATTGCCTACGGTCCTTGTTAAAGCCTTTCCCATTGGCATTCCTCATAAACTTCTTAAATTTCCTGGTGATGTAGGACTTCATCTTAGAATCTTCATCGTCTAAAGACTAATCTGTCTCACTACTCTTGGCCTTCAGTGCCATACTCTTACTCTTGTTCGTCTTTCCGATTCTGGACAAAACCAATTCCTAGGTCTGCAGATTTCCAACCAACTCTGTCAAAGGAATTTTATCAATATCCTTTGATTCCTCAATCACAGTGATCTTGGCATGGAGTTTTTTGGGCAGAGATCTGAGCACTTTTCTCATAATCTTAGGTTATGGGATAGTTTCTCCAAGATTAAAGGTAGAGTTCACTGTGTCTTTGAGTTTAGCATAGAGCTTATCAAACAACTAATCCTCCTCCATCTTTATCACTTTGAAGCTTGTAGTAAGCCTCTGTAACTTCGAATCCTTGACAACCTTTGTTCCCTCATAGGTTGTCTAGATGATGGCCCATGCTTCCTTTGTAGTTTCAGTGGAGGATATCTTCTTGAATTCCTCATTTGTGACGAGACTGAATAACGCATTCATTCCCTGCTGTTGAAGTTTGCCACCTTGATCTTAGTCTCATCCCAATTAGTCGGCGCTTCTTTTGGCTTGGTCCAGCCAATCTCTATAGCTTGCCACATCTTCTCATCTAGAGACTGCAAAAAAGCTCTCATCCATACTTTCCAGTATGCATAGTTAGTCCCATCAAATAAAGGAGGGATAATAAGATATTGTCCTCTATCCATGACAAACAGGGGTCAATGGATCACACACAGAGATTAAACCCTAATCAGAGTGTGCCTACCCTAATACCACTTGATAGGCCAAAAATGTATTGACCCCTTATGATGGATTAATTAATTAATTAGCCAAATTTAATTAATTAACCAATTTAACATGCAAACGCGTGGTAGCATAAACAAATCACCAATAAACTAAAGTGCAGCAGAAAATAAATTTGACACGGTGATTTGTATATGAATGGGGAAAACCTCCAAGGCAAAAACCCCACCTGGTGATTTTCAGGTCACTACTCCTGAGAATCCACTATTATCACAACAAGCGGTTACAAGTAAAGGAATCCCAGTATCTTATACTAACCTACAGTTGAACCCTTACTCCAATACCCAATTAGACTTGTTCTGTAGTGATAATCTCTCATTTTCAATGCACGGCTCCCAGTATGTGACTAACCAATTGTGCGGATTCCAGTACGCAATTTCAATCACCAACTTGAGAAAGATGTTGGCTGCAAAGTTCTTCAGTTCATCCTCACAATGAAGAACAAGAAGATGCTTGGTTACAAAACCCTATGGTGCAAAGACACAACAGCTTCTTCACAAAGAGATAAACTAGGGCAAACTTTGTCTCCGGTCACAAATTGCTTGAACAGACTTTGCTCAATGCTTATGCAACTTGTATCTACTTTGACGGCCTTGAAAATAATCCTTTTATATGTCTAAAGTTATGAGAAAAGAAGGCTCAAAAACATATCCACGGATTGGAATAAAAACAGATCTGAAAAACTGTTTTTCTTAAACCTTGACAACTAGAGGTGTTGAGATGCTGTCGAGCAACTATCGAGCCTCAGGGATAGAACAGCTTATTAAAGTTCGATAGATGAAGCTGTCGACCCAGTTGTCGAGCTTTAATGACAGGCACTTCTTCAACTTGTTTCTTGGACAGACTTGCATGGCTTTAACACTTGATCTTGAAACAGGGTTTCTTGACGCATTAAACACATCCTAGATCTATCCAAATACACGCTAAGTGCATTTTGTCAAATGATTAGCTAATTACATAAAAGAACGACATATGTTCTTAATAAGTGAACCATATATGTCTTAACAATATTTTCTTATTTCATCTTGATCATTAGGGTAATAAGATGAGACATTTCGCATCATATGATTTGAATGAAGATTTTTCAAGTTATTTTGGGATAATAAATCTTAGGTTGGAGATGAATCTTGAATTATGCACGATTTCCTTATCAAAAATTTATCCATAGTACAACAAGAAAATAAAGGATAAATTATAAGTTCATTAAGCATATTGTTTCTTAGTATTTTGAAGAATAGCGATGCTAAAATTAAATTTTGGAAATCATCAATTTATTTCTTACTATAAAAAATTTATTAATCATTATTGCTTAGAATACTTTAATTTATTACTTATTAGTTTTTGTTTCTTTTCAATTATTTTACTTAACAATTCAACTCAACTTTGATAATGTAATTCTTTTTTTTTTTTTTTTTTTATATAAGATAGAATTCCACTTTAACCTAATCTAAGTGTATGTGAAGCTCCCTCTTAGAGACTTGAATCCCGGCCCTTACCCCTCACATCCCACAAGCACTTATACTTGTGGAGTGACCATCGCACCAAGGGTATACGGTGCATACCCATTAAAAAATTGTAATTCATTAGTCTTTAAACTCATTAAAAAATTGTGTCTTTTGCATTACTTTATTAAAAATTCAACACAATACTACAATCATTAAAAAAATTGTCCATACTTCCTAGTTTCCATGTTTACTACCTCACACTTAATTGTCTTTTAGTGTTAGTTTCTTCCAAGGGTTCAAATTTTCAACTTAGGATGATAAAAAAAAAACTTTAAAAAATATTATATCTAAAATTTTTTTCCCTTAAATTAAGTGGTTCATTTGAACCCCTTGAACACTGTGGCTCCACCATTGGCGTTGTCGGTCATACGGCCACAATTGTTGAAGCGGTGAAGTAACATCTTGAATTAGCTAAGTAAAACTCACATATAATTGTTATACTCAATAATAAGTTAGCTAACAAAAACGTAGCAACAATAAATATTATGCATAATAGTTTACATATTACGAGTTTGAGATTTACATATTTTTTAATTAATTTGAATTTAGAATAGGTGCTTTCAACCCAACATATCTTTTTCCCATTATATAAGTGCATAAAAATAGATTGAAGTGGACTAAAATGGACTGAAATGATTCAAATGGACCAAATGGAACAAAGTGGACCGAATGGATATAATAGAACCAAAGGGGACCGAATAGGAACGAATTAGGACCAAAGGGAACATAATCGACCAAACAGAACACATTGGACCGAATAGAACTGAAGTACGCAGACTGGACGGAATAGGACCAATGTAGAATAAATAGGACCAAAGTGGAAAGAATGGATCAAATAGAACCAATGTGCTCTAAATAAAACCAAAACGGGTAAAATGGACCAAATAAGATTGAAGGGAACCAAAGTGGACATAATAAAACCAATGTGGACTAAATAGGACCAAATAGAATCAAAGCGGATAGAAACGACCATAAAAGATCAAATTGAACTGAATAGGACTAAAGTGGATAGAATGGACTAAATAGGACTAATGTGAACTGAATAAGACTAGAGTGGACAAAATAGGAGCAATGTGGATCGAATAGGGCCAATTTGGACCGATTATAACTTAAGTGGACAAAATGGACTAAATATGACCGAATAGAGTGATTAGGATTTTAAGGACCATATTAGACCTAAGTGGACAAAATGGACTGAATAAATCCAGTGTGGACTGAATAAAAATTTTGAATATTTATCATTTTTATTGCATTTTTAGGGCTCATTTTTCTAATGTCTATTTTCTTTTTCTTTTTTTTAACTCAAAAACTAAATAGTTTAGCTCAAATATAATAAAATTTTATACTTTTCAACCCAAAAATTAAGATTTTTGTTTTTGCAAAACTTGAAAAGACAACTTACAAAAAAAAATCAATTTAAGGCTAAATTAGTTTATAATGGATTGAAGGGGATCAAATTGACCAAGTGGACAAAATTGGACCGAATGGGACAAAAGTAGACTTAATTGAACTGAGTAGAAATTGTTTAATTTTTAGGGAGAAAAAAATTATTTTCAACAAATTTTAAAGAAAAAAAAATTATATATTTTATTATAATACAAAAGTACTATTTATTCTCACGTATCGCATAAGTCTATACCGAGTTAATATCAATGTTATGAATATCGTTGGATTAAAAAAAAGTTATGAATATTGTTTCAATGCCTATTTTGTTTTGTCTATTGGGAATGGAATGTTTCGGTACCAATTTATTTCAGTTTACCATTTTGGAACTACTTACAAAAAAAAGATTTTCAAAAAAAAAAAATTCATATTTTTAATACATTTATAAAACTTGTTATCTTAGAACTAATCTGAATATTCACTTAAACTACTATTATTTTATTAAAGTATACTAATTAATTCTTTTAATGCAAAAAAAAAAAAAAGTAAAATGAAAGTATGAAACTTAGAAAGTCAACTTGCACACTGCCCAACCAGTTAATATTTTTAATATTTTATTCTTTTTTATTACTCCTTTTTTCCCCACCAGCTGTTTTACTCTCTTTTCATTTTAATTTTTTTTTCTCTTTTATTTTCTCATCCACACACATTTGGTCACACTCCTTAATTTTTCTTCTCAATTTTAAATTTCTATTTTTCTCATCCTTATCATTTAATTTTGTCTTCCTCTTTGCTTTTCCCTTTATGAGCATCTTCAACCAAATGTGGCAAACCGGCGGATTTGCTTGAGTTTGGGTTGTGGGTCAAACGGCTTGGTAATTAAAAATGGGTCATTTTAAACAGGTAAAAAAGGGGTTCGGGTCAATCGGGTTGTGAGTTAGATCGGGTTGAGTCAAGTTGACCCATATTTTTCACATGCTTTTTTTTATATAGAAAACATGTATTTTCCATTTGGAAAGTCATGCAACAAATTATTTAATATAAAATGCATTATTTTGAATTCACCACTCATATCAAGAATAAGCTCACCTATAAAAGTTAATACTTATTTAATAATTATAAAATTATACAAGTCTCAACATTACTAACGAAAACAAAATAGCACAAAGATAAGTAAAACAAATACACAAGTTTTATTTCTATACACTATCAACATCTCAAAACATAAAAACAAAGTTACAAATAACTTATTGGATAACTCATTTGACAAAGAATAAAACATCTAAGAAATTTACAATCTTGAAAATTAATTTTATAATCTATTATCAATTGTGTTGAAAGCTTAATTTTAATTTGAAAATATACATTAAAGTTTTATAGTTTACTTATTTATACATGGTCTTTTTTATGAATATTATATCATTGTTAAACTATACATGCTCTAGAAAATAACATAATTTTTTTTTCTAAGAAAAGGAAATAGCATAATTTATTTTGAACATAAATTGTTAAAAAATAGGTCTAAACATTCATAATTTATGCTAATTTCATTGATATTTTGGCTTCATTCTTTTCACACTTATAAATGTTTCTCACATATATCTACAATTTTAAATCTATGTTTTTAACTCTATTGTAACCAGATTATTTTAGCATGTACTTTGCTATTTGATATTACTCATTACAGAATGTCTCAACCATTCATCTTTCAATTCAATTGCATGCAGTTATATAAAGGTCTCAACTGTTTCCTTAAAGCTCACAACAAATTATTAAACCAATATTGTCTTAATTTTTTTTTACCCAAAAATAAAAGTTTAAAAAAATGGTTTGGGTCATGGGTTGGGTTGACTTGCAAAAAAGGCAGGTCGAGTCATGGGTTAACCCTGTTTTTGCTTCAGAAAAAAAAAAAAAAATCAAGCTCAAGTCAGGTATTTTTTAGGTCAGGTCAGCAAATTCTAACATGTTTTTCCATGTCTATCTTCAACCCAATGACAATAGACTGCCAGTGCCTCATCTCATCTGACTTCTCCACTTCTCACTCAAATTTCTCACCGTGGTTTTTTTGTTTTGCTTTTGTTTTTGTTGTAAGGTACGTTAGTTCATTTCAATCTTTCTTCTTCTTCTTCTTTTTTTTATTTTTTTTTGAGATTTTAGTTTTACGGTCCAAATTCCATGCTAGCCGAATCTTGAATTTTGACCGATATTTATCGAAAGGATCTGAAACATCCGAAATGAACTGGAATGACTTGAAATTGTTTTCAAGGAGGAGTAGGAGAGGTTACCATTCTAGTTTGTTTACTGATATGGTATTTTTCGGTCAATAAAAAAAAAATTATAAACTTAATTTTACACTTTGAAGTTTTGTTTCGTTAGCAATTTCTCTCCGGTTTTTAGTTTTTACTATTAATTGACTCCATCTGTGACACATCATTGTACTGACCTGTTTTGTTTTTACCAAATCAGCCTAAAACGATCCCGTTTCACCCAAAATGAAAACGCAAAGCTCAAAGCTTATGATACGACACCCGTTTCGGCAAAACTCAAAACAAAAGAACATCCGTATCAGCTCACTCCCAAATCACAGAGCACATCCACCTGAAAACCATCGCAGACCCCATCCACCTGAAAACCGTCGGCTCATCGTGAACCCATCAGCCCGACCAGATCAGGTCCAAGGCGGCGGCACGGCGGTGGTGAGTTCTCTTTCTCTCCCTCTTTCGCATTTAGCCTTTGTCGCTGGTCTTGGATTTCTAGGGGAGGGGGGGGGTTTGTTGGGAGTGGGCCACGGTGTTTGTTCTAAATTCGTGGGTTTCATGGGTTAATTTTTGTTGGGTTGTGGTTCCAATTTGGGTCAGGGTGGCGGTGGTTGGTGGTTCCGATCTGGGTTTGGTTTGTCGCTTGCTTCGTGGTTTGGTTTGTGATTTATTGGTGGGTTTGGTCACTGTGATTGGCTTGCATCAGACGTGGTGGTTGATGGGTTTGGGTGTTGCGGATTATAGGGTAAATTGAGTACACCCCAAATAACACTAGTGCTGTGAGATAGAGTTATTTTTCAAAAAGGTTTAGTGGAAAACAATCTCTAAAAATAAGCTATAATTTTTCTGTTGATCAAAGATATTTTCATTTTTTCTGATTCTACCAAACGCTGAAAAACACGGAAAACTGACTTTACACAAGGTTTTCCATCGAAACAAATAGTTGTCTGAATAGGTTCAAGTAATTCATAGAGTTTATGTTTTTCTTATGAACTTTGAGTAATGTAAATGTGGATTTCCAAGTGAGTATGCCTCAGGTTTAGTAACAACAAACTTGCAGCTACTTTTGCACCATATGGTTAAACTTCATTAGTTTTAAGTTCTACACTTCCTATTCAATGATTGGGATTCCCAAATAATTTAGCTCATGGGCATGAGCATAAACTGTTTAACCTGTCAGGGGTGAATGCCTTTGGATTACCCGGCAACTGTATCTGGCGGGTGGCATCATTTGGCCTGTATGTTTTAGTGGCTAGAGGAGCGAGTCCAAACCTGCATTGTCAGAAAAATAAAAAGCGCTCCCAAATAATTTGAAAAGATCTCTATTTGACAAATAATAATTAGCAAAAGTATTATGCAAAATCCCCCATGTTCTTCCCCTCTCCCTAGTGCATTTCTAGCTTTCCCCTTAACTTGTCTCAATAAAAGCATTAGTCTCAGTTGGGTTCAGATACCACTCACTTAAAAAAAAAATAATAATAATAATCGATTTCTCGTCATTTCATTTCCTATGCTCTCTCAGCAACCTCATGGATCACAAATCATTCTGATATTGAATTCTTTTAATTTATTTGCCAATCAAAGCACTGTAAAATAGATTCATTCCTTTATAGCCAAAGAACTGCCAATTCATGTCTTAAATTTTGGGAAGTCTTTTCTTATTTTATTTTAATTTTTTAAGCTTGCCTACAATTGAGTTGTTGTAATTGCTTGAATAAGTTCAATTCAGTTCTAATTTATATTTCTATTTTTGTTGTCAATGCTAACATACATATATTGTGGAGTCTTGTTAGGGATTGTGATATTAGTAAATTCTTGGAATGCAATTCTTTGGGGGTTCAGAGATCAGTCCATTGCCGCCAGCACCGACGGCATCTGGGAACAATGCGCACATGATGTATGTGTTCAATAGGAATGGGGTGTGCTTGCTTTACAGAGAGTGGAATCGACCACTTCACACCCTCAATGCACAGCAAGATCACAAGCTCATGTTTGGTTTGCTTTTTTCGCTCAAGTCCTTAACTGCCAAGATGGATCCTACTAAGTACATTTATTTCTATATGTACCATTTTCTCATTTCTTAGAATCTTTGATTTAAATGGATTATTATGCATTTTACATTGCATTGTTTAGAGTCTGGTTAGAATTGGTAGGAATTTGCTTGTTGCCAAAGGAGATTGGGAAAAGAGAATTATAATATCACTTATTTATATAGTTTTTGTTGTGCCGGGGGGGGGGGGGGGGGTGGGGAGAGGGGGTTAGGGGACACAAGAAGGGACATCAGAATGTGATGTGATAACTAAATATAGATGGGACTTTGTTTTCTAAATTTGATAAAACAGCCATATGCTGGAAGGACTCACTTAAAGTAATTTATGCATTAGGGAATTTTATGATATATACACATGAATGGTTTCTCCAGAGGAAGGTTTGATTGTCTTCTATTTTATAATTTTTGATTACTGGTAACTTAGATGAAGTTGACAAGTGTTTGATTGGTTACTGTTTTGGTTCTTAACTACGATGATGATACCAATTGCCAATGAGCTCTAGCTGAACTGGTACCTCCTCCCCTTATAAGTGCCAGGTGGAGGGTGGGATACCTATTGGGTGCGTCTGTAGCTTACCAATAAAAAAATAATGGTACCAATTGTTTGGGTTGCAAGCTAATCATCAAGTTATGTATCTTGCAAGCTAAGGATGGTAATATGGATCTTGTATATTTTGTTGATGTGTAAAGTTATCTATCGTTCTTATTATTATTATTGTTATAATTTTGGCATTCATTCACTTTCATTAATTGTGCAGTGCAGAGAGAGGAAACCTTGGGGTGCCTCAATTACCTGGCCAAGGTTGCTCATTTCACAGCTTCCGTACTAATACATACAAACTTAGTTTCATGGAAAGTCCTTCTGGGATAAAGGTCAGCTAAAATGGTCCCCTTTTTAATTGTATTTATAATTGAAATCACTTAAAGTCTATGTGACTGGTAATTGTGACATTCTTGACAATTCCAAAATCTTGGGCTTGCTTGCCATATTTTTTATAAGAGCTTGCCATAAAAATTTGAAATCTATATGGAAAATAGATGCAGTATGGTCTTTAAGTTTTAAGAATTCTCAAATTCAAGAAATTGATGCAGTATGGTCTTCTGTATGGAAAATAATGTGTTGAGACTACTTCATGTAGTTTGTTTGACTTCGGAATGATAAATTCAATTGTAGAGATTCTGAGAGAGCTTGATCTTGTCTTCAATTAGGTATGACTAGCATGTAACCCATGCAAACGCATGGATGCATTTAAAATTAAACACACTTTTTATAATAAAAATATAAATAATTAGTCAAAATATATATATTTTTAAAGTAAACGTAGTCACATATTAAAATTCTTACGTAAATTTAATACTATGTATGATTATATATATATATATATATATTTTCTAATTTTTAATAAGATAGAATATGTGGATATCTTTGTTGTGTGGTGATTTTTATTGAGTATATGTGATTGTTTTTTTTTTTTTTTAATATAAAAATTTTATAGTTCATTAATATCATATTTTTAGTATTTTGCTCTCATTAACTCACTTGGCACAAAAATTAAAAAACTTAGTAGATAATTATGTTGTGGTTCCCACATAAATTTAGACCCATGGCGCAAAATTTGATTATAATTTCAAATTCTAATTGAACTTTCTCTAAGCTTTACCTATATATATAGATTTGTTTGAACTAATGAATTATTGAAGATGGACTTGCTTGATGACTTGGATTGGAAGTTGTAGACTAACTTGCTTATTTAATTGATCTTCCATTTCGTTCGTATAACTGTGCTTATTCGAATGAATCAATTACCAGAAATTCATAGTTCTAATCAAACTCAACTCCTATTGCCTACTTTTCAAGAAGTGAAAACCAGAAAGTTCTATTAGGTGTCCTCCAGATATATGGACATTATTTACTGCCGATTGCCTCACACCTTGCAACCTAATGCTTTTGACATCAGGATTTGAATCTTGATATGCTTGGAAGCTAATTTTAACAAAGTCTGTTTTGAATTTTGTGTAAAAGTAATTTCTTAAAAAATGTGTTGTGCTACAATAGCATCATGAATCCCTGTGGAGAATCATTTTTTATTATATTACCATATTGAATATTAGACTGTATGCTACAGATAATTTGTCCAAATATGTGTTTTGACTCTGTACTTATGATATTTGAAGTTATTAATAGAATCATTGTGAATACTTTTTTGTTAGTCTTCGCTACATTATTCTGAATGCACCATGTTTTGTGCAGATTATTTTGGTTACTCATCCTAGGACAGGTGATTTGCGGGAATCCCTGAAGTACATTTACAACTTGTATGTTGATTATGTTGCCAAAAACCCACTCTATACTCCAGGAACTCCAATCAGGTGACTAATTGATTTTTTTAAACAAGTAAAAATTTTACCCAGTTAGGATTTTGGTTTTTTTTTTTCCATGAATGGCCACAACAATTGGTGAATTTCCTTTTTGAAGATATTTATCTGTTTTGGCTGTCACATGAAGTTGGTGCATACTATCTTTTGGATTTTTTATTTAGGAAATTGATGCTGTGATCCTACTGATAAAACTTTAGAAATGCATTGTGTTGCCCTGTATTGTTACCCTTGACATCAGACAAATTTTGATGTGGAAACATTCAATGGCATGGTCATAAAGGGACGACTGATTTTGAAATTGTGTGTATAAAGTACTTATTTATAATTTATACTTGACAAACTTAATTGTTTTCATGAGAACAACGGATTTTCAAACTCATAATTGAGAGCAGGCACACAATTTAAGTGTGAAATGAGTGACTAATAGTCAGAGGATAAGTAGGTTGTTGGTTTCACTTGAGAAGCAAAATCTAGGACTCATAAACTGCGTGCTTTGATCTGTGATGTATTATGCTGAGCCAAGGTTGAATCATGGTTTTTCTTCTTTTTTAATTCCAGCTTCTTTCCCCTTGTCTTTTTTCTTAGCAAAAGGAGAAAAAAAAAGGGAAGAAAAATCGTGATGCAGTAATGTGGAGAGCCTTAGTATGTATAAAAAATAATAAAATAAAATGTAGGGAGCCTTTGAAACTTATGTCTAGAACGTGGATTTGTTAGACAAAAACCAATAAATAGTTAGGGTGGGGCATGGTTTTGTCACTTTGTGAGTTTGATACATGATAAAGGCTTAGCTTAAGCTCTGGCTTGCTTGAGGTTTGAGCTAATTCAGCCCAAGCCAGTTCATTGGCCTTGCTTGGCTCATTTGCAACCCTAACAAGGACACTTTTTTCTATTCTTGTTGGATATAGACGATATGACATATCAATTGAGGAGGTTACAGGGGGTATGACCTTGGATAACATAGAATGACAGAAAAGAATACATATGGCCAACCTGACTAGTTTGTTGGGGATTCATAGCCGACTCTAAAAATACATAAACCTGATATATTCATAATACAATAAATATCATTCGTTTGGTGTTTTCATCTCCTTGTAACCAAGTTTGATACATGATATGTGTATATGGTTCCTAGGCAGTACCCTTACTTAAGTTACATATGCTTCACTAGGATTATTTTCTGCTGTAGTTTTTTTGCAATTTCATTCCTGAATTGTAATTAATAGTTACTGGTTTTTGAGTCTTGTGATTGCTTTATATAATTTTTTTGAGTTTCTTAGTGTTTTTGCAATGTCCCTCCGAGTTCTATTCTTGCCAGAGAATCTTATGATTGCTTAATGTAGGTGTGAACTATTCAATACAAATCTTGACCAATACGTAAGGAGCATTGCATAGAACAATCCCCATCTGTACCATACCTGGTTGCAGATGGAGAAGGTTTCTCTTGATATAGATGCTTTCTACTTCATTTTCGGTCTACGTGCTCAGCCTGGCCCCAGGGATTCTCAATTATTTATTGGATGTTTTGTGCCAACTTTATATCTAGATTGTCACTATGGCCTATGGGAGATGGTCTCTCATTCTAATAGGTGAACTTTGGGCTTATTCTGTACCTAGGTTTTTTCCATTGAAGATTCATGTTCATTGTGGAAGATGTTGAATGGAAGCATATTTTAGTTGGGGTTTGGACTATTTCTATACCATTTGATTGTGGTACAAATTCTTTTCAATGCCTTTAGGATGTGTTGTGTTGTGTTTGTTACGCTGGAATTCATGATGAAAATTGATAATTTCTGAGATTCATAAGAAAATGGTTTTTATTTATTTAATTATTCTCGAGAAGTACAAATTTACAATACCTATCAACAATTTAAAATTTCAATTTCAATGAAACACTTGAATTTTAACTCCCACGTTCTAGTTAATAAATGTCAATTCTCACCTATATATATTCAGATTTTAGAATTCTTAATATGACACTTAGAATTAAGATTTTGAAATGAATCGTACGGTCCTACTGATTAATCGAAAAGCGTCCATTAGAACGGTTCTTTTACTCTCAAAACCTGCTATACACAAAAATTCAGTGAACCATGCAAACTGAGGTTGAACTGTCCGAGTTTGAGGACTGTGACCGGATCTCACGGTTCAGACCAAAGCTTCAGAAAGACAAAAAAAGAAGAACGGCTTCATCAGTTCATCTTCGGTGAAACTAAGTTGTTTTGCCACTTTGTGCCATTTTTGCCTTTTTATCTCTCATTCTCAATCCCAAAGTTGAAATTGCAATCCCAAAACACAGTAATAGATCCACATAAAATGAAATGAAAAGCACAAACCTTTTCTTCTTCCTCATCTGCATTTTCCTTCTTCCTCTTTTCCGTTTTGCTCCTTTCTTCTTCTGTCACCAGGCACTAGTCACCAGTGCCCAAAACCAAAAGCCAAGTTTTTTTTTTTGTTGTCTATCGCTATGGCATTGGCAGGCACAACCGTTTCCCCATGTGAAGAGTTGGACATGTGGCTACCTCTCCGCCTTTCATTTGGTTTGTAATTTTTTTTTTTTTTAACTTATTTGATTTGATTGCTTCATTTATGTTGAAAAATTTAGATTCAATTGATAGAATTAACAAGTTTTAAACTCAAGCTGTTAATAAGATTTATTATGAATAAAACTTGTTAAAATAAATAAACATCAATATCATGTCAATATTATACGCAGCGGAAAAGTAAATAAGACAAGATATAATGACTTAGAAAAACCAATAAAACAAACTAGTTTCACAGAAAAAATCATATGGGGAAACTTTCCCGAAAAGAAATTCACTATAGTAAAGAGAAGTTTTAAATCTAACACAAAACTTTTGTCCCTAAGCTCTACAATCCCTGTAAATGAACTTACAGCAGAAATCTTGTACTGCTTCAGAACCTCTAAACTTTTCAATATATGAATGTCACTCTTTGATTCACGGATCCCAGTACGTGACTAACTCCTTTGTATGAATCCCAGTACGTGACTCACTCACCAACTTGAGAAAAAAAAATGTTAGTTGCAAAGTTCTTCACTTCATCAACAATGAAGATCGAGAAGCACTCGGTTACAAAACCCTAAGGCACAAAGATGCAATAACTTCTTTTAGGAAGAATAAGGCATTAGTCACCTTTTGCATGTGTTTTCCTTGTATTCTCTTATGTGATTGCCTTTAAAATAAGTTTTATATATGTCTAGAGTTGTGAGGAAAAAAAAAAAAAAAACTCTACACAAATACATAAGCATGGGTCGAAAATCAGATCTGAAAAACTGATTTTCGTAATTCTCGATAGATAGTATCTGTTGAGCAGCTATCGAACCTCAATAGATTGTATCTATTGAGCAGCTGTTGAGCTTTAATGAATCAGCACTTTTTCACTTGTTTCTTGGATAGATTTGCATAGCTTCAATACTAGACTTTAACTATTGTTCTTTGAAATATTAATCACATCCTAGATCTACCCAATTATAAGTAAAGTGTGTTTTGTCAAAGGACTAGCCAATTACAAAAAAATATGTTCTTAACAATCTTCCCCTTTGGCAATCCGTGACAAAACCACAACAAACAAGTGAACATATGAGAGAAGTCATAAACCATTCCACTTATACTCACTTGTTGAGTACAATAAAATCTATCCTAACACAAACTCTTGAAAAACTTTGCAAGAAGAGAGTTCATGGCATGGAAGATTTTGACAACTTGTATTTCTGAAATACTTTAAACAAAACTCATCAAGGCATCTTAGTGTGAAACAGAAATAAAAGATTGCATATATAAAGAAACATGTGTATAAAGATAAAAAAGAAACAACACATGTAAAGGTAGGTGAAGAAGACATAAATCATATATATATATATATATATATATATATATATATATCAAAGATAAGCACAATGTATGTAAACATGATCACAAGACCGGTATACAAGAAGAAGCTAAAAGAAGCTCCTATAACAATAAGGAGATAAACACTCCCCCTAACAAGATGAAACACAACTCCTACTTACAAGGGCATGTATTTCTCCCCCTAACATGTAGAATCTTAAAAAGAAATCACATTTTCTCCACATTTTCTCCCATTTTTTGTCATGATTGACAAAGGGTACAAGAAATTATAAAGCCTCACCTGAGAAACATAAAGATGATCAAAGGGGTAAAAAGAATCTATAAAAATGTATGAATGTAATGAAACAAGATGCAATGGATGGCAAGATAAAAGAAAGATGCAAAACATGTGAAAAACAATGCATGTAAGAGGATCTCGATGGATCGACAGCTGTCGAGCTGCTATCGAGCCAACCTCGATGGATTGAGAAGCTGTCAAGGAGACAAAAACTTTCTCGATGGATTGAGAAGTTATTGAGATTGCAATAAAAAGAAATTGAAGAGCTCGATAGATAGCTTAGCTGTCGAGAGGTATCTAGCATCTGTCCAAATTGCTTAAAAACAGTTTTTTAAAAAGAGAAAAACATAAATATGAATGCAATCAAGCATGCTACACAACTAAGGATCCAAACAATATTTTAAGCTCTCAAAATCATCTCTCAAGAAAAAAATGTTAAACACACACACACTCACACACTAAACAAGTCTAATTAATTTTATATCTCAAAAACAAGTCAAGATAGTTTAGTGAGCATATATTAACACATATATTCCTTGTAATAGCCAAATCACATTGTACTGCACATGTATCAAAAGTAGCAAAGAATATTACGTGTTGTGAGTAAAAACATCGCAAGATTACATAAGTGTTTACATGTTATGACGATTTGAGATATGAACAAATCAATTTAACTCACACTAACACATGATCATAATTGCTTGATGGAGACTATCACTTTCGAGGTACATCCTATAATTCTCACATCTCCTAGAAGACACACTTGCAATCATATATAAAGCATATTTATTCTTTTTGCTTTTATTTTTCTTTGCATATTTTCTTTTAAGCATATCATGCATGAGCATATAAGAGAAAGAAAATAAATACCTAATTATGTTAAGTTTTTGACATTGCACTTTTGCTATGCCAAAGCATACAAATGTCATTTCATAATTGGCGGGCAACAGTGGTGAGATGGTTATTTATGTTTTTCTTTTAGGATTTTCTAGTCCTTCTTGTCAAAAAGAGTGATACGAGTGTTAAGTATAAGAGATTACCTAATCTTACTCATCACAAACACGAGCCACAAAGCTCACTTGCTTAGTTGTGCATAAGGATGCCCATCTAAGTTACAAGAGATACAAAGTTTAGAAAACTTTGTTTCATTGGCCATTCAAGGTACACAAGTATCAATGTACATAAATACACACTGATTTTGTATTTTTCTAATTTTTCAATATTTTCTTATTTTGAAAAACAAACAAAATAAAGATTAAACAACCAAACAAAAACAGACAAACAATATGAAGTATGAAAGAAAGATGCAGATACACGAAAGCATGATTCCAAAAGAAAATAAGAAATCAAGCAAAAAGAATCTTACTTTAAATAGAAAGAATTAAAGTACAGAACAAACAGAAAAGACAATTAAGTCATAGGCTCATTTTTCACCCACACAGCACGAGTCTTTGGCCGTGAAGATGAAAATGCACGTGCCCTAGTATGTCTACTAATGAACATAGAAAAATTAAGATTCTCCTGAAATTGATTTACAAAACTCAAGACTTTTAATAACTCTCCAAACAAAGGTATAGGTCCTTCAGAGGAAACCTGTGACCTTTTGGACATTTGCTTTTGAGGATACAACTTAAAGAAATTATAATAAATGTATCCAGAAGCACCACAATAATGACAAATATGCGGTCTAACAAAGGATTTAGAATTAGCCAAATTAGTTTTGGATTTCATACCTTTATCACCTTTCTCAAATTGGGGCACAAGGACAGTCTTTAATCCAAAAGCCATGGAAGAGGAAGGGCTGGAGGAAACAGCATATCCTAAGCCAGTCTTATTAGAACTAAGCTTTTGAGCACTTAATATCTTATCAAGTTTTGCATTAGACATCCTCTCTATTTGAGTTCTAGCTTAACTAAGCTCAATCTAAAGATTCTTGACCTTCTCTTCTAATGAGGTGTTCTCCACAACAAGAGTCTCAACTATCCTTATAGTCTCATCTAGTTTGACTAACAGATCAGTTTTTTCAGTTTTTACCTCATTAAACTCTTTTCTACAACAATTAGAAGTCTTTTTAGATTTCATAAATTCAATGTATAGCTTATCATAGGCTTCTTAAAGGGTCATCTGCTTGGGTACTTCATCATCAGAAAAGTCCTCACTGTCACTAGCACTCTCCACAATCACTTTATCGGTTGTGGCAGCAAAAGCTATAAAATGACCACATTCATCTACATACTCATCAGAAGAGTCATTCTCAGTATTACTCTATGTAGCAACCAACCATTTATCTTTTAACTTCTTGGTCTTTTCCTTCATAAGGTAGTTAGGGTACTCTATTTTCATATGACCAAAACATTTGCACTCATGGCATTGGATAGGGGGTTTCTCACTCTTACCTTTTCTAGAGGATTTCGATTACCTTGGAGGTTTGTCCTGATCTTTTTTCTTAAATTGAAGAAGCTTGATAATCTCATTAGCTATGAAAGTTAAGTCCTCATCCTCATCCTCATCCTCATCCTCATTTTCATCTTTATCTTCAGAGTCATCACTTTTTTTCTCTATACCCTCAAGAGCCAAGTTTCTACTCTTTTCACCTTTTCCCATTAAACCTAATCTCATCTTATAAGTTTGAAGGTTCCCTACAAGCTCAGTTAAAAGAATGTGATCAATGTCCTTTACCTCTTCAATGGCAGTGATTTTGGCATGGAATCTTTTAGGTAAGGACCTAAGAATTTTTCTTACAATTTTGGATTTTGCTATAGATTCTCCAAGGTTGAAGGTAGAATTTACAATATCCTTGAGTTTAGCATAGAACTCATAAAAGGTCTCATCTTTCTCCATCCTTATTTCTTCAAAACTACTAGTGAGTCTTTGAAACTTCACAGTTTTTACTGTCTTGGTACTTTTATAGGTGGTCTCAAGAATGGTCCATGCTTCCTTGGCAAATTTCGTGGATGATATTTTCTTGAATTCCTCATTGGTCACCCCACAAAACAAAGCATTCAAAGCCTTACTGTTGAAATTTGCCGTTTTGATTATTGCTTCATCCCAATCCACCGGTGCTTCCTTTGGCTTAATCCAGCTAACTTCAACAGCTTGTCGTACTTGTTTACTTAGAGCCTGCAAAAAAACTTTCATACAAAATTTTCAGTTGGCGTAATTAGTGTCATCAAATAAAGGAGGAATCAAAAGAGATTGTTCACAATCCATGACAACTGGGGTCAAGGATCACACTTAGGAAATTAATCCAATCTGAGTGTACCTACTTTGATACCACTTGTTTAAAAATTTAGACCCCGATTGATAGAATTAATAAGTTTTTAACCCAAGTTGTTAATAAGATATATTATAAATAAAATTTGTTAAAACAAACAAACATCAATATCATACGCAGCAAAAAAGTAAATAAGATAAGATATGATGACCTAGGAACCTTTGTCCTAAAAAACAATTCACTATAGTAAAGAGAAGTTTCAAATCTAGTACAAAATTTTTGTCCTTAGATTCTACAATTCCCGTAGATGAATGATAACGCCTTAAAATGTATACTTGTTATATATTTATATGGGCGTTATCTCCTTATTACTATGCTAAATTTGTATAATTAAACCATTATTTGCATTAATCCCTATTATTTATCTTTACATAATTTCTTGAATAAGATGCCATTCATTGTGTGTAATTTTCTACTTTCAGGAAATCTTGTGATCAAGATGAGTTTACAGGAATTTGTAAGAGAATGGAGGCCAAACTATAATTAAAGTGGATCTAAAGAACCATGCTTAAATGTCTAAGGAGCAGCTGGAGTGCTTGGATCATCTACTCTAATTGGAAGCTTCAAATAAGGGAAATGAACCAAAGAGGCAGAATCTGAAAAGGAAAAATCTGATTTGAGCACTGATAAGTATTTTGGGCGTATCTCTCTCATCAAAAATCCAATTGACACAAGGCTAGATGGGTTGGAACTGTGACTTAATTATCTACAACTTTCCAATTTTGAGTTTGTTGCGGACATATTTTGTAATTGGCATATCCTTTGACAAAACTCACTTTACTTGTATTTGGGTAAATCTAAGTAGGTTCAAGATGATCATTACAAGTGGTTAAATTGAAGACATGAAGATTACTCAAGAACTGCTCAAGAAAAGTGCAAACTGCAGGTCTCGATACCTCCTCGACAGAATCTCGATCTGTTGAGATTCATTAAAGCTCGACAGATGTCCCGATCGATCGAGCTTACGGGTTTCAGATTATAGCCAGCAATGTTTTTATTCTAAAAGGCTAATTGTTTATGGGTTTGTATAATTCTTATTGGACTAGGAAAACCCAAGGTTTGTGTAAACCTATTTGGAATAAGAGAGCCCATTAAGCTCCTATTTAAAAGGAGGTGGAAAAAGAAAAACCTAACCCTAGAGAGCTTCATAAAATTTTCTTTTTGAAACCCTAGCCTCTTCCTACAGAAGAAAGAGTTCTTGCTGCGTTTCTTGTACGCCTTAGGGTTTTGTAACCAAGCAAAGTCTCTTGCACCAACATTGAAGATCTTATTGGTGTTTCTATGTGAAGCTGCTGCAAATCAACTACAACAATCAAAGGGTTGCTGTGGAGTTAGTCACGTATTGGGATTCGTGCAAAGGAGTAAGCCGCGTACTGGGATCCGCGCATCAAATTGGTTAGTCACGTACTTGGAAGCCGTGCATTGAAAGGAGAAACTGTCACTACAGAACAAGTCCAATTGGGTATTGGGGCAAGAGTTCAATTGTAGGTTGGTGAGGTACTTGGGATTCCTTACTTGTAACTGCTTGTTGTAATAATAGTGGAGTTTTGGGAGTGGTGACCTTAAATCACCCGGTGGGGTTTTTGCCGTAAGGGTTTTCCCCATTCGTGAACAAATCACCGTGATATTTATTTTCCGCTGCTTAACTTAGTTTGGTGATTTGTTTGTGCTGCCACGTGATATTGCATGTTAATTTGATTAATTAAAAACTGGGCTAATTAATTAATCTAAGTTATCACAAGGGGTCAACGCATTTGTGGCCTGTCAGAGTTTTTCCAAATTTGTAAGTTTTTTGAAGGCCGAAATTAACTAACAAGTTACCGCTGTAAACCTGGACGGAAATTAAAATAGTAAAAGTTTTATTTTCTTTGGACACTTAGTCTGTTAGACATAAGGGTTTTGAAAGGAGGCTGTGAGAACAAATTTTGGGCAGAGAAAACTTGTATTTTCCTTTCTCTAATAGCAGCCTAAACTCTTTGCTAGGGCTAGGGGCTAGGGGCTATGTTTCTTCTATACGGTATGAATATTCAATGTGATTCTTTCTAAGATTTTATTAACGACATATTTGATTGTTCAATTATATTTCTTTTGATGTATTAGTTCTTCCATACTTTCAATAAGTTCAATCATGTTTTTCTTATTGTTTAGATGAATTTCTAATAGTTTCAAATAGAAATCAGATTTTAAAGTGAATGGGTTTTTCTAAAAAACTTTTCTAACCGCATTATTAATCGGGGTTATGATGCGTTCTTGAATTGTCTTAGTTCAACGGAATCATAAGTTTTTAATTATATAAGAACAATCAATTATGAAATAGATATTTTCTTATATCACAAAGAATCTCATATCGATATAGGGAAACACCCCGATGCCCTAGTATTTACAATATTGACTTGAATCAGTTTTTATTATTATTCTTGTTAACAATTACGAAGCAAAAGTATTTTCTTCTTCACTCAAATTGTCATTTAATTATATTGTCTTTGAATTTACCCTGCTCCTTGTGGTTCAACCTCGGTACTCCGAGAATTATATTGCTACGATCTCCTGCACTTGGGAGTGAGCAAGCAATTTTGGTGCCGTTGCCGGGGAGCTGCTGCGTGTTCAAAGGCAATTTGTTTTTTTTGGAGCAAAGTATAGCTGGTGGAAATTCTTCTATTGGTAACTTCGTTCCATTTTTTCCCTTTTTTCTGTTTGTTTTTATTTTATTTTATTTGATTGTAGATTCATTGTTGCATGAGCATCTGGGTTAGAAACAAGAAAGGTAGATTAGAAATTTTTGAAACTTACTTTGGTAATATTTTTGACACACCATCACCTTCACCTTCTTCATCTATCATGGGTGATGAAACACGTAATAATCATGAGGAGAATAGAAGAATTATGTATGAATTGTTGCATCCTACACAAAATTATGTTCCTTCATGCATCATGTTTCCACCTAATGCACCACATGTTGAATTGAAACAATGTTTATTAACAATACTTCCTAAATTTAGGGGACAAGAAAATGAAAATCCTTATGTCTATGTTAGAGCTTTTGAAGAGGTAATTAGTAGTTTCTATGCAAAAAATGTTATAAAGACTGCTAAGTTACGTTGCTTTCTTTTTTCTCTTAAGGATAAGGCAAGAAGTTGGCTTTACACCTCGAAACCTAGGTCTATAGGTAGTCGAGGGGAGATGGCCAAAGAGTTTATTAAGAAACATTTTCCTCCCCACAAAGTCCAGCAAGTAAAAAGAAGGATAGCTAGTTTTGTCCAAGGAGAGAATGAGACCTTATACCAAGCTTGGGAAAGGTACAAAGATCTTTTCAATTTCTGCCTAACTCATGGGTATGAAGATTGGAGATTGGTTAGCTATTTTTATGAAGGACTTACACCTAGGGACCGACAGTTTGTTCAACTCTCATGCAGAGGGGACTTTTTACAAAAAGAACTCGAAGATGCAATGGATTATCTTGATGAGATAACTGAAAACTTCAATACATGGACTGGACCTAGCCCTATGGACTCCACTGATAGGACTAGAACTAACACTACCACTTCTAGTGGAAGTGTTTTCAAGTTGAGGGAAGATGATAACATGAGTGCCAAAATCAGTATGTTGACTAAAAAAATTGAGGCACTCAAAATAAAAGGAAGTAAGAGTGTTAGTGCTACCTTTAAAGAGAACCTAATGGAGGTGTGTAAAATCTGTCATGAGATAAACCATGCTACAAGTGAATGTGCATCACTTTCATCATTCTTAAATGTGCCAGAAGAACAAGCACATGCATTTAATTCATATTGGCCAAATAATTCTTCATATTCTAACAATTATAACCCAAATATGAGAAACCATCCGTATTTGAGTTTTCCGTATTTGAGTTTTCCGTATTTGAGTTATAAAAGTGACAATGTGTTGAATCCTCCTACTCCAAGGAATTTTAATTCACCGCATGCATCATCATCATCATCTAGAACTTCCTTGGAGGATGCACTTAGAACTTTCATTCAGAAGCAAAGTGAGCAAAATCAAAAGTTTGAGTCCATGCTCACTAGGCTAGATGAAGAGGTGAGAGAGACCAAGAGTCATATAACTAGGCTTACAAATTCATTGAGTGCGATAGAGAGAGGGAAGTTTCCTTCCCAAACTCAACCCAATCCCATCAATCAAAATCTAAAAATTGGCTCTAAGGATAAACATGTGGAAGTAAAAGCTGTGACTACTTTGAGGAGTGGTAAAGAGATTGATAAAAGTGCTTCTTTAATAACTAAGAAATCTAAGGAGACCCCAGTTGAAGAAAAGAAGGTTGAAACTGAGTCACTTAAGCTTGATGACATTGAACAATGCCCAGTCCCTCCACCATTTCCACAAGCCTTAAAATTATCTTGGAAATTGGACACCACATCTGAGATATTAGAGCATTTGCATCAAGTCAAGATAAATTTGTCATTATTGCATGTTATCAAGCTAGTGCCTACATATGCCAAGGTAATTAAGGACCTATGCACTATCAAGAGAAAGCATCATGTGAAGAAAACCGCATTCCTAACTAAACAGGTAAGTGCAGTTATTCAACATAAAACCCCACCAAAGTATAAGGATTCAAATTGTCCTACAATCTCTTGTACTATTGGAGATTACATCATAGAGCATGCATTGCTAGATCTTGGGGCAAGTGTTAATTTGATCCCATTTAGTGTATATCAAAAACTTGGATTGGTGAGTTAAAACCTACTTCAATAACTTTACAGTTAGCTGCCTGCTTTGTAAGGGAGCCGAGGGGGATGGTTGAGGATATGTTGGTAAAAATTGAACACTTTTATTATCTAGTTGATTTTATTGTTTTAGATTACCAACCTGTTTTACATCCTAGTGCTCATACCCCTATTATTTTGGGTAGGCCTTTCCTTGCCACAACTAATGCTTTAATTAATTGCAGGAATTGAAGGATGCAACTCACTTTTGGTTCCATGACTTTGGAGCTAAACATATTTCATGTGGCTAAACAACCACATGAAGATGATGACTGTGCTTATGTGAACCTCATTGAGGTAGTGGTTCAAGAAGAGTTTAATAAGAATAATTTTTCTGATCCTCTTGAAGCTCTTCTTAATAATTATGTTGATTCTTATGATTTAAAAAGTGATATTCATTTATCTGAAATTTTTTCTTTGTTGGATTCCTCACAGGTTTTGGAAGGACAACAATTGATGGCAATTAATGAAGGATGAAACCTCACTTTGAGGAGCTACCAAAAAGTGTCAAAAAGCTTATGCCTTCAAATGAAGAGACACCACAGCTAGAACTTAAGCCATTGCCTTATGGTCTTAAGTATGCATATTTGGGTTCAGGTGAAACTTTTCCTGTAGTTATTTCTTCTACATTAAATGAGGAACAGGAAGGTAAGTTGCTGAATGTTTTAAGAGACCACAAATCAGCCCTCGGATGGACCATAGCTAATATCAAGGGTATTAGCCCATTGATTTGTACACATAAAATTTACCTAGAGGATGATTCTAAGACTTCTAGAGAACCCCAACGTCGGCTTAACCCAACAATGAAAGATGTTGTTAAAAATGATGTAATTAAATTGTTGGATTCAGGTATCATATACCCTATTTCTGATAGTAAGTGGGTAAGCCCGACGCAGGTGGTTCCTAAGAAGTCTGGAATGACTATAGTCAAGAATGAAAACAATGAGATGATCCCAACCCGATTAGTTATAGGTTGGAGAATGTGTGTGGACTATAGGAAGCTTAATTCTATAACTAGGAAAGACCACTTTCACTTGCCCTTTTGGTACCTTCGCCTTTCGAAGAATGCCATTTGGGCTATGTAATGCACCAACCACTTTTCAAAGATGCATGGTTAGTATTTTTAGTGACATGGTTGGGAAATTTTTGGAAGTGTTTATGGATGACTTGTATGTCTTTGGTGACTCTTTTGATGACTGTCTTAATAACATAAAGTTGATTTAGCCCATTGTGAAGAAAAAGGCTTAGTTCTTAATTGGGAAAAGTGTCATTTTATGGTCACTTCAGGAATTGTTCTTGGACATGTAGTGTCTTCTAGAGGCATAGAGGTGGACAAAACTAAAATAGACTTAATTCTTAATCTACCAACCCCTAAGACAGTAAAAGATGTTAGATCCCTTTTAGTGCATGCTGGCTTCTATAGGAGATTTATAAAGAATTTTAGTTCTATATTTAGACTCCTTTGTAATCTCCTACTTAAGCAGTCCAATTTTGAGTGGACGGAATGGTGTGAAGTAGCCTTCAAAAAGCTAGTCCACATTCTTACGTCTGCCCCTATAATGCAAGCCCCAAATTGGTCTCTACCATTTGAAATCATGTGTGATGCTAGTGATTATGTAATAGGGGCAGTCCTTGGATAGAGAAAAGATAAAAAGTCTTATGTGATATACTATGCTAGTCAAAGTCTAAATAGTGCACAAATGAACTACACCACCACAGAAAAAGAGTTACTAGCTGTAGTATTTGCTCTAGATAAATTTCGCTCATATTTGATTGGTGCTCCTATTGTTGTTTTTACAGATCATGCCGTCCTTAAATACCTTCTTTCTAAGAAGGATGCTAAGGCGCGATTAATACGTTGGATTTTATTCTTGCAGGAATTCAACATTGAGATTAAAGATAAGAAAGGAGTGGAGAATGTAGTGGCAGATCATTTATCCCGACTTACTTTTGATGAGGGTCTAAAAGAAATGCCTATTCGGGACTCATTCCCAGGTGAGCAACTTTATGCTGCTACTAAGCTGCCATGGTATGCAAATATAGTGAATTACCTAGTCATGAGTGCCATTCCTGAGCACTGGACCGTGCAAGATAGGCGAAAATTCTTTGTTGAGGTTAGAAACTTTTATTGGGATGATCCTTATTTGTTTAAATATTGCCCTAATCAAATCTTGAGAAGATGCATTCCTAATAATGAGACCCATAATGTTATAAAATTTTGCCATTCAGAAGCTTGTGGTTGCCACTTTTCAGTAAGAAAAACCGCTGCAAAAATCTTGCAGTGTGGATTTTATTGGCCCACTATGTTTAAGGACACTTATAACTTCTGTAAGAGGTGTATAGAGTGCCAAAAGTTAGGGCGTATCACACGTAGGAACATGATGCCGATGTCCTCTATCTTTGAGATAGAAGTTTATGATTGTCAGGGAATTGACTTCATGGGACCTTTTCCCCAATCTTTTGGTAATCTATATATTCTTTTAGCAGTAGATTATGTATCTAGATGGGTTGAGGCCATAGCATGCAAGGTTAATGACCATAAAACTGTTTTGAAATTTTTGAGAGAACACATTCTCTCACGATTTAGAATGCCAAAGGCTATAATTAGTGATAATGGAAGCCATTTTTATAACCGTTATTTTCAAGCATTGCTGAAAAAGTATGGAGTGGTGCACCGGTTGTCCACCCGGTACAACCCTCAAACTTATGGGTAAGTTGAGCTTGAAAATAGGGAGATTAAGCAAATTTTAGAGAATACAGTCAATCCAAACCGTAAAGATTGGTCTTTAAGGCTAGTTGATACATTATGGGCTTACCGAACAACCTATAAAGGACCCTTAGGAATGTCTCCCTATCGTCTTGTTTATGGGAAACCTTGTCATTTGCCCATAGAGATGGAACATAAAGCTTATTGGGCTATTAAAGCCTTTAACTTTGATCTACAGTGGGCTGAAAAATTGAGGAAATTCCAATTGAATGAGCTAGAAGAGCTTAGGAATGAGGCTTATGTGAGCACTCGCAATTATAAAGAAAGGATGAAACTATTTCATGATAAAAGGATTGTGAAGAAAAATTTTGAGAAAAATCAGCAAGTCCTTCTTTATGATTCGAGGCTTCATAAATTTCCAGGTAAATTAAAAACTAGGTGGGATGGACCTTTCATAGTAAGGGAAGTGTTTAACCATGGAGCTGTCGTAATTGAGGGCCCTAGGGATGGTAGAATTTTGAAAATAAATGGACAAAGGTTAAAACCACACTTAGGGGGAGTTATGCCAGAGGAGGAGCCTATGTCACTAGAGATCCCTGCCTATTGGGATTCTAAGTGAACTTTGTAAAAGCCTTATGAAATTGTACCATATTTGTTTTAATTTTTTTTTTCTTTGTTTCCTTTGTCTTTTTGCCTTTTGTTTTTGTTTTTGTTTTTGTTTTTTTGTTTTGTTATTATTTTTCTTTTGTGAGCTAATATTTGCAGGTGTGAAAGAAATTAAAAAAAAAAAAAACAATTTAAATGCTTAAGGTAACTTCTTCCCTTTATACTTGAATTTATTTTGCCTTTGATACATTGAGGACAATGTAATATTTTAGTTAGGGGGAAAGGTCTACACATTTTGTTGCACCTTGCATGATTTTTTTTTTCTTTCTTTTTGGTTGCAACTTTTCAATTCTCTAAAAAAAAAACCCTTGAATTTGAATGTAGAAGAGTTATAAGCTTTATTTTCATATCATGTAATGGAATGAATAATGTTGAGTTGGTTATACTATTTGCTATTTTAAGACTTTTTCATGAAGAGCATAATTGGAAACTTTTGAGTACAATAGCCAGGTTAGTGGACGGTTGGATGTTGGATATGAATGGATCATGAACAAGCTAAATATAAGCTGAAACTCAACCCATATAGAGAGTTCTTGAGCCTTACTTTTCTTTGTGAGAGTATATCTTTGTTTGAACTCTTAAATTTCTTTCATATGCTTCAATATTTGTAAAAGATCTCTATATTTTTTTTTTTTGGTTGACTACTGGAAACATTATGGGGAGATATACCATGATCCTACTTATTTTTGTCCTTAGGCATGCTGGTTTATGTGAAATCTTAGAAGATGAGAGCCTAAGACCACCAATTTTTTTGTCATCAACTAAACAAATATTCAGCCTACCTTTACATTAACCATTGTCACCATCATTTGAGCCATGGGAAATACTTCTACGATACCACAAAACATTTTTATTTATGGGTATTCTCATGGGGGTTCAAGTTTTGAGCAATTGATGTGTTTAGATACCACCATTGTCTCTCTTTTCTTCAAAAAAAAAAAATCAAAAAGAAGAAAGGAAAAAAAAAATAAAAATAAAAAAGAGAGAAAAGAAAGATAAAAAAAAAAAAGAGAAGAGAGAGAGAGAGAAAGAGAAAAAGAAAGAGGAGACATACATAATCAATCAATCAATCCTTGGTGTCTTACACATCTTTCGTGTATTTCAGAAGGGTTATATGGTTGAGTAAATTTTATTTTGATTCAAGTTGTTTGTCATCGCTATGAATTGGGTTTGGCTTGAATTTTCTGCGTTTGATTCATATATCTCATATTTTAAAGAGAGCAATTTGCTTTCATAAGATTATACTACCACTGAGCTTAAAGTCCTACTTGATCCAAAAGGTGCATAGATGGTCTGTGTTTGGGATAAAAACTAGGGATGAGAATGGTATTAACCTCATGTTTCTAGGAATTCAACATCCTTTCCAAGAGATCTTTTTCTGTTGTTTTAGAGGCTGCTTTTGTATACATATGTGATATTCTTAAAACTTCTTCTTTCCTTTTTGTTCACATGTGATTTGAAGAGAGAAACCATTACTTCTATGTGTGTTCTTTCAGAGTGTTGATGACTTAAGAGAGGTTTTGGAGTAAAGGCTCTAATCCAGATTATTCTTGGTCTATGCATGTTTGGAAAAGCTGGTTTGATTGGATGGGCTATGCACACACACACTCCAAAAGTGAAGCTAGTGAAAATTTTTTAATATGATGAATAGTATCCCAACTCAAAATTGAAAGTTCATTTGTATGATATAATGATAAAGCAGACTAACATGTGCTGCAGGAATTTCCAAGAAACCTTTGATTTTTGTGGGTAGAGTTACTGCAAACCCTCACGAGAGTAAACTCGTCCACTAGGGTGACTTAAGGGTTCAAAGACTTGCTGCACATGGGTAGTGCAGTCGTGTAGCTTACGAAAGTGGCTTGTATCTTAGATTTAATTTTTCACTTTTAGTAGACATGGGTGCTTTGTGGATTGCTAGGGACTAGCAAGATTTAAGTTGGGGGGTGATAACGCTTTAAAATGTATACTTGTTATATATTTATGTGGGCGTTATCTCCTTATTACTATGCTTAATTTTTATAATTAAACCATTATTTGCAGTAGTCCTTATTATTTATCTTTACATAATTTCTTGAATAAGATGTCATTCATTGTGTGTAATTTTTTACTTTCAGGAAATCATGTGAGAAAGATGAGTTTATAGGAATTTGTGAGAGAATGGAGGCCAAACTATAATTAAAGTGGAGCTAAAGAACCATGCTTAAATGTCTAAGGAGCAGCTGGAGTGCTTGGATTGTCTACTCCGATTGGAAGCTTCAAATAAGGAAAAAAACCAAAAAGGCAGAATCTGAAAAGGAAAAATCTGATTTGAGTACTGATCAGTATTTTGGCCGTATCTCACTCATCAAAATTCCAATTGACACAAGACTAGATGGGTTGGAACCGTGACTTAATTATCTACAACTTTCCAGTTTTGAGTTTTTCCAAATTTATAATTTTTGAAGGCCGAAATTAACTCACAAGTTATCACTGTAAACTTGGATGGAAATTAAAATAGTAAAAGTTTTATTTTCTTTGGGACACTTAGACATTAGTGTTTTGAAAGGAGGCTGTGAGAACGAATTTTGAGCAGAGAAAACTTGCATTTTCCTTTCTCTAATGGCAACCTAAACTCTTTGCTAGGGCTAGGGGTTATGTTTCTTCTATACGGTATGAATATTCAATGTGATTCTTTCTAAAATTTTATCAACGACATATTTGATTGTTCAATTAGATTTCTTTTGATGTATTAGTTCTTTCATGCTTTCAATAAGTTCAATCATGTTTTTCTTATTGTTTAGATGAATTTCTAATAGTTTCAAATAGAAATCAGATTTTAAAGTGAATGGGTTTTTCTGAAAAATTTTTCTAACCGTATTATTAATCGAGGTTATTATGCGTTCTTGAATTGTCTCAATTCAACCGAATTATAAGTTTTTAATTATATAAGAACAATCAATTATGACATAGATATTTTCTTAGATCACAAAGAATCTCATATCGATATAGGAAAACACCCTGATGCCCTAGTATTTACATTATTGAATTAAATAAGTTTTTATTATTATTCTTGTTAACAATCACCTAGCAAAAACACTTTTCTTCTTCACCTAAATTGTTATTTAATTATATTGTTTTTGAATTTACCCTGCTTCTTGTGGTTCGACCTCGGTACTCTGAGAATTATATTACTACGATCTCCTGCACTTAGGAGTGAGCAAGCAATAAACTTACAGCAAAAACCTTCTACTGCTTCAGAACTTCTGAACTCTTCAATATATGAATGCCGCCCTTTGATGCACGGATTCCAGTAGGTGACTAACTCCTTTGAACGAATCCCAGTATGTTACTCACTCACCAATTTTAGGAAGAAAAATGTTGGTTGCAGAGTTCTTCACTTCATCAACAATGAAGATCAAAAAACACTTAGTTACAAAACCCTAAAGCGCAAAGACGTAGTAGCATCTTTCAGAGAGAATAAAGTATCGGTCACGTTTTGCATGTGTTTTCTTTGTATTCTCTTATATGACGGTCTTTAAAATAGGCCTTATATATGTCTAGGGTTGTGAGAAAAGAAACTCTACACAAATACAAAAGCATGGGCCGAAAATCAGATCTGAAAAACTGATTTTCGTAATTCTCGATAGATAGTATCTGTCTAGTAGCTGTCGAACCTCGATAGATAGTATCTGTTGAGTAGCTGTTGAGTTTTTAATAGATAGTATCTGTACATTGTTTCTTAATAAATAGTTTCAATTCTATGTCCCACCAATAAAATATGGCTAATTTCATAAAAATTTCATAAAATATGTCCTTAATAATTTATTTACGTGTGATTTAGTCATTTCTTATACAGTATACGTACGGTAAAATCCCACCAATTCCCACAAATTTATTTACTGCCATTGTACTGTCAATGTAAATGTAATTGTAGATTAAAAAATGCACAAAACATTGTATATATTTATAAAAAGTGTACAATATTATAGCTATTTACGTGAAAGTGTACAATGTTGTAAGTATTTAATTAATTTATAATATAAATCTTGCTTTGATGGTATATTATAAATAAATATTTTTCTTTTTTATTATTATTATTATTATTTTGTTTAACAATTGATAATATTACGTTAATTTTTAAAACACTATAACGAAAGTTGTGATATTAAAAAAACATTTGAAAGATGGTCTTTATATTTATTTGGTTTATTTTAGTCAAATTTTCACTTATACTAATTTAATATATTTATTTATATTTTAAATAATTATTAAATTAATTATGACATCATCATGGTTGAACCTTGGTTCGATCTCAAAAGTTTTGAACATCTTGCTTTAACGGTTTGATGAACGTTCCAGATTTCAAAACCATGCTTAGAATAAGTTTTTCATTTCATTTTTCCTCTAAACTAACTACATGGCTTATCGAGTTTTTTTTTATTTTTTTTTTTTATTTTTTTTTTTTTTATGAAGTTTATTTTTCACTCAAAAAGATGTTTATCAATGTTTGCTATATGATTCTCCCAAAAAAAAAAAAAAAAAAAAAAGATTGCTATATAATATGTAACTATTAGTTTAGGGGAAAAAAAGTGGAAATATAATCTAAGTGTCACATTAGTAATTCTCATAAATACAAGGTCACTTGAATTAAACATAAGTGTTAACTAATTAATTTAATAAAGACTAAATTAGTCTATAAATTATCAATATACTCTTCTTTTTGTCTAAAGAAAATCTCCTCTTTAGTCTTTAGTTTAAAATTTTAGGTTTTTTTTAGTCTTTAGTTTACAATTTTTAAAAGGAGAACGTTAACAAGCACCGAGGGATACTTGTTAAGGTTGGTCCTACATAAATAAAAAATTGATTAATTAAGAGAAAAGACATGACATGACATGTAAGGAAAATTTGGACAAATTTTCCCTCTCAATATGGGACACGACTGGCACTGGTTGAGGGCTCTTTTTTCTTTGGACAACATTGCTCTCTTAACACATTTCCCTCATTTTCACTTTTTATTTCCCACCAAATCTTAGTTTACCAATATTTTACCATCCACTTTCTTTCACTTTACCAATATTTTACCATCCACTTTACCAATATCAAACTAAATTTCTTCCCCTTTGCCAATATCAGAGAGAAGAAGGGATGAAGAAATGTCAATAAAAGATTGAGGAATAATTAAACAAGGTACCACTATTGTATTTTATTTGATTCATAGTTATTTTTAAAAAATAGGTTAAAATTAATATGTTGTTAATTTTTATTTTTGATATATGTATATTGTATCACTAATGGATGGGGATGTAGTTGCAAAAGATTGGTTTAACTTAAATGAACCACTTCATGAAGGTATTATAATTTTATTTTATTTGTGCTTTACATTTCATTTATCATAGAACATTTTTAAACTCTTGTTTTTATATAACACCAAAATTAATATGATGTTAATTTTTATTTCTTATACATGTATTATAGCATCAATGGATGGGAATGTAGTTGCAAGTAAGCGTCACTACTTTACTCCAAAATATTGTTTTGACTTAAATGAACCCCTTCAAGAAGGTATTATAATTTTATTTTATTTATAAATTTACATTTCATTTATCATAGAATATGATGTTTATATTTTAAACTTTTGTTTTAATATAGCACCAATGGATGACAATATAGATGCAAGTGAGGCTCATCAATTTGTTCCAATGGATTTTTTTGACTTAAATGAATTGTCTCAAGAAGGTATTATTATTTTCATTTTATTTGTAATATATAATTCATATATCACATAATATGATGTTGATTGTTTTTGTAATTTTTGTTTTAATATAGCACAAGTTAATGATGATTTGATTGCAAGTGGGGTTCATGGAAGTGTTTCAAAGAATTATGTTGAATTAAATGAGCTTCCAAATGATGGAAAAATTAATAATACTTATGGAGATAAAATAATTGATTGGAATGAATGTCCAATAGATAAAATGGGAGTTATTGAAGAACATGAAGATATAAATTCAATAGAAAATGAGTTTGAGCCTTTTGTTGGTCAATTTTCCTAGTGAAGAAGAAGCTTTCATTTTCTATAAAAATCATGCAAATCGATATGGTTTTACAATTCAAAAATGTTAGATTGAGAGAAAAAATACAGGAGAAATAGTAAGATGTGATTTCTTTTGTCATTGACAAGGTAAACAACCACTAAAAATAGTGGATCCATCTAAGGAGCAAAGAAATAGGCAATCTTTAAAATGTAGATGTAATGCTCATTTAAGTATCATTTTGCGAAAGTCATTTGATATTTTTCCTCGAGAATGGCATGTCACTAAGTTTGTTGTAGACCACAATCATGATTTGTTCTCCTCTTCGGAAGTGTGATTTCTTCCAGCCAATCGAGTTATTACTATAGATGATGAAAAACACATTTTCTTATTAAAAGAAGTTGGACTTTTAATTAGAGAGGTAATGCATGTTATGGAACTTGAGAGGCATTTGAAACATGGACAACTTCCATTTTTTCAAAGGGATATTCGTAATATTTATGTGAAAATGATGAAGAAAAATGCAAAGAATGATGTCAGGGATCTTCTACAATTTTGCAAAGTTGCTAAAAAAGAGAACTCTGGATCCCAATATGCATTTACAACCGATGAAGAAAATAGACTGTAACATATTTTTTGGTCACTTACTCATTGTTTTGATTGGTACAAAAAATATGGAGATGTGGTTGTTTTTTATACTACTTATAAAGTGAATACTTATGATATGTCTTTTAGTATTTTTGTTGGTGTCAATAATCATGGAAAGACAATTCTCTTAGGTTGTGCACTTCTTCGAAATGAAACAACAACTGTCTTTCAATGGTTAATGAAGGTACATTCTTTGTCTTATAAATTTGTACAATTAATTTTTAAATTTTATTCGATTAATTAGTAGAATAATTACGTCTATCCTTTAAAATATTTTCATGCTTTAGTAAATTTATATTTGATTAGCATACTTTTGCATGCTTAACGAGAAATCAATCCAAGGTATTTGATTAGCAGACTTTTATATTTATTTTTACTTCTCCTTTTTTTTCTCAACCACACGTATCCCATCACCCTTACACTTATCTTCTCCCAAGTCCCATCTGCCTGCTTCTCCTTTCTGCATATCCTTTCTCATCTTTTAAAATTTTTATGTTCTCCCATATGAAACTCTTGGCTCAACTTCCTTGTCTTCTATTTTTTTTTTTTTTCATAGCTTTCTTTTCTAACTCAGTTCGTCTCCTCCTTGATTTTCCCTCCATCAAACCAGTTCGTCTCCCTTAAAAAAATTTATGTTCTGATGTTGGTTGTTTTTCTGTGAGATGGTTTCTTTTTTTTTTTTTTTTTTTTTTGGATGTATTGATGTTAATTGTTTCTTGTGAGATGGGTGGTTTTTTTTTTTTTTTTTTTTGATACTTTGTTGTTTCCTGTGGATTGTGATTTTAGTTTTTTAGTTTTTTTTTTTTGGTTGTTTCCTGTGAGAGAATTGTGATTTCAATTTTTTCTTTTCTGTAAGATATTTAGTGTTGTTTTCTTGTAAAAGAAGCATGAGTTTTCAAAATTTCTTGTGTTAGATTGAGACGCTTGACTAGGCTTGAGTTGGTGAGAGACATGAAAAATGATATTTTGGTCTCTTTTTTTATTTTTCTTTTTTCTTATAAAGCTGACTCATATCTGATAAAAAGACGCATAACGCTGTGTAAATAACTGCACCCAAAAAAAAAAAAAAAAACTAGGTATTAACGGTCACCGGTAACATAACCCTCGTAATTGTTTTTTACACAAAGTACAGTTAAATGCGTAGAAAAGTTGTGCATTTATTTTTCTAACTTTATTCCCTTTAGTTGGAATTATTGTCCGGCAAAGTGCTGCTGCTGTGCTGACTTCATATCTGACGTTGCAAACACAATCAAGGGCAACTTTTTTGGGTAGAAAATAATAAATATACGTGCACAACTAAGTTGTGCAACCTCACAACAACTTTTGTCACCACGCACTTATTATAGTTATTAAAATTAAAATTTGCTTTTGTTTAGTCACAACTCTCAATCATGTTCATGTGCAGCGGACCCAGTCCAATCACGTATTGTAAGTGTCGTTGAAAAGAACCCTAAATCATTCTTAATCTGGTTAATGTGTTGGTATAAATTAATCATTCGATTTTAGAAAAAAAAAATTTATAAGAATTTCAAAAACAATTAGTCATTTTTTATTTTTTTAAATAATGTGTGCCCTAAACCCCATATACTACCGTTGCCTACCGCTAAGGAACAAATCAAGCATATATTTACTAAGAGTTAAACAGTTTAAGCAGTAGCATTTTAATAAATACATTGTGCTCACAATAATAACTTCAAGGCATAAATGTATTTTGGTCCTTATATTTTGGGTCGTTTCTTAATTTGGTCTTTAAATTGATTTTACTCCTAGGTGAGTCCCTCATTTTTCATAATCGTTTTTAAAATGGTCCCTACAGTCAACCCAGTTACAGAAAATGCTGAAGTGACAAATAGAATACACTGTTTGCTGACGTGGCTAATAAAATATTTTATTTGATCTTTTTAAATGCCTCGTAAGCATTTTTTGAATAAAAAAAGCCATGTTAGTTTAATTAAAAAAATAAAAAAAAATTTATATTTTTCAATTTCAATATAATTCAAACTAAATTAAAAAAACAAACTTTTAAATCTAATTATTATTATTATTATTATTATTATTATTATTATTATTGCTTTCATTATTTTTTAGGTAAGAACACAAGAACTTGTTCTTCATGTTCTTCCAGAATCCAAGAACAATCAAACCCAGAATAAGAGTACAATCAAACCCAGAAGAATGCAAAATTTCATACAAAATCCCTATCCTCCACCGAAAACTCCAGAACATGAAAAAATCATCAAACCCGAACCCCCATGAGAAAAACAACCCAGAAAAATCATCAAACCTCCAACCCAGAAAAATGTCAAACCTAGAAACCTTCAACCCAGAACTTCATTCTTCATTTTTTTCTCCAAATCAAGACAAACCCAATTGACTAATAAACTCAAAATCAATCTCAGCACAAAAAATTCCAACACAATCAACATTGAAACCTCTAGGAAATCAAACCCATAAATCAATCTCATAGCAAAAAAAAAAAAAAAAAAAACTCACCCACAGCACAGTAGCCACCACCACAGCCTAAAATCCAACAACAACACCACCACCACCACTGCCAAATCCATGCCCACAAACCCAAACAGACCGGACTCCACCACCAAATAGACCAGACTCCACCACCTAATGACCCACCAAAACCCAAACCCACACAACCCACTCACCAATTCCATAACCCAGTCACTGACTCCACAACCCAGCCACCAATTCCCATAACCCAGTCACCGATATCCCTAACCCAACTACCGATTCATCGATTCCACAGCCCAGCAACCACCGTGACCCACACCTTAACCTCGCCCACAGACGCTGATCTCCACAAACCCACACGCTCCACCATGTTGATCCCTACACCTTCCACGCCAATTTGAGAGAGATGGATCGAGACAGATAAAGGAAAGAACAAAACAGAGAGTGGGGAGAGAGGAAGATATGAGAGAAAAAAAGAAAGCTGAGCTTGTGAGTTTGTGAGCTCCGGCGCCTAATGGAGAAGAAGGCTGAGCTTATGTGCTTAGTGGTAGAGAATGTAGGGTGAAGAGAGAGAGAGATTATGAATTTTTAAAAATGATTTTATGAATTTTTATTTTTTAAGAAATGATTTTAGTTTAAATTAGATTTTAGGTTTTTTTTTTAAAATTTAATTTACTTTTTTTTTTTTTCTTAGCTGGGGTTTTTTATTAATTTAAATGCTAACATGGTATTAAAAAAATGTTAAATATACATTTTTTTTATTAGCCACATCAGCAAATAGTGTATTCCATTTGCCACTTCAGTATTTTTCGTAACTAAATTGATGACAAGGACTATTTTAAAAATAATTATGAAAAAAGAGGGACTCATTTAGGAATAAAATCAATTAAAAAACGACTCAAAATATAGAGATGAAAAGTGAATATATACCCATCTCCAATGACAGTGATAATATGAGATCAATAAATGCACCCAACTTGACAAAAAAAACAAAAAAAAAATCAAGCACGGACTTTATTGATTATTCTAACTCAGCTGCTAGTCTATGATTCTTTGATCTACACCTTTTGTAATACAACTACCAATCTACATATTCGTTCCCACAAGCGTACAAGACTTGACTGTGACAGAAGTCGCAGTCCCAATAGTTTGGTTTTACCAACTCAATAAAAGCTTCAAATGACACCAATCTTATCTTTTAAATTGAATAGACATTTTAACGAAAATAAATAAATAAAGATTTTACTAACTTGACTTAGGGCAAACAAATTTTATCAAAAATTTTAAAAAAATTTGACAGAATTGAGAATTTCCAATAAAATTTTTCTTCAAGCGAACATTAACCGGACTCAATAAATAAATAAATTGAATAGACACGCACACACAATACTCAAACAGCCATGGAATTGGAAGCGATAGTTCTGTACCCAACACCAGCCATAGGCCACTTGATTTCCATGGTAGAGCTAGGCAAACTAATACTCACACACAACCCTTCACTCACCATACACATACTCATCGCCCCTGCACCTTACAACGCTGGTTCCACAGCACCATACATATCCTCTGTATCTTCCACCACTCCTTCCATCACTTTTCACAATCTCCCTCGTGTTATTCTCCCTCCCACCACTTCTCCTCACCATGAAACTCTCACCTTTGAGCTCATTCGCCTCAACAATCCCAATGTCCACCAATCTCTCCTATCTATCTCCAAAACCCACAACGTCAAAGCTCTCATCATGGACTACTTTTGCTCCTATGCTCTCTCTGTTTCTTCCAATCTCAACCTCCCTGGCTATTTCTTTTTCACTTCAGGCGCTGCTGCTCTCAATTATTTTCTATACCACCCCACCATTCACAGAAACACCACAGAAAGTTTGAAAGACCTTAACACCCTCCTTATCGTTCCTGGAGTATCCCCAATACCATCTTTAGATATGCCAAAACCATTACTTGACCGTAACGATAAGGCCTACGAGTTCTTTTTAGACAGCTCAATCACCATGGCTAAGTCTGCAGGAATAATTTCCAACACCTTTGAATCATTGGAACCAAAAGCTATTCAAGCACTATCAGAGGGGTTATGCGTTCCAGACGGTCCAACCCCACCTATTTACTGCATAGGACCACTGATAGCAAAAAACAATGAAAGAAATGGGGCTCAAAATGAAGGTGAAGCCGTGCCCGAGTGTTTGTCCTGGCTTGATTCGCAACCCAGTCGAAGCGTTGTGTTTTTGTGCTTTGGAAGCTTGGGTTTGTTCTCTATAGAACAACTCAAGGAGATAGCTTTAGGATTGGAAAAGAGTGACCAAAGGTTCTTATGGGTGGTACGAAATCCACCAAGTGAGAAACATAGCTTGGCTGTGTCAGCTCAACCTGACCCAGATTTAGATTCTTTGCTTCCAGAAGGTTTTTTGGACCGTACCAAAGAGAGAGGCTTCGTACTGAAGTCATGGGCACCACAAGTGGCTGTGTTGAATCACGGCTCGGTGGGTGGGTTTGTGACTCATTGTGGGTGGAACTCGGTGTTGGAAGCGGTGTGTGCGGGTGTGCCAATGGTGGCGTGGCCTCTTTACGCAGAGCAAAGGTTCAACAGGGTGGTGTTGGTGGAAGACGTGAAGATTGCTTTGTCGATGAAGGAGGCAGAGGATGGGTTTGTGAGTGCAACAGAGGTGGAGAAGCGAGTTAGAGAGTTGATGGACTCGGAAAGTGGTAACTCGATAAGGGAACGAACACTTGCTATGAAGGATGAAGCAGAGGCAGCACTGAGTGAGGGCGGATCATCTCGTGTTGCATTGACCAAACTCTTTGAGTCGTGGAAGTGAAAGTGAGTCCAACCCAACCTAGTTCATGTCGTGGCAGCACGTCTAGTAAAAGAACACAGGAAAAAGCACATCAATTTTTTTTTTTTTAATCTTCTTTCTAGTTCTTCCTTTTGAAATGGCCCAGGTTTGTTGGACTTGAATGGTTTTTTTTAATGGAATTTTGAACTTGAATGTTGTCTTTTACTACAATTACACCAGCACATGAATAGCAATATACAGTGAATACAAATCCTTGTATTAATGGTTAATTAAAGCTATGATATTTACTGCAATAAATGATATGTTCGCACCAATATTTTTATAACAAATTTTAAGCAATAGGTTGTTATTGGTTGTTATTGTTGGGTAAAAAAATAATCTTCGTATTAAGTTCAAATTTGAAACAATAACAACTAATCACCTGTAACTTGTTGTAAAAATATTATAGATATAGCATTTCTCATTTACAATTACATACGTGTTCATGTATGTAAAATATAAATGATTGGTCTCACTGTTTTTGTTTTTGTTTTTGTTTTTTTTTTAATTTTTTTATGATTAAATCTAGTATCACAACTATTTTCACAATTTTACCATATAACAACTCGTGAAATTATGGAACTATATAAACCCACCCATTTATAACTAGCCAAATAGAAAAATTGTGACAAAAATAATGAAAATTGTTGTGCACTCAACTCACTCTTTTTTTATCGTTTGAATTTTGAGTGGCTGTCTGCCACTTGCAACGCCTAGATATTTTATTTGCTATTAAACACAATTTTCTTAGTTATATAACTTATATTTTCATTGACAAATGGGTTGTACTTGGCCGTGACAAGTATGAGTTTAAACTTTACACATGGTTGAGAGAAGAGCTTGTTAAATCCAAAATCAAGCCATAAGATTGCACAGGTTATCTATATTTGGGGTAAATGTATATTTTTTCGGCTGATAATTTTAGAATGAACTTTCCCTTATTTCTAGTTATGGAGTAAGGAATTTTGAGTTAGGGAGGCCGAATTGTTTTGTCAAGAATGATAAATTCAAATTACCAATCGACACTGTGCTAAAAAATTCATGTAATATATGTGTGTATGAAAATATAAATTTTAATTTTCTTATTCTAAAGTAAGTTTTATACATATACACACCTAGACACAAGATCTTCTTTATAAAAGAAACTTATAATCTTTTTAAGCTCTAATAAGCATACAAATATTGTATAATTGGGTATACAACATACAAATATAAAGAACAAATAAAAAAAAAAAAAAAACGAATATAGTATCTTCCATCAAAGTCATGCTTCACAATAACACTTCATGTAATAAACTTCATCAATTATTATTTTTATAACAAAATTATACATAATTTCCTTTTTTATATATGAATTATTCACAAAACTTCATCCATGTTTGACAAATCAAAATCATATTGTTATAACCGAAGTCTCATATGAGTTTTTTTTTTTTCCTAAATAAAATCTTGAGAATAGAAAATTTCAACCAAATTGCATATATTATCAATGTTGAATGATTTGAATGCGTTAATAGAATTTGAAATTGAGCTAAAAATTAAGAGTCCCACTATTTACTCACAAAACTTACTGTTTAATCATTTCATTCTATTGTAATTATATATCAATGCTAAACTCTCTTTTTTTGGAAAGGATTACTAGATTTGTTAATCAATGCTTTCTTTTCTTTTGGGGGGTCAACTTCTATATATATATATATATATATATATATATATATATTTTTCATACAACCTTTAAATATTTATTAAAAAAATACCTATATTGTAAAAAAAATTAAAAATTTTGGAGGGGCCAAGGCCCCCCCCCCCCGCCGCCCAAAGAATGCATGTGGCTCCGCCACTGTTATTTCCATCTCTAATAAAAGACTAAAACTCAACAACCTCATTGTATTTTAGTCAAATTTGATCATTTATATTACTGTAACTAATCTATTATACACACAACTACGTCAAGCTCGATGAAAAGTTCCGCAACCTAATTTTCCATCTCTAGATCTGATCCTTGATCTTTGTACGTTTAAAAAATCGAATTTTAGTCCGGATCTTGGTTAACTCAATTGGATCGTTAGGTCCAGTCTGGGTTTGACAATCTTGCTACAACCACATGAATAACTGTACAGCACAAAAGAATATTTAAAGCCGTGCGAGCCAGTACAATCATTCGCGCCATCATATTAGCCTTTCATTAACTTCAAATTTCATTTTGGAATATTACCTAAAAGTAATTAACTAGGAAACCAACCATATACCATTGCCATGTTTTATATCTCTATAAGAGGGTGGTTGTCTGGTGTTGCATTAACCAAACTCGTTGAGTCGTGGAAGCGGCGATAAGTTGAATTTGACCTTGTTCATGCCGTGGATTGTTTTGTAACAGGCCTTGCCTTGATCCTGTTTTTGCCTTTTAGTTCTTAATGAAACCCCCTTTTTACCAATAATAATAATAATAATAATAATCTAGATTCATTGAATGTTGTCTTCCATTACAATTACAATTACATTACTAGCTATCTTTTTGAACCATCACAACTTTGAGTGGTGTTTGTTTGGGGTGATAACAGGGTGGATGGAAAATAGAGAAAAGTGTAGAGAGGGAAAATTTCTGGCCTATCACAAGCTGACACGTCATGCCACCAAGTCCACCAGGTATGGCTAATTACAAAGTATTATATACTGCTACTGAAAATTTGCTAAATTCCATTAAGATAGGAACAAGAAAAGCATGCAAAATGCTAATCACATGGAGGCGCGTGTAAGCGATGATGCAAGCGAATCCGGCTGTGTAAGCAATGACCCAAGCAATTCGGCTGTGTAAGCGATGACACAAGCAGACCAATCAAGCTGTGACATGTGTAACCAATCAGACTCCGCCACGTGTCGCTCACCTACCACTAAACCCCTATAAATAGAAGCCTTCCTAAGGCATTTGGAGAGAGGAAAAAACGAAGACATCCAGGGAGGAGGAGGACACGAAGACATCTGAGGAAGAACCAGGAAGAAATCTTGAGTTCAGAAATTCAGAAGCTTTGCTGAAATCAAGCCCTGAAGCCTCCAGGAACTTCAAGGACTTCAACTTCGAATACGAAGAACATTCTAAGAAAGATCATCCAAACCATCCTCCTAGATTTCAAAGGTCACTGGAATCAAGCTCAAAAGCCTCCAGAAACCTCATAAATCATAAATCAGCGAAACTCTACGGATTCAAGCCTCCAAAGCCCCGAAGAACTTCCACCATAAACCTTTGAATATAAAGAACATTTGAAGCTAAATCATCCAAATCATCCTCTTAGATCTCAAAGGTCACTGGAATCAAGCTCAAAAGCCTCCAAAAACCTCATAAACCACAAATCAGCGAAGCTCTACGGATTCAAGTCTCCAAAGCCCCGAAGAACTTCCACTACAAACTTTCGAATACGAAAAACATTCGAAATTAAATCATCCAAACTACTTATCTAGATCTCAGAGGTCACTGGAATCAAGCTCAAAAGCCTCTAGAGACCTCAACAAAACATAAATCAGTGAAGCTCTAAGGATTCAAGCCTCTAAAGCCCCGAAGAACTTCCACCATAAAACTTTCAAAGACGAAGAACACACGAAGAATACGAAGAACGCGAAGAACAAAGAATTTCTAATAAGCTCATAGCTAGATATTCGTTGTAATTTCGTTTCAAAGATCTTCGATCCATCCTTCAGCCAAATTGAAGGATATTTTGTGTTCAAATCAAAATCATATCACAAATCTTTCAAGGAGATTGAATCACAGGATCACTTTTTTGTAATTACAGAGAATTGTACTACACATTCATCAATACAAATTCGCATTTGGGAAACTATTTTACTTGTTTGACTTATTTCGAATAGAGAAATTTAGTCGTCCACAAAAAGAAAATGAATAGTGAGTGTGTTTGGTTGGAAGGTGAATAGAGGAGAAAATTGATGAGATCTGGAAGTTTTCTTCCCAGCACACAAAAATTCAATCCTTCCAATTCGGGAGGAAAATTGAAATGAAAATGATTGCTCGTACTTTGGACAAAACTATCCCATCTAGCGTTCAAATATTATGAATATTTCTATCCTTATCTCTTTGGTCTTTGCTTTTGTCTTTTTCTATTTCTAAGTTCATTCGTTTCTTTTTTTTCTTTTGATCTTTTCTTTGTTTTTTTTTTTCCTTTCTTTTATACTTATCTTTCTTTGGTATTTTTTTTTATATCTTTTCTCTTCTTACGTGCTTTTTCTTTTTTTCTTATTCTCAATGCTTAGTTGGATTTAAAAAAAAAAATTCAGGTTTTTTGACTTTTAAAAAAATGTGGAAGCACAATCCATAATAGGTACTTTTTTAATTTTAAAAATGAGTATTTTTTTTATTTAATAAGGACATAATTATAAATTTATACAAATTTTATTTTTCATCTCTTTATTTTTTCTTTCAATTAAATAAAAGAGTTTTCTATCCTTCTACTTTTTCATCTTTCAAACCAAACACATACAAAAGAAAACTAAATTTTTTTATACTCCTACTTTTCTACCCCTCTAACTAAACGAAACCTATTGTAGGCTTAGTAAGCAGTAACAAGTTACATTATTGCTCTGGTGTTTTGTGCAAGTCCCACCATTGCTTAGGCAGTCACATTCACACACCATACACAAGTAGGATTTAAATAGGTGGGGGACAATGACTACACGCACGAGCCTTCCTTTATTACAAACTGTTAATTCTTATTGCACGCTGTTATACTTTCCCTATATTAGAAACCGTTAATGTTTATTACACACTCTGTCAGATTTTTCCTTTATTACAAACCATCCAAGCCACCTAACTATCCAAGCGACATAAATCGTACCAATTCATAATACTATAAATATCATTCCCTTGGTGGTTTCATCTCCTTGTAACCCAAGTTTGATACATGATATGTGTAAATGGTTCCAAGGTGGTACCCTTAAGTTTTTTCTTTTTTGATAAACACCCTTAATTAAGTTACGTATGCTTCAATAGGATTATCTTCTTCTGTAGGGGTTTTTTTTTTTTTTTTTTTTTTGGCAATTTCCTTCCTGAATTGTAACCAATAGTTACTGGTTTTTGAGAATTAGCTGCAAAAGCTATTGGAATTTCTCTCCTGGGTTCTATTCTTACCAGAGAATCTTGTGATTGCTTTATGTAGGTGTGAACTATTCAATACAAATCTTGACCAATACGTAAGGAGCATCACATAGAACATTTTTCCATCTGTACCATACCTAGGTGCAGATGGAGAAGGTTTCTCTTCATATAGAAGCTCTTCTACTTCATTTCCGGCCTGCATGCTCAGCCTGGCCCCAAGGATTCTCAATTATTTATCGGATGTTTGTGCCAACTTTTTATCTAGATTGTCACCATGGTAGCTGTTGGGGTTTGGACTATTTCTATGAATCATTTTGACATAGATACCATTTGATTGTGGTACAAATTTTTTTCATTGCTTTTAGGATGTGTTGTGTTGTGTTTTGTTTGATATGCAGGAATTCATGATGAGAATTGATAATTTCTGAGAATTCATAGAAAAATGGTTTTAATTTATTTAATTATTCTTGATGATTACAAATTTACAATACCTATCAACAATTCAAAAATACCTATCAAACGTTAGAAATACTGAATGCAATAGTATTGTATTTCTCACTAAAAGAATATATATGAGTGCTTTTTATATAAAAGGTATATGAGTGCAGTACAAGTAAGAGTGTAGCACAAGACTGTGTGCTATACAAGTAAACTAGTTGGCCTAAAGCCCACAATACTATACATGTTAACAGCCCCCCTCAAACTCAAGGTGGATGTGAGACAAACTTGAGGTTGTCAACCAAAGTACGAAGGTGTCTCTTAGAATGTGACTTGGTGAAGATATCTGCAAGTTGATCTGTAGAGGAGACTGAGATTAACTTGAGAACACCATGGACAAGATGATAACGGATAAAATAACAATCAATCTCAATGTGTTTAACCCGTTTATGGAAGATATCATTGTGAGCAATATGAATGACACTCTTATTATCACAATAAAGAGGAGTAGCAGAAGATGTAGACACGCCTAAGTCTTTGAGAAGCCATCGTAGCCAAAGAAGCTCAGATGTGTGCTTGCTCACTCCCAAGTGCAGGAGATCGTAGCAATATAATTCTCGGAGTACCGAGGTCGAACCACAAGGAGCAGGGTAAATTCAAAGACAATATAATTAAATGACAATTTACGTGGAGAAAAAAAATACTTTTGCTTGGTGATTGTTAACAAGAATAATAATAAAAACTGATTCAAATCAATAATGTATATACTAGAGCATCGGAGAGTTTCCCTATATCGATATGAGATTCTTTGTGATCTAAGAAAATATCTATTTCATAATTGATTGTTCTTATACAATTAAAAATTATGATTCGGTTGAACTGAGACAATTCAAGAACGCATTATAACCTCGATTAATAATGCGGTTAGAAAAATTTTTCAGAAAAACCCATTCACTTTAAAATCTGATTTCTATTTGAAACTATTAGAAATTCATCTAAACAATAAGAAAAACATGATTGAACTTATTGAAAGCATGGAAGAACTAATACATCAATAGAAATCTAATTGAATAATCAAATATGTAGTTGATAAAATCTTAGAAAAAATCACATTGAATATTCATACCGTATAGAAGAAACATAACCCCTAGCCCTAGCAAAAGGTTTAGGCTGCCATTAGAGAAGGAAAAATACAAGTTTTCTCTGCCCAAAATTCGTTCTCACAGCCTCCTCTCCAAAACCCTAATGTAAAAGTGTCTAAAGAAAATAAAACTTTTTCTATTTTAATTTCCGTCCAGGTTTACAGCGGTAACTTGTGAGTTAATTTCGGCCTTCAAAACTTGCGAATTTGGAAAAACTCAAAACTGAAAAGTTGTAGATAATTATGTCACGGTTCGAACCCATCTGACCTTGTATCAATTGGATTTTTGATGAGTGAGATACACCCAAAATACTGATCAGTGCTCAAATCAGATTTTTCCTTTTCAGATTCTGCCTCTTTGATTTCTTTCCTTATTTGAAACTTCCAATCATGGTAGATGATCCAAGCACTCCAGCTGCTCCTTAGACATTTGAGCATGGTTCTTTAGCTCCACTTTAATTATAGTTTGGCCTCCATTCTCTCACAAATTCCTATAAACTCATCTTTCTCACATAATTTCCTGAAAGTAGAAAATTACACACAATGAATAGCATCTTATTCAAGAAGTTATGTAAAGCTATATAATAGGGACTAATGCAAATAATGGTTTAATTATACAAATTAAGCATAGTAATAAGGAGATAATGCCCACGTAAACATATAACAAGTATACATTTTAAGGCGTTATCAATGTGGTATTAGCAAGGGCATGATATTCTGCTTCAGTACTGGAACAGGCCACGAGTTTGTTTCTTGCTTCGCCAAGAAATCAGAGAAGAACAAAAAAAAAAAGCAATAACCAGTGGTGGACCTACGATCTCCTGCCCAATCAGCATCAGAAAATGCACAGAGAATAAGAGGAGACTGAGCAGAGTAGAAAAGACCATGGAAGAGAGTGCCCTTTAGGTATCGAAGAATGCGCAGAATAGCAGTATAGTGAGTCGATCATGGAACAGACAGATTCTGGCTCACTTGGTGAACAACATAGGAAATGTCTGGACGAGTAACAGTGAGATAAACTAGGCTGCCAATTAAGTGCCTGTAAAGAGAGGGATTAGACAATGGTTTCCTTCCTGAGGGAGTCAGATGCGCATTAAGCTCAACTGGAGTGTCAATAGTCTTGCTATCAGTAAGTCCAACTCTAGACAAGAGTTTAGAGGCATACTTGACTTGAGTAATATAAAGTCCATCTGTAGAATGAGTGATTTCAAGACCCAAAAAGTAGTTGAGATGTTTAAGATATTTCATCTCAAACTGCTGACTAAGAAAATCTTTGAGTTCTTGAATGCCACTGAGGTCATCACCAGTTATGATCATATTATCCACATACAAGAGAAGTAAAATAGTGCTTTTATTAGTGCGACGAAGAAATAAGGCAGAATCATAATGACTGGCCATGTAACCCAAGCGAGAGATGGTAGAGCTGAATTTGGCAAACCAAGCTCGTGGAGCTTGTTCAAGGCCATAAAATGCACGTTGAAGGTGACAAACTTTGTTTGATTCAACAGAGAGACCAGAAGGAGGTTGCATATAAACTTCTTCACTTAAATCCCCATTAAGGAATGCATTTTTGACATCCATCTGAAAAAGGTCCCATTTACTAGCAGCAGCAACAGCAACAGCAGCCAAGAGGGCACGAACAGATGAGATATGAGCAACCGGAGCAAAGGTCTTTTCATAATCAATCTCATACTCTTATGTAAAACCTTTTGCAACAAGGCAAGCTTTGTAGCGCTCAATGGACCCATCAGAGTGAGTCTTAATCTTGTAGATCTACTTACAACCAATTACAGATTTCCCAGGGGGGAGAGTGACCAAGTCCTAAGTATGGTTTTTAGATAATGCATCAAGTTCCTCTTTCATTGCAATCTACTATAAAGGATCAGTGGAAGCCTCACGATAGGTGTGAGGCTCATGCAATGTAGCAAAGGCAGTATAACAATGATAGTCAAGTAAATGTGCAGGAATGGACTTTACTCGAGTTGAGTGACGAGGTGGAATGTCTTGTGCAAGATCTTAAGGCGGAGCAGGAGCAGGGTTGGGTAGCTCGTCTTTGACCTGTTCATCTTCCATTTGTTCATTAAAGGGGGAACTAGGAAAGGGATCAAGGATATCTGGTGGTTCGACATAGAAGTCTATAGTAGAATCAGGAGCAGCTACAGGAGGATTAGGAGCAGCTACATGAGGGTCAGGAGCAGCTACATGAGGAATATGTGCCTCATCTAGAAATATATCTAAGACAGAAAAGGAAGATAGAGAAGCACGGAAGTGAGAGAGCTCGACAAAGAAGCGATTTTTCCAAAAGACAACATTGCGAGATATACGAAGACGATAAGAAACAGGATCATAACACCGATGCCCCTTTTGAGTTTCACCATAGCCAAGAAAACAACAAAGCCTTGACCTAGGCTTAAGCTTGTTATGCTCATGTGGCTGAAGAAGAATGAAACAAGCAGAATCGAAGGAGCGAATGTGGTGATAGTCTGGAGGTGACCCAAAAAGGCGCTTATATGGAGTTTGATTTTGGATGATAGGACTGGGAATGCGATTAATAGTATGAACAGCATGAAGAGCAGCTTCGTCCCAAAAAGGAGCAGGAACTTTGGCAGAGAAAAGGAGAGCACAAACAGTGTCAAGAAAATGATAAGGTTTTCTTTCAGCTCTACCATTTTGCTAAGAGGTACTTAGACAAGTTAGTTAATGAACAGTGCCATAGGAATGCAAAACAGCTTGGAAAGCATATTGAGTGTACTCAAGAGCATTATCAGCTCGAAAAATTTTGATACGTTTGGAAAATTGAGTTTTAACCATTTTTACAAAATTAGTATATACTTGCAATAATTCAAACGATGTTTTATATTGAAAATCTAGCTATTGTGAGAGTAATCATCAACAAAGACAACAAAATATCGAGATCCACCAATATTAGAGACAAAGGAAGATCCCTAAATATCAGAATGAATAAGATCAAAGATATTAGTGGATATTGATTCACTAGTATTGAAAGGTAAAGCTGGTTGTTTTCCTAACTGACATGAAACACTGTGAAGAAGATGCGTGACCAAGTCGAACATGCCAAAGTGCAAGGGAAGGAATAGAAAAAACTGTAGTAGCTACAGCAACAGAAACAGGAGCAACAAGTGGAAGACAAAGGTTGTCCATGAGAAACATATGCCCAACTCTTGGACTGGTCCCAAGCTCCAATCCTGTCCTTAGATCCCGCACAATACACCCAGAACAATCAAATATAATACGATAACTCAGCTCAACTCAGCTAATTGTCCCACAGAAAACAAAGTGTAAAAATGGTCAGGAACATTAAAGACCCCAAGAACTGAGAGGTTGGAGGTCGAAACGAAACCCATATTATGGCCAGAAATTGTGGAACCATTTGCTGTGCGAATATTAAGAGAGTGTAGTGCAGGTTTAAGTTCAAAAAATAAAGACGAATGAGGTGTCATGTGATTGCAACAAGCAGAATCCATAAGTCAAGAGGAATGAGACATACCAGATAAAGCTGAGAGAGAAGAGGAATAAGATGCATTACCAACCATACAAATGGCATTGGCGATGATGTTTTTAAGGTCATCTGTGGACATAGTGAAAGTGCGACCTGAAGACTTAGACTATGCAGAGAAGGAAGCCATTAGTTGGACACTCTCAGTGTTAGCAATAGTAGCAGTAGAAATTGAAACAGCTAATTTATTGATCTGATAGCAAGTCTCAATATTATGGCCAAAACATTTGCAAAAATATTTGCTAGATTGTCAACGACGATTGTTGCAAAAGGAAGAAAACATGTCCTTATTCTTCATTTAGAAGCAAAATATGCAAAAATGGATTGCAAAAATGAAATCTACGCGAAAAACTGGGTAAGAAGAACTTGGACTGCAAAAAGTCAACTCTAAAAGAAAGTCAACGGTCAAAGTCAACACTTGGTCAACGGTCAACTGCCCGGTCAAAAGTGATGACATCAGCAAGATGACGGAGTGCTGACGTCAGCAGGTGACTGGATGCTGACGTAAGCTAGGGCTGATGTGGCACTGATGATGTCACGGGTGATGTCAGCTGGAGTTGTTGACGGCACGTGAGGGCGCGTGCGGAGTCTGATGGCTTCACGGCTTCCATGAAGGTGTATATCGGTGTAGGATGATCGTAGTGGTATTGACAGAAAACTGATTGGAGTAAGAGTCGCAGCGGTGTAGAAAAGAGCAGTGGTCTTTGCTGTGTGGAACTCCTCAACGACAGCTGCTACAGGTCCAGAACCCAAGGACGATGTCTGGAAGACATCGGAGGTTCAACGGCGAAAGGCTGTGGTAGCCGTTGTGACGGCGAAAACGATGATGAGAATGGAGTGATACCAATAAAGACAAGACTGCTAAGAAAAATGTCAGAATAGTGACTTTGATACCATGTTAGAATACTGAATTCAATAGTATTGTATTTCTCACTAAAAGAATATATATGTGTGCCTTTTATATAGGAGGTATATGAATGCAGTACAAGTAAGAGTGTAGTACAAGAATATGTGCTATACAAGCAAACTAGTTGGGCCTAAAGCCCCACAACACTATACATGTTAACATCAACAATTTAAAATTTCAATTTCAATGAAACTCTTGAATTTTAACTCCCAGGTTGTAGTTAATAAATGTCAATTCTCACTTATATATATTTAGATTTTAGAATTCTTAATATGACACTTAGAATAAGTTTTTCATTGCAATTTTTCCCTAAACTAATTACATAGTTTATCGAGTTATTTTTTTTTAATGAAGTTTATTTTTTACTCAATAAGATGTTTATCAATGTTTACTATAATCTATATTTATAACAAATTTTTTTTTAATACAAGATAAAATTTCTACTCTAGCCTATATGTGTGTGAAATTTCCTTTTGAAAACTTGAACCACGACCCTTGTGTTAGGATATGTGCCCTTAAATTCTATTGTATGATACTATGTATGACATTATGTATGACTTAATATTATAATTAATAAAGTTGTTTTATTATTATCTAAAATAATGATAACATGAATATTTGGACATTATCATATAGTCCATGAGATGAATTGTATATGATTTATGTGAAAAATCATAAAAGATATAAATCATAAAAGATATAAATCACAAGTTCTTTGTAAACTCAGAATTATAGTTTGTAGTCGGTGCTGAAATTGAGCATTTCATCTGCGAAGACTATAACATATCAACTAAGATAATTTGTCTTGATCATGAAAGTGGAGATTTCTAGTCGATATTTTGATATATTTTAAGAGTTAAGACATATTGAACTGGATCGCTGTGAGATTTATTATTCTCCTAACGACTGTCAAATGAATAATAAATCTCACAAATTCTATTTACATGAACTCTTAATTTTAAGAGGATAATAGACCTGATAATGAAATGTAGGTTACTTTGATATATCAGAAGTGAGATATAAAGTCACAATCAAAACCTCAGTATGTTGGGCAGCCACACTTAGTGTTGATGGAACATATATTCTTAAGATAGAATTCATAATCGCTTAATGAAGATATAAAATATTCCTTTGAGCTAAGTTTAATGAGTTTGATTATTCAGTGTTAGGCCTAACTACTTTAGTAAGGAGATACTAAAGTATATATTTATGAAATTGGATTTCATAAATATATGATGAATAACTTAAAGGATTAATCTGGGTACTTAAGGATTAAGATGCAGTAATTTTCAAAGTGGCAATTTACATTCATGATTTTGTATTACTACGAATATTTTATGAAGAGGTTGCATGTATAATAAAGTCTTGAGATATAATTTATTAATAAGGTTTAGAGTGCAATTATATTTATATAGTGGTATTTAATATAATTAATGGTAATTTTGGACTTGTCAAGAGTTGACAGAAAAGTCCAAGGCTCATTGGAGCTAGTGTCTTATTGCTCCTTTTTGGTCGCACTCCAAGCCACACACTAAAGCTCAATTGGAAATGCCCAATAGGCCAGCCCAATTAGATAATTAGTTATATATAAAGGGAGAAACATACATAATTTTATATACAATATATCATTGTGAAATGGTATGTATGTATGAGTGAAGTCACTCAATTATTTTCCTTTGAAAACTGATTAAGAGACCACACTTCTTGAGCGTAAAAAGGAATTAGAGTGAAGATTAAAATTGTTCCCAAGTACTTCTTATATTTTGTTTTAAATTTCACTACACCAAAGTACACTATCCTGTTTTTAATTTTTGAAATTTACATAGTGCATGTTATAAATCATAAATAAAGTAGATTCGTATTTGTTGCTTCCACTGTGTATTTTGTATGAGATACAAAACCAGATTTTCTAACACCTTGCCCTTTGCACCTTACAAGCATTTATATTTGCAAAGTGACCACAGCACCAAAAGTGTACGGTGGTTATAACTATTAGTTTAGGGAGAAATGTGAAAAAATAATCTAAGCGTCATTAATAATTCTCATAAATCCAAGGTCACAATAATTAAATATAAGTGCTAAATAATTAATTCATTAGAGACTAAATTAGTCTAAAAATTATCAATATCCTTTTCTCTTTGTCTAAAAGAAAATATCTTCTCTTTAGTTTACAATTTTTGAAATGTGTACGTGGTTGCTTGTTATTCTTCCATAAATCAATTATTAATCAGTCGTATAAAACAGTGGTGCATTTTTTTTTCTAACATTTATCATTTTTGTTAGAATTATTATCCGGTAAATGGCTAATGCCGACTTCATATCTGACGTTACAAACACAATGAAGGGCAAATTTTTTGGTGGAAAATATGCGTGCACAACTTTTTGTGGCGCAACCCCACAACTTTTAACGCAAATGGCGCTTGTAGTGCCAACGGGCCCAAGATATGTACTGGGCTGACCCAAAGGTTCTTGCGAGGCGAAAAGCCCAACACAATAGCGTGGATGGTCTAAGGACACGATAAGTCCCATCTATGAAGTAACATTACAAAAGAAAGGCGTCATGCATAAGCAAAACACCACGAAACATGATATCCGAGGATGACCACGTCCTCGGCTACATACTGCCGAGGACGAGACAAGTGATCTGGCAGTTCCAGGACATACATACTGAAGACCTTGGGTATAAAGACTAGGAAAACAAGAATAGGAGAGAAAAGGGAGTTACAGATAAATATCAAGGATAAAGTTGCTACCGCCGCACTAAAGGCTCTATACCTACCTCTCTGGCCGCATTAATGAGGAAGTGACGCCTGAGCATTGGAATCCAGCCTTGCACTTACCGCCAAAGATTTTAGTAGGAGGGGATGATGGGACAAGTAGCTAAAAAAGAGTATCTAGTCTACATGTGGAAGGGAGGAGGAGAAAGATGCGGGTCTATAAAAGGCAAAGAAAGAAGAGAGAAAAAGGGGGGGAGAAAAACACACACACACACACACACACAAGAGAGAAATTGTAAGGAAAGGTCAAAGATTTCCTCGGCATTAATATATGATATAGTTTTCATCATTGTATAATGAGTATGCATGAGTTCTGTGATTTAACCTATCTTTCGTGTTATTCACTGTCCACAAACCTAGATTAGAAGCTCACTTTCTATAAATTCATTGTTTTGGGCTCATTGGGCTGAGTCAGAAAGTGCAACTTTAGTCCAGCGCAATTTGTGTTCTTACAATTGGCGCCGTCTGTGGTAATTCTTGTGTTTTGGCGCAAATAACGTGATGGTGGGTTCTAGTCTAGACCATGCAGAATCTTTAGGATCTCAGCATGAAGATCCTTTTCAACAGTTAGAGCAGATGGGAGATCGAGAAGGCAGTGTGTACACAGGGCAAACCACCGATAATCATCCATGGGGCGGAAGCAGGGGCTCTAATGAAGGTTGTACTAAGGCCATGCAGAGGGAAATTGACCAGCTGAAGAGAAAGCTGCGTCGCGCCAAGCGAAAACGGACGCCTTCGTATCTAATCCTTCCTCAGACGACTCCCAGAGCAGTGGCTATAAGCCGAGGTCGAGAACTCCTCCTAGCGAAACTTTCTCATCTCAAGAGGGAAGTCTTCATGATAAAGCGAGCAAGAAGCCTCTTCCTAGGGGCTTAGGTAGTGACGCCATGGGAAAGGCGCTGCACCAACTCTCCAAGTCACCTTTCACACGTTGTATCGAGAAATGAAAACTTCCTCGTCGTTTCACGCAACCATACTTCACCATCTATAATGGCAGAACAGACCCGGTGGAGCACGTGAGCCATTTTAACCAACGCATGGCGGTCTATTCAAAGAACGAAACCTTGATGTACAAAGTATTCCCCTCAAGCTTAGGACCCGTTGTGACGAGATGGTTTAATGGCTTGAAGGCAGATTCCATTGATTCCTACATGGAACTCACGGTGACATTTGGATCTCGTTTTGTTACGTGCAGCAGAGTACCTCGGCCTCTGGACTCGTTACTATCCATGACCATAAGAGAAGGCGAAACCCTGAAAACTTACTCGGATAGATACTAGGAAGCGTTTAATGAGATTGACGGTGATTTTGATGAGGTGGTAGTTAACACTTTTAAGTTTGGCCTTCCAATTGAACACGATTTAAGAAAATCTTTAACCAAGAAACCTATAAAAACCGTTCGTCGGCTTATGGATCGTATTGACAAGTATAAGCGAGTTGAGGAGGATCAACAACAGAGTAAAGGGAAGATGAAAATTATCCCTCCAGAAAGCAGGGATTTCATGACAGAGAGATACAACAGCAAATGGTTGCGGAGGGATTTTGCTGGCCAGTCTAGGTCGACTCCTCCTCAGACAGTAAACGCTGTGTTTTGTGAGCCAGTACAGTAGGTGTTGGAGAAGATTTGTCATGAACCATATTTTAGGTGGCCCAATAGAATGATAGGAGACCCTACGAAACGTAATCAGAACCTCTATTGCAATTATCATCAGGATAAGGGTCACACCAAGGAAAGCTGCAGGAACTTATGGAATTACCTGGATCAGCTGGTCAAAGAAGGGAAGTTAAGATAATTTATGAATCGGCCTAATGAACAAGGCACACAATTTGGTTCCGTGAATCAAGGTAGTAACACTTCAAGACCTCCATTGGGCACAATCAATGTCATTTTTGCTGCTCCAAATCGGAATGAGTCTTGCCCTACCAGAGTAATGTCAGTATTGCGTCACTCTGCCGAGGACCTCAGCTCTAAGCCGAAAAGGATTAAAGGGAATCCTCCACCCATTTTGGGATTTTTTGAGGAGGATAAGGTTGGCACTATCCAACTGCATGATGACACGTTAGTTATCATGCTAAGGATAGGGGGTAATGACGTAAAAAGAGTAATGGTTGACCAAGGGAGTGGGGCTGATATTATGTACCCGGATTTGTTCAAGGGGCTTAATTTGAAGCTTAAGGATCTCACGACCTACGACTCCCCATTGATAAGTTTTGAAGGGAAGGCTGTCATTCCAAAGGGGTTGATCCGACTACCTGCGTAGTCAGGGCCAGTGGTGGTGGACGTGGATTTTATAGTAGTAGACGCCTATTCTCCTTACACGGCCATAGTGGCAAGACCATGGCTGCACGCTTTAGGTGCCGTATCATCAACTCTACATGTTAAGGTGAAGTTCCCGTATGAGGATGGAGTTGAGGAGATAGTTTGTAGCCAGTCCATGGCAAGGCAATGCATAACGGCAGCTATTACGCATCAGGCGAGACAGGAGTCCCAGGCTTTAGCCAAGAGAGATTTATAGCAGTTAACGTCCTCGGCCAAACCAAATGTGGCTGAGGCTGAAGAGCCTGGTTGTGAAGATTTAGAGAAGGTGATTATTGCCGATGATATGGAGAAGTTCTTTTAGGTAGGAAGTCCTTCTAGGTAGGAAGTCAACAGCCCCTACAAGAAAAGGAGGAACTAGTTATATTTTTAAAACGGAACATCGATGTATTTGCATGGGACGCTTATAAAGCTCCAGGGGTTGACCCAAGTTTCATTTGTCATCACCTCAACGTCAGTCCAGCAGCAGTGCCGCGAAGGCAACCACCTCGACGCTCATCCCAAGAGCACGTCGACGCCGTTAAGGAAGAAGTACTGAAACTTAAGAAGGCAGGGGCAATCAAGGAGGTGTTCTAACTAGAGTGGTTGGCGCACACAGTGGTAGCGAAAAAGAAGAATGGGAAGTGGAGAGTATGCGTGGACTTTACAGACTTAAATAAGGCTTGGCCTAAGGATTCATTTCCAATACCCCGTATAGATCAGTTGGTGGATGCTACTGTAGGGCATCCTTGGATGAGCTTTCTAGATGCTTTCCAAGGTTACCACTAAATACCCTTGGCTCTAGAAGACCAGGAGAAGACAGCCTTTGTCACACCCATAGGAAACTACCACTATAAGGTGATGCCCTTCGGCTTGAAGAATGCTGGGGCTACCTATCAGAGAATGACGACGCGGATGTTTGAACCGCAACTGGGAAAAATAATTGAGGTGTACGTAGATGATATGGTGGTTAAGAGTAAAACTATCTCGGCTCATATACCAGACTTGGATGACACCTTCCAAACGCTGAGAAAGCATAAGTTCTGCCTTAACGCATCCAAATGTTCCTTTGGAGTAGGATCTGGTAAAATTTTGGGCTACATGGTGACACATAGAGGAATCGAGGTCAATCCTGCTCAGGTCAAAGCCATTAATAGCTTACAGCCACCTCGGAATCCAAAAGAGGTGCAAAGATTGACCGGGATGACTGCTGCCCTCAACAGATTTATCTCATGGTCTGCTGATCCGTGTAGACTATTTTTCCAGTTATTAAACAAGTGGAAAGGATTTGAATGGAATGAGAAGTGTGCCGTTGCCTTTTAGCAATTTAAGGAATACCTTTCACATCCTCCTATCATGTCTCGACCCGAAGTTGATGAAGTTCTATTTGCATATATTGCAGTGGCAAGCCATGCCGTTAGTTTGGTGCTGATAAGGGTCGACGGGGATGTACAGAAGCCGGTTTACTATGTGAGTAACTCCTTACATAAAGTTGAGGTGCGTTATCCACCATTGGAGAAGGCAATCCTGGCCGTAGTGCATGGGACACGTAAACTCCCACATTATTTCTAATCTCACACGGTGGTGGTTTTGACCCAACTTCTCCCTTAAAACTATATTCCGAAGTGCGGATTATACAAGTAGGATTGCAAAGTGGGGAACCATCTTGGGCTCTTTTGACATTAAGTACATGCCCTGCACATCAGTGAAGGGGCAGGTGTTAGTTGATCTAGTTGCGGAATTTACTGAGCCCACAATAGAAGATAATGCTAGTAATATGGACATTGATGGAAAATCAGTTGGTATGATTGCGTGCAAAGGTCCCCCAGTGTGGACTGTTTACGTTGATGGGGCTGCCAATCAAAGGGGATCCGGTGTAGGTTTGATAATTATGACCCCAGAGGGTCTCACGCTGGAAAAATCCTTAAGACTGGGATTCTCGGCTACTAACAACGAGACCGAATATGAGGCTTTGCTAAAAGGGATGGGTATGGTTCAAAAATTGGGGGGAAAGACTGTGCAAATATTCTCGGACTCGCAACTAATTGTGGGCCAAGTGGATGAAAAGGTGGAGGCCAGAAATCCGAGAATGCAGGACTACTTAAATCAAGTCAAGGTTTTGCAACGCAAATTTGAATCCTTTACTTTGTCACACATCCCTAGGAGTAACAATACACATGCCGACTCTCTAGCAACTCTTGCCACGTCGTCGGCACAAGGTCTACCCTGGATCATCCTTGTTGAGGACTTACCTAAACCCTCGGGAATGATTGGAAGTATTATCCAGATTCATCAGATTAGGGTGGGGCCTAGTTGGATGGACCCCATTGTATCCTTCCTTAAAGATGATATTCTGCCAGAGGAAAAGGTCGAGGCGGACAAGGTGTGTAAGAAAGCATCTCGTTTTTGGTTGGCCGAAGATCACAAACTCTACAAATGATCCTTCTCTGGGCCATACTTGTTATGTATACATCCTGAAGCGACGGAGCTGCTTTTGGAAGAGTTACACGAAGGAATTTGTGGAAGTTATACGGGGGGGAGGTCTTTAGCTCACAGAGCTCTAACACAAGGATATTGGTGGCCCAATATGCAACGAGAAGCTCAAATTTATGTGAAGAAGTGTGATCAATGTCAAAGGTTCGCACCAAACATTCATCAGCCTAGGGGTGTGCCTAATCCTCTGACAAGTCCTTGGCCTTTTGCACAGTGGGGTCTGGACATTGTGGGACCCTTCCCAAAGGCGCCTAGAAACAGAAGGTGGTTGGTTATGGGCACTGACTATTTTACTAAGTGGGTAGAGGCCGAGCCCCTAGCAAATATTAGGGATGTCGATGTGAAGAAATTTGTGTAGAAGAATATCGTCACTCGATTTGGAGTTCCTTATACTCTCATTTCAGATAATGGTTTGCAATTTGATAGTAAAGCCTTCAGGCGATATTGCTGCGATCTTGACATAACCAACACGTATTCCACCCCCGCTTATTCGCAAGGAAATGGACAAGCCGAGGCGGTCAACAAAGTTATAGTCAACGGGCTTAAGAAGAGACTAGATAATGCCAAAGGGAGATGGGTAGAGGAATTGCCTCATGTTCTGTGGACGTATCGGACCACGCTCCGCCGATCAACGAGAGAGACGCCATTCTCAATGACTTATGGTGCCAAGGTTGTTATTCATTTAGAAACCGGTTTTTCGACAATGAGAACAAGTTCCTTCGCTCCGGACAGTAATGACAGGTTACTAGAAAGGAGCCTAGATCTAGTTGAAGAAAGGAGAGAAATAGCCATGATCCAGTTGGCTCATTATCAACAAAAATTAAAGTAAGGGTACGATTGACATGTGAACTCAAGGTCACTTGCTCTTGGACACTTAGTATTGAGGAAGGTTGTGGGTAATACCAAGAATCCAGCATGGGGGAAGTTGAGACCAAATTGGGAAGGACCGTATCGCATTACTGTAATAGTCGGAATAGGAGCTTACTATCTTACAGATTTAGATGAAAAAGTTGTGCCCCATCCCTAGAATGTAAGTAATTTGCGACGATATTATCATTAATAAAAGGCACCTCTGCCACTTTAATTCTATTACTGTTGTACTACACGTAATGTTATGTTTAAAATGCCAATATGGATTGTCAAACAAAACCATGATTACGCCGGGTCCTCAGGCCCTCTATCTTGGGAAATTTAACATATTGGCACAGATTGCTAGATTCTGGGTTACGTTGGGTCCTTGGATCCTCTATCTTGGTCTAAAAGGAAAAACGGGGTTACGCCAGGTCCTCGGATCCTCTACCTTGGTCTAAAAAGAAAAACAGGGTTACGCTGGGTCCTCGAATCCTTTACCTTGGTCTAAAAAGAAAAACAGGGTTACGCCGGGTCCTCGGATCCTCTACCTTGGTCTAAAAGGAAAAACAGGGTTACGCCTGGTCCTCGGATCCTCTACCTTGGTTTAAAAAGAAAAACAGGGTTACGTCGGGTCCTCGGATCCTCTACCTTGGTCTAAAAGGAAAAACAGGGTTACGCTGGGTCCTCGGATCCTCTACCTTGGTCTAAAAAGAAAAACAGGATTACGCCGGGTCCTCGGATCCTCTACCTTGGTCTAAAAAGAAAAACAGGGTTACGCCGGGTCCTCGGATCCTCTACCTTGGTTTAAAGGAAAAATAGGGTTACACCGGGTTCTCGGACCCTCTACCTTGGTCAAAAACAGAATCAAGGTTACGTTGGATCCCCAAATCCTCTACCTTGATAAATAAACGTTTTAATGCTACTTGTTAAACAAGGGTGGGGTTGCGTAGATTCCTTGGAGTATATGTATACGTCCTACGGAGATAAGTATTTTAATAAGTATTCAGCAGGTATGTGATCGTAGAAGGTCCATCAAAATGTGGATTTCAAGGAACTCCATCTGTTACTAATTATTGAGTACAACATTTGAACTAGCCCTGGTTCAAATATGACAAATATTGGAGGGGTTGGTGTTTCTTGTCTTATTATCTTGTTACGAAGTTAGTTCTTAAGCAGGTCTTAATCGAATTGGTTTTACTCGGATTGAGTGGAAACTTGTAGGCATCATTTAAAGCATTTGCAAGTATATTTTGCAAATTTCTTTCATCCTTATTTGGTTATTGACATGGAATTATTAATGCATGCCATGAATTCAAACTATTGTTTTGCTATATTACATGAATAATAATAGAGGAACTTGTCAACACCAAGTATAACATGAAGCAGTGATTCAAATTGGGAATTCTTCTCATTAAGTGAAAATCTTTCAGTACATTCACAGCCAAACTGGCAAATTACAAGAGAAAGAAAATAAAGGCTGAAACTAATTAACTATATACAAAAAAAAAAAAAAGAAGCAACAAAAAACAAAGCAACAGAGATAAAGGCCATCACGACTTGGGCTGGACTTGGTTTTTGGGGTCAGTAGGAGCTGTTGTTGAGGCTGAGGACCCTCCAGCATCCTCTTTGCCTTTGTGGCCCCCCTTTGGCATTATAGGCAGATCGCCAAAACTAACTCCAGAGTCTCGCTGGCATTAGGGTTGGGGGGCAGCTCCTTGGGGGCAATTGGAAGCTATGCACCTTCAGGTTGAGCCTCTTCACCTTGCGTTGGAAGGGAATGCTTAGCAACAGTATTGTCAGTAGCAGTTTCTTCCACTTGTATCCCGGTTGCAAAAGAGCCGGCATCATCCTCGGCTTTACCAGAGGTGGCCACTCGGATGGCAGGAGGGATGTAGGCATTTTCTACCTTCCATAGGGGAGAGGAAGCATCAACCCCAGCCTGGGAGAAGGCTTCCTTCCATACTTGGAGGCAGTAATCTCTACAAACCTCCAGCACTTGGGCTTTGAAGGTGTCAGTAGTCTCGGCCACCCCCACCTAGTAGCCACTCTGCTCTGCTTGGTCAACCATTTCTTCTGCCTCCCGTGCCTTAGCAAGTGCCTCCTCCTTAGCCTTAAGAGCCTCCTGCCTAGCCTCCTTGGACTTTATAAGGTCCTGTTTGAAATCTTCTATTAACTTCTTGGCCGAGGCTAAATTTTCATCGGCGTGCCTAAGTTGCAACCTCTGCTCCTCGGCTTGCCTCACAGTAGTCCTCAGCTGGGCCTCCAAACCTGACCTCTCGCTCTCTACTTTGCCTAGGCTGGTCGTGACCTCCTGTAGCTTCTTCTCCTTTAACTCCAGGATCTTTTGAGTATGATCCAGCCTCACCTCGTCAGCCCTAAGTGATTTATAGGAGTTGGCCGCGATTTCGTCTGCTCTATATGTAGATTGAACAGCCTACACAGAAAGTAGTGGCATGCAGAAGCAATTATTATCAAGCCGGAAATAATAGTAACGATTACAATAACAAGGAACATGAGTGATAGGGAATAGTCGCTTAAAACCTTTACCATGGCAAGCTCCTTCTTCAGGATCATGAAAACGTTCTGATCATCCTTCGTAACTCACCCATGTCCTCGAGCAGCAGAAGCGCTTGCTCCAATGCATCTGCGATGCATGCAGCGGTGCCCTCATCGGATCCCCTAATGGAGGCATCAGCAGTGACTGCTTGATCATCTACATTCATTTGGGGAGCCCAAATGGGTGCGTGGACGGCTACAGGGGGGTCGACTCGTCTTTCTGACCTCGTCTGAACATGGCGAGCATGCTTCCCTCCCCTTTCCTGTTCCACCTCTTTGGCGGGGAGGTCTTTAGCCCCTTCAACTACCTCCTTTCCTTTGGGCTGATCCCTTTTCCTCTTATAGTCAACTGGATCGGGGTGTTGAGTTTGGGTTGAAGGGAGAATGGGAAGTTTTAGCGGAGGAACCTTCTCAGTGCCCTTATCTTTGGTCTTCACCTGAGGCACTTTAGGAAGCTCCTGCGCTCCCACTTGAGCTTCCAACACATCTTTAAGACTCAGCTTAAATCTACATTGAATACCCATTCTCACGAGTGGTTGGTCGTCATCCGAGGATGTTAGTGAAGGCGTGCCGACGATAGGAGATTGGTTTCCAGCTGATGGAAGTCGGTCAAAAACTTCAAATTCTTCTTCTGAATCCGAGAGTTCAACGATTTCTTCTTCTTCCTCTTCTTCTTCTTCTTCTTCCCTTATAATTGGCTGGGAAGAAGAGCCTTCACCCAATGCCGGCTGAGTCGAGGAAGTTACAAGAGGACGCTTTCGGGGACAATCCGCACGGGCTCTGTGATGAGAGTACCTCGGGGAACAGGAGCACCCGTGGGAAGTAAGAATCCTTCAACTGCGACGCTAATCTTGGGCAGCCGAGGATCCTTCTCCTTAATCACGCACTTCGGTGCTTGAAAGGCAGATGAGATCGGGGTGTACTCAAGGATTAGGTGCGCCGCGTGAAGTTGACCGTTCGAATGGACGAATACGCGAAGTTGACCGTTCGAATGGACGAATACCTCGGCCTTCAAAATTTTATCTAGGCGAGCAAAATTGACCAAATGGGCATCGTGAGTAAGCACGCGACGATCTACACAGTTATTCAAAAAAGGGATAAGCAAAAGAAATAGATGAATAATAGATAATATATTACAATAACAAGAACGAAGCAAAGAGCATATATATACAGATACAATTAAGTGAGATGCAGTTATTCACCTAGTTCCCCTTCTCTCGTCGAACAGGGGAGACCATCATGCCACTCTCCAGACAGTATTAAGAAGTCTTTGTTTAAACTTTTGTTGGAATGGGGGAGGCATTGGATCAGCCTAACCTCAGCGTGCCTAGACTTCAGATAATATCCTTTCCCCGTCAAATGGTGAAGGTTGTAGACCCAATTCACCTCATGGTGGGGAAGTCCTAATCCCAGTTTTTCGTTTAGAACGTCTACGGCACCTAGAATCCTAAACATGTTTCGGGCACGCTGTGTAGGGGATAACCTAGCCGTTCTGAGATAATCCCTAGTAATTGGTCTCATGGGAATTCTCATTCCCCCCTCTATAAAGGCTATCATTGGAATCACTACCTCATTGGCTTTTCTCTCAGTATGCCACCCTCCCTGCTTACAATATTTGACGGATACTACCGGTGGGATTCCGTATCTGGCCTTAAAATCCTCTATTTTTTCAGGACTATCTACTAAGTGTGCGAACCTACCCATTTTCTAAAAATAAAGAAAGAATATTGTGGTGGGGTTGAGAAGTCTATATGGCCGAGGACGGAGAAACCAAGAATAACGAGAAAGAAAGAACAGGAATGCAACAAGTAGAGGGTTGGGAAGAACTTACTTTAGAACAATAGGGTCACTTCGGCTTAAATCTTGGAAGGCGGTAAGACGCGTGTTGATTGTGAGGAGGGCTAAATTCGTTGTACAAGCTCTGAAATGATCAGAAGACCTTTGAACTGACAGTATTTATATCGCAAAAAATCCTAAAGCGGGAAACCTGCCGCCTATCTCCTTGAGACGCGCCCACCCGTTGGATGAACATCACGTGATTGAACATGGGGAACAGAGAGCTGCCAGCATTTAATGGGAATGTGTTCCGCATAATAAAACACCAAAGGCGGATCGTTCTGAATGCATGTGTCAAAATCCTCATTCCTCCCAGAGAAGTAGAAATGAGGATTTCGAGGGGCTATTGTAGTGCCAACGGGCCCAAGATATGTACTGGGCCGGCCCAAAGGTTCTCGCGAGGCGGAAAGCCCAACCCAATAACTCGTATGGTCCGAGGACACGATAAGTCTCATCTATGAAGTAACATTACAAAAGAAAGGGGCCATGCATGAGCAGAACACCACGAAACATGATGTCCGAGGATGGCCACGTCCTCGACTACATACTGCCAAGGACGAGACAAGTGATTTGGCAGTTCCAGGGCATTCGTATTGAAGACCTTGGGCATAAAGACTAGAAAAACAAGAATAGGAGAGAAAAGGGAGTTACAGATATATATCAAGGATAAAGCTGCTACCACCGCATTGAAAGCTCTATACCTACCTCTCTGGCCGCATTAATGAGGAAATGATGCTTGAGCATTGGAATCCAGCCTTGCACTTACCGCCAAAGACTTTAGTAGGAGGGGATGATGGGACAAGTAGCTAAAAAAGAGCATCTGGTCTACACGTGGAAGGGAGGAGGAGAAAGATGCAGGTCTATAAAAGGCAAAGGAAGAAGAGAGGAAAAGGGGGGGGGGGCAGAAAAACACACACACACACACAAGAGAGAAATTGTAAGGAAAGGCCAAGGATTTCCTCGGCATCAATATATGATACAGTTTTCTTCCTTGTATGATGAGTATGCATGAGTTCTGTGATTTAACCTATCTTTCGTGTTATTTACTGTCCACAAACCTAGATTAGAAGCCCACTCTCTATAAATTCATTGTTTTGGGCTCATTGGGCTGAGTCAGAAAGTGCAACTTTAGTCCAGCGCAATTTGTGTTCTTACAGCGCTTATTCGTTATTAAAACTTGGGTTATGTAAATAGGCACCGTGGGGTGTTAAGCACAAAATTTTTTCCTTTTTTTTTTATACAATTTTTTGTCTTTTTATTAATTTAGGTCAATTTTTCAATTTTGTAGTACTTATTGAGATTTTTTTTTTGACTTTTTCAGACAATTTTTTTATCTTTTTTGCACTTAACTAGCACCAAGCAATGCTGGTTACCATTCTCTTTAAAACTTTTGTTTAGTCACAACTCACAATCATGTGCATTTGGCCCTGTCCAATCAGTGACGGCTCTAGGAATTTTTTTCAGGGTGTTCCTCAATAAGCATAAATTATACAATCTAATAAAAAGAAAATTTTGTATATTGACAACAACAACAACAATAAAAAAACACGCAAATACATAAAGTTTACAATTGCCTTCTACGTGATTTTCTTATCAAATATTTGTCCATAATTCTAGCAAAAGAATAAACAATAAACTATAAGTTCATTTGAAATATTAATAAAATTAGTAATTATTGTTATTTAGTTGTTTCATTAATTTATTTATCTTTTATTAACTATAATTTGTTATATTGTTGTTTCATTAATTATAAAATTATTAGTTATTATTTAGCCTAACATAATTTAATTTGTTTGTCTTTTATAATGTATTGTTTCATTATTGTTTAGCCTAACATAATTTAATTGTTTAATTTGTTTATTAATTGTCTTCTATAATTTGTTATGTGTATAATTAATATGTATAATGTAATTAAAAGTTAAGTGGGCCAATCAAGTGATAAATCTAAACCTTTAATTATACCCATGTTATAACCCAAATTATAAACCAAGGCCCACCCTTTAATTTAATTTTATTTGTAATAACTTTTTCTCCTATTTCCCTTGTTCTCTGCGTCAATTTTTTTTTTGGTAGAAGGGAAATCACATTTAACTAACAGCCCATTAAAATCAGAAAGAAGAGCAAATTTCAGGTCTAGGCCCATTAACTTTTTTTACCTTTTCCTTTGTTTTCTCCATAATTTTTACTTTAACCTTTTTTTCTCTCCATCACATGTGTACATCTTATCTCTATCTTCTCTCTTCTAGATATTTCTTTAGATCTACTTTCCTTCTTTTCTTTCTTCTTTTCCTTCTTCGTTCTTATTTCTTTGTCACAGACTCACAGCTTTTCTTCTCTGTCAATGTTCTCCTCACGCCACCACCATGCTTCTTTCAACAAGCATTGTTCATCCCTAATAGCACTTGCATGCTCCTCTCTTAAGCCGCCTCTACCCAGCAAAACGTCTCCTCACCTCCATTACTGATCTATATCTGCTTTGTCTGGATTATAGTTTTATATTTTCATTATTTTTTTATGGGAAATCAAGAGTTTTGGTTTCGCAATCCTTTTTGGTTGAGGGTGTTCCTAATTTTAGTTGAGGGGTTCCTAATTTTTATTTAAAGGGTAAACAAATAAAAAAAAATTTAATTACTGTATATAATTTTTTTTTTTTTCAGGTCAGGGTGTTCCTGGGAACACCCTGGCCTAAACATGGCGCCGCCACTGTGTCCAATTAGGTACGTTGTAACTATCGTTGAAAAGAACCTTAAATCACTCTCCATGAGTAATATTATTGTAACACTGCCTACCGCTTTGGTCAATGAACAAACAAAGCATGCCGCATGCCTACCGCTTTGGTCAATGAACAAATAAAACATGTAATTACCGTTTGGAAAGAGCTTAAGTAGTTTGAGTACTGATTCTTCGACGAATGGAAAATAATGTAGAGAAAATTGTAGAGTTCCAACCATATGTGTGTGTGTGGTGTCTTAATTGCTTTTCTTTTGTTTCTTTTGCACAGCCACAACCATGTGAAACAATCAAAGTATCAACATCAACATGTGCTGCACTAGTTTTGGAGCTAGTATCTCATGTGTCAGACGCATGAGACCGGCCTCTTACAAACAGGTGAACTTCACATGTGCTTATGAGAGACAAGTCTTATGCACCTGACGCATGAAAGATTTTTCCCCAGTTTTGTTCTTTCTTTGCAAGTTTTTTTGTCCATTTCTTTTTCAAGCCACTAATATATATATTATATTATATATAATAACAAAGGAAAATACTATGATGTGTAAAAATAATAATAATTAATATATTATATTATATATAATGTTATTTTATTAATTTCAATTATTAATAGTTAATATTTTCTTCTTCTTTAATGGATATAAAGAAATTATATTTCACATATTATATACTAAGGATATAATAGTAAATTTATATAAATTATATTTTCTATCCTCTTACTTATTTCTACAACCAAACAAAAAAAATTTTCATTCCTTCACTTTTTCATCCCTCCAACGAAACAAACATTAACAGAAAGCTATATCTTTTATATCATTCCACTTTTCTATCTTTTATAATTTTATATTTTTTCACTTTTCCCTCTTCTCAATCAAATAAAGCCTAATAATATATGTAGTATTAGATAGTTTACTTATTATCGTCGCACGTACTGTGAAATTGATCAGTCCACATACGATCAAAAAAAAAAAAAAAAATTCAAGCATGAGCTTTATTGATTATTCTAATCCAGCTGCCTGTCTAGGAATCTTTGATCCAGACCTTTGGTAATATAAGTACCACTGTATAAGATATACCTTCCCCCACAAGCGTACAAGACAAGACTCTGATGCCTTGAAGTCGCGGTTACAATAATTTAGGTCCCGACGTTGGATAACAGTTTTTACTATTTAATTAACACAATACTTATTTACACAATGCTTAAAAAACGTAACCGCCGTTAGTTTTTACCTGCTCAATAAGATAAGCCTCAAAGATCACCGATCTTTCTTTTAAATTAATAGACACACACTGTCACTCACACACACACACACACACACACACAATACTCAAACAGCCATGGAAGCAATAGTTCTGTATCCAATACCAGTCATAGGCCACTTGATTTCCATGGTAGAGCTAGGCAAACTAATACTCACACACAACCCTTCACTCACCATTCACATACTCATCGCCCCCGCACCTTACAACGCTGGTTCCACAGCTCCATACATAGCCTCTGTCTCTTCCACCACTCCTTCCATCACTTTTCACAATCTCCCCAGTGTTACTCTCCCTCCCACCACTTCTCCTCACCATGAAACTCTCATTTTTGAGCTCATTCGCCTCAACAATCCCAATGTCCACCAATCTCTCCTATCTATCTCCAAAATCCACAACGTCAAAGCTCTCATCATGGACTTCTTTTGCTCGTATTCTCTCTCTGTTGCTTCCAATCTCAACCTCCCTGGCTATTTCTTTTTCACTTCAGGCGCTGCTTCTCTCAACTGTTTCCTATACCACCCCATCATTCACAAAAACACCACCAAAAGTTTGAAAGACCTTAACACCCTCCTTATCGTTCCTGGAGTAACCCCAATACCATCTTCAGATATGCCAAAACCATTTCTTGACCGTAACGATAAGGCCTATGAGTTCTTTTTAGACTGCACAATCACCATGGCTAAGTCTGCAGGAATAATTGCCAACACCTTTGAATCATTGGAACCAAAAGCTATTCAAGCACTATCAGAGGGGCTATGCGTACCAGACAGTCCAACCCCACCTATTTTCTGCATAGGGCCATTGATAGCAAAAAACAACGAAAGAAGTGGGACTCAAAATGAAGGTGAAGCCGTGCCCGAGTGTTTGTCCTGGCTTGACACACAACCGAGTCAAAGTGTTGTGTTTTTATGCTTTGGAAGCTTGGGTTCGTTCTCTATAGAACAACTAAAGGAGATAGCTTTAGGATTGGAAAAGAGTGACCAAAGGTTCTTATGGGTGTTACGAAATCCACCGAGTGAGAAACATAGCTTGGCTGTGTCAGCTCAACCTGACCCAGATTTAGATTCTTTGCTTCCAGAAGGTTTTTTGGACCGCACCAAAGAGAGAGGCTTGGTAGTGAAGTCATGGGCACCACAATTGGCTGTGTTGAATCACGGCTCGGTGGGTGGGTTTGTGACTCATTGTGGGTGGAACTCAGTGTTGGAAGCTGTGTGTGCGGCCGTGCCAATGGTGGCGTGGCCTCTTTACGCTGAGCAAAGGTTCAACAGGGTGGTGTTGGTGGAAGATTTGAAGATTGCTTTGTCGATGGACGAGTCAGAGGATGGGTTTGTGAGTTCAACAGAGGTGGAGAAGCGAGTTAGAGAGTTGATGGACTCGGATAGTGGTAACTCGATAAGGGAACGAACACTTGCTATGAAAGATGGAGCTAAGGCTGCACTGAGTGAGGGCGGGTCATCTCGTGTTGCATTGACCAAACTCGTTGAGTCGTGGAAGTGACAGACAGTGAGTTCAAATCCAACCTCGTTCATGCCGTTTGCACTTGATCTAGCCTTTTACCACGTTTAATAAAAGAACAAAGAAAAAAGCACGTCATTTTTTATCTTCTTTCTATTTCTTCCTTGTGGAATGGTCATGGTTTGTTTATATATATATAATATAAAAAAAAGAATATTGTCTTTTACTAGAATTAGGCCCACACATAAATAGCAATGGGTAAATTACAATTTACCCACCTGTAGTTTAGTCAAAATTTAAGTTGCCTACTTGTGATTTGAAATTTGACACTTTACCCACCTGAGGTTTGCTTAATTAGATTTCTATAACCCACCTTCATTAAAAACAGAGCTAAATATGTAATTTTGCTCTACTTTTATGTCTTTCTTCTCCAAAAACACAATAAACATAAAAATACAAGATTAAATAAGATCAAAAACTATCCATCGGAACACTTTCATCATGGAATTTTAAACCACAGGTAGGCAATTTAAATATTAGTCAAACCTCAGGTGGGTAAAGTGTCAAATTTCAAACCACAGGTAGGCAACTTAAATTTCGACTAAACCATAGGTGGGTAAGTTGTAATTTGCCCAATAGCAATATATACTACCATGATTAAAGGGAGGTGATTAGTAAGTTGTTTAATCAATAGTTTTTAATATTTAAATATTATAATATTTTTTAATTTATACGTATTTTCACAATACTTAAATAACAATACTTGAAATCTCTAACAAAAAAAGACTTTAATTAACTTTTTTGTTTTTTATTAAGACATATTAGCCTAATGTAATAGGTCCAAGTCCGGTTCTACTTCTACTAGTAGTCTAGAGTTTAGTCGTCTATATATACTCATGTTAGAGTTTATTGTAACACAGGTTATTGTACTACACTCTTACACAATAAAGATGTAACCCTTAAGGGATTCCTCCGTAGATGTAGGTCGACAAGACTGAACCACATAAACCTCGAGTTCTCGAAGTCCATACTAGATTATGGTACACGCGTCGCTCTATCGGCCTCATCGCCCTCCGATCTACACAACCCGAGAAGCGCAGCAGTCGAAATCAAGAACGTGAGGTTTACGTGGTTCAGCCTTGTCGGCTTACATTCACGGAAGAATCCTTTAAGGGTTACATCTTTATTATATAAGAGTGTAGTACAATAACCTGTATTACAATGAGCCCTAATATGAGTATATATAGGCGACTAAATCTTAGACTACTAGTACAAGTAAGACTGGGCTTGGGCCTATTACATTGGACTAATATGTCTAATATATCTCTAAAAACACCCACTTATTTATTTATTTATTTATTTATTATTATTATTATTATTATTATTATTATTTACGTTTGAATTTTGAGTGCCTGTCACTTGCAACGTCAAAATATTTGTTATTAAACTCTATTTTATTTCAAATTATGTTAATGGTGCCTTAAGAATAATTGTTAATAAATCATACTAAAAGAATTTTAATATTACTTTTATAAGAAATATAAAAAAAATTAATTACTTTATCATTTTTTTCATAAAATTTTTCTAAAAATAATTCCCAAGACAATGTCACTTTAACTAACCAAATATTATTATGGGTTTAAACATGTGGTTGACACCATAAGCCAGATTGCACAGGTTATCTATATTTGTGGTGTATATTTTTTCAGCCAATAATTTTAGAATGAACTTTCCCCTATTTCCATCTCTAATAAAAGACTAAAACTGAGCAACATCATCATATTTTAGTAAAATTTAATCATTTTTGTCACTTTAACTAACCAATTATTCACACATAACCAGCATTTTTTTTAGGGTAAAACAAGCATAAATTACACAATCTAATAAAAAGAAAATCATATATATTGACAACAACAACAATAAAAAAAAATATGCAAATACATAAAATTTACAATTGTCTTCTACAAGTTTTCATATTTTGAAATCGTTACATGATGGTCTTATTATCAATGCTACAAGCTACATCTTTTTCAATATACACAACCAAGCAATAAAATTATTAATTATTGTTGTTTATTTGTTTCATTAATTTGTTTGTCTTTTATAAACTATAATTTGTTATATTGTTTTTTTATTAATTATAAAATTATTAATTGTTGTTTAGTTTAACATAATCTAATTTGTTTGTCTATTATAATGTATTGGTTTATTATACTGCTTTAATTATTGTTGTTTAGCCTAACAATAAACTATATTGCTTTAATAGTTTAATTTTTTTGTAATTAATTATACTGCTTTAATTTGTTATATTGTTTAGGCCCATGTGCACATTACACTAAAAGCACTAAAAGAGCCACTAATGTGCGCATTATTTACACATCCAATGTGTAGCACAGTAATTAAAGCACTTAAACTGTGTAATGTGCACTTGTGTAGCCCGGCCCCATGTGCCCATCGACCCTCACCCCACTCAACACACAAGCCCGCCTCATGATGCCTACGGCCAATCAGAAAATTTCACAATCACACATTACACTAAGAGACAATTAGGCCCTGTTTGGATAAAAAAATTTGCTCACTCAATTTCCATCACTCATCACTCATCGCTCATTACTCATCACTCTTCACTCATCACTTATCACTCATCACTCATCACTTAAAAATACTATACTCGTTTGGTACCATCACTCATATTTTTCACACTATTTGTGGGTCCCAGTCTGTCAACAGTGCAGCTTTTTTTTTTTTTGGGTTCGTTCACGTCAGTATGTCTTTTTTTTGTTTTTTTTTTTTCAGTACCAGATCACCCAAACCCAACAAAAAAAAAAAAAAAAAAAAACTAACGTTAACGTTGAACCCAGAAAGCAAAAAAAAAAAAAAAAAAAAAAAAAAAAAAAAAAGTGAAGACCGAACCCAAAAAAAAAAAAAAAAAAAAAAAAACTAACGTTAACGTTGAACCTAGAAAGAAAAAAAAAAAAAAAAAAAAGTGAAGACCGAACCCAAAAAAAAAAAAAAAACCTTAACGTTGAACCCAGAAAAAAAAAAAAAAAAAAAAAAAAAGTGAAGACCGAACCCAAAAAAAAAAAAAAAAAAAAGTTAGCCGGTCAAAAGTTGCGGCTGTGGGTCCCCCAATATGTGTTTAATTATAAAAATGCCATTGAGTTATGAGTTATGGAAACTGAAAACAGCTAAAATGTGTTTTCAGTTTCCATAACTCATAACTCAAAAATCAGAGAATTAAGTAATGGAAAGAGAGTTATGGAAATTGAGTTATTTGAATCCAAACAAAGTTTTTGTCATGGATCCCACCATTTTTGAGTTATGAGTTATGAAAACAGAGTTATGAGTTATGGAAACAAGCCATCCAAACGCCCCCTTAATATCTCACCAACACCAACACACTACACACGCCAACACCTAACGGATAAGATAAACTGATAAAGCCAAATTCAATTTTCATAAAGTCAAAAACAGACAAAATTTAATAAATCTAAAGACTAAAGTTCTGCCAATCAAAAGAGAGAGAGAATTACTGGGTTAGTCTTATTAAAGAATAAAGAGAGAGAGAGAGAGAGAGAGAGAGAGAGAGAGTCATTTCATAATTTTCATTTTAGACTTTTCAATTCAAATAGAGAGAGAGTCAAAGAGAGAGTGAGAGACTGAGAAAGAGTCAGAGAGAAAAAGAGAGAAACTGAGAGAAGTTAGCTTAGAAAAAAATGAAATACCTTGAGGGAGGGTCGGAAGGAGCACCGGAGTAGCCGAGCAGCAAGTAGGGAGGCCTAAACTGGGCACGAGCGGACAAGCTGGCGAGCGATCTGCCGATCTGGCGATCTTAGTCCTCTGATGAGCGTCAACGATGCGGAGGGGCAGCTACCGACTGGGTGAGCGACGACGACGATCCGATCTCCGTCCGTCTGTTGGCTTGGATGAGCCTTAACAAGCGGCGTTGCTCTGTGACCTCTATCTATCTTTAGGTTAGCTTAGTGATTTTTTTTTTTTTTTTGATAAAGCCTTTAGTGAGAATCTGTGGGTTTGTCTTTCTTTTTTGAGGCGCTGCTCTTTTATTTTTCTTTTTTCTTTTATTTTTTTTTTTTTTTTTTTTGGTGAGAATCTGTGGTTTTTCTGTAATTTGTTGGGCACTTGGGCTTGCCGTGGGCTTGTCGTGGGCTTGGCTCTGTACAATTTTTTTTTTTTTTTTTAATTTGAGGGTGTTCCTAATTTTGTGATTGAGGGTGTTCCTAATACAGAGCAAATATAAAAAAAAAAAATTTATTATTATATATAATTTTTTTTCCAAGTCAGGGTGTTCCTGGGAACACCCTGAGCTATACGTGGCGTTGCCACTGCACACAACTACCTCAGGCTTAACCAAAAGCTCTGCAACCTGCAGATCTTCCATCTCTAGCTCTAATCCATGATCTCCGACTTGCTGTTGTAACCCACTTGCTGTTGTAACCCACCACCACCACCATCAATGAATAGATCATCTCAAACCTAGGATGTTGTTGAAAGCCATAGCCCACTACGTTCTTTTTCTGTTCTGTGGATGAAAGAGAGAGAACAAATAAAAAAATGATTTTAGTCTAGTTTGGCGATGAACAATCCTTAATAATTCAGGCGAGGTACTGTTCAAAAGCTACATTTTCTTGTTATTGTGTGGAGCCTGATGTGGATCATTTGGCAAAATTAGAAGCAAAAGTAATCCAGAAAGTATTAGCCTTCATTAATAAAAAAAATAAAATAAAAATTATGCAATAAAAAAACAAAAATAATTAATTCATAACTAATAACAAAAAATTCAAAAGATTAATCTAATTACATAAAGTTTGAACATGTAGAATTCTCCTATATTGGCCTAGATGAACTTGTATTATGATCTGAGGAAGACCAGCTTAGATTAGTAATAAAAGTGACGCTGTTCTAAGAAAAAACACCTATACATGAAGTCGAAGGAGCATTTGGGGAGGTACAATAGACCTCTAAACTTTCAAATTTTTCCACTAATAATATTATAATGAACTAAAATGCCTTATTTGCCCCCTACACAAAAGACAAAAAACATTTTCTCAATTCGTGGTGCCTTTTCTTAGTAGACTTCTACTCCTACTTCAATTATAATATATAAAACCAATGGGTCCCACTTAGTAATGATTAAAAAAAATCTCTACATTAAATAGGAGTCAGAACACAGTAGCTTGATAGACTTTTGAAAACAAAAACCTACTATAACTATAATATAAAACCATGGGTCCCACTTGGTAATGATTAAAAAAAAGAAAAAATAACAACCTTGATACACCTACATGAAATAGGAATTGTACTAGCATAGAACTCTTTAAAAAAAAAAAAAAAGTGTATGTATAATGTAAACAAAGCATGCCTCCCATCAAAAAGAAAAAAAAAAAATTCTTTTGATACCCGGTTTGGATCTCAAGGTTTCTGTGGAGTTCCTAAAAGCATTCAAGCTCGGTTTTTATGTCACACATTCAAATATTCACAGGTATACATACTCTTAATACTTTTGTTTTGATTTATTTATTTTTTTGAAGAATCAAATTATATGTTTAAATTGTTTGTATTTAGATGGATCTCTTGATTTGAATATTCTTAACCATAAATTTATAATTCAAATTATATGTTTAAACTATTTGTATTTATAATGATCTCTTAATTTGATTATTCTTAACCATAAATTGGCAATTATTTTTCTTTATTTTAATGATATGACATATATATTTGTATTTAATTGAGATTATGAAGAATCTTGATTATAATAATGAGTTCGGATCAAATCCTAAATGAACTCGTATCGAAGTGGATGTTGCAAATCTTCCCACGGATCCTGGTTTAAGAATGACAATTTCTAACTATCATCCTAATGAAAGTGATCAAATTAGAAGACATTATCTATAAAATAAACCTTGTCAACCTATTGACCATTATTTTCCACAAAGTCAATTTGGCAAAACAAAGTGTCGATTTAGTCCATTGTGGTTCAAAGAATATCCTAGTTGCTTGAATATAGCATTATGAAAGATGTTGCATATTGTCTATATTGTTATCTTTTTCAACCTAATATTGGTGATCAAGGAGGGGAGACTCATTTGTTACTGAAGAATTTAGAAATTGGGAAAAAAAGAGAGAGGAGAAATTATAAAATCACGTTGAGGATCACAACAGCGTACATAATATAGCTCAAAGAAAATATGAAGCTTTGTTAAACCAGAGACAAAGTATTCAAATAGTTATAAACAAGCAATCGGATGTTGAGAAAAGGGAATATCAAACTTGTACAAGCATCACCTTTTCCAGGCCCTTCGGCCCAGAGGCCTACATGCGAGCATCACCTTTCCCAAGCCCATATACCCAGAGGCCCACGAGAATGATTGTCCACTTAGGGACCTAACACTGATCAGGCCAACAGGCCCATCCCGGGCCGGCCTAACGCACACTGAGCATCCACAATCCAGGGGCGAAACCACCCACGTATGCTCGGCAGTAATAGATCACGCCTCTCCGGGTGAACGTCCCCGGGTCCTAGTCCGCGTTTATATGCACAGCGTATCTGGGTATTGCCAGGCATCAGGCCTATAGACCGTGCAGGTTCCGAGGCCACTATCGTCCTACTCCCACCACCTAACCTCCAACTACGATTGTCGGTACTGGACCTCCCACCCGTTGCTTTGGGAATGCTACTGCCGAGAAACAAGCATAGCAGTGGAACCAAGTTCCAATGCTATCGTTGTCTCTTTTTCACTCATAATTAAGCATCCACTTAAATGTAATGGTATTGGACCTCTCCATCCACTGAACTAGAAAGTGGTCGTAGCAAACTCACAAGCTGTAACTATAAATAAGGAAGGGGGATCAATGGAAGGGAGCTAGAAAAATTGGGGAGAAAAGGAGGAAGAAGAAGGAAGACTAGGGCATTTGGGCTGCCGAGCACAGAGTCACCCCATTGTAGGAAATACCAAAAACCCACAATACAAATAGATTGTGAGCCCAAGCATCTTTCAGGCCCAGTAGCTATATTTGGGTGCGCACAATTGGCGCCGTCTGTGGGAATCTCCTACGAAGTGGTGGTTTTTTGCGAGGCACCCTGGGAGAATGTCAGGGAATAGACTGGGAAGCTATGCTGAGAACGGCTCTGGCGGGTCATTGTGAGGATCAGCGTGGCGAGAAAGAAGACAGAAGAGACACGAATACTGGTAGCAAAATGAGGCAGAGGAGTCCGGGCTTGGAGAAGGATCATTCCAGACACTTCAGGCAGTATCTGACGCCTCGGGGCGTAGCCGCCACGAAAGAGAGAACCAAGAGCTCGGACAGAAGGATAGGGAGCTCGAGCGTCTGTGTGGGTTGGTAAGAGATCTGGAATTAAAAGCAAGGGTCAGACGTCAAAGAAGGGATCACGGAGAACGTAGAGAAAGATCTGTCAATGTAGAGACCCGCTATGCAACACAATCCCAACAGTCTGGTTCTCATCGGCATCGTGAACATTCACGGGAATATGCAAACCGTGATTCAACCACTCCGAACAAAGGGCGACCTCGAAATTCGGCCATGGGCGCCATGAGGCAAGCACTTCGCCGAGCTGCCCGATCTCCGTTTTCGAGGGACATCGAGAACGCCCATATACTGAGCAGATTCACACGCCCACCGTTCAATTCTTACAGGGGAAAGACAGACCCGGTGGAACACGTGAGCCACTACATCTAGATGAAGTCTTTGCACGCCCATAATGACGCGTTGATGTGTAAGGTCTTCCCTTCGAGCCTCGGTCCCACAGCCTTAAGGTGGTTCAACGGGTTAAAGAATGGATCGATTCACAACTTCTCGAAATTGATACAGGAGTTTGGTGTACGATTCATGACTTGCAGCCAGGTTCCTCAGCCCGTGGACGCATTATTGCCAATGAAAATGGGGGTCGGGGAGGCTTTCCGTAGCTACGCTAGCCGGTATTGGGAGCTGTATAATGAGATCGGCGGAGGCAACGAGAAGATCGCGGCAAGTACCTTTCGCATAGGATTGCCCGACGGATCGGGACTAAGGGAATCCTTGACGAGGAAGCCCCCTAAGGATATGAGGCAACTGATGAGGCGCATCGAGGAGTATAAGCGGGTGGAGGATGACCAGTAACAGAGCAAGGGAAAGGCTCCAGTAATAAATTACCCTCGAACCAGTGGCTTGCAACCCAGACCGTGGATGGATCTAAGGATTTAGGAGCTCAGACTGGGAACAAGAGGGGTGAATGTAGCCTTTAAGGAGTCGGTCCACAGGATCGTCGATCGGATAAAAAATGAACCATACTTCAAATGGCCGAATAGGATGACGGGTGACCCAACAAGAAGAAACTAGAATCTGTATTGTACGAACCACAAGGATAAAGGCCACACTACCGAGCAAAGTAGGGTGCTGAAGGACCACCTGGAGCAGTTGGTGAATGCCGGGCACCTTAAAGAATTCGTAGCAATTACAGCAACCCCAAGTGGAAGCGGTGGTTAACTGTGCCGAGGACATACTGAGGGTGAGGATCCTGCCAAACGGTGATAGGCATTTTCAGATAGGGGCGGGCTTAAGGGGCGAAGACAGTGTGGAGCTATTGCTTTTTCTCGTGTAGAATATGGACGTGTTCACTTGGAGTCCATATGAATTGCCGGGGGTCGACTCCGAGTTTATAGTTCATAAGCTCAACGTGGATCCTTTATACCCTCCTAGGAAGTAGAAACCAAGGAGATCGGTGAAAGAGCACGCCAAGACCGTGAGGCAAGAAGTGGGGAAATTGAAGGAAGCGGGGGCTATAAAGGAAATCTTCTTTCCTGAATGGCTTGCCAATACTGTGGTGGTGAGAAAGAAGAACAGCAAGTGGAGGGTTTGCGTCGATTTCACCAATTTAAACCGAGCATGCCCAAAGGATTCATTTCTTATGCCGAGAATTGATCAGCTGGTTGATGCTACGTACGGACACCCCAGATTGAGTTTTCTAGACGCCTTCCAAGGTTACCACCAGATTGCTTTATCTGTCGAGGATCAGGAAAAAACTACGTTTATAACGCCCGATGCCAATTACCATTATACAGTAATGCCGAGGATGTTCAGGGATAAGATTGGGCGAACAGTCGAGGTGTGACATGGTGATAAAAAGAAAACAGGAAAGACAATATGTCCGCGACCTGAAAGAAGTATTTGAGACACTCCGGCGACACTATCTTCGCCTCAACGCCGACAAGTGCACTTTTGGTGTGGGCTCCGACAAATTCCTGGGATATTTAGTCTCAAAACGGGGTATCAAGGTCAATCCAGAGCAAATAGAAGCCGTGAGGTGCCTTAGACCACCAAGCAATCCTAAAGAGGTCCAGAAGTTAACTGGCATGTTGGCTGCCCTCAACCGGTTTATATCCAAGTTCGCTGATCGGTGTCGCCCTTTTTACCAGCTTTTAAAAAAGTGGAAAGGTTTCCAGTGGGACGAGGAGTGCGACAAAGCTTTTTGCGACCTAAAAGAATATCTTGGGTGAGCCCCAACACTGACGACACCAAAACCTAGGGAGGACTTTTACATGTACCTCTCGGTATTCGAGCATGCGACCAGTGCGATGCTTTTGAAGGATAATGGTGTACAATTGCCGATCTACTACATAACCAAAATATTTGTAGACGCCAAGACGAGGTATTTACCGCTGGAGAAGTTGGTGTTGGCTCTAATGCATTCCACTCGGAAACTGCCCCACTACTTTCAAGCCCACACCGTCTATGTTCTGATCGAATACCCACTTCAATCACTACTGAGAAGATCATATTTCACCGGGAGGATAGCTAAATGGGGGACTCGCCTAGGCTCTTTTGACATCAAGTACAGGTTGAGGAACTCTGTAAAAGGACAGGTACTCGCAGACTTTATTGCTGAATTCACGCCGAGGAGTCCGGATGTTGTTTGCCTGGTAAAGGTTAAGCCGTGGAAGGTATTCATGGATGGTATGTCCAACACAGCTGGAGCGGGGGCTGGGATTGTCATCATCACCCGGACGGTATAAGGTTGGAACAATCATTCAGACTGGGCTTTAGGGCCTTTAATAACGAAGCCGAGTACGAGTCGCCATGGACTTAGGGCTATGGAGGTGGAGGTATACTCAGATTCTCGGCTCGTTGTGAACCAAGTGCTGGGAAGTTTTGAGGCTAAAGACCCACGGATGGCCGAATACCTGCGGATGGTGAAGCAGGCATTAGGCCATTTCTCAAACGCGAAGGTAGAGCAAATCCCGAGAGGACAGAATTGCCACGCCAACTCCCTGGCTACATTAGCATCCTCGATAGGCGGTGAACTCCCACAGCTTGTTAGGATAGAACTAGTGAAGGAGTCGAGCATCAAGGCAACAATGGAGCTATTGCAAATCACAGCCACCAAGAGATGTTGGATGGATCCGATACTCGAGTTTTTGGCCGAGGAACGAATTCCAGAGGACGAAAAGGAGGCAACCAAAGTGCTGCGAAATGCTCCTCGATACTGGCTATCTCCGAGCCGGAAGCTTTATCGGAGGTCTTTCGGGGGAATGTACTTACAATGTTTGCACCCCAATCAAACAGAAGACCTTCTAGCCGAGCTCCATGAGGGCCTATGCAGTAGCCATGTTGGTGGGAGATCATTGGCCCACTGGGCAATGACTCAAGGACTTTGGTGGCCGCGAATGCAGAGAGACGCCTTTGAATATGCACGAAGATGCGAACGGTGCCAAAAACACGCATCAATGATCCATCAGCCTATTGGGAACCTAAATCCCATCAGCAGCCCGTGGCCCTTCGCTCAGTGGGGGTTGGACATAGTTGGGGCTTTTTCCCGAGCATCTGGAAACTGAAGATTTGTGTTGGTTGCTGTGGACTATTTCACCAAATGGGTAGAAGTGGAGGCACTGGCGAACATTCGGGATGTAGACGTTAAAAAATTTGTATGGAAGAACATCATAACAAGGTTCGGGGCACTAGAGTCATTTGTGTCAGATAACAGGCTGTAATTCGACAGCAGGGCATTTCGTGAATTCTGCAGCAACCTCGGCATCCGAAACTCGTATTCTACCCCTGCATACCCACAAAGCAATGGCCAAGCTGAAGCCACAAATAAGGCTATCGTCAACGAACTAAAGAGAAGGCTGGATGGCGCCAAAGGAAGATGGGCTGAGGAGCTATCGAGTGTCCTTTGGGCATATCGAACAACACTGAGAAGATCCACGGGAGAAACGCCTTTTTCTCTGGCTTTCAGAGCGAAGGCCGTCATCCCAGCCGAGATAATCCTGTGCAGCACCCGGGTTACGGAATTCAATCCCATCGAGAACGACAAATTGATGTTGGACCGGCTAAATCTATTGGAAGAACGTCGTGAAGCTGCAGCGATCCGGTTGGCATAGTACCAGCAACGGCTCACCCAGAGGTACAACAAGAACATGAGGAAAAGAGAGTTTGCCGCCGGAGATTTGGTTTTACGAAAAGTTGTGGGAAACACTTGAGACCTTAGCGCGGGGAAATTGGCTCTGTCCTGAGAGGGGCCATACCCGGTAACGGCCATCGCTGGCATGGGAGCATACTATTTGGAAGATCTGAATGAGAAACCATTGCGCTATCCTTGGAATGTTTGTAATCTTAAAAGGTTTTATCACTGACCGGCCACGTTCCAGGAGGTGTAACCTAAAGTCAGTACGTGTCAATATAATGCCTGTCCATATTTTCACGCAAAACTACATTCTTTTATTTTTGATCGATAAGTGTAACCGAGATCATGAAAACAAATAACTATTCTCTAAGGATAGAAACCTGACCTCGGTTTGATCCCTATCACCGAGCAGGTGGAAACCTTATCACTATTTTCTAAGGACAGAAACCTGACCTTGGTTCGATCCCTATCACCAGGCAGGTGGAAACCTTAACTGCCTATAAAGGACAGAAACCTAACCTCGATTCGATCACTGTCACCGGACAGGTGGAAACCTTATCACTATTTTCTAAGGACAGAAACCTGACCTTGGTTCTATCCCTATCATCGGGCAAGTGGAAACCTTATCACTATTTTCTAAGGACAGAGGCCTAACCTCGGTTCGATCCTTATCACCGGCAGGTGGAAGCCTTAACTACCTGTAAAAGACAAAAACATGACCTCGGTCCGATCCTTATCACCGGCCAAGTAGAAACCCTGACTGATTCTCCCAATGATGAAAGTCAGTTCTCGGTTCAGACCGTATCACCAAACAAATGGAAGACTTGAGGCGTTATCACCCAAGCCTGTCTGAGGTACAATAATCTCGTAAAACCTAATTGACCTCTAAAGGAACAAGCCCTCCAGTGGCCCAATCATCCCCACTCGTCTAACCCTACCCAAGGCATAATCGTTTTCTAAGGACCGATCATGATCATACCCTACAATTCCCAAGCATACTCTAGCGCGTAAAAGAATTATGAAAGGAAAAACAAAATGCATGCATCCAAACCACGACAATAAAAATGAAAACTGAACCATCTTCGGCAAATGGGTTCTTGTTAAAAATTAAAACCGGACCATCCAAACAATTATGAATTAAAACTGTCAAAACAGCAGATCAATTGTCTCATCGCCACATCCCGGCAATCTGGGCTCTTGTTAAAAATAAAATAAAACAAACTAAAGTAAAATCTTTTAAAAGGGGGAGGGGGGCTTCGTCTTCATCACGTCCTCATTCTCCTGGGTCGGAAGGGAGAGTTTGGGTAAGAGGCTATCCGGTGCCATCTTTGGCCGGCTAAGAATAGGGGGGAGTCTAGTTCTGCGCGCCATCATCTCCGGCAGGGGCGTTGCTTACGGCTTCCAAATCCACCATCTCTACGTAAGAATCAATCGCCCGTACGAGGTCCCTCAAGCTCAGCGTGTCCTCATCGTCGGCGCCGGTTTGGCTCTGTGCCGGCTGCGTAATGACCGGATGTGGAATCTACTTGGGATCCCACAATGGGGAACCCTCGGCAACTCCTATAGCGTGAAGGGCGGCCATCCAACCCTCGCCAAAGCAATGCTACCGAGCTTGTTGGACAACGGGCTTCACCGAGTTTTCGGCCTCCGTGAAGCCCACATTGTACCACTTGTCCTCGCATGCTTTAAGGGCATTTTTCATTGCGGTGATTTGATCAGCCTGGGCCAAATTCAGGTTGTTTGCCTTCGCCAGCTCAAGCCCTGTCTCCTCCAGTTTGGTCGTCAGATCCCCCAGCTTGTTCTCCATCGCCTGTCGCGCCCTTTCAGCATCTACCGCCTTTCTTTCTGCAGCAATGGCAGCCTCTCCCCTCTCCTCGGCCAAAACCTCCGTGGCAGCCCTCAACTCCATTGCCCGCTCAGTAGCCTCGGCCCCCTCCTTCAGCCTGTCGTCCATGATGGAAGACAATTGCGCCGCCGACGAAGCATAAAATAGCAAGGTATTAAAGTTAGGCAAATTCCTACACATCATTAAACAGGATAAAAAGCTAAAAACCTTACTACGATGGTATACCACTATAGCTGCCTGGCAAGCGATTCGTCATCCCCATCCGAATAAATGTGGACATACTTGCCAGGCTCTAAGCCACCTCTCTATCACTTTTGTCCCATCTCCAGACGCAGGTTGTCGTTGGCAATGGTCCCCAACCGAGGGTGAAGGTATGCCTCTAGTCGACCTCGTTAGGAGGGGAAGGCGCCACGTCAGCCCCGACCTGGGTAGGTGAAGGGGTAACGACCCGAGGCTCTTGGATCGTCACCCCACCCTTCGGTCGGGGCAGGGTTTTCGGCAGCCCATTGCCGGCAACTGCGGCGTTCTTCTCGGTTGCCCTTTTTCTTTTTCAGGCTTTGCTAGTGGGCTGAGGGACTTGGCTCGTGCCCACCAGGGGTCGAGGCTGGGTGGATTGGCCGGCATCGGGTATGAACTGGGAAAGGGTCATGGTCCTTTTTCTCACTATATTTTCTCTTTGGGCGGGTGCAGTGACTACTAGTTCGATGGCCCCTTCCTCGGCTATTGGGGGATCGTTCGATGGCTTCGTGTCCCCTCCGGTTTTGAGACACGCGCTCTGCAAACTCGTCTCTGACCTGTGAAATATCGTCTGCAGTTGTGTACCGGGGTCCCAGATCTTGGGCCTCTCCCACCGTGAATGTGGGTGGGAGGAATTGCTTGTGCCGGACGTCGATGTACGACAAGAGGGGGCTATCAACCAAAAGCGCCTGGCCAAAACCCTGCCAAGTAGTGTACACGGGGCTGACTTCGAGGATCAAGTGGGACGCCCTGAGCTGCCCGTCGTCGTGCACAAAAATCTCGGACCAGAGAACAAAGTTTTGATCTTGCGCGTGGATGACTCTTATGTCCGGTAGAAACCTCTTCGACTCTGCAATAAGTCCAAAAAAAAAAAAAAAACACTGGTCAGTTAAATGCGCAAACACGGCATGAATCTAAAATGAATAAAAGTCTCGGTACCGACTAACGTCGCGAGGCGTAAGCGGGCAATGTAGCTCCCCAGCGAGCCAGTTGCCACGCACCTAGACGAACTCCCCGGCGGAGTTTCTATTTGAATTCGGTAGGCAGGATATCAGCCAGACTCGCGTATCCCTAGTCTTTAAATAATAACCCTTCGAAAAATTCCTGCACAATTTGTACATAAAATTAATGTCGTGGTGGTTTAAGTGTAGCTCGAACAACTGGTCTAGTCGGCTGACGCAACTAACAACCCTATAAAAATTGGGGGGAAGCTGGTCAGGACACAGGCCAGAGAACCCTAGAGTACTTATTATGAGGGGGTCTATGGGGAACCTAACACCTCCCTCTAATACGGACATCAATGGGAAAAAGACGATGTTTCGGCCTACGGCCCTCTCAAGAGCAATGTCGCCCTCGTTGCAGTAGGCGATATCTATATCCTTGGGGATACTAAAGGTCTCTCTAAAACTGGCTAAGGCTGCCCCAGGGGTTAAAAGGTGAGAAAAACCCATCCCTAAAACTATAAGGCAAAGAGAAAATCAAAAGGGGAAGAAAGAGAGAACTTACTTGGGGACCCTAGAGAATGGAGAGCTGGAGAATTTTTCGCAAAAGGAGTGCTAGACAGAGGAGGTATTGAAAGAGTGCAAAAAGTGAAAAGAGGACTCGAAAGGGGGAATATATAGGCGCGAGGGCATTTAATGAGGGTGGGAGAGGGAAAAGGCTCTTCCCCCACCCCGCCTTTTTCTTGGGTAACCTGCCCACACGCGTCGGTTTGTCACGGCACTATTTTTTGAAAAATCCACGGCTATCACCCTGGCCGCACATGTGAAAGATAACCGGTAATCTCGCCGACACCTGGCCTCGTAAACCTTAATTCATCACCGAGTACCGTGTATGAATCAAGAGGGAGCTATTGTATGGGCATTACCTTTTCCAGGCCCTTCGGCTCAGAGGCCTACGTACGAGCATCACCTTTCCTAGGCCCATATACCTAGAGGCCCACGAGAATGATTGTCCACTTAAGGACCTGACACTAATCAGGCCAACAGGCCCATCCCAGGCCGGCCTAATGCACACTGAGTGTCCGCAATCCAGGGGCGAAACCACCCACGTATGCTCAGTAGTAATAGATCACGTCTCTCCAGGTGAACGTCCTCGGGTCCTGATTCGCGTTTATATGCACGGCGTATCTGGGTATCGCCAGGCATCAGACCTACAGACCGTGCAGGTTCTGAGGCCATTATCGTCCTACTCCCACCACCTAACCTCCAACTACGATTGTCGGTACTGGACCTCCCACCTGTTGCTTTGGGAACGCTACTGTCGAGAAACAGGCATGGCGGTAGAATCAAGTTTCAATGCCATCGTTGTCTCTTTTTCACTTATAATTAAGCATACACTTAAATGTAATGGTATTGGACCTCCCCATCCACTGAACTAGAAAGTGGTCGTAGCAAACCCACAAGCTATAACTATAAATAAGGAAGGGGGGATCAATGGAAGGGGGTTGGAAAAATTGGGGAGAAAGTGAGGAAGAAGAAGGAAGGCTGGGGCATTTAGGCTGCCGAGCACAGAGTCACCCTATAGTAGGAAATACCAAAACCCACAATACAAATAGATTGTGAGCCCAAGCATCTTTCAAGCCCAGTAGCTATATTTGGGCGCGCACAAAACTCGTTTGAATGCATCAGTGGATTGTATTTGCTTTCTACAACGGCAAGGATTAGCATTTCGTGGCCATGATGAATCTAAAGACTCCAATAATCAAGGAAATTTTCTTGAATTATTACGGTTTCTTGCTAAGCACAATGAAGAAAATGGATAAGGTAGTCCTCGAAAATGCTTCTGAAAATCATCAAATGACCTATCATGATATCCAAAAAGAAATAGCAATTGCTGCAGCCGTTGAGACAATAAATGCTATTATTAAAGATATTGAAGACTCATAATTTGCTATTATAGTTGATGAATCAAGTGATATGTTTACTAAAGAACAATTGGCAATTGCTTGCGTTATGTAGAGAAATTGGGACATGTGAATGAGCGCTTTTTAGGCATTACACATGTTAATAATACAGTAGCAGTGGCACTAAAGAGTGCAATTGAAGAAGTATTTAATAAACATAGCTTAAGCATTAGTAGATTGCGGGGACAAAGCTACGATGGGGCAAGCAACATGCGAGGTGAGTTAAATAGACTAAAAACTCTTATTTTGAAAGATAATTTTTCTGCCTATTATGCCATTTGCTTTGCACATCAGCTTCAACTAACATTAGTTGCAATAGCAAAAAATCATATCCAGATTGTAACCTTTTTTTAACTTGGTTGCAAAGGTATTCAATATTGCTGGAACATCATGCAAACATCGTGATATTCTTCGTGAAAAACATAGTGCTGAAGTTATAGAAGTACTAAAAAATAATGAAATTTCAACTAGTTGTGGCTTGAATCAAGAAACGAGTCTAAAAAGACTTGGAGATCCACGTTGGAGTTCTCATTATGGTGCACTTGTTAATCTTATTCACATGTTTTCTTCTGTAATTGATGTGATTGAAACTATTATAGAAGATGGTTTAGATTCTAATCAGAGAGCAGAAGCAAATATCTTAATTGAATTACTCCAAATATTTGAATTCGTGTTTGATTTACATTTGATGAAAGGTGTGTTTGGCATAAGTAATAAGTTGTCACAAGAATTACAACAAAAAGATCAAGATATTGTGAATGCTATGAAGTTGGTTGACATTTCAAAGCAACGTTTACAGGTCATGAGAGATCATGGGTGGAACTTTTTGCTAGAGGAGGTTTCAGCATTTTGTGCAAAAAATAACATTGGTGTCCTTAACCTGGATGATTTATATCAACCTCGGCCACGATGAAAAGCTCAAAACATGAAAAGTTCACATCATTATCAAGTGGAGCTTTTTTATACTGTTATAGATACGCATCTTCAAGAACTTAATAATCGTTTTGAAAATTATGAATTATTACTTTGTGTTGTGTGTTTGAATCCAGATAACTTATTTTCAGCATTCAACAAGGAGATATTGATTCGGCTTGCTTAGTTTTATACAAGTGATTTTCAATAGTTCAAGTTTCTTTCTTGGATAATCAACTTAAGACATACATCCATGACATGCGGTCCACTAGAGAGTTTTCAGCACTTAAAGGAATTGGACAGCTTGCTGAAAAGTTGGTAGAAATGAAAAAGGATGCTTCATATCCATTAGTTTACTCATTAGTGACTTTGACATTGATTTTACCAAGTGCAACAGCTACTGTTGAAAGAGCTTTTTCAGCAATAAATATAATTAAAAATCGATTACGCAATCGATTAGGAGATCAATAGATGAATAATTTCTTAGTTACATATATTGAGAAAGATACATTTAAGACTGTTGAGTGTGAAGAAATCATGCATCAGTTTCAAAATATGAAAATTCGTCGAGGGCAATTGAGTAAAATAAACTAAGTATGAAAAAATAAATTAAAATTTACATTTTATATTAGATTCTGTATGACAATTACATTATCATATAGTTATTTATTTATTTTATTATTAATATTAATTAATTTTTTAGATTAATTTTTTACTTTTAATCTTGCCCCTCCTAACCTAAATTCCTACCTCTTCCACTGGCTCCCATTGTAATGTAGTGAGAAAATTAGAGAGACACCAACCCAGTGCTTTATATATTAGTTTCAAAAAGAATATGTTGTCGTGGTACTAGACAATAAGAAATTTAAATATAATATTATCCTCATATTTTATTCTTTTTCCTATATATATTTCCTTTATTTCACAACAACCAAAACATAAATTGCACAACAACCACAACATAAATTGTACTATACATAAAAGTAATTTGAACAGAAGCAAAAAACCCAGTGCTTTACTTCAAGCAGAGCCACAATGGAGGATATAACGTACAGGAGCTGGACCAACTCTTAAAGAAAGCAAGTAGTTACTCTTACTCATGCAAAGAACAGAGCATCAAGCTGCAAGCGTCCCAAAAGGAAGATAGGGGAAGTGTAAACTGCTACTCTCTGTTTGTTAAAGTGATGGTGAAACATCTTTTTTTGCTGCTGATAATATCTCATCCTCGCTTCCATGACTGAACCAACTTGGCCAATGCAATTCGTGAAGATCCGCCCTCACTCGTTGCCACAATTGCTTCTTCTTTCTTAGCCTTGATGCGCTCCCTTATTGAGTTTCCCTCCTCCGAGTCCATCAACTCTCTAACTCGCTTCTCCACCTCGGCCGCACTCACCAATCCTCCTTCTGACTCGTTCATCGGCAAAGCTAGCTTCAACTCCTCCACCAACATAGTCTTGTTAAACCTTTGCTCCGCGTACAGTGGCCACGCCACCATTGGCACGCCTGCAACAACCGATTCCAGCACCGAGTTCCACCCACAATGAGTCACGAACCCAGCCACCGAGTCGTGATTCAACACAGCCACCTGAGGTGCCCATTGCTTCACCACTAGTCCCCTCTCTTTGGTCCGATCGAAGAACCCGTCTGGGAGTAACGAATCCAAATCTGGTTCAGGTGGTGGCGAGAAGTCTTTGCTTTGTTCCGTTGTAGGTGGACTCCGAACTACCCACAAGAACCTTTGCTCACTTCTCTCTAACCCTACAGCTATTTCCTTCAATTGCTCCTTTGAGAACAAGCCCAAGCTTCCAAAGCACAAAAACACAACGCTTCTGCTAGATTGCTTGTCCAGCCATTTCAAACACTGCTCAGCTTCATCACCACGTCGTTCATTTGAAGCAATCAATGGTCCAATGCAAAAGATAGGTGGGGTGGGACCGTCTGGGACACAAAATCCATTTGATATAGTTTCCAAGGCTCTTGGTTCGAGCGAGTCAAACGAGTTAACAATGATTCCAGCGGATTTTGGCAAAAGGGTTGCGAAGTTTACGAACCGCGAATAGGTTTCTTTGGTTCTATCAAGCGTTGGGTCAGGCATATGGGATGCAGGGAAGGGTGGTAAGCCTGGGACGTGAAGAAGTGTGTGGTTTAAATCTTTGAAACTTTTGGTGGTGTTTTTGTGAAGGCTTGGTATGTAAATGAACATGGAGAGGCAGCTGATGCTTGATGTGAAGAAATAGTAGGTTGGGATGTGGAGTGAAGTGGCGATTTTGAGGGCGGTGCTGCAGAAAAGGTCAATAATGAAAGCTTGGATAGGGGAAGATTGAGAGATTGATAAGAGGGCGTTGTGGACATGATGGTCGGTGCGCTTAAGGTGTTCAAACAGGAAAAGTTCGAGGGAGGGGAAGGAAATTGGGTCGAGAGGGGGAGAGGGAGCGGGGAGGTGGTGGAAAGTGATGGAAGGGGTGGCGGCGGAGACGGAAGCGATGTATGGGGCGGTGGCGCCTAAGTGGATGGATGGAGTAGTGATGAGGATGTGGACGGAGATGGAGTGTGAAGGGTGGTGGTTGAGGATGAGTTTGCCTAGCTCTACCATGGAGATTAGGTGACCCATGCCTGATAATGGATACAATACTATGGTCTCCATTTCGGTCTCTCGACTCTATCCCTGTATGAACAGAGCTGCACATTGTGTGTATACATACTTGTAAATAACAGTGCACATAGGTGTGTTGAAATGATGTGGCAGGTAAGCACATTTTTGAAAAAGTCTTCTTTTTTTTTTCTTTCTATTGGTTAGGAATTTAAAATACCAAGAGATGTCGTATGCCGTGACGTAAAGTTGCATTATTACTTGATGGTGCGTGTGGACAGAACTTGTCCAGAAAAATTAAGCATGAACCAATATTAAATGAATATTTATTGAACTTTTGAGCAAACTTTTGTTGGTGGAGTCATTTGTTGTTATTTTGGCTAATCCCAGTTACCACCATTCACAGGTACGAAACTAAGATTCAGTGTTTGTTTGTTTTCATGTTTTGAGGCAAGTTATGTGCGTTTTTTAAAAATAATTCCTGTTAGTACGTTTGATAACATATAAGTTTGACTTTTGTTAAAAACTTGTGTTTTTAGATACGAAGTAAAAACTCATAAATTTTATGGGTGAAGAAGGACTAAAATTAAAAATGCGGAGATCACTTTTATAAGTTATCCGTTGGGAAACAGTTCTTTTACCGTATTGCCCTTATTTTCCCAAATTTTCAATACCTTTTACCCCTCTTTTCTCTCTTTTCTTCCTCACGCGGACTGCCTCTCATCTCTCTGCGCTCTCTGCTCTGCTTTCTTCCTCACACAGAGTAGAATCACACATGAAGAAGAAGAAGAAGAAGAAAAACAAAAAAAAAAAAAAAAACAAAAAAGAAAGAAAGAGCTCTGCGGAATGAAAAGTGAGAAAGGAAAAAGAAGAAAAAAGAAAAGAAAAGAAAGAACTCTGCGGAATGAAAAGAGAGAAAGGAAGAAGAAGAAAAAAAAATAATAATAAAGGAAGAAAGAAAGAGCACTGCCGAATGAAGGTTCTGGAGGAAGTGGTAGGGAAAAGGAAAAGGAAGGAAAAAAAAAATAGAAAAGAGAAGGGTACGTGGGTGGAGGGAAAAAAAAAAAAAAAAAAAAAAAAAAAAAAAAAAAAAAAAAAAGGAGAAGGGTACGTGGGTGGAGGAGAAAAAAAGAGGGAAAGAAAAAGAAAAAAAAAATAAAGAAATGTTATTACAATATTTTCATAATAAATTTTTAGTGATAAGATATTATTAGCTAATATTGGTGAGGAAAAAATAATTTTTTTAGAAAAAAAAAAAATAATTTTAATAGTTCGTTCAAATTAAAATCACTATCAATTTTTATGACAATATTTTCACAATACTTTCACAATAAATCTTAAGTAACAAGTTATTATTAGCTAATATTGGTGAGAAAAAAATAATTTTTTTAAAAAGAGAAGAAAATTATTTTAATAGTACGTTCAAATTAAAATCAGTATCAATTTTTATCACAATATGTTCATAATACTTTCACAATAAATCTTAAGTGGTAAGTTATTATTAGGTAATATTTGTGAGAAAAAAATAATTTTGTTAGAAAGAGAAAAAAATTATTTTAATAGTACGTTCAAATTAAAATCGGTATCAATTTTTATCACAATAATTTCACAATACTTTCACAATAAATCTTAAGTGGTAGGTTATTATTAGCTAATATTGATGAGAAAAAAATAATTTTTTTAGAAAGAGAAAATTTGATTTAAGTATATGAAGTAGTTGATTTAAGTATGAAATAAACTCCTTTATATATACATTTTCATTTTTTGTAATTTACCCCTCAAACTGCAACTTTTATAAGTGCTAGCCAAACACTCAGTTTTTTCAAAAAATACTTTTTAACGGCTTTTATCAAACACTCAGTTTTTAGAAAAAACACTTTTTCATTATGCACTTTTTGAAAACTCAACTTTTTCATTATGCACTTTGTCAAAACGTCCAACCAAACTCACCCTCGTATTTAAGGGGGCTAAAGTTTAAAATTAAAAAAAAAATTATGAAAAAAAAATTAATATATATTTCATATTCAACAAAATACTACATACAAAATAAGTATTTCTTAAATATTTCATATTATAAAACACATCAACAATGTATAACATACAAAATAAGTGTTTCTTATTTTGTACACGATTTTTGTTTAGTCTATATTTATTTTTTATTTTGTTTTTGTAGTTAAAGGGGCATAAATTTTATTTATATATTTCTTTTCTTGTAAGTCAATATCTAAATATTTTAGAGGAGAAGAGACAAATATATATATATATATATATATATATATTTTAAGGCGAACTTAATTTTTAGTATACCATGTTTTTTTTTTAATGGGGGGAGGGGGGGGGGGGGCATGGCCCCCTCTGCCCTACTGTAGGTTCGCCCCTGACCATTCACGATTTTTTTCGCACTTTTAATATGTAAAATGTTCTATTGGAGGGATGTGACTCAGAACATATCGTCTTTCTGGACTCTTACACGTATTTAAAATCATTGCATAAGATTAAAACACATTAATAAAAATCATAAATTTTTAAGTTATAATCCTATCAAATTTAGTAGGCTGAAGCGAAACGATTTTCTAAGTAATAGTTAGGGACAGCATTACAGTCTATTCAGATGTTCAAATGAACCCCCTGACTTCAAAAGAAATAAAATTATATATATAAAATATTTTTTTTTGTTAGGTTAATACTTCAATTTATTCTTAGAAATATATTTTTGCACATTGACTTAAATTTTGCACACCCTTATTACAAGTATTTTTTACTCTAAAATTAAAGATTGAGTGTTTGTGAGTGTAATTTTTTTTTATGAGTTTATATTATATTTGTGTGAGTATGTCTTATATTGATTGTGTATATTACATTTTGTTATAATGTTATTTGTATAAATTATGATGTGTGTGGGTGATTGTGTGTACAATATAAATATATTGTAACTTTATATAATTTAATAATTAAGAAATAAAAAGGGTTTTTTGACATGCGTGTATATTGTTATTATGTTATAATAACTTTTTGTTATAAAGTTAGTAAAATTCAAGAAAAAAAAATTGTAAAGTTAGTGATTGTTTAAGCATTTGATTAGTTAAGTAGACACAAAGTGTATAATTTTATATATAAATGAGTATGATTATGTGCGTTAATAATTAATATGAAGTCAATGAGTTGAGATTAGTCATTTAGTCTAAAATATTTTTATAAAAACAAAGTCAAATAGATAATAACAACTTTATAAAGATAAAAATGTTAAAAAAACTTAACAAAATAAAATGGTCATAAGCTCATAACTACTCACATTGGTAATAGATACTCATAATGAACTACCATGTAACATTCAAAATTTTAAAACTTGTAGAATAAAATTTTTAAATTTCACGTATTATTATTATATTTTTTGTCGATAACTCGATGTATTCAAGTTCTCTTTTTATTAAAAATTTTTAATGAACCCCCTAAATAAAATTTCTAAAGCTACCACTGGCAATAGTTGTTACTGTGGACACAATGCGATGTCTATAGTTACTTTGTCATAAGGTACCCTTGAAATTGGCTGATTCGTCTGTTTAGGTCCTGAAAGCTGTGATTTTTTTGTTTATAGTAATTTTTGTTTTCTTAATAATTTTTTACTCAAAAGTCAGAATAATGTCTCGCTTGTTTTGGAACAACCTTTAAGATCAATAGTTTATGATTCTGCATTTAACTCAATTTTTTCATTTTTGGTAAATTTCGGTATTTTGTCATGTAATTGCGTAATTAGTGTGAATTAGAGTTTCAGACATTTTTCTTCCAGTATTTATATGTTTTGTAACCGTTAAAGATAAAATAGATTATTATTAATAAAATACAGGCTTTTGTTGAATTCTTTCTCTGATAGATTCCAGTTTATCACATTGAAAATTCAAGGAACTTCTCATAAATTTAAGGTTTATTACCCAAAATCTAATAATTTAATTTCTATTCATCAAATAAAGTATTGTGTGCCGTGCGTGCTTTTTTAGGCTTCCAAGACATTATAGTACGCAGTTTATATTATATTATATATAGTTTCTCATTCCGATTTTATCAGTACGGAGCCTGTGGGTATCTATTTCCCATCTACCATTCTCTCTAGTTTCTCTCTCGGGATCTTTCTTACTTTCTCAGTTCTTACCTGTAGCCTTTTCATGTCTGTTATTGTGTTTGGGGTAACCAGTGCTATGTTAAAATATGTGTGAACTTAACCACTGGATAAACCTTGATATTCATTGGAAACACAAAAGGCACCAACTCATTCTTCTCTTTCTTTGTGACAATGGAGGATGCCATAGTTCTATCCCCTTCTCCAGGTAGAGGCCATCTGATCTCCATGGTAGAGTTTGGCAAGCTCATACTCAAACATCAACCTTCTTTCTCCATCACAATCCTCATCTTAAGCGAACCAAACACAAATACTAACTCCGCCGCACCAAATTATGAAGCAAGCTCTACCAGCCAATATATCGCCACAGTCAATTACACCACCCCATCTATCACATTCCAACACCTACACCCCATCTCTGAAATTCCATGCAGTACTGCTTCTCGTGTAGAACTCAGCTTCTTAATCCCATGCCTCAACAACCCAAATCTCCACCGAACCCTCAAAACTATTTCCCAAACCTCCAAACTCAGAGCCTTTATCATTGATTTCTTCTGTGACGCTGCTTTCGAAGTGGCCACAAACCTTGACATCCCCACTTACTATTTCTTCACCTCTGGCGCAAATGGTCTAGCTTTGTTTCTATACATGCCCACCTTGCATAAAAACGTGGATAAAAGCTTCAAAGATCTCAGTAACATGCTTTTTGATATTCCAAGCATACCGCCTATCCCAGCTTCGGCCATGCCAGGAGGTATATCAGATCGTACTACTCAACGGTATGAATATTTCTTAAACACAGCAACCCACATGGCCAAATCAAATGGGATTTTTGTAAACACGTTCGACTCGCTTGAAAAAAAAGCTATCATGGCAATCATCATCTTAAGCGAACCAAACACAAATACCAACTCCACATCACCAAATTATGTAGAAAGCGCTACCACCCAATACATGGCCACAGTCAATTCCACCACCCCATCTATCACTTTCCACCACCTCCCACCCATCTCTAAAGTCCCACCCGGTACTTCTTCCTTTCTAGAAATGAACTACTTAATCCCCCGCCTCAACAACCAAAATCTCCACCAAACCCACAAAACTATTTCCCAAACCTCCAAAATCAGAGCCTTTATCATTGATTTCTTCTGTGATGCTTCTTTCGAAGTGGCCTCAAACCTTGACATACCCACTTACTATTTCTTCACCTCTGGCGCAAGTCCTCTAGCTTTGTTTCTATACATGCCCACCTTGCATAAAAACGTGGATAAAAGCTTCAAAGATCTAGGTAATATGCCTATTGATATTCCTGGCTTACCACCTATCCCGGCTTCAGACATGCCAGTAGGTATATTAAATCGTAATACTCAATTGTATGAGTATTTCTTAAACACAACGACCCACATGGCAAAATCAAATGGACTTCTAGCAAACACGTTCGAGTCGCTCCAAACAAAAGCTATCATGGCATTGTCAAATGGACTATGTGTCCCAGATGGAGTAACTCCATCAAGCAGCAATCAAGATGGAGATGCGCACGAGTGTTTGAATTGGCTAAACTCGCAACCGAGACGAAGCGTTGTGTTTCTGTGTTTTGGAAGCATAGGATTGATTTCAGCGAGACAGTTGAAAGAAATGGCAGTGGGTTTGGAAAATAGTGGGTAAAGGTTCTTGTGGGTGATAAGAAATCCACCGCCAGATAAAGAGAAAGAGCCAAACTTGGATGAATTATTGCCAAAAGGTTTCTTGGAAAGGACAAAGGATAAGGGGTTTGTGGTGAAACAATAGGCTCCACAGGTGGCAGTGTTGAGTCATGACTCAGTGGGTGAGTTCGTGACTCACTATGGGTGGAACTCAGTGCTTGAAGCAATCAGTGTTGGCGTGCCAATGGTAGCGTGGCCATTGTATGCGGAGCAAAGGTTGAATTGGGTGTTTTAATTTGGTAGAGGAAACGAAGGTGGCATTGGGTTTAAAGGAGATGGAAGATGGGTTGGTGAGTGCAGAAGAGTTGGAGAAGCAAGTGAGGGAGTTATTTGAGTCAAAAGTTGGGATAAAGATGAGAGAGAGAGTTTTGGGCTTCAGAGATGAAGCTATGGTAGCCCAGAAAGAAGGTGATTCCTCTCATGTTCCATTAGCCAAATTGGCCCAGTAGTGGTAGCTAACCTAACATGAGTTCACTCTTCAGCTGTATAAAAAGGGTTCACAATTATTTATTTTAGCTAAATAAAAGGATGTTTGGTTTCAAGTATTGTTCTTCAAAATGGCGTAAAAACTATGATTTAAAAAGTATTGTAAAAACACTTCTTTTTTTTTTTTTTTTTGAAACTGTAAAAACACATATTTAAAATGCTCATAATAGAAAAAATATGTTTGGTACCATATTTTTAATAATATGTATTTAAAAGTAAAAAAACATAATTGTATATTTGATATGAGTGTATTTTGTTTAAGTGAGTATTTATCTGACATGTGCAGTGATTTATTATTATTTTATTTGATGAGAGAGAAACTCCCTCTCATTACCGATGCACTCCATATTATTTCTCTTCTTGTTTGTTTTCTTCTCTGTTGTCCATCTACTTTTCTCCCTATCTCACATCTCTTCAGCCAAATTCATTAGAGACCCACAAAATATATATATAAATATAAATATAAATATAAATATATATATATATATATAAATATATATATATATATATATAAATATATATATCCCAGAGAAATCCTAACAATAGGACAATTTAAATACCCAAACCAATCATCCACAAAATCAAATCCATACTCTCTTGCTTATCGGAAAATAACGAAAGAAATTAAATCACACCCATGCCACAAAATCAAATCCACCCATGAAATCAAGTCAAACCCATCAACCAAAATTGAGAACCTCTTCTCTTCCCACATCTTTTTTCCTTCTGCTCTAAACACCACTAACACACAAATTTGCAATATATATATATATATATATATATATATATATCAAAATAGTTCACAAAATTCCAATTTGGAAAACCCATAAAATAACCCAACATAGTAAATCTAATAACTAAAGAGAGGGTTAGCTAAAGATAGAGTGCAAGACAGAGAGAGAGGAAGGAAAAAAGAATAAGAAGAAGAGAATGTGCAAGAGAGAAATGGGCAAAACAAACGAAAAATAAAGTGGCAGCATGCAAGAGAAAGAGGAATAAATAAATAAAGTGTGCAAGAGAGAGAAAAAAAAAAGTGTGTAGAGAGAAATTTTGATTGGGTATTGTCAAAAGCATGGGTCTTACACTTTTATAAATATTTACAAAAATATCATTGAGCAATGTTATTTGAAAATTGAAAACTGGTAAGAGGAGTTCTTTAAATTAAAATTACAGCTTAATTGCTTTTACTTTAATTTATCTAAGTGCATGAGTAATAAAAGACCCTCCAAGCCTAATCTACCCGATGTACTTGAGCTCTCCAAGCTCCTGCTACCAATGGGTTTCTCAAAATCTTATTTTCACTAGCTTTCCGAATACCGCAATACTACCCGATATCATTAGCCAAGCGTCACTTGCTCCTTTTGGAAAATCCCTAAAACTTTTCAAGTTCCAAAACACTCTCTACACTCTAAATAGATGTAGGTTGTATTTAGGTACAAATCTCCTCTCAAGGTATAATAATGGAAGAAGGAAGCAAAAGAAACTACAATGATTTCTCACTAAAGGATGAATAGCTCTCTCTTTAAAAATGGTAGGTGCATCGTGTTGTAGAAACCTATCTAGGGTTTTCTCTTTGAATAGTCTTTGCTTTAATTTTGTGGGTCATGGAGTATATATAATATGAGTGAAAGGTAAGAAAATCATACTTAAAATCCTTCGAGCAGAGAGTTTTGTAGGTACCTCGCAAGATGGCCTGTCTTGCGAATACAGCCCGGCACTTGACTCTTCAGCTTCTTTCTTGTGCTTCTCACATGATCTTTTTGCGAGAACCTTTACTCACGAGCTTCTTGTGAGCTAGTTGCAAAACTGCACTAATCTTCATTGCATGCTTGATTCTTCAATAACTTAATACTAAACCCAATACAATAAAATCCCACAAAAAACAAGAAAATAAATTAATACAATTACAACACTTTTTGTGTCATGGAATAAAGCCAACATAAAATATAGTTGTAAATCACAACTTTACAAAATCCTCTACCGAAAGCGTTTTTTTTTTTTTGGCCCACAGTTCTTAGTATTTAAATACTAAAAACTGTTGTTTAAAATCTCTTACTAAATAGGCCCTTAATCATTGTTATCATAAGTGTATGCTTGGTGATATAAGAAGGTTCTCCGATCAAGGGGCATCTATAATGCATACAAAATCGTTATTTCACTTTTTGTATTTTACTTATCATAATCTTTTGTGTATTCTGTTAAATCTCCTCATAAATAACCATAGGTTATGAATGTAATAAAATTAATACAATATAAAGTGAAATATAAAAAATAGGATAGGATACATAGTAAAAGCTACTTTAATATGACTGAAAGTTCACTTAGTGTATAAAACACTTGTGAATGTTTAAACCCCAAATTCAATTTTTACTTCACAAGCTTATATTCAAACAATTTATGTGTGGAAAGATAAATATAAGCTATACCCAAATATGCAAACTACTCTAAGCCATATTTTAATCACAACTCCACAGTAATTAAAAGTAAGGAGGAAATCGAAGAACTCAGCGAAAAACCTCTCTGCCGCCCTCCAAGTGGTAAAATGATCCACTAAAAAATCAGTTGGAATACATGAATAGCAATAGACCCTTCAAGCCTAATCTACCCGATACACCTAATACTCCAACAAGGTTAAGCCTAACTTTGTCTTCTCTAACTTACCGAATCCCGCAATAAGCCCATATTGCATCCGTCATCCTTGACATCTTCCAATACTTCCCAAAACTCCAAAAATACTTTCAACGTTTTGAATGGGTGTGGGTAGTGTTTGGGTATAAATCTCCTCTCAATAGGTATAACAATGGGAAAGGGAAAGAGAAGAGACTACAAAGATTTCTCTCTAAAAATGAGTAGCTCTCCCTCTAACAAGTTAGGTGTGTTGTAGAAACTTCTCTTAGGGTTTTTCTCTCAATAAGCTCCTTACCATTTCTGTGGGTAATTAAGGTATATATAGTAGGTGTGAAGAGAATACGTAAAGTCACAATTTTCAGTAAAATAGGGGAACTTCGCGAGTCATTCGCGACTAGTGCAATTCGTGAGTTAACCTCCTAGACAGGCTATACTGAACACCTGGCCTAACTATTCACCGTCTTGCATGTGCTTCTCATGTGATCTTCAGCTATCTTGATTAAATCTTCACCACTTCATACTAAACCCATTACAAATAAATCCCACAAAAATGCAAGGGGATAAATTAATTAAATTACAACACCTTTTTTTCATGAAATAAGCCAATACAAATGTTATGAGAAAAATCATAAATTAACAATGACTAACTTATTCATATCAATGGTTTGATATACATTTTAATAAACTAATGAAAGTCCCGTGTGTTGCATAACCTTAATCATGAATTTTCTTTATATATTTTTTTGAGAAATAATAACTAAATGAGTTATTATTACACAATTTTGGTACTCGTTTCTAACTAAATGAATGATTATTATTATATAAAATGCATATTTTTGCATATTTGTCCTTATTATAATATCTCTAATTAAAATTATCAATAAAAAATTTTCTAATTTTTTTTTTTATAATTCCTTATTTAAAAATGAAGAGGGTGATTTGTACTCAAACAGTTAAATCTTTTTTGATACTTGCATAAATAAGGTTTTCCTAAAATAATTAATTACCAAACTTAATATTAAAAAATTAATTGTATTTCTACACCTAAAAGAAAATTCATTTTTAAGTCATATTTTGATATTTAAATCATCTGTTTTAGTGTTGATTTTATTCAAATGGTCAACATCTCAACTTATACAACTTGAGTAGTGTCTCAACTATATTGTGTTTTAGCATTTTAGAACAAATATATTAATATTACACTTAAAAAAATCCAAATTTCTGAATTTAAAAAAATGAAAAATATTAAGTAAAAATAGACTTACATAAGAATTTGGACCAATTAATATAATTTAACCAAATATTATCTATGATTTAAATGGATATAGAAGGAATTCTAAATTGAATTTAGTTAAACTTTCGAAGAAATTTGAGAGGAATTCTATATACTAAGAAATTAACCAAAACACAATTAGAATTTTAAAATATAAAAATAGATAAACATTGATAAAGTCTTAACAATCAATAAATAAAAGTAACTTGGAATCAGATTACATTACAGTATATGAAATACATGTTTTGAACCAAATTTTTTGTAGTGAGAGTCAATAGAAAAATCAACACATTTACAAAATAAATACATAGAATAACCAAAATTCTGTGTGTTTCTGTGTTTTGGAAGCATGGGATTTTTTTCAGCGAAACAGTTGGAAGAAATGGCGGTGGGTTTGGAGAATAGTGGGCAAAGGTGTTTGTGGGTGGTAAGAAATCCACCGCCAAATAATGAGGAAGAGCCAAACTCGGATGAATTATTGCCAAAGGGTTTCTTGGAAAGGACTAAAGATAAGGGGTTTGTGATGAAACAATGGGCTCCACAGGTGGCGGTGCTGAGTCATGACTCAGTGGGTGAATTTGTGACTCACTGTGGGTGGAACTCGGTGCTTGAAGCAATTAGTGTTGGTATGCCAATGGTTGCATGGCCTTTGTATGCAGAGCAAAAGTTAAACAGGGTGTTTTTGGTGGAAGAAATGAAGGTGGCATTGGGTTTAAAGGAGATGGAAGATGGGTTCGTGAGTGCAGAAGAGTTGGAAAAGCGAGTGAGGGAGTTATTTGAGTCCAAAGATGGGAGAGGTGAGAGAGAGTGTTTTGGGCTTCAAAGATAGCCCAGAAAGAAGGTGGCTCCTCCCATGTTGCATTAGCCGAATTGGCCCAGTTGTTGGAGCAAACCTGGCAGTGGTGGCAGCAGTATTGTGCGAGGTAAGTTCTGTTTTTTGTTTTTACTGTGTAAGAAAAGAAAGACATGAGTTTACTCATCATTATGTCTAATTTTTTTTTTTTTTTTTTTTTTTTTTTTTTTTTTTGCAGAATTGAAGAAAGGGTTTATGATTTCCTTTTTGACTAAATAAAGAGACAACTTAGTATTATTACTATTAGTTAGTGTATGCTTTAATGTGTGTGGATTTATTGGTCTTTATAATCCATTAAGAAGAATTTTTGTTGTACCTTTTGCATTACTTTATTAAGAATTCAACACAACAATAGAATCAGTAAAATAAATAAATAAAAGTTGTCTTCACTCTTCCTTGTCCCCCACATCACTTTCACTGTTTCACACTTTATTGACTTTTAGACTTTACACTTTATTGTCCATTTAATTACCTTTATTCTTTTTAATTCTTTTATTTAACAATTCAAATTATTTCTAACTACTTATTAGTCTTTGTAATCCATTAAGAAGAATTTTTGTTGTGTCTTTGCATTACTCTATTAAGAATTTAACACAATAATACAATCATTAAAATAAAAATAAACTGTTTTCAGTCTTTAGTGTCCCCTGCCCCACTTCTATTGTCTCACATTTTACTGTCTTCTAGACTTTACACTTTATTGCCCACTTGATTGTCTTTTTCCAAGATTTAAGATGAAAAAATTACTAATTTTTGCTGTGGGTTTGCTATTTTTTTTATCAAATTTTAGATCAAATTAATTTGTTGTTGGGTTTTATTTCTTTTTGTTTAAAATTCCTAGACAAAGCTTGGTGTTGAATTGATTTATTATTGGGCTTCTTTTTTAGGGGGTTCAAATTTTTATTAAAATATATATATATATATATATATTATACGATAAAAAAATAAAAATTCCCTGAGTTAGGGGTTTCATTTGAACACCCCCCCCCCTCAACACAATGTGGTGCCATCATTGGTTTGCGTGTCTTGTATTTTGGAGGATGTTGTGTTTATGTTCTGGGTTGTGTTCTTATGTTCAAATTTGTGTTCTTCATTTTTTTTTTTCATGTTTTAATTCTCTTTTGATTTGGGCTTTCAATTTGAGTTTGTGCGGGTTTTAATCTTTAAAACTGTAAAAGCTTTTTTTTTTTTTTTTTGAATTTTTTCAGTTTAAATTAAAATTAAGAAATTAAAAATTTTTATTTTTAATTAATTTAGACGTTGATGTGGCATTTTTAAATGCCAATTATTATTATTATTATTAGACATGTCATTATCTAACATGCCAATAGTGCACTCTATTAGCCGCGTAGGCAATTTTCGTTACTAAGATGATGGTATGGATCAAAATAGTAATGATTTTCAATTTTCTGGAACAAACATAGGTGCTACAAAAAAGTAGACCAAAAATGTATTTTTGCCTTAAAAGAAAAGAAAAATAATATATTTAGGGAGTAAATTTAATTAGGTCTACATAATGAAACTTGTATAAAGTACATGAGCATATAGATGTTGGTTTTTCAACAAGAAGATCCTTTAGGCTTTAGGTGTAGTCTAGAACTCTTGTTTACAATTTATTAAAATGTTTTTAAATAATTCTAAATTGATTTCAACTCGAGGAATTAGCTTGTTACTACTACATTAGGCGGATGCCCATTTTAAATGATGTAATTAGCAGGGTCTGGAGAAGAAATTCCTAGAAAGTTACTTTGCAATACAAAATATCCTAATCTTTGTATTGTTACTTATAGTAAAATTTACACTACATGTGAGTAGTCGGATTTTTCTACCTTGTAAATATTTTCAATGCATGCATACCCAGTCCATGTCTAACTCACCACAACAACAACTTAATTGCAAAATCCATGTATAGTCTTCTACGCAACACTCCTTGATCTTTAATGGATACCTCGAGTCGAGTCAAGAGTCATGGTTTAATGAATCTTAAACGGTCAACTTACAGCCGAGGGAGCAAAACCTCTGCATTTTGAATGGTTTTCTTGTGTCTTCAATGAAGATCTTCAACCACTATCCTAGATGCTAAACCTACAACTCAATTACACATTTGACCTTAACAAAATGAAGAGATTTTACTACAACAACATGAAAGTTCAAGAGGTCTTAATTCATTTTACACTAGTATTTGATATTTGGATGGACATGTCAGAGTACAAAAGGTGGACAGCAACGGTTACTATTCCAATTTGTATCAAGAGTTGATAAATTTAGCTATATATACTGAATTCTTCCTTTTGAGATGAACAATATAAGGTTCCATAATAAGGTTATTTTTGTGAGTACAATACAGAAAAGTGAACATAAAAAGTTTTAATTATATATAAAAAAGAGATATATGATAATGTCAAATACCTTGCATTCTTTCAAATTCATCCTACTCTAATTTGCATACGACCACAACAAAATCTTAATATCAAAAGGAGTTTTGTAATGGGCCTCAAACAGTCACAAGTTAGTCACTCTAACTTGTATAATTTCTTTCTTTCTTTCTTTTTTTCTGTTTTTTCCTTGTTGATTTTTCGCAAGGTTGTGTAAGCGTTCAGAAGAAAATCAACATTTAAAATACCAAGATGTTGTATGTCGTGACGTAAAAGTTGCAGTATAACTTGAAGATGGTGTGTGTGGACACAACTTGTCCATAAAAATTAAGCACAAACCGATATGAAATGAATATTTATTAGCAAATTTAGGGTGTGTTTGTTTCAGCTTTTTGAAATTGGGCTTTTTAAAAAAGTGAAATTTTCAAAAAGTGCAGTATGAAAAAGTGTTTTTTCAAAAAGTGCAGTATGAAAATGTGTTTTTTCAAAAAGCTAAGTGTTTAGTAAAAGTTGTTAAAAAGCGCTTTTTAAAAAAGCTAAGTGTTTGGCTAGCATTTATAAAAGTGGCAGTTTGAGGAGTAAATTACTAAAAATGACAATGTCTATATATAAAGGAGTTTATTTCATACTTAAATCAACCACTTCATATACTTACTAAAACAACTAATTAATAATAATAATAATAATATTATTGGTATTTTAATACCAATAATATATATTAAATCTATATTTTAATATATATTATAACATAGATATATATTATAATATATATTTTTTGTCATCATGAAGCACAAAATGAAAATGTAAAAAGATGATAAAATACACACCATAAGAAATGCAAAAAATAGAGAATGGTTGGTAATGTATATATCCAGAAAATGATTGATTAATTTATGTGGAGGCAAAGTCTTGTGCTTAATTTTTAAAATTTACAAATACCATCTGTGGTCTTAATTTTTAAAATTTTGTAAATTCCTCTTTGGGAAAGAAAATCCACAAAAGAAAATGTTATAAGTATTATCAATTTAAGTATCAAACTATTAGGGTCATTTTAAGGGGATTCGAACCCTAAATGAGATACCATTCAATCATTGGCAAGAGATGGTTACCATATATATATATATATATATATATATATATATAAATTGAATTTTATAATGTTCCTTACAAAAATTTAAAAAAAAAAAAATTTCTAACTTTGATTACTACTAGAGTAAAGGCCGGGGTCAAATAAATATATATATTTTTTTAAAGCTTCATTTCTGCTACTACAAAATCGATGTGTGAACTCTGGAGCCTGGAGTATGACACATATTGGAAGCAATTGTGATTTCATTAAGATCACATTCAACAGGCCCAAAACAGAACAAACCCTACCTACCTTCATTGTAATTCATTTCTAAAATCCAAAACAGAACAGACCCAATCCAAAATAGAACAGAATTCTAACTTTTAAGATCACATAATCAACGGACCCAAAATCCAACCCGTAACAAAAACTAAAATACCCAAAACAGAACAAATTTAACAGAACAACCATATTTCAGAACAAATTTTTCAACAAATGGAAGAACAGAACAAATTTTTCAGTACCCAAAACAAAACAAATAGATCATTAACAAGAACAAATTATAGCATGCACAAATCTGAACATTTTTCAACATATATTTCAGAATCAACCCCAACAAATTTTTCCACAAATTTTTCAACAAATTTCTCAGATCAGATTAAACATAAATTAAAATTAAAAAAAATACAAAAAAAAATGCGTTGAAGAAGACAAATAAAGAAGAAGAACAAGACGAAGAAATTAAGAAGAAGAAGAGGAAGAAGGAAGAAAAAGAAGAAGAAGAAGAAGGCGAAGACGAAGAGAGACTTACCACGGACGGAGAGCGCAGAGCAGAGAGGAGAGGCTGGCATGATGAGTCTTGAGAGGGAAGAAGAAGCATAGACCTAAAATTTTTCCACAAATTTTTCAACAAATTTCTCAGATCAGAGACAAATTAAAATTAAAAAAAAAAAATACAAAAACATGCGTTGAAGAAGACGAAGAAGAAGAAGAGGAGGAAGAAGGAAGAAGACGAAGAAAGAAGAAAAAGAAGACGAAGAAAGACAAAGAAGAAGAAGAAGAAGAAGAAGAAGAAGATGAAAAGACTTATCACGGACGGAGAGCGCAAAGTAGAGAGAAGAGAGGCAGAGAGCGCAGAGCAGAGAGATGAGAGATGAGAGGCAGTCCGCGGGAGGAAAAGAAAGAAAAGAAGGGTAAATCAAGGGTATTTGAGATTAGGGAAAGTAAGGGCAATTGGGTAAAAACAGATGTGGTCCAATGGATAGCTTGTAAAGTGCAGTCCGCATTTTTAATTTTGATCCTTCTCCACCCATAAGATTTATGTGCTTTTACTTCGTACTAGAGAACGCAGTTTTTTTATTAAAGCCAAATTTATGTGTTACCAAACACACTAACAATTTTTATTTTTCATAAACGCGCATAACTTGGCTGAAAAAGTGAAAACAAGCACACACTTGAATCTTATCCGAGCTGCATAGGTTTTTGGGAAAGTGAGTCCTGTATTGTTATTGTCATTTTGAGCCATCCTTTTCAAAGGAACCGGTAAGAAATATGTGAACAATCCCAGCTACTACCATTCACGATTTTTTCACAATTTTAATATAACCGTAAATTGTGACGAGAGTAATTGATATTTAAATCTGTTATATTGGAGAGGCAGTGTATGTAGTCTATACATAGTTTCTGATTCTCCTTCCGATTTTATCAGTGTGGAGTTTGTGCGTGTCTATTTCCCACCTAACCATCCTCTCTATTTTCTCTCTCGGGCTCTTTCTAGCTTTATCTGTTCTTATCTCTAACCTTTTCATGTCTGTTGTGTTTGGAGTAACTAGTGCTATGCTAAAATTTGTGTGAACTTAAACCACTTGATCAACCTTGATATTCGTTGGAAACACTAGAGGCACCAACTCGTTCTTCTCTTTCTTCGTGACAATGGAGGATGTCATAGTTCTGTACCCTTCTCCAGGCAGAGGCCATCTAATCTCCATGGTAGAGCTTGGCAAGCTCATACTCAAACATCACCCTTCTTTCTCCATCACAATCCTCATCTTAAGCGAACCAAACACAAATACTAACTCAACCGCACCAAATTATGTAGCAAGCTCTACCAACCAATACATCACCACAGTCAATTCCACCTACCCATCTATCACATTCCAACACCTACCCCCCATCTCTGAAATTCCACGCAGTACTGCTTCCCCTGTAGAACTCAGCTTCTTAATCCCACGCCTCAACAACCCAAATCTCCACCAAACCCTCAAAACTATTTCCCAAACCTCCAAACTCAGAGCCTTTATCATTGATTTCTTCTGTGATGCTGCTTTCGAAGTGTCCTCAAACCTTGACATCCCCACTTACTATTTCTTCACCTCTGGCGCAAATGGTCTAGCTTTGTTTCTATACATGCCCACCTTGCATAGAAACGTGGATAAAAGTTTCAAAGATCTCAGTAACATGCTTATAGATAGTCCTGGCATACCGCCTATCCCAGCTTCGGACATGCCAGGAGGTATGTCAGATCGTACTACTCAATGTTATGAGTATTTCTTAAGCACAGCAACCCACATGGCAAAATCAAATGGAATTCTTGTAAACACGTTTGACTCGCTCGAAACGAAAGCTATCGAGGCAATGTCGGATGGGCTATGTGTCCCAGATGGAGTAACTCCCCCGATATTTTGTATTGGACCATTGATATCAAGCAACAATCACGATAGAGATGAGCACGAGTGTTTGAAATGGCTAAACTCTCAACCGAGTCGAAGTGTTGTGTTTCTGTCTTTTGGAAGCATGGGATTGTTTACAGCGAAACAGTTGAAAGAAATGGCGGTCAGGTTAGAAAATAGTGGTCAAAGGTTCTTGTGGGTGGTAAGAAATCCACCGCCGGATAATGAGAAAGATCCAAACTTGGACGAATTAATACCAAAAGGATTCTTCGAAAGGACAAAGGATAAGGGGTTTGTGGTGAAACAGTGGGCTCCACAGGTGGAAGTGCTGAGTCATGAGTCGGTGGGTGGATTCGTGACTCACCCCCCGCCTCCCCCCAAAAGGATGCATGTGGCTCCGCCACTGCTTATTTCCATCTCTAATAAAAGACTAAAACTCAACAACCTCATTGTATTTTAGTCAAATTTGATCATTTATATTACTGTAACTAATCTATTATACGCACAACTACGTCAAGCTCGATGAAAAGTTCCGCAACCTAATTTTCCATCTCTAGATCTGATCCTTGATCTTTGTACGTTTAAAAAATCGAATTTTAGTCCGGATCTTGGTTAACTCAATTGGATCGTTAAGTCCAGTCTGGGTTTGACAATCTTGCTACAACCACATGAATAACTGTACAGCACAAAAGAATATTTAAAGCCGTGCGAGCCAGTACAATCATTCGCGCCATCACATTAGCCTTTCATTAACTTCAAATTTCATTTTGGAATATTACCTAAAAGTAATTAACTAGGAAACCAACCATATACCATTGCCATGTTTTATATCTCTATAAGAGGGTGGTTGTCTGGTGTTGCATTAACCAAACTCGTTGAGTCGTGGAAGCGGCAATAAGTTGAATTTGACCTTGTTCATGCCGTGGATTGTTTTGTAACAGGCCTTGCCTTGATTCTGTTTTTGCCTTTTGGTTCTTAATGAAACCCCCTTTTTACCCCCAAAAAAAAAAAAAATCTAGATTCATTGAATGTTGCCTTCCACTACAATTACAATTACATTACTAGCAATATTTTTGAACCATCATAACTTTGAGTAGTGTTTGTTTGGGGTGATAACAGGGTGGATGGAAAAAAAAAAAGAAAATGAATAGTGAGTGTGTTTGGTTGGAAGGTGAATGGAGGAGAAAATTGATGAGATCTGGAAGTTTTCTTCCCAGCACACAAAAATTCAATCCTCCCATTTCGGGAGGAAAATTGAAATGAAAATGCTTGCTCGTGCTTTGGACAAAACTATCCCATCTAGCGTTCAAATATTATGAATTTTTCTATCCTTATCTCTTTGGTCTTTGCTTTTGTCTTTTTCTATTTCTAAGTTCATTCGTTTCTTTTTTTCTTTTGATCTTTTCTTTGTTTTTTTTTTTTTCCCTTTCTTTTATATTTATCTTTCTTTGGTATTTTTTTTTATATCTTTTCTATTCTTACGTACGTGCTTTTTCTTTTTCTTTTTTCTCAATACTTAGTTGGATTTTTTTTTTTTTTAAAAAAAATTCTGGTTTTTTGGCTTTTAAAAAAATGTGGAAGTACAATCCATAATATGTACTTTTTTTAATTTTAAAAATGAGTTTTTTTTTTTGTTTTATTTAATAAAGACATAATTATAAATTTATACAAATTTTATTTTTCATCATTTCATTTTTCATTTCAATCAAATAAAAGAATTTTCTATTATTTTACTTTTTCATCTTTCAAATCAAACATATACAGAAGAAAACTAATTTTTTTTTTTTTTACTCCCATTTCTCTACCCCTCTAACCAAACGGAACTTATCGTGGGCTTAATCAGCAGTAACAAGTTACATTCTTGCTCTGGTGTGTAGTGCAAGTCCCACCATTGCTTGGTCAGTCACATTCACACACCACACACAAGTAGGATTTAAATAGGTGGGGGACAATGACTACACGCACGAGCCTTCCTTTATTGCAAACTGTTTTTGTTTTGGTAAGCATTTATTGCAAACTGTTAATTCTTATTGCACACTGTGTTGTACTTTTCCTTTATTACAAACCGTTAATGTTTATTACACACAGTCTCAGACTTTCCTTTATTACAAACCATCCAAACCACCTAACCATCTAAGCGACATAAATCGTACCACTTCATAATATTATAAATATCATTCCCTTGGTGGTTTCATGACTTTCATCTCCTTGTAACCCAAGTTTGATACATGATATGTGTAAATGGTTCCGAGGTGGTACCCTTAAGTTTTTTCTTTTTTGATAAACACCCTTAATTAAGTTACATATGCTTCAATAGGATTATCTTCTTCTGTAGGTTTTTTTTTTGGGGCAATTTCCTTCCTGAATTGTAACCAATAGTTACTGGTTTTTGAGAATTAGCTACAAAAGCTATTGGAATTTCTCTCCTGGGTTCTATTCTTACCAGAGAATCTTGTGATTGCTTTATGTAGGTGTGAACTATTCAATACAAATCTTGACCAATACGTAAGGAGCATTGCATAGAACAATCCCCATCTGCACCATACCTGGGTGCAGCTGGAGAAGGTTTCTCTTCATATAGATGCTCTTCTACTTCATTTTCGGCCTACATGCTCAGCCTGGCCCCAAGGATTCTCAATTATTTATCGGATGTTTGTGCCAACTTTTATCTAGATTGTCACTATGGAAGCTGTTGGGGTTTGGACTATTTCTATGAATCATTTTGACATAGATACCCTTTAATTGTGGTACAAATTTCTTTCATTGCTTTTAGGATGTGTTGTGTCGTACGTGTTTGTTATGCAGGAATTCATGATGAGAATTGATAATTTCTGAGAATTCATAAAAAAAATGGTTTTTATTTATTTAATTATTCTCGATAATTACAAATTTACAATACCTATCAACAATTCAAAAATACCTATCAACAATTTAAAATTTCAATTTCAATGAAACACTTGAATTTTAACTCCCACGTTGTAGTTAATAAATGTCAATTCTCACTTATATTTATTCAGATTTTAGAGTTCTTAATATGACACTTGGAATAAGTTTTTCATTGCATTTTTTCCCTAAACTAATTACATAGTTATCGAGTTATTTTTTTAATGAAGTTTATTTTTTACTCAATAAGATGTTTATCAATGTTTACTATAATCTATATCTATAACAATTTTTTTTTTAATACAAGATAAAATTTCTATTCTATCCTAATCTAAGTGTATATGTGTATGAAATTTCCTTCTGAAAACTTGAACCACGACCCTTGTGTTAGGATGTGTGCTCTTAAATTCTATTGTATGATACTATGTATAACATTATGTATGACTTAATGTTATAATTAATAAAGTTGTTTTATTATTATTTAAAATAATGGTAACATGAATATTTGGGTATTATCATGTAGTCCATGAGATGCATAGTATATGATTTATGTGAAAAATCACAGAAGATATAAATTACAAGTTCTTTGTAAACTCAGAATTATAGTTCGTAGTCGGTGATGAAATTGGGCATTTCATTTGCAAAGACTATAACATATCAACTAAGATAATTTGTCTTGATCATGGAAGTGGAGACTTCTAGTTAGTATGTTGATATATTTTAAGAATTAAGACATATTGAACTGGACCGCTGTGAGATTTATTATTCTCTTAACGACTATCAAATGAATAATAAATCCCACGACTTCTATTTATATGAACTCTTAATCCTGAGAGGATAATGGACTTGATCATAAAATGTAAGTTACTTTGATATATCAGGAGTGAGATCTAAAATCATGATCAAAACATCAGTATATTGGGTAGTCACATTTAGTGTTGATGGAACATATATTTTTAAGATAGAATTCATAATCTCTTAACGGAGATATAAAATATTCACTTGAGATAAATTTAATGGGTTTGGTTATTCAGAATGTTAAGTCTAACCATTTTAGTAAGGAGATACTAAAGTATATATTTATGAAATTGGATTTCATAAATATATGATGAATAACTTAAAATATTAAACCAGGTACTCAATAATTAAGATGTAGTAATTTTCAAAGTGGCAGTTTACATTCATGACTTTTGTAAGGTCCAAGTTTTCCTTATGGTCCTAAGTCCATATCACCAATGGCACAGGCCCATTATGAATCTTGGCCCAAAACAATGAATTGTTATAGAGATGGGAACAAACAACAGAGAAACATACTGGTCCCGAGGATTCCTATCACTCCTTATAATTCCTTTCTCCACGCTTTTTTTTTCCCTCTGATGTTCCGCCCCTCCTTTTTCCTTTTTTCCTCCTATTTATATCCTTTGTTCCTCTCATCTCCACCCTCCATCTCGTTCCTCCTCTCTCCCCTGTGGCGCCACCTGTTCCCTTATTTGCAGAAGATAATGATAGTAAAAATATCTAGAGATCCTTCCCACTGTTCAGGTCACTTCCTCATTAATACTGAGAGTCAGGCTGTCGCGTCCTTATTTATTGCGGTCAGGAGATATTATCTTCAGCATTCAATGCTTACTGCTATCCACGGGTGACTATGATGACTGTTCACAGTTCCTCGGTCCTCGGCTCCCTACCTAAGCAGGATTTTTCTTCTATTGTTTAATGTTCCTCGGTCCTCGGGTTCCCACAATAGCCCCTTAAAACTTGTACGATTGATTCCAGATCAAAGGATAAGTTTTAACTCATTTAAGTCGACTGGGTCGTGCCCGTCAGCTTCCCACGTGGGGGGTGTCTTTTCGAATACTAAAGCACGTTCCTGACGCTTCGGTATCCGTAATTTGCCATTTATGGTGTCAGGCGGCTTCATGTCTACCCACGTTTAACGGTGTGATGGAAAATTTACGGTGCTGATTTATTTTTACTGGGCGGGAAAGTTCGCGCGCACCCCCCCCCTTTTTTTTTACCACTATATATACATGACCTTGGGCTAACGGAGGCTCATTTTTGCATTCTGAAGAAAAGACCTCCCGAGGAGCGAATTGAGAGTTTTCAAGAGGTGTGTTAGTTTTTTTCACTAGCTTGCCCTTGTCGCTCATTTTATTGCTATTAACTTTTATTTCTCATACGATTCGATGGGTAGATATGCTAAGCTAGTCGATACCGACGAGGCCAAGGCCAAATTTAAAGCCCAATATAGGATCCCCGATGATGTTGACATCAAACATTGCGAGGAGGGAGAGTGGTTAATATCATCCCGTCCCCCCGGGTCAGTAATAATCCCGATGATTGCTTTCATCGAGGGTGGGATGGAAATTCCTATGGGTAGAGTAACCCGAGATTTCTTACTAAACTTTAGGTTGACCCCCTATCAATGCTCTAGCAACGTCCTTAGGATTTTAGGATGTGTAGATGCTTTAAACCGAAAAATGGGAACCAATTTGACATGGCACGACGTCAATTGGATATATAGATGCCAAAAGGGGGAAAAAACCAAACTCTACATGAAATGTAGGGTCCCTTCAGTTAGGTTAATTTCCTATTTACCCGATTCAAGCAAGGGCATGGATGAAGACTTTTTCATCGTGTCCGGGAATTGGCACGACGGGTTGCACTGCCCTACTAGAGAGGGAGAGCCAGGTAGTACTCCCGACAGTGCAGAAGTTAACTCGTTAGGCTTTTTCTTTCTTCTTCTTTTTTTTTTTTTTTTTTTTTTTTTTTTTTTTATTGGCTTTCTCACTGACCAAGTTTACTCTTCATGACAGACGAACATCACATCGCACCCGCCAAACACCTAGTGAACTTTGAGGACTTGAACCGCATTCTCCGGTCGGAAATTTTTCTTCACACGGACGGACAGTTGAGGGCCGCTCACGTGATCCTCGGCTACAAGCCATCCAAAAAGTGCTTCCAAAGTCCGAAGAACGTAATTAGGGCTAGAGATCTTCGTCTGGCAAAGATAGACGTTGCCGTGCCAGGATTCTTGCTAGACGCTCCTCCCCCATCTGGTGTACAAGTCGCCCAGCTCTCGGCATCCCAAACTGCTCAACTCGTCCATCCTAGGGCGTCTACTGTTGCTACCGAGGAGATAGTTAGGGAGGACTCACCTTCACCTCGGCAGGTCACGGTACACGACAAGGATTTCGAGGTTTTCTACTGACCCGACGCCCCCAGTACCTCTGCGCCGTCATCTTCAGGCACAATGGGTTATCAGGAAAAAGAACCAGACTTGCTCGCCCTTCTACAATCCCATGCCGGGGGTTCAACCCAAGCGATCACTGTTCCTCCTCGGCCCATCACACCCGCAATCTCTCAATCAGTACATACCGATGGTGCCGAGAAGAAGAGAAAAAAGGGGCAAGGCAGCAAACACACCACCGAGCCCGAGGAAGGGGAAGTGACCGAACCTCCCGCCAAGGAGGCCCGATCGAGCAAGGGCCATTCCAAAAAATCAACCCATGCGGGGACGTCCAAGGACATAGGTGCCGATCAATCAAAAAGACCTTCTGTCTGGCGTCCCACTTTCGCCTTGAGTTCGGGTAGCCCAGTCCTCGACGACGCCAACCTCAGAGACCCGCAGAAAGGGAGCTCAAGGTTGGTTGCCGAATGTTTGGAGAAGGCTTTATGCCTTCCCGAGGATATGGCGGAGTTGCGATCTCTTCGGAAGAGGGAGGTTTTTTTATCATTGAAGCAAGACTTGGCAAAGGTATCACACCCTTCCTTCCTTAAACGTTTCCTTGTTATACAATTGCCATTTGCTTATTCATTTCTAACTCGTGCTCATTACAGGCCGTCCAAGCGTCCTTCATGGCTGAAGAGTGGGTCGATCATTACCTGGATTTGACCCGAAAAGCCGAACATAACACCGAGGTCGCTGTCAAGGCTCAATCCGAGGCCGAGCAGAAGCTGAAGGACGTCATGGGTAAGCTGACCGAGGCAGAGAAAGCACATAAAAATGCTGAATCTGCCCTCGAAGGCTTTGAAAAACAAGCCACCGTGGCTCTAGAAGCGCAGAAGAACGCTCAAAACCGTCTCGCGTTAACGGTTGTTGAGCTCAAGCAAGTGCAAACAAAGTTGGAGACTATGGAGCAAGAGAAGGCCGAGGCAGAACAGGCTGCTTATGACGCTGGAATGAACAAAGCCGCAGAGAGCCTTACAGCCCAACTTCGGGGCGTTGCCCGAACTTTTTGTTCGGAGGTTTGGGGGTATGCTTTAGACGCAGCGGGAGTTCCTGCTGATTCGGGGCTTCGTGACCCGAACAGCGTGCTCTATCCCCCTGCATTGCAACTAGAGCCTCCTCCCCCCATGCCTCCGGTGGACCCTAGCCCCATTCATTCTCCTCCATCGTTGTCTTCAGAACAAAACATTCAGCCTGCTTCTCCAACAGACAAAAAGAAAGATCAAGCCCCTCCGCCCCAGTCCATCGTGATTGCCGTGGAGGACGAGGAAGAGGAGGCCGAGGTCGCCCTGACGAAGAGGAAGAAAAAAGACAGGCTGAAAGAGAAGGAAACAAGGGAACACAGCGGCCAATAGTTCACCGTTTGAAGGGCTTGTCCCAAGCATTTTTAGAATTCTGTACTAGGGCAGGCGTTTTGTTTTGTGTTGTTTTTTTTTTTTTTTATTATTTTTTTTGTTTCGAAGGAGAAGCCACAGATCGGCACTGGTTGTACTTCATGAACTTAAAAACTTAATTTTAACAATATTTCCGTTTACACATAGTTGTTATTCGTTTTATACTCTTAACTATCCTTGAATATCACTATCTTATCTTTTGTTACAGCCCCTACCCAGTTTGCGTATATTTCTTTCTGAGTTTACGTTATTGCTTAAATAACATGCAATGTTGATGCTCATAATGTTGATGACTCATATCATCTTTCAAAATCTGATTTCACCATTACTTTTGAACTTAAAATGGTGTTTGCTCCAATTTTAACATATTACTTAGACCATTCCGTGGTCGCTTTAATTTCCTTTAGACTTGAAGCCTGAAAAGTCAAGTAGGTTTTTGATTGGGCTTCAAGACCTGTCATTCCCCGTTGGGTTGTTAACTTCGCCCTAGGCTTGTGATCCGATGAGCCAAGCAAGTCTTAGGCTTAGCTTAACACTCAAATAATTTCGCCACGATGTCAATTTTCCCTAGGCTTGTGACCCGAGGATCCGGGCAAAACCTAGGTTCAGTTTAACGTTCAAATAATTCTGCCACGATGTTAATTTTCCCTAGGCTTGTGACCCGAGGAGCCGGGCGAGACCTAGGTTCAGTTTAACACTCAAACAATTCGGCCATGATGTTAATTTTCCCTAGGCTTGTGACCCGAGGAGTCAGGCAAGACCTAGGTTCAGTTTAACACTCAAGTAAATTTGCCACGATGTTAATTTTCCCTAGGCTTGTGACCCGAGGAGTCAGGCAAGACCTAGGTTCAGTTTAACACTCAAACAATTCGGCCATGATGTTAATTTTCCCTAGGCTTGTGACCTGAGGAGTCAGGCAAGACCTAGGTTCAGTTTAACACTCAAACAATTCTGCCACGATGTTAATTTTCCCTAGGCTTGTGATCCGAGGGGCCAGGCAAGACCTAGGTTCAGTTTAACACTCAAATAAATTTGCTACCCATTGCACAAACACGAACAAAAAGTAAACCATAGGCATCTTTTTGACAAAAACAGTCCATTTACTAGTAGTAATAACGCCGTAAGTTATTTACATTCCATGGACGAGGTACTACTTTCTCATCTAGATCTTCTAGGCGGTAAGCTCCGATGCCGGCAACTGACGTAATCCTGTATGGCCCTTCCCAATTCGGCCCGAGCTTTCCCCATGCTGGGTTTTTTGCTGTCCCAACAACCTTTTTTAATACCAGGTCCCCGGGCACAAATGGTCTTGGCTTCACCCCCTTATCATATGTTTGTTTAAGCTTCTGCTGATACTTAGCCAGCCTCACACTGGCTATTTCTCTCCTTTCTTGGATGGTGTCCAGACTGTCCCGCAATAAAACGTTATTCGGTTCCTCGCCGTAACGTTCTGACCTTAACGTTGGCAGGACGGACTCCAGGGGGATGATTGCCTCCATTCCATAAGTCATCGAAAAAGGGGTCTCCCCCGTTGATCTCCGAGGTGTAGTGCGATAAGTCCACAACACATGATGCAACTCTTCCACCCATCTGCCTTTGGCATCGTCCAGTCTTTTCTTTATTCCTGCCAGGATGACCTTGTTAGTAGCCTCTGCTTGGCCGTTCCCCTGCGGGTACGCTGGCGTCGAATACCCGTTCCTGATACCCATTGTCCCGCAATATCTTCGGAAGGCTTTGCTGTCAAACTGAAGTCCGTTATCCGAGATCAACGTGTGTGGGATGCCAAACCTAGTCACTATGTTCTTCCACACAAACTTTTTTGCGTCCACGTCTCTAATATTAGCCAGTGGCTCTGCCTCCACCCACTTGGTAAAATAATCCGTCCCGACGAGTAGCCATCTTTGGTTCCCAGTCGCCCGAGGAAAAGGCCCCACGATATCCAAGCCCCATTGTGCAAAAGGCCATGGGCTGGAAAGGGGGTTCAAGACCCCACCTGGTTGATGCATGTTCGGGGCGTATCGCTGGCATTGGTCACATTTTTTCGCGTAGTCCTGGGAGGTTTTCTGCATATTCGGCCACCAGTATCCCTGGGTCAATGCCCGATGAGCTAAGGACCTTCCTCCCGTATGGCTCCCACACACGCCCTCATGTAATTCTTCCAAAATTGACTCAACGGCCTCCGAATGCACACAAAGAAGGTATGGTCCCGAGTACGAGCGTTTATACAGCTTCTGTTCCTCGGACAGCCAGTACCGAGGGGTAGCCCGTCGTACCTTTTCTGCCTCTCCTTTATCTTCGGGCAGTGTCCCTTGCTTTATGTAAGTCACAATGGGATCCATCCAACTTGGTCCTATGTGAATATGCTGAACTCCCACAGCCGGAGTGGCAGCTAGGCTGGAGGTCATCATATCTTCCACCAAAACTACCCGAGGAAGCTTGGACCCTGAAGAGGTGGCCAACATGGCCAGAGAATCGGCGTGGGAATTCTGCCCTCGAGGGATTTGCTTGACCGAAACAGTTTTAAACAAGCACAACGTAGCCTTCACCTTCTCAAGATATTTCTGCATTCTTTCATCCCGTGCTTCAAAATCCCCATTGATGTGCCCGACGATCAACCGGGAGTCACAAAAGAACCTTACCACCTCGGCTCCTAAGTGTTTGGCTAGTTGGGCGCCGGCTAAGATGGCCTCGTACTCGGCCTCATTATTAGTCGCTACAAACCCTATCCTTAATGACCTTTCAATGACTAATTTCTCAGGGGTAATCATCACAATACCTACGCCGGCACCCTTCCGATTGGATGCTCCATCGGTATAGACTTCCCATGGGGGAATTGGTTTGGATTCTGCTGCCGCAACTGTTAAGACCGCCCTCCCTGGCAATAGGCCCGTATCCGTAAATTCGGCCACGAAGTCGGCAAGGACTTGGCCCTTGATAGCGGTGCGAGGCATATATTTAACATCATACGCCCCTAATCTTGTTCCCCATTTGGCTACCCGACCCGTGTAGTCCGACTTTCTCATAAGAGCTTGCAGCGGAAGCTGAGTGAGGACAATCACGGTATGAGCTTGAAAATAATGGGGGAGTTTTCTTGTAGCGTGTACAACCGCTAAAATTGCTTTCTCCAAAGGCAAGTAGTGCAACTCTGCTGGCTGCAAGGATTTACTAATATAATACACTGGTTTTTGAGTTCCATCCGCGTTGCGCACCAAGACTAAGCTGACGGCGTACTCCGTGACCGCCAAGTAGGCATACAACACTTCCCCCTTCTCGGGTCGCGACAATATTGGTGGGCTAGCAAGGTACTGCTTCAAATCGGCGAAGGCACGAACACAGTCATCCGTCCATTTAAAGTCTTTCCACTTGTGCAAGAGTTGATAAAATGGCCTGCACCTATCCGCGGATCTAGAGATGAACCTATTTAGTGCCGCCGCCATCCCGGTCAATTTCTGGACCTCCTTGGGATTCCGTGGTGGGTGCAAGCTCATAATAGCCTTAATCTGATCGGGGTTAACTTCAATCCCCCTATGCGTAATCATATACCCGAGGAACTTTCCAGAGCTGACGCCAAAAGAACATTTAGAGGCATTCAGGCGTAGCTGATGCTTTCTCAACGCCGCGAAAGTTTCCCTCAAATCGTCCAAGTGGTCCTCTATCCTTTTGCTCTTTATAACCATGTCGTCGATATAGGCCTCCATATTTCGTCCCATCTGCCCTTCAAACATTCGAGTCACCATCCTTTGGTAAGTAGATCCTGCATTTTTAAGACCGAAAGGCATTACCCGATAGTGATAGTTACCGCCGGGAGTCCGGAAGGCTGTCTTTTCTTGGTCGGCCACTGACATAGGAATTTGATGATATCCTTGGAACGCATCCAGGAAACTCATTCGCGGGTGCCCCACGGTTGCATCGACTAGCTGATCAATCCTAGGAATGGGGAAAGGGTCCTTTGGGCATACCTTGTTCAAATCAGTAAAATCCACGCATACTCGCCACTTGCCGTTTTTCTTTTTCACCACCACCGTATTAGCGAGCCACTCTGGATAGAAAATTTCTTGAATGGCACCTGCCGATTTTAATTGGTTTACCTCTTCCTTCACTGCCTCGGCATGCTCACAAGACATCCACCGAGGGGGTTGTTTTCGGGGGATGGCTCTGGGATCAACATTTAGACGATGGCAAATGAAGTCTGGATCAATTCCTGGAACTTCGTAGGTTGTCCAAGCGAAGATGTCTATATTGGTTTTTAAGAACTCCATTAGCTCGGATTTCTCAGCATCGGGTAACCGGGATCCCACGCGGAAATATTTTCCTTCCTCTCCTATCATGATCTCTTGAAGGTCCTCGGTAGAATCCTTATCTCCGTAGGGATTTTCTAGCCCGCCGATATTCTTTGATTGCTACAAGGCCTGCTGAGCCATCTCTTCCTCGGCACTTCCTGATGTCCTCATAATTGCTGCCATGAGGCATTGCCTTGCTACTAACTGATTACCTAGCAATACTCCTACCCGTCCACCCGTGGGATACTTGATCCTTACGTGCAAGGTAGATGATACCGCACCCATAGCGTGAAGCCAAGGTCTAGCCAGTATTGCGGTGTAGGGCGAGTAGGTCCTGACCACTATGAAATTTACCTGTACCTCCTTGTTTCCTACACGAACAGGTAGGCTAATCGTTCCTTGCGGGATTACAGTTTTGCCATCGAAGCCAACTAGCGGAGAGTCGTATGTCTTGAGATCCTCGGCTTTCAATCCTAGGCCCTTAAACAAGTCGGGGTACATAATCTCAGCCCCACTCCCCTCATCCACCAAGACTCGCTTGACGTCAAATCCCCCAATTCTGACAGTAACTACCAAGGCGTCTTCATGTGGCTGAATAGTTCCCTCTTTATCTTCTTCGGAGAATCCCAATGTGGGAATGGGGGTCAATTTCATCTTTTTAATGACGTGGTTATCCAAATACTCGGCGCCGCCACCCACACTACTCTGCACGGACATGACTCGGGAAGGGGGTGCGCATTCTCCCATTGGCTTAGACAAGATCACATTAATCGTTCCCAACGCTGGCTGAGCAATGTTATCTGTTCGGATCCCACCATTGCGCTGTGCCTGTCTTCCTGGTTGTACTAAAAAATGATTGATCTTTCCCGATCTAGCCAACTGATTCAAATGATCACGTAATGTCCTGCATTGTTCTGTGGTATGCCCTTTATCCTGGTGGTAATGACAATGGAGGTTCTGGTTTCGCTCGGACGGGTCTCCGTTCATCCTATTCGGCCAACGGAAATAAGGTTCATCCCGTATTTTCTCCAATATCTGATGCACCGGCTCTTTGAATAAGGCGTTAACCATGGGAGCCCTAGACGCTGGTGGGTGTCCCACAAAATCTCTCCTGGGTTGATTGCCCTGGTAACCCCCACCCCTCGAATCCTTCTTCTCGGGGAACTGTCTTGCCTTACTCTTACTTCGCATCTGATCTTCCTCTACCCGTTTATACTTATCAATGCGATCCATGAGTTGGCGCATATTCACCGCCGTTTTCATCACCAGAGATTTTCTTAAGCCATGATCGGTCGGGAGTCCCACCTTGAAGGTCCTCACTGCAACATCTTCCACGTCCCCATCAATCTCATTGTACGTCTCCCAGTATCTATCTGAATATGTTTTGAGAGTCTCGCCTTCTCTCATGGCCATTGACAGCAAAGCATCTAAGGGCCTCGGCACCCTGCTACATGTCATAAACCGTGCGCCAAACGCTTTTGTTAATTCCTCAAAAGACCCTAATGACCCCTTTTCTAATGCGTCAAACCACCTCATGGCCACCGGTCCCAAACTAGACGGAAAGACTTTGCACATCAGCGCCTCATTGCGCGAATGAACCGCCATCTTTTGGTTAAAGTGGCTTACGTGTTCCACGGGGTCTGTCCTTCCATTATAGATGGCGAACGTGGGCTGTGAAAACCAGCGGGACAACTTTGCCCTGTTTATCCACTTTGCGAATGGAGATTTGGAGATCTGCCTCAAGGCTTTACTCATAGCATCATTCCCCGTACCTTGGTATGACCATCTCCCGGGACGCTTGCTCCCCTTACCCTTAACCCGGCCAGATGCGCTGGTGTTAGGGGACGACCTGTATGTGGAGGATTCAGACCCTCGGCCATCACTTTCCTCCTCGTCAGCCTCAGAACTATCAATGGATAGTGAGGGGGAGCTTGGCCTGGTCTTACGCTTCCGTTTCAACTTTCTCCGTAAACGTTCTATCTCTAACTGCATTCTCTGCATTTCATCATCACGAGAGGCTCGGTCCCCGGTGGATGACAGGCTCTTACGTGCTTGTTTTCCAGGGTGTGATTCCACTACCACACTTGGCGTACCATTCCTCTGGTGATTTTCATTCTGCGAGCCTAATGACTCCTCCCTATCTTGATTTGCACTCACCATTTGTCCTCCAGACAGCACGCTCTACTTTGTTATCCCCACAGACGGCGCCAATTGTAAGGTCCAAGTTTTCCTTATGGTCCTAAGTCCATATCACCAATGGCACAGGCCCATTATGAATCTTGGCCAAAAACAATGAATTGTTATAGAGATGGGAACAAACAACAGAGAAACATACTGGTCCCGAGGATTCCTATCACTCCTTATAATTCCTTTCTCCACGCTTTTTTTTCCCTCTGATGTTCCGCCCCTCCTTTTTCCTTTTTTCCTCCTATTTATATCCTTTGTTCCTCTCATCTCCACCCTCCATCTCGTTCCTCCTCTCTCCCCTGTGGCGCCACCTGTTCCCTTATTTGCAGAAGATAATGATAGTAAAAATATCTAGAGATCCTTCCCACTGTTCAAGTCACTTCCTCATTAATACTGAGAGTCAGGCTGTCGCGTCCTTATTTATTGCGGTCAGGAGATATTATCTTCAGCATTCAATGCTTACTGCTATCCACGGGTGACTATGATGACTGTTCACAGTTCCTCGGTCCTCGGCTCCCTACCTAAGCAGGATTTTTCTTCTATTGTTTAATGTTCCTCGGTCCTCGGGTTCCCACAACTTTATATTATTACGAATATTTTATGAAGATGTTGCATGTATAATAAAGTATTGGAATATAATTTATAAATAAGGTCTAGAGTGCAATTATATTTATATAGTGGTATTTAATATAATTAATGGTAATTTTAGATTTGGCAAGAGTTGACAAAAAAGTCTAGGGCCCATTGGAGCTAGTATCTTATTGGTCCCTTTTGGTCCTACTCCAAGCCACACACTAAAACCCAATTGGAAAGACCCAATAGGTCATCCCAATTAGATAATTAGTTAAATATAAAGGGAAAAACATACAAAATTTTATATACGATACATTATTGTGAAATTATGTGTATGTGCGAATGAAGTCACTCAATTATTCTCCCTTGAAAACTGATTAAGAGACTACACTTCTTGGGCATAAAAAGGAATTGGAGTGAAGATTAAAAGTGTTCCCAAGCACTTCTAATATTTTGTTTTGAATTTCACCACACCAAGGTACGCTATCTTGTTTTTAATTTCTGAAATTCATATAGTGCATGTTATCAATTATAAATAAAGTAGATTTGTGTTTGTTACTTTCACTGTGTGTTTTGTATGAGATACAAAACTAGATTTCCCAACACTTTGCTCTTTACACCCTACAAGCATTTATATTTGTGGAGTGACCATAGCACCAAGGGTATGCGATGGTTATAACTATTAGTTTAGAGAGAAATGTGAAAAAATAATCTAAGCGTCATTAATGATTCTCATAAATCCAAGGTCACAATAATTAAATATAAGTGTTAAATAATTAATTCATTAGGGACTAAATTAGCCTAAAAATTATCAATATCCTTTTCTGTTTGTCTAAAAGAAAATATCTTCTCTTTAGTTTACAATTTTTGAAATGTGTACGTACGTGGTTGCTTGTTATTCTTACATAAATCATTTTTTTTTTTGCATCAATTATAATCAGTCGTATAAAACAGTGGTGCATTTTTTTTCTAACATTTATCATTTTTGTTTGAATTGATGTCCGGCAAATGGCTGATGCCGACTTCGTATCTGACGTTACAAACACAATCAAGGACTAATTTTTTTGGTGGAAAATATGCGTGCACAACTTTTTGTCGCGCAACCCCACAACTTTTGACGCAAACGACGCTCATTCGTTATTAAAACTTGGGTTGGGTTAACAGACACTGTAGAGTGTTAGGTACAAAATTTTTTACTTATTTTTAACACAATTTTTGTCTTTTTATTAATTTAGATCAATTTTTCAATTTTGTAGTACTTATTGAGATTTTTTTTGACTTTTTCAGACAATTTTTTTTTGTCTTTTCTGCACTTAACCAGCGCTGCTGGTTATGATTCTCCTTAAAACTTTTGTTTAGTCACAACTCACAATCATGTGCAGTTGGCCCTGTCCAATTAGGTACGTTGTAATTATCGTTGAAGAGAACCTTAAATCGCTCTCAATGAGTAATATTGTAACACTGCCTACCACTTTGGTCAATGAACAAATAAAGCATGTAATTACCGTTTGGAAAGAGCTTAAGTAGTTTGAGTACTGATTCTTCGACGAATGGTAAATAATGTAAAGAAAATTGTAGAGTTCCAACCATATGTGTGTGTGGTGTCTTAATTGCTTTTCTTTTGTTTCTTTTGCACAGCCACAACCATGTGAAATAATCAAAGTATCAACATCAACATGTGTAGCTCTAGTTTTGGAGCTAGTATCCTATGCGTCAGACGCACGAGACCAACCTTTTACAAGCAGGTGAACCCTACACATGCCTATGAGAGATAAGTCTTACGCGCTTGACACATAAAAGATTTTTCCCCAGTTTTGTTCTTTCTTTGCAAGTTTTTTTGTCTTTTTCTTTTTCGAGCCACTAATATATATATATATATAGGGTTGGGTTCAAGTTACACCTGGTGTAACTCTAAGCAATGTTACACCACTCAATATTTTTTAATTGGATGAGAATATTAACAAATCCACCGTTAGATTACATTATCTTCATATATTTTTCATGCTTGCAAAATTTCAATGTGATCAAAAATTAATAACCATGTCATCAATCAATTGTTAAAATTCAAATTTTTATAGTTTAAAATAATGCATAAAAAATGAGTTTATAGATCAAATAGTAAACAGTTTCCGATGGATATAAAAATTCGCATGCATATTAAGAACATATAGAACATGTAATTTAACGGTTGGATTTTCAAAATATTAATTCAATAACAAGTTATTGAGTGGTGTAACATTCCCTAGAGTTACACCAGGTGTAACTTGAACTCAACTTTTATATATATATATATATATATATATATATATATAATAACAAAGGAAAATACTATGATGGGTAAAAAGAATAATAAATTAATAATTAATATATTATATTATATTATATATAATGTTATTTTATTAATTTCAGTTATTAATAGTTAATATTTTCTTCTTCTTTAATGGGTACAAAGAAATTATATTTTACATATTATATACTAAGGACATAATAGAAAATTTATATAAATTACATTTTTTATTTTCTTACTTATCTCTACAACCAAACAGAAAATTTTTTCATCCCTTCACTTTTCTATCTCTCCAACCAAACACATATCAAGAGAAAACTAAATCTTTTATATCATCTCAATTTTTTATCTTTTACAATTTTTTATCCTTCTCCTTTTCTATCTTCTCAATCAAACAAAACCTAATAATATATGTAATGTTAGGTAGTTTACTTATTATCGTCGCACGTACTATGAAATTGATTAGTCCACATGCGATCAAAAAAAAAAAAAAAAAATTCAAGCATGAACTTTGTTGATTATTCTAATCCAGCTGCCTGTCTTGGAATCTTTGATCCAGACCTTTGGTAATATGAGTACCACTTTATAAGATAAACCTTCCCCCACAAGCGTACAAGACAAGACTCTGATGCCTTGAAGTCGCGGTTCCAATAATTTAGAGCCTGTTTGAATAACAGTTTTTACTATTTAATTAACACAACAACACGTATTTTTACCGTACTTAAATAATGTTACTCGCCGTTAATTTTCCCCTACTCAATCAGATAGGCCTCAAAGATCACCGATCTTTCTTTTAAATTATTAGACACACTGTCACTCACGCGCGCACACACAATACTCAAACAGCCATGGAAGCAATAGTTCTGTATCCAATACCAGCCATAGGCCACTTGATTTCCATGGTAGAGCTAGGCAAACTAATACTCACACGCAACACCCCTCACTCACCATTCACATACTCATCGCCCCTGCACCTTATAACGCTGGTTCCACAGCTCCATACATAGCCTCTGTCTCTTCCACCACTCCTTCCATCACTTTTCACAATCTCCCCAGTGTTACTCTCCCTCCCACCACTTCTCCTCACCATGAAACTCTCATTTTTGAGCTCATTCGCCTCAACAATCCCAATGTCCACCAATCTCTCCTATCTATCTCCAAAACCCAAAACGTCAAAGCTCTCATCATGGACTTCTTTTGCTCGTATTCTCTCTCTGTTGCTTCCAATCTCAACATCCCTGGCTATTTCTTTTTCACTTCAGGCGCTGCTTCTCTCAACTGTTTCCTATACCACCCCATCATTCACAAAAACACCACCACAAGTTTGAAAGACCTTAACACCCTCCTTATCGTTCCTGGAGTAACCCCAATACCATCTTCAGATATGCCAAAACCATTTCTTGACCGTAACGATAAGGCCTATGAGTTCTTTTTAGACTGCACAATCACCATGGCTAAGTCTGCAGGAATAATTGCCAACACCTTTGAATCATTGGAACCAAAAGCTATTCAAGCACTATCAGAGGGGCTATGCGTACCAGACAGTCCAACCCCACCTATTTTCTGCATTGGACCATTGATAGCAAAAAACAACGAAAGAAGTGGGACTCAAAATGAAGGTGAAGCCGTGCCCGAGTGTTTGTCCTGGCTTGACACACAACCGAGTCAAAGTGTTGTGTTTTTATGCTTTGGAAGCTTGGGTTCGTTCTCTATAGAACAACTAAAGGAGATAGCTTTAGGATTGGAAAAGAGTGACCAAAGGTTCTTATGGGTGTTACGAAATCCACCGACTGAGACACATAGCTTGGCTGTGTCAGCTCAACCTGACCCAGATTTAGATTCTTTGCTTCCAGAAGGTTTTTTGGACCGCACCAAAGAGAGAGGCTTGGTAGTGAAGTCATGGGCACCACAATTGGCGGTGTTGAATCACGGCTCGGTGGGTGGGTTTGTGACTCATTGTGGGTGGAACTCAGTGTTGGAAGCTGTGTGTGCGGCCGTACCAATGGTGGCGTGGCCTCTTTACGCTGAGCAAAGGTTCAACAGGGTGGTGTTGGTGGAAGATTTGAAGATTGCTTTGTCGATGGACGAGTCAGAGGATGGGTTTGTGAGTGCAACAGAGGTGGAGAAGCGAGTTAGAGAGTTGATGGACTCGGATAGTTGTAACTCGATAAGGGAACGAACACTTGCTATGAAAGATGGAGCTAAGGCTGCACTGAGTGAGGGCGGGTCATCTCGTGTTGCATTGACCATACTCGTTGAGTCGTGGAAGTGACAGACAGTGAGTTCAAATCCAACCTCGTTCATGCCGTTGCACTTGATCTAGCCTTTTACCACGTTTAATAAAAGAACAAAGAAAAAAGCACGTCATTTTTTATCTTCTTTCTATTTCTTCCTTGTGGAATGGTCATGGTTTGTTTATATATATAATAAAAAAAAAAGAATATTGTCTTTTACAAGAATTAGGCCCACACATAAATAGCAATATATACTACCATGATTAAAGGGGGGGTGATTAGTAAGTTGTTTAAACAATAGTTTTTAATATTTAAACATTATAATATTTTTTAATTCATACGTATTTTCACAACACTTAAATAATAATACTTGAAATCTCTAACAAAAAAGAATCTGATTAACGTTTTTATTTTTTACTAAGACATATTAGCCTAATGTAATAGATCCAAGCCTGGTCCTACTTGTACTAGTAGTCTAGAGTTTAGTCGTCTATATATACTCATGTTAGAGTTCATTGTAACACAGGTTATTGTATTATACTCTTACACAATAAAGATGTAACCCTTAAGGAATTCATCCGTAGATATAGGCCGACAAGACTAAACCACGTAAACCTCGAGTTCTCGAATTCCATACTAGATTATGGCACACGTGCCGCTCTATCGGCCTCATCGCCCTCCGATCTGCACAACCCGAGAAGCGCGACAGCCGAAATCAAGAACACGAGATTTACGTGGTTCAGTCTTGTTGGCCTACATCCACGGATGAATCCCTTAAGGGTTACATCTTTATTATGTAAGAGTGTAGTACAATAACCTGTATTACAATGAACCGTAATATGAGTATATATAGGCGACTAAATCCTAAACTACTAGTACAAGTAAGACTGAGCTTGGACCTATTACATTGGGTTAATATGTCTAATATATTTCTAAAAACACCCACTTTTTTATTTATTATTATTATTATTATTATTATTATTATTATTATTTACGTTTGAATTTTGAGTGCCTGTCACTTGCAACGTCAAAATATTTGTTATTAAACTCTATTTTATTCAAGTTATGTTAATGGTGCCTTAAGAATAATTATTAATAAATCATACTAAAAGAATTTTAATATCACTTTTATAAGAAATATAAAAAAAAAAATTTAATTACTTTATCATTTTTTCATAAAATTTTTCTAAAAATAATTCCCAAGACAATGCACACCATTCGTTAACATTTCATTTTTTTTTAATTATATTTTCATTGACAAATGGGTTGAGCTTAGCCATGACAAGTATGGGTTTAAACGTGGTTGAGAGAAGAGCTTGTTAAATCCAAAATCAAGCCATAAGATTGCACAGGTTATCTATGTTTGTGGTGTATATTTTTTCAGCCAATAATTTTAGAATGAACTTTCCCCTATTTCCATCTCTAATAAAAGACTAAAACTGAGCAACATCATCATATTTTAGAAAAATTTAATCATTTTTGTCACTTTAACTAATCTATTATTCACACATAACCAGTGGAGACTCTAGGAATTTTTTCCAGGATATTCTTCAACAAGCATAAATTACACAATCTAATAAAAAGAAAATCATATATATTGACAACAACAACAATAAAAAAACATGCAAATACATAAAATTTACAATTGTCTTCTACAAGTTTTTATATTTTGAAATCGTTACATGATAGCCTTATTATCAATGCTACAAGTTACATCTTTTTCAATATACACAACCAAGCAATAAAATTATTAATTATTAATTACTGTTGTTTATTTGTTTCATTAATTTGTTTGTCTTTTATAAACTATAATATGTTATATTGTTTTTTTATTAATTATAAAATTATTAATTGTTGTTTAGTTTAACATAATTTAATTTGTTTGTCTTTTATAATGTATTGGTTAATTATACTGCTTTAATTATTGTTGTTTAGCCTAACAATAAACTATATTGCTTTAATAGTTTAATTTTTTTGTAATTAATTATACTGCTTTAATTTGTTATATTGTCTAGGCCCATGTGCACATTACACTAAAAGCACTAAAAGAGCCACTAATGTGCGCATTATTTACACATCCAATGTGTAGCATAGTAATTAAAGCACTTAAACTGTGTAATGTGCACTTGTGTAGCCCGGCCCCATGTGCCCATCGACCCTCACCCCACTCAACACACAAGCCTGCCTCATGATGCCTACAGCCAATCAGAAAATTTCACAATCACACATTACACTAAAAGACAATTAATATCTCACCAACACCAATACACTACACACGCCAACACCAAACGGATAAGATAAACTGATAAAGCCAAATTCAATTTTCATAGAGTCAAAAACAGACAAAATTTAATAAAGCTAAAGACTAAAGTTCGGCCAATCAAAAGAGAGAGAGAATTACTAAGTTAGTCTTATTAAAGAATAAAGAGAGAGAGAGAGAGAGAGAGAGAGAGAGAGAGAGAGAGAGAGAGAGAGAGAGAGAGAGAGAGAGTCATTTCATAATTTTCATTTTAGACTTTTCAATTCAGATAGAGAGAGTCAAAGAGAGAGTGAGAGACTGAGAAAGAGTCAAAGAGAAAAAGAGAAAAACTAAGAGAAGTTAGCTTAGAAAAAAATGAAATACCTTGAGGGAGGGTTGGAGGGAGCACCGGAGTAGCCGAGCAGCAAGTTGGGAGGCCTAAACTGGGCACAAGCGGACAAGTCGGCGAGCGATCTGCCGATCTGGCAATCTTAGTCCTTTGATGAGCGTCAACGACGCGGAGGGGCAACTGCCGACTGGGTGAGCGACAACGATGATCCAATCTCCGTCCGTCTGTTGGCTTGGATGAGCCTTAACAAGCGGCGTTGCTCTGTGACCTCTATCTATCTTTAGGTCAGCTTAGTGATTTTTTTTTTTTTTTGATAAAGCCTTTGGGTTTGTCTTTCTTTTTTGAGGCGCTGCTCTTTTCTTTTTCTTTTTTCTTTTTTTTTTTTTTTTTTTTTTTGGTGAGAATCTATGGTTTTTCTGTAATTTGTTGGGCACTTGGGCTTGCCGTGTGGGCTTGGCTTTGTACAATTTTTTTTTTTTTTTTTTAATTTGAGGGTGTTCCTAATTTTGTGATTGAGGGTGTTCCTAATACAGAGCAAATATAAAAAAAAAAAAAAATTTATTATTATATATAATTTTTTTTCCAGGTCAGGGTGTTCCTGGGAACACCCTGAGCTATACGTGGCGTCACCACTGCACACAACTACATCAGGCCCAACCAAAAGCTCTGCAACTTGCAGATCTTCCATCTCTAGCTCTAATCCATGATCTTCGACCTGCTGTTGTAACCCACCACCACCACCATCAATGAACAGATCATCTCAAACCTAGGATGTTGTTGAAAGCCATAGCCCACTACGTTCTTTTTCTGTTCTGTGGATGAAAGAGAGAGAACAAATAAAAAAAATGATTTTAGTCTAGTTTGGCGATGAACAATCCTTAATAATTCAGGCGAGGTACTGTTCAAAAGCTACATTTTCTTGTTATTGTGTGGAGCCTGATGTGGATCATTTGGCAAAATTAGAAGCAAAAGTAATCCAGAAAATATTAGCCTTCATTAATAAAAAAAAAATAAAAAAAAAATTATGCAATAAAAAAACAAAAATAATTAATTCATAACTAATAACAAAAAATTCAAAAGATTAATCTAATTACATAAAGTTTGAACATGTAGAATTCTCCTATATTGGCCTAGATGAACTTGTATTATGATCTGAGGAAGACCAGCTTAGATTAGTAATAAAAGTGACGCTGTTCTAAGGAAAAACACCTATACATGAAGTCGAAGGAGCATTTGGGGAGGTACAATAGACCTCTAAACCCACAGTCACACATCTTCCAAGTTCCAACCATGCACATATGATTGTTTGAATCCCAGACCTCTCTGACCTTAAATGGTGGAAAGATGGAGCTAAGGCTGCACTAAGTGAGGGAGGGTCATCTCATGTTGCATTAACCAAACTTGTTGAGTCGTGGAAGCGGCAATGAGTTGAATCTGTGCGGAACTTAATTTAGCTAGCCTTTTTACTACCTGTAATTAAAGAACAAAAAATCACATCATTTTATTGTTTTCTTATTGGTAAAGCTTATTGGGAGAATGATAAAATAATAAATATTGTTGACAGATTTTTATATTTCCCATAAATATGATATTAAATCTTTTTTAATTATGATTTATTAACAATTGTCCTTAGAGTATCCATTAACATAATTCAAACTTAATTATTATATGTAGTGAATGCACACAAGTGTCAATTAACACTGATTTTTAGTGTTATTAAAGACTTGTATAGATACACCAAAGTGTGTAATAAACTTTACTCTTTTTCTTTTTCTTGTTTTTGGAGTGGTGCACAAAAGATTATTTAAAGCCGTGGGAGCCAATACAATCATTCGCGCCATCACATTAATGTTTCATTAACTTCAAATTTCATTTTGGAATGTTACGTAAAAGTAATTAATTAAATAGGAAACCAATCATATCCCATTGGCAAGTTTTATATCTCTAGTTTCTAACGCATTAAATGTTGTGCAATTTAGAGATTTCTAGAGGGAGCTATGATCATCTATTTCAAACTGATTCGGGTAAAATCAAAATGTACTCGGAAAACAAAGGATATTGAATTCTCTTCTAGCTTGGCAGTGACTCCCACACTTACCTCCCCCTCTCACTCTCTATCTAACTATTGTTTTCTTTAATTCTCACATCCAAACCCTTTTTGAACAAAACCTCCATAGTGACCGTGGTCAAACCAAGATGAATATAAAATATATTGTGAAAAAAATGTGCTTAGACTTATAAATTAACCAATTTTTGAAATGGTAAAAATAATTAAACATGGTATATTGGACTATATTGGATCTGGTGATATATAAATTGGAACTCTCGAGAGTGAGACAAAAGATTTTTAAATCATGGTAAACAGTCAACCCATCATAGCTACAAGGGTTTTTTTTTTTTTTTTTTTTTTTCTTTCTTTTCTTTTTTGGTAAAATACAGGGATTGTTATATATTATTCACTTTTTGTTTTACACTATTCCTTTTTTAATATAAACTATTTACTCTTCATGGGTGATGGACATAAGTCCATCACATTAAATGGGTGCAGCAACTTTAGAGAATTTTGCCCCCTTTGTAATTGCTTCATTAATTCACTTTCCGCCTATATATATGAGCCTTCACTTCCATTGTAATGTACTGAGGAAATTAGAGAGACACTGAGAGTAAAAGAGAGATATATGTATATCAGTTTCAGAAATAATATGTTGTGGTGGATGACTACTAGACAAGAAGCAATTTAGATATAATATCCTCCTCATATTTTATTCTCTTGCCTATATATATATTTCCTCTATTTCATAACACGTTATCAACACGATGCTCTAGCCAAATTCAGAGGAGTTATCATCATTTTGCCTCTTGAAAAAGGTTATTCCTATGACTCCCTTCTTACATTCAATTTATATTAATATATGGCATAAGTTTACGTCTATTACATCTAGACTAAAATTGCATTACTAAATTAATATTTTGCCATGTTATAATTGCTTATTTATTGTGGTTATTAATATTATCTCTATTATATATAAATTATGTCAAACTTAAAAAACATGAGTTTGCTACCCTTGACATTTCGGTCAAGAATTATCTATTATGGATCCTTGATGTTGAGATCCATTTAGAGGCAATGGCTTTTGCAGAGACCATTAAAGATGGCAATGAAGAATCCCCACAAAATTGGGCAAAGGTAATGATTTTCATCCGCCATCATCTACATGATGAATTAAAAACTGAGTACCTCACAGAAAGAGATTCCCTAACCCTATGGAAAAAACTAAAGGAGAGATATGAGAACCACAAACTAAAGGAGAGATGTAAGTGAGTATAATTTAGCACTACTTAAGATTACCTCATAATTAAAATTGCGTGGTGAAAAGGTCACTGAGAAAGTCATGTTAGACAAAATATTTACTACATTTCATGTCTCGAATATGCTCCTACAACAGCAATATTGAGAGCATAAGTTCGAAAAATATGCAGAACTTATATCATGTCTTGTAGTGGTTGAACAAAATAATGAGCTTTTATTGAGAAATCACTAGTCTCGCACAACGGACTCCACACCATTCCCTGAAGTGAATGGAATATTATTTGAAAGAAATGGAGGAAATAGAGGTCGTGGGTGTGGACGTGGTAAAAAATCCAAAACAGGGGGAGACGTGCTCATAATCCTTCAAAGGGGTAAAACACACCTTATAACAAAAAGTTGGAGCAAAATGAGATAAAACAACATGGAAATGCAGGGATATACAATACAAATCTCAAAAGGGCCAAGAAAACAAATGCTATAGCTGTGGTATAAAAGGTCATTGGTCACGTACATGTCATACGCCTAAGCATTGGTCGACTTGTACCAAGCCTCCTTGAAAGAGAAAGGAAAAGGAGTTAAAGTGAACCTTGATGAACTTGGTGATCCAGAAGATTACCTTCATGCCTCAGGTGGATTAAATATTACTCATCTTGAAGCTTCTGACTTCCTTGGGGAATATAAATAGAGAAGCTTAGAATCTGATTGGTGATCAAAATAATCATACATATTAAGTATTTCCTCTTATTGTATCATTACATTATGAATGTAAATTATGTTTGTGTTTAAGTTAATGAAGTTCAATTTCAATTTCAAATATATGATCTCGCTGATTAATCAGTCTAGGAAAAACCTATGATTTAGGAAATCACATCTATTATCCTGACACACCCATTCATCGTTCATGTGGGTGGCTTATTAGTCATCCACCCACTATAGTAAGGGGGCAAAATTTGGAAGCATTATCCTAAGGAATCCTTTGCTTTAGATCTAAGGGATTTTGTCCCATAAATGGTAAGCTTTCAACTGCAAAAGCTTTCCCACTTCCCTCTATATATAGATTTGCATACATCCATCGTAAAAACACAAAAAAAAAAAAAATAAATAAATAAATAAATAAAAATATAGAGAGAAGATAGAGATATAGATTTGGTATTAGCAATCTGATTTTCCTATTTTTCCTTTGTATTCTCCTTATGATCTTTTTATATCTCTACATGTTTATTGTGCAATATCATTACTCTACTTTGTATTATGATTATCATTAATGAATTTAAAGTTGCTTCATTATGTGTTTATTTTCTTTTAGAGTATTAAAATTCAAAGTATATGTTTTGCATACTTGAAGAGACATGGATCTTACTCATGGCTTCAATTCCAAGATGATTAAGGAAGATTTTTGTCTAGCAGACATTGTAACAATGCACACAATACTTAAAGATAAGAAGTATTTAGCAGACATTGTAACAATGCACACAATACTTAAAGATAAGAAGTATTTTCAAAACCTAACTTTAATCAAAGCTAAGGTCAATACCATATTTGGTTCATCAAACATAATTGAAGACTCTAGAAGAGCAAATTTCATGTTGCCTAAGGGGCACAAAATTTTGTATTGATGATACTTTGTATTCTTCTAAATCTAGAAGAAATTTACTTAGCTCTGAGGATATATGAAGTAATGGTTATCATATTGAAACCAATAATGAAGGCAGTGAAAAATATTTTTATATTACTTCAATAGTTATGAGCCAAACGCTCATACTAGAAAAACTGTTTGTTTTCTCTATGAGATTATATTATACTACATTAAAATCGATTGAAACAAATGTTGCAGTGCACCAGAAGTGTTCTAATCCAAGGATCTTTATACTTTGGCATAATCATCTTAGACATCTGGAATCAACAATGATGTGTAGAATCATTAAAAACTCCCATGGACACCCTTTAATGAATAAGAAGATTCTTTCACCAGATGACTATTCATGTAGTACCTGTTTTCAAGGAAAATTAATTATCAAACCGTCACCATAAAAAATTGGTATAGAATCTCCATCTTTCTTAGAAAGAATTCAAGGAGATATTTGTGGACCTATACATCCACCTTGTGGACCATTTAGATATTTTATAGTGTTAATATATGCATCAACAAAATGGTCATATATTTGTCTACTTTCTACTAGCAATGCTGCATTTTGCTAGAATTTTTGCTCAAATCATTAGGTTACAGGCATGATTTCCTAATCATCCAATTAAGAAAATTTTCTTAGATAATGCAGGTGAATTTACATCTAAACCATTCAATGGCTAATGCATGTCAATTGGAATTGATGTTGAACACCCTGCTGCACATACACACACTCAAAATGGTTTAGCTAAATCATTGATTAAAAGACTTCAAATGATTGCTCGTCCTTTGCATATGAAAACAAAATTACCTGTTTTTGCTTGAGGACATGCCATATTACATGCTGCATTATTAGCTCGTATTAGACCAATTGCTTACCATAAACACTTTCCAATGCAACTTGTTTGTGGTATTTGGTTTCTCACTTTTGAATCTTTGGTTGTGATGTATATGTTCCCATTACAGCTCCACAATGCATCAAAACAGGTCCTCAGTGTAGACTTGGAATTTAAGTTTGTTTTGATTCTCCATCTATTATTAGATATCTTGACCCTTCAATTGGTGATGTTTTTAAGGCATGTTTTGATGATTGTCATTTTGATGAAACAGTTTTCCCAACATTAGGGGGGAGAAAAGTTGTTGCCAGAAGCAAAACGAGAGATAATTTGGAATGCTTTGACATTATCTCATCTCGATCACAAATCAGTGTGAACTTGAAGTTCAGAGAATTATTCATTTACAAAGTATTGCAAACCAATTACTAGATGTATTCACTGATAGTAAGAAAATTGTGAAATCTCAAATTCCAGCTGCTAATACCCCAACAAGGATTGAAGTTCCTGTAGGACAATCCATTAATACAATAACAAATGAGTTTAAACCATGCCTAAAGTGTGGAAGACCTATTAAGTCTAAAGATAAAATCCCAAGAAAGAGAAAAATGCAAGAAAATCAAGTCGTTGCTCTTGAAGAAGCTATATCCATGAAACAGGCAATGAAAATAAGTAATCTATCCAAAATTCATAATTCTCCTAAAAATAAACTGTCTGAAAATGACCCTCCTGAAAAGGAATCACTTGAAGGGTTATCCCCCCAAAGAGGATCAGGTACTTGAAAATAATGAGATCTCAATAAATTATGTGAGTACAGGAGATATATGGGATAGAAATAAATTTGTTGTTAACAACGTATTTTCATTCAAAGTTTTCATTGACATTACCAGAAGTAATGATCTTGAATTGGAACCACAATCCGTCAAAGAATGCCGACGTAAAAATGATTGGCAAATGTGGTTAGAGGCAATTCAGGCAAAATTAAATTCACTTGAAAAACGTGAAGTATTTGGACCTGCTGAATTAAATGGGTATTTGTACAAAAGCATAATGAGAAAAATGAAATTATGAGATACAAAGCATGACTTGTGGCACAAGGTTTCTCACAGAGGCCTAGTATTGATTATAAGGAAACATATGCTCTTGTAATTGATGCAATTACATTCGGATTTTTGATTAGCTTGGTGGAAATAGAAAATTAAGACATGCGTTTAATGGATGTGGTCATAGAATATCTATACGAATCATTAGATAATGATATATACATGGAAATCCTAGAAGGATATTAAATGCTTGAAGCATATGACTCCACATCCCAAAGCATGTAATCTATCAAGCTACAAAGGTCCTTATTTGGATTAAAGCAACTTGAATAGATGTGGTACAATCGCCTCAGCGAATACTTATTAAAAAAAGGATTTGTGAATAATCCAATTTGTCCATGCGTTTTTATTAAAAACTCATAATCCAGATTTGTTATTGTTGTGGTATACGTTGATGATTTAAATCTTGTTAAGACTCTAGAAGAGCTCACAAAAACTGCAAATTATTAAAGAATGAGTTCGAGATGAAAGATCTCGGCAAGACAAAATTTTTCTTTGAACTGCAAATTGAACATTTTTCAAATGAAATTTTTGTTCATCAATCAACATACACAGAAAAGGCCCTAACACAATTCCTAATGAATAAAGCTCACCCTTTGAATAGTCCAATGGTGGGTAGATCATTAGGTGTCAAAAAGGACCATTTTCGTCCTTGAGAAAATGATAAATAAATTCTTGGTCCCCAAATACTATATCTTAGTGCAATTGGTGCTCTAATGTATTTTGCAAGTTGCACACGGCCTGACATAGCCTTCTCAATAAATTGGCTAGCAAGATATAGTTGATAGGCCAAAAACGTATTGACCCATTGTGATGGATTAATTAATTAATTAGCCAAGTGTAATTAATTAATCAATTTAACATACAAACGTGTGGTTACACAAACAAATCACCAATAACTAAAGTGTAGCGGAAAAATAAATTGACACAGCGATTTGTTTACAAATGGGAAAAAACCTCTAAAGCGAAAACCCTACCGGGTGATTTTAAGGTCACCACTCCCGATAATTCACTATTATCACAACAAGCAGTTACAAGTAAAGGAATCCTAATACCTTATACCAATTTACAGTTGAACTCTTACCCCAATACCCAATTAGACTTGTTCTATAGTGATAATTTCTCCTTTTAATGCACAGCTCCCAGTACGTGACTAACCAGATACACAGATCCCAGTACGCGACTTCAATCACCAACTTGAGAAAGATGTTAGCTGCAAAGTATTTCAATTCATGCTCACAATGAAAAAGATGTTTGGTTACAAAACCATATGGTGCAAAGACACAACAGCTTCTTCACAAAGAGATGAACTAGGACAAACTTTGTCTCTAGTCACAAATTGCTTAAGCAGACTTTGCTCAATGCTTGTGTAAATTGTTCTTACTTTGACAGCCTTTAAAATAATCCTTTTATATGTCCAGGATTATGAGAACAGTAGACACAAAGACATATCCACGGATTGGAATCAAAACAGAACTGAAAATCTGTTTTTCTTAAACCTCGATAGATAGAGGTATCGAGGTGCTGTAGAGCTACGGGGCTAAAAATAGCTTCTTAAAACTCGATAGATGCAACTGTTGAGCCCGTTGTCGAGCTTTAATGATGAGCACTTCTCATCTTATTTCTTTGACAGACTTGTATAGTTTTAACACTTGATCTTAAAAAAAGGTTTCTTGAAGTATTAAAAACATCCTAAATCTACCCAAATACAAACAAAGTACATTTTGTCAAAGGATTAGCCAATTACATAAAAGAATGACATATGTTCTAAGCAAGTGAATCATATATGTCCTAACAATAGTTGTACACCAACTCAAAGACATTGGAATGGAATCAAGATTGTATTATGCTACCTTCATGGTACGACTAACTTGGGATTGTTTTATCCAAAATGGTCAAATCCACAGTTGATTGGATATACAAATGCAGGTTATCTTTCTGATCCACATAAAGGCCAATCACAAACAGGTTATTTGTTCACTTGTGGCAATGCTACCATTTCATGGAGATCTATCAAGCAAACGTTATTTGCTATGTCCTCTAATCACTTAGAGATTATTACAATCCATGAAGCAAGTCGTGAGTGCATTTGGCTAATATCAGTAATTCCACACATTCGAGAAAAATGTGGCTTATCATCAATCAAAGAAAGGCCCACAATCTTATATGAAAACAATTCTGCTTGTATTGCTTAGATCAAGGGAGGATATATCAAAGGTGATCGAACCAAGTATATTTCACCAAAATTCTTTTATGCTCATGAGCTCTAAAAGAACAATGAAATTGATGTTAAGCAGATTCGGTCAAGTGACAATTTGGTAGATTTATTCACTAAGTCATTACTAGCGGCAACATTTAAGAAGATAGTACATAACATTGGCATGCATTGGCTTAAAGATTTTTGAAGATATATGTACTTATAAGGGGGAGAAAATGATCTGTGCTTATTGTACTATTTTTCCTTCACTTAGGTTTTTCCCGGTGGGTTTTCCTTTGCAAGCTTCTAATGAGGCAATCTAAAGGCACTTAAAAACTCATTAGAATACTATACTCTTTTTCCTTCGCCACTGGTTTTTTTCCTGCTGGGTTTTTCCTTGGCAAGGTTTTAACGAGGCAGATACTTAGCGAGTGGTCATCCAAGGGGAGTGTTATATACTATTTACTTTTTGTTTTACATTATTCCCTTTTTAATATAAACTATTTACTCTTTACAGGTGATGGATGTAAGTCCATCACATTAAATTGGTGCAGCAAATTTAGGGGATCTTGCCCCCTTTGTAGTTGCTTCATCAGTTCATCTTCAGTCTCTATATATATTAGCCTTCGCTCCCATCAAGGGTGGAGGGAGGGGGGGTAGGTGCCCGTTCTAAACTTTCAATTTTTTTCACTAATAATATTATAATGAACTAAAATGCCTTATTTGCCCCCTACACAAAAGACAAAAAACATTTTCTCAATTCATGGTGCCTTTTCTCAATAGACTTCTACTCCTACTTCAATTATAATATATAAAACCAATGGGCCCCACTTAGTGATGATTAAAAAAAAATCTCTACATTGAATAGGAGTCTGAACACAGTAGCTTGATGGACTTTTGAAAACAAAAACCTACTACAACTATAATATAAAACCATGGGTCCCACTTGGGAATGATTAAAAAAAATAAAAAATAACAACCTTGATACACCTACATGAAATAGGAATCTGCACCAGCATAGAACTCTTTAAAAAAAAAAAGTGTATGTATAATGTAAACAAAGCATGCCTCCCATCAAAAAGAAAAAAAGAAAAAAAAAAAAAATTCTTTTGATATCCTGTTTGGACCTCAAGGTTTCTGTGGAGTTCCTAAAAGCATTCAAGCTTGGTTTTTATGTCACACATTCAAATATTCACAAGTATGCATACTCTTAATACTTTTGTTTTGATTTATTTATTTATTTATTTTTTTGAAGAATCAAATTATATGTTTAAATTGTTTGTATTTAGATGGATCTCTTGATTTGAATATTCTTAACCATAAATTTATAATTCAAATTATATGTTTAAACTATTTGTATTTATAATGATCTCTTAATTTGATTATTCTTAACCATAAATTGGTAATTATTTTTCTTTATTTTAATGATATGGCATATATATTTGTATTTAATTGAGATTATGGAGAATCTTGATTATAATAATGAGTTCGAATCAAATCCTAAATGAACTCGTATCGAAGTGGATGTTGCAAATCTTCCCACGGATCTTGGTTTAAGAATGACAATTTCTAACTATCATCCTAATGAAAGTGATCAAATTAGAAAGCATTATCTATAAAATAAACCTTGTCAACCTGTTGACTATTATTTTCCACAAAGTCAATTTGGCAAAACAAAGTGTCAATTTAGTCCATTGTGGTTCAAAGAATATCCTAGTTGCTTGAATATAGCATTATGAAACATGTTGCATATTGTCTATATTGTTATCTTTTTCAACCTAATACTGGTGATCAAGGAGGGGAGACTCATTTGTTATTGAAGAATTCAAAAATTGGGAAAAAAAAAAGGGAGAAATTATAAAATCACGTTGAGGATCACAACAACGTACATAATATAGCTCAAAGAAAATATGAAACTTTGTTAAACCAGAGACAAAGTATTCAAATAGTTATAAACAAGTAATCGGATGTTGAGAAAAGGGAATATCAAACTTGTACGGGCATCACCTTTTCCAAACCCTTCGGCCCAGAGGCCTACGTACTGGACCGGCCTAACGCGCACTAAGCATCCGCAATCCAGGGACGAAACCACCCACGTATGCTTGGTAGTAATAGATCACGTCTCTCCAGGTGAACGTCCCTGGGTCCTAGTCCACGTTTATATGCACGGCATATCTGGGTATCGCCAAGCATTAGGCCTACAGACCGTGCAGGTTCTGAGGCCATTATCGTCCTACTCCCACCACCTAACCTCCAACTACGATTGTCGGTACTGGACCTCCCACCCGTCGCTTTGGGAACGCTACTGCTGAGAAACAAGCATAGCAGTGGAACCAAGTTCCAATGCCATCGTTGTCTCTTTTTCACTCATAATTAAGCATCCACTTAAATGTAATTGTATTGGACCTCCCCATCCACTGAACTAGAAAGTGGTTGTAGCAAACCCACAAGCTGTAACTATAAATAAGGAAGGGGGATCAATGGAAGGGGGCTAGAAAAATTGGAGAGAAAAGCAGGAAGAAGAAGGAAGGCTAGGGCATTTGGGCTGCCGAGCATAGAGTCACCCCACTGTAGGAAATACCAAAAACCCACAATACAAATAGATTGTGAGCCCAAGCATCTTTCAGGCCCAGTTGCTATATTTGGGTGCGCACAATTGGCGCCATCTGTGGGAATCTCCTGCGAAACGGTGGTTTTTTGCGAGGCACCTTGGGAGAATGTCAGGGAGTAGACTGGGAAGCTATGCTGAGAGTGGCTCTGGCAAGTCATCGTGAGGGTCAGCGTGGCGAGAAAGAAGACAGAAGAGACACGAAGACTAGCAGCAAAATGAGGCAGAGGAGTCCGGGCTTGGAGAAGGATCGTTCCAGACACTTCAGGCGGTATCTGACGCCTTGGGGCGTAGCTGCCGCGAAAGAGAGAACCAAGAGCTCAGACAGAAGGATAGGGAGCTCGAGCGTCTATATGTGTTGGTAAGAGATTTGGAATTAAAAGCAAAGGTTAGACGTCAAAGAAGGGATCACGGAGAATGTAGACAAAGATCTGTCAGTGTAGAGACCCGCTATGCAGCAAGATCCCAGCAGTCCGGTTCTCATCGGCATCGAGACCATTCACGGGAATATGCGAATTGTGATTTAACCACTCTGAACGAAGGGCGACCTCGAAATGTGGCCATGGACGCCATGAGCCGGGTGCTTCGTCGAGCTGCCCGATCTTCGTTTTCGAGGGACATCGAGAACACCCATATACCGAGCAGATTCACACGCCCACCGTTCAATTCTTACACGGGAAAGACAGACCTAGTGGAACACATAAGCCACTACGTCTAGATGATGTCTTTGCACGCCCATAATGACGCGTTGATGTGTAAGGTCTTCCCTTCGAGCCTCGGTCCCACAGCCCTAAGGTGGTTCAACGGGTTAAAGAATGGATCGATTCACAACTTCTCAGAATTGATACAGGAGTTTGGTGTACGGTTCATGACCTGCAGCCGGGTTCCTCAGCCCGTGGATGCACTATTGTCAATGAAAATGGGGGCCAGGGAGACTTTTCGTACCTACGCTAGCCGGTACTAGGAGCTGTATAACGAGATCGACGGAGGCAACAAGAAGATCGCGGCAAGTACCTTCCACATGGGATTGCCCGACGGATCGAGACTAAAGGAATCCTTGACGAGGAAGCCCCCTGAGGATATGAGGCAACTGATGAGGCGTATCGAGGAATATAAGCGGTTGGGGGACGACCGGTTACAGAGCAAGGGAAAGGCTCCAGTAATAAATTACCCTTGAAACAGTGGCTTCCAACGCAGACCACGGAGGGATCTGAGGATTCAGGAGCTCAGCCTAGGAACAGGAAGGGTGAATGTAGCCTTCAAGGAGCCGGTCCACAGGATCATCGATCGGATAAAAAATGAACCATATTTCAGATGGCCGAATAGGATGGTGGGTGACCCAACAAGAAGAAACCAGAATCTGTATTGTACGTACCACAAGGATAAAGGCCACACTACCGAGCAATGTAGGGTGCTGAAGGACCACCTGGAGCAGTTGGTGAATGCCGGGCACCTTAAAGAATTCGTAGTTACTAGAAACTACGATGCCGAGAAGAATGACTGTACATGCGAGAATCCCCTACCGCCTCCTTTGGGAATAATAGAGGTCATCCATGCAGTTCTGAAGGAGTCCTCGATAAAGAAGGCCCTATCTGTGACAACGGCAGAAGGCAGCACGGGCGAATGTCCTAAAAAGAAGCTAAGGGGCACCAACTAGCCCATTGCTTTCCACGACGATGACTTGAAGGGCACCATCCAGCCACACAGCGATGCCTTGGTGGTCACGACCTGTATAAGAGGGTTTGTGGTAAAAAGAATTATGATAGACCAGGGGAGTGGGGCAGACGTGATGTACCCTGACCTGTACAGGGGGCTCAGACTGAGGAAAGAGGATTTATCCAGGTATGACGCATCACTAATGGGGTTCGATGGCCACGTGGTGGTCTCGTAAGGGCAAATTTCACTTCCCGTTAGCATGGAAGGAAATGAGGTGACTGTAATGTTCATAGTGGTCGCATCTTACTCGCCGTACACGGCAATCCTCGGAAGGCCATGGATTCACGACATGGGGGCTGTGCCTTCCAAACTTCACGTGAAGGTCAGGTTCCGCACAAGAGACAGAATTGCGGTAATAAGAGGCAGCCAGCAAGCGGCCAGGCAGTGCCTAGTGGCTGCCGCGAACAGAGGGATGGGCAGATAGAGCTTGTCCAAGAGAATGCCTTATAGCAATTACAATGACCCCAAGTGGAAGCGGGGGTTAAATGTGCCGAGGACATGCTGAGGGTGAGGATCCTGCCAGACGATGATAGGCATTTTTAGATAGGGGCAGGCTTAAGGGGCGAAGACAGGGTGGAGCTATTGCTTTTTCTCGTGCAGAATATGGATGTGTTCGCTTGGAGTCCATATGAAGTGCCGAGGGTTGACCCCAAGTTTATAGTTCACAAGCTCAACGTGGATCCTTTATACCCTCCTAGAAAGTAGAAACCGAGAAGATCGGTGAAAGAGCATACCAAGGCCGTGAGGCAAGAAGTGGGGAAATTGAAGGAAGCGGGGATATAAAGGAAATCTTCTTCCCTGAATGGCTTGCCAATACTGTGGTGGTGAGAAAGAAGAACGGAAAGTGGAGGGTTTGCGTCGATTTCATCTATTTAAACTGAGCATGCCCAAAGGATTCATTTCCTATGCCGAGAATTGATCAGTTGGTTGATGCTACGTACGGACACCTTAAATTGAGTTTTCTAGACGCCTTCCAAGGTTACCACCAGATTGCTTTGTCTACCGAGGATCAGGAAAAAATTGCGTTTATAACACCCGATGCCAATTACCATTATACGGTAATGCCGTTCGGACTAAAGAATACAGGGGCCACTTACCAACGGATGATGACGAGGATGTTCAGGGATAAGATTGGGCGAACGGTCGAGGTGTACATTGATGACATGGTGATAAAAAGCAAACAGGAAGGACAACATGTCAGCGACCTGAAAGAAGTATTTAAGACACTCCGGCGACACTGTTTTTGCCTTAACGCCGACAAGTGCACTTTTGGTGTGGGCTCTGGCAAATTCCTAGAATATTTAGTCTCAAAGCGGGGTATCGAGGTCAATCCGAAGCAAATAGAAGCCGTGAGGTGCCTCAGACCACCAAGCAATCCGAAAGAGGTCCAGAAGTTAATTGGCATGTTGGTTGCCCTCAACCGGTTTATATCCAAGTTCGCTGATCGGTGTCGCCCTTTTTACCTGCTTTTAAAGAAGTGGAAGGGTTTCTAGTGGGACGAGGAGTGCGACAAAGCTTTTTATGACCTAAAAGAATATCTTGGGCGAGCCCTAACACTGACGGCACCAAAACCTGGGGAGGACCTTTACATGTACCTTTCGGTATCCAGGCATGCAACCAACGCGGTGCTTTTGAAGGACAATGGTGTGCACTTGCCGATCTACTACATAAGAAAAATATTTGTAGACGCCAAGATGAGGTATTTATCGCTAGAGAAGTTGGTGTTGGCTCTAGTGCATTCCACTCGGAAACTGCCCCACTACTTTCAGGCCTACACCGACTATGTTCTGACTAAATACCCACTTCAATCACTACTGAGAAGATCAGATTTCACCGGGAGGATAGCTAAATGGGGTACCCGCCTAGGCTCTTTTGACATCAAGTACAGGTCGAGGAATTCTGTAAAAGGACAGGTACTTGTAGACTTTATTGCCGAATTCACGTCGAGGAGTCCGGATGTTGTTTGCCTGATAGAGGTTAAGCCCTGGAAGGTATTCGTGGATGGTACGTCCAACACGGCTGGAGCGGGGGCTGGGATTGTCGTCATCACCCCGAACGGTATAAGGTTGGAACAATCATTCAGACTGGGCTTTAGGGCCTTTAATAACGAAGCCGAGTACTAGGCTCTACTAGCCGGGTTAAGAGTCGCCACGGACTTGGGGGCTATGAAGGTGGAGGTATACTCAGATTCTCGGCTCGTTGTGAACCAAGTGCTGGGAAGTTTCGAGGCCAAAGACCCACAGATGGCCAAATACCTGCGGATGGTGAAGCAGGCTTTAAGCCATTTCTCGAACGCGAAGGTAGACCAAATCTTGAGAGGACAGAACCGCCACGTCGACTCCCTAGCTACATTAGCATCCTCGATAGGCGGTGAACTCCCACTACTCGTCAGGAAAGAACTAGTGAAGGAGCCGAGCATCAAGGCAACAACGAAGCTATTGCAAATCACAGCCACCAAGAGATGTTGGATGGATCTGATAATCGAGTTTTTGGCCGAGGGTCGAATTCCGGAGGACGAAAAGGAGGCAGCCAAAGTGCAGCGAAATGCTCCTCGATACTGGCTATCTCCAAGCCAGAAGCTTTATCGAAGGTCTTTCGGGGGACCGTACTTACAATGTTTGCACCCCAATCAAACAGAAGACCTTCTAGCCGAGCTCCATAAGGGCCTATGCGGTAGCCATGTTGGTGGGCGATCATTGGCCCACTAGGCAATGACTCAAGGATTTTGATGGCCGCGAAAGCAGAGAGACGCCCTTGAATATGCACGAAGATGCGAACGGTACCAAAAACACGCATTAATGATCCATCAGCCTACTGGGAACCTAAATCCCGTCAGCAGCCCGTGGCCCTTCGCTCAGTGGGGGTTGGATATAGTTGGGCCTTTTCCCCGAGCATTTGGGAACTGAAGATTTGTATTGGTTGCTGTGGACTATTTCACCAAATGGGTAGAAGCGGAGGCACTAGCGAACATTCGGGATGTAGATGTTAAAAATTTATATGGAAGAACATCATAACAAGGTTTGGGGCACCAGAATCATTTGTGTCGGATAACGGGCTGCAATTCGATAGCAGGACATTCCGTGAATTCTGTAGCAACCTCGGCATCTGAAACTAGTATTCTACCCCGGCATACCCACAAAGCAATGGCCAAGCCGAAGCCACGAATAACGCTATCGTCAATGGACTAAAGAGAAGGCTGGATGGCGCCAAAGGAAGATGGGCTGAGGAGCTACCGAGTGTCCTTTGGGCGTACCGGACAACACCGAGAAGATCCACGGAAGAAGCGCCTTTTTCTTTGGCTTTCGGAGCGGAGGCCATCATCCCAGCTGAGATAATCCTGTGCAGCACCTGGGTAAATCTATTGGAAGAACGCCGTGAAGCTGCAGCGATCCAGTTGGCACAGTACCAGCAGCAGCTCGCCCAGAGGTACAACAAAAGTGTGAGGAAAAGAGAGTTTGTTGCCAGAGATTTGGTTTTACGAAAAGTTGTGGGAAACACTCGAGACCTTAGCGCGGGGAAATTGGCTCCGTCCTGAGAGGGGCCATACCAAGTAACGGCCATCGCTGGCGTAGGAGCGTACTATTTGGAAGATCTGAATGAGAAACCATTGCGCCATCCTTGGAATGTTTGTAATCTTAAAAGGTTTTATCACTAATCGACCGCATTCCAGGAGGTGTAACCTAGAGTTAGTACGTGTCAATATAATGCCTGTCCATATTTTCGCGCGAAACTACATTCTTTTATTTTTGATCGATAAGTGTAACCGGGATCATGAAAAAAAATAACTATTCTCTAAGGACAGAAACCTGACCTCGGTTCGATCCCTATCACCAGGCACGTGGAAACCTTATCACTATTTTCTAAGGACAGAAACCTGACCTCGGTTCGATCCCTATCACCAGGCAGGTGGAAACCTTAACTGCCTACAAAGGACAGAAACCTGACCTCGGTTTGATCTCTATCACCAGGCAGGTGGAAACCTTAACTGCCTACAAAGGATAGAAACCTGACCTTGGTTCGATCACTATCACCGGGCAAGTGGAAACCTTATCATTATTTTCTAAGGATAGAAACTTGACCTCAGTTCGATCCCTATCACTGGGCAGGTGGAAACCTTATCACTATTTTCTAAGGACAGAGGCCTGACCTCGGTTCAATCCCTATCACCGGGCAGGTGGAAGCCTTAACTACCTGCAAAGGACAAAAACATGACCTCTGTCCGATCCCTATCACCGGCCAGGTAGAAACCCTAACTGATTCTCCCAATGATGAAAGTCAGTTCTCAGTTCAGACCGTATCACCAAACAAATGGAAGACTTGAGGCGTTATCACCCAAGCCTGTCCGAGGTACAATTATCTCGTAAAACCTAATTGACCTCTAAAGGAACAAGCCCTCCAGTGACCCAATCATCCCCACTCGTCTAACCCTGCCCAAGGCATAATCGTTTTCTAAGGACCGATCATGATCATACCCTACAATTCCCAAGCATACTCTGGTGCGTAAAAGAATTATGAAAAGAAAAACAAAATGCATGCATCCAAACCACGACAATAAAAATGAAAACCGAACCATCTTCGGCAAATGGGTTCTTGTTAAAAATTAAAACCGGACCATCCAAACAATTACGAATTAAAACTGTCAAAACAGCAGATCAATTGTCTCATCACCACATCCCGGCGATCTAGGCACTTGTTAAAAATAAAATAAAACAAACTAAAGTAAAAACTTTAAAAGGGGGGGGGGGGGCTTCGTCTTCATCACGTTCTCATTCTCTGGGGTCAAAAGGGAGAGTCTGGGCAAGAGGCTGTCCGGTGCCATCTTCGGCCGGCTGAGAAGTGGGGGGAGTCTAGTTCTACGCGCCATCGTCTCCGGCAGGGGCATTGCTTATGGCTTCCAAATCCACCATCTCTACGTGAGAATCAATCGCCCGTACGAGGTCCCTCAAGCTCGGCGTGTCTTCATCGTCGGCGCCGGTTTGGCTCTGTGCTGCCTGCGCAATGATCGGATGTGGAATCTGCTTGGGATCCCACAATAGGGAACCCTCGGCAACTCCTGCAGTGTGAAGGGCGGCCATCCAACCCTCGCCGAAGCCATGCTGCCGAGCTTGTTGGACAATGGGCTTCACCGAGTTTTCGGCCTCCGTGAAGCCCACATTGTACCACTTGTCCTCGCAAGCTTTAAGGGCATATTTCATAGCGGTGATTTGATCAGCCTAAGCGAGATTCAACCTGTTCGCCTTCGCTAGCTTAAGCTTTGTCTCCTCCAGTTTGGTTGTCAGATCCCCCAGCTTGTTCTCCTCCGCCTGTCGCGCCCTTTCGGCATCTACCGCCTTTCTTTCTGCAGCAATGGCAGCCTCTTCCCTCTCCTCAGCCAAAACCTCTGCGGCAGCCCTCAACTCCATTGCCCGCTCAGTAGCCTCGGCCCCCTCCTTCAGCCTGTCGTCCATGATGGAAGATAGTTACGCTGCCTACGAAGCATAACGATAGCAAGGTATTAAAGTTAGGCAAATTCCTACACATCATCAAACAGGATAAAAAGCTAAAAACCTTACTGCGATGGTATGCCACTATAGCCGCCTGGCAAGCGATTTGTCATCCCCATTCGAATAAATGTGGACATCCTTGGGCAGCAGGAGGCCCTGTGCCAGGCTCTGAGCCACCTGTCCTCTATCGCCTTTATCCAATCTCTAGACGCAGATTGTCGTCGGCAATGGTCCCCCACTGAGGGTGAAGGTATGCCTCCAGCTGACCTCATTAGGAGGGGAGGGCGCCACGTCAGCCCCGACCTGGGTAGGTGAAGGGGTAACGACCCGCGACTCTTAGATCGTCACCTCACCCTTAGGTCGGGGCGGGGTTTTCAGCAGCCCATCGCCGGCAAAAGCGACGTTCTTCTCGGCTGCCCTTTTTCTCTTTCGGGCTTCGCCAATGGGCTGAGGGACTTAGCTCGTGCCCACCGGGGGTTGAGGCTGGGTGGACTGGCCGGCATCGGGTATGAACCGGAAAAGGGTCATGGTCCTTTTTCTCACCATATTTTCTCTTTGGGGGAGTGCAACGACTACTGGTTCGGTGGCCCCTTCCTCGGCTATTGGGGGATCGTTCGTCGGCTGTTCGATGGCTTCGTGTCTCCTCCGGTTTTGAGACACGCGCTCGGCAAACTCATCCCTGACTGGTGGAATATCATCTGCAGTTGTGTAACGGGATCCCAGATCTCGGGCCTCTCCTACAGTGAATGTGGGAGGGAGGAATTGCTTGTGTCGGACGTCGATGTACGACAAGAAAGGGCTGTCAACCAAAAGCGCCTGGCCGAAACCCTACCAAGTAATGTACACGGGGCTGACTCCGAGGATCAAGTGGGACGCCCTGAGCTGCCTATCGTCGTGCACAAAAATCTCGGACCGGAGAACAAAGTTTAGATCTCGCGTGTGGATGACTCTTATGTCCGGCAAAAACCTCTTCGACTCTGCAATAAGTCCTAAAAAAAAAACCAACGGTTAGTTAAATGCGCAAACACGGCATGAATCTAAAATGAATAAAAGTCTCGGTACCGACCAACATCGCGAGGCGTAAGCGGGCAATGTAGCTCCCCGGCGAGCCAGTTGCCACGCACTTGGACGAACTCCCCGGCGGAGTTCCTATTTGAATCCGGCTGGTAGGATATCAACTGGACTCGCGTATCCCTAGTCTTTAAATAATAACCCTTCAAAAAATTCCCGCACAATTTGTACATAAAATTAATGTCGTGATGGTTTAAGTGTAGCCCAAACAACTGGTCTAGTCGGCTGACGCAACTAACAACCCTATAAAAATTGGGGGGAAGCTGGTCAAGACACAGGCCATAGAACCCTAGGGTACTTATGATGAGGGGGTCTATGGGAAACCTAACACCTCCCTCTAATACGGACATCAACGGGAAAAAGACGATGTTTCGGCCTACGGCCCTCTCAAGAGCAATGTTGCCCTCGTTGTAGTAGGCGATATCTATATCCTTGGGGATACTAAAGGTCTCTCTAAACTAGCCAAGGCCGCCCCAGGGGTCAAAAGGTGAGAAAAACCCATCCTTAAAACTATAAGGCAAGGAGAAAATCAAAAGGGGAAGAAAGAGATAACTTACTTGGGGACCTTAGAGAATGGAGAGCTGGAGAATTTTTCGCAAAAGGAGTGCTCGGCAGAGGAGGTTGAGAGAGTGCAAAAAGTGAAAAGTGGACTCGAAAGGGGGAATATATAGGCGCTAGGGCATTTAATGAGGGTGGGAGCGGGAAAAACCTCCTCCCCCACGCTGCCTTTTTCTTGGGTAACCTGCCCACATGCGTGGGCACGGCTTACGAACTATCGGTCTATTGCCATCTGACGGTTCTTCAACCGATGGGTCATAATTATAGAAGTGACAGCCTGTCACGACACTATTTTTTGAAAAATCCACGGCTATCACCCTGGCCGCACATGTGAAAGATAACAAGTAATCTCGCCGACACCTGGCCTCGTAAACCTTGTTTCATCACCGAGTACCGTGCATGAATCAAGGGGGGCCTATTATACAGGCATCACCTTTTCCAGGCCTTTCGGCCCAGAGGCCTACGTACGAGCATCACCTTTCCCAGGCCTATATACCTAGAGGCCCACAAGAATGATTGTCCACTTAGGGACCTGACACTGATCAGGCCAACAAGCCCATCTCGGGCCGGCCTAACGCACACTAAGCGTCTACAATCCAAGGGCGAAACCACCCATGTATGCTCGGCAGTAATAGATCACGTCTCTCCGGGTGAACGTCCTCGGGTCCTGATCCGCGTTTATATGCACGGCGTATCTGGGTATCGCTAGGCATCAGACCTACAGGCTGTGCAGGTTCCGAGGCCACTATCGTCTTACTCCCATCACCTAACCTCCAACTACGATTGTCGGTACTGGACCTCCCACCTATTGCTTTAGGAACGCTACTGCCGAGAAACAGGCATGGCGGTGGAACCAAGTTCCAATGCCATCGTCGTCTCTTTTTCACTCATAATTAAGCATACACTTAAATGTAATGGTATTGGACCTCCCTATCCACTGAACTAGAAGTGGTCGTAGCAAACCCACAAGCTATAATTATAAATAAGGAAGGGGGGATCAATGGAGGGGGGCTGGAAAAATTGGGGAGAAAATCAGGAAGAAGAAGGAAGGCTGGGGTATTTGGGCTGCCGAGCACAGAGTTACCCCATTGTAGGAAATACCAAAAACCCACAATACAAATAGATTGTGAGCCCAAGCATCTTTTAGGCCCAGTAGTTATATTTGGGTGCGCATAGAACTCGTTTGAATGCATCAGTGGATTGTATTTGCTTTCTACAACGGCAAGGATTAGCATTTCGTGGCCATGATGAATCTAAAGACTCCAATAATCTAAAGACTCCAATAATCAAGGAAATTTTCTTGAATTATTACGGTTTTGCTAAGCACAATGAAGAAAATTGATAAGGTAGTCCTCGAAAATGCTTCTGAAAATCATCAAATGACCTATCTTGATATCCAAAAAGAAATAGTAAATGCTGCAGCCGTTGAGATAATAAATGCTATTATTAAAGATATTGAAGACTCATAATTTGCTATTATAGGTGATGAATCACGTGATATGTTTACTAAAGAACAATTGGCAATTGCTTTGCGTTATGTAGACAAATTGGGACATGTGAATGAGCGTTTTTTAGACATTACACATGTTAATAATACAGCAGCAGTGACACTAAAGAGTGCAATTGAAGAAGTATTTAATAAACATAGTTTAAGCATTAATAGATTGCGGGAACAAAGCTACGATGGGGCAAGCAACATGCGAGGTGAGTTAAATAGACTAAAAACTCTTATTTTGAAAGATAATCTTTCTGCCTATTATGTCATTTGCTTTGCACATCAGCTTCAACTAGCATTAGTTGCAATAGCAAAAAATCATATCCAGATTGCAACCTTTTTTTAACTTGGTTGCAAAGGTATTCAATATCGTTAGAACATCATGCAAACATCGTGATATTCTTCGTGAAAAACATAGTGCTGAAGTTATAGAAGTACTAAAAAATAATGAAATTTCAACTAGTTGTGACTTGAATCAAGAAATGAGTCTAAAAAGACCTGGAGATACACGTTGGAGTTCTCATTATGGTGCACTTGTTAATCTTATTCACATGTTTTCTTCTATAATTGATGTGATTGAAACTATTATGGAAGATGGTTTAGATTCTAGTCAGAGAGCAGAAGCAAATATCTTAATTGAATTACTCCAAATATTTGAATTCGTGTTTGATTTACATTTGATGAAAGGTGTGCTTGGCATAAGTAATGAGTTGTCACAAGAATTACAACGAAAAGATCAAGATATTGTGAATGTTATGAAGTTGGTTGACATTTCAAAGCAACGTTTACAGGTCATGAGAGATCATGGGTGGAACTTTTTGCTAGAGGAGGTTTCAGCACTTTGTGCAAAAAATAACATTGATGTCCTTAACCTGGATGATTTATATCAACCTCAGCCACGATGAAAAGCTCAAAACATGAAAAGTTCACATCATTATCAAGTGGAGCTTTTTTATACTGTTAAAGATATGCATCTTCAAGAACTTAATAATCATTTTGAAAATTCTGAATTATTACTTTGTGTTGTGTTTAAACCTAGATAACTTATTTTTAGCATTCAATAAAGAGAAATTGATTCGGCTTGCTTAGTTTTATCCAAGTGATTTTTCAATAGTTCAAGTTTCTTTCTTGGATAATCAACTTGAGACATACATCCATGACATGCGGTCCACTAGAGTGTTTTCAGCACTTAAAGGAATTAGACAGCTTGTTGAAAAGTTGGTAGAAATGAAAAAGGATGCTTCATATCCATTAGTTTACTCATTAGTGACTTTGACATTGATTTTACCAGGTGCAACAACTACTGTTGAAAGAGTTTTTTCAGCAATGAACATAATTAAAAATCGATTACGCAATCGAATAGGAGATCAATGGATGAATGATTGTTTAGTTACATATATTGAGAAAGATACATTCAAGACTGTTGAGTGTGAAGAAATCATGCAACATTTTTAAAATATAAAAAATCATCAAGGACAATTGAGTAAAATAAGTTGAGTATGAAAAAATAAATTAAAATTTACATTTTATATTAAATTCTATATGACAATTATATTATCATATAGTTGTTTATTTATTTTGTTATTAATATTGATTAATTTTTTAAATTAATTTTTTATTTTTAATCTTGCCCCTCCTGGCCTAAATTCCTAACTTCACCACTAACTCCCATTGTAATGTTCCCAAAAAATTAGAGAGACACTAAGAGAGATATATGTATATTAGTTTAAAAAAGAATACGTTGTCATGGTACTAGACAATAAGAAATTTAAATATAAATTATCCTCATATTTTATTCTTTTGCCTATATATATGTCATCTATTTCACAACAACGACAACACAAATTGTACCATACATAAAAGTAATTTGAACACAAGCAAAAAACCCAGTTCTTTACTTCAAGCAGAGCCACAATGGAGGATATAACGTACAGGAGCTGGACCAACTCTTAAAGAAAGCAAGTAGTTACTCTTACTCATGCAAAGAACAGAGCATCAAGCTGCAAGCGTCCCAAAAGGAAGATAGAGGAAGTGTAAACTGCTACTCTCTGTTTAGTAAAGTGATGGTGAAACATCTTTTTTTGCTGCTGATAATATCTCATCCTCGCTTCCATGACTGAACCAACTTGGCCAATGCAATTCGTGAAGACCCGCCCTCACTCGTTGCCACAATTGCTTCTTCTTTCTTAACCTTGATGCGCTCCCTTATTGAGTTTCCCTCCTCCGAGTCCATCAACTCTCTAACTCGCTTCTCCACCTCGACCGCACTCACCAATCCTCCTTCTGACTCGTTCATCGGCAAAGCTAGCTTCAACTCCTCCACCAACATAGTCTTGTTAAACTTTTGCTCCGCGTACAGTGGCCACGCCACCATTGGCACGCCTGCAACAACCGATTCCAGTACCGAGTTCCACCCACAATGAGTCACGAACCCAGCCACCGAGTCGTGATTCAACACAGCCACCTGAGGTGCCCATTGCTTCACCACTAGTCCCCTCTCTTTGGTACGATCCAAGAACCCGTCTGGGAGTAACGAATCCAAATCTGGTTCAGGTGGTGGCGAGAAGTCTTTGCTTTGCTCCTTTGTAGGTGGACTCCGAACTACCCACAAGAACCTTTGCTCACTTCTCTCTAACCCTACAGCTATTTCCTTCAATTGCTCCTTTGAGAACAAGCCCAAGCTTCCAAAGCACAAAAACACAACGCGTCTGCTAGATTGCTTGTCCAGCCATTTCAAACACTGCTCAGCTTCATCACCACGTCGTTCATTTGAAGCAATCAATGGTCCAATGCAAAAGATAGGTGGGGTGGGACCGTCTGGGACACAAAATCCATTTGATATAGTTTCCAAGGCTCTTGGTTCGAGCGAGTCAAACGAGTTAACAATGATTCCAGCGGATTTTGGCAAAAGGGTTGCGAGGTTTACGAACCACGAATAGGTTTCTTTGGTTCTATCAAGCGTTGGGCCAGGCATATGGGATGCAGGGAAGGGTGGTAAGCCTGGGACGTGAAGAAGTGTGTGGTTTAAATCTTTGAAACTTTTGGTGGTGTTTTTGTGAAGGCTTGGTATGTAAATGAACAAGGAGAGGAAGCTGATGCCGGATGTGAAGAAATAGTAGGTTGGGATGTGGAGTGAAGTGGCGATTTTGAGGGCGGTGCTGCAGAAAAGGTCAATAATGAAAGCTTGGATAGGGGAAGATTGAGAGATTGATAAGAGGGCGTTGTGGACATGATGGTCGGTGCGCTTAAGGTGTTCAGACATGAAAATTTCGAGGGAGGGGAAGGAAATTGGGTCGAGAGGGGGAGAGGGGGCGGGGAGGTGGTGGAAAGTGATGGAAGGGGTGGCGGCGGAGACGGAAGCGATGTATGGGGCGGTAGAGCCTAAGTGGATGGATGGAGTAGTGATGAGGATGTGGACGGAGATGGAGTGTGAAGGGTGGTGGTTGAGGATGAGTTTGCCTAGCTCTACCATGGAGATTAGGTGACCCATAAATGGTGATGGATACAATACTATGGTCTCCATTTTGGTCTCTCGACTCTATCCCTGTATGAACAGAGCTTCACATTGTGTGAATACATATTAGTAAGGGTCTGTTTGAATAGAGTGTTTTGTTGAAAATTGAAAACACTGTAGCAAAATAATTTTTAAATGTGTGTGGGATCCATTTTTAATAAAAAATTTTTTGAAAAGTAAAATTTGTGGGTCTCGTAAACAGTAAACAGGACCCACAAATATGATAAAAGGGTCCTGCTAACGAATGCCCTTAGGGCATTGGTTAACAATCCATTTTAAGAAAGCTTTTACATCACTTTTATGGGAAATGAAAACAACTGTCAAAATATTTATTACTTTATTTCATTTTCCCGTAAAAACTTTCCTCAAATGGATTGTTAACGAATGCCCTAAGGGCATTCGTTAGCATTTCCCATGATAAAAAAAGAAAAAGTCAACAAAATCGGCTACTGTTTATGTCACTGTTTATAAACAGTGTCATAAACAGTGGCCGATGTTCCCCTCTGAGCCTGCAACAGCTTAAAAAAAAAAAAAAAAATAGGAGAAAACGTGAAAACGCTGAACGCTAAACGCGTTCAGCATTATCCAAACCTGCCCTAAATAACAGTGCACATAGGTGTGTTGAAATGATGCGGCAGGTAAGCACATTTTTGAAAAAGTCTTCTTTTTTTTTTTTTTTTTTTTCTTTCTATTGGTTAGGAATTTAAAATACCGAAGAGATGTCGTATGCCGTGACGTAAAGTTGCACTATTACTTGATGGTGCGTGTGGACAGAACTTGTCCAGAAAAATTAAGCATGAACCAATATTAAATGAATATTTATTGAACTTTTGAGCAAACTTATGTTGGTGGAGTCATTTGTTGTTATTTTGGCTAATCCCAGTTACCACTTATCACCATTCACATGTAGAAATTAAGGAGTCGTTTAGATTGTCAATTTTTATAATTCATAACTTTATTTTCATAACTCATAACTTAAAAATAGTGAGATTTATGGCAGGAATTTTGTTTGGGAGCAAATAACTCAATTTTCATAACTCTATTTTCATCACTCAATTTTCTGATTTTTGAGTTATGAGTTATGGAAACTGAAAATACATTTTAGCTGTTTTCAGTTTTCATAACTCATAACACAATGACATTTTTGTAATTAAACACACCTTGGAGGACCCACAATCGCAACTTTTGACCGGCTGACTTTTTTTTTGGGTTCGGTCTTATCGTTTTTTTTTTCTTTCTTTTCTGGGTTCGGTCTTAACGTTGGTTTTTTTTTTTTTTTTTTTTTTTTTTTTGGGTTCGATCTTAATGTTGGGTTTTTTTTTTTTTTTTTTTTTTTTTTGGGGGTTTGGGTGATTTGGTACTGACAAAAAAAATGACATAATGATGTGAAGAACCAACCCAGAAAAAAAAAAAAAAAAAAAAAAAAAAAAAAAAGGAAAAAGTTGCACTGATTGACAGACATGAAACCCACAAATAGTGTGAAAAATATGAGTGATGAAAACTGAGTGATGGTGCCAAACGGGTATAGTATTTTTAAGTGATGAGTGATAAGTGAAGAGTGATGAGTGATGAAAATTAAGTGATGGAAATTGAGTGATCAAAATTTTTTTATCCAAACAGGGCCTAAGATTCAGTGTTTGTTTGTTTTCATGTTTTGAGGCAAGCTATGCACGTTTTTTAAAAATAATTTCTGTTGGTGCGTTTGGTAACATATAAGTTTGGCTTTTGTTAAAAATCTGCATTTTCAGATACGAAGTAAAAGCTCATAAATTTTATGGGTGGAGAAGAACCAAAATTGAAAATGCAGAGATCACTTTTATATGCTATCCGTTGGGAAACAGTTCTTTTATCATATTGCCCTTGCTTTCCCAAATCTCCAATACCTTTTACTACTCTCTTCTCTCTTTTCTTCCTCACGTGGACTGCCTCTCATCTCTCTGCGCTTTCTGCTCTGCTTTCTTCCTCACACAGAGTAGAATCACACAGGAAGAAGAAGAAGAAAAAAAAAAAGAAAGAAAGAGCTCTGCGGAATGAAAAGTGAGAAAGGAAGAAGAAGAAAAAAGAAAAGAAAAGAAAGAACTCTGCAGAATGAAAAGAGAGAAAGGAAGAAGAAGAAGAAAAAAATAATAATAATAAAGGAAGAAAAAAAGAGCACTGCTGAATGAAGGTTCTGGAGGAAGTAGTAGGGAAAAGGAAAAAGAAGGAAAAAAAAAAAAAAAAAAGAGAAGGGTACGTGGGTGGAGGGGAAAAAAAGGGAAAGTAATAAAAAAAAAAAAAAAAAAAAAAAAAAAGGAGAAGGGTACGAAAAGAAAAAAAGAAAAAAAAAAAAAAAAAAAGGAGAAGGGTACGTGGGTGGAGAAAAAAAGAGGGAAAGAAAAAGAAAAAAAATAAGGAAATATTATCACAATATTTTCCCAATAAATTTTTAGTGATAAGATATTATTAACTAATATTGGTGAGAAAAAAATAATTTTTTTAGAAAGAGAAAAAAATAATTTTAATAGTTTGTTCAAATTAAAATCAGTATCAATTTTTATCACAATATTTTCATAATACTTTCACAATAAATCTTAAGCGGTAAGTTATTATTAGCTAATATTGGTGAGAAAAAAAATAATCTTTTTAAAAAGAGAAGAAAATTATTTTAATAGTACGTTTAAATTAAAATCAGTATCAATTTTTATCACAATATGTTCACAATACTTTCACAATAAATCTTAAGTGGTAAGTTATTATTAGGTAATATTGGTGAGAAAAAAATAATTTTGTTAGAAAGAGAAAAAAAATTATTTTAATAGTATGTTCAAATTAAAATCGGTATCAATTTTTATCACAATAATTTCACAATACTTTTACAATAAATCTTAAGTGGTAGGTTATTATTAGTTAATATTGATGAGAAAAAGATAATTTTTTTAGAAAGAGAAAATTTGATTTAAGTATATGAAGTAGTTGATTTAAGTATGAAATAAACTCTCTTATATATATATTGTCATTTTTTGTAATTTACCCCTCAAATTGCAACTTTTCTAAATGCTAGCCAAACACTCAGTTTTTTCAAAAAACACTTTTTAACAGCTTTTACCAAACACTCAGTTTTTAGAAAAAGCACTTTTTCATTAAGCACTTTTTCATTAAACACTTTTTCATTATGTACTTTTTGAAAACTCCACTTTTTCATTATGCACTTTGTCAAAAAACCCAACTAAACTCACCCTCGTATTTAAGGGGGCTAAAGTTTAAAATTAAAAAAAAAAAATTATGAAAAAAAAATTAATATCTATTTCATATTCAACAAAATACTACATACAAAATAAGTATTTCTTAAATATTTCATATTATAAAACACATCAACAATGTATAACATACAAAATAAGTGTTTCTTATTTTGTACACGATTTTTGTTTAGTCCATATTTACTTTTTATTTTGTTTTTGTAGTTAAAGGGGCATTAATCTTATTTATATATTTTTTTTCTTGTAAGTCAATATCTAAATATTTTAGAGGAGGAGAGACAAATATATATATATATATATATATATATATATTTTAAGGGCGAACTTAATTTTTAGTATACCATGTTTTTTTTTTTTAATGGGGGCAGGGGGGGGGGGGGCATGGCCCCCCTCTGCCCTACTGTAGGTCCGCCCCTGACCATTCATGATTATTTTTGCACTTTTAATATGTAAAATGTTGTATTGGAGGGATGTGACTCAGAACATATTGTCTTTCTGGACTCTTACACGTATTTAAAATCATCGCATAAGATAAAAAGACATTAATAAAAATCATAAATTTTTAAGTTATAATCCTATCAAATTTAGTAGGCTGAAGCGAAATGATTTTCTAGGTAATAGTCAGGGATAGCATTACAGTCTATTCAGAGGTTCAAATGAACCCCCTGACTTCAAAAGAAATAAAATTATATATATAAAATATTTTTTTTGTTAGGTTAATACTTCTATTTATTCTTAAAAATATATTTTTGCACACTGACTTAAATTTTGCACACCCTTATTACATGTATTTTTTACTCTAAAATTAAAGATTGAGTGTTTGTGAGTGTAATATTTTTTTTATAAGTTTATATTATATTTGTGTGAGTGTGTCTAATATTGATTGTGTATATTACATTTTATTATAATGTTATTTGTATAAATTATGATGTGTGTGGGTGATTGTGTGTACAATATAAATATAATATAACTTTATATAATTTAATATTTAAGAAATAAAGAAGGTTTTTTGACATGTGTGTATATTGTTATCATGTTATAATAACTTCTTGTTATAAAGTTAGTAAAATTCAAGCAAAAAATTGAAAAGTTAGTGATTGTTCAAGTATTTGATTAGTTAAGTAGACGCAAAGTGTATAATTTTATATATAAATGAGTGTGATTGTGTGCGTTAATAATTAATATGAAGTCAATGAGTTGAGATTAATCATTTAGTCTAAAATATTTTTATAAAAATAAAGTCAAATAGATAATAACAACTTTATAAAGATAAGAATGTTAAACAAACTTAACAAAATAAAATGGTCATAAGCTCATAGCTACTCACATTGGCAATAGATACTTATAATGAACTATCATGTAACATTCAAAGTTTTAAAACTTGTAGAATAAAATTGTTAAACTTCACGTATTATTATTCTATTTTTTATCAATAACTCAATATATTCAAGTCTTTTTTTTATTAAAAATTTTTAATGAACCCCCTAAATAAAATTTCTTGAGCTGCCACTAGCAATAGTTGTTACTGTGGACACAATGCGGTGTCTATAGTTGCTTTGTCATAAGGTACCCTTGAAAATGGTTGATTCCTCTGTTTAGGTCCCGAAAGCTGCGATTTTTTTGTTTATAGTAATTTTTGTTTTCTTAATAATTTTTTACTCAAAATTCAGAATAATGTCTTGCTTGTTTTGAACAACCTTTAAGATCAGTAGTTTATGATTTTGCATTTAACTTAATTTTGCCATTTTCGGTAAATTTCGGTATTTTGTCACCTAATTGTGTAATTAGTGTGAATTAGAGTTTCAGACATTTTTCTTTTAGTATTTACATGTTTTGTAACCATGTTTTGTAATTATTTCTCAAAAAAAAAAAAAAATACAGATTTTTGTTGAATTCTTTCTCTGGTAGATTCTAGTTTATCACATTGAAGATTCAAGGAACCTTTTATGAATTCAAGGTTTACTACCCAAAAGCTAATAGTTTAATTTCTGTTCATCAAAAAAATTATTGTGTGTCGTGTGTGCTTTTTTCAGGCTTCCGCGACATTATAGTACGCAGTTTATATTATATATGAATCTTGCTAATGTGTGCCCTAAGAGCACACAATAATTATTCATTTTTAGAAAAAAATTTCTCAAAAATTGAAAAAGTATTGACAACTTTTTCAAATTCTAAGAAATTTTTACCATAAATAAATGGCTCATACGTTAACCGGATCCATTATATATAGTTTCTCGTTCCGATTTTATCAGTACGGAGCCTGTGGGTATCTAATTCCCATCTACCATTCTCTCTAGTTTCTCTCTTGGGATCTTTCTTACTTTTTCAGTTCTTAACTGTAGCCTTTTCATGTCTGTTATTGTGTTTGGGGTAACCAGTGCTATGTTAAAATATGTGTTAACTTAACCACTGGATAAACCTTGATATTCGTTGGATAAGCCTTAAGGCACCAACTCATTCTTCTCTTTCTTTGTGACAATGGAGGATGCCATAGTTCTATACCCTTCTCCAGGCAGAGGCCATCTGATCTCCATGGTAGAGTTTGGCAAGCTCATACTCAAACATCAACCTTCTTTCTCCATCACAATCCTCATCTTAAGCGAACCAAACACAAATACTAACTTCACCGCACCAAATTATGAAGCAGGCTCTACCAGCCAATACATCGCCACAGTCAATTACACCACCCCATCTATCACATTCCAACACCTACCCCCCCATCTCTGAAATTCCATGCAGTACTGCTTCTCGTGTAGAACTCAGCTACTTAATCCCATGCCTCAACAACCCAAATCTCCACCAAACCCTGAAAACTATTTCCCAAACCTCCAAACTCAGAGCCTTTATCATTGATTTCTTCTGTAACGCTGCTTTTGAAGTGGCCACAAACCTTGACATCACCACTTACTATTTCTTCACCTATGGCGTGTTAGAGATATATTAGCTCATTAGCAAAAGTTCAAGCCTAATTTTACTTTGTGTGCAAGTCAAGTCTTCTACTTATACTAGAAGTCTATTAGTTTAAGGTTTAGTCTACTATATATACACATGTTATGGTTCATTGTAACACAGGATTTGTACTATACTCTAATATATTATTGATATAGCCTTTTAAGATTTCCTCCGTAGATGTAAGGCATTAGACCGAACCACGTAATTCTCAAGTGTTATTGTGTTCTATATTTTATGCTTTCGTTTCCGGATCTATACTAGCATATTTAACATAGTGTATCAATGCTAATATTTAACATAGAAGACTTGTATAATTGAAAGATTCAAGGGAAAAAAAAGGGAAGAAGAATGGTTGTATTGACTGTTAGGAATGAAAATGAATGGGAGAGAGTGAATGGGATATGTGTAGTTCTTAGCTGACCGTCAACAGGCAAGAAACATCCACATGTGGTGCATATTTTATCATGCCTATTTATGATGATAAGAACTATACTCACTTTGACATAGAATGCATTTTCACAATGTCTATTTTAGGAGTTGTACCGGGTATATGCTTCTCTCTAATAATTGGTGGGTCTCATTCCTTAGTGGGACTCACCAATTGTGAGAAAGAAAATATATATCTAGTGTAGGGTATATTTTTTTCTATTTAAGATTAGACGGAGTAGGCAGTGTCTATTTTTTAATTCCAAAAAAAAGGTAAACTAATTTCAATTTTCAAAAATGATAAGAACTGAAACACCTATCATTCCTTTCTATATGGACTTTTCTAACTGATATGGATGAAATTTTTTAAAAGAAATACAACATATTTAGGGATTTAGCACAATTTAATTAAGTCTATATAATGAAACTTATATGAAGTAAATGCGTATATAGAGTGTTGGAACAAGAAAAAAATAAAATGCTAAGGACCCTTTAGGCTTGAGGTGTAGTACTCTAGAACTCTTGTTTACAATTTATTAAAATGTTTTCAAATAATTCTAAATTGACTTAAACTCGCGGAATTAACTTGTTACTGCTATGCTAGTAATAGAGTTATAAGCATGAACGATGCCTATTTTAAATGATATAATTACCTGGTAATGCAATAAAAATATTACAAAAAAGTTTACCATACAGAATATGCAAATCTTAGTATTGTTGCCTATAGTAAAACTTATTCATGTGACTATATACAATTCTAACTTAGTAGGATTTTAATTTCTACCTTATGAATATCTTCAATGCATGTATACCCAACCCAAGTTTAACTCACCACAACAACAGCTTGATTGCAAGATCTTTGTGAAAAGTCTTCTATGGAACACTTTTTGATCTTCAATGGATACCAAAGAAGATGTTCGGTACAAAACCATTGGCACATAGTTGAAGCACTACAATCTCCTCTTTTTGTAGTGTTATGATAACCTAATAAGACTTCAAATACATCCTTGAACACTAATGCACAAATTCGTATGCCTTTTAGTCATCATGGGCCACAAATTGAGAAATCAGTTTTCTCGATGCATGATTGGTTGACTAGAGTCGAGGTTTGACGAATCTCGGTTGATCAATTTGTAGTCAAGGTAGCAAGACCTCTATATTTTGAGTCTTTTTTTTTTTTTTTTTTTCTTTTTCTTTTTCTTTTACTGGTCTTAAATGAGGATCATCAACCACTATCTTAGACACTAAACATACAACTCAATTATATTCAAACGAGGTTTTAAAAACGAGTTTGCCAGCACAAGACACACTTGACCCCGACAAAATATAGAGATCTTACTATAACATAAAAGTTAAGTGGTCATACCCTATAGAATTTCGTATTTGGATGGACATGTGAAAGTACAAAAAGTGGACTGCAACGGTTACTATTCCAATTGGCATCAAGAGAAAAAAAAAAAAAAATATATATATATATATATATATATATATATATACACACACACACTTAATTCCTGCTTTTGAGACGAACAATTTAAGTTCCACAATAACTTTATTTTTGTGAGTATACAATACAGAAAAGTGAACACAAAAGGTTTTAATTATATATAAAGAAGAGATGATAATGTCAAATAACTTACATTATTTCAATTTCCCTACTCCAATTTACATATAACCACAACAAAATCTTAATCTCAAATTTGTATGACCAGTAAGGGATCTTCAATTGTCACTAGTTGCTTTGACTTGCAAATTCATATATATTAGTCGCTAACCCGTACGATACTCAGGAAAATTTTATAAAAGTATAGTTTATACATTAAAGGTTTTTAATTTTACTTGAACTATCATAATTTTAAAAATATTTGATATATAAAATAAATGGTAAAAACTCAAGCCAATTCAAGATGAACTATTGCAATAGCAAAGGCAGTCCTCCCATTTGTTCTTGCAAGCCAATAGCAACTGCAAGAGCAGCTATCAAGAGGGCATTCCACTGGATAGTCATGACCCAATTATGCTCCTACTTTATTTTAATCCTATACATCAATAATTTGAAGTGACTTTTTAGCAAGTGGTATCAAGTAAAAATCACGTTTGCACAAAACCTAAACAGACATCAACAATTTTACCAAGTTTTTTGCTAACTTCATAATAATTATGGAACACCTTGCAAGCTTTAATCACCATTGGCACATCATTGATGTTGAAGTTTATGTTCTACATGTGGTATTAAGTTTTAGGGTTTTATAGATGTGGCATCCAAATGATACTTGGAAAGACTTTTATCACCTAATAATGATGCAGCAATCAATATATAAATATACTGTGTGTAACAACATTTAAAAGGAACAAATAAAAAATAACTGCAAACCTAAAAGAAAAGAATGAAAGAAAACTTTAAATCAAATAATCAATCAGAGGAACAACTGCAAACAACCATGAAAATTTTATGACTTGAGTTTTTATTCATTGAAATTGAACATTTACATGTTTCATACCATAAGGTTTTGGATTTTGACTTCAATTCCAAATGTCATGTTGCTTAATGTAAAGTTGTAAATTGTCAGCCTCTCATCTTTTTTAGGAATCCATCACCTCTTCTCAAAGTCATCATCCTAGCACGCTGAGCCTTCAGCATCCCTCAAACTTTAGCCCAAACAACTATATAAAGATACTTCGATCCCAAACATACTAAATAAAAATCCAAAACTTATCATATGTATTATATCCCTACACTTTCTTAATAACCAATCTAAAATTATTATTAAAAAAAAATTATAAACATGCACACAATGACACAAAAAGAAAGAGTGTTTATAAGAAAACTCATATAATACCCAATTGTGGTAATCAGAGTCCATTGGCAGCCCATGTAAAAAATATTTGTAGTCAACAACATTGCAATAAAATCTGCTACATAGATTAAGACCATTAACCCAAAAAAAAGAAAAAAAAAAATCAAAAAGTGCAAAATGGGAAGGGACATAGATAATAAAGTTGAACATCATGATAAATCCTATGAAAATTTCAAAGTAATATGACTTTCAAATGAAAATTTGCTAAAGCACACATCAAAGAATTTAGGATTTTGAACAATATTGAGTCAAGATCTGTAACAATGTACAAAATAGTCCATCAGATTTGTGTAGGCAAATCATCAAATTTAAATGAGATTAGTTCTAAAACTATTAACTTCAAATGGAGGAGAAAAAAGAACTTCATGAATATGAAGATAAACTCACTATTCTATGTTTTACGCATCGCAAGTAATTCTGAAAATGATGCACACATCTTTAACTCTCATTGCACCTTTGCTTTTAGACATAAATAGATAGAAGGAAAATTTTCAAATCAAACACTTCAAAAAATTAAAATAAATATGTAGAATAGATTAAAAACCATCTTTTCTATAGGAGGTAAGGTTAATTTAAAACACAAATTGGTTAAGTTTCAGAGTCTTTCTAGAAACATATTACTAATGTTGATGCAGTAAGAATTAGTAGAGATTGTCAGTGATATCAATGGCGACAACAACTCTTAAATCTCAATCATTTCAAATAAAAAAATTTCTCTCTTTGCTTAAACGTGAAAAATTCGTACCAATGTTAACAGAATGCTTAATTGGACATGTGAGAACTCTAAAAGAAAACAGAAAGAAGCACACTTAGCACAATTTTTTTTTTTTCAATTTCTCCTCCCAAATGAAATCTTAAGGTAGCTTTGATCTAGTAAAATCTGACTACCCAATTAATATTTGTAGAAGCATTTAATGCGAAAACAATAGGAATGCATGTTTATAAGGCAAATCTATGTCCAACACCTCAAGTAGCCTATCACCATATATTGACTTCAATACATAAAGGCAAAGGACAAACAGTATGTATAGGCCATAGGAAGGCACGAACCAGTGAAACAAATTACCATAACATAGAGATTGGATATGAAACAGAAAATTGGTTTACAAAAAGTTATTTAAAAACAATGCAGAAAGTTATTCAAAACAGTGTAGATTTTATAAAATAGTGTATTGCAGTACAAATTCTTATGAAACAGTGTGCAGTGCAGATTTTTGATACATTTTATCAAACACACATCATGCATTATTGTTGCAACCATTCCTTGCATATAATGTGATCAAAGAACTACCTTGTTGTCAAAAAAACTACCTATAATTTTAACAATAATAGAATACCATAATAACTCAAAACATAGTCAAATAAAAATTTCAACAATAATTGACTCTAATCAAGAGAATAGTCAAAACAGACAACACAATAGTTACAATTCCAATTCCCAAAAAAAAAATGTCATTTCCAATTTTTTCAAAATCATCAATGTTTGTATATGCAATCAAGGAAGACTCGATTCAGCCTTGCAGGAATAAGTGCAACAAAATATCCAATAATGAAAACCCAATACACACTTTAAGATATTTCATCAACATAAAAGTAACATTCTAGGCAGCAAAAATCCAAACAATAAAAAAAAAAAAAAAACAAAACAAAATGCAACAACAACAACGACAAGCAAAACATGAAAAACATCAATTGCCCTCCCATAATTCAAAATAACGAGCACAAAAACAAATACCCAATTGAAATTAGAAGAAAGAAAAGTTCCATGTACCTAGCATATGTCTTCTTAGTTGAAAGTTCATGTTGTCCTTCCCACATTGCCTGTTGAGTTTGCACATCCTTGTCATTCTCAAAATTCATTCTAACTTGAAAAACCTAAGTGATTCCAACCAATATATATATATATATATATATATGTATGTATGTATGTATGTATGTATGTATGTATGTATGAATTTCAAAAAATATATGCTACAAACAAAAGCTACCTGCAAAGCAACAGCTACAGCCTAACTGAAAACATAAAATTAAGACCTATAAATTACAATTTAACACATACCAAGACAAAAATATTATATTACCCATTGAAATATCTTAAAAAGACACAAACAAATTACCCGCTATATGAAAAAAAAAAAGTCATTAATGTAAAAGCATATATTGTATACACTTAAAAAAAACTGAAAATTGTAGTTAGTGTCAGATTGCTAACCTTGATATAAAACTTAGATTAAAAAAAAGTTGGAGTCACATATATGAGACAGATAAGTTTTCATTAAGCAATACCCACCAAGATTTGCAGCAAATTTAGGAAATTTCGTTCAAAATGAAGCAAGAACTGTCCAAAATTACAATGAAAGAAGTCTGCAACTCACAAAGATAAACAGCAGTACGGAAACCCCAGTGAGTGGGCAGAGATTAACAAAATAAAAATAGAAAACAGAGGAAAGTAGCAAACCTATTGACATCATAAAGATGGATCATTCAGTCGTGGCCCCCTGATGCAAGGAACAACTAGCTATCTACAGCTTCTTCAGAATTAGCCTCCTTTTTACTTGATGATCTAAAACTCAATGAGAGGATCTCTACATCATGAGCACCTTGCCAAAATTTCCAAATTTTTAATATTCTAAAATGCATAGGACCTAAACACTTGTTAGAAAGCATAACTTGAAAGGAATATTTTTATTGAATGCATTTACCTGAAAGTATGAATAATCAAAAGTTTGTAGGTAATAAATATGAAGGTTTCCCTCACAATCAACAATAGTGAGGTACTTGCAAAGATTGAGAAAATCTAAAAGCACTCTTATTAGCTATGTTGTCATGAAACATTCTCTTATTAACTAAATCAAGAAATTCAAAAACCTAAAATCAAAATTCTAAGTAGGAGTGGAAAAATTAAGAACCAATTGGAATCTAAATATCTACCAAAACATTCAAAAACCTAAAATCAAAATTCTAAGTAGGAGTGGAAAAATTAAGAACCAATTGGAATCTAAATATCTACCAAAACATTCAAAAACCTAAAATCAAAATTCTAAGTAGGAGTGGAAAAATTAAGAACCAATTGGAATCTAAATATCAACCAGAATTAAAAACCCAATGAATGAAAGAGAAAAACTCGAATTAGCAGCAACAAGAGAAAAATTGTGAGGGAAAAAAGAGGAAAAGAAGAAGAAGAAGAAGTTACCTATGAAAGAGGAGATTGGTGGTGGATCAACAGCAAAACTAGTTTTCCAAATCAAAAACCCAAAATAGGGAAAAAATCAAAAAATTGAGAAAACAAACATTTTCATGGAGAACCCAAAAACCCGAAACAAAAAGGAATCAAAACCAAAATCAAATCTAAACCTATCTAACAAAAAAACTCAATAAGAAGTAATATTTCACACCCAATACTAAAAAAATGGGAAAAAAAAAATGTACCTGGATTTGGTTCCGACGATCTGATGGTGGCAGATATATAACCTAACGATGCTCTAAGTCTAGTGAGAGAACGGACGTTGATGGCTTACAAACTTTGTCACCCTCTCTCTTTGTATCCTCAACACCCAAACACATGCTCAATTTGGTTAAGTTTGTCTAATCGTGAAAATACTTTGGAAGCTTTATATTAAGCAGATGGTGTGCCTCTATGAAAAGTGAAACTATTTTGATTCTAGGGAAGTTAACTAACCTAGGTTGGAGGAGAAAGATGAAGAAGAACATGATTTATCGGCTATGAAATCAGAGAAAGAAATCAAATTAAAAAAAAAATTAATAAATTCTTAGGTGTAAATTAATTGAAATCAACAATACTTAAACTGAAAGCATTTCAAATATTAACAAATTAGTAAAGCTAAATAAAAGTTAAAACATTTCACAGATATCTGATGCAATTCGTACTAACGAATTTAATTGTAAAGAGAGAAAAGAGTTACCTTCTTGGAAGAGTCGGTAGTTTGGGCTAATACCTTAGAGAGAATGATAGAGAGGATTAAACCCAGTTTTTGAAAGAGGTAGTGTTTTTACTTTTATTGAGGATGAAACCCAGAGATCTACGTTTAGATGAGAACGAAGAGAGAAGGGGAATTGTCGAATGGTTAGGAAGGGGGTGAAGTGGTGAGAGAGAAGAAGGTTTTGGATGAGTAAGCTTAATAGATAGAGAATTGAAGAGATAATCAAACGGTGGCTTACAATTACAATCTCTTTTCTCTCGATCTCTCTCTCTACTTCTCTGTATCACAATTCTTTTGATCACAAATTGATTTAAGCGGTTAGTTTTCTTTTTATATTGAGATTTATAAAGACGTTTGATGATAGAAAGACTCTCTGAATAGCTCTGGACAACTTTTTAAAGTTTAAACTGTATACGTGGTTGTTTTTAAAGTGGCATTTTTTTCTAACGTGGCAGCACTTCCTTAATTGCAGAAAAAATGCTTCTACTATTATATACAACTAGCTTGTATAGAAAAAAAATTCTTTTAAAGCAAACTAAATATAAAAATTAAAACAATGGGAAACAAATTGTTTTCCATAAGTTAATTTTTTCAATCCCCATAAATATTTAGATTGATGGTTTTTTTTTTTTAATTTGTACTTTCATCAAGCCACTAAGCGGCATGATGATAAAGAAACAGGAATAATAATGAAGACTATACTGCCATCAATCAAATACAATTAGTTCACATTAATCTTCTCTAGAAATTGCTAAATCCATCAACTCCTTTGGCTTTGGAACTGAACAATGTAGTCCGTGAACCATCCAAAACCCCATGAACCATGGCTACCCCTTCCCTTTTTTTGCCAACAAACTCAAAGCAGAGTCTCTAGCAATACAAAACTCGATCTTTGGCTATATCTTATGCCCTTCCTGCTGAAACCCCATAAACTATCCGAAAATCTATGTTACCATTAGTAGGAGTACAAAGGGAGTCATCTTAAACATATTCAAAGGGATTTTGAAGTGAAACTTGAATTAAAATATCCTAAACTGATTATCATAATACAATAACATGCTATAAAGATTCTATATTAATTTGAAGAAGACAATAAGACTTATAGCAAAACAATGACTTCTCTATCACTAAGACCCTTTCCTATCTTTTTTGCAGTTCTGCTGCTACATCAGATGAAATCCCTACATGAAACATACGTGCTCTCACATTCACCACAAAATTTGAAAACCAAAAAGTCTAGCAAGTAGCAACTAAGAACTTTAGAAATTTAAATGTGTATAACCAATAAAATGAGTAAGGAATTCTTTAGTTGAGGAGGGGAAAAAGGGGCAACTTTTGAAATAAAACCTGAACATAATTAAATCAATGAGTTTAGCATAAAACTCCTAAAAGGAAAAGAAAATAATATTATTGATAATTCGATTCTAACTCTATTTATTAATATCATGGTGTTACCAGATGTGGTTGGTGTAATGGAATCTATTGGAGTCATTGAAATATTCACCTCCAACACACAAGTTTTTGCACAGTTGCATCATCAAACCTTGTACCTTGAAAAATTATAAAATCCATTACTAAATCTCCTTCATATCATGTTCTATTTTTTAAGCATTCTATTAGAAGTAGAGAGAGACTCACCAAATTTTGCCATAAGCAAAGGAATTGTTAGTGTATTCTGCTATAAGAAAGATTGGTAAACAACCTATTGGGAAGATTTTTGTGACAACTACTTGGGTATCACCATAACCAATGACCCTACGAAATAGTAATAAAGAATTAGGAATCAATAATCATAACAATTTATTTTGCAAGGAATATAAAAAAGGATTTTTTTTTTTTTTTTTGCTAATAATACTTACTGTAACAGCATCTATTTCATTCCCTCCAATTTCTCCAAGCATGAATATGGTTGTTTTAAGTTTCTCAGCACAATCTATCAAACATTAAAAAACATTAAAGAAAAAAAGAAAAAAATGTAAATAATAATTTTAACTTTGTATTAAAAGCTTAATTCAAATGATAGGCAAACCATCAGCATTGTGATAGATCCCATTGAAATATGTGGACATCCAATCCAGTTGAACATTGAGAGAGCTTCTAGTATCTATTTGTGAAATATATATTTTTTTTTGCAAGAAATACGTTAGTTATATTTGTTGTTTATGCAATACAATAAAATTCTAGTTGTAGAATTATTACAATTATAGGTATGTAGTTTATACAATACAATTAAATTTTTTTAATGGCATATTACAAACCTTAATGAAACTAACAACACCTTAAATCTGCCAGGTTTTAAATGGTCTAAAGGAATGTAAATGACATTGATAGAGTTACTAGTTAATTAATAAGAGAAAGCATCGCTGATGGCTTAAGGAACTTTAATGTAATAAGTGGCGTATAAGATCTTTTATATACTTAGCAGTGATCAGCAGAATCACTTTCACACCTGCTAGGGAACCCCTCAATTGGATGTGGATGCCCAAGATTGATGTACTAATCTAAATAGATAAAAATTACATTGAATGTTGTTAACAACTGAAATTGCCAATTAGTTATATGTAATAGAACTTTTTAAGAACACTGCTAACAAACACGCATAACAAAATGAATAACACATATTCATTACAGAACAAACAACATCAAAATTAAATTGCTAAAAACTATAATAGGGTGGGAAGATGAAATTTGGGATTTGATACATATACAAGGTTGTATATAAATAAAAAGGAACCAAAATAGATTGAATTAGAAAGACAGTGCACCCGTATCAGACTCCACACCACACACTCACCTTTGCTGAACCTTGACGAACAAACATTTGTCACCATCAAGACTTAAGCAAATATGAAACACGCAACTTTTCCCACATATTTTTATTTTAACAAAAAAACACATAAAATTAATAAAGCATATCTGAAAGTAATCCAACATGTATTCAATCTCTCAACAATCATCTCCTTTTGGCCAAAACAAAAATTTTTTTCTAAACTCTGAACAAATAGAAGTCATGAAATATAAACATCATGATAAGGCAATGCGTATATTTACCATTGCAAATAAACATTACCACTATTTGGATTGCATTTGATTCTACCTGAGTTTTACAGTTTTTTTGCAAATAATTTTAGAGGCTTTGGGAATGTCTTTTCTATTAATGTAGTCCTATCTGGTAAGTGCATTGCTTGTATTTATATTCATTTCAAGAAAAATAGTTTGTTAACTCTCACAGTTAGTCTCAAATGAGACTCAAATGCATGGCGCCTAGTCACACCATACTAAACCAAATCCATTATGGCAAAGTAGGCACATAAGGTATATAGAGTCAATCCTCTTAAAGAGTATGGATAATACATAGTTGTGGTGCATGATTAGAATACAATCTGATCACAACATATCATGAATAGGATACATATCCTACTCACATAATCATGATGCCACATTCGAAGAGGCATTTTTTATTTTTTCATTTTTGTATGATACCTAAGATTGTGCCATGTGTAATATATTGGGAAAAAAATGAATTCAACAAACTATTAAAATGGTCATGCCCATTGTCTGAAGTTAATACCTGATTCTTCAAAAGAATGATACATTGAAGAAATTAAAAGCATCCCCCAAAGAGATCCACGTTCTTCTTCTAAAAGACCTAGAAAAGGAAAAAGTCCAATAATCTGTTGCTCTGTTTTGATCTTTAAAGTATCCAAAAGAGACTAGAACTCACTTAAGGACTTTCATTCCATTCATCTGAGTTTTAACCGGACACCATAAATAGATACCCACACATCAATTTAACCAAATACCCAAAAAGAAAAATCTAATTTAGACACCTTAATTAGAAATATAACCCAAAAAGTCAAATAAAAAACAATCCAGCCAAATTATTAAAACCTGATCTAATTTAACCAAATACCCAAAAAAAAAAAGAATCTAACTCAAACACCTTAATAAAAAATATAACCCAAAAAGTCAAATAAGAAACAATCCAGCAAAATTATAAATGCCTGATCTAATTTAATGTACAAACTGAAAAGCAAAGAGAAAAACTAACCGGTAGCAATTCTAGAAGAACGATAGACGTCGGGAGGAAATAGGCCTTTATGTGAATTCTAATCTTGAGAGAAATTGAGAGCGTTATGGATATATGGCAATGGAAGTTTTTGATTTTCGTTTTTTCTTTTCTTTTTATCAGGTTGATTGGGATTGATGCGGGGTCGAATAGACATGTTTATCACTAATGTCAATTTTCAAACTGTTTTAGGGTTTTTTATGTTTTTTTATTTTATTTTATTTTTTTTTTGCCTTATGTTGGAATGATCGGGCTCATAACAATGTAATAATTGGGCTTTTCTACCACAATAAATCAAGGGCAAAATCCCTAATGTTACTGCAAAAAAAAAAAAAATTATATATATATATATATATAGAGAGAGAGAGAGAGAGAGAGAGAGAGAGAGAGAGAGAGAGAGAGAGAGAGAGAGAGAAACCAAAGCATCCAAAGAAAGAGAATCAACCAAAGCATCCAAAAAAATAAGGATAAAAGAAGAACCCTAGAAAATTAAGTAAGGGAAACTGTCGGTTTTGAATTAAAAAACACAGATATATTGAAGATTTAAAATTCTAATTCGAATAGGAAAAGCAATGATGAGGATTTTCAATCTTTCAAACAACAAAAACAGTATTTGAAGAGGAAAGGATTTTATTGACCTTCGGTACAAAAAAACAGAGATTATATCGGTGGAGGATACGGTGGTATGATGGTGGCAAAGGCCTGACTATCTTCTCAAATTTTTCTCTCCACCATCTATGACAGACCGAATCTCTCTCTCTCTCTCTCTCTCTCTCTCTCTCTCTCTCTCTCTCTCTCTCTCTCTCTCTCCTTGTATTTCTGCAACGTATCTCTCTCTAAACCATATTTTGGGTTTTTATATGTTTTTTTTCCCTCATATGGTGTAATGGGCTTTCAATCCATGTAACAATCAGTCTTTCCAACCTTTTAAACTGTATACGTGTTGGTTTTTTAGAGGGTGTTTTTCCTATGTTGCAATATACCTTCTTAATTGCAGGAAAAAATTTCTGCTATTATATATGATATGTGATATTTTTTACCCTTCTTGACTTTTAGCTAGGACGTAGAAGCTTTCAGAAGAAAATCAACATTTAAAACACTGAGAGATGTCATATGCTGCCGTGACGTAAAACTTGCTTTATTACTTGAAGATTTGTACGTGGAAAGAACTTGTCCAGAAAAATTGCTCTATTACTTAAAGATTGTAAGTGGAAAGAAATTGCCCAGAAAAATTACGCACAAACCAATATGAATTGAATATTTATTGAAGTTTTGTCACTTTTGTGCGAACTTTTCTTGTTGAAGTCATATGCGCAAGTAAAAGAATTTGGTTATTTGGGGCAATATATCCGTGTGGCTGACCATGTAAATGTAAAATAGGTTTTGTTAGACCATGCAAATCTGTAGGACTATTAGCTATAGAGGCAGTAATGTATTTTGTCTACATTTAGTTTCTCATTCCGATTGAATAAAGAGCACTGTGGAGTCTCTGGATATGAAGTACTGTGGCTATTCCCCATATATCTGTAGCCTTCTCCAGTTTAATTACTAGAAAGTTTACAATACAGAAGAACAATGGAGGATGCCATAGTTCTATACCCTTCTCCAGGCAGAGGCCATCTGATCTCCATGGTAGAGCTTGGCAAGCTCATATTCAAACATCGCCCTTCTTTCTCCATCACAATCCTCATCTTAAGCGAACCAAACACAAATACCAACTCCACATCACCAAATTATGTAGAAAGCGCTACCGCCCAATACATGACCACAGTCAATTCCACCACCCCATCTATCATTTTCCACCACCTCCCACCCATCTCTAAAGTCCCACCCAGTACTTCTTCCCTTCTAGAAATGAACTACTTAATCCCCCGCCTCAACAACCAAATCTCCACCAAACCCACAAAACTATTTCCCAAACCTCCAAACTCAGAGCCTTTATCATTGATTTCTTCTGTGATGCTTCTTTCGAAGTGGCCTCAAACCTTGACATACCCACTTACTATTTCTTCACCTCTGGCGCAAGTCCCCTAGATTTGTTTCTATACATGCCCACCTTGCATAAAAACGTGGATAAAATCTTCAAAGATCTCGGTAATATGCCTATTGATATTCCTGGCTTACCACCTATCCCGGCTTCAGACATGCCAGTAGGTATATTAAATCTTAATACTCAATTGTATGAGTATTTCTTAAACACAACGACCCACATAGCAAAATCAAATGGACTTCTAGCAAACACGTTCGAGTCGCTCCAAACAAAAGCTATCATGGCATTGTCAAATGGACTATGTGTCCCAGATGGAGTAACTCCATCAAGCAGCAATCAAGATGGAGATGCGCACGAGTGTTTGAATTGGCTAAACTCGCAACCAAGTAGAAGCGTTGTGTTTCTGTGTTTTGGAAGCATGGGATTGATTTCAGCGAGACAGTTGAAACTTGAAAGAAATGGCAGTGGGTTTGGAAAATAGTGGGTAAAGGTTCTTTTTGGTGATAAGAAATCCACCGCCAGATAAAGAGAAAGAGCCAAACTTGGATGAATTATTGCCAAAAGGTTCTTGGAAAGGACAAAGGATAAGGGGTTTGTGGTGAAACAATGGGCTCCACAGTTGGCAGTGTTGAGTCATGACTCAGTGGGTGAGTTCGTGACTCACTATGGGTGGAACTCAGTGCTTGAAGCAATCAGTGTTGGTGTGCCAATGGTAGCGTGGCCATTGTATGCGGAGCAAAGGTTGAATTGGGTGTTTTAATTTGGTAGAGGAAACGAAGGTGGCATTGGGTTTAAAGGAGATGGAAGATGGGTTGGGGAGTGCAGAAGAGTTGGAGAAGCGAGTGAGGGAGTTATTTGAGTCAAAAGTTAGGAGAGAGATGAGAGAGAGAGTTTTGGGCTTCAGAGATGAAGCTATGGTGGCCCAGAAAGAAGGTGATTCCTCATGTTCCATTAGCCAAATTGGCCCAGTAGTGGCAGCTAACCTAACATGAGTTCACTCGTCAGTTGTATAAAAAGGGTTCACAATTATTTATTTTAGCTAAATAAAAGGATGTTTGGTTTCAAGTATTGTTCTTCAAAATGGCGTAAAAACTTTGATTTAAAAAGTATTGTAAAAACACTTTTTTTTTTTTTTTTGAAACTGTAAAAACACATATTTAAAATGCTCATAATAGAAAAAATACATTTGGTATCATATTTTTAATAATATATATTTAAAAGTAAAAAAACATAATTGTATGTTTGATATGAGTGTATTTTGTTTAAGTGAGTATTTATCTGACATGTGCAGTGATTTATTATTATTTTATTTGATGAGAGAGAAACTCCCTCTCATTACCGATGCACTCCATATTATTTCTCTTCTTGTTTGTTTTCTTCTCTGTTGTCCATCTACTTTTCTCCCTATCTCACATCTCTTCAGCCAAATTCATTAGAGACCCACAAAAATATATATATATAAATATAAATATATATATATATATATATATATCCCAGAGAAATCCTAACAATAGGACAATTTAAATACCCAAACCAATCATCCACAAAATCAAATCCACATTCTCTTGCTTATCGGAAAATAACGAAAGAAATTAAATCACACCCATGCCACAAAATCAAATCCACCCATGAAATCAAGTCAAACCCATCAACCAAAATTGAGAACCTCTTCTCTTCCCACATCTTTTTTCCTTCTGCTCTAAACACCACTAACACACAAATTTGCAATATATATATATATATATATATATCAAAATAGTTCACAAAATTCCAATTTGCAAAACCCATAAAATAACCCAACACAGTAAATCTAATAACTGAAGAAAGGGTCAGCTAAAGATAGAGTGCAAGAAAGAGAGAGAGGAAGGAAAAAAAAAAATAAGAAGAAGAGAATGTGCAAGAGAGAAATGGGCAAAACAAACGAAAAATAAAGTGGCAGCATGCAAGAGAAAGAGGAATAAATAAATAAATAAATAAAGTGTGCAAGAGAGAGAAAAAAAAAGTGTGGAGAGAGAAATTTTGATTGGGTATTGTCAAATCCATGGGTCTTACACTTTTATAAATATTTACAAAAATATCATTGAGCAATGTTATTTGAAAATTGAAAACTGGTAAGAGGAGTTCTTTAAATTAAAATTACAACTTAATTGCTTTTACTCTAATTTATCTAAATGCACGAATAATAAAAGACCCTCCAAGCTCAATCTACCCAATGTACTTGAGCTCTCCAAGCTCTTGCTACCTATGGGTTTCTCAAAGTCTTATTTTCACTAGCTTTCCGAATACCGCAATACTACCCGATATCATTAGCCAAGCCTCACTTGCTCCTTTTGGAAAATCCCTAAAACTTTTCAAGTTCCAAAATACTCTCTACACTCTAAATAGATGTAGGTTGTGTTTAGGTACAAATCTCCTCTCAAGGTATAATAATGGAAGAAGGAAGCAAAAGAAACTACAATGATTTCTCACTAAAGGATGAATAGCTCTCTCTTTAAAAATGGTAAGTGCATTGTGTTGTAGAAACCTATCTAGGGTTTTCTCTCGAATAGTCTTTGCTTTAATTTTGTGGGTAATGGAGTATATATAATATGAGTGAAAAGTAAGAAAATCATACTTAAAATCCTCCGAGCAGAGAGTTTTGTAGGTACCTCGCAAGATGGCCTGTCTTGCGAATACAGCCCGGCACTTGACTCTTCAGTTTCTCTCATGTGCTTCTCACATGACCTTTTTGCGAGAACCTTTACTCACGAGCTTCTTGTGAGCTAGTTGCGAAACTGCACTAATCTTCATTGCATGCTTGATTCTTCAACAACTTAATACTAAACTCAATACAATAAAATCCCACAAAATACAAGAAAATAAATTAATACAATTACAACACTTTTTGTGTCATGGAATAAAGCCAACATAAAATATAGTTGTAAATCACAACTTTACAAAATCCTCTACCGAAAGCGTTTTTTTTTTTTTTTTTTTCTTTTGGTCCACAGTTCTTAGTATTTAAATACTGAAAACTGTTGTTTAAAATCTCTTACCAAACAAACCCTTAATCATTATTATCATAAGTGTACGCTTGGTGATATAAGAAGGTTGTCCGATCAAGGGGCATCAATAATGCATACAAAATCGTTATTTCACTTTTTGTATTTTACTTATCATAATCTTTTGTGTATTCTGTTAAATCTCCTCATAAATAACCATAGTTTATGAATGTAATAAAATTAATAAAATATAAAGTGAAATATAAAAAATAGGATAGGATACATAGTAAAAGCTACTTTAATATGACTGAAAGTTCACTTAGTGTATAAAACACTTGTGAATGTTTAAACCTCAAATTCAATTTTTACTTCACAAGCTTATATTCAAACAATATGTGTGTGGAAAGATAAATATAAGCTATACCCAAATATGCAAACTACTCTAAGTCATATTTTAATCACAACTCCGCAGTAATTAAAAGTAAGGAGGAAATCGAAGAACTCAGCGAAAAACCTCTCTGCCGCCCTCCAAGTGGTAAAATGATCCACTAGAAAATCAGTTGGAATACATGAATAGCAATAGACCCTTCAAGCCTAACCTACCCGATACACCTAAGCCCTCCAAGCTTCTTACTCTAACAAGGTTAAGCCTAACTTTGTCTTCTCTAACTTACCGAATCCCGCAATAAGCCCATATTACATCCGTCATCCTTAACATCTTCCAATACTTCCCAAAACTCCAAAAATACTTTCAACGTTTTGAATGGGTGTGGGTAGTGTTTGGGTATAAATCTCCTCTCAATAGGTATAACAATGGGAAAGGGAAGGAGAAGAGACTACAAATATTTCTCTCTAAAAATGAGTAGCTCTCCCTCTAACAAGTTAGGTGTGTTGTAGAAACTTCTCTTAGGGTTTTTCTCTCAATAAGCTCCTTACCATTTCTGTGGGTAATTAAGGTATATATAGTAGAAAAATCAACACACTTACAAACTAAATACATAGAATAACCAAAATTCTGTGTTTCTGTGTTTTGGAAGCATGGGATTGTTTTCAGCGAAACAGTTGGAAGAAATGGCGGTGGGATTGGAGAATAGTGGGCAAAGGGTTTTGTGGGTGGTAAGAAATCCACCGCCAAATAATGAGGAAGAGCCAAACTCGGATGAATTATTGCCAAAGGGTTTCTTGGAAAGGACTAAAGATAAGGGGTTTGTGATGAAACAATGGGCTCCACAGGTGGCGGTGCTGAGTCATGACTCAATGGGTGAATTCGTGACTCACTGTGGGTGGAACTCGGTGCTTGAAGCAATTAGTGTTGGTATGCCAATGGTTGCATGGCCTTTGTATGCAGAGCAAAGGTTGAATAGGGTGTTTTTGGTGGAAGAAATGCAGGTGGCATTGGGTTTAAAGGAGATGGAAGATGGGTTCGTGAGCATTAGCCGAATTGGCCCAGTTGTTGGAGCAAACCTGGCAGTGGTGGCAGCAGTATTGTGCGAGGTAAGTTCTGTTTTTTGTTTTTACTATGTAAGAAAAGAAAGACATGAGTTTACTCATCAGTATGTCTAAATTTTTTTTTTTTTTTTTTTTTTTTTTGCAGAATTGAAGAAAGGGTTTATGATTTCCGTTTTGACTAAATAAAGAGACAACTTACTATTATTACTATTAGGTAGTGTATGCTTTAATGGGTGTGGATTTACTAGTCTTTATAATCCATTAAGAAGAATTTTTGTTGTACCTTTTGCATTACTTTATTAAGAATTCAACACAACAATAGAATCAGTAAAATAAATAAATAAAAGTTGCCTTCACTCTTCCTTGTCCCCCACATCACTTTCACTGTTTCATACTTTATTGACTTTTAGACTTTACACTTTATTGTCCATTTAATTACCTTTATTCTTTTTAATTCTTTTATTTAACAATTCCAATTATTTTTAACAACTTATTAGTCTTTGTAATCCATTAAGAAGAGTTTTTGTTGTGTCTTTTGCATTATTCTATTAAGAATTTAACACAATAATACAATCATAAAATAAAAATAAACTGTCTTCAGTCTTTAGTGTCCCATGCCCCACTTCTATTGTCTCACATTTTACTGTCTTCTAGACTTTACACTTTATTGCCCACTTGATTGTCTTTTTCTAAGATTTAAGATGAACAAATTACTAATTTTTGTTGTGGGTTTGCTATTTTTTTTATCAAATTTTAGATCAAATTAATTTGTTGTTGGGTTTTATTTCTTTTTGTTTAAAATTCCTAGACAAAGCTTGGTGTTGAATTGATTTATTATTGGGCTTCTTTTTTAGGGGGTTCAAATTTTTATTTTAGAATGGTCAAAATAAAATATATATATATATATATATATATATATACACATATATATATATACATATATATATATATTATACGATAAAAAAATAAAAATTCCCTGAGTTAGGGGTTTCATTTGAACACCCCCCCCCCTCAACACAATGTGGTGCCATCATTGGTTTGTGTGTCTTGTATTTTGGAGGATGTTGTGTTTATGTTCTGGGTTGTGTTCTTGTGTTCAAATTTGTGTTCTTCGTTTTTTTTTTTTTAATGTTTTAATTCTCTTTTGATTTGGGCTTTCAATTTGAGTTTGTGCGGGTTTTAATCTTTAAAGCCGTAAAAGCTTTTTTTTTTTTTTTTTGAATTTTTTCAGTTTAAATTAAAATTAAGAAATTAAAAATTTTTATTTTTAATTAATTTAGACATTGATGTGGCATTTTTAAATGCCAATTATTATTATTATTATTATTAGACATGTCATTATCTAACATGCCAACAGTGCACTCTATTAGCCACGTAGGCAATTTTCGTTACTAAGATAATGGCATGGATCAAAATAGTAATGATTTTCAATTTTCTGGAACCAACATAGGTGCTCCAAAAAAGTAGAGACCAAAAATGTATTTTTTGCCTTAAAAGAAAAGAAAAATAATATATTTAGGGAGTGAAATTTAATTAGGTCTACATAATGAAACTTGTATAAAGTACATGAGCATATAGATGTTGGTTTTTCAACAAGATCCTTTAGGCTTTAGGTGTAGTCTAGAACTCTTGTTTACAATTTATTAAAATGTTTTTAAATAATTCTAAATTGATTTCAACTCGAGGAATTAGCTTGTTACTACTATATTAGGCGGATGCCCATTTTAAATGATGTAATTAGCAGGGTATGGAGAAGAAATTCCTAGAAAGTTACTTTGCAATACAAAATATCCTAATCTTTGTATTGTTACTTATAGTAAAATTTACACTACATGTGATTATATGCAGTTTTAACGTAGTCGGATTTTTCTACCTTGTAAATATTTTCAATGCATGCATACCCAGTCCATGTCTAACTCACCACAACAACAACTTAATTGCAAAATCCATGTATAGTCTTCTACGCAACACTCCTTGATCTTTAATGGATACCTCGAGTCGAGTCAAGAGTCATGGTTTAATGAATCTTAAACGGTCAACTTACAGCCGAGGGAGCAAAACCTCTGCATTTTGAATGGTTTTCTTGTGTCTTCAATGAAGATCTTCAACCACTATCCTAGATGCTAAACCTACAACTCAATTACACATTTGACCTTAACAAAATGAAGAGATTTTACTACAACAACATGAAAGTTCAAGAGGTCTTAATTCATTTTACACTAGTATTTGATATTTGGATGGACATGTCAGAGTACAAAAGGTGGACAGCAACGGTTACTATTCCAATTTGTATCAAGAGTTGATAAATTTAGCTATATATACTGAATTCTTCCTTTTGAGATGAACAATATAAGGTTCCATAATAAGGTTATTTTTGTGAGTACAATACAGAAAAGTGAACATAAAAAGTTTTAATTATATATAAAAAAGAGATATATGATAATGTCAAATACCTTGCATTCTTTCAAATTCATCCTACTCTAATTTGCATACAACCACAACAAAATCTTAATATCAAAAGGAGTTTTGTAATGGGCCTCAAACAGTCACAAGTTAGTCACTCTAACTTGTATAATTTCTTTCTTTCTTTCTTTTTTCTTTTTTTTCCTTGTTGATTTTTCACAAGGTCGTGGAAGCGTTCAGAAGAAAATCAACATTTAAAATACCGAGATGTTGTATGCCGTGACGTAAAAGTTGCGGTATAACTTGAAGATGGTGTGTGTGGACACAACTTGTCCATAAAAATTAAGCACAAACCGATATGAAATGAATATTTATTAGCAAATTTAGGGTGTGTTTGTTTCAGCTTTTTGAAATTTGGCTTTTTAAAAAAGTGGAGTTTTCAAAAAGTGCAATATGAAAAAGTGTTTTTTCAAAAAGTGCAGTATGAAAAGGTGTTTTTTCAAAAAGCTGAGTGTTTAGTAAAAGCTGTTAAAAAGTGCTTTTTAAAAAAACTAAGTGTTTGGCTAGCACTTATAAAAGTGGCAGTTTGAGGAGTAAATTACTAAAAAGGACAATGTCTATATATAAGGAAGTTTATTTCATACTTAAATCAACCACTTCATATACTTACTAAAAAAACTAATTAATAATAATAATATTATTATTGGTATTTTAATACCAATAATATATATTAAATCTATATTTTAATATATATTATAACATAGATATATATTATAATATATATTTTTCGTCATCATGAAGCACAAAATGAAAATGTAAAAAGATGATAAAATACACACCATAAGAAATGCAAAACATAGAGAATGGTTGGTAATGTATATATCTAGAAAATGATTGATTAATTTATGTGGAGGCAAAGTCTTGTGCTTAATTTTTAAAATTTACAAATACCATCTGTGGTCTTAATTTTTAAAATTTTGTAAATTCCTCTTTGGGAAAGAAAATCCACAAAAGAAAATGTTATAAGTATTATCAATTTAAGTATCAAACTATTAGGGTCATTTTAAGGGGATTCGAACCCTAAATGAGATACCATTCAATCATTGGAAAGAGATGGTTACCATATATATATATAAATTGAATCTTATAATGTTCCTTACAAAAATTTAAAAAAAAAAAAAAAAAATCTAACTTTGATTACTACTAGAGTCAAGGCCGGGGTCAAATAAATAAATAAATATATATATATATATATATATATATATTCTTTTAAAGCTTCGTTTCTGCTATTACAAAATCGATGTGTGAACTCTGGAGTCTGGAGTATGACACATATTGGAAGCAATTGTGATTTCATTAAGATCACATTCAACAGGCCCAAAATAGAACAAACCCTACCTACCTTCATTGTAATTCATTTCTAAAATCCAAAACAGAACAGACCCAATCCAAAACAGAACAGAATTCTAACTTTTAAGATCACATAATCAACGGACCCAAAATCCAACCCATAACAAAAACTAAAATACCCAAAACAAAACAAATTCAACAGAACAACCATATTTCAGAACAAATTTTTCAACAAATGGAAGAACAGAACAAATTTTTCAGTACCCAAAACGGAACAAATAGATCATTAACAAGAACAAATTATAGCATGCATAAATCTGAACATTTTTCAACATATATTTCAGAATCAACCCCAACAAATTTTTCCACAAATTTTTCAACAAATTTCTCAGATCAAATTAAACATAAATTAAAATTAAAAAAAAAACAAAAAAAAAATGCGTTGAAGAAGACGAAGAAAGAAGAAGAACAAGACGAAGAAATTAAGAAGAAGAAGAGGAAGAGGAAGAAGGAAGAAGAAGAAGAAGAAAGCGAAGACGAAGAGAGACTTACCACAGACGGAGAGCGCAGAGCAGAGAGGAGAGGTTGGCATGATGAGTCTTGAGAGGGAAGAAGAAGCATAGACCTAAAATTTTTCCACAAATTTTTCAACAAATTTCTCAGATCAGAGACAAATTAAAATTTAAAAAAAAAAAAATACAAAAACATGCATTGAAGAAGACGAAGAAAGAAGAAGAAGACAAAGAAAGAAGAAGAAGAGGAAGAAGGAAGAAGACGAAGAAAGAAGAAGAAGAAGACGAAGAAAGACGAAGAAGAGGAAGAAGAAAAAGAAGATGAAAAGACTTATCACGGACGGAGAGCGCAGAGTAGAGAGAAGAGAGGCAGAGAGCGCAGAGCAGAGAGATGAGAGATGAGAGATAGTCCGCGGTAGGAAAAGAGAGAAAAGAAGGGTAAATTAAGGGTATTTAAGATTAGGGAAAGCAAGGACAATTGGGTAAAAACAGATGTGGTCCAATGGATAGCTTGTAAAGTGCAGTCCGCGTTTTCAATTTTGGTTCTTCTCCACCCATAAAATTTATGTGCTTTTACTTCATATCAGAGAACGCAGGTTTTTTATTAAAGCCAAATTTATGTGTTACCAAACACGCCAACAGTTTTTATTTTTCATAAACGCGCATAACTTGGCTGAAAAAGTGGAAACAAACACACACTTGAATCTTATCCGAGCTGCCTAGGTTTTTGGGAAAGTGAGTCCTGTATTGTTATTGTCATTTTGAGCCATCCTTTAAAGGAACCGGTAAGAAATATGTGAACAATCCCAGCTACTACCATTCACGATTTTTTCACAATTTTAATATAACCGTAAATTGTGACGAGAGTAATTGATATTTAAATCTGTTATATTGGAGAGGCAGTGTATGTAGTCTATATATAGTTTCTGATTCTCCTTCCGATTTTATCAGTGTGGAGTTTGTGCGTGTCTATTTCCCACCTAACCATTCTCTCTCTTCTCTCTCTCGGGCTCTGTCTAGCTTTATCTGTTCTTATCTGTAACCTTTTCATGTCTGTTGTGTTTGGAGTAACTAGTGCTATGCTAAAATTTGTGCGAACTTAAACCACTTGATCAACCTTGGTATTCGTTGGAAACACTGGAGGCACCAACTCGTTCTTCTCTTTCTTTGTGACAATGGAGGATGTCATAGTTCTGTACCCTTCTCCAGGCAGAGGCCATCTAATCTCCATGGTAGAGCTTGGCAAGCTCATACTCAAACATCACCCTTCTTTCTCCATCACAATCCTCATCTTAAGCGAACCAAACACAAATACTAACTCAACCGCACCAAATTATGTAGCAAGCTCTATCAACCAATACATCACCAGAGTCAATTCCACCTACCCATCTATCACATTCCAACACCTACCCCCCATCTCTGAAATTCCACGCAGTACTGCTTCCCCTGTAGAACTCAGCTTCCTAATCCCACGCCTCAACAACCCAAATCTCCACCAAACCCTCAAAACTATTTCCCAAACCTCCAAACTCAGAGCCTTTATCATTGATTTCTTCTGTGATGCTGCTTTCGAAGTGGCCTCAAACCTTGACATCCCCACTTTCTATTTCTTCACCTCTGGCGCAAATGGTCTAGCTTTGTTTCTATACATGCCCACCTTGCATAAAAACGTGGATAAAAGTTTCAAAGATCTCAGTAACATGCTTATAGATAGTCCTGGCATACCGCCTATCCCAGCTTCGGACATGCCAGGAGGTATGTCAGATCGTACTACTCAATGTTATGAGTATTTCTTAAGCACAGCAACCCACATGGCAAAATCAAATGGAATTCTTGTTAACACGTTTGACTCACTCGAAACAAAAGCTATCAAGGCAATGTCGGATGGACTATGTGTCCCAGATGGAGTAACTCCCCCAATATTTTGTATTGGACCATTGATATCAAGCAATAATCACGATAGAGATGAGCACGAGTGTTTGAAATGGCTAAACTCTCAACCGAGTCGAAGTGTTGTGTTTCTGTCTTTTGGAAGCATGGGATTGTTTACAGCGAAACAGTTGAAAGAAATGGCGGTCAGGTTAGAAAATAGTGGTCAAAGGTTCTTATGGGTGGTAAGAAATCCACCGCCGGATAATGAGAAAGAGCCAAACTTGGACGAATTAGTGTCCGTTTGGTTCCACTTTTTGGACCCAAAAGTTGGCTTTTTGTAAAAAGTGGGCTAAAATTTGTGTTTGGTTAGACCCAAAAGCCAGCTTTTGATAAAAAATAAGCTTTTGCTCAACAGCTGAAACGCGCATAATACTTATGGACAACTTTCGGTCCACAATACAAAAGCTCCTGGGCTTTTGTAATAGATCCGTTGAAAGAGCCATGGATTGACGAATTTGCCCTTCAATAAAGGGCAAGGCTTCAGCTCTCTCATTTCACTCTCTCACGCCTCTCACGCACCAGAGCTCTCTCATTTCACTCTCTCACGCCTCTCACGCACCAGTGCAGCCCAAGCCTCTAATGTAAGTGTTCTTCCTCTTCTTCTTCTTTCTTCATCTTCTCAAATGGGTCCTCTGTAATTTTTTTGTTTTTTCCTCTGTAATTTTTTCCTCTGTGATTTTATTTGAAGGTTTCCGATCTGCTACCCGATCCGCAACACCGATCCGATCTGCCCTTCTGCTACCCGATCTGCAACATCGATCCGATTTGCTACCCAAAACCACCAAGCAACAGCGATCTGCTACCCAAAACCACCAGGTACCAACACTGATCCGATTTTTTTTTTTTTTTGTCGGGTATTGAAAAAATTTTGTGAGTACATGGTTTGTAATTTTTTTTTAAAATTTTGTGGATGCTCTGTAACACTGATCCGAATTTTTATTTATTTATTTTTTATTTTTTTTTTTTTTGTGGATGCTCTGCCTTAAAACACTGATCGGATTTTTTTTTTTAATTTGGTGGATGCTCTGTACTTGTTGCTTTGATTCAGTTGGATCCCTGCGTCTGTGAATGTTTGTGTTCATCCTACACTACCTGTTGCACTGGTGTGCAGCAGGTAGTGCAGGATGATGCTCTTTGAAAAATTGGGAATATAATGGTATCTTATGGTTGCTATGTGCCTTTCAATTTATTATTAAAAAAAAAAAAAAAAAGGGAAGTTTTAAGCATCTGGGTTTGTCCTTCATTGGAGGGACCATTTGGGTTTGTCCTTTGTTTTAAGCATCTCATTTCCTATATTTATTTGTGTTTTTTCTAATAATTATTGCAATTAGTTTTATTGATACAATGCTTCACACGCACCCTTTCCCTTCCCTAGTGGATTTTTAATCAATTTTTGGGTGGCAATGCAAGAACAAAGCATAACTCTGTGGTCATTAATTTAGATAGAGATATGAAATCATTAGGAATTGCTACCAATATCTTTGGCTAGAACAGTAGCTGATGGCAGTGGTACCTTGGTTTCTAGGCTTGATTATGATGCAATTGATTTGTTCTTTCCTCCATTGTGGATTATCTTTAAATGTGTGGATACATTCAAATTCTTTTTAGTGTTAGTGAATGCTCAAGTATTTTGTGTACAAATGACTTTCTTTCAATGGAACCATGCTTGTGCTTTGAAGCCCATTGGGAATTTGGTGAATGCTCATGTTTTTAGTGTGCCAGTCTTTTATTAAGTAGTTGGTTACGTCTCTATGGTTAGGGATGTTTATGAAATTTTACATAAACAGAAGTATGTCCCAAATGTGAGGAGAGCATGTATTATACTGCACCAACAACAATTTTGTAATACTAGCACTTGCTTTTAGTACTTGAGCCCATTCGTGGTTCTCAAGTACATCCAGCATTCATATTCATATATTGAAGGTTGACCTTTTTCGTTGTGGGTGCATTGTTAAGCAAAGGTTTTTTTTGGTAAACAAGTTGACCTTTTTGCCATTTTGAAACATGGATAGAACTTAGATACAATTTCTTAGACGTTGTACCTTATGTTCCCCAATTAAATTCACATACATGGCTGGCTAATGGGCTACGTAGTTAAATTTATTTATATGTTGGAGAAGATACCAGCTTTTGTGTTGCTTGGTCAATGTAATTATGACAGGCCACAAACGCGTTGACCCCTTGTGATAACTTAGATTAATTAATTAGCCCAGTTTTTAATTAATCAAATTAACATGCAATATCACGTGGCAGCACAAACAAATCACCAAACTAAGTTATGCAGCGAAAAATAAAGAACACGGTGATTTGTTCACGAATGGGGAAAACCCTTACGGCAAAAACCCCACCGGGTGATTTAAGGTCACCACTCCCGAAACTCCACTATTATCACAACAAGCAGTTACAAGTAAGGAATCCCAGTACCTCACCAACCTACAGTTGAACTCTTACCCCAATACCCAATTGGATTTGTTCTGTAGTGACAATTTCTCCAGTTTAATGCACGGCTCCCAGTACGTGACTAACCAATGTGATGCGCGGATCCCAGTACGCGTCTTACTCCTTTGCACGAATCCAAGTACGTGACTCACTCACCAACTTGAGGAAGAAAGAATGTTGGCTGCAAAGTTCTTCAAATCATCAGAGATGAACTAGGGCACGAACTTTGTCTCACAGATCACAATTTGCATGAAAGAGAAGAAGCAACTTGTATCTGGTGATTTCTATTTTTCTGCACTTTGACGGCCCTTAAAATAATCCTTTTATATGTCTAGGGTTAGGAGAAAAGAAGTCCCAAAGACACACACACGGATTGGACTTGAAACAGACCTGGAAATCTGCTTTCTTTAATTCTCGACAGATAGAGGTGTCGAGAGGTGTCGAGACAGCTGTCGAGGCTCGGGCTAAACAGCTTCTTTAAATCTCGATAGATGTATCTGTCGAGGTATCTATCGAGCTTTAAAATCTTGCACTTCCTTGCTTGTATCTTGGACAGACTTTGACGGCTTCAACACTTAATCTTGAACCACTGTTTCTTGAAGTGTTTAACACATCCTAGATCTACCCAATTACAAGTAAAGTGCGTTTTGTCTAAGGATAAGCCAATTACATAAAATAGCGACATATGTTCACAAGCTTGAACAACTACATATGTCCTAACAAATTACATGATTAATTTTAATTGATGAACGGTGAACCTAAGGTATCTAAGGAACAAAAGAATTGTACAGTAAGTTTTGCTCTTAAAACATTATGCATCTATAAGGGAAACTTAAGTAAATGTTGCCAGAGGTGATCACCCAGTTAGAGCTAAGATGGGATAGAACTGCATCACTTTGGTCTCTTAAGGGCTTGAAGTCTTGATGTTGATGGCCCACATTGTTGAAAATGTGACAATGACAGCCACTAATGGTTCACAATGTTAGACACCAATTATTATATACTTTGTAAGATTCTCAATGTTTAATAAAGTATCTATAAATGGTTGGATTGGAGCATAATATAGCCCTTAGTCCTGACAATGGTGCAATTGTGCATGGTTTGTGGACTTGGAGATAAAATGCCCTTGTTGATTATGTTTTTTTGATATATGTTTTGTTGACGTGGCTTTCATTTTGATGTTCTATTCTCCTTTTAATACAGGAGCAAGGTGATCTAAATCTGCGAGTTCGAACTTTGGAGTTTGAGAGGGCATTCCAGCATGTTTCATAATTGGAGAGTGATCTAAGTTGTGAGTTTTGCTGTGATCTAAGATGTGAGTTTTGATTGGTATTTTATGCAACTGTAAATTGAAATGTGAAAATAAAGTATTGATTTTCTATTTTGAAGAGAGCTGTATCTAAGAAAGGTCTGTGTATGGGGATGGGAACTTGGATTTCTATGTAGTACAATTTATTAAACTTGGATTATTGGTGTATATTTTATCATCTTTTTGCATTTTCATTTTGTGCTTCATGATGATGAAAATTATTTAGATTTAATTATTATTGCCCAAACAAATAATTATGACACTAACAAAGAAAAATTGCCCAAAGATTATTAAAATAATACCAATAATAATAATAATAATAATAACAATAATAATAATAATAATAATAATAATAATAATAATAATATATTATTATTATTATTATTATTATTATTATTATTATTATTATTATTATTATGAAATAAACTCACATCCAAAAAAAAAAAAGTATGAAATAAACTCCCTTCTATATACGTTGTCAATTTATCTAAACTACACTTTTAAAAGTGCTAGTCAAACACACAGCTTTTTTAAAAAGTACTTTTTAACAGCTTTTACCAAGCAGTCAGCTTTTTAAAACTCAACTTTTTCATTATGCACTTTTTGAAAACTCAACTTTTTCATTATGCACTTTTTCAAAAATCTCAACCAAACTCACCCTTAATGCCAAAAGGTTTCTTCGAAAGGACAAAGGATAAGGGGTTTGTGGTGAAACAGTGGGCTCCACAGGTGGAAGTGCTGAGTCATGAGTGGGGTGGAACTCAGTGCTTGAAGCAATCAGTGTTGGTGTGCCAATGGTTGCGTGGCCATTGTACGCGGAGCAAAGGTTGAATAGGGTGTTTTTGGTGGAGGAAATGAAGGTGGCATTGGGTTTAAAGGAGATGGAAGATGGGTTGGTAAGTGCAGAAGAGTTGGAAAAGCGAGTGAGGGAGTTGTTTAAGTCAGAAGTTGGGAGAGAGGTGAGAGAAAGAGTTTTGGGCTTCAAAGATGAAGCTATGGTAGCCCAGAAAGAAGGTGGTTCCTCTCATGTTGCATTAGCCAAATTGGCCCAATTCTGGAAGCAAAGCTAAAATGAGTTCACTCGCCAGTATGTATAAAAAGGGCTCACAATTATTTATTTTAGCTAAATGAAGAGGGTTTGCAACGTAGAGCATGTTTTGTAATAGATTTCAAGAATTGTTGTTCAAAATAATTTAAAAAATATTGTGAAAATATGTATTTAAAGTACTCGTAATGAAAAAGAAAATGTGTTTAGTAACGTATTTCTAATAACATCTATATAAATTTAAGAATAAATTACAAATTTAGTCTCTATTCTTTACATTATATATTGATTTAGTCTCTAATCTTTTAATTATCTTAATTTGGCCCTTAACTTTTTAATGTCGTGTCAATTCAATTTAGTTTTTCCATTATCATTAGGTGAAAAAAACTAATATGTCAAGCAGGATAATATAAAATTACTTTCTAAGCCACATCATCTACCAACAGGATTGCCACATCATATTAAAAAAAAAAAAAAAACACAACCATTTGGGGTTGTTTGGTGGTTGTTTTCAAACAACCATTTTCAGTTTTTAAACAACATTTCACGCATTTTTATACACTTTTTTACCCACACGTATTTCTACAAATATTTTTGGACAACAATTTTCAATTTTTAAACACGTGTACCAAACGGCCCAAAATGTTCGCAAGGGGAGTCATCTTTCCTTCTTTTTCGTAATTATCTTACCTTCTTTTCTTTTTCTTCTTGAATATAATTGTCTTACCTTGTTCACTTTACTTCACTAGTGTCTTCCTTACATATCTCCTCTTTTTTTCTTTTTTTCTTTTTGGCTGAGACCTTACACATCTCGTCTTATTTATCCAGAAAAAATTTTTCTTTTAATAAACTTTTGTACCAAAGACAAACATATATTCTGGTGTTTATATGAAAGTGAGACTAAAGAATGACTAATGATCAGAATTTGTACCACAACAAAACACTAAAGGTTCATCTTCCCCCATAAAATAACAAATCTGTCTTTCACAGATCGAAACAAAAAATGTGGGATCTAAATGACTTGCCTAATCAACAAAGAGACGATGAATCTGAAGGCTACTCCTCCCAAAAGACTTCTTTTGATGGAGACGATGATAAGAACAAACGAGTCTTATTCGTATCAAATTCAAGCTCCTCCGACGTGGCCATCGAGGACGGATCAATGACAATCAAGACTGTGACCCACAAAAAAAATCAAGCAGCATAGTAGCACCAACAAGCTATTCAGGTTCTCGTTCAACGAGAGCAACGATCCAGAACCCGTGACCCACTAGAGAGAGAGAGAAAACGCGCCGCCAAAGAGGGAGACAAGAGAGAGAAACGAACCTATAGCCATCGCCGTCCACACCGCCGTCTGCAACTTCATATCTTGACTGTTCTAGTTCGTGGGAGGATGAGGGAGAACAGATGGAGTGTATATATATATATGGACTTCATTTTGTCTTTGTATCACATCCGGCAACTCTGTAGCTTAGACCATTATTAAAGAAGAAAGGGTAAATAAACACTCCTCTCTTCTGAATTTGCAGAAATGACGCTCACTCTCAAATTTGAAAAGGAAAAACATTTCACTTTTTTTAGATTTGATAAAAATAACACTTATCTCTCTGTTAATATTAGTAACAAAATATTTCAATTTTTTAAAAGATTCTTTTTACTAAAGTTTAATAATGATTAGTGAAAAAAAAAACAGTCACATAAAATAAAATAAAATAAAGAGAGCATTTTATAAACATGTTATTTAAGTGGTCTCTTCTAACACCTTTTCAATTTATTTTTTAAAATTTGATAATCTTCTTAGATTTTTTTATCACACCTCTCTCCAACACTTTGGAACAAAATTTATGAAATAAAACAATTTGCAAAAGCTTTCAAGCTTTTATTATATAAAAATGAGTTTGAAATTTTCAAAGTCATTTATCAATATAAAAAACTTTCAGAGCCAATTCGATTGATAGTTGAACAACCAAACTCTTTGCAAGAAGTACACCTCACAGTATCTGACCTCCTTGCTTCTTGTAGCCCTGGTGCATGTTCACCTTGCTCTCTTTTTCTCTTCTTCTTTGATCTACCAATCAACTTTTTCCGTTTTGGAGGAAGCATGGTGTCTTGGCCTGTTTCCAGCTCACCCTTAGATAACATATTAATATTAGGCATTGGGTGAAGGATATGGCTATAGGCACGAATGTACATGCTCGTGGAGTAGAATGGATCACAATAATCGTGAATGCCTGCCCTTTTGTATGTGATACATTTTGCTTGCAAGGCAAGCCACTAATTTTCCAAACACCACAAGGACATTTTTTAGGTTTTGTAAAACTTTTAGGAATAAGTTGTGGGAAATTTTGGTAATATATTCTTAATCAAAGGGTAGGCTAGTACACAACGTTTTTAACATCAATTTTACAGAGTTTAATTAAATGAATGTCAAAGGAGAAAAATGTTTTTACTTTTTAAGATTGGAGGTGAGTGTCATTTTCCCAAACCTCAAGGGAGGGGAGTGTTATTTGCCCAAGAAGAAAAAAGAAAGTTATTCAATTCAATTCTGTATTTATTCAGCAAAAAAAATTCAATTTTGTATTTGTGAGGAGAAAAAAACAAAAGGCAGAGAGGCATCTTTGAGTATGTGTGTGTGTGTGGTATCTCATATTTGCTCTACACATTGTTGTGACTTATGATTGTGAGTAATGAATAATGGTGGTGGTGGTGATGATGATGATTATTGTAAAAAATCCAACAATAGCGACAACCAAGAGTAGCCATCCCAAAAGTAAATGTGTAAATATTTTAATTTTGTTAAAGATATAAAGTGAAAAAAAAGGACTGAATAATCTGTGTATATAGATGTATGTAACAATGTACAGAGGAGAGCCTTATATAGGCTAGGTATGTGTGCAGTACAAGAAATATGAGTAAACTACAAGTATAGTATATTGGGCTTAGCCCAGTGGGCTAACTATACACTAACATCCCCCCTCAAACTCGAGGTGGCAAGGAAGAACCCAACTGGAGTTTGGATATAAGATCTCGAAGACGACCAGGCGGGTGAGTCTTGGTGAAGATATCAGCAGGCTGGTCAGCAGAGGAGATAGAGAATAACTTGAGATTGCCTTTCTTGAGATGTTGGCAAGTGATGTGGCAGTCAATCTCAATGTGCTTAGTGCGTTCATGGAAGACATCATTATGAGCAATATAAATGGCACTACGATTGTCACAATAAAGAGGAGTGGCAGTGGGCTGTGGAGCATCTATGTCAACCAAGAGCCAGCGGAGCCAGACAAGCTCGCAGGTGGTGTCGGCAAGGGCACGATACTCAGCCTCAGTACTGGAACGAGAAACCACATCCTGCTTCTTGCTACGCCATGAGATAAGGGAAGTACCCAGTAGGAAATAGAAACCTGTAATAGAGCATCGATCAGTCGGATCACCTGCCCAGTCTGCATCTGAATAAGCATGAAGCTCGAGAGAGGACCGAGAAGAGTAGTGAAGACCATGATAAAGTGTGCCCTTGACATATCGAAGAATCCGAAGAACTACAGCATAGTGAACAGAACGAGGGGCATCCATGAACTTACTAACCATACCCACGGCATGTGAGATATCAGGACGAGTAACAGTGAGATAGATCAGACTACCAACCAACTGACGATAACGTGTAATATCAGATATAGGTTCACCATCCAAGGGTGTGAGCTTGGCATTGTATTCCAAGGGAGTGGAAACAGTCTTGTTATCGGTGATACCGGCTTTGGAGAGAAGATCAGAAGCATATTTAGCTTGGGAAAGATAGTATCCATCGGAGGAAGAGGTAACCTCAAGCCCAAGAAAATAGCTGAGAGTGCCCAGATCTTTCATCTCAAAATGCTGACTGAGGAAGTGCTGAAGAGAGCGGATACCTGCAGAATCATCTCCAGTAATAATCATATCATCAACATAAAGAAGAATAAGAGTGATACCAGCAGAGGATCGTCGAACAAAAAGAGCAGTGTCATGAGGACTCGAAGTGAAACCTTGCTGAGCAACAACTGAGCTAAACTTTTCAAACCAAGCTTGAGGAGCCTGCTTGAAGCCATAAAGAGCACGACGAAGGCGACAAACTTGACTGCCTGAGTGCGGATAGCCAGGAGGTGGTTGCATGTATACTTCTTTTTAGAGGTCTCCATTGAGGAAAGCATTCTTCACATCCATTTGATAAAGAGGCCAATGGCGAACAGCAGCCACAGCAATGAGACATCTGACAGATGTAAGGCGAGCAACAGGAGCAAATGTTTCCTCATAATCAATGTCATACTCCTGAGTAAAGCCCTTGGCAACGAGACGAGCCTTGTATCGTTCAACAAATCCATCAGCTTTGGTCTTGATCTTGTAAACCTACCTACAACCTACTATAGACTGACCAGGAGGCAAATCAACCATATCCCAAGTGTGATTCTTATGAAGAGCATCTAATTCTTCATTCATAGCTTGCTGCCAAAGAGGGTCAGTATGGGCCTCACGATAGGTGTGAGGTTCATAGAGGGTGGCAAGAGCAAAAGAGCAGTGATAATCAGTGAGATAAGGGGGAGGAATGCTTGCCCGGGTGGAACGACGAAGTTCAGAACTAACAGGTAACTCAGGAGAGGGTGGTGCCACAGGATCCAAGACAGGCGGGTCATGTGCCGGGGACGGAACCGGAGATGAGTCGTCTGGAGACGCAGTCGATGTAGAAGAATCCTCCACAAGTTCAGGATAGAGAGGGAGGAAAAGATCGGTAAAAATGGGAGACTCTGAGGAAGAGGATGCAGGAAACTGCTGGAGACTCGTGAAAGGATGATGTTCCCAAAACTCAACATTTCGGGAGACACGAAGCCGATGAGAAATGGGATCATAGCAGCGAAACCCCTTTTGAGAGACACCATAACCAAGGAAACAACAGAGACGAGCACGAGGTTAAAGCTTTGTTCGTTCATGAGGAGGAAGTGAGACAAAGCAAGCACAACCAAAAACCCGAAGAGATGAGTAGTCAGGGATTTGACCATAGAGAAGCTCGAATGGTGACTTGTTATGTGTAGTGGGTGAAGGAATACGGTTAATGGTGTACACAGCAGTGAGTGCTGCCTCACCCCAAAAGCGCTCAGGAAGAGAGGCAGAAATGAGAAGGGTGCGGACAACATCAAGAATGTGACGATGTTTTCGTTCTGCACGACCATTTTGTTGAGAGGTGTAAGGACAAGACCGCTGAGGAAGAGTACCATGACTGTTTAAAAAGGATAGGAAAGATTTATCATTATACTCTTGGGCATTATCTGATCGAAAGACTTTGACAGTGCGATTAAATTGTGTTTCAACCATGTTATGAAATGTTTGGTAAATAGACACAAGTTCAGACCTATGGTGGAGCAGATAAATCCAAGTATATCGAGAGAAATCATCCACAAATATGGCAAAATATCTAGATCCCCCCTCAGTAGGAACCGGTGCAGGACCCCAAATATCAGAATGGATAAGATCAAAAGGTGCAGAAGAGAAAGAGTCACTATTATTAAAGGGCAATTTAGCTTGTTTGCCAAAATGACAGGAAGTACAATCAAATTTTTGAAACTGAACTGAACCTAAATGACCTTGAGAAGCTAACAATTGAAGACGAGATAAGGATGGATGACCAAGACGAGCATGCCAAAGATCAGGTGAGGGAGTGGTAATGGTAGCAGCTGCAGAAACGACTTGTGAAGGAATCTTCAAGTCATGAACCTCAAACATGCGACCAACCTTACGCCCTGTCCCAATTACTTGACCCGTCCGAGGATCCTGCACATCCACACCATGATTAGTAAAGAGAAGATCTACACCTAATTCACAAAGTTGACCAACAGAAAGCAAATTGAGGGATAACTTTGGAATATGAAAGGTTTCACTAAGGGATAAACTAGGAGAAGAGATTGTTCCTTTGTGACTAACAGGCATAGGAGTTCCATCAGCAGTGTAAATAGTGATAGGGTGTGCTAAAGGTGCCTTATCAGAAAATTGAGATTCATCAGGAGTCATATGGTTACAACATGCAGTATCAAAAAACCAAGGTTGTTTACCTGAGGTGACAGAAAGGGCAGTAGAAGTTCGGGATAAAACCTGTTGAACAACTGCCTCAATATCAGCCGTAGTAAGTGAGGAAGCTAAAGATGGACCTGTAGGAACTGATGGATCTGGAGGACATACAGCAGCTGCCCGAGGAAGAGAAGCTTTATTCTGCTCTTGCATAAATTTCTGCAGTTTGCGACAAACTGAGATATCATGGCCTTTAGCACAGCAAAACTCACAGCGAGTACCTTTGTAAGACTGAGAGGTGGGACGCCCAGAGTTTACTCGTGGAGGAGCAGTGAATGCAGCAATGGGAGGCTGTGGAGATGGTGTAGCCAATACATGATCAGATGATGACATGTGATGAGTAGGCCGACGGTTCTCCTCAGAAATGAGCTCCTTGACTGCAGCATCAAGAGAAGGAGTAGGAAACCGGCTAAGCAGAGAAGCTCTAGTAGGCTCAAAATCCTCACGTAAACCCATCATGAAGTGCATGGACTTTCGGCGATCCCGATATTTGGCAAAGAGCTCAATGTCCTTGGAACACACTAGTGGAGGATCTGCAGCAGAAAGTTGTTCCCACATAGTAGAAGTCTGAGAATAATAATCAGAAATAGACTGACCTGTCTCTTGGCGCATTTGATAAAGTTTTGATTCAATATGGAACTCCAAGCTTGAATCATTAGTACAATTATAGCGATCAGCCAAAAATTTCCAAGCGGCTTCAGCAATCTCAAGACGAGGAAGAAGATTATGAATGGAGGGAACAGAAGTATTGATAAACCAAGACAGGATCTTACTCTGAATACTCTCCCATTCCTCTAGGCGTTCTTCATAATCATCTTCAGCAGCAGTGGCTTTGGACTTAGGGTTTGGTACTAGCTTAGGAATTGAACCAGTCACATATCTCCACAGTTTACGACCCTTCAGGAAGACAGTCATATTCTGAGACCATGCATGATAGCTAGTGGGACCATCCAACATAATGGTGATAGGACGTATGATATCTCGATCATTTTGTTGAGCCATAATGAGAAAAAATGCCCAAAAAATGAGATTTAGAAACCTCAAATGCAAAAACGGAGCCCAAAATCGGAATCTACGCGAAAAACTGAGCAAGATAGGTCCTGTCAAAAAAATTTTTAACTTGGTCAAAGTCAACGGTCAAAGTCAACAGTCAAAGTCAAAGTCAACGGTGCTGACGTGTGCTGACGTAGGCGGATGACGCAGCGCTGACGTAAGCAAGATGACGTCAGCTTAGGGCTGACGTGGCAGAGACGCTGAAGGTCCTTGGCGCGTGGGGTGCGTGGCACGAGTAGGGGCGCGTGGAACCGGCGCGTGTGGCGCGTGAGAGGACTCTGGTGGCCCGTGCAGCGCGTGTTCTACAGTCAGAATATTTGGGCAGCGCGTGTGGGCGCATGCAAGCTCATTTCTGGCTGTTCTTGGTCAGGTTTTGCTCGGGTTTGTCTGATCTGTCACTGTATGTCTTTGCTTTGACAGTAAAGTGAACGGAACAGTAAGATCCGAGAGGTGCAGGAACTGTGGGCGTGACAGCGGTGACTCGCTTCTGACAGTGGCTACTGGATGAAGGCGAAGGCAGCGGAAGAACGCCGGAGATGTCCACAGGAACCAGAAAGTCAGATTAATGGCTCTGATACCATGTTAAAGATATAAAGTGAAAAAGAAGGACTGAATAATCTGTGTATATAGATGTATGTAACAATGTACAGAGGAGAGCCTTATATAGGCTAGGTATGTGTGCAGTACAAGAAATATGAGTAAACTACAAGTATAGTATATTGGGCTTAGCCCAGTGGGCTAACTATACACTAACAAATTTTAGTTTTTTTATTCAATATGATGTTGCAATACAGTTAGCAATTAATGTGGCATATAAAGTAATTTTTTATAATTCCGTTTAACACATTAGCTTTTTCCATTCAAAAGATAACGGCAGGGACTAAATTGACACGACATTGAAAAGGTTAGGGATTAAATTGACACAATTGAAAGGTAAATTACTAAATTGATATATAGTGTAAAGGATAAGGATTAACTTTGTAATTTACCTTAAATTTAAAAAATAAAGTATAGTATTTAATGTTGTTACAATCAGGTTGAGCCACATCAACAGCTATATCATTACCATTCTTTTTTCTGAATTTGTCCTACAATTTAAAAATAATTTTCCTAAATTTAAAAAAAATAATAAAAAGAAAATAATTCACAGCCCTATCTCTTTCATGGTTACAATTTTAGACGGCAACCTTTTGTGTTCTACGTTTACAATGTCAAACTACAACCCTTTGTGTTTTACGATTACAATCTCAAATGGCATCTGTGGGGGAGTCAAGGACCAAGGAGCCCAATCCAAGGAGTCTAATCCAAGTGAAGAAAGATAGGCAAACTCAAACGACTGCACCTACTCAAGGAGAGCAAGAGAGCCAAAGGATGACTGGCACCCCTTTAAAGCCCAAGGATAAGGGAAAGGATAGCAATGGGAGGAAGCAAGACCTGCGAGGGTGGTAGGAGGAAGCTTTCGGAAGAAGACACCTCCCACCTCCGCATTCAATACTTTACACCAACTTAACCAGCTGTATTAATGAGGAAATGACCCCTAAACACAAATTTCAAGCTAACAAGTCTCTCTACCACCTCCAAAAGGATCCTGATGAGACAAGTATCCTAAGGGATCACTTGAACCATATAGGTGGAGGGTTGGGATGCTAAGAAAGCAACCATAAAAGAAAGGGAACCCCCCAGAAAAAGAGGATGAACAATTTCTAAGAAAAAAAGAAACAAGTGATAGAAGTAAGGATTACCTTGTAAAGGAACACAAGCGTAACTTATTTATAAGAGATTTATCCTTGGACCCGCCCAAGGAGGGTGTTATCCTTAATTATTGTTCTAAGTGCACTAATCTGTTACTTTGGATTCAAAAGTCTTAGACTTGGACTTATCATTACATTGCACTTGAGTTAGAGACCCACTCGCTTATAAATCTATTATTTGGGCCCGATTAGAAGGACAAGGTACTACTATTCTAGGTGGACTTGGGCTTTTATTTTTAGCATCCTAACAGCAATCCTTTAACTTCCTAATGCCGAACTTTGGCTTTCTAACTCCTTCATCTCTTCCTCATCACACTATATTAATATTGAAAAGCTGGATGATTTAGTTCAGGTATCTCTGCATCCTAGTTGCTCTTAACCTCTATTCTTGTGACTGCCTTGTATAATAGTTTAATGTAAGGATTAGATTAATAGTATTTTTCTTTTTTATTACTTTTTTTAAATTTGTTACTACCTCTTTTGTGTTGTGAGTCATATATGAGTTTTTATGTATTTAGGTTGGGTATTTGTATTGACATATGATTGTTTGTTTCTATGTTTAAAATTGATTTGAGTTTTATTTTTTTTGTTTTAACATTTGAGACTATAACATTATTGGTTTATATTTTGTAATCCGTGTGATAGAGTTTTAGTAGTATTTGTGCCTGTAGAAATTCATTTGAATGGTGTAATCCGTGCCTGTAGAAATTCAATTTGCTAAGGTGTTTAGTTAGTTAGCAAATTGAATTATAGAATTTAAAATTCAATACTATACTAAGAACATGATACTTCTCCTTTTTTCTTGGTCTCCTCATTTAAGTGAATCCCTCCTTCATCATTGGAATCAATTTAAAATTCCTTCTATTAGCTTTGATTGTACTCTTGGCCATCACATGGATATAAATAAGTCGATTACACGCCTATTGCTTCAAAAGGAGATTCGATTGTTGGGAAAATAGTTTAGGTTACCAAAAAAATATTTGGCTCCAAAGTTGATGATATGTAGAGTATCCTTGACATTGGAAAAGAATTTTCTACTGAAGTAAAAACTACAAGTGAGAGAGGCTGAATAGTTTATGTAGATAATTTTTAATGAGAGAGGCTGAACAGCTCATGCAAAGTATCGTTGTCATTGGGAATTTGAATTGTTGTTGCATTAGTATAACTCAAGTGTGGTGTGAATTACCAGAAATTTATATTGCAACTCACAGCTGTTGGTGACTAGAATTTGTATTGCAGCTCACAGCTGTTGGTGAGAATTTTTATTGCTCTCTTTATTTGTATGGGTTGGTTGAAATAATTAAAATTTATTGGTGATATGTTATTAAGTTCTTTAGCGTGGTAAATCCCACAAAAATTGATAGTTAAATATCAAAAGTTCTTGATGCTGGCCTTCTTAGGCCTCTGTTTAAGGTGGATTTGCTCAGTTTTTACGTTCCAACATGAATATATATTCTGATGAAAATTAAATTGTGCTAATTTCTAATAGAAATTGAATTAGAAGAACTGTTGGTATTCTTAAATACTAATAATAATTGCGATTGATGATATTCTCATGAACTAGCTGGTATCATTATGTAGAATAGCAACTTATGTCCTTTGTAGCAAAAGAGAAATATCTAGTTTTGTGCTAAGCATTAGATTTACAACAAAGAAATAGGAAAAAAAAAATTTAGCACTTCATTGTTCTTATTTATTTTGGTGGTGTTGAAGTTGTTTAATTTGGTTTAATATGCAATATTACGTATTAATCTAGCTCAAGTGAAAAAAGGTAAATAGGATATATTCTTGATGATATGATGTAGATAATTCGATCAATTATATTTTTGTTTTGATCAATTTTAAACTCATCCACATATTTATTTTTGAATTAAAAAAATGTATTCTAATTCTAAAATTTAAGTACTATTGCAAATTTACATAAGCATATGCTAGAAAAAGTTCATGGTGTTTCACGTCTCTATTAAGGTATGTTTTTCATTTTATCATTAAAGAATAACAAAAGAAGTCACAATACACAAAATTTTCTGTTTCTTTATGTGTTTAGTTTAATATATATATATATATATATATATATGTATATATTGAGGAAATAGAGTACACTTGAAATGTTAAGAAGCTAGAAAATCAGCAAAAAGAAAAGCATCAACATCTGATGGAATAGTCTCCATCCAAACTAATAAGGGAAAAGAAATTCTTGCTCTTTGGGCTAAAACATGTGCAACAACATTACCTTGCGTTACAGTACGAGAGAAAGAAAAACTCCTTAGGAAGCTAACATTAATTAAAGTATCTCTAAAAAGAACGGGTTTCCTAAGGCTGTCATAAATGTGGCATACATATTCTTTATCCTTTAATTTGGAGTAATGGTTGAATTAAATAACAAATTGGGACAGAGAGAGTAATTATTATCATTATTATCCAACCTTTGTTGTGAAGTGTCACAATGTCTTTTTTTTCTTCATAATTTTTCATTTCAAGGTTTGTTGTGACTTGAGCCACATTTTTTAAGGAAATGAAACACTTTAGTGGGTGTTCTACTTCTGTTTATATGTGTCTGCAATTTATTTAGTTCATAGGTTTGTTTATTATTTATTCCCCTTGATGTGCTATATCATAAAAGGCTAATTTTTATATAATTTGTTATGGTAATTATCGTCATTTTTGTTGTAGTTGAATCAAAATAAGATAATGCTAGGTCTGCATAATTAGTAGTTATTGCATCTTCCTCATTATCACAAGTTTAAGATAGAAATTACTCTCATCAATAGTTGCTACAGTCATAATTGGTTGTCTCTTTAATGGCATATTCTATCTCTATCACTATTGTAATGATGATATCTATATGTGTGCGTGTGTGTGTGTGTGTGTGTGTATTTGTAGGATCCAAGCAAGAAATAGTTAAGATGCTTGCTTTGTTACTCTTTCAAATTTTTTATAGCATGAACAACTTGTGGTATTAAATGAATTAATGAATATTTTATATCAATAGCTATTCGTTAATAGGTGTTTGCCAACTTTAGAATATGAAAAGTTTTAGGTTAAATGGGTAACAACTTTAATTTTGTTTATTTTTGCTTTCTAAATTACTAATAGTGATTTACCATGTTAAATTTGTAGTTTATTTGTATATTAATCACTTACAATGTTGTATTGTTATTTATTTTTTCTTTCTAATTTGTGAAGTTTAATTCAAATAATTTTAATAATTCATCTGAAATCAAATTCAATACAAAAGAAATTTTGTTAGGGATTCAATAAGGCTAAGGGGAGCTTAAAGATAGTATAAGTTTTAGCCTCATGTAATATAATTATATTGTGAGTTTCAGTTGTTACAAGTAGTATTGTAGTAACTTAGATATGAAACTCTAAATGTAACACAAACAACTAAGGATGTGACATTCACTAATATTTGTCTATTAATTTTAAATGGTATTTTGTATAATTGCTTATCATTCATTAGATTTTGTTTTTAGTGATTTTTCCACGTATTGCACAGGTTAACGACTAGTATATTTAAGAATGAAAAAAATATAATTGTATGTTTGGTATAAGTGAAATTTTTTTTATGCGAATATTTATCTGACATGTCCAGTGATTTACTTTCACTTTATTTGATGAGAGAGAAAGTCCCTCTCATTGTCCTTGCACTCCCTATTCTTTCTCTTCCTTTTTGTTTTGTTCCCTGCTTCATCCATCTACTTTTCTCCCTATCTCCCATCTCTTCTGCCAAATTCTTTAAGGACCCACAAATAATACAAGAAAAATCCCAGAAAAATCCCAGCAATTGGACTATTCAAATACCCAAACCAATCATCTACAAAATCTAATCCACACTCTCTTGCTTATAGGAAGATAACAAAAGAAATTAAATCAAACCCATGTCACAAAATCAAATCAACCAAAATTGAGAACCTCTTCTCTTCCCACATCTTTTTCCTTCTGATTTGAACACCACTAACACAAAAATTTTCACCAAAAAAAAAATAAATAAAAATAGTTTACAAAATTCCAATTTGCAAAACCCATAAAATAGCCCAACACATCAATCAGAAACTAAGGAGAGAATCAGCTCAAGATAGAGTGCAAGAGAGAGAAAGAGGAAGAAAAAAAAAAAGAAGAAGGAAAGAGTGTGCAAGAGAGAAAGGGTCAAAACAAACCAAAAAAAAAAGAAGAAGAAGAAGAAGAAGACAGCGTTCAAGAGAGAGAGGAAAAAATAACAATAAAGAGAGTGGCAGCGTGCAAGAGAAAGAGGAAAAGAAAAAGAAAAAAGAAAGAAGGAGAATAAAGAATACAATGTGCAAGAGAGAAAAATAAAAAAAGAAAAGTCTGGAGAGAGAAATTTTGGTTGGGTATTATCAAATCCATGGGACTTACACTTTTCTAAATATTTACAGAAGTATCAATGAATAATGTTATTTGAAAATTGAAAACTAGTAGAAGGAGTTTTCTAAATTTAGTGTTCAAACACCCTAAAATGAGAAACTTAATTCAAATACTCCTAAATGAAATCCCCTACCAAATGCATTGTTGTTTTTCTTTTTCTTTTTTGGCTCACAATTTTCCATGTTTAAACACTAAAAACTATTGTTTAGAATCTCTTACCATACAGGCCCTTTCTTACTGTTATATTAAGCGTATGATTGGTGATATAAGAAGGTTCTCAGATCAAGGGGCATCTATAATTCATACAAAATCTTTGTGTCACTTTTTGTATTTTACTTATCATAATTTTTTTTGTATTTTTTTTTTTTTAAATCTCCTTATAAATAACCATAGTTTATGATATAAATTTATTATTAAAAAAAAATCATACATGACATTGATATAGAACAATTAATAAAACATAAAGTGAAATATAAAAAATAGGACAGGATACGCAATAAAAGCTACTTTAATATGACTAACTTATTCGTATCACTAGAACTGTTTGTATACACGGCTTGTTTGGTGTGAAATCAAAGAAATAAAACCTGACTGCACTTACAAGCTGTTTTGCTCCATCAAGTGGCTGAACATGCATAGGAAATGTTGGCACAATGCCATGACAATTTGCAGGTCCCAAATGTTTAGGCAGTTACCAAGGGTAGTGGAAGGACAAGGTGGAGTTGTCTGCCAGTTGGGTTGGTGAAAATAAATTTTGATGGTGTTGTTTTTGGTGCATCTAATATGTCTGGTATTGGTGGGGTGATACGGGTTAGTAATGGGGATGTTTTGGCTTCTTGCTCACAAAAAATCTCTCAAGCATACAAGGCTGAAGAGATTGAGAAGCTGGCTGCCTTCAAGGCTTTGTCTTGTGCGTTTGAGTTGGGATTTCATAGTGCTATCCTTAAAGGTGATTCTCCTGGCTTGATTCAAGCTTTGAAGTCAGAGGAGCGTAGCTTATCACCAACGGGCTTACTGATTGAAGAAGGGAAAGTGCTTGCAAACAATTTTGTAAGATTGTTGTGTTCTGACATTAAGAGAAATGGCAATAGGGTTGCTCATAGTCTGGTTAGAAATGCATTATGCATACCAGATTTTCAAGTATGGATGGAAGATATCCCATCTCATATTGTTTTGATTTTACAATTGGATGTAGTTGAATTCCATTAATAAAATCCATCAATTTCCTTCTCAAAAAAAAAAAAAAAAATTATTCGTATCAATGGTTTGATATACATTTTAACAAACTAATGAAAGTCTCGTGTGTTGCATGGCTTTAATCATGAATTTTCTTTATATATATTTTTTGAGAAATAATAACTAAATGAGTTATTACTATTATTACTACACAATTTTAGAACTCATTTCTAACTAAATGAATGATTATTATTATATAAAATGCATAATTTTGTATATTTGTCCTTCTTATAATATCTCTAAGTAAAATATCAATAAAAAATTTTCTAATTATTTTTATAGAATTCCTTATTTATTAATGAAGAGGGTGTTGAACTCAAGCAGTTTTTCTAATACTTTCATAAATAAGGTTATCCTAAAATAATTAATTTCCGAACTTAATATTAAAAAATTAATTGTATTTCTACACCTAAAATAAATTTCATCTTTAAGTATTATCTTGATATCTTAATCATCTATTTTAATGTTGATGTTATTCAAATGGTTAACACCCCAACTTATAAAACTTGAGTAATGTCTCTAATTATATTCTGTTCTAGTCTCTAAGAACACATATATTAATATTAAACTTCAAAAACAATCAAAATTTCTGAATTAAAAAAAAAAAATTGAAAAACATTAAGTAAAGATAGACTTACATAAGAGTTTGGACCGATTAATCTAATTTAGCCAAATATTTTCTATGATTTAAATGGATATAAGAGGAATTCCAAATTGAATCTAGTTAAACTTTCAAAAAAATATGGGAGGAATTCTACATACTAAGAAATTAACACAAAGCACAAACAAAATTTTAAAACATAAAAATTGATAACATCTTAACAATCAATAAGCAAAAGTAACTTGGAATCAGATTGTACTATAGCATATGAAAAACATGTTTTGTAGTGACAGTCAATTGAAAAATCAAAACACTTACAAACTAAATACATAGAATAACCAAAATCTGAAACACACAAAATATATAGTTCAAGAATCGAGAATTAAAAAAAATAAAATAAAATAAAATAAAAAAATAAAACTAGCTAAGAGAAACCAAGAATTTAAAACAGGTGTCCCTTGTTTCACTTCTCTATATTACAATAGGTAAAATGGATTTATTTAATCAAAACTACTATATACAAACACACATGTAAGTTGCAACTTAAAAAAAAAAAAAAACAAAAACGTGGGGTGTAAGAAGGATTCTATGGAAAAACCATTGGTGAATATATATATATATATATAAGTTTTGAAATTTTGATAATAGATTTTTAGTTGGAGTAGAATTTAAATCTCTAAAACTTAGATGATAAATTTTTAGCTAAACTAAATTATAATTAAATCTTATCCCTTGCATTAAGAAAATATATCCTAACAATTAATAAAATAATTTTTTTTAAATAACTAATAAAATGTAAAATGTAACTTGAGGGGAAAAAAGAAGGGGGTGTGTAGGAGTCAAAAATTTGTCAAGCCACTTACAAAATGTCATATCAAAATTTAGTGACAAATTCTAAATTAATGTGTCATTAAATTAATTAATTAAATCAAATGATAACATGTGTCATCCAAATTGACGTCACATTGGACAATATTGAAATTTGCTACGTGTCATTTGACCCACAAAATAAAGATAAATTTTCTATTCAAAATTGATGGATAATTATCTTTAATAAAGCAAATAAATAAAATAAAGATAAATTTTCTATTAAAAATTGATGGATAATTATCTTTATTAAAATAAATAAATAAAATAGAGATACTTATTTATCTTTGTTGATAATTATCTTTATCAAAATAAGATTTGTAAGTGCACAATTTGTACTTGAACCCAAGTGTATAAAGGGGACAAGCTCAAAAGGCCTAAAACAATGAATTTTTGTAGAGAGTGGGCTTAAAACCTAGGTTTTTGGACGTTTAAAGTACGAAGGTAGTGGATTAGATCCACAAGTCACAAATAAAGAAGTAATTATATGTAAAACCTCTCCTCGGATGTCAGCCGATGGTGGTATGAAATACTTCTTTTATTATCAAAGATCAATTACAACTGACCATGGTCTCTCTCTCTCTTTCTTCCTTTTTCTTTTTTTCTTTCTCCCATTTTCTCTAATGTCTTTCTCTTCCTTTTATATCATCCTCCTTCTTTCCTCCATCTTCCACGTAAAGCTCAGATCATCCATCCAGATACTTGTCACATCCAGCACTCTCTTGAAGTCTTCAAATAATAGTTGTAAGGCTGTCCAACACTGTTCAGATGTTATTTCCTCATTAATGCGGCCAGAGAGATAAGTGTAGGGTCTTTAATATGGTGGTAGCAGCTTTATCCAAGATATTTGCAATTTGTTCCTCCTTCCTATGACTTTCTAAAGCTCATCCTTATCCATTTATCCCTCCGAAACCCCCTTCCAAGTATAACAACACACTATATGATTTTCCCTTTAGTTAGCCGAGGATGTTTCCCTCCTCGGACCATGCTCACCAGTCTATCTCACAGCCACATGCTCGTGGGCTTTTGAATACGGTACCCTTTATTTAGCATTAAGCCCTTCTCAGACGAGCCAATACCATTGGATCAGGCCCAAGGCACAAAATCATATTCTGACAAATCTACCCTCACAAGATTTTTATCAAAATAGATAAATAGAGATACTTATCTTTAAGCAAAATTTGGGCCAATCAAAGTCTACTACATATCTTCAAGCATATTAATTCAAAGTGAAGCTTATCTTCTAAAACCACCATAAATAGAGGGCATCCCCTCCCATTTTCAACACGAAGTTTTCAAGAAACCCAAGTTCTGGAGAAATTTTGTCCCAAGAATCTTTGAAGAACATGAAGAACATTCGAAGGACTTGAACAACTTGAAGGACTTGAACAACTTGAAGGACAACGAATCTCAGGCTTTGAGCTTGTTAGAGATTTGTTGTCCTTCAAGTTCAAAGCTAGAGATTTGCTCAAAGGTAGAGATTCGTTGTGAAGACCATTTGATCCATCTTCCAACCAAATTAAAGAAAATTTCATGTGCGAGTCAAGACTATAAAGAAGATAGAATCAGAGGAGCACTTTTTGTAAAAGAGTCAAAACAGGGATTATACTCACTACTTGATTGATACAAAATTATATTTGTGGAAAAAAATTTTCAATTTGTTTGATTTTCTACTATTGAGAAATTTTGTGTTTACAGGGCATTGTGTGAGATTTCAGATTTTAGTTCAGAACTTTTTTATTTTTTATTTTTTTTCCAGGGAAGGAAGTTAAAAAAATTATAATAAGCTTTTAGTTTGAATAGAATTTAAATTTTTTAAAATTTAAATGATAAAATTTTACGTAAATTAAACTATTCTTAATTTTATCTCTTAATTTGAGGAAATATATCCTAATAATTAATAAAAAAATTAATTTAATAATTAATGAGAGTAGTTGTTTATTAGGAAAAAAAATTCTAGAGAGAGAAAGTATCATATAAATTTATCAACTCTTATAAATCTATATAGCATGTATATCATTCCAATAAAAATACATATGCGTAAGTTGCAACTTCAAAAAAAAAAAAAAAACAAAACAAAACAATAAAAAAACATGTATATATATATATATATATGTATATATATAAGATTTGAAATTTGAAATTTTTATAATAAATTTTTAGTTGGAACAGGATTTAAATTTCTAAAACTTAAATGTGTGTTGCATATTTTGTTAAAATATTTATGGGGGTAGAAATGTCAAAACACCAATGTGGGCCTTGGGCCTGGTCTGAGAACGTTGACTCCACCAAAGAGCTGCAAGGCGGGAATAGGGTCACCTAACTTAAGAGCCCAAGGGCCTACCGATTAGGTCATTGGCCAAGTGAAGAGGGTCCGAGGAGAGGGTCTCCTCGGACAATGGAAGCAAGGACCAAAAGGTGCAACATGACGCCTAGGGAAGAACTCTTGGAGCTCAACAAACCATGTTACACTTCAACGGCATGCCGAGGAGAAGAACAAGTAGGAAGTGCTCTGCATAAAGCTGTTACCACTGCATTAAAGGCTTCCCACCTACCCGCCTAACCGCATTAATGGAGAAGTGACCCCTGAGGGGACGGGGATCAGTCATGGCCATTGGGGGAATTTTCCAAGAAAACAATAGATGGAAAAAGGATCTGCATTTATGACCCCATGAATAGGAACAGAAAAGGGAGAGCATAAATAAAGGGGGGGAGGCCATTGGAGGGGATCGGTTTTTTGGCCAAAAAGAAGACTTTTCTCCCAAATAGCACAAGGGAAGTAAGGATAGAGACTCCTCGGCCCGCGTTCGAAGAAAGCCAAAATTACTCCACCAGCTCGTTGCACGCCAACTGTGGACTTAGCCCAACGCCACTGCTTTCTACGGTCCCAAGAAGTCTAGGCTTCAAGCCCACTCTCTACAAATTCTATTGTTTAGGCCATTTGGGCCGACCTTGTCACGTACTTGGGTCTAGGCTTGATTTGTGTCCTTACAATTGGCGCCATCTGTGGGGAGCCTTGAGTAAAGGGACGTGAAGCATCATGGAAGGCTTAGGTTCACGTCGTACAAAGTCCATGGGATCCCAACACGAGGATCACTTCTCGCAGCTAGAGTGGGAGAGAGATCACAAAGCCAATGTGGGCACAGAACGTACGTGCGGGAGGAGTCACGCGCGGGATGGAAGCAGAACCTCCCTTGAAAAAAGTGTCAAGGCCATACAAAGGGAGATTGACCATCTGAAAAGAAGCTGCGCTAGGAGAAATGACGGCGCACGCCCTCTCCTTCAGACCAGTCTTCAGCAGATACTCGTAGTAGCATCGGCAGTTCCAGGTCAAGAACCCCCCTAGCGAGTCCTCCTCCTACGAGGACAAGTACCATTGCGACCCTAAGGGTAAGAGGACCTCCTCCAGGGGTTTGGCCAACAATGCTTTGAGCAAGGCGCTCCACCAAATTTCTAAGTCGCCCTTCACTCGGAGGATTGAGAAGGAAAAACTACCAAGGCGGTTCACCCAACCAACCTTTACCATTTACAATGGACGAGCGGACCCAGTGGAGCACGTGAGCCATTTCAGCCAGAGATTGGCGGTGCACTCTAAGAACGAGACCTTGATGTGCAAAGTCTTCCCCTCCAGCCTAGGGCCAGTTGCGATGAGGTGGTTCAATGGCCTGAAAGCAGGCTCTGTCGATTCCTTCTTGGAGCTCACCAGGGTGTTTGGATCGCATTTCATCACGTGTAGTAGGGTGCCTCGGCCTCTGGATTCACTGTTATCCATGGCCATGAGAGAAGGAGAGACCCTCACGACGTATACCAACAAGTATTAGGAGATGTTCAACGAGATTGATGGGGACTTCAACGAAGTTGCCATAAGCACCTTCAAGGTCGGCCTTCCAAATAAGCACGATCTGAGGACGTCACTGACCAGAAGGTCTATCAAGAGCGTGCATCGGCTCATGGATCGCATTGATGAGTACAAGCGAGTTGAGGAGGATTTGCTACAAGGAAAGGGGAAGGCGAAGGCGAAGGCGAAGGCGAAGGCGAAGGCGAAGACTATCCCTCAAGAGATGGGGGATTTCAGGTCAGACCGATACAACAATAGTAGGCCGAGGAGAGAGATCGTTGGGCAGCCTGGTTCGACACCCATACAGGTGGTTAGTGCCGTGTTCCGCGAACCCATACAATGGGTGTTTGAGATAATCCATCATGAACCCTATTTCAGGTGGCCCAGCAAAATGCTAGGTGACTCCACGAAGCATAACCAGAACCTTCATTGCCAGTATCGTCAAGAAAATGGCCACACGACAGAGAACTGCAAGAATTTACGGAATTACCTAGAGCAATTGACGAAGAAGGGAAAGTTAAAACAGTTCTTATATCGGCCTGGTGGACAGGAAGAACATCCTGGGCCAGTAAATTAGGGCCATCACACCTCAAGACCTCCTTTAGGGACCATCAATGTTATTCTTGCTGCTCTTGAGAGGACGGGCTCTTGCCCTTCCAGGGTGATGTCTGTGGCACGAGCCCTTGCCAAGGATTCTAGTTCCAAGCCGAAAAGGATTAAGGGTAACGAACCTCCAATTCTAAGCTTCTCGGACGAGGACAAAGTGGGGACCATCCAACCACACGATGACGCCTTAGTCATTATGTTAAGAATAGGAGATTACGATGTAAAGAGGGTGATGGTAGACCAAGGGAGTGGCTCAGACATTATGTACCCTAATCTGTTCAAGGGGTTGAACCTGAGGGAAGAGGATATTTCGGCCTATGATTCACCACTGATAAGCTTCGAGGAGAAGGCAATCGTCCCGAAGGAGCAGATTAGGCTGCCTGTACAGTCAGGCCCAGTAGTAGTTGAAGTAGATTTCATCGTGGTTGACACTTACTCCCCTTACACTGCCATTATGGGAAGACCCTGGCTGCACGCCCTAGGGGCTGTCTCCTCTACTCTCCATGCCAAGATGAAGTTCCCTTTTGGCGGCCAGGTCGAAGAAATTATTGGGAGTCAATCCGTGGTGAGACAATGCCTGATAGCCGCAGTTCTGCGTAGGTCCGAACCTGAGTCCTCGGCCTCGGCTGCGCCGACCCCATAGAAATTAGCCTCTTCTGCCACAACTAGGGGGACAATAGCAGAAGAGCCCACGTGTGAGGGGTTAGATAAAGTTCTCGTGGATAGTGACCCAAAGAGGTTTTTCCAGGTAGGAGCCCAACTGCCGGCCGAGGAAAAAGAGGAGTTGGTCGCATTCTTGAAAGGGAACCTTGACGTGTTTGCATGGAATGCGTATGAGGTGCCTGGGATTGACTCGAACTTCATTTTCCACCACCTAAATGTTAGCCCGGCTGCTATGCCGAAGAGGCAACCCCCTCGACGCTCTTCCAAAGAACACTCCGACATCGTTAAAGAGGAAGTCGTCAAACTTAAGAGGGTTGGGGCTATTAAGGAAGTGTTCTATCCCAAATGGTTGACGTACACAGTCGTGGTAAAGAAGAAAAGTGGGAAATGGAGGGTATACGTGGACTTCACGAATCTAAACAAAGCTTGCCCTAAGGACTTTTTCTCAATGCCTCGCATAGATTAGTTGGTGGACGCGACAATCGGCCACCCTCGGATGAGTTTTCTAGACGCCTTTCAAGGGTACCACCAGATACCTTTGGCTTCAGAGGACCAGGAGAAGACAGCTTTTGTCACCCCCACCGGCAACTACCATTACAAGGTGATGCCTTTCAGCTTGAAGAATGCCAGGGCTACCTACCAGAGGATGATGACTAGGATGTTCGAGGCACAATTAGGAAAAACTGTTGAAATGTATGTGGATGACATGGTTGTAAAGAGCAAGGTTATATCTGGGCACGTGGCCGACCTAAACAACACTTTTCAGACATTAAGGGAGCACAGGTTACGTTTGAACGCCTCCAAATGCTCCTTTGGCGTGGGGTTTGGCAAATTTCTGGGCTATATGCTCACTCATAGAGGAATTAAGGCCAGCACTGCCCAAGTCACAGCAATCTGCAACCTACAACCTTCTCAGAACTCGAAGGAAGTCCAAAGGCTGGCAGGGATGACGGCCGCCCTCAATAAGTTCATCTCTCAGTCCTCCGACAGATGCCGACCCTTTTTCATCTGTTGAATAAGTGGAAGGGATTTGAATGGACTGAAGAATGCTCCATAGCTTTCCTGCCTCTAAAGGAGTACCTCTCTCTGCCACTTATTATGTTTCACCCAGATGTAGATGAAGTTCTGTTTGCATATATTGCCGTGGCTGCCCACGCCATTAGCTTGGTTCTAATTCGAGACGATGATGGTGTGCAGAGGCCGATCTATTATGTGAGCAAGTCCCTGCAGGAGGTCGAGATTCGATATCTACCATTGGAGAAGGCGATTCTAGCCGTGGTGCATACAACGCGCCAGCTCCCGCACTACTTCCAATCGCATACGGTCGTTGTGCTGACTGAGCTCCCCCTTAAGTCCGTGTTGCGGAGTGCAGACTGCTCCAGTAGGATCGCCAAATAGGGAACTATCTTGGGAGCTTTTGACATTAAGTACATGTCGCGTACCTCTGTGAAGGGGCAAGTCCTAGCCAACCTGGTGGCAGAGTTTGCTGAGCCTCCCTTAGGAGAAAACCCTGAGGGATGGGGCATGGCGGAAAAATCAGTCGGCGTGAACTCGTGCGAGAAATCCCCGGCGTGGAAGATTTACGTGGACAGAGCAGCCAACCAAAAGGGTTCAGGGGTAGGGGTAGTTTTGATATCCCCAGAAGGAATCGTCGTGGAGAAGTCTTTGAGATTGGCATTCTCGACTACCAATAATGAAGCCGAGTATGAAGCTCTGCTAGTTAGAATGGACATGGTTCAAAAATTGGGGGGAAAGGCAGTGCAGGTGTTCTCGGATTCGCAGCTAGTGGTCGGCCAGTTAGAAGGAAAATTGGAAGCTAGGGAACCGAGAATGCGGGAGTATCTAACCCGCGCCAAGCACTTGCAGTCCAAATTCGAGTCTTTTGCATTATCGCATATCTCTAGGAATGGGAATACCCACGCCAACTCGCTGGCCACACTCGCAACCTCCTCGGCTCAAGGCTTACCTCAGGTCATCTTCGTTGAGGACCTATTCAAGCCAGCTGGGCCAGCTAGAGATGCCCTCCAGATTCACCAGGTCAGAATGAGACCCAGTTGGATGGACCCAATAGTGTCTTTCCTTAAACATGACGCTCTACTAGAAGAAAGGTCTGAGGCTGACAAGATCTGTAGAAGGGCTCTGCGGTTTTGGCTATCCAAGGACGAAAAGCTCTATAAACGCTCTTTCTCAGGACCCTACCTGCTATGCGTACACCAAGAAGCAACGGAGCAACTCTTAGAAGAACTGCATGAGGAAATATGTGGCAGCCACACGGGGGGAAGGTCACTAGCCCATAGAGCCCTCACCTAGGGATACTGGTGGCCAAACATGCAGAGAGAGGCATAGGATTACGCAAAAAAGTGCGATCAATGTCAGAGGTTCGCTCCCAACATCCACTAGCCTGGGGGGTGTCCTTAACCTTTTGATCAGCCCTTGGCCGTTTACTCAGTGGGGCTTGGATATAGTGGGACCAGTCCCAAGGGCAGCGAGGAACAAAAAGTGGTTGCTCGTCGGGACGGACTACTTCACCAAGTGGGTTGAGGCAGAGCCCCTCTCGAACATCCAAGACGTGGATGCAAAGAAGTTTGTCTAGAAGAACATCATCACTAGGTTTGGGATCCCACGCACCCTCATCTTGGACAATGGCCTACAGTTTGACAGTAGGGCCTTCAGAAGATATTGTGGTGACTTCGGCATCACAAATAGATATTCTACCCCAGCCTACCTGCAAGGGAACGGCCAGGCCGAAGCAGTGAACAAAATGATAGTTAATGGGCTCAAGAAGAGGTTGAACGACGCCAAAGGCAAGTAGGTAGAAGAAGTGCCACATGTACTGTGGACTTATTGAACTACACCACGAAGGTCCACAGGGGAAATTTTTATAATAAATTTTTAGTTGGAACAGGATTTAAATTTCTAAAACTTAAATGTGTGTTGCATATTTTGTTAAAATATTTGTGGGGGTAGAAATGTCAAAACACCAATGTGGGCCTTGGGCCTGGTCCGAGAATGTTGACTCCACCAAAGAGCTGCAAGGCGGGAATAGGGTCACCTAACTTAAGAGCCTAGGGGCCCACCGATTAGGTCATTGGCCAAGTGAGGAGGGTCCGAGGAGAGGATCTCCTCGGACAACGGAAGCAAGGACCAAAAGGTGTAGCATGACGCCTAGGGAAGAACTCTTGGAGCTTAACAAGCCATGTTACACTTCAACGGGATGCCGAGGAGGAGAACAAGTGGGAAGTGCTCTGCATAAAGTTACTACCACCGCATTAAAAGCTTTCTACCTACCCGCCTGGTCGCATTAATGGAGAAGTGACCCCTAAGGGGACGGGGATCAGCCTTATGGCCATTGGGAGAAGTTTCCAAGAAAACAATGGATGGGAAAGGGATCTGCATTTATGGCCCCATGAATAGGAATGGAAAAGGAAGAGCATAAATAGAGAGGAGGAGGCCATCGGAGGGGATCGATTTTTTGGCCAATAAGAAGACTTTTCTTCCAAATAGCACAAGGGAAGTAAGGACAGAGACTCCTCGGCCCGCGTCTGAGGAAAGCCAAAATTACTCCACCAGCTCGTTGCACGCCAACTGTGGACTTAGCCCCAACGCCACTACTTTCTACCGTCCCAAGAAGTCTAGGTTTCAAGCCCGCTCTCTACAAATTCTATTGTTTAAGCCATTTGGACCGGCCCTGTCATGTACTTGGGTCTAGACTTGATTTGTGTCCTTACAATATTTATTGTTACTTTATCTAGAAAAATTGATAAAAACAAATAAGTTGTTTCTATCAACTGAAATTCAGATACATATTGCATGTTTTGTTAAAACACTTATTGTTACTTTATTTAAAGAAATTTATAATAAAAAATAAATTATTGTCTCTTTCAGCTAAAACTTAGATGCATGTTACATGTTTTGTTAAAATACTTATTGTCATTTTATCTAAAATGTTTTTTGCATATTTTGTCAAAACATTTGATACTACTGTATCTAAAGAAATTGATAACAAATAAGTTATTGTATCTATCAACTGAAACTTAGATTCATGTAGCATGTTTTATTAAAACACTTACTGTTATTTTATTTTAAAAAATTGATAAAAATAAATAAGTTATTGTCTCTATCCATAAAATAATTTTTATCTAAAATATTGTTGTAATTTGATGAAGCCATTGGTGCGACACAGTTTTTAAACCCACTTTTTTTATATGGTCTAAACTTAGTCCGCCCCTTATTATTGCATTGGGTCCCTTGTAATTTCTGTTTGCTGTTTTTCCTTTGTTAAGAATTTTTGTCATGGAAAAAGAAAGAGAGAGGAGACCGATCTTTGGCATTGGTTTAGACTTATTATTATTTTATTTTAAATTTTGAAAGAAGTTAGAACTTTATTCAAAAAATTGAAAGAAAACAAAGCCAAAAGGATGGCAGGCCTGCAGAAACTGACGCATATAAATCAGAATAAAGCAGCATCTAAGAGCAAAATGCTGGGTATATTTCGATTTCCTCAGTGATTAATATTAGCTTGCAAAGCAGCCAAAAATTTAAGAGGAAAGTTTTCAAACCACACAACATAATCAGACTTTTTTTTTTTTGGTAGAAACATAATCAGACTTTAGTCATTAAAAAATGTTCCAATCTACAGTGGGGCTGGAAACCATTTACAGTGTGTTTGGACCAAGAATTTGTTATTGGGTCTGGTTCATTAACTCATCCATTTTTAAAAAAAAAATTTCAAAAATTAAAAAAATTGTTAAAACTTTTTCAATTTTCAAAAAAAATTTTCCAAAAATGATTTGCATATAAATTTTACATTTGAACATGTGGCTCTTCCATTGTGACACGGGTTATAGAGGTCATAAAAAATTTGCAGTCTTAACCTAGTGCGGCAGTGCCTCATAGAGGTCATATAAGACAAAAGCCCCTTGAAAACTACTACATATACATCAATCCTTGAGATAATTACCATTGCATAATTGTATATCAAGCATACACTTAGTTAAGAAACCCCCCCTGAGCCATTCTCCACTTCTGTGTGAACATGGAAAATGCCATAGTTCTATACCCTTTTCCAGGCAGAGGCCATCTAGTCTCCATGGTCGAGCTTGGCAAGCTCATACTCAGACATAACCCTTCTTTCAACATCACAATCCTTATCTTTAACAAACCAAACACAAGTACTAACTCCACCGCACCCAAATATGTAGCCAGCTCTACCACCCAATACATCACCGCTGTCAATTCCACCACTCCATCTATCAACTTTCACCACCTCCCACCAATCTCCGAAGTCCCATCTACTCCTTCCCCTGTAGCACAAGCCTTCCTAATCCCACGCCTCAACAACCTCAATCTCCACCAAGCCCTCAAAGCTATTTCCCAAACCTCCAAACTCAAAGCTTTTATATTTGATTTCTTCTGTGACGCTGCTTTCGAAGTGGCCACAAACCTTGACATCCCCACTTACTATTTCTTCCCCTCTGGCGCAAGCGCTCTAGCTTTGTTTCTATACATACCCACGTTGCATAAAAAAGTGGAAAAAAGCTTGAAAGATCTCGGTGATACGCTTCTTGACATTCCTGGCTTACCGCCTATCCGAGCTTCAGACATGCCAGAAAGTATAGCAGATCGTTCTGCTGAATGGTATGAGTATTTCTTAAACACGGCAGCCCACATGGCCAAATCAAATGGAATTATTGTAAACACGTTTGATTTGCTTGAAACAAAAGCTGTCAAAGCAATTTTGGATGGATTATGTGTGCCAGATGGACCAACTCCACCAATATTTTGTATTGGACCTTTGATATCAAGCAGCAATCAAGATGGAGATGAGCATGAGTGTTTGAAATGGCTAAACTCCCAACCGAGACGAAGTGTTGTTTTTCTGTGTTTTGGAAGCATGGGATTGTTTTCAGCGAAACAGTTGGAAGAAATGGCGGTGGGATTGGAGAATAGTGGGCAAAGGTTTTTGTGGGTGGTAAGAAATCCACCGCCAAATAATGAGGAACAGCCAAACTTGGATGAATTATTTCCAAAGGGTTTCTTGGAAAGAACCAAGGATAGGGGGTTTGTAGTGAAACAATGGGCTCCACAGGTGGAAGTGCTGAGTCATGACTCGGTGGGTGGGTTCGTAACTCACTGTGGGTGGAACTCGGTGCTTGAAGCAATTAGTGTTGGTATGCCAATGGTTGCGTGGCCATTGTATGCAGAGCAAAGGTTGAACAGGGTGTTTTTGGTGGAGGAAATGAAGGTGGCATTGGATTTAAAGGAGATGGAAGATGGGTTTGTGAGTGCAGAAGAGTTGGAAAAGCGACTGAGGGAGTTATTTGAGTCCAAGGCTGGGAGAGATGTGAGAGAGAGTGTTTTGGCCTTTAGAGGCGAGGCTATGATAGCCCAGAAAGAAGGTGGCTCCTCCCATGTTGCATTAGCCAAATTGGTCCAATTGTTGGAGCAAACCTGACAGTTGTGGCAGCATTATTGTGCAAGTTAAGTTCTGTTTTTTGTTTTTACTATATAATAAAAGAAAATCATGAATTCACTCATCGGTATGTCTAGAATTTTCATGTTTTTTTTTTTTTTTTTGCTTAATTGAATAAAGGGTTTTCGATTTCTTTTTGGTTAAATAAAGGGACAACTTACTATTATTACTATTATTTAGTATATGCTTAAATTGGTGTGGATTTGGTCTCCGAGGAGTGGCCTCTATAATCAAAAGGCATGTACAGCTATATTATCACAGTACTTTACAATAATGAATAGCCACTTTTTTAGAGAAGTAAGTTACACCCATGGGTTGGAAAGTTAATTTTTCAGAAACAAAGAAAAAAAATAGTATATTACAATTATTTGCCATGTAAGAGCTTCAACAGATTTTGTAAAATTGTGTACTGTTTGAAAAATAAACAGTAGTTTTTATATTTTAACTACTCAATTTTTCAAATACACTTTCTAACAGATTCTCTATCCCATTCTTTATCTCATTTAAATATTATTTCTTCATTCATTTTTTATTCTTTTTTTATCATTATTTATTTTTCATATATTCATTCCCAACAATAATATTTTTCAATGAAAAATATTATATTCACAACATTTTACGCAATACTTTCACAACAAAATTTATGTGAAAAGTTATTATTAGTTCTAATTTGAACCTACCATTGAAATTATTTTTTTACTCGTCAATATCAACTAATAATAATTTGTTACTTAAAATTTATTGTGAAAATATTATAAAAATATTTTGATAGTATGTCTCAATTAAGATTTTTTTTATTATTTTTCTTTCTTCCCTTTCGTCCTCATCCATGCGGTTTTTTTTTTTTCCTCTTGGTTTTTTCTCCACCATACACGTATCCCACACCTTTCCTCTATCTACCTTCTTTTTCTTTTTCTAGTTCATTCTGCACCAGCTCTCTGTCTCTCTTTTTCTCTAGCGATCTCTTTTTCTTTTCTTCTTTTTTTACTTTTTCCATTTCTACTTGATTCTAAAACACTCTCTCCCTCTATCTCACACAAACTCTCTCATACACACATAGATCACCGGCAGAGAGTGGAGATCGGCGTTCTACACAGATCGGCTTTGTTTGTTGTTGGGTTTTTTTTTTTTTTTTTTGGTTGTTCTGGTTTGATTAGTTTTATTTTATTGTTTAGATTTCATTAGGCTTATGAGAAATATTGTTTTTGTGTTTCAAATCTTTCGATTGGGTTTTGTGATTTTGTTTTGATTGTGGTATATTACCGTTGAGATAGAGAGTGAAGAACAAAAAAAAAAAAAGGAACGAGAGAGAGAATTATTTTTTATTCAGCCGGGTATTGTTTTAAGATAAAATAATGCTTTGGAGTTGCTACAGTGTTCTTCAAATGAAGAGAATGATTATAGCAACTTCAAACAAAATTTGGAAAAATTGTGTGTTTGGAGAAGCTGTTGGAGGGTGAAAAGTACATGAACAGTAACATTTTTTGGACTAAAAATAGCGATAGAGCATCTGCTGGAGATGCTCTAAGTAGTAGTATCACTATACTCAAATTATCATATCAACATAAAATATCGAATCAAATGAAATTTAGCTTGTACGAAATAAAATAAGTCAATCTAAACATAATTGATAAACAAAATAAATTTGAACTATTTATATATCAAATAATTCTATTCTAACTCAGTTGAGTTACAAAATACAAATAAACTAGTTTCTCCTTATTAAATTAAGGAGAGTGGAAAAGGAGAAACTAACAAAAACATAAATGTATATATATAATATATATTATACAAAAAGTAATTAACAAAAATCTATATTCACTTCTAAATATTTTTAATTAAAAAAAAATTAGTTATCTCTAGATTAAATATTTTTATAATTACCACGGCATATTTTTGATATGATAGTCACTCTACAAATATAAATAAGTGCTTGTGAAGAATGATGAGGCAAAGGTTCGGATTCAAGTCTTTAAAGAGAGAATCATACACATATAGACAGATTAGATTACAATATAATTTTTATTTTATATAAAAAAAATATTTTTATAATTTACTAAATGTATCTAAATTAAATAAATAAATAATAATGACATCAAATTAGTAGTCATAACGCAAATACTTACAATTAATTGAAATTGACTTAAACTACTAAAAAAGTCTTAAAACAAATGATAACATATAAAACACCTGAGAGTGACATATGTCTATGACCACTTCTCAGTTCTCACACGTAAGCCATGACGACAGATGCGGATTCAAGTCTTTAAAGAGAGACTCATACACATATAGACAGATTAGATTACAATATAATTTTTATTTTATATAAAAAAATATTTTTATAATTTACTAAATGTATTTAAATTAAATAAATAAATAATAATGACATCAAATTAGTAGTCATAACGCAAATACTTACAATTAATTGAAATTGACTTAAACTACTAAAAAAGTCTTAAAACAAATGATAACATATAAAACACTTGAAAGTGACATATGTCTATGACTACTTCTCAGTTCTCACACGTAAGCCATGACGACAGATGCTACAGTACTAGAAGTTATGTGGACAGAACTTGTCTAGAAAAATTAAAACCCAAACCTGGATGATTTGAGAATTTATTGAAGTTTGTAGGCAAATTGTCACAGTTCATAAGTGATAAATCTTTGAAACCCCCGACGCCATTCTTCTCTTTCTTTGTGAGAAAATGGAGGATGCCATAGTTTTATACCCTTCTCCAGGCAGAGGCCATCTGATCTCCATGGTAGAGCTTGGCAAGCTCATACTTAAACATCACCCCTCTTTCTCCATCACAATCCTCATCTTAAGCGAACCAAACACAAATACCAACTCCGCTGCACCTCAATATGTAGCTAGCTCTACCACCAAATACATCACTACCGTCAATTCCACCACCCCATCTATCACTTTCCACCACCTCCCACCTATCTCTGAAGTTCCACCCAGTACTACTTCCTTTGTAGAACTGAAATTCTTAACCCCACGCCTCAACAACCCAAATCTCCACCAAACCCTCAAAACTATTTCCCAAACCTCCAAACTCAGAGCCTTTATCATTGATTTCTTTTGTGATGCTGCTTTCGAAGTGGCCTCAAACCTTACCATCCCCACCTACTATTTCTTCACCTCTAGCCCAAGTAATCTAGCCTTGTTTCTTTACCGCCCCACCTTGTATAAAAATAAGGATCAAAGCTTCAGTGATCTCAATAATATGCTTCTTGTTGATATTCCTGGCTTACCTCCTGTCCGGGCTTCAGACATGCCCAAAATTTCGTTCGATCCCACTGGTAAAATATACGAATATTTTCTTAATACTGCAATCCACATGGCCAATTCAAATGGACTGGTTCTAAACACGTTCGACTTGCTCGAAACAAAAGCTATCAAGGCAATCTCTGGTGGAATATGTGTCCTAGATGGACCAACTCCGCCAATTTTCTGTATTGGACCTTTGATATCAAACACCAATCAAGACGGAGAAGAGCACGAGTGTTTGAATTGGCTAAACTCACAACCAAGTCGAAGCGTTGTGTTTCTATGTTTCGGAAGCTTGGGATCGTTTTCGGAGAAGCAGGTGAAAGAAATTGCGGCCGGTTTAGAAAATAGCGGTCAAAGATTTTTGTGGGTTGTGAGAAATCCACCACCAGATACGGATAAAGATCCAAACTTGGATGAATTGTTGCCAACGGGCTTCTTGGAAAGGACCAAAGATAAGGGATTTGTGGTGAAACAATGGGCTCCACAGGTGGCAGTGCTGAGTCATGACTCAGTGGGTGGATTCGTGACTCACTGTGGGTGGAACTCAGTGCTTGAAGCGGTTTGGTGTGGAGTGCCAATGGTCGGTTGGCCTTTGTACGCAGAGCAAAGGTTGAATAGGGCGGTTTTGGTGGCGGAAACCAAGTTAGGTTTGGAGTTAAACGAGTCGGAAGATGGGTTTGTGAGTGGAACTGAGTTGGAGAAGCGAGTGAAGGAGTTAATGGACTCGGAAGTTGGGACAGAACTGAGAGAAAGGGTTTCGGGTTTGAGAGTTGAAGCAGTGGCTGCTGTGAAAGAGGGTGGGTCCTCCCATGTTGCATTGGCGAAATTGGCTGAGGCGTGGAGGCAAAACTAACATGGGTTAGTTCACCTAATAACTCTTTGAGCTATTTTCTATAAGAGCCTAACAACTCTTATAGTGCGCAACGATATGATACTTTGGTTTAATCAATATATATATATATATATATATATATATATATATATATTTAACTGTACTTGCTTCCGTTGAGCTTGCTTATAAAATAATAACAAGCGTCGTGCTAACAAGCTCTAAGGGTATCCACAATAGATGTGGTATAAATTATGCTATTTTACCATATTAAAACTCTACTTTATTATTTTACCACATCATTTTACAACATTTCATTTATCAGATGTTTTATCTTTCAATTCTATACATTAAAATAATATAACTACACATTAAAACAGGGACGGACCCACTAAGGAGCTGGGGGCCCATGCCCCCCCCCCCTCCCCCCAATTTCTTTGAAAAGTTTTAGTACGTAGGATGACTCAAATTGTACAGTTTAGGTGTGAAATTGTTATAGTTGCCCCCCTCAAATTTTTGGATTGATCCAAATAGCCCAAAAGAAACTAGTCACTTAACTCCTTCTTTGGGCCCGTGGCCCCTCCATAGTCCAAATACAACACACACAAAAAATTCTCAAATCCCCAATATCATAATTCAATAATTCATAACCAAAAAAATCTCATAGAAAAAAAAAATCCCTTATGGGGTTACAATAATTTATATAACTTTTTTTAATTGATTTATAAATTATGGGAAAGTCAATTACAATATTTAAATTTTTTTCAAAAGATAAAATGCAAAATTCTTTTAGAAGCTAATATTGATGATGTAGTATTGCTAGCTCTTAATATTAATATCCCAATTTTTTAAAATCCTCAAACAAGGTTTTGAAAACTTCATTAGTGTGATTTTTAGTTGCATCCAAAAGTATGGGTTTATCATATTGGTGAGTTGGTCAACGTGATAAAATCAACATATTAATTCCAATTACCTAACATCAGGAGATCTGAAGTCCTCTTCTTCTTCGAAAAGGTTAGAATATCATGCTGTAACTTTCAACTTTTTTGATTCGTATTATTTCCTTCTTGACTTAAATATTTAGGTAATAAAGTGCAATTGTTTTGTCTACCATGATTTTTTTTTTTTAATAAACTATGTCACTTGAAATTTTTTTGTTCATGTTTTGGCCCCCCCAAGTTCAAGTTCTAGTTCCGTCCCTGCATTAAAATAATATATTCTCTCATCCCAATTACCATCAACAACAGCAACGGTAACAACATCAACGCCGATCACAACGGCAACAACAACAACCCAACACCAACAAACCAACACCAACAACACCAACAACACCAGCAAACTCCAAATCCAAAAACCTCAAAAAAAGAGGGGGGGGAAAAAAAAAAAAAAAAAAAAAAACTCAAACAGACCCAAACTCAAATAATGGTGAGGGCTGTGGATGTCGGTGGTGAGCGTTGGAGCATGAGGCAGCGATATCGGCGGCGAGCTATGGAGAATGAGGCGGCGAGATCGGCGGCGAGATCAGCGGCGTGGACTGGCGAGATCGGCGGCGAGGACTGGAAAGTAAGGCGGCGAGATCGAGATCGAGATCGAGATCGGTAGGGAGTTGACAGAGGCGAGATCGATAGGGATTGAGACAGATATCGGCGAGATCAAGATCGGCAGGGAAGATTTGTGGGTTTGATTTGAGGTGTAAAGAGAGAGAGACGTTTGAGGTTAAGGGAGGAGCTGGGAGAGAGAGACCGGTTGGGAGAGAGAGAGTGAGAGACAGATTGTGAGAAGAGAGAAAAAAATCAATTAAAAAAGTGAGGAGAGAGAAAATTCAAATAAAATAATAATAAATATTTTGCCACATCTATCCGTACTGTGGCAAAAATGCAACATCACTGTTCACCGTTGCAAAATTATGCCACATTTGACACATCTGATAAATGCTCCGTTTTTGTGTTTGGTGTGCCAAATGTGCCAAAAATTTGGCATTTGGCACATTTACCCTATCTGCTACGAATGCTCTTAGGATGTTTATTTTATGGAAGTTTTGACCCAATTTTTATAAGAAATAAAAAAATTTATCAAAATATTATTTTTTTTTCCTAAAAACTTTATTTAAATAAATTGTTAATTAATACAGCAATTAATATTTCTTCATTAATATTTTGAAAAAGAGAAAATATGTCATATTTTTATTCTCTCAATAAGAACTTATGATTCTTAAAATATTCCATTGTGTAGTAGCTAAAATATTTCTACTAAATTTTAACATCCCAAAATTTTCTTCACATATTTTGAGTTTTAAATGATAGTAATGCTTAGAAAGTTAGAAAAATAATATAAGGTGTTTTATTTGTTACTTAGAAAACATTGATTTTCAAGATTTAAATCTTCAAAACATATAATTTTCCTAGAGAACATTCAATGACACATGCCTTTTGTTATATTTTTCTTTTCTCGCCCAAAATGAGTGTTCATAAAAACTAATTAAGCTAAAGATAGCACCTAGACTCATGTAAAATGATAAAGAAAAAGTATGAATGAAAAAATTTTCATTATGAATGGTTAAAGGTATTTGATGAAGAGTTTTAATTGTAGCATATAACATCATTCATTGCGAAAATGTAAATTTTGTGACAAGATTTTAGCAAAATTTAGTTACTTATTGCTGGAAGATAATAATATTCATTATCATTCTTAAAAGTTTTTAATGAGTAAATATTGCCTTTAGCAAATAAGTATCAAAATTCTTATACTAATGAGATTAACTTTATATGACATACATTTTATATATATATATATATATATATATATATATATTTCATACTTCTTCAAATAAAAATTCTATTTTAATTTCCTTACACAAGAGGTAGCACATGCCTTATACATGCCACCCACACTACTATTCAATAAAATCAATTCACCGCACGGTCAGAGCATGGTCAATTGATCATTTAGCTGGCTGTGTCTATCATAAAAAGTGTATGATTTACTCTTTAAGGCGACGTTGTACATGCATACCACTCCTAATATATTCTTAAAGGTCCAACTCTCCTCCCCTTTGTATCTAGACATGGCAAATGGGCGAGTCAGATCGGGTTTGGATCAATTGGGTTACAGGTTAAAACGGGTCATTTTAAGTGGATTAAAAATGGATCGGGTCAATCAGGTTTCAAGTTAGGTAGAATTGACCCGTATTTTTGCATGAAACTTTTTTTAAAAGAAATCATGTATTTGCTATTTGGAAAGTCACGCAGCAAATTACTTAATGTAAAATGCATTATATTGCATTCATCACTCATATCAAGAATGAACTCAGCTAAACAAATTAATACTTTAAAATTATACAAATCGCAACATTACTAACCAAAAAAAAAAAATAGCACAAAGAATGAATTAAACAAATTCACAAGTTTCATTTCTACATAATTTCAACATCCCAAAACATAAAACAAAATTACAAATGCCTTATTGGATAACTAATTTGACAAAGAATAAAAACATACAAGAAATTTATAATCTTGAAAACTAATTCTATAATCTAATATCAATTGTGGTTGGCACTCTTTCAATTTGAGAATATACATTAAAGTTTGATTGTTTACTTATTTATATATGGTTTCTTTTATGAATATTATGTCATTGTTAAGTAATATACACTTTAGAAAATATCATAATTTATTTGGAAAAACTGTTTATTTTGAACATGAATTGTTAAAAAAGCCTAAACATTCATAATTTATGCTAATTTCTTTGATACTTTGGCTTTACTCTTTTTCACATTCATGAATGTTTCTCATACATGTCTAAATTATTTTTTTTAAATATATCTTTCTAACTCTACTGTAGCCAGATTATTTTAATATGTACTTTGTTATTTAATATTTAAAAATCTTTACTCATTACAAAATGTCTCAACTATTCATCTTTCAATTTATTTGTATGCAATTATGTGAATGTCTTAATTGTTTCTTTAAAACTCACAACAAATAATTAAATCAATAGTGTCTTAATTTTTTTTTTACAAAATAAAAAGTTTTGAAAAATGGTTCAAATCACAGGTTAACCCACAAAAAAAAAAAAAGGATAATTACACATAACCCACCTATGGTTTGGGCAAAAATCACTTTGCCTACTCGTGATTTAAAAAGTATCTCTTAACCTATCTGTGGTATGTTCCGTTTGTTTTTCGTAACCCACCTCTACTAAAATCAGGGGTAAATAATTATTTTTGCTTAAATTTTATGTCTCTCTCTTCCCAAAACAAAAAACAATACAAAAATGTAAGAGAAATAAGATCAAAAAGTGGTATTTGTCTCTCTCTCTCTCTCTCTCTCTCTCTCTCTCTCTCTCTCTCTCTCTCTCTCTCTCTCTCTCTCTATTTATACAAATTTTGAACATGAAGAATATGAAGAACATGAAGAACATACCAAAAAAATAAAACCTAGATCATGAAGAACATATCCAAAAAAATTGTCACTTGGGCCTTTCCCAATTTTAGACCATTCAATTTGTACCATATCTGACTATTCTTTAAACCAGAGTAAAAATGAAAAAATAAAAATTGAAGGACCACCTTTTTACTACCCCCAATAACCCCCTTTCTTTCCAATGCCCAAGTAGGCAAACCCAAGAATTCAATGAGTTGGAAAAATTGTAAGAATTACCCCCACTTCATATAATCCCTTTATATCCTTAAAATGATCACTTGTTTGATTATGTGCGCTGGTACCCTCTGTTGTTCGATCTTGTATCTGGGTTATCACGCCAATCAGTGTCTAAAGATTCCTTCTGGGACTCGATCTCTATGCTACCCGCCTGATTTCTTCAGTGCCTTCGATCCTGAAAAGTGGAGGGACAAAACTTCTAATTTAAAACTTAGTCAGGGACCATCTATTCGATATAAAGTTTCCCCTTAACAAAGGGGTCAGAATCAGATGTCCAGCATTTGATATGCATTGAAAGGGGGCCATGATAAACCATCAAGGAAAATCAGCATTGATCATATGAGCATACCTTAAATCTGTGGTACCCATTGGAGCTCTGTACTCCTTTTCCCTCTGGTTCTCTAACTCCACCTACATCTACCTCTCTGTCTCCTTCATTCAAATATTAATCTTCACAAAACCCTCCCTTTTGATCTTATTTCTCTTTCATTTTTGTGCTATTTTTTGTTTTAGCACTTGAACAAAATCTGAAACCCTAAATCGAGAACAGACACAAATACCTTAATTTTCTTTACCAAAACTACCTTCCTTAGCTTCGATGTTGCGAAACTTGTGTTTTCTCTCCCTCCAGACACTCCAAACCAAGAAGAACACATTGATCTCACCACAAGTCTTTCTCACAAAGTTTTTGAGTTTTGAGTGTTTTGATTTGCTTTATGTTGTGTTTTGGGGTTAAGAGGTGTTTTTGTAACGACTAGGCTTGAGGTGGGTTACGAAGATTGACGAAAACATATCACGGGTGGGTTAAGTGATACTTTTCAAACCATAGGTAGGCAAAGTGATTTTCGCCCAAACTACGGGTGGGTTATGTGTAATTACCCAAAAAAAAAAAAAAAAAGTCGGTCACGAGTCAACCCGTTTTTTCTTCGAGTCAAATTTTTTTTATTCAGGTCAAGTATATGTTGGGTCAGGTTAGTTCAAGTTTGCAAATTCTAATCCGTTTTGCCATATATAAAAACTAGGTTACCTACTGGGGCGACTTAGAGTTGGGAGGTCATTTGGCTGTTTTCTAACCTTTAGATCTTTGTGACAAATGTCAATCATCCTTGTAAATATGGAAGAGATTTAAGACAATGAGGGGATTTTAAATGGGAGAGGAGTCTAACTCAATATATGGAAGTAAATTATGTTATGTGGCAATTTACACGGTGTGCAAGTGTGTTAGACTCTTAGTTATAAAAAACGGTGTGTGATACTTGTAGTTAGGTTTATGTAAATTGATAAAGTAAGAATTCGTCAGTTAAGAATAAATGAGTTTAGACGGAACCAAACCTTCTTTCCTCCTTTCTTGCAGGTATAAAAAATGGTAGGGAAGATTTCCCAGTGTGGTCATCGGTGTGGTGCCTTCCAAGACACCTCTGATGCTCAAGTCAGTTCTAAGAAGACTTTACCAATAAATATGGTGAAAAAATAAGTATGTTATTGTATATTTTCTTACCCCCGACTCATGTTTGTGGAGACTTTATATATGCTTCTCCAGCCCTTAGCCGTTGTGGTAGTTATTGTGGCTTTAATGCCTTTTTTAGTAACGCTTTCTGCTAAATAATGGGGCTTTAATTCATCTCCAACGGATTGTACAATTGGTTTCGCCAGTCTGGGGCATTATTGATGATATTGAATGATCCTGCTGCCTTCGTGTGCACTTTCCCACCATTTTCCTCGTCTGTATTGGTTCCCTTGTTGGTCTTACTTCCTCGTCGGTGTTTTATCTCGTCAGTCCCATCAGTTGCCTCCAGATTCTTTAGTCGTCATGACATGTCATGACGACCATGGAAGATGAAAGGTTGGCAAGCAACTCTTGGAATTTCATGCTGCATTAAATGCGTAGTGGTGGCGCCATACTGATCGTGGCCATATGGTGCATTTCGGTTGGTGAGGTTAATGCCCTCATCATATGACTCTTCATTTTTCCCTCTGTTTTTTAGTTTTTCTGTATCTTGATTTTAATCCCTCCTCCTTGTTCTTTACTTTTCTTAAAAAAAAGCTCTTATTACTCTAAATCTCTTTTCCTTTCTTTGCTAAAACTCCAACCTACAACTTCTTCTTTGGACTGGTGCGCTATGCGGTGGTGCTTCCCCTTTCTGCCATTTTCAAGGTAATTACCTTCTTTCTCTCTGGCTCTGCTTTTCCCCTTTTCCTTTCGCAGCTTCTGATTTCTTCATTTTTTTTTTTATTTTATTAAAGGGGGTTTTAGCTCGTATTGTTCTTTTCACATAATTCCTATATTTCCATGGTCAGTAGCTCTGAGGTTAGGATAGTTTTCCCATCAATTTCTTTCTTGTTTACGCGCTTAGGGGGGTTTTTAGGTAGTTCCACACACCTTGAAGGTTTTGTTTTTTAGGGTAATTACTTGGGCGTTGTATTGGCTGACCTGTTGCATTTGCTTCGTCAGTCAATTGATTGGATTAAAAGTCGGGAAAGAGTGCAAGGGACGATGTCTGAGGTTAGATCTAGTGAACTAGAGACTGGATTATCGTCTAGTGATGATCTAGCGGGGGGGATGCTGCTGTTTCAATTTTTCGGGAAGTTAGGGCTTTTTATGCCCTTGAGGAGGAGTGTAGTCTAGACGCTGAGACACTAAGGAGATTTAGGGATAGATTCCAATTCCCAAAGCGAGTGAGGCTTCGGCTGCCCGGCAAGATTGATCGGGCTTGTAACTTCATCCCAGGGGAGGTATGTTTTTACGAGGCGGCCTTCATCTGTGGGTTGAGGTTTCCTGTTCATCCCTTCCTAATGGAGTTGTTAAACCATTTTGGTATCTATCTTAGGCAACTTATGCCCAACTCTTGGAGAATTGTGATTAGCTATATGGGGATATGGCTAGCAGCTGTGGACGGGGATATGCTCAAAGTTGACGAGCTTGTCCACTTGTATCGCTTAAAAGCGTCTAAGGAGCACGGGTACTACAAACTGGTGTCTTGGGAGAGGAAAACTAGGATTGCCAAAGGTTTACCATCGTCTTTCAGGTATTGGAAGTCCAAATTTTTCTTTGTGTCCTGGGATGAGTTTGAGACCCCCTCGAGCGAGACTTGGGGTGATCTCCTGAGGTTACATCGTCGATGGGAACCCCGATTTTAGGTGCGTCAATATCTCTCCTTGTCATTTCAGTTTTATTACGTCCATGGTTATTGCAACTGACTCTTTTGCTTCTTGTTCCTTGTAGTTAAGAGACGACCAAAGCTTAAGAGCAGGTATAGGGAAAGGGTGCAGAAAGCTGTCGAGTACGCACAAACGATTGAGAACTGGGACGATCTTGTAGATCCCAGGACTCTTGCTTTCTATTGTCTTGGACCAGAGCCCTCTTCCTTCGTCCTTCGGAATATTGAAATTGAAGGAAAAAAAAGTAAGTGTTAGACTCATATGCAATGATTTTTCCCTTTTCTTTTCCCTCCCTATAAACATGTTTTTCTCTTACAGAGATGACGACGAAGTTTAACAAGGACATGTATGCAAAAATGAGGTCGAAGAAGGGCGAGCCGCTATCCAACTTAGGGAAAAAAACGGTGCGAGTCACTAGGAAGGGTGCCTCCGTCTCTCCAGCCGTTCACGTCACTCTTGTCACTTCTGGTGCCGAGGTGACGAGGACAGCTTCTCCCTCGACTTCAATCAAGGAACCCTCCACTCCTGCCCCCAAGAGGCTGCGTTTGTCTAAGAGGGAAAATGAGAAGGTTGTTCCTCATTCATCCACTATCTGGGATGACGAGAGGTTGGCGGTGGATAGGGCTCATGGGGCCGTGGCTGTTGAAAATCTAAAGGCCCTTTCTAGAATGCCTTTTAACAGCGTCGCGAGTCGCTATGTCCAGAAGTTTGTTCAGGTGAGGTATTTGGGTATGGCAACCTTCAGTTTCTTTTTCTTCTTTAGCCTATTGACGATTTTGGTTTTTGTTTCAGGTATTGGGGGAAAGTCTCCATATCACCTCCGAGTACTTAACTCAAGAGGCCAAGGTGGCTTCCCTTACATCGAGGATGGAGGCCTTGGAGGCGGAGAACTCCACTTTAAAAAAAGACCTGATTGACTCCATGGGCGAAGCCACCGACCTGAAAGAAAAGGTGAAAATTTTAAATGATGACCTCAAAGCTGAGCGCCAGCTGACCCTCGAGAAGGATGAGCAACTCCTGGCCTACAAGGAGAAGCTGAAGACCATTGCTGCCAGGTCCGTTGAAGCCTTCTAGACCACAGATGAGTATAACACGGTCCTGTTCAGCTGGTATTTCAAAGGTTTCGAGCTCTTAAGGAGGTACCTCGTCAAGTATCCTTCTAGAGTGGACTTGGAAAATCTGGATCTTGAGGAGGTCGACCAGGAGATGGCTGCTGACGAGGTTGCTCAATCCTTTGCTGCCCAGCCTGACGTCCCAAAGAATGCCCACGTTGATGATGCCCTTGACGATGCTGCCCCTGCTGTTGAGCCTTAAAAATTTTCTTCTTCTTCTTTTTTTTTTTTTTTTTTCTTTTTTTTTTCCAGTTTTGTATTTCTAATTTCGTGACAACTTCTGTCTTAAGAACATTAGTTTGGCCCAGTGTTTATGGGTCTTTAGTTGTAAAAACAGTGGAATCTGCCCGTTGTTTTTGGGCTTTAATTAAATTCATGGCTGTGTACTTACTTGTTTCTGTAATTTGCACACCTATTGGCTTTTTGATGTGTCAGTAATTTGCACTTGTTACTTAGAAATTCGTAGCTCTTTTTAGGTACTTCGTTGGTAACTTACATCCGTTTAGGCGGAATCTTGTTACCCAACCATTTTTTGAGATTGGTTCTCTTTGCCTCGTCGATAACTTACATCCGTCGTGACGGAATCTTGTTACTTAGCCATTTTTGAGATTGATTCTCTTGGCTTCATCAGTAACTTACATCCGTCGAGGCGAAATCTTGTTACTTAGCCATTTTTGAGATTGATTCTCTTGGCTTCGTCGGTAACTTACATCCATCGAGGCGGAATCTTGTTACTTAGCCATTTTTGAGATTGTCTTTTGACTTACAACTGACTAAACCTGTGGACATAGAGATATTAGTTGAATAATTCCTTTATTAATTTAGGTATGAATACATTTACTGGTTACATCTATTGGTGGTACTTCTTTAAGTGCTCAATGTTCCATGGTCGTGGGAGTCTCTGCCCGTCTAAGCTTTCCAGGTGATAACTCCCTTGTCTGGAATAGTGAACAACTCGGTAGGGTCCTTCCCACATGGGGCCAAGCTTTCGTTGGGCAGAATCTCTTGTAGCCGTGTTGACCTTGCGTAAGACGAGGTCACCTATTTCAAGTCGTCTGAGCTATACCCTTTTGTTGTAATATTCTTCCATCTTCTGCTGGTACCTTGTCATTTTGTTGGAAGCTTTGTCTCTTACTTCATCCAAGCAGTCCAGGTTGATTCGGAGTTCACCGTTGTTGCTTTCTTCGTAGAATATTTCCCGCCTGGTGCTAATGACTCCTATCTCGACTGAGATTACAGCTTCAGTGCCATAAGCGAGCTTAAAAGGGGTTTCCTTTGTCAAGGTTCTTGCCGTGGTTCTGTAGGCCCACAAGACATTGGGAAATTCGTCTGGCCAGGCACCCTTCGCGTCATCTAGCTTGGCTTTAATGATCTTTAACAATGTCCGGTTCATCACTTTCGCCTAACCATTGGCCTGCGGATGTCTTGGGGATGAGAACTAGTTTTTGATGCCTAGGCCTGAACAGAAGTCCTTGAAACCTTGGCTATCAAACTGCCGACCATTATCTGATATGATCGTCCTTAGGATCCCAAACCTGCAAACTATGTTCTTCTAGACAAAGCTCCAGATTCATGCTTCGGTGATTATTGCTATTGCCTCTGCTTTTACCCACTTTGTGAAATAATCAATTGCAACTAGTAGGAACTTTACCTGACCTTTACCCAGGGGTTGTGGGCCGACGATGTCGATTCCCCATTATGTGAATGGCCACGGGGATGATATCTTCGTCAGTTGCTTTATCGGAATTCACTGGACGTTCCTAAACGTCTGACACTTTTCACATTTCTTGACGAGTTCAACTGCGTCTGCCTGCATAGTTAGCTAGAAATAACCTGTTCGAATGGTCTTGCTTACCAAGGATCTGGGACCGGCATAGTCCCTACAAATTCCTTCATGGACTTTCCTCAGGATGTATTTAGCTTCTTCTTCATCGACACATTTCAAGTAAGGCATAGAAAAGCCTCTCTTGTATAGGGTGTCGTTTAGGATTGTAAATCTAGCTGCTTTTTTCTTGACCTTCTTGGCCTCCTCGCCGTTTTAAGGGAGGTGCCCATCCTGCAAAAAAGACATAATTAGAGTAATCCAGCTGTTTGTATTTTGGATTGAGAACGTTGGGACTTCTTCAATGCTGGGGTATTTCTGGGCCTCTATTGCCAATCCGCTGCTTGACGATCCTTCTTCTGATGATGCTATCTTCGAGACCTCATCTGCTATCATGTTCTAGCTTCTAGGGATCTGCTCAAATTTTACTATATCGAACTCCTGAGTCAGACGCCTCGTCAGCTTGAGGTATTTTTGCATTCTTTCCTCTTTTGCCTCGTACTCTCCCTTTATCTGCCTGGTCACTAGTTTTGAATCACTTTGTACCAGCAGGTTCTTGACTCCAAGCATCTTTCCAAGTCTTAGCCTCGTCAATATTCCTTCATACTTAGCCTCGTTGTTGGTGGCTGGGAACTGCAGCTAAACTCTGTACTTGAGCACTTTTCGGTCAGGAGTGGTTATGACTACCCCTACTCCTCCCCTTTTTTGGGCTGACGAACCGTCAATCTGTATCGTCCACCTTTCAGCGTCGCTAGTGGGATCATCCTTGTTTGCAAAAGAAAATTCGGCGACGAAGTTTGCCAGAACCTGTGCCTTAACAGCTGTCCTAGGGTGATACTCGATGTCAAATTGGCTGAGTTCAATTGCCCACTGGATCATCCTTCTGGCTGCTTCAGGTTTATTCATGGACTTTTTGATAGGCTGGTCCGTCATTACCAGGATAGGATTCGCCTGAAAGTATTGTCTTAGTTTGCGTGAGGCTACTATTAATGCGAACACAATCTTTTCGATCCTCGAGTACTTGAACTCAGCTCCTTGGAAGGCTTGGCTGACGTAATAAACTGGGAGCTGTTTCTTACCTTCTTCTCGAATCAGGGCTGTACTCACGGCCGTGACTGATACCGCCAAATACAGGTGTAGATTTTCCCCTTCTTTGGTTGGGCTTAAAAAGGGTGGATTACTCAGGTAACGATTGAGTTCTTGGAATGCTGCCTCACATTTGTCGGTCCAGTGAAAAGCCTGCTTCAAGGTTTTGAAAAAGGGCTGGCATGTATCCTTCACTCTAGAGACGAACCTGTTCAGCACCGCGATTCTTCCTGTCAGCTTCTGGACTTCTTTGACAAATCTGGGCGATTCCATATTAATTTTGGCTTGCACTTTCTCCGGGTTTGCTTCTATTCCTCTCTGGGACACCATGAATCCCAAGAATTTTCCTGAAACTACACCAAAGACACACTTGCTTGGATTCAGCTTCATCTGGTACTGTTTGAGGGTGGCAAATGTCTCCTTCAAGTCATCTAGATGGGAAAGCTCTTCCTTACTCTTGATAAGCATGTCATCGACGTATATCTCCATATTCCTACCAATCTATTTTCTGAACATCTTGTTTACTAACCTTTGATAAGTGGCTCCTGCATTCTTCAAACCGAAAGGCATTACCTTATAACAGTAGAGTCCTTGGCTGGTGATGAAAGCAATTTTCTTCTAATCTTCTTCGACTATTTTTATCTGGTTGTATCCCGAGAAAGCGTCCATGAATGTCAGCAATTTATGTCCAACTGTAAAGTCCACAAGTTGGTCTATCCTTAGTAGAGGGAAACTATCCTTCGGGCATGCCTTGTTCAAGTCTATGAAGTCCACGTACATTCCCCACTTCCCATTTGCCTTTTTTACTAAGACAACGTTCGCGAGCCAATCAGGATAGTATACTTCTCGGATGAAGCCTGCTACCAATAGCTTAGTAACTTCGTCTGTAACTGCTTGGTCCCGTTCTAGGGCAAAGGCTTTGCGTCTCTGTTGGACGAGCTTTCTCTCGGGGTTCACTCTTAACTCATGCTAAATAACTTTCGGAGATATGCCCGGCATGTCCTCGTGACTCCACGCGAAGACATGCAAGTTCTCTTTAAGGAGTTGGACGAGATTGGCTCTGATCTCAGGACTTAACTTCGTCCCTATCCTCGTTATCTTGGTTGTCTCCCCTTTAACTAACTCTACTGTTTGCAGAGCTTCTTCCTTATCTTCTTCCTTCTCTTCTATCGTCCATGTATGGTTTTCTCTTGCAGCTAACATGGCTTGGTAGCATTCTCGGGCTAATACTTGATCTCCTCTTACTTCGCCGACCTCATTATCCGTTGGGAATTTCACTTTTAGACAATAAGTAGACGTGGCTGCCTTTCATTTGTTGAGTGTGGGCCTTCCGATAATGGCGTTGTAGGATGAAGGACAGTCCACCACCAAGAAGTCTAGCTAACGAGTTAATTGCCTCGAGTAGGTCCCAACTGTTACTGTTTACGTCACCATGCCTTTGGGATATACCCAATCTTCACTGAAACTAACAAGTGGGGAGTCAAATAGGTGCAGCCTTTTTGGATCTAGCTTTAGCTGTTGAAAAGCAGGAAGGTAGATAATGTCTGCAGAACTGCCATTATCCACGAGGACCCTCTTGGTGTTGAATATCTCTATGGTTAACATTATAACTAAAGGGTCATTGTGTGGCTATTTCACCTCTCTGGCATCCGCTTCATTGAAGGACATATCCTGGTCTATCTGTCTTTGCTTGATCGGAGGCATCATATGGACACTGTTCATTTGTCTTTGGCATGCCTTCTTAAGGGACCTAAATGACCCTCCAATGAAGGGCCCCTCTACAATCGTCGCTATCTCCCCGATCGCATCCTGCGTAGGTTGGGGATGACGATTGTCTTTTCTCGACGAGGATTCTTACTGGTTCTTATTGCCGTCTCTGAACTAGCCGTGTTCCCCCCCCCCCCCTTCTTCACATATTTCTGCAGCTTTCCTTTCCTTATCAACTTCTCTATTTGCTCCCTGAGGTCCTGACAATCCTCCGTGTAGTGGCCATGATCCTTTTGAAATCGGCAGTACTTATTCTTGTCACGAACATTGGGTGATGAATGCAATGGTCTTGGCCATTTGAGGTAGTGCTCATCCTTAATCTACGCTAGAATTTTGTCAACAGGCATAACTAGAGGGGTAAACCTTACCGTTCGAGGACTTTTATCATCTTTCCTTCTATTCCCGTCACTAGCCCAACGATCTTGACATTCCCTTTTTTGCCCCTTACGTTCGTTGTCCTTTCTTCCTACACTTCCAGGCCTCTCTGCATCCCCTATGGCTGCTAATGCATCTTCGGCGTTCATGTACTTCTGTACTTTTAAGAGCATCTCTGCCATTGTCTTTGGAGGATTCTTCGCAAGTGAAGCTACAAGCTCTCTAGATCTCAACCCCGCCTTGAAAGTCATCAGCTGTACTTTGTTGTCCGCCTCGTCTACCTCCAGGGTCTCCCGGGTGAAGCGTTTCACGTACAACCTCAATGTTTCCTTCTCTCCCTGTCTAATGGTGAGTAAGTAATCTGTTGGCTTTTTTGGACGCTACCCGCCAATAAAATGACGCAGGAAGGCACTGCTCAGCTGCTCGAAGTTGTCAATGGACGACATTGGCAACTTGGCGAACCATTCCCTAGCTGCTCCTTTGAGAGTAGTGGGGAAGGAACGACATAGTATCTCGTCGAGGGGCTGCTGAAGACCCAACGTCGTTTTGAATGTGTTGAGGTGCTCCTAAGGGTCCCTTAATTTGTCAAACTGCTTAAGTTGAGGTAAACGAAATTTAGACGGCACTGGATGTTCAAGGACTGCTGTAGTGAAAGGCGAATCTGTGGCCCTTATCATTCTATCTACGCTCCGGTCTGTTTTCTCCTTGATGGCATTCCTTAGCTCGTCCATCTCTTTCCTCATCTCTCTCGAAGATCCAAATTTTGCTTGTTTGGGGTGAATGTTCTTTGAGTATTAGTTCTTCTATGGCTGTCCCCCTCATCCTCCGGGTTGCCCCTGGATCAACTCTCTTCCTGTTGAACCTGTTGAAGTCATACCTTCATTTCCTGATTTTGTTTGGTAAGCTCCTTGATAGTGGCCACAAGAGCTTGGATTTGCTAATCCAAGGCTTTGGGATCTTGATTGGATTCCATCTAAATGTAGAAGTTAGTTGAAACCACTTCTCCAAATATGAATATGAAAATGTCTTTTCCATAGACAGTGCCAAACTGATGAAGTAAGAATTCGTCAGTCAAAAATAAATGAGTTCAGACGGAACCAAACCTTCTTTTCTCCTTTCTTGCAGGTATAAAAAATGGTGGGGAAGATTTTCCAGTGCGGTCACCGGTGTGGTGCCTACCAAAACACCTCCGATGCTCAAATTAGTTCTAAGAAGACTTTATCAATAAAAATGGTGAAAAAATAAGTATGTTATTGTATATTTTCTTACCCCAGACTTGTGCTTGTGGGGGCTTTATATATGCTTCTCCAGCCTCTAGTCGTTGTGGCAGTTATTGTAGCTTTAATGTCTTTTTTAGTAACGCTTTCTGCTAAATAACGAGGCTTTAATTCATCTCCAACGGATTGTACAACTGGTTTCGCTAGTCTGGGGCATTATTGGTGATATTGAATGATCCTGCTGCTTTCGTGTGCACTTGCCTACCATTTTCCTCGTCTGTATTGGTTTCTTTGTTGGTCTTGCTTTCCTCATCGGTGTTTTATCTCGTTAGTCCCATCATAAATTTTTTAAATTTATTTAAGTGAAATTTAATAATGTGACAAGCTCCAACAAAATATTGAAAACTAAATATTTAACAATTAAATATTGATTTTGAAAACACAAGAAAATTGATTTTTGTATTTATTCCTAAAACTAGGTTTTTTTTTTTTTTTTTGGGAGAAACTAGGAAACTAACACTACAGGGGAAGGGTAAGCTATGTAAAGCCCTTAAAGCAATTATATAACCAAAGTATCCGAAAATGTTCAAATCAGTCTAAAAAATTCAAATTGATCAAGAACAAGCAAAACTCCCAAGTCCCGACATCTTTGACGAGATTTGGATGGAGTTTTCAAGGAGATGTGGAATTTGAGATTAGTCCATGTAACACCCCGACCCCAATTTTATAATTAATCTATGTGTTCAAGTGGTTAATTATTATTTGAATTCCTTACTTTCTAAAATTAATATAAGAGTATTTAATAAAGATATTATTTTATAGTGTCTTTGAATAAGAATTGTAAAGATTATAAATAATTGAAATGGCTAATTGTATTATAAATATATACTAGGTATAAGTATGTACAAAACTATATTAAGTTGTTAAGTTATTAAATATATAGTTTTTGATGTTTAATTAAGTGTTTAAGGAAAGGGTTTATATGCAAAGTTATTGTATACTTTGGGCCTTTATAGAATATAAAGGTTATGGAGGGGTGGAAAGTGAGAAAAAAAAAAAAGTTGCAAAAGTTGGACTCACTTTTCCTTAGCAAGTACGTGTCCCACAATGTTTATTTTTTTACCTTGACTTCTTTGGCTGAAGGTTCAGCCCTTATTCCTCTTTCTATGTTCACTTTTCCTTGTTCTTATCTCTCTCTACTTCCCTTGTTCACACCTCATCCCTTCTTTGACTCTTTCAAAGCAACTACAAGAATCAAAAACTCTCTCCCTCTTTCATTCCCACGGATCAATACCAAAAGAAAGAAAAGCTCTCAACTCTCCTCTCCCTTTCACACCTATGGTCCAGCAGCAACAAGAGGTTCTCTCCATTCTTCCCAAGCTTTTGTTCCCAAATTTAAAGCTAGAGTGACTCTAGCTCAATCACTCCAAGAATCCATGCTTAGGGTAAGGGAAAAATCTAATTCTTTTAGTCTATTGTTCATTTTAAACTTGAGTGATGGTTATATGATTTTGTATATGGGTAGTTGATTCAATAATTGAAGCTTGTTGAGTATTAGTTTATGAACTTGTTAAGAATTGCACTCACTGTTAACCTGTTTGGTTAATTTAAATTCTGTATTTTTCTAGGACAGCTATGGGTGAAAGGTTTATTGGAGATTATTATATGATATGTCTAGTATGTGTGTATTAAATTTCATAGGAAAATACCATCGTTTGGTAATTGTTTGTGAATTTACAAGAAAAACGTTTCAGAGCTGTCACTGTGACAGATTCTGTGTTTATGCATAATAAATTAGGTATTAAATGGTATATAGTGAATTTGGATGCTAGGGATAATTCCTATGAATCCTAAGACACATATGGTTATTATGGAAGTGGTCTCACAGCAGTTGGATGAACATAAAATTAATGGTTTAGTTTCTAAGTTGCATGAAATTCTGTCAGGACAGATTTGAGTACGTTGTCTTGTATGATTTTTAGTAAATTATGGTTTTATGCTTTGACTCCGAAATTTATATGGTAATTGATAGACATCCAGAGGAGTTGTTCTGTAAAATTTCATGAGAATTTGATGTGTTTAGATAGCCCTTTTGTATTTTACAAATGAGGCATATGCTGCTGGAATAAAACAGAGAACAGTAAGGGACATGCCTAACTTTGAGGATTTAATTCTAAAGTTAGGTTGAATGATTTGAGCTATAATTTATTATGCTCATCATTTGGTATGTCTAGATCATAGTTTAATTTTGTATACCTTGGTTCAAGGTTCGGCACACAAAGGAGAACCATCAAATTGTTCATGTGAGTGTATATGGTTACATGACCATGCTTAAAAGAGTTTATGTTTATGCATGTATTATTGCCCTAATCTCAAAGAATCTTTTGAAATGAAGTTGGCTCTTCTAGAGATATGAGATTAATGTGAGAATGTTGGTTTCTCTATGATTTAGTACACCATATTGTGTGATGAATGCATTTTGTGTTTATGGGAACCTCGTTGAGGTGGGATTAGGTTTTTCTTGAATTTAAGAAATAGGCTTTGAAATGAATGCGTAAGTTTATGATAAGGAGTAATTGATAGTAATAAGCTTTGATATTTGGTTTAGGTTTTACCAGTACCCAAGTCTAAGCTCCTTCGACTGTAGGCTCTCGGTTCCTCTGCTTCCAGGTAAAGGATAAGTTATATGGGCATTTGGTAAGTCATGAGGTTATTTTAAAGTATATGATGCATTAAAAGGGTTTTTTATTAGAGATATGGCATATAATCATGTTTCAGACAAAAATGTGTTCGTGAACTTTCGAAACCTTATGTATATAATTTAAGCATATTGATGCCATTACTAATTCCACGAACATGATGTTTAAAGAAAATAATGGAAATGCTATTATTGTGAAATATTATGCAAACTATGAATTTCAGTATGATGTATAAGTATGAAATATTTTCGGGTTATGTCCTCTGGTAATCTGAACTCGATCAAAATATGTATTGAGGATGGCGGTTCGTCCGCGCTCAATTAAAGTATGCATTGAGGATGGCGGTTCGTCCGCGCTCAATTAAAGTATGTATTGAGGATGACGGTACGTCCGCGCTCATAAGTACAGATTTATCAGATATGGACTAACCAATCTATTATGAATAACTATATTATTTTATTGATCATGAGAGAATGAATTATTTAAATGCATTATGAAAAGTTAAAAGCTCTCATGAAAAGAAGTTTATGATGAAAAGAAAAGTTGTTCTTTAAAGATAAAAGTTTCTGAAGTTCTTTTGTGCTTTAAAGATAAAGAATATGATGATAAGGTTTTAGTGATATGAAAAGATAAAGCTTTCGATGAGAATATAAGTTTACGTTAAAAAGTTATCAGATATCTATTCTTTATGAAGCGTTAAGTTTTATAACTATAAAAGTTATAATATTTTATGAAAAGAAGTTTATAAAGAAAAGCTTCTTATTTGTTAAGATATTTCTAATCTAAAATAAAGTTACCAATTATCTGATTTAAGTCAAAATGACTATTTTGTAATAAGACTATATATATATATATATATATATATACATATACGTGATTTTAAACAATCAATATTATATTGGGTGACTTTGTTAGAAATAAAAGAAATTCAGCTTGAAAGGTTTTGGTAATATTATTCTGATAAGAAAAAGGAGAACAATATTTTCTTATGAAAAACGTATAAGTTATTATTATGAATAGTATAAAATACTATACATGAAAGGATGTTCTCCTATCTGATCATTTATAAAATGAAATGATTTGATTTACATGCATTCTTATTAAATTCTTATGTATCTTACCCTTACTGAGCTGTGTAGCTCACCCCTTCCACCCTTTCAGTCAACAGGTTTTATTGTGGAGCAGAGGGAGCCTTAGTCAAGTTTTGGAAGGAGCTGGTTTTAGTTTTAAAAGTATAGACCCCAAATTAGTAGTTTGATGTTTAGTTCTGTAGTATTGTGTATTTTAAAATTTAATGAAAGTTGTGTACCTTAAAGTATGTAGAGATGTATTATGTGAAGTTCAAAATTTGAGTAACTGGTGGGTTATGTTATTCTTTGAAGTACAATGTAGATGCTCTGAATGTTCAGTGAAAGGTTATATCTTTTAAGTAAAGAAACAAGAACGAAAATAAAGATGAAAGCTTTTGGAAGGGCTTTTGTAAAAGTTAAGTTGGTTCTTGTTAATATCAAGTTTAAGCTTGATATTAGCATGCCGGTCATGGTCACAAATCCGAGTATCGGGTTTGGGTCGTGACAGTCCAAGTTACAAGTCCCAACATCTAATAAAGTAATAAGTCCCATAATTTTCTACACCTTCTTGGCTTTCTTTTTTGATAAATCCCCTTCTTGAGAGTACTCACAGCAGCAGTGCTATATTAGTATATTAGTATTTTTTAGCTCCTCAAACATAATAAAGTATGCTCTAGCAGTAGAGCTAGATTTATTTTTTTTTGCTCCATTGCTACAGTGCACATCTACAGATAGATGTGTGTAGATGTGCATTGTTCATGAGAGCTAAACAAAAAAAAAATTTATTTTATCTTGATTGGTATTTTAAATTTTTTTTGGTAATGAGATATATTATTTTATTATAAAGATATATTATTTTATTGTATTAAAAGTTAAAATAAATTTACTGTTATGATATGTCTAAGAAAAATAAATAAAATAACTTCTAATAGAGTTAAAAAGTTAAATTTTTAGTTCCCGGATGCTCTGACTTTCGGATAGGTCTTGGCAGCATGGGAAGCAAACCAACATATAAACACCGAAGTGACATAGGCCTAAGAAGACTTCTAAGTTCACACACATATGCCATGACGGAAAAGATGCTCTAGTACTAGAGGTAGGTGGTATGTGGACAGAACTTGTCTAATAAAATTATTTAGCACAAACCAAGATTATTGAATATTTATTGAAGTTTGTATATGCAAATTGTGACCCTTTCATAAGTCTTTGAAAAACACTGCACCATTCTTCTCTTGTTTTTGAAAATGGAGGATGTTATAGTTCTATACCCTTCACCAGGCAGAGGCCATCTGATCTCCATGGTAGAGCTTGGCAAGCTCATACTTAAACATCACCCTTCTTTCTCCATCACAATCCTCATCTTAAGCGAACCAAACACAAATACTAACTCAACCGCACCCCAATATGTAGCCAGCTCTACCACCCAATACATCGCCACCGTCAATTCCACCACCCCATCTATCATCTTCCACCACCTCCCACCTATATCTGAAGTCCCACCCAGTACTTCTTCCTTTGTAGAACTGAATTACTTAATTCCACACCTCAACAACCAAAATCTCCACCAAACCCTCAAAACTATTTCCCAAACCTCCAAACTCAAAGCCTTTATCATTGATTTCTTCTGTGATGCTGCCTTCGAAGTGGCCACAACCCTTGACATCCCCACCTACTATTTCTTCACTTCTAGCCCAAGTGGCCTAGCCGCGTTTCTATACCGCCCCACGCTACATAAAAAATTGGATAAAAGCTTGAAAGATCTCGGCAATACACTTCTTAATATTCCTGGCTTACCGCCTATCCAGGCTTCAGACTTGCCTGACAATTGGAAAGATCGCACTTCTAAAGTGTACGAGTATTCTTTAAACGCGGCAACCCACATGGCCAAATCGAATGGACTTGTTTTAAACACGTTCGACTTGCTCGAAACAAAATCTATCAAGGCAATCTCTGATGGACTATGTGTCCCAGATGGACCGACTCCACCAATATTTTGTATTGGTCCTTTGATATCGAGTAACAATCAAAACGGAGATGATCATGAGTGTTTAAATTGGCTAAACTCGCAGCCGAATCGAAGCGTTGTGTTTCTATGTTTTGGAAGCTTGGGATTGTTTTCCGTGAAGCAATTGAAAGAAATAGCGGTGGGGTTAGAAAATTGTGGTCAAAGGTTCTTGTGGGTGATAAGAAATCCACCACCAGATAATGAGAAAGATCCTAACTTGGATGAGTTATTGCCAAAGGGTTTCTTGGAAAGGACCAAAGATAAAGGGTTTGTGGTGAAACAATGGGTTCCACAGGTGGCGGTGCTGAGTCATGACTCAGTGGGTGGGTTCGTGACTCATTGTGGGTGGAACTCAGTGCTTGAAGCAATGTGGTGTGGAGTGCCAATGGTTGGCTGGCCATTGTATGCGGAGCAAAGGTTGAATAGGGTGGTTTTGGTGGACGAAACCAAGGTAGCGTTGTGGTTAAATGAATCAGAGGATGGGTTTGTGAGTGCAACAGAGTTGGAGAAGCGAGTGAAGGAGTTAATGGACTCGGAAGTGGGTAGAGAGGTAAGAGGAAGAATATCAATTTTGAGAGATGAAGCAGTGGCAGCTATGAAAGAGGGTGGGTCCTCTCATGTTGCATTGACCAAGTTCGCTCAGCTAAGCTAATAAACTTGGTGATCATGCCTTGTTCTTTCTTGGCTATTTTTTTTTTTTGATGAACCTTGTTCTTTCTTGGCTACTGTTTCCATATATATATTTAGTTGAATTTTAGTTAGGTATTTTGCTTAATGCTTAGTAAATAAATACGGTCGTTGATTTTCAATTAATTTTATTGAATATGCAGAAAATTAGGTGTGATGTGAGTGATTCCTTCGTAATTTAGATCCAACCTGCTGGTCACTGTCTCACACATGTTTTTTTTTTTTTTTTTTACTTTTTTTTATGAGTTCACATATGTGATTTTGTATACTTACTGGTCAATATTTATTTATTTAATTTAAAAATGATATAGTTACATTAAGGTAAAGAATTTAAATTCTAAATATCTTGTAATGCCAATAGGTGTCAATCAGTTGAGTTATAAAACTCTTGCAGTATACATAGCCATATACTTACTAGTTTATTTCTGAATAAATTTCTAATCAAAGATATGTCGGAAATTTTTAGTGAATAAACAAGTTTTGATACATAAATAATAGCCCAAATAATTAGCAAAAACATAATATAAAAAAGGGTTTAGAACAATATTACAATGCTATAGAAACACGCTGCAAAAGAGTTGTCCTCAAAGATTGATTTGTGTCACCTAAAGTAAAACTCAGTGCGACTGGTTCTCTTAGCCAAACAATTCTCTAGGAATAGACTATAGCGTCAATTTTCGTGATGGATGCACGTCCACTCACAAAGGTTCAAGAACAACCCTCTATTGCCTTTCCTTAGAGCAAATATAAATTGTAAAAAAATATGTGGGAGAGACATGTAATAGGATTGTGTATATCTAAATATATAGTTGTAAAAGAACTTTTAGGGAAGGCTGTGATGATGGGAATTATATAGGTTATTCGTAATAAAAATAACCTATAGTTATTGGTAACTAATAACCCATAAAAGTCCAACAGCTATATTATCCATTATTGTCCAACGGCTATTTTTCTCATAATTTTTAACGGCTATTTTACTTATAAATTCCAAACAGCTAGAAAAAAAATACTAATAAAAGTATTTGGAACACACACCCACACCAACAAGATAATAACATTGTCTCCTCACAGAGAAGGGAAAGAAACCCTAAGGACCTGTTCATCAAACATAAATTATTAAATATGGATGAAAGAATGGCAATCAATTATAAATGAAGAAAAAAAAAATTGTTTGTTAGAAATAGACTTAGCTTATAACACTACTTGTGAATATTGTAAAAACAGTGATGTTATAAATACTGTAAAGTTTAGATGAAAGTAAAATTTTAGTCCTTAAAGTTTGGGGTAATTTTTATTGTAACCTTCTATGCTTTAAATTTTCATTTCAACAATTAATGTTTGATTTTATATTCATGCTCTGGCTCTAAATTTTGTTAGTAATATGACTATCCATAATAGGTAAGAGTCTTTGAATTGCTACACTTGGTGAGCGGTTTGAGTGATAGCCCTAACAAAACTCCGGTAGTAATTGTGGTATTACTCATTGTCATCACATAATGAGGGATTGATGAACTCACACCAGAACCCCCCATTTTTATTTAGCAAAAAAAAAAAAAAAAGACTATTCATAATATTCTTTTCTTTTCTTTTATTTGAAAACAATTGATGTAGCACTTATTCATTGGAGAGTGGAAATAGATTTTACATGAAACTCGTTTGAAAATGTTATTCTAGTAATGTTATCTGTATTTTTTTGAAAATACTTGTGAGTAAAAAAGTATGTGAAAATACGTGTAATGTTATTTAAACACTAATAAGTTTTTGGTGCAAGCAGGGATTGAATTACAAATCTGTTATACAAGTATCAAAGACTTTACCAATTGAGCTAACTGAAATCCACAATATGTGTTAACTTAATCCCACAGAATCCCATTGAATTTCTTTTAGAAACGTACCATATATTTGGACTAAAGTAACAGGCTTTGCTGTGCTGGGGTAAAGAAAGCTTTATGCCATCAGCCCAAAAGCCTAATGTGCCAGCTCTTTGTTTATAGTGTTTAAACTTTACTGAGTTTTTCCTTTCCATACAGATACAGGCTCTGCTATTTGATAATTTTGAAGCCTCTATTGCTTACCATGTGGCGGGTTTTCAAATTCTTTAGAATTATGTTGACTAACAACTCAGTAGCTATATGTGTTACTAGGTTCCAGTTAACTTAATTGGTAAAATTTTTTATAATTGAATAAAAAATTTAAAATTTAATTCCCACCTTTGCCATAAATTATTAATGTCTTAGTCTAATAATAATGAACACAATTATCAAAAGCGGATGACATAAATTAAAACTCTATAATTCATCGGTGTTAGATTTAGAAGTTCATATCTGTTGTGTCAAATTTTTTAAACTTATACTCTTTAATATGTCATTAAATTTTTCCCAAAAATGAGGTTTCCAAATGTGCAATAAATAATACCTTTAAATTATGCTCCGTTAAAGGTAAAGGTTTGTTTCTTTACCATTAAGTCTATGTGTAAAATACACAGATGATGTTAGTACATGCTTCAAAATGACGTCGTTTTAAAGTATGAACCTTAGCAATTTTTTTCCTTATGACAGTCTCTTCAACTTCCTCGTTTGTATCTTCTAGATAAATAAAAAAAACCTTTTCTGGTTTTGGGATTGTTATTTTGCTTGTAAAATACATTTTTCAGAATGAGGAAAAAAAAAAAAAAAAAGAAGCATTTTTGAATTAGTTCAGAGTAGAAATGTAGAATCAACATTTAGGACAAATAAAAAGGCAAAAAGAGAAAAAGTAATTTTTGGAGCCCAATAATTTTTTGGCAAAAATCCAAAACCGACTCTTTAACTTTTAGTTTTTGTCATTTTAGTCTTCTAACTTTCAGTTTTGTCATTTTAGTCCTTTAAATTTCAATCTTTGTCAATGTAGTATTCTGTTAGGTATCAATTACTCCTCATTAAGTTTGACCTTTTTTAAAAAAAATAATTTTTGTAATTAAAAGAAAATAAAAAAAACTGTAAAAAAAAAAAAAAATTGTAGGGGGAATGATGTTGTTCCCCTTCCCCTAAAATCAAAACCGAAAAATGGAAAAAGTCAATCTTGATCTCTCTCTCAAGATCAATCTCTCTCTCTCAAATCCACCATCATATATGCATTATGCTTTAAAGCAGACAGCCACCAAGCCTCAATATTTAAACAAACCAACCCATAACGCACAAACAAAACCAAAACCAAATACCACGCCCTTACCAATCGACCACCTTGTTAACAGTGAGCATCGGCCATCGGTACTGATCGACCACCATTGCCATGATTGAGAGAGATCGAGAGACAAACAGAGATAGATCAATAGACAAACAGAGAGAGAGAAACGAAGTTGATTTGAGAGAGAGAGAGAGAGAGAGAGAGAGAGAGAGAGAGGTACTGAGTTGATTTGAGAGAGTAGCAGTAAGGGTGTTGGTGGTGGCTCTGACTTTGACTTTAGGTCACCGATCTTCCCTTTCACAAGCCAGTATGCTATAGAGAGAAAGAGTAGAGAATGAGGAGGCTAAGGATGAAGATTAAAGGGGACCTTTCATGTTTTCTTTTCTTTTCTTTTTTTTTTTTTTACTGTTTTTTAATTTTCTTTTAATTACAAAAATTATTTAAAAAAAAAAGGGCCAAACTTAATAGCAGCAGTAATTGAGACCTAACAGAATACTACATTGACAAAAATTGAAACTTAGATGACTGAATAATAGAACGGAAAGTTAGAAGACTAAAATGACAAAAGATAAAAGTTAGAGGGTCAGTTTTAAATTTTTGCCTAATTTTTTTCTTGTTAAATGATAGTAGCTATTCTGGTTTTAGGATTCTCATTTTTTTTAAATGTGAATGCTTGTTTAGAGTCTTTAAAATAAAGAATATATGTCTAAATCTCCTTCAAAGTAGAGTTAACATGAAAAAAAAAGGTGAGAACACATTCTCAGTAGAATAAGATTCGAACTCAATTTTTTCTTTCTTCTTCTATTTCTATCTTATTTAAAAATAAAATAAAAATAAATTTCTTATGAAGCCAATATTTTATTCATTTCTTAACAATATTTTATCCTTAATTTTTCAGTATTATGTTAATTTAGTCATTGCATATGTTGGATGAAAATTGCTGATGTGCATGCCCAATAACGCTCGTTGGGCCTGACGTGTATCTGGGCTCACAATTTATTTGTATAGTGGGCCCTTGCGTTTCCTACAATGGGCAGTCCTGTACTTAGTAAGCCCAATTTCCGAGCTCTTTCTAGTGCCTTACTCGATCTAACACCTTTCCCAATTTTTAGCCTTAAGGAACCCGTGTGCTCTCTGTTACCTCTCTCTCTTCCCCTTTGTTGCCAACCCCTTACTTCGTATTTCCCTTGCCTATTTATAGGTTGAGTTGGTGTGACTGCATAACAGTTCTCCTGGTCAGTAGAGGGGAAGGCCCAATGTCCTGTCTCCTAAGTGGGTGCCTTTAATGTGAGTGGGGAAAATGGCAGTGGCCTTGGAACTAAGTCCATCGCGACGTCTGTTGCTTGGTGGGGGTGCTTCCTAGGCAATGGAGAAAGAGGTTCAATACTGTTGCTCCGGAGTGGGCGTTAGGTGATGGGTGAGTGGGGATAGTGGCATTGGAATTAGCTTCACACTTGGGTCTGTTGCTTGCGCGGGGGTGCTCCCTAGGCAATGGAGAAAGAAGTCCAATACCGTTGCTCCTGAGTGGGCGTTAGGTGATGGGTGAGTAGGGATAGTGGCATTGAAACTAGCTTCACACTTGGGTTTGTTGCTCGGCGGGGTGAGTTTCCTGAGAGTTGCCGGGTATGGCAGAGAATAGAAGGTTACCCGGGACGCTTTAATGAGTCATGGCCGAGCACTACGGACACGTGGCAATGTAACAATGGGCTTTCGTGGGCGGGTGGTCCCAACGAGGCCAACGCCTGTACAGCTGACTTGACAAATGGCCAAAATAAAATTTTAGTTTATTCTCACATTAATGGAAGCTAATTTTTTTTTTATCATTAAATATCTCATTGATTTTCATCAAAAAAATAATTGTAGGGACTAAATTAACAAGGTACTGAAAAGTTAAGAACTAAATTGATACAATTACCACCGTTTTCCCTTGATGCCGTGGTCACTTTACAAGTATAAATATTTGTGGGATGTGGGGGGGAAGAGCCGAAATTCAAGTCTTCAGAAGGAGTTTCACACTCACATTTATTTAGATTATATTAGAGTAAAAATTTTATCTTGTATAAAATAAACAAATTGATACAATTAAAATATTAAGAATTAAATTGAAATATAACGTGTGAATATGGAAAAAAGACGAAATTTACCCTAAATTTTAAGAGAAAATAAAATAAGTTATATTAGAGCACCCACAGTAGATGTGGGATATGTGCCAAATGGTAAATATTTGGCACATATCCCACACCAAACACAAAAAAGGCACTTTTATCAGATGTTGTAAATGTTGCAAAAATTTGCAACATTGAACAGTACCGTAGCAAATTTGCTACGGTACGGACGAAATGTGGCATAATTTTATTGTTATTTTATTTCCTGCCTTTTTGTCTCTTCGTCTCTCATCTCTGTCTTCTCTCTCGTCTCTGTCTTATCTCTTCGTCTTCCACAACAAGCCGATCACCAAAGCCCACCGCTCGACGCCGCCGTTCTCACCAAAGACCACCACTCGACGCCGCGACCATCTGTCTTCTCTATTCCGCTTCGGGTTTTTTTTTTTTTTTTTTTTTTTTTTTTCCGTTCACGTTTTTTGGCTGTGGTTTGATGAGTGGGTTGGGCAATGGGTGGGTTTGGATGGGCAGATCGGTGGTGGGTGGGTTTGGTTTGTGGGTTATGGATCGGTGGTGGGTCTTGTGACTTGGGCGTAGTGGGTCTGCCGCCATGGGTCTGGGTTTGCTCGCTGTGGTTTGGATCGGTGTGGTTTGGATCGTTGCGAGGTGGATCGGTGTTGAATGGGTGCTGATCGGTGCTGAATCGGTGCTGATCGGTGATGGTTTGGATCGGTGATGGTGATCGGTGCTGATTGGGTTGGTATTTTTTTTGTTGGTGGTTGCTGCCTTGCTGGGGTGTGTGGTGGTGGTGGGGTGGTGGTAGTTGCTACCTTGCTGGGCATGCGTGGTGGCGAAGTGGTGGTTGTGCCGGTGGTGGCTGGTCGGTGTTTTGTGGCAAGTAGATAATATATTATTTTAATGTATAGTAAATATTATTTTAATGTATAGAATTGGAGGATAGAACATCTGATAAATAAAATGTTGTAAAATGATGTGGTAAAATAATAAAGTAGAGTTTTGATATAGTAAAATGACATTTTTTTTACCACAGCTGCTACGGATGCTCTCACAAGATATTTGCAACATGAGAGAATTATTTTTATTGTTATTATTATTATTATTTTAAACAAACACAGACCGACAGAAAAGGAGTGGGTATAAACTATAAAGTAGACGTTTGTCATTACTCATTGGAAAATGTTCCAATCGATAGTGGGGGTTGGATACCAATGGTTTAAAAGCCAGAGATGGTGTGTCACACCATCTATGGCTTTTATTGAATTCCACTCACACATCAAGTCCCCACTTATATATTGTAAGAAAAAAAGTCAAAAGCGACTGCGTTTTAATTATTATATCCACATGCACGCTGGACCCAAGACTTGACGTTTCATGAGCATCCTAGGACCACAATGTAGTAATTGGTTATTGATGTTCCACCTTTTGACTCGTATACAATTTTTTTTTTTAAATAAGAAATTAAAAAAAAAATTTCGCAACTACTTTTGAAAATACATGTACCAAATTATCTATGGTACATTTTTTTATTTTTTTGATAGGAAAGACTGAAGAACTTTTATTATGTAAGGGAGAAGTGCATAGCATCTTGGAGTACTAAAGATTCAATTATTGGAGGACTTTCCTCCATCCAAGTCACAAAACCATGAATACCCTTTGCATGTTGTGCCAAAGAATGGGCAGACTTATTTCCCAGTCGTCCCACATGTTGGACTTTGACGTTTCTAAATTCATGCGACTTGCGCTGGATGCTTTCAATGACATCATTCAGAGTAGCAGGTGCTATGGTGGAGCCCAACAAAGCAGTAGAAATCACGTGAGTATCAGTTTCAAAGGAGTTGGTCAGTTACTATAACTAGAGCAATCACACATAATTCCCAAGTAAGTTTAACAACAACAACAACAACAAAAGAATCCCAAGTAGGAAACCCCACTAAGCACATTCTTCTCCTCTGTGTGAAAATGGAGGATGCCATAGTTCTATACCCTTCTTCAGGCAGAGGCCATCTAAACTCCATGGTAGAGCTTGGCAAGCTCATACTCAAACATCACCCTTCTTTCTCCATCACAATCCTCATCTTAAGCGAACCAAACACAAATACCAACTCCACGGCACCCAATTATGTAGCAAGCTCTACCACCCAATACATCACCACCGTCAATTCCACCACCCCATCTATCACTTTCCACAGCCTCCCAGCTATCTCTGAAGTCCCACCCAGTACTGCCTCCCGTGTAGAACTCCGCTTCTTAATCTCCCACCTCAACAACCCAAATCTCCACCAAACCCTGAAAACTATTTCCCAAACCTCCAAACTCAGAGCCTTTATCATTGATTTCTTCTGTGATTCTGCTTTCGAAGTGGCCTCAAACCTTGACATCCCTACTTATTATTTCTTCACCTCTAGCCCAAGTTCCCTAGCTGCGTTTCTATACCGCCCCACTTTGCATAAAAAAGTGGATAATATGCTTCTTGATGATATTCCTGGCTTACCTCCGATTCGGTTTTCGGATATGCCGAAAAATTTGTTCGATCGCACTGATTCTAAAGTGTACCAGTATTTTCTTAACACGGCTATCCACATGGCCAAATCAAATGGACTTCTTGTAAACGCATTTGACTTGCTCGAAACAAAAGCTATCAAGGCAATCTCTGGTGGACTATGTGTCCCAGATGGACCAACGCCGCCAATTTTCTGTATTGGACCTTTGATATCAAACACCCATCAAGAAGGAGAAGAGCACGAGTGTTTGTGTTGGCTAAACTCACAACCGAGCCGAAGCGTTGTGTTTCTATGTTTCGGAAGCATGGGATCTTTTTCGGAGAAACAGTTGAAAGAAATAGCGGTGGGTTTGGAAAACAGCGGTCAAAGATTTTTGTGGATTGTGAGAAATCCACCGCCAGATAAGGATAAAGATCCAAACTTGGATGAATTATTGCCAAAGGGTTTCTTGGAAAGGACCAAAGGCAAAGGGTTCGTTGTGAAACGATGGGCTCCACAGGTGGCGGTACTGAGTCATGACTCAGTGGGTGGGTTTGTGACTCACTGTGGGTGGAACTCAGTGCTTGAAGCAGTATGGTGTGGAGTGCCAATGGTTGGTTGGCCTTTGTACGCAGAGCAGAGGTTGAATAGGGTGGTTTTGGTGGAGGAAACGAAGTTAGCGTTGGGGTTAAACGATTCGGAAGATGGGTTTGTGAGTGCAACTGAGTTGGAGAAGCGAGTGAGGGAGTTAATGGACTCAGAAGTGGGAACAGAGGTCAGAGAAAGAGTATCGAGTTTGAGAGATGGAGCTGTGGCTGCTGTGAAAGAGGGTGGGTCCTCTCATGTTGCATTGGCGAAGTTGGCTGAGTTGTGGAGGCAAAACTAGTACGAGTTCTGTGAGCTATGCCATTGTTCTTTCTTTGCCACTGTTTCCATCATTGAATTTTATTTCCGTGAGTCTTACTTGTTATCATGCGATACTATATTCTGTGATACTTGTTATCATGTGGTTCAATTTATGTAGTTTTCTTCAACTGATTTTAGTGAAATCTAATGGCGTGATAAGTTTTTACAATATTTATCTCCCACCGCTCCCCCCCTTCAAGCCGAAGCAGAAGCGCTCCTTTGGGCCGTGCAAATAGCAAAGAGACAGGGATGGCAGCAAGTTCTCTTTGAAGGCGACTCCAAAATTTGCTTCGATGCCGTCTCTTCCATCAGTTCTCCACCTAACTGGGCCATCCAAACCACCATCTCCAATGTCCTTGACTGTGCTCAGTGTTTTAGTTCTTGTTCTTTTGTTTGGATTAAGAGATGTTGCAATTCTGCAGCGCACATCTCTGCTAAGTTTGCTTTAGATTCTCGCATGTCTTGTTTTTTCAATAAAGATAATCTTCCCCCAGCGTTAGCTGATGTTTGTAAGGATGATTATCGTGTTTGTTCTTTTTCTCGTTTTTAACGGATTGAAGGTTATCCAAAAAAAAAAAGTTTTTACAATATTTTTACAAGTTAATATTGTAACAAATTTTTAATGGTTTTTATTTGTCTCTAATATTAACATTACTTTTTTATTTATCAATAATTACTCACTATATCAATAATTTGTAATTTATAAACCAATAATTTCTGTTTAAAGGTCAATACCTCCTGCCATGAGCTATATTATTATGTTCTAGATTATTTTATAGGTATGACAATTATCTCCTATCAAATCACTTCTTTAATTTTGCAAAGTCTTACGAAGAGTTTTGTAATTCTATTGATATTTTTTATTGTTTCTAACAAAAATGTACGGTATTTAAATTTTCTATTTACGTAACTATTAAATTATCAAAAAACAAACTATGTAGAGACTTCAACAAAGTCTGGAGGCCATCTTACCAGTTTTTTTTTTTTTTTTTTTTGGTGATAGAATCGCAGATGTGGTGACCATCTTACCAGTTACCATGCGGACAAAAAATATATTTAAAACCTATACGTGAAAAATCATGTAAGTTCTAAAATTAATTTGTAGCCTAGTTAGGCCAATTACAATGCTGTATTGCCGTATGATACATGATTTGACAAACAATTTTTGTGGGTGGGAAAACTAGGTGCAATTTCATTCTTTTGTAATTGCATCCCGCAGGTCATGCATGGTCTCTCAATTATGGTCAAAACAACATTGCCTATTCACAAAGAAGGGAAAAGAAGCAGGAAAAATTCGCCAAACGTAGATAATTGAATCTGGCCAACAAATAGTGGCAGTCACGTATAAATCAATACAAAGTTTTGGAAGTTAGGGATAGAGTTTTAGGCCTCCCACCTTCAACAATCGAATTATAAAATAAATAAAAAATAGATGCAATAAATTTTAGATTAAGGTAAACTTTTAGTACTTAAAAATTTGGAGTTATTTTCAATTTAACACTTTACTGATCCTAATATTTTTTATTTCCTTTTATTTGAAAATAATTGATGTTGTTGGGGGGTCAGAAGACTTAAATAATATAATTTCTATACAATTTATCTAATAAGATCTTTCTCTCGTTTGCTTAGCAAAAAATAGATCTTTCTCTCGGTTGTTAGTTTTCCATATCTTATCTTACTATAAAGTGAGAATAATTAAAATAATTGTTATATCAAACAAACAACATTATTTTTTTCAAAGATAATTACAATTTGTTGCTAACTTTACAATTCGAACCCTTTTCTTCTTAAACTTTCAAGGACTTTATGCATAGAAATGTGTTAATTCAACTATAAGTCAATTGGCAAACAAGAAACTATTTTATTTGGCAACTAAGTTAAAAAAAAAAAAAAAAAAAAAAAAACATGTAAAGAAAATGTTGAATTTTATTTTATGGATTTGGTTAATGTCACATACACTTTTTTTAGAGAGTTTCAATCTATTGCGTTCAATCCTGATAATAGCTCTTTATTATCAGATCAAGACATCAATCTCTTATTCAACCATTAGAAACTTTACCAATTGAGCTAACTGAAATCTACCTTAGGACATACATTAATCATCAATTTTAGAATTAAAAAAAAAAAAAAATGTTAGTCACTTTTTCACTTTCCCATAAAAATTTCTAAAATGACACCAAAATAATTTAAGGCTTGTTTGGTTCAGGTTTGTTTTGAGTGATATCACTCAAAACTCATAACTCAGTGATGAAAAAACGTGGGACCCACACCAATTTGGTTGTTTGGCTTGATTTCCTAATCTTGTTTTCCTAATCTTGTTTTCTATCACTCAAACTCAAAAATTTTGAGTGAGAGTGATGAAAACTGAAAACACCAAATTGGTGTTTTCAAAAACAGAGATACAAAACTTAATGGCACAATGGTAAATTTTCGGACTCTGTGGGGCCCATTTCTTTTATGTTGTCATGTCCATTCAGAGGCTGTTTTACATTACCGTTGCAAGCACCACCACAACAAACCCAGCACCACCAACAACCACCGTGAAATTGAAACTCAGCTACTACCAAAACACCAAAATCAATCCACAAAACCAACCGCAGATCCACACCACCGAAACACAAAACCAGCCTCAACCGATTCAACTCACCCCAGAGCTTCTGTGTTGCAAGCACCACCACAACAAACCCAGCACCACTACAGCACCATCACAACAAACCCAGCGTCGCCACAACACCACCACAACAAACCTAGCGCTGCCACATCACTACCACAACAAACCCAGTGCCGATCCACACCACTGAAACACCAACCGATCTCCACCATAACCCAGCCCCAACCGATTCAAGCAACGCCGTGACCCATAACCCGATCCACACCACCGAAACACCAACCGATCTCTGCCGTAATCCAGCCCCAAAAACCCAATCTCAAACCCGATCTCCACCATAACCCAATCCCAAAAACTCGATCAACCCACCATCACCAATTCGAACCCACCACTGAAACAACCCACCACTTTAAACCCAATTACCACCGGTTCAAACCAACCAAAAATAGCTGAGAAAGGAACAGAGAAGAGAGAAAAAAACAAAGAAGAGTGGAAAAAAAAATCAAATATAGAAGGAAGAGGGGAGAGACAGAGAAAGAGAATAGACAAAAAAATTTGATAGGAAAGAGGAAGAGTCAGAGAAATGAAGGTGAGAGGACGGGAGAAGTAAGGGAGGAAGATATTTTTTTTTTGTTAAAGACGCAAGTAGTAATAGTAGTATCACTGGATTATGTCAGTGTGTGGGTCCCACGGTTTTGAAGTTGAAAACTGGTATGAGTTAAGGTGCCAAACAGTGAGTTTGGATAAAGTATTTTAAGTGATGAGCGATGAGAATTGAGAATCGAGTGATAAAAATTGAGTGATGGTAAATTTTAAACCAAACAGGCCCTTAATTTTCACAATAACCTATAGTATGCGACAACTATTTGGTTTATGGCAACTTTTTATTTGTAGGTAATTAAAGAACTTTTTTTTCTTAGAGTGATACTGGATCAATTAGTTTTTTGAGTAGATCAATTAATTTTGTCGGCAGCAAAACTACAAGAATAATTGTCAAACTTTACTGCATGAATTGAAAGATTTCATGCTAGGCTAGATTATGCTAATTGTTTAAATATTTCCATAAAAACTCTTTCAGATACGTACGTACCATTTATTTGGAGTTCTGGACAAGTAAAAGACTTTGCTGTGCTGGGGAATAGAAACTAGAAAGTTTTTGAACCTTCAGCCTTAAGGACCAATTGGGCTAACTCTTTATCTATAATGTTGTTAAGGTCCAAAATGTAGAATGAAGCCAGGCTAGTAAAAGCAAGAAAGATCTAGCCCATGGAAATGAGCAAACAAAGAAGGCTTGGCCCTTAAAATGAAAAAAGAGAGTCCGGCCAATAAGAAGAAGAAAAATAATTATTAGGCCTTTGAAAAGGAGGGATGAGGAAGGCTTGGCCCAAGAATGTAAGTCATGATACCTAAGAAAGTCCAAAGAAGCGAGTAGGATCTAGGCCTAGATTGCATTGGATCCGCCAGCTTCAAAGAGCAAATCCTTGAGAAAAGCTGGAAGACGCCAACTAGGACATGGGCAGCTCATGATATGATATGCTCATGTAAAAAGGAACACAAAGGGCAAAGGAGATCTACTCAACATTAGCTTCCTATGACCTAGAAGAGAGTGATAGAAACTGATGATGCCAAAATTCACTAGTGAGCTACACGGTCCACACGAGAGCGAAAGACCTACAAAATAACAAGAAATGACCTAGCAGAGAGCACCGGTGTGATGCCGGCCAAAAACCCTCCGAAGGTCAAGTTAGAAACCTTGCTTTCAACACTAGAGTGCTAGAGTTGAGTCAATTATGCGTACCTTGGCTTGTGAGGGTTTTGGAGTATTTATAATTGCGTAGATCTAATGCCTATGCCTTGGTAAAGAAGTCCTTTCCTTCTAGGGGAGTGACTCCTTTTCCTTCTAGGGGAGTGACTCATTTTCCTTCTAGGAGTATTCTTTCTTTGGGCCTGAGCGTGTAGATCAAGCAAAAGCCACAGTAGCCCAAATGGGCTTTAATCATACTTGTATAAAAGGCCTTAGAGCCCAACACACGCCATTGGTTACACGTATCCGTACATTAAGAGTCCGTCACGTATTTTTCCTCTCCAGCTGCCCCCCCGCTCCATGAATCCGTCAATCACTATGACGGGTCCATGGAATGAGTCGCTTGGTCTTCCTTAATCCGTCACCCACTCATGACGGATCAACGGAATGAGTTGCTTGGTTCTCCCCAATCCGTCACATACTTATGACGGATCAATGGAATGAGTTGCTCCGTTCTCATTAATCCGTCATGTACTTGCTGCGGATGAACTGCCAGGTTGGAGTAGAGTCATAAATGCCATTGAGGACACGTGGTGAGCCTTGATTGACAGCGTACTAGAACCGAGGTGTCTCTTCGTTGGTCGCGCTGCCCTCTCTATATATATATCACCTGTTCCTGTCATTTTCACATTTTGGAGAAATTTTTACTGATCAGAGCACATCTGTCCTCTTTGTGACCGCCGGCTTTCAAACGTCCATCCTTCCGTCCTAACTTTCTTCCGTCGTCTCGTTACTCAGTTCAACTGTAAGTAATCTCTTCTCCTCTTCCACCCCCTTTTTTATTTGTACGTTGGTCCGTTGTCCGTATAGATCTAGAGTCTTAGGTTTCCCTTTCCGTCATTGTAGGTGTCCGATGTCTAGTGAGGCTTTTAGCGGTCAATCTTTTGTCCGTGAGGAAGCGGGCTATGAGGAAGTGTACCCGTCAGGTCAGGGAGACCGGGGTACCTCCGTTGAGGAGAGAGAACCGTCATCCAGCTCTCCTTCCTTTGCGGAAGAAGAAGGGCAAGGAGAAGACGAGTCGGAGTACGACTCGAACGATGAAGTAGAGGCTGTAGATCCTCCCGTCCAGTCCATGATAGGCAAGGATGGGTTAAGGGAGTTCGTCCTACTCCCGGAGTGGACGGTGAACTACTTCACTTCCTCCATCAGTCTGCCACACTTCAACTCCCTTAGGGAAAAATACCAAATACCAAACACCATAGCCATCCGTCTACCCTTTAAGTCCGAGAGGTGCTACTATGAGGGACTAGAAGATGTCGGCACGTATGAGCAAATGCTCAAAGCAGGCCTTCGCTTTCCTTTAAGCGCCCTACACCGTCGCCTTCTCCATTATCTAGGATTATCCGTCACCCAGATCTCTCCGAACACCTGGAGGGTATTCTTGAGTGTAGAAGTTCTATATGGAGTCATGTCCAATGGAACAAGACGGTTAACAATGGAGGAATTTTCAATTGTTACCGTCCGGACAAAATTGCTAAGTCGAAGGGGATGTATAGTTTTGTGGCGAGAAACCCATTACTTAGATTAGTGTCCGAGACCCCAGACTCCAACCGTAATTGGAAGAGTAGGTATTTCTTCCTACAAGGGAACGAATGGATGGTTCGTCCTGACGACCCAGAGTTTATGCCCATTGATAAGACATGGGGCATCCTATCTCCGTCCGATATGCATCTCATTCTGCATCCGTCCTTTATTATTTGTTTATTGGTGGTTAATATAATCATCTATTTTTTGCAGCGCGTAGCCGTCCGGAGATTACCGTCAAACAATTTGGTTTTCTTGAATCAATTTTTCAAAAAACTGAACTGTCGAAGAGGACTTGGGCGAAGCTCGTCACCCTAAACACTCTCCACTGGTACTGTGACGGCCCTAAACCTTCTGCGACTGCAATAAAGTGCAACGAAGGAATACGCAAGCGTAAGTTTCACCGTCATGGTAGTAATTTTTCTCGTCCATTTTTGATTAAGTGATAGTATTTTTCTTGTCCATCATGTGTTCTCATCGTCCACCTTTTGCAGAAATGGACGATGCTAAGAGGCGAGCCCTTATCAAGCAGCAGGATGCCAACAAGAAGAAATTTGGGGGTGATCCTTCTCCCAAGACGGGTCCCAACCGTCCAGCAAACGTGGTCCTGAGAAGGCGGACTGTCCTAGAAAGAAGCAAAGGCTAGTGACGGGTCTTCCAGCCGTCCAGACTACTACGAAGCTGCCCCCAAGCTAGGCGTGGGTAAGGGTAAGGGTCTCATGACCAACCCTGACCCCGTCACGGATAAAGCTCCCGTCCTGTTCAGGGAGGACTCGAAGTACGCCCTCACCCAAATTACTTCAATTATCAAGGAGGAGGACTACGACGATATTGGCAACCATGCCACGGAAGCAATGGGGGAGACGGCCTTGTTTAGCCTGACCCAGGTAATTGCCGTCCTCTATTCAGTATCGTCATTATTCGTTTTTTCCCTTTGCTAATTTATTCGTTTACTGATACAGACGATCCTTATGGCCAAAGGACTGATGGACCGCTGCCTAGCCCTTGAAAAGTCCTTGGAACGTGTACGTGCCAAGGCTAGGTCGATGGGAGAGGAGCTGGACGAGCTGAAGCTCTGGAAGCTCCGTCAGGAGCAGAAGTTGAAAGCATCCGAACAGGCTCGCGAGGATCTGGAGAAAGAAGTGGAGTTCTTGAGGGAGACGGTGAAGACTAATGACGAAAACATCCGTCGGGCAAAGGTCGAGGCCGTCCAGGAGTATAGAGACTCCGAAGCACTATTGACAGAACTTGGTACTTCATTTGCTGACGGATTTGACAACTGTCTCCGTCAGGTGAAGGCATCATTTCCTGACCTTAGTGTTGATCACATCAACATCGATGCTGGAGGTCAGACCCCTGCTCGCACCGTCGACTCCGAGGAGACCGCCAAACTTTTTGGTGAAGTCCCCAATGAAGAGGAAGCCCCCCCAGGTCCTGTCTATGACGATGTCCATCCACCCGAGCCTGACGGTCCCAGCATGGAAACTGATGCCCCCCAAGCTGAACGATAGCCTGCTTCTTTATATATCTTTTGAGAACAATTTTATATGTAATTGGAGAACAATTTGGTTATGTAATTTATAATCGTCAAGTATATATTTATTTTTTGTAAACCATTTTTCTAAGTAATTTCATCCACCGCTTTTGTTTTGATGAATGTTTTAATGGCTTTTTATTTGTTCTTGTGGTTCGTTCACCTTACATATTGCATCTATCTTTTTGGAGGCACCGTTTACTTTAAGCAATATCCTTTTGATCATTTCGTGGGCTTTGGCAAATAACATGCTTTTGCATGACCCGTCCATTTTGCAGAGGACATCCTTTGGGATGATCCGTATACTTAGTATTTATCTTTATCTTCTAGACGGTCCGTCCACTTATGGACTTAATAATTATCTTCGTTTCTTTGAATGGTCCGTCCACTTTGTGGACTTATGACCTATATCCATCTCTTGGATGGTCCGTCCACTTTGTGGACTTAGGTTCTATACCCATCTCTTGGATGGTCCGTCCACTTTGTGGACTTAGGTTCTATATCCATCTCTTGGATAGTCCGTCCACTTAGTGGACTTAGGTTCTATATCCATCTCTTGGATAGTCCATCCACTTTGTGGACTTAGGTTCCATCTCTTGTATGGTCTGTCCACTTTGTGGACATGGTAGTTTTTCCATCTTTTTAGATGGGCCGTCCACTTTGTGGACTTGGTAGTTTTTCCATCTTTTTAGATGGTCCGTCCACTTTGTGGACTTGGTAGTTTTTCCCATCTTTTTAGATGGTCCGTCCACTTTGTGGACTTGGTAGTTTTTTCCATCTTTTTAGATGGTCCGTCCACTTTGTGGACTTGGTAGTTTTTTCCATCTTTTTTAGATGGTCCGTCCACTTTGTGGACTTTAGCAGAGATTACCGTTTTGTATAATCCGTCTGTTTTGTAGATACATTGTGGATTTAAATAAGTGTTAAGAAATTCCGTGATGTCTGAAAACTCCTCTTATTGCAATGGATACGTAGGACATTGTTTAGAAATAAGAAAGTAGCATTTAGGTATTCTAAAAATAAATAGAAACTATATAACTATCAAGAAAAGATAAACTGGCAGTGAGGAGTATATTGTAGTAATGTTGTTGTCGTCGTCTTCTACTGATAATACTTTTTTAGGTGTTCTGCATTCCACGGGTGACTTAGCTTCTTTCCGTTTAGGGTCTCTAAGTAGTATGTTCCCTTTCTGTGAAACGATGTGATCCTGTATGGTCCTTCCCAGTTCGGTCCAAGCTTCCCTTGGGTAGCATCCTTTGTAGTGCCGAGTACCTTCTTCAGGACAAGATCTCCGACCTGGAAGTCTCTGTGCCTAACTCTAGAATTGTAGTGCCTTGCCATTAGATGCTGGTACCATGCTATTCTTTGTTCTGCAGCTGCCCTGCCCTCGTCTATCAGATCCAGCTATATGCGCATGGCTTCATCGTTTCCGTGCTCGTCGTGGTTTCCAACACGGTAGCTTGTAAGTCTTACTTCAGCTGGTATGACAGCCTCTGTTCCATATGCCAAACGGAACGGCGTCTCTCCTGTCGGTGTTCTTGCCGTCTTCCTATATGCCCACAAGACACTAGGTAACTCGTCCGGCCATATACCCTTTGCCCCCTCAAGCCGAGTCTTGATGGTTTTGAACAAGGATTGGTTTGTGACCTCAACTTATCCTTTGGCTTGTGGATGTGCGGGAGATGAGTAGTGGTTCTTTATCCCCAGCTGGGAGCAGAAGTCCCTGAATGCTTCATTGTCGAATTGCTTGCCATTGTTCGACACTAGTACTCGTGGTATGCCATACCTGCAAATGATATTTCTCCATACAAAGTTTCAAATATTCTTCTCCGTGATGGTGGCCAAAGCCTCAGCCTCCACACATTTGGTGAAGTAGTCGATGCCGACCACTAGGAACTTCAGCTGCCTTGCCGCTATTGGGAACGGGCGCATGATGTCGAGTCCCTACTGTGCGAACGGCCATGGGGCCGTCATGGGTGTGAGTTCTTCTGTAGGTTGCCTGATTAGGTTGCTGAAGCGCTGACACTTATCAGAGGATCTGACGTATATGTTGGCATCTTTCTGCATCGTTGGCCAGTAATATCCTGCCCTGATGAGCTTGTGCACCAGGGACCTTGATCCCGAGTGATTACCGCAAATCCCTTCGTGGACCTCCCTCATGACATAGTCTGCTTCTTCTAGAGTGAGGCATCTTAAATAGGGTCGAGAGAAACCCTTTTTATATAGAATGTCTTTCATTATGACTAACCGAGATGCCTTAACTTCTAGTTTCCTGGCAGCCTCCTTATCGTCTGGTAACAGGCCGTCTTTCAAGTATGCCGCTAGGGGAGTCATCCAGCACTGCTCATTGCTCATTTCCTGCAAACTCGTACCGTTTATTAGTGGTGACGTTTGGACAAAGGATAATACCTGGTCGAGAACAGTCATCAGCTCTGCGGAAGTCGCTTGGCAAGCTGGTCCGCTTCTTGGTTTTCTTCCCTTGGGACTCGAATCACTTCGACCTGGAGGTTGCTCATTCGACTTTTCACCTCATCGAGATACTTCTTCATTCTTTCACCCCTGCACTCGTAACTCCCATTAATCTGGCTCGTGATGACTTAGGAATCAGAGTAGAACTCCACTCGTTCCGCTCCAGCGGCCATGGCGAGATCTAATCCTGCTACTAGGGCTTCGTATTCTGCTTCATTGTTCCTTGCTAAAAAACACAAGCGAATCATGCACTTGATCCGGTCCCCTTCGGGTGTGTGAACTACCACACCGGCTCCTCTTGCGTTTTTGTTAGAGGATCCATCTGTATAAACCCTCCATACGGGAAGCTCACCTGCCCCCTGGTCTTTCATGTCGGTAAATTATGCAATGAAGTCAGCCAGGATTTGTCCCTTTACCGCGTTTCGAGGTTGATATCGAATGTCGTACTCACTCAGCTCGATTGCCCACAATGCCATTCGTCCTGCTGCTTCTGGGCTACTCATCGCTCTTCTTAGGGGCTGGTTGGTCATTACGTTTATGACGTGTGCTTGAAAGTATGGTTTTAGCTTCCGAGCCGCAACTACCAATGTGAAAGCCAATTTCTCCATCGGGGGGTATCTTTCTTCTACCCCTCTGAGCGCTTTTCTTGTAAAGTATACAGGCTTCTGTTTCCTGTCTTCCTCTCTAATAAGGGCTGCACTGACAGCTGCTGGGGAGACGGCGATGTATAGGAACAGCTCTTCACCTTGCTTGGATGGGCTAAGTAGTGGAGGAGAGGAGAGGTATATCTTCAGATTTTTGAAAGCTTTCTGGCAGTCGTCCGTCCATTGAAACGATTTCTTTAATGTGCGAAAGAATAGGAGGCACTTGTCCATTGCCCTTGAAACGAATCTGTTCAGGGCAGCTATCTTGCCATTTAAGCTTTGGACCTCCTTCGGCGTCTTCGGGGGAAACAAGTCTACTATCGCCCTGACCTTTTCTGGGTTGACCTCGATGCCCCGTTGAGATACCATAAAACCCAAGAATTTCCTTGCCGTCACCCTGAACGCGCATTTTCTGGGGTTCAGCTTCATGTTGTAGGACCGAAGGGTGTCAAAAGTTTCTTGGAGGTCTCTCAGATGGTTGCATTCGCGAACACTCTTCACTAGCATGTCGTCCACATAGACCTGTACATTCCTTCCAATTTGATGTACGAACATCTTATTCATCAGTCTCTGGTACGTGGCCCCGGCATTCTTGAGTTCGAAGGGCATTACCTTGTAGCAAAAGAGTCCTTGACTAGTAATGAACGACGTTTTCTCTTGATCCGTCTCGTCGAGCTTAATCTGATTGTAACCAGAGAATGCGTCCATGAAACTTAAGAGTTCATGTCTTGCTGTCGAATCTACTAGCGTATCAACACGCGGCAGAGGATAGCTATCTTTTGGGCAAGCCTTGTTTGATTCGTGAAGTCTACGCACATACGCCACTTCCCATTCGTCTTTTTGACCATTACTACATTTACTAGCCAGTCCAGATAGTGTACTTCTCGAATGAAACCTGCTTCTTGCAATTTTTGGACTTCTTCGGCGATAGCCCGGTCTCTTTCTGGAGCAAACACTCGCTTCTTCTGTCGGATGGGAGAGAATGATGGCGATACACTTAGCTTGTGTACTATTACCGTCGGATCAATCCTCGACATGTCCTCATGACTTTATGCAAATACGTCCTGATTTTCCTTTAGGAAAGTGGCTAGGCTTTGCCGCACCGAAGGGCTGGCCATCGTACCAATTCTCGTGGTCCGTCCAGGCCTTGAGTCGTCAAGTACTACTTCTTCCAGTTCTTCCACTGCTTCTGCCGTGACTCGTTGTCCTTCGACATTTAGTGCCTGCAAATGATCGTTCATCTCTGTCATCGCGAGGTAGCATTCCCGTGCTGCAGCCTGATTTCCGCGCAGTTCTCCGACTCCATACTCAGTAGGGAATTTAATCATCAGTTGAAGTGACAGCTTTCCATGAGTTAAGAGTAGGTCGACCGAGGATTGCGTTGTAGGCGGATGAGCAATCAACGACTAGAAAAAGCACATCCTTGGTGATTTGTTGCGGGTAATCCCCCACCGTTACGGACAATGTGACGGCTCCAAAGGGGTAGACTCTTATTCCACTAAATCCGATGAGTGGAGCGTTTGTTGGGATGAGTCGATCTCTATTGATTCCCATTTGTTGAAACGCGGGGTAATAAAGAATGTCTGTGGAACTTTCGTTATCGACTAGCACCCGATGCATATTGTAATCACCAGCGCATATGCTGACTACGAGCACATCGTCATATGGGTGGTGAAGACGTCGGGCGTCCTCTTCTGAAAAGCCGATAGTTGAGACATCGAGCCGAGCCATCTTTGGAGTACAGCCCATCATCTGGACGTTCTGTACCATTTGCAGGTAAGTTTTACGAGCCCTTTTTGACGATCTCGTGCTGACGTTACCTCCGACGATCATCCTTATGTCTGCTATTGGTGGTTTTGGGCACTCGTTCTCTCGTCGGGGTGGCTGGTCATATGGTGGATTCGTTGGTTCCTTACTGACAAATCTCTGCAATCTTCCTTGCCTTATGAGCACCTCGATCTGTTGCTTCAAGTCATAACACTCAGATGTGTCGTGACCGTGGTCACGATGAAAGTGACAGTACTTGTTCTGTGATCTTTTATTGGGGTCCCCCTTCAGCTTTCCGGGGTACGTCAACGCCTTCTTATCTTTTATCTGCATTAGTACCTAGTCGATCGGGGCCGTTAGAGGGGTGAAGCTGGTGAATTTCCCCATGGGCGGCTTCAGGCGTCTATCCTCCCTTCTTTCATCCGTCCTAGCCTTCTTTTGTCCCCCCTCTGAGCGTGCTTTATCCTGCCTCTCCCTTTTCGTAGGCTTACCTTCTCTTGCTATCAGTGCGTCTTCCGCGTTCATGTACTTCGTTGCCCTGTAAAGTATCTCGGACATAGTTTTCGGATCATTCTTATACAGAGAGAAGAAGAACTTGCCTTTTCGCAGCCCGTTGGTAAAGGCCGCCACTTGTATCTTATCGTCCGCTTCGTCTATTGAGGGAGCCTCTTTGTTGAACCGCGTTATATAAGACCTTAGGGTCTCGTCTTCTCTCTGTCTGATGCTCATCAAGCATGCTATGGACTTCTTGTATCGATGGCCCCTGATAAAGTGTGAGACGAACTGAGCACCTAACTCTTTGAAGGTGCTAATTGAGTTAGGCGTCAACCTGCTGTACCAGACCCTTGCAGATCCCTTCAGCGTAGTAGCCTACACATGATTTCGTCTGGCACTCCCTGAATGTGCATTATAGTCTTGAAAGACTCCAAGTGGTCCAAGGGGTCCCTGGTTCCATCATAGCTCTCCACCTGGGGCATACGAAACTTTGGAGGAAGAGGGCACGAAGTGACATGTGCCGTGAAGGGTGAATCAGTCCACTGGACCAGATCATCGAGGTCACTGGATACTCGTCCTTTAAGGGCGTTCATCATCACTGCCATTTGTTCCCTCATCTCCTGCATCTCTGCGGCGACGTGGGGTGGTAAAACTTCAGAAAGGGTCGGCAGATTGGTATCTCGCCTCTCTAGTCTGCTTGGTGCGTTGCTGCCCTCAGGGGCCTCGGGATCCCTCCTTTCACCGCTTGTTCCTTCCTGGTTTTCTTCTTGCACTCCAGGATGTGCATCCTTCTGGCGCAACTATTCCTCTAAATCGTGATTCTGTTTGGTCAGGCGTTCGACCGCTGCTGCGAGCGTTTGGACTTGTCTTTCTAGTGCGGTAGCGCACGGTTCGTCGCCTTGGTTGTTAGTTGTTGCCATCGATCTTGTGAGTACCATGCAACTTTTTGTCTTAGGAGTAGGACAATGTTCGATCGCCCTATCGCTGTTTTTCCCACAGACGGCACCAACTGATGATGCCAAAATTCACCAGTGAGCTACACGGTCCACACGAGAGTGAAAGACCTACAAAACAAGAAGAAAGGACCTAGTAGAGAGCACCGGTGTGGTGCCGGCCAAAAACCCTCTGAAGGTCAAGTTAGAAACCTTGTTTTCAACACTAGAGTGCTAGAGTTGAGTCAATTATGCGTACCTTGGCTTGTGAGGGTTTTGGAGTATTTATAGTTGCGTAGATCTAATGCCTATGCCTTGGTAAAGAAGTCCTTTCCTTCTAGGGGAGTGACTCCTTTTCCTTCTTGGGGAGTGACTCCTTTTCCTTGTAGGAGTATTCTTTCTTTGGGCCTGAGCGTGTAGATCAAGCAAAAGCCACAGTAGCCCAAATGGGCTTCAATCATACTTGTATAAAAGGCCTTAGAGCCCAACACTCGCCATGGGTTACACGTATCCATCCATTAAGAGTCTGTCACGTATTTTTCCTCTCCAGAAACAAATGGTGATTTGAGGCCAACACCTATTGAAGGAACTTGGGACCTCAGGTAAGGCAGAACGTGTGAACCAAGAAGGAAGGTGGCTAGAGCCTTTTTGACCACACCATTAACAAGAAGTAATCCACCCTACCTCATTTTAGGGAAAGAAATAAGTTAAGAGTAGTCAACATCAAAATCTCAGAGCTTTGAGGTGTCTTTTTTAAGGCTTTGGGGAAAGAATGAGAAGTTTTGACCTTAGAGAAGAATTTGGACTTACTCAAAATGGATCTCCTCCAAGAGGAAAGTCAGTAGGTGGGCTTTTAACTATTAGTCCCCAAAAAATTGAAGTAAGAGAAGAAAGGAAAAAGGATCAGCCACCAATGTTTCAGACATAATATTGGTTCTAGTACCCAAAGCACCGAAGGGGTGGACTGTTGATTTGGAAGATTCTTCAAATAGCACTTTAAAAATGGGTAAAACCCAAGACAAAAGGATTCATTTAGACAGAAGTACTCAAGAAACAAAGAATGCACCATAAAGAGAGTCTTGAGCTTTTACTTAAGATAGAGTGAAGAGTGAGGTGTTATAGGAGATCCTGGAGAAAACACTTAAGGAGGCACTCGGATTCAACTTTCAAGGGAATTCAAATTTCACAAGTCTTAGAAGCCTAAGTAGAGCTATTCAAATCTGTGACCTTTGAACTTTATAGAGTCTTGTGATACATCCTAGTAAAGCAGGACCCAATGTACTCAAACACTAAATATAATAAAACATAACCTCACTCTATTTTAGAGGATATTTGTCATTCTACTTTCTTTATATTGTTTATGTTTGCAATTCCTTGATTATTCACTCAACCAACATACATATACATACATACATACATACATATATATATATATATATATATATGCATACTTGTGTTGTGGGATTCATGTTTTGTGCACAAATTGGTTTGTAAAAGGGCCTAGCAAGGTCATGGTGAGCCAGGTTTAGTCCAACTAACGATCAACCATTCGTACGTCTTTGGAGGCCCATGATCCTTTGTCATCAGTGGGCCTAGGTACCATTCAAAACAGGAACCCACAAATGTCTAAACTCTACCGAATTCATACTTCACATGCAGTCATGCATAGATATACAATTTGGTTGAAAATCTGATTGCATGAATATGGGCTTGAAGATCGAGGTTTGAATAATGCTCATGTTTTTTTTTTTTTCCCTACAAATAGATTAATTAGCTCGATGACTAAGAAAGGGAGGGTGATTAGTTCTATGGCAAACAAAAGAAGCTACAAGACTAGGCTCTAAGGAAAAATAAAAAGTTAGGATAATATTCAAGAATGACACAAGGTAATATAACTTGATGAATATGTAAATCCAATACCCATATAAATAAAATAAAAAATCATAAAAGAACAAGCAAAAATACATTCATGCAATCCTATTTATATGTTAGATAATTTGGCTTAAAAATTTGTGAATTTTGCCTTAACAGATTTATGTCACCCTAAAAAAATGGCAACACGTTCTGTAAAATTAGTTCCCTACACATATCAAAGGTATATTTGATTCCCTATATCCGTAAATATCCACTACACCTTATAACAACCTAAAAGCATTCACATCCGCAATCTTCATTCTATTCTATTTTACCATTTCAGAAGTTATTTTATCAATTATACCATACCATTTTACAATGCACCCAACATCCTAACTTTTATTTTCCTATTCAATTCATTAAAATAATATATATTATCCAATAAAATAATATAATCAAATCTCATTCTCAATAAAATAATATATCTGACCCAATAAAAAAAATGAAATTTAAGTTTACAACGGGTGAATAATAACTTGTATATGTAGAAGTTCGTTGCAGCACTATTGTAAAACTTTTTACTAGTACAAGATTGGGTAATGGGGTTGTTTTGTGCTTTGATGCTAAAATTTTCCTATATATACTATTTACAATGCCCAATGTGAATGCTCAGGCAAACTTGTAAAGGACTAGAGACTAAAAAATACCATTTAAAAAAAAAAAGCTTAGAGAGCTAGCTTTTTGTTATTTGTGAAAGGCATTTTAATTATATAAAGACATTTTGTAATCTAATTTTGATTTTATGTGGATTCATACCTTTTTGTCATGTGGACGTGGGTTATTATTGAATCATGCAAATTTTTACGTTCTTATCTTATGCGTGATTGTTTTCTCATATTTTATTTATTTCTTTTCTTTTTTCCTATTGCATATTTGTAAGAACTTTCACAAATCTATTTTAGTGTTTATAGTCAATTTTGTGTAGAAATGTTTTTTCAAAGACCATTTCACGCAACCTTAAGTATAATAAAATTACACAAAATAGACAAGGTAAAATGAAATTACAAGGAATTTATACATCACAAATAAGATTTTGCTCTTTTATGTATTTACAATCTTTATGCTTTTCTAATAGGGTAATTTTTAACAAAAATAAATATCCTTGTACACGTCACTTAAAGAAATTGACGGCACCAACTGGTTCGTCAGCTTTATGGAAGCAAACGGTAAAGACTTAAGGCGACGACAACTAGAGCGACGACAACTTTATGGAAATTGACGGACGCTTCTGTAAGACAACAGGGAGCCCTTGGAGAGGGTGAGAAGGCTGACGGGGTCATCCCACCGATGGGATAAAAAGGCCGACGGGATAAATAGGCCGACGGGATAAATAGGCCGACGAGTCCAAGCATGCTTTTCCTTGATCCCCACGAATATCTATACATGTAAACATCTTGCATAACATGTGAGATGCAGCCCATTAAGCCCATTACTTACTCGTGCCACTCATATAGAAAGGTACCTGAAATCTTGAAAACCCTAAGATGCCAAATCCCCTCAACAAGGAAAAATCCATACTTTGAAGGGATTTCAATTCACCACTCATCACTATATAAGCACTAGACCACCGCTTTTCTTAGGTACATAAAAATTCTCTAACTCTCCTACTTTAGAGTTCATAGAGACTTCTCATTTACTGGCTTGACATTTGGAAGGTTTTTGGTTGGTATCACGCCGATCCCTTCTATTTGGTCTTTTTGTTTTTGTTCATAGGTACCTATTGGAGTGACTTGGAACTTACAACTCACCGACGATTTCAACACATCATCATTTTCCACAAAAGCTCTCTAGAAACATTTTAGCTACACAATATATATATATATATATATATATATATATATATTGTGATTTGAGTTGGAATTTCTCTTTTTTATTCTCTAATCTCATTCCACAAATTCTCCCATCCGAAGCTTTACGCAAGATTTCTCTAGGCCTCTTTGCACGACTTCAACAAACTAAAATAGCAACCTCCCAATCAAAAGTTGGACCCACCCCCACTGGAGAGAGTAGATACAAATATGTAATACCAACTCATTTTTTCGTTTACAAATAAGTTACGTATATTTTGTCCCCTTCTCCACTTTCGGCTTGGTCACTGAAGTATCAGAAGAAAAATCAACACATAAAGTTATAAATGCCGAAGTGACAAGCCATTAAGGAAAAAATGCTCTAGTATCGGTGCAATTCATCAACTTTGTTTCAGTCTTTTCACTTTTTATTTTTTTATTTATTTTTAACTTTTAGGTACAACCTCCTAGCATATTGCACCTCATCTCAATGTGGCCGTGTGGGACAGAACTCGTAATTTACTGAAGTTTGTATGCAAATTGTGACAGTTCATAAGCCTTTGGAAGCCACTGTGCCATTCTTCTCTTGTTTGTGAACATGGAGGATGCCATAGTTCTATACCCTTCTCCAGGCAGAGGCCATCTGATCTCCATGGTAGAGCTTGGCAAGCTCATACTCAAACATCACCCTTCTCTCTCCATCACAATCCTCATCTTAAGCGAACCAAACACAAATACCAACTCCACTGCACCAAATTATGTAGCCAGCTCTACCACCAAATACATCACCACCGTCAATTCCACCACCCCATCTATCATCTTCCATCACCTCCCACCTATCTCAGAAGTCCCACCCGGCACTTCTTCCTTAGTAGAACTCAACTACTTAATCCCACGATTCAATAACCAAAATCTCCATCAAAGCCTCAAAACTATTTCCCAAACCTCCAAACTCAAAGCCTTTATCATTGATTTCTTCTGTGATGCTGCTTTTGAAGTGGCCACAAACCTTGACATCCCCACTTACTATTTCTTCACAAGTGGCGCAAGTTACCTAGCCGCATTACTATACCGCCCCACTTTGCATAAGAAAGTTGATAAAAACTTGAAAGATCTCGGTAATACGCTTCTTGATATTCCTGGCTTACCGCCTATCCAGCCTTCAGACTTGCCCGAACCTTGGAAAGATCGTACTTCTAAAGAGTACCACTATTCTTTACACGCGGCAAACCACATGGCCAAATCAAATGGACTTCTTGTAAACACGTTTGACCTGCTCGAAACAAAAGCTATCAAGGCAATCTCGGGTGGACTATGTGTCCTAGAGAGACTAACTCCACCAATTTTCTGTATTGGACCTTTGTTATCAGGAAGCAATCAAGATGGAGAAGAGGACGAGTGTTTGAATTGGCTAAACTCGCAACCGAGTCGAAGCGTTGTGTTTCTATGTTTTGGAAGCTTGGGATTGTTTTCGGCTAAGCAGTTGAAAGAAATAGCGGTGGGGTTAGAAAATAGCGGTCAAAGGTTCTTGTGGGTGCTAAGAAATCCACCACCAGATAATGAAAAAGATCCTAACTTGGATGAGTTATTGCCTAAGGGTTTCTTGGAAAGGACCAAGGAGAAGGGTGTTGTGGTGAAACAATGGGCTCCACAGGTGGCAGTGTTAAGTCATGACTCAGTGGGTGGGTTCGTGACTCACTGTGGGTGGAACTCAGTGCTTGAAGCAGTGTGGTGTGGAGTGCCAATGGTTGGTTGGCCACTGTATGCAGAGCAAAGGTTGAATAGGGTGGTTTTGGCGGAGGAAATCAAGTTAGCTTTGGGGTTAAAAGAGTCAGAAGATGGGTTGGTGAGTGCAGCTGAGTTGGAGAAGCGAGTGAAGGAGTTAATGGAATCGGAATTGGGAAAAGAGGTGAGAGAAAGAGTTTCGGGTTTGAGAGATGAAGCTGTGACTGCTGTGAAAGAGGGTGGTTCCTCTCATGTTGCATTGGCAAAGTTGGCTGAGTTGTGGAGGCAAAACTGACATGAGTTCGCTCAGCTAATAACTCGGTGAGCTATTCCATTGTTCTTAATTTGACTTCTTTCTTTGCTACTGTTTCCATCGTTTGATTGTTTGTTTGTGTGTGTGTGTGTGGTGTGTGTGTGTGTGTGTGTGTGTTTTTTTTTTTTTTTTTGTGATGAGTACTGTTTCCAATTTCCATTGTTGAATTTTATTTAGCTATATTGGTGCATCATAATTCACAGCACAGTCAGAACACGATCAAATAGCTGGCTGTGCGTGTATATTTATCATAAAAAGGGTATGATAAATATACATGTACACCACTCCTTATATATATATATATATATATATATATATATATTTGATACCAGACAAAGAGATTACATCACAATTTGAGGTCTGTCTTGCTATCATATTAGCAAGTTCCCTGCATTCAGTTGCTACAGAGTTCTCAAAAAAACAATTAGCATAGAGTATTGCTTAATTATATTACGTAATCTTCTAGTCTATAAGGTTTCAATCCACCCAGGCCAATAACTCTTAGACGTCCAAAAGAGTTGGATTTCCTTACTACCAGTTAGGATCACGACTCTTTGAAGACCCAAATGAGCTATGTAGAGCAGCGCTACACGGATTGCAACAAACTTTGTTTTCTTAGGATCTTGGAATGCTCTGAGAAAGGCTTTGCTGACGAGCTGGCATCCTTCCTTTGATTAGCCTATCAAGGCAGCTCCTCTTCTTCCTCTAATCGCTTTTCTGGAAATTTCAACTTGGTACAACAATTGCCAATCTTCTTGGTAAGGCCAGGCAGGAGTAAAATGCTGAATGTCTCCCTTTGTTGCTTGTTCTTAACCTGTATGATTTTCAATCAAAGCTGCATTATTGTACCTGTGAGTTAAAGCAGTTGAGGTTAGCATAACCTCCTTTGTATTGTGTAATTTCCCTTCAAAGACTATGCCATTTCTGTAATTCCATATACATCAAAGGGTAACATATAAGGTAGGAATGCAGTTCTTGACTCGGTTTTCCTTTTGGCTTCCTTGGATCTAGTTACTTATCCAATCAGATATGGTGTGTTAGGGAAGAGTGTCAGTACAAATGGTTATTTTACTGCCTAGCCAAACATCTCTAGAGATTTGAAATTTAATTTTTGTCTATACCAAAAATTTATTTGTATTTTGGCCTAATAATAAAAACAGACGCTATAACTTAAAACTTAAAAAAAAAAAAAAAAAATGATGTAACAAGTCCCAAAAATATATTAGAAAACAATGCAAGAAAAAGATTGTTCTTGTTAAACTTATATCTTGTGTAGACACAAACCCAAATAAAAATTGAAAGAGAAGTTAGAGAAAAAAAGCCTTGCAAACAAAATCACATGAAATGCAAGCGAAACAAAATATATCCTTTAGGTTTTAAGGGTTTATTATATGGGTGATACCCGTAATTTACCATTAATTTATTACACATTTTTGTGGTACATATGCATATAAAAATGATGCAATCTTTGTGTTACATAAGCCAATGCTCTTTATTTCAAGGTCAATACCTCATAACATGGGGTATATTATACCGTTCTAAATTGTTTAATAGTCTTGAAAACTATCTGTCTATTTCATTAAAACATTGGCTTGTCAAGAACTTTCTAATTTAATTGATGCATTTTAGTGTTTGTAACGAAGATGTCTAGGGTTTATATCCTCTTTCTCCATTCTAACTATCAAAAAAAAATAATAATGAAGCAAAAACTTCACAGAAGGTTCAGAAACCATTTTACCATTTAACATGCAAAAAAAAAAAAAACATATATCACAAACCATGTAACTTCTTCAAATTAATTTGAGGCTAATATTAGGACAATTACAATGCTATATGGTACATGATTTGACAACAATTTTTGTGGGTGGGAAAAATAGGTGCAAGTTGATTCTTTTGTCATTTACATCCCACAAGTCACAGTCTCCCAGCGGTGGTATATAACAAAATGCAATCATAAAGAATGGAAAGAAACCTGAAAGACACGTTCATCATAAATAATTGAATCTAGCCAAAAGATTGGCAATCACATATAAATCAAGTCAAAATTTTGGACCTTAGAGATAGATATATTTAACACGCAACTTGAATACTGGCCAAAATACCACATTTTAGAAAATTTTAGCAAAATAGCATTATTTGCAAGCAAACTATGTATCAAAATACCAGAATTTGATTTTGTATAAAACTCGATTTTATTAATATTGAGTTTTGCGAGTAAAAAATGTCATGTGATGTGCCTTTTTTCAATAAAAAATGCCATATAGAACTCAATATTTATAAAATCGAGTTCTATGTAATTTATAAATGGAACTTGATATTTGTGAAATCGAATTCTATACAGAACTTGATTTTCAAGTTCTAAAAGTGTAATATTCTCCTACATAATTTAAGAACAATGCTATTTTGTTGAATATTTCAACCATATTTGGTATTTGGCCATTTTGGCTCTTGAATATTTGCAAAATAGTGGCAATCACGTATAAATCATTACAAAATTTTGAGCATTAGAGATTGGCTTAATTTAACACTCTGCTTGAATATTTACAAAATAGTGATATTATTTAGATTAAAGTACACTTAGTTTTTAAAGTTTGAGGCTATTTTCAATTTAACAATTTATGCTTCAAAATTTTCATTTTGCCTTCCGTATTTAATTCTATTTTCACATTGGCATTGTCATCCATTTTCATTAGTAATATGACTGTTCCATATATATATATATATATATATAGAAATAATTGACATAGCACTATTTTATTAGAGGGTCATATTATTTAAAGAATTTAATTTCTATACAATTTATCCCATCAGGTCTTTCTCTCATTAACTAGTTCTCCATATCTCACCTCACTATAAAGTGAGAATATCTAACATAATAGTTGTATCAAATAAGACATTATTTTTTTTGGCAACCAAATTAATAAATAATAGGTTGGATTATATTTTATTTTATTATATTTCTTGCATCAACATGTTTGTTGACACAAAAAGATGTGACACAATTTGCATCAACTTACACGATGATGTTATATAGGCTTTTTGCATCAATGAAAATGTTGACCTTAAAAAGATTTTAAATGCCACAAAAATAATTTAATTTTCACACAAACCTTATAAGTATGCTGCAACTTTTTTTTTTGGGTAAAAACTTTTTTCTTATAGTGATAATGGATCAATTAATTTTGTCGATCAGCTGCAAAACTGCATGAAATGAATAATTGTCGACTTTAACGCAAGAATGGAAAGAATTCATACTAGATAATATTTCCATAAAATCTCTTTCAAAAACGTACCATTTATTTGGAGTTTTGAAATAAGGTAACAGGCTCTACTGCACTGGGCTATAGAAAAGTCTTTTCGGCTGTCAGCCGAAAGGCCCAATGGGCCAACTCTTTATTATTAATAGTGCGTAAACTCTACTGGATTATTTCCTTCACATGCAGGAATGCATAGTCATAGATTTTTTTTTGATAGGCATGCATAGACTGCATAGTCATAGATTAGACATACAAATTGTTTGGAAATCTGATTGGCATGAATACGGTCTAAAAATGTTTGAATATGATCACCAAAAAGAAAAAAGAAGAAGAAGTTTGAATACAATGAATAGTGCTGATGGTTTATTTTGTTAAAAACATAAAATAGAATAATTAACTCAATCACAGTAAATAAGAAGGGTGAAAGGAGGACAAAATATTAAAAAATATATCGTAAAAAACCAAGCAAAAATAACTTCAGATCTATTTGGTCCTATTCGGTCTATTATGTCAATTTTGTCCCAATAAGTTTACTTTGGTGTTTGGCTCTATTCGGTCCATTATGTCCACTTTGGTCTTATTCAGTCCAATTTAGTAATAATGTTAAAACAATTTAGTAACTACCCTAAAGATTACATTTATATACTTATAGTCTTCATGTTTAGAAAGACTTTCACTTAAATTTAGTTATACTGAAATGCTATGTTAATGTGGCTTAATAGGAGTATAGTAGAAACAAATGCTATGTCAAGTACTTTGTATATGGGGAAATATCAATTTAACTACAAGACCTTTGACGTTTTTCTAAACATGAAGGCTATAAGTATACAAATGTAATTTTTAGAACAGTTACTAATTTATTTTAAAGTTATTACTTTTAAATGAATTGTATGAAGTTGATTAAATCTTTAAGTAAAATAGATATTATTTTTATTTATGCACAAGATAGTGACTAATATAATATATATATATATATATATATATTTAAAAAGAAGAAAAAGGAGGAAGATAAGCACTATTATACCTTTTAGCTTACATATCTTAGCCCCTTTAGTCTTTTCCCAAACCCGTTTCTGTGCCTCCTTGTGATCATATCTAAAGACTAAAGCAAAAGGAGAAATGGCAGACAAAGACAATCAAAGAACAGAGAGATCTGGAACGAATTCTCCACACTATGAGTGATTGGTTTGATATTCATTTATATTTGTACAAGCAAGTTTACAATAGGGATGTTTTTGAATACAAGAGTCAACTACAAGTTAATCTTGGAAAGGTAAATCTGTCATTTTGTCAATGCATAATTTTGTCCCTGATTTTGGGCTGGACTTGAACTACGGCAATGATCTGTAGTGCATTTCTTTTGGCTAGAATGAAGGTGATAAATGCTTATGGGCTTCTGGTTGGTGGTTTGATTGTGCTGCTGCATAACTGATGCTGGCTGCTTCTTCAGCAGAAACTGCAGTCAACTTAGTATATGGTGTTTTTATTTGATTACTGCTGCCAATTTATACAAAAGGATATAAGCAGTAAGCACAATTCTAGGAACCACTTCGCTATTAAAACTCAATGACTAACCACACCATCTGGTGTACAGTGTACTCATAAAATTACTCCCTCAACACACACGTAACTGCTGTAGCAAGATTAGACATCTTTATCTTTAAATTTATATTACTAAAAACTGAAGCGTAGCGTTTAATACTGCTACACTCACGTTAAGCCACGTCAGCATCCACGTCATTATCATTTTTCTTTTTATTTTCTTATAATTATTTTTAATATTTTTTTATTTTATATTTATACTTCTCCAACCTTTCTCCCTCTCTTACCTTTTCATTTCCTTACTACTTCTCCAACTTTTCTTCTTCTCTCACCTTCTCATCTCCCCACTACCCTCTACATTAATATCATTCTTCATCTATCCCTCTATCTTCCTCTATTTTTGTCTTTTCTTATTCACACCCTCTTACTATAAATCTGTTACTATCTCTTTCATTCTATGTATAGTTCTCCCTTAAAAAAAAAAAAAAGCCTCTCTCTCTCTCTCTCTCTCTCTCTCTCTCTCTCTCACACACACACACAATTTTTAGGTGGATTTTTATTTGTTATTTTTCTTGCTTCTTCGCTTTAGATTGATACTTTTTTATATTCTTTAATCTACTTTAGGTTAACACGATTCAGTTTTGTTTTTTTTTAATTGTTGTGTTTTTTTTTTTTTTCTCTCTTTGATTGTTAAATTTTATCCTATTGCATTATAAATGATTAAATATAGCATATAAAAATATAATATTATTCTACTACATAGCATGATTTGGATAATTTAATTTGGTAGTTATTGTAATTTGATAGCATGATTTTTTAAGTGCTAAATTTAGATGTTAAATTATGAGACCTTAATCATTTTTGTTTATTTTTTAATCATTTGTGGTGAACAAGGTATTCTTAATAATTGTATTAGAAGTACTCTATAATGCCATTGATTTAGAGAAAAGCAAAGGCTGGCTAAACAAAAATTATTGGATGAGAACCAAATTTTATCTTTCGCAATTTTACTTCTTCTTCTTCTTCTTCTTCTTCTTCTTCTTCTTCTTCTTCTTCTTCTTCTTATTATTATTATTATTATTATTATTATTATTATTATTATTATGGACAATGCATAAATAGAAATTTAATTCTTAGATTTTACTAATAATTGTTTATTTCATAATCTGTTTTAGGTGGACGAAATTACAATTTCTGTAAAGAAAATAACCTTAGTAGATTATAAACAAAAAATTGTTTTCCTAATTGGTTCAATTAATCATAGTTAAGTTTTATTAATTTTTTTAGTTACTTTTTTCAGTGTTTTGGGTTGTAGGCAAAAAAAAATAAGTTTGAGAAAGTTTGTTTAAAATTAAAAGAATAATTTCCAAATTTTATATTCTTTTTAATGTTTCACAAAATGTTATAAATAACTTTTATTAAAAAATAAATATTTCATTAACTTGCCATTTGAATTTTTGAGAAAAATTGCATTTTTTTTTTCATTTTAGTACAACAAAAATTATTAAATTTATGATTTATGATTTATGATTGCTCCTATATTACATTTATGATTATTCTTATAATAAATAAAAATATAATTACAAAATACATTACTCTTTATTAAATTAGTTTAAATTGTATAAAAAAATTTAATAAAATCACCATAAAAATAATTATCATGCGCAACGCGCAGGTTCGTAGGTAGTTTATCAAAAGACCAAGGACGATTAAGAAGCACAATATCAAGATCCATCGCATCATTGAAAATGGCAATGAAAATATGAGGGCCTCAACTATATACGTAAGTTTCCTACACGCATCAAAACAATGGCAACAGTTGCTGCAAAATCAATTTCCTTCACGAATCAAATCAAACTACTATATTTGATTCCTTATATCCATAAATATCTACTATCTACTGGAAAATTATTAGGTACTTTCGGAGTACGATAAATACGTACTTCATCTTCTCATATAAATGGTGGGTCCCACCATGAATTTAATTAATAGGACCCACCATTCATGTGAGAAGAGGGAGTACGCATTTATGGTATTCTGGAAGTACACAATAATTTTCCATATCTACTACCCTGTATAAGAGCCTAGCTATTAGCCATTAGGCCAACTTGTAAAAGACTAGCGAATGAGAGATGCCACTGTTTTGTTTGTTTGTTTATTTTTTTTTTCTCCTTACAGCTTTTAAGAGAGCTTTTGTTATTTGTGAAGGCATTTGAACAAATAAACATTTTGTAATCTAATTTTGATATTGTGGATGTAGGCTATCATTGAATCATGCAAATTCTTGATGTTCTTTTATTGTGTGTGATTGTTTTCTCAAATTTTCTCCCCCCCCCCCCCCCCCCCCCTATTTTATGTTTGTGAGATCTCTTTCATAAGTCTATTTTAGTGTTCACATTCAATTTTGAGTAGAAATACTTTTCAGAGAACATTTAAGTTAAATCAAATAAACATCTTTTATACTCTTCTCTTCTCTTCATGAGAAGGAGTGGAGGTGGATGAGATACCTCGTCCAACATAGACTAATTAAAAAACTCTTACATCAAAAGTATTACTCTTGGATGAATGATAGATTCCACACAAAAATTAATTAATTAGTGAAACCTATTATTATGCAAAAATAAAAAGTGTTACTTCTAAAATACAGAATAATTACTTGTACTATAATACATAGGGCAAGAATTGGGCCCTTGCAATATTGGGTATTTGTCATTATCCTATTGGTTCTACTGCACAAACCCAAACTTTGTTTGAATAAGGCAATAATTGTTAGATAAAATTGTACAACTGAGTGCTGGCTGAAAGTTGGTGTAAGGATACACAACCTGAAAAATATTTTAATTTGGAAGTAGTATCCTCTAATCCCTAACAAGCTTCAACTTACTTTCATCTGAAGTATCTACTAGGTTACTTATCTGCCAATCTCTCTTCTGCTTAAATAATTTCCAGCTAAGAAGCAGGAGTATATATTCCAGGTGACAAAGTCCCATTCCTATGGATTCCACCTCACCTCATGAACATGTACGTGTCTTAGCTTTATCAGTTGCAATATGTTCATTAATAATTACATCACCCACAGGAATTTGGGGCCTTTTTTTTTTTTTTTCCCCGTATGTTGAGGACAGTTTTCTAACCGTGTTTCATACAACTCAGAAGCTGACAAGTTCTAATCTAAGAAGGTTTAACAGTTCTCAAATGAAGTACTACGTTACTTACTGGATCTGGATAGGCCATAGGTACTTCGTGCACGATGTAGGGAACCCAACAATGAGTTCACGGGTGACAACAAGAAGAGGAACCCGTGAACAAGGCACTCATTGATCTCGAGCAAGAAAACAAACCTAACATATTTCGCCAAGGGACAAAACCACTTTTCAATAAGGCCGACACACATTGGATTCTTCGCTCGCTCTATACATTAATAGCCAAGGACCCGTGACTCCTCATTGTCAACAAACACTGATAATTTTTATTTTCAGCACAAACAAATTAAGGGGTAGTACAATATATGTGCGTCTGCAATTGTTTAGAGAACACCCTAGCCAGTCAAAACTTTGTAGGTGAGCTAACCTCTGCATGGATCCCAAATGTTACTTAAAGATTTTCGGCCTAAGGCACTACTTGATTAATAAAATGAATGAAACAACATTATTAGTTTGAGTTTTAACATTTCGAAACAACCAAATAAAACTAATTAAATGTGGAAAAATTCTTTAGAGATTTTTTTTTGAGGGAGTAGAAAGATGTTAGGCTTTAAAAATCTTATAGCTTAATTAGTACCATTTGATGTTTCTAATGTAGACATTTAGGGAGGGTTCAAATTCTCTCACTTCAACTATTGATCTTTATAATATTAAAAAAAAAAAAAAAAAAAAAAGTTCGAGCATTTGCAATATAGCACAAAGCCAAACGCAAAAATCTTTTATCTTGTCAAAATATGCTTGCCAAACCAAGTTTATTATGCGTCATTCCGCTATCATATCATTTATGGAAGTATATAGAAGAAGACAGCTCCATACTGATATGGAGTCCTTTTTAACCTGAATTTGGGCTTCTAGTGAAATGGAAATGCCTCACGACTCTTTTACAGTATCAAACGGCCTTGATCAAGAGAATTAGATATATCCTATGTCACTTCTTAAAATTATATGAAAAATTATTGAATACAAAGTATTATAAATATGTACTTTTTTCTCTCACATAAATTGTAAGTTTCATCATAAATTTAAGTAGTAGGACTCACAGTTATATGAGAAAAGTGAATACGTATTTATGGTATTTCAAGAGTAACTAATAATTACCCAAATTATATATAAAAAAACAAAAACAAAAAAAAAAACAAAAGAGAAATTAAAACCCTCATAATATAGCTACTACCCACGTGTTTAAAACATGAAGAGGATACACTGAACGAAATTCATGAAGGAAACATCTTTTATTACTGTATTTTAATTATCTCTATAATGAATTGAAGCCTAAGGAACGATGCATTACAGGGGCTTCAGTTCTTTAAAAACAGAAGCATAAATAAAAATAAAAAGAAAAAAAACAATTCAGAAAAAGAAAGAAAAAGAAAAAGTAAATATGATAGTGTCATTTCTTGGATCTGGAAACCCTTCTGATCAAAACCAGGAAACAAAGCACGCGATAGAACACAAAGAAACCAACCAAGATGTAAACATTTGTCCATCTCTGCCTCTCATGGAGCCCTCTTTTATCCAACACATCGCTTCCGGTCACCATGCACTCCTTGTTCTCTTCGTACCATATCAAACACCTTGAGACAAGGCAAGAATACTCATTGATGAGGAGGGCATCAAGTGCGTACTTATACATTGAGAGGAAATGCATGAAAAGCCAATACTTTGGCAGACTGTCTGAGGAGATGAAGTAGCCAGAGAAGAGAAAGAAAGCCCCTAAAAGTATTGTCACAAGCGAAGTTCCCGCAATGTAGTTTGGAGCAAGAGAGCTCAAGAAGAGCACGAATGAGTTTGCCATTAGAACTATCACCCATATCACCAATACAAAGTAAGAGAAAGCTCGCCATGAAGCACAAAGACCCACCAAGAAATATAACGAGAACGAGTATATCATTGCGATCACGAGCAAGTAAGGCAAGAAAACAAGTGTGTTTGCTATGAGATAGGAAGAAAGTCTATAAACCCCACTGGAAGTTTCTCTTATAAGTATTGGCCTTTCATTGATGAAGATTGGAAGTGTTTCAGTTGTTGAAGACAGAAGGAAAGTGAGAGTGAAAGCGAAGAGACCAAACCTCTTTTCGATACCTTCCTTGTCAAAACCAATATTAATGTAAATGGTTCCAAGAACAAGACCGACAACAAGAGCTTCCAATGTGTTGGTTAAAAGAAGCTGTCTGGTTCTGAAAATAATCTTCCAAAACCTATTATAGAGGACAAGAATCTCGTGGACCCTAGAGCTCTTGTATCCTATCTTTTTCCCTTCAATATTATCTGAAGGAGCAGCTATGGATTTAGTGGGTGATGGAGGAAGGGATGGGGGTGTGATGGGTTTAAGATCATTGAGTAGATTTAGTATTTCCATGGCATATTCTAATGCATTGAGCTGTGGAGGGACGGTGAAGCCATTTGAGACTAAGAATGTTTGAAGTGAAGAAAGTGTACCATGGTGTACTACAGTTCCTTTTGATAGCAAGAGGACTCTATCAATGGTAGAGAGTATCTTGAAGCTTGGTTGATGTATAGACAAAATCACAGTGCGGTGACGCGAAGTTGCTATGGATTTAAGTGTTTGCATTATGCTCAAAGCTGAAGAGCTATCAAGTCCTGAAGTGGGTTCATCGAGAAGTAACACTGCAGGGTCATGAAGAAGGCTTAGGCCTATCGAAACACGTCTACGTTCGCCACCCGATAGTCCCTGAGCGAGCCTAGTATTTGATAAGTGTGTTAGTTTGAGCTCAGTGAGAAGAGAGGAAACAATGGAGGCAATATCAGATGTTTTAGGGACTAAAAGACATGCAGTGAAAGCGAAGGTCTCAGAAACAGTGAGTAATGGAAGACATGCATCGTGTTGGGGGACATGGGCAGAGAGTTTGCGAAATGAAGAAGGGTTGAGAGGTGAAGAGTTGAGAAAAAGAGTGCCATGTGTGGGTGAAGTACGAGCAGCTAAAATGTCAAGGAGAGTGGACTTACCTGCACCACTAGGACCAACAATGGCCAAAATTTGAGAGGGATAGGCAGTGAGAGAGACATCATTAAGGATGTAATTTGGAGGGTTTGTGGTGCAGGGTTTGAAGAGTAAGAGTGGTGCAAGGGTTGTGGAAGTGGTGGTTGATTTGGTATAGGAGATTGAAGAGGCTGTTAATTTGAAGGTCTTGAATGGTGTTGGTGATTGGTTTGCCATGGAGGTGTTGATGGGAAAGAAGGATAGAGGGAGAGAAGTAAAGGGGAAATAGAGAGAGATGTGGGGGAAGAAGATATGTTGTTGATGATAATTTCCATGTCGGAGTATAATGTTGGTGAAAGATGAGAAAAAGAGAGAATTAAAAAGTTTGTGGGGGTGCCCCTAATTAATTATTACTTTATTAAATTGGAGATTAATAGAATGGGTAGACGTACCAAATCATAAGCTATTGCATGTAAATTAGCAAAGAAAGTGACTGAGGGGAGATAATAATGTATGTTTTATCTTTTTATAAAGGTGGTCCAATCAAATTGCGAAGCTTGTTTAATTTCTCCAGATTTGTGACAAATAAGCTTTTTCGTTTCTCATGGAAAATACTTGTTACACACACATTTACACTCATAAAAATTGTATTGAAAATATGACTTGAATTCATAATTTTTACTTGAAAATCATGACTTTAGGTCATGTTTTCAATGTAATTTTTGAGTATGTAAAGGTGTGTGCAATAAGTAATATGTAATAAACACTATTTTCTCAATTTTGGTGTTGTAAAACTCTACCTTAACACTGTGCTTCTTTGGACTCCAAATTAGGTCGAAAAATGCTAAGAGCATAATTACTTGCATAGCATCCACCACTCACAACTTACTACATAGCGAGTAATGACAAAAATTATATAAAATAATTGTGGTCCTACAATCATTTAATTAGAAAATAGGGCTTCTTCTTTCTTTTTTTATCCAAAATTAGAATATAGCTAATATCTCAGGACACAGTTTTGTACCTTACCAAACTCCGATTTAGCAAGATGTACATGTATATATAAATTTGTTCATTTGTTTTCCTTTTATGAATATTAATTTGCTCTGCAATTAATTGTATTTCTGACTAGAGGATGTTGTTTGTGGTTTTGCTCCATTAGGCTCATTTAGTGCCTTATTATATAAAATAGATTATATGGATTGGACTAGAATCTTCTTCAATTTCATATATGTATATCAGTATTATGTAAAATTTTAAATGATATATCAGCATGCACACTATTAAATATAAAAAATAAAATGTGAACTTTACAATGGATAGTAAAATAGAGAGGATCAATGGGGACACCAATAATGCCCTTATTAAAACTAGTGATGAAACATTGCATACATCCATAAATCACTTGTTGCAGTTCAGTTTCAATTTGAGATCGAACGCCCCAAGTTGAAGTGGTTTGATGACCTATTTCTCTCCTCTGTAAAAAATTAAAAAAATAAATAAAATTTTCCTTTTTTTGGGTGGGGGCATCAAATTGGCCAACTAAATGACACATTTAAAAGTAAATAAATATTGGTTGCTTTTTTTTTGGCCCATAATATTACTTGTTAAATAAAACTTAGAGTTGGCATTTTTTAGAATCATGTGAATGACTCAATATTTTCTATATCTTATTCAATATAAGATAGATGACAAATAATATACCAGTTGGAAGTGATTGGAATTGATGGACTTCGTTGTTCTCTTAGGACAAAAGCCATTAAACCCCCCTTCCTAATTCACTCACGAGTTCACTGTTCTGTCACAACTCACAACTCTCTCTCTCTCTCTCATGCGTATTTGTACTAGCTTTGCATAAAGAATATCAGCCAAGCCCACACATGACAACGAGCTTTGCATTCAATAGCTGCGCAGTCCGTGACTCCACCATGCATTTCGCATATATGGACAAAACTAGTTTACAATTTGCATGTATGAATGTTGATGATCATGATGTATGAGCTACAGATGATAACTAAGTGGTGATAAAATAATTAAATCTTGAACATGTTTGAGTCACATATGCCTCATCAGATCAGAGTGAAGGATATTGCTTACCATAACATAACATTATTATCAACACTTTACGCTCCACCAGTCACCAGAATCATTGCACCTTGTCTAAGTATCTGACCCCACGCACACATGCACAAAGGAAAATGGGAAAAGAAAAAGAATAATTGCATCTTTTTGCCTAGTGGCCCTAGTCTATGTCCATGGGCCAATGAGCCCATAACCTTGCATCGGTGTAATATGGCCCAGTCTGAACCTCAGCCCTAGATTTTGTAGCTTGTTCTTCACCTTTCCTGACAGGGCTCAGCTGACTATAAATGCAGATTAGGAGTGCAAATTGAAAGCCCAACAACAATTAAGGCAAACAGTAGTCTGGATCAATTAAGTGGTCATTCTTGTCAACTAGTCCTGGCCTGGACCCTCAGATAAAACATATGGACCCCAGTCCATATATTATATTAAATAGCCCACAAAAATAATTCGAACATAAGCTTAAGCTTTTGTAGGCAACTATTAACCACACCATTAAACCAAAAATAAAAATTATTATCCATCCCCATCAAAAGAGGATCCATAGTTCAGTTCGTAAAGAGGGAGGGACTTAGGTTATCAGGTCTCAGGAAAGTCCCTTATGTAGATCACTGATGAATTACACTCTTTGGGTTTACAACGAATTTATTAAATAATATATATATATATATATATATATATAATATTTTAACTTAACACTAAATTCATCAACTCAAAAAGTGAAATAGTTCCTATCCAAAAAAAAAAAAAAAAAGTGAAACAGTTGATTTAAATTTCAATTTAATATACGAGACCGACATGCTAAAGGAGAAAAAAGGCAACATCAGTTTTTGTTTTTTTATTTTGTTACTTAAATTAGAAATACTTACATAATTTTTTTGTCAAAAAAAATGCTTACGTAATATATATACTACAACTTTGACAGCTTAAATCCACTTCGCCTTTTGCTCCCTCCAAACACTTATGGCTTGGGGTTGGGGAGGTGCCCAGTTGGGTAGTATTAGGCATCATTAGCCTTTAAATAAACTCGTTAGCAGATAATTTTCAATTTGACATTACAATAAGAGAACCCACATTATTAAGTATCTACATTTGAGGTGCAGTTGTACAAATACATAAGGCCTAACTATTGTCTAGAGCTCACGTTCATTAATTTGCTGCAACACAAATATAATATCGAGGTTGTCAAAATCAGGATCCAATGTAATTAAAGGGAGGAACTTGGGTTAATGGGTCTCAGGGAAGTCCCTCTTATGTAGATCGTTGATGCGATTACACTCTTTGGGTTTACAACGAATTTTTTATTGAATGATATATATATATATATATATATATATATAATATAATATTTTAACTTATCATTAAACCCATCAACTCAAAAGGTGAAATAGTTCCTATCCAAAAAAAAAAAGGTGAAATAGTTAATTAAATTTCAATTTAATATACGAGACCGACATACTGAAGAGGAAAAAAAAAAGGCAACATTAGTTTTTGTTTTGTTTTGTTTTCTTTTCTTTTTTTTCTGTTTTTTGTTTTGTTTCTTAAATGATTAGAAATACTTACATAATTTTTTTTGTTAAAAAAAAAAAAAATACTTACATAATATATACACTACAACTTTGACAACTTAAATCCACTTTTCCTTACTCCCCCTAAACACTTCCCAAACACTTGTGGTTTGGGATTGGGGAGGTGCCCAGTTGGGTATTATTAGGCAACATTAGCCCTAAAATAAACTCATTAGCGGATAATTTTCAATTTGACATTGCAATTAGAGAACCAACATTATTAGGTATCTACATTTAGGGTGCAGTTGTACAAGTACATAAGGTCTAGCTTTTGTCTAGAACTCATGTTCTTTAATTTGATGCAATACAAATATAATATTTAGATTGTCAAAATTGAGATTCTACGTAATTAGAGAGAGAGACTTGGGTTAACAGGTCTCAGGGAAGTCCCTCTTATATAGTTCACTGATGTGATTACACTCTTTGGGTTTACAACGAATTTTTTATTGAATGATATATATATATATATATATATATAATATTTTAACTTATCACCAAACCTATCAACTCAAAAAGTGAAATAATTCCTGTTAATGTGTAATAGGTTGTGGGCTTTAAGTCCACCTTATTTACTTGTATAACACACATACTTGTACTACACACATCTACCTCATATATAAAGGCATTCATGTATATTCTTTTATCAAGAAATACAATAAATTCAGTATTTCTAATATGGTATCAGAGCCATTGCTCTGACTTTTTCTTTACAGTCCTGTCTCTCATTGGTGTTATTCCAAACTCACAATTGCTCCGCCATCACAACTATTGCTGCAGCCATTCGTCGTTAAACCTTTAACACATCTCGGTCATTGTCTCTGGTTCCGGACCTACAGCCACCGCCATTCAGAGTCTTAAGACCACTGCCATATCGTCACTGCCGTGACTCTTGCTCCAATTGTGTTTTTGTAGGTACCCCTGAGATCGCCTTCCATTGACCGTCATCGAAGGCCTCATGCGTCCTCACGCACCGTCCAAAATTTATGCACCTTAGCCACGTGCCTCACACACCGTCCATTGGTACAGGTTGACGTCATCATTGCCACGTCAGCCCTAGTTGACGTCATCATCCAATCAGCGCCACGTCAGCTTGCTTACATCATCACCCAGTCAGCGCTTACGTCATCCCACTAACGTCATCACTTGTGTTTATGTCAGCTTAGTGACATCAGCACCCAATCAGCTTGCTTACATCAGCCTCTGTTGACCATGATTGCTGCCTTTGACCGTTGACTTTGACCCAAAGTTGACTTTTTTGCGATCAAGTGCTCCTTACTTAGTTTTTTGCGTAGATTCCATTTTTGCAGTCCATTTTTGCATATTTTGTTTCTAAATGAAGAATAATAGCAGGTCTTCTTTTTATTGTAACAATCGTCACCGACAATCTAACAAATGATTTTGCAATTTTTGCAAATGTCTTGGCCATAATATTAAGACTTGTTATCAACGAAACAAATCAGTTGTTTCTATTTCTGCTGCTACTATTGTTAGCACTGAGAGTATCCAACCAATGACTCCCATCTCCGCAAAGTCCAAGTCTTATGGATCCACTATCATCATTTCCACAGTTGACCTACAAAATATCATCGCTAATACCATTTGTATGGTTGGTAATGTATCTTATTCCTCTTTTCTCTTAGTTTCTTCTAGTATGTCTCCTTCCTCTTGGCTTATGGATTTTGCTTGTTGCAATCACATGACACCTTACTCATCCTTATTTTCTAAACTTGAACCTGCACCACACCTTCTTAATATTCGCACAGCAAATAGTTCCACAATGTTTGATCATAATATAGGTTCTATCTCGACCTCCAACCTTTTGGTTCCTAGGTCTTTAATGTTCCTAACCTTTCTTACAATTTATTTTCTGTATGGCAATTAGTTGAGTTGGGTTACCGCATTACCTTTGATTATTCTGGGTGTATTGTGAAAGATTTGAGGACAAGACAAGAGCTTAGGACCGGTCCAAGAGTTGGGCGTATGTTTCCCGTGGACAACCTTTGTCTTCCACCTGTTGCTCCTGTTTTTGTTGCTACTGTAGCTGCTATAGTTTCTTCTATTCCTTCCCTTGCACTTTGGCATACTCAACTTGGTCACGCATCTTCCTCTCGAGTACAACACTTGGCTTCTAGAAGTTTGTTAGGTTTAGTGTCCACAGAAAACTTTGATTGTATTTCATGTCAGTTAGGAAAGCAACAAGCTTTACCTTTCAATATTAGTGAATCAATGTCTAATGTCTGGGGGCCTTCCTCTATCTCTAGTATTGGTGGATCTCGATATTTTGTTATCTTTGTTGATGATTATTCCTACAATAGTTGGATTTTTTATATGAAACATCGTTCTAAATTATTGCAAGTATATTCTAATTTTACAAAAAATGGTTGAAACTCAATTTTTCAAATGAATCAAATTTTTTCGATTTGATAATGCTCTTGAGTACACTCAATATGCTTTCTAAATTGTTTTACATTCCTATAGCACTGTTCACCAACTAGCTTATCCAGATACCTCTCAACAAAATGGTAGATCCGAATGAAAATTTCGTCATATTCTTGACAATGTTCGTGCTCTCCTTCTCTTTGCCAAAATTCCTGCTCCTTTTTGGGGCAACGCTGCTCTTCATGCTGTTTAAACTATTAATCGCATTCTCAGTCTTGTCATCCAAAATCAAACTCCATATGAGCACCTTTTTGGGTTACCTCCAGACTATCACCGCCTTCGCTCCTTCGACTCTGCCTGTTTTGTTCTTTTTCAGCCACATGAGCATAACAAACTTGAATCTCAGTCTAGACTTTATTGTTTTCTTGGCTATGGCAAAACTCAAAAGGGGTATTGTTGTTATGATCTTGTCTCTCATCGTCTTTGTATCTCTCGCAATGTGGTCTTTTGGGAACATCGCTCATTTGTCGAGCTTTTTCACTTTCAGTCCTCCCTATCTACCACCTTTGTCTTAGATTTTTTTCCAAATAAGCCACATATTCCTTTTATAGTTACTCATGATCCTTCTATAGACTTCTTTGTCTAACCACCAGATATTTTTTATACCTTTCCTGGATCATCCTCTAATGAACAAGTTAATGATGAACAGGTCGAAGATGAGCCGCCCAACCCTGAACTTGGGTCCCCTACTCCACCTGAAGATCTTGCACAGGACATTTCATCCCGTCACTCAACTCGAGTAAGATCAATTCCTGCACATTTACTTGACTATTATTGTTACACTATCTTTGCTACACTGCACCAGCCTCACACCTATAGTGAGGCCTCTATTGACCCTTTATGGCAGATTGCAATGGAAGAGGAACTTGATGCATTATCCAAAAATCATACTTGGGATTTGGTGACTTTCCCCATTGGAAAATCTGTGGTTGGTTGTAAGTAGATCTACAAGATCAAGACTCGATCTAATGGGTCCATTAAGCGATATAAAGCTCGTCTTGTTGCAGAAGGTTTTACACAGGAGTATGAGATTGATTATAAAGAGACCTTTGCTCCAGTTGCTCGAATCTCATCTGTTCGTACCCTTTTGGCTGTTGTCGCTGCTAGTAAATGAGACCTTTTTCAGATGAATGTCAAAAATACCTTCCTTAATGACAATTTAAGTGAAGAAGTTTATATGCAACCTCCTTTTGGTCTCTCTATTGAACTGAATAAGGTTTGTCACATTTGACTTGCACTTTATAGCCTTAAACAAGCTCCATGAGCTTGGTTTGACAAGTTCAGCTTTGCCATCTCTTGATTGGGTTACATTGTCAGTCATTATGATTCTGCCTTATTTCTTCCACACACTGACAAAGGCACCATTTTGCTTCTGCTATATGTGGATGATATGATCATAACTAGTGATGACCTTAGTGCATTCAAAAACTCAAGGATTTTCTTAGTTAGCAGTTTGAGATGAAAGATCTTGGACATCTCAACTACTTATTGGGTCTCACTCATTCCACAGATGGTCTTTATATTACTCAAGCCAAGTTTGCTTGTAAACTTTTGTCTCAAGCTAGACTCACTGATGCAAGACTGTTGACACTCCAGTTGAACTTAATGCCCATCTGACTCCCTCGGGGGGGGGGGGGGGGGGGAAGCGTTGTCTAGTCCCTCTCTTATCAAACGCTTGGTTGGCAGCCTAGTCTATCTCACTGTCACTCGTCTAGACATTTTCTATGTTGTTCACCAGGTAAGCCAGTATCTGTTTGCTCCACGATTGACTCATTATACTGCTGTTCTACGCATTCTTCGATACTTGAAGGGTACTCTCTTCTATGATCTTTTTTACTCTACTTAATCTCCTCTTATTTCCCGTGCATTCTCTGATGCTGATTGGGTAGAAGATCCTACTGATCGCAGGTCCACCACTAGTTATTGTTTTCTTCTTAGTTCTTCTTTGATTTCCTAGCGAAGCAAGAAACAAACCCTTGTGAACCACTCTAGTATTGAAGTAGAATATCGTGCCCTTGCTGATACCACATCTAAGCTCATTTGGCTACAATGGCTTCTTAAAAACTTAAGTGTGTCCACATCCTCTGCTACTCCTCTTTATTGTAACAACCAGAGTGCCATTCATATTGCTCACAATGATGTCTTGGATGAACGAACTAAACACATCAAGATCGATTGTCATTTTATCCATTATTGTCTTGTCCATGGTACTCTCAAGCTGTCCTCGGTCTCCTCTAAAGATCAACTTGCAGATATTTTCACCAAGTCACATCTTAAGGGACACCTTCGTGATTTGGTTGATAACCTCAATTTGGTCTCACACCCACCATGAGTCTAAAGGGGGCTGTTAATGTGTAATAGGTTGTGGGCTTTGGACACATCTTGTTTACATGTATAGCATACATACTTGCTCTACACTCTTATTTGTACTACACACATTTGCCTCCTATATAAAGGCACTCATGTATATCATTTTACCAAGAAATACAATAATATTAATTCAGTATTTCTATCAGTTCCTATTCAAAAAGAAAGGTGAAATAGTTGCTCCACGATTAACTCACTATGCTGCTGTTCTACGCATTCTTCGATACCTGAAGAGTACTCTCTTCTATGATCTTTTTTACTCTGCTTAATCTCCTTTTGTTTCCCGTGCATTCTCTGATGCTGATTGGGCAGAAGATCCTACTAATCCCAAGTCCACCACTAGTTATTGTTTTCTTCTTGGTTCTTCTTTGATTTCCTAGCGAAGCAAGAAACAAACCCTTGTGAACCACTCTAGTATTGAAGTAGAATATCGTACCCTTACTGATACCACATCTAAGCTCCTTTGGCTACAATGGCTTCTTAAAAACTTAGGTGTGTCCACATCCTCTGCTACTCCTCTTTATTGTAACAACTAGAGTGCCATTCATATTGCTCACAATGATGTCTTGGATGAACGGACTAAACACATCAAGATCGATTGTCATTTTATCCATTATCATCTTGTCTATGGTGCTCTCAAGCTATCCTCAGTCTCCTCTAAAGATCAGCTTGCAGATATTTTCACCAAGTCACATCCTAAGGGACACCTTCGTACTTTGGTTGATAACCTCAAATTGGTCTCACACCCACCTTGAGTCTGAAGGGGGCTGTTAATGTGTAATAGGTTGTGGGCTTTAGACACATCTTGTTTACTTGTATAGCACACATACTTGCTTTACACTTTTACTTGTACTACACACATTTGCCTCCTATGTAAAGACACTCATGTATATTATTTTACCAAGAAATACAATAATATTAATTCAGTATTTCTATCATTTCCTATTCAAAAAGAAAGGTGAAATAGTTGATTTAATTTTCAATTTAATACACGAGACCGACATGTTGAAGGGGAAAAAAAGGCAACATTAGTTTTGGTTTTTTTGTTTTGTTTTGTTTTGTTTTGTTTCTTAAATGATTAGAAATACTTACATAATTTTTTTTGTCAAAAAAAATACTTACATAATATATATACTACAATTTTGACAGCTTAAATCCATTTCTCCTTGCTCCCCCCAAACACTTATGGCTTGGGGTTAGGGAGGTGCCTAGCTGGGTAGTATTAGGCAACATTAGCCCTTAAATAAATTCTTTAGCGGATAATTTTCAATTTGACATTACAATTAGAGAACCCACATTATTAGGTATCTGCATTTCAGGTGCAATTGTACAAGTACATAAGGTCTAGCTTTTGTTTAGAACTCACATTCATTAATTTGATGCAACACAAATATAATATCGAGGTTGTCAAAATCAGAATCCTACGTAATTAAAGGGAGAGACTTAGGAAAGTGGGTCTCAGGGAAGTCCCTCTTATGCGATTACACTCTTTGGGTTTACAACCAATTTTTTATTGAATGGTATATGTTCATTTTTAGACCCTTTAAACACAATCAGATTAACCTAGTTATTTAGCCAAGTGATTAATTTAGGTAAATTATGCAGATCTAGGTTAACATATGTAAACCATATCATTTTAAAGTGCAGAAAATAAAAAACACAACAATATGATAACCTAGGAAAATCAAATCGGTAAAAATCTTGGGGAGGATTTAACCTAGCTATCCTCAAGGTAAACTGAATCTACTATGAAAGAATTGAAATTTACACGATAGCAACTTAGACCACTAACATCCTATTACTACCTTGAGTAGGAAACTTACTACCATGACCAAATGACAACTCCGAGTTCACGGACTACTTCTTTCTTGGATTCCCAACAAGTACAAGCACTTCCACTTGTATACCTTTAAGCTTTTGAATCTGCAACTGAATTGATCACCAAGCTCTTGACATCAATTTAGATTTTGATAACCCTAAGTGTATGTGAAGGCAAACACCTTTAAATCTCACAAAAGATTCACATACATAACATAAAGAGCATCTATAAAACGTGGCTAGGGTTTTCCCTTTTATAACTAGGGTAAAACATAAAATCCTACACGTAAAACGGGCTTGGACTGAGTTAGAAATTTCTGTAGAAAAATAATCTGCATAAGTTTCGATCGATTAAGTCTAATTTTCGATTAATTGAGCCAGATAGATTTAGACAGTAAATCCTATAGAATTCTCAATTCCAACTTTACAACTTAAACGTACTTTGAGCAAGTATAAGAGAAGACTAAACGTTTTGATCATGGTTTGCCAACATTACAAATTGAAGTTCTAATACATTTAAACCTAAAGTCTTAGAATCCAACAAACTCCCCCTTTGGCAATCCGTGACAAAACACAAACTTAAACAAAATGCTCAAAGCTACAAACAAAAACAGTCCTTTACAAAATCATAGCCCAACACAATAAATTCAACCTAACTACTATCCATCAGTTGCAAGTGTAGACAGCAGCATGACTAAATCAACCTATATATTCCTATAACACTTAACAAACACATAAACGCATGTGTGAAAAATACAACACAAATATAACTTCTTGATTTCACATAACACAAAATAAAGACATATATCATGAATAACTTCATAAATATAGATCAATAAACAATGTGATACAAGAGATATATATAATCAAAGTATCTCCCCCTATCATGGAAAACCCATACACAATACATCATGTGCCAAAAAAAAAAAAAAAAAACAGAATGAAGCACCTAAATACAATCTAAAAACTCCATAGCTCAAAGAAAAATCTCCCCTTAACATCAAAATCTCCTCTCTACAACATATGTACTCCCTTTTTTTGTGAAGAATTGCCAAAGGACACTCACTCATCATCAAAATGAGGTGGCGGTCTAGTACTCTCCAAATTCGCTAGCAAAGCACGAAGCTTCTCAAGAATTTCCACCAAAAGCTAACCATAAGCCGCCTGAACGGTCATGACAGTCTCCAACATATGACGAATGTCTAAATTATCCGAAGTAGAAGGTGGAGGAACATCAGCAACAGCAGTAGCAGTCAGATCGACAGACGCCTCAGTAGAAGTAACACCTATAAAGGAGGGAGGAGGAGCGACATCAGAAGTCTCAATCCTAGGATGTTTGAAACTTGCTCTCACCTGAGCAGCCCTCTGCCTAAGAAAGGTGGCACCTATAGGAGCAACTATATGGACAGGCTCAGACGCGGGAAAGTTTTCTAAACCCTAATGCAAAAGAATCCGATGAATAAAAATAGGGAAGAAAAGAGCATGGGAAACAGAACTACTCCGATGAACCTCAATCAAAGAACGAATAAAAAGATGAGGAAAACTCATAGGAGTATAGATAACAAGAGCATACAAAAATGCACATCTCTCAATAGGAATGATGTGCAAATGAGAGATTGGCCACAAAGAATGACAAGCAATCCTAAAGAAAAGATAATGAATCTCAGTCAATTCAGCAGACGTGATCCGAGGATCAGAACCCCACTAGATAGAAGTACTAGTGATGTATGACATCATATCATCAAGAGGTGGAGACTTATCATAAGGATAAACAGGATGCTAGACCAGTGGCACCCCAAGAGCAGTAGCCACTACTGAAGATTTAATGGTGTACTCGTCACCCCGTATCCAACTTCTCACAAGAGTGTTGGAATCATAGGAGTTGACAGAGAAGTTCGAGTAGAACTCTCTGATCATGGTAGCTGGAGGGGGATGAGAAATATCCAGCAATGGTAACCAACCCCTATGCTCAAAGTTTCTCCTAATCTCAGGATCAAGCTCATCTAAAACAACATTTCTCTCAACCCAAACGTTCCTAAATAGGTTCAAGGTCTCATACGTTTCCTGGTTTTTCTCACTCAAAAACCTATCACTCTCAAAAGAAGGTACAGAAGAAGAGGAGGCTTTCCTATTAGCTCTAGTCTTCCTAAGCATGGTGCTATGGATAGGACAAGGCACACAGAAAGAACCAAAAGAAAAAGAAAAATCAAAGGTAGACTGCAAGTTAGCACAAAACAATATAGAAAAATAAAAATCTATATGATGCATGAATAGTATAGTCAGATGATGCATGATCTAATGCAATGAGAATAAGTTCAACGTAACTTTTAAAACACAAAATTGGCTTGAGCAAAGAGTTTATATCAAAAACCCCAAAATTTTGAAAAACCACTTGTACAATTTTCAAAAAATTGACCAATCGATCATTAAACAAGATAAATAAGACATTATAATAATCAAATTAATCAATCCAACAAGCCAATTTCATCAATTTAAACCAAATTGAACAAAATCCCCAAATCGGGTAATTTCAAGCCCTAGAGTTTTCAATTTTTTAAAATTCATCAAATTGATCAAATTAATTCACCAAGAACATTTTTAAATCATGCCACAACAAAAACCCATTGATCAATTTCACAAGAAAAAACTTGAATCATCACCAATCCCAAAATCCCTTAGGTTTGAAATTCTCCTCAAAATGCATGAAAAAATGCATGAAAGATGAAGATAAAAGAAAAAGAAGGGGCAAAAAGGTCTTACCGGCCTTAGATGACAAAAACCTTGCAATAATTTAGAGGGAAAATTATAAAAATCTTGCTTGGACCCTTAGACCGATCGAATAGAGAGAGAGAAAGTTTTGAACTTTTGAAATAGTAAATGAACACGTGAGAAAACTCAAATTTTAAAAAAATCTCTATACGACTTTCGATTGATCAAAAAACAGATTTGATCGATCGAAAATGCCATCGATTGATCGAACATCAATTAAGCACCAATCGAAACACACAGAACCAAACCAAAATTTTAATTGCAATTTCGATCGGTAGAGAAACAAGTTTAATCAATCGAGCATATTAATTTATGAATATGCAGAAACTCCTCAGAGCATATTAATTTATGAATAAAATGCATGAGTATGAGATGAAATATTTTTCAAAAACACATGTTTTGAACCCAGTTCTCAAAGAATTAAGATTTTCAATCAATTCACTTTAAATTCTCAAACTTCAAATATGTTTTGCATAAAATTCAAGGAATTTTTCAAACTTGGTTGGCCAAACCAAAATCATACACAATAAAATGTACAAAGTTTAGCAAAGAGTAACTTGTGTAGTGTGTGTAACTAGAAAGAGCTTGAGGTACATGTGAGGTGATATGTAAATAGAAATTAAGCACAATTTCTACAAAATCCATCACATAAATTTAAAAGATACTATCACTTAAAGAGTTGCATTATATAACTCTCACAGCTCCTAGAATAAAAGCTTGTAATCATGTAAGTTTCTTGAGTTGCCTCATAATGTACAACCCAATTTTATTTGATTAGAAACTTATTAAGTATTAGCCAGGATAATGTACATACCAATTTTATTTGATTGATTTGATTATAGTCTAATAATTTACACACCAATTTTAGCATTTAAACCGAGGCTACACCTTATATTCTTTTTGTGCATGTACTACACTTTCTCGAGCACACAATCTTACGATATGCACTAAGGTGTTCATGATTGGCTAGTAAATAGTGATGAGATGATTATTTATACCTTTCTCATTAAGATCAAGTTCAACAATCAAAGGCATGTGGCTTCAAGATCATGACAAAGTGATAAAAAACTATAAACATTTTCCCACATAACATGCACTACAAAGCTCAAACTAGTAAAGTGCAATAAAATAAGCTCATCCAAGCCAAACAAGGTACATAAACATGTTATGTAAAAATAAAATGGCCAACCTTGATTTCAAATTCAAGAAAAATAATGCAAAACACATTTTGCTGCCCTTTTCCCTTTTTTATATTATTTTTTATGGAAAAAAAAAACAATCTAGAATGAAATGCATGAATGTTATGCAAAGCAAATCCTAGAAAGACAAGGAAAAAAAAAAAAAAACAACAACAACAAAGAAGAATGGTCAAAAAGATAAGAGCGATGAAGTACAATGACCATGTCGACTCAATTAGATCAAGCCTTTTGCATCCAAAGCTTTTTAAATGCAACTCTAGCATTGGAATTATTATTCAAATTAGAATTCTGAGCAACTCCAGGAATGGTATAAAAGTTTAAAACCTTTACCAACTCACCAATAAGTACCATAGGATCTTGTGCTTGAGGCACAAGTACTTTTGGTTTATTTGCTCACTTAGTAGCTTGCAACTGGAAACAGTTTGAACGTATATGCCCAGACTTTCCACAAAAATGACAAATCCATGCAGGTCTATCATGCAATTTGCCCTTAGAAGGATTAAAATACTTAGGTTTAGACTCTTAAAGATCAAACCAAACTTCCTATAAGGTGTAACTTTTACAGGTTTGACAACCTCACTCACAAGAGGCTCAGAAGAAGGAATAAAGTTTGTGGAATGTGTTTCAGAAACAGTGATACTTTCTACAAAACCTAAGCCAATTTTGTCTGAAGAAGACTTTTGAACACTCAGCATATAATCAAGTTTGGAACTAACAGACCTATTATTTTGTTCTCTAACAATAGATAATTCATATTCTAAATTCTTAACTTTATGAAGTAAAAGCATATTTTCAATCTTTACATTATTCAACAGTTCATTAGCATTAAACAGTTTTACCAGCAAATTTTTCTTATAAAGTTCAAGAGATACAATTTTCTTTAAGCCTAGATCAATACTCATAGCATCCTTTGCAGCAACTTTACAAAATTTATTGTAGGCTTCTTGTAAATCTACATCCTCAGAGAGTTTCCCATTAGAAGGGTTCTCCTCAATAGCAACACTTTCATCAACTACAATAGTAGCAATGAAAGTAATGAAGTTTCCGTCCTCATCACTACCAGATTCATTGTTAAAAACTTCATCATCACTAAGAGTTACAGCCATAGCCTTACCCTTAAACCTCAAAAATGTTGGACATTCAGATTTCACATGACCATACCCTTGACAACCAAAACATTGTTGACCCATAGAATTATTAGAAGGTTGACCTACTTTTTCTTTGGGTTTCTCATTATTGTTCACCTTAGTGGGTTCATTCCTCCTAAAATTTCTAGGTTCATTATTGTTTTTACCTTTTGCCCTTCTATTGTTGTTCCTAAGAAAATTTCTAAAGTTCTTGGTAAGATAGGTAATCTTTGCAGCAGAGAGCTCATCATTAAATCCACTCACATCATCATCATCAACAGACTTAATAGCCATTAATTTGGATTTGCTAGTCTTAGGTAGGTCCAATTCATAGAACTGAAGAGATCCTACAAGTTCATCAATAGGGATGGAGTTCACATCTTTGCTTTTAGTGATGTCAGTTACTTTGGGTCTAAAATCCTCAGTTAAAGATCTAAGAATCTTCCTAACAATTTTAGGTTGATCATAGATTTCATCCAAATTATAAGCAGAATTAATAATATCATTAAGCTTAGCATATAATTAATCAAAAGTTTCATCATCAAACATCCTAATGCTTTCAAACCTAATTGTTAACTATTGCAGCTTGTTTATCTTAACTGCCTTTGTGCCTTCATGCATAGTTTGGAGAATATTCTATGCAGTGTGAGCAACATCAATATTAGAGATTCTCTTGAATTCCTCCATAGAAACAGCATTAAAAATAGCATTCATTACTTTGCTATTAAAATCGGTTGCTTCTTTCTGAGAAGTTTGCCATTCACTCACTAGAGTAGTGGGCTTCTCCCATCCATATTCAACGGAGTTCCAAACTTTATCATCAATAAATTTCAGAAATACTTTCATCCTTATTTTTCAATAAGCATAATTAGTCCCATCAAAGTGAGGTGGGATCACAAGGGAGTGACCGTGTTCCATGACAACAAGGGTCAATAATCAACTCTTAGATCAAATGATCAAAACACTAGAACTAACCTGCTCTGATACTACTTGTTCGTTTTTAGACCCCTTAAACTCAATCAGATTAACCTTGTTATTTAGCTAAGTGATTAACTTAGGTAAATTATGTAGATCTAGGTGAACATATATAAATCATATCATTGTAAAGTGCGGAAAATAAAGAACACAGCAATAGGATAACCCAAGAAAATCAAATCGGTAAAAAACCTGAGAGAGGATTTAACCTAGCTATCCTCAAGGTAAACTGAATTCACTATGAAAGAATTGAAGTTTACCCAATAGCGACTTAGACCACTAACATCTTATTACTACCTTGGGTAAAAAAATTACTACCACGATCACATGATAGTTCCGAGTCCACGGACTACTTCTTTCTTGGATTCCCAGCAAGCACAAGCACTCCCGCTTGTATACCTTTAAGCTCTCGAATCTACAATTGAATTGATCACCAAGCTCCTGACATTAATCTAGATCTTGATAACTCTAAATGTATGTGAAGGCAAACACCTCTAAATCTCACAAAAGATTCACACACACAACATAAAAAGCATACATAAAACGTGGCTAGGGTTTTCCCTTTTATACCTAGGGCAAAACATAATTTTCAATCGATCGAGCCATGCAGATTTACACAGTAAATCCTGCAGAACGCTCAATTCCAACTTTACAACTTAAACGTACTTTGAGCAAGTCTAAAACAAGACTAAATGTTTTAATCATGGTTTGCCAAAATTAAAAATTGAATTTCTAATACATTTAACCTAAAGTCTTGGAATCCACAGTATATATAATATTTTAACTTATCACTAAACCCATCAAGTCATCAACTCAAAAAGTGAAATAGTTCCTATCCAAAAAAAAAAAAAAAAGGTGAAATAGTTTATTTAAATTTCAATTTAATATACGAGACCAACATAGGAACAAAGTGGTGCACCAAGTAATCATCCCTAGCCCAATGGATGTAATTTTAATTACTCAAAATTTCTCTTGTAGGTATAAGGCCTTTCTCTCAAGCAGTCAGCCCCCGAGAAGAAGCGATAGTAGAAATCCCAACACAAGGCAGCAGCCTACAGCAAGGGACTGGAATTTAATCATCAAAGTTGCAACAGCTAGGAATGGGAGGCAGAGTAGAGATGGTATTGTATATGAAGCATTAACTTTGCAGGGAGAAAATGTGTTTTTAGGAGTAGCAAGCACTACTGCTAGAACAGCCACTAGAGCTCTTTTGGAGGCTGTTATTGAAGTTGGATTGGCAGCCAAAGCACAAGGTTTTCAGAATGTTTTGTTCATCATGGATAGCAAAGGACTCATGTAGACCATCAAGAAGGAATGTGTCATGGATTGGATGGATAGCACTAGGCTTGCAGACTATTGCTTCTTGAATCAGAATGGATTGTTTTGTGATATTTTTTGGGTTCCTCATGTTATTGTGAAAGATATTTGGTCTGTAGCTAAAGTGGCAACACAGATGCCACAACACTATTACTACCAGTTTCCAGCTGGTCTTTTGTACTGCACCTGTGTACTATAATTCTCCCTTTAATGGTATGGAAAAAAAATGATTAGAAATACTTACATAATTTTTTGTCAAAAAAAATACTTACATAATATATATACTACAACTTTGACAGCTTAAACTCACTTCTCCTTGCTCCCCCCAAACACTTATGACTTGGGGTTGGGAAGGTGCCCAGTTGGGTAGTATTAGGCAACATTAGCCCCTAAATAAACTCATTAGCGGTAAATTTTCAATTTGACATTACAATTGGATAACCCACATTATTAGGTATCTACATTTGGGGTGTAGTTGTACAAGTACATAAGGCCTAGCTTTTGTCTAGAACTCACGTTCATTAATTTGATGCAACACAAATATAATATCGAGGTTATCAAAATTAGGATCCTACATAGGATCGTTGGAGATAAATGGAATTGTGAATCGTAAATCATAAAATTCTACATATTTTTAAATTTAAAGTGAAAAACACATTGATAATGACTTGGTATGTTGGATAATCACGTTAATTATAAATTCATCCATACAAAAACTTAGATTTGCATCATATGATATAATTTGCATGTCATACATCGCTACGTCTATACTAATGAAACAAATATATCTAAGGTTTGACCCAATGTATCTAAAAAGTTCAATAAATGTTTTATTAGCAACTAAATACCAAAATATTTATCAAAACATATGGAAAATATTTGCCAAGTTCTAAGTTCCAAGTTTAAAATCCAAAATAAGTTAGCAAATGGAAACTAGTTAATTATAATATGAAATCAAGCAAGATGAATATTAAAGTGAAGTGAATATTTAAATATTTCCATTCTAAGGTTCTTATAACCACCGTCCTAAATTCTTAATCATCATCATCATCCATTTCATCATTTATGCAGACATTATATATTTGTATACTAAAACTGCAAAAGACATCAAGATACAACTTCACGCTCAATTATTTATTTTTTTTTTTTTTGAGAAAACGCTCAATTATTTAAGTTATACCACTCAACAACAATTGCAGAGCATGCTCAAAAAAATCAATTAATCAATATACAAATACAAGCATAACTGATAAAATTATATATATATATATAAATATAATATTTTAGTAGTATTAGAACACAAATTATTATATTGATCAAACAAATTTAACAACATTATAACTGAAAAGGCAGCAAAGTCAACATCAAATTCTTCATTTAGAAATGATGAAGCATTCATTCATTTTTATTACAATTAAGTGAATTAGAAATTAGAAAACATTTGCTTAGGTTAACATAATTTTATAAAAATATAAAAACCCTTAAAACTTCATCAAGATAGCAAATTTATCTCATAAAAAAAAAACAAAAAATTTATGTTTTTGGTAGGATCAATAAGATCCCATACAATCTTACGTACGATCCTACTATTTTTACGATCCTAGTGTGATCCTAAATATTTTGATGAGGTGGGATCATAAAATCGTGCAATCATACGATTCAGATCAAAATTTTAACAACCATTAATACGTATCCTAAAATAGTTACATACTAATCTTGTATCATTCAATGGAAGCCTTATCCAGTCTAAATAACCGTTGGTTTTACCTAGCAGGGCAATAGACGGGAGATTTGGGACAAATGTAGTTTCCATCAATCATGTCTGTTTCTCTAAAAGAAGAAAAAAAAATCATGTTTGTTTCAGTGTGTAAATATGATCCAACAAAAGCTTAATTTATTAGTGTTTTTTTATAGATAGAAGAACCTCCATTAGTTGAGCAAATGACTCCTCTCAATGCTAGTTTCTTTTTACTCTTTTGATCAGTAATCGATAATAATCTATAGAAGATAATAATCAAGTTGTTATTAAATTAATGTAATGAGTCCAATGTCCACAGCTATCATGTACTAGAATGGATGTTAACCTTAAAGCCCTAAATTCTTTAGCACTCTAACCCAAAAGTTGGACATTGTCTAGGGAACATTGGCATGATTACAAGTCACAAGTTTAATCTTCCTAGTAAAAATCATTATCATTTATCTTGACCACAAGTAAAACCTCGTCAAGTAGCAGATTTAAGTGATGCCGGAAAGCACATGGGGTGCATTTGGATATGTGGACATTGCTTGGGCGTAAAGAAAGAGGGGCTAGGACCACAAGTGCACTTAATTAATCACATAGAACAAAAACAAAATCATTATTTATTTATTTTTTTTAAAATTGTAATAGTAAGATAGTTTAAGTATGTATAAAGTGTTTTGTCATCATCATCAGATAAAACAAAATCATTAATTTTTTTTTTTTAATTTGATATAGTAAGATAGGTTAAGTATGTATAAAGTGTTTTGTCATCATCATCGTATAAAAGGTTTGTCATTAAATCTCTCCAATATTGACAAAAGAGGTTTAAGAAATGGCATATCAATATTTTCCTATTTATTTAGTTCATGGATTACATGACCTCCAAAATTAATAAAAGTAATTTGTTGATTATAGGGGTCCAACCAGACCAAAGTAGGCTTAGTTGGGTCATATGAATTGTTTCGCATTGCTATAATTTATGTTGGTCACGATGAAGAGATAGAAAAGAGAAATAAATAGATAGCAAAAAGATATATAAATTAACGTGGTTTTACTTTTATTTTAGAGTATTAGGGTCTATTTGGATACAGCTAAAAACTGAAAACACTGTAACAAAATAATTTTTAAATATGTGAATAGTAACGTGGGACTTATTTTTAATAAAAAAGTTGCTGAAAAGTGATATTTGTGAGTCCCGTGAACAGTGCACCCGTGCACTGTTCACACAAAAAATCAACATTCACGGCTCAATAGTGCGTGAATAGTACTAACAGTGGGTGTGCCAAATGTCAAATATTTGGCATTTGGTATAGCAAACACCAAAAAAGCTCCATTATCAGATGTTTCAAATTCTAAAACTTTTAATATGGGTGAACAATACTGTTCTAGGTGAACACTATCGTTTCAAATTTGGAACGGTACTGTTTACAAATTGTAATTTTTTTTAAATTTTACTCTCTCTCCTCTCCTAACCTACTCTTCGCAATTTTTATTTTGTATTGGGACGAATTTTAAGTAAATATTATTTTAATGTGTTGTATATATTATTTTAATATATGGAATTGAAGAATAGAACATGTGCTGTAAAGTGTATTATAAAATAATATGCTAAAATAATAATGTAGACTTTTTGATGTATTAAAATGACATTTTTTGCAACAATTGATACTGCTCTTACGTTTATGTCTACATGAAAATCATAACATTTTTAGTTTATTAGATTGTGTATTACAATAGACTCCCTATAGAGTATATATTAGAGAAATATTGAGCCTAGTATGATAACCCTAAAATTAGAGTAGAATGAGGTATAACAAAAGCACGATAGTGCATAGTATTAAATAAAACCATGATCTACATATTTAGGGTACAGCTTATTGTATGTAATGTATCCTCTCGAACTCAAGGTCAAGTTGAAGAGACTTGGAGTTTGGAATGTAAAGACCATTAAAGAAAATATGACCAAGTTGGATCAGATTGCATTTGTAGAGAATGACTATTATGGCTAGAGGATGGCTTCATTGGAGTCAAAGGACAAGTGCTATGAGCAGGAACGAAGCCAAGATTTTAAGTTAAGGGGGGGCAACCCTGACCTCTAGTTTGGCGGTTTCTTAGCTGTGGAGGGTTTTTTTTTTTTTTTTTTTTTTTGAGTTTTTAATTTGTGCATTTGCTGGGTAAAGACAAGATTATTCTATTTAAAACTTTTTAAAGGGCCAATTGTTTGTTTGAGTAAAATTGGTTAATTTGACTTAATTTTTTTTAGCTTTGCAATTGGAGATTTTTGTTGTTGCACAAATGTATTTGGGCTAGTATATGTTGTTTTAGATTTTAGATCTATCAATTTTTTTAATAGCCTTTAAAATGAAAAAAGTGCTAGAAGTATATTGCTGATATAGTGAATAATTATTGATACATAAAAAAGTGATACAAGTAATAGACCCAGATACGAACCAATAAGAATTTGTAACTCAACAATTTATAAAATATTGTTAATAAGTTTGTATCTATAACGTTACTCTAAAAAGATTCGATGATATTGTTAAGGGGGCAAAATGTAATTTTATAAACAAAATTTGCTAAAATTAATGCATATATATATATATATATATATATTAATATATTTTTAAAAAAAATTAGGGGAGGCAGGAATGCCTCCGTCCCTAGCTATGAGAATGGCTTCATCGTTGCACTACAACAAAATGTATATATTTTTGGTGTTGCTATATATGTCCGACAAGCGAGACAAAGACTGAAGCTGATCTGACTCCCAGACTTATCTCTGTGTGATTGCTCTGTTCAGTGCACTGCCACTTGTAGTTAGGTCGAGTGTGACCAGCTTATTTGGCGACGAAAATTTTTCCTCACTAATATTTGTCGCCAAAAGTACATTTTGTTGTAGTATTGGTAGGAGGACATTGGTAACGAAATAGTGACTAAAGGATGGCAAATGCAAGGGTCTTGCAAACTTGAATTCTTCTCAATCTATTTCTTGACTGGACTTTAATACGAACTATAGTTACATAAATTACAACCCCTATTACACTTTCTTTTGACATAGGAATTTAGTTAACAATCTAAATTCTAACATCTTACTTCAAATACTTTTTCTTTCTTTTTAAAATACACTTTCTAACAATCAAGAAAATTACACATTTTAAGGGCCCATTTAATTTGGTAATGTTGTTCTAGTAATCTTGTTTATATGAAAATACGTGTGGATGAAAAGTATTGTAAAAATACGTGTTGTGTTCTTTAAATAACGAAAACTGTTGTTTAAACAACATAACCAAACACCCTCTAAACCCCACACAAAAGCTACTTTATGCTGCACAAATTTATGGATTGGATCAAAATTTCTGGTCCAATTAAGCATACTCTTTTCAAATTGACAGGAAAAGAAAAAGGCCACATCAATTTGTAAGTTGCAACTTTGCAACAAGTTGAAGGGAGACAAGGTTGTACATAGGAGCATGAAAATTACTAATGAGTCATATAGAAGCTTATAATACCTAAGTCAAAGTTGAGTGACTCTTGGGCCCTTGGTGTTTCACAATTGACAAATGTAGCCTGAGAATAATAATTTTTCTCAGCACAGTTTCCTTAACTTTGAAGATAAATCAATAACTTTCACATCCAATGTATGGACGAGAAAGATAACAATAACAATAACAATTAAAAAAAATAGGAAATGATTAAGTACCTTCGTAAGTTTTGAATCTCTTGCTTTGTAGTGGGAAAATTAAAAAAAACATGTATTAGCAACAATTTTGAGTTCGGTTGATTGTGTTTTCTAAAAAGCAGTTGGTAAAAATGGTTTTAGAGAGTAAAAATAATATTAAATAAAAATTTTATATTTTTCCACACAAAAAAGAAATAACAATTTTCTATTTTATTATAAAGTGAAAACAAAAAACAGTTAAAAGAATTGTCATTTTGATGTTCTTAAAATATATATATTTTTTCAAGAATAATTCTCTTCAAGTAATTTCTGAAAGCACATTTATGGACTTATGGTAATGCGCTTTTACATTGTTTACTTTTTGTTAATTAAAAAAAATTATTTTTTGAAACACGAACTAAAGTACTAATTAAACCACCTCAAATATTCTTTTTCTTTTTTAAAGATATTTACGTAATATATTCTTATATTTATTCGAATCTAGATAACTATATTTTTCTATATTATATCTAGTTCTAATTTTGTGGTGAAATAGTACATAAATATGACTTCATGCATGCATCATTGTCTCATCGAATGCGAGTCCTTGTGGTAGGGGCCAGAAGTATAGCCGCCGTATCGGACCAGCTGTCACTGGTTTTGTTCGCAATCTTATAATATGAATAATTTTATTGAGGCACGCTAATTAATAATTGAAAAGAAATCTTATAATTGGTCGGATTAAGATATAGTTTTTATTTATTCAAATAACAATTAAAATGAAGTCAGATGAGTAGTTTGAAAAAAAAAAAGTGAAGTAAGATGAGGAATAACAAATAATAATTATAACATACCGGTATAATAGCATTTATATTTAATTATAACGTGTCAAATTAATAACAACACTGGACATGCTAACATGTTTATGTTAATTAATGTAAATAAGCATAAAATTAATATCAACATCTAACACTCTACTATTGCATGAAATATGATTACAATTGACCTAATATTTTTACTTTAACCCCAATAAATCATTACGAATTTACAAATTAAAAACTACCCAAATTTATAAATAAATAAAAATTGAAGCAAAATTCATACAACAAACACATAAATATATACACACAAAGAAACTCTTAATTTAATAATTGCAAACAATATAAATTTCTAAACATTAAAAAAAATCTGGAATTAGAGTTAAAATAAAGATACTCACATGAAAATTGAATTAACTTTGACAGTAAGAGGGAGGTAGGCGAAGTCATGTAGATTTCACATCACCTTAAATATCCATTGTTTTTACATCACAATTAACTTTATGTTTTCATTCTTTGTGGAATGATGTTCATTATCATAGTTTTGGATGCTCAAATCTTGATCTCATAGCTACCTGTGGGATCTACACATATTGAAAAAATCAGTGACAGTACCTTACTTATATATATATATATATATATATGAGTTGGGTTCAAGTTACACCTAGTGTAACTCTAAGTAATGTTATACTACCCAATAACTTGTTATTGAATTAATATTTTGAAAATCCAACCGTTGAATTACATGTTTTATATGTTCTTAACATGCATGCCAGTTTTCATATCAATCGGATGCTATTTACCATTTGATCCATAAACTCGTCTTTTATGCATTATTTTAAACTACAAAAATTTGAATTTTAACAATTGATTGATGACATGACTATTAATCTTTGATTAGCTTAAAATTTTAGCAAGCATGAAGAATATATGAAGATAATGTAATCTAACAGTGGATTTGTCAATATTCGCATCCAATTAAAAAATATTGAGTGGTGTAACATTGTTGAGTGATGTAATATTGAACACGACCTTATATATATATAACAGATCTTTCAAAAAGAAAATAAGATTTTTGTTGAAATTATTTTGTTAGTTCTCATGGAATATGTACCTTTGATTCTGAAGACCTTAATAAGCATATGAATTAGATCCAAGTTAGCAAAATTAACTTAAACAAAAGGCAATCCGCACACAAAACATATTCAATTTGATGAAAAAATAAATAAAGAAGGGAATTTTATGAAAAAATAAAAAGAAGAAGACAAATACATACCTGCAAGTTTCATAGGTAAGGTAAGTATGAGAAGGAAAGAATACATCAAGAAACCATACGGTAGGAAAAGGGGAAAAATACACCAAAACCATATATATACCCCTACTTTTATACTATATTAGATAATTTAAAGTTATGAAGAGGTTGATAACTTGATATGAACAAAAAAAAAAAAAAAAAAAAGGAATTTACGTAATCAAGAAGTTTACATTAATTACATATTAGTTTTTTTTTTTAATTTATCCCCTAAAAAAAAGTTAACATTATTAGACTTTTTTTTTTTTTTACATTAAAGTTAATACATATTAACTAATTTTTTTTTTGTACTTTATTAAAAAAAAAAGCTTTTTTTTAGAAAAAAAAAAAAAAGCAAAAATACTAACCTAAGCTGAGAGTAAAATTGTTACTTTATAAAATTTAAAAAAAAAATTTTAAAAAGAAGAAGCTAATACGAACACTTGTTGTTACTTTATCCAAAGAAGTCGATAAGATCAAGATTTTTTTTTTTTTTTACCTAAAAACTTACTACAATTTAGTGAAGCCACTTAACACAACTAATTATATATAAATAAATATATATATATATATATATATTTTTTTTTTTTAAATCTAAAAAAATTTCTACAATTTGGTAAAGTCATTTGAAGCAACTACAGCTTCTATGTCCAATTTTTATTATATAGTATATGATATATATATATATATATATATATATGTTTCCACCAAATATCCATATGACATATGATATAAATATTCCAGGTGTGTATATAGGATAATTACTTATATTGAAAATATTTTTTCGTAATTCTTTTACTAGTTCTTGACTATAACCTATAATTATTCATAAAAACAAAAGAAAAATTATATATAAAAAAACCCTATAGCATATGATTTAGTGTCTGTTTGCTATAAAAAATTTTAGTTTTTTGCCATTTGTCTTTGATTTTTTTAAATAAAAAAACATAAATTAATTAATTTTTAACTTTTTATTATACATCTAGTATAAAAATGACCAAAAACTATGAAATAAGTTGCAGGAATCTACATAATACTCAAATGTTCATATACAATTTGCCTTGACCAAATTTGATAGATTTTTACCCAAAAAATAAAACACAATGGAGTTGCCCAAATTATTATTGGTTTGGTTTGCAACTTATTCAACTTTTTTGAGTTATGGACACCTCTTTAATGATTTTTAAATGCATTTTATTTTTGTCTAATTTACAAACAAAATGACTTAGTGAAAAGAAGTTACACCAAATTAGCCCCAAGTGGGACTTCAAAGTAACCCCCACTAACTCTAAAAATTATTTTGAAAATTCTTTTATTCCTTCACATAATAATTGTAGATCTCGTTGATCAAATTTGTTTATGTAAGATGAGGGACTCTCATAATATTACATAATATTTTGATAAAATACATACAAAATTCATTACTTTAAAATAAAATACATACAAAATTCATTACTTTAAAGTACCGCATTCGAGGAATCCACTTGTCTATGCATTTTGAGGGAAGGTACCCAAACCCTCCCTTTTACTACTACTAGTAATATCTACTAGATACCCTTTTTATCAAAATGTTATAAACTTTCTTTGACATTTGATGATGACCAGAATGGCAGAATCATCAACTCAACATAGGTATTTTTTCACCAAAAAAAGACTCAAGATGGGTATTGATCAATTAGGGACCTAGTGTTAACACTGCAAGATCAGTGATGGATGAGTACCATGAAATGTGTGTCAATTGGGTTTCTACTTTCTAAGGACTCAATAAGTAAAGTCAGAAGGCGAAAATGAAGTTCAAAAGATTGGAAAAACTTAACCTATAACTCAAGTATAATAAAGGGGCAATAATGCAGCTTATAGTTGTTGAAATTTTGACTACGCAAAAGCCGAATAGCAGTAACTCTCCTGTAGTCCTGGAAAATCCAAGTGGTGTCAGTTGGGATTTCTTTATTCCAGAACTACTTCATGCCGTCACGGAAAGCTTGTTCACCCTCCTTTGACAGCCACTGTACACGAATATTTCTAACTTGTGCAACTCACTTTCATCAAAGCATTTGTTTTTCTCTAGCTCATGCCTTCAGCGTGAAACATTCTTAGTCAGTCTTTGAGAAAATTTCAAACCACATCTCTCTAGAAGATATATATAATCAAGCAACGTCCAACACACTCCCAAGTCATTTTCCACCATAGAAACTGAACCCACTTTATTTGACTTTACAAGTCAATTTCTCAAAAGGGGACTGACCCAAGTTACATAATTGCATCACATATAGGTTCAATTGTTGTCCATCTAATTCAATTGGTAAAGTTTTTTATGATTAAATAAGATATTTGAGATTCAATCTCTGTCTATATAAAAAAACTGACATGTATTTTGGTCTAATGATAAAGAGTGAATGCCTAGGTTGAAATTCTCTTAAAAAAAAAAATTAAAGCTCGATGAGTGTGTTAATTGGGTATATATTATACTTCACTAAAACATGGAGCATGACTTTCGAAAGAAGAAAATACTGGGACATCCAGGCTAGTTAACACTAATAACTCAGCCATTTTTATAATTCACCTTGAATTTTAATTTTTAAATAAAGAAGGCTCTAAAATCGTTGTGTCATATAATTTATCTTATATCAAATCACAACGGCTAAATATCATCAATAAAAGGTTTAGAAATTTGGGATGAAAAAGTTATGAACAACTAGTGTAGGTAGGGCCACATTTATATAAATTACATCATCACCATCACACTATAAAAGTAGACCTCATTGCATCCAATTGCACACCATTCATTCCTACTTGAGCCTCTCAATTCTTTAGCTTCAATCCAAACCCAAACAAAGTCTCTCGTACCACCTTAGTAAAAGCACTCAAAAATGACGAACACCAACAAAGATTCACGCAGTAAAAGGAAGAAGTGCTTGGCATACATAATTGCTGGGGTCATAGCACAAACCATAATCATTGTTCTCTTTGTGCTACTTGTTATGCGCATCAGAAATCTGAAGGTACGAATTGATTCAGTCTCTGTGGAGAGCCATACATACACCAATTCCTCATTTAATGTGAAACTAAATGCTGAAATCAGTGTCAAAAACACCAATTTTGGTGAGTTCAAATTCGACAACAGCACTGCTACAATCTCTTACAATGGTACTAAGGTTGGAGAGTTTACTATAATTAAGTCACGAGCAAAGTTTCGATCAACCAAGAGGTTTAATGTCACGGTGACAGCAACATCAGCCAAAGTTTCTACCAAATCTCTATTGGCTAGTGACCTCAATTCTGGAAAATTACCATTAACAAGCTATGCCAAATTGAGTGGGAAGGTACATTTGTTAATGATTTTCAAGAAGAAAAAGTCTGCAGAATTGAGTTGCAGCATGGCTGTTAATACCAAGTCGCAAGCTATCGAGAATTTGACATGCAACTGATGCAAGTGAAAGTGCTCAACTGCTCTTTTCTTTTATTTTTATGGGTTTGTAATTGGATCGTTGATTTTCTCCCTTTTCTTTTTTTTTTGGATTTGTTTGTGTTTTTTTTTTTTTTTTTTTTTTTTTAATGGGGGGAGAGTGTATGTTGAAAGCCAATTTCCCTATTTGCATATTCTTTGTAGCTTGTGTATGTGAAATTTGTGATTTTGTTTTACCTGATTTCACTTTTGAAGTCATATTACTTGTGTCCATCTCCTTTTATTAAGTTCTTTGCTTCATCTTCTCATAAAATAAAAATAAAAAGTTCTTTACTTCAAAATAAAGGACAGGCTAAACGAAACAAGGACAATGAGTTTGGATTAGCTTTTTCCTTTTAAAGTTGTAACTTATTTTAAGATTTTTTATCTTAGGTATAACTATATTTTTGTCAAATTTAACTAATAAAAAAAAATTAATCCAAATGCACAAGTTGAATAACCTTGGCTTGCTTAAAATATCTTCATTCACCTCAGATGCCTTGCAGTATATATCAATATCATGACATTATCTTTGTAGGGTTCACATATAATAAATGTTTATGATGCCCACTAAGATCTTTAGTGAGAAGAGAGGATCTAATTCTGCCAAGTGCAAATCTTAAGTTAAGTCAATGGATCATTAATGGGTTTGGCATTTGGGCAAGAACAAAGGCTTTAATATTTTAATTAGCCAATAAATGAGAAGTAATCTATCAAACCAAAACAATTATTTTACCACCCCACACTCTTGGTGCGATGGTCACTCCATAATTATAAGCGCTTGTAGAGTGTTAGGGGTATAGGTCGGGGTTCAAGTCTTTAGAAGGGAGTTTCACACACATATACACTTAGATTTAGACTAGAGTAGAATTTCTATCTTGTATAAAAAAAAAAAATAAATAAATAAAAAAAAGGTGAAGCTAAGAGAAAATACAGTTAAATTCTAAATTGAAGTCAAATTTTGTGCATCGTGTCTTATCTAATTTTAAATTTATATGTCAAATGAATTATTAGGTGCAAAAATCAAAGAGTCTAAATTCAATTAGATTCTAAATTGAATTTTAATTGAAGTTCAATTTTGTATCATGTGCCTAAGGATAGCAATGGGGCGGGATGGGTTTGAAGGATGGGGTCTTTGCCCCCGTCTAGCAAGATTTTGTCTTACCCCATCCCTGCCCCTTGTGGTCCTACGAAGCCCCACCCCACCCCTTAAAACTCTATTTTTTGTTAATTTATCCTACAACTAATACAAATATTTTTAATGAAAACTATTTCATTAATGAAAATATACTTGAAATTACAACTAAATTTATCCCATCAAATCAAATCAATTTTTTTAAAAAAATTGAATAATATATTCAAGTGTTTAACAAGACAGTCATAAAAAAAAATCTTATAGTATAACACATGACAAAATAAAGGCAAGAAATCATATTGGGTAGAATAAAATAAGCTAATACTAATATGTTTGTTTAAACAGTAGGGTTTTAGGAGTATAAAAAATTTACAATTATAACCCTTAGTAACGCAGAGTGAGGTGGGAACGGGAAGGAGCAAGGTGGGGTGGGTCTAAAAAATCTAAACGCATCCCCACCCCGCCCCATGGTGCGGGGCTAAAATCTTGCCCATCCTCGTCCCACCACCTTTGCGATGCGGAGAAAACCCGTGCAGGGCGAAGTGGGGCGATGCGGGTTAAGCGGGGCGGGAAAAAATTGTCACCCTTGATGTGCTCCATCTAATTTTTTTAATTTTTGTGGCAAGTGAATTATTGGGTGTAAAAACCGAAGAATCTAGATTCAATTGGATTCTAAATCATGTTTAATTTTGCGTTACATGTCTTATCTAATTTTTTTTTAATTTTTGTGTCAAGTCAATTATTAGGTGAAAAATCAAAAAGTCTAAATTCAATTAGATTCTAAATTGAATTTTAAATAAAGTTCAATTTTGTGCTATGTGCCCCATTTAAATTTTTAATTTTTATGGCAAGTGAATTATTGAGTGATACACAGAATTACATGCTAGCTAATAAAAGTAATAATGAATGGTCTATATCTCAAATTTATTTTGAAAATTGGGATCATGATAGTTATTTTCCAACGACCAGTCAATCAATATGCAATATCATTCTACAAATGCTGCCATTGTCACAAAATTATTTCACCCACAATCATAATTGTCTTTCTAAATTATTATATAACAAAGACATTGTCATATAATAAGATAAAGATGGCATAATGATTTATGGTCTTTTCAGAATAATGATCGAAGAGGCAGTTGTCCGAATAGGAACTGTTCTTGAGTTCCATAAGTGATTAGACCAAAAATCATGTGGATTTCTTTGAAAAGTGAAAACAAAGACAAAGTCTGGAGGGTCACCACACCACTTGGGGGTATGCATCCAGGAACCAGAATACAAGTAAACAGCACATAGTCACATGTTAAGGCCATTCAATGCATAACAAAGCAACCAAAAAAAAAAAGCTTGAGGAGACCACAAGAAGAGAAAGAAAGTAAGGGCCCACTATAAAGTAATCAATAAGCATTATTCCTATATAAATGTGGTGCTTTTACTTTCGAATAACTTAAAGAGCAGAAAAAATTTAAATAGCAGAATTTCCCAGAAAATTAAAAACAAAAATCTAAAGAATATAAATTACATTATTTGTTTCAAAGTTATGTAATTGGGAAAAAGTTGGGACACAAATTTGTTTGTAGTCAATGGCTACAACTTCTACTAAAAAAATTATCATTGCTACATATTTTGAAAATCTAACTATTGGATTGCATGTTTTTTATTTTCTTAGTATGTTAAATTTCGTGTCAATCGGATATTATTTACTATTCGATTCATAAACTTATTTTTTATGCATAATTTCATGCTAAAAAAATTTGAAATTTAAATATTTAATGAATAATATAGATATTGATTTCTGATTTTTTGAAAATATTGCAAATGTGGAGAATATAAGAAAAAAATATAATCCAATAATAGGTCGGTCAAAATTCACATTTAAGGAAAAAGATATTAATTGAAGCTGTAATCATCAAATATTGTAACTAAGTTTGTAATCAAACTTTATCCATATGGCAGTAGGCCTAACCTAGGCTCTCTTAAATATCATATTATCACAATATTATGTCTTGCTCGGTCCATTTATCTCATCAGATTAAAATCTAATTTATATTTGTAATGTGAAATAACATGTTATGAATTTTGGAGGAATACGAGTAATGTTTAAGGCAAATCTTCTACGAGGGTCAAGGTTTTGAATACCAAAAATGATGATGATTCCGAAGGACATTTTCTAGCTAGTGCGAAAGTGCTGTCATGATTAAGAGACTGGAACTTTGACTGTGGATCTAAAAGATTACGTTTGATTAAATATTAATATCATATATCTTTAAGCTTATGGGGCACTTGATTTTAACCTAAACTGGTGCAGGGCAATCTTAATATTATATACCAAATTGCGATGAACTTGCTCAAATTGATTCTCCAACCAACGTCTTTCTTGGATTAGTAAACTCTCCAAGTAAGAATTCTCCCTTTGTGTTTATAACTTCTTTTTTTTAGAGAGTTTCAATATATGAAGGTCTGCTCCTGATGATAACTGGAACCCACTTTGTATTTATAATTTTATATAGTAAATTAGTCTTACATTTCGTCTTCAGTTTATATAATCATTTTTAGTTTATTTTCAAAAAATAAAAAAATAAATAATGTTAAAGAAGTATATGCCAAGAAGAAATTGCAAATTTTGGCTTCTACTTACACATAAGGTTAGGCACCCTATATCTCTATTTTGTTATGAGCATAGTACGGACACACTCTTTGAACAAAACATGGCTGACATGGTTGCTGGAGTGCAGCGGCCCTTAGGTGGTCCCCGGTCTCAGGCTTCAGTTTCAGTGACGCGTGAGGCCACCAGCAAGAAAGGCTGCCAATGGTCCTTCTAGATGAGTCTTATGTGGAATTAGAGCAGGGACGAAGCCATTGGTTGATTTAGCAATTTTTTTAAAATAAAATTATACTTGCCTAGTTGCCCCTCTTTACAGTATCAGTGTTCCTCTTAAACGTCATAAATATATTTATGGATCAAAAATCCAAAAATTAAAATTAGCAAGCCCAAAAAAATAACTGATCAAAACTAAAGAAACTTTAGCATAATCAACCAATTTTACCAAAAAAGAAATGCCCTTTGAACAAAACTAATCTATGAACTAAACTATTTGGTTATTCCATCAAATTCCAACTGAGTGTCATCAAAACTAGCATTCACAACAAAATAAAAGAATGTTGTTATGACATGTAGTATGAATTCAATATTTAGTGATTTCTATGATTTTTTTAAAAAAATGCCCAATTCCCTTTTTATAAATGATTATATTGTAATGTAATAAGAAATAGTTATCTTATGTCTTTGTTAACAGTTTGTTAATACTAAATGAATATTTATTTGGAATTTTATAATTTTTTTATGTACTTTGACACTCCTAATTCCAAGTTTTAACTCCGTCAAATTGGAGATTGCAAAAATACGTGGACAATGGAAATTATCCTCCGCTCAATCTCCTAGGAGCTAGAAAAATGGTTTTTAAAAGAAATTGAACTCTTGAATACTAGAGCCAATGCATTTTTTTTTTTTTTTTTTATAAATCTTAGATATGCCCACTTTCCAAGTTCAGCAAGTGTTATAGCTGGAGCCTGGAGAAGCATTGGGCTTCATATTGAACCGCACATTGGCGTCCTTGTCTTTTTTTCCTTTTGTAGCTAGCCCCCAAATCTTAGGGCCTGAGGCAAAAATGATTGATTCGATTTAGTTCAGATTGATTGGTTTGGGCTTTGATGTTAAATGGACCTTAATTTTCATTGCTTAAAATGTTCACTTTGGGATCAACTGATCAAGGGCCTTTTCGAGTCAAGCTTTCCGATCATTAATCTTTCAATAGTTCCACACCCATAAATCTTCATCTTAAAAAAAATTCCCATGTAAAGTTTTTGTCTATTTTAATATAATAATTTACTTTTTTTCTCAAAAAAAAATTAATTTTTTTTACACTATCACTTTCCAAAAACACCTATACTAAATATATTTTACAATATATTTTATTAAAATATTATTTTTTATCAATTTTTTATTACTCTCTCCAATCATCTCTCTTTTTATGTACATGAATAAAAAAGTATTAAAAAATAAAATTGTATATAAATAGTAACCATGTAAATATACATGGTTATTGTAGAAACAATGTAAATATACACATTTATAAATTAACTAATGTAGATAGTTTTTGAGCTTAAATATGTAAATTTTACATTTTTTATTATACATACACTATTATGAGTGCTTAACAGTATAAAGCAAGCTAAAGTTCAATAATTAATCTCTAAAAAGGGATTTGTTAACAAATATAAATCCCATTGAGTTTTCTCTTAAGAAATAAAACCTGACAGTTCATCATTAACTAATCTCCAATAAATCAATAACTAAAATTATGCCAAAAAAAATATAAGTTAAAAGATTTTTTATATTTTTTTGTAGAAAATTACAGCTAATACAAAAGTTGAAAATTTTCAAACCCTCCAAAAGTCATTAAAAACTTGTCTTAAACCCTAACAATTGAATTTAAATTAAATATTTATTAAAAAACTTTTCTCTCCCTGGCTCCCTATATTATAGTACTATAGTCTTGGAAAGTAAAAAAAACTAACTCACATTTCATAAAATGAGATTCAAACCTCTCAAATCTGAGATTTAGATTGTGGTAGGGGATTTTATTTTTATGCTTTTCTCACGATCCTTCCTTCCTTCTCCCATTTTTTTTCCTGCTATCCCCTCCTATTTTTCTTTTTTCTTTTTTTTTTTGTTCCTTTCTTTTCTTTCCAGTATTAAATTTCTTTTCTATTCCAACATGGATGGTTCTATGGTGGAATTATGGAAAAAACTTTGATTGTCTGAGAAAGAAAAAGGTGTTATGGCTGTTAGTTCTATGAAGTGGCATTTTCCAAACAACAAACCCAATTTAGTCTTCTGTTCAAACTACAAATCAACAAGGACAGAAAGACTACAAATAAAGAGGCTTTTAAATCTACTGGTCAACAACTTTGGTGCTGTTCTCATGGGTAACTTTCAGAGGAGTTGGGAATAATTTATTTCTGGCTATCTTTGTCAAAGAGGAGAACATGATTGAAGTTCAAGAAAGAAAACCCTTGGTCTTTTGATAAAAGACATATTTTATTAAAATGTTTCAATGGTGATCTCAGGCCTAGTAATGTTACTTTTCAATATTCTCCATTCTGGATTCGTGTTTTTAACATTCCCATCAAAAGTATGAAAAAGGTTGTGGGTACTCATATAGCGAACAAGATTGGTAATCCTCTTATGGTTGATGCTCTCAAAAGTGGTTTAGCTTGAGGTCCCCTTTTTCCGTATTAGGGTGAATATTGATATCACAAAACCCCTAATGAGAGGTAAAATGATACATATTGCGGATTTAGAAGGATGAGACTTTTTCAAATATGAGAGGTTGCCTATATTTTGCTGGGGTATATTGGCCATAAGGATCGGGAATGTCATAAAATTAATAAATAAATAAATAAAAACGTTGTTATTCGTCAGATGATTGAGGACTTTCAATTTGGTCCATGGCTCCGTGCTATGGCTCCAAGATTTGTTCAGAAAAAAAATAATTCTAGTCAATCTGGAATATGAGAGAGGAAGATGATGTTGAAGTGCATGTCTCCGAGGAAGAAGAAGGTGACTCATCTCAAAACTGCCATCCATTGGAAGTTCCACCTCTAGCCGGGAGCACCAGTGACAAAATTGAATATTTCTTTTCCCCGACAGTTGATTCCCTTTGGGCGGGATAGTAATCCTATCCTTTCATCAAATTCAAAATTTCCACTTACTGATAAAATTTCTAAAGATAGTTTGGATTCTTTCAAAGATCTTTTCGTGCTTTTACATGATATGATCAATCTCTCAACCGATATAGTTGTTTCAAAATCAGCTACAACAGTGGCAGAGGGAGATATTGAGATAAGTTTTTAATGTATACTAGCCTTATCCCACGCGAGATAAGACTTTTTTTTTTAGTGGTGGCAGTAGAAAAAAAAAATCTATGTTTTTTATTATATTTATAATTTTTATTTTGAGAATATAATTTATAAGTAGATAAATAAATTTGAAAATCAATAGGAAAGTGATCCTATTTTTTAGGCAATGTTTTAATGGTAGTTAGGGTTTTATTTTTACCAGATTGTTTTTTAATTTTGTCTTTACTTAAACATAAGAATGTAAGGGTATTTTAGAACAAAAACAATCTAGATTGTCCTTTACTTTCTTTTTTTTTTTTTTTTTTAATATTTAGGTTTGTTTTTGGATAAACGTTGAGTATTTAACTTATTTTTCTATTTAAAAAATAATAATAAACGTATAGTTACTTTAAAGAAGTGAGTTAGTGGAAGAGTATTCCTATTTTGTAGAAAATATTTTATTGCAAGTTAGATATGTATTTTACTAAACTATCCTTTAGTTTTGTCTCTACTTAAATCTAGGGGTATAGGGGTATTTTGGAAAAAAAAAAAATCCAATCCAAACAGGTATAGCTGCTTAAATAATAGTATAGAATATAGATATATCCAACAAGTAGCAGATGAAACAACTATATCGAAAATTTCCCATGTGATAAGGATAAGCATAATTAGGTATTTGAAGGAGAATTGAATTTGGATGCAGATACGGATAAGCAAAAGTTTAGTAAGGGGGATTTAAACTTTGATGTAGACATGGAGATAATTTCAAATATCTCGAATGTTTTTTTGGGTCATACTAAATCGCTTTGGTCTTCGAAACGCGCCTCATACGTAAATCCAGCAACTCTTTCATTATTGAAGTCTCAAATATATTCTTTTCTCCAACTAAAACCTCCTTCTGCGGCTATTGACAAATTTTTTCACCTTTGGAAATATCTCCTCATAAGAGACAAGTAATTGGTAGAGGTAAACCATTACTATCTCATTCCACCCTTGGTTTGTTCTTCAGCCTCCTCTCCCAATATGAAAATTTCTCCACATCACACTGTTGCCTTAGTTAATTAATCAAGAGGGTGTTGTTTGGCACTATAGTGGTTTTTATGAGCATAATTAGCTCCATAAGAAATCAGTTTATGTGCCAAATTATCATAATCATGGGTTCTCATACTTATATCATAATATCATTGTTCAAGCAAATATTTCAGTTTGGTTCCTTTGGCTGAAGTTCACATTCTTGATTCAAGTTCGAAGGAAAATATAATTTTCTGAATGGCCAACTAATTCAAAGTCATAACTTTTGAATAAGGAAGAAATTATGGGTTTTCCCTTTGTGCGAGCCGCGCAGTGCTTGGGCCTGTTTGGGCCTGTCACGTGTTTGGTCTCACAATCTACTTGTTAAGTGGGCTTTCGTATTTCCTACAGTGGGCAGTCCTGCATAATACTGATAAAGCTATCAAGACCCTTATTTCTGTTTCTCTCTACCCCTCGTTCCTCACTCAAGTTGCCAGCCCCATGCTTTGAGTCTTCCTCGCATATTTATAGGCCAGGCTGTAGTGACTGCATGATGGTCTTCCTGCTCAGTGGAGGAGAGGGTCCAGTCTCCTTTCTCCGTAGTGGGAGCATTTAATGAGAGTGGGACTATGTTAGTGGCCTGGGAACTAGACCCACCGCAAGGCCTGTTGCACGGCGGCGTCGTCCCTAGGCAGTGCAGGCGGGGGTCCAATGACAATGCCCCGGAGTGGATATCAGGTGGTGAGTGGGTGTAGATAATGGCATTGGGCTTATCTCCTCGACTGGGTCTTTTGCACAGCGGAGCCGCTCCCTAAGCAATGGAAAAGGAGGTCCAATGCTATTCCTTCGAAGTGGATGTTAATGGGTGGTTGGGCGGAAGTGATAGCATCGGGACAAGCTCCGCGGTTGGGTCTGTTGGCCGGCTAGGGCAACGGGCATAGCCGTGCATGAGATGTTACACGGGGCGTCCATAAGTTCTGGCCGAGCGCTTTCGGCCACGTGGCCTCGTAGTGACGGGCTTACGTGGCTGGATAACCTACACTGGGTTGACGCCCGTACACTCTTTTTATTCAACGTAGCTAAAATGATTACATAAAAATTTGTAGGAAAAAGCAAAGGAATTTATAGATAAAAACATCACTTATCGGATAAAAAATAAAACATTGTATTTCAAACAAAATAAAACAATGTCAAAATTATTAAATACCTGGTCAAAATGGGCTTTTACTCATTTCTCACAAATTTTTCAGCAAAATGTCCCATATCTAAAACTAATTAGGGAATTGCTCCTGTTTTGAAACTCGATTTTTGGAACATCGAATTATAGCGAACGTGAACTTAAGAATTTTTTTTTTTATTTTTTAATTTGCTATATCTCGATTGTCCAAAAATCGAGTTTTAAAACAGAAGCATTTCCCTCATTAGTTTTAGATATGGGACATTTTGTTGAAAAGTTTTGGCAAAAGGGGCAAATGCCCATTTTCTCCCTAAATTCCCCCTTAAAAAAATCTTCTTCTTCTTTTAATATGATGTGAACATTATTAGAATATTAGGCCGGGTGTGATCTTCATTATATCTGAACAAAGATCATAGAAGAAAAATACTCTCAACTAAATTATTGGGGGTTACAGATAAAATATTCACAACAATGGCCATTTGTCAACAAAACAAAAGACATATTTCTCATATTAAAAAAAAAAGAAAAAAAAATAAAGAGAGACATATTTCTAAGTGAAATTATGACCTTAAAATTTTTAGTTCAGATATAAAGTCAAAAATATCTTAGTCAAAAACTAATTAGGAAATTGCTCCTGTTTTGAAACTCGATTTTCTAAAAATCGAGTTTCAAATGTAAAACTCGATTTTTGGAACATCGAATTATAGCGAACGTGAACTTAAGAAATTTTTTTTTTTTTTTTTTTTTGGTACTCGAGTTTGTGGAACCCGATTTTTTTTTTTTTAATTTTTTAGTTTGCTATAACTCGATTATCTAAAAATCGAGTTTCAAAACAGAAGCATTTCCCTCATTAGTTTTAGATATAGGACATTTTGTTGAAAAGTTTTGGCGAAAGGGACAAATGCCCATTTTCTCCCTAAATTCCCCCTAAAAAAATTTTCCTCTTCTTTTAATATAATGTGAACATTATTAGAATATTAGGCCGGGTGTGATCTTCATTATATCTGAACAAAGATCATAGAAGAAAAATACTCTCAATTAAATTATTGGGGGTTACAGATAAAATATTCACAACAATGGCCATTTGTCAACAAAACAAAAGACATATTTCTCATATTAAAAAAAAAAAAAAAAAAAAAAAAAAAAAAAAAGAGAGAGATATTTCTAAGTGAAATTATGACCTTAAAATTTTTGGTTCAGATGTAAAGTCAAAAAACTCTTAGTCACAAAAATAAAAGTCTAAATTTTCTGCTTCACAAGTTCACATTCCATAGTCAAACCCGAAGAGGAAATTTGTCTGAGATATCGGTAGCGGGGCCACTAGGACATTTGTCTCTCGGGTCAATTCTACAAGGCTATTCCTACTAAAGTGATAATAACACTATAACAGTGATAGTAACACTATAACAGTGCCTTTTTTTTTTGGGTTAAATAATTTTTTTCTTTCTTTACTTTGGCTTCAGTGATCAATTCCAATAAGGTTTAGCAATGGAATGACTCAAATTATATACTTTATTTTAGGGTTTGACTGATCTTTAGTATTTTTTTCAACTAAACATGTAGTTAGTGTACGTTTTGGTTAGGATTAAAAATTAAAATTATTTCAGTATTCGACTTATTTTTGTTACTATTTATGAACTCTACTGTACTTTTTGGCACTATTCATGAATTTTATTGTACTATTTTAACTAACTTTTATCTTTATTTATAGTACTTTTAACAATAATTTTTCAGTTTCAACAAAATAAACAGTATCTAAACACACCCTTAGTTTTTTCTTGAAATAGAATGATACGGTAGTGAGTTTTAATCTCTATCAAATGTTTAGTTAGTACTTAGTAGATGACATGACTAGGGACGAAGTCAAAACTTAGAGTTAAGGGAGCAGCTCTGCTCCTATCTATGGTGGTAGTTTCGGCTTTTGACTCTACTAATTTATCACTAAGGATTTTTGTTTAAAAATTTTTAAATGGCCAAGTTGTTTGTTTTGGATAAAATAGATTGATTGTGCTTAATTTTTTGTAATTTTATTATTGGTAATTTTTGTTGTTGGGCTAATTTTTTTTGGACTTGTATATTTTGTTTTAGATTTAATCTATTAATTTTTATGGCCTTTAGAATGTGAAAAATGCTAAAACTACAAATTTTTTACAAATTGATAATGTGGTAAGTGGTTTTTTTTTTTTTTTTTTTTGAGGAAAATGTGGTAAGTGGTTATTAATAAGTAAAAAGTGATGCAAGTGTGCAAACTAATAAAAATTTATCACTTCAATAGTTTGTAAAAATGTTGTAAAAAAGTGTGACCATAACATTACTCTATTGATGGCATTGTTAAGGGGGCAAAATATAGTTTTATTGAACAAAATTACTAAAATTAGTACATATTATTATTAATATACTAATATTTAAAATAAAATAAAAAAGGAGCGGTCATTGCCCCTAGTCAATATATATATATATATATATATATATCTCTCTCTCTCTCTCTCTCTCTCTCTCTCCTAAAGAGGCTTGTTGCAAAGTTATTTTTTGTAGGTTCATCATGTGAAGAGTTTCATCTCCTAATGGTTCTGGAAATATATGCAGACAGCAATGGCCACATGAAGACCACTGGGAAATGCCAAATCCTTTGATGGGACATGACGAAGGTTCTCCAAGAAGGTCAACTTCTGGGTCTCCTGCTTCATATCTTTCTTTAAGAATTTGCTGGGAGGACTTTTCTTTCTTCTTGAATTACTTCTTTCAAAAACTTCTTCTTCTCGGCATTCATCACAATCACAAACATTGTATAAAGACTTACCCATACCCCCAGCCTCACCCTTCTCCCCAGTTTCCCCTTACCAAAACCTCCAACCATTAACCATGGCACATCCTGACCATAACCCTTTTAGATCAAGCGGAATATTTCTAAGTATAACATGTCCAGCCCCACTCCAACTACAACCCCAAACAAAACCACAAAATCCTCTCTCTCCCATGAAAAAACAAGCCATACCTCCCCCTTATGACATTTGTCACTCAACTCTGCACACTTTGAAATTTGGTTCTCTTCCCCCAAACAGGATATCTTTAGTAATCAGCAACATATCCGGACCAAGGAAAAGTTCTCAAATCATTTTTGAGAAAAAGAAAATACAGATGGTTGAGCAAGAATTGGCAACCATTGCCTCCACAGTAAAAGATTTGTCAGTTTCATTTCCACTCATTGGACAAAAAGAAAAAGAAAGAAAACAGTTGCTAGCACAACTCCAGTCAATGGAAAAACCAAGAAAAGAAGTGATCCAAGCCCTTCTAATGCAAGTATACATGCCTTACCAACCTCGCCAATCATTGTATAAAGACTTACCCATACCCCCAGCCTCACCCTCCATGATTACCTCAAAGTACAACAGAGTCATTTCCTTACTGTTTTTCCAGACATAGATGAACCTTGGAAAACCCCTTTCGCCTTTTTGGATAACCAGTTGGACAGTTGCTCATTATTTCTACATGTGGTACTTACTCAATGAGTACTACTTGTGTCTCCATTTCGAGCTAGAATTTTACTCATTCATTTTCCCCTGTGAAAATAAGTATTTTTACAAGTTCTGATTTGAAATCTTAAAAAATGATGCTCATGATGGTAATTGGTCCATATCTTTCTCTAGATACGATAGTTTTTCATTAAAAAAAAATCTAGTTAAAAAAACACGGTTGGCCAGATCCTTATTTTAAGTATTTTGACTTTGCTCAGTTTCGTTTCCCATAACTAACATGCCATAAATGTCATCAATATTACTGGTTGTACTACTGACTTTTAAAAAATGATACTTTGCTCGCCAATTGGGAGGGCTTATGCGTCCTCAGACTAAAATCACCCGTGTCTTTCGTGATCTTTTCCTTGGCAAAAAAAAGAAAAGAAAAGCTTAATAGTAGCATTTCCAGAAGCATTTAACCGCGTTCTTATACAAGCACAAAGAAATACAGGACCATTCAAGAACCTTTAATTTAGTTGAAAATGAAAATTTTTTGCTAAAAGAGTAGAATATAAAGTTAAAAACTAATTGAATAGTACAATGAGACCTATTAATAATGTAAAAAAAAAAAAAAAAAGCTAAAAATACAAATAAGCTGGAATTTGTAACTTATCTCAAACAAGTTTGGTAATATTTAATCAATCCAACCTAAAAACCTATATTGACGTGTCTTAAGGCACCACAGAACCCACCACAACCTCTTAAAATGCCATATTTTGTACGATGGCACGTAATCCGTTCATAATTCTCTACTTTGGCTGGCGATATTTAAAGCATCTTTAACAGCTTAATTAAAGTCAAAAAAATTTATATTTTAGAGAGTAAAATCTTAAAATGAAGAAAATTAATTTTTCGCTCATCACTCTCTTTGTTTGGAAAGTCATTATTCATTAGCAAAAAAAAAAAAAACCTCTAGCTTAAAAAATAAAGAGATTATGGATTCCATCTTAGTAACTCCATACTAAAGTGGCTGGCCTTAAATAACCGATTTCTATTAAATTTATCTCAAACGGATATTTTGTGTCTCTATAGAAAGAGATTATAGATTTCATTTTGAGAATATATATTCCCTCAACACTACATGTGATTATCCAACATACTAAGGTTTTTACCGTTAAATTAGATCTCACTCCTGATATATCAAAGTAACTTACATTTTATGATCAGGTTCACAATTCTCTCAAGATTGAGAGCCTATGAAATTAGAAGTCGTGAGATTAATTATTTAGGTAATAGTTGTTAATTGAATAATTAATCTCACAACGATCCTGTTCAATATGTCTTACACACTTAAGACATATCAACTAGAAATCTCCACTTCCATGATCAAGACAAACTATCTTAATTAATGTGTTATAGTCTTTACAAATGAAACACTATATTTCATCACCAACTACGAACTACATTTTGAGTTTACAAGAAACGTGTGCTTTATATCTTCTATAACTAAATCATATAAATCGCATACAACGCATCTCAAGGACTATGATAATGTCTAATTAGTTCATATATAAATGTCTCGTATAATTAAACAATTTAATTATTTATAACATATCAACAAATTAGAATTTAGGGCATAAACCCTAACATAGAGATCATGAAAATTTGGCAACTAATTAATTTTGATTGTTTCTATTGTCAAAATTTTAGTATGAAAACCAAATTCATTCTTGGTTTTTTATTTTATAATGATTACATTCGTTGGTTTACATAATACACATGTTTTAAATTATACAAGAAATATTTTTTAAAAATTGTATACCAAACACTAGAAAACATTCTCAAGCTCATTTTCAAGATTGTTATCAAAGACTAGAAAATGAGACAGTTTTCTAAAAAATTCTCTTTGAAAAATGAACTATTTTTTAGAAAATATTAATGCTGAAACAAATAGAGCATTAGTAGATAACGTGATAGTTTCTTATTAAAACAAAAGAAAATATTCGATTAAAAAAAGCACATAAAATAAGCCAGATCCTTATTTTAAGTATCTTGACTTTGCTCAATTAAGAAGTTTCCCATAACTAACACGCCATAAATGTCAATATTACTAGCTATACTAATGACTTTGAAAAAAAATGATCTTTTGCTAGATAAGGCACCACAGGAACCACCACAGCCTCTTAAAATGACACATTTTGTATGATGGTACGAAATCTGTTCATAATTCTCTACTTTGGCTGGCGATATTTAGAGCATTTCTAACAGCTTAATTAAAGTAAAAAAAAAAATATATATATATATACATATATTTTAGAGAGTAAAATCTTAAAATAAAGAAAATTAATTTTTCGCTCATGACTCTCTTTGTTTGGAAAGTCACAATTCATTAGCAAAAAAAAAAAAAAAAAAACTCTGGCTTAAAAAATAAAGAATGAATGAGAAACTGTGTTTCAAAGAATGAGCCAAGAGATTCTTTAGGAAGGAAGAAAGAGATAATATATAAATAAGATAGCGAAATGAGAGGGAGATAGTTGAAGGGTACATTTAAAAATGAAGGTAGAGGAAATGACAACAGCAACTTTCACTCTCAAATTTGGGTTAAAAATGTGTACATTGCCAGAGATAAGGGTGTTCGCAGTGCGGTGCGATGCGGTTTTGGGCCATTTTTAGCACCGCACTTTATGGTGCGGTTTAGCTAAAATCATAACTGCACCGCACCTTATTTTTGCGGTCACATGTGCGGTGCAGTGTGATGCGGTGCGATTTAAAGTTTAGTCAAAACCATAACCGTACTGCACCTCATTTTTGCAGTCACATATGCGGTATGGTGTATAAGAAGCGGTTTGAATGATTTGAAATTGGTATATTTTCCAAATTTTAGGATTTTTCTACCCAGCTCAAAACTAATTTTTCCCTTTGTTTTGGTCCAAGTTTTAAACTATTGAGCTAGTTTTTTTTTTATTTTAGGCTAATTTTCCTAACACTTGCTAGGATTATCAAACCATTTTTTTAACTAAGGTTATTAAATTATTAATAATATATTTAATATTAAAAATAATTAAAATATTAATATATATAGAGATGGTGCGGTGCGGTGCGGTTTGTGTGGTTTTCTTATTATAAGACCCCAAACCGCACTGCACCATGTGGTGCGATACGGTGCGGTGCAAAATTACTTGCGGTGCGGTGCGGTGCGGTTATATTATTTTGCTAGCGGTTTTAGTACGGTTTATGCGGTTTAGTGAACACCCCTAGCTAGAGATGTTATCCCAATTATTGACGTTACTGTATTACTCCATTAGCCCAATATCCAAAAGATATAATATGTTTTTTCCCCTATTAGGGCTACTAGCAATTATTAGTACCCACGTGTTATTGCACACAAAATACATACTCACATATCATATTTTTATGTGCAATTATATATAATTGTGAGTGTGTGTACTTTGTATGTAATAATATGTGTGAAATAAATGTCGCTCTTCTTCTTATACTCTTTTACTCAAAAATGATTATTCTAAAAATGAGCGAATAACAAGTCCAAGCAAGAACATACACAAAATAATTCATTTTGTATAGAACATATTTGGTTGTTGGAGATGGGATGGGGATGGGGATGGGAATAAACCCAACTTTACTTCTTGGTTTTTTTAATTGGTTGTGTAATTTACCTCTTGAAATAGGTTTTGGTCAAAACAAAGTAGAAAGCAATACATGCAATTGCCGACTGGGCTGTCAATTTCTATATACCCCATCCGCATCGAACGTTCTGTTCTAATTCACTATTAGCTTAATAAATATATCTTTGAAAACATAGCAAATATCATTTTCCACAATTAAAACTAGCCCATGAAGTCAAATTTTAAAGCCGCCGGACAGGACACGTTTCGGTATAAGAAAAAGAAGAGTAGAAACATTGGCCTTGTTTGACATTCAAATGATACGATTTTTTATTTTTATTTTTCTCACCACTTGTACCTTATCATATTAAAATCAAAGCATATATCTTTATATTCTTCATCTCACCCCCACAATTTTCACCATCAAACCCCATTTGAGAAACTAGAACTGAAAAGAGTTTCAACACCTTTGTGAAGAACATAAAAAAAATGGCAGAGAAGGGGCAATCACCCTGTCCCCTAGTACCAACCAATGGCCATGCCCGAAGTGATGAGGATTCAGACAAAGGATCCGCAGCAGAGATGCGTAAAAAGAAGCGCATGAAGTGCATAGCATATATTGCTGCTTTTGCTGTGTTCCAAACCATAATCATAGTGGTCTTTGCACTATTTGTGATGCGTTTCAAAAGTCCTAAGTTCCGGGTACGTGATGCCTCATTTGATAGTACTTTTGATTTCACAAATGCATCATTCAACTTGGTAATGGGTACTCAATTCACAATAAAGAACACCAATTTTGGTCACTTTAAATATGAATATGGCATTGTTAGATTTTCCTATGACGGTATGAATGTTGGTGAGGTCCAACTTAGCGAGGCACGAGCCAGGGCTCGATCAACCAAAAAGGTTTATGCTTTAGTGACCCTGAATTCAATCAAATTGCCTACCAATTCCAAGTTGACAAGTGATCTTGGTGGGGGTATTTTGCCACTGACTAGCAACTCAAAGTTGGATGGAAAAATACACCTGATGAAGGTTATCAAGAAGAAGAAATCTGCTCTAATGGATTGCACTTTGGATGTTAATCTTGGAATGAAAAAAATCCAAAATGTGCAATGCAAGTGATAGTCCTTGGTTATGTGCCTAAGTTTAATTTTTAAAGATATATGTGTTCTTCTTTTCTTTTTCTTTTTTTTTTCTTTTTTTGGTTTATTTCCTTTCTTTTTATATTGTAATTAGTAACCTCATGCATGTGCATGGATACATTTAATGATATACAATAAAATGCATAATATAATTCATATATATATATATATATAATTTAAATATTGTTGATAGTCATTTTTATATTTTGTTAACTCTTTAAAAAAATTTGTAAGAATGTTATTAGGTATAAAATGTAAATTGTCCATGGCTTTTTTGTTAATTATTGTGAAACACCTTTTTTTTTTTTTAACGATTCATTTATTTTAGACTCTTTAGATTTTGTATTTAATAACTTATTTGGATGAATATTTATGATGTGGTTCCACATTTAATTATAAAATTAAGAAATAAAACTTGTAGTACCATTGGGCCCAAAAATGCACGTTGGGCCGGCCCAAAGGCTCTCATAAAGAAGAAGGCCTGGTCCAATGGTGTGAATAGTCCGAGAACGTGATACGTCCTGCTTACGAAATCACGTGACAAAGAAAGTGCCATGCACGAGTAGAACGCCACGAAACATACGTCCGAGGACGCCCACGTCCTCGGCAGCATGCTGCCGAGGACTAGTCGAGTGATCTGACGATTCAGGGACATCCGCACTGAAGGCCTTGGATGCAAAAAACTAAGAAAAGGAGAACAAGGGATAAAGGAAATGACAGATAAATATCAAGAATAAAGCTGCTACCACCGCATTAAAGGCACTACACCTACCACTCTGGCCGCATTAATGAGGAAGTGACGCCTGAACATTGAAATTCAATCTCACACCTATTGCCAGAGACTTTGGGGAGAAGGAATGATGGGACAAGTATCCAAAAGAAGGATCTGAACCACACATGGAAGGAAGGAGAAAAGGATACAGACCTATAAAAGGCAAAGGGGAAGGAAAACTGGAAGGGAGGAGAAAAACATGGCAGAGAAAAATAAGAGAGAGAGAGTACTTGTAAGGAAATACAAAAGATTGTCTTCGGCATCAATATATAAAACTATATTCCCTCCATGTATGAAACGTATGCATGTGTTCTGTAATTTGATCCCGCTCTTGTGTTATCTACCGCTCAAACCCCTAGATTAGAAGCCCACTCTCTATAAATTCATTGTTTAGGGCTCATTAGGCTGGTCTGATAGGTCAACTTCGACCCAGCACGATTTGTGCCCTTACAAAACTCTTTAAGAATAAATAATTTAGGACACATGGTACAAAATTAGAACTCTAATTTAAAATTCTAATTTGAGTTTCTCTCAGTTTTACCAATTACTACCAAGGGACAACTTTTGTTGATTAGTGCAGTTAGTCCCTCATATGGCTACTTTTTGTATTACGGTGCTCATGTTGAAATTTTACTTATAATTAAGTCACAATCATCTATTAGCTTAACTAGCATGTAACACATGCTACCGCATAAGAATGGATATAATTTAATAAAACAATAGAGATAAATATATTACATTTTATAATTTAAGTAATACTATTGGTTTTGTTTTAATTATTTATTTATTAATCATGAATTTAGTCATGTTTAAAAGACTTAGTTTATTCATGTTTAATAAAACTTAGCATTATGTAATTTTTTAACAAATATTTTTATTATACAAAATTCTAATGAAAGAATGCTACATAGATATATATATATATATATATATATATATATATATCAAAGTTGATTTATACTCGGTACATATAGTTATGATTAAGCTGTTTTATCACAAACAATTTTAGCAAAATATTTTAATCAATTAAATGTGAATCTCATAACGTACATCTCATAACAATATATAACAATAGAATAAAGTGAATCTCAAAAAAAAAAATGTAATCAATTAAAAATTACTAAAATTATGAGCATAAAACGTAAAGATTAAAAGAAAACTTACAATGAGTTGAGAAAACTACACAAATAATATTTGATGTTTTTCAAAATTGAATAGAGACTCGTGCTGATAACGTGTTATGAAAAAGAAAAGAAACATGCAATATCAATGATAAGAAAACAAAACAATTTTATAATTAAACAATAAAAATTATTGACAAAAAGGAAAGAAAGTATAAGCAGAAGAAAGAAAATAAACATGCAAAATCAATCATAAGAAAATCAGAAAATTATATAATTAAACAATAAAAATTTACACAAAAAGAAACGACAGTATAGGCAGATGAAAGAAAATAGTAATCAAACCTTAGGAATAATTGGAATTCGTTTTACAGAGTATAAACCAGGACCATGAAAATTGTAAAGACAAGTACAATCAGAATATCTAGAGAACCTCTTCTTATATAAGATACAGAAATATCAAAATACATGCATCATTGATACCGAGAAATTTTTTTAAAATTCCATAGCATTGATTGAAGAAGATGGGAGTTGTATATTAAGGTGCCTGAAAAGAGAGATGAACCTAAAAATACATGGATGTGGAAAAGGGAGGTGAACCTGAAAATATGTGGGTGTGAAAAAAAAAAAAACACATCGGAATTACAACATATGGAGGGAAATTAGGCTCCAATTTCATATTTACATTAACACGTGGCACAATATAGATTAGAATTCTAATTTAAAATTGCAATTGGAATTTCTCTCTGCTTCACCTATTATATATATATAGATTAATGCCTCAACCCTTAAATTTCATCACACGCTAATCCAAAAATTTTCATCTTTATATAGATTAATGCCTCAACCCTTAAATTTCATCACACGCTAATCCGAAAATTTTCATCTTTAAAGATGAAAATTTTTGGATTAGCGTGTGATGAAATTTTTTTCATGAAAAATAAAAATAATTTTCAATTTACAGCCCCACTACTCAGTATTTAATTGGCATTTTTTTTTTAATAATTAACTTGATAGTTTGAGATAAATAAATATGAACTCTGTGGTATTTGGACAAAGCTGTTTTCATTGCTCATATCTCAAATTTCTTAACTCATTACTCAAAATAAGTGAGCCCCACACATACAAATGTTGTTTGACAATATTTCCTCTCCTAATTTCCTTAACTCATTTCCTACTTTTTTTAGTTAAGAGTTACAAAACTGAGTGAGGAAAAAACTTGTTTTTAAAACACTGAAACTAAGGGGTTGCTTGGATTTTTTTTTTTTTTTTTTTTTTTTTGTTATCGCTCATCGCTCATCACTCCTCGCTCAATTTTCGTCACTCATCACTCATCACGTAAAATACCCTAATTTTTCTAAACACACCCGTTTGGCACCATCACTCAACTTATCATCACTCAAATTTTTCAACTATTTGTAGGCCCCACTACTGCAACTTGGTCAGAGCAACCCCTATCTTTTTCTCTTTTCTCACTTCCCCTTTACCCCTGTTGCTCTCCCAAAACCCAAACCCGAACCCAACTTCAACCACAACAATAGCAACAACAACAACAACCGCAACAATAACAATGGCGATGACAACGCCAACGTCTAATTCCACCTCCACTTCAGCCGGCGTCGATGGCAATGAGGACGATGACGACGATGAGTCGATACAGAGCAGATGAAACCCAACAAATTTGTCTCACCTTTCTCTTCCCCTGCGACGATCTCCACCGTCACCAGCAACGGCACCAGGCATTCTTTTTTTTCTTTCTTTTTTTTTTTTTCCTTCAACCCCCAATACCCACAACGACAATCAGACCTGCATAAACCCAGTGACGATCAGACCTACATAAACCCAACGACGGCACCACCGGCGGCAAAGACCAAATGGGTTTTGTGAGGAAGAACCAAAAAAAAAAAAAACTGAGTTTTGACCAAATGGGTTCTGTGATTAAGAAGAAAAAAAAAGTGCTTGAGACCATCAAAAGAATTGAAGGCAACGAAGACCAGAGAAAGGAGAGAAAAAAGGAAGAAAAGCGGAGAAGAAACAGCGCTCGAGACCATAAAAGCAATTTGACAGTGGGTCCCTCCTTGTGTGTTTAATTATGAAAATGTTATTGAAAACAAAGTTATGGAAACTGAAAACACCTCAAATGTTAGGTGTTTTCAGTTTTCATAATTCATCATTTAAAAATCAGATAATTGAGTGATGGAAACAAAAACAGGAAACAAATCCAAACATACTTTTTTTTTTGTGGGTCCTACTTATTTTGAGTTATGAGTGATGAAAACAGAGATATAGGTGATGGAAAACATAAATCCAAACAGCCCCTAAGTTTTTATGGCAAAGTTGTAAATACCTTCACATGTGCGGGCCCCACGGTAGTGACTAGTCACATCACTCCATCAATCTTCACTACCCCCAATAGTCACATGCACTCCTATCTCAACCAACTCTCTTCACTCTCTCATCAGACAACTTAAAGCAAGTCTCAAGTTTCTTTTCTCCTTTCCCAAACCCACGACAACACCACACAGTGAAACAAGCTCTAACCTCCGGTCTTGCACACCCTTCCCGACCTTTGAAGCTCCAACTCCGGCATCTGAACATCTTTAGCTCCACTGCTCCATCAACTCTGTCGCTTCAGTCCGATACAAGGCACTGCCGCTCCCTCCATCAGTCTCTTCCACTTCCAAAGGTTGCAATGTCATGGATTTGTAGCATCTTTTTTATGAGGGACTATCCAACCATGTTTCGCCATGTCATCGTATGGTGCAATGCCATTGTGGGTCCTAGCGAGCTGGCAGGATCTTGTAGTGAGAGTCACAATGGAAAGGAAAGAAGGGAAGGGAATTTTGTTGGTTGGTTTGGGCATGGACATGGACATAGGGGCATTTCTCTTGTCTTTTCCTTCCTAAAAAGGAGTTAGAGCACTTGCAGCAGTGGAGCTAAATAGCTATATAGCTATTTTAGCTCCACCAAAACACCAAAAACCTTCCTGCGACAGTGGAGGTATAGCTAAAATTTTTAGTTTAATTACTACAGTGCTCATGAGCACTGTAGCTCAAAGCTATAAAAAAAATTAATTTTTTATTCAGCTTTCTGATTAAAATAATATAGGCTGATGTTTTATTGTAGTAGATGTATTATTTTATTGTGAGATTTATATTATTTTAATGTGTTGAAAGCTAAAAAATACTGCGGTGCTTTTTTTGTTTTTTGTACCGTATTAACTGTGTTTTGTTCACCATAGATCCACTGCTGCAGCATGTTTTGTAAAGTAAGTAGGTAAAATAGATAAAGTAACTTTTTGTAGAGCTAAATTGCTAAAATTTTAGCTCCATGGACTGCTGTGGGGCATTTCTCTTGTCTTTTCCTTTCTAAAAAGGAGTTATAGTTCTATCCACTTGGGTCCTACATTGCCCATAACTTCTTTTGTTGGTTCTCTATCTATTAGTTCTTTCTAGTTTTTACCTCGCATATTCTTACGTTGGGTCAACAATTTTCATGTGTTTCTTGCTGTTTTTATGTGATTTTCAGTTTAAGTTTTGGTTTTTTCAAGGTGGGTTGGTTTTGCTTACTTTAAAAGTACTTGTGGTTTTTTAGCAAACTTTATGTGTTAGTGTTTGTTTATTTTTGGTTTTCAGTAAAAAAATGGTGATTTTGTGAAGTGGGTTGGTTTTAAGTACTTGTGAGTTAGGAAAAGGTGTTTGAGAGATGAAAGTGCAAAGCAAAATATGAAGGGCTCTCCATGGATAACTGTTCTGTGCGCACTACACAGTGGTCAGCCCATAAGTCCCACAAAAATGTGAGTTTTTTTTTTTTTTTTTTTTTGACTTTTAAGGCAAGAAACTGAACTGGGGTTAATTGCCAAACAAGGGTGGGAGTGTTTTGGGATTTTTAAGTTATGAGAAATGAGTAATAAGGTGACGAGCGATGAGATATGAGTGATGAGTTACCTATCACTTAGCAACCAAACAAGAGGCACTTTGTCATGGATTCCGAGAATAGATTCATGAATAGCTTCTTGCTACCTATAAAAGCATATAAATTGCATCCTCGGAATATGGAGAAGCAAATACGGAAAACCATCCTGATGAAAATATTATGGATTTTTTTATTTGTAGTGATAGTAGAAAACAACATGATTGGGCCTAGTCGAGGGAAAGGGACAATCAACAACCGCTATGGTGTAATATATCATTTTTATTTTTTCTTTACTAGTATTATCTAATAAACCACATCACTAATTGAGTTACTCAGCAACACAAAGAGGAATCCCACTTCAAAAAAAAAAAATCTATATAACTAAGTTACCTAACAAAGTCAAAGTCTTGCAGCTTAACTGACACATTTTAATATTTTTAAGAAAAATATTCACGTTTTAAATAAAAACTATATCTATAAGAATGTTTTTTTTTTTTTTTTTCACAATAACTAGGTATGACATCTATATAATATCAGGAAATTAAAGCATAACGTTTATTGTTGTCACACTCTTGTTGAGCCACATTAATATAGTATTTTGGTTCATTAAGTTAGTTTGGTGATGCTTTGGCAAGAGAGAATTGTGTAGAAAGAGGAGCCGCTTTATTGACAACTATGTCACATATTGTGATATTGGTAGGCTCTTGATAATTCAAATATATTTTTCTTATATTTTTAAAGTCTTGGATTTTTTCCCCTAATGTAAGTGATGGATTTATTTATATGATTATATCTGCTTCCTCTTTAGCTCATTCAAGATTTATAAAGGATGAACCATTTATAAGGAAAAACAAATTTCAACCACACATTACATTATTTTCAAAATATCTCTCGCCTTATATAATAATTGAATGTAAAATGTATTATATTTTCATGAGAAATTTTTTTTATAAGATTTAAAATACTTTTAAATAACAAATATAGATAGCTTAATTTAAAAAATCAAATATATTGTATCAACTATACTTTTCTATATATTAATTATATCATTTTAAGAATAGTTTAGGATTAACACTTATAAGTCTTGTTTACTATTTTCATTTTTCACTTAATAAAAAAATAAATTATCAAATTTTTCCATGCATCGCACAGGTCTACGATTGGTGTTAATAAAAATGGTATTAATAATATACTATATATATAAAAGTGATATAGCTCAAATTGCGATTTGTGAAAAATATTGTGGAAAAAAAAAAAGAGTTAAAAAAATGCTAAAGTTACTACAAATTTTATTGTTAAGAAAAATATTAATGTTATTACAAATTTTATATATAAAATAAAAGTTATATATCCTTAGGATTTCTCCATCTAGATGGTTAGCTGAAAGTCCTCAAATTAATTAGGTACACTCTGGTATTTCAACCTTGATTCTTTGACCTTGTAACTTGTATGCGTCATTAATTTAGACCAAGGTGTTTATCACCCCCACATCCTTATGATATTTTATTTCAATATCACATCTTAGGTTGAAAATTTACTTCAAATTTGTATGCAAAAAAATTTACTTCAAATTTAGATCAATTACGGAAAAAAAAAATTAGGGAAATAATTTTTAAAATGTAATTTTTCCAAAAGATTAAGTTTATGGGTTGGATCAAATTTATATTATATTAATTTCTCAATTTTTTTTTTAATTTCTCTTTCACACAAGACTTTCACTTGTACATGTATAAAACACTATAAATTCTTCCGAACAAACACAAGGCACGAGAAATACATACCTCGAGTGGACATCTAAAATCATATAAATCACCTAAGTAATTTTTGAATATTTGAATAGTCAAGTAGCATAAGATTTTACATAGAGATAATTCGATAGTTACAATGGCAATGAGAGTATTTGAACTTTGAACGTCGTTATTTAAAACATGAAATACCAGTTGAGCTACCAACAAGCTCTAGGCTAGTCACAAAAGACGTTGACGGTACGGTGTACATTTAGTTCAGCTTTTGTTGATAATTTAATTAACTTAGTTACTTATTTATAGACTAAAACAGCTCTTCTTCTCTTTTTGGTAATAAACAACTAATAATAATACAAGTTTTTATTTTTTGGGTTTAGTTCCAATCTTAATTCTTAATGTTTGAATTTGAAATGGACCTCTTTTGGAGACATCTTTCAACTCGGCATGCCAGGCCCATTATGGATTGCTTAGTGGCCCGCTTTTTTTCTTTTCTTTTTTAAATAAAACTAGATTCTCCATTCTCGCCTCATGAAGTCCAACGAAGCCCATTCCGCTTTCACGTTGTCCATGTTGTAGATTTCTTGATTCAACAAAATTCAGAAACCTGCCAAATGGGTCATCAAATTGGGTATGGATTAGAGACTCATATACTTCTAAAACTTTTTTTTTCTTTTATGGATTCCATCCTTACCATAATTTTAACTGACTCACACTCAATTTCAAAGCATTTTTTTTAGAAGAAATACCTCTAACATTCATTGAAAAAATTTGCCATAATGGACAAAATGATCATTATAAAAATGTGGTAAAACACTTTCCATCTACGTAGAAATACCCCTAATATGTTTTGGATATTATAATACTTACGCATGATACCACCAGGAGGTACTTGGTGATAAGTGAAGTTATTGTGCATCAACTTTTGATACACATGTTGACACTTAAAACATGTGAAATTTGGTGTGAATTTCGGAATGTCATAGTTTTCTTTCTAATGGAGACTTTTACGGTTCAAATCTTTCTTTAACAATTGAATTATAAAAAGTGGGAGGAAAAAAAGAAAAAAACTCTTAAAATTCTATGAATATTCTAATGAGGAGTCGCAATATAAGACGGATGAGGTACATGTAGAAATGAAAAGACCCCATTAGCAAAGACAGATCCAATGAACAAAAGCCATGAAAGACTAGTTCCAATTGTCCAGGGGTTACCATATGGGAACCTCGTTGGACCACAATGTTTCCTGAGTTTGTCAATTTTCTCTTGACAAGGAAAGCAAAATATTGGAAAGTGAGCTCACATGGTACTACAACCATATACAGTGCCTTGATGCAGATGCCATACTAAACAGCACCAGAAATTGCGACATTAAATTAAGAACAGAATGAGACACATAATCAGTGGAGGAAACAGAGAAAATCTATATTCCTTGGACGAAAATATGGTGTCGGGTCTTTGTTTGTGTTGTGTCTGTTGGTGCATTGCATCCCCCTTACTTAAATTTTCTGAATAACACACTCGTAAACCTCAACATCTTCGACGGGTTTTTATAATAAAAATTGGTACAATGAACCATCTTTTTTTGCGTCCATTCCTGAATTTATAGGCACACTTCTTTTTGTTTTACGAGTTACGAGCAATTTCATTATAGGAATAGAATATTCGTCCTAATAATTACGTACTAATAAGTGTTATATTTGTCTAGTCACTTCTTTATAATTGTACATGTAAAAACTACGGTTTAAAATATTTACTATGAACAACATTGATGCTTTTTTAAGTCGTACTTAATTCCGCTTGCAAAGTAATGATTTAGGATTCAATCATTTGCCTATACTAAAAATCAATTGTTGTTTTAACCTAATGATAAAGAATAATCATTATAGAGTGAACATCATATGTTTGGAAAAAAATAATTATTCAAAAAACAGTCTTGTATCTTAATAATATTACTTGTTTTCTTTACGTAGACGATTAGGATTTTAATTCCCTCTTCCATTGTTGTAATTAATAATTATCAAATTAAAACAAAACAATCATTATTCTATATTTCAACCAATATACATTCTTAATCTTTTTTTTCTTCATTTCTTATCATTTACTGATCTTGATTTCTCTTTTCACTTTCAACTTTTTCCCAATCTCTCTCCAGTGGGAAATTTGTTTGGATAAATTAATTAGAAATAAATATTTGATAAAAAAAATTATTTTTGTCCTTAAAATATAGTATACAATATGTTCAACTTTTGTCTCTAACATTTTTTTTTTTTTTAAATTCATCTCTGAAGATTTAAAATGTCCCCTATTTTGTTATTTAGTCTAGATTTATTAAGTTCTTTTTTATCAATATGTTTAACAAAATATATATTTTAAGGAAACAAAGATAATATAATGTAGGTTTTATTATGGTACTTGAAATACCAGACAAACTTTGTGTACGTATCTTCAATTTAGATGACAAAAATAGTTAAGTACATGGTATAGTGATTGATAAAGTAATCTTCTGTTTCAAGAAATACCTAAGTACAAGGGATTACGATGGGGCAAGATGAATTGCGGATGTCATGTCCCCATCCATTGCTGCTTTTAGGGCCCGAAAAATTTGTGCAATGTGTGATTAAGATCATGCCAAGTTGGGGTAGAGCAGGCCGTGGGGTAGAGACATTTTGTCATTTTTAATTAGTGGTTGTTTAAGTGATGAACAAGAAATGAGTAATAAAAGAGAAGGTTGTCGGTGAAAACATTGATACAGGAAAAGATAAATGTTTTTAGGAGATGATAATATAATAGGTATGAAAAAAGACATTTTTGACAAACAATTAGGTTGGTAAGTTTGTACTAAATCTCATTTGAATCTACTACTGATATTACGTTTTTACTTGCCACTAATAATCTATTACATTAGCAATATTGAAATTTTTTTGTCCAACTTGTTGGCTATAGACTTTCTCTATGGTTACTTGAGTGTTGTGACGCGTGAATTTGAGATTACGTTGTGATTAGGAGAATGAGGACCATGTTGACTAAGGTGCAATGAGAAGGAACATGTGAATCTACTATTGACATTACATTTTTACTTATCATTAATAATTTATGACATTAGCAATATTGAAATTTTTTTTGTCCAACTTGTTGGCTATAGACTTTCTCTATGGTTATAAGTGTTGTGACGCGTGAATTTGAGATTACTTTGTGATTAGGGGGATGGGGACCATATTGACTAAAGTGCAATGAGAAGCTCCATGAGATTTTTTTGGCCAAATATGCAATGAGATGCACCATAAAAGTCAGCAATGGGACATGGGCCACAATAGTTTGGTCATACTGGCACTTCATGTCATTTATTATAATGGTATGGAAAATTGGTTATGTTTGCAGCAACAGAGAGCCAGAGCCTTCGTCCTCACTTCATTTATGACTTCAAACAAACAGTCTTGTCTTCCCTCTTTTCACCTTTAAAATTTGAAGTTCAAATTTTCAACCGTCTCAATCTATATGATGTGTGGAAGTTTTAATTTTCAGCCGCCGATAGCACGGTGTGGATCTTTCATCTGTGTGCATACTTAATTCTTAGCTCTCTTCCATAAAAATTTAGTAGAAATGATTATAAAAATAATTGTTTAGTTGCATCAGCCAGATTTCATATGCAAAATTGCAAGTGTTCATCTCAATCTAACATAATTGTTGGTGTAGTAATTTTCAAAAAATACAAAAAAGTCTATGTTGTTGTGAAGTCTCCAATGTTAGAGTTTCTAGTAATGCAAAACTAGTTTAATGGGGGTCCATCAATTGGGCAGCATATAATAATAATGGTGGCAAATTCATCCTTGCTTAAGTTTGGCCCAAAAAGTAGTAGATGTGCTTGATAACAATTTTTATGTTAGCAAAGCATATATTTCTGATTCTATTAATTAAAATCAAATCATGTCAAGAGCACAAAAAATATATTATATTTTCTTTAAAAAAAATAAAAGAAAGAGAGGAGCTTTTCTTAGCATTCGAAAGTCCTTTTTGAACTTATCAAAAAAAAAAAGTTCTTTTTGAAAGCAAGAGCTTTGCCAAGATGACATAACATTGAGATATTATGCAATTTTATAGCCAATCAGAAATTTGGTGTTTTTCATTAAAAATAAATATATTCAAGGTAAAATTGTAAAATCAGAAATGGTGTTGGTAAGATGATATTAAAATGGGTGACATAATGCTGGCAGAACCTTGCCTCCAAATAATCAATGAAATAAACAGAAAAACAAAAGCAATAGTAACTGTCAGTCATTGCAATCTTCAAACGCAGAGAAATGATTATATCTTTGATTTGAACAGCTATCTCACAAACTAAAAGAGGTGACATAATTCTTGAATGGAGGGTCCAAAACAACCAACACACACACAGACACACAAAGAAGATCCCAAATATCTATTCTTTCAATCTGTTCATAATGACCCATTTCTTTACAGTCGCAGACAACGCCAAGTGAGGGCACCCACTGGTCATCATAGCTATCACCTAAGCAACAAAACTACCCTATCCTCTGCTATTGCTTCTTTCTCTTTTACACAAAACACAAAAACAGAGGAACAAACAAATCCCCTGTTCAGATTCCTCCTTCTATAGCTTTCAATTTCATAGAAAAACATTTTCCTCTCTCAAATCCCTTCCTCAACGCAATTTCTGATTGATTTCTTGTCAGAAGGATCGCTTGCAGATCTCCACAATTGAGAAGAATCTGAAATTAGATTCCAAATATTAGAGAAAAGTAACAGTTAAAACATACGTACATAACTAAGCAAACTCAAAATTTTGTAACAGAGTGAATTGTACCTCTCGAATATGAATTGCTTGTTTTTTCATGCAAAGTAACAGAACGCGACAAGGAAGAAGATTCTGAAACCAAATTTAGAATAAACTGGTTAGAATCCACCAAAACACATTCAAAGTTTTAAACTTCAAAAATAAAATTGAATCTTTATTTTAGAAACACATTTATACATAAAATCCTAATATCCTATACCTCTAGAACCATTGAAGGATCTCTTGCAATGAAGAATGGCGCTTTGAATCCCATCATGGTGTTGCAACAGCGAATCATCTCTCCTATTGATAACTGGTACTGCTCCCATAGCCGATGAAGATTTGCTCTTACCCAAGTGCTTACAAACCACTCTGATCCCCGCTGGAATATTCCCCAGCTTTTCCTTCTTCAGCCCCGGCATTGTCGCCGGAGACGAAGCCGGCGAACCCACCGATAACTCATCAGAAAGCTTTATCTTATCGCCGTACCTTTTTGAGGCCTTGACGTATAATGGCTTAATTAGGTTCAAGTATTTTTGCATCAAATCCTTTGAGAATCGCTCTGTTTTCGAGTCCTCTGAAGCTTGGTGGTTTTGTAGTTTGCGTTCATTTTTTCTCGAACTATATGCTCTGGTGAGTCGTGAGTTGTTTGGGTCTTCTTCCTCAACTTTAAATTTCAAAGTGGCAGCTTTGCTTTCTTGCTTTCTCAGCTGTTTTTGGTGGGTGTCCATGGAAATGGTTTTGGACTCTGTTCTCTCTGATTCTAGTAGTGCTGCCATTGACTTTGACTTTGACCTTGGCTTCTTGAACTTGAGGACTTGGAAGCTTGGAGCTGATTTTAGCAGAGAAATTGGGGACTGAGGCTTGGAGTTGGGCTCAATTGGGAGAATTTTTCTTCTTGATATAGAATCATTAGGAGACAGAGAAAGGGTTGGGTCTGAGAAATTGAGGACTGCCTTTTTGGACAGATTATTTTGGTTGGAATCAAGCCTGGTTTTGTTTTCTTTGTCATTGTTGGTTTCTGGGACGTCGTTGGTTTTGTTTTTCTTTATGTCTATATCAGAAACAAGGAGCTCCAAGTCGAAGAAAGAGTCTTCTTCTTCCTCTTCTTCAAATTCATCCCATTTTTTAACAAGAGGATTTGGAGCTCCATTGGTTGTTAAGGCGTTGATGGTGGTGGGCCTCCAGAACTTGAGGAAGTTCAGAGCATCCATGGTTGAGAGAGTGAGAGAGATTTGAGAGATGGGTCTGATTTGTTTAGGGTTTTGATGGGTTTTATAGTGGGGTTAACAGAGAGAGAGAGAGAGAGAGAACGTGAGGCGTAATGAATGAAATCAAAATGAAAGAGCTTTGTTTAATTTTTCACTTCGTTTTATGGCTGTGTTTGCAGCGTTGGGAAGCAGACAGTGAGGTAAGCTTTTCTTTTGCTTTCTGAAGAGGGGGGAGAGAGAGAGAGAGAGAGAGAAGGAAAGAGAGACCTTTTTTTTTTTTTTTTTTTTTTTTTTTTTGGTTTTGTTTTTGCTTTTGTTTTATGTTTCGTGGTTTACTTATTACTACATGAATTTATGACCTGGGGTTTTAACGAGTGAGCACGTGAGACTTGTCTTTTGAGTGTATGTGTATGTGTTTACTGCCTGTACTTTGTATAGACTTCACAGTGGTATACCCTATAAAGTGTCAATGTGCAGACTATAGGTATACAGATCACACATACAGTTCAGATTTTAGTAGACCCACGCGCACATAAACTGTCTTAATAACTTGCTTCTAGTCCTAAAAGATTAAGGGTGGTTTGATAATATTCTTTTAGTAACATTAGTTATGTATTGTGAAAATATGTGTAAAGAAAAAAGTTTTGTGAAAATGTATATTTTGTTATTTAAATAACGAAAACTGTTATTCAAATAACATTATCAAACACTCTCAAACTTGCTTGTAGTTCTAGAAGAAAGATGGTTTGAAATTGGAATATGATTTTAAAATAAGGTTTGCCTTAAGTTATCAATTAATAAACTATTTTTAAAAAATAATTATGAAAAATAATAAAAGAAAATGACTAGCTTTTTTTACTTCTTTTTTTTTTTTTTTTTTTCTATTTCTCCTAATTGGAATCTTAAAATAATTGCTAATAATTTCTTCAGCTTGTTACATGTATAGGAATTTCTATATTCTTTCTACCTTCTTTCAAGTAAGGGTGTTTACATGTTGGTCTAGGTCAGGTTTGTGCCCAACCCGCAATTGAGCACGCCAAATCTGGTGGAGAACTTCTAGACCCACCGTTAACTAGTGTGGGAATCGGATCAGATTAGTCAAATACACGTCGAGTGACGGCTAGTCTCGGTCGAAGTTAGAGAGGAAAAAATCTAGCCAAAACTCACCAAAGTTGACTAAAATTCCTCTAAATCTAGTGAGATTTCGACGAGAATTGGCCGGATTTGTTGAGATCTCACTGGATCTATATGAAATTTGGCAAGATCTAACTAGAAAATGCCTCATACAACAGAGAATAATAATTTTTATGGGTGGAGGTCGGTCAAGTTGTTTGGAGTCGAGTTTTGATGCAACAACCCGTCGGAATCGATTTCTAGAGGGCAAAACTCATCGCTAATCATCACAAGCATCATATCAAACTATTTTTGAGTCAACCCGGTCCGTCTGGACAGGTGGGTTGGACAAGGTGCTTTCAAGTCAAAAAAAAAAATGGAAAAGAAAAAAAGAATCAGCTTACTCCAAAACTGAGGTTGCTATTCTTTTGATCAAGTTCAATTTTACACGTTTAATATTGTCTCTACCCCAATTTGATATTGAAAATTAATAATGACCCTTTTTTATTTTCAAGGTGGTAAATGCAAGCTCACATGTTGCCCCTAATTGTCAAAGTCAATTGAGTGCATTTCGATTCTTAGGAGCTTATAATATAGTCTATAAAATATCAGTTTACCCGTTAACAGGATGCTATCATTCTATAGTGAAGAATGACCGACAAAGAACATAAAAATTCCTTGGTATAAAACTAGAAGAAAATATTTTATATATATATATATATATATATTAAGCGCGTGGATATCAAAGATTCAGAATAAGTCTACGTAGGGTTTTATTTTCATTCAACGTGTAGTTTTGATGGGATTCTGTTTTGTACAGAAGACGAAAGGATGGAGACGGGAAGCTTCCATAAAGTAGAGATAAAGAAAAAATTGAAAGAGAAAAAGGCCAAAAAGAAAAGACTCTCAGAAAAGAGAGTAGAGAGCAAAGCAAAGGCAAAGTAGCAAACGTAAGGTCATACTTTTACTTTTCTACAGTGAGACTTGTTATAAAAAAGATCTGCTATGAGTCAGATAAAAATTTGGGTTCTTTAACAAGGCAAGGTAATTGGTGCAACTGGGTCACGCATGTTATGCTTAGGCCCCTAGGGGACCCTCCTAAGTCTACCTTTGAACTTTGAAGAGGTCTTTTTTGTTTTAGTCTCTATCTCTTCACTGTTCTTTTGTTGAGCAAATTGGTCCAAGTCTTTGCTATAAAAGGTTTGACTTGTTTATATGGGATTGTGAGTTGTGGTGTCTTTAGCCCCCCTTTTTTTTTTGTTTTCTTTTTTCTTTTTCTTTTTCTTTTTCTTTTTCTTTTTGGGGGTACAAGTCACAAGTGGATATTTAATCAATATCATAAAGACTTATTAAACACTAGCTAGAATTATTACAAATATTTACAAATCAAGTTGAAACCGAGTTTAACATGTCAAAATCTCACAAAGATGTGTAAGTTTCAACGAAGTATGGTATGAAAAACACAGGAAAAAGTCCCAAGAGCACCCAAGCTTAACTACTTGATTTCCTTCATGCTAAGAATACGCTAGATTTAGAATATTACATCTTTGAGAAGAGTTTATTATAAGAAACAAGAACTCCCTTCAATCTAAACATAAAAATCATCAATACTCAAAGTTAAGCTTCAAAAGCCTTTGCTTCTACTTTAATCGGCCCGGTTGGGCTTTAATGCTGCAATGAACCTTCCCCTATCATCTAAAGGGAGCTTTAATTATTTGTTAATATGTATTAGAAAATGTCCACAGTTCAACATCAAGTTCCACTATATGATGGGTGAAAGTCCAGGTGCTAAAGGACCATTTTTCACTATAATCGTAATTGTTTTTTAGTTGTGCACTATTGTGCCAATACGACGTTGGCGAGGTTAGGTACCACCCTATCATATTACATATTTGAGGAAAAATAGTCTCACATCCGAAAAAATACTTTTTTTTTTCTTTACAAGACAATTTATACAATCATCCAACACATAGAGCACTACAAGAAAAAAGACATAATACAACAAGTATTATTGCAAAAAATAATAATAATAATAACTAGTCACTAACCCATGCGGTGCACGGGATAAACAAACCCTTAAAATGAGTGAGGGAGACAAAACCTTTTGCAGACCAAGAGTAATTTGGTAGAATTGTAAAGTAATGCCCTCTTTCATATGCAAACATATCTCCAAAGTACAAAGCATGTAATGGAACCATAGAACATGAAAAATATATGTTCTTCTCACTAACATACAAATAGCTTAATTAAATTTATGACTAATCAACAAAAAAAGGAATATCTAATGATCAAACATATGTATCTAATAATTCTAACTATAAAGCAACTACAACATGAGAATCTGGTTCAAAATATTTAAACAATAACTAAATTTACAAATGCCCTTTATATATATTTATATTGATGGTGTAATGCCCCACCAACAGTGATAAGGCCTCACCCTATTCCACATATGCTCACTATCTATGGAGGTCTTCTTAGAATTCCTGTTTTGCACTTCACTAAGCATCTGATTTGCATCTCTCTTCCTTAAAAAGAAAACAAAATGAACAGCATGAATAACATTCTCCAATGAGGGTTTCAATTACAAAAACTCATCAAGATTTACAAAAAAAAAAAATAGAAAAGAAAAGACAAAACTAAACATTTAAAAAAAAAATAGGGCTTTAACAAATTAGAAATTCAAAGCATGAAATCAACTACCAAATACCAATTACTATTGAACATCATGAAAGCTATGATGAATTGTTAACAGATTTTAAAACTCCTAGTAATGAAGAATGGCAACCCCCCAATTCAACAACATTTTTTCCAAAAAAATGCATACTGCACATCAAATAGTGTATTATAACTATCACATTGAAATCTGCTGTCAATTCATTCCAGTAGGAAAAAAAAAAAAAAAAGAGTCAACTCTCCAGAACGTTAATTTTTTTTTTAATATAAAAAACCTCCAAATATAAGAAAGACAATTAATGAAATTAATCATTCATAATGAGAACAATGCATAACCCACATATAAATATAGGGCAGGACAAACATTAAAGGGTTTGAGCTAACCATAACATCACTCTCAAAACAAACTTTGAAATCTTTTGCTAATGTCCATATCATATTAAAACATAAAAAACCTTTAAAACCAAAAACCACTGTCACATTCACTTCACAATAAAAACATTCTAGTTGACCATGAATTAATAATTTATGAAAACAATACATGAGGTAGTATAAGATATAGCCCAATCATGAAACCATAAATCCCAAATAAGCAAAAAAATAAAAATAAAAAAATAAAAAGCCATGAAACTGAAACACATGAAAGCAAAACATATAGGATTGGGAGGCTAAGATCAAAACTGAATACTGCCACCAAGTATATATAATTAACCACAAATCCACATGAGGCTAAAATAATTCAATAATCTACAATAGTAAGTTAATTAGTCAATAACTAAATTAATATACTTGCATTTTTATGTATAATCAACTATAGTAAAAACATTGAAAACACATAATAAATATGGCAAATCAATATCTAAAGTCCTGTTTCTAATTAAATAAATCTGACAATGTTTCTAATTATATATATATATATATATATATACACATATGTACACACACACACCCAAAACACTAAGTCACATAAATCATGCTTTCAGTAGCTAATGTGATATTAGAACTAAAATCAAATGTCATATCAACCATAATTTAACATGAAATAAAAATTGCAAAGTAAAAACAACATTAGAAATTAAGATACCATAAACAAAAATGTAATCAAAAGAAATCATAACACCATCACTTAACTCAGAAGAAGCCCAAGTTTGAAAAACCCCACTGAAGTATTCGATTTGTACCACAATAAGACATAGAAACAATAAATATATAAGTAAGTATATGAAAAATTGACAATCACAATCAAATTCAAAGATCAAATGGAAAGACATGTCAAACTCACTGTCCAAAAGGTTGTTTTTGTACAGAGAAATGCATGCTTTAATTTACTGTGTAGTTTTTTTAGAGAAACAAAAAAGAAAAAGGAAAAAAAAAAAAAAAAAAACAGTTCATGACAATATCCGAGGAACTTAAACAATCATAAATTATGAACATTCTCTATTAACAAAAAAAAAAAGTTTTCTTTGAAAAAATCGCATGCCCAAACATATGCCTAAGTTTTTGATAAATCCAAACATAAACCCAACAACCACAGGAACCAAGCCCAGCAAATAGACATGCTAACTATAAACTATTGGCTCCTTGAGAAATATGCTAGAGTTCCAAAGATTGGTCATTTAGTTGAATCAATGATTCAAATAAAAAAGAAAAAAAAAAACAAAAAAGAGAAGAACAAACAACAATCTATGGAAGAGTATAAAAGAGAAGAAAAGGAATTTGTCCAATACCAGAACAATCTCATAGACAAAACATTCGACTCCATGCTTCATCCGGTTGTGTCAGATTAGCAATTAATACAGCAATCTCTTCAGCAATCTCTCTCTCCAAGTCTCTCTACACAACACATTCATTATAGGAAAAAAATGAAATCAAGAAGTAAACAGTAGTACAAAAATGAGAATAAAAAGAAAATGCACAAAGAAAATGCAAAAAGAAAGTATCAAACCTTGGAGGTGGCAGCAAGCAATCTAACAATTTGTATGACAATCTCTTTCTCATGATTTGGCTGCCTTCAGTTCTTACACATAAATCAAATGCACTCAATTTGCATAGAGTAAGAAAATGTAAATATTAAATTTTTTAAATGGCACAATGGATTCTACATAGCCACCTAGCCTAATCATATCAAAATATGCCCAAAGGATTCAAAAGCCAAGACAAAGTATTCAAATTAAGAACTTTCACCTTTGACCATAACACTATTTGCCTTATAAATAATTTGCAAAGGGTGGACTTGAAACAGCACACATAAATATTTGCACAGTTATGCATTTCCAATTAAAGCAATCCAAATCAAATAGTTTATGCTAGTTCATTTATTCTATTATTCCAATACATGTACAACATGTACTCTTGTAGGCCTTTTGTCAAACACCTAACAGATATAGCCAAGAAATAGAACATGATTGATGGACAGGTGTTGAAATAGAGGAATTACAAAACCTGTAGAATTTGAACGAATAGAGAGAAAAAGGGGTTAGGAATTGAAATCCCTAAATTGATAGAGAAACCTAATTAAAAACGAAATCCTTGAATTGACAGAAAAACCATTATGCGCCTGGGCTATCAAATCCTTATGGAGAGGAGTCAAAATCATGGGCAAACTAATAGCTTGAATTTTACCAGCAGTTCTTTTGATAGATTCAAGTCCTCAAAAGTACTCGCCAATGTACACGGGGTATCATCACAGTAACCTAAATCAAATTAATCCCCTAATATATCAAAACCCCAAATTGAAAACTAAACAAAACATATCTATTAGACTCAACTATACATGTGTGTTTCTGCATTCATGTTCCAAGTAACATAATAATAGGAATTAAAACTATAGAACTCTATCTCTTACCACATTGTATAAGCATCAAAACAAAAATTAATATAAATAATAAGGATTCAAAACCCTAATTAGGATCTAAAACAATAATAAAAAATAGTACTTTATTATATTTTAACCAAAAGTAGCAGCAAAGGTATTGAGTTGATCGAAACCCTAATTAGGATCACGCAAATAAAGAAATTCAAATCTTGGTGATGTGAGAAATTGATGGTACCGCGGTGATGTGAGCGTCTTGGGTTCATCGAGGTACTTGTTGACGGTTTTGGTGTCGTCGATGGTCAAGGCCTCGATGCTAAGTTCGGCGGCGACTTTGTCCTGCTATGAAGTTGACGAAGTAGATGTGTCCTTCATGTTCTCCAAAGGCACGTCATCTTCTTCATCGCCCCAGCATTTAGTCTTCGTCTTTGGAACAGGGATTTCCTGTGGTGGTGGCAGAGGAGTTGCAGCTGTGATGTTTTCCTAAGGCAGCGGCAGTGGTGTCATTCGTGGTATCAGCCATTGTGAGAGAGAGAGAGAGATCGATAAAAATAACCCTAAAGGTTGCTCTAAAAAGAGATATAGATGAAGAGTATATATATTTAATAAAAAGAAAAAAAAATCAAATTTTAAAATTTTAAAAAATATGCTGATGTGGAAAATTGTGGAGCTAGCAGAGCTTCGGTTATATATATATATATATATAGATAATATATATACTATTACATCTCTAGGTTGTTTTTTTGTTATAATAGTAACTTGAATTTATTAAGTCAATATGAGATTGTAGCAATAATTATTATATTATATCGAAATGTGTTGTTGTAATAGGCAACCATTATTATACATTGAGATATATTGTTGCAATAGGTAATCTTTTATTTCACATCGAGCTATATTGTTATAATAAGTTAAATCTTTATTTCATGTCAAATTTTGTTGATGTAATGGAGGTGAGTAATTGAGTAGCAGGAAAATTAGGGAAATTGACGCTATTTTTTTTCATTAATTTCCTCTCTCTCACCCATGTCTATCCATTTTTTTCCTCATCTCAATTTCCTACTTTCTTTCACCACATCTGTCTTCCTATTTTTTCTCATCTTAAATTTAACTCACACCTATGCCTATCTCTCTTTTTTTTTCATCTTAGTTTCCCTCTTTATCTCACTCACCTCTATCTCCTTTTTTTTTTTTTTTTGCTCTTAAAAAAAAAAAAAAAAAAAAAAAAACTCCAATTCTCTCTCTCTCTCTCTCTCTCTCTCTCTCTCTCTCTTTTTTTTTTTTTTTCATCTTAGTTTCCCTCTTTCTCTCATCCACATTTATCTCAATGTTTTTCTCATCTCTCTCTCTCTCTCTCTCTCTCTCACTTTCCCTCTTTCTCTTAAGCATATCTCAAAATTCAAATTTATCTACTAACTACAAGACTTATTTCTCAAATTTCCATCTCACTCTCATATCTACTAACTCTAAATTTTCTCTCTCAAATTTCAGTCTCTCTTAATTCATAGTCTCCTTGGAGAGACTCTTTCTCAGTTTAAAGATTTTCTCTCTAACTTTCAGATAATCTTTTAGTTCTCTTTAAATTTAATTTGATTTTTCTTTGTTTAATTGCATAGTCTTCAAGTAATATTGTTGCGTATTTGTTTTTTTATTTATTTAGAATCAATGATGGTGTATATCTGTGTCATTGTGTTGTATATATGATGTTTTGAACTTTATAATTTTTTTTCTTTTCTTTTCTTTTTTTTTTTTCCAAAATAGGTGGTGAGTCAATGAAATGGTCATGAAGCATGCTTGGATAACACCTTCGGGAAGAAACTTTTCTTTCATGTTGTATTGAATTTTTCATACTTTTTAAAACTATGTGTTTGAATGTAAACTTAACAAGTTAGGTATATATTTGTGTTCTTTGGCATATGTATTAAAATGAAGTATTTTGAATTTTTCATATTTTATGTGTATCTTTAATTTGTTAGTATAGTTCCTAGATATGATTTTTGAATTGCAAAACAGGTTAATGAAAAAAATTATTATTTAAGTAAATGATTTATTTATATTTAAATGTTCTTTGATAAAAAAATCAACCTATTGCAAAGAGATGTTTTCAACCTATTACTTTAGAGTTTATTATAATGGCTTGCATCGACTTTTTTGTCATTGCAATAACACCTATTGCAACGAGATTTTCAAAATAAATCATTGCAATATGTGGAATTTATTGCAACTAAAATCTAGTGTTGTATAAACCGATTGACTCAAAGTTTATTACAACAGCTTGCATCGACTTTTTTACCGTTGCAATAACACCTATTATAATGACATTAGTTGCTATTAAGTCTTTTTTCTTGTAGTGGAGTGGGTGTCCTCAAAATTTATTCCAATACCCACTCAATGCTCTTTTAAGAGCTCCTTTAATCTCTATCCAACATGTTGGAAAGTAGAATTCACTTTTCATGTGATTGAAGACAAAATCAAAATATTGATTTAAAGAGAAAATTATGGGATTGATTGGTAGAGAAAATTGTGGTTTTGTATGTAATGTAATCCCATTATAATAAGGAAGTGTATCGGCCTCTTTCATTCATTCGAAAATGACAAACAAACCCAAGAATAAGAATTAAGAAGAGCTAGCCAACTTTAGTCATACCATTCTAGTTATTAGGAAGGTTTGGTCATGCCATCTTTTGGCTATACCAAATTTTCTCCTGCTCTCTGTAGCACTTGCTCTCCCCAATCCTTTCCCCTTCTCCCTTCTCCAAGTACAACCTGCTCTCCCTAATTCATTATCCTTTTTCCTTTCCATATAGTAATACAGTTTCTCCACTAGTTTCTCTTGCCATCCAACCTGCCCCACTCCATATGGAAGTATTAGAACTTATTAACCATACTAAAAATAGCTCTTGGATAGACGCATGCCTAAAGCTCTCTCCAAACCAACTAGACCCTATCCCATCTTCTCTTTCTCTCATATCGGAAAACTAATTACTCACAAAAATGTTGGAGTCACTAAGATTACAGACGTCATCAACAGAGCTTGGAAACCAAATCTGCAGATTTGAGTGAATCGACATGATAGAGATACGTATAGGTTTCTATTCAGTCATGAAGCTGATATGAATAACGCTATCAGGAGAAGACCTTGGTCAATTAAGGGTGGCCATCTAATTCTAAAGCATTGGAACCCGTCTCTAATATGGCAGGAGATCCCATTCACTACTTCCACGGTTTAGGTACAAGTCTATGGCCTCCCTAAGCTATGGAAGTCTCCTAGTAATCTCAAGAAGATTGGAGAAAAGGTTGGGACTATTGTAGAGCTCGACCTCACAAGTGAAGGTGGCACAGCATGGAGAAAATTCTTGCGCATTCAAATCGAGCTGGATGTCCTAAAACCACTTATGCCTGGGTTTTTTCTCCCTAGAGAGAATCTACCCCATATATGGATCAGTTTTAAACATGAAAAGATTGCCAATATTTGTTATCGTTGCAGTATCATTGGACACAAAGCTAGCAGCTGTCATGGGAATTTATTCCACATCAGGAATCCATTTGGGCTTAACGTTATTGCATCAGGACCATGGTTGAGATCGGACGGTAGTGATATACCATAAGGGCTGTTTTTGAAGCCTGACCTTAGGCAATCTTAGGCCCTGTCGCCGATGCCACTCCTACAAGCTCGATGACTATTAGGGCAGTATCTTCAGATGAGGGTACATTAACAAGTCAAGACAAGAAGCACTCGCCCACACACTTTAGCGAACAAGCTCAAATTTGTGCAAGCACAACAAAGCACTAACTTGCAGTATTAAGCAGTACGAAAGCCGTTAGCATGATCAGCAACCAATAGCTAGCATGCTTACCCACACATGTCAACGACACAATCCTCCCTACCCATTCGAATGGCACTGATCCTAACGGTACACATGAGTTAGCTTCCAAGTCCTTTCCACAAGCAGTAAACTTAGAAACCCAAGATACTCTAATTGAAGATGGAGATAGCCCATCTAATCCTCCAGGATTTGGCCCACCTACCATTAACCATATAATATGCAATTCTATTAGCAGTTAAGCCTCACAATATGTTGAGCCCGACCCAATAATTACAAGCCCACCCACCCATAATATAAACCTTAGTCACTCTCGACCAAACTATCAACTCGAACTAAATAACCCCTCCCCTGTTCTAGCATCTTCTTCACCCTCGGTTTCATCTCCTCACTGTCACGCCAAGGAGGCTCAGTCCAACGCCTCCCTTCCACAAGTCACAACATCAAGCCTTGACATCAAAACTCATGGCAGCAACACTCTATTGTCCAAAAGAAAAGTCACGCCTCAAGAATTGGAAGAATTTTCCAAAAAGGTCAAGTTCATAGTACACGCTCCTGAAGCTGTGTTCTTTGACCCCAGATCAGTGACCTTCATTTCTAAATCAAGAGTAGAGCATTTCATTTTGGAAGAAAGGCAGAATCTCCATGATAATTCCCACCATGATGTGCAAGGTGAGTGTACTAAATCTTCATCCTACAATGAAACCCAAGATAATGGCTCATACTATGTTTTCCCAAATGTTGTTTCATCACTCTCTATTCCTACTTCTATGGCCAAGGAGGTGGGCCTTATCAAGCCCCCAACCTCCCCATGAAAATCCTTGGTTGGAACTGTCGTGGCATCTGCAACACTGCGATTGTTTGAGCTCTTAAGACTCATATAAAAGAGAATAGCCTGGATATTGTTTTTTTGAGTGAAACTAAAGCCTCTTTCAGTAAGATGCAGTTTGTTTTCAATTCAATAAAATTTGCAGATATGTGTATAGTAGAAGCTAAGGGTCTTATAAGTGGTATTTGTATGTTGTGGTGGTCTGGGATCACTATTAAGAAGGTGGAGTTCAATAAAAATCTCATTGTTGTTAAGGTAGTTAATGCTCTGAGCTCATGGCTTCTTATTGGCTTTTATGGCCTCCTTTATCCAACAAAGAAGCAAAAGGCTTGGGAGAACCTTATGGTGCTTCTAGAGTCATGCAATTGCCCATGGGCATGTTTGGACGACTTCATCTTCGCCTTGGACGACAATGAAATCTCAACTAAAGGCAGTAAGGGTGTAGGGGACTCAAAAAATAATTTCCTTAAGGAACTTGTGTTTGAATTCGATGCCATAGACCTGGGATACTCATGCAATGCATATACTTGGGCAAGGGGAAAATAGGGAAGTGCTTCTATCAAAAGACGTCTCGATAGAGCTATTGCTAATATTTCTTGGAGGTTAGCTTATCCCGATGCTACTGTGACCCACCTAGGAGCAATCAATTCAAACTATAAACCGATCCTCCTTGACACAAATCCATCGCAAAGCTTTGCTTATAAGTCTTTCAGGTTTGCAGTGGCTTGGGTAAGGGATAATAGTTGCAATTCAGTTGTCAAAGAGGCGTGGAATGGTCACAAAGGTGGATCGATATTTGAAATTTTACACAAGAAACAAGCAAGGACTAGAAAAGCTCTCGTGAATGGAATAAGCAAGTATTAGGGAATTGCCAAGATAGAATTAATCGACTGATGGAAAAAATTAATGAAGTTCAGAGGAGGCATCCGTCAGAAGAGAATGGAAAGGTAGAAGAAGCACTGTAGATAGAACTTTTTGAGTGGCTTGCAAGAACTGAAATTCTGTGGAAGCAGAAGTCAAGGGAGCTTTGGTTAAAGGAGGGCGATAAGAATACCAAATTCTTTCACCTACTCACCATTATTAGAAGAATGCAAAAAAGTGTCACGACGTTAAAAGCCGAGAATGGTCAGTGGGTGACCGACTTATATCAAATTAGAGAGCTATTCTATCATCACTTCAAGAATTTGTTTATTGATGAGGAAGTCAATTTCCCATAAAACCTTGACAATCTCATGACACGCTGCATTTCTGAGGAAAAAAATCAAGCTCTAAACTCTATCCCCACTCCAAATGAGATAAAGACTACCTTGTTTAGCATGCAGGATTTGAAAGCTCCCAACCCAGACAGATTCTCCACGCTTTTCTATAAGGAGTTTTGGCCTATTGTTGGAGACAGTGTAACGCGTGCAGTAACATTTTTCTTCACCAATGGATGCTTACCCAAGGATGTAAACAACTCACTCATAATTCTGATTCCAAAATCCCTTAACCCAATCTCAGTCAACAACTTCCAGCCCATAAGCCTTTGCAACATTGTGTATAAGATCATATCCAAGTTGATTGTGGCTAAACTAAGGCCATTGCTCCATAAGATTATTCCTCCATGTCAATCAGCATTCATCCCGGGCAAATGGATCGTAGAAAATCAGGCAGTAGTGCTCGAGCTACTCCATAGTTTCAAATCTAGGAAAGTTAAAAATGGGTTCATGGCTCTCAAGTTAGATCTTCAAAAGGCGTATGATAGAATGAATTGGAAGTTTATTCAAGCTGTGCTTTTAAATTTGGGCTTTAGCAGCACTTTTATGGGATGGATCATGGCATGTTTATCTTTGGTCTCTTTTGAAGTTCTGATGAATGGGGGAAAATCAAATCATTTTGTGCCAAAGAGAGTGTTAAGGCAAGGCGACCCCCTTTCTTCATACCTTTTCCTTTTAGGCCATGAAGTACTCTCAAGAATGCTTGTCAGAGAGCTAATGAAGGGCAACATCAATGGAGCTAAAGCGAGTATTAGAAGTCCAACCTTAATTCACATTATGTGCGCCGACTACATTGTCCTTTTCTAAAAAGCAACAAGGCATGATGCTAGATTCCAATCCGTGAATGTGTCTTTGGGACTTCTTTTCTCCTAACCCTAGACATATAAAAGGATTGTTTTAAGGGCCGTCAAAGTGATGCAAGTTGCACAAGCGTTGAGAAATTCTTGTTGATGCAATTTGTGATCAAAGACAAAGTTCATGCCTTAGTTCATATCTTGTGAAGAAGTTGTTGTGTAATGTGCACTGTAGGATTTTGTAACCAAGCATCTTCTTGATCTTTATCGTGTGGATGATTTGAAAAACTTTGCAGCCAACAACTCTCTCTCTAGTTGGTGAATTAAAGTCGTGTACTAGGATCCGCGCAATTGGTTAGTCACGTACTTGGAGCCGTGCATCAAGAGGAGAAACTGTCACTACAGAACAAGTCCAATTGGGTATTAAGGTAAGGGTTCAACTGTAGGTTGGTAAGGTACTCGGATTCTTTGCTTGTAATCGCTTATTGTGATAATAGTGGAGTTTCGGGAATAGTGACCTTAAATCACCCGGTAGGGTTTTTGCCGTCAGGTTTTCCCCATTCGTAAACAAATCACCGTGTCTTTTAATTTTCGTTGCATACTTTAGTTATTGGTGATTTGTTTGTGCTACCACGTGAATTTGCATGTTAACTTGATTAACCAATAACTCGGCTAATTAATCAATTTAATTATTCATAAGGGGTCAACGCGTTTGTGGCTTGTCACAACTCATGAAGCTACCAAGTTTGCACTAAACTCCAATTTAGAGTATCGCTTTAATAAATGAAATCTCTCTCTCCCCCCCCCCCCCTCTCCTTAGAGGCCATTTGTAAGGATGATTCCTTAGTTTGTATTCTTATTTCTCTCTAATAGAAGTGTTGTTTACACGAAAAAAAAAAAAGGAAGTGTATCGTCAAATAAGAAGTATGAAAATGTAGGCCTTTAGGGTGCGTCCGTTTGGAGAGAAAATAGAGAGGATGGAAAACTAAGGGAGGAAAATAGGCATTTTCCACTGTTCGTTTGGAGAGAAAAGTAAGGGAGGATGGAAAACTGGGAGGAAAATTTTCCTCCCACAAAAATTTTCCTCCCAAATTGGGAGGAAAATGAAGGAGAGAAAACATGGGATGGGGGGCATTTACTAAAATGCCCCCATCCCACCTTCAGTAACATTGAACCATTTTTTTTTTCAAACGTTACTGGGAAGGTTCAGCCCCAGTAGCGTTGAACCTCCTCATTTTTTTTTTTTCAAACGTTACTTAAGTAACGTTGAACCTTCCTACTTACTTAAGTAACGTTGAACCTTCCTACTTCTTTTTTTTTTTTTTTTTTTTTTTTCATTTCAACATTCACGTTGAAACTTTTTTTTTTTTTTTCAATGTTCAATAATGTTGAATTTTTTGTTTTTGTTTTTGTTTTTTTTTTTTTCATTTCAATGTTACTATTAACAAGGGTATAATAGTCAATTTATACCCTCCCACTTTTCCACCCTCTCACTTTTCCACTTTTCCAGCCGGACACATAAGAGGGAAAACTAAATATTTTCCATCCTCTCACTTTTCTCTCCTCCCACAATTTTCCATCCTTCTATTTTTCCACTCCTCCAACCGAACAAACCCTTAAACTTTTATAGCATGAATGTAAAGCTCCAAGACCAAACCGCATAAACTCTTAGGGTATGTTTGGTAACAATTTTTCTTCTTATTTTCTATTTTCAAAAACAATTTTCTATTTTTGAGAATAAAAAACTTGTTTGACAACCAAAAATAGATAGAAAACAAAAACTGTTTTCAAAACTCAATTTGTGAAAAAAATTAAAAATGGGCAAAATGTTGTTTTTTCATTTTCTAGCTTTCAAAACCAATGAAACATGAGTATAATCTCATGAATTCATTTCATTTAATGAGTTAGCGTTAGAATTCAAATTCTAGTAACAACATATTTTAGTATCTTTTTTTATTTTTTTCTTCAAATTTTTTTAATTTTTTTTTAATTTCAGCTAACTAAACATGTTTTTTATTTCAAAAATACAAAAAAAAAAATTATTATTTTCCTATTTTTTTAAAATTAAAAAAAAAAAAAACTATTACCAAACATAATCTTATATTTTCTCTCTTTTCTCTTTTCTTTTATCGCCCTCAGGTCACAAATTTCTTTTCAGAGCTTTAGCTTCCTATTTAGTTGGCGATAGCGATACAGCAATTCTTTATACTTAGTCAAGTACAATATACTATTTATAAAAGTTGGGGCATGCCTAGTTGGCTATTGTGGTCCTAAACTACATCAATGTCTTCACATTTAGCTAAAACTTTTATAAGATGTTGTACCTGATGGATGAAGGTAGTATAAGTTATTTCCACATTTTACTCTTCATAAATTATATAACTTAAAATTGTTTCGTCACTTTTCAATAAAAAAAAAAAAAAAGACTTGTAATGATTTTCTTTTTCCTTTTTGGCTAAAAAACCAAAGCTTCATTAAAAAGATGCATTGAAACATATACAAAATCTTTACCTCCAAGCATCTCATACATTGGGAGAGGTGGAAATATATTGTTAGGACAAACCATACTATTAACATCATAAGAACACTAAGCAATATTATGGGCCACAGAGTTAAAATTAATTATTGTTGGTGAGGAGTAGCGCTAATGGTATGGACTCTTCACTTCAGAGCATTAGTATTGGTGGTAAAAAATCATATTTTCATTTTTAGCACCACCAATACTAAAAAGCATGCTGCAATGGTGGAGGAAAAGTCAAAAAATTTGACTGTGTTGAGCTTATAGTGCACAGCCATCTTAGATGGTAAAAAAAAATTATTAAAAGTTATATTATTCTATTGTGTTTGTGAGGGTAGTTGTTGTTTATTGTAGTAGATATATTATTTTATTATGTTGAATGCTAAAATAAAATCATTAATGTTGGGTGTTTTGTAAAATGAAGTGGTAAAATATATAAAATAGCTTTTTGTGGTGTCAAATTGCTAAATTTTTTGTTGGCACCACCAATGCTGATGGTCTCAGAGAACTTGATCTGCATAATTGGGGTGTTCAAGGACTCTCCTCTCCACATTATTGATGGCCTGAGTGAATATTAATTTGTTTAGTTCTATCGTGATAAACACCTTATTCCTCGAGTGTTATATGGTCTCACTTGTGACTATCATCTGAGTATTGACTTGAAGTAACTCCTCCCTATAGATCTGAGAAAGGCGTAAGGAAATGGATTCACAAATTTCATTTTGATTCTCCATTATTTTTTTTTTTAATTTCATTTTCATTTTGACCCTATCATTTATTTTTGTTAATAATCTAACTGCCATAATATGTTTTTCTCCCTACAACAATGAAATTCCTGCATCTCATAATATTTTAGAGTTAGTATTTCATAAAATAATTAAATATGAAGGACACTTAACAATCAAATTATTAACAAAAATGGATGGCATGAATAATATGAAAACAAAATCAAACAAGAAGGATTAAAATGAAAATTTTGAAATTTAAAGGACCAAAATAAAAACAACCTCAAATTTAAAGGGTTAGAAATGTAATTTAGTCTTAAATATATGAGACAGAAGATCACAAAGATATGTTGTAAATGTTTGAATAATCAAATAATGAGTTGTAACTTGGACAAGAATGTCTCAAAATGGTTTAAAGAAAAACAGGGATATGAAGTTCTAGATTTAAAGCCCTTATACTTGTGTAACTAGTCAATTTTTTAAATAAATAAATAAATAATCTTAGGAAAAAAAAAAAGTAGGGATTAGTTTCCTTAGTGGCCTGCACGATTCAAATATGCTACCTACTCATGCTTAACCTGACTCCCATTTTAATGGTTCTTGGTCGGTAGAAAAAATCACTAGCTGACTCTAGGAAAATCTTTTACCTTGGTACATACTACTACAATTCTATTCATTTTCAATGCATACAATCAATTAGGAACTAGAAGTGATACTTTAAAGTTGAATTTTGATCCCATGGAATCATGTTTTGTAAGATTCTATATCCAAACTTTAGATTTTTTTTTTTTTTTTCTACTATAGGAGAATTGTATTCCCGTTTCCCCACCATCATCATTTCCAATTTTTTCTTGTTGTCATCTCAGGTGGCTAGTCCCTGTCTAAAATTTCCTTTTCCCACTCAACAGCCTACTATGACCTTTTTGTGTTTCTATTGGCTTTGGTTGTTGAGTGTTCCTCTTTCTGTCCCTTCAACAAATTCACAATTGGTTGGCTAGTCAAATTATTCCTCAATGAATTCTATGAATGGAGGGGTCTTTAAGTTTGGAATCATAGTATTTTAGTGTTTAATAAAAGGCTAATTGCTGAGCAGTGGTTAATCACTGAGATCTTGGCATATGAATGGGAAAAGAAAAGAGTGTGGCCTTTTACTTTACTGGGGAACCTTCCACTATAATCGGAAATGCTCAAAATTTTCCTTTGAATTCAATCCATCATAATAATTGTGCAATTGTTAAAGCCAATTTAATCTATATCTATCAGATAGATTACTTGTAAAAAATAAATGACAATAGTGGTTTTTGTTGATATTGTTGCTATTATTAGCACTATACGGGTGGGTTTGGTTCGCTGCAATGTGTCATTGATGTGATACACATTATGATTATGTGACATTAATATTTTTAGTTTATTTTATTTTTTCTAACAATACCATAATCTAAAATTACAAAACATATCACATCATTTTAATCTTATCACCTTCTTAAACAATTTAATGTTGTGTTTTTGTATTGAGATTATATTAATATAAGATTATAATAATGTAATATTACGGTGTAATGTAATATTACAATATAATATAACATCACACCATGTGAACCAAATGTCCCTAAATGAGAATATCCTAGCCCACTCAAAATTGCTAGGCAGTAGGATTTTTGTTCAACTTAATTGGTGCAATGCAAAATAAAAAGTTTGAAAAATGTTAGTTTAACTCTATAATTTTTGAATTTTATCCCCCCTATTTCACATTATTACAGCATTTCCATTAAGTGTGTTAAATGTCAAATATTTGGCATTTGACACATCAAACTCTAAAAAACCATTTTCAAGTGTTTTATATGTCATAATATTTGGCATAGATGAATAATGCAATCTTAAATTTGAGACAGCACTGTTCACAAATTGTAAAACTTATATTATTTTTTATTAAGGTGGGGTTCGCTTTCTTTTAAAGAAAGAATAAAAATCAAATGAAGTTTTAAAAAAAATGAATAAAAATATTAAAGAAAAAATATTTAAATGAAATTGTAAAAAAAAAAAAAAAAAGAATATTTGATATTTGGTATATTGTAAAATGAGGTGTTAAAATTGTATAAGTAATATTTTGAAATTGTAAATGTTAAAATTTTTACAATTGTTGATGAGAATGCTTTTAGTACCATTTCTTCCCTTATTATTTTTGTCCTGTGGAGAACCATTTTTACAATTTTTTCTGGATCAGTAATGGGTTCATGAATTCCATTTACAAGTAAATGGAGCTAAGAAAATTTTTGGACACAATTTTTGTGTCATTATTCTTGCCACGATCTTGACATGTGTGAGTTGCGGTTATGTATAGTGAAAAAAAGTGGCGTGTCCAACACGCGTTATCAAGTTGTGAAAAATGTGTAGTTGAGTCAGCACTCAGCAGAACGTTGGCCTATGTAAAAATATGAGAAGCCAATCCCTTTTGCTTGCAAGTGGTTGTATATTTAAGAACTTAAAATTTAGGTATAATATTTAGGTATTGTTTCTTAAGTTTTTTTTTATAAATTTTATTATACAATTTTTTTTTCGTGAGATAGAAGTGTATTTTTTAATTAAGTAATTATATTGCTGAATTTTTAAAAGAAAATATAAGGACACAGGATATAAGATACTGTACCTAAATTTTGTTATATTTTTTAAATTTTTTTTTCAATTTTTGGGCCGAAAGAGTCTCTTTAGTACCGTGGTTACTAGGCCCATTTCAAAAAAAGGTTCTCCAAAAATCCAATGTTAGTTTCCAATTATTTATGGATTTTAATATTTTATCCCTCCGTATTGTGAACTCTAATCTAAGGCCCAAAATAAGTAGTGGATCTGTAAGCTAAGAAAAGCAACTCCTAGGCCCAAAATAAGTTTTAGAGTTTCTCTTACCCTGTGTTCCGAGAGAGACGAGGATTTCAGCATGTTTTGGCCACTTTTCCTTATGCTCTCTCTCAAAATCTAACAGAACCTCAAATCCTATCATACTATTATGCAAATCACATATGGAAAATAACAAACACACACACAACAAAATAAATTTTACAATTTTTTTTTTTTATAGACGTAGTTGAGGTACCATATTGTGATTAATGTAATATCATTTTTAGTGAAAATCACTACCAACATTGTTTTTGTTATACAGAAATTATCATTTATCACTTTAATAATTATGAAAAAATTGTGAAATTATTGTGACTACACTTATTATATGGCAACAGCAACAAATGGCAAATGCATTATTAGGTAGCAACCACTAGGCATTGGCAGTTTGGATGCGTCCGAAGCATATTCTCCCAGAGGTTTCTTTGTTCTGCTTACACAGCCAAGGGATATACCTTAGAATAATTATGTGTTTGAAATGATTTTCAATGACATAACTCATAAAGCCCCTCTTTTATTGTTGGAAGTGAAGTGGTTTCTAAGCAAAGCTTTCCTCGCAGGCATGTCCCGCAGTACTGCTCATCAATTCCATCAGAAACCAAGCCGGGTGATTCGACTATAACTTCTTTGGTATTTGCATCATTCAAATTTCAATCAAATATGTTAAGCCATGTTGATGCTTATAAATCTTGGGTAAATTCTTGTCCAAAGTGTAACTTTTTTGTCTGCTTGTTTGTAACAGAGGTAATTTTCTTGTTAACCAATGGTTTTTGAATACTTGTTTTTGTTATGATCATTATCAGTTGCATTGCCTGGTTTCCTTCTTGTTGCTCTTACATTCATAGCCAATTTCACAATGAAGTGATTCACAGCTAGCTATTGATAGCTTGTTATTTGGTCTCTAATCTTCCTTCTATTGTAATTCCTGTATGGTAACATATTTTGTGACGTACGTTTATCCTTTTTTTGCTGCAAAGTGTGTATGAACTAGCACCTGTGATAGCTAAGAAGCATTCCATTCAATCATTTTATTTGAGTATTTGCATACAGTGATGTGTCAACTTTTTTTTTTTTGAGCGAAGAAACAGTAGAAAACTTTTATTAAACAGAATGGTACACGTAAGGCTATCAACAATTGAAACTAGCACAAGAGGGGCAACACCAACAGAAATGAAAACAATAATTACGAAATTTATTTATTATGTGGTTGATGTGACATCAATTACTATGTCATTATGAAAAAATTATTAGGCACTTTTGGAATACCATAAATGCGTAGTCCCTTTCACATGAATGGTGGGTCTCATCGTAAATTTAATTAGTGTGACCTACCATTCATGTGAGAAAAAGGAGTATGCATTTATGATACTCTGGAAGTATACAATAATTTCCTATTATTGTTTAGATTTTTTTTTTTGTAATGAAATTAATATTATCTTTAACATTTTCCCTAATCCCAATTCTCAAATGATATGATTCAAATTATCTACTTCTCCTTCTTCATCCTCCAATAACAACATGACCCTGAAGAATCATTGTTGTGTTTGGACTTTGGAACGTACCTCCCTTAACAAATTTTCCTTTTGAACTTGTAGTTTCTCTGGTATAGTTTTCTATATCCTATGGCTACCTGGGCTACCATTCCAATTCCTATAGGCTATTAGAGTCATTTACTTTTCCTCTTCTTGTCATTGCTAACAATGTAGTTTAGGGCTATCTGAATACCCAGATTTCATCAAAAAGAGCTCTTTGGTTATTAGTTACTAAATATGCTTTAATTATTGATTTTTTTTTTTTTTTAACTTGGTTATGTTACTTAGCTTTAATCTTTGTATAAAACACAGACAGAATCCTACACGTTCACAAGCGACAATAGCAACAAAGTTTGTACCCTGATTTCAAAACTCCTAGTTTGTTATTTTGCATATGATCCAATTGTTCAGCATTTTAAGTTTCGGGGTTCTGATTTTGATTCCTTTATTGTCTAGCTCTCCTTGATTTTGACAACAACATATTAAAATACCTTGTTAGTTTGTAATCAGAATCTCTTGAAGCCTCGGAGGACAATTTTATTCTTCAACAGTTAATAGCAGCCTAGGGAAATATACTAATAGAATTTTACTACTAGTTTGCTCTCATAAAATAAATCCTGATGTGGCTGATTTGGATGTGTACTTGGGTTTTTCACATGCAAATGGCAGGGGAGTTCAAAATAAAAATCTTTCAATTTCTTCCTAGGATCTGTTTGGATACAGCTGAAATTGAAAATTGAAAATTGAAAAATACTATAAAATTTTTTTTTTAATGTGTAAAAAATACTGTTCACGCCTAAAATTACTATTTATTTGCCTAAAATCACTGTTCACGGCCAATAAACAGTACACAGTGCGCGTCCAGGAAAAAAAGAAAAAAGAAAAAAGAGCTTGAAACGCAGATGTGGGTAGAATAATTTCTACCCAAACGTACACTCATTGTAACATTGGATGCCTAATCACATAATTTTGTTTTTGCTTCACCTTTCCCATTTACATTTTTCTAGCACTTCATTTCTTTTTTTTTCTTTTTTTTTTTTTTTTTTTTTTTTTTTTTTTTTGGGTGAGCTAGATTGGTGTCCACCAAATTTAAAGGTTGTCAATTACTTTCAAGTTTCTCTTTTTGGTGAATTTCTCTTGTCCATACACATATAATGAAAGGGTTCTATTCTATATATTTAAAGCAAAAGAAAAAGATTAGGGATGACAACACCCAATTATAGGAAGATATCGGACTTGTCCTAAATAGAGCGAATTTTAGTTGTCTCAATAGGATAGTAAGAGGAGAAGAAGTGAATTTTTTTTTCCAAAATCAAATCTTGTGGGTTAGGAATGGATTGACCCGATCCAACTTGTAAAACTTATTACGAAAATATAATAACTTATAATACCATTTATTTCAAGAATTTTACATATAAGTTTTCTATCTGCTTTTTGATGCCTTGAGTCACAACAAGGACCTTTGTTTTAATAAAGGCAAAATATAACATATACATTATTATGAAATGTAAAATGTGGGAGAGGTTTGTAGGCCAACTATAATTGGACCTTGGGCCCAAAAGAGTAGCATGTGTCAACCTCTTTGTGTAATCATTCTAATTTCTAATGCGTACCTGCACCGTCGTTGTTAAAGCTCCATAGTTGCGCCACGTGTAGTTAACTACCCTCTGTTACTGGAATTAGTTGACGGCGCAGATTGCATCAGCGTATAAAATAAACGGCTATCTCTCTCCCACTTGAGTCTCGTAAACGCCGTCAAATCCAATACCAGTTTGGCCTCGAGCCATGCAAAAAAAAAAAAAAAAATTATGAGCCCTCTAACGTAACAGCCTCCCTTGTCATAGATATACCACTTCTTGCTGAATTCTCATTCATTTTTATTTACTTTGTTTATTTATTTAAATTCTATGGATGCGTGCTCCATATATTTCATTGAAAATAGTATGAGGATCTTTACTAAAATTGAGGAACATGTATAGCACAAATTTTGGTCTTATCTAACGTTGGGTTGATTTTATTGTCCAATTGTTTTTTTCAACGTTTATAACAGTATAAGCCAATTCAAAAAAAAAAAAAAAAAACAATTTTTGACTTAGCGAAATCATGATAATCATCTATTTAAAAGAGGAGATTCTAAAAGGATTAATTTTTTTTCTTCTTTATAGATGACGGGGATGAGGGGTGGCATTTCAATCTAGACATTATCATTGGATTATTACTTATTATTTGAACCCTTAAAAGATTAAAGGCTAAACCCTCTATATTCTAGAAAAAAAAAATTGTGCCTCATTAAATGGTAATTTTTAGTTTTATAATTATAAAATGCAAATTTTTATGACTATGATAAATATGGTTTCTTTTTATATTTTTAAATGTTTTTGTTATCAATAGCATGTTAATTGTCTAGTTTAAAGCAACCCATGCCTCATTAACTGCTGTTTTTAAAATAATTATTGAATGCTAATACTATAGCCGATGAATACTGTTTTCTTTAAGTGTTTCATTATTTTTTTTACACAAGATAAAATTTTTTAATCTAGCATAAATTTAAGTGTGTATATATATATATATATATATATATATATGAACTTCCTTCTTAGAGACTTGAATTTTGGTTCTTGCACCTTACACCCAACACCCCAAAATCACTTATATTTATAGTGTGAATATCGTACCAATGGTGCGCAATGGTTAAGTATTTTATCATTAATGATAAGCAAATTGTCTAGATTAAAAGAACCTCATGTGTCATTGAATGTTGTTTTTAATTTTATGACTTCTTTTCTGTATAGATAAAAATTGCTAAAATTAGAATTTCTATTATAGCACATTGACAATTTTAATTTTAACATAGTTTGTATTAAATTTTCTTTTTCATAAAGTAAATCCATTCAACATGACATATACATTATCTCAATGATAAGACTTTTTTGCAAAAAGCCTCAAAATTAAAAAATTACTCCTTTTTTTTATTAGGAAAACCAATATTCAAATCATCTATTCTTAACTATAGAAAAGAAAGAAATTACGATACTCTTGCGAACTAAGCAATCTAGCATAGTGGTCTTCTTAATAGAATAATATTTGTGACTTAGCTGAGCAATATTAATTAGCCTAAGGAATGACTTAGAACATAATTAATTCCATATAAATATAGTATCAAATTAAAAATACTTATCATCATCATTATATATGATATAAAATGCATACCAAAATCTCTCATTAAAAATACTATTCACAAGAATCACTACCACGTGTAGTGGTGACAATAGAGTATGCAAATAACAGTCACAATAAATTCTCTCCCCCCCTCCTCACTACTCTGTATTACTCTCTAATTCTGCGTCCGCCTGCACCCTTTTCTCCTCGATTACCGTTACACCCCGAAATCCGAACCTCTCGTTCGTCTCCGAACCTGTAGGCTCTGCCACCCTGAGCCCATATAAACAGCCCAGCCCAAAATTTCACTTCTCTCGCTCTCTCTCTCTCTCTCTGTTTCTGTTCTCTCTCTGTGAAAAACTGAAACTTATTAGACTGTGAAGCTTTGGACGTTTCGTCCATTTTTTCCATTTCTCTCTGAAACGCGAGCTATCTCTCGGGTGTGGCGGAGATCCATGGCGGGCCATGATCGCCAGCCGGAGTCGCTGATGGACAAGATCGTTGAAAAGATCCACGACCACCACGACTCGTCGTCGTCGTCCGATTCCGACTCCGACGACAAGTTGAATCCCTTCGGCTCTGCCAAAGCCAAGATTTACAGGCTCTTCGGCAGAGAAAAGCCCGTCCACAAAGTCCTCGGCGGTGGAAAAGGTAATCTCTCTCTCTCTCTCTCTCATTCTCTCATTATTGTATGATCTGTTTGTTTGATGAGAAAATGTAGGAAATTTTACGTTTTTGTTTTTGGCTAACCTTTTTTTTTTTAATTTTTATCTAGCTCAAGAAATCGGTTCTTAGTTATTTGAAAATTTTCTATTGCCTGGTTCTGTTTTTTCTTGGCGATCAAACAGAGAGCCATAGATCTGTGTTGTGTTTGATTGATGTGAGGAAACGTGGCCAAAAAAGAAGAGGAACTTAAAAAAGTTTGCGTTTTTAGATTGTGATTGAATGCGATTCAGGTTAATACTTGGTTTTGAGAATATGTTTTTAATATGAGGACTTTGAATTCTAGTTTTGTTTAGCTTGTAATCATTACGTATGGACTTAATAAGCCAATCCTGATAATATGAAAGTTTTTATTTTTATTTTTTTTATTTTTGATTTATTTATTGTTATTGCTTTGCTGCTTAGTTATTTTTGCAATCTCAATCTCATGCATTTTTGTTTTGGCTATTGGAAAATAAAACAATTGGTGTGCATAGCCATAGGAGTGAATTACCAATGTTTCTGTGATATTCTCCTACCTATGATATATCCTCTCCAACAAAGTTTTCCTCCAAATCGGTCTGGAGGAATCTCCTTCAATCTATTACGTGACGACTCATAAACCCATCCACTTGTATTTTTTAAACGAGTCACAAGGCTCATGAAAAGTTGTATCATTCAAATTTCGCCAAACCTGTTTCTACGTTATTACTCGAATTTTATGTTGTTTTGATTATGTAGAAAAAAAAAAGAAATGAACCTTTAATTAAACGGGTCCTAGATTCGTGACATTGTTGATGTTTTTATTATGTCTTAGTTGGTTGAGATGGGAAAGAAGGGATCAAACTTTTAGTACATGTGAAAGCCTAGCCCCTAGAAGTGTTTTATATAATTTTTTGGATGTCTAATGTTGAGTTCATCATTTAGGGGTTATGGCGAGGAAAAGTAGTTTTTCTCCCCTGCCAGCATGTCAGATTCCAGTGACCAGGAAATTGAGGGAGTACTTGGTACACCCACTCAAACAAACATTTTCAGTTTTTAAACAACGTTACATGCATTTTCATATAGTTTTTCACTTACACATATTTTCACACATATTTTCAAACAACACAACACATGTACCAAACACCCCCTGATTTTTTAAAGCTTTCAATTTGGAAATGTTTCCGAGGAAGAGAAAATAAAATTTAAAGGATCCTTTTTTTCCCCACAGAAAGTCATATCGTTGTTTTTTTTTTTTTTTTTTTTTTTTATGTGTTAATCACTTAACTATGCCTTTAAAAAAGTTCATGGCAAAATGACTGCCCTCAATTTCTGGTCCTCCTTATGTGCTTATTATCATTTTCTTATGCCATTTATTTTTTTGGTTGCAGCTGCTGATGTCTTCTTGTGGAGGAACAAGAAGATCTCTGCTAGTGTACTTGGTGGTGCCACTGCCTTGTGGGTTTTCTTTGAGTTGATTGAATACCACTTAGTCACTCTGGTCTGCCATATCCTAATACTCTCTCTGGCTTTCCTTTTCCTGTGGTCCAATGTATCCACATTTATTAATAAGTAAGCCGATGGATACTTCTTTTCTCTATGCCTGTGTGAGGTAATTTTATGTGGCTTTTAATCAGTTTGTTCATTGACCAGGTCTCCACCTCACATCCCACAAGTTGGACTTCCTGAAAATCTTGTCCTTGAGGTTGTCTCTGCAGTGAGAATTGAACTCAATAATGCACTGGCCGTATTACGGGATGTTGCATCTGGGAGAGATTTGAAGAGTTTTCTTAGTGTACATTGACTTTTCCCCTACTTGCTTGTTATTGAGTGTCATTTTCTGATGTTCCTATTATTGCCAGAATCATTTGCCACTGGCTCTGCATTTTAAGCATATCAATTTACACTTGCATGTGAGAAATCTGAATGAACAAAACATGCATGCCAAAAAGAACGGATTATTTCTACCTAGCAGTTCATTGCTCATAGATCACAATTCTGCTGTTACATCTTACCTTGTATGAATGCTTGGATAATGTCACTAACATGATTCTTTGCTGATCTGGATATCAGGCTATTGCTGGCTTGTGGGTTCTTTCAATAGTTGGGAATTGGTGCAACTTCCTGACCTTGTTCTACATAGGTAAGGAATTCTATTCTCTGTCCCATACTTGGTTAAAGTATTTGGTCAATGAGTAATTTAATAAATTTGTGTGGCAATTTGAAATTTGTGAAACAGTCTTTGTCTTGCTGCACACAATACCTGTGCTTTATGAGAAATATGACGACCAGATCGATTCCTTTGCTGAGAAGGCAATGGTTGAAATCAAGAAGCAGTATGCAGTGTTTGATGCGAAGGTTTTGAGCAAAATCCCCAAAGGACCATTAAAAGAAAAGAAGAAGGATTAAAGATATATTGATACTACTTACTAGGTCCAAGTTGAATATCACTGTGTTTTTTCAAGTTGTTCTGACTCTTATCCACTAGAATGTGTTTGTATTCTATTGTTCTGCTGAACACAGCAACAGTATAGATGAATGTCGTATTCCCTAAGATAGTCTCGAGCTTTAGATCTTACTTGTTGGACCTCCAGGGGGCTGATGACTAAGCTGGAGAATGATATTACAGTGAATGGTAAATAATGTTGTCGAGATCAAATAAATAGTATTAAACGTACCTTAAAGATAGAAAAGAGTAATATCAAACTGTTTTTGTCAATTTTAATGATGTAATTGTCCTAAAATTATGAAACAGAGAAAGAATATTAGCAGTATGGAAAATCTAATACTTTTTCCATTAGAGACTTAAGCTAAATATTTAGTACTCGAGGAGTATCGTGACAAAATACTCTTCTCTAATAATAGTGGTTTTGAGAGTATCATGTATTACTTTGAAAAGAAAACAATTTAGCTTCGGAAAAAAACCACCACAAGAAAACATGTATTCCTTTTATTTTTCTTCTGAAATACAAAAAATATTTTGGTAAAAATATGATTTGAATCCTAAATTATGCATTAAAATTCAATTTTTGTACTCAAATTAGTACTATTATAATTTACCTCCTACATTTTTTTTTGTTGTTGATAATTTAGTAGTACAATAGGGGAGAGTAGTTTGTACTCTAGTTTTATTAATTTGGTTGATAATTTAGTAGCACAATAGGGGAGAGTAGTTTGTACTCTAGTTTTATTAATTTGGTTGATAATTTAGTAGCACAATAGGGGAGAGTAGTTTGTACTCTAGTTTTCTTAATAAATGAGATTAAATTAAAGTTAAAAAATTCCTCACCTTGTATAAGATATTATTATTTTTAATATTTATTTATAAATACTATTTTAAATTACATGGCGGTCTACAAAAACAAATTGATATTCAGAAAAAAAAATATGAAATGTATGAAATTAATGAAATTTGTAGCAGATATTTCGGCCATGATGAGGGCATGAAGAAACCCAATTTAAAGGCAGAACTCCTCTGGGTCTGGCAGCACCCTTGTGGATTACCGTTAGACTGGATAAATTATCATAATTGAAAACTAAATTATAGTTTTAGCCCTTAAAATTTGAGTTTACTTTTATTTTGATCCTTCATGTTTGAACCTTTTTTTTTTTGGGAGAAAGAAACTGAAGAAGCTTTATTAAACTTGAATTGCCAAATTGGTTACATCATGTTGTGCTACTGAAAGTAAAGGATGAGGAACTTCCTCCATCCATGCTACGTAATCTGAAACATGGATCGAATATCTAGCTGGACTGTGTGCTAGTTTATTGCCATCTCTTCTACAATGAGAGTATAGCAATTTTGTATATAAGCCTGAAAACATAATGGCATCATGTATAAGAGGCTCCACTGATGCTATGGTTTCTCCTCCTGCCTTTAAAGAGTTCATAATCAACTCCGAATCTCCTTCAAGAACAGTGTCAGTCAGGCCAAATTCCAGAGCTCTTGTTGCTGCAATTGCCTCAATCTCTGCTGGTTGAAGTGCTTGGGGTAGACTCTGAGCTAGGGACGTTAGGATGGCTCCTGTGTGGTCACGGACAACAACGCCAATACCACTTCTGTTCTCATCCCTGAAGATTGCTCTATCAAAGTTTATTTTGACTAAGCTTGCGTCTGGTGGCTTCCATCTTACTTTGGGCTTCGGTGCTGCTGGAAGAATAGGAGGGAGCACAGCACAAAATTCTGCCAACTTCTCTTTTGCCTGCAATGTGAGCTGGTCTGAGGTGCAGCAGCGTCTACGATTTCGTACTTGATTTCACTGGTGCCAAATTCCCCATGTAATCATCGCAACAAGCTCCCTCTTTTCGTGATTTTTGAGTATCCATGACAACAGCTCCTTAAAGTTTGTCACTCCTGAGATTTGTTGAGAACTCCAAATCGTTTGTGACCATACTGAGTTGAGCTTGCTGCAAGACCACAACACATGTAAAGCTGTTTCCTCCTCATTGCAGCACCGTTCACACTCCGAATTTTCCATGTGTCTTCTCTTCAGGTTGGCTTTTGTGGGAATAGCATTATGACAAGCACGCCACAAGAAGTTTTTGATTTTATTTAGTACTCGTAAATCCCAAATGCTTCGCCAAAATTCCTTATCTCCATTGTGTTCTACCTCAGGCCCTTCCTCTTCTTCCTCCATCTTCAAAAACTGGTACCCCGATTTGCACGAATATTTTCCACTGTGTGTCCACGGCCAGAATAGCTTGTCATTCCAAGTCCGACTGCCCTCATTAATCAATACCTCCACTTTTGTCTCCTCTCAACCCTCTATCATTGGTGATTGGACATGAGTAGGGTATTTGAGTGGCAATCAAGTGTGTTGCCAAATCTGGACTGTCTTCCCATTACCTATTCTCCAACAAGCTCCATGTTTGATCACGTCACGACCATGTAAAATGCTTTTCCAAGCATATGAACCACGGCTAGATTCAACTGCTTCCATTATTGTGCAATTTGGGAAAAACTGGGGTTTGAAGGTCTTGTAGAATAAAGAGCCTTGATCCTGCAATAAGCGCCATGCTTGCTTGGCCAAGAGAGAATCATTGTGTAAGACTAAATCACTGAAGTCCATACCATCCTCACTTTTGGACTTTGTCATTTCACTCCATTTTAACCAATGAATTTTTCTTTTTTCTCCTGTTTGTTCCCACCAAAACTTCCTTATCATCACCTCAATTTCGTTGCATAAACCTATTGGTGATTTGAAGCCACCCATTGCATAAGTTAGGATAGCTTGTATAACCACCTTGATGAGAACCCCTCTTCCAGCTTGGAAGAGAAGTTTTCCTTCCCATCCTTGCACTTTCCTCCACACTCTCTCTTTGATATTGTTGAAACTTGCTCTTTTCCCTTTTCTCGTCAAAGAGGGCAGCCCCAAGTATTTTTCATAGTGTCGGATTTCATGAACTCCAAGAATCCCTTTAATGATCTGTTTGTTAGCTTCAGTTATTGATTTGCTGAAGAACAAAGCTGTTTTGTTCTATTTATTTTTTGGCCTGAAACAACTTCATACACTGATAGCAAGTCCATCACCTTGCTACATTTGACAGAGTTGGCTCTACAAAACAAAAGGCTATCATTTGCAAAAAATAAATGGCTTAGTTTAGGTCCTTATTTGCACAACCGGAACCCATTGATGTCTCCATTGCTAGCTGCCTTTTTAATAAGACCATGTAGGCCTTCAATACACATGAGGAAAAGGAACGGTGATAAGGGATCTCTTTGTCTAAGACCCCTTGAGGGATGAATCAAGCCCTTCAATTCACCATTCACTAGTATAGAGTAGGTGACTGTTTTTACACACACCATGATAAGGCTTATCCATTGTGCACAAAACCCCATTTTTCTCATCACATTTTCCAAAAACACCCATTCGACCCTGTCGTGTGCTGTACTTATATCTAGCTTCAAAGCCATAAACCCATTTGAGCCAGAATTGTAGTGTTTCATGCAATGCAAAGTCTCAAAGGCAATGAGGATATTATAAGTAATGAGGCGCCGTTGGCAAAAGCTGATTGGTGTTCAGTTATTACATGATTGAGGAGTTTTTTTTTAATTTATTAGCAAGGATTTTTGAGAAAATTTTATAAAGGACATTGCATAAACTTATAGAGTGGAAATCTGACACACAACTTGGGTTTTTCTTCTTTGGAATAAAGGTGATAAATGTATGATTTACTGGGTGTGGGAGAGTATCTGAATTTAGCCATGATAACACCGAGTGTGTAACACTCCCTTCAACCATGGGCCAGAAATGCTAGAAAAACAAGAGTGGCACTCCGTCAGGACCAGGAGCCATCTGCTTCAAAGCTTGTAAAATTTCAATATGTGTATAAAACACCTATGAACGTTTAGACCCCCAACTTACAAATTACAAATTCAAGCTTAATATAAAACAAAGTATGTGTGGAACATGAACATAAACTTATAACAGAATTGATAAACAATCTAAACCAAATAAAATCACATCCACAGCAGAAATTAAATGGAAAAGATTATGGGAAGAGAGATGCAAACACAAGGACAACATAACGAGGTGTTATCGAAGAGGAAATCGAAACCCTCGGTGTAAAACCTCTCCGCCGCCTTCCAAGCTGTCAATAATCTATTAAAGAATGTAGTTGGGATACATGAACAGCAGAAGACCCTCCAAGCCTAATCTACCCAGTGTACCTAATGCCTCCAAGCTTCTACTCCAATGAGGTTGCGTCGAACCTATTTCTTCTTCTTTAGCTTACTGGATTTTGCTATAGCCCATAGCATCAACCAATATGAAATTGGTTCCTTTCTAACTGCTTCCCAATGCACCAAACAGCCTTCTCATAGATATGGGTATGGTGAGAAAAGATTTTGATAATGTACCTCTCAAGGATGTAACAATGGAGAGGAAGAGAGTAGAGGAATTTAAAGAGTCTCTATGTGAAGATTGTAGATGAGTCAATCTTGTTTTTCTCTAGGGTTTCTTTCTCAAAATTCTCTCTGGAAGCCCTCTACATTTCGTGGGTATAGAGGGTATTTATACTGGAGAGAGAAAGGAATGCAAAGAGTCAGTTTTTCCAAAATAGAGCTGTTTGGTGACTTGGCCTCGCCACTTGACTGAGTCGTGAGTTCAAGCCACGAGCTAACAGAATGGCCAGACTAGGCTTTTTGTCTTATAGTGTTCCAGCTGGCGTGACTGTTCATCTCTCTGCATGCTTCACTCGTGTGCATCATCTGGCGGCTTGTAAGCAGCGAGCCACCCGCGAGATCCAACCACAAGTCCCTACTTCACTGCATAGTCTTGAGCATTTCTTCACACTTTCTCACACACTACCCTTATGTGAATCCCACCTAAATACAAGGTTTCTAAGTGCTGAATTACAAGTAAATTGGCACGGAATAAAGCCAACAAAATCGTTGAAAAATTTTAACCTTACAGCTTGTACTACTTCCCCTTCCTCAAACATGCTCATCAAATCATTATTCATATCATCCGAAATGATTTGTGGATTTGATCCTGGACATCTTGATGTAGGGACGGATTTGAGGTTGTGAAAAGTCCCAAGTAGAAATTGATGAGAACCCTTCCTATATCATTTGGCTCTACCTTCCAAACCCCATGTGAATCATTAATTCCCAAGATTACATTCTTCCTAAACCGGTGTGAGGTCTAGGTATGGAAAAATTTTGTGTTGCCATCTCCATTCTTCAGCCAAAGGATACAGGAGCGTTGATTCCACATCTTGGTTTCTCGGTCCATCAATACATTGATCTCCTCTTTCAATTCTTTTATTCGAAAGTTGCTGCCTATTCTCACAACCATGGCTTCTTCTTCAATAAGCAATTCTCTCTTCTTTTTTAATTCCCTTCGGACATTACCAAGCACATTATAATTCCACCATGATAGATCTTTTCCACATTGGTCAATTTTTCCAAGAATTTCTCTATTTGAATCCCTTGCTGCACATGACCTCCAGGCTACTTCAACAACCTCTCCGCATCTACTATTTGATAGCCACATTTCCTCGAACCGAAAAGGGCTTCTTATATGATGGAATTTCAATTCCTGTTGGATTGATTAATAAAGGGCAGTGATCTGAGGAAAGGCAAGGTAAATGATGAACTCAAGTGCCGGGATACTTCATGAACCACTGATTGGTAGCTAGTCCACGATCAAGTCTCTCCCATATTGAATGTCCATTTGTATACTATTTACTCCATGTAAAGTTTGGTCTAATGTACCCCAAATCCATAAATCCACATTCATCGATGACATCCCTAAATGCTTGCATTTGACTATGTGCACGAATAGCTCCACCCACTTTTTCCTCATGTCTGGTGATTTCGTTGAAATCCCCCGCACATAGCCAAGGGATGTGTGGTTTATCATTGAGGGTTCGAAGTTTTGACCATGCCTCATGTCGTCTAGCTGTTACCAGCTCACCATAGAAGCCTGTGAATTGCTATTCTTGTGGAGTATATTTTCCAACAAGTACATCAATACAATATTTTGATGAATCTTCCACTGTGATTTTTATCTCGTCTATCCACAAAAGAACCAAACCACCGCCTCTATTTCCACTTGCAACTGACCACTTATTTCTGAAATCAAAATTACTTAACACTTGATCTAGCTTTGCATCATCTGTCTATGTCTCAGCTAAAAACACAACAATAGGATTTTTTGCCCGGATGTGATCTCCAAGCTCCGTCACTATACGTGGGTTCCCAAGCTCACGATAGTTCCAAACTAAGAGACTCATTGTGATGGGTGGGGTTGATCATTAGCTTCTGCCAATGTAGAAGGGTTAATCTCAACATAAACCATGCGTTTTTTACTTGGTAAACCATTGGGATGGGAGAGTTCCCCATGAGTTCTTTTGTTTGTAGCATCAAAACTGCCTTGCCTATAGTGTTGTTTTTGCCTTGTAATGCAGCTTGATTAGTCACACGTTTCCAAGTCCCTTGTTTCTGCGTGACTTTTTTTTCCTGCTTCTTTACTGATTCTGATTAGCGTATTGCATGATTTTCGGACCCATGAGCATGGCTAACCCTAGCCGCCTTGACTTCCTTATTAATTACGTGGCTTGAATGCTCTTTCCTTATAACCTCAGAATTAGGAGTTGACTTGGCATTTAATTTTGATAAACCCTCATCAATCTCGGCAAGCTTAGATAGGAAAGAATCCTGGTACACCGATTCAGTAGGAGTGTTACACGGGTTGATTTCCTTGTGAGTGGGCAATAAATTCGGTTTGATATTGGAAGGAAATTCATTCCGTGCCTCATTAATTGAGTTATTATTCTTCAATTCCTTAACTCCATTCCCCAACGGCTCTATAGGAACATGTTCCTGCTTATAATCATGAGAGAAATAAATTTGTCCCTTTGTAACCGATCCCATTGAATGAGGCATTGAAGGCTCGGGTTGGACTTTCTCCACGTTAGATGATCCTTGCTGTGGTGGCTAAACCGTCCTGGTGTGTGCTTGAGCTTTCCTTGGAATGACCGGACTTTTTGGAGTGGAGGAAACTCCTTTCGTCTTCTTGAACAAACCTGGGACAGTGACTAAGTTTTTCCTTGTCTGACTAGTAGGAGCAGCTCGTAGCCAGGGTCCAAATTGTTGGTCCTCGACTTTGAGTGTCCCTTTATTCTCCAACCAAGCTTCATAGTCCCTATCATCATGGTTGAGACAGCCACACCAATAGCAGATATTTGGTAGGCGCTCATATTTGAACGATACCCAGATTTCCTTCCCTTGCCTCAATGACACCAATCTTCCTCGGCTCAAGGTTATAGTAATGTCCACCCTAACCCGGACCGTTATGAAACTACCACCCTCTCCCTTTGTTTCAGATTTCTCAATGATCATTCCAACCTGGCTACAAATCCCCGCTGCCACCTTTTGATTCATAAATCTGACTAGAATGTCATGTAGTTGTACCCAAAAGGAAGTTTGATTGAACTGTAACTCTTCAACTGGTATGCCCTTGTCATAGCGTTGCAACACCATAAGGTGTTTGTCAAAGCTCCAAGGCTCATTCTCGAGAATAGTTTCAAATCCAAGCTTGTTGTCAAAAATAAAGGGGACTATGTGATTGCCCATATTCTTGACTTTGAATCCGTTTTTTGATCTCCACAAAGGCTAAAACGTCGAGGCGATAGCGTCCATATTCAACGCTTGTCTTGTGAAGAATTTTGTGGCAATTATAAATTCTGGCGTGGCCATCTCCTCCTCCAGATCAAAGGTTGGCCCTTCTCTGTCCGAAAGTGATAAGCCTTTGCAATGATTTGTTAGTTCATCCATAACTATTGTGTTTCCCCAACCTTAAGGATAAACTTGTTATCCTAAGGGACACAAGTACCTACAAGTAGGGACAGCGAATTCTACAGCCTAGGAGAAGCTCTGTAGAGAACTTTCACTAGCGACAGAGAAACTTTTACCAAGCTGTGTTTATCTGTAATTAAGCGAGTTGAAATTGGTTTCACACATGCTATTTGAAAGGATAATTTGGTATTGACAACTATATATTTTCTTTTCATGTTTGAACTTGAAAGTATTGACTATATCATGAGTACCGAATATTTCTGTTAGTAATTTGACCATTGCGTGCCTAATGAATGTTTAGTAATTTGATTGTTAATTTGGTACTAAATGGTCAAATTACTAATGAAGATGTATAACAATACTAGTAATGAAGATGTATAACAATACTAGTATAACAGTACTGATATAAAAATAAAATCAAGCATGATAAAGCTAAAATGCAAAATTTTAAATATAAATGAATATTATAATGAAGACAAGCCTATATTTTATGGACCAAAAAAATACTCTCTAGTCCAAATTTAACATCATAAAAGTAACTCATAGAATTGATAAGAGACGATTGTTGATAGAAATAAGGGGTACACATACATCAATCACAGAATGACACTGGTAATGTAAGGAAACGAAGATACATTTGCTAGAATGATAGTGAAGTATAGGGTCCTTTTCCCATGGTATTTTCAATTTTGATTGCTAAATAAATTTTTTCTAATAATAATTCGCCTTTTTTTTGGTGACTCTTTGGCAATGACACTCTTAAACGATAGAAAGGATTTTTAGAATTGTTTACTAGCAAGTAGCATCATGAGTTTATATATCATAAGTTTGGAAATCTAAACTTAAAAATATTTATTTTATTGTAGATTTTTTTATAAGTATATTAATAATTATCCAACTAAGAGACAAAAAAGTTAATTTTGCACAACTTTCATCAAAGCGCAACTCTCTATGGTAATTTTCGTTTTTGGGGGGTTGAACTCATATCCTATTTTTGGAATTGAAATTAATAAATACTTCAAAGAAAATGTTATCAAAGAATTTGGATGATGCTATACTATTAATGCGAACTCATATTCTATTAATGCATGAGAAAGGATTTTGATGTTGTACAGAGCAGAGGCGGCGCTATGTATATTTGAGGGTGGTCACAGGACCACCCTCAACTTGGAAAATAAATATATTTTATATCTTAAGAGAATGAAAATTTAAATTAATATAGGTTGTTGGCCACCCTAGAAAAAAACTTGACCACTCTAAAGAAAACTTAAACATCCTAAATAAAAATTTGCTCATTAAAATTTTTTTTTACCTATCTAAAATTTTGGTCCATTGAAGATTGAACCAAAAAATTGCAAAAAATATTATGTTCATAATATGTTCTCAATACTTTCACAACAAATCTTAAGTGGCAGGTTGTTATTAGTGGACAATTTTTTTTTTAATGATATGTAAATTAGAACTAGTAATTATTGCCAACTAAAATTTGTTGTGAAAATATTGTAGACATAACATTTTTAAAAAATTTTCCAAAAAATCGAATTAACCTAAATTAAATATTTAATTGTAATATTTCAAAATTGTGTATTCACAAGGCATATTTTAAAATTGCTATTTAAAAAAAAAATGCATATTTTCCAATAGCTAGTCAGTTAGTAAGCGCTTTAGTCTTTAGTTGAATTTATTGGATTTATGTGCTACATCTTGTACATACACATTTGCACTAAAATAATACCTCAATACTTTATTGAACATGATCAACGTAACGATTTAAGGCCTAAGTTGAATATGTTGGATGAACTTGTAGTTTACCCTTTATTTTTTTGTAAGCAATATGGACAAAATTCTTATAAGGAAATCACTTTATTGCAAAATTTATCTTCTAAGCAAATTCTTATTCACTTGAATAATCTTCTTTTAGATCCTAAACTATGAGAAAATGTCTCATCTTTTCATCCTAATGATCGAGAGAAAATAAAAAGAGCATATTTACAAAGATGTTCTTGTCAACCTCTTAGCAATGATTTCCCTTAAAAAGAAATTAGTGGAGCATTACATTAATTTAATCCTGATTAGTTTAAAGAATACAAAATATTGGTTGGAACATATCATAAAAAAGAATGATGCATTTTGTTTATATTGTTACTTATTTAGGCAATATTTTGGTAATTGAAAGGGAGATTAGTAGTTTGATGATCACTTGGTTGTGTATATTGAAAAAGATATAGTTAATAATATTGATAATGAAGCTATCATACAATAATTTCAAAATATGAAAATTGTAGAAGGAAATTTTAAAACTTTATGTATTTGCGATTTTTTTTATGTCAATATATTAAGTCTTATTTTTATTAAATTTTGTCTAATTTAAATTTCTTAATGACCACCATCAGCAAAAATTTTGGAGCCGCCATTGGTACATAGACCACCAAATAAGTGTATCACTGAAAAGACAATACTATAAATAGCTGTGATGAAGGGAACAAAGTAGAAATTAGCTAATCATTTAAAAATTTCGAAAATATATCTTCCTTTAGTAAATATAGAACATGCATGTTAAGCAAAACATGCATGCCAAAAAGAACCTCGCATTTCTACCTTGCAGTTCATTGCTCATAGGTCACAATTCCATTGTTACATCCTGGGATGCACGGACGCGGCGCCAGAGGTGCCGCACCCACGTCCAACACTGCGCGACATGGCAACGCGCGAGGGATGCCGCTGCTCGCGCGTCGGTGCCACGTAGGGCCGCGTCTGCCACTTGTTTTTTTGTAGCCGACTCGTGTCGACGTGGCTTGACTTGCGCCGACTCAGCTTCGATTCGCACCGAATCGGCCAGAATCAAGCCGTATTGTCCGTATCGGCCGGCAACTGAAACGGCCAAAACAGACCAAAACGGTCGAAACATGCTGAAATCGGCCTTGAATCATGCCAGAAACAGGTATTCCTTTGCTGAAGGTAGTTTGACTTGAGAGTGTCATAGCCGCTTGTCATAGTCCTTGCCTCATGGAAGGATAGTACTAATAGGACTGTTTTGCCGACAAAGTAAGCAATTCTACTTCTAGGTGGACAGCCGAAATCGACTATGAATGAGTCCCAAACACCCTAAATCTGTCCTTCCTCAATTTTATTTTGAATATTTGTTGCTTCTTTTGTGTTTTCTTTTTGGTTTTGTATTTTGTTTTGTGTTTCTTGCTTTCTTCTTTCTTTGTTTTGTGAATCAAGGCATAGTAATATGTTTTTTAGGAAAATATTAATAGTAAAAATATATAAAAAATATTTTTGATAATTTTTTAATTGCCGAGTCCTGCCGCACCTGCACCCACCTTTTTTCTAAAATTGTCGAGCCCTGCACCCGCACCTGCACTTGCATCCGTACCCGAGTCCCGAAACGCACCCGTGCTTCATAGATTATCAGGTTATTGCTGGCTTGTGGATTCTTTCAATAGTTGGGAATTGGTGCAACTTCCTGGCCTTGTTCTACATAGGTAAGGAATAATATTCTGTGTCCCTTGTTAAAGTATTTGGTCAAAAAGGAATTTAATTAATCTGTGTTGACAATTTGTGAGACAGTCTTTGTCTTGCGGCATAAGGTACCTGTGCTTTATGAGAAATAGACGATCAGGTCGATTCCTTTGCTTAGAAGGCAATGGTTGAAATCAAGTAGTACGCAGTGTTTGATGCGAAGGTTTTGGGCAAAATCCTCAAAGGGCCATTAAAAGAAAAGAAGAAGGATTAAAGATATATATATATATATATATATATATATATATATTGATACTATTTACTAGGTTCAAGTTGAAATTCAGTGTGTTTTGCCACTCTTTATCCACTAGAATGTGTTTCTATGATATTGTTCTGCTCCACACAGCCACAGTATAAATGCATATGGTATTCCTAAGATAGTCAGGAGATTTAGATCTTACTTGTTGGACCTCCGGGGGAGCTGATATTAAGCTGGAGAATGATATGCAGTGAAGATATATAATGTTGTTAAGTCCAAATTAATAGTATTAAACAAACCTTAAAAAGAAAAGAAAAGAAAAGAAAAGAATAATGTCAATCTGTTTTCATCATGTTATATGCTTAAAAAGAAATCAACTTATTTTACAACTCTCGCCATCAAAATTTGATTTTTAACCATGTAATTGTACTAAAATATGAAACAAAAAAAGAATCTCATGACTTTTGAATGGAGTTTGTAGTGTGCTTTTGTGTTAGAAATCATTTCCCTCTCCCTTGTGTGTGTGTTTGTTTCTCAAAAAAATAAAGAAAAAAAAAAAAGAAAAAGAAAAAAGAAAGAAAGAGTAGTAGCAGTATGGAAAATCTAATACTTGTTCCATTAGGGACTTAAACTAAATATTTAGTGTTCGAGCGCGATATAATACTTTTCTCATATAGCAGTGGGTTTGGGAGCATCATGTCTTACCCTGAAAAGAAAACAATTGGAAGAAAACCAAGAAAATATGTCTTTCATTTATTTCTCTTTTGAAATGCAAAAAAATAAGAAGGTAAAAATATGATTTGAATCCTAACTTAAGTGTTAAAATTCAATTTTGTTCTCAAATTATTGATGCTAATACTAGAGGTGCTACGTCCACAACATTTTTACAACATTTTTACAACAAATCATAGGTGGTTAATTGTCATAGGTTCAAATTTGAACCTAACACTAAGATTACCTTTTTGCCCCAGCAATAATAACCAATAATAACTAGCCACTTAGGATTTGTTGTAAAAATGTTGTAAAAATGTTGTGGACATATCATTTCTCTAATAATTTACCTCTTACATTTATTTATTTATTTTAATCACTTGGTAGTACAATAGGAGAGAGTAGTTTGTACTCTAGTTTTCTTTAATAAAGGAAAATAGGTTATTTCATTGAGTTAAAAAATTCCTCTCTTTAAATAAGATGTTATTATTTTGAATATTTATTTATAAATACTAATTTAAATTACATGCCGGTCTACAAAAACAGTTGATATTCAGGAAAAAAAAAATCTGAAATGTGACAATTAAAATGAAAATTAGATTTGGACTAAATATTGTATACTGAAACTTTGATATGCAAATTATGAAATTGTAATAGATATTTTGGCCATGATGAGGGCATGAAGAAACCTAATTTAAAGGCAGAACTCCTCCAGGTTTGGCTGCAACCTTGTGGGTTTCCTTTTAGCTGTTGATTGTTACACAAGAGACATTGACAGCATTGGAGAAATTAATGCGAGAGAAAATCCAATTAGATCTTACATTAGATTTCAATTGTGGCTTAATTTTGTCAAGGGTGGCTTGATATATTTGGAGGTCTAAGGCGAAAATTAATTATTTTGTTTCATATGTAAAATTACTAATAATTAACATGAGCTACGTAGAATTGTTTTTTAAAGTTTATAAATGCAAAAAAAATTGACAAAACTTTTTACATTTGTTGACATGGCAGATTGATAGTAGTGAGTTAAAAAATGATGTTAGTGGTGAATCTAGTTGAAAAATAAGAACATGGTAAGCCCACCCCTCCTATCGAGACATGTATAACAGCAGGATTACACATCAGGCGAGGCAGAGTAAAAATTTGCTAACTTGATATTGTGAAAAATGTTGTGAATATTTTTGTGGATTGCTTTCTTTCTTTTCTTTTTTCATTTAAAAGTGGTACATTCACAATATTTTTCATAACAAATCTTAGGTGTTGAGTTATTTCTTGTTTTCTATTTGAATTTTCCACTAAAATTGTTTTTTTGCTGTCAATAATAGCCCTTAATAATTTGCTATTTAAGATTTTTTTTGTAAAAATATTGTAAAAAATGTTATGGACATAACATTTCTTTCTATTTTTTATTTGTTTTTTATTTCATAAGAAAATATTATATTATTTATTTGTTGATATTTCGGCTTAATTAATATTATTGGTTAAGATTTAGGGGCATTTTTTTCACTTGGGGCCTTAGGCAACGGCATCAATAGCTTACACCATTCAACCGACACTGAATTTTGTGTCACATTTGCTATTGAATTTCTTAATTTGCTGCATACATTTAAGAACGCTAGTGAAAATCGAAAAGTCATGTGAAAGGTGTTTCACTATCTAAAATTTTAATTAGAATTAGAAAAAAAAAAAAAATGAGATCCACAATAATTGTCTGCTTTTATTTTATTTTTTATTTTTGAGAAATCGTCTGCTTTTAGTTTTGTGTAAGCTTCATATTTCATAGTGATATAATAATGAAATTGTCTGCTTATTAATTAGGATTTTTAAAAAATTGAAATTAATATTTAAAATGAATATATGAGTTATAATATTATAATTATTTTTTGTGCAATTTAAACGCATTTGCTTGCTTGCTTTCTAAATTCTAATTAATAATTTCCTGCTTTAACTACTTTTTCATAAAAAATGAAGACAAAACTTGTAAAACACTGTACTGAAATATATTACACTGTAGGAAATGTAGAGTAATGAGCTCAATTGTGGTTGCAAACTTGCAATGTAATTTTCTATAATTAATATTGAGCATGTGCCGCATACCAGTCTAGACTGAGTTACTAGACACTGCCCAAAGTCAAATCTTTTACTCCTTAAGCTAGACTTTCTTTTTTTAAGAAGAAGGGAAAAGTTTAGCTACAAAATTGCTTGTAATTTAAGGTTACAACTTTACTTAATATCTTTTTATTGGAGGTGAATTTTAACAAATTCACCATTGGATTATATTTTCTTCTTATATCCTTAATGCTTTTGAAATTTCTAGAAAATTAAAGATCAATAGCTATGTCATCAATAAATTGTTTAAATTGCAAGTTTTCGTAGTCTAAAATTATGCATAAAATATAAGTTTATAGAGCATATAGTAAATAATTTACAAATGACACAAAATTTAACATGTGTATTAAGAGCGTAAAAAATATTTAACGGTTAGATTTTTTAAATATGCAGTAATTTTTATTTTATTGAGTAAGGTTGTAATCTTAAGTTACAACCAATTTTGTAACTAAACTTTGTTCTATTTACAATAGTATAACTCATATATTCATTTTAAATGTTGATTTCAAAATTTTTAAAAATCCCAATTAGTGAACAAACAATTTCTAATGTCAATTCCTCTTTAAAATGACCATTTTCAACCATAGAGTTTCATAGTATTATATTATTAAATATAATCAATATTTTTATTAAAAAAAAAGAGAGAAAAGTTTACAATGTTGGCCATATTTTTTTTTTTTTTGGATTATTATTTTTATTGTTCAGTATTTTCGTGTTTAAGTACGAGTTGCAAGCTAGTATATATAAAAGTAGAGATTTAATATTGGAGAGCATGAGATTGTGCCATGTAGCGCATTCATTGCGATGCTCTTTATTTAGGCTCCTACTTCAACAAAATTTCATTGAATTAGACAGTAGAATAAGTGCATATATTAATTATCTATAGTTGTGCATTAATTATTTATATTAAATGAAATATATGATTATTTTATAAACTCTATATAAGATATAATTTTTAATTAGAATAATAATAATAATTAATTTAAAATATATATTGTTGGGACGATAAATCTCTCTCTCTCTCTCACACACACACACACACACACACACACACACACACACACACATATATATATATATATATATATTACATGTCATTTAAAGGAATTAGAAAATTTAAACTGTTAAGATTAATTTTAGTGAATTCACAAATATTCATTTATATATTTTATGGCTTTTGTGTCAATTGTTGTATATATGTGTATGAAACTAACATTGCAGGAGTAGTATTTATTCTATGTAATTAGAATAAATATGTTCATCTTGTTATATTAATTATTTCAAAAATAATGAAAATTTAATATTATTATTCTTGGATTTATATAGAAACAATTTATTATTTTTTCTTATGTGAGAAACATTTGGTTTGAAATATGGTATTTTTGTATTTGCAACAATTAAAACAACTCCAACAAAAAGAAAAAAGAAAACAGAAAAAAAGAAAAAAAGTGACACATAATGACACAATTAAGAATGTAAAAAAAATAATTGAAAAATATTTTCATTTTTTAGTAGGCATGAAACATTCCTATCTATATTAACCATTATATCATGTAATTTTCAATTTATAAACACATATATAGTATTATCAAATTATTACACTATTCTTAATGTCTTTCTATTTTTTGTATAAAATAATTAACTAAAGAGTACAAATTTTTATAACGAAAATTATTGAAATATTTTTTTTATACATTGATAATTGGGGGTGGAGGATTTGAACTTGGATGAAGTGCTAACTAGTTAAGTTACAACATTCTTGCTAAAAATTATTGAAATATTGGAAACAACTAATAATAAGTTGCACTATCATATACATTCCCTCGCCAATATTATACTGAGCCCCTTTTTGAGATTTACAAATCGGTCTCCGTTGATTTTTCAGACACTTTGATTTTTCAGATACTTCTTAATTGAAAGCTTCTGTTGGAGTCAGAAACATGTTTCTTGGGTACGCCCATAAAATAAAACCTGACCCCTCATCTGAATCACTATCACTATCTGAAGAACATCTAAAATTTGAAGAATCATTCAATATATACTTAGCGACCTGGAAAATCAAAAAAGAAAAAGAGTATACAATGATCAGTTTAAAATTTTGGAGAACGTAACATTGAATGCTGGAGGGAAGAAAAAAAGAGAAAGAAGTAAATGAAATAAATTATGCAAGAGTCTAAAATGAAATAAACTATGCAAGATTTCATTAGGTAATGGCAGTTTATTCATTAAATGACTGGAGAGTAGCAGATAAGTAGTCCATAAAATAGAGGGGAAGGCGATGTTGCTTTGGTTGCAGTTGTAGTTCTTGCAACCCATTTATAATATGCCATTGTTTTCTAATAAATAACCTTTTCAAAGTGGAATGGTTAAACAGTTTTAAGAGTATAATGACCTGTCCTGATACTAATGTATTTGAAAAAATTGGAGAAGACTTCTGCTACTATGTGCAAGGGAGATTATAGGAGTAGGGATTCAATGTGCTCTACTAGGAAGATTTCTTGTAAGGGATGGCATGCCATTACTTGATTGAAATAAGCTAGGGAATGTTTCCTACGCTTCAAGTCGATCACTACAATCACAAATTATTATAGATAACACCAACACTTACATGACTCTTCAAAATGTCTAAAAGAATTGTGTGATATCTAAATCTGTAGAGCTAGTGTCTTATGATATGCAATATTAGGAAGAAATTTGATCATGGATTTTTATGGTATCCACCTGGAATTGAAAACGTTAAACAAGGATAATTCAATAAAGAAAGTACCTGGTGAGGTGAGTAAGGAGTTATTTGTTGATGTCCATCAGAGCATTTCATATTATTGAGCCAAACTATAGTGCCACAATATACACAGTATCCCCTACTGGATGTTAAGTTCTTTGATGCATTGCCTGTAATCCAAGTATATAGAAGATTAGAATGGAAGAGAGATTATTTGCATTAAAATGTTGCTGTGTAAGAATAACAAGCCTTTTTCTTGAGAGAGGGAGAGAAAAAGACAATCAGGATATTCTTAATTAGAGTGGGAGGATGAACCAAATTAAAGCTATTAAAATATAAGTTGGACATCTTCCTCGTATCAGCAAAACATGGCATCTTTCATGTTTTGGATTCTAAGAAAATTTTTACATTCCTTAACATTTATTACAGTTTTACCTTTTGCATTCACACACATATACATACATACAAACAAATAAAAGATCCCATATGCACCCACCCAACTCATATAGCTCATATGATTCAAATCCTTGAACATCATTGCATGACCATGAAATACAACACATATAACTCATTATAGCACTAGAAATTAGTATTTAGAATAAAATTGGAATAATGTATATCACAAATGTCATAATTGCAACATGAAAATTTGAGAATCCAATCATTTCACTAGGATAAAAAAAGATGCACATGTAAGATTATTCATATTGGTTTTTCTTTCAACATATATCATAGTAGGATGTATGACAAAACAAATCCAGCCAATCTATTGGCGGACACTGGATCAGTATACCTATGTATGCTCTTATAAAGGCCCCTCTCCAGTCAATACTGGTTCTTGTAGTCATGGCCTCCTGCAAATGTCTGTACTCCTCATCTTCAACAAGTCTTCCACTCTGATGCTCCTTAATATTCAAACAATTTTCAGAATCACCAAAAACTGAAGCATATTGCAACTGCCACAGATGGTTATCACTTGCGGCTATGTTCCAAGACCTTCACATGAAGCAACCAAACGAATTAATTGAGCATGGAAAATCAAATTTGAGGAAATCTCAAACATAAAGGCAAAAACATTTACCAACAGACTAGTCCGACTGAAACTACAGATTGCACATCAAGGAAACTGAAGATGTGCACGAGAACATCTAGTGGCAGTTGGGCAGAACCTGTGTTGTTGGAGAACAAAAAAAAATAAAAATAAATGAAGCCTTCCCGAAAGCTAAAACAGATTAGCATTGCTAAATCTTCAAACAGAAAAAAATTATGGTTGGCTATATATGTGAAACTATTTCCATAATTAAAATTACCTCTTTCTTCCTGGCAGGCTTTTTGGCGCCTCTTATGAGCAACCATTGCATGCTTAAATTCTGTAATAGCAAGATTCCTCTTCTGCTTTGGCAATGCAGCCTCTGCACTCTGATAGAGAAGATGGGCGGCTGAAGCAGCAGTGCATGTCTGCATTCTAGCATTAAAACACCCATCAAATAACAACAGCAATTTTATCCATAAGATCAGCAGCACACAAAAAGATAATCACAGGTGAGATAGAGATCCATGAAGACAGTGAAACCAAAAAGCTGGACAAATGATGTTTACAAAACAGTCTAACCTATCTCCACCGAAAGCAATAGACAATAAACTAGTTCTTGACTAGAATGGACAACAATGTTATGGATGAAATCATTAATTACATTGACATCCTCTTTACAACCTTTTAAACTGTGCACAGAAAGATTTATTGAATTACAATCACCTGATATCAGTTTTTCTAATAAAGCATAGAGAAATGAATCCTTGATTAAATAAGAGTATCAGGTCTATTTTTAACCTACAGTGGCCAAGTTTAACATTGGAACTATCAGATGACATTATTCAAAAACCTAGCAGATCTTTGTATGATGGCAGAGCATTTTGGAAACTATATTTATATCAGACAATTGAACTGCAAGCACTAATAAGAAAATGGTTTTTTTTTTTTTTTCTTTAAGTTAATATAGAGGTCTCTATAAAATAGTAAACTGCTCATTGTAGACAAAGGTTCATCAAACCTGCAATTGCATATTTAGCACAAACTTTGATCACAGTGCAATATTTATAAAAAAAACACCAGAAAAATCCAATGAGTCAAACATTTGTCTGATTTGGCACCTCAAAAAAGCAACATAAAGCTTTTAAATTACCATAGCGAACATGGGGTAATTAGGTAAGTTTTATAAATCAATACTCACAATAATAAAACAATATTCCTATCAAATAATCAATAAATAAATCTGTGTCCAACATAAATTGGACAATTCAGAAACAAACCGTAACATCTCACGAATTTATACTATCAAAATTGCAAAGTTACGTTCTTTTTCATTCCCAAGCTATTTTTTCACCAAAACATAACATTACATTAGACAATTCTGAAACAAACTGTAACATCTCATGAATTTATACTATCAAAAATTCAAAATTGCAAATTTATGTTCTTTTTCACTGCCAAGCTGTTTTTCACCAAAACTTAACGGAGTTCCAGATGCTGCAAGCCTTAAAAATGATTTTTTTTTTTTTTTAAAATGGTCCAATTTGACTTATAAAAGGAAAGAAGAAAAGAGGCTTAATTTGCAGGATTTTTATCCAAATTTTAATGGAATCTTTATATCTGCATAATCTAATGTATTCCAAACTTATTATTAGCTGAAATCCAACTAAAAATTTTCTCAAATTTGTATCACAATTCGCAACCCAAATCTTCTTTCAACAATATCAATCAGAAAAACCAACTGGGTACATACAATTTAACGAGATCAATACAAGAGCCAACAAAATGCATAAGAAAAATGAAGAATTGACGAAATTTGACAAGTGGGTAAATAGAAATAGAAAGACATACTGAGGAAGGAGACGAAAGGCGGTGAGGGTGTCTTGGAAGATAAGGGATTGCAAAACTTTGGGAAGTTGGTTGTAAGCGAGTCTTAGAATGAAGCTCAGCTCCTTGCACGCTATTGGGTATTGGTACATTCTATGCAGAGACTCCTTCATGCCCAGTTCTTCATATCTCCCTAATGCCTTTTTCTCTGCCTTTGCCTTCGCCTTCGACATTTTCTTTTATTTTTCACAAACGGAACAGAGAGTTTGAGCGATTATTATAAGTTTTTAGGGTCGAAATTTAGGGAATTCGAGTGGTATGTATGTGCGTGTGTACATAACTACATATAGCTTATTTTGCCCAGAGGAAGTTTACTTACAAAATATCTTTTGATTGAACGGTTCACTATTAAATTATATATTTTTTTATACTCATACTTGTGAATGTTTTTAAAAATTAAAAATTAATAACAATGTTATCAACAAATTATTTAAATTATAAATTTTTATAATTTAAAATTATGCATAAAATATAAAATATAAACTTATATATTATATAATAAATAATATCTAATTAATATAAAATTTGACACGTATTGTAAGGGTGTAAAAACCATCTAATTTGACATTAGATTTTCAAAATATATAATAATATTTATTTTATTAAGTAAGTTTGTAATTTTAAGTAACAATCAATTTTGTATTTAAACTTTGTACGTCTGTAAAATACATAGAGAATGACAAAATTTGACACGACTTTTGAATGCAACACAACACAACACAACACAACACAAATTTTGCATGTTAGTGTCATATTCGAGATGACATAACTAATCCATTTAATAAACATGTTATGTTAGGTCCTGCTCATGGACATAAATGAATACTCTGTTACCATATAGATGACAACAGGACGGAACATGGCATGGTCAAGGGTTCTTTGCCTTAGCTCCACTGCCTCCACAATGCCCCGCCTGTGTTAACTAGTTCTGTACTGTCTCACGTTTATTACAATAATAATAATAAAAAATGTACATAATATCTAAGAGTTGCTTATTATTGTTGAAAGAGTAGTCGCTTCATTGACATTTATATCACATTCTTAGCCTAATATTAATTGGTTATTAATAAAACTATATTTTTCTTATTATTAAAGTTTGGTAATTTTATTTTCTAATAAAAGTGATAGATTTATTACATTTGCTTGATCTTTAGATTATTCAAAGACATCTAGAGGATGAGTCATTTGAAAAAGGTACTGGAAACAAATTTCAACTACACATTAAATTATTTACCAAATATATTGGTTTATATAATAATTGAATGTAAAATAAATATGTTTCCTTAAAAAAAAAAGTAACAAAATTAAAAAAAAAGTAGAAAATAATTACACAATTTTAACCTCTCATATACTATTTTCTGTCGGTGGGGAAAAGTGGCATAGGGAAGGGTGTGTCGGAGTGGAGCAGAGCAAAATTATCATCCTATAGTGACCAATGTTGCTTTTCAGAATGAAACTAGGTTGTCTAGTCTAGGCTTACCAATTCACTGAGGCTGTCTTTGATTGTCTAGCCTAGGGTTACCAATCCAATTAGGTTGTCTTTGATGAGGTGTAAAATCAGAAAGTTCAAAAGTTTCTTTGGACCAATTGTAGCCTCTCACACTGGGGTACAATGACAAAGAAGATCATATTACCGCAATGAGACTGATATTCTTGCGGATTGTCCTGGAGAAATTATTCTGTGGGTTGTTTTTGTCGAGTCTTCCTACATAATTCACACTTCGATGAATGTTTGGGACTTCTTGCGCTACACATCTGATTTTATTTTTTTATTTTTATTGGGAAGGTGGAAAAGTTTGCTATTTTGCTTAGTATGTTTATGCATATTAGTTACTGTCTTTATTTGATGGATACTTGGAAGGACAAAGTTTAACTACATAATTAATTATAGTCTAAACTATAATTTTACTTATTAAAATAAATATTATTATATATTTTGAAAATTTAATCGTTAAATTATATATTCATTCCGTTCTTAATACACATGTTAAATTTTATGTCAATTAGATATTATTTACTACATGATATATAAGTTCATATTTTATGCATGACTTCAAACTAAAAAAACTTGCAATTTAAACAATTTATTAATGACATAGTTATTGATTTTTAATTTTCTAAAAATTTTGCAAGCACAGAGAATTAAGGATGATGATGTAAACCAATGGTAGATTTGTCAAAATTCACCTTTAATAAAAAGATATTGAATAAAGTTGTAACTTAAAAGTTACAATTAATTTTGTATCTAAACTTTGTATTACTTCTAATTCACGCATTGCAAAACAATGTTCAAGTGATGCTGCTCTCTAGCACAGGCAAAATGCATAGTTTTTCAAGTGAGCTTCTTTTTTTTCTCTTTTTTTTTTTTTTTTAAATTTTTTTTTGTTTTTATTTTTTATTGTTTCTTGCCTCTACTAACAAAGGATTCTATGAAACCTCTCATGATTTAATGATTGTGGACCCTATCTCAGTTTTTTCATACATATCTCAGCTTGTTGATGTTTTATTTATGTCAGTGCAAACTTGCAAATTAAAGGTCAAATGTAGGGTTTCAACTTTCATGCATTTTAAAGACATTGACACATAATTTTTTAAGAACACTCTACAAGAGCAATACTGCACAATCAAACTTTACACAAAACCAATGTACAAATGCTACTGTATGACAGCACGAGAACGTTCCACAGGGTACAGCATTCCGAAATTCTATATGAATTTCAAATAACACACATGCACAGAATATAATTAATATCCCCAAAGACTGGTGCCAATTACAATTGGTTTATAGAATGGCCTGACTATACAAATGCCACATAGATCATCTGAAAGATTGCATGTGCACCATTACATAAACATTTCCAGGATTTTTAGGATATCTTTCTTTGAAGAATTTGGCACTTGAATTTCCTATTCAATGCGGCATTGAATTTCATGTGAAGGGCTTTCCAGCTCCTCCAACTACTACATCCCTTAAGAGCGAATGGTGTTGGTGAGGGTATGGGGTGCCTGTTTTCTACAATTTATAGAAAGTAAGTGAGTTGTTGCTTCTTCCTTGAACCTCCTTCTCCGTACAAATCATTCCACTGCTTCAGCTCAGCCATAATTGATCCCTCAGCAGCAAAACTTGCAGCAACCTGCATTGCATTTTACACATGTAAATATAGGACGAGTGATAGAATCTGTAGGAAAAACAGAGATTTTTGAAAGTTTGATCCACTTGTCATGCATCAAACAAAGATCAACATGGTCCCAAGTTAGATAATTGACTTAATTTACAATTGCTTAACCACTAAAAGGAGGGAGAAAGGACCATTCAACTGGTATCTCATCTTCAATAGACCAAGTAGCACTATAAGATCAACAATATGAATATGATTCTTGATCCAGCCTACATTCTGACATCGTGCACCATAGAGAGGTTCATTCCTGAGAAGGTTTAAGATATCTAGTACGCAGAAAATGGCAGAATTTGGTGACAAGTAAGAGAAGTAAGGTCTATAAGCAGATTTGTGGAAAAGCCAAAGGTGATCTTTGCATACTTAATTTGTACAATGCCACTCTCCAGTGCACTGGAACTTGACTGCCCGAGGCTTTTACCATTGAACCAGACAATGGCCTAATCTTAAGACTTTTATATGGAAATAGTTAATAAATTATTATATATTGGCTTCTGAAAGACAATTCTGGGGACCACTAGGCGAAACATTGATGGGAGTAAGCCACAAACTTCTGAAGGTTGTATCAGATTCAAAATATCAAGACCAACTAAGGCAGTAAGGAATTCAAGCTAAGTTTACCTGATTCTTTGCTTGCCTCATATCTTCCATGCTCAAAGGCCTCAAATTAATTTCTTGGTCATCTTTATCTTCTTCTTTTGTCTCTGAAGTACCTTCTGAGCTCTTGCTTTCTTCATCTTTCTGCCTTGTTCTCTGTAGTTAAAAATTACTGTATTCAATAAGCAATGTGGCAAAGATTAAAAATCATGTTAAGAAAGAGCAAATACTTGAGATGCATTTACCTTGTCCTTCAATCTTTCCTGTTGTATTAGCTCCCTAACAGGTCGATAAGCGGCTGTTATGCACAAATTCTGTTTCCAGCAGTAAATGTCATGATCTGATCACAGACAATTAAGGTTATAAAATTTTCACATTATAAGAAACAAACCTTTAGATCACTTCCACTATATCCTTCAGTCAAGGTTGCAAGCTCCTTGAAGTCTAGATTTTCCACTTTTTCTTTTGCCAGAAGCGTTTTCAATATCTTTTCCCTGCTCTCAACGGATGGAAGGCCAACCATAATTCTGCTCAACATAGGAATTAGAAAACATGAAAATCATATACAATTATATATATCAGCAGTTAATCCTCCAAATTCTTCTACAATAAGTATGGCTTAAAGATACTTTGGAAAGTCTTGGTAGTTGATAATTATTTTTTAGCACACCAAAAGTGGATATCAGGATCAAGTGATAGTGCCACAAACATTGTAATAAAGCCATTGAAGCAATCTGTAGTGGAAATACTTATAATGATAAAGAGGATTTTCTTGAGAGTGATGATTACTTCGATTGAAAGATGCACAAGGTAATGGAGAAGGTAGATTGAAGATTGTCAGATAAGGGGTAATGTATTTTCCTGAGGCATCACATGACAGCTATAGAATTTGGATATTGGGAAAAACCAAAAGGATATAAGTAAAGCCTTAAGTGCAGTAAGAAAACTCATTTGGGGTCTCATGCTTTTGGTAGGATGGCTATTCATTGATAAAGATAACACATGGCTGTATATGATGATGGGGGCACTGATCAAACATGCCAAATGGTAAGACAAATTTGCAGTTATACCTTCGTTCAAACCGCCTAATAATTGCTTCATCAAGGTCAAATGGCCTGTTGGTAGCAGCAAGAACAAGAATCCGTTCACCAGGTTTGGTCAAAAGCCCATCCCAGTGTGTCATGAACTCATTTTTAATCTTACGCATGGCCTCGTGCTCCCCAACTCTAGTCCGCTGCCCAAGCATGCTATCAACCTCATCTACAAAAATAATTGTTGGGGAGACCTTTGCTGCAAGTGTGAACAGAGCACGAACGTTCTTTTCATCCTCCCCAAACCATTTTGAAGTGATGGTAGACATTGAGACATTGATGAAACTTGCTCCAGCTTCATTAGCAATAGCTTTTGCCAACATTGTTTTTCCAGTACCAGGAGGTCCGAAAAGCAATATACCTCTGCAAGGCTTGAGAAGCCCTCCTTTGAATAGGTCTGGTCTTCGAAGAGGGAGCATGACCAACTCCTGAAGTGATTCCTTAGTCTCATCCATGGCACCAATATCTGCAAATGTCACTCCAATCTCACTGGCAGGGATAACCTCTAGCCTTATGCGCTTCTCAAACTCATTGTCAGGAGGAACTTCCTGTAGGATCATCATGACTCATGAGACTTCAAAAGTGAAACAAAAAAGAAGGCCAATATGATTAATTTGTAACTCAGGGATTAACATGGCAGTGAGCCCATGGACTATGGTGTTGAATTCACTATTTGAAGTTGAAAAAACATTTGTAGGGTATCACAGTAAAGAGGAATGCATACACACACAAAATGCTACATACTTCAGGTCTAAAACAAAAATATTAACCAACATTAATTGGAAACTGGCACCATTTTACCAACTTTTATAATGTTTTCTACAGCCAATTATATTGTTTTTGGATTGGGAGACGTACTTCTATGCACAAAAAAGGGTATGATAATAGAATTAAATAACAAACAATTATTAATATATTAGACAAAGCAGGATCTGAGATTCAGATACCAAACATATAGATTAAAAAGTAATGTTTTTAGTTCTACTTTTTCATTTTTATCTTTGGTTAATTATTATATGTATGAGAGAGTGTGACTTTAGATAGAATAGAATGGAGGAAAAGAATCCATGTAGTCGACTCTAACTAATTTGTTGAGGATTCATAACTGACACCAAAAATTTGGTATTAAGGCTTGTTGTTGTAATATATGCATGAGAGAATTCATTTTCTTTTGAAATGATGTACCTTTTTCAGAGTTGAAAAATTCCATGCACAACATGTTTGAGGTGTAAAATAAATTTGATCTGAAATAGGATTAATGTAAATTACTCATATTCATGACAAATCATGGACTGAGATTTGTCTGATAATGAACACAGGTTATGCTATCCTCTCAAGAATTCATATCTAGCTCTTTTATTTGTTGAATGGATTCATATCAAACTCAAAGCAGATTAATTTCTATTTTCAGTAAAGTGTTAATGAACTTGAACGTACAGGCTTTGGTGGTGATGCATTCTCGCCATCCTTCTTCATTGCATTGGCCGATTTCTCTGTCTCACTTTTGTTTTCAGGTGAAATGGATTCAGACTTCAGTTCGTTCTTTGCATTAACAGCATCATCTTCAGTTTCCTATAAATTAAGAAAAGAAATAAGTGAATAAAACACATTGAAACTGCAATAGTAGTTCCATTGTGCTTAGATTGTGAAAAGTGGAATAACATTGAGATTGAAAATGAACCTTTGAAGAGTCAACATTAGTCTCCAGTTTGAGAGTATCTTTTGCACCACTTTTACCTTCCTGGAATAAACTCAATCCATGGGACAAGCTGTTTCCAAGCCCAGATTAGTAATTAGATGGAACTTGAGTTATTCTCAACATCTAACTAAGAAATCACGTGTTACTTAAAAATGCATCTACCTCTTAGATGATATTAAAAGCTTTCCATTTCGATATTCTGGTTCCTTGCTATTCATCAAATGAAAAGATATTGCTGATACAACGATTTCTTCTATGTAGTTACTGAGAACCATTGTGTCAGCATGGCAGATTGATCCCAAATCATCACATTCAAGATCATTTGCTGCTAATACCTCAGCAATGTGGTTTTTGTTATCTTGAAACTGGATCACCTTTATGTCATCTTCAAGTTGAGCTTCCCAGCTGACTAGATGAGTTTCATCTTCAGGTGGTCTGATCACAATTTTATATGGGAATAAAAGAGTGAGCCTCTCATCCACTTCTCTGCAACCATCTTGGGGGTCCATCCGGGACCCAAGTATCAGCACTGAACCTGAGAGTTTGTTTAATAATTTTTTGAAGAAATTGTTTAATCTTTGTGATTGGAGGAGAAGCTTTTCAACATCCCTGAGATATAAAATAATTGAACCAGTTTCTGATATCGAAACCAAGACCTGTAAGAAAAATGACATTCATGCCTATTAGTTTAGATATTGGAAAGGCCACATAACCAGCTAATATATATGCAAATATCTTTTAGGTTGGAAGAAAAGCTTATACAAAGAACAACAGTAAATCAGGGAGGTACTTATGATATGATGAGGCACCACTTGTATAAGAACATTAAATTTACAATAAAAAAAAAAAAAAAAGGAAAAAAAGAAGAGAAATGACCAAAAACCTGCAGTTGGACTATACCCCCAATATCTCTAAATCAAGTGTAGTACATCAACCATGAAGATTGAAAGAATTTAAATTTTAAGATAGTGAGCTTATCCATGATGACAATACCTTGTAAAGTGATTGTAGAAGTAGTTTCTCATCAAAAGACCAGCTGCTTGTGCCCTTCATTGAAGCTAAAAAACAAAGGAATCCCAAAGAAATAATAAGTATAATATCTAAGCAGATTCCTACATTTGGAATGTAACTGATTGAAAACAATTATTCATGACAGCCAGAATTTGTCTGCATGTGGTAAAATAAAAATGTTTTGGGGGAGCATAAATGATACTAAGGAAATAGATTTCAAAGTCTGATGAATTTGCACTAGTCTCAAAGTTGAGTGAACTGTAATACTAAAGAAAGTTACAAATGCTTGCCAGGATATTCAGCATTCATCAAAGTAGTGACATAACTTAATCATCAAGGATCAAGTGAAGATGCTGTCAGCAAAAGCAAATGGGTCTACAGTTAAGATGCAGGAATTAGGAAAAGCCATCCTCTGTGCTTCAAAAGCTTATGCCTACTGAAATAAAAGTAAAATGAGTAAACTAAGTCCATTATCTTATTTATTCATCTCCCTAAGTTCATTACATTGGTTTATGTTTAAGGTGAGAATCTCCACTAGATCTGCTAAACAGTAAATTCAACCCAATTTTTGTGTCCTTCAACAATGCAGTGTGTGTAGAGGGCACAAAATACTTTCCTTCCCACCCTATTTTTTTCCTATTAGAAAGGAAAATTTTGTTCCATTCTGGAATGAACTTCAGACACTTTGACAATCAAATTGCTTCCAATAATGCTGCTTTATAGATCTTATAATAATTAGACAAATAACGTATGATGATGAACATGCAAGCCATCCAGTTGCAACCCACTTGCTTTATGAACTCAAGAGTTTAAGCATCTAATTATAAACATATTTCAAAAGATCAGAATCCAATAAATCATTAAATGCCTGGGTATTCAGCTGGTATTTTTTTCCCCTGTTAGGAATAAATGAAGAAATTAATAGGTAGATGTATAACCTGAATTTGTGGAAGCACATTGAGAAGTGATGCTACTTATTACAGACAAAGCAGAGGAATTCCTCCGAAGTTTTGAAGGACTACTAGAATCTTCACTAGCCCTGCAGATAGAAAGGTAGTAGTTTAGAAGAGAAACATGCATGTTACCTATTTTGGACTGTGAACAAATAATTAAAATTGACCCACTGAACTCAACAAAGTCTTATATCCCATCAATTTGGTTTGGTAAGTACCTTGATTTAATATCCATAGCACTGTTCTGCTGACGCAATGTGCCTGTAGGAAAACTCATAATCAGAGCTAGGTAACATAATAACAAAATCGATTGAAATATAGTTCAATAAATGTATGAGACCAACCATTATAAAATTAAAACTTCCAATAGAAAGACGTTCACTCCACCCTATAAACAAAAAAATTATCCATTATAAAGTACATGATCAGCTTTACTTCTTTTCATACCTTTAGTTTCCTCACTTGAAGGAAAGATTGACAGTGAACCAAACATACTGGACATTCGCTCCATTGTCTTTTCTGAAATGGACCTCTTGAAAGACTACAAAAAGAGCCAATAAACCAGGAAAAACTCCACTTAGAGCAAATTGGTTGAATTTTCCCTTTAAAATAGTATAATAGTAAATTGCGGCAAGGAATATACCAAGTTCAGTGCAGAAATGAGTAACATTGAATTTACACAAAAAACGAACCCCACTACATTGGAATTCATGGTTAACCTTCATCTACTTAGGTCTAACATTACTGTGCCTAAATATGCATTCAAGAAATGAAAGACATGATTTTGTATCCTGAAAACACTAAAACAATGCTCAATTCCTCAGAATACAGCAGAGAAAGCTTACAGATTCTTTTTTAGCACAACCATATTTGCTCTGCATCTGTGGAAATGTAAAGATATAAGTATCACTATATCACAAGCTTCCCAACTTGAATTTAAGAAAGAGTAAAGCTGTAAAATGTTACCTTCAGAGAAAAGTCATTGACATCAAGTAACAGCAACTTTGCCTTAAAGAAATGTGCCAAAGCCTTGGCAAGCATTTGCTGGTAAAGTTCTTCAAAAATGAAAAAATGCAATGCAGATTAGGTTAAAGCGAACTTCAAATCATAAAATTTTCAATGCAAGATTGTATAACATTTCCAATTTACATACCAGCAGGTCCAGAGAGCAAAATAGTCCTACTTGCAGGTGAAAGATTCCGGGTATGCTTGGAAAAGTCTGTATGCTTTAAATGAACATATGCAGCACTTGTCAATAACACCCGGGTTCTCTCACTGTCATGAGAAGAGGAAAAAGTTGCATCACATACAATGCATTCAAGAATAGGAGTGTTAGCTACTAAATATTAGCATTATGTAAACTATAAAATGTACAAGCTAAACACAGTATAGGTCCAGAATAGGAGTGTTAGCTACTACTAAATATTCACAACATGGCTGCATGTTCTAGCATCCCCTCACATAGTCTGACATTAGCATCTTGCTCCAGCTTGGACTTGCACAGAGTCAACATGATTACATAATTCTCTTTAGGGATGTTTAAAAGCAAGAAAGATTAACAGTAAGAAGTTCTCCTTTCTTTTCTTTTTGCTTCACACCCTTCCCCCCGGTTCCCATGGCAAGAATTACATGCCCCCTTTTGCACAAAAGTTTAACAAAGTTCCACATGACTAGGAACAGAAGATATAGTAATTGAGCTAGGAAGAGCACAAGTATCAGCTTGTACTAATTATGCTTTACTATCAATTATAGAATAACCATGTTATAAAGGAAACCAAAAGGGTGCAAAATTATCCAGAAGGCCCAGAACAAGACAAAAACATTCTTCACATGCTCTAAGGACAAAATTTCTAAAAAAATAGATCTGAATTCAAGATGCAATTATGCCAATTAGCATATGGAATACAGGGTAGTACTTGCTACATACTTCATCAATAGGACAAAACTCGAAAGACACTTAGAATCTAAACAGGAAAAAGAAAAAGAAAATTTTCTTTAACCTGCCAATCTTACTAGAGCATCACATAAGAACATAAGGCACAATTCACGGTGCAAGATTCCGTTTGTCAACAAAGTTCTTATGCTAGAATTCTAGAATATACAAACTGTTAACTTTAATCTGCTAAACTATGATGTTCCTTTGACCCATTTAGATACTCAAACTATAAAACTTAAGGGCCTCTCTTGCAAAATGAAATAAAATCAGTTGAACAGAAAGAAAATTATAAAAAATGAACAGAGGAACCTCAGGATTGGCAAGAAGGAAAACATCATTAAAAGTCAATTACCAATATATTATTGCAAAATCTATGGAGATTAGAAAACCAAATTAATCAAAACCTCTAAAACAAGTCAACATCTTATTTAAAAATCAGAGAGAAAGACTAGCAGATTAAGAGCAGACAATCATCAAACTAACAAGTCAACTTGTAACATAGAAAAAATTCTACGCACTAGCTCAATTGGCATATGCATAGTAATACAGAAAAGAAAGAAAGCTAAAGAAAATAACTTTGTGAATCTAATCAAGTAATTATATATGAAACCATGTCAAATATATATATGGTGAATTGTTGAATTACCTTAGGTAATAAGGAAACTCCTCGAATGTAATTTTGCTATCCTTCCCATCCACCACCTGCCTCATAAGTTCTTGCTCAATCTGCTCTGCTGTAATCTCATGCGGTGACCAATTCCCTCCTACCCATTTACTGACTGTCTGTCCAGAACTCAATCCAAGCCCCACCCCAAGTCCTACCCCCACGCTCAAAGCTGACAACAAAATGTGCTTCTGCTCCATTTTTCTTCAATCCCAGCAACACTTTTCTTTCTAAGTTTTAAATTTATCTTAAAAAGGTTTCTTCAGCCAAAAGAAGAAAAAAAACAAAAACAAAAACAAAAACTTCCTTTAAACCTTCAAAAGCTTTAAGATTCAAGAATGTTGAAGACAATAATGGAGCCCCTCAAAAGATTCAACAACTTTCAAAAGAAAGAATCAAATGGGTACGTAGGAATGTGGTGATGATGGTAGCTAGCTTAAGATTCAGAAACTTTAAAAAGAATCATGAAAATGGGGTTGGTGGAAGATTTTGAGGACACAAAAGAGAAAAATGTAAAAATATTGAGTAAGCAATAGTATGTGCTCTCTCTCTGAAGACAACAATGTTGGTCTGTAAGGTTCTTGACAGGTAAACTGATACTGGCCATGTGGTCTGCCCCTCCTCAACTATTTATAGCATGCCATAGCCATACTAAACTAATGGACGTTAAAAACTTAAAGCCTCTCCAGAAAAAAAAAAAAAAAAAAAAAAAAAAAGATAACTATGTTTAATTTTTTACTTTTGGTAATTAAACTTCTTGTCCTTCTTTTTCATTGCTTTTGCTTTTTCCGTCTTGCTTTTTTTTTTTCTTGTAAAAATTTTCATTTGTCATGTGTGTGTGTATATATTAAAAAATGAGTTATTTATTAATAATGAGACTTTAATTTGACAGCGAAAACCAGTGAAGTTGGAAAGCCGCCTTTTTTCTGTTCTTCTCCACGAGTGTTAGTTGTCACTGTGTCGTATTCCATTTGTCTTTGCTTTTTAAGAAAAATATCAAAAGCACCCCTGGAATTTTACAATATTATACATTTTTTTTTCTTTTTTTGGTGCAATTTTTATTTGGATAGCCAAAGGAGATAATGGGGTGGTAAAGTTTTTCTTAAATATTTGGAAATATATTATATATCAGTTTCATGCTCTAACTCTTTTTTTTTTTAATATTTTATTTTAATGAAAGCTCTGAGCCAGATTATTTGTTTGGTTTTAACTGTTGAATTTGGAACTATATTGTTTCTTTTGTTATAATAAATCATAAATGCACTGGTTAGTCCATCTTTCAGGTTTCAATTATTTCAATCAATGCATTGAAAACAAATTATGATTAAAATTATTAATTATAAGTCCAAATAATATTGAAGTACTCTATTGAATTTATGAATGTACATTAAACTATTTTTTTAACTTACAACTATATTTTCAAGTTTCGATTATTCCAATTAAATAATCAATGCATTAAAAAAAATTATGAACATTAGTAAGTATAAAAGTCAAAATAAAATATATTACAATATGAATGTACATATATTAAAACTTTATTTAACTACAGTTATAAAATCTTGTTGTTTTGGTGCTTAATGTATGTATAGATGAACTTCATTTCATTACCTTAATTATTTTACTTAAAAAATAGATTAGGTAAAAATAAGTTGTATTTTTTAATAAAAGATGTTTTTAAAAATTATGCAAAAGTCAAAGAACTCATAAAAAAAAAATTCGTACAAACAGCATGGCAACATAATCCTTGCTATTTTCGTTTTAGTAAATACCTAGAGTAATCCTCAATCCTCATACTTGAACTTTGAACAATCCATTTATTTCCCATCAACCTTTTGTTTTTTCAATTTATAAACACATTAATCTTGAGGCTATTATAATGTGCTTCATATCAAATATTCTACAAAAGAAGAAGAAGAAGAATTTTAAGAGCATAATCCCACTTGTGGCTGTAACTTAAAGTGATACTTTAGAAAAGTGATTGACAAATAGATGGTCTAAATAGTGTGATTAGTTGCTTTCTATAACATAATAAGTGCATGTTTGATTTTTTTTTTTTTTTTTTTAATGAGGGACACATTAATTTATAAAATTAGTAAAATTAGTAAATATTTTTAGTGTTTCAAATTTTATTATTGTGTTCACAAATCACTAAAGACATTTGCTAAAGATCTTGTATTTGAATTGACACATTCTCATACATAAAGTGCTCAACAGTCTAGGAGGGAAAAATTTCAAGTTGTAAAGTTAAAAACTTATTGTAATTATTTCTATAAAAAAAAATATTAATTCTACATTTAATTATTATTTTATTAAAGTGTTAGCAACCACATTACATGTTAATATACATTAAATATCACATGTTAATGTACATTAAACACTTCATTGAATAATATTTTTACAGATCTTTCAAAAAATAAAGTTAACTCAAGGGGTTGACTAAATAGTTTCTAAGGCCTCATAATATCTATAAAATTTGGGTCTGAAACCTCTTATTAGTATCTTGATGCCACTCCTCCTAAGGGTCCACTTGGTTGGAGGGGTGAACAAGTAGGAGGATAGAAAATTGTGGGAGGACGAAAAAGATTTTAATTTCCCTTCTTTTTGTTTGGTTGAGAGTGAAAAAGTGGAGGGATGAAAAAAGTAAGTTTGTTTAAATTTACTTATATATCCTTGCTAAAAAAATGATGCTCAATTAAAACAAAAAAATCACAAACAACAAAAAAATACAATCACCCAAATTTATTAAAAAATAAAAATCATATCTAAAAAAAAATCACATCTAAAAAAAAAAAAAAGTAGAATGAGAACAAAAGAAACAAATAATAAGGGTATTGAAGCCCAAGAAAGCAAATGAAAAAAAAGAATGAGATCAAAAATCAAACACTTATTAAAACTAGAAATTAAAAAAAAAAAAAAAATACGCACACATATTGAAGCACATGTGCAAGGCTTAAGTGCGTGTTGGGCTTTACTCATCAAATTTTTACCCACCTAGTTTTCTCCCCATTTTAGGGAGAAAACTCTTTGGAGGGCCCAGGTGGGCCCTACCGTCATTTTCCACACACTCTCTCTTAATTAAATACTCTCCAAAAATTTTTCTCTTATTATTATTTTTTTTCCATCCCCTCAAAAATCCACTTTACCAAACACACCCTAAGAGATTCCTAGGTTTGTAAACAGTTAGATATTCGAAGAGGCCTAGATACCTTTGTTTTTGTTTTTTGTTTTTTTTTTTTATTTATAAAAAAGTTAAATTGTTAACTCATAAGTAAATATTTATTAGCATTTCTTAACATGTGCTCTTTAGGATTTATAATTGTTTTAGCATTTTTCATGTCATTAATGAAAACTAGCCTTTGAGCACGCACTCACACGTGTGCTCAGAGGCTTTTGTAAAAGTTAATAATTTGAATTTATTATAATTTGAGATTACTACATTTTCTAATCACAAAAATACCTAGAGGTGTGATGAGTGTTATGACTTATGTTTTTGTGAGATGAAATAATTTTTTCATCACACCCTTATGTATTTGTGTGATTGAAAAATGTAGTAATTCCAAATTATAATTGATTCAAATTATTAACCTTTACATAAAAAATGGAAGAGTCTCTAACCATGCTTTTTGGGGAGATTTAAATTTGTTGGGTAGAAGTTTGAAGTTGTTTGTATGACTAAAATGTGGGTGTACGCCTTTTTTTTTTTTTTTTTTTCAATAATGGTAAATGTGTTTTTTATTTTTATTTTTTCATTTTTTTATCATTGCGACATATGTGTTTTTATAATGAGAAGTGTGTTTGTTTTAATTTTTTTTTTTTTTTATAAATGGATAAAGTAATTTAAAAAAAAATGTTCTACTTTAGTGTGTAGTATAGATAAACAGCCGGCTTTAGTGTATGCAATTTTTTAAGAATAAAAAATGTATCAAACATGTGAGATATGTTTAGACAAAGAGTGTTCTACTTTTTAAGAAAAATGTTTCTATGGTATTTTTTTTTTTTTTGAATTTTATTGAATTGCAATTTTTAACCATTTTTATGGATTATTTTTTTTATTTTTTAAGAATAAGGATTTTTTTTTTACCGAATAAGAATAAGGATTATTTAATTAAATAAAAGATATTTTTGACATATTTAGAAGATATAATTAACTTTTTGTATTGTCTTATAGAGATAATAATAATGGATAAAAGTACAAAATTTCATGGTACTATCTAGAATTGTAGGAGCCTACGTGTCTGAAATATTGGATACTGAATAGCGACAGTTACCGAATTGTGTTGACGACTTTTGACGCCTTCTTTTGCAGAGTTCGTCCTTAACTATGAAAGATGTCCCTTCTGCACCGTAGGATGGTACACGTTGTCAAATCAAACCAACTCACAATCACAATCCAACGGTGAATATCGTTGAAGTACAACTTTCATTTTCATAAAAAGCACATAGTGCCAAGAACAAGTTTTGGCTTTTCCTTTCTTTCTTCAACAACCAATAAGGTTTTAAATATAAATATAAATATATATATATATATATATATTAATTTTGTTTAATTTATATATATATATATATATATATATATATTTTAAGAATACACTTTCGGTCGTTACTTTACAGAGCACATGGTGAACTAAAAAAGGCCTGTTATACGCTTCTTGTTTTTATTTATTGGTTTTTCTAATTTTAATTTTTATTATCCTCGTTGTTGTAAGTATTATTTTTATTATTATTACTTTTTTTTTTTCATGCTAATCAAGCTGCCACTACATAAAGAGCAAAAAGACTAAAAAGAGGCGGCTACACAATAAATAAGGCTCATTACTAATACTAATTTATTATGTTAACCTTACGTTTTAATTTATCGCATTTCTTTTTTTTTTTTTCTTTTTCTTTTTTCATTCAAGGTTATATATAATATATTTGTGGTTCATAATAAAATTCGAGAATTACGTGGAAATATACGATATAATTCAATATTTTTCTACCAAAAAAAAAAAAAAACTACTAGTGGAGTTTTTTGCTTTCCAAAATTTCCAAGATGTTGCCATACAACTATATACAAGTGTAAACATAACCAAAAATTTCTCTCCGAGTCAAAAATTTGCAAAGTAAAAAGCTCCATTATTTGTAGACCAACTTGAACTACAAGCAAAGACTTCCATAATTCCAATTGGCAATTGCTAGGAAAATGAAGAAAAGGTACATTCTTTTCATACTCCTTTTTTTTTTCTTCATCTTACTATCTGCATTAATTTTTCTTCTGACGGTCATTGAGGGATTTACACATTGCTTTCATGGCAAGAGGGGGGTGTTTTCAATGGGTCCAAGATAAAGCTAATAACACTAAAATTGTAACTTTTACACTTTGTTGCCAAAAGACAAGTTCATGAAAATGTGAGCAGAGAGAGCTCTTATCAAGTTATCAAAAGGCTTAATAAGAGGGACATTTTGATTAAACCGTTTTTAGGTAAAAAAAAAAAAGAAAAAAGAAAAAAAAGAGAGAAAATAGTCAGATTCCTTTGGCATCCATCGATTTTCCTTGTCCTTGAGGCCCATTTCCACCTCAGCATCACATGCTTTTAGTTCAAAAACTCTTTTCAACATTTTTGATTTGTGGATTACACGCAATGCCACTATACTTTTTGCTACTTTATTAATTATAGGAGTGTCACACTAAAAAGCTTCTTTTTAAGGAGAATATATTTTTACACAAAGAAAAACATAAAAACATACTGTAGTGGTCCAAGTCAATAACGAAATAATTTTTATTTAAATGTTTAATTTAATTAGTAAGGGGAACTTTATTTAGTTTTGATGTTGGTGGATTACATGCTGCTTTAACATGTTTAACACATCCCTCCCTTTAATTCCTCCAACATCAACCACATCTTTTGTCTCTCTTGGTATGCGATATCTCATATATCCATTGTATGTAGTGGGTCTCCCATAGTATGGGGTCTCACAAGCTTATAATTTATATAATTTAGTTATAGAGTCTACATGTTATGAGACATATAGAGTGGATGCAATAAATAATTTTCGCTTGTTGAAGAGACACATGCATGGGTGTGAAGCACATAAAAAAATTTCTTAATTAATCCAATACTCTTAGAACATTTGTTAATTTTTCCCTATATTTAAAGTGTGAATACTAAATATCTAACTTTTACAAGAGCAGATCTGCAATCTCATTAATGTCAAAAGTAGTTAACTAAATATATATATATATATATATATATATATATTGAAAAATAAAGTAATTTCACGAAGAAATAACAAGATTGGATTTCTACCAAATTAAAAAAAAAAAACAAAATGATTGGATAATAAAAGACTTAGAGACACACAATTGTTGTTGTCCATAGACAATATTTACCCATACAAAAACGATACTAAAGAGTACAAGTAAACTTGTCCCCATTATACAACTAAGTCAAGAATTATTAAAGTAGTACTCTTGAAAGAATTCTTTGAATTTCTATGAAAATGGTGAAAAAGCACAAATAAAATAAATATGGATTATTATTTATAGATAAGGGGTTATAGTCCTTCAAAAGGCATCATTGAAGAGTCATTTTGATTGATTTTAATGTTCACAAAGAATACCAACCATTTGAAACACTTAAACTGTTATCTAAAATTTCTATTGGAAAACAGTGTTCTTAGATTTGTTAGGCTTTGTGGAGTCTAGTTGTGTTTGATTCGGTTGATGACTCGACCCGACCTGAATAATATTACGTGGTTTTTAATGAGAGATTTTCTGAGGCTTAGTATATGGAGTGGAGGTTTCGGCCGACAGGTCCAAGTCGGAGTGCTCATGGACAAGCCTTCTAGGAATCTAGGGGCAGTGCCCCTAAGAAAATTTTTGGCCCGTTTTATAGTCCATTGTGAATCTTGTGTGTAGGATGTAGAAAACGTTATTTTTGTGATTAGGGTTGTTGTTGTTGAGAGAGTAAAAAAAGACTGTAGCCACACTTTGTATTTTTTTCTTTAATTATAGTGAAATCTTTGCAAATACTCCATGGACAAAAGTAAATTACCGAACCACGTAAATACTGTCTTATGCATGTGATTACTTTTTCTTTGACGCGTGTTTTTCCACTATATTTGTTTCTCACAAGTTGGGAATTTCGTGGTATTTCCCTACAAGATCTTGACTAATCAAGATTTTAGTTTGATTGATTGACCTCATAAACTTGACTGGTCGACCCACTATCGAGCAAATGTCAAAAAAAAAAAAAAGTAAAAAGAAAAGAAAAAAAGAAAAAAAAAAAGAGAAGGTAAAACAACTCACACAAGCTTTGATCGATCAAGCCATTACTCAATTGATCAAGAAGATTGACAGATCAAAATAGGTGTCGAAAATTTTAAACTTTTCGCTTTAATAGCTTATTCAACAGCATTTAAAATTCTCTATATTTTTTAACATTTTATATTTTACAACTGACCTTGTGTATACCTATATACACAACAAATATATATATATATATATATATATATATATTTATTGTGTGTGTGTATTTGGGTACTTTGCATGGTAACATAATTAGGGGTTCCATGGGTATCTCAATGGTTTCAACACCTTTTGTGGTGTCTAAACATTAGGATTGAAACCCCATCAACCCCCTCCCAAATTCTAAATATATAAAACTAGTCAGTAATTTGTACAATGCAAAGCTAAGTGTATTGTAATATAATTTTTTCCCTTTTATTTTTTAAATATAAACATTTGATAATTAAGGTAGTTATTAACTTACATTTATTATGATTGTGATGTTTATGAAACTATATATTTTCCAATTAGCCCTTTATTATGATTGTGATTGTACATGGAATTAATATTATACTATTCAAAAAAGAATATGATGTACTAAGATTCTAATGCAAGTTTTAATTATTGACTAGAATCTAAACTCAATTAAAAAATATGTATTAGAATAATAACATGTAGTATTGTGAAGTCTCAAAAATTTATATTCTAGACATTAGGGTTCAAACCTATCAGCTGCCTCCCGTATATTACATAATAAATTATGTAAAATTTCAATCTATTATAATTTTTTTTCCTCTTGGGTAATTTCGAAAGTACATACACTTTGGAAATTAATTAAAATCTCCTTATTACTGCTCTTTCCCCGGAAAAACATTAGGATCTAACATTTTTCAATGTTTACTAGAAATTAAATTATTTCATCTTCCATGTCTCCATGCATGTGTGTGTTACCATCATGGTTGTGCTACCATAACTTCCCGTTGCATGTTCATTGTAAAGCAGGGATGGAGTAAAGACTTGAAGTTAAAGGGGGCGGCTCGATCTACTACTAGAGGGGACTTTAAGTTAGTTGTGTATAGTGACTCCAGCTTTTAACTCTACTACTTTACCATTAAGGATTTTTGTTTAAAATTTGTTAGATTGCCAAATTGTTTGTTTTGGTTAAAATAGATTGATTGAGCTTAATTTTTTTTAGCTTTATTATTGATAATTTTTTTTTTGGGCTAATTTTTTTGGACTTATATATTTTGTTTTAGATTTAATTTATTAAATTTTAATGATATTTAAAAGGTGAAAAATACTAAAATTGCAAAATTTTTACAAATTACTAATGCGGTGAGTGGTTATTAATAAGTAAAAAGTGATGCAATTATGCAAATCAATAAGAATTTATTATTTTAATAGTTTGTAAAAACGTTTGTGGTTATAATATTACTCTTAATTAATTAATGGCATTGTTTGTTTTTTTTTTTTTTTTTTAAACACACACACACATACATAGGGGAAGGGGGATGAAATAAGAGAATACATTCACATATCAACACCAAAACTGCATGCTAGCAGTTAGCGTCGCAGAGCAAATGATAAAAGGGGGCAAAGTGTAATTTTATTAAACAAAATTACTAAAATTAATATCTATTAATATAATAAAATTTTTTTAAAGAAAAATTAGAGAGGGCAATTGCCCCCTAGTCCATGTATAGATCTGTCCATGATCATAAGGTGTAAGTTAAGAACTTAAAAATCACAAAAAAAAAAAAAAAAAAAAGAAAAAAGAAAAAGAAAATTAGTGATTCTTCAAAAACCCGACAAAAAAAAAAGAAAAAGAAAAAGGATTTCTTGGCATCAAACTGTAAAGCATTGGTAAATAAGAATGATTTCTTTACGTATGAAAGTTTGTTTTAGTATGAAAATCACTCTTTAAAGGCACCGACAAGAAGGATCGCTGTTAAAAGGGTGAAAGATAGAGAGTCCTAACTTTTAAAGGAAAGCTAAATACCTTCCAGTACTTTTTTTTCCTTAATCTTTGTTGGCAACTAAGCATGCATATTAGAACTCTTTTTTTGGTTTTGTTTTTTTTGTTTTTTCATTTCATATAGTTTGTGTAGTTAGAAATGTCATTTACTGACCTAAGAAGCACCAAGACAAGCATCCACAAGTCACTATTAAAGAAAAGTGTTACAAATGTGCTTTATTTATTTCCATTCTGCTGCATGGAACTTTACTGACAAGCTAAGTAACCACTTTGCTAGCCAACCAAAAAGTAAAGTAAAATAAAATAAATAAAAAACTTATGCTCCTAATATTGTTATCCTATGACTCTTTGACTAAATAATTTTATATTTTCCTTTTTCAGAAAGTTTAGATCTTTGAAGAAGTGGACACAGATTTTCCACCATGGGCCAATAAATTTGCACTACTATTATTTTTTGTGTCTGCCAATTATGAACCCATTGATTCTGGCCGTCCATATTGTGATTATGTGAATACTTTTTCATTAAAAAAAATGTAAAAAAATATTGGAAAAAAAAAACATTGGTCTACTAGAAGAGAATTGAAGCAGATAAGTACTTAATTTTTGTTATACTGTGATGGGTCTTTTAGCAAAGAGCAAACATAGATATGGTTTTTGCTTCCAGTCCAAACATGCCTTAGTGTTGGTGGTAAGATACAGGGACATCTTGTTTTTCCTTTCTTCTTTTTGGGTTTTTTTTTTTTTTTTTTTTTTTTTTTTTTTAATTTTTATTTTTTAAAATAAATACTAGTAAAAAACACAGAAGTGTTCTATTCAGTACTGCTCAAATAAAGTGATAGCAACATTCAATACTTTTTAAGAAACAAATACACAAAAAAAAAAAGTGAACTCTTTTTGAGAAACAAACGCACAAAAAATAGAGTGAATTTTTTTGAGAAACAGACACACAAAAAAAGAGGATTTGAATGGTGTTCTAACTTATGGAATTGGAAGGTATCTTAATTGAAGGGGGACAAAAATATTATGGTTTTAGATCAATAATTCTAGCTTTCATGATAACTTCAGACCTAGTTGATTTCAAGTATACCCCACCAAATTCGCATTTGATGCAGAAGCCACAAAAACTCAATGCCGTGTAAACTCAACCAAACAAATAAGAAAGAGTGGATAATCATGAAGATATCTGGTTGCTGTATGCAACTAAATTAATTTTTTACTCTACCATTACAATAATATACTATTGTATTAATTGATCATTTTCGACCAATTAATAATGAGGCAAGAGGGTGATTCGATAACTTTTATAGGTTTATGCATGTGGTGCCGTACGTGGCACTTTCCACAATGAACGAAAACTCACTCACGTATCTGAAAAGAATGTGTAGTGCACAAGCCCAACTTTCCTGACCTAATAGAAAATAACAAGAAGCAAAAAGCTGCATGGTTCATTTAATTTAAAATTTTACCAAGGAAAACTTAGAATTGAATGGGTTTCTTATGTTTCTTTTTCGGCTTGTTTTGTACATAAAAAAGCAAATAGAGTGAAAAATTGAAAAATAGAGCCGACCCACTTGATGTAAAAACTAATTCCTTGTTGGGTTTTAGCTAAAATCCAGCCTAGACCAGTTTGGCCACGTTGGCCCAGCGGAATTGCCGACCGACTTTTTTTTTCTTTTTGGTTGGTTGTGGTGCCAAGTGACACATAAAGAGGAGGTGCAAACTAAGTAGGTCAAAAGTGGGGCATACAACAATATGACAACGATGTCACGTTAGAGAGAAAAAAACACTGTTCTAGTTCAACCCCTAAAAGTTGTAAAGGCCTTCATGCAAGTGCTAGCTAAGCCAAAGCTCTCTCAGGGAAAAAGGAAGAAGAGATGAAGAAGAAGAAGAAGAAGAAGTAAAGCCCATCTTTGTTCACCTCAAACTTATTTTACTGTGCACGCATGTGAATACATTTTCATTGTCTGTGCGTATACTTGTGCTTGTGCGTGTATTATGCTCCAAAATTAGACCCCACAATGCTATGCAGTAGCAGTTTAGCCAACTAGTGCAAAAGACACGTCCCAATCACGGTAACAAGGAAAGTAGGACAATAATACTTTTCTGTATGCAGTTTTTCTTGTCATGATGGCTCTAAACTCTGAGAAAGTACAAATTCATTGTCTTCACTCTTTCACAAACACTGCACATATAATTGGGCCAATCATTCCTTACTAGCTAGGGTTTTATTTGACAGAGTTGAATGTATCTTGCTCATTTATCATTCCAAGTGCGGCAGGACTTTTTTTTGTGGGGGCATGTAGCTCGACTTGAAGAAGTGGCAATGATGCTTCAAAGCATAGCCAATAAAACGGAGCTTACACGGAAAAATATCGAGTCTAGCAATTCCTTACACCTCTACAATCTACATACACTCTTGCTAGTCTTCCCCTTTAAATGAAAGTATTTCTAAACAATGTTAGTGTCATGCATCATGACCAAGAGTTTAAGTTTATAGTTTCAGCCTAATTATGTTAATTAAATATATCACCACTGAAGGTGTGTGGTCCAGTAACGAAGGTATAGTTCCATGTGATTTTCTTGGGAGCATGAAATTGGTTCTCAAAACGCTTGAGAGATTGCTATTGGGTCCTCGATAAGGATGAGATTAAACTATGATTGAACCCACCTAAGAGAATGTCTAGAATCCCTTATTCCTCCATCTAGATTCTTCAGTTTTTGATTCCTCAAAAACAGATGCTGTTATAATTATGGATTATAATCATGCTCAAATTAGAACTCCATGGCTATTCACAACTTACCATTTTTTTTAGAAAAAAAAAGAAAGAGAAAAAGACAATGTTATATGAACAATTCATTCTTATTGTTGTTATCAAATGTGAACCACCACACATTGACCTATCATACTACTCACACTTAAATATTTTAGCAAGATTGATAAAAAGGATGTGAATTTTCATCTTAAAATTTCTTCGATTGAGTCCACTTCTTTCAAACTGAATACTTGCTCAAAGTGGCACACTGACCCATAGAGGGTCCAATGTTATTGGATTATAAATCATACAGTATTAAAGTCCACTAAAATATTATCAAATATTTGTGGAATGATTGATAGTTAAGCACGACAAGATTTGTGAGGTTTGAGTATAAATTGTATATATATAATAGGACTCTAGCTACTTTTTTTGTATTTATTATTTGACAAGAGTATGGTTGACACTAGAAAGCTATAAAGCTCAAATGCACATAACGCGGCACACAATATAGACTCCTAATGGTGTCTCGTGGGAAAAGAATTAAACATAAATGTCTCACGATGCGGGATCAAGTTAAGATATATGGCGTGCATTAATATAAATTAAATAGTTGTAGCAACTTTAAGATGTCACTAGAACCTTCCACTCGATTTTCTATCAAACTATTTTGCTTACTTTTTAGTTTTGATTTTCAAGTGCCTTAGTAGATTCTTCAAACAAAACTCTTCCCATTCGACAAGGTTTGTCATATTCATATCCACGATAATAAACTTGTTTATTCAGCCAAAAAAGAGAAAATCCACAACAATGAACTTTCATCTACGCTTTACCTTAAAAACCAATGATATTAAGATATGATTATGAGTTATGACAAATTAATGCTTGTTTTCCAGAAAATTGCCTTAAAAAATTTGCAAACATCGAGGCCTAGGCCAATTAAGGCCCAATATCCACTCATGATGACTAGATTATGGTTAGATTGGAGTCGTTGGACATACTGTTTTTGCGGTCTCGCCTGATCCATTAGGCAACTCTAAATTGAATATCCAATCTAATTATCTATTCTAATTTAACACCATTTTTTTAATAGAACAATGACATGAGGAGGCGGGAATTCTCTTTAAAACGAAGAGTAAACAATAATTTTTAACTTATATATAATCAAAAATTTTTCCCATAAACTTGCTAAAGTTCTTAGATAATGCTCTCACAGCATAAACAATTTGAAATAAACTCACATAAGTTCCACTGTTTATATACCACCCAATGGTAACTATTATAGCATTATCTAGACAGTACAGAACCTTTGCGCGTTTATGTCAAAAAATTTTATTCTAGAATCTATCAAATTTGCTTGTATGAATTTATGTTCAATTTTACTGTGTATCTTATATTTATTTTTCTAAATTATTAATGGATTATAATGTAATGGAATGAAACTTAAGGTTTTTAATTAAATAAGATTTAAAAAATGATAACATAATCAACAAGCATGTATCACAACATCATACATCGTATAAGATTTTTTTAATTATATAATTAAAACGTTATCATTTTGTCTATTGTGAGTCATAACATTAAGTAGAACTTTCGATTGATAAGATAATAGAAATGACGTGGTTTCACTTGTATGTTAATGTTATGCATGAGACGTCTCAAACAGTAGGGGTTTTTTTTTTTTTTTTTTTAATTTATTATTTTAATTCTTTTCAACTTTGAAATTATTTGATTTTAATGGGAAATTACACCAATGACATCCGAAGATTCATCCAAATAGAAATCCCTCCCCTAATTGAATTAAAATACACATTAAAATCAAATGAGTAAGTGTTCCAATGCAGTAGTTTTAGAATAATGACTACTTAAGAAGCTAAATTTAGGAGAAGCCATCCAATTTAAAAGGTAATTAGGTAAAGCTTCTAATTACGTGACACACCCACAAAAAGAAAAAAAAAAAAAGACCCCATTGTTGATTCATTAAAAGAAAAAAAAGAGGTTTTAAAAAAATGAAAAACAACATTATGGGTCAACTCTTTCCGAAGAGGCTTTCAGCTGTGGATGCATGTGCAGCCATGACAGACGAGCCACACGCCAGAGCAGGCCTATTCCTATTTATTGGGCTTCAAACTGTAGGGTGGTCCAGCTTGAGCTGGTATATATCTATATTTTTGTTTTTGATATGAGGTATACCTGCCTATTGTTTTGTTTAGTTGGGAATCTCGTGGTGGGTAAACCTAGCTACTTTGGGACTAGGCAATCAAAAGGGTTTTAGGCAATAATAATAGGCATCATCAATGTTTCTTTACTCTTTTTATTTTTATTAAGTGGGTGTGTGTGTGTGTGTGTGTATATTAAAAAGAATAAATGTCTCGAATAAAAAACATTAACCAGGGGTCCATGACATATGATGATAGAACCTCGGACCTTATTATTAGAGCCATGAAAACAAGCATGGTTAATCACTTCTAGTTATGGTGGATCTGAGAAGGTTGCCAAATATAAAGACATGAAACCCACTCAGTAGTCAGCAATTTATGCAACCTTACTTTAGAGAATTCAAGACATAAATAAATCCTATATGGAAGTTGGAACCCTTCTCTAAAGGCGATTAGCATGGAATCCATTTTTGGATAAAAGGAGGTTGGGACTTAGGACTTAGAATGGCCCATATATTTAAACATCGTATTTCGAATTAATTTTGAACTTTACAGCTTTTAAATGCACAATTTCACCGTTAAAGAAAAAGGGCAAGGACTATCATATAAGTATATATAATACTAGTTGTGGGGGCACAAGTGTCAAACACCCATGCGGGCCTTGGGCTTGGTCTGAGGACGTTGACTCCCCCAAAGGGTTGCAAGGTGAGGATAAGGTCACCTAACTTAAGGGCCCAAGGGCCCACCGGTTAGGTCATTGGCCAATTGGGGAGAGTCCGAGGAGACAACGGAAACAAGGACCAAATGGTGCACCGTGACGCCTAGGGAAGAACTCTTAAAGCTCAACAAGCCATGTTACACTCCAACGGAACGCCGAGGGGGAGAACAAGTGGGAAATGCGCTGCATAAAGCTGCTACCACCACATTAAAGGTTTCACACCTACCCAGCTAGCCGCATTAATGGGGAAGTGACCCCTGAGGGGACGGTGATCCGCCTTATGGCCATTAGGAAAGTTTCCAAGAAGACAATGGATGGGAAAGGGATCTGCATTGATGACTTTATGAATAGGAACATAAAAATAGGGAATATAAATAGAGAGGGAGAGGCCATTGGAGAGGGATCCAGCTTCTTCAAGACAAAGGCTTCTTCTCCCAAACAGAACAAGAGAAACGAGCATAGGAACTTCTTAGCTTGTGTCCGAAGAAAGCTAGAATCACACCACCAACTCCTTGTACGCAAATGTGGACTTAGCCCAACGCCATTACTTTTTATTGTCCTAAGGATTCCAGGCTCCAAGCCCACTCTTTACAAATTTTATTGTTTAGGCCAGTTGGGCCTGCCTAGTCACGTACTTGGATCCAGACCTGATTTGTGTCTTTACACTAGTATTATGCCTGTGTGATGCACAACTTAATAAAAAAAATTATATATGAATTAAAAAAAAATATTTTTTGATAATATAATCAAATATTATAACAAATAAAATAGTAAAAATATTTTTAAAAATTAAGTTACATTGAAAAAGTATATTACGTAAGTTTTTTTTTTTTTTGCAAAAAAAAAATTTATTATAAAATATTTTTAAAAATTATGGCAAGTTTTAAATTTCTAATAGCTCTTAGCAGTAAAATTGTAATTTAATTATATATATATATATATATATATATATATATGAGTGTGTGTGTGTGTGTGTGTGTGTGTGTGTGTGTGGCACTTAAAAATCTTTCCATAATACTTGCTAACATGTATAGTAGTAGAAGTGCTAATCATATATAATTTTTTTTTGTATATATGACTAAAAAAAAATTCCATAAATTACAAAAATGTAAGTATTTAGACTACATTGTAATGTTTACCTATAAATTACTAGTCATAGCCATTTTAATGTTGCCATAAGTGAGGAAATAATCAACATGATCAATTAAGAACATCAAATCAAAAAATAATATCAATAATCAAGATGAATAGCATTATCTAAACTTTTTAAAAAATCATATAATTTAAGATGCATTAGACCTCTTTCTTTTTTTAGTGTAGTATATAATTATTGCAATTTAAGATGCATTAGACCTTTTGATTTAATGTAATATGCGTTACTGCAACTTAAGATGCATTAGACCTCTTTTTTTGGTGTAGTATACGGTTGTTGTAATTTAAGATGCATTAGACCCTTTTACTCTAAAAAAAAAAAAAAAAGAGCCACTTGGCGCAACAACAACGTCTAAGCTCAACTTTTATTAAGCTCAACTTTTATTATGCTTGTGTGATGCACGGCTTAATAAAAAAGTATATGTAAATCAAAAAAATTTATTTTAATAATATAATTAAATTACTTATCCAAAAAAATTAAGTTAAAAACTTTTAACTTATAAAGGAGATTTGAACAAAAAATAAAAATGTAATAAGCACATATAAACATAACAAAAATATATAATGGATTTCATAGATTTAAAATTGCCTTTATGACTCATAAGCAAAACCTTAAATATTTATATATACACACACAAAACACGAAAACAAAGAAGGAAATACATACTTGCAATAGTGTGGATGGTAGGTTTGATAAAGTATTCCAATATAGATTTCACAAATTATGAGAGAAGGAGAATTATTGGTAATGGGGGAGAGAATTGATTAGAATAATAAGTTGTCTTTCTACTTCATATCAAAAAAAGAAAAAAGTAGAAGAATACACTGACTAAAAACTCTCTCTCTCTCTCTCTCTCTCTCTCTCTCTCTCTCTCTCTCTATATATATATATATATATATATTAGAAATCCTAACTCAATTAGGATTCAAAAGTCTTCATCTAATAGCTTATCTCAAAAAATAATAATAATTATAATAATTTTTCAATTCACTTGATAATTTCAGAGGGTCCTAGCCGTGGATGTTTCTCTCTAGTTGGTCTGTCTCTATAGGAAAAAGACTTGAGTTATCAGATATACAAAAAATCGGATAATGATTTTTTTTATTGATACTTTATGGGGTTACTAAGTAGACTTGGATGTGCTTGTATATTCCAATGTGTTTGTAACTCCTATTCACGTAAAAAGGAAAAGGAAAAAAAGAAAAAGAAAAAAAAGTAACTGCGTGTGAAGAGGAAAAAATCACAACAAAGATTGGTTTATCTCAATAATTAAATCGATGTAAGTTATAACTCTCCAACTCATGCACGTGTCTAACTCTTCCTAAGTATTGATGTTAGTTTTTTTTTTTTTAATCCAAATAAATAAATAAAAAGTAACCGTGAATGACTGTGAAGAGGAAAAAAAATAGTAAAAAATAAATTAATAATAAAATTATTAAAATTTGGATTGTAATCAAATTAAGATTTTTATCAACTTAGAAATTATAAAAGAAGAAGACAAGATAAAAAAAAAAAAAAAAAGATCTATTTTCTTAATAATCTAAAAAAATTTCTGCAACCATAATGGATCTTCATCTTCTCTTGTTTTTTTATTTTTATTTTTTATTTAAACGTTATTCAACCATTTAACCCATAAGGAAGAAACTTATGCATGGCGGCTACTTAAGCCAATGTACTGATAATAACAATAGTTTTTAGAGAAAAATGAAAAAGAAAAAGACTTGCCTGGACATCAATTTCTTGAATGGAGTTTTTCTTTTGTTGGTACATATTATAAATATCACGTCTTTGCAAATTTGCAACAACAATAGCATCCTAGTTTATTGAAGCATTCATAATTCAAGATTAGTTTATTGAAACAAATTTATTATAATATAAATGTACACAATTGAAGCAGATAAATTTGTAATTTGATACAAATTTATTATGTAAAATAAATGTATGACTATATTGGTTACTTTCAATTGTTCATTGCTTATATGATCTATTTGTAAGAATAGTGTTTCTTTGCTAGAATAGTGTTTCTTTGCTTTTTGTTGGCAAAATCTGCAGATCTTGATAGTCGTAAACTCATGATAGATTTTCATTTTGAAAGACAAATCAAGTGCATATAAAGTGTAAAAAAATACTTGCCAGTGGTGGTAGTGACATCTTCCATGTCAAACGACTTCTAGGAGAGGGAGAGAAAGATTTAAAAAAAAAAAAAACCGAGAGAGAGACTTAGTTTGAAAATTAAAGGAGTATAATAGTAAAATATTAATATATTGGAGTGGAATTTGATGTGGATAAGATTTCAATTGTGACCAAATTCATCTTCTCCTTTCTGTTTTTTTTTTATAATTTTTTTATGTTTTATGTGTCTTAGTCTTCATATAATTAGCTTTTTTTTTTTTTTTTCCTTGTAATTCATTTTAATTAGAAATTTTTGTATTCCTGTTTTATCTAATTAGTTTTGGGATGATATTTGATTTGGATTTGGTTTATCTAATTAGTTTTTGTTGGTATTTGTAATTAGAAGTTGACATGAGCACAAAATCTAATGCTAATCTAATATTAGTTGGTTTTAAATGTTTTCTTTTTAAAATCTAAAAATTTAAAAAAACTTCTTCAATTTGGTGAAGTCACTTGGTCTAACCACAATGTCTAAGCCCAACTTTTATTATATAGTATATGATGTTGATTGTTGATGCAAAGATGAACTTCATTTTGGTGAATTTATGATTTTTTTTGGGTGAGAATTAGAGACTACTTTAAAATAAACCAAGCTATGTTTATGAATATATAGCTTGAATTCGACTCATTATGATGATACTTTAAGCTTGTTTATTAATGAAATGAATTAAGCTTTGACTGCATATGTAGATTAATTTGTAGCTCAATTAATTTACGAATCAAACTTGAATAAAATCAAGCTTGGATCGTAATGCTTGTTATCTTTGAGGATAATAATAATACCCATGTTAATATGTGCAACTTTAAAGAAAAATATGTCAAAATATATTTCTTGTTTAATTCAAAATGATCACTGTGCAAATAAATAATTAATTAGTAAATATGTGTTAACTTTATTTCATGTTTCATGTATAATATGTATAAGCCTCTTCTTTTCTTTTTTGAATTATCAGACCAGTATACTATTACAAATAATCAAATTGCATATTGTTAATTGTCAATTCACCTTGTTGTAGTATACTTATTTTTTTAAAACTCCTTGAACAGGTAGGTGACAAAATTTATATATACCTTGAGTATGTATATGGTAGCTCGATTTCTAAACTTACCCAAGACTATGGACGGTTTGGCGGCAGGGACGGAGTTAAACTTGGACTAGTTTAGGAGGCAATGTTCCCCCAATTTTTTTTTTTTTAAATAATAATAATTGTACATATATGGGTGTTAATTTTAGTAATTTTATTTTATAAAATTACACTTTGATCCCTAACAATATTATTGATTCTTTTAAGAGTAATAATATAGTCACAAACTTTTCTACAATATTTTTACAAAGTTTTGAAATAACAAATTCTTATTGATTTGTATCTGGACTCACTACTTAATATCATTTTTTTTTCTTACCAATACCACTCACCGCATCATTAATTTATAAAACAACTTTGTATCCTTAACATTATTATCTTTTTAAAAGCAATAAAAAAATTTATAGATTTAAAATCTAAAATAAAATATACAAGCCCAAAAAATTAGGGCAGTAACAAAAATTATCAATAGCAAAACTAAAAAATCTTAGGTCCAACCAATAAATTTTACCCAAAATAAAGAACCTAGCCTTAAAATTTTAGCAAAATAATTTTGTCTTTACCTAGCAGCAAACACATGTTGGTAAATTTGGTTTTGTCTCTCACACAAAACACACAGCGGAAGCAACAAACATGGATTTATTTCATTCATGATTGATAATATGCACTATGCAAATTTCAGAATTTAAAAACAAGATAGCGTACTTTGATGTGGAGAAATTCAAAACAAAATATTAGAAGTACTCGGGAACACTTTTAATCTTCACTCCAATTCCACTTTACGCCCAAGAAGTGTGGTCTCTCAATCAGTTTCCAAGGGAGAATTATTGAGTGGCTGCACTCACACATACACACCATTTCACAATGATGTCTCTTTCTTATTATTTTTTTCTAATAAAAAATTTTGTATGTTTCTCCCTTTATAATTATCTAATTGGGCTGGCCTATTGGGCCTTTTTAATTGGGTTTTAATGTGTGGCTTGGAGCGGGACTAAAAAGGACCAATAAGATACTAGCTTCAATGGGTCATGGGCTTTTCTGTTAACTCTTGACAAATCTAAAGTTACTATTAATTATATTTAATACCATTATATAAATATAATTGCATTCTACGCCTTATTAATAAATTATATTCTAAGACTTTATTATATATACAACATCTTCATAAAATATTTGTAGTAATACAAAGTCATGAATATAGACTGTCACATTGAAAATTACTACATCTTAATTCTTGAGTACTCGGTTTAATCCTTTAAGTTATTCATCATACATTTATAAAATCCAATTTCATAAATATATACTTTAGTAACTCTTTACTAAAGTAGTTAGGCCTAACACTCTGAATAACCAAACTCATTAAACTTATCTCAAGGGAATATTTTATATCTCCGTTAAGAGATTATGAATTCCATCTTAAAAATTTATGTTCCATCAACACTAAATGTTGCTGCCCAACATATTGAGGTTTTGACTGTTACTTTAGATCTCACTTCTAATATATCAAAGTAACCTACACGTTATGATCAAGTCCATTATTCTTTCAAGATTAAGAGTTCATGCAAATAGAAGTCGTGAGATTTATTATTGATTTGACAGTCGTTAGGAGAATAATAAATCTCACAGCGGTCTAGTTCAATATATCTTAACTCTTAAAATATATCAATATATCAAATAGAAGTCTCTACTCTTATGATCAAGACAAATCATCTTAGTTGATATGTTATAATCTTCGCAGATGAAATGCCCAATTTCATCACCGACTATGAACTATAAATTCTGAGTTTACAAAGAACTTGTGATTTATATTTTCTGCGACTTTTCACTTAAATCACATACTATGTATCTCATGGACTATATGATAATGTTCAAATATTCATGTTACCATTATTTTAGATAATAATATAACAACTTTATTTATCATAACATTAAGTCATACATAATGTTATACATAGCATCATACAATAGGATTTAAGGACACACATCCTAACAATCTCCCACTTGCCCTAAAGATTATTGTACACTAATCTAACTCTCATTCCCTCTAAATGTGACTCGAAAGTCCTTTGAAGCAAGAATTTGGTAAAGGGATTTGCTAGATTATTTGCACTTTTAATCTTTGCTACCACTACATCACCACGGGCATTAATGTCTTGAATGATGTGGTACTTCCTCTCAATGTGCTTTCCTTTCTTATGATTCCTTAGATCTTTGGATTATGCAACCACTCCACTATTGTCGCAAAATAATGTGATGGGAACTTGCTCCATTCTTACAACACCAAGATCAGAAAGGAATTTCTTAAGCCAAATAGCTTCCTTTGCTGCTTACTCAGCTTCCATGGTGGAGTCCGCAATACAAGATTGTTTAACACTCCTCTAACTTAGGGCTCCACCTTCCAAGGTGAAAATATATTATGAAGTGGATTTTCTGAAATCTAGATCCGTTTGAAAATATGAATCTGTATAGCCAATGGGAATCAAATTCTCACACCGGTAAACAAGCATATAATCTCTCGTTCTCTTAAGATACTTGAAAATATGCTTTACAGCTTGCCAATATTTTGGTCTTAGATTTGATTAATATCAGCTGACCATGCCAAGTAAATAACAGATTTTTGGTCTAGTACAAAGCATGGCATACATGAGACTTCCCATTGCAGAAGCATAAGAAACTTGTCTCATCATATTTTCTTCCTCTTGAGTCTTAGGCCTTTGGCCATCAGATAAAGGAACTCCATGTTTGAAAGGAAGTAATCTTTTCTTGGAGTTTTGCATGCTAAACTGTTTTAGAACCTTATCTATATATCCAACTTGTGATAAGCCTAACATCTTATTCTTGCGATCTCGCCAAAACTTGATCCCTAGAATAAAGTTTGTCTCACCCAAGTCTTTCATATCAAATTGGCTAGATAACCAAGCCTTTATTGATGACATTACCCCTACATTATTTTCAATGAGTAAAATATCATCAATATAAAGCGTTAGGAACATTATTACTTTATCTCGATGTCTTTTGTACACACATGGTTCATCAGGATTTTGTTCAAAACCAAATGACTTGATTGCTGGATCAAATCTGATTTTCCATGACCTAAATGGTTGTTTAAGTCCATAAATGGACATTTTCAACTTGCATACCATATGCTCTTGGTTCTTTGCTATGAAACCTTCCAATTGCAACATGTATATTTCTTCTTCAAGATTGCCAATAAGAAATGCAGTCTTGACATCCATTTGCCAAATCTCAAAATCATAATGAGCATCAATGGATAAGAGAATTCTAATAGACTTAAGTATAGCTACTGGCGAAAATGTTTCATCATAATCAATACCTTCCTTTTATGTATACCCTTTCGTCACTAGGCTTGCTTTAAAGGTTTCAACCTTTCTATTTATCCCTCTCTTCCTCTTGTAAACCCATTTGCAACCAATAGGTTTAATGGCGTCAGACGCCTTTACAAGATTCCATACATGATTGGAATACATAGAATCTAATTCAGATTTTATAACTTGGACCCAATGATGTGCATCTATATCATTCATTGCCTCTTCATAAGTGTAGGGATCTGATTCAGCCTCTTCTAGGATAGCTTCATAAGTTTCTCCCAAACTTATAAATCTTATAGGAGGCCGAACAATTCTCCCACTATGACGAGGCACCTGTGTACTAGTCATCTCATAAGTAATGTCTTGTGATGTATCCAATACAGCCACATCATTCCTAGTTTCATCTATTGGTTGTTCAACTACAGGTTCTTTCATTTCAGCCAAGACAACTCTATTTCTAGGAGTAAAAGTATTCATGTAGTCATTTTCTAAGAATTTGGTATTTGTGCTAACAAACACTTTATTATCCTTATGACTATAGAATAAACCTCCAACAATTTCTTTTGGATACCCTATAAAGAAAACTATTTCTATTTTAGACTGTAACTTGTCAGACTTTCCTTTTAACATATGTGCTGGACAACTCCAAATATGGAGATGTCTTATACTAGGCTTACACCCATTCCACAACTCTATAGGTGTTTTAGGAACAGACTTCGAATGTACTAAATTTAGAAGATACATTGCAGTACTTAAGGCAAATCTCCAAAAGGAAATTGGTAGAGTTGAATAACTCAACATGGATCTAACCATATCTAAAAGAGTCCTATTCCTTCTTTTTGCTACACCATTTTGCTGTGGAGTTCCAGGTGCAGTCAACTAGGATATAATCGCATTTTCAGTCAAGTAATCCTTGAAATCCCCAAGAAAGTATTCGCCACCTCGATCAGATCGAATGACCTTTATGCGTTTACTTAATTGATTCTCAACTTCAACCTTAAACTCTTTGAACTTTTCAAAAGTTTCGGATTTCCGTTCTATTAGGTACACTTAACCAAATCTAGAGTAATCATCAGTGAAAGTAATGAAATACTCATAGCCACCTCTTGCTTGGATTGATATAGGACCATATACATCTGAATGCACTAATTCTAGCAAATCTTGGGCTCTTCTACCTTTTGTATTAAAAGGTCGTTTGGTCATTTTACCTTTCAAACAAGATTCGCAAACTGGAAAACCATCAAAGTCCATGGGCTCTAAGAGTCTATCTTTGATAAGCCTTTGAATTTTGTTTGAATTAATATGACCCAAACACAAGTGCCAAAGATATGCTTTACTAGTAGAAGGAAATTTTTTTCTTTAATGATTTCACATGTGAATTATTATCTAATTTAGAATTGTATAATTCATACTTTTTAGGAGTTAAAATATAAAGACCATCCACAATATTGCCAGAATAGGTAAACATTTTATCCTTCTTTATTATAACATTGTCTTTGAGGATAACACAATATCCATGTTTATCGAAGTAAGTTACAGAAATTAAATTCCTACGAACATTAGGTTCATACAAACAGTCTTCCAATATTAAAATTCTAGACTTAAAGCATAAATTAAACACTCCAACAGTTACAACCAGAATCCTGCTCCTATAAACCAAAGTAAGAAATAGTTCTCCCTTATTTAATTTTCTAGTATCTAGGCACCCCTGCAAAGAATTGCAGATATAATTAGTACAACCTGAATCCACACACCAAGAATCCATGGGATTTTGTACCAAACATATTTCAAGAAGAAATGAACTTTTCATACTCTTATTCTTGGCAGCCTTGAATATTGGACAATTCCTCTTCTAATGTTCTTTCTCACCACAATGGAAACACTTTCCTTTGGTTTTCTTTTTTCTGTTGGCAACTCCTAAGGCAATTTGTTTACCATCTTGCTTGGTGAAGTCTTCTTCTTCTTCTTCTTCTTACCCTTGCCTTCTGACTTAGGTTGAGAAGTAGAAGTTTCACCAACATTGGCTGCAACACTAGAAGTACCAAGGATGCCTTCCGCTACTACCAATTCATTCATTAATTCAAACAATAAATAAATCTTTTATTCATATTATAGTTAAGTCTGAATTCGTTGAATGATTCTAGTAGTGACTAGAGTATCATATGCACTTGGAATTCTTCATCAATATTGACACCTAAAACTTCCAATGTATTCAGATTAGAGATCATCCTAAGACAATGCTCTGTCACTGAATTACCTTCAGCCATTTTGGTATTATAAATCTGTCTCATAGTTTCCTGCCTTGCAGAACGGCCTTGTTCACCATGCATCTCCTTCAGACTTAACATGATGTCTGAAACTAGTTCTACATCCTGCATTTGATGCTGTAGAATATTTGAGATAGATGCTAGAATGTAGCACTTGACCATTTCATTAGATTTATGCCAACGATCATATCGTTGTTTTCCTTCAAGAGGAGCATCTAATGATAGAAAGTGAGGACATGGTTGACTAAGCACATATTTGTGCTCTTCAACTGTAAGAACAATGTCCAAATTTCTTTTTCAGTCAACATAGTTTGATTCAGACAGTTTATTTTGGTTAAGAATAGTAACAAGTAGGCTAAATGATGCCATGATCAAATCTGAAAATAATAAATAAGAATATAATAAGTAAACTGGACATTATTAATTTAGCATATAAATATATAGTATAAAACCTTAATAAAACCATAAAATAATATATCCCTCAACATAGAGTGAACATTAAATACTATGATTGATTGAGTACTATTCTCATTATTAGTGCCATCATGATAACTCTTGTCAAACACTAATAATATATCGTTTTACATTTAACCTTTAAGTAATAATAGTAAGAACTCAGCATAGATGATACTATAATACTTAGTCTAGTGTATATCATTGTCTAGAATCATGTGTAGTCACATTTCATCCCTTTAACAAGCTTATTTTGTAGTACCATGATAAGAACACCCTCTGCATGGAATGCAAAGCTCGAAACTAAGATAAGGTGTTTATCAAACCACTATAAACCGGGAAATTCAATTTTGTAGGACTATGAAATAAATACTCTCCGCATGGAATGCTAAGCTCGAGGCAAAGACAAAGTATATATTTCACACTACTATGAACTAACAATGGAGGCCGGGAGATGCAACCCTTGTATCTCTCTCCCACTAGATATTTTAAATTAAAGGTTTTTAAGATTAAGAACTATAATAATGCTAGACACTTTGTAAACATAATCCTAATCTCATTAAGAATGAATTTCATAATCCTAGCATTAGTATATATAATTATATAAACCAAAGCAAGCAACAATGCTACGTGCATCATAAATCCTTTATAGACAATTTGCATATAAACTCATACATATTTTTATATAATATATATATATATATATATATATATAAACCCATATATACATATAAAATAATATACGGATAGCAAACAACCAAGGCAATCATCACATTTATATAAAATAACCATTACAAACATGCACTCCATGCCAAGAGGTGCAAAAGGAATCCAAGTGATGCAATAGCATCCAAGAGGTGCAAAACATCTTTCATGCACAGGACGGTTACATTCAATAGTCAATCCAAGTGATATATATCCTTGCCCATAAAGAATCCACATGTACAAGATAGCCATCAAGCCAATAACTATTAAAAGATCTTTTAAAAACAAGCAGTGCAACAGTTAATTCACGCAAATGGCAGTTATTGCATTGACATACGGATTTCACATTAAAGCATGAATATTTACACCAAGGATGAATATTCTCTTGGTTTGAACCCAATATAATCAAGAAACCATTTTTCTTCCTTTTTATATTTTTCTTTTATTATAAAATCCAATCACATATTATACAATCATAAGATGAAAACTTGGCTCTGATACCAATTGTTGGTAAATCTGGTTCTGTATCTCATACAAAACATACAGCGAAAGCAACAAACATAGATCTATTTCATTCATAATTGGTAACATGCATTATGCAAATTTCAGAATTTAAGAACAGGATAGCGTACCTTGGTGTGGAGAAATTCAAAACAAAAGATTAGAAGTACTCGGGAACAGTTTTAATCTTCACTCCAATTCCACTATACGTCCAAGAAGTGTGATCTCTCAATTAGTTTCCAAGGGAGAATTATCGAGTGGCTTCACTCACACATACACACCATTTCACAATGATGACTCTTTCTTATTATTTTTCTCTAATAAAAAATTCTGTATGTTTCTCCTTTTATAACTAACTGATTATCTAATTAGATTGGTCTATTGGGCCTTTCCAATTGGTCTTTAGTGTGTAGCTTGGAGTGGGACCGAAAGAGACCAATAATACACTAGCTCCAATAGGTTTTGGACTTTTCTATCAACTCTTAACAAGTCCAAAGTTACCATTAATAATATTTAATATCATTATATAAATATAATTGCACCTTAGGCCTTATTAATAAATTATATCGCAAGACTTTATTATACATGCAATCTCTTCATAAAATATTCGTAGTAATACAAAATCATGAATATAGACTGCCACTTTGAAAATTACTACATCTTAATCCTTGAGTACCTGGTTTAATCCTTTAAGTTATTCATCATATATTTATAAAATGCAATTTCATAAATATATACTTTAGTAACTCTTTAATAAAGTGGTTTGGCCTAACACTCTGAATAACCAAACCCATTAAACTTATCTTAAGGGAATATTTTATATCTCCGTTAAGAGATTATGAATTCCATCTAGAGAATATATGTTTCATCAACACTAAATGTAACTGTCTAACATACTGAGATTTTGACGGTTACCTTAGATCTCATTCCTGATATATCAAAGCAAACTACACCTCATGATCAAGTCCATTATTCTCTCAAGATTAAGAATTCATGCAAATAAAAGTCGTGAGATTTATTATTGATTTGAAAGTCGTTAGGAGAAGAATAAATCTCAAAGCGGTCCAGTTCAATATGTCTTAACTCTTAAAACATATCAACATATCAACTAGAAGTCTCTACTTCCATGATCAAGACAAATTATCTTAGTTGATACGTTATAGTTTTCACAGATGAAATGCCTAATTTCATCACCGACTACGAACTATAAATTCTGAGTTTACAAAGAACTTGTAATTTATATCTTCTATGACTTTTCACATAAATCACATACTATGCATCTCATGGATTATATGATAATGTCCAAATATTCATGTTACCATTATTTTAGATAATAATAAAACAACTTTATTTATCATAACTTTAAGTCATATATAATGTCATACATAGCATTATACAATAGGATTTAAGAGCGCACATCCTAACAACACACACATCAAAGACGAAAAAAAAAAAAAAAAAAACCCTCAGAATCTAAGCAACAAAGCTAGAGATTGGAGTTACCTTATGTAATCTGTAAGGTTGAATTTATTCAATCATGTGTTCGCTTTATTCCGTGACAAATTTGCTTATATTTTAGACACCCTATATTTAACTGGGAATTATGTAAGAGTTGTGTGTGAGAGAGTGTAAAAAAAATTTAAGATGTGTGCACTCAAAGGAGTCTCGCAAATAGATCTCGCGACTGGTTCGCGACTGGCAAGTCGCCAAAGTGGCACACATGTGAATGTGAAGCATGCAGGAAGCTGAAGGGTCACGATAGTTGGAGCACTATAGGACAAAAAGTACAGTCTGGCTTTGCAGTTATCTCGTGACTTAGACTCGCGATTAGTTCCAGTCGCGAGGCCAAGTTGCCAGAATGCCCTGTTTGGATGAAATATGCTTTCTCACATTCCTCATGTACCCTACTATAAATACCCTTACTTTCACGAAATGTAGAGAGCTTCTAGAGAGAATTTGAGAGGAAAACCCTAGAGAAAAACAAGATTGATTCATCCATAATCATAATCTTTTGATTCTCCAAATTTCTTTACTCTCACCATCTCCATTCACATACCCTTGAGAGGTTCATTTGTCAAATCCTTATCTCACCATTCTCATATCAGTGAGGAGGTATTTGGTGCTTGGGAAGCAGTTCAGAGAGGACCAATTTATTTGGTTGATGCAATGAGCTTATTGCGGGATCCGGTAAGCTAAAGAAGACAAGGTTTGGCGTAACCCTATTGAAGGAAGAATTGTGGAGGGTTTAGGTGCATCGGGTAGATTAGGCTTGGAGGGTCTATTGCTATTCATGTATCCCAACTTCATTCTCTAGTAGATTATTTGACTCCTTGGAGGACGACGGAGAGATTTTTTGCTGAGTGCTTCAGTTTCCTCTTCGATAATACATTGCTGTGTTATCTTTATGTTTGCATCTCTCTTCCTTTACTCTTTACCTTTTAATTACTGTTGTGTTTGTGATTAATTTTAGTTTAGAGTCTTTTACTAATTTGGATTTAGCTTATATTCATCATTCTACACATATGTTGTTTATGTATAAGCTTGTGTTGGTAACTTTGATATTGGGGGTCTAAACGTTCATTGGTGTTTTATATGCTAATTGAACTTTCAATTAGTATCAAATTGGGTACACTTGTGTGGTTTCTTTACCTAAGTGTGATCGTAGATCTTGTTTGAGATAGAACGATCTTAATCCCTCAATGCACCTCCCTACTTTGATGGGAGTAACTATGCATTTTGGAAAGTCCGTATGAGAGCATTTCTATGCTCCATTGATGATAGTGTTTGGGACGCTGTCGAGATAGGATGGACTAGGCTGGAGGCTGCCAAATCCACATGGGATAAGGTAGTCTTTGCGGCAGCTAATGCTAATAGCAAAGTTATTAATGCTATTTTTTATGGTGTTTCACCTGATGAATTTCACAAGATCTCTCATGTTACAATTAGGGTTGTCTATGGGACGGTGCAGGTTTGTGCCTAACCTGGAACTGACCTGATCACTTCGGGTTTCCCATGCTTAGACCTGCCACCGACTGATGAACGGAGTCGGTTTGGGTGGTTGGATTTTCATTGGGTTCTGATTGGTCTTCAAGCGGTTTCAGGTTGTGCAAAAATCTACCAAATTTTGCCAAAAGCCGCCAAATCTGGCGAGACCTGACCGCATCTTGACAAGATCTAGACGGATTTTGAAGAGAACAGACCAATCTTGGTGAGATCTGGCCGGATGTTGATGAGATCTCGGCATATCTCGTTGAGATTCGAAGAGATTAGGTCGAATCTCAACGAGATCTCTCCTAACTCTTCGAGTTCTGGCTGGATCTCGACAGATGGACAGAAAATGGGTGATTTTCCTTCGAGTTTAGGCCTGAATCTCAACAAATCGGACAAAAAATGGGCGATTTTTCGGTCAGATATGTTTGGGTCAGTTAAATATCAGTTTCTTAGCCTCAAACTCGGCAATCGACTTGCCGTTTTCGGGTTCAGGGAGCAAAGACCAGCCGCCGATCGGTCACTGGCGTCAAGTTGGTCGGTTCTCGAGCTGGATCGGATAGTTTAGGCAGGTGGGTCGGGTTCTAGTTTTTTTTGGACACCCCTAGTTACAATTGCCAAGAAGGCATGGCAAATTTCAGAGACAACTTATGAGAGAACCAAAAAGGTGAAGGACACCAAGTTGCAAATGCTTACCACACGCTTCGAAGAGCTGAAGATGAGTGAAGATGAGTCATTCGACTCATTTTATAAGAAGCTAAATGAAGTGGTGATTGAGAAATTTAATTTGAGAGAAAAGACGGAGGACTCCAAGATTGTGAGGAAAATTCTACGATCCTTACCGAAGAGCTTTCGTACAAAGGTTACTACCATCGAAGAGAGCAAGGACCTTGATGAGATCAAAGTTCAAAAACTTATTGACTCATTTCAAACATATGAGCTATCTCTACCATTGTATAGGAAGAGCAAATCTCTTACTTTCAAGACGATTAATGAAAGGTGGAAGATTAAGACTTCTTGGATGACTATGAAGTTGAGAAAGAAGTGGCATACCTTGCTAAGAATTTCTGCAAGTTCTTAAAGTTCAAGAAGAATGGAAAGTTTGTTCAGAAAGGAAAATTCTCAAATTCTAGGAAGGAGAAAAAGGATTTCAAGAAGAAAGATGGGAAGGATTCTCCATCTCCTCAAGGAATCATGTGCTATGAATGCAACGGTCATGGACATCTTAAGAAGGAATGTCCCAATTATTTAAGAGCGAAGAGTAAAGTGTATGCCACTACCCTTAGTGACACAGACTCCTCTAATTAAGACTCGGAAGAAATCTGTGACGGAGAGGGAAACTACTCCGCATTCATAGTCATGGCTCCTGTACAATATTAAGATGATTTGAGTGTGCTAGTGGAAGAGCTTGATGAGCACACCGAAGTGGAGTCAATAGGGATAATAGAGGAATTCGATGATGATGAAGATGAAGGAACAATGAGATTGCAAAAATCCTACAATTCCCTACTTGAGAAGACCGGTTAATATGCAAGAGTGGTTAGAGAAGCCATTAAAAAAAATGAAGAGAGCCAAGCAAGATTACAAAAGTCTTCTAGTGCGGTGTAAGGAGACTAAATGTGAGGTTGAGGCATTGAACGAAGAACTAACTGAAGTCTATTCCAAGATCAAGTTCCTTGAGCTTGAAGTGATTCAAGCCAATGCTAAAGTGGAGTGGGTTGCCTCCAAGAAGCTTGATGAAGTGCTAGCTCATCAAAAGCCGTTCTCTGACAAAAGCAGATTAGAATACATCGGAGAGAGTAGTTCAAGTGCCAATGTGTCCAAGGAAATGAATTTTTTGAAAGCAAAGGAACCAATGATAGCAACTCCTATTATTGAGAAAGTGAAGGCTAAGAAGAAGCAGAATGTGACTGCTCAACGAGTTTTGGCAAAGCCTCCTAACCAATTAGTGGTCAAACCCAAGGCTAAAGGGAAATCCCTTCCAAAGTCACAAAGAGGTCCACAAACTCAACATATTTGCCATCATTGTGGAATTCAAAGACACACCAGACCTAATTGTCATAAGCTTCAAACATTGAAAAATGTAAGTGCTCAAAGGCTGAGAGGACCAAAAAATGGTAAAGGGAATGAGACTACCAAGCAATGAAAAAGGCAAGAAGTTGATCCCGGATTGAGGGATACCATCACCTCTTGTTTGGCAAGCTTCATCCGAAGGTTTGAAAGTCACTACTCTTGTACCCAATCCTCTAGGGATATCACCCCAAACACACGTGTCGTGTAGGTGAAGAAGGGTACACATGCATAAGCATTAGACCATGTGCATGCATTAATACTTCCTATTTGATGTGACATTGTTTGGTTGTGTGCTTATGTATTATCATTCTAGCATGTTTTTACTATTTTTTCTGTTGTTTTAAAATGCTTTGAGTGTTTGTTTCTTTTTTATCAATCTTTACTTGTCTTTGTGTCAAAAATCAAAAAACACATAACAAGTAGAAAATTCAAAAATTTTGATCTGCATTTTTGTGCTTTGTCACATGCATGTTTTGCCATGTACCTTCGTATAGATGGCTTTGTGCATTTACGAGCATAGCTTGTTCTCTATGCACTCATATCATTGTGGAAAAAATCTTGACATCTATGTGATTGTTGTAAATAGATCTTCAAACTTGTCATAAATGATTAGTCAATGGTTTTGTTGATCTTGAGACATGCATAGACTTGTGTCCATATACCTTCTTACTCTTTTATGTTTTTGCTTAATATAGCTCAACCAATGTTAAATCTCGAAAAGAGATAATGAACTGCAAAAACCATCACACATTCTAGTATTCAACTAGGAAAAAGATAAAGCGACTTGTAATGAAAATATATGATGTTCAAAGAGCCAAAGGCTTGCTCATCAAATTGAAATTTCAAAAATTTCAAGTATCGATCTTAAAATAAGATGTTATTGTACGTAAATGATCAAATGTTATGAAATGTAAGAAGCCAAAAGAAAAGCTTCAATGTTATGTAATCAAGTTTTGTAGGAGGTCATATATGCATATTTCTATAATTGAGATTGATCACTCTTTCTAGTGCTAATTGTGTATACCTTTGTTGAATTGATCATTGAAATTTCACATTAGACTAAAGACTATCTCATCTTCGATATCCACACACATCACACTTGTCTATGTTCAACGAATGTCTTATTCCTTTGTGTAATTGTACTTGATTAAATGTGTTGCACATGCTCAATTATATGTTGATCAAACCCAAAAATATTTTTGAGTATTTTTAGTTGTTTTTGGAAAGTATTTTGTTTCAAAAATTTAAAAATTCAAAAAATCTGTGCAACTTTGTTTTGGTGACTCACTCAAGGGTCAAGCCAGTCGCGAGACCCCAATCACGAGCTTACTCAAAAGCTTTCGCGACTCTCTGGCGAGTCAGTCCCCCAGTCGTGGAAATGACTTAGAAATTTTTTCAAAAATTTTGGGTTTTTAGAATTTTCGTGACTAGTTCACAAGTGAAGCTCCAATTGTGAGTTTACTTAGAAGGTTTCGCGGGTCCCCTCACGACTTGCTCGTGAGTGGACATCCCAGTTGCAAAAAACACTTAAACAAATTTTTCAAAATTTGTGTCAAGGGATTTTAGTGACTTGACATGGAGACTTTCTTACGACTCATTCCAGTCGCAAAAAACTCGTGTTTTGCATAAATAGGGTTAAATCTAAGACAATTTTCAAAAACTTTTTAGTTTTCCCTTGCATCATGTGCACCCACATTGTCTTATCCACCTCTCCCTCTTCCAAAACCTTCATTTTCACTCACAAAACCTCCATTTTTTTCATCAATCCTTCATCAATCTTCAAAAAAAGGTATGGGTTTTCTTTTAGGCGTAAATGCACTTTTGGTCTCTACATTTTGCACTTTTTTCATTTTGGTCCCTACATTTTATTTTTACCACTTTTAGTCCCTAAACCAATTAACACGTGACATTTAAGTCCTTATCGTCAGCCAACTAACAGGAAAAGTTGAGGCGGCTGATGGAGAGGATTAAAAATTATTTAAAAACATTAAAATAATAATAAAAAATTTTATTTTGGTATTAAAAAAATTCCACATCAACATATAAATTTAAAAAATTAATTTATTAATTTTAACTAAATAAAAAATAGTATTAAAACCCAAAAATCACAAAAATTAAGATATAAAAGGTGTCTTGAAAAAAGTTTTTTAAAAAATATTCAGAAAATTTTCTTTTTAATTAGAATATTCGATAGCCCCAACCCCAACCCCCAACCATGATTCGGATCTTCTAGTCTCCTCCTTCAATGACTGGATCAATTGCCGCAACAACTCTCTCCTTGACCAAATAAACCTCATCTTAAACACCCAACAACTCCACAATGATAGTGACGACTTATCCTCTCATCGCTTCGCCGATCTCGCTTTCTCCCAAATCAACCTCCGCCTCTCTGAATCCTTTATCTTAGATGTTCTTAACTATGGCAAAGGCAACCGTCTGGGGATCAGACAAATCTTCTAGCAAGTTTGATGGGTTTGAGTTCAATCGGTGGTGGTGAGTTGTTTTTCTCTTAATCTCTGACTTTCTCTTTATCTAAACCTCTCTCTCTCTCTCTCTCTCTCTCTCTCTCTCTCTCTCTCTCTCTCTTGATTGTTTAATAAGTGTTGTGGTGGTGGGTTTGATCGGTGGAGGTGGTGGCTAGATTTTTCTGTGTTTGGGTAGTAAGAAAATTTCTGGGTGGTTTGGGTTCGGATGGAAAGAAAGTTTCTGGGTTTGTGTTTAAGTTTGTTGGTTGGGTTTGTGTTTATATTTGTTGGCTGGGTTTGATTAGTGGAGGTGGTTGCTGAATTTTTCTGTGTTTGGGTAGTAAAAAAATTTCTGGGTTTGAGTTCGGGTGGAAAGAAAATTTCTGGGTTTGTGTTTAAGTTTGTTGGTTGGGTTTGTGTTTATGTTTGTTGGTTGGGTTTGATCAGTGGAGGTGGTGGCTGGATTTTTCTGTTTTTGGGTAGAGAAAAAATTTCTAGGATTGGGTTTGGGTGAAAAGAAATTTTCTAGGTTTGTGTTTAAGTTTGTTGGCTGAGTTAGTGTTTATGTTTGTTAATTGTGACGAATTTTAGTTTTAGTTTGCAAGAAAATCTTGATTTTCTGGGGAAAATGTTGATGATTGTTCAAGAAAAATTTATGAGTTTGGTTGGGTTTGTTATTGTGAGTCAAATTGGCTGGGTTTGTGTGCGTGTGTTGTTTTATAACAAAATTTATGGTTTTGGGTGGAAAGAAAATGTTATGATGCATCGGCCTTTTAGATGTGAATTTTTTTAGTGTTTTGTTTGAAAGAAATTTTTTGGGAAAGATGTTGAATGCTTAGAAATTTTCTGGAAAAGATGTTGAAGAATATGAACAGTTATGTTCTTCCCAAAAACTAATGAATTTTTTTTATTTATTTTAATGTTTTTTTAATTTAATTAATTAATGTGTGTGATTATACTATTTTTTTATTCCACTGTCAGCCACATCAGCTTTTGTCATTAGTTGGGTGATGGAAAGGACCTAAATGTCAGGTGTTAATTAATTTAAGGACTAAAAGTGGTAAAAACAAAATGTAGGGACCAAAATGGGGAAAAAATGCAAATGTAGTGACTAAAAGTATATTTACGCATTTCTTTTATTTCCAAAGTATTTCATGTTTCTAGTCCTAAATTTCTTGGATTTTGTGTCTATGATAAGATTTGAAAATATGAAGCTTGAATATGGTTTTGATGATGGTTTGTTGAGATTAATCTATGGGTTTTGTTGATTTTGTAAGTGTAATGCCTATTTTACATGCTTTACATGATTGTTCTTCATTGTTGTGCATTATACCATGTTTGTGTTGTATTGCGCATATCATGTTCATGAAAAAATGTCTCTTAGATGTTTTGTGTGCCTCTTTGGTTTCCATGGAATACAAAAGCTGTACAGATGATCATGTTTCTTTGATCTTGAAACATCATATGATTATGTGGTTTTCTACTTTGCCCTAGTTTGCACATTTTTGCGTTTGATGCGCCTGCGCGCGCACACACACACAAACACACACTTACACTTTGACATGTATGAGTGCTTATTGTCATGATTCTACCATGTGTTGATGATTTATGTTGTCTCATGTCAATGTTATGTGAATCTCTCTCTCTCTCTCTCTCTCTCTCTCTCTCTTCTTTTTATATATATATATATATATATATGTTTTTTGAGTTTTAATTCATTGTCCATTATGTTGGTACTAACATGTTTCTAATTAGGTTCGTTATCATATTTTATGCTCTATTTTGTGGTACTTGCTGCTCTATTTTGTGGTACTTGCTGCTCTGTTTTTTATAGATGACTCCAAAGAAGAAAACCACTGCCCAACGTGTTGACAAGAGGAAGAAAATGGACAATACTCGTTTTCGCTCCATCCAACACTTTGAGCGATACAATTGGCAATTTGAAAAAGCTCCAATCATTCAAGAGTGGTTTATGGACCAAGTTGATCTTAAGGACTTCTTCATTCCAAGCTACTTTGAAGATAGAGGTTGGAAAAAGCTTCTTGGTGACCTCCCCGTAGTGTGTGAATCACTAATTCGGGAATTCTATGCCAATGCCATAGCACGAGATGATGTCATAGACTGTTGGGTTAGAGGCCATGAATTCACCATTGAAGTGGAGGATGTTGATGAGGTTCTTGGATTTGGAGAGGTGGAACATGACTTTACTCACTTCAAGGATAGAATGCTCTCCATAGAAACGGTTCAATCCTATATTGGTGGAGTTAAAGAATGGAGATGCCTTAACACATCTGTTTTCCTACCGGATTTACGATGTTTTACATACATTATGATGTTCAATCTATACCTGGTGAAGAAGATGACTACCATCAACAATGCTAGATCCATCTTCCTCATGGAGTTTTGGGAGAATACCTACATTGACATCAGTGCTCATGTATTCAACATCATTGCCGATGAAACAAGGACATCCTCAAGGGCAAAGCTCATCTTCCCTAGTCTGCTCATGAGGATCCTTCATGCAAAAAGTGTGGAAACTCCCGAAGATGTCAATGTCATTCCTTCTCCTTTGGCTGTCAATGCTTTAACTATCGAAAGGATCAAAGTTCGTCTTCCGGACAATGAAGAAGAGGTTGATCCCACACATGGAGAGCCACTGGACACTCAAACTGAAGCAGAAGGACAACCATCAACTTCTAGAAGTCGTTGTAAAAAGAGCAGAGCTTCATCTTCAGCAGCCCCTCCAGATGCTTTTAAGATAATTCTTGAGCGGATTGACTGCTTGAGAGAAGTCCAAATTGAGCACTCCAACAAGCTAACCACCATTCAAGACCAAATCAACTAGCTCACAGCCAAGTTTGATAGCTTCACGGACTAGCCTTAGCCCTTTGGCCATTCAGGCAAAAAAGTGGGAGTAGTATGGAGTAGTATGGGTTTTCATAGCACTTATTTAAGTACTTTGGTTTGGTTTTTAAGTATTCTAAGGTTTTAGTACTTGTTTTTGTTAATACTTGACTATGGTGTGTTATGAAGGCTTGAATGTTTTAGCTATTTAGACTATGCTTTATGTTGTACCTTTGCTTTGTAGCTATTTCATACTTTTAGATTATGTATGCATTTTCTTTAGTACTGCACTCTTGTGCCCTTTGTTGGATCTTGTATCCTTCATGCAAATAACTTAGTGTTTTTGTATCGGTTGAGTGTTAGACATACAAATGATACTTTGCATTGAGCTTATTAGCTTGCATGACCGAATGTTCATTCCTTATGTGAATGATTATTGTGATCACTATGTATAGTGATTGTTCTTATTTGGTCAAGCCATGCTTTATTGCTGTACTCTTTGTTGCTTGATCGCATTGTATTTGCTCCATATGCATTTTAAGGTTTTTGCTTACAATGATATTATTGTGTTATTTTTTTCAGGTATCTTGTTCGTATGGTTTAAGAGCTTCTCAGAATCTAGAGTTAGGTGTGAGTGAGTTTTGTCAATTGTTCCCCACTCACATTTTAAGTTTAGAGTTTGTTTTAGAATTTTGTCATGGAATATCCAAAGGGGGAGATTATAAGATTGAATTTATTCAATCATGTGTTGGCTTTATTCCGTACCAAATTTGCTTGTATTTTAGATACCCTATATTTACATGAGAATTATGTAAGAGTTATGTGTGTGAGAGTGTGAAGAAAACTCAAGATGTGTGCACTCAAAGGAGTCTCGCGATTGGATCTCACGACTAGTTCGTGACTAGCAAGTCGCCAAAGTGGCACACATGTAAAGCATGCAGGGAGGTGAAGGATCACGATAGCTAGAGCACTACAGGACAAAAAGTACAGTCTGAGCTAACTGTTATCTCGCGACTCAAACTCGCGACTAGTTCCAGTTGCGAGGCCTAGTCGCCAGAATGCCCTATTTGGATGAAATATGCCTTTTCAAATTCTTTACTTACCCTACTATAAATACCCTTATATCCATGAAATGTAGAGAGCTTCCAGAGAGAATTTTGAGAGAGAAATCCTAAAGAAAAATAAGATTGACTTATCCACAATCTTAATATTTTGATTCTCCAAATTCCTCTACTCTCACCCTCTTCATTGACATACTCTTGAGAGGTTCATTTGTCAAATCCTTATCTCACCAAACTCATATTAGTGAGGAGGTATTTTGGTGTTTGGGAAGCATTTCAGAGAGAACCAATTCATTTGGTTGATGCAATGGGCTTATTGTAGGATCTGGTAACCTAGAGAATACAACGTTCGACGTAATCCTGTTGAAGCAAGAAGCTTGAAGCTTAGAAGGCTTAGGTGCATCAGGTAGATTAGGCTTGGAGGGTCTATAGCTATTTATGTATCCCAACTTTATTCTCTAGTGGAGTATTTGACCTCTTAGAGGGCGGCAGAGAGGTTTTTCATCGAGTACTTTGGTTTCTTCTTCGATAACACATTGCCATGTTATCTTTGTGTTTGTATCTCTCTTCCTTTACTCTTTACCTTTTAATTACTGTTGTGTTTGTGATTAATTTTGGTTTAGAGTGTTTTACCAATTTGGGTTTAGCTTATATTCATCATTCCGCACATATATTGTTTGTGTATGAGCTTGTGTTGGTAACTTTGATATTGGGGGTCTAAACATTCATTAGTGTTTTATACACTAATTGAACTTTCATAATCAATAGCAAAGCTGCCCCCGTAACTCCAAATCCTAAATCCATCCTTGGTTTGGCTTTGGCAAACCAAAAACTTGTAGTTGTACTCAACAAATCTTGTCAACGCTTACATATCTACATGCTAAAAATATTGTTCACAGGAGAATTGAGTTTCCTAACATCTTTATATTGTGATTCAGGATATAAGGTTTTCTTCTACTATAGTTTTTAACTTGCCCAACTTTGCACATGAGTTATCTACTTCAATTGGATTTCTTTAAGGGAGCAAATATACTTGTTGACACAGTTGGCCATGTGAAGCTGGCAGGCTTAAGAATGGCCCAGTATTTGAGTGTAGGCAAAATTAATTTGAAGTGAGAATGTAATAAAAGCAGATGCAAATGAAAATAGGGAGTTGAAATTATCATCAAATTTGTAATCCTGCCTAGAGGATCACTACCTCCGAAAAGTACAAAATTGTGACAGTACTAAATGATGCCTCATGTGAACATTGTCAAAAAAAACTATTCTCTTGGCTGTATGCAGGGACAGAGCTACGTTGAAGGGTGGGGCCATGGCCCCTCTAAAATTTTGAATTTTTTTAAAATATATTATTAGTTTAATATTTTCAAAATTTTGTCTAAAAGATAAAAGTTGGCCTCCCCAAGTATTTGAATTAGTCCAATGATGTTCTTAAAAAACAGTAATTGGTCTAATAGTTATAGAGACATAATTTTATTTTTCGCAATTTTATCTTTTATTGTAAAATGTGCTCTTATATCTATTAGATATTTAATAAAGTTTGACACCAAATTATGTTTGAATTTATCTTTTTCAATCCGTTATGTGGCGATTAACAAGTTATTGCCTTATTAAAAAAATCATGTCACTAAAACTACACATGAAATGTCTTTTTAGTTGCATAATAGGTTAAAGCAAAATAGTTTCAAATATGTTTAGAGCCTAACTTGTTTTTCCAAGTTTTTGATCATTCATATTTTTGAAAATTTCATTAGTTCAATTAAATGATTTTTTTACTTACATTAGTATAAAATTTGATAATTTGTATAGAAAATGAATCTTTTTAAGAATTTCACCATAAAAATGATAAAAATGAATTTTATTAATTTTATAAAAGATCGCCATCAAATATAATTTTAATTAAAATATATATATATATATATATATTTTTTGTCGGGCATGTGTATATAATAAAAAAGCACGTGTATATATGTATGTGTGAGGGTTGTCTTGATAAATATATTAATGCTGCAACTTGGCCCTCCAAATAAAAATTCCCGACTCTGCCTCTGGCTGCATGATCAAGCCAGCAGCTTGTCCAACTTATTTTGTTTATGATTTGCAGATCACTAGGCAGTCGTGTTCGCTATCATTCAAGGATAGCCCTTACTGGATGGCACCTGAGGTCAGAATGATTCTCATTTTAGCATGGTTTTCTTTTGCATTGGTTGCCCAGGTTATCGTGAATTCAAGTGATCGCTAGTCTTGGGTGCACCGTATTGGAAATGGCTACAACAAAACTACCTTGGAGCCAATATGAAGGGGTCAGAGATTTAGACAAAAAATGATAGAGCTTTAAAACCCTCCTCCCTCTCCTTTCTTCTCTCCAAACAATCTTCCTTAAATATTGTATTCAGTCAAATTAAGGTTCATCTAGTTGGGCATTCTCATGTAATGGAAGCTCACATCTCATTGAATATTGTTTTTTTGATTCTGTGTCTGATACTTGCATTTATGGCCCAAAGGTTGCTGCCTTGTATAAGATTGTGAATTCGGGACGCTCTAGACATTTTGGGACCTTAAGTGAGAACTAAAATGGAGCATTCTCCAACTCCACTTAAAATGCTTATAAATAGAACAACCTTTTACTTATTCATGTTTTCAAAACAAACTTATTCTATTTTTTTTTAAATGGAAAATAATAACAATAGACTAAAAAAAAAGTCTCATCACTTGTGTTTTGTACTTGCGATAAGGTTTTTTTTTTTTTTTATTAGAGTAATTAATATTACTGTTTGCTATGATAGATAAATTATATAGATTAATGAATATAATGTTTTAATTATATATATATATATATATATATATAATAGTGTTTTAAAACATTCAAAATAAGTGGTTAGATTTTTTTTTAAAGAACAATTTTGGTTATTCAGCAAATAAAACTACCTTCCTAGAACCCTCCTTTCAAATTATTTTTCCTATTTCCAAGCTCCCACTCACGTGGCCACCTCTGCTTCTCAACTTTCCCATTGCATTTATTCTCTCGTATATTTATTTATTACTTCTTTACAATTTAGTAAGTTTATAATGCTTCTTTCTTCTCAGTACTTCAAACTCTCAACTTTGTATTTTTCTTCTTTCTTCTCAATTCTTCTTTCTTTAAAGGTTAGTGATGATATTTTTGAGATAATTAATTTTGTTTAAACCAAAGATTTTTTGGGGTATCAATATTTACAAGAATGTTCCAGATTTTTTTGTTTTTTGGGTACACAAGGATATCCGATTATTTGGAGTTTCATTTGAAACTATTTTTTTTTTCTACTGCCCCTTCTTTTTCAAAATTTTGGGGCCTCTTTTCACTTGGAGGCTTTAGGCAATGGCCTAATTGGCCTAGTGGAATGGCCAGCCTTGTGTGAATTCTAAGGAACCCCACAAATACCAGATCACCTCTCGGTTGATGGGAAGGATTTTAATTTTAAGGCAAGGTTTGCAACGCAATCCAGTGAAACATCCAACAGCTTTTCGGCTTTTGGAGCATCCTTTTGTGAAATATGCTGCTCCATTGGAAAGACTTAATCATGATCCTGAGCCTTTAGATCCGCCTGCAGGGGTTATCGATGCAGTGAAAACTCTGGTATGGAATTTATATTTTACTATAATAGTTATGGCTTTGTCTTTGTCTTTGTCTTTGATATATGAATTATGTTATGGTGGAGTTTAGCCTGCTATCTTCTCCTTTAATTATGTGCATATTGCGTTTTATCATGTTTCATTACTGCCAGATGCTTTGCATCTTGAGCGTCGATTAACTTGGCAAATCAGTAGTTTTAATGCAACATGATGCACAGATATCTAATTAAGAGAGTGCATTGTTTATGTTATAACTTGTAACATCATCTCTTAAAAGGCATCATGGGTTCTTAGTGGAGTTTGAGGTGCATTTTTATGTTAAAACCACCCCATTCCCTCTTCCTAAGTGTGTGATTTTGTTTCTTAAAAAAAAAATAGTAGTAGTGTAAGAAAGTTGTAAGGAGACAAATCATACTGGAATCAAGTTGCACTTTCAGACCAGCCCAATAAGCCTAAAACAATGAATTTATAGAGAATGGGCTCCTATTCTAGGTTTTAGAGTGATAGATAACGCGAGAATTGGATTCAGTCACAAGACATATGCCTTTTCTCATATATGGATGAAAATATTGCTGTGTATATTGATGCCGAGGACAATTCTTTGTACTTCCTTACAAGTTCTCTCCCTTTTCTTTCAGTTCCAAAAGATCCCCCTCTCTTTCTTCCCCCTCCACCTTTTATAGGCCTGCATCCTTTTCTCTTTCTTTCTACGTGTAGCCCAGGTGTTCCCTTTTTGGATACTTGTCCCATCATTTCTCCTATTTCTCTCTCTGGCGGTAAGGGTAAGGTTGAATTTCAATGTTCAGGCGTCATTTCTTCATTAATGCGGCCAGAGGGGTTGGTATGGTGCCTTCAATGCGATGGTAGCAGCTTTTTCCTTGATATTTGTTTGCTACTTCTCTTTATCCCTTATTCTCGTTCTCTCAGTCGCTGCATCCAAGGTCCTCAGCATGGACAACCTCGAACCGCCAGATCATTCTCATCGTTCTCGGCAGCATGCTGCCGAGGACTAGCTCGTCCTCGGACGTAATGTTTCGTGGTGTTCTGCTCATGCATGGCACATTTCTTAGTCACGTGACCTCGTAGGCTAACTTTGTTACGTCCTCGGACCATTTCATGATGCTGGGTTGGACTTCTCTTCTTGTGCGAGCCTTTGGGCCGGCTCAGTACGTGTCTTGGGCCCATGGACACTACAAAAGTATCATATGATATCAAATGGATTGCATTACTTTTAATTTTTCTTACTTTAGTAAAGGAAAAACACTTTCCTTCTTTATCTATGGGATAGTTTATAATTCCCTTTAACTATAAAATTGAGCATTGTCCGCCTTGAATTATTAAAAAAGTGCAAATAACCCCATACTTTGTTAACACATGATAGACTTTTTGGTTTTTGGAATATTCCACAACAAAAATTATTAAAATTATCTTGAGGGGGAAAATGTAAATGATCCAATAGTTAAGAAGGGAAAGTGCAAAAATGACCCAATATTGAAAGACAAAATTAATTCAACATTTTTTTATTAATTGAAGAAAAAAAGTACTTAATTTATTAAACAAAATATTTGATTAACATAAAAAATATAATGTAAATGTAAGTTAAATTTGCTTCAGAACCTCTGAACTCTTCAATATATTTCTATCACTATCATTTGCACACAGGACGTGACTCACTCACCAATGAAGATCAAGAAGCACAAAGTTACAAAACCCTGAAGGCACTTGGTTACAAAACCCTAAGGCAAATGCTTGGTTTCAATTTATTTTTTTTGAAACTAGTATTAGAGTTAGTATACTCACTGTTACACTTAAGGTTCTCTTCCTCATAACTTATGTTGACTATAAATACATATTTCAATTAAGTATATTGTCTAGGTGTTTATATGATATGAACAATCTGTATGGACTCGGGCGTGCTTATGATATTAGTTTGATTTTAATTTTTTCCTTATTATATTAGTTGGATTTTGTTCTTACTGAATTCTTTTGATTTTTCTTATTACGATATTTATAGCAAGCTCGCACCTACCAATATTTTGATTGGATAGGCCTTCCAATGTGTGCTCACAATCGGGGAATGCTGCCTCAAGCAGGGCCGGCTCTTCCTTAGGCAAGTTAGGCAATTGCCTAAGGCCCTCAAGGGGAAGGGAGGCTCCCAAATTTTAAAAAATAAGGGATGGTGAAAAAAAAAAATTTTAGTATCAGATTAAAAAAAAAAAAAAATTAGTATCAGATTTAAACAAAAACAAAAAAAATATTTAGTATCAAATTTAACCCAAAAAAGAAAAAAAAAAAGTACCAGACAAACCAAAAATCCGATATTGTTATCCTTTGGACAAACCAAAAATCATCCAGATAAATTACAAATCCAGTCTAAGAGATTAACCACAAAACAATTACAAATCAAAACAAATAAAAATAATTCAAACCCTAAAAATTTATCATTTCTCTCTTGCTCTCTGCCTCTCTCTGTCTCTCATTCTCTCTGATTCAGTGATTCTCTCATTACCTTTCTCAGTTCTCTCTTGCAACTGAATTGAAGCAAGCCTCGTCAATCCCTTCTCCCTCATTAGTCCGCCTCGCCGCCTCCCGAATCTGCTCTTCGCCTCCCTCCCTCATCACTCACGGACTCACCACTCCAGCCGTTCACTTCATCTTCATTCTTCAAACTTCATCAAGTATAATTTATAAATTTTGGGGTCCGGTTTGACTGATTGGATTTGAGTTTGAGATTGGGGGCACAAGGCTTGTAATTAATAAGATGGACTGATTGAGTTTGGGCTTGGTTTTGACGTTTTGTAAGTTGCAATAGTTTTAGGCTTCAAGTTTTTTTTTTTTTTAATGATTCAGCCCTTTGTTTTTTTCAATGATTCAGCCTTTTTATTTTTAATTTTTTTGGTTATAGATAGGATTGGTTTTGTGTTTTGTGTTTTTTTTTTTTTTTTTTTTTTTCTTTGGTGGGCATTATAAATTAATAAGCCTAGTGTTATAGTTTAATAGTTGTGCTTAAATTTTTGTTATGCTTGTGCTTATTTTTTTTTTTAATTTTAATCTTGTGTTTATATATATTTATATATTTTATTTATTAAATAAGTCCTTATTTATGCAAGTTGAGATTGCTAAAAACTTGTTATTTTTCGGTGAAACTACAACAATAATTTCTCTATAAATCAGGTTCTATTTCTCATTTGCTCTACACTAAAAAGTTATTTTTTATTTTAGTCTTTATAAATATATTGTTTGATTAGAAATGTCTACTAAAAAATATGCATTTGGATATGAAAAACTTAAAAAAAGAAAAAAAGAAGAAAAATTAATTGAGTCTCAAAAAGGATCAATGAATAAATTTATTATTAGATATAAACAAAATATAACACAAAATTTAGCTAAAAATATCACAAATGAGCAAAAAATTCACCAAAAAGAGTTAGAAGATAATGAGATGATACAATTGCAAGATAACAAAGATGTTCAATTTTGCAAAGAAGATGTTAGAAGAACTTGAATACAAAAATTTAATTAGTCAATTTGCATCTCAAAAGGCAAGAAAAATATATTTTAAATGAAATATATTATAATATAAAAATATTAAATGAACATTAATTTAATTAATATATAGGTATAAAAAATGCCCAATTTTTAGTTCTCGCCTTAGGCCCCAAATTGTCTAGGGCCGCCCCTGGCCTCAAGGCCTTCAACTCTTGGTGAAGCTTTCAGCATTAACTTGTGAATTGTATAAGTCTCAGAAGGAGTGGGAAAGAAGCATGAAGAGTTGGAGTGGAAGAATGTGGAGATCGAAAATGCATTGGGAAGAATGAAGAAGAAATATCATTACTATTTGATATTTTCTTTGTCAATAACGGCAATTTCGCTCTTGTTATTTTTTGAAATTGGGAGAGTTTGATGTATTTCCAAATTGAATGGGTAGAAAGTAAGCAAAATTATATAATAACTTGTTGAATATTAGATAATAACTTGTCACAAATCCACGCGATGCATGGAAATAAATAATTATTTTGTAATTGTAATAAAAAGTATAATTTGTTATCTAAAATTTGATGAAAATAATTTGTTCTTTTTAAAAATTAAACAATTTTTATTCAGTCTAATTAGGCCTATTTCGGTTCGATTCGGTCCAATTTGGTCCACTCACTTTGATTCAGTCCATTCGGTCAATTTCAACCCCCTATGGCTTAATAGGAAATTAAATTGATTCCTTTTATAGGTTGAATTTTCAAGTTTAGCTCAAAAATTATTATTATTTTCTTGATTTTTGGGTTGAAAAGTATGAAATATTATTATATTTGGGATAAACTCTTTAGTTTGAGTTAAAAAATACATTAAAATTAAAAATATGAGCCTTAAAAATGCAAAAAAAAAGAAAAAAATTGATAAATATTCAAAAGTCCTAATAGTCAACTTTGGTCCTATTTGATCCATTATGTTCTATTCGGTCTACTTTGGTCCTATTCGGTCATTAATTGTATAAAATATCAAATCTAACAACCAAATTAAAAAAAAAAAAAAAAAAGGATACCAGCTTTATTTATTTTTAGCTTATACTTACCCAAAAAAAAAAAAAAAATCATATTCCAGTATTGCATTAATATTCGTATGCTAATATAGTATTCAAAGGCTAAGTTTTTGAAGGGTCCAGTTTTGCTCCCCCTTAAACAACATGTCATATTCATCAACTTTAAGAGATAGAAATAATAAAGATAACAATTTTATTTGTTTTTAGTTTATAATAATCCAAAATAGACCGAAGTAGATCGTACAAAATCAAAGTGGACTGAATTGGACCAAATTGGACTAAATGGATAGAATTAGAAGGAAATGGACTAAAGTGGACCGAAATGGACCTTCCAAGAATGTTTCCAACTTCTTCTATAAAAAAAAATAGGTATGTTTCCAACTTGATTCAATTGTGTTAAAGTGGCCGGAGCCACTTGATGACCAAAGGAGGCCTCCCCCCCCCCCCCCCCCCCCCACAACCTCAAATTTTTTAAAAAAATAAAATTTTGAAAATATCTTAAATAATTTGATAATTTTTAAAATATCTTATTATTTCGGCCCCCATATTTGATAATATTCATACATATATAAAAAAGTCTAAAAATAAATTGAGTAGTTACCATGTTAATGTCCATTCTACAATATGTCCATAACTTCATATTGAACAATAGAGATTGTCTTGATCAACCATTTCCATTTTAACAAATGTTTCTGTTACACAATCTCTTTCAAATAAAACAAACATGTCCATTACAAAATCTAATTTAAAAAAAAAAAAAAAAAAAAAAAAAAAAAAACTAGTCCAGGAAAGAATCTATCCCAAATAAAACACATCTGTTCATTCCGTAGCATTAAACAAAATATACTCATGTGCATTAAGTATTCATCATTCATCAGTTACACCAAACTTTTTTTTTTGGCTTGAAATCAGGATCCAAAATAGGTCTTTGTACTCGGGGGATTTCATGGACCCCTCCTCCTCCTCTAAATGCTTATAAAATCAATGTGGATGGAGCTGTTTGTGCTGCAAATAAATAGGCTGGAGTGGGCATTCTGATTCGGGATGAAGGTGGAAGACTGATTGGGGCATGTAGCAAGAATTACATTTCCCACTTGGTGCTATTGAAGTCGAAGTAAAGGCCATAGAACTCAGGTTGCAGTTCACAAAAGACATGCTTATGCAGGACTTTGTGCTTGAGTCTGACTCCCAAATCATAATTAATGCGTTGAAGGAAGTGTCTCCTCCCCTCACGGTTGTGGCTGCTCTGGTTTATGGATCTTTGTCTGCATCACATGAGTTTAGGAAGGTAGTTTTCTCACATGTAGGGAGGCAGGGCAATAGGCCCGCTCACTTATTAGCTAAACATGCTCTTCGCATAGTTGATTTTTTCTGTATGGATTGAAGAGACTCCTTGTTTTCTGGAACAAGCTCTTCTGCATGATGTTATTATTGATTTGAGATCTTAATGAAGTTGGTAGTTTCCCATTAAAAAAAAAAAAAAAAAAAAAGGTCTTTGTGCCATATACACCAATCATGTACCCCAAAAATTCCCCTTTGTACTGTATAAACCAATAACTTTCCCTTGGCAAAAAAAAAAAAAAAAAATGTATACTTTTGTGAGAATCTCAAAATAGGATGTCTATATCTTAATTCATTCACCTGATCCAAATATATACATACATATATATATATATATATATATATATATATTCGTTTAGACCCCTTAAATTAAATTATTTAACCTAATATATTAAGCAAGTGATTATTTAGATTAATTATTCAGATCTAGGCTAAACAAGTATATATCATATCATGCACAAAAACGGAAAAATAAATAATACCACGATATAACGACCTAAGAAAACCAATAAAACCAGTCGTTTCAAGGAAAAAACCTGGAGAGGATTTGACATAGCTATCCTTAAGGTAAAGTAAATCCACTATAAGAGAATTGAAAGTTTTACAATCAGATTTAACCCTAAATCTATTGCTACTCATGCAATAACTTACTGACACGAGCACGTGCAAGCTTTGAATCCGCATAATCATTCTCTTCTTGGATTTATACTAACACAAGCTGCCTTACTTGTGACTTTGAAATCTCACTCAAAGGTTTCAGATCACCATCAGCAATAATCTTGATGCAGCAACTATGTTCTACTAACGCTTGATTGTAGTTCTTGCTCCGGTAGATTCTTGTATAGTTAGAAAGTACAAAACTTCTCCGATCTCAGAAAGAGTAACACGTAAGTCTTCAAAAGTTTTCAAAACATGCCTAGAGTTTCCGTTTTATATGAGGAGAAGTTGGAATGAAACCCTAAACGTTTTCTTGGACTTAGGCCTGTTTCAAAATTCTGCAGAAAATCTATATTTGCAATTTTCGATCGGTCAAGTTTAATTCTCAATCAATCAAGCAAGGCAGAAACTTACTTTCTTTTTTTCCAGTCAGTTGGACTTGAAACTTGAAACCTACACTTTTAAGCATTGTCAAACACCTAGACTACACATGTTTAGTTTTTGGTTTGCCAACATAATAAAAACATGATTCTACACATTTAAACCTAAATTTTTAAAACCTAACAATATATATATACACACACACACACCCCATCCACTTTAACATCTTCACAAAAAATTCCCAATACTAGGTACAGAGTATGTCAAAAATCAGGGTGTAATTCAAGAAGGAGATTCATTGTCATAATCAATTAGACCCATAACTACTCTCTGATGGTGTATAAGAAGAACTAACCCACAGGGGATGATGGTTGATATAAGGTAAAAACTTTATTGAAAGTAATTAGACCATACTCGTGGAAAGTTTCGTGTGAATAATTCAAGGAAATCCATCATCCTATGCCTTTTCAATTTCAATCTCTTGACTTCGAGGAAGTCCATATAATCCTACTCCTAAAGGTATTAAGTTATTCTTTATTCCAAAAAAAAAAATAGAAAGAAAGTAGCATTTAGTGAGTGATTATTAGGACTACCAAGTAAGTGCACTGACCTGGAAGTTTAGGAACATTAAGGGGTGTTTGGTAGTTGTTTTCAAACAACTATTTTCAGTTTTTAAACAATATTTCACACATTTCTACACAATTTTTCACCCACACGTATTTTCATAAATATTTCCAAACAACAATTTTCAGTTTTTAAACACATGTATCAAACGGGGCCTAAATAATTTTCCCTCTTTTCTTATAGTTGTTGAATTTTTAGTTTTGTTTGATTATTTATCATACATGGTACATATCATAGTGTTATTAAAAGCAAAGAAGTCTGTTTCATACCATATCGGCTGGTACGACTTGTATTTACCGTTTCGGTACCTTTTCCGATACAAAATCAAGGTTGTTTCGTACCAGAAAATATATCGGCCTATACTGGGTCATTTCGGCCATACCGGAGAAAATATTGGATTTCGGCCGGTAAATGCATACCGGATTGGAAAAAGAAAAATGTATCTTCGTCACTCTCACCTTCCACCGATGACGATCTCTACATTCTCGACCTCAAGTTGGGGTCGTGGACTAATTTGACTAGTGCTACTTCATCTTCTTCTTCTTCTTCTCTCTCTCTCTCTTTGGCCGTCTAACTTTCTCTTTCTCTCTCTTTCTTGGTTTTTTTTTTTTTGAAACTTTTCTTCGTTTTTCAAACCTCTTTTTCCAAGAAAAGACTTTTTACATGTAAGTAGCATTTGCTTTTTGATTTTTTCAAAGCATCTGATAGTTTGAATTAGTTCACAATCTTTTGACACGTGGGTTTGACTTTTATTGAGTTTGGTGGGTGTTTGATTATTTAATAATTTTTTTTTTTTACTTTTCAATTTTATATATTTATGTTGATAGCTCCATAAAAAAATATAAAAAGTTGCCATAGTCATATATTTTTTTGAGAAGAAAACGCCATTGTCCATCTTTCTGAGGAGGGTTTAACGTGCATGTGCAAACAAAGTAAAAAAAAAGGCATGCATTTTATTTTATTTTATTTTATTTTATACCAAGTGGTATAGAAAGAAGGTACATAGGCATAATGGTGAGAGCTCCAAACTAGGTTAACGTTGGTCCACCTTGAGCTGGTCCACGTTACTTTACGGTCCTTATGTTTTCTAGTTGGGCTGAGTAAACCTAGTTTGTTGGCTAAACATTCAAGACTCTTTCTATCTATCGTGTGTATATATATATATATAGTAAATGTCTCTAAGAAAAAGCCGCAACCTTTCACATATATATAGAATCTCTAACCTTCATTATCTTCCTCATTACATTAGTTGCTTAATAATGACTCTGTTTGGTCTTGTAATTCTGTGTACCAAATAACAAAACATAAAAAGTTCAATAACAAACCTGATCTCTGTCTAGTAATTTAAGAAAAAAGTTGTTAAAACCGTTCAGAGTTCAGACTAATTTGCGCTCTCATTTATACATGAATAACTTTCATCTCCTTATATAGACAATTTTTATAGTTTTGTTTCCTTTGAGCTATTCTCCTTTTTCTCCATTACTGGACGCTACTTTGTCTTTAACCTCGTGCAAGGAAGCATAGAAAAAGACAAAGCAGAGCTGCAGAAGCAGATTGATTTACTGGTATGTTCTTAAACTTTGCTCATATCTTTGTTATTAATTATTGTCTTTCAATTATTTTATTTATATTTTCAATTACTTCCACATATTCTTTGCAATGCTAATTATAAATAAGAATGATATATAGCCCAAAAGCTTATATTTCATTCTTTTGTTAAGATTAAGAACACTTTATTTTTTTCTTCTTTCATTCCTAGCTCGGTCTCTGCCATTTGACTGGACCAATGCATATTATCATGGGCTTATGTTCATGGGAACAGAATCACGATATCATAAAACTATTTTGGTGCTGGAAAAAGAGTTGGGTTATTCATTTTTTTGATCATGTTATTTGTGAAACTCATACTTAAAAGTAAATTGTTGTTAGATTAATGCAAAGAAATTGAAGAAAATGAAATACTGTATATAATTGTAGAATTAGTCAATGACTGATGCCAGTGGATAATTATTCACACATTTTCAATACATATTTTTTTGTGATTGGTGATGAATGTGATAATTTATCACATCAAGGATATATCAAATTATCCAAAACTATGAAAATTAGATCCTAACTTTGAGAACCCACCGGTGTAAAAGAAATTGAAATTGCACATAGGTATCAAATATATCAAATATAAAAACCCATTGGAAAACACATAATATTTTTAGCTTAAACCCTTTTAATAGTAACTTTAGACTCGGGCATCTTTAATGTTCTTAACAACCAAGCCGAGCTCGACACTAGCTGGAACCCCACATTTTTTCATGCATTAAGACTGCAGAGGACCACGATTATAAAGTCAAAAGTAAGATCATGATGAAAGAGAAAGATGGACCATTTACTAGTTGGAGACACTTGAACGGATCGAGATCTTCTAGAGTTCCTAAAGTCTTTTACCAAATATAATTTTTTAAATCCTGACATCTCTTTTAAAATATAAGAGTTCAGATTATGCTTTCTCAACATTCTACTAATAAATCTATTAAAATAATAATTTTTAAAACAAAAATTCCAAAACCAAAATAATTTCTTAAAAAACAAAGTTTGCAAAGAATAATAACGTGCTTTAAACTATTTTGGGTATTTTTATTTCCTTCACTGTTTTTGAGGAGAGACTTGGGTTTCAAAGCACTTATATTGGGTTAGTTGTTTTGGTTTGCGGAGATGGAGTTTTTACAAGAGAGACATTTGTTAATTTTTTTTTTCCTATCTGGAAACATTAACGTCAACGTTAACAATTACTGGGTTAGTTGTTTTTTAAATACTACTATTTTATTTGGTTTGAGTGGAATGCTGATATAACATAATTTGAACCTTTGTATATTAAAAGAAATGTTGAGATTTTAAGAACTCTATATGCTAGAGAGTGATAGAGAGTTGGTAGAGAGTATATCTAAATAATTTTGATTCCACTTGAAGCATGATATGTATCGCTGGTCACCAACATTTATATAGAGTGTGGACCAATGGTCTTGCTATATGGCATGGCTCCATAGTTTGTGCTACAAAAGATCTTCTAATGCTGATACTAATTTGATTTTAATCATACGATGTGAGGTCAATAAAATAAGAGAGACACAGTGTATATATAATCTACATGTGATTAATCTAATCCTTCAAAATCAGTGTATATATAGTTTAGTTTACATAAATTGTTTGAAACAAAATTATATGCCAATGGGCTGTTACTATTATGTTGATAGGTTTTCGAGATATTCAAGTTTAAAAAGTCTCATTAACGAGAATTCAATAACGATCAAGGTCTGCATAGTAATCAAGCTTGATTGTTGTGAAATTGGATTTTAATTATCACTGAATTTGGCTTAGGTGTGTTAAATTACCGATTATCCCAAAAATTTAAGCTATTAAGAAATGGTGAATTTAATCATTTAACCATAAATCTAACACTTCTCCCTCACTTGTGAGCCTAAACTTTCTCTTTAGGGATCGAACTCAAGATCTTCTGCTCTGATACCATGTTAAATGACCGATTGTCCCAAAAGCTTAAGTTATTAGGAAATGGTGAATATAATCACTTAACCATAAGTCTAACAAGTTGCATGATAATGCTATGGGATGTGGTTGGATAATAAAGGTTTAAAGTTTGTTTTTGTCTTGGTAAGGTTATTTGTGTCTACCTCATTGCCCATTAATTTGTATTCAATTTAGGGGAAGGAAATGCTAATTGCTTAGAGACTACATGTTCGTTTGGCAAAGATTATTTCTGTTAACTTATTTTACTATTCAGCTTATTTTTGCTATTATTTATGAATCTCACTTCATTTTTTGGTGCTATTTATAATTACTACTGTACTATTTCAACTAATTTTTACCTTTATTTACCATACTTTCAACAAAAAAAAATTAATTTCAACAAAATAAGCATATCCCAATTTAGGTGCATTATTTCATGCGTTAGTTTCCAACTTTTGTCATTCTCTAATCTTGCAATTCTATTCCACTTTTGCCTGATTCCAAACTCTTGCTCTTTAGTCTTTATTCGTGTGAAAAATTAGGTCTTTCATCATAATCCCATTACCTTTTACCGTTCTAGTTATATATGTACACTGAATTTAAACCTTTTGCTTCTATTGGCAGAATTAGCCTGCCAATGTTATGATTTTATGTCAGAATATTCCCTTAATGGAAAGAGTCAATTTCTCTTCTCTCTGGCTCTCATTGTTGAAGTATTTCAGATATTGGTTGAATTCATAATTAAGATAATACTGATAGTTACACTTAGCATCATTAACTACTTTGAAGTTTGCACTACTCTCTTTCTTCCTTTAGTACGGGATTGCATTGAACAACGACTTGCTATAATGTTAATTACTTATTATAATGTATGGAATATGCTGGAAGATTCAGCATTTGGGAACCCCTTCAATGGAAACAAACGTATTTTATCACTAAATACCAAAAGAAATCCCATTAACAAAAAATACCGAAAGACAGAAAGAATGGGGCATATATAATGGAAGCCAACGTATTTGGAAGTAAACACTAAACACTCCTTCGTCCCACCAAAAGGCAATTATATATGGTACTGTTTCAAGGTTTTTAATATAGTTTCTTTAAAACATTCTCTCCTTCCTGTGTGTTAAAATGCTTAATATTCTAAAAAAGAAAGTTTTTTAATATATTTTCTCAAAAAAAAAATTGTTATATAAATTTATTGCTAAATTATTGTTGCATTTAAGTGTTTCATGTATGTGGAGATAGTGGCAGTAGTCATTACTCATTAGTAATCTTTATACACTTAGTTGTTGGACCATAATCTCTATTTCAAAATTAGTTGGTGATGAGAATAACACTCAAGTATGTATGGCATTCGAAGTCTTGCTCGGGCTTATTTTGAGAGTTATTGTAAGGAGTTGAATTGTGGTCTCTCAAAAATCTCCCATTACAATGATGTTCTTGTGATTCAAACCAATGACCTTAGCACTAATACCACTTTTTAGACCATGAGATGTACTACTTCATCTCAAAACTAATTGGTGATTAGAAAGACGTACTCAAATCTTATATGGTATTCAACATTATATCATACAAACTTGTTTTTAGAGTTATTATAGGGAGTCGAATTGTGGTACCAACAGTAGTTATCATGGTTTTGTCATTTTTTTGTCATTGTGTCATATTTTCCATGGTGTACCGGATTTGACGGTGCAAGATGCCTACTACAGTTCTAATGAATGTCAAGCATAAGGATTATATCTAATTGAAGAATCATTTATTTATTATTTGATCATTTTGTATTTGACTAAAATATCTATTAGTTAGTACACAGCCGCTTTCGTATCTTCTAATTCTAATTAGAATATAAATATTTTTCATTCATGTTGTCTTTTAGCTTGGTTGACACACAGATTTCTTTATGGTACAAATTAATATCAATTGGTGACATCTGTCTTCCCATTTTTCGTTCAACTGCTACAACTGTGTCTTTGCTGTTTTTTATTAGGACTGGATATAGATGTTCTTGTTGCCAATAATTTTGACTTCAGCAGATTGAGTTGTACCCACAGTTTTTATAATCTTCTCATCATTTAAAAGTCTAGCCTTGAGCTCTATGCATCACAACTCAGATTAGGCATTATTTTTTACATTTACAGTTTTATTGGGTAGCTTTTATATATGGACCACCACTTTTGTTTCATGTTCTATACAATTTCAAATATCAAGCATCGCATGGAATAAAATTGTTAATATTGTGATGGGGATGTACTTGTCCTTCAGATTTTAAGCCTTCTAGTAGTCGAAATATGTTGCTTATGACATGTACTCATTTGCTGTTTTTGCTAACATCATTTCTTTGTTTCACACACCATGACAGCTAGAACAGTTATTGGCATACACTTGAATTTGCTATTAATTTGTGCAAGTCTCTACCAGCATTTAAGGTACTTGTGTAAGATAGATGCAGTCAAAGGTAGCTCTTGTTGCTGATCATATAATCAACCTAATTTGTTATTAGAGAATAGGAGAATGTGATTTTAAGGGTGATAAAATCATAACAAATCATTCATGCCGTGCTTTGTATGCCTACTATATATATTCTCACATCGCTGGAGTACAGTTTATTTTTGCCAGTTTTTATATTGCAGATCACGTTACCAAATAAATTATCCGTATTTATATCAAACATGAAGTGCATTTGACGTAACCAGGGCCTACATTAGACTATATATGCTGTTTCCTATGGTTGGAAGACATGTAGTTACGCTTATTTGTTTTCTTAAACCACATATTATTTTTTTCTTTAGCCTAAATATGGCCTTCTTCTGAACTATCTAGTGACTCATCTGCTCGAGAGAAGAGAAAAGGATTCAGTATCTTTGGTGCTTGAGTGCAACTTGGAGTTTTTGCTGCATGAAAACCAAGAAGTGGTTAAGTAGAAACCATTTTTGATATAGCAGTAACTTTGAGGTTAGGTTTTTCAGTCTTCTATTTCTGCACTGTTCTTCTCTAATCCTATACAGATATAGCTTTTAATGTCTGCTTGGATTCTATTATGATATTGCTTTTATTGATAGCAGTTTCAGTCAAATAACCATAATGTTTGCATTTTGAGAAAATCAATAATTTTAGCATAAAGTTTAACTGCAAAATTGATTGTAACCTTAAATTACAAAATTAGTTGTAAACTTTCCTTAATAAAATAAATATTATTTCATATTTTGAAAATCTAACCGTTGAATTGCATGTTTTTTACCCTCTTAACACACATGTCAAATTTTGTATATATTGGATATTATTTACTATATGATTTATAAGTTTATAATTTATACATAATTTCAAACTACAAAAACTTGTAATTTAAATAATTTAATGATGATATAGTTATTGATATTTAATTTTTTAGAAAATTTGTAAGTACAAAGATTTTAAAAAAAAAGTGTAATTCAATAGTGAATTTGTCAAAATTTACCATTAATAATAAAAAAATTGAATAAGATTGTAGCCATGACAGATTGTTAAGTTTTGTTACGTTGTAATGTTTTTATTCAAGTTCAAGACAAAGACCTAAGTTTAGCTCAAGGAAAAGCTGTTTTCGTAATCTTATCACACTTCTTGATTGACTCGATCGATTGACAAAAAGCCTTCAATCGACTCTCAATTGAGTCTTGACTGATCGTGAATCAAAAAACCTGATACTCTTAAAGGTCCATTTAATCGATTAATGAGTTGAATATCGAGTCCTACATGCAAAAATATACAAGGGCACACTAAAGTCGACCAAGCTTGTAGGGAAAATTTCATGATAGAATAGTCTAAGGCGCTTGGAGAAATTTGTGGGGTCATGAGTACTGTGAGTTCTACTTGAGCTAGCGTTAGATGTAAGGGTTGTTTCTATTGTAAACTTTAATTTGATTCTATAAGTGAAAATATTCATTGAATTTGTGATAATTAACCCGTGGTGAGTTAATCCCTTTGGGTGTGTGGTATTTGACATCATTGTCAAATTGCATGTCTCAATTATTTTATTCTTTTTTGGTAATTTAATTTCCTATTGCAATTAACCAGAATTTAATTTGAATATATAATTGGTTAATTGTTCAAAATTGATTTAACAATACTAAATCAACCAGAGGGGTGAAAACTTCCTTTTATCTTTGAGTGCACAAGGAAAAGCCTAGAATCTACCAGAAATAAAGAATAAAAAAGAAAGAAATCTTAAATAATACCCTACCATAAATTGACTATAAAAATATTTAAAATACCTCAATGAAATAAAATCTTATATTTTAAAATTACAAAAATTATAGGAAAATATCAAAAATTAGAAATGATAATAATAGAACCCTACATTTTATCCTGCATTAGACCCCTCTACTTGGATAAAATTTGATCTCAAGTTTTCTTCTAGAAATAGAAATCTTTGTTCCAAATAAATAGATCCTTCAAATACTTCAATAACTTGATCCAGTTTTGAAATTCGTATCCTTGAAATAGTGTGGCATAAAATTTCTTCCCATTGTCCTTTAATTGATTTACAACATTAATCAACAAATGATTGAAGATAAAATAAAAAATTTCTACTCCTATGAATTCAATGCATCTGTTGAATTGTCAATAGGATCATGAGACTTAAGGGTATAGGCTCACACTTATATTTAACTTTGATAAATCTTCCACAGAATTTCTAACATTCTCGAATTCATGATATTTTCCATTCTCCTTAATCAATTCCATATTTTTCCCCTTTAGCCTCTTCAACAACTACTTGCAAAATATTATCTTGATTTTCTATCTTGACTTCTAGCAAGAATTCATCATGTTCTACGTCTTCAATAGATTTAAAAAAAAAACTGGTTTGGCATTATTGAACTCTAAACTTAGCTCTTCACTTGATAATTGGACATCAAAATTCTTGTTGTTATGCGAGGGTGCTTTCCCAAAATTATTGTTCCACTAGTATCTAGATGGTGATTTTGATTTTCAAACATGGTAGAATTCATGAGGAATTGTTAATTTTGACTAAAATAAAGACTATATGTAGTTCTCACAAAGTGTTGTTAAGTTGAATTTTGATTGTTATTATGTGCTACTTTCAATTCAGTCATTCTCCTTGTGTAATTACTGTCACTTGTTAACCTTGGATTCCTCAACTCAAGTCTAGCCCCATCAATAACACTAGCATCTGTATCTGTGTTTTGATTTCTTTGGCACCACTTACCAAGTTCTTCTTGAAGAAATTGATTACACTTTTATTATGAAAATCCATTAGCAGATGAAGTATACATATACATGATCAAGCACACCTGCATCAGTTACTTGTTAATTATATTAATGCAATAAAAGTTTCTTAACGTGTGTAATTTCTTTAACTGATTTTATTCAAAGTATTCACTAATTATGAGAGCCTCATATAACTGAACTCTTGTTTTGCCTTTCAGGTGTTTTTTTAAACATGGAAGACAACACACATATGGGTTCTGCGCAGCAGAATTCCACTGAAGTCCCATCTCTCCTCAACTATATATCATCAAATAAAGTAGCTGGCTTTGATGACATTAATATGGCTAGCTCCACAAATGATCAGTGTCAGACAGGCGAATCTGGATCTTTCAGTCCAACAACTAATGTACGTTTTCTTATAATCCTGTTCCTATTGAAAAGGAATTGGCACTTCTAGATTCATGTCTCTTGGATGATTCTGCAGGACTAGAATGGCTGAATAAGCATTTAAATATAATAACTACTGTTATTCAGATCTTGCTCTGCAAGATCTGTTGTGTGGCGACGTTCTATTATCGTTCTGTTACTGTCACATAGGAAAATAAAGATTATATAGTGATTAGGAATATATACTTCTATTATGTGTCATACTAGGGAACTGAACCAACTTCTATATTAAGGCAGGGCATTGAATCTGAACCCATTCACCATCATCAAAGGGTACCTTCTATTTCTATCAGCACGCCTTCATCTCCTGTGAATGTTCGCTTACCGAACACCAAAAGAGTTATCTTCAGTGGCGAAACAATTATTAGGGATGGACTTCCAGACTCTTTTGGTGTACCCAAGACTGCTAGAAGCAAACCATCAAAATATTCGAAGTATCATTCTCAGCCACTTGTAACAGGCCCTGCATTTAAGGAGGCAATTAGTGATGGAAATTTTGCATACCACCCAAGTATTAAAAGGATTAAAGACAATAGATTTGATTCTTTCAAAACATGGTCCGGGAAACTTGAGAGGCAGCTCACACAACTACGTGGAAAGTTGCCACAGGAAGCTGGACCCAAGGATGACACAGTGCATAAAACAGAATTTGAAAGCAATTTGCCTGTGGACCGATACTTTGATGCCTTGGAAGGGCCAGAGCTGGACACTGTTAAGGTATGTGTTTTCTTTCCTCCACCCTTATGCGCATTTTACTTTTTGTTTTATTCTCTCACAATATTTTGGGTTCAGCCACATCTGGGAATTTACACAATTCACAAAGTTAGGCCATCCAATAATTACATTGATTTTGAAATAAATAGGAGGTTTGCTTCATAAACATTGAGGGCTTGATTTTATATTCAGCAAGGCCAGCCTTACCTCCCTAATAAATTATGAAAACAATGTTTGTATCTATTGCAACACATCAAGCATGTACTTACCTGGAAAAAAAAAAAAAAAAAACGAAGCATGTGCTACTTCTCATGCTAGCATTTTTTATAGATTCTTCTCTGTTTGCGTGTAAATATTGCTACTGCAACTAAGTGATATGAAAGTTACACTCCAATAGTATGATTATGAGGAAATCTTTTTGGTTAGTCACAGCTTTAATCAAGTTTGGATGCTCCATTTTTGTACAATATATGGGTTGTACTTTCATTGCCAAATGATTAATTGACTGTTTTTCTACATAAAGAATAGTCAACAATTCTTGGTTGCTACTATATTTCTGGTGACTATGCAACCTATGTGTTTCACATTGTTCATATAATTGTATATGATCTTGTTTTTCTTCAAAAGAAGCCATATTTTGTTTTGCACCTTGATCATGTATTGGTTCTTTTAACAGGCTTCAGAGGAAATACTGCTTCCAAATGACGATTTATGGCCATTTTTTCTACGGTTTCCCATCTCTTCATTTGGTATCTGTCTCGGTGTTACCAGCCAAGCAATTATGTGGAAATCTCTGGCCACCACTGCCTCCACAAAATTTCTCCACATAAGTCTGACAGTAAATCTCATTTTATGGTGCATTTCTATTGCTCTTGTAGCAACTGTTGCTTCCATCTACCTTCTAAAAGTGATTTTCTACTTTGAAGCAGTTCGTCGCGAGTACTACCACCCTATCCGTATCAACTTCTTCTTTGCCCCATGGATATCCCTCTTGTTTTTAGCTCTTGGAGTGCCACCTTCAGTTGCTGAAAACCTGCCTCAATCTCTTTGGTATGTTCTCATGACACCAATTTTCTGTCTTGAGCTTAAGATCTATGGACAGTGGATGTCAGGAGGCAAAAGGAGGCTATCAAAGGTGGCCAATCCTTCAAACCATCTCTCCGTTGTTGGAAATTTTGTGGGGGCATTACTAGGTGCATCGATGGGTCTAAAAGAAGGGCCTATATTCTTCTTTGCTATTGGGTTGGCTCACTACATAGTTCTATTTGTAACTCTCTACCAAAGGCTTCCAACAAATGAGACACTTCCAAAAGAGCTACACCCTGTATTCTTTCTGTTTGTGGCAGCACCAAGCGTTGCTTCAATGGCATGGACAAAGATTCAAGGAACCTTTGACTATGGTTCACGGATTGCTTACTTCATTGGCCTGTTCCTTTATTTCTCACTGGTCAGCTTCTAATGTAGATGGACACAGATTATTACTGCTAATTAATTTAAATCCTCCACCATGCACTTATGCTTACGCACATATTTTTAAGTGTACTGCTACTTTTTGTTGCATCTAGAACAGATGATTAATTACCACTTTTCCCTAAAGCTTAGGCTTTTTGGACAAGTGGTAGTTTATCATGCATTAAAAAAAAGTGAGGGAGAAGTCTTGTAAAACATGAACAAGGTACAAAAGCAAGCAAGACAGAGAGGTCAAATTTAATATGACCAAAAACCTATTTAAAGAATCTAAGTAGTAGTAGAAAAGAGAAATTTATAATTTGGTTAACAATTTGCCACTTTAATGCCTTCACCATGAACGGAAATTACACTTCATTTAGTATTGACTTGGTGTCAAAATATAATTAGTTGCCCCCTAGTACAAACACTAATGATCAATTGTTATGATGGTTTTCTGAACTATTTATTTTTCTGTGTTTTTGCAGGCAGTTCGGCTTAACTTCTTCCGAGGATTCACGTATGATATGACTTATATTTCTCAGCTGCATAAGTATTGTTCCACCTCCTTTTGTTCACTTTTCTGATGCTATATATTCTTTTCAAATCCACAGGTTTTCGATGGCATGGTGGGCCTACACTTTTCCAATGACTGGTGCTGCCATTGCAACCATTAGGTACTCAAATGAAGTCACAAGTGTATTGACCCAAGCCTTGTCTGTCATCCTCTCAGCCACTGCTACGCTTACAGTTATGGCTCTGCTTATAACAACTATCTGGCATGCCTTCGTTCTCCAAGACCTTTTTCCTAATGACCTTGCTATTGCCATCAGTGACAGAAAGCCAAAACCATACAGGAAATGGTTTCATCTAGGACACGGCAGCTCAGATGACAAAGATGATGAAAATTACTTAAAATTTAGAGTCTCAGATGGCAATGATTTAGAGGCCTCTACAAAACCTCCAAGCTCTGAGAGAGGTGAAGCTTAAGCTTGTACTATGAGGTCCATTTTTCAATGGACTTTAGAAGCTGGTGACATTCAATGAGTGTTTGGCTACTCAAACATGGGAGGAACAAAATATAGAGTTTTGAATGTTCCCGTGAACATGTGTAGTGTAATGAAAGTTTCTTTACTAAGAGGAGTAGTGTGTAAACAGTAGCTGAGTGTTACATTGTAACAGATGGTGTTTGGTAGTATATTAATACATGTATATTTTTCTAGTAAAATATTCAGTTATTTCCACACAAAAAAAAGGGGGAGGGGGAAGAAGAACCATGTCTCTTTTGCTGGGTTCATTTTATCATTATCTTTCTCATCCTAGCAAGCAACCAGGTTTAATCATATACAGGGCTTTGATATTTTTAACCACAGAACATAAATGAAATGAAGTGCCTAGGAAGTTTTCACCTTGCTCACTATTTTCATGGTGACTCAAATTATGATTGATAACTGCAAATATTGAATTTAAGCAAATTGGTCACACCCTTTCATCCTAAATCATGGTGGAGTCGGAATAAACAGAAAGAATATTGGATTTCTATTATGCAAATTTTTGGTTTTTGAGGGTGCAATATCATTGCTACAAAAATTTTGGGTCGAAGAAAACTTGTGTATCATTGATTTGCATGGTTACCAACCATACTAACTCTCATTATGTATGCTGTTGAAATTTTAGGGATATAATTTCTAAATTATCAAATAGCTTATAAACCAAATATGTCAATTTGTTTTGAAGGCAGTGCATGTAATATACACACACACACACACAAAAAAAAAAAAAAAAAAAAAAAGAACCAATATATTTAAATTTAAATTTACAAATCATCAATAGTTACCAAAACACCATAAACCAGAACCTACAAGGACTGGTCCTCTCTCCCCTGTGTTGCCTTTGTTGGATTTTGGCAAACCTCACCCCAAAAATGTAAAAAATTCATATTTTTGACCCTTTTGGATTCTTCGCACATTTCATTCAAGAAAACACTATCAGATAAGTAATCAGGATTATTATTCCCAGATTTGAGGTCAATTTTATTTAAATCCTATTGCTTTGGTTGAAATCAGAGAAACCTTAAAGTTAGGGTCAGGGTTAGGTTTAGGTTTAGGTTTAGGCCTTGATTTAGGGATTTCCATGTTACACTTATATTTTCTTCCAATTGATCAATAAATCATGAAATTTAGGGCCCAAATTGAAGATTTAAACAAAAAATTGATCACAACAGTCTCTGCTTAACAAATTATTAGATATTTGGAATATTAGAATTAGGGTTTTATGCCTAAATTGAGGATTTTGTGTTCCAGCTTTCAATCTACCAAATTAATTACTCCATAATGTAATTAAGGGTCTCAATTAAATATTTAAACTCCCAATTCAGTCATAGTTTGATCAGAATGATAAGATTTTACAAAATGTGGGTTTTAGGTATTAGGTTTATTATGTAAATTAGGGTTTTTCAATCTGCTATGGATCTAATCAAATTGATTCAAGTATTATGTAATTGTGACGTCTAATTAGGGTTTTGTAACACCAATTGGGCAAAAAAAATATATATTTGGGATTAGTAGAATCTCCTATCTATTTTGGCATCATTGAAAGTATAAATCTTGGATGTCACGGATCCGGACATGCTAAGAAGTGCGAACTAATTGAATTACAAGGCTCTTGGCTCTATGATTAGTTAGAAAATGCCATGTTAATTGATGGAAACCTAAATCAAGCACTAGTAATCTAAGACTGTTGGTATATTAATTTTTGAAGCAGAATAATATGCTTGTGTAACTTCTAGGTGAGAACTTTTAAAGGCTTATCAGATTTTATATTGTTCATAATCATTACCATGAATCTCTGATAATCTTCATTGCCTGGACACGTTACTAATTAACCCAATGAAATTTTCTCCTTTTTGTTTTGGTGGTTTGTGATTCTTCCTCTGCTTACCAGCAATGACATCAAATTCTATGCTCTTCTTTTTTCCTTCTTTTCTGTTTTTTTTTTTTTTTTTTTTTTTTTTTTTTTAATAACATTTTGAGTGAGGCCTGAGCTATGTTTATGAATTGCCTCAATATCTGAGAACCATACCTCACTTTGAGCAACGACTTTTCATGCAGTCATTTGATAGCAAGTAATATCACGTGAATAAAAAAATAATAACAATAAAAAAGAAAAAGAAAAAAGAGGAGAGACGAAATAAAAAGATGCAAGTAATAAGAATGATACGTATAAAGAAGTCTTGGTTTCCCCTAGTCAATCTTCATAGTCTGTTGAATTTGTTCATAAAAAGGGCAACATTAGAAACCGGTTTGAGTTTCTAATAGGGTGCATATACCACATCCATTATAAAATTCTTCCATGCAAGACTGTTATGCCATTATATCATTGGGTCTAAGTGCTTCAATTCTTGTCAAAGATAACAAAAGCCAAACAACTCAGTGATATGGACCCTGCCCTAGTGCTATGAATATTATTAAGTGCAACACAGGATCTGAACTGAAAGAAGTTATATGCACCATTCATTCTCCTAAAATTTGCAAGAATGATCTTAGGCTGAATGCTTCCGACATACGGCATGTAATAAGATTTTGGTTCCCCAGCCTGTTTGTTTCAACGTGTCTACAAGTTGCTTCAAAGAAGCCTTCTGAATGCATATCTCTTGGCAAGGAAGTTGACTCTCGACATTCATCATAATGGGTTTAGTAAAGCATATTTCTTTCAATAATAAATTATGTGACATGGAAATTTATAGCCATTAATACCCTTTGTGCATTTGTGACACATTGATTCTTTCATTTTCATGTCTCAAATATTATATTGCACACATTACTTTCTGTGGCCCTCTATGTCAGGCATTTTTTGGGATGGTGAGGAATAGGATTGGGAGTGGAAATGAATACTTTATGTACTGACAAGCTGAGAAAGAAAGATAAGAAAATGGGAAAAGAAAATCATTAACTACAAACCTAAAGAGCATGATTTTATTACCCCTATGTCTCATTTCTCAGTGAAGCCCTTCTCATGTAAAAAACTCTTGTATTTATATTTCTTTGTCAATGATTTGTCTCTTATTCAAGATGAGATGAATTTCAAGGGAGTGTTTTCACATTAATTTTTGTGTCCTCAACAGGAATAATCTTGGAAAACCATATCCTCAACTTGCAAGTCTGTGCAGGGTTTTGATAACAGGCACAATTGTCACTTGGCTAATGTCTTGTTAGCAGCTACAGTGACTGAAGGATGTATAGCAGCGACAAGTAGCATGTATAAGTTTCTGGTCCCCCACAAGCTAATTGATGTAGCAACAAGAGAGAGAAATTTATGAAGGTACTTGGATGTTCTTCCTTTGATAAGGAGCAGAAAATCCAACAAGGAAGACAAACGGAAGTAGAAAGAAACGGAAAAGCCGTGTTATCAAACTTTGGAATTTCTCCTAGCACATCTTGTCCATGTCTCCCTATCTTGCTTGTTGACATGTGACAAACTTCTTAGTCTTAGCCAGTTCTTTTCACATTTCCACTGGCTAAAATTGGGCCAGCTAAACTTGAATTAGGTGCCATCAGAATTACTTGCAATGGAGTTTCAAGATTGAAAGATTAGGCATGTCTAGAGTGCAAGACCTATCACATACCGGACCCATTGGCGCAGGGGACCAGAACCTTTTAGCATGGTTCTTTTCTCTCTTTGATATCGAAAATTCAAAAGGGAATGATTCTCAATTAAAGTTCTGTTTAGTAAAAGATGTACATCCCACATCAGTTTTTGGAGCATTTAGCACAATCAGCCAGAGCAAGTAAACACTGAAACTAGCATTTTAAGTCAGCTAAAGAAGTTTGTACTATTGCAAGAAGGATACTGAACTTTTGTAAAGTTTCCCAAAATTATGAAAATAATTATGTGAACAATGCATAATGTGGCTGTACTTGTTGCTATCTTGTGTGGTGTAACAGCAATTCCTAGATGATCTCCAACTTCACAATAATACCAAATCCAAGTATCAATAGCATTAAATTGACCAATTTATGTGCTGGTATTACTGGAGTGTATGATTGAGCAGACATAAATATATGCCACAATAATGCTGTAGAGATTTGGACACAGCTCGAGCACATTCCATTATACCAATGATTGTACTACAAAGATCACATTGAAGTTTTGTGTAAGGACACTGCGAATTCTCACAATGAAGCTTACATGCTAGCTGTCCTTCCATACAAAATTAAAGCTCTATATGGAATCAAAGATTTTCCCAATTCCAAGCAAAAACTATGTACCTTGCACCAATCCTTTGCCTCTATCACACGTTTCTTTAGTGCTACAATTTGAATATGAGATGATAGAGCCTAGAAGAAAAGAAAGGAACCCGGTATAATTGTGGAGCCACATCAGGCATTATTAAGTAATCAATAAAGAATGTAAAGAATAAAAGGACTGGCAACCATTTCTAAACAACAGGGTAAGACCATTTGGTTGGGGAAAGGTAACAGTGAATTAAAGTATTAGAAAAGGAGTCATCAAATTAATTGAACTAAGAATGAAAAAAGTCAATGTACTTTGATTTTTGATTCTTGATCAGACTCAATGTATTTGATTAGCTATAGATTAATTTATCCCATATTATGTACAAACTTTTATAAAATGTGGATAATGTACCATATTATGTGAGTAATTAATTTTTTTTTCTTTAATTTATTTTGGAAAAGTAGGTCAGCTGCCATGATGAAAGTGTATTTAATAATAGATGAATCCAAATTCTTGACCTTCTGACAAATAAAAATTTCCTCTTTTTTTTTTTTTTATGTGAATTTCCTCTTTTTCTGTTTTCTGCTGGAAACAAAATTAAACATGATGTAAAATCTAGTGTGGGCACTGCAAATATCAGTTGTCATAGGTAATGGAATAACACTAAAATACTATACTAATTTTCTAGCTTTTTTTAAGTCTTGTTAAATTGTGTAAGAGGGCATGTGAAAGATAATATTCTGCTTTGTTTGTTTAGAAAATGTCCTAACTTTTAGCACGTGCTGGAGAGAGAGTGAGAGATTCTATGGAGCCTGGCCTACATTGACATTAGGGTTTTCAAAAAGAAAAAATTTAAACAAAATGTCTAACTTCTAAACTATGATTTTAAGCTAGTATTGCTCTATTAAGCCTTGGATTTACAATATACTAGAGTGGTGGATTATATATATTCTTTAATACAACTTTGGCATTGTTGCACTAAAAAGAAAAACACTGACCTATATCAGCGCTTCAATAACACCGCTATAGGTCTCTAAACCGCTGGCATAGGTCCAGTTGGGCTATTGATCCAATGCTAAGATGTCCTTAATGACTTGAACCCCACTACTAGTCTACAAGGCAAACTTCCTTCACTCAGACCTTTGAAAATATAATTAAATCCTATATGGAATCCCTCTCTCAAAAGCTTAGTAGGGTATATATTTTTGGATAAAGGGGGCTAAGACTTAGGAGGGCCTATATAGATATAAACATCGTATTTTCAAACTGATTTCAAGCTTTATAGCATTTCAATGCACAGATCATTATAAAGAAAAAATAGTAAGGCCTGTCATATAAGCATAAAGTATTTACATAGTCATGAACTCTGGTATACATGCTAAAAGAAAAGGAAATCATTCAAGCTTAACTTTCATCTCAACACTTTAGTGACTTTACTGTGGTCCTTCTAATCAGTACTACTAGTTTCGTATCTATATAGAAGTGAAAATAGACCTTGAATTATACAATCCTCTTTTTCATACATAAGATACAACTTCACAGGAATAAGCAAGGCAGATTCTTTGTGTTCCTCCCACAATGAAAAAGACAAACACAAAATTATAACGTATCCTTTTTTGTTTTTCCTCTCTACTTTCCCAATGCCAGAAAATTCCACGGCCGACCATTCACACTACTTCTACTCCCTTGTAGGACAAAAACTTTACATTATCATTCCCAGAAATATAGGACAAAGGGACAAATAACATGTGGCTGATGATCCTCTTGTCACCTCACATTTCCTCTGTTTCTAAATGAATCTTGAATTGCTCCATTCCTTTCTTTACTTTTCTTTGTAACACCTTCAATTCATTTTCCTGAAAATAACAAAGTTGGGAAGGTTGTTTAGAACCCAAATTTTTTTGCAGAAGGATGACAATAATACAATAGTAATAACCGATTAAGAAAGACATATATTAATATGTACCGATGGATCTTTTGCAATGGAGAACTGCCTCATAAATTGAACTCTCAGAGTCACAAGATTTGCGCCAATCATCATCAGCAGAGTAAGCTACACTAATTCTTGGAGATGTTTCGGATGAGTATACCCAGTTCTTCACCACCTTATGAACTCTTTTATCAACACTGTCAGCTTTAGAACTTGATTTGCTCCGTCTTAGTCTTTGAAACAATGGCCTAAGAAAATCCATATACTTGTGAAATATGTGCTTTGATAATCTTCGACACCTTCTAATACTTGAAGAGCAACGAGGAATATCATTTGGGATTAGGACTTTAGGTGCATGGGAAGAGGATGGCAGCAGGGTTGGAGTATTGCAATCTGAGGCCTTATAATTATAAGCCTCCATCTTCAATGGATCGACAAAGAGAGGCATAACATAACCATTGGAAAAGAGCTCGTCTGCATGAACCAGAGCAAGAGAAGATTGTGAAATTGGAAGGTCAAACTTGAAATCCTGAGAATTCTTAAAGAATCTCTTGGAGGGTGGCATTCTTGGGTCCATCTCAATGAAGGAGGCTTCATCGGACGCATCAAGTGAGTACCTGAAGGAGTTGTCTAAGCTTTCCAATGATGGTCTTAGGTTCACTAGCCAACTGTATGAAAAGCTTTCAATTGAAAGAGGCTGTGAAGCTTCCATGGATTAAGGTATGTAGGGAATATGAGAAAGCAGAAGAAGACTAATATATACACTACAAAGGGAAATGCATACAAGGTGAGGTAGTGGCAAGCATAGGCCCTATATAGCACATATCTTCAATATGTACATATATATATACCTTAATATCCTCTTTCCCAAAGAAATTGCTTGTGTGGTTGTCTGGCAAGAGACAACGAATTTTAATAATTGAAAAAGAGAAAAGAGAAAAGAAACAGAAATGTGAGCCCCAACAAGACCCATAATGTATTGTTGCATCACAAGTTTACCCCACTTCTTTTTTTTTTTTCCAATCATTTCTTTTTTTCTTTGTAACTTCACAAAGAAGATGGTTTCTCTTTTACAAACTTACATTATTCACTATCAACTAGAAGAAACTAACTAAAGAGAAACAGAATCAGATTCATGCATGCTTTTTTTATTATTATTTTTTTTTTTTTTAAAGTTCCAAGTCACCTATAGAAATTAAATAAAGAGACATTAAGCACAATTGAACCTCCATAAAAGGAAAGTAATTCTAAGAAGTTCAATGTTTATGGGAAACAGGTTCATGCATGCTCCATTAATTACGCAACCTGCTCAAAAAACTAGTATAAAGAGTTCAACCAAATTTAATAATGTTGAATGTTTCTCCATAGTCCTATATTATATACATTGTGGACAATGTTGATGATGCTTGCTTAGCTACCTCTGTTTTGTCATTATCTTTCGATGTTATAATTTTTGTGCTAGAACTTTTGAGTGTGCATGACCAGTTTGAAAAGATGATTTCACCATTTTGATGCTTACATCCTAACTACTTCAGCACAAGGCTCAACCTAAATGATAAAATATTTGATTGTACCACGATTGTACCACGATATTATAATCAAGTGGATGTCTGGATAAAACAATATTGCAAATGTTTAAAGGGAAAAGAAGAATGTTGCAAAGGTTTAAGTAGGTCATTCAGCAGCTTTAGAGCACAGTATGCTGCATTAAATTTTGTATGGTGTATTTTTTATCACTCTCCAGCACAATCTGGAAAATAGGGTGACCTGGATCTGTTCTAGAAGAGCTGCATGCGTCAAACTCACATAATTAAACAAGAAAAATGTAAGACACAAAAGAAGAGTCGGCATATGCAACAAGACCAGTTTTTTACCAATTAACCGTATAATGGGGGACAAGTTTTTAAAACTACGGAAAGCTGTTTTAACATTTACTCTAGTTAGTATTTTATGAGATGAAAGGTGTGAGTTCTAACATATTTTTCCAAATTTTTGAAGCAGGAACATCATTATTTTCAGCACATCTGCACCGTACATGGACCATTAGCCAATAGGTTCCACCCTTAGAGGTAGTACGGCTCTTTGGGTTTCGGTGCTTAAATTAAATAAGATAAAAGTGTATGTAATCTCAGCCACACTCCTATAGACATACAACAACAAAGTCTTAGTGCCAAAACTTTCAAGGTCAGTTATGAATCTATAACAAGCAGATTGGTGCTGACCACGTATATTATTCAGTCATTATGTCTTACATTTTTCCAACAATCTATAGTAATTTCTTGTTCAACAAAATCTCGTTATCTTTTAATTCCACAGCACCATTATTCGATATACCACATTCAATTTGATACTGTCTTTTAATAAATAAACCTCATGAAAGTAGGTCATCCTTAATAGGGGGATGGAGATATATATGGTCCTAACTTTTTAATAATTTTTTGCATTTAGTGTCAGCTTTTTTTCATCGAACCAAAACTTACGCTTGAAAATGTGACACTTTTACTTTTACACAAAATAATGGAACCTAGAAAAGAAAAAGACAGATAGCTCACACTTGAAAAAAATAAAGTTTAAAAAGGAAAAGAACAGAAAAAGAAAAAGAAAGTGTGAGCATCGTATTTGCACTAACATTTGACAAGATTTATGAAAGGTAAATTCAGGAAACAATTCTTGAATTACTCCCTCTCATTGCAACATCAAAACAAATACATAAGAAGACACTAGACATAAATTCTATTTTTCAATACAAAAACAGATAAGATCAGATGACATCCATTGTCATCCGTATATTTTTGTCCCTGAATCAGTTAAAAGATACATCTAAAATCAAAATGTGAAGGAAAAGGAAATATAATTAAGAAAATATCACAAAGTTATCGGTAAGGAAATTTCTGGCTTTTCTATCCACTAACAGTTAGTGGTGTTCAATTCAAATGACCTCAAGTTTAATTGTCATAGAAAGTTATATCCTTTTCATTCACAATTGAGCTAATTACAATTTACAAACAATTGACAAAAACAAATACAGCAGACAAGGGTCCCCCAGATTGTCTGCGAAAGCAATGAACATTGACCTATGTTTTGGGACAAAAGTCAAAAATAGAGAGTGACATGATACCAATTGGTCCCCCCTCATGTGGCCCTTCAAGACAATAAGCAGCTGTGAGAGAATCCAAACACTCATAAATGCAGTTTAATATAAGAAAAGAATGTTTTTTTCATTATGCAAAATCTGATTACAATTTGGAAGAACAAATCCTTCAGTTATTAGTTGACTTAATCACTACACTTCGGTGATTGCCATAACCAACAGTGATCAAGACCACTATCTAGTCCATAGGAAAACATGTACTCATCTTTCCCAAAGACGAGTTCCACTTCAATTCACTATTTAGTCATTATTACCAAATCAGTAGCATACATAATAAACTCGTCTTTTTGAGAGATGTTGCGCTCGTCTCTCAGACCAGTTTACAAAAGGTTGTTTCCTAAATAATTTTTAAGAAGTATTACTTTAGGAAATAATTTCTAAAAATGCATTATTTATTAAAAAAAAAATGGCCCAATTATGAGTTCAAAACTAATTGGGAAAAAAAAATTGATGCTGTCATAATCTAAAAAAATTTCCCATCCCAAATCAAAGTGCACTGCATTGAACTGAGGAGGAGAAACAGTCGCAGGGCTCGCGACAGTTGTAATTGTCCAATGACCGCGGTTGTAGTGAATACGAATATGCCACGCATTACATAGCAGGTGGGCTCAAACCTATGCATTTGTCATGGATAAGGATCCTTTCCATTTCACTTTCAAATGAAGAGAATCCAATTCAAGGCTAGAATTTATTTGAGATAAATTGCAGTGTTTGAGAGAGAGAGAGAGAGAGAGAGAGAGAGAGAGTAATTTAAATCAAAATAAGCAGATAGCAGGATGTAGGCGTTACATGCTAGGAACATGATCCTCTCCATTTTACTGGAAATTGAGAGCCCATTTCAAGTTTAAGATTTTATTTCTTGTATCAAACAGTTTACAAAAAGTACCATCTCATTTAAAATTTAAAATGGTAATATTTAATTTGAACCATGATATTGATCATTTTTGAATGGAGAGAATACTAATACTACAAGTTAGCTAAGCTTTCCAATGCCAATTCTAAGAAGGGGTGGAGGATATAACAACGGAGGCCAGAGTTCGTTGCGGCTGGCAAATTGTTTTTGATAAATGATACGCCTCAAATTGTAGAAGATCTCTCAAGCAAATTTTTGTGTCTAATTTAAGCGGGAACAGAGAAGAAACTTTTATTAAATGTTTATGAATGGTAAGTTCAATGCCCGGCCCAGTGCCAACTTAGGTGATGCTTCAGGGTATGGAAGTTGCAATGCTCGTTTGAAAGAAAAAATAAAAACCCCTATGAAATTCTGGCAAGAGATGAAACAGAATTGTTTCCTCTCTCCACCTGCATGCAAGCCAACACAAACATACCCAAAATAATAATGATAATAATAATAATAATAATAATAATAATAATAATAATAATAATAATAATACAACGAAACGCAAAATTGGCATGCCCAAAATTGAAAGTACTTGTCAAAAATCAAAGGTTGCAAAGATGGAAGTTGCTACACCTAGTGGGTTGCTTTGGCAAATTGAATCATGAGATCATAAGCCACATAAAAAATAAAAAATAAAAAAAGGTATAGAAAGAAAGGTTACAAATCCACCACCCAGTTTACTGAATTGGCATCGGAGAGCCCAGCCTTCCGTGCCTCCATCCTCTCATTTGCTCTCTGACATTGCAGACTTTGTATGGTTGTCTACCACTTACACATAACCTCACCATTTTTTATCCACCACTTACACGCTGTCACATCACAGTTGTTACAGTTGTAGCAATTAAGTTGAAAAATAGTTTGTGGTCAAAGATTTTTTTCAATAAATTTTAGCCAGGACTCTCAAAGTGAAATGGAGAGGATTCTTATCCATTTGTCACGCACGCACTACTCATGCTCATCAGCCAAGGGCCAACAGCAGCAACCATACAATAGTTGCCAGCAAGCAGTAAAATTTCAACAGCAAACCAGAGAAGGATTACCAGGATTAAACCAAAGTGAATTTTTTAGATATGTTTAAACCAACTTGATAATTGTACAAAGTGGGACAAGCAATGCTAATTGAAACTTGATTTGTGAAGAATGGAGTACAGAACAAAATCATTTCATGAGATCTAAAAAAACAAAAGCATTCCACAAGCTATGCAACAACATCGTTGGTAAAAGGTTCCTTGACCGGGCAAAGACAGCACCCATTACCACCCCAAGAAATATAAGTGGTAGCATCCTTTGCATATTGAAATGTGCCAAGGCAAAAGCTACTGAACTCACTAAAATTGAGCACCAAACGGGCATGTACTTGGTCAAGGAAGGAAGAAGGAATCCACGGAAAACAATCTCCTCCCAAATGGGGGCACAAACTGAAACTACTACTGCATAGAGGGCCATTGCCACTGGGTCTCGTGCAACTATTGATTGCTCAACACTAGAGACGGTGACAGGCGTAGAGGGAAGAATAGGCCACAAATTAAGGTTGACCTGTGAGAGTCGGTTGACAAGGGGAAACATGAGACAGCCCAAACCAACATCGAATTGCCACTTCCCTTCAAGGCTAAACTTGAACCAGTCGGATGGAAGGGGATGAAACCTTGTGAGGCAGCGATGCAGCAGTGCTATCCCAGCAAGACCTTCAGCAACATCAGTCAAGAGGCTGTACAAGGCTTGCCCTCTGTATGTCAAGGATTCCTTCCTAAATCCTGCTGTGTGGGCTAAAAATGGAACTACCCAAGATCCTACCAACCAGAATGAGGCAATCCAGAGAAGCATAACCTGCAGAACCCAAAAAGCTTTTACTTTCCTATTCTTTTCCACTCATATTCATCGCGACTAACAGCAAGATTTTTCATGTACTTCTCATGAAATTTAAATTTCAAAGTCAATAAGATAACATTATTAAACTTGTTAAACCTTTATTCAAACATAAAAGACGTGATTGATTATATGTAATCCAAACTTTAATAAAAACATAAAAGCTTCAAAGATTTTTCAAAGTTCTTCAATAAAATACCCCTCTCCAACAGTAGTTTTTATTTCTTTATGAATTACTTTGGATGTAAGACTTAATATTTCATAAATACTTCAAAACCTAAAAGGCAAATACAATCTATTCAATATCATCACTACTATCTTATGATTAATGCACTGCCACTATCTTTGCAATCTAAAAAGCCCATATACAAAACTTCATCTGATTTCTGATTCACCTAATTATATAACTAGCTGCCACAACTATAATATTGATTCAAATTGGCCTGTTCATTTGGCATTCCCATTATTTAAAATTATGCACAAATGGTTGCAGTCTTTTAGCTTTTTGAAATTGGGATCTTACTACTAAATTTAGGAGAAAAAACTGATAATAAAAATTTAAAAAAAAAAAAAAAACCTGTGAAAGTCGACTTTAATGGCCACAACTGATGAAGGACCACAGCAACAACCAATAACAACATAAAAAATGCATCCCAAAACTAATTCTAATTCCCAAGCATTAATGTGGCACATGTCAGATGATGCCAAGGGTACCTGGGAGCTTTAAAAGGCTTTCTGGTAGATTATGACTTTAATTTTATTATGTTTTTGAGAATTTAATAGTTCTAGACAGATTACTGATTGTTCTATTTATTTTTTTAGCAATGTTTTAATTTCTGATATATGGACATAGACTGTACTAATGGTCCATTGGATCTAATTTTAGTTTTATTTAGGGTTTCAAGGAGGTACAAGTTCTACAAGGTATAATGTTAGTCATCTATTTATATGAATGTAATACTTTCTATCAATACAGAGTATAAGTTTTTCTAAAGTTCCAGAATTTGTGAATATTTGTTTGTATCTCTTTTCTTCCACGTCCTTAAATTTCCCCCAACTTGAACCTTACAATCACTGTCAAGTCACCTTTAAAACCCTAGAATCCCAAAACTTCAAAACTCTAAACCATCCATCCACCAAATAGCTCAAAATAACCCACAAACAGCCAAATTACTGTTCACGAGTGACTATTCACAGCCCTAGAACAGCAACCTAAACCTTTGGTTTTCCCCTTTGTTTCATCACAAATCCTACTATTCCTTTTCATCAATAGACACCCTATATTTCTACTATTCTCCTGCAGATTTTCCCACCAGTCCTGAACCCTAATTGTTCAAAGTCCTAGCTGCCCAAAACTTCCAAATTAGATTCTGTTTAATTTCCCTCTGTCCCACATCAATGTCCAACAGAAATCCCTCTTGAATGTAATCTACAGACTATGTTCTTTTTTTTTTTGTTTTGATAAGTAATCTACAGACTGTTCTTATATGATGACTTCATAATTAGCCCTATACACTATGAATCCATCCCAATATTCTCTTCATATGATTACTCCAATGCCCCAGTTAAGTGGAATGTATCATCTGCCCCCAGCTCCATCTTTCAGGTGTGTTTGTTTAGAGGTGAAATAAAGTGGAGAAAACTTTGGAGAGAAAATGGGAAGGAAAACTTTTTTGAGTCTATTTGATTGGATGGAGAGGAAGGAAATAAATAGTGAGGCCCAGGTGTTTTCTCCTTGAGCCCACTAAAAAGTTCTCTCCAAAATGGAGAGAAAATCGAAGAGAGAAAATGGAGTTGCTTAATAGACAAAAATGCCCATGTCTAGCTCCTATCTTTTTTTTTTCTTTTTGGTGCCGGGCATGTTGACGTTTTTTTTTTTTTCCTTTCTTTTTTTTTTTTCCTTTTCATTCCTCTGCATATTGCTTCTTCTTTTTTTTTTTTTTTTTCATTTTTCATTTTTTGATTTCCTGGGCTTGGGGCCTCTTTTTTTTTTTTTATTTTTTTTTTTTTTTTTCTTTCTTTCCTCGATGTTGGCTCTTTTTTTTTTTTTTTTTTTTATGGGTTGTGGGTGTGAGAATTGTTTTTTTTTTTTTTTTTTTTTTTTTTCTTTTTTTTTTTTTTTTGTTTTTGTTTAACTAGACATGATTCTTTTTTTGGACATGATTTTTATTTTTTAATAAATTGGGTGATTGCTTTTTTTTTGGGGGTTGATTGTCACTTTGTTTTAATTGGACATCATTTTTTAACAAAGGTGTATGAAGAAATTTATATAAACTCACTTTTTCCATCTCTTCACTTTTCCACTCCCAACCAAACAAAAATGAGAAAAATTAAAATCTTTTCTATCCTCCCACTTTTCCATCCTTCCACCATTTTCTATCCTCCCACTTTTTCATCCCTCCAACCAAATGGAACCTCAACGCAATCAACACAACCTTTTTCATTGCAAAGCCAACACCACACTACGCACACACATCAAGTCTCCCGCCAAGGACCGTCAAATCCATCACTTTTTTCCCATCCACCATGTTTACACAAATACCACCATGCAAAACACTCACCTTCTCAACACCACACTACCACCTCCCACACCACCATTCACCCCACCATCCTAGACATAGAAATCATGTTTCTCCCACTAATTAGTTTACATCCAAAATCCTCCATGAAGTTGATTATGTTATGAACGCTCAAAGAATGTTAATTATAAATATCGCACCTAGGCTGCTCACAGGATAACTTGGATTGAGTTTGGTGTCAACCCACCACTCGACCGGATTTATTCAGGACTGAGCTTACACCCGCCACCGACCAATAAAATGGTCAATTTCCTCAGACTTAGCAGTTGGGTGCTGTTTTAAAAATAAATAAATTAAAAATTAAAAAAACCCCTCAAATGACCCAAAGGTACCAAACCTAAACAGTGAATCTGCTGCTTTAGTTCAAGTCATTAATACTGACTCAGATTTGCAGGCTATAGCTCAGATTGGCGGCGACTGTCTTCAATCTTCTCTACAAAGGTAGTTCTAATTCAAGCCATTGATGGCAGCTTGGATCTGTGGAATGTGGCTCCAATCAGCAAGAATTGGCTTTGACCAGGCTCAGATCCGAAGGTAGTGACCGAAAGAGAGAAGAAAAAGAAACTGGAAGAAGAAGAAGAAACGAGGAGGACTGAGGAGAAAGAGAAATAAAGGCTGCATGTATGGGTCTTGATGAGATCTCAGGTTTGGGTACTAGGAATGGGAGATGCTCCAATTGATTTGATTCAGGGTTGAGACACTAGGAAACATAATATTCCACTCACTCGTTCTTTCAAAACCATCCCTTAATGCTCAGGTCGGATGGTTAAGGCAGTTGGATGAGCATCCCTTATTGAGACTGTTTTTTTGTTGGATAAAGCTTTATTCAATTCAGAAAACTGTGCTAGTAAAATTGATCATATCTAAAAATTTCTTATTTGCAACTGTTTCTCAGCAAGAGCTCCAGCAGGAAAACAGTTTTATTAGGACATATCTCCTCAATCTTTTTTAAATATTTTTTTTATTTTATAAGAGGTCTATCTCCTCAATCTTGGACATAACTAAAGTTGAATATAAATCTGAAATCTAAAACCATGATAACAATATAGGGTTCAAAATTTTTTATAATAGGTAAATAAGGGGGGAGAGAAAGGTGGGGTTTGAACCACAGACATGGGACACTAGGAGTGTGTTTAAATACCGCTTATTTGCTAAAAACTGAAAACTTATTACTGTAAACACTATAGCAAAATAATTTTTAAAGGTGTGAATAGTGCTATGGGACCCAAATTTACCTAGAAATATGTGAAAAAGTGAGTTTGGTGGGACGTGAACACACTGAACAGTACCACATGGACCCACTAAAAAAACAATGAACACACAGATTGGGCATTTTGCACACTAGGTTCACACTATCATATAGACAACTCTTAGTTTTGATAAGTACATATATAGACAACTCTTATTGTACACCCATGTCAAAAGAATGCCCTCTAGGTAGAGATTCAGCCCAAAAGGCAGACATACATATCATTCTCACCAAATGGAGAAGAAAAACGGAGAGACAAAGGGGAACATTGATGCAAAGATTATTTATGGTCATGTAGGAAACTTAAATCTATGCATAAGCAGTTGAGTGGATTAGCTTCAATAAAATTGCAATTTGCAAATACATTTATATGGTAAATAGTAACTAGAAAACTTAGCGCAAAAAGATGAATGCCACATAACATCAAAGTAATATAAACAGAATGCTTCACCTGTACTATGGTCTTTGCTGTCCATGGCACCGTCCAAGGCTCTGCACCAAAAAGTGCATCTGTAACCTGCAATGTTATCACAAAATAGATATCAATCCCGAAAATGTGCAAAACACTTGGTTATCATTCTTTAAAGAGGAAAACATTATTCTAGTGATAACACTTTGTGCAACAACTCTTTAAACTGAAATGAACAAAAATTTCATCTAATTTTCAGTAGATTTTGTTTATGATAGTTATGGAGTTAAAAAAGATCAGGTCTATTCCAATACTATGGCTATGGCCTATAGGTCCATAATAATCACATAACAACCAATAGTAGATACCGTTTGGTTAGAGCACTTTAATGGAATGAGGTTCAGACTTCAGAAATCATCAACTAAAACATGCAAGGGTTAGTACGTACCAGGCTTTACTAGTAACAAGGCATTAAAATTATGCTTATGCCTCTAGTCTTTAATGTGTTCAGGGTTTAATTAGGAAGAAAATTATATACAGATGAATTCGTTTACATCACAGTGACATGAAAACCAAACGATGATACCACAATCTTTTTTTAATGGACAAAATATAAAAATGAGATCAGAAATCATTTCGAGCATGTGCCAAAAAGTGGTGCATCCATAAAGACCATTTTGATGCATGGAGATAAAATAAAATAAATAAATAAATAAATAAATTTGAGACAGATAGAAAGAGCATCAAAATCAATCTCCCCTTAGAGGCATAAACCTTAATTAATCAGTCAGAAAACCCAAAGCAAAAAAACAAAAGCAAAAACAAAAATGGAAAACAAATAATCCTCATCCAAAGACTGAAGATCATTGCACAAATGTTATAAAAGAAAATCCTACCTTTCTAAGTCTTGAAATCCAATCTTTCTTCACACCATTTATTTGATTGAATCCAGGCTTCACCAATTCTTCTGATAATTTATCTTCTACAAACTCGGACTCAGGTGTTGCAGATGAAGATTCTTCATCCCTAAGACACAAAAATCTCCATTTCTACAAAACAATAATGATTTAGCTATGAATAGCAAGGACCAAAAAAAAAAGAAAAAAAAAAAAGACAAACTAATAATTCATCTTAGAATCAAATATGAGTAAATAAACAAGCACATAGGGGAAGTGTTAACTCAGAAGGGCAGCTGATTCAGAGAGTATGTCAGGATGTTAGGGGAAGAATAATGTAGTGCAAGCATATGACAGACAATCCAAAACAGGATTTCTGTGCAGCATATGGAAGATTCCTAACAGTGTGGTGCTTTGATATGTTGTTTATTTAGTTTTTGAATTTTATTAATTTGCTGGTTGTCCAGCTGTAGGATTGCTTAGTGGGAACTTAGGGTAGCTGAGACGCTTGTTTTTTGTTGGGAGTTTGTGGTTATGCTCAGGAGTTGTACCTGTGTTTTGATTAAATCAGAATTTGTCATTCATTAGGGGAAAAAAACCCAGATAAATCTATCATTTATTCCAAATCCGATGCAACTTAACCCACAACTTGGCCACTGAGAATTTTAATGAAATGTAAGGAGAAGTAACATTTGATTTCTTAGGGTATATAGAAAGCTCAACCCAACAAATGAAAATAATTGTGCCAGGTTCAGTTGTGGACATTTTTGTTCTATCATCCCGCCTTGCTAACAGAATGTTTGAATGGAGGTATGTATTCTGATCAAACAAAATAAATTTAGAGCTTTTTATGTCTTCATATACACATTTAAGAAATCCAAAATTCAGCTCAATAGACGGCGGTTTGTTCCCCTAAGTAATTTATGAGAAAGCAGACTGTACTTGTCAGTGAGACAAGATTCTTTCATTTGACTGGTAAAAAAATTGAGAGTTGCTGAAGGGATCCAATCAGCACCTAGAAGGATGATATCGATGAGGCATCTTCATAAGCGGGGTGGAAAAAGACTAATTTGAAGAGCCAATGGAAAAGAACAGATATAAAGGAGGATTCCATAAGCGGAAGCTGAGTCAAGGAATGGAAAGATGCTTCAATTGGTAATGCTTTTGAAGCAAATCCACTTTCGAGGTTAAAGGAAGTTACATAGGTATCATATAAAGAAGGCACTGCACCTTGAAACAGAAAGTTCTCCAACAGAGTCCTCAAGACTTTTGGGGCAAAGGCATTTATTCTCAGACAGCGGGTGCATGATGTGATTTTAAATAAATAAGAAACAAGGACAGTTTCTACTGATGGAATTACCCAAATGACTACCGGGGAATCAGACTCTTCAAATTTGCGAAAAAAGACTACCTACCAAGTACCCAACCACACTTTTTTTTTTTATAATTGCTAGTGCAAACACCATTGTTCACATATTTCAGAGAGTGAGTAACTTTTGTAATTAGCTTCTTATGCCTCCAACTATTCATCACTTTAGCTTTAACAAAATTCAGTTCACCCATCCAATAAAAAGAACCAAAGCATATTCCATTTCTTTTACCCCCCTCTGCTTTTCTCAACAACAAGAACTAGAATAGCTTTAATTTAATCCTCAAAAGATTCCAATCCTATCATTTCTAGTAACAATTTCCAAAAACCCCACAATACCCATTAAAAAAAATCAAAAATTGCACCTAATTTCACTTCAAGTTCCTCACTTTCTAGGCAAACAAAGAGCCAGTTTCAAATTCACTGAACAAATGGAAAGAGTTTAAGAGAGATATAGAGAGAGAGAGAGAGAGAGAGAGAGCTTACATTTGTTGGAGAGGTATAAGGTTTTGCAGTGAGACGAGGAAGGGTTGGATTGAAAGAGAATTGGATGAGTCTAGGGTTAGGGTTCTTCAAAACCCTAACCCTAGAATTGGGAGGAGAGAGAGAGTGGAAACATGGGGTTGTTGTGGAGGTTGACATCGTGGCGGCGCCGGATTGGTCAGAATCCGGGGGTGTAGAGGGCGTAGATTATGCATCAAATAGAGGATATTAAAAAAAAAAAAAAAATCCAAAAATTTTAAGATGGATAATGTCCTGTCACTATGAGCTGGGAGGGTGAGTCGGTTGAGGCTTGCGGTGTTGGAAGTTTCAACGAACGTGGGCGGAGAGTGTGACAGTGAACCCTGCGACGTCGTTTTGCGTTTTGACAAGAGAGAGATATACCAGAAAGTTCTTTGCTTTTACCGTTTCCGCCTAATTAGCATTTTAGGAAAATTTTAATCTAGAAACTCTTTAGCAGTTTTACAATGCACGTGGTGTCTAGAGTCAAAACACGTGAACATTGGGAAAGAAAAAGGAAAATGGATATTTTCATCATATTTTTACATAAATTTTAAGCGATATGTTATTACGTGTTGTTATTATTAAAGTAAAAAGTTGTCTTAGTATTAGGTTTAAATTTGAACCAATAACAACTAATCACCTATGATTTGTTGTGAAAATATTTTAGACATAGCACTTCTCTTACAAAAAGAGAAATGATATGTTCACAACATTTTCACAATATTTTTATAATAAATAGGGTTATTACGGGTTGCTATTATTGGAGTAAAAAAGTAATCTTAGTATCAGGTCTAAATTTGATCCGATAACAATTAACTACTTATGATTTGTTATGAAAATATTATAGACGTAACATGTTTCTTAGAAAAAACTTGTTTTCTTCGAGAAAAACATTTTACACATGTAGAATGTGATAAATGTTTTACACATTTACAAAAAGTTGTGTATATTGTACATTTTTATATAAATGTGTATAATATTTATCACTTTTTTGTGTGTCTCTAAAATGTAAAAAAGGAATTTTCTTAGGAAGAAAAAATTTCCCTAGAATTTTCATGAAACAACACTATATATAATGATGATTTCTGAGTTCAATAAATCTATTGACATTTGACACAATTAATTTTACACTTAATTTCACAATTTGTTAATTTATATAATAATACAGTAATGAAAACTTTTTGTTCACAACTTTACTTTAAATTAATCACTAGCGCTTGTACAAGTCAACAAATTGTAAAGAACATTGTAAGCGTGCGATTATGACTTCTAATGCACCAAATGATCGTTAATGCATTTTTGTTTTATCTATTTTACCTACTCAGTTTACAAAATATGCTACACCAGTGGATCTATCTTAGCTTTTAACACAATAAAATAATATAAATATCATAATAAAATAATATATCTACTACAATAAAATAATATATTTACTACAATAAACAACAATCACAACTACCCGCAATCACAACTGCTACCGACTCTTCCACTACCACCACAATCGCTACCACCACTACTACCGTTGTCGCCACAACTGCCACCAACAACTCTTCTATCGCTGCCATATGATAGCAAATAATCGTCTAGTATTAAAAAGTGATTTTTTTAACCCCAAATTATACTTTTATATATATATATATATATATATATTTAACTAAAACAATTTCTCAATCATCATGATAGCAAATAAGAAACTAAAGTAATAATAATATTTTATTTTAACCCCAAATTATATATATACAAAACTCAAACTAAATTATGAAATGGAGGAACTTTATAAGAAAATATATAAAATAGAACACATATTATAGCTAGAACAATGTAGTCCATAGATTATTTATATACATAACTCAAACCAAATTACAATAAAACTCACACACTCGCACAAGTTCCTATGACTCATGCTTCTCAACGTATAAAAAAGGAATTTACTACGACTCGCCTTACAATTGCCATAAATGTTCAATGAGGTCCACCTAGAGTTGAAAATGAATTTCTCAGTCTCTAATGTGTCCATACCTCTCAATGTATGACAAAAATCCATCACTTTGTTTATGTAACACTTGCATAGGAGGATTATCCACTTTGATGAATTGCGTTAACTTTGGTCATGCACCCTGCAAACTTATTTGTCTTTTCACTTATCATTCTCCAACGACTTAAGAAGGAGATAACAGTGTGTGTGGTACCGGATTTATTGTACTGCGTGAAGTATTCCCAAATTTTTTGATGAAATGTATTTTGTGTTTGTTCATTACTGTTTACGGCATCAACACTAGTATTGAGCCATGCTGACACTAGGAGTTGATCTTCCTCTACACTAAAGTTAGAACCCCGTTTTCCTTTTGTAGAAGAGGCATTTTCAACTTGAGGTGGAAAATCAAAAATTGACATAGGAGTATTTTGAGATGTTCCTAAAAGTTGTGAGTCAATTTTTATATCCCTATTCATGATACCTGTGTAATATGTTAGCTCTCTATGTGACTCCATGTCTCTACGTGACTCCAAATAATTAGACCAAAAAAAAAAAAATGAAAACTTCCCTGCACACAGAAAATTCTCAAACTAATATTTATATCAAAACTTAAAATACTTAGAACATAATTATGCATAAATACTTAATTTGACATGTAGCTTGTTGGAAATAAAGGAGAGATAATACCTGAATTTTCCTTGGAAACTACACAATTTGATTTACCAAATGTGGTGGCAGAGATGAGACGTGGACCAAGTCACTGTCTTGAGACAAATCGTGCCGTCTACAGTATATCCGATGTAGTTAGACAAATAATTTTTGCACGTTGTTCCCAGGATACAACAGCCCAGCCACCTTTGCTGATTATCCTTACAAGCCTACACTGCCAATAGGATATAAGCTCTCAATAGTACTTTCTTTTCCTAGAAAATTGTAAGAGATAGAATATTTTTGTAAGTAGAAAGAAGTAATAGATGGTAAGTGTTTAGGACAATAAAAATTGTTTTTGAAAAGTTTGCAGCTTTGTAATTCAAAAATAAAGATGTGCGTATCAAACTTTTTTTTCTTTTCATATATATATATATATATATATATATATATATATATATATATATATACCAAACATGTTGCTTGTCCTTAGCCAAAAATAAAAACGTTTGCTATCTTTAAGACTTTAAATGGTCATAAAACTATTGAAACAGCTATTCAAATTTTGAATTATATTTGAATTTTCAAAATTTAGCAATTAATGTATTTGACATTAAGGGATAATTGATTTTCTCAATTCACATAAATGAGTATTAAAATAAATATGATATATATATATATATATATATTTTATAAAAATATCCAACAATCCCCCACTTATTTTTATAAAAAGGTAAATATATATATATATAAAAACAATTTTTTTCTGGGTTAAGTAGAACATTATGCATAATGAGAGTGCCAATGGCTTGAACCCTCATTTAGTGTTTCAGCAACATTGTTCCAAAGTTAATAGTGATCTAAGTCTTGAACTATAACTTTTTCTATGAATACAAAACATTACATCACACACATAATATTCCAGTACTCTACTATGAGCTTCTAAGCCAGCACATTACGGCTTTGTGCTTTATCCCAGCATCCATGAGCTATTTAGAGAACTAGCCCCATTCTCAAAGGAAGCGGCCTCACTTCCATGCTCACTTAGGTGTGGCTATCAAGGATGTTCTTGTAACTCTAACATCCTACTCATAAGAGCTATAGTCCACATTAAGAGTTTTTAATAATTAAAACTCATCCTATATAACGTTACAAGATACATGCATGCACACCATAGGGAGGGACATGAATATTATTACTCATACATATATTTAGTGCATGTCAATCAAACTACTCTATGATTAGTTTTTCCCTTTGAACCTAGTTCTTGGGATCTCCAGTCCCTAGGTAGGGTATCCTCATAGGTAGTTTATTCTTCTTTGGGCTTAAGTCCCATCCCCCTCGATGCTATCCAGATCTTTTCTCTAGCTAGAGCTTTAGTTAATGGATCCGCAATATTATCATTTGTACTAATATAATCAACATTTATGGTTCCATTGTTTATATATGATCTCACAGTACTGTGTTTTCTTCTAATAGATCTAGATTTACCATTATAGTATTTATTGCGCACTCTACCAATAGTGGCAGTATTATCACAATAAATTAAGACGGGTGAGAAAGGTTTCTCCCACATGGGAATTTCAGATAATAAATCTCGCAACCAACCCGCTTCTTCACTAGCTGAAGATAAGGCAATTAATTTAGCCTCCATGGTGGATTTAGCAATAATCTGTTGTTTTTTAGATTTCCAACTTATTGCTCCACCACCTATTGTAAATACATAGCCAGTGGTAGACAAAGAATCACCTGATAAGGTGTTCCAACTAGCATCACTATATCCTTCAAGAACAGCAGGATATCTTTGATATAGCAAGCCATAGTGCGCAGTTCTTTTTAAATATCTCATTAATTGAGTCATGGCATTCCAATGCTCAAAATTAGGTTTGCTAGTAAATCTTGCTAGAACTCCTACAGCATAAGCAATATCAGGTCTCGTAGAATCAGTAGCATATCTAAGACTTCCAATAATACTAGTATATTCCTTTTGATTGTAAATATCATTTTCATCTTTAGTAGGAAAAAGATGCACACTAAAGTCAAAAGGAATACTTGCAGGTTTACAATCAAAGTAATTATATTTTTTCAAAATTTTTTCTATATAATGAGATTGATCTATAACTATGCCATTTGAAGTTCTAGAGATTTTCATGCCAAGAATCACATTAGCTTCTCCTAAATATTTCATATCAAAGTTATTTTTAAGAAGTATTTTGGTAGCATTTATAATATCCATATTAGGACCAAAAATTAGAAGATCATCAACATATAAACAAATTATAACATGAGCATCATCAAAAGTCTTAGAATATATACATTTGTCACTTTCATTTGTTTTAAAACCATTAGAAAGCAAACATCAAATTTCTCATGCCACTGTCTAGGTGCTTGTTTTAAACCATATAAAGATTTTAATAATTTACATACCTTATGCTCATTACCTGGCATTATAAAACCTTCTGGTTGGTCCATGTAGATTTCTTCTTCTAAATCTCCATTTAGAAATGCCGTTTTTACATCCATTTGATGTATCATCAAATTATGAATAGCTGCTATATCAATCAATAATCTAATAGACGTAATTTTAGTAACAGGAGAAAAAGTATCAAAAAAATCAATATCTTCTTTTTATTTAAAACCTTTAGCTACAAGCCTTGCTTTGAATTTTTCAATAGATCCATCAGGTTTTAATTTTCTTCTAAGTACCCATTTACATCCAATTGTTTTACAACCTGGAGGTAAATCTACAAATTTCCTAGTATTATTAGAGATAATAGAATCCATCTCATCATTGATGGCTTCTTTCCAAAAGCCTGAATCAGGAGAAGATAAAGCTTCCTTTAAGGAAGTAGGGTCACCTTGTAAATTATACACATAATATTCTGGACCAAAAACCTTTTCAATTCTAGGTCTTTTACTCCTCCTAGGTTCAATCTCATATTCATTAACATCTTTTGACTTAGATGTTGAACATTCAAAATTCTCTTGTTGTTCAAGACCCCCACTATTTTTATATTTAAATGGAAATTTATTTTCATGAAAAATTGCATCTCTAGATTCAATTATTGTATTATTATCAATATCAAAAAATCTATAAGTTGTGCTATTTAAAGAATAACCCAAAAATACACATGTAGAAGCCTTTACCCCAAGTTTAGGTCTTTTAGGGTGAGGTAGCCTCACATATGCTAAACAACCCCAAACTTTGAAAAAATTCAAATTTGGTTTATATTTTTTCCATAATTCAAAAGGAGTTAAAAAAGTCTTTTTATGAGGTACTCTATTCAAAACAAAATTTGCAGTTAAAACAGCTTCACCCCAAAAATATTTAGGAGCCCCAGAACTAACAAGCATAGCATTAGTTAAATTTATAAGAGTCCTATTTTTATGTTTAGCTACTCCATTTGAAGATGGAGAATAAGGGGCAATAGTCTCATGAACAACACCAAGAGATTGAATATAATTATTAAGACCAAGAGTATCATATTGTTTTCCTCTATCAGTTCTAAACCTTTTAACCTTTTTATCAAAAGTGTTCTCAACTTCTTTTAAGAAAATTGATAATTTTTCAAAACCATCACTTTTATTTTTCATAAGATAAACATATGAATATTTTGAAAAATCATCTATAAAGGTTATAAAATACCGATTACCTCCACGTGTCAAATGTCCTTCAAATTCACAAATATCACTATGGATAAGCTCTAGTAATTCAGTATTTCTTTCAATTGATTTATGAGGCTTTTGAGTAATTTTAGTCATGCTACAAATTTCACATTTTTCAAGTTCATTTTCAAGTTTAGGAATTAAACCTAAACCACTCATATTTTTCATATATTTATTATTGATATGACATAATCTACCATGCCAAACATTCACACAAGAAACAATATAAGCAAAACTTGAATTTTCATTCATCTCAACATTAAGTTTAAACATGTCATCACAAGCATAGCCTTTGCCAACAAACATTCCCTTTTTAGAGAGTACATATTGATCAGCCTCAAAGACTTGTTTGAAACCAGCCTTATTCAACAAAAAACTAGAAACTAGATTCTTTCTAATGTTAGGAACATGAAAGACATCTTTGAGAGTGACTTCTCTCTCAGAATTAAATTTGAGAAGCACCTCTCCAATACCCACAACATCAATGGTATGAGAATCACCAAGCATAATTTTCTTTTTATCATCCAAGATGGTGTATGTCTTGAACCAATTTTTATCATAGCAAACATGTCTGGTTGCCTCAGAATCAATCCACCACCCTCCTAAGCCTTCGAGAATATTAATCTCGGTAACCATAGCCACAAGAGGCTCTTCAATGACATTGGCTTGAGCCATAGGCCCATGTTTTCGAAAACAACAATTTCTAGCCAAATATCCAGGCTTTCCACATACAAAACATGCATAATTGCTATTATTAGTGTGGTTGCCATTATTTGGAGCATGCTTAGGATAGTGTGCTTGGTTCTTTCTTTGATTAGAGTGAGTCTTATGTTGAGGCTGATTTCCATTTGGCCTACGTTTGAAGTTCCTTTTCTTAGGCCTTACATAGTCATTATTTTTTGCATTGGCTTTTGGCATGTTATCATTTGAAGAGATAAAATTTACCTTAGGACCATTTGCTCCATGGAGTTCAACAGTTTTGTCTTAGTTCCTTGCCTCTTCCTCCACTCTCAAACGGGTGATAAGGGATTCAATGGAGAGTTCTTTTTGCTTGTGTCTCAGAACTTTGGCAAACTCCTTCCAAGATTCAAGCAACTTGTCAATGATGGCTGAAACTTGCATTTGTTCATCTACTCAAATGCCTTCAGATCGAACATCTTGTGCAATCATTTGGAGTTCATAGGATTGTTCCACCACGGACTTACCTTCAACCATTTGAAATCTGAAAAATCGGCTACATGCATATTTCTTGGATCCAGCTTCCTCTGTATCATATTTTTGATTCAATGCCTTCCATATCTTTTTGGTTGATTTGTAAGCTTGATCATAATAATCATACAAATCATCAGAAAGACAATTAAGTAAATAATTTTTACAGTAAAGATGATCCTTATCCCATTTCTTAACATCTTTTTCATGTTGAGAAAGTTCTTCTTCAATCAATTGTTCAGATTTCTTTTTCTTTGGTTTTTTCTCAGTTAACACATAAGCCACATTCAAGAGAGTAAGATAAAATAAAGTCTTTTGTCTCCACCTCTTAAAGTTAACACCACGGAAGCGGAATGGCTTATTAAGATCACCCGCTCCAGAGGAATTAGACATAACATTACCATTTTCCAAGGATGATTTTGTGTTCTCCATAACGATTTGTCTCAAATTGTTGGAAATAAAGGAGAGATAATACTTGAATTTTCCTTGGAAACTACACAATTTGATTTACCAAATGAGGTGGCAGAGATGAGGCGTGGACCAAGTCACTGTCTTGAGACAAATCGTGCCGTCTACGGTATATCCGTTGTAGTTAGACAAATAATTTTTGCACGTTGTCCTCAGGATACAACAGCCCAGCCACCTTTGCTGATTATCCTTACAAGCCTACACTGCCCGTAGGATATAAGCTCTCAATAGTACTTTCTTTTCCCAGAAAATTGTAAGAGATAGAATATTTTTGTGAGTAGAAAGAAGTAATAGATGGTAAGTGTTTAGGACAGTAAAAATTGTTTTTGAAAAGTTTGCAGCTTTGTAATTCAAAAATAAAGATGTGCGTATCAAACTTTTTTTTCTTTTCATATATATATATATATATATATATATATATATATATAACCAAACATGTTGCTTGTCCTTAGCCAAAAATAAAAATGTTTGCTATCTTTAAGACTTTAAATGGTCATAAAACTATTGAAATCAGCTATTCAAATTTTGAATTATATTTGAATTTTCAAAATTTAGCAATTAATATATCTGACATTAAGGGATAATTGATTTCCTCAATTCACATAAATGAGTATTAAAATAAATATGATATATACATATATATATATATATATATATATTATAAAAATATCCAACATAGCTTAATACCACTGATAAAGAGAACCACACAACAAATTCCTGCAAACAGAAAAATTCCCAATACATTCCAATACAAATACATTCTGTCCATTCATGGATACTCTAAATCAAAACGAGTGGATGCTCTGAGATCAAATGACAGAACTTTTCATTAAGCAAGAAAAGCAAAAAAATTATTGCATCTAAAATAATAAACTGAAAGAACAAGAAAAAGAAATCATTGACCACATTCTTTGATGTTATACCCAAATCAAAAATCCCACATTCTTTGATGTTATACCCAAATAAAAAATCCTAAGCATTCACATGAAGAAGATAGAGACAACTGACCTGGAGTGGATCAGCGGAAGAGAAGTGGGTCTGAGGCGGATCGGCAGCGTGGGTTTGAGGTGGATGGCAGCGTGGGTCTGAGCTGATTGGCGGCTTGGGATGGCTGGTGGGTCTGAGGCTGAGAGAGTTGATCAACAGTGGGTTTAAGCTGATTGGCGACTTGGGATGGCGGTGAAACAGAGAGGTGAGAGTTTGGGACGGCGTGGGTCTGAGGCTGATCGACAGCTTGGGATGGCTAGTGGGTTGGTGACGTTGAAGATGACAAGGGCCGGCGACGGTGAGCTTGAGAGAGTGAGCTTGAGAGAGTTTTGTGAGAGAGTTGAGAACTTCAGTGACACTGAGAGAGAGGCGTGAGAATAAAAGAATGAAAAAATAAATAAACCAACTTATATTATTTTAATCTCGGGTTGAATAAAAATTCTTTGTTTTTTTTAGCTCTCAGCTACAATGCACATGTATCTATAGATGTGCACTGTAGCAATGAAGCTAAAAAAATAGCTTTAGCTCCATTATTGGATGATGGATTTTTGTGTTTTGATGAAGCTAAAATAGTTATATAACTATTTAGCTCTACTGCTGCAAGTGCTCTAAGGTGTACGTACAAAGAAGATGAAGTTAAAATTGTTGTACTTTTGAGAATGTGTGATTTGATAATGCATTACCAAATGGGCTACGCATGTGAGTGCCTTCCAAATTCCAACATGTGTAAATCAATTCCTATACAAAGTACCATTAAACTAAGTTCTCATTTACTAATTTGGAGACCCACTTTGGACATAAGACATGTTATCTCTATATATTATGATAATTTAGAAAGTTAGTTAGTTATAACTTAAAAAAAAACGTCAAATATGCATCTTATCTAATTATATAATCCTTATTTTTAAAAAAAAAATTAAAATTGTAATTCAACAAAATTAAATATAAAAAACTATGAGGGAAATTTTTTCCTAAAAATTAGCACATTCTCTATTTAAATATATCTCACGCACATTTAATACATTTTTTTCCTAAAAACTAGCGCACACTAAATCTAGCAGTTTACTCAATTTCGAATCCTAAATTTTAATTTCTTAAAAATCTCTTCTTGTGTAATCTCACTAATAGTAGATAAATGCAAATTGAAAAATCACATTAAACCAAAAAAAAAAAAAAAAAACCTCATCGCACATGCAAAGCGTGTGTGATGATGTTAGTATATTTTACCTTTCTTTTTGTAGTTACAATAGGATTTGAAATCTTTGAAATACACAACTTTGCTTATTGAGTTAATTAACTAAAACCACATAAATATATATACAACTTGAAATGATATAAATTAATTTCATATTAATGGATGGAATGATCGATCAAGGTTTTTGATGATTTTTTCTTTTGCGCGCTGGTAGTTGTATCTTACTCTGCAAGTTCAATTGAAAATGATGGGCTAGCCAGAGGAGGATTTTCTACTTTCATGCAAAGAAATTTTCACGACACTTGATCTGAATATCAAATTAAAATTACTGAGCCTTAAATTTATGGTTTTGCAGTCATGATAGAAGTGCCTAAATTTCAACAGTTGATGTACTTTACTACTTTAGTCCATTTGGACATGACCTTCTACCTCACAAACTAAATTGATAAATGTTGAAAAAGAATGGTATGTGAATTATATTCCATTTTCAATGTCAATTTTGATGGAGCTATTTATTGTTAATGTCAAAGTGCAGTCTCTGTTATGTCGTGCCCATACAAGAAAATTTAAAAACTTAATTTTAAATAGAATTCTCCCGCTTAAAATTTCAAGTTAGTTAAGCCTCTTGCTCTCTCCATGATACACAAACAACTTATATGAGCTTCGCAGTAAATGTACATACAAATAAACATGTATCTAATTAATGTCCATCTTAATATACTATATCATGCACGTGTATAATTTAAATGGAAAAACCTGTTGCAAATGTGAATCCACATGCTGCCCAAACTGTATTGAACTCATGACATAAGTCACAATAGTGTATAATAAACACTATCATAATTCGAATGCGACTTGTGTTCTTTTTAACTATTGTAAGTTTTTGATATAGTGAGGCGAAATTGCTCACTAGATGCCATCCTTTTCTGATTGTTACTGTGAAATTTGAGTTAAGGCCTTTATTATGACCCCAAGACAACAGATATTACTAATACCATCTCAGGTAAATCATATAGTTTCAGATTAAGCAATCCAAGTCTTGATGTAACGCCACCATGAGCTCAGAAAGTCATCATCCTTCCCCAAAGGTCTGGTATCAAGTCGTACCAGTCCATATTCCCACTAAGCTAAAGTGTGAATATCTGAATTTTAAGGCTTGTCGATAATTAGAGGAGCTTGTCCACTGTCCAAGACTTTTGCTTCGGCTTTTTTGGACTGATCACAAACTCTACACGCTACAGTCCATTTAAAGACCACATGGCAATAAACAAGTGCCACAGCCACAATATTCAATTATATATCTCTTTACCGACCAACATTTCATGCAACCATTTTCAAAGTTTAGCTCACCCACTACTCTATAATTTTTTTTTTTTTTTGAGAAGGACTACTCTATAATATAAGTGTTATGATTACCCATAACTCTCGGCTCCTTTTTTTCCCATAAAAAAAAAAAAAAACTCTCGGCTCCTTCTAAGTTTTAATTCATCAACTTTTTTGTCGTACAAAAAGACTAGTTAAACCTTTTTTTGACATCAATACCACTGGCCACTTTAGCTTAAGCTTGATTCCATGGCTTCTTCTTCTTCTTCTTCTTCTTCTTCTTGGATTTTGCTCTGCTTATGTCTAGCCAGTTTTGGTGCTTGCGTGGTTGCTAGTCACGTTGGTTTGGGTTCGAGACTGTTGGCTAGTGAGGACCAAACATGGGTTTCGGATAATGGCACGTTTGCTTTTGGATTCACTCCAGCGGAAGTACGTGATCAGTTTGAACTGGCTATTTGGTTTGCGGAGCTTCCCGGAGATCGAACAATAGTGTGGTCTGCAAACAGGTAAGTTTCAATGGACATCATCAATTTAATAAGTCCTTTAAATATTTGGTTGTTATTACTTAATTATTAATAGTGCATTGATCGTCTTGGTCAATTTATTATCAACTACCACTTGTTTAAAAGGACTTAAGCTATTAGCAAAATATATATTTAATCATTTAATATTATTAATTCTAAAAATTTTGTACTATAAATAATTAATTACTGTCCTAAAACTTCTCCCACTATTATGCTAGATTTTTGTTGTGCTGCATTAGGATAAGTACATATAAAATCATAGATTATCTCACACTCATTAGTATATTTTGTCCAAACTCACCATACATTTTATATTTTAAATGTGGACATTAATTAAAGGTATGTTTATTTCATGTTTGTATATATAGAGTGAACAATAACAGAGTGTGAAACAATATTTTTCATAAGGCAGTGCTTATTGTACACGGTGTGTGCTGCCCAAATACACTAAAAGCGTCACTTAAAGTCACATTTTCAATATATATATTTTTGCAGTGTGTAATACAATGTGTACTATAGAATTTCCCCTTTTCCGAATATATAAACATAAATACTTTTGCACAAGATCAAAACTAGACTCGTGAAATATTGTCCTTGCTTTTCTAAGAAATACGGGTCATATACCAGCATGATAGTTGTCTTGCAAACAGACTCAGAAGTCAGGAAACGTTAAACTAATAATAATAATAATAATAATAATAATAATAATAATAATAATAATAATAATAATAATAACAAATTAAAAAAATGACAAAATATATAAGTAAAGAGACGTAAGAGCACTCACAGTAGTTGAGCTAAACAGCTATATAGCTATATAGCTATTTTAACTCCACCAAAACACAAAAATCCACACTACAGCAGTGGAGTTAAATGTAAAAAATTTTAGCTTTATGCTACAGTACTTATCTATACATACATGTGCACTGTAGCAAGAAGCTAAAAAAAAATATTTTATTAAACTTCTTCTATTAAAATAATATTTTCTCTTTTTCTTTCTTTCTTTCTCTCCGGCATCCCTCATCTCCTCTCTGCTTCGCCAGTCAGCTCACCGGCGGTGGTGCTCATAAAATCCATATAAAACCCACTGAATCAGACACCCAGCCACCAAAAAAACACCAGATCAGACCACCAACAACGCAGATCCACCAAACCCACATCACGAAACACCACAAAACACAAACCCACAGAAAGAGACACAAAACACAAACCAACAACGCCAATCCACCGATCCTTCCCCTCAATCGCAATCTTAGCCTCCCTCTCGATTTGGCTTCGCACAAAACAGAAACACCACCACCACCGATCTACACTGGCCTAGACCCACCGATCTACACAGACCACCAATGAGCAAACCCACCACCACCACCGATCTACACGGACCTAGACCCATTCCACAAACCAAATCCACGGACCCAAACACCTGAACCCAAACCACAGCACTTTTACAGACCCACCATGCTCAGCCATTGTTGATCCACACAGAGAGGGAGAAAGAGAGAACTGATCTGTGAGAGGGAGAAAGAGAGAGAGTTGAGCCAGTGACTGAAGAGAGAGAGATGATAGAGACTGATGAAAGAGAATAGGTTTTTTTTTATATATTTATTTGGAGAGAGAGAATAAAATATTAATTTTTTATTCTGTATCTTCCGACTCATTATTCACAGTTGGTAAATTCTTTGGGTAGTGATTGCGACAGCAATGGCGGCGACGGTAGTGGTAGTGGTAGCGGTAGCGGTAGCGATTGCGGGTGGTTGTGATTGTTATTTATTGTGGTGGATATATTATTTTATTGTAATGTTTATATCATTTTATTGTGATGTTTATATCATTTTATTGTATTGAAAGCTAAAATAGATCCACTGCTACAACATGTTTTATAAAGTGAATAAGTAAAATAGATAAAACAACTTTTTTGTGGAGCTAAATTAACTCCACTGCTGTGGATACCCTAAGCAAGTAATAAGTAAACAATAAATTCTTAGAAAACTGGGATAGTTACTGGTTTTCGAGTTGCAACAAAGCAGTAGTACCCCATCACCCAAGTTTGTAGGATTGTACGTAGTGTTGCACAGTCCTTGAAAGAGCCTGATATAATAGGGTGGATATGGTTACTGGTTTTCTAACTTAAAAAAGAGAAAAATCATAAACCATTCCTCCATCTCTATTCTTTACTAAGGCTTTTGCAGGTAATATATGATCCGATGGCTTAAGCCAACAAATTTCATTCTCTCAATCCAATATTATAGAAACTCACCGGTCACCAACAACGCAATCTTGGAGCTCGATACCACCGGAAACCTTGTCCTCATTGATGGCGACACCACTGTCTGGATGTCCAACACTTCCGGTGCACACGTAGAATATGCAGTCATGTCAGAGTCTGGCAACTTCATCCTCTATAGCACGCCCAACTATACTGTATGGCAGAGTTTTTCACACCCAACTGACACTCTACTCCCAAATCAACCTCTCACAGTCTCATTAGAACTAACAACATCTAACTCAGCTTCACAAGGTGGCTATTACACTCTCAACATGCTTCAACAACCCAATTCACTAACCCTCGCTTTAACATACAATTTGCCAGAATCTTTCACCAATTATTCCTACTGGCAAGCACCTGATATATCAAATGTGACTGGGGATGTTGTAGCAGTCTTAGATGATGCTGGAAGCTTTGGAATAGTTTATGGGGAATTCTCGGATGGTGCTGTGTATGTGTACAAGAATGATAATGATATAGGTGGATTGTCAGCAACCTCAAATATGACAACAAGGTCAGCGGTTCTTCGAAGATTGTCACTCGAGACCAGTGGAAATATACGTTTGTATAGATGGGATGATGTAAATGGCTCGCGCCAATGGGTGCCAGAATGGACTGCAGTTTCGAATCCATGTGATATTGCTGGAATTTGTGGCAATGGGGTATGTAATTTGGATAGTAGCGAGACCAATGCTTCTTGTTCATGTTTTCCGGGCACTTCTAAGGTAGAAGGTCGTAGTCAGTGCTCGGAAAACTCATTGTTGATTGGTAAATGTGATTCACAGCATAAATATTCAACATCCGAGTTTAGGATTTCAACGGTGCAGCAAACCAATTACTATTATTCTTATTCTTCTATAATAGCAAATTATAATGATATTGCCACTGTGTCTGTGTCAAAGTGTGGGGATGCTTGTTTATCGGATTGTGAGTGTGTTGCTTCTGTTTATGGGCTTGATGATGGGACGCCTTATTGTTGGGTGTTGAGGAGCTTGGACTTTGGTGGGTTTGAGGACGCTGACTCAACTCTCTTTGTGAAGATTAGGTCTAATGATTCAAACACACCAAAAAGCAATTCTGGGGGTTCTTTGGAAGGGTCCAAGAATGCAAGAGAGAAGGTCTTTGTTATTCCAATTGTTCTCAGCATGACAGTGCTCATTGGGCTGCTTTGTTTGTTATTATACTATAACATTCATAGAAGAAGAGCTTTAAAGAGAGCATTGGAGAGCTCCTTGATCTTATCAGGTGCTCCATTGAATTTTAGCTACCGTGAATTACAAACCCGGACATGGAATTTTAGCCAGTTGCTTGGAACAGGTAAGCATAGAATACAATGCTAATTTCAACAAACAGAGGAAATGAAACAGAGGATGTTGTATTGCTTATATAGTTTTTTATTTTTATTTTTTATCATGTATATTTGCATTAAAGTAATGCTTCTTTTACAGGAGGATTTGGGAATGTATATAAGGGAAGCCTAGCAGATGGGACTTTGGTTGCAGTTAAGAAACTAGATAGGGTGTTGCCTCATGGAGAGAAGGAATTTATAACTGAGGTGAACACTATTGGCTCCATGCATCACATGAACTTGGTTCGACTCTGTGGATACTGCTCTGAGGGCTCACAACGGTAAGTAATGTTCCTAGGCAGTCATTTTTATTATAATTTTGACATAAAAGTAAATCTCAAAATGTCCACTGGGTACGAAATTTCATTTTTTTTAGCTTTATGAATGATATGGGTTAAAGCTTAGTGGGCATTTGGAGATTTTGCATTTAGATCGCCTCACAATTTAATATTAAATAATTGAGATTTAATTTTTTTTTTTTTTTTAATTATTTAGGATTGACAATATATTGTTTTGCTGCTTTGGCAGGCTTCTAGTTTACGAGTTCATGAAAAATGGGTCCTTGGACAAATGGATCTTTCCTTCATATAATTGCAGAGACAGGCTACTAGATTGGCCAACTCGCTTCCATATAGCTGTGGCTACTGCACAAGGAATTGCATATTTCCATGAGCAGTGCAGAAATCGAATAATACACTGTGACATAAAGCCAGAAAATATTTTGTTAGATGAGAATTTCTGTCCTAAAGTATCTGATTTTGGACTAGCTAAGTTAATGGGAAGAGAGCACTCACACGTTGTCACTATGGTCAGAGGAACTAGAGGCTATTTAGCTCCAGAGTGGGTTAGTAACCGCCCTATAACTGTAAAGGCTGATGTTTATAGCTATGGAATGCTTCTTTTAGAGATTATTGGGGGAAGGAGAAATCTTGACACATCTTTAAATGCTGAGGACTTCTTCTTCCCTGGATGGGCTTTTAAGGTATTGTCTGTCTGATGTCTTTCTCAACTTAGATCAATGCAGTACTTTTGGATTCTTCCCGAAAAAACTTTTGAGACTAACTTCTCATAATCATGATAAATAGAAATGATCTTTAAGAATAATCATCAAGGTGAAGATATGCCCGGTTAATCCCACAAGATGGTCATTCTATCTACTAACCAGCCCTTCCAAACTACGTAGAAATAGGAGCTTGTGCATTGAGCATAACCAAATGTTCTCATCCAAAACATTAGATAGACATAACAGTCTGTCTACTTGTATATGTGTTTATTTTTCTACTTACTGCCAAGCAAAATAGTAATCCTAATTGTGTTTTTCAGGACATCACAATATTTTCAATTGACATTTGGAAGTCAATCTTCTCTAAGCTGCTTCTAGAATTACCCTTAGGCACATTCATGGACTACTACTCAGTTTTTGCTAATTGCCGTAACTAATAAACAAAAGTGCTAGTTGTATGCTAATTCTTGACCATAGCAATGTTTATTTCTTGTTAGGAGATGACCAACGGGACACCAATAAAAGTTGCAGATAGGCGACTACAAGGGGCAGCAGAAGAAGAGGAGCTTGTGCGAACTCTGAAAGTTGCATTCTGGTGCATACAGGATGAGGTATCCACTAGACCTTCAATGGGGGAAGTGGTGAAGATGTTGGAAGGATCAATTGATCACATCAACATGCCACCAATGCCACAGACGGTTCTGGAGTTGATTGAGGAAGGCCTGGATCAAGTATACAAAGCTATTAAGACAGAGTTCAATCAGTTCAGCTCCTTCACGATCAATAGCCATCGTTCATCTCAAGCTACATGTAGCTATTCCACAATGTCACCTAGATAGTAAAGGTAACGCAAAACAGATTTTTGTTCAGACCATGAAACTGGTACCATTGATTGGCAAATAGCTAAAAGTTCCTCAATATTGTGTTGTGCATACATCAATTTAATCAAATATTTGTAAATATTTTTGTTGCAAACTTTATGTCAAAATGAGATCATATATAAACAAGTAGGCGACAGTTTAACGTTATTCTACACTCTATATTCGTAATACATCAAATTATAAGACGAAACTCCACGAGCATCAGTTCAATGACCAGTACAGCTAGGAAGTACAGGAATTTATTAGGAAGTAATTTAGACATATTTCTTGTTGTAAGAGCTAAAGCCAGTTAGATCATCAAAATACTTCGACCACAGCATCACTCCTCCATATTTAGCCAAGTTCTTAATGGCAGGAAGAACTTCCGATGTGAGGTCAACTGCTCCTGCTGGAATGAAAGCCACTTCCAGCTGCCTGAGGTGCAGCAGGCAGTCCTTAAAAGATGTAGTCCACTGCTTCAAAGCATCTTCAAGTTTAGGCAAATTGCCTGGACTGTATTGGCGTGGTGGGTTGTAAAATTGAACCCAAACATAATCTTCCCAGTCAGTCAAGTACACCTTCTTACCATGCTTGCTATATTGTAAAATAGTGGAAGCTCAAATTATCAAAATTGATTGTGAAAATATTCTAGGCTTGAGAAAGATTTCCAAACAAATAATATGAACAAGGAAAATTAATAGGTAAACTACATAAATGGTTTCTATCATTTACATCATATTTCAATTTGGTCTCTAACCTTGCAATTACGTCAATTTGGTCCCTAACCTTTTAGTGTCGTGTCAACTTAGTTTCTGCCATTATCTCATAGATGGAAAAGTCTGATGTGTCGAACGGTCTGAATAAAAAATTAATTTATTACCACATCAACGGACACATGTCCTGCCATGTTAGTTTTTTTTTTTTTTTTTTTAAAAACCCAAATCAATTTTTTTTTTTTTTTTTTTTTTTATATAAGAAAATTTGCAGATTTTATCAAATAGGGGCAAACCCAAATTAAATCTAAAACACATATCTCCCTAAAATCCAAAATCACTAACGGTGAGGGCGGCGACGCCTTCTTCCAGTGGGGCCTTCTTTCTTCTAGTAGCGCCTTCTGTACTCCAGCAACCCCAGGTCTGTCTCTTTATCTCACAATTTCTCTCTCTCTATAACTCATCCTTACTTCATGTTTGGCTCCCTCGAAATTCAATGATTTAGTCTTTTCTTGCTCTTAATTTTGTATTATCATTTGGCTCAGCTTTGTGTCTTTCGTATTTTTATACTTTATATCGTGATTTTTTTGCCTATATGTACTCTTTTGTTGGTTATTATTTATGCTCAATCTCGCATAGTGGAGATTGGCCCTATGGTTGCTGCAATGTTGAAACTCCATTTTTTTAAAACCCTTTAACTTCGCTATAGTCCACAGTGAATCTGTTTGGGACCATTTCTACCTTAAATGGTTAGACCCACTTGTAGTAATATACACATACAGACAAACACATTCAAATGAACCTTTGCATGATAAGTCATATGATTCAAAATGTACCAGATTCACATAGAAAATTCAACGAAAGAGTCAAGACATGGAGATGGTCAAGTTGACACATCATTCTTTATATATACTAAATTCCAAAGTTAATATGTTCTCCAAAAATGGTTATTGAAATTGAGGACCTGTTTCTAAGAAAGTTAACAAAAGATTAAATTTGTATTTATCTTTTTGTCCCTTTAATGAAATAAAAGAAGTGCATAAAAGCCTAACTAGTACTAGTGAAAAATAATATTGTTTATGTATCTTATTTTGTTTGTTTGTTTTTTTTTTTTTGCAAGAATGGATGAATTTATGTGGAAGTTCATCGTGGTGGGAAATTTTTGAGCGATCCAATTAGGTATGAGGGGGTTGCTATAAAAATCAAGTAAAAAAAAGAGTATATATAAGCAAAACGCCAAAAATGAAGTAGAAAAATACGAAAAATACACAAAGCTGAGCCAAATGAAAACACGAAATTAAGAGCAGGATAAGACTAAATCATTGAATTTCGAGGGAGCCAAACATGAAGTAAGGATGAGAGAGAGAGAGAGAGAGAGATCGTGAGATAGAGAGAGACACACCCGATGCTACTGGAATAGAGAAAGCGCTACCGGAGTAGAGAAGGCGCTGCTGGAAGAGAGAAGGCGCCGTTGGAAGAAGGGTCTGCCCCTGTTTAATAAAATTTGCAAATTTTCTTATAAAAAAAAAATGATTTAGGTTAAATTAATTTGGGTTAAAAAAAAAAAACTAATGTGGCAGGACATGTGTTCGTTGATGTGGCAATAAATTAATTTTTTATTTAGGCCATTTGACATGTCAGACTTTTTCATCCATGAGATAATGGTAGGAATTAAGTTGACACGACAATAAAAGATTAGGTACCAAATTGACACAATTAAAAAGTTAGGAACCAAATTGAAATATAGTGTAAGGATAGGAACCATTTATGTAATTTACCCAAAAATAATTCAAAAGAAAAATAAATACAAAACTCCAATTCGGCAATAGCCTATATCCATGGACAATGGTGAAGAAATTTCACTATATCAAATTTGGGATAATATAAATTAGGGTGAGTTTGGTTCAGCTTTTTGAAACTGGACTTTTTGAAAAGGTGGAGTTTTCAAAAAGTACAGTATAAAAAATGTTTTTTCAAAAAGTTGAGTGTTTGGTAAAAGCTATTAAAAAGTACTTTTTGAAAAAGTTGAGTGTTTAGCTAGCACTTATAAAAGTGGTAGTTTGAGAGATAAATTACCAAAAAGGACAATGTATATATAAAGGAGTTTATTTAATACTTAAATGAATATTGTGAAATTTTTTTTTCTCACCAATATTAGCTAATTATAACCTACCATTTAAGATTTATTGTAAAAATATTGTGATAATTGATAACGATTTTAATTTGAACGTACTATTACAGTTTTTTTTTCTCTTTCTAAAAAAATTATTTTTTTTCTCACCAATATTAGCTAATAATAACTTACCACTTAAGTATTGTGAAAATATTGTGATAAAAATTGATACTAATTTTAATTTAAATGTATTATAAAAATAATTTTTTTCTCTTTTTAAAAAAATTATTTTTTTCTCACTAATATTAGCTAATAATAACTTAATACTTAAGATTTATTGTAAAAGTATTGTGAAAATATTGTGATAAAAATTGATACCAATTTTAATTTGAACGTACTATTAAAATATTTTTTTCTCTTTCTAAAATATTTTTTTCTCTTTCTAAAAAAATTATTTTTTTCTCACCAATATTAGCTAATAATAACTTACCACTTAAGATTTATTGTGAAAGTATTGTAAAAATATTGTGATAAAAATTGATACTCGTACTATTAAAATAATTTTTTTCTCTTTCTAAAAAAATTATTTTTTTCTCACCAATATTAGCTAATAATAACTTACCACTTAAAATTTATTGTAAAATTATTGTGAAAATATTGTGATAAAAATTGATACTGATTTTAATTTGAACGAACTATTAAAATTATTTTTTTCTCTTTCTAAAATAATTATTTTTTTCTCACCAATATTAGCTAATAATAACTTACCACTAAAAATTTATTGTGAAAATATTGTGATAGCATTTCCTTATTTTTTTCCTTTTTCTTTCCTTCTTTTTTTTCTCCTCCACTCACGTACCCTTCTCTTTTTTTTCTTTTTCTTTTTTCCCTCTTTTTCCCCTCCACACACTTACCCTTCTTTTTTTTTTTTTTTTTTTTTTGTCCTTCTTTTCCCTTTTCCCTATCACTTCCTCCAGAATCTTCATTCGGCAAAACTCTTTCTTTCTTCCTTTATTTTTTTTTCTTCTTCTTATTCCTTTCTCTCTTTTCATTCCGTAGACCTCTTTATTTTTTTTTCCTTCTTCTTCTTCCTTTTTCTCTTTTCTCTTACCACTTCGTCTGCAAGTTCTATTGTACTTGATCTTTGCTGCATGATTCTACTGTGTTTGATCTTCCTCCAGAACATTCCAGTTTCATTCCGCAGAGCTTTTTTTTTCTTCTTCTTCTTCTTCTTCTTCTTCCTATGTGATTCTACTCTGTGATTCTCTTTTCCCTTAAATATTATAAGAAAATATTGTACTAATCTCATTGATTTTGGAGGTGTGGGTGATGGGTTACTGTGAGCACCGAGGGTAGTGATGAGTTACTGTGACCAAATCAATGGGTGGACAGTTGCTACTTGGTCTCTTCTGATTTATTGAAGGTTAATTTGGTAATTGCCAACTCACCCCCAACGGATATATTAAACGCCCACGAACTTTTAACAAAATGGACCATCAGAGCTCCAAATATCAAACGCACATTCTCTTCACAAATATAAAACGCAACTTTTTCCAAAAAGTTGAGTTTTATACTAACAAAACACTATTTTTGGGTTGACTTTTTTGATAACGCAACTTTTAAGCTTCAAACGCTGAAACAAACGGGTACTTAGTGTAGAGATGCTACACAAATCCAAATCCCAAATACACTTAAATAGCTCTCTCTCACAAATACAAACCAAAGAACCAAAGCTTCACAAATATCAAATACAAATTGCACACAAACCAAAGAGAGAGAGCACAAATCAAATTCAAAAGTTGTAACAGGCCAAGAGACCACAAAATCAAAACCAAAACCAAATGGCAACAAAACTTCTCTCACTATTCTAAATTGCAACTCACAAATATTAAAGAACCAAACAAAAAACTTTTTTCACAAATTCTAATTGCTAGAACACAAAAATTGATACTTGGAATATATATATATATATATCACAAGGAGAATCACTCTTATTCCAAGTCTCTCCAAAGCAATATTGTAGGACTTATATTCCTACAAGTATGCAAACTTGTTAGAGCAAATAAAGACCTTCTTTGACTCCAACACTTATATTAAGTACACATGTCATGGGAATCCCACATGACCATTAAATTCAGGCCCTATTCTACATGCTATACACTGCCAATTGATAAATTCTCCCAATTGATAAACTAACTAGATTGTTAGAAACAAAGCATGACATTTAACTCTAAATCTATATATTACTAAAAGCTGAAGCGTAACGTTTAATGTTGTTGTGCTCACGTTGAGCCACATCAGCGTTCACGTCATTATCTTTTTTCTTTCCATTTTCTTATAATTATTTTTAATATTTTTTATTTCATATTTACACTTCTCCAACATTTCTCTTTCTCTTTCTCTTACATTTTCATCTCTCCACTACTTTTCCAACATTTCTTTTTCCCTCACCTTCTCATCTCCCCACTATCCTCTACATTAATATCATTCTTCATCTTTCCCTTCATCTTTCTCTATTTTTGTCTCTTCTTATTCACACCCTCTTACTATAAATTTGTCACTATCTCTTTTATTCTATGCATAGTTTTCATTTACAAAAAAAAAAAAAAAAAAAGGGTTCTCTCTCTATCTCTCTCTCTCACACACACAATTTTTGGGTGGATTTTTATTTTTTATTTTTCTTGCATCTTCGCTTTAGGTTGATAATTTTTTATATTCTTTAATCTACTTTAGGTTAATACAATTCAATTTTGTTTTTTTTTTTTAATTGTTGTGTTTTTTTTTCCTCTCTTTGATTGTTAAATGTTATCCTATTGCGTTATGAATGATTAAATATAGCATATAAAAATATAATATTATTCTACTACTTAAAATGATTTGGATAATTTAATTTAGTAGTTATTGTAATTTGATAGCATGATTTTTATAGTACTCAATTTAGATGTTAAACTATGAGACTTTAATCATTTTTGTTTATTTTTTAATCATTGGTGGTGGACAAAGTGCTCTTAATAATTGTATTAGAAGTACTCTATAATGTCATTTATTTAGAGAAAAGTAAAGGTTGGTTAAACAAAAATGATTGGATGAGAAACAAATTTCATCTTTCGCAATTTTACTTTAATTATTATTATTATTATTATTATTATTATTATTGTAGGGTCAATGGGCTCAGGAATATGTATTGGGTTGACCTAGGAATATTTGTTGGGCTGGGGGCCTAATCTGAGGATATTGAATGGACCAATGATGTGGGAATATCAGCCCAAGAGGCAGTGTTGATGGATGAGGAAATGAGGTCTGATTAAGATTGTCTGAGAAGGTGGTCTGAGGAAGATAATGTCCTCGGCCAAGTAAAGCCGAGGTAGGAAAGAGTTGTCCGACGTCCGAAGGCGGTATTTTAGAAGATTCTATAAGTAATGATAAGCATGGTGAATGCACATGATAAGAAAAAGAGCTATAAAATATTTAGGATAAAGCTGTTACCACCGCATTTAATGCTCTGCAGCTAACCTTCTGGCCGCATTAATAGGGAAGTGATGCCTGGGTATCAGGGTTCAGCCTTACAGTTACCTCCAAAGACTTCATGGATGGGCTGATAAGACAAATATCTAAACGAGTAATCTTACCCTTACGTGGAGGATGGGAAGAAGAAGGAGGAGGATATAAAAGGTAGAGGAAGACATTCAGGAAGGGAGGATCGGAGAAAAGAAAGAGAAAACACTATATACATTAGCATCCATAATTGTAATCTATCTTTTGAAAAGAGAAAAAGAGAATATAAATCATCATCGACTTGTGTCCGAGGACAATTTCTGTTATGAAAACAATCAAATGTGTACGATCTTACAATCTAGCCCATCATATTTATCATTCACCATCACTAGAACTTACGTTTCAAGCCCATTCTCTACAAATTTTATTGTATTGGGCTGTTTGGGTCTATCCCTTACTTACTGTTGGGTTTGGGTGCAAAGTGTGACCTTACAATTATTATTATTATTATTATTATTATTATTATTATTATTATTATTATTATTATTATTATTATTATTATTATTATTAGTATTATAACAATGCAAATATAGAAATTTAATTCTTAGATTTTACTAATAATTGTTTGTTTGATAATCTGTTTTGAGTGGATGAAATTACAATTTCTACAAAAAAAATAATCTTAGTAGATTATAAATAACAAATTGTTTTCTTAATTGGTCCAATTAATAGTTAAGTTTTATTAATTTTTTTTAGTTACTTTTTTTAGTATTTTGGATTGTAGGCAAAAAAAATAAGCTTGAGAAAGTTTGTTTAAAACTAAAAGAATAATTTCCAAATTTTATATTCTTTTTAATGATTCACAAAATGTTATAAATAACTTTTATTAAAAAATAAATATTTTCGTTAACTTGCCTTTTGAATTTCTGAGAAAATTTGTATTTTTTTCATTTTAGTGCAACAAAAATTATTAAATTTATGATTGATGATTGTTCCTATATTACATTTATGATTATTCTTATAATAAATAAAAATATAATTACAAAATACATTACTCTTTATTAAATTAGTTTAAATTGTATAAAAAAATTTAATAAAACCACCATAAAAATAATTATCATGCGTAACGCGCAGGTTCACAGCTAGTGTAACATAATTATGGAGTTAAGTCTTCAGTATCAAGGCATAAGAATTGTGGATTCTAGTTAGCTCAACCGGTAAAGTCTCTTGTGATGGAATAAGAGATTACCACTCTCGAAAAAGAAAAACAAAGGCATAAGAAATTTTGAATTTTATCACATGGTTATTGTGTTTATTACTTTATTTATTCTTGCATAAGTCAATTAATAATTACATTAATAATTGGGCTTAATTCCTCTAGTTAGTCTAAAATTGACTAAGTCATAAAATTTGGGATCTAAACTGGTAACTGAAGGAATCAATTCAAAGAAAAATCTTGAAGTCATAAAGATCAATCCATGGATAAGGAAAAGTACATGAAAAATTTTAGCCAAAAGTTCAAAAGGGGTTCGAAAAGAATGAAGCCATGCGTTCTCTCTAGAGAAGAGGAAGCAGAGCTCACTCGAAGCAACAAGAAAGTTAAGGATAGCCACCACACCGATTTCAATGACGGGTCGAGCGGAGGTTCCTTCCCCAGACAACCAAAACTCATGGGCTCCCCCTAAAGTATCCTTCAAAGCCAAGCTGGTAGGATAAATACTAGGAGCTTATGCACAATTTTTGAACTTCTCAAACCAAATGGAGGCTGATGTAGAATCAGACAATGATAAGTGTAAGGACACAAAGTAGGTTTGGGCCCAAATAGATGACTGGGCCGGCCCAAGTGGCCTTTACAATAGAATTTGTAGAGGATGGGTCTTAAGCCCTGACTTCCCGGTACTATGGAAGGGTGCAATGTAAGATCCAAATGCACTACTGAAACGTGGCTGGCTGGTGGAGTGGACTAACTCCCTTCCCAGACGTGCGCCGAGGAGATTCCGTGGTGGTTTTCGTTCTGTTCTTCAAGGGAGAGGACCTTCTTCTTTTTCTTGGTCAAAAGTCCGGATCTCTTTTTCGTTGTATCCTCCCTTCTCTTTATACTCCCCACTCCTGACTCTCACCTGTCTTTTCCCTGAAAACGCTCCCCAACGCCCTTGGGGCCATTCCCCGTCCCTTCAGAAGTCATTTCCCCATTAATGCGGCCAGACGGGTAGGTGGGAAGCCTTTAATGCGGTGGCAGAAACACTGTGTAGTGCATGTCCCCCTGGTTTCCCCCTCGGCATATCGTTGGGGGTGTGGGATGGCTCGCCGAGCTCCGGAGGCGCTTTCCCAGGTGCTCTGCTGCAGCGTTCTGCTCTCAATTCTGCGTCCGAGGAGACGTTCTCCTCGGCTCGTCTCTGATGGCTGGGTAGGCTGACCCTTGGGCCCCGGTGTTAGAGGGCCTTGCTCCCGTCGCGCGGCCCACTTAGCGGAATTCGCGCCCTCGGACTAGGCCCAGAGCCCACAAGGCGCCTGGTCGCCTTCACCCCCCACAATAGCCCCTCAAGAACTCGTTTGACTCTGATCCGGGGAGGCAAATGGGTTGTTGACCCATAAACTTTCGATCCATGTGTCATATAGGTTACCGCACGTGCGGAGTATGCCCGCGCCCTTTGGATGCCTCTTTGGCGCTTCGTAACGCGCAACGCCTGCATTTAATGCGCTGGGTGACTCCCTGTCGCGCACGTTCTACGGTGAGATGAAGATCTAACGGCCTGGGTTTGCCCCGAAGATTTGAGCGGGATATTTCCCCCAAACCGCTATTTCCCGATCATTTAGATCACCTTGGTAGACGCGATACGCATCATTTGCTCCAGAGAACAAACTCGCTGCAGCGCCTCACAACTCCTCTCTTTCTCCCAACAAGCTCCCCAAGTGCGCGCGTCTCTTCCCTTGTGTAAGTTTCTCCTAGGCTGTCAACTCCTCTCTCATTCCTTTACGAGTCTACTTCCCTAGTTTCGATTCCATGGGTAGATTTAAGTGCTTAGTGGATACGCCCTCCGGCATGGAAGGGTTCCGGGCCAAGTATCACATTCCTGACGATGTGGGCCTGGAATATTGTGCCCCTGGGGCCGTGGCGGGCTCCAGGCAACCGGAGCAGGTCGTCATTCCCATTATTGCCTTTTTAGAGGGCGGGATGACCCTCCCTATGAAGGAGGTGACCAGGGAGTACCTCCGCAACCATAGGCTATGTCCAGACCAGTGCGCGCCCAATGTGTTTAGAATCCTAGGTTGCGTCGACGCTCTTAACGAGCAAATGGGCCTTCACCTTACATGGCACGACGTCGTCTACATGTATGAGTGCCACCGGCTGAAAGATGTAGGCTTCTACCTCAAGTCGAGGTCTAGCGCGGTCCGGCTGGTCTCCTGTCTGCCGAAGTCCAACAAGGGCATGAAGGACGACTATCTCCTTGTCACTGGGAGGTGGTACGACGGCCCCCATTGCCCAGTGAGGGCGGGGCAACCAGGTGTGACTCCCTAGGGTTTAAGGGCTTTAGCTTGCGTGACCTTCCCCCATTTTAGTTCCCTTCGTAGCTTTGTTGTCACTTGTTGCCATTCTTTTCATTTCCGCCGGGCATGTCTAACTCCGTTTGCATTCTCTCCTTCTTTCTTGCAGATAAGCGACATACGTCTCCCAACTTGGGCAACGTCAACGTCCAAGATCTCAACAGAGTCCTGAGATCCGAGGTCTTTGTGAACAGCGATCTCCAAGTCAGAGCTGCTCACCTGATTTTGGGGTACGATCCCCTCTCCAAAGCCTTTGGCGAGGTCGAGGACGCCATTCTCGCCGGCCACAAAAGGCGAGCTCGGATAGACGTCCGCTACGAGGGCTTTCTCGCTCCCCGAGCCCTACCAGACGAGCCTTCCACCATCTTGTACGGCCGGCCTGTTCAGGCCATCCTTTAGCCGCTCATCACGAAGTCCAGCCAGTCCGAGAAGACTCCGTAACTTCAACCTCATCTCTTGGCGACGAGATCGATAGGTTCAACCTAGAGGGAGCCGAGAGACCGTTGGCGGGACACGTGGTCAATATCTCCGACGAAGAAGAGACCGCCTCGGACAGGCACTCTGGTATTCCGGGATTGATAGTTGCAAGACCGGAGGTGTCCTCCGACGAAGAGGAAGAAATGTCAAGATTGAAGGAGCTTTTTGCCAAGAAGAGGGGGATAAAAGCCCCCCGAGACGATGCTTCCGGGTCCCAACCGGCGATACTCCCGCCTCCGCCTCCCCCTCCCTCCGACCCCCGTTCCTCCTCCCAATGGTCAAAAGAAAAGAAGGAATGAGAGCGAGGAGGCGGACAGAGAGAGAGAAAAAAACAGAAGCACCATAGGCAGCTGCAGCAGCAACAACAGCAGCAGCAACAGCTAGTCGCCAAGGGAGGGGGCAGAGGCTCTTCTATAGAAAGTGGGGAAATCCGCGGGCAAGCTGAGGTCCGCCGAGGTGAGCCCAGCTGGTTTCCCCCTTTGGAGGTGGACGGGGCTCCAATCTCGGCCCAGGCGAGCCTCCGAGACTACCAGAGAGGTTACGCCCTTCACCTGGCCAATTCGCTGGAGAAGCCTCTACTCCTACCAAGGGATATGGAGGAGCTGGGAAGGACGGGCCGCACGCGTCTCTTTCTCTCTCTCAAGAGGAATTTAGGCCTGGTAAGCTTCAAATATCTCCGCTCCGCACTGTTGCCTATGTCCTTTAACGAATTCCTGGGATAACCTGCATCTAACAAACTTCCACTGATGCCTTTTACACAGGCTATACAGGAGGCCTTTGCTGCCGATGCTCTGGTCGAGCATTACCAGACGCAGGTCGGGGCCGAGCAGGCGGCAAGGGCAGAGGTAGAGAAGGACCTTGGCCGAGTCACGGCGGAGAAGGCCGACCTGGGTGCCAAGCTGGTCTCGGAGCAGACGGAGAGGAAAAGCCTGGATGCTGGCCTTAAGAACGCCACAGCGCAGGCGGAGACCCAGCGCAAGCTCCTGCAACAGAAGGAGGAGGCCCTGGCCAAGGCGGTGCAGGAGGTCTCCAGCTTGAAAAGGGAGCTTGCGCAGGCCGAAGAGGCGGCTCGCACTGTCAGGGAAACGGTGGAGGCCGCGACCAAGGCTGCCTTCAACGAGGGGGTCGAAGCGACCGAGAATCGCCTGACCGAGGAGTTAGGCGAGCTGTGCAGGGAGTACTGCCAGCAGGTTTGGGCTGAGGCCTTAAACGCCGCGGGACTCCCTGCCGGCTCCGAGTTGAGGGCATCTGAGAAGATCTGGTATCCAGAGGATATCAGGTTTGTTGAGGACGTTGCTCCAACTCCGGTCGGCGCTGAGATCATTGCCCCGGAGCAGCCCCCCTCCTCCCGGGTGCAAGCCCAGCCCCACGATGTACTCGCCGACCCAGGGGGGTCCCGGACGAGCATGCCGACTTAGCCCCTCCTCCGCCTGAGCCAAAGGACAAGGGGAAGCAGGTCCTAGATTCATCCGTGGCCGAGGCAAGCGTAGAAGAAGGCCAAGTCGTCGAGGATCGCGCCAAGCTGCCGAAGGAACCTCCATTGAAGATTAAGGGGTAGGCGGGCTTAGCCTCCCTCCATCACTCCGCTCCAGGCGGCTATTTTTGTGCAGCTGTTCCATTCCGCTTTGTTTTATTTCTTTTGTTTTTAGGGTGTATTTCCCTTTCTCTGTAATATTTCGGACAGCTTATCATGTATGGATTTTGCCCTTTTTATCGCTATCGTGTAACTGTTTAATCTTTAGTGCATTATGCTTAGTTGTTCTATTGTTGCTTTGTTTGCGGTGTGGGGATGCTGTGTAGCTTGACACCCGCGAGGGGGTTGAACCGTGCGTAAATTTCTGAGGCAAAGGATCCTCGGACCTGACCCATCCGCGGCCGGCTTTAACACGCGATCCCAATGATAAATTGTGAATGTGTTAGAACTTTCTTAAGGCAGGAGGTCTGAGGACTTGGCTCAGCCCCAATCTCTCCCAAGGCAGAAGGTCAGAGGACCTGGCGTAATCGAGGTTGACATCAATACTTAATTAAAATTTAGATGGTGTTAAATTTTCCCAAGGCAGAAGGTCCGAGGACCTGGCGTAGCCAAGGTTGACATTAACGCTTAATTAAAATTTAGAGAGTGTTAAATTTTCCCAAGGCAGAAGGTCCGAGGACCTGGCGTAGCCAAGGTTGACATTAACACTTAATTAAAATTTAGATGGTGTTAAATTTTCCCAAGGCAGAAGGTCCGAGGACCTGGCGTAGCCAAGGTTGACATTAACGCTTAATTAAAATTTAGACAGTGTTAAATTTTCCCAGGGCAGAAGGTCCGAGGACCTGGCGTAGCCAAGGTTGACATTAACCCTTAATTAAAATTTAGATGGTGTTAAATTTTCCCAAGGCAGAAGGTCCGAGGACCTGGCGTAGCCAAGGTTGACATTAACGCTTAATTAAAATTTAGAGTGTTAAATTTTCCCAGGGCAGAAGGTCCGAGGACCTGGCGTAGCCAAGGTTGACATTAACACTTAATTAAAATTTAGAGTGTTAAATTTTCCCAGGGCAGAAGGTCCGAGGACCTGGCGTAGCCAAGGTTGACATTAACACTTAATTAAAATTTAGAGAGTGTTAAATTTTCCCAGGGCAGAAGGTCCGAGGACCTGGCGTAGCCAAGGTTGACATTAACACTTAATTAAAATTTAGACAGTGTTAAATTTTCCCAGGGCAGAAGGTCCGAGGACCTGGCGTAGCCAAGGTTGACATTAACACTTAGCTAAAATTTAGACAGTGTTAAATTTTCCCAGGGCAGAGGTCCGAGGACCTGGCGTAGCCAAGGTTGACATTAACAATTAATTAAAATTTAGACAGTGTTAAATTTTCCCAGGGCAGAGGTCCGAGGACCTGGCGTAGCCAAGGTTGACATTAACACTTAATTAAAATTTAGACAGTGTTAAATTTTCCCAGGGCAGAGGTCCGAGGACCTGGCGTAGCCAAGGTTGACATTAACACTTAATTAAAATTTAGAGTGTTAAATTTTCCCAGGGCAGAAGGTCCGAGGACCTGGCGTAGCCAAGGTTGACATTAACACTTAATTAAAATTTAGACAGTGTTAAATTTTCCCAGGGCAGAGGTCCGAGGACCTGGCGTAGCCAAGGTTGACATTAACACTTAATTAAAATTTAGACAGTGTTAAATTTTCCCAGGGCAGAAGGTCCGAGGACCTGGCGTAGCCAAGGTTGACATTAACACTTAATTAAAATTTAGAGAGTGTTAAATTTTCCCAGGGCAGAAGGTCCGAGGACCTGGCGTAGCCAAGGTTGACATTAACACTTAGCTAAAATTTAGACAGTGTTAAATTTTCCCAGGGCAGAAGGTCCGAGGACCTGGCGTAGCCAAGGTTGACATTAACACTTAGCTAAAATTTAGACAGTGTTAAATTTTCCCAGGGCAGAAGGTCCGAGGACCTGGCGTAGCCAAGGTTGACATTAACACTTAATTAAAATTTAGACAGTGTTAAATTTTCCCAGGGCAGAAGGTCCGAGGACCTGGCGTAGCCAAGGTTGACATTAACACTTAATTAAAATTTAGACAGTGTTAAATTTTCCCAGGGCAGAAGGTCCGAGGACCTGGCGTAGCCAAGGTTGACATTAACACTTAGCTAAAATTTGGTGGGAGGGACAGGGATAATAGTATTCGACAATTGGCGTGATACAATCATATCTAAATACATGGCGGCCACACTTTTCATTAGTAGTAGTATCTTCGAAGATTATTTACATTGAAAGGTCGCTTTACATGCTTGTTATCCAGGTCGGCTAGGTAATATGCTCCCAGACCGGCCACTGAGGTTATCCGGTAGGGACCCTCCCAATTCGGCCCTAACTTCCCCCACGATGGGTCCTTTGCCGTCCCTACGACCTTTTTTAAGACCAAGTCTCCCGGGGCGAGAGGTCTGGAACGTACGTGAGAGTCGTACCCCCGTTTGAGCTGCTGCTGGTAACTGGCTAGTCGGACCATGGCGTTTTCCCGCCTTTCTTCCACCAAGTCCAGCCCTTCCAGCAGCATGTTGTCGTTGGCTTCTGGGGCGAAGGATTGGGTCCTCATCGTTGGGAACCCCATCTCCACAGGAATCACAGCCTCGGCGCCGTACGTCATTGCGAAAGGAGTCTCGCCGGTGGATCTCCGTGGCGTGGTTCGGTAAGTCCATAAAACGTGCGGTACCTCATCCACCCATCGGCCCTTAGCGTCATCCAGCCTTTTCTTGAGCCCATTGACTATCGACTTGTTCGTGGCTTCAGCCTGGCCGTTTCCCTGCGGGTACGCTGGGGTGGAGTACCTATTCGCGATGCCGAAGTCTCCACAGTACTTCCTGAAGGCTTTGCTGTCAAACTGCAGCCCATTGTCCGAGATGAGGGTGCGGGGAATCCCAAATCTGGTGATGATATTCTTCCAGACGAACCTCTTCGCGTCTACGTCCCGGATATTCGAAAGCGGCTCGGCCTCAACCCACTTAGTGAAGTAGTCCGTCCCGACAAGCAGCCATCGCTTATTGCCCGCTGCCCTTGGAAACGGACCCACGATGTCCAGGCCCCATTGTGCGAACGGCCAAGGGCTGACCAGAGGATCGAGAACGCCACCAGGCTGGTGGATGTTCGGCGCATACCTCTGACACTGGTCGCACTTCCTCGCGTACTCCTGTGCTTCTCTGCATGTTTGGCCACCAGTACCCCTGCGTAAGGGCCCTGTGGGCTAGTGACCTTCCGCCAGTGTGGCTTCCGCAAGTCCCCTCGTGCAACTCTTCCAAGAACTGCTCTGTCTCGTCCGGGTGCACACATAGCAAGTATGGCCCCGAAAACGAGCGTTTGTAGAGCTTACCGTCCTCGGACAGCCAGAACCGAGGAGCCTTTCTACGGATCTTGTCGGCCTCTGTCTTGTCCTCGGGCAGCGTGTCGTGTTTCAGGAACAACGCTATGGGGTCCATCCAACTGGGCCCTGTTCTGATTTGCTGGACCCGCATGGCCGGGCAGCCCGTTCCGGCTGGCTTAAGAAGGTCTTCAACGAGAATGACCCGAGGGAGCTCACGTGCCAATGAGGTTGCGAGAGTCGCCAGGGAGTCTGCGTGAGTGTTCCCGCTTCTGGAAATATGCGACAGTGAGAAGGACTCGAACTGGGCCCGTAGACGCAAGGCGCGCGCTAAATATTCCTGCATCCTCGGCTCCCTCGCCTCTAATTTCCCTTCCACCTGGCCGACCACCAGCTGTGAGTCCGAGAACACACGGACCGCCTTTCCTCCCATCTTCCAGATCATGTCCATTCCTATCAGCAAGGCTTCGTACTCGGCCTCGTTGTTGGTTGCCGGGAACGCTATCCTCAGAGACTTCTCGATGATGATCCCTCTGGCGATACCAGGACTACTCCAGCGCCCGAACCTCTTTGGTTTGAGGCTCCGTCCACGTAAGCTTCCCACACCGGTTGTTTCTCGCATGAGGCTACGCCGACTAGCTTTCTGTCTAAGCCGCTTGCCGCTAGGCTTTCTTCCAGGGAGGGCTCAGTGAACTCCGCAACCAGGTCGGCTAGGACTTGCCCCTTTACAGACGTGCGAGGGAAGTACTTGATGTCGAAGGCCCCTAAAAAGGTCCCCCATTTGGCGATTCTGCTGGAGTAGTCTGCGCTTCGCAGGATGGACTTAAGTGGGAGTTGGGTCAGGACGACGACCGTATGAGATTGGAAGTAGTGCGGGAGCCGACGAGTGGCGTGCACCACAGCTAGCACCGCCTTTTCCAGCGGCAAATACCGAATTTCGGCCTCCTGCAGGGACTTGCTCACGTAGTAAACCGGTCTTTGTATACCGGCGTCCTCCCTTACCAGGACCAGGCTGACGGCGTGGGCAGCCACCGCTAGATACGCAAACAGGACTTCATCTGGATCGGGGCGGGACATAACTGGCGGCTGAGAGAGGTATTCCTTCAGCTGCTGGAACGCCAGGGAACACTCCTCGGTCCATTCGAATCCCCTCCACTTGTTTAGTAGTTGGAAGAAGGGCGGCACCTGTCCGCGGAGCGGGAGATGAACCTGCTGAGGGCGGCCGTCATCCCTGCCAGCTTTTGGACTTCCTTCGGGTTTCGAGGTGGTTGCAGGTTACAGATTGCGGTGATCTGCTCGGGGTTGGCCTCTATACCCCTGTGAGTGAGCATGTAGCCTAGGAATTTACCAGAACTTACGCCGAAGGAGCACTTAGAGGCATTCAGTCGCAACTTATGTTCCCGCAGGGTCTGGAACGTGCTGTCCAGGTCGGCCACATGGTCTGTTACGGCTTTGCTCTTCACGACCACGTCGTCTACGTATACTTCGACGGTCTTTCCTAGCTGTGGCTCGAACATCCGAGTCATCATCCTTTGATAGGTAGCCCCTGCGTTCTTAAGGCCGAATGGCATAACCTTGTAATGGTAATTGCCAGTGGGGGTCACAAAGGCAGTTTTCTCCTGGTCCTCCAGTGCTAGTGGTATCTGATGATACCCCTGAAAGGCGTCCAAGAAACTCATGCGGGGGTGGCCGACCGTCGCGTCCACCAGTTGATCTATGCGCGGCATCGGGAACGGGTCCTTGGGGCAGGCCTTGTTGAGGTCCGTGAAGTCCACACACACTCTCCATTTCCCGTTTTTCTTCTTTACCACGACTGTGTGCGCCAACCACTCAGGGTAGAATACTTCCTTGATAGCCCCAGCCCTCTTGAGCTTGATGACCTCCTCCTTCACTGCTTCGGAGTGTTCCGCCGAGGACCGCCGAGGGGGTTGTTTCTTGGGTACTGCCGCCGGGTTTACATTTAGATGGTGGCATATGAAGCCTGGGTCGATTCCGGGCATCTCGTGTTCGCCCCATGCGAATACGTCGAGGTTCCTCCTCAAGAACGTAACCAACTCCTCCTTTTCTTCGGTCGGGAGACGAGCCCCAATCTGGAAGAACCTCTCCGGGTCACCGTCCACGGGGACCCTGTCTAGTCCTTCGCACGCCGGCTCCCCCACCACTGCTGCTCCGGCGGTGGCAGAGGAGGCTAATTGCTATGAGGCCTGAGCCGCCTGAGCCGACGGGGCCGCGGCTTCGTTGTCCGGCCTGCGTAGTATTGCGGTGGTCAGGCATTGCCTCGCCGCAGACTGGCTCCCGATGATTTCCTCGACTCTACCGCCGAATGGGAACTTCACCTTCAAGTGGAGGGTGGGGGGACAGCCCCTAGGGCGTGCAGCCAAGGTCTCCCCACAATGGCCGTATACGGGGAGTAGGCATCCACCACGATGAAGTCTACCTCTACCACTGCCGGCCCCGACTGCACTGACAATCTGATCTGCCCCTTAGGGATCACCATCCTTCCCTCGAAGCTCATCAGGGGCGAGTCGTAGGCAGAGAGATCCTCTTCCCTCAGGTTCAGCCCCTTGTACAGGTCGGGGTACATGATGTCTGCGCCGCTTCCCTGGTCTACCATCACCCTCTTCACATCATAGCCTCCAATCCTTAGCATTATGACCAGGGCGTCGTCGTGGGGTTGGATCGTCCCCTCCTTGTCGGCGTCCGAGAAGGCCAGCGTGGGCGGCTCATTGCCCTTGATCTTCTTTGGCTCGGGGCCAGAGCCTCCGGTATGGGCTCGTACCACGTTCATCACCCTTGAAGGACGCGAGCCCGTCCTCCCAGGGGCTGCGAGGATGGTGTTGATGGTTCCCAGAGGAGGCCTTGGTGCGTGGTGGCCCCGGCCTGTCGGACCATGATGTTCCCCCGCCCTCCCCTGGTCGTGTACAAACTGACTCAACTTTCCCTCTTTCGCCAACTGTTCGAGGTAGTAGCGTAGGTTCTTGCAGTTCTCGGTTGTATGGCCGTGCTCTTGATGGTACTGGCAGTGAAGGTTCTGGTTTCGCTTTGAGGGATCTCCTATCATCTTGCTGGGCCATCTAAAGTAAGGTTCGTGGCGGATTTTTTCAAACACCCGCTGCATGGGTTCGCGGAACACGATGCCGACCGCCTGCGTTGGTATCCGACGTGGCTGTCCGACAAATCTCTCCTAGCCCTACCGTTGCTGTACCCGTCCGACCTGAAATCCCTCTTCTCCTGAGGGATTACCTTCACCCTCGCCTTCACTTGCAGTTGATCCTCCTCCACCCGTGTGTACTCATCGATGCGGTCCATAAGACGTCGTACACTCTTGACAGGCCTCCTGGTCAGTGACTTCCTCAGGTCATGATCGCTTGGCAGGCCGACCTTGAAGGTGCTTATGGCCACCTCGTCGAAGTCCCCATCGATCTCGTTGTACATCTCCCAATACCTGTCAGTGTATGCCCTGAGGGTTTCTCCCTCCCTCATGGCCATGGACAACAGCGAATCCAGGGGCCGCGGGATCTGCTGCAGGTGATAAACCGCTCGCCAAATGCCCTGGTGAGCTCTGTGAAGGAATCGACAGAGCTCGCCTTCAGGCCGTTGAACCATCTCATCGCTACGGGCCCCAAGCTGGAGGGGAAGACCTTGCACATCAGGGTCTCATTCTTCGAATGCACCGCCATCCTCTGGCTGAAGTGGCTCACGTGCTCCACTGGGTCCGTCCTCCCGTTGTAAATTGTGAAGGTTGGCTGGGTGAACTTTCTTGGGAGCTTTCCCTTCTCAATCCTCCGAGTGAAGGGCGATTTGGAAATTTGGTGGAGCGCCCTGCTCAGTGCATTGTTGGCCAGGCCTCTGGAGGACGCCCCCTGTCTCTGGGTGGACGACGGCGTTCATCCCCCTGGGAAGAAGACTCGCTAAGGGGAGTCCTGGACCTAGAGCTGTCGGAGCCACTACTGGCGTCCACTGAGGATCGGTCTGAAGGGGTAGGCGTACGCCTCCGCTTTTCCCGGCGTAGCTTCCTTCTCAAATGATCAACCTCTCTTTGCAGGGTCTCGACACTTTTCTCGCGGGAGGTTCTACTACCACTGTGTGCATGGCTCCTCCCACGCGTGTGTTCCGTGTGGACGCTGTTTTCGTGCTCTCCTTCCAACCGCGCAAGATGGTCCTCTGGCTGGGACCCCCTAGACTCCGCATGACGTGAACCTGAACCTTGCATGGCACTTCCAGTCCTTTTCCGTCAAAGCTCCCCACAGACGGCGCCAATTGTAAGGACACAAAGTAGGTTTGGGCCCAAATAGATGACTGGGCCGGCCCAAGTGGCCTTTACAATAGAATTTGTAGAGGATGGGTCTTAAGCCCTGACTTCCCGGTACTATGGAAGGGTGCAATGTAAGATCCAAATGCACTACTGAAACGTGGCTGGCTGGTGGAGTGGACTAACTCCCTTCCCAGACGTGCGCCGAGGAGATTCCGTGGTGGTTTTCGTTCTGTTCTTCAAGGGAGAGGACCTTCTTCTTTTTCTTGGTCAAAAGTCCGGATCTCTTTTTCGTTGTATCCTCCCTTCTCTTTATACTCCCCACTCCTGACTCTCACCTGTCTTTTCCCTGAAAACGCTCCCCAACGCCCTTGGGGCCATTCCCCGTCCCTTCAGAAGTCATTTCCCCATTAATGCGGCCAGACGGGTAGGTGGGAAGCCTTTAATGCGGTGGCAGAAACACTGTGTAGTGCATGTCCCCCTTGTTTCCCCCCTCGGCATATCGTTGGGGGTGTGGGATGGCTCGCCGAGCTCCGGAGGCGCTTTCCCAGGTGCTCTGCTGCAGCGTTCTGCTCTCAATTCTGCGTCCGAGGAGACGTTCTCCTCGGCTCGTCTCTGATGGCTGGGTAGGCTGACCCTTGGGCCCCGGTGTTAGAGGGCCTTGCTCCCGTCGCGCGGCCCACTTAGCGGAATTCGCGCCCTCGGACTAGGCCCAGAGCCCACAAGGCGCCTGGTCGCCTTCACCCCCCACAATAAGCATTATGGAAAACCAAGAAGGACTTGTTGCAGTGAAGTTAACCAAGGAAATCAAGCTCTGAATCAGAAAGCCTTGGTCAAAAGCTCTTATCGTCAAGCTTTATAGTAGGTCTATAGGATTCAACTACCTACAAATTAAGCTCAACCAACTCTAGAAGCCAACCGGTAGACTAGACTACATAAACCTAGGAAATGGGTTCTTCTTGGTACACTTCGATACCAAAGATGTTCTCTACGCTATGCTTAAGAAAGGCCCATGGTTTATAGAGGGACCACTCCCTTTCTATCAGGCCAAGAGAGCCGTTCTTCAAGCCCTCCACAAAAAATGTCTCTTTAATCTCAGTTTGGGTTAAACTCAACGAGTTACCTATCAAACTGTACGAAGTAAAAGTCTTTAGGCAGATTAAGGAGTCTATTGGGAGAGTGTTGAGGATTGATACTCACACAACTATGGAAGCTCGAGGTAAGTACGCCAGGCTCTGTATTTAGATTGATATCAATAAGCCCTTAGTTAACACCATCCTCGTTGGAAATTTCAAACAAGCGGTGATTTACAAAGGAATTTAGAAGCTTTGCTTCTCTTGTGGCCGGGTGGGGCCTCGGAGGGAAGCTTGCCCTTTCACCATCCACAAGGAAATAGAATTGGCATCCACGGTTTAAGAGGCTCTTGACGGTTCAATGGGTAGCCCACGCAAGGAGCATGAAGTCCGCTATAGTGGCCAAAGTAGTGGTATGCCATAAGTGAGTGGAATGAAGGAGGGTAAAGGACAGTACGACTAGACATGGCAAAACGGATCAGAATTTTCTGAGCCGAACCTAACCCGACCGTTTTACCACGTCTACTAACGTTAAGTAGATTGAGATTGAGGTGTAATTCTTATAAAATATTTACTTATTCTTCTTTACTTAATATGTTATGTACTCCATTATAGTTTATCATTCTTTACTTGCCACCCTCATTTTCTCTTCCTACTTTAAACAGATCGAAGATTATACGAAGATTAGCTTCTAGAAAGCTAGAACAAGAGTTGCACCAAATTTAGGTGTCAAGTGTTTAGTGGTAATTGGTAAGAGGTAACAGTATCACTAGTAAGAATTTAATCACAGTTAAGAAACTCATAAAAAATTGACAGATTGCATCTATTTCAAAAAAAAAAGAAAAAAAAAGACTTGTTTGAAAATACGGGTCAACTCGACCCGTGACCCGATTGACCCGCAAACCTGATTGACCTAACTCGACCCTCCCATTTTACCATGTCTAAGTATGGCCCTTGGATGGTGGTGACCAAGAAAATTGTTGAACATAAGGGGACAAGGAAAGGTAATGGCCTAAAGGGCCCCACCAAATCAATCTTGAAGCCGACACCTTCCCAGCTATTTAAAGACAGCAATGTTTTGGACACTAATGGCAATGGTGGCACCCTTCATAAAACCAGCATAACCCCACCCCCCCTCAAATCCCTAGGCCATATGAGTTGGGCCTTATTAAACAGGTTGGGTCCTATTTGGCCCCCACACCCCCCCCCCCCATTTGACTCCTCTTAAGCCCATAAGCATGGCTCCAAGTCTTCTATCAAGGGTAAAAAAGTAATTTCTAGGGGCAAGGTCTCTACAACTAACCTTAATAGCGCCGCTCCACTTCAATTAAACACTCTCTCCCACCTTGACCTCTCTTCTCACTCATGGATCCATCCTTTCCCCTAACTCACCATTCAAGTTTTTGGCCTTTGCCAAAGCTAAGATGGGCCATAAACCTAGAAGGAAAGGTGATCGAAATTTTGAAAATTGTCATAGCAAAGATAAGGGCAAACCCCACCCACGTGATAGGGTGGTTCAACAACAGACTGAGGAAAGCATGGAGACTCATTTTCCCACTGACAGAGGAGAGTACAAGGATATGCCATCTTTCCCTCACGAATTTGATCTGGGGCTTGATGTAGAACCCATGGTGGCAGTTCTTGGTGGACAGACTATATTTGGAGGAAGAAAGGAAAATAGTTTGGCAAACGATCCCACAGATCTCTTCGATTATGATCTTATGCAATATGAACCCAAACGAATCACTATCCGAAGGAGGATGCTAGAAATCCAACCCATTTCCACTTCCATAATGGGAAATTGACACACCACCAAGATCATCTAAGTCTTCAAGCAAACATTGGAGTTCAATCTGCATTCAATGGCTCGAAAGATGGAGATGGGAGTTCTCGAACATTGCCTGACACTGATCCTAGGGAGGGGCTAGACAAGTGAGATACTGGCGAAGATTGGATAGAATTTAAGGAAAGAGGTAGAGTTGCTCCCTCCTTTTAATGAATGTCCCACCCCCAACCATCTTCTATCCATAAATATTATTGTAATACCCCACATACTTTTATTTGAGATTATTATTAAATTTTCTTTTAAATATAATTGATGGGCCATAGGTATTCTTTTTATTAGTAACTGCAGCCCACTAAGCTCACATCTCTAATACGAATTACAAGGTAGAGGAAGAGATAATTAGGGTTTTCATAGGATGAGTTTTATCAAAGAGGCTAAGAGGTGTTTTTCCTTAGAGTTTAGAGCACATACAATTGAAGAGACCATCAAATTGTTCAAGGTATGATTTCTTACCGTTAGAAACAAAGAATTAAGGAGTTAGAATTTTAACATGGAAAACTTTAGTGATGTGTAGATTATTGAGTTGGTAGTTTCTTAGATTACAATTTACACTATTTCAATAATTTTTGAATCCTAGGTTGCTACTGTTCGGATCCTAGTACAAAAGCCGAAATTATTAAATCCATGAATAAGGCTTGCATTGTTTTCGTAGGACTATAAGAGCTTTTAGGGTGCTAATCTATACCATAATATTAATTTTGAGTTGCTGGAAAATCTGCACCTGACCCCACACATGTTTCACTAGCTAGCTCTCATTTTGTCAAAGTCCTATTTTCTCTTATTGATAGCTTTGATAGTCTATGCCTAGGTGTTGACTATTCCCAAACACAATGAACCATGTAGGTTCAACACGTCTAGAAAAAAAAAAGGGGGGGGGGGGGTTCAACACGTCTACAATTTTTTTAAAAGGATAAGGACAGATTTGAGATTTCATACCGAAATTCTTATATTAAATCTGTAGGGTCAATGAATGTTAAATTCATGAACAGAATCATATTCTTTTTGGCCCACCGTTTGCATTGGGGTTATATATTAAATCCTAAAGTGTTGGCTACTGTTTGCTACTGCACTCCTCGTGGTAAAACAGTAGCAGCTCTAGGAATTTTATCCAAAGGATTCATTAAGAAATATAAGTTAAAACAAAATTTAATCTATATCTATATATTACTAAAAGCTGAAGCGTAACATTTAATGTTATTACGCTTACATTGAGCCACATCAGCAGCCACATCATCATTTTTTGTTTCCAATTTTTGTTAATCATTGCATCAATCTTTTTTTTTTATGAATTTTTATGTTAATTAGAATTCTACTTTAAGTTGATGCAATTTATTTTTGTGCTTTAAGTTGTTATCTTTTATATTTTCTTTGATTAAATATTATCCTACTGCATTATGCATATAGTATATAATAATATAATGTTATTATATTACATAAAATGACTTGGATAATTTGATATTTATTTATATATAGTTTATTTTTAATTTCTTTTCATCTCATCTTATTTTTTATAACATTTTCTCATTTAAGGTAACTTAAAAACTTCATTATTTAAAAATTAAAATATCTTTTAACCATTATTTTTATTATTAATTTTCCAAAATTCTCCCTCCTTTTTACCTTTTCATCTCCCCACTACTTTCTACCTTAATATCATTCTTTCTCTAATTTTTTGTCTTCCTTCATTTTGACCCTTCTTATTCTCGACATTTTACTATAAATTTGACATTTTCCTTTTCATTCTGTGCATAGTTTTCTCACACACACAAAAAAAAAAAAGGTTACTTCTCTCTCTCTCTCTCTCTCTCTCTCTCTCTCTCTCTCTCTCTCTCTCTCTCTCTCTCTCTCTCTCAATTTTTTCATTTTTGTTTGATTTTTTTTTTCATTGCATCAATTCTTTAGGTTGATGAATTTTTATGTTAATTAGAATTCTACTTTAGGTTGATGCAATTTATTTTTGTGCTTTAAGTTGTTATTTTTTATATTTTTTTTTTATTAAATATTATCCTACTGCATTATGCATATAGTATATAATAATATAATGTTATTATATTACATATAATGACTTGGATAATTTGATGTTTTTTTCTATATAGTTTATTTTTAATTTCTTTTCATCTCATCTTATTTTATATAACATTTAAATCAAGTCACGTCCTTCATACTGTTAAATTATGCAGCACAAATCAAGAAAATAGCTAAACACAAACTTGCCTTCCTTTACCATACGTTGGGGGAATCAATATATTTGTGTGATAAAGGGTCATATAATTTGTAATTTAGATAGTACCATTTGAATGTGAATAGGCCCGTAGATTGAGCAATTTGTAGACTTAAAAAGGCTATTGAGAATGAACTTTTTGAATTAAATCTAAAAAAATATGAACTACTATATATTATTTAGATAAAAACTTTTATCATAGATACATTAATAATTTTTTTGCTACATTTTTAAATCACACAAACTTAATAATTTTATATTATGTGTTAGCATAGTCTCTGTTTCTTCTTCTTCTTCTTCTTCTTCTTCTTAGAAATATTATGTATCATCTTTAAAGGATACCAACAATATTGATCTTACGGGAAAAGTTACATAAAATATTGAGAAAAAAAAAATTTTTATATTACAATCTACTAAAAATGTTTTACACATTCATCTATTTTAATTTAGATTTTTTTCCAAAATAGAATTTTAATTTAGATATTTATAAGTAAACAATGAAATAATAATTCATGAATAATAAAAAAAATATCTATACATATTTATCTTGTGCTGTTGTAACTTTACATATACTTTTGCATTTACATATTCATCTATTTTAATTTGGATGTTTATAACTTAATAATGAAATCTATAAACAAGGTGATTAAAACAATCATATTTGTACAATTCAAAAAGTCACAATTTCTTTTTTCAAAAAAGGCCTTTTACATTTCCTTGGAATTATTTTTTAATTTTTTTTATAAAATCTTTGACATACCACTTAACCACTTCATACATTAAAAAAATTTAAGGCTCATTATTACTTCCGTTAATATATTATGAATATCTTAATTGATTGAGACCAAACTAGAGAAATGTCTTTCATATTTCCTTGAAAATTCAATAGGAAAAAAAAAAAAAAAAACCCTTTAACATACCACTAACGTAACTACATCTATAACTATTCAAGCCATCCATGATATCTATTTACAACAAGCAAGGGAACATACAAAGTAATAAAGAATAAATGAAGGAAGATAAAAAGAAATGAAATCAAACGTCAATTAATAACTATTATTTGGAAAATAAAAAGGTGGTAAAGAGGAGTAAGAAATAAAATAGAGATGGCTATACAAAGGACATTATAAATTTATAGTGCAATGAAATCAACAATTAAATATAATAATACAAAATAGTAACTTAAAACTAATCAAATTCTAACTAGGGAAATTTTATATATATATATATGTGTGTGTGTGTGTGTGTGTGTATACATATATAAAATCATAATCTTCATACACCATGACTTAAAAAAATTATTGAATAGTTCTACCTCTTATTTAATGTCTATTTAATACAAATCATTAACCAATAAATATATGATAATGGTAAAAAATATTATAGACAAGATTATGAAAAATATGATAAAACTATTTTTTTTTTCCAAAAAAACTCTTTATAAATTCTAGGGAGTAAAATAGTATTTTATTTAAAAAATTATCACGCGCAACGCGCGGGTTTGCGACCAGTTAAAATAAAACTTGACTATATCGAGTTACCAACAAAAAAACATGCAAATGCATAAAGTTTTACAATTTCTTTTTACGAGTTTTAATATTTTGAATCATTACAAACCCTTTTTATTTCCTACAAATTAAATTATATAAAGTTATATCATGTTTATACTATACATGCATACATTTGCACACATCACAATTCACACATAAAAATTATTAAAAAAAATGTACATAATCAATATTAAACGCACTCACACATATAATAAAAATTTATAATAAAATAGACACTCGCAACTCACAAATATTCACTCCTTATTTTTAGAGTTGAAGATATCAAGATAGTCAGATGATTAACTGAGATTCATGAGAGAGAGATCTATATGCTCTGTGCTGTTGTTTGTTTCTAGGATGGGTTGATCTGTGTTGTTTTAGTATTGGACTGGGTTGGCATGTGTTATTGTTTAGTTTTGAGTTGGACTTATCCGTGATTAAGGTATGCAAATCTTAGGTCAGGGTGTTCAAAAATATTTTTTAAAGTAAAGTAAGCTAATAAAAAAATATTTTTTTATATATAATATTTTTATTTTCAAGTCAAGGGGTTCATTTGAACCCCCTGAACAACACTTACGCCGCCCCTGCGGTAAAATGAGTTTCAATTAATGCAAGGATGTATTATTGATTAGAATACCATTGGTTAGAGAAACGTTAATTTAGTGTTGAAAGTGTTATTACTTCAGCAAAGTATAACTCTAGTGAGTCCATTTGTATAGTTCTATAAGTTTTATATTTTGCAGAAGATATTAAGTATATTTTCATGATTGATTATAGGTCATATTTAAGAGTATCTTGAGACTATTTGGAGGGTGTTTCAGCTAGACTTTTAGAGTGATTCAAGTGCTGTAAGTAATTATGCATAATATGCACAAGCTTTGTTTTTTAAGTTCTTAGAGATTAAAGTTTTTCAAAAGTTATGTTTTTAAAGCTTGCATTTTCTAAAGTTTATCGAAAGCATTTTTTTAACATCATTGAAAGAGAAACTTCGACTCTTAGATAAATTTTCAAAGAGAAGTTTCAAATTTTAAATAACATTTTGAATGTCCGAATCTCATTTAAAAGATGATTTCTAAACTAAACTATTTTTTGAAAATAATTGAGTTTCAAAGTAAGTTTTCTAAAAAGGTTTTTGTTTTTTAAATTTGTTAAAACCAAGTGATTTCAAAGTCGTATTCCTATTATCTAAATGGTATTTAAAATTTTTCTTTTAGCAAATTGAATTTTCATATTTACTCAAGAATTGTAAAACATTTATATAAACTCCTCAATTCCTATTCTTTCCCTAAGAGAGTCAAGCATCCTTTGATTTATGTATCAATTTAATATTGAGATATTCGATATGCCTTTATTGTTGGAATAATTGTTAATATTAAGAAAATTATTCTATGTTGTATAAACTTTGCTTTTTTTTTTTTTTTTTTGGTGATATGTGACTCAAAATAAGTGTTTTTAGAATTGATCAGGTATATGTGTAAGCCGTGAGAATAAGCGTTGATCCCTCACCAGTAGGGGTTAGATGTTGGTATCCACTCATAGGATTGTATGTGAGAATATGTCATATGTGTATATGTGGCACAGTGCTTTGATCAATTATCTGTATATGTTTTCGAATGACTTTAAGATTTGATTATATGTATATTAAGTGGTTCTTTATATGTTTGGAAAACTATATTTGATATTTTGAGTGAAATTGTGAAATCAAACTCGTGCTTTGCTTGACTCTATTCTGTTATGTATTCTATATAATTACTTACTAGATGTGTGGTTCACCCCATCAATTATTATTTTCAGACTAAAGTTGGGGGAATATAGAACCTTTGAATCGCTTTGTAAGGTACAAGGTAGAGCGTGAAAGTTGTAGGCGACTTCCGTATTACTTGAAGACTTATAGAATTTTAGTTACCTTTATTTTGTAATTCATATTTTAAATAGTGGAGATTATTTCCAATTTGTGGAGTTTAGATTTTTGTAAGAGCTTTTTAAGAGTATTGCTTCTTTGGAGTTTTAATTTATTTTGGATTAATTATGTTTATTGAGTTATATAAGTTCAGCAGGTTAGCCATGCATCTAAAGTCATTTTCCATGGATTTGGGTCGTGACAATTATAGTCTGGAATAGTAGGGGCACTTTGAAGCCCAACTTTTAGAATCAAATCTGTGAGCTTGCTCAGAACCATGATCCTGCGATCCTGGTGGTTATGGAAACCCGACTTGGTGGTGAAAGGGCAAGAGAAGTCACGGACAGACTCTCTTTTGACATCGCAATACACACTGAAACAATTGGATATGCTAGCAGACTTTGGCTCCTTTGGAACTCTGATAAGGTGGAAGTGGTACCCCTTGCGAACAATGAACAAGAGATCCACGTGGAGGTAAAGCTATAATCCTCTGACCTTACTTGGATTTTCTCTGCTATTTATACTTGTCTTAAAAGTGCAAATATATGTGTTTTGGGAAAATTTAACAAAAGTTGCAAATTTACACAATAAGCCTTGGATAATGGCTTGGGACTTTAATGAGCCTCTTGTTGAAGAAGAGAAATTCGGGGGTAAAGGAGTGAGTATCAATTGATCTCTGTTGTTTAAAGATTGTTTGGACAAATGCAACATGGTGGATATGGGATTTTCTAGGCCCAGATTCACCTAGACTAACAAAAGGGATATCAACAACCTTATTCTTGAACGGATTGACAGATTTTTAATGAACCTAGCCTGGTGTGTGCTTTACCCAAATGCTAGTCACTCATCTCCCTAGGTGCCATTCGAGACCACTGCCCGATTCTTATGGAAGCTTATCCTAGACGATCGGTCTAGCTTAACAGGCCATTTAGATTTCAAAGCTTCTAGCTATCCGATTTATCCTTCCCCAAAATAGTTTCGTAGGCCTAAAACCGAGAAATAGTAGGTTTTTTTGAATATAATGAGAGATCCATATCAGACATCAGGTTATTTTTCTTTAGAACCTTAGTAGATTGGTTGTCAGCTTTTCGCAACCAATCATTCTCTTCCTTTCTTGAATATCTTGATTTATGTAATTTTTGTATAGGATTAAATTATGCTAGTAAAATCGATCATATCTAAGCATTTCTTATTTGCAAGATCTCCAGCATGGAAACAGTTTTATTAGGATATATCTCCTCAATCTTGGACATAACTAACGTTGAACATAAATCTAAACTTTAAAACCATGATAGCAATATAGGGTTCAAACATTTTTTTTATAGGTAAATAATGAGGGAGGACAAGGTGGGGTTTGAACCACAAAAATGGGACATATCTCCTTAATCTTGGACATAACTAAATTTAAATATAAATATGAACTCTAAAACCATGAAAACAATATAGGGTTCAAACTTTTTTAAAATAGGTAAATAATGGGGGAGGGAAAGGTAAGGTTTGAACCACAAACACGGAGCACTAGGTTCATACTATCATGTAGACAACTCTTATTGTACAACTTGTCAAAAGAATGCCCCTTTAAGTAGAGATTCATCCCAACAAGCAGACATATATATAATTCTCACCAAATGGAGAAGAAAAACAGAGAGACAGGGAAACATTGGAGCAAAGATTATTTATGGTCTTGTAGAAAACTATAAAATCTATGCATGAGTTGTTGACTGGATTAGCTTCAATAAAGTTGCAATTTGCAAATAAATTTATATGGTAACTAGTTAAGTAGAAAAATTAGCATAAAAAGATGAATGCCACATAACATCAAAGTTATATAAACATAATGCTTTACTTGTATTATGTTCTTTGCTGTCCATGGCACTGTCCAAGGTAATGCACCAAAAAGTGCATCTGTAACTTGCAAAATTATCACAAAATAGTCATCAATCCTGAAAATGTGCAAAACACTTGGTTATCATTCTTTAAAGAGGAAAAACATTATACTAGTGAAAAACACTATGTGCAACAATTCTTTAAACTGAAATTAACGAACACTTCATCTAATTTTCAAAACATTTTGCTTGTGATAGTTATGAAGTTAAAAAAGATCATGTCTATTTCAAAACTAAGGCTATGGCCTATAGGTCCATAATATTCATGCACCAACCAATATTAAATACTGTTTGGTTAGAGCATTATAATGGAATGGGGTTCAGACTTCAGAAATCATTAACTAAAACATGTAAGGGTGAGTAAGCACCAGGCTTTACTAGTAACAAGGCATTAAGATTGTGTTTATACCTCTAGTCTTTAATGGGCTCAGGGTTTAATTAGGAAAAAAATTATATACAGATGAATTCATTTACATTACAGTGACATGAAAACTGAACAATGATACCACAATCCTTTTTTTAATGGAAAAAAAATATATAAAAATGAGATCAGAAATCATTTTGGGTATGTGCAACAAAGTAGTGCATCCATCAAGCCCATATTGATGCATGGAGATAAAAATAAAAAATAAAAAATAAATAAAAAAAATAAAAAATTGAGAGAGAGAGAGAGAGAAAGAGCATTCAAAATCAATCTTCCATTAGAGGCATAAACTTCAATTAATCAGAAACAAAACCCAAAACAACAGAAAAAAGGAGCAAACAAATGATCCTCATCCAAAGACTGGAGATCATTGAACAAATGTTGTAAAAGAAAATCCTACCTTTTTAAGTCTTGAAATCCAATCTTTCTGCACATCATTTATTTGAATGAATCCAGGCTTCACCAATTCTTCTGATAATTTATCTTCTACAAACTCAGACTCAGGTGTTGCAGATGAAGATTCTTCATGCCTAAGACACAAAAATCTCCATTTCTACGAAACAATAATGATTTAGCAAAGAATAGTAAGGACCAAGAAAAAAAAAACCAATAATTCATCTAACAATCAAATATAAGTAAATAAACACGCGCATGGGGGGAAGTTTTAACTCAGAAGAGCGGCTGATTCAGAGTATGTCAGAATGTTAGGAGAAGAATTATGTATAGTAAGCATATGAAGGACAATCCAGAACAGTATTTTTGTGTAGCATATAGGAGATTCCTAACAGTGTGCTGCTTTCATAAGTTGTATATTTCGTGTTTGAATTTATTGATTTGCTAGTTGTCTAGCTGTAGGATTGCTTTAGTAGGAACTTGGTGTAGCTGAGATGCTTGTTTTCTATTTGGAGTTTGTGGTTTATGCTCAGAAGGAGTTGTACCAGTGTTTTGATTAATAAATATTTATCAATCCTTATGAGAAAAAAAAAAAATCCCTGATGAATCAATCATTTATTCCAAATCTTGTGCTACATATCCCCGCAACTTGGCCACTGAGAATTTTAATTGTTGGGGACATATTTTGTAATTGGCATATCCTTTGACAAAACGCATTTTACTTGTATTTGGGTAAATCTAAGTAGGTTCAAGATGATCATTACAAGTGGTTAAATTGAAGACATGAAGATTACTCAAGAACTGCTCAAGAAAAGTGCAAACTGCAGGTCTCGATACCTCCTCGACAGAATCTCGATCTGTCGAGATTCATTAAAGCTCGACAGCTGTCCCGATCGATTGAGCTTACGGGTTTCAGATTATAGCTAGCAACGTTTTTATTCTAAAAGGCTAATTGTTTATGGGTTTGTATAATTCTTATTGGACTAGGAAAACCCAAGGTTTGTGTAAACCTATTTGGAATAGGAGAGCCCATTAAGCTCCTATTTAAAGGAGGTGGAAAAAGAAAAACCTAACCCTAGAGAGCTTCATAAGGTTTTCTTTTTGAAACCCTAGCCTCTTCCTATAGAAGAAAGAGTTCTTACTGCGTTTCTTGTACGCCTTAGGATTTTGTAACCAAGCAAAGTCTCTTGCACCAACATTGAAGATCTAATTGGTGTTTCTATGTGAAGCTGCTGCAAATCAACTACAACAATCAAAGGGTTGCTGTGGAGTTAGTCACGTATTGGGATTCGTGCAAAGGAGTAAGCCGCGTACTGAGATTCGCGCATCGAATTGGTTAGTCACGTACTTGGAGCCGTGCATTGAAAGGAGAAACTGTCACTACAGAACAAGTCCAATTGTGTATTGGGGTAAGAGTTCAACTGTAGGTTGGTGAGGTACTGGGATTCCTTGCTTGTAACTGCTTGTTGTGATAATAGTGGAGTTTCGGGAGTGGTGACCTTAAATCACCCGGTGGGGTTTTTGCCGTAAGGTTTTCCCCATTCGTGAATAAATCACCGTGTTATTTATTTTCCGCTGCATATCTTAGTTTCGGTGATTTGTTTGTGCTACCACGTGATATTGCATGTTAATTTGATTAATTAATAACTGGGCTAATTAATCAATCTAATTTATCACAAGGAGTCAACGCGTTTGTGGCCTGTCAAGTGGTATCAGAGCAGGCACACTCTGATTAGGGTTTAATCTTTGATGTGTGATCCATTGACCCCTGTTATCATGGAAACTCTTGATTGTTTTGATTTGCATGATCTTGTGTTAAATGATGATGATGATATTCATGATGCCTATTGCAAGCTTTATAATTTTTGTATGAAATCTCTTGAGTGTTCTACAAAATTAAAAGCTAAATTTAAAAAGGTCAAGCTTGAAAAAGATGATTTGATTGCAAAATTGGATGAAGCCACTAATTTGAATGAGAATTTTAGAAATCAAATTTCATCTCAGGTGGACAAAATTAAGAGTTTGGAAGAGCAACTAGTTGAATTTAAAACTGAAGTTGAAAAATTAACTAGTGCCAAACTTGTTGTTGAGCCTAACTCAAAAGAAAATGATTTTTATATTCCCCCATTCAAAAGGAATAATGAAGAGTTGAAGGCTAATATTGCTAGGATAGACAAAGGTAAACAAACTGATGTTAACGCTGAAGTTTCTAAACCTATGTCTAAAACTCCTCCTAGGTTGGATGATAAATCTGTTTTTGTCCCCACTTGTCATCATTGTCACATTGTTGGTCATATTAGGCCTAATTGTCCTAAGTTGAGGACTCTGTCAACCTCTAAGGTTAGACCTCCTTCTAGGAAGCCGAGTAGCTCTAAAACTGTTCATGTTTGTCACCATTGTGGTGTTTCTAGACACATTCGTCCTAATTGCTTTAAGTTGTATCCTCATAAGCAATTGTCCAAACGGTCACAGGTTTCTTCTCAAGGACCTACACCTTTGTTTGGAGAGTTATTAAAGGTCTTGAGCTTTTTAACTCAGTTTCAGGAGAATTTTAATTCTTCTATGTCCTTTAGTAGACATACTAGGACACGTGCCTTTTCATCTTCACGGCCAAAGAACTCGTGCTGTGTGGGTGAGAAAGGAGCCTAAGACTTAATTGTCTTTTCTGTTTGTCCTCTGCTTTAATTCTTTCTATCTAAAGTAGGACTCTCTTTGCTTGATTTCTTATCTTCTGTTGAAATCATGCCTTCATGCATATGCATTTTTCTTTCATACATTCATGTTGTTTGTCTGTTTTTGTTTGGTTGTTTAGTTTTTATTTTATTTTGTTTTGTTTTCAAAATAAAAATAAAAAAGGGAAAAATCAGAAAAATACAAAAACAGTGTGTGTTTGTGTGCATTAGTTCATGTGAACTTTTAAAATGGCCATTGAAACAGAGTTTTCTAAACTTTGTATCACCTGTAGCTTAGATGAGCATTCTTCTGCACAACTAATCTGCACAACTAAGTAAGTGAGCTTTGTAGCTCTTTGTTTGTGATGAGTAAGGTTAAGTGATCTCTTCTTGTTAACACTCGTATCACTCTTTTTGACGGGTTGAACTAGAAAATCTTAAGAGAAAGGCATAAATAACCATCTCACCACTGTTACTCGCCAATCATAATATGACATCTGTATGCTTCGGCATAGCAAAAGTGCAATGTCAAAAGCTTAACATAATTGGGTATTTCTTTTCTTTCTCTTGTATGCCCATACATGATATGCTTGTTAAACGAAAATATGCAAAGATATAAAAAGCAAAAAGATCAAAATGCTTTAAAATATGGTTGCAAGCGTGTTTTCTAGGAGATGTGGGAGTTATAAGATGTACCTCGAAAGTGATAGTCCCCATCAAACGGTTATGATTGTGTGTGAGTTAAAGTGATTTTCTCATATCTCAAATCGTCATAACATTGAGACACTTATGCAATCTTGCGATGTTTTCACACACGACACGCAATACTCTTTGCTATTCTTGATACATGTGCAGGTACAATGTGATTTGGCCATCACAAGGTTTACATGCTTTAATGTATGCTCACTAAACTGTCTGGACTTGTTTTTGAAATATAAAATTGGTTAGACTTGTTTAGTGTATGTGTGCGTGTTTTGAGATACATGTGCATCAAAATTCTTGTTGAGAGATGATTTTGAGAGCTTAATGTGTTGCTTGGATCTTTGGTTGAGTTGCATGTATAATTGCATTCATGTTTGTGTTTTTCTTCTTTTGAAAAACTGTTTTTAAAGGCATCTCGACACATCCTTGACACCTCTCGATACCTGGCTTATCTGTCGAGATCTTCAGTTGCATGTCATCGCAATCTCGACACCTCTCGATAGCTAGGTGGATCGATCGAGAAAGTTTCTGTCTCCTCGATAGCTTCTCGATAGCTGTTCGATCCATTGAGGTCTGCTCGATAGCTCCTCGATACCTCTCGATCGATCGAGATTCTCTGCGTGCATTTTTTTTCACATGTTTTGCATGTCTCTCTTATCTTGTCATCCATAGCATATTATTTCATTACATTCATGCATTTTTATGGAGTCTTTGTGCCCCCTTGATCATCCTTGATCATCTTTATGTCTCTCGGTACCCTCTGTCAATCGTGACAAAAAGGGGGAGAAATTGGAGAATTTGTAGTTTCTTTTTTTAAGGTTCTACAAGTTAGGGGGAGAAATACATGCCCTTGTAAGGGGAAGTTGTGTTTCATCTTGTTAGGGGGAGTGTTTGTCTCCTTGTTCATGTACTTAGGTCTTGTGACCATTTTTACATACATAATACTTATCAAGTGGTATATGTGATGATGTATGTGTTTCACTCTTTATCTCACATGTGTTGTTTCTTTTCTCTATTTATACACATATTTCTTGTTTATTTAACTTGTCATTGTTTTCCACATGGTACCTTGATGTGTTTTGTTTAGTGCCTTTCAGGAAAGACAAGTTAAAGTCAAGTCAAGATTCCGAACCTTCTTCTTGTAGCAACTTCTAAGGTTCAAATCTTTTAGACTAGGCTTATTTGTACTTGAGTAGAATGTATTCTAGGACATTCAATGTACTCTGGTGGTTTTGTCACGGATTACCAAAGGGGGAGATTGTTGGGGACATATTTTGTAATTGGCATATCCTTTGACAAAACGCACTTTACTTGTATTTGGGTAAATCTAAGTAGGTTCAAGATGATCATTACAAGTGGTTAAATTGAAGACATGAAGATTACTCAAGAACTGCTCAAGAAAAGTGCAAACTGCAGGTCTCGAAACCTTCTCGACAGAATCTCGATCTGTCGAGATTCATTAAAGCTCGACAGCTGTCCCGATCGATCGAGCTTACGGGTTTCAGATTATAGCCAGCAACGTTTTTATTCTAAAAGGCTAATTGTTTATGGGTTTGTATAATTCTTATTGGACTAGGAAAACCCAAGGTTTGTGTAAACCTATTTGGAATAGGAGAGCCCATTAAGCTCCTATTTAAAGGAGGTAGAAAAAGAAAAACCTAACCCTAGAGAGTTTCATAAGGTTTTCTTTTTGAAACCCTAGCCTCCTCCTATAGAAGAAAGAGTTCTTGCTGCATTTCTTGTACGCCTTAGGGTTTTATAACCAAGCAAAGTCTCTTGCACCAACATTGAAGATCTAATTGGTGTTTCTATGTGAAGCTGCTGCAAATCAACTACAACAATCAAAGGGTTGCTGTGGAGTTAGTCACGTATTGGGATTCGTGCAAAGGAGTAAGCCGCGTACTGGGATCCGCGCATCAAATTGGTTAGTCACGTACTTGGAGCCGAGCATTGAAAGGAGAAACTGTCACTACAGAACAAGTCCAATTGGGTATTGGGGTAAGAGTTCAACTGTAGGTTGGTGAGGTATTGGAATTCCTTGCTTGTAACTGCTTGTTGTGATAATAGTGGAGTTTCGGGAGTGATGACCTTAAATCACCCGGTGGGGTTTTTGCCGTAAGGTTTTCTCCATTCGTGAACAAATCACCGTGTTATTTATTTTCCGCTGCATATCTTAGTTTCGGTGATTTGTTTGTGCTACCACATGATATTGCATGTTAATTTGATTAATTAATAACTGGGCTAATTAATCAATCTAATTTATTACAAGGGGTCAACGCGTTTGTGGCCTGTCATTAATGAAACTTAAGGAGAAGTAACATTTGCATTCTTAGTATATATAGAAAGCTCAACCCAACAAATGAAAATAATTGTGCTAGGGTCAGTCATGTGGAGACTTCTGTTCTATCATTCCAGCTTGCTAACAGAATGTTTGAATGGAGGAAAGGTATGTATTCTAAAAAAAAAAAAAAAAAACCCAAATTTAGAGCTTTTTACGTCTTCATATACACATTTAAGAAAACACATAATTCAGCTCAATAAACAGGGGATTGTTCCCCTAAGTGATTTATGAGAGAGCTGATTGTACTTGTCAGCGAGACGAAGGATTCTTTGATTTGTCTGGTAAAAGATCATGAGTTGCTGAAGGGGTCCAATAAGCACCTAGAAGGATGATGTTAATGACACGTCTTCCAAAAAGACTAATTTGAAGAGACAATGAAAAAGAACAGAAAGAAAGGAGGATTCCATACGTGGAAACTGAGATCAAGGAATGGAATGATGCCTCAATTGGTAATGTATTATATAAAGAAGGTACTGCACCTTAAAATAGAAAGTTCTACAACAGAGTCCTCTGACTTTTGGGGCAAAGGCATTTATTCTCAAACAGTGGTTGCATGATGTGTTTTTAAATATAGAAGACACAAGGACAATGTCTACTGATGGAATTACCTAATGTTAATAATCATTGGACCCTTGTGTGATGGCAAGTACCCTCCACCAAAGATATATGTTGCGGATTTAAGTCCGGGAATCAGACTCTCCAAATTTGTGAGAAAGACTACCTACCGAGTACCAACAATGCTTTTTTATAATTGCTAGTGCAAACACCATTGTTCACATATTACAGAAAGTTAGTAACTTTTGTATTAGCTTCTTATGCCTCCAACAGAAGCTCTAAGGTGTCTAATAGTATATATATTCAATTATTCATCACTTTAGCTTTAACAAAATTCAGTTCAAACATCCAAACAAAAAAAAAAAAAAACAAATCATATTCCATTTCTTTACCCCCATGCTTTTCTCAGCAACAAAAAGTAGAACAGCTTTTTAATTTAATCCTCAAAAGATTCCAAATTCCAATCCTATCATTTCTATTAACGAATTCCAAAAACCCATTAAAAAAAATCAAAACTTGCACCTAATTTCATTTCAAATTCCTCATTTTCTAGGCAAACAAACAGCCAATTTGAAATTCACTAGACAAATGGAAAGAGTTTGAGAGAGAGAGAGAGAGAGAGAGAGAGAGAGCTTATATTTGTTGGAGAGGTATAGGGTTTTGCATTGGGACGAGGAAGGGTTGGATTGAAAGAGAATTGGATGAGACTAGGGTTAGGGTTAGGGCTTAAATTATGCATCAAATATAGGAAATTTAAAAATCTAAAAATTTTAGATAAATGATAATGTCCTATCACTATTAGGAGGAAATATACTCTATTACGCGTGTATGTTTTCTCTCTCTCTCACTAATTGGTGGGACTCACAGCTGGTGGGTCTCACCACTTGTGAGAGGAGAGAAACGTACCCTCGTAATAGGGTGTATTTTCTCCACTATTGGAAGTTTCAACAAACACGGGCAGAGAGAGAATCTGCAATGTCATTTTGAGTTTGATAGAGAGAAATGCCAGAAAGTTCTTTTATTTTTCTATTTTAACAGTTATTAATAGTTGACACTTACACGCGCCTTTGGTTTTATAGCTTTTAGAAACCATGCTGTCAAAAAGTCAAAATATATGTGAATATAATGAGCCATTCTTGCTGTCAAAAAGTCAAAGTGATTTACATATTTGAAAAAAATAGTATAATATTTGTCACTTTTTGTGTTTTTACAATGTAAATTTAAAAGAAGAATTTTTATTAAAATAAATAAATTTTTTCTAGAATTTCCATGAGATAGTGCAGTTTCAAATGATAATTTGGAGCTCAATAAATCTTTTGATATTTGACACAATTAATTTTACACTTAATTTCACAATTTGTTGACTTGTATAATAATGAGTAATGCAAATTTTTTGTTTACGGCAGATTATATGAATGATGAACCTATTATTTTACATCAATCAATCACGCTTGTACAAGTCAACAAATTGTAAAGAATATTGGAAGTGTGCGTTTATAACTTCTAATATACCAAATGATCACTAATGCATTTAGTAGGACATGATAATTTTCCAACCTTTTGAATAAAGTTGTTTGAATACGGTGTACCTATAAAGAAAGTGAAGTTAAAAACGCTATACTTTGAAAGGGTGTGATTTGATAATGCATTACCAAACGCCTACAAAGGGCATGCTCGTGGGAATGCCTTCCAAGTTCCAACTCGTGAAAAACAGTCCCTTTACAATATAACATTAGACAAATTCCTTATTGCTAATTTGGAGACCTATGGTGATACGACGGCAAGCTATATCAATATTCTTTTTGTAGTTAAAATAGGATTTGAAAGTTTGAAATACACAACTTTGCTTATTGAGTTATTGGAAACCACATAAATATATATACAACTTGAAATGATATTAATTAGTTATTGACTTATTTGACATTTATGGATGGAATGATCAAGGGTTTTGATGATTTTTTCTTTTGCACACTTCTTGTATCTTACTCTGCATGTTCAATTGAAAATGATGGGCTAGCCAGACAAGGATTTTCTACTTCAATTCAAAGAAATTTTAGAGGCACTTGAATCTTGATCTAAATGTCAAAATAAAATTTAATGAGCCCCAGATATATAATTTTGCAGAGTCATAATATAAGTGCCTAATTTCAATAGTTGATTCCCTTGGTCCATTTAGACATGACTATCTACCTTACAAAGTTCATAAATGTTGAAAAAGAATTGCATTTGTATTCCCTTTCAATAGCAATTTTGGTTAAATTATTTATTATTAATGTCAAAGTGCAAGATCTGATACGTCGTTCCATTACAAGAGAATACAGAAATCTACATCCGATATAAATAGAAATTTCCCGCTGAAAAGTTCAAAGTTAGTTTAACCTCTTGCTCTCCCCGTGATACACACTACCAACTTATATGAGCTTCACAGTACAATTATATATAAACGCTAATTATTTGTTTATACGTTAATTAAGTTACATACTTCAGTTAAAATTATTGTGTTTCCATGAGTGATAATTTTGAAATGGTCAGTTGTAACTCAAAACTCGATTTCAGTTGTGTATCTCGTACACATAATGTGTATATTATCGTTATTGTGTGTGTGCTATCATCTTTTTTTTGTTGTTGGTAGAAGTATGAACACTATCATCTTTCATATATAAATGTATATACAAATAAACATGTATCTAATGTAAATCTTATATGTGAGAGAATATATATATATATATCATGCTCATGCAAGCAAAGTTTAAATGCCATTAATTTGTGATTCTTAAGTGGCAATGCTATTGTGAGTTTCTGATCTTGTTGGAGGCAAAGTTGCACACTAGATGCCATCCTTTTCTAGTAGTTACTGACAAATTTGAGTTAAGGTCAAGACTGGTAAATTACTGATTATTTCAAAAGTTTAACATATTAAAAAATGATGGGTTTAATCATTTAATAATAATTCTAATACTCTCCCTCATTTGTGGGCTTAAACTTCTCCTTAATTAGTGAGGGCCTAAAAAGTGAGAATTTAACATTTAAATGAGAGATAGAGTGAAAATAGAAATTGAACTTAGAATTTCCTACTCTGATACCATGTTAAATTACCGATTGTTTCAAAAGTTTAAGCTATTAAAAAATGATAAGTTTAATCACTTAATTAACCATAATTCTAACAAAAAACAACAAGTATCACTATAACCATCTCAGCTAAATGACAGTTTCAGATTAAAGCAATCCAAGTCTTGATGTAACGCCAACATGAGCTCAAAAAGTCATCATCCTTCCCCAAATGTCTGGTACCAAGTACCAGTCCATATCTATTCCCGTTATGCTGAAGTGTGAATATCTGAATTTTAAGGCTTGCCAATAATTAGAGGAACGTGTCCCCTGCATGTCCAAGGCCTTCGGCCTTTGGCCTTTCGGACTGATCACGAACTCTACAGTCAATTTAAAGACCACACAGCAATAAACACGTGCCAAAGCTGCAATATCCAATTATATCTCTTTACCGACCAATATTTCATGCAACCATTTTCAAAGTGTAGCTCACCCACCTCTATATACGTGTTATGATAATCCATATTTCTTGGCCGCATAAAACTCTCGGCTCCTTGTAAGTTTTAATTCATCAACTTTTTTTGCCATACAAAAAGACTAGCTAAACCTTTTTTTTTAACATCAATACCGCTTGCCACTTTAGCTTAAGCTTGATCCCATGGCTTCTTCTTCTTCTTCCTCTTGGGTTTTGCTCTGCTTATGTCTAGGCAGTTTTGGTGCTTGCATGGATGCAGCTAGCCACATTAGTTTGGGTTCGAGACTGTTGGCTAGTGAAAAACAGACATGGGTTTCGGATAATGGCACGTTTGCTTTCGGGTTCACTCCAGCTGAAAGGCGTGATCAGTTTAAACTGGCCATTTGGTTCGCGGAGCTTCCTGGAGATAGAACGTTAGTGTGGTCACCAAACAGGTAGTATCAATGGACATCATCGATTTAATAAGTACTTTATAGATTTGGTTGTTATTACTTAATTATTAATTGTGCATTGATGGTCTTGCTTAATTTATTATCAAATACCACTTGTTTAAAAGAACTTAAGCTATTACTATTAGCAATATATATATATATATATATATATATATATAATCATTTAATATTACTAATTCTAACAATTTTATACTATAATTTTAATTAATTACTGTCCTAAAACTTCTCACACTATTATACTAAATTTTTGGTGCTACATTAGGATAAGTATATATAAAATCATAGATTATCTCACACTTCTTAGCCATTTTTGTGTATATAAACAAAAATACTTTGCACAGGATCAAAACTAGACTCATCAAATATTGTCCTTGTTTTTCTAAGAAATATGGGGCATATACCAGCATGATATAGTTGTCCTGCTTAGTCCATGAGAAGGTCTTATATATATAGACTCAAAAGTCAGAAAACTTAAATAATAATAATAATAATAATAATAACAAATAAAGAACATGACAAAATATATAAGTAAAGAGAAAGAAGTAAATAAATAAATAAGTAAATAATAAAGTCTTAGAAGGCTGTGATAGTTACTGGTTTTTGACTATTGCAACAAAGCAATAGTACCCTATCACCCAAGTTTGTAGATCTTTAGAGTTGCACAGTCCTTGAAAGAGCCTGTTACTTAATAGACTGGATATGGTTACTGATTTTCTAACTTAAAAAAAGAGAAAAATCATGAACCATTCCTCCATCTCTAGTCTTTACTAAGGCTTTTGCAGGCCGGTAATATATGATCCGATCCCTTAAGCCAACAAATTTCATTTTCTTCTCAATCCAATATTATAGAAACTCTCCGGTCACCAACAACGCAATCTTGGAGCTCGACACCACTGGAAACCTTGTCCTCATCGATGGCGACATCACTGTCTGGATGTCCAACACTTCCGGTGCACGCGTAGAATATGCAGTCATGTCAGAGTCTGGCAACTTCATCCTCTATAACAAGCCCAACTACACTGTATGGCAGAGTTTTTCACACCCAACTGACACTCTACTCCCAAACCAACCGCTCACAGTCTCATTAGAGCTAACAACATCTAACTCAGCTTCACAAGGTGGCTATTACACTCTCAAAATGCTTCAACAAGTCAATTCATTAACCCTCGCTTTAACATACAATTTGCCTGAAACTTATAACAACTTGCCAGAATCTTTCACCAATTATTCCTACTGGCAAGCACCTGATATATCAAATGTGACTGGGGATGTTGTAGCAGTCTTAGATGATGCTGGAAGCTTTGGAATTGTTTATGGGGAATTCTCGGATGGTGCTGTGTATGTGTACAAGAATGATAATGATAAAGGTGGATTGTCAGCAACCTCAAACATCACAACAAGGTCAGCTGTTCTGCGAAGATTGTCACTTGAGTCTAATGGAAATATACGTTTGTATAGATGGGATGATGATGTAAATGGCTCGCGCCAGTGGGTACCAGAATGGGCTGCAGTTTCAAATCCTTGTGATATTGCTGGAATTTGTGGCAATGGGGTATGTTATTTGGATAGGAGCAAGACTAATGCTTCTTGTACATGTTTACCGGGTACTTCTAAGGTAGAAGGTAGTACTCAGTGCTCGGAAAACTCATCGTCGATTGGTAAATGTGATTCACAGCATAAATATCCAACATCTGAGTTTCGGGTTTCAACGGTGCAGCAAACCAATTACTATTATTCTGATTTTTCTGTAATAGCAAATTATAGTGATATTGCCAGTGTGTCAAAGTGTGGGGATGCTTGTTTATCAGATTGTGAGTGTGTTGCTTCTGTTTACGGGCTTGATGATGAGAAGCCTTATTGTTGGGTATTGAGGAGCCTGGACTTTGGTGGGTTTGAGGACGCTGGCTCAACTCTCTTTGTGAAGGTTAGGTCTAATGGTTCAAACACACCAGAAGGAAATTCTGGGGGTTCTTTGGAAGGGTCCAAGAATGCAAGAACGAAGGTCTTGGTCATTCCAGTTGTTCTCAGCATGACAGTGCTCATTGGGCTGCTTTGTTTGTTATTATACTATAACATTCATAGAAGAAGAGCTTTAAAGAGAGCCTTGGAGAGCTCCTTGATCTTATCAGGTGCTCCATTGAATTTTAGCTACCGTGAGTTACAATCCCGGACATGGAATTTTAGCCAGTTGCTTGGAATAGGTAAGCATAGAATACAATGCTAATTTCAACAAACAGAGGATGTTAAATTAATTATATGATTTTTTTTTATCATGTATAAGTAATGCTTCTTTTACAGGAGGATTTGGGAGTGTATATAAGGGGAGCCTAGCAGATGGGACTTTGGTTGCAGTGAAGAAACTAGATAGGGTGTTGCCTCATGGAGAGAAGGAATTTATAACTGAGGTGAACACTATTGGCTCCATGCATCACATGAACTTGGTTCGGCTCTGTGGATACTGCTCTGAGGGGACACAACGGTAAGCAATGTTCCTAGGTAGTCATTTTTGTTATATTTTGACATAAATGTAACATCTAAAATGTCCACTGGGTATGACATTTCCTTTTTTTTTTTTTTTTTTTTTTTGAGATTTATGAATGATATGGTTTAAAGCTGTAGTGGACATTTTGAGATTTTGCGTTTAGATCACCTCATAATTTAATATTGATAAAATTTGAAATTTAATTTTTTTTTAGAAAAATTATTTATGATTGACATTTTATTGTTTGGCTGCTTTGGCAGGCTTCTAGTTTATGAGTTCATGAAAAATGGGTCCTTGGACAAATGGATCTTTCCTTCATATAATTGCAGAGACAGGCTACTAGATTGGCCAACTCGCTTCCATATAGCTGTGGCTACTGCACAAGGAATTGCATATTTCCATGAGCAGTGCAGAAATCGAATAATACACTGTGACATAAAGCCCGAAAATATTTTGTTAGATGAGAATTTCTGTCCTAAAGTATCTGATTTTGGACTAGCTAAGTTAATGGGAAGAGAGCTCTCACAAGTCGTCACTATGGTCCGAGGAACTAGAGGCTATTTAGCTCCAGAGTGGGTTAGTAACCGCCCTATAACTGTAAAGGCTGATGTTTATAGTTATGGAATGCTTCTTTTAGAGATTATTGGGGGAAGGAGAAATCTTGACATGTCTTTCGATGCTGAGGACTTCTTCTACCCTGGATGGGCTTTTAAGGTAATCCTCTGATGTCTTTCTCAACTTAGATCAATGCATTACTTTTGGATTCTTCAAAAAAAAAAAAAAACTTTTGAGATTAATTTCTCATAATCATGATAAATAGAAATGATCTTTAAGAATAATCATCAAGGTGAAGATATGCCTGGTTTATCCCACGAGATGGTCATTCTATCTACTAACCAGCCCTTGCAAACTCTGTAGAAATAGGAGGTTGTGCATTGAGCATAACCAAATGTTCTCATCCAAAACATTAGATGGGCATAACAGCCTGTCTACTTCTACTCATGTGTCTATTTTGATATTTTTTTTTTTTTGTTTTTTTGAGAGAGGTCTACTTTGCTACTTACTTCCAAGCAAAATAGTAATCCTAATTGTCTTCTCAAAGAAGCTTCTAGAACCACCCTTAGGCACAACATGTATAGATTCATGGTCTACTCATATTTTGCTAATCACTTTTACTCGTAAAGAAAAGTACTAGTTGTATGACTAATTCTTAACCATATCAATGTTTATTCCCTTTTAGGAGATGACAAATGGGACGCCAATAAAAGTTGCAGATAGGCGACTACAAGGGGCAGCAGATGAAGAGGAGCTTGTGCGAGCTCTGAAAGTCGCATTCTGGTGCATACAGGATGAGGTATTCACAAGACCTTCAATGGGGGAAGTGGTGAAGATGTTGGAAGGATCAGTTGATCACATCAACATGCCACCAATGCCACAGACGGTTCTGGAATTGATTGAGGAAGGCCTGGATCAAGTATACAAATCAATGAAGAGAGAAGTCACTCAGTTCAGCTCCTTCACAATCAATAGCCGTCATTCATCTCAAGCTACATGTAGTTATTCCACAATGTCACCTAGATAGTAAAGGTGACTCAAAACAAATTTTTGTTTGGGCCATGAAATTGGTACCATGGATTGTCAAATAGCTAAAAGTTCCTCAATATTGCGTTGAGCATACGTAAATTTCATCAAACTTTTGTATACATATTTATTGCATTCTTTGTGTCAAAATGAAATCATATATAAACAAGTAGGCGACAGTTTAAAGTGATTCTATACACTATATATGTACATCAAATTATAATACCAAAGTACTCAAGCATCAGTTCAATGATCAAATCAGCAAAGGAAGTACAGGAATTCATTAGGAAGTAATTTAGACATCATTCTTGTTGGAAGAGCTAAAGCCAGTTAAATCATCATAATACTTTGACCAAAGCGTCACTCTTCCATATTTAGCTGAGTTCTTAATGGCAGGAAGAACTTCTGATGTGAGTTCAGGTGCTCCTGCTGGAATTAAAGCCACTTCCAGCAGCTTGAGATGCAGCAGGCAGTCCTTAAAAGATCCTGGTTGCAGGAATATCTGAAAGTCCACTGCTTCGAAGCATCTTCAAGGTTAGGCAAATTGCCAGGACTGTAATGGCATGGTGGGTTGTAAAATTGAGCCCAAACATAATCTTTCCAATCTCAAGGGCATTTCCAACCAAATGATCAGGGAAAGGACACTGAGGAGTAGCAGTCAAGTACACCTTCTTACCATGCTTGCTACACACTGCCAATTGATAAACCAACTAGATTGTTAGAAACAAAGCGTGGCATTTTAACTCTGAATTTCACATAATTAGTATGTGTTTGGATCCAGCAGCCCGTTTCCGTTTCTGCGTTTTCTCTTTTTTTTTTTTTTTTTTTTCAGCGTGCATGAACAGTAACCGGCACTGTTTATGCACGTTTTTTCACTGTAGCGGTACTGTGCGGAGTCAAAAATCACTGTTTGGCACTGTTCACGCACTATTTGACACTGTTCACCACTGTTCATGTACTTTTTTTAGCAATTTTTTATAAAAATGAGTCCCGCAATACTATTTACACGTTAAAAAATTATTTTGCTACAGTGATTTCAGTTTCAATTTTCAGTTCAGCAAAAATAAGCTCTATCCAAACGGACCCTTATGGAGCCAAGTCTTCAGTATCAAGGCATAAGAAATTTTGAATTTTATCACATGGTTATTGTGTTTATTACTTTATTTATTCTTGCTCATGTCAATTGGTAAGTACATTAATAATTGGGCTTAATTTCTCTAGTAGTCTAAAATTGACTAAGCCATAAAATTTGGGATCTAAAACTGGTAACTAAAGAAACCAATTCAAAGAAAATTCTTGGAGTCGTAAAGATCAGTCCATGGATATTAGATCAATTAAATGGAGAAGAGGTTTAAATTTAAATGGCTATTGCAGAGGCAAGAAAAAAAATCCAGAAATTTGCGGCCAGTACCGCCTCACCATGAAGATGATATTGTTGCTACCACTGCCATGAAGGTTGAACTCCAATATCAGCTGGCATTCCACATGGAAAACACCAACACAACCAATCATAACAATATTCATCTCAACAATAATTCAACTATCACCACCATCAAGATCAACAACCCATGTCGACGGTTGGACTCACCCAATTAAACACCAAAATCGATACACCTATGAAGGAATACACAGCAGGGAATCACTACACGCAATCAAGATGAACACTAGGCTGTCGCCTTGCTTGTATGGAGACCTGAACCATGTGGGTCGACGTGTACGTGATGATCATGATCTGGTGGGAAAGCTGAGGGAGGAAATGCCAGAGAAATATAGAGATATGAAGAGATGTGACCTGTCTGTGGTTGAACCATTCAAATTATATGCCTAGACAACTGAATTTTCTTTTTTGGACTAAAATTATTTCCTACAAGGATTCCCACATCTTTTGGAGGGAGGAGTGAAGACACCTCCCGTAGGATTGAAATTTTTCTCATTCTTTCGAATGTCAGTGGACTAGGATTAAAATACATGAATGCAAATCCTTGTCCGAGATGATCTCCTCTGATCACGCTGGGATTTTTTTTGTTCATTTTTGCATAACTTACACACGGTCATATTTCAAACACAAAACACGATTCTAGTTATATTAGTAAAATGATATTTTCAAAACACCATTTCAATTACGATTGTGAAATTTCACAATTTCAGTTGAATCTGTGTCCCTGGTGTAACTATCACCTCTCCTTCGGTTTATCTTGCTTTCTCCAGTCAATCCTTTATAGCCAAGCCCAAAAAAAAGCGTGCTATGGACTTTTTGCAATTCTTGACAACAACATAATAATAGACTTTTTTTGTCTTTGTTTTTTCTGAATAAACTGTATTGCTCAAACCAAAACAGGGGAAATGCAGAAAGCTAGGTTTAATAATGTCTATCTGGAATATAAGCATTTTCTTACAGGTCACGGAAATAATTTCGTGGAAACTTACAACTGATACTTTTCTGTCTTGGGCCCAGTGATGACAAAAAAAATTTGTACTTCAAGGAAACTTCATTGTTAACTTGTATAGTATCGTGGGCTTTAGGCCTAACTAGTTTACTTGTATAGTACACATTCTTGCACTACACTCTTACTTGTACTGCACTCGTATTTACTTGTAATACACTCATATGCCTCCTATATAAAGGCACTCATGTATATTCTTTTGGTGAGAAATACAATACAATCATTCAGTATTTCTAACATGGTATCAGAGTCACTACTCTGACCTTTTCTTAGCAGTCTTGTCTTTATTGGTGTTACTCCATTCTCAACATCGCTTCCGTCATTATAGTAGCTGCAGCCTTTCGCCATTGAACCTCCGACGTCCCCGCACCGTCGTCCTTAGGTTTCGGACCTGTAGCCACCGCTGTTGAGGAGTCCCACACCACAAAAACCACTGCTCTTCTCATCACCGACTCGAAAATTACTCCGATTAATTTTCTACAGGTACCACTGACATCGTCTTGCGCCAATCTACTCACACGTGGAAGTCCCGCAGCCAACGAAGTTCACATGCACCTGCACGAGTAATCTGAGTCGCAAGCCACCTTACTATGGTCATGGTTTTCTGTCCTTACGGTGTATTAAGAGCAATCTTTGTCTTCCTCAGTGTTTCTTCGCTGCGTTCATCTTCTTTGGTTTTTCACTATTACCGTCAAAACTCTCCGGTATAGTCATGTCACCGTTAGAAGTCGCATCAACACTGCAAGACCATTGTTTTTCTCAAGCCACCGTCACAGAGCCAAACTTCATTCAAATGATATTCTCAACCTTATCAAATCTCAAGATTTCATCAAGTTTCCATCTTGAATTTGAGGAGGGCTGTTAACGTGTATAGTATTGTGGGCTTTAGGCCTAACTAGTTTACTTGTATAACACACATTCTTGCACTACACTTTTACTTGTACTACACTCATATTTACTTGTAATACACTCATATGTCTCCTATATAAAGACACTCATATATATTCTTTTGGTGAGAAATACAATACAGTCATTCAGTATTTCTAACATTCATAAAGCTGATTATTCCGACTGGTTTATGAATAAATAGTGTTCGTGCTTAATGTTACAACCTGCATAGTATTTAAAAAAAAAAAAAAGGTATGGCAATGAATCTACGTTTGTGAGTGTCTCACAATAATTTCCCCATTGTTTTTTTTTTTTTTAATTATTTTTTTTAATCTATGGTTCTGAGTAAAATATTCACGCACTGACTCTAAAGTCTTCACCTCATTTGTTTGCCACTTCAAGCGTAGATGTTATGGACATGGAGAACAACCACAGAAGCTGCTGCAACGACCTTGCCATCATCAACGAGAAACAAGAAAGGCGGGTTCGGTACCACGAGACTAGAGCTCAAAACTTGACAATTGCATACCTCATACTGCTTGGAATATACACAATGGCAATCTCACACAGATCATCAAGGTCTCTGCAGTGCAAAAACTGGTGGGTTCCTTTTGCCATTTCCCTCTCGTCCTCTATAATATACTTCATGACCTTTTTAAACACTGTGAACAAGTTTTACTGGACAGAGTATCATCTAGACCTGAACTATCTGGATCTGCAAGTGATACATATGAGGATACGGGAAGCTGAATTCGAGACAAAACGTCACAGTACGAGTGAACAGAAGCTTGATCCTGTGGTGCTGTTCAAACGAAAACTCTATATTGGTATTATCGTTTCAGCTTTGATTGCTATTGCGGTTATCCAATTATATGCCTGCAGGTTTCTTTCGTGTTGAAATGATGTGCTTGTCCTGGCCAACAAAATTATTTTTCTCAAGTATGAGGCATTGTAATAATGCCTCTCACTGGCTAACAAGAAGAGCAATCTTATCATCTCAGTTATTAGTCTGGGGAAGATATTCCACTTGATGTTGAACTTGCAGTTCGAGTTGATATAAGAAGTCTTTTTTAATAATAAGCCCTGAACTTCATCTCTCAAAAAAAAAAAAAAAAAAAAAGAAAAAGAAGAAGAAGAAGAAGAAGAGGGGAGGTTAAGAGGGCTCTAAGATTTTGCACCTTTTTTACTTTTTGTTTTTTGAAGACAGAGGTTATGTTCTTAATAAAGAGAGCTAAATAATGCCAGGATCTAGCTGATCAAGCATCACTTCCTTATTTTATTATCTTTCCCCCCCTCTTTTGGGAACTTAAATGTCTTAAAAAAAAAAAAAAAAAACCGAAACAGTGGTTTTTTTTTACAAAGATAATTACAATTTTCCAGCAATTTATTAATTAAGAACCTAATTTAATATACCTAAATAATAGTGGTCATAAGTTATAACTTTTTTTTTGGTGTGTGTGTCTAAAAGCTCCAAGTTATAAATTGTAAAGTTAGATGAGATTGACTTGTATTGCTAATCACTAGTCTTAACAGATGCCCTGTGTACATAGCCTTCAAAGCAAAGTACTAGAAATTTCTCATGGAAGAAGGATATTTGATTTGGGAAGTTAAAAGGAAAAAGAAAAAGTTTCATAGTGGGCGAAACAAATAAACAAGGATCTTCCGGCCCCGCCGCGGTCCCCAACAAAGGTTTCATTGAAGGAGAATAATTTAAGGCGTTTGGGGACATTTGTTTTCTATTTTAAGGAGTTTAAGACCTATGTTCTAAGCAAACTAATTCTAAATTTCTCTACTATATAAACTTTATATTGGATTCATTGTAGAAAAAAAAAAAATTCACATGCAAAGATATGGTTACCAAGGGCTTTATACAATGAGCATAGACCGTAAATCTAAACCATGTTCAATTCCTTGCTTCTGTTTTTTTTTTTTTTTTCCTTCCTTTTTTTCAATCACTCAATAAAATTAATGTATTAGAGCCAAACTTGCTCTTGGCAAAGCATTGAATCGTGAATAGCAAAAACCAATCTTTTCAACAAAAAGAAGGGGGGGGGGGGGAGGAATTGCATGGTCATGTGGCGTAAGAGGGTTGTACCGCATCAACCCTAGCCATGTAATTGGCCACATCAACGTGCCATGCTCTACAATGTGTCGACACAAGATCCCACCATGCGAACTAGGCGTTACTGTGTCACATCATTAGTGCGTGATGGACCTAGAATTTTAAGCTAAGGAGGGCCCGAAGTATAAGTAAAAAAAAAAATTCCAAATAAGAATATCGAGAAGATTTTGAATTCTGTTTCAAAGACCATTCCAAGTTGGCTACTATAATAAAATATTTCATTACCGGCGTGTACTATTATACCGTTTCAGAATTATACACAAGATATATATATATATATATATATATATATTATTATTTATGGGACTGATTATTATTGCTAAACTAAAATTTTAAAATTGATTATCAAATGAAATATATAAAAGAACTAATGAATTGAAGTAATGGTATCTTTGTAAATAGAAAAGAATGTAATGGCAATTGTAAAGGAAGCACCTTCCTAGAAGCTTCCCATCTACCCTCTTACATTTTATCATCACCAACTGTTCAATTTTTATTTTTATTTTTCCTCTCTCACCTTTCATATTCTCAGAGTCATCACATCCCTCATCTTCTTCTCCGGGTAACTCTCTTATCTAACCTCTAGTCCTTTTCTCTTTTTGAATGTCATTTTTGGTTCAACTTCTTTCTACATCTTTGATTTTTTATTTCTCATTTTCTAATTTAGTTAGTCTCTTCCATGACTTTCCCCCACCATCATGTAGTTTCCTTTAAGTTTGGTTTTTATTTTGTAAATTTATTTTGTTTTGTTTTTAAATAAAATTTGTTATGTTTTGGGCTAAACATTTACGTGGATTTGGGCTGGACTCTAGGTTGGGTTGGACTGATGATTTTAGAGGAAAGGGGGGCAGACTACTTGGAAGAGGGGGCCCAAATATAATATATATATATATATATATATATATTTTTTTTTTTTTTATAGACCAAAAATATACCTACTAACTATATATTTTTTTCTCTTAAGGCCATGCCAACATCTCACTCAAGCCTCTAAGTGCCACATCTCCACAGGCATTAGTATATTCTCTTCCATATTTGCTCATTTATGGTAGAGAAATTTTGCTTGTTTAATCTACTTATCAGCGACAATAGTCCCAACTCCAAGTATTTCTCTTATAGTCTCTAACTACTTTTCCCCCAACAAGTCACAGAGTTGTTGCTTGTGTTTTTGCTAATGAAGATGGTGGTTGTGCCCCTATTAATTTGCTAACTAGAGGCCTCCACATATTCCTTCAGAGTTCTTTAGGATATGTTTGGTAACTTTTTGTTTCCCTTATTTTCTGATTTCAAAAATAATTTTTTATTTTTGTGATTAAAAAACTTGTTTGGCAACTCAAAATGAACAAAAAACAAAAACTGTTTTTAATACTCAATTTGTGAAGGAAACTGAAAACATGCAAAAGACTGTTTACAGTTTTTAATTTGCAAAAGTTAATGGAAACGCGCATTTAATTTACTAAATTCGTTTCATTAAATGAGTTAGCATTAGAGTTCAAATCCTAATAACAATATATTTTAGTATATTTTATTTTTTCTTCAAAAAACTATCTTTGTAATTTCAACTAGCCAAACATAGGGTCCATTTGGATAGAACTTATTGCTGAAAATTGAAAAATGAAAACTGAAAATACTGTAGTAAAATAATTTTTAAATGTATGAATAGTACTGGAGGACCCATTTTTAATAAAAAAAATTGTTAAAAAAGTACGTGAACAGTACGCGCACAGTGCGCGCCTGCCCCTCTTGTCCCCCCGCAGCAGAACCGGAAAAAAAAAAAAAAAAAAAAAGAAGCAAAACTTGAACGCAGCAAAATTTAAGCTGAATCCAAACGAATACATATTTTTTATTTTAAAAATACAAGAAAATTATTTTTTCATTATATTTCCAAAAATAAAATTTTGAAAATAGAAAACAAAAACTGTTACTAAATATAACCTTATCTCTCTATGCATTCTAGTTTTGTGGCCTTGCAAATGATCATACTATCATTAGCGAATGGAATATATGTAATATCTTAGGGCGTCTTAATTCTACTCGTAGCAAAATCACTCATGCAATTCCTCCTCTTCGCTTTCTTTAGTAATAATAAAATCCCTTCTTCACGTAAAAGCAAGATATTAGGTGGTAGATGATCTCCTTTATTTATTGGAGTCCCATGGATTGGAGTGTTAGCCACTTGGCTCACCGTTCATAAGTTCTAAAATATGTGACAGTTGAGATGCATTTCATTATTTTTGCAATCCACTGTTCATTAATGCCAAGTTTTGCATCATTTTTTTCCCCACTCTTTAGTCTTTATTCATATATAAAGAGTGGGAAAAAAAAAATTTTATTCTATCATAGGCCTTATTTATATATAATTTGAGTGTCATGTCATTAATCTTCCCCACTCTTTAGGGCATGTTTGGTCCCTAAGTTCAAATTCACATTTTTACATTTTAAAAAACATTACACATACATTTCTACGCACTTTTTCATCCACGCGTATTTCAAAAAACTACAAAAATCTCATCTCAAACTACAAAAATCTCATCTTAAACCACTCTTCCAAACACCTGCCTTATTATGCATGTAATTGATGGTCTCAAAGGTCACATTAATATTATCTATTAACTATATAAAAAGAGGCAATGCCTCTACAGTGCCATTTTGGTTTAGTAAGCCACTTTTTTTTTTTTTTCATTCAATCTTTCGTTTGTACTTTTTTTTTCCTTTTATATATATTATTATATGGACAACAAATTTTACAATATTTTCACAATTATTGAGGTGTCAATTTCTTATAAGTCAAAATAAAATAATAAAATGTGAAACTATGACCAACTATAACTAAAAATAAATGTTTTGTGAAAATGTTGTGACACTTGTTTGGTGAATGTGTAAAAACTACAGTACTTTTGATTTGTTCAATATGTACTTTTTTATTTTTTTAGTCATCGATTTAAGCTCTTTTTTCTACTAACTATATAAAAAGAGGCAATGCCTCTACGATGCCCCTTTTGGTGTAGTGAGCCATTTTTTTCTCCAAGTTTTGAACAATTGCTACAATGCCACTTTGGTTTGTTCAAGTGGCACCGTAGCTACAGTAGTTACAATGTTTTTTTTTTCCCAGTCTTCCGTTTGTATTTTTTTTTTCTTTTAAATATTTATAAGAACCTGCATATATATAGTTATACTGACACAATAAATTTCACAATATTTTCATAATTATTGAAGTGCCAATTTCTTATAAGTCAAAATAAAATAATAAAATATGAAACTGTGACCAACCACAACTGAAAATAAATGTTTTGTAAAAATGTTGTGACACTTGTTGGGTGAATGTGTAAAAACTACAATACTTTTGGTTTGTTCAATATGTACTGTTCATCGTTTTTTTTTTCCCAGTAATCGATTTGTGCTCTTTTTTTTTTCTATATATAAGAAGAGCGAATAGGCTCATGAATAGTGTTATGAACAGTATTTTTAGTTTAGTGACTTGTCTTTTTCCCCCATTTTTTTCCTTCAAGTTCACCAACTTGGTTTGAGTTTTTTTTTTTTTTTTTAAAGGATCTTTATATGTTTACTTTATACTTGTAATGTAAGCTTACATTGTATAGACACAAAAAGTAGCAAATATTATATACATTTGTAAAAAAAAATTGTACAAATTTTGCAAATGTGTACAACATTTACCAATTTTTATGTGTTTATAATATAAATTTATATTGTAAGTGCAATATATATTTCTATATATATATATATATATAGATATATCATATATCATATATAAGAAAAGTTAATGGGAAAAGTTATAGTAATTTTGCTACAGTAGTTTTGGTTTGTTTAACTTTCATTGTTTTGCTGGCCTTTTTTTTTTTTTTTTTTTTTTTTTTTTGTGAATGCATAAAGTTGTAGTATATTTGCTACATTATTTTTGGTTTGTCCACAATAATTTCATAACACTTTCATAACAAATCAAATATGATAAATTGTTATTGGTTCTAATTTAATCTTACCAATAAAACTATTTGTTTGTCCACCAATAACAACTTGTAGTAACCTGTTACTTATGATTTACTGTGAAAATGTCAAGGACATAACATTTTTTTGTGTGAAAAATGTTAAGACATTTTGATGTTGTTACAATATTTTCAAAACTGCTGAGCTATCAATTCTTTACAAGTTAAAATAAAATATAACAAAATTATAAAGGTATTATGAAAATATTGCATCATTCTGTTGTGTTTTTAGAAATTTTTTGTTGGTTTAATCAACTTTGTTGAGCCAAAATTCACTATTCCACATACAATTTTCTTGGGTTACCTTTTTTATATATATTTTTTTCTTTACACAATATTTTAAGTAAAAATACATAGTTTTGCACACAAAAAACAAAAACTTAGGAAAAAAACATTTTTCATCCTTTATGTTTGGAGTAGTTTACAATTCTTCTTTAAACTTTAAAATCAAGCAATTTTTCTCTTAATATTTTGGAAAAGAGCAAATATGTCATATTGTTATTCTCTCAGTTAAACCCTAATGAAAGCTTGTGATTCTTAAAATATTTTATTGTGTAATGTCTAAATTACCCTTGCTAAATTTTAACATCCTAAAATTTTTATTTGCATATTTTGAGTTTTAAATGATAAAAATTCTTAGAAAGTTAGAATGATGATATTCAATGACACATACCTTTTGTTTGTTTGTTTGTTTTTTTTTTTTTTTAGCAAAACTCAGTTGTTTATTGTTGGAAGATGATAATATTCATTATCATTCTTAGAAGTTTTTATTTTTATTTTTTGAGAAACCAATTATTAAGAGTATTGTAACAACTTGTAGTAACCTACTACTTAAGAATTTGGTTTCTCATTCTTAAAAGTTTTTAGAGAATAGATATATTGTCTTTAGCAAGTAGGTACTAAAAAAATATTATAGTTAAATAAATATTTATATGTTAAATAGCTACCCTAACTTTGTGATTGATCAAAATTCTTAAACGAATGAGATTAACTTTTTACAACATAATTATCAAAATTTTAAAATTAATGTCTCTTTTGACTAATGTAAATCTTTATATATTTTAAAAGTCAAATGATTCATATCTTTGTTTTGTAATACAAATAAAATCTAGAATTGACCTTAATTATTACACTTTTTTTTCACAGCAAGCACGTGTCATATACGTGCTGCCCTAACTAGTAGTAATAAGACCCCAATCAAGTTGATACAAATGATAACAACAATAACAATAGCAAAAAAAAAAAATTTGATTATGAGAAGAATTAATATTCAATTCCCTTCCTCCACTTGGTTTAACAATTAAATTATATACTATATAAAAGAATGACCATGGAATCATAAATGGGTAGGTAAGAATTCTATATAAGAGGGATCTCAAGAAGTGGAAATGGACGTTCATAAAAATGCAAGATAATTATTAAGAGCATTGTAACTCAATTGATTGACACATTTTGATGTTTTTAATAGAAATATCTAAGATTTAAATCTTCTCCTTCCCTATTATTACTATTAAATTAAAAAAAAATGCAAGTTAATCTCAACGAGTAAAAATATGTCAATAACAAAGTAACAATTTATGAAAAATTATGCAATTAGATTATTGATAGTAAAATAATTAGGAAAAAGGTTAATGAATAAGGGTACTAGTTTAAAAAATAATTATTTTAATCATTGTTTTAATATATTTTTCATAAAAATAACATCAAAACTTTTTTTTAAATAGCCATCAACAACAGTACACTACATGGATAATTTTTACATATTTCAAGAACAATATTCTCTCCTTCCACGTGAAAAGGGGTGGGCCATACAGTGAGACTGGCCACCTCTCATGTAAGAGTCGGAAGCATGTAATCTACAAATATTTCTGAGTTTCACAGCGCACATTAGCAGCGCATCTTAGCCAAAGCCCCATAAGTGTCAGAGCTTACGCTTTTATTTTATCTTACTTAGCAGGAAAAAAAAAAAAAAAAAAAAAAAACCAAAATCAAAATCAACTAGCCCTACTAATAATCCAATCATAATTTCTCTCTGAAAAGCATAAAAATCTCTCTTCGAAACCCTTGAAGTTAGTGCACTTTCGATTCCTCTGCAATTCTATAAGGTACAATCCTCACAAATTCTCTTCCAATTCCATTTTATCTTTGAACTGTTAATCAAAGTGAACCCCAGTAGATCTTTTAAGAAACCTAAATTTGTTGACAAAATTTCAGCTTGAAGTGATTTTCTTTTCAAATTTGATAGCTTTTGTGTGGTTTTTTGCTAAATAGTGAAAGAAAATCAAATGGGTAAATAGGGAATTGGAATTAGTATCTGTTAAGTGGGACTTTGACTTGTGGGGTGTGTTTGAATTGGATTAAGATGTGTATGTTTGTGTGTTTTTGTAAAAAAAAAATTGGAAATTTCCCATGTGGAATGGCTAATTTGGTAGAGCGGGTGTTTAGACTGTCAATCTTGAATTTTGGGTCCACTGAGTTTGGTTAATTTTGATACTGAGGCTATGTGATTTGCTATGGAAGGAACTGGAGTTTCCTGTTTGTGTGATCCTCTGCGCAAACTGCGAATTTGAAACGGAAATTGGAATGTGATTTTTTATACAAGAATTAACAAGTTAAGATAGCCCCATGTATTGGATTCAGTACTGAGTAGGTATTTAGCAAGTATTCATATCTGCTGAAATTGAAATGGTATCGAGCAAGTTTGATATGTTGCAAGGTAGCTCAATGAACTTATTACTATCAATATTTGAAATTTGTCCTATTTCTTATAATTTTAGCTTCTTTGAACACATGTTTGATACTTACTGTACCTGGCTCAACCCCTTCCCACACCTTTGCTAGACTGACATCTTTAGAGTTCCAGTACCTTACTTCCCATATATATGTTAGCTTCCTTCTTCCCGCATGAAGGACATGCCCTGGTTGTAAATATCAGGGCTTATGAATGTTGTTTTGACTTTGAATACTCATTTTGAGTTTAAGCCCTGGTGCATTACCCTTGGGTTTGTGTATTATTTGAATTTACATTAAGCTGTTGTTGCAATGAAATGTTTATTTATTTATTTTATTGTCATTGTCATTTATTTGTGTCATCTTTGTTGTCACCATCGCCATTATCATCAGCGTCTTCATTAATGTATTCTTTGGTTGCTTTTGTTGTTACTGAAATAAGATTTAATTACTTTTTGCAATTAGGCATTTGTTATATGTTACAGGACTGCTCTTATGTGCAGAATGAAACAGTTTTTTTTGTGTGGATAAATCGCAGAATGAAGCAGTTATGTGCATACATCTAGAGATTGTGGATATGACATACGAACTAATTGAAGTAGGAAACTTATATAGTCAAATTTACTTTTCTAGCGAGTATAGAAATGTACTATCAGATAATCCCATATGAAGTCATATACTTTTTACTGTTTACATTTCATACATCTGTTGGTTAGTGAGATGTGTATAGTGCAATCTCCTGTTCAGGGACTTAAACCCAAAAAAAAAAATCCTGTTACGTTAAAGATGTAAATAATTATGGGGCTGAAGATATCTTTATCATTGTAGGTGTAGCAGAACAAGATGGAGAACATTCAGTATGCTGAGGAACTTGTGAGGGAGTTTCTTGTCTTCAGAGGATTTACTAATACTCTGCAAACTTTTGAGAGTGAATTAGGCACAGATATCGGTAAAGGGTTTCAAGTGGACAAGATTTTAGACTTAATCTTCTCAGTATATGTACCCAAATTTCAGGCAGAAAAATTAGTTGGTCTCTTGAGCTTTTTCAAGAAGTGCTTTTCTTCAGCATCTGAAACTGTACTTATTGCTACTTTGTCTAAATTGGAGGTCTCAATTCTGCGATACTATATTGCTCATGCCATACAATCAGGGAGGAGGGACAAAGTTGTAGGTTTGTTTGAGATGAATGGCAATGAATTTTTGCAGAGGGGCAAGGACTGGACTGCATGGTTTGGTGGGTTTCTCTTTTATTCATTCTATTGTGTTCTATTGGACTACCTTCTCCTTGATTTATAATTTTGGGCATGTGGTGCAGCCATTCCATATATAAAGAACCCAAACCTGGATCCTGAATTTCGTATTTATTTCTCAAAGGAATGGTATGAGGCCTTACGTCTTTCTGTGAGGAACTTCTTTAGTGAGATCTTCAATGGAACTCATATCCTTCAGATCAAGTCATATATATATATATATATATATATATATATATATATATATATATATATATATTATAATATAATTTGATACTTTGGTTTCATCATTCCCATATATTTTCAATGCATTTACTCGCTAGGGGTGGATCCAAAAGGCCCTACCTTAGTGAGGTTTCACGTCATAAAAAAAAAATATAATGCATTTACTAGTTCACAACTATCATTTTAAAAACAGTTTTGTTTAAAAAATGCCCTTTAGTTTACTCATTAAAAAAGAGCCTTTAAGTTTAATGATTGTGAAGTGTGTCTTTGGGTGTTAAATGGAATTCTAAAATAAGGATAAGCCACTTTTTTTGATGCCGTCTCTTTCCTCAATATTCATGTGCGCTTCTCCAAAAAAGGTGAGCCCATTTATTCTCTTTGATTTGTTTCCACCAATAATTACATGATATCATCATGATATGGGGTATTTTTTTAAAAAACTTAATTTTTTTTTAAAGTCAATTTATTACTGACTGAGTTTTGAGAATATATCCTTAACCACACCACGCCTCCCTGCCCTATTAAAGATCAGTGCAGAAAAGAATACCGCCAACCGTCTCAGAAAGGATATAAAGCACCTCAATATTAAGTTGTCACAACTTCAAGCTTTACTGGAGGAAAAAGAAGCTCAATTAGGTCGGTTAAAGTGGTAAGGAATGGTCTTTGCTATTTCCCTTATGACTTTAACAGCTATAGACAGAACTATTTTGATATCTGTCATCCTTTTTTTTTTTTTTTTGGGAACTCAGTAATGCTTCATCACTACCGGATGCAAGCACAGGACAAACCAAAAGTTCATCAAGTTTTATGCATGAAGATCCTGTTATGTACAGGGAGATACATGAAGCCTGTGCTCCTGCTACTCCACAATTAGCTGAAACAGTGCTGGATCAAGATTTTGTTACTGGGCCTTCTCAAGTTCAATCTGAGCTTACCACATCCAAGTTGTTTCATGATTCAACCACTTCATCAAATCTTGATATGGGAGATGGTAGAACTGGTGATTCCAGTCAAATGTGGCAAGATGGCCCCTGTATTGGTAGATTGCTGTTCTGTACAGTTTCTCTTCCATAAGTTCATGATAGTGAACAAGCTAATGGAAGTTTCTTTTTATAAAAATTATAGGAGTAGTTGAAATTTATGGGGGTGACTTGTTGAGCTTTTATTAGTGGGAAGATAAGATAGATGATATCAGAAACCTGTAAATTTAGAGAAGTCTAGTAGAGCAGTTGTGAAGATAAGGGCAGATAATGTAAAAAATTTGCGAATTTAAAAAATGTGTAAAGTAACCCTACATTTATGCTTCATTATATGAGCAGATCCATTGGCTAATGTAGAATATTTAGGAGAAAAAATATGACTTCGGTGGCAAGAGAGTTGATGTGTGAAATGGTATTGTCAATCTGAACAGCAAAAGAAGGCTAAAATGTAGATACAATCTTTAAAGAGATCTAAAGAGAATCAAGATTCTGTATGAGTGGTTGACAGCATGGTAATGTAAAGCATCATTTATTTTACTGAACTAGTTTGAGAACTCAGTATTTGTTGTTGTTGTTGGTTTTTTTTTTTTTTTTTTCTTCTTGAGGAAACAGTCAAATTAATTTTTTCACTGTATGGTATTGTGGGTTGAGCTTTTTAATCTGGTTTCTGATTTCCTGATTTTTACTTGAATATTTGAGTTAATTGTGACAATATTTATGAACTCATTGCTGGTTAAGTAATTATTGAATTTGATGTGGCAGAAAATGGCAGGGAAGTTCACATAGAAGAAGAATTTCCAGAAGTTAAAGTAGACTTTCAGGTAAAATATCTGATAAATCCATATTTCAAAATTTGAAGTTTTTAGATTTAGATCATTTTCATTTATCAATTTGTTCCTTTCTCCTTAATCCTTTCTACAAAGACATTTTGTTCTTTACCTGTATGTCTAATCTATTCTTTATTGGAGTGTCTCTAATTTCTGGAATACCATGGTTTTTTAGGAGACATTTTTGGGTCACACAAGTCCAATCAGTCGGTGCCGCTTTTCTGCATCAGGGAACAATATAGCCAGTGCTTCTATAGATGGTACAGTAAGGTATGCATTTTTTGGAAGTAAGTAACATTAAACTTAACAAAGATTTAATGTATGGGTTTAAGATTTCTTGTCTCTTCTGGCTTGTATATATTGAAATTCCTATATGCTAAAATGGATTTAGAATAACCCCCACCCCTTTTCTCAAAAAAGAGGAAAAGAAGAAGAAAAGAAACAATTTCTAGATTTATCCTGCATAGATGGGTTATTGATTTGAGTTGTGACTACCTTGGTTGTTGAGCATGCCAGAGAAGGCTTGGTGCATGTCCCTTTTTTTAAATTTCTAATTATGGGCTGACTTCAAGTTGATTCCTTATTATTCTCCACACATTTAAAACAAAGGATATGGACGTATGACTCTTCGTCTCCGGCATCAAGAAATGCGACCATTTATTGTGGGGCAGAGATCATGTCACTTGACTGGGAGTGTAAATCTGACCGTTTGGTATGTAAATTGGCCTTTATGAGTGATCGCACATATGGTTTGATATTGAATGATGTTGAGTATTTGAGATCGAAATTCATTCTTTTAAGTGTTGTGGTTCTTTTTGACAAAAGCTTCTCATAGGCACAGCTGATGGAGGCATTAAAGCATGGAATGTTGATGCAAAGAGAGTTGTCTGCGATCTAAGCACAACTGAAGCATTTCCAAGGTTTATCCTATATATGCTATGGCTGCAATTCTCCTCTTCCTTGGTGTTTGCTCTTAACATCTTTTTGGTGCTGCAGTGTCTTGGATCTAAAGTGCAGCCCTGTAGAACCAATTTTTGTTTCTGCGGCAGCCTCCAAAGGGTATTTTCTTCTAATAGTCTTAAATGTTTGTTTGGAAGTGTTAAAATACGACTTTCTGTGGTCACCTGAAGATCTGTTCAATAACACCTCTACTAGAAGTATGATGCTACTGCTATGCCAATGAGCTCAACCCCCACCTCCCACCCACCACCCCCACCCCCCCCCCCCCCCCCCCCCAAAAAAAAAAAAAATGAATGAATAAATAAATAAATAAAAATTCAAGGAATGGGATTGAGTTTAAGGTTTAGAGTTCAAGACCCATTGGATGCATGTGTAAAATTTCAATAATAAATTAATAATAATAATTATATAAAAAGAGAATTATGCTTGCATTGTGCTACTGAAATGACTTTAGTATTGGTAAAAACCATTGGGAGTGTTTCTTATGGACCCTGATCTCCCAATCATGCATTTTTCAGGAGATTGAACATGGGTTTATCTTTCTTATCTATTATTTACCATTTTTTTAGTTTTTCTTATTTTATCAATTTTATTGTTCTTTCTATTGGTGCAATAGATTAATAGGAACTCATTTTCTTTGTAGGAATGGCTCAAGTTATAACGACAATTTAGGGTTTGCTTCCTTAACTGTCTGGAACATGAAAACCTGGAAGGCTGTGGTTCGTGACTGTTTGTCTTAGAACTTTATTTTTGCACTCAGTTGCCAGTTTTTATTTTATCCCTTAATGATCTTTGCCTTTCGTGAAGACAGTCCTTCCTCTTGGTAAAGATCCACCTGCAATAACTTCTTTATGCTTCAATCACAATGGGAAGATTTTAGCAGCTTCTGCTACTGATGGAATGATTCACATGTTTGGTATCCTTTTAATGATTATATGACCTGGTTTCTTAATCTGCATTTTAGTGGTTATCCAGTTTGCATGTGAAAACAAAAACCTTTGGTTTTAAAATTTGTGGTTGCACATACTTAAGAAGACATAAACTCCTTTTCTGCTAACCCAGCCGTTTAAAGTGCTTTTGGAGGCTTAATTGTATCTTAACTGGGGGGTTAACCTAGTCATTTGATGGAAAATTAAATGGTTAACGAAAATAAAATGTTGCCCAATAATCACGGATGAGGGTGCCTGAGCAGAAATATCTGCATTATTATGCATACCCCTTAACTTGTCAAAGACATGGCTGCTGGTCTACAAATTACTGGATGGCCTGCACATGATTCTGCGATAAGCTCTCTTCTTTTTGGGCCTGATGAGACAAGCATTTTTAGCTTGGGTTCAGATGGAAAGGCAAGTATATCTTGGTTTTCAATTCAAATTTAGGCAGAGCTCTGTAAATGCAGCTTAGTTTTTTCTTCGAACTTTATATAGCATAAGGTTTTTCCATATTATGCTAATATAACCCTCACAGAATTTGTTTTTTGGTGTTAGATTTTTGAATGGAGCTTGCAAAACCAAGGTCAAGTCCTATGGTCAAGAAACTGTAGTAGGTACTTGTCTTGCTGGCACTCTGTTACCTAAAGTGAATTTTGGTTAAGACTATTATCCTTAGGAAAAGAATATATTGGTTAAGATTAGCTGTACTGACTGGTTCTGAAATTTAACTGTCATCGTAGTTCTTGAACTTTCGCAAAAAGTGAGATTCATTAAATGCTTTCTATGTCCTCAATGATGTAATAGCCAATGTGTTGTGGAACTGGGATATTGTACTACTTATATTTCAAATTGGAGGATTATGGAATTATAATGTTGTTCAATATCATAGGACCTTTATGTTATTAGATGTAGGCGCTATGGTGGGGCTATGGTCTAATTTGTCTAATCTACATGAGCATAATTTTTCTTTCTGTATGACTCAATTAAATTAGTTCAATTTTGAAATTTGCTATAATTTTGGCCCTCCCATTCATAAAATCCTAGTTCCGCCCCTAATTCATTGGTTTTGTAACTAGTGAAGGTTCCTGGAAGATTGAAATCACATAAATACTAACATAACTATGTCATTTATTTGATTCCGCTAATTTTTGTGGAGGATTGTGTGCTGTGCATAATCCATCTCCCTCACTTTCTCGGTGGTGAACCCTTTACTTTTTATAATGTTGGTACTGCCTTTGCACATATTGTTTTATGCTGTTGCCCTGTAAAAATCTGTCATGTTCTGGTATTTGTTATTATAGTTGCATCTTCTATATTGTTGTGTTATAGTTAGCAGAAGGAACCTTGATGACTTGATTCTTTTCCATTCTGTAGGTTCTGTGACGCTGAGAGCTCAAAACTTTGCAGACATGAAATGGCTTTAGATGCTAACGGGAGGAGGCTAGTGGTGACATCTGGTTCAGTAAGAGCACCTATATATCAGGTTGATCTCTCGCCCACCCCAACCTTCTTCTTTCTCATTCTCATATGTGTGTGCCCCTGTGCCTATGTGTGCATGAAGACACTTCCAAGTGCACACAATGTCAGTGGCTTTCCTTTGTTCTTTAATCTATGGCAATCAGGGTTGAATTGCTATTGACCCTGATCAATATATTGACCAGAATTACAAATGCTGATTTTCAGCCATACTGATTATTCTAATTTAATTTACCGTTTGTTTCACCTGTCTCAGGTTCGTGGACAAAGAAATGGGTTGAGAACGCTTCCACACACTGCTGCTATAACAACGGTTGATTGGCACCCGACTTTGCCCATCTTCTTGACTGGATCAGCTGATAACTCTGTTCGAGTAACGTCTATTCTATAAAAGGCTTCTCGCTTCTACATCTCCCTTTTATTCCTGGTCAGTTGGAATGAAGTTTACTCGGTTGGTTTAACATGAGTTTCACGTTGGTGTGCATCTGAGCTTTGGGTTGTATGGATGTTGTTATAAAATCGGTTGCACAGGGTGTTTTTTTAGTTTACTAGCCATTCATTGATGTAGTTATTTAGTACTTTATTTTGTTTATATCTGCTAAAGTATCTGTGTGTGTGTAAGAGAGAGAGAGAGAGAGAGAGAGAGAGAGAGAGAGAGAGAGAGGGTGCCGTTCTTTTTTTTTTTTTTTTTTTTGCATAGAAGAATTTCACTATGCTGTTGCCTTAGGTTTTGTAGATGTTATGGATGCCCTTATTATGTACACTTGGTTCTCTTCATTCATTGCTTAAAAACTCTTAGTTAATAGCTCTCTTCTATCTCATTAATAATTACTCTTACTTCCACTTTGTTTGTTTGTTTAGACTCTGGTAAATTCAGATTGTTTAATCTAATTAATTAGCTAAGTTGTTACTTAGGTTTATTATCCAGATTTAAGTTAATTAAACAAAAACAATCATATCACTAAGTGCGGAAAAATAAAGAGGACAGGTAATATGATGACCTAGGAAAACTAATCCAAACAATCCTCAAGGGAACAAATTCATTATATAGATTGGAAGTTTTACAATAGATTTTTTCCTAAATCAAAAGCTACCTTTTATAGTACTTATTTACGTGACCACACATAGCTCAAATTTCACAGATTCTTCTATTTGAATTTGCTGCACACAAACACTCCCGTCTGTGACTTTGAGATTCCACTCAAAGCTTTAGACCATCAGCAATAGTTAGTCTTCTATGCAGCAACTTAACTCTACTGGTTCGTGTTTAGATCTTCTTTTCGACAGATGTTTGTTGAGTTAGAAGGTTACAGAACTTCTCAAATTTCATAATAGTAACTTACAAGACTTCTGAAACGTGAATTAGGGTTTTCCTTTAATACCTAGCAGTGTTGGACTCAATCTCTAAATGTTTCAAGGGCTTTTAGTCCATATTTAAAATCTGCAGAAAATGATTTTCAATTGGTTGAAATTTTTTCTTGATCGGTCGAGCCTTGCAATTTCTGAATTATTTTTTCTATTGCTTGCTTGTTCTTGAATCTTGACTTGAATCAATTTGAGCAATGTCTAACATTGTTCTAAGACATAAATATCTTAAACTAGATAAGTTTTTGTACTCAGTTTGCCAACATACATAAACTTAGTTCCTAAACATTTAATGCTAAATATTTAGAACCTAACACACTTTTTTCTTATTTGGTAAGTTTTGATAAAAATAAATAATTCTTGATTTGTAGTAAATGATAGAAAGCTCAATAAAGATGCAATTTATATTTTGTATCAAAGCAAAACTACATTGTTTTATGAGGCTTAACAATGATATAGATAGAAGAATTACATTGAAGACATATTTAACATTAACACTGAAATTATAGGGACAAAAATGAAATAATTTCAGGGACAAAAATGAAAACAAGACAAAGTTAGAGAAAGTAAGTTGTGATTTTGCCTATATAATATTATATAAATATTATATACGTTTATATGTATACGTTATAAAAATGTGTATTTAAGATTAGATTGTGCTAGTTTGTAAATAAGTTTTTTGGTAATTTATTGGCAAATACGATAGTTTATTTCATATTCAAAATTATATATAATTTTTAATAATGCAAGGTTAGTCAATCTAAACTCTATAAATTTACAAAGGGAAATTAAAATTAGTCTATCACTCTATCTAATTAAGTCAAATAATATAATTCTAACTATATTTTAATTATTTATTATTATCTATTTGTGAAAGCAAAAAAAAATTTAGTATTGGTATATATATATATATATATATATATATATATATATATATACATGAAACAACAAAGGTAACAGTGCAAATAGTCCAGGATGGTAACACTCAAACATTAAACTAGATTCAAATTACACAATTTCTCTTTGTAAATTAACTTGCTTAATTGAGAAAGGCAATGAAACAAAGCATAATATGGATCCACACCCTGGCCACACAAATGTTACAAACGGTTTCTGACACTTATTTTGACGTGAGCACCAGCAGCAGCAACTCCTGATATTAGTACCAAATATAAAAGAAAACCATCAGTCTTGATGCACTAAATATATAGAATTAGAAGTAGAACTACTTCATGCAAACTGACATTTACCACGCGGATTAAGCATAATCGCATATAGCCTTAAGCACCACTATGCGATCTTACCTGATATGCAATTCGAAATATTAAAATATACTTCTTGGCATGTGCGGCAAAATCAAGAAATTGTGAGATAAGGTGGAAACAGAACACTAGAATTGAAACAGATTAATGATTTTTTTGTTTAAAAAAAAAAAAAACAAAAAGAAAGAAAAGGGCAAAGCTCGTATCAATGAAAAATACAGAACTACCATATATGTTAGCAGTTACGTAATTTGCTCTAGGCTAAAAAACAAAGATATGAATATTACAAGAATAAATTAATTGCTGTCTATACGTATTACATTACCTTGCTAATCTCTACAGACAAAGCGGTCATCCTTGCCTCTGAATCTTCCTTTGCAATCTTGCAATGTTCACGGTTATTGTTACATATATCCAATCCTTCATGTTGTCCAACAACAGGAAATAGGCATGTCTCCAAGAACGCTTTAACACCAAAGAACTGCAAACTCCCCAAAACCCTATAGCAAATCCAAATCCTGTTCCCACATAAAACCATTTTACCAATTCATCTCCATCCTCTTCATTATCAGTTAGTTCACTTTGGTTTGGTGTTTCATCACCTGGACACTTTTGCATAAGTGGAAGCCCACAAAGTGCAGGGTTTCCTGCAAAATCAGGTGCATTGAAGCTTTGTAGTTGAGTGCTTGAAGGAATGCGCCCAGACAAATTATTGTAAGACAAGTCTAGGTTGCTCAAAAATTGTAACTCTGACATGCTAGATGGGATTTCGCCTGAAAATTGGTTCCTTGACAAATCAAGTGATTCTAGCATCTTCAACTGACCAATTATTTGAGGAATTTCTCCAATCAAGTTGTTTCTTGATACGTTGAGTGAAATCAAATCCAAAAGGCTTGAGATTTCACTTGGAAGTTTCCCAATCAATTTGTTACTTGAAAGGTTAATGATCTTTAGTAGTCCAATATTCCTACCATGGTACTCATACTCATTTCTTTTCAACTCAACTATTACACTATCAACATATTCTTGCACAAGACCATTATCGTATGAAAGAGGAACGACATTTTCAAAGTAATAGTTTGTTTTCTGAGCCATGGCTGTGAAATTATTGAGGCATTGTGGTATAGTTCCGGAAATGTCATTTACACAAAGGTCCAAGACTTGTAAATGTTTTAACCAACACAAATGCAATGGTATGCTTCCATTGAACTTATTTTGACCTAGGGATAGAAAAATCAATCTTGGTAGGCGTTCCCCAATCCATGCTGGTACGTTCCCAGAAAATCTATTATTTCTCATGTCCATAACTATCAAGGAACTGCAATTTCTCAGGGACGAAGGTAGGTTCCCAGAGAAATTATTATCATTTAGACTCAACGTGTTCAGCGCAGACAGCGAGCCCAAAGAGCTTGGAACTTCCCCAAAGAAGTGGTTGCCAGCTAAATTCAAAATGACTAGCTTTGGCCATTGCATAAAACAATTAGGAAGTCTTCCAGATAATCTATTATTGGATAGGTCCAGGAAAGCCAACAATTGACCATTGATTTTACAAAGAGAAGAGATAGACCCTGAAAATTGATTTTTAGAGAGATTCAAGGTTGTGAGATTTGTTGGAAAATGTGGTAGTGGACCCTCTAAACTGTTAGCACTCAAATCAATTGCAAGTTCATTCAATCTCTTTGTTGACACATTTGGTAGCCGCCCATATATAAGGTTGCTAGAAAGATCTAAAAGTTTTAATGTAGGAGGCAGGTTTGCTAACCACTCTGCTGGGATGGTATCTGAAATTTTAGTATCTGAGATCTCAAGGATGGAAACATTCCTTTGAGTTCGAATCCAATTTGGAAATCTAGGTCCTAAATTACAATATGTCAAATGTATTTCATCCAGTTGGAAAGGGGGAATCCAATTGAAGCTGAATTTCAAAGAAAGAGAATTATTGGACAAGTCTAAATATTGTAAATTGGAGAGATTTGAGAAAATGGATTCAGAGATATTCCCTTGCAAAAAATTCGAAGAAATACTCAAAAACTCGAGCTTATATAGGTTCCCAATGCTTTTGGGCAAAGTCCCATTTAATTTGTTCATTGAAAGGACTATTTCTTTTAGGGACGGAAATATTGCAAAATTGGGCGACGATCCCGTAATTTGATTTTCTGATAAATTCAAAATTTCTAATGAGTCTTTTGCACATCCAGACAAGTTAGTGATAAGCTCAACTAGTTGTCCATTGAGATGGTTTGACGACAAGTACAATTCTTGTAAAGTACATATATTCCCTAAGGATTTTGGGATGTGGACAAGTTGATTATCACTGAGATCCAGGCTTTTAAGAGAAGAAAAAGATTTTGAGTCATTGAAACTGGGGAAAGATGAAAGACTCATTGAAGGTAAATCACACCACTGCATAATCAAGGTTTTTAATTTAGGGAGACGACTCACAACTTCCAGCCAATCATTGGCTACACTAAGATTTATGGAACTTAGGTCAAGGACTTCTATTGAAGACAGATGAGAAAGCCATTCTAAATTTTCAATATCACTCCAATGATTCGCACCGAGATATAGTTGTTGCAAGTGCGAAAGGTTCTGAAGATGATGTGGAATTGGTCCGCTGAGATTGGCCTCAGCAAGATTGAGGTGTTTTAAGTTGCTGAGAGAACCGATGAACTTTGGCATATAGCTCAGATTAAAATTATTGAAACTGAGATCCAAATATGTCAAATAAGGCAACTCAAGCAGTGAAGAACTAGTCATACCTCTAAAACGTTTCATTCTACTTCCATCATTTGGAAAAGCACTAAGATGAAGCTCAAGTACATGGCCGGTTAGGTTGTTGCAGCGAACTCCTTCCCAATTGCAGCAATTCTTATTTTCGTCGCTGCTCTGCCACGAAGAGAGTCTGCCATGGTCATCAACGAGGCCTTTTTTGAACTCAAGGAGTGCTTGTCTCTCTCCCTCTATACACCTGATGTTGTTAGCATCTCCGTCTCCAACCCCTGAGATGAATCCAAGGGCTGGACTCAAGTGCGCTAAAAGCATTATAAGTAAAAATGCACGAAGAAGAAGAAGAAGAAGTTTGAAGGACCTTCCACCCGTGAGTGTGATCATTGTCATGGCGAAATGAGAATAATGATTAATTTCACAATGAAAGATGGGATAACGATGACAGGCATTCTCCGTTAAAATACCCAATGCTGCAAGCGCGTTTTCCAATAAAAAATTATATTCTATGGCATGAGTAATTATGAGAAAGTAAAAAGTAATACTAGGTGCAGTGTTTCTGCTTTTCTGCTCTGCAGTGTGGCTACATCCTTTTGCATGAATCACGTTTATATTAAATTGAGAAGCACCAAACATTGGCCTGATGCGTGTGGAGTCATTTCTCTGCAGACTGCAGCAATATTGAACTGATTCCTGCCATGCACTGCCTTTGCCCTTTTTTCGATCGGTTATTTTAAGATCCTAGCTTGTTTCACGTACGTGGATGGGCCATCGGCATTTGTCCATTTGATGGACAATGGGTCACATATAATGATATAAATTTTTCTAAGTGAAATTGATAGCAATTTTAACATTTATTAACATATCACTCTGCAATTTTTTAATAGATAAATTAGTAATAACATTTTCTAGCTCTTATCTGGATATCTTAATTAAGTTCCTAAATTTGTACTCAATACAAAAAAATTCCTCAATTAGATTCAATTATAGTCAAAGTTTTGTAGTTCAACTCTTACTATCTGATATTTTTAATGAAGACCTTTAACTTTAAATCCCTTCATCGATCTTCCACTTATTGATTTATCAAAAAATAAAATAAATCATGCAGTTATATTGATCAATTAAAGAGTCATATAATTAGATTTAGTTACCTTTGAGGGAGTTAACATTTTCTATTGCATTTGTCAATACAATTATATGGTTTTGTTTAATAGAAATTGATCAGGCATCATTTGAACATTAATTTGGGCACCAAAGATGAAAGTAGCCAATGAAAGGAAAAAGAAGGAAGAAAAAGAGGAGGTGTTGAAAATTGTGTTTTCTTATCAAGTTTCTAGGAAGTTTAGGGTGAGAGCTTAGATAGTTTTCAAGTTAAATTAGAACAAGCAAAGCAATCCTCCTTTCTTTTTCTTTTTCTTTTTTTATTTTACAAGTATTAAATTTATAATGGATATTAATACTAACTGGGAGATCTTAAATGAGAAATTATTCACTCCTCCTCAATGACCACATCACCAATACTGTTTTTTTTTTTTAATTTTTTTTTATATATATACAAGATAAAAATTCTACTTTAACTTAATTTAAGTGTATCTGTGAGTGAGTCTTACTCTTGGAGACTTAAATTCCGACATTTACCCTCCATACCCCACAAGCACTTATACCTGTGGAGTGACTATTACACTAAGGGTATGCAGTGATTATCACCTTTACTTAGTGGTCCTCCCACCAGTTAAAAAAAATAAAAAATAAAAAAGTAATTTATTATGGAATTTAATACAAGTAATTTATTGAAGAAAATTCCAAGTCCTTCCAAGTAAACACAATCTCTTTTTGTTGGAATTTTTCGGGTTAATGTAGTATTTGAGATATCAATACTTCTCATTTTCCAAAATTCATTGGGTAGTCATAAAAGTTTTTTTTTTTATAAGCCATGACAATCATAAGATATAATCAAATTGATTAATAAAATAAATATTATTTAAGTGATATTTAAATAGACATAATTTGGTTATAGACAATGGCTACAAGTCCCACCAAAGAAACCTCAACATGCCTCTACATATTTTGAAAATTTAACCGTTGAATTACATATTCTTTATGTTCTTAACATGTAATTTAAATTCATATCAATCAGATATTATTTATCATTCAATCTATAAACTTTTTTTTTGTACATTATTTTACACTACAAAAACTATAAATTTAAACATTTAATTGATGATATAAATATTGATTTTTGATTTTTTTTGAAAAATTTGCAAGCATAAAGGATATTAAAAAAAATGTAATCCAATAATGGATTTGTCAAAATTCACATATAATAAAAAAAAAAAAAAATTAATTGCACTAAGTTTGTAACCAAACTTTGTCCTATTTAAATAAATAAAAAAAAACTCATTTAAATTTTTCCATGTAAGATGAATTTTTATTAGCTTTAATAATCATGGAGACTCCAATTGATTATTAGTTAATAAATTAATTAATATAACATATGGAGACACATTTACCCACTCATTTTTCTCATCATTATTCAATGTAAGACTTTATTCACACGTATATTAGAGTCCTACTAATTTAATGATTTTTTATTTTTTAATAATTTGATAGTTACAATGAGAGAGAGAAGATTTGAAAAGCCCTAAATGTCTTCATTGGCTACAAAGCTCTTAACCTTTTAATGATTCTTTATGGATTGATTTTCAACTTTTTCCCTTAATATTAAATATAAACTTCAATAAATGAATGAAAGACTTGTCGATAGGGCAAAAATGTATTGACCCCTTACAAATTAATTAATTATCCAAGTTAATTATTTAAGTCAATTTAACATGCAAAGCGTGGTAGCACAAACAAATCACCAAATAAGTAAATGTAGTAGAAATTAAATTTGATACGAGTGATTTGTTTACGAATAGAGAAAACTATCGAGGTAAAACACTACAAGAGGATTTTAAAGTCACTACTCTCAAGAATCTACTAATCAATAATCAAGCAATTACAAGTAAAATGAATCTTACCAACTACCCTTAGTCTATCTCAAATTATCAACCTACAGTTGAATCTTCACTCCAATACCCAATTGAAATTGATCTTGTAGTGGCACTCTTTCCGTTTAATGCACGAATCTCATTATGTGACTAACCAATGATGCACGAATCCCAATACGTAACTAACTTCATCAACTTGAAGAAGGTTATTGGCTGCAAAGTTATTCACTTTATGCACAATGAAGATCAAGAAGCTCCTTGGTTACAAAACTCTTTGGTGTAAAAATGCAGTAGCTTCTTTCAAAGAGAATAATGCACTAGGTCACTCAATGCATGTGTGACGACTTTTAAAATAAGCTTTATATATGTCTAGGGTTGTGAGAAAAGAAACCCAACACATACACATTAGCTTAGGTCGAAAATCAGATCTGGAAATTTTAATTTCATAAGTCTTGACAAAAATAGCTTGTGTCAGGCTTTAACATTAAATCTCGATAGAAAAGATTCTGTCAAGACTTCTGTTGAGCTTTAGTGAACAACTCTTACTGCGCTTGTTTTTTGGTTAGATCTTCATAACTTTAACACTTGACTTAAACTCTTATTTTTTGAAAACTAAACTCATCCTAAATCTATCCAATTACAAATAAAGTGCATTTTATCAAAGGATTAGCAAATTACATAAAATATGTCCTTAACACATATCAATTTCTTATATATATATATATATATATATATATATATATATTACATTTTTCTCTCATTTTCATCTTATAAATTGCAACAAAGAAAGGTCTCAATTACCCTCTTCTTCTTTTTAATTTTAAAAAAATTCAAATAAGAAGTCAAGAACCTTATAACTCAAGGGGCACCTCCTGGTATTTCGAATATTATAAACATCTAAATTAAATCTCTATAATTAGTTTTAATAAAAAAATGAAAAATCCAATTTAAGTATCACGTTAATAATTCCCACGTATACATGATTTGCGAGAATTGAAATTTTCTACCTAAAGTGAGTTAAATTTTCTCATGTTGCAAAGGAATTAAAATGTTTTTGAGAACGACAATTCTCATAAATTTTGTAAAACAAAAACCAAATTTTCATGAGTTCACAAAAATCAAAAAGTTCCATCTCAAATTATAACAATTGAACACACCATTGTTTATTTGTTTTTACTATTAAAGAATTACCGAATGGAATATTTGGTTTTTTGCAATATGATATAAAATTTTTTACGTATTCTTGGAACACGGTGACATAACACTCATTTTTCTCACATTTATAATCAATTCCACTATAAATTTAATTATTAAATTTTATCATTAATGTAAGAGAAGGAAGCACAACATCACCATGATCCAAAAACACCTAATAATTTGTGGACCTACATTTTCGGTATAGTACCATGATTTGCTATAAAAGAATTGGTTCAACTACCATCACTCTAGCATTAGAATGACAATAGAATTGGCCAAATGCTTCTTTTATTTTTTCCATGAAACCACTTCTTCCAGCTTTCTTAATTAAATGTAGCCTTAAGACCATCCCACCAACCCGCCCACCCACCCGGCCACCCACCCACTACCATGAATAAAGTAACTTTTAACTGCCAACTGGTCAGCCCTGACCATAAAAAGAAAAAAAAAAAAAAATTTCTAAAAATGGGATTAAAAAGTGCCCTTTAAGCATTTATTAATAAACTATTATAAGAATTTTTTTTACCATTTTTATAGAAAATATAAAAATTATAAAAAAAATAATTACTTTCTTTTTTTCTATAAAAAATTTCTAAAAATATTCGCCAAATCAATTTCCGTTAACTTTTCCATTTAAAAAAAAATAAGTTGGATTCTGGATATTATTAACTTTGCTTTTCTTTTCTAATTAAATCAAAAAACAAAAAAACAAAAACAAAACAAAAAAGTCAGGCATTCTCCGTTAAAATACCCAATGCTGCAACCGCGTTTTCTCATTAAAAAATTGTATCCAATGGAGAAGTCTTTATTGCTTTAAGCTAGCAGCAAGACAAGCGAATTGAATCAACAACATTAGTATTGTTAACTTTTCGTAATTTAAGAGAAAGTAATAAAGTAATTCTAGGTGCAATCTTTCTAGGTTTCACACCCATTTGTATGAATCACGTATATTTTTAAATTGAGAATGCATAAAACTTGGCTTTGTGTGAAGAAATATTGGGACTTCCTGCTATGCTACCTTTGCTCTTTTTGGACTTTTGACCGGTTATTTTAAGTTCCTTATATCACCTGGTTGGCCACCAATATTTGATGGAAAATGAGTCACACGGTAACTTTTTGTAGTCAAATTAATAGTATTTTTAAAATAACACACCAAGAAAGTATAGTGAAATTACTAATCACTTCAGCATTTTTAAAAATCTTAATTGAATGTGGTGTTTCTTAGGGTTTTTTTTTTTTTTTTTTTCAAAGTGTTATATCTACAATATTTTTACAACAAATCACAGGTCGTTAGTTGTTATTGGTTCAAATTTAAATTTAGCACTGAGATTACTTTTTTAGCCCAACAATAACAATCAGTAACAACCTGCCAATTAGGATTTGTTATAAAAATGTTGTAAGAATATTATGGATATATCATTTTTTTTTTTTACTAAATTCAACTATGCGGCTATATTGACCAATGAGTCACTTAGTTGAATCTAACTTATCTTGAGGGAAGATAACACCTTTATTATTGTATTTGTCAATACGAAATTATATAATCATCAATCAATCAATCAACATATATATAAAAGCAGAGACCACATGCTACCAATTGGTGCTCTAATTTTATATTTAGTTTTTTTTACCTCTTTCATTAAGTTTTTTTACTGTTACCCAAAAGTTAACATTAACTTATTTTACTGTTTTCCCTATATAAAAAAAAAAAAAAAAAACTTATTTATTGTTATTTCATTAATATCTCATTAATTGTCTAAGCATACACTACATATTTCTCTTTTCTCATGTCTTTTAGCATACCCACTGTCTTAGTATTTAAAAAAAAAAAATTTAGTAAGGACTAATAGTAATAACTAATCAAATAAGGCACTAGAGAGATAGATATACACAAAAATATTGTGAATTGTTAAATAAAACACATTATTTCACCATATATTACCAAAATAAAAGACTTAAGACTAGCAAAACATTTGAAAGAGAGAGAAAGAGGAATCTGAAGGGTTACTACCTCCGTTATATTCTCTTACCACCATCAAGATGCCAAAACCCCTATAGGTAATTTTTTTTCCCTTTTTAAAATTAGAGGCTTACATATGATTTAGGTTTAGGTAATTTGGTTAGATAGTTTTTTTTTTGAGTATATAAGTAGAGAATATTTGGTGCGCAATGTAAAGCCATATTCTACCATGGTTTAATTTTAAATAATTTATAAGACACATACATACACACTTGTCCACACCATGTCTTAATTTCGCACTATCGTTGAGTGAAAGACAGTCAGAGAGCTCAGCATACTTTCATTTTATGGTATAAAATATGTGAACACAATACAAATTAGTTGATTTTCATGGTCCCATAGCTTTTTTGCATTAATTTTTGGTTTCATGATTTAAAAAAAAAAAAAAATCGTATTTTAAGAAGGCTACAAATATGCAATGAAGTCACTAAACTAATTTTTAATATCTCAAAATGCATATGTTTTCCTACTCTAATTCAGTTTATTTTTTCTTTATAATATATGTACAATATGATACAAAACCTTCTTACACAAAATATTACAAAATTATCTGTGCATTGCACAGACAACTTACTAGTTGATTTTAATTGAGAAGCCTAAGATATAACACCTAGTAAACCATATCTAAGTTTTTCTTAGCATTTGATTTGTTTGTTATTTAAGTTCGGTAGGATGTGGCAAGGGAGAAGGCAGATTGGTAACTATTTATATTTTGCTAAAATGCATATTTGGTCATCAATATTTTACCATTGTTTCAAAATTATCTTTTTACTTTAAAACAATCATTGTCCCAGTTTTTTTTTTTTTTTTTTTTTTTTGTTGAAATATTCAGTATTTTTGGCCTTTGCAAAGACTTAATTAATTTCCTGTAGTGCAAGCATATCTCAAAAATCAAATTACAAAGGGAAAAAGAAATTGCTGAGAATGGAGACAAAAAATTGAAACAAACCTCTCCCATGCATGCCACGGCGCCGATAACATAAACTTATTCCTAGAGAGAAAATAATTAGTTGATTTTCATATGCAAATGCTCCTCCTGAGTCCTGACATGAATTGCAAGGTCAAAGAAAAGCATACTCTAATAGGTTTTTGAAACAGATGCATGTCTGATGTCCATTTAACATTTTGAATCAACAATGTCAAAATGCCGCTAAGAGAGAGGAGCCACAACATCAGGAACCGCCAGTGAAATTACAAACGAAGGAGATAATAGGCCAAAATAGACCAGGATAGCTAGGAACCCTTAAACATTAACTAAACTCCAATTACACATGATCTGTTTGTAAATTTTCATTATTGAATACATAGCTCGTAAAAATGGTGCTGAGAGAGAAAGGGATAAAACAAAGCTTATAGATGGTACAATTAAACAAGTGCAGCAACCCGCAATCATGACACCAAATTAAAGATATCTATTAGTCCAGAGACGCTAGATAGAAGTGCAACTACGAAGCTCATGCAAAATGAAATTTTCCATTCAGTTAGTTTAAGTGTATCCAGCATCATATGCTATATGATATGCCATTTAAAAAATGAGCAATGATAGTTACACACGGTATGTATTCGAGTTTTCAAGTTGCACCAGACCTAGTTCTTACCCTTAATTTTATGAGTATCCAATTTTTTTTAGAATCAACAAACATCCAATTATTTTTAATAATTGTTACGTACAACTTACCACTAATAAAATTGTGATTTTACCTAAATGAATATAAATAACTTTCCACTTTTTATGTAAAAATTAACTATAAAAAATAATTTTATTTATAGATTTAAACTGTCAAAAGCATAGCTTATTTATATGTATATATAAATATACACACTTAATTTTTTTTTTTTAATTGTATAAAACTATAATCCTTAATTAAGATTCTTTTTTTTTTTTTTTTTTTATTGTATAAAACTATAAATCCTTAATTAAGATTCTTATTTTTGGGGAGGGGGGTAGCCTAGCCCTAACGGACAACGACCTTCTGAGAAACTGAGACCATTATACAAGTTAGCTTCTCCAGCCTCTAATTATCCGATCTACCATTATTGGGTTCGCCCAGTTTTTTTGTAACGCTTTAACCTGATACTCTTATGGCTTTGTTATGTTATATATAAAAATTAATTAAATATTGACCATTAATTGAATTATTTGGACTCAACTGTGAAAGTATGTATTTATACAATAAGATAGCAACAATTAGTATCACAATACTAAAATCCAAAAGACTGTTATTATTTTGTCACTTTTTTTATATCTAAAAGGTTATTTTTTAAAAATTAAAAAAAAAAAATCAATTTAGTTACTAAACATATATATAGTTTTAAAGAACATTATAATTTTTTTTTTTTTAATTTTGATAATAAAGCTTATTATAATTATAGTTTATGAAATGCTCGATCCACATCTCACAATTTTTTTTTTTTTTTTTCTTTTTTCCTTTTTTTAGGCTAATGTTTTATCAATATCAAATGCACAATTTGTTGAAAGGGGATATGTTAAGAGAAACTACTAGTGCACACACTGTTCTACAAATTCTGACTCAAACTCTTAAAATGCATTGAAATTGTGACTCGAAGTCATGATTTCAATATATTAAAGCTTTACCTTGATAACCTATACAAAGAAAGTGTCACCCTTGGCTTCAAAAGTACTTCCTCATCAATCTTGCCATGCACATTGCCAATTTTGTTCCATAGAGCCAGTCCTTCATGTTATTCAATAACAAAAAATAGGCAGCGATCTCTGCAAGAGCTCTTTAACTGTAAAGGTCTGCAAATTCTGCAAAAGCATACAACAAATCCAACTCTAGCTCCAATATGAAACCATTTATCAAATTCATCTTCATCCTCTTCATTATCTTCATTGCGAGTTGGTTGATCACTTTGGTTTGGTGTTTCTTCACCTGGGCAGTTCTGTGGAAGTGGAGGCCCACAAAGTACCCAGTTTCCAATAAAATCATTTGCATCAAAGCTTTATAGTCATGCTTTATGGAATTTATTTCTATTCTTGCTATTACTCGGAAGTCATTTGGTTTAATTCACACATAGACACAAAGGAGATTTATTTCCTAACAAATGGTATCGGAGCGAGTTCGGTTGCCTGTGTTGGATTGAATATCGAGAATCCAAATTACAAGTAGTAAAACATATAGAAGATCCAAATTTCAAGAAGTAAAACGTGTAGTAACTCTCTCATAACTCTTTGGAAAGAGCATCTCTAGTATTCATAGTCATGCCAGGGGATTTATTTTCAAAGAGTAATGCTTGGAGTACTACACATTTTACTAAAAGTCTTACAAAGTGATGTGACATTGACACATAGCTATGAAAAAAGAATAACACATAAGATTTTAACTCATGAATTTATTAGGATTTTAACAGGGTTAGAACATCAATGATTGATACAGTTTTAATGTTTTACCTTAGATTAACCTTTAAAATTCATTTCATCAATCTTTAATCTTCATTTCAAAATTATCCTTATACTAAATCTCAAACATTAGTCATCTATATAATAATATCGAAAATATGAAACGTAATATTTATTGTTGCTATACTTTTATTGAGCCATCTCAACATAGCATTTAGGTCTACTTTGGTCCATTTGGGTCTACTTGGTTCATTTTGGTAAATTAGTCCATTCGGTCCACTTCGCTTCATTTCATATCATTTAGTCCATTTTAGTCCATTTCGGTCCATTTGGTCCACCTTGGACCATTTGGTGATGCTTTTGGAGGAGAAATTTGTGTAGAAAGAGTAGTTACTTCATTGACAATTATGCCACCTTCTAAGTGTAATTTTGATAGGTTCTTGATAAAATTATATTTTTCTTTTGTTATTAAAGTCTTTTATTTTTTTTTTTTTAATAAGTAATGAATTTACTTATATTTGCCTTCACTTTAGATCATTCAAGATGTAGTGGGGATGAATTGTGTGTAAGGAGTATTGAAAACAAATTCCAACCATGCATGACATTATTTACAAAATAGTTCGGCTTATATTATAATTAAATGTAAAATATATTATGTTTCCTTGGGAAAAAAAAAAAACATACACAATTTAAATCACTTTCAAATAACAAATATAAATAGCTTAATTTAAAAAATATAATCAACTATACTTTATTAGAAAATAATCACATCATTTTAAGAAGAGTTTGAAACTAACATTTATAAGTTTCATCTACTATTTTCATTTTTCACTAAAAAAAAAAATTGTTAAATTTTTTCATGCATCACGTGGATTTAAAATAGTTGATCAGTAAAAAATTAAAACTATATGATTAAATTGCATATTTGTTCATCAATCTTAACCTATGTTTCATAATTATCCTTATACTTTAAAATGTTTCAAAATAGTCCTTGCAATTTTTTTATTTTATTTTTTGGTCTATTGCAGTGGTTTTCGACACTGCGCAAGACCTAATTTCTTGTAGTGCAAGTGTATCTCATCAAAATAAGGAGTGACAAAGAAGTTGCTGAGAAAGAAGGTGATAAAAAAAAGGGTAAAAACGCCTCTCCAATGCCATGCAAACGTTATGAATTTATTCTTAGAGAATGGAAGAGTCATTTCACGTGCAACTGCTGCTCCTAACATGAATTGCGTCAAAGAAAAGTATACCTCTAAGAGATTTTTGAAACAGACATACATTTCCAATCAACATTTTGATTCAACAATGTCAAGATGCAGCCAAGATATAGAGGAGCTACACTGTCAGTAACCACCAGTACTGGAATCACAAACTAAGACTGGATATATAGGAACGCTCAAACATTAACTAAACTCCAATTACACATGACTTGTTTGTCATTTTGCATTATTGAATACCATAGCGGGTAAAAATATGGTGCTGTGAGAGAAAGCATTATGTACATATACACTAGTTATGAGTCCATAAAAACCATAGACATCTTACTTTGATAACCTCTTGCCACAAACAAAGTGGTCACCTCTGGTTCTAAAACTTCCACCAAAATCTTTTCATGCACATTGCCAATTTTGTTGCATAAAGCCAGTCCTTCATGTTGTCCAGAAACAAGAAATAAGCATTCCTCCAAGAACTCTTTAAGAGCAAAGGTCCACAAATTCCCCAAAATCCTATAAAAAATCCAAATCCTGCTGCAGCAAAAAACCGTTTCTCAAATTCATCTCCATCCTTTTCATTATCTTCATTGCCATCATGATCAGTTGGTTGATCACTTTGGTCTGGTGTTTCTTCACCTGGGCACTTATTTGGAATTGGAGGCCCACAAAGTGCCCAGTTTCCAGTAAAATCAACTGCATCAAAGCTTTGTAGTTGAGTGCCTGAAGGAATTTTTCCAGACAAATTGTTGTAAGACAAGTCCAAGTCGCTTAGAAAATGTAACTCTGACATGCTAGATGGGATTTCATTTGAAAATTGATTCCTTGACATATCAAGTGATTGCAACTGCTTCAACTGTCCGATCATTTGTGGGATTTCTCCAATTAACTTGTTTCTTGATATATTCAGAACAACCAACTCTAAGAGGCTCGAGATTTCACTTGGAACTTTCCCTGTCAATTTGTTGCTTGCAAGGTTAATGATCTTTAATAGTCCAAGATATTTTCCGTACTCCCAACTCCCTTCCTTTCATTATAACCGTTGCATCATTAATGAATTCTTCTGTATCATCATAAGCATAAACATATGAATCAGTGTAATTACTACCAATGATTCCGCTGAACAAATCTCCTTTCTGAGCCACGGCAGTGAAATTGTGGAAGCATTGTGGTATAGTTCCAGATATGTTATTTACAGAAAGATCCAAGATTCGTAAATATTTCAACCAACATAGATTCAATGGTATGCTTCCACCAAACTTATTGGAACGTAGGATAAGAATATTCAACAGTGGCAAGCCCTCCCCAGACAAACTATTGATAAACTCAACAAGTTGTCCACCAAGCTTATTATCGGAGAGGGACAATGAACTTAGAGTACATATATTTCCTAGAGACTTTGGTACGTTACCTTCAAGTTGGTTTACGTCTAGACTGAGACTTTCAAGAGAATTCATTTTGCCAAAGGCATCTGGAATTGAACCTTGTAAATGATTCGAGGAGAGGTCAATAGACTCCAAGTGGGAAAGGTTTCCAAGTTCGTAAGGAATAGTCCCACCAAACTCAGCCTCTAAGAGATTGAGGTTCTTGAAGTTATTTAAAGAACCAATAAACTCTGGGATTTGGCTCATATTGAAATCATTGTAACTGAGGTCCAAAGAAATCAAATGATGCAATTCAAGCAGTGAAGAACTAATGTTACGTTGCAAAGGTTGTGTTTTTTCTGAATCACCCTGAAGATCAAGCTCGAGTACATGGCCTGTTTGCTTGCTGCAATGAACTCCTTTCCGGTTGCAGCAATTCTTGTTTTCATCTTTGCTTCCCCATGAAGAGAGCCTACCATAGTCATCAACAAGGCCTTTTGCAACTCAAGGAGTGCCTGTCTCTCACTCTCTATGCACCTAACGTTAGCATCTTCAACCCCTGAAATAAATCCAAGGGCTGGATTGAATTGCAGTAAAAGCATTAAAAATGCATGGAGAAGTTTAAGGGATCTTCTCTCCATAATTGTTGACATGGGCTAGGAAAATAAAATTTGAAAATGCAGCAAGTTTTGGTTTTTTTTTTCCTGGCTCTCAAATGCTAGCTAAGCATCAATTACTAATAATGCACTGCACCGTAGGGTCCAGCCCACTTGGGCGGAAGTTGGCTTTCATTTATTGAGAGTTGATGTTATGGATGTCTCACATGCTGAAAGAAAAAAAAGAAAGAAAAGCTGAAGTACGAGCCCATTTGGCCATTGTGTAAAGTCACATAGAGTGAGAACGAAAGGACAGTGCAGACGTTGAAGAACTGTGTGAAAGAGAGCCAGCAGAAGAGAAAAACACAACTGCAAGATAAAATTGTGAGAGATATACAATGAGGGACAGAGTAACGAGTGAAAAAGAAAAAGAGGGGGTTTTTTTTTTTTTTTTTTTCAAGTTGTATTTCTAATTTATTTTGAACTCAAAATTTGACACAAATTTGTGTTGTAATTTCTATTTTATATGATGAAGTTGTTAAGACATATGTAGTTCAAGTGATTTCAAACATATATCATTATTTTGTGTAATTGGCTTATCCTTTGACAAAACATACTTTACTTGTAATTGAGTAGATTTAGGATGTGTTTAACGCTTCAAGAAACTGTGTTTCAAGATCAAGTGTTGAAGTCATCAAGTCTATCCAAGAAACAAGCTGAAAAGTGCAAGTTACTAAAACTCGACACCTAGTCTCAACACATGCATCTATTGAGTTTTAGAAGCTGTTTCAGTCCCGTGACTCGACAACTTCTCAACAGATCCTCGACACCTCTATCTGTCGAGATTTAAGGAAAACAAATTCCAAATTCTGTTTTGATTCCAATCCATGAATGTGTCTTTGGAACTTCTTTTCTCCTAACCCTAAACATATAAAAGGATTATTTTAAGGGCCGTCAAAGTGATGCAAGTTGCACAAGTTGCACAAGTATTGAGAAATTCTTGTTCATGCAATTTATGATCTAAGAAAAAGTTCATGTCCTAGTTTATCTCTTGTGAAGAAGTTGCTGTGTAATGTACACCGTAGGGTTTTGTAACCAAGCATCTTCTTGAACTTCATTATGTGGATGATTTGAAGAACTTTGCAGCCAACAACTCTCTCTCTAGTTGGTGAATTGAAGTCGCGTACTGGGATTTGCGCAATTGGTTAGTCATGTACTTAACGCTTCTAGGATGTGTTTAATGCTTCAAGAAACTGTGTTTCAAGATCAAATATTGAAGTCATCAAGTCTGTCTGAGAAACAAGCTGGAAAGTGCAAATTACTAAAACTCGACACCTAGTCTTGACACATGCATCTATCGAGTTTTAGAAGCTGTTTCAGTCCCAAGACTCGACAGTTTCTAGATAGATTCTCGACACTTCTATCTGTCGAGATTTAAGGAAAACAAATTTCAAATTTTGTTTTGATTCCAATCCGTGAATGTGTCTTTGGAACTTCTTTTCTCCTAACCCTAGACATATAAAAGGATTATTTTAAGGGCCGTCAAAGTGACGCAAGTTGCACAAGTATTGACAAATTCTTGTTCATGCAATCTGTGACCTAAGACAAAATTCATGCCCTAGTTCATCTCTTGCGAAGAAGTTGCTGTGTAATGTGCACCGTAGGGTTTTATAACCAAGCATCTTCTTGAGTTTTATCGTGTGGATGATTTGAAGAATTTTGCAGCCAACAACTCTCTCTATAGTTGGTAAATTGAAGTCGCGTATTGGGATCCGCACAATTGGTTAGTCATGTACTTGGAAGCCGTGCATCAACAGGAGAAACTGTAACTACAGAACAAGTCCAATTGGGTATTGGGATAAGGGTTCAATTGTAGATTGGTAAGGTACTTGAAATTCCTTACTTGCAACCGCTTTTTGTAATAATAGTGGAGTTTCGGGAGTGGTGACCTTAAATCACCCGGTGAGGTTTTTGCCGTCAAGTTTTCCTCATTTGTAAACAAATCACCGTGTTATTTATTTTCCGCTGCATACTTTAGTTATTGGTGATTTGTTCGTGCTGCTACGTGAATTTGCATGTTAATTTGATTAATTAACAATTAGGCTAATTAATCAACTTACTTAATCACAAGAGGTCAACGTATTTGTGGCCTATCAGAAGTTATTCGGAATTTGTCACTTGATTTTTTTTTTTTTTTTTTTTGAGAGAGTTTTTCAACAAAAAGTTGGAGTTTTTGTGTAGTTGTGGTTTTCCTATACTTGCTGAAATTTAATTTCATTTATGTAGGATTTTTTACATCAAGCAAAAGAAATAACTAAAAAGCGTCCTAATTAAAAAAAAAATGTTTTAATTGTTTTAGTACTTTTTGTTTTTTGAAATGTGAAGGCGTGGCCCTTCAATATAGTGGTGGAGCCTACTTGTAATTACCAACTAAGGAGATGTAATTTTCAAATGGGTAAAATACCGTTAATTAACACCCAAGAAATTTGGGTTAATATATTATCAATTGTATTTAGTACTTTTTAAAACTGATCAAATTGGTCCCTAATCATTGTGAGAGAGTGGAGAAAAGTGAGTAACGATTTAGCGATCAAGTTGGTCAATTTTAAAAAGTTTTGGACCTAGCTAGTATTAACCCAAACTTTAAGGATATTAACTATATTTTATCCTATTTTAAAAAATTGAGAGATATTTTTTGAATTAGTTGGTAACTGTGCAATGCATAGAATAGTTTAATATATTATGCTTTTATCTAAAAAAAAATATTATGCTTTTTTGTAAGTTATTTTTTATTTAAATATGAAATTTAATATTTATGGTAATTATTGATAGACATTTATTATATTTTTGTTTGTATACGAAACTATATATTCTAGCATTAAACATCTAATATGATTTTTTATATAGAACTAAATATTTACTATTTAAAAAATGAAGTGTCAAGATTCTAATGGAGGGTTTAAATATACAATAAAAGTTAAATTCAATTAAAAAAAATATATTACAATAATGATGTGTAAATTTGTGATATCTTAAATGCTCATGTGGCACAATATGGTAAACTAAAAATAACTACTTCAAAATTATATATATTCCACACTAAATAAAAAACTCTGGTATAATAAATTATGAGAGATTTTTTTTTTTGTTTTTATTTTTGAATATATTTTTTTTAATTGGGTTCCTTGGAACTTTGAAAACGTATTGGTCTGTATTTTTTTTTTCTATTTTTAGAAAAGTATGGGACCTATGGGTAATTTTTAGAAAATCTATATCGTTACAAGTATCATTCATCTAAGAAGCTGATTGTCACGGTAATGAATAAATGGATCAAACTTCAACATAAATCCGTGTCAAAGTTAGCTTTGAAATTCTTCCAATAAATCGTACCATGTAATAGAAACGATTAATAATAAAATCCAACTAATTGTGATAAAATTTCAAATTTGCAGCCCAACCGCGCGAGAATAAAATCTTCCACTGTTTTAATTCTATTCATGTATATAGTTGATACAATACTGGCTTTGAAAAATCTTGATTCAGAAAACTTCTAAATAGTTAGCTTTGAAAAATCTTCTAAATATTGGCTTTGAATTTAATTTTTATAATTGATTCAGAAAACCGAGTAAATAGTTTCTGCATATGTGTACATGGCCCAATAGTCAATGTGAATATTAAGGCATCCGTGAGAAACTGTTATTTTGAAGCAAACATTATTTGTCACGAAAGTGGGTTCTAATTAGCTCAATTAGTAAAGTTTTTTATGGTTAAATAAGAAATCTGAGGTTCATTCCCCGCCTACATCAAAAACTGATTGGTGTCTTGGTCTGATGATAGTCATCAGGAGCGAACGTCATAGGTAGAAACCCTTTAAAATATATATATATATATATATATATTTCGTCACGAAAGTCCTAGCTTATGTATATCAAGTGAGGCTATTCTCTACAAATTTTGATATTTTCCATCCGAGCTCACTTTTCCATTTGGGAGAAATCAAAATTCACTTGAGAGTGATACAAATTTTGAAATTTTCTTTCACAAGTCAAATCTTAAATTTTTCCAAGCTTACAAAGAAATTTTTTTGGACTTATGACTTTGGGTACATGATTTCTTGTACTAGAGTAAGATACACTACGTTTAGATTTTGATTTAAGACAAACTGGACAAGCGTGTTTAGTAGCACCACAATGTTGACAAATTGGAACAAACTTTGGATCATTAATTGTGACAATTTGGTGTTGGTTCTTACCTAAGAAAATGAAAATTTTGGTCTAATGCGACCAACAACATAATTGTGACAAGTAGCTAGCATAGATATATCTTGAAGCCAAGGAAAGGGCCTGGACATGGGTTTCAGCTTAGGAGCTTCTACCATAGGTTTCTTACCTAGTTACCTTTGTCTAGCCAAGCCACTAGCTTTTCCCAACCAATCAAACCCAATCCAACCCTCTCTCTCTCTCTCTCTCTCTCTCTCTCTCTCTCTCTCTCTCTCTCTCTCTCTCTCTATATATATATTAGTTTATTTATTTTATTATCCTTATTTTAATTTTTTTTTTAGTTTGATTAACTTTTGTATCTTGAGAATTAATTTTGATGAATTTGTAATATAATTTAAGCATATTATGTGAATTATAATAATTTGTTGAAAAAAAAGGTGCTTGAATAGTTTATGAAAGTTCAAATTCTACAAGACATGAAACATATAAACGCAATTAAATTAATCCAACCCAACTAGACAATTGTGGGTTGGGTCAGGTTAAGTTCTACACATGTGATGGATTAGGTTGAGTTGAGATTTTTTTTCCATTTGAAAAGGTTGGGTTGGGTTCAAATCCCACCTCTGGCCCTAACCGGCATCAACCTACTGTATAAATCCCGCCTCTGGCCCTAACCGACATCGACCTTCTGAGACCTTTATACAATTTAGCTTCTCCAGCTTCTAATTTTCCAATCCACCATTATTGGGTTCACCCATACTTTTGTAATACATTAACCTAATAATCTTATGACCTTTTTTATGTTTGCATTATGTACCCCCCCCCCCCCCCCAAAAAAAAATTCTTAGATCGTCAATAACTCGCACTACAATTTCGAAATTTATGATTTATTTGAAACTTGGGTGAAATTATTGTGTTTTAATTACGTAAATTTATCCGATAAAAATTCTAAATTAATTATTGACCATTAATTGAATTATTTGAACTCAACTGTGAAGATATATATATATATATATATATATATATATTTATAAAATAATATAACAACAATTAGTATCTCAAAAAAATTAGTATCACAATTCTAAAATGCAAGACTCTTATTATTTTGTCACTTTTCATGTCTAAAAGGTTCTTTAAAAAAAAAAAAAAAAAAATCAATTTAGTTACTAAACACGTGTATAGTTTTAAAGCACACTATACTAATTTTTGCCAAAATGCAAAACTCACCATCTAAATTTCACTACTTTTCATTTCAGTTTTCTAAATTTTCATTCATTCATTTCACTCCTCAAAATTTCAAAACTCCTCAATTTAGTTCTCCATTGAGCTACTATCCACTGCTATTGTTAAGACCACCAAAACAACGACGCTTTGGCATTATTTTATTATTAATTATAGAAAAACCCAGAAATTAAAAAGAAAACCTAAATGATGTCTTCCATAACCAAATCTAAAGAGAGAAAAAAAAAACCCCACCCACAAAAGCAAGTCCCTGACCCAATGGTTTGAGAGAGAGAATAAAAGAGGTTGAACTTACATAATAGTGTTTTCAGTGGCAGAGAGAGAGAGAGACATAGAAGATCAAGATCGGTGGCTTCATGAGGTATTCTCGGGGGCTCCTGCGAGTACTTGGAAGCTCCAGGCAATAGTCAGTTGGGTAAGTTCTCCCTCTCTATCTCTCAATCTCTCAATTTCTCTCAAACTATTGGGTTAAGGATTTGTTTTTGTGGTTGGAGGTTTGTTTTATTATTTAGATTCTGTTAGGAATGACATTCTTTAGGTTTTTTTTTTTTTTTTTTTTTTAATTTCTAATTTTTTTAATTAAAAAATATTAAATTAAAAATTAAAAGATAGAAATGAAAGTAGTGAAACTTAGATGATGAGTTTTGCCTTTTGACCAAATTATTTTATTTGAATAATAAGGAATATGACAATTATAGTTTACGAAATACAGAATTTTCCTTTAAACCTTTTTTTCTCTTTTAGGCTAAAGCTCTGTCAATATCAAATGCACACTTTATTGAAAGGGGATATATAAAGAGAAAATGCCAATGCACACTATTCTACAAATTCTTATACATACTCTTAAAATGCATTGAAATCAAGTCATGATTTCCAATATATAAAATCTTTACCTTGTTAACCTATATTGTGAAAGTGTCACCCATGGCTTGGAAACTTCCTCCACAATCTTGCCATGTACATCACCAATTTTGTTGAATAGAGCCAGTCCTTCATGTTGTCCAATAACAAGAAATACGCATCTCTCCAGGAACTCTTTAACAACAAAGGTGTGCAAATTCCCCCAAAGCTTGCAACAAATCCAACTCCTGCTCCGACATAAAACCATTTCTCAAATTTATCTCCATCATCTTCATTATTCTCATTGCCATCATGATCAGTTGGTTGATCACTTTGGTGTGGTGTTTCTTCACCTAAGCACTTTTGTGGAAGTGGAAGCCCACAAAGTGCCCGGTTTCCAATAAAATCATTTGCATCAAAACTTTGTAGTTGAGTGCCCAAAGGAATTCTCCCGGACAAATTGTTGAAAGACAAATTGAGGTTACTCAAAAAGTGTAACTTTGACATGCTAGATGGGATTTCACCTGAAAACCGATTTCTAGACATATCAAGTGATTGCAACTGCTTCAATTGACCAATCATTTGCGGGATTTCTCCAATTAAGTTGTTTTTTGATATGTTCAATACAATTAACTCCAAAAGACTCGAGATTTCACTTGGAAGTTTCCCTGTCAAATTGTTGTGTGCAAGGTTAATGATCTTTAAGAGTCCAAGATATTTTCCATACTCCAACTCCCTTCCTTTCATTACAATTGTTGCATGATCAACATATTCTTCTACATCTTCATAATCATAAGCATATGAATCAGTGTAATTACTACCAATTATGCCACTAAAAAAATCTCCCTTTTGAGCCATGGCAGTGAAATTTTTGAAGCATTGTGGTATATTCCCAGATATATCATTTAGAGAGAGGTCCAATATTCGTAAATATTTCAACCAACATAGCTCGAATGGTATGCTTCCACTGAGCTTATTGGAACTTAATATAAGAATATTTAACACTGGCATACCCTCCCCAATCCAAGCTGGTACTTGTCCAGAGAATCCATTGTTTCCCAAGTCTACAAATTTCAATAAGCTACAATTTTTGATAGACAAAGGTAAATCTCCAGAGAAGCTATTTTTGCGCAAACTCAGCGTTCGGAGCTGAAACAATGAACCCAAAGAAGTTGGAATTTTCCCAGAGAAATTGTTGCCAGACAAATTCAGAATGACTAGCTCACGCCAATGCATAAAACAATCGGGAATTTCTCCTGACAAAAGGTTGCTGGAGAGGTCTAGGAAATTCAAAACCCCACCCGTAATTTTACAAACAGAAGAAATGGTCCCCGAGAAAAGATTTGCGGTTATGCTCAACACCGTCATTTTAGGTGGGAAAACAAAAGGTGACAATTGACCCTCCAATTGGTTAAAACCCACATCTAAATACTGTAAAGTTGGAGGCAGCTCCGCAAACCACTTAGGAATCTTATCCGAAATTCCAGTATCGTAGATATCTAGGATAGAAATGTTCCACTGAGTTTGGAGCCAGCTTGGAAATCTAGGTCCCAGCTTGCAGGATGACAAGTATATGACTCGCAATTGAAAAGGTGGAACCCAATCCTTGTTCAATTGTAAAGCCAAGGAATTAAGTGACAATTCTAAAAACCACAAGTTGGACAGGTTTGACAGATGGACTTCAGTGACCACACCATGCATAGAATTGTTAGAAACATCAAAGACCTCTAGCTGATGAAGGTTTCCAATTCCTTCGGGTACGGTGCCAGTTATATTGTTGGTCCCAACATATATTTCTTTTAACGATGAAAATGTTGAAAAATCAGGCAACGATCCCGTGATTTGATTCAATGATAAATCCAACATTTCCAGTGAGTCTTTTGCACACCCAGACAAGATATTGAGATACTCGACGAGTTGTCCACTGAGCCTATTGTTTGATAGGGACAGAGAACTTAGAGTGCATATGTTTCCGAAAGATATTGGTATGCTACCTTCAAGTTGGTTTTCGTCGAAATTAAGACTTTCAAGAGAATTCATTTTGCCAAGGGCATCTGGAATTGAACCTTTTAACTGGTTGGAGGAGAGGTCAATTTCAACAAGGCTGGTATTAAAGTTGAGCAACCATCCGAATATGGAGGAGTTTTGATGATTATCAGAGAGAGCAACAGTAGTAAGAGATTTCGAATAGTTGAAATGGGTATGAGTTGAGGGAGCGATTGGAGGAAGATCACATGAACTCAAGCTCAAAGATGTTAAATAAGGAAGACGATTAACAACGTCTGCCCAATCATAAGCTTCACTGAGATTTATTGAATTTAGTACAAGCTTTTTCAAAGAAGACAAATGAGAGAGCCATTGAAGGTTTGCAACATTATTGAAGTTATTTGCACTGAGATCAATAGATTCCAAGTGCGTAAGGTTTCCAAGTTCATACGGAATAGTCCCACCAAACTCAGCCTCTAAGAGATAGAGGTGCTTTAAGTTATTGAAAGAACCAAGAAACTCTGGGATTTGGCTCATGTTGAAATCATTGTAACTGAGGTCCAAAGAGATCAAATGATGCAATTCAAGTAGTGAAGAACTAAGCTTACCTCTCAAAGGTTGTGTTTTCTCTGAATCACCCCGAAGTTCAAGCTCCAGTACGTGACCTGTGTGCTTGCTGCAAAGAACTCCTTTCCACCTGCAACAATCCTTCTTTCGATCTTGGCTCCCCCATGAAGAGAGTATATCATAGTCATCAACAAGGCCTTTTTTGAACTCAAGGAGGGCTTGTCTCTCCCTCTTTATGCACCTGACATTAGCATCTCCAACCCCTGAAATAAATCCAAGGGCTGGATTCAAGTGCAGTAAAAGCATTAAAAATGCATGGAGAAGTCTAAGGGATCTTCTCTCCGTAATCATTGACATGCCACTGAAAATAACCATTGAAATGAAGATCAAGATGCAACCAAGCTTACAAGCTGCAGTAGAAAAACATGCAATGCAGAGTCTGGGTTTTTTAGGTTCTCAGAATTCTAAGCATCAACTATATATTTATACTAGTCGTGGACTTGAGCGCGCTGCGTGTGATTTTTTTTTTTTTGAGGTGGTCTCATTATTATTATTATTTTGTAATTTGAACTAATTTAATGAAAATTAATGCATTTCATAATCATATTTATCACAAAATAATTTTTTATTATTGTAGAATTGTTTTATTTAGAATTTGAAACCATAATTCTACCATAGTTATTTGACTAATTTTTACATCTCTGAGTTAATTAAACACGTTTTGCATGCTACATGTAAACCTTCTTTTCCATAAGGGTTGAAATAATGTGGGCAATATTTTTTTCTATGGAACTTAAAAAAATTAAAATTCACCTTGTCTTAATGTTTTCTAAAAATTAAATTTGGCAATTCTCTTTCAATAATTGTGAAAATTCCAAGCAATAATTCAGAAGGAAATTCATGTTACATGTTCATGCTTTGCTTGTGTAATTGTAAGATTGATTTGGGTTGTAATTTATAAGTTAAATAGGGTGGTGTATATCCAAAAAGGCTTAACTCTGTTGTTTAGGATATTGAATATAGTGTTGTGTGTGATTTATACAGTAGCGACAATTGTAGTAATTAAAAATTGGTTTTTTCATTGTCTTTTAATTTAATAAAAACCTCCTTCTCAAAAAAAAAAAAAAAAAAAAAAAAAAAAAAAGTTAACAAAAACCTTACATATATATATATATATATATATATATATATATATATATTTAAAATCCTTTACATAGATTTCTAACGTAAATCTTTACATATACCTTAATAAGTAACTCTATACATATAATTTTCTTAGATAAATAAAAAAAAAAAAAAAAAAGTCATCAATTCTATAATAATAGTGGCTAATTAGTTTTTTCGTGATCTCATTTATAACGTTTTTTATTATTATCATATTTTACTGGCTGGTGATTTTCATAATAGAGGCATTAAATGAGAGTTAAATTTTTAGAAACTTTCATTAGATTTTAAAAGTTGTGGTGTATGAAGAATATAAGCATTTAAAGATTTTTTTTTATATTTTATTATTTATAAATAATGTTAAATGAAATGTCAAAAAAAAATTTTGAAAATTTTCATCTTTATTTCCTATATATTTCTATTATTACTGAAGAACGTCTTCCTTTTAGTTTTGATAATAAATATAATTTTCTAGATTAGAGTTTGATTAGTTTCAAGTTTAAATTTTGTATGATTGTATTTAATTGTTGATTATATGATTTAATTAATTGAATTTAATGATTTATTTATTTGCATTGTAAAGTTTTTAATAACATTCACAAGGTCATCTTTAATTAATTTTTTACTTCTTTAGCCATCAGCCTATTTTTTTTTTCCAATTAACGGTTACTAATTAATTTATTTAATTGACGTTTGATTTCTTTTACTAATCTCTCTCTTTCTCTTTGTTAACATCCTATTGTTTTCCCAAATTTAATGATAATTCTAATGTACTAAATATGCATATTGTAACGTTTAATTTTATTTTTATTTTATTCCATTTTGCTGCCATGAAGTTAGTATATCCATAACTATTAGTTTATTTTATGATATGTTTGGTTTGATATTATTATTATTATTATTATTATTATTATTATTATTATTATTATTATTATTATTATTATTATTATTATTATTATAAATTTAGTGTTTCTAAAATAGCATGTGTTTTGTATTCTCTTTTGCTATTGATGCATTGTAATGTTTTATGGGAATACTTTATTAGAAAATTTTTTATTCTATTTTTTTTAATTGAGTGTTTCTAAATTGATATTTGTTTTGTATTTCATTTTTCCATTGATGCATTGTAACATTTCATTGGAAGACTTTATAAGAACAATTTTTATTTATTAAATTTAAATAAAATATTATACATTTAATTTTAAAAAAATGAGACAAAATATAAATAATTATAGTATGGAGGATGTTGCTAAATTTAAATGTTGCATAAAATAAGATGAGATGGAAAATAGTAAAAATGAAATGTATAGCAATAAACACCACATTATTTTAGTTATGCTATGTAATCACACTACAAAAAACGTGGGCTATAGCCGCGTTTACAAAAACGCGGCTATAGCTAATCTATAGCTGCGTTTTTAAAAAACGTGGCTATAGACTTAATCTATAGCTGCGTTTTTAAAACACAGCTATGGTCCAATTGAATAATTTTTTTTTTAAAGGGCGACCTATAGCTGCGTTTTTTAAAATCGCGGCTAAATTCAACCTATAAAACGCAGCTAGAGGTTACCTATAGCTGCGTTTTTCACAAACGAAACTATAGGTCCTCTAGTAGAATAATTTTTTTTTTTTTAGAGGGGGGCCTATGGCTGCGTTTTTAGAAAATACAGCTAGATCCAACCTATAGCTGCGTTTTAAAACGCAGCTAGAGGTTACCTATAGCCGCATTTTTGAAAAACGCAGTTGTAGGTCTTCTAGCAGAATAAATTTTTTATTTAAAGGGGGGCCTAAAAACACAGCTATAGGTCCTCTAGCAAAAAAAAAAAAATTTTTTAAGGGGGGGCCTATTGCTGTGTTTTTAGAAAATGCGGCTAGATCTAACCTATAGCTGCATTTTCAAACGCAGCTATAGGTCCTTTAGGAGAATAAATTTTTTTAAAGGGGGCCTATAGCTGTGTTTTTTAAAAATGCAACTATAGGTCCTCCAGCGGAATAAATTTTTTTTAAAGGGGGGCCTATAGCCGCATTTTTTAAAAATGCAGCTATAGGTCCTCCAGCAGAAGCAAAAAAAGTGTTTGCTTCTTTTCCCACGTGCCCCCCCTTTCCCACCTACATCCTCACTTTCCCACCTACCCGGCTTTTATCTTTTCTCCTTCTTTGTTTTTCTTTCTTCCTTCACACACTCTAGAGCTTCTTTCAGTGCTTCCTTCTTCTTCTTCTTCTTCTTCTTCTTCTTCTTTTTCTCCAACGTAATGCTTTTCTTTTCTTTGTTTCTTTGGAGCTGCTGCTGCTGCTTCTACTTTTTTCTTTTTTCTTTTTTCTTTCCTTCTTTTTTTCTTCTTTTTTTGCTCATTCTTCTGCAAGTCACGCCACCAAGTTCTTTTTTTTTTTTTTCCCCTTTTTCTTTCCTCCTTCTTCACTCTAGCACAGCTCTTTTCTTTTCTTTTTTCTTTGTTCCTTTGCAGCTACTTGTTTCTTTCCCACAATTCTAGCAATATTTGTGTTTATCTTGATTTTGATTTGAGTTTTGATTTTGAATTTTTTGGATCTGTGCTTGAATTTGTGCTATTGTGTTGCTAATATTGTGCTTATGTTTAAATGGGTTTGTATTCTTGAGCTTGTTCTTTTGTGTTTCTGAGCAATATTGTTGAATGTGAGGATATTCATGGGATTGTGTTTTTATATTTTGAAGCACGTTGTGTTTGAATTGTCAGGATGTTGTGCTTGATTTTGAATTTTCTAGGCGTGTTTGTATTGTGAGTATGTTGTGTTTTATTTTGAATTTTCTAGGTTTGTGTTTGATTTTAAATTTTTTGGGTTTGTGTTTAATTTTGAATTTTCTGGGGGTGTGTTTGTATTATGAGTATGTTTTGTTTTATTTTGAATTTTTTAGGTTTGTGTTTAATTTTAAATTTTTGGGTTTGTGCTTACTATTGAATTTTTTTTGGTTTGAATTTTGAATTTTTTGGGGGAAAAAAACGCAAACCCAGAAATTTTTTTTTTTTTTTTTTTTGTTTTAAAAAACAATAGCTGCGTTTTAAAAACGCAGCTATAGGAGGCTTTAGCTGCGTTTTTAAAACGCAGCCAAAACTGTACCTATAGCTGCGTTTCAAACGCAGCCCAAAGGGGGTCTATAGCTGCGTTTTTTACAAAATGCAGCTATAGGTCTCAGCCTTTAGGGGGGCTAAAAGAAGCAGCTATAGGGGCTAAGAAATGCAGCTATAGGTCCCCGCAAGGGGCTATTGTCGCGCAGCTTAAGACACGTTTACAAACGCAACCATAAAAACACAGCTATTGTCCTATACCTGCATTTGTAGGGTCTATAGCTGCGTTTTTGAAACGTGGCTAAAGCCCCCTTTTTTTGTAGTGTCAAATTATATTATATTTTTATACACTATCTTTATAATGCAATAATATAACATTTAACAACCAATGAGAATAAAAAAAATAACAACATATAACACAAAGCTAAATCATATCAAGTTGGATTACCAGTCAATTCCAATTTTAGCAAACTGATTGATTTCTAGTAGTCTAAAACTAATTTTTGCAATGCATTTGGTGAAGCTTTTAATACTACATTAGTATGTTTTGATAATCAACCTATTACACTAAAATAAAAAATATATTTACCAAAAGTTGAAGAAAAAATAAAATATACATATACATACATATACGTATATGTGTATATATATATATATATATAGAGAGAGAGAGAGAGAGAGAGAGAGAGAGAGAGAGAGAGAGAGAGAGAGGCTTTTGTGTGTGGAAAAATAGAAATTATGCATGGAATAAGAGTGGGAATGACAATTTTATAGTATGAGGATAAGAATAAAAAGAGTAAAAAATAAAGGAAGATAAAAAGATAGAATAATAGTAATATTGAGAGTAGTGGGGATATGAAAAGTTAAAATGGAATGAGAAAGGTTGAAGAAAGTTAAGATAGAGAGTAGTGGGGATATGGAAAGTTAAAATAGAATTGAAAATTTAATAATGAATAAGAATAGTTAAAAATAAGATAAATTAAATATGATATTTTGATTGTAATATAATAGATTTTTTAATTCAATTTAAATATTAAAAAATTGTATAACAAATTAGAAAAAAAGTTGATAATGACATGTCTGCTGATGTGACTCAACGTGAGCGTTGTAACATTAAATGTATTGTAATGTTTTATGGGAATACTTTATAAGAAAAAATTTATGCTATTTTTTTTTTTAATTGAGTGTTTCTAAATTGATATTTGTTTTGTATTTCATTTTTCCATTGATGCATTGCAACATTTCATGGGAAGACTTTATAAGAACAATTTTTATATATTGAATTTAAATAAAATATCATACGTTTAATTTCAAAAAAAGAGACAAAATGTAAATAATTATGATATGGAAGATGTTGATAAATTTAAATGTTGAATAAAATAATATGAGAAGAAAAATAGTAAAAATGAAATGTATAGCAATAAACACCATATTATTTTAGTTTTGCTATGTAATAAAATAATATTATATTTTTATATACTATCTTTATAATGCAATAATATAACATTTAACAACCAATGAGAAAAAAAAAAAAACATATAACACAAAACTAAATCATATCAAGCTGGATTACTAGTCAATTCTAATTTTAACAAACTGATTGACTTTTAGTAGTCTATAACTGATTTCTGCGATGCATTTGATAGAGTTTTCCTGCAAAATTGCATCAATATGTTTCGATAGTCAACCTGTTACACTAAAATAATATATATATATATATATATATATATATAAAGAGAGAGAGAGAGAGAGAGAGAGAGAGAGAGAGAGAGAGAGAGAGAGAGAGAGAGAGAGAGAGAGAGAGAGAGAGGCTTTTGTGTCTGAAAAAAATAGAAATTACGCATGGAATAAGAGAGGGAATGACAATTTTATAGTATGAGGTTAAGAATAAGAAGAGTTAAAAATAAAGGAAGACAAAAAGATAGAATAATAGTAATGTTGAGAGTAGTGGAGATATGTAAAGTTAAAATGGAATAAGAAAGGTTGAAGAAAGTTAAGATAGAGAGTAGTGGAGATATTAAAATGTAAAATAGAATTGAAAATTTAATAATGAATAAGAGTAGTTAAAAATGGGATAAATTAAATATGATATTTTGATTGTAATATAGTAGAGTTTTTAATTCAATTTAAATGTTAAAAAATTGTATAAAAATTAGAAAAAAAAAATTGATAATGACATGGCTGCTGACGTGGCTCAACGTGAGCGTAGCAACATTAAATGCTATACTTCAGCTTTTAGTAATATATAGATTGGTAACTGCAGTAAGTAAAAGAAATTTTTTTAAATATATCATTACCTCCAAACTGGTTTGAGGTAATTTCCACCAACTTATTATGTGACAATTAACAAATTTATTTAAATATAGTGTTTGTTTGGCAAAGAATATTTTTGCTATCTTATTTTACTATTTAGCTTATTTTTTCTATTATTCTTGAGACTCATTGCACTTTTGGTATTATTTATAGGTTCCATTGTACTATTTTAACTAACTTTTACATTTATCTAAAGTACTTTCAACAAAAAGTTTTAAATTTTAGCAAAAAAATTTATATAATTTTTTAAATAAATTTTGTAGACTTTTTAAATAATACACATGAAAAGTTTTATAAACCGTCATGGAGAATGGAGGATATAATTTCAAACTAATATAGAGCTTATCTTAATCTTTTTCATGTCTCTTTTTTTTTTTTTTTATTGAAGTACTTTTTAGTTCTTCATTTTTGTGAATGCTAAAAGGTTCGGCAAGCATTGATGCCATTAATTCAGTGGTGGAGCCTAGCTAGGTGCACTTACCAACTAAAGAAAGTTTTGATTAATATAAAAATAAAAAAAAGAGTGATTTTAAAAATTATTGTAAATACTTGCAAGCGGTAATTTTAAAAATTATTTAGTTTTATATAATAAATTGCATTATTTTATCCCTTAAAAATATGAATTTATTATGAGTAATGCTAAAGATACAATTTTTTTTACAAACTATTAATATAGTAAGTAATTATTAGTAAGTAAAAAAAATGGTGTTAGCGGTGAATATGAAAACCAATAAGAAACTAGCCAAAACAATAGTTTGTAAAAATATTGTAAAATAATTTATTTTTGTAACATTACTCATTTAATATATTCAGAAAATATGAAGATCAATTAAGTCATTATTTTTCAATCATTTACGACAGCTCTAGGAATTTTTTTTTTTTTAGAGGGGTCATTAAGAAATTTAAATTAAAAAATTTGTAATAAAAAGAGAACATGAATCCATGTTGGTCCACTTTGGAATATTTGGTCCATTTTGGTCTATTCTATCCACTTCTGTCTATTCCGTCCATTTCGGTCTATTCGTAATTTTCACTTCAGTCTATTTAGTCATTTTCAAGCCATTTCGGTCCATTTTGGACTAATTAAGCCTTAAATTGATTCTTTTCATAGATTGCCTTTTTAGTTTTAGACTCAAAAATTCAATTTATTCTTTTTAATTTTGTGTTGAAACCTATAAAATTTTATTTTATTTGGACAAAACTCTTTAGTTTTGACCTAAAAAATACAAATAAAATAAACATTAGAAATTATATATATGTGCCCTAAAAAAGCAATAAAATTGAAATATCTACAATAATACCTTAAAGTTAAAGTTAAATTCAATTAAAAAAAAATATATTACAATAATGATGTGTAAAATTGTGATATCTTAAATGCTCATGTGGCACAATATGGTAAACTAAAAATAACTACTTCAAAATTATATATATTCCTCATTAAATAAAAAACTCTGGTATAATAAATTATGAGAGATTTGTTTTTGTTTTTGTTTTTGAATAATTTTTCTTTTAATTGGGTTCCTTGGAATTTTGAAAACGTATTGGTCTGCATTTTTTTTTTCTTCTATTTTTAGAAAAGTATGGGGCCTATGGGTAATTTTTAGAAAATCTATATCATTACAAGTATCATTCATCTAAGAAGCTGATTGTCACGGTATTGAATAAATGAATCAAACTTCAAAATAAATCCGTGTCAAAGTTAGCTTTGAAATTCTTCCAATAAATCGTACCATATAATAGAAACGATTAATAATAAAATCCAACTAATTGTGATAAAATTTCAAATTTGCAGCCCCACCGAGAATAAAATCTTCCACTGTTTTAATTCTATTCATGTATATAGTTGATACAATACTGGCTTTGAAAAATCTTGATTCAAAAAACTTCTAAATAGTTAGCTTTGAAAAATCTTCCTTTGACTTTAATTTTTATAATTGATTCAGGAAACAGAGTAAATAGTTTCTGCATATGTGTACATGGTCCAATAGTCAAAGTGAATATTAAGGCATCCGTGAGAAACTGTTATTTTGAAGCAAACATTATTCGTCACGAAAGTAGGTTCCAATTAGTTCAACTAGTAAAGTTTTTTATGGGCTGATAATAGTCATCAGGAGCAGACGTCATAGGTAGAAACCCTTGATGAAAAAAAAATTATTCGTCACGAAAGTCCTAGCTTATGTATATTAGGTGAGGCTATTCTCTACAAATTTTGAAATTTTCCATCCGAGCTCACTTTCCCATTTGGGAGAAATCAAAATTCATTTGAGAGTGATACAAATTTTGAAATTTTCTTTCACAAGTCAAAATCTTAAATTTTTCCAAGCTTACAAAGCAATTTTTTTGGACTTATGACTTTGGGTACATGATTTCTTGTACTAGACTAAGATACACTACATTTAGATTTTGATTTAAGACCAACTGGACAAGTGTGTTGAGTAGCACCACAATGTTGACACATAGGAACAAACTTTGGATCATTAATTGTGACAATTTGGTCTTGGTTCTTACCTAAGAAAATGACAACTTGGTCTAATGCGACCAACAACAACATAATTGTGACAAGTAGCTAGCATAGATATATCTTGAAGCCAAGGAAAGGGCCTGGACATGGGTTTCAGCTTAGGAGCTTCTACCATAGGTCTCTTACCTAGTCACCTTTGTCTAGCCTAGCCACTAGCTTTGAATTCAAGAGCATGCACATTTTTGCCTAGGTTTATCATACTAGATTGACGTTCTATTTCAGGCTTGACACTAGACACTATTTCCAAATTGAGAGAGAGAGAGAGAGAGAGAGAGAGAGAGAGAGAGAGAGAGAGAGAGAGAGAGAGAGAGAGAGAGAGCTATTCACTAACTTAAAGTTTATAGATGTTTTGGATGCTATCGGGCCTTGATATGTGCTCTTCATCTCATCATTCATTGCTTAGAAACTTTAAGTCAATGTATAGCTCTCTCTCTCTCTCTCTCTCTCTCTCTCTCTTCCATTAATAATTACTCTTTCTTTTCTTAAATTTCTTTCATAATTTCTATTAAAAATAAATAATTCTTGATTTGTGATAAATGATTGTGTTAGGTTCTAAAAATTTAGGATTAAATGTTTAGAGTTCTAATTTGTTTATGTTGGCAAACTGAGAACAAAAACATATCTAGAATAAGTGTTAGACATTGCTCAACGTGTATCAAGAACATTCAAGCTACAGGAAAAAGAATTAAATTTTAGTGAAGCTCGATCAATCGAAGGACAGGCTCGACCGATCGAAAATAGCAGAAAAACAAATTTTGGTAGAATTTAAATTAGGCCCAAGCCTGTGAAAACATTTAAGGTTTTAATTCAACATTTCTAAGTATAAAAGGAAAACCCTAACTACGTTTTGAAGACTCTTGGAAGACTTGTAAGTTACTCCAGTGAAATTTAAGAGGTTTTGTGCCTTCTAACTCTACAAGTATCTCCCAGAACAAGATCTACAATCAAGTGCTGGTGGAATCTAGTTGTTGCAAGATCAAAAAGTGGTGATCCGAAACATTTGAGTGAGATTTCAAAGTCATTATCATGGGAGCTTGTGTGCTACAAATCTAAGAAAAAAGAGTATGTGGATTCGGAGCTTGCATGTGACTGTATCAGTAAATTACTACTGGAGGTAGCAATAGACTTATGGTTAAATCTTATTGTAAAAACTTCAATTCTTTGTTAGTGGATTTGTTTACCTTGAGAATAGCTAGGTCAAATCCTCTCCAGATTTTTACCTTGATACGGTTCGTTTCATTGGTTTTTCTAGATGATCATATCTATGTGTTATTTATTTCGATTTGCATTATAAGATCGTTCACTGTTTAACATAGATCTCATAATTAACCTAAGTAATTACTTGGCTAATATATCGATTAAACAATCTGCTTTAAGGAATATAAACAAACAAACAGATTGAACTAAAAGCAAAACAAAGATTCATTTTAGATTTTGAATTAAAGAAAAACCACATGGTTTTATGAGGCTTAAAAAAGTTATATAGGTGGAAGAATTACACTAAAAACATATTTAAGTTAAAGCACTAAAATTGAGAAATATTTCCCAAGTGGGTCTGTTTTTTATGCAAAGGTGGCCTCGGGATCATATGCATCGCAAAGTATTATGAAGGCCAAAAATCTTGTCAATCGGGCTTGCTTTGGAGAGTGGGAAATGGTATGTCAATCATTATCTACAAAGACCGGTGGCTGCTTGGGAGGGATTCAGCTTGTATAATCTCTCCAAAGATTGAGGAGGCCTCAAATTGGGTTGTTGCAGATTTGTTGAAGCTAGGGGGGTTGGCTGGGATGAACAGGTTATTGATGCGTTCTTCCTGCCGTTTGAAGCTCACAAAATCAAGGGTATCCTGCTGTGTGTCATTGACCAAGAGGACTGCATTACTTGGCTGTGATGCAGGTTGAGTTCCTACTAGGTAAAAACTAGTTATCAATTGCTGTGTGAGACTGAGTTGAATGCCGAGCCTTCTTGCTCCAGTTCTGACAAGGTAACAAGCTTCTAGAAGTGTATTTGGCCTTTGAAAGTCCCAAGCAAGGTCAGGGTGTTCCTTTGGTGTGCTTGTTCTGATGCCCTCCCAACTAAGGTAAACTTGAAAAAAAGGAAAGTGCTAGACAGTCCTATATGTGAGCTGTGTGGTTGCAGGAAGGAAGATACTTTCCACGCTATTTGGGACTGCGAGAATATTCGTGAGGTGTGGTTGTCGTCCTTTGCTATTGTGAGGTCAAAATCCCAGAGTATTGGGTCTTTGAGTGACCTGGTTGGTGTCATTACTACCGAAGGAAAAAACCTGGAGGTGTTTGCAATGACCGCTTGGCTTATCTGGTCTCAGAGGAACAAAATAAGAATGAATGAAGCTGCCTTGCCAAGCTCAAAGCTGGCCCAGACAACCTTGTCTCTGTTGGCGGAATTCCAGCAAGGAAAGCTACAGCAGCAGCCTAAAAAAGGGTCCGGACCAGTTCAGTGGCAGCCACCCCTTGTGGACACAGTGAAAGCCAATTTCTACGGGGTGATGTTTGGAGCTGGCCAGGAAGCGAGTATTGGAGTGGTCTTATGCAACAGTGATGGCCTGGTTTTGGCAGCCCTGTCTGAGAGGGTTATGATGCCAGTTTTAGTTGAGATCCTTAAAATGCTAGCCGCCTGCAGAGTTGCCCTCTTTGCTCGGGAACTTGGCTTTCGCTAGGTGAGCTTTGAAGGAGACACTGAACTAGTTGTAAAGAGCTTGCAGCCTGGGGCGGAGTCAAACGCGCTGGCTGGTCATCTTGTAAAAGACTTTATGTCTATAAGGGGTTATTTTCAATCCTACTCTATCACCCATATAAGGAGGCAGGGTAGCAATGTTGCCCATGCCCTTGCTAGGGATGCTAGGTTTTCTTTTCCTTTAAGAGTTTGGATGGAGGAAGTCCCTGTTAGGATATATGCTCTTAAATCCTATTGTATGATGCTATGTATGACATTATGTATGACTTAATGTTGTGTTTAATAAAGTTATTTATTTCTTATCTAAAATAATTGTAACATGAATATTTGGACATTATCATATAGTCCATGAGATGCATAGTATGTGATTTATGTGAAAAGTCACAGAAGATATAAATCACAAGTTCTTTGTAAACTCAAAATTTATAGTTCGTAGTCGGTGATGAAATTGGGCATTTCATCTGCGAAGACTATAACGTATCAACTAAGATGATTTGTCTTGATCATGGAAGTGGTGACTTCTAGTTGATATGTTGATATGTTTTAAGAGTTAAGACATATTGAACTGGACCGCTGTGAGATTTATTATTTTCCTAACGACTGTCAAATGAATAATAAATCTCACGACTTCTATTTGCATGAACTCTTAATCCTGAGAGAATAATGGACCTGATCATGAGATGTAGGTTGCTTTGATATATCAGGAGTGAGATCTAAAGTGACGATCAAAACCTCAGTATGTTGGGCAACCACATTTAGTGTTGATGGAACATATATTCTCAAGATGGAATTCATAGTCTCTTAACGGAGATACAAAATATTCCCTTGAGATAAGTTTAATGGGTTCAGTTATTCAGAGAGTTAGGCCTAACCACTTTGGTAAGAAATTACTAAAGTATATATTTATGAAATTGGATTTCATAAATATATGATGAATAACTTTAAAGGATTAAACCGGGTACTCAAGGATAAGATGTAGTAATTTTCAAAGTGGCAGTCTATATTTATGACTTTGTATTACTACGAATATTTTATGAAGGGGTTGCGTGTAAAATAAAGTCTTGGGATATAATTTATTAATAAAGCCTAGAGTGCAATTATATTTATATAGTGGTATTAAATATAATTAATGGTAACTTTGGACTTGTCAAGAGTTGACGGAAAACCCCAAGGCCCATTGGAGCTAGTGTCTTATTAGTCCCTTTTGGTCCCATTCCAAGCCACACACTAAAGCCCAATTGGAAAGGCCCAATAGGCCGGCCCAATTAGATAATCAGTTAATTATAAAGGGAGAAACATACATAATTTTTAAAGTGATTTTTCAAAAAGAAAAATAAAGAGTGTGAGACACACTTTTATTCTCCCTTTTGGAAACTGATTGAGAGACCACACATCTTGGGCGTAAAGTGGAATTGGAGTGAAGATTAAAAGTTTTCCCAAGTACTTCTAATCTTTGTTTTGAAATTCTCCACATCAAGGTACGCTATCTTGTTCTTAAATTCTGAAATTTATGAAGTGCATGTTGTCAATCATGAATGAAATAGATCCTTGTTTGTTGCTTCCGCTGTGTGTTTTGTATGAGATACAAAACCAGATTTTTATCCAACAATTGGTATCAGAGCCAGGTTTTCATTTCATGATTGTATAGCATGTGATTGAATTTTAAAATTTAAGAAAACCATTATCTTTGTGTTTCAATTTTCTGCATCATTTGAATATAATGTAGAGAATTGTATCACTTATGTATAAAAGTGATGGCCATTACAATTCTGCACAGCCATATTCAATATCTATTGCCTTTATATTTGTTCGAACAGGAGTAGTTATTGAAATAGGGGTGGTTTTTCTCATTGTACGGAATTATATAAATAACTACCTTTTCCTTGCATTCATTCATTGCACTGTTTCGCTTGGAAATGGGCATTCTTAGATGGCTGTATATTGCATGGCATGGTTTGAGTTCCCTGCATGCATGGCCGTACGTTCCCTACATATATGCATGCATTTTTTGTCTTTTGCCATGAAGAATGTTGAATCCGTACAGGATTTCAAAGTTATATATTACGTTATATATTTTATATATATATATATATATATATATATATATATATATATATATATATATATAACGTTTCTAAAATATATATATATATATATTGCAATATATATAATATAATATTTTAACGTAATATATATATATATATATATTATATTATATATATAATATAATATAGGTTTGTATTACGTTATATATATATATATATATATATATTTATATATATTAATGCTAGTTTAGTGAAATTTATTCCTAATGAGATTAGGATTGTGTTTTTCACATGTCTAGCATTATTATGGTCCTTGACCTTAAAAACCTTATTTTTTTTAAAATATCTAGTGGGAGAGAGATTCAAGGGTTGGATCTCACGGCCTTCATTGTTGGTTCATAGTAGTGTGAAATATATACTTTGTCTTTGCCTCGAGCTTAGCATTCCATGCGGAGAGTATATATTTCATGGTCCTACAAGATTGAATTTCTTAGTTTATAGTGGTTTGATAAAACACCTTGTCTTAGCCTCGAGCTTTGCATTCCATGCGGAGGGCGTTTTTATCATGGTACCACAAAATAAACTTGTTAAAGGGATGAAATGTGGCTACACATGATTCTAGACAATGGTATACACTAGACTAAGTATTTTAGTATCCTCTATGCTGAGTTCTTGCTATTATTACTTAGAGGCTAAATGTAAAACGACATATTATTAGTGTTTGATAAGAGTTATCATGATAGCACTAATAATGAGAATAGTTCTCAATCAATCATAGTATTTAATGTTCACTCTATGCTGAGGGATATTGAATATGGGATTGGGTTGTCGTTGCATATATTATTTTATGGTTTTATTAAGGTTCCATATTATATACTTATATGCTAAATTTGATAATGTCCAGTTTACTTATTGTATTCATGTTTATTATTTTCAGATTTAAATCATGGCATCATTTAGCCCACTTGTTGCTATTCTTAACCAAAACAAATTGACTGGAGCCAACTATGTTGACTGGAAAAGGAATTTGGACATTGTTCTTACTGCTGAAGAGCACAAATATGTGCTTACTCAACCATGTCCTAAGTTTCCTTCATTAGATGCTCCTCTTGAGGAAAAACAACGATATGATCGTTGGCAGAAATCTAATGAGATGGCCAAGTGCTATATCCTAGCATCTATCTCAAATGTTCTACAGCATCAAATGCAGGATGTAGAACATGCTTCGGACATCATGCAAAGTCTGAAGGAGATGTTTGGTGAGCAAGGCCGGTCTGCAAGGCAAGAAATCATGAGGCAAATTTATAATACCAAAATGGCTACAGGAAGTTCAGTAAGAGAGCATTGTCTTAGAATGATTGCTAATCTGAACACATTAGAAGTTTTGGGTGCCGACATTGATGGAGAATCCCAAGTGGATATGATACTCCAGTCACTACCAGAATCATTCAAGGAATTCAGACTTAATTATAATATGAATAAAAAGATTTACTCTTTGTCTGAATTAATGAATGAGTTAGTAGCGGCGGAAGGCATCCTTGGTACTTCTAGTGTTGAAACCAATGTGGGTGAAGCTTCTACTTCTCAACCTAAGTCGAAAGGCAAAGGTAAGAAGAAGAAGAAGAAGGACTTCACTAGGAAAGATGGTAAACAAATTGCCTTAGGGGTTGTCGATAAAGGAAAGAAAACCAAAGGAAAGTGTTTCCATTGTGGTGAGAAAGGACATTGGAAGAGGAATTGTCCAAAATTCAAGGCTGCCAAGAATAAGGGTATGAAAAGTTCCTTTCTTCTTGAAATATGTTTGGTACAGAATCCAACAGATTCCTGGTGTGTGGATTCAGGTTGTACTAATCATATCTGCAATTCTTTGCAGGGGTTCCAGGAGACCAGAAAGTTGAATGAGGGAGAACTATTTCTTACTTTGGCTGATGGGAGCAGAATTCCGGTTGTAGCTGTTGGAGTGTATAATTTGTGTTTTAAGTCTAGAGTGTTAATATTGGAAGACTGTTTGTTTGTACCTAATGTTCGTAGGAATTTAATTTCTGCAACTTATTTAGGTAAACATGGATATTGTGTTATCCTGAAAGACAATGTTGTAATAAAGAAGGATAAAATGTTTATCTGTTCTGGCAATATTGTGGATGGTCTTTATATTTTAACTCCTGACATGCATGAATTATACAACTCTGAAATAGATAATAGCTCTCATGTAAAATCATTAAAGAGAAAGTTTCCTTCTACTAGTGAAGCATATCTTTGGTACTTGCGTTTGGGTCATATTAATTCAAGTAGGATTCAAAGACTAATCAAAGATGGACTTTTACAGCCCATGGACTTTGATGGTTTTCCAGTTTGCGAATCTTGTTTGGAAGGTAAAATGACCAAACGGCCTTTTAATGCAAAAGGTAGAAGAGCCCAAGATTTGCTAGAACTAGTGCATTCAGATGTATGTGGTCCTATGTCAATCCAAGCAAGAGGTGGCTATGAGTATTTCATTACTTTCACTGATGATTACTCTAGATTTGGTTATATGTACCTAATAAAACGGAAGTCCGAAACCTTTGAAAAGTTCAAAGAGTTTAGGGCTGAAGTTGAGAATCAATTAGGTAAACGCATAAAGGCCATTCGATCTGATCGAGGTGGCTAATACCTTCTTGGTGACTTCAAGGATTACTTGACTGAAAATGGGATTATATCCCAGTTGACTGCACCTGGAACTCCACAACAAAATGGTGTAGCAGAAAGAAGGAATAGGACTCTTTTGGATATGGTTAGATCCATGTTGAGTTATTCGACTCTACCAATTTCCTTTTGGGGATATGCCTTAAATACTGCAATGTATCTTCTGAATTTAGTACCTTCGAAGTCTGTTCCTAAAATACCTGTAGAGTTGTGGAATGGGCGTAAGCCTAGTATGAGACATCTCCACATTTAGGGTTGTCCAGCACATGTGTTGAAAGGAAAGTCTGACAAGCTACAGTCTAAAACAGAAGTGGTTTTCTTTGTAGGGTATCCAAAAGGAACTGTTGGAGGTTTATTCTATAGTCATAAGGATAACAAAGTATTTGTTAGCACAAATGCCAAATTCTTAGAAAATGACTATATGAATGATTATACTCCTAGAAGTAGAGTTGCCTTGACTGAAATGAATGAACCTGTAGTTGAACAACCAATGGATGAAACTAGGGATGATGTGACTGTATTAGATACACCACAAGATATTACTCATGAAATGTCTAGTACACAGGTGCCTCGTCGTAGTGGGAGAATTATTCGGCCTCCTATGAGATTTAGAGGTTTGGGAGAAACTTATATAGCTATCTCAGAAGAGGCAGAATCGGATCCCTACACTTATGAGGAGGCAATTAATGATATAGATGCACATCATTGGGTCTTAGTTATGAAATCTGAATTGGATTCTATGTATTCCAATCATGTATGGGATCTTGTAAAGGCGCCTAACGGCATTAAACCTGTTGGTTGCAAATGGGTTTACAAGAGGAAGAGAGGGATAGATGGAAAGGTTGAAACCTTTAAAGCAAGACTAGTGGCGAAAGGGTACACACAAAAAGAAGGCATTGATTATGATGAAACTTTTTCGCCAGTAGCCATGCTTAAGTCTATCAGAATTCTCTTATCCATTGCTGCTCATTTTGATTATGAGATTTGGCAAATGGATGTCAAGACTGCATTTTTTAATGGCAATCTTGAAGAAGAAATATACATGATGCAACCAGAAGGATTTATAGCAAAGAACCAAGAGCATATGGTATGCAAGTTGAATAGGTCCATTTATGGACTTAAACAAGCATCTAGGTCATGGAACATCAGATTTGATCAAGCAATCAAGTCATTTGGTTTTGAACAAAATCTTGATGAACCATGTGTGTACAAGAGACATCGAGACAAAGTAGTAATGTTCCTAGTGCTTTATGTTGATGATATTCTACTCATTGGGAATGATGTAGGGGTAATGTCATCGGTTAAAGTTTGGTTGTCTAGCCAATTTGATATGAAGGACTTGGGTGAGGCTAACTTTATTCTAGGGATCAAGCTTTGGCGAGATCGTAAGAATAAGATGTTAGGCTTATCACAAGCTGGATATATAGATAAGGTTCTAGAACGGTTTAGCATGCAAAACTCCAAGAAAGGATTGCTTCCTTTTAGACATGGAGTTCCTCTGTCTGATGACCAAAGGCCTAAGACTCAAGAGGAAGAAAATATGATGAGACAAGTTCCTTATGCTTCTGCAGTGGGAAGTCTCATGTATGCCATGCTTTGTACTAGACCAGATATTTGTTATTCAGTTGGCATGGTCAGCCGATATCAATCAAATCCAGGACCAAAACATTGGCAAGCTGTAAAGCACATTCTCAAGTATCTTAGGAGAACGAGAAATTATATGCTTGTTTACCATTGTGAAGATTTGATTCCCATTGGCTATACAGATTCAGATTTTCAATCAGATCTAGATTTCAGAAAATCCACTTCAGGATGTGTTTTCACCTTGGGAGGTGGAGCCATAAGTTGGAGGAGTGTTAAGCAATCTTGCATTGCGGACTCCACCATGGAAGCCGAATACGTTGCTGCTTGCGAAGCGGCAAAGGAGGCTGTTTGGCTCAAGAAATTCCTTTCTGATCTTGGTGTTATAAGAATGAAGCAAGTTCCCATCACATTGTTTTGTGATAATAGTGGAGCGGTTGCACAATCCAAAGATCCAAGAAATCACAAGAAAGGAAAGCACATTGAGAGGAAGTACCATATCATTCGAGACATTGTTGCTCGTGGAGATGTTGTGGTGGCAAAGATTGAAAGTGCAAATAATCTAGCAGATCCTTTTACCAAAACCTTGCCTCAAAGGACCTTCGAGTCACATTTGGAGGGAATGGGAGTTAGATTAATGCACAATAGTCTTTAGGGCAAGTGGGAGATTGTTAGGATATATGCTCTTAAATCCTATTGTATGATGCTATGTATGACATTATGTATAACTTAATGTTGTGTTTAATAAAGTTATTTATTTCTTATCTAAAATAATTGTAACATGAATATTTGGACATTATCATATAGTCCATGAGATGCATAGTATGTGATTTATGTGAAAAGTCACAGAAGATATAAATCACAAGTTCTTTGTAAACTCAAAATTTATAGTTCGTAGTCGGTGATGAAATTGGGCATTTCATCTGCGAAGACTATAACGTATCAACTAAGATGATTTGTCTTGATCATGGAAGTGGTGACTTCTAGTTGATATGTTGATATGTTTTAAGAGTTAAGACATATTGAACTGGACCGCTGTGAGATTTATTATTTTCCTAACGACTGTCAAATGAATAATAAATCTCACGACTTCTATTTGCATGAACTCTTAATCCTGAGAGAATAATGGACCTGATCATGAGATGTAGGTTGCTTTGATATATCAGGAGTGAGATCTAAAGTGACGATCAAAACCTCAGTATGTTGGGCAACCACATTTAGTGTTGATGGAACATATATTCTCAAGATGGAATTCATAGTCTCTTAACGGAGATACAAAATATTCCCTTGAGATAAGTTTAATGGGTTCAGTTATTCAGAGAGTTAGGCCTAACCACTTTGGTAAGAAATTACTAAAGTATATATTTATGAAATTGGATTTCATAAATATATGATGAATAACTTTAAAGGATTAAACCGGGTACTCAAAGATAAGATGTAGTAATTTTCAAAGTGGCAGTCTATATTTATGACTTTGTATTACTACGAATATTTTATGAAGGGGTTGCGTGTAAAATAAAGTCTTGGGATATAATTTATTAATAAGGCCTAGAGTGCAATTATATTTATATAGTGGTATTAAATATAATTAATGGTAACTTTGGACTTGTCAAGAGTTGACGGAAAACCCCAAGGCCCATTGGAGCTAGTGTCTTATTAGTCCCTTTTGGTCCCATTCCAAGCCACACACTAAAGCCCAATTGGAAAGGCCCAATAGGCCGGCCCAATTAGATAATCAGTTAATTATAAAGGGAGAAACATACAGAATTTTTAAAGTGATTTTTCAAAAAGAAAAATAAAGAGTGTGAGACACACTTTTATTCTCCCTTTTGGAAACTGATTGAGAGACCACACATCTTGGGCGTAAAGTGGAATTGGAGTGAAGATTAAAAGTTTTTCCAAGTGCTTCTAATCTTTGTTTTGAAATTATCCACATCAAGGTACGCTATCTTGTTCTTAAATTCTGAAATTTATGGAGTGCATGTTGTCAATCATGAATGAAATAGATCCTTGTTTGTTGCTTCCGCTGTGTGTTTTGTATGAGATACAAAACCAGATTTTTATCCAACAGTCCCTCCAAACATTTTCAACTTTGTAGTTAAAGACTTGCCTCATTAATAAATTTTCTTCCCCGGGTGGGGTTGTTTTCTCAAAAAAGAAAAAAGTTAAAGCACTAAAATGAAAAGAAAAAAAAAAAAAAAGAAACTATAAGAACATAAATGAAAATAGTTCAAAGTTATAGGGTGTGAGTTGTGATTTAGAGTATATAATACTATTTGTTTATATGTATACATTATTCAAATATTTTTATATAAATTTGATATTAGATTGTAGTTTGTAAATAAGTTTATACTCTGTCAAATGAGTTTGATATTTTGGTAGTTTATTGGCAATAGAATAGTCTATTTCATATTAAAAATTATACATTATTTTTAACAATGCAAGGTTGGGTAATTGATCTGATTTTTAAAAATAAATAATATGTTAATCAAATAATTTGTGAATAAACTTGAACTTGTTAGATAGGAAAATAAACTAATTATAAACATATAATATAACTTAATGATGAGTTACCGGCTTTTGTAAGGGGTAAGTTGTGTGATATTATGCCTTTGTCCCCATTCCCTGTGTGTGTGTGTTGTTCTGCTTACTTTCCTTCTCAAAAAAAAAAAAAAAAAATTAAATGCATCGATCTTGAGTTGCTAATACTCGTCTTAACTTTGATCACTTGTTTACAAGAGTACATGTTCTACAGACGATAGATGGTGTTGGAAATTATGTCACATGCCCACCAACCAACGTTTAAATTCCTCAAAAGGTAAGGACCCACAAGGCTATTATTCATCAATAAAATTACAATGGTAAAAGTACAAATAGTCCAAGACAGGAACACTCAAACATTAACTGGATTCAAATTACAAATGATCTCTTTCACTACAAGGAAAACGGGCTATTGCGGCGAGCCCGAAGCGCCGCTAAAGCCCAAAAAAGCGCCACTAAAGGTGCATATGACCAATAGTGGCAGGTGCTATTGCGGCGGGCGGTCCCGTTAATGTTCCAGTGCCACTGTAGGTATATTGCGTCAGCCACTAAGAGCGCCGCTATATATGTACCTTTTAGCGACGGGTGAAGGTTTATTGCGGGGGGAAAAAAATCGCCACCATACGAGTTTAGAATTCGTGTCAATTGACTTTTAGCGACGGGTCATGTCCGCCACTATTTATGTCTACCTTTAGCGGCTGGCAGACGATGCCGCTATAGGCAATCATTCAAAATGGACTAATTGCACTTTTAGCGACGGGTCATGTCTGTCACTAAAGGTAGACACAAATAGCGGCGGAAATACGGCGCCGCTATAGGCAATCAATCAAAAAAGGACTAATTGCACTTTTAGCGGCGGGTAGAAACGCCGCTATATGTGTGAACCTATAGCGGTGGACGATAAGTGCCGCTATAGGGATTCATTTAAAACATAAAATGTGCACCTTTAGCAGTGCTTTTTGACCGCCGCTATAGGTCTTTTTTTTTTTTTTTTTCCCCTAGTGAGTTTTAAAACCACTGTTTGCTAATAAATAAATGGTTTATAAACCTGTTACAAAGAACTTGTAATAGTTTAGCTCTACTAACACAATACCACAAATGTAACTAACACCACAAATATCTCAAAAGTAACATAATATTAACGTAGAAATATATACATAACATTGTTTTTAACCACCATCATAAGATTAACAAAAAAAGTTGTGGTCCTTTGAATAAAACAACTGCTCAAATTAATCTAATACTATAATCAAAGTTCCAAAGTATTTAAAAATATCCTTCAACACTTTCAAAAAATGCGGTTGTTCTTCCATAGTTTTTTGTACACAAAAAAATCCACGAACACCAAGATAAAACTTATGAGTTGCTTGGTTGATGAGATGCGGCTGATGATTTGGGGAGAGCTGGAGATTGTTGGACTGGAGGAACATCCTACATACAAAGTATGATTACTCAATAAGTGCGTATAAATGGAATAAAATGACAATAAAATATTACCAAGGCAAAAAATGGGAACAAGTTAAATGAAGACATGTTTCTTATGTTTTAAACCTCTAATAGCCATTTTAAAATTGACATCCTAAAAGTCATTTATCATACCTAATGGCATTATGAATAAATTTGTTGCATTTGTTGAAGCATGCGAGCCATTCTTTGCTCCATTTCTTCAGAATGACTAGGTCTTTCCTTCATTTCGTCAAAACCTGCTAGTTTCTCCTCCATAATAGCCAAGGAAGCCTTCAATTGTGCAACTTCATTGTCCCTTACTTGACTCGATTGCATTTCACTGTCTGTGAGAGCAATTTTGCTACTTCGACTACTTGGGGTTGGAACAAATCCTACCCCTCGAATGCGACCTTTGCGCTCCTTACCCATCACTTTGGCAAACACATCATCTGTAGTAATTTTTGTAAATGCAATTTTTTTAAAAATTTTATAGTTTATTAATATTAAATTTTTAGTATTTTGCACTTATTAACTCACTTGACACAAAGATTAAAAAACTTAAGTAGACTCATGGCACAAGCTTAAGTGGATAATTATGGTGTAATTCCCACATAAATTTAGACACATGGCGCAATATTGGATTATAAAATTGTAATACAATTTTCTCTAAGCTTTACCTATTAATATATATATATATATAGATGACTTATAACTTTGAATTTTTTTTAGTTATATGATTATGTTTTTTTGGGTTTCAAGGGTATTTCGGTCATTTTATGGGTTTTGGAGTTATTTTAGTATTTGAGGTTTCAGGGGAGGTCTTTTGTCCATTTTTTGGGTTTTGGGGGGTATTTTGGTCATTTTGTAAAATTTGAGGGTATTTTGGTAATTTTTAGGCTTCGAGGGTATTTTAGTCATTTTTTAAGCTTTGGGGGTATTTACATTTTATTAAGCATTTTCTCGCACAATCATTCACTCAAAAAAACTTTAGCCCTAAAACCTCCATCTCAAACTGATTCTCTAATTCTTCTAGCTAAGACATTCGCAATCTTCCTCTCTCCCTCTATCTGTTTTCCAAAATTATTAGAACTCTCTCTAACTCCATGACTAAGCATTGCCATCTTTGCTCTTTGTTATTCTCTCTTTGCACATATCGCTTATCGATCCGCTCTCTTTATCTCTCACTTCTGCTCAAAATTAGACCCAAATATGTCTCAAAGTCCTTCGCTCTCATACTTACTAACTCTCTCTCTCTCTCTCTCTCTCTCTCTCTCTCAAATCAGTGTCTCTCTCTCAAAGATGGATGCTTCACTTTCTCTTTCGGTCAAATCAATGTCTCTCTTATAGTGGGTCGCTCTCTCGATGGGTCTCTCTCTTTCTGCCTTGTCCCTCCATGGTGGACTGTGGTGATTGGTGGTTGTGGAAGTGGTGGTCAATTGGGTCCGGTTAAGGGTGTCAAATGGGTGGGTTTAGGGTGGGCATAATTGGGTTAGGTATTTAAAACTCATTTGCCCATTAAAACAACCCCCCCCCCCCAAAAAAAACCAAAAAATGACCAAAATACCCTAAAACCCAAAAAATGACCAAAATACCCCCAAAATCTAAAAATTACCAAAATCCCCCCAAAACTTAAAAAATTACCAAAATACTCTTGAAACCTAAAAATTATCAAAATACCCCCTCAATGCAAAAAATGACCAAAATACCCCTGAAACATAAAAAATGACCAAAATACCCTTGAAACCCAAAAAATGGCCAAAATACCCTCAAACTTATATTTTGGCCATTTTTTGGGTTTCAAGGGTATTTTGGTCATTTTTTAGGTTTTAGGGGGATATTTTGGTCATTTTTCAAATTCGAAGTTATTTTCGTCAATTTTTAGGCTTCAGGGTTATTTTGATAATTTTTTTAGGATCCAGGAGGTATTTTGGTCATTTTTAGGTTTCTAGGTTATTTTGATCAATTTTTAGGCTTTGGGGTTATTTTGGCTATTTTTTACGTTTTGGGGGTATTTTAGTTATTTTTTTTTACGTTTCGGGGGTATTTTGGTCATTTTTTAAGTTTTAGGGTTTTTTTGGTTATTTTTTAGGCTTTGGGGTAATTTTGGCCATTTTTTAGGTTGAGGAGGTATTTTGGTAATTTTTAGGTTTCGGGGGTATTTTGGTAATTTTTTGGATTTCAAGGGTATTTTGGTAATTTTTAGGCTTTGGGGGTTATTTTGGTCATTTTTTAAATTTTGGGGGTATTTTGGTCATTTTTGGGTTTTGGGGATATGTTTTGGTCATTTTTTGGGTTTGGGGGTATTTTGGTTATTTTTAGGTTTCGAGGCTATTTTGGTCTTTTTCTTTTTTTTTGTTTCGAGGCTATTTTGGTCTTTTTTTTTTTTTTTTTTTTTTTTTTTTCGGGGGCTATTTTGGTTATTTTTTGGGTTTTGGGGGTATTTTGGTTATTTTTTTTGTTTCAAGGGTATTTTAGGCATTTTTTGTGTTTCGGGAATATTTTGGTCATTTTTTAGGTTTTGGGAGGTATTTCGGTAATTTTTAGGTTTTGGGAATATTTTGGTCATTTTTTTTTTCAGAGGTATTTTGGTCACTTTATATGTTTCGGAGGTATTTTGGTAATAGAGACAGACCCAATCTAGGGTTTGAGAGTGAGAATGTATGGCGGTGGTGGGAAGATCGATTGTTGGGTTTTGAGATCAGTGACATGAGATTCTAATTTGAGAGAGAGAGAGAGAGAGAAAGAGAGAGTTTTTTTTAGAGGGAGACAAACGAATGAGAAATGAAAAGGTTGGGGTCTAAATTGATAGGTTTATGCAAAGGAAAGAGGAAAAAAAAAAAAAAAGGAAAAAATTGGCAATTTGGGCAATTGACAAGTCTATTGTGGCGGTCGCTTAAACCGCTGCTAAAACCTATATATTGCGGCGGTTTATATAGCGCCGCTGTAGTACGCCGCAAAAGGATTGATCTATTGCGGTAGTCCTATGAAACGCTACAATATATCTCATTTACAGTGGCGGGCCAGAAAAGCGCTGCAATATGTGACATATAGCGGCAGTTTTTGGACCCGGCACAGTAGCTCGATTTTCCTGTAGTGTCATATAATAATTTAAATTTAATGTAATATGTTACATGTTTTTCATGAGATGGAGGTGTACACGTTTTTTCAGAAGGTGCTAGATCATAATTATAACTTTGAGAACCAAATGTCAAGTTAGGTGATATTGTGAGTTGAAGATAAAATTTTAATACAATCAACTTGAGGGCCAAAATGGGCAAATGTCATTTTCATGCAAAAAAAAAAAAAAAAAAAACAAAAATAGCATTATGCCCCATTTTCCAAACTAATTAGAGAAATGCCCTTTTTTGAAACTCGATTTTCTCAAAATCGAGTTAAGTCCTATAGCGACGTTTTAAGGAGCCTATAGCGACGTTTTAAGGAGCCTATAGCGACGTTTTAAGGAGCCTATAGCGACATTTTTAAGGATCTATAGCGGCGTTTTGTTACAGGTCCTTAAAACGTTACTATAAGCTCCTTAAAATGTTGCTATAGGGATCCAGAATTTTTTTTTTTTTTTTTTAACTCGATTATGAGAAAATCAAGTTTCAAAAGAAGGGCATTTCCCTAATTAATTTAGGAAATGGGGCATTTGCCCTTCTTTTTTTTTTTTTTTTTTTTTTTTTTTGCGCGAAATGGGCATTTCTACCTCAACTTGAGCCCAAATGTCAACTATTTTTTGGAAGTTTTCTAGTCAATTTGCTGCTTGATATGTTAATAATCTTTAATATGTAGTCCAAGATTTGTACAATACTCCTAGATACTCCTTTCTTTTTAATACATTCATCGCACTATAAACATATTCCAACAAATAGGCGGAATCATTTTCATATGAATAAGGAATAATACTCATGATGTTATTAGCATCTCCAACTCGGAACCTTGAAATGAATCCCAGGGCTAGTCTTAAGTGCTCTAAAAGCGCTATAAATAAAAATGCATGAACAAGTTTGAAGGACTTTCCACCCAGGAATGTGATTGTTGTCATGGCAATGAGTATAATAATGATTAATTTCACAATTCTGCAAGCGCCTTTTTTTTTTTTTTTTTGGGTAAAAAAAGGAGATTCATTGCAGCAACTAAACCAAAAAAACAGACTCAGGGCACACCCTGTTTGAGTACAAACCATCTACCTCAGCCTTAAGTGTTCTAACCACATCCACAGGCGGATGGGTAAAAATCTCCAAACAACTAACCTGGACAGCTCCTAGTCTAGCCAGCTTATCAGCACTTCTATTTGCTTCTTGAAAATAATGATTAAATCTGATCTGGGGAATTTTGGCAGCCAATAGCTTGCAGTCATCCACCAGAGGGAGAATCAAATTGTTAGAGCAAGAAGGAGAAGTCAAAACCTCAATGACAGATTTAGCATCTAGATCCACTACAACAGCAGGAAAATTCCTATCAACACACAACGAAAGACCATCACGGAGGGCCCATAACTCGGCTTGAAAACTGGTGGTAATGCCGATATTTCTAGCAAAACCCAAAATCCAATCACCATTCTCATCTCGAATGAGACCCCCACCTCCTGCCAAACCAGGATTACCCAATGAAGATCCGTCAGTGTTCAGCTTCACCCACCCTCTAACTGGTTTTTCCCATTTGATTGCCTTAACAACCCGTGTTACAGCTTGCTTGGGATTATAAGCACAATGATAAAATTCCCTTACTCTCTGCAATATTAGCTTAGAAAGGTTTGGGTTTGAGCTTTTGTTTTTGAACACCACCTGATTCCTATTCTCCCAAATCATCCATACCACGAAAGGAAATACAACCTTCCATGGCAGCCCTTGAGGTCCAAATTCTCAGCGGTACAGTTCATGGCTAACCAAGTGTGAAAGTTCTGAACAAAGAAAGCCCCATTGTTGTTGATTATTCCTAGAGCATTCCAAACCGTGACAATGATAGGGCAGCTCCTCAAAGCATGCTCAATGGATTCAAAATCACCATGACATAAAGGACAACACGTCTCCAATTCCATGCCCCTTTCAACCAGACACTCTTTAACACCAATACTGTTGTGGCAACACTTCCATAAGAAGGCTTGGATTCTAGGGAGGGTTTTAATGGACCAAACCCAACTACCATGAAAAGGCCGAAGTGGACCCAGCTCCATGGCAAGTCTGTAAGCACTCCTTAGATCAAAATCTCCATGTTTTGCTCCCATCCAAATCAGCTTGTCTTGACTATTAGCTGCTATGGAGATCGGGATTGCTTGAATTTCCTTTCTACTGTTAGTTGGAAGCTCAAAAGAAATCTCCTCCCAATTGCACCCAAAGTTTGTAACCACATCCCCCACTTTTGCCTCCTCACTAGCTAAGGGCAGAGGCCCTTGTATCACCTGCCTTAACGGACCTTGGTTCGACCAATTATCAAACCAGAAACTCAGCTGGCTGTTTCTCCCTGGAATCCACCTTGTACCTTGATTGAACACATTCCTCCCTTTCTTCATACCAGACCAAACCCGAGAGCAAGGAAGCTTATCTTGATTTCTGATCTCACTCTTAACTGAGAGCAGTATTTATTCTTTAGAACTCTAGTCCATAAGGTTTCACCCTCCGTATAAAATCTCCAATTTAATTTGGCTAAAAGGGCAGTATTTCTTCCCTTTGCCGTTTGCAAACCCAAACCACCTTCAGCTTTTGGTCTTGCTATTTTGCTCCAACTAATCCAATGCATCTTTCTAACCTGGTCAGTGGTTCCCCAAAGAAAATTCCTATTCACCCGGTCTATCCCTTCTAGAATCTTGTTGGGAAGCTGAGCACATTGCATCACATATGCTGGTATGGCTGCTGAGGAAGCTTGGACCAAAATAGCTCTTCCCGCTAAGGACAGCAGATTTGCCTTCCATCCTGCCAATTTTTGTTTCACTCTATCCAAAACAAAATTAAAATCTTGGCTAGATGAACCCAGACTTTTGATAGGGATTCCGAGATTTTTTCCTATAGCAGGAGTAGTCCTAAAGCCAAGAATATCCCCCAAAGCTTCTCGTGTATCTCTATCCACATTTGGAGAGAAGTAGACCTTTGATTTTGACTCACTGACCGTCTGACCCGATTTATTGCAAAAACAGTCTAATACCTCAGTTATAGCTAAGCAATTGACTTGGTCTGCCTTGGCGAATAACACAAGGTCGTCGGCGAAGAACAGATGGGAGAAGGCAGGTCCTCCTCTTGAAGCTTTCAACGGATTCTAAAGCTTAGCTTCACATTTTTCTTCAATAAGCTGCCTAAGGTAATCCATACAGAGAATAAAAAGATAAGGGGAGAGAGGGTCCCCTTGTCTAATTCCTCTTGAAGGGAAAAATTTCTCAAGGCAACCCCCATTAAAAAGGATTGATGTGGAGACAGTGGAAACACAACTCATAATGAGGTCAATCAGACTTTCAAGCAGGTTCACTCGACTTAAGGTGTCCCTAATAAAGCTCCACTCCAACTTATCGTAAGCTTTCTCAAGATCAATTTTAATTGCCATATACCCAACCCCTCCTTTTTTCCGACTAATAGTGTGGATTAGTTCTTGCACAATAATTACATTGTCTGTTCCTCTTCTACCTAGCACAAAAGCTGCTTGAAGAGGAGACACTAACTTGCTTAGGAAAGGCCTCAATCTAGCCACTATGACCTTTGTGACCATTTTGTAGACTGTGTTGCATAAACTAATGGGTCTATAACTCCCAATGGTCTCAGGCCCAAGGATTTTTGGAATGAGAGCTATAAGTGTCTTGTTTAGATAATCTGGAATTCTCTTTTCCTCAAATATCCTCTTAACTTCATCTTTGACTGAGCCTCCAACAAGTAGCCAGAACCGCTGAAAGAAACCCGTATGAAGGCCATCCGGCCCTGGAGCTTTGGTTGCTTTCAGAGACCAAAGCGCTGCTTTAATTTCCTCATCAGTCACTTCCTTTTCCAGACTGCCACGTTCTTCTTCAATAATGACTGGCTGCCATTTAGAAGTAGAAGCTAGAATCCAATTAGATTGGTTATGGGAGGTGGTGTAAAGCTCTATAAAACTCTTCCTAATGTACTCCATGACCTCCCTTTCATCAGTCATCCAATCGCCAACGCTGTTCTTAATAGTCAGGATCTTATTTCTTCTTCTTCTCACAATAGCAGACAAATGATAGAATGACGTGTTCCAATCTCCAAAAATCATCCAATTGATTCTAGACTTCAAAGCCCACAATTCCTCCTCCTGGGTGAGAACCAAATCCAACTCCATTTGTAGTTTCTTTTCCAAAAGATATTCCCAAAGTGGGCTCTGTTCCAATGGTTAGCACTCGTGGAAAACTTTTCAATAGCTTCCGGAAGAGGGTTAGAGTTTTTCCATGCATTAGAGACCACAGTAGGGAAGGTTGGATCCGAAATCCAGAAACTTTGAAATTTAAAAGGTCTTTCCAAGAAAAGAGCAGGCCTTGGCTAAGATTCCAAAAGCACAAGGCAGTGGTCGGAGTGGCACCAGGTGAGATGGGTAACCCTGGCTTCAGGAAACAGACTGTACCACCCTGGATTTACAAAAAATCTATCAATCCTTTCTTGGATGAGACCCTCAACACCTCTGCGATTCATCCAGGTAAACCTTGGTCCCGAAAAACCCAGATCGATCATGTTACACCTGTCTAAACACTCCTTAAAGAGCAGAGACCTATTCACATTAACATATCTACCACCAAGCTTATCATTATTAGTAAGGGGTTCGTTGAAATCCCCGGCAATGACCCAAGGTAAACTATGAGAATCTGCTACTTTAACCAAATTACTCCATAAAATAGACCTTTCAGCCTCCTTAGGACTAGCATAAATAGCAGAAAAAATCTAGGTTAAGTCTGTGCTACGAACCTTAACTGATACATGGATCTCCTGCTCTGTGTTTGCAAGCTGAGCCACCTCTGCTTTCTCAGAGTTCCACAGCACCCACAGTCCTCCAGCATACCCAATTGTGTCAGCATGTATTGCACCATCAAATGGCAGCCTATCTGTGATTTCTTTTGCTCTGTCACCACTAAGCCGGGTCTCCATCACCACAAAAATGGCTGGATCATGCAATCGAGTCAACTCTCGAACATGGTTCTAAAAATTGGGCTTTAGCACGCCCCTGCTATTCCACACTATAATATTCATGATAACATGATGGTAAGGAGTGTGGCAATCTTCAATTTGAGTTCGGCATTGCATTGCTTCCGTCAAATTCCATCCCATCTGCCGAATCATCTCCTCTCCCATTTCCATCTTGTGCAAAATGGATTGTAGGCTGAGCTCTAGCATTGGCTAGAGGATCTGGAGGAGCTTCGTGGAGTTTCTGTTGCTCCTTAATTTGGTCGAGATCAGAATGGTTCCCATCATTCTTCTCTCTGTGAACTTTTCTAAAGGATTCACCCTGCAAGGAAATGGAATTGAGGATATGTGTGGATTTGGAATCCACCAAGGATTTGGAAATGCCCCCCACAATGGGTTTATTAGTGGAAGGTTCCCCTCCTTTGCACTCATTACCGTTGGTGGATATATGAAACTCCATACTTTCTTCAACTTTATGGCCCATCTCATCCCCTATTGAGGCTGAAAAGTGAAATTGTGACTCAAGGATTGGTTGAACATCATGCTTCAAAGAAAAAACAGAGCTTCCTCGCTCTTGGTTTGGAAGTGGCGGCTGGTTCTGCACTTCTTTAGACAATTTGTTGACTAAGTTCACTGAAGCCCTTGAACAAGCAAGTACCTTCTTGCCCTTTACAGAATCAGCACCCTTGGGCTTTGATAAAAGCCCCATTCTATTCAGTTCAGTGTCATGGCCCAATCCTACTAGCCCATTGAAACTCTTGCCTATCATTAAAGGACCGGCCTTCCTTTTCACATCCTTTTTTTGGCCCAGTTCAGCCCCCATGGCTTTACTGGTGGTCCCTGCCTTGGCTGGCGCATTATTTGAAAACCCAATACTATCATTTTTGTTAGAAGCTGAGCTAGCATAGTCAGTAGTCACTGACCTTTTTTGGACTATTATTCCCACTCCTTTTCCTGGTCACCACTACCCACGGTCCATAGCTGTCCTCTACATCCGTACTATCAATCCGCTCTTGCAACATGTCCTCTCCTAACCCATGCATGTGGTCCCCTGAATCATGCATCATGCATGTTGTCCTTCCTTGATCCCGTGGCATGCCGTCTTCCTCTCCCTTCTTCGTTGAGGTGGAGCGTACCAAGAATGGGCATGCATCTCTCCGGTGGCCAATCCGCCCACATGAGAAGCAGAGTTTATGTATACCTTCATAGCTAATAGGCTGCTCTATTCCTCCGATGATAAGCGAAGTGGTCAGTGGCTTCTCCACATCCACTTGGATGCACAATCTAGCATACCTTCCCCTGGACTCAAAAGCCGTATGGGTATCAATCCTCAATACATTCCCAATGGACTTTCCAATCTGCTTGAGCACTTCCAATACATTCCCAATGGAAGCTCCGAGAGTCTAATCCAAACTGCAATGGCTGCCACATTTGCTGCTGAAGGCTTGAAGTTAGGCTCCCATGGTCTTATAGATAAGAAGTGTTCTCCAATAAACCAGGGGCCCTTCTCCAAGACTAAAGAGAAATCTTCTTTCAGCCCAAATCGAACTAAAAAGAAGTCTTTTCCTAAATCAATGATATCCATTCTTCCAGTTGGTTTCCAAAGGACATTCAGCCTCGCTTGCAAGAAATGATATCCCACGGTCCTACCATAAACCTTCACAATCAGAGAGTTTGCCCAAGGAGCACGGATACGTTGCTTGACTTCCTTAGACAAAGACACCGCAGCCACCCCTGCTCTTAACTCAGCCACCTCATCATCCGAGTCTTCATCATCTTCCATGTGACCATCCAGTTGAAAAGCTTGATTAAATGCTCCTGGTATTTCCCCCAGAAGCTTTTCTTTGAACGATAGCCCATTATTGTTCCCAGACTTTCCTTGTGAGCCAGCCCCCTCCCCGCTGCTAAATCTAAAGTCTGCATGATGTACATCCTTCACTTTCTTGTTGCTGCGTGCAAGTTCCATTTCTTCTTCTCTAGAGAGAAAACGGGACTTTGGGAGACTCATTTTTCCCTTACACAGTCTATCTTTGATTGATTAATAAATTTTATATTCAGAATCCTTCGCCAAAAAAGAAGGAAAAAAAAAAGAGAGCCAAACCTCTAGTAGCAATCTCTTTTTCTGGTAAGCCAAAAAGGACTCACGTTGAAAAACTTTTTGCGCGCCTTTTTTACATATACTTACAATTTACATTCAATCAAAAGGAAGAAAAACATTTTAGAAAAGTGCAATTTACGTATGTTCCACGTGGTAGTAACAAGGCAGCTCATGGTCTAATTCAATATACTAGAAACATATAAGATTTTTTTCATTCAGATAGAAGAAACTCTTTGTATTGTTGAGCGTGATTTAGTTTTTTTTTTTTTTTTGGTAATCAGCGTGATTTAGTTCAAGATATACCATTTTTATCCTCGTCTTAATGAAATAAAGATGTAGTGCTTACTATTTGGACTTGGGCTTGGGCTTGGGCTTGGGCTTGATGCTGCGGGTCATTTATTTGTCTGCGAAATGAAATATTTGCGTTTCCCTTCTTTCGACTTTAGGCCGCTTATTTGAAGATCCATGTTTCACGTAGATGGTCCATTGGCCTTTGGTACATTCATGACAGATAAGCTTAAATATAGCTTATTTTAACCATAGTTTTAACTTTTAAGTAAATCTTTTTTTTTTTAATTAGTCTAATTATTTAAAGTAAAATAAGTCCCAAAAAAAAAAAAAAAAAAACGTTTCTAACTGTCCGGGATTTTTTTAGAAATATTTATAACTTTTTTTAAAAAATTCAGTTTAAAAAAATAATTTTGCTCATGAGAATCTAGAAAATAAGACTTACTTGGAATAGTCTGGAGAAAACAAAATGGAAAGAAAATACTGTCTTCGTTGATTGTCACCTGTAACTTGTAACTTGTTTCCATTGTCTATCAGAAGGTGCCAGATCAAAGTTGCAACTTTGAGAATCAAATGTCCAAGTAAGTTGAAGTCACGATTTTAAGTTTTTGAAATTGACCAAAGCTCACAATTTTAAAACTACCACAGGTTTCAGGAACATATTTCGATGAAAACCATTTTGAGCCAAATGACTTGTTAAATCCTTTATCATAGCAAGAACACATTTAGCAATACAAAACTGGTTTCATGACCACGTCAGAGACGGTACTATATGGTATTATATATTTAATTAATGACAGTTTTTGGTTCAAAAAATTCACTTCGCTCCTCCAAAATTAAAAACCAGTTTCCTAACAACCGATTCTTAATTTTTTTTTTTTTTTTAATAAAAGTTAAAGCTTTTTTTTTTTTAATAGAAAATCAACCAAGTTATCACCTAGTTCATATATGTCGCCAGTGGCTTCCTTTTCAAATAAAAATAAGAAAAATTATTTTTTATTTATAAAACAAAAATAAATTCTATTAAGAAAAATCTCCGCTAAGAATAAATGCAAATTTCGTATAGATTATAAATATGTTTTATATAACATTTTGGTGATTGGCTTATTTGCGGACTTGGGAATTTGGATGTTACCATATTGTCTAACTCCACCTAAAGGATTATTTGGATGTTTATTTACCCGTTTTATTTAAGCCATCACTTAAATGACTTTAAAATTGAGCATAATTATTGATTAGATTTTTTTTTTCTTTTTGTATTGCAATATATAAATCTAAACCACGAGAATCGAATCATTGACTTAGTGAACATATAATATAATAAACAAAACTTAGATACAGTACCTTAGATGCAGTTTTTTAAGTCCTCTTCTTAAGATTCAGCCATGTGGCTACTTAACTAAAAATTACATTTCCATCTCATGACAAAAAATTCACATGACAAAATCTTTAAAGGAGAAACTAAGGAACAACACTTGAGTATTATACCTAAGTTTTGCTCTAATATAATACAGTTTCTTGTACTCAGTTCTAGATTTTTGATAGATAGGTGAATCTTTTTTTAGAATTGATTATATTTATTTGTTAATTAGTAAACAAGCTTTATCCAAAACAATTCACAAATCATGAAAAGACTACCATTGAAGTGAAAATTCACCATTGTTAGCATAATCTAGTTCAACATAAAGACCTCCAAAAAAAAAAAAAAAAATTCAATGGCTAGTAAGGATTAGAAGATCAATAGGTTTTCAATTCATTTATAGAGTAGAATTAATTTCCGCAATAAAATGAAAGATTACATTAATGCAAACTGTTTGATTGTTTACTTCAAAAGGAAAATTTGTTTTGAAAATTAGTACAGAATAATCATTGATGAATTCAATAACACAAAAGAACATCGATAACCATTTTGATATATTGTATATGATTAAGTTGAAATGTATTAAAAAGCAGCTATTTAATATCTTTTATTTAGTTAATACTTACAAATAGTTTGTCAATATTTTTTCATTTATGTTTTATTTGTTTTATTTATGTACAACTTTTAAAATTTTTTTTTTTCACTTTTTTAAAAGTATATGTATATTTTAGTCCACTTTTAGCAACAAAAAAAAAAAAAAAAAAAAAAAAAAAAAAAAAAAAAAATCAGATATAGAATAGTTTTACTAGTTTTATTTTTATGTATATATAGATTAGATTTTAATTTAAGTGTATTTCTTATTTTTGAATGATAATTTTTTTTGGTTTTATGCTTTAGCTCCCTTAAAACGGATTCCCCTTTCTGTCACTGTTTCATGTTGAAGGAGTCAGCTAGTGTCAGAAGCTGTAATGTAACAAGCACTCAATATGCACTAACAATAGATATGTTATTAGCACCATTCAACAATGTCCAAATGCCTATGAGAGAGAAGCCACAAATAACCACAACAAAGTTAATAGTACAAATAGCCCAAGATAGTAACACTCAGACATTAACTAAATTCAAATTACACATGATTTTTTTGCAAATTCAGTTGCATTAATGAAAACATAGTGGACAAAACAGAGCATATAGACACACAAGGCACACCCACACAAACGTTACAAACGGCTCCCGACACTTTTATTTGCGTGAGCAACAGAAGCAGCATGCAACTCCTGATCTGATCAACGAGGAAAGAGAAAGCTATCAGCCCAGATTCAATATGATAGATGTAGAACTACTTCAAGCGAAGTGAAATTTACCATGCATGTTAAGCTTATACTCAGCACAGCTACGTACGCAACCTGATCATGCAATTTCAAATAAGAAAAGAATCAGTAATTTGTGCTTCTTGAATCTTAGCATGAGAGTCATAATCAAAAAATGGTGAGAAAAAAAAAATTGAAACACACGTCATACCATAGACGAAGTGCTCATCCGGGCCTTTGAAAAGTCCTCCACAGTCTTGCCATGTTCACAGCCATTGTTACGTAGAGACAATCCTTCATGTTCTCCAATGACAAGAAATAGGCATGTCTCCATGAATTCTTTAGCAACAAAGAACCGCAAACACCCAAAAAACCTACCACAAATCCAAATCCTGCTGCGCCATAAAGCCATTTCCAGAACTCAATTCTATATTCTTCACCATCTCCACCTTGGTTTGGTGTTTGTTCACCGGGCCAACACTTCGGTGAAAGTGGAAGCCCACAAAGTGCTGGGTTTCCAGCAAAATCAGATGCTTCAAAGCTTTGTAGACGTAGTTGAGTGCTTGAAGGAATTTTCCCAGACAATTGGTTGTATGATAGGTCTAGGTGGTTCAAAAAGCTTAACTCTGACATGTTCAATGGGATTTCGCCTGAGAACTGATTCCTTGACAAATCAAGTGTTTCTAGCATCTTCAACTGACCGATCAAATGGGGGATCTCTCCAATTAAGTTGTTTCCGGATACGTTCAATGTAACCAACTCCAAAAGACTCGAGATCTCAATTGGAAGTTTCCCAATCAGTTTGTTGCCTGAAAGGTTAATCATTATTAATAGTCCAAGATTTTTGCCATACTCATCCTCCCTTCCTTTCAATACAACTGTGGCACTATCAAAATATCGTACTTGAGATGTGGAATTTCCAACATCTAAAAAATAACTAAGTCCAAAATCATATCATAATAGTACCCTTTCTGAGCCATGGCCGTGAAATTGTTTAGGCAGAATGGTATAGTTCCAGATATGTCATTTAAAGAGAGGTCCACGGTTTGTAGATATGTCAACCAGCATAGATTCAACGGTATGCTTCCATCAAACTTATTGGAACGTAGGATTAGAACGATCAACTTTGGCAGGCCTTACCCAATCCATGCTGGTACTTCTCCAGAGGATCTATTGTCTCCCAAATCTATAACTTTTTAAAAAACTGCAATTTTTCAGGGATGAAGGTAAGTTTCCGGAGAAATTATTATTATACAACTTCAAAGTTTCAAGGTTAGACAGCCTGCCCAAAGAGTTTGGAACTTCACCAGAGAATTTGTTGCCAGCTAAATTCAAAACGACTAGCTCATGCCAATGCCTAAAACAATTTGGAAGCTGACCATAAAATAAGTTGTCGGATAGATCTAGATAAGTCAACGAACGACCATTGATTTTGCAAAGACATGAAATTGACCCTGAAAACCGGTTTTTAGGGAGTTTCAAGATCTTGAGATTAGCTGTGAAAAGTGGCAGTGGACCCTCTAAACCGTTATCACTCAAATCAATTCCAATACTATTTGAATTCATTGTTGACGTACACATTCGGTAACCGACCATGTATTCGGTTCCTAGAAAGATCTAAAAATTCCAATGTAGGAGGCAGGTCTGCAAACCACTCTATTGGTATGGTATCAGAAATTTCAGCATTGGGGATTTTTAGGACGGAAACATTCCTTTGAGTTTGAATCCAACTTGGAAATCTAGGCCCTAACTTGCAAGATGTAAGTATATTTCTTCCAATTGGAAAGGGGAAACCCAATTGAAGTTGAATTCCAAAGCAAGAGAATTATTGGACAAGTCTAAATACGATAATTTAGAGAGATTTGAGAAATGGGGTTCAGATATGGTGCCTTACAGAAAATTCCAGGACATATCCAAAGCCTCAAGCTTAAATAGGCTTCCAAAGCTTTTGGGAACAGTCCCATTAAGAATATTATTTGAAAGATCAAGATATTTAAACAACGGAAATAATGCAAAATTAGGCAATGATCCCGTAAGTTGACTATTTGATAATCCCAAATCTTCTAATGAGTCTTTTGTACATCTAGACAAGTTATTGATAAGCTCAACAAGTTGTGCATTGGGATTATTAAACGAAAAATTCAATTTGCGTAAAGGACATATATCTCCAATTGATTTTGGAAGGATAACAAGTTTATTAGTATCGAGGTTCAAACTTTCAAGAGAAGTAAGAGATTTCCAATAATTGAAACTAGAAAGAGATGAGAACCCCTGGGAAGGAAGATCACACCCCTATAAGCTCAAGGTTGTTAAATTAGAAAGATGGCTCACAATTTCTAGCCAATGATTGACGACACTAAGATTTAGGGAAGTAAAGTCAAGGTATTCTATTGAAGACAAATGAGACAGCCATTCAAGATTTTCAATAATTATCAAATCATTCCCCTTGAGATTAAGATATTGCAAGTTCGAAAGGTTTCCAAGTTGACGTGAAATTGGCCCGGAGAGATTGGTCCTAGAGAGATCAAGGTGTCTTAAATTACTGAGAGACCCAATGAACTCAGGGAGATTGCTCTGATTAAAGTCATTTTCACTAAGATCCAAAAAAGTCAAATCAGGCAAGTAGGGAAGGGCTTATCATACCTCGCAAAGGTTGGTCTGCTATAATACGATTTTCACTTAGATGAAGCTCAAGTACATGACCAGTTTGGTTGCTGCAGTGAACTCCTTTCCAATTGCAGCAATTCTTATCTTTGCTCCTCCACGAAGAGAGCCGGCCATAGTCATCAACAAGGGCTTTTTTGAATTTAAGGAGCGCTTGTCTCTCCCTCTCTGGGCACCTGATATTGTTAACATCTCCAACTCCAACCCCTGAAATAAATCCAAGGGCTGGTCTCAAGTGCACTAAAACTAAAAGTATAAAGAATGCATGAGCAAGTTTCAGTGAGTTTCCACCACCCGTGAACATGATCATTGTCATTGCCGGTAAAAATAATGATTAATTACACAATGAAAGATGGGATAACAATGAGAGGCACGTCCCTTTAAAGTCAAGATGCAGCCAAGATATAGAAGAGCTACACTGTCAGTAACCACCAGCACTGGAATCACAAACTAAGACTGGATAGGAACGCTCAAACATTAACTCCAATTACACATGACATGTTTGCCATTTTGCATTATTTAATACCATAGCGAGTAAAAATATGGTGCTGTGAGAGAAAGTATTATGTACATATACACTAGTTAAATTCCATAAAAACCATAGAATTCTTACTTTGATCACCTCTTACTACAAACAAAGTGGTCACCCCTGGTTCTAAAACTTCCACCGCAAACTTTTCATGCACATTGTCTATTTGTTGCACAAAGCCAGACCTTCATGTTGTCCAGAAACAAGAAATAAGCATCCCTCCAAGAACTCTTTAAGAGCAAAGGTCCACAAATTCCCAAAATCCTATAAAAAATCCAAATCCTGCTGCAGCAAAAAACCATTTCTCAAATTCATCTTTATCCTTTTCATTATCTTCATTTCCATCATGATCAGTTGGTTGACCACTTTGGTTTGGTGTTTCTTCACCTGGGCACTTATTTGGAAGTGGAGGCCCACAAAGTGCCCAGTTTCCAGTAAAATCAACTGCATCAAATTGTTGTAAGACAAGTCCAAGTCGTTTAGAAAATGTAACTCTGACATGCTAGATGGGATTTCATTTGAAAATTGATTCCTTGACATATCAAGTGATTGCAACTGCTTCAACTATCCGATCATTTGTGGGATTTCTCCAATTAACTTGTTTCTTGATATGTTCAGAACAACCAACTCTAAGAGGCTCGAGATTTCACTTGGAACTTTCCCTGTCAATTTGTTGCTTGCAAGCTTAATGATCTTTAATAGTCCAAGATATTTTCCGTACTCCAACTCCCTTCCTTTCATTATAACCGTTGCATCATTAATGAATTCTTCTGTATCATCATAATCATAAACATATGAATCAGTGTAATTACTACCAATGATTCTGCTGAACAAATCTCCTTTCTGAGCCATGGCAGTGAAATTGTTGAAGCATTGTGGTATTGTTCCAGATATGTTATTTACAGAAAGATCCAAGATTCGTAAATATTTCAACCAACATAGATTCAATGGTATGCTTCCACCAAACTTATTGGAACGTAGGATAAGAATATTCAATAGTGGCAAGCCCTCCTTGTTGGGCTTTGCGGAGTCTAGTTTGTGTTTGATCCAGTTGACTACCTGACCCGACCCGAATAATGTTGCGTGATTTTTAATGGGAAATTTTTTGAGGCTTAGTCTATAGAGCGGAGGCTTGGGTTTTTAATTAGGGTTTGTGGTGTAGTCGGTTTTTGGTGTGAAAAAGGGTCTGTAGCAGCAATTTGTATGTTCCCTGATAATAGTGAAATCTCTGCAACTCCGTAGACGTAGACAAATTGCCGAACCACGTAAAAACTGTCTTGTGCTTTTGATTATTTTTCTTTGGCGTGTGTTTTCTCTATATTTTGTTTTTCACAGATTTTGGAATTTGTGAAAATTCCCTACAACTGGTATCAGAGCTTAGGGTTAGGTTTGAGTGTGAGCAATGGCAGAGGAAGCAGGAAAGGCGTCTGGAATAGAAAATTTCGATGGCATAGATTTCACGTATTGGAGAATGTAGATTGAAGATTATCTCTATGGGAGGAAATTGCATCTGTCTCTTTTGGGGACAAAACCTGCGACTATGAAGGATGAGAAATGGGCTCTTCTTGACAGACAGGTACTAGGAGTTATCAAGTTAACGCTGTCTAGGTCTGTTGCACATAATGTTCTGAAGGAGAAGACCACTGTAGATATGATGAAGGCTTTTTCTAGTATGTATGAAAAGCCGTCAGCAAACAACAAGGTGCATCTGATGAAGAAACTGTTCAATTTGAAGATGGCAGAGAACGCATCAGTAGCACAACATCTGAATGAATTTAACACTATTACAAATCAATTGTCGTTTGTAGAAATTGGTTTTGATGATGAGATCCGTGCACTGATCGTTTTAGCTTCTTTGCCAAACAGTTGGGAGGCAATGAGGATGGCAGTAAGTAATTCTACAAGAAAAAAAAAAGCTGAAGTACAATGACATACAAGATTTAATTTTGGCTAAGGAGGTTCGCAGAAGAGATGCAGGTGAAACCTCTGGATCTGGTTCTGCCCTAAACCTTGAGACAAGAGGCAGAGGGAATTATAGAAATTCAAACTAGGGTAGATTAAAATCCAAAAATTCTAATCAGAATAGAAGTAAATCTAGATTAGGCCAACAAGTACAATGCTAGAACTGTGGGAAAACAGGTCACTTTAGGAAGCAATGCAGAAATCCTAAGAAGAAGAATGAAGATGACTCTGCTAATGTTGTAATAGAAGAGGTACAGGATGCATTACTTCTTGCAGTAGACAGTCCACTTGATGATTGGGTTCTAGACTTAAGAGCTTCGTTTCATACCACTCCACACTGGGAAATCATATAGAATTATGTTGCAGGTGATTTTGGTAAGGTGTATTTGGCTGATGGTTCAGTCTTGGATGTTATGGGTATGAAAGACGTCCGGATACTGTTGCCCAATAGGTCTATTTGGTTACTGGAGAAGGTTCGACATATTTCTGACCTGAGGAGGAATTTGATTTCTGTTGGACAACTTGATGATGAAGGGCATGTAATACTATTTGTTGGTGGTACTTGGAAGGTTACAAAGGGAGCCAGAGTGTTGGCTCGTGGAAAGAAGACTGGTACTCTCTATATGACCTCAAGTCCAAGAAACACAATTGCAGTTGCTGAAGCAAGTACTGATACAAGTCTATGGCATCGCAAACTTGGTCACATGAGTGAGAAAGGGATAAAGATGCTGTTGTCAAAAGCGAAACTACCAGAATTGAAGTCTGTTGATTTTGACATGTGTGAAAGTTGCATCTTAGGAAAGCAGAAAAATGTGAGCTTCTTGAAAACTGGTAGGACACCGAAGGCTGAAAAATTAGAGCTAGTGCACACTGATTTATGGGGGCCTTCTCCAGTTGCATCCCTTGGAGGCTTAAGGTACTACATCACTTTCATTAATGACTCAAGCAGAAAGGTATGGGTTTATTTTCTAAAAAATAAATCTGATGTATTTGAAACCTTTAAGAAATGGAAGGCTATGGTTGAGACAGAAACAAGTTTGAAAGTAAAATATTTGAGGTCAGATAATGGAGGTGAGTACATAGATGGAGGGTTCAGTGAATATTGTGCTGCACAGAGAATTAGGATGGAGAAGACCATTCTTGGAACACCACAGCAAAATGGTGTGGCTGAGCGCATGAACAGAAATTTCAATGAGCGTGCTAGGAGTATGAGGTTGCATGCTAGACTGCCAAAAACTTTCTGGGCTGATGCTGTTAGCACTGCAGCTTACCTGATAAACCGAGGACCATCAGTTCCTATGGAGTTCAGACTTCCTGAGGAAGTTTGGAGCGGTAAAGAAGTAAAGTTTTCCCATTTAAAAGTTTTTGGTTGTGTTTCTTATGTTTATGTTGATTCTGATGCTCGTAGTAAACTTGATGCAAAGTCTAAAATATGTTTTTTCATTGGCTATGGTGATGAGAAATTTTGTATAGGTTTTGAGATGAACAAAACAGGAAAATCATCAGAAGTAGAAATGTGATATTTAATGAACAAGTTATGTATAAGGACAGGTCAACTGTAGTGCCAGATGTTACAGAGATGGATCAAAATAAATCTGAGTTTGTCAACTTAGATGAATTGACTGAAAATACTGTCTAGAAAGTAAGTGAAGAAGATAAGGAGAATATAGATTCACAAGTAGATCAGAGTACACTTGTAGCTGAAGTCCACAAATCTTCCAGGACCATTAGATCTCCACAGCGTTATTCACCCGCTCTAAATTATCTCCTGTTGACTGATGGTGGTGAGCCAGAATGCTACGATGAAGCCTTGCAAGATGAGAATTCATGCAAGTGGGAGTTAGCCATGAAGGATGAGATGGATTCCTTATTGGGGAATCAGACATGGGAACTGACTGAACTGCCAGCAGGAAAGAAGGCTTTGCACAACAAGTGGGTTTACAAAATAAAGAATGAGCATGATGGTAGCAAACGTTACAAGGCCAGATTAGTTGTTAAAGGGTTCCAACAGAAGTAGGGCATTGATTACACAGAGATATTTTCTCCAGTTATGATGATGTCAACAATCAGACTAGTATTGGGAATAGTGGCTGCAGAAAATTTACATCTTGAGCAGTTAGATGTGAAGACAGCTTTCCTTCATGGTGACTTGGAGAAAGAAATTTACATGATTCAGCTAGAATGATTCATTGTTCAGGGACAACAGAATCTAGTCTGCAAACTGAGAAAGAGCTTGTATGGCCTAAAACAAGCTCCTAGATAGTAGTACAAGAAGTTTGACAGTTTCATGCATAGAATTGGGTTTAAAAGATGTGAAGCTGATCACTGTTGCTATGTTAAGTTCTTTGACAATTCTTACATCATTTTACTGTTGTATGTGGATGATATGCTCATTGCAAGGTCTAGCATTGAGAAGATTAATAATCTGAAGAAGCAATTGTCAAAACAGTTTGTAGTGAAGGATTTGGGAGCTGCAAAGCAAATCCTTGGGATGAGAATCATTAGAGACAAGGCTAATGGTACATTGAAGCTTTCACAGTCAGAGTATGTGAAAAAAGTTCTCAGCAAATTCAATATGAATGAAACCAAACCAGTGAGCACACCCTTGGGTAGTCATTTCAAACTAAGCAAAGAACAGTCACTGAAGACAGAAGAAGAAAGGGAACATATGAGTAAGGTGCCTTATGCCTCAGCTATTGGCAGCTTGATGTATGCTATGGTGTGTACAAGGCCAGACATTGCATATGCAGTGGGAGTTGTGAGCAGATTCATGAGTAGGCCAGGAAAGTAGCATTGGGAGGCAGTTAAGTGGATTCTGAGCTATCTGAAGGGTTCATCAAATACATGTCGTTGCTTTACAGGTGCAAATTTGAAACTACAGGGTTATGTAGATGCTGATTTTGCTAGTGATATTGATAGTAGAAAGAGTACTACTGGTTTTGTATTTACTCTGGGTGGTATAGCTATATCTTGAGCCTCAAATTTACAAAAGATTGTTACTTTGTCTACTACAGAAGCTGAGTATGTTGCAGCAACTAAAGCTAGGAAGGAGATGATTTGGTTGCATGGTTTCTTAGATGAATTGGGTAAGAAGTAAGAGATGGGCATTCTACATAGTGATAGTAACAGTGCAATTTTAATTTTCTTGCTAAAAATTCGACTTTTCATTCAAAGTCGAAGCATATACAGACAAAATACCATTTTATCCGGTACCCTGTTGAAGATAAGCTGCTAATACTTGAGAAGATTTGTGAATCTAAGAACCCGACAGACATGTTGACTAAAGGTGTCACTATTGAGAAGCTGAAACTGTGTGCAGCTTCAGTTGGCCTTCTAGCTTAAGGACAGGAGGATGAGTTGCAAGGATGAGGGATTGTGTTTGGAAGATAGTGGCTGATGTTGGTGATTGAACTAGTCTCCAAGTGGGAGATTTGTTGGGCTTTGTAGAGTCTAGTTTGTGTTTGATCCAGTTGACGACCCGACCCGACCCGAATAATATTGCGTGGTTTTTAATGGGAGATTTTCTGAGGTTTAGTCCATGGAGCGGAGGCTTGGGTTTTTATTTAGGGTTTGTGGTGTAGTCGGTTTTTGGTGTGACAAAGGGTCTGTAGTTGCAATTTGTATTTTCCCTGATAATAGTGAAATCTCTACAACTCCGTGGACGTAGGCAAATTGCTAAACCACGTAAATACTGTCTTGTGCGTGTGATTATTATTAATTTTTTTTTTTTTTGTGTTTTCTCTATATTTTGTTTCTCACAAGTTTAGGAATTCGTGGAAATTCCCTACACTCCCCAATCCAAGCTGGTACTAATCCAGAGAATTTATTGTTTCCCAAGTCTACAAACTTCAACAAACTGCAATTTTTTATGGGCAAAGGTAATTCTCCAGAGAAACTATTATTGCGCAAATTCAACGTGTGCAGCTGAGTCAGAGAGCCAAAAGAGCTTGAATTTCCCCAGTGAAATTGTTGCCAGCCAAGTTCAGAATGAGTAGCTTACGCAAATGCATAAAACAATTGGGGAGATGTCCAGATAAAAGGTTGTCTGAGAGGTCTAGGAAATTTAAAATCCCACCCCGGATTTTACAAACAGACGAAGCTGTCCCCGAAAAACGATTTTCGGCTATACTCAAGACTGTCATTTTAGGTGGGAAAACAAAAAGATGCAGTTGACCCTCCATTCGGTTACCACTCATATCTAGATATTGCAAAGTAGGAGGCAGGTCAAAAAACCATTTAGGAATCTTATCCGAAATTCCAGTATCGGAGATATCTAGGATAGAAATGTTCCACTGAGTTCGGAGCCAGCTTGGAAATCTAGGACCCAGCTTGCAATATGCGAAGTATATGACTCGCAATTGAAAAGGGGGAACCCAATTGAAGTTCAATTCTAGAGCCTGGGAACTATTTGACAAGTCTAAAAACCACAAGTTGGACAGGTTTGATAGATGGACTTCAGTGACCACACCATGCAAAGAATTGAAAGAAATATCAAATTGCTCGAGCTGGTGTAGGTTTCCTTTGGGCACAGTCCCACTTATGTTGTTGGACGCAAGATACAATTGTTTTAAGGACGGAAATATTGAGAAATCAGGCAACGATCCCGTAATTTGATTTGATGATAATTCCAACATCTCTAGTGAGTCTTTCGCACACCCAGACAAACTATAGATAAACTCAGCAAGTTGTCCACCGAGCTTATTATCGGAGAGGGACAATGAACTTAAGAGTACATATATTTCCTAAAGACTTTCGTACGTTACCTTCAAGTTGGTTTACGTCTAGACTGAGACTTTCAAGAGAATTCATTTTGCCAAAGGCATCTGGAATTGAACCTTGTAATTTGTAAATGATTCGAGGAGAGGTCAATAGATTCCAAGTGGGAAAGGTTTCCAAGTTCGTAAGGAATAGTCCCACCAAACTCAGCCTCTAAGAGATTGAGGTTCTTTAAGTTATTTAAAGAACCAATAAACTCTGGGATTTGGCTCATGTTGAAATCATTGTAACTGAGGTCCAAAGAAATCAAATGATGCAATTCAAGCAGTGAAGAACTAATGTTACCTTGCAAAGGTTGCGTTTTTTCTGAATCACCCTGAAGATCAAGCTCGAGTACATGGCCTGTTTGCTTGCTGCAATGAACTCCTTTCCAGTTGCAGCAATTCTTGTTTTCATCTTGGCTTCCCCATGAAGAGAGCCTACCGTAGTCATCAACAAGGCCTTTTTTGAACTCAAGGAGTGCCTGTCTCTCACTCTCTATGCACCTAACGTTAGCATCTTCAACCCCTGAAATAAATCCAAGGGCTGGATTGAATTGCAGTAAAAGCATTAAAAATGCATGGAAAGTTTAAGGGATCTTCTCTCCATAATTGTTGACATGGGCTGGGAAAATAAATTTTGAAAATGCAGCAAGTTTTGTTTTTTTTTTTCCTGCCTCTCAAATGCTAACTAAGCATCAATTACTAATAATGCACTGCACCTTAGGGTCCAGCCCACTTGGTTGTCAAAGCTCTTAACTCAGCTTATCTCTCTCACGTCTCACAAGTCAGCGGAAGTTGGCTTTCATTTATTGAGAGTTGATGTTATGCATGTCTCACATTCTGAAAGAAAAAAAAAGAAAGAAAAGCTGAATTAAGAGCCCATTTGGCCATTGTGTAAAGTCACATAGAGTGAGAACGAAAGGACAGTGCAGACGTTGAAGAACTGTGTGAAAGAGAGCCAGCGGAAGAGAAAAACACAACCGCAAGATAAAATTGTGAGAGATATACAATGAGGGAAAGAGTAACGAGTGAAAAAGAAAAAGAAGGTTTTTTTTTTTTTTTTTTTTTTTTTTTTTTTTTTTTTTTTTTTTTTCTTTACTCAAGTTGTATTTCTAATTTATTTTGAACTCAAAATTTGAAACAAATTTGTGTTGTAATTTCTATTTTATATGATGAAGTTATTCGGAATTTGTCACTTGATTTTTTCTTGAGAGAGTTTTTCAACAAAAAAGTTGGTGTTTTTGTGTGGCCATGGTTTTCCTATGCTTGCTGAAATTTAATTTAATTTATGTAGGATTTTTCCAACATCAAGCAAGAGGAATAACTAAAAAGCGTCCTAATTTAAAAAAAAAAAAAAAATGTTTTAGTTGTTTTCGTACTTTTTGTTTTTTGAAATGTGAAGGCGTGGCCCTGCAATATAGTGGTGGAGCCTACTTGTAATTACCAACTAAGGAGATGCAATTTTCAAATGGGTAAAATACAGGTAATTAACACCCCTGAAATTTGGGTTAATGTATTGTTAATTATATTTAGTACTTTTTAAAACTAATCAAATTGGTCCCTAATCATTGTGAGAGAGTGGAGAAAAGTGAGTAACAGTTTAGGGACCATGTTGGTCAATTTTAAAAAGTTTTGGACCTAGCTAGCATTAGCCCGGCCAAACTTTAGGGATATTAACTGTATTTTATCCTATTTTAAAAAATTGAGAGATTTTTTTTTTGTTTTTGAATTAGTTGGTAACTGTGCAATGCATAGAATAGTTTAATATATTATGCTTTTATCTCAAAAAAAAATATTATGCTTTTTTGTAAGTTATTTTTTATTTAAATATGAAATTTAATAATTATGGTAATTATAGATAGACATTTATTATATTTTTGTTTGTATACGAAACTATATATTCTAGTATTAAACATCTAATATGATTTTTTATATAGAACTAAATATTTACTATTTAGTTAAGATTCTAATGGAGGGTTTAAATATACAATAAAAGTTAAATTCAATTAAAAAATATATATTACAATAATGATGTGTAAAATTGTGATATCGTAAATGCTCATGTGGCACAATATGGTAAATTAAAAATAAGTACTTCAAAATTATATATATTCCACACTAAATAAAAAACTCTGGTATAATAAATTATGAGAGATTTGTTTTTGTTTTTGTTTTTGAATAAATTTTTTTTTTAAGTGGGTTCCTTGGAATTTTGAAAACGTATTGGTCTGTATTTTTTTTTTATTTTTAGAAAAGTATGGGACCTATGGGTAATTTTTAGAAAATCTATATCATTACAAGTATCATTCATCTAAGAAGCTGATTGTCACGGTATTGAATAAATGGATCAAACTTCAAAATAAATCCGTGTCAAAGTTAGCTTTGAAATTCTTCCAATAAATCGTACCATGTAATAGAAACGATTAATAATAAAATCCAACTAATTGTGATAAAATTTCAAATTTGCAGCCCCACCGCGCGAGAATAAAATCTTCCACTGTTTTAATTCTATTCATGTATATAGTTGATACAATACTGGCTTTGAAAAATTTTGATTCAGAAAACTTCTAAATAGTTAGCTTTGAAAAATCTTCTACATATTGGCTTTGACTTTAATTTTTATAATTGATTCAGAAAACAGAGTAAATAGTTTCTGCATATGTGTACATGGCCCAATAGTCTATGTGAATATTAAGGCATCCGTGAGAAACTGTTATTTTGAAGCAAACATTATTCGTCACGAAAGTGAGTTCTAATTGGTTCAATTAGTAAAGTTTTTTATGGTTGAATAAGAGATCCGAAATTTATTTTCCGTCTATATAAAAAACTGATTAGAGTCTTGGTCTGATGATAGTCATCAGGAGCGGACGCTATAGGTAGAAACCCTTTAAAAAAAAAAATTGATTCATCATGAAAGTCCTAGCTTATGTATATCAAGTGAGGCTATTCTCTACAAATTTTGATATTTTCCATCCGAGCTCACTTTTCCATTTGGGAGAAATCAAAATTCATTTGAGAGTGATACAAATTTTGAAATTTTCTTTCACAAGTCAAAATCTTAAATTTTTCCAAGCTTACAAAGCAATTTTTTTGGACTTATGACTTTGGGTACATGATTTCTTGTACTAGACTAAGATACGCTACGTTTAGATTTTGATTTAAGACAAAATGGACAAGTGTGTTTAGTAGCACCACAATGTTGACAAATAGGAACAAACTTTGGATCATTAATTGTGACAATTTGGTCTTGGTTCTTACCTAAGAAAATGACAATTTGGTCTAATGCAACCAACAACAACATAATTGTGACAAGTAGCTAGCATAGATATATCTTGAAGCCAAGGAAAGGACCTGGACATGGGTTTCAGCTTAGCAGCTTCTACCATAGGTCTCTTACCTAGTTACCTTTGTCTAGCCTAGCCACTAGCTTTTATCTCCCCTTTGAGATTCCTCTTTGAATTCAAGAGCATGCACATTTTTGCCTAGGTTTATCATACTAGATTGACTTTCTATTTCAGGCTTGACACTAGACACTATTTCCAAATTGAGAGAGAGAGAGAGAGAGAGAGAGAGAGAGAGAGAGAGAGAGAGAGAGAGAGAGAGAGAGAGAGAGAGAGAGAGAGAGCTATTCACTAACTTAAAGTTTATAGATGTTTTGGCTGCCCTCGGGCCTTGATATGTGCTCTTCATCTCATCATTCATTGCTTAGAAACTTTAAGTCAATGTATAGCTCTCTCTCTCTCTCTCTCTCTCTCTCTCTCTCTCTCTCATTAAAAATTACTCTTTCCTTTCTTAAATTTCTTTCATAATTTCTGTTAAAAATAAATAATTCTTGATTTGTGGTAAATGATTGTGTTAGGTTCTAAAGATTTAGAATTAAATGTTTAGAGTTCTAATTTGTTTATGTTGGCAAACTGAGAACAAAAACAATTTCTAGAATAGGTGTTAGACATTGCTCAAAGTGTATCAAGAACATTCAAGCTATAGGAAAAAGAATTAAATTTCAGTGAAGCTCGATCAATCGAAGGACAAGCTCGACCAATCGAAAATCATAAAAAAACAAATTTTGGCAGGACAAGCCTGTGAAAACGTTTAAGGCTCCAGTTCAACATTTTTAAGTATAAAAGGAAAACCCTAACTACATTTTGAAGACTCTCGGAAAACTTGTGAGTTACTCCAATGAGATTGAAGAGGTTCTGTGCCTTCTAACTCTACAAGTATCTACCGGAACAAGATCTATAATCAAGTGCTAGTGGAATCTAGTTGCTGCAAGATCAACAAGTGGTGATCTGAAACATTTGAGTGAGATTTCAAAGTCATAAGCGTGGGAGCTTGTGTGCTACAAATCTAAGAAAGAAGAGTCTGTGGATTCAGAGCTTGCATGTGACTGTGTCAGTAAATTATTACCGGAGGTAGCAATAGACTTATGGTTAAATTTTTTTGTAAAAACTTCAATTCTTTGTTTGTGGATTTGTTTACCTTAAGAATAACTAGGTCAAATCCTCCCCAGATTTTTATCTTGATACAATTCATTTCATTGGTTTTTCTAGATGATCATATCTATGTGTTATTTATTTCTATTTGCATTATAAGATCTTTCACTGTTTAACATAGATCTCATAATTAACCTAAGTAATTACTTGGTTAATATATTCGGTTAAACAATCTGCTTTAAGGAGTCTAAACAAACAAACAGATTGAACTAAAATCATAACAAAGATTCATATTAGATTTTGAATCAAAGAAAAACCACATGGTTTTATGAGGCTTAACAAAGTTATATAGATGAAGGAATTACACTGAAAACATATTTAAATTAAAGGACTAAAATGAAAAGAAAAAAAAAATGAAACTATAAGAACATAAATGAAAATAGTTCAAAGTTATAGGGTGTGAGTTGTGATTTAGAGTATATAATACTATTTGTTTATATGTATACATTATTCAAATATTTTTATATAAATCTGATATTGGATTGTAGTTTGTAAATAAGTTTATACTATATCAAATGAGTTTGATGTTTTGGTAATTTATTGGCAATAGAATAGTTTATTTCATATTAAAAATTATACATTATTTTTAACAATGCAAGGTTGGTTAATTGATCTGATCTTTAAAAATAAATAATAAGTTAATCAAATAATTTGTGAATAAACTTGAACTTGTGAGATAAGAAAATAAACTAATTATAAACATATAATATGACTTAATGATGAGCTCGAAGTTGAGTAGTATATGAAATCAAATTAAATGCATCGATCTTGAGTTGCTAATACTCGTCTTAACTTTGATCACTTGTTTACAAGAGTACATGTTCTATAGATGACAGACGGTGTTGGAAACTATGTCACATGCCCACCAACCAACGTTTAAATTCCTCAAAAGGTGAGGACCCACAAGGCTATTATTCATCAATAAAATTACAAAGGTAACAGTACAAATAGTCCAGGATGGGAACACTCAAACATTAACTGGATTCAAATTACACATGTTCTCTTTGTAAATCAATTTGCTTAATAGAAGGCGTAGCTCGTAATATCGGTGCAAAGAGAGAGAGAGAGAGAGAGTAATAAAACAAAGCATGTAGACCTTAATACCCATTAGCCACACACGTTACAAGCAACTTCTAAGTCTTGACACTTGTTTTGACGTAACAGCAGCAGCAACTCCTGATATTAGCACGAAGATAAGAGAAAAGAAATTCATTAAGAACAAAGTTTAACTACAAAATTAGTTGTAATTTAAAAGTACAATTTTACTTAATGAAAGAAACATTACTACATATTTTGAAAATCTAACTGTTGAATTGCATTTTTTTTACATTCTTAATACACATATCAAATTTTGTGTCAATCGGATATTATATATTATATAATCTATAAACTTATATTTTATGTATAATTTTAAACTACAAAAAAATTACAATTTAAATAATTTATTGATAACATAACTATTAATCTATAATTTTCTAAAAATTTTGTAGTTCAACTTTATACAACCATCAATCTAGATTCACTAAATAGCAGTAGAACTACTTCATGCATAGTGAAATTTACCACGAGGACTAAGCTTATGGCCTTCAGCACTGTTATGCAACCTTATATGCAATTTGAAATACGAAAATCACTCGTAATACTTCTTCGGCATGTGCCGAAAAATCAAGAAATTGCAAGATGAAAGGGAAAAAAAACACTAAAATTGAAACAGATTAAAGACCATTTTTAAAAAATAAATAAATTGTAAAAGCTCATATCAATGAAAAATACAGAACTAATCTCATAAACCATGTTAGCTATATGTTTGTTTTGAGGTTAAAAAAAAAAAATAGTTGTATTTTTATTTTGTTATAAGGTTTAAAAAAAAATAGTCATATAGGTCTTACACACTTACCCTGCTAACCTGACCTGATCATCATCCATGCCTCTGAAACTTCCTCCACAATCTTGTCATGTTCACTGTCATTGTTACATAGAGCCAATCCTTTGTGTTGTCCAATAATAAGAAATAGGCATGTCTCCAAGAACGCTTTAACAGCAAAGAACAACTAACACTCCAAAAACCCAAAGGAAATCCAAATTCCATTCCGAAATAAAACCATTTTCGAAATTCATTTCCATTCTCTTCATTATCTTTAATAGTTGTTTTACTTTGGTTTGATGTTTCTTCTCCTGGACATTTTTGTTTAAGCGGAGGCCCACAAAGTGCTGTGTTTCCAATAAAATCATTTGCATTCAAGCTTTGGAGTTGAGTGCTTGAAGGAATCTTTCCAGACAAATTATTGTAAGATAGGTCTAGGTCACTTAAAAAGTTTAGATCTGACATGCTAAGTGGGATTTCACCTGAAAACTGATTCCTTGACAAATCAAGTGATTCTAACTGCTTCAATTGACCAATCATTTGAGGAATCTGGCCAATGAAGTTGTTTCTCGATACATTCAGTACAACCAACTCCAAAAGGCCCGAGATTTCGCTTGGAAGTTTCCCACTCAATTTGTTACTTGAAAGGTTAATGATCTTTAATAGGCCAAGATTATTACTATACACATACTCCTTTCTTTTCAACACAAACATAGCACTATAAACATATTTGTGCAAATAGGCCAAATTATTACCATGTATAATAGTTACAACGATATCAATGGAAAATTTCCCTTTCTGAGCCATGGCAGTGAAATTATTGATGCATTGTGGTACAGTTCCGGATATGTCATTTAAACATAGGTCCAAGATTTGTAAATGTTTCAACCAACACAAATGCAATGGTATGCTTCCATAGAACTTATTGGAACCTAGTAATAGAAAAATCAGCCTTGGCAAGCCTTCCCCAATCCATGCTGGTACTTTTCCAGAGAATTCATTATTTCCTAGGTCCATAATTGTCAAGGAACTGCAATTTCTCAGGGATGACGGTAAGTGTCCAGAAAAATTATTATCATTTAGACGCAATGTTTGGAGTTGAGACAACGAACCCAAAGAACTTGGAACTTCCCCAAAGAAATTGTTGCCAGCCAAATCCAAAATGATTAGCTTATGCCAATGCATAAAACAATTAGGGAGTCGTCCAGATAATATATTATGGGATAGGTCTAGGAGAGTCAACAACTGACCATTGATTTTACAAAGAGATGAAATTGACCCTGAAAACTGATTTTTAGAGAGTTTCAGGATTGTCAGATTTGTTGGAAAAAGTGGTAGTGGACCCTCTATATGATTAGCACTCAAATCAATTGCAAGACCATTCAATCTCTTTGCTGACACATTTGGTAACCGTCCATGTATTTGATTGCTAGAAAGATTTAAAACTCTTATCGTAGGAGGCAAATCTTCTAACCACTCATCTGGGATGGTATCCGAAATGTTAGCATCAGAGATATCAAGGAAGGAAAGTTTCCTTTGAGTTTGAATCCAATTTGGAAATCTAGGCCCTAAATTACAAGATGTCAAATACATTACATCCAGTTGGAAAGGGGGAACCCAATCGAAGCTGAATTCCAAAGAAAGAGAATTATTAAATAGGAATAAGGATTGTAATTTGGAGAGATTTGAGAAAAGAGATTCAGAGATCACACCTTGCAAAAAATTTGAAGAAACACACAAAACCTCTAGTTTATATAGGTTTCCAATGCTTTTGGGCAAAGTACCATTTAATTTGTTGTGTGAAAGAAGTATATCTTTCAATGATGGGAATATTGCAAAGTTAGGAAATGATCCTGTAATTTGATTCAATGATAAATCCAAAACCTCTAATGAGTTTTTTGCACATCCAGACAAGTTATTCATGAGCTCATCAAGTTGTACATTAAGATTATTCGAGGACAAATACAGTGCACGTAATGTACATATATCCCCAAAATATTTTGGAATGTGGACAAGTTGATTGTGACAGAGATCCAGAATTTCAAGAGGAGTAAAAGATTTTGAATAATTGAAATAGGAAAAAGTTGAAAGACTCATTGGAGGTGGATCACACCACAATATTCTCAAGGATGTTAAATTAGGGAGATGACTTACAACTTCTAGCCAATCATTGGCAACATTACTAAGATTTGTGGAACTTAGGTCAAGGTATTCTATGGAAGATAGACGAGACAACCATTCAAGACTTTCAATAATTTTCAAATCATTCCAACCGAGATTGAGATATTGCAAGTGGGAAAGGTTTTCAAGCTGATGTGGAACTGGACCACTAAGATTGGCCCAAGAGAGATCGAGGTATTTTAAGTTACTAAGAGAACCAATGAACTTTGGGATAGGGCTCTCATTAAAATCATTGCCACTGAGATCCAGAAAAGTCAAATGATGCAACTCAAGTAGTGAAGGACTAATGTTCATACCTTGCAATCTTTGGAATCCATCAATTTGATAAGCATTGAGATGTAGCTCGAGTACACGACATGTTTGGTTGCTGCAGTGAACTCCTTCCCAATTGCAGCAATTCTTCTTTTCATCTTCACTCCCCCATGAAGAGAGCCTACCATTGTGATCAACAAGGCCTTTTTTGAACTCAAGGAGGGCTTGTCTCTCCCTCTCTATGCACATAACGCTATCATCTCCAACTCTTGAAGTGAATCCAATGGCTGGTTTCAAATGTAGTAAAAACGTTAAAATTGCATAGAGAATTATTAGGGACCTTTCACCCATGATCATTATCATCGCCAATGAAGAGCAATTAAAATTAGGATCAAGATGAGAGGAAGCACCACTAAAACATTCAGAGTTGCAAGTTTTATTTTTTAATTTCTTGAGCTCTAAAAACCCCCCCAGCATGACCTATTTATAACCATAACTGCATACATCGTGCTTTAAGGAAAAACAAAGTGTCAAAATCTCTACCAATAAAAAAGTTTCAAAGTCAAATTGGCCCATGTTATTCCAATTTGAATTTAAAAACAGATTGATTTTGGATTGATAAAGAAATAATTCTATTTGACACTTCATTTTTTTAACCCTCTAGACCTCCCCTATTCTCCAAAATACTCAGCCCGTGTCTGAGTCTTGACTTTCCTCACTCTACCGATCCTCCCTCTTCACCCTTCACTCGACGGCCAAATCACGCACACCACTCTCACAAACGGAAGACGAAGGTGATTTTGTACCACATGGTGGAAAAAGACCTCTGCCTTGGTTAAGATTGCCAAATTGAAGGTTGGTAAGGAGGCATGCACCAAATCAAACGGAGGGTGGACGGTTGAGCTTGCTCAGAATGTATAGAGATGTTCACTTGTTGGTTCAAATTACATGGCTCATTCAAATAGTAATGGGGTTAAAATTCTACATAAATAATCTTTTCAATAGTTACATATTGGGATAGAGAAAAATAAATCCGGGGTTACTTTTTCTGTAACAGTATGAGCTAATGAAATTTTGGTACTGCCATATTTGACTTAATTATTGGATTTGAAAATTCTTTTCGGAATGACATTATATGTTTTGGTCTTACTCCTAATAGATGCTAGATAGATCTACTTTGATTTAACTAAAAGACATTGACTGATGATAGAGAAAATGGAATTCCAATGGCCACTTTCTCAAGGCGTATATTTTCCTTGTTCTCTACCAAATCCTCCATATAGTAGTTCTCCTTCAACCCATCAACTCAACAAAACCCAACTACTTGGATTGGCTTTTGTTGGTTGGGTTGTAATTCTAATTTGAGTCTTAGGTTGGGTTGGATTGAGATTATTAGTTTTCCCAACCAATCGAACCCAATCCGACCCACCATATATATATATATATATATATATATTAGTTTATTTATATTATTATCCTTATTTTGAATTTTTTTTTTTTTTAGTTTGATTAACTTTTGTATCTTGAGAATTAATTTTGATGAATTTGAAATATAATTTAAGCATATTATGTGAATTATAATAATTTATTAAAAAAAAGGTGCTTGAATGGTTTATGAAAGTTCAAATTCTACAAGACAAGAAACATATAAACGCAATTAAATTAACCCAACCCAACTAGACAATTGTGGATTGGGTCGGGTTAAGTTCTACACATGTGATGGATTAGGTTGAGTTGGGATTTTTTTTTTTTTAATTTGAAAAGATTGGGTTGGGTTGAAAAAAATTCTCCAACCAATCCATGCACTCCGCAAATTATTAGACAACGTGTTTTGAGATTTTTTGTACCCCCAAACTTTTATAAATAAAAAATAAAATTGAAACACTTAAAATTTTGGTGAGCGAAGAATTGTTTAACTCAATTGAGTCAATTGACACCTACTGGTATTTTCAAAAAAATAGCCATGATTCAAATCTCTCCATTATTGTACCACTTAACCTTTAGGTGATTTTTTTATGAGTAAACTACTAAATATCCTTTTAAATAAATAGTGAAATGCTCATGTAATAACTTGTGATGACCATATTTAGAGTTGCATTTCACATAAAACAATATCCCATGGTTGGTTGGGAGTATGAAAATGTAGGAGGATATAAAATGTTAAGAAAGAAAAGTGAGAGGCTAGAAAATATGTGTGTTTTTAATCATGTATGTTTAGTAGAGACTAGAAAGGATGAAAAGGTAGAAGGATAAAGTGTAATTACTATTATACCTTTATTATCTAAAATAAAAAGAATAAAAAAAAATAATGTAGTTTTATACTTCATAATTAAGGAGATATATTTATTTGTAACTATATATGCTTACATTGTACTTGCAAATTACAATGTACGAGGCATTCTTGTGTTTTTGTTAAATGAGCTGTGAGACATTTACTATACACACTATCTATTTGCAAACTTGAAAGAGAAATACTATGTTAACAATTTTATTTTTATAACAAATTTTGAGTGGAAAGTTGTTAATGACTATTATTTGTGGACAAAAAGTAATTTTAACAATGAATTTAAATTATAACCAATAGAACAAGTTGACACCTAAAGTTTGAAATGGTTGTGAAAATATTGTGGACGTGACTTTACTCAACTTAAAATGCATTCACGCCACTAATGACTTTGACCTAGACTAATGTTTCTCTGAAACGTTGGATCTGATTGCAATAATTAATAAAAACACTGGCCACTAATGACTTTGATCTGGTCTAATGTACTAAGGACTTTGACCTAGACTAATGTATCTAAGAAACAATGGATCTGATTGCAATAATTAATAAAATAAACACTGGCCACTAATGACTTTGACATGGTCTAATGTCTCGTCACATTTTGGACTCCTATATAACATTGTCGACTTCTCACTGGAAGTTCATCAAGTCTTGATGGCAGACATTGGACACGCAATGACTAGAAGACTTTCACAGTTTCACCATATAATCTGCGTTTGCAAGAGGCATAAAAGACTCAAGTTCAATTGTGAAATGCAAACATGTTACATCGATCAAACAGTCACATAAGTATTTTCTTCTACTGTTTTTCTTAATATTTTCTACTTTGTCATTCAATTATTCAACCCGGCCTTAACCCAACGCAACTGGCAAACCCAATTAACCATTGGGTGTTCCCAAACTAGTATAAGTAATTAATATATTTGAAATATGTATTAGATAGGTTTCTCTTAAATTAATTTTTCTATATTTGAAATATATTTTTCTATATTTCAGAGCTGCCAAAATTGCTTAGAAATATAAATTAGTTATCTTTCTCTTCTTCCATAAATAGTTACTCTTTCTTATATTTTTCTTTCTTTTCTCAGCTAATTTCTGATAATGATAATACTAATAAATAATTCTTGTTTTGAAGTTTTATTTATTTATTTTTTTTTGGAAGAAAGTTTTTTTTGAAGTATATGATTAAAGCGGAAGCTAATAAACATAGATTCAATTTAGATATTAAAATCAAAGAAAAACTACATTGCTTCTTAGGTTTAATGATATGGTTGGACGGTGGACAGAAGGACTATATATCTTCAAAAAGTAAATGGAAAAAATTAAAACTTTTGGGATGCAAATGAAAATAATATTAACAGTTAGCAGGGGGTATAATTTGTTATTTATAATATTGTATGTTTATATATTTATGTTTTAAAAATATATTTCTACCGATTTGAGACTGAATTGTATCAGTTTGTAATACGATATTAAATTATCATTATATGGTATTGACAATACAAAAAGTCTATTTCATGGTAAAAATATATTTATTTTTATAGATATACATGATTTGGTAAATATAATTTTATAAGTCCATAAACTAAAGTTCTCATACATATCTAATTAACACAAATTACACAATTGCAACTATAATTTAGTTATTAATACTAACTCTAAACACAAATTTTTCAATAATAGTAGAAAATCAAACAAATTGACAAATTGAAAAAAGTATTCCACAAATATAATTTTGTATTCATCAAGAAGTGAGTACAGTCTCAGTTTTCACTCTTTAACAAAAAGTGTTCCTTTGATTTTATTTTCTTTAAACTTGACTTGAACAAGAAATTATCTTAACTTTGGTTGGAACGATGGATCGAACGGTCTTCACAACAAATCTCTGACTTTGAGCTTGTTAGAGATTTGTTGTTCTTCAAGTTCTTCAAATCTTTTAAATGTTCTTCAAGTTCTTCGAAGATTCTTGGATTTTAGACTGAAATTCTTTAATGCTTTAGAGACAAAATTTCTCTAGAGCTTTGCCTTATTGAAAAACTTGGTGTTGAAAATGAGAGGAGATATCCTCTATTTATAGTGATTTTAGAAGATAAGCTCAAATTTGAATTGATATGTTTGAAAAATATGTAATAGACTCTTTTTTTTTTTTTTTTTTTTTTTTTGAGGGGGATGTAGTAGACTCTTGATTAGCCCAAATTATTGTTAAAAATAATTATCTCTATTTATCTATTTTGATAAAGATAATAGTCAACAAAGATAAATACTTACCTCTATTTAATTTATTTATTATAATAAATATAATTATCCATCAATTTTTAATAGAAAATTTTTCTTTATTTTATTTAATTTATTTTAATAAAGATAATTATCCATAAACTTTGAATAGGAGATTTATCTTTATCTTGTGAGCCAAGTGACACGTGGAAAATTTCAATATGCCAATGTAATATCAATTTGGATGACACATGTCATTATTTGATTTAATTAATTTAATGACATTAGTAAATAAAAAAACGATGTTAGTGGTAGATTTGAAAACCAAAAAGAAGCTAGCCATAACAACAATTTGTAAAAATGTTGTAAATAATTTATTGTTGTAACAATACTCATTTAATATATTTGGAAAATATGAAGATCAATTAAGTCATTATTTTTTCAATCATTTACTGTGACTTTAGGAATTTTTTTTAGGGGGGCCATTAAGAAACTTAAATTAAGAATTTTTTAATAAAAAAAGAACTTGAATATATCAAGTTATCAACCCAAAAAAAAAAAAAATGAAGTTTTATAATTTCCTTCTACAAGTTTTCAAATTTTGAATTGTTACATAATAGTTTATTATGTGTATTTATTGCCAATGTGGGTAGCTATGACCATTTTATTTTGTTAAGTTTGTCTAACATTTTTATTTTTATACAATTGTTATTACCTATTAATTTGTCATTGTTATTATAAAAATATTTTAAACTAAATGAATAAACTTAACTCATTGGCTCTGTATTAATTATTGACGCACACAACCATACTCATTCATATATAAAATAATACACTATGTGTCTACTTAACCAATTAAATAATTAAATAATCACTAGCTTTACAATTTTTCTATTTGAATTTTTCTGACTTTATAACAAAAAGTTATGTAACATTATTTTTTAGTAAATAGTACTACTTATTAGAATACACATGAAAATAATAATAGTGTTTTAAAACGGGTTTATAATGCATTACATAACTAGAGTACAACTACAAAAAGGCCTAACCTTTGTAGTTGTAGACTGGAGTTATAAACAAAGTTATTATAACATGATAACAATACACACATATGTAATAAACTCTTTCTATTTCCTAATTATTAAATTATATAGAGTTATATTATATTTATACTATATACACAAATATCCACACACATCATTATTCACACAAATAACATTTTTTAAAAAAAAAATTAATGCACCCAATTAATATTAGACACACTCACACACATATAATATAAATTTATAATAAAGAGTGACACTTACAGTTCACAAACACTTGCTCATACTCTTAGAGTTGAAAATACTTGTAGTAAGAGTGTATAAAATTTAAGTTAAGGTGTGCAAAAATATTTTTAAGAATAAATTAAAATATTAACCTAAAAAAAATATATTATAAATATATATATGTATATATAAATTTAGAAGTCAGGGTTCATTTGAACCCCTGAATAAAGGGTAGAACTGCCCCTTTTACAGATAAGTTTCTCAAAAGAAAATCTGTCATGACAACTAACAACTAACAAGTATCATTTTAATTAAGAACTGATTATCATGGGGATTGAATAAATTAAAAAGATCAAACATCAAACTATATATATTTTTAGAAGTCAAGGGTTCATTTGAACCCCCAAACAAAGGGTAGAGCTGTCATTTTTACAGATAAGTTTCTCAAAAGAAAATTTGCCATGACAAGTGACAACTGACAAGTATCATTTACATAAGAACTGATTATCACGGGATTGAATAAAATAAAAAGATCAAACTTCAAAGGATATATATTTTTGGAAATTAGGGGTTCATTTGAACCCTTGAACAAAACGTAGAGCCACCCCTTTTACAGATAAGTTTCTCAAAAGAAAATTTGTCATGACAACTGACAACTGACAAGTACCATTTACGTAAGAACTGATTATCACAGGATTGAATAAATTAAAAAGATCAAACTTCAATGTATATATATTTTTGGAAGTCAGGGGTTCAAATGAACCCCTGGACAAAGGATAGAGCCGCCCCTTTTACAGATAAGTTTCTCAAAAGAAAATTTGTTATGACAAGTAACAATTGACAAGTATCATTTACGTAAGAACTGATTATCACGGGATTGAATAAATTAAAAAGATCAAACTTCAAAGTGTATATATCTTTGGAAGTCAAGGGTTCCTTTGAACCCCTGAACAAAGGGTAGAGCCACCCCTTTTACAAATAAGTTTCTCAAAAGAAAATCTCTCATGACAAGTGACAATTGACAAGTATCATTTATATAAAAACTGATTATCATGGATTGAATAAATTAAAAAGATCAAACTTCAAAGCATATATATTTGGAAGTCAAGGTACGTAGAGTCGCCCCTTTTACAAATAAGCTTTTGAAAAGAAGATTTGTGATGACAAGTGACAATTAGCAAGTTTCATTTACGTAAGAACTGATTATCACGGGATTGAATAAATTAAAAAAATCAAACTTCAAAGGATATATATTTTTTGAAGTCAGGGGTTCATTTGAACCCCTAAACAAAGGGTAGAGCTGTCCCTTTTACAGATAAATTTCTCAAAAGAAAATTTGTCATGACCAGTGACAATTGACAAGTATCATTTACGTAAGAATTGATTATCATGGGATTAAATAAATTAAAAAGATCAAACTTTAAAGTATATATATTTTTGGAAGTCAAGGGTTCATTTGAACCCCTGAACAAAGGTAGAGCCGCCCCCTTTATAGATAACTTTCTCAAAAGAAAATTTGTCATAACAAGTAACAACTGACAAATATCATTTACGAAAGAATTGACTATGATTGAGTAAATTAAAAAGATCAAACTTCAAAGTATATCTGTGTCAAAGTTAACTTTCAAAGTCTTCCAATAAATCGCACCATGGACTAGATCGAAACATTTAATACAATCGAACTCATTTCAAATTTGCTGGCCACAGCGAGAAAACTCTTCCACTGTTTCAATTCTATTCATGTACTTCAGATAGGATCTTTCAAGATCCTCAAAAAAAAAAAAAAAGATAGGATCTTTTATAATTGGGTTTGAGTGGGATCAGGTGTTTGACCAACGTAGGCCATCTGATCATGATCAATTCACAAACATCAAACAATTAAGGCAAGCCAAAAACTAATCTATTAAAACATTAATTTTTATGATTGATTCTCACAATCGGATGGATGCAATTGACGAACCAACTTGATTCAATTGTGGCCAACAGAGTCATCTTTTTTTTTTTTTTTTTTTAAATTCAATTATAAGCTTACACGTAAACATATTGTGAAATTGAATGTATTCGATTGTAGACAGACTATTTAGGTTTCTACGAGTTACTGTGCACCTGGACATAAGTCATAGAATGATAGAACACAGTAAATGTATGTTAAATGAAGAGTAGATTGTGGTTGTGTTGTACCCTTCACTCACCACACTTTCATTCACCATCTACTCTTCATTTAACATACATAATGATAGAACACAGTAATTAATGATTCTACATATGTGTACTTGACCCAATAGTCAGTGTGAATAGGAAGAAATACGTGTATCAGGTGACGCAATTCTCTTCAAAATCTGCTCATCGCTTTTCAGGTGAGGTGATGCAATCTCGAGAAATAATGAGGAAACCCCTTGAAGAAGGAATGAAAAAGTTTCTAGAAGCTGAAAATTCAAGTGGGATTAAAACTGTTCCTAGTATTCACTGGAAACTGGAAAGTATTTAGTGAGCTGAGCGTATACGATTTTAATTTGTGAGACTCATATGTGAGCCCCATTCACATACCAAAAAAAAAAACTTATTCTTATGAAAGATAGCACGACATCCTTATTTATACTCTCAATTCACTTCTAAATATTCAATTGACATGTTTAAATTTCCTATATATGTTAGTGATTTAATTTTTTATGGAAAAATGAATGATGATTACATATTAATTATTTTTAATTATATCTTTTAATTGTATGCGCATGTAGTTGTTTGAGTTATAACTTATATGAGTATAAGTGTATAACTAGATTATATTATGGATTTTTCAAATCTTCTTTCAAATCCTTTTTTTAATAATTTTTATTTAATTCCAACCTCAATTACATTTCTTATTTGTATTTATCTATTGTATGATCATTAATTTTTTTACTTAACTATATATTCATTTTTGTTGATTAAATTTCCCAAATATTTTTTAATAAACTTTCTTTCAATGTTATCTTTTAGTCCTTCCCCTAGATTAAGCTCATGAATCCACTGTTACCTTTAAGTCACTTTAATCTTTTTTTTGAGAAGCAAGTCACTTTAATCTTAATTGGACGAAATTGACATTCAGTGTCCATTTGGTTATCTCATAGTTTTTAATAGTTTCTTTGTACATATACATAAATTTTTTATATTACAAGGGTAGTTTGTAAAAGAAGAAAAGTTAAACGTTGAATGTTGTGTCATCTAGAGGAAAAACAGTGAATTTGAATTTTGAAACTTAGAGTTAGGGAACATATTCAAAATTTGAAATTTTAAGGGATAAAATCAAAATTACCTCAAGCTTTCAATTTCGTCTATATTTTAATTTATAATGGTTGAGGTGATAATAATTTATGTATTGCAATCATGATGTGATTCGCGATTTTAATAGAAATATTATTACATTGACCAAAATATACCACCTTCACGTGTTATGATAATTGAGACACACTACATATATTCTGTACGGGCATCATCTCCCTGGGCCATCCACCCGCAGGCCCACAAGAATAACTACCTAAACGGGCCATAACCCAGGCCCGTTTGCCCCTAGGCCCACGAGAACAATCGTCCCCTTCTGGACCCCGGCGCTGATCAGTCCAAGGGGCTTTATCCCGGGCCAAGTTAGCATGTATCAAACACCCCAAAGGCCTAAGCAAAGACACCCGAGATATGGTCGGTAGCGGTAAACCCCGTGTTGTATGCGCCTTATGCCCGGGGACCCTCCGAATTGTCCGACCACCAACTGAGATTGCCTTGCCGGGCCATGCCACTTACTTTGAAAGCCTTTCTGCCGGGAAAAGGGCGTGGCAGTAGAATCAAGTTCCAATGCCACCATTGTTCTCTTTGCGCTCATAACTACTCACCACTTAGAGAGGATGGCACTGGACCTCTCCCTCCACTAAGCTAGAAAATGGCCACAGCAATCCAGCAAGCATTGGCTATAAATAGGGAAGGGAGGATCAGAAGCAAGGGGGTCGCGAGCGAGGAGAAGAAAAAAAGAGAAGGGAAAAGAAGGAGAAGGAAAAAAGAAAATAGGAACACTTGGGTAGTCAAGCAAGGAATCACACCATTGCAAGAAATACTAAAAGCCCACCATACAAATAGATTGTAAGCCCAATTTATCTCTAAGGCCCAGTCGCTGTTCTTAGGTTGCACAATGTGCGCCGTCTGTGGGAATCTCCTGCGCAGTGGTGGTTTTTGCGGGGCACCCCTGGAGTATGTCAGGGAGCTATGCTGAGAGTGGTTCTGGTGGGTCATCACAGGGGTCAACATGGCGAGAAAAGAGACAGAAGAGATATGAGGAGCAGCGGCAGAATGAGGAAGGGGAGTTCGGGCTTGGGGAAAGGTCGTTCCAGACATTTCAGGCAGTATCGAATGCCTCGGAGAGTAGTCACCGTGAGGGAGAGGGCGAAGATCCCGAGCAGAAAGATCGGGAGCTAGAGCGGCTACACGGGTTGGTGAAGGACCTGGAGTTAAAGGCGAGAGTCAGAAGTCGAAGAGGGGAACGTGGGCAGCGCAGGGGAAGATCAGTCAGTCCCGAGCCCCGCCACGCAACAAGATCATGGCAGTCCGACCCCTGTCGGCATCGCGAGTGTTCACGGGAATACGCGAACCATGATTCAGTATCTCCAAACGAAAGGCGACCACAAAACGCGGCCATGGACGCCATGAGTAGAGCACTGCGCCGGACTTCTAGGTCTCCGTTTTCAAGGGACATCGAGGGCGCCCATATGCCGTGCAGATTCACGAGACCACCATTCAATTCCTACACGGGAAAGACTGACCCAGTGGAACACGTAAGCCATTACATCTAGATGATGTCTCTACACGCCCATAATGACGCATTGATGTGCAAAGTCTTCCCGTCGAGCCTCGGTCCCACGGCCTTGAGGTGGTTTAACTGGATAAAAAAGGGATCGATCCACAGCTTCTCAGAGCTGATACAGGAGTTCGGTATACAGTTCATGACGTGCAACCGAGTCCCACAACCCGTGGACACCCTGCTGTCAATGAAGATGGGGGCCGGAGAGACCCTTCGAAGCTACGCTGGCCGGTACTGGGAACTGTATAATGAGATTGGTGGGGCCAATGAGAAGATCGCGGCAAGCACCTTCTGCATGGGGCTGCCCGACGACTCCGGACTAAGAGAGTCTCTGACAAGGAAACCCCCTGAGGACATGAGGCAACTGATGAGACGCATCGAAAAGTTCAAGCGGCTAGAGGATGATCGGTTGCAAAGCAAGGGGAAAGCTCCGGTCGTAAACTACCCTCGGAATGGCGGTTTCCAACCACGGCCCCAGAGGGACGTCAGAATTCAAGAACTCGGATTGGTAGTGGGGAGCGTGAACGTAGCCTTCAAGGAACCGATCCACAGAATTATCAACAGGATAAAAAATGAGCCCTACTTCAGATGGCTGAGCAGAATGCCTAGAGATCTGTCGAGAAGAAACCAGAATCTATATTGTACATACCACAAGGACAAGGGGCACACCACTGAACAGTGCAGAATACTCAAGGACCACCTGGAGCAGCTGGTGAATGCCGGGCACCTTAAGGAGTTCGTAGCAACAAGAAACCAAGGGGCCGGACATAGTGATCATACCCACGGAAACCCCGTCTCGCCTCTTGTGGGGATAATAAAGGTCATCCACGCCGTTTCAAGGGAAGTGCCGACAAGGGATGTCTTGGCCATGACCTCGACAGGAGAGAGCCCGGACGAATGCCCCCATGAAAAGAAGCAAAGATGCATCGCCCAACCCATTACCTTCGATGATAGCGACATGAAGGGCACCATTCAACCACACGGCGACGCCCTGGTGGTCACGGCCCGCGTAAGGGGATTTGTAGTGAAAAGGATAATGATAGATCAGGGGAGCGGGGCAGATGTGATGTACCCTGACTTGTACAAAGGGCTCATATTGAGGAAAAAGGACTTGTCCAGGTACGACGCACCGCTAATGGGGTTCGGCGGCCATATGGTTGTCCCGAAAGGAAGGATTTCGCTTCCCGTCAGTATGGAAGGGAAGGAGGTGACGATGACTTTCATAGTGGTCGCCTTATACTCGCCGTACACGGCAATCCTTGGAAGACCTTGGATTCACGATATAGGGGCCGTACCTTCCACACTACACGTCAAGGTGAAATTCCGCACAGAGGGCGGGATCACGGTAGTGAGAGGCTGCCAACAGGCGGCCAAGCAATGCTTAGTAGCCGCCGCGAACAAGGTTGCTAATCAAGCAAAGGTCGATGAGGAGACATCCTTATAGCAATTACAGCGACCCCAAGTGGGAACGGGAGTTGGTTGTGCCGAGGATGCAATGAGGATAAAGATTCTCCCGGACAGTGATAAACATTTTCAGATAGGGGCGGGCCTTGAGGACGAAGAAAGGACGGAATTGTTGCTTTTTCTAGTACAAAACGTGGATGTATTCGCTTGGAGTCTGTATGAAGTACCGGGAATTAACCCCGAATTTATAGTTCATAGACTTAACGTAGATCCCTTACAACCCCCGAGAAGGTAGAAGCAGAGGAGGTCGGCGAAAGAGCACGTCGAGGCGGTAAGGCTAGAAGTGGCCAAGTTGAGGGAAGCAGGGGCTATAAGGGAGATTTTCTTTCCCGATTGGCTCGCAAACACCGTGGTGGTACGAAAGAAGAATGGCAAGTGGAGGGTCTGTGTCGATTTTACTGACCTAAACCGGGCATGCCCCAAGGATCCATTTTCCATGCCGAGGATAGATCAGCTGGTGGACGCTACTTGTGAGCATCCCCGACTGAGCTTTCTAGATGCCTTCCAGGGCTATCACCAGATCACGCTGGCTGCCGAGGACCAAGAGAAAACGGCGTTCATTACGCCGGACGTCAATTACCATTATACGGTAATGCCATTCGAATTGAAGAACGTGGGGGCTACTTACCAACGGATGATGACAAGGATGTTCAGGGATCAGATTGAGCGGACGGTCGAAGTGTACATTGACGATATGGTGATAAAAAGTAAGCAGGAAGGGAAGCACATCGTCGACCTGAAAGAAATATTCGGGATACTAAGGCAACACCGCCTTCGCCTCAACGCGGACAAGTGCACGTTCGGCGTAGCCTCCGGGAAGTTCCTAGGTTATTTAGTCACGAAGAGGGGTATTAAAGTCAATCCCAAGCAGATAAAAGCCGTGAGGCTACTCAGCCTGCCGTGCAACCCGAAAGAGGTTCAAAGATTAATCGGCATGTTAGCTGCCCTAAATCGGTTTATATCCAAATTCGCTGACCGATGTCGCCCCTTTTACTAGCTTCTGAAGAAATGGAAGGGTTTCCAGTGGGACAAGGAATGCGACGAAGCCTTTTACAACCTGAAGGAATATCTGGGGCGCGCACCGACGCTAACAGCGCCAGAGCCCGGGGAGGACCTCTACATGTACCTCTCAGTGTCAGAGCATGCCACCAGCGCCGTGCTTCTTAAGGATAGTGGCGTACAATTGCCGGTATACTACATAAGCAAGACATTGGTGGACACCGAGAAAAGATATTTACCGCTGGAGAAGCTGATATTGGCTCTAGTACATGCCACTTGGAAACTGCCCCACTACTTTCAAGCCCACACCGTCTACGTTCTGATAGAGTACCCACTGCAGTCACTACTAAGAAGGTCGGACTTCACCGGGAGGATCGCAAAATGGGGGACTCGCCTAGGCTCTTGCGACATCAAATACTGGCCAAGAAACTTGGTAAAAGGACAGGTACTCGCAGACTTTATCGCCGAATCCTCACCGAGGGGGCTGGGTGTTGTCTGTACAGTGCAATTCAAGCCTTGGAAAGTATTCGTGGACGGTGCCTCCAACACTGCCGGAGCGGGGGCTGGAATCGTGGTAATCACCCCAGAAGGTACAAAGTTGGAACAGTCATTCAAGCTAGGCTTTAGGGCCTCTAATAACGAAGCCGAGTATGAAGCGCTGTTGGTCGAACTCAGAGTTGCCGCGGATATGGGGGCTACGGAGGTAGAAGTATACTCGGATTCCCGGCTCGTTGTGAACCAGGTGCGGGGAAGTTTCGAAGCCAAAGATCCACGGATGGCCGACTACCTGCAAACCGTGAAACAGGCTTTAAGCCAATTTTCTAAAGCAAAGGTGGAGCAAATCCCGAGGGGACAGAACTGCCATGCCGACTCCCTAGCTACTTTGGCATCGTCGATGGACAGTGAACTCCCACGGCTGGTCAGGATAGAGCTAGTTAAAGAGCCGAGCATCAGGGCGAAAAAGGCAGTTTTACAAATCCAGGCCACCGAGAGGTGTTGGATGGATCCCATAATCGAGTTCTTAGCCGAGGATAAAGTTCTGGAGGACGAAAAAGAGGCAGCAAAAGTCCGGCGAAACGCTTCTCGGTATTGGCTATCTCCAAATCGAAAGCTGCACCGGAGATCATTCGGGGGTCCATATTTGCAATGCCTACACCCCAGCCAAACTAAAGGCCTACTAGCCGAGCTCTATGAGGGCCTCTGTGGCAGCCACGTCGGTGGGCGATCCTTGGCCCACTGGGTAATGACTTAAGGATTTTGGTGGCCGCGGATGCAGAAGGACGCCCTTGAATATGCACGTAGGTGTGAACAATGCCAAAGGCATGTGCCAGTGATCCATCAGCCTGCGGGGAACCTGAACCCCATCAGCAGTCTATGGCCCTTCGCCCAATGGGGGTTGGACATTATTGGACCCTTTCCCCGAACGACCGAGAACCGAAGATTTGTATTAGTCGCTGTGGATTATTTCACTAAATGGGCGAAAGCGGAGGCCCTGGCAAACATCCGGGACGTGGACATTAAAAAGTTTATATGGAAGAACATCATAACTAGGTTCGGGGCACCAGAGGCGTTCATTTCTGACAACGGGTTGTAGTTCGACAGCAAAGACTTCCGAGAATTCTGCGGGAACCTCGGAATCCGAAACCGGTACTCTACCCCGGCATACCCACAAAGCAATGGCCAAGCCGAGGCTATGAATAAGGCTATCGTCAACGGATTAAAGAGGAGGTTGGACGGAGCCAAGGGTAGATGGGTCGAGGAATTGCCTAGTGTTTTGTGGGCCTACCGGACAACTCCAAGGAGATCCACGGGGGAAACACCTTTTTCATTGGCTTATGGGGCAGAAGCCGTAATTCCCGCCAAGATAAACCTATGTAGTACCCGGGTAGCTAAATTCACAGCGACCGAGAACGACGAGTTAATGCTGAAACACCTTAACCTGCTGGAAGAATGCCGAGACCTGGCAGCGATCCAACTGGCGCAATACCAGCAGAAGCTCGCCCAGAGGTACGACAAGAATGTAAGAAAAAGGGAATTTTTCGCCGGAGATTTGGTCCTACAAAAGGCCATAGGAAATGCCCGAGACCGTAATGCAGGGAAGTTGGCCCCGGCATGGGAGGGACCGTATCGAGTAACGGCCATTGCCGGGATGGGAGCCTACTATTTGGAAGATATGGGTGAAAAGCCGCTGCCCCATCCATGGAATGTTTGTAATCTTAAGAAATTCTACCACTAGTCCGCTGCTTTTAGACAATGTAACCTTGAGAGGTTTGCACATGTCAATATAATGCCTGTCCGTAGTTTCGCACGACACTTCATTCTTTTTAATTCCTTTCTCTTTTTGATTGATATGCGTGAATGCGGTGAGGAAGGGCAAGTCAATATTTTTCTAAGGATAGAAGCCTGACCTCAGTTCGAACCTATCACCGGGCAGGTGAAAACCTTAACAACATTTTTCTAAGGACAGAAGCCTGACCTCGGTTCGAACCTATCACCGGGCAGGTGGAAACCTTAACAACATATTTCTAAGGACAGAAGCCTGACCTCGGTTCGAACCTATCACCGGGCAGGTGGAAACCTTAACAATATTTTTCTAAGGACAGAAGCTTAATCTCGATTCGAACCTATCACCGGGCAGGTGGAAACCTTAACAATATTCTTCTAAGGACAGAAGCTTGACCTCGATTCGAACCTATCACCAGGCAAGTGGAAACCTTAACAATGTTTTTCTAAGGACAGAAGCCTGACCTCGATTCGAACCTATTATCGGGCAGGTGGAAACCTTAACAATATTTTTCTAATGACAGAGCCTGACCTCGGTTCGAACCTATCACCGGGCAGGTGGAAACCTTAACAAGGTTTTTCTAAGGATAGAAGCCTGACCTCGGTTCGAACCTATCACCAGGCCGATGAAAACCTTAATAATGTCATTCTAGGGGCAGATGCCTGACCTCGGTTCGAACCTATCACTGGGCAGATGGAAAATCTAAAATTAATTTCCTAAGGAGAGAAGCCTTACCCCAGTTCGACCCTGTAACTGGGCAGGCGGAATCCCTAGCACTAATTTCTCCAATGACAGGTGCCACATCTCGGCTCGGTCCACTCCCACCGGATGGGCAGAGACCTAATCACTGTTTGCTAAAGTAAACCCGACTCCATTCCTGTCCTATGGCCTAATTACCCGTACGCGTTTTAGCCTGTGCATGGAACGATTATTATTAAAGACAACCGACCATGATCATACTCAAAAATTACAACTACCAAGCATGCATCAGTGCGCGAATGAATTACGAAAGGAAAACGAAATACGTGCATCCAAATCATGATAATAAAAGTTAAAATTGTACGGCTTGAATTAAAATAATTAAAACAGGTATCCAAATTGTCTCGTCGCCACATCCCGGCAACCTAGGTTATTAATTGACAAACTAAAGTAAAATTTTCAAAAAAAGGTAGGGGGCTTCTCTTCGTCATGACTGTTGGCCGGATGGGTGGGTCTGATCAAGAGGCTGCTCAGTGATGCCTTCGACGAGCGGAGAAGCGGGAGGATCTTGGTTTGAGTGCCGTCGTCCCCGGGGGTAGGATTGCTTAGGACCTCCAAGTCCACCATTTCGACGTGTGAGTCTATCACCCGAACGAGGTCCCGTAAGCTCGGCGTGTCCTCATCGTCGGCACCAGTTTGGCTCTGAGGGATACGTGCGGCAACCGGATAAGGGATCTGCTTGGGGTCCCACAAAGGAGAATTCTCAACAACCCCCGCGGCATGAAGAGTGGCCACCCAACCCTCACCGAAGCAGTGCTGCCTGGCTTGTTGCATTATGGGCTCCATTGAGTTCTCGGCCTCCGTGAAGCCCACATTGTACCACTTGTCCTCACAGGCTTTAAGGGCATCTTTCATCGAGGTGATCTGGTCGGCTTGGGCCAAGTTCAGGCTATTCGCCTTGGCTAGCTCGAGCTCCGTCTCCTCCAGCTTGGACGTCAATTCGGCCAACCGGCTCTCCGTGGCCTGCCTTGCCTTCTCGGCATCCACTGACTTCCGTTTCGCAGCATTGGCAGCCTCCGGCCTTTCCCCGGCCAGAACCTCTACGGAATCCCTCAACTCCCTGCCCGATCAGTAGCCTCAGAGCCCTCCTTCAACCTCTCATCAATCATGGTAGACAGCTGCGCCGCCTACAAATGCGATGATAACAAAGTGTTAGGAGTTAGGCAAATTCCTGCGCATTGTCGAAACATGGTAGAAGCTAAGAACCTTACCATGACAGTGTGCCATTGCAGCCACCGTACGAGCGACTCATCATTTCCATCCAAGTAGATGTGCATATCCTCAGGCAGGAGGAGGCCCTAGGCCAGGCTCTAAGCCACCCGCCCCCCATCACCTTTATCCCACCTCCACACGCAAGCTGTCTTGGGCAAGGGCTTCCCACCGAGGGTGAAGGTATGGCTCCAGCCGGCCTCTCTGGGAGGGGAGGGCTCCATGTCAGTCGCTACCCAGGTAGGGGGAGTGACGACCCGCGACTCTCAGATCGTCACCCCTCCCTTGGGGCAGATCAGGGTCTTCGGTAACCCGTCGCCAAGAACCTCTGTGTTCTTCTCGGTGGCCCTTTTTCTTTTGCGGGCTTCAAGAGTGGGCTGGGGAGTTGGGCTCTTTTTCGCTGGGGATGGAGACTAGGTAGGCTGGTCGGCGTCGGGTATGAACCGGGAGAGGGTTATCACCCTTTTCTTCACCATCTTCTCTTGCCTTGCAGGTGCAGCAACGATCAGACCGGGGGCTCGTTCCTTGGCTGCTGGGGGGTCAGGATGCGGCTGCTCAACGGCCTCGTGTCTCCTCCGGCTTTGGGATATACGCTCGGTAGATTCGTCCCTGACCGGCGGTATATCATCCGTGGTGGTGTACTGTGGACCCGCGTCCCTAGCTTCACCCACTGTGAGTGAAGGAGGGAAGAACTGTCTGTGCCAGACGTCGATGTATGACAAGAGGGGGCTGTCAACTAAAAGCGCCTGACCGAAAGCCTGCCAGGTTGTGTACACTAGGTTTACCCCGAGGATCAAGTGGGAAGCCCTAAGCTACCTGTCGTCGTGCACGAAAATCTCTGACCTGAAAACGAAATTTAGATCCCGCTCGTGGATGACCCTGTTGTCCGGCAAGAACCTCTTTGATTCTGCAAGAAGACCAAAGAAACAACGGTTAGTCAAACAAGCTAAGACAACATGAATCTGAAATAACTAAGGGGTCATGATACCAACCAACGTCATGAGGCGTGTGCGGGCAGTGTAGCCCCTCGGCAAGCCAATTGCCGCTCACCGGACGAACTCCCCAGCGGAATTCCTATTCGAGTCCGGCGGGCAGGATATTAGCCGGACTCGGGTATCCCTAGTCTTTAGGTAGTAGCCTTTGGAAAAATTCCCGCACAACTTGTACATGAAATTAATGTCATAGTGGTTCAGGTGTAGCCCGAACAGCTGGTTCAAATGGCTGACGTAATTGACAACCCTATAAAGGTTGGGCAGGAGCTGGTCGGGACACAGGCCGCAGAACCCTAGGGTACTTACTACAAGGGGGTCTAAGGGGAACCTAACGCCCCCCTCTAATATGGCCATCAGCAGAATGAAGATGACGTTTCGGCCTACCGCCCTCTCAAGAGCGATGTCGCCTTCCTTACAGAATGCGAGGTCTACATCCTTAGGGACACCAAAGGTCCTTCTAAAATTGTCTAAGGCCGTCCCAGGGGTCAAAAGGTGGGAAAAACCCATTTCTAGAGGTATAAAGCAGAAAGGAAATGGAAAAAGAGGAGAAAGAAGTAAAACGAACTTACTTGAGACTCTAAAGACGAAGAACTGAAGGAGTGTTTTTTCGCTCAGACAATGCTCGGCAGAGAAAATGTCGAGAGGATGCGCAAAAAGTGAAATGAGAGCTCGAGAAGGGGATTATATAGGCACAGGGGCATTTAATGAAGGGAGTGGCGGGAAAAAGAAACCCCTCAATCCCTATCCGCCAGGCTTTTCCTTGGGAGAACTGCTTACATGCGCTCACGGATTACGAACCGTCAGTCTGTTACCACCTGACGGTTCGCTAACCAAAGGGTCATGATTATGGAAATGACCGCTTGCCGCGAAACTTTCTTTTGCAAAATCCTCGGCAATCGCTGACCGCGCACATGAAGGGTGATAGGAAATTTCACCAATGCCTTGCCTCGAAGACCTTGATTCAACACCGAGCACCGTGCATGAATCAAGGGGGGGTTATTGTACGAGCATCATCCCCCTGGGCCATCCACCCGCAGGCCCACAAGAATAACTGCCCAAACGGGCCATAACCCAGGCCCGTTTGCCCCTAGGCCCACGAGAACGATCGTCCCCTTCTGGGCCCCGACGCTGATCAGTCCAAGGGGCTTTACCCGGGGCCAACCTAGCATGTATCAAACACCCCAAAGGCCTAAGCAAAGACACCCGAGATATGGTCGATAGCGGTAAACCCCGTGTCATATGCGACTTATGCCCGGGGACCCACCGAATTGTCCGACCACCAACCGAGATTGCCTTGCCGGGCCATGCCACTTACTTTGAAAGCCTTTCTACTGGGAAAAGGGTGTGGCAGTGGAATCAAGTTCCAATGCCACCATTGTTCTCTTTGCGCTCATAACTAATTACCACTTAGAGAGGATGGCATTGGAGCTCTCCCTCCACTAAGCCAGAAAATGACCACAGCAATCCAGCAAGTGTTGGCTATAAATAGGGAAGGGAGGATCAGAAGCAGGGGGGTCGCGAGAGAGGAGAAGAAAAAAAAAAGAAGGGAAAAGAAGGAGAAGGAAAACAGGAGATAGAAACACTTGGGCAGTCAAGCAAGGAATCACCCCATTGCAAAAAACACTAAAAGCCCATCATACAAATAGATTGTAAGCCCAATTTATCTCTAAGGCCCAGTCGCTGTTCTTGGGTTGCACATATTCTATAAGTTTTACTGTATTGAATTTAAAAATTGATGTGTCACCAATCATAAAAATATATTTTAAATATTCATTTATAAGTAAGTTGAAATTTGTCAATGGTATTCATTGTCACGTCAATTTTAAAAATTATAATAACTTTAACATTTTATGGTGAAATTTGTTATATGATTTTTGTAAAAATGAATACATGTGGTTGCAACACATATCGGCCACAATGACTTTAACTTGGACTTGACGTTTCTATTTGCTTATTGATTAGGGAATTTAGGAAAAATCTCTCATGCACTAGGGGCATGAGACCACTCTCTCATGGGCTCCACAAGTCTCATGCACCTGGCAAAGGACACCCTTAGTATCCATTTGGATATTGTTGAAAAGCTCTACGTTTCAAGTTTTCTTCTTTTCTTTTTTTTTTTTTTTTTTTTTTCTTTTTTTTTTTTTTTTTGAGAAGAGCGTTTCTTGTTTTTAGATGTGAGATTATGTTTTTCCAATGGGTCCCGTGCACTATTCACGAAACTCGCAACCACATTTTTTACCAAAAACAACTTCAAAACTAGGTCTCATGGCACTATTCACACATTTAAAAATTATTTTGCTATAGTATTTTCAATTTTCAACAATAAACGGTATCCAAATACACCCTTAATATTGACTCCACAGTCCACAAGGATCGCAACAAGGTGGACAAACCAACGCGGCTAGTTTACATCCAAATTATCACGCACTATTCAACCAATTCATAGCCCCACTTGGAGATAAAATTTGGTAGTCCTTATAAGCTCGACTGGACTTAGACGTCTCTAATAAGAAACAATGATATAGGAGGAAAAGCATGGCAAAAATGGCCCCCTACTACTATTTAGCAAAAAAATTAGTAATTTACCACTTTTTTGAAACTCGAGTTTGCCGTGAAACTCGAGTTTCAAAAACTCGAGTTCTTTGCAAAATTATACTCTAAAAATTTTTCAAAATTTTTCCATGATACTCGTGTATCATGAAAAACTTGATTTCGCCAAACTCGAGTACCAAATAAGTAGTAAATCCCTCCATATTTTCATAACAGTAGTAGATTGTAACATAGTTTGCGAAAAGGTGTTATTTAGCTATTTTCGCCCAGAAAGCATGGCGAAAATGGGCTTTTGCCCATTTCATGCAAAAAAAAAAAATTGGCATGTTGCCTCCTTTCCCAAACTATTTAAGAAAATGCCCCTATTTAAGCCGTATAGTGGCGTTTTAAGGAGCCTATAGTGACGTTTTAAGGAGCCTATAGTGACGTTTTAAGGAGCCTATAGTGACGTTTTGGAACTCAAGCTCCATAAACTCGAGTTATAGGTAAAAAGAAAAGAAAAACTTGCATTGAACTCGAGTTTATGGAGCTCGAGTTCCAAAACACGACTATAGGTCCTTAAAATGTCACTATAGACTCCTTAAAACGCCACTATAGGGCTCCAGAATTTTAATTTTAAATTTTTTTTTTTTTTGAAATCTTGATTTTGAGAAAATCGAGTTTCAAAAAAGGGATATTTTCCTAATTAGTTCGAAAAATGGGACAAAATGCTAATTTTTTTGCACGAAATGGGCAAAAACCCATTTTTGCCCAGAAAGCATAGCAACAACATGACGCCTTCATTTGGAAAATTTTTGCATATAAACAAATGGTCAATTTTGTGATGCTTACAGATATAAGTATTTTCTTCTATTTCTTTTTTATAATTTGCTATCATGTCACACTCACACAACTCAGCTGCCCAACCCATGTATTGGTTGGGTGTTCTCCAGATAAGTGATATCTTTTTCCATTTGCCTCATTCATAGTATCTTTCTCCAAACGTGTTTCTCCAAAAGATATTATAATATCTTTTTCCATATTTGATCCTTAATATATTAAAAAAAAATTGCTCATCTTTCAAAAGTTCGATCAACTTATGCCTCAATTGGAGACAACGTTTTCGTACTAAGCTCGGCTGGACTTAGGGTGAGTTTGGTTGGGCTTTTTGAAAAAGTGCATAATGAAAAAGTTGAGTTTTCAAAAAGTGCATAATGAAAAAGTTGAGTTTTAAAAAGCTGACTGTTTGGTAAAAGCTGTTAAAAAGTGCTTTTTGAAAAAGCTGAGTGTTTGGCTAGCACTTATAAAAGTAGTAGTTTGAGGGATAAATTACCAAAAAGGACAACGTATATAGAATGGAGTTTATTTCATACTTTTTTTTTTTTTTATGTGAGTTTATTTCATAATAATAATAATAATAATAATAATAATATTATTATTAATATTAATATTATTATTATTATTATTGTGCAAAGATTGAAAATCTTACACTTCGCAATGACATTTTTGTATTTAATTTACATTGAGGACCGTTTCATGTTTGATATGTTTTTATCATTTGTTTTATATTTTTATGAATGAAATTGTGCATTGTGTGGGACTTCTGTGGGAATGCCGGGCAAAGGAAATAAGTATAGGGTAACCTACCCATTGGAAGGCTGGCTAGGACCTTTATCTACCTCTTCATCTCTTTGTGAATCCAATCATCTTAACGAGGGTGCCATTGCAGCTATTATTCATTGGCAAAGAAAGGGTAGTAGCTCCTCCAGCACAAGAGTGCAGGCAAAACATTAAATTTGTGGCCTTGTGGTTTATGTTAAGGAATAGTATATGCCTATATGGTTCTTGCCATCCCCTGGAAAAAAACAGAATAAATAGTTGGATATTTTCTCTTAGGGACACACAAATTTCAAGAACGCAGTCCACCAAAAACCAATCCTATTAACTAAATGTCCAATGATGGTCACAATGGCTGGTAGAGTCAATCAAAGCCTTGATAGCAATTTCATTTCGGCTTTTCACAATATCATAATTATCGCTCTTTTTAACTGAAATTTGGTTGATCTTTCAAAACTTACTAGTTAAAAATAAGCACTGTGATTGCTTTACAATAGCAGCTGCAGAGCTATACAAAATCTATTAACCAGTCTGGAGATCCAATATATTTGTAAAAGCATATTACCCTTTGTGGACCTTGACCCAATTATTCACTACCCATAACTACAATAAACAACATTCTGCAGGAGTGAAGTGCATCCTCAGCATCTATTAACACAAACTTATGATTCTTTCCATTGAATAACAGTCGCAATTTCTAAGCATAAAAAGGTCTGTATGCACAAAATTAAGTTGTCATTTTTTACGTTCTTAAAATGAAAATAATAAATGACGTCATAAAAATGCATACACACATACATAACATGATACATCAGATGCTGCTTTATAAAAATCTTATATCAGGTACAATTTAAAGAATAATCTTCACTGAGGGGCAGCGACTGTTTAATTACAATCTTCAATGTACAGATTTCAGTGTTCCCAAATCTAAATTGTTGCATAGCCAAAGGTATTCTCAGTGCTGTAACACATGTATAGAAATCCATCCTCATCCTTGAAGGATTCATAAACAGAGTCCATCAGAGTTGCTGCAGATCAAAGTCATAATAGAACAAATCAGAACACACACACAAAAGACTTCTAGCAAAAAAATTCAATTAGAGGCAAGCAACACAGGATTTATAAATTATACCAGTTTGAGGTAAGGTATTCTTAACAAATACAAAGAGAGCTTTTCCAGGGGCTAGATGAAGTCTGTCACTCAGAATGTGAATGAACTGCCCCACAGACATGTCTCGGGGAACCAGGAATCTATCACCAAAGAGCAAAGAAAGATGTGTCATTGAGATGCTAAACTAATTATCAGTATAAGCACAAAAAATTGGCAACACAAGTTTAACTTATACTCAATTGATCTTGAAAAATATTCCAACCTTTCCCCATTACCATATCAAACCCAGTGCTCCAATGCCCAGAAATATGTGGTTGATTTGTCTAGCAATGCTAAGGTAGTTCCCATAAGATCAGAAATTTTGGAAAAAGACAATCATTTTTAACAAAACAGGTTTCACCATGCCTTCCAAATACAAGTATTCATTTACCCAAATCTCTGACTTCTTTTATCAAGACTCCATGACTTGCCCAGTGATAACAAATGGTAAGTCAATAAGTCATATCCATAAAATCATTCTTGAAAACCAAGTTCATTTTAGTCTACATGCAGTTAGTATATGGAAAGAAACTGAAATTGAAATATGTACCCCTATAAAGCCTATGCTCCGATTTCTATATTTAGATTTTAGTGACCAGGAAATTGAAATCCTTTCTACGATATCCAAAAATAAGAAAATACTGCAAGTTGAGAACTAGTAAGACCCAGTCTGGAAACAGGCTAAAGGATTTGAGATACCAGATAACATGTGTGTGCACTACCTGCTGCACATCAGTGCAGCCACTAGTTGATCTGGGTTTTTAGTTTTTTAAGGCAGAGCATCCACAAAAAAAAAAAAAAAAAAAAAAAAAAAATATCGAAGATGAAGAAAGAAGAAGATACACTACACAAAAGATTGAAACAAGCATCCAGGCCGATCCTAGGGCACCTTCATTTTTGAAGAAATAAATCTCAAAATCATTACGCAAATTATGTTGTCTCCGAAGTCCAAATCCAAGAAGATAAATTATACAAAGACACAAGAGACAAACTGGCCAAGATTTGGAATCAATTGTATAAACAAGTCTTCACCAACTGACCACAATGCACTAAAAACCTTCCTATTGCATCAGCATCCAAAGTTGCAGAATGTGAAACATCAAGACAGTTTACGTTCATCAATCTTAACAATAATCAATATAGAAACAAATATACACACATCAAGAAATAACAATAAGATCTTTAAAAAATAGCTAAAACCCAGAAACCAAAAGCTCACAAAGTCACGAACCCCACATCCTTTTTCTTCACAAACTTTAACAAATAAGCCATACCCATTTCTCCAAAAGACACAATAACCAAAACCCAGATCTCAAAATCCCTCCTTTCTCTCTGCCAAACTCCCAAAATCACAAAAGATTGAAACAAGCATCCAGGCCGATCCTAGGGTACCTTTATTTTTGAAGAAATAAATCTCAAAATCACTACATTTCAGAAAATGAAGAAAGAAGAAGAAGAGGAAGAAGACTTACGGATCGGCGTGAGATGAGTGGAATGAGAGAGATGAAGACCTTGCAGATTGGGTAGCAGAAGGGCAGATCGGATCGGTGTTGCAGATCGGGTAGCAAATCGGAAACCTTCAAATAAAATTACAGAGGAAAAAATTACAGAGGAAAAAAGGAAAAAATTAAAAGGAAAAAATTACAGAACTTTGGTAATGAGAAGATGAAGATGAAGAAAGAAGAAGAAGAGGACACTTACGTTAGATGCGTAATGAGAGAGGCCGGAGCTGAGGGAAATGAGAGAGCTGAAAGACTTTGGTGCGTGAGAGGCGTGAGAGAGTGAGAAATGAGAGACAGCTGAAGACCTTCCCTTTTATTGAAGGGCAAATTCGTCAATCTTAGGTTAATTCAACGGATCTTTTGAAACGCGCAGGGACGTTTGTATTATGGACCGAAAATCGTCCATAAGTGATTGTGCGCGTTTCCTTGTTGGAGTAAAACGCAACTTTCTTTAAAAAGTTGCGTTTTACTCCAACCAAACAGAGATAAAGGCTCAGCTTTATGAAAAAGTCAGATTTTTGGTCCAAAAAGTGGAACCAAACGGGCACTTAAAGAGGTTAAGAAATAATGGTAACGGCGGAAAGCATAGCAATTACAAAGAGTCAATCAAATAATGGTAATGAACCACGTTTTCACCAGTTATTGGTTAAAGTGATTGGCGGGTTCGGTTAGAGTTTTGTGACAGATTCTCCAACGTGTACAAATAGTAACTACCTTAAGTTTAGGCTTAATTCATGTGTGTATATATATATATTGTAATCGTGTAGTTACTCATTAATCCAATCTAGTTAATTTCTCTCAGGAATCACTCTCAAATCTCTCTGATATCTTATTTTCTCATTGGTTTCCTTCATTTCCCCTTTCTTTCTGTCTCTACTTTCTGTTTTCAATAGCGCTATTAGAGGACCATGACTAGCTGTATCTTTGCATTTATCTTATTGCTGTTTCGCTTTTTTTTTTTTAAATGGATTATCTCACCTCTTTTTTATTTCAATTAATTTATTAAATTACTGATAGTCCTAAAAGTTTAAACTCTTCAAAATTGATAAATTTAATTATTTAACCATAATTCTAACATAATTTATGCTCATATATATACTTTCTATTCAACCTTAAGATACCAATGTGAAAATTGATAAATGAATTGCTGTCTTGGTTTTTTATTATTTTTTTGAGAATTGATGTCTTGGTCTTGATCCCTAATATACCTTAGATGGGCCCATGAGGTGATAGGTTTGAAAGAATTTTAGTTCGCCATAGATGATATATTGGATTTGAAATAATTTTTTTGGAATGAATTGATATCTTGGTTCTAATCCTATATTAGGAGTCCTAATAGAAGGTTGATAGGTATACTTTGATTTATCCGAAGACAATTAGAAATTGACTGATTGAAGGAGAAAATGGGATTCCAGTCCCTTATTATTTTCTTTGTCCTTCACCAAATCTTCCATATACAATTAGACTTTGTTTCGTGGACATGCGAGAATGTGCTCTGAGAATCTTTATGCTCCCATGGTTTTATTATTATTATTATTATTTCAAATATGGAACACTCTTATCTTAAGATATGGAACATCCTTGTGTGTTTTTTTTTTTTACATGTCCACCGTTAAATGTTTGTGAAAATATATAATGATTAGTAGCTTTTTTTTTTTTTTTTTTTGAGAAACACACACACACATATATATAGGAGAAGAGAGATGAAATAAAATAATACACTCACATAACAACACCAAAACTGCATGTTATAATGAGTAACTTATGTAATAACATTGGTCCATATTTTAAATTTATATATATATTTTTTAAGAATCTAAAGTTATATTTCCATACAAAATAATATCACAAGAAATTTTATATTACACTTAAAAGCTCTAGATAAATCTATGTTTTATAAGAAAACCATACTAAAATTTTGTGTATTTAACAATTTTTTCCCTTTAATTTACAATAATTTTCTTCTTAATCATGTGAAGGGCAGGACACTTGCTACAAATCGAACCTAGACTCTCTTAGGTGATTTGAGCCCGTGACTTTTCTTTTCTCCTTGCCAAGTCTTTTCTTTTTTGGGGGGGGCGGGGGGGTTGTGAATTTGGTATTGGCCAACAATCCGTCAGAATTCTTTGATTTTGATGGTGAGAGGTTTGCTTGGGATGGAAACCTAGGTGAATATCATCATAGGACTCGCTCTCTCTCTCTCTCAACTCATTTTTGGTTGACTTTAGTGTTTGCTTATACATTATGGACAAGTAGGGCACAAATTCAAAGCCTTAAATCGATCGAGGGCATGAATGAAGAACTCAATATCCCTAAGTCTCGATTGATTGAACTACTGAGATTGCAGTCCAGCTAGCTCCTTGAGCTATTCTTGATTCTTTACCTTGATCTTCAATTACACCACTAAGATACTTAAGGACTTACAATTTAACTCAAGTAATTTAACATGGTTTACGAGCACTAGAGATACATAAACATAATAATCTCCTTTTTTGGCAATCCATGACAAAACAAGTTATAAAAGTAAACTAGATTACAACATAACCTAAGTAACAATTGAAATTGCCCAATTTACAACATTTGATCCTGATCCCAAGTAGCCGTTGCATGAACTGGGAACAACCATATATCTTAATTAGCTTCAACTTGTCTATCTTGAAAGCACATACCAGAAATGTTATCAATGCCATGAGGAATACAATGGCAAGTGATAACAATTATACAAATCAAGATAAATAAATTCAATTCACAAAGCCAAAAGATACATCAATTCAATTCAAATCTAAGCATGTGAAACAACTAGTAAATACCAAATAAACATATCTAGCTATATAATATCTAGAAGTTGAAGTGTAATATTTATTGTTGCTACATTTCTGTTAAGCTACATCAGCATAACATTCCAGTTCACTTTAAATTGCTCCATTTTAGTCTACTTCGGTTCGTTTAGTCCATTTCAATCCATGTTGGTCCACTTTGGAATATTCGGTCCATTTTGGTCTATTCTATCCACTTCTGTCTATTCCGTTTTGGTCCATTTTGGTCTATTCTTAATTTTCACTTCAGCCTATTTGGTCATTTTTAGGCCATTTCGGTCCATTTTGGACTAATTAGGCCTTAAATTGATTCTTTTAATAGATAACCTTTTTAGTTTTGGACTCAAAATTTCAATTTATTCTTTTGAATTTTTGTGTTGAAAACCTATAAAGTTTTATTCTGTTTCAACCAACTCTTTAGTTTTGACCTAAAAAATACAAATAAAATAAACATTAAAAATTAGATATATGAGCCCTAAAAAAGCAATATAATTGAAATATTTACAATAATACCTTAAAATTAAAGTTTCAATAACATAGGAATTATATTTATATTTGGAAAAAAAAAATACTTTAATTCTAAACCCATATAATAATCTAAATTTTATGTAATATGTTACATGTTTCTATGAAATGGAGGTCTACACTTTCTTTAGAAAGGTGCTAGATCATAGTTACAACTTTGAGAACCAAATGTCAAGTTAGGTGATATCGTGAGTTGGAGATAAAATTTTAATACAACCAACTTGAGCCCAAATGTCAACTTTTTTTTTCTTTTTTGGGAAGTTTTCTAGTCAATTTGGTGCTTGAAAGGTTAAAAATCTTTAATATATAGTCCAAGATTTGTACAATACTCCTAGATACGCCTTTCTTTTTAATACAGCAATCGCACTATAAACATATTCCAACAAATAGGCTGAATCATTTTCATATGAATAAGGAATAATACCCATAATGTTGTTAGCATCTCCAACTCGGAACCTTGAAATGAATCCCCGGGCTAGTCTCTCAAGTGCTCTAAAAGCGCTATAAATAAAAATGCATGAACAAATTTGAGGAACTTTCCACCCGGGAATGTGATCGTTGTCATGGCCATGATTAATTTCACAATTCTGCAAGCGCCTTTTTTTACATGAAGTTACAATTTACTTTCAATCAAAAGGAAGAAAAACATTTTAGAAAAGTTCAATTTATGAATGTTCCACGTGGTAATAACAAGGTAGTTCGTGGTCTAACTCAATGTGCTAAAAACATTTTAGATTTTGTCATTCAGATAAAGGAAACTCTTTATATTATTGAGTGTGATTTAGTTCAAGATATACTGTTTTTATTCTCTTCTGAATGAAATAAAGATGTATGGCATTAGTATTGTTATGAATGAATTAGAAAGGGTTCATAAAAAATAAAATAAATAAATAAATAAATGAAATAGAAAGTAGTAATTACTATTTGGACTTGGGCTTGGGCTTTTTGCTGCGGGTCATTTATTTGTCTGCGAAAATGAAATATTTGCATTTCCCTTCTTTGGACTTTAGGCCGCTTATTTGAAGGTCCATGTTTCACGTGGATGGCCCATTGGTCCTTTGTACATTCAAGACAGATAAGCTTAAATATAGCTTATTTTAACCATAGTTTTAACTTTTATGTAAATCTTTTTAAAAATATTTATTCTAATTATTTAAAGTAAAATAAGTCCCCCCCCCCCCCCCCACCCCAAAAAAAAAAAAGTTTCCAACTGTCCGGAATTTGTTAAGAAATATTCATTAAAAAAAAAAAAATCACTTCGATCCTCCAAAATTTAAAACCAGTTTCCTAAAAACCGATTCTTAATTTTTTTTTTTTATATAAAAGTTAAAGCTTTTTTTTTTTTTAATAGAAACAACCAAGTTAAAGTTACCACCTAGTTGTATCAACAAAAAAAAAAAGTTACCACCTAGTTCATATATGTCGCCAGTGGCTTCCTTTTCAAATAAAGATAAGAAAAATTATTTTTTATTTAAAAAACAAAAATAAATCCTATTAAAAAGATCTCCACTAACAATAAAGGGATAATTACACTTTGCCCACCTGTGGTTTGCCTCTAATTCGATGTGCCTACCCATGGTTTAAAGTTTGACACTTTGCCCACCTGTGATTCCCACCGTTAGTCTACTGTTATCCACCTCTATTAAAAAGAAGGGTAAATGTATATTTTTGCACTATTTTTATGTCTCTCTCCTCCCAAAACATAAAATACATAAAAATTCAAGAGAAAACAAGATTAAAATGTGCTATTGTTAAAAAAAATTATGCAATTTTTTAGAATTTCAACTTGTATTTGAACCTATCATCTCAACCACAAGCAAACAACTATTTAGATTTAGATCCAAATTTTTACAGATGAATTCAAGAACAAATGAAACTTAAGAAAAAATGAATTCAACCCAAGCATATATTTGAAGCTTAATAACAAATGAATTCAACCCAGGCACAAATGAATCCCAAGACCCACGACGAATTGCTACCCACGGCCCCACGAACCTAGGTCCACCCACAGCACCACGCTCCTCAAAACCCAGACACAAATCAGTCATGCTCCTCCTCCACAAATCAAAACCTAAACCCATAGATTGGCTTCACCGGTGACGAATCGGAGATGTTGGAGGTGGGTATGGCTTCGCCAGCGTGAAGGAGAAGTCATAAATCAAATTAGCCTCAGATTCAAATCAAGAAAAAAAAAACCACTGATCCTGAAACTTCACAACAATCCAAAAAAAAAAAAGAAAAAGAAAATCATCAACAATCTATAACTAAAAAAAATCTAAACTTTGAAAAGAAGAGGGAGGGAGGGAGAGAGAGATCTGAGCGAGAAAGCCGATCTGACCCAGTTTGGCTATGGGGCAAAGGAATAGCGGTAGTGGGGAGGTGGACAAGGTGCTGCTACTTGGTGAACACCGATCATCGCCGGCTTTGTCCTTCCAGCGACACTTGATCTCCACTGGCCTTCTCCCCCTCTCTCTCTCTCTGCTGCGTTCTTTCTCCCTCTCTCTCTTTTGTTATAAATATCGTATAATCTTTGGTCTCCGAAGAATGAATGTTATGATATAAGAAAGGAAAATATGATATTTATAGTAATTGACTTAGGTTTGATTTTTCTGGGCATATGTTCTCATAAAAGTTCTTAATCAATCAAAAACCTTAACTTTTTGATCTGTTTTGTGTTTTGATTTTGAAAGAAAACATGATAGAGTAACGACAGACAGGGAGGTGGGTTACGGAGCAATAATGGATTGAACCACAGGTGGGCAAAGTGTCAAGTTTTAAACCACAGGTAGGCACATCGAATTAGAGGCAAACCGCATGTGGGTAAAGTGTAATTATCCCAACAATAAATGCAAAGGTTGTATATATTATAAATATGTGGGAAGAATACCCATGTACCCCTTAATCTTCTAGTTACTATCCAAAACACCCCTTGAACATTTATATTGATCAATTTACTCTGTAAACTATACGCAACTACCAAATTCACACTTCTATTAGTTTAGCATTAAAAAACTAACGGTTAACACATGTGTGATACACGTGAGATTTAACAATCATAATTTTTATATAACATAATAGAAAAATTGGAAAGTCTTTTTGCACGTGTGGTCAGCTAGGAACCGATGCTCCAAGCACACCTTCAATTGGGAAGTCTTGCACGTACTTGTATTCAAAAAGGGCAGTATCTCCTTGCAGGCTTGCACCACCTAAGAGGACACGTTGGTTTCTTCTTCTTCTTGGGGACACAGTTATCAGAGGTTTTTTTTTTTTTTTCCTTGAACTATCAGATATATTGGTAGTGGTGCATAGTTTATGGAGTAAATTGGCCAATATAAAAATTCATGTGATATTTTGGCCAGTAATTGAAAGTTTAGGAACTGTATGGACAATTTTCCCTAAATATGTATTTTATATAACATTTTGGTGATTGGCTTATTTGGGACTTTAGAATTTGGATGCTACCATATTGTCTAACTCCACCTAAAGGATTATTTGGATGGTTATTTACCCCTTTTTATTTAAGCCATCACTTAAATGACTTTAAAATTGAGCATAATTATTGATTAAATTTTTTTTGTTTTTGTTTTTGTTTTTGGTATTGCAAAATATAAATCCAAACCACAAGAATCAAATCATTGACTTAGTGAACGTATAATATGACACGGTTTCTTATTCTCAGCTCTAGATTCTGAAAGACAAGTGAATCTTTTTTTAGAATTGATGATATTTATTTGTTAATTAGTAAACAAGCTTTATCCAAAAGAATTCACAAATCATGAAAAGACTACCATTGAAGTGAAAATTCACCATTGTTAGCATAATCTAGTTCAACATCAAGACTTCAAAAAAAAATTCATTGGCTAGTAAGGACTAGAAGATCAAGAGGTTTTCAATTCGTTAATAGAGTAGAATTAATTTTCGGCAATGAAATGAAAGATTATATTAGTACAAACTTTTTTTTTAAAAAAAAGTTTCAACTTATAACATCCACTTCTAATAATAGCTTTTTATCATCAGTTCAAGGCACTAATCAGATTTTGGTATAGGCAGAGAATGAACCTCAAATCTCTTATTTAACCATCAGAGTTACCAGTTGAGCTAACTAAAACTCACTTAATACAAACTATTTGATTGTTTACTTCGAAAGGAAAATTTGTTAGGAAATTTAATACAGAATAATCATAGATGTATTCAATAATACAAAAGAACATTGATATCCATTTTGATATATTGCAAGTGATTTAGTTGAAATATATTAAAAAGCAGCTATTTAATATCTTTTATTTTTTTTTAGTTAATACTTACAAATAGTTTGTCAATAGTTTTTCATTTATGTTTAATTTGATTTATTTATTTACAACTTTGTAAAACTTCTTTTTTCACTTTTTTTAAGTATATGTATATTTTAGTCCACTTTTAGCAACAAAAAAAAAAAAAAATCAAAGATAGAATAGTTTTGAATGATTTTTTTTTGGTTTTATGCTTTGGCTTCCTTAAAACGAACTGCCCTTTCTGTCACTGTTTCATGTTGAAGGAGTTAGCTAGTGTGAGAAGCTGTAATGTAACAAGTTGCACTCAATATTCAATAACAATAGATATGTTATTAGCACCATTCAACAATGTCCAAATGCCTCTGAGAGAGGAGCCACAAATAACCACAACAAAGTTAATAGTACAAATAGCCCAAGATGGTAACACCCAAACATTAACTAAATTCAAATTACACATGATTTTTTTTTTTCAAATTGAGTTGCATTATTGAAAACATAGTGGATAAAACAAAGCATATAAACACGCAAGGCACACCCACACAAATGCTACAAATGGCTCCCGACACTTTTATTTGCATGAGCAACAGAAGCAGCACGCAACTCCTGATCTGAGGAACAAGGAAAGAGAAAGCTATCAGCCCAGATTCAATATGATAGATATAGAACTACTTCAAGCGAAGTTAAATTTACCATGTATTAATGTCTATAATGTTATAGGCTTTAGGCCCAATTAGTTTACTTGTATAGCACACATTCTTGCACTACACTCTTACTTGTACTGCACTCATATTTACTTGTACTACACTCATTTACTTGTACTACACTCATATGCCTCTTATATAAAGGCACTCATGTATATTCTTTTGGGGAGAAATACAATACAGTCATTCAGTATTTCTAACATGGTATCAGAGCCACTGCTCTGACTTTTCTATTCCCAATATCGCTTCCGCCGTCACAACAACTTCTACAGTCTTCGCCGTTGAACCTCCGACGTCTCCAGACATCGTCCTTAGGTTCCGGACCTGTAGCAGCCGCCGTCGGGGAGCTCCGCCGCTCAAAGTTTCAGTTACTGCAACCCACGTGCCACACGCGCCGTCAACGTTCCAGGCTGACGTCATTCGTGACGTCATCAGTGCCACGTCATCCCTAACTTACGTCAGCACCTAGTCATCTGCTGACATCAGCGCCACGTCATCACTGTTGACTGTTGACCAGCAATTGACCGTTGACCGATCGTTGACTGTTGACCAGCCGTTGACCGTTGACCAGCCGTTGACCGTTGACTTTTTCCATGCCAAGTTTTCTTGCTCAGTTTTTCGCGTAGATTTCATTTTTGCAGTCTGTTTTTGCATATTTTGCTTCTAAATGAAGAATAAGGACAATTCTTCTTCCTTTTGCAACAATCGTCGCCGACAATCCAGCAAACGTTTTTGCAATTTTTGTAAACGTTTTGGCCATAATATTGAGACTTGCTATCGGCGCAATAAATTAGTTGTTTCAAATTCTGCTGTCGCTATTGCTAACACTGAGAGTGTCCAACCAATGACTTCCGTCTCTGCACAGTCTATATCTTCAGGTCGCACTTTCACCATGTCCACAGATGACCTTAAAAACATTATCGCCAATGTCATTCGTATGGTTGGTAATGCATCTTATTCCTCTTCTCTCTCAGCTTTATCTGGTATGTCTCCTTCCTCTTGGCTTATGGATTCTGCTTGTTGCAATCATATGACACCTCACTCGTCCTTATTTTCTGAACTTATACCTGCACCACACCCTCTTAATATACACATAGCAAATGGTTCCACAATGTCTGGTCATAATATGGGTTCCATTTCGACCTCAAAATTCTCAGTTCCTGGGGTCTTTAATGTTCCTGACCTTTCTTACAATTTGTTTTCTGTGGGACAATTAGCTGAGTTGGGTTATCGCATTATATTTGATTATTCTGGGTGTATTGTGCAGGATCCAAGGACGGGACAAGAGCTTGGGACCGGTTCCAGAGTTCGGCGTATGTTTCCCATAGACAACCTTCGTCTTCCACTTGTTGCTCCTGTTTCTATTGCCGCAGCTGCTGCAGTATCTTCTATTCCTTCTCTTGCACTTTGGCATGCTCGACTTGGTCATGCATCTTCTTCTCGGGTACAACAGTTGGCTTCTAGAGGTTTGTTAGGTTCAGTGTCTACAGAAAATTTTGATTGTGTCTCATGTCAGTTAGGAAAACAACCAGCTTTGCCTTTCAATACTAGTGAATCAATATCCATTGATATCTTTGATCTTATTCATTCTGATGTTTGGGGACCTTCCTCTGTCTCTAGTATTGGTGGCTCTCGATATTTTGTTATCTTTGTTGATGATTACTCTCGCTATAGCTGGATTTTTAATATGAAACATCGTTCTGAATTATTGCAAGTATATTCTAATTTTGCAAAAATGGTTGAAACTCAATTTTCCAAACGTATCAAAATTTTTCGATTTGATAATGCTCTTGAGTACACTCAATATGCTTTCCAAGCTGTTTTGCATTCCTATGGCACTATTCATCAACTAACTTGTCCAGGTACTTCTCAACAAAATGGTAGAGCCGAACGAAAACTTCGTCATATTCTTGACACTGTTCGTGCTCTCCTTCTTTCTGCTAAAGTTCCTGCTCCTTTTTGGGGTGAAGCCGCTCTTCATGTTGTTCATACTATTAATCGCATTCCCAGTCCTGTCATCCAAAATCAAACTCCATATGAGCGCCTTTTTGGGTCACCTCCAGACTATCATCACCTTCGCTCCTTCGGTTCTGCTTGTTTCGTTCTTCTTCAGCCACATGAGCATAATAAACTTGAGCCTAGATCACGGCTTTGTTGTTTCCTTGGCTATGGCGAAACTCAAAAGGGGTATCGGTGTTATGATCCTGTTTCTCATCGTCTTCGTATCTCCCACAATGTTATCTTTTGGGAACATCGCCTCTTTGTCGAGCTTTCTCACTTTAGTGCTTCTCTGTCTTCCTCTTCTGTCTTAGATCTATTTCCAGATGAGGCACATACTCCCTCTGTAGCTGCTCCTGACCCTCTTGTAGCTGCTCCTGATCCTCCTGTAGTTGCTCCTGATTCTACTATAGACTTCTCTGTCCAACCACCAGATATCCTTGATCCCTTTCCTAGTTCCCCCTTTAATGAACAGGTGGAAGATGAACAGATCGAAGATGAGCTACCCAACCCTGATCCTGGGTCCCCTGCTCCTGCTCCGCCTGAAGATCTTGCACAAGACATTCCACCTCGTCACTCAACTCGGGTAAGGTCCATTCCTGCACATTTGCTTGACTATCATTGTTACACTGCCCTTGCTACACTGCACGAGCCTCACACCTATCGTGAGGCTTCCACTAACCCTTTATGGCAGATTGCAATGAAAGAGGAACTTGATGCATTATCTAAAAACCATACTTGGGACTTGGTCACTCTCCCCCCTGGGAAATCTGTGGTTGGTTGTAAGTGGATCTACAAGATTAAGACTCGCTCTGATGGGTCCATTGAGCGCTACAAAGCTCGTCTTGTTGCAAAAGGTTTTACACAAGAGTATGGGATTGATTATGAAGAGACCTTTGCTCCGGTTGCTCGTATCTCATCTGTTCGTGCTCTCTTAGCTGTTGCTGCTGCTAGTAAATGGGACCTTTTCCAGATGGATGTCAAAAATGCATTCCTTAATGGGGATTTAGGTGAAGAAGTTTATATGCAACCTCCTCCTGGTCTCTCTGTTGAATCAAACAAGGTTTGTCACCTTCGACGTGCACTTTATGGCCTTAAACAAGCTCCACGAGCTTGGTTTGCCAAATTCAGCTCTACCATTTCTCGCTTGGGTTACATGGCCAGTCACTATGATTCTGCCTTATTTCTTCGTCGCACTGACAAAGGCACTATTTTACTTCTCCTGTATGTGGATGATATGATCATAACTAGTGATGACCTCAGTGGCATTCAAGAACTCAAGAATTTTCTCAGTCAGCAGTTTGAGATGAAAGATCTTGGACATCTCAGCTACTTCTTGGGTCTTGAAATCACTCATTCTACAGATGGACTTTACATTACTCAAGCCAAGTATGCCTCTGAACTTTTTTCTAGAGCTGGACTCACTGATAGCAAGACTGTTGACACTCCAGTTGAGCTTAATGCGCATTTAACTCCTTCAGGAGGGAAACCATTGTCTAATCCCTCTCTTTATAGACGCTTAGTTGGCAGCCTAGTTTATCTCACTATTACTCGTCCAGACATTTCCTATGCTGTTCACCAGGTGAGCCAGTATCTGTCTGCTCCATGATCGACTCACTATGTTGCTGTTTTGCGCATTCTTCGGTACCTAAAGGGCACTCTCTTCCATGGTCTTTTCTATTCTGCTCAGTCTCCTCTTGTTCTTCGTGCATTTTCTGATGCTGATTGGGCAGGAGATCCCACTGATCGTAGGTCTACCACTGGTTATTGCTTTCTTCTTGGTTCTTCTTTGATTTCTTGGCGAAGCAAGAAACAAACTCATGTGGCCCGTTCCAGTACTGAAGCAGAATATCGTGCCCTTGCTGATACCACATCTGAGCTTCTTTGGCTACGATGGCTTCTCAAAGACTTAGGTGTGTCTACATCTTCTGCTACTCCTCTTTATTGTGACAACAAGAGTGCCATTCATATTGCTCACAATGACGTATTCCATGAACGGACTAAACACATTGAGATTGATTGTCATTTTATCCGTTACCATCTTGTCCATGGTGCTCTCAAGCTAATCTCAGTCTCCTCTACAGATCAACTTGCAGATATCTTCACCAAGTCACATCCTAAGGGACGCCTTCGTACTTTGGTTGACAACCTCAAGTTGGTCTCACATCCACCTTGAATTTGAGGGGGGCTATTAATGTCTATAATGTTATAGGCTTTAGGCCCAATTAGTTTACTTGTATAGCACACATTCTTGCACTACACTCTTACTTGTACTGCACTCATATTTACTTGTACTACACTCATTTACTTGTACTACACTCATATGCCTCTTATATAAAGGCACTCATGTATATTCTTTTGGGGAGAAATACAATACAGTCATTCAGTATTTCTAACACCATGCATGTTAAGCTTGTACTCAGCACAGCTACGCAACCTGATCATGCAATTTCAAATAAGAAAAGAATCTGTAATTGGTGCTTCTTGAATCTTAGCATGAGAGTCATAACCAAAAAATGGTGAGAAAAAACAATTGAAACACACGTCATACCATAGACGAAGTGCTCATCCGGGCCTTTGAAACGTCCTCCACAGCCTTGCCGTGTTCACAGCCATTGTTACGTAGAGGCAATCCTTCATGTTCTCCAATGACAAGAAATAGGCATGTCTCTATGAATCCTTTAACAACAAAGAACTGCAAACACCCAAAATACCTACCACAAATCCAAATCCTGCTGTGCCATAAAACCATTTCCAGAACTCATCTCTATATTCTTCACCATCTCCACTTTGGTTTGGTGTTTGTTCACCTGGCCAACACTTACGTGAAAGTGGAAGCCCCCAAAGTGCTGGGTTTCCAGCAAAATCAGATGCTTTAAAGCTTTGTAGTTGAGTGCTTGAAGGAATTTTCCCAGACAAATGGTTGAATGATAGGTCTAGGTGGTTCAAAAGCTTAACTCTGACATGCTCGATGGGATTTCGCCTGAAAACTGATTCCTTGACAAATCAAGTGTTTCTAGCTTCTTCAACTGACCGATCAAATGGGGGATCTCTCAACTCAAGTTGTTTCCAAATACGTTCAATGTAACCAACTCCAAAAGACTTAAGATCTCAATTGGAAGATTCCCAATCAATTTGTTGCCTGAGAGGTTAATCATTAATAATAGTCCAAGATTTTTACTATACTCATCCTCCCTTCCTTTTGATACAACCGTGACACTATCAACATAGATTATTAGAGACGTGTAATTTCCAGGATATGAAATATAAGCAAGACTAGTAATGCAAGCACTGGAAGAGTCTCTTTTCTGAGCCATGGCTATGAAATTATTGAGGCAGGATGGTATAGTTCCAGATATTTCATTTAAAGAAAGGTCCGAAGTTTGTAGATGTGCCAACCAACATAGATTCAATGGTATGCTTCCATCAAACTTATTGGAACGTAGGATTAGAACGATCAACCATGGCAAGCCTTCCCCAATCCATGATGGTACTTCTTCGGAGAATCTATTGTCTCCCAGATCTATAACTTTTAAAGAACTGCAATTTTTCAAGGATGAAGGTAAGTTTCCGGAGAAACTATTATTATACAACTTCAAAGTCTCAAGGTTAGACAGCCTGCCCAAAGAGTTTGGAACTTCACCAGAGAATTTGTCGCCAGTCAAATTCAAAACGACTAGCTCATGCCAATGCCTAAAACAATTTGGAAGCTAACCATAAAATAAGTTACAGATGAATCTATGTAAGTCAATGAACGACCATTGATTTTGCAAAGACTTCAAATTGACCCTGAAAACCGGTTTTTAGAGAGTGTTGGAAAATTTAGACCTCGGTTGATAGAATTAACAAGTTTTAATCCCACGTTGTTAATTAGATTTATTATGAATAAACTTGTTAAAAATAAACAAACATCAATATCATATCAAAACTAAGTGCAGCGGAAAAATAAATAAGACAGGATATGATGACTCAGGAAAACCAATGAAACCAATGAAACCAACCAGTGTCACAGTAAAAAACCTGAGGGAAACCTTCCCGAAAAGCAATTCACTATAGTAAAGAGAAGTTTCAAATCTAGTACAAAACCTTTGTCCCTAGACTCTACAATCCCCGTAGATAAACTCACAGCAGAAACCTTCTACCGCTTTAGAACCTCTAAACTCTTCAATATATGAACGCTACCTTTTGATGCACGGATTCCAGTACGTGACTCACTCCTTTGCATGAATCTCAGTACGTGACTCACTCACCAACTTAAGAAAGAAGAATGTTGGCTGTAAAGTTCTTAACTTCATCAACAATAAAGATCAAGAAGCACTTGGTTACAAAACCTTAAGGCATAAAGACGCAGTAACTTCTTTCAGAGAGAATAAGGCTTCGGTCACCTTTTGCATATGTTCTCCTTGTATTCTCTTATGTGACGGCATCAAAAATAAGCCTTATATATGTCTAGGGTTGTGAGAAAAGAAACCCTACACAAATACAAAAACATGGGCTGAAAATCAGATTTGAAAATCTGAATTCCCGTATCCTTGATAGATACCTCAATTGATCAAGAAGCTGTCGAGTTTCATTCATTAAATCTTGAGAGATAGCTATCTGTCGATAAGCTGTCCAGCAGGTGTCTAGCTATCTATCCAGCTTTAGTGAACACCTTTTTTTTACTTGTTTCTTGGTCCAATCTTTATGGCTTTAATACTAAACTTGAACAACATGTTCTTTGAAGTATTAAACACATCCTAGATCTACCCAAATACAAGTAAAATGCGTTTTGTCAAAGGATTAGCCAATTACATAAAAGAATGACATAAGTTCTAAACAAGTGAAACGCATACATCCTAATAGAGAGTTTCAAGATCTTGAGATTAGCTGTGAAAAGTGGCAGTGGACCCTCTAAACCGTTATCACTCAAAATAATTCCAATACTATTTGAATTCATTGTTGACACATTTGGTAACTGACCGTGTATTCAGTTTCTAGAAAGATCTAAAAATTCCAATGTAGGAGGCAGGTCTGCAAACCACTCTATTTGTATGGTATTAGAAATTTCAGCATTGGGAATTTTTAGGACGGAAACATTCCTTTGAGTTTGAATCCAACTTGGAAATCTAGGCCCTAACTTGCAAGATGTCAAGTATATTTCTTCCAGTTGGAAAGGGGGAACCCAATTGAAGTTGAATTCCAAAGCAAGAGAATTATTGGACAAGTCTAGATATGATAATTTAGAGAGCTTTGAGAAATGGGGTTCAGATATGGTGCCTTGCAGAAAATTCCAAGACATATCCAAACCCTCAAGCTTATATAGGCGGCTTTTGGGTACAGTCCCATTTAGAATATTATTTGAAAGATCAAGATATTTTAACGACGGAAATAATGCAAAATTAGGCAACAATCCCGTAAGTTGATTATTTGATAATACCAAATCCTCTAATAAGTCATTTGCACATCTAGACAAGTTATTGATAAGCTCAACAAGTTGTGCATTGGGATTATTAAACGAAAATACAATTAGCATAAAGTACATATATCCCCAATTGGTTTTGGAAGGCTAGCAAGTTTATTAGTATTGAGATTCAAACTTTCAAGAGAAGTAAGAGATTTCCAATAATTGAAAGTAGAAAGAGATGAGAACCTCTGGGAAGGAAGATCACAAACCCATAAGCTCAAGGTTGTTAAATTAGAAAGATGGCTCACAATTTTCAGCCAATCATTGACGACACTAAGATTTAGGGAAGTAAGGTCAAGGTATTCTATTGAAGACAAATGAGACAGCCATTCAAGATTTTCAATAATTATCAAATCATTCCCCTTGAGATTAAGATATTGCAAGTGCGAAAGGCTTCCAAGTTGACGTGAATTGGCCCGAAGAGATTGGCCCTAGAGAGATCAAGGTGTTTCAAGTTACTGAGAGGCCCAATGAACTCAAGGAGATTGCTCTGATTAAAGTCATTTTCACTAAAGATCCAACAAAGTCAAATCAGGCAACTCAAGTAGGGAAGGGCTAATCATACCTCGCAAAGGTTGGTCTGCTATAATACGATTTTCACTTAGATGAAGCTCAAGTACATGACCAGTTTGGTTGCTGCAGTGAACTCCTTTCCAATTGCAGCAATTCTTATCTTTGCTCCTCCACGAAGAGAGCCGGCCATAGTCATCACCAAGGGCTTTTTTGAATTTAAGGAGCGCTTGCCTCTCCCTCTCTGGGCACCTGATATTGTTAGGATCTCCAACTCCAAATCCTGAAATAAATCCAAGGGTTGGTCTCAAGTGCACTAAAACTAAAAGTATAAAGAATGCATGAGCAAGTTTCTGTGAGTTTCCACCACCCGTGAACATGATCATTGTTGTAAAGGCAATATTATCTGATATAATTTTCAAAACCCAATCTAATTTGATTTGGGACTTATCATTTATAGAGTTAAACAACTATACAAATTCAAATACAAAGGAAGTTCAAAATATAGATAACTCTACCCTATCCTATCTTATCATATCTCAAACTAGAACTTTGTTACAATTTAAATCAAAACTGAAATATCTATCTACAGCTGGTCACACGGATCTGATTTCAATTTGAAATTATGCAGCTACATCACAGCTACACGACACCACTATTTTGGCTTGCAGCCTTATCCTTAACACCCCTCCCCCCCCCCCCCCCCCGGGCAAGCTCAACCGTGTTGGAAGAACGTTGAGATTGATCCGAAGCAAAGCAAACTATGAAGAAGAGAGAGGCTTTGTAAAGATGTCAGCTAACTGATCTTTGCTGAACAGAAAGCAAGCCACAAAAGAACCATCGCCAGCCATATCTCGAACAAAATGGAAATCAATCTCAACATGCTTTGTACGAGCATGGAAAACCGGATTTGATGACAAATAAGTGGCACCAATGTTGTCACACCATAGCACTGGAGAGGAAGTAACAGGAGCACTAGGCTCAAACAGAAGAGCACACAGCCACTTAGTTATTACAGCAGCATAATATTCTGCCTCAGTACTAGACCGAGCAATGGTCATTTGCTTTTTGCAGCCCCAAGAAATGAGATTGTCACCAAGAAATACACAAAAGCCCCCAGTTGAACGTCGATCATCGCAGCATCTAGCCCAATCTGCGTCTAAGTAAACCTGAAGAGAGTGAGATTTTGACCGCTTCAACTGTAAACCAAAATAAATGGTTTGCTTGAGGTAACGTAGAAGTTGCTTGATAGCTTGCCAGTGAATAGTAGTTGGACAATGCATAAACTAAGAAAGTTTGTTAATAGTGAAATTAATGTCAGGGCAAGTTAGAGACAAGTATTGCAAGGCTCCAACAGTGCCTCTGTATAAGGTAGCATCAGGAAGAGGATCTCTTTCAAAGGTAGAGAGGTTTGTGGAGGAAGCCATTGGAGAACTAGGGGGCTTTGCTTCTAGCATCTTTGTTTTGCCTAAAAGATCCATGATATACCGTTTCTGAGGTAACAACAATCCATTGGTACTAGGCAAGACTTCAACACCAAGAAAGAAATTCAAATTGCCCAAATCTTTAATGGCAAAATCAAGTTGCAAGTGACGAAAAAGAGTATTAATGGCTGAAGGGTGAGATGCAGTAACAATTAAATCATCCACATATATTAGAAAATAAATAGTGACAGCAACACTATGATAAATAAAGAGAGATGAATCAGACCGCGAACCATGAAAACCCAATCCAAGTAACCGAGAGCTGAGGCGAGAAAACCACGCTCGAGGAGATTACTTTAACCCATAGAGCGCCTTTTTCAATTTGCAGACATGATTAGGGAATTGAGGATAAGAAATCCTCGGAGGTTGAGATATGTAAACATCCTTATACAGTTCTCCATGTAAAAAGGCATTTTGAACATCAAATTGACGTAAAACCCAACCTCGAGATACAGCAAAAGACAAGACAGTGCATACCATAGTGGGCTTGATCACAGGGCTAAAAGTCTCACCATAATCAACACCAAGAACTTGATGGAAGCCCTTGGCAACGAGATGAGCTCTGTATCGATCAATTGAACCATCGACAAGCCGCTTAATCCGAAACACCTACTTGCAGCCAACAATATTCAGAGCAAGATGAGAAGGAACAAGATCCCAAGTCTGATTCTTGAGTAATGCATCAAATTCAAGATTCATTGAAGCACGCCATTTTGGATCCTTCATTGCCGAGATGCAGCAAGTTGGCTCAACCAAGACATTCACATCAACACCATCTGCAAGGAGAGCACGAGGCAGCGGGTAGCGCACAGTCCCACCAGTGAAGGACTTAGGCTTTGAGATGTGATTCTTGGAGCGAGTAGTCATAGGATGAGAAGGCAAATCTGAGTGTGAAGAAGCAGAGGGCTAACTGAGAGAAGGAAGATCCGAAATTGATGTCTCAGCATGAAACTGTGAGGAGGCGTGATCCTAAACAAATGTAGATAAAGGGCAAGAATCGGGCTGGGCTGCACCTGATGGGCCGAGAGTTGCAGTAGGATTAAGTGAAGTGTGGGCCGAAACTTGAGAAGAGGGTGTATTAGAAAATGGAGGCCTAACACGAGTAGGCCATGCTGTCCACAGGGAAATGGGTTGTACTTGAGATGAACACGCACCTGATGGCATGGAATTTAATTGAGAAGCTACAGAACTGACTGCAAAAGGGAAGTGTGTTTCATCAAAAATAACATTACGAGAGATATAAACACGATTTGAAGAAAGATGGAGACACTTATAGCCCTTATGAAGCAAACTGTATCCAAGAAAAACACATGGGATTGAACGTGGTTGAAGCTTATGGGAATTGTAGGGTCTCAAATTTGGCCAACAAGAACAACCAAACACACCTAAAAAATTATAATCAAGGGCTTGTTGAAAAAGTTTTTCAAAAGGAGATTGATTTTTTTGAATGGAGGTTGGAAGTTCGTTAATTAAACAACATGCTATTTGAAATGCTTCATCCCAATATTGAAGTGGAACTTTGGCATGATACACTAAAGCTAGACTTGTTTCTACAACATGACAATGCTTACGCTCAACAACACCATTTTGTTGATGGGTGTGAGGGCAAGAGACACGATGAGTGATGCCACAATTTTGCAAAAAATTATGTAGAGAGCGATATTCTCCACCCCAATCAAATTGAACCATTTTAATTGTGGTATTAAAATATCGTTCAACATATTTTTGCCATTTAATGAAAATAGAGAGAACATCACTTTTATTTTTCATGGGATAGAGTCAAGTATAGCGACTGTAAGCATCCACAAAAGAAACATAATATTTAGAACCAAATTTAGAACAAATAGGAAAAGGACCCCAAACATTAGTAAAAATTAATTCCAAGGGAGAATTAACTTGAGTACATGATAAAGTAAAAAGAAGTTGTTTACTCTTAGAACTTAAACAAGCAGAACAAGAGTTAACAATTTTATGTGAACTAAAAAGCTAGCTAAACCTAGAAAGAACATGACGAACAACTCTAAACACAAGATGTCCCAAGTGCGAATGCCATTGATTTGGAGAAGTACGTTCACCAACAAAGGCAAAAGACGACAAAGGAATTTTATTGAAAGCAAGAGGAAATAGGTACAGTCCTTCTTTACTCAGCCTATGTAGCAGAACCTTCCCCGTTGTGCGATCCTTCACAAAGAAATGAGTAGGGTGAAATTCAATTATTGTATTTGTGTCAGTAGTAAATTTGTGAACAGAAATCAAATTTTTGGTAATATGAGGAACATGTAAAACATCATTTAAAAGAAAGGAAGAAGTAGGAGTAGATAAATGAGTAGAACCAATGTGTTTTACAGTGAAACCAAGACTGTTACCAATGCGAATTTGATCAGGACCGTGATACTTATCAACCTTCACATTTAGGTTTGCAAGATCAACAGTGAGATGATGAGTGGCTTCAGAATCCGGGTATCAATTGAGATCAGGAGCTGTCTAGGTAATGGTAAGCAAGGCGTGCATGTTGCTGCTAGGATCAACGGAATAAGAACTATCAAACTTGTGATAGCACTTCAAAGCCGTATAACCAGGTTTGTGGCAAACTTGACATACAAAACAATTTGTTGAAGAACCATTTCCACGCCCACGACCTCGATAATTTTTCTAATTGCTAGAGGAAGACCCACGGCCAGATGGAAAAGAACTACCGCCGCCATGACCACCGCGGGAGTTTCCACGTCCTACTGCAAAATTTGATTCGGCAAGTTGAAGGTCAATAGTTGGTTGTTGATGTTCAAGCCATAATTCATGAGCTAACAAATGCCCATATAATTCATCAATGGTGAGAGGATCCACTCTCGTGGTCACAGATGTAATAAAGGAGTCATATTCAGATCCCAGACCAGCTAGAAGGAAGGAGATGATTTCAAAATCATTCAAGGCATGAGCAGTAGCAGCAAGTGTATCAACCAGTGTTGTAAACTAGTGAAAATAATCAGCAATGAAGGAATTGTATTTCTTCAAAGTGGCAAGCTGATAGTGGATTAGCATTGTTCGAGCCCTTGACTAAGAGGTAAACATTTTCTCTAAGGCTTGTCACACGTCCCTTGATGTGTTCAATTTGACCACATGAGCCAAAATACGCTCAGAGAGGGAGGAGATTATGGCACTGAGGATCATCTGGTCTTGTAAATACCAGTGACCGAAGTTCGGATTTTGGATGACTTGTATGTCACCATTGGCTTCAATAGTGAGAGATAGAGTTGGAGTAGGAGTGCTTCTATCGAGATAGCCATAGAGATGTTGCCCCTTGAGATATGGAACAAATTGAGCTTTCCATAATAGGTAGTTCTCACGAGTTAATTTGATGGTAATGAGGTGATGAATGGGAGTGAGTGTGGTGGGAGAAGGTGTAGTCATTGTGTTTAGGGTAGAGGACGTTGAGGAAGAGGCCATGAGAAAAAATAAAAAATAAATGTGAGTTACAAATAGCTCTGATACCATGTAAAGGCAATATTATCTGATATAATTTGCAAAACCCAATCAAATCTGATTTGAGACTTATCATTTAGAGAGTTAAACAACTATATAAATTCAAATACAAAGGAAGTTCAAAATATAGATAACTCTACCCTATCCTATCTTATCATATCTCAAACTGGAACTTTGTTACAATTTAAATCAAAACTGAAATATCTATATACAACTGGTCACATGGATCTGATTTCAATTTGAAATCATGCAGCTACATCACAGCTACACAGCACCACTATTTTGGCAGGTAGACTTAACCTTAACAATTGTCATTGCCGGTAAAAATATTGATTAATTACACAATGAAAGATGGGATAACAATGAGAGGCACTTCCCTTTAAACACACACCCAATGGCCAATGGTGCAGGGAAAAAGGAACATATGGGTATGGCATCAGTATTGTCAACTTCAAGAATTTATAGGAAAGTAAAAACTACTTACCAAATGATGTGGGTCTGTTTGGTTGTATTATTTAAACAACAATTATCGTTGTTTAAACAACATAACACATATTTCTACAATACTTTTTCACCCTATAAAGAGGAAAAATTCCTGACCTATCACATGCTGACATATCATACTACCAAGTCCACAAAGTATGACCAATTACAAAGTGTCACCTATTGCTACTAGTTTTTATCATCACCGTTCAGGTACCAATAGAAATTTGCTAATTGTCATGAAATAAAAACACAAAAAGCATGCAAAATGCCAATCACACATCGGCGAATGTAAACATGACGTAAACAGTCTGCTGTGTGTAGGCAATGACATCCGACGTGTGTAAGTAATGACATAAGCGATCCAATCAATTGCTAACATGTGTCACCTTGAAAATCAAGACATTTCGGCCAATCAAACGATGCCATGTGTCTTGGAGAAAAAGTAAACATCTTGGGATACACACCAAGAGATCTTGGAAGACATCTTGAAACACACTAAGACATCTAGAGTACAAGCAGCATCAAAAAATATTCAATAGTACAGAATCTCTGCTAGAATCAAGCCCTGAAGCCTTCAAGAACTTCAAGAACTTTAACCTTGAATACGAAGAACATTCGAAGTAGAATCGTCCAAACTACCTGCCTAGATCCTAAAGTTTGCTGGAATTAAGTTCAAAAGCCTCTAGAAACTTCAAGAAACCATAAATTGGTGAAGCTCTACAGATTTAAGCCTCCAAAGTCCTCAAAAATTTCCACCACAAACCTTCAAAAAATAAGAATGCACGAAGAACATGAAGAACGTGAAGAACAAAAAATTTCTAACAAGCTCATAGCCAAAGATTCATTGTAATTCTGTTTCAAAGATCTTCGATCCATTCCTTAGCCAATTTAAAGAATAATTTGTGTTCGAATCAAAATCATATTACCACAATTCTGATTAACAAATCTTTCAAGGAGATCAAATCAGATGATCACTCTTTTGTAATTTCAGAGAACCATACCACATATTCATCAATACAAATTCACATTTATAAAACTATTTTACTTGTTTTATTTATTTGAAACTTGAAATTTAGTCATCCACACGCCTACACGTATTTCCACAACACTTAAACAACGTTACTAAAACAACATTATCAAATGGGTAATGTTTTTGGGTTTCACACTCTTGTCAAATGCTTTAACTTTAAAATTAACCAAGGATGATTTGGTTAGTTTTGTTAAGTTGGGGATTTCATTTACTTGCTTAAGAGAGGAAAAATAGAAAAAGAGGACAGGTGGTCGATATTGGTTTGTTGAACGTGGAGTCTGGCATTGGGAAGTTGGAGGATTCATTCACAATATTTTTACTACAAATCATAAGTGGTAAGTAGTTATTGGTTCTAATTTGAATCATAACTTAAATTACTTTTTTGGCTACCCATAAGAACCAATAACAACTCATCACTTAAAATTTGTTATGAAAATATTGTAAATATAACATTTTTATTGTATGAAATATGAATCACATTGGGGAAATATGAAGCACATTGGAGAAAGTCAAAAAAATAAAAATGAAAACACTATTTTGGTCCCTACATGTTGAGGTCACGGCCAATTTAGTCCCTATATTTTGGTATCAGTCAATTTAGTCTCTATTATTTTTAATTTGTAGTTAATTTAGTCCTTACCGTTAACTCACTAAAGAAAAATGTCTGTGGCAAATGGTTTACATTATAGGCATATGTGGCTCACATAATAATATAAAATAAAATAATTAAACAATAAAAAAAGCCACCTGAGCATTTTTAATGAAAAATAATAATCCATATCACACACCAAAAAAAATAACCTGAAAGAATTAATCAAAAGAAAAAAAAAATAAAGAACATGAATTTTAAAAATATTCCTCAACTTTTCTTGAATGTTCTGGGCAACCAAACACTACAACCCAGAAGCACTGCAACCTAGCTGAGCCCTCTCTCTATCGATTATAGAACCCTTTAATTTAGAACCTTCTTCTACTGATTTTAGTTAACTTTTTGTTTTTTCAAAACTCTCTCTCTCTCAACCTCAACATCGAAACTCCATGGCCAGACTTTCATGCTTTGCAACTCGCCGATCACCACCATTCCCCACTGTCATCATGGCAATGGGCATTAACCTTAACAATTCTTCTCTCTCTCTCTCTCTCTCTCTCTCTCTCTCTCTCAAACAGTTCGACCAATCTGACTAAAACCCATTTCGACCGATCTCAGAGTGGTGGGTTTTGACTCAGTGGGGGTTCGTTTGGATTTGTTGTTAAGTTGATCTCAATGGTGGTGGGTATAGATTGGTCTGTGTAAATGGGTTTTGTTGTTTGTGTTGGTGTTGGTGTTGGTCTGTGTATTCCTTTGGATTTGCAGGATGTGGATTCTTGATGTTTTTCGTGGTTTTGTAGTTTGCGTTACTGGAGGAGAGAGGTGGTGGAAGTGATAGTGGTGGTTTTGGTGGCAGTGGCGAGTTGGCTGGCTTGTTTGAGTTTGTATTTGTCTAATTCTCGTCGCTGAGAAACAGATGAAAATTGTGTTCGATAGCTAAGAAAACGCAAGAATAGAAAAGATTAAAAAAAAAGTTGATTTTTTTTTTTTTAAATTGATTTCAATTAATTCTTTATTTATTTATTTATTTTTTTTTTTTTGAGAGTGACATGGCTCATTATTTTTCATTAAAATACTCACGTAGTTTTTATATTGTTTGATTATTTTATTTAACATTATTATGTTAGCTATATGTGTACCAACATTATAAACTATCTGGCACATAGATATTTTTCATTAGTAAGTTAATGATAAGGATTAAAATGATTATAAATTATAAAATAACAGAAATCAAATTGACTGCTACGAAAATATAAAAACTAAATTAACCATGAACTTAAAATATAAGAATCAAAACTTGGTTTTGCCCAAGGACCGAGGATGAAGTTGAAGAGTCACAGTGTGGGGGTCGGGAGGGGAGGAATGCCACGAGCCATAGGTCCGAAGAGAAAGGCTCCTTGGGGAGGGGAAGAGATAAGTCAAAAAGACTTTGAGGCGTACCAAGTGGGAATCAGAGATCATGGGGGAAGTTTCTAATTTGGGGTAACCTGTAGCCTCCACATTGAATGCTTTGCATCTAACCTCTTGGCTACATTAAATGGTGGGCAACAGCTTTATCAGCTGCATTGATGAGGAAATGACTTGAACAATGCAAGTCACAACTAAGCAGACTCCTTCCATCACCTTCGTCAAATGTAGAAAGAGACAAGTGTCATGAGAGGAGGCTGATTAGGAAGGGATGGATGGTCAAGATGTGAAGTAGGGGAGAATATATAAGGAAAAGAAGGTTTTCAAGGAAAATGATTCGGACAAAAAATATCATTGCAAAAAGATCATTGAGAGAAGAACATGAATAGTTTATTTCTCAATGTAATTTTGGCCTCTTTGGGCAAGCTTGTATTAATACACTGACCTACATATTTTATAAAATGAGGCCTTCCTCCCTTATTCTCATCCTCGGGCTATGCCCTCTTTTGTTGTTTGATTCCCTCTTTAACAAATTTATTGATTTGGGTCTAAGTTAAACCCTACAAGCTCACTATTTTAAGTAGGCTTAGGCTGACAAAATTTTTGGCCCTTACAATTGGCACCGTTTGTGGAAACAACAAGGTTTTGTGGATTCGGCTTAAGTGTCTATGACTAACGTGGACCAGGATAGGAAAGAATCAGTTAGCTCACAAGAGAAAACCAACTCGTTAACTTGGAGCGAATGAGGGATTGGCAACATACTCCAAGTGTTATGGTGGAGTCTTATCGTACTGAGTGTACTAAGCAGAGTCACTAAGGGACTAGAAGTCATATCTCACATGATCAGGAGACACAAAGGTTGCAGCAAGAAGTCAATCGCTTGCGTGCCAGGCTGAGATGTAGAGAGCGTGATAAGAAAAGTCCGTCCTACCCACCAAGCGATGGTTCTGAGGGAAGCAGGGACCACTCATATCGTCGTAGGTTTAGAACTCCATCTAGTAAGTCCTTTTCAGTTCGCGCTAGAATAAGTGGGAGACAGGTGGTCATAAGCATGAAAGAAGGCCTTCTCACCATGGCATGGGGGAACAATGCAATGAGTAAGGCCTTACAATAGATTTCTAAATCACCCTTCGTTAGGAGGATTAACAAGGCCAAGCTTCCTCATCGATTTTCTTAGCTGATGTTTGTTGTTTACAATGGAAGAACTGATCTCATGGAGCACGTCATGCACTTTAATCAGAAGATGGCGGTCCATGCCAATAATGAGGCCCTTATGTGTAAGGTGTTCCCCTCTAGTCTCAGGCCCGTGGCTATGCATTGGTTCGATGCCTTGGAGGAAGGGTCAGTAGGGTCTTTTATGGAGCTAACGAGGGCATTCGGGGTTAGATTCGTGACATGCAACAAAATCCTTAAGCCTTTAGATTATTTGCTATCTATGGAAATGAGGGAAAGAGAGACCCTCAAGACCTACTTGGATAGGTGTTAGGAGATATATAATGAGATCAATGGAGACTTTGAGGATGTGGCCATGAGAACTTTTAAGGTTGGGCTCCTTACCGAGCGTGAGTTGAGGAAGTCATTGATGATAAAGTCTACCTTGAACATGCGCCAACTTATGGAGCTTATAGATGAGTACAAGCGAGTGGAAGAGGACCAGATACAGAGAAAGGGCAAGGCTAAGATGTCCTCAGATAGGAGGGATTCTTGGGGAGGGGGGTACCAGGGTAATCGCCCCTGAAGGGAGTTTTCTAATCATCTATCATCCATGGGAGCTCAATTGGTCAACTCCTTGTTTAAGGAGCCTGTATATCAAATACTAGAGAACATTAAGGGTGAACCTTATTTTAAATGGCCCAATAAGATGGGCAGGGAATCTTCTAGAAGAAATCAAAGCCTCTATTGCCATAACCATAAGGACAGTGGAAATACCACCGAGGATTGAAGAACCCTGCGAGACCACTTGAGCCAGTTGGTGAAGGCGGGGAAGCTCAATTGGTTTTTGCATCTGCCTGCAGAGAAGTTCAGTTACTTAGGGGTTGAGTTTAGCCAGGATAGCACCCCTCGGCCAACGTTAGGTACCATCAATGTGATCTTTGCCAAGCCCGAGGGTAGTATGGGCCCGAGTATTCAGGTTATGTCCATAGGTGAAGGTTGCGATCTGAAGTACGGTACTCAGTCTTCTAAGAGAGCCAGAGGGATGGTCACCCCTACCTTGAGTTTCTCTAAGGAGGATAAGGAAAGAACTCTCCAACCACATGATGACGCACTGGTACTATTAGGATTGGGGGTTATGGCGTAAGAAAGGTGTTAGTTGATCAAGGAAGTGGAGCAGAGGTAATGTACCCCGATTTGTACCAGGGGCTATATTTGAAGCTCGAGGACCTGGAGAGGAATGGTTCATCGTTGGTGGGTTTTGATGGCAAGATGGTGGTCTCCCGAGGAATGATAAGGTTACCAATACAGGCTAGGGATGAGGAGGTTCAGGTTAACTTCATTGTAGTGGAGGCTTTTTTCCCCCTACATATTTATCCTAGCTAGACCTTGGCTTCACACTATAGGTGCTATGTCCTCAATCTTGCATCTAAGGTTAAGTATCCTACTCAGGGGAGAATGAGAGAATTGGTGGGTAGCCAGGCCACGGCTAGGTAGTGCTTCGTATCAGCAATGAAAAGGCAGTCCTCGGATCCTGCTGTGGTGGTTAATGATCCAGTCCCATAGCAAATAAGGGGCCTCGTAGGAAGGCAACAAACGGGGATATCTGGAAAGTCGTCTGAGGATCTAGAGAGAGTGATCGTAGGACCGGGTCAAGAATAATATTTCCAGGTGGAATCTCAATTGCCATCCTTGGAAAAAGCAAAGTTGGTGAAGTTTCTAGAGGCCAACATTGACATATTCGCCTGGAGTACTTATGATGTCCTAGAGATTGACACTGGATTTATATGTCATTAACTGAACGTTAATCCCGAGGCTGTGCCCCACAAATAGCCTCCTCGGCGATCATCCAAGCATCATGTCGAGGCCATAAAGGTGGAGGTGAACAAGTTGAAGCAGTCTGGAGCTATTAAGGAAATCTTCTATTTCAAATGGTTGGCCAACACTGTGGTGGTTAAGAAGAAGAATGGGAAGTGGCGAGTTTACGTGGACTTCACTGATTTGAATAAAGTTTGTCCAAAAGACCCCTTCCTCATCCCTAAAATTGACCAGTTGATGGATGACACAATGGGACATCCCCGGATGAGTTTCTTGGACGCTTTCCAAGGGTACCATCAGATACCCTTATCATTACCTGATTAGGAGAAGACGACCTTTCGTGCTCCTAATGGGAACTATCATTATCGGGTGATGCCAATTAGCCTTAAGAATGCAGGATCCACATATCAAAGAATGGTGACGTGAATGTTTGAGTCACAGCTGGGAAGGAACGTGAAGGCATACATTGATGACATAGTGGTGAGGAGCAGGCAGATAGGAGAGCATTTCACAGATTTGGGGGAGACATTCTCAGTCCGAAGAAAGCATGAGTTACGCTTGAACGCCTCTAAGTGTTCTTTTGGGGTCAGCTCGGGTAAGTTTTTGGGCTACATGATTACTCACCGTGGGATTGAGGTCAACCTCGAGCAGATTAAGGCTATTAACAATTTATATCCCCCTCGAGATCCCAAAGAGATGCAGAGGTTCACTGGAATGGCAGCTGCCTTAAATAGATTCATCTCTAGGTCGGCAGACAGGTGTTGTCCCTTTTTTCAACTTCTTCACAAGTGGAAGGACTTTCAGTGGATGGAGGAGTGTATAACGGCTTTTGAGAATCTCAAGCAATACTTGTCAAGTCCTTTAATACTCTCCAGGCCTGAGAAGGAGGAAGCGTTGCATGCTTACCTAACAGTCACAAACTATGCTGCTAGTCTCATCTTGGTCAGAAGCGAGGATGGGGTCTAGAGGTCTATCTATTATATTTGTAAATCCTTACAGGAGGCTGAGACACGCTATTTACCTTTGGAGAAGGCAGTTTTTGCCATAGTGCATGCCACGAGGAAGTTGCCTCATTATTTTGGGGCTCACATTGTAGTGGTTCTCACTTAACTCCCTTTGCAAGCTCTTCTAAGGAAATCGGACTATACGGGCAGAATTGCTAAGTGGGGAACCACGATGGAAGCCTACGATTTTAAATACATGCCTCAGACTGCCATAAAAGGGTAAATTTTAGCAAACTTTGTGACAAAGTTTACTAAAGGTACAATAGAGAAGGAAGAAAAAGGATTGGGGATGATGGCTGCGTCAGCCATCTTTGTCCTTCCTTGGGAGGTTTATACGAATGGGGCATCTAACTGAAATAGAGCAAGGATTAGGATTGTGTTAATCACTCTCGAGAAGTTGATAATGGAGAAATCGTTGCAATTAGGTTTCCTAACTACTAACAACGAGGCCGAGTACGAGGCTCTATTAGCAGGAGTAGCAATGGTCAAGCCATTCAGGAGAGATGTGGTGGAGTTGTATTTTAATTCTAGGTTGGTGGTGGGCCAGGTTAATGGAGAGTTTGAGGCTCGGGATGAGAGAATGCACGGGTATCTTGCTAGGGTACAGCGTGTTCGGGCTCAATTTAAGAGTTTTGCATTGAAGCAAATCCTTAGGGGGCAAAACTCTCATGTGGATTCTTTGGCCATGCTGACCACTTCCCTGGGGTCAAGTCTTCCTCGAGTTGTGATTGTCGAGGAGATGAACAGCTCAAGTCTCACAGAGGTATCCTTGGTCAGGGTTTATAGCCTCTATGTGAGGACGAGCTGGATGGACCCTATAGTAGAAAAGGTGCATAAAAGTGCCTTTTGCTATTGGCTATTTAGAGACCAGAAGTTGTATAAGTGCTTTCACTCAAGGCCATATTCATTGTGCGTGCACCATGAGGCACTGAAGCCTTTCTTTGAAGAGTTAAATGAAGGCATATATGGAAGTCACACAGGGAGTAGGTCTTTGGCGCACCCAGGGATACTGGTGGCCAAGCATGAAAAGAGCTTCCCAAGACGATGCAAAAAAGTGTGACCAATGTTAGAAGTATGCCCCAAACATTCATCAACTTGGGGGAGTCTTGAAAGCGATCTCTAGCCCTAAGCCGTGCGCTCAGTAGGGTTTAGGCATAGTGGGACCATTTCCCTGTGCTATAGGAAACCGAAGATGGCTCCTCATCGGCACGAACTATTTCACCAAGTGGGTGGAATCTAAGCCACTTGCTAATATTAGGGATGTGGATACTAAGAGGTTCATCTGGAAGAATATTGTCACAAGGTTTGGAGTCCCTCACACACTGATCTCAGATAATAGTCTTCAATTTGACAGTAAAGCCTTTTGAAGATATTGTGGAGAGTTAGGTATTAAGAACAGATATTCTACACATGCCTATCCTTAGGGGAATGGATAGGCCAAAGCCACCAACAAGGTTATGGTATCTGGACTGAAGAAAAGGTTGGACAATGCTAAAGGAAAGTGATGGATGAATTGTCCCATGTGTTGTGGACCTATCACACCACACCCCGAAGATCAACAGGGGAGACTTCTTTTTCAATGACTTATAGGACATAGGCAGTAATCCCTCTTGAGTCTTAATTTCCAACTTTGAGAACAGATCAGTTCAATGTTGAAGAGAACAATTGCTTACTCCAAGACAGCCTGGATGTGGTCGAGGAAAGAAGAGAGGTAGCAATGGTAAAGATGACACATTACCAACAGAAACTTAAGCAAGGCTATGATAAGGGGATTAAGTCAAGGCCTTTAGCACCGGGGGATCTGGTCTTGAGGAAAGTGGTAGGACCAACAAAGAACCTTGCTTAGGGAAAACTGGATCCTAACTAGGAAGGGCCATATAGGATTACTTCCATTGCTAGCATTGGGGCTTATTACTTAGAAGATCTAGATGAAAATGTAGTTCCTCACCCTTGGAATGTAAAGAATCTGCGACATTATTATTATTAACATTATGAATTCTTTTGCCACTCATATCTTTCTTAGTTGCGTTTCATTGTGGATGTTTTGGCTGCAGCAATCAGTCTTTGAAATATTCTAAGTGTTAAACAGAATCTAGGCCTTGTTTGGCTCCTCGGGTTACAAGCCTAGAGTAAACTAACATTGCATGAAATATTTTAAGTGTTAAATAATACTTAGGACTTGTTTAGCTCCTCGGGTCACAAGCTTAGGATAAATAAACATTGTATGAAATATTCTAAGTGTTAGACAGAACCTAGGCATTGTTTGGCTCCTCAGGTCACAAGCCTAGGGTAAATGAACATTGCATGAAATATTCTAAGTGTTGAACAGAATCTAGGTCTTGTTTGACTCCTCCGTTACAAGTCAGGGGAAAAGTGACGAATCTGGGAAAGACTCTCTATTGTCGTGTAGAATTTGGCCCTAATGCAACTCCTCAGATTGTGGACAATGAAATACAGTATCTAGTTTGCTCTCCTGGGCTCCAAGGTCAGTGCCCAAGACTTTGCTTTGGGTTTTCATTTATAGTTTAAGGTAAATTTGGAATTTTTCTTAAGTTTTGCAAGTTAGTCTGTTAATTGGGGTGCAAGTTCTTCTTGGTTAAATGGAGGGATTGGGAATCTTCCAAAAAGGAATTGTTAGTTAGTATAGACATACCATTGTAAGAAATGGGTGCACATACAATATATAAAATGACAAGTACGAATTGAATAATTAAAAAAGCAGTAAATAAATTCGAAGTTCTTTTCATTAATTTGTAAGAAATTAAGTACAAAGAAAGAGGCATCAGATACATTTAGGCCTAGGTACAAAATGGTTTTTTTCTTCTTGAGTCCAATGTGGAGTTAAACTAAGATCTCTTTCCCTTTCCCTCCCTTCTTCTTCTGCTCTTTCTCTTTCTTTTTCTTCTTCTGTTGGGTCACCTCTGTTGCCTCCTTCACTTCTACCTCTACTACGTCGTCTAGAAGGGGTTGCTCTTGCTCTTTGTCTTTGGTGGGGGCAGTAGAGGGAGTAGATGTAGGTTGGTCTAAGGAGGAAAGGGGAGCAGAGTTGGGATCTACTGGGAGCTATGGAGGAGTGGGAGCCAAACGCAAGGCAGGAGGATAGTACATCCTATCAGGAGCCCTGAGCTCTGATATGGTGTTAACCCTAACAACACTTAGGGCTTGGCCCCACACCTCCATGTAGAAGGCCCGAGCGATATCCCTAAGTTAGGTAGTAAGGCTTTCAGATGCACTGGTCATGCTCGTGTCATAGGCTACCTGCTCGGTCTGGGACATCTCTGCCTCCTTAGCCTCCAACTGTTTCTTGGTCTACTTTAACTCCACCACAGTGATAGCCATTTTATTCTCAGCTTTTCTCGAAGCCTCCAGGGCATTAATTGCTTGTTTCTCGTAGCCCTTGAAGGCGAACTCAACATTCCTATGAGCCTTTTCCACCTCGGTTAGCTGGGCAAGAGTCTCCTTAAGCTTCTTGTCCGTCTCCACGTAGGCCTTCTTGGTAGCCTATAATTTATTCTCAGCTTATCTTGCGAAGTCTAAAAAGTGGTCTACCCATTCTTCGGCCATAAAGGCAGCTTGGACAGACTAAAAAAAAAAAAAAAAAAAAAAAAGAAAAGAAAAAAATGTAAGTATTGGGTTAAACTTCTACAAGTTAATGTTGTAAATTAAGAAAAGTGGTCATGTACCTTAGCTAAGCCCTATTTTAAAGATAGGAAGACTTCACGCTTCCTAAATGACCTCAGCTTGGTCATGTCCTCTGGTAGGCATAGAGCCTTCTCTAGGCACTCGACCACCAGGCCTGAGCTTCCCTTTTAAGGATCCCTCAAGTTGGCGTCGTCCAGCATGAGGTTGCCAAAACTAAGGGTGAAGAGGGGCCTCCAGATGGAAGGTTTCTTAGGCTAGTCTCCCTCAAGCTCCTTGGAAGTCCCAATAGAAGACTTCTTTTGGGGCCTTCTCCTTGTTCGAGCTTCCTTAGCAGTGGGTTGGTAGGGGGATTGGGAGATACCTCTTTTGTACCATTAGTGCCCTTTCCTCCTTGGGCCCTCTTTCATTTTTTTATCAGTGGCGTCCATAGAAGAGGTACGTGTGGGGGTGGGAGTAGGTGGCTGCGTCATTACTAGCACGGCTGGGGTGTAACCCCCAGCATGGGCATTAAGTAGAGCTAGCAGGTCAGGCGTTTTCTCTTCAAATCCCATGCCTTCTAAGATGTTTATGGCCTCTTAATTGACACTGACTTATGCAGGTTGTATAGGGATGGCAATTTATATCAGACCTGCGGATACCCAGCCCAATAAATTATAGGGTCGGGTTTGGGTTTTATGCATACCCAACCCAAACCCGACCCGTATACACATAATATTAAAAAAAAAAAAAAAAAGTTTAAAACCCTAGTAGTATAAATACTCTCTTTTTCTTAGATTTCATTTTCTAACAACTAAAACCTAACCCTCTCTCTCTCTCTCTCTCTCTCTCTCTCTCTCTCTCTCTCTCTCTCTCTCTCTCTCTCTCTCTCACCACTAGCCACCCTCCCTCGTCCTCAGACGCTCCCCTCACAGTCACAGCCTCACTAGTTTCACGGCCCCACGGCCTCGTCCGCCTCACGCTCCACTCATGGCGTCACTCCGCCTCGCCGTCCCTTACCTCTCTCACTCTCACTCTCATTTTCTCTCAATCGCCCCTCACCCAGTCACCTCACTCTCATTCACTCACCAACCCACCCGCACCCTCACTCTCATCACGTGGTGGTTGTTTTTCACAGAGGAGCACGGATCTTGTGGTGGTTGAAGTTTGTCGCGGATGAGCACGGGATTGTTAGATCAAAGCATAGGATTGTTAGATCAGAGAGAGATCAGATGATCAGGGGAAAAGATTGTATTTTCTGTTTATGATTTGTGTGTGTGTGTGTGTGTGTGTGTGTGTTTTTTTTTTTTTTTATGATGAGTGAAAAATCTGTATGGAAGGGATTGTATTTTTTGTTTATGATTTGTTTTTTTTTTTTTTTAATTATGAGTGAAAAATCTGTATTTACAAAGAAGAGCAAAAAAACAAGCTGATTTGTGTTTTTATTTATGTTTGGGTTTGTGATTTGTGTGTGTGTGTGTGTGTGTGTGTGTGTGTGTGTGTGTGTGTTTTTATGAGTGAAGAGTCTGTATTAACAAAGAAGATAAAATAAAAAAAATAAAATAAAAGCTAATTTGTGTTTATGTTTAGTTTTGAGATTTGTGTTTCTGAATTTGTGGTTGTGATTTCTCATTTCAGGATGTAAAATTGATTTTTTATTTTTTATTTTTTTTTATTATTGGCTCATATTAGGCCACGGCTTTTGATTAGGCTCAGAAATGGTTGGATGGGGCCTGCAGGGCCCGTGAAGCCCGACGGGGCGAGTTTGGATTTAAAAAAAAAAAAAAAAAAAAAAAAAAAAAAAAAAAAAACTCGTTTATTAAACGGGCTGGGTTCAGGTAACGGGTAAAGACCCACGAGTCAGGTTCGGGTATCAAAAAACTCAGCCCGAACCCAACCCATTGCCATTCCTAGGGTTGTAGGCATTTGCATGAGGTGTTGGGAGCGTCTTTAGGGTCTTTTTGTTTATAGAAGACCTCGAAGTCCTTGCCAATGACTTCCTAGGGGGTAGGCTCAGGTGTGGACTCCTTGGCCTCATTGTCCAATGGGATAGGGGGCTCTTGTGACTAGAGGAGCCTAGCAGCTAGTGGTCCTAGAAGTTGTGCGTCCTGAGTTCCAACGGGAGGAGGTTCAGACAACAAAAATCCTAGAACGGCTACGTCTATTAAAGCCAATCGAGGGTCCTTGGCTTTAATGACGTTCTTCGAGCTTTGGAAATGCTTGGTGGAAAGGTTGTATCTGAGGATGACGTGAGCAGCTCGGATTTGACTGTCCTTGTGTAGGAAGATCTCTGATTTGAGAATCCGGTTCAGGTCCGTGAGGTTCACCAGATGTTTGGCTGGGGTGGTGTGGTATTCTTCTACCAAAGAAAAACAATGAGAACTATGAGGAGATGAGGCAAAGAAAGAAAAAAAAAAATTTAACTGATGAAATTAGGTAACATCTTATGTGCATCTATGGTCCTTGGGAACCCTACTTGGTTCCCCTTCTTGTGTGGAACAATGTAGTCCATCGTGCCAGTCTTCTGAGATGATAAGAAAGTCCTCGACCATACCTTTGCTTGAGTCGGGTAGGCAGGAGATTAACCTCACTGAAGGACTCTACATTTAATGTAAAACTTAGTTTTTTCACCTTTTTAGCAATTGTATACCCAGTTTACATCATGCCAGGTAAGGTTGGTCCCCATTTTCCTATTTAGCATATCTACGCACCCAAGGACTCTAAAGACATTTGGGGAACATTGGGTAGGGGTCAATCTATAATTTGTTAGGCAGTCCCTAGTAACCCTTCCCATAGGGAGTTCCATTCCGCCTTCGATGAAGGCAATCATAGGAATGACCACGGACTCAGGAGGTCTGCTCAAGAATAGCCATTCACCGTATTCACAATGTCGAATTTCAACACCGTCAGGAATCCTATACTATGCCCTAAAGACAGCCTTAGCCTCGGGAGTAATTACTAATTTAGCATATCTACCCATGGAGTTTTGTGGTGTAAAAGAATGAATTTGTGTAAAGAAAAAAATGAGAAAAGGAACACACCTACGAGCAAAGGGAAAAATTCTCCTCGGGAGCTTGCTTCAATTTAGATTGCCAAAATGTGTAAATGAGCTTCAGCCAGCCCCAAGTCCTCCTTTTATAGGAGTAAAAATTGGGCGGTAAATTTCCTACTCACAAATGAGGGAAGATAAGGACCATATGATCCTGATCAAGTCGTAAAACATGGGGAGACAGGCAGCTGCCTGAAACTATAATGTGAGATCGTGGATTCTGAAGCGTCAAGAGCATGCTGGAGGTAGGTGAAAGGACGTTACCACGTGGGAATGCGCATGGCATATGTATAGCTGGCTTATGTAACTAAGACTTCGCTTTACCTCAAGGTTAATAGTAAAAGTTTCAAGGGGCTATTATGGGTGCCCGAGGACCGAGGATGAAGTTGAAGAGTTGCAGTGTGGGGGGAGGGGGGAATGCCACGGGCCATGGGCCCGAAGAGGAAGAATGCTCGGGGAGGGGAAGAGATAAGTCAAAAGGACTTTGAGGCGTACCAAATGGGAATTAGAGGTCATGGGGGAAGTTTTTAGTTTGGGGTAGCCTGTAGCCTCCGCATTGAATGCTTTGCATCTAACCTCTTGGCTGCATTAAATAGTGGGCAACAGCTTTATGAGCTGCATTGATGAGAAAGTGACCTGAACAGTGCAAGTCACAGCTAAGCAAACTACTTCCATAATCTTCTTCAAATGTAGAAAGAGACAAGTGTCATGAGAGGAGGCTGATTAGGAAGGGATGGGTGGTCAAGATGTGAAGTAAGGGAGAGTATATAAGGAAAATAAGGTTTTCAAAGAAAATGATTTGAACAAAAAATATCATTGCAAAAAGATCATTGAGAGAGGAACATGAATAGTATGTTTTTCTGTGTAATTTTGATCTCCTCGGGCAAGCTTGAATTAATACACTAACCTACATATTTTATAAAACGAGGTCTTTCTCCCTTATTCTCATCCTCGGGCTAAGCCCTTCTTGTTGTTTGATTCCCTCTGCAACAAATTTATTGATTCGGGCCTAAGTTGAACCCTACAAGCTCACTATTCTAAGTGGGCTTGGACTGACAGAATTTTTGATCCTTACAAAAGTTATATAAACTCCTTTTTTTTTTTTTTTTTTTTGAGAAACTAGTTATATAAACTTTATTTGGATTGTGTGAATTTTTAAATAAGTTTATGAGATATCAAGTTCTTATTTATGCTATCGTTTCAATAAAAAAAAAAAAAGTTGTTTTATATAATTTATTGAAAATATAAATAATTTATTTCATAGTAAAAATTATATATAATTTTTAACAATATAAAATTAATGGATCTGGTTTTTACTAGTTTATAAAATAAAATATTTTTATTACTCGTGGTGTTTACTATATATAAAAAAAGAAGTAATAAATTATTTAAGAGGCTTATATATGAATAATCTCAAATTTGTTTAACAAAAATTGAAACAAACTTGAACATTCAATGTAATTTGGTTATAATTAAGTTTGAACTACTTAACTTGTGTACAAATTAAAATTAAATAAATTAATTCTGAATTTTTATCCTCAAAAAAAAAAATCCTGAATTTTTAATACTCATGACTTATTTACTGACATTGGGAGGAAGCTATAGTGTAACAGAGCTGAGCTCAATAATCATTATAATAGACATCTTCTGCATAGTGCAGACTATATAAATGATGTTTGAAACTAAGTCAAATGCCCATTCAATAATGTTAAAATGCCTCAGAGAGAGTAGCCACACAGCTTAAAACCGCCAAAGTTACAAAGGTAATAGTACAAATAGTTCAGGATGGGAACACTCAAACATTAACTAAATTCAAATTACACACGACATCTTTGTAATTATTTAATTTGGTTTATTGAAGACGTAGCTGATAATGACGGTGCTGAGAGAGGCGATAGAACAAAGCATATTATAGACCCACAACCACACAAATGTTACAAACGGAGATTCTGACACTTATTTTGACGTGATCACCAGTAGCAGCAACTTCTGATTTTAGCACCAAGATAAAAAAGAAAACCATCAGTCTTGATGCATGCACTAGATAAAAGTACAACTACTTCATGCAAAGTGAGATTTACCTTACTGGTTAAACGTATCGCCTTCAGCACAGCTATACATGCAACCTAATAATGCAATTTTTAATATGAAAAGCATTAGCAATATGCTTCATAGCATGTGCGGCAAAATCAAGAACTGGTGAAAAAAATGTAAAACTAAATTAAAAATATATCATTCCAAAAGTCTTATAACTCATCTGACATCTCATGTTCTTTTTAATTTGAACATTCAAGAGTTTAAATTCTCTCCCCAAACTATTGAGTTATAAAAATAATTAAAAAAACATAATAATGGTTTTTTTAACAAGTAACATGTTATTTATTAAATTAAATTTAAAAAAAAAAAAACATATTATTGATGTTTTTTTTAATAAGTACGTAACATGTTATTGAAAGAAAGAACAGGCCTTTGCCCATATGATCGAAACAATAATCTTACTAATCACGTAAAGTGTTGTGTTGGTTCAAGGTATATGAATATGACAAAAACAAATTATTGTGCAAAGGAGTAGCAAAAACAACATATGTCTCAAGGCCAGCAGCCAGCTCTAGGTCTAGAGTTATAAATGAGCCGAGACAAGACAAGTTGCCAAATATGAGTTGATTTCGAGTTCATCACTGAACTAGATTACAAGTTTAAGCATTATTCATTTTTTTGTTGAACAAGTTTGAGTTTGTTAATGAGTTTCTAGATCAACTTATTCTTTTTCCGTGAGGTTTTAGAAGTTGGAAAATTTCATAACTTGTAATCTTGTTTGGGTTGTATTGTTCTATTATGACTTAGAAGAAGGAAAATTGTATAATTTTGATTGCCCTTCGATCATGTCTTAAGATCCTTGCATGCCTCTCGACATCACTCTTAACATTGGCTCGCTTGATTAGGATACACGGATCCTATTTTCTAATTTGTTTAATTAAATTGGATAATGACTTGGAACTCATGCTCTAAATACTTAATTATATAAGGGTACATTATAATCGACTCATAGAGAGACGTTTTTGGGAGGATTGTCACGCACCAAGTTGAAAAATCACTAAACCTTTATTTCACCATAAACTGTGAGTATCGAAAGTAAATCTTAAGTTGCCTTTGGGAAGATCAAGACTAATGCTATATTTGGAAGTTTTGAGGGAGAGGAGGGTAGAAGAGAGTAAAAGGAAGGAGAGTAGTGGAGAAGAGAGTAAAGGGAAATAGTTGCCCTCCATCTTATTTGGATATTTTTAAAATTAAGTAAGGAGGAAGAGAATAATTAATTTTTTCATTTGTAATTTTGTTAATATAGTAAGGGCAAATTTTGTAATTCATTTGGGCAAACATTTTTATGTTCCACTCTCTCTCCAAATCTCTCCAATTTGGGAAAATTAAAAATAAGGAGTTAGAAGTAGTTCAAACCCTTCCAAATCTCTCCCTCTCATTCCTTAAAAAACATCCAAATAAGGTAATTTAATTACTCTCTCTCCCTCTACTCTACTCTACCTCCTTCTCCCAACATCCAAACATAGCAAAAAGCCACAAGGCCATCCATGTACTTTTGCCATGGAGATCAAAATTTTCAAGGTGGTCATTGAAGTCACAAACGTGATTCGTGAAAGGATTTCAAGATAGAAGAGTCCGAACTACTTAGAGCTAATTATGGGGTCATACTAGTAAGTTTTCTATTGGCTAATTTGTTAAGTTGATAAATTAAAAAAAAAAAAAAAAAAAAAAAACAAGGGGTCTAAATTTACTTTTCATTTTCCATATATAGTAAATATCATGATTAAAATTTTACTCCTTTACCGTCTATCGTAATAAAAAAAATAAAGTTGTAGTTGAAATTATATTATTTTAGTTAATTAAATAAAACAATTTTCATTTATGAATTTATAAAAATTAGATTCACCATTTTTATGTTGTAAATTTATATATCAATTTTACTACCAAATGAACTATTTATATTATAAATAAATTAAAAGTAATAATTTGATAACTTATGAATTTTTTTACAAATTTACACAATCAAATCTCAATCTATAGAAGTATATTTTTATTTACATTTATATAAATAAATATATAATATTATACAACTTGAATTGAGTTTCATGTTCACAAGCTTATTCACGAATACACTCTCGTGTTTGATCTTCGCTCCTTTAATAGTCAAGCCTAAATTTTGGCTTAACTTAACTTATTTGCTAAATAAGCGAACGTAAATAAGCATTTTCTTCAGTCAAACTCAAGCTATTCATAAATACCTTAGTTCATTTATAGTCCACTCTAGGCCTAAGTTTAAGCCCCCATCACAAAAAAGTCCAAAAATTGATAATATAATTTATATATTAACTAGTTTCTCAAAAAAAAAAAAAAAAAAAAAACAAATCCATAAATAGGTTGTGTAATCTTATCCCCACCTCTAAAAAACCTCCAAAGTATTGAGTCAATAGAAACTTAACTCAATTGGAACTTTACATTGTTTCACACTTACACAACTATAAACCATACAATCTCTCTCTCTCTCTCTCTCTCTCTCTCTCTCTCATTATGCATCACCTAACTTAAACTAAAATAAACTTCATTTGTTAAAAAATTAATAATTTTGTTTAATTTTTTTTTTGTTAATTTTAGTGCATGAACTATGATATTTAATTCTCCATATGGAATTAATTTTGGTTTGGATAGTATTAACACATCAATTTATGTGTTTAATCTGTATTTGCTAAATAAGCAAACAAAAATAAGCATTTTTTTTTTCAGTCAAACTCAAGCTATTCATAAATACCTCAGTTCATTTATAGTCCACTCTAGGCCTAAGTTTAAGCCCCCATCACAAAAAAGTCCCCACATTGATAATATAATTTATATATTAACTAGTTTCTCAATAAACAAATTATTCAAATCCATAAATAGGTTGTGTAATCTTATCCCCACCTCTAAAAAACCTCCAAAGTATTGAGTCAATATAAACCCAACTCAATTGGAACTTTTCATTGTTTCACGCTTACACAACTATAAACCAAACAATCTCTCTCTCTCTCTCTCTCTCTCTCTCTCTCTCTCTCTCTCTCTCTCATTATGCATCACCTAACTTAAACTAAAATAAACTTCATTTGTTAAAAAATTAATAATTTTGTTTAATTATATGATCCAAACAAATTTAATTAAAAATCTCATAAAAGAACAAGGAATTCATCAAAAATTATTTGAAAATAATTCTAACAATAAAAATTATCATAACAATGAAAATTATATAAAAATAATAGATAATTACACTTCCCTCCTTTGAGATTTGAAATAATTATAGTCCATCCAAACCTCATGGGAAAAAACACTTCTCCCTTTGACACCCATTGACCAAACTCTTTTAAATTATGTTAAAAATTATGTGCACTAATTTGTCATTTGCTTAAGGAAGGTGTCCAAAATTATCCTCTCTTTCATAATTAAAATCCACTATTTTAAATTTTTAATTAAAGACTAATTTAAAATATTTTCATATGACTTTTGTTTCTTTTTTCTTTTTTCTTTTTTGAACGAGCTGTAGAGACTGAAGAGATTTGTCGTTGCAAGTTTTTTAATGCTTGATAAATTTTGCATTTTGATTCTAAATATAATGGTTATATTTTTACTAATCATAGTTAAATTTTGGTAAAGAGAATCTTATAGAAATTTAGAATATTCTATTACTAATATAAATATAATGGGGGAGTGTTATTTTCTTTGAACATCAATGGAGGAAAGGTTTTTCCCTTCAAGTTTGGGGTGGAGTGTCATTCTCCCAAACCTCAAGAGAGGGGAGAGTAATTACCCCTAAAAATAATAACTTTCAATTTTTTCCCCAAATGCATGTACATTTGTTAGAAGAATTTTTTCGAAGTGAAGAAAGATAAAACCATACATAACATCCATTATGTCACAAAAAGATTAAGTTTATTAGTCATTTAAATTTTTTTTTTTTTTTTTAAAGATCTTTACATAACCTTACTACAAGAACTTAATTAGTAGTTTGCATGTCAAAGCGTAATATTAATGATTTTTAAATAAAAAAAAATTATAAAATAGAAAGCCAAATACTCAAATGAATATTAATTCATTGACATTTTAATATTAAAAACGCCTTAAGTTTTTCTTCTTAGGACTCAAAATTTATTGTCTTATTGAATTAATCATGATACAACTATAGACTATATATGTATTCTGAAGGAGAAATAGACGTATTACCTTGCTAACCACCACAAAGGGGTCATCATTGCCTCTGAAAATTCCTCTGCAACCTTGCTATGTTCTCTGCCGTTGTTACGTAGAGCCAATTTTTCATGTTGTCCAATAATAAAAAGTAGGCATGTCTCCACGAACGCTTCAAGAACAGAGAACCACAAACACCCCAAAAACTTATAGCAAATCCAAATCCTGTTCCGACATAAAACCATTTTCCAAATTCATCTTCATCCTCTTTATTGCCATAATCAGCCTGGTGACTTTGGTTTGGTACTTCTTCACCTGGACATTTCTGTATAAGTGGAGGCCCACAAAGTGTCGGGTTTCCAATAAAATCAGATGCTTTAAAGCTTTGGAGTTGAGTGCTTGTAGGAATTTTCCCAGATAAGTTGTTGTATGATAGGTCGATGTCGCTCAGAAAGTTTAACTCTGACATGCTAGATGGGATTTTGCCTGAGAACTGATTCCTTGATAAATCAAGTGATTGTAACTGCTTCATTTGACCGATTGATTGAGGGATTTCTCCAACTAAATTGTTTCTCGAAACATTTAGTCCAACCAATTGCAAAAGACTTGAGATTTCATCCGGAAGTTTTCCCATCAATTTGTTGCTTGATAGGTCAATGATCTTATATAATCCAAGAATTTTATCATAGTTATACTCCCTTCGTCTTTTCAACATAAGCCTCGCGTTATCAACAAATTCTCCTTCATAACTAACAGGTATATTAAAATATATATTATCAACAAATTTAAAGTGATAACTATGAAAGATATCACTGGAAGAGCTCCCAATCTGAGTCATGGCAGTGAAATTGTTGAGGCATTGTGGTATGGTTCCAGATATATCATTTAGGGAGAGATCCAAGATATGTAAATCTTTCAACCAACACATATGCAATGGTATACTTCCATTGAGATTATTGGAACGTAGGATAAGAATATTTAACAGTGGCAGGCTCTCCCCAATCCAAGCTGGTACTTGTCCAGAGAATCTATTGTTTCCCAAGTCCACAAAACTCAACGAACTACAATTTTTCATGGACAAGGGTAAATCTCCATAGAAACTATTATTACTCAGACTCAATGTTTCGAGCTGAGTCAACAAGCCCAAAGAGCTTGGAACTTCCCCAGAGAAATTGTTGCTAGCCAAATTCAAAATGACCAGCTTACGCCAATGCATAAAACAATTAGGAAGTTGTCCAGATAATCGGTTCTCAGATAAGTCTAGGTAATTCAAGAACCCACTGCTGATTTTACAAAGAGATGAAATTGACCCTGAAAACCGATTTTTAGAGAGATTCAACGTCATGACTTTAGTGGGAAAAAGTGGTAATCGACCCCTTATCTGGTTTGAACTCAAATCAATTGCAAGACCATCATTCACAAACTTTGTTAACATATTTGGTAACCGTGCATATATTTGGTTGCAAGAAAGATCTAAATATGCTAAAATAGGAGGCAGGTGTGTGAACCACTCTGCCGGAATGGAATCTGATATTTGAGCATCGGAGATATTAAGCATGATGATTTTCGTTTGAGTTTGGATCCAATTTGGAAATCTAGGCCCTAACTTGCAAGAGCTTAAGATTATGTAATTCAGTTGGAAAGTGGGAACCCACTGGGAGCTGAATTCCAAAGTGAGGGAATTTTTGGATAAATCTAAATAATGTAATTTGGAAAGATTTGAGAAAAGGGTTTCAGAGATCACGCCTCGCAAACAATTTGAAGTGACAGCCAAAAACTCGAGCTTATATAGGTTTCCAATGGTTTTGGGGATGGTCCCACTTATATTGTTATGTCGAAGATTAATTGCACTTAACAGCGGAAATATTATTCCAAAATTATTGGGCCACAATCCTGAAATTTGATTATTTGGTAAACTCAAATCCTGTAATGAGTCCTTTGCACATCCAGACAAATTATTGATAAGATCAACCAGTTGTCCTTTGAGAGTGGTGTTCGCCAAATTCAATTTACGTAAAGTACATATATCCCCCAAGAATTTTGGAATGCCGCCATTTAGTCGATTAAAACCAAGAACCAGATTTTCAAGAGAGGTAAAAGATTTTGAATAATCGAAACTGGGAAGAGATGAGAAACTCATCGGAGGAAGATCACATGACCTCAAGGCCAAGCTTGTTAAATTTGGGAGATGACTCACAACTTCCAGCCAATCATCGGCAGCACTGAGATTTGTGTAGCTAAGGTCAAGGAATTCTAATGAAGATAGATGAGAGAGCCATTTGAGATTTTCATTAATTCTCAAATCATTTCCATAAAGATAGAGATATTGCAAGTGTGAAAGGTTTCCAAGTTGATCTAGAAGAGAACCACTGAGATTGGCCCAAGAGAGATCGAGGTATGTCAAGTTACTAAGAGAACAAATGAATTCTGGGATATGGCTCTGATTAAAATCATTTTCACTGAGATCCAGAGTAGTCAAATAAGGCAACTCAAGTATTGAAGGACTAATCATACCTCGCAAATCATGAACCTTAAGCTCGAATACATGGCCTGTTTGGTTGTCGCAGTGAACTCCTTCCCAGTTGCAGCAATTCTTATGTTCATCTTCGCTCCGCCATGAAGATAGCTTGCCATAATCGTCAACGAGGCCTTTTTTGAACTCAAGGAGTGCTTGTCTTTCCCCCTCTAGGCACCTGATGTTGTTAGCATCTCCAACTCCAGCCCCTGAAATGAATCCAAGGGCTGGACTCAAGTGCGCTAAAAGCATTAAAAATGCGTGTAGTAGTTTCAGGAACCCTCCACCTGGGGACTTGATCATTGTCATGGCAAATGAGAATACCCAATTTTTTTTTGGTAAAAAAATACCCAATTTTGCAAACGCGTTTTTGGCATAAAAATTTTTTAGCCTTGTTATGGGCCTGTGGGGTGCTAGATTTATGAGGGGAAATTAAAAAAAAAAAAATTAAAGAAGAGTATACGTGTGTGGTTGTGAATGAAATAATGGATTTAACAAGTCGGTGAGTTGTCTAATCACTTAACTTTGGGATTTTTTTTTAATAGATAAATAGTTTTTTTTTTTTTTAAATAATAGATAAATAGTTAACTATTATTTATAAAAATAAAAATATGAAACTTTAATAGTAAATTATTCTTTTTTTTTTTGTCAATAATTTCTGACTAGAAAACAAAGGTAGTATGCAAAAAAAGAAAAAAAATTCTATATTTTATATTTTCTTAAAATAATTTATTAAAATTCAAAAATCATATAAAAATTATTTAAATTATATTAATTATGACATCATCGGTTCGACTATCGGTCCGATCTCAGTTAAGCCATAAAACTAGTAATCAGTCTCTTTTTCGGTTCTTTATCCATTCCCGTTTTTAAAACCATGCTAATGTTAGGATTAGTGCCCTTAAATCCTATTGTATAATGCTATGTATGATATTATGTATGACATTATGTATGACATGATGTATGACTTAATATTGTGATTAATAAATTTGTTTTATTATAATCTAAAATAATAGTAACGTGAATATGAGACATTATCATATAGTCCATGAGATGCATAGTATGTGATTTATGTAAAAAGTCACAGAAGATATAAATCATAAGTTCTTTGTAAACTTAGAATTGTAGTTCGTAGTCGGTAATAAAATTGGACATTTCATCTGCGAATATTATAACGTATCAACTAAGATGATTTGTCTTGATCATGGAAATGGAGATTTCTAGTTGATATGTTGATATGTTTTAAGAGTTAAGACATATTGAACTGAACCGCTGTGAGATTTATTATTCTCCTAACGACTGTCAATTGAATAATAAATCTCACGACTTCTATTTATATGAACTCTTAATCCTAAGAGGATAATAGACCTAATCATGAAATATAGGTTACTTTGATATATCAGGAGTGAGATGTAAAGTAACGGTTAAAACCTCAGTATGTTGGGCAGTCACATTTAGTATTGATGAAAAATATATTCTCAAGATGGAATTCATAGTCTCTTAACAGAAATATAAAATATTCCCTTGAGATAAGTTTAATGGGTTCAGTTATTCACAGAGTTAGGCCTAACCACTTTGATAAGAAGTTACTAAAGTATATATTTATGGAATTGGATTTCATAAATATATGATGAATAACTTTAAAGGATTAAACCAGGTACTCAAGGATAAGATGTAGTAATTTACAAAGTAGCAGTCAACATTCATGATTTTGTATTACTACGAATATTTTATGAAAGGGTTGTATGTATAATAAAGTCTTGGGATATAATTTATAAATAAGGCCTAGAATGCAACTATATTTAATATCACTATATTTATATAGTGGTAACTTTGGACTTGTCAATAGTTAATAGAAAAGCTCAAGGTCTATTAAAGCTAGTGTTTTATTGGTCCCTTTTGGTCTCACTTCAAGCCACATACTAAAGCCCAATTGAAAAAACCCAAAAGGCTAGCCCAATTAGACAATCAATTATAATGAGAGAAACATACAAAATTTGAAAAAAATAAAAGGCATCATTGTGAAATGGTGTGTGTATGTGAGTGTTGGACACTCTCTCATTCTCCCTTGAGCAAAAACTGATTGAGAGACCACGTGTCTTGGGCGTTAATGGAATTGGAGTGAAGATTGAAAGTGTTCCTGAGAACTTCTAATATTTGGTTTTGAAATTCACTGCATCAAGGTATACTCTTTTATTCTTGAATTCTGAAATTTACATAGCACATGTTAACAATTGTAAATGAAGTAGATCCGTTTAATTTTCCGCTGCGTACATGCATATTTCCATCAGTTAAAGGGTATGTTATTTTAAAATTTGTACAAGGATATTTTAGTATGCCAAAAATTGAAGATGAAATAGAGGAATCCTTTAAATAGTAGTATAGATATATAGGCAAAAAATGATGTAACATTCTTTTATTGGATGAATTAAACACGCATGACGAGTTTACGTGGCACTTAACGAAAAATATGGACGGAAGTGTTACTAGTCCAAAAACGCGTGTAGTTTGAAATTTAGTACCTGTTTGGGTATTAATGAAACCAGATGCGTTTGTGTCTACGTTTACCTTTTTTTTTTTTTTTTTTTTTTTTTGAGTTTTTGGTGGTTGTGATGGGAGTTCCAATAGGTCCCGTACACTGTTCACGAAATCCACAAATCTCTTTTTTCAACAAAAATTTCATTAAAAATGGGTCCCATAGTACTATTCACACATTTAAAATTTATTTTGCTATAGTATTTTCAGTTTTCAGTTTTTAGCAGAATAAGCGGTATTCAAATGGACCCTTCCGTTTGAATACAACTGAAAACTAAAAATACTGTAACAAAATAATTTTTAAATTTGTGAATAGTATTGTGAGACCCACTTTTAATGAACAAATTGCTGAAAAGTGAACTTTGTGAGTCTCGTGAACAGTGCACAGGACTCACTGATGGGCATAGTATACTGAAGAAAAGTCAAGAACTGGGGCTAAAAGAAAAAACGTGGAAACACGGCCGTGGGAAGCGTAAAATGTGCTTCCCAAATGGACATTTAGCTATGTAATGAGATTTGATATGTATGAACTGTCTTTTAGAAAAAATTAGTGGGACTCTAAGGGGGATAATGGGCTTTTACCCATTTCACACAAAAAATCTAGCATTTTGCCCTATTTCCTCAACTAATTAGGGAAATGCCCCTCATTTAAAATTTGATTTTTTCAAAATCAAGTTTTAATGTAAAACTCGATTTATAGAAAATCAAGTATGAGATGATCAAACTTAAAAAATAAACAAAATTTGCATGGAACTCGAGTTCATGGAGCTTGAGTTCCATGCAAAAACGCCGCTATAGGGTTTTAAAACACTGCAATAGGGCTTTAAAACGCCGTTATAGGGCTCCCCAAATGCAGCTATATGATCAAACTTTAAAAAAAAAAAAAAAAAAAAAATTGCATGGAACTCGAGTTCAAGGAGCTCGAGTTCCATGCAAAAACGCTGCTATAGGGTTCTCTGAACGCAGTTATAGGTATGAGCGATCAAACTTAAAAAAAAAACTTGCATGGATAAACTTGAGTTCCATTAAAAACACCACTATAAGGCTTTAAAACGTCAATATAGGGCTCACTGAAAGTTATAAGTATTTAGCAATCAAACTTAAAAAATAATAATAATAATAATAAAATAAAAAAAATAAATTTGCATGGATGAAATAAAACACCACTATAGTGGCATTTTTGCATGGAACTCGAGCTCCATCAACTCGAGTTTCATGCAATTTTTTTTTTTTTTTTTTAAGTTTGATCGCTCCATACTCGATTTTCTACAAATCGAGTTTCAAAAAAGGTGCATTTCCCTAATTAGTTTGGGAAAAGAGGCAAAATGCTAAATGTAAATACACAGTGGACTACTCACCAACATGAATTGAATAAAACTGCCACTAATAAGATTATCCAGGCCGGCTCTTCTAGTTGATAATTTAGATTTTTAAAATAGACGAAAAGAATCATTGCGCACTCTTAGTACAATGGTCACTCTACGAGTATAAATTCTTGTAGGATGTGAGGACAAGGGCTGAAGTTCAAGACTATAAAAAGAAGTTTCATACACATATACACTTAATTAAATTAGAGTAGAATTTCTATTTTATATCAAAAAAATTGAATTTAAATCAATTTATAGAATTTGAAGACACTATAAAAATATTAATTTAATTGTTTAGAATAATTATATATATATATATATATATTCTAAATTAACTCTATATAATTAGTTTTAATAAAAATAATAAAAAAATAAATATCACACTAATAATTCACACTTATGCATGATTTGCAAGAATTGTCGTTTCTTACCTAAAATGTGAGTTGAAATTCTCATACTCCATGGGAATTGAAATGTTTTTGAGAATTACACCGTAAATTTTTGTAAAACATAAACCAGATTTCATTTCAATGTCCGGTTAACGAGAGCTTTTAGAGTTTTGTTAATAGACAGTCTGAGGAATGTTTTGATATAACTTTCATGGAAAATATTTTAAAAAATGTCAAAAAAATTAATTTTTTTTTTCATAAAATATTTCTAAAATCAATGCTACTAGGATATCTGTTAGCTTTTTTCTTTCATGAATTCACAAAAATAACAATTTCAGCCTCAAACTCTACCAAACGAAAATACCCATATTTATTTGTATTTCCTATCGAAGAATCACGGATCACGGAACGCAAATGTAGTCTTCTGCAATATGATATTGCATTTTTGGTATAGATATTATAGTACAATGGTTTATTATAAAAGAATTTGTTCAACTTCAATCAATCTAGCATAAGAATGACAATGGAATTTACCTATTGTTTCTTTTCTTTTTCTACGAAACGTCGTCGACCTTTCTCAAATGTACCAAAAGCATTTTTTTTTTTTTTTTTTTTTAAAAGACCATCCCAACTACCCACCGCCATGAATGAAGCAACTTTTAACTCGGTAAGTTGTCGGCCGTGACCAAAAAACGAAAAATAAAATGGATTTAAAAAATAAATAAAAATAAAGTTGGATTATCGATATTATTAGCTTTTCTCTCTCATTTTCTAATTAATAAAACAAAAACAAGTCAGTCAATGTTTTTTTTTTATATATAAAAAAGTCAGTCAATGTTAATTTGCCATCAATTCCATGGGAATCAACATGTTTGTCAATGTTTCCAAATTCCATGGGAGGCATTGTTGGGGGACCACCGAGCTTTGGATCGACAGGTCTGATCGGTTTGGTCGGGTCATCTGACCAATTAGACCCCTAATATTCATTTTGAGAACGTTGTGGCATGGTAGAGTTGAATGTTTGGACAAAGCTTTAATTTTAGCTTATTTTTTATCATAGTTTACGTATAATTTTTAAAAATATTTTATTCTAATTTATTTTTAAGTATAGAAAAATTAAAATGAAAAGAGTCTCAACTGTGGCGACTCCAGGAATTTTTCTCAGGGTATTTCTGAGTGAGCTTGCTCTATTATAATTTTTTTTTTTTTTCAAATTCTTTGTTACAATTTTTTTTTTTTTTTTAGATTTTAGTTCAATTTTTTTTTTTTAGCTTTTTCTTTTTGCTTGAAAGTAATGTTATGAATATCGTTTTGGACCCTATTTCAGTTTGTTTAGTGGAACGGAATATTTCGGTACTGATCTATTTCGATGTACCATTTTAAGGTGTTTCGTGGTTAATATATATTTATATTTTCTTATACAACATAAAATTATTGATCCAAATCATTTAGTATTTTCTTATACACTCAAATCATTTAGTTATTACATAACAATGTAATTAAATAATGAAAAACAACAACAAAAAATAGTACAATAAGGGTGTATATATGTATATCAATCCATTGCAAAACTGCTAACATAGGGTTTTTTTTTTTGGTCCTTTATAATGTGTATTCACTCACTTTTAAGGGACCACAAACCATTATCTCAATTCAATGCCGCGGCACATCCACCCCACACTAAGAGACAAGGGCTAATTAGCAATTTCAACACAATTACATATTTTTATATTTCTATACACTTACACAAAAAGACAAAAGCTAAGCAAATAAGCAATTTATATTGTTAAAAGATAAGTCAAAGCAATTTACACAAGACAAGTCAGAAAGTATTGAGTATGAGATTGAGAAAAACTAAAAAGAGAGAGAGAGAGAGAGAGAGAGAGAGAGAGAGAGAGAGAGAGAGAGAAGTAAATAGCTTGATGTCGCCTGAGATCAGGAGCGGCGCCGCCGTGGCATGTTGAAGGTTGAGGTTCTTATTTCCCGATCTCACTTTTGTTGTCGCCGATCTCGCTTCGCTTTTGCCATTGCCGATCTTGCTTCGCTTTTGCCATTGCTGATCTCGCAATCTTCAATCTGGGCCAAGTCAATCTCCGATCTCGCCGTCACAGAACTGCTCTGGGTGTTTAGTGTTGTTGTTGCTACCTTGTTGTTTTTTTTTTTTTTTTTTTTTTTTGGAGAATCGCTATCTTGCTGATGCCGACCCGCTGCTGTTGCTACTGAGAAGTGAGGTTCTTATTAGGTTAGGAATTGGGTAATGGGTATAAGTATTAAGTTTATAAATTTTTTTTATTATTATATTTGTTGAGAATCCATGGGTTTGCTATTTGCTGGGCTTGCACTGATCAATTTTTTTTTGAGAATCTGTGGGTTTCTGTTTTCAGTATGTTGGGCTTTTTTTTCCTGGTGGGCTTGCTTGTTACAAATTTTTTTTTTTAAGATTTTAGTTCCAATTTTTTTTGGGCTTTTTTTTTTTTTGCTTGAAAGTAGAACAAATAATTTTTCTTTTTTTATTTGAGGGTGTTCATAATTTTGATTGAGGGTGTTCCCGATTCTTTTTAGAGGGGTAAACAAATAAAAAAAAATTAATTATTATATATAAATTTTTTTTTTTCATATCAGGGTGTTCTTGGGAACACCCTGCCATGAACGTGGCGTCGCCCCTGAATCCCAAAGGTCTGGAATTTGTCAAAAAAGACTACCATTGAAGGTGAAACTTCACCATTTTTAGTATCATCTAATTCGATATATGGACTTCAAAAAATTGCTATATATATATATTTTTATTCTTCCAATGGTAAGGAATATAATATCAGTAGGTTACCAATTTTTTTTAGATAGTAGTTGTGAGATTTAATACAAAATTGTGACTCAAGCTCAAGATTTTAAAACTGCTACAATATTCTGATTGGTTTGATGAACCCAATATTTTTCTATGAACAGAATTTTGGCTAAATGACTCGCTAAATCCCTTGTTAAATAATAAGAAAATGTTTAACAAAGTAAAACTGGTTTAAGGTGGAAGGTGTTAGCTAGTGTGAGTGGGAGACTGGGAGATGTAATATAACAAGTTACAATTAGTTATTGTGATTTTTTAAAAAAAGAAAATAGAAAAAAAGAAGAAGATAAATAGTGGAGGAGGGGATGGTGGAGTTCGAATAACAATTACACTACAAAAAATACTATTACTATTAGGCTATTATTTCAATCCCAAGTTGCACTCAATTATTGAAAACAATAGACAACTAAGAAGATAAATAGTGGAGGAGGGGATGGTGGAGTTCGAATAACAATTACACTACAAAAAATACTATTACTATTAGGCTATTATTTCAATCCCAAGTTGCACTCAATTATTGAAAACAATAGACAACTAAGGGCATCCGTAGCAGATGTTGCAAAAAAAATGTCATTTTACCACACCAAAAGCTTACTTTATTATTTTACCACATCATTTTACAACATTTCATTTATACGTTTTATTATTCAATTCTATACATTAAAATAATATTCACCATCAACAACAACGGCACATCCACCACTGCCACAACAACGGCCACCAACACCGACCAGCCACCACCAGCACAAACCCACATTCACCGACACCACCTTAAAATAAAAATAAAAATAAAAAAAAACACACACACACTGAATGATAGTGAAATCGGCCCAGAACAAACAATGCTCTCACTGATATGTGATAAGATGATGTTGCATATTAAGACTGGAGGGGTAAAACATGGGTTTTACATTACATCCTTACAGAATTTAATCTTTTAAAGAAAACAGTACATATGGAATTCTATTGTCGGTCACCTGTGAGAATAGCCGTAAGAAAAAGAGTAAATCATCCCTAAACTCATATCATGTCCATCTAAATTCAAGTTTTATAGATTTATCCAATGATGTTTAGGCATTTGCCAAGCACTAGTTAGGAGTGTGATGACTGATGAGACCTAGCTAGAACAGACGCTTACTGTGAGGCTAATTATCATCCATGTCTTGTGTTCTAATTAAAGCTCAGACTTATGATTTCGAACCAATACTAAATCATTGTTAAGCTAAGTTAGCTTCAAAAGTATCAAATTAGTGAATCTCAGACTTATGAGATTTCAAATAGTCTAGTGAAATTCCCAAAATTCTATAATTAGATATTGTAAATTGTTTTCTATAATTTCCAATGCTTTAAATGAATATCTTATGATTTTTTTATTACTTTTTTTTAAGAAACAGTTCAACATAGATTTATTCAAATGACTGGTAAATTAACCACCATAAAAGTTCAACATGGATTTAACAATATCAAGAGGAACAGATGCCATCTAGACTGATAAAGAAAAAGAAAACCTTATTCTCCTAGATAAAGCTTTTGTCACTACATTATCGTGCCCAAAAGAGAAGACTTATCTAAGTTCAACAACTTTCTATTCAAACTTAAGTATAGATAGATTGCTTGTTTGTCAATTGCTTGTTTATCTATTGTTTTCTATAATTTCCAATGCTGTAAAAAAATGACTTGTGATTTTTTTTTTTTAAACTTCGTGTATTAAAGTTCAGAAGCTTTCTATTCAAATAAATTATACCCTAGGTTTTTTAAAGTGAATTGCTTATTTCAACTTCATATTCTCTTGTTTCACAAGGTGATCACACACCAAACATGATTTATAAAAAAAAAATTGTAAAAAATTGAATTTGTAAGCCATATAAATAAATAAAAATAAATAAAAAAGGAAGAGTTGTAACTCTTTCAGAAGGCACTAATAAATAGTCACTTTGGTTGAAACAAGCCCTTAAAATCATTTAGTAGCTGTTAGAGGGAGAATATTCTCATTTTCCTTGTCTTTCTATAAAATTTTATAGAAATAGCACTTAGAGTAAGTGTTTCGCTTGAGCAAGACTACCCTCGCTCATACTGTCATGCAAGTGTTGTACATGCTTTTATCTTGCTTGTATCCTTCCCGAGTCTCGATTGACCAGGTTTGGCAAAGTGTCAATTGCAGCCTTCAGTTTGCCAATCTATGCATCCGGTTTCCCTAACCACCCTTGTCGCATTGTAGCCTCGCTAGCTCGAGTGAGCTGCTAAAACTTTGTTATATAACTTTATTTTTCTCTTCTTTATTTTTCTTCTGATGTAAGATCACTCTTATATATACCTATATATATAAACACAAAAGGTCATGTAAAAAATATAAAAGCATCAAGTGGTTTGCTTTTATTGTTATGGAGCACCTCACATGATTATACTATGAGAATATTTAATAATTATTTCTTTTTTTTAAAATATATATAGATATAGATGATCCCCTTAAAAAAAAAAATTGTAGGTATATATGTGTGTGTGTATATATATATATATATATATATATATATATGTAAAAGCAAAGATAAACTATTGAAAAAAGATATGGTATACAATTTAAACAAAAACATGCATGGTTCGATTAATTTTTAATTGATGTCCTTTTTATCTAAGAAAAAAAAAATCTCATCTTTGTTTGATTTCATTCAAAAAATTGTTATTGCTTATATATATTAAGTTAAATTGTATAGATGATTGTGCTTTTTAATCTTACTAAATTTAAATAATATTACCAAAGCTTAGGATGCATTATTATTAGTCATTGTTATAATTAAAATTTTAAAAATTTGATATGCGCAAGTTGAAAACTATTGGTACATTTTTTAAAAAGAAATTAAGTTGATAATATAAAAAGTAATACACTTTTGGACTCTACTACTAAAACTTCAATTCCTAGAGAGTGTCTTAAAAATTTCAAGTAGGAGTTTTTTGCATATATATAATTTATTGGTCTATATTGAATGGGAAATTACCAAGAAATTTCATTCATATTCAAAAGGTAATATAGAAAATAACATAGACTATAGTTTTGATGGGATAGTTTACGTTTTTATTTCTTTTTCTACCTAGCAAGTATTTGCATAATAATTAATCAAAGTAGGTAAAAAAATGTTTAATATTTTTCTTAATTTTACCACGTATTATTAAAGTTTGATAGACAATTTATTTGTACATCTATTGGTTTAAAAAATACTTCATTTGTATGTTAAACTATGTTAATAAAATTTGTATACTATAGTATATAACGTAATATATTTTTATGTATAATTCTTAATACATGCACATCACTTCTAGCTAGACTATTATAAAATCACTTCATTATATAAATCATTGTTAAAAAAAAAAGAAAAAGAAAAAAGTAAGGCTAAATTGCAAAGTAAGGCTAAAAAAGTAAGGCTAATAATATGACATCGTGGAACATCATATTATTGGAGGCTATATTCCTATCACACTAAGTGGACACAAGACAAATAATAATAGAGGAGATGACATCGTGGTGGAACATCAGATTATTGGAGGCTGTATCCCTAGCTAAGTAGACATGGCAAAACGGGCGGGTTGGGTCGGGTCAATCGGGTTACGGGTCAAACGGGTCACGGGTCAAAAACGGGTCATCTTAAGCGGGTTAAAAGCGGGTTCGGGTCAATCGGGTTGCGGGTCGGGCCAGGTTGACCCATATTGACCCGTATTTTTCACATGAATTTTTTTTTTTTTTTTTTTTTTTTTTTTTTTTTTTTTATAAATAAAACAACATGTATTTGTCATATGAAAAGTTATGCAATAAATTATTTTATGTAAAATGCATTATTTTGACTTCACCACTTATATCAAGAATGAATTCAGTTAAACTTTTTTTTTTTTTTTATTTATAGGAAAATTCAGTTAAACTTATTAATACTTATTCAATAATTTTAAAATTATATAAATCCTAACATTGTTATCTAAAACAAAATAACACAAACATAAGTAAAACAAATACACGTTTTATTTCTACACAATATCAACATTTCAAAATATAAAACAAAATTACAAATTACTTATTGGATAACTCATTTGATAAATAATAAAAACATATAAGAAATTTACAATCTTGAAAATTAATTTTATAATCTATTATCAATTGTGGTTGACACTCTATTTCAATTTGAGATATACATTAAAATTGGATTGCTTACTTATTTATACATGGTCTCTTTTATGAATATCATATCATTGTTAAGCAACACACACTTTAAGAAATATTATAATTTATTTTGAAAAACCGTTTATTTTGTACATAAATTGTTAAAAAATGAGTCTAAGCATTCATAATTTATGCTAATTTGATACTTTGGCTTCACTATTTTTACACTTGTAATTGTTTCTCACACATGTTTACAATTTTAAATCTATATTTTTAACTCTACTGTAACCATATTATCTTGGCATGTACTTTGTTATTTAATATCTAAAAATCTTTACTCATTACAGAATGCTCAACATTTTATCTTTCAATTAATTTGCATATGTAAATATATCAATTGTTTCCTTAAAACTCACAATAAACAATTAAACTACTATTGTCTTAATTTTACTTTTTTTTACCAAAAAAAAAAAAAGTTTTAAAAAAGTGATTCGGGTTCAGGTCGGGTTGCGGGTTGGGTCGGGTCGGGTTGACCCGCAGAAAACATGAAAAATTCGGGTCGAGTCACGGGTCAATCCGTTTTTGTTTCGGGTCAAAAAAATCGGGTTCGGGTCGAGTATTTTTCGGGTCGGGTCAGAAAATTTTGACCCGTTTTGCCATGTCTATAGCTAAGTAGTCTCTAGCTTGTAATTTTCTTCTTTTGATTGGGGGTAGCTGTCCTTCTTGTTTTGCTTTTGTAATTAGGAAGGAAGCTACCCTTTGTTTGCTTTTTGTTTCTCTTTTCAATAAAGTCTTCTTTTTCATTTAAAAAAAAAAAAAAGTGGACACAAAGACAAATAATAATAGATGAGATGACATCGTGGCGGAACATCAGATTATTGGAGGCTATACTCCTATCACCCTAAGGGTGGGTTTGATTAGGCTTTTTAAAAAAGTGCATAATGAAAAAATTGAGTTTTTAAAAAGTGCATAATAAAAAAGTGCTTTTTTTAAAAAGCTAAGTGTTTGGTAAAAACTGTTAAAAAGTGCTTTTTGAAAAAACTGAGTGTTTGGCTAGCATTTATAAAAGTGGCAGTTTGAGGGCTAAATTACTAAAAAGGACAATGTCTATATAAAGAGAATTCTTTGTTTTAATTACCTCTTTTAATGCAAGTTATGGACACAATATTTTCACAAAAATTTCACAATAAAGTCTATATAACAAGTTGTTAATGATAGGAAAAAAAAAAAATGTCACTAGTAGGTCTAGATGAGAACAATAATAACTTACTATATAAACTTTATTATAAAATTGTTATAAAAATATTTTGTCAATAGTACTATTTTTTTTTTCTAAAAAAAATAGTATTAACTTAAAAAGTTTAGAGATATAATAAAATGTCACAATATTTTTATAATACTAATTAAATTAATCTTTGTAAAATAAAATTTTATTAACACTTATCTTTTAAATGAATTATTCTAGTACCCACAATTTTTTCTCCACCACATACTCTATAACATCACAATTATGAAAAAAAAATTGTAAAATAATTTGTGTTTATGCTCTTTATATTTTCTACAACATTACTTTACCAAACCCAAAAAAATTTTTTTTTTCTTTTTTTTTTTCTCACGTTTTTTCTCCTCCACAGGTTCCCTTTTCCTTATCTTCTTCTCATCCTCTTCTTTTACTTTTCTCCGCACATGTTTTGTCCTTATCTTTTTTTCTTTTTACTTTCCTTCACTGAGCCCTCTCTGGAGCTCTTTCTCTCTACTCCATCTCCATGTCTCCAACACAACGTTTTATGAGCTCTCTCTCGAGCTCTCTCTCTCTACTCCATGTCTCCAAAGGTTCCATTTATCAAAAACTCTACCAAATTCAAAAGTTTTTTTTTTTTTTTTAAGATTAAATATGTACGTAAATAATAAAAAAAAAATAGAGAAGAGAAGAGGAAGAAGCAGCACAAAAAAAAGAAGAAGAGGAAGAAGAAGATGAGATGCCGCAGCACAGCAGCATGGAGGATTTTCGGTTTTTTTTTTTTTTTTTTTTTTTGTGGATTTTCGGTTTGATTTTGAGTTGATTTTGTTTTGGGTTGATTTTGAGTTGGGTTTGGGATGGGTTTTTCATTGGGGTTTGAGTTGATTTTAAGTTGTTTTGTGTTGATCATATTAGACAAATAAAATGTATTGCTTGGTGGTTTTGGGTAGCAAATCGGACCGGTGTTGCTTGGGTAGCAGATCGGATCAGGAAACCTTCAAAATGTATTTCTCAGTTCAGATTTTAGACAAATAAAATAAAAAGGAAAAAATTATAGAGAAAGACCCATTTGAGAAGATGAAGAAAGAAGAAGAAGAGGAAGAAGACTTACGTTAGAGGCGTAATGAGAGAGCTGAAAGAAGGCCGGAGCTGAGGGAAATGAGAGAGTTGAAAGAACCTTTGGTGCGTGAGATGAGTGGAATGAGAGAGCTGAAGACTTGCCCTTTATTGAAGGGCAAATTCGTAAATGCATCATGTTCCCAACGGATCTATTGAAAAGCCCAGCAACTTTTATATTGTGGACCGAAAAGCCTCCATAAACTCAACAGCACGTTTCTTTGTTGGAGTAAAACGCAACTTTTTTTAAAATGTTGCTTTTTACTCCAACCAAACAGGAATTTTGGCCCACTTTTTATAAAAAGCCAGCTTTGGGCTTCAAAAAGCCCAACCAAACGGGCACTAAGTGGACACAAAGACAAATAATAATAGAGGAGATGACATCATGGTGGAACATCATATTATTGGAGGCTATATCCCTTGCTAAGTAGTCTCTAGCTTGTAATAGGTAGAGACTAAAGAAATGACGGTGCTGAGAAAGGCCATGAAACAAACAAAGCAAAATATAGATCCACACCCACACAAATGTTACAAACGGTGTTTCTGACACTTATTTTGACGTGAGCACCAGCAGCAGCAACTCCTGATATTAGCACCAAAGATAAAAGAAAACCATCAGTCTTGATGCACTAAATATATAAAATTAGAAGTAGAACTACTTCATGCAAAGTGAAATTTACCAGGCGGATTAAGCAGAATAGCATATAGCCTTAAGCACCGCTATGCGCCCTTACCTGGTATGCAATTTGAAATATGAAAATATACTTCTTGGCATGTGCGGCAAAATCAAGAAATTGTGAGATAAGTTGGAAACAAAACACTAGAATTGAAACAGATTAATGATTTTTTTTTTTTTTTTAAAAAAACAAAAAAGAAAGAAAAGGGCAAAGCTCGTATCAACGAAAAATATAGAACTACCATATATGTTAGCAGTTACGTTTGCTCTAGGGTAAAAAAAAAATATGAATATGGCAATAATAAATTAATTGCTGCCTATACGAATTACATTACCTTGCTAATCTCAACAGACAAAGTGGTCATCCCTGCCTCTGAAGCTTCCTTTGCAATCTTGCAATGGTCACGGTTATTGTTACATAGATCCAAGCCTTCACGTTGTCCAATAACAGGAAATAGGCATGTCTCCAAGAACGCTTTAACACCAAAGAACTGCAAACTCCCCAAAATCCCAAAGCAAATCCAAATCCTGCTCCCACATAAAACCATTTTCCCAAATCATCTTCATTCTCCTCATTAGCTTTGGTAGTCGCTTCACTTCGGCTTGGTGTTTCTTCACCTGGAGACTTTTGTGTGAGTGGAGGTCCACAAAGTGCCCTGTTTCCAATAAAATAAGATGCATCGAAGCCTTGGAGTTGAGTGCCCGAAGGAATTTTCCCAGACAAATTGTTATAGGATAAGTTCAGGAATTCCAAAAAGTTTATCTCAGAAATGCTAGGTGGGATTTCGCCTGAAAACTGATTGCTTGACAAATCAAGTGATTCTAGCTGCTTCAACTGACCAATCATTTGAGGAATTTCTCCAATCAAGTTGTTTCTTGATACGTTGAGTGAAATCAAATCCAAAAGGCTTGAGATTTCATTTGGAAGTTTCCCAATCAATTTGTTACTTGAAAGGTTAATGATCTTTAGTAGTCCAAGATTTCTACCATAGTACTCATACTCATTTCTTTTCAACTCAACCATTACACTATCATAATATTCTTGCACATATAAGAGATTATTATCATGTGAATAAATAATCATACTTTGAAAGAAAGAGTCTCCACTCTGAGCCATGGCTGTGAAATTATTGAGGCATTGTGGTATAGTTCCGGATGTCATTTAAAGAGAGGTCCAAGATTTGTATATATTTTAACCAACACAAATGCAATGGTATGCTTCCATTGAACATATTGGAACGTAAAGATAGAAAAATCAAGCTTGATAGGCGTTCCCCAATCCATGCTGGTACTTTCCCAGAAAATGTATTATTTGTCATGTCCATAACTATCAAGGAACTGCAATTTCTCAGGGACGGAAGTAAGTTTCCAGAGAAATTATTATTATTTAGACTCAACTTGTTGAGCACAGTCAGCGAGCCCAAAGAGCTTGGAACTTCCCCAAAGAAGTGGTTGCCAGCTAAATTCAAAATGACTAGCTTAGGCCACTGCATAAAACAATTAGGCAGTCTTCCAGATTATCTGTTATGGGATAGGTCCAGGTAAGCCAAAAATTGACCATTGATTTTACAAAGAGAAGAGATTGACCCTGAAAATTTGTTTTTAGAGAGATTCAAGATTGAGAGATTTGTTGGAAAATGTGGTAGTGGACCCTCTAAGCTGTTAGCACTCAAATCAATTGCAAGATCATTCAATCTTTTTGTTGACACATTTGGTAACCGCCCATATATATGGTTGTTAGAAAGATTTAGAACTATTAATGTAGGAGGCAGGTTCGCTAACCACTCTGCTGGGATGGTATCCGAAATGTCAGCCTCGATGATCTCAAGCGAGGTAACTTTCCTTTGAGTTCGAATCCAATTTGGAAATCTAGGCCCTAAATTACAAGATGCGAAATGTATATCATACAGTTGGAAAGGGGGAACCCAATCGAAGCTGAATTCCAAAGAAAGAGAATTTTTGGACAAGCCTAAATACTGCAATTTGGAGAGATTTGAGAAAAGAGATTCAGAGATCACACCTTCTAAAAAATTTGAATGAACATCCAGAACCTCAAGGTTATATAGGGGGTGTTTGGTGGCTCTTCTCAAACAACAATTTTCAGTTTTTAAACAGCATTTCACGCATTTCTATACACTTTTTCACCCACACGTATTTCCATAAAAATTTTCAAACAACAATTTTCAATTTTTAAACACACATACCAAACGGGCCCATAGGTTTCCAATGCTTTTGGACAAAGTCCCATTTAATTTGTTCTCTGAAAGATATATTTCTTTTAAGGAAGAAAATACTGTAAAATTAGGCAACAATCCTGTAATTTGATTAAATGATAAGTTCAAAACCTCTAATGAGTCTTTTGCACATCCAGACAAGTTATTCATAAGCTCAACAAGTTGTCCATTGAGATTGTTCGAGTACAAATACAATTCACGTAATGTACATATATCCCCAAAAGATTTTGGAATGTGGGCAAATTGATTGTTACTGAGATCTAGAATTTCTAGAGAAGTATGAGATTTCGAACGATTTAAAAGGAGAAGAGATGAGAGACTCATTGGAGGCAGATCACACATCCACATACTCAAGGTTGTTAAATTAGGGAGATGGCTCACAACTTCCAGCCAATCATTGGCAACACTACTAAGATTTATGGAATGTAGGGCAAGGCCTTCTAATAAAGACAGATGAGACAACCATTTGAAATCAATAATTTTCAAATCATTCCAACTGAGATCGAGATATTGTAAGTTCGAAAGGTTTTCAAGATGATGTGGAATTGGCCCAGTGAGATTGGCCCAATAGAGATCGACGTATTTTAAGTTACTGAGAGAACCAATGAACTCTGGGATATGACTTCCTTTAAAATCATTGCCACTGAGATCCAGAAAAGTTAAGCAAGGCAACTCAAGTAGTGAAGGACTAATCATACCTTTCAAAGATGGGATTATTCCCGAAGGATGAATCCCAAGACGAAGCTCAAGTACATGACTTGTTTGATTGTTGCAAATAACTCCTTCCCAATTGCAGCAATTCTTATTTTCATCTTCGCTCCGCCACGAAGAGAGCCTGCCATGGTCATCAACTAGGCCTTTTTTGAACTCGAGGAGTGCTTGTCTCTCCCCCTCTAGACAACTGATGTTGTTAGCATCTCCAACTCCAACCCCTGAAATGAATCCAAGGGCTGGTCTCAAGTGCACTAGAACTAATAGTATAAAAAATGCATGAACAAGTTTCAGGGACCCTCGGCCCGTGATCGTGATCATTGCCATGGCCAATGAGAATAATAATGATTAATTTCACCTTGAAAGATGGGATAAAGATGAGAGGCACTTCCCTTAAAACACACACTCAATGGTGCAAGGGAGAGGTAGTGTATGGCATCAGTATTGTCAAATTCAGGAATTTATAGGAACATTACCAATGGTGCAATGTTCCTAGGTTTCACACACTCTTGCCAAATGCTTAACTTTAAAAATTAACAGAGGGTGACTTGATCAGTTTTTGTTAGGTTGGGGGTCATGACTTTTTATCAAAATTAAGATATATTGGATTATGAGTTGTCTATTATTTACATATAAATTTACTATTTTTTTTTCACCACTCACACTCTATCACATCATAGTTGTAACAAAAATATCGTGTAACAAGTTCGTTGTATTAAAATTGTTTCCTTTTGTTTTTCCTGAGAGGAAGAAAATAAAAGAGGATGCGTGGTAGATATTGGTTGGTTGAATATGAAATCTAGGCATTTGGAGTGAGACAGAGGAGTTGGAGTCAGTTGCTACATTTCCTTTTGTCTATATCACTTTTTATCGTATCCAGAGGGAGCCAAAGAAAAAATTGCATTTGTTCCAAATTGAGAAAAAATTAAAAATTAAAAATAACGTGGAAGCGTAGAACTTTGGCTTGGCGCGTTCGTGAAGCCTTGACTGGAGTCAATAATTTAGATTTTTTTTTTTTTTTTTTTGAGGGTTCAATAATGTAGATCTCCAACGACCACGGTTGACTTTGTAAATTATAATTAGTAGTACTACAAGCACAAGGTTACTTTCGTTTCGTATGCCATCATGCTTAACATCATTTTATGCACAAATAATTAATATAATTTTTTTGTTCCATTTTTTATGTTGTATTTTATATTTTACCAATTTCAGCTTATTATTAAGTATTATTTTATTTTTCTTATAAAATAACCAAAACTTGAAATGGAAAAAAAAAAAATATATATATATATATATATATATATATATATAAACAGATGGCATTTTATATACCAATAACATCCTACCAACTCTTCAAATATGATTTTTTTTTATTTTTTTTTTTTTTTTTTATATTGTGTGATTAGACTAAGTGTTTGGAATATAATTAGCTTGGGGTAAGATAATTTTTTTCATATATTTGTAATTTATTCATAACTATTGATATGGTCGGATATAACTCGTACATAATAAAAGAGCTATCAGAGATAGGTTCATATAAAAATAATATTATTCTAATTATAATTTATCATCCTAACAAAGGAAAAAGACTATGATAATTAAAGTTGCTTCTAATATTACTCATGATATATTTGCATTAAGAACAGTGTGGCATGAGAGATTTAGGTCACAGCTTAATTCCAACAAGAGTAATTTTGGAGAGGAGAAGATCAATGAGAGAAGGTGTAAAGTGTGCCAAAAAGCGGATTAAAACAATTTTTTTTTTTTTATATAGAAAAAAATTGCACTTGATCCCTTTGAAAAAAAATTTAATGTTTATATTGTTAGTGCAATAGCATATCTATATATAATACCGAACAAATTAAATAATAATTCTCTCAAAATACATGTCAAAGTGATTATATATATATATATATATATATATATAATACCTATGGCCGCGTTTCCCATAAAAACGCAGCCATAGTTCCAGCCAAAAAATATTTTTTACATGGACAGCGTGTACTGCCTGACAATTTTTATTTATAAAGGTGGGCCTATAGCCGCGTTTTTCGAAACACGGCTATAGGTCCAGCCAAATAATATAAAAAAAACCCCACTTTCCCACCTACCCCTTCGATTTTCTTTTCTTTCTTTGGTCTTTCTTCTTCTAGTTTCCTGGGTTTCTTTTCTTTCTGGGTTTCCTGGTTTCGTTTGGTCTTTGGTCTTTCTTTTGTTCTCTTCTTTCTTTTTTTTTTTTTTTCTTTTTCTTTTTCTTTCTTCCTTCTTCACTCCAGCACAACTCTTTTTTTTTTTCTTTGTTTCTTTGCTGTTGCTATTTTTTTCTTTCTTTCCTTCTTGTTTTTTCTTTCAAAACAACGTACATTCCACACCACCATTTTTCAGGCAAGGGCAAATGGAAAACTTCATAAGAAAAGCTAAGTCTCACTCATCTCTACTATTTGAGGTAAAAAATTTCAAATCTTTTTATGGGTATTATACTTTTGCTAGAGGTTATTTTTGCTCTTGTGTTGTGATATTGTGCCTATGTTTAAATGGGTTTGTGTTCTTGAGCTTGTTCTTGTGTTTCTGAGATTGTGTTTTTGTGTTCCTTGAATGGATTTATTGTTAAATTTGGGTTGGTTTTGTTGAATGAGATGAAATTCATGGGTTTGTGTTGTTATATTTTGGAGCATGTTGTATTTCTATTGTCAATATATTGTGTTTGATTTTAAATTTTTTGGGTTTGTGTTTAAGGTTTGTGTTTAATTTTGAATTTTTTTTGTTTGAATTTTGAATTTTTGGGGGAAAAAAAACCCAGAATTTTTTTTTTTTAAAGCCCAAATTTTTTTTTTTTTTGTCTTTAAAACAAAAACCGAGATTTTTTTTTTTGTTTTAAAAAAAATCCAGAATTTTTTTTTTTTTGAAAAAAAAATTCAGAATTTTTTTTTTTGTTTTTAAAAAAACTTATAGCCGCGGTTATAAACGCAGCTCAAAATGGGTCTGTAGCCACGTTTTTAAAAAACGCGGCTATAGACCCAAGCCTATAGCCGTGGTTAAAAACGCGGCTTTAGACCTGATCTTTAGCCGCGGTTATAAAAACGCGGCTACAGACCCGCAGGGGCTGTTGCTGCGCAGCATAGGCCTGGTTTGTAAACGCGGCTATATCCTATAGCCGCGTTTTCGGGGTCTATAGCTGTGTTTTTTAAACGCGGCTATAGACCCCATTTTTTGTAGTGTATCTATTTAAGAACTACTTAATGTGATATTCCCAGTCGGCCAGGAGCAGTGGATGCTTTTTGGTTCATAATTGATATAACCAATAAAGACTATTTAAGTTACAAATAATAAGAATTAAGAACTATTGCAATTAAGGAAAAAGAACCTAGTTAACTTCTTGAGCTCCTAACCAAGTAAGGTATTATGGCTTTGGGTGGAGTTGTGCTGTTACTTTGTATTAGAATCTCTTTCCCTTTTCCTTGTGTGTGGGATGTTGTGGCTACTGGTTTGTCCAACTTGATTTATTTTTGGATACTATGTCCAACTCGATTTGGTGTAAATCTCATTTAAATAACGAATATGGGATTCTCACCAAAAAAAAAAAAAAAAAAACTACACTGTATGTGCATGCTTGATTCATTCAATTTAATTAAGGGTCCAATTAATAAATATTAAAGTGTATTGGTTAAAGTTGAGTTTTTTTTTTTTTGGCAATCAAAATTTTTTTTTTCTAAGGAGTTGCACAACATTCAGAAAAAAAAAAAAAGAAAAAAAAAAAGGCAAGGTCTTCTTTCTTAGCAGTTTAAAGATCTGTGGAGAAGTATGTGTTATACAGATACTTCTCTATATGGATGTTCTAGTTTCAATTAAAAAAATGTATTTGTTGATTAGCTTTTATTACTTACCAATATAGTTGGACTCGCTCGATTCTTTCTTAGGGAGTGCAATTAAACATCTATAAACGAAAGCCTTCAATTAATTATTTGTTATTTTTTTGGAGTTACTTGGAAAATGGCCTTTGATTTCAAAATAGTCATCACTTTAGAAATTGTCTATGATTTCCAGACCTTGCAAAAGTGTGAAGTTTGTGCACTGGACAACCAATGTGCAAATAACCTATATTCAAGTTGACATGCTTTCGGTGTTTTCAACTACTCCGTAAAATATAAATATATATATATATATATATATATATGTATAGAGAGAGAGAGAGAGAGAGAGAGAGAGAGAGAGAGAGAGAGAGAGAGAGAGAGAGAGAGAGAGAGAGAGAGAGAGAGAGAGGGAGAGAGAGAGAGAGAGAGAGAGAGAGAGAGAGAGTTGTTGGACAAGGGGTTTATTCGCCCTAATGCCTCATCTTGGGGAGCTCTAGTTCTATTTGTCAAGAAAAAGGATGGGTCTATGAGGTTATGTATTGATTACCGTTAGCTTAATAGAATCACCATTAAGAATAAATATCCTTTGCCTCGTATTGATAACCTATTTGATTAGTTGCAAGGGGCGCAAGTCTTTTCTAAGATTGATCTTCGTTCTGGTTACCACCAGTTGAAGATTAAGGATGAGGATATACCAAAGACGGCCTTTATATATATATAAACAGATGGCATTTTATATACCAATAACATCTTACCAACTCTTCAAATGTGATTTTTTTTTATATTGTGTTATTAGACTCAGTGTTTGGAATATAATTAGCTTGGGGTAAGATCATTTTTTTCATATATTTGTAATTTATTCATAACTATTGATATGGTCGGATATAACTCGTACATAATAAAAGGGCTATCAGAGATAGGTTCATATAGAAAATAATATTATTCTAATTATAACTTATCACCCTAACAAAGGAAAAAGACTATGATAATTAAAGTTGCTTCTAATATTACTCATGATATATTTACATTAAGAACAGTGTGGCATGAGAGATTTAGGTCACAGCTTAATTCCAACAAGAGTAATTTTAGAGAGGAGAAGAATCATCAATGAGAGAAGGTGTAAAGTGTGCCAAAAAGCGGATTAAAGCAATTTTTTTTTTTTTTTTATATAGAAAAATTAGCACTTGATCCCTTGAAAAAAAATTTAATGTTTATATTGTTAGTACAATAGCATATCTATATATATATATATATAATACCGAACAAATTAAATAATAATTCTCTCAAAATATATGTCAAAGTGATTATATATATATATATATATATATATATATATGTATGTATGTATGTATGTATATAATAGGTTAGATTTTTTTTGGAAAACAATAGGTTTGAAATTTAATTAGTATAGTTGCTCTTGTGTAAATCGTAATAATATGTTGTCATCAATTTTTTTTTTTTTTTTGAAAGATGTCATCAAATTGTTAAAGCAAGTGTCACAATTAATATTTACACGACTTTTAAATCACTGAGCAGTGAGCAAATGACATGTAATTTTGAGAAAGATATATAGACACAAATAAAGTTTTATTTTCAATATAAAAAGATCTCAAAATAAGGACATTAAATATTAAAAAAAAAAATTCTAAATATAGAAAGATAATGATGCCAAAATAAAAATCTTAACTTCTTAAGCATACACCACATATTACTTTATAAGTGAATTTCATTCCCTCATAAAAAAAAAAAAAAGTCAAGTGAATTTCAATAATATTATTTTAAGATAAAGTGGTGTGATTAAAACAATCCTAAGTCATGGCTCAAATATAGTTGATATATTTTCACATCTTGTTATGCGATTCATATAGTATTTTTTACTTTGCAGATTGAGGTACATTTTTTTTAATAAACTAGTTAGAAATAATGAGTAGATTCAAGTAGAGGGAATGGAAAAAAAAAAGGTAGATAAAGGCCAAGAATGACATTAATAGAAGTAATTCAAATTGACATGTCAAATAGAAAAGTAAATGAGAGCGTAACTTTTTTTTTTTCTTTTTTTTTTTTGTGAGAGTTTTAACCTATGGCGTCTGCTCCTGATGATAGTTCTTTATCATCAGACCAAAATACCAATCAGTTTTTGGTGTAGACGGGGATTGAACCTCAGATCTCTTATATATACAACTATTAGAGACTTTTTCAATTGAGCTGATTGGAACCCACAAATGAGAGCGTAACTTTAGATATTAATATAATAAAAGAAAAGAATTCACATGGTCAAGAGGTTTTGCCTTTTATAAGCCACTTCAAAAAGTAAATGCAATTGAAAACATGGGACCTTAGGCTTAATTTAAGAACCATAGCTGGTGCTATGACCAACACACCATTTAGGTTTCTTGGGAACAAAATATGAAGTATTATTATATTTATTTTTAATTTACGTTATTTATAATTTTTCCACTTATTCTAATTACCCCTCTCTCAATTTGATAAATATTACTAATTTTTTTTTCTTTGATAAATTTACTTACGATTTAAGAATAATACCTTTGCATGGGAATTTACTAAAACAATTAAAAGTGATTTTTTTTTTATTTAATCAAAATGATTTAGACTTGATGGACTATTATACAATTTTTTTTCATGCTTATTTATGTCGTACGATTCTATATTAATCTTATAATATCATGAAATTTTATTATAAATTTTGTTTCAATTATTTTTAGTATATTTATCTAGTATTTATAAATGTAATATACCTCTAGCTATTTGTATTTAAATTAATTATTAAATTGATTATAACATTATCACAGTTCGATCTCAGTCAAATCTTGGTCAAACCTTAAAAATCTTAAATCTCTCTCTTTTTCGATTCTTTGAACGATCTGGATCTGAAAACCATGCTCTTCACAACATGCAAAGATTTCTCCCCATACTATGCTTGCAGGTTGAACTCGCCCGGTTCTATTATGATAATAATAAACAAACCTTAGTGTTTTTTGGACACTAAGGCTAGATGACTGTATGCCATGTATGACTGTGGCCAAAATAACAAAAGCATCACTATCTAGGATTATCTTTCAAATTAGTAAGGGAAATATAAAATAATAGTAAGAAAAAAATCCTCAGAGATATTTTTAATAACAGCATAATAATTTTTTTTTTCGAATTCGACAAACAAGTAGATCACCAACTCTAGGGATATGATTAATAAAGAGGAAATGCCCTAACCACTTTTCGTAAAATTTCATTAAAAGAAAAGTACCACTTGCATTATGGGATGGCCACACTTTGTCAATATTCAATATGAGATATATAAGTTCGCATATTATCTATTTAAGAACTACTTAATGTGATATTCCCAGCCGGCCAGGAGCAGTGGATGCTTTTTGGTTCATAATTGATATAACCAATAAAGACTATTTAAGTTACAAATAATAAGAATTAAGAACTATTGCAATTAAGGAAAAAGAACCTAGTTAACTTCTTGAGCTCCAAACCAATGCAAGTAAGGTATTATGGCTTTGAGTGAAGTTGTGTTGTTACTTTGTATTAGAATCTCTTTCCCTTTTTCTTGTGTGTGGGATGTTGTGGCTGCTGGTTTGTCCAACTTGATTTTTTTTTGGATACTATGTCCAACTTGATTTGGTGTAAATCTCATTTAAATAACGAATATAGGATTCTCACAAAAAAAAAAAAAAAAAAAAAAAAAAACTACGCTGTTTGTGCATGCTTGATTCATTCAATTTAATTAAGGGTCCAATTAATAAATATTAAAGTGTATTGGTTAAAGTTGAGATTTTTTTTTTTTTTGGCAATCAAAATTTTTTTTTCTAAGGAGTTGCACAACATTCAGAAAAAAAAAAAAAAAGAAGAAGAAGAAGAGGCAAGGTCTTCTTTCTTAGCAGTTTAAATATTTGCAGAGAAGCATGTGTTATACAGATACTTCTCTATATGGATGTTCTAGTTTCAATTAAAAAAATGTATTTGTTGATTAGCTTTTATTACTTACCAATATAGTTGGACTCGCTCAATTCTTTCTTAAGGAGTGCAATTAAACATCTATAAACGAAAGCCTTCAATTAATTATTTGTTATTTTTTTGGGGTTACTTGGAAAATGGCCTATGATTTCATAATAGTCATCACTTTAGAAATTGTCTATGATTTCTAGACCTTGCAAAAGTGTGAAGTTTGTGCACTGGACAACCAATGTGCAAATAACCTATATTCAAGTTGATATGCTTTCGGTGTTTCCAACTACTCCGTAAAATATAAATATAAATATATATATATATATATATAGAGAGAGAGAGAGAGAGAGAGAGAGAGAGAGAGAGAGAGAGAGAGAGAGAGAGAATTGCTGGACAAGGGGTTTATTCACCCTTAATGCCTCGCCTTGGGGAGCTCCAGTTTTATCTGTCAAGAAAAAGGATGGGTCTGTGAGGTTATGTATTGATTACTGTGAGCTTAATAAAGTCACCATTAAGAATAAATATCCTTTGCCTCGTATTGATAACCTATTTGATTAGTTGCAAGGGGCGCAATTCTTTTCTAAGATTGATCTTCATTCTAGTTACCACCAGTTGAAGATTAAGGATGAGGATATACCAAAGACAGCCTTTCGGATTAGATATGGTCATTATGAATTTTTGGTGATGTCTTTTGGATTAACTAATGCCCCTGCTGCTTTTATGGATTTGATGAATAGGGTATTTCATGAGTACTTGGATCGATTTGTCATTGTGTTCATTGATGATATTTTGATTTGTTCTAAAAGTCAAGAAGAGCATGAAGAACACTGAGGATTGTTTTACAGATTCTAAGAGAAAGGAAGTTGTATGCTAAACTGAAAAAGTGTGAATTTTGGTTGAACCAAGTGGTGTTCTCAGGTCATGTGGTATCTAAGGATGGAATTATGGTGGATCCTAATAAGATAGAAGCGGTGGTTAATTGGGATAGGCCTACAAATGTGAGTGAAGTTAGAAGTTTCTTGGGCCTTGCTGGTTACTATAGAAGATTTGTAGAGGGATTTTCCCACATTACGGCTCCTTTGACACAACTAACTCGGAAGAATGTTAAATTCGAGTGGAAGGAAGAATGTGAGAAAAGCTTCCAAGAAATAAAGCAGAGGTTGGTCACAACTCCAGTGTTAACTATCCCTTTAGGTACAGGGGGTTTTGTCATTTATAGTGATGCTTCTCATAAGGGACTTGGTTGTGTGTTGATGCAAAATGGGAAGGTTGTGGCTTATGCCTCTCGTCTGTTGAAAAATTATGAGAAAAATTACCCCACACATGACTTGGAGTTGGCTGCAATTGTTTTTGCCTCGAAAATTTGGAGACATTATTTGTATGGGGAAAGATGCAAGATTTTCATTGATCATAAAAGTTTGAAGTATTTCTTCACCCAAAAGGAGTTAAATATGAGGCAACGAAGATGGTTGTAACTGGTTAAGGATTATGATTATTCTATTAACTATCATCCTGGTAAGGCTAATGTTGTAGTTGATGCTTTTAGTAGAAAGCCTTCAAGTTTTTCAGCTGCTTTGCTAACCTCTCAAAAGGAAATTATTTAGGATCTTGAAAGGATGGAGATTGAGATTGTTATGGGCCATTCTGAGGCCTCCCTAGCTGGTTTGAGTGTTCAACGAACTTTGGTGGAAAGAATTAAATTGTCACAGGCCGATGACCCACATTTAAAGAAAATCATGGATGAGGTTCGTAGTGGAAAGAATTTTGAATTTTCTATCACTGAGGAGGGTGCTTTGAGATTTGGGAGTAGACTTTGTGTGCCAAATGATCCATTGATTAAAAAGGAGATTTTAGAGGAGGCTCACTATTCCCCATATACAATCCATCCGAGTAGTACAAAGATGTACCATGATCTTCGTGAAAACTTTTGGTGGAATAATATGAAAAGGGAGATTGCACACTTTGTAGAGCAATGTTTGACTTATCAGCAGGTTAAGGTATTGCACCAATGACCCTCGGGTTTGTTGCAACCACTTCCTATTCCCCAATGGAAGTGGGAGAAAATCACTATGGATTTTGTTTCAGGATTGCAAAGATCTCCTAAGGGTCATGATGCTATTTGGGTGATTGTTGATAGAATGACAAAATCAACTCATTTTCTCCCTATTCGGATGAACTACTCCTTTGATCAGTTAGCTCAGCTCTATGTGGATGAAATTGTGAGACTTCATGGAGTACCTACTTCTATTGTTTATGATAGAGACCCAAGGTTTACTTCTCGTTTTTGGGGTGGTGTGCAAAAGGCCTTGGGTACTAGATTGGATTTTAGCACGGCTTTCCACCTTCAAACAGATGGACAGTCTGAAAGGACTATTCAAACTCTAGATGATATGCTGAGAGCATATGTTTTGGATTTTAAAGGGAGTTGGGCTAGTCACTTACCTTTGGTGGAGATTGCTTACAATAATAGTTACCATTCAAGTATTAAAGTAGCATCTTATGAGGCTTTGTATGGGAGAAATTGTAGATCCCTAATTTGTTAGGATGAGGTGGGAGAACGAAAAATCTTGGGGCCAGAGATTATTCAGAGGACTTGTGAAAAAGTAAATATGATTCGTGATCAACTACGAGCAGCCCAAAGTAGACAAAAGAGCTATTATGACATTAAAAGGAAGGCTTTGGGATTTGAAATTCGAGATAAAGTTTTCCTACGGGTTGCACCCATGAAAGGAGTAATGAGATTTGGTAAAAAGGGTAAGTTAAGCCCTAGGTTTGTAGGGCCTTTTAAGGTCTTGGAGAGAGTGGGCGAAGTTGCATATAAAATTGCCCTGCCATTGGCCATGTCAGGAATTCATAATGTTTTCCATGAGTTTATGTTGAGGAAATACATTCCTAACCCTTCACATGTTTTGAGCTATGAGCTCCTTTAGATTAGAGATGACTTGTCATATGAAGAAGTTCTGGTAGAGATTCTGGACCGTAAGGAGCAAGTGTTACAGAACAATAGTTTGGGTAAAGGTGCTTTAGAAGAATCATTCGGCGAAAGAGGCATCTTGGGAGCATGAGGATGATATGTTTTCAAGATACCCAAGCCTTTTTTAGGATTAAGGTACGTAAAACTTCGAGGACGAATTATTTATAAGAAGGGAAGAATGTCACGTCCCACTCAATCAGACCAGGAAAAAAAAAAAAAAGAATTTCAGATTTTTTAATGGTTCCCACGTGCCCCACCTAACCCCACTACCCACCATTCTCCACCACTCCTTTTCACCCACCTCTCTTCTTTCTTTTGGCTAGCTCTCTCTTTCAAGCTCTATACTTATTGTGATAGGTTTACTTGATATTGTTTAGGTCCTAGCTAATTTCCTTGGAGCTTGAAGAGTTAGGCTTTTGTGGTTGCGAGTTAAGTAGCTTCTTAGTGGGATATTTTTGGAAAATAACCATATTTCATAAATGATGTTTTTGGGTCAAACACATTTTGGAAAATTATATATGGATATATGTTTTCTTAAAATTGTTGTGTTGTGACCCTATTACATATTGTTCTATATAAAAATACATCATATTTGGTATTGCATTTGAAGAAATATATGAATTGTTGACATGGATAATATGAGCATCTTTTATTTAATCTTTGATAAGAAAATTATTGATTTTATGGTTTATTAGGAAATCTAAAGATGCTTATCTTGTCTTGTTATTGAGAAATTGATATAAAATCTTTTTGAAAAGAATGAAGTTGAAAACCTTACAAACCTTGTGGAAATTAGATTATTTAAGGTTTTCTTGAAATTACTTAGATATAAACTATGTATTTGGAAGTAATGTAACCTGTGAGATGTATTTGGAAGTAATGTAACCTGTGAGATTTATGTGGTTTTAACACCATGCCATGTGTGATTTCCCAGTGATCACCCGATTTGGTTTTCATAGTCTTTGTGACAACAGAATCAAATCTAGGTCAGTGCCCTTTCACTTTGGATGACGCGTTCTTCCCTACTGCCCATGGGGGGAAGAGGTTCCTTGATTGTGTGTGGGTGAGGTTGTTGTCCATGGGGCCAAGAGACCACATGTAAGAGAGGGCCTATTTGACGCATTCTCTTTGCTGCCCATAGGGGGAGAGAAAAACCTTGAGGGTATGGGTGAGGCTGTTGTCTATGGGGTCAAGAGTTTGCATACCAGAGAGGACAATATCATGCTAGTTGTGAATGAGTGGATCCCCTAACCAGTCTATGTGGTAGTGTGGTATATTTGTGATAATTTATCTTATATTAGATATTATGGTTTTGGAAATTATATTATTAATGTTCACAGATTACAGTATATAGTTGATAGGTAGTTACTTAGAGAAATTTTTGTATTTCATTATTTAATCATTCTTGTCATATTATTATTATTGAAGATGAAACTTGCATTTTCCCTACCCCCATTAATTATGTTACTTATTGGGCTCTGTTTCATCCTATTATTTTTTTATAAACTTTTTAGAGTAGGCAACAATATTTTGAGACAGCTTTTTGGTGGCTATAGTAGTTAGACTAACTACTAATGGAGGCTGAACTTTTGTAATGGAGTTACTTGATGTTGTACATCTTAGAATAAGCTTGACTCATTTTTGTATATTATAGTGGTTGTGACTGTATTTCCACTGATGGGACAAGTTGTTGATATGTAATTGTTTATTCAGACCTCTATTCTTTTGTGACCAATGGTCCTTGTAATTAATGCTTAGATCTCTGACTTACTTTGAGAGTATATTCAATGGAATTATTATGATAATTTTTGATGTTGGTACTTGATAGGATTTATGCGGATTGAATTGTCAAAAAGTAAAAAAATTTACAGGTACATGAGATGTCTTTCTCATGCTTCGGACCCCTTGGGGTTTGGGGCGTGACATGTATTCTATAAAAGGCTTCTCACTTCTACATCTCTCTTTTATTCTTGGTCAGTAGGAATGAAGTTTACTCGGTTGGTTTAACATAAGTCTCACGTTGGTGAGCATCTGAGCTTTGGATTGTATGGATGTTGTTATATAATTGGTTGCACAGGGTGTCTATAGTTTATTAGCCATTCATTGATGTAGTTATTTAATAATCTATTTTGTTTATATCTGCTAAAGTATCCGTGAGAGAGAGAGAGAGAGAGAGGGTGCTGTTCTTTCCTAAGTTTTTGCGTAGCAAAATTTCAATATGCTGTTGCCTTTGGTTTTGTAGATGTTATGGATGCCCTTAATATGTACACTTGGTTCTCTTCATTCATTGTTTAAAAACTTTTAGGTAATAGCTCTCTTCTATCTCTCTCTCTCGTTAATAATTACTCTCAATTCCATTTTGTTTGTTTGTTTAAACTCCTATAAACTTAGATTGTTTAACTTAATTAATTAACTAAGCTGTTACTTAAGTTTATTATTGAGATCGAGGTTAAATAAAACCAATCATATCACTAAGTGCAGAAAAATAAAGAAGACAAGCGATAATTACCCAAGAAAACCAATGAAACCATTTAGTTTCAAGGTAAAAAACCTGGAGAGGATTTAACCTAAACAATCCTCAAGGCAACAAATTCACTATATAGAATGGAAGTTTACAACATACTTTCCCCTAAATCTAAAGCTACCTCTTGCAGTACTTACTCATGTGACTACACACAACTCCGAATCCACGAACTCTTCTATTTGAATTTGTTGCACACAAACACCCCCATTTGTGACTTTAAAATCCCACTTAAACCTTTAGACCATTAGCAATAGTTAATCTTGTATACAACAACTTAACTCCACCGTTTCTTGTGTTTGGATCTTCTTTTTGACAGATGCTTGTTAAGTTAGAAAATTACAGAATTTGTCAAATCTCACAGGAATAACTCACAAGACTTCTCAAGGCTTGTGGAATGTGAATTAGGGTTTTCCTTTTATACCTAATAGTGTTGAACTCAAACCCTAGACATTTTGCGAGCTCTCGGGCCTGATTTAAAATCTATAGAAAACGATTTCCAATTGGTCGAACCATGCTCTAGATTGGTCAAACCTTGTAGTTTTTGAATTCTTCTTTCTACAACTTGATTGTTTTTTAATCTTGACTTGAATCAACTTGAGCAATGTTTAACACTGTTCTAAGACATAAATATCTTAAACTAGATATGTTTTTGTATTCGGTTTACAAACATTCATAAACTTACTTTCTAAACATTTAATGCTAAATATTTAGAACCTAACTCACTTCTTTTTTATTTGGTAATTTATGATAAAAATAAATAATTCTTGATTTGTAGTAAATGATAGAAAGCTCAATAAAGATCCAATTTATATTTTGTATCAAAGCAAAACTACATTGTTTTATGAGGCTTAACAGTGATATAGACAAATTAAAAGAATTATATTGAAAACATATTTAAGTTACAGCAATATTTTTTTTTGAGAAATAATTACAATATGCATCTAACCCCGCAATTCGAATCCTTTCTCCCCTAGACCTCCAAGCACTTTGTACATGAGAATGTGCCAATTCAGGTACAAGGCCTTTGGCAAGTTACAGCAATATTAAAACTGAAATTATAGGGATAAAAATGAAAACAAGACAAAGTTAGAGAAAGTAAGTAGTGGTTTTGCCCATATAGTATTATATAAATATTATATATGTTTATATGTATACGTTATAAAAATATTTGTATATTTAAGATTAGATTGTGTTAGTTTTTAAATAAGTTTTTTTTTAATATTTTTTTTGGTAATTTATTGGCAAATACGATAGTCTATTTCATATTAAAAATTATATATAATTTTAATAATGCAAGGATAGTCGATTTAATTTCTATAAATTTATAAAAGGAAATTAAAATTAGTCAATCACTCTATCTAATTAACTCAAATAATATAATTTTAAAAAGTATAATTTTAACTCCATATATATATATATATATATATATATATATATGAAACAACAAAGGTAACAGTGCAAATAGTCCTGGATGGTAACACTCAAACATTAAACTAGATTCAAATTACAAAATTCACTTTGTAAATTAACTTGCTTAATTGAAAAGAGGTAGCCACTAAAGAAATGACGGTGCTGAGAAAGGCAATGAAACAAAGCATAATATAGATCCACACCCACGCAAATGTTACAAACGGTTTCTGACACTTATTTTGACGTGAGCGCCAGCAGCAGCAACTCCTGATATTAGTACCAAATATAAAAGAAAACCATCAGTCTTGATGCACTAAATATATAGAATTAGAAGTAGAACTACTTCATGCAAACTGAAATTTACCACGCGGATTAAGCATAATAGCTTATAGCCTTAAGCACCACTATGCGACCTTACCTGATATGCAATTCGAAATATGAAAATATACTTCTTGGCATGTGCGGAAAAATCAAGAAATTGTGAGATAAGGTGGAAACAGAACACTAGAATTGAAACAGATTAATGATTTTTTTTTTTTTTTAAAAAAACAAAAAAGAAAGAAAAGGGCAAAGCTCGTATCAATGAAAAATACAGAACTACCATATATGTTAGCAGTTACGTTTGCTCTAGGCTAAAAAACAAAGATATGAATATGACAAGAATAAAATTTCACTTTTCAGAAAATTTTTTATTAAAAATGGGTCCTGCAGTATAAGCAAGTTTCAGATTTCAGTAAAAATAAGCTCTATCAATTCAGTAAAAATTATGTTAGCAGTTACGTTTGCTCTAGGCTAAAAATCAAAGATATGAATATGCTGTCTATACGTATTACATTACCTTGCTAATCTCTACAGACAAAGCGGTCATCCTTGCCACTGAATCTTCCTTTGCAATCTTGCAAAGTTCACGGTTATTGTTACATAGAGCCAATCCTTCATGTCGTCCAATAACAGGAAATAGGCATGTCTCCAAGAACGCTTTAACACCGAAGAACTGCAAACTCCCCAAAACCCTAAAGCAAATCCAAATCCTGTTCCCACATAAAACCATTTTCAGGCGAAATCCCATCTAGCATATTGATTCTTTTTTTTTTCTACCATTTTTTATTTCTAAAGTCTTCTTAGAATTGACTTGAGTATCAGAGGTGTTTTAGCAGGCACCACACCGGTGACCACATTGGGGACTCCATCTCCACCAGTTTTTATACCTGCAAGAAAGGAGGAAGGGAGGCTTGGTTCTATCTGAACTCATTTATTTTTTACTGACGAGTTCTTACTTCATCAGTTTGGTGCCGTCTGTGGGGAACGACATTTTCATATTCACATTTGAGAAAGTGGTTTCCACCAATTCAGATGAAATCCAATCAAGATAATGCAGCCTTGGCTCAGCAAATCCAAGCTCTTGCGGCCACCGTCGAGGAGCTTACCAGACATAATCAAGAAATGAAGATACGACTTCACCAGGTTCAACAGGAGGAGAGTCGGTGCAAGGGCAACCTGGAGGATGAAGGAGACAGCCATAGAAAAACCAATACTCAAAGAACATTCACTCCTGACGAGAAAAGTTCAGATCTTCGAGAGAGATGAGGAAAGAGATGGACGAGCTAAGGAATGCCATTAAGGAGAAAACAGACCAGAGTGTAGATAGAACGATAAGGGCCACAGATTCGCCTTTCACCACAGCAGTCCTCGAACATCCAATGCTGTCCAAATTTCGTTTACCTCAGCTCGAACAGTTCAATGGGTTAAAGGACCCTCAGGGTCACCTCAACACATTCAAAACAACGTTGGGTCTTCAACAACCCCCTGACGAGATACTATGCCGCTCCTTCCCCATTACTCTCAAAGGAGCAACTAGGGAATGGTTCGTCAAGCTGCCAACATCGTCCATTGACAACTTCGAGCAGCTGAGTAGTGCCTTCCTGCATCATTTTATTGGGGGGCAATGTCCAAAGAGGCTAGCGGATTGCTTACTTACCATTAGACAAGGAGAGAAGGAAACCTTGAGGTCATACGTAAAGCACTTCACCCGGGAGACCCTAGAGGTAGACGAGGCGGACGACAAAGTACAGCTGACGACTTTTAAGGCGGGGTTGAGATCTAGGGAGCTTGTAGCTTCACTTGCGAAGAATCCTCCCAAGACGATGGCAGAAATGCTCTTAAAAGCACAGAAATACACGAACACTGAAGATGCATTAGCAACCATAGGAGATGCGGAGAGGCCTGGAAGCATAGGAAGGAGGGACAACAAATGCAGGGGGCAAAAAAGGGAACGTCAAGATCGTTGGGCTAATGACGGGAATAGAAGGAAAGACGATAAAAGTCTTCGAGCAGTAAGGTTTACCCCGCTAGTTATGCCTGTTGACAAAATTTTAGCGCAGATTAAGGATGAATACTATCTCAAATGGCCAAGACCATTGCATTCGTCGCCCAACGTTCATAACAAGAATAAGCACTGTTGATTTCATAAGGATCATGGCCACTACACGGAAGATTGTCGGGACCTCAAGGAGCAAATAGAGGAGTTGATACGGAAAGGAAAGCTACAGAAATATGTGAAGAAGGGGGAATACGGCAAGACCAGAGACAACAATAAGAATCTGCCAGAGTCTTCATCGAGAAAATACGATCATCAACCCCAACCTGGGTAGAATGTGATCGGAGAGATAGCCACAATTGCAGAGGGGCCCTTCACTGGGGGATCATTTAGGTCCCTTAAGAAGGCATGCCAGAGACAGGTGAACAGTGTCTATATGATGCCTCCATTGAAGCAAAGACGGATAGACCAGGATATGTCCTTAAATGAAGCGGATGCCAGAGGAGTAAAACAGCCACACAATGACCCTTTACTTATAATGTTAACCACAGAGGGATTCAACACCAAGAGGATCCTCGTGGACAATGGTAGTTCTACAGACATAATCTACCTTCTTGCTTTTCAGCAACTGAAGCTAGACCCAAAAAGGCTATGCCCATTTGACTCCCCACTTATTAGTTTCAGTGGAAATCGGGTATACCCCAAAGGCATGGTGATGTTAACAGTAACAGTTGGGACTTACCCGAGGCAATTGACTCATCAGCTAAACTTCTTAGTGGTAGACTGTCATTCATCATACAACGCCATTATCAGGAGGCCTACACTCAACAAATGGAAGGTAGCCACGTCTACTTATTGCCTAAAAGTGAAATTCCCAACAGATAATGGGGTCAGTGAAGTAAAAGGAGAGTTAGCCAAAGGGGAGACAGCCAATAAATTCAGCATATCTCCCAACGTCTACTTAGCCCGAGGATGCTATCAGGTCGTTTTAGCTGCAAGAGAAAACCATACATGGACGATAGAATAGAGGGAAGAAGATAAGGAAGAAGCCCGGGAAACAGTAGAGTTAGCCAAAGGGGAGATAGCCAAGACAATGAGGATAGGGACGAAGCTAAGTCTTGAAATGAGAGCCAAGCTCGTCCAATTACTCAAAGAGAACTTAGATGTATTCGCGTGGAGTCATGAGGACATGCTTGGCATATCTCTGGAAGTTATTTAGCATGAATTAACAGTGAACCTCGAGAGAAAGCCCATCCAGCAGAGGCGCAGAGCCTTTGCCCCAGAACTGGACCAGGCGATTACAGACGAAGTTACTGAGCTATTGGTAGCAGGCTTCATCTGAGAAGTCGACTATCCTGATTGGCTCGCAAACGTCATCCTAGTGAAGAAAGTAAATGGAAAATGGAAAATGTGCGTGGACTACACGAACTTGAACAAAGCATGCCCGAAGGATAGTTTCCCTCTACCAAGGATAGGCCAACTGGTGGATTCCACAGCAGGACATAAATTGCTGACATTCATGGACGCTTTCTAGGGATACAACCAGATAAAAATGGCTGAAGAAGATCAAGAGAAAACTGCTTTCATCACGACCCAAGGGCTCTACTGCTATAAGGTAATGCCTTTTGGGTTGAAGAATGCGGGAGCCTCTTATCAAAGGTTAGTGAACAAGATGTTCAGAAAACAAATTGGCAAGAATATGGAGGTGTACGTAGATGACATGCTCATCAAGAATAAGGAAGAACTTTCCCATCTGGACAACTTGAAGGAGACGTTTGCCACCCTAAAACAATACCAAATGAAGCTAAATCCAATAAAGTGTGTCTTTGGTGTAGCTTCAGGAAAATTATTGGGATTCATGGTGTCCTAGAGAGGAATAAAAGCAAACCCGGAGAAGATGCAAGCCATAATAAATATAGACTTGCCCAAAACTATCAAGGAAGTTCAGAAGCTGATGGGAAGAATCGCGGCACTTAACAGGTTCATCTCTAGAGCGACGGATAAATGCCAACCCTTTTTCAAAACCTTGAAGTAGGCCTTCGAATGGACCAACAAATGTGAGGCAGCATTCCAGGAGCTCAAGCGTTACCTGAGTAATCTACCCCTCTTAAGCCCAGCCAAAAAAGGGGAAAACCTACACCTGTATTTAGCGGTATCAGTTACGGCTGTGAGTGCAGCCCTGATTCGAGAAGAAGGTAAGAAACAACTCCCAGTTTATTATGTCAGCCAAGCCTTCCAAGGAGCTGAATTCAAGTACCCGAGGATCGAAAAGATTGTATTCGCATTAATAGTGGCCTCGCGCAAATTAAGACAATACTTTCAGGCGAATCCTATTCTGGTAATGACGGATCAGCCTATCAAAAAGTCCATGAGCAAGCCTGAAGCAGCCGGAAGGATGATTCAGTAGGCAATTGAACTCAACCAATTTGACATAGAATATCATCCTAGGACAGTCGTTAAGGCACAGGTTCTGGTAGACTTCGTCGCCGAATTTACTTTTGCAAACAAGGATGATCCCACCAGCGACGCTGAACGGTGGATGATACAGACTGACGGTTCGTCAGCCCAAAGGAGGGTGGAGTAGGGGTAGTCATAACCACCCCTGACAAAGACGTGCTTAAGTACGGGGTTTAGCTGTAGTTCCCAGCCACCAACAGCGAGGCTGAGTACGAGGGAATATTGATGGGGCTAAGACTTGAAAAGTTGCTTGGAGCCAAGAACCTACTGGTGCAAAGATATTCGAAGCTAGTAACTAAGAAGATAAAGGGAGGATACGAGGCAAAAGAGGAAAGAATGCAAAAATACCTCAGGCTGACGAGGCGTCTAACTCAGGAGTTCGATGAAGTAAAATTTGAGCAGATCCCTAGAAGCCAGAACATGATAGCAGATGAGGTCTCGAAGATAGCATCTTCAGAAGAAGGATCGTCAAGCAATGGATTGGCAATAGAGATCCAGAAGCACCCCAGCATTGAAGAAGTCCCAACATTCAGGATCCAAAGTACAAATAGCTGGATTACTCTGATTATGTCTTTTTTGCAGGATGGGCACCTCCCTCAAGACAGCGAAGAGGCCAAGAAGGTTAGGAAAAGAGCCGCCAGATTTAGGATCTTGAATGACACCTTATACAAGAAAGGCTTCTCTATGCGTTACTTGAAATGTGTCGATGAGAAAGAAGCCAAATACATCTTGAGAGAAGTCTATGAAGGAGTTTGTGGGGACCATGCCGGTCCCAGATCCTTGGTAAGCAAGATCATTTGAACAGGTTATTTCTAGCCAACTATGCAGGTAGACGCAGTTGAACTCGTCAAGAAATGTGACAAGTTTCAGAGGTTCAGGAACGTCCAGCGACTTCCAGCAGAGCAACTGACGACGATATCATCCCCGTGGCCATTCGCACAATGGGGAATCGACATCGTCGACCCACTGCCCCTAGGTAAAGGTCAGGTAAATTTTCTACTAGTTGCAATTGACTACTTCACGAAGTGGGTTGAGGCAGAGGCAATAGCAACAATCACCGAAGCAAAAATCCGGAGCTTCGTCTGGAAGAATATAGGTAGTTACTTGTAATGCAAATGCTAAGACACCAACCACTTTTTGATCTTATTTTCTCTTATGTTTTTATGCTTTTTGTATTTTTGGAAGAGAGAGACATAAAAGTGAAGTTAAATTACATATTTTGCCTTGTTTTTAATAGAGGTGAGTTACATAATTTTAATTGAGCTAACCTCAGGTGGGTAAAGTAAGGGTGTGCAAAAAATCGAAGAACCGAAAAAACTGCTTCAACCGACTGAACCGATGCAAAATTTTCGGTTCGGTTTCCATTTTTATACAATAAAACCGAAAATTTTGTTTCAGTTTTCGGTGGCAAATTTTAATGCATCGAACCAACCAAACTGAACCGATATATATATATATATATATATATAACCCTAAGTCATGTTGGAGCTTGTAGCTTAGTGGTATGATGTGGCTTTAAGGATTAAGTGATCTCTAGTTCGAGCCTTCGCCTAAACATTTTTGAGTTTTTTAATATTTTAAAACCATTAAATGTTAAAACTCTAGCATTTTATATATATAAGTTCTAACCTTCTACCCTTTTCTTTCCAGCCACCTCTCCACCGTTTTTTTTTTTTCTCTCTCACTATTTTCTCTCATTTTAAACCCATGTTTTTTCTAGCCGTCAACCTCGCCTTTGGCTCCTCCCCCACCGATCGCCCCAATCCCCTCCAATGCGCCAATTGGTACTCCCTCTCATAAATGGCAACACACTCCACTCTTCAGTCCCTTTCTGTCACGGTCTCTGCCTCTGCCGCCGCCTCCCTATGCCGGCCTTTCCATAGTCCCTCTTGTTTGGATGGTTAGAAAATTTATCCAAAAAAACACAGATTATCACACTGCTTCAGTGCTTCTTCTCCGTTCTCTCTCTCTCTTTTTTTTTTTTTTTTTTTTTTTGGTGTTTGCTACTTATTTGATGCTTGGTGTTTGGGTGGTGAGAAAGCAAAGGAAATATATATATATATATATATATATATATTTGCTTATTTTGGTATTTTTTTAATTATATACATGATGTTGATTTTTTTTTGTTTGCTTGGTGTTTAGGTGCTGAGAAAATGTGGGAAAGTAAAGAGAAATAGGTTTTTTTTTTTTTTTTTGGTCTCTGATCTGTTTGGTTCTAAGAAATTCGAAGCAACCGAAAACCGACCGAACCAATTGAAATCCAGTCAGTTCGGTGTTGGTGTTCCTCCCTTTTGGTTCGATGTAGGTGCCAAATTTGGTAAAACTGAAATTTTTATTCGGTAGAAAAATCGCACTTCAAACCGAACTGATTACATCCTTAGAGTAAAGTATCAAATTTCAAATTATAGATAAACAACTTAAATTTTGGCCAAATTTTTTAAATAACTATAAAATCTAAACTATATTATTAGTTAACAAAGGTTTGAAACAAATTTGGTTTATAACAAATCGAGTCCAAAGGACTCGATTTTGGAATGCTAAATCGAGTGCAATGAACTCGATTTCAACATTGTTCGTAGTTGATGTGGACACTTGGTCCACGTCGGCATAGAACTTGAGTCCTATGGACTTGAGTTCTGTCAAATAGAGATTAGAACCCAAAAATCCACAAATTAAAATGCCGAAGAAGAAGTCCAAAGAAGAAGAACACGTACCCAGGCGTCGATTCCGACCAAGCCAAGCGGCGAAAACTTCAGGCGATGGAAATCGAATCGTGGTTTCTTGCCGCCACTCCAGTGGAAGAGAAGAACACGTACCCAGCAATCCAGGCGCCAATTCCGACCAAACCCAGGCGGCGAAAACTTCAGGCGATGGAAATCGCTCCGGTGCCGAGATTGTCAAACCCATGGCGCTTCGGTGTTGAGATTGTGAATTTTGGGTTTGGGTTTTTGCTTCGATTTCAAGATCGGAGATGAGTTTGAGGAAGCAGTTAGATCTTAGATGCAGTTAGACTGTCTTGGGTTTCGGGGCTTTTGGAAGAAAGGAGTGGAACGGCAGATTGAGAAAGAAAAGGACGGCAGATGGAGAAAAAAAAAGAAAAAGGGCGAAGAAAGAAGATGATGGAAATCGAGTCTTTAAGACTCGATTTCCACGTGGATTTTTTAATCCACGTCAGCTACATAGCTCATGCAAATCGAGTCTTTTAAACTCTATTTGCTATAGTGAAATCGACCCTGACAAACTCGAGTCATTAGATAGCAAAATAATTTCAAACCTTAGCTAACTAATAATATAGTTTAGATTTTATAATTATTTAAAAAATTTCGCCTTAAATTTTAACTAAACCACATATGGATAAGTTGTTATTAACCCTAAAATCAATTAATTAAATAATATGCAAGCCACATCAACATTTTAATAATAAAAGAAATCCATGTGAGACAAAAAAAATTCTGAAAAAGATTAATTAAAAGAAAAAAAATAAAGAAAATGAATTTTTAAAAGAATCTTCACTTTCTTTTATTTTCTTTAGAATTCTTGGCACTTTCTTTTCTTCCAAACACAATATACCCAGCAACGCCTAATACCCAACCACAAGGATGCCACCTCTGCTATATCAATCTGCCCACCTTTCCTAGTGGTTGTTTCATCTCCTTGGGAGTGTTCCAAGGGCGTATTCGGATATTCCAAAATTCTCTATTCCAGTGCCCTCGCTATTGCAGACTTCCACCTCGTTATTGTCCTTATTGCGCCGGCGATGATATGAATTTTCTGTTTGGGAACTTGGGGATTACGCTAATGTAGGCACATGGTCACTGAAACACAAAGTTTACTTTAGGGACATACTTCCAGAATATCCTCTTTTAAAAATGAAAGGGGCGGAGCTCCCATGGCCTGTAAAATTCGTAGCCTTCCACCCCAATGATGGCGATATCGTCTTCTTACAGATACTTGAAAATTGCATTGTCTAGTGCCACATTAAGACGAGGGTGATCTGTTCCTTGCCTGGTATTGTGTCTATGGACGTGAAATCTGTAAAAAAACCCAGTCTGTAGTGTATATGTCCAAATTCATTCTAGAGTGCTTATTTAGTGCTGATGTCGGTATTGGGATTTTTTTTTGGCTAAACACTTGGTATTTGGATTTGATTTCATATTGCGGTGTTGCTGGGTATATATTGTGTTTGGAAAATAAGAAAGTGCAAGAATTCTAAAGAAAATAAAAGAAAGTGAAGATTCTTTTAAAAATTCATTTTTTTTTATTTTTTTTCTTTTAATTAATCTTTTCAGAATTTTTTTGTCTGACATCGATTTCTTTTATTATTAAAACGCTGATGTGGCTTTTATAATATTTAATTAATTGATTTTATATTATTATGTTAACTACATGTGCGCCAATAAGTTAGACTATTTACCACGTAAGTATTTTTCGTTGGTGAGTTAATGGTATGGACTAAATTGATTGCAAGTTAAAAATAACATGGATTAAATTGATTGCTACTAAAATGTAGGAACCAAATTAACTGTAACTCCAAAATATAAGAACTAAAATGGTGTTTTCACCACAAATTTATTATTGTTGCGTGTGTCTATATTTATATATGTAAAGAAATGACTAACTACAAGTTTAAACTTATTTGATAAAAAAATGAATCAAACTTGAATATATAATGTATCATTAATAAAACAACAATGGTAATAGTACAAATAGTCCAGGATGGTAACGCTCATTAGCTAGATTCAAATTACATGATCTTTCTTCGTAAATTAATTTGCTTAATTGAAAAGATGTAGCTAAAAACAAAATGACGGTGCCGAGAGAGGCGATGAAACAAAGTATATTATAGACCCACACCCACACAAATGTTACAAACGGTTTGTGACACTTATTTTGGCGTGAGCACAAGCAGCAAGCAGCAACTCCTGATATTAGCACCAAGATAGATAAAAGAAAACCATCATGCAATGTGAAATTTACCACGCGGATTAAGCGTATCGCCTTCAGCACTAGTATGCAACCTTGCCTGATTTGCAATTTGAAATATGAAAAATCATGAGTAATACTTCTTGGCATGTGCGTCAAAAACAAGAAATTGTGAAATAAAGTTGAAACAAAACTCTGAAATTGAAACAGATTAATGGTTTTTTTTTAAATAATTTTTTTTTAAGGGCAAAGTCCATACCAATGAAAAATACAGAACTAATCTCATAAACCATGTTAGTAGTTATTTTTGCTTTAGGGTAAAAAAAAGCATGAATTTGAAAAGGATAAATTAATTGCTGCTTCATAGCATATATAAAAGGGTAATATGCCTCTTATATTCTTACCTTGCTGACCTCTACAAACAAAGTGGTCATCCCTGTCTCTGAAACTCCCTCCACAATCTTCTCATGTTCACTTTCATTGTTACACAGAGCCAATCCTTCATCTTGTCAAATAACAAGAAGTAAGCATGTCTCCAAGAACGCTTATACACCAAAGAACAGCAAACTCCCCAAAACCCTATAGCAAATCCACATCCTGTTCCGACATAAAACCATTTTACCAATTCATCTCCATCCTCTTCATTATCAGTTAGTTCACTTTGGTTTGGTGTTTCATCACCTGGACAATTTTGCGTAAGTGGAAGCCCACAAAGTGCAGGGTTTCCTGCAAAATCAGGTGCATTAAAGCTTTGTAGTTGAGTGCTTGAAGGAATCCGCCCAGACAAATTATTGTAAGACAAGTCTAGGTTGCTCAAAAATTGTAACTCTGACATGCTAGATGGGATTTCGCCTGAAAATTGGTTCCTCGACAAATCAAGTGATTCTAGCATCTTTAACTGACCAATCATTTGAGGAATTTCTCCAATCAAGTTGTTTCTTGATATGTTGAGTGAAATCAAATCCAAAAGGCTCAAGATTTCGCTTGGAAGTTTCCCAATCAATTTATTGCTTGAAATGTTAATGATCTTCAGTAGTCCAAGAGTTCTACCATAGTACTTATACTCCTTTCTTTTCCATACAACCAACCCACTATCAACGTACATTTGCCCATATGTGGTGTCATTGTAATATGAATGAGGAATAGTACTTTCAATGATGCCAATGGAAGAGTTATCTTTCTGAGCCATGGCAGTAAAATTATTGAGGCATTGTGGTATAGTTCCAGATATGTCATTTACACAAAGGTCCAAGACTTGTAAATGTTTTAACCAACACAAATGCAATGGTAAGCTTCCATAGAACTTATTTTGACCTAGGCATAGAAAAATCAACCTTGTTAGGCCTTCCCCAATCCATGATGGTATATTTCCAGAGAGTCTATTCTTTCCCAGATCCATAATTATCAAGGAATGACAATTTCTCAAGGATGAAGGTAAGTCTCCAGAAAAATTATTAGTATTTAGGTTCAACGTTTTGAGCCTATACAGCGAGCCCAAAGAGCCTGGAACTTCCCCAAAGAAATTGTTGCTTGCCAAATTCAAAATGACTAGCTCATGCCATTGCATAAAACAATTAGGAACTCGTCCAGATAGTATATTATGGGATAGGTCTAGGCAAGTCAAAAACTGACCATTAATATTACAAAGTGATGAAATTGATCCTGAAAATTGATTTCCAGAGAGATTTAAGACTGTGAGATTTGTTGGAAAAAGTGGTAGTGGACCCTCTAAACGGTTAGAACTCAAATCAATTGCAAGACCATTCGATCCTTTTGTTGACACATTTGGTAACCTTCCATGTAGTTGGTTGCTAGGAAGATTTAAAACTCTTAATGTAGGAGGAAGGTCTTCTAACCACTCTGCTGGGATGGTATCCGAAATGTTAGAATCAGAGATATGAAGCAAGGAAAGTTTCCTTTGAGTTCGAATCCAACTTGGAAATCTAGGCCCCAAATTACAAGATGTAAAATATATTACATCCAGTTGGAAAGGGGGAATCCAATCACAGCTGAATTCCAAAGAAAGAGAATTATTGAATAAGAATAAAGACTGTAATTTGGAGAGATTTGAGAAAAGAGACGTAGAGATTATGCCTTGCAAAAAATTAGAAGAAACACTCAAAACCTCGAGCTTATATAGGTTTCCAATGCTTTTGGGCAACGTCCCATTCAATTTGTTGTACGAAAGATTTATATCTTTCAATGATGGGAATATTGCAAAATTAGGAATCAATCCTGTAATTTGATTCAATGATAAATCCAAAACCTCTAACGAGTCTTTTGCACATCCAGACAAGTTATTCATAAGCTCAACGAGTTGTCCATTGAGATTGTTTGAGGACAAATACAATTCACGCAATGTACATATATCCCCAAAAGATTTTGGAATGTGGACAAGTTGATTATGATGGAGATCGAGAGTTTCAAGAAGAGCAAAAGATTTTGAATAATTCAAATGGGGAAGTGATGAGAGACTCATTGGAAGATCACACAACCACAAGCTCAAGGTTTTTAAATTTGGGAGATGACCCACAACTTCCAGCCAATCATTGGCAGCAACACTAAGATTTGTGGAACTTAGATCAAGGTATTCTAATGAGGACATATGAGACAGCCATTTGAGATTTTCAATAATTTTCAAATCATTCCCGCCAAGATTGAGATATTGCAAGTGCGAAAGGTTTTCAAGTTGATGTGGAATTGGCCCACTGAGATTGGCCGAAGAGAGATCCAGGTGTTTTAAGTTATTGAGAGAACCAATAAACTTAGGAATATGGCTTCGATTAAAATCATTGGAACTGAGATCCAAAAATGTCAAATAAGGCAACTCAAACAGTGAAGGACTAATCATACCTCGAAAAGGTTGCATTCCATCATCTTGGGAACCACTAAGATGAAGCTCGAGTACATGACCAGTTTGGTTGCTGCAAAGAACTCCTTCCCAATTGCAGCAATTCTTATTTTCATCTTCGCTCCGCCACGAAGAGAGCCTGCCATTGTCATCAATGAGGCCTTTTTTGAATTCAAGGAGTGCTTGTCTCTCCCCTTCTAGACACCTGATGTTGTTAGCATCTCCAACTCCAACCCCTGAAATGAATCCAAGGGCTGGTCTCAAGTACTGCACCAAAAGCGTTATAACTAAAATTGCACGAACGAGTTTCGGGGACCCTCCACTCGAGAACGTGACCTTTGTCATGGCCAGTGATCAGAATAATATGATAATTAATTTCACAGTGAAAGATGCGAGAACGATGAGAGGCACACTCCGTTAAACTACCCAATGCTGCAAGCGAGTTTCACAGCATAAATAATTTATGTTCAATAGAAAAAGGCTGTACTGCTTTAAGCTAGCAGCATGCCATTGTTGACAAGAAATGTAATGACAAGGACATGTCTTTCAAGTCACAAAAGTGAGCATATATTATTGGACCCGGTCATAGGAGCGAAAAGTGAAACAAGCTGAAGGAGAAAAAGTCAAGCTGAAGAAATATTCAATCTCACTCACGTCAATTTGAGTTTTGAAAAACTGTGAGAGAGTTCAGTCCCAAAAACTGAGGGTGCAAGCCGTGAGTGATAAATTAAAAAGGAGCAATTTTCTTTGCTCAAATTACACACCTTGGAATTTTCTCTACAAATATGGATTTCTAAGGCACTTCTTGAAGGAGATTCATAGATTATTATGAATTCTCTAAAAGCGGAGGAGGTATCTCTAGTCTCATATGGTCATTTGATTTTTGATGCTAAATTACATGTAGATTCTTTCAGGGTTATTAGTTTCTCTCATGTTCGCCGTATGGATGTGTTCCAACCAGTCACACTTTAACCAGTTTCTCCCTTCTTTGATTAGTATACTTTGATTATTGTCCTGATTTGTATGCTCTGTGATTTATAGTTGCTACTATACGTGAATTCTCTGTATTTCTCACATCAGAACACTAGATTTGATAATCAAGTAGAACGCTAAGGAGTTGCTCTAAATATTTAAAGAACCCAGTTTTTCCAAGTTATCTTGTGGACGTGTAAGCCTAAGAGTGGCGTTTGTGTCCTGTTAAGTCTTAGGTAAACAGTTCTTCCCTCAAGAAACTATTATGGCTAGTTCATTTGAGGCAGTTATTGATACCACAATACTTACTATTGACTCTCATCTTCGTAAGTCCACTGCAAATAGGTTAGACTACTTGTATGAAATCTCCCACATCCCTGAAGAAAGTAAGATCCCTATTACTGATTTCCCAATTGTAAATCCTTACACTGGGTTTGATAAACCTCAAAATTCCTTCAAAAAATCCATAAAAAAGTTTTAAGTCATTCTCGTCCTTCTATTGTTAAAGAGTATGTCCAAGCCTCTAAGTTTGACCAGTACAATATTCCAGCCAGTGAAAATGAAAATTTTATTACCCCTTATAGCCCTACGTTGGTGACTTTGTGTGCATCGTCTGAGCTTTGGGTTGAATGGATATTGTTATATAATTGGTTGCACGGGGTGTTTATAGTTTACTAGCCATGTGGTTATTTAATAATCTATTTTGGAAAGGTAGCGTATTGCATCGGTATTGTCAAATTCAAGAATTCATAGGTTTCACACGCTCATGCCAAATGCTTAACTTTAAAATCAACGAAGGGTGACTTGGTCAGTTTTTGTTAAGTTGGGGGTTACGACTTTTTGTCATAATTTTGTTGTGACAAATTGTGAATGATTGTCTATTATTTACACATAAATTTACTATTTTTTTTCATAACTCACACTCTGTCGCATCGTAGTTGTGACAAAAAGTACTGTAACACAGTAATAGTTCGTTGTATTAGATTTTTTCAGGAAGAAAATAAAAGAGGACGCCGTGATAGATATTGGTTGGTTGAGTATGAAGTCTAGGCATTTGGACTTTGGAGTGAGACAGAGGAACTGGAGTCAATTGCTATATTTCCTTTTGTAAAAAAAAAAACTCAGTTTCATACTACATTTTTTAAAAACCTTACTTTCTCAAAAAACTCCATTTCAAAAAGCTGAACTAAACTCAACCTAAATCACTTTAACCGTCTCTCTAGAGGAAACCAAAGAGAAAATTGCATTGGTTCCAAATTGAGAAAGCGATAACGTCGAAGCGTAGAACTTTGGCTTGGTGTGTCGGTGACGCCTTGACTGCGAAAATTATATGCTATACCCGGCATATATGCCGGGTCTCTCACACAGAGGCGGGCCCCACAATGTGTGGGACCCGCCAGTGTGTGAGTGACCCGGCGGGTACACCATATACCAGCTCCCTTGACTGGAGTCAATAATGCAGACTTCCTGCTGCGCTGCCTTAAATTCCAACTACCACGGTTGACGTTGTCAATTATAATTTCTTTAGGCAAAAAAAAAAGTATCAAATTTGAATAAGCTTAAACCGAAATCATGTACAAAATAAATATAAATCACTCAATTATACATTTTTTATACTTGGCACTGACTTGACCACTTGTTTACATCACTAGTGGGAAGTTGTAACATCAACAAGTTGCGTTGAATAATCAATTGCAATATAGACATGTTCTTCAGACCATGAATGATGTTAGAAACTAGCATTACGTTAATTTGTTCAGCTTGAAAAATGACTTATTTTTCTAATTAACTGACTCATTTTCCTGAGTTTGTTGGTTGCTGTCACCCTGAAAATGAGATAAAATATTTGTGGTGATTTATTTAGTAGAAAGATGTTAAAAATATTACAAGTTTATTTATATGAAATTTACAAATTGAAGTAACAATGAACGTGATTGACGGACTTTAACCGATTAATTAATAAATGAATGTTTAAATTGTTTTATTTGTAACTGGTTTGACAATAAATTTTTTTTTTAAAGGAATGTAACAATGAACGTAATTGAGAACTTAAACCACCTAATTAATAGATGAAGGGAAATGAAATATTTTTAAAAACTTTTTTATGAGAAAAAAATGTTGTTATATTTCTCATGAAAGTAGTATTAATTTTTTTAAAAAATATTTTACTAGCAAATGTTGAAAAGACAGCAATTAACAGCACCCATAAATAAATGTTTAAAGCGTAAAACATTCTTCACTAAAATTAGTCTAAAATTTCCGTTGACCATAAAAAGCATTTTCAGTAGACTTGTGTTTTACGTCCAACTATACACCAAAAATACAGAGAAAAAAAAAAAAAAAAAAAAATCTTCTGCCCCAAAAAAGAGCCACATTCAACAATATTATTAAGTGTAAGAATTTTTTTTTTTTTTTTTATATATATATATATATACAAGATAGAATTTTTACTCTAGTATAATCTAAGTGTATATGTGTGTGAAACTCCTTCTTAGAAACTTGAACTCTAGTCCTTGCCCCCACACCCCACAAGTACTTATACTTGTGGAGTGATCATCGCAATAAGGATATGCGGTGGTTAAATGTTAAGACTTAGGATGCCAGAAAAAGAGGACCCCACACCGCTAATAACCAACAATGATTAATGAAGTCACAAACAATTGCGGTAACATTACAAATAGTTCCAGGATGGGACACTCAAACTGTCAAACATTTGTAAAATTCAAATTACACACCGAGCTCTTTGTAATTAATTTGGTGTATTGCTGCAGAGAGAGGCGATAAAACAAGGCTTATAGCCTTTAGTACCGCTATGCACCTTATATGCAATTTAAAAAATGAAAATAATCACTAATACTTCTTGGGAAAAAAAAAAAAACACTAAGATTGAACAGATCAATGATTTTTTCTTTTAAAATAAAAATATGGCAAAGCCCATATCAATGAAAAATACAGAGCTAATCTCGTAAATCATTTCCATAAAATAAAATACACAATGTGTTATGATCTTAGTGTCCCACATTGTTTTTTAACAAAATGTTTGTGGTTTTCTTTAGTTTTTTAATCTACGGCAATCAGAATTGAATTGCTATTGACCCTAATCAATATATTGACCAGAATTACAAATGCTAATTTTCAGCCATATTGATTATTCTAATTTAATTTACCGTTTGTTTAACTTGGCTTAGGTTCGTGGTCAAAGAAATGGGTTGAGTAAATTAGCTCGAGTAACGTCTATTCTATAAAAGGCTTCTTACTTCTACATCTCTCTTTTATTCTTGGTCAGTTGGAATGAAGTTTACCCGGTTGGTTTAACATGAGTTTCACGTTGGTGACTTGGTGTGCATCTGAGCTTTGGGTTGTATGGATATTGTTGTATAATTGGTTGCACGGGGTGTTTATAGTTTACTAGCCATTCACACTGTTTTCAAACCCGGACCGGACCGGGAGGTCAGGCCGTGAAAACCGAGAATCGAGATGAAAATTGGTTTTTTTAGCATAGAGAACCAAAATTATTGTTAATTCCGTGAACCCCTTAAACAGGGGTTGGACTGCTTATTTATTTATAAAAACAACTTGACACAATTTTATTCTACTCAATTAAATTATCCATTTCTTACAAGGAATAAAAAAATAATAATAATTAAAATCTTTCAAAAATATTCACGTTGCTTCAAAAATTAATCGTAAATTTTAATGTTTTCATGATTATTATTTTATTTTATTAACTTTCTTATTTAATTATTAAATATATAATTGAAAATCATTAAATTTCCCTCACATGTATAAAAATATTAGTCAATTTTACTAGTTTTGTAATTTTAATATTTATATATAGGCTTTAATTAATTATAAAATTAATTATGATGTCATCATGGTTCGACTCCGGTTCAACCTCGATTTGACCTCAACAACCTTGAACTTTTTCTTTTTACAGTTCAATGAACGGTCCGAGTTTTAAAACTATAGCCATTCATTGATGTGGTTATTTAATAATATATTTTAGAGAGGTAGCATATGGCATCAATATTGTCAAATTGAAGAATTCATAGGTCTCACACACTCTTGCCAAATGCTTAACTTTAAAAATTAATGGAGGGTGACTTGGTCAGTTTTTGTTAAATTGGGGGGTCATGACTTTTTGTTATAATTTTGATGCGATAGATTATAAGTAGTTGTCTATTACAAAAATTACTATAACACAGTAATAGTTCGTTGTATTAGATTTTTTCAGGAATAAAATAAAAGAGGACACGTGGTAGATATTGGTTGGTTGAGTATGAAGTCTAGGCATTTGGTGTGAGATAGAGGAGCGGGAGTCAATTGCTACATTTCCTTTTGTCTAAATCACTTTTATCGTGTCTCTCCAGAGGGAACCAAAGAAAAAATTGCATTTCTTCCAAATTGAGAAGCGTAGAACTTTGGCTTGGCGCGTTGGTGACGCCTTGACTGGAGTCAATAATGTATACTTCCTGCTGCGCAGCGTTAAATTCCAACTATCGCGGCTGACATTGTAAATTTTATCTATAAATATATATATATATATATATATATATATATATATGGAGCATTTTTAAAACCAAAAAGCATAAAAAGAGTTACAATTGCTTTTTGGAATTGGGATGGAGATTTTTTTACAATCATTTATAGTGAGCGCATGCTGGTAGATTTCTCCTAGCAGTTATTGATACCACTTTACCTACTAAGAACTATGGCCTGGGACAAAGAGAGCAGTTACAAACAGTTGAGCAAGAATTAGCAACCATTGCCTCAACAGTAAAAGATTTGTCTGTCTCATTTTCACTCATTGGACAAAAAGAAAAAGAAAGAAAACAGTTGTTGGTGCAACTTCAATCTATGGAAAATTCAAGAAAAGAGGTTACCCAAGCTCTTCCAATGCAAGTCTATATGCCTTATCAACCTGGCTCTGATACCAACTAGTAATAAACAAAGATAGGACAATACAAGAACAACAACAGAGGTGTAAGAAGATTATGGGTCAGAAGATTAAACCTGGTTAGGGAAAATATATGAGTAAAATTCTGCCACTATACGTGGATCCTCTGTATTTATCACATCAGAACACTGAATTTAATAATCAAGTAGAACACTAAGAAGTTGCTCTTAATATTTTAAAGAACCCAGTTTTCCTGAGTTATCTTATGGATGTGTAAGCCTAGAAGTGGCATCTTTGTCCTGTTAGGTCTTAGGTAAACAGTTCTTTCTTCAAGAAATCATTATGGCTAGTTCATCTGAAGCAGTTATTCATACCACTATACCTACTATTGACCCTCCTCTTCGTAAGTCCACTGCAAATAGAGTAGATTACCTGTATGAAATTTCTCATGTATCTGAAGATAATAAGATTCCTATTACTTATTTTCCTATAGTAAATCCTTATACTATGTTTGATAAACCTCAAAATTCCTTCAAAAAATCCATAAAAAAGTTTTTAGGTCCTTCACATCCTTCTACTGTTAAAGAATATGGAGGAGAGTCGGGGATTATCAGGGGAGGAAAGGGTGGAAATGGGAAGCATTCGTGATGCGTTAGAAAAAGCTACTTTGTTGGAAGAAATATGTTGGCGGCAGAAATCTAGAGTTCTCTGTGTTAGGGAAGGAGACAGGAATACTAAATTTTTTCACCGTATAGCTAACTCTCACAGGAGGGTTAATTCTATTGATAGGCTTATTGTGGATGGGGTGTTGTCCTCGGACCCGGCTGCTATAGCAGATTGTATCTCTCAGTTTTATAGGCAGCTTTATCTTGAGGAGGTGGCTCACAGACTTGTTTCAGATGATGTGGATTTTTCTAGCATCTTTGTGGAAGATGCAAGTTGGCTAGATAGGCCTTTTAAGGAAGAAGAGGTGTTTGAGGTGATCTATGATTATAATGGTGATAAGGCACTTGGCCCGGATGGCTTTTCCATGGCATTCTTCCAGTCTTGTTGGGGTGTTTTGAAAATAGAAATTATGGCTGTATTCCATAATTTTCATACTCAGGCAGTGTTTGAGAGTCTTAATGCTTCGTTCCTTGCCCTTATTCCTAAGAAAGTCGATGTTGTGGAGGTAAAGGATTTTCGGCCTATCAGCTTAGTTGGTGGGATTTATAAGATTATTTCTATGGTGTTGGCTAATCGGCTTCGTAGGGTGGTGTATGGGCTTAGTTCAGCTAATTGTCCCACAGAGCACAAATTATAAGATAGGTTAGGTACATGGAAGACTCTAGAAACAGAGATATTGGAGGTTGATACAAAACCTAGGCTATTTCCATGCATGGTGGAACCATCAGCTATATGAATATTTAGGGGATGTAGTGCAGGGTCAAGTTTGGAAAAAAAGGACAAGTGAGGTGTCATGTGATTGCAACAGGTAGAATTAAAAAGCCAAGTTTGAGACTTGCCGGGTAAAACTGAGAGAGTAGTGGAAAGAGATGCATTACTAGCCATACGAACAGCCTAAGTTATAATCTCCTGTAGTTCAGTGGGTAAGAGGTTGATATTGGATCCAGAAGACTGGGACTCAACTAAAATGGGAGGCATTGATAGAGTAGACTCAGTATTAGCAACTGCAGCAGTAGATTTGTTGCGACGGTAATAGGTCTCAATAGTGTGGCCAGGACACTTGCAATAGTTGCAGAACTTTTTGTTGGTCTGCTTGCGACGATTGCTAGAGCTAGAGGGATCACCTGATTGCTGAGGTTGCTCTATGGGTGAAGTAGAAGGAGCAATAGCCAGAACATTAAACTTATTTTGGGCTTGAAGGGCTGCAAGGCGAGCTTCCTCTCTAACCAATTCATTTACAGCAGTATCAAGAGATGAAGGAGGACTGCGATTAAGAAGCTGAACTCGAATGGGCTCAAAGTCCTTGTGGAGTGACATCAGGAACTCATAGAGACGAAATTCATCTCTAATAGTAGCATATTGTCGAGCATCTTTTGAGCATGCCCAGGTAGGATTAGAAAGGTCAATTTGGTCCCAAATGAAGCGAAGCTGATCATAGTAGTCATTGATGGATTGCCCTGGTTCTTGCCTGAGTTGATGAAATTCAACCACTAATTGATATTTCATGGATCCGTGAGTAGTAGACTATCTTTTGGCCAACATATCCTATGCTAATTTTGCATCTCCAAAGTTGCCTAATAGATTGGAGATGAAGGGAATGGAAGTGTTTCGAATCCATGTGAGGATCATGTGGTTGTGACTATCTCATTCAATCATGCGACTGAGGAAAGCTGTATCATCTTCGTCTACCTTCTTCAACGGTCAACGCCTGGTCAATGGTCAACGGTCAACAGTCAACAGTCAATGGTCAATGGTCAACTATCAGAGATGATGACGTGGCGCTGACGTAAGCTAAGGCTGATGTGGCACTGCTGATGTCACAGATGACGTTAGCCTTAATGCGTTGAAGGCGCATGGGGCGCGTGGGTTGCAGCACCGATTCTTTGGGTGTCGCGTGGTGGCGCGTGCGGTCTCCGATGGCTTCACGGTTTCCACAGGCGTGTAGATAGGTGCAATTCGATCTCAGTGGTACCTGTAAAAAGTTGATCGGAGCAAAAGTCGAGGCGGCAAAACTCCTCAACGGTATCTGCTATAGTTCCGGAACCTAAGGATGATGTTTGGAGACATTAGAGGTTCAACGGCAAAGACTGTGGTAGTTGCTGTGACAGCGGAAGCGAAAAAGGTCAGAGCAGTGGCTCTGATACCATGTTAGAAATACTGAATGACTGTATTGTATTTCTCACTGAAATAATATACATGAGTGCCTTTATATAGGAGGCATATGAGTGCAGTACAAGTAAATATGAGTACAGTACAAGTAAGAGTGTAGTACAAGAAAGAGTGTAGTACAAGAATGTGTACTATACAAGTAATCTAGTTGGGCCTAAAGCCCACAATACTATACACGTTAACAAAAACGATTAGCTTTCGCCAATGCATAAAACAATTAGGAAGTCGTCCAGATAATATATTATCGGATAGGTCTAGGAAAGCCAACAACTGAGCATTGATTTTACAAAGAGATGAAATTGATCCTGAGAATCGATTTTTAGAGAGATTTAAGAACGTGAGATTTTTTGGAAAGAGTGGTAGTGTACCCTCTAGACGATTGGCACTCAAATCAATTGCAAGGCCGTGCAATCCCTTTGCTGATACATCTAGCAATTGTCAGTGTATTTGGTTGCTAGAAATTTTTAAATCCATTAATGTAGAAGGCAAGTCTTCCAACCACTCTGTTGGAATGGTATCAGAAATGTTTGCATCAGAGATTTCAAGGAAGGAAACTTTCCTTTGAGTTTGAATCCAATTTGGAAAGGTAGGCCCTAAATTACAAGATGTCAATTATATTTTGTCTATAATGTGCTTACGTATCTAAAGAAGACACTAGGACAAGGCTTATTTCTCTCTGCAAGTTCAGAATTGAGACTTAAAGCCTACTGTGATGTTGATTGGGCAACTTGCCCAGACACCAGAAGATCAGTTTCAGGATTCTATGTTTTCCTTGGTGATTCTCTCATATTTTGGAAATGTAAAAAATAGCTAGTGGTGTCTAGATCATCAACAGAATCAGAGTATCGAGCATTGGCTACTGCAACAAGTGAGATTGTTTAGTTATTGGCCTTGCTTAGAACCTTTGGTTTAGATCACAATCAGCCAGCCTCTTTGACTATGATAGTAAGGCAGCTCTATATATTGCTGCAAATCCTGTGTTCCACGAAAGAACAATGCATATAGAGGTTGGCTGCTATTTTACTCGAGACAAAATTCAAGCTGGAATGATTAAGACATTCCATGTTCCTACTAGACACCAAATTGCTGATTTCTTCACAAAGACACTTGGATATAAACAGTTCTACCTCCTTTTGTCCAAGATGAACTTAATCAACATTTATAGTTCATCTTGAGGAGGAGTGTTAAGTAATAGATAGGTCGTACATATCAGTGGTTGTATCTGTTACTTGTATTTTGTACATATAGGAGTAAACTATAGTAGCATAGTATAGTTGGTGATATATTGTTGTCATTTATACTGTACAGTTGATGAGTTAGCTAGGTTAGTTATAGGTTTAATCCACGTGTACAGTTTGTATTGGGTGAATATTAATCTGTCATTGTTCCCACCTCTGTTCTCACTATATAAGAGAATAGAGCATGATAATTTAATACGAGGAATTCATTTTACAAGTTTACATTGTTCTCCCTCTGTGTGATTCTTATTTCCTCCATTGATAGAACCTTCGAAGCTTGTATGTGATTCAATAGATTCTTTTAGGGGTATTAGTTTCTCTCATGTTCGCCACTTCGATAATTTGCTGTTCAGTGTGGTAGAGGATGTTCATTCCCACTTTACTGTTGTAATCCAAGTTGATATGGCTCTTCTTAAATGGAATTTTAGACTTCTTTTCAAAATTAAAAAATAAAATAATTACGCACATAAGGAGATAAATTGGAGTTTTCTCTTAGATGATTTTTTTGAGTGCTACAATCATGTAGAGTTGAAACATTGGAGTATTGGAAAACTGGAGGGGAAAAATGATGAGAGGATGAAAAAGATATAATTTTCCCTATGTGTGTTTGGTTGGAGGGAAAAAATAGAAAGATGGAAAACTCTTTTGTTTAGTTGAGAATAAAAATAAGAGGATGAAAAATATAATTTGCACAAATTTACTCTTGTGCCCCTATAATATAAAACATTATATTTTTTTTTTTCATTTTATTATATTAGCCACAAATATATAAATACATTTATAAGCATGTCAATCTATTTTTTTAGGAATATTACACAAAATTATTTCTTATAAAAAAAATCCACACCCAAATTTAATAATTTTTCCCTTATCTATCAAAAAAAAAAAATTAATAACATAATTATATATATAAAAAGAAACTTTGCACTTGCACGCATAGAAAGAAAAAAACACACACACATTTACAACCTTTCATCTACGAACAATGCTAGTGTCATAAAAAAACTTAACAAATTTTGCCACAACTCGTCACGTGATGAGTTGTAAGTGGTAAAGAAAAAATAGTCGGTCCATATTTATAAAGGGGTATAAAAAATTTAGTCGTGTTATTTATTATATATATATATATAGAGAGAGAGAGAGAGATGAGTTAGTCAAGTGGTTTTCGAATAAATTCAAACTTGTTAGAAAAAAAATGTATCAAATTTGAATAAGCTTAAACTGAAATCATGTACAAAATAAAAATAAATCACTCAATTATACTGTTTTTATACTTGGCACTGACTTGATCACTTGTTCACATCTCTAGTGGGAAGTTGTAACATCAACAAGTTGCGCTAAATAATCAATTGCAATATGGGCACGTTCTTTAGACTACGAATGACGTTAGTGGGAAGTTGTAATATCAACAAGTTGCGCTGAATAATCAATTGCAATAAAGACATGTTCTTCAGACCACTTGTTTACATCACTAGTGGGAAGTTGTAACATCAACAAATTGCGATAAATAATCAATTGCAATATGGACATGTTCTTCAGACTACGAATGATGTTAGTGGGAAGTTGTAACATCAACAAGTTGCGCTGAATAATCAATTGCAATACAGACATGTTCTTCAGACTATGAATGATGTTAGAAACTAACATTATGTTTATTCAGCTTGAAAAATGACTTATTTTTCTAATTAACTGACTCATTTTCGCGAGTTTGTGGGTTGCTGCCACCTTGAAAATGAGATAAAATATTTGTGGTGATTTATTTGGTAGAAGAATGTTAAAGATATTACAAAATTTTACTATATAAAACTTACAAATTGATGTAACAATGAATGTGATTGGCAAATTTTAACCAGTTAATTAATAAATGAATGTTTAAATTTTTTTTATTTGTGACTGGTTTGACAATGTTTAAATTTTGTTTTTTTTTTAAGGAATGTAACAATGAATGTGATTGAGAACTTAAACCAACTAATTAATAGATGAAGAGAAATGAAATATTTTTAAAAAAATTTTTATGGGAAAAAATACTACTACTGTATTTCTGTGGTATTAAAATTTTTTTAGAAAATATATATTTTATTAACAAATGTTCAAAAAATAGCGGTTAACAGGATCCATAAATGAATGTTTAAAGCGTGAAACATTCTTCACTAAAATTAGTCTAAAATTTCTGCTGACCATAAAAAGCATTTTCAGTAGACTTGTGTTTTATGTCCAACAAAACACCAAAAATAGAGAAAATATTTTTTTTTAAAAATTATAAAAGAAAATCTTCTGCCCCAAAAAGAGTCACATTCAACAATATTATTAAGAGCTAAGACTTAGGTGCCAGAAAAAGAGGACCCCACACGGCTAATAACCACCAATGATCAATGAAGTTACGTAACATTACAAATAGTTCCAGGATGGGAACACTCAAACTATCAAACATTTGTAAATTTCAACACACACCGATCCCTTTGTAATTAATTTGGTTTATTGCTGCAGAGAGAAGCGATAAAACAAAACCTATAGCCTTCGATCAGTACCGCTGTGCACCATATATGCAATTTGAAAAATGAAAATCATCACTAATACTTCTTGGGACAAAAAAAGAAAACACTAAGATTGAAACAGATCAATTATTTTTTTCTTTTTTAAATAAAAATACGGCGAAGCCCATATCAATGAAAATACAGAACTAATCACGAAAACCATGTTCCGTAAAATAAAATACACGATGTGTTATAATTCTAGTGTCTCACATTGTTTCCTAACACAATGTGAGTGGCTTTCCTTTGTTCTTTAATCTACGGAAATCAGAGTTGAATTGCTATTTACCCTGATCAATATATTGACCAGAATTACAAATGCTGATTTTCAACCATACTGATTATTCTAATTTAATTTACCGTTTGTTTAACTTGGCTCAGGTTCGTGGGCAAAGAAATGGGTTGAGAACTCTTCCACACACTCCTGCTATAACAACGGTTGATTGGCACCCGACTTTGCCCATCTTCTTGATTGGATCAGCTGATAACTCGGTTTGAGTAATGTCTATTCTATAAAAGGCTTCTCACTTCTACATCTCTCTTTTATTCTTGGTCAGTTGGAATGAAGTTTACTCGGTTGGTTTAACATGAGTTTCACGTTGGTGTGCATCTGAGCTTTGGGTTGTATGGATGTTGTCATATAATTGGTTGCACAGGGTGTTTATATATAGTTTACTAGCCATTCATTAATGTAGTTATTTAATGATCTATTTTGTTTAGAGTAATGCTATATACACAAATTATTTTAAAACATTTTTACACACTGTTGCTGTGGCTTTAGTAATTTTCAAATAATCATTGATAAATATAAATGTGATGTTAGTGGTAGACCCATATTAGAACTAACAAAAATTTGCCACATCAACCATTTGTAAAAATGTTGTAAAATAGTTTGTGGCTGTAGTCTTACTCTTTTGTTTATATCTACTAAAGCATCTGTGTGTATGAGAGACAAGGCCGGCTGAATGGTGGAGCAAGAGATGTGGTCGCCTAAGGCCCCAAGTAAAAAAAGACCCTCAAATTTTAACCAATAGAGCTATTTATAATCAATAAATAAAATAATAGAGAAAAATGCAACATTCACAATATTTTTCACAATACTTTTACAACTAATGCTAAGTAGCAGGTTGTTACAGTCTGTAATTGATGGCAAAAAAAAAAAAAAAAATTATAGTGATATTTTCAAATAGAAAACAAAAAGCAACTTAAAACCTAGAATTTTTTGTAAAAAAAAAAAAATTGTGAATATTGCACTTCTAAAAAAAATAAGAATAATAATAAGAGTTTAATTAGCAAATTTTTATTAGTTCTCATCTAAGTCTACCACTATCACCACAATTTTACTTACCATTATCAATCTACCTTATCAACAAATATGAAAAATTTTGTCAAATTTTTTCGGTCTATAAAAAAAAAAATTCTACGTACTTCATGTTAATTAACAGTAATTTTGCATCTAAAACAAGATAATCAATTTTCGCCTTAGGCCCCCAAATACATCAGGCCGCCATCGGTGAGAGAGAAAGACAGAGGGTGCTGTTCTTTCCCAATTTTTTGCGTAGAAGAATTTCAATATGCTGTTGCCTTAGGTTTTGTAGATGTTATGGATGCCCTAATATGTACACTTGGTTCTCTTCATTCATTGCTTAAAAACTTTTAGTTAATAGCTCTCTTCTATCTCTCTCTCATTAATGATTACAATCACTTTCACTTTGTTTGTTTGTTTAGACCTCTGTACATTTAGGTTGTTTAATCTAATTAATTAACTAAGTTGTTACTTAGGTTTATAAAAGGAAATTTATATTAGTCTATCACTATATTTAATTATCTCAAATAATATAATTCTTACTATAATTTAAATATTTATTATTATATATTTGTGAAAGAGACAAAATCTAGTATTGTTGTGTGTCTATATATTTATATATGTAAAGAAATGACTAACTACAAGTTCAAACTTATTTGATAAGAAAATGAATCAAGCTTGAATACCTAATATATATCATTAATCAAACAACAAAGGTAACAGTACAACTAGTCTAGGATGGTAACACTCAAACATTAACTAGATTCAAATTACACAATCTCTCTTCGTAAATTAATTTACTTAATTGAAAAGATGTAGCTAATAACAAAATGACGGTGCCGAGAGAAGCGATAAAACAAAGTATATTATAGACCCACACCCACACAGATATTACAAATGGTTTGTGACACTTATTTTGATGTGATCACAAGCAGCAGCAACTCCTGATATTAGCACCAAGATAGATAAAAGAAAACCATCAGTCTGTATGCACTAAATATATAGAATTAGAAGTAGAACTACTTCATGCAATGTGAAATTTACCACGCGGATTAAGCGTATCGCCTTCAGCACTAGTATGCAACCATATCTGATATGCAATTTGAAATATGAAAAATCATAAGTGATACTTCTTGGCATGTGCGTCAAAAACAAGAAATTGTGAAATAAATTGAAACAAAACATTAAAATTAAAACAGATTAATGGTTTAGGTACACCTTCCTCTAACATAAATAGTAAATATCTTCATAAATTTAATTAATAGGTTTTTTATTTTTATTTTTAATAGAATCTAGTTAACAGGACCTAATAGGTTAATATTATATGAAATGAGAGAATATCACATCACTTTACTTTCAAAATATATAATAACTAATTCTCTCTCTCTCTATATATATATATAGTAATAACTAGTTGTATATCTATGCATAGAAAAATTTGACGATTTATTTTCTAAGTCCATGTCAAGTTTGAAATTCTTCCAATAAATCGTACGATGTAATAGAAATGATTAATGCAATCCAACTAACTGGCCTAAAATTTCAAATTTGCATCCCCACCGAAAGAAAAATCTTCCGCTGTTTCAATTATATCCATGTACTTCAATAGGATCTTTTAATATTGGCCAACTGAGACCATCCAATCATGATTTATGAACATCAATCATTAAGGTAAGCTAAAAATTAATTTGTTTAGACTTTAGACTTTAATTTTTATAATTGATTCTCACAATCAGACTGCTCACTGCTGCAATGGACGAACCAACTTGACACAATTAGTCAAATCAAAAGTAATTAAAACCATCACTATTCCTCACAAAAGTGACAAAAGTCCTACCTTACTTATATCAGGTGACCATGACACTATTCTTTATAAATTTTAAAATTTTCCATCCGAGCTTACTTTTCTATTTGAGAGGTACAAATTTTGAAAATATCTTTATGAATATCAGTCCCAGAAAACTTTTCCATTGGGAAAAATCAAAATTCATTTGAGAGTGATATTTTTTTTTTGAAATTTTGTTTCACAAGTCAAAATCTTAAGTTTTTTTCAAAAACTCACTAGGAAATTTTTTAGATTTTAATTTAAGACAATTTGGATTAGTGTGTCTAGCAACACCACAATGGTGGCATATAGGAACATGCTTTAAATCATTAGGCTTCTTATAAGAATCTAGTCACTAGCTTTTGGTTTTTGCCTAGGTAAATAAAAATTTGGATTGATGCAACCAACGATATCACAACGGTTACAAATGGGTTGGACAAAGGGTTCGGCTTAGGAGCTTCTACCATAGGTCTTTTACCTATGTCTAAACCTAGCCACTTTAGCTATTATACCCCCTTTATGATTTCTCTTGAATGGAGAAACATACACCTTTTTGCCTAGGTTTGACATTACACACTATTTTCAATTATTTTCAATTTGAGACAGAGAAGTTTAAAGTTAGATGGTGTAATCACTAATTTGTGATTTAGAGTATATAATATTATTTGTTTATTTGTATATATTATTAGAATATTTGTAAATAAACTTGAGATTAGATTGTTTAAGTTTGTAAATAAGATCATAGTGTATCAAATGATATTTTTCCCCCATAAATTATTGGCAATATAATAGTCTATTTCATATTAAAAATTATATATAATTTTTTACAAAGCAAGTTGGTCAATTTAATTTTTAAAAGTAAATGATAATCTAATCAAGTAATTTGTCAACAAACTTGAATTTATATATTCTGCAAGAAAATAAACTAAGTATAAACATATAATATAACTTAATGACACTTAAATGCATCAATCCTGAGTTGCTAATACCCATCTTAACTTTGATCACTCGTTAAAAAAGACCAGATCTAAGATGATGTTGGAAACTATGTCACATGCCCATCAACCAACGTTTAAATGCCTCAAAAAGAAAGGATCCACACGGCTAATATTCATCCATGAATATTATGAAATTACAAAGGTAGCAGTACAAATAGTCCAGGATGGGAACACTTAAACATTAGCTGGATTTAAATTACACATGATCTCTTTGTAAATTAATTTTCTTAATTGAAAAGACGTAGCTCATAATAACAGTGCAAAGAGAGAGATAAAACAAAGCATATAGACCTATATATACCCACACAGATGTTTAAGTTGTGACACTTATTTTGACGTGAGCACCCAGTAGCAGCAACTTACTTCTGATATTAGTACCAAGATAAAAGAAAAGAAAAGAAAAGAAAACCATCAGTCTATATTCACTAAATAGAAGTAGAACTACATCATGCAATTTGAAATTTGTAAATCGACAGTAATATTTTTTGGCATGTGCGGCAAAATCAAGAAATTATGAGATAAAGTGGAAACAAAACTCTAAAGTTGAAACAGATAAATGATTTTTAATGAAAAATACAGAACTAATCTCATAAGCCATTTATTTATTTTTTTTTTAGAATTAACTAATCTTATAAACCACGTTAGCCGCTATGTTTGTTTCAGTGTGTATATATATATATATATATATATATAAAAGAGTAATATACGCCTTACACCTTACCTTGCTAAACAGAGAGTGGTCATCCCGGCCTCTGACACTTTCTCCGCAATCTTGCCATGTTGACTATCATTGTTACATAGAGCCAATCCTTCATTCTGTCCAACAACAAGAAATAGGCATGTCTCCGAGAACGATCAAATACCAAAGCAATACAAACACCCCAAAAACCTATAGGAGATCCGAATCCTATTCCGACATAAAACCATGTTCTGAATTCATCTTCATCGTCATCCTCTTTATTATCTTTAATACCATCTTCCGGTGGTTCGCTTTGGTTTGGTGGTTCGCTTTGGTTTGGTGTTTCTTCACCTGGACAGAGTTGTGTAAGTGGATGCCCACAAAGTGCCAGGTTTCCCGCAAAAGCAAATGCGTCGAGAGATTGGAGTTGAGCGCTTGAAGGAATCTTCCCAGACAAATTATTGTAGGACAGGTTCAGGACATTCAAAAATGTCAAGTCTGACATGCTAGATGGGATTTCGCCTGAAATCTTGTTCCATGACAAATCAAGTGATTCTAATACCCAAAACTGACCAATCATTTGAGGGATTTCTCCAATTAACTTGTTTCTTGATATATTCAGTGCAAGCAAACCCAAGAGGCTCAAGATCTCACTAGGAAGTTCCCCTTTCAATTTGTTTCCCGAAAGATCGATGATCTTTACATATCCAACAATTCCACCAAAGTACTTGATCTCCCTATTTTTCAATATAACCATCACACTATCCACATATTCCTTCCGATAGGTGATATCATTATAATATGAGTAAGGAATAAAATGTTTAATGATGCCAACAGAAGAGGGCCCTTCCTGAGTCATGGCAGTGATATTATTGATGCATTGTGGTATAGTTCCGGATATGTCATTTAAAGAGAGGTCCAAGATTTGTAAATCTTTCAACCAACACAGATGCAATGGTATTCTTCCAGCGAACTTATTCGAATGTAGGGATAGACTAAACAACCTTGGTAGGCCTTCCCCAATCCATGCTGGTACTTTTCCAGAGAATCTATTCTTTCCCAGATCCATAACTATCAGGGAACTACAATTTCCCAGGGATGAAGGTAATTTTCCAGAGAAATTATTATTATTTAGATTCAACGTTTTGAGCCCAGACAGCGAACCCAAAGAGGTTGAAACTTCTCCGAAGAAATTGTTACCAGCCAAATTCAAAACGATTAGCTTTCGCCAATGCATAAAACAATTAGGAAGTCGTCCAGATAATATATTATCGGATAGGTCTAGGAAAGCCAACAACTGAGCATTGATTTTACAAAGAGATGAAATTGATCCTGAGAACCGATTTTTAGAGAGTTTTAAGAACGTGAGATTTGTTGGAAAAAGTGGTAGTATACCCTCTAGACGATTAGCACTCAAATCAATTGCAAGGCCGTGCAATCCCTTTGCCGATACATTTGGCAATTGTCCATGTATTTGGTTGCTAGAAATATTTAAATCCATTAATGTAGAAGGCAGGTCTTCCAACCACTCTGCTGGAATGGTATCAGAAATGTTTGCATCAGAGATTTCAAGGAAGGAAAGTTTCCTTTGAGTTTGAATCCAACTTGGAAAGGTAGGCCCTAAATTACAAGATGTCAAATATATTTTGTCTAGTTGAAAAGGGGGAATCCAATCCAAGCTGAATTTCAAAGAAAGAGAATTATGGGATAAGTCTAAAGACCGTAATTTGGAGAAATTTGAGAAAAATGAATCAGAGATCACGCCTTGCAAAAAATTCGAAGAAACACTCAAGACCTCAAGCTTATATAGGTTTCCAATGCTTTTGGGCAAAGTCCCATTTAATTTGTTGTACGAAAGATTTATATCTTTCAATGATGGGAATATTGCAAAATTAGGAATCAATCCTGTAATTTGATTCAATGATAAATCCAAAACCCCTAACGAGTCTTTTGCACATCCAGACAAGTTATTCGTAAGCTCAACGAGTAGTCCATTGAGATTGTTTGAGGACAAATACAATTCACGCAACGTACATATATCCCCAAAAGATTTTGGAATGTCGACAAGTTGATTATGATGGAGATCAAGAGTTTCAAGAGGAGCAAAAGATTTCGAATAATTGAAATGGGGAAGTGATGATAGGCTCAGTGGAGGGAGATCACACAACCACAAGCTCAAGGTTTTTAAATTTGGGAGATGACTCACAACTTCCAACCAATCATTGGCAACAACGCTAAGATTTATGGAACTTAGATCAAGGTATTCTATTGTGGACATATGAGATAGCCATTTGAGATTTTCAATAATTTTCAAATCATTCCTGCCAAGATTGAGATATTGCAAGTGCGAAAGGTTTTCAAGTTGACGTGGGATTGGCCCACTGAAATTGGCCCAAGAGAGATCTAGGTGTTTTAAGTTATTGAGAGAACCAATAAACTTAGGAATATGGCTTTGATTAAAATCATTGGAACTGAGATCCAAAAATGTCAAATAAGGCAACTCAAACAGTGAAGGACTAATCATACCTCGAAAAGGTTGCATTCCATCATCTTGGGAACCACTAAGATGAAGCTCGAGTACATGACCAGTTTGGTTGCTGCAGAGAACTCCTTCCCAATTGCAGCAATTCTTATTTTCATCTTCCCTCTGCCAAGAAGAGAGCCTGCCATAGTCATCAATGAGGCCTTTTTTGAACTCAAGGAGTGCTTGTCTCTCCCCTTCTAGACACCTGATGTTGTTAGCATCTCCAACTCCAACCCCTGAAATGAATCCAAGGGCTGGTCTCAAGTGCACTAGAACTAAACGTATAAAAAATGCATGAACAAGTTTCAGGGATACTCGCCCGTGATCGTGATCATTGCTATGGCCAATGAGAATAATAATGATTAATTTCACCTTGAAAGATGGGATAAAGATGAGAGGCACTTCCCTCAAAACACACACTCAATGGTGCAAGGGAGAGGTAGTGTATGGCATCAGTATTGTCAAATTCAGGAATTTATGGGAACATTTCCAATGGTGCAATGTTCCTAGGTTTCACACACTCTTGCCAAACGCTTAACTTTAAAAATTAACAGGGGGTGACTTGACCAGTTTTTGTTAGGTGGGGGGTCATGACTTTTTGTCAAAATTATGATACAGTGAATTGTGAATTGTCTATTATTTAGATATGAATTCACTTTTTTTTTTCACCCCTCACACTTTATCACATCATAGTTATGACAAAAATGTCGTGTAACAAGTTCGTTGTATTAAAATTGTTTCCTTCTGTTTTTCATGAGAGGAAGAAAATAAAAGAGGATGCGTGGTAGATATTGGTTGGTTGAATATGAAATCTAGGCATTTGGAGTGAGACAGAGGAGTTGGAGTCAATTGCAGAATTTCCTTTTGTCTATATCACTTTTATCGTATCCAGAGGGAGCCAAAGAAAAAATTGCATTTGTTCCAAATTGAGAAAAAATTAAAAAATTATAAAAATTAAAAATTAAAAATAACGTGGAAGCGTAGAACTTTGGCTTGGCGCGTTCGTGAAGCCTTGACTGGAGTCAATAATTTAGTTTTTTTTTTTTTGAGGGTTCAATAATTTAGACCTCCAACTATCACGGTTGACGTTGTAAATTATAATTAGTAGCACTACAAGGTTACTTTCGTTTTATGCTTAACGTCATTTTATGCACAAATAATTAATATAATTTTTTATTCCATTTTTTATGTTGTATTTTATATTTTACCAATTTCAACTTATTATTAAGTATTATTTTATTTTTCTTATAAAATAACCAAAACTTGAAATGGAAAAAAAAAAAAAATATATATATATATATATATATGCTGTTTTGGTTTCCTTCTATGAATTGTATATCAAAATCAAAAACTGAAAGGATGGCTTGCTATCGTGCAAAAATCTGTTTTGATGTTATATTTTTAACATCTTTTTCTAAAACATGTTTTGTAGATTTACAATCAATCTTAATTAAAAACTTTTGATTCAAAAGATCACTTTGAAATTTTGAGATGCATAGTATTATAGATAATAAGAATGGATAAGGTATCCAATTCCCAACAAAATAGACTTAGTCAATAGGCTTAGTAAAGCAGTGGTGTTCAGCAAGTTTGATATGAAGAGTGGATTTTGGCAAATACAAATCAGAGAATCTGATAGGTATAAGACAACCTTTACTACACCCTTTGAACATTATGAGTGGAATGTAATGCCCTTTGGCTTCAAAAATGCACCTTCTGAATTCCAAAACATCATGAATGAGATTTTCAATTCATTTTCCAGCCATGCTATTGTTTACATAGATGATGTACTCATTTTTTTAGAATCCTTGGATCAACATCAGAAACACCTAAGATCATTCCTTAATACTATCAAATCTTATTTGTAGAATTGAACTCTGACATGTTTATGACTGTAAGTCCCGTTGTCTTCCTGGTATTGGTTTGGTCAGCCCGTGAGCCGAGGGTTAGGCATTTAGGGTGGTCCCTGTGTTGGAAGAAAGGGCTACGTGGTTGTGTCAGATAAGGTTTGTAATTTCAGAAGAATACCCTGTTCCATATCTAGAGGTTTGATCCAGAAGTTTGAAGATAAAGATAATCAGGCTGTAATTGTTAGTTTAAACTTTTGAATCCAGAACCATGAATAGGTTGATTAGAAGTTTCTCTTCTACCAGTTCTAGGTGTTCCCAACCATCATCCTTCCCAGAGATTCCTCAAGATGTTGGAATTATTAACTCAGAATCCCTAGAGTTATCAGATTTAGATTTAGGCATAGGAGATTGGAATATCCCAAAGGTACCCACAAACTAGATCTATAGGTCTTTATGGTCTATGAAGAAAGCCTTCATGACAGAGTACCATGTTAAAACCATAGAACAAGTTTATGGGATAAACAAGGAGTACGAGACGTGCTACTTGTTAAACCCATCCACCATAATTGCGCACAGGAAGAAAGGACATAACTTCCTACACATAGGTTTAGTCCAGGTCAGAGTTAAACCTCTTGTCAGAGAAGAATTGAACAACTCTATCCTTATGGCCCTCAGAGATACCCGTCATATAAGATTTGATGATAGCCTCTTAGGAACCATAGAAACCAGTCTTAGTAGTGGACCAGTTCATTTCAACTACTTCCCTAACTTCACAGTCCACATCCATGATGACAATGTCATCGAAGCCCTCACACTCAATATCAAGACTCATGGAACCTTCATGAAGCAGGGAACCAGCCAAATCGCCTTGATATACAGAGTTTACTATAAGTGCATGAGAACTAATCTCAATATTCAGGCACTTGATGAAAAGAAAAAGGTGAGACAACCCTCATCTAGACTACTGACCCTAGAGCCAAAATCGAGGTTCTAAGGACCCTTAAGTGGTCAGAAGTTACCTTTTCCACACATTGGACTTTAGAGAATGAGAACCATCCTCTACAGATCCAAGCTCATCCCAGAATCTAGATCTAGACTTTATCCAACAATTAGCCGATGGCACAGTTAGGTTAAGTTTTGATAGATCCAGATTCAAAACCCCTTTGGATTATGAGTGCAGGACGCCTCTAGCAGATCCAAGAGTTAGATCCCCAGTAGATCCATACCAACCAATTAGACAACCTCCCATCCTGCTTAGGGAAAAACCAGCATCCCAATGTAGCTCATCCAGATCCCATATACCTTTCCCAAGATCTAGAAGAGACCTAGGACCAGAACTCCAAGGAATCAAATCTAGCTCCCAAGTTAGTACCCCTTGCTACACAGCCATGCAAAACTTTGTTGATAATCAAGAAGATGATGACAACAGAGAGCAATCCCCTCCATCCCCATCTGGGACTGATATGGAACAGCAACCATTTTAGCAAGAACCCCAGTATCCTATAGACCACCAGCTTATGGTTATTAGGAGACCCTTCACCCCTGATATGAAAGCCTTAGGTGATGAATTTGACTCTGAGAAGAACAAACTCAAAAGAGAAGCCTATAAAGGCAACCATACCAGAGAACAAAAAGTTGAAGTATTGAATGTTTGGAAAACATTCATGAAAGAAATATCTAGCAATGTCCCTTTCTTTGAATATTTCGAAGAACACTTTGAGTGGTACAGAAAGACTTGTGTCTTGTTTTAACTATTATTAATGAGAAAATACTAACATGTTTTATAACTTTACTTTAGATGATTGATGGGGAATGATCATAAGTGGCCCATTTAATTAACTAATTTATTTTTTAATGTAACTATAGTCTAAAGTGATTATTGGCTAGTTTAGAGGGAAGGAAATAATTAAAATAATGGGTAATGGTCCCATGTTGGTCATGTCATTATTAAGATATGTGTAATGAGTATATTTAGCTAACGCATATAAACTTATAAATGAATCTACGCTTGATTTGTTTTGCATCAAGTCTAATAGCTCACGAGCTTGTTTGCAAACAAATTTTTTTGCTTGGGCTTGGCTTGTTTATTAAACGAGCCTAAAACTATGGTTCAAACTTGGCTTATTTATAAACAAACAAACATGAATGAGCTTTTTATCAAGTCGAGCCCGAGTTGTTCATGATCGGCTTGGTTCATTTATTGCCTTAGTCTGCAGCAATATTGAGCTTATTCCAATCCTGCTATGCACTGCCTTTGCCCTTTTTTCGATCGGTTATTTTAGGATCCTTGTTTCATGTACGTGGATGGGCCATCGGCATTTGTCCATTTGATGGACAATGGGTCACATAGAAATTTTTGTAAGTGAAATTGATAGAAATTTTAACATTTATTAACATATCACTTTGCAATTTTTTAATATAAAAATTAGTAATAAAATTTTCTAGCTCTTATTTGGATATCTTAATTAAGTTCCTAAATTTGGACTCAATACAAAAGAAATCCTCAATTAGATTCAGCTTTGGTCAAGAGTTTTGTAGTTCGAGTGTCACTATCTGATATTTTTAACGAAGGCATTTAACGTACAAATCCCTTCATCGATCCTTCACTATAACTGATGATTTATCAAAAAATAAAATAAATCATGCGGTTATATTGATCAAAGAGTCATATAATTAGATTTAATTAGTTACCTTTGAGGGAGTTTACATTCTCTATTGCATTTGTCAATACAACTATATGGTTTTGTTTATTAATAGAAATTCATCAGACATCATTTGGACAATTTGGGCACCAAAGATGAAAGTAGCCAATGAAAGGAAAAAGAAGGAAGAAAAAGAGGAAGTGTTGAAAATTGTGCTTTCTTATCAAGTTTCTAGGAAGTTCAGGGTGAGGGCTTTGTGTTTTCTTATCAAGTTTCTAGGAAGTTTAGGGTGAGAGCTTAGGTTGCTTTCAGGTTCATAGTCTTCAGACATCATTTGGACAATTTGGGCACCAAAGATGAAAGTAGTCAATGAAAGGAAAAAGAAGGAAGAAAAAGAGGAAGTGTTGAAAATTGTGTTTTCTTATCAAGTTTCTAGGAAGTTTAGGGTGAGAGCTTTGGTGTTTTTCTGGTCAAATTAGAACTAGCAATCCTCCTTCCTTCCTTCCTTCCTTTCTTTCTTTCTTATTTTATTTTATTTTATTTATTTAAATTAATGTATTAAATTAATAATGGATATTAATACTAACTGAGAGCTCTTAAATGAGAAATTATTCATTCCTCCTCAATGACCAAATCACCAATACTTAATGCTCCTCCCACCAGTTAAAAAACAAAAAATAAAAAAGTAATTTATTATGGAATTTAATACAAGTAATTTATTGAAGAAAATTCCAAGTCCTGCCAAGTAAATACAATCTCTTTCCTTCTCAAAAAAAATAAAAAATAAAAAATACAATCTCTTTCTGTTGGAATATTTGAGAGATCAATACTTCTCATTTTCCAAAATTCATTCCGTAAATTTTTTTTATAAGCCATGGCAATCATAAGATTTAATTAAATTGATTAATAAAATAAATATTATTTAAGTAATATTTAAATGGACATAATTTGGCTACAAACTTAACATGCCTACATATTTTAAAAATTTTACCGGTGGATTATATATTATTTATGTTCTTAACATGTAATTTAAATTTCATGTCAATCAGATATAATTTATATTCAATCTATAAACTTTTTTGTGTACATTATTTTAGACTATAAAAATTTTTAATATAAACATTTAATTGATGACAAAAATATGGATTTTTGATTTCTGAAAAATTTGTAAGTATGAAAGATATTAAAAAAATGTAATCTAATAATGGATTTGACAAAATTTTCATACAATAAAAAAAAAATTAAGTGCACTAACTTTGTAACCAAACTTTCTCTTATTTAAATAAACAAATAAATAACTCGTTTAAAGTTTTCCAAGTTAGTTGAATTTTTATTAGCTTTAATAATCGTGGAGACTCCAATTGATTATTAGTTGATTACTTAATTACAATTACCCACTCATTATTTTCATTATTATTTAATGTAAGACTTCATTCACATGTATACTCAATCAAAGATGGAAGTTACCTAATTCTACGATAATCATAAGGACAACCTTTGTAAGGTTACTTAAAAAATTAAACATGAATAGTATTGAAAACTGAAAATACTGTAGCAAAATAATTTTTAAATGTGTGAATAGTACTGCAAGACTAATTTTTAATAAAAAATTATTAAAAAAAGTACATGTACAGTGTATACTGTGCACTTTCTCCCCCAGGACGAGTGCAGCAGCAGCAGAAAAAAAAAAGAAAAAAAAAAAAAAAAAAGGTGAAAACATAAACGTAGTGAATTTCATCCGTATCCAAACGGATACAGAGCAGTACCAAACAGAACCTAGAAAAGAATATAAAATATTAAGCCCCCCTGGAGAACGGGATATGATAGCAATCTATGGTCTAAAGTTCAGAGTCGCACTCCAAAATATCAGATCCACTGTATCAATCCTATCGTCTCTTTGGCGTATCTAAGCTATGTAATGGGTTTTGATGCGCAGGGTCTCTGTTATTTAATAAAAAAAATAGTGAGACTCTAATTTACGAACGCATAGTGGACTCCTTGCCAACATGAATTGAATAAAATGCCACTCAAAATCTGGTTGACGATCTGGTTCAGTCTCGGATTATCCAGGCCGGCTCATCTGGTTGACAATTTAGACAATTGCCTAAGGTCCTACAAATGTAAAAAGGCCCATAATGTTGATCTTATAGTATAAGGGTCTACCTATGTTAACCATCCATCTATTATTTGAAACGTGAAAAATCTGAAATCACTTAAAACATTCTGAAGGGAAAGGATGAGAAGAGAACCATATAATAGTATTGCAAAGGAAGCGTTGGACTTTCTGAGGAGATTTAAGAGGAAAACAAAGAAGCCAAATCAAGGTAATTACCAGACTAACGTCAAATTGGAGCCGTCACCACCGTCAGATTTGGGAAATTTGGAGGGGGAAATCTAATTCATATGTTTATACATTTATTTAATCATAAGCGCTAAAATAGAATATTGCTATATTTAATATATATTTTATAATAATAGATTGGCGGTTAAGATTAAATATGCAAGGTGCATAAAAATCTCTAGTTTAATGATTTTTATTTTTATTTTTTGATAATTTAATAGTTACAATGAGAAAAAGAAAGATATGATGTGAAAACCCTAAATGTTTTCATTGGCTACAAAGCTCTTGACCTTTTAATGATTATTTATGGATTGATTTTCAACTTTTCCCTTAATACTAAATATAAAGTTTAATAAAGGAATGAAATACTTGTAACTTCGTATGTGTTCTAATAAGTATTACTGTTTACTTAAAAAAAAATATAGAGGTGTTTATCCCACATTAGTTGTGTGTGTCTAGTATACGCTGTTTATAACTTCAGTTTACAATTACAAATGTTAGACTCTTTTGTAATTTTACTCTGATTATGTAATGTATTATAAACTCAGTTTAAAACATTAATATTACTATTTTTGTGTGTGTTCTAATAAGTATTACTGTTTACTAAAAAAAAAAATATAGGAATGTTTATCCCACATTGATTGTGTGTATCTAGTGTCTACTGTTTATAATCCCAGTTTACAACTATAAATGTTAAGCCCTTTTTGTAGTTGTACTCTAGTTATGTAATATATTATAAATCTAGTTTAAAACACTAATATTATTATTTTTGTGTGTGTTCTAATAAATATTACTGTTTACTCAAAAAAGGAAAAAAGAAGAAGGGTCTCTATTACCCTCTTCTCCTTTTTAATTAAAAAAAAAATCAAATAAAAGGTCAAGAGCCTTCTAATTCAAGGGGCACCTCCTAGTATTTCTAATATAGACATCTAAATTAAATCTCTATAATTAGTTTTAATAAAAAAAAATGAAAAATCTAATTTAAGTATCACGTTAATGATTCCCACATATACATGATTTGCAAGAATTGATATTTTCTTCCTAAAGTGAGTTAAATTTTCTCATGTTCCAAAGGAATTAAAATGTTTTTGAGAATGAGAATACTCATAAATTTTGTAAAACAAAAACCAATTTTTCATGAGTTCACAAAAATTAGAAAGTTCCATGTCAAATTATAACAATTGAACACACCATTGTTTATTTGTTTTCATTATTAAAGAATTATCGAATGGAATGTTTGGTTTCCTGCAATATGATACAAAAATTATTAGGTACTCTTGGAACACGGTGACATAGCGCTCTTCTTTCTTATATTCATGGTGAATCTCACTATAAATTTAATTAGTAAGTTCTATCATAACTGTAAAAGAATGAAGCACAACATCACCGTGATCCAAGAACACCTAATAATTTGTGGGTGACCTACATTTTCAGTAAAGTACCATGGTTTGCTATAAAAGAATTGGTTCAACTTCAATCAATCTAGCATTAGAATGACACTAGAATAGACCTATTGCTTCTTTTATTTTTTCCATGAAACCACTTCTTCCAACTTTCTTAAATGTACCGAAAGCCTTAAGACCATCCCACCCCCACCACCGCGAATAAAGTAACTTTTAACTGCCAAATTGTCGGCCCTGACCCAAAAAAAAGAAGAAAGAAAGAAAATGAATATTGATTTTTTTAAAGGCCTGATTAAAAGGTGTCCTCATAACATTCATTAATGAACCATTATAAGTAAAATTTTATACTATTTTATGACAAATATAAAAAGTTATAAAAAAAAATTGGTTGTTTCTTTCTTTTCTTATAAAAAGTTTTTAAAAATATTTCCTAAATCAATGCATCTGTAAATTTTTTCCTTCAAAAAAAATAAAGTTGAATTTTTGATATTACTGACTTTGCTCTTTTTTTCTAATTAAATCAAAATAAAAAACAAAACAAGTCAGTCAATAGAAAATAGATGCAAGACAAAGTGCACTATATGGTATATACTATTTTAAAAGAAGTGCATATATATGATAATATAGACAGAGCGTGTACCATGATTCTATTAATCTATATGATAATATAGATGCAAGACAAAGTGCACTATATGGTATATACTCCCCTCCCCCTGCTTATGCTGCTCTGTACCATGATTCTATTAATATCTAATGAGTAATACAATTTGGTTGTGGTTTCAAAAAAAAAAAAAAAAAAGACAGCGTGTAAATTCCAAAGTTGACTTGGACTTTGACGTTGGTAAGAAACAATGGGAAAAACAGAGCAATAATTAATATAAACACGTATTCATTAGCAAGGTTTTTGACACGTTTTAGACTCTTAGGGTCCATTTGGATAGAGCTTATTGTTGCTGAACTGAAATCTAAAACTAAAAACACTGTAGCAAAATAATTTTTTAATATGTGAATAGTATTGCGAGACCTATTTTTAATAAAAAAAATGCTAAAAAAGTACGTGAATAGTGCGTGCACAGTGTGCGCACAGTGCGCGCACAGTGTGCGCACAGTGCGCGCCCAGTGTGCGTACAGTGCGCGCACAGTACGCGCACTGCCCTTGTCCCCCAGCAGAACGAAAGAAAAAAAAAAACGTGGACGTGGCCAGCAATAAGCTGGATCCAAACGCCACCTTATTTAAACCCTCATAGACTTCACCCGAAGTTTATCAAAGACTAGATGGCAGACAATGGATATAATGAAACTATCTTTTGTAAAAAGGATGGACAATTCAGGCTTTTTGAATCATTTCATTTAGAAATCTAACCCCAAAAAAATAATGAATCATTTGGAAAAATAGTGCATATCAAATTTTTAGAAAAATGATTTATTTTTGTAAAAAGTGGAAACTTTTGTTGTAGGAAAAGACCTCCGGTATGGACTTAGCTATTGTAGCCATAAATACCAGGAAAATTGAATTGATCTCTCCTGAATTTTTTTGTTATTACACTCACAACCCCTTCAATTCGAAATAAGAAACTTACATTCTCTAAAATACAAAGTATTTACATTGACATCTCTAAAGTACAAATTATTTATATACTTTTTTTGTAGGAAAATTACACTTTACCCCCTAAACTATACCCCATTTTATACATTCCCCCATAAATTATGAGAATGCACATTTTACCCCCCCTCCCTAAATTATACCCCATTTTATATATTCCCATAAATTATGAGAATGCACACTTTACCCCCCTACACTACAACAAATCAGACTTTTTTCAAGGGTCAAAACCCCTAAAAAAAGTATTAAAAAACCTTGAAAGAAATTATTTTAAGAGTCTAATTGACCCTTGATAACCTTTGAAACATACACCGTGGAAAAAGAAATTTTAAGGACCTTCGTGCCCCTCAAAACAAGTGCTCTAATCTTATTTTGAGGGTCAAGAGACCCTTACATAACCTTTTACCAAGGTTTAAAAGATTTATATTTACAACCCTTGATAAATAAGGTTATTTAAGGGGTCTCTTGACCCTCAAAATAAGATTTTATTTTATTTAAAAAAAAAAAAAACCACAATCATGCACAATATATATATATATATATATATTCATGTTGAAACTACCATATTGAAGAAGCATATTAATGCAAACAGATATCAAAAGAAAAATGTCACCTAATTGCAACAATTAGAAACCAAAGCTGGGTCTTTCCCATAAAGCACCAAATCTTGTATGATCAAACAATCATTAGGGGAGAGAAGCATCTATAAAATCCCCTAGGAAAATTTCAATTTACCATGGCTTTAACAAATTTTCAGGACAGTAAATTTTGCATATCATCCTTAATATCAACTAAAATTTGTACAAAACCTATATGTCTAGTAGCAAACAAATTTATTGTTTTCTTCCCCTTCCCTTCTTGGTTGGCTGTGCATCTATTTGTTCCTTCCCAGTAACTTCTGCTACATTCGCTGCACAATGAAGTCAAACTAGCTACAAGAAGGGGAGCCACCTTATCACACTGCCACTAACAAGAAAAAAATTTGTCAGGACCTCAAGCTAACAAGCATGAGCAATAACCCAACAAAAGCTTTTATAGGATCAACTATCCCACTTCTCTAGAGTTAAACACGAATTACAAAAATGGCATTATTAAATAAATCTTGGACAGAAAAATTTGCAAAGTAGCATGAAATTATAATCTTTCATACCTACATCAGCTAGAGCTCATTGGCTAACATCCATCCATCATGCAACCACTTATAAAACAAAATTCTAAAACCACATAACCTAAGACATAATAGATTAAACCAAGGTCTTTATTTCTTCTCATTTGGTGTCACACTGCAGGGTCATGTCTAAAATTCCTGGGTAGAAATGAAAGCATGATCTTTTATATGCACAACATACGTGAAGTGGTCAACTAACTAACAAGCATGCCTTGGTCCCAAGTTTTTTGGGGTTGGCTAGAATCCAAAATCCCATTGGTTTTACAAACTATTTGGAACAACACAATCCTCCAAAAGCATCTTAGAATATGAGAATTGTAGTTCTTTTAACAACACAAACCTCCAAAATCCAAAGCTCAAAATTTCAACAAATACATTCATCAAACAGAACACTTTATTACTCAACTAAAGCTTCTAGATTCACTAGGACCCATATAACTTTGAGTTAATCTTCATACCTTAGTGATCACTACTAGATTGGGCTGATTGCGAGGTGATATAACTGAACATTCGCATCATCATATTGTCATAATGTGCTTTTTGTTCAGCCATTTGACTAGCTTGTTGTTGTTCATATTCTTGGAGTCGCTTCTCAAGATCATACATTCTAGATGAGGAGGAACCCCATAACTTGGTAGGAGTGACTCCAGCCCCATAGCCACGAACTTGTCCATGACGCTCAAGTCCAAACACCTCCACAAACATTTGATCTTGAGATATTTGCAATGCCCCCTCATTCACTTGAGTAGTAAGATTCCTCAATGCCACCTAAAAAGAAAAGTAACTTGCAACAAAACCACATAAAAATATATTATCTATATTAATATAATTAGAAAATTTCATACCAATGCATCTTGTGTTGATTCATTTACTGCTTGCCCATTAACTTGCACATGGATGATGTCAAATAATTCAATTTGACAAAACAAATAGAAAATATATGTTAATATCTTACTGAAGAAACAAATACTCTGTTGTTCTTACTATGCTTCTACTCAGAAATAGAATAACTAGTTAAAGCAGAACAAATTCACACAAGATGCAAAAAATACTACTCAATAGTCAGAATGCTTAGATTTGAAACTAAAATGCTTTCCTTTACAGTACTTAGCCATTAAATCCTTATGCAGCAAACAATTTGGATTACAAATAACTCCTTTATAACAGAACTATTTTGCTGTCTTGAAGGATAGAACTTTTTGGCAGTTGATGTAAGATGAAAATCAGATGAGTTAAATCATATGACATGCAAGTCTGTCAACATATATACACATGCACTCACACTTCAGTTTTTGGGGGCAGGGGTCAAACTCACAATGAAACAAAGCATATAAGTATTATCTCAGGCAGTAAATCAGTAATAAATTTAAGTCCAATAGTGAATACACCTAACATGATGAACTACAAAAGGCCATGCCTCAATCTTAGACATGCCAGAGGTCCAGAAAATATAAATCAAATCAGACAGGAAGTCCAGTGATGATTTTGATCTAACAGATCCCATGGACTTAAAAAATTATTTTGTTCTTGACAGAAATATTACATCATGAAAAAAAAAAAAAAAAGAACTCCACTGGTAAGTGTCAAGATTTCCTTTCAGTGTGCTTGAATTCACACTGCATACAATTTTTTTTTTCTTTTGATAAGTTTGTTTATCGAATTGTAGTTAACACTACATACAAATTATAGTTCTCTCAAATCTGAAAATAACTTAGTCAAACAAACCCCAACAAGTCCTGGTGCTTTAACAGATAATTTTCAAAAGTGATCTGTCATGCCACAAATAATTGAAAATTGAATTAATAGTAAAAATAAAATTCCTGTCAATGTCATTATTCTTGGATACTACCATAGTAGAAAATTATTCAATGATTTGGGAGAATCATTTTTAAAAAAGTACTGTAATCATAATAATTACAGTACAGTACTTAATAGTAAAAATAAATCATCGCAGATTCCAGCTACTGCAAATGTCTGTAATCACAGCAAAATATATTAAAAAAATTACAAAATGGTAAAGAAGATAGACATCAGAACCCAATCAGCAAGTAATAAGCATGTAATATCAATATGTTATCCTTAAGTAGTAATCGATAAGCAATCAATTTAAATTTGCAAAGTACTAGTTCCTTATATAAACATGCCATCCGTGTACTAAGAGAAACTACAGCCTTAGAAATATATAAAGAAAAAAAACAAAAATAAAATAAAAAAATAAACCTACACTTCCTTGACTCTACGCAATGATTCGTAGAAATAACCTCCACTAACCTCCACTACATTATAAAAATACTCTTTCTTGTCAAAACTACAAATTTGAATAATACTGGATAATTCACTTGCAGCAGAAATAACTATATTTTGCATTCAGTTACATGATTATATAAGAATATAAGACTAAACCAAGAAAAATGCTTCTTCTAGGTATTATTACATCCTCACCTAAGCCTAAAGTACATCCCTCCACACACTAAATTCTAAATATATACAACACAAGCCAAATCAACTGGGGCTGGCTTCAGCTACACTAATTATCTCATTAGAGACAGATTCGAAATAATCATTCCCAGTACCAATTAGATAAAGCATAACAGCTGCTGAACAAAACAGAGTCAAATATAAAATAATTCAATTCAACTAAACCAAACAAGTTACACAAATACCCACACAAAAATTCAAAATTTTCTCAACTATTTTAAGTTCCATCTCAGCAGACAAGCAGAGCAGAGCTAAATACAGAGCAGCATACGCATTTACCTAATGGAAAAATGGCAAACAGAGAGCTTAGTCAGGCACTTGAGGCCGGCAATCTCGCCAAGTATTTGTGTTGGACAAAGCTAACATTCCCATAATCCCATGGCAACACCCAATCACAAACCCAGCAAACCTATAACCAAAAGCTCCAAAACCCAGTCTACGTCAAATAACCAGCTCTGCCATACCCAAACAACCTCACCCTCAGACAACCACACACACCACACATTAAACATAAAAACTGCACACACATACAGTGCAAATGACCATTAAATTTCTCGATCTTAAATCTCTAAGATCTAGCAAAAAATTAAATGAGAAATAATTTCCATTTGTTTGAACCAAATTTTACATGGAGTACTCGAAACAGAGTATGAAGTAACAAAAAATAATTCTATGGATTTTCTAAAAGAAAATTGAATCTGATCACATAAACAAGGAAAATATGCTCAGATGTAAATTTCTGCTAAAGAAATTCAAATGCGATTGTCCGTAATTGAAGTTGAAAGACAAAAAAATTGGAATTCTGATGATGATTACCAGAAGAAGCGAGTCCTGCTCAGTGATTTCAGCTTCCTTCACTTTCTGTGCTACAACCTGAGGAAAACGATTACATTACAGTGAGATTCTAAAGCGAATGATCAATTAGAAATCGAAATAGGGAAATCGATGATGAGCTCAGTTTTCTGAGAAATGTGAAACGAAAATCATGGGGAAATCGATGAAAAAGTGTGGGTAAACCAAAAAAACAAAAAAAATCAAAGACAACGCCCTAGGGTTTGTGATTCGTACTTAATCGGAGCTGAGAAACACAACGCCCTAGGGTTTGTGATTAGAGATGAAGAGTCACAAAACCGAGAAATTAGGGTTTGTGATTACGTACCAAATTGATGATCATCGAGCTCTATGAGATCTCCATGATCGTCGAGTCTATGAGCTCTGAGAAATTTCAGGCTATCTCAGTTTCTACTATGAGAGTGATAAGAGCTCTACGAGTGAAGATAGGTTGGTTATGTTTTGGGCTATATTTTTAAACTTTGTTGTGGGCTTTTTTCAAGGGATGCAAATTTTGTTGTGGGCTTTTTTCAAGGGCTGAAAAGTTTGTAATTTTTTACCAAGGGTTTTGGGCTGAACATACTGGCGCATTTTTTTTTTTTTCACATTTATTTCATGGATGTTCTAACTTATTTTGAGGGACCAAATAACATTTGAAATAAAGTTAAGTGATATAGCCTTCTGCATTTCTATTTATAAGTTGTATTGACAGATTTTAGTAAACCCTTGATAAAAGATGGTCGAAATAACTAAAGTTTGTTGTAATGCTAAACTATGAAAGTGAACACTTACCCCCTAAACTATTTCTCATGTGGGCGTATAGAACATTGGCTTGGTGCGAGACAACCTAAAAGGAGTCATTAATAACCTTTTTTAAAATTTAATTGTGATATCTTAGGTTACTCAATTAGTTTCAACCATGTAGTTATATGGATCAATGCATTACATGGTTTAATTCAATTATTCTTGTAGGAAGATAAAATCTTCTTTGTTCCATTTGTTAATACAATCACATGGTGGAAACCATACCTAAGTTTTGCTCAACATTTGATTATACTAGTTGCTAACTCGTGCGATGCATGGAAGAGTTGAAATTTTTTTTTAAATTTTCACTTTGCTTAAAGTTATGATCACTTGAAAATAAAAGTTACAATTTAAAAGGGGAAAAAAATTCTAATACCAATGATAAGTCCAACACCAATAATAGTTTGGTATTTCTTCGCTATAAGTAATAATTTGTTTTACCTAAAATTTATGCTAAAGATGACATTAATATATAATTATTCCCAATACCCAGAAATCATACTCAATAAAAATAGTTTTTTTTTTTTTAAAAAAATTAAAGAAATTGTTAACAAACCTGGAGTAGCACAATTATAAGTTATTAAAATGTAAAGGGACTAATGTAAATAATCTAATATAAAAGGATTAAAGAAATTTTTAACAAAACCTTGAATAGTAGTTACTAAAATGTAAAGGGAATAATGTAAACTAGCCTCTGAGCACACGCTCTGCGTGCTCAGAGACTCTTCAATTTTTTGGGTAAAGATTAATAATTTGCATTTATTATAATTTAGGATTTCTACATTTTTCAATCACAAAAAAAAAAAAAAAAAAAAAAAAAACCTTAGGGTGTGATGAAGAAATTATTTCCCCCACAAATGTATAAATCAATACTACCAAGAATTTTGGAAGATACCTATTTGCTCAACGAATGGTTTGAGTCTTGATTGCATTTGCCAATCTCAATTCTAGACCCCGTAAAATGTGTCCCTTACATCAAATCCATTGAAGTCATCAATTAGTTGCTAAAGTTTGGCTTAATTTTAAAAAATAACCATTGAAAAGCAAAAATTGAACAAATTGTCAAAAAAATTTGACAGAGAAAAATAAATATGAGATTGATGAGAATGAAACTTGGCCTTCACAAATATAAGACAAATATAAAACCGACTAACAAACGTGGACGTTAGTGATAATAAGGAGATTGTGAGTGAGAAAGTGAAAAACAACAATAAAAGCATGAGAAATTACATAGTAGTAACTGCTTTTTAGTGGGGATGTTGGGATGATAAGGATGGATAGAAGTTATAATACCGGTTTTATAGTAGGAGTCTTTTTTTTATTTTAATAAAGAAGAAGAGATTTGAGAAAATAAAAATGTGAGATTAGAGTAATGAAATTAAAAAAAAAATTGAAAAAAAGGGGGACAAAAGAAACAAATACATTCTTGATGAAGTAAAAAAAAAAAAAAATACGTGGGGTGAGTTTTGTAGATTGGAGGAGTTTTAAAACTAATAAAAAAATAATCCTAATTAGTTTGTAGGGAGTTAGTAAGTAGAAGTAGGAATTTAAATTATCGTAAAAGTAGAAGTTTATTAAAAGCAGGTCAATATAGAGTAGGAATTTATTATTATTGTTAATCTACTATTTTAACCCAATTTTTAAGTTTTAGATTGGGGTATTTTTGACAGTAAAAAAAGTAATAACTAACTTTCTTTTACCAATTTACTATTTTAACCTAATTTTTAAGTTGTTGGTTAATTAATTTAGGGTATTTTTGATAGGGAAAAAAACAATAATTAACTTTCTGAATCTTCTTAATATATACCGATAATCTAATATCACTCAACCTATTTTATAATTTTAAAAAATCAATCAATGAGTGCTGCTAAAGAGAAAGTGACATGAGGGTTGGAAATTACTTTTTTTTTTTTTTAATAAAAGTGGGAAATTACTTGGGTAAAAAGATGTTTTTAAATTCCTAAATTGCATAAGTCCAATCCATATTTCCCTTTTTTTTCTTGCTCCACCATTTTTTTTTAATTCTCTCCTCTTTATATCTTTGTTATTTTTTTTTACTCTTATCTTGAATTGTTCTCATCCACACATTTAAATTATTTTTACTTTCCCAATACCTTGACTTTTCTTTCCCAATGGCTACACGGCTATTTGTACATATGTTCTATTCTTCATTCTCATCCTCACAAATAAGTCTTAGTCACAATCAAGTCCTTCTCTCTGTGTGAAGCCTTTAGCCACCAAACAAGCTTTAAATCTATCAACAGTGCCATCAGATTCAGCTTAATCCTATAGACCCATTTGCAACCTATAAGACTTTTACCAGGTGGCAAGGGGGTGAGTTTCCAAGTGTGAGTCTTCTCAAGAGCTACAATCTTTGTGTCTATAGCTGCTCTCCAAGCAGGATCTTGGACAACTTGGGAAAAGCTAGTAGGCTTTTGATGACAAACACTGATGGTCATCAGATAGGACTGATAGGAGGGTTCTAAATGAGAATATGTTAGAAAATCTGCAAGATCGTAAGGAGAATCTGGAGAATGAGCAGCAGCAACAGTGTTACAAGCATAGTCTTGCAAATAACTAGGTGTTTTGTGAACCCTGGTTGACCTTCTAGCTGGTGGAAAAGCTTTCTCAGGTTAGTTAGAACTAGGAGCAAGACAAGGTACTAAATCAGATTGAGCTAGATCAAGAGCTGCAGAATCAATGTTGGAGGAAAGAGATGAAGGAAGTGTTGAAACAAAAGAGTCTGGAACTGGAAACGTTGAGTCACAAAGACTAGGAGAAGAGTTTGGAATTTTTGTAATACTAATAGGAGTAACAAAAGTATCTGTACAAGGTTGATTAGAAGAGTGAGCTTCAACTTCAGTGACAACATTAAAAGGATCAGAAAAATCACATGTGTTTGATGCAAAAGGAAAAATGTTTTCATAAAAAATTACATCTCTGGAAATAAAAACTGAATTAGTAGACAAATCAAGAAGTTTATAGCCTTTAATGCCAAAAGGATAACCTAAAAAGGACACATTTTCTTGCCCTTGGATCAAACTTGGATATGTTATAAGAAAGAGTTGACGCATAACACAAGCAGCCAAAAATCCTCAAATGAGAATAAGTAGGGGCAGAACCAAAGAGTACTTCAAAGGTGTCTTGTATGATAAAATGGATGATGGCACCCTATCGATTAAGTACATAGCAATAAGTACACAATGACCCCACAGATGCAAAGGCAAGTTTGTTTGAAATTTTAGAGTCCTTGCCACATTTAAGATGTGTTGATGTTTTCTTTCAACAATGGCATTTTGTTGAGGAGTCTCAACACAACTAAGTTGATGTAAAATGCCCAGTTTGAGAAAAAAAAATCTTTCATTATGAATTCAGTCCCATAATCAGTTCTAATAGTTTTTACTTTCTTTGAAAATTGAGTCTTTACCATTGTGCAAAATTGTTCCAAGGTAGCTTGAGTCTGTGACTTATGCTTAAGTAAGTACACCCAAGTGCACTTGAGCAATCATATGGTTAAGAAAAACTTACAACCATTCATAGTTGAAACAGAAAATGGGCCCCATAAATCACAATGAATCAAATCAAAATAAGTATTAGAAATATTAGTACTTTTATTGAATGATATCCTCTTTTGTTTAGCTAAAGGGTATACATCACAGTGAAATGTTTCAAAAGAATTGAAAAGAGGTACATGATTTTTATTCAACAAATCCAACTTGTCATTTGACAAGTGGGCTAACCTAGAATGCCATACATATGGCCGAGTCTTATTAGCTAAAACAGCAGCAGAAACACAAGATGAGGTTGAACAGCTCTCTTCAAGCAGGTATAGAACATGACACTCCTTACCCAGACCAATTGTGCTCCAAGGAGAAAGGGCTTGGATAAAGCAGAGATTTCCAAGGAAAATAAGACAGCAAAATATAGATTTTGTCAATTGGTTGATTGAAATCAGAATGAAGGAACACAAAGTACATTATGTAAAACAATGTTTTCTAAAATTTGAACAGTCCCTATATGTGTAACTTGAGCAACTTCACCATTTGGGAGATTGACATGAGTATTCAATGTAGAAGTAATGGATGTATAATAGAAAATAGAATGAATCATATGGTATGTTGCCCCTGTATCTAAAACCCAATCAGATTTGTGTGATTCCTCTTGAAGAACTAAGGAATAAACTTTGCGCATAGAAGGAAATGAATCCATAATGAGAATCTGACTTCTAAGAGTCTCAAAACTCTTGTTCAAACCCATTAGAAACCTCATGACATAGGCTTTGTTGTGTGAAGCATTCAACACCCTTATAGCACCACAAGAACACTCTGGAATTGGATCATAGCGAAGCAGTTGATCCCAAAGCCTCTTGAATTTAGTGTAGTACTCTGTCACTAACATCTGTTGTTGAGAAATGTGAGAAATTTCTTGTTGCAAGTTGTAAATTTTGGGACCATTCCCTTGTTCAAACACATTTTGCAATTCAATCCATATTTCCCTTGCTGTTTCATAGTACATGATGCCACTGGATACATCAACATGCATTGAATTGATCATCCAAAAAAGCACCATCGTGTTACAGCTCTCCCAATCTTCATACAAAGGCGAATCCAAATCTGGTTTTGAAATCATTCCATTAACAAAACCAATTTTCTTCTTCACAGTGAGAGCAAGAACCATTGCTCTGGACCAAGATTGGTAATTCTTCATTCCAAGCAATAATTGAGTAACCAAGATATTGCCTGGATTTTCACTCGAATTGAGGAAATAAGGATTGGGAGGATTAGGAGTAGTGGAATCATTGCTAATTGATGGTGAAGGTTGGACTGGTGTTGGATCAAATGGATTGGTTGAATCAAAGGACGCCATGGAAGGAGCTTCAAAGCTCTGATACTATATAAAATTCTAGAAGACTCTCTCTAAATAGAATTGTAATTCTTATTGATAAAGGCAAAATCAATACAGAGAGTACAAAAGAATAATTCTATACAATAGCCACTACTTCTATATAAGTCCGGTTAAGCTATCTATTTATGGTAAAATTTTCTCGAAAACTGAAAAAACTGTCATTACTTTTTCAATTCCCAAGAAACTTTTTTCCAAAAATGAATAATTATTGTGTGCCCTTAGAGCACACATTAGTAAAATCCCTTCTATATATACACACGAAAGAAGCAAGCTCTACTCTGTAACTAACTCCCTAAAAATGTGGAAGAAAACTGTCATCCAACTAATCCCAAGCTAACATTACACGTGTGCTAACTACAATAACTAACTTCCAAGTGGCATGTGTAGCTCCATTCATTGCTCCAAGTCAATGTATAAAGTCTTGATAAAATGGTACTGCTTCTATTGTTTCTAGCACCTCTGCACTTGCTAATACTGACTTTCCAATCTTCACTTGATTGTCATGCTTCTTTGTTCTGGCTGCAATAGTAAAGTCTTGACCTCTATTCCTTTAGGTATATCACCTTGTTGCACCTTATTTGACTGTGCTCTGTGCTTCTCAGTTTTAACAAAAAGAAAAGAAAACCATCGGTCTATATTCACTAAATAAAAGTAGAACTACTTCACGCAATTTGAAATATGAAAATCAACAGTAGTCTTTGTTTGGCATGTGCGGCAAAATCAAGAAAGTATGAGATATAGTGGAAAAAAAACACTAACATTGAAACAGAAAAATGATTTTTAATGAAAAATACAGAACTAATCTCATAAGCCAATTTTTTTTTTTAGAATTAACTAATCTTATAAACCATGTTAGCCGCTATGTTTATTTATATGAACAGGACAAATTGTTGTCCAGAGGATATATAAAACAGTAATATACGTCATACACCTTACCTTGCTGAACAGAAAGTGGTCATCCCTGCGTCTGAAACTTTCTCCGCAATCTTGCCATGTTGACTGTCATTGTTACATAGAGCCAATCCTTCATTTTGTCCAATAACAAGAAATAGGCATGTCTCCAAGAACGCTCAAATACCAAAGAACCACAAACACTCCAAAAACCTATAGGAGATCCGTATCCTATTCCGATATAAAACCATGTTCTGAATTCATCTTCATCCTCTTCATTATCTTTAATACCATCATCCGTTGGGTTGCTCTGGTTTAGTGTTTCTTCAGGGTTGCTTTGGTTTAGTGTTTCTTCACCTGGACAGAGTTGTGTAAGTGGATGCCCACAAAGTGCCGGGTTTCCCGCAAAAGCAAATGTGTCGAAAGTTTCGAATTGATTGCCTGAAGGAATCTTCCCAGACAAATTATTGTAGGACAGGTTCAGGACCTCCAAAAATTGGTTCCTTGACAAATCAAGTGATTCTAGCTGCTTCAACTGACCAATCATTTGAGGGATTTCTCCAATTAAGTTGTTTCTTGATATATTCAGCGCTTTCAAACCCAAGAGGCTCGAGACCTCACTAGGAAGTTTTCCTATCAATTTATTTCCGGAAAGATCGATGATCTTTACATATCCAACAAAGAGCTTGAACTCCCAACCTTTGAGTGTAACCATCACACTATCCACATATTCTTTCCGATAGGTGATATCATTATAATATGAGTAAGGAATAAAATGTTTAACGATGCCACCAGAAGAGGGCCCTTCCTGAGTCATGGCAGTGAAATTATTGATGCATTGTGGTATAGTTCCGGATATGTCATTTAAAGAGAGGTCCAAGATTTGTAAATCTTTCAACCAACACAGATGCAATGGTATTCTTCCAGCGAACTTATTGGAATGTAGGGATAGACTAAACAACCTTGGTAGGCCTTCCCCAATCCATGCTGGTACTTTTCCAGAGAATCTATTCTTTCCCAGGTCCATAACTATCAGGGAACTACAATTTCCCAGGGATGAAGGTAATTTTCCAGAGAAATTATTATTATTTAGATTCAACGTTTTGAGCCCAGACAACGAACCCAAAGAGGTTGGAACTTCTCCGAAGAAATTGTTACCAGCCAAATTCAAAACGATTAGCTTTCGCCAATGCATAAAACAATTAGGAAGTCGTCCAGATAATATATTATCGGATAGGTCTAGGAAAGCCAACAACTGAGCATTGATTTTACAAAGAGATGAAATTGATCCTGAGAACCGATTTTTAGAGAGTTTTAAGAACGTGAGATTTGTTGGAAAGAGTGGTAGTGTACCCTCCAGACGATTAGCACTCAAATCAATTGCAAGGCCGTGCAATCCCTTTGCCGACACATTTGGCAATTGTCCATGTATTTCGTTGCTAGAAATATTTAAATCCATTAATGTAGAAGGCAGGTCTTCCAACCACTCTGCTGGAATGGTATCAGAAATGTTTGCATCAGAGATTTCAAGGAAGGAAACTTTCCTTTGAGTTTGAATCCAATTTGGAAAGGTAGGCCCTAAATTACAAGATGTCAAATATATTTTGTCTAGTTGAAAAGGGGGAATCCAATCCAAGCTGAATTTCAAAGAAAGAGAATTATTGGATAAGTCTAAAGACCGTAATTTGGAGAAATTTGAGAAAAAGGAATCAAAGATCACGCCGTGCAAAAAATTCGAAGAAACACTCAAGACCTCAAGCTTATATAGGTTTCCAATGCTTTTGGGCAAAGTCCCATTTAATTTGTTATACGAAAGATTTATATCTTTCAATGATGGGAATATTGCAAAATTAGGAAACAATCCTGTAATTTGATTCAATGATAAATCCAAAACCTCTAACGAGTCTTTTGCACATCCAGACAAGTTATTCGTAAGCTCAACGAGTTGTCCATTGAGATTATTTGAGGACAAATACAATTCACGCAATGTACATATATCCCCAAAAGATTTTGGAATGTCAACAAGTTGATTATGATTGAGATCGAGAGTTTCAAGAGGAGCAAAAGATTTCGAATAATTGAAATGGGGAAGTGATGATAGACTCAGTGGAGGGAGATCACACAACCACAAGCTCAAGGTTTTTAAATTTGGGAGATGACTCACAACTTCCAACCAATCATTGGCAACAACGCTAAGATTTGTGGAACTTAGATCAAGGTATTCTAATGAGGACATATGAGACAGCCATTTGAGATTTTCAATAATTTTCAAATCATTCCTGCCAAGATTGAGATATTGCAAGTGCGAAAGGTTTTCAAGTTGATGTGGAATTGGCCCACTGAGATTGGCCGAAGAGAGATCCAGGTGTTTTAATTTATTGAGAGAACCAATAAACTTAGGAATATGGCTTTGATTAAAATCATTGGGACTGAGATCCAAAAATGTCAAATAAGGCAACTCAAACAGTGAAGGACTAATCATACCTCAAAAAGGTTGCATTCCATCATCTTGGGAACCACTAAGATGAAGCTCGAGTACATGACCAGTTTGGTTGCTGCAAAGAACTCCTTCCCAATTGCAGCAATTCTTATTTTCATCTTTGCTCCGCCACGAAGAGAACCTGCCATAGTCATCAATGAGGCCTTTTCTGAATTCAAGGAGTGCTTGTACCTCCCCTTCTAGACACCTGATGTTGTTAGCATCTCCAACTCCAACGCCTGAAATGAATCCAGGGGCTGGTCTCAAGGACTGCACCAAAAGCGTTATAACTAAAATTGCACGAACGAGTTTCAGGGACCCTCCACTCGAGAACGTGACCATTGTCATGGCCAGTGATCAGAATAATATGATAATTAATTTCGCAGTGAAAGATGTGAGAACGATGAGAGGCACACTCCGTTAAACTACCCAATGCAGCAAGCGAGTTTCACAGCATAAATAATTTATGTTCAATAGAAAAAGGCTCTACTGCTTTAAGCTAGCAGCATGCCATTGTTGCCAAGGAATGTAATGACAAGGACATGTCTTTCAAGTCACAAAAGTGAGCATATATTATTGGACCCGGTCATAGGATTGAAAAGTGAAACAAGCTGAAGGAGAAAAAGTCAAGCTGAAGAAATACATTCGATCTCACTCATGTCAATTTGAGTTTTGTAAAACTGTGAGAGAGTTTAGTCCCAAAAACTGAGGCTGCAAGCCGTGAGTGATAAATTAAAAAGGGGCAATTTTCTTTGCTCAAATTACACACCTTGGAATTTTCTCTACAAATATGGATTTCTGAGGCAATTCTTGAAGGAGATTTCTGTTAGGTTTTGTAGAGCCTAGTTGTGCTTGATCCGGTTGACGACTTGACCCGACCCGAATAATGTTGCATGGTTTTTTAATGGGAGATTTTCTGAGGCTTAGTCTACAGAGCGGAGGTTTGGGCCGAAATTTTTTTGGCCCGTTTTGTAGCCCATTGTGAATCCTGTGCGCAAGAGATAGAAAATGCTGTTTTGGTGATTAGGGTTTTCTTGTTGCTATCTTTGAGAGAGAGAAAAAATTGTACTGCCGCACTCTATATAACTCCGTGAACGTAGGCAAATTGCTGAACCACGTAAATACTATCTTGTACGTGTGACTATTATTATTTTTTTTCTTTGGCATGTATTTTCTCTATTTTTGTTTCTCATAGATTTAAGAATTTCGTGTTAATTCCCAAAAATTCATAGATTATTATGAATTCTCTAAAAGCGGAGGAGGTATCTCTAGTCTCATATGGTCATTTAAATTTGATTTTTGATGCTAAGTTACATGTAGATTCTTTTAGGTGTATTAGTTTCTCTCATGTTCGCCACTTCAGTAATTTGTTGTTCAGTGTGGATAGAGGATGTTCATTCCCACTTTACTGTTGTAATCCAAGCTGATACGGCTCTTCCTCAATGGAGTTTCAGCCTTCTTTTCAAAAATAAAAAATAAAATAATTACACACACAAGGAGATAAATTGGAGTTTTCTCTTAGATAATTTTTTTGAGTACTACAAGCATGTAGAGTTGAAGCATTGAAGTATTGGAAAACTGGAGGGAAAAAATGATAGGAGGATGAAAAAGATTTAATTTTTCTTGTGTGTGTTTGGTTAGAGGGAAAAATGTAAAGATGAAAAACTCTTCTGTTTAGTTGAGAATAAAAATAAGAGAATGAAAAATATAGTTTGCACAAATTTACTCTTGTGCCCATATAATATAAAACATTATATTTATATTTATATTTTTATTATATTACCCACAAATATATAAATATATTTAAGCATGTCAATCTATATGTTTAGGAATATTACACAAAATTATTTCTTATAAAAAAAATCCACACCCAAATTTAATAATTTTCCCCTTATCTATCAAAAAAAAAAATTAAAAACATAATTATATATATATATATATATATATATGAAAAGAAACTTTGCACTTGCACATATAGAAAGAAAACACACACACACACTTACGACCTTTCATCTACGAACAATGCTAGTGTCACCAAAAACTTCACAAATTTTACTACAACTCGTCACGTGGTGAATTGTGAGTGGTGGAGAAAAAATAATCAGTCTATATTTGTAAAGGAGTATAAAAAATTTAGTCGTTCTATTTATTATATATATATATAGAGAGAGAGAGAGAGAGAGAGAGAGAGAGAGAGAGAGAGAGAGTGGTTTGCGAATAAAATCAAACTTGTTAGACAAAAAAAAATGTATCAAATTTGAATAAGCTTAAACTGAAATCATGTACAAAATAAATATAAATCACTCAATTATGCATTTTTTATACTTGGCACGGACTTGATCACTTGTTTACATCACTAGTGGGAAGTTGTAACATTAACAAGTTGCGCTGAATAATCAATTGCAATATAGACATGTTCTTCAGACAATGAATGATGTTAGAAACTAGCATTACGTTAATTTGTTCAGCTTGAAAAATGACTTATTTTTCTAATTAATTGACTCATTTTCCTGTGTTTGTTGGTAGCTGTCACCTTGAAAATGAAATAAAATATTTGTGGTGATTTATTTAGTAGAAATATGTTAAAGATATTACAAGTTTTACCATTTGAAATTTACAAATTGATGTAACAATGAATGTGATTGGCGAACTTTAACCAGTTAATTAATAAATCAATGTTTAAATTTTCTTATTTGTAACTGGTTTGATGATGAATTTTTTTTAAAAGGAACGTAACAATGAATGTGATTGAGAACTTAAACCACCTAATTAATAGATGAAGGGAAATGAAATATTTTTAAAAACTTTTTTTATGGGAAAAAAATGCTGCTGTATTTCTCATGGAAGTAGTATTAAATTTTTTTTTTTAAAATATTTTACTAGCAAATGTTCAAAAGACAGCAATTAACAGAACCCATAAATAAATGTTTAAAGCGTAAAACATTCTTCACTAAAATTAGTCTAAAATTTCCGCTGACCATAAAAAGCATTTTCAGCAGACTTGTGTTTTATGTCCAACTAAACACCAAAAATAGAGAAAAAAATATATATATCTTCTACCCCAAAAAAGAGCCACATTCAACAATATTATTAAGAGTTTAAGACTCAGGATGCCAGAAAAAGAGGACCCCACACGGCTAATAACCACCAATGATCAACGAAGTCACAAACAATTAGGGTAACATTACAAATAGTTCCAGGATTGGAACTCTCAAACTGTCAAACATTTGTAAAATTAAAATTCAAATTTCACACCGATCTCTTTCTAATTAATTTGGTTTATTGCTGCAGAGAGAGGCGATAAAACAACGCTTATAGCCTTCAGTACCGCCAAGCACCTAATATGCAATTTGAAAAATGAAAATAATCACTACTACTTCTTGGGGGAAAAAAAAACACGAAGGATCTGTTTAAGATTCGCTTATTTTGTTAAAACTGAAAACTTTTTTGTTGAAAGTACTGTAAATAAAGGTAAAAGTTAATTGAAATAGTATAGTAAGATTCATGAATAGTACCAAAAAGTGTAGTAGAACCCATATATGAATAGTAGCAAAAATAAGTTAAATAATAAAAAAGTAAGCAAAAATAATCTTTGCCAAACGGATTCTGAGATTGAAACCGATCAATGATTTTTTCTTTTTAAATAAAAATATGGCAAAGCCCATATCAATGAAAAATACAAAACTAGTCTCGTAAAACATTTCTATAAAATAAAATACATAATGTGTTATGATCCTAGTGTCTCAGATTGTTTTTTAACGCAACGTGAGTGGTTTTCTTTTGTTTTTTAATCTACGGCAATCAGAGTTGAATTGCTATTGACCCTGATCAATATATTGATCAGAATTACAAATTCTGATTTTCAGCCATATTGATTATTCTAATTTAATTTGCTGTTTGTTTAACTTGGCTCAGGTTCGTGGTCAAAGAAATGGGTTGAGAACTCTTCCACACACTGCTGGTATAGCAACGGTTGATTGGCACCCGACCATGCCCATTTTCTTGACTGATAAGGGTCATTTTGGTAAGGCCAGCGCTGAGGGAGCAAGAGCTGACGACCCTGAAGCTGACGGCCCTGAAGCTGACGACCATGAAGCTGTAGTGTCCCTGAAGCTGACGGCTCCCACTACAAACCAACTCCATGTATATCGCCAAGTTGACGGTATAAGGCTGACGAGGTTAGACAAAGGCCCGTCCACAACCTTACTTGACCAACACGCATACACAAACAATTCTTGAACGACACGTCTAAGTAAGGAGACTCCTACAAGGACAAGGATTCTAGGAGATACGTAGGATCCAAGTATCACTGTCCTAAAAGGAAAAGAACTCCTTGGTCAAGGCATGGATTTCGGCCCAACGCTACTATAAATACCCCAAGACCCTCTCAAAGCAAGGTACGCACAAATAACCCAACTCTAGCACTCTAGTGTTGAAAGTAAAGATTTCTAACTTGACCTTCGGAGGGTCTTCGGCCGGTACCACACCGGTACCCTTTCTTAGGTCTTCACTCCTTTTGTTGTGTAGGTACGTTATCAGGAACACGTGCGGACCGTGCAGCTTACTGACGATTTCAGGCATCATCATTGACTAAATCAGTTGATAACTCGGTTCGAGTAACGTCTATTCTATAAAAGGCTTCTCACTTCTACATCTCTCTTTTATTCTTATTCAGTTGGAATGACGTTTACTCGGTTGGTTTAACATGAGTTTCACGTTGGTGACTTGGCGTGCATCTGAGCTTTGGGTTGTATGGATATTGTTATATAATTGGTTGCACGGGGTGTTTATAGTTTACTAGCCATTCATTGATGTGGTTATTTAATAATCTATTTTGGAGAGGTAGCGTATGGCATCAGTATTGTCAAATTCAGGAATTCCTAGGATTCACACACTCTTGCCAAATGCTCAACTTTAAAAATTAACGGAGGGTGACTTGGTCAGTTTTTGTTAAGTTGGGGGTCACGACTTTTTGTTATAATTACGATGCGGTAGATTGTGAGTGATTGTCTATTATATGCACATTAATTCACTATTTTCTCTTCACGACTCATACTTTGTCACACTATAGTTGTGACAAAAATTACTGTAACATAGTAATAATTCGTTGTATTAGATTTTTTTCAAGAAGAAAATAAAGAGGACGCTTGGTAGATATTGGTTGGTTGAGTATGAATTCTAGGCATTTGGAGTGAGATAGAGGAGCTGGAGTCAATTGCTACGTTTCCTTTTGTCTAAATCACTTTTATCGTGTCCAGAGGGAACCAAAGAAAAAATTGCATTTGTTCCAAATTGAGAAAGCGATCACATTATCAAACACAGTTGCTCTCGTGCCCTTGTGCATGTGGTAGCAGTGAGTGTCTTGTAGGGTCCTGTCCCTTGCAAGACTGTGTGTGACCTCCTTTGGGTGTGGTTAGGGAGTAGATAGATGGAAGAAGAACTAGAATCTTGGTGGCAAAAGCTGTCAATCACGTACAGAGGAAAAGGATGAGAAAATCGTCCTAGGAAGCAACACTGCGAAAGCTGAGAAAGAGGTGGGGAGGTGCTATTTAGTTATGAAGATTCAGTCTCGGAGAAGTATTAGCATCGACGAGCTAAGGAAGAACCTACGGATGGTCTGGAAACTGAATAAAGGTGTACAAATTGCTGAAATTGATGACGAGATGTTCATGGTGGAGTTTGGCGATGAAAAAGACAAGAAAAAAAGCCTAGAGCTGTGTCCATGGAGTTATGATAAACAACTGATTCTGCTCCAAGACTTCAAGGGTGATCAAGTTCTGAGGGAAATATTACTGCGATGGTCTCCTTTCTAGGTTCAGATACACAACCTGCCTCTCAAGTGTAGAACAAGAGAAACAGGGCACTATTGGTTTAGCTCATGGTGAAGTCATTGAAGTGGATGTAGCTAAAAAGGGAGTACAGTGGAGTAAGTGCCTCAAAGTGAGAGTTAAGGTGGATGTCATGAAAAAACTGTTAAGGGGGAAGAAGATAACTATTGAGGGAGATGAAGGAAGATGGGTTTACTTCAAATATGAGAGATTACAAAACTTTTGCTACAATTGTGGTCTTTTAAGTCATGACCTTAGAGATTGCACAGAGTTTCAAGGAGGGGGAAACCAGCTAGACCAGGGGAAACTCCAATATGGTGCCTAGTTAGGGGGTGAGATAATGAGGAAATCTAGTAAAGAGCCAGTTCAAAAGAGTAATACCGTGACAACGGAGAAAAGCCCGAGTTTGGAAAAAGGGTGTGATAGCCAACCAGAGGGTGAACCGGTGGGGGGTGGTGACCTTGATAGGATTAAGGACCGGTCGTCGGAAAGACGCAAAAGCACCAGTGTGAATCTTGAGTCAATCTTGCCTCCCCAAGAAAGTAGTGACAAGGGGAAGAAGACAAATGTGACAAGAAAGGAGTTGCAAGAAGAGGAGACTTTACACAAAAGAGGCAAAGTTTTTTGTGTAGACAAACAACAAGAAAGCATCCTTCCAATCCTAAGAAAAGAAAGACACAAAGCTACCACACACCAAAAAGTATCAGGTGAAGAGATGCAATGGGAGATGGTGACTGCACAAAGAGAGGACCCTATCTTTGTGTTCAACGAGAGACTAGAGGGTGTAGGAGATCAGAACGAAGCAAACATTGGAAGGCCCAATGGCAATGACTTACTCTAACGAGTTGGGCTGGACTACGGAAGTTTTGGGGCCAATGAGTGGGCATTGGAAGCTCAAGGCAAGGGCAACTCCGAATTCGGGCTTGAAGGAAAACGCAAGTCTTAGTGAAATTAAAAAAGAAGGCGTAAGCAAGACCAAGAGGGAGAGTCCAATACCACTACAAGAACTAGACTTAAACATAATAGAGTTGAAATGTAGCAAGAAGGGTCAGAGTAGTACCACTCAAAGGGAGAAAGTTGGCATCAGGGATGGCGGTGTGGCGGTGGCTGCGATGCAGCGCTGCCGAGCCCAATGAATATTCTAGGGTGGAACTGCTAGGGTCTAGGATCACCCTCGGCGATGCGGACTCTTACCGATGTGGTAAAGTCTAAAAAACTGATCCTAGTCTTCTTGTCGAAGACTAAAGCTAGCGTGAGTAAGATGAAGGGATTTCAATAGAAACTTGAGTTTACCCAAAGGATTTCATTTTCGAGTGATGGGTTAAGTGGTGGTTTGGCAATGATCTGAAAGGAAGGGACTGATGGGCGATTGAAAAGCTGCTCTAATTCGTATATCAACGTGGTAGTGCATAGTGGTTCGAGGATTCCGCCGTGGAGAGCGACAAGTTTTTACGGTCAGCTCAACACAGGTAAGAGGCACATTTCATGGAAATTGTTAGACTCATTGAGAAAACAATGCGACATGCCTTGGCTAGTATTTGGGGATTTTAATGAGATTACCCATACAGATGAAAAATTGGGTTGGATGGAGAGGGATGCTGGGCAGATGAGGGAGTCTAGGGAATGCTTAAACAATTGTGGCCTCATTGATTTGGGTTTTGTGGGGAAAAAGTATACGTGGTGTAATGGTCACCTAGGAGAGCAAAGGACTCTTATCCGGTTAGATAGAATGGTGGCTAATGAGGAGTGGAGAGGCTTGTTCCCAGAAGCAAAAGTACATCACGTGTCAATGTCTGCCTTTAATCACTGCTTGCTAGTTTTATGGTTGGAAAGGAAGTTTTGTTCAAGAGTACCGAAGAAAAGGTTCTTGTTTGAAGCTATGTGGTCCCAAGATGAGCAGTGCAAGCAAGTTATTGAGGATGCATGGGATCCATTAAGAGTAGACCCAGATTTTCAAATTCATGATAGACTTAAAAGCAGTCAAGACAGCCTCCAAAAGTGGAATCGAGAAGTCTTCAGAAATGTGAGCAAAGTTTTAAAAGTGAAGCAAGAGCATCATCAACATCTTGAGGCCTTAAATATGCTTCACAAAACTGCCAGTGAGATTGAGACCCTCAAGAAAGAAATCGATGAAGTGCTTATGCAGGAAGAAGTAATGTGGAATCAAAGGTCAAGGGTGTTATGGATGAAATATGGAGATAGGTATACTAAGTTCTTCCACGTAACGACAACTCAAAGGCAGAGGTATAACAGGATTGATGGCCTTGGAGCGCAAATGAGCAATGGCATGAGGAGAAAGGAGATATTGAGGAGATCATAGTTGATTACTTCAAGAACATCTTTTGTATAGAGCAACCAAGTGACCATGAAGTCAAGGTGGATAACACGGATGTTCGGATTACACCTGAAATGAATGAAAAGCTACTGGAGGAATTTTGTGTGGAGGAGATCAAAGCTACACTAAACCAAATGCATCCCACAAAATCCCTCGGCCCGGATGGTATGCCCTCTATCTTTTATCAAAAATATTGGGACGTTGTTGATCCTCATGTAATTAGTTGTATCATGCAATCTCTAAATTCTGGTATAATGCCTTATGCCTTGAATAGGACTTACATCTGTCTAATCCTTAAAGTGAAGTGTTCGCTGAAGGTTACTGAATTTTGCCCAATCAGCCTGTGCAATGTATTACATAAAATCATGTCCAAGGTCCTAGCAAATAGGCTGAAGAAAATTCTGCCAGAGATGATAAGTGAAGCTCAAAGTGCATTTGTTCCCGGAAGACAAATAACAGATAATGTATTTGTTGCATTTAAGACGATGCATTGTATAAGTATGAGGAAAAGGGAAAGAAAGGGATGATGGCAGTTAAACTCGACATGAGCAAGGCGTATGATAGGGTGGAATGGAGGTACTTAGAGGAGATGATGAGGAAAATGGGATTCTATAAAAGGTGGGTTCAGCTCACCATGATGTGTGTAAAAATAGTGTCGTATTTGGTCCTTATTAATGAAGAACCAAAGGGAAAAATCTTTCCAACAAGGGGGTATCAGTGTGCAGAAAGGCTCCCCAAATATCACATTTATTCTTTGCAGACGATAGTATTATCTTTTGTAGAGCAACCATGGATGAGGTTACTCGGGTTAGCCAAATTTTAAAAGAGTATGAATGGAGGTCGGGTCAGAAATTAAATAAAGAGAAGACTTCCCTTTTCTTTAGTAGGAACACACCAAAGGAAGTCCAAGAAGATGCGAAGACTTTGTTTGGGGCACAGATAATCAAGCAACATGAAAAATACCTTAGTTTGCCTCCGGTGATTGGAAAAGGAAAAGAGAAGGCCTTCAACTGAATTAAAGACCAAGTGGGAATATGGATTGCGGGGTGGAAGGGCAAGCTTCTCTCAAGGGCAGGAAGGGAGATACTCATTAAGGCGATGGCTCAAGCCACCCCGACCTATACTATGTCCTACTTTAAGCTTCCGGATTCGTTATGCATGGAATTAAATTCTATGGTAAGAAACCTCTGGCGGGGTCAGAAGGAAAACGAGAGGAAAATGGCTTGGATTTCTTGGAATAATTTGTGTCAAAGGAAGTCAGAGGGCGGATTGGGCTTTAAGGACCTTAAGGCGTTCAACTTAGCATTACTAGCCAAATAGGGGTGGTGGATCATCCAAAATCCCTCTTATCTCCTTCATCAAGTGTAGAAAGCAAAATATTTCAACAGTACAAGTTTTTTGGAAGCTCAACTAGGAAAAAGGCCATCTTACACTTGGAGAAGCTTATTGGAAGCCAGAAGCATCCTGGAGAGAGGAATGAGATGGTGTATCGGCAATGGTATAAGTGTGGACATTTGGAGAGACAGGTGGCTACCAACCCCGGAGTCCTTTTGAGTAATCAGTCCAAGAAGCCACCAACTAGAGGGAGAAAGGGTGGAGAGCCTGCTAGACCGAGAGTATGGCACATAGGACTGTGAAAAGGTGAGAAAATCTTTCCTTCCTCAAGAAGTTGTAGTTATCCTCGAAATTCCAATCAGCCTGAGCCTCCCTGATGACTCTAGAATATGGGCGTGGACAAGTAATGGAAAATTTACATTGAGGAGCGCAAATGGTGTGGCAGTCAGTGTGTTGAAGGAAAAGAAAGGGACCATAAATGTTGGGGATTTTTTGGACGCATAAAAAATGTCAAGCCTATGGAAGTCTATATGGAAGCTTGAATGCCCAAATAAAATCAAGCATTTCCTGTGGCGGGCTTGCAAAGACATACTGCCGACAAACCACTTCTTGGCTAGAAGGAATGTCATGATTAAAGATAGGTGTGCAGCTTATGGGGAGAAAGAATCCTCAGCCCACGCCTTATAGGATTGCAGGTTGGTGTTCGAGGTTTGGAAGGAATCAGGCATAAAATTTCCTAGATGGAACAATACCCAACGTGACTTCATAGAGGTTTACTAGAAGCTTAGAGAGGAGGCACCAAATATTGATTGGAACGTGTTTGTGATCCTAGCATAGAACATTTGGAACAACCGTAACCGCCTAAAGCATGAAGGGAATTGCAAGACTGTAAAAACCATTATCAGTGAGACTAACAGATTTGTTGAAGAGTTGAGGCAGGGAATAACCTCGACCAATCACACCCCTTGGCAAAGGCCTAAAGTTGCAACACAATGGCGCCCTCCAGAGTTAGGCTGGTACAAAATAAATGTTGATGAAGCAGTTTTTAAGGATACTGGCAGTTGTGGGGTGGGCGTTATTATTAGAAATGAGGAGGGCTTTCTGATGGGAGCAATGAGTAAAAAGCTCCCTTTGCCTTTGGGAGTGCTAGAGGTGGAAGCTAAGGCGGCAGATGAAGGAATCTGTCTGGCAAAAGACCTGGGTTTGAAGGATGTAGTTATCGAAGGTGACGCGAAGGTAGTTATGTCTGCTCTAACCCAGTCTGATACTACACCTAGTTCAATCCAGAAGATCGCTGAAGGATCAAGGAAATGTTTACAGCATTTTCATGCCTGGAAAGCAAATCATATTAATAGAACTTGTAATTTTGTGGCCCACTTACTGGCCAGGTATTCTTGTAATGTAACGGATAGTGTTAGAGTTTTCTGACTTGCCCTTATCTTCGGACTGTCAGTTGACCTAATGATCGCAAATACCAAACACTGCCTAGCTACTGGCTGACTAATAAGTAACACTCCTACCCATTCACGGGTGGGATACTTGACCTTTACATGCAAAGTTGATGAGACTGAACCCATGGCATGAAGCCATGGCCTAGCCAAGATGGTCATGTAAGGTGAATAGGCCTTTACAATTATGAAATTAACCTGTACTTCCTTGTCTTCAACCTGTGCTGGCAATCTAATCATTCCCTGAGGAATCACCAGCTTTCCATCAAAGCCCACCAACGGTGAGTCATACCTTTCAAGGTCCTCGGCTTTCAAATTTAAACCATTAAACAAATCAGGATACATATTTTCTACCCCACTTCCCACGTCAACTAGGACTCTTTTCACATCATACCCTCTGATTCGAACAGTAACTACTAAAGCATCATCATGCGGTTGGCATGTTTCCTCCTTGTCCTCCTCACAGAAACCCAAGGTAGGAATTGTCGACAACTTAACCCTCTTAGCAATTTGATTACTAGTCTCCACGATGTCATTTCCAAGGCCTCCCCGCGTGGACATGACCCTCCAATATGTCCCAAGATCTCCCCCCGGCTTTGCTAAAATGACGTTAATGGTACCTAACGCTGGTCGAGGAGTATTTCCCAGTGCGATCCAACCCCATAATGCTCAAATTGTCCTCTAGGTTGACATAAGAAATGGTTGAGCTTTCTCGCCCTTGCCAGCTGGCTCAAATGATCACGTAACGTCCTACATTTCTCTGTGGTATGTCCTTTATCCCGATGATAATGGCAATGAAGGCTTTGGTTTCTCAAGGATGCATCTCCACTCATTTTATTTGGCCACCTAAAATAAGACTCATTCTATATTTTCTCCAATATCTGATACACTTGCTCTTTGAACAATGAATTAACCAAATGAGTCCCTATCGGCGATGAATGACCTAGGAGCTCTCTCCTGGGGCGATTGCCTTGATAACCCCCTCCTCGAGGATCCTTTCTCTCCAGGAACATTTTTGTTTTACTCTTACCCTGAATCCGATCATCCTCAACTCGTTTATACTTATCTATGCAATCCATGAGCTAGCACATATTTAAGGCAGCTTTCATTATCAATGACTTTCTCAAACCATGTTCAATAGGGAGCCCCACCTTAAAGGTCCCTACAATAATATCTTCAACATCGCCATCAATCTCATTATAGGTTTCCTCATACCTATCTGAATAAGTTTTAAGAGTCTCTCCTTCTCTTATTGCCATAGATAATAACGAATCTAAAGGCTTAGGGACCCTACTGCACGTTATGAACCGAGCCCTGAATGCTCTTGTCAGCTCCTTAAAAGATCCTAAAGATCCCTTTTCTAAAGCATCAAACTAGCACATGGCTACTGGCCCAAGGCTAGAAGGAAAAACTTTACACATCAAAGTTTCATTATTCAAATGAACTGCCATCTTCTAGTTAAAATGGCTAACATGCTCCACAGGATCAGTCCTGCCGTTATAGATGGTAAATGTAGGTTAAGAAAAACGATGAGGAAGCTTTGGTTTGTTTATCCTTCTTACGAAAGGTGAATTAGAAATTTGCCTTAAGGCCTTACTCATAGCATCATTCCCTATGCCTTGGTTTGACCATCCCCCTACTCGTTTACCCCCACCTTTCTTAAACTTGTCCAAAGAAGTAGAAATCGAATGGGATTCGCTAGGGGGAGATTTGGACCCATGATGATCATCCCAACCCTTTCCAACCTCTGAGCCATCACTAGATGAAGAAAGAGGACTCCTTCTATTATGCCGCCTTCGTTTCAGCTTTTTGTGCAAATGATCTATTTCTAATTGTATCTTCTGCAACTCTAAATCACAAGAAACATGATCCCCAGTATGTGACTGACTTCTTCTAGCTTGATCACTATGATACGAATCCACAACCACGCTTGGGGTGCGAAGTCTATCACCTCCCCGCTACATGCTTACAAATTGGTTCTCCCTCTGTGAACTGTGAACCAATCGATTCTTCCTTATCCTGGCTTGCGCCCGCCATATCTCCTCAAGGCAGAACCTCCCGCTTTATTGTCCCCACAGACGGCACCAATTGTAAGGACCAAAAATCCAACCAGGTATTAAAGCCCACTACAAAATTGAAAGTGGATCCAATCACCTTAGGCCCAAAACAAAGAATTTGTAGAGAGGGAATAACACAATAACTGACAGATATGTCCTGAGGATACCATTCAATATATAAGGAATAAGAAAAAACCCTCCCACAAGCTTGCCTAAGGAGGAATCTTTTACATTCACTATCACTGTTCTTTCTATTCTTAGAGTTCTTTTCTTTTTATTTTTTTTTTCTCCCCCCTAATAGCCCCTTTCATCTCTATCTATACTCCTTCCTCCTTGAATCTCCAACATCAATCTCCCACCTAACCCCCTTCTCATGTTGACACTTTTCCGATTGCTTGTAGATGGCAGTAGAAAGGAACTGACTAACTATGATTCGCACTGTTCAGGTCACCTCTACATTAATGTGGTTGAGAAAACTGTTGTTCTTCATTTAATGCGGCCAAGAAACTAGGTACAATACATTCAATGCGAAGTCCACAAGCTATCTACCCTCAAACCAGATATTTTCGATCTCTCTGCGATATATCACTAGTCTATCCTTTGTACTTCTCCATGCAACCTCATCCTTGGGTCCTCAGTCCTCATCTTAACTAAGATCTCTTTCGTTCCTTGATCTTCATCCTCGGTCCTCGGCCCCCACAAGAGTTTTCTCTTAGATGATTTGTTTGAGTGCTACAACCATGTAAAAGTTGAAGCATTGAAGTATTGGTCCGTTTTATTTAAAAAGAAAGGAGAAGAATGAGAGGAGGATAAATTAATTTGACGACCTATTTCTATGCTTTTTTGAGAGAGAAGTATCTATTTCTATACTTAGTTTCAAATTCAAAATATATATTTTTTAAATTGTAAAGTAATGAATTTATTTAATTAATGTTTATAATTTTAGTATAAGTTATAAACATTGAGTTATTATAAAATTATATTTACAAGGACTAGTCAATTCTTTTAGACCATCGTAAAAATTTTCATTGAACTTTATACTTGAATTAATAAAAGTTTATACACATATTAAAGGGAATTTGAATGTTTAATGGGCAAGATAGAGAAAGGAAGGGCACACTTCTAACCAGAAAGTTCTTCCTTGATTTTCATAAATAAATAAAAAAAACAAAAAAAAAAAAAGCTCTTCCTTGATCTCTTTTGCAAACCCAACCAAAACTTGGACAGCTCTATATATCACAAGATTTAGCAACATAAGAACGGCTGAAATGGTAAAAAGAGTGGCTTAACATTTTGATCACATCAATGAGAAAACCCACCTTTGTAGCGCAAGACTATTGAATTAAACATAGACACCAAATCAATATTTATGTAATCCAAATCCACCAAATTGAAGCCATTTTCCAAACTGAAATGGAGAGCGTGTATGACAAAGGCAGGCAATCGTCACAGATTGTCTTCACGGATCCGCAATTAAGCACAATTAGCAGGCACGACAAAACCTTGTCATTTCTTACCAGAGCACCCAAACCCATAACATCCTTTTAACCTAACTTAGCCATTCCCAAATTCAATTTCATTACAATTTACTCCCTGAATTAATAATAGCAAATAATTGGTATTAGTTTAAGAGTTCGGTTAATGTATGTCTCTAGGATCACTACAAAAAACGCGAGCTATAGCCGCGTTTTTTTAGCCGCATTTACAAAAAAACGCGGCTATATCTGACCTATGGCCGCGTTTCTAGAAAACGCGGCTATAGACCCAACCTATGGCTGTGGTTTCTAGAAAACGCGGCTTTAGAACAACCTATGGCCGCGTTTTTAAAAACGCAGCTATAGGTTACGTCTAAAGCCGCGTTTGTAGAGGCTTTAGTTGCATTTTTCAGTGAGGTCTATAGCCGCGTTTTTAAAAAACGCGGCCATAGGTCCAGCTAAAAAATAGTTTTTTAAAAGGATAGCCGCGTTTCGTAGAAAACACGGCTTTAGACCAGACCCATGGCCGCGTTTCCCATAAAAACGAGGCCATAGTTCCAGCCAAAAAATAGTTTTTACATGGACGGCTTGCACAGCCCAACAATTTTTATTTTATAAAGGAGGGCCTATAGCCGCGTTTTTAAAAACGCGGCCATAGGTCCAGCCAAAAATAGTTTTTTTAAAAGGATGGCCGCGTTTTTTCGAAGGAACGTGGCTTTAGACCCGACATATGGCCGCGTTTCCCATAAAAACGCGGCCATAGTTCCAGCCAAAAAAAACTTTTTACATTCACATTGTGTACTGCCCAGCAATTTTTTAATTTTTTTTTTTTAAAGGAGGGCCTATAGCCGCGTTTTTAAAAACGCGGCCATAGGTCCAGCCAAATAATATAAAAAAAACCCCACTTTCCCACCTACCCCTCAGATTTTCTTTTCTTTCTTTGGTCTTTCTTCTTCTGCGTTTCTTTTCTTTCTGGGTTTCCTGGTTTCTTTTGGTCTTCGATCTTTCTTTTGTTCTCTTCTTTCTTTTTTTTTTTTTTTTTTCTTTCTTTTTCTTTCTTCCTTCTTCACTCCAGCACAGCTCTTTTTTTTTTTCTTTGTTTCTTTGCTGTTGCTACTTTTTTTCTTTCTTTCCTTCTTGTTTTTTCTTTCAACTCAACGCACACTCCACACCACCATTTTTCAGGCAACGGCAAATGGAAAACTTCATAAGAAAAGCTAAGGCTCACTCATCTCTATTATTTGAGGTAAAAAATTTCAAATCTTTTTATGGGTATTATACTTTTGCTAGAGGTTATTTTTGCTCTTGTGTTGTGATATTGTGCCTATGTTTAAATCGGTTTGTGTTCTTGAGCTTGTTCTTGTGTTTCTGAGATTGTGTTTTTGTGTTCCTTGAATGGATTTACTGTTAAATTTGGGTTGGTTTTGTTGAATGAGATGAAATTCATGGGTTTATATTGTTATATTTTGAAGCATGTTGTATTTCTATTGTCAATATATTGTGTTTGATTTTGAATTTTCTGGGTTTGTGTTTAAGGTTTGTGTTTAATTTTGAATTTTTTTTGTTTGAATTTTGAATTTTTGGGGGAAAAAAAACCCAGAATTTTTTTTTTTTTAAACCGAGAATTTTTTTTTTTAAAAAAAAAACCGAGATTTTTTTTTTTTTTGTTTCAAAAAAAAATCCAGAATTTTTTTTTTTATTTTGAAAAAAAAAATCCAGAATTTTTTTTTTTATTTTTAAAAAAACTTATAGCCGCGGTTGTAAACGCAGCTCAAAATGGGTCTATAGCCGCGTTTTTAAAAAACGCGGCTATAGACCCAAGCCTATAGCCGTGGTTAAAAACGCGGCTTTAGGCCTGATCTTTAGCCGCAGTTATAAAAACGTGGCTACAGACCCGCAGGGGCTGTTGCTGCGCAGCATAGGCCGCGTTTGTAAACGCGACTATAAAAAATGCGGCTATATCCTATAGCCACGTTTTCGGGGTCTATAGCTGCGTTTTTTAAACGCGGCTATAAACCCAGTTTTTTGTAGTGGATATTCATTAATTATCCATTTTAGAAAATATTTTTAAAAAATTGAAAACATTGTAAAAAAAGTTAGTTATTTTTTTTATTTTCCTACAGAAAGTTACTTAAAATGGTTTTCTAATATATACCCTAAGGGTATGTATTAGTAAAACTCTTAGTTTAAAATGGGTTGGAAGTAATTTTAAACGGACTTTAAGTTGAATGGAATAAAAAAAAAAAATACTTAATGTGCTAAAAGTAGTTTTAAATTGGCGGCGGGTTGATACATAACAAAAAAAGGTTCTGATAATAGGTGGTCTTAGGTCATTTTTTAATGGATAATTTTAAAAGAGTTTGATATTAATTACTTGCATGAGAAATATAGAAAATGTGTCAAAAAGGTTTGTTGTTTTTTCTTTCTCATAAAATTTTTCTAAAAATATTTTCTAAACCAATTCTCTTAAGGCATCTTCTAACTTTTCCCAACAAAAGATTATAACATGTGAAATTAATTGGAATGATACTCTAAAATTCCAATTAGATAGATAAAAGTGGAAGCTTCTTAAAGATCCAATTTAGATTCTAATTAAAAATCATAATCTAATTTTTTTTTTTTTTTTTGCCAAGTGTAATTCCAATTAGATTTCACATGTTCTAATTATCTACCAAGTTTGAACTGTCTCTCCAGTTTAAACTACTTCTAGTCCATTAAAACTATTTCATCAAGCTCTCCACTAAATGATTAGATACCTATGGAATACGGTCATATTGTATTTCCTCCTCTTACATAAATGATAAATCTCATCATAAAATTAGTAGGCCTTTTTTAAGAATCTAATTTGTAGGAGCTACTCTATGAAACAAGAAAATATCAGATCACTATTTTTGAAAATAGTAATTACTAATGTTTATGAGATATAATTATTTTATCATCCACTGTATATGGTGCGGATTTGGTAATTATATGGATCTAGCTACTAGACATTCATATGTTTTGCTAATAGAGTTGTGAGCCGTTCACTGCAAAAATCTTATACGTGCCGGGTGCATGGAATACCATCTTCACGTTTGATATACGCAATAGATTCATAAAATTTATAAAATAAAACATCACCTTCACCTGTAGGAGAAGTCAAGTAGTATAGTTGTGTTAGGTCCACACCTTGTCAGAGCTCCAAATAATATCTTACAAGCTTAGAGAAAAGTCAGCATTCATTAGTGAGCTTTGCGTCCGAAGAATATATTTTATGTAATTAGCTAATTTTTTGATAAAATACACTTTATTTATAATTAAGTAAATTTAAAATGTGTTTAATACTTCAAAAAACATGTTGTTCAAGTCAAGTATTTAAGCCATAAAAATTAGACCAAAAAACAAGTGAAAAAGAGTTGTTTATTAAAGCTAAACAGATTCTTGACAGCCCTCGATAGATAATATTCATCGAGATTTAATGAGTCTCGACAGCTCTTGACAGATAGAATCTATCAAGGTCTCGACAGCATGTATCTATCGAGAATTACAGAATCAGAATTTTCAGATCTAATTTTCGGCCCATGCTTATGTATTTGTGTAGGGTTTTTTTTTCTCACAACTCTAGACAAATATAAGATTAGATTGTGTTAGTTTGTAAATAAAATTTTTTTTTATTTATTTTTTATAATTTATTGGCAAATACGATAGTCTATTTCATATTAAAAATATATATAATTTTTAATAATGCAAGGATAGTCGATTTAATTTCTATAAATTTATAAAAGGAAATTAAAATTAGTCTATCATTCTATCTAATTAACTCAAATAATATTATTTTAGCTCTCTCTCTCTCTCTCTCTCTCTCTCTCTATATATATATATAATTTTTTTTTATCAATCAAAACCTCTTCACAAATTGTATCAAATAACTTGTTGACAAATTCAAACATTTGATAAGAAAATAAATCAAATACACCCACACACACTATATATATATATATATATATATGAAACAACAAAGGTAACAGTGCAAATAGTCCAGGATGGTAACACTCAAACATTAAACTAGATTCAAATTACACAATTCACTTTGTAAATTAACTTGCTTAATTGAAAAGAGGTAGACACTAAAGAAATGACGGTGCTGAGAAAGGCAATGAAACAAATGTTACAAACGGTGTTTCTGACACTTATTTTGACGTGAGCACCACCAGCAGCAACTCCTGATATTAGCACCAAAGATAAAAGAAAACCATCAGTCTTGATGCACTAAATATATAGAATTAAAAGTAGAACTACTTCATGCAAAGTGAAATTTACCACGCGGATTAAGCATATAATACCATATAGCCTTAAGCACCACAATGCGACCTTACCCGATATGCAATTCGAAATAAGAAAATATACTGCTTTGCATGTGCGGCAAAATCAAGAAATTGTGAGATAAGGTGGAGAAAACACACTAAAATTGAAACAGATTAATGATTTTTTATTTTTTTTTAAAAAAAGAAAGAAAAGGGCAAAGCCCGTATCAATGAAAAATATAGAACTACCATGTTAGCAGTTACGTTTGCTCTAGGGTAGAAAAACAAGATATGAATATGATAAGAATAAATTAATTGCTGCCTATACGTATTACATTACCTTGCTAATCTCTACAGAAAAAGTGGTCATCCCTGCCACTGAATCATCCTTTGCAATCTTGCAATGTTCACTGTTATTGTTACATAAAGCCAATCCTTCATGTTGTCCAATAACAAGAAATAGGCATGTCTCCAAGAACGCTTTAACACCAAAGAACCGCACACTCCCCAAAACCCAATAGCAAATCCAGATCCTGTTCCCACATAAAACCACTTTCCCAATTCATCATTATTCTCTTCATTATCTTTGGTAGTCGCTTCACTTCGGTTTGGTGTTTCTTCACCTGGACAATTCTGTGTGAGTGGAGGTCCACAAAGTGCCTTGTTTCCAATAAAATAAGATGCATTGAAACCTCGGATTTGAGTGCCCGAAGGAATTTTCCCAGACAAATTGTTGCAAGATAAGTCTAGGAAGGCCAAAAAGTTTAACTCCGACATGCTAGATGGGATTTCGCCAGAAAACTGATTCCATGACATGTCAAGTGATTCTAACTGTTTCAATTGACCAATCATTTGAGGGATTTCTCCAATTAATTTATTTCTTGATACATTCAGTGCCAACAAATCCAAAAGACTTGAGATTTCACTTGGAATTTTCCCAATCAATTTGTTACTGGAAAGGTTAATGATCTTTAATAGTCCAAGATTTACACCATGGTACTCATACTCAATTCTTTTCAACACAACCTTTACACTGCCAACAAAGGTGTATTCATCATCATATGAATGAGTCATACTTTCAATGAAAAGGTTTCCTTTCTGAGCCATGGCAGTGAAATTGTTGACGCATTGTGGTATATTCCCAGATATATCATTTAGAGAGAGGTCCAATATTCGTAAATATTTCAACCAACATAGCTCGAATGGTATGCTTCCACTGAGCTTATTGGAACTTAATATAAGAATATTTAACACTGGCAGACCCTCCCCAATCCAAGCTGGTACTTGTCCAGAGAATCCATTGTTTCCCAAGTCTACAAATTTCAACAAACTACAATTTTTCATAGACAAAGGTAAATCTCCAGAGAAGCTATTATTGCGCAAACTCAGTATTCGGAGCTGAGACAATGAACCCAAAGAAGTTGGAATTTTCCCAGAGAAATTGTTGCCAGACAAATCCAAAATGACTAGCTTACGCCAATGCATAAAACAATCGGGAATTTCTCCTGACAAAAGGTTGCTGGAGAGGTCTAGGAAATTCAAAACCCCACCCGTGATTTTACAAATAGAAGAAATGGTCCCCGAGAAAAGATTTGCGGCTATGCTCAACACTTTCATTTTAGGTGGGAAAACAAAAGGTGACAATTGACCCTCCAATTGGTTAGAACTCACATCTAAATACTGTAAAGTTGGAGGCAGCTGCACAAACCACTTAGGAATCTTATCCGAAATTCCAGTATCGGAGATATCTAGGATAGAAATGTTCCACTGAGTTTGGAGCCAGCTTGGAAATCTAGGTCCCAGCTTGCAGGATGACAAGTATATGACTCGCAATTGAAAAGGTGGAACCCATTCCTTGTTCAATTGTAAAGCCAAGGAATTAAGTGACAAGTCTAGAGACCACAAGTTGGACAGGTTTGACAGATGGACTTCAGTGACCACACCATGCATAGAATTGGAAGAAACATCAAAGACCTCCAGCTGATGAAGGTTTCCAATTCCTTTGGGTACGGTGCCAGTTATATTGTTGGTCCCAACATATATTTCTTTTAACGATGAAAATGTTGAAAAATCTGGCAACGATCACGTGATTTGATTCAATGATAAATCCAACATTTCCAGTGAGTCTTTTGCACACCCAGACAAGATATTGATAAACTCGACGAGTTGTCCACTGAGCCTATTGTTTGATAGGGACAATGAACTTAAAGTGCATATGTTTCCGAAAGATTTTGGTATGCTACCTTCAAGTTGGTTTTCGTCGAAATTGAGACTTTCAAGAGAATTCATTTTGCCAAGGACATCTGGAATTGAACCTTTTAACTGATTGGAGGAGAGGTCAATTTCAACAAGGCTGGTATTAAAGTTGAGCAACCATCCGAATATTGAGGAGTTTTGATGATTATCAGAGAGAGCAACAGTAGTAAGAGATTTCGAGTAGTTGAAATCGGTATGAGTTGAGGGAGCGACTGGAGGAAGTTCACATGAACTCAAGCTCAAATATGTTAAATAAGGAAGACGATTAACAGCGTCTGCCCAATCATAGGCTTCACTGAGATTTATTGACTTTAGTACAAGCTCTTTCAAAGAAGACAAATGAGAGAGCCATTGAAGGCTTGCAACATTATTGAAGTTATTTGCACTGAGATCAATAGATTCCAAGTGCGAAAGGTTTCCAAGTTCATACGGAATAGTCCCACCAAACTCAGCCTCTAAGAGATAGAGGTGCTTTAAGTTATTGAAAGAACCAAGAAACTCTGGGATTTGGCTCATATTGAAATCATTGTAACTGAGGTCCAAAGAGCTCAAATGATGCAATTCAAGCAGTGAAGAACTAAGCTTACCTCTCAAAGGTTGTGTTTTCTCTGAATCACCCCGAAGATCAAGCTCCAGTACGTGACCTGTGTGCTTGCTGCAATGAACTCCTTTCCACCTGCAACAATTCTTCTTTTGATCTTGGCTCCCCCATGAAGAGAGTATATCATAGTCATCAACAAGGCCTTTTTTGAACTCAAGAAGGGCTTGTCTCTCCCTCTCTATGCACCTGACATTAGCATCTCCAACCCCTGAAACAAATCCAAGGGCTGGATTCAGGTGTAGTAAAAGCATTAAAAATGCATGGAGAAGTCTAAGGGATCTTCTGTCCATAATCATTGACATGCCACTGAAAATAACAATTGAAATCAAGATCAAGATGCAACCAAGCTTACAGGCTGCAGAAGAAAAGCATGCAATGCAGAGTTTTGGGTTTTTTAGGTTCCCAGAATTCTAAGCATCAACTATATATTTATATTGGTAACTGCAATAAGCAAAAGAAAATTTTTTAAATATATCTTTACCTCTAAATTGGTTTGAGGTTATCTTCCACCAACTTATTATGTGGCAATTAAAAAATTTATTTAAATATAGTATCTGTTTGGAAAAAATATTTTTGCCAACTTATTTTATTATTCAATTTATTTTTGCTATTATTTATTGGTCTCATTGCACATTTTGGTACTATTTATAAGTTCTACTGAATTATTTCAGCTAATTTTTACCTTTATCTACGATACTTTCAGTAAAAAAATTTAAATTTTAGCAAAAAAATTTATATAATTTTTTATATAAATTTTGTAGACTTTTTAAATAATACACATGAAAATTTTTATAAACTGTCATATAGGTTGGAGGATATAAATTCAAACTAATACAGAGCTTATCTTTAATCTTTTTCGTGTCTTTTTTTTATTAAAGTACTTTTTTAGTTCTTCATTTTTGTGAATGGTAAAAGGTTCGGCAAGCATGGATGCCTTCAATTCAGTGGTGGAGCCTAGCTAGGGTGCAATTACCAACTAAAAAAAGTTTTGGTTAATATTATAAAAAAAAAAAATTGAAAAAAAAAGTGAGATTTTAAAATACTTTTTCAGTTTTACAGACTAAAAGAAACTCTTGTATGGTCAATTATGAGATATTTGTAATATAAAAAATAAAATAAAAATTGGGTTCGTTGGAATTTTGAAAACATATTGGTCATCATTTGTTTTTGCTTTTGTTTTTGTGTTTTTTTATAATACATTGGTCATTTCAAGAAAGGGGAAAAAAAAGAATTCTATCTATGCTTTTCGTTGGCAGTTCATTAGGAATGCATGGAAACTTTGAAAGAATAGAATGCGGAATATTTATTCCATTTCATTCTCTTTTAAGCATTCCTCTCAATTGCTCAAAGTAATAAAATGAAAGTGAAATACTAATTTTATTCCTATTTTTTCATTTTCATTCTTTTGTTTTCCTAACCTCCCAAACACTATAATTCAATTTTTTTTTCTCCTGTTTTATTTAGTTTAATAATTTATTGTAAATAATTGCAAGCGGTAATTTTAAAAATTATTTAGTTTTATATAATAAATTGCATTTGTAAGGCCACAATTTAGACCTAAACCCAAATGCGAGATGGGGACAGGCCCAAAAGGCCTAAACAATGAAATTTGTAGAAGGTAGGCTTGAAACCTAGATTGCTTTGGACAGTGAAAAACAAAGACGTTGGGCTAGGTCCACAAATTGCACGCAAAGAAACTTCAATGTAGCACAAGCTCTCCTCGGACGTGAGCCGAGGATTTTCTGTATTAATTTCTCTTGTTCTTTAAAAAAAAGTTTTTACCATCCCCCCCAATGTTTCTCTCCTCTCTCTATTTATATTCTTCTTCTCCTTCGTTTCCCCATTGATCAAATCATTAATGCAGATCCCTTTCCCATCCACTACTCTCTTGAAATCTTCCTCCAATGGCTGTAAGGCTGATCACCATCATCTCAGATGTCACTTCTTCATTAATGCGGCCAGAGGATAGGTGCGAAGTCTTTAATGCGGTGGTGGCAGCTTTTTGCGATGTGTTTCCCACTCGTACTCCCTTTTTGCATTCCTCTGGAGCATATCTTCACTTATTGAGCTTTCTAGTTCCTCATAAACGTCATGGCATATCTCATGATCCTAGTTTCAGTTGGCAGAGGATGCATCCCTCCTCGGACCATTTTAAACAGCCTCTACCCCAACGGTTGGCTTATGGGCCTTTAAGTTCGATACCCTTGTTGTCGCCCTACCATCCTCAGACAAGTTGATGCTCTTGAATCAGGCCCAAGGCCCAAAGGCGTGCTATGATACTTCTACCCCCACAATAGCCCCTCAAATATTTATTTTACTCCAATCTGAGGAGAAAAATGAATTTTTGACTCAAAAACATAGCCTCCACGCGCTTCCCAAACCGTTACACGTGAGAAATCCACCTGTACCTTCTAAAACAGCTACTAACACTTCGTAAACCACAATGCCCTCATTAATTGCTCCAAGTAACTCCCTGTTGCCCACGTTCAACGATGAGATACAAATCTAATGACTTAGGTTTTTTCCTAAAAATTTGCGTGGGATAACTCTCATGAATCATCGCCTCCCAAGCATTCAAAACATTTTGGAAATCGCGAAATCAGCCATTATTCCAAAAAGCAATCACATCCTGGAAGTATCTATCTTCATTTTCTTTTAAGAAGCTCTCAACAAGTCCTACACTTTTCTCCAGTAAGTTTTCATTTTGCTAAACCTTTTCTCCTCGGTTGTAGTCCTTGGCTGTTAGCTTCTACCCTTTTTCCTTTCGAAATCTCCATTCTTACTCTGACCAAATGGGTAGATTCAAGTGTCTAGTAGATACTGACTCTGGCATGGAAGGTTTTCGAGCCAAATACCACATTCCTCCGGAAGTAGGTTTAAAGTACTGCCCCCCAGAAGCTGTCGCTGACTCTAGGAAAGAGGGGCAAGTTGTCATTCCCATAATCGCCTTCTTAGAGGGTGGGATGACACTTCCCATGAAAAACGTTACTAGTGAATACCTCCACAACCATAGATTGTGTCCCGACTAGTGTACAACTAATATGTTTAGGGTCTTAGGTTGTGTCGACGCTCTAAACGAGCAGATGGGCTTACATCTCACATGGTGTGATGTCGTCCACTTGTATGAGTGCCACTGATTGAAAGACGTGGGTTATTACCTCAAGTCGAGGTCTAACGTCGTTAGACTTATATCCTGCCTTCCTAAACCTAACAAAGGTATGAAGGACGACTACCTAATCGCCTTTGGGAGATGGTACGACGATCCTCACTGCCCCATCAAAGAGGGAAAACTAGATGTGACTCCTTAGGATTTAGAACCTCCGGTCTGAGCTTTAGTTCCTTTGACTTCTTCACTTTGATTCACTGCACTTTCAATATTCTCTTGGCATAACGTTTGTTTTGAATCTAACCATATGTGGTTTCTCGGGTATTTCCTTTGCAGGCAAAGAGCACACATCACCCCGTTTGAGCGAAGCCAACATTTCAAAGCTTAACAAAGTCTTGAGGTCTGAGGTGTTTGTAAACGAAGATTTGCAAGTGAGGGCCGCTCATCTCATATTGGGATACGATCCTCTGTCCACTGCCTACTAGGAGGTCGGCAACGCGATCGTCGTGTGTGACAAAAGACGTAGAAGAATAGACGTCTCGAAGTCCAACTTCCTTGCCCCATTCGATCTAGCGGATGACCCATCTGTCATCCTCTACACAAGCCCACTCAAGGTTACCTCCGCTCCAGTGAAGGTCGAGACAAAGGTTGTCTGAGCAGAAACCACTGCCTCGCCCTCATCCTTGACGAGGAGATAGATCGATTCTGTCTAGTGGAGGCCGAGAGACCTTTAAAGGGTCATATAGTCGACATCTCGGATGAAGAAGAAAGCCATTCAGACAGGAGTTCTGGTATTAAAGGCCTGATAGTTGCCTGAGTGGACGATAGCTCCGAGGAAGAAGAAGGCATGTCGAGCCTGAATCACTCTTCGCCAAGAGAGGCGCACAAGCTTCTAAGAGGGGCGCTTCTAGATCTCAGCCCAAGCTGCCACCTCCTCCCCCTCCTTCCGACCCATCTATTCCCGCCTCGAACCTCCCAAAGAAGAGGAAAAAAGAGAGCGAGGAAGCAGAAAAGGAATGGGAGAAGAAGCAGAAGCAGCAACAACAACAAGGTGCTAAGGGTGGAGTGCGTGCCTCCTCCGTCAAGAGTGGGGAGAGCCACAGTTTGGCCGAGATGCGCCGCAAGGTGTCCAACTGGTCTCCCATGTTGGAATTGGATGGAGCTCCAATATCCAGCCAATCTAGCATAAGGGAGTTCCAGAGAGGGCATGCCCATCACCTGGCAAACACTCTGGAGCAACCTATCCTTCTGCCAAAGGACATGGAGGATCTAGGGAGGATGAGCCAGCAGCACCTTTTCCTCTCCCTAAAGAGGGACTTGGGTTTGGTACGTGCAACTCCATCTCTTTCAACTCGTTACTTTTATATAACCCTTTATATGTTTCACACTACCATGCACTTGTTAAACATTTCCTCGCAGGCCATCCAAGAAGTTTTTGCTGTTGAAAAGCTGGTGGGGAACTACCAAAACCAGGCAAAGGCTATGCTTGCGGTCAGAATGGAGACCTAGAAAGCCTTGGGCCGCGTCGAGAAGGAGAGAAGCGATTTGGCCACCAAGTTGGCGGATGAGCAAAACGAAAGAAGAAGCATCGAGACTGGCCTAAAAATTGCTGAGGCTCAGGTGGAGGGGCAACACAAGCTGCTGCGCCAAAAAGACAAAGCCCTATCTAAAGCTCAGCAGGAAGTCTTGGACTTAAGAAAGGAGCTTGCTCAAGCCAAGGAAGTGGCTCACACCATTAGAGAGACTGTGGAGGCTGCCACAAAGGCCACATACAATGAAGGGGTCGAAGCGACGGAAAACCGACTAGCCGAAGAGCTAGCAGAATTATGTAGGGACTACTACCAACAAGTTTGGGCAAAAGCCCTAAATATGGCGGGAGTCCCTACTACTTCTGAATGGAGAAAAGCAGAGAACGTTTGGTTTCCCGAGGACATCCGAATGATTGAAGACCCTCCATCCACTTCAGTTGCCTCCGAGACTGCACCTCTAATACAGCCACCCTCAAACTAGGAGACTGTTCCACCTCCCAAAGGAGTTACTACTTCTGATAAAGAGGGGAAACAGGGTGACAAGGCTAAGAAGCAGTTAAGCGAGCAAGCTGATCAAGGCACCCCTCCACCAAAGGCGAAGGACAAAGGAAAGCAAATCTAAGCCTTGTCCGAGGTTGAGCTTAAACAAGCAGATTGAGAGGGCAAAACCAAAGATCTTACAGCGAAGTTGGAAAAAGACCCTCCCCTGAAGATCAAGGTATAGGCCGCCTAGGACTCTTTCTTTAAGCATTTTCTCCTTCTAGGGAGTTCCTCCCCAATATTTATCTTGTAGCTCTCATTTTCAGTTTCAATGTAATTGCCCATAGTGTCAATAATAATTTCAAGGTTTTGATTTTAAATTCCTTACAGGCTTCATTTAATGTAGTATATTTTGTCTTATTGTAACGTAAGTCATATGCATAACCTGAACAACTTAATGCTTAAAGTATACATGATAAATCTCTATAACGCCTTAGCTAAAAATCAAAAAACTGACATGGGAACAGCTTCATTTTACTGACATAAATAGGTCTACAAATAACCTAAATGATGAAACTGCTCTGTTTATAGTGCAACAGCAAACACCTGAACGTTCAAAAGTATACTTGAAAATAAAACGAGAGCATTTTAACTTAAGAGTAGTTGTCATGTCATACACTTAGAAAAATGATTTGAATGTTAAATTTCCCAAAGCAGTTGGTCTAAGGACTCAGTGTAGCTAGGGTTTTTTTTAACACTTAGGAAAAATGAACTGCATGTTAATTTTCCCAAAGCAGATGGTCCGAGGACTCGGCGTAGCTAAGGTTCTGTTTAACACTTAGTAAAAATATATTGAATGTTAATTTTTCCAAAGTAGATGGTCCAAGGACCCGGCGTAGCTAAGGTTTTGTTTAACACTTAGAAAAAATGAACTGCATGTTAATTTTCCTAAAACAGATGGTCTGAGGACCCGGCGTAACTAAGGTTCTATTTAACACTTAGTAAAAATGGATTGCATGTTAATTTGCCCAAAGCAGATGGTCCGAGGACTCGGCGTAGCTAGTAAAAATATATTGAATGTTAATTTTCCCAAAGCAGATGGTCTGAGGACCTGGCGTAGCTAAGGTTCTGTTTAACACTTAGAAAAAATGGACTACATGTTAATTTTCCCAAAGCAGATGGTTCGAGGACCCAGCATAGCTAAGGTTCTGTTTAACACTTAGTAAAAATATATTGAATGTTAATTTTTCCAAAGCAGATGGTCCGAGGACTCGGCGTAGCTAAGGTTCTGTTTAACACTTAGAAAAAATAGACTGCATGTTAATTTTTCCAAAGCAGATGGTCCGAGGACCCTGCGTAGCTAAGGTTCTGTTTAACACTTGGTAAAAATATATTGATTGTTTAACACTAAAAACTATGAAACTGACAATCCACGCAACATAATGATAACTGAGCAAAAATGGAATAAATGCCTTTCATTAATAATAGTACCTTCACAGGTTATTCACATTCCAGGGATGTTGTACGACCTTTTCATCTAGGTCGGCAAGATAATACACCCCTATACCAGCTACTAAAATTACCCGGTAGGGCTCTTCCTAGTTAGGTTCCAATTTGCCCCATGTTGGGTTCCTAGCGGTACCCACAACCTTCCTTAAGACTAAGTCACTAGGAGCAAGTGGCCTTGATTTCACGTGGGAGTCATACCTTTGCCTTAGTTTCTGCTGATAGTACGCTACCTGAACCATGACATTCTCTCGCCTTTCTTCAACTAGGTCCAGCCCCTTTTGTAGTAAGTCGTCATTATTGCTTGGATTAAAGGAGTGTGTTCTCATCGTCGGAAACCCCATTTCTAGAGGGATCACAGCTTCAGCCCCATAAGCCATCGAAATGGGTGTTTCTCCCGTGGATCTTCGTGGTGTAGTTCGATATGTCCATAAAACATGCGGCACTTCTTCCACCCATCTGTCTTTAGCGTCATCCAATCTTTTCTTGAGCCCATTGACTATTGCTTTATTGACCACTTCAACCTGGCCATTCCCTTGTGGATAAGCTGGTATAGAATATCTGTTTGTGATGCCAAAGTCCCCACACTACATTTTGAAGGCCTTTTTGTCGAACTGCATGCCGTTATCCGGATTCCAAACCTGGTAATGATGTTCTTCCAAACAAACTTCTTTCCATCCACGTCTCTAATGTTTGATAAGGGCTCTACTTCAACCCACTTGGTGAAATAGTCTGTTCCGACAAGTAACCACCTTTTATTCCCAGCTGCCCTTGGGTAGGGTCCCACAATATCCAAGTCCCACTAAGTAAACGGCCAAGGACTAGTCAAAAGATTAAGGACACCCCCTGGCTGATGAATGTTGGGAGCAAATCTTTGACATTGGTCACACTTCCTCACATAATCTTGCGCCTCTCTCTGCATGTTCGGCCACCAATATCCCAAGGTATGAGCTCTATGAGCTAATGACCTTCCTCCCGTGTGACTACCACATATTCCCTCGTGCAATTCTTTCAGGAGCAACTCTGTTGCTTTAGGGTGTATACACAGCAGGTAAAGTCCAAAAAAAGAGCATTTATATAATTTCTCATCCTCGGATAGCCAAAACCGTAGAGCTTTTCTCCGTATCTTGTTGGGTTCAGACTTTTCTTCCGGTAAAACATCATTTTTAAGGAAGGACACTATCGGATCCATCCAATTGGGACCCATTCTGATTTGGTGAATCTGGATGGTACCACCACCCATCCCAGTAGGCTTAAATAAGTCTTCAACGAGGATGACCCAGGGTAGACTTTGTGCCGAGGAGGTTGCAAGCGTGGCCAACGAGTCAGCATAGGTATTCCCACTCCTAGAGACATGCGATACTGCAAAAGATTCAAATTTGGACTGCAAGTACTTGATGCGGGCTAAATACCCTTGTATCCTCGGTTCTCTTATCTCCAACTTTCCTTCCACCTGGCCAACCACCAGCTGTGAGTCTGAGAACATCTGTATTGCACTTCCACCCATTTTTTGAACCATATCCATTCTCACTAATAAAGCTTTGTACTCGGCTTCATTGTTGGTAGCCAAGAACGTCAGTCTTAAGGACTTCTCTAAGACAATTCCCTCCGGGGATATCATAACTATCCCTACACCAGACCCCTTCTGGTTCGCTGCTTCATCAACATATACTTTCCACATTAGGGATTCCTTGCACGGGATCATGCCAACTGATTTTTCGTCCACGCCCCACCCTTTAGGATTCTCTTCTACTGAAGGCTTAGCAAACTCTGTCACTAGGTCAGCAAGGACTTGCCCCTTCACGGAAGTACAAGGCATATATTTCATATCAAAGGCTCCTAAGATAGTTCCCCATTTGGAGATCCTGCTTGAGTAGTCAGCACTACGTAACACAAACTTAAGGGGGAGCTGAGTTAGCACAACAATTGCATAAGATTGAAAATAGTGTGGCAGCTTGCGTGTGGCATGCACCACGACTAGAGTCGCTTTTTTCAACGGTAGGTACCACACCTCAGCTTCTTGTAGAGACTTACTCACATAGTAAACTGGTCTCTGTATGCCATTGTCATCTCGTATCAGAACCAAACTGACGGCATGAGTAGCCACGGCTATATATGCAAACAAAACTTTATCCGTGTCTGGGCGAGACATGATGGGTGGCTGAGAAAGATATTCCTTTAGCTGTTGAAAAGCTAAAGAACAACTCCTCTATCCATTCAAATCCCTTCCACTTATTTAACAACTAAAAAAAGGGTTGGCACCTATTTGCGGATCGAGAAATAAACCTGTTGAGAGTAGCCATCATCTCGGTCAGCTTTTGAATCTCCTTCGGGTTCTGAGGAGATTGTAACCTACGGATCAATGTGATTTGGGTAGGGTTAGCTTCAATCCCTCTGTGAGTGAGTATATAGCCCAAAAACTTACCCGACCCACACCGAAAGAGCACTTAGAGGCATTAAGACATAATTTGTGCCTCCTTAGCATCTAGAAAGTGTTACTTAAATCGGCCACGTGCATAGATACACCCTTACTCTTTACGACCATGTCATCCACATACACTTCGACAGTTTTCCCTAGCTGAGCCTCGAACATCCTGATCATCATCCTTTGATAGTTAGCCCCAGCATTTTTCAAACCAAAGGGTATCACCTTGTAATGATAATTGCCCGTGGGAGTGACGAAGGCTGTTTTCTCCTGATCCTCCATAGCTAGAGGTATTTGATGGTGCCTTTGGAAGGCATCTATGAAACTCATCCGAGGATGACCAACAGTAGCGTCCATCAGCTGATCTATGCAAGGCATTGGGAAGGAATCTTTCAGACAAGCCCTATTTAGGTCCGTAAAATTCACACATACCCTCCACGTTCCACTTTTCTTCTTCACCACAACTGTGTGTGCCACTCATTCAAGGTAAAACACTTCCTTGATAGCTCCGGCCCTCTTGAGTCTAATAACCTCCTCTTTAACAACCTCAAAATGTTCCTTAGAAAAGCATAGAGGTGATTGCCTCTTCGGCACTGCAGTCAGACTAACATTCAGATAATGACAGATGAAACTTGGGTCAACCCCAAGAACCTCATAAGCATCCCATGCGAATACATCGAGGTTTCCTTTCAAAAACGCGATTAACTCCTCCCTTTCCTGGGGTGGCAATTGGACCCCTACTTAGAAGAACCTTCTAGGATCACCCTCTATAAGAACTCTATCCAACTCTTCATACATAGGCTCTTCTGCCACTATCCTCCCAATTGTGGCAGAAGATGTTGATTTCTATGGGATAGGTGCAGCCGAGGCCGAGAACTCTGGCTTAAGTTGATGCAAAACTGCGGCTGCTATGCACTATCTAGCCGCAGACCGACTCCCGATAATCTCTTCAACCAATCTGCCAAACGGGAACTTCACCTTGGCATGGAGAGTCGAGGAGACAGCACCTAGAGCGTGCAACCACAATCTCCCGACAATGGCCGTATAAGGAAAGTAGGCGTCAACCACAATGAAATCCACTTCGACCACTGCTGAACCTGACTGCACAGGCAGCCTGATCTGCCCTTTTGGCATGACGGCCTTCCCTTCGAAACTTATTAGAGGCAAATCATAAGCCGAGAGATCCTTCGGCTTCAAGTTCAACCCCTCAAATAGATCAGGATGCACAATGTCTGCACTACTTCCCTGATCGACCATCACCATCTTCACATCATAGCCCCTTATCCTCAGCGTGATGACCAAGGCATCATCGTGTGGTTGGATGGTCCCCACCTTGTCCTTTTCTGAGAAGCCTAGAATTGAAGGTACGTTACCCTTAATCCTCTTTAGCTCGGAGCTAGAGTTTTCGGCAAGAGCTTACGCCACCGACATCACCCTGGAAGGACAAGAACCAGTCCTCCCAAGAGCAGTAAAAATGACATTAATCGTCCCCAAAGGAGGTCTTGAAGCATTGTTGCCCTGATTTGCTAGATCATGATGCTCCCCCTGCCCGTCTGGCCGATATAAGAATTGCTTCAATTTTCCCTCCTTCACCAATTGTTCCAGATAATTTCATAAATTCCTACAATTCTCTATTGTATAACCTCTCTCCTAATGATATTGGCAATGAAAGTTCTAATTACGCTTCATGGGATCCCCTACCATCTTGCTAGGCCACTTAAGATATGGTTCATAACGGATTTTCTCAAACACTTGTTACACGGGTTCACAAAACATAGTGCTAACCACCTGAGAAGAGGCTGGACCAGACTGCCCAACAAAATCTCTACTTGGCCTACTGTTGTTGTATTTGTCCAACCTGACATTTCTCCTCTCCTGAGGGATAACCTTCGTTTTCCCCTTTCCTTGTTGTTGATCTTCCTCAACCCATTTGTACTCGTCAATGCGATCCATAAGCTGACATACACTTTTAACAGGCCTTTTGGTCAAAGATTTCCTTAGATAGTGCTCATTTGGAAGGCCGACCTTGAAAGTTCTTATGGCAACATTGTCGAAGTCCCCATCGATCTCATTGAACATCTCCTAATACCTATCGGAGTGTGCTTTGAGAGTCTCCTCCTCTCTCATAGCCATGGATAACAATGAATCCAAAGGCCGAGGAACTCTACTACAGGTGATGAAACGAGAACCAAATGCCCTGGTGAGCTCCATAAAGGAATCAACGGAGCCTGCCTTCAGGCCATTGAACCATCTTATCGCAACAGGTCCCAAGTTGGAGGGGAAGACTTTGCACATCAAAATCTCATTCTTAGAGTGTATCACCATTCTCTGATTGAAATGACTCACATGTTCCACTGGGTCCGTCCTCCCATTATAAATGGTGAAAGTTGGTTGGGTTAATCGTCTTGGAAGCTTCCCCTTCTCAATCCTACGAGTGAAAGGCGATTTGGAGATTTGGTGAAGCGCCTTGCTCAAAGCATCATTTTCCAAGCCCCCGAAAGAAGTCTTTTTACCCTTAGGGTCACGAAAGTAATGGTCCTCATAGGAGGGAGACTCACTAGGAGGAGTTCTTGACTTGGGACTACCACTGCTACTACGAGAGTCTTCTGAAGAAGGGTCTGAAAGAGAGGGAGTATGCCTTCGTTTCTATCTATGCAGTCTTCTTTTCAGATGGTTAATCTTCTTCTGCATGCCCTTGACATTTTCTTCGCGGGAGGTTCTGCTTCCAGCCCGTGCATGACTCCTCCCGCGCGTACGCTCTGTATGCACACTACCTTCTCGATCTCTTTCCCGCTCCAACTGCGAGAGGTGATCCTCATGCTGGGATCCCATGGATTCTGCATGGTGTGAACCCGAGCCTTCCATGATGCCTCACATCCTCTAACTCCAAGTTCCCACAGACGGTTCCAACTGTAAGGCCACAATTCATACCTGAACCCAAATGCGAGATGGGGATAGGCCCAAAAGGCCTAAACAATGAAATTTGTAGAGGATGGGCTTGAAACCTAGATTGCTTTGGACGGCGAAAAACAAAGACATTGGGCTAGGTCCACAAATTACATGCAAAGAAACTTCAATGTAGCACAAGCTCTCCTCGGACGTGAGCCGAAGACTTTCTGTATTAATTTCTCTTGTTCTTTAAAGAAAAGTTTTTACCATCCCCTCCAATGTTTCTCTCCTCTCTCTATTTATATTCTTCTTCTCCTTCATTTCCCCATTGATCAGATCATCAATGCAGATCCCTTTCCCATCCACCACTCTCTTGAAATCTTCCCCAAATGGTTGTAAGGTTGACCACCATTATCTCAGATGTCACTTCTTCATTAATGCGGCCAGAGGGGTAGGTGCGAAGTCTTTAATGCGGTGGAGGCAACTTTTTGCGATATGTTTCCCACTCGTACTCCCTTTTTGCATTCCTCTGGAGCATGTCTTCACTCATTGAGCTTTCTAGTTCCTCATAAACGTCATGGCATATCTCATGACCCTCGCCTCAGTTGGCGAAGGATGCATCCCTCCTCGGACCATTTTAAATAGCCTCCACCCCAACGGTGGGCTTATGGGCCTTTAAGTTCGGTGCCCTTATTGTTGCCCTACCATCCTCGAACAAGTTGATGCTGTCAGATCAGGCCCAAGGTCCAAAGGTGTGCTTTGATACTTTTGCCCCCACAGTATTATTTTATCCCTTAAAAATATGAATTTATTATGAGTAATGCTAGAGATACAATTTTTTTTTTTACAAAAATTTCTACAAACTATTGATGTGGTAAATGATTTTTAATAAATAAAAAAATGATGTTAGTGGTGAATATGAAAACCAATAAGAAGTTAGCCACAACAACAATTTGTAAAAATGTTGTAAAATAATTTATTATTGTAACATTACTCATTTAATATATTCGAAAAATATGAAGATTAATTAAGTCATTATTTTTCAATCATTTATTGCAGCTCTAGGAATTGTTTTTAGAGGGGTCATTAAGAAATTTAAATTAAAAAAATTTTAATAAAAAGAGAACTTGAATATATCAAGTTATCGAAAAGAAAATGAAGTTTTACAATTTCCTTCTACAAGTTTTCAAATTTTGAATTGTTACATGATAGTTCGTCATAAGTATTTAATGCCAATGTGGGTAGCTATGACCATTTTATTTTGTTAAGTTTGTCAACATTTTTATTTTTATACAGTTGTTATTATCGATTAATTTGTCATTGTTTTTATAAAAATATTTTAAACTAAATGAAAAAACTTAACTCATTGGCTCTATATTAATTATTGACGCACACAACCATACTCATTCATATATAAAATAATACATTACGTGTCTACTTAACCAATTAAATACTTGAACAATCACTAACTTTACAATTTATCTTTTTGAATTTTTCCGACTTTATAACAAAAAGTTATTATAACATGATAACAATACACACACATGTAATAAACCCTTTCTATTGATTCTTAAAAAATAAATAAATAAATAAACCCTTTCTATTTCCTAATTATAAAGTTATGTAAGGTTATATTATATTTATATAAGGTTATATTATATTTATATTGTATACACAAATATTCAGACACATCATTATTCATATAAATAACATTATAACAAAAGGTAATACACACAATTTATATTAGACACACTCACGCACATATAATATAAATTTAAAGTTGAAAGTATTTGAAATAAAGGTATATAAGATTTAAATTAAAGTGTGCAACAATATTTTTAAGAATAAATTAAAATTTTAAACTAAAAAAATATTAGGAATATATATAATTTATTTTTTTGGAAGTCAGGGACGTCTGAACAAAGGGCATAGCCGCCCCTGACAACTGACAACTGACAAGTATCATTTACCTAAGAGCTGATTATCATGGGATTATATAAATTAAAAAGATCAAACTTCAAAGTAAATCTGTGTCAAAGTTAGCTTTGAAAGTCTTCCAATAAATCGTACCGTGGACTAGAAACATTTAGAGGTGTTTGAGAGAGTAGTTTGAGTTATGTTATTTGGGTGTTTTTGATAAACCCTTTCTATTGATTCTCAACAAAAAAAAAAAAAAAACTTTCTATTTCTTAATTATTAAGTTATATAAGGTTATATTATATTTATACTGTACACACAAATATTCGGACACATCATTATTCATACAAATAACATTATAACAAAAGGTAATGCACACAATTAATATTAGATACACTCACGCACATATAATATAAATTTAAAGTTGAAAGTATTTGAAATAAAGGTATCTAAGATTTAAATTAAAGTGTGCAACAATATTTTTAAGAATAAATTAAAATTTTAAACTAAAAAAAAAATATTAGGAATATATATAATTTATTTTTTTGGAAGTCAAGGATGTCTGAACAAAGGGTATAGCCGCTCCTAACAACTAACAACTGACAAGTATCATTTACCTAAGAGCTGATTATCACAGGATTATTTAAATTAAAAAGATCAAACTTCACAGTAAATCCGTGTCAAAGTTAGCTTTGAAAGTCATCCAATAAATTGTACTGTGGACTAGAAACATTTAGAGGTGTTTGAGAGAGTAATTTGAGTTATGTTATTTGAGTGTTTTTTATATACGTATAGATGAAAAAATATATGAAAATATATATAATATTGTTTAAAATGAGAAAAAATATGTTAAAACTAAGGTGCTAGACTGGCCCTTAATCCAATCCAACTCATTTCAAATTTACAGCCGACAGTGAGAAAACCCTTCCACTGTTTCAGTACTATTCATGCACTTCAGATAGGATCTTTTATAATTAGGTTTGAGTGGGATAAGGTGTTTGACCAACAGAGGCCATCTGATCATGATCAATTCATTAACATAAACAATTAAGGTAAGCCAAAAACTAATTTGTTAAAGACATTAATTTTTATGATAGATTCTCACAATCAAATGGATGCAATTGACGTACCAACGTGATTCAATTATGGCCTACAGAGTCTTTTTTTTTTTTTTTTAAGAAATTGAGTGTGTTCGATAGAAATCAAACTATTTAAGTTTCTACAGGTTAGTGTGCACCATGTCAGAAGTAGAACACAGTAATTAACGATTCTACATGTGTGGACTTGACCCAATAGTCAGTGTAAATAGGAAGAAATACGTGTATCAGCTGACGCAATTCTCTTCAAAATCTGCTCATCACTTTTCAGGTGAGGTGATGCAATCTCAAGAAATAATGAGGAATTCCTTGAAGAAGGAACGAAAAAGTTTCTGGAAGTTGAAAATTCAGGATAGATTAAATCTATTCCTATGAGCAATGACCCATTAACTGGAACGTATCTAGTGAGCTGAACGTATATATTTTTTAATTTGTGAGATTCATATGTGGGTTCTATTCACGCACATACCCAAAAAAAACTTATTTCTATGAAAGATAGAACGACAAATAATTTTTATTTATATTCTCAATTCACTCTTAAATATTTAATTGGTATGTTTAAATTTCTTATATATATATATATATATTAGTGAATTAATTAATTTTTTATGGAAATATGAGAAATGATTACATATTAATTATTTTTTTTATATCTTTTAATGGTACGTGTGTGTGTAGTTGTTTGAGTTATAACATATATGAGTATAACTAGATTATCTTATGGATTTTTCAAATCTTCTATCAAATCCTTTTTTTAAGAATTTTTATTTAATTCCCATCTCAATTACATTTCTTATTTGTATTTATCTATTGTATGATCATTATTTTTTTATTTAACTATATATTCATTTTTGTTGATTAAATTTCCCAAATATTTTTTAAATAAACTTTCTTTCAATGTTATCTTTTAGTCCTTCCTTTAGATTAAGCTCATGAATCCACTGTTACCATTAAGCCACTTTAGTCTAAATTGGACGAAATTGACAATTAGTGTCCATTTGGTTATCTTATAGTTTTTAATAGTTTATTTGTAAAGTATGTGTATATATATATATACACATAAATTTTTTATATTAAAAGCGTATTTTGTAAAAGAAGAAAAGCTAAACATTGAATGTTCTGTCATCTAGAGGAAGAACAGTGAATTTGAATTTTGAAGCTTAGAGTTAGGGGAATTTGAATTTTGAAATTTTAAGGAATAAAATCAAAATTACCTTAAACTTCAATTTAGTCTATATTTTAATTTATAATGGTTGAGGTGATAATAATTTATGTATTACAAATTTACAATCATGATGTGATTAGCAATTTTAATAAAAATATTATTACATTAACCAATAATATTCATTGCCACATCAATTATAAAAATTAAAATAACTTTAAAATTTTATCATGAAACTTATTATATGTTTTTTGTAAAAATAAATATATGTGGTTGCAACACATACAGGCCGCAATGACTTTGACCTGGACTTGACGTTTCAATTTGCTTATTCATTAGGGAATTGGGGGAAAATTTCTCATTTGTCAGGCATATGAGAGCTGAGACTACTCTCTCATGGGCTCCACATGTTTCATGCGCCTGGCCATGAGATGCCAACTTTTTCATTTAATCCGAGGGCAAAGGCAAAGGGTCACCCTTAACGTTGACTCCACAGTCCACACGGACCACAACAAGGTGGACAAACCAACGCTGCTAATTTACATCCAACCTTGAAAATTCTCACGTATACTATTCAACCAATTCATAGCCCCACTTGGTGATAAAATCTTGGTACTAAGATCGGCTGGACTTAGACATCTCTAATAAGAAACAATGACAAAGGCGGAAAGCATATATAGCAACAACAAAGACGCCATCATTTGGAAAAAAATTTGCATATAAACAAATGGTTAATTTTGTGATGCTTTCAGATATAAGTATTTTCTTCTATTTCTTTTTTATAATTCTCTATCTTGTCACACTCACACAACTCAGCTGCCCAACCCATGTATTGGTTGGGTGTTCTCCAAATTACCTAGTATAAGTAATAATGTAATATCATTTTTCATATTTGAAAATTTAAATTAAAAAACAAATTGTTCATCTTTCAAAAATTCAACCAATTTATTGCTCCAATTTGAGTCAAACTTTTGGTACTAAGCTCGGCTGGACTTAAAGAAGTTAAGAAACAATGGGAAAGGCGGAAAGCATAGCAACAAAGAGTCAATCAAAGACTCCTTCGTCATTTGGAAATTTTTGCATATAAAAAATGGTCAACTTTGTGATGCTTACAGATATAGGCTCCGTGTGAATGCAGTTGCATGTGTATATGGCCATACTGTATAGTAACTACACTGAGTTTAGGCATAATTCATGTGTATATATATTAAGGACGTCAATACTATACCGAAGGCTGTACCGGTTTGGCCACCGATACGATATATTTTGAATACCGGTCAATACCAGTGTACCGTTTTGAATTTATTGCTATTTTATTTATTTTATACACACACACACAAACACACACACACACACACAAAATCTCTATTTACCATAAAACATTGCTTCAAAAATCCTTGTTTACCATAAAACATTACTTCAATTATTCATTGCATACAAAGAAAGAAAAACACAATATATATAAAAAAAAAAAAAAAAAAACTTAACTGTCCATTGCATACAAAGAAAACAAATAATATCAACAGTGTTTAGGATGCGGCTTGGGTAGTGTTTAGGGTTAGATTAGGCCTTGAAATTAGCATCCTGCCCTTAAAAAACTGCCACAATTACCAAAAAAAAAAAAAAAAAAAAACACAGCATTACAGCTGGTACGATATTCTACAGGCTGGTATTTTTACCAATACGAAATAGGAGTGGACCTGTACTGGTACACTGGCCGATACGATACAGTACGATATCAGTAACACTGATATATATATTGTAATCGTATAATTACTCATTAATCCAATTTAGTTAATTTCTCTCAAGAATCACTCTCAAATCTCTCTGATATCTTATTTTCTCACTAGTTTCCTTCATTTTCCCTCTCTTTCTTTCTCTACTTTCTGTTTTCAATACCGCTACTAGAGGACCATGCCTAGCTGCATCTTTGCATTTATCTTATTGCTTCGCTTTTTTTTTTTAAATGGATTATCTCAACTCTTCTTGATTTCAATTAATTTATTAAATTTCTAATAGTCCTAAAAATTTAAGCTATTAAAAAATGATAAATTTAATTAAAATTCTAACATAATTTATACTCATATAGCCATGTGAAAGCATTCTGAATGTGTGTGTGTATATATATATATATATGGGTCTTTTTCTATTCAACTTTAAGATACCAATGTGAAAATTGATAAATGAATTGATGTCTTGGTCTTTTTATTATTATTTTTTTTTTTTAAGGAATTGATGTCATGGTCTTGATCCCTAATATACCTTGGATGAGCCCATGGGGTGATAGGTTTGAAAGAATTTTAGTCCGCCATATATGACATATTGGATTTGAAAGAAGTTTTTTGGAATGAATTGATGCCTTGGTTCTACTCCTAAATTAGGAGTCCTAATAGAAGTTTGATAGGTATACTATTATTTATCCAAAGGCAATTAGAAATTGACTGATTGAAAGAGAAAATGGGATTCCAGTCCTTTAATTTTCTCGAAGTGTTTATTTTCTTTGTCCTTTACCAAATCTTCCATCGACAATTAGACTTTGTTTCGTGGACATTGAGCATCTGCTCTGAGAATCTTTGTGTTCCCATGGTCTTATTATTATTATTATTTCAAATATGGAACACTCTTGAGATATGGAACATCCTTTGTGTTTTTTTTTTTTTTTTTTTTTTTTTTTTAATTTGTTCATGAAAATATATAATTAGTATCTCATCATGTAATAACAATGGTCCATATTTAAAGTTACATTTCCATATAAAATAATACAACAAGAAATCTCTCTCTCTCTCTCTATATATATATATAATAGGTGAAGTAGAGGGAAACTCCAATTGCAATTCTAAATTAGAATCCTAATTTTGTACCATGTGTCAAACTCATGTGGTTCCATTTGTCTAAATTTAAGTGAATCAGTTGAAATTCTGGAGTGCACTTTTTTTTCTTTTTCTTTTTTCCATACCTGCGTATTTCAAGGTTCATCTCCCCTTCTCCAATAATAACTTTCATATACAACTCCCCTGTTATCCAATGAATGCTATAAAATTTGAAAAAAACTCTCGGTATCAATGATGCATGTATTTGGGTATTTCTGTATCTTATATAAGAAGAGGTTTTCCATAGATTCGGATTGTACTCACAATTTAAATGGTCTTGGTCTATGCTTCCTAAAGTTTGATTATTTCTTTCTTTTATCTGCCTATACTTTCGTCCATTTTTGTGAATAATTGTTATTGTTTAATCTTAATTTTTTTTTTTTTTCATATCATTGATGTTGCATGTTTATTTTCTGTTTCATAACAAGTTGCAAGGAAACTTAGAATTTTAATGGTCCTGGTTTATGGTCTGCAAAACAAATTCCAACCATTCCTAAGGTTTGATTACTCGTTTCTTTCATCTGCCTATTGTTTCCGTCCTTTTTGTGAACAATTTTTTATTCTTTAATTATAAAAGTTTTTTTGTTTGCCTATGTTAATTAGGTTTCCCCTGATTGCGTAATAGTATATGCTGTAAACAGCTTATTGTCTTGACAAATGTCGTTTATATTTTCACAGTTTATGTCCTTATTTGCTGTGCTTTTTTCCCCCACAGGAGATTGTCATAATATTGGAAACTTTGTTTCCAACGAACTGAGTCTTTAGAACTACTGATTTCCTTACCAAAGGCATAGTCATTAGACAGAACATAATTTTTAATTTTAAGATAAGCCAGGAGTATTTTGTAAATATTGAAAAGAAGACAAATCAAATAAGAAATTCAAAAGCATAGTCATTAGACGGAACATAATTTATAAGTTTAAGATAAGCCAGGAGTATTTTGTAACTCAATGGATAGCATACATTCCTAAATTAGTTGAATCATAGTTCAAATCTCTCATGATTTTTGTAACCATTCAATTACTTTTTAAAAAAATTGTAGAAAAGATCTATGTTTAGAAAGATTATTTTCTTAGTGCATGAAAGCCCCGATTAAATAAATAAATAAATAATTTTAATTCATTTAATCTTGGTCTAATGATAAAAAATAATCATTATAAAGTAAATATTATATATTCCAATCATATTGTATTTAAATAGTTAATTAATAAAAAGGTAACAGTAACTTAATTTGTTATATTTGTTGATGACCTTAAATCAAGTGGGTAACTAAACAACTTTTTTCAGTTTATTTATTTATTTATTTTTATTTTCTATTTCATGTTGGACTATAACATTACAAATCAAGTAATAACTCCACCATTTTTCTCGTAGTTATATTTTAAGTTAGACCATGACATGGTTACATAAAAGTTAATTAGGTTTGCCACGTTGCATTGTAAAAAGCTAGATTTCTTATTTTCTTTCATTTCATTTTTGTCACTTTAAACAGAAACTAACAAGGTTATACTGACTTATACATAACAAGAATTATATCATATCAATTAATAATTCATGTCACATTGAATGGTAACCCCACAAGTCTTTGATAATTTTTTTTCAAAACTATAAACTATGACAAGAGTTAAATTCGATGGGAGGTTTCACCATATCACATGATAATAACTCGTATTTATTTTCTTTTTCATTTTTTTGGTCACTTTAAACATATAATAATAAGATCACACATAAACATCCATGACTAAACTCATAATGACTAGATATATACTAATTAAAATTGAATACATAATATGTTGAGAGATTTAAATGAATAACATTTCTTGTCACTCTTTAATAATTTACCAATATTTGAATATAAATTTGAAGAAAGTAGTGACCCAATTCTGAATCTATCTTTATAGTTGTTTCTGGATTCTTTTCATTGTATGATTCAATAAGTAATAATTAATAAGTTTGATCAATTTTCTTCTCTATGTTATGACTTTTTTCCCTTCCTTCTAAGCAAATTCAATTCCTTTATGTTTTACATTGATTTTCGTTTTTGTTGATTCATTGAACTGGTTTGTGTTATATTCCTAGGATCCGACTCATTGCCCACTTTCTAATACTGTGAATCATTAAGGGACTAAAACAGCAATTCAATGAACCTAATTAACCACTAACATTAATTGTAAAGTATTAATATTAATGGATAGAAACAATGAAACTCATTAAGAACCAATTGCAATACAGAATTCTATACGAGTTGAACCATTTCACCATCAAATTCATGTATAATCATTTCAAAATTCTTAAACACGTAATTATTATGTATTGTTATTAATATCATACTATGAAACTTAAAAAATGATTTTATTCTAAATAGTAGATGAAATGTTATAATACTATTTCAAACAAAATAACAATATGAAAACTTTAAAAAACCTTCCTAATTAGGGGTGTGCGTGGTTCGGTAAGGGCGGTTTTTTTCCAAATTTATTACCGACAATAGAGATCGGTTTTTTCATAATTGGTACCGATGCATACTGCCTAAGGTCGATTTTCCGACCTATAGCAGTGCGGTTTTTTGCGGTGTGGTTTAGTCGGTTTGGTCGGTTTGAAATATTAAAAAAAAAATTTAATAATAAAAAAATTGGGCTTTCAAGCCCAATACCAATATATCAACCTGTTCAAGAAAAGCATATTCCAAAACCTGTGCAAAAAATCTGTTCACATAATGATCCAAATTTTTTCATTTAATTCACCATGCAAAAATATTTTGAAATTGCCTTAATAAGAGTTCAACTCCCAAAATACTATCATGTAGCATATAATATCATTAGTGTCATTGTGTGTGTCAGTGTTAATAACAATAAGCGTTAATGTATCCACTTAATAATGTAGAACCATTTGTCACTGTCCACAAATGCCAAAAGAAAGATACACACATTAAATTAGCATTTAGGCAAAAGAATGCTAATTGCTTGTATCCCCCAATAATAATCCCACCCATGAATACCTAAATAACTACCATTAGTGAAAAGTTCATTACCAATAACATGTACAGATATAATTAGCATATAGGCAAAAGAATGCTAATTCTTATAAGTCCTTTGTCCAGTAAGTTTGTGCATTACGCATCATTCTAGAACTCCTACAAAATACTAAACAAAACAAAATAAACACATGTTAATAACAATAAAACGTTTATGAACAATTGAATATTTATAATTAACACAAACGAATGTATACTTACATAATACTAACTACTAACTAACTCCAAGCAAAGAGTAGCACATCACTCATCATCATCCAACACAACGGTGCTTGGATCCTCCTCCATAGGCATTAGGCAAACCGATGCAATTTCTATAATCCCATTCAAAATAAAATGATTCGTAACCATTGAGCAAATAAATAAACAATTGATGTATACAACAAACAAAATGAACATATATTTACCAGTTTCAATCTCAAAACCATTCATATCCTCCACATTATCCATGCACTCCCGAAGCTCTATTGGTCTTTTTTCATTGCATCCTTCAGCCAATTTTGGATACAAATAAGGGCTTCAACTGTATTAGGAGATAGTCAACTACGGAATGAATCCAAAACACGCCCCCCCCCCCCTCGGTACTAAGAGCAAACTCGGATGCAACTGTAGAAACAGGAATATCCAACACATCACAAGCAATTTGGGAAAGGACTCGATATCTAGAAGAATTCATTTTTCATCACATCAAGATGTCAAAATCTTCCACATCAGGGTCCTCAGAAGATTCCAACAAATACCTATCCAACTCAAATTTGCTTTCCATACAATCCTCGTTCGCCAAGTGTTGCTTAAACCTATTATTATAACTTTTAATGCGATCAGACAATGAAGCATTGCCAACACTTGGCTTAGAGTCCCTAGAGAAGCACCACTACCACTAGAACTCGAAGCTCCATTTTGACCTACTCTCTCCACATACAACCTCTTCAATGCATCCCGAACCTTAGAGCTCATCTCATCCCCCTTGTCCTTTTCATACCAATCCCTAAACCAAAACTTTACATACTTCAATCTATATCTTGGGTCAACAACAACAGCAATAAAAGCATCAAATTGATATTATTCATACTTCCCCAATACTTATCATACTTTTTTTCATCTCTATCGCTGTACTCTTCAAACGTGGATCTCCATCAACACTACACAACTGTTGCAATTGATCTTCAATGCTAATTAGCTCATGGAAGTATGTATTAGAAGTGACAAACAAGGACTCAGAAAATCTAAATGTTGCCTCATAAGTATGTATTAGACAACGATCATTCTCTTGTGACTCTAAACTGACTTGATGGCAGAAATCTAAGTGGGCAAGTTTGCACTCTGTTGCAGAGAGGAAACAGAACAGGCAAACTGCAAAGCAAATCGGTAAGGAAGGGTTTTTCTTTTGGCCAGCTTGTGTTTAACAAACGGAAACAGTGGATGCTTTTTTTGTCTAACGTTTGGTTTAAGCCTTTTATTTCTATATTTATAGTGAAATGGTTTCAAACAATGTTGTAGAAGTATTAGTTAAATTTTAAGATTATTGAAACAATGCAACGTGCGGCTTTTTTTACTTAAAGTTATATACGTGTTAGTTTTTAAAGGGGTCTTTTTTCCTAACGTGGCACCATCTCCTTAAAAGCTTCTGCTTTTATATATAGTATTAGATTAGATTAGATTCCACACTAAATAAAAAACTCTGGTATAATAAATTATGAGAGATTTGTTTTTGTTTTTGTTTATGAATAATTGTTTTTTAATTGGGTTCCTTGGAATTTTGAAAACGTATTGGCCTGTATTTTTTTTTCTATTTTTAGAAAAGTATGGGACCTATGGGTAATTTTTAGAAAATCTATATCATTACAAGTATCATTCATCTAAGAAGCTGATTGTGACGGTATTGAATAAATGGATCAAACTTCAAAATAAATCCGTGTCGAAGTTAGCTTTGAAATTCTTCCAATAAATTGTACCATGTAATAGAAACGATTAATAATAAAATCCAACTAATTGTGATAAAATTTCAAATTTGCAGCCCCACAGAGAATAAAATCTTCCACTATTATAATTCTATTCATGTATGTAGTTGATACAATACTGGCTTTGAAAAATCCTGATTCAGAAAACTTCTAAATAGTTAGCTTTGAAAAATCTTCTAAATATTGGCTTTGACTTTAATTTTTATAATTGATTCAGAAAACAGAGTAAATAGTTAATTTCTGCATATGTGTACATGGCCCAATAGTCAATGTGAATATTAAGGCATCCATGACAAACTGTTATTTTGAAGTAAACATTATTCGTCACGAAAGTGGGTTCCAATTAGCTCAATTAGTAAAGTCTTTGATGGTTGAATAAGAGATCTGAGGTTCATTCTCTGCCTAAATCAAAAACTAATTGGTGTCTTGGCCTGATGATAGTCATTACAAGTGGACACCATAGGTTGAAACCCTTTTAAAAAAAAATTATTCGTCACGAAAGCCCTAGCTTATGTATATTAGGTGAGGCTATTCTCTACAAATTTTGATATTTTCCATCCGAGCCCACTTTTCCTTTTAGGAGAAATCAAAATTCATCTGAGAGTGATACAAATTTTGAAATTTTCTTTCCAAAGTCAAAATCTTAAATTTTTCCAAGCTTACAAAGCAATTTTTTTGGACTTATGACTTTGGGTACATGATTTCTTGTACTAGACTAAGATACATTACATTTAGATTTTGATTTAAGACAAACTGGACAAGTGTGTTTAGTAGCACCACAATGTTGACAAATAGGAACAAACTTTGGATCATTAATTGTGACAATTTGGTCTTGGTTCTTACCTAAGAAAATGACAATTTGGTCTAATGCGACCAACAACAACATAATTTTGACGAGTAGCTAGCATAGATATATCTTGAAGATAAGGAAAGGGCCTGGACATGGGTTTCAGCTTAGGAGCTTCTACCATAGGTCTCTTAGCTAGTTACCTTTGTCTAGCCTAGCCAAACTAGCTTTTATCTCCCCTTTAAGATTCCTCTTTGAATTCAAGAGCATGCACGTTTTTGCCTAGGTTTATCATACTTGATTGACGTTCTATTTTAGGCTTGACACTAGACACTATTTCTAAATTGAGAGAGAGAGAGAGAGAGAGAGAGAGAGAGAGAGAGAGCTATTCACTAACTTAAAGTTTATAGATGTTTTTGTTAGGATATGTACCCTTAAATCCTATTGTATGATGCTATGTATGACATTATGTATGACTTAATATTGTGTTTAATAAATTTGTTTATTTTTATCTAAAATAATGGCAACATGAATATTTAGACATTATCATATAGTCCATGAGATGCATAGTATGTGATTTATGTGAAAAGTCACAGAAAATATAAATCACAAGTTCTTTGTAAACTCAGAATTTGTAGTTTGTAGTCAGTGATGAAATTGGGCATTTTATCTGCGAAGACTATAATGTATCAACTAAGATGATTTGTCTTGATCATGAAAGTGAAGACTTTTAGTTGATATGTTAATATGTTTTAAGAGTTAAGACATATTGAACTAGATCGCTCTAAGATTTATTATTCTCCTAACGACTGTCAAATGAATAATAAATCTCACAACTCTTATTTGCATGAACTCTAAATCCTGAGAGAATAATGGACCTGATCATGATGTGTAGGTTGCTTTGATATATCAAGAGTGAGATCTAAAGTAACGGTCAAAACCTCAGTATGTTGGGCAGCCACATTTAGTGTTGATAGAACGTATATTCTCATGATGGAATTCATAATCTTTTAACGAAGATATAAAATATTCCCTTAAGATAAGTTTAATGGGTTTGGTTATTCAGAGAGTTGGGCCCAACCACTTCGGTAATAAATTACTGAATTATATATATTTATGAAATTGGATTTCATAAATATATGATGAATAACTTTAAAGGATTAAACCGAGTACTCAAGGATTAAGATGTAGTAATTTTCAAAGTGGCAGTCTATATTCATAACTTTGTATTACTACGAATATTTTATGAAGAAGTTGCGTGTATAATAAAATCTTGGGATATAATTTATTAATAAGGCCTAGAGTACAATTATATATATATATATAGTGATATTAAATATAATTAATGGTAACTTTGGACTTTTCAAGAGTTGACGGAAAAGCCCAAGGCCCATTCGAGCTAGTGTCTTATTGGTCCATTTTGGTCCCACTCCAAGCCACACACTAAAGCCCAATTAGAAAGGCCCAACAAGCCAGCCCAATTAGATAATCAATTAGTTATAAAAGGAGAAACAAACAGAATTTTTTTTGAAGAAAAAAAAAAGAATCGTAAAGAAAAAAGAAGAAGAGAAAGAGTGTGAGACACACTTTCATTCTCCCTTTGGAAACTGATTGAGAGACTACACATCTTGGACGTAAAGTGAAATTTGAGTGAAGATTAAAAGTGTTCCCAAGTGCTTCTAATCTTTGTTTTGAATTTCTCCACACCAAGGTACGCTATCTTGTTCTTAAATTCTGAAATTTACATAGTGTATGTTGTCAATCATGAATGAAATAGATCATTATTTGTTGCTTCCGCTGTGTGTTTTGTATGAGATACAAAACCAAATTTTTATCTAACAATTGGTATCAGAGCCAGGTTTTTATATCATGATTGTATAGCGTGTGATTGGATTTTAGAATTTAAGAAAACCGTTATCTTTGTGTTTCAATTTTCTGCATCATTTGAATATAATGTAGAGAATTGCATCACTTATATATATATATATATATATATATATATATATTGTTTGTTTTTGAGGACAAGCCGTGTATGGTTATGGCTTGAAGGTTTCAGTTTTATTCAATAACCGTCAAGATATGCTTGAATTTAATGCACCGCTTGGGCTATATTTTCATGGATTGGACTTCATGCATGGTTTGCATGGCTTGAACATGACTCCTCGGATTGGCCATCTTGCATGAATTAAAGCAAGAATTGTATGGCTTATTTATTGCATGGACCACGGTTCACTTCATCTTTTGCACCTTTTGGCTTGGAATAGATATTTAGGTTGTCAACTTGCATGCAATAATACATATATAATTATCATGGCCATGAAAAAGTTGAATCCATATTGGATTTCAACCAAATGAAAGAGTTATATATATATATAAAATATAATATAATATAATATAATAATAGTATATTATATATATAATATAATATAACCATCCGTAAGTTATATATATATATATATATATATATATATATATGTATATATATATAATGTAATAATTATATATTACATATATTAATTTGTATATTATATTATATATAATATAATATGGATTTTTATATGTAATAAGGGTTTTTATTACTATATATATATTAATGCTAGTTTAATGAATTTTATTCCTAATGAGATTAGGATTATGTTTTTCAAGTGTCTAGCATTATTATGGTCCTTGACCTTAAAAACCTTTAATTTAAAATATCTAATGGAAGAGAGATACAAGGGTTGGATCTCACGGCCTCCATTGTTGGTTCATAGTAGTATGAAATATATACTTTGTCTATGCCTCGAGCTTAGCATTCCATGAGAAGAGTATTTATTTCATGGTCCTACAAGATTGAATTTCCTGGTTTATAATGGTTTGATAAACACCTTGTTTTAGTTTCGAGCTTTGCATTCCATGCGGAGGGTGTTTTTATCATGGTACTACAAAATAAGCTTGTTAAAGGGATGAAATGTGGTTACAGATGATTCTAGACAATGGTATACACTAAACTAAGTATTATAGTATCCTCTATGCTGAGTTCTTGCTATTATTACTTAGAGGCTAAATATAAAATGGCATATTATTAGTGTTTGATAAGAGTTATCATGATAGCACTAATAATGAGAATAGTTCTCAATCATAGTATTTAATTTTCACTCTATGCTGAGGGATATTGAATATGGGATTGGGTTGTCGTTGCATATATTATTTTATGGTTTTATTAAAGTTCCATATTATATGCTTATATGCTAAATTGATAATGTCCAGTTTACTTATTTTATTCATGTTTATTATTTTCAGATTTAAATCATGGCATCATATAGCCCACTTGTTGTTATTCTTAACCAAAACAAACTGACTAGATCCAACTATGTTAACTGGAAAAAAAAATTGGACATTGTTCTTACAGCTGAAGAGCACAAATATGTGCTTACTCAACCATGTCCTAGCTTGCCTTCATTAGATGCTCCTCTTGAGGAAAAACAACGATATGATCATTGGCAGAAATTTAATGAGATGGCCAAGTGATATATCCTAGCATCTATCTCAAATGTTCTACAGCATCAAATGCAAGATGTAGAACATGCTTCGGACATAATGCTTAGTTTAAAGGAGATGTTTGGTGAGTAAGGCCGTTCTGCAAGGCAAGAAACCATGAGACAAATTTATAATACCAAAATGGCTGCAGGAAGTTCAGTGAGGAAGCATTGTCTTAGGATGATTGCTAATCTGAACACATTAGAAGTTTTAGGTGCCGACATTGATGGAGAATCCCAAGTGGATATGATACTCCAGTCACTACCGGAATCATTCAAGGAATTCAAACTCAATTATAATATGAACAAAAAGATTTATTCTTTGTCTGAATTAATGAATGAGTTAATGGCGGCGGAAGGCATCCTTGATACTTCTAGTGTTGAAGCCAATGTGGGTGAAGCTTCTACTTCTCAACCTAAGTCGAAAGGCAAGAGTAAGAAGAAGAAGAAGAAGAAGAAGAAGGACTTCACTAAGAAAGATGATAAACAAATTGCCTTAGGAGTTGCTAATAAAGAAAAGAAAACCAAAGGAAAGTGTTTCCATTGTGGTGAGAAAGGACATTGGAAGAGAAATTGACCAACATTCAAGGCTACCAAGAATATGGGTATGAAAAGTTCCTTTCTTCTTAAAATATGTTTGGTACAGAATCCCACAAATTCCTAGTGTGTGGATTCAAGTTGTACTAATCATATCTACAATTTTTTGCAGAGGTTCCAGGAGACCAGAAATTTAAATGAGGGAGAACTATTTCTTACTTTGGCTGATGGGAGCAAAATTCTAGTTGTAGCTGTTGGCGTGTTTAATTTATGTTTTAAGTCTAGAGTTTTAATATTGGAAGACTGTTTGTATGTACCTAATGTTCGTAGGAATTTAATTTCTGCAACTTATTTAGGTAAGCATGGATATTGTGTTATCTTGAAAAACAATATTGTAATAAAAAAGGATAAAATGTTTATCTGTTCTGGCAATATTGTGGATGGTCTTTATATTTTAACTCCTGATAAGCATGAATTATATAATTCTGAATTAGATAATAATTCACATGTGAAATCATTAAAGAGAAAGTTTCCTTCTACTAGTGAAGCATATCTTTGGCACTTACGTTTGGGTCATATTAATTCAAGTAGGATTCAAAGACTAATCAAAGATGGACTTTTACAGCCCATGGACTTTGATGGTTTTCCAATTTGTGAATCTTGTTTGGAAAGTAAAATGACCAAACGGCCTTTTAATGCAAAAAGTAGAAGAGCCTAAGATTTGCTAGAATTAGTACATTCAGATGTATGTGGTCCTATGTCAATCCAAGCAAGAGGTGGCTATGAGTATTTCATTACTTTCACTGATGATTACTCTAGATTTGGTTATGTGTACCTAATGAAACAGAAGTCCGAAGCCTTTGAAAAGTTCAAAGAGTTTAAGGCTAAAGTTGGGAATCAATTAGGTAAACACATAAAGGCCATTCGATCTGATCGAGGTGGCGAATACCTTCTTGGGGATTTCAAGGATTACTTAACTGAAAATGGGATTATATCCCAGTTGACTGCACCTGAAACCCCACAACAAAATGGTGTAGCAGAAAGAAGGAATGGGACTCTTTTGGATATGGTTAGATCCATGTTGAGTTATTCGACTCTATCAATTTCCTTTTGGGGATATGCCTTAAATACTGCAATGTATCTTCTGAATTTAGTACCTTCAAAGTCTGTTCCTAAAACACCTGTAGAGTTGTGGAATAGGCGTAAGCCTAGTATGAGACATCTCCACATTTGGGGTTGTCCAGAACATGTGTTAAAAGGAAAGTCTGACAAGTTACAGTCTAAAACAGAAGTGGTTTTCTTTGTAGGGTATCCAAAAGGAACTGTTGGAGGTTTATTCTATAGTCATAAGGATAATAAAGTGTTTGTTAGCACAAATGCCAAATTCTTGAAAAATGACTATATGAATGATTATACTCCTAGAAGTAGAGTTGTCTTGGCTGAAATGAATGAACCTGTAGTTGAACAACCAATGGATGAAACTAAGAATGATGTGGCTGTATTGGATACACCATAATATATTACTCATGAAATGTCTAGTACACAAGTGCCTCATCGTAGTGGGAGAATTGTTCGACCTCCTATAAGATTTATAGATTTAGGAGAAACCTATGAAGCTATCTTAGAAGAGGTTGAATCGTATCCTTACACTTATGATGAAGCCATGAATGATATAGATGCACATCATTGGATCCAAGCTATGAAATCTGAATTGGATTCAATGTATTGCAATTATATATGGGATCTTGTAAAGGCGTCTAATGGCATTAAATCTGTTATTTGCAAATGGGTTTACAAGAGGAAGAAAGGGATAGATGGAAAGGTTGAAACCTTTAAAGCAAGACTAGTGGTGAAAGGGTATACACAAAAAGAAGGCATTGATTATGATGAAACTTTTTCGCCAGTAGCCATGCTTAAGTCTATCAAAATTCTCTTATCCATTGCTGCTCATTATGATTATGAGATTTGGCAAATGGATGTCAAGACTGCATTTCTTAATGGCAATCTTAAAGAAGAAATATACATGATGCAACCAGAAAGTTTCATAGTAACGAACCAAGAGCATATATTATGCAAGTTGAATAGGTCCATTTATGAACTTAAGCAAGCATCTAGACCATGGAATATCAGATTTGATCAAGCAATCAAGTCATTTAGTTTTGAACAAAATCTTGATGAACCATGTGTGTACAAAAGACATCGAGACAAAGTAGTAATGTTCTTAGTGCTTTATGTTGATGATATTCTACTAATTGGAAATGATGTAGGGGTAATGTCATCAGTTAAAGTTTGGTTGTCTAGCCAATTTGATATAAAAGACTTGGGTGAGGCTAACTTTATTCTAGGGATCAAGCTTTGGCGAGATCGTAAGAATAAGATGTTGGGCTTATCACAAGCTGGATATATAGATAAGGTTCTAGAACGGTTTAGCATGCAAAACTCTAAGAAATGATTGCTTCCTTTTAGACATGGAGTTCCTCTGTCTGATGACCAAAGGTTTAAGACTCAAGAAGAAGAAAATATGATAAGACAAGTTTCTTATACTTCTGCAGTGGGAAGTCTCATGTATGCCATGCTTTGTACTAGACCAGATATTTGTTATTCAGTTGGCATGGTCAGCAGATATCAATCAAATCCAGGACCAAAACATTGGCAAGCGGTAAAGCAAATTCTCAAGTATCTACGGCGAACGAGGAATTATATACTTATTTACCATAGTGAAGATTTGATTCCCATTGGCTATACAAATTCAGATTTTCAATCGGATCTAGATTTCAGAAAATCCACTTCAGGATGTGTTTTCACCTTGGGAGGTGGAGCCATAAGTTGGAGGAGTGTTAAGCAATCTTGTATTGCGGACTCCACCATGGAAGCTGAGTACGTTGCTGCTTGTGAAGCATCAAAGGAAGCTGTTTGGCTTAAGAAATTCCTTTCTGATCTTGGTGTTGTAAGAATGGAGCAAGTTTCCATCACATTATTTTGTGATAATAGTGGAGTGGTTGCACAATCCAAAGATCCAAGAAATCACAAGAAAGGAAAGCATATTGAGAGAAAGTACTATATCATTCGAGACATTGTTGCTCGTGGAGATGTTATGGTAGCAAAGATTGAAAGTGCAAATAATCTAGCAGATCCTTTTACCAAAACCGTGCCTCAAAGGATGTTCGAGTCACATTTGGAGGGAATGGGAGTTAGATTAGTGCATAATAGTCTTTAGGGCAAGTGGGAGATTGTTAGGATATGTACCCTTAAATCCTATTGTATGATGCTATGTATGATATTATGTATGACTTAATGTTGTGTTTAATAAATTTGTTTATTTTTATCTAAAATAATGGCAACTGAATATTTGGATATTATCATATAGTCCATGAGATGCATAGTATGTGATTTATGTGAAAAGTCACAGAAGATATAAATCACAAGTTCTTTGTGAACTCAGAATTTGTAATTCGTAGTCGGTGATGAAATTGGGCATTTCATCTGCGAAGACTATAACGTATCAACTAAGATGATTTGTCTTGATCATGGAAGTGGAGACTTCTAGTTGATATGTTTTAAGAGTTAAGACATATTGAACTAGACTGCTGTGAAATTTATTATTCTCCTAACGACAGTCAAATGAATAATAAATCTCGTGACTCTTATTTGCATGAACTCTTAATCCTGAGAGAATAATAGACCTGATCATGATGTGTAGGTTGCTTTGATATATCAGGAGTGAGATTTAAAGTAACAGTCAAAACCTCAGTATGTTGGGCAACCACATTTAGTGTTGATGGAATATATATTCTCAAGATGGAATTCATAATCTCTTAACGGAGATATAAAATATTCCCTTGAGATAAGTTTAATGGGTTTGGTTATTCAGAGAGTTTGACCCAACCACTTTGGTAATAAATTACTGAAGTATATATATTTATGAAATTGGATTTCATAAATATATGATGAATAACTTTAAAGGATTAAACCGGGTACTCAAGGATTAAGATGTAGTAATTTTCAAAGTGGCAGTCTATATTCATGACTTTGTATTACTACGAATATTTTATGAAAGGGTTGCATGTATAATAAAGTCTTGGGATATAATTTATTAATAAGACCTAGAGTGCAATTATATTTATATAGTGGTATTAAATATAATTAATGGTAACTTTGGACTTGTCAAGAATTGACGGTAAAGCCTAAGACCCATTGAAGCTAGTGTCTTATTGGTCCCTTTTAGTCCCACTCCAAGCCACACACTAAAGCCCAATTAGAAATGCCCAATAGGCCAGTCCAATTAGATAATCAATTAGTTATAAAGATAGAAACATACAGAATTTTTTTTGAAGGAAAAAAAAAAAAGAATCGTAGAGAAAAAAGAAGAAGAGAAAGAGTATGAGATACACTTTCATTCTCCCTTTGGAAACTAATTGAGAGACCACACATCTTGGGCGTAAAGTGGAATTAGAGTGAAGATTAAAAGTGTTCCCAAGTGCTTCTAATCTTTATTTTGAATTTCTCCACACCAAGGTATGCTATCTTGTTCTTAAATTCTGAAATTTACATAGTGCATATTGTCAATCATGAATGAAATAGATCTTTTATTTGTTGCTTCCGCTGTATGTTTTGTATGAGATACAAAACCAGATTTTTATCCAACAGTTTTGGATGCCTTCAGGCCTTGATATGTGCTCTTCATCCCATCATTCATTGCTTAGAAACTTTAAGTCAATGTATAGCTCTCTCTCTCTCTCTCTCTTCCATTAATAATTACTCTTTCTTTTCTTAAATTTCTTTCATAATTTCTATTAAAAATAAATAATTCTTGATTTGTGGTAAATGATTGTGTTAGGTTCTAAAGATTTAGAACTAAATGTTTAGAGTTCTAATTTGTTTATGTTGACAAACTGAGAACAAAAACATATCTAGAATAGGTGTTTTAATACTATTTGTTTATATGTATACATTATTCAAATATTTTTATATAAATTTGATATTAGATTGTAATTTGTAAACAAGTTTATACTATATCAAATGAGTTTGATGTTTTGGTAATTTATTGGCAATAGAATAGTCTATTTCATATTAAAAATTATACATTATTTTTAACAATGCAAGGTTGGTTAATTGATCTGATTTTTAAAAATAAATAATAAGTTAATCAAGTAATTTGTGAATAAACTTGAACTTGTTAGATAAGAAAATAAAGTAATTATAAACATATAATATAACTTATTGATGAGCTCGAAGTTGAGTTGTATATGAAATCAAATTAAATGCATCGATCTTGAGTTGCTAATACTCTTCTTAACTTTGATCACTTGTTTACAAGAGTATATGTTCTACAGACGACAGATGGTGTTGGAAACTGTGTCACATGCCCACCAACCAACATTTAAATTCCTCAAAAGGTAAGCACCCACAAGGCTATTATTCATCAATATAATTACAAAGGTGAAAGTACAAATAGTTCAGGATGGGAACACTCAAACATTAATTGGATTCAAATTACACATGATCTCTTTGTAAATCAATTTATTTAATAGAAGGCGTAGCTCGTAATATTGGTGCAAAGAGAGAGAGAGAGAGAGAGCAATAAAACAAAGCATATAGACCTTAATACCCATTAGCCACACATGTTACAAGCGACCTCTGAGTCTTGACACTTGTTTTGATGTAACAGCAGTAGCAACTCCTGATATTAGCAAGAAGATAAGAGAAAAGAAAATCATTAAGAACAAAATTTAACTACAAAATTAGCTGTAGCTTAAAAGTACAACCTTACTTAATGAAATAATTACTACATATTTTGAAAATCTAACCGTTGAATTGCATTTTCTTTACATTCTTAATAAACATATCAAATTTTGTGTCAATCGGATATTATCTACTATATGATCTATAAGCTTATATTTTATGCATAATTTTAAACTACAAAAAATTACAATTTAAATAATTTATTGATAACATAGCTATTAATCTATAGCTTTCTAACAATTTGGTAGTTCAACTTTATCCAACCATCAATCTAAATTCACTAAATAGTAGTAGAACTACTTCATGCATAGTGAAATTTGCCACGGGGATTAATTAAGCTTATGGCCTTCAGCACTATTAAGCAACCTTATGTGCAATTTGAAATATGAAAATCACCCGTAATACTTCTTCGGCATGTGCCGAAAAATCAAGAAATTGCAAGATGAAAGGGGCAAAAAACACTAAAATTGAAACAGATTAAAGACCATTTTTAAAAAATAAATTGATTGTAAAAGCCCATATCAATGAAAAATACAGAACTAATCTCATAAACCATGTTAGCTGTATGTTTGTTTTAAGGTTAAAAAAAATTAGTTGTATTTTTATTTTGTTTTAAGGTTTAAAAAAAATAGCCATATAGGTCTTACACACTTACCCTGCTAACCTGACCTAATCATCATCCATGCCTCTGAAACTTCCTCCACAATCTTGTCATGTTCAATGTCATTGTTTCACTAATTGTAATGCACCTGGGTTTAATTTCTCTAACGCTGTTTACTTGTAGAACCCCAGTATTAGAAATTTTAAGAGTTTCCTATTATGATATTCGGAATTGCGTATGGTTCCCAGAATAATGACTTCAAGGTTGTTGGGATTTCATGGACTTTTGCCAAGTCTAAGCCTCCCCCTGAGGTTGGGATGTACTCATTAAATTCGGATTTGTGGAAAAGAGTTGAACTTGGAATGTCGTTGACACCCAATGTTTTTTACTACAATCTTGTTAGTGGACATTTACATTGGATGTTAATAATCGTAGAACATGTAGGTGGACAGGACAGGCATTCTGCTGATATGCTTTTTTCATTTGATGTCAATAGTGAGAAATTCAAACAGCTACCACTGCCTGATGATGAAGGAAGTTGTTTATGAAATGCGTTACATCATTCAAGGGGAAACTAGCTTTGATTAAATTTGAAAGTGGTGCCCAACCACATAGCACGCTATTCTCAATTTGGGTGACGAGGGAGTATGGTGTGATTGAATCCTGGAATAAAATTTGTGTTCTATCAATTGAAAATTTTCATGATTTCATTAGTTTCACCAAGTATGGCCTATTTCTAGTTCAAACAAGGTCTCTGCTGGTCTCTACCAACATTGAATTAGAGAGGATATATAAGAATGTTTTAATTGACCCTGAAACTCTACATGAGAAGGAGATTCAAGTTGATTATCGTTTTGATGTAGCTGCTTACATGGAGAAACTTATTTTACTTGATGGAGCAAATATGGTATCTTACTAGGAAGATGGTGCTATGTGTCTAAGAAGGAATGTCATAAGAGGCATGGATGAATTGAAACCCTTGTCATGTTTTTACTGGTTGCAGTAAGCATGTTAGTATTGTTAAAACCATGAATTTTGCTCCAGATTTATATTAAGAAATAGGCATGTCTCCAAGTACGCTTTAACAACAAAGAACAACTAACACTCCAAAAACCCAAAGGAAATCCAAATTCCATTCCGAAATAAAACCATTTTCGAAATTCATCTCCATTCTCTTCAGTATCTTTAATAGTTGTTTTACTTTGGTTTGATGTTTCTTCTCCTGGACATTTTTGTTTAAGCGGAGGCCCACAAAGTGTTGTGTTTTCAATAAAATCATTTGCATTCAAGCTTTGGAGTTGAGTGCTTGAAGGAATCTTTCCAGACAAATTATTGTAAGATAGGTCTAGGTCACTTAAAAAGTTTAGATCTGACATACTATGTGGGATTTCACCTAAAAACTGATTCCTTGACAAATCAAGTGATTCTAACTGCTTCAATTGACCAATCACTTGAGGAATCTCGCCAATTAAGTTGTTTCTATTATTATTATTATTAGAAATTAATGGAGAAAAGAAAGAAAAATAAAAGAAAGAGCAACTATTTATGGAAGAAGAGAAAGATAACTAACTTATATTTCTAAGCAATTTTTGCAATTCTAAAATATAGAAAAACATATTTCAAATATAGAAAAATTAATTTAAGAGAAACCTATCTAATACATATTTCAAACATATATTAAATACTTATACTAGTTTGAGAACACCCAATGGTTGGGTTTGCCAGTTGCGTTGGGTTAAGGGTTGAATAATTGAATGACAAATTAGAAAATATTAAGCAAAACAGTAGAAGAAAATAATACTTATGACCGTATGATCGATGTAACATGTTTCCATTTAACAATTGAACTTTAGTCTTTTATGCCTCTTGCAAACGCAGATTATGGTAAAAGTCATTGTTGATGTTGAGTTTGTCTCACACCGTATGCAGATAGTATTTGAGCTTCAAGAATTAGAATTAAACCTGCAATTTAGTATCACAAAATTGACATTAATTTCTGACAGGACATAAACGCGTTGACCCCTTGTGATAAATTAGATTGATTAATTACCCTAGTTATTAATTAATCAAATTAACATACAATATTACGTGGCAGCACAAACAAATCACCAAAACTAAGTTATGCAGCGAAAAATAAATGACACGGTAATTTGTTTACGAATGGGGAAAACCTTACGGCAAAAACCCTACCGGGCGATTTAAGGTCACCACTCCCAAAACTCCACTATTATCACAGCAAGCGATTACAAGCAAGGAATCCCAAGTACCTTACCAACCTACAGTTGAACCCTTACCCCAATACCCAATTGGACTTGCTCTGTAGTGACAGTTTCTCCTTTCAATGCACGGCTCCCAAGTACGTGACTAACCAGATGCACAGATCCCAATACGCGACTTCAAACACCAACTAGAGAGAGAGTTGTTGGCTGCAAAGTTCTTCAAATCATCAGAGATGAACTAGGGCACGAACTTTGTCTTTCAGATCACAAATTGCATGAACAAGAAGTTCTCAATGATTGTGCAACTTGCATCATCTTTGACGGCCCTTAAAACAATCCTTTTATATGTCTAGGGTTAGAAGAAAAGAAATCTCAAAGACACATTCACGGATTAGACTTGAAACAGAGCTGAAAATCTATTTTCTTTAATTCTCGACAGATAGAGGTGTCGAGGATTTGTCGAAAAGCTGTCGAGGCTCGGGGCAAAACAGCTTCTTAAAGCTCGATAGATGCATATGTCGAGGTAAGTGTCGAGTTTTAGTAACTTGCACTTCCTTGCTTGTTTCTTGGACAGACTTTGATGACTTCAACACTGAATCTTGAAACACTGTTTCTTGAAGTGTTACACACATCCTAAATCTACCCAAATACAAGTAAAGTGCATTTTGTCTAAGGATAAGCCAATTACATAAAATAGCGACATATGTTCACAATCTTGAACTACATATGTCCTAACAATCTCCCCCTTTGGCAATCCATGACAAAACCACAACAAATAAATGAAGATATGAGAGAAGTCATAAAACACTTTAATTCATACTTCAAATGTTACATACAGTAAAATCTATCCTAACACAAACTCTTGAAAAACTTTACAAGAAGAGAGTTTATGGCAAGTAGACTTTGACAACCTGTATTTCTGAAACACTTATAAACAAAACACATCAAGGCATCTTTGTGTGAAGCAGAAATAATAGATTGCGTACAAGTAAAGAAACATGTGTATAAAGACAGAAAAGAAACAACACACGGAGAGATAGGTGAAAGAAAAGAAAGACATACATCATCATATATATCAAGAAATAAGTACAATGTATGTCAATACATGATCAATGTATCTCTAAAAAGATAGAAAAGAAAAAGGAAATACATATGATCTCCTCACTGCATCCCTCAATCCACACTCCCCCTAACAAAAATGTCCTATGCTAATACTCCCCTTAAGCATGACTACTCTCATACCAAAACTACTCCCCCTTTTTGTCACGAGTGACAAAGGGTAGAGTGTCATGTAGACATCTCAGCAGAAGAGCTCGCATCTTCATCATCATCATCCTCAGAAGCATCATCGTCATCATCATCATTATCAGCCTCAGTCTCAGTCGACACATGAGGTGGCGGAGGAGAAGCCTCTGGAGCAAAGCCACCCATGGTCGCCTGTCACCTGGCGATGCGACCAACACGAACGTTCACTTGATACAACTCCGTGGAGAGTGTATCTAGGCGAGCATCCATGCGCTAAAGCTGCGCCATGATGTCTCCTAAGGTGACATCGCTCGAAGAAGAAGCAGCAGACGCTCGAGCTGACCTGGAGGTAGTCGAAAAGGAGGAAGGAGTGGCACCATCTGACTGTCTCGATCGAAATTGTGCCTCGCTACGTTTTACAGTAGCAGCGTCTATGACAGACATGACATGATAAGGATCGAACGAAGGGAATGGGATGGAAAACCAGCAAAGAATCCTCGTGATAGCAGAAGGGAAAATAAGCTTATCACGAGTGGCCGTATCTCTATAGACATCTATGATAGAAAAGATAAAGTGTGAAGGAAAGTCTATAGAGAGATCCTCTAGGAGGGACAACAAAAACCGAGCACGAGGCTCTGTGATAGAGTTATAGTGAGAAAGTGGGTGCGAAACAAAAGTCATCACCATGTTAAGGAAATGAGGACCTTTAGCAAAAGGTCAACATGGTGTGTACTGATGATCTCCCCAAGAGGAAGGACGCTCACAGAATGCCGAAATCATCTCGTCTTTGGACACAGTCCATATACGCTCACAGCTAGGGTAATCAGGATGATCTACCCTAGGGACATGAAGCACCTCGGAGACTAACTCCAGAGTGACAGCAAAGTGCGTACCTTGAACGCTAGAGTAGAAAAGAGGTATTGAAGAATCAATCCCATGGATATTGGAGTAAAACTCCTGTATCAACACGAGAGGACATGTGATCGGGACGTCACACAGTGACTCCCAAGCCCGACTGTGAATGACATCGGGAAGGTCGGTGTCGGCAAAGTCTGCCAGGACAACGTGGCGTTCCGAAAGAACACCTCGTTTATAGAAGTTCTCCGAGAAGTCCTTATGGGCTTTCTCATCACGGAACCGGATAGAAAGTGGAGTAGAATCGGAAGAAGACGATCCCTTAGAACGTAGAGGGTTCTGAGATGGAATGGACTTACGTTTAGGTGCTATAGACACTACTAACGCAAACATAGAGAGGGGGGAGAAGAAGAGACACACAGAAAAGTTCCAAGCAGTTCAATATAGGAAGAGAAATATTGAAAAGGAAGAACGTATGCATGGAAAATGCATGAACATGTGACATGCAACAATAAAAACATCATGGGCTCAGTCAGAGGAATTCTGTCAATATCCTTCGATTCCTCGATCGCCGTGATCTTAGTATGGAATCTCTCGGGCAACGATCTAAGTACTTTCCTTACTATCTTGGGTTCAAGGATGGTTTTCCCAAGATTGAAGGCTGAGTTTACTATGTCATTGAGCTTTGCATAGAACACATCAAACGACTCATCCTCCACCATTTTAATTTCTTCAAAGTGTGTGGTGAGCCTCTGTAGCTTTGAATCTTTGACAGCCTTGGTGCCCTCATAGGTTGTTTGGAGAATGGTCCATGCTTCCTTAGCAATTTCAGTTGAGAAAATTTTCTTGAACTCCTCATTTGTGACTGCACTGAATAGGGCATTCAATGCTCTGCTGTTGAAGTTTGCCGCCTTGATATTGGCATCATCCCAATCTGCCGGGGCTTATGTAGGCTTGGTCCAGCCTATCTCCACAGCTTGCCACACTTTCTCATCTAAAGACTGCAAGAAAGCTCTCATGCGTACTTTCCAGTAAGCATAGTTAGTGCCATCAAATAAAGGAGGTATAATAAGAGATTGACCTCTATCCATGACAGCAGGGGTCAATGGATCACACACAAAGATTAAACCCTAATCAGAGTGTGCTTGCTCTGATACCACTTGACAGGCCATAAACGCGTTGACCCCTTGTGATAAATTAGATTGATTAATTACCCTAGTTATTAATTAATCAAATTAACATACAATATCACGTGGCAGCAAAAACAAATCACCAAAACTAAGTTATGCAGCGGAAAATAAATGACACGGTGATTTGTTTACGAATGGGGAAAACCTTACAGCAAAAATCCCACCAGGTGATTTAAGGTCACCACTTCCGAAACTCCACTATTATCACAGCAAGCGATTACAAGCAAGGAATCCCAAGTACCTTACCAACCTACAGTTGAACCCTTACCCCAATACCCAATTGGACTTGCTCTGTAGTGATAGTTTCTCCTTTCAATGCACGGCTCCCAAGTACGTGACTAACCAGATGCGCGGATCCCAGTACGCGACTTCAAACACCAACTACAGAAAGAGAGTTGTTGGCTGCAAAGTTCTTCAAATCATCAGAGATGAACTAGGGCACGAACTTTGTCTTTCAGATCACAAATTGCATGAACAAGAAGTTCTCAATGATTGTGCAACTTGCATCATCTTTGATGGCCCTTAAAACAATCCTTTTATATGTCTAGGGTTAGGAGAAAAGAAATCCCAAAGACACATTCATGGATTGGACTTGAAACAGAACTGAAAATCTGTTTTCTTTAATTCTCGACAAATAGAGGTGTTGAGAAGCTGTCGAGGCTCGGGGCAAAGCAGCTTCTTAAAGCTCGATAGATGCATGTGTCGAGGTAGGTGTCAAGCTTTAGTAACTTGCACTTTCTTGCTTGTTTCTTGGACAGACTTTGATGACTTCAACACTGAATCTTGAAACACTATTTCTTGAAGTGTTACACACATCCTAAATCTACCCAAATACAAGTAAAGTGCGTTTTGTCTAAGGATAAGCCAATTACATAAAATAGCGACATATGTTCACAATCTTGAACTACATATGTCCTAACAATTTCAGCTATATATATCAAATCAATTTAGTTAAAACCGATATGCAAATTTTTTTCAAAATGATACAATATGCATATACATTGTTCCTTAAATTTTACAACAGATAGATTCATTGCATGTCCAACGTCTGCCATCAAGAGTTGATGTCTTCGTGATAAACTTTAGGTGAGAAATCGACAATGTTATATAAGAGTCCAAAATGTGTCGAGACATTAGACTAGGTCAGAGTCATTAGTTGCCAGTGTTTTTATCAATTAAGTGCTTGTAGGGTATAGGGGCAAGAGCTAGGATTCAAGTCTCCAGGAAGGAGCTTCACACACATATACACTAAGACTAAATTAGATTAGAATCTCTGTCTTGTATTTTTTTTAAAAAAAAAATTAGTCTAGGTTAAAGTCACATCCACAATATTTGCACAATGATTTAGAATTTAGGTGTCAACTTGTTCTATTGGTTATAATCTAAACTCATTGCTGAAATTACTTTTTGTCCACTAGTAATTGTCATTAACAACTTTCCATCTAAAATTTGTTGTGAAAATAATACTGTGAACGTAGTATTTCTCTTTCAAGTTTGCAAATAGATAGTGTGTATCATAAATGTCTCACACTTTCTTTAACAAAAACTCAAGAATTACACTACATAAACTGTTTTCATTCTTTTATTTTAATAATAAAGGTATAATAGTAATTACACTTTATCTTTCTACTTTTTCATCTTTTCTAGTCTCTACCAAACACACATGATTAAAAACACACATATTTTCTAGCCTCCTACTTTTCTTTCTTAAAATTTTATATCATCCTACTTTTGTAGCCAAACTTTGTCAAGAAATGTGACAAAAAATATTTCTCATGTGAAATTTAATTTGGACAAAGTTTAGCTACAAACTTAGTTGTAGCCAATGCGTCAATGACCAAGATCAAATCATTCCCACCAAGTTGTGGAAAAGGCCCGTTGAGATTGGCCAAACTGAGATCAAGGTGTTGTAAGTTAATTTCGGCCTATGATGTACTTTTAAGCACTCTTTATCATTAAACTAAGACATTAATTAATTTTTTGTATAGACGAGAATTGAACTTCAGATCTTTTATTCAACTATCAGTGATTATACTAATTAAGTTATCTGAAACACAGTAAGTTACACTACTAAAAAAACAGGCCTAAGCCACTGTTTTTGTGGCGACATTTTCAAAAAAAAAACCTCCATAGGGGGCCTATGACTGTTTTTGACAAACACTGCTACAAAACCTGACCTATAGCAGTGCCTTTAGAACGTTGCAATATAGGGGAGGTCTATAACTGTGTTTTTAAGGGACTTTAGCTGCGTTTTTTTTTTTTTTTGGGCTAAACTGCATTTGGTCATCAAAATTATCCTTTAAAATATTTCAAAACAATCTTTCTAGGGGTGTTTTTTTTTTCCTAGTATTTTGGGTCTTTGCAAAGACCTAATTTCCTGTACTGCAAGTACATCTCAAAAATCAAATTACAAAGTGATAAAGATGTGGCTGAGAATAAAAAAGACAATTAAAATATTGATAACAACGTCTCCCATGCCATGTAGATGATATGAACTTATTCGTAGAGAAAAGAACTAGTATATTTTATGTGCAACTGTTGCTCAGGTCAAAGAAAAGCGTACTCAAAGAGATTTTTGAAACTGACATGCATGTCCATTCAACTTGTCAAAATGCTACCACCAAGAGAAAGGAGCCACATCAGTCAGTAACCACTGTGAAATTAAGGTGATAGAACAAAATAGACTAGGATAGGAATCGTTATACATTAACTAAACTCCAGTTACACATGAATACATGATCTTTTTGCAAATTTGCATTATTGCATACATGGCCCGTAAAAATGGCGTTGAGATAAAAATCGATAAAACAAAGCTTAATTACAGACTAACAGACCAGACCTGCACAGAGGTTACAGAATGGTCTTGGCACTCGTATTTACAAGTGGCAAGGGCAGCAACCCGCAATATTGACACCAAGGTAAAAGAAGTTCATATAGAGACGCTAGATAGAACTACTTCATGCAAAATGAAGTTTTCCATTCAGTTAGTTTTTAGGGTCTATTTTGGGACCCGTTTATTTTGCTGAAACTAAAATTTTTTTTGTGAAAGTACTATAGATAAAGGTAAAATATAACCGAAATAGTATAGTGAGACCTATGAATAGTACCAAAAAGTGCAATAAAGCCCATGAATAATAGTAAAAATAAGTTGAATAGTAAAATAAACTGGCTTTTTAATTTGGAGTCAAACGCACACTAAGTCTATCCATGTCATATGATATATGATATGCAATTTTAAAAATGAGTAATGATAATTTCACATTGTATGTATAGAATACAAAAGATGAAAATACACTTTTGGTCCTTACATTTTGGGCTAATTCTCATTTTAATCCCTAAATTGATTTTGTTCTTAGGTTAGCCCTTGAAATCAAAAAATTGTTTTTATTTTGGCCCATGTGTTAACCCAATAACAAAAAATACACACGTGGCAAATAAAATGCACTGTTGGCATGTTATATGCTGATGTGACTAATTATGGTGCTGACGTGGTTATTTAAATGATATTTAAAAATGCCACATTAGCATATAAATTAATTAAAAATAAAAACAAAAGAAATTAATTTCTCGATTTTAATTTAAAATTGAAAAATAAAAAATAAAAAACAAAAAAGCTTTTTCAGTTTTAAAAATTGAGAAGAAAAGTTATAACAATTTTCTCAAATTTACTTATTCACTAACCAAGCACAACATCACAACCTCAATTTAATCCCTCTCTCTGCCCATTGTTCTCTCAATCTTTGTAAGAAATGGTTTTAGTGACGAAAATTTTCATCGCTATATGTGCCTGGATTTTCTTAAAAATAGTTTTAGTGACAAACTTTTTCGTCACTATATGTACCCGAAAATAGTTTTAGTGACGAAATTGTTCATCACTAAATATGATTTAATAAATTGAAATGGTTTTAGTAACGAAATATTTTCGTCCCTGAATAGTGTTTTTAGCGAGGAAAACATTTAGCGACGAAACATTTGCGTCGCTAAAAGCTTTTTTTTTTTTTTTTTAAACAAATCAGACTTTTAGTGACAAAATTTTTCATCACCAGGACTTTTAGCGACAAGGTTTCAGGGACGAAATGAGTTTCGTCGCTAATTAGTGGATTTGTAGCGACAAAAAACTGGACTTTTCGTGATGAATTTTTTCATCATTGAAAGTACATTTTGTTGTAGTGTCCAAACCCACCCATGGTCAAATAAAACAAAACACTCTCTTCAATCTACCCAGAATCCCATGGCCAAAGACCCCCAAGCTCTGCCTCTCACAATCACAAGTGAAGGAGGCGGATTTCGTCGACTGATGAGGATGACGATGTCGAGGCCAAACACTCTCTCTTTGATTGATGAGGATGACAATGACGAGGAGGTAGTCATTCGTCGGGATAGCGTCATATGACAGAGTGGCCGAGGAGGTAGGAACGATGGAGTTTGACGACGTTGTTTTGGTGTTGTGAAACGGTTTCGTTGGATTTGAGGAGGCAAAAACAGTGCTGTTGGATTTGCTCAAAACCCAAAAACTCAAATCTGGTCCAAACCCAAAAATGATAGAATTTGCTGAGAAGGTAAACTGTGGGTAGTAAACCATAGAAATTTCTTCACAAAGCTAAGATTTTTGAGAGAGGGATGGGTTTGTGTGGTTGGGTTTGACTTGCTCTTAATCGATGGTGGTGGTGGGTTTGATTATGAGAACGTGAAGTTTGCTAGGTATCCTTGCTCTTGTTCTGGGTTTGATTGTGAGAATGTGAAGTTTGATTTTGGATTTGCTCTTGTTCTAGGTTCAACCTGCACTATTGGTTTCTTTAATTTATTTCTTGTTTTTATGGATTTGATGGAGATTAGATTTGGTTGTTGGATTTGGATTTGGGATTTGCCAAAGACTGGTTTGGTTGCTAGGTTTATTTCTTGGATTTGGGAAGAACATGAAGAATAAGTTCTTGTGTTCTTACGGAAAAAATAATGAAAGTAATAATAATAATAATAATAATAATAATAATAATAATAATAATAATAATAATAATAATAATAATAATAATAATAATAATAATAATAATAAAATTAGATTTAATGTTTTTTTTAATTTAGTTTAAATTTTCTGAGCTGGCATTATTTATTAATATAAATGCTGGCGTGACATTTAAAATGCTAAATATAATTTTTTATTATTATTTTATTAGCCACGTCAGCATATAATATGCCAACAATGCACTCCGTTTGCCACGTATGATGGCTTTATTATTTTCTGTTACTGGGTTGATGCCAGTGACCAAAATAGAATCTATTTTCTAATTTAAATAATTTTTACATACAACTTACCTCTAATATAATTTTGATGTTATATAAATGAATATAAATACTAAATAGGTTTCCACTTTCATATAAAAATTAACTATAAAAAAAATTATTTGTAAATTTAAACTGTCAAAAGCATAGCCCATTTATACGTATAAACACAGACACTTAAAATTTTTTTACTGTATAAATCCCGCCTTTGGCACTAACCGGCATCGACCTTCTGAGACCATTATACAATTTAGCTTCGATCTCCAGCTTCTAATTTTCCAATCCACCATTATTGGGTTCACCTAGACTTTTGTAATACATTAACCTAATACTCTTATGGCCTTGTTTATGTTTGCATTATGTACCCAAAAAAAAAAAAAAACATTCTTAGATCGTCTATAACTCATACTACAAATTCGAAATTTATGATATATTTAAAACTTGGGTCAAATTAATGTGTTTTAATTACGTAAATTTATTCAATAAAAATAATAAATTAATTATTGACCATTAATTGAATTATTTGAACTCAACTGTGAAGATATGTATTTATAAAATAATATGGCAACAATTAGTATCTCAAAAAATTAGTATCATCACAATTCTAAAATGCAAAAGGCTCCTATTATTTTGTCACTTTTCATGTCTAAAAGGTTCTTAAAAACAAAATCAATTTAGTTACTAAACATTTGTATAGTTCTAAAGTACATTATACTAATTTTTGCCAAAATGCAAAACTCATCATCTAAATTTCACTACTTTTCATTTCAATCTTCTAAATTTTCATTTGTTCATTTCACTCCTCAAAATTTCAAAACTCCTCAATATAGTTCTCCGTTAAGCTACTATCTACTGTTGTTGTTAAGACCACCAAAACAACGCCGCTTTGGCATTATTTTATTCTTAATTATAGAAAAAACCTAGAAATTAAAAAGAAAACCTAAATGATGTCTTCCCTAACCAAATTTGAAGAAAAAAAAAACCCCCCGCCCACAAAAGCAAGTCCCTGACTCAATGGTTTGAGAGAGAAAGAAAGAGATTGAACTTACATAATTGTGTTTTCAGTGGCTCAAGGAGGTTAAGAGAGAGAGAGAGAGAGAAGATCGAGATCGGTGGCTTCATGATGTATTTTCAGTGGCTTCAGTGAGTACATGGAAGCTCTGGCCAATAGTCAGTTGGGTAAGTTCTCCCTCTCTATCTCTCAATCTCTCAATTTCTTTCTCTTCTCTCAAACTATTGGGTTTTTATTCAGATTCAATTAGGGATGACATTGTCTAGGTTTTTTATTAATTAAAAAAATATTAAAATAATAACTAAATATTAAAATATCGCCAAAACAATGTCGTTTTGGCAATCTTAATGGCAATGGTGAATGACAGTTTAATGGAAGATTGAATGAAGGAGTTTTGAAACTTAGATGATTGAAATAAATGAATATAAACTTAAAAAATAGAAATGAAAGTAGTAAAACTTAGATGATGAGTTTTACATTTTGACCAAATTATTTTATTTGAATGACAGGCCACAAACGCGTTGACCCCTTGTGATAAATTAGATTGATTAATTACCCTAATTATTAATTAATCAAATTAACATGCAATATCACGTAGCAGCACAAACAAATCACCAAAACTAAGTTATGCAGCGGAAAATAAATGACACGGTGATTTGTTTACGAATGGGAAAAACCTTACAGCAAAAACCTCACCGGGTGATTTAAGGTCACTACTTCCGAAACTCCACTATTATCACAACAAGCGATTACAAGCAAGGAATTCTAAGTACCTTACCAACCTACAGTTGAACCCTTACCCCAATACCCAATTGGACTTGCTCTGTAGTGACAGTTTCTCCTTTCAATGCACGGCTCCCAAGTACGTGACTAACCAGATGCGCAGATCCTAGTACGCGACTTCAAACACCAACTAGAGAGAGAGAGTTGTTGGCTGCAAAGTTCTTCAAATCATCAGAGATGAACTAGGGCACGAACTTTGTCTTTCAGATTACAAATTGCATGAACAAGAAGTTCTCAATGCTTGTGCAACTTGAATCATCTTTTACGGCCCTTAAAACAATCCTTTTATATGTCTAGGGTTACAAGAAAAGAAGTCTCAAAGACACATTCATGGATTGGACTTGAAACAAAACTGAAAATCTGTTTTCTTTAACTCTCGACAAATAGAGGTGCCGAGGATCTGTCGAGAAGCTGTCGAGATTCGGAGCAAAACAGCTTCTTAAAGCTCAATAGATGCATGTGTCGAGGTAGGTGTCGAGCTTTAGTAACTTGCACTTCCTTGCTTGTTTCTTGGACAGACTTTGATGACTTCAACACTGAATCTTGAAACACTGTTTCTTGAAGTGTTAAGCACATCTTAAATCTACCCAATTACAAGTAAAGTGCGTTTTGTCTAAGGATAAGCCAATTACATAAAATAGCAACATATGTTCACAAACTTGAACTACATATGTCCTAACAATAAGGAACATGACAATTATAGTTTACGAAATGTTCTAAACAATACAAAATTTTCCTTTAAACCTTTTTTCTCTTTTAGGCTAAAGCTTTGTCAATATCAAATGCACACTTTATTGAAATGAGATATATAAAGAGAAAATATTGCCAATGCACACTATTCTACAAATTCTTATACATACTCTTAAAATGCATTGAAATCAAAGTCATGATTTCCAATATATAAATCTTTACCTTGCTAACCTATATTGTGAAAGTGTCACCCATAGCTTGGAAACTTCCTCCACAATCTTGCCATGCACATCACCAATTTGGGAATAGAGCCAGTCCTTCATGTTGTCCAATAACAAGAAATAGTCATCTCTCCAGGAACTCTTTAACAACAAAGGTGCGCAAATGCCCCCAAAGCTTGCAACAAATCCAACTCCTGCTCCGACATAAAACCATTTCTCAAATTTATCTCCATCATCTTCATTATCCTCATTGCCATCATGATCAGTTGGTTGATCACTTTGGTTTGGTGTTTCTTCACCCAAGCACTTCTGTGGAAGTGGAAGCCCACAAAGTGCCCAGTTTCCAATAAAATCATTTGCATCAAAGCTTTGTAGTTGAGTGCCCCAAGGAATTCTCCCAGACAAATTGTTGAAAGACAAATTGAGGTAGCTCAAAAAGTGTAACTCTGTCATGCTAGATGGGATTTCACCTGAAAACTGATTTCTTGACATATCAAGTGATTGCAACTGCGTCAATTGACCAATCATTTGCGGGATTTCTCCAATTAAGTTGTTTTTTGATATGTTCAATACAACCAACTCCAAAAGACTCGAGATTTCACCTGGAAGTTTCCCTGTCAAATTGTTGTGTGAAAGGTTAATGATCTTTAAGAGTCCAAGATATTTTCCATACTCCAACTCCCTTCCTTTCATTACAATTGTTGCATCATCAACATATTCTTCTACATCTTCAGAATCAAAAGCATATGAATCAGTGTAATTACTACCAATTATGCCAGTAAAAAAATCTCCCTTTTGAGCCATGGCAGTGAAATTGTTGAAGCATTGTGGTATATTCCCAGATATATCATTTAGAGAGAGGTCCAATATTCTTAAATATTTCAACCAACATAGCTCGAATGGTATGCTTCCACTGAGCTTATTGGAACTTAATATAAGAATATTTAACACTGGTAGGCCCTCCCCAATCCAAGCTGGTATTTGTCCAGAGAATCCATTGTTTCCCAAGTCTACAAATTTCAACAAACTACAATTTTTCATAGACAAAGGTAAATCTCCAGAGAAGCTATTATTGCGCAAACTCAGCGTTCGGAGCTGAGACAATGAACCCAAAGAAGTTGGAATTTTCCCAGAGAAATTGTTGCCAGACAAATCCAAAATGACTAGCTTACGCCAATGCATAAAACAATCGGGAATTTCTCCTGACAAAAGGTTGCTGGAGAGGTCTAGGGAATTCAAAACCCCACCCGTGATTTTACAAACAGAAGAAATGTTCCCCGAGAAAAGATTTGCGGCTATGCTCAACACCGTCATTTTAGGTGGGAAAACAAAAGGTTACAATTGACCCTCCAATTGGTTAAAACTCACATCTAAACACTGTAAAGTTGGAGGCAGCTGCACAAACCACTTAGGAATCTTATCCGAAATTCCAGTATCGGAGATATCTAGGATAGAAATGTTCCACTGAGTTTGGAGCCAGCTTGGAAATCTAGGTCCCAGCTTGCAGGATGACTAGTATATGACTCGCAATTGAAAAGGTGGAACCCATTCCTTGTTCAATTGTAAAGCCAAGGAATTAAGTGACAAGTCTAGAGACCACAAGTTGGACAGGTTTGACAGATGGACTTCAGTGACCACACCATGCATAGAATTGTTAGAAACATCAAAGGCCTCCAGCTGATGAAGGTTCCCAATTCCTTCGGGTACGGTGCCAGTAATATTGTTATTCCCAACATATATTTCTTTTAACGATGAAAATGTTGAAAAATCAGGCAACGATCCCGTGATTTGATTCGATGATAAATCCAACGTTTCCAGTGAGTCTTTTGCACACCCAGACAAGATATTGATAAACTCGACGAGTTGTCCACTGAGCCTATTGTTTGATTGGGACAATGAACTTAGAGTGCATATGTTTCCGAAAGATTTTGGTATGCTACCTTCAAGTTGGTTTTCGTCGAAATTGAGACTTTCAAGAGAATTCATTTTGCCAAGGGCATCTGGAATTGAACCTTTTAACTGATTGGAAGAGAGGTCAATTTCAACAAGGCTGGTATTAAAGTTGAGCAACCATCCGAATATTGAGGAGTTTTGATGATTATCAGAGAGAGCAACAGTAGTAAGAGATTTCGAGTAGTTGAAATGGGTATGAGTTGAGGGAGCGACTGGAGGAAGATCACATAAACTCAAGCTCAAATATGTTAAATAAGGAAGACGATTAACAACGTCTGCCCAATCATAGGCTTCACTGAGATTTATTGAATTTAGTACAAGCTCTTTCAAAGAAGACAAATGAGAGAGCCATTGAAGGCTTGCAACATTATTGAAGTTATTTGCACTGAGATCAATAGATTCCAAGTGCGAAAGGTTTCCAAGTTCATACGGAATAGTCCCACCAAACTCAACCTCTAAGAGATAGAGGTGCTTTAAGTTATTGAAAGAACCAAGAAACTCTGGGATTTGGCTCATATTGAAATCATTGTAACTGAGGTCCAAAGAGCTCAAATGATGCAATTCAAGCAGTGAAGAACTAAGCTTACCTCTCAAAGGTTGTGTTTTCTCTGAATCACCCCGAAGATCAAGCTCCAGTACGTGACCTGTGTGCTTGCTGCAATGAACTCCTTTCCACCTGCAACAATTCTTCTTTTGATCTTGGCTCCCCCATGAAGAGAGTATATCATAGTCATCAACAAGGCCTTTTTTGAACTCAAGAAGGGCTTGTCTCTCCCTCTCTATGCACATGACATTAGCATCTCCAACCCCTGAAATAAATCCAAGGGCTGGATTCAGGTGTAGTAAAAGCATTAAAAATGCATGGAGAAGTCTAAGGGATCTTCTGTCCATAATCATTGACATGCCACTGAAAATAACAATTGAAATCAAGATCAAGATGCAACCAAGCTTACAGGCTGCAGAAGAAAAGCATGCAATGCAGAGTTTTGGGTTTTTTAGGTTCTCAGAATTCTAAGCATCAACCATATATTTATATTGGTAACTGCAATAAGCAAAAGAAAATTTTTTAAATATATCTTTACCTCTAAACTGGTTTGAGGTTATCTTCCACCAACTTATTAGGTGGCAATTAAAAAATTTAATTAAATATAGTATTTGTTTGGCAAAAATATATTTGCCAACTTATTTTACTATTCAACTTATTTTTGTTATTATTTATGACTCTCATTGCACTTTTTGGTACTATTTATAAGTTCTACTGTACTATTTTAGCTAACTTTTAACTTTATTTATAGTACTTTCAGTAAAAAAATTTTAATTTTAGCAAAAAATTTTATGTAATTTTTTAAATAAATTTTGTAGACTTTTTAAATAATACTCATGAAAAGTTTCATAAACCGTCATATAGATTGGAGGATATAAATTCAAACTACTATAGAGCTTATCTTTAATCTTTTTCATGTCTTTTTTTTATTAAGGTACTTTTTTAGTTCTTCATGTTTGTGAATGGTAAAAGGCTCGGCAAGCATGGATGCCTTCAATTCAGTGGTGGAGCCTAGCTAGGGTGCAATTACCAACTAAAGAAAGTTTTGAAAAAAAAAATTGAAAAAAAGAGTGAGATTTTAAAATACTTTTTCAGTTTTACAGACTAAAAGAAACTCTTGTATGGTCAATTATGAGATATTTGTAATATAAAAAATAAAATAAAAATTGGGTTCGTTGGAATTTTGAAAACATATTGGTCATCATTTGTTTTTGCTTTTGTTTTTGTGTTTTTTTATAATACATTGGTCATTTCAAGAAAGGGGAAAAAAAGAATTCTATCTATGCTTTTCGGTGGCAGTTCATTAGGAATGCATGGAAACTTTGAAAGAATAGAATGCGGAATATTTATTCCATTTCATTCTCTTTTAAGCATTCCTCTCAATTGCTTAAAGTAATAAAATGAAAGTGAAATACTGATTTTATTCCTATTTTTTCATTTTCATTCTTTTGTTTTCCTAAACTCCCGACCACTATAATTCAAATTTTTTTTCTCCTGTTTTATTTAGTTTAATAATTTATTATAAATAATTGCAAGCGGTAATTTTAAAAATTATTTAGTTTATATAACAAATTGCATTATTTTATTCCTTAAAAATATGAATTTATTATTAGTAATGCTAGAGATACAATTTTTTTTACAAATTATTAATGTGGTAAGTGATTTTTAGTAAATAAAAAAAAATGATGTTAGTGGTGAATATGAAAACCAATAAGAAGTTAGCCACAACAACAGTTTGTAAAAATATTGTAAAATAATTTATTGTTATAACATTACTCATTTAATATATTTGGAAAATATGAAGATCGATTAAGTCATTATTTTTCAATCATTTATTGCAGCTCTAGGAATTGTTTTTAGAGGGGTCATTAAGAAGTTTAAATTAAAAAAATTTTAATAAAAAGAGAACTTGAATATATCAAGTTATCGAAAAAAAAAAAAAAGTTTTACAACTTCCTTCTACAAGTTTTCAAATTTTGAATTGTTACATGATAACTCATCTAAGTATTTATTGCCAATGTGGGTTGTTATGACCATTTTATTTTGTTATGTTTGTCAACATTTTTATTTTTATACAGCTGTTATTATATATTAATTTGTAATTGTTTTTATAAAAATATTTTAAACTAAATGAAAAAACTTAACTCATTGGCTCTATATTAATTATTGACGCACACAACCATACTCATTCATATATAAAATAATACATTACGTGTCTACTTAACCAATTAAATGCTTGAACAATCACTAACTTTACAATTTTTCTTTTTGAATTTTTCTGACTTTATAACAAAAAGTTATTATAAATTTATAACATGATAGCAATACACACACATGTAATAAACCCTTTCTATTGATTCTAAAAATAAAAATAAAATAAAATAAAATAAACCCTTTCTATCTCTTAATTATTAAGTTATATTATATTTATATTGTACACACAAATATTCACACACACACATCATTATTCATACAAATAACATTATAACAAAAAGTAATGCACACAATTAATATTAGACACACTCACGCACATATAATATAAATTTAGAGTTGAAAATATTTGAAATACGGGTATATAAGATTTAAATTAAAGTGTGCAAAAATATTTTTAAGGATAAATTAAAATTTTAAACTAAAAAAAATATTATAAATATATATATATATATATAATTTATTTTTTTGGAAGTCAGGGATGTTTGAACAAAGGGTACAGCCGCCCCTGACAACTGACAAGTATCATTTACCTAAGAGCTGATTATCTCACGGGATTATATAAATTAAAAAGATCAAATTTAAAAGTAAATCTGTGTCAAAGTTAGCTTTGAAAGTCTTCCAATAAATCGTACTGTGAACTAGAAACATTTAAGAAGTGTTTGAGAGGGTAGTTTGAGGTATGTTATTTGGGTGTTTTTAATATACGTGTGAATGAAAAGTATATAAAAATATGTGTAATATTATTTTAAATGAGTAAAAATATGTTAAAACTAAGGTGCCAGACAGGCCCTTAATCGTGAGAAAACCCTTCCACTGTTTCAATCCTATTCATGCACTTCAGATAGGATCTTTTATAATTAGGTTTGAGTGGGATAAGGTGTTTGACCAACTGAGGCCATCTGATCATGATCAGTTCATTAACATCAAGTGTCATCAACAATTAAGGTAAGCCAAAAACTAATTTGTTAAAGACATTAATTTTTATGATTGATTCTCACAATCGATGGATGCAATTAACGTACCAACTTGATTCAATTATGGCCAACAGAGTCAATTTTTTTTTAAAATTATAAGCTGACATTTAAACATATCGTGAAATTGGTTGTGTTCGATAAAAATCAAACTATTTAAGTTTCTACAGGTTACTGTGCACCATGTCAGAAGTAGAACACAGTAATTAACGATTCTACATGTGTGGACTTGACCCAATAGTCAGTGTGAATAGGAAGAAATACGTGTATCAGCTGACACAATTCTCTTCAAAATCTGCTCGTCACTTTTCAGGTGAGGAACCCCTTGAAGAAGGAATGAAAAAGTTTCTGGAAGCTGAAAATTCAGGATAGATTAAAACTATTCCTATGAGCTATGACCCATTAACCGGAACGTATCTAGCGAGCTGAACGTATATATTTTTTAATTTGTGAGATTCATATGTGGGTTCTATTCACGCACATACCCAAAAAAAAAAACTTATTTCTATGAAAGATAGAACGACAAATAATTTTTATTTATATTCTCAATTCACTCTTAAATATTTAATTGACATGTTTAAATTTCTTTTATATATATATATATGTATATATATATGAGTGAATTAATTTTTTATGGAAATATGAGTAATGATTACATATTAATTATTTTTTTTATATCTTTTAATGGTACGTGTGTGTGTAGTTGTTTGAGTTATAGAGTATAACTAGATTATCTTATGGATTTTTCAAATCTTCTTTCAAATCCTTTTTTTAAGAATTTTTATTTAATTCCCATCTCAATTACATTTCTTATTTGTATTTATCTATTGTATGATCATTATTTTTTTATTTAACTGTATATTCATTTTTGTTGATTAAATTTCCCAAATATTTTTTAAATAAACTTTCTTTCAATGTTATCTTTTAGTTCTTCCTTTAGATTAAGCTCATGAATCCACTGTTACCATTAAGTCACTTTAGTCTAAATTGGACGAAATTGACAATTAGTGTCCATTTGGTTATCTTATAGTTTTTAATAGCTTATTTGTAAAGTGTGTGTGTGTATATATATAAATATACACATAAATTTTTTATATTAAAAGGGTATTTTGTAAAAGAAGAAAAGCTAAACATTGAATGTTCTGTCATCTAGAGGAAGAACAGTGAATTTGAATTTTGAAACTTAGAGTTAGGGGAATTTGAATTTTGAAATTTTAAGGGATAAAATCAAAATTACCTTAAACTTCAATTTAGTCTATATTTTAATTTATAATGGTTGAGGTGATAATAATTTATGTATTACAAATTTACAATCATGATGTGATTCGCAATTTTAATAAAAATATTATTACATTAACCAATAATATTCATTGCCACATCAATTTTAAAACTTACAATAATTTTAAAATTTTATCGTGAAACTTATCATATGTTTTTTGTAAAAATAAATACATGTGGTTGCAACACATACAAGCCGCAATGACTTTGACCTGGACTTGATGTTTCAATTTACTTATTCGTTAGGGAATTGGGTGAAAATCTCTCATTTGCCAGGCACATGAGAGTTGAGACCACTCTCTCATGGGCTCCACACGTCTCATGCGGCTGCCTATTAGATACCAACTTTTTCATTTAACCCAAGGGCAAAGGCAAAGGGACCCCTTAATATTGACTCCACAGTCCACAAGGACCACAACAAAGTGGACAAACCAACGCCGCTAATTTACATCCAACCTTGAAAATTCTCACGTATACTATTCAACCAATTCATAGCCCCACTTGGTGATAAAATCTTGGTACTAAGCTCGGCTGGACTGAGACGTCTCTAATAAGAAACAATGACAAAGGCGTAAAGCATATATAGCAACAACAAAGATGCCTTCATTTGGAAAAAATTTTGCATATAAACAAATGGTCAATTTTGTGATGCTTTCAGATATAAGTATTTTCTTCTATTTCTTTTTTATAATTCTCTATCTTGTCTCACTCACACAACTCAGCTGCCCAACCCATGTATTGGTTGGGTGTTCTCCAAATTACCTAGTATAAGTAATAATGTAATATCATTTTTCATATTGAAAATTAAAATAAAAAAATAAATTGTTCATCTTTCAAAAATTCAACCAATTTATTGCTCCAATTTGAGACAAACTTTTGGTACTAAGCTTGGCTGGACTTAAGAAATTAAGAAACGATGGGAAAGGCGGAAAGCATAGCAACAAAGGGTCAATCAAAGACTCCTTCGATCATTTGGAAATTTTTGCATGTAAAAAATGGTCAACTTTGTGATGCTTACAGACATAGGCTCCGTGTGAATGCAGTTGCTTGTGTATATGGCCATACTGTATGGTAACTACAAATAGTAACTACACTGAGTTTAGGCTTAATTCATGTGTGTATATATTAAGGACGTCAATACCATACCGGAGGCTGTACCGATTTGGCCACCAATACGATATATTTCAGATACCGATCAATACCGGTGTATCGTTTTGGATTTACCGTTATTTTATATATTTAATACACACACACACACAAAATCTCTATTTACCATAAAACATTACCTCAAAAATCCCTGTTTACCATAAAACATTACTTCAATTGTTCATTGCATACAAAGAAAGAAAAACACAATATAAAAAACAAAACAAAGAAAAACTTAATTGTCCATTGCATACAAAGAAAACAAATAATATCAGTAGTGTTTAGGGTGCGGCTTGGGTAGTGTTTAGGGTTAGATTAAGCCTTGAAATTAGCATCCTGCCCTTAAAAAAACTGCCACAATTACAACAACAACAACAAAAAAAAAAAAAAAAAAAAAGCATTTTGTACGGCCGGTATGGTATTCATTTACCAACCGGTATGGCCGAAATTTGCCAGTACGGCCGGTATTTTTACCGGTACGAAATAGGAGTGAACCTGTACTGGTGCACTGGCCGGTACGGTACAGTACGATATCAGTAACACTGATATATATTGTAATCGTATAATTACTCATTAATCCAATTTAGTTAATTTCTCTCAAGAATCACTCTCAAATCTCTCTTATATCTTATTTTCTCACTAGGCTCCTTCATTTTCCCTCTTTTTCTTTCTTAACTTTCTGTTTTCAATACCGCTACTAGAGGACCATGCCTAGCTGCATCTTTGCATTTATCATATTGCTTCGCTTTTTTTTTTTTTTTTTTAAATGGATTATCTCAACTCTTCTTGATTTCAATTAATTTATTAAATTACTGATAGTCCTAAAAATTTAAGCTATTAAAAAATGATAAATTTAATTAAAATTCTAACATAATTTATACTCATAGCCATGTGAAAGCATTTTGTATGTGTGTGTGTGTATATATATATATATATATATATATATATATATGTCTCTTTCTATTCGACCTTAAGATACCAATGTGAAAATTGATAAATGAATTGATGTCTTGGTCTTTTTATTATTATTTTTTTTTTTTTTAGGAATTGATGTCATGGTCTTGATCCCTAATATACCTTGGAAGGGGCCATGGGGTGATAGGTTTGAAAGAATTTTAGTCCGCCGTATATGACATATTGGATTTGAAAGAAGTTTTTTGGAATGAATTGATGCCTTGGTTCTACTCCTAAATTAGGAGTCCTAATAGAAGTTTGATAGGTATACTATGATTTATCCGAAGACAATTAGAAATTGACTGATTAAAAGAGAAAATGGGATTCCAGTCCTTTAATTTTCTCGAAGTGTTTATTTTCTTTGTCCTTTACCAAATCTTCCATAGACAATTAGACTTTGTTTCGTGGACATGTGAGCATCTGCTCTGAGAATCTTTGTGTTCCCATGGTCTTTTTATTATTATTTCAAATATGGAACACTCTTGAGATATGGAACATCCTTTATGTGTTTTTTTTTTTTTTTTTTTTTTTCATGAAAATATATAATCAGTATCTCATCATGTAATAACAATGGTCCATATTTAAAGTTACATTTCCATATAAAATAATACAACAAGAAATCTATATATATATAATAGGTGAAGCAGAGAGAAACTCCAATTGCAATTCTAAATTAGAATCCTAATTTTGTGTCATATGTCAAGATTCATGTGGTTCTATTTGTCTAAATTTAAGTGGATCAGTTGTAATTCCAATGTGCTCTTTTTTTTTTTTTTCAAGGTTCATCTCCTCTTCTCTAATAATAACCTTCATATACAGCTCCCTTGTTGTCCAATGAATGCTATGGATTTTGATAAGAATCTCTCAGTATCAATTATGCATGTATTTGGGTATTTCTGTATCTTATATAAGGAAAGGTTTTCCATAGATTCGGATTGTACTCACAATTTAAATGGTCTTGGTTTATGCTTTCTAAGGTTTGATTACTTCTTTCTTTTATATGTCTATACTTTCGTTCGTTTTTGTGAATAATTGTTATTGTTTAATTATAAAATTATTTTTGTTTTCTTATCATTGATGTTGCATGTTTATTTTCTATTTCATAACAAGTTGCAAGGAAACTCAGAATTTTAATGGTCCTAGTTTATGGTCTACAAAACAAATTTCAACCATTCCTAAGGTTTGATTACTCATTTCTTTCATCTACCTATTGTTTTCATCCTTTTTTTGAACAATTTTTATTCTTTAATTATAAAAGTTTTTTTGTTTGCCTATGATTGATGTTACATGTTTATTTCCTATTTTATGTTTCATATGAGTTTTTTTGTTTGCATATGTTAATTAGGTTTTCCCTGATTGCGTAATAGTATATGCTATAAACAGCTTATTGTCTTGACAAATGTCGCTTATGTTTTCACAATTTATGTCCTTATTTGCTGTGCTTTTTTTCCCCACAGGAGATTGTCATAATATTGGAAACTTTGTTGCCAACGAACTGAGTCTTTAGAACTACTGATTTCCTTACCAAAGGCATAGTCATTAGACGGAACATAATTTTTAATTTTAAGATAAGCCAGGAGTATTTTGTAAATATTGAAAAGCAGACAAATCATATAAGAAATTTAAAAGCATAGTCATTAGACGGAACATAATTTATGAGTTCAAGATAAGTCAGGAGTATTTTGTAACTCAATGGATAGCATCCATTCCTGAATTAGTTGAATCATAGTTCAAATCTCTCATAATTTTTGTAACCATTCAATTATTTTTTTTTAAAATTGTAGAAAAGATCTATGTTTAGAAAGATTATTTTCTTAGTGCATGAAAGCCCTTATTAAATAAATAAATAAATAAATTATTTTAATTCATTAATATCTTGGTCTAATGATAAAAAATAATCATTATAAAGTAAATATTATATATTCCAATCATATTGTATTTAAATAGTTAATTAATAAAAAGGTAACAGTAACTTAATTTGTTATATTTGCTGATAACCTTAAATCAAGTGGGTAGCTAAACAACTTTTTTCAGTTTATTTATTTATTTATTTATTTTTATTTTCTATTTCATGTTGGACTATAACATTACAAATCAAGTAATAACTCCACCATTTTTCTCGTAATTATATTTTAAATTAGACCATGACATGGTTACATAGTAGTTAATTAGGTTTGCCACGTTGCATTGTAAAAAGCTAGATTTCTTATTTTCTTTCATTTCATTGTTGTCACTTTGAACAGAAACTAACAAGGTTATACTGACTTATACATGACAAGAATTATATCATATCAATTAATAATTCATGTCACATTGAATGGTAACCCCACAAGTCTTTGATAATTTTTTTTCCAAACTATAAACTACGACAAGGGTCAAATTCGATGGGAGGTTTTACCATATCACATGATAATAATTCGTATTTATTTTCTTTTTTCTTTTTTTTGTCACTTTAAACATATAATAATAAGATCACACATAAACATCCATGACTAAACTCATAATGACTAGATATATACTAAATAAAATTGAATACATAATATGTTGAGAGATTTAAATGAATCACATTTCTTGTCACTCTTTAATAATCTACCAATATTTGAATATAAATTTGAAGAAAGTAGTGACCCAATTCTGAATCTATCTTTATAGTTGTTTCTGGATTCTTTTCATTATACAGTTCAATAAGTAATAATTAAAAAGTTTGATCAATTTTCTTCTCTATGTTATGAATTTTTTCCCTTTCTTCCAAGCAAATTCAATTCCTTTATGTTTTACATTGATTTTCGTTTTTGTCGATTCATTGAACTGGTTTGTGTCATATTCCTGGGATCCGAATCATTGCCCACTTTCTAATACTGTGAATCGTTAGGGACTAAAACAGCAATTCAATGAACCTAATTAACCACTAACATTAATTGTAAAGTATTAATATTAATGGATAGAAACAATGAAACTCATTAAGAACCAATTGCAATACAGAATTCTATACGAATTGAACCATTACACCATCAAATTCATGTATAATCATTTCAAAATTCTTAAACACGTAATTATTATGTATTGTTATTTAATATCATACTATGAACCTTAAAAAATGATTTTATTATAAATAGTAGATGAAATGTTATAATACTATTTTAAACAAAACAACAATATGAAAACTTTAAAAAAACCTTCCTAATGACATATGGGTTGAAATTTTTTTGAAAGTGAGCAAAGATTCGGCAACACTCTTAGGAAACATTAAGTTAAGGTAAAAAAACTATTTCTTCAATTTGTATCTACTTATTCATTTCCCTCTATATAAATAATTCAATCTATTAATTTAATTTTTTTTTTTTTTCCTTTGTCTTAATTAGTTGCAAACGCTTCAAGAAGTTAACGGAAAATAAATTAGCCCTCTAGCAAATTGAGCTGACTCCATATTTCAATCATTTATCTCTACTACATGACAAAAAAACAAAAACAAAAACAAAAACAAAAAAAGCTTACTATTTTAATGTTATGAAGCAGAAAAACCTTATGCACTATTGATAGTGAGAAGCTACCAATATTTTTTGAATGAAGAAGTCGTTGTAGGAAAAAAATAATTGAAAAAACTCTTCCATGTGGCAATTTTATTGCACCTTATATTTATGGAATCACACTACTTTGTGAGTCAAATAATGAAGGCATTGATGACCTTTTGGAAATTTTAAATGATGAACATGGGAAGCATTGGCTTGTCAAATGCCGAAAAATGCTTCGACTACTTACTGCAGGAACTGACATGTATAAAATTCCAAACTTTCAAGCATGCCACAAAATTGGAATGAGACATTGGAACTGAGATGAACCTTATCCTTATGGTTATGAAGAACTTGTAGTGACGTGCAAAAGATGCTCAATCGACCTTGAAATGTTTAAGTTGGTGCATAGGCTTCTTTATGTCTCTTTTATTGTATTTTTTTACTTTGATTATAGCATCACTTAAATAATAAGATGCAATATTTTGTTCCAATGTTAATTGTTTGTTAAGCTTTGCAAAAGTTTTACAATTATGATTTCCTTAATGGTTTGCCCAAATCAATGATTATAAATTGTGGAAAATTCTAAGTGTAATCAACCTTATCCTTGTGATTATCAAAAATTTGTAGTTAAATGCAATATATATTTTTAATGTTTTATCTAATTCTATCCTCTTCGTGATAAACCCAAAAAGACAAAAAAGAAATTGCTCAATAGTATCACTACAATTAATTATTTCCCGTGCGGTTATCAATAGTATTTAAATTATATATATAAGAATTATACTATGCATCTTAATGTGTATTTTCAGTATATCCATACATTTGTAAAAAAATTACATAATGCAAAGTTTTGTTAATCAAAATTTTTTGGTTAATAATATAAATTTAGACTTTGTAAAGTTGTGATTTACAACTATGTTTTATGTTGGCTTTATTCCATGACAAAAAGTGTTGTATTTGCTTTAATTTGTTCCTTGTATTTTGTGGGATTTTATTGTATTGGGTTTAATATTAAATTGGTGAAGAATTGAGTATAAAATGAAGAATCAGTGGATTTCACGACTATCTCGCTAGTGGCTAACCCGCAAAAGAGCCACGTGAGAAGCACATGCTAGAAGCTGAAGAGTCATGCCAGCTTGGAAGATTTCGCGAGTGTCTTGCGGGTAAGGCCTTCTCACGATATACCCATGAAACTCTTTGCTTGGAGGATTTTTAAGTGTGACTTTCTTACCCTTTACTCATACTATATATACCCTCATTACCCACAAATGTGTAAAGAGGCCATTTAGAGAGGAAAACTCTAGATAGATTTTCTACAACACTCACACCCATCTTTTAGAGAGAGAGCTACTAATCCTTAGTGAGATATCATTGTAGCCTCTTCTCATTCCCTCTCCCATTGCTATACCTTGAGAGGAGATTTGCACTCAAACACAACCCACACCTTTTCAGAGTGTAAAGTGTGTTTTGGAGATTGGGAAGTTTTGGAGATTTGCCAAAAGAAGCCGGTGAGGCTTGGCGGATGCAATTGAGCGTATTGCGGGATCCGGAAAGCTAAACAAGACACGGTTCCGAGAAGCCTTGTTGGAGTAGGAGCTTGGAGGGCTAAGGTGCATTGGGTAGACTAGGCTTGGAGGGTCTCTTGCTATCCATGTATCTCAACTTATTGTCTAGTGGATTGATTTACCGCTTAGAGGACGGCAGAGAGGTTTTTCACCGAGTTCTTCGGTTTCCTTTTTGATAACACATCGCCGTGTTATCATGTATTTGCATTTCTCTTCCTTTACTCTTGTACTTTACTTTTATTGTTTGTTGTTCATATTTATGCACTAGAGTAGTATCGGTTGATTGCGCTTCATTTACTCTTGTTTCCACACTTAGATAAGTTAGAGTAAAAACAATCTAGCCGTAATTTTTTAATTTAGGGTCTAAACAAACTCTTGTGTTTTTAACACAAATCCAAGCTTTCAGACTTAACTAAGCCTTTTAAACATGAATAAATCTACCTAATAAGATCCTTACAATATTTTTTAAAGACTTAACAAAATATAAGAATGACTATTTATCAATGGTATTTACATTATATATCTATATATATAAATATATATAAGAATTATACTATGCATCTTAATGTGTATTTTTTAAGTATATCCATGCAATTGTAAAAAAATTACATAATGCTAAGTTTTGTTAATGAAATTTTCTAGTTAATAATATAAATTTAGACTTAACTAAGGGTCCGTTTGGATACAACTGAAAACTGAAAAATACTGTAGCAAAATAATTTTTTAATGAGTAAAAAACACCGTTTATGCCTAAAATCACTGTTTATTGGCCTAAAATCACTATTCATGGCCAATGAATAGTGATAGACGCGCGTCCAGAAAAAAAAAAAAAAAAAAAAAAAAAAAAAAAAAAAAAAAAAAAAAAAAGGGCTAAAACGCAAACGCACTGCGTTTCAGCCCAATCCAAAAGTTACCTAAGCCTTTTAAATATGAATAAACTCATGATTAATAAATAAATAAAAAAACAAAACCAACAGTATCACTTAAATAATAAAATGCAATATTTTTTATTATTTTATTAAACGATATCCATTCCTGTTTAATATTTAAACATGAATTTAGACTTAACTAAGCCTTTTAAACATGAATAAACTCATGATTAATAAATAATAATAAAAAACAAAACAAAACTAATAGTATCACTTAAATAATAAAATACAATTGTTTTTTTCATTATTTTATTAAATTATATCCATTCTCGTGCGGTAGCACGAGTTACATACTAGTTTTATATTACACTTAAAAGCTCCAGGAAAATCTATGTATTATAAGAAAACCATACTAAAATTTTGTGCATTTAGCTATTTTTTCCCCTTTAATTTACAATAATTTTCTTCTTAATCATGTAAAGGGGAGGACACTTGCTACAAATCGAACTTAGACTCTCTTAGGTGAGTTTGAGCCCCTGGCTTTTCTTTTCTCCTTGCCAAGTCTTTAATTTTTGGGGGGAGGGGGGGGGGGAATTTGGTATTGGCCAACAATCCTTCAGAATTCTTCGATTTCGATGGTGAGAGGTTTGCTTGGGATGGAAACCTAGGTGTATATCATCATAGGACACTCTCTAAACTCATTTTTGGGTTGACTTGAGTGTTTACTTATATATTATGGACAAGTAGGGCACAAATTCAAAGCCTCAAATCAATTGAGAACATGAATGAAGAACTCAATATCCTTAAGTCTGGATTGATTGAACTATTGAGATTGCAGTCCACTCTAGCTAGCTTCTTGAGCTATTCTTGAATCTTCACCTTGATCTTCAAGTACACCATTAAGATACTTAAGGACTTACTATTTAACAAATTACCAACACTAAAGATACATGAACCTAATAATCTCCCCCTTTAGCAATCCATAACAAAACTCAAATTACAAAAGTAGACTAGATTATAACATAACCTAAGTCACAATTCAAATAGCCTAATTTACAAAATATGATCCTAATCCTGAGTAGTTATTGCATGAACTAGGACCAACTATATATCTTAATTAGGTTCAACTTGTCTATCTTGAAAGCACGTGTAGAAATGTTATCAATGCCATGAGAAATACAATGACAGATGATAACAATTATATAAATCAAGACAAATAAACTCAATTCACAATGCCAAAAGATAAATCAATTCAATTCAAATCTAAGCATGTGAAACAACTAGTAAATACCAAATAAACATATATAGCTATATAATATCTAAAAACTGAAATGTAATATTTATTGTTGCTACATTCTTATTAAGCCACATTAGCATAACATTTCAATCCAATTTGGTCTATTTTAGTCCACTTCGGTCTATTCAGTCCATTTCAATCCATGTTGGTCCATTTGGTTTAGTTCTCAGTCCACTTTGGTCCATTCAGTCCATTGTCGTCCAATGGGTTCATTTTTGTCCATTTGGTCAATGTTGTTCCAATTCAGAATATTCGGTCCATTCGATTTATTTTGGGCCAATTCGGTCCAGTTCAAAATATTTGATCCATTTTGGTCTATTCGGTCCATTTTAGTTTATTTTCACTTTGGTTTATTGGGTCATTTTCAATCCATTTTGGTCCACTTCAGAAAACTCAATCCACTTCGGTCTATTCGATACTGTTGGTCCATTTTTGTCCAATTCGGTCCACGTTGGAATATTTGGTCCATTTTGGTCTATTCTGTCGACTTTGGTCTATTCCATCGACTTGGTCTATTTCGGTCTATTCTTTTTACTTCGGTCTATTTGGTCCTTTTCAGTTCATTTCGGACTATTTTGGACTAATTAAGCCTCAAATTGATTCTTTTAATAGACTAACTTTTTAGTTTTGAACTAAAAAATTCAATTTATTCTTTTTAATTTTGTGTTGAAACCAACAAAATTTTTTTCTATTTGGACCAAACTCTTTAATTTTGATCTAAAAATACAAATAAAATAACATTAGAAATTAGATATATGGGCCCAAAAAAGCAATAAATTTGATAAATATATACAATAATACCTTATAATTAAATTTTCAATAATATAGGAATTATATGTATATTTGGAAAGAAAAAAAATTACAATTCTAAACTCATATAATAATCTATATTCAATGTAATATGTTACTTAATTATAATAATCTAAATTTAATGTAATATGTTACTTGTGTTCCATGAGATGGAGGTGTACACTTTTTTTTAGAATGTGCTAGATCAAAGTTACAACTTTGAGAACCAAATGTCAAGTTAGGTGACATCGTATAAGTTGAAGATACAATTTTAATACAGCCAACTTAGCCCAAATGTCGACTTTTTCTGGAAGTTTTCTAGTCAATTTGCTGCTTGAAAGGTTAATAATCTTTAATATATAGTCCAAGATTTGTACAATACTCCTAGATACTCCTTTCTTTTTAATATAGCCATCGCTGTATAAACATATTCCAAAGAATAGACTGAATCATTTTCATATGAATAAGGAATAATACGGATGTTGTTAGCATCTCCAACTCGGAACCTTGAAATGAATCCTAGGGCTAGTCTCTCGAGTGCTCTAAAAAAAAAAAGGCATGAACAAGTTTGAAGGACTTTCCACACGGGAATGTGATCGTTGTCAAGGCCATGGGTATAATAATGATTAATTTCACAATTCTGCAAGCGCCTTTTTTACATAAACTTACAATTTACGTTCAATTAAAAGAAAAAAAAAAAACATTTTAGAAAATTGCAATTTACGTATGTTTCGCGTGGTAGAAACATTTTAGATTTTGTCATTCGGATAGAAGAAATTCTTTGTATTATTGAGCGTGGTTTAGGCTTGGGCTTGGGCTTGGGCTTGATGCTGCAGGTCATTTATTTGTCTGCGAAAATGAAATATTTGCGTTTCTCTTCTTCGGACTTTAGGCCGCTAATTTGAAGGTCTATGTTTCACGTGGATGGCCCATTGGCCTTTGGTACATTCATGACAGATAAGCTTAAATATAGCTTATTTTAACCATAGTTTTAACTTTTAAGTAAATCTTTTTTAAAAATTTTATTCTAATTATTTAAAGTAATATAAGTCCCCCAAAAAAAACGTTTCCAACTGTCTGGAATTTGTTGAGAGATATTTATAAATTAAAAATAATTATGGGAAAAAAATAATTTTGCTCAAGAGATTTTAGAAAATAAGTCTTACTTGAAATAGTCTGGAGAAAACAAAATGGAAAGAAAATAGTGTCTTCGTAGATTGTCACCTGTAACTTGTAACTTGTTTCCATTGTCTATCATAAGGTGCCAGGTCAAAGTTGCAACTTTGAGAACCAAGTGTCCAAGTGAGTTGATGTCACGATTTTTAGGTTTCGAAATTGACCCAAGCTTACAATTTTGAAACTACCATAGGTTTCAGATTAATTATTAGTTTCAGGAACCCAACATATTTCGATGAACACCATTTTGAGCCAAATGACTTGTTAAATCCTTTATCATTACAAGAACACATTAACAATGAAAAACGGGTTTCATGATCACGTCAGAGACGGTATTATATGGTATTATATATTGGGCAAGACTTAAGTACAATACTTAAGTGTTGTTCCTTTAGGTTTCTCTCTTAATAAGATTCTGTTATGTGAATTTTTTCTCATAAGATGGAAGTGTATTTTTTAATTAAATAGCTATATGACTGAATCTTAATAAGGAAACCTAAAAAACAGCACTTAAGGTACTATCCCTAGTTTTGTAATATTTAATTAATGACAATTTTTGGTTCAAAAAATTCACTTCTCTCCTCCAAATTTAAAAACCAGTTTCCTAAAAATCGATTCTTAAATTTTATTTTTATTTTTATTTTTTATTAAAGTTAAAGCTTTTTTTATTATTATTAATAGAAACAACCAAGTTAAAGTTACCACCGAGTTCATATATGTCACCAGTGGCTTCCTTTTCAAATAAAGATAAGAAAAATTATTTTTTATTTATAAAACAAATATAAATCCTATTAAAAAAAAAATCTCCACTAACAATAAATGCAAAGATCGTATATATTATAAATATGTATTTTACATAACATTTTGGTGATTGGCTTATTTGGGACCTTAGAATTTGGATGCTACCATATTGTCTAACTCCACCTAAAGGATTATTTGGATGTTTATTTACCCCTTTTTTAGTTAAGCCATCACTTAAATGACTTTAAAAGTGAGCATAATTAGTGATTAGATTTTTTTTTTTTTTTTCTGTATTGCAATATATAAATCTAAACCACAAGAATCAAATCATTGACTTAGTGAACATATAATATAATACAGTTTCTTATTCTCAGTTCTAGATTTTTGAAAGACAAGTGAATCTTTTTTTAGAATTCATTATTTTTATTTGTTGATTAGTAAACAAGCTTTATCCAAAAGAATTCACAAATCATGAAAAGGCTACCATTGAAGTGAAAATTCACCATTGTTAGCATAATCTAGTTCAACATAAAGACTTCAAAAAAATAATTTCAATGGCTAGTGAGGACTAGAAGATCAATAGGTTTTCAATTTGTTTATAGAGTAGAATTAACTCAGCAAAAAAAAAATAGAGTAGAATTAATTTTCGGCAATAAAATGAAAGATCATATTAATACAAACTGTTTGAATGTTTACTTCGAAAGGAAAATTTGTTACGAAATTTAATATAGAATAAACATAGATGTATTCAATAATACAAAAGAACATCGATATTCATTTTGATATATTGTAAGTGATTAGGTTGAAATGTATTAAAAAGCAGCTATTTAATAGCTTTTATTTATTTTTATTTAGTTAATACTCACAAATACTTTGTCAATAGTTTTTCATTTATGTTTTATTTATGTACAACTTTGTAAAACTTCTTTTCTTCACTTTATTTTAAAGTATATGTATATTTTAGTCCACTTTTAGCAACAGAACTTTTTTTAAAGAATATGTATATTTTAGTCCACTTTTAGCAACAACAAAAAAAAATTCAGATATAGAATAGTTTTACTAGTTTTATTTTTATGTATTTATAGATTAGATTTTAATTTAAGTGTATTTCTTAATTTCGAATGATAACTTTTTTTTTTGGGTTTTATGCTTTGGCTCCCTTAAAACGAATTCCCCTTTCTGTCACTGTTTCATGTTAAAGGAGTTATCTAGTGTGAGAAGCTGTAATGTAACAAGTTGCACTCAATATTCAATAACAATAGATATGTTATTAGCACCATTCAACAATGTCCAAATGCCTCTGAGAGAGGAGCGACAAATAACCACAACAAAGTTAATAGAACAAATAGCCCAAGATGGTAACACTCAAACATGAACTAAATTCAAATTACACATGATTTTTTTGCAAATTGAGTTGCATTATTGAAAACATAGTGGATAAAACAAAGCATATAAACACACAAGAGGCACACCCACACAAATGTTACAAACGGCTCCCGACACTTTTATTTGCGTGAGCAGCAGAAGCAGCATGCAACTCCTGATCTGAGCAACAAGGAAAGAGAAAGCTGTCGGCCCAGATTCAATATGATAGATATAGAACTACTTCAAGCGAAGTGAAATTTACCATGCATGTTAAGCTTATACCTCAGCACAGCTACGCAACCTGATCATGCAATTTCAAATAAGAAAAGAATCAGTAATTGGTGCTTCTTCAATCTTAGCATGAGAGTCATAATCAAAAAATGGTGAGAAAAAAAAATTGAAACACGCGTCATACCATAGACGAAGTGCTCATCCGGGCCTTTGAAACGTCCTCCACAGTCTTGCCATGTTCACAGCCATTGTTACGTAGAGGCAATCCTTAATGTTCTCCAATGACAAGAAATAGGCATGTCTCCATGAATTCTTAAGCAACAAAGAACTGCAAACACCCAAAAAACCTACCACAAATCCAAAACCTGCCGCGCCATAAAACCATTTCCAGAACTCATCTCTATATTCTTCACCATCTCCACCTTGGTTTGGTGTTTGTTCACCGGGCCAACACTTCTGTGAAAGTGGAAGCCCACAAAGTGCTGGGTTTCCAGCAAAATCAGATGCTTCAAAGCTTTGTAGTTGAGTGCTTGAAGGAATTTTCCCAGACAAATGGTTGTATGATAGGTCTAGGTGGTTCAAAAAGCTTAACTCTGACATGCTCAATGGGATTTCGCCTGAGAACTGATTCCTTGACAAATCAAGCGTTTCTAGCATCTTCAACTGACCGATCAAATGGGGGATCTCTCCAATTAAGTTGTTTCCGGATACGTTCAATGTAAACAACTCCAAAAGACTCAAGATCTCAATTGGAAGTTTCCCAATCAGTTTGTTGCCTGAAAGGTTAATCATCATTAATAGTCCAAGATTTTTCCCATACTCATCCTCCCTTCCTTTCAATACAACTGTGGCACTATCAAAATATCGTACTCGAGATGTGGAATTTCCAACATCTAAAATATAACAAAGTCCAAGAATCATATCATAATAGTACCCTTTCTGAGCCATGGCCGTGAAATTGTTTAGGCAGGATGGTATAGTTCCAGATATGTCATTTAAAGAGAGGTCCAAGGTTTGTAGATATGTCAACCAGCAAAGATTCAACGGTATGCTTCCATCAAACTTATTGGAACGTAGGATTAGAACAATCAACTTTGGCAGGCCTTCCCCAATCCATGCAGGTACTTTTCCTGAGAATCTATTGTCTTCCAAATCTAAAACTTTTAAAGAACTACAATTTTTCAGGGATGAAGGTAAGTTTCCGGAGAAACTATTATTATACAACTTCAAAGCTTCAAGGTTAGACAGCCTGCCCAAAGAGTTTGGAACTCCACCGGAGAATTTGTTGCCAGCCAAATTCAAAACGACTAGCTCATGCCAATGCCTAAAACAATTTGGAAGCTGACCATAAAATAAGTTATCGGATAGGTCTAGATAAGTCAACGAACGACCATTGATTTTGCAAAGACGTGAAATTGACCCTGAAAACCGGTTTTTAGAGAGTTTCAAGATCTTGAGATTAGCTGTGAAATGTGGCAGTGGACCCTCTAAACTATTAGCACTCAAATCAAATCCAATACTCTTTGAATTCATTGTTGACACATTCGGTAACCGACCATGGATTCGGTTTCTAGAAAGATCCAAAAATTCCAATGTAGGAGGCAGGTCTGCAAACCACTCTATTGGTATGGTATCAGAAATTTCAGCATTGGGGATTTTTAGGACGGAAACATTCCTTTGAGTTTGAATCCAACTTGGAAATCTAGGCCCTAACTTGCAAGATGTCAAGTATATTAGTTCCAATTGGAAAGGGGGAACCCAATTGAAGTTGAATTCCAAAGCAAGAGAATTATTGGACAAATCTAGATACCGTAATTTAGAGAGATTTGAGAAATGGGGTTCAGACATGGTGCCTTGCAGAAAATTCGAGGACATATGCAAACCCTCAAGCTTATATAGGCTTCCAATGCTTTTGGGTACAGTCCCATTTAGAATATTATTTGAAAGACCAAGATATTTTAATGACGGAAATAATGCAAAATTAGGCAACGATCCCGTAAGCTGATTATATGATAATTCCAAATCCTCTAATGAGTCTTTTGCACATCTAGACAAGTTATTGATAAGCTCAACAAGTTGTGCATTGAGATTATTAAACGAAAAATACAATTCGCGTAAAGTACATATATCCCCAACTGATTTTGGAAGGCTAACAAGTTTATTATTATAGAGATTCAAACTTTCAAAAGAAGTAAGAGATTTCCAATAATGGAAACTAGAAAGAGATGAGAACCTCTGGGAAGGAAGATCACACCCCCATAAGCTCAAGGTTGTTAAATTCGAAAGATGGCTCACAACTTCTAGCCAATCATTGACGACACTAAGATTTAGTGAAGTTAGGTCAAGGTATTCTATTGAAGGCAAATGAGACAGCCATTCAAGATTTTCAATAATTATCAAATCATTCGCCTCGAGACTAAGATATTGCAAGTGCGAAAGGTTTCCAAGCTGACGTGAAATTGGCCCGGAGAGATTGGCCCAAGAGAGATCAAGGTGTTTTAAGTTACTGAGAGACTCAATGAACTCAGGGAGATTGCTCTGATTAAAGTCATTAAAACTAAGATCCAAAAAAGTCAAATTAGGCAACTCAAGTAGGGAAGGGCTAATCATACCTCGCAAAGGTTGGTCTGCATTAAAAGGATTTTCGCTCAGATGAAGCTCAAGTACGTGACCAGTTTGGTTGCTGCAGTGAACTCCTTTCCAATTGCAGCAATTCTTATCTTTGCTCCTCCACGAAGAGAGCCGGCCATAGTCATCAACAAGGGCTTTTTTGAATTTAAGGAGCGCTTGTCTCTCCCTCTCTGGGCACCTGATATTGTTAGCATCTCCAACTCCAACCCCTGAAATAAATCCAAGGGCTGGTCTCAAGTGCACTAAAACTAAAAGTATAAAGAATGCGCGAGCAAGTTTCAGTGAGTTTCCACCACCCGTGAACATGATCATTGTCATTGCCGGTAAAAATAATGATTAATTTCACAATGAAAGATGGGATAACAACGAGAGGCACTTCCCTTTAAACACACACCCAATGGCCAATGGTGCAGGGGAAAAGGAACGGATATGGGTATGGCATCAGTATTGTTAACTTCAGGAATTTATAGGAGAGTACTGGGGGCGATGATTTGCGATGGTCGGAACCGGAGGTGGGGGAGAGCAGTGCGACAACGAGGAAATAGAAGTGGCAATTGTAGGTGGAAGGGAGTTTGGGTGAGAGAGAGAGAGGATTGAAGCATAAACGTTGATTTTGGGAATTAGATTTGAAAGAGCAAGATAGAGAGAGAAAGTGAGAAGTTTCAAAATTTTCTGGAGCTTCATTTTTGGGATCAAATTTTGATAGAGGAGGATAGATTGACAGTAAAGTGGCGGGCTTTGAAAAATTTTCAGGCATAATATTGTATTTTTATTTGTACTAGCAGAGTAAGTTGATGTGGTTTTTTTCGGACATATGTCAATTATCTATTGGTGATGAAACACCAAAATAGCTGCTGACTTGGAATTACGGAAACATGATATACTTTCGCCCTTTCTACGCTGCCTTAAATTACAACTACTACGGTTGACGTGATAGTACAAGGTTGCTTTTCGCATGGGATGCCTCTTTTTTTTTCTCCTTTTTTCTTTTTCTTTTTTATGGGAAACATGGGATCATGCTTAATATCATTTTATACACAAATAATTATTACACAAAAATACAAAATTATTTGTTCACTTCACTACCTGTCACATTGGTTTTCATTTTATATTTCATAAATAACAACTTGTTACATATTATTTTTATTATAAAATAAATCAAAGTTTATAATAAAAATAAATAAATAAAACAAATGGCATACCACCAAATACCTATAACAACCTACCAACTTATTAAATCTAAAATTTATTGTGGTATTAGACTTAGTGTTTGGAATATAATTAGTTTCGGTAAACAAAATTTTTCGCACATGGTCAGTTATAATTGGTACATATTGCCCTAAAAGAGTTATTTATGATAGGCTCTTATAAAAATGATATTATTCTAATCATAATTTATCACCTTAATTTTATGTTAAGAACAGTGTGGCATGAGAGAATTAGGTTAGTTTGTTTCAACATAAAATTTATTTTTAAGAGAATAATTTCTTTATTTCTAATCAATTGGGACAACAAAAAATTTGTTCAAATCAAAATCATTTTCCTTAAATAGGAAAAATGGCCCCTTTTAGGGATGATAATATTTTACTTTGGGGAAAAAACTTGTTCCATATAATGTGTGGATCCACACACTACCAAAAATTAACTAACCTTGTGACTTTAAGGCTCCGCTTGGGAGTTTATAAAGAAATGGAATGGAATGGAATGGAATGGAATAGAATGAAATGATCATTAAAGGAATGGAATGGAATTGAATGGATTTAGTAGGGAAAGGAATAGAATGGAATGGAATGAAATGGAATTTAAAAATCTTGTTTGGATGTTATAAAATAAAGGAATGAAATGGAATGGAAAGTAAGTCACACCGCTTGGAAGTGACATTAGAATGAATGGAATGGAATCATTTTATAATAACATTTCTATTATACCCCTCATTTTAAAGAACATAAAAAATAATCAATCAGAACTTTTAATTGCTTTGAAATGTTTAGTATTTAGTGGATGATGTGAAACTAGTTAGCCACAATTGGGTCTTTGTTAGATTATTGAATTACAATATAGTTTTTCAAGGTGAATAGATTGCATCACGCTAAGACTAGAGGTGATAAAACTATTAACATATCAATTTTCTGATATAAAACTAAAATAATTCTAGTTTAAGGAAAAAAGAAAATTTTATTGTAGCTAAAAAACAAGTTATGTATATTTCTATGTTGTAAAACAATTCACGCATCACATATTAATTCTCAACAAAATAAAAATTGTCTTAAAATGCAAACAAATATCTTTTTAAAAACAAAAAAAAAAACTCCGATAATGAGTCTTGCCAAAACAAAACAAAATAACATAATCCATTCCAAAACTAAGGTTGGCCAAAAAATTCCACACTTTTTAATTTTTAGGCCTAGACATCAGTGTCAATAAGACACATTTGCGCTCATGATCTGGGCAACCAAAGAACATCTCCTTATATGTTGGATTTTCCATCAAAAATATGTAGGCTTCAGTCTTTGATATTAGATCTAAGTCCAATACACCCAAAGCTGTGTGAACTTCTGTTCCATATGACTTTGAAAAGCACTTTGCCATAACCTCAGTTGCCCTATCAATTGCCTTTGATACATTATCAAATGACTGGGAAATTACATTCACGAGTTCATCATCTTCTGCTAGTCGTCTTTTCTTGCTTTTAGAAGACATTGTATCTTGTGATGACACTCGAGAACGTGCAACATTAATTTCTGGTGACCTCTAATCATCTTCCTTTTCAAAGTTCTCCAAAGAAACTTCATTTTGAGATATCAAATTATCAATCTCATCAATAGTGGTCGATGCAGCATACCTAGCACGTTTCTCCTTTGCAGTTTCAGCATGATCACCTTTTGCTCTATCTTTAGCCCAAAGTTGTGCCATCTTAAAGTAGTTGGGTATAGGTGTTGTCATCCACTTCTGGGCTGTAGGTTTAGACTGTTACAAACCAAGACAAATGGTTAAACAACAGATATAATTATGTAATAAAAAATTAAACTCACAAAAAATAGTAATTTATCGCTATGAGTGGCTCCCAAACTTCTGGTTCAGCTGTCCACATATTTAAAGAATCATTCCATCCAAAACCACTCAATCCATCTTTAAATATGTCATAGCATTCATGAAAATTCTTCGTTAGTGTCTTTTGTCGATTTTTCACTTTATCCTTGTTAATCTTCATGTGAAATTTTTCAACCAACTCTTTCACTATGTCATCATATGCCTTAGAGATAAAAGTTCCATTAACTCTACCACCTATGATCACTTGATATAAAAAAGCATCCACTAAAGCATCATCCATAACACTATTCCATTGTAATTCTTTGCTAGGATCTCCACCATTTTTCTTTGATATCTTACCCATGCTATAATTGATAGGACAATAAACACATATAAAATATTGTGTAAATATTAATATCAATTATCAAAAGATAGAAAGCAATATCAAAATGAAAATAGAAATTTGCATAACATTTAGGTCTAAGTAATTGAAACATAGCATAGTCTTAAACGACATAACAATAATAAATCCAAAAGCTATCACATTTGGACATAGTTTTGCCACATGGCTGATGCTATAGAATCTCTTATAATATCTCCTTGCCTAGCATCCTCATTATCTTCTCTTAGAGTAGGGGCCACACGTTCACGATAAGAATGCAAAACCTCTTCATCAACTTCAGCAATAAGACTTTCATCAGGATCGACACCCATTAAATAATTATGAAGTATGCAACATGCTAAAATGATTTCATTTTGTGTATCAACATAATAATTAGGCTCTGTAGTACTTGCTATGATAAGAAATCTCTTTTTAAATACACCAAATACTCTTTCAATAGCAGTGCGCAATGACACATGTCGCAAATTAAACAATTCTTTAGCATTTTCAAGGGGACGAACAGAGTACTCTTTTAAATGATAATGCACTCCCCTATAAGGTGCAATCAGACGACTTCTATTCATGTATCTCGCATCAACAAGATAATATTTACCTAATAAACAATAACAACCATTAATTATATACTACAAATTTTTTTAATTATAAAGAATACACCCTAATGCGTATTTGAATTAAATTTACCTCGTAGGATTTTCAAGTTATCGTTTCTAGTTAAAGCACTCTTTATTATTCTTGAACCTGAAGCAGTTCCTTCCCAACCCGGTAATACGTATGTGAATTTTAAATCAAATGAGCATGCCGCCAACACATTTTGTGTTGTGTAACCCTTCCTACCCCTATATCTTGGTGCATCCTCATTAGACACTTTGACACGAACATGTGTTCCATCAAGTGCCCCAATACAATCCTAAGATTAACAATATCTCTCAAAAACATTTACCTTAAAATATATTTGTACCAAACTACTATCAAATATAAATTATAGGCATGATATATTTACCTTAAAATATGGGTTGAACCTACTACTTTGTAATATTTCAAGTGGCACTTGGGTTCCATCAGGTTGTCGAAGGAATTGATCCTCTAACATAATTATTGATCTTAACACGTTATAAAAATGACAACTAATGGTCTCACGGGAACGACAAAAAAAGAAAGACATTGTACGATGCGTCTGATTATGTGCTAGCATGTGAAGAAACTTGCCAACTTGCTCTTCAACCATGACACACTGTGTGTCTTGAAGATCACCATCTCTCCGCAAAATGTTACACAAATCTTGAAAAGCTTGTGGACCCATGCGTATTACATCATAGCATTTTTCACTATTCCTAAGTCGAGATATTATTTCATCACGAACTTTTTTTCTTTCTATGGTTGATTGTGTAGGAATGTGGAGAACACGTTTTCTTTTTAGTCATTGCCTTTGATGGATAATGTAACACAAATAACGACATGCAGCATGAACCAAAGCTAGTTTTCGCATAAAGTCCGAAAAAATTATGGTTTTAAGTACCTTATCATTCAAATCCATCTATGTAAAAAAAAAATAGTTATGTTATCAGTCCAACTTAAAAAATTATGGGCACATGTTCTAAAAAAATAATTACGTTATTAGTCTAACTAATTATGAATGTGTTACAACTAATTTAAAAATAAAACTATTAAACTATAAACATTAGCATTCATTAACACAAAAGACAAACTGTACAATACCTCTAGCAGAAATAAAAGAAAAGTACATGTTATTATACTCGAGCCATTTTTATAGATTTTGACCCATTAGCCGTAAAAGGATCAGTACTACTTATAGTAGACTTTGTAACAAGTACGTACATACAATGACAGTTTAATTAATTAACAAAAGTTTGAATCATAAATAGTCTCTCACAAATGTTAACATATTCCTTACAAATACAATTTCGCACGCAATGTCCATATTTTTATAAAGATGTTCCGTTTAAAACATGAAAGTGGTAATTAACGTGTATAAATTATATAATAAATGTCTCATAATTATTACTCTATTTGAAAATTAGATGATTTACATTTCAACCTTTAGATTTAATTTACCAAAATTTATTGTGGATATAAATGGACTCTTTGATTCTAACAAACAAAGTCAATGGTCATGAAATCCTCACAGAGACAATAATGAGTTTTACAGCAATGACTGATCAATGAAGAAAATTGTTACAAGACAAACAAAACACACAAGAAAAAAAGTCCCAGTCAAGCATGTTTTCGAACTCCAGCTAATTTAGTTTCCCAGTAATTAGGGAGCGTATCAATAATTCAAAATGTTCAACTCTGGTTGCTAAAAAAGTCCACTAATCTTCATTGTACACAATGATGATCTATGGTTTTGACAGAATTGAAAGCAATCTTAGCCACAAATTCATAATTGTTGACTTAAATAAAAACATGCTTTCCTCATGATATGCTTAGAAAATTATATTTGCCCATCAAAAAAAGGAAAGTTATGTGTGATGTTTAACCAAAGCTAACTGTGGAGCTCGTTGACATGATAAAAAAGTCTCTCTTCTGCCTGAGATTTTGTAATGATTCTGACTTTACTGGTACAGGCATACCTCTTAGATGGCGTAGATTTAATTTAACTGAATTGAATAAGTTTGTGTTGGTTTACTCACTTACTCTGTTCCAGCATACCAAATACAGGGGAATGAAAGGAAAAAAAAAAACACTACGTGTATCAATGATAGGAATTAAGAACACATGCACCCAAGTTCATCATATAGTTGAGTATGGCTAGTTGAGATAAAATCAATGAAAGCAAAACAACTGAAACAATTGAAAAACTTTTTAATAGTAAATAAATTAATGAAATCAAAAAAATTGGAAAACTCACAGTTGTGGGTGGCTGGTTGAGACTAGCAGCAACGTGAGAAAGGAGGAGCAACAAACTGCATGAATCAATGAAAACAAAACACTATTCATCTTGCAAAACACATATATTGAGTACGGCTAGTTGAGGAAAAATCCATGAAAGCAAAATAATTGAAATCAATGAAATCAAAACAAGTGAAAAACTCACAGTCGGGTACGGCTGCAGCAACGTGAGAAAGAAGCGGCCAAGAGAGAGCACAAATATTGGTACAGCACCTATCAAAATATATATATATATATATATATATATATATATATTGGTCCGGCTTGTTAAGAGTAAAAAGGACTAAAATTCAAGGGGTAATTTAGGAATTTCAATAAAATTTTCATTAAACCTAAATTCATTCCTTCCTATTCCTCCCAATTTGGGAGGAACAAAATTTGAGATTTTGAAGGCTTAGGAGGAAATGAGTATTCCCTCTTAATCATTCAATTCCCTCCCACCTAAACTCGCAAATAAGGAAATGGATTTTTCATTCCCTCTGTTAAAACTCCCAAACAAGAGGAATGGAAGAATATTCTAAAAATATTCTTTTCATTTCATCTCATTCCCTTCTCTCCAGCGGAGCCTAAGTTACAATTTTAAGTCATTCACACATTATGTGAAATAAACACTGCCCCTTATTTTATGACTCTAAAAGAAGTGTGAAACTTTTCTTTTCTCTTTTGGCCTCGGGAGAACAAAAACTTCTCCTTCTCTCTCCAAAATGTTTTTTAAAAAATACCTTAACAACCTAAAAAGTGATCCTCTAAAACTTTCATGATTGGAAAACCCTTTAAAATTAGAAAATGACAAATATACTCTTACGGTCTCTAAAGTAATCAAAACACCCTCAACACCTTCAAAATTACCGTTATAACCCCCCTCCTGTGAAACATATAAATTGAATAAAAATTCTTCAAATCTCCAAAATAAAAATTAAAAAAAAAAAAAGTGAAAAACTCTAACTTGACTAAATAACCCATGAAACCACTAAAATGGCACCAAAACCATCCGAAAGACGAAAAATTATTAGGTACTCTCAGAGTATCATAAATGTATTGTCCCCCCTCTCATATGAATGGTGGGTCGCACCATGAATTTAATTAGCGGGACATACTATTTATGTGAGATGAGGGAGTACGTATTTATGGTACTCTAGGAGTACACAATAATTTCCTAAGAAAGGCAAAACGAAATCCTCAAAACCTGTAGATGATCGTGATTGTCTGAAAACTTCCAAAATTACACCTAAACTTTAACAGGTCACACAAGTTTCAAGTATTCTTTTTGTGGTTTCAAATATTTGCAATTATGTCTATGAATGTGTATTTAAGTACGGCATTGTAACTCTATAGTACATTCTTTAACTAGCAAGATAAGCAATTTGCACCTCTTTTTTTATTTGTTAGTGTGGATAGAAAATGTACTACCAGACGTTGTGCCTATACTTTAGACTTATCTTAATAGCCTCCCTTAATGAATAAGATATAAACTTCTTCTCCAAAAAAAAAGGACATGTTGGGTCCCACATAGAATAAATGAGTTGTGTTGGCAATAAACATTAGTTTTTATTTGGTAGTTTTTTTATTTTTGGTATGCTTACTTTTTTCTTTTTTCTTTTTTTGTGTGGCAATTACACTTTTTCTATTATCTTTTTTTTATATAAATGTAATTTTCAAAAAATTTATTTGATTGTGCTTATCTTTTAGAGAAATGATATGTTCTCAATATTTTCACAACACTTTTATAACAAATTTCAAGTGACAAGTTGATATTGATTATTACATATGGGTAAAAAAAAAAGTAATTTCAATTGTGAGTTTAAATTAGAATCAATAAGTGCACTAGCAATAGCGAAGCTAAGAGCACTTGCAACAGTGGAGCTAAATAGCCATATATCTATTTTAGCTCCACCAAAACACAAAAATTTCCTTGCAGCAGTGGAGGTATAGCTAAATTTTTTAGCTTAATTGTTACAGTGCACATGTATAGATACATGAGCACTGTAGCTGAGAGCTATAAAAAAATAATAATTCTTTATTCCTCAGCCAGATTAAAATAATATTTTTTTCCTTTTTTTTTTTTTTTCTTCTCAGAACTCTCACAATCTCTCAACTCTCTCAACTTTCAGACCCTCACGCCTCCGCCCCCTAACCCACGCCACCGACACACGCCGCCACAGACCCAGCTCCGACCACAGCAAGCCCCACCACCACATCAATCACAAATCCAACCATACCCACACTCATCAAATCCACCACCACCAATATCAATCACGACCTCCACCACCACGGCAACCCCCACCACCACCACTACCACTACCACTACCACATTAGTCACAAACCCAACCACACCCACACTCATCAAACTCACCACTACAAGGAAAAAAAAAAAGAAAAAAAGAAGAAGCAAACATTAGCAAAACCCACGGCAAAACCAATTTTTCTTTTGATGGTCTCAGTTATATGGGAGAAGTAAAAACCAGTATTGAAATTATATTGCTTGCAAATACAGAAACAAATTTATGGCATTAATAATTTTTTTTTTCTTGAAGAGAGTTAATAAAATAAGTAGAGAACAAAGGACTAATAAATAATCATGGAACAAACTTAAAGAAACTGTGTGTGAGATAGCATAGACTAACCGATAATGCCAATGATGAAGCTCAAGCTAACCATGGAAAGAAAAGTATAGAAGAATGAAGAAATGAAGCGGTGGAGATGGGAGGTTATTGAATACTGGAGAAGGCGTTCAGCAAAAAAAGGAATACTGGAGAAGGAGATGAGGGGAAAAAGTAAAAAACGATTAAACAATGAAAAATAAGAAAGGGTTGAAAGTCAAAAGGTGTGGCTGAGGGTAGAAGAGATAGGAGGATAAGTGTGTGGAGGAGAAAAACAAAGAGGAAAAAAAAAAAAAAAAGGCAAGAAACGTGTATTCGGATTAACCAAATAAGATAAATAAGAAAAATAAAATAAAGGATAATAAGAAATTAAAATTAAGAAATGTTACCATAATATTTTTGTAATAAATTTTAAGTGGTAAGTTATTAATATATAATATTGGTGAGAAAAAAATAATTTTTTTGACGGTGGCAGTTGCGGTGCTGGTGGTAGTGGTGGCGATAGTAACAGTAGTGGTTGCAGTGGTTGTGATTGTTGTTTATTGTAGAAAATATATTATTTTATTATGTGGTGGCGGCAACGGTGGCGGTGGTGGAAGAGTCGGTGGTGGTGGTAGTGGCCGTGGAAGAGTCGGTGGTGGCGGTAGCGGTTGCAGGTAGTTGTGATTGTTGTTTATTATAGTAGATATATTATTTCGTTGTAGTAGATATATTATTTTATTGTGATGTTTATATTATTTTATTGTGTTAAAAGCTAAAATAGATTCACTGCTGCAACATGTTTTGTAAAGTGAATAGGTAAAATAAATAAAGTAACTTTTTATGGAGCTAAAAAGCTAAATTTTTAGCTCCACTGCTGTGGATGCTCTAAATAGCTATAGTGCTACTTTACCTTCACCAAAGTACAAAAATTCACTACAACAAAATGTATTTTCAGTGACGAAAAAATTCATCACTAAAAGTCCAGTTTTTCGTCACTAAGAACCTTTAGTGACGAAATCAGACTTTTAGTGATGAAACTCATTTCGTCGCTGAAACCCCGTCACTAAAAGTCCTGGTGACGAAAAATTTCGTCACTAAAAGTCCGATTTGATTTTTTTAAAAAAACTTTTAGAGACGAAAACGTTTCGTCACTAAATGTTTTCCTCACTAAAAACACCATTCAATGACGAAAATATTTCGTCACTAAAAACACTTTAGTTTATTAAATCATATTTAGTGACAAATAATTTCGTCACTAAAATTATTTTCGGGTACATATAGTGACGAAAAGTTCGTCACTAAAACTATTTTTAAGAAAATCCATGCACATATAGTGACAAAAATTTTCGTCACTAAAGCCATTTCTTACAAAATTTTGCTACATTTAATGACGAAATATTTCGTCACTAAAACTTATTTTCTGTTTTTATTTTTCTCATGGCTTTGATATTAACCTGTAACCTGTTATTACATTACTAAAACCTCACATTTGAATAATACATTTATTTCAACAACACATTTATAAAAAAAGATCCATACATTCTACAAGTAAAAAATAAATCAAGTATCTAATTCAAACTCCTTCTATACAATAATTGTTTGCAACATCTACAATAACTCAAAATGTTTTATAACAATACAAAAAGTGTAACATAATATAATTAGAACTAACAAAAGATGTCATCATATGTCTTCAAGTAATGCCAAAAGTAAATCTCCTAATAGCCACCAATAAGAAATCTGCACAAATATAAACACAATACCACATTAAAATCGTAAAGCAAAAACATTAATTATGTTATATGAAACATTTTTAACAATGCATTAAGAATAGTCACATCATATAATGTAGGTCAATTGCTAAAAGAAAATACTAACCAAAAAATGTTTGGACTTAAATGCCTAGACTAATTTGCAATCAATTCATGGCTAGCAAACATGTCATCACTCTAAAGGGTAAACATGAAAAAATTCGCTGATATGTAAATTTTGTGTGAATGAAATGAAACATTTATAATGAATAAGAATGAGGAGGGTAGACATTTTTCAAGTTTAAATATCATTATAACAATATACATAAATGACATGGCTTCCCAAGTGATTTCATTTGATCATTTTTATTCATACATACAAGTAATAAACAATTTGCTTAGCTTCTAATCGAGCTGATAAAACAAGTATAAGGGGGGGCCCAACTGCCCAAGCAAAAGAAGACTTATTACAAATATAGCACAAGGGTAGTGGGTAATAGGTATACAACCTTAACTGATCCTAATGCCCTGAAAAGCCATCACAAACCAAGTGCATCATAATAAAAAATTATCAAAAAATATTTTAAGTTAGTGGAATTTAAATTCAGCTAAGTTATCTTTGATTTCCTTCCTCATTCTTCCTTTGTAGACATGGATAAAGGCCAAAACATCTGTTTATGCTACATAAAGTACTAGAGTAAATAACAGTTGGATTTTTTTTTTATTTTTAAAGGCAATTGTCTTATCTTACCCTTCCCAGCCCCTTGTAAAGCACTGATTGGCTGCCAAAGAGCCGAAAATGTGATACCAATGCTAAACAAATGCACCGTACTTCCAGCCATCCACATCATGAAACCCATCATCAGTAAATTCTTGAAAGGGGCCTGTGCCACTTCCTAAGCTTTCTGTTCAAACACAAACAGATTATGACATTAAGTACCTTCGCTTTTGATCCAAGTCCCATTCTAATCAACAATAAAATCAATACAACTTTATGTTTAACAAAATTGGTGAATGAACATACGAGGAATACAGCACGATTAAACTCCTAATACTAACAGAATAACAATAATTAATAAAACTTGTCGACAATTCAAACGACTAAAACACCTAAAGGATGATCACTTCCATAAATATTTCCTGTAAAACCTCATTACCTCACAACAACTATTAAAAGCATTTAATAGAAAAATCCATTTCTATTAAATGAATGAAAACACAAAAATCATAACAAATCCAGCCATGGCAATAATGAAAAAGCAAAAGAGAGAGAGACCAGCCAGAGAGAAAGACCAAAGAAACTCACAGTCGCCGTCGCTGGTGCGAAGGGTCGCCGATGCAAAGGGGAGTCTAAAGGTCGCAGGCACGAAGGGGAGGCGAAGGGTCGCCGAAAGCGTCGCGAACTGAAGCGTCGCCGGATGAGGCGTCGCCAATGATCGACGACCTGATGAGTCGCCAACGGCGAGCCCAGGCGTCGCCATCGCGAGCCCAGGCGTCGCCTTCGGCGAGCCCGAGCGTCGCCATCGCGAGCCCGGGCGTCGCGATCGATGAGCCCGGGCGTCGCGATGGGCGAGCCCGGGCGTTGCGATGGCGAGCCCGGGCGTCGCGATGGCGAGCCTGGGCTAGCGATGGTGATCGCGAGCCATCGCGACGCCTGGGCGTCGCCATCGCGAGCCCCGGCGGCGTCGCAATGGCGAGCCTGGGCTCGCGATGGCGACGCCTGGTCGCGACCGGCGATGGCGAGCCCAGGCGGTTTGGAGCTGATCTCTTGGTTTTTTTTTTTTTTTTTTGACCAAAATGATACTGGCATTGAAATGTTTTCTGGTAGGCTGGGTATTGAAATTAGGCTTTTAAGTTTTTAGTGATGAATTTCAGTTTCGTCACTAAAGACCCAGGCTTTGTTAAGATTTTTAGAGACGAAATTCATATTTCGTCGCTAAATCATACTTTTAGTGACGAATTGTGATTTCGTCACTAAAAACATATAAGTGTAAAACTATTATCATTTTTAGTGACGAAATGAATTTCGTCTCTAAATCATACTTTTAGTGACGAATTGTGATTTCGTCACTAAAAACATATAAGTGCAAAACTATTATTATTTTTAGTGACGAAATATTTCGTCACTAAAAATTTCAACTTTTAGTGACGAAATATTTCGTCGCTATAGATTAAATAAACTCGCACCAAAGTTTCCCTCTACTATCACCCATTTTTCAGATCACAATAGTGACGAAATTCATTTTTCGTCACTAAAAGTTGAAATTTTTTTCATTATTAGTGACGAAATTCATATTTCGTCACTAAAGTTGTATTTTTAGCGATGAAAAATATTTCCTCACTAATTTTCATCACTAAAAATACATTTTGTTGTAGTGATTGCTCTAGTAAAGGCATAGCTAAAAATGTTAGCTACAAAGCTACAGTACGCAGCTATTTTTACCTGCATATTATAGCTTGAAGCTAAAAAAAAAAAAAAAAAAAAGTATACTTTTATTCCAACCACCATTAAAAAAATATGAATAAATTCCAAAAACCTCCCCCGAGATCTGAGTGAATACCAAACACGTCCAAACGTTGTTAAAAATGACCAATTTACTCCTTAAAAACATATGGCATGTAACGCCGTTTGACTCCATATATTAAACCAAATTTTCTTCTCTCTTCTTCATGCCAGAAAATCTCTCTCTCCTTCACACCCAAAAAATCTCTCTCTTCTTCACGGCAAAAAAATATCTCTCTCAAGATCAAAGCCAAAATTTCAGACTCAGACCAACAACTCCTCCACCGGAATGGTTTCAAAGGCGGTTTAACCATAAATCTCAAGCCATACTCCACTGTTAAAAGCTTTGTGGTTGGGTTGCGAATCATGATGAACTGTAGATGGCAATTGCTGGGTCACGATGAGTGGAGACGGTGGTTGCAAGGTCAATCTGGTAGAGCTGCCATTGTGGGTATGGGTATTTTTTTTTTAATTTTTTTATTTGGGCTTTGTTTAGGTCTGAGTGTGAATCATGTGATGTTTGATTGAAACGGTTTTGGCTTGAGGAAGATGGGTGGTTAGTGATGGGTGGTGCCATGGTGGACAATAGTTGGGTCACACGATGCTCGACGCTGGGTCTGTTTTTTTTTTTTTTTTTTTTTTTTTTGGGATTTTTTTGGGTTTAAGGTGTGAATCATGTGATGTTTAATGGTGGGAACGGTTTAGGTTTGAAATCAATGGGTGGGTAGTGATGGGTGGTGCTATGGTGGTCGGCCGTTGCTAGGTCACACAATGCTCACCAATGGGTCTGGGTTTTGTTTTGAATTTTATTTTATTTTTTGGATCTGTTTGAGGTGTGATGTAAACGGATCTATTTGAGGTTAGATGTTGGATGGTTGATTGGTTGAGTTGATCTATGTTTAATTGCCTTGTATGATACTGGATCTAATTGCGTTGATCTTGGTTTGATGAAGGAAGGATTTTTGTTTTGGAATGTAATGTAAATTTTTATTTTTCCTAATGAGAATGTATGATTTTGATTTGAAAAATAGGTACTAGTTTAGTGATTTTTTTCTATAATCTTTCTCAAAATACATGTTTTGTGTATATCTTTTGGATTAGTTTGAGCTTCAGAGAGAGGCATTTCTGTTATGGCATAAAGAAGAAAGTGAACAAACAAAGAACATGGAAAAAAAAATGTTTGGAGAGAGTGAACAAACGACAATACACGCGGTCTATTTTTAAGGAGCAAATTAGTCATTTTCAACAACTTTTAGACTTGTTTGGTATTTCCTCTAACCTCGTGAGAGGTTTTTGGAATTTACCCAAATAATATATATTCTCTTTTTTAATTTAATTCCTTTTCTATTTCTTTTCTTTCTTCTGATTGCCATCATCCTCCTCTTCACTCTCACCTAAGCCATCTTCCTCACCCAAGCTCACTCTTCAATCAGCCATCATCGCCGACCCAAGCCATTGCTACCGATCCAAGCACCATTGCCAACTGAAGCACTCCTTCCCTTGACTTCTCTCAAATCTCCAACGTTCATCCCATCGCCCCTTCCATTGTCCACCACGTCATCGAGAAATGCGGTGGGGTCCGCCACGACATCCCTTTCCTCCAAACCCTGTCGTTCTTCAACTGGGCCATAGCCCACGATATTTCGACCCAGTCCCCCGACCCTTACAACCAAATGATCGACCTCGTCGAAAGAGTTCACCAATTTGACTTGGCTTGGCAAGTCATCGATTCGATGAAACATAGTGCATATCTTGTGTTTGTGTTGTGTTTAATCGAATGAAGGACTATGGAGGCGATTCTTGCATTTGTGTTGCGACTGATTTGGGGTTGTGTTTGTGATTGTGTTTGGGGTTGTTGGGTGTCTTTGGTGGCGGTGGTGCCGAGGTGGTGGTGGTGGGGGCGGCGCCGTGAGTGCTTGAAAATAGTGAAGAAATAATAATAATAAATAAATAAATAAATTGTTTAATGTAATAAATATATTATTTTATTGTGATATTTACATTATTTTATTACGTTGAAAGTCAAAATAAATTCACTGCTCTTGGATGTTTTGTAAAATGAGTAGATAAAATGAATAGGTAAAATAGATAAAGTTCAAAAATGTTGGTAACTTTGTATTAAAAAGATACCCATTAGATATGTAATAAATATTTATTATATGGCCATATACTACAAAGATTGCTTAGAAACTTAAGTTAGAGCTCTCTTTCTCTTCTTCCATAAAATCCCTTTCTTTATTTTTCTTTTTCTTTTCGTCATTTTTTTTCTGGTAGTATCTGCTAATAATAAATAATTCTTGTTTTGTGATATAAATGATTAGTGGAAGCTTAACAAAGATTTAATTTTGATTTTTAATCAAGGCATGAAAGGCAAACTGCGTATAAAAGGACATTAAAAACATATTTAAGTTAAAAGATTAAATTGAAAAAAATAATTAAAACTATAAGATGAAAAAGGAAAATAATTTAAAATTAGGGAGTATGCTTTATAATTTAGCCTATATAATTTTATATGTTTACATTATAAAAATATAGTTATATGGTATGGACTTATATATTATATTTATAAAATTATAAATATTGCAATGACCTTCCTGGAGATTTTCTATTATTATACTTGCGTCCCCTCTAATTTTGAAATAAGACACTCACATTTCATAAAAATACAAACTATTTGTACTGAACACTCTGAATGGCTGAAAAAACGTTATAAAAATTTCTTGTAAGACGTTTTAGATAGAGCTTTTTCCTTAAAGCTCTTTCGCGGTGTATTAGCAACTATATATATTTAAGTAAGCAGTAATACTTATTAGAACACACACGAAAATAGTAATACTAGTATTTTAAACTAGATTTATAATACATTTCATAACTAAAGCACTATTACAAAAATGCCTAACTTTTGTAGTTGTTGACTGGGTTTCTAAACAGTAGATACTAACTATACACACACAACCAATGTAGAATAAACATCCCTATTTTTTTTTTTTTTGAATAAATAGTAATACTTATTTAATATCTCTTATTTTGTTAATTTATATTATTAATAATTATGGTCCATTCACCACCATTCTTTTTTCTTTTTTTTTTCTTTTTTTTTTGTTTACGTTTAGGTTATTTTGTTTTTATATAAATTTTTAAAATTTGCATTTTCTCACTTTTTAAAGGTACATGAATAGAGTAGTTGTACTAGTTTTATTTTTATGCATTGATTAAATTTTAATTTAAATATATTTTTTAATTTTTTTTTAATGATCAATACTTTTTGGTTAAGTGTAAGTCTGGAACGTCTGCTACGATTGCAATGGTGGAGACAAACAAAGCCAATGAAGCAACTGTATTGCTAAAAGCGCAAGCAAAAGAAAAAGGTGAAAGGAATGTTAAGACCCTAAAAAAGTCAAAAACAAAAAAGAATATTACTTTCAAAATGAAGATACTGAAAATTTTTTTACATCTTATTACACATGGTGTATGTAGCACGTTAATTGAAATCGTGTATTCAAAATATGATTTCAATTAAATTGTAAAATTGTGTTATCAAGACACAATTAAATAATTTCATAATTAAAACTAAAAGTGTTTAACTTGCGATTTCTAAGGCTTTGAGTATGGATGTGTGAAACTTATGATTTCAGCTCGAAGGCGCTAGCTAGTGTGATAAGCTGCAAGGTAACAAGTAGCACTCAATATTCAAAAACAATAGACGTGTTATTAGCACCATTCAACAATGTTCAAATGCCTCAAAGAGAGGAGCCATAAACAACCACAACAAAGTTAATAATACAAATAGGCAAATAGACCAAGATGGTTACACTCAAACATTAACTAAATACAAATTACACATGATCTCTTTGTAGATTAAGTTGCATTATTGAAGACGTAGCTGATCATGATGGCACTGATTAGAGAGAATACGATAAAACAAAGCATATAGACACACGGCACACCACAAATGATACAAACGGCTCCTGACACTTTTATTTGCTTGAGCAGCAGAAGCAGCATGCAACTCCTGATCTGAGCGCCAACGAAAAAGAAAGCTATATAAGTCCAGATTCAATAGATATAGAACTACTTCAAGCAAAGTGAAATTTACCATCCATGTTAAGCTTATCCGCTTCAGCACAGCTATGCAACCTGATCATGCGATTTTAAATGTGAAAAGCATCACTAATTAGTGCTTCTTGAATGTTAGCATGAGCGACATAATCAAGAAATAGTCAAAATAAAAGTAAAAAACTAAAATTGAAAGACGTATGTCATACCTTGCTAAGCTCTACCGAGAAAGTGGTGCCTCTGAAACTTCCTCCGCAATCTTGCCATATTCACTGCCATTGTTACATAGACCCAATCTTTCACGTTATCGAATAACAAGAAATAGGCATGTCTCCATGAATCCTTTAGCAACAAAGAACCGCAAACACCCAAAAAACCTACAACAAAACCAAATCCTGTTGTGGCATAAAACCATTTCCAAAACTCATCTCCATATTCTTCACTAGCTTCACTTTGGTTTGGTGTTTGTTCACCTGACCAACACTTCTGTGAAAGTGGAGGCCCACAAAGACCCGGGTTTCCAGCAAAACAAGATTCGTCAAAGCTTTGCAATTGAGTGCTTGAAGGAATTTTCCCAGACAATTGATTGTCCGACAGATCTAGGTGATTCAAATAGGTTAACTCCGACATGCTTGATGGGATTTCACCTGAAAACTGATTGCTTGACAAATTCAGTTCTTCTAGGTTCTTCAACTTGCCAATCATTTGAGGGATTTCTCCAATTAAGTTGTTTTTCGATACATCCAACCCAACCAATTGCAACAGACCTGAGATTTGGCTTGGAAGTTTCCCGGTCAACTTGTTGCTTGAAAGGTTGATTATTTTGAGTAGCCCAAGATTTTTTCTGTACTCATCGTCCCTTCCTCTCCATGCAATCCTCGCACTATCAACATAATTTCTTTCGAACGTGTGATATTGTCCATGTGGGAAATTAATAACAGTACTACTGATGATATCAGTGGAGGAGTCCCCTTTTAGAGCCATGGCAGTGAAATTATCGATACATTGTGGTATACTTCCAGATATATCGTTCATAGAGAGGTCCAAGATTCGTAAGTATTTCAACCAACATAGATTTAATGGTATATTTCCATAGAACTTATTGGAATGTAGGATTAGAATAATCAACTGCGACAAATCTTCCCCAATCCATGTCGGTACTTTCCCGGAGAATCTATTATTTTCAAAGTTTATGAATGTCAATAAACTGCAATTTTTTAGGGACAAAGGTAGATCTCCAGAAAAACTATTATAACTTAGACTCAGTGTTTGAAGCTGTGATAGCAAGCCTAAAGAACTTGGAACCTCCCCATAGAAATTGTTGCCAGTAAGATTCAAAAAGACTAGGTCAGGCCAATGCATAAAGCAATTAGGAAGTTTTCCAGATAATAGGTTATCGGATAGATCTAGGTATTGCAAGAAACCCCCACTGATTTTACAAACAGACAAAATTGACCCTGAAAACTGATTTTTTGAGAGATTCAAGATTGTGAGATTAGCTGGAAGAAGGGGCAGTGGACCTTCTAAACGGTTAGCACTCAAATTAATTTCATCAAGATACAAACACTTTGTTGACAGATCTGGTAACCTCCCATCTATATGGTTGCTAGAAAAATCTATAAATCCTAGTGTAGGAGGCAAGTCCGCAAACCACATGGGGATGATATCCGAAATTTTGGCGTTGGAGATATCAATCTCGAAAATTTTTCTTTGAGTTTGGATCCAATTTGGAAATCTAGGCCCTAACATGCAAGACCCCAAGTATATTTCTTCCAGTTGGAAAGGTGGAACCCAATTGAAGCTGAATTCAAAAGTAAAGGAATTATTCCCTAGGTCTAAATACCGTAATTTGAGAAATGGGCTTCAGAGATCACACCATGCAAAAAATTTGAAGAAACAGACAAATACTCGAGGTTAAATAGGTTTCCAATACTTTTGGGCACAGTCCCATTTATATTGTTGTTATAAAGAGATAAACTTGTTAACGATGGAAATATTGCAAGATTAGGCAATGAACCAGTAATTTGATTCTTTGATAAGTTCAAAACCTCTAATGAGTCTTTTGCACATCCTGCTGACAAGTTATTGATAAGCTCAAAGAGTTGTCCATTGAGATTGTTGCTTGACAAATCCAACTCACGTAAAGTACATATATTCCCAAAGGATTTTGGAATGATGTCAAATTGATTACGACCAAGAAATAGTCTTTCAAGAGAAGTAAAAGATTTCGAATAATTGAAAGGAGGAACAGATGAGAGACTCATTGGAGGAAGATTACATGACCACAAGTTCAAGGTTGTTAAAAGTGGGAGACCACTTACAACTTCTGGCCAATCATTGGCAACACTGGGATTTGCAAAAGTTAGGTAAAGGTCTTTTATCAAAGATAGAGGAGACAGCAATTTAAGATTTTCAATAATTGTCAAATTATTGCCGAATAGATCTAGATATTGCAAGTGCAAAAGGTTTCCAAGCTGAACTGGAATTGGCCCACTGAAATTGGCATAAGAGAGATCAAGGTATTTTAAATTAATGAGAGAACCGATGAACTCTGGGATATGACTTTGACTAAAATTATTCCCATTGAGATCCAACAAAGTCAAATGTGTCAATGCAAGTAGTGAAGGACTAATCATACCTTGCAAACTTTGGACACTATTGTTTTGATAAGCTCCAAGATGAAGCTCTAGAACATGGCTTGTTTGGTGGCAATTAACTCCTTCCCAATTACCGCAATTCTTATTTTCATCTTCGCTCCCCCACGAAGAAAGCATGCCGTTGTCATCAACAATGCCTTTTTTGAACTCAATGAGTGCTTGTCTCTCCCCCTCTGGGCACCTGATTTTGTTAGCATCGCCAACTCCAGCCCCTGAAATGAATCCAAGGGCTGGACTCAAGTGCACTAAAAGCATTAAAAATGCATGAAGAAGTTTCAGGAACCCTCCACCTGGGTACTTGATCATTGTCATAGCAAATGAGAATAGTGATTAATTTTACAGTGAAAGATGGGATAACGATGAAAGGCACTTCCCTTTAAACACACACCCAATGGCCAATGGTGCAGGGGAAAAGGAACGTATATGGGTATGGCATCAGTATTGTTGACTTCAGGAATTTATAGGAAAGTAAAAACTACTTACCAAATGATGTAATGTTTCTGGGTTTCACACTCTTGTCAAATGCTTAACTTTAAAAATTAACCGAGGATGATTTGATTAGTTTTGTTAAGTTGGGGATTTGGCGTTTTTTTGTGAGTCCTTTGCATTGTTTATGGGACCTACAAGTACAGAATTCAGCAAATTTTAAGTTAAAACTGGATCTCACCATGAGACTTTCACGGTACTATTTACACATTTAAAAATTATTTTACTATAATATTTTCAGTTTTCATTTTTCAGCAATAAGTGGTATCCAAACAGATCCTAAGTGTCCGTTGGGCGAAAATTATTTTTGCCAACTTATTTTACTATTCAGTTTATTTTTGCTACTATTAATGGGTCCTACTGCACTTTTTAATACTATTCATGAGTCTCACAATACTATTTCAGCTAACTTTTACTTTTATTTACAATACTTTCATCAAAAAAAATTCAATTTCAGCAAAATAAGTAGATTCCAAATGGATCCTAAGAGGAGGAAAAAAAAAAATAAAAGAGGACAGGCGGTCGATATTGGTTGGTTGAACATGGAGTCTGGCATTGGGAAGGAGATTTCATTCACAATATTTTTACAACAAATCATAGGTTGTAAATTGTTATTTATTCTAATTTGAATCTATTATAAGTTAAATTACTTTTTTACCTACACATAACAACTAATAATAACCCATCAATCAAAAGTTGTTTTGAAAATGCGGTGAATATAACATTTTTATTGTATGAAATATGAGTCACATTGGGGAAAAATGATTCACGTTGGAGAAAGTCAAAAAAAAAAAAAAAAAGTTACCGTACATTTTTCAAATTAGGAAAGCAATAATGTGGAAGCGTAGAACTTTGGTTGACACGTGACAGTCTGACTTGAGCCAATAATAATGTGGACTGGACTTCCTACTACGCTGCCTTAAATTACAACTACCACAGTTGTCGTGGTAAATTATAAGTAGTACAAGGTTGCTTTTCTCATGGGATCATGGTTTTTTTTTTTTTTTTTTCCTTTTTTTCTTTTTCTTTTTTATGGGAAACATGGGATCATGCTTAATTTTACAAACATACAAAATTGACTAGGAAAATCGATTTTTGGAGAGGTTCAATATAGAGAGATTAGTGGGAAAAAGTGGTCGTGGACCCTCTAGCTAAATGGTTAGCACTCATATTAATTGCTAGAGAGTTGTAATTTATCGGTTAGTAGAAAGTACTACTACTGCCAACAAATAGTGCAATGTTTCTGGTTTCACACACTCACAAATACTTGGACGACGTATGAAATTATCTGCAATCTGACTACGTTCCTTTTGTGTGAATCACATTTGCAAATTGAGAAAGCAGCAGTAAAGTGGGCGTATAGAACTTCGGCTTGGTGAGAGATAGCCCGAAAGGAGTCATTAGTTTGTCTGCAGAAATGTTGGACTTCCCTGCTACGCTGCCTTTGGCCTTTTTCTCTTTAACTTTCGGCCGATTTTTTTGACATCCATTGTCGCATTTGTAAAATTTGCACGGTACAATTGATAGCAACTCCAACATTTTCTAAATTTTAATAGTGATATCTTAGGTTACTCAATTAATTTTAACCATGGATAATGAGGGTTTAATTTAATTATTCTTGTTGGAAGATAAAATCTTCTTTGTTCCATCTGTCATGTTATGCAATCACATGGTTGAAAGTTGAAACCATACCTAAATTTTTATATTTTCAAGTGCAGCTACAGAAGCAACTCTTAATATTGACACCAGCTAAAAGACTTATTACGCGTTTGGATTTATGCATTTTTTGCGTTTACGTTTTCTGCATTTTCCTTTTTTTTTTTCTTGCTACATGCATTTCAGCTTTAGGGGACAAAGTTATTGTTCATACACTGTTCAACCACTTTTTCATAAAAAAAATAGATTCCACGGCACTATTCACTTATTTAAAAATTACTTTTCTACAGTATTTTTAGTTTTCAATTTTCAGTTGTATCCAAATAGACCCTAATCTAGAGACACTAAATAGATCTTTCATGCAAAATCATATTGAAAAATTATTGTTACCCTAAATAAATTTATTCAAAGAAAAAAAAAAAAAAAAAAGGACAAATCACAACCTTAAATGTTTTCTTAGGAGAAGTTGCCACGACCGTCTTCCCACCCTAGGGTTTATCTATAAAAATGCCAATCCCAATGAGAAGACTTTCCTTATGTGCCACCAAAAAGAGACTACAATATTGCATGTTTTAAGGGATTGCAAATGGGCTAAATTATGTGACATTAAACGTAGATGATAGCAGATAAGGGGAGATGGTTATTCGGATTTTCCCTCCATATCGGTATATACACCAACAAACTGTGAAAAATTATGGTCTATTCCGATTCGTCATGCACTCCATTGGGCATACGGGATTTGGGCCATAAACATATTATTATTGAATTTGACTCAATCATTACCATAAACTTGATTACTAATCGAAAGGACCCTTCCATGGATCTTTCTACGTATTGGTTCATGATGAAAGAGAGCTTATTCTCTTGTAATTGTAGTCCTTAATAGATTTCAATAGTTTGCAGGGCTTTGTAAGGTGTGTATGCCAATAAGTTACTTTCCTTATATTCTATAACTTTGATTAATCTTGTTTATACAAGTTACATTTAGATTTCACTAAGAACTTAGTCTTCTCAGTCTATTGTTTTTTGAAAAAAAAAATTAATGCCATTATTTTATTAAGTGTATAAAATATTTCCTGTTTAATGGCATTTGATTTCACTAAGAACTTAGTCTTCGTAGTTTGTTGTTTTATGAGAAAAAGAAAAAAACTAAAGTCATTATACTAGTATTAATGGTAATTTTTCTTTTTATTATAACTTTTGAGTCTTGATTTAAAAGTCAAAATAAGGTCAGCACAATTCTTGACATTTTCTAAATAACTAGGGTTCGAATCCTCTTTGTAAAAATTAATAAATATTTATATAAATAAATATTTTGTTAAAAATTTAAAAAAAAAAAAAAAAACAAAACAAAACAAAACAAAAACCTCTCTAAATGGTTAACTGGGATTTTTTTTTAAATAAATATAAAATTCAAACTATTTTATTAGTTAGCAACGTTTTCAAACTATTTATGTATCTAACAATTCGAGTCTGTTAGACTCGATTTTACTGTAGCAAATCAAGTTTTAAAGACTTGATTTCTGTGTTGACAAAGCTGACATGGAATAAAAGATCCATGTGGAAATCCACGTGGAAGTCAAGTCTTTAAGACTCGACTTCCTATTCACTTTCTTCCTTCTTTTTTTTCTCTCTTTTTTTTTTTTCCTCCATTTGTCGTGCCCCCAAAATCCCAAGCCAGTTCTTCCTCCTTTTCATCTAAATCCATTTCTCAAAATCCCAACCCAAATCACGATCGCAATCAAAGCAAAAATCCAAACCCAAAAATCACGATTTCGGCACCAGAGCGCCATTGGTTTATCTCTTGATTTGTTTTCTGTTTTTTCTGGGTTCGTCTATCTCGGATGGAATATTTTCTGCTGTGGGTTTGTGTTTTCTGGGTTGATTAAATGGGTTTTTTTTCTTTTCTGGTTGGTTTGCTTGTGATTTCTAGGTTGCTGTTCTAGTTTCTGCGTGGGTCTGTGTTGAGTTTTCTTTTTTGGATTGCTGCATTTTCTGGTTTCTCGGTTGCTGCATTTTTTGGTTGTTGCACATTTTCTGGTTGCTGCATTTTTTCTGATTTCTAGGTTTCTAGTTTTCTGTGTGGGTCTGTGTTGAGTTTTCTTTTCTAAGTTGCTACATTTTCTGGTGTAACGCCCCCGCCCACCTTTTAAAAAAAAAAAAAAGAGATCAGATTTTTGGAGACCCACGTGACCCCACCTACGGCTACCCCCACTATTTCCCCACCATTCATTTCTCTCAAATTACCTCACTCTCTCATTCTTCTTGGCCGGCCAGCTCTCTTCTTTCTCTTACTTTTCTTTTTTCTCTCAACACAACACAACACTCTCCTCTCACACTCCCTCACTCTTACACCGGTGAATCACTCCACCACCTCCACCATTATTTCCAGCAAAAAAAAAAGCTCCATAAAAACCCCTTAAGCTTCTACACCTCATCTTATTTAAGGTAAGAGCTTTTATACTCTTTATGGGTTTTCATATTTTGCTAGAGATTTTTGTAATCTAAGCTTTGGAAGTGATATTCTTGTAATAATGTTTATGGGTTTTGCTTTGGTGGACCTATTTGGGTGAGTGGTTGTGGATTTTGTACAATGGTAGCCATTTGAGATTTACTCATAGTTAAGATTTGGGGGTTTTGACTTTCTAATGTGAAACAATTGATGAATCTAATTTTTATTGTTTATTTGGAGGTAGTTAAAGATTTAAATTGTTAGTTTTGAAGGATATTGTGATTTTGGTGTCATAGGTCTCTTGATGATGTTGTGAAAATCTTGTGGAAACTACTCATAAATTATTGAGGTTTGGATGTTAGAGATAATACCTTGAATGATTTATGAGTATAATGGGAGTCTATGCTTTGTAATGAAATTGTTGAGAAACTTTGGAAGTGGAATACATTATTTGTGAGGTTAATTACTAGGCTTGCCTAATTAATTGCTTAGTTAGCAATTTCTAGTTCATAGCTAAATGCAATGTTAAGCTTTATGCTTATTGTGAAAGGTTTTTTTTGTATTGTTTAGGTTCTAGCTAATCTCCTTTGGAGCTTGGAGAGTGAAGCTTTTTGAGGGTTGCAAGGTAAGTAGCTTTTTAATGGGATTTTTGAAAAATAATCATATTGCATAAAACATTATTTTTGGAATAAACACATTTTGGGAAGTCGTTATGGAAATTATATTTTCCTAGAAAGCTTTATGTGGTAACTTTATTGTATGAGATTATTTGTGAAAATGTTATCATATTTGGCAATGCATATGGGGAAAATGCATAATTTGTTAGCATGGAAAATATTAGCATCTTTGATTAAATTCTTGAGAATGGATTATATTGATTTATTGCATTATTTGCAAAATTTAAAGATGCTTTGATAATTGGGAAAGTTGATGCAAAATATTATTGACAAGAAATGATTTTGGAAAACTTAAGAACCTTGTAAATATATTAGGCATTTCAAAGGTTTTGGTGAAACTACTTGAAATTGAACAGTGTTTTGATTTCATATACATCGTGAGCTTTTTATGTTTTTACCCTTGAGTTACGACATGTGATTACCCAGTGATTACCCAGCCAGATGCCGTAGTCTCTGTGACATTGGTATCTTGGCACCCCGTCTTTGTGGCGGATTGATGTCTTTGTGGCATAACTTGATGTCTTTGTGGCATACCTAACGTCTTTATAGGAGCTTGTCATGTGGCTTTGGGTTGTATTTCTAGGTTTTAAAAAGGGCATTTTGATAACTCACAGTAAATAATATGTAGTTTCATGTTGAAATATTTGGAGAAAGCTTGGTGATATATTCTTTTAATTATTCTTGTCAATTTATTAAGAAAAATGGATTTGCATGATCCTAATGGAAATTCTCATATTATAACATGTTTTGTAACTTGCTCATCGTTATGAAACTTGCATTTCCCCCACTCCCATTAATTTTGCTACTTACTGGGCTCTGTCTCATCCCATTATTTTTATAAATTTTTCAGAATAGGCATCAACTTTTTGAGACAGCTTTTTGGTGGCTAATAGTAGTTATACTAACTACTGATGGAGGCTGAACTTTTGTAATAGAGTTATTAGATGATGTACATCTTAGAATAGGCTTGACTCATTTTTTTTGTATATTATAGTGGTTGTGACTGTATTCCCACTAATGGGACAAGCTGTTGTTATGTAATTATTTATTCAAACCTCTATTCTTTTGTGGCCAATGGTCCTTGTAATTAATGCTTAGAGCTCTAACTTACTTTAAGAGTATATTCAATGAAATTATTATAATAATTCTTGATGTTGGTACTTGATGGGATTTTATGTGGATTAAATTGTTAGAAAGTACAAATTTACAGGTACTTGAGGCATCTTTCTCATGCTTTGGACCCTTTGGAGTTTGGGACGTGACATCTGGTTTCTAGGTTGCTGCATTTTCTGGTTGCTGCATTTTTTCTGGTTTCTGAGTTGCTGCACATTTTCCAACTTCTGGTTGCTGCATTTTTTTGTTACTGGGCTGGATTTTCTGGTTGAGGAACTCAAGTCTCTAAGACTCGAGTTCCACGTGGATTTTTTTATCCACATCAACTACACAGCTAATAAAAATCGAGTCTTTAAAACTAAATTTGTTACAGTGAAATCTAGTCTCTCAGACTTGAATTGTTAGATACCTAAATAATTTGAAAACGTTGCTAACTAATAAAATAGTTTGAATTTTCTACTTATTTAAAAAAAAAAAAAAAAAATCCCTTCTGCTACCAAGAAGAAAGAGAAAGAGATTTTTTTTCTTTTTTGAAATAGAGTTGGATTTTTTTTTTTTTTGGTTTGTAATTCAATAGTTGGAAGTAAGAGAAAGCTCTTGGCAAAGTTAGATTTTGATATTGTCAAATTTGCTCCAATATATCGTAGTCAAAGGCATTGGGAACAAGTAATTATTAGGTACTCTTAAAGTACGATGAAATAGTGTTCTCTCCTCTCACATTCATGATAAATCTCACTAATTAAATTCATGATGAGATTCACCATGAACGTGAGATGAGGAAACACCATATCGTCGAGTATCTAATAATTTTCCCTTCGAAACCTTAATACCCTCACCCACCTCATCAATTTACACCAATGTCATTTTGCCATGACACCCAACACCTCAATCAATGCTACCTAATTCAAATAGAGAACAATAACGTTCTCGCAAACTCAATGCTATACACTCCATATACATCAGGTCCACAATTTCACATGTAATGTCCACATTTAAAACGTAAAATGATTAGTATACGGATTATATACAATAATGAGTGATAATCATTACTCCTTAGAAAATAGACACAAGACGGAATGCATGTGATAACATGGACAAATCACATCCCAAAGTGCGAAAACTTCATCAAATGATCAATCTACAAAATCTTTTCTCCATCCACTCTTCTACACTCCAAAAATCTTACAACAAAATTCAGTTTCAGTTCTAAGGGAATGCACTCTTCACCTGGACAAATAAATAAATAAATAAATAAATTACAAAATCTTTTCACGAAATGTAGAAATTGAGATTACAGATAACTCTAAACAATATATTCTATAAAATTTAAAAGTGGGTCAACAATAACCCCGCCCCCATTTATATTTCAAAGAAGTTGAGATCCGCAAACTTATAAGAAATTTTTCCGCTGGAGTGATTATAGTGAGATAAAGATATATAATTTTTTTTTATCAGAGAGAATAAGATATCTTTAAGATATATAAACTGATTATGGCCCTAAAAAGAAAAGAAAAATACACAAACAGATCAAATATGGGATTCTACTAATTTAAAATTATTCTGGCTGAAATCAAAAAAATTAGAATAAGTTGGGATCATAGGTAATTGAAAAGTTGATTTCCAGTATCCAATTAGACAAATATGGCAGAAGTTTAGAGAAACTGTAAGAGTTTTAAGAATAAGAGGAACCTGGCCACGCTTCCATCTCAGTCATCATCCTCAAGATCAAGTACCATTCTCAACTTCCTTCTCATTACATTACTCTTTGGAGATGCACTAGGAGCTAATTCATCAATTGCATCTTCCAATTCCTCATCCACTACCTGATCTGACAAATTATCCAAATCGTTCACAGGTGCAACATCCAAACGATTCCCACTGCCAATCCTTCTTATTAGATTACTCTGTGGAACTGAACTGGGAGCCACTGCATCCCCAAAAGCTGCCGAAATATCAACTTCTTGTTGTACCAAATTCTCTAAATGATTCACAGGTGCAATGTTCGACAAAATTCCACTGCCAATGCTAGCCACTTCAGCTTCAGCAGTGCCATTCAGACTGCCATAATTAAAAGAAACATTCACATCAACTCCTGCAGGTTCCACCTTACTGCACTGGTTGTTAACATCCCTGAAAATACATAAGATTAGTTCTATGTTCAAGTTAATAAATACTATCAGAATATTTGAACAAACAAGAAGCTAAGCTGAAGCTATATTTTTCTGCACAAACCATAACTTAATGCAACCAACATCAAGTAAATAACAGAGGTTATTCTTTATTAGTACAAATTCCCTTCGAAAAGAAGCCAGCTTGATAAACACAACCCTGCTTTCCAAACATAACAGCTTAATAAGAATATCAATTTGTAAAATTCTAAGTAATAATGCTAACATGGGTGTCCAAAGCTCTTTGAGCACTTGACTAATCCCACATACTAGATAATTATAGGGAGGAATCCATTGGGAGTGGCCCCAAGATGCAAACTAAGAGATTTGAACCCAGAGTCCCATGTATCTCATGAGGCCTTGAGAATTTAATTTGGCATAATTCCTGCAAGTCTTTGTAGTAAACTGTCTGAAACTCAGGATTAAATAAAAATAAAAAATTTAAGAGGCTCAAATGACCCAACTTTATATCACTTTTTTTGTTCACTTTATTTCCTCCATCGAATTAGTCCTTTCAATGGATATGAACTCTAAAATTGACAAAGCAGAAAGCTTTTGCTAGTCTTTCAACAATTTTGGAAGAGTGCTATTCCTTTTCCACCTGAAATATGCAGTCAAGCTCCAACAAGAATTGGATTGACAAAGTTTTTAAAGGTCCTCCTTATTCGAGTTTGTTTGATATGCTCATAAGAGCCACATTTGGTCTGGGAGGTCACTCATGATTTGTTTGAAGCCTGAGTTCTCAGGTTGTGATGTTTTCTTCTCTTTTATTTGTATTTCTCGTTAGTCACTTTTGTGCCTTTGGTTAATTGTTTCCTAGTCTCTTGCAACGTGTAAGGTCCTTCCTAGGCTAGGTTCCAATGTCTCTCCAGTTGTAAGACTTGTTTCTTTGGGTGCTTTAGGGGATGTCCTGAAGAAGCATGGTTGAGAGCTTTGTCGTGTGTCTTGATTTAATTTTTTATTTTGGCAGTAAACTTACTATTTACCCATCAAAAAAAAAAATGGGTCAATTGAAAATTCTTTACATCCAGGCATCCCAGAGAAGTGGGCAAAACAGATGCCAAAAAAAGTTTCTGCAAAGCTGAAAATGATAATGATGCCATTTCAGCACAAGAAAATATATAACAATTTCCAAAGGACTAGGAAGTATTTTCTAGACTTTAAGCCTATCATCAATTTGTCATTCATCTCGAAGTGTGCAAATACTTCAAACATAGTACATCAGCATCACAACTACATAGATTCACTAAACATTCAACAGCATCAATCTCCCTCGTTTCCAACATGTTCAATTGTAGAAGTAACTACTTGGAAATGGAAAAAAGTGAGATTAACATTTCAAGTTCAACCTGAATATTCAGCATTATATGGATTGTAGAATAAATTGAATAATGTAGTAACTAGCAAGAGGAATCGTGGTGGATGAGCAACATACTGTATTTTGACAACTTCAGCAGGTCTATTTCCAGGATCATTTTGAATTTTTGTTCCCTGAATTGAGATGGCTGTGAGCTTCTCATCCTTTGACTGAGGAAGCGGCCTTCTAGTTTTCCTGTATCCATTAGATTAATTAATTATAGACGAAGGACAGAAAGAAAACATAACAGGAAAAGTTGTTGCCACTCAGTCATATGATTAGATTTAACACACGGATACTCTAATTTAGAGTTACGGAGTAAATGAATATATAGATAATTATGTTCCAAACAGTACTATCTTCAAAAAGGAAACCACAAAGGATACAGGTATAAAATTATGAAAATTAAGGACATGGATAGAGTGCTGCAGCTATTTAGCATTTAAACAGTTATGATAAAATGAAAGGATTCCATAATGATTTTCAACGTTTTCTACTTAATGCAAAGGAACTTTTAGATCATTCAAAAGTAACAGAATTCCAATCAACGTGATGCAGCATAATTAAGGTGTCGTGTGCTATGCAGATATTACTAATATCATCACCTGATATCAACTTGAGTCTCAATCCAATTAATGTGTCCCATTTTCAAATACATGAGACTTGTTCCCAGTCCACGGGAAAAAGGCAAATGATGGATTCAATAACATAGATACCATGCATATATTCAAAAAATTGATTACCATTTACATATAAGAAGGGCTGTTCCCAGGCTAAGGGCAATTCCAAGAAAAAGTTTTATGATAGGACAAACAAATGAAACCACTAACATATACTCCATGCATAAAATTGATAATATAAGTTTAAAAGAATTCATCATAAATATGGATGGGACAATGAAACTGGCAGTGCAAGGTTCATGTTGATGGCCACAAATAGCAGCAGTGCTTCGGACCACAAAAATCAATGAAATATTAAAGCCAAGAGACATTGTAGACATAAAAAAATAACGAAGCAGATTACTTGGAATTTTTTTCTTGGTTCTACAGTGGACTAGGCAAGAGAATTCTTGATTTTCAGAATTATATTTGATACCATATATGCAAATTTAATAAACAAAAGTGAACTTTATCATTATTTGGATAAGTACCAGTCATAAAAATAAATAAACTTTAAACTATGAAAGATAAGAGAATAAGAAACAATATGACAAGCAGTTCTGCTTTTGCTTACCAAGCAAAATTCAAACAAAAGTAGAGATAACAACTATGCCATTTTTAAGGAAAAACACTGAATATTTCAAATACAGTTCATAGATTCCTTTCAAATAAACAATGATTCCCAGATATTAGTCCATTATAAGGAAAGGTAACAGCTTCCAGATATAAATACCCAATATAATATATACACAAACAAGCTCCAACAACTATAAATATTTATTCTTTGTGATGAGAGAGAGAGAGAGAGAGAGATTTACTTAAGAACAGAGCTTAGGAGCTCATCATCCGAATCATCTTCAGGCAATAATCCTTCAACTTGTTCTGGTAATTGCTCACCAAATAGCCTCTCATTCTCCTTTTTGCGCCTACAGTTTTTTAATATATATAGATCAGTAACATCAGGAAATCCAGCAATATTTGACAGGAGATGTCAAATTCATCTGAACTTGGAAAAATGGAAATTCATATATGTGGGGGAAAAGTCAGAAAATACAAATATAATGAAGGGATGATTTTGGCAATTGCACATGTCCATCAGTAAGAGAAAACCAAATATCTGACATTAAACCAGCCATGCCCTATGGTTTGACTGATGGGAAATTTTAAAAAATAAACATATAAATGAAAAAGACAAAGAGGAAGGTTCAGAAATGTGGAGATAAATGATGATGCCTGGATGGATGAGCAGTATGATAAAAAGATTGGTTCAAAGATCAACAGAATTACAGACTTGAAACTACAACCACAAGAAACAAAACAAAATTGTAAAAACATCTTGAGATGTTAAGCAAGAAAATAAAAACTTGTGTCAAAGGAATGTGAAAATGCCCAATTTCATATTAAGAATTATAATACCAAACATAGTGGAGAAGTTAAAAGAAATGTGAAAGCAACCTACAATAACTAAATGATGACTAAGCTAAGTCAAGAACATGACAAAGCAACATACTTCTCAAATGAGTATCCCACCTATTCACAACCTCACATTGATAAGGTTCCCCAAAATTAAAGCTTGACGCATGTCACCAAACCCATTAAAAGGAATGTATGGAACTGTTTGGAATACTTACTGAACTTAATACCAAAAAGAATGATTTTAATAACTGGGATAAGTATACAGGGGTGCACATCAAGAAACCCTAATGTTTCAATCTAACAAGAGCAACAAAATCCAAATATGAATAGCACAGGATACTGCCTATGAATACAATATTACCTATTCAATAACGATAACAACGTTTCATCATCAGGGTCATGTGCTTTGTCTGTGAACAAACTATTAGAATTCTCATTTTTTATAAGCATGTTGGCTTCAAACTTCTTCTGTTGAGGAACTCGTAAACCAAGTTGCTTAAGCTTATGAGAAACTTGAACAGCGGTGAATTTATTATCTGCATCCAATGCATTTGCAATCATGTAGCTACACCTCCTATGCTCTTTGAATCTGTGAGGATCAAGCAAGGCCCAAACTTTTTTTATTTAAAAATTCAAATAATAACAAAATAACATATTCCATCACATCTTTATCAACTTTGTAGCATATTTGATGTAAAAGGAGACTTAATCTAATATTGTAACCAGAAACCAAGCTACGCAACACTCACTTCTCATATAGAGCTCTGATCATATCTTCCTGATCTTCACTAAAAGCAGAAACTCTTTTCCTTTTGTGCCTATAGAAATATAGTAAGGGAGGTATCAGAGACTTTTCCAAAAAATAGAAGGGAAAATGAATAAACAAATATTTCAGGCTAAAAACATAACATTAGAAGCTGTTATGTGGATAATGCTTTGCATTATCAGCCACTGCTTTGGAATACAATTATATACAACACACATATTATCTATAACATTCATAAAGTACAAATTTCTTATAGTACTTACAAAGGCCTCAATAAACTTCCCTCCATATCATCTGAGTTATGGAGATTACTAACTTTTTCCACCACTTGTCCATCTCCATCATGGTCATCATCATAGCGCATCTTTTTCCGTGGTGCAACTTTCAGTCCTAGCTGTCTAAGCTTATTAGAAATTTGTGCTGGTGAAACTTTACCATCAGGCTCTAGAACTTCAGCAATAAGACGACTACAATGCCGATCATCTTTGAATCTAAAAAGGCCACATTTTTTCAGAAAAGACTTGAGCAAAAAGTTTAGAAATCAGAAGAAAAATGAAACAATACACAATCGATAATACCCATCAAACATTTTGCATGCTTCAAATACTATCAGGTATAATTACAATAATCTAAGTGCTATTTTAGGAACAAAATTTGCAAGAAATAAAACAGCTAAATTAAAGCACACTTACTTCTCATAGAGATCCTTAATTTTTCTCTCCATTTCGCCATCGAGAGAAAGTCTTTTCTTTCTTCTAGGATCCCTTTCAGATTCATGTTCCATGGACTGCTCCCTACTGCAACAACCAAATGCACCAAGGAGTTTTTAATGTAAATGTATATCTTTTACACTTTCAATCAAGATAAACTTTTTTTTTCTTAAATGAAGAGAAACTTCAATAAATCAGAAGTACAAAATAGCATCTCTGAACAAGACTATAAGTGGACGGTTTGAGATTCTAGGGACATACTTTGCCACACACTGTTTCACAACTTGCAAGTGTTAAGTGGTGATTGGATTACTTTTTACCAAGTACCAGTGGTGGACCCATGTGTAAATGACATGATCCAATCACAGGTTAACACGTGCAAGTTGTAATAAAAGTTGTGGCAAAGTGTGTGGTCGTAGAAGAATTGATTCTAGAAAAACTTGGTTTGGCATCATTGTAAATATGCAGTGTAAGAAACAGAAAAATGAAAAGGTCAATAAAAAGATAAAGACTAAACAAATACTCAAGTTTCCAAAAAAATTCTTACTTCTGATATCCTTGCTCATGAGAGATCACAACATCAGCTTCATCTTCACCAAGTGCATCTGCAATGCTTCTACCAGTCCATCCTTTGGCCTGTGATGAACCGAGTTCTGCAGCCTCTGGAATATTTTCCCAGTTTCTACTGTCTTTCTTCAAAGAGCCAATCTCATGCAACATATATTCAGCATTAATGTAATGGCTTTCTTTGCGTGTTTTCCAAAAGAGAATTTCCACAAAAAGAATGGGTTGAATTTTCATTTTTCTTAGCATCCTTCTGACAAAACTTGTCAGGAAATCAACAATGTTTGCATAATCTTTTGATGGACATGACTTCTGCTCAACTAGGATACTATGGAATGTGATCAGGATTGATAACTGCCAAAATATGTGCATAAGAAACAGATAAGATACAAATTCATAAATAATTGGATAATTTTTTTTTTTTTTTTGGGGGGGAGTGGGGGAGAGAAATATGGACGTCCTAGTTTTCCTTGAGAAGATAAATCCTTATATATTTCACCAGATTAATAAACCTTACTTTTAGATATCTATTTTTATCAACAACTTCTTCCTAAAGAAGTTGAACTACTTTTACAAAGTGGTCAATGCAACATTAACCATTTATTTTTTGTGAAGTTTTTGTATGTTTATCCCTAAGATCTAAACACATGCTATACATACATATATATATATATATATATATATTAAATTATCATATATATTTAAAAAAGATTGTTCTTAGCAAAGTCATTTTTAACCTACTAAATAAAATTATTAAATTTGGACATTATTTGAATTTTGTATTTTAGGGTGCGTTTGTTTTGACTTCAAATCACTACCGAAAATAAGTTTTCCATAAAATCGGTGTTTGGTTGGTCCTGAAAATTTGGTCAAACTGAAAATATATAAAATAAAAAATATTTCCAGTTGTGATTTTACCTTCAAATCACATTTTCCGGGTGTAAACAGAGAGAGAGAGAGAGAGAGAGAGAGAGAGAGAGAGAGAGAGAGAGGAGAGCACGAAGAGAGAGTGAGATCGCCGAGATCGCGCCGTCGACCTCGCGCCGGGCGAGATCGAGGCGCGATCTCGCCGCATCGACCTCGCGCCGGGCGAGATCGAGGCCCGATCTCGCTGCGTCGACCTCTTGCCGGGCGAGATCGACGCGCGATCTCGCCGCGTCGACCTTGCGCCGGGCGAGATCGACGCGCGATCTCGCCTCCCTGTCTCGCCGCATCGATCTCGCCTCCCTGTCTCGCCGTCCTCCTCCCTGTCTCACCTTCCTCTCTCCGTATGACAGTTTGACCGAATAGTTTGGCCATGTTTTGATTTTTGTTTGATTAAAAGTTGATTATTGTAATTTTTCGTAAAATATTTGAACAAACCAAACACCGGAATTGATTTTCCGTAAAACGAATTCCGAGGCAGCCAAACAACCTGGATACATTTTCTTTTACGGAAAAACAATTTTCCCTGAAATGATTTTCTGCCTGGAAAACGATTACCGTCGAGCCAAACGCAGCCTTACCTAAAACCTTGAGTTTTTAGATAAGAAAAAAAACTCACAAATACGGATAAGGAAAATTTTTACTCTAAAATAAGCAAGGTTCATCATATCTGTTGGGATGATTTACTTCACATTTTCTTATTAACAAAGAAACTAATTCTTCTTGTCTATAACTATTTTATATCTTAATTTTATGATGGGGTAAAGTTTTGCTTCAATTTTTTAAGAAGTTATCACTTCTTGTCATATTGTTGGGGTAAAATATCTATAATAAGCATTACAAAGGGTAGAGTTGGCATAGGTGATTTTAACAGGGAGCAATTAAGCTTTAATTGCACAGTACTTAATGGTCCTATGAAATATAAGTTATTGTCTTTTGAAAAATAGAACATCCATGCTTTTTCCTTTTCTTCAGAAAAGTAAGTAAATCATGAAGTTTTACCTGATAAAGCATTGGAGAGAGCTCCAAGTCATCAGTAATCCTCCGCAACATGCAAATTATGTAGTGATTTGTAGTGGCAGAATTGCTCTTATAAAACTTTAGTAACCAACATAATTTATGAATAATGTTGTTGTTTGCAAAAGCAGATATCAAAGTTGACACCTTAAAATCAACTTCATCAGTTGCATTTAGCTGCTCATCATCAGAAGAATCACCTGTGCCATAACAAGGATCATCATTAGCCTGATCAGCACTTTCATTATCCATATGTGGTACACTGCTTTTAAGGTTCCCTGTCTCCGACACGGATATATCAGGTTCATCGGCATGAGCAGAGAACATGATGTTTTCTTTCCCATCAGAATTTGTGTTAGTTAGACTTCCCTTCTGTGCTATGCTCATATCTGCTGATTGCTCACTATTAGAGATGCCAATCTCATTCTGAACAGTGACATGATCACCCTGTACGTTTACTGCTTCCTTGTCACTAGATGATTTGTTCTTTCTCTTTCTCCTTGATTTCCTAGAAACCTTAAAAAGGAGAAACGGTTTTAACAGAGATCCCCACAACAAAGGCTTCCTTAGACATAACCTCATTAATTAAAAAGAAAATCAAAGATGTTGATAGAGAAGTGTTTTTTCCGAGAGATTGCAAATGGGAAAAAAAATGGATGCATGTGAAAGTTTTCAAGCCAAAAGATGCATGCAGAAATTCAAACAGATTAAAGAACAGAGAGTCGGAAGAAATCCCAATTTTCATAGAAGAGTATAAATGCATGGGAGAAGCATTGCATAGAATTCCGTGACAATTCACTAAATATAAAAAAGAAAATGCACTAATTGCCATCAGCGCAAAAAAAAAACCAGGAAAATACAAATCAACTTTTACTGATAACAAATATAAGTTAAATGAGGAAAAAAACACCCCGTGTAGGCAATTGGAATGCATATGGCATATACTGATTATCATTAAGATAAGTCCGTTAGAAAAATGATAAGGGGAATGAGTTAACTTTGCAAGTCTGTTACATTTTTGTTTTTGGAATAGGAGTATCAACTTTGTGGAACAGAATTATAAAATTTTCAATTCATGGTAGACATGAGTTAACTTGAGGAACAAATCATAGAAATTTCAGTGTATGCATGTATTGCACTTTTGCTAGTAATTAAATAAACAATGGAAATTAAAGAAAATGTGATTGACAAGCTAACAAATAAAAAAAGGGGGTCATTTTTTGTCAGGATAGATCTCTAAGACCAAAAAATATCAAAGAAAAACAAACAGATTTTCCATCTAAATTTAACCCATTAAGGCACAAACAAAAGCATAACACACCCTCAAAGTTCCACGTGCTTGAAGGTTCTCCATAAGCTGCACAACTTTATGCATCATTTCTACCATATCTGCGAGATCACTGAGAAGAAGAGTATCATAAATATGGCACCAACACAACAGTAACAACAAATCCTTATTCCCAAAATTTGGAGTCAGCTATGGAACCAATATATTCAAAAAAGAATTACACTTTTTCATAGTGAATAGATGATATAAGCATGTGCAAGTGGCCTTGCATAAGTACCTATAGAGACCAGTGAGGCTATTGGGGGAAGGGGTAGGTACATTCATGGTTGCATACACATTGTTATTCTGGTATAATTTATGCAGGTAGGTTTAATTGCAGGAAAGAAATAGAAGTCACATAACTTTTTTTTTTGATAGGTAAGAAAAATTTTTGTTAAAAGAGAAAAGGCAAGAACAAAATACAAGATTCACGATAGTGAACAAGAAGTAAAGAGGGAAAAGAACAACAAACAGGCATTAAGTTATCCTAAGAGACAAAAGAAAATCGGTGATAGAAGAACAATCCGAGAGGCCCCAACAACGAGACCAATCAAAGAGGGTCCGTCTGCATGTATCTAGCAACTGATCCAAAGATTTCGCCATATCCTTAAAAGAAGGTCGATTCCGTTTTGCCCAAATATTCCACATTAAACAACCCGGAACCTGATTCCAAATATTAGAATTATGATTCCCAAGCCATTGATACCAACAAAAAAAATAAGTTTATAACAGAACCTGGCATGACTCAATCAATCCCAAACAGCCGAAGCATATACATCCATAGGGAATGAGCAACCGGACAAGAAATCAGCAGGTGATCCACAGATTCCTCATTACTGCAACACATACAACAACGATTTACCAAAGTTCGGCCTCGAAGCATAAGATTATCCAAAGTAAGGATCTGACCATGAGTTGCTGTCCACATAAAGAACGCCACCCTTTTAGGAACCTTTATTTTCCGAATGCCTTTCCAAGGGAAAGAAGGAGTTGCATTACGAATCTTAAGATAAAAAGACCGAACATCAAACTTTCCACTTTCGTTAAGACACCAAGAAAGATTGTCACTACCTCCACCCCTAGGAGTCCTAGTTTGAATGAAGTGAAGAAGGGAATAAGAAGACACCAACTCCCAATCATTAAATTCCCTATAAAATCTTAGACTTCATACTCTATCATTACCACCAGCTAGAGGACTTAAAACTTCAGAAACAAAAGCTTCCTTATTGGCTGAAGACACAAATAGTTGAGGATAAAGAGATTTGAGAGAATTATCCCTAGTTCACTTATGATGTCAAAAAAGAATACGAAAACCATCCCCCACCACAAAAGACACATGCCTAGAAAAACTTTCCCACCCATCACAAATACTTCTCCATAAACCACAACCATGAGCCCTTCTACAAACTCTAGTGCTCCAACCCCCTATCCCCTCCCCATATTTCATGGCTATAACCCTCCGCCATAGATGAGTAGTTTCATGACCATATCTCCAAAGCCATTTTCCCAAAAGAGCCTGATTAAACAACACCAAATTTTGAATTCCCAACCCACCCAGCTCATGAGGTAAACAAACTTTTTCCCAAGCCACCAAAGGGTATTTGAAACACTCCGCTGAAAAACCTCACAAAAAATTTCTCTGAATGCGCTCCAATCTCATTGCCACAGCTTTAAGAACAGTAAAAAGGGAAAGATAATAGGTCGAGAGGCTTGACAATGTACTTTTCAACAAGGTGAGTCTACCACCCTTTGACAAATAAAGCCGCTTCCAGCCTACCAACTTCTTCTCCATCCTTTCTATCCCAAATAGAGCATGGGCAAACTGCCCATCTTGCAATGAAGAATGTTAGCCAAATTGTGAATGTTGCTCACCTCCCCAATAGGGACAATTTCACTTTTCCCAACATTCACCTTCAAACCAATAAAAGCTTGAAAACAAGACAAAACCAGCCAAATAGAAAGCAACTGCTCCCTAGAAGCTTCACAAAAAAGAATGATATCATCAGCAAATAAAAGATGAGAAATACGAATGCCAGTAGAGCTAATAGGTCCCACATGAAAACCCTGATTGAGGCCAACATCCTCAGTTTTCTTCAAAATCCGGCTTAAAATCTCCATGATCAAAAGAAAAAGGAGGGGAGATAACGGATCACCTTGTCTAAGGCCTCTAGAACTACCAAAAAAACCAGCAGGAGAACCATTAACCAAGACTGAGAAACAAACAGTATATACACAAGCCCAAAGCCCATCCTTTCTAGCAAATAGAACAAAGTATCCCAATTTACATGATCATAGGCTTTCTCAATGTCTAACTTACACACCACCCCTGGAATCTGACATTTCAGTCTACTATCTAGGCATTTATTAGCTATAAGCACTGAGTCTAAAATCTGTCTACCACCAACAAAAGAATTTTGAGACTCCGAAATGAGTTTATCCAATACCATCCTCAATCTATTAGCCCACACTTTAGAAAGCAACTTATACACACTGCTAACTAAACTAATAGGCCTAAAATCTCTGATATTCAGGGCATTATTCTTCTTGGGGAATAACGCTAGAAAAGAAGCATTCAAGGACCGTTCAAACTCTAAGCTTCTATGAAAATGATCAAAGAAGGTCATAACATCCTTTTCCACTACACTCTAGCACTTATGAAAAAAGGCCATAGTGAAGCCATCAGGACTTGGGGCTTTATCACCCTCCATCTCTTAGAGGACCTGTACCACCTCCTCAGAAAAATCCCTCTCAAGAACAAGCCGCTCATCCTCCTCAATACTAGCAAACTCCAAACCATCCATAGAAGGACGCAAGAATCAGACTCCGTGTACAAGCCCTGGTAAAACTGAACCACCTTAGACCACACCTCTTCCTCATCCTCATAAAGGACCCCATCTACCTCTATACCTCAAATATGATTAGATCTTCTATGCGAGTTTGCTACCCGATGAAAAAAGCGAGTATTGTTGTCACCCTCCTTCACAAACAATATTCGGGACTTTTGTCTCCAAGAAGTCTCCTCCAAGGAGGCTAAAAGAGCAATGTCTCCTTTAAGTGAAAATGAGAACAGACACAAACAAATGCAACTCATATGCATCAAATCAAATTTCAAACTGGAAGCTTGATTATGGAGAAACATTTCTAAGAACAAAAGAATTAGTGAGAGAAACTTTAATTTTAGGAAAATCATAATTTTTCTAACATGTATAAACTGGAAAATACAAAAGAGTACTTATCTAGCATACAGTCAATCAAATATACTACCTATAATAGAAAATTTTAGAAAGCATCTACGTATCCAACCAATATAAATGAAGGCATATAACTGAGGGAGTCATTTCTCCCACCCAAAACTTAAAAAGGAAAATGAGAAGCATAAATAAAATCTAGCAAAGGTATTTTCCTCCCAAATTTAACAAGTGGAGGAAGACCAAGAAGCCAATCACAAGTGTTGCCCGATGATCCATTAGCATAAGCTAATACCTGGCAGAAGCCTGAATCCATCTCCCCTCTCTAAAGATTATAATAAATAATTGAAATATGAAACCCTAAAAGCAAGAGGGAAAAAATCCTATCCACCTATCAACCTGCCCACTTTGATCTTCTCGTACTGAAACACTAGAACAGGCTATGAAAGATAAACAAATCAATCATTTTGGGTTGTTAGTGTGAAAGGGGAAAACCTCTTTGGTTGTTTGTGAGTGTCAAACGTTTTGATCAAATTCAAGAGGAACTGAGTCATCCCTTGATCAGTCTGATCATAAAATAACTTGTAAAGAAGAATGCGAGCTGTGTAAAGCTCCTTAGCATCGTCTGGCAACAACTTAAGCATCATATCTAGCATGCTAATCTGCAAGCACGAAAACCAGTGAGGAAGGACATCACAAGGTTATTCAATATCACTAACTTGTAGAGAAGTATCACAACAAGGTCAGTTTGGGTTTATATTTTAATGTGGATTCTAAAGTGCAGAGGAAATTTGTAGAGTCTGTTCTACTATGTATGAATTGTAAGGCAGTGTCCCAATTAACAAGTGGTACGTCTTACAAACAGCAATTTGCAAACCAACATAAAAAATTCCACCTTATAATAGATAGACATTATACGCTATTTTTACAATAAGAAATGTGTGAAAAACTTAAAGAGTGTCTGTTGCTGTATAGAACCCAATTGGATACCCAGATAGGAGAAGGACTAGAGTAGATAGAATATTATGTATGTATCCTGAGGGCAAAACTGGATTAGGGTGACACCATATATGTTATCTACAGATTGTTTGTCTGGCCTTCAGTGACTTACACAAGTTTGACTACTCCCAACATTTTTATTCTTGCTATTATAAATTAAAAAAATAATAATAAAAAAACCCAATTTCATTGCACCCCTTCAGTCATTCTATGAATCTTTCTCAAGAAAGGTTTCCATTTTTGAAATTTTGGCTGCTATAGAAAATTTCATTATTTAGACAAAACTTCAAAATTACAGAATCCAATTCCAAACATGGGAAAGACAAACCTTTATTCCAAAGTGAATGTATTCTCCAATTAATTTATTTGCATAGATTATGCATTGATTTACTCTACCCCACGTCACAAAAATCAAAACTTTTGTCATGTAAAAATAAACTGAGCTACAAAAACCTTCTTTATACAAACAACCATCATCTAAGGATATTATCAGGCTAGCAAAGCCAATGTAACAGAAGTTTTTTACTTATCAAAAAATGTAACAGAAGTTTTTCTAGATAAGTAACAGAACTCTGAGTTGGATTAACTATTACCATGTTTTTCATAAGAGAACCAGCAGCAGAGAGAAACTTGTAATCATTTGTTTCCTTTAACCCATCAAATGCATTACGCCACTTTAGAATGACTAGTTGGAACATTGATTCATTCATGGATTCAGCAATTGGTCCACATATATCGCCTCTAAAAATTGTGCTATCAGCATCTTTATCAAAGTCTTCAAAATTATCTACTCCCACATTTGGCTGTTAGACACAGGAAAACGAAGTGACCAGCTAAAAATTTTCTATAGAAAAACAGAATGCAAATCAAAGATAATTATGATTAAGCAACAAGAGATATGTCAACTTTTTTTTTAATATTTTGATAATTGGGGGAGGAGGGATTTGAACCCTTGATGTCTCATTTGGAAACACCAAGAGGTGCCAGCCAATTGAGCTACAGGACTATTGGCAATTTATATCAACTAGACATCAAGAAACAGAACTTGGGATGCAGTCTACGGCATGTAGAAACCAATGACTAAAATTGCATGTTTTGGCTTTCAATCCAAAATTATATTTAACCATTTGTACATGAAACATCTACAGTAACACTTTTTGTAAAAATATTTGGAAAACTAGATTGGAACAATGAAAGTCCTCAAATGGACCAAATTTCCTGGTTAAGAAATTCCATCAATACATATTCCCAAAGCTCAAAAACAGGATACAACCAGAAGTTTGCACTATTCCAGAAACCTTGCCAGTGCCCTATACGATAAGAGCAATGTGATTTATTTTCTTCTGATCATGATTAGGGATTCAGGGAAAAAAAAAGTGCGACACATCTCTTTCAAATCTATTCATATTCTATTGGTTGACAAAAATATAAACAAGAGAGAAACAAAAGTGTAAATTCATCAACTTCTTTTCTTTACCTTTTTTTGGGTTTTCAATTATTAGTCATCTTAGAGGATCTTTAGAAATTCAACAGTAAAGTAGTGCTCTAGATATGTTGTTAAAGGATTATTGAATGGAATTAAATAGGACTTAAGAAGGGATAGGTTATAGAAACTGAGTTATGTGCAAGGATATGAAAACAAATACATAGGTTAACATGCCAGAATTCACGTCTCACCTTAGAATTCAAAAACTTGTGATGTTGAAAAGAGGTAACAAACTGAGCAACCTGAAAGAAAACAATGACATCGTTTTTCTGAATTGCATGATGTTCCTTTTCAATATCCTCACGAATCGACTGCATCAAAACTGGTAAAAAATTGGATTGTATTAAGATGTGGAATAAAATTACAATGCTGTAAGAAGCAAAACTTAACCTAAAAAGGACATTTATTTCCAAAAACACTTGCCATTGTAACCTCCCAACAGAAACTGGCTCACAAAATCATAAAGCAACTTCAAAATTTTATCCTTGGTTGGAGGCAATCTTCCAATGTCCCATGCAATCCTTTTTACAGGACCCCGAGGAATCTTGTGAGGTTTAAGCAGGGTATCTTGAGATGCAGAGTTTGGATTTCCCTTTAATACTGCCTTAGAACCATCCTGTAGTAAAAACTACCAGTGTTACTAAAGCTTTCAATGACAACACTTGCTAGCATCAGCAACAGAACTTCATACCATGGTAACCCGTGTAAATGTCCCAATAAACTGTGAATGACGACTCATATTGCGTAATCTGGAAAGTCTTCTTTTCTCTTCTTCCTCCTTCATAATGGACTCGAGACTACTAAGAGAATCTTCAGTGTCTACATCCACCTATAAAAATTGAACATAAATTATCAGACTACTGCACGTATATATATATATATATGCCATTAAGCAACTATAGAACAGATAAAAGATGGCATCGATAGACAGCACTAAGGAGTTCAATAGCCATAAACTTGAAGAGAAGGACAATTTTAACCAATCCAATCCGTATCTGATGAGTTGTAGTCATTCTGGCAAACCATATTTATGCCTGTGACGGTGTCAATGTAGTTTCAGTATTTCACATCAGAGGTTACAAGCTTTACTTTATCCCCTTCTATTTACCCTTTCTATTTCATCCCCTTCAATCTACCCTTTCGTTTTTTTAGCCAGCTTGATCTTGTTACCATAAAAGACAGTGGAAATAGATGAAAGGAAACCAACCTTAAAACCCTTCAGATGTGCTTTGGCGGTTAACTCTGGCTCTTGACCCATAAAGATGTAATGGAAAATCTCTAATAAAAGTAAATTGTCTTGACGAAAATAGCCATATGAACCACCAACATGCTGAGTTATAACTATAATTAAGTCCATTACATTCTCATGGAACAGAAGTTCCAAAAATCTCTCTCTCAAAGATAGAAATTGACTTGCACATCCCCCTGCCTTTTGCTGTAACGGGATTTCTTGAATAGCTAGAACATTTCGAAATAAAGTAAGTACAAGCTGCACCAATTTCCAGTCATCCTCTGTGAATGTTTCACTGCATGACACAGGATTAGTCATAAAACCAAATACATAGAAAGTAGGCAGCAGTCACAAAATGATTTTTTTTTTTGGGGATTAGTCCACCTTATAAAAGAAATCAAAATGATAATTCAAACAGTTACACAGCACTTAAAACCAATGTGAAGATAACAACAATCCAGGGATGGTAATGATATTTAGAGATTTTTAAAATGTATAAACAACTGGCATCTCTAGATGCAACAAAAATAAAATAACACTGACTAACAGATAATTCTTAAATATACATGTAAACTTATTAGGCTCATATATTTAAGATACAGCCAACACTCATTAGTAAAAATTGGGGTGCATGCTGAGAGGATCCTTTAAAATATAAAAGTCCATTTTGCCTAATTATTACAACTGCCTCAACTCCCTAATCACTATATTTGTTTGGGACTAAGGCTTTGTCCATCACTTCTACTCTCTTTTTCCACTTTCGTACATTTAAGAATTTTTGTATCTTTGTACTCTGTCATTTTTAGCCCCATCATTGCACTCGAAATCACATTCTTTTAATTTTAACTATTTAGTAAGTACTATTTTTGAGAACTAAAAAGAAAAACCACCAAGTCCTACTCTCTTTAAGGTAGTGCACATGAAGCATTTATTTTTATTTTTTTTACTTTTGCTTTTATATTAAAAAAGGGGGTGGGGGGGACAGAAGTGTATCTAAAGCATGAAAAATAATAAGAATTCGTAAAGTTTAACAAACCATTAGCTCAGACAAAGAGGCAATAATTTCTATCTGAACAAGCACACTAGAAAATTTTCAAAGAAAAATGAAAAATGCTGGCCTTTACTGCAAAAATCTTGTCTTGGTTCCAGTTCAACAAAAATGCAACCTGGATCAAATGATAGAAACTCAAGGATTCCACTTATGTGTAATCGTTACTCACCTTTCCAAATTCTCCAATGGGCTTTCCAGAAGTGAGACTATCACAGCGACAATGTCACTACACGTAACTGACGACTTCAAGCCCCACAGATACTCTAGCTGTTGTGAAATATCTTTCGAAGTAGGCTCAATAGGCATTGTAAGGAACACCAAAACCTTCACTGTCAAACAAATAACAACAATAATAATAAAAACTCATCCTTCAGCTCTCTTTCACAATAAATATTAGAGAGATAAGAAAACCTGCCTGCATTCAAAACCAAGTTACGATCATCTTGGCAGTGTTCTATAATAGGAATCAAATCTTTCGACACAATGTTCCATTTACAGACTTGTTTGAACACATCCCGTGTATGTGGATCGTCCCGCCTCAAAAACCTCAGTAAATCTTTCAAATTATCTGACATAAATTTGAAAATTACAACAATTGTCAATATCAAAACCCCATTTACTTGTTGAGAAAAAAAAATAGCAAATTAAATAAATTAAATCCCAATTCTTGTGATTTTCATTATCTGGGACCTTAGAAAACAAAACCCCATTCTCAACTGAACCTAAAAACATATTCTTATCTTAACTAAAGGCAAGCTTATCAATTTCTATAACCCAATTTACAATATAAAACAAAAAAAAAAAAAAACCAGCAATTAAATAATTGGAGAAACTGTAAATTTAATCATTTAGGTTATATAACCCCAAAAAAATATGATTTTGGATTATTTACAAAGATAAATTTTTTTCCTGAAAATCAATGACAAGTTTAAAATTTTAGGAAACGAATATTCAATTGCTGAAACTAAAATGAATTGAAAAAAATACCCAATGCAATCATTCAGCTTGTTTGAATTGAACTTGAAAAGCGAAAAGTAAACGATACGAGCTTTAAAAAAAATTGAATTTTTGAGGTGTACCTAGACAGTACTGGCCCTTGGAGTAGCCGATCCGATTGCCATTGTCGTCGTCTTCGGCGATTCCGAGACCCGCGCAGATTAACGATAAGCCCTCGGTGTCCATGAATAGATTGATTGGTTTTTTAGGGTTTTTACGGATAGTGAGAAATGAAGGGGTTTTTTTTGGTGTGAGATGGTCTCTCTGATCTGATTTCTAAGAGAGAGAGAGAGAGAGAGAGATGGATTTGTAATTAGGGCTTTTTGTGGCGCGAAAATGTGGACGAGAATTTTCCCGCGCTTTTTCTAAGGGTTACTCTGCTTGGAAAGGAGATGATTCAGTGCTTCGTGTGTAACAGGTGGCTCTTGCATCCTTCCCATACGATGATGTGGCACAGCCACTATGATTTTTATTTTTTTTTGTTTTTTATACCAATTTTGGCACAGCCCAGATCCAGACTTTGATTTTGCCAAATGTTACAAGGAAATTTCTTCAATCTTTACTCTTTTCTTTTTTTTTGGGAGTAAAAGAAGAATTTTAATTAGTTTTATTTTTTATTTTAAACTCTTTTTAAATGGTAAAGTTTTTACTATTTTTAATTTAAAGTTAAAGCTTTCAAAAAGTTACATTTAAATCTTAAATTTTTTTTATTATTAAAAAAATTAAAATATAAAAACAAAACAATGTTGCATTTAAGGGCCTGTTTGGTAATGTTGTTCTAGTAATGTTGTTTAAGTGTTATGGAAATACGTTTAGATAAAAAAGTGTTGTGAAAATATATGTTGTATTGTTTAAACAACGAAAATAGTTGTTTGAACAACACAACCAAACAGGCCCTAAACCTTCCATTCCATCACATCTTATATGTTAACTGTGTTAGCTATCACTTTTTCTGTTTTTTTCTTTTTTAGGTTAACCACTTAACCCTATTAACATTGAGTTGTCTACTATGTTGTAGAGTTTACATAACAAAGGTTTTGTTTAGAATTTTCATATATAGTGAATTGCCTTAGTTGGGGTACGTTATGTCCATAGTGGCTTTTTCTTCGAAGGTGATCTCCATTAGTTTGTTCATCTAATCTGGTGTACATTGCTTTATGATATGATGTGTTGTTGTTGTGATTGAAAGGTTGTTTAGATCTTCATTGGTTTTAATTAAGTCAAAATTACCAAATTATTTAATTAATCTAAGTATGCAAAGATCCAATTCAATTGTGATGGGTAGCATGGTTTTTAGATTTGGATTGTTCAATGAACCGTTAGAAGAAAAGTTCAAGATTTTGGAAGTTAGACCAAGGTCGAACCTATTGAAAAAACATAGTTTGTATTGCATACAAAACATACGCTGTGGAAAAATTAACGAATTTACTTCATTCACAATTTATAACATGTACTATGTAAATTTCAGAATTTAAGAAGAAGAGCGTATCTTGGTGCGGTAAAATTTAAAACCAAAGATTAGAAGTACTTGAGAACACTTTTATTCTTCACTCCAATTCCACTTATGCTTAAGAAGTGTGGTCTCTCAATCAGTTTATATGTATGTATTCAAGGGAGAATAAGAGAGTGGCATTTCATTTTCTTATAAAATTCTGTATGCTTCTCTCCTTAAATATAACTGGTTATCTAATTGGACTAGTCTTTTAGGCCATTCCAATTAGGTTTAGTATGTGGCTTGGAGTAGGATAAAAAATGACAAATAAGACACTAGCTCCAATGAATTTTGGGCTTTTTAGTCAACTTTTGACAAACCCAAAATTACCATTAATTATATTTAACATCACTATATAAATATAATTGTACTCTACGTCTTATTAATAAATCATATCTCAATACTTTATTATACATACAACCCCTTCATTAAAATATTCATAGTAATACAAAGTCATGACTGCTGTTGCCACTTTGAAGATTAATATATCTTAATCTTGAGTACCCAGCTTAATTATTTAAGTTATTCATCATATATTTATGAAATCCAATTTCATAAATATATACTTTAGTAACTCCTTACTAAAATGGTTAAACCTAACACTCTAAATAACCAAACTCATTAAATTTATTTCAAGAGAATATTTTATACCTTCGTTAAGAGATTATGAATTCCATCTTGAAAATATATGTTCCTTCAACACTAAATGTGGCTACCCAATGTTGATGCTCATTTTGAAAAAGTCCAGCAGCAAAAAGAAGCCCAACAATATGGGTAAAAAAGAGTTAGTATATTGATAGGAAAAAAAAAGAAAAATCATTAAACTCAAATGGCAGGAATAATGAATCATAGACCCATAAAATAAATAAATGGGTCTTGAAGAAAGCAAATGGGCCCAGAAAAGCCTAGGGAAGGAAGTAGTAAACTCATGGACATTATGTGATGTAGAAAAGCAAGAATAAGTCACAGCAAACCTGAAGTAATAAAGTAAAAAAATAAGGGGTTGATGGAAAGTCCATAAGCCCCAATGATGAAAGATAAAATAATTGGGCCAAGGAAGCCTAAAAGAGTTAGTAAAAACCTATAGGAATGCAGAATCAGAAAATAGGTCAAGGATGCCCAAGGAAAGCAAATGGGCCAAGGATGCCCAAGGAAAAAGAAATGGGACAAAAGAGCCTACAAGTAATGTAATGAGTCAAGAAAACCCAAAAGTAGCATGAGTATAAGCCTTATAACAAAACTGGGACGTCATAACCAACTAAGAAAAGAATACACAGCAGGCCCAGTAAGCATGGGTTAAATAACACCATAATAGGAACAGTAAAGTGGTATGGTAAAAAGGGCAACAAGGTTATGGAAGGAGTAAAGAATAGGTTGAAAGGGGGAAATACCCATAAGGCCCAGCCCTTGAAAGGAGCAAGACAATAAAGAATGAAAAAAAATCAAAAAATTGTTCACACCATAAGAGGTCAAGGACAAATGGCAGAATGCATAAACCAGCCTCCAGAACATGGCAAACGCATAAGTAGCGGACAAGCTTTTGGCGTACACGGGAAGTGGAGCACGCGCAAGGCCTAGGCATTACCAACTTGTACCCAGCCAATACAGGAGTGGTGAATCATATGTCAGAGGTAAAAGGGGGTATGATCTAACGGTGGAGAAAAGGGAAAGCCTATTCTAGGATTCCCGCTCAAACTCTTTTGGGGGAAATATCCTGCTGGGATGACATACCACCCAAAAGAGGGACAATGAGCTAGAACCACTAGGTGTATTCTATAAGGGGTAACGAGAGAGAATGACCACACCGTGGTGGATGAGAATGTCATGGTGAGCAAACAAACAAAATAGTCCTCTTTATCTGGTAATGGGGAGTGGCACAGCCAGCACAGGTAAGTGGTAGTGACTGGATAGCTGACAAACCTGTGGGTGGTTGGGCAAGACCCCATAATCCAAACAAAAATTATTAAAGGCTAAAATGGTAAAAATCAATCATGACAGGCATTATATAAAAGGCCCTCACCATGCACAATATCAACATCAGAAAATGGTAGCAACCTTCAAGAGAATCATGCACCATCACCATAGCACTACATGAGCAAGCATTAAAGAGGAAAGAAAAGAGTGGGAAAGAATCAAAGTAATAGAATGGAGAGAAAGGAAAAAGAAAAGGAAATAGAGAGTGTTGAATGACAGGCATGCATCAATAGGCTAATTCCTTCTTTCCCTCTAAAAGACTACCCTTTGTTGAGGATAAAGAACTCGTTTGAGCACAAGCCATTTAGACCCGTTTCCTCAAAATGGATAATTTCTACTGTAGGATTATCCTGTGAGGTTGTCCCTGTTGAGAAAGTGATTCCCTCCTTGACTTTAGCCTCGTAATACAATTGAATACAACAGATCGATCTCTCTTCTTTGATTTTACCACTTATTGCTATTGTTTCTCCTCTTGTCTTTACAATTTCACCTATAATGTGTTTTTTTCCCTGCTTTGATTAAGGATCTCTTACTTATTTTTGCCTAACAGTAATGTATTCCTTTTATTATTGTTTTATTGCATTATTCTGCCATAACTCTTTTCTGTAGCAACTTAGTCAGCTACGGACATGTGATTAAAGTTTCGGCAAACATGGCATAGTTTGTGTGCAAGTCAGACCAATGTGAGTTACAATTGGATCGGTCTCAACTCTCCTATCCAGAACACTTGGGCCTAGCACAACAGAAGGCAGTCTAGCCCAAAATCACAAAAGGCCCACCACATCCAACATATTGAGATTTTGATTGTAACTTTAAATCTCACTCTTGATATATCAAAGCAACGTACACTTCATGATCATGTTCATTACTCTCTCAGGATTAAGAATTCATTATTCTCTCATTTGACAGTCATTAGTAGAATAATAAATCTCATAGCGGTCCAGTTCAATATGCCTTATCACTTAAAACATATCAACATATCAACTAAAAGTCTCAACTTCTATGATCAAGACAAATCATCTTAGTTGATATGTTATAGTTTTCACAGATAAAATGCCAAATTTCATCACTAACTATGAACTAAAATTCGGGGGGTATTTTTTTAGGTTTTGGGGGTATTTTGGTCATTTTTTAGGTTTCGGGGGTATTTTGGTCATTTTTTGGTTTAGGGAATATCTTGGTTCATTTTTAGGTTTCAGGAGTATTTTGGTCAATTTATTAGATTTTCGGAGGCATTTTGGTCATTTTTTAGGTTTTGGGGAGTATTTTGGTAATTTTTAGGTTTAAGGGGGGTATTTTGGTAATTTTTAATGGTTTTGGGGTATTTTAGAGTTGAGTGATTTGTTTAAATGATACTTGGATCATAATTGGATCTTATTGGGTACTCAATTAAAACTCAATAAACATTAATGTTAATTAAGTTAATACCCATTTAACCCAATTAATAATTGGGTGGATTTAGGTCTCACTTAAGTGGGTGGGTTTAGGTGGGCAAATATGTTTGGGTTGATTTTGCCACCCCTATTTTTCAGTGAATTAGTATGGTCACTATTCATATTAGGATCTTTATTCAAATGAAAAAAAATGAATTGAAGCTAGATTTTTAAGTAGGGCACCCGTTAATTTTTATTTATTTTCTCATTGATTTTGCAGGTTGCTAACTCGTGGGAATCCCTCGATGGATGGCTTGATGCAGTCCGTCTAGTTTACACAATATTTGCACGTGGTAAGAGTAATGTTCATTAGATGTGCTACCAGTGCGTTGTTTTTGTTGAGATTATTAACAATTAATTTATTGACATGTGGTTGCAATGAAACTGTTGTATTATAAAATTTTTTGGGACTGTGTCATAATAAAAGCAACCACATCAGTGCATGCAATGTCTTGCAAAATAAATAAAAAAATTAAAAAAAAAAACCCTTCATTTACATATTTTGACAAAAAAAACATCCACATTAGTGGGTGTAAAATTGAGCATAAATACCGTGCATATATGCGCGGTTACTATAACATTTGCATTTAATATTTTAGTAATTTTTTTTTTCTCTCCTTGTCTCTAGTTGCTCTCACTCTCACCTCACTCTCCCTTTTTCTCATTTGATCAAGTCATCAAACCACTGCCGTCGATCACCATCGCCACTGATCTCTCGCTGATTGCCACGAAGCCTCTCCAATCGTCGATCACCGCTGCTTTCTTGTTGTTTGATCAGTGGATTTTGGGTTGGGTGGGTGATGATTTGGGTTTCAGATTGAATGAGTTGGTTTTCCTTGATGACTCTGGTTGGGTGGGTGATGATGGTGGCTAGGTGTGAAGTGATCGTTGGTAGTGTTAGGTATGTGCAAGAGAGGGGTAATGAGTGATGAAATAATAAAAAATTATAAGAGAATGAATATTTTATTAAATAAATGTGTAAATAGATTGATGTGAGTATTTTATAAAAATGAGTGTGTAAAAAAAAAAAAAAGTAGCTTTTTTTTAAGGCAAAATAGATTAAAAGTTTGTATCCATTGATATGGATGCTCTAAATCCAATTTTCTCTACGTCATTGGTTTGGCTTGCTCAATTATTCAGCTATTGTAATTTGTGTTTTTTAGATATAGCGTACTATTGATATCTCTCACCCCTTTAATAAAATCCTTCCATATATTTTTTTTTCAAGCAAGTAATTAAAGCATGCTGTGGATTGGATTGACCTATTTTTCATGGCTTTGCGTACTACTTATTAATAAAATAAACTGACCTTTCACCCCTGTCTAGTTTATGTTGCAACATAAATGCTGATCTTCACGCATTTCTATGTACTATTTCAATATTCTCAGAATTCACACAAATTTAAGTTGTGGTACTCCATGTATGGAGCAACAACCCATGTGTACGTGGCTAAAGAATGAAAAAAGAAACAATGATAAGAAGACTTAAGACTGTAGCAATTCTGCTAGTGGTGCCGAGGGTTAAATATGTTTAGTGTTTGGTAAGTGGAATATATATGAAAAGGATAATAAAAATAAACTAGAGTTAGAGGAAATGCTTAATTCAACATAAAGGCATAATAAATGGATTACAAGTATTTATATTAAGAATTTTGCTAATATGTGCTTTAAGGATACACAATAATTAATCATTTTTTTAAAAAAAAATTTCAGGAATTAATTGAAAAAATATTGCACACGTTAACCGGACTGTTATATTAATTCCATCACAAGTAATAAGGCTGTTTCAAGGCAAGTTCAAGACTAGCTAACTTTTAACAAACTGTCTGATCGGTTTCTAACTCCCTAGTCCCTAACTAGCTCTGCCTTTGCATGACTTGTTACATAGAGTGCCTATCATGCTGCACTTAACAAGTAGTTAGACACATATCACGTGTTTAGGCTTAGTTAAACACTTATCAAGTAATCAGTGGCAGGTATTTTTTGGTGTGCTTAAGCTAGGTTAATTACACAGACAAAGATCCATTTATAGTCTTAATGCAGTACATCGAATTTGTGAATTTCAAAAAAAAGAATTTGTGAATTTCAAGGTTTATTGGTGTGCTCACTCATTCCTTTAAGATTGGGATGGAGTGATGTACCATGTGTTTGTGAAAGTTCGCATACCCAAGAAACTCCCCCTCCCCTATCTCTGTATTTCCTTTTTATTGCTTGTGCCTTTGCTTCAAATCTAATGAGCCATAGCCCCATGGAAAAGAGAGAAAAAGAGGGAGGGAATCCCATGGGACACTGGGGGATCAGCCAAGCCTAAATAATGGAAACTGGAAAGAGATAAGATGCATTTTTATTGTCGTTTGAGAAAGGATATAATCTCTTCCGGCTTTGCGTATCACTTTTGTATAATTTTTGTTGCACTTCGCACTAACTTAAAAGTTTGTGCATAACCATGTGCCCTTTAATGTTGTTACTATTCTCCCCACAAATCTTTCCACTGCTTTTTCTAGGAAGGTACAAATTTCATACAAATGGGAGGCTTTATTTTCGCCAAAGCAAGAACTGAAGCAGGAAGTGTCCAAAGTGCCTCCCCGCAAATTAATCCAGAAGCAACTGCAGGAACCATCAACTCGGCCTTCTTTGAGTTAACCTTCTGCCACACAAACACAATCAAACTCCCAATTCCCATATCAATTGCAAAGTATGCCCCAACTAAAAAGGGCATTGCCATGACCATAGGAAGTGGCATATATTTTCCAATCTTTGGCGGCGCAAGATCTCTCACTATGTTAACTCCTACTGCTAAGGCAAAGAATCCATAGCAGAGTTGCAGGCAGTGGCGAGGGAGAGCTGAGAAGCCTTCAACACCTAGAACAGCCATGTTTCTGTAGATCAACGCATAAGGAGCTTTGAACTCTCCATTTGGGTTTCCCACATCAAAGGCCTTGTAGAAAAGGAAGAAGCTAAGGGGTGCCATTACACAGCCTAATGCCGTGCCAATGGCTTGGCTCAAGAACATTGCTCTAGGAGAAGTGCTAGTCAATTGTGCTGTTTTGAAATCTTGCATAAGAGTGCAAGCCACAGAAACAACATATTTTATTATACCACACCCAATAAGTCCTGCAACCAAACCATCTTCTTTTCCACTCAATGCAGCCAGGGCAAAGAGGGCTACTTTCCCATAATTATACGCCATGTTCATATCTGTGAGGCCGGCTCCATAAGCGTTGCAGAATGCTAGAGATGGAGCAAGGAAATAGGCTATGACAACGTAGTACCATTTAAGTTGATGGAACATCAATGGGATCACTATTATAGATAAGATGGCAAAGATGATGTAGCCAGTGAGAGCAACCCACATGGGAATGTTTTCTCTCAGGAATACTTCGTTCTGTTTCAAAACTTCAATGGAGTTCCCTTGGTCGTCTACAGCTGCAGTAGAGAAGAGGATAATATGTTAGAAGTATTAACACGTAAATTAATAACATTCTGAGGTACTGCACCAGGGCAGAGTGCAATTTCACAGGGAGTGGAGGGATTTCATAAAGATGCCAACAAATTTTACTACATTAGTTTGGCGTTTTCAATGAAGCTTTTACAATCAAGTGAGTATGCATTGTTTGGGTCTACAAAGTACAAACCAATGCACCCTTTAATAAATCTGATCACCATTAGAAATGCATTGGGCCAGCGGGCCTATCAATCTTTTAAGATAGTTATTTTAACCTAATAAAGTAGGAATTATTATATGATCACAACCAATTTCCCAACATTTTATGTGGTAAATTGTAATTAGCTATTTGTTACTTTCACATGGACTTGTCATTTTTTTTCTTACCACTCACAATCAGTCATATTGAATAATTGTGAAAATAAGTATGGAATTAGTCATAGTCCTAAAATTTTTTGAAAGCAGCAAATGAAAAGGAAAATTCAAAGGCTACTTCTTATATTACCCATGTTGGCATCCTTGTTCTTGAATTTGCCATAAATGTTAATGATTGTGCATGCCAATATCTTGATGAAATTGTAAATCCCATCACCTAGGATTAAAGCAACGGATAGGAAAACCTGCAGAGAAAATACAGAGTAAATGGAAGAACATGGGTAGCAAAATCCAATAGGAATGTGTGTATGTTATGGAGAGAGACCTTGTAACCATACAAGCTCTTCATGTTACTTTCTTCCAAACCCTCAGAGAACCACTGTCCTTTAAGCCGACCAATGAGTGGCCACATTATTCCATTGGAAAGCACAGCTCCAAGAACCAGAGAGAAATTTACAAGGTGGGAACAAATCATCCCAGCTCCAACATAAGTCAAGCCAAAGTCGAAGTAGAATCTGCAATATCCGATATTAATAAACTAAATACTAAATAGCATCACTAACATGTTCAGTTCAAAGAAGCAGAGAATAAATCAAAGACGTACGTGTGCTTCCACGCTTGCAATCCAAAGGTAGGGAACTGCCCGAATCCACAATTATCTTTTCCACTGAAAAACCACTTAAAGAAGCCCCACAAGAAACTCGTTGAAAAATATTTTATGAACCCTTTCACTTGCTTCCTGCAAAAAATAAAATCCTGTTTGAGCTTTGATTCTTTAGTGGTTTTCTATCATAACAAAATCAAAGATAATAATTGTGCAGTTTGGATTTTTTTTTTCCCCTTAGTTTATTTTTTTTATGTGGGGGTGCAAGAGCTTCAGTAAAGTAATTGCGCCACGTGTCATGCCCATGGCCGAGAAGAACTATTATCCTGTCGATGAGGCCACACTCTCGGATTGTAGAATCACGTCAGTAGCACGTCACTAAAGGAGGTCGTACCATACAGAAAGAGCTTTGGGGAGGAGGCTAACGCTGACGTGACTGAAAGGTTGGTGGATGTCACCACATTTAATGTATCTCACCAAATCTCTTGGCTGCATTTATGTGGAGAAGACCCCTGAACAGTGCTATCTTGGCTACTACAACTCACAAGGGGATTGAGAAGGTGTCTGATGGGACAGACACTTAAGTAGTGGCTTGGATGATCAACAAATGGAGGGTGAAAATCATCTAAAGGTGAAAATCATCTAAGGGGAACTATATAATGTAAGGAACCCTCCAGAGAAGGGGGATCAGAGGGAGAGAGAAATACTGTAGCATCAAGAGCAAGACTTGTAACCAAAAATTAAAAGAAGCATATATATATATATATAAGGTTTAGTCTCCTCGGACTGTGTTGAGAACGATTTATTTTGTGCAAAACAATCTTATTCTTGTTTTCTTTTCATCTGGGCTCACTATAATTATAATCTGATTCACTAGAGCCTAGTTTTTCAGCTCACTCTTTATAAATTCATTGTATTAGATTTTTTGAGCTAAGATTTTATTTCCCTTTAGGCTTGGGATCCAAATCCAGTCCTTACATTTTATATACAAACTTTGTAAAACCTTTTTTAGGTATTATTTTATTTTTGTTATTAGGAAAAAAAAAAAAGATGTTAAAGGTTTTACTAGTTTTTATACAAAATGTTTACAAAATAATGTGACAATGATATAATTGGTGTACTTGAAGAATATAATAAATAAATAAATAAAATGCTAAAAATATTACATATTTTACTACATAATCGTTATGACTTGACATAGTAAAGAATGTAATTTGTTATAGTAAAGAATGTAATTTGTTGATTTAAAAAATATAATAAATGAATGTTATTCAAATTATTGAGAGAATGATAAAATAATAAATGTTGTTGAAAGCTTTTTATATTTCCTATGAAAGTGATGTCAAAATTTTTCTATGGAAAATGCTAACGGATACTCTTAAGACAATGATTAATAATTCATTTAAAAAAAAGTTTTTATAGCAAAAGAAAAAAAATAATTAATATTTTGAAAATTTTTTTCCTTTCTCATAAAAGTGGAGTCAAAATTTTTCTAAAATAGATTATTATCTATTGCCCAGCACTTGTTAACATAACTCTTTTTCTATTATATAAAAAATTTTCTATTATGGTTTATTCATAATTTCTTTAAGGGCATATGTTAAGTGTTAACATGATTCTTATAAATTTTGTAGTTATTTAATATCATTCTTTCAACAATAAAGCTCCAAACGATGAAAGAGGTGTACCTTGCCATCTTATCCCCCTGACTGTGGAAACTATTAATGAGAACCGCAGTTGCCAAGCCACTTGGATAAGTCAATTTGAGATCTACTATCAGTATCTGTTGAACAGTGAGAAATAACATACAATAAGAAAAAAGTTGAGATCTTCGTAGTGGTCCAAAAAGGGAACAAAAAAATTATGGTGGGAGGAAAATCCATTGACTTTGCAATGAGCGCTAACTCAGCATCAATCCGAAAGACAATAATCATAATTCATCTCCATTTGAAATAGAATTTTTCCTTCATGTTTTAGGTTAATTAAATGTTACACATCTAAAATATTAGAAATTTTAAAATATATTTAATGTTATATTATTTAAGATTTTAAATAATGTAATATTTTATACATCTTTAGATCAAGAATATAAAATTTTAACCGTGCCCACTCACACCCAAAAGAAAAGTGTTGATTTCAATGACAAACTTTCCAAACTTTTTTGTCATATATGTTGAATGAGTAAAAACACAAGTAAAAGTTGAAGTAGTCACCAATAAAAAGAAAGGAAATCTTCATAAAGTAATCATTAAAACCCCTGGTGTTGAAATAAAGCAAAAAGCACTTTCTAATTTCGTCAAAATTGAAGATGAAAATTGAGACCACCAGGAAGATGTACCTTCCTCAGGGGAACTAAGACAAAAAGGCCAACAAAGCAGACTACAAAGAGGTAACCAGTCATCCAACCAAATCCAGGTTCCTTGACACTCTTTATTGAGTTTCCCTCGTTGTTGACTCCAGACAACAAATATGTCTTCTTGTTTAATGCCAAGAGATAAGAAGCAAATCCACCTACAGACCAAAAGAGAAAAAAAGATGTCTAAAAAGTTCTTGAAAAATAAAAAGTAAAAAAAAAGGTTAAGATTTTCTAAGATGCAAAGTAAAACTACAAATATTAAAGCCTCAAACCTCCAACAGCGATGCTATAGCATGCAACTGCACAAGTTTGTATCATAGTATTCTCTTGCCGACTGAAAGGTTTTGACACAAACCCTGCCTTTTCTAGCATCTTTGTCCATGATCGGATAAATACAAAAGCAATAAGTGCTGCAGAGACATTTAGAGGAGGAACCACACCAGTTGTGAGGCTCAATTTCATGGCTATCACACTGTACATGGTTCCAATCATGATGCTCACTACCATTCCCCTTATTGTTATCTGCTTAGTCCATGGGTGCTGGGTCTTCTTCCACCCTTCAGAATCAACTATTGTTGCTCCTTCTAAGTCTTCTCTTTCGTTAATCTCTTTCTTTTCTTTTGCTTCTTCCATGTTCATGTCTCCTAAAGAAATTGTCTGTGCCACTAAAAAGTAAAAACGCTCTATGTTAGAAGAAATAAACTTCTAAATTCTGAATCTTTGAAATAAAGTATGATATGATGACAGGTTTATGGAAAAAAGCTGGTGATTCCATGCATGGACTTTACCTTGTTTCTTTTTGTATATGTGTGTGCTCTTCTAGCTAGCTTTAAAGGAGGACTACAGATACCATATATGCAATAAAAAATGTTTGTTTTGTCTTCTGTTAATCGACAATTCAAAACCTTATTAGTGAACACAGCTTGCAATGACCCCTCGAATTAATGACCAGATAGGATATCCTCCTCAATAATATATATTAAGCTACGTACTTTCTTTTGATGAACTTCCTAGCCTGTACCAAGTTCAACTTGACACTGAAAAATTATACCTAACAGTGAAAATATCGTAGTTATAATCTATTTTATTTCATGCACTTACAAAAGGCTAGAAGAGAATGATTTAGTGTTGGATACTTAGGTATGTCACTGAATGATGACAATAATTAGTATTTATAACAGGTTATAACTTTGAAAGATTACTTCACTGGTGAGTCATAGGTGTGACCAGCTGACCTTATCATTGACTATCTCTTTATTTCTCCTCCATGAGATAATGTTTTTTCATGGGAGAGATTCTTTAACTTAAGACCATTTGCGCACTGCACAAACTGCAGCTATGTGGGTCATTGCATCCAATAGAGTAAGAAAATGATAGGTGCGGAGAAAAACAGTGATAGTCATTTCCTGCAAAATATTGTGGTGATGAAAAGTCAAGTAGATTCTCAATCAGTAGTAGGTCACATGATCAAGGTAATAGAACCAATAATTGTATGGGTTTCTTATAAAAACACAGGGTGTACATGGCGTGTGTTTTTATAAACTGAAAACATGATTTTAAATTACGTTTTAATAATATTTATAAAGCATTTTGCTCTTTGACAAATTTTTTCAATCTTAATTTTGCTTGTAACATAAATAGGAAGACTTCTATGCTTCTAAAAGAGAGCAATCTAATGTCTAACAATTTATATAAGTACATAGCACATTTTTTTTTCAATGAAAACAAAGTTAAATGGCCTCACGTAAGACTAAAAGTATTGTCATTTTGACAGCTTTCCAAACTATTAACAATAAATAATAAATTTACATAATTTTTTTTTCACAACAAATTTTACAATTGTTAAAGCAATACTATATAGTATATTAAGTATTTCTCACAATAAATTTCACAATTATTGGACATTCAATTTTTATTTAAACCCACTATTTACACTACTTTATTGTTTAACAGTTATATAATTCCTAGTGTTAACTTATGAAAATACCAACTCTCCTCTTGGTGGGATCTACGTAATCATTATTTTTTATTAAAAAAAAAAGCTTACCTATATTCATATATAGCACTAAAACCAGAGCCTCCACTCTTTTTCTTATTTTTTAGTTTTTTTTTTTTTTTCATCTTGCTTTTGTTATAATCCAAATTTTAACTGTTTAAAGGAATAGAGAAAAAATGTTGAATTCAACATTATTTTTTAATAGCATTCAAGGCAGCGAGAATACAAAATTGCTAGTACATTGTTATACTCTTAACACTTTTAGAATAATTTATTTTAAGAAATCAAATTGATTGTTTAAACTCTTTTTATTTAGATTATTCTCTAAATTACATTAATATATATATATATATATATATATATACATACATATTGTAAGGACTAGAATTAGACCCTCAGCCTACCAACAATGGATGATGGCCCAATAAGCCCAACACAATATATTTGTTAGAGAGTAGATTTTATAGGAGAACGTCTCAGCAAATCAAATATGGGCTTTAATTGATTGGATTTAAGCCAGGAAGACAAGAAAACACAATTTAAGAATAACACTCCTCGATCAAGTCCAAGGATGAAGTGTTCTTATATTTACTCAAGTTTATCTAAGTACAAGGTGGTTTTTTTTTTTTTTTTTTTTTTTTCTTTCTCGCAGATTACATGCCCCATTTTTTATGGAGGCTTTTTCCTTATATAGTCACTCCATCCCAATCTTCCACTTGTTGATCTTTTAAGTGATCTCTTGGATGCTTGTTCTATCAGAAACCTCCTGGAAGTTTTATGAATAGCTGTAAGCTGAAATATCATTGTTTAGGTGTCATTTTCACATAAATGTGGTCATTTAATTAGGTGCAGAGCATTTAGTGTGGTGGTAGCAGCTATCTCCCCATATATTTATTCCTTTATTGTTAGCTTCCTTCCTTGAAACTTATGCTTAAAAGAATGGTTTCCTCTTATACCGCATTCCTAGGTGGCCAGGTTCCAATCTTTCACAATGCTTTTCCAAGTAAGCTCGTCTCCTCGGGAGCTACCACCAGTTTGTTATTACCCTTCCTTATCCTTGGCTCGTTGACCCCAAAGCTTATCAAACATTTTAACTATCCTCAGGCTCCTATACGTCCTCGGGCATGGCCCACGGCCCAACACTCCTGCTCGGCTCATTTATTCTCACATATATATTTGTGTATTTAGTTTGCTATTAATAACAATTATTTTTTTTTTAGATTAATTTTGCTTTCAATATTGCCCCCCTAAATTGAATTCCTAGCCCCTGCCATTAGTGATATCACTTTTTAACTTACATATAATAGCGTGCCACGTAGATAATTGTAGATTTTATTTTTGTAATTCCAAACTTATTGTATATTATTTGACATATATAATAAGACAAAATTACCATGAATAAATAAATAATTTTCCCATAATACATTATTGATTCTTAGAATTAAACTCATGAGCCTCAAGTCTTTAACAAATTTAAGGTAATCGCTTTTAATCTAATAAATTTACTTAAAGTGATAGATTTTAGTACTTATATATGGAGCAATAAAACGTCAGTTTTTAATATGATCATATCATCTAAGGGAATATAAGTAATCCTAAAGTTTATGATTCAATAGCATATTTTACTTATTGTTCCCATTCTAGAAATATTCTTAAAAAATTAATACAATGAAACTTACCATTTCTTATTATTGATTATAATAAGAGAGTAGACGATATTTAGTTTTAACTCTAACTCAACCGGTAAAGTCTCTGATGGTTAAATATGAAATCTGAGGTTCAATCTTTGCCTACACCAAAAACTGATTGGTGTCTTGGTTTGATGATAAAAAACTATCATCAGGAGCGGACGCTAAATGTTGAAACTCTTTCAAAAAAAAAAAAAAACTTATCTCAATCTCCACTCTATCATTCATTCAAAATTAAAAAATCCACACGATAGGTGATATAGGATGTGTATAGTTATTGGGATGTTGTGTATGGTTATTAGATAAAATTTCTTATTATCTATGTAATTTTCAAAAAGGCATGACTATTTCGATCTAGTGGTGAAACGATTGGCTGTCAGAAAAGAGTATAGAAAAAAAATTAATGGTTATTTCTTGAAAAATAGTAGTGGTAGTGAATGTCAATCATATTCTCTTTCACTAATATATTATATAATTTCACATCTATATGATTTGATAGGTAATAAATTTATCAAAACAAATTTACAGAGTTTGAATTTATTTTCTATCATCATTCTACCTCTCATTTATAATTAAAAATTTCACATACAATAGAGAATGTTGAACATCGCTTAGAGACATTACCTTATTCCTTGCTTGCTGGTATTTGTAAAAGTATTAAATCAATATTAGTCCTTATCAGTAGGATATTAATTAGAATTTTTGGGATTGTCGTTATCCGGAAACCTAGTCCTGAGCCTTGAAAAGTTGTAAATCCTTACGTTGTAAAACCAAAATATGGAATCTTCTAACAATAAAAAAGCAAATTTTTTTTAGTGGATTCCAAATCTCTACCTTGATGATTCAAGGTGTTGTAGGGCTATTTGTGCACTAATTAACCCTTCTCTCACTACCACACTATGTCAGGTTGTATCAGAGTCTTGACTAGTTAAGTCTCATGGCCAAACAACAAATTTGGCAACAACCACCTCATCATCAACTATAAAAAGGTGTAGGACATCTGGGCTAAATTGAAAGTTCAGAAAGTAACGTTAAGATCCTAAATCTTGTTGGTTCAAGAATTCATGCCAATAGAAATTGTTGAAGCAATAGGAAAAATTGTGTAAGAAATTTAGCTCACAGTGAGCCTATTTGTAGATGCATTCCTAGATACTACAGAATTCCAATCTTTGATGGCATAATGTTTTTTAAGATATTGTTTTAATTATTGGAAGATCCATAATGATGAAAAATAAATACATCAGTCTAATAAGTTCGAGAGTGATGCAATCACTTAGTAGGGTACATACAAGATTGATTGTTAAAAAATTATTTTCTAACCCGAGAAATGATCAACTTCTAGGGTTTGGTAATACCTCAAACAAGATTTAAGAGGAATTTTTAATAGCGGTTGAAAAAACACAATAAAGATGATCAAACTGATAACAATAGAATCAATAACCAAGAAATTAAAGAAATTTACTTGCACTAATCAAGATAGCCTGATACAAACCTAGCTCAAATACAAGCATCAAACACTAAATGACGTTACACAAGAACTGCCATATTTTAATATAAAAGAAGACATGTTGAAGTAGTGTAGTTCTTGGATGATTATTGTTATTTTCTTTATAAGAAGCCATTTTCTTGAAACAATGGTAGTTTATTTTTGGTCAATCACTACTCCACAAAGTAAACAAGTAAAATTCTTCACTTCTTATAACCACATTTCTTTATTTTAAAATCTTTCTACTTGAATGAGAAGAGGGGCATTTACCACATTGCCCCATGTAATATAGGCAATGAGAGTTTTTTCTCAACATGTGTTTCATAGTATTCTTAAAGCTTAATTATTGTTGTACGGCCTGTAAAATCGTGTTTATTGTTCTACATAATAGTATAATACTTATACTGCCTGTAAAATTGTGTTTTAAGTAAAATCGCGTTTTCAAAACATGACTGCATGTATACCTATACACTGATTATAATCATTACTCTTGATAATCATTACTCTTTTTTAAATAAAAAAGAAAATTAGGTTATTTAACCATGTGTTTGGAAACTTCTCTGCAACCTCGTTGCCTTAATTAGTCCCTACGTGTTGGCATTTCTTTTAAGCCATATGCATGTGTTGGCTACTTCCACACCAGTTGACACGCATGGCTTGGACACTGCATGTGACAACACATGTCTTGCCAGATGCCATGATATTGATCCTATATGCTCCCAAGGTTGCTCTTCTTCTACACAGGTACCAAGTGCTCTTCTTCGATTCCATTGGAGGATTCTACAAAGGGATAATAATGGGGCTATTGAACCTTGTCTTGAGAGATATATATTGACTTCGATCGAGATCCTCGTGATTATTAATGTGTAATAGGTTTTGGGCTTTAGGTCACTTTTTTTACTTGTATAACACACGTACTTGTACTACATACTCTACCTCCTATATAAGGCACTTATGTATATTTTATTGAAGCATGAAATACAATACATTTATTCAGTTTTTCTAACATGGTATTAGAGCCAGCTTCCTGTGACCATGGTTTTCTATCCTTACGATGTATTAAGAGCAATTTTTGTTTTCCTCTGTTTTTTCGATGCATTCATCTTCTTTGACTTTTTACTACTGCCGTCAAAACTCTCCGGTATAGTCATACCACTGTTAGAAGTCGCATCAATACTGCAAGGCCATTGCCTTCCTCAAACTACAGTCACACAGCCAAACTATCGTCGCAGAGCCAAACTTCATTCAAGGGATCTTCTTAATCTTATCAAATCTCAAGGTTTCATCAAGTTTCCATCTTGAATTTGAGAGAAGGTGTTAGAGATATATTAACCCATTAGCATAAGCCCAAACCTAATTCTATTTTGTGTGTAAGCCAAATCTTCTACTTGTACTAGAAATCTATTAGTCTAGGGTTTAGTTTACTATATATACACATGTTATGGTTCATTGTAATACAAGTTTTGAACTATATTTTTATATAATAAAAATGTAACCCTTAAGGGTTTCTTCCGTGGACGTAGGCCGTAAGGCTGAACCACGTAAATCTTGTGTTCTTGTGTTCTTATTTTATGCTTCTCTTTTCTGCATGTATTCAAGCATATTCAACATGGAATATATCAAAGCTAATGTTTTACAATGACCAAAATTTAACTAAAGAAAATGACAACACACACAAAACAGCTAGCCACAATGCATGGTCTCCATCGACTTATCAAATTGTCGAGGTCGAGATCGATCTTTACTTCGAGGCTATTTCGAGCCACAAACCCAATGTGGTTTCTTCTCACTTCATTATGAGGCCAATAATGTTCATGAGCCGGCCATTATGAACTATGTTCAATTTAGCCTTCTTATTGGCCATATATATAACTTTCTTTTAAACAACACATTGTTGTGGTATTAATAAAAAAAAAAAAAAAAAATCCACCAATAACACATTATCCGGACTTCATAAACTATTTTACAATACAAACAAAGATGATCTAGTGTCGAGGTAAATATGAAAGTCAATCTTGGTTGATATTTTTGGTTGATATTTTTATTTTTTTATCCTCTAATTATTATTATTATTATTATTATATATTACGTTCTTCTAGAAGATTATAGACTTCAAGATGAATTAGGTATATAAATTCAAATGATCAGGATTACATTGAAATTTTAACATCCAGGTCCAACCACCACAACACGATTATCGGCCAAAAAAATAATGTGTTAATGAATTCTAACCGCTAGTTTCAGTCATAAAGTAAAGATATCGTTTATGTGGTTGACATTGATAAATCAATGTTGAAGGAAATATATAGGAAAGGTTGAAGAATATCATGGTCTCACTTTTCCAACAAGTTCAAGAAAATATCCGAGAAAAAACAACCAAATTCTTGAGGAAGTTGATGTTAGATTCTATGAAATATAAAAGAGAGTATAGAGAAAAGAGAGAAGATGGAAGGATGACATGGTGCGGCACCACCTATGTTTACCAAGGAAGCCCTTAACAATTGCATATTCATTATAATCTCAATTCATTAGTTACAATGAACTCTGAGTAAAGTTTATATAGATATTAAGAGTTAAGGTTAGATATAATACATGAACTAGTGTACAATATAATTTGGCCCCTTAGGCCTAGCTATACACATAATTGACATAAACCTAACACCTTTAACAAATTTTTCTAAGAAATTTGTATTTAACAACCTTCGTTTCATCAGCTATGATCCATACCTATATAAGAAATTTTAGTCTATGCCATACAATTTTGATGGCTGATGTTTTCTACGTATTCTTAACTCTTTGAATTTAAATTCTCAATTATCAGTTTGCAAATTGATAGGGTTTTTTTTTTTTTTTTTAAATTTTTCTTAATAGTTGATTCATTTTAATGGAAATCTCATTTTTATGGTTTTATTATTATTATTTTTTTAATTTTAAAAGCGTCTTGACTTGTTTCTTATATCATTAGATCAATGTAACCATTGATAATTAATGACAAGGCAAACGTATATGATTTCGTAGGGGAAAGGGAGCCATGATTTATGTAGTTAATCATCATTCATCAGTAATGACAACAAAAGGTTTTTGATACTTAGACCAAAGAAACCACGATTTATCTAGTTAACGACAAAACCCCCCAAAAAAAGAGAGAGAAAAAGAGAAAAAGAACAAGAGAAAAAGAACAAGTGTTTGATGGATTGCATGTCGACTGGGTGGTGGGGTTGTGAATTCTGACTTTTCAAACCAATGAAAATGATCATGTGTTGGGCACAAACACAAGCACAAGCACAGCCCAATCGTGGTTTTAAAACAATGCACACTACAGCAACACATGATTTAGGCACCATCTATATCGCTTGTGATTTGAAAGAAATTGGACATGATCAAAATTTGATATCTTTTTGGGGGTTGAAAGAAAATATTGGTTGGAATTTTCGTAAACCATCAAAAACCTTGTATGGCTAATCTTCAATCTTCTAGACAAAGACAACCAGCCTCTCCTTTTTGTAAATGTTTTTGAAAATTCTTTCCGAAAGCAACTTGTGCAGCTATGGTTGGTGTTGTATCTAAGCCCATCACACATTCACACTTAATATATAATTCCATCATTTTTCTCTCTCTTTTTGATCAATCAGATCACTTGGATAGCCCCGATCCCCATATATTCGATTCTCTATATATCTTTCAGGCTATGTCAGCCTTGGATATGGACCGTATGAGGGTTGAAACTTGAAAGTGCCCTAATGGGATATGATCCTCTCCTTTCCAAATAAATTCGTTTTGAGTCAAATTAAATATTATAAATTTAAAAGTTTTAAATGACATCGCATTAATACACACAGTTAGAACTATAAAAAAACAAAAATCTTATCGATGTTCATTTCACTTGAAATGTAGTACTTCGTGAGTTTTAGTTAGTTCAGTTGGTAAAGTTTCTGATGGTTGAATAAGAGAACTGTAGTTCAATCCCCACCTACACTAAAAACCGATTGGTATTTTAGTTTAATTAATAAAGAGTTACCATAAAAAACGAACGCCATAAATTGAAATTCTTTATTAAAAAAAAAAAAATGTAGTACTTTAGTTCAAGATTTTATTCAAGTGGAACTCCACTTAAAGGAGTTTAGCCTTTAGGTGGTCCTAGTACTCTTGACTCGAGCATGCATAGAATGCGATTGCAAAGCAAAGGCAACTTTCGTGTGCCATATTATTGAGGCCAATATGAGCCACTTATTACTTTTGAGGCTGATTTCTCTTTAGTACTGGTACAGAATATTTTGGTCAGGAATATGGACACTGAGTGCAACTTTTGGTAGGCTAAACTAATGCTTTTGATGGGTAAGCCTATCTAACACCATTCTTCTTGGTAAGTGTTTGTATTTCTACTCTTCTACTATTTTTTTTTTTCCTTCAAGTTTTTCATATCTAGAAATTTTCACATTAAAAAAAAAAAAAAAAAAAAAAAAAAAAAAAGGAAGAAGAGAAGAAGAAGAAGGTGAACCGTGAGTGAAATGCACGGCATGGACCATAAAAGTGGTCCACATCCCATTTCACATAGAAATGACTTTTTTGAGAAGATGATAATCCCATTTCACGTAGAAATGACTTTTTTGAGGAGATGATAAAAGTATAAAACAAAGTAGCTTTCTTTTTTCTAGAGAGATAAAACAAACAAGCTAGCTTAAAACACAAATTTGGAATAGTTTTTAGAGTCAAACCTATAGGCAAATGTTCGAACGACGAAGAGTCCTTGTCCTGCAGCTGCAGGGCTGCACAGTAGAGTCCTTATAGGAAGAGAAACAGAAGCAGAAGCAACCTGAGCCTAACAAATCAGCTAATCTAAATAATCCTTAACTACAAGCAGTCATTGATGATTTGCCTGATAAGCTAAAACAGGATGAGAACTTCTATAAAACTATGGAAGCAAGGAAGAAATACAGAGATAAGAAAGCCTGCCTGCATTCAAAACCAAGTTATGATCATCTTCGCAGTGTTCTATAATAGGAATCAAATCTTTCGATACAATGTTCCATTTACAGACTTGCTTGAACACATCCCGAGTAAATGTTACATTTAAAGCTTTCAAAATATTACTTTTAAATCTTAAATTTTTTATTATTAAAATTTTAAAACAAAACAGCGCAGCATTTAAACCTTCCATTCCATCACATCTTATATGTTAACTGTGTTAGCTATCACTTTTTTTTTTTTTTTTTTCTTTTTTTTGTTTAATCACTTAACCCTATTAACATTGAGTTGTCCACTATGTTGTAGAGTTTACATAACAAAGGTTTTGTTTAGAATTGTCATACATAGTGAATTGCCTTAGTTGGAGTACGATATTTCCATAGTGGCTTTTCCTTTGAAGGTGATCTCCATCAGTTTCCAACTTTTTCATCAAATCTGGTGTGTTGCTTTATGATATGATGTGTTGCTGTTTGTGATTGAAAGGTTGTTTAGACCTTCATTGGTTTTAATTAAGTCAAAATTACCAAATAATTTAATTAATCTAATTATGCAAAGATCCAATTTAATTTTGATGGGTAGAATGGTTTTTAGATTTGGATGGTTCAATAAACCATTAAAGGAAAAGTTCAAGGTTTTAAAAGTCAGATTAAGATCGAACCGCAATAATGTTATAATTAATTTAATAATTATATAATATATTAAATTAGAACAAATAAAAAAAATTGACTAAAATAATTTAATTAAATGTATTTTTCATATAATATGTAATTATTTGGTTATTCATATGATTCCATAATGGACTCAATTACATACTAGTTACAACAACCTGTTGAGGTAAAACTTTGTTTAAAACAATGTGGTAAAAAGCAACTTACGACTTGAGGGATATGGTCGTATGTGGATTCTTACATCCATTATATTATTTTTATAATGATTAGATGGGAATGAGGGCGCTCTTGGCTTGACATTGTTTGTTCTATAACTGTATATAAATTTATAAAATGAAATACTAAATTGCTAATGTTTGTTTAGAAAAAAAAAATACCAATGACTAATATAATGTTTATATATTTAAACGGGTAATGGGTGTAAACAGTTAAATACAACTTGTATTTTTTCTTAAAAAAAAAAAAATACAACTTGTATTACGTGCAAACAACGGGAAGACAGCACAGATCGAATGGAAGCAATATTTAAAAAGTCTACCAAGTAATAGAAAGATGAAACATGACATTTTATTAAATATCCCTACCAACTCCCACTTCTTTCTTTGACTCTATTTCGGCATTTCAGTTTCATACCATTATCATCACCTCTTTTCCCTTTTATTTTGTATTTTCTCATCCACACAACTTCCAGTTTGACTCCTCGATTTCTACCATTCTTTTTACCAGCGCTTCTTCTCCACTTTTCTTTTTTGGTAGACCATTTTGCGAGTTAAAAGTTGCTTCATTCATGGTGGTATATGGCTGGGATGGACTCTTTCCTTCTCCACTTTTCAATCTTAGTTCTCACCATAACTTTTTTGTTTTGTTTTTGTTTTTGTTGTAGATGTAGTATGAATCTTGGCAGCAGACAAAACTCCGCTCTCTCTCTCTTTCTTCCTCACCATGCAGATGATACGAACTTAGCCATGTGATTACATTCAACTTTAGTGTGCCGCTGTAGAATGTCAACATATATGTATAGAAAAAAAAAAAGTTTACAAACGATACACCTGTTGGCCATTTGTAAATAAGTTTGATGAATTTGTGGAAAATTGCAAGTAAAATGTCAGAAAGAACGTCATTCTTGTAACTGTAGAAGCATGCAAAGTTTGTAGCCAAGGGCGGAGCCACGTAGTTCTTTGGAGGCGTGTGGTTTTCAGAGTCGGACCATTTAATGAATTGCAAATGAAAGTAGTTCAAGGTTTTTAAGGTCAGACCGAAATCGAACCATGATGACGTCATAATTAATTTAATAATTATTAAATTTAAATAAATATATTGAATTAGAATAAATAGAAAATTTAACTAAAATAACCCAATTAAATATAAATATCTATATCTCAAATGTATATTTTCATATCATAACTTTTACAAGACAAATAAGAAATATCAAATTCTAAGCAAATTTAAAGATAATATCTATTTATTTATTTATATATTGATTAGTTAAACTTGTAATTATTATTATTATTATTATTATTATTATATAAGAATTAGAAAGACACTCAAATAAAATAAAATAAAATATTTAATAATTTTAAATTGAAATAATTATTTAATAATTATTATATACTTAACTATAAATATTAATTAAAATTAGAGCAATAATAGTACCACAACATTTTATAAAACTTTTGATACAATTTGCTATATGATGAGATGTGAGTGATAGAGACGTAGACCCATAATTTTTTTTTTCATTACTCACACGTTGCCATGTATTATATGATAGCAAAAAATTGTGTAAAATATTGTGATACTACATTACTGGTTACTCTTAAAAATTCTTAAAATATTAAATGCACCTATCAATGCATGTCACATTATGTTGGGCAGCTAAAAAAAACATCTAAATCTAATGGCTGAAATTTTTTTGCTTTTATTAAAAAATTAAAACCTTTCATCATTCCAATGTTAGCCACATGAGGAACTTAGAGCAACCACATTAGCCCATTTATAGTATTCTAAAATAGAAAAAAGTACAAATTTTACACATTTTGAGCAAAAAAAAAACCCACATTAGTGAGTGTAAAAATGTGTAAAGATGTGTAAATATTTACACGATTACTGTAGCTTGTTTATCTATTATTTTATTAATATTTTGGTTTTAGTTTTACTTTTCTCTCTCCTCTAATCAAACCGAGTCTCTCTCTCTCTCTCTCTCTCTCTCTCTCTCTCTCTCCTTTTCTCTGTCCTCTCTGGCTTCTCTTCTCCCTCATCGGTGACCAAGGTTTGGGAGAGCTTGGGCTCATTTGGATTTTTTGGGGGTGGTAAAGAGGTCTGGGCCGCCTTGATTTTGCACCTCCGACGAGACCCATTAGGCTCCACTGGCTCCTTGGCCATTTCAAGCCGATCTGTGAGACGAGTCTTGGATTTTCGGTGCGAAGAAGGCGAAAGAAGCAAGAGTTCATGAATAGGAAGAGAGTTGGAGTTTCTTAGAGACAGAGAGGATGGTGATGGGGTCTTCTTGGTTAGTGGTGGTAAGGAGGTTGTCGAGTAAGGTTTTGGTGGGTTTTGGAAGTTTCGTTGAGATTTATTGATGGCTGTATTTGCAAAGGTAGAGGAACAAGGGTGGCTTATTGATTTTCTGGGGGTTGATCGGTGGTAGGATGGTTAATCGGTGGGGTTGATTTTTTGGGCTTAGTGCTCAGGCCGGAGCACTGATTAGTGGGTTTTGGGAATAGATGAACAGTGTTAAAAAAATGAATATTTTATTGAATAAATGTGTAGAATAGATAAACTAATGTCGGTGTTTTGTAAAAGTGGGTGTGTAAAATAGAAAAAATAGGTTTTTTCTTGAAAATAGAAGGAAATTTTGCACTAACTGATGTGAATGCTCTTAGGAATTCAAAAGGAGTAAAAAAGTAACAAAAGTCTAAAGAAAGAAAGAGAAACACACAGTTCAGCGAAAAAGAGGAAATTACATAACTCCATCAACGAAAAAAAGAAAGAGAAGAAGAAAAAAAAAAGAAAGAGAAGAAGAAAGAAGAAGAAGAAGCAGCAGCAGAGGACTCGCAGACCCTACTTCGTTGTGTTCTTCTTCTCTCTCTCTTTTTTTTTTTTTTTTTTTTGAGGAACTTTTCTTCTTCTTCTCTGGTTCTTTTTTTATTCCTTACAAATCCCTTTGTTTAAGATCTGAAATTATCATATCTCCTTCCGATCTTTGATCTTCTTCGTGTTCTTTCATTTCTTTTTCATTTCTTCTAGATCTGATCATAACTTCATACCAGTGTATTGGCCAAAATTCACCACAAAAGCTGAAACAAAAAGAAACCGTCCAATCCTCAAAAACCGATCACGGTTCTTGGAACCATACGACCCGATCACGGTTCACACAAGTCCCTGCTTTTTTCCCATAGAGCAGTTCTTGAAGCTAAAAAAGCTGCAAACTGAAAAGTTCGCGGTTTTTCTGGTCGAACCTTACGGTCCGGTTCGAGTATGAAAACTATGGGGGCGGTGGTCCTTGCAAAAAAAAAAAAAAAAAAAAAAGTCCATTAGGGGATATAGGAATCAATCTCCCCCCCCCCCCCCCCCCTAATGATGATAGTCCGGCCCCCCATATCTTCACAGTCCACTATTCTCCCCGTTGTAGTTTTAGGTCTCTTTTATACTCAAATAAAACAAAAACCTAGCCCACCTTACATTTAAATACTCAAAGTTTAAACACTTCACAACAAAATTACACTTTATCAATCTCAAAAAACCCGCCGTGGAACCATTCTCAATCTCAAAAAACCCACCCCACGGATCCCTTTACTTCTTATTCTTTTTTTTTGTCTTTTGTGGGACACTTTCACTTCCCACTGGTACCTTAGCCAAAAAATAAAACAGTTAAGATAATGTGAAAATCCTAGGGTCATATTAGGAGCCAGCAGGCAGTCATGATGTGACCATAATATTATGACATGAAAGTTTTTTTGGGGAAAACGATTAAGAAAAGGTTAAGATAACGTATTTAGCAAAAAAAAAAAAAAAGGTTAAGATAATGTGAAAATCCTAGGGTCATATTAGGAGGCAGTCATAACCGCCTTAAAAATATTAGAAGAAGTTATGTCTGGTTTCAAGTAAAAAAAAAATAAAAAAATCAGACAAAATAAAACCATCTTCTTTGGGATTATCGGCATTTGGGAGTAGCTGGAGTAAATATGAGAAAAAAAACCAAAAAACCTCACAATGCTTTGTTCTATACATATACGGGGTAATAAAGTAATTGTAGTTCTATTAGTTAAACTATTTACTTGTCAAAAGATCAAAAAACCTCACAATGCTTTGTACTATACTTATACGTAGAGATAATAAAGTAATTACAGTTTTATTAGTTAAACTATTTACTTGTCCCAAATCACCGCCAATCACTCTTTTTTTTACACTACATATCTCTGGATCCGGATCCTCCTCATTTCCCTTTGAAATGAAGAGTGTCCATTTCATGGTGGGGATTTGTTTGAAAATAATCAAGAGTCAAAAACCTGTCACCTTAATTAAAATGTAGACGCACACTTAACTATGGTTAAAGACTTAAACTAAAGGATTACAAAAGCTACTGGAAAACAAAAAACACCTTTTAGAAGGGAAAAGTGAACATGTTTGTGCACAAAACAGAGCCACATCTCTGTTAACTCAACTAGACAAGCTCTTGGAAAACAAAAAAAAACTTTTAGGAGGGAAAACTGAAAACCAAACATGCACATCTCTGTTAACTCATCTCTGTTTTTTGTAGATTGGTTCAAAGAAAAAGTTCAAAGCACATCTTGTTTCTATCTTGCCAAAACAGAGGTATATCCATAAAACTTGTTTATGCTTATCTTATTTGATGTTTTATCATTTTTCTGCATTTATATTGTTGTCTTGGTGAGTTTATGTTGTTGTTTTGGTGGCTGGATGCAAATTAGAGTCTATCTAAATTTTTAATTTTAATTTTTTGAGATAAAGATTGAATTTTCATAATGGCTGGATGATTCTTGGAGTCCATCTCATATTTCTGCATTTATATTGTTGTCTTAGTGAGTTTATATTGTTGTTTTGATGGCTGGATGCAAGTTAGAGTCTCTCTGAACTTTTATTTTTAATTTTTTGTGATAAAGATTGAATCTTTATAATGGCTAAATGATTCTTGGAGTCCATCTAATTTTTCTGCATTTATATTGTTGTCTTGGTGAGTTTATATTGTTGTTTTGATGGCTGGATGCAAGTTAGAGTCTATTTGAACTCTTATTTTTAATTTTTTGAGATAAATATTGAATATTTATGATAGGCCAAACACGTATTGACCCCTAGTGATGGATTAAGTTGATTAATTAGCCAAGTTATTAATTAATCAAATTAACATGCAAAGCGCGTGGAAGCACAAACAAATCACCAATTAAACTAAGTATGCAGCGGAAATTAAATGACTCGGTGATTTGTTTTCAAATGGGAAAAACCTACATGGCAAAAACCCCACCGGATGATTTTAAGGCCACCACTCCCGAAATTCCACTATTATCACAACAAGCGGTTACAAGTAAAGGAATCCTAGTACCTTATACCAACCTACAGTTGAACCCTTATCCTAATACCCAATTGGACTTGTTTTGTAGTGACAATTTCTCCTTTTGATACACGACTTCCAGTATGTGACTAACCAATTGCGCGGATTCCAATATGTGACTTTAATCACCAACTAGAGGAAGTTGTTGGCTGTAAAATTCTTCAAGTCACCTACACGATGAAGATCAAGAAGATGCTTAGTTACAAAACCCTATGGTGCAAAGATACATCAATTTCTTCACAAAAGAGATGAACTAGGCCAGAACTTTTGTCTCAGGTCACAACTTGCTTGAACAATGCTTGTGCAACTTGTGTCTACTTTTTTGACCCTTAAAATAATCTTTTTATATGTCTAGGGTTAGAAGAAAAGAATGCCCAAAGACACATCCACAGATTGGAATCAAAACAGAATTTCAAAATCTGTTTTTAGTAAATCTCGACAGCTAGAGGTGTCTAGGTGCTATCGAGCAGCTGTCGAGCCTCGGGGCTAAACAGCTTCTTTAAAGTTTGATAGATGAAGGTGTCGAGCCGGCTGTCGAGCTTTAATGACTGACACTTCTTAGATTGAATCTTGGACATACTTACATGGCTTTAACACTTGATTTTGAAACCTTGTTTCTTGAAGTATTAAAATCATCCTAGATCTACTCAAATACAAGTTAAGTGCGTTTTGTCAAAGGATAAGCTAATTACATAAAAAAATGACATATGTTCTAACAAATGAAACACATATGTCCTAACAATTTTCCCTTTTGGCAATCCGTGACAAAACCACAACAAACAAATGAACATATGAGAGAAGTTATAAATCACTCAACTCATACTCACTTGTTGAATACAATAAAATCTATCCTAACACAAACTCTTGAAAAACTTTGCAAGAAGAGAGTTCATGGGATGGAAGACTTTAACAACCTGTATTTCTGAAACACTTTAAACGAAACACTTTAAACGAAACACATCAAGGCATCTTTGTGTGAAGCAGAAATAATAGATTGCATACAAGTAAAGAAACATGTGTATAAAGATAGAAAAGAAACAACACATGTAGAGATAGGTGAAGAAAACATACATCATCACATATATATCAAAGATAAGCACAATATAAACATGGTCACAAGACCTAGGTACAAGAACAATGTATCTCCATCAAGAAAGAAAAGAAAGAAATACATGTAATCCTCACTACATCCCTCAATACAACAACACTCCCCCTATCAAAATGTCCTATATATGCTCTCCTCCTAAGAATGACTACTCTCATATAATCCAAAACTACTCCCCCTTTTTGTCACGAGTGACAAAGAGTAGAGTGTCAAGTAGACATCTTATCGGTAGAGCTAGCATCTCCATCAACATCATCCGAAGCATCATCGTTATCATCATCATCATCCTCAGACTCAGAAGCCACAGAAGGTGGTGGAGGAGAAACCTTATAAGCAAAGCTACTCATGGTCGCCTGTCGCCGAGCAATGCGACCAACATGAATATTTACTTGATACAACTCTGTAGAGAGCGTATTCAGGCCAGCATCCATGCACTGAAACTGCGCCATGATATCTCCTAGGGACACATCGCTCGAAGAAGAGGAGGGAGCAGATGTGGCTCGAGTAGATCTAGATGGAGCCAGACGGGAGGAAGGAGCTGCTGAAATCGTCTGTCGTGACCTAAACTGCGCCTCACTATATTTTACGGTAGTGGCGTCTATGGCAACCATGACATGGAAGGGGTCGGACATGGGAAAAGAGAGGGAAAAATGACGTAATATCCTCATGATAGAAGAAGGAAAAATAAGCTTATTATGGGTAGCCGTATCCTTATAGACATCTATGATAGAAATAATGAAATGTGAAGGAAAGTCTATAGTGAGATGCTCAAGAAGTGACAACAAGAATCGAGCACGAGGCTCTGTGATGGAGTTGTAGTGAGAGAGAGGATGCAAAACAAACGTCATTACCATGTTCATAAAACGAGGACCTTTAGCGAAAGGCTGACATGGTGTAAACTGACGTTTACTCTAATCAGAAGGGCGCTCACAAAATTCAGAAATCATCTCATCTTTGGACAGAGTCCGCAGTCGCTCACAACCGGGGTAGTCAAGATGCGCAACTCTCAGAACATGAAGCACATCGGATACCAACTCCGGGTGACTACTATGTGCATACCTCGAACGCGAGTGTGAAAGAAAGGTACTGAAGTATCAATTCCATGGAAGGACAAATGACCGGGACGTCACATAGTGGCTCCCAACCATGACTGTGAATGACATCAGGTAGGTCAGTGTCGGCAAAGTCTGCCAGAACAACTTGGCATTCCGAATGAACACCTCGTTTAGAAAAGTTCTCCGAGAAGTCCTTTCAAGCATTCTCATCATGGAACCGAACAGAGGAGGGAGTAGGATCAGAAGACGAAAAGGCCCTAGAACGGACAGGGTTCTGGGACGGAGTGGACTTACGTTTTGGTGCCAAAAACACTACTAACGTAAACGGAAAGAGAGAGAGAAAGAAAGAAACACTCAGAAAAGTCCCAAAACAAATCAAATATAACAAGTATATTGAAAAGAGAAAACGTATGCATGGGAAATGCACGAACATGTGACATGCAACATGAAAAACATTATGCGCTCAGCCCAATCCAAACCTATCAGCACACAACCAGTTTGCACACATCTAAATGCATGAGATTACTGTTAGAATGCTAATGTGATGCAATGCATGGAGTTTTTAAGATCAAATCTACAAAATCCATCCCAAAAATTGCAACAATAACTCATCAATTTAGAAAAACCCCAAAACTTTTTTTAAAAAAACAAAAGCTAAGTTTCAAAACATGAAATGCATGAAGAAAGAGGGATTGGAAGCTTACCAAGTGAAGAAATACTTGAAAGAAGTTTGAAGAATCCTTGAGTAGAGGTTTGGAGTGAGAGAGAGAGGTTTGGAGATAAAAATACAGAGCTATCGAGAGAGAGATCGAGAGAAGCAAGAATCGGATCGTACAGAATCTATATATATAGGTTCAGTAAATCTCGACAGATACAGGTATCGAGAGGTGTCGAGACATCTGTCAAGGAAGGTGTCGAGAAAAACAACCGTCATTAGATAGAGCTATCGAGAAGGTGTCGAGGAACAATACAAAGACATGAGAACAGAAGCTCGATCGATCCACTAGCTGTCGAGAAGCTATCAAGAGGATAGGAATTTCGTCGATCGATCCACTAGGTGTCGAGAAGCTGTCGGGATTGCGATAAGAAAAAACTAAGAAGCTCGACAGACAGCCAAGTATCGAGGAGGTGTCGATGAGGTGTCAAGCCAGCTTTTGAAAGAGTTTTTCAAGAAGAGAAAAACACAGACATGAATGCAATCACACATGCAACTCAACTAATGATCCAAACATCATATTAGTTCTCAAAAACATCTCTCAGTCAACAATTTTAAGCACATGAATTCCAAACACACACACACACACTAAACACGTCTAACCAATTTTATATTTCAAAAACAAGTTAAGACAGTTTAGTGAGCATACATTGACGCATGTAAACCTTGTGATGGCCAAATCACATTGTACCTGCACATGTATAAAAAATAGCAAAGAATATTGCGTGTTGTGTGTGAAAAACATCGCAAGATATCATAAGTGTCTCAAAGTTATGACAATTTGAGATATGAGAAAATCACTTTAACTCACACACAATCATAACCGTTTGATGGGGACTATCACCTTTGAGGTACATCCTATAACTCCCACATCTTCTAGAAAACACGCTTGCAATATTATTTTAAAGGATTTTGCTCTTTTTGCTTTTATTTCTTTGCATATTTTCTTTTATTAAGCAAATTATGCATGGGCATATAAGAGAGAGAAAAGAAATACCCAATTATGCTAAACTTTTTGACATTTAGCTTTTTGACATTGCACTTTTGCTATACCGAAGCATACAGATGTCATTTCATGATTGGCAGGTAACAGTGGTGAGATGGTTATTTATGCTTTTCTCTTAGGATTTTCTAATCCTATCTGTCAAAAACAGTGGTACGAGTGTTAAGTACAAGAGATCACTTAATCTTACTCATCACAAACAAAGAGTCACAAAACTCACTTGCTTAGTTTGTGCATAAGAATGCTCATCTAAGTTACAAGTGATACAAAGTTTAAAAAACTCTGTTTCAATGGCCATTTTAAGGTCCAGAAGAACCAATGTACACTAACACACACTGTTTTTGTATTTTTTTTCAATTTTCAATTTTTTTTAAATTTTTATCTAAAAACAAACAAAAAAAAAAAAACAAAAAAAAAAACTGAAAGAAAGCAAACAAGAATATGTTACTCAGAGCAAAATAATACATAAAATTAGACTGACTCAAAACAGAAAAGCAAAATACACAAGTAATGCAAGAACAACAACAAGAAGGGGAGAGAGAGAAAAAGTGAATAAATCACTTTGTTCCCTTTTCCTTCCACACCTTGGAATAATCTTTTTCTTTTAGCAAACCCTTGAGTTGGTGATGAGGGGGATGAATTAAAACTGTTCAAGTTCGAAAGGAACATGAAGGCTTTGAGAAGATCTCCAAGAGGAGCAAGAGAGGCTTGAAGCTGATTCTGGTTCCCAGATGCAATCATGCCATTGCTTTATTGAGTAGCTAACCACTTATAGAAATTTGGTCGAGTATGACCGACAATACCACAATGATGACAGAGATGCTGCTTTTTCTGTTTAGGCTTTTAAGGGATAGCCTTCTTAGTCCTAGGGTTTTTAGTGTCCTTCTTCTTAAACTTAAGGGGTGCTCCTAAGATAGATTTACCCTTGTCTAGGTTCTCACTAGCTAATTCAGTTTTAACATCATTGTTCTCAATTTTTTTGTTATCAGTAGGAGGACCAAAGACAGTAGTACTAGTAGAAGTAATATTAGAAGAAGAAAATTCATACCCCAAACCGTTTCGATCAGAAGCAGATTTCTGAATGCTGAGCGTCTCATCTAGCTTCGCACTTGATGTCCTCTCTAATTGAGCTCTAACTTAAAACAGCTCCGCTTCAAGCTTTTTGGTCTTCTCAGCCAAGAAATTGTTCTCGAATCTCAGTGTCCTAATAGTCTGATTGGCTTTATCAAACTTAGTAGAAAGCTCCTTACGGTTAAGTTCCACATCACTGAGCTTCTTGGTGGCCAGTCTATAGAGTTTCTTATGCTTTTCAAAAAGCTTGTACAGTTTTTCATAAGCTGTATGGATATCATCTTGATCATTTATCTTTTCAAACTTAGCATCCATCAATTCTTCTTCTTCATCTACATTCTCTACAATCCCTTCAGTAGGATTAGCAGTGGCAGTGAAGGCATTCAAGATTCCATCATCCTCATTGTCGAAATCATCCTCAGGCTCAATGTTGCTCAAGGTAGTAGCAAGTGCCTTGCTCTTCCCAATACTCTTGAAATATGTCGGACACTCCTATTTCATGTGACTGAAGCCTTGACATTCAAAACACTTAGGTCTTGTGGGAACAGTGTACTAACCGCCATTCCTAGTATTCTTCTTCCCTTTATCTTGGCTCTTGAACTAAGAAGAACTGGATTGCCTACGGTCCTTGTCGAAGCCTTTTCCAATGGAATTTTTCATGAATTTCTTGAATTGCATGGTGATGTAGGACTTCATCTTAGAATTTTCATCATTTGAAGACTCATCTGTCTCACTGCTCTTGGCCTTCAGTGCCATGCTCTTCCTTTTACCCGATTTGCCAATTCTTGTCAACCCTAGTTCATAGGTTTAAAGATTACCAACTAGCTCAGTTAGAGGAATCTTGTCAATATCCTTTGATTCCTCTATTACCGTGATCTTGGCATGGAATCTCTCGAGTAGAGATCTGAGCACTTTTCTCACAATCTTGAGTTCAAGAATGGTTTCCCCAAGGTTGAAAGCTGAGTTCACTATGTCTTTGAGCTTGGCATAGAACTCATCAAACGACTCATCCTCCTCCATCTTAATTTCTTCGAAGCTTGTAGTGGGCCTTTGTAGCTTTAAGTCTTTGACAGCCTTTGTTCCCTCATAGGTTGTTTGGAGGATGGTCCATGCTTCCTTAACAGTTTCAGTGGAGGATATTTTCTTGAACTCCTTATTAGTGACCGCACTGAATAGGGCATTCAATGCTCTACTGTTAAAGTTTGTCGCCTTGATCTTAGCATCATCCCAATCGGCCGGCGCTTTTCTAGGCTTGGTCCAGCCTATCTCCACAACTTGCCACATTTTTTATCTAGTAACTGCAAGAAAGCTCTCATACATATTTTTCAGTATGCATAGTTAGTACCATTAAAGAAAGGAGGAATAATGCGAGATTGTCCTCTATCCATGACAAACAGGGGTCAATGGATCACACACAAGAATTAAACCCTAATCAGAGTGTGCTCGCTCTGATATCACTTGATAGGCCAAACACTTATTGACCCCTAGTGATGGATTAAGTTGATTAATTAGCCAAGTTATTAATTAATTAAATTAACATACAAAGCGCGTGGTAACACAAAAAAATCATCAATTAAACTAAGTATGCAGTGGAAATTAAATGACTCGGTGATTTTTTTTTGAATGGGAAAAACCTACACGGCAAAAACCCCACTGGGTGATTTTAAGGCCACCACTCCTGAAATTCTACTATTATCCCAAAAAGTGATTACAAGTGAAGGAATCTCAGTACCTTATATCAACCTACAATTGAAACCTTACCCCAATACCTAATTGGACTTGTTTTGTAGTGACAATCTCTCCTTTTGATGCACGGCTCCCAATACGTGACTAACCAATTGTGCGGATCCCAGTACGCGACTTCAATCACCAACTAGAGGAAGTTGTTGGCTGCAAAATTCTTCAATTCATCCACATGATGAAGATCAAGAAGATGCTTGGTTACAAAACCCTATGGTGCAAAGACACAACAACTTCTTCACAAAAGAGATGAATTAGGCCAAAACTTGTGCAACTTGTGTCTACTTTTTTGGGCCTTAAAATAATCCTTTTATATGTCTAGGGTTAGAAGAAAAGAAGGCCCAAAGATGCATCCACGAATTGGAATCAAAACAGAATTTCAAAATTTGTTTTTAGTAAATCTGGACAGCTAGAGGTGTTGAGGTGCTGTCGAGCAGCTGTCGAGTCTTGGGGCTGAACAACTTCTTTAAAACTCGATAGATGAAGGTGTCGAGTCAGCTGTCGAGCTTTAATGACTGACACTTCTTAGCTTGAATCTTGGACATACTTGCATGTTTTTAACACTTGATCTTGAAACCTTATTTCTTGAAGTATTAAAATCATCCTAGATCTACCCAAATACAAGCTAAGTGCGTTTTGTCAAAGAATAAGCCAATTACATAAAAGAATGACATATGTTCTAACAAATGAAACACATATGTCCTAACACTTTATAATGACTGGATGTTTCTTGGAGTCCATCTCATTTTTCTGCATTTATATTGTTGTTTTGGTGAGTTTATGTTGTTGTTTTGATGGCTGTATGCTCTTTCATTTTATGGTCAATTTTTTCTAGGGATAATGATGGGAATACATGTTCCTTCTAATGTGCCCATGGTATCTACCCCATTTAAAGGGATGGAGTTTGAAGCAGATGAGATTGCATATGATTTTTATAATGAATATGGCAGAAAAGCTAGTTTTAGTATTAGAAAAGAGTATGTAAATAAATGTAAAAAGACTGGCATGGTTACTTCAAGGAGATTTGTGTGGGAGTTCGACGCAAAGACAAGAGAGATCAGAATATAAAGAATCCACGAACAGAAACAAGATATGGTTGTGAAGCACGTTTGGTTATTATACTTAATCGAGATAGTAAAAAATATGTGGTGAATGAATTTATAACTGAGCATAACCACTATTTCCACCTCGCATCAACTGTGCACATGATGCCATCACAACGGAAAGTGGCTGTAACTCATGCTATTGAAATTGATTTGGCACATGAATCGGGATTAAGATTAAAGCAATCTTATGAGCTTCTTAGTAAGCAAGTTGGTGGATATGATAATCTTGGTTTTACCAAGCAAGATCATAAAAACTATTTACGCACTAAGTGACAGAGAGACATGGAGCATGGGGAAGCTGCTAGCTTGGGAAGATATTTTAGTCGTCAACTTAAGGAAAATCCTTCATATTATTTCGCTACTCAATTGGACTGTGAAGAGTTGATCACTAACATCTTTTAGGCCAATGTAAGAATGATCATTGACTATAGCCACTTCGGTGATGTAATATCGTTTGATACAACGTATAGTACAAATAGAGATGCAAGGCCACTTGGAGTCTTTTTGGGTCTCAATCACCATAGAGAAACTGTTGTATTTGGAGGTGCACTTTTATATGATGAAACGATTGAATCTTTTGTATGGTTATTTAAGACCTTCTTAGAAGCAATGTCTGAAAAGAAGCCAATCACTATTTTCACAGATCAAGATGCAGCAATGTCAGGTGCAATAAAAGTAGTCATGCCTAAGACATATCATGCATTGTATAGTTGGCATATGTGGCAGAATGCTGAGAAACACTTAAGTCATTTACTAAAAAATGAGTCTCAATTTAATGATGATTTCTTAGCATGTATCTATGAGTATGATGGTGAAGATGAGTTTCTTACAGCTTGGAATGAAATGCTGGATAAGTACAATGTTCGTGAAAATAAATGGCTAATTGATCTATTTAAATTGAAGGAAAAATGGGCCCAAGCATATGTTAAGAAAACTTTCACTGCAGGAATGAAGACAACCCAGCTTAGTGAGAGTTTCAATGCTGACTTGAAGGATTGCTTGCGTAATGATCTCAATATAGTAGAGTTTTTCACTCATTTTGAAAGAGTTGTCAATCAAAAACGGAATAAGGAGTTAGAAGCAAAATACAACTCTAGACATAAATTTCCAAGATTGAAGCTCAAAAGCTCTCCTATGCTTAACCAAGTAGCAACAGTGTACATGCCTACATTGTTTGATTTATTTCATATAGAAGTTGAAGAGGTAATGACACTTTCCATCCTAGAACGCAATGTGAGTCAAACACATAGTTATGTGGTTGGAGTTTTTAATCAATATGGAAAATATGAAGTCATGTGGAATCCATTAGATGAGACTCTATTTTGTAGTTGCAGAAAGTTTGAGTCATTTGGTATTTTATGTAGGCATGGTTTGAAAGTTCTTGATGTATTGGATATCAAGTTGATTCCTAATAGATATATCATGAAGAGATGGAGAAGAGATGCAAAAGATGAAAGCGGAACAAATTGCACAACACATAACATTAAGTTGGATACTCGATTGGAATATGTAGATCGGTATCGAGATTTATGTCCAAAATATATTCAATTGGTGAATGAGGCATGTGAAACTAAAGAAGGCCATAACATTCTAAGCTTAGAAATTGCAGATTTGAAAAAAAAAACTTTTTGACCTTAGGAATTGCAAAGCTAATGTAGTAGAAGACATCATTAGGCCTTCCACCGATTTTGCAGACAAAGAAGATCAATTATGTGCTTCGATTACGATTGTACCAAAAGGGATAAAGAAAATGAAGATTTATCGTAATAAAAAGCGTAGGATGAAATCATGGATAGAAAAGATGCTGAAACTAAAGGAAGGCATATCAAAGAAGCAAACAAAGAAAAGAAAAGAAAAGAAAAGTGCAGGAGGTAATCTTCTAAATTATCCTCATTTTCACCATTCTATTTTATTTTTATACATTAATATAGTATACTATTATTGTTGCTAAACTAGTGCAATTTTTACAGGAAATATATGCACATGACATTATGGCACAAAAGAAAATTGAGGATATCTCTTCTGGAAATATTACTAGCTTTACACAATTTTTAATGGTAAAGATATTTACAATTATATATTTTACTTTGATATTAATAATAGTTTAGTTGCATAATTTGATAATTTTAACACTAAGCTTGTGATATGTGTAATGTGTAATTGGTTTTTTTGTAGTCGGCTTCTACAAGTTCTGCATCACATTAGGGAGGCTCATCAGCAAGTGTTGCATTAGCATCACATTTAGAGAGTATATCAAGTGTTGTAGGCTCCAACGACAAAATTAATGGTGCAGAAGGTCTCTTGACTCAAGGAAGTGTTGCAAGTGGAGGTCCCTTGACTCAAGAAAGTGTTACAAGTGGATGGAATGAGATGGTTCATAAAGTCAAGCCATTTTTCTAGTTTAGGATCATGTTTTATAATCTATGACACATGTTGAGATTAAGTGCTCTTGTTTTGTAATTTTCCTAGTTTAAGACTGGAGTTTTGATAGTCCAAAGTTTAGGACTGGAGTTTTGTAATTTTCTTACTTTAAGATTGAAGTTATGATGATCCATAAATTTCCTTTTGTTATGGTGTTAATTTTTGCGTAATTATTTGTTGTTGCAGAAATTTTTATGTGTTTCTGGATAATTATTGTTTCTACAGATTGTATATTCTGCATAATTACTGTTTGTAATTTTTGCATAATTATTGTTTGTAATTTCTGCATAATTACTGTTTATGTTTCTGCATAATTACTGTATGTGTTTTTGCATAATTACTGTGTGTGTTTTTGCGTAATTACTGTTTGTAATTTCTGCATAATTACTGTTTCTGCATAATTACTATTTGTGTTTCTGCATAATTACTGATTGTAATTTGTGAATAATTACTATTTGTGTTTCTACATTTAAAAGACCATTTGCTTGAACATTGTTTGAGTTTTTATGATGTATGCATATAGCTGAGGAGTTAAGTCTGCCTTCTTTCTTATGGTTCCCAATAATATCACAAACAAGCCTTTTAAGGTACTGATCAAACTGCTTTGTTGTTGAGTTCACACAAGGCACAAACACTTCACAACAATGCAATAAATCGGTATACAAGTCATAGATTAATTAAAAAGACCATGTTCCATTGCTAAAGTCTTGGATTACATAGAGAATTACACCAAAATTCAGGCCTTTTCCCACTAATGCATACCAACACAAATTCAGGCCAACACATACTAACACAAACATTCTGCCAAAACCTACCAACATACACCAAAATTATGGCCTTTTCCCACTAATACCTACCCACCTAAAGGCCCATTTCCCCCCACCTATTTAGCCAACCAAAAGAAGCATCAAGCAAAGTAGCATCTCACTTATCACCAGAGACAGCCCCACGCAAATGAGTAGCATCTTCTCTCTCTTCCTGGAGCCTCTGCTCCATTGCCTCTTCAACCAACATCATGAAAAACAACAACAAATAGTATTAGCAAAATCTGGTCACAGCCAATCCAACACTTGTATTAACAAAATACTGAAATCCTTGAAACTAAAAAAGACCCACTAAAGAAAATAGCTATAAAATAACTTGTGCTCTCTGATCTTCCAAAACTAAAAAGCATTTGCACCCTTGTGCTATCACATAAAAAACATAGTACAAAAGAAAAACCAATTACACTCCACAGATCAATTTCCTCTTGAATCAATATAACAAGCAAAAACACAAGAACCAAAAGTAAAAAACAAACATCTCTAATAAAGGCAGACGTGTACTCGAACCACTCTTCGGCCCCTTGAAATGCTTATGATTCTAACCACAACACACGTTACAAAAGAAGCACCACCTAGTACTGTATTAGGGCAGAAATTTAAAAACTTTACAAAGAAATTTAAAAACCCAGAAACAAAAAAGAAATTTAAAAACTTTACAAAGAAATTTAAAAATCCAGAAACTTACCCAGAAATTTGGAAACCCGTAGTGTGAGGTGAGCGAGGAGCTGAGTTCGTGGGTGAGGGATCGAGCTTGAATCCAGTGTATGCCTCATGAGTCATGACCCACGAGCTTGAATCCATGAGAGCAAGGAGATGAGTTCGTGGGTTAGGGATTTCAAAAGCCCACCTCCAAATCAAATCCAACCCAAAAGTTATCAATCTAAGCACAAAAAAAGCTCAACACACTTATAATTCGAAGTTTAAAAGAAAATTATTAAAATAAAATAAAATAAAAACGAATCAAAGTTTCAGATTTCTCAGATTCTATTACAAAAGAGAGAGAGAGAGACAGAGAGAGAGAGTGTGTGTGTTATATACCATCGAAGGAATTGTTGTTGTTGTTATTGTTGGGGAGAGAGTCTCTATGATCGGGTGGAGGTTTAGGCATGAACACAGACTTATCCTTGCTGTTGATCAATGAAGGTCTGGAGGTGGACGGTGAGGATCACTCGAGTTGCTTATCGAGTGCCTCGTTGATCTATTGCTTCCAATAAATGTACAAATGTACATTTAATTTTTTTTTTTGTCCTTTCATTTCATTTCCCCTTGCAGTTGCTTTACTAAAAAAAAGAGAAATGAAGAGAATGAAGCTAGTGAATCTATTGGACGATGAGATAGAAGTGGAGAAGAAACAAAGGGTCAAAGCAATCCACAATAGCCTTTAAGAAGCTGCCATCAATGGCTCAGCTCCATCTCTCCTTCAAATACTCCAACAACACCCTCAAATCCTTAACACTCTCTCTCATTCTCACTCAGACACACCCTTACACCTTGCTTCTCTTCTGGGTCACTCTGCTTTTGCCAAACTACTACTCAATCACAACCTTGACCTCACATCCCACTTGAACCAACAAGGTTCCTCGCCTTTACACTTGGCTGCAGCTAAAGGGTATGTCGATATTATGAAAGGCTTGCTCCTGCTCAACCCGGACATGTGTTTGGTCTGGGATCGTCAGGGCAGGACTCCTTTGCATCTTGTTGATCCGTTGATCAGTTGCTTCCGATCAATGAAGTTCTGGGGCCCAACTTCGACCTCCGACCTCGAACGTCTGACTCCTCTCTCCCTATACATCTTTCCCCCCACCCTTCCTTTCTCTCCGATCAACCCCTCTCTCTCTATCTTTCATTGTCTTCTACACTCAAAACGGCCTCGTTTCGATTGATATCTCATATACGAAAATAGGGAAACCCTAGGGTTTGTGAAAATTAGGGGATTTTGTATTTACAGAATCAGAGAGAGAGAGAAAGAGAGAGAAAGTCGAACATTGGGGAAGAGAGTAAGAAAGACAGTTTGAAATATTCAGATGAGTTTGGTGAGAGAGCCTTTAGTTTAAGTGTTTAACCATAGTTGAGTGTGGTTTAGGTTAAGTTATGAGGTGGTAGGTTTTTGACCCTTGATGATTTTCAAACAAATCCCTACCATGAAATGGACACTCTCCATTTCAAAAGGAAATGGAGAGGATCCGGATTCACATATCTCCCGTCTCTCACAGTATTACCAACTCTCTCTCCCTCTATCCATAAAATATTTTAAAAACCATCAATTGTATTGATTGAGTTACAAAACCAGAATAAGTTGACAAAACCGTTATCAACGTGGAAAACAATACCACTCAAACTTCCTTTTTTATATAGATATAACGATACGTAGTACGGTAGTAGTGACTTCCGAAAGCAACATTTCATGATGTCCTTGTCATACAAACAAGCAGAAGGAATGTTCAGCTCCTTATTCGACATAATTAGGTTGTTTCGTCTAAACGTCAACTATACTTGTTTCAGGTCATTGACTTTTGGCCCCCTCATCATGGAATCATCATGGCATTATGACGTATTGATCACAGGTTCACATCAAAGATAATCTCAGTCCTTATTCCTATAAATAGTCGTAAAGACTTTAGGTTTCCTATCAAATTAAACGCTCAAATTTTCCTCATTGTTTGAATGAAAAGTTCTTCCAATATTCGACTTCCAGAAAACTTCATGGCCAGCCCAACGCTGCCTCTGTTTCCTTCTCTAAGCAGGAGTTCCTCTTCTGCTTCTTTGGAGACGAGAGATCTCTCTGCTTTTCCGGAGACAAGAGATCTCTTAATTACTGTGATGGATCCACAAGAGAGAAACCCTATTTCTCCTTTTGCACCGGTGCCACAGGAGGCAGCCCGCTGTGCTTATCGGGGATTTTCTCCTCGGGGAGGCGCTTGCTCCCCATCTTGCACTGGAGTCGTAGAAGGCAGGCAGCCGTGCTCATCTGGGAGTGGATCTGAACCTATCTTTCGCTCCTCCGGGGTTGAACTTGCCTCTTGCTCCAAAGCCACAAGGCGCAGGCGGTCTTGCTGCTCTGGATTTGAACCTGCCTCCTTCAGGAATGCATATGGATATGAACCTGCCTCAAGGTGGTCTGCCTCTTACAGTCAATGCGCAGGGGGCAAACGTTGTTTACTTGGAGACTACAGAGTCTGTTAACATCTATTGTAGATATTTTAAGCAGTAGGTTGTTTTTAGTTATTATTGTCAGAGTAAAAAATAATCTTAATATTAAATTTAAATTTATTGTAAATCTAGCCCTTCTTCTTCATTTAATAAAGGTTATTTTGTCTTTATATACGGATCCAAGATTGTGTTGACTATTTATCTTTTCAGTCAAAAGAGATTGTGTTAACCGGGCCTTGTGTGCTCTTCGCTAAGAGTTTGTTTGGATATCGTTTGTTTGGATATTGTTTATTATTGTAAACTGAAAATACTGTAATAAAATAATTTTTAAATGTGTAAATAGTGTCGTGAGATTCAGTTTTAAAGTTGATTTTGCCATATTTTGTACTTGCGGGTCTTATAAATAGTACACTAGACCCACAAAAATGAAACGCAAATGCGCAACACTAGGCCTAAAACGTTATCCAAACTCACACTAAATATTTTAAAATCATGTATTTTGTGATGCACGTGCTTGATTATAGTAAATGTTCAAAAATAAGCTGCGGCCAGGATTCCAACGACTTTTATTAAAAAAAGAGAAAGAGCTCGTGTGATCAGGAATTAGTGTTTTATAAATGCTGACCACTTCACCGGTAACTTCACCTGATTTATGAGATGAAAAATAATATATACATAGTAACATATATTAAATTAAATTTTTTTTTTTAGTTTTGTACTTGAAAGTTGACACCACAATTTATAAGACTTATGTAATAAAATTGGTGGCATACTTATATTACTCAATTTTCAATGAGTTTATTTTATTTTTTTCTGCAAAGTTTCAATAAGTTCAACATTTAATTTAAAAAAAAAAACTATTAATGAATCCAACAACCCTGTTACAATTTGCAACACGAATTAGACTTGACTAAAGTATTCTTCTTTTTAAATAATCAATGAAGAGAATCTTTCAGTTCGTGTCCGGCCAATTCAATCCATTAATTAAGGCGTTAGCTATATCTAGATGTTGTAAGGAAAATTACAACTTTCATGAGAAACAGTTCCTTGCTTTTACTTCCACGAGTGCCACTTTCTTTGAGAACAGATAGCATAACACATTAATCATTTCCACGAGAAATTGCCAAAAGGATGACAATAATTTGTCATCACAAACTCACAAAGTAGTTCACAACAACCAGGTCATGTTAAATTGGGTTGAATGTTTGATCTTACAATTATGTAATATCGAAAGTCCTAACATGATTTTGTAACTTTACATCAAAATTATTCTTATCTTAAGTGTACAAATTGGAACCCAAGTTTTCTTTTTTTGGCAAACTAGCGAGTATCGCTAAATCACAAAGATATTGAGTATCACTAAATCATACATATTGACATTTCATATGACTCATTTAGTTTAATAGAATGAGGTAGATAATAAGATAGTTATGGGAGTGATCATAATGTATTAAGTATTAGCCAATGGCTTTTGGTCCAAATGGAACTTTCACTCCCCAATGCATTGCGTATTGGATAAAGATTAAGATGATGTCATAATCTTATGGTCACATTTCTCTTTTTTTGACATTCGCAATTTTTTTACTAGTTTTTTATATATATATTTTTTAAAAGCTATTTGACCCGACTTAACATATATAAGTTTATTTTATTAACCTTATTTTAATTAATTATTTATTTATTTAACTTATATTGGTATTTTGATTCTCTCAAAAAAAATTTGGTATTTTGATAAATATTTTTGACGAATTTAGAATATAATTTAGTCATATCATAATAATGTATTGAAAAAAGAAAAAATATTAAATAATTTATAGAATTCTAATTTTACAAGGCATGAAACATTTATGCTCAACTCGAACTTTATATGTTGAGATGGTTTCTACACATATAATTGGTTGGGATAGGTTGAAAATTTATCAAACCTAAAAAAATTGAATTGGGTTGAAAAATCTCCAATCCAACCTTTGCACACTCTAAAACTAAGGTCATAGACTCATAGAGTGACAATAATTTGTTGATAGGAATGCTAAGTTGGACTCAATTGCCACCAGTCAGACATGCTTGAATAATGAACAAGCCAGTTAGAACAGAGTTAGAAAAGCAAAATCTAACAACATCCACTAATAAAATAAACTTGCTTCCTTTACGGAGAACTGTATTTAAAATTCACATGATTTTTTGCGAATACTTGAAGACAAAATCTTCTGTGAACAGTGAACTTGACTTCTTCTTATAACCAAAAGAAGACTTAAAAAAAAAAAAAAAAATTACACTTTGCCCATTTTTGGTTTGTCCGAAAATTACTTTACTTATCTGTAGATTAAAAATTAACACTTTACCTATTTGAGGTTAGTTTTGTTTGTCTCTCGTTACCCACTTCTGTAAAAAACATGGATAAATTTGTATTTTTATTAGTCTTTTATGTCTTTTTTCTCTCAAAATAAAAAAAAACTAAAATATCAAGAGAAAAAAAATCTAAAAGCTAGGTTTTGTAAAAATTAAAAGTTAGTGGAACAATGTCTCTTATTATAGGTGGTGACGATGAAGGACCATATTTCATGCCAGACATAGTGGTAAATGTACGCAAGTTGGGTGAGGAAGAATCTGTTGTACGAATGGTTCGAGAAGTGCTTATGGATGGCTCTTGTAGGATTGTTCTTGGCGAGAAGGGTGAAACCATGACAGCTCTTCCTGATAAGGAAAATGACAAGGGTCAAAATTATAGTTGTGTGCAACGTGGTACCACCGGGTACCAATCATCTTCGCTCTTCGGAGAGGACATGGCAAAGGTTGCTCACATATGCACGCAAAGCCACATAATGCAGTCCTTTTCAGTCTATATGCCTAAAAGGTCATTGTCAAACCCTGTATGCTTAAAAGTTAAAAGGTCATTGGCAAACCCTATACGCCTTAGTTGACTGTTAAATTTACATTGAAACTTTTTTTTTTTTGATGAACTACATTACAACTATTTATACAGGATAATGCTTAAGTTACATTATCAAATTTTAATGTAAAAGCTTTGCAAGCTGACATTATAATATACGTGATTGATTTTATATTGAAAATAAATTAAATAATTAGTTTTTTTAATTAATTTTTGTTAGTGGTGTTAGAAAATTATATATTTTATTACATTAGTCATATTAAAGTGTCACCTTTTAAACACAACATGCCATAAGTATTTAAAATTTTTTATTTATTATGTTGACATTAATCTAATTTGTCAAGAAAATATAGCCAACCACAAATTTTTGAGATAAGACTTTATTGTTGTTGTATGTTGCACTAATTACCGGCCCCCAAAATTTAGCATCAGCCAATAGTCCTCACAGTCCCCCTCACCCCTCCCCTCCACCCCTCCCCCCCAAAAAAAAACCTGACCAATTTTTTCTTTCTTCTTGCTTTCTAAAAAAAATTACTCAGCATATTTCATTGTCAAATTTCAGGATTTAGAACTTGGTGACTACTTGGTGAGTTTCTTCTCTTTCTTAAGTACTAGACCTTTATCTCTTTTTAGTTTTTTTTTTTTCTCAACTACCTACACCTAAATATTCACATGTTCTTTATATTTTCATAGATTTTTAGAGAAATATATGATTGAAGGTATGGGGAGATTGTTTGTGATGAGTCTTGAAGGGAAGATCTACAGTTGTAGGCATTGCCACACCAACATAGCCCACACCCATCTTTGCACTTTGTGAAGACAAAGTTTCTAAGGTAAAATTATTTTGATTTATTACCTATTTTTGATTAGTTAGATATCATGTGGTTGTGGGTGTTGTTAAATTGTTTGGTTTATGTTGTGTACGAATACTTGTGTGTTTAATTTTTGTTTTTATTTGAGGAGTTATTATTAATTAAAGTTGTACTAAAAAAAATTAAAATACAGAAAAATTTTGATAATAGGAATGATGATGATTGATGGGTTGATTGTTTAAATTATAGTGGAAATTTTGTTTTTTCTTTAGTATGAATAACATCCATATAACTAAGTAAAAATTTCTAATTAAAATTTTATTTTTTAAAGTTCTTTTCAGGTTAATTTTTTAGTCATATTCCTAAAGTTAAAAGAATTATGAGCAAACGAAAAACGATTGATGCATTCCTTAAGAAAAAAGATGTTAGCAATTTAGAAATTAGGACACTTGTGGCTGTAGAAACAAATGTTGATACTTCAATGCCTGATGAATACCCCTCCAAATGTTCAAGAATTCAATTTGAAGAGATAGATCGTGATCTAAGATCACGTAAACAAATATGTGAATTCTCTATCAACAAACAAGATGAAATCTGACAAGCTTATCTCAAAGAAGGTCCATATCAACCTAAAAATATAGACTATCCAAACAACGACAATACTCATCGTTGTCGATTTCAAGTTTCATGGTTTGAATCACATAGGGATTGGTTGGAATAATCACCTTCAATGGATGCGCTATATTGTTTACCTTGTTACCTTTTGGTAAGAAACCAATAGGTTGTCTCGGATCAGATGCATTTATTTCAACAGGTTTTAATAATTGAAAAAAGGTGAATGATGGAATGAATTTTCCTTTAATTCGTCATGTAGGGAAAGATCCAAGCTCCTCACATAAAATTGATGTGAAATGTTGTGAGAATTTAAAAAATTATTCACGACATATTGACAAGCTAATTGAGAAACAAATATCAAAATAATTAGAGAATAATCAGTTATGGCTCAAAACCTCAATAAAGTGTGCTCGATGGCTTGCATTCCAAGCTTGTGCTTTTAGAGGTCATGATGAAAGCCTTGATTGAAAAAATAGAGGTAATTTTATTGAATTGATAAAATTCACATCAACTTTCAATGACTAAGTAGCTAGTGTTGTCTTGGAAAATGCTCCATGAAATGCCAAGAATGCATCACCCACAATTCAAAAGAAGATTTTGCATATTCTTGCTAGTAATGTACGAAATGCTATTTGTGAAGAAATTGGAGATGCAAAATTTTGCATTCTCGTTGATGAAGCCCAAGATGAATCAAAGAGAGAGCAAATGACCATTATTTTGAGGTTTGTTGATAAAAATGGTTTCATTAAAGAGCATTTTTTTTTCATGTTGTGCATGTTAGAGATACTACTGCGTTAACTCTAAAGAATGAGATATGTGATGTCTTTTCTCGTTACAACCTTCGCATTGAGAATATTCGAGGTCAAGGGTATGGTGGAGCTAGTAATATGCGTGGTGAATGGAATGGATTACAAGCTCTATTTCTTAAAGAATGTCCATATGCTTGTTATGTACATTGCATGGCTCATAGGTTGCAATTGACTTTAGTTATAGCATCTAGAGAAGTGCAACGTGTTTATTTGCCTCAAGTGCAATTGGAATCATCAATTTAAACTTTTAAACAACTTCCAAGAGAAAAAAAAAATGATATATCATCAAGCATCTTATTAAATTACAAAGTAGTAAAGAATTGCTGAGAGAGCAGGTGACAAAATGAGAATGAACTGTTCCTACCATGCAGCTATTATGAATTGATCTTAGAGAAAAGAGAAGTCATTTTTCATGAGCCACCTCCTAACATGAACTGGGTTAAAGAAAGCATACTCTTTTCTCTCGAAATTTTTCAACTGACATGCATATCAGCATATCCATTTAACAATGTCTAAATGCCCCAAAAAGAGGGGCCACATGGCTAATAACCACCAATAACATCACAGCCGAAGGTACAAGTACACTTCAGCTAAAATAAAATTACACATGATCTGTTTGTAAATTTACATTATTGAAGCTTGTTAGGACATATGTAGTTGTTCAAGCTTGTGAACATATGTCGCTATTTTATGTAATTGGCTTATCCTTAGACAAAACGCACTTTACTTGTAATTGGGTAGATCTAGGATGTGTTAAACACTTCAAGAAACAGTGGTTCAAGATTAAGTGTTGAAGCCGTCAAAGTCTGTCCAAGATACAAGCCAGGAAGTGCAGGACTTTAAAGCTCGATAGATACCTCGACAGATACATCTATCGAGATTTAAAGAAGCTGTTAAGCCCGAGCCTCGACAGCTGTCTCGACACCTCTCGACACCTCTATCTGTCGAGAATTAAAGAAAACAGATTTCCAGGTCTGTTTCAGGTCCAATCCGTGTGTGTGTCTTTGGGACTTCTTTTCTCCTAACCCTAGACATATAAAAGGATTATTTTAAGGGCCGTCAAAGAAAGCAACAAGCAGAAATCACAAGATACAAGTTGCTTCTTCTCTTTCATGCAATTTGTGATCTGTGAGACAAAGTTCGTGCCCTAGTTCATCTCTGATGATTTGAAGAACTTTGCAGCCAACATTCCTTCTTCCTTAAGTTGGTGAGTGAGTCACGTACTTGGATTCGTGCAAAGGAGTAAGACGCGTACTGGGATCCGCGCATCACATTGGTTAGTCACGTACTTGGGAGCCGTGCATTGAACTGGAGAAATTGTCACTACAGAACAAGTCCAATTGGGTATTGGGGTAAGAGTTCAACTGTAGGTTGGTGAGGTACTGGGATTCCTTACTTGTAACTGCTTGTTGTGATAATAGTGGAGTTTCGGGAGTGGTGACCTTAAATCACCCGGTGGGGTTTTTGCCTTAGGGTTTTCCCCATTCGTGAACAAATCACCGTGTTATTTATTTTCCGCTGCATAACTTAGTTTCGGTGATTTGTTTGTGCTGCCACGTAAATTTGCATGTTAATTTGATTAATTAATAACTGGGCTAATTTAATTAATCTAAATTATCACAAGGGGTCAACGCGTTTGTGGCCTGTCAAAGCTGACAATGATGATGATGAAAGAAAAGGCAATAAAACAAATCATCTAGACCATACCCACACAAATATTACAAACGGATCTTGACACTCATATATACATGTACAGCTGCAGTAGACAGACATTAACACCAAGGTAAAAGAAAGCCATTAGAGTAAAGGCACTAGATAGAACCTCTATAACTTCATGCAATTGCTAAGTGAAATTTTTCATCCAAGTTAAGTGCATCGCCTTTAGTGGCGATCTCTAATTCCTGATATAAAATTTGAAATATGAAAAGCATTAGTAATGATTCTTAGCATGTGTAGCGAATAAAAAAAAGGGCTAAAAAGAGTAGAAAATAATATCAAAAACAATTTAGACAGAAATAAATTGCCGTAGAGTAGTAACAATGAAAAATTTTTAGGTATTCTTGAAGCACGGAAAAATGATGTCCTCTCCTCTCGCATTCATGATGGACCCTATCGTGAATTTAATGAGTAGACTTAATAATGAATGTGAGAGTCAAGAACACAATTCTCCATGCTCCGAAGTACCTAAGAATTATTACTCAACAAAAAAAAAAATCATGTGAAAAAGAGCTATAGATGACTTACTTTGTTAACCTCACATTAAAAGTAGTTACCCCTGCCTCTGAAATATTCTCCAAAATCTTGCCTTGTTCACCGCCATTGTTACGTATAGCCAATCCTTCATGTTGTCCAATAATAAGAAATAAGCATGTCTCCATGACCGCTTTAGAATCAAAGAACTGCTTATGCCTTTGATAAATTGTTGAAAGATAGGTCTAGGTGGCTCAAAAAGCCTATTAGCGACCAAGAATTTTTGACGAACCCAAAAAGCCCTCTCAAAAAATATTATTTGTGATGGCAAAATAAAGCCCTTGCAAATACTTGGTAAAATGTGAAATATTTGTGATCAACAAAAAAAACTGTCGCAATTATGTGTTATAGGCGTCCCAAATACTAATATTTTGGAAGGAAATTTTCCCTCCATATTATTTGAGAGGGTCAATTAAAAATCTCTCGCAAAAAGTGTATTATTTGTGACGGTTAAAAAAATGCTGTTACTAATACTAAATTATTTGCGAGGGCTAGGATCAACCTTCACAAATAATCATTAAAATGTAAAAAATTTTGGAGGCAAATGTTCCCACCAAATTATTTCTGAGGGACAATAAAAATTCTTTGCAAAAAGTTTATTTTTTGTGTGAGTTAAAAATATACCCTCACTAATACAGTAATACTAAATTATTTGCGAGGGCCATAATTGGCCTTTGCAAAAAATCATTAAAATATTAATTTTCTTTGGAGATGAAAGTAATTCTAAAATTCAAAGAAAAATAAAAAGAAACATATAAACATATAGAACTTTGTATTCTTTAGATAAACCTTTTGTTTACAGTCTAAAAAAAAAAAACTTTTATATATATCCTATATATAAGAAAGGTCTGTCCTTATTTTCTAAACAATTATACCCATAAAAAAATGATAGCACTTTCAACTTCAAAATGGTAGCCTAAAATTCAAGAATTTCAGCCTTTTGTACTCTCTCTTTCAAAAGTGAATAAAAATTTCTTCCCATTAAAATAATGCATAATAGATGAATTTAAAGATTAAATGGTAAATTACACCCGATTGGCATGAAAATTGGCATGCATGTCAAGAACATATAGAACATATAATCCAATGGTTGGATTTTCAAAATATGAATTCAATAATAAGTTATTGGTTGGTATAATATTTTTTAGAGTTACATCACGTGTAACTTGAACTCAATCCTATATTTCTTAATTCAATGTGAATTTTGACAATTCTACCGTTAGATTACATTATCTTCATATATTTGTCATGATTACAAAATTTCAAGAGGATCAAAGATTAATAGTCATGTCATCAATCAATTGTTTAAATTCAAGTTTTTGTAATTTAAAATAACGAATAAAAATTAAGTTTAAAGATCAAATGGTAAATTACACCCGATTCGCATGAAAATTGGCATGTATGTTAAGAACATATATAAAATGTAATCCAATTGTTGAATTTTCAAAATATGAATTCAATAATAAGTTATTGGGTGGTGTAATATTTTTTAGAATTACATCAGATGTAACTTGAACCCAACCCTATATTTCTTAATTCGATATGAATTTTGATAAATCTATCGTGAGATTACATTATTTTCATATGTTTTTCATGCTTATAAGTTTTCAAGGTGATCAAAGATTAATAGTCATGTCATCAATCAATTGTCTAGATTCAAGTTTAGTAGTTTAAAATAATGCATAAAAGATGAGTTTATAGATTAAATGGTAAATTACATCCGATTGGCATGAAAATTGGCATGCATGTTTAGAACATATAGAAAATGTAATCCAATGGTTGGATTTGCAAAATATGAATTCAATAATAAGTTATTGGGTGGTGTAACATTTTTTAGAGTTACGTCAAGTGTAACTCGAACCCAACCCAATATTTCTTAATTCGATGCGAATTTTGACAAATCTACTGTTAGATTATATTATCTTCATATATTTTTCATACTTACAAAATTTCAAGGTGATCAAAGATTAATAGCCATGTCATCAATCAATTGTCTAAATTCAAGTTTTAGTAGTTTAAAATAATACATAAAATATGAGTTTATAGATCAAATAGTAAATTACATCCAATTAGCATAAAAATTGGTATGCATGTTAAGATCATATAAAACATGTAATCCAACTATTGCATTTTCAAAATATGAATTCAATAATAAGTTATTGGGTGGTGTAATATTTTTTAGAGTTACGTCAGGTGTAACTTGAACCCAACCCTATATTTCTTAATTTAATGTGAATTTTGACAACTCTGCCGTTAGATTACATTATCTTCATATATTTTTCATGGTTTCAAAATTTCATGTTGATCAAAGATTAATAGGCATGTTAACAATCAATTGTCTAAATTCAAGTTTTTGTAGTTTAAAATAATGCATAAAAGATGAGTTTATAAAACTAATAGTAAATTATATCCGATTAACATGAAAATTGGAATGCATGTTAAAAACATATAGAACATGTAATCCAATGATTGGATTTTCAAAATATGAATTCAATAATAAGTTATTGGGTGATATAATATTTTTTAGAGTTACATCACGTGTAACTTGAACCCAACTCTATATTTCTTAATTCGATGTGAATTTTGACAAATTTATCGTTAGATTACATTATATTTATATATTTTTCATGCTTATAAAATTTCAAGGTGATCAAATATTAATTGTCATGCCATCAATCAATTGTTTAAATTCAAATTTTTGTAGTTTAAAATAATGCATAGAAGATGAGTTTATAGATCAAATGGTAAGTTACATTTGATTGGCATGAAAATTGGTATGCATGTTAAGAACATATAGAAAATGTAATCCAACTGTTGGATTTTCAAAATATGAATTCAATAATAAGTTATTGGTTATGGTTGAAGTTTTTTTTTGAGTGTATGATTGTGTGAGAAAATGCTTAGTAAAATGTTATTTTAATAAATTGTTATTAATGGAATAAATGAGTTATATTTTGTGGCCCTCTACAGCAGCGGTATTAAAAACAGCCGCAATATAAATGTTTCAGTGACGGTTCTATTACTTATAGTGGCGGTTTATTGCACAACATTTTTAATATTAATTAAATAAAATTGGTAAATCAGATGTCAATGGTGAAAAATGTTTTTTCTCTTTAAAAATTGGGGTGAAGTGTAGTTTTTCCAAATCTCAAAATTTCAAAGTAACAACGACCAAAGAGTGAGGTAGTTTTGCCAAAAAATATATACAAATTTTATTTTTTATTTTTTAAATATTGAGGTTAAATTTCCGTAAAATAAATTCACTTACATAATATTGTTTTTTATTATTATTTTAAATAAATCCCCACAATAAGAAGTTTTTGGTTTTAGTGGGATTTATTATTATTTTAAATAAATCCTCCCCAATATCGTTTTTACCTTAAAAACAAAAAAGAAAAACCCCATCTCCCTCCCCCTCCCTCTTCCGCTCCCTCTCAATAAAAAAAGAAAAAGAAAAAAAGGCGGCCAATTTTTTCCAATCACCCGCCAGGTCTCTCCATCTCACTATAAAAAGCCTCTACTTTGACTAAAAAAAGCTTAAAAAAAAAAATCTCCCTCAAACCCCTCTCCTTCTCTAACCAAGCCCCAAATCCCAAATCTCCAAACATAAATGCCTCTCCCTCAAACGCCTCTTTCTCTAACCAAACCCAAACTCAAACACCTTTCCTGCATAAACCACAAACCCCAACTCTCCAAAGACAAACTCCCAACCAGCTACCTTTACTGTATGGATCTGTCAGAATTTCCAACTGTTGCTGCAAAGAGTCCAACCACGCCATCTTGAGAGCTTTGCTGTTGTCTATGCTGCTATCAAACACGGTGTAGGTACATTTGCTAACCCTCTCAATTCTTTAAATGATACCCATGTATTGGTTGACTTAGTCATAGTTCTTAAAATGCAATGCTAGGTGGTTTTTTTCAATTCATATTTAGATATATAAGTTCCCTTGGGTGTTGTCTATTTGAGATGCCATCTGTATGTGGGGTGGGCTATGTGTCTTAAATATGTGAATCTTGAAGTTGTCAAATATCTAAACCCTCACAGTTCCTTCTAAACTAAAAGTTTTATATTATTTATTATGTGAATTAGTTTAATGGCCTTATCATTGCAATACTTCTCAATTTAGACAAAAATGAACTAGTAACTAGGTATTAGATTCATATTATTTCAATATCTTCTTCTAAAAAAATTATAGATTAATAAATATTAGTTCAATATCTCATGCAAATATATGAGTAATTTTCTATAGATTGGTTTTCTACTGTTTTTACCTTGCCAATCCTGTTTTGAATGTACCTATTATATGATCTATATCATTATCTTATAAAATATGAGTGGGGTGGGGGGTTAAATTGTGCTTATTCTTCTTTGATGATTGCTTACTATAAGTTTATACCACATGCATGTTTGAGTCTAAACAAAATCTTATCCCTTGTTTGTGTTTTAGGACTATGTATGATTTGTTGTCCTATATGAATTTTTTATTAGTTTTTTTTTTTTTTTTTTTAGGGAAGAGACGAATTTTTTATTAGTTATGTATATAATGCAAGTTAATTTAATTTCTTTGATTGACTTGATTTCATGTGTTATAATTCAGATCCTCTTACCCGCCTTATTAACTAATATTATTGACAAAGTTATATTATAATGAAAGTTGTTTGTTATGTTCTATAGTTTCACTTCTCTAACAGAAGAGTTCCTTTTCTCCCTCTACTTGGATCAAGCCGCTTTTTTTTTGGTGGAGTTAGGAAAAATTTTGCAAGGGTAGGTCATTTAAATTAAGCATATAATACAAAGTTCAATTTATTATCTATGTTTTCTTTTAGAATAAACCCATAAAATAATTAGTCATATATATCTATACTGATATTGATTGAAGCTATTTATTTATATATGTTTTTTTTTTTTTTTTTTTTTAATCTTGTATACAGGCAAATACAAACTTTTGTATCTTATTGAAAATATATTTATATATATATATATATATATATATATTGTGGTAATTTTTGGAACACTATAAGGAATGTTAAATGTGCAAATTTTGTAGAGTTCTCTGATGTGAGTTTTAAATGTGTAAGGCTTGTAGTGAGCTGAAAATCTATAGATTACTTGAAAAAGTTAATTAGGATGACGATGTTGACAACATATTTGTCCAATCTCAATTGTTTGGCTTGAGATTTGCTTTAGCTTGTGTTAATATTTCTATTTTGTGGCTAGATATGCGGATACTTGATATTTCTATTTTATAAGACCCAATGTTAACTGTGCTAGTTATTTTTAAGAGTGCATAATTATACATGTGTTAGCAACCGTTATTGTTGTTAGTTATATATTATGATGCTTTATAGGGAGTAGATAAAATGTCATTTGATAAATTTTGGATGCATCATTCTACTATATATATTAACGGGGTTGAAAATTTTCTTGAGTATGCATTTAAACATTCAGTAAATAAAGATATGCAAAACAATTATTTGTGTGTTGATTGTAGCAATAAGTATAGTTGGATTGAGGATAAGGTATAGTATCATCTTATACTAGAGTTCTTTTACTAGTGGGTCATGTCTTTAACACAATCATATTGGAAATACATATTTATATTATATACTTTCATCATATTAATACTAACTAATAGTAGGTAGACATGGCAAGTGCTTATTAAAAAAAAAAAAAAAAAAAAGGCAGACATGGCAAGGGAAGGTAAAAGTAAAGGCAAAATCATCACACCAAAAGCTACTCAAGAGATTACTATTCTTTTTTACCAAAACTGAATGGAGCTTGGACGACTTTTAGTGAATACCCAAGATCTGAGCTCAAAACTCTATATGCTTGCTATAGAGCTCAACATTTTAAGCATAAGCAACCAGATCAGGAAGTGAAGAAAGAATTTGTAGAATTGGTGAAATGTTGTTATTCTGATTGGATGTTTCACATTAAAAATCCTATTTTTAAGAAGTATACAGAGAAAGAAGATTGTTATAAGAATAGTCCTTCTTTCATTCCTACACTCTTTTGGAAAAAGATGGTGGATAAATGGATGGATGGAGATTAGGGGGTGCGTATAAATGAAATACATGTCATGAACTCTCTCTATCTCTCTTGCACTTTTTTTAACCATTATTTTTTATTTTTTTTTATAAAAGCTAATATTCTAGTGTATGAATTATGTTTAATGTTTTGTTTTGTTTTGTTTTATCGTTTTTTTTTTTTTTTAATATAAAGGATGGTACTAGTAGAGATGAAGAGGACAACTCAATCAATCACACGAGGGAGGTTGAAAATAGCTTGGAGGGTAACTCAGCGGAAGACTAGTATAGATCTTGTCATAATTCAAGTTGTTTAAGTTTAAAACAATGTTTAATTTTGGAATTTCTTTTTATATTCTATATTTTAAAGTTTGAACTTATATGAATTTTTATCTTTCAATTGATCAATTTTTAGTAATTATTGTACGATTGTAACATGATAGTTAAAAGAAATTATATAAAATAATTAAAAATAAATAAATAATAAAATATTTCAAAAATTATATAAAATATTATCACCGATGACATAAAAATTTGGTCATAAATAATTTTATAGTGACGACAAAGTCTCTCGCAATTTATAGAATAGCGATGCCACTTAACCCCTTGCAAAAACATTTTAAGCGATCGCTTAATGTCATTAATATTATTCCTAACTAATTGTGAGGGGTTAAAAGCCCTTACAAATAAATTTTACCGATGGCATTATTTGTCTCTAAAAAGTATGTCGTCAATTTGAAATTTGCAAATAACTAATTGTGAGGGTATAAATGTCCTCGTAAATAGTTGTTAACGACGACTGTTTCTTCTCGCTAAAAATAAGTAGTCGACTTTTCTTGTTGTTTGATAATATATTTGTGAGGGCAGATTTGTTCGGTAACGATGATGGATTGCTCTCGTAAATTATTTATTTGTGAAGGTATGGTCGCAAAATCTCTTTTAGCAACAAGAGCAAATATGACGGCATTCGAAGGCCATATGCCCTCGCTAATAACCTTTTGCGATGATATTTGAATTTTTGCGAGGGTATTCTATCCTTGCTAGTTGACAGGCCACAAACGCGTTGACCCCTTGTGATAATTTAGATTAATTAAATTAGCCCAGTTATTAATTAATCAAATTAACATGCAAATTTACGTGGCAGCACAAACAAATCACCGAAACTAAGTTATGCAGCGGAAAATAAATAACACGGTGATTTGTTCACGAATGGGGAAAACCCTAAGGCAAAAACCCCACCGGGTGATTTAAGGTCACCACTCCCGAAACTCCACTATTATCACAACAAGCAGTTACAAGTAAGGAATCCCAGTACCTCACCAACCTACAGTTGAACTCTTACCCCAATACCCAATTGGACTTGTTCTGTAGTGACAATTTCTCCAGTTCAATGCACGGCTCCCAAGTACGTGACTAACCAATGTGATGCGCGGATCCCAGTACGCGTCTTACTCTTTTGCACGAATCCAAGTACGTGACTCACTCACCAACTTAAGGAAGAAGGAATGTTGGCTGCAAAGTTCTTCAAATCATCAGAGATGAACTAGGGCACGAACTTTGTCTCACAGATCACAAATTGCATGAAAGAGAAGAAGCAACTTGTATCTTGTGATTTCTGCTTGTTGCTTTTTTTGACGGCCCTTAAAATAATCCTTTTATATGTCTAGGGTTAGGAGAAAAGAAGTCCCAAAGACACACACACGGATTGGACCTGAAACAGACCTGGAAATCTGTTTTCTTTAATTCTCGACAGATAGAGGTGTCAAGAGGTGTCGAGACAGCTGTCGAGGCTCGGGCTTAACAGCTTCTTTAAATCTCGATAGATGTATCTGTCGAGGTATCTATCAAGCTTTAAAGTCCTGCACTTCCTGGCTTGTATCTTGGACAGACTTTGACGGCTTCAACACTTAATCTTGAACCACTGTTTCTTGAAGTGTTTAACACATCCTAGATCTACCCAATTACAAGTAAAGTGCGTTTTGTCTAAGGATAAGCCAATTACATAAAATAGCGACATATGTTCACAAGCTTGAACAACTACATATGTCCTAACACTAGTAGACTCTTTTCTTGTAGTGAAATGCCCCAAAAAGAGGGGCCACATGGCTAATAACCACCAATAACATCACAGCCGAAGGTACAAGTACACTTTAGCTAAATTAAAATTACACATGTCTGCTTGTAAATTTACATTATTGAAGCTGACAACGATGATGATGAGAGAAAAGGCAATAAAATAAATCATCTAGACCATACCCACACAAATATTACAAACGGATCCTAACACTCATATATACATGTGCAGCTGCAGTAGATAGACATTAACACCAAGGTAAAAGAAAGCCATTAGAGTAAAGGCACTAGATAAAACCTCTATAACTTCATGCAATTGCTAAGTGAAATTTATCATCCAAGTTAAGTGCATCGCCTTCAGTGTCGGTCTCTACTTCCTGATATAAAATTTGAAATTTGAAAAGCATTAGTAATAATTCTTAGCATGTGTAGCGAATAAAAAAAAAAAGCGCTAAAAAGAGTAGAAAATAATATCAAAAACAATTTAGACAAATAAATTGCCGAAGAGTAGTAACAATGAAAATTTTTTAGGCACTTTTGAAGCACGGAGAAATGATGTCCTCTCCTCTCCTCTCGCATTCATGATGGACCCTATCGTGAATTTAATGAGTGGACTTAATCATGAACGTGAGAGTCAAGAACACAATTCTCCGTGCTCCAAAGTACCTAAGAATTATTACTCAAAAACAAAAAAATATATATAAAATCATGTGAAAAAGAGCTATAGATGACTTACTTTGTTAACCTCACATTAAAAGTGATTACCCCTGCGTCTGAAATATCCTCCAAAATCTTGCCTTGTTCACCGCCATTGTTACGTATAGCCAATCCTTCATGTTGTCCAAAAATAAGAAATAAGCATGTCTCCATGACTGCTTTAGAATCAAAGAACTGCTTATGCCTCTGATAAATTGTTGAAAGATAGGTCTAGGTGGCTCAAAAACTGTAATTCTGACATACTTGGTGGGATTTCACCTGAAAACTGATTCCATGACATATCAAATGATTCTAACTGCTTCAATTGACCAATTGTTTGCGGAATTTCTCCAATTAAGTTGTGTTTGGATACGTTCAGTACAACTAACTCCAAAACGCTAGTGATTTCAGTGGGAAGTTTTCCTATCAAGTTGTTGCTTGAAAGGTTAATGATCTTTAGCAGTCCAAGATTTTTGCCAAACTTGTACTCCTTTCCTTTTAATGCAACCATAGCACTGTCAACATATTCTCCAATATACAAGTAATTATTATGTCCATATGAGCCCCAATAACCGCCCTTCAAAAGATTAGTTGAAGAGTCAGCTTTGTGAGCCATGGCAATGAAATTATTGAGGCACTGTGGTATAGTTCCAGAGATGTCATTTAAAGAGAGGTCCAAGATGTTGGAAATAAAACAAAATACTGATGGGCATTTCCTCCCTTACTCTGACAAACACTCACACACTACTTAGTGTATAGAATAGATTCGCACTCACAAATTAAATAAAGGGAGAGAGAGAGTGGAGAGGGAAGAGTTAAAACTCTTCAAAGTTTTGTATTTCTCTTCAACTTTTGCTTAGAACTTGATAGATGAATGAGTTTATAGAGTACACCATCCAACCTTTAGCTCCCACTACCTTTATTTTTCTAAATCTTACATTCATAAATCCCACACATAACTTCAATTAACCTCCAACTACATTAACTTATAAAACTCACACTTATTTATGAAAGATTAATTAAAAACAAGTTTAACTTCTAATATCCCCCCTTAAAGTTGTTTCTTGATTACTTCAAGTAAGGCTCGCAGCTTGTTGAATGTGTCATACTTGAGTGATTTAGTTAGTATATTTGCAACTTGATCATGTGACTTCACAAACTCAAGATGAACTTCCTTTCTTGCAATACATTCTTAAATAAATGAAATCTTGTGTCCATGTGCTTGCTTTGGTCATGAAAGACTGGATTCTTCGCAAGACTTAGTGCTAACTTATTGTCCACAAATATCTTTGTAGCTTCTTCTTGAAACATCTGCAACTTTTTCAATAAACTTCTAAGCCACATTGCATGACAAACACCGGAGGTAGCAGCAACGTACTCAGCTTCACAAGTGGAAAGTGTCACAATTGGCTTTTTTTGGACATCCATGTAAATGCAGTATCACCCATATAGAATACAGAACCAGTAGTGCTCTTTCTATCATCTGTGTCTCCGGGCCAATTATTATCACTGTAGCCAATAAGTTTAAAATCTTTAGAGGGTGAATACAATAGTCCATAATCCAGTGTACCTTTTAAATAGCGAAGAGTTCTCTTGGCAGTCTTCAAATAAGTCATCTTTAGTGCTTCCATGTAATGACTAACTAGTCCAACACCAAAAAGAATGTCTGGTCTTGTGCATGTTAGATACCTCAGACTTCTGACCAAACTCTTGAAGAATGTTGGATTAACCTTTTCTTCATCGTAATGCTTTGACAACTTCACTCCACATTCTACAAGGGTGCTAACTGGATTATAATTTAATATCTCAAACTTCTCAAGAATATCCTTCACATAACCTTCTTGGGTAATAAAAATCCTATTCTCCATTTGCTTCACTTCAATGCCCAAATAATAGGCCATAAGTCCAATATCTGTCATTCCAAACTCTTTAGTCATTGCTTTCTTGACGTCTTCAAACATATTTGGATTATTGCCTGTAAAAATCAAATCATCTACATACAGACAAACAATTAAGATATCTCCAACAAAGCGCACGTTCATGTGGACATTTAAAAAACCCATTAACCCGGAAGTATTTGTCAAATCCACTATTTCAAGCTCTTGGTGCCTGTTTCAGGCCATATAGAGCTTTCTTCAACTTCAAAACTTTATCTTCCTGCCCTTCTACAACATAGCTTATAGGCTGCTTAACATAAAGTTCTTCCTCAAAGTAGCCATTCAAAAATACGGATTTTACATCCATTTGGAAAATTCTCCATTTATTTTGAGCTACTAAAAAAATTAGCAATCGTATAGTTTCCAAACGAGCAGTTGGGGCAAATACCTCATCATAATCAATACCTTGCCGTTGACTATAACCTTTCACCACCAATCTTGCTTTGCATCTCTCTACCTTTCCTTTTGCATTCTTCTTCAACTTGTACACCTATTTTACACCAATTGTCTTCTTTCCAGTTGGGAGAGTTGCAATCTCCCATGTATCATTCTTCTTTATTGTCTTAATCTTTTCGTCTATAGCATTTCTCCATTTTTTGTCTCGTACCACTTCTTCAAATCCTGTAGGTTCACAATCAGCAAACAGACAAAAAAGTGTTACATCATCTGTAATCTCTGTTGAATCATAAAGATCCTGGAGACTTCTGATTTTTCTTGGTCTTTCACTTGAACTTCCTTCTAGTAAAGATGATGACGATGGACTTTCATGAATAGGAGATAATGTTGCTGGTGATGGAGGTGGAGTGATAGGCTCTTCGTGAACTTCATTCCTTTGATGTTCCTTTTCATATAGAGGAAAGAAATTATACTTCTCCTCTTCTTGGGTGCTCCAATCCCATGTGCCTTCTTCGTCGAATTCCACATCTCAACTAACAATGACTTTTCCAATTCTCGGATTATAGAGCTTATAGCCCTTAGAGCTTGGATCATAGCCAATGAACACATACTTCTTGCTTTTATCATCTAGCTTAGATCTCTCTTGATTTGGTACCTGTGCATATGCAATGCCCCTAAACACACGACGATGGGAAACTGTAGGCTTCTTCCTACTCCAAGCTTGTTGTGGGGTTTTTCCTTGTACACTTCTTGTGGGGCAGCGATTGGACAAATAGATTGCACGATCTATAGCTTCAGCCCAAAATTCTTTATGCATTTTCTTGCTCTTCAACATGCTTCTGGCCATATTAAGAATTGAACGATTCTTTCTTTCTGTTACACCATTATGTCGTGGTGACCTTGGAATTGTTAGAGGGCGGTGAATCCCATTTGCTTCACAAAATTCTTTGAATTCATTTGATGTGAATTCACCTCCTTTATCAGATCTTAAGGCCTTAATTTCATGGCTGCTTTGCTTTTCTACAAATGTCTTAAATTTCTTAAATGCACCAAATGCTTAAAAAATAAACCCATGTTTTTCTACTAAAATCATCAATAAAGAGAAGAAAGTAGTTACTTTTACCAAGTGATGATGACTTGATAGGTCCACACACATGAGTATGAACAAGTTGTAATGGCTTGGTTGCTCTTGTATTAGCTTTTTTTGGAAAGCTCTTCCTTGATTGCTTTCTCAAGGAGTTGTCCCAAACTCAAAATATTATTTTTCATGCTTGGCACATAATATACATCAAAAATAAATTGATGATCTCCATTCTTTAAACAAATAAGAATTTTACCTATCCCCTTCACTGAAACTTTGAATGAGTCACCAAAGGTAACATTCCCGACCACCGATTCATCAATCTCCATAAACATCCTTTTATTCCCACACATATGGTTGCTAGCACCAGAATCAAGATATCATGCACCATTTTCTTGTTTGTCTTCTCCTTTGTATGCCAACAACAAAGTCAGCTCCACTTCTTCATTTTTATCTTCTACATAGTTAGCTTTCGCCTCAATAGTGTTAGTGGCATTTTTACATTTAGAAGCATAATACCTATTACAACTTCTCCAATCTGTGCATTCAAATTGTTGTAGAAGTTTTAGTTCTTTTCTTAATTATCTCTTAGTTTCTTTGTTAGTTTATTCATCATGGATGAATCGATGGAAGAACTTTGGAAACATTTCAAACTTTCAGAAAGGAGTTACGATGGTGGAAGCTTTTGAAGTTGCAGGTTCCAAATAGCAAGCACAGTATATTATTTTATTCAAGTTGCAGACCAATAAAGATTTCAATAAAGAAGCGTTTAAAGCTACTTGTGGCAATCTTTGGCTATCTAATCAGGTTGTAAGTTGGACAAAATCTCTTTATCGCTATTTTCGGTTCAGATTAGCACTTGACGTCTGTAATTGATAAAAGCCCATGGTCCTTTGATAAGAAATTGATTTTGATGAAGCGTTTCTATGATGATTCCAGCCCAGCCAACGTCACATTCAGCTATTCTTCCTTTTGGATTTGTATTTTTAATATCCCTATAAAAAGTACGAACAAGGCTATCGGAACCTGCATTGGCAATAAAATGGGGGAGCTCATTATGGTGGATGCACCTAAAAGTGGGCTTGCCTGGGGTCCTTTCCTCTAAATCAGAGTAAATATTAATATTACAAGCTTCTTATGCGTGGTAAGATGATTTAGATTGATGATCTTGAGGCTAGTTGGGTTGTCTTTAAATATGAAAGGCTTCCTTTATTTTGTTATAGATGTGATGTTCTTAGTTATCAAGATAGGGAGTTTCCTCATTTGAAAACAGGCTGCTTTTCTTCAGATGATGATGGTTTTCAATTTGGGCCATGGCTTCACTCTTTGGCCTCAAAGGGAAATAGGAAAAAAGATTCAAGGAATTCTTATTCAGATATACGTGATGAAGATGAAGACGATATTCAGTCATTTACGGAGGATGATGATGATTTTTCTCAACATCGCCATCTTTAGGTGGAGGTGTCTATGGCAGCCATGGGGGTTAAACCGGGGAAATCGATGTCATTTGGTATGATGTCAGGAGGAGACAAATCAGCTCTAGCGCTGGAAAAAGAATTGGCTCCTATTTCCATGGGATTTTTGAAATTTCAAACAGATAAAGCAGCTAAGAATATAGAGGTTTCATCCAATTCAAACTATGATAAGGATAATTGTCCTATGCAATCAGATTTGGTTGCTCCTAGTTTGGATACAAACATGAAGTTGGTGGATAATTCGTATATTTATCATGAGTTTGAAAATTGTGATAAGGCTAAAAATCATGTTGCAGAGATATTTGAGTCTTCCTCAACCACTAAACCTTCACAACACAGTTTTTCAAGTTTTGAGACAGAAGCTAGGAATTTCAAAATTCCTTTTGAGAAACTGCTCGATAATTATGAGGATATAGAGATGGAATCCTTATCTGATGTAACTACCGACAATCCAGAATTGAAGATTGCATCCTTAGGTAGCTGGAAGCAGATTATAAGGAACAAGGCAAATTCGAATTCTAAGGATTCATCCACCTCTATGCCAATATGCAAAGCGGCTTTCTGGAGCATCTAATCCTGCCACAGACCTTGATATTAGTCATAAATAGAAAAAGCAATCGATTGAAAAAGATAGTTTTCAATCATTTGCTCCCACCATTAAGGTTGATACTCAACCCCAATTCAATCCATGAAAATTCTCAACCTTAACTGCCGTGGGCTTGGGATCTCAAAGGCGGTAGTTGAACTTTGTTGTCTATCAATAGAAGAAGCTCCCTAAGTTTTATTTCTTTGTGAAACTAAACTTGACAAGCAAGGTTTTGCTAAGTTGAAGGAAAAGCTAGGTATGACACTAGGTTAGGAAGTTGCATGCATTGGCTTGGGCGGTGGATTAGCACTTTTGTGGCACAAAAATTTTTGATAGGTGGATTTCAAACTCATTCTCTTGTGTGTTATGTTCTAATGCGGTTGAATCATGCACTCACCTCTTATGGGAATGCTTTTTTTGCTCAAGCGGTTTGGCTTCAAGCACCCTTTTGGAATTCCTTTAGGTTACCTTCACATATTCAGTTCGTGGAAGTTATAGACATGGCTATTTATAAACTTCAAACTCTTGACTTTGAAATCTTTTTGTTAGGACATATGTAGTTCAAGTGGTTGTTACCATATGTCACTATTTTATGTAATTGGCTTATCCTTAGACAAAACGCACTTTACTTGTAATTGGGTAGATCTAGGATGTGTTTAACACCTCAAGAAACAGTGTTTCAAGATTCAGTGTTGAAGCCATCAAAGTCTGTCCAAGAAACAAGCAAGGAAGTGCAAGTTACTAAAGCTCGACACCTACCTCGACACATGCATCTATCGAGCTTTAAGAAGCTGTTTTGCCCCGAGCCTCGACAGCTTCTCTACAGATCCTCGACACCTCTATCTGTCGAGAATTAAAGAAAACAGATTTTCAGTTCTGTTTCAAGTCCAGTCCGTGAATGTGTCTTTGGGACTTCTTTTCTACTAACCCTAGACATATATAAGGATTGTTTTAAGGGCCGTTAAGATGATGCAAGTTGCACATTCATTCAAAACTTCTTGTTCATGCAATTTGTGATCTGAAAGACAAAGTTCGTGCCCTAGTTCATCTCTGATGATTTGAAGAACTTTGCAGCCAACAACTCTCTCTCTAGTTGGTGTTTGAAGTCGCGTACTGGGATTCGCGCATCTGGTTAGTCACGTACTTGGGAGCCGTGCATTGAAAGGAGAAATTGTCACTACAAAACAAGTCCAATTGGGTATTGGGGTAAGAGTTCAACTGTAGGTTGGTAAGGTACTTGGGATTCCTTGCTTGTAACTGCTTGTTGTGATAATAGTGGAGTTTCGGGAGTAGTGACCTTAAATCACCCGGTGGGTTTTTGCCGTAAGATTTTCCCCATTCGTAAACAAATCACCGTGTCAATATGTTAGTATATCCTTTGTCTTTGTTCCTATAAGATGTAATCGTGTTGCCTTAACTTTTGCTAATGTTGCAAAAGAGAATGAGGGGGGAATGTCCTCTTTTCTCTTTCCAATTGTACAACATGATATTCAATAAATAAAATCTACTATCGTTTCATTTCAATTATAACAAAAAAAAAGTCTATTCTTTCTCTTTCTTTAGATGCAAAATAATCTTTGGTCTCCAACCCCAATGATGAGCTTGACATACATCAACAAAGGATAATTAAAGAGTTCTCAATACTTCGAAGACAATCACAACTCAAAAGTGTTTAAATCACTTTGAAAACGATGTTGAAAAATGACATTTGCTTATAGTTTTGACAATAACTTTGAACCACAAATAATTTTTAGTGAGGTTTGTTTCATTAGAAAGTAAACATCCTAGACTTTAATTTGAACACAAATTTTGCCTACTTTGGATTTAAAATAAGAGAGTTATAGCCATTTGAAATCAGGCCATCAATTTTGTCAGGAATTAGGGTTTTGGCAAGCATGCATACACATCTTTGAGGGCGCACACACACCCTCAGATCTAGAAAGCTAGATTTTCAAATTTAGGGCCCCAAAATTTTAATCTTTGGGTTAGGCCGCCTCCTAGACCTTTAGGAATGTTCAAAAGAATCTAAAAGGTTTGGAAAAACCCTAGTTTATTTATATAAATACTCACTTAATGTCTCCAATCCAAATCCTAGCTAGTGAAAATTTATTTTTGGCATCTATGTTTTCTAAAAACCTATTTCATCTAATCATAACACAAACACAACATCTAAGCACATTTTTTATTTAAATATTCAAAACCTATCTCTAGTAGTTTGCTAAGGCGGAAACTAGTTTTCTAGATCATTTTCAGAACATTTCAATTATTTTTCATGTTCTTGAATTGTGATAATCTTAGTTCTATTGGTTCTTTAATATTTTTTATTTTATCAATTTAATCTTTGTGTTGTTGGCAAAAAAGCAAGGTGAGTATTTTTTTTCCATGATTTCTCACTTTGCTAATTAAGAATCAGATAAATCTCTTTTTATATTTTATTTTTAAGTTTTTTCTTGTTTATTTTAAAAATTATGATGTTTTCTTGATGTATGGGAACATTAATAAAATGACATATCAATAAAAATTTCACAAATAAACTCAATATCCTCTAAAATCCAAGATACTTCTTAAACAATAAACTATATCAGAATTTATGAAATCAAGAAGTTTCCCAAAAAAATTGACTTGGTTTATATTATGTTAGATGAAATTGACAAATTTAATATATATATGAACTAAATCAAAATTATCCTATTGTTCTTCTTCTTTTTTTATTTGAACGATAGATACTCCATTGTTTTTTTTTAATAAGACAATGACCCCATTGTTAAAAGGACTAAAAAGTAGGGTTTAGTCAAATTTTAGATTCAACAATTCAACTCAATGTATAAGATAAATGATAAAAATTATAATAACAGTAAAATACTATTTTGATCTCTAAACGTTACCAAAAATTCATTTTTCATCCATAAACTTTAATAAATTCCTTTTTTTGTCCATAAACTATAGAAAAGTTTATTTTTAAGTTTGTTCATGTTTAGTCTAATAATCATGATGTTTTCTCGATGTATAGGAACATTAACAAATGATATATCAACAAAACTTTCACAAATAAAAAATCCAAGCTACTTCCAAAAAATAAACTCTATCAAAATTTATGAAGTCAACAAATTTTCCAAAAAAATTGACTTGGTTTATACAATAATAGATGAAATTGACATAAAAAAAATTGACTTGATAATATACATATATATATATATATATGAACTAAATCAAAATTATCCCATTGTTCTTCTTCTTCTTTTTTATTTTTTATTTGAACGATAGAAAATGACCCCATTATTTTTTTTTAATGCGAAAATGACAACATTGTTAAAAGGACTAAAAAGTGTGGTTAAGTTAAATTTTAGATTCAACAATTCAACTCAATGTATTAAATAAATGACAAACATTATAATAACAATAAACTATAATTTTGGTCTCTAAACTTTACCAAAAGTTCATTTTTCGTCCATGAACTTTAATAAATTCCTTTTTTGTACCTAAACTCTAGAAAATTTTATTTTTAAGTTTGTTCTTTTTTAGTTTGATAGTTATGATGTTTTCTTGATGTATAGGAACATTAACAAATGATATGTCCACAAAACTTTCACAAATAAGCTCAATATCCTCTAAAATCCAAGTTACTTCCAAACAATAAACTCCATTGGAATTTATGAAATCAACAAGTTTTCCAAAAAAATTGACTTGGTTTATACAATAATAGATGAAATTGACATAATAAAAAAAAAAATTTGACTCAATAATTTATATATATATATATATATATATATATGAACTAAATCAAAATTATCCCATTTTTCTTCTTTTTTTTTTTCTTTTTTTTTTGTTTGAACAATAGAAAATGACCCCATTGTTTTTTATTAATACGAAAATGACCCCATTGTTAAAAGGATTAAAAAGTGGGGTTTAGTTAAATTTTAGATTCAACAATTCAACTCAATGTATTAAATAAATGACAAACATTATAATAATTATAAAATATTCATTTGGTTCCTAAACTTTACCAAAAGTTCGTTTTTCGTCCATAAACTTTAATAAATTCCTTTATTGTTCCTAAATTATAGAAAATTTTGTTTTTTCATCCCTAAAATGCTGGAAATGTTTTGCTTTCGTCCTTAAACTTTAAAAAAATTCTTGTCTCATCCCTAAACTATTAAAAATTTTTTTTTTCATTCATATTTTTGTCTCTAAACTATTGAAAAAAAAAATTGTTTACAAAGTTTAAGAATGATTTTTTTTTTTTTTTTTTAAAGTTTAGGGATGAAAAATAAACTTTTAATAAAGTTTGGGGATCAAAATAGTATATATACACAAAAAATTATAATAGTTTTTTTTTATCTTCCCAAAAAATCATTCTTTAAACTCCTTCACATTAGAGAGAGAAGAAAAAAAAAAAAAACATATTCATTTGGAACTATACATGACACCCACTTCAAAATAGGCAATCACATTCACAACCTAAATCCCAAATACTTAAACGACGTCGCATGTTTTCCTTCAGAGGTTAAAGTTAAACCTTTAAACCCCAACTTGACGCACACACTTGTGTAGTTGTGTGCAAAGGGTTATAGCTTATTTGAATATAATTTGAGCTAAAAGAAAATATATGCATTTTTCACTAGCCTCTCATGTGACAGGTTAAAGAGCAACGATTTAATCAGAGATTCAACGTAAATGACAGTAGCCTATTGTTTGCTTTTACTGCATACGACTTGTAGCTTTTGTACTGTATAAGTTTAGTCAGTAAATAGCGTGCCAGTCACGTGTTTGAACTCAATTAGCTGGTTTCAATTTAATATAGGAAAAATTATTGTATATTTTCGGAGTACCATAAATGTGTACTCTTTCCTCTCACATGAATGATAGATCCTACTAATTAAATTTATAATGGGACTTACTATTTATGTGAGAGGAGAGAGTACGCATTTATATAGTCAGTTAGTTAGGTGAAAAAAATTGACCATTTTTTTTGTTAAGTGAAAAATTAAAATAATAGATAAGACTTATAAGTTTTAGTTCCAAACCATTCTTAAAACGATTTGATTATTTTCTAACAAAGTCTAGTTAATACAATATATTAAAATTTCTAAATTAAGTTATCTATATTTGTTATTTGAAAATGTTTTGAATTTTGTAATTTTTTTAAGGAAACATAATATATTTACATTCAATTATTATACAAGGCGAGATATTTTTTATATAAATAATGTAATGTATGGTTGTAATTTGTTTTTAGTACTCCTTACAGGCGATTCGTTATCTATACATCTTGATTGACCTAAAGAGAAAAATATAAATAAATCAATTACTTATATTAGAAAAAATTCAAGACTCTAAAAACAATAAAAAAATGTAATTTTATAAATAAAAAAAAAAACTTACCAACATTTCATTGAAACGAATAATTCTCAATGAATCATCTCCTCTTTTTACACAAATTTCTCCTTTCAAAGCATCACCGAACTGGATTGAATGGACCGAAATAGATTAAATGGGCTGAATTGGACTGAAATGGTCCCAATTGACCGAAGTAGACCGGAATGGACCAAATAGAATGAGGTAGACCGAAATGGACTAAATAGACAAAAATGAACCTAATGGACTGATTAGACTGAAATGGATCTAGTGGACCGAAATCGGCCGAATTAAACCGAAATGAACCAAATTGACTGAATTGGACTAAAGTATATTAAATGGACCGAAATGGACTGAGAGGACCGAATTAGACTGAAGTAGACCGAATGAATCTAAATGTAACAATTGGACCGAGTGAACCAGAGTTGACCACAATGGACCGAATAGCTATGTCAATGTGACTCAGTAGATGGTAGCAATGATAAATGCTACACTATCTTTTAGATTTTATATATATTTCTTTAAGGTTGAAAATATCACAAAATTAGACAACGATCCCGTATATGATTCCATGATAAATCCAAAATCTCCCTCTTATATATTCTCCCTTCCTTCTCATCAAGGTTCAAATTTATTATTTGGTAGAGAATTGCGCAGTTGGTGACCTAACACCGTCAAAGTTAAATTCTACGACAAATTGCTATGTTTAATCCCCAAAGTCATCATCTTTATGTGAGTATCAAGTAATGGGATTATGGGACGGATTATCTAGCAAAAGAAAACAAGGAAATTGGAGGAATAACGAGTGGAACAATCCTCTATGTAGTTGCGTCTACCAAACCTTTATCATATCTGCATTGTAGAAGACCCAAACCGATTTTTTTGAGTTAATTAGATTCAGTTTTTTTATTTTAAAAAAATTATATGCGGTTCATTTTTTTTTTATTACAAAATTATTGGGTCAAACTATGATGTTAATAGTCCTTGGAGAGGATAAAATTGAGTTAGACGGATCCGTTCAATATGGCCCGCCATAGGTGATGGTATTAAGGAAGGGGAAGGTCAAAGCAACCAGAAAAGACAATGGTCGAAATAGATCATGTCCTGGACGGAGAAGAAGGGAGATGGATGGACCCTCCATAGTGGACGGATTCCAACTAAACAAATATGATGGGGACGGATAGCAAAGACATATGGCATCTACATGACCTAAGTGGTCTCCAAGAAACCCCAAATGGAAATATTTTGCACCCTACGATTAACCCTAATCAACAGAATCTCTATATGGGAAGAATCCCGCAAAATACCAAGGTTTTGAAACCCGGACCGTTCATTGAACTGTAAAAGGGAGAGGTTCAAGGTTTTTGAGGTCGAACCGAGGTTGAACCGGGGTCGAACCGTGATGATGTTATAATTAATTTAATAATTAATTAAAGCCTAAATATAGATATTAAATTTATAAAACTAGCAAAATTGACTAATATATCTATATATGTGAGGGAAATTTAATGATTTTAAAGCATATATTTAATAATTAAATAAAAAAGTTAATAAAATAAAATAATAACCATGAAAACATTAAAATTTATAATTAATTTTTGAAGTAAAGTTGAATATCTTTGAAGGATTTTAATTGTAATTTTTTTATTCCTCGTAAGAGATGGATAATTTAATTAAGTAAAATAAAATTATGTTAAGTTGTTTTTATAAAAAAAAAAAAAAATTGCTAAGGGGTTGGACCTCACGGTTCTTGACCGGTTCGAGCAGTTCAACCCCAGTTTTAGAGGTTCACGGAATTAACTATAAAGTACGGTTCTTTAAGCTTAAAAAACCGGTTTTCATCCCGGTTCCTGGTTTTCACGGTCCGACCTCCTGGTTCGGTTCGGTTCTGAAAACAGTGCAAAATACGTGTATTTATGAGGTTCTTTCCCACAAGGAAACATCTTCTTCACTAAGAAACAAAGGTCGGTTCTACATTACTATAAAAACCCAAAGCCCTCAGAAATCAGGTACGCATAATTTACTCCAGATCTGGCACTCTAGAGTTGTGAAAGTTCACTAATTTAACCTTTGGAGAGTTTTTGTCCGGTACCATACCGATACTCTCTGAGAGGTCTTCTTCTTCTTTGTTGCGCAGGTTTTGTCTAGAGAATGTGAGAACTGTGCGGCTTACTGACTATTTTTGGCATCATCAGTCCTTTTTACATACTAGTAGACCCAAACTGATTGATGCCTTGGGCTTGATGATAAAAAATAAGGCCAAAATGGGCATTTGCCTCTTTTTCCAAAACTTTCTAACAAAATGCCCCAATGTCTGAAATTATTTAAAAAAATGCCCCTATTTTGAAACTCAATTTTTGGACAATCGAGTTATAGCAAATTGATACTTAAAAAAAAAAAAATTATGGAACTCGAGTTGCAAATTTTTTTTTTCTAAGTTCAATTTCGCTATAACTCGATTGTCCAAAAATCGAGTTTTACATTTGAAACTCAATTGTCTAAAAATTGAATTTCAAAATAGGGGCATCTCTAAGTAGTTTTAGACAGGAGACATTTTGATGGAAAGTTTGTGAGAAAAGGGTAAAACACCATTTCGGCCTAAAAAATAATTATTATGAGCAAATGATATAGATTGAAATTCTATTGTATATCAAGAGTCTTGTAACTCAATTATTTGACATCTCCTAGTGTTTCCAATAAAGACTTCCAAGATGAAAATCTCTCATTTCCATTGTAATTACCAAATTATATATATATATATATATACATATATATATATATATGTATATATATGTGTGTGTGTGTGTGTATGTGTGTCAATTTGTCAAAAGTCTTGTAACTTAATTGGTTGATACTTCCTGGTATGTGTATGACATATATTCACTCCTTTCTTGTTATAACTATTGAACTATTTAAAAAAAAAAAAAAAAAACTCAATTGACATCTTCTCATGCACGAAGTGCTCAGGGTTTAGGGTGGGCTTGACTTTTGAATCAATTTCATCTCTCAACTTCAAATCAAGCCAATTGTTCTTGAATATTTTGAAATCAAGTTAATTCTATTCATGGAAATTGAATTGGTTAGTACAATTATAGATGAAATTGACATAATTAATAGTAAAGGAAAAAAATTAATCTAGATTAAATATATGTGAACTAAATTAAAATTACCCCATTGTTCTTTTATATATATTTTGTACTTGAACGATAGAAAATACTCCACTGCTAAAGGACTAAAAGTCTAAAAGTGAGGTTTAGTCAAATTTTAGATTTAACTATTCAATTCAATTCAATTTATTAAATAACTGACAAACGTTATAATAATAAAACTAAAACTATATATATACATATTCACACAAATACACAATTATAATTAATTTTTTTAAACCCCCAAAAGGAAAAAAACAATTTTAATTCTTTAAATTCCCGCACATTAACGAGGGGGAAAACAACATATTCATTTGGATTTGATTCTTGAGTAATTCTACTGTACCCCCCCCAAAAAAAGGGGGGTACGGTACCCACCTAATAGGTAACCTGCTACACCAGGTTACTTTTTTCTCACATTTGTTGGTTCCGTCCTCACATTGTGCAGTTCTAATATCACATGTGACAGTTCTTTTCTCACATTTGGTGGTTCCCTTACTTTTTTCTCACATTTGACGGTTCCATCCTCACATTGTGCAGTTCCAACATCACATGTGACAGTTCTTTTCTCACATTTGGTGATTTCCTTATTTTTTTCTCACATTTGACGGTTCCATCCTCACATTGTGCAGTTCCAATATCACATGTGACAGTTCTTTTCTCACATTTGGTGGTTCCCTTATTTTTTTTCTCACACTTGACGGTTCTATCCTCACATTGTGCAGTTCCAACATTACATGTGACAGTTCTTTTCTCACATTTGGTGGTTCCCTTATTTTTTTCTCACACTTGACGGTTCTATCCTCACATTGTGCAGTTCCAACATCACATGTGACAGTTCTTTTCTCACATTTGGTGGTTCCCTTACTTTCTTTTCTTACATTTGACGGTTCTATCCTCACATTGTGCAGTTCCAATATCACATGTGACAGTTCTTTTCTCACATTTGATGGTTCACTTATTTTTTTCTCACACTTAACGGTTCTATCCTCACATTGTGCAGTTCCAATATCATATGTGACAGTTCTTTTCTCACATTTGGTAGTTCCCTTACTTTCTTTTCTCACATTTGATGGTTTCATCCTCACATTGTGCGGTTCTAACATCACATGTGTCAGTTCTTTTGTCACATTTGGTGGTTCCCTTATTTTTTTCTCACATTTGACGGTTTCATCCTCACATTGTGCAGTTCTAGCATCACATGTGTTAGTTTTTTTGTCACATTTAGTGGTTCCTTTACTTTTTTTCTCACATTTGACGGTTTCATTCTCACATTGTGCAGTTCCAATATCACATTTGACAGTTCTTTTGTTACATTTGGTAGTTCTATTATTTTTTTCTCACATTTGACGGTTTCATCCTCACATTGTGTAGTTTCAATATCACATGTAACAGTTCTTTTATCACATTGGATGGTTTCGTTATTTTCTTCTCACATTTGAGTGGGGGTGTCAAATGGGTGGGTTTGGGTGGGTTTGGGGTGGGCAAAATTGGGTTGGGTATATAAAATCCATTTATCCATTATAACTCATTTAACTAATTGCTTCTAACTCTAACTCAACCCAACCCAATTATTATGGGTAAACTTCAACCCACCCAATTACCCATTTATCAAAATTACCAAAATGCCCCTAAAGTGCAAATGACCAAAGTATTCTAAAATCTTTAAAAATGACCAAAATACCTCAAAACCTCAAAACTACCAAAATAACCAAGAAACTTACAAAATGACCAAAATACCCCAAAAACCCAAAAAATGACCAAAATACCCCTGAAACCTAAAAAAATGTCCAAAATACCCCTCGAAACCTAAAAATGACCATCATACCCCCAAAACAATAACATGACCAAAATACCCCCCTAAAACATAAAATTACCAAAATACCACCAAAACCCAAAAAAATGACCAAAATAGCCCTAAAACCCAAAAATGACCAAAATACCCCCGAAATATAAAAAATGACCAAAATACTCTCAAAACCTAAAAAATGACCAAAATACCCTCAAAACCTAAAAATTACCAAAATACCCCCAAAACCTATAAAAATAACCAAAATACTCCCAAATTCTATAAAATGACCAAATTACCTCCAAACCCAAAAAATGACCAAAATACTCCTGAAATCTAAAAATTACCAAAATACCCCTAAAACATAAAAAATAACCAAAATACCCCCGAAACCTAAAATTACCAAAATACCCCCAAAACCCAAAAAAATGACCAAAATACCCCCGAAACATAAAAAAATGATCAAAATTTCCCTAAAACCTAAAAAACGAAACCCAAAATACCCCCAAAACCTAAAGATGACCAAAATACCCCCGAAATATAAAAATGACCAAAATACTCCCGAAACCTAAAAGTTACCAAAATACCCTTGAAACCCAAAAAAAGGCCAAAATGCCCCAAAACCTAAAAATGGCCAAAATATCCCCTAAACCCAAAAAATGTCCAAAATACCTCCAAAACCTAAAAAATGGCCAAAATAACCTCAAAGCCTAAAAATTGACCAAAATACCCTCAAAACATAAAAAAATGACCAAAATACCCTTGAAACCTAAAATTACCAAAAATGCCCTTAAAACCCAAAAAAAATTGACCAAAATACCAACGAAACCCAAAAATGACCATAATTTCCCTAAAACCTAAAAGTGTCCAAAATACCTCCGAAACCTAAAAAATGGCCAAAATAACCTCAAAACCTAAAAATTGACCAAAATACCCCCAAAACCTAAAAATAACCAAATTACCCTCTAAACCTAAAAATTGACCAAAATATCTCCGAAACCTAAAAATTACCAAAATACCATCAAAACATAAAAAATGACCAAAATACCCTTGAAACCTAAAATTACCAAAAATACCCTCAAAACCCAAAAAAAATTGACGAAAATACCAACGAAACCCAAAAATGACAAAAATTTCTCTAAAACCTAAAAAATGACCAAAATACCCTTGAAACCTAAAAGTTACCAAAAATACCCTTGAAACTCAAAAAAAAGGCCAAAATACCCCCAAAACCTAAAAGTGACCAAAATATCCCCTAAACCCCAAAAATGTCCAAAATACCTCTGAAACCTAAAAAATGGCCAAAAGAACCTCGAAGCCTAAAAATTGACCAAAATACCCCCTAAACCTAAAAATGACCAAATTACCCCCTAAACTTAAGAAATGATCAATACACCTTCGAAACCTAAAAATTAACTAAAATACCCCCCTGAAACCTAAATATGACGAAAATAACCCCTAAACCTTAAAATGACCAAAATATCCTCAAAACCTAAAGAATGACCAAAATACCCAAAAAACTATAAAATGACAAAAAAGCCCCTTAAACCTGTAAGTCGATAAAAAAACAACCTAAACCCAAAAAATTACCAAAATCCCCCCTAAAACTAAAAAATGACTAAAATACTCCCAAAACATAAAAAATGACTAAAATACTCCCTAAACATAAAAAATGACCAAAATACCTCATAAACCTAAAAAATGACTAAGATACCCCAAACCCTTATTTTGGTAATTTTAGAGGCTTCGGGTGTATTTTGCTCATCTTATAGGATTAGTGGTATGTTGGTCATTTTTGATATTTTGCGGGGTATTTTGCTTGTTTTATAGTTTTAGAGGTATTTTGGTCGTTTTAGAGGTTTTAGGGTAGTTTTGGTAATTTTAGAGGTTTTGGGTTTATTTGGGCCATTTCAAAGGTTTAGTGGTATTTTTATCACTTTATAGGTTTGATGGTATTTTGGTCATTTTTTAGGTTTCAGGAGTATGTTGGTCATTTTTTAGGTTTAGAGGGTATTTTAGTCATTTTTAGGTTTCGGGGTTATTTTCGTCAATTCTCAAGCTTCGGTGTTATTTTGGTCATTTTTTAGGTTTAAAGGTATTTTAGCCAATTTTTTACGTTTCAGGGGTATTTTGGTCATTTTTTTTGTTTCAGGATTATTTTAGTTATTTTTTAGGCTTTGAAGTTATTTTGGCCATTTTTTAGGTTTCTAAGGTATTTTGGTAATTTTTAGGTTTTAGGGGTATAACTTTATGTGCTCTTTAATTGTTCTTATGCAACATTTGCAATTTAATCACAGTTGTGTGTTTATTGTGGTGTCTAAGGTTGGAAATAGGGTAACTATACAATTAGCAAGTTATACAAAAAATCCAATACAAAGATTGTTGACAATCTAAAAATTTTCAGTAAACACTTGAATTGAAACTACATATCCAGTATGAGATAGTCATCAATCAAGGATACTACACCATGCTTTATATTTTTTAGACATTTTTATTAGATCCACGTGTGTAGAAGTTTCAAAGGACTGTGTCGAACACGAGTATAACCACCATAACTAAAGTGTCTATACAGTTTTGTTTCATAAAATTATTATTATATTGAGAATCATCTAATACAAAATAAACATCCCAACAAAATTTTCATAATAACAAAAATTACCAATAGAGAAGATAAAAACAATTAAGCATAATTGACTGAGTTTACCAAAAACGAACAACTCAGTCCTTTTTTAAAAAATTATCATAATAATTGTCGTTGAGAGTTTAGCATATTGTCCACAATGATAAGTGTGAGCCTCATTTGAGTCAGCAGGGTCTCCACTAGCTAAATTTGAGAGAGCCCTAATAAAAATGAAATGTTTTCACTATTGAAGACTTATTGATGTCACAATGCACTTATCTTTCTGTCTCAAGGTTTCGCAAAATTTATACAAACTCGTCATTTCAAAGCCATTTGGTATTTGTTCCTATAAAATATTGGAACGTGTTATTTGAACATAATTGACTATTAAATGGTCAATTTGCATCTCTATACTTTGTTTAAATCAATATAGTGGTAAGTTGATTAATTTTTTGCCGAGCATGCATGCCCCTAAACACAAGTGGGGCTAGGCTCCCTTGGTTTAATTTTTTTTTGAAGAATGTTAACAAGTATCATTGTGCTTGTTAAGTGAAAAAAAAAAGGCAAAATTTTATTAGAAAAAGAAAAAAAAAATCTTTAATATTACCTACAAAACTAAAAAAATAATATAAATTACCAAAAAACAACACATACTTTGTCAAAATAAAGTAAAAAGTTTTGTAGTTAAACACAACCTTTTGTTTTTTATAGCATTTGTGCACCGTTTATTATAGCATTTGTTTTTTTCATTTTTCTTTTCTTCCTTCTCTCCATTCTCGCCAGAAAATCTCTCTCTCTAACCTCCGGGTCTCTCTCAAATCTCTGAAACTCTCATGGCTAACACAGACCCACACAGTACTAGACCTTTGTTCTCAGTGGATCCATCATCTTCTCAGCCTTCATACTGCCAATCCGTGTTTTACAAGTCGTCTAGGACCCTCCAGCTAATAGATCGAAGAGTGGGTTTGTCACCGGCGACACCTCCCACTGCAAGTTTGATGCCATCAACGCCGTTTATCGGAGTTTCGTCCCTCTCTCTCAGATCGGAACCCACATGGTGATGTTGGTGGTGCTTTGATCTGGAGCTTGCATTCAACAGACTCTCTCATCCTCTTTGTGGCGGCGTCGTGGATTACGGCTGGCCTTTGGATTTCGGATTTGGGTAGTCTTTCGTCGGAGACGATGAAGCGGATCTTGTGAAATGGTGTGTTCTTTCTGATTTCTCATATGAAGTTGATGATAGTTGGGGTTGTGTTGATTGTCTATGTTATTTGGCTAAGATTTTTGCTGGTTTTTTGGGGTTTCTGTTGGGAATTTTTAGAAGATTTCATTGAGAATTTACATAGAGATTTATGTGTGTTGTTTGGCTTAGATTTCTATTAGTTTGAAAGGGATTTTTTTTGTGATTTTTGTTGGTGTGTTGTTAGATGTTAGAGACAAAGAAGAAATTTTCTGGCGTGTAGGGAGAGAAGAAGAAAAGAAAAGAAAAAAAGTTTAATAAACGTTGCACAAACGGTGTTAGTGACTAAGGACGAAATTGGTCATTTTTTAAAATCTTTGGATGTTTGGTAATACCCCCAAACCTCAATGTAGGTTATTGTAATTTACACTTTTTTAAGTAGGTTAATTTAAAAAAAAAAAAAAAAGGACTTGGCCCCCCTTTTGTTCCAGCCGGCCAGCCCACAGGTAAAAAAAAAAAAAAAAAAGTTTAGTCCAAAATGTAAACCCGGCAGTCTGACTCCGGTCTCCAAAGTCCAAACGGAAAAACATAAGGAAAAAGAAAAGAAAACCTAAGGCTAAGGCTAAGGCAAGATAGAGAGAGTGAGAGGCTTTTCAAAAGAAAAAGAAAAAGAAGGACAGAGTGAGAGGCGAGAGACTCAGATTGAGAGAGACATCGCCGCTGCGCACGCCGTGAGTGAAGCTGCCAAAACGCGAGGTGAGAGCAGTGAGACTCATCTCGCAAACCCACGAGACACCCACACGATCACACCCACCACGCGACACCCATCTTGCCCGGAGCCGCTGCTGGCTTTGATCTGCTCCAGCCTTCACACGCAAGTATTTTATCTATCCTTCAAAATCTTAGAATTTGTGCTTGTGGTTTTTGTGTTTTTACTGATGACAAATCTGTGCTTGTGTTGTTATTTTATTTTATTTTTTCTTTTTAGCTCTGTGACTATCTTCGAGTTTGTGTTTGTCTTTGTGAATTGTGACTCTGTGTGACTATATTATATAGATAAGAGAGAGAGTAGAGTATCTAGAGATAAGAGAAAATATCAGTGTTTGACTGTTTGTTGTGTGGTAGTTGGCAATAAAATAGGGACAAGTTACAGACTCACAGCAAAAGGAAAACTGATTCAGACATTTTTGGGAAATTGCAATCGAGAAAAAATAGGGTAGTCTGAATCTTATTTGATTTAAGGTTGTTTATTTTGTGCGTTTCTTCTATTTTTAGTATTAGGAATTATAAGGATAAGGACCTACATTTCAGGAATTGGGCATTGATGCTTATGTCTTAAGTCTGACTTTTTTGATGGGTGGTATTTTTGCCTTCATATTTTGAGTTGGGTAAAAAGGGGATGCTCATGTTAATAGCAAATCTTGTAATTTGGTTACAGTTACAAGAATTAAGTTTCCAATTTGGATAGCTCCAAAAAAAAAAAAAAGGTTTCCAATTTGGGTTTTCACATCTGAGAGTGAACAATATTTTTATCAAAGGGCTCTATCTAGCTTGTGCCAATTCAATGGTCTGTCATAGCATCAGTGTGATATGAGGTGTCAAAATCAGTGTTTATTTTTTATTTATTTTTTTCTGTTCTTTACCGTTACTGTTAATGGAAACCTTTTTGTTTGGCAGTCATGTATACAATATGAATCATGTAGCCTACTGAAAGTAAATGTAAATAAGGTCTGGCAGAGTATATGCATACCATGAGTATTCTCTGGGTGTAGGAAAATCTACTGGTTTATTTTATTGGATAATTCTATTTGTACCTGTTTGTTTTTACTTTCCTAGTGAGGCTTCTGCTTATTTTTTTGGTCATTTCTCACATTCTCTTTTGTATGTTGATCTTTTGTAACCATAACATAAATCAGCTTCATATAGAATAGTCTCAGCATATTGTCTTGCTGAGGTTTGATTGCTGATCAAAATTGATCGTTCACCTTTTCATATGCTCTTCTGTCGCATTTGTTCTATTGCAAAATAATGGGGTCTTGTGCTATATGCTTTTTATCTTATGTCACTATTAGAGCTATGTTATGGACAATTCACACATTGAGCACTAGAAGCTAAGCTTAGAGTTTATAGATCTTGGCAACAACACGTGCTTAAGGAGATGCAAGCGATTTTCTGTGTTGACAACACTCGTTTAAATCAACTTACGGGCAGTGTAGGTTGTGATCGAGTTGAAGATTTGCACAATCTAAACGTATCAAGATGTCCCAATGGCCAAACCGGTCTTGGTCTTAATCAACTTGTGGGTGATCAATCATAAAATGTCTCAAAGGTCAAACTAGTTAACACCCAAGTGGTTTGTTGAACTCAAACACCCAAAAACTAGATTAGGAAGAAATTCCTTTGATTAGTTTTCATTTTGGAAGACAAATATTCTTATGGTACTGGTTATTCAAGGAGAAGGAAGGCAATAGACTAGGAAAAATAATATCAGGCATCAAGACAAACTTTGAAAATTGTATTTTTGTTATTGTTTTGGGTAAATAGATAAAGGTGGAATAGATTGTTAGATTAGTTTTTAAATAAATCTTATCTACTTGTAGTAGATAAAGATTAGATTTCTTTTGATTTTAAATGTTAGATTTATCTTCTAAATCCATCTATTTATACAGCTTGATATTGAATAATTAAGGAGGCTTAAAAACGTTATTGTTGAGTGAAATTTGAATGTGGAGGTTTGGACTTCCTTGAAGTAGTCCATTTTATCACATTTGGATTTTGGAGGTGCCTTGGTTCTCTCATTAACTAAAAACAAATTGGGTCCATAACAACTTGGGCTACTTGGATGACTCAATTAATTAGTTTCTTTGTGAGTTAATTTTTGTGTTTCAAGTTTCTTTAGTGATACTGTACTGCGTTTGAAGTTCTAATTTTCCTCAAAATATGCACAGTGTGCCTCTTCATTAAATTTGTAGAGCAGAATTATTTGTTCCTCTTGCATATTTAAGAAGCAACTATCATATTTGGACTTAAATAATTGAGTCAAAGGCTCTTTTGAGCCTGAATCCAGCACTTCTGCTGCATATCTAGTAGCAACAAATGGGTATATGTCAGTAAAAGAGTACTCTTAATTTGTAAACCTTGATAGGAGGAATTGGTAATATATATTTTTAGATGTTTGCAAATAGATTGACTGAAAAGGTACTCTGTTTTGGTTTTATTGCTTTTGTGCTTTCACTTTCTGGTACACTGCAATATTTATTGTACTGGCAAATGGGAAATTGCAATCTTGCATTCATAGGTACTATCATTAGTTAGGTTCTATATTGCTTGAGTGTAGGGTTGTTGAGATGAAAATATAGGATTTTGCATTTCAGTAAATTGATGCTGCTGAAAGCTGTCTGTGGAATCTAATGATAAAATCAGTCAAAAGAGGAGATCCATCTGGTATGATGGAAATTTAAAAAATGTGCCTGTAAATCTACCTTGATCATGTGATTTTAAGCTTTGTTTCAAGTATTTTGTGCTTTCATTAGAATCATTACTAAACAGTGCAAATTTTTTTCCTACTTGTAATTTTCATAAATCATCTCACAGGTTTGGATTGCGAAATTTCTATGTAGCAAGTATCTATTTTTTGATGATATGAGAATGATTTTAAATTCTTTGTATTGAAATTTGTTAGATTTTTATATTATGACTAGCAATATTATTTAGTTTTCCTTTTACAGACTACCCTATTTAAAGGGTTATGTTAACGGGCACCGCACCGTTAAGCACAAAATTGACTAATTTTTCTGACACAATTTTTTTCTTCTTATCAATTTAGGTCCATTTTTCAGTTTTGTAGTATTGTTTGAGATTTTTTTTTTTTACTTTTTCAGACAAACTTTTTTTGTCTTTTATGCACTTAACCTGTACCAAGCGGTGCTGGTTAACATTCTCCTTATTAAAATAATAGTGGAAACTCAAAACATTACAAAGATGTTTATTTAGCAGAATAAGAATAATATATTCAATTTGTTTAGTTCTTTTTTTTATTAATTAAAAATTGTACATATGCTTTGTTTAGGAATAATATATTCGTCCACATGGATCATGATACGGAGAACAAATGGAAGACTGATTTTATTGATGTGGAAAAACATTGGAGCACTGTTCTCGAAAAAGGAATAGATCAATTGACTGATGCCCAAGTAACTAGTTTGAAATTCAGTTCCCTAGATGATGGTGGAGAGTTTTATAACACATATGCAAAGTTGGTTGGGTTTAGTATTCGCAAAGATGAGATAAAACGTAATAAAGAGAACATTGTGACCTCTAGAAGATGGGTTTGTGCAAAGGAAGGATTGCGAGTTAGGAAAAATGAGGCCAATTTAAATTGCATGCGTGAGAGACCAATAACAAGAAGTGGTTGCAAGGCCGCTTTTCGTATTAGGTTTGAACGAAAATCAGGTGAATGGGTGGTAGGAGAATTTAAAAGGGAGCATAATCATGACTTAGTTCCACAATTAGAGACTCAATTTCTCCGTTCACATAGGACTATTAAAGATTCCGATAAGGCTCAGATTGTAGCATTGCATAATGTTGGGGTCAAAGCAAATCAAATCATGGATCATATGATCCAACAAGCTGGAGGATACGAGAATATAGGGTTCACTCCAAAAGACCTCTACAATCATCTAGCGGAAATTCGCAATAACAGTACGCGAGATGGTGATGCTGAATGTGCTTTGGCATATTTACAAGCAAAAGCAGACATGGACTCCGCATTCTTTTTTCAATACACTGTTGATGAAGAAAGCCGTTTGGCTAATTTGTTTTGGACAGATTCTCAAAGTCGCTTAGATTATTTATGTTTTGGAGATGTAGTTGCATTTGATACAACATATAAGACGAATGTATACAAAAAACCCCTTGTTATATTGGTAGGAGTCAACCACCACCGACAGACTGTAGTATTTGGTTTTGGACTATTGGTTGATGAGACTGTTGAAACATATACTTAGGTGTTGCAAAACATGCTTGTAGCAATGAACAATAAGACTCCTATTTCAGTCGTGACAGATGGGGACAAAGCAATGAGTAAAGCTATTAAAACGGTTTTTCCAAAACGCGAACTTGGGTGTTGCAAAACGCGAAGAGCATGATAACTTGGGGGGAATCAGCATAGAGGAGCTCCATCGGCTTGTCTATGCTCAAGTTCTATCTTCACATTCATTGACTTGGCAAGTGCGTACAAGGGACTTGGATAGACTGACAATACTGTCCTAGTTGAAGTATGACTTATAATGGCAACTAGATTATTATCTTTTAATATTATTCATTTTGAGAATCACCTTTACGATACTGTCCAAAGGAATTGTTAACCAATTATGTTTTCTTGATGACTGAGCAAACTTTATATTCAACTGAATTGACCATTAGAAGCTTTTATTCCTCATTGGACCCAATGGCGCTATTATTCAAATTATTTGATAAAATTAATAGTTTTCAAAATTAATTGTGGCAAATTAACATGGTCATAATTTTTTTGGAAAGTCGATCTCTGATGAAAGTTTCAAGGTGAATATCTTATGATTCCGTTAAGTCAGGCAAACTGGGGATTTCTGTTATATTTTTGTTTACATGCTTTGATACTTAAAGCATCCTGCGAAACCATGAAGTCTTTGATTCTATTAAAATTACTTGATGAAACTCATGTTGTCATGCTCACATTTGTTTCCATTTTTTTCTTCCCCTATGACTATGAGTAACATTTTGCCCTAAGCCATATTTGGCTTGTGTTCATCCCTACATGGCATAGCATGAGACTGATTAATATGTTGATTTTCCAATGGAATATTGGCAGTCTCATATCCACACTTCATTTGTGTTACTACTAACTATGATAAACATAAAATAAATAATGTCAATTACATACGGTAAAAATTCAAATAAACACTATATTTAATAGAATAATAAGTATTCAAATATTATAAAAAATCAGTTGTTACCTTAGGACTATCAAAACCTCCAATTGAATGTAATTTCAGCATCCTTTGCTTAACTTCCTCTTTTCCCCAAAAACAAATACGTGGTCGGAGTCGTTTGGAAACATGTTCAACGTCAATTTCAACGTTAACGTGTTCCAAATAAAACAACTGCAAGTGTATAAAATGTTTATAAATTTATAATCAAGATTCATAAAAATTTAAGAAACAAAATTGTATTATTGATGTAACTATTTACTACATATTACCATTAATAACAACACGCAACCATCAACTGCTACAAGATTCTTGTCTTTATGTTTGCGTACACCTTGAATGAGAAAATCTAGCACGAACTTCGCCCAATTTAAGTTTCTAATCTCTTCAACATTACGGCAAATTAAAATAAAAGACCGTTTCATATAAGATTTTGTAGTGGGACATAATAAAGTACCCACTATAAACAGCAAAAAATAACTCACAAATTTATTTCCGGATGTTTCCATCTTATTCAACTCATCCTCTAAGAGCTTAATTGGTATATCCCCTTCCACATTTAGTCCATATTCTTCGCACATATGATTTATCTCTTCTGCGCTCCCAACAATAGATATATCAATCCCATTTGATTTTATTCCTAAAATATATTCTACATCTTCAGTGGAAATCGGTAACCTCTTACCACAAATATCCAATGCACATGAATCTTGGTCAAAATGATCAATTAACCATTTGCATAAATCTCTATCCAAGTTTATTTCCTTTAAATCCAACAAACTACCAAACCCTAACCCTTGTATGACAAATTTTTGACTTGAATTCAATTTGTTAACCATTGAACGAACGCGACCAAGGGTACACCGAGTATCTAATAAAACCTGCATTATAAAATGAATAAAAAGGGTTTTATAACGAAATTTAATACATAGTGATGCATTCTAAAAGTTTCATAGGTAAATACTTACTTTACGTGGTTTGCAAGGAATATTATGTGTTAAATTTGCATAATTTTCAGAATTCTTACGGCCTTCCCTCCTATACTCTAATTTAGAGTCGTCGTCAAGATTATTCCACTTTTTTGTAATCTCTTCCTTAACCTGTAATTTTAGATTTTCATACTCAAGTATGATGCCCATGAATATGAGAACTAAACAATAATAATAACCTAAAAATATATAAGTATTATTCAACTTACAGCTTTGCTTATCTTGACAATGCCTTCAGCTTTCATCATTTCTACTTGCTTTTTACTAAAAATCCAAATTAAACAAAACTCACTTTCTTGAATATAACAATAGGAAAAGCAAAACAAGTGAATATATACTGAATTGCGTGAATCTTACTAATAAATTATAAATGCTCCAAGTGGTCTTTTCGGGTGCCTAACTTGGAGAGCATCTTGCTCTTCAATGACATCTTGCTCTTCAATGTTCTTCACTCTTCCCATGCTCCTATTGTAATATAGCATGAAAAAAAAAAAAAAAAAAAACAGGTAAGCAATAACATACATTAAAAAGTAAATACATTTCACGATTGAAAGAACCTACAAACTTTTTTTCACTCTAAACGGTTGATAATTCTTAAATACATTTCACTGTTGACTTTGATATTTCATATATTTCAATCAATGACTTATTTACCATATAATTTATATATCTTCAATCAACAGAAGCCCAAATAAATGAATAGGGTCCCTAATAATGTGAGAATGAAAAAAGTAGGCCAAATTATCAATAATCAAAGAGGTTGAACAAGATACAATACAAGCAGCGTTGAAAATAATGTAAAATGCCAATGATCCAATTGGTCTGAAGCTTGAACGTAAATTAAGAGCTCTTAATTTTAGTAATGTAAGAGCTCTTAATTTTAGTAATGCTAAATGCACGTCGGTCAATAAATAAAGTAAATAAATAAAGTAATAATTTTTCACCCTTCTTTTGAGAAATATTATTGGTCCAGGTGGTGTCAATAATTTACGTACATAAAATGATATTCCTCCGTGACAAGCAGTGAAAAAATTTGAAAATTTTTTTGAACGCCAAAACCATATAGTCCCAGACTCCCAGTACAAACATTAATGCACTGAGTGTCCCAGTACAAGCATTACACTATTTCCTCAATAAAATGCTCAGTCATGGTAGTAATAATTGTCACAATTTGTCTGCTCCAATTAAAGTGAGATATCTACCTACCAACAAGTACAGTGGACAGGGTTGCCTAAATAAAGAAAACCAATTTGTAATGTAAGAACGTATTAGTGCCTAAACAGATGAGATAATTAAAGTTCCTTGCTTCCCAATTCCACTGTGAAATTAGAAAGAAAATTTTACTGCCCCGCACGAACTGTCTCCAGGGCTTATCAATATCAGCTCAAAAACAACACTCCGGTTCTGAGATAAGTTTGGCTACTGCTACAGGTATATAGCCACTCAATCTGTTCTGAGATACAACCCTGCAGGATTCAACCAAAACAAAGCAACATAAACAATAAATTAAACCCCTGCTACAATGATAGAAATTAGATATGATTCTTCTCATGTGACCCTACCAAGTTCAACTTGTCCATAGAAAGAAGCCTTAGGGTACTGACTAGTGTGTAAGCATGAATATCTATGTCAGCCAAAAATATAAGATAACTTGGAACTTCATATTTATCACAAAATGGAAAGATACAACACTACAAAATCTTACAAACACAAAGATATACGTAATGTCACACTATTATAGAGAAGGGTTTTGGAAGAAGTTATGGAGGTTGAAAAATCCTGTAAGAATCCCTACCTTTATGTGGAAATTTTTGAAAAATGCACTTCCAATCAAATTGGGTCTAGAGAAAAGATATATTGCATCAAATACTAGATATGTAATGTGTCATTCCGCAGAAGAGGATTAAGGGCACCATCAATAAAAGTGCCGGAATGGACAGGATAGTTCCAGCTCTTCCACGCATTGATCTCCTCCTGGTGAACCCTAAGATGGGCCCCAAGAGCCTGGTGATTGTTGAACACCATTTTGCAATAGAAGCACGAAAGGAGACCCACATGATTCTCAGCATTTTCTTTATCAGAGGGCAAGTAGGGATTCATTGCTTAAGTTGAAAATTGGGAACAGGGCTACTTTCAAGATGAAGAGATGAAAACTAGCGAGTGCAAGAACAATTTTTATATGAACAATCTTGCCCCATTTCTTACCCCTTTATAGCCGTTTCACAGAAAGACATAGGTCATAGTGGTTACGAAAAATTAATGTATATGACAACTCTAATAAAAATCAATTAAGAGGAGCTACACAGAACACACAAATGGAAAAAAGTTTCCCGGAAAAACCTACATGCAGTAACTGCTTAAAAGCAACCTTATCTTCCATAATCTAAGCTAAGGGTAGCCATAAATGCTCACAAAAAGCATCAACACCTTGCAAAACAAATTTCAACCCGTGTAAAGTCATGTAACAACCTTTCAGTAAATTCTGGAATCCGTTGAGGGGTAATTTTGGAAATCAATTTCTTTTTACTTTGGACTCTCACAGCTTAAGAAGTTTCCTTCTCAATGGTCATTGGATTACCTATATCATACAAGCATAGTTGATTGCTATATTGTTTGAGTTCTTATGACTATGTTGTTAATTCAATTTAACTCTTAAACAATGTCCAGGTAGTGTAGAGAATGGCAAGGGATATTGGTCATTAAACCATGACTTAAAGGAAAGTTTTAATAATGTGAGCCTGACAGACCTTCCAAGCTTCAGAAAACCATATAAATGTCAAGTGGCTGCCATGAGCAAGAGATGATTAAAACATCAATAATGACCAGCTTGCTGTATTTGAACAGCATCTCACAATAGTCTCAATCATATAATACTTTTGACATGACAAGTGAAACTAAAATTTGTCACATAAGTATGACCATATGGTTGGATCTTTAATGCGTAACGTACACAGACACACACAAACAGAAGAATTCTAACATGACTCAATTCTCAACCAAATAATAACTAAGCACAATAATGACTTAAGCCTGATGTATAATTAAGGCCTCAAGTCTACCCTAAATGAAGATGTAAAACATAAATGTTCCATAACTCAAAGACATAAAGGACTATAGTCAATGATTAACTAATTAAATAAAAAATTTAAGTGCCTTAAAGAAAATTGAACAGAAGATTTGTCTTTCAACCAAAATTGGTAGGAAACCTACTAGAAATACTGAAATTGTAATGCATCAATTTATTTTCCCTATGTCTATAAATTTCAATGACTTTTGATTGGGCCAGTAATTTGAAATATAGAACTTTCATTGTAATTGCCAATAAAGAAGCACTACCAGCAAAAAAGAACTTCCAAATATAAAAACTCTTAATCTAGGAAGACTTTATAATAATAAATAAGACCAAATTTGGCAAGAGTAAAACCAATAAAGTCATAACCCAAAAACTATTGACCTTAAAACCTAACATCCAAATTTTTTTCAAAATGCTAGAAGGCTCTGAGAGTGATTGATGACATAGAATATAATTCGTCAAATTGAAATCTCATCTTCAGAAGCCTAGGAACAATGCTAAAGCTCATAAAAATTAAAAAAGGCTTTTAAAGGTTATTCGTATTTTCTTTTCTATAGGTACTCAACCTATATTATATGGGATCAAACTAATAACCTCATCCTCCAACCCTTGTTTATGAGTGGTGAAGATGCCCAAGAACAATTGGCAAAAAAATGAGTGAAGTTTCCACAGATTATGTGGTCAAATCAAATTGAATTTTGTTTAAGTATGTTAGTCCAATGTAATTTAGTAATTTCGGTGAATGCTGGACTGTGGGCAATAATTGCACACCAGCTTAATATACTATTAAACAGGTCTAAATAATTAATTGGGCCTTGATGTGTCCTTTATTTTGACTCTTAAAGTTTCTAAATCTTCTCCCTTTGTCCCAATCTAAGTGTCTTGCTTTCCTCTTTGGAATTTACCAAAATATATATCTACAAAATTGTAACTATTTAGTACATGGCTAGTGGAGTTTTTAAGTTTTTTTTTTTTTTTTTGGATCAACAGAGAGTTTTATTAACAAAAAAAAAAAAAAAGTGTCTAAGTAGCAATTACAACATTAAAGTTACTTTGAATTAATTACATCTATAGAAGGCCTAGGAGCATAACCCAGAACAAAACATCCTCACAATTTTTTTCCAAGACACCAAGAAACTAATACACGAGCTGCTTTGTTTGATTCTCTCTGACTCCACCTAAAAACAAATTGCTAGTCATGGAATACTCACAAAACAGTATCGACAATTATGGTTGAGATTCTCCAAGACACGACATCAGTAAGGACGTTAAGAGCTTCAATACATGCTTTGGGACATTCATAATATATCATATATGCATTATTGTACTAGGACTACAAAATTCCTATAATTTTCACCACTCACCACCAAGTTTACGTGGGCCTACACCATCATTATTTATAACTCGCCACATAGCAGTTATACGACAAAAGTAGTGAATTTTTTTTATATTCCTAACATTTATCTGACCTATTTCCTATTACCTGCGTGACTCTTATAAAAGACACTTGCTTTTCTTTTTTTCTCTGTCAAGTACATCTATAATGCTATATGGGTTGGCTGCTCCATCACCAATACTGGCAATACACACTACTCAGCCTTCTTTACCCACTAAAAGAGGAGAGAACAAAAAAGTACCATATTAATATTTTAAGTAAACTTTTTCTCAAAACCCATCATGCAAGGGGCATGCATGTACGGCTGCTAAATTTTCAGAGAAAGGAAATAAAAAAAAAAAAAATACAATACAATACAGCATTATAGATTTTATTTATAAATTGAAATTCACACCACAACAACTTAGTATATAAGGTAGCTAGCTTGATTGCCGCTTAAAATTCAAAGTTTATTATTCGGAATATGATAAATTTTATAATTGCAATGACTTAAAACTTAGAATAATGTACATAATTACCAAAAAGAGCTATTATATTCCAGTCATTTAGTTATGAATTTTCTTTAGTTTTGGTCAAATGTACAAGAACATTCCTCGAACCTTCTTGAATGTAGCTTTGATAAAATTCAAATTATTAGGATACTTGCAAAGAAAAAGTGGGCAAAGCTCTTTTTTCCTTTTTTTTTCTTTAATTTGTGCTAACTTTATTGTCTAGAACCTAGGGCCTATAATTACAACCAAAGAGCTAAATGTCTTTGCCACAAAGTTGCAAAAGAAAGACCTTAAAAATAAAAATAAAAATTTGAGAACGTGTGCTTCATCATGGAGCTGGTATGGATGTGTATGGTGCATTATGATGCCACATGTCATGAACCCATATGAGCATGACATATTCTCTGTTTTTTACTCTAATTTTTTTTTCTACGTTCCTTTGAGAAAGAAACATGAACCTTCATAAAAGGGTTTGGGAGAAAAGGTACACAACCAAACAACCAAAACACTTTCTCAGAATCACCCTAATTTTTTGGCAATTAGCAAATCATATATAGTGGTGCTAGTAAATTCCAAATTTGTTTTCTGTGTTTGGTCAGTGGGAAAGTGACATGTGTAAAAGAACAGCAAAAAAATTATGCAGAGAATTAATACAAGAATATTCCCTCAACGACCTCATAAGTGGTCAACATCGATCATTGAATATAAATGTATATTCTCTAAAAAGAAAATTACTGTTTATAAGTCAGAACTCCCACAATTAGCAGACCTTCTAAAATCAAAAGGTGCTATCAGCGAACTCCCACAATCAGTATCTGCTCCCATGAATCAGATAAATACTGAAAGGTATGTCTGGGATTATGAAGGCAGAACTATCCTAAGATCATTCTGCAGGCTATAACATAAGCAAAAACAACTGCACTTGACACTGGTATTCTATTAGGATAGCAAAAGGGGGAGTTAATTCATATAAAAGCACCAAAATTTCTTATTTTCTTAGTATTTTGGTAAGACTTCAGCCAAATCAGTTTAACTTATTAGAAGGGGTAATTATTCCGTATCAAAAATATTTGTTATTGCCAAATTTATGGCACATATGGTTACAACCCTAAGTTTATCATGATCCAAATTGAGGAAACTCTGAATCTAACTAGCAAAAACTAGTCACAAACAATCATTTAAACCACATTCCCTATTGTTCAACCTTGAATCACACAATTGATGCTCTATGAATCAAGTACTCTAAAGAGCAACAAAAATATATATTATAATCACCATATTATCGCATTCCATGAATCATTATCTCAACATTCACATCAAAGATGATTGATAGATTGATCTATCTACCTTGGCATTCCACACTCAACGAGCTATTTGATGTCCTCCCAAATCAAAAGCCTTAAACTTGATTTTCCCAATACTAAACTCCTCTGGTGCAGGGTACTGTGTTGGCTGGTGTTGAACTAATCTCTGCAATATTCCATTACCAATACCCAGGAAAAAAAGAAAAGAAAAGAAGGAATATCAAGCCAATGGCAATCAAACTAAACAAAACCTTTTTTTCGATTCCAACCTTTTTTTCTCAGCAACCAAACGTGGTATAATGAAAACCCCAATATAAACCCTAAACTTTTATAGTGATTAGTTGAACCCAGAAGAAAGAATAGTCAATAAAGGTTGGAGATTGAGATGGAAACAGAGAACCTGAATATTGTGGGTGTCGCCGCCGATTTAGAATGGAAGAGAAGAACCGCCGCCGACTCGTACGGGAATAGATGAAGCGCCGCCGAGTTGGATTGGATGAGAAGAACGGCCTCCGATTTGAGGTTGTGGGTGCGCCTCAGATTCGAGGGTTTTGTTTAGAGAGGGTTTTGTTTAGAGAGGCTGATTTGAGGTTTTGTCTAGAGAGGCTGAGAAGCAAACCCAGCAATGAGGAAAAGATGAGAGAAGTAGACGTGAGAGCGTGAGACAGGAGAAAGGCTGAAAAGAATGTTTTTAATTTTTTGTTTATATAGAAAACCGGTTTCACCGGTAACCAAAATACCTTTAAAATTATACCAATGGTCAAGATCAAAACTAAAAGAAATCAACGGCTAAGAAATAGGTGGGTACCGTACCCCTTTTTTTTGGGGGGGGGGGGGGGACGGTAGAATTACCCTTGATTCTTTTATAATCCATCAAATTCAATAATAGAAAATTGAATTTGGAACTACATGAACATCCACTTCAAAATAGGCAAATTCATCACAACCTAAATCCCAAAAATACTAAAACGACGTCGCATTTATTCCGTCCATAGGTCAAAGTTAAAACCTCTAAACCCCAAATTCACATACACACGCTCCCATTTTCTTTCCCTGCTTAAACCCACACAAATCCAAATGCGGTTGAATTGAAATTAAAAACTTTACAGAAAATCGCTATTCATATCTCTATTTCTTCGATACAACCAAAGCGCTCTCTCTCTGTCTCTCCTCAATTCCTCCGCCAAAAATTCAACAACCATCGTTATCTCCAACCTCCAAAATACGCATCACTCCTATTCTCTTCATAACTCTCTCTCTCTCTCTCAGAAAATCTCCAATTCCTTTCTTCTCTCTCTCTGCGACAATGGCTCAAGTCGTCGCCACCCGATCCATTCAAACCTCCTTACGCTGCCCAAACTCCCGATCCCTACACCTCAATCCTTCAACTCTCGCCTCCAGAGTCTCCTTCGCACGTGAGAACACCGCCGCCACCAACGCCTCTCGCATTGTGGCAATGAGATCCGCACGTGCCGAGCCCGAGCTCATTCCCGTCTCACCCGAAGATGTACCAAAGGTCTGTGCTACTGCTACTCCTCCTCCTCCTACTCCTACCGTGTTATTGAATTGTTGGAAGTTGCGAATTTTGAATCTTTCTTTACGATTTTTGTTTGGTTAGAGAGTGGAGCAGTTTGAGCACGTAGATGTTCAGGAACTGCTTGACAATCCGGTGGGGTCGATGTGGACCAAGCCGGTAGTGAGGCGGAAGACGAAGATCGTTTGCACGATCGGGCCTTCGACGAACACGAGGGAGATGATATGGAAGCTCGCTGAGGCTGGAATGAATGTTGCGAGGATGAACATGTCGCACGGGGACCACGCGTCTCATCAGAGAGTCATAGACTTGGTTAAGGAGTACAATGCACAGAGCAAAGACAATGTCATTGCTATCATGCTTGACACCAAGGCAAGCAAGTTTTTTAATCGTTTGTGTATTAGTTAGTACACCATTTTTGCATAAGTGGGTTTTTGGCATTTCTTGGATAAAAAACTGATAATTGCATATTTACTGAACGGTGTCATTGGATCAAGTATAATGGAGAGACTGTTTTCATTGAGCAATGCTGGGGACACAAAAAAGTTCGCAGTTTTTTTTTTAGTTTTCCTGATTTGTTGAAGTAGCTAGTAGTTGTGATTGGTGCAATATTACTTTCACATGGTTACATCCCTAACACGACTTTTATTGTACACAATTCACAAATGCTAAGTTAGTACACCATTTTGCATAAGTGGGTTTGGCATTACTTGGATAAAAAAACTGATAATTGCATTTTAACCGAATAAATTCATTGGGTAAAGTGTAATGGAGAGGCTGTTTTCATAGAGCAATGCTGGGGACAAAAAAAATTTCCCGACTTGTTGTGGTGGCTAGTTGTGATTGGTGCAACATTACTTTCACATGGGTACATCGCTGACACGACTTTTATTGTACACCACTCACAAAGTGCAATCTTGGATTCTTAGGAGCTGTGACAATGTAAAATTTTTTGTGTCAAAAGACTTTTGACATTCTTGTCACAAGGGTATTATAAAGAACAAAATTTTAACATGCTATTTTATATAATAGTTACATATTTCCATGTGTAACTATATATTGATATTAATATTATATTTGGGTTGGTTTAATGTCTTTGTTTATGTATTATTGGTTGTCATCAGGGGCCTGAAGTTAGGAGTGGGGACCTGCCCCAACCAATCATGTTGACAAGTGGGCAAGAATTCACTTTTACAATTCAGAGAGGGGTTGGCTCAGCGGATTGTGTTAGCGTGAACTATGATGATTTTGTTAACGATGTAGAAGAGAATGACATGCTTCTTGTTGATGGTATGCTACACTTGTCCTTTCTATTAAACTAGGATGTTTCTATCATCTAGACCATGGTCATTGATTAAAGTATCACTTAGAGGAGAGAATACCATTCATGCTCAAAGTTCTATCATTTTTTTTTTTTCAAATACTAGGATGTCATATATTTTAATATTTACTAAAGGATATTTATTGAATTTTTTTTTAACTACAGGATGAGGTTAAAAAAATCCTTGTCTGTAAGTCTTGCCAGATTAACAACCCTTTTATTTGATACATACATAGATTTTTTATTTTTTATTTTTTTTTGAGAAGTTTTATTTAAATTTTGAATCAATAACTACGGACCAAAATATGCTGTACACGCACAAATACACATGCATATTTACACACACATTTGAGTGGTATCCGCATGTTCTGTCACTTACCAAACTTTCTGAGTACTGAGATCAGACTATTGTATGTGTGCATGCCTGTGAATATCACTGTGAAAGTTAAGTTATATGCCCAAATATGAAGCCAATATGCTTTTAGAAATGTTTATTATATTGTTGTGTGACAGAAAAATATCATTAACTATTGAATGGAATATGAGCCACCATGTACCATGTCTCTCACGCTGTTGATAAACATGTAATTTGTTGATCTCAGTCCAGTGGGCTCTGCATTTGAATTGGGTACAAAGAGGCTTATGTCGTATGCTGAGATTTCACACTTTGTTTAAGAGTTTAGAACCCGTAATACTTTCATAAGGGGTTATCAGCTTTAGTATTGTGAAGGGTTTCTACCCATGGAATTATCTTGAAGCACTTGAGATGAATTATCATAACAAGTTCAAATTAGTACCTGTTTTCACCAGTTCAGACTCTTCAGAGCCTTTAAGAACCACAGATTTTAAGCTAACTGTAGATTCTGTTGAGAGATGATTGTCTTTGGATTGCAAGTGTGATTAAAGAGGCAAGCTCTGTTCTCTGTATATCAGATCAGAATTAGGAATGATGTAACATTTTCTTTTATGACATATGCACTGCACGGTTGACTCTTGATCTATGCTATAGGTGGTATGATGTCGTTGATGGTGAAATCCAAGACAGAAGATTCAGTGAAATGTGTAGTCGTTGATGGAGGAGAGCTCAAGTCTAGGCGTCACTTAAATGTTCGAGGAAAGAGTGCAACACTACCTTCCATCACTGGTTAGACCGTGAATCTTTATGCCCTCTGTACTATCCTACTGATTTGCCTTTTCGTCTCTCTCTTTCTCTCTCTAGGTGAGCAGTTACTGAAGTTTTTTCATTTTCCAAATGGACATAAATGTTTATATTGGTTTGTTGCAGAGAAGGATTGGGATGATATCAAATTTGGAGTGGACAACAAAGTTGATTTTTATGCTGTCTCCTTTGTTAAAGATGCACAAGTAGTTCATGAATTGAAGAATTATCTGCAAAGTAAACATAGAGACAAAATACCTTAATTTAAAAAAGAAATTTGAACATGCTTGTTTGTCTTCCCTGGAGTACCAATTATAATATAATTTTTCCATTTTCTATGGCAGGCTGTGGTGCAGATATACATGTCATTGTCAAAATTGAAAGTGCAGACTCTATCCCAAATTTGCATTCCATTATCACAGCATCTGATGGGGTGATCTCCCTAATCCTTGCATTTTATCTTCTAGTCGCTGCTCCATTTGATGGACAGTTATCATTTAGACCTAGAATTCCACCAGTTTTCTTTAATATTGATCTAAATCTGGCTTCTTACTTATCAATAAAAAAATTAAAAAATCTGGATTCTTGCCTTTCTTGTGTGCTACCTGGCACCTGCTTGAAGTAACACATGCTCTTCCTATTCCAGGCAATGGTTGCAAGAGGAGACCTTGGTGCAGAGCTCCCTATTGAGGAGGTTCCACTTCTGCAGGTATTTTGCTTTTGAGTTTTAATAGAATAGCAACAAAAGGGATGTCCTTGCCTGTTTTGGTAGCCTTTTATAGGAACAATTAAGAGGTCAAGTTGAGTTACTCTTTGACATTCAGAACATTTCAATACGAAATGCAGGAAGAGATAATCAGGATCTGCCGCAGCATGGGGAAGGCTGTTATTGTGGCAACAAATATGCTGGAAAGCATGATTGTACACCCAACACCAACCAGAGCAGAGGTATCAGACATTGCCATTGCTGTCCGAGAGGGTGCTGATGCAGTCATGCTTTCTGGTGAAACTGCTCATGGAAAGTAAGCTACTTCTTTTTGACTTTGTAGTCTGTTACTTCAGATGTTTTTTTTTGTATAAGTAATTAATTTAATTATAAACAGAGAAAGTGGTACCCAATTACACTAGCTGTATACAGTTAGACACTAGTCTGTTACTTTGGATGTGATTGGAGATTTTTTTTTTTTTTTTGGATGTAAGCATCATGCACAATGAGAAGTACTTACTTCTGATCAATCCTTCGTGGGTACGAAGAGATTTGATGTCTCTGGAAAAATACCTAAGATTGAATGGTTTGGTTCCTTGCTGTCAAATTTTGGTCACTGCAGATTTGTGTTTCAGTGGCGTTGCTCGGGTTGCAATAGAGCAAGTAACATCCATATTGCTTACAAGCCACTATGGGCTTAAATAATATGGATTATTTATGTGTAAACTTTTACACCTTAATGCAATTAAATGACATGATTTCACTGCCATGCAGGTTCCCTTTGAAAGCTGTGAAAGTCATGCACACAGTTGCATTACGGACTGAGGCTACAATATCAGGTGGTGAAATGCCAGCTAATCTTGGTCAAGCCTTCAAGGTTATTTAATGCAAATTTCATATATTTTGATGTTTCATGGAGTCTCTATCTGCACCCCCTTCCCCCCTCCAAAAAAAAACCTATTTGATTTTTAACACTGAATACTGACTGGAAGTTTTTTTGTTGTGTGTAGAATCATATGAGTGAAATGTTTGCTTACCATGCAACCATGATGTCTAACACTCTTGGAACCTCAATTGTTGTCTTCACCAGAACTGGTTTCATGGCTACTCTACTGAGCCACTATCGGCCTTCTGGCACTATTTTTGCTTTTACAAATGAGTGAGTTTCTTCTATCCTTTAGTCCCAAAACTGTTATGCAATGAGGATACTGTTTACATGGGAGGTTATGATACAGTATTGCATATTAGACCTCATCATGCTGCAGGCATATTTTCTGTCTCTATCAGATTTTTCTTTAGGCATAAGTCTACTCTTGACAGACTCTTAGCTGGTCATTGTGATGCAAAATCTGGCATAAGAAATGTCCTATCTTGTCTTAGTTGACTGTATGGCTGCAAATATAGAACTGCTAAGTTCGTTAGTGTCTGGATTAATTACTGAAATCCAAAATTAACCTGGAGCTTGGAAAACCAAATTATTTTCCTGAGATCAGCTACTTTGAGAGTTTATTTCTACTAATTTACACTTTTTTTTAAGTATCATTGAGTCGGAAGTTTATGAATGAGGTCTATTGTCTGCTTGATGAGTTAATTGAGAGTTCGGAGAAAAGCCAAGGAATGTAAATTTAATAATGTGGCTGATCACATAACTTTGATGGCCATGCAGGAAGACCATTCAACAGAGGCTGGCAGTGTATCAAGGAGTCTGTCCTATCTACATGCAATTCTCAGAAGATGCTGAAGAGACATTTTCAAATGCCTTAGCTTTATTACGGGTAAAGGTTTTCACTTTTCACAAGTGAATTCACTTGCACCATTTGACTTGGGTTGTAATGAAGATGTACTGGTCTGGTCAAATTTAGCTAACAAAGATCAGGATTAAGTAGTACAATAGAATTATAAGTTCAAACTTCAATGTGTTTCTCTTTGAAACCCAAACACAGATGGGTTGTGGTGCATCTGGCTTTCAGGGTCAGAACTTCAACCTGGGAACAATCCATATTTAGATAGGATATATATACATATATATATATATATATATATATATATAATAACCTTCGGGTTTGGCTTGCATCAAATGCTCCTGTGCACTGGACACAACATGTGTCCTAAATGGCCATGTGTTGGTCCCATGTCTTGTGCATAGGAGCATTGGATGGAAGCCTTACCCCAATATCCTTCATCATGGGCCCAATATCTCTTGCCCTGTGACATTTGTGCTTTTGCTTTTTCATGTATCTTACATGGTATACTTTATGATTGACCATGCTGTCCATTTGGACTGATGAATGACATTTCAATTTAGAGGGAATATCTCTATAAAAGACAACTGGAGATTTGGCACTCCCAACCTTAAGTGGACTATCCTTACGCAATCTTTATAGTTTTCTTGGAAATCAGAGCTTGTTGAATTGTGTAAGCCCATAAGGTGATGAATAGATGCTATCCATAATTCAACCAGTGTTCTTGCCATAGAGTGCTAGATTTCACTGACAGCTAGATTTTCTGAATCTGAAAATTCAAATTAAATAGGTTTCATATGATCACATCTTAATCATTGCAATATACTTTTTTGGTTTTCATGTACAGAAGCAAGGGATGGTGAAGGAAGGAGAAGAGGTAGCACTTCTACAGAGTGGAAGACAACCCATCTGGCGGTTCCAATCTACCCACAATATCCAGGTCCGGAAAGTGTAGATGCCTGTGATTATTTTGAACTGTCAGGGCACTCGAATCTGTTCTGGGGTTTCCCTCTGATGGATAGACGTGAATTTTGCTTGCATTATTATTTGTGTATTTCATGGTTCCACTTGCTTCTCTTTGGTGCTTTGTTCTCTTTTGTTTTTGGTAGAATACTGCTTTTTAAATTTCCTGATATATGTTCAGAAATCTATAGAGCTTGCTGTTTTATCTTGTTAAACACCAACACAGTTTGTCTGTAAGGACATAACACAATTTGTTGGTCATCCAAAATAATCACAATACAATCACTATAGAAATCAGATGATATAAAATTCAATCACTAATGTCAACCAATCATGCAATGGCATAAAAACCATATTTTTTTAATAAAATAATATTTAATATATATTTTCCTGAATTTTCATTTTTTCCGGTTCAAATAAAGAATATTATCTCTAACTCATTTTCTAGGGGAAAAAAAACAATGTATTCTCCATTTCCATGTACATACTATATGGCAAATAGAGTGTCTTCTCCATTTCCGCGTGCATATTATAAGGCATCCAATATCCACTATGATTATAACAATGTTGCAAGTTTTCATATTGGCACGTATCAAATTGAAGGAAATATCCAACCACATCCACATCTTTGATTCTTTGTGCTAGTTTTCCAGAAAAAATCAGAGGCATACATGAAATCACAACACCGTGAAAAATAGTCCAAGCCAAGAAAGTCAAGCTCAACATTCAAATTTATGTATAGAATCATTCCAAATAATTAATCCGTACTAGCTTAAATCCCAATTTATTTTTCCCTTCGTGGCTATCCAACCACATCCACATCTATAGTGTCATACAAATAAATTGAAAAGAATATTCACTATTGTGCAATAGTTTAGGTAGAGACATATTAAGCACCCTCAGGCACTCCCTTTGATGTAAGAACTATATCCACTTTTATAATCAAAATACCTGGAGCAAAGCATCACACCTCCATACTTAGGTGACCCTTTTATCAATGGAAGTATTTGAGATGCCAACACATTGGGTGGAATATACCTGCTACCTGCCGCCACAGAAGCCACTGGTAACCCAGTGGCGGAGCCACTTAAAGACAAGAGGGGCCTGAGCCCACCAAAATTTTTGAAAAAAATAATTTTATTTTTGAAAATATCCTAAATAATTTGTAAATTTTTAAATAACCTTATCATTTTGGCCCCCATACCTGATAATATACGTGTATATATATATATTTTAAAAAGTCTAAAAATAAAGTTAATTTTCATTTAAATAAAATACAATTCATAAATACATATGTCAACAAATTACAATAATTAAACATTCATCATCTTTAAAATGAACACATAGGTATTTTAAAAATTATCTCAACAAATAAAAGGGAAAAAAATTGAGTTATGAAGTATAGTATATTATTATTTTACATTTCATACACACAAAAAAAAATTTATATATGGCCCCTCAAAAATAAATTCCTAACTTTTCCACTGCGGTAAACCTATAAATATGCGCCTGGCATTTATCGATGGAGTCCATTTTTTTCATCAATTTATAAGTTTATTGATGTTGCCAAAGCTGTATCCCGCTCCCGCCTACAATGTAAAACAGAGCAATTGATATCTTAGAGGGATTACATGCAAAATATAGCTTTGTAACCCTAGCTGTGAAATGCGTGTTGGTCACGCATCAAATCCTATCATTTGAGCTAAATCCTTCATTACATTATAGTAATTACCAATCTACAGTTACAGTAAATTGAGAAAGACAAAGGGAGATAATTATTGCGGCTGCTGAAGAGAAGAGAAAGAAAGAAAATAAGGAACAACAACTAGCTGAGAAAAGAAGTTGCTCTAAAAGACAGTAACTGTATTGTATTATATATACCAAAAATTTCAAATATGGTAGGAGAGAGTGCGGACTATATAGTTAAAAAGACTTAAAAAGGAGATTTACTTGGGAGTTCTGGTAATGAGAGTCATTATCTGTAAAGCTTTCATATCCCTCTACTTTTTTACGTATACATACATATCCGAGGTTATTATCATTATTATTATTATATTTATGCAAAAAAGAAGATCTTTACACAAAATATTGTACCAAATATTTATGTTGAGCATATTAGAAGTGCCATCTACCCCCACCTCTCCTCTCCTTTCCCTTCATCTCCTTCCATTCAAACATAGGGCAAATTATGAAATATCTATTTCTTTTATAAGAATTATTGAACATTGACCATCAAATTATGCAGCACTTTCAAAATTTATGTACAATTTTTAGATGTTGCACATTGAGTTGACCAAGTCTTTAGTAATATACCAATCTTTAGTTAGGATGATCTACTCCCTAACGTGAGACATCTCAAAAAGCTCATGAACCAATAGTTTGATTAATTGAATTTGAGAGTTTGGGTTTATGTTACTTTCTAGACTAATGAGCGCACCACCCAAGTACTCTCATTGAAAATTAGGTGTTTTAAATGCTCTGGTATATATCATTTTGAAAATATTATTTAGGCACTCAATCATTCAAGAGTCAAAAGTATTTTTTAGAGATGCCCAGTTGATTCCAAAAGGTCATGAATTTCGTTCAACTTCTTAACAAGTTGTCAATCACTTCTGTTTTAGAGGAAAAGCAATCATCCTCTATCACATAGGCTTTGGCAATGTTTAATTTTAAATTTAATCCCCGAGAAAACAACAATTTTAATATCAGATATCCAAACGAATAAATCCCTATAACATAAACATTAATCTCTTGGACTTACCCCATAAAAATCAATGAAATGGCTCATTTTTCTACACAAACCTCTCCTCCCAAAACATCAATGAAGTTGAATTGACCAAAATAGACCGAAATAGACTGAATGGACTGAAGTGAATTGAATAGGCTGAATGGACTGAATGGACTAAAATGGATTGAAAAGTCTAAACTAGGCAGAATGGGCTGAATGAACCAAAGTGGACTAAATGGCCCAAATAAACCGAAGTAAACGAAAAGGACCAAACTGGACCGAGATGGACCAAAATGCTAAGATGATATTGCTCAATAGGAGCGTAGCAAGTTAGTAATAATAAATACTATGCTTTAACTTTTAGATATTATATAAGTTATATTTTTTTTTAGTATATGTCTTATAATATAGAAGTATCAAAATTGAATGAACCAAGGACAATGATTTGAAACTTAATTGGGAATATTGTGCATAATATTGCTCGATAACGGTAGTGTCCTTAATAGTTGATTTGAAACTTTGTCAAACCTTGTATATCATAGCATGATCGATCCCTCCATAGTTAGCAGAAACTTTGATAGGTGGAATTCATGGAAGAACCTAAACCTTTAGTTAATCTGGTGGAATGTATCCATGCCAATAGCCGCGACCACCCTCAAGAGCAGCAGCCTGCAGGAATCCCCAAAAGTGGCTACTTGTCTTGGACTGAAATTAGTGTCCATTGGTTTCAAGACCTTAATGGCTTGTTTGGAAGTTTGGAGAAGGAGGAGAGTAGAGAGGAGAAGAGGGGAGGAGAGTAGTGGGAAGGAGAGTAGAAGGAATGGTTATCCTCCACTTTCTTTGCATGTTTAAAAATTAAGTAAAGAGGAGGAGGGGAGTAATTAGTCTTTTCATTTGTAATTTTGTTAATATAGTAAGGACAAATTTGGTAATTCATTTGGTTAAGCATTTTTATCCTCCACTCTCCCTCCAAATTTCTCCAATTTGGGGGAATTAAAGAATAAAGTTTCTCACCAAACTAGTTTGGAGAGAAACTCTACAAACTCTTTGCATATTTTTATATTGAGTGTGAATTTTAAAAATCTAACCGTTAGATTGTATGTTCTTATTATATTCTTTATGCATGTAAAATTTTAAGAAGATCAAAAATTAATTGCTATCTTATCGAACAAATGCTAAAATATCAAATTTTTATGATAAAGAATTGTGTATAAAAAATAAGTTTATCGATCGAATAGTAAATAATATCCAATTTGAACGAAATTTGATATGCATGTTAAGAACATAAAGAACATGAAATTCACCGGTTAGATTTTTAAAATTCACACAAAAAAAAAAAGAGATATACGAAGAGTTTGTAGAGTTTCTCTCCAAACTAGTTTGGAGAGAAACTTTGTTCGGAATTAAAAATGAGGGGTTAGAGGGAGTTGAAACTCCTCCAAACCCCTCTCTCTCCTTCCTTAAAAAACTTCCAAACAAGAGCATCAAATTACTCTCCCTCCCTCTACTCTACCTCCCCCCTCCATTTTTAAACATCCAAGCAGGCCATAAAAGATTTGCAGCATTGTTCCTATAATGAACTATTCGTTGTAGAATTGTACGTAAAACATAATCAAAGAGGTACTTTTTATGGCACTCCCTAGTGGAGCCTCAGAAAAGATGACCTTTCTTTTGGATCTACAACAATGAAGTAAGAAAACAAATTAAGATTTGAATTAGTACAAAAGGTTGCAAACGTCCGTGAATGTGTCACAATTTTGAAAGGTTAAACATTTTGAATCCCAATTGTTACTTACACCAAAGAAACCTTCAACGCCAAACCGACCAAAAAAAAAAAAAAAAACAGCAACAGCAACAACAACACCCAGAAAGTGAAAAGGAAGCTTCCATGCCAAATCATAACCTTATTACGTGAGGCTACAACCACCACTTCAATTAAAATAATATTGTCCCTAAAAATATGGACTTAGTCGTTGTTCCCATTGCACAAAAATACATTGACTTTGGGCCAAAACACAAAAGAACATTATCGTCATTATAATGATCTATCTTCTCTTTGGAGTGTAATAACAAAACGCACAAAAACTTGAATTGATAAAGATATCCAATTTATTATGAATCTCAAACCAATCAAATTAAGCATATTTCATCATACACTTAATAATGGAGGAACTATATCCAGTTAAACCATCATAATACCTTGACCAAAGCATCACACCTCCATACTTTGGTGACTTCCTAATCACAGGAAGAATTTGAGAAGTCAACACATCAGGTGGAACATATCCACTTCCAGCTGCCCGAGGAGCCGCAGGTAAGCCTAAAAATAATCTCCCCACCTTAATAGAGGTACTCCATCGGTTCCATGAGCTTATAAGATTAGTGGTGTTACCCGAACCATATTGGCATTGAGGATTGTTATAGAATTGAACCCAAACATAGTCAAAATGACCTGTGTTAAGAGCAGTACCAAGAAATCTATCAGGAAATGGACATTGTGGAGCTGCTGTCAAGTACACCTTCCTTCTTTTCTTGGAAAGTTTCTTTAAGTGCTTTGCTAGGTCTTCCCAATATTTTGTTGAACCAAGCTCAATGTCAAAGTCTATGCCATCCAATATGGCATCCCCTAATGGCCGTGAAGATGACTTTCCACCCAAGAAATTGTGCCATAAATATTTTGCTACCTTCTCTGCATCCTTGGGAGAAGCTAGGGAGTAGTTTCCTACTCCACCTCCAATTGAGAGCATGACCTTAATTCCATGCTTTTGGCAATACCTTATACCTTCACTAACAATGGTGCACCCATTGGATGCTGGGTTGCAATGACCAGCAAGGTTGATTTCTGGGGTTTGACCATTGCCAAATACGTTTAGGAAGGCTAAGTTTACATAAGAATATCTTCCTGTAGCACAGGTAGTTGTTAGGTTTCCCTCATTGCCATTTTGACCCCAGTAAATAGCGATGCCTCTAGCATGAGAGGTTTTGATTAAGGTCATAAGGAATAAGAGGGAAAAGACTAGAGGTGTAAGTTGAAGATTTCTAGCCATGATTTTTGCTAGTGTCTCAATCTAAAATACTTGTGCTCCTGTGCTTTCATAAGACTATAATAACCTCCTTTTATAGGGTTCACTCGTTCAGATTTCAGAGTTGAGTTTAAAAACTTGACCAACTCGTTTCAGTTTTAATAAAAAAACTGGGTCAAATTTGGTTAAAGGTTCTCTGGTGGACTTGCTCCAAGAAGGTGAAAACAAATGCTCTATTGGGAGCTATAATGAAAACTGAAATTAATTATTCTTCTTAAAAAAAAAAATCAGTTTAATTTAAGAAAAAAGCATGGGCGTGAAATAATTCTTAAGCACTTTTGAAACATAAAAATTGTACTTATTCCTTTCATATTTATAGTAGAGTTTGCTCATTAAATTTATAAAGTAGAGTCTATCGTAAATATGAGAAAACTGAGTATTATTTCTCCATATTTCGAAGTACCTAAAAATTTTCCACAGGCATGTTACCGTTGTCATTGAATACAAATAGTTTAATTTATCTCTTAATGGCATACCACTTATAGCAGGGATCTGTGAATTTTAATGAAATTAAGTCCAATATATTCTCTTTGAAATTTTGGTTGAAAAGTATGAGATTGAGAAAGGGATCCGTTTTCGCTTTTAGGCCATATGGATTCAATAGTCCCTCTCAAGGACAACAATATTTTTTTTTTTGGATAAGATGGACAACAAGAATTAAACAAGAAGCAAAGGACACAATATGTACAAGCAATTTCTTAATTTTTCTGATTCTCAAAAAAAAAAAAATTCTTAATTTTTCTGAAGGTTTAAGCTTTGGGCTTTTGGACTTAAATGATGGATAATTATTACGGGGAAAAAATATGGATATTAATGCTGCAGCTTGAATTATATATCATTCTATTAATTAAAATTTCTTGATCATTATATTATTACATAATATTGGTTTGGGCTAAAAGCTTTATAGGTTTGCTAGAATCTTCTAACGTTTTAAATTAAATATGATGCTTAAGGTTCAAATCTCTTCAACTTTTTTATTAAATTAAAAAAAAAAGAAACCAATAAATAAATAGTCCAGATCCACCATTGCATTGACCCTACAAAATGATGGAAACAACACACCGGGTATTGCAATTATTAATTTGCAAGATCCAATCAAGAGTTAGACTTTTTTATTTTATTTTTAAAAATAATCATTTTCAAGCTCTCTCTCTCTCTCTCTCTCTCAATAATTATCTTTAATCGTGCCAGCCATTTGTATTCGATAGATACTTTCCTTTTTTCCATTTGTTTTTCCTCTTGTAGCATCGTATGTAACGTAGTTGTGCTTCTTTATTCTAATTATAATTCTTTATTATTGAATAGTTAATAAATAAATATATAAAAATTAATTCGTGCACAAGGCATGGAGAGTTTCAACTTTTGCGCCATACGTCATGGGGAGGCTCCTTTGATCAAAGCTTAGGTTTGACTAAACCAATAACGCATCTCTCGGTACGCAGCGCCAAAACCTCATCACAATCAACCAAGTTGTTTCATCCCTGTCAATTTGCTCTTCTGGATGTTATTATCTTGTACTAAATTTATCTACAGTATTGACCTAACATGATTACCCGATGTGAGGTCAGAGTAATTCAATTATAACAAAATTACCAAATATTCATTTGGAATCAAATCTTGGGCAGATGACTAGCAGTGCCGACTGATAAAGTCTTTTTGGCCTTAATCTCTCAAATCCACAGTTCCTTCGAGGTTGATGGCGGGATCTATTCTTCCCTACCTGACGTGATTGGATTGAGTCCAAGTTGACTACAAACCTTATTCCAGGGCCGGCCCTAAACATTTTGAGACCTAAGACGAGAGCTTAAAATTGAGCATTTTTTATTTATTTTTTATACTTATATATTAATTAAATCAATCTTTATTTAATATTTTTATATTATAATATATTTCATTTAAAATTTATTTTTCTTGCCTTTTGAGATGCATACTGACTAATTAAATTTTTGTATTCAAGTTCTTCTAACATTACATTTTCAATCGATAATATAGCTAATCCAATAAATATTCTTTCTTAGGACATTGTCAATCTTAGATATGATTTTATTTATTTTAATTTTGAAAAACTTCTTTCACAAAAGCTGCATTAACAGATATTGTTACTAAAATCCTATAAGCAATGCATGTATTTGAAAATGAATCTAATCTTTTTATACAATTTCGTATGTCAATTGGAGTATAATCTTTTATTTGTAATTTTTTTTAAAACATTTAAATCTGAAAATAAATCTAAACCATCAATATCATAATAAACATCATGTTTGAGAAAATCTTTAAGTTTAAGTCAGTATCTTTGTAATTGTACATCATTGTTATCTTGTAATTATATCATTTCATTATCTTCTAACTCTTTTTGGTGAATTTCATGCTCATTTGTGATATTTTCATCTAAATTTTGTGTTATATTTTGTTTATTATTAATAACAAATTTATCCATTGATCCTTTTTTAGACTCAATTAATTTTTTTTCTTTTTTTCTTTTTTTAAGTTTTTCATATCTAGATGCATATTTTCTAGTAGAAATTTCTAATAAAAAATATATATTTATAAAGACTAAAATAAAAAATAACTTTCAAGTGTAGAGCAAATGAGAAATAGAACTTTTTGATTTATATAAAAGTATTGTTGTAGTTTCACCGAACAATAGCAAGTTTTTAGCAATTTCAACCTGCATAAATAAAGACTTATTCAATATATTACCACTAACTAAAATATATATATATATATATATATATATATATATATATAAAACACCATATTAAAATTAAAACAAAAAAATTTAAGCACAAGCATAACAATAATTTAAGCACAGCCATAACACAAGACTTATTAATAACACTCACCCACAAAAAAATACAAAACAAATCCAATCTATAACCCCAAAAAAAAAAACACAGGCTTTAAAAAAAAAAAAAAAAAAAAACTTGAAGGCCCAAACAAATGTGAAACGTCCAGGCAACCACATAACTCAACTCAATATAAACCAAACAAGCCCACTAGAAAGCCAAGCGCCCAAATAAATTATACCTGATACAGTGATACCTCAAAACTCAAAACTCAAACTCAAAACCTTGAGCAGTTGAGAGAGGCAGAGAAAGCTTGCTTGAGCAGTTGAGCCAGCTAGGTAGCCATCAATAGTGGAGAGAATCAAAGAAAGAATGAGAGAGGTAGAGAGCAGAGAGGAAGAAGCTGAGGGAATGATAAAAATTTTAGGGATTTGAGTTATTTTATTTATTTTGATTTGTGATTGTTTTGTAGTTAATCTTTTAGACTGAATTTGTAGTTTGTCTTGTTGATTTTTGGTTTATCTAGAGGATAATAATGTTATTTTTGGGTAATAATTTTGTTTAGGACCAATGTTTAACTGGATCTATCGAATTTTTTTTTTGGTTAAAAGGATGTGCTAGATATTTTTAATTCATTTGAAACTATTTTTTTTTTTTTGCCCCTACTACCCCTTCTTTTCTAAAATTTTGAGACCCCCTTCCACTTAGGGGCCTTAGACAATTGTCTAATTGGCCTAGTGGAAGCGCCGGCCCTGCCTTACTCAAACCAATATGTGAACACCCCTAAATGTAGCATTGAGTTAGCCTAATCCAATTGAGTATTGGGCCAAGACATGGGTCTTTTTCTGCACGGCACCAGAAATGATTCTTCATCTTTAACGGATTCCCGAAATATAAAAATAAAGAACAAGTGAAGGACTTTGATGGATTCTCCATTTCTCCTTCTTCTTGTTTAGTTCCTTGTCCATCATTAATTTTAAGTGGGCCTTATAATAACACCCAATCACCAATTTTTGTGTGGGCCGTTGATGAAGAAAAGAAAAACCCACAGGGCCATGAACAGTGAATTAAATACCAAAATTGTAACAGCGTTCTGTATGCAATTCTAGTTTTAATCTTAAAGAAGCACTAATCCTTTGTAGCCATGTTGTAACCTACAACTATCGCATTATTATATATATAAAGAGAGTAAGATTTATGTACAGTACTTAAGTGCTGTTATTTAAGTTTTTCTTTTAAGATTCTGCTATGTGAATTTTTTTTCATGAGAATAAAATGTACTTTTTAGTTAAATAGCCATATGGCTGAATTTTAAGTAGGGAACATAGGGAACAACACCTAAGGTTCTGTATCTAAATTTTGTTTATACCAAATTAAGTGAAATGTAACATAACATGAAGGCAATTGTGGTAATATACATGAAACTTAAGGAGGACTTAATAGGAATAATGTGCTTAATATAGAAAAAAGTTCTTAATATAGCACTAATAAAGATACTGTCCCTGATAGCGTTGAACTGTACAGTTTGTCAAACTGTATTATTTCAATTTCAATAGCTTGACCCCTCCACGGCTCCACCTCTTATGGATGGCCGAATCTGAGTCTTTAGTAAAATTTTGTCTCTATTAGATTTTTCCTTAGGCATAAAGTCTACTTTTGAAACACTCTTATGGCCTGTTTGGAAGTTTAGAGATGGAGGAGAGTTGAGGGGAGTAGAGAGGAGGAGAGCAGTAGGAAGGAGAGTAGAGGGGAATGATTATCCTCCATCTTGTTTGGATGTTTTTAAAATTAAGTAAGAGGAGGAGAGTAATTAGTCTTTTCATTTGTAATTTTGTTAATATAGTAAGAGCAAATTTGGTAATTCATTTGGTCAAACATTTTTATCCTACACTCTCCTTCCAAATCTCTCCAATTTGGAGGAATTAAAAATGAGGGGTTAGAGGGAGTTGAAACCCCTCCCCCTCCTTCCTTAAAAAACTTCCAAACAGGGGTATTAAATTACTCTCCCTCCCTCTACTCTACTCCCCCTTCATTTTTAATCATTCAAACAAGCTATTAATTAGCTGGTCATTGTGATGCAAAATTTGGCATAATAAATGTCCTGTCTTGTCTTAGTTTCGACTGTGGCTGAAAATATATGCTAAGTTCGTTAGTGTCTGGATTAATTATTGCAATCCAAAATTAACCTGGAGCTCTGAAAACCAAATTAAATCCCTGAGATCGGCTACTTTTGAGAGTTTATTGCTATTAATTTACATTTTGTTTAAATTATGGTTGAGTCGGAAGTTCATGAAGGAGGCATATTATCTGCTTGATGAGTTTATAGAGATTTGAGAGTTTGGAGAAAAGCCAAGGAATGTAAATCTAATAGTGCGGCTGATCACATAACTTTGATGGCCATGCAGGAAAACTATACAACAGAGGCTGGCATTGTATCAAGGAGTGTGTACTCCTAACTACATGCAATTATCAGAAGATGCTGAAGATCGAGACATTTTCAAATGCCTTAGCTTTGCAACAGGTGAAGGTTTTTACAAATGGATTCACTTGCACCCTTTGACTTGGGCGGTAATGTAGATGTACTGGTCTGCTCAAATTTAGCTAACAAAGATCAGGATTAAATACTACGATAGAATAATAAAGTTCAAACTTCAATGCGTTTCTCTTTGAAACCCAAACATAGATGGGTTGTTGTGCATCTGGCTTTCAGGGTCAGAACTTCAACCTGGGAACAATCCACATTTAAATGGGATATACATTATATAATAACTTCCAGCTTTTGACTTGCATCAAATGCTCCTGTGCACTAGACGTGACATGTCTTGATGGCCATATGTTTTGTACCGTATCTGGTCCTGTGCATGGGTGCTAGATTTCACTGATCCTAGATTTTTTAAATCTGAAAATTCAAAGTATATTCTCTCTAATTTACTTTATGGGGGAAAAAAAAAATAGAGAATATTCACCGTTTCCATGTTAAGTACTATTTAGTATCCAATATCCACTATGATCTTATCAATGTTCCAAGTTTTGACATGGGCACGTATCAAATTGAAGGAAATATCCAACCACAACCGCACTTTGTGCTTGTTTTCCAAAAAAATTAATAAAAATAAAAAATAAAGGCATACATGAAATCACAACACCGTAACTGAAAAAATAGTCCAAGCCAAGAAAGTCAAGCTCAACATTCAAATCTACGTATAGATCGAATCATTCCAAATAATTAATCCATACTAGCTTATAATTTCTAATTTATTTTATTTAGTTTTTTCCTTCATGGGTATCCGATCACATCCACATCTATAGTGTCATACAAATCAAATGAAAAGAATATTCAGTATTGTGTAAAATTTTTGGGTAGAGTCATATTGAGTACCCTCAGACACTCCCCTTAATTGATGAAGGAACTACAACCGTCACTTTAAATAAAAATAATATTGTCCCTAAAAATATGGACTTTATCTTTGTTTCCATCCACGTGCATGCAAAAAATTACTTTGAATTTGGGCCAAAACACAAAAAAAAAAAAAAAAAAAAAAAAGAAAAAGAAAACCAAAAAAAAGAACACAATCATCATTATAGTGATTTATTTTCTCTTTGGAGGGTAATAACCAGTTGTACATAATCTTAAATCGGTAATAAAGATACCCAATTTATTATCATTCTCAAACTAACCAAAGCATAATTCCTCATACACTTTCAAGAATGGTGGCAAAAAATCGAGTTAACTCATCATAATACCTATTCCAAAGCATCACACCTCCATAATTTGGTGACTTCCTAAACAAAGGAAGAATTTCAGCATTCAACACTTGAGATGGAACGTATCCACTTACAGCAGCCTGAGGAGCCGCAGGTATGCCTAAAAATAATTTCCCCACCTTTAATGAGCTACTCCATCGGTTCCATGAACTTATAAGATTAGTGGTGTTACTGTTATTGAAATCATATTGGCATTGAGGATTGTTATAGAATTGAACCCAAAGATAGTCAAAAAGATTTGTGTTAAGTGCAGCACCAATAAAGTTATCAGGAAATGGACATTGTGGAGATGCGGATAAGTACACATTGGAATGACTCTTTAAGTTCTTTGCTAGGACTTGCCAATATTGTGTTGAACCAGTCTGAATGTCAAAGTTTATGCCATCCAATATGGCATCCCCAAACGGACGCGAAGACGCGTTGCCACCCAAGAAATTGTTCCATATATATGTTGCTACATTTTCTGCATCACTGGGAGAAGCTAGAAAGTAGTTTCTGTAGACGACTAAATTTCTTGGTTCGAAATAAATCAAACAAAGTAAAATAGTTTCTCAAATACGAATTTGTATTGATGAAAGTGTGTGGTACAATTCTCTGTAATTACAAGGATTTGATCCTCTGATTCGATCTCCTTAAAAGATGTGTGATGTGGTTTTAATTTGAACACAAAGTATCCTTCAATTTGGCTTAAGGATGGATCGAAGATCTTTGAAATAGAATTACAATGAATTTCTGGCTATGAGCTTGTTAGAAATCCTTTGTTCTTCGCGTTCTTCGTGTTCTTCGTATGTTCTTCGTGCGTTCTTCGTCTTCAAAGGTTTATGGTGGAAGCTTTTCGGGGCTTTAGAGGCTTGAATCCGTAAAGCTTTGTTGATTTGTGATTTGTCGAGGTTTCTGAAGGCTTTGGAGCTTAATTTCAGTGACCTCTAAGATCTAGGAGAGTGATTTTGATGATTTTGCTTCGAATGTTCGTCGTATTCGAAGGTTGAAGTTCTTGAAGTTCTTGGAGGCTTTGAGGCTTGATTCCAGCAGAGTTTCAATACTTCTGAATGCTTCTTTGATGCAGCTTGTGCTCTAGATAGCTTGGTGTGTCCAAATGCCTTAGGAAGGCTTCTATTTATAGGAGTTTGGAGGTAGGTGAGCGACACGTGGCGGAGTTTGATTGGTGACACATGTCACAACTTGACTGGTCTGCTTGTGTCATCGCTTACACAGCCGGATTGCTTGAGTCATCGCTTACACAGCCGGATTGCTTGAGTCATCGCTTACACAGCCGGATTGCTTGAGTCATCGCTTACACAGCAGGATTGCTTGAGTCATCGCTTACACAGCCGGATTCACTTGCATCATCGCTTACACGCGCCTCCATGTGATTAGCATTTTGCATGTTTTTTTCCTGTTCCTGTCTTAATGAAATTTAGCAAATTTTTAGTAGCAGTATATGATACTTTGTAATTAGCCATACCTGGCGGACTTGGTGGCATGACGTGTCAGCTTGTGATAGGCCGGGAATTTTCCCTCTCTACAAATGCCCCCTCGAGACTTGTTCGCGCACACAGCTTCTGAGTGTGGGGAGTGAGTCTCGAAAAGAATGAATTTGGTTCTTGACTCTTTAAACGTCACGGTTGGAGGTGGTGGAGCTTTTAGCGGGATGCAAATGTAGTGGTTGGTGGAGCTTTATTTCAGATGAGTAAGCCCACTCACATGAAAGGTTTTGATGAGACCGAGAAGGGGTCTGCAAGTATTTGAATGTGCTTGCCTAACTAAGCCTTCTCAGCAGAGATTAAGTCAAAGTAATTTCAAAAGAGTGTTTCATGATACTTAAAGGGGGTTGGTGAAGCTGTAAATTATTTGCAAGAAGTTGGACGCACTTGCAAGATTGAACCATATTGGCAGAGATTAAGTTGAAGTAATTTCAAAGGAGTATTTTGGATCGTTGGTGGTGATCACAAGGTGTTGAAGATGGAGAAGAAGTGAGGAGGTTGGCTGGGTGCAACATACAGAACTGTGGGGTTGGCCTCCCATTTTTAAAATCTTCTGGTGAAGTTATATCCGAAGGATATTCTTTGAACCATGAAGAGATCATGTGGGAAAGTGATTGAATGTGCGTGTGTTATCGCATCACTCAGGTTAAGTTGAGGTAGTTTCAGAACGGATTTTGGGTTTGGTGGTGGTGGTGATGCGGAAGATGGAGACAAAGCAAAGTGGATGGGTGAGGCACAGACACCATGGTGCTGGCCCTGTATGTTGGGATTCCTTTGGTGTAGATGTTTCTGGGAAGTACACCTTGGGATCCGGGACTGACTGTATGTTGCATGGGGTCCGGCAGCAAGTCATTGAATGCGCCTGTGTAACTGGACCATGCTGACGGACGTTAAGTTGAAGTAATTTCAGAAGTATATCTTCTGAAATTCTTCAAGCTTGTTTTAAGTTGGAGTAATTCCAGAAAGTGTATTTTAAGGTACCAGCAACGAAGACCTTTGGGCCATATGTTGGTGGAAACATGGAATAAGGCTTTGGCGACCATTTACCAGCAACAAAGGCTGATCTCTGATGAGCTGGTACCTTGGAGGTGATCGCAAGTGTTGGATGGGAGACAATTTGTAGGATACCCCAACACCCTTTATCACCTTCACTTGATGCAGTTTGTTGGGAAAGCACAACAAAATGAAAGGTGGAACTAACTTGCGATCTTGGTTTTAGAAACCGGCCAAGTTGGTGTTTGCTCCGAACCGTTGCTTCGGATGGGAGAGCAAACAGTTGAAGAGAAGCTATAAGGGCCCTGATCTTGGGAACAGGTGCTTCTGCTGGACTTAGATTTCTTGGCCAGCCTAGTCCAAGGAAACATGGAACCAAAATGCAGACCCTGTTATGAGTAACTTTATGAACAAATGTGGTCGTTAAGTGAGGAAACAAAATTTGTTTGGACTCTAAAACAATGATGATGTTGTGAGAAGGGTTTCTATTAAACCATGAAAGGGTTGGTTTCAAACTGATTATGACGCCATTTTGGTTGCTAGGCATCGAGAGTGACGAGGCCATAATGAGAAATGGTCGTGAGGATGAGGGACTGGAAATTTGAAAGAAGCAAATCTTCATTTCATGACTCGATGTGTTTTTCTTCTCGATGAGCCTTTGATGAATCCGACCCTTCTATTTATAGCGGAGAGATGAAGAATGGTAGTTAAGTAGTTGAGACCGACGGACCAAAATTTTTGGTGAGAATGGTGGATTAGACCGGTAGGCACCGAATGGAAACGGTCGGTTGGAGACTGGTAGGCACCGAATGGGAACGGTCGGTTGGAGACTGGTAGGCACCGAATGGAAACAGTAGATACCGAACAGAAATGGTAGACTGGAGTAGTAACCCAATGCAATTTCAAGTTTGAGACATACTCGTGAGAGTTCATTTGTTCTTTGAAAGAGGAGTCTCGATGAAGTCTGGAGGATAACCCTTGGAGAAGTGATTCAGATTGGTGGTTTCAAAGTCCAGCTAATTTTAGAAACGGTATTCTTGTGAAAATCTGAGTAGGATAAGCTTTGTTCAAGCATCTTGATTTTTTCTTTGTCAAAGTTCACATCAAAGCCAACAGCTGTGGAATCACACAACTTGAGCAATTTTGGATCCTCAAATGAATAAATAGACTCCAAAATTGGAACGTACAAGAAAAATTGGGCAAGACAGGTCATTCTTGAAAATTTTGATTTTTGGTCAAGATTTGTGCAAAAGTCAACATTTTTAGATATTTGACCTTTATGCAATTTTTGAGTTCCCGATGAAGAAACGGATCCCAAAATTGGAATGTACTTGAAAAATTGAGTGGGACAGGTCATTTTTGAAAATTTTGACTTTTCAAGATTTGTGCAAAAGTCAACTTTTTGACAATTGGACTGTTTGCACAATTTTCGAGCTTCGAATGAAGAAACGGAACTCAAAATTGGAATGTACTCGAAAAATTGAGTGGGATAGGTCATTTTTGAAAATTTTGACTTTTTGGTCAAAGTCAAAGATCCAACTTGGTTAAAGTTTTTTTTTTTTTTTTTTTTTTTTTTTTTTTTTTTTTTTTTTCAGGCGGGTCAAACCGGGTCGGTCCGGGTCAAACCGGTCCTGGTGACGTCATTGATGACGTCATAGGCTGGGTGCGCGCGCGTGCGGCGCGTGAAAGCATAAGCGCGCGTGACGCACGTGAGCAGCACGTGATTAGCGCGTGTGGCGCGTGAACTAGCTGGCGCGTGTGAGCGCGTGATGCCCGTGACAAGGCGCGTGAGGGCGCGTGGAGGACCTGACCGGCGCGTGACAGCGCGTGACTGCTAAAGGAGGCGCGTGGAAGCGCGTGAAATTGACGCTGTGATGTGCTGAACTTCTGGCGGCGCGTGGAGGCGCGTGAAGCATCGTTTGGGCTTGAAAATTTTGGGTTTTGTAGATCTAGGGCCGCCGGACCGAGTGGTATCTTTGTTTTTGTGAAATAAGGTCTAGATTTGCACGTCTGTACTGGTGTAGGTCGCAATCCTTCGAAGCATTTTGGCGGCGCGTGGTGGCGCGTGGCTCAATATCTGGAGCTCTTTTTCCTGGGTTTTGTAGATCGAAGGCTGTAGAGGATTTCTGTGGTCTTAGTTTTGTGAAACAAGGTCTGGATTTTCACAAATTTGAATGGGAAAATCGTGGGTCTTTGTTGGTCTATTTTGGCAGTTGTTCATCTGTCAACGGTGGCTGCTCTGACAGGATGGTGCCAGGATTCAGACTTGCAAGGTAGGCAGCGAGCCATCATTCTCTATCTCCATAGCTGAATACTCTTTCATTTGGTGCAGTCTTCCTTGACTTTGAGGGTGTGCAAAATTTGAATTTAAGCTTCATTTGTTTTCACACTTTTCTTGTCCGTTTTCTCCAAATTTTCCTATATAAAGGCATGATATGGCCTTCATCACATGCTCAACCTTCAGCCTTCTTCTCTTGCTTTCAAGTTTTTTTTTTTTTTTTTTTTTTTTTTTTTTTTTTTTTTTTTTTAAATAACAAATTTTCTTGTTGCTTGTTTTGTTTTGCAGCACAGTTTCCTTGATCTTCACGTTGACGTTCTCATAGAAGTGTTTGCATTCATTTGGTGGCTTGGTACTTTATTGATGGCAACGTTCTTGCAGTGATGTATGCCTTCATATTGTTACATTTTTTTTTTTTTTTTTTTTTTTTTTTTTTTTTTTGCATCAATAATCTTTTAGTGATATTCATCATTGCAACTACGTTTCCTTAAGGATTTCGTCAGTACTCGTCTTTGAAGTCGCGTTGGCTCTAGTATTGGCAAGTAAGTCGCACCAATACTTGTATTTGCAATGCAGCCATATCAACTATCTTTGCAACGTGGTTACATCAACAATCTTTGCAAGATAGCCTCATGAAATCACATCAAGATTTTTCCTCATACTGAAGCCATTTTAACACTTGCTTTTACAACGAAGTGGCATCCATTTTTTTTATCGAGATCGTGTCACCACTTATCCTTTTCATGGAGCGGCGTAGACACTTGCAACTGTTATGAAGCATTACTATTAATTTGTCTACTGAAGCAATATTTGCACTTGCATTTGCCATGAAGTTGCATCACCTTTTGCCTTTGTAATGAAGACGCACTAGTACTCTTTTCTTACCACAAAGTTGCCTCGACATTTTACTTGCATTGAAGTCATACCGATATTTATTGCTGCCATGAAGCCATGACAACACTTCATTCGCACCGAAGCCGTGCCAACATTCATCTTTGTCATGAAGCCACGACAACACTTCATTTTCACCGAAGCCGTGCCAACATTCATCTTTGCCGTGAAGCCATGTCAACACTTTATCCGCATTAAAGCTACGTCAACATCCATTTTTGTCATGAAGCCATGTCAACGCTTCATTCACGTTGAAGCCGTGCCAACATTCACCTTTGCCATGAAGCTACGTCAACACTTCATCCGCATTGAAGTCGAGTCAACATCTATCTTTGCTGTGAAGTCATGTCAACACTTCATTTGCACTAAAGCCACGTCAACATCTATCTTTGCCGTGAAGCCATGTCAACACTTCATTCACATTGAAGCCGTGCCAACATTTATCTTTGCCATGAAACCACATCAACACTTCATTCGCATCGCACTCGCATTGAAGTTGCACCAATATTGACATTTATAATAAAGCTACAACAACAACAATTTTCAAAGGCAATATAGCTCAGACATTGAGGGCGCTTAGCACCGTTGCCAGACATCAAGACTTTAAAGATACCAACAAGATGTTGAAGATGCAACAAGTCCGTATCGAGACTTTGAAGATGTAAGGAAATGCCAACAAAATCTTGAAGTTTCAAGAAACTCCCATCAAGACTTTGAGGATTCAAAGAGGCGTCAACAAAACCTTGAAGATGTGAGAAGTCCCTATCAAGACCTTGAAGATGCAAGGAAAGGCCAACAAAAGCTTGAAGTATCAAGATGCTCTCATCAAGACTTTGAAGATTCAAAGAAATGCCAACAAAACCTTGAAGTCTCAAGAAACTCCCATCAAGACTTTGAGGATTCAAAGAGGTGTCACCAATTCTTGAAGATGCGAGAAGAATGTCGCCAAGACTTCATGGATGTCAGAATATGCCCACATGGGAGAGATGATGCAAAACATGCTTCATAAATGTTGGAGAATGTCCATAGAAGATGGAGAATGCCATGCAGACTTTATGTAGTCTTCATCTTTGAGCACAACAATCTTTGATCATCCCATTGAGCTATTGATTGTCTTTAAGCTATACCTTGCCAACCAAAGGGACCTTAAAAGCATTTTGACGATCGTCGGACAACTCTTCAAGCTAGACTGGCAAACCTTATTCTTTTCATGTGACTGAACTTAGTGAAAAGTACTAAGCTGCCTACGTACCCCGGAGAGGGATCAAGTCATTACGTAGTTCAACCGATTTTTTTTTTTTTTTTTTTTTTGAGTATTTTTTTTTTTTATGATGATTTTTTTTTTTTTTTTCTTTGATGATTGATTTTTTTTTTTTTTTTTTTTTGATGATTTTTTTTTTTCTTTGATGATTTTTTTTTTTTTGATTTTTTTTTTTAGTTACAAAAAAGGAGGGCTCACGTGTGTAATCCTCGCCCCACGCCCCACGGCATTCCATGGGTACCAATTGCGCAATAGTGGGTTCACCACTAATCGAACCCGAGACTTCTCAAGGGCGACATGGGCATCCAACCACTACGCCACACTCACAATTGGTGACATAGAATGTGATTTATTTCTCTTTATTTGTACGCTTTCAAAGGTAATGGGAAGACATCATGTACCCTTGTAGCGTTGCAGTGGGCAGTTTAAACTCTTACCGAGGAGCAGTCCTTGATTTTCAAGCATAGAAGCGTTTGAGGAACTTCCCATTGATGGGGCCGATCCTTACACCCTCTTGATCAATCAACTTGTAAGCTCCATTGGTGTAGACTTCTTGCACAACATAAGGTCCATCCCATTTTGAAGTGAACTTATTGCCTGTACGATGAGTTGTGATGATAGGTCTTCGAACGGCGAGTACTAAGTCACCGACTTGGAATGATCGTGGCTTAACCCTTTTGTTGAATGCACTCGAAAGACGAGCTTGATAGCACTCAAGGCGTTGTTGAGCCTTGAGCCTTTTTCCATCAAGTGCCTCCAATTCTTGCAACCTAAGCTTGGCATTTTCTTCCTTGGTCAACCCTTCTTGAATGGCTATCCGTAATGATGGGATTTGGCATTCAAGGGGAAGGATGGCTTCCACTCCATAGACAAGAGAATAAGGTGTTGCTTGAGTAGGCGTTCGAAATGTTGTTCGATATGCCCATAATGCTTCTCCGATTCTTTCATGCCAATCTCGCTTAGTCTTGGATACCACCTTCTTCAACAAATTGCCGAGCGTTTTGTTAAAGGCTTCAGCTAATCCATTCGCCGGGGCATTGTACATGGAGGAGTTGTATTGTTTAAATGCAAACTTCTCACATAGCTCCGTCATTAACTTATTATAGAATGGTTTGCCATTATCAGTTATGATATACCGAGGGACACCATACCGATAGATCAAGTGAGTTCGAATGAAGTTGACCACTGTTTCTTTCTTCACTTCCCTAAGGGGCACAGCTTCCGCCCATTTTGAGAAGTAATCAGTTGCAGCTAAGATGTACAAATGGCCACCGGATGACTTTGGCAATGGTCCTATCGCGTCAAGCCCCCATGCATCAAAAGGCCAAGAAGCTACAGTTGGGTGTAGAGGTTCTGGCGGCTGGTGGATGAAGTTTGCATGATATTGACAAGCTTCGCACTTTTTAGCATACTCCATAGAATCTTGCACCATCGTAGGCCAATAGTAGCCCATTCGCTTAATTCTATAGTGTAACTTAGGACCGGATTGGTGTGCACCGCATATTCCGGAATGAGCCTCCTCCAAGGCTTGTTTAGCCTCTTCTTCTCCTAAGCAACGGAGGAACAAACCATCAAACGAACGGCGGAAGAGAGTTTCTTTATAGTAAATGAACCGAGCAGCCCTTCGCCGAATTTCGGTCTTGTGGCGTATATCATCCGGGAGTCTTCCATGTTGAAGGTACTCAATGATCGCTTGTCGCCAATCTTCTTTTTCAACAAGGCATACAGAAATGGCGTTGGCTTGTTCTTCTTCTTCTTCTTTAATTGCAAGAGGTACTACCCATCTTTGAGAAATAGCAACTTTGGCGGTCTCTTCTTGGGATAATGCTAAAGCGGTAGCCAAATTAGCCAAAGCATCGGCCTGTCTATTCTCCTTCCTTGGTATATGCTCCAATGTAATTGCCTCAAAATTTGCTAGCAACTTCTTCGCATATTTGCAATAGGGGACAAGGTCTTCTTTCTTGACATCATATTGCTCCAAGATTTGGCTGATAATTAATTTGGAATCCCCAAAGATCTCAAGTTGCGATATGCCCATCTCAATGGCCATTTGTAAGCCAATAATTAATGCTTGATATTCGGCCACGTTGTTGGAGCAAAGTTCGCTTAATGAGAACGAGTATAGAAGTATTTGTCGTTGTGGAGAAACAAACACTACACCTGCCCCCGCTCCCTCTCGACGTGCGGCCCCATCAAAGAACATCGTCCACGGTGGCATTACTTCAATATAAAATACATCTTCATCCGGGAAATCATCGGAGAACTCCCAATCAGAAGGAACTGGGTGATCAGCTAAGAAATCTGCCAATGCTTGTCCTTTGACGGCTTTTTGCGGAACATATGCAAGGCCATATTGTTGTAGCAAGACTGCCCATCGAGCTATACGACCTGAAACCACTGGCCTGGAGAGGACATACTTGATCGGGTCTGCCCTTGCTATCAAATGGACAGTGTATGCTTGCATGTAGTGCTTCAATTTGTCTATGGCAAAGAAAAGAGCAAGACATGTCTTTTCAATAGGAGAATAATTTAATTCAGCCCCGTTGAGAGTTCGGCTCAAATAATAAAGGGCTCTTTCCTTCCCTTCCTTATTTTCTTGCGCCATAGAGCACCTAAGGACTTTTCTTGTGCTGCGATGTACAACACTAAAGGCTTTCCGGGGATAGGAGCACCTAAAACCGGAGGATTAAGCAAGTATCTTTTGATGCTTGTAAAAGCGTTGCTACAAGCCTCATCCCATTCGAAGTGTACATTCTTCTTCATCAGCCTATTGAAAGGTTGACATCGACCGGCCAAGTTTGAGATAAATCGCCGTATGTAGGCAAGTCTTCCCTGCAAGCCTCTAAGCTCTCGCAAATTCTTGGGCTCCGGCATTTTTTGGATTGCTTCAATTTTGGACTGGTCAATTTCAATACCGCGATGTCTTACAATGAAACCAAGGAACTTCCCCGATGTTACGCCAAAAGCGCATTTGAGGGGGTTCATTTTAAGTTGATACTTCCTCAAGCGGCTGAACACGGATCGTAGGTCTGCCAAATGGTCTTCCCTCCTTTTTGTTTTAACCACTAGATCATCGACATAACACTCCACATATTTATGAAGTACATTATCAAAGATCTTTTGCATGGCCCGTTGATAAGTCGCACCCGCGTTCTTTAGTCCAAAAGGCATTACTTTGTAGCAGTAAATGCCTTTAGGAGTACGAAAAGCTGTAAGCTCTTCATCCTTGGGATTCATTCGAATTTGATTGTAACCCGAAGAGCCATCCATGAAAGATAAAGCTTCATGACCGGTAGTGGCATCAACCATAACCTCAGTGATGGGCAATGGAAAATCATCCTTGGGACACGCATTGTTTAAATCACGGAAGTCAACGCACACCCGAATTTGTCCATTCTTCTTTTTGACAGGGACGATGTTAGCGATCCATTCTGGGTACTGTACTTCACGAATGAAACCCGCTTCAATCAACTTATTGACCTCGGTTTCTATTTGAGGGATAAGCTCCGGCCGAAAGCGTCTTTGGGATTGTTTGACTGGGCGTACACCTTTCTTTATTGCCAAATGGTGTAGAGCAATACTTGGATCGAGTCCTGGCATTTCTTTGTAAGTCCAAGCAAACACATCTTTATATTCCACTAGGAGCTTGAAGTATCCTTCTTCTTCTTTAGGGGTAAGAAGTGCGCTGATAAAAGTTGGTCGGGGCTCCTCAGCAGTTCCTAAATTGATTTCTTTAAGTTCATCAACTGTAGCCTGTCCTCCGTCTTCCAAAGCTGGAGGAGCTTCGTCGACCTCTTCATCGGTTGCTTCAACATCTGAGAGTGTATCTTCTTCCACTGTAATATGAAATGAGGATGATACTTCTTGAATTTGCTCATTGCAGACAACTGATTGTCTTGTGTGTACAACCGTTCGCCTTTTGACTTTAAGAGATCCATCGGTGTTGATGTCTAGGGTAGAGCTACGTTTCATGCGTGAAGGAATGCTACTGCGGATCCCGTCATTAGCTTTCTCTTCCCCTTGAACCTCAAAGTTTATGGAATTTTGAGGACGGCTATTGACAGGCCCTTTCATTGCCCCCAACCGATCAAAGACCGATCTACGAGCAAGAGTGTTGTGATTTTGCGTTAAGCAAGTTGTATTTAACCTGTCAAACACTGTGATTCGTGACGATGGGGCATTGATGCGATCGAACACTGAGACATGCGAAGCAAAGTGCTCTTTTCTTTGATCTGAACTTTCGCCATCTTCCATTGTTATGTATTGAGAACTTGAAGCATTGCTTTTTCTCTTGATCCATATCTGAGCCGGTTGTTCTGGAGTATAACCTAATCCGGTCTTTGGGACAGGAATTTCATGCCCTTCAAGTCGCATTTTCCTTTGTGTTTTGCTGAGGCCATGCACCTTCTTGCCGGTGACTTCTGGAATCAGTTTCCCTAGGTCGCCTTGTTTTGAAGAATCATAACCTGCTTTGGTTAAAAGCGTATATGCCTTTGGGTCGAACCATCCTTTCGTCCTTTCACTTGGTAGAACATCATGTTTCGTCAAACTTTGCGAAGACCTTACGAATCCATTTAATGGCTTCGAAGGCGAAGGATTCGTGAATGAAGTTAAAGGCATAGCATGATTTTCCTTTAATATGGCTACATCCTCCATTGTGAGCTTTGTAGGAGGCCTTCCCTCGTTTACTACCGATTGAGGGCATTCCGTGAACGGTGATTGTCCTTTCTTGCGGCGTGACAGTGGTACATAACGAAGAAATGGAGGATTGTCAGAAGGTACTGAGATTTTTGGTCCCACTGAATTACTGGTAGATCCACTAGAATGATTATTTCCACATTCTAGACCTTCTTTTGGGGACGAAGTATCCTTTCCCTGATGAATCTGACATGCTTCTCTTCATTTGGCTTGCTCTTTGTGGGCGGGATCTCAACTGGAAGAACTTCATTAGGAATGTCATCCTCTATGTAGAACTTCGCGTCCGCAAAGTGAGCTTCAGTCTCAGTAAAAGGTTTTAAGTCGGCATTGACCTTTTTCACTCCACCTTGAATGTACTTGAAACATTGGTGAAACGTTGACGGCACTACTCCGTTTTCATGGATCCATGGACGTCCCAACAACACGTTGTAGGTTGTCTTGGCATCAATAACATGGAACAACACATTGCTTGTCAATTCTCCAATGATTAGTTCCAAGCGTATCATGCCAATCGCGCGTTGTCCTCCTTGGTTAAAACCTTGAATGACCAAACGACTATGTGATAACTCCTCCATAGTAAGACCAAGTCGTTTCATCGTCATTTTTGGTAGTATATTAACAGCCGAACCTCCATCAATGAGGATACGATCTATCTTTTGTTCACGTGCATAACCAGAGACATAGAGCGGACGATTGTGGGGCTTAGAGCCTAGCAACAGATCCTCATCAGTGAAAGTCATGTTTGGGGAGCATGCACAACATTCTTGGGTTTGTTGAAGCACATTGGCATAAGGAACACTCATTTCCAGTTTTTCAAGAGCTTGGGTGGTCACCTCTTTTGGCGAGGTAGGGGATTGTAAGGGTTCAACTTTATCATCTTGAGATTGGAGTTTTTCCAAAGTCTTATCTGACCCACCATGATTGATATCCTTTTCTTCATCATGAATTTCATAGCAAGAGCCTGTGTGAACGGCCTCTACCGAGTCATTTTGAAAGAATCCTTTGGGGAAGAATTCTTCTAACGTGATGCGATTTCGAAGGTCTTTGGTTCGTGCCGAATCGTCATTCACTTTTGTGCCTAGCCTTTTTCTCCCTTTATCATTCCTTCTTCTTGATCGAAGTTGAATTAGGCTTCGTGCTTTTTTGGGCTCTTGGATGACCAAATGAAGAGGAAAATCTCGTCTTTTCTTCCATCTCTTACGAGTAACCATCGTCCAACCTTCCTCTTCATCCATTGTTGATCTTTATCATCATTTGAGCTAAAGTCAAATGCTTCTTGTGAAAGCTGAACTTGAACCGGCTCCATAGAACCAAACTGGATGAGTGTGGTATTTGCCCCCAGCTTACTAGTTGGAGACATGCAACTACATGACTCGTAAGCGAACGTCACAAGGTTTGACTCCGCCACGTCATCGAAATCCAAGTCGATTTTCCTTTCCTTAGCTAACTTCATGATGAGTTCTTTAAGAACAAAGCATTTTTGGATTGGATGACTTATGATGCGATGATACTTACAATAGTTCGGGTCATCAACCTTCCCTATCTCTTCCGGTCGTTTACATTCCGGCAATTCAATTAATTTAAGCTTAAGGAGTTGTTCCAGCATTTCGGGCATATCAGCGTCTGGAAAAGGATACGTCTTTTGTTCCCATTCCTTGAGTGACGAGCGACGTGTCTCACGTCGTTGACTTCCTTCAGGCCTCTTTTCATTAGCCTTTGTCTTTCCGGTTGAAATTTTTACTGGGGCGGAGTTGATATTCATTGAGTCTTTGACGTTACTTCTCGTATTCCTATCATTCTTCCTTACTTCCCTTCTTTCTTTCTTTTCCTCAGGCACCGGATGCTTCGTATTTCCATGGCTAGCAATGCTCAATTCCATGTCATGTGCACGAGTTGCTAACTCCTCAAATGTTCGGGGCTTTATCCCTTGTAGGATGTAAAGAAGTCCCCAATGCATGCCTTGGATGCACATCTCTATAGCAGAAATTTCAGAAAGTCTATCCTTGCAATCCAAACTCAAAGAACGCCACCGATTGATATAGTCAACAACGGGCTCATCTTTCCACTGCTTAGTATTGGTAAGCTCCATCATGCTTACCGTGCGACGCGTGCTATAGAATCGGTCAAGAAACCCTCTTTCAAGTTGTTCCCAACTATCGATTGACTCGGGTTCTAAGTCCGTATACCAATCAAAGGCATTCCCCTTGAGTGAACGAACAAACTGCTTTACAAGGAAGTCTCCTTGAGTCCCAGCGTTCTCGCAAGTTTCTACAAAGTGAGCAATGTGTTGCTTAGGATTTCCTTTGCCATCAAATTGCAAGAACTTGGGGGGTTGATACCCATTGGGCATTCTCAAGTTGTCGATGCGCTTTGTATAGGGTTTTGAATATACGAGGGAATTAGTGGAAGAACCCCCATATTGTGCTCGAATGGTATTCGTTATCATGTCTTGCAGTTGTTGGACAGATAACGAGGCTATTGAGGTGGAATTTCCATGTTGAGAAGTTCCTTCAATTCCCTTTTCCTTGTCAACCCTAGTGTTTTCTCCTTTCAAGGTGAAGCCAGGCGGGTACTCAGGGCCAAGACTTGATTCACCCAAATCTTGTTCCTCCAACTTGTTCATTAGGGTTGCAATTTTGACATCCTTATCATCTAGTGCTTTTGTGAGAAGGATAACCCTTTGTTCCATTTCAGCCATCTTTTCTTCCATGGTAGAGGTGTTAGTCATCATCACTGGCATAACCTAGACGTGATGGGCTCAATGATGGAACGGGATGAATCAAAGACACTTCATTCCTTAAATTTCTCATCACGGGTGAAGAGTTGATAGAAAAGGTCCTTGTTGGGGATGATTCATTATCAATCTCTAAATGAAATGCATCCTTAGCAGCAGCCTTCCTATTTGCAAGAAAGTCTAAAGAGATGACATTATGAAGTCTGCTTTCTTTGGTTGGTTGGGGTTGAAGTAGGTCAAGAGCCTTGGATCGACTGCGAGTGATTGGGCCAACATAATCATTGGCAATGGAAGCATCAACCACTGATTTTCGGGCATTCTTGTTAGAGGCCATTGAAACTGGTAGCAAATCGAATTTCTTTTCTTTTGGAGGAGAAAGAGATGAGAGGCAGAGATGTCCCACTGGGCGTGCCAGAATTTGTAGACGACTAAATTTCTTGGTTCGAAATAAATCAAACAAAGTAAAATAGTTTCTCAAATACGAATTTGTATTGATGAAAGTGTGTGGTACAATTCTCTGTAATTACAAGGATTTGATCCTCTGATTCGATCTCCTTAAAAGATGTGTGATGTGGTTTTAATTTGAACACAAAGTATCCTTCAATTTGGCTTAAGGATGGATCGAAGATCTTTGAAATAGAATTACAATGAATTTCTGGCTATGAGCTTGTTAGAAATCCTTTGTTCTTCGCGTTCTTCGTGTTCTTCGTATGTTCTTCGTGCGTTCTTCGTCTTCAAAGGTTTATGGTGGAAGCTTTTCGGGGCTTTAGAGGCTTGAATCCGTAAAGCTTTGTTGATTTGTGATTTGTCGAGGTTTCTGAAGGCTTTGGAGCTTAATTTCAGTGACCTCTAAGATCTAGGAGAGTGATTTTGATGATTTTGCTTCGAATGTTCGTCGTATTCGAAGGTTGAAGTTCTTGAAGTTCTTGGAGGCTTTGAGGCTTGATTCCAGCAGAGTTTCAATACTTCTGAATGCTTCTTTGATGCAGCTTGTGCTCTAGATAGCTTGTGTGTCCAAATGCCTTAGGAAGGCTTCTATTTATAGGAGTTTGGAGGTAGGTGAGCGACACGTGGCGGAGTTTGATTGGTGACACATGTCACAACTTGACTGGTCTGCTTGTGTCATCGCTTACACAGCCGGATTGCTTGAGTCATCGCTTACACAGCCGGATTGCTTGAGTCATCGCTTACACAGCCGGATTGCTTGAGTCATCGCTTACACAGCAGGATTGCTTGAGTCATCGCTTACACAGCCGGATTCACTTGCATCATCGCTTACACGCGCCTCCATGTGATTAGCATTTTGCATGTTTTTTTCCTGTTCCTGTCTTAATGAAATTTAGCAAATTTTTAGTAGCAGTATATGATACTTTGTAATTAGCCATACCTGGCGGACTTGGTGGCATGACGTGTCAGCTTGTGATAGGCCGGGAATTTTCCCTCTCTACAGTTTCCAACTCCACCTCCAATTGAGAGCATGACCTTAACCCCAAATTTTTGGCAAAACTTTATATCTTCACTAAGAAAGGTGCACCCATTGGATGCTGGGTTGCAATGACCATTAAGGTTGATTTCTGGGGTTTGGCCATCGCCAAATACGTTTAGGAAGGCTAAGTTTACATAGGCATATATTCCAGTGCCACAGGTAGTTGATAGGTTTCCCTCACTGACATTTAGACCCCAGTAGGTAGCGATGCTACCAGCATGAGAGGTTTTGATTAGGGTCATAAGGAATAAGAGGGAAAAGACTAAAGGTGTAAGTTGAAGATTTCTAGCCATTTTCGCTTGTCTCAATCTAAAATCTTGTGTTTCATGTGCTTTCATAAGACAATAAGAGGCTCCTTTTATAGAACTCAAATTTCAGAGTTAAGTTTGGAAACTTGACCAATCGTTTCAGTTTTAATACAATTATACAAAACTTAGTCAAATAGGGTTGTATACTGTCTCAGTTAAAAGTTGTAGGTTTGTTGACACCTTATGACGTTTTCAACATAAAGTTTAAGGTTCAAATATTTTCTCTCTTAGCTATTGGATTATCAAATAATAAAAAATAAAAAAGACAAATAAATAAATGGTCTAGGATCCATCATTACATTGAACCTACAAAAGGACGCATGTATAAGCAATTTTTTTTCCTAATATTTTAATCTGCTCTAGTTTAAAGGTTTAATCCAAGTGTATGCTTATGAAGTTCATTCTTAGAAACTTGAATTCCGACCTTTATTTTCCTCTCTCCACATTCCACAAGCATTTATATTTGTGGAGTGATCATCATTCTAAGAGAGCGCATTGACGATTTCTTAATTTTTTTAAAAGCGTAAATTTTGGGCTTTTAGACTTAAATCATGGATAATTATTAGGAAATTAAGAGTATATTATTTCTTCAGCCTGAATTATATGTATATAGCCGAAACTTCTGAAACTTCTACAATTTTCACGTCACCCCTATTTTCTTTTTCTTTTTATTTTAGATTTTTTTTCAATTTTAAGTTTTATATCTTATATATTTATTATTTCTCTTTAGTTTAAGTAAAACTCTATTAGATATATGTTTTAAGAGCTTGAAAATTCTACTTCATCTAAAATTTTATAGCAAAAATTTCAATAAATATAAACTCCTACCAAGGCTGAAACCCTTAATACTCACTCATATTTTCAGCATTATTTAAATAAAAAAAATTCTGATTTTATATTTGTAAAATCATCTTTACTATTTATTTTGAAGAACCTGAGTCCAAATTTTTGAAAACTCAACATACGGTGAAAACCATAAGGGTCAATTGCCGCTTTCCTTCTCTCTCACTCCTATCCAATCTCTTATCTACCCAAAAAACCCAAACGTAACTATTCAACTTTCAAATAGTTGAAATTAGAACAATATTTAAACTAGAACATTTTAATATTCGATCTAAAAGTTTTCCGTGCATCGCACGGATTAACGACTAGTTTATTAAAATTTCCTTATCACTAAATTATTACATAATATTGGTTCGAGACAAGAGCTTTGTTGGTTTGTTGGCACCTTCTGACATTTTCAACATGATGCTTAGGGATCAAATCTCCTCCGCTAACTGTTGAATTATCAAAAAATAAAAAAAAATGGTCCAGATCCATTTTTGTGCCATAATTCATGGGGAGGCTCCTTCGATCAAGCTTTGGTTAAACTAATTACTGCATATCTCTACAAGTGCTTTGTAAGTTTGTTGACACCTTATGACGTTTTCAACATGCTTAGGGATCAAATCTCCTCTCTTAACTATTGAATTATAAGAAATAAATGAATAAATAAAAATAATAATAAATGGTCCACGATCCACCACTGCATTGACCCTACAAAAGGACACTTTTATAAGAAATTTTTTTGACTGATAGAGAACTTTACTTTAGTTTTATCTAAGTGAAAGTATGTGAAACTCCTTTCTAGAGACTTAAACTCCGACCTTTGTCTCTCCCCTCCCAAATACCCAACAAGTATTTATATTTGTGGAGTGACTATTACGCCAAGAAAGCGTAGTGATAATTTCTTAATTTTTTAAAGGCATAAACTTTGGTCTTTTTGACTTAAATCATGGATAATTATTTAAGGATAAAAAAAAGATATTAATGCCGCAGCTTGAATTATATATAGTTCAAGTTAATTAAAATTTATTGATTGCTATGTTATTACATAACATTCGTTCCAGACAAGAGCTTTGTAAGTTTGTTGGCACGTTTTGACATATTCAACATGATATTAGGGTTCAAATATCTTCTCTTTTAACTATTAAACTATCGAAAAAAAAAAAAGGGTCCAGATCCACCATTGCATTGACCCTACAAAGAACACATGTATAAGTCTTTTTTTTTTTTTTTCCTGATATAGAATTTTATTCTAATTTAATTTAAATGTATGTATGTACATGAAGCTCATTTATGGAGACTTGAATCTCAGCCTTTGTCCCCCCCCTCCTCATACTCCACAAGCATTTATATTTGTAAGATCCAATCAAGAGATAATCTCTTTTATATATATATATATATATATATATATATGCGTGTGTGTATATATATATATATATATCTTTAAAAAAAATATTTTCAAGCGCTTTCTCAATATTTTTTTAAAAGGACCCAAAATTATCTTTGATCATGCCAGCCATTTGTATTCGATAGATACTTCTCTTTTTTCCTTTTGTTGCATTGTATGTAACGTAGTTGGTGTCCTTTTTATTCTATTATCATTCTTCTTCTCTTTTTGATGAGTTCTATTATCATTCTTTGTTGAATACTTAAATAAATGTATAAATAAAAAATAAGTTCGTGCATTTAGTTTCAATTTTTGCGCCATAATTCGTGGGGAGGCTCCTTCCATCAAGCTTAGGTTAAACTAATAATGCATATCTCGGTACGCAACCCCAAAACCTCATCAGCCTTCCAAAAAAAAAAAAACCCCAAAACCTCATCACAATCCAAATTATTTCATCCTTATCAATTTGCTTTCTTGGATATGTTATCTTGCACTAAATTTATCTACAATTTTGACCTAGCACGATATTACCCAATGTGAGGCCAGAATAATTCAATTAAAATATAACTATATTTTTAGATAAATATACATAGAGAAATAATATATCCACAATATTTTCACAACAAATCCTAAGTAGTAGGTTGTTACTGGTTGTTATTGTTAGGGCAAAAAAGTAATACTTGTGTTAGGTTCAAATTTGAACCAATAACAACTAACCACATGTGATTTATTGTGAAAATATGGTAAAAATGTTGTTGACGTAACATCTCTCATATACATATTAAAATATAACAATATTAGTTAAATCGAGCCTATGCGTTCACAAATATTTTTATAAATATATTATTATGTTTAGGTTTGATTTGTTTAATAGTATAGTTGAGTCTAAACCTGGACTTGATATTGAGTTGCTTGCTAGACAGACAAATATAAACAAGCTCTATCTTAACCAAAGTCGAGTTATTCTTAAACAACTCAATTCACTTAAGGACCCGTCAATTAAGCATGCTTACTTGCGCAAGCTTTGGTTCCTGGTTTCTTTTGGGCCCAAGGATTAATATAGAATTGGGTTTGCCTAGTCTAATCAGGTATTAGGCTGAGACATGGGTCATTTTGTGTACCAGAAATGATTCTTCATCTTTAGGTGACACCCCTCCCTATCCTCTTTGTAGGTGTGATGTTGGGTCTGGTCGGATTGGGTTCACAGCAACCCGCAACTCGAGCTGATAAACAACAAGTGAAGGACTTCGATGGACTCCCCTCGTTCTTGTTTAGTTCCTTGTCCATCATGGATTTTAAGTGGGCTTTATAATTACACCACAATCACCAATATTCACGTGGGCCAATGATGAAGAAAAGAAAAAACCCACAGCGCCATAAAAAGTGAATGAAACACAGAAATTTTAACTGCTATATATATGTAGGATTTATAAAGTTATCAAGTGGTGGTTGCTGGTCAGATTTTTGAATAATTCCATTCAAAATGATGGATGTGTTTTTTTAGGGGGCCAGAATAATTTATTAATTAGACTACTGAGAAAGAAACAGTTTAGTATTTTTTTTTTTTAAAGTACATGCAAACATGTAATTATATGGACAAAGTTTAGTTACAAAATTAGTTGTAACCTTAGGCTATAACTTTACTCAATAAAATAAACATTACTATATATTTTGAAAATCTAACCGTTGAATTGCATGTTCTTTACGCTCTTAATATACATGTTAAATTTTGTATCAGTCGGATATTATTTACCATATGATCTGTAACTTTATATTTTATGAATAGTTTTAAACTTAAAAAACTTGCAATTTAAACAACTTATTGATAACATATCTATTGATCTTTAATTTTTAAAAAAATTTTCAAGCATGAAGAATATAAGAAGAAGATATAATCTAATGGTAGATTTGTTAAAATTCACCTCTAATAAAAAAAATATTAAATAAGGTTATAATTTAAGGCTAAAATCTATTTTGTAGCTAAATTTTGTCCTTATTAGATTATCCAAAGGAAATGTAAAATATTTAAAAATCTTATTAAGAGAACCAGAGTTTGAATCCCTCCCAGGTTTTAACTTATAATTTTCAAATTATATATACAAAAATGAACGTGACATAACATGAAGGTAATTAATTATGGTAATATATAGCACTAATAAATTAAAGATAACGTCCCTGGTAGCGTTGAAGTACCGTACACTTTGTCAAACTAATTTTTTTTTTTTCATTTTCAATAGCATGATTCCTTCCCATCTTATGTACAAGGACGAATCTGAGTCTTTAGTAAATTGATCGGGCGAAATATATCCAACTCAAGATCTGCAGGAGTCCCAAAAAAGATAGCTGCTGGGATTGAATATAATTGGTTCCAAGTGAAAATAAGTAAATACAAATACACATGGCTATACAACCTTTTTTTTTAGAAATGATACATCCACAACATTTTCACAATATTTTTACAATAAAATTTAAGTGACATGTTGTTATTGGTTGTTATTGTTGGAACAAAAAAGTAATCTTCATATTAGGTTCAAATTTGAACTAATAATAATTAACCACCTGTAATTTGTTGTAAAAATGTTAAGGATGTATCATTTTTTTTTTTTTATTGATATGTAAAAACTAAAAATTATCAAACTGACAGCTGTGACATATTTTTGTAGGCTTGTTTCCGCGTAGTCATTATCATGTCTGTAATTTTCGTGTAATTATTCAATTCTCTATTTGAGCGCAATAAATGTGTGCTTATCTGGTTAATTTGTACCCTTAGGACACACATTAATCATATATTTTGAGAAATATTTTATGAAAAATTAAAAAAAAGTCAAAACAGTAAATTATTTTTTTATTTTTTCATAAAAAGTTTCCTTATCTCATCTTCTTTCCATATATATATATATATATATATATATATATATATATGTGTGTGTATGTTTCTCAAAAAGAAAAAAAAAAAAAATGCTCACACATTATTAAATCCCTACATATAACAATAGGTCTTACATTGAATAAACACCATCACCTTGTCGTCTATTATAAATGAACTTGGCATTAAAAGACAACTTGTCCCGTCCATGTGAGACTACAAAGCACAACAAAGGAAGAAAGATTATAACGTGTCTTTCCGTGTACGTAGGACAATATTTTTGCGTGGAAAAATCGAAAAAGTATAATGACTATTGTAAGTTGTGACATATTTTTGCCTGGGATTCAATTGTGTGTAAAATTTTGTGTTCTTTAGCTTAGGCTAAGCCAAACCTGGTGTATAATGCATAAATATTTTGTACAAATTTTTAGAGAAACAGACATTTCCTATTCATCAAACATTTAATTGGACGTTTGTGCTTCAATGGCATATGCTTTTCGAAGTAGCATAAATTCCAAATGCTAGCTCAAAATTACAGATGGCCAACTTTCTGCCACTAGAGAGTAGAGATAGACTTAACTTTCTTTCCTTTTTTCGTGAAATGGGAAGCTTTAGATAGACTTAACTTTCTTTCCTTTTTTCGTGAAATGGGAAGCTTTATTAATTACACACTGAGTAGTATAAATGTCATTTGATTATACATAACTTGATTCATCATGTTCATCGCATGCATCACACAAAAGTTTACAGTTATACACAGAAGAATGAAGGATTGTCAAGACTCAAGAGCTTGTAATTTAAGTAGATTCTAATTTTTTATACGAGTCAAATTCTCTCCCTTTTACGCTTATTTTAATAATTGAATTTAAAGAAAATGTTAATTAACTTTAATTTTTTTTTAATAAAAAAAATAGATAATGAGAAGGGAACTATGAAGTAAGAATAAAAAATATGAGATATCATAAAAAATGTCATTATCACTAAATTATCACTTCAAATATCAGCATTGATATGATAATAAAAAAAATATGAGTGACATAATTAAGGAGGAACAGAACTAAAAAAAAGTTTCGCATGATGTTCACAGTGGATCCGTTGACTTCTTTCTAGACTATGGGAGGCAATAGTTTGGGAGGCAATATAAATAGGAATAATATAATTTTAATTTAGGCCCAAATATAATACTACTAACTAGAAGGTGTACTGCCGTCTGGGTCCATTAGAAGCCGAAGTCAAAGCTTTGGAGGAGGCCGTGGACTTCCTTGGGATGTTGGTACAAGGGATGTTCATTTTGAATGTGATTCAAAAACTGATTGTAGACACCGTGCTCAGTGTTAGCAGTCCTCAAGTGTTCATCTATAACATCATCGCAAGCATTTGTCCTAATTTTACAAGCATTTAGGACTTCACAGATCTCATATGTTAAGCAAACAGAGAATCAATCAGCTCACGTATTGGCTCAGCATGCCAAGAGTATTGAGAATTATGTAATTTAGATAGAGGAAAATTTAGCTTTAAATGAGTCCGCTTTGACTCAAGATATATTGAATTTATCTTCTTGTTAATAAAGTTGTGGTCTTTTCATCAAAAATAAATAATAAATAAACAATGGCCAAGTGAGGAGTTTAGGAGTAGGGAGATGAGGAGCTTTGCGGGTGATACATAAGACCCGCCTCACTTAAAAATTAAAACCGTCTTCAAATTATTTTATTTTATTATTATTTTTAAATGGTATTTGATATTAGATTAATAGAGAAGTGGCTTAGCTCCTGAATCCTATGGGAATAATTCAACTTCCACTTGAGCTAGTTGTTGAATTAATTCGACAGGTGAGTAAGGTCAACTCTGCATAGAAGAATAAGATAATATATCACTGAATTGTAATGTTTTTGATGTAGCTAGACATGGTAAAACAGGTCAAAATTTTCTGACCCAACCCGACCCGATCCGAAAAATACTCGACCCGAACCCGATTTTTTTTTTTACCCGAAACAAAAACGGGTTGACCCGTGACCCGACCCGAGTTTTTCAAGTTTTTTGCGGGTCAACCCGACCCGACCCGCAACCCGACCTAAACCCGAATCACTTTTTTAAAACTTTTTTTTTTTTTTGGTTAAAAAAAGAGTAAAATTAAGACAATAGTAGTTTAATTGTTTATTGTGAGCTTTAGGGAAAAAATTTATACATTTACATATGCAAATTAATTGAAAGATAAAAAGTTGAGCATTCTATAATGAGTAAAGATTTTTATATATCAAATAGTAAAGTACATGCCAAGATAATATGGTTACAGTAGAGTTAAAAATATAGATTTAAAATTATAAACGTGTGAAAAACATTTACAAGTGTATAAATAGTGAAGCCAAAGTATCAAATTAGTATAAATTGATAATGCTTAGACTCATTTTTTAACAATTAATGTCCAAAATAAACGACTTTTCAAAATAAATTATGATATTTCCTAGAGTGTGTATTGCTTAACAATGATATGATATTTATAAAAGAGACCATGTACAAATAAGTTAACAATCAAATTTTAATGTATATCTCAAATTGAAATAGAGTGTCAACCACAATTGATAATAGATTATAAAATTAATTTTCAAGATTGTAAATTTCTTATATGTTTTTATTTTTTATCAAATGAGCTATCCAATAAGTCATTTGTAATTTTGTTTTATATTTTGAAATGTTGATATTGTGTAGAAATAAAACATGTGTATTTGTTTTTCTTATGTTTGTGTTATTTTGTTTTAGATAGCAATATTAAGACTTGTATAATTTTAAAATTATTGAATAAGTATTAATAAGTTTAACTGAATTCATTCTTGATATAAGTGGTGAAGTTAAAATAATACATTTTACATAAAATAATTTGTTGCATAACTTTTCAAATGACAAATACATGTTGTTTTATTTATAAAAAAAAAAAATCATGTGAAAAATATGGGTCAATACGGATCAACCCGACCCGAAACCCGATTGACCCGAACCTGTTTTTAACCCGCTTAAGGTGACCTGTTTTTGACACGTGACCCAATTTACCCGCAACCCAATTGACCCGACCCGAACCCGACCCGACCCGCCCGTTTTGCCATGTCTAGATGTAGCGCATGTTTGGTACACCATATGGAGATTATATAAAACATAGAAACAACCAACTTATAAATAGAAACAATGAATCTACTAAATCTTTTATTTCCGGTCATAAGGATTAATATTATTCCTAATATTGTCTTTATTCAGTGCATCAAACATTCAAAGTTTCCTAAATCAAAAGCATTGCAACTCAGTAAAGATTATCTTGTTCTATTTCTTTTTACTTGGATTTAATGCTTGAATATGATAGACATTAAATGTCACATTATAGTCTGCTATATGCATCAGAATTATGAAGTACATGCAACCATGCTTTATTGTCATAGATATTTGTTACAGTTCATAGGTAGTGAACCTATTGATGAGTAGCTTATTCAGCATGCCATATTGTTTGCAAGTTTAGGCAATGACCTAGACAGCGCTCTTTATGGATGCACTATACCCATTATCAAAATTTTTGTTCCAAATCATAACCCCTCCATACTTGGGAGAAGTCTTAATAGATGGAAGGACCTGAGATTTGAGCACATCAGCTGGTATAAATCCACCGCTTGGAGCCGCAGCGGTAGCCGCCGGTAGTCCCAAGAACACTTGCTTACCTTGAACAGTAGTCCATGTTTTCCACGAATTCAAAAGGTTGTTTGCATTGCCTGAGTACTGACATCCAGGGTTGTTGTAGAATTGAACCCAAACATAATCAAACAAACCGGTTTTGATAGCGGCATCTAGATGGTCATCTGGGAATTTACATTGTGGAGCTGCGGCTAAGTACACCTTTTTTTGTTGGCTGAATCCATTAAGTGATCTAGCAAGTTCATCATAGTGTTGGGTTGAACCCAACTCGATGTCAAAATCAATTCCATCCAAAACTGCATCGCCTAGTGGACGTGAATTGGACTTACCTCCTAGATAGTTATTCCAAAGGTAATTTGCAACTTGCATTGCATCATTAGCTGAAGAAAGAGAGTAGCTTCCAGCACCTCCTCCAATTGAAAGAAGGACTTTGATGCCTCGCCCTTGGCAAGCTTTGATTTCAGAGCTTAAACGGGTACAAGTATTGGCACTGGGGCTACAATGCCCAGCTAGGTTTAGCACTGCGGTTTGGCCATTACCGAATGTGGATAAGAAAGCTATGTTTACATATTGGTAGTTCCCTGTGGCACAAGTGTCAGCCAAGGAGCCTTCATTGGAGTTTTGGCCCCAATATATGGCAATCCCAGCAGCCTGTGAGGATTTGCATAAAGAGATGATTAAGAGGGACAATAAAAGGAATGATAATTGTTTATGGGCGGCCATGTTGGGATCCTTTTGGGTTCTTTTTTGGCTCAAGAATGGTCGAGGGGGTGCAAATTTATAGCTGTTTGAGTGGAGTCTATTATGTACACTATTAAATCCAAAAAATGAAAAATAAATAAATAAAATGGATTGCAAAGAGTCTTTCACTTCAATGGTTCAACCATCATATTATGATATCTTCAATCAAAACATTCAAAGATGTACTTTAAAAACAAAAAATTGAAATAAGGTCTTGTGAGGTAAATGGTTGTAAGTGTAAGATTTTATTTTGTGTCGGCATATTCCATGTATTTTTCATTAAATTACCTTTTTTGTGTGTCTCCATTTGTATTTTGGTTGACGATTTAAGACTTGAATTTTGAAGTCTTAAAATAATAATGATAATGTGGGTTCTAGTTAACTCAATGGGTAAAGCCTCTGATAGTTGTATAAGAGATCTGGAGTTCAATTCCTGCCTACACCAAAAACTGATTGGGATCTTGGTCTAATGATAAAAAATTATCATCAGAAGCAGACGCTATAAATTAAAACTCTCTCAAAAAAAAAAAAAAAAATTAATGATAATGATAAACATGGGTGTGCTTCAATTATTCCCACAGCTCCAATCAACTCTCATATCTCAATACTGAATGGTATTAATGGGTGTGATGGAAATGGTCACCACTCAAGGATTTGGTTATGGTGAGAGTGAGGAAGTAGAGAGAATTGATTAATAGGCGTTTGGCCATCAAAATTTATTGCGTTTCTTTCAACTTTCAGATTTGAATTATGGTCTAATTTTGTGCAAAATGACTAAATGAGGATTATAAAGGATGGGTAAAGGTTGGAATAGCAAGAGAGTTCATGATTTCTCTCCTGTTCTGTATAGTGTAGCCTCTGCTTTAAAGTAATATTATGTTATGACATGTTTGTCTAATCTCAATGATTTGAGGATTTTTTTTTAAGGATAATAATTTACATTGCAAATTTTACTAAAGAAAAATGCTTATAGGCTGCAGTAAAAGTTCATTTTTATTTATAATGGACCCACTCCCATCACATATTGTCAACCAAGTTCAAGAACAAGCCATGTCTAATTGGTTTTCGAAGCCATCAATCTTGAAAAAGAGCTTACTATCCGATAGCCATGAAAGTGAAACATGACCTCGTACGTGGCAAATAGACACCTGCCTAATTTCTTTATCTAATTGGAAGTTTGTAAAATCTTCAATGGCGTATGCTTCAGGAAGGTACATAAATTTCCAGCTGTCTTCGAGAAGATGCCAATATGATGACCACTTAGCTTATCCTTCTTAATTTTTATCCACACAATGGATGGTGATCTTTCTTCCCTTAAAGTCCTCTTCTTTTCGCTTGCCTTGTGTTAGGGGCATAATTTCAACCCCAACAATTGCTCTAAAAACTGGTCTATAAAACATCATATTAAGGGTGGGTTTGGATTGCGCTGAACGCAGAAGGGTGGGTTTGGATTGCGTTGAACGCATCCGCGTTCAGCGCTTTCCTTCTTTTTGGTGCACGTTTCAGGGGACAAAGTCACTGTGTGCGTACTGTGCGCGCACTGTGCACGTACTGTGCGCGCATTGTTCATATACTGTGTATGCACTTTTTAGCAATTTTTTTATTAAAAATGAGTCTCACAATACTATTTACACATTTAAAAATTATTTTGCTACAGTATTTTTAGTTTTTAGTTTTCAGCTGTATCTAAACGGACCTTAAATGTCATAAAAGATTTAAGTGTGATATATCTCACGGTTTGACAATATGATGGTGGTACATAAAGGAACATAAATTTCCAACTGTCTTCTAGAAGATGCCAATATGATGACTGCTTAGCTTATATTTTTTTTTTGTTTAGCTTATCCTTTTTAATTTTTATCCTCACAATGGATGGTGGTCTTTCTTCCCTTAAAGTCCTCTTCTTTTTGCTTGCCTTGTGTTGAGGGCATAATTTCACCCCCTACAACTGCTCTAAAAACTGTGTATGTTTTTAGACCCCTCAACACAAGTTGATTAACTTAGTTATTTAGTCAAATGATTACTTAGATAAATTATGCAAATTTAGGTTAATACAATAATATCATATCATGCAAATAATGCGAAAAAAAAAAAGAATACCACGATATGATGAACCAGGAAAACTTAACTGGTAAAAAACCTACTGAGGATTTAACCTAACTATCATCAAGGTAAAAACATATCCACTATGAAAGAATTGAAGTTTTTACAATAAAACTTAAACTATTAACATCTCATTGCTAACTTGTGAAGAAAACTTACTACCACGACCACGTGATAGCTCCGAGCCCACAGATTACTTTTTTCTTTGATCTGCAGCAACCACAAGTTCACTTACTTGTGACTTTGAAACTCTACTCAAAGGTTTAAGATCTTCTTGAAAGTTCTTTATGCAGCAACTGAAGAGATCATGAAGTTCTTGAACGAATTTTGATCTTAATAATTCTATGTGTGTATAAATGTAAACACCTCTAGATCTTAAAGAAGATTCAACACACAACTCATCAAAGACTCCTAAAATATAGTTAGAGTTTTTCCTTTTATACTTGAAGTAAAACACTTAATCCTGCACGTCATATGAGCTTGAGCTGAATTAGAATTTCTGCAGAAAATTAAACTTGCACGAGTTTCGATCAATTGAGTCTAATTTTTAATCGATCGAGCCTTGCAGATTTTGACTAATAAATTAAATCCTGCAATCAATCGATTCCAATTTTACATAAAACCACACTTGAGCAAGCCTAAATCTAGACTCTATGTTTTGATCAAGGTTTGTCAACATAATACAAATTTAAGTTCTAATACATTAGTTCCTAAAGTCTTAGAACCTAACAAATTGGTCTACAAAACATTATATCAAATGCCATAAAATATTTAAGTGTGATATAGCTCACGGTTTGAAAAGTGGTATCAGAGCTAAAGTTATGGGTTTGGGTTGTAGGAGCGTTATTTTGAGGGAAGGATTGAGGAGAGTACTATTCAACTCTCAACAACCACTCTAAAAACAGGTTTGCGGGGCGCGATTTCAAATGCATAAAAGATTTGAGTGTATTTTTTTTATCGCTAATTAATTTTAAGGTAGAATGACATAACTCATGGTCTGACATCTTGAATGCAATTTATATTTCCTTATAAGGGAAGAGATGCACCAATTCATTGCAAAAACTAATTAATTATGATTAATATATATATATATATATATATATATATATGTAGTGCCAACGGGCCCAAGGTATGCATTGGGCCGGCCCAAGAGCTCTCGCGGGATTGAAAGCCCAACCTAATAGCATGGATGGTCTGAGGACGTGAGAAGGCCCGCCTGTGAAGTAACGTGACATAAGAAAGATGCCATGCATGAGCAGAACATCCTGAGGCATGATGTCCGAGGATGGCAACGTCCTCGGCCATATGCTGCTGAGGACGAGAAGAGTGATCTGGCAGTTCAAGGGGATTAATACTGAAAACCTTGGACACAAAGGCTGAGAAAATAAGGATAGGAAATAAAAAGGAGTGACAGAAAAATATTAAGGATAAAGCTGCTACCACCGCGTTGAAAGCTCTATACCTACCTCTCTGGCCGCATTAATGAGGAAGTGACACCTGAGTATTGGAGTTCAATTTTAGACCTACCGCCAAAGACTTTGGTAGAAGAGGGTGATGAGACAAGTATCTGAAAGAAGCATATAACCTACACGTAGAGAAGGAGAAGGAAGGCCTATAAAAGGCAAAGGAAGAAGAAACGGAAAGAAAAAAAAAAAAAAAAAAAAAAACACACACACACACAAGAGAGAAATTGTAAGTAAAATATCAAAGATTGTCATCGGTATCAATATACAAGAGAATTTTCATCCACGTATAAAGAGTATGCATGTGTTCTGTGATCTGACTATATATATTTGAAATTCATAAAAATTCATTGTTTTGATTTTTATATTTCCATTTGTACAATATATTTTTATCTTACATTTTAAAAAATTACTGTATGGTATATAATTTCTAAGGATGATATTATTTTATTACATTACATTCAAAAAGTATTGATTAAAGATGGCAGCACTTCAGAGTACTCTATATATAACATAATACTGAACACAACAGAATATTATTTGGATAAACTATATTTTAAAATCTTACATTTTCAGAAATTTCAAAGTAAGCCGTACACTTTCCAAAAAAATCAACTTAAATCTTAAAGCTATTCTTTGGAGTGAAAAATCAAACAATTTACGAATGCAAAGGCTCAAAACAAACTTGAATATGATAGGTGTCAATTGCAACATTATATTCAATATTTTTCAAAATGAAGCACTTGTAAGCAAGGTTTATTGTCATAAATATTTGTTACAATCCATAGGTAGTGAAAAACCTGCTATGCATAGCTTATTCAGGAGGGCATTGAGTGGTTTAGGCATTAACTTAGACTGCACCCTTTATGGATGCACTATACCCCCTATCAAAATTTTGTTCCAAATCATAACCCCTCCATACTTGGGAGAAGTCTCTTAATAGATGGAAGGACCTGATTTTTGAGCACATCAACTGGGATAAATCCACCAATTTCAGCAGCCTCTAGAGCCGCTGGTACCCCCAAGAACACTTGATTTGCTTGAACCGTAGTCCATGTTTTCCATGAATTCAAAAGGTTACTAGCATTGCCTGCGTACTCACAATCACGGTTGTTGTAGAATTGAACCCAAAAATAATCAAACAAACCGGTTTTAATAGTGGTATCTAGATGAGTATCTGGGAATGGACATTGTGGAGCTGCTGCTAAGTACACCTTTTTTTGTTGGCTAATTCCATTTAAGTGTCCTAGCAAGTTCATCATTGTGTTGGGTTGAACCAATCTCAATGTCAAAATCAAGGCCATCCAGGACTGCATCTCCTAGGACTCACCTCCTAGATAGTTTTTCCAAAGGTAGTTTGCTACTTGCTTTGCATCATCAGCTGTAGAAAGTGTGTAGCTTCCATCATAGCCTCCATGTTAAAGGAAGACTTTGATGCCTTGCCCTTGGCAAGCTTTGATTTCAGAGCTGAAACGGTTAATAGTATTGGCACTAGGGTCACAGTGCCTAGCTAGGTTTAGCATTGGGGTTTGACCATTACCGAGTTTGTTTAAGAAAGCTAAGTTCACATATTGGTAGTTCCCTGTGGCACAAGTGTCAGCCAAGGAGACTTGATTGGAGTTTTGGGCCCATTATATGGCAATCCCAGCAGCCTGTGAGGATTTACGTAAAGATCGAGATGATTAAGAGGGACAAGAAGATTAATGATGCTTGTTTATGGGCAGCCATATTGAGATCCTCTTAGGGTTTTTTTTTGGGATCAAGAATAGTGGAGTGGGTACAAATTTATTGTGAATTAGTTTGATTTTATTATACACTATTATGTCCAAAAAAAAAAAAAAAACTTAACCATAAAATGGATTTCATGTGAAAATTTGTAGGGTCATGCCACAAGGTTTATAAGGGTAGAAAAGAATGACAGCCGTGTCTTGCAGTTAATGAATTCTAGCCCAAAGTTCATTTAACAATTCAAACATCCCATCAATCAAGCTGAGACATCCTGGTTCCACCCTCAGAGAAAGAGTTAAAAAGCAAAGTTGAACTTGTGCATGGGTACATATGTTCCGGTGTAGCCTCTGCTTGAAAGAAACATTATGCTTGTATGACTTGTTTGTATGTTAAACTTAATGATCTGAGGATTTTGTTTAAGGAAACAAATTTACTCTGCAATTTTTTTTTTATTTTAAAATTAAGGTAGATATTACGAAGGAGTCAAGGGAGGATTTGAATCTTAAATGACTTCGTTGAAAATATTTAGTGATGAAAACTGGTTAAACTATAAACTCCTAGCTAGAAAATTGGTTATAGGTTGCAGTACAAGTACATTGTTATTTATTATGGACTCATTCCCATCAGATATTGTCACCCAAATTCAAGAACAAGCTATGTCTAATTGGTTTTCGAACTTTAAAGCCATCAATCTTGGAAAGGATGAGCATACTATCCGATAGTCAAGAAAGTGAAACATGACCTAGTACGTGGCAAATAGACACTGTCTAAGTGCTTTATCTAATTGGAAGTTTGTAAAGATTCAATGGCATATGCTTCATGAAAGGGACAAAAATTTCCAATAGTCTTCCAGAAGATGCCAATTTGATTAATTACTGCTTAGCTTATACCTTTTTGTTTTGCTTATCCTTTTTATCCACACAACGGATGGTAGCCATAGTTTTTAAACTCGGACCGGATCGTTCGGTTTGATCAAAAAACTTGTGAACCGTTCAGATTTACAGTCCATTTAGGGTGAAGAATCGTTTCATGTGAAAAAAGCATGGACCCATGTGAACCACGGTCCGACCGTACGATTCACATCGGTGCCTTGTTTCAAGCCTTAAAACGGCGCCGTTCCTACCCCTTTTTTTTTCCCCCTATACGACGTCGTTTGGAGCATACAGATATTAACCCTAAAATGTTAAAACCCTCTGAGCTCTCTGCCTCGCCCTCACTCTCTCTCAATTACATCTCTCCTCTCACTCTCATCTCATCGCTGTCGCAGCCCATATCGCAACTCTGCCTCTCTCTCTCTCTCTCTCTCATCTCGTCGCCGTTGCAGCCCAGATCGCGGTGCAACCCAAATCGCAGCTCAGCCCAGCTCGTAGCTTAGCCTCTCTCTCTCTCACTCTCATCTCTGCCTCTCTCCCTCGTCACCGTCGCCGTTGCTGTCGCAACTCACTCTCTGCCCCGTCGCAGCTCACTGTCGTTCACGGCACCATCACAGGTCTCTCTCTCTCTCTCTCTCTGGTTCTGTTTTTATAATTAGGGTTTTTGTTAAACCTTAGTTTTTGTTTTTTTTTTTTTGTTTTTTTAATGTGCATTTTCTTTTTGATTTGTTGTGGTCGTTTACTGAGTGGAATTATTGTTTAGAAACCCTAGCAAATTATGGGGTTTGATTTTTGCTTATGGGGAGGTTAGATTATTAGTACTTGAGCCATATACAGAGGTTTTGATGAATGGAGCTTAATTGGGGTTTCTGTGGTGTGGTTTTTTAAGGAAATCATTATTAAAAATAAACTTTATTACTATAAGATCATGTATGTCTATATCAATTGGAGCTTAATTTCTTTACATTGTGTTTACACAAAAAATCACACACACACAATAAAATATTATAATTTTTATGGCTCAATTCTTTTCTTAGTTTCAATCCCAACCTCAACTTGTCGAAGCGCCAATCTAGCCTTTTCGGTACCTCTGTTCCCAGTGGCTCATCTTCCTTACAGTTGAGTAATCCAACAATTTTAATTTTTATACATTATGTACGTATGTATCTCTGTTTGTGTATATGCAGTATGTGTATGTATTATCAAGTGCCTGTATAAACCTTAGGCTAGAGAGAGAGAGAAAAAGAAGAAGAAGAATAGGAGGCTATGGGTTATTAGCAACAAATAACACTGAAGTTTTGCTTGAATTTGTATGCTGGGACTGTTCTGTTTTAATTAGTTTAGAATTGTTGGAGTAGAGTTTATTAGTTTAGAACAGTTTTTATTGTTTTGTTTTTACTTGTTCTGTTTTGTTTAGTTCTGAAAGATTGGGAATACGATTGAACTAATGCTAAGTTCATTATGGTAAGAACTAAGAAGTGTTAATTGAAAACATGTGAGCTGGTTGATTGGAAATTATGAACCTTTGGTTGTGAATTTGTGATTCTTTGACTCCATGACTCTATGTATGTTAGTTTGTTAATTTGGCTCTGTGTATGAAGTTGTGATTCTTTGACTCTGTATTTCAAAAATTGATGGGTCTATGAGTGTTTGACTGGGTGTTTAGTCTTTTAGATTAAATTGGAAACAGAGGCTAGGTCTACTCCATCACATGACAGTGATTCTAATGTAGTGGAGTCTAGCTCAAGAGTAAGGGAAAAGGTTAATCTGGCTTAGGAACAGTTTAGCCTTGGGAAGGATGAGAGGGGATGGAATACTTTTACATGTGTGTATTGTAGGCAAACATATAAAGGTGGGGGTATTAATAGGATGAAACGACGCCTTGCGGGGATAAAAGGTTATATTGGATCATGTAAAAAGGTTTCTTAAGTTGAAAAAAAGGCTGAAAAACAACGTCAAGAAGAAATGTTTAGTGTGCCTTCTGTAAATAGTGATATGCAAGAAGATGAAGATGTTCAAGAAGTATTTATCAGTGGGTTACCTAAAAAAACAGTTTAGGTAAAAGAAAGGGTACAAAGCCAGTGGGTAATTACTTTGCTCCAAGAACTACTCTAGGAGCTCAACCATCTCTTAAAAATGTGTTTCAAAGTAAAGAAAAGGTGAGGCAAGCTGATATGGCTATTGCAAGGTGGATGTATGACACTTGCATTCCTTTTAATGCTGTGACTTCAGTGTACTACCAAATGAAGATTGATGCTATAGCTGCTGTTGGTCTTTGTTACAAAGGTCCAACTTATCATGCTATACGGGTCCCTTTGTTGAGGGATCAAAAGAAAGAGGTTCAATTGTTGGTTGACTCACAACGTAGGCATTGGACAGAAGTTGGATGTACACTTATGGCTGATGGTTGGACAGATACTAGACATAGGTCATTGATTAATTTCCTTGTTTGTTGTCTTAGGGGAATGGTATTTGTAAAATCAATTGATACCTCAGAGATTATGAAAAGTTCTAGAAACTTGTTTAAATGGTTTGATGAAATGATTACATGGGTTGGTCCAAAAAACATGGTTCACATAGTTACTGATAATGCTTCCAATTATATATCTGCTGGTAAATTATTGTGTGAAAAGTATAAAACTATTAGTTGGTCTCCTTGTGCAGCACATTGGTTGAATCTTGTGTTAAAAGATATGGGAGATATGCCTTATGTAAATAGACTCAAAGAACGTGCTTTCAAAATTACGGTTTTTATTTATAATCATGTGGCTTTACTTGCTTGGTTGAGGAATAGACCTGGTTGGATAGAAATTGTACATCCGGGAGCAACAAGATTTGCTACTACTTTCCTTGCAATTGGAAGCATTCATGTGCATAAGCATAACTTGCAAGCTTTAGTGGCTAGCAAGTTCTTTGTGGACAATAGATTGGCAAAAGAGTTAAAGGCAAAAGAAGCAGTTTCTATCATTTTGGATAATTCTTTTTGGGATGATATTAATGTTATGGTCAAGATTTCATCACCACTTATTCGTTTGTTACGGATTGTTGATTTTGATCAAAGGTCTGCAATAGGATATGTGTATGAGGGCATGTATAGATCACCGTTGGGAATCAAGAAAATCTTCCGAATGAAGAAGCACTTGTACAAGCCATACACCTCAATTATAAAAAACCGTTGGGATAAACATTTGTGCAAAGATCTTCATGCTACTGCATATTGGTTAAATCCCGTTTTTTAATATGATGAGGAGAACTTTTGTCGAAAACCAGCAGTAAATATGGCTGTTTTGGACTACATTGGGAAAAAATACGATAGTGACCAAGAAAAGGTAATTAAGAAAACCCAATTTTTTCGAGACCGTATTGAGAGCTTTGATAGAGATCTTGCATTGTCAACAAGCAGGACCACTCATCCAGGTGAGAAGTAATTAGTTTACTTTAATACTATAAATAAATCTTAGATTTTTTGTTTATTAATATTAGTTATGTTGTGTTATAAAACTCAGATGAATGGTGGAAGTTGTGGGCAGTTGATGCTCCAAACTTGCAAAAATTGGTAATTAGAATCCTTAGCCAAAAATCCGCCTCTTCTGGATGTGAGCGAAAATTGGAGTTTATTTGAACAAATACATTATAAGAGGAGAAGTTGGAGCATCAAAGGCTCAATGATCTTGTGTTTGTTCATCATAACTTGCGATTGAGACATAGGTAACTAAATGCTATATCTTGTCATTGCATTAATTTTTAGGAAATCATTTTATAATTTAATTGTTAGTTACTAATTATGTTCAAATTCCAATAATGAGGATGACATTTTATGATGCAGGCTTTATAACAAAAAGTTTAATTTTGACCTCATTGATTATACAAGTATCGACAAAACTGATTTTTGGGTATTTGAAGAAGAGGAAGACCAATATCTAGGATATGAAGAGTTAGAGAATGCAATTTATGAAGAGGGTGCGTATCCAGCAAGTGCGGACCCTTCTTCTAATACTGAAGGTTAGTTTATATGTAAACAATTTGATAACCTATAATGATTTTTCTTTTATTCTTTTCAAACTTATGTAAACATTATAATGAATTTTCTTTTTATTTTGTTCAAACTTGTGTGTAGATGATAGCAGTGAGGTTGAAGTAGTTGATTTGGGAACATTTGGACAAACAATAAGCCCTCCACCTGGATTTTTAGGGGCTGATAATGAGCATGATAACTTTGATGACATTGATGATTTATGATCATAATAATTCTGTTTGAACTTTGAAATTCTATTTTGTATTTTAGAGATAATTTCTATCTTTTTGTAAGACACAGTGTGTAACTTGGAGTTTGAAGTTCTATTTTGTTTTTTAGAAATCAGTTTTATGTATTTTTGTAAGAAACAATGTGTAAGTTGGAGACTTGTCTATGCATTTTTACTTTGTACTTTTATGGATTAATTGAGTAATTCATATTTATGTTTACTAAGGATTTGACATTTCTTATTTTTCTTGTGAAAGTTATGATATAAAAAATATTTGAAAGATAAATCTCTAAATGAATTAGACTATTTTAGTTAATTTTATATTTTTTATTAATTTAATATATATATATATATATATATTTAAAATAATTATTAAATTAATTATGACGTCATCACGGTTCGACCTCAGTTTGATCTCGGTTCAACTTCAAAAATCTTGAACCTCTCCTTTTTACGGTTTAATGAGCGGTCTGAATTTCAAAACCATGATGGTAGCCTTTCTTCTCTCAAAGTCCTTCTCGTCCTTGCCTTGAATGCAATTCATATTTCTTTTTAAGGGAAGAGAGGCACCATTTGACTGGAAGAGCCAATTATGATTATTTAGTTTATCTTTTATATATATATATATATATATATATATATAGAAAGAAGTATTATTATATAAAAAAAAAAAGGTAAAAAAAGTATGTATTATTAAATAGTGTGAACGTGTTCACACTGCTTTATATTAAATATATTATTTTATCATGTGTTCACACTGCTTTGTAGTAAATATATTATTTTATTGTAGTTGATATATTATTTTATTGTGTTGTTTATATTATTTTATTGTGTTGAAAGTTAAAATAAAACCACAAATATTGGGTGTTTTGTAAAGTGAGAAGGTAAGATAGATAAAATAGCTTTTTGTGAAATCATATTGCTAAATTTATGGCTCCGTGGATGCTCTAATGATATCCTCAACTTTATGCCTTTCCCTTTTATGATTTCCAATATTTAATTCAAATTAAAATACACAAAGGGGAACTTTAACTTTTCCGTTTATCAATTCTCCAATCGACAGTTAATATAAGTTATTAGAATTTGTTCCATACATTGAACTTTATCAATTTCCTCGCAGTGTCACATTGATTTGGTAAGATTACAAAATATATGCATCTTTGCCAAGATCTTACGAGAAATTAAAACCATCAAATAAATTGATTGATAATACCCCATTTCCAACTTCTTTTCATCAAGTGCACAAATTTCGAATGCAAATATAATCTATAAAGACTCAAAGATTCAATAACCATGCACCAAGGCTATATATAGCATATTCACCGGCCATGACCAAAGATTTAAACCTTGGCAGTACTAGTGCTCAATTAGGAAATATTAATGGAAACCTAAAACTGTGATATATTATTAATATTCAGATTTTTTTTTTTTGAATCATTAATATTCAGATATTAAACATCATTAATCTTTGTGTATGAAATATTAATGATATCCTCACTCCTTAATCTTTGTGTATGAATGCAACAGTTAAATTAATCTATGACTAAAATAACATAATATTTCATTAAAAAAAAAAATCTTACCCAATGAGGTTTGTGGATGTATGACACCCTCCCTCTTAGGTATGTATAAATTATTAGGAATTAAAAAAAAATATTATGTTAGTGAAAATTAAGTGTTGCATTTATACAAACCTCAAAAGATGAGTGTCATTTCACAAAATCTTAAGAGAGATTGCTGTAATTTACCCTAAAACATTTCATACATAAAGCTATTATGATTTTTAAAATTTAAAATTTTTCTTTACAACTCATTAGTACAGCACTATTGAAACTGAGTGTTTGAGGAGCTTATTAACTTAATTTCCTCATTGATCGACTTTTTTATAATTTGTAATATACTTAGAAGGAACCTCATAGTGTAAGTACAATGTATAAGAACCAATTTTTATTATTTAAAAAATAATATAAAATAAATAATAAAACTTAAAAAAAAAATTAGAAACACTTGGTGGAAAAATTTTAATACAAGTAGTTTTTTGTTGGCCTTCTAAACTGACAATATTTTCCTTTTTTTTTTTGCTTACAATAAGTGGGTGAGGGGGAAATTTGAACCCAAATTAGCCTTATTGGAAAAATAGGATAATGCAACTACATTAATGTATAGTGTATTTAAATTGTGACATACACGACGTAATAAGGAGAAATAATGAGAAAAAATATTTAAATTTTTTTTTTTTTTGAGTGGGTGTTCACGTAGTGCAACAGTATAAGACATTACCATTTGTATTATATAGTATATAACTGTGTGAGAGAGAGAGTTTTAGTGTAGCTTCTAAATTTCTAGTCTGGCCTATGAAACCAACCTAGCTAGTGGGATTCCTAAATATTGATCATGAAAAATTAATACGCTTAGAATATGCTGCTTCCTTATGATTAGTCCTTTGTGACAAGAGCACTACAATGTTCAACGAGTACTATTTGCATGAACCGTGCGTTATAGTAATCGTGCTATAAATAAGAGGTAGGCTTCAGCTCTCTCAACACCAAGACAAAGATGTAAGAAGTGATTTCCAGGGAAGTAGACATGGCGTGATACTGGTCCGGCTCATCTTCTTCACTATCACATCATGAGCTAAGATGAGCCGGAACCAATATCACTCTTGTATGCTTCTTTGCATTCCTAAGTTGAAGCCATCAGCACACCGTGCAGCTTATTATGCTTGATGGTGGTTGCTTAAGAGTATAGTGACTTCCCTTGTAAGTTCCTCACAGCTCTTTTATTTTCTAGTTGTTCTTGTTGTGTTTTTAAACTTTCTTTATGCTTGCTTTTAAGGAAATGTAGAGCAGAGCAATGATATATAGATGAAAAACCTATATCATACTTACCCACGATAAGAGTGATAAAGATGGTTTTTTTAGGCCATCTTTTATGATTAGAGTCACTTTTTCTCCGAAGCTAGCGTTCAAAAGAAGAGTACCTATTGAAAAAATAGGGCATCGACCCCCTTCAAAGTTTTTGGAGTAGCTAATAGTTATGGTATTTGATTAGTACTAACAGGCTAGGTAAATTAACCTATCTCAATATCATAGCTAGTATAACAGAATTCTTTGTTTGGAGTCTCTACCATGCCCTAAAAATTACATGTCCGTCGATGGTATATCATTCACATGGGACCAAACCACGTTGGAAGTGTTGGTTTACATATAAATGACTGAATTACTTCTTTCTATCGGCTTGAGTTTTCAGAGCCACTGATAAATTAATGATTCTTTTATGAAAATGTTTAAAAATTTTCAGTACTTCAATCGGATGCTTTGTTTTTGTTTTTGTTTGTTTTTAAGATATGATGATGGTATCTGTGTACGTGCAGCATTAATTCAACAATCATACGCATGGCTATAGTTGATGATTTTTATTCCAAACTCAATTCTGTACCTCTATGAAATTTATTCAGATTATTATGTCAAAAACTAATCTTCCTTAAATTTTCTCTTCCAGAAAATATACTGGACACACATAATGACTGCTTAATTTATCATACATACATCACTTTTCTCGACAAATATATATATATATATATATATATATATATGAATATATATGAATAAATTTATAATATAATAATAAAAATAATAATTATCATATAACAAACTTCCAACACGGTCACAAAGCACGCTCCTCAACTGTATTACTACTGTCCTTTAATAACCAATTTAATTTTTTTACCAAAACAAAAGGTTGCTAATAATTCACAAATCCTCGTTTATTATCAATATTTTTTATCCCAAGAAAAAAAGTAGATAGAGTCGTTGAACATATATACCCATCGTGTTAGCATCGCATGGTTATTAATCCAAGCCAAAATATTTAGATAAATACTCTTATTTCAAACTTTAGGAATTGATAGCATTAATTCAATAGGTAAACATTAGGAATTAACAGACTATTTTTGCCAAAAATAAACTTTAAAATAAAGAGTTGGCAATCTACACCTTAACCCTGCTTTGACTTTTGAGGCTAACCAAGAAATGTCCATGCACAGCTAGTAGCTTCAAGTCTTATGTGTGAATAGGTAACCAAGGGACAATTCAAACATTCTAAAAAGGTATGCTCGGTGGATATATCCAAAGTCAAAAAACTTTGCATGTATGGCTAGGCTTCTGACTTTTCCCTGTACTTCGGTTCAACTTGTTACGAGTATAACTTTCTGCCGACTGTGTTGCACAGAAATGACCAAGATCTCACATGTGCAGGTTGCAAAAGTCTTGGCCTTACCGTGTTTAATGTTATTAATGACATCCGTACGGTACAAGTGATTCTCAATCGGATAAGCTTTCATGGACTTTTTTATTCATCATATCTCAACCAGTCAATATCTCAATCACTGCACCAAATAGTATAAATACCATGCCAAGGCTATTGGCAAAACACCAAATAATCCACATACAAGTTCAAAAACTACAAACCCCGGAAAGCATATTCTTAATTTTTGTGAGTAGTCCATGAAAATGAAGTCGATGAGATTGATTGGAAGCCTTAGCTGCATAATGCTAGTGATGGCCATATCAGCAGTAGCTCAACCATCATCCTCACCCGCACCGGTGCTCGACAGTGCCGGACGTCCTCTTCAACGTGGTGTAGAATACTACATCAATCCTGCTATTACTGACAGTGGCGGTCGTTTCACCTTGATTAATAGAAATGGCTCATGCCCCTTTTATGTTGGGCAGGAAAATGTTTCAGGCTTAGAAGGTCTCCCTGTCATCTTTACACCTTTCGTGGAGGGAGAGACAGTGATTAGGGAGAATAGAGACTTCAAGGTTGCTTTCTCAGCGGCCACAATCTGTGTTCAGTCGACTGCATGGAAGTTAGGCGAGACGGACCCCGAGACTAATAGGAGATTAATTGTCACCGGAGAAGACCAAGGCTCACGAAGAGCCGGAAATTACTTCCGGATAGGGAAAGCTAGTGTTGGAGGTGATATCTACCAGATTTCTTGGTGTCCTACAGAAGTTTGTCCTATTTGTAAGTTTAACTGTGGTACTGTTGGTAACTTGGTTGAGAATGGAAAGAGGTTGTTAGCCTTGGATGGCAATGTGATTCCTGTTACCTTTGAAAGAAAGGCTTAAATTTATTAGTCTTCCTTGTTGTAAGGTAGAGTAAATAAATGGAGTTAGCTCCTTCCAATAATAAATAAATTAAGCATAGGCATGTGTTTTGTAACTCCTTTGGGAAGTTGTGATTATATTTCAACAAATAAAAAAAATGTAAATTTTATGTTTTAGATCTCTCTCTCATGCATGTGCATTCATAATTTCATTTGTGTTAACATAAATCTCTTATTTCTATGAGCAAAGATGAGTTGTTGTATGTTTACCATTCTTCATACTTTATTCCTGTTACTTTTGTTTTTTATGAAAAATTCCATTAACCTAAAAAAGAAATCATATATCAACACATCCCAAACAGCTTGAGGATAGGACTGATTACAACACAATAACGACCTCAAAGGAAATGCAAATTTGGCATAACATGCATGCACTATTAATTTTTTAATTTGCCTCTCTTCAAACCCAACAGAAATTGCAACATTCAAAAGAGCTTCTAAGCTCAGTTATGTTACTTAATTATCATACTTGATACACGCTAAAGAATATAATAGCTAGGTACCATGCAGCAATAAGAGCATCAAAACATCACTTTAAAGGATCTTAAACCATTTGTGCATTACACATGCTAGTGGAGGAAGAAGAGCCCAAGGTTGTTTTCCTGATGAAGCTAAGTGTATCACATACGGATTTGGACGAACTGAGGTTGGGATTTCCAAATGAGTTAATACTTAATAGTTTCGACTTTCGAGTGAATGGGATTTGGGTTTTTTTTTTTTTTTTTTTAGGGAAAAAAAAAACACTTACTTAGTAATGTATTTCAATAATATTTACATACTTTATAGACATTATATGGAGAAAACATATTGTACATAATGAAAGGAGAAAGAAAATATTAAGATAATAAAAACATTCGCTTAACGTAACCACAACCTTTAGGAAACATAACCCTCTCTATTTTAAGTCATGTCCATTTTATGGTTTATATTTTATTTTTTTAGATCTAATAATATATAAAATATCATGTCATTTAAAATTTTAAATGATATAATAGTTTGAACACTTTAAATTAGTAAAATTAATTTGAATCATAAAATTGTTGAAAATGATAGAACTTTTTTTTTTTTTTTTTTTTTTGAGAAACAGGACAAAACATATTATTAAGGTAAACTACTAAAATCAGTATATAAAACATGGGTGATACCTGGAGGTACATCTTCCACTCAGATTGACAAGGGGGGGAAGGGGGGAGGAATGATTGCTCTTCTCGCCAGAGAATGAGCTACCTTGTTACAATGCCTACAAACATAAGATAAGCTGGAAACAGAAAAATGTGAGCAAAGGTAATGAATATCAGCTACAATATAACCATACTGGGCTAGGGACCTGCGACCATCCTTGAGGGTACTGATAGAACTTGAAATGGAGAAGATTTTAGTAACTTTTATTACATTTTATTTTAAAACTCATGTAAATTAATCCACGCACCCAAATGAGATCAAATATGGAATATTATTTGGACTATAGTACTCCAACCAACATCCAATGAGTATTTGATATGATATATAACTAATACTCAGAAAATTATAGAATTTGTATCTCACCGTACGTCTCCAATCCTTAATTGATTGATATACTTTAACATTGCTTCCCACAACGTGGAGTCACTTACGAGTAACTCATCCTATATATATCCTTAATTTTATACCTTTCCCTTTTATGCTTTCCAATATTTAAATCAAATTAAAAGACACAATGGAACTTAGCTTTTCCATCTTACAATTCCCCAATCGACTGTTAATTTAGGTTATTAGAATTTGTTCCATACATTGAATTAATTTATCAATTTCCTCGCAATGTCACATTGATTTGGTCAAGTGGTAAGATTACAAAATATATGAATCTTTGCCAAGATCGTACTATAGTAATTAAAACTATTAAATAATTATATTGGGAATCACAATTTAACTTCCTACAACTACTCTAAAAACAAACCCATTTGGTGTAATGTCAAATATCATAAAAGATTTAAGTGTGTCTTCCTTATCACCAATTGGTTTTGAGGTGAAATGACAAAGCTCATAGTTTGACAAATGGCATTAGAGTCAAGGTCATGGGTTAGAGTCACGAGAGTGTCATTGTGAGGGAGGGATTGTTGGGGGGGCCACATTTTGACTCCTTACAACCACTCTAAAAACCAGCCCATGTGGTGTAATGCCGAATGCCATAAAAGGTTTGAGTGTATTTCCTTTATCAGCAATTGATTTTTAGGTAGAATGACACAGCTCACAATCTGACAAATTAATTGATTGATTATATGCCATTTCCAACCTCTTTTAGCCAAAGATTTAAAATAGAAAAGTGAAACATACCATCATTAATAGAGACCTCAATATGCATGCTTATCTTCACTTATTTTCAAAAAGAGCACAAGGCATTGTCTTACAATAATTATTATATCATATACTATATGAAAAATAGAAACATATGAAAAATAGAAATCATAGTTGAGATTAAGCTATCTTATCTCTGTGATAAGACTCTACACTCTTATTAATTATTAAGAATCTATTACTCTTTGGTGCGACGATCACTCCACAAGTATAAGTGCTTATTGGGTGTAGGGGGTAAGGACTAGAGTTCAAGTTTTCAAAAGAGAGTTTCATACATATATATACTTAAATTAGGTTAGAGTATAATTTCCATCTTGTATTAAAAAATAAAATCAATTACTAATAATTTCTTCTACATAAAGCTCTATTACCTAAGTGTCAAAAAATTTAAAATTCTACTTCAATTAAAATTCTACTACCAAAAATTAAGTAATTTAAAATAAAAATTATACACCATACTTACACCAAGTGGATTCAATATATGTGTGTATTACACATTGTAAATTTAGTGCGCTTCTATCATATTACATTAAAAAAATGTGTTAGGTTCTAAGACCTTAGGGACTAATGTATTAGAACTTTAATTTATAATATGTTAGCAAATTATGATCAAAACTTAGAGTTTATATATAGGCCGCTCAAAGTGTGTTTAATTGTAAAATTAGAATCGAGTGATTGCAGGATTTATTGGAGTAAATTTGCAAAGCTCGATTGATTGAAAATTAGACTCGATCGATCGAACCTCGTACAGATTAATTTTCTGCAGAATTTTCCAACTTAGTCCAAGCCCATTTGACGTGTAGGATTTTATATTTTATGTCTCATATAAATAGAAAACCCCTAACTACGTTTTTAAGTTTTTGATATGCTATGTGTTGAATCTCCTGTGAGATTTAAAGGTATTTATCTTCATACACACTTAGGGTTATCAATATCATGATTGATATCAAGAGCTTAGTGATCGTTTCAGTTGTTGCACAAAGAACATTCAAGAAGATCAAGATTCACAAGTAGGAGAACTTATGGTTGCTTCAGACCAAGGAAAGAAGTAGTCTGTGGATTCGGAACTATCATAGGGTCGTGGTAACAAGTTTTCTACTCAATGTAGCAATAGGATATTAGTGGTCCAAGTCTTTTTCTACAAACTTCAATTCTTTCATAGTGGATTTGTTTTTTACCTTGAGGATAATTAGGTTAAATCCTCCCTAGTTTTTTTATTGGTTTGGTTTTCCTGAGTTATCAGATCTTTGTGTTATTTATTTTCCGCTGCTTTACATAATATGACTTTATTGTGTTAACTTAGATTTGAATAATAAATCTAAGTATTCACTTGATTAATTAATTAGGTTAAACAATCTAGTTTACATGGGTCTAAAACTTTACAAGTGGTATCAGAGTGGGTTACCTCTAGTGTTTAGATATTTTAATCTAAGAGTTGATCCTTGATCTTGGCTATCATGGATAATTTGAATAAAGAAGATGCTATTGCTTTCGTTGATCTTATTGATGCTTGTGAAACTCTTTGTAAGAAATTATCTAAATCGTTGAAAATTGCTAAGAAATTCAAGGAAGGGTTAAATTTGGCTAATCTTGAAAAAGATGAATTAGTTATTAGATTAGATGAATCTAATAAAAAGAATGAATTTTTGAGAAATCAAATTTCCTCTCAAGATGAGAAGATGAAAAAGCTTGGAACAAGAGTTAGTTGAATCTAAAGCTAAAATTGAAAATTTGACTAGTACCAAGCCTGTTGTTAATAACAAAAGTGTTTCTGTTTCTCTTAAGCTTAAAACTGACAAAGTTTATATCACTCATTTCAAGAGGAATAATAAAGAAAAGACTTATTTCGCTATGTTAGACAAAGGTAAAAATTTTGATGTAGACGTTGAAGTTTCTAAACCTATGTCTAAACCTACTGTTAAAGAGCATAATAAATCTGTTTCTGTGCTTACTTGTCACATTTGTGGTGTTGTTGGTCATATTAGACCAAATTGTTCTTTGTTGAAGCAAAAACCAAAATCTGAGACTAGATTTGTTGTTAGGAATACTGATGTTTATAAATTTGTTCCTATTTGTCACTTTTGTGGTGCCTCTGATCACATTTGTCCTAATTGTCATAAATTGAAATTTAAAAATTTTGTATTTCAATCTAGGATATGTGATGATATTTCTCCTGCCATAAATCCATACAAATTGTTTCATATTCTTTTGAAAAGTTTAAGCTTGTTGGCTTGTGAAAGGAATTTGTAGGATTTTAGTTTTTCTCAGAAGATTGCTATAATCCCTCAAATACACTCTGCTTCTCATGGATTTTCACCTACAAACCCGAAGACTCGTGCTATATAGGTGAGAAAAGATTTGCTAAGGTGAGTGTTGTTTACTTGTCTTTGATTTAATTCTTTCAATTAATTGTGGGCATGTTTTCTTTTAGTTTTTAGTTGTTTTATTTTCTTAGGTTGTTTTTTTTTTAAATCCAAAAATATTGAAAATTTTCAAAAACACAAATATAATTTATTTTGTGTCTTGTTTTATTTGTTTTGAGGATTACATGAGTTATAATATCTCTTTCTTGATTTAGAACATGTTTGATATTGTGGAGAAACTTGAATAGTTTGTTTTATATAAGTGCTAAGTTATTTCTGATTTTGTATGAGTATGTACTAATTTGTACATGTACTCATGGATTAATTAAGAAATTGATATTTCTTGTTTGTGTACCTTTTATAGCTTAGTTTTGCACTGCCATGCATTGTATTTGCATTTTATACATTAAGCATAATGTGTGCCTTTTATGTTTGGTCATAAAATATTTATTTTGAAAATCCAAAAAGATTTTGTTTTTGTTTTGTATTACACATCATGGCTGTGTAGTCAAGGTTAGTCATATTATCTTTTCATAACATGCTTGTGTACCTTGTTTAGCTTGGATGAGCTTATTTTACAGCATTTTGTTAGTTTTAGCTATGTAGTGCATATTGTGTGGGAATTGTTTATAATTTTTGATTACATGATCTTGATTTTGAAGTCATATGCTTTTGGCTGTTAGGACTAGAACTTAATGAGAAAGACATAAATAATCATATCACCACTGTTTACTAGCCAATTATGAACACCTTAGTGCATATCGTAAGATTTTGTGCTCGAGAAAGTGTAGCACATATACAAAAAGAACATGAGGTGTAGCCTCAGATTAATACTCAAAATGGTGTATACATTATTGGGCTATAATAAATTCACAATGAAATAAATTGGTGTGTACATTATTTGGATAATCTAATAATTTTCAAATGAAATAAAATTGGTGTGTACATTATGAGGCAAAACAAAAAACTTCTATGATTGTAAGCTTGTTTTCTAGGAGATATGAGAGTCATATGATGTAATTCCTTAGGTCATAGTCACTTTCAAATTTATGTGATGAATAATGTAGAAATTGTGATTAATTACTATTTACATATCACCTCACATGTATTTCATGCTGTTACTAGTTGCACACATTTCACAAGTTATTCTTTGCTAAATTTAGTACATGAAATTGTGTGGAAATTTGGATTGACCATCCAAGATTATGTTTTCTATGATTTTTGATGCAAAATATGTTTAAGGGTTGGCAAAAATAGTGTTTTTGATGATTAAAATCCTTGTTTTGAAGCTCTGGGTTGAAAACTCATGTTTTTGAAAAACATTTAAACTCATTCTCATGCATTTCATTCATGACATTACTTGGGTTGAGTTGTTTCTGCATAATCTTCTGTAGTTTATCAAAAAAATTAAATTTCCAGAATTTTGATCGATCGAATGTGATTTTTGACCAATCGAAAATCCATTAATATTTAATTATTGCTTTTTGCCTGACTCGATTGGTATTCGATCGATGCTCGATTGGTATTCGATTGATGCTCGATCGATCGAAATTGAAAAATTTTCAATTTTTAAGTTTTTGACCAAATTGTTTTATGCATCATTTGTGTTTAGGATTCACATTCATTACATTGTTTTTTTGTATCCATCTTGCAATTTTGTAGTCATATTTCTCATTGTTTTCACATATAACTTGCATACACTTTGCTAAATTGGGTACTCAACTTGATTGAAAAATTAATTGATTAATTTTTGAGTTATGTACTTTTTAGTATATGCTTTTTTTATGTGTGGACTGAAGAAATTTTTTTTTGAGATATGATGGATAATAATTGTTCAAATATTTTCTCTACTTGATTTGAGTTTAAAAGACCATCTGTTGATGGGTCACATAGTGTCAAGCTTGCGTATGTTGAAAGAGAGAATAATTTTCTTCAAGTGAATCCTCAACTGTTTTTAGGTTTGTGTGTTTTTATTTATGCCCACCTCCTAAATTTTCCCTAAAACTAGTTTTCTCAAAACTTGTTTTGTTTTTCCTATTTTTATAGGGGGAGAAAGATGTTTTTAAAGCTTGTGTTGATCATAAGGAGAGTTGCTTCCTTGATTCTCTATTTGCTCTTATCTTTTATTGCATATGTTTTTTGTTTACTCTTTGATTGGGTTGTCTTTGTCAATACGTGACAAAAAGGAGGAGAAATAGATGAAATTTGAAAAAGGTTTTTAAAAATGTTTTGTTGAGGGGGAGATAAAATTGTTTTTGAAAGGAGAAGACTGTAAAAGTTTTTGATGTATTTAACTTAGGGGGAGAGTTAGTTTACTTTTGTTTTTATATTGTGTTTCATATTGGTTTACTTGTATTTTCCATACATGCGTTTATGGTTTGTTTAGTGTTTTAGGAATTTATAGATTAATTCATTCGAAGTTGCTGTCTACTTTTACAACTGATAGATAGTAGTTAAGTTGAATTGTATTTAGGGCTTTTTAAATTTGAATGGGCTGTTTTTAACTTTGAGCATTTTATTTTTGTGATGTGTTTTGTCACGAATTGCCAAAAGGCGAGATCGTTAGGTTCTAAGACCTTAGGGACTAATGAATTAGAACTTCAATTTGTAATGTGTTGACGAACCATGATAAAAACTTAGAGTTTAGATTTATGCTGCTCAAAGTATATTTAATTGTAAAGTTGGAATCGAGTGATTGCAGGATTTATTGGTGTAAATTTGCAAGGCTCGATCGATTCAAAATTAGACTCGATTGATCGAACCTCGGGCAGATTAATTTTCTGTAGAATTTTCAACTCAGCTCAAGCCCGTTTGACGTGTAGGGTTTTATGTCTCATATAAATAGAAAAACCCTAACTACGTTTTTAGGCTTTTGATATGCTGTGTGTTTTAATCTTTTGTGAGAACTAGAGACGTTTACCTTCATACACACTTAGGGTTATCAAGTTCATGATTGATGTCAAGAGCTTGGTGATCATTTTAGTTGCTGCACAAAGAACATTCAAGAAGATCAAGATTCACAAGTAGGAGAACTTATGGCTGCTGCAGACCAAAGAAAGAAATAGTCTGTGGACTCAGAGCTATCATGGAGTCGTGGTAGTAAGTTTTTTACTCGAGGCAACAATAGGATATTAGTAGTCTAAGTCTTATTGTACAAATTTCAATTTCTTTATAGTGGATCTATTTTTTACCTTGAGGATAGCTAGGTTAAATCATTTCTAGGTTTTTTATCGGTTTGGTTTTCCTGGGTTATCAGATCTTTGTGTTCTTTATTTTCCGCTGCTTTACATTATATGACTTTATTGTGTTAACTTAAATCTGAATAATAATCCTAAGTATTTACTTGGTTAATTAATTAAGTTAAACAATATAGTTTACGGAGGTCTAAAACTTTACAAAAAGTATTTAAATAATATAATTAAAATTGAATTACACATATACACGCATATATAAAATGAACTATAGTAATAGAGTTTTCACTTAAAATGTTAATAATTTTAATACACTTATGATGTACAACTTGTAATCCTTATATGAACTATATAGTGCTAGTACAATGTGCAAGACCCAACTTTTATTATTAAAAAAATTATAATAGATTATAAAATAATATTAAATAATTCTTGAAACTTTTTATTTTTGAATTTTTGGAACTCTTAATGGTAGGATTTTAATCGAGTACTTTTTCTTTAGTTTTTTTATTTTTTAGCAATAGAGCTTCATTTCAAACAATTATGGCAATTTAATGACCTTTGAATGTGCTACATGACATAGACGAAGAATTAGAAAAATGCATTTTTTTTTTTTTAATAATTCAATAGTTAAAACAATAAGAGAGATTGGAACTATAGTTTTTCTAATAAAGGAGAGTAGATAATGTCTTAAGTTACAAGACTCTTGGTTAGTATAATATATGATCGAGTGAGATTTAGTTCCGATTCTCGAAGACAAATTCTTAGCTTGGCCATTGATAAACATGAAACCGACCTAGTGGGATTCCTAAATATTGATAATGACTAAATGTCCCTAGTATATGCTGCTTCCTTATGATTAGTCCTTTTGTAACAAGAGCACTTTTCATAGTTCAACAACTACGATGAGATGAACGGTATGTTAGTAGTCGTGCTATATATAGAGGGCACACTCTAGCTCACTCAAAACCAAGAGAAAGATCTAAGAAGTAATTTACAGGGAAGTAGACATGGCGTGATATTGCTCGGGCTCATCTTCACGGGCACATCAAAAGCTCTAAGATGAGCCTGAATCAATATCACTCTTGTATGCTTCTTTGCATATATAGCCTGAACCATCAACACTAGCTTATGCTTGATAACGGTAACTCAAAGAGTCTCTCTTGTAAATTTCTTTCTCTTTGTTTATTTTCACATGCTCTTATTGTGGTTTAAAAAAAATTTGGTGCTTGCTTTTTAGGAAACGTAGAGCAGTAAAATCATAGCCAGAAACCTTCTGTGCTCATCCTGTACAAACAGGCAATATGATTTTTTTCATACTTATTATTTACGATAAAAAAAAAATAGCAAATTAGTACACCAATTAGTAGTTTTTGGTTATTAATACAATAATTAGTAGCAAACTCAATCTTATTATCCCCCTTCAAATTTTTTGGTCATTAATACACTATTTAGTAGTTATGGTAATTGATTAGTAATAACTAGTAAATTAACCTAGCTTTATGAAAGTATAAAATAAATCTTTAACTCGAGTCTCTACCATGCCCTAGAAATTACATCTACGTCGACGGTATATCCTTCATGGGACAAAACGACGTGGAAAGTTTTAATATACATAGATAGTAGCTTCAAATCTTATATTTATGTGTGAATAGATAACCAAGGGACAATTCAAACATTCTAAAAAGGTGGGCTCGGTGTATGTATCCAAATTGAAAAACTGTGCATGCCTGGCTAGGCTTCGACTTTTCTCCTGTACTTGGGTTCAACTTCTTCCGCCGTCTTAAAATCTTTAGAGTTTACAAATATAACTTTCTGCCCACTGTGTTGTACGGAAATGACCAAGATCTCACATGTGCAGGTTGCAAAAGTCTTAGCCCTTACCGTGTTTAATGCTATTAATGACATCCGTAAGGCACAAGTAATTCTCAATCCGATAAGCTTTCATGGACTTTTTTATTCATCATATCTCAACCATTCAAGATCTCAATGACGTGGTATATATCACCGCACCAAATAGTATAAATACCATGCCAAGGCCATTGGCAAAACACCAAATAATTTTCATATACAAGATTACGAGTTCCAAAACTACAAACCCCAGAGAGCAAATTCTTAGTTTTTTGTGAGCAATCCTTGAAAATGAAGTCGATGAGATTGATTGGAAGCCTTAGCTGCATAATGCTAGTGATGGCCATATCAGCTGTAGCTCAACCATCATCCTCACCCGCACCGGTGCTTGACAGTGCCGGACGTCCTCTTCAACGTGGTGTAGAATACTACATCAATCCTGCCATTACTGATAGTGGCGGTCGTTTCACCTTGATTAATCGAAATGGCTCATGTCCCTTGTATGTTGGGCAGGAAAATGTTTCAGGCTTAGAAGGTCTCCCTGTCATCTTCACACCTTTCGTGGAGGGAGAGACAGTGATTAGGGAGAATAGAGACTTCAGGGTTGTTTTCTCGGCGGCCACAATTTGTGTTCAGTCGACTGCCTGGAAGTTAGGCGAAACGGACCCCGAGACTAAAAGGAGATTAATTGTCACTGGAGAAGACCAAAGCGCACGAAGAACCGCAAATTACTTCCGGATAGAGAAAGCTAGTGTTGGAGGTGATATTTACCAGATTTCATGGTGTCCTACAGATGTTTGTCCTACTTGTAGGTTTAACTGTGGTACTATAGGTAACTTGGTTGAGAATGGAAAGACGTTGTTAGCCTTGGATGGTAATGTGATTCCTGTTACCTTTGAGAGAAAGGCTTAAATTTATTAGTCTACCTTATTGAAAGGTAGAGTAAATAAATGGAGTTAGCTCCTTCCAATATTAAATAAAGGGTAGGCATGTGTTTTGTAACTCCTTTGGGAAGTTGTGATTATATTTTCAACAAATAAAAAAAGGGTAAATTTTATGTTTTAGATCTCTCTCTTGTATGTGCATCCATTTGTGTTAACATAAATCTCTTATTTTTGTGGGCAAAGATGAGTTGTTTTATGTTTACCATTCCTCATCATTTATTCCTTTTACTTTTTTTCAATGAAAAAATTCCATTAACCAAAAAGAGAAAATATATCTCTTATCCACGCATCCCAAACAGCTTGAGGATAGGACTGATTACAACACAATAAGGACCTCAAAGGAAATGCAAATTTGGCATAACATGGACTATTCATTTTTTTCAAACCTAGCAGAAATTGCAGCATTCAAAAGGGCTTCTAAGCTCAGTTATATTACTTAATTATCATGCTTGATACATGCTAAAAAACATAATAGCTAGGTAATAAGAGCATCCAAATATGACTTTGCATCTCCCTCCACAGTAGTGGTGGCAACGTTTCACCCAACACAAATACGACACAGATTTTTTAGGATCAATGTTTAATGCAAATGTGTTTATGGCGAAGTGGGTCGATATGTTTTAACACGATTAATAAATAGGTCAATTCTGAGTGAACTTGCATAATCCACAATTTACCAAAAATGACCCAATTTATATAAATAAATGTTATTTTTATCTATCATAAATTTTAAATCTAAATATAGTTAATTAATTAAATAATTTTGATGTTTATATTGAGTTTCAAATATAAATACTTCAATAATTAACTACAAGAAAAAAAGATTTATGGTAACAAAATTTTTTTTTGCAATAAATGCTTGTTGCAATAAAAAAATTTGTTGCCAACTGTGCAGACACTGTATTTTGTACCCTTTATGACTCGGATTTCCGTTTCCCAATGATGCTTGAACTTTAAAACCCAATGCCAGTTTAGAGTCCAATCAAATATTAAATTGACTTGAGGAGTCTTAAAATGGAAAATATAACATTTTTAATGAGCAAAAATATATTTTTGGAAATAAATTGACCAAAGTGGCCCTTGGTCTGTGTACGCAACTAGGGCTTCAAAAGCATAAGAAATGTAAGTTTTCTGCAATAATAGTTGAAGTTTGGAACAAATCTCACATTATTTAGGAACTGTTCCAAACCCCATTTTTTCAACTATAAAAAGCCTTACATGATACATTTTTAAAATACACAGAAATCTCACAGGAAAAACTTAAGATTCATTAAAACATAGTTAATCAAAAGGGAGTTTTTCACAAAACACCCTCAAGTCATTATTTATTTGATTGAGACCTTTTTAGCCCCAATACTTTGAGTTTAAGATTGTTAATCACTAATTTATTGAATTGTGAATAAATTAACTATGGGGAACGGTAAAAAATCAAGCTTAGGACCTTTTGCTTTAAGGTATTTTTTGCACTTTTCTTTTTTCCATTTTTCCTTTTAATCTTTTCTTTAATCTGTTTCTTTGTTTAGTTTATGTTTATATATGTTTGCTTAGGTTAGTTTTAAGTTTTCTTTATGTTTTTAAACGTGTTAGGTTGCTATATTTTACATTATTATTATTATTATTTTTATCTTGTTTGGCTTTTGCTTTGTTTCTGTGTTAATTAAGTTTTTTGGGTAAGGATCTGCGTACGCATGATCTAGCCTGGGCATGCAGGCTGAACTCATGCGTACGTAGACCTGTTTTAGTGTGTGTGATATCGTTATCTAGAAACTCTAATTTTTATTTGTTTTATTTTTGCATTCACATGTTTGTTTTGTGTAGCCTCTTTTTCACATATTTTTAAGCCCCGTTTTTACTTGTTTACCTTTTAACATGTTTGTTTATTATCACATGTATAGATTAGGGTTTCTTAGTTTTAATGCCACTCATTTACATGTTCATGCATTGATTTCATATGTGCTATGCTGCTGAGAGGTAAGTAAATGGCAAGTCATGCATTCACATGTTCATGTTCTTGTGTTAGGGTTTTACCTTATGATGGAACATGCTTAGATGTATGATTAGGGTTTTGTGATATGCTTTCCTTGCTTTAGATGTATGATAGGGTTTTCATAAGTTAGATGAATGCTAAGGTTTTTCTTGTGTGTTTGGCTTTTTTTTGCTTTGTAGATAGATAAGTGTGTTTGTTTAGGGTGAAAGATGCCATATTATTTGTTAGATGCATGCTAGTGGGTGTGTGAGTCTAGAATATAAGTATTTGAATAGTTTTTAATAGAGTTAAGATATAGGACATAATGATGGGAGGCCAACCTCTTGGTTGGGCGATCTTGAGTGCCTAACACCTTCCCAAACTTTGGTAGTAAGATCAAAATTCTTTCCTCGAAAGGATGCTATATTCATGGTTCTTAGACTATATAACTAGGTGTCAACTCCATTATACATTTCCCCTTGCACCCACAAACTATTGCAATAAGCTTTTGCTGCAATAAAAGATTTTTAATAATTTTTTAAATAAGGTTATTGCAACAAAATAAATCATTGCTATAACTTATTGCAGCACAGTTAAATAAATTTTGATAGCGAATGTTGTTCAATTAATGTGTTTGGTTTAGTACAAAGACAAATTTCATGACTTCTAATATTGTTTGAGTTGCAAAGTTTCAGTCAGAAGTACAAGATCAATTGTCCAAGAAACAACTTAAGAAAAAGATGTGTTTAGTTTTTTGTTCCCCTTCGGTAAATACAAGCTTGGTTCTCGGCATACCCTCATTGACTATTCGGTCAAACTAGAATCTAGATTCCTGATATGTTTTATATAGTCAACTACTAACTTGGAACTCATGATCTACATGCTAAACTATATATACAAGGTCACAATATAGCCAACTAAAACAAAGATTTGAGATATTTTAGAAGGCTTGTGTTGTGTGCTACCATAGAAAGATCAAAAACCTCTATTCACCACAAATGTGAGTATAAAAAGCAAATCTAAAGACAAAGTTGTTATTTTCTAATCAAGGTTGAAGCCACAAAGTATCATCACAATTTAATTATTGTGGAGTCAAATTTTTAAGGTGGTCCTCGAAGTCATAGATATGGTCCGTGTGGAAGATTTCAAATTAGAAGAGCTCAAGTGGCTTGGAGCAAATTGTGGGATCACATCTATAAGTATCTACATACTGAGTAGCAATAAGGGATTTGGTTAAGTCTCAATTGTAATAACTCAATCCTAATATTCATATTTTCCTGGAGGTTAGGGTTAACCCCAATAGTAGTTTTTTCTATTAATGTATTAATTTTGGGGAAATTATTTTGTAGTTTAATTTCTAAACTTGAAATTTTGTATTTACAGCTTGGTTAAAACATGCAGGTAAGAAGCTAAATGTTGTAGATGCAACAGGTTGGATGAAATATTCTTCAATGGTAGTTGGTCATGACCAATCCTACTGAGAGCCATGAAAACCTTAAGCTAGAATTTTTAGTGGTTTGGGAAGGATCAAGATCCTCTAGAGTTTCTATAGGGTACTCTACAGCATCCACTTAAAATAAAATGTTAAGATTATGCTACATCATGAATCCACTAACAAAAACTTAACAAAAGTAAAAATTTTCCATAAAAAGTTCAAAATCATTCATGATAAAACCAAAAACGCAAAATTTGTACCTCTTTCTCCCTCCCTACCAATCTTCAATAAGAATCCATGGAAAATTCAGGCCACAAAAACAAATCCATTGTCGGCTGCCATCTCTAATCAAACTCTACGGCCAAACCATCAACTCCAACCAAACTCCATAAACAAAATTGGCCATCGATAATGGATTCTATCATCGAAGATCGGAAGTGGATGAAGAAAGGGAATTTTTTTGGATTTTACCGTGAATGATTTGAACTTTTTATATATGGGAAATATTACATTTTTTTAATGTTTCTATTAGTGGATTCATGATGTGGCATAAACTTGACCTTTTACTTTAGGTGGATGGTGATAATTTAAATAACTTTAAAGGATTTTAATTCGTTTGGGAACTCTCGATCAGTTTGTGCATTACACATGCTAGTGTAAGCAGAAGAGCCAAGGTAGTTTTCCTGATGAAGCTAAGCGTACCACTTATGGATTTGGACAAACTCAGGTTGGGATTTCCAAATGGGTTAATACTTAATAGTTTCATCTTTCGAATGCAAGGCAAAGTGGAGGACTCACTGTTGTTTGCAAGTCTGAGTGTGGAAAGTGTCGATGGTATATCATTCACATGAAACCAAACCACGGGAGAAGTGTTGGTTTACATAGAAATGACTTATCAATAACTCCTTTCTATCAACTTAAGGTTTTAAGAGTTCAATTTGATTTTTTTTTTTTTTGGAATTGATGATGGTATCTGTGTACGTGCAGCATTAATTCAACAATCATATGCATAGCTGATGATTTTTATGTCAAACGCAATTCTGAAACTCTATCAAATTTATTCAGATTATTATGCTAAAAACTAATCTTCCTGAAATTTGCTCTTCCAGAAAATATACTGGCCACGGCGCATGATGACTGCTTAATTATCATACATCACTTTTCTCAACCAAAATAATAATTATCGTATATCAAAACTACTTCCAACGCGGCCACAAAGCACACTCCTTAACTGTATTTCCACTGTCCTTTAATAACCAATTTAATTTTTTTTTTAACCAAAACAAAGAGTTGCTCATAACACATCCTCGTTTATTATCAAACTTTTTATCTAAAGAAAAAAAAAAGTAGATAGAGTTGTTGAACATATAAATCCATCTTGGTTGCTAGTCTCCATTCTACTTGACTGAAAACATCTTGTTAGCATCAAATGGTTATTAATCCAAGCCAAAATATTTAGATAAATACTTTGGTAATTAACATAGGGACTAATAGTGTTAATTTTTAAAACTTTATGGTCAATGCTCATTTCAAACTTCTAAAATTAATAACGCTCAATATATAAATATTAAGCATTAACAATGTATTTTTGCCAAAAATAAACATTAAAATAACGAGTCAACTATCTATATCTTAACCATGTTTTGAGGCTAGCTAACCAAGAAATGTCCATGCATAGATAGAGTAGGTTCAAGTCTTATATGTGTGAATAGGCAACCAAGTGACAATTCAAACATTCTAAAAAGGTGGCCTCGTTGTATATATCCAAATTGAAAAGCTGTGCATGCACGGCTAGGTTTCGACTTTTCCCCTGTACTTGGGTTCTACTTCTTCCACCGTGTTGTACGGCTAGGCCTCGGTGCCCACTGTGTTGTACAGAAATGACTAATATCTCACATGTGCAGGTTGCAAAAGTCTTGGCCCTACCGTGTTTAATGCTATTAATGACATCCGTATTCCGTAAGGTACAAGCAACTTTCAATCGGATAAGCTTTCATGGACTTCTCTGTTCATGATATCTCAACCAGTCGAGATCTCAATGACGTGCATATATCACCGCACCAAATAGTATAAATACCATGCCAAGGCCATTGGTAAAACACCAAATAATATTCATATACAAGATTACAAGTTGAAAAACCACAAACCCAGAGAGCAAATTATTAGTTTTTTGTGAGCAATCCTTGAAAATGAAGTCGATGAGATTGATTGGAAGCCTTAGCTGCATAATGCTAGTGATGGCCATATCCGCAGTAGCTCAACCATCATCCTCACCCGCACCGGTGCTTGATAGTGCCGGACGTCCTCTTCAACGTGGTGAAGAATACTACATCAATCCTGCTATTACTGACAGTGGCGGTCGTTTCACCTTGATTGATCGAAATGACTCATGCCCCTTATATGTTGGGCAGGAAAATGGCTCAGGGTTAGGTTTGCCTGTCATCTTCACACCTTTCGTGGAGGGAGAGACAGTGATTAGGGAGAATAGAGACTTCAGGGTTGTTTTCTCGGCGGCCACAATCTGTGTTCAGTCGACTGCCTGGAAGTTAGGCGAAACGGACCCCGAGACTGAAAGGAGATTAATTGTCACTGGAGAAGACCAAAGCGCACGAAGAACCGCAAATTACTTCCGGATAGAGAAAGCTAGTGTTGGAGGTGATATTTACCAGATTTCATGGTGTCCTACAGATGTTTGTCCTACTTGTAGGTTTAACTGTGGTACTATAGGTAACTTGGTTGAGAATGGAAAGAGGTTGTTAGCCTTGGATGGTAATGTGATTCCTGTTACCTTTGAGAGAAGGGCTTAAATTTATTAGTCTACCTTATTGAAAGGTAGAGTAAAGTAATGGAGTTAGCTCCTTCCAATATTAAATAAAGGGTAGACATGTGTTTTGTAACTCATTTGGGAAGTTGTGATTATTATATTTTCAATAAATAAAAAAGGGTAAATATTATGTTTTAGATCTCTCTCTCTCTCTCGTATGTGCATTCATTTGTGTTAACATAAATCTCTTATTTCTGTGGGCAAAGATGAGTATTTTTATTTTTACCATTCTTCATCCTTTATTCCCATTATTTTTTTAATGAAAAATTCCATTTAAATGAAAAAAATAAATTATATCTCTCATCAACACATCCCAAATAGCTTGAGGATAGGACTGATTACATCACAATAGGGACCTCAAAGGAAATGCAAATTTGGCATAACATGCACTATTCATTTTTTCATTTGCCTCGCTTCAAACCAAGCAGAAATTGCAGCATTCAAAAGAGCTTCTAAGCTCAGTTATATTACTTAATTATCATACTTGATACATGCTAAAGAACATAATAGCTAGGTACCAGCAATAAGAGAATCAAAATAGGGACAGAGTCACCATTGGACTAGGGGGGCAATGACCCCCCATTTTTTTTAAATATTATTATATATGTGTACTAATTTTAGCATTTTTGTTCTATAAAATTGCGTTTTGTTTTCCTTAAAAAAAATCATTGATTCTCTTAAGGATAACGCTATACTCACAAAAATTTTATTACATTTTTACAAAAATTTTTATAGCAAATTCTTATTGGTTCGTGTGTGGGCTCACCACTCACATTATTTTTTTTACTTACTAGTAACTACTTATCACATCAATAATTTATAATAAAAAAAAGTTTGTATTTATAGTATTTTCCTCATTTTAATTACCATAAAAAGATTTATAGATCTAAAATCTAAAACAAAATATACAAGCCCCAAAATAAAAAGGGTTCAACAACAAAAATTCTCAATAGTAAAACTAAAAAAAATTAAGCTCTATTAACCAATTTATCCAAAATAATTGTGTTCTTCCCCACACCAAATTAAAAAAAAAAAAAGAAAAAAAAAATCTCAACAGCTAAGTAGTAGCAGAGTTAGAGATTGAAATCGTTGCACACAACCAATAGTAAAACCGCCCTCCTAACTCAAAGTTCTGGTTTCGTCCCTGCATCAAAACATGACTTTACATCTCCCTCCACATTAGAGGTGGCAACGTTTCACCCAAAACAAATATAGCACAAATTTTTTAGGATCAATGTTTTAATGCAAAAGTGTTCATGTCGAAGTGGGTTGATATGTTTTAACACAAATAATAAATAGGTGAATTCTGAGTTAACTTGCACAATTAACCAAAAATGACCCAATATATATAAATAGATGTTATTTTTATCTATCATAAATTTTAAATCTAAATATATTTAATGAATTAAAAGAATTTTGATGTTTATTATAATGAGTTCCAAATATATATACTACAATAATTAACTACAAGAAAAATATTTATTGTAACAAAAAATTTTGTTGTAATAAATGCTTGTAAGGACACAATTTGCACCCAAACACAGCAAAAAGATTGGAATAGGCCCAAAAAGCCCAATACAATGAATTTGTAGGGAGTGTGCTTAAAATCTAGGTTCTAGTGACATTAAATAACAAAGATAATGGGCTAGATCGCAACATCATACAAATGGGGAAGTTTTTATAACAAAAATTGTCCTCGGACTCAAGCCGAGGACGCTGGATCCTATATTTCTCTTTTTTAGGGACAAGTTACAGATATTGATCTTAATGTCTACAGTGTTTTCCTTTTTTCTTTCTCCGATCACATTTCTTGAATGTCTTCTCCTCCTTTTATATCATCATTCTCCCTCTTTCCATTCTCCACGTTTGGATCAGATTACTGGTTTGAATACTTGTCTCATCAACCCATCTTTGAAGTCTTTAAAGGTAACTATAAGGTTGAACCCTAATGTTCAGGCATCACCTACCCATTAATGCGGCCAGAAATTTAGCTGTAGAGTATTTAATGCGGTGATAGCAGCTTTACCTTGGATATTTCACAACCCTTCTTCTTATCCTATACACCTATCATGCCTGCCCTTATTTACAGGATCTTCTAGAACATCGTTCTTGGACGCCAAGCAACCCTTTCCTACCTTTGCTTTATCTAGCCGAGGAAGGACTCATCCTCAGACCACCTTCCAGGATGACCCTGATCAACCTTTGCTTCTTTACCAATCAAAACTATCTCTCTTGTTGATATTCTCACATCCTTGGACCATTCGAAGTCCTCAGATTGAGCCTCTGGTCCAATACATGCTGCTAGGCCCATCAACCCTACAACGCTTATTGCAATAAAAAATAAAAATAAAAATAAAAAAAATCATTGCCAACTGTTGCAATAAATTTTGTTGCGATAAGCTTTTGTTGCAATAAAAGACTTTTAATAATTTTTTAAATAAGGTTATTGCAACAAAATAAATCATTACTATAGCTTATTGCAACGCAACTTAGTTAAATAATATTTGATAGCGAATGTTGCTCAATTAATGTGTTTGGTTTAGTACAAAGACAAATTTCATGACTTGTAATATTGTTTGAGTTGCAAAGTTTCACTCAGAAGCACAAGATCAATGGTCCAAGAAGCAACTTAAGAAAAAGATGTGTTTGGTTTTTCGTTAGTCCTTCAATTCCCCCTTGGTCAGTAGAAGCTTGGTTCTCGGCACACTCTCGTTGACTACTCCGTCAAACTAGAATCTTGATTCCTGATATGTTTTTATATAGCCAACTACTAACTTGGAACCCATGATCTACATGCTAAACTATATATATACAAGGTCACAATATAGCCAACCAAAACAAAGATTAGAGGGATTTGAGAAGGCTTGTGTTGTTGGCTACCATAGAAAGATCAAAAACCTCTACTCACAACAAATGTGAGTATAAAAAGTGAATCTAAAGACAAAGTTATTACACGTACGATACGTATCGCGTATCGTATGATACTGACAACTATGATCACAACTAGCTATTTCCAATATTGCCACAAAGCACACTCCTTAATTGTATTTCTACTGTCCTCTAATTACTAATTTAATTTTTTTTTTTACAAATACAAGGAGTTGCTCATAACACATCCTCGTTTATTATCAAACATTTTATCTAAAGAAAAAAATAGTAGATAGAGTTGTTGAACATATAAATCCATCTTGGTTGCTAGTCTCTCTTCTGCTTGACTGAAAACATCTTGTTAGCATTGAATGGTTATTAATCCAAGCCAAAATATTTAGATAAATACTTTGGTAATTAGCGTAAACTCTAATAATGCTCATTTTTTAAACTATAAGGATCAATAGCGCTTATTTCAAACTTCAAGAATTAATAGTGCTCAATATGTAAATATTAGGGATTAACAATGTATTTTTGCCAAAAATAAACATTAAAATAAAGAGTCAACTATCTAGACCTTAACCATATTTTGAGGCTAACCAAGAAATGTCCATGCATGGATAGTGGCTTCAAGTCTTATATGTGTGAATAGGTAACCAAGTGACAATTCAAAGATTCTAAAAAGGTTGGCTCCATCTATATATCCAAATTGAAAAACTGTGCTGTACGGCTAGGCTTCCACTTTTCCCCTGTACTTGGGTTCAACTTCTTTCACCGTCTTAAAATCTTCAGAGTTTACAAATATAACTTTCTTCCCACTGTGTTGTACAGAAATGACCAAGATCTCACATGTGCAGGTTGCAAAAGTCTTGGCCTTTACCGTGTTTAATACTATTAATAACAACCGTAAGGTATAAGTAATTCTCAATCGGATAAGCTTTCATGGACTTTTTTTATTCATCATATCTCAACCAGTCTAGATCTCAATGACGTACCATATCACCGCACCAAATAGTATAAATACCATGCCAAGGCCATTGGCAAAACACCAAATAATCCATACACAAGTTCAAAAACTACAAACACGGCAAATTCTTAGTTTTATGTAAGCAATTTCTTCCTTGTTTGATAATTATAATTGATTAATTAGCCGAATTATTAATTAATCAAGTTAACATGCAAAATCACGTGGCAGCACAAACAAATCACCAATAACTAAAGTATGCAGCGGAAAATAAAGAACACAGTAATTTATTTACAAATGGGGAAAATCTAACGGCAAAAACTCCACCGATTTGAATGACCAAGATCTCACATGTGCAGGTTGCAAAAGATAGTGTTGGAGGTGATATCTACCAGATTTCATGGTGTCCTACAGAAGTTTGTCCTATTTGTAAGTTTAATTGTGGCACTGTTGGTAGCTTGGTCGAGAATGGAAAGAGGTTGTTAGCCTTGGATGGTAATGTGATTCCTGTTACCTTTGAGAGAAAGGCTTAAATTTATTAGTCTTCCTTATAGAAAGGTAGAGTAAATAAATGGTGTTAGCTCCTTCCAATATTAAATAAATTAAGCATAGACATGCGTTTTGTAACTCCTTTGGGAAGTTGTGATTATATTTTCAACAAAGAAAAAATATGCATAGACATGTTTTAGATCTCTCTCATGTATGTGCATTCATTTGTGTTAACATAAATCTCTTATTTCTGTGGGCAGAATGGAAAGAGGTTGTTAGCCTTGGATGGTGATGTGATTCCTGTTACCTTTGAGAGAAAGGTTAAATTTCTTAGTCTTCCTTATAGAAAGGTAGAGTAAATAAATGGTGTTAGCTCCTTCCAATACGAGTTGTTTTATGTTTACCATTCTTCATCCTTTAATTTTGTTTTTTTTTTTTTTTTTAATGAAAAATTCCATTAACCGTAAAAAGAAAATATATCTCTCATCCACACATCCCAAATAGCTTGAGGACAGGACTGATTACAACACAGTTAGGACCTCAAAGGAAATGCAAATTTGCATAACATGCACCATTCATTTTTTTCATTTGCCTCTCTTCAAACCCAGCTAGCAGAAATTGCAGCATTCAAAAGAGCTTCTAAGCTCGGTTATATTTCTTATCATACTTTATACATGCTAAAGAACATTATAGCTATGTACCAGCAGTAAGAGCGTCCAAACATGACGTTCCTTCTCCCTCCACAGTAGAGGTGGCAACATTTTACCAAGCACAAATACGGCACAATTTTTTTAGGATCAATGTTTAATGTAAATGTGTTCATGTAACATGATTAATAGATAGGTCAATTCTAAGTTAACTTGCTTAATCCGCAATTAAACAAAAATGACCCAATTTATATAAATAAATGTTATCTTTATCTATCATAAATTTTAAATCTAAAGATAGTTAACTAATTAAAATAATTTTGAAGTTTATATTGAATTTCAAACATATATGTATATATATATACACACACACACACGCACTACAATAATTAACTACAAGAAAAAATATTTATTGCAACTAAAAGTTTTGTTGCAATATACGCTTATATACTACAAGAAAACCTTAAGTTAGAATTCTTAAGGGTTTGGGAAGGATCAAGATCCTCTTGAGTTTAGGATACTCTACAATGTAGAGTTTTTTAAATCTTCACCATCCACTTAAAATGAAATGTTAAGATTATGCTACATCATGAATCTACTAACAAAAATAAAATTTTCCATAAAAAGTTCAAAATCATTCACGATAAAACCAAAAAGACAAAATTTGTCCCTCTTTCTCTTTCCCTGCTAATCTTCAAAGAGAATCCATGGAAAATCCATTGTCGGGTACCATCTCTAATCAAACACTACTGCCAAGCCCATCAACTCCAACAAAACTCCATAAACAAATTTGGCCATCAATAATGGATTCTATCGCCAAAGATCGGAAGTGGAAGAAGGAAGGGGAATTTTAGGGTTTTACCGTGAATGATTTGAACTTTTTTTATGGGAAATGATTTTTTTTTTTTTTTTAATGCTCCTAATAGTGGATTCATGATATGGCATAATTCTAACCTTTTATTTTAAGTGGATGGTAAGAATTTAAAGAACTATACATAGTAGAGCACATACCTTAGGAACTTTAAAGGATCTTAATCTGTTTGGGAATTCTCAATCAGTTTGTGCATTACACATGCTAGTGTAGGAAGAAGAGCCCAAGGTTGTTTTCCTGATGAAGCTATCACATATGGATTTGGACGTACAAACTGAGGTTGAGATTTCCAAATGAGTTAATACTTAATAGTTTCGATTTTCGAGTGCAAGGCAAACTGGAGGACTCATTGCTCTTTGGAAGTCTGAGTGTGAGTTATGAATATCGAGTTCCTCCATGCACCATACAATTGGAGTAGTTTGACCTTTGAACTCACTGATCAAGGATAATGACAGACCGAAGACATGACAAATTAGATTTACTCAAAACACTGTCAGTGCAAAATGATCTTTTCTTGAGTTTACATAGGAGAGTTCATTAAGATCCTAACCATATGAGAGAAGTGTGGCCAAAACGAATGGTCCTAGACTCAAATTGAGAGTTTTCCGGAAGTAGTGAGTTACTGTGTTTCATGGGATTTGGGTTTCCTTGGATTTTTTTTTTTTTTTTTTTTTGAGGGAAAAAAAAAACACTTGATTCAGTAATATATTTTGTTAGATTCTAAGAATTTAGGAACTAGATATATGAGAGTTCACTTTGTATATGTTGACAAACCATGATCAAAAGAATGAGTGTAGGCTTAGGTTTGCTCAAAGTTTATTTGTTATAATTTGAATCGAGTTGAATGCAAAAACTTATTGTGCAAAATTGCAAAGCTTGATCGATTGAAAGTAAGGCTCGATCGATCGAGAATCGTATCTACAAAATTTGAATTGAGCCCAAATAGCAGTTCAAGCGCATTAAGGATTAGGATTTCAGATCTACTTCTCCTAGTATATAATGGAAACTCTAAGCACATTTTTATAAGGCTTTTAAGAGAGAGATTAGGATGCATCTCGTGCCTCCTTTGTAGATCTAGGGTTTCGTACTCAAAATCTCTTTAGAATCTTTGTTGAGTTGTGTGTTGAATCTTTTGTAAGATTTAGAGGTGTTTACCTTCATACACACATTAAGCTATCAAGATTAAGATTTACATCAAGAACTTGATGGTTGTTTCAGTTGCTGCATAAAGAACTTAAAGAAAATCTGAAATCTTTGAGTGGAGTCTCAAAGTCACAAGTAGGAGAACTTGTGGTTGTTGCAAATCAAGGAAAAAAGTAGTTTGTAGACTCGAAGCTATCACGTGGTCGTGGTAGTAAGTTTTTTACACGAAGTAGTAATATGATGTTAGTGGTCTAAGTCTTATTGTACAAACTTCAATTCTTTCATACTGGATCTATTTTTACCCTGAGATTAGCTAAGTTAAATCCTCCCCAGGTTTTTACCGGTTTAGTTTTCCTATGTCATCATATCATTGTATTATTTATTTTTCCCTGCTTTGCAAGATATGATTATTTTGTTTTAACCTGGATCTAAATAATAAACCTAAGTATTCACTTGGTTAATTTATTAGGTTAAACAATCTAGTTTATAGGGGTCTAAAACTCTACAAGTGGTATCAAAGCGGGTTACTTCTTGTGTTTTAGATCTTTTAATTTAAGAGTTGATTATTGATCCCTGTTATCATGGATAATTTGAAGTGTCTTTCTGCTCATGTTTGTGATAATTTGAATAAAGTAGATGTTATTGCTTCTTTTGATGCTTGTGAAACTCTTCGTATGAAATTATCTAAATCGTTGAAAATTGCTAAGAAACTCAAGGAAGAGTTAAAATTGGCTAATCTTAAAAAAGAGGAATTGGTTGTTAGATTAGATGGATCTAATAAAAAGAATGAATTTTTAAGAAATCAAATTTTCTCTCAAGATGAGAAGATGAAAAGTTTGGAATAAGAGTTAGTTGAATCTAAATCTAAAATTGAAAATTTGACTAGTATCAAGCCTGCTATTAATAACAGTAGTGTTTCTGTTTCTCTTAAGCCTAAAACTAAGAAAGTTTATATCCCTCCTTTCAAGAGGAATTATAAAGAAAAGACTTATTTTGCTATGTTAGACAAAGGTAAAAGTTCCAATGTAGAAGCTGAAATTTTTAAACCTATGTCTAAACCTATTGTTGTAGAGCATAATAAATCTATTTTTGTGCCTACTTGTCATCTTTGTGTTGTTGTTGTTCACATTAGACCAAATTGTTCTTTATTGAGACAAAAATCAAAATCTGAGACTAGATTTGTTGTTATGAATACTGATATTCCTAAATTTGTTCATGTTTGTCATTTTTGTGGTGTCTTCGGTTACATTCGTCCTAATTGTCATAAATTGAAATTTAAAAATTTTGTATTTTAATCTAGGATATGTGATGATATTTCTCTTGCCATAAGTTTATACAAATTATTTCATATTCTTTTGAAAAATTTAAACTTGTTGGCTTGTGAAAGGAACTTCCAGGATTTTAGTCTTTCTCAGAAGATTGGTGTAATCCCTCAAATATACTCTGCTTCTCATAGATTTTCACCTATAAAGCCGAAGATTCGTGCTATATGGGTGAAAAAAGATTCTCTAAGGTGAGTGTTGTTTACTTGTTCTTCATTTAATTCTTTCAATTAATTGTGGACATGTTTTCTTTTAGTTTTTGGTTGTTTTATTTTCTTAGGTTTTTTTTTTTTTTTTTAAAATCCAAAAACATTGAAAATTTTCAAAAAGACAAATATAATTTATTTTGTGTCTTGTTTTATTTGTTTTGAGGATTACATGAGTTATAATATCTCTCTCTTGATTTAGAACATGATTGATATTGTGGAGAAACTTGAATAGTATGTTGTATATAAGTGTTAAGCTATTTATGATTTTGTATGAGTATGTACTAGTTTGTACATGTACTCATGGGTTAATTTAGAAATTGATATTTCTTATTTGTGTACCCTCTATAGCTTAGTTAAGCACTATCATGCATAGCTTTGCATTTTTCATTTAGCATAATGTGTGCTTTTTTGTTTTTGATCATAAATTTTTTTAAAACCAAAAAGATTTCTGTGTTTTATATTACATATCAGGGACGGACCCAGGATTTCAAGTTGAGGGGGCCAGAGTGAAGCGAAAATTTTTTGTTTAAATATGCATCCATATAGTATTAAAAAACTATCAACCAAGACAAATATACAAAAATCATTGTTTCTTAATATATTAAGATACAATCAACTACCAACAAAAATAAAAGACACGAAACACTATTGCTTCTTAATACAATCATCTATGAAAAGGGAACACGATGCTCTTTTAAATCTTTAAAATCATCTATGATTGAATCCAAACTAAATGTCAAAACTATATCCTTTTCAATGTATAAATTTAGTATTTTTCACTTCTTTTTAATTTATAAATGTATCTAATTTAGCATTATGAGTTAATAATAGATGCAAGTGAATCACTGTTATTTTCTTAAATTTATGTGACAATTTATTATATTATATAATTTGTTATGCACTACCACCAAAAAATTTTCCTAACTTTACCCTTCTTTTTTCTATCATTTGTCCCTATTATTGCACAACTACCAGTTAACAAATAATCAAACATATTCTCTCTCTATCTCTCATATCTATATAATATAAGAAAGAGAGAGTCACAAACATAGAGTGACAGAGTGTAACAAAGCCAAAAAAAAAAAAAAAAAAAAAACATCACGGGCACAGATTCAATTCACAATTACCAACATCAGTTCATCACTATTAGTAAAAACGCAAATACCACAAGTCCACAAGCATAGATTGTTAGATTTTGAGATTCACAAACAATCAAAAATTACATTAGGTTTTGAAGGATAGAATAAATACTTGTGAAATGCTAGGCTGGGCAGATCGAGCAACCGGCGGGAAGATAGGTCTCATGTCGGCATGGCGGCGTTGGTGAGTGGCTGTTTGGGTTTGCGACAGGTGACAGCTGACAGGGACTGAAATGAGTTTGCGAGATGGGTCTCGCATGATGGCGGCATGGGCAGCGAGATGGGTCTCTCTCGAGTGGTGGCGGCATCACAGCGTGGGCGGCAGCAAAATGAGTCTCTCTCACCTCTCACTCTCTCAATTTCTTTATGCGACTCTGTACTCTATCTGTCTCGCTTCTCACTCTTTTTTGCCTCTGGCTTTCTCTTCCTTTTTTTCATTTCGTTTTTCCGTTTGGGTTTGGACTACTGGGTTAGTGGGTTTAATCTTTTTTTTTTTTTTTTTTTTTTTTTTACATTTACATGGGCTTTGTGCTGGCTGACTCAGTGGGATGGTTCAGGATTTTTAGAGGGGGGCCTAGGCTAAAAAGAAAGGGGGGCCCCTCTTCTCTCTCTTTTTTTTTTTTTTTTTTTTTTTTTTTGGGGAAAACTTACTTCTTCTGTTTTTTTGGCCCCGGGGGGCCTTAGGCCCCTTAAGCCCCCACTTGGGTCTGTCCCTGCATATCATGGATGTGTAGTTAAGGTTGACCATATTATCTTTATATAACATGCTTACGTACCTTGTTTAGCTTGGATGAACTTATTTTTCTGTACTTTACTAGTTTTAACTATGTAGTGTATGTTGTGTGGGAATTGTTTATAGTTTTTGATAACATGATTTTCATTTTGAAGTCACATGTTTTTTATTGTTAAGACTAGAACCTAAAGAAAAAGGTATAAATAATTATCTCATCACTATTTACTAGCCAATCATGAACATCGTAATGTATATCATAAGATTTTGTGTTCGAAAAAGTGTAATACATGCACAAAAAAAAAAAAAACACACATAAGATGTAGCCTTAGATTAACAATAAAATTGGTGTATACATTATTAGGCTATAATAAAGATGACACAAAGAAATAAAATTATTGTGTACATTATCTAGCTTAAATAACAATTTCATAATGAAATAAAAATGGTGTGTACATTATGAGGCAAAAAAAAATTACATGATTACAAGCTTATTTTCTAGGAGATGTGAGAGTTATAAGATGTAACTCTTTAGGAGATAGTCACTTTCAAACTTATATGATGAATAATGTAGAAATTGTGATTGATTACTATTTACATATCACCTCACATGTATCTCATATTGTTACTAGTTATACACACTGCACAAGTTATTCTTTGCTAATCTTAGTACATGAAATTGTATGTGAATTTGGTTTGGCCATTCAAGATTATGTTTTCTACGGTGTTTGATGCAAAATATGTTTAAGGGTTGGCAAAAATTATGTCTTTGATGATTGAAAATCTTGTTTTTGAAGTTATGGGTTGAAAACAAATGTTTTTGAAAAACTTTTAAACTCATTCTCATGTATTTCATTCATGAAATTATTTGGTTTGAGTGTTTTCTGCATAAAACTTCTGATTTTTTTTTTTAATCTAGTTTTCCAGAATTTCGATCAATCCAGTGTAATTTTCGATCAATAAAAAATTTCCAGATATTTCAAGTCTAGCTTTTGCCTGACTAGATTATTGTTCGATCGATGCTCAGCTGATCGAAATTGAAAAATTTTCAGTTTTTAAGTTTTTAACAAATTTTTTTCATGCATCATTTATGTGTAGGATTCACATGCATTGCATTGTTTTTTATCCATCTTGCAGTTTTGCAGTCATATCTCTCATTGTTTTCACACATAACATGCATACACTTTGCTAAATTGGATACTCAACTTGATTTAAAAATTGATTGATTAATTTTTTAGTTATGTACTTTTCAGTATATACTATTTTTCTTGATGTGTGAAATGCTAAAAACTAAGGAAATTTTTTTTTTTTTTTTTTTGAGATATGATGGATAATAATTGTCATAAAACCATTTGTTTATGGGTCACATAGTGTCAAGTTTGCATTTATTGAAAAAAAGAATTTTTTTTTTCATGTGTATCCTCAACTTAGTTTTTAAGTTTGATTTGTGTCTTTTTATTTATCCCCACCTCCTAAATTTTCCCCAAAATTGTTTTTTCCCAAAACTTGATTTGTTTTTCCTATTTTTATAGGGGGAGAAATATGTTTTTAAAACCTAACAAGTGTTCATAAGGGGAGTTGTTGCTCTTCATTTGTTTCCTTAATTCTGTATTTCCTCTTGACTTTTGTTGTGTTTGTTTTCTGTTTACTCTTCGTTTGAGTTATCTTTGTCAATACATGACAAAAAGGGGGATTTAGTTGAAATGTGGGAATATGTGGGAATCCTATTTGTTTTGTTTAGGGAGAGTTGAAATTGTTTTTGAAATGGGGAGAAAATTAAATTTTTTGATATATCTAACTTAGGGGGAGAGTTAGTTTGCATGTTTTTATTTGCTTTAGTTTATTTATTTTGGTTTACTTGTATTTTCCACATATGCGTTTATTATTTGTTTAGTATTTCAAGAATTTACAGGTTAATTCATTCAAAGCTACTGTCTATTTGTGCATCTGATAGTTAGTAGTTAGTTTGAATTGTAATTTGGGCAACAATGTGTTATTGGGCTGTTTTTTACTTTAAGCATTTTATCTCTTGTAATATGTTTTGTCACAGATTGTCAAAGGGGGAGATTATTAGATTCCAAGACTTTAGGAACTAAATGTATTAGAACTTCATTTTGTATATGTTGGCAAACCATGATCAATACAATGAGTCTAGGTTTAGGCTTGCTCAAAGTTTATTTGGTATAGTTTGAATCGAGCTAAATGCAGAAACTTACTGTGCAAAATTGCAAAAATCGATCGATCGAAAGTAAGGTTCGATCGATCGATTGAGAATCGCATCTGCAGAATTTGAATTAAGCCCAAACAACAGTTCAAACCCATTAAGGATTAGGGTTTCAGATCTACTTCTTTTAGTATAAAAAAGAAACTCTAAGCACGTTTTTATAAGACTTTTAAGAGAGAGATTAGAGTACGTATTGTGCTTTCTTTGTAGATCTAGGGTTTTGTACCCAAAAGCTCTCTAGAGTCTTTGTTGAGTTATGTGTTGAATCTTTTATGAGATCTAGATGTGTTTACCTTCATACACACATTAAGCTATCAAAATCAAGATTCACATCAAGAACTTGATGGTTGTTTCAGTTGCTGCATAAAAAACTTAAAGAAGATCTAAAATCTTTGAGTGGAGTCTTAAAGTCACAAGTAAGAGAACTTGTGGTTGTTGAAGATCAAGGAAAGAAGTAGTCCGTGGACTCGAAATTGTCACGTGGTCGTGGTATTAAGTTTTCTACACGAGGTAACAATAGGATGTTAGCGGTCTAAGTCTTATTATACAAACTTCAATTATTTCATAGTAGATCTGTTTTTACCTTGAAGATAACTAGGTTAAATCCTCCACAGGTTTTTTACCAGTTTGATTTTCAAGGGTCATCATATCAATGTATTCTTTATTTTCCGCTGCTTTGTATGATATGATTGTTTTGTTTTAACCTAAATTTAAATAATAAACCTAAGTATTCACTTGGTTAATTTATTAGGTTAAACAATCTAGTTTACAAGGGTCTAAAACTCTACATATTTTAATAATATTACAGACTTATAGATATTATTTGTCTCATCACATGTGCTTTGTGTATGCAATGACAGTTTTTTTTTTAAAAAAAAAAATTTGAATAATTGTCATGATTTTCCTTTTTTAAAATAAAAAAAAAAAATTGGATAAGTTTGTTTTGAAAACATGGATTAATAAAAGAGTGTCCTATTTTGTAGGCATCTTAAGTAGAGTTCGAGATATATTTTTATCGGGTTACCCTTAAGTTTTTTCTTTGTTAAACGTTAGATTTAGGGGCATTTTTGAATCATATTTCTCCCCATATAAAAAGAGAAATGGAAGAGAGGGAGGGAGAGACCTATTTTTTTGGGAGAAATCAAGAGAGATAATACAAATCATCCTCGGCCTATGTCCGAGGACTCATTTTGTCACATAAGCATTTTCTTGTGTGTAACATTGTGATCGAGCTCACCACTTTTGTCACTTAACATCACTAGAACCTAGATTTTAAGTCCACTCTCTATAAATTTCATTATAAAGGACCTTTTGGCCCTATTCCCTTCTCACTGTTGGGTTTGGGCACAAAACCATGACCCTACAATTGACGCCGTCTGTGGGAAATCTTGTGTTTTAGAAAGTTTAGTATTATAGGAGGCTCAGGTCCACATCAAGCAGAATCGAGGGGATCCCAACAAGAAGATCACTTCATGCATCTTGAGCAGGAAAGGGATCGAGGGGGTAGCGTGCACACGGAACACACCGGTACAAATCATTCACGAGTGGGAAGTAGAATTATTTACGAAGAAAACATTCAGGCTATGCAGGAAGAGATTGACCACCTAAAGAAGAAGTTGCGTCGTGAAAGGCAGAGGCGAACTCCTTCTTTTTAGATCCTTCTTCTGAGGATACCAAGGACAATAATTACAGGCCTAGGTCACAAACTCCCCTGGATGAGATTTTCTCTTATGAGGAGGGCAATCTGCATGGGCAAAGGGATAGGATTTTTTCCTCCAGGGGCTTATGAAATGATACTATGAGTAAGGCATTGCATCAAATCTCTAAGTCGCCTTTCACACGTAGGGTCGAGAAAGGTAAACTTCCTCATCGATTCACCCAACCTACATTCACTATATATAATGGCAGAACAGACCATATGGAGCATGTAAGCCAGTTCAATCAAAAGATGGTTGTACATTCCAAGAATGAAACTCTACTGTGCAAGGTTTTCCCATCCAGCTTGAGACCTGTGACGATGAGGTGATTTGATGGTTTGAGGGCAGGTTCTATGGATTCCTTCATGGAACTTACTCGGGCTTTTAGGTCTCGCTTTATTACATGTAGTAGAGTTCCTCGGCCCCTGGATTCATTACTGTCCATGTCCATGCAAGAAGGGGAAACCTTGAAAACGTACTCAGACAAGTACTGGGAGATGTTTAACGAGATCGATGGGGATTTTGACAATGTGGCAATAAGGACTTTTAAGGTCGGCTTGCCTACTGAGCATGACTTAAGAAAATCCTTGACCAAAAAACCCGTGAGAAGTGTGTGTCGGCTTCTGAACCTTATAGACGAGTATAAACAGCAAGGGAAAGGAAAGGCGAAGGTTATCCCTCAAGAGAGGCGGGATTTCAGGTCGGACAGATATAATAACAACAGAGCCCGAAGAGATTTCATAGGACAACCCAGCCCTAACACTCCTCAAGTGGTTAACACTATCTTTCGGGAGCTAGTACATTTGCTATTGGAGAAAATCCAAAATGAACCATACTTCAAATGGCCCAATAAGATGGTCGAGGATCCTATGAGGCGTAATTAAAATCTTCTCTGCCAGTATCATCGTGAGAGAGGTCATACTACCAAGGATTGTAGGACCTTGTGGAATCATTTGGAGCAGTTGGTTAAAGAAGGGAGGTTAAAATAGTTATTATATCAGCCCAATGGGCTAGGAAATCACTCAGGTTCGGTGAACCAGGGCAACACTTCATCAAGGCCTCTTCTGGGTACTATCAATGTTATTTTCGCCACTTTGCTGAGGACTGGTTCTCGTCCTTCCAAGGTGATGTCTATGGTATGAACTCTTGCCGAAGATTCTAGTTCTAAGCCGAAGAGGAGTAAAGGGAACATCCCGCCATTTTTAGGTTTCTCAAAGGAAGACAAGATCGGGACTATCTAACCACACTATGATGCTTTAGTAGTTACGCTGAGGATACGGGGCTACAAAGTGAGAAGAGTAATGGTTGACCAGGGTAATGGCGCAGATATCATGTACCCTGACTTGTTTAAAGGGCTAGACTTGAAGCTAGAGGATCTTATGACTTATGACTCACCACTGATAAGTTTCGAGGGGAAAGCTGTCATTCCAAAGGAGCAAATCAAGTTACCTGTGCAATGAGGTCTAGAAGCAGTAGAGGTGGATTTCACTGTGGTAGATGCTTTTTCACTCTACACGGCCATTGTGGCGAAACCTTGGCTGCATGCTCTGGGTGTCGTTTCCTCAACTCTACATGTCAAGGTGAAGTTTCCATCCGGGAGTCAAATCGAGGAGATAGTTGGGAGACAATCCATGGCTAGACAATGCATGGCAGCTGCAATTCTGCATCAGCCCAAGCCGGAGTCCTTGGCCTCAACTGAGGGAGGCTCATAGCAATCAATGTCTCTGGCGTTGCCCTGCGTAATAGTAGTAGGAGAGAATGCGTACGAGGAGTTAGAAAGGGTTGTTATACATGATGACCCTAAGAAATTCTTTCAGGTGGAAGTTCAGATGCCAACTCAGGAGAAGAAGGAGCTAGTTGCATTTTTGAGAGAGAATTTAGATGTATTTGCATGGAACGCTTATAAGGCTCCTGGGGTTAATCCGAGTTTCATTTGTCATCATTTGAATGTCAATCCAGCTGTAGTGCCAAGGAGGCAACCACCTCGGCAATCCTCTAAAGAGCATTCCGAGGCCGTCAAGGAAGAGGTGTTAAAGCTCAAAGAGGCTGGTGCTATCAAAGAGGTGTTTTATCCTGAATGGTTGGCACATACAGTGGTTGTAAAAAAGAAAAATGGGAAGTGAAGAGTATGTGTGGACTTCATAGATTTGAACAAAGCTTGTCTTAAGGATTCTTTTCCAATGCCTTGTATAGATCAGTTGGTGGATGCTACTATTGGGCATCCTCGAATGAGTTTTTTGGATGCTTTTCAAGGTTATCATCAAATACCTTTGGTCTTAGAGGACCAAGAGAAAACTGCCTTTGTCACTCCTATGGGAAATTACCATTATGAGGTAATATCTTTCGATTTGAAGAATGCATGGGCTACCTATCAAAGGATGATGACTAGGATGTTTGAGCCACAACTAGGAAGGGCTTTATCTTATTACTTCGATAGCTGGTGTAGAGGCATATTATCTTAAAGATTTAGATGAAAAGGTTGTACCACGTCCTTGGAATGTAAATAACCTACGTAGGTATTATTATTAATAAAAAGCTTTTCTGTCATTTTGTTTCAATTAACTTCATATTGTGGTGGTTCTTATATTTCTAAGTATCAAGTCGAAACTTGGTCATGCTTGGATCCTCGGACCATATGCCTTATATAAATTGATATTTTGTTAAGTGTTAAACAGAATCTTAGTTATGTTTGGTCCTCAGATCATCTACTTTAGAAAAATTAACACTTCAGTTTATTTTTCTAAGTATCAAGCTGAAACTTGGTCATGCCTGAATCCTTGGACCATATGCCTAGTATAAATTGATATTTTGTTAAGTATTGAACAGAACCTTAGTTATGTCTAGTCCTCGGATTATCTACTTTGGAGAAATTAACACTTCAGTTCATTTTTCTAAGTATCAATCTGAAACTTGGTCATGCCTGGATCCTCGGACCACATACCTTGATAAATTGGTATTTTGTTAAGTGTTGAATAGAACCTTAGTTATGTCTGGTCCTCGAATCATCTACTTTGGGAAAATTAACACTTCAGTTCATTTTTTTAAGTATTAAGCTAAAACTTGGTCATGCCTGGATCCTCAAACCACATACCTTGTATAAATTGGTATTTTGTTCAGTGTTGAATAGAACCTTAGTTATGTCTAGTCCTCGGATCATCTACTTTGGGAAAATTAACACTTCAGTTTATTTTTCTAAGTATCAAGTTGAAACTTGATCATGCTTGGATCCTCGGACCATATGCCTTGTATAAATTGGTATTTTATTAGGTGTTGAACAGAACCTTAGTTATGTCTAGTCCTCGGATCATCTACTTTGGGGAAATTAACACTTTAGTTCATTTTTCTAAGTATGAAGCTGAAATTTAGTCATGGCTAGGAGTTCACGAGCATCACTTAAATAATGTCAAATTCTCGAACAATCTGTCTTAACTTCCTAGTCGCATAACCTGAAGACTCCTAAAGACAGTGATGAATGGATAGGAGTTCACGAGCATCACTTAAAACATTTGCAAGTATGTTAAAACATATTTATTGTCTGGTTCATGCCTGGAGGCTCCCTTAGAATTATTGATTAATGTACGAAGTGAATTAGGTTAGTGTTTTATCATGATAAATAAATATCAAGTACGATAAATCTCAAAACTCAAAATAGAAACAACTTATTCTTTTCATTGGTTTGAAAATCCACAGAGGTACATTTCCTTTCAAATTGTTAAAATACAGTCAAATCGTCAAAATACATTAAATAAAGATAAAAAGAAAACTGGAAAGAAGAGGAGCAATTATGGCTTCAACTTTATCTTCAGATGACCTTTAAGATCTTTAGGAAGTTGGGCAGGAGCAAAGGAATCAGAAGTTGTCCCTTTGCCTTTCAGATCTTCCTTTAGGGTTATGAGAATTGTCGCTAGGACAAGTTCCATTGTCTCGTTAGTCCCTTTGTCCTTTGAAGGTTCCCTAGGGGTATTAGGAGGCTGGGTATCGCCATGCGCTACTCCTTCTGCTGGATCAGCATGTTCTTTAGTAGCCTCAAATTGTTTAACCTCCTCGGGTTAACCTTTATTGGAGGCAAGGTCTTCGGCTATCTCACTTTGTTCGACATCTAATCCTTTGGTGACAGTGTCATCCTTGGTAGTAGGTTGGGCAGAGACTCAAATAACTGGAGGGAAGTAGACATTTTCTACCTTCTAGAGGTTGGAAGAGGCATCAACCCTGGCTTGGGTAAGTGCCTCATTCCACACTTGAAGGCAGTAATGCCTACATACCTCCGAAAATTGCAATTTGAGGTCTTCCGTTATCTCAGCCACACCAACCTCATATCCGTTTTGCTCAGCCTAGTCCACTGCCTCCTCAGCCTTATCTTTTGCCCTTACAGCTTCTTATTTAGCTTTGTCGGCCTCCCCCCTAGCCTTCTTAGATTCTGCTAGGCTTTTCTTTAAAGCCTCTATTTGTTTCTTCACCGTCGCATTTTCCTCATCGGCTTGGCGAAGTTACAGACGTTGGGTCTCGGCCTGCATCAGTACTCCTCCATTCACTTTCTACCTTGGTTAGTAGAGTGGTGACCTCTCGCAGCTTTCTATCCGTTACCTCAAGGGTTTTCTGGGCGTTGCTATGCCTCATTTCCTCGCTCTTTAAGGCTTTGTAGGAACTGATAACAACCTCTTCAGCCCTATGAGCAGATTGAACAATCTACTTACAAACAATAAAATGGACCAAAGAGTTATAATTGAAACAAAAAAAAAACTAAGACATTTTTAAGGATAAATTAAATAGGAGTCTTACCAGGGCGAGCTCCTTCTTCAGTGTCATGAAAACATTTTGATCTCTCATCATTCTCAGCTTATGCATATTTTCAAGTAACAAAAGGGCTTGCTCGAGTGCGTCTACCACATAGGCAGTTGTGCCAGCATCAGAATTCCTAATGAATGCATAGGCGGTGACAGCATGATCATCCATAGTCATTAGTGGAGCCCAAATAGGGGCAGAAGCAGGCACGTGAGTCTCGATCTGCTTGTCTAACCTTGTCTGCATCGTGCGAGCATGTTTAACTCCTTTCTTGGGCTCCACATCTTTAGGAAGGAGGTCTTTACCCCCCTCAATCACTTCCTTCCCCTTGCGCTAATCCCTTTTTCACTTGAGATTAACTTGACCACTGCGTTAGGATTGGGTAGGTGGGGGAGGAGGAAGTTTGGGCTGTTAAGAAGACTTCTCTGGGCCTTTATCCTTCGTCTGGGGCAGATTGGTCTGAACTCCCTTCTGGATCTCTCGGCCACCCACCTGAACTTCCATAATATCTTTAAGGTTCTGTTTAGGTTTTCGCTGGATTCCTATTGTGTCAGGGTTGTGCGTATCTTCTTGTGGAAGATTGATGAAGAAGTGTCGAAGACAGCAGCTCTATCCTCAGGTGAAGGGGGTTGATTGAAGACTTTAAAGTCGTCCTCGGAATCTACAACTACTATGACCTCTTCTTCTTCCTCTATACTGGGTTGAGAAGAGGCTACTTCACCAGTTATGTGTTGTGTTGGAAGAGGAATTAGAGGAATGCCGTCTGATATGGGCTGTACGACAAGGGTCCCTTGGGGAATAGGAATATCCACAGGTAAAAGAAAGCCCTCGACGGCAACGTTAATCTGGTGTGCGCGTGGGTCCTTCGCTCTGATCATGCACCTCAGCGCCTGGAAAGCTTTGGAGATGGGATAGTACCCGAGGATCAAATGCGCCGCCCGGACTTGGTTATATGTGTGCACGAACACCTCGGCCTTCAATATTTTATCCAATTTTTCAAAATTGACAAGGTCGGGGTGGCGAGTAGTTGCATGTGGGTCTACAAAATTGTTAAGAAAGATAAATTTAAATCAAACAAATATTACTGCATAGACTCAAAGTTAAAAAAGAAGAAGAAAGGGTGATTACGATCAGTTCATCTAAACCCTGAACCTCACCTGGTTTCCCTTCCCTTGTCGGACAGAGGACATTGTCATGCCAATCCCCTGATATAATCAGGAAGTCTTTTGGCAGACCCTGGTTAGAATCAGGGAGGCATTGGATTAGTCTAACTTATGGATACCTAGACTTTAGGTAATATCCTTGCCCCTTTAGATGATGGAAGTTATAAACCCAGTTCACGTCATGATAGGTGAACCCTAGTCCCATCTTTTCATTTAGTGCATCTATAGAACCCAAAATCCTAAACATATTTGGGGCGCACTGGGTAAGGGATAATCTAAAGGCTCTAAGGAAGTCCTTAGTTACTGTCCCCACTGGGATTTTCATTCCTCCCTCTATGAAAGCGATCATCGGGATTACTACCTCTCCCTCTTCCCTTTTCATAAGCCAATCCCCTTTCTTGTAATACCTAATGAATACATTTGGTGGAATCCTATATTTTTCCTTAAACTGTTCTATTTTTTCGTTGGAGTCTACTAGGGGTTTAAATCTACCCATTTTTCTTTTAAGGAAAGGGCTAAAGATACTAATGAGTAAAGAAAGGGATAAGTGAGCCAAGAGGGGAAAGAAATGCAGAAAGGGGAAGAATATGTAAGAAAGGTAATGGATGAAGAAGTTTGGAAAGACTTACTCTAAGAAGAAATGACCACCTCAAACTAAAATCTTGGAAACTGTGAGGGAACGGATAGACCAAAAAAAGTTCGCAAATTCATTGTATGATTGTTGAAGTAAGGAGGATCGTTTGAATTTTTTATATTTATATATCAGCAAGAATTATGAAGCGGTGTTGACACCTCATTTTGCAACCCGCATTTAACCTCACTTGGAGGGTAAAAGGATAATTCCACCTTGGAAATATGCATCTCAATTTTGGTCATTAGATCCTTAATCTCATTTCACCAAAATGATCTTGATGTTGTAACGATTAAATCGATTAGTTATAAGCCCTAATCGAACCATCAAATTGAAAGTTATAATCAAATCAAGTTTTAATGGCCGAGATGCACTATCACAAATTGAGTCTGACCTTATGTGATTATGAATAATTGATTCTAATTGGTTATAATTATAATCAATTTGAAATTAATGATGTGTCATAGTTTGATTGGTTAGGACTACATTTTATGGTAAGGTTGCATACACCTAATTAATTAGATAGTTGAACATTAATTATTCAATGAGTAATTTGTGCAATTATCTTTTAATTAGGGTAAATTTGGAACTAATTAGGTCTGAAATGGGAGTGATTGGAGCCTATTAATGTTAATTGGAAACTAATTTGGGACCTATTAATGTTAATTGTGCTGAAACCATTTTCCGAAGAAATGACCTTTGCTCACTATTTCATTGATATCTCTCAGAATATTTTGAATCTGTGAATGAGGTTACTTTTCCCAGAAACTAGACATCCGGGGCTTCAATTTGAGCACAAGAACGAGACAATTCCAATCAGAATTGAGTCAGATATGATTTTTCAAAGTTGGCTCTACAAGCTGTTACAGCAGCTACGGAAAAACCGAATTTTGCCTTGCTCCTTACTCCCACCAATCTTTCCATTTAATGCACCAAATCTCCCCAAAGGCTAAAATGAGGTCTAGGTTCATGATTCTTTGTCAACCCTCATTAATGGCCTTCCATTCATATTTCCTCCACCACTACTATATAAACCCCCCTCTCCTTCATTCCAAGACACACAAAAAAACCCCCCTCTCTTCTCCTCTCTTGAGTTCTAGGAAGTTGAGTAGTTTTGTCATATTTTGGTCTTCTTGAGACTCAAAATATTGAGTGAGACTCACTCTTCCTCTCTTAACTCTTCTTTTCCTCCACCCATAACACCTCTCTCAAGAGTTTCCTCATCCACCATATTGATCTTGCATGAAGGTATAATTCCTTTTCCTAACTTGTTTTTTGTGTTGCCATGATAAAAATTTAGGATTAAAGTATGATAGTAACTATTTAAATTTCCTTGAATATGTTCGAATGTTCTTAAATGTTATTATGTGTTCTTCATATGTTCTTGGTTGTTCATCACATGTTCATGCATAACACTAGTTTTAATCCTAAATTCACATCAAAAATATGAAAAACATGTTTATTTCATAATTCTTTCAAATCTTTGAATCTAGGGTATCACCATCCACACACATTCACTATAGTTCATTTTTTCAATCTAAATGCAATGCTTAATAAATTGAATTAGGGTTTATCATATGCACACATCTTAAATTCACCATGCAAATTGATTGACATATTGGATGATATGATATGAATGTTGGCCACCATAGTCTAGAAGACCGGTTTCACCGGGCAAGGTGGGTGCCTAACACCTTCCCACCTTGTAAAATAGCCTCCGAACTTAGATCAAGAGTTAGTAGATCAAATGCTTATCCATGTAATTTTCAATTTTTAGATTGTAAATAGGAAACAAAGCCATGTACTTTATCTTAGATTGTATCTAGGACCAAAGCCATGTAATTTTCCTATGACCAATGTAAATTCAATTGAAAGTTAATAAAATGAGGAATTTTTCAATTTTGGTTTTCTTATTTTTCCAATAATTAAATAAGTGGCGACTCCATTGTAAAACCCTTAATCTAAAGGGAAAAATATAACTAGTCGAACCTCCATTTTGAGAGGCAATAACACGACTCCACCCATTCACGTAGGTTTGGCCCAACACCACTCATTGTAAAAACGGGCCGGGGGCGCGGTCTCTCACAAGCGGGAAAGTTCCCGCCTATGTTCCTATGTAAACCTCAACCATTGGATGCGCATCGAGTGGTTGAAACGTGGGGGACAAAAAGCCATCAGAATTTAATTAAGGGAAGCACCGCATGCCGAAACGTTAGGAACATGCAATGGGCAGTTTAAGAGTCATCATTCCTGTCAGCAAAGATGTGTGATGCATACAAGATTAACGGTGACAAATGTCGAGATCCTCTTTTCCCGAGGTAGTAAAAATGAGAATCTCAAGGGGCTATTGTAGTGTCAATAGGCCCAAGAATATGTATGGGGTTGGCCCAAGGATATTTGTTGGGCTAAAAGCCCAATCCGAGGATACTGAATGGTCTGAGAATGTGAGAAAATCAACCCACGAAGAAATACTAATAGGTAAAGAGATGATGTTTGATTAAGTATATCCAAAAAGGTGGTCCAAAGAAGAGTATGTCCTCGGCTATGCAAAGCCACGGTAAGAGAAGGGGCCGGTTAACATTCACAGGCTCTGTTATAAAAGATTCTATAGGTAAGGGTAGATGTGGTATATGTAGAAGATAAGAAAAAGGGCGGTGGAATATCTAAGATAAAGCTGTTACCATTGCCCCTGCATCGAATGTTCAGCAACTGCTTACCTGGCCGCATTAATGGGGAAGTGATGCATGAGCATCAGGAGTTGACACCTACCTCTAAAGACTTGAAGGGGGGGAAGTGGATGAGACAAGTATCGAGACTAGCAATCTAAACCTGGAGGAGAGATAGAAGAAGAAGGATGATATAAAAAGAGAAAAGGAAGAGAGGGAGGGAAAGACCTATTTTTTTGGAAGAAATCAAGAGAGATAATATAAAATCATCCTTGGCCTATGTCCGAGGACTCATTTTGTCACATAAGCATTTTCTTGTGTGTAACGTTGTGATCGAACCCACCACTTTTGTCACTCAACATCACCAAAACCTAAATTTTAAGCCCACTCTCTACAAATTTCATTGTAAAGGACCTTTAGGGCCTATTCCCTTCTCACTGTTGGGTTTGGGCACGAAACTGTGACCCTACAAGTTTAACGGCTATATTCTCTTTGCGACAAGACTCTACCCTCATATTAATTATTAGGAATCTATTACTAATAATTTACTCTACGTAAAACTCTATTACTTGAGTTTCAAAATAATTACAAATCTACTTCAATGAAAATTCTATTACCAAAAATTAAGTAATTTAAAAAAAAAATTATACACCATATTTACACCAAGTGAATTAAATATGTGTATTACACATTGTAAATTTAATGTGTTTCTATCATATGTAGATTAATGAAAGAATTTAAATAATATAATTAAAATTAAATTATATAATACAAACATATAAAATGAACTATAATTATAATGTTTCACTTAAAGTAAACTATGTTAATAATTTCAGTACACTTACAATGAGTCAAATGGCGAAATGAAGATGTACAACTAGTAATCCTTATATGAACCATATAGTGCTATTACAATGTGTAAGACCCAAATTTTATTATTAAAACTAAAATTATAATAGATTATAGAATAATATTAAATAAATATTTAAACTTCTTTAAAAGTATTAGAATTCTTAGAGGTAGAATTTTAATCGGAGTACTTTTTTTTTTTTTTTTTTTTTTTTATTTTTAGCAATAAAGCTTCACCTAGAGCAACTATGTTGATTTAATGTGCTTCAAGTGTGCTATGTGACATAGACGAAGAATGATAATAACTTCTTTTTTTTTTAATAATCTAATAGGTAAAACAATTAGAGATAGATTGAAACTATAGTATTTCTAATAGAGGAGAGTGGATAATGTCTTAAGTTACATGACCCTTGGTGAGTATAATACATGATCGAGAGAGATTTAGTTCGGCTTCTCGAAGATGAACCATCTTAGCTTGGCCATTGATAAACATGAAACCGACCAAGTGGGATTCTTAGATATTGGTCATGACTAAATGTCCCTAGTATATGCTGCTTCTTTATTTTTAGTCCTTTTGTAGCAAGAGCACTTTTCCCAGTTCAACGACTATGGTGAACAGCGTGTTAGTAGTCGAGCTATATATAGAGGGCAGACTCCAGCTCTCTCAAAACCAAGAGAAAATTCTAAGAAGTAATTTACAAGGAAGTAGACATGGCGTGATATTGATCGGGCTCATCTTCACGGTCACATCAAAAGCTCTAAGATGAGCCTGAACCAATATCACTCTTGTATGCTTCATTGCATATATAGCCTGAACCATCAGTAGCAGCTTATGCTTGGTCACGGTAAGTTAAAGAGTCTCTCTTGCAAATTTCTTTCTCTTGGTTTATTTTCATAGTTCTTATTGTGGTTTAGACAAATTTGGTGCTTGCTTTTAAGGAAATGTAGAGCTGTAAAATCACAGCAAAAAAACGTTCTATCCTCATCTTGAACAAACAGGCAATATGATTTTTTTCATACTTCTTATTTTAACTATAAAATTAGCAAATTAGTACACTAATTAGTAGTTTTTGTTTATTAATACACTAATTAGTAGCAAATTCATACTTATTATTCCCCTTCAAAGTTTTTGGTCATTAATACACTAATTATAGTAGTCATGGGAATTGATTAGTTCTAACTAGCTAGTAAATTAACCTAGCTATATAGATGCGTCAGTTCAAAGTAAATTGAGTGTAATCAGCGATCAAAATGTTTGAAAATCCAAGCTATAGCTTTTAATCTGTTAAATGTTATACATATTAATCAAAAAATAATAAAGGGAATAAATTCAAATGTTCTTTTCACTCATTTTACCAGCCATCATTATTTAGCTTTTCAGAGAATCGATATCTTTGGTGGAATTGTTTTCACTAGAAGGTCAGCAGACACAACAAGTGATCACCCTGATACACAAAGATTACATCCAATTGTGGGGTTCAATATCAGGTGCAAAGTGATGGGGGCTTCCTTAAGAAACTCAGCAGAACTGAACTTCAATGAAGCAGAGAAAAACCATGTGTAGCAGCAGTTTTATGGAATGATAGGAGGACTATGCAACCAGCACAAGGATCTTAGGCTACGTATATTTTCTTCTCAGCAAGATATCAGGCTTTTCAATGATATATCTCTTGCCCAAGGAGGAATTGCAAAAGATTGATAAGTGAAAAATAAAATTTTGTAAATGTATGGAATAATATTCATGGTTCTGAAACTTTGCCTTCTTCACACTTTTAGCGTGATTTGGTGGACAATTTGTGGCAAACAAAACCATCCAAGACAATATGAATGCTTTAACCACTGATGTTATTGCACTGGCTTTTGATTACAAAGTAAAATTTGAACTATATGTGTTCTTAACCTTTAGATGGACATTCATGAGATTTAATCAACTAGGAAATGTGATTTATAATGATCAAAATTTGCAACTAAAAAACACTGAAGTAACTGAAAATATGTACCAATTGAGAATAGGCATCAGATCTTTGACCAACTTGTCAATAACTGACTGATATTACAATATCAGGCATAGATGCAACTTTCTTGCAAACGACAGGCATGAGTGGACATAGCCTTTCCCTTGGGGGTTACTTTTCAGCAGAGCACATATATACAGGCTGACAAACCCTGAAAAATCCTACCCATTTTCATAAGTTTGCTTTCTGACCCCTAGTGGTATTTGACTTGGAAAAATGCAGTCATGCACTTCCCACGCACAGTTTATGATTTCCACATCTACCATTGCCACAGTAGTCCTATGAAGTTAGAATAATCCTTACAACAAGCTACGTTATCAATTGAACAGTACAGAATAACTAGCAAAAATTTGGGTATATGAAATGATATCTGCCATTGCTCACACGGTATCCCTAAGAAGTCAAAATCAAAAGAACCATCTACATATTTACTTCATCACATATCCAAACAGGATTTGAAAAGGTTGGCAATTATATAAGGCCTTAGCCAGTGCAAATTGTAGGCATTATATCATTAGGAGAATGAGGACTGACGATCATGTAAAGGTCAAGGTGACAGCTGCAGTCAGCAAAAAAATCCACAATCTCATAATCTAAGAACCGTGCAGTTTCCAAATCACCGTTTGGCTTCAAGGTTTCCATTGTTTTTAACCAAGCAAAAGGCACGAAGAAGCTGCTCACCAATAATCACCACATGAGCAAACACCATACTTGAAATGGTGGAAACGATTAGTATCCCTGACAATTATTTCACGTTGAACTATCTTAGAGATGAGCTTGGCTGCAATATGGCAATCCCCACAAACACGGAGATTCTTGGTAATTCTAATTGGTGTCCCAGGCTCAGTGTTCAGAATAGCAAAGACAATAGCCAACTTCTCACTATGAACTGCCAGATGACATTCCTTATCCTCCTCCTCCAAATCATGTAGAGCAGAATCAGTCTCAGGAACATAACCTAATTCCTTCATCTTCCCCACCAATACGTCTAGCTCTTCATATATCTTCTCAGAATGCGGATGTGATTGGTCACCAGCAAGAAAGGTGTGAATCCGATCCTTCAGCTCAACATTGCTTATGCCAGGAATTTTCTTAAGTCCTCTACCCTTCATCATTGATCGGATGGTTGTTACATCTTTCCATCTACCAGCCTTTGCATATATGTTGGATAACAAGACATAATAACCTGACTGCTCAGGAGCCAATTGAAAAAGTTGATCGGCAGCTAGAAGCCCAATATTCATGTTTGAGTACACCCGACAGGCACTCAGCAGAGCCCCCCAAACTCTCTCATTAGGCTCTACTGGCATTTGCTTGATAAAACTATAGGCCTCATCTACTTGTCCGGAACGTCCCAACAAATCTACCATGCAAGCATAGTGTTCAATCCTTGGAATTATCCTATACTCCTCAGTCATCAATTTGAAGTAATATCGACCCTCCTCCAATAGTCCTGCGTGGCTGCAAGCAGAAATAACTGAAACAAAGGCAATAGAATCCGGACTCAAACCTAAGTTTTGCATTTTTGCAAAAAGTGCCACAGCATCGCAACCTTGTCCATTAAGACCATATGCAGAGATCATTGACGTCCATGATACAACATCCCGGAACTTCATTCTGTCAAACACTTCCCTTGCATCTCGTAAACTTCCACACTTAGCATACATGTCAACCAAGGCATTCTCCAATAATAAATTTGGTCGTAGTTTCTTCCTCTCAACATATTCATGCATCCGCCTTCCTAAAGATATAGCTGAAAGATCCCCACAAGCAGGAAGAATACTAGCAATAGTGACCGCATCGGGTTCTATCCTAGTTTTTTCCATCTGTAAATATAAATTAACCGCTTCAGCAGGCATTGAATTATTCACATACACTGCTATCATCACATTCCATGAAATTACACTTTTTTTGTCCAACTTCATGAAAATCTCCTTCACATATGAAACATTGTCAGAAGTTGTGTTAGTTACAGCCGGCAAGAGGCTAGCCATTGTACCAGCATCTGGTTTTAATCTCAATGCCTCCATCTCTTTACAAATCTCTAAAGCATCATCAAACCGTGCATTTTGTGCATACCCAGCAACCATTGAATTCCAGGAAACAACATCTCTACTTGGCATCTCATCAAGAACTCGACGAGCCTCCATTAAACAACCACATTTCCCATACATTGCAACTAGACCATTCCCGATAAACAAATTCAAATCAAGTCCAACTTTAACAACAGCACCTTGAATTTGCAACCCAACATTCAAATTTTCCAATCCGGAACATGCTTTCAACACACAAGGATATGTATAATTATCAGGCTCAAATCTCTGGCTAGCCATGGTTTTGAAAACAAGAAGAGCATCATGGTACAAATGGTTGTTTACATAGCTTCTGATCATGACATTAAAGAAAACAACGTTCTTCTCAGGAATTTCATCGAATACGTGGCGTGTGATACCAGGTTCTCCACAGGCAGCATAAGCCCTCATGAGTTTGATGCCAATAGAAGGGTTTGAGCAGCGAGGTTGATCGACAACGATCTTAGAATGGAGTTTTTTCAAGGTTTTGATATCTGGGTATTGGTCCAATATATCACCACACAGTTCTTCGGTGAGAGCTGAGCTTTTCTGAGTGAACTCTAGTTTTGGGGTTGACAAGACGAGGTTTTGAAGTAGCCTGGCAGTACTAGAAAAATGGCGGGAAAGAGGAGTGACTGATTTCATGAATGAGCGAAGAGTTTCGAAAATGAGGTTTGGGACTGATTTAGATATTACGAGTTTGATTCATAGCGTGTCTAAATTCTAAGGTCCATACTACCAGGCTACACCATCTTCAATTGGATTTCATAGCCTTGGTGTACCAAGCTACACTATCAGTCCCTAGTTCCTAGCAGTTAAATGGCTAGTCTTCTTCTTAGTTCTTATCAAAATAAAACAAGGAGAGATGGTTATAGGACGTAAATTCTTTACCAATTTCATCAAAAAGCACTGTTCCTAATGGTAATGGACTACAATATTTTATTTTATTTTATTTAAATTTAATAATTACAATAACAAAAAAAAATTTGAACCATGCATTTTTTATTAGAAATACTAATAATTATTAATTGAGTTACAACTCCCTTAAAATTTTAAAAAATATTAATGGAGTTGTTTAGGTTAAATTCCCACCAAATAATAAAAATAATTCCCACCAACCCCCCAAAAAAGATTCGTTGCACATTTGTACATGCATACATGTGGTTTCACCAATATAATATACATAAATGTGAAGGAGCATCACAGTTCACCCTCTTTCCATTTTATTTAATCAAGGGTCTAAAATACATTCATGTTAAGGTAATTTGAAAAAAAAAAAAAAAATACAATGTTCAACTAATTTTACAAACAAATCAATAAAAATAAGATGAAAAAGGTACAAGTATATTAACTCTATTTCTCAACCACTTTTGGTTGAACTCTCAAGTAGGCTTCCCTTGTTAAATCCAGAAATGTATGGCAGCTGGTTCTTACTGAGTCTTTTTTAATGTTTTTACACATTGTTTCAGATGAAAGTCACAAATCAGGTCGGCTTGAAGAAAATTTACTGGCTCATATCATTGGTCATCCTGAAACAATGCCTTGGAAACAGAACCACCCGATTGACTTCCAGAATTTTGGTAGTCTTTATCATCAATACTGCTTCCCCGTGGGCAAGAACGTTTGTTCCGTGTCATAGGGGTCTCGCATACCATGTTTGCTGTCATAGGAGTCTCACATACCATGTCGTAGCTTACCCTTCGCCGTTCCTTCCTTTTTGAAAGCTTCCAAAGAGGATCTGATTTTTGTTTTATCAACTTTGGCTGCTTAGGGGCCCAAACTCTCTGCAAATCAGGCATCCAACTTGTGAAAGATGAAAATCTCCGAGCTCTCTCTCTCCTCTTTTGAGCTTCCATTAATCTACGAGCATGATGCTCTTGTTTATTCCCCTGGGGGCTTCCATTGTCATTATGTGGCAGCTGAAGGGACTCAGCTTCTGCTGATACCTGTTCATTAGTTCTATAATTTTCACCAATTTCATCTCTCTCTGATTTTTCTCTCCAAGATTGATTGCTATCCTCGCTGTTGAGTAAAAGATTAGGGGATTTATCCTCATCAGCAAACAGCAACAAATCCATTCTTGTATATATTCTATGAACGACATCTTCCAGGGTGTGACAATACCTGAAATTTTGGAAATCATACATTACTTTAGCCCTCTCCTTATTCTTTCATCCTTCAGTAATAATCAAATGCTGCACTTGTAAATTGAGACAATTAATGATAATATATCTAAAAGACACTTTAAGAAAGCTGTTTATACAATTGGTATCGGGGTTCCATCCATTTCAAGGATCGTATTAATAACATAAACATATCATGATAAGTGTCCTATTTTTATGCTATATTCAGTCAAACAAGAAATACACAAGTATTAAGTGACCTATATCCTGGAAAGAAGCATCGTGTAATGAGAAAGGAAGCCAGCTCCTACAATTTGGATTTCCGAACCCATTTTTTCCTTTCTTCTTTTGTTGGCAATCTTACTGAAGAATAGTGGGACATATTGTGAAAGAATATGTTTCTTGAAAGAATAATCAAATCCCACAGATAGGTGGAAAAGCAAGCACCAGAAATATGCATTTGGTACAGCTCCAAACAATAAAACAGTGGAGCTTATTCTAGGCTCCACAAAGAAGCTATGAATTTTTCTAAAGTATGGGTTACAGAATGTCAACATCATCATTTGAAATGAATTGATAATAATTTTTAGACATATGTACCTGCTTTTTATTATCTTTCCTACATAATTATCAAGGCTCCAGTCTCCAAAAAAGCCTCTCTCCAGATGGCACTGAATGGTCTCTAAAAGCAAGCAAATTTGTTTCACAAACTTTTGTTTCATAGACTCCCCAATAGTTGCTCCGACCTCTGATCGTATTATCTCCATCCGAAACAATATCTGCAATTCATATCTAGTTTTTATTAAGGAAAAAAAATGTTAAAACTATATGAGCCAGATTGTTCACCCTAAACATCAAAATAAGTAGTGTATGGTGATGCAGAAATTAGTAAAAATGGAAAAGGATACTCTCTGACTATATCTTTTGAACCAAATCCAGTACATCCTGGATCAGATGCTTGAAAGGATGAATCATTATTTTTGTGCTTTGCCACCAAGTCCTTAGGCTCCCTTAGTAAAAGGTTTGTTAGTTCAGGAACTATTCTACCACAAGCATCATCAGATTTTACCACAGTAGTTTGACTTGCTGAAGGGGATTCGGTTTCATGCTTTTGATATAACCAATATATGGATGATTTCACAAGCCGCTCTGCCAAAGCCCCCAAGTCTACTCCTTCAAACTCAAGTCCTTGTTGGATCTTATTGGAAAGATTACTGAAAAAAGCTTCAGAAGTTTCTGACCGTAAATCAACAGCAGCTTCGTCGTGTATCCTAGAAGCCTCAGTCAAAGAGTTTTCTCCAGCTGAGGCAGATGAAGAGACTGGCTGTTCACTTTCTTGGTGCAATGAATTCAATCTATCATCTATTTGTGTTTCAATGTCCTTAGGCGGCTTGGACTTTTCCTGTAAAATTAGACTGGAACAACTAAATTTCTTAATCTGCTTCATCCAACATTTCAGAAATTTCAACTTCTTTGAGTTATTACTTTCCCTGGAAAAGTAGACCTCTCCCAAATCTAGCGCAGAGTGCTCAAATGCTGTCTTGCAGAAGGCACTCCACGTGAGGTCTTGAAGCATATTTAATCTACTCTTATTCTTTTTCCCTGTACCATCTCCAACTGTTGCCGCCTTATTAGATGGTGAAGACCCAGGTTGAGAATCTATAAACCCATCAGAGCGCTTCAAATCTATATTGGGTTTGCAAATCTCATTGTCCATCTTCATCATAAATTGAGCCACGTTTGCTTCACCAGAATCATGTACCCTGTGGGGAGGATAGACTCCATCTTCTATAATAGAAAGGAGAGCTGAAGAAACTGTGAAAGGCTTGAGAATTCCCATATGTGAATCACCACTGCCATTTGAAAGAGACACTAATGCCCAGTACCCTTCCCTATAAAGAAAACTCAAAAGAATCTGCCAAATGGGTGTAGATTTTCTATGCACAAACTCACCCAATTCCATCGCTAGCATTTCAAGAACCCTATCTGCAAAAAAATCACCAGAACTTTCTTTCTGGTCATTCTTAGAGTCTCTAAAAGATTCACAGACAAGAACTAAATTTTCAGCTAAATGCCCAACAAATTTCCCACACTCAACGTATCTTTGCACAGCCTTAATATGGAGTTTTATTAGCCCATCACCAAAAAGTTCCCAAAACGAGTTCTTCTGTTCACAACCCACTACATCTGGAGTAAACAGAAGATCTTTAGATCTATTCCTAGGTGATATCTTCAAATTGACCAGTTGAAGATCACAGCACTTGCATTCCAAAGGCTTCCCACTTACATCCAATATCTCAAGACTCAACTGTGCATTAAGTGTCTTACGACTATCACTATAATCAAAAACCTTTGATGAAATTGCAATCTTTGGATAAATCAACCCAAAGGGAACAAGAGCAGAACCAAGAACAATCGAATCAGTCGAGCAAAACCCCCAACCCAAACTCCTAACCCCGCTTGCAAAAAACCCACATTTCAATTTAGATTCATCAATCTCAACCTTATTTTCAACCCCATCCAACTCATACCTAACATCCACCCAACTAAAGCGAATATCCCTACTAACATACGCATCATTCACATTCTCAAAAAAACCGTGAAACTTTTCACAAAAAGCATCCACATTTTCCAAACACTCATCTTCAACTCCCACATTCAAAAACTCAGACAAAGACTTTATACACCTACAAACAGGCGAAAACAAAACAACCAAATTCGACCCAACAACAAGAGAATCATTATTCAAAAGCGTACCCGTTATGGAATCATCCACGACAGGATCCCACGCGTAATCATGGACCAGCTGGCGCATAGAAGCAGCAAGAAACGAAGCCCGGGACGACACAGGCAAAGAATCAAACAGTTGGTGTGCATAAAGTGTCGGCAATGAGTTGAGCGCTTCGGAGAGGGAAAGGAGGGTGGTGGTGGCGTCATTGAAGGAAAGGGAAGAGGTGGGGACAAAACGGTGTAGTTTGGAGGAGGAGAGGAGTGGAGAGAGAGAAGAGAAGAAGAATTTGAAGGAGAAGAGAGATGAAGAGAGAGGAGGGAAAGAGAGGAAGGTGTTTGAGGAGGAAAGGAGAGAATTGAGGAACTGGGTTTTGTCAGAGAGGTGAAGAATTGGGTTTAGGTCAATGAGGAGGACTATGCGCTGGGTTTTGGTGTAGTCTGTGATTGGATCTTTTGGGTTTGGGTTAGGATTCGGATCTGGGTTTGGGTTTGGTGCCATTGGAGAAACAGCCACCGTATGCGGTGGCTGAGGAAGGGGGGGGGGGGGGGGCGCTGTGACTTTGGACTTTAAACTGTTTGAATTGAAATTTATGGAATCAAAGGAAATGGAGAAGCAAAGGCAATAATGGCGTTTTCTGAAGCACAATTAGATGAGAGACTGATACAGAAGAATCAAGAATGAGAGACTGTTTAGGCGGGAAACCGTAGATTTCAGTCAAAAGTCGATTTTGTCCCTGAGTATTTTATAATCCTAACTATATTTATATTATATGATTTCTATTCAATTTGAATTTGTCATTGAAAAAAAATAAACTTAATTTTTTTAAAATGTCTCAACTCTCAAGTGATTTTTTTGGTTAAATGAAAAATAAAAATAGTAAATAAGACTTATATTATAAGGGTAATTACAGTAAACCCACTTGTAGTTTGACTCGAATTTACTTTGCCTACCCGTGGTTTGAAAAATAACACTTTGCCCACTTGAGTTTTGCTCAGTTTGTCTTCCATTACCCACCTCTGTTAAAATTAAGAGTAAATAGGTATTTTTGTTCCCCTTTTATGTTTCTCTCCTCCCAAAACAAAAAATACATAAAAACTTAAGAAAAAACAAGATCTAAAAATGGTATTGCTCTATTTCTTATTTCACACATAAATTGCCTAGAAAATCAAACCCAAACCAATCATCCTCTTCTATATCTATCATCCTCTCTCTCTATCGTCCACCCATAGCCACCGCAATCCACCACACTTGCACGCTCACAAGCCACACCTATGTTAACGCAACTTCACACCAATTTGATTAGTTGTTGTCATGGTGGCAAAATTAGGAAGATGGAGGATGTTTGGAAGATCGGTTTCTTTTTCTCTAACCCATGATTGTGGCAAAGGCTGCCTACTTACTTTATATAATATTAAATTATTAATATGTATTTAATAATAGATATGAGTGTAGTGTAATGCAGTTTTTTTATCATAAAATCACACACCACACTGTACAATATGGTGCCATTCATTGCCACTTGTGAAGTGAAGCAGTTATTCCATTTTGCGGGCAATTTTGGTCGATTTGGGTATGATAACGCGGTTTGAGCGATTTGGTGAAGATCTTCTCCCTACTAATAATAATGCTCTTAGAGACATAGAAATAGTTCACAAAAAAAATAAAAATATATTAACACACTACTTTGGGGTGTGAGTGCTTACAGTCTAACCTCTCCAATACTCAACTCTCAATGATGAAGAAGATAATGAAACTCTGTTAAGTTTAAGTTCAAACTTTCCCAGTTCACTTCCACAGTCCCCCTCTTAAAACTTAGCCACCACACCACACCCACACCTCCAAAATTTTCAACTCCACACACTCTCACTTTTCCAATAAATATGTCCTCCATTTCTGCCTCTAATAAATTCTTCACCACCACCGCTGATACCTTCTCTTCCATCACAACAACTCCTCCTCCAAATTTCCCAAAATTTCCCACCTTTCACCAACCCAAGCTTTTCACAAAACTCCTTCCTACCCCAACTCCCCACCTCCTCACCCACTCTTCAAGAAAATCGCTTACATCAGCATTCTCAAAGTCCTCTGAGGAGCTCTCAGCAGAACCAGAAGACGAGTGGCTGAACAAGCTCCCGGACAAGAAGAAGCCCCTCTACTCTCACAGCTTGCCTTGCATTGAGGCTTGGCTCAGGAGCTTGGGTTTTTACCAGAGCAAAGAGGACAGGGCCGTTTGGCTTGTGGAGAAGCCCGAGTGGCACGCCCAGCTCTCACTGGATGTCACCGACCTCTATATCAGGTTGGTTTTGCGTTTTTGTGCATTGGTGTTATGATTTCTACATGGATTTTTGTGCTTTTGTTGGATAGTATTGGGGTTATGTATGTGTCTATGTGTGCTTGTATATGTTCAATAACTATTCGTTTTGGATATTTATTAGTTTATATGATTTTGGTGATGTGGGGTTTTGGAATTTTGGGTGGTTGATTGTTTGGTGGTGTGGTTAGGAATGTGGGGTTTAAAGGTCTAAGAAAAAAAATGTTGGGTTTTTATGACTTTGTTTTGTTTTGATTTCTTGTCAGGCTGCTATAACATTATGCGCAAAGCATATGAACCTTAGGCCATAGTTTGTATTTGATGATTGAGGTTGTTCTGGTTTCGATGCTTTTATTTTACTTTTTCCTAACTTTAAGTAGATTGATGTTGGAGGTTGGAGGTTTTTCAGACACAGGAATAGTTTGCAGCATTCCAATTTTCCTTTTAATTTTTTTTTAAATATATAATTCCATAGTTACAATGGGGGAGGGGAGATTTGAACCCTAGACATCTCCATTAAAAACACCAGGAGGCATTACTGTATTAGTTGAGCTACAAGGCTCTTGGCAGCATTCCACTTTTCCATTTTATAGTTCTGATGAGTTCTAGGATTTGAGATGGTTGATAGATCGGAGGTACTAGGAGACTGGAGTGAATAAATTGATATTTTATGATTTCATATTTTGCAGGTATAGGTGTATCTCCATTTACAGTAATTATTAAATATTGATTCATTGAATATTAGCCTTTTGCTTTTACGTGGGGTGAGGATGTGAGGCAGGGCACAGCTGCACAGAACCGTAAGAGGCATGAAATTTATTGAATGAGAAGAGATTTCAATGACCTGTGCGTCAAGTTCTGTAACTTAGCTAGGAAATTTATTTAGGATGGACCAAATCACTTCAACAAGTTACAAGCTGCCACTTAACTGTTTATATTTGTATCTATGTTGAAATTTGAAAACTAAGTTCAACAACTTAGATAAGACAAAAAACCATGTCTGGGTGGTAGCTAATAAATTATTCTAGGCATAATCTGTGATTGGAGATATTACTCCATCTCTTGCAATAAAATTGTATAAGTTTTAAATATTATTGGAGTTTGATTGAAACCTCTCTAGAACTGCACATGTTTCTAGGTGCAATCACTTTCAAATATGTGTGGGTTAGTTCCTTGAAATTATCCACATGAGCCTGTAAGCTACTTAGAAAAGAGAGGGTCATGGTAATGGATGAGATTGAGAAGTTTCAGCTTGTTGGCAACGGTGGAGGTTAAAGGAGTGAGACAAACAGCACAGCATTTGATGTTATTGGGGTTCCCCAGCATCAGCTCAAGTGTGTGTCTGTAAACATACTCTCTGTCTCTCTCTAGTCTACCTAGGTTTTATTTAACTCTGCTCATGTGCTGCAGGCTGGCGTATGATCCCAGGTCAGATCATAGGTCACTCCACATCATTGTAGCTTACTTAAAGTTTTAGAGAGCGGATAGATGTTTCTAGCATTTTTACTCTGTCTAGCTACTTGGAAGCACACCATTTATTGCCTGGTATTTATGGTCTGTGCTGTATTTGAGTCAATACATAATTACCAACTATTGAATCTTTCTTGCTAAGTATTTAGTTCCAAATAATGTTTTGTGTTCTGTGTGATAATATAGCAATTAGAGGTACCCTGTTATCACTATTGCTGGACCCATCCTACTTTCATTGCATGTGATGATTAGTCCCATGTCTGTGAAAGCAAGCTTCTTGATAGTCCTCCTGTTGCTTGCCTTTGAATTCTCCTTTTATAGGACTGTGAATTAGCTACTGAAAACTTGGAGCATGTGATAGTTTCTCCATATATCCAACGGAAACAAAGATAGGGATTTTAAATCATCACCATATATATGTAGCTTTTGTCAGTTTTATCTAGGGTTTAGATGTTTTTTTTTTTTTTTTCTTTTCTTTTTTTTTTTTTTTGGCAGAAAAGAAAATATGTGGCTGACCCTAAGTAGTTTTCTGAGTATCCATAGTTGACCTCAAGATTTTGGGACTAAGGTTTGATTGTTGTTGTAGTTTGATGTTTACTTTTGGGATGGGTCTTGGTCATGTGTATCATAGTTTTATGTCTTTGGATCAGTCTCAATCGTTCTCAGCAGAAGTGATGTTCTAAAAATTGTTACTGGGAAAATACACGTTGATAAAAAATGGGAATTCCAAACATCTTGGTGGTTCCTGGCCGCTTTTGACAAAGGTTCGAGGAAGAGACAAATTGGAATATAATGAGGTATGAGGATGAGGAGAGCAGAAATTTATTTATTTTTCTTGCTTTTTAAGAAGAATTTTTCTTGCTTTTTAAGAAGAAAAGAGGAAATATATATTAAGGAGAGAGAGAGAGAGAGAGAGAGAGAGAGAGAGAGGTGTTCTAGTTTTGACTGTTTTTGTTTTTTTAAATTAATCACCTAATATATTGAGAGGTTAAAAATTTAACTGGAAGTCCCCCAACTTCTCTCTTAATTAAAGAAAGAAGGGTGAGGGGTTGGGGTGTCAGAATTAGGTTTCATAATTTCATTATTGGCTTATATTGAAGTCCTGTCGTGGCCATTCACTATTGAGGATTATGAGAGTAAAATAGGAGTTAATTTTGAAATTGGAAATGAATTCACTTTTGTTTTTGATTATTACAGCTGTTTATGAATCTTGAAAATTGCATTTGATGCAGGTATATGAAGAGTGGCCCTGGGAGTCTTGAAAAGGATGTTGAGAGGAGATTTAGTTATGCACTTAGCAGAGAGGATATTGAGAATGCTGTACTTGGAGGACCTTAACTCCTATATTGATTAATCTTGCCATCATATTGTTTTATCAGCTGAATTTATTAGGTAACTTCCTACCGAGTCCTGATTTGCATGACTGGTGGACGGAATTAGAATCACTGATGCTTTTCAATTTTTTATTTTCTTATTATTGAATGCAAAATGAAAGTAATGTTTCATGCAATAAGCATACTATTTAATTGGGAACACCATTATTAATGTCTGAGAGTTGGGGAGAATGTGGCTGCCCCCGTAAGGCTTCAACGTTTGTGGCTCCAAAGTTATATACATCCCAGTAGGAAAATCTATAATTTTCATGAAGATGTGTTAAACAGAAATGCCCAAGTGAAAATTGTGCTGAAAATACATTTCCACCCTTCCCATGGTTTTTGAAGTCTGCATGAGAACTTATTATTAGACCTAGTGCAGTTCTGCAGACTGAGAATGGGACCAATATTCCTTCACAAGCTGCCTGAAGAGTGAACCTTCTCTCTTCATTAACTTCATAGGTGTATCATATTCCACTAGTTTTCCTGAAACAGAAATGGAAACATCTCCTTCAGATTTTTAAACAAGGATATTTCAATATGGAAAATTATTTTCTATGGAACATCCCTTTCACTTTGCATGATTTTATTTGACTTCTAATTTACTTGACTTTACGTTAAAGATCAGATCTTTTGGAACAGTGCATATTATGTATGTTTTTGACATGAATCCACCAACTGCAATATGACACCTGCTCATTGATCTTTACAATATAAAATTTGGTGGAATAACTACAATTCTCTTTAAGGAACAAGTCTTTCATAGTGTAGAAGGATTGTCTTTGCATTTATATTATTAACTTTGTGTGGTCAACTTTAGCAAAGGAATTATAGAAATATTGAATATTTTGTTCTTTAATTTTGGAATCCATCACAGTTGGTTGTGGCATTTATTGTAACTTACCATCACTAATGGCAAGAACCATTGTGCAATCCATCACAGTTGGTATCCTGTGTGCCACTGTTATTACAGTACAATCTGCAAATGCAGTCCGAATAGTTTTCTGCAGAATCATATCAGTAGCATTATCAATTGATGCAGTTGCTTCATCAAGTACCAATACCCGACTTCTCCTCAAAAGTGCACGACCTAGGCAAAATAATTGCCGTTGCCCCATGCTCCAATTAGATCCATCTTCCACAACTGAGAAGCAGGTTCACAGTTGTTAATGTTCATCATAGTTAAAAAAATCAGTACATGTTACATTTTATAGTATGGAAACTAACCCAAGGAGTCTAGGCCCTCTTCTTTCTTCTGAACAGCCTCTTGTAGTTGACACTTTCCAAGAACCTTCAAAAATGAACATTGATATATTAGTCTGCATTTGCAAACCCTTGCAGAAATGTACAACCTTAAAACACTAATCACCACTAGTGGTAGATCCATTAATTTAGTATAAAGCAACCATAGGTAGAAAAAAAAATGAAGGATCACCTCCCAAATTTCTTGGTCGGAATGCTGACATAAGGGGTCTAAATTATATCTGAGAGTCCCATTAAAAAGAGTAGGGTCTTGAGGTATTATTCCAAAGCGTGACCTCAGGTCATGAAGGCCAATTGAAGAGATGTCAATGCCATCGACTATAATCTTCCCTCCAGCTGGCTCCACCAGACGAAAAAGAGCACCTATGAGAGTAGACTTCCCACTGCCAGTTCGGCCAACAATACCAATCTTGTGCCCTCCTTCAAAAGTGCAACTTATACCACAAAGAATAAGTGGTGCATTGGGCCTATATCTGACCTGTTTTCATATCAATTTTTTCAGTATGTACATGAACACTTCCTTTGATTTAACACCAAGTAATAATTATTTACCTGCAAATCTTGTATCTCCACTTTACCCACAGCTGGCCAATTACTTGGGGGGCGGTTCCCTTCTATCACTTCAGGGGCTTCACTGGGAATATGCATGTATTGATTTAGCCTTTCTACAGAAATGATGTCATTTGCTAGACCGCACTGCTTTTGAATTGAACGGACAAGCATCATGCTTAAGGAAAGACCATAAGAAAGTGCCATCCCAATAAATCCTGTGTTTGCAAATATCATATAAGAGGGTCAGTAGTTCAATTTCATTCTAAGAATTTGATTTCCAAAAATTTCTTCCTATAAAAGAAAGCTGACATATAGATATAGTCACTAGAATAACAAAAGACTGCAATGGTCATTCTTCCAAAAATAACAGATGTATACTCACCAGGGCTAAATGTACTGGGAGGAAGCAAAACCATGCAAAGTGATGCGGAGGCAAGAACAGCCGCACTTAGTATTTCTATCCATTGAATCAACCACTCATTTGCTGAAAAACTGTGGAAAAATGGACTAGCATTTGTGTCAATGAGGCCAAGATTCTTTGTGAAGAATTGGTCTTCCTTATCGAAAGCTCTTATTGTCATGGCTCCTGCTGCAGACTCAGCTAGATGATTTGCTACAAAGGACTTGGTCGTTCCATTTATCCGCATCAATTCTTTTGCCGAGGTAAAGTAATATCTCTGGTAAAAAGAAATGCAACTTTCTGTTACTCGTTAAAACAAAAGAAAAATCAACAACATTTTCGTTGAATAAAAAGTAAAAAAAGCTTCCTTGTAGACAGCAAAAGAGGATAATTGCTACTCTATGGTCAATACAGCGTAAACAATTATATCATCATTTTCCAAGGAAAGGAAAATTTTTTACTTAATACTTATATACTATATGAGCATCATGTAGCCAAGGGTAATAGTCACAGATTGTCTAAAATATTGTTGATTTATATGGCATATGAAAGAGAACTACTTCGAGAAAATATTATTCATGGAAGGACCTTGTATGGTAATACCTGTAATCTAGTTGCAAGATAAACCATTGGAATAGAGACAAACAGGACCTGCCAGGTGACAATGGCTAGTACTACAAGAGTAGAACAAGCATTACTGGTAGATGAAACAGAAAAGACAAGGCTGAATGGGACATCAAGATCTATGATACTCAGATCATAAGAGACCTGCGCATATTGACAGGACACACGATAGAAACATTAGTTTTAGAAATCAAACAATAGGACATTGACATTTTAGAAACGTTCACTATGCCTACCCGACTAAGTATCCTTCCCAGAGGTGTGGAGTCGTAGAAAGACATAGGTGCATGAAAAAGCGAGTCTAATAGCTCTGAAAACAAGGATTCTGAAGATCTAAGACCCAAAGCAACTGTAGAAAGAGTTCTACCTAATAAAAACAGTACTGAGGCCAATCCAATCACCATATAAACCAAGACCAATCTAAGTGTGCTAACATAAGAATTATCAATGTTAGCAGCCATCCAAGAGTTCTGCAATATCTGAGCAGCCACAAATAAAAGTTGAGAGAGACAGGCAATAAAGAAGTTCAAGAACCCTTTGTTCTGATTCAGATATTGCATGTAAGGTTTGAGGCCCATATCTCCTGTTTCTCTCTCTTCTTGCTTAATCAATTGATCACCTTTATATGCTTTTGATTCCGTCTCTACATAAGTGCTCTTAATCTCTCTGGATGATGTTCCTTGTCTATGGGTAGAACTAAAATCTGTAATCCTTTCAGAACCTGCTGTCTCTTTGTGTGCATTAACAAGGTCTTGAAATTCCTTGCTTGAGGCCAACAACTGCTGATAATGAGCTTCTTGTAGGATTTCCCCATTTGACATCAACTGTCCATAAAATCAAACTCTCATCAAGTTGTTGTGTGGAACTAACCAATTCTAACTAAGGAAAATATCAATAAAATTTTACATAAAAAGTAAAGTAAGGATCGCTATGTTGTGCAGGTTAAGTGAATCTTTAAGTGCATGGTTCATGGAATAACTAGAGATTTAAAAAAGAGAACCATGGTAACCTAATCTTCAACAGGCATTCTGTCATCTAACACAGATATTACAGACTTTTTTCCGAATTAATATAGATATGGTGGCTTTGAGAGACCTCCAAAATAGTTTTAGTGGTTCTAATAGGGGGGAAAAAGACTAAATTCCTGTCATTAACCTCACCAAGTGCTCCGTGTACTTCAGTCTATCATTAACTTCAGTATACTAACCAAAACAGAATTGAAAGCAGGCAGGAAGTCAACTTGATGAGTCACAAGTATGACCGTCTTTGTTGAAAGAGCTTCCATAACATATTCCTGTTACAGTTAAGAAAGCTTGCATTTGAAGTTAGAAATTGAACACAGATAGATAGTGAAAAATAACAAAGATGTGGAAGGTGCTGGGAAAATACAATTACATTAAATATGCTTGTAGCAGTCTGTGCATCCAATGCACTGAATGGATCATCCAAGAGATATATGTCAGAATCCTGATAGAGCGCACGGGCAAGTTGAACACGTTGCTTCTGACCACCGCTCAAATTAATACCTCTCTCCCCTATTACAGTGAGATCACCAAATGGAAGCAACTCAAGGTCCTTAACCAATGAACACCTCTCTAGTGTTTCTCTGTATCTTTCACTATCCATAGCAGACCCAAATAAAATATTCTCCTGTATTGTCCCACTTTGTATCCATGCTGTTTGAGAAACATAGGATATCTTCCCATAGACTTTTATCTGTAATTTTAATAAATGAATCAGATTACACAGTTAGAATACTTTAACCGTTTCCAATATTTGATGGGCACTACATTTATGTTCGATGGATGTATGCTTGGGAACTGTTGGAATGCATATAATAAGAGACAGGTCTTACAAATTTTGACTTGGTCAGAAATTCATAGGGACAAAAACCTGTTTGATGTGCTATAAAGGTTGGTATTTTCAAGGCCTATGATTCCATTGAATGGGATTTGTTTTGCTTAGCTAAGATAAAAACCTGTTTGATGTGCAAAATACTTGATTGCGGTCACTGGAGGATTAATGGGTTATTTTGGAGGGAAAAAAAGGTTGGCATGAGGGGATGTGACTCTTTGTAATGGCCATGAAATTTTTTTCCATCGAATGGGGTTTCGGTAGTGGATTTGGGTATCATCCTATGCATGCCAAAATATAGCTCACTGATTTGTGCCTCATGGCTGATCTAGTGGTGTTTAGTCAAGTTCTTGAGGAGTTGAAGGAGATGTCAGGGATGGCTGCTAATTCCAGTAAATCTGAAGTTTTATTTTTCTCCTTTGGTGTTGATGTTGATTCCAAATCTGAGTTCCTTGGCATTTTGAAGTTCAAGGAAGATTAGCCTCCCATTAGGTACCTTAGAGTACCTTTGATTCCCAGAATTGTCCTTAAATGAGTGCAGGCCTCTTGTGGAAAAAAATTACCAAATGGATCAACTCTTGGAGTGGAAGGAATTTATCCTTTGCTTTTATAGTACTATTGATCAAATAGACTGTTAGGGTGTCAGTAGATTGACTGTTGGCAAAACGTGAACAAAAATTTTGAGTCTTGTTGAGTCTAGGATGTGTTTTTTTAAATCCAAGACGAAGACCCAAGTTCCCCTCATATGGGAAGAACCAAGTAATGCTACTAAGCCACAAGGATCTTAGCATATGTGAGGTGGTATTGCTAATTTTGCTATTCCTAAAGTAGCTTGGAAGGATCTTACTTTTCCCAAGCAGGAAGGTGGTTTGTGGGTGTGTAAGCTGGTTGAATGGAATAGGGCTGCCATTATATGTTTTATTTTGATTATTTTTGCTAGATCTGGGTCTATTTGGGTTGCTTGGTTTCAAGTTAGGAATGAAGTCAGGTCTCAGCTATATGGACAGAGAATTGCTTAAGATATTGCTAGCTATTTTCCAGACAGGTTATCCACTTTTATTCTCAATGTGCAATGCCAGTGGAATTAGCCTCGGCTAGGTCTGATAATTTAGTCCTAATACAATGTAGGTTGTAGGGGATTCAGTTGGGTGATTTTGATAAGGTTGAGTCGTTTCCTTCAGCAAAAAAGAGTATAATTGCAAAGGTACCTGGAAGGCCATATGTGATAAGAAGCTTTAAATTAGCTAGTGGAAGCTGGTATGGTTTTCCAAAAACATTCCTAAGCATGCTTTTGTACGCTAGTTAGCACTGTAAAAGAGGCTAACAAAGGTAGGCTAGCTCAGCTGCTTGGGTTTCAAGGGGAATGTGATGTGTTTTGTATGAGTAAAATTGAAGCTCAAAACCATTTATGAATGTTCCTTCACTAAAAGAAGTTGGGAAGTTGTTTTAAGGAAGTGCCCAATGAGAAGGCAGGTTGGTGACCAGTGTTATAAACTGGACTGCACTGTAAGGAAGCTAAATGGTGAAAAGCTTCAGCGAACTATATGCAAGCTGGCTTGGAGTGCTGTCTTCTACCATGTGTGGCTAGATAGGAATGCTAGGATTCACAATGGAATAGTTTGGTCAGAAGTTGACTTGGTGCAAAGTTTTGTTGCTGAATGGCTTACTTGGAGTGAGAATGTTAAAGACCATTCAAAATAGCGATCATTGTAATTTATGGAGACTACCTATCTCTGGTGTTTTCCTTAAACGAAATTTCACATACATTTAAAAAAAAAAAAAAAAAAAAAAAAAAAAAAAAAAAAAAACAAAAAAACAAAACGAAACAAAAATTTGACGTGAATTTTTGGAAAGAAAGTAAATGAGCTGAAGTAACTTACGCTTCCCTGAATCTTTGGAACTTCTCCGAGAATTGCTGCTAGAAGGGTTGACTTGCCTGAGCCAACTTCTCCACATATAGCCACCTTTTCACCAGGTCTAACCTCCAAATTTATGTTTCTTAGAGTGGGCTTCGGTGAATTCTCTTCCCATGAAAATTTGGCTGAGTTAATAAAAATGGTGTGATTCATGCTTTCCATGTTGCAGTTCTGCTGGACATGTGCACTCTGCAGCTCTGGTGCCTCAAGGAATTTCACAATCCGTGCGAATGCAACCTTCGCTTGAATTGTCACCCCGATAACATCAGGAATAGATGCAATAGGATCCTGAACAAGGCGAAATGTTGCTACGAAGGTGAAAACATTATTTGCATGCAGTGGAACTCCGAGGAAATAACATGCCACAAAGGTAGCAGATGAGACCAAAACAGGAGTTGACCAAAAGAGAAGGCTATGATATGCTTTGTCGAACTGCACTGCAGATAACCATTTGAACTCCACCTTCCTTAAATTTTCTATGACTTGCTTGAAATGGGTTTCCCAAGCATACAATTTCAGAACCTTCATGTTCACTAGAGTCTCAGAACTAGCCTTCAGTCTCTCATCCTGTGCCACCATTAGCTTAGACTGAGACTTATGCTGTAACTTTGCCAGTGGAACATTGCAAAGCACGGTGAGAATGATCACCACCAGTGCCGCAATTGTTGCTAGCCCCACTGCGTGGAAAAGAATTAGCAATGCAAGACATAGCTGGAGGCTTGTTGTCCAAGTTTGGTGGAACCAAAATGGAAATTCTCCAATCCTGTAGGCATCTACCGTGACATAGTTCATTATCTCACCACCTGAGTGCATCAACCTCGCAGAGTTGGATAATCTTAGTTGTTTGTTATAAATGGCTGCTAAGAGCAATGACCTCACTTTTAGGCCAATAAGCCTGCTCCGGAAGTACCACTGCCTTTGCGAAATGGATTCTATGCACTTTGAAAAGAAAAATGACATTGCCAATAGGTGCCCTTCATACTTGAAACTTTCTTTTCCCTCCGCAACCAAAATGAAGGCATTCAGAAGTAGAGGACCCATAGATAGTGTGACAATCTTTAACACAGCAAAGCAACCAGACAAGAAAATTTCTTTCCAGTGGCATAAAATTATTGCCCACAGGATTGATGTTTGGGATGATGGTTCTGCCCTTTTCTGCTTATTCAATTGCTCCAAGAATAGCAAATAACAATTTTCTGCTCGATCTGCCTCGCGTAACTTGGGTATATCTTCATCCTCTAGGGTTTTCTCCCTGCCCTTTTTCATCAATGGATTCAACCACCAAAATGACATGTTACTGAAGAACCTGGATTCAGCAAAAGGAGTAACAAGTACTCCTGAATCACTTTTACTGATGTCACTGGCCTCAAAATTCAAGGGAGAATTGAGGTCATCTTCGTTCAATCTGTTTTCCCTCTCTTCATATATGTACTTATATGTACACAACAGCAACAATATTGCTCCTGGAAGGGACAGAATATCTAAAACTGTCTTTACTGAAACTTTTTGGCTGGAAATGGCAGTGACCAGGGACAACACACAGACAATCCCAGCAAGCAAGAAGGCAAGAATGGACAATAGTTGCAACAGCCCTCTTGAAAGTTGTATCCCTCTAATGCTCACGACTAAACCCACCAACAGCCATATAAAGCCTTGAAACAACACCGGTAACCACTGATCAAAAGGCAGAGCTATGTGGGTTTTCCTCAAATTCTCCTCTAAAATCCAGGAGGCCAAGCATAAATACACTAATCCGAGACAGCCATTGAAGATTGCAGAAACTATCTGCAAATTTGATAAGCCTTGAAATTGGCCACGAATGTGAATTGTTCTTGGTAACAACTTCTGAACCATATTGGATTAGATCTTGAGTATTAGCAGAATGTCAGAACAAATTATCAATGCGTGACACATGAAGAGGGATGACAATCAAAACTAGAACAGTAGGTTTTGCCACCACTGTGAACATCCAGAGAGCCTCGATCAATCTTTTCTTTTTATCTTCCCTCTTCAAACTCTGTGTTGAATACAAGACAGACTTAAATATATAACAATAAAACAGTCAAAGCACATCTCTTTAGTACTGAATCTATCCTATGAAAAAAGGGTGCGCGTGATTGATCATGCTTGAGAGAATGCACAAGATGCACCCAGCAACCCAAGATGACATACAAAACTTTCTAATAGAATAAAATCTAGTTCAAAGAATGGACATGTAGTGAACCTCCATTGAGAACTGTCTGCTTGTGAAAGATGATTTGTATATGATTACATACATAGCAAATTAACGAAAAAGTTCATGATTATGAAGGACATATATACCTCAATACACCAAAGCAGGCGCTTTCTCCTATTCTTAGCTAGCCGTTTACGGTATACAGGGAGTCCGTGCAAAACTTCCTTTCAGAGAGCCTTCATCATTATTTTCAACAACTCATAATCTATAACAAAGCTAAATAATACATTTATTATCAGAGAGGTATTGAGGATAACTTAAAACATTCTCACTTTTTTTACCATATGATAGAAGAAAAGAAACATAAGAGAGAACAGTATACATTATTTAATTAGACATTAAATATTTTAGTAATACGTTGCCGACATAAATCAAGAACTGGTCTCCACTGCTGAAGTGGACGTTACTACTGGTGTACATAGTTCTAACTCATGCATTGTCCCCATTACCCATACATCAACTCCCTTGTCGTGGCCTAACTTAACTAAGCTCCACTAGAAATGAACGCGTGCATATTCGTTACATAAATCATGCATTGATGTAGGCAACGACAAAGTACTTTATTGGTTTCCTGAAAGTAGCGTGCTGGGTCTTCTTCTCTCAATGCAATGCACGCATGAAAAGTAAATTTCATTTTTTTATAGCGTCACTTTCAGATTTCTGAAAAGAGTTTTTTTCCCTTTTGAAACAAAATAAGTTAAAACCTTGACTACGTGTTCAAAACGCTGACTAGAAAGTAAGGAGTACAAAAGCCCGGTACGAGCTTATAGATAATGATGACTTACATAAGCTAGAACTCTCTGGAATAATTCCTTGAATCTTCTAAAGAATAAGTTTTTAGTGAAATCCGTAAGGATAGATTTTTTCTCCAAATCCTCCAATTATGTGGAGATGACACTTTCATTTATTTAGACAAGTCAAATAATTTATTAAAAAGAAAATTCTAGAGTTACAAATTATTTTACAAACATTTATACAAACTAATGTGGTGAACAATTATTGATAAATGAAAAGTGATTCTAGTAGTGGACTTAGATGAGAAACAGTAATAAGTGACTACAACAATAGTTTGTTAGTTAAAGGTAGATGAAAATAGTTGTTGAAATTGTCACTTAGTGGATTGAAGGAATTTTCCTCCAAACCGGTAATATTACCCCCTTCTTATAAATCGTCCTCGAGTGGGTTGGAGGAAATAACTCCAAACTAGATCAGTGCCAAACTCTCACTCTCTCCGTTGATGGTAGGTTGTGGCTCATTGTTGTTGATTGGTTGCTCATATTCATAGTTAAAGGAGGTTGCCAGGACATGATTGCTTTGCTGCAGATGGACCACTTTTGAGAATTTAAGCCCACAATTGGTTTTGAAGATTTTTCTTATATGTTAGAACTTTTTTAATTTTAAAAGATTGCTTTTGTAAGGAGTTATATGAGATTTTAGTTTAAGTTTAAAATCTTTTGGAGTCTAGATGATTTGGTTGTTTGGTACTTTGATATAGAGATTAGATAAATTACAATGAACTTTTTCTTTGAGACAGAATATATTTGTTTCAGAGTTTTGTCTCAGAGATTTCCTATTATTACAGGTTAAACATGGATTTTTAAATTGATATTTTTGGGACTTTACACCACAACCACATGAGGCCTAATGGTCCAGGCCTCATGTGGTTGTCATGCTTGTGTTGGCTACCAAGACAACCACATGAAAAAAAAGCAAATCCTATTTCCTCTTCATTGGGAGAACCTGAATGCATTAGTGCGGCTGTGTGAGGATGCAACGTGACAAAGAAAAAGAAAAAGAAAAAGAATAAGAAGAGGTAGTGACTTTATGATAGATTTTCAACCTATTGCCATTTCTTGATGATTACTCTTTTTCATCAAGTTAAGACATTAACTAGTTTTTGGTGTAGGCGAGGTTCAAGCCTAATATTTCTTATTCGATTACAAAAAATTTTATTAGTTAAGCTATCTGGAAGTCATAAGTTAGTTATTTTTTCCCTTCAAGTTGGAAGAAAAGAGATTTTCATCAGAAATCCAATCACGCTGTTCTTTTTTTGTGGTTGATTCATTTCTTCATTGACTCTTGGAAATATTTTTATGGAGTGGTTAAAAAAATTGATTGGAGTTACTTGATTCTAACCCAATGGTCACAACATTTATAAGCACCAGGCTTTCCCTGGCCTTCCAATTCTTCATGATCCACTCTGTGCTGCCCTTTTCACTTTTAATTTTTTTTTTAATCTCACTCTGCATCAAATAATATTTACCAATTTATAATTTTGATAATGATGTTTGTTACTATGTTCCTCTAGACTTATTTAGAACCTTAGCACATGAATAGTAATCATAATTAAATATTATTCAATATCTAGTTAGATTACTTGTTCCTGATTTACTGGAGGAGATCTAAGTGGTGTAGGTCGGATTCCAAGAAGGCGTGAGAGGAAATGGTGGAGTTGGTTGGGATGTAAAAAAAGCTACAAAAATCGCTTAGTCTATCATTAACTACAAGTCATTTAATAGTGATGATGTGGAAAATACTAAAACTGTTGTGTAAGCGGAATATTTAATACCAATTTGTTGAGAATAGTAGAAGCATGAATATCTATTTGTTGTGTGTGTATCCAAATAACATTGGGTTTATGCAAAATAGAAATAGAACAACAAAACAAATAATCACACGGGAACACAAAGATTTACGTGGTTCGGCTTTTGGCCTACGTCCACGGGCGGTGTCAAGGAGAAAGTTTCACTAACAAAAGGAAGAGATTACAAAAGTAGTACCCAAAACACTCTCACAAATCCCAAGTCCCAAATACACCCAAAGAGCTCTTAATCACCAGAAGCACGTGACTAGAGAAACCTGAAAATCTCTATAACAAAGTCACGCCTTAGAACTCTATACTAAATACCAGAGAATACCTATTCTAATATTGCGGCACTCCTTACTTACTCCTCCAATAGCCGCATAACTAGTGTATATATATAGAGATGTGGGTCTTTTGTCATTGAGTGAAATACAACTCCACCTAGAAGTAGAATTGCTTACTTTGTGGGCAAAACAGTCCTATTAGTACTAGGACTTGGTTTACAAATCCTTCCAAGGCAAGGACTATGCAATCCTTCCAAGGCAAGGACTATGCACTCTCACATGCACTATTCAAGCCACCAAACATAACAAAAACCTTCCAGTATTATTGTGAAGAGCTTTTTAGTTCAATTGACACCAATCCATCTAGTGTTTCAATGAGCTCAGGTATATTATTAGCCTTGAATTTTAAATGGAATAGTAGTTTCAGACATTGTCATCAATCTGTTGAGACTTTGCACGAGGCAAAAGCCATTGTTAAGGTTCAACCCCAAAGCATGGCTGCAGTCAGGGAAACAAGTGAATACATGAATAATCCCACTTTAATAAACGGTAGAGATTGCAGTTTATAAAAGTGGAGCTCTTTAAAGTTTTAATGGAATCCATTGAATTTTGAAGAAAAGGATTTGTGCTATTCAAATATGTCTCAATACATTATGCAACCCAGAACATGGCCTTCCAATTCTCTTTTTCTTCTCTCTGGCCCCATTGATACTGTACTGTTATAAATACTAAATCTACTTCTTTTCTTCCCATTGCTTTCAAGATACCAAGCCAGAGCCCCAAAATTTTACGTTGTTAGGTTCAATGTGATTAAGCAGTCTGAAGATTAGACCAGTATTCCTTGACAAGCTGCCCAAACAGGGAACCTTCTGTCTTCATTAACTTCATTGGTTCATCATACGCCACTAGTTTTCCTGAAATAGAATAGAGACATTTCCTTCTGAACATTGAACAATATGCCAAATTTCTTGCTTCATGCATCTCTATTAAATATCACAGTTTTATATTTGGGTTTTTGTATATACTATATAGTATGAACTTCAGATCCTTCTATAAAATGCATACTGTACATACAGTTGACACACATTGTCAAAAGAATTGGACAAGTACAACATGACTCATCTGCACATTGTGAAGTGAATAGCCTTCTCTATTCTGTAAACAGTGTGAAGTGAGATCTAGCAAATGATTACTTTTAAAACAACACCTTAATTGAGAAAATTTGCATTAAAAACTTTAGAAATTAGCTAACATTAACATAATGAAAGGCATCCACAGAAAAATAGACGATTTGGTGCAAAAAACAGGGAATATTCTATAGAAAAGGGTTGAAGTAATATATGTGACTCACCATCACTAATAGCGAGAACCATTGTGCAATTCATCACTGTGGGTATCCTGTGAGCCACAGTGATCACGGTACAATCTGCAAATTTAGTCCGAATGGTTTTCTAAAAAATCATATCTGTTGCATTATCAATTGATGCAGTTGCTTCATTGAGCACCAATATCTTATCTCCTCAAAAGTGCTCGCCCTAAACAGAAAAGTTGCCGCTGCCCCATGCTCCAATTTGACTCATATTCCACAACTGCCTAGCATGGTTTTTGTTGATAAAGATCAAAATCTCAAAACACAGAACATTCTTCATACTAAAAAAATATTGATTTGTTACCTAAGGAGTCTAGGCCATTTCCTTTCTCTTGAAGAGACTCTTGTATCTGGCACTTCCCAAGAACCTTCAAATGGAAAATTATCAATTAGGCCATATTTGCAATCCATGCATAAATGAATAAATAAAAAAAGTATAGTTCTTTATAAGCATTGTTCACCCAATGGAAGATCCAATAAATACTTCTGATGTTAAAGCAATCAGTAGTGGAAAAGGACCAAGGTAATACCTCCCATATTTCTTTGTCAGAATGTTGAGACAAGGGATCCAAATTGTATCTCACAGTCCCATTAAAAAGAGTAGGATCTTGAGGTATTATTCCAAAACGTGACCTCAGATCATGAAGTCAATGCCATCAACAATAATCTTGCCTCCTGCTGGCTCCACAAGACGAAAAAGAGCACTTACAAGGGTTGTTTTCCCACTGCCAGTTCGGCCAACAATACCAATCTTGTGCGCTCCTTCAAAAGTTCAGCTTATCCCGCAAAGAACAAGTGGTGCATTGGGACCATATCTGACCTGTTTCAAATAAATTTTCTCAGTATGTACAGAAACCTTCCTCAAATTTAACATTAAAGGAATAAACGTTTACCTGCAAATCTTGTATCTCCACTTTACCCACAGCCGGCCAATTAGTTGTGGGCCGGTTCCCTTCTATTACTTCAGCTGCTTCACTGGGAATATGCATGTATTGGTTTAGCCTTTCTACACAAATCATGTTATTTTCTAAAGTGCACTGCTTTTGAGTTGTACGGACAAATATCATGTTTAAGGAAAGACCATAAGAAAGTGCCATCCCGATGAATCCTATAGTTGAAAATTCATATGGTCATTTGTAAAAATAACCGTATGATTGCTATGGTCATACTTCCAAGAAATATAAGGTATACTGACCAGAGCTAAAAGTCCGGGGAGGAAGCAAAACCATGCAAAGTGCAGCAGAGGTAAAAACTGTCGAACTGACCATTTCTATCCATTGAATCAACCACTCATTTGCAGAGAAACTGTGGAAAAAAGGACTAGCATTTGTGTCAATGATGTCAAGATTCTTTGTGAAGAACTGGTCTTCCTTCTTAAAAGCCCTTATTGTGATTGCTCCTGCAGCAGACTCTGCTAGATGATTTGCTACTAATGATTTCGTTGTTCCATTGATCCGCATCAACTCTTTTGCAGAGGCATAGTAATATCTCTAGTAATATAAACGACACCACACCCCCCCCCCCCCCCCCCCCAAAAAAAAAAAAGCGTCCTTGAAGAGTGCAAGAAAGGACAATTGCTACTCAGCACAATTAATCCAATTAGATGAACATTTTCATCTAATTCTTAAGCCTTTTCACCACATACCTTAAGAAATATTGGGTACAAGAATGAAACTTAGTAGTTCTATACTCTTATCCAAAACACATGAATCAGTTACTATAATACTAAATTTCATTATTTGGTGGCATATATTTCATCAAGATTTTCTCATATTACTTTGATGATTTCGTTCTAGATTTTAAATTCTTATTGATGCAAAGCAATTCCAACGTCCAGAGTTTGTTTATATGCATTGTAATAAATCTCACTTCATGTTCTTATGTCTTACAATTTCATGCAGCCAAGGATGATGGTTCCAGATTGTATAAAATATCATTGGTTTAAATGGCGTGGAAAGAGAATGGCTTCCACCGAATATTATTCATGAATGGACCTCGTGTATTATTTACCTGCAAGCTAATTGTAACATAAACAAATGGTATTGGGACAAACAAGACCTGCCAGGTCACAATAGCAAGTACTACAAGAGCTGAATATCCATTAATGGCAGACGAAACATAGAACTTAAGTCTGAATGGGACATCAAGATCTATGATACTCAGATCAGAAGACACCTGCACATAAAACAAGGAAAAATTTAGAAAAATGAGTTTTAGCAATTAAATGATAGGGACATTAACATTGTATGTTCGCGATGCTTACCTGACTATGTATCCTTCCTAGAGGTGTGGAATCATAGGACACATGGATGCACGAAAAAGGGAGACTAATAGCTGCGAAAACAATGATTTCGAAGATTTAAGACCCAAAGCAAGTATAGAAATGGATCTACAGGATATAAAAAGTATTGAGGCTAATCCAATCAGCATATAAACCACGACCAATCTCAATGTGCTAACATGAGGATTATCAACGTTAGCAGCTATCCATGAGTTCTGTAATATCTGAAAAACCACAAATATTAGGTGAGAGAGATTGGCTATGAAGAAGAGCAAAAACCCTTCGTTCTGATTTAGATATTGCTTGTAAGCTTTAAGGCCAGTATCTCCTATTTCTCTCTCCTCTTGCTTAATCAATTGTACACCTTTACATGCTTTTAATTGCTTCTCAACATTAGTGTTTTTAATCTCTGTGGAAGATGTCCCTTGTTTATGGGCATAACTAACAACTGCAAGCAATTCAGAACCCGCTGTCTCTTTGTGTGCATTAACAAGGTCCTGAAATAGTTTGCTTGAGGCCAACAACTGATGATAAGGAGCTTCTTGTAAGATTTCCCCATTTGACATCAACTGTCCAAAAAAAAATCTCACACCAAATCATTATGTGGAGCTAACAAATTCTAACTAATGATAATATCTATACCGAATTACATACGAGGTATAGATCAATATGGTCTGCAGGCTAAGTGGCTCTTGTAGTGCATAATTCTTGACATAACTAAAGATGATTGGAGTTCAACCAAATCGAGATGAGCGATGGGGAGATTGAGAAAATAAGAGAACAATGGTAACTGATAAACTACTATGAGACAAGGTTCAAAATCAAGCCCACCTACTCTGATGCCTTGATAAACTACCATTTGCCCCAAAAAGTTTAAGTTCTTAGGAAATTGGGAATTTAATCATTTTACCATTATTCAAACAATAACAAATTTAAATTCTTTAGCCGGTATTTGAAGATTTTTAATAATAGATACTGACAAGGTGGCCTTTAGATACCTCAAACATAGTTGCTGTTGCTTTTATAGGGGAAAAAAACTAGATAGCTCAGCTCTCTGTGTACTTTAATAGGAATTTAGGTATACTAACCAAAACAGAATTGAATGCAGCCAGGAAGTCTACTTGATGGGTCACTAGTAAGACTGTCTTCCTGGAAAGTGCTCCTATAACATATTCCTGTCACAAGTTAAGTAATATTATACATGAAGTTAGTAATTGAACCAAAATAAATATTAAAGAGAATAACAAAGATATGGAAGGAGTTTTGAAAAAAAAATTACATTAAATATGCTTGTTGCAGTCTGTGCATCCAAAGCACTGAATGGATCATCTAAGAAATACATCAGCATCCTGATAGAGAGCACAGGCAAGTTGAACACGTTGCTTCTGACCACCACTCAAATAAATACCTCTCTCCCCTATTACAGTGAGATCACCAAAGGGAAGCAACTCAAGGTCCTTAACTAATGAACAACTCTTTAGTGCTTCTCTGTATCTGTCACTATCCATAGCAGACCCAAATAAAATATTCTCCTGTATTGTCCCACTTTGTATCCATGCTGTTTGAGAAACATAAGAAATCTTCCCACAGAATTTTATCTGTAATTTCAATAAATGAACTGAATTGCTTAGTTAGAATGCTCGAACCTTTTCTAATTTCAGATGAGCACTACATTTGTGTCATATGGATGCATAACTATGGCTGGGAATTGAAGTGTTGGAATACAAATGATTAGAGACAATTCAAGCAGAAGTAGAGTTGTATTTTCGAGCTTGAAAGAAAGTATAAGATAAGAGTAGTAGTCACTTACGGTTCCCTGAATTTTTGGAACTTCTCCGAGAATTGCTGCTAGAAGCGTTGACTTGCCTGAACCAACTTCTCCACATATGGCCACCTTTTCACCAGGTCTAACCTCCAAATTTATGTTTCTCAGAGTGGGCTTCAATGAAGTCTCTTCCCATGAGAATTTGGCTGAGTTGATAAATATGTAGTGATTCACATTCTCCATGTTGGAACTGTTCTGAACATGTGCATTCTGCAGCTCATGTGCCTCAAGGAATTTTATAATACCTGCAAATGCAAGCTTGGCATGAATAACAACCCCAATAATATCAGGAATAGATACAATCGGATCCTGAACAAGGCGAAAAGTTGCTACAAAGGTAAAACCGTTATTTGCATGGAGAGGAACTCTGAGGAAATAACATGCTCCCGCTGTTGCAGAAGAGATCAAAACGGGGGTTGACCAAAAGAGAATGCATTTATATGTTTTCCCTGACTGCACTTTATACAACCATTTGTACTCCACCTTCCTTAAATTTTCAATTACTTTCTTGAAATGGGTTTCCCAAGCATACAATTTCAAAACCTTCATGTTCACTAGAGACTCAGAACTAGCCTTCAGTCTCTCATCTTGTGCCACTATAAGCTTTGACTGAAACTTTTGCTGTAATTTTGCAAGTGGAATATTGCAAAGCACAGTGAGAATTATCACCACCAGTGCTGCAATTGTTGCTAGCCCCACTGCACGGAAAAGAATTAGTAATGCAAAACATAGCTGGAGAATTGTTGTCCATGTCTGATGGAACCAAAATGGAAATTCTCCAATTCTATAAGCATCTACTGTAACATAGTTCATTATCTCAGCACCTGAGTGCATTAACCTGGCAGAATTGGATAATCTCAGTTGCTTATTATAAATGGCTGCTAAGAGCAATGACCTCACTTTCAGTCCAACAAGCCTGCTTCGGAAGAACCACTGCCTTTGTGACATGGATTGTATACACTTTGAAATAAAAAAGGCTATTGCTAGTACGTGTCCTTCGTACTTGAATTTTTCTTTTCCCTCATAAGATAATAGGAAGGCATTCAGAATTACAGGACCACTAGACAGTGTGAGAATATATAACAAAGCAAAGCACCCAGACAATAACATTTCTTTTCAATGGATTAAAATTATTGCCTGTAGGATTGATGTTTGGGATGTTGGTTCTGCTCTTTTCTGCTTATTCATTTGCTCCATGAACAAATAATAACAATTTTCAACTTGATCTCCCTCACGCAACTTGGGTATATCTTCATCCTCAAGAGTTTTCTGCCTACCCTTTTTCATCAATGGATTCAACCACCAAAATGAAATTCTACTGAAGAATCCAGCTTTGGCAAATGGAGTAACAAGTCCTGCTGAATCACTTTCAAGCTTCATCCTTCTGTTTTCTCTTTGTTCTTCAAAGTCTCTATTGCGTACAAGAACATAATTGAAAGTTCAAATAGTGTGTAAAACACTTAAGAACGTTTATACCCCCCAAAAACAAAAATACCAACACAAGCTTATAATCAAACAATATATGTGCGGAATATGAAAAATAAGCTATATCCAAATTGTTAACACACTCTAAACCATAATTAAATACAATCACAGCAGTGATTAAAAGTTAAAGAGTAAAAGAAGAAAGATGCAAACACAAAGATACCACGGCAATGTATTATCGAAGAAAAAATCAAAGCACTCGGCCAAAAACCTTTCCGCCGCCCTCCAAGTGGTCAATAATCCATTAGAGAATTAAGTTGGGATATATGATTAGCAGAAGACTCTTCAAGTCTAATCTACCCAGTGCATCTAAGCCCTCCAAGCTTCTTACTCTAACAGGGTTATGCCGAACCTTCTCTTCTCTAGCTTACCAGATCCTACAATCGCCTATTATATCAACCAAATGAATTGGTCCCTTCTGAACTGCATCCCAAGCACCAAAATACCTTCTCACTGATATGGGTATGGTGAGATAGGATTTGACTAAATGTATCTCTCAAGGATATGACAATGAAGAGGGTAAGAGTAGAGGAATTTGGAGAATCAAAGGATAAAGATTGTGGATGAGTCAATCTTGTTTCTCTCTAGAATTTCTCTCTCAAAATTATTTCTAAAAGCTCTCTACATTTTGTGGGTATAAGGGTATTTATAGTAGGGTGTATGAAGAATGCGAAAAGATAGTTTTTAACAAATAAGACATTCTAGCGACTCAACCTCGCAATTGGAATGAGTCGCAAGCTAACTACCTGGCCAGATTGGAAGTTTTGTCCTGTAGTGCTCTAGCTGTCATGATCCTTCAGCTCTCTCGCATGCTTCCCACGTGTGCCATTTTGGCGACTTGCCAGTAGCGAGCCAGTCGTGAGCTCCAGCAGCAAGACTCCTTTAAATTATACACATCTTGAGTTTTCTTCACATTCTCTCACACATGACCCTTACATAATTCCTACCTAAATACAGGGTTTCTACATGCTAAATTATAAGCAAATTTGGCACGGAATAAAGCCAACACATGGTTGATTAAATTCAATCTTACAATCTCCCCCTTTGACTATTCCGTGATAAAATCCTAAAACAGACTCTAGACTTAAAATGTGAGTCGGGAACAGTTGCCAAAACTCACTCACACCTAACTCTTGAAATTGTGAAACTCTTGAACCATACGAACAAGTTTTTTTTGAAAAAAATAACACAAGACGATCATTGTAAGCAGAAATCTTGAAATGTGTATAGAGCTATCACAATGCGATCAAGTAGTAAAAAATAAAGGAATAAAGCATGACTTGACCAAACAAGAACAATCACTATAAATAGTGATCACAATGATCATTCACAAAAGGAATGAACATTCAGACATGCAAGCTAATTAGCTCAATGCAAAATATCATTTGCATGTTCAACACTTAACCGATATTGCAAAAACACAAGATAGTTGCATTAAGAATATAAAATCCAACAAGGGCACCAGAGTGATGTACTAAAGAAAATGCATAACATTAATCTACAAGTACTGAGCTACAAAGCAAAGGTACATAGCAAAGTGAGCATAGTCAAGTACACAATATCAGTCATGGCATATAAATAAAGACTATAAAAGACATAAAACACAAGAAACACAATATTAAATAAGCTTGCTGCGGCTACTTTTCTTGCTATTCTTGCTCTTTATCTCCAATGCTCCCCCTTTGATCTAGCTCTCTCTCCCCCTATCATGACACTCCCTCGTAAAAAATCATCTCCTCCTTTTTGTTAAGGAATAGCTAGTCCTCATCTTCCTCTAGCTTCCTTTGGATTTGGTCTAATTGAGTTTAGAGAGATGTGAACTTTGTATCAAACCGAGTGTGGTGAGAATACCTGATAGATGCTAGACCGGATACTTTGGTGCTACGATCTTGCATAGAAGCAAGTATGTTGTCCAACTTCTCATCATTTGAGTGTGAACTAGATTATGCATCACCTTGAGGAGCATTAAATTCTTGCTTGACCCCCTTCTTGCTCTGACCAATGCTAGCATTTAGAGTTCGAATGTTGATAGGACTTGGTTGAGGGTAGGGATACTCATCTTTCGTTGGATAAACACCTTTAAGCTTCAATATTTTTGAAATGAGGCAGCAAAAAGGAACGCAATTCCTTGAGGCAGTTATTTTAGCAGTTTTGCTCAAAATATGGAAGATATGAGAGCAAATATCAATTTCTTCATCATTGACCAGGTCATGAAGGAACAAAGCTCTATCAAGATTCATGTATCCAGTGTTGGAGAGAGGGTAGAGGTTGTGGAACATGAGTGTTCTGAACACCCTTAATTCAAGAGATAGTGATGAAACACTAATTGATTTCCCGTTGGGAGAGAACTCCAAGTTCACTCCTAGAGTTTCTCGAAGTAAATCCTCTTCTGAATATAAGTCATCATACATTCGGTGGCTTTGCGAACATTGGCCGAAAGATGTGCAAGATATCTGCAAGATAGGTCAGTGTCATTGTGAAACTCCTTCCTCGAACCCAACATTTTAACTCATCTCTTTCTGAAATAGCATTTGCATAAAATTCCTTGACCATATTTTCATATGGTTCCTTAAAGCTCAAAAGAAAGTTTCAATCCTTGGTGGTGAACCATTTTGAAATGTTCGTATCAAGAAGAGAGGCTTGATCCACCACTCTTTCCACCAACATGGGGGCATCCTTGAAGTAACTGTCATATTTTTGAGCTGCTGCATAGGATCTGAACTTCTCGGTATTATAAAAGCCTACAGATGACCGAGTCTTCTTGGATTTAGGGGTGAAGTTGTTAAGATCGATCACATGTTCTTTACCCTTACGACCACTGCCTTTGAGGTTGTCCTTGTTTCATCTACAATGATGGAGAATGCATGAGCACTAAAGTTAATGTAGGTATTTTCACGAAGCTCCATCAGTAAAATGGCTCTAGCATTGTTGATGGGGGTCATCTTCTTCACTGGGTGCAGATTGAACATCATGATGTATGTAAAACACCTCAAATCCAGTGGAAAAGCAGTTGTATTGAGGCATCTTCCTTCTCTAACACCACCAATATAGGATTGAACCGTCTCTATGGAGAGCATTCTATCTTTGTAGTGAGTAAAATCATGTTGGAGATCCTCAAAACCAAGAACTTCATCAATGTCCTCCACGTCAATGGTGAACTCATGGCCTCTAATCCAGCAGTTTATTTCATCCTCTCAAAGAATAGCATTGGCATAGAATTCCCGAATCAATGGTTCATAAACCCTGAGGAGATCACCAAGAATATTTTCCCAACCTCTATCTTGAAAACAACCTGGAATAAAGTAGTCTTGCAAATCAACAAGGTCCACAAATCGCTCTAGGAAGATTGGAGCCTTTTGAAAGAATTGATTGTATCTCTCAAAGTGTTGGATAGAGCAGACTCGAGTATTGTCCATTTTCTTCCTCTTGTCAGCTCGTTGTGTAGTCGTCTTCTTCTTTGGAGTCATCTGTAAAAAAAAAAAAGCAGCAAGTACCACAAAACAAAGCACAAAATATGACAACAAACTCGATTACTAACACATTAGTACCAACATAATGGACAATGAACTATAATCCAAACGAAAATTTAGAAAGGTAATAAAAAAATGACATGTGAAGACAAAACTCATCAAAACATGATAAAATCATGACAATAAGCATTCAAACATGTCAAAATGTGTGTGTGTGTGTGTGTGTGCATCAAATGCAAAAATGTGCATACTAGGGCAAAGTGGAAAAACCACATAATCATATGAAGTTTCAAGATCAAAGAAACATGATTAACCCCACACCTTTAATTCCATGGAATCTAAAGAAACACAGAAAAACATCTAAGAGACATTTTATCATGAATATGATATGCACAACACAACACAACATAAACATGGTATAATGCACAACAATGAAGAACAAACATAAAAAACATGTTGAATAGACATTATACAGACAAGATCAACAAAACCCATATGGAAAACTCAACAAAATATCATTCAAACCATATTCAAACATCATATTTTCAAATCTCATCGCAAACATAAAATCCAAGAAATCTAGAGTTAGAAACATGAAATACTTTTGAAATAAAAAAGGAACTCATACATTTTCTTGAAGATTGGTGAAGAAAATGGAGGTTTTGGAAGAGGAAGAGGCGGACAAGACGATGAACAATCACGAGATGTGAGGGAAAAATGAAAAGTTTTTGAAAACTGCCTTGAAAATAATCCTCATTGTGTAAAACACGCGTTTTTTTTCGCTACTGGAATGAGTAAACTCGCGATTGGAGCTTCCACTCACAAACCAGTCGCCAAAGTGAGTCGCGAAAATGCTAAAAACCCAGAAATGTGAAATATTTACAAATCTTTTTTGTGACTAAGGGCTTGACCCGCCAGGGAGTCGTGAAAACTTCTGAGCAAGCTTGCGACTAGGAGCTCGCAACTGGCTTCACCCACGAGACAAAGTCGCCAAAACAGAGTTGCACAATTTTTGAAATTTTTGAAAATTTTCAAAACAAAAACACTTTCCAAAAATAATTAAAATACTAAAAAATCTTTTTGTATTTGATCAACATATGATTGAGTATGTGCAACACATTTAATCAAGTACAATCATACCAATGAAGAAGGCATTCGTTAAACATAAGCATGTGATGTGTGTGGATATCAAATGTGAGTTAGTCCTTAATCTAATGTGAAGTTTCAATGATTAATTCAACCAAGACATACACAATTAGCATTAAGAAGAGTGACCAATCTCCATTATAGAAATATGCATATATAACTTCCCACAAAACTTGATAACATAATTTTAAAGCTTTTCATTTGGCTCCATACACATCATAACATTTGATTATTTTGAATCAATACATCTCATTTTGAGATCGATGCCTGAAATTTTTGATATCTCAATTTGAGGAACAAGCCTTTGGCTTTTTGGGCATCATATATTTTCATTATAAATCGCTTTCCCTTTTTCCCAGCCAAATACTAGTATGTGTGACGGCTGTTGTAGCTCATTATCTCTTTTCGAGATTTAACATTGGTTGAGCTCTTTAAGCAAAAATATAAAAGAGTGAGAAGATATATAGGTACAAGTTTACGTATGTATCAAAGCCAACATAACTATTGATTAATCATTCATGACAAGCTTGAAAATCGATTTACAACAATCACACATAGATGTCAAGATTTTTCCCACGAAGATAAATGTGCATACAAAACAAGCTAAGCTTATAAATGCACTAAGCCATTTGTACGAAGGTACTAGACCAAACTCACATGAGATATATGCTCAAATATATACGATTGAACTTTTTGAATTTTTCACTTTTTATGTGTTTTTGAATTTTTTATTCACACAAAACTAAAATATAAAAGTAAGATAAAAAACAAAATCAATGCATACAAGGAAATGCAAGATGCACAAAATTCATTAAGATATGACATTCAATACATGAAGGGTCCTACAAAGATTGAAAGAATTAGATCAAACAACAAAAGACCAAAACCTCAACCATAGGAATCCTTCCTCATCCAAACGGAACGATTGTTTGAAATGAGTGTCTTATGAGAAGTGAGATGAGGGTTGGAAGAATGAGAACCAGAGATTTGCATAGACAAGGAGTTAAGAGCATTAAACACTTTCTTTAACAACATGCTATTTTAACTCAAATCCAGTTTACCCTTTTTAGCACAAATTCTAAGAAACTCAAGTTTCTTTTTTCTTTTGATTCTTTTAAAAGCACGAAACTTAGAGTATTGAGGTCTTAGATGACCAAAGGCACCACAATGGTGACAAACAATGCGTTTCGGTCCACTAGGCCTTTTGGGAAGGGATCCAGCAACATGGTTTTGTTCTCTCTTCAACTTGGAGTATTAAGGTCTTATGTGACCGATCACACCGCAATGGTGGCAAGTTGGAACAAACTTAGATCCATTCAAAACCTTAGATTGAGACCTAAATGGAGGCTTTGGCTTAAGAGTCTTTCTCTCCACCTTTTGATTTCTTTTGTGTGGAGAAATATACACCGATTTGTCCTTTGAGGTAGAACACACAATAGGCACAAAATCAAGTATCACAACATGATTGCAACAAATATTTTCATCCTTTTTAACAATAGGTTTAGCAATCATATACTTGGCATGCATTTTAAGAGATTCATTTTCATATTTTAGCTCATCAATAAGTTTGTTAGACGAAACAAGTTTAACATCCAAGTCCATATTCAAACATTCAAACTCCTTTAGTTTTTCAAGAGAATGTTCTGCAAGTTTCTTATACTTTTTAACCAATTTATTTGATTCATTGAGCTTAACAATCAAATCATCCTTTTCACAAATCAACTTGCTAAAATTCTCATGAAACTTCTTAGCCTTTTTCTTCAAGATTTTGATGTTAGGAATATTAACAACACCGAAAGATTCATGTAACATAACATCACAATCATGAGGATTATCACTCATAAAGGCATTTTCACAAACACATGGCATGTTACATTCATCAACATCCAAAACATGCATAGAAGCATACAAAGCACTATCCATGACAAATAAACATAAGGGGTTAAGGATCATACTTAGGTAATGAAATCACAACAAGTAAACCCGCTCTGATACTAATTGAAAGTTCAAATAATGTGTAAAATACCTATGAACGTTTAAACCCCTAAAAACAAAAATACCAACACAAGCTTATAATCAAACAATATATGTGCTAAATATGAAAAATAAGGTATATCCAAATTGTTAACACACTCTAAACCATAATTAAATACAATCACAGCAGTATTTAAAAGGTAAAAAGTAAAAGAAGAGAGATGCAAACACAAAAATAACACGGTGATGTGTTATTGAAGAGGAAACCAAAGTATTCGGCGAAAAACCTTTCCGCCGCCCTCTAAGTGGTTAATAATCCACTAGAGAATAAAGTTGGGATATATGAATAGCAGAAGACCCTCCAAGCCTAACCTACCCAGTGCACTTAAGCCCTCCAAGCTTCTTGCTTCAATAGGGTTACGCCAAACCTTGTCTTCTCTAACTTATCGGATTTAGCTAAATGTACCTCTCATAGATATGACAATGGAGAGGGTGAGAGTAGAGGAATTTGGAGAATCAAAGGATGAAGATTGTGGATGAGTCAATTTTGTTTTTCTCTAGGGTTTCTCTCTCAAAATTCTCTTTAGAAACTCTTTACATTTCATGGGTATAAGGGCATTTATAGTAGGGTGTATGAGGAATGCGAAAAGATAGTTTTCAACGAAGTCGCGAGTCTGAGTCGTGAGCTAACTGCTTGACCAGATTGGAAGTTTTGTCTTGTAGTGCTCTAGCTGTCGTGACCCTTTAGCTCCCCTTGCATGCTTCACACATGTGCCATTCTGGCGACTTACTAGTTGTGAGGCAGTCACGAGCTCCAGTCACGAGACTTCTTTGAATTGCACACATCTTAAGTTTTCTTCACACTCTCTCACACACTACCCTTACATAATTCCCACCTAAATACAAGGTTTCTACATGCTGAATTACAAGCAAATTTGGCAAGGAATAAAGCCAACACATCGTTGATTAAATTCAACCTTACAATAATTATTTGTAAATATAGAATACTTGACATTTTATTACTGATAGCACTCATTTTACTGAAAGTAAAAAAAAAAAATAATAATAATAATAAGAAAAGAAAGTTGAAGGAAATGTAAAATTGATATTAGTTAAAAAGAAAGTAGAAAAAAACAATCAATATGCATGTGTCCTGTAGCTATGGAAGTGCAGGTGTGCTGAGCATTGGAAATGTTGGTGCATATCAAGGAGGACATATAACTAGACAAGGTTTCCTTATTTTCATGAAAATCTATATCTATATATTACTAAAAGCTGAAGCGTAGCGTTTAATGTTGCTGTGCTCACGTTGCGCCACGTCAACGACCATGTCATTCTAATCTTTTATTTTTTTTTAATTTTTTTTTACCTACAATTTTTAAACAATTCTTTAGAATGTCAGAATAATAAATTCCAGCCCTATAATAAATCTATATAATAAATCCCAGCCCACTCTTTTATGTATTTACTTCCATCATAAAGCCCAGCCCAAGTGCTTTTCAACTTAAAGGAAATATTTGAAACCGTGGAAACCTGAAGGGTTGTGCGTGAAAAGCACAGCGTGAGGACAACCAGAAAGTAAATCCCAACCCACTCTTTTATGTATTTACTTCCATCATAAAGCCCAGCCCAAGTGCTTTTCAACTTAAAGGAAATATTTGAAATCGTGGAAACCTAAAGGTTGTGCGTGAGAAGCATAGCGTGAGGATAACCAGAAAGTTCAGCGCTACGCTTTAGCTCTACGGTTTCATAGTAGCGGTTTCAAGGACAACCAAAGAGTCTAAAAATCTCCCCACCTTCCTGCTTTATGGTTTCACAGTAACGACCAGAAAGTTTAGCGCTACGCTTCAGCTCTACAGTTTCACAGTATAGGCTTCAAGGACAACCAAAGAGTCTGAAAATCTCCCCACCTTCCTGCTTTATGGTTTCACAATAACGGCTGCTTATCTAAGTTCCTTCCTTACTGTCGTCCTCTCCTCACAATATATAAATACTTACGAAACCTGGCTGATTTGATTGAGGTATCTCTAAACCCAGTTCTTTTTGTGCTCCATTATTTTGCTTGATGTTTTTGGTTTCCCTTTTTACATTTTGTTGCGGCCTCTTTCGTGGTGTGGTGTGGATGATTCTTATGGTTGTTGTGGTTTTTAATTGGTGCACTGTCTGATAGAAGCTGCAGAAATACTGCCAGTAGTTTGTCTTTTGTTTTATATGGATTGGTAGTAGTGGTTTGCTACTTGGTTTTGAACAAACAACTCAGTTTCTGAGATTATAAAGAAGACATACACAAATTCCAAATTGAATCTTTATTATTGGCCCGAGAATTTGGGTCACTGTGGGTCATCCAAGACCAATCGGTGCAGGAGGGTTGATTCAAGATCACGAGCAAATATGGACAGTCCAAAACCGCTTAAAGTTGAATTCTGGATAATTTGAGATGGAGTAAACCAAGCCCTTCAATTATGAATAAAGAATTTAGATTGTTGAGAGATTGAAGCTTTCATTGTCCTTGACTTGCTTAACCAATGGGATTCCCTCATTGTTTCCGCTCACAAAAACAATAACTTTTTGTCTAATTGCATATACCTGTTTAGCCGGTGTTGGGACTACTTTTGTTTATTTATTTTTAGCCATTGTCTTTTACATTGTACTTTTAGAGTGACAGAACCTTAAGAAAAATGCCCAACACGGAGTCTATACCTTTGCATTTTCTTTTGCAATTTGGCACAAAGCCATAGTAGGACTTTTCCTAGGTTCTTCTATTTTTATACTTTCCCTTTTACCGTTTCTCTCTTCTGTGTCTTATTTTTATGCTTAAGGGAGGTTTTAATTTATGAAATAGGTTATTAGTGGGATTGATACCCAATTAGTTGTGGTAAAATTGTACCTTCCGCCTTAGGCAACCATGCCCACTGACCGATTGGAAATAATTTGGAATGTAAATGTTCAAAACCCTATTGTTTTGCAGCTTATCTTTGATTGGACTTGGAATAACTTATCATTTATTGAAAATTTGGAATTGAAAATCCATTTTAATGGTTGGTTGATGCACTTATATTGGCTTCTTTCATTATTTTTCCCACAATATTCCTGCCAAACTGAGGTTTGCTGGACAGAAACTATAGAGCAGAATAGTGAGACCATGTAAGTTGCACTTTTGGTTTGGGAGTATCGAATGCACCGTGGAAAAGTGAGAACACTTCTAAGGGGCCTAAAAACAACTTTTTGTTGCTCTTTGGGACCATGATTTAACTTTCCCGTGCATAGCACTTGAAAAATTCTTTGGATCTTTTGTGATGTTTTTCCCTAATGGGCACATCCTAAACTATTGTAAGCGCAATGTTTTTCTCAAATTGAGATGTTTTAATTAACTGTAGACTTTTTTAAAAATCTATGCCTCTTATTTCATGTCAGTACTATTTAAGCACGATGAGCTAAGGACAAAGAAATCAACATTGAGATTAGTGTCTTCGACGTTTTTCAGCAACCATCTTGATGCCTTAGAACATGGTTAATTAATTATTTCCTGGGTGTAGCCTTATATATAGACATGGCAAAACGGGTCAAAAATTCTGACCTGACCCGACTTGACCCGAAAAATACTCGACCTGAACCCGATTTTTTTGACCCGAAACAAAAACGGGTTGACCCGTGACTCAACCCGAGTTTTTTGCAGGTTAACCCGACCTGACCTGCAACCCGACCCAAACCCGAATCACTTTTTTAAAACTTTTTTGTTTTTTTGGTAAAAAAAAAAGTAAAATTAAGACAATAGTAGTTTAATTGTTTATTGTGAGTTTTAAGGAAACAATTGATACATTTACATATGCAAATTAATTGAAAGATAAAAGGTTGAGCATTCTGTAATGAGTAAAGATTTTTAGATATTAAATAACAAAGTACATGCCAAGATAATATGGTTACAGTAGAGTTAAAAATATAGATTTAAAATTGTAGACATGTGTGAGAAACATTTACAAGTGTAAAAATAGTGAAGCCAAAGTATCAAATTAGCATAAATTATGAATGCTTAGACTCATTTTTTAACAATTTATGTCTAAAATAAACGGCTTTTCAAAATAAATTATGATATTTCCTAAAGTGTATGTTGCTTAACAATGATATGATATTCATAAAAGAGATCATGTATAAATAAGTAAGCAATCCAATTTTAATGTATATCTCAAATTGAAATAGAGTGCCAACCACAATTGATAATGGATTATAAAATTAATTTTCAAGATTGTAAATTTCTTATATGTTTTTATTCTTTATCAAATGAATTATCCAATAAGTCATTTGTAATTTTGTTTTATATTTTGGAATGTTGATATTGTGTAGAAATAAAACATGTGTATTTGTTTTACTTATGTTTTGTTATTTTTTTTTAGATAGCAATGTTAGAATTTGTATAATTTTAAATTATTGAATAAAGTATTAATAAGTTTAACTGAATTCATTCTTGATATAAGTGGTGAAGTCAAAATAATGCATTTTACATAAAATAATTTGTTGCATAACTTTTCAAATGACAAATACATGCTGTTTTATTTATTAAAAAAAAAAAAATTCATGTGAAAAATACGGGTTAATACGGGTCAACCCGACCTGACCCGACCCGCAACCCGATTGGCCCGAACCCGTTTTTAACTCACTTAAGATGACCCGTTTTTGACCCGTGACCCATTTGACCTGCAACTTGATTGACCCGACCCAAACCCGACCCAACCTGCCCGTTTTGCCATGTCTACTTATATACATCATTAAGTTCAATAATTTAGTCTTCTTGTGAGGTCCATTTTGTGAAATAATTGCTACCAAAGGCCAAGCTTCAAAACATGGTTATACACATAATACATTGGGTATTTTTATGTTGCATCATAGGCCTGCTTGTATTATTTCAGCCAATGACATCATTCTAGAATGGCAACAGTTTCTGGTGAATGAGCAGTAACACAAACTTTCGCATTATGAGATTCTTAGTCGGTTTTACTATGTGATTCTTATTCGGTTTTACTTGATACCTTCCTTGATTTTCACTTGAGTACCTTGGCGGTCCCGTCCCGACCCACCCGTTTTGCCATGTCTACTTATATACATCATTAAGTTCAATAATTTAGTCTTCTTGTGAGGTCCATTTTGTGAAATAATTGCTACCAAAGGCCAAGCTTCAAAACATGGTTATATACATAATACATTGGGTATTTTTATGTTGCATCATAGGCCTGCTTGTATTATTTCAGCCAATGACATCATTCTAGAATGGCAACACTTTCTGGTGAATGAGCAGTAACACAAACTTTAGCATTATGAGATTCTTAGTCGGTTTTACTATGTGATTCTTATTCGGTTTTACTTGATACCTTCCTTGATTTTCACTTGAGTACCTTGGCCAACCCACAAAAGTAGTGGGGAAGAAAATAAATTTAAAGTCCAAAAAAAAAAAAAAAGTGTATGACCAAATAAAGGAGAATTTTTCTTGGGTCTAAAGTTCAGCTAATACAAACTGCTTATTAAAATGTTGTGATTTTGTTTTGGGAGACTAATAGCTGGCTGATAGTTTCCTTCTATCTTTAATTTCTTTCTTCATGGCATAGATAGCTTGTGTGTGTGACATAACATTGAGCAGGGGCTGTTCAACACATGAAACATGTACCCGATTCTGGTCATTACTTGGAGTGTAGTCTATGGATGTCATGCACCAAAGGACCACCTTTGCCGTCCTGCCTAACAAACAAGAGATGAACAAGAAGTTCCTAAAACCTTTGCATCCTTCTCTTTACTTATTCTTATTCTATTTCAACAATAGAGAACTCCCAAGAAAAGTATTTATTGTATGATGGTTTTTATTGGTATGATGGTTTTTATTTATTGTATCTTTATGAAAAATGAAATGATTATTGTAGTAATAAAAACAACTAGAATTACTTGCAGAACTTTAAAATTGTATGTTTAGGAAAAACTTCAAAGCAACAAGGGTCACATTCATATCCAAGAGAGTGACACCAAATCCAATTTCCTGTATAACTTAATAGCAAAAGTTGTAGGTCCATTTCAATGTTTATTGAAAAGAATTCTGTATAATATTAATATTGATATATATGCGGCTTGGCCTTGGTGTTGGTGTGGGTGGGTTTCTTCGTTCTTGCTTCCTTTCAAAATAATGCTTAGATCATGAATGTACACTGTAATGAAAATGACAGGTTCCTACTTCTAATAATTTCTTACATGTCCCCGTATTGTAATCCACAACTCTAGAGGACAGAACAACATGCCTGAAAAGAATGGTTTGTAAGGTTGTTGGCATTAGAAAATTAATTGATGAAATCTCAAATAAAATGAATGCCTAGACAACTACTAATTTTACATCTCTCTTTTTCATCATATTTGGATTCCATCAATTCCCATATTTGTTGGGTGCTTAGCATGTTTGCCTTGATTTTAATGCCCGGACCATGTCCCAAAAGATATTTTCTTTTATGATAATGTATTTACAAAGACATTAAAGTAATTTTGTACATGTAAAAATATGTTGCACACCATTTTCCTACTTTGGTAGGTAGTTTTTTTGGAACTAATTATGGTTTTTTGTTAACAGCTAATTGTATAGCCGCTTTAAGTAACTGTATGTTGGGTTCATTAACTTGAGTTGGGTTGTAGCTTAATTTGTTGATTTGGTTCAATTTGGTTTGGTTAATGTGTGGGGAAGTTATAGGTAGGGATTAGCCAAAAATAGTGTGGCAATCATGAAGTGCCAAAATCAGGCAATATTGTAGCAGCTAAAGAAAATTCCCCAATACAGCATTTATACTTGTAAACTTTCATCCGAACCATTGTCTCTTGCGACAAACTGTGATGCAAGATCCACATTATCACCTTCCATAGTATCCCATATGCCTTTGGGATATGATTTTGCAGATTCTCTTTTGTAACACACAATAAATAATCGAAGTACATCAGCCATGTCCCTCCTTCGTCCACAAGTGTCATAGATTGATCTAGAGCTATTACCACTATGGAGGCAGAGGTAGCAGACTATCTGGATAAAAAACAAATATGCAAGCGGTCAGAGCTTGATACAGTTGTACATAGTTTGAACATATTACTTCTACTTTTCTACAGTGTATTGTTTAATTGTTTAATGATTTGCTTTGCTCGAAAATTCCACTATTGCCCGAACAGTTTGTGTAACCAAAGAAGATAACCCAAAAAAAATAGGACACTGTTGAATGAATTGCTTTGTTGGGAAATTCCATTGTAAATAAAGCTGGAATGTTTCTTCAAGTATGTCTAACACTCAATTATAAATAATATGAAAAGGCTATGGTAAAATATTTTTATATTATCTTTTGGTATGCTTGAAGAATTTTATATTATCTTTTGGTTGTGTAGGGTGTTCAGTTCAAAAGCTGGATTGTTTCTTCAAGTATTTGTAACTTTTGATTATAAATAAAATGAAAAAGCTATGCTAAAATATTTTTCAAATTTTCTTTTGGTCTTGTATGTTGTTCATATTTTCTACCAGTTGATTATAGATTAGGATTATCTTGGAGGAATTTTATAAATAAAAAAATTTTCAATTACTTTTGAACCACATATTATTCAAATTTTGAGATAACCATCAGATGAGATTGTAAAATAATTTAGTAAAAATTACAAATTCATTAGAATCACATGATATTAAGATTTTGAGATAAACGTTAGATGAGATTGTAATATGTTTAGAGATTAGATATTTTCTATTGAAAAACATGACTGGTGCTAAAATATTACATAAAAGGTCTTGGTGTTGAATGATGTAAACATCTGTCATCGTTTTGATTACTATTTTAATCACCAGTTGCTCAAAAGTTACATGTTAATTTACACGTTTTTAAGCTGGATTGTTTCTTCAAGTATTTGTAACTTTTAATTGTAAATAAAATGAAAACGCTATGCTAAAATATTTTTTTATTTTTTATTTGGTTGTGTAGGTTGTTCATATTTTCTAGCAGTTGATTACTGAATATCTATTAAATTGCAAGTTGAACAGCTATAAAATGAAGAGGCTATGCTAAAATGTTATATATATATATATATATATATATATTTTGGTTGTCTAGATGGTTCATATTTTCTTCCAGCTGATTACAGATTGTCTATTAAATCGCAAGTTGAACAGCTAGATTGTTTCGTAAAGTATGTTGAACTCTCAATTAATGAAAAGACTATTATAAAATTGAGATTATATTATCTTTTGGTGTGCTATAATAATTTTTATATTATTTTTTGGTTTCTACCAAATTATAATGGATTAGCTATTAAATTGCAAGTTCACACAAGCTAAAATATTTCTTCAGGTCTCTCTAAAATGAAATGTTTTGCTAAAATAACCCTCATATTATTCATAGGATCTTCATTTTATCCACTAGTTATTTCAAATGATCTTTTACAATAATGACAGTTAGTAAGTGATGGTTAGTAGGTACTATGGAGTCACGCCAGCAGCTATGGTGTCTATCTTTCAATATGAAATTTTATTGAATTACATTCTCACGATACAAAAGAATATAAAACCCAGACAAGTTGGGAAAATGGGGGAATTATAAATGAAAAATGTTCTGAATATTTTAGAACCACATGATATTCAAATTTTAAGATAATCGTCAGATGAGATTGTAAAATAATTTAGTAAAAATTCCTAATTTTTTAGAACCACATTTTGTTCAGATTTTGAGATAACCGTCAGATGAGATTGTAATATGTTTAGAGATTAGATATTCTCTATTGAAAAACATGACTGGTACCAAAATATCACATAATTTTTATTTGTGTTTTGCAGCCACAATTCTTAATATTTTATTTATATTTACATTTTGAATGCAATTGCATAAAGGCAGGAATCTCCAAATAGTCTTAGAAAAATGCTCTTCATGTTACATGTGTGAACTTACTTACCAACCAGGAAGACACTATAAATAGATGACAACAAAATCAATGCACCCCAAAAAAGAAGGCCAAAATATTTTTTATATTATCTTTTCGTTGTCGTTGTTCATATTTTGTACCAGTTGATTATGGATTTTCTATTAAATTTTCAAAAGTTGGATTGTTTCGTCAAGTATGTCCAACTCTCAATTATAAATAAAATGAAAAGGCTTTGGTAAAATATTTTTATATTTTGTTTTGATATGCTAAAATTATTTTTAGATTATTTTTGGGTTGTGTAGGATGTTCATATTGTCTACCATATTATTGCGGATTATCTATCAAATTGCAAGTCCAAAAGCTGGAAGTTTTCTTCAGGTATGTCCAAATGTCAATTGTAACTAAAATGAAATGTTTTTTCTAAATTTGTCGTCATATTATTTTTGGTAGTGTAGGTTGTTCATATTATCCACCATTTATTTGAAATGATTTTTTACTATAATGATAGTTAGTAACTGATGGTTTGTAGGTACTATGGAGTCTTCTTATTATGCACGATTAAGAAGAAGGATGATTCTTGCATCCAAGAGAAATCGCAATTATCCATCTAATATTCATGCTCCTGCAGCTCAACGTATTTCTACTGACTTACAGTTGAATAGGGGTACTGTGTTCGATACGCAAATGAATATGAGTTACTAGGCTGCTAATAGAAGCTAACGTTAATTACTTCTGGAGGAAAGGAAATAGTTTTTTAACTAAATTAAAAAGGCAAGTGTTTTCATGCCCCTAACTACATGTGAGTCCGATGAATTGCTACTTTTTTTTTCTTTTTTTTCATAATGTTGAGACTAATTGTGTTGTGGAAATTCACATGCTAGCATGCTACAATAAGATTTTCTCGTGTAGTCTACTCTAAAGGAACACACGTAAATACAATTGAAAATCAAATTTAAGATTTACTGGCACCCTTTAAACTCTTTTATCAGTTACAGAATAAATTGACTCCTATTTTAAATGATGCTAAAGCCCCACTTGATGTAATTTACTTTGCTGCCATCTCTAAAGATTTAATATTCTGTGTTCCTGCAATGAAGAGGTTGCTCAGCAAATTATATTTGCATTAATGGATTGAAATGCATCATAGTTGAGGGAGCCCCTTGACAGGCCACAAACGCGTTGACCCCTTGTGATAAATTAGATTGATTAATTACCCTAGTTATTAATTAATCAAATTAACATGCAATATCACGTGGCAGCACAAACAAATTACCAAAACTAAGTTATGCAGCGGAAAATAAATGACACGGTGATTTGTTTACGAATGGGGAAAACCTGACGGCAAAAACCCCACCGGGTGATTTAAGGTCACCACTCCCGAAACTCCACTATTATCACAGCAAGCGATTACAAGCAAGGAATCCTAAGTACCTTACCAACCTACAGTTGAACCCTTACCCCAATACCCAATTGGACTTGCTCTGTAGTGACAGTTTCTCCTTTTAATGCACGGCTCCCAAGTACGTGACTAACCAAATGCGCGGATCCCAATACATGACTTCAAACACCAACTAGAGAGAGAGAGAGTTGTTGGCTGTAAAGTTCTTCAAATCATCAGAGATGAACTAGGGCACGAACTTTGTCTTTCAGATCACAAATTGCATGAACAAGAAGGTCTCAATGCTTGTGCAACTTGCATCATCTTTTACGACCCTTAAAAAAATCCTTTTATATGTCTAGGGTTAGGAGAAAAGAAGTCCCAAAGACACATTCACGGATTGTACTTGAAACATAACTGAAAATCTGTTTTCTTTAATTCTTGACAGATGGAGGTGTCGAGGATCTGTCGAGAAGCTGTCGAGACTCGGGGCAAAACAGCTTCTTAAAGCTCGATAGATGCATGTGTCGAGGTAGGTATCGAGCTTTAGTAACTTGCACTTCCTTACTTGTTTCTTGGACAGACTTTGATGACTTCAACACTGAATCTTGAAACACTGTTTCTTGAGGTGTTAAACACATCCTAGATCTACCCAATTACAAGTAAAGTGCATTTTGTCTAAAGATAAGCCAGTTACATAAAATAGCGACATATGTTCACAAACTTGAACTACATATGTCCTAACACCCCTAATGTAGCTTCTACCTTTACACCTTTATCTTCTCTACACACACACACAATATATATAAATATATATATATATATATATATATTAATGCCAAAAAAAAAAAAAACAAAAAACAAAAAACAAAAAACAAAAAACAAATGAACACTGAACAGTCACATAATTGACAGGATTTAAGATTTATAGAGAAGGGTATATGAAAGGCTTCTATTAAAAAAAAAAAAAAAAACCAAAAAAATTAATTACAAATAATTGCAAATAAATTCAACAATCACTCATCTATACAATAATCAAAACACTATAAATTACAAAACAAAACAACAAAAAAATACACACCAAAAGTAGCATAAAAATATGCTCTCCACAATCACAAAAATGAGCATGCAACATGAATTACCAACAGATTTATTGCTCGAAATATTTTCCAATGTTGGAAGACAATTGCCAAAATTTTTAGGCAACATCAAAATCAGGTACACAAATTTAAATTCAAATCTTATGTTTGTTAGTTTCACATGAACTCCCCACTTTTTCTCTACTAATCACATTCAAAAACATCCAAATTGTGGCACAAAATATTGAAATCCTATATTTACTCTTTTTATTAAGTTTTTACTATGAAGTAGTGCGCAATTCTATAGTCATTGTTATATTCCTAAAAACAATTATAGCTTCACCAAACAAATATTGCAATTAAAAAAAAAATTTATACACTCCCTAGGGGCCGAACAAATGCAGAGTTTTTCTTTATGGCATAGTCAGCGTGATGCGGATATATATATATATATATATATATATATTCTTTCTCATTACAATGTTGATCCATATATCCCAAGTTCCAATTTTCTCTTTTTATTAACTTTATACTATGAAGTACTACGCAATTCTAGAGTCATCATTAAATTTCAAAAAAAAAAAAAAAAATTTATAGCTTCATCAATCAAATATTACAATTAAAAAAAAATGTTTATACACTCCATAGGGACCGAACAGATGCAGAGTTTTTCATAATCAGCATGATGCGGATATATATATATATATATATATATATATATATTCTTTTTCATTACAATGTTGATCCATATATCCCAAGTTTCAATTTTCTTTTTTTATTAACTTTTTACTATCAAGTTGTGCGCAATTCTATATAGTCATTGTTATATTTCTAAAAGAAAAAAAAATTATAACTTCATCAATCAAATATTGCAATTGTGATGATAATAATGTTCATCTATAATTCTTACCATATGATTATTGTCATGTTTTGTCATCGGATGATTTTTTCTAACTAATTAGTTTCTTAATATGTGTTTTCGTTTTTAAAAATAGCTGCAAGCGATTCAATCGGCTAACCAAAAGGAAAAAAGTTCTTCACCACATCAATCTAACTGGACTACTCCAAAATCCCTTATTCCTTAGAAGTGATGAAGAAAAACTCATCTATCAATGCTTTAGGGTTGGAAACAAATAAGCACTATTTTGGGTCGGAGCTCACAAATATTTTGTGCAAGATCAAACTAGAGTGGGAAAACAAATCCTTCTTCAAGCAAACATAGAAGGAGACAAAACTGCAAAGTATGGACTGGCAATTGCGTTGTTATGCGAATCAAATGATGAAGGAATACAACTACTATTATCAATTCTAAACCAACCAGATGGAAAACAATTGCTTCAAAACTATTGACAAATCCTTCGACATACAATTTTGGGAACAAACACATTTTGCATCCCAAAAAACCAAGCATGCAAGAAAAATGGAGCGGGTCATTGGGATCGTGAATGCCCTTACCCATATGGGAATGAAGAATTACATGTAACATGCAAAATGTGCTCAATTGACTTGGAAATGTACAAATTGGCCAACTGAGTTTGGTAGACATTTTTTTTCCAAAAAACATAATACAATAAAATTTCCTCATCCCATTTATAATACTTATCGCTATCTTTAAAGGAATAGATCTTTTTAGTATTATTAATATTTATTTAAAAAGACTTGCAACAACTTAATTACAGTCCTCTAAAGGTTTCACCTAGCATGACGATAACTTCAAATATATAAAATTCTTTCTATCTAAGTTTAAGTTGATTAAATTTTACTAACTTGGGAAGATGGTTGAAAAGCTCTAGACTGACTAAAAGGCCAAGTATAGTTGTATCCTTTCCACGATCATAAAAATAAAATTACCATGCGCAACACGTGGGTCCGCGACTAGTTAATATTAATAGAGTTCATTCTGACAGTTACTAGATGCATTTAGTAGGATTAATCTCATATGAGTGGAAAAACTTTGCATGTTCTTATTCTCAGATTAGCCTGGAATGCTTATATAAATCATATGTGGAGGGACAGGAACATAGAGCTCATTATGGTATACAACAACTAAAACAACAAAGCCTTAGCCCTAATATTTTGAGGTTGACTATGGATCCTCAACAACTTAATTAAGATTGACTACATGTATTCTTTTGAGCTCATCATAATATCCGTCAAGAAAAATAAAAAGACAATATCTGTAAAGATATCAATAATGTACTTTTTGGCATTAATCAAGTTGTCAAATCACATATTCATTAGCTAAATGAAATTGGCAAACTCAAATTAGAACCGAGTACTTTCAAACAGTTGGGGTGTATATCTCAGTGTTTTATTTGGTAATCTAACTTTTATTTTATAATAACTATGTGTGGAAATATGTAATTATTTTGAGATATGTTATAATATATAATTTAGTATCTAATTTCATTTGTAGATAATGCATTCTCTCTTAAAAATAAACAATTTCTAAAAGTAATTTCTATCGCTCTATTTTTACAAATATATAATATTATAATTTTTGGGTGTTTTTATTGATATATATTTTGAAGTGGTTCATATTCTTCTAACTATTATTATTATGCATTATATTTTACAAATTTTTATGGTACAACTAAAATTTTAAAGTTTCAAATTTTTGTTTCTCTTAAGAAGATTATCATGATAATAAAAAATTATCATATAATTACAATTTATATTACTCAAGTAATTGATAGTACTCTCAACCCAAACCTCTATTTTCCTATTCTCATGTAAGTACCCCGAAGTGGATAGAAATGGACTAAAGTGGATAGAAATGGACTAAAGTGACCTTAATGGACCAAAATGGACCGAATTGGTCTTGAATGGACCAAATTGGACTGAGTTGGACCAAAGTGAACCAAATTAGACTCCTAAGTAGACCGAAGTGAACAAAATGCCAAACCGTAATTATTAAACATAACTCAAAAACTTAAATAATAATTATAATAATAAAGTGATGTAAAACCATAATTTGTGATAAGTAATGTATTCCAATGTGATGAAAATGGTTTATTGTTGAAGTAACATCAATCATAATTGTTATCACATTAATATTTTTAACTAAATTATTATGAATGCTTCTGCAAGTCATTGTTCATGTTAAATGTTTTATTCAAGTTGAATTCAGTACCATTTAGAGAAAGTTGGTACACCACGAAAAAAGTATATTAGGAAAATCACTTGCATCTAATATTTTATATATGAAAAAAATAAAGGAGGGGGGGGGGGGGGGGGGGGGGGAACCTTTGTTAAGAGTTTTATTATCTCTATTTCTTGAAGTTGATGAAAATGACATATGGTTTTTTAAGTAGGAGTGGAACTAGACCCTTTAACCTAGCCTTAAATACTATACTAGCATACAAATATTAATACAATGGTGGAATAAATTTTTTTTTTTTCGAATGAGTATAAAAAAAAAATCAATGGTGTCTCTGCCTAAGGTGTTTGTATTATATATATATATATATATATATATATGTATGTATGTATTTTTTATTATAAGTTACATTTAGGATTAAGAATGTGTAAAGTCATGGTAGTGAAAAGTGATGGTCATATCATAGTTGATTATTTATAAGGCAAAAATACTATTTTGGTCCCTATATTTTGAAGTCACAGTCAATTTGATCCTCGATATATCATCTTGCAACTAATTTAGTCCCTATCATTAATTACTAACGAAAAGTGCTTGTTAGGCAAATGGCGTGCATGGTTGGCACACATGTGGTGGATAAAATAATAATAAAAGTATTTAATTGCTATTAAAAATGCCATGTCATAAATTAAAAAAAAAATCACATGAAAAAAAGGTTGAATTAAAAAAAAAAAAATTCCCAGATGTTTTTTCACTTTCTTGGCAACCAGACACATAAATCAAACCTCAAAAAATAACTGGAGAAGAACAAGCAAATTTTGACTCGCTACATCGTTCGCCAAATCAATAACCCACAACACAGTTCATACCAAACTCACAAGAGCCCATCGGAAGTCACATGCTAGAAACTTGTTTCAACCAAGGTGATAAATTTGATTTCAAGCAAAAACTCAATCTATGACATGGACAAGAGGAAGCCACATGCAAATGAAAATTGATGTGGTTGTGTTGTGGGACCGTGGAAGAATTGAGTGCTTAGTATTTGATGATATATAATTGTCCTGAGTGTGCAGGTTGCAACCTGTTTACCATGGCCCTTCGGTAATAACCTAGCCTACACTTGCGCCATCACAAGTCCATCAAAAGATCTCCACATCACACACCGCCGATCCAACTGTGATGCCAAGCTCACTGATTTGATCTAGTATGATCTTATTTTAAGGTTGATTTTTTATGGTTGTATTACGGTGGTTGGGTTTATAGTGGAGCTGATTTTGATTTGGAGCTATTGTAGGATCTTTTGGTTTGTGATGGGTGATTGTTTAGTTTGATTTTTGTGTTTTAAGTTGTGTTTGGTCACTAAGAAACTGCAAGAAATACTGGGATTTTTTTTTTAATTCATCCTTTCACATTTTTTATTTTATTTGTCTGGATTTTTTATTTTTATTTTTAGTCACATGTATGCTAATTAACTGTGCATATCATTTGCCACAATGAGTATTTTCCGTTAATAGTTAACGGTAGAGACTTAGTTGGTTGCAGGTGAAAAATAATAAGGACCAAACTGATTGTTACTAAAATGTAAAGACCAAATTGACTGTAACTCTAAAAATATAAGGGCCAAAATAGTGTTTTCACCTATTTATAATTAGTTTATTCCAATGCCAAGCTCACGCGGCTATAGGCAACATGAAAAATAACAAACAAAGGGCTAGCCACAGATTTGAATAGGAATAAAATATTATTTTTGTAATGGAGGATCTATAGCCGCGTTTTTAAAAACGCGGCTATAGGTCCAAGCAAAATTTTTTTTTTTTTAACAAGATGGCTTTTACAGCCGAATAAATTTTTTTTTTTAGTTGAGGACCTGTAGCCGCGTTTTTACAAACGCGGCTTTAGGTAACACAAAAAAATAATAAAACAAACGTGATACCCGCAGATATGTATCGGTACAAAATATTATTTTTTTTAATTGAGGACCTATAGCCGCGTTTTTCAGGTCTTCCTTTAAAAAAAAGAAAAAGAAGAAGGATGACCTGACCCCCCACCTACCCCATTTATTGCCTACCACTCAATTCAAAATATCTCATCTTTTCTCTCCTTGCTCTGTGTTCTTCATTTCATTTCTTTTCTTTTGCTCTCAACGCAAGCCTTCTTTCTTTTTCTCTCAACACAACACAATGAATTCTTTTCATTTTTCCAGCAAGGATGACTGAAGAACTTCATAGGAAAAGCTATGGTTCATTCATCTCTACTATTTGAGGTAAAAAAATTTTAATCTTTTTATGGGTATTTAACTTTTGCTAGAGATTATTTTTTATCTAAGCTTTATGAGCATCTATATGTATGGGTTGTACATTGGTAGAATTATTTGATTTTGAATATGTTGGATCTATGCTTAAATTTGTGCTGTTGTGTTTGAATATTTTGGCTGTGTTTGTATTGTGAGTACAAGTGTTTGATTTTGAATTTTTTGGGTTTGTGTTTGATTTTGAATTTTTTGGGTGTGTTTGTATTGTGACTACGTTGTGTTTGATTTTGAATTTTCTGGGTTTATGTTTGATTTTGAATTTTTTGGTTTGTGTTTAATTTTGATTTTTTTTTTTGTTTGAATTTTGAATTCTCTGGGAGAAAAAAAAACCCAGAAATATTTTTTTTTTGTTTTTAATAAAACCTGTAGCCGCGTTTTTAAAACGCAGCTAAAAGTGGGTCTATAGCCGTGTTTTTATAACCGCGGCTAAAGGTCAGACCTATAGCCGCGGTTTCAAAACGCGGCTATAGGTCTGACCTTTAGCCGCGGTTATAAAAACGCGGCTATAGACCCTCTGGGGTTATTGCTGCGCAGTATAGGCCTGGTTTGTAAATGCGGCTATAGAAAACACGGCTATAGGCTATAGTCGCGTTTTTGGGGTCTATAGCCGCGTTTTTGAAACGCGGCTATAGACCTTTTTTTTGTAGTGACATAATGAATTATTCCATTCTTTAATATTTATATACATATTTTTCAAAGAAATGATGGAAAAAAAAAATGACATGGCAGATGATATGATTCAATAGAAGAAATAAATGCTACTATATAGATATTGATTTGTAGCGCCGATTTTCTTTCTTGTTTTGATTATTTCTGTTTATCTCGACTACTGTTTTGCAGTTGCTGCACTTTGCTATGGTATAGAATAAAGCCATTAGCAAAGCTGATTAGAAAGCTCAAATAATCTGTTTTCTTGTGAATTAGAATTTCAGAGTGATTCTAAATGTGATTGTGCAAAAATGAAAGTTCAGGACTATGACATACCCCAATAGGTGTAAAACCTGGTCTTCTCCTTCACTTAGCTGGTAGTTTATACGAAAAGCTTTTCTGCATGTATAAGCAATGTCATCTTTCATTAAGCATATTTTCTGTCAGTGATGAAGGAGAGGAGCTGAATGATCTCACATTATATAGAAAGTCATGGTAATAATTTTATTGATAACGAATCCTGAATGGGATGCATATGGATATGAAAGCTTTCATTTGTAATTTTGTATTCATCATGGACCACCAAATGAAAACAAAGTTTACAAGAGTGCAGGTGAATCATACAACACAAAAGAAAAGATGAAGCATACCAAAAGGCTTATAAACAACTGACTGACCATAAATTGTTAGAGAATCCCAATTCCCAGAAATAGTTTTGCTGCATGGCAATTGTTTCAAGTTTATATATATTTTTGGCGTCTCCATGTAATAACTTTAGTTTTTGGGTTGGATATAAAAGTCCTGGACTCTTGGGCATCTCACGTAAATTGAATTTTAGTTGGATTTCCACTAAAAAATGTTTCACTCTTAAAACATCAGGTAGAGATCTACTGTTGGACTTTCCACTATGAAATATTGTAGTCTTTTATAGAAGTTGGTGTACCATTAACAAATGGGCGCTAAGTTTCAATTTTTGAGCATTGAAAGAGAGAGACTGAGTGCAAAACAGAAATGACTGAACACAAAAATGAATTATGCATGGTTGGTTGGGGTCTTTGCGGAGGTAGAGAATCATAGTGCGAATTAAATGTAAGCAGTGGGCATTTTTCAAGTCTCTCCTTTTTGGCGGACAAATGACTTTTATTTTTGACACTTTTATCTCAATTAATTTTCTGGAATCATTTCTAAAAATAAACTCGTACCAATTTGAAATTTATAATGTTAGGTTTTAGGTTGGCATATTTCATGTGACAAAATCAACGGTTGCATTTATCTCAATTCTAATTGATACTGAAAAAATTCAAGTTCAAAGATGTTAGGTTTAGTGTTTAGGTTAGCAAACTATGAAAAAAATGTGTCTTGTATGTTCTTTTAGAAGTTTATTTATGAAGACAAGATAGCTGTGTCACGCCCCAAACCCCAAAGGGTCCAAAGCGTGAGAAAGACGCCTCAAGTACCTGTAAATTTTTTTCTTTCTAACAATTTAATCCAAATAAAATCCTATCAAGTACCCACATGAAGAATTATCATAATAATTTAATTGAATATACTTTTAAAGTAAGTCAGAGCTCTAAGCATTAACTACAAGGACCATTGGCCACAAAAGAATAGAGGTCTGAATAAACGATTACATATCAACAACTTGTCCCATTAGTGGAAATACAGTCACAACCACTACAATATACAACAGAATGAGTCAAGTCTATACTAAGATGTACATCATCTAGTAACTCCATTACAAAAGTTCAGTCTCCATCAGTAGTTAGTCTAACTACTATTAGCCACCAAAAAGCTGTCTCAAAAAGGTGTTGCCTACTCTGAAAAGTTTATAAAAATAATGAAATGAGACAGAACCCAGTAAGTAACATAATTAATGGGGGTGGGGGAAATGCAAGTTTCATATTCAATAATAGTAATATGACAAGAATGATTAACTAATGAAATACAAAATTTCTCTAAGTAACTATCTTGAAACTATATACTATAATCTGTGAGCACTAACAATATAATTTCCAAAACCATAAAATCTAACGTACGATAATTTTATCACAAATATATCAAACTACCACATAGACCGGTCAGGGGATCCACCTATTCACAACTGGCATGATATTGTCCTCTCTGGTATGCGGACTCTTGGCCCTATGGACAGCTGCCTCACCCATACCCTCAAGGTTTTTCTCTCCCCCCATGGGCAGCAGAGAGAGCGCGTCAAATAGGCCCTCTCTTGCATGTGGTCTCTTGGCCCCATGGACAGCAGCCTCACCCACACACAATTAAGGAACCTCTTCCCCCCATGGGCAGCAAGGAAGAACGCGTCATCCAAAGTGAAAAGACACTTATTTGGATTTGATTCCGTTGTCACAAAGACTACGAAAACCAAATCGGGTGATCACCGAGAAATCACACATGACTTGGTGTTAAAACTACATAAAGCTCACAGTATACATTTCCTTTCAAATACAGTTTATATCCAGATAGTTTTAGAAAATCTTAAATAATCTCACTTCCATAAAGTATGTAAGGTTTTCAACTTTATTCTTGTCAAAAAGATTTCTATCAATTTCCCAATAACAAGACAAGATAAGCATCTTTAGATTTTCTAATAAACTATAGAATTCATAATTCTTTTATCAAAGATTAAATAAAAGATGCTCATATTTTTCATGTCAACACTTCATGCATTTCCCCAAATGCAATACCAAATATAATGCATTTTCACATATATAATCATATATATATATTAAGGTTACGACACAATAGTTTTTAGGAAAATATAATTTCCATAGGTAGTTTTCGAAAGTGTGTCTAACCCAAAAACAACGAATATGCAATGTGATTATTTTCCAAAAATCCCATTAAAAAGTTACTTATTTTGCAACCGCAAAAATCCTAATTCTCCAAGCTCCAAGGAGATTAGCTAGAACCTAAACAATATTAAGTAAATCTATCACAATAAGCATAGAACTTGAAACTGTATCTAGCCACAATTTAGAAATTGCCAAATAAACACTTAATTTGACAAGCCTAGTATTTCACCTCATCAATTTTAACATATTTCACTTTCAAAGTTTCTCAACAAATTGATTTACAAGGCGTAAACTCCAATTTATAAAGTTTACTCATTTACCATCATCTCCAAAATTATAACTAACTTCCATAAATTCATACTACATCATCAAGAGACCCATGAAAGCAAAAATCACAATATCCTCCAAGACAAGAAATTTAGAATTTCAACTAACTCCAAATAAATCTAATGGTAATAGAAAAATTAAATTTACCAACCATCACACATTATAACTTAAAACCCCTAAATTTTTCCACTATACATAAACCTTATGTAGCCATTTTTAGCACAAAATATATACCCATTCATCAAATAATCCTACCAACACAAAACCCATACATAAAAACACATAAATATCACTTTTAATGCTCATAAATCACATGGGTATAATTATTCAAGCTTAGATAAAAATAACCTCAAATAAAAGTGTGAAATCTACAAAAAGATTAGAAATTTTTACATCAAAAGAAGGATGTGAAGGTGTTTATGGGTTCACAAGAATTTTCCGGTGATCTTGCCAGAAAATGACGGTGGAAATGGTGGTGGTGGTGGTGGTGTGGAAGTACGGTAGAGAAGATATGAGAGTAGAGAGAGTGTATGAGAGAACAAAAAAAATGAAAAGAAAGGAAGAGTGAACCGGCCAAAGAGTAGAGAGATGAGTGAAATGTGTGGTGGGAATGGGTGGGGTAGGTGAGGTAGTTGGGAGGCATGTGAGACCCATTAAAATCTGATTTTCATTTTTTTTTTTTTTTTTATACAGCTGGGACGTTACAAGCTGTCCAGTTTGTATTTCAGTTTCTAGTTTTTGTAATTTCAAAAACTCTTCTATGGCTTTTCGATCAATCGAACATTAATCTGGATCGATCAAGCTAAAATTTGGATCAATCAAATTGCAACAAACCAGAAACGTGCTTCAGCCCTTGTAGTCCATCAAGTCACTAGGGTTTTATGTTTCCAAGCCTACGTATAAGAAGATCCTAGGGGACATGAATTTTTTTTTTTTGGGAGCTATACTGATTGCGACTCCGAATGTATTGGGGCCTCCTACTCTCAAAAGCCTCCACCGGTGATCAATGTTGAAGCATATTCAGATCTAGTGGTGTTGAAGTTGCTGCAAATTCTAGAGTATCAAGTGTTGGACCAAAATTTTCAAGTGGGAAATTGAAGTCGTGGACGGAGGTTCATGTGCAACAAACTCCATAACTGAAGATTATGTGGATTCAGAGTTGTGTTGGGTAACGTTAGTACGTACCACTAGGTTGTTTCAATTTAGGGTTGAGTAATTCTATATTGTAAACACTTCAATTAAGTTACTAGATTTGTTTTGCCTTGTAGTTGGCAAGGTCAAGCCCTCCCAGTAGTTTTTACTTTGAAATTGTTGTTCTATTGGTTTTTATTAAGTCACCATATTGTGTATTATTTATTTCTTATGCACTTACTTGTTTACACAACATTGCTGTTGATTGCATAACCAAGGGCGTTTCATAGTTTGATTAATAAATACCTTGTCCTTAAAATTAATTACATGGTACTTTTTTGGGGTCTTAAAAACTAATAAAATAATTTCTCTTAAGTGAAATTCTACCTAAGTGATATTATTATTTATTTCTTTTTGGGGTCTTAATTTCTTCTACCTTGTCCTTAAATAATTTCTTTTTGGGGTCTTAATTTCTTCTACCTAAGTGATATTATTATTTATTGATCTCTTTTATGAGGAGAACTCAAGTTCAAATTCTACTTTCCTATTCTTATAATTATTAATTTATTAAAAAAAGAAATAGCTTTCTTTTTCCCATGGCCAGTGTGGGGGCAGCTTTCATCTTTTTCCTCCTTTTGATCAAGAAAGTCATGTCTTCAAAAAAACAAAACAAAAAAGCAGGCCTAGATCCACTTATTCCTTCTTTACTGGCTTATTTCAAATGACATGGTTAGAAAAGAGGATCCACTATGCATGGCTTTGCATAAGGTTTACAAATAGCTTTTTCTCAACCAAAAAAAAAAAAAAGTTTACAAATAGTTATATATATATATACAAAAATCTTCAATCCTGTATGAAGAACGTTTCTTTTTGTGTTCCATCACTGTGATATGTTGTATGTCTAATTTTGTTCCATCACTGTGGTATGTTGTGTGTCTAATTTTTTATTTATTAAAATTTTGATTCTTTTAAGAAAAAAAAAAAAAGAAAGGGGGGGGGGGGGGTTGTGCTTGTGTGGCATTGTTTCTATTTTTCTTTTTTCTTTTTTTTTTTTTTAATTTTATCATATTAATTTGCTGAATATTTGTTTATTTATCTTTCTTTTCCTCCCTTTTTAAGAGTAATCACAAGTTTCTGATGCCCTTCAATTTTTGTTTTCTTGAATAACGTTTCGATCTGATGCCAAAAAAGAAAAATCAAGTGAAATTAATATCAATATTACTAACCCATCCCCCATCCTAAGCATGATTGCTACAATAGTAAGAATAATTTTCTTTTATCAAAAGTCTTGTACTTGAGTGATATATTTGATTCACTTTATGTAGAGAACCAAAGTTCAAATTCCCCACTGTTATTGTTATAATCATCAATTTATTAAAATAACAAAAAAAAAAAAAAAGCTTTCTCTTTCCCATGGTATTCATAACCAATGCAGGCCAAGATCCACTTAACCCCTTCATTATTGGCTTATTTAAAAACATGGTTCGAAAACAGGATCCAATATGCATGGCTTTGCACAGCCATACCAATTAAGTTTACAATTAGCTATCAATATGAACAAAAATCTTCAGTCCTGTTACCTTTTATGTTGCATCACTGCAGTATGTCGTGTCTCTAATTTTTTATTTTCAAAATTTTGACCATTTTAGAAGGAAGAGAAGAGAAAAAATGACCTGTGGTAGGCCAGGCCACAATGTGATTTGGACTTAAAGTGGATCACACATAAGGATTTATTCAACAAAATTTAAAGGGCAAAAAGTTTTACGAAATTCACATTTGTAATCTAGAGCATCTTTCCTTTTGCAAAATTTCACATATTGCATTTCAAACGTGCATTTGAAGCTATTAAGACGAAGTTGGAGCTAGGTGTAAAATCACTTCCACTCTCTCATCTCCAACAAAATATATTTGTAGATATAGCATCTCATCATGTCAAGAATATTAGTGGTGCATAATTGAATTAATCTGCTTGGGAATCGTCTAATAAGTTCAATGGCAAAGGTGAAAAAAACATAATAGAGGGTAAAAAAAAATTGTGTGATCAGCTGAACCACTATCTAATGTTAGTAGTGTTAGGCTGGAATTTTCAAAGTCTATTTGAGTTGAGTCATACTCCATAGTAAGTAGTGACAACGTGTAACCACTCTCTCATGAATGGACTCTGTCAACATTGGATTTGCTCCTATGTGAGAGGGTAATTGAGTGTGCGTTTGATAGTGGCTTAAAAAGTCAGTTTTTTTTACGATTCAACTTTTTTTTGCTATTATTCATGGGTTCCATTGCACTTTTTGGTACTATTCATGAGTTTTACTGTACTATTTTAGCTACCTTTCAGCTTTATCTACAGTATTTTTAACTTTATCTACAATACTTTCAGTAAAAAATTTTCAGTTTCAGCTAAAACTGGCTTTTTAAGCCAATGCCAAACACAACACATATGCTCAATACACTAAGTTAATAACATCTTAGTGTTAATAGTCCAACCTTAAAACCCAAAATTCATCAAAACTTGAAGGTATACACAGTACACACCCATTTAGCTTCAATTATTCCAATTATAACAAATCTATTTCAAATCCACGAATTTTGAAAATGAGCACATTATCTTTCTCATATCATCATAATCCATGAAGTTTGAAAATGAGCACATTATCTTTGTCATATCATCATAATGAGGACAAACATTGTCCCTTGAAGAGACGATTTCAGCCCTTGTGATTATCTTTGGAAGATATGATTTTATGAAAAGGTTATTTAAGAATTATTGCAAAATAGTGCTATTTTGTTAAATAATTATTAAAATTATATTATTTATATATAAGAAAACCCTTAGGGTTCTTAAATTAAATCCAATGAAAACTTAACCGACGATCATTGAACATACCACAAGCCGATTAGAACCTTCAATTTTATGTAGGTGTGGTTTAATTTGAAAAATTATACTTGGATGACAAAACCCCAATTTAAGGAAAATTTTCTTTCAATTATATTCCAAAAATAAGTTAATCATAAATCTTAGTTCATCTCATCAAATTGTACTTGTATTTGCATGCGTCAATTTCAAATGTGCACTTTAAAGTTGATAGAAAAACATTCAAATCATCAAACCCCCAAAATTTGGCCAAGTCCTAACCTTAACGTTTTTCATTCTTTGATTACTCTTACATATATTATGATTTCACCCAATTGCTATCACAAACCCTACTTAGATGCCCTAGTTACATATTATTTCAGTCAATTTAGTGCAAATTTAGTGAAATCCTTTTTAGATTGTAAACCCCTAATTTAATGTTGAATGTTTAGTCCTTAAAAACCCCTATTATATAGATCATTATAATCTGGTCATATCTGACCAAATTGAAAGTTCCATTCTTGACTTAGGAATCTTAATTTCATTTACTAGCATTCAATTTAGTGAGATAATAGCTGGAACTTAAAAATCCCCAAATTAGAAACGCAAGCTGTAACCCTAACCTAACCCTAATATTTAAAATCTTTAATAATTCACTAACAGCCACTATTTAACCTAATTAATGGTTTAAATATTCAATGTGGGATCTCAATTACATGATTAACGATCAACTGGAAGAAACTATAGCTAGAGAATACAAATCCCCAAATTAGGCACTAAATTTGGAATTTAGGGTTAGTGGCTTTGTGGGCACAAGTGGAGGTTAAACGAAGGGAGAACAAGAACAACAGAGCGTTTCAAGCTGTTAAGGTTTCACTCTGCCACTGAATTTGGCTTGCTTTGATATATTAATTAGAAGAATTAGCCTTCCTCATTATGTTCTTTATATTCATACTTTCTGTATCCCATTAGTCCATTACTAATTGTTTCTTGGCAGTTCTTGAATTACTTTGGATACCTATAATAGATCTTTGCATTATTAAAATCAGAGCAGAGAGTTTTTTAGGTTTCCTCAAAGCGTGGTGTTTTTAGGCTTTGAATCTTGGTTTGTAACTATGTATGTAAAAACACTGCAAGAGGAATGCTTATTCTACTTCAAACATTATTGACACTAGTGGTAGACCTGTGCGTTGCGCGTGATAATATTATTAGTTATTGGTTAATAGATGGTTTTTCATTTTCTTTCAAGTTAATATATTGACTTTTAAAAAATATATAATCTAATATATTAATTCAACAACAACAACAACAACAACAACAACAACAACAACAACAACAACAACAATAATGTTGAATAAAATAATATGAGAAGAAAAAAAGTAAAAATAAAAGATATAACAACAAACACCAAATTAATTATCTCTAAATAAATACTTAATTATTTAAATCATATTATGTAATTTTATAATATTACATTCTTATATACTATCTTTAATTCTTTACAATGCAATATGATAAAATTTAACAACCAAAGTGAAAAAAAAAAAACCAACTTAAAACACAATTAAATCGCATCAACCTAAAGTAGAGTTCTAAAAAACACAAAAATTTCTCAACCTAAAGCAGAGATGCAAAATATATATATATATATATCTCACCAAAAATTGAGAGAGAAAGAGAGACAAATAAATTTCTATGTGAAGACAAATTATGCATATAATGGAAAAGAGAATGCCAATCTATACTAAAATGATAACAATAAGAACAATAAGAAGAAACAAAATAAAGAGAAAGATGAAGAGTGATATTAAGAGAGAGGGTAGTGGGGGAGGTGAAAATGTAAAGAAAAAGAGAAAGGTTGGAGAAATTGTAGATATTAAAAAAAGTGAGTACAATTTAATTTATTTAAATTTAAATAAACTATTATGTGTTTAATTAAAAAAAAGAAAATATAAATAATTTAATTATATGGAAGATGTGACTGAGTTTAAATATTGAATAAAATAAGATGAAAAAAATTTAAAAAGTAAAAATAATATATATATATATATATATATATATATATATTGTAAGGGCACAAATCAAGCTTTGTGTTGAATCAAACCTCCGGATCAAGCCTATGAGCCCTAAACAATGAATTTATAGAGAGCAGGATTCTAATCCAGGGGTTTGGGCGGTAAATAACATAAAGATTCGGTTTGATCACAGAATATATGCATACTTATCAAACGTGGACGAAATATTACTTCGTATATTACTGCCGAGGACAAATGTTTGAGTTTCCTTACAAGTTCTCTCTCTCTCTCTCTCTCTCTCTCTCTCTCTCTCTCTCTCTCTTTCTCTTTTTCTCTGATTTTTTCTCCCCCCTTTCTCTCTGTCTCCTTCCTTCACCTTTTATAGGCCTCTCTCCTTTTTCCTTTCTTCCACGTGTAGTCTGGACCTTCTTCTCTTTTGGATACTTGTCCCATTATCCCTTTTTACTAAGGTCTCTGGTGGTGAAGATAAGGTTCAAACCCAACGTTCAGGCGTCACTTCTTCATTAATGCGGCCAGAGAAGCAGGTGTAGAACTTTAAATGCGGTGATAGCAGTTTTTTTCTGGATATTCTCCTACCCCTCCCCTTTATTCTTTATCCCTATTTCCTTAATTCCAGCATCAAAGGCCTCCATCAGGGACGCTGTTGAACTGCTAGATCATTCACATTGTCCTCGGCAACACTTGCCGAGGACTATGTTGTCCTCGGACGTCACATTTCTTGGTCTTTTAGTTATGCATGACACCCCTCTTTATCACGTGACTTTATAGGTTGGACTGATTACGTCCTCGGACCATTTCAAGATGTGGGGTTGGGCTTCTTTCATTGTGAGAGCCTTTGGGCCGGCCCACTGTGTGTAATTCGGGCCCATTGGTACTACATATATATATATATATATATATATATATATCAATAAACACTAAATTACCCAAATCATGTTATGTAATAGAATAATTTATATTATATTCTTGTATATTATCTTTTTTAATTTTTTTATAACGCAATAGTATAATATTTAACAACCAAATAGAACAAAAAAAAAACTTAAAATACAAAACTAAATCGTACCAACTCAACGTAGAGTTATAACAAATACAAAAATTTATCAACCTAAGCAGAGATATAGGAAAATAAAAAAAAAAATACTCCAAAAATTATTGTGTGAGAGAGAGAGAGAGAGAGAGAGAGAGAGAAACAACTTTTCTGTGATGGAAAACTATGTAAAAAATGGAAGAGAGAATAACAAATTTATAGAAGATGGTGTGAATATAAAGATACAAAATAAAGAAAAATGAATGGAAAGATGAATAGTGAGGTAGTGGGGAGTTGAAAAGGTAATGGAGCGAAAGATGAAGAGACAAAATAAAGAAATATAAAAAGTGATATTAAAGTTGAGGGTAGTGGGGAGATGAAAAGGTAAAGGCATGAGAAAGGTTGGAGAAAGTGCAATTATTAAAAAAAAAAAGTAAATCTTAAAAAGTAAATCTTAAAAAGTAAATCTTAAAAAACAATTATAGAAAAATTTGAAAGAAAAAGGATAATGACGTAGATGCTGATGTGGCTCAACATGAGCACAATAACATTAAACGCTACGCTTAAGGTTGGAGAAAGTGTAAATGTTAAAAAAAGTGAATACAATTTTATTTATTTAAATTTAAATAAAATAGTATGTGTTTAATTAAAAAAAAGAAAATATAAATAATTTAATTATATGGAGGATGTGACTAAGTTTAAATATTGAATAAAATAAGATTAAAGATTAAAAAAGTAAAAATAATATATATATATATATATATATATATAACAATAAACACCAAATTACCCAAATCATGTTATGTAATAAAATAATATATATTATATTCTTATTTATTATCGTTTTAAATTTTTTATAATGCAATAGTATAATATTTTGACAATCAAAGAGAACGAATAAAACTTCAAACAAAAAACTAAATTATACCAACCCAAAGTAAAGTTATAACAAACACAAAAATTTATCAACTTAGGCAGAGACACAGGAAAAAAAATACTCCAAATATTATTTTGTGTGTGTGTGTGTGTGTGAGAGAGAGAGAGAGAGGGAGGGAAAAACAACATTTCTGTGAAGGAAAACTATGCAAAAAATGGAAGAAAGAATAACAAATTTATAGAAAATTGTGTGAATATGAAGAGACAAAATAAAAGAAAATGAATGGAAAGATGAATAGTGACACTAAGGTTGAGGGTAGTGGGGAGTTGAAAAGGTAAGGAAGGGAAAGATGAAGAGACAAAATAAAGAAATATGAAAAGTGATATTAAAGTTGAGGGTAGTGGGGAGATAAAAAGATAAAGGCATGAGAAAGGTTGGAGAAAGTGCAATTATTAAAAAAAAGTAAATGTTAAAAAACAATTATAGGAAAATTGAAAAGGATAAGGATAATGACATAGTTGCTGATGTGGCTCAATGTGAGCACAATAACATTAAACGCTACGCTTCAGCTTTTAGTAATATATAGATTTGAAGTAGAATAAGCATTTGGTGGGTTTTTACATACAAACATCTCTTTGAGATAAGTCGATATCCTACTGAAACTTTTTAGCTTATTTGCTTAGTACTAAGATCTTACTACTTGAAGGTACACATTTAACTTTTGTCAACTTTCAATAAATAAGTAAATAAACTTTAAGCAAAAAGCTATTCCAAACACATGAGAAGCTTAACCAATGGATACCTGCCAATAAATGGCTGCTATTTGACAATCTACAGTAATTCCTACCACTTATGAGTTTGGCAAAATTTCAAAAGTGCAATATCCATTACTTGTTGTGTTCGATTCTGTAATCTGCTACCTATTCCATGTTCAAATCTGTTACTGCAATTTAAAACCCTGGCTACAAGATAGAATTCCTTTAACCTCAACAGTCACCATTTGCTATGAGTTGTTTACAGTGTTTAAAAATAAAGCTATGCGTTGTTTGATGAAAAATGCTAGAGTCATGGAAAGTGTGCTACAAGAGATTAAAAAAGCGCTACATGTCATTCTGGAAAACTTAAGGAAAAATTGTTTACAATTAGTTTGGCCAAAAAAAAAAAAAAAAATGGGGGTACAAGCCGCAGAAGGAAAGAGTGCTACATATCATTTAGCACAAAATGAGGCAAGGATAACATCTTATTGTCTACCATTTGTCATCATTCCAATGCCAAATACAGAGTGAAACTATTTCTGAACTAAGCTGTATTATTGGCCATAATTTTTAAATCGATTGATAGTTTTGGACATTGTCATCAATCTGTTGAGACTTTGGATGACAGAAAAGCCAGTATTAAGGTTCAACGCCCCAAAAAAAAAAGGTTCAACCCCAAAGCATTGGTGCAGTCAGGGAAAAAAGTGCATATGAGAATAATCCTGTCTTCAATAAAAGGTGGAGATTGTAGTCAGTAAAAGTGGAGCTCTTAAAAGTTTTAATGGAATTCATTGCATTTTGGAGACAAGGATTCATGCTGTTTAAATATGTCTGAATACATTATACAACCCACAACATGGCCTTCCAATTCTCTTTTTCCTCTCTCTGGCCCCATTAATACTGTAATGTTACTTATACTAAATATACTTATTTTCTTCCCATTCTTTCATGGTACCAAGCCAGAGCCACAAAAGGCTACGTTGTTAGGTTCAATGTGATTATGCAGTCTGAAGATTTGACCAGTATTCCTTGACGAGCTGCCCAAACAGGGAACCTTCTGTCTTCATTAACTTCGTTGGTTCATCATACTCCACTAGTTTTCCTGAAATAGAATAGGGACATTTCAGAACGTGCTTCATGCATCCCTATTAAATATCACAGTTTTATATTTGGGTTTTTGTTACCTAATTGTATATAGTATTAACTTCAGATCATTCTATAAAATGCATACTGCATGTACAGTTGACACACACTGTCAAAGAAGTAGACAAGTACAACATGACTCATCTGCACATTGTGAAGAGAAAAGTGAATTGCCTTCTCTATACTGTAAACATTGTGAAGTCAGATCAAGCTAATGATTTTGTCTAACACAACACCTTAGTTCAGAAAATTTGGATTAAAAACTTCAGAAATTAGCAAACATTAACATGATGAATGGCATCCACAGAAAGATAGATGATTTTGGTGCAAAAACACATGGAATATTCAATAGAAAAGGGTTGAAGAAATGTATGTGACTCACCATCACTAATTGAGAGAACCATCGTGCAATCCATCACTGTAGGTATCCTGTGAGCCACAGTGATCACAGTACAATCAACAAATTCAGTCCGAATGGTTTTCTGAAGAATCATATCAGTTGCATTATCAATTGATGCAGTTGCTTCATCGAGCACCAATATCTTACATCTCTTCAAAAGTGCACGCCCTAAACAGAAAAGTTGACGCTGCCCCATGCTCCAATTTGATCCATATTCCACAACTGAGTAGCACGTTTATGTTTGATAAAGATCAAAATCTCAAAACACAGAACCTTCTGCATATTAAAAAATATTAATATGTTACCTAAGGAGTCTAGGCCATTTCCTTTCTCTTGAAGAGGCCCTTGTAGCTGGCACTTCCCAAGAACCTTCAAATGGAAAATTATCACTTTGGTCATATTTGCAATCCATGCAGATATATATAAATATATATATATATATATATATATATATCTGTATAAGCATTGTTCACCAAATGGGAGATTAATAAATACTTCTGATGTTAAAGCAACCATAAGTGGAAAAGGACCAATGTAATACCTCCCAAATTTCTTGGTCAGAATGTTGAGACAAGGGATCCAAATTGAATCTCACAGTCCCATTAAAAAGAGTAGGATCTTGAGGTATTATTCCAAAACGTGACCTCAGATCATGAAGTCCAATTGTAGAGATGTCAATGCCATCAACAATAATCTTCCCCCCTGCTGGCTCCACAAGACGGAAAAGAGAACTTATAAGGGTTGTCTTCCCACTCCCAGTTCGGCCAACAATACCAATCTTGTGCCCTCCTTCAAAAGTACAGCTTATACCACAAAGAACAAGTGGTGCATTGGGCCTATATCTAACCTGTTTTCAAACAAATTTTATCAGTATACACAGGAACCTTCCTTTGATTTAACATTAAAGTAATTAAACTTTACCTGCAAATCTTGTATCTCCACTTTACCCACAGCCGGCCAATTAGTTGTGGGCCTGTTTCCTTCTATTACTTCAGGGGCCTCACTGGGAATATGCATGTATTGGCTTAGCCTTTCTACACAAATGATGTTATTTTCTAAACTGCACTGCTTTTGAACTGTACGGACAAACATCATGTTTAAGGAAAGACCATAAGAAAGTGCCATCCCGATGAATCCTGTAATTGAAAATTCATATGGGAGATTCAGTAATTCAATATCATTCTATGATTAGCATTTCCCCAAAAAGGGGCATAAAGATTTTGTAAATAACCAAATGATTGCAATGGTCATAGTTCCAAGGATAATTAAGGTAGACTGACCAGAGCTAAAAGTCCGGGGAGGAAGCAAAACCATGCAAAGTGCAGCAGAGGCAAAAACCGTCGAACTGACCATTTCTATCCATTGAATCAACCACTCGTTTGCAGAAAAGCTGTGGAAAAAAGGACTAGCATTTGTGTCAATGAGGTCAAGATTCTTTGCAAAGAACTGGTCTTCCTTCTTAAAAGCCCTTATTGTGATGACTCCTGCTGCAGACTCTGCTAGATGATTTGCTACTAAGGACTTGGTTGTACCATTGATCCGCATCATCTCTTTTGCAGAGGCAAAGTAATATCTCTAGCAATGTAAAAGGCAATGCCATTTTCTGTCAAATATAGTCGCTAAAACAGAACAGAACACAATTACATTTCACTTGAATTGAAAGAAACCAGCACCCACCCAGCACCCACCCACACCTCCCCCCCTCCCAACAACAACCACCCCCCCCCCCCCCCCCCCCCCCCCCCGGGGGACCAAAAAAAGAGCCCCTTTGAAGAGTGCAAGATAGGACACTTGCTACTCAGCAAATTTGTTCCAATCAGATGAGCATTATCATCAAATTCTTTAACCTTTTCACAGCACACCTCAAAAAGTAATATGGTCCTAGAATGTAAGTTACAAGTTCTGTACTCTTATCTAAAATGCGTGAATCGTTTACTAACATAATAAATTTCATAATTTGGTGGCACATATTTCATCAATAGTTATTCATATTACTTTGCTGATATGATTTTAGACATTAAACTCCTATTGATGCAAAGCAATCCAACATCCAAAATTTGTTTATATGCATTGTAATAAAGTTCACTCCACTTCATGGACTTATCTATTATATTAGCATCATGAGCCAAGGATGTTGGTTCAAGATTTTCTATAGTATTATTGGTTCAAATGGCTTTGAAAGAAATTTTTTCCACAGAATATAATTGATGAAAGGACTGCGTCCATTATTTACCTGCAATCTAATTACAACATAAACAAATGGTATTGTGACAAACAAGACCTGCCAGGTGACAACAGCGAGTACTACAAGAATAGAATATGCATTAATGAAAGACAAAACAGAGAAGTTAAGGCTGAACGGGACATCAAGATCTATGATACTCAGGTCAGAAGACACCTGCACATAATACCAGGAAAAATGAAGAAAAATGAGTTGTAGAAATCAAACAACAGGTTCATTTACATTTTATGTTTGTCATGCTTACCCGACTAAGTATCCTTCCTAGAGGTGTGGAATCGTAAAATGAAATGGGTGCATGAAAAAGGGAGTCTAATAGCTGCGAAAACAAGGATTTTGAAGATTTAAGTCCCATAACAACTGTAGAAACAGATCTACAGGATAAAAACATTATTGAGGCTAATCCAATCAGCATATAAACCATGACCAATCTCAATGTGCTAACATGAGGATTATCAACATTAGCAGCCATCCATGAGTTCTGTGATATCTGTCCAACTACAAATATAAGGTGAGAGAGACTAGCCATGAAGAAGAACAAGAACCCTTTGTTTTGATTCAGATATTGCTTGTATGGTTTAAAGCCCGTGTCTCCTGTTTCTCTCTCTTCTTGCTTAATCAACTGGTCACCTTCACATGCTTTTAATTGCTTCTCTACGTAAGTATTCTTAATCTCCTGGGAAGATGTTCCACATCTATGAGCAGAACCAACAACGGCAACTCTTTCAGAACCCGCTGTCTCTTTGTGTGCATTAATAAGGTCCTGAAATACTTTGCTTGAGGCCAACAACTGATGATATGGAGCATGTTGTAAGATTTCCCCGTTTGACATGAACTGTGGAAAAAATCAATCTCACACCAAATCAGTATTGGAACTAACAGATTCTAACTGATGATAATCTCAATACTGAATTACAAAACAGGTAAAGATCAATATGTTCTGCAGGCTAAGTGGCTCTTGTAGTGCATGATTCATGACATAACTAAAGATGACTGGCATTCAACTAAATTAAGATGAGTGATGGGGAGATTGAGAAGAACAATGGTAACAGATAAACTACCACTGTTTAAAGACAAGGTTCAAAATCTAGCCCACCTACTCTGATGCCATCATAAACTACCATTTGTCCTAAAAATTAATGTTGTTAGGAATTGAGAAATTTAATCATTTGACCATTATTCTAACAGTAGCAAATTTAAATTCTTCTGCAGGTTTTGGAGATTTTTAATAATAGAAACAGACAAGGTGGCCATTAAATGCCTCAAACATAGTTGCTGTAGTTCTAATTGGGAAAAGAAATACCAGATTAATGAGATCTCTATGTATTTAAATAGGAAATTAGGTATACTAACCAAAACAGAATTGAGAGCAGGCAAGAAGTCTACTTGATGGGTCACAAGTAAGACTGTCTTCCTTGAAAGTGTGCCCATAACATATTCCTGTCACAATTGAAGTAATCTTACATTTAAGTTAGTAATTGGACACAAATAAATTGTAAAAAATATATATATATATATGGAGGTGTTTGGAAAATTAAATTACATTAAATATGCTTGTTGCAGTCTGTGCATCCAAAGCACTGAATGGATCATCTAAGAGAAATACATCAGCATCCTGATAGACAGCACGGGCAAGTTGAACGCGTTGCTTCTGACCACCACTCAAATTAACACCTCTCTCCCCTATTACAGTGAGATCACCAAAGGGAAGCAACTCAAGGTCCTTAACCAATGAACACCTCTCTAGTGCTTCTCTGTATCTGTCACTATCCATAGCAGATCCAAATAAAATATTCTCTTGTATTGTCCCGCTTTGTATCCATGCTGTTTGAGAAACATAAGAAATCTTCCCACTGACTGTTATCTGTAATTTCAATATATGAACCGGATTGCTTAGTCAGAATGCTTGAACTTTTCCCAATTTAAGATGAGCATTACATTTGCGTCATATGGACACATAACAATGCCTGAATATTGAAGTGTTGGAATACATATAATTAGAGACAACTCAGAGAGAAGTTGAATAATAACTTACGGTTCCCTGAATTTTTGGAACTTCTCCGAGAATTGCTGCTAGAAGCGTAGACTTGCCTGAGCCAACTTCTCCACATAGGGCCACCTTTTCACCAGGTCTAACCTCCAAATTTATGTTTCTCAATGTGGGCTTAAATGAAGTCTCTTCCCATGAAAATATGGCCGAATTGATGAAAATGGAGTAATTCACATTCTCCGTGTTGCAATTGTTCTTGACATGTGCATTCTGCAGCTCTGGTGCCTGAAGGAATTTTATAATACGTGCAAATGCAACCTTGGCTTGAATGACAACCCCTATAACATCAGGAACAGCTATAATTGGATCCTGAACAAGGCGAAAGGTTGCTACAAAGGTGAAAACGTTATTTGCATGCAGAGGAATTCCAAGAAAATAACATGCTCCAAATGTTGCAGAAGAGATCAAAACAGGAGTTGACCAAAAGAGAATGCTATGATTTGTTTTCTCTGACTGCACTTTAGATAGCCATTTGTACTCCATCTGCCTTAAATTTTCTATGACTTTCTTGAAATGGGTTTGCCAAGCATACAATTTCAAAACCTTCATGTTTACTAGAGCCTCAGAACTAGCCTTCAGTCTTTCATCTTGTGCCACTGTTAGCTTAGACTGAAACTTATGCTGTAACTTTGCAAGTGGAATATTGCAAAACACGGTGAGAATTATCACCACCAGTGCTGCAATTGTTGCTAGCCCCACTGCACGAAAAAGAATTAGTATTGCAATACATAGCTGGAGGCTTGTTGTCCATGTCTGATGGAACCAAAATGGGAATTCTCCAATTCTATAAGCATCTACTGTAACATAGTTCATTATCTCAGCACCAGAGTGCATTAACCTGGCAGAATTGGATAATCTCAGTTGTTTATTATAAATGACTGCTAAGAGCAATGACCTCACTTTCAGTCCAACAAGCCTGCTTCGGAAGAACCACTGCCTTTGTGACATGGATTGTATGCACTTTGAAAAGAAAAAGGCTATTGCCAATATGTGTCCTTCGTACTTGAATTTTCCTTTTCCCTCATAAGCCAATATGAAGGCATTTAGAAGTACTGGACCACTAGACAGTGTGAGAACATATAACAAAGCAAAGCACCCAGATAAGAACATTTCTTTCCAATGGATTAAAATTATTGCCTGTAGGATTGATGTTTGGGATGCTGATTCTGCTCTTTTCTTCTTATTCAACTGCTCCAAGAGCTGAAAATAACAATTTTCTGCTCGATCTGCTTTGCGCAACTTGGGTATATGCTCATCCTCAAGATTTTTCTGCCTGCCCATTTTCATCAACGGATTCAACCACCAAAACCACAGTCTACTAAAGAATCCGGCTTTGGCATATGGAGTAACAAGTCCTCCTGAATCACTTTCAAGCTTCATCTTTTTGTTTTCTCTTTGCTCTTGAATCGCTCTGTTTTCATACAAGAATAGAATTTTATGTTTATACAGAAAACTTGTCATCCTATTACCCATAGCACTCAATTAACTGAGAGAAAAAAATTGATATAAATTGTATAATTGATATTATTTTGAAGGAAAAAGAGGAGGAGAAGAAAAAAAAATCAATATGCACATGCCATGTAGCTATGGTAGTGCAGGTGAACCAAACAAAGGATATATAGCTGCACGTATAGGACGTATAACTATAAGAGATCTGATTATTTTATGAAAATTATTATTAATAGTGTTAATTTGGAAAGTTACAGGATACATTTAATGGGGCTAATCTCATATGAGTGAAACACTTTGCATGTTCTTGTTCTTAGATTAGCCTGGAATATGTAAGGATAGGAACATAGAGCTTATCATAATATCTTTAAAGAAAGAAAATAAGAAATATCTATAAAGATGTCTATAATTTTCTTTATAGTATTTACCAGGATGTCGAATTACACTGCCAGCTGCTAAACAAAAGACTCAAGCTAGAACTGGGTAGTTTCCAATAGTTGGGGTTTATCTCTCATTGTTTAGTATAGTAATCTGTCTGATGTTTGTTTTCTACTGATTGCTAGTGCATAATTTTTTTTCTTCTTGTTGTTTTGGCTAACCTTCTGTTTATCTCATCTACTGGTTTGCAGTTGTTACACTTTACTGTGGTTCGGAATAAATACTAACTTGTCCAAGACATGAAGGATAGCTCAAATTAATTATTTGCTTGTGAATGAGAATTTCAAAGTGCTTCTATGCAAAAATATTAATTTCATGAGTATGACATACCTTAACATGCGTAAAACAGGTTCTTTCTCCTTCACTTAGCTGGTAGTTTATACAAAATGCTTTGCTGCATGCTTGTATCCTATTAGGAGAAACCAATTCAGCATTTAGTTTATCCGCTTAGAAATATAAGTAATGCCATCTTTCATTAAGCATATTTTCTGTCAATGATGGGGGAGAGTTACTGAATGGTCTCACATTATAAAGAAAAATAAAGTCATAGCAATGAGTTTATTGACAAAGATGGTGATAACGAATCCTGTATGGAATGCATGTGGATGTAAAAGTTTTGATTTGTGTTAATCATGGACCACTAAATGAAAACAACGTTTAAAAGAGTGTAGGTGAATCATACAAGACAAAAGAAAAGAGGAAACATACCTCAAGGCTTAATTTAAAAAACTAACTGAATATAAATTATTAGAGAATCCCAATTCCCAGAAATAGTTTTGTATGGAAATTGATTATATATTTGTTTGGCTTCTCCATGTAATAACTTTTGTTTTTGGGTTGGATATTGCTCTAAGCCTGCAACTTAATATAGAGTCCTGGACTCTTGGAATCTCACGTAAATTGAATTTTTGTTGGATATCCACTAAAAAATGTTTTCCTTGAAAATGCTGGTTAGTGATCTGCTATTGGATTTTCCACTATGAGATATGCTATTCTTTAAAAGAAGTTTGAGTACCATTGACGACTGCAACCAAGTAAGAAATCACTGAACATTAAATATAGAGATATTATGGTTGGTTGTACTTTGTAGAGATAGATATTCATTGTACGAAACGTTCAGTGGGATGTTGTCATGGCTCACGTCTCTCCTTTTGAAGGATAATTGGGGTATTTTTGTTAAATAATTGGATCATTGTCACCTTTAGGTCAATTGATGTTCTGGAACCATTCCTAAAAATAAACACAGACTGAATTGAAATTTATAATGTTAGGTTTTAGATTGGTATATTCCATGTAACAAAATCAAGGGTTGCACTTATTTATTTATTAAATACATTTTAAGTGGGGGAGAGGGGATTTGGATCTTGAACATTTCTGTTAGAAACAATGTCATTGAGGTACAAGAATCTTGGCAAGTTGCTTTTATCTCAATTCTGATCAATGTTGAAGAAATTCAAAGTTCAAGGAATTTTGCTCAAGTGAAAATCAAACTTGCTTGAGTGAAACAATAATGCAGTTAGTGAATTCGTGAGTATTTCACTCGAACAAAATTGTGCTGAAATAGAATCCAAGTGCTACTAGGAGAAAGATTCTTGCCTTCTATTTACCCTTCTTTGTACACATGTATATATGAATCACATAATGCACAACTTTTTAAAGTATAAACTACATATCTTTTGTATGTTTTGGTTGATCATAACTATTTTGTTATAGTGGATTTTTTAATGAGATTGAATCTCTGAAATAGTTTTTCCATTAAAGAAACTCTTCATTGTTTTTTAGCTTAATTTGTTACAAAAAATTGTTGTGCTTGTTTATTGCTTTTATTAAGTTGTAATAATAAAATAATTGTTAGAATCAATTTGGGTAATAGTTAGTGTGGTTACACTACTAAATTTATAACTCTAAACTTAGTCTAAATGGTTGAATCTTTCAGCAAATCCAGTACATAAGCTTTTATGGTCATAGCGTGGTTGTCAGCAACGCTTAGATGTGATATGGTCATAGAGTGGGTAAAAGTTAATGGCTTCGCATACTAATTCTTGTTGATATATTATTGTCTGGTTAGAGGACCTACTATCTTGTTTTGGTGCTGTTTTTACAATCTCTTTAAATTCATGAATAATTTTTTTTTTTTTTTATACAAGATAGAATTTCTACTTTAGCCTAATTTAAATGTATGTGTATATGAAACTCTCTCCTAAAGACTTGAATATTGACCTTTGCTCTCCACACTCCACAGGCATGAATAAAACACTAATAATATGAAACTATGTTTTTATTACAGGCAAAAAAATGGAATTTCCATATAAAACTATGTTTTTAACCAGTTGCATGTACTTGAATGGAATACACAATCTGGAGAAATAAATCCATGACAACAGTCTTTATTCTTTACTTGGAAAATCTTTTCTTAGAAAAAGTAAATTACCGAATTTTATTAACAAGACGTGTTAATGTTATAAACTATCTAATCTTACCACTAATCTATTAATTTGGCTTGGATTGGAGCACGTTGCCTCATCAAGATTTTTTTTCATTTAATTCGTTGAATATTCATGTTCATTTATCTTTTTTTTTTTCTCTCTCCCTCCGCAAAGATTGGTCCAAGTTTCTGATTTTTTTTTTTTCAATTAATTCGTTGAATATTCATGCTTATTGTGGTTCCAAAGCCAGTTTTTCCTTGGACTTGGAGTCCCACAAAATTAGTGTAATTGGGAATCTAATTCGAATTTATATTAATCTTTCTCCCTTCCTCCATAAGAGTGGTCCAAGTTTCTATTTTTTTTTCAATTAATTCATTGAATGTTCATGTTCATTTATCTTTTTTTTCTCTCTCCCTCTTTAAGAGTGGTCCAAGTTTCTGTTTTTTTTTTTTTCAATTAATTCGTTGAAGGGTCACGTTAAAAGGTGTATTTAGGATTATAGTTAATAAACCATATTAGAAAAGATTTTAACACTACTTTAATGGAAAATATAAAAAAGTTGTCAGAAAAAATTAATTATTTTATCATTTTTTCATAAAATGTTTTTAAAAATAGCTTCTAAACCAATGCTCGTAAGACATTCGTTAACTTTCCATTCATTGAATATTCATGTTCATTTATCTTTCTTTTTTTTTTTTCCTCCCTCTTTAATAAGAGTGGTCAAAGTTTCTAATGCCTTAAATCAACTGACATTGATATCAAAACTTTGAACCCCCACCTATCACCAAAGCATGATTTTTACTATAGTAAGAATAACTTTCTTTTGTCAAGAGTATTTTACGTGATATTATTTAGTCTCCTTTATTAGAAGAATTGAAATAGCTATTAGATTATTAAAATATCGAAGAAAAATTTTCATTTTTCCATGGTGTGCATAGCCAGTGTGGGGACTGGGGGATCTATCATCTTTTTCATCCTTACGATCATAGCAAATCATGTCTTCAAAAAAAAAAAAAAAAAACAAAAAAAAGCTGGTCAAGATCCACTTAACTCTACTTTATTGGCTTATTTAAAATAACATGGTTAGAAAAGAGGATCCACTATGCATGGCTTTGCACAGCCCCATACCAATAAAGTTTACAAAAAGCTATCATTATGAACAAAATTCTTCAGTCCTGTAAAGAGCGGTTCCTTTCATGTTCCATCACTTGTGTCAAAATTTTCTTATTATCAAAATTAAAGTTCTTTAGAACGAAGAAAATAAAGAGAGAGAGAGAGAGAGAGAGGTGACTTGTGGTAGGCCAGGCCAATACGTGATTTGGAGTATCAATTACACAATGGAGCACACAATTCACAAATGGCAAAAAGTTTTCCAAACTCAAATTTGTAATCTAAATCCGAATCGGATCTTTCCTTTTCCAACAAAATATATTTGTATATATAGCATCTCATCATGTCAAGAATATGAGTGGTGCATAATTGAATTCACATACTTGAGAATTAATTGTCTAATATACTCAATGGCATGGGTGAAGGATGGATAATAGAAAGTAAAAAAAAAAGGATAATTTCACTTTGCCCACCTATGGTTTGCCTTTAATTTGATGTGCCTACTCGTGGTTTAAATTTGACACTTTACCCACCTGTGATTCCCATCGTTACTCTATTGTAACCCACTTCTCCCTCAGCTGTTACTCTAACATAGATTATGTAAAAAAAAAAAAAGCCCAAACAGATCAAAACACACTCAATCCCAAAATTCACTCACTCGCATCCAACCCAACTTGCTCACCAAATGAATATCCTACACAATGCAACACACTTCGCTTGAGACTCTAGACTGAGAACCATCTGGGCATTGATCTTGCAAGTAACCCGAGGAAGAAGGAGCTTTGATTCTGGGTTCTTCTATTGCTTGGGTGAGTTCGGGTGAGTTCATTGTGCAATAATTATATTTTTGATTTTTTGTATTTGATCCGTTTGTTTTCCCTTGATTCTGGGTTCATCTGTTGTTTGGGTGAGCTTCAAGTTTTGGTTTTTTACTTTCATATGCTCTGTCCATATGCTTTGTTCATCTGATTTTTTGAAACCTAGGGTTTTGAATTTTTTTTTCCCCGAAATTGGGTTGTTGCAAGGACGATTTAAATGCAAATCTATGTTTTGTTTTGTTTTTTTTTTTTTTTTTCATCAATGTGGGGCTGCTGGACCCTTCCTTCATCAATGTGGAGCTGCATGAACCTAGGTCTCTCTATCTTGTACTTGTACTTGAACTTTAACTTGTTTTAGTTAAAGTTAATACCTTTGCTATTTTAGTTAGGATTATCCTTCCTTCTAAGAGGTAATGATGCAAGTTACATACCAATTTCATAAATAGTGACTGGAAGATCCTTTTGAGCATGATTAATTGAGGAATTGAGAAGAACATAAACAGGACTTTCATTGATATCCATCAATTGTTACAAAAGAAAGTTTGTCACAATTAACTAACATTTGAAACAACTTCTTAACTAGTTAACAGTAGTCTATAATAGTATTTTATTAAAAACAAAAATTATGTATCCTACAAGTTTGACTTCAAGTAGTTTTGCTTTGATGTACTATCATAAATTGATATCAGGGGTTACCAGAGATGGTGATTTGGTATTCTTGCAGACTAGCTATCACACTCTTTTGGTTGAGATTTAATTGTACTAATGGTACTTAAAAAGTCTCTGTTTTATTTGGCTAATCATGGTACTTGGGTTTTTATCCATTTAGCTTTCCCTGTCATATACAACTATGTTCTTATGTTACCAGTAAGATTCCAACCATCAATACTATGAACACAACCATTTTCATGCTCAATTTCACAATTATGAGAGATTGACAAAAAGTAGTGGGTCAAGTTAATAGGTGGGCAAAAAGTGTCCACTAGCACAAGTTAACAAATTGCGAAATTTGACATAGATTCAATCACTTTGTGCTAAAATGATGATGGAGCCAATAACTTTTAGGTCAACTAACACTTTTTGGTATTTTTAACATAGATATCTAGAACTCAAATTATGTTTATAGTTGATTTATATAAAAATCAATAATAACTAGTCACTTTAGCAAATTGGGAAAAAAATTGTGTTTATAATATTATCATTAAAACATAGGCAAAGATCTAAATGAATAGTATAGTTTTATAAGACACTTTACATTGGTAGGAATGCTTTTGTCCACACGAGATTTCTTCAAGCCAATGCACTTGGAACCTTCAGAGGAGTAAATAGGCCTGTTAGTTCCTGTGGCTTTCCAGAACCCAGCTCTAGTTACCCGATTAGGCCTTGCACTGTTTCTGTATTTCCTATCCCTAGGGCAGTAGAAATACCACTCTTTTGCTATGTCTTCATCAACTGGCAATGGCTCTACAACTAGTGGTTTCTACCATGTTGAAGATGGTCTTTTATGTATCCTTGAGAATTGTGCCCTACGAACAAGTCTCAAAGCTGGTAACTATGGAAGAAGATTCCTTGGGTGTAGTCAATTTAATATAAGAAACAATTACATTGATGAATTTGAATTGAATTGAATTATTAGTTGTGATTAATTGTGAACTATGAAATTAATTGTTATAAATGTAATGATCAGGTTGGTCCCAAATGTGGCTTCTTTCAGTGGGTGGATAACGAAACTTGTAAGAGTGACCGTGAAAGGATAAGTATGCTTGAGAATGAGCTACACCTTGCAAATCAAAGAGAAATGACAACTAGGGAAATGGAAGAAAGATCTAACCAGAGGGAAAGAGAAACTCATGAACTTTATGTAGAAGCTAGGGAGAAACTTAAGAGCGTTAGAGAGAGTGAGAGATTGTACAAGGTGGCACTACTTTTGTCATGATTATTTTTCATTTTTGTAATGTTGTTGTTGTGTTTTGCTTCAGTGAACGACAATGTAAGGGCGAAGAACCTTAATCTACCATGATGCTTGGAGGGGGGGGGGGTGTTGAAATGTTATTGGGTAATTGAAATACGAAGTCCTTGAATGGAACAAAGTGTTATGTGGAAATGTTATTGGCACAAAGTGTTATGTGGAAATGTTAATGGCACAAAGTGTTATGTGGAAATGTTAATAACATGAATGGAACATGTTGGTTCAATACATACACCTGTGTCAATGCAAAATTGATATATAGAACAGGGAACATGTTTGCTGTGTTAATGCACGCCTGCCCTGCCCATAAATGGAATATATATGAAACATGGAACAAGATTTGCTGTGTCAATACACACCTACCCATAAATGGAACATGTTTTACACATACACCTGTGTAAATCCACCAAAAGCACAAGACAAGCAAAACACATAATCCTGTGTAAATCTACCAAAAGCAAAGACAAGCACAACACAAAAAAATACTTTATCCTGTGTCAATGCACATTAACATTAATAAAAGAGAAGACAGTCATTGTGACTTTATGTCACATGCATACAAAATTGCCAATATTGTTTTTGACACATCTTGTGACTTTACACATCTTCCAACCAAAACCCAACTACTAGTCCATCACACATAAGAGATACACATCTTCCAACCAAAATTGCCAATATTTTTTTTTGACACTTGACCATTCTTAAGCAAATACATTAAGCGTGGGAACTATAACAAAAAAAAGTGGTTGAAACTTTAACATCTTCCATTTTCATTTACTGCTTTTGCTAGCTGCCTTCTTTCCCTTTCCACCAACTAGTTGAAACTTTGTTGGCCTTGATACACCAAATTTTCTGCCTTTAAACCCCCTAGTAGCACCACCACCACTTCCTTGACTTGGTACACCACTAGTGCTCACAGATGCACTTGGCTACATAACCAAAATCCAACAGTTAGCAAGATGGTCCAATAATAGCAAGTAGAAGGAAAAAAATAAACAAAATAGAAGAAAGCAGAGGTGCCTAAGATGGTAAAGAATCCCATGTCTCTCTAGGGGTATGGAAGCTCGATTGTGATGATGAAGAGAACTAGTTGGCCCTAGATCTAGTTGGAGGTTGAGTTGCTACCTAAGATTTATTGTTTGGTGCAAGTTGAGATGCAGTTTGACCAAAAGCTCTGTATGTAGACTGAGATGCAGTACTTGGTGGCTGAGATGCAGTTTGAGGTGTTCTAATCTACTTTGTTTTTGTAGATTTACTGCCTTGTGCCTACAAAGAGGGTTGTACAAGTTACATACACATGAAATACTTGAGGAAATGAATATAGTTCAAAGAATGGAAATACTTATAGCTTTTGATTTAGCAAGTCTATCTCTTCTTTGCCATGGAGTTTCACCAGTGATGCCTACCTTGCACCTTTTTGCATTATGTCCTTCTTTTTGGCACTTCCCACGCTTGATTGTCTTGTTCATCCTAGAAACTCTATAAGGGTTCCTTGGCTCTTCAGGATCTCCTTTTCTTTGCTTTGGTGGTCTGCTAGGTGGTTTATACGCATGAGGAGCAATAGGAACAGGTTGGTTAGTCTCAACCCACTCAGACTGACTAGACATTGGGCTGTATTATCTCTTTGTATGTCTCTTTCAAGTAACAAGGATGCACACAGTCCTCCATTTTCTCCAAGTTCTTAACAATAGCAGAGATCCCATGTTTGCAAGGAAGTCCTGTCAAATCCCAAATCCTACAGCTATATGCTTTCCTAACCAAGTCAACCACATGTCTCTCACGACCATTATCAATCTCATACATGAGGTTGCCTACTAGAGTAGCACTGAAAGGTATAGATTCATGTTTTAACTTCTCTAATTTGTCTTGAATATTAGGACACACATTTCCAGTGTATTTTGCTATACCTTTCATCTTTTTGTATTGGTTGTTCATGAGCCTAACTCTGATCCACTCCAACATTGCTAAAACTGGCTTATCCTTAGCTTCTAAGATCATGGCATTCAAAGACTCACTCAAGTTATTAGCTAAACGGTCACATAAAGTTCTACTACTAAAGTGAGACTTATACCATTGTGCAGGGTTGATGTCAGCAAGATACTCCCATGCCTTGACATCCAAATCCTTTAGTTCTACATTCTTCTCTCAAACTCCCTGATTGTTGTGGCTCCAACACATTTCCACAGTGCATCCTTCAACTCCAAGCCCTTATCTTCCACTTTAAAATTATTATAGATATTCTTCACACAATACCTATGCTCACAAGTTGGGAACAGCATCTTAATTGCAGGTATGGAGCCCTAATTCATATACAAAATAGATCAAGTAAATATGCTAGTTAAACATGTTGAAATGAACTGAGGTATGTATTATTGAACACTAAATATGTGGGTTAAATATGTTAGTACAATTGTAGGTCATATCTTTTGTCTATCAGTGATGAAGACCAGATTAAGTTGCTCTGGATTCCCAATGTCATCTGAAAATTGCTGCAGAAACCATACCCATGAATCTTTATTCTCTTGCTCAACAACAGCAAATGCAACTGGGAAAATGATATCATTTGCATCTCTTAGATCTCTAGTTATGACAGAAAGTATTTGCCTCCAAAATCTCCCTTTCAGGTTGCACCCATCTAAACCAATGATTGGTCTACAACCTCCCAAAAAACCAACTTTTTGTGCATTATACTTGATATGCATTCTCTTAAATTTGGACTGTGCATTTTCATCTTCCATTTCAATTTGCAAAATAACCCTACTTCCTTTATCATTCAATCTTATCATCTCTACATAATCCCTAAGCTTCTCATATTGTAGTTGTTCATCCCCAATAATCAAGTCAGTAGCTTTCCTTTTTGCCCTATACACTTGACTGTAAATTATGTCAATTTCAAGTGCTTGCTTCACATGATGTTGAACACTAGCCACTTTCCAATTGGGATTTTTGTCAAACTCCTACATAAACTTCTTTGCAACATAACTTGAAGTCACTTGGCTGTGTTTGAAGAATCTAGGGCAGGTGCACTCTGGATTGAATGTTTTTATTTGGAATGTCAACTCCCCAGATAGTTGAGATGCATAACCTCCATCCACATTCATTTATGCAATAAACTTATATCTTCTTCTTCTCATTCAACTTGAACTTGATATCTACTGGCTTCTTTATAGCATATTCCCTCAATGCCTTCATAAATACCTTAGAGTTGGAAACTTCATTCCTTTCTTTAACTTTGGTTTTTTCATGTCAGTTTGGACATTAAACTCAAGTTCTTTTGCAGCAGTTGGTGCTGGCTGATCATCATCAGACTCTACTAGACTTTCCATGTCATCTTCAAGAAGTGGGTCAATCCATTCACCCTCTTCAAGAGGTGGGTCATTGTTAGCTGCAGTAGTCCTATGTGGGGCTACATACATAGGTAGATCCTCATGTGTAGTGACAGGCCACAAATGCGTTGACCCCTTGTGATAACTTAGATTAATTAATTAGCCCAGTTCTTAATTAATCAAATTAACATGCAATATCACGTGGTAGCACAAACAAATCACCAAAACTAAGTAATGCAGCGGAAAATAAATGACACGGTGATTTGTTCACGAATGGGGAAAACCCTTACGGCAAAAACCCCACCGGGTGATTTAAGGTCACCACTCCTGAAACTCCACTATTATCACAACAAGCAGTTACAAGTAAGGAATCCCAAGTACCTCACCAACCTACAGTTGAACTCTTACCCCAATACCCAATTGGACTTGTTCTGTAGTGACAGTTTCTCCTTTCAATGCACGGCTCCCAAGTACGTGACTAACCAATTTGATGCGCGGATCCCAGTACACTACTTACTCCTTTGCACGAATCCCAATACGTGACTAACTCCACAGCAACCCTTTGATTGTTGTAGTTGATTTGCAGCAGCTTCACATAGAAACACCAATAAGATCTTCAATGTTGGTGCAAGAGACTTTGCTTGGTTACAAAACCCTAAGGCGTACAAGAAACGCAGCAAGAACTCTTTCTTCTGTAGAAGGAGGCTAGGATTTCAAAAAGAAAACCTTATGAAGCTTTCTAGGGTTAGGTTTTTCTTTTTCCACCTCCTTTAAATAGGAGCTTAATGGGCTCTCCTATTCCAAATAGGTTTACACAAACCTTGGGTTTTCCTAGTCCAATAAGAATTATACAAACCCATAAACAATTAGCCTTTTAGAATAAAAACATTGCTGGCTATAATCTGAAACCCGTAAGCTCGATCGATCGGGATATCTGTCGAACTTTAATGAATCTCGACAGATCGAGCTTCTGTCGAGGAGGTATCGAGACTTGCAGTTTGCACTTTTCTTGAGCAGTTCTTGAGTAATCTTCATGTCTTCAATTTAACCACTTGTAATGATCATCTTGAACCTACTTAGATTTACCCAAATACAAGTAAAGTGCGTTTTGTCAAAGGATATGCCAATTACAAAATATGTCCCCAACATGTAGATGGCCCATCATCTCCCTTAGAGGGCTTATGTGGGGCTGCTACATTGACACTAACTTCATCATGGGTAGATGGCCCATCATCTATATTTCCAAATACATCATCATCAAAATCTAGCCCCTCAAACCCTTCCTCCAACCAATCAAAATCTTGTCCACCACCTCCTTTAGCATCCACATTACCTCCCTTATGCACATTATCATCATTCTAACCCACCTCATGCACATCATCACCATTCTGAGGTGCCTCATGCACACCATCATCATTTGCTACTTCCTCATTACCAAATGGTTGTTCAACTGCAAGTGGCTCCTCACCACCCTTAACATATAGTGTTATCTTATTTGTAAGCTATGCAGCATGAATCTCACATATATAAACTACATCATCATCTCCATTTATAAGCCTTAACCCTTGCTCCAAATTACCTCCAAGAATAAAATAATGAAATCTACTTGTACTAACTACCGCCACATCAGAACAAATATATTGTATTTCAAAATAACTAAGTTTATCTAGGTCAACATTATCAATAAAAGAAGTACTACCTCCTAAATATACCAAATCTGGGTTCCACACAAACTGGTCACTATGAAGAATCTCAAAATTGAATGTCAAGTTAGCCATTTACATATAAAATACAGCAGAATAAAGTATGAGATGGGCTTACATGTGAAAAAGTATCATGTGGTCCACACAAAGCACAATACAGAAACAAACAATATTATTAAAAGCAATAAACAGACAATTTTTGTTCTGTTTTTGGGAGACAAACCCATGGAAAGAGAAAGCAGAAAAGCAATAATCAATACTATGGTTTAGCAGCTCCACATTGAAGAATAGAAGCAAAAACTCAATTTCATGAGAAAGCATAGCTTAGAATTGAACCTATCTGCATTGCCCTTTTTTTTATTTATTTTTTTTTTTATGATAAGCATATTCCTTTGCTGGTGAAATTGGCACATAACATATTTTTATGACAAGCATATTCCTTTTTTTCACATTTGGTTTGAAAATCAAGGTATATATGTTGGCACAAAACATATTCACAGTATGTAAAACATAGTAATCCTCAGGTTTAACAGAACAAAAAACTTGTACTTTAGGAAGAAAAAACCAGTTGATTAACAAGTTCCATGGTAGATCACAGCTTGTACTTTAGGAAACAAAAACCCAGTTTGATAAAATTGAAACATAGTTGTTTAACAAGCACTACCAATTCGATCATAGCACTACCAGTTAGATCACAAGCACTACAAGTTCAATGGTTAAGCAAAAACCCAATTTGGAAGAAAGAATTTTAAAACCCAATTTCAAACCCTAGGTTTCAAAAATTAAAAAGTAATAATCCTGATCTACCTGCAACAGCTGAACAGAGGAGCAACTGTGTCTCCTTCTTCCTTAGCTCGGTTTGCATGCACGATCAAAACCTAGTTATCTCAAGCGAAGCGCATTGCATTTTCTTAGGTGATTCTGATCTACTTGCCATAGCTGAACAGAGGAGCAACTGTATCTCCTTTTTCCTCGGCTCGGTTTGCATGCATGATCAAAACCCACTTATCTCAAGCAAAGCCCATTGTAGGATCTTAGTTTGGTGAGCAAGCTGGATGGGAGTGAGTGAGTTTTGGGAGTGAGTGTGTTTTGATCTGTTTGGGCCTTTTATTTTTTACAAATTCTATGTTAAAGTAACAGCTGAGGGAGAGGTGGGTAGAGTAATGGAGGCAAACCACAGGTGGACAAAGTTATGTAATGTTAGTAGTGCTAGGCTAAAATTTTCGAAGTATAATTGAGTTAAGTCCATAGTGATAGAGCATATGTAACCACCCTCTTATAGGGGTGGACCCTGCTAGTATGAGATCCATCCTATGTAAGAAGTTGGTTACATATGTTCAATACACCAAATACCTTCTCATATATTTGAAAAATGAAACTGTAGGGTCACAGTTAATATGTACTCCACCTCAAAAAAAAAAAAAAAAAAATTAATATGTACTCAATATTTAACTGAAATACATGTATAACAAAGAATGATTGGCACAAAATTCCTATGACCAAGAAATTAAAAAAAAAAAAAGTTCTTGTTTTGAATTTTCTTTTTCTCCCACTGGTGGGGTGACTAAAATATTGAATTAAAGAGAATGTGGCCTGTTTTCTAGTAGATATATGGAAGAGTTTTAGTTTTGAAATTCTATGAACTAAAGACTATTTCATGAGTTGCACTAGAAGGTATAATCAACTTCATATAATTTATTTAAAAGTAATAATGTTAAAGCAAATGAATAACTATTCTAAAGATTATATTTGTATATTTATAGCTTTTATGTTTAGAAAGACTTCCACTTATTAGTCGAACTAAAGTGGACCAAAATGTTAGGTTAATGTGGCTCAATAGTAGCGTAACAATAATAAATGCTATACTTAAGATTTTAGATATTACCTGTGGGGTGTCCGAGGACTGAGAAGAATAAGAGGCTGGGCATCATGCACCAAACCATCCGTAAAAGCGCATCCGACCTAAGGAGTTGGTCTACCCGAGAAAAGAATAGAGATGTGATATAGCTTCTTATGAGAGCCTAACTAGGAGGAATGGAGCCTGAGGAAAGGATCAGCACAGTGTGAGGAAGCTTCTTGAAAGGGTATACCTTCCACCCTCGCATTGAATGCTCTGTAAGAACCTTATTAGTTGTATTAATGAGGAAGTGACTCTTGAACAATATTTTCACAGCTAGCAACCCCTTTTACCACCTTCAGCAGAGCCTTGATAGGACAAGTATCCTAGGAAGAGCCTTGGGGCATACAAGTGGAGGGCTAGGATGCAGAGAAGGGGGATATATAAGAGGGAAGGAGCTCCACAGTAGAGGGACCTGATATTTTTGAAAACAGAAAATAAGAAGTAAGAAAGTGAACAATGTATTGCTCGATAAAAATCAGAGTCAATCATATATAAGAACTCTTCCTTAAAAGTGACCAAGGAGAACTTTATTCTCAATAACTACTTGATTCATTCTTCCTTGTTTGGGCACCACATCCTTAGCCCTAGGCTTAACCTGTAAATATATCATAATTGTCTTCCCACCCTCTACACATAAAAATTCCATTGTTTGAGCTTGGGTTGAAGTACCAGGTACTACTATTCTAAGTGAGTTTGGGCAGCCAAATCCCGAGTTCTTACATTACCAGTTTGAGATTATATATATATATATATATATATATATATATATATATTAATAAATTTGGATTTAGGTAGGTGCTCTCAACCCAAACTTGTATTTTCCCTTTATGTAAGTGTACAAGAATGAACTGAATGCACCAAGTGGACCAAAATAGACTAAATTGAACCAAATTAATCAAAGAAGACTAAATAAAACTGAAGTAGACTAAATATGACCTAATAGGACCAAAGTGGACTGAATAAGACCGAATGGACTAAATAAGACCAAGGTGGACCCAATACGACAGAATGAACCAAAAGGGATTGAAGTAGACTGACTAGGACCAAATTGGACGAAAGTGGATTGAATTGACTGAATAGCACCAAATAGGACCAAAGTGGATTGAATAAGACCGAATAAGATCAAAGTGGACATAATGGATTGAATAAGACGGAAGCAGACATAATGGACCAAATAAGACCGAAGTGCATTGAATAGAACCGAATAAGACCAAAGTGGATAGAATGGTCCGAATGATACTGAATAAGAACAAAGTAGACATAATGGACCGAATAAGACCAAATTGGACCGAATAGGACGGAAGTGGATTGAATATGACTAAGGTGGATAGATAAGTCCAAATGGATCGAATAGAACCAAATTGAACCGAATATGACCAAAGTGGACAGAATAGGGCTGAAGTGAAATGAATGGGACTGAGTGGACTAACTATGACCAAAGTGAACCGAATAGGACCAGAGTGGACCAAATAATACTGAAGTGGACTGAAAATATGTTTTTAAAAATTTTAAATATTAATCTTTAGACACCTAAAGTATTTTTTTTTATAGGTATTTCCTAAGAAATATAAAAATATTTATCAAAGGGTTTGAATTTTATTGCAATTTGTTTACCTATGCTACTCCTTTTTTTTATTTTTTATTTTTATTTTTTACATATATGTTCTGTGCATGACTCTAGTGCAATATGTGAGATTTTTATTAATAAGAAAATTAGACTATATAATAAAATGTAAAAAGTTAATCTATAGTCTACTGATTCAATATTTTGAAACCAAATAGGTTGGAAAGAACCACTTAATTTTATCAATAGTCTTCTATATTAAATTTTAGTTTTATAATAAATTTTTAGAAAAAAAAAAAAAAAGATTTCTAACACAATTTTGTGAATTTCACGACTTTCATATGAAAAAATATTTTTCAAAACTTTTAAAATATTAGAGTAGAAAATAAGAGCTAGTAATAATCAATAATCGCACCAACCAATAAACAAGTTTAGTAAATTTTATTAGCAATGTTCACCAATAAATCGGAAAGAAAAACCATTATCAGATTCTGGGCAATATTCATCACAACTGGAAAAAATTATATATATTTTTATCAATTTTTTTTTAACAATTCTACGTCATACATTAAAAAACTATTGTTAGTTTGTTTGTATCCATGGTTTTCAGACACAGACCATTCATTGAACCGTAAAGGGGAGACGTTCAAGATTTTTTAAGTCGAATTGAGGTTGAGCCGGGGTCGAACCGTGATAACTTCATAATTAATTTAATAATTATTTTAAATATAAATAAATATATTAATTTGGTACAAATAAAAAAATAAATTAAATAGTCCAATTAAAACTATAAATCTATATTTTAGTTAATATCTAATAATTTATCAATGTCAAGCCCATTTACATAATATTAATAACCAGACTTAATTATGACGTTATTAAGCCCAAAACCTTGAACCTTAATGTCAAGCCCATTTACATAAGTCTTAAGCCTTGAGCCCCACCTTCTAGTCAAGCCCATTTACATAATATTAATGTCAAGCCCAACTCTTCCCCATTCCCATGGTCCAAAGAGCTAAAAACTCATTTCAGAAACTTAAAATTGATAGTTGAACACCCCCCAAAAATATTAAAGGTAAGGGACTTAGTTATGATCCCAAGACACACGTGCCTAGCTGTCCATCACAAACCTAAAAGCTAAAAAGAAACCTAAAGAAAGGAAGCAAATGAAACTAAAGGGGATAGAGAGAGAAGAAGTCAGAAACGTAAAAGCAATCCAGAGAAAGAAAAGCAGGCCAAAATGGCCAAATACCATGAATTCGCGAAATTATTGGCAAGTTAGCATTGTTTTAGAATTAAATGACAATCTACCACTTTTCTAGTACTCAAGTTTCTCAAACTCGAGTACTAAATGGTACTTAAGTTTCGTGAACTCGAGAACTAGCAGTTCTGCCACCTTGTCCCAAGCTGAATTGGCATTTGGCATTAAAAAATACCACAATACTCGAGTTTAAGAAGCTCGAGTATTGCGTTAGTGTAGTACCCGAGTTCCCTAAACTCCAGTATCTCGAGTATGATGGCAAAATCTTACATATTAATTTTTGAGTGTGGTGGACTTGAGTACTGTCTTAGTCGTACCTTAGTCCCTTAAACTCGAGTATCACTTGGGTTGTACACCACTAAAAACACAAAAGATTCAAATTTTATTTGTCACTCTCATTTCTCACTCACTTACCTGAACACACTCTCACTCTCTTTCACACCCAAATGTACAAACCCCAAACCTTCACTCCATCGAAGACAAGCCCATCTCATCGGTGGCAGAAATCAAGAACTCTCCTCTCATCGGCGACCTCGCAATCACTCCACCGGAGACAAGCGCATCTCATCGGTGGCAGAAAACAAGAACTCTCCTCTTGTCGGCGACCTCGCACTCAAAGATTAACTTTTTGGTAATTTTTTTTTCTTTCTGGTTTACACTTCCATGAGTTTTTAAATTGAGGGGTGCTACGTCCACAACAATTTTACACTTTTTACAACTGTTTAGTTGTTAGATAACACTAAGACAAAATTTTAAAATGTTGTAGCAGACATATCATTTCTTTTTATGTTCTGTTTAAGGACAAAATTTAAAAATTTATGTGGGGTTTAAAAATTACGTTTTTATTAGGTGGGTTTTTGAGTATAGTCTTAGATTTTTTCGTTTTCTTAAGTTTGACCATGAAAGATGTGGCTGGATTACTTGATAGGTCATAGGTGATTATTGTGTGGTTGAAGAAAAATTGTAAGAGGTTGCTCTAATGCATCTCAGATTCTCTACTAGTTTTTCCTATTATGGTTTTGTAATGTTTTTGGCTTTGTAATGCTAGTTTGGCTTTGTAATGCTTTGTTTGGTTTGGTTGTGTAAGATTGACATTATTCAATCATTTTGTTGGCTTTATTCTGTGCCAATTTGCTTGTAATTCAACATTTAGAAACCCTTGCATTAGGTAGGAATCATGTAAGGGTAGTGTGTAAAAGAGTGTGAAGAAAAGCTTAAGAGTGTGCACTCATGCAGAAACTCGCGATTGGACCTCGCGACTGGTGAGTCGCCAAAAAGGCACATGTGTAAAGCATGCAGGGGGAGCTGAGAGTCATGCCAGCTGTCACACTACAGGACAAAACCTTCAGCTGGCCAAGCAGTTAGCTCATGACTCAAACTCGCGACTCGTTCCAGTCGCGAGCTCGAGTCGCCAGAATGCCCTGTTTGGCTAAAATTGACATTTTGCATTCCAAACACACACTAGTATAAATACCCCTTATACCCATATATTGTAGAGAGCTTCAAGAGAGAATTTTAAGAGAGAAACCCTAGAGAAAAACAAGATTGACTCATCCACAATCTTCATCCTTTGATTCTCCAAATTCCTCTACTCTCACCCTCTCCATTGTTAAATCCTTGAGAGGTACATTAGCCAAATCCTTTTCTCACCATACTTATATCTGTGAGAATGTTATTTGGTACTTGGGAAGTAGTTAGGAATGGACCAATTGATATTGGTTAATGCTATGAGCTATAGCGGAATCTGGTAAGCTAGAGAAGACAAAGGTTCGGCATAACCTCGTTGGAGTAGAAGCTTGGAAGGCTTAGGTACACTGGGTAGACTAGGCTTGGAGGGTCTTTTGCTGTTCATATATTCGAACTTCATTATTTAGTGGATTATTGACCGCTTGGAGGGCGGCAGAGAGGTTTTACGCCGAGGACTTCAATTTCCTCTTTGATAACACATCGCAGTGTTGTCTTTGTGTTTGCATCTCTCTTCCCTTAATCTTTACCTTCTAATTGCTGCTGTGGTTGTGATTAATTTCGGTTGAGATTGTTTTACCAATTCTGATTTAGCTTATTTTCATATTCCGCACATACATTGTTTGATAATAAGCTTGTGTTGGTAATATGTAATTTGGGGGTCTAAACTTTCTAAGGTGGTTTACACACTTTTTAAACATTCAATTGGTATCAGAGCGGGTGCACTTGCTATGGTTTAATTACCTAAGTGCGATCCTTGATCCTGTTTGAGATGGATCGATCTCAATCTCTCAATGCTCCACCATATTTTGATGGAAGCAATTATGCTTTTTGGAAAGTTTGCATGAGGGCATTCTTATGTTCAATTGATGAACCTGTTTGGGATGCTGTAGATGTTAGATGGACTAGGCCGAAAGCCGCTAAATCCACATGGGATAAGGCGGCACTTGCACCAGCCAATGCAAATAGCAAGACACTGAATGCTATTTTTTGTGGTGTTTCTCCAGATGAGTTTAACAGGATATCTCACGTAACAATTGCCAAGGAGGCATGGCAAATATTGGAGACCATCTATAAAGGAACAAAGAAAGTCAAGGACACTAAATTGCAGATGCTAACCACTCGATTTGAAGAGCTGAAAATGAGTGACTACAAGTCATTTGACTCATTCTATGGCAAGTTGAATGAGGTAATTATCGGCAAGTTCAACTTGGGTGAAAAGACGGAGGACTCAAAAATAGTGAGGAAAATTCTTCGATCATTGCCGGGGAGCTTTCGTGCGAAGGTTATAGCTATTGAAGAGAGTAAGGACCTTGATGATATCAAAGTTCAAGAATTAGTTGGCTCACTTTAAACTTATGAGCTGTCATTGCCATCACAAAAGAAGAGCAAATCACTTGCTCTAAAGACAATCAATGAGAGGGTGGAAACTCACACTCATCGGATGAGGATTAGGTCGAGAAAGATGTAGCATATCTTGTAAAGAATTTTTGAAAGTTCTTGAAATTCAAGAAGAATGAAAAATTTGCTGAGAAAGGAAAATTCCCAAAAACTAAAAAAGATAAAAAGGAATTTAAAAAGAAAGGTGGGAAGGAGTTTCAATCCTCTCAAGGAATCACATGCTTCGAATGCAATGGACATGGACAAGTCAAGAAAGAGTGTCCCAATTATTTGAGAGGGAAAGGCAAGGTGTATGCCACTACTCTTAGTGATTTTGACTCCTGTGATTCAGATTCAGATGAAAGCTGTGATGGAGAGGGAAACTTCTTTGCATTCATGACCATTGCTTATGTGGAATCTTCGGATGATTTAGGTGTGTTGATGAAAGAGCTTGGTGAATACATTGAATTGGAGTCAGTGGGGATAACAGAAGAATTCGATGATAAGGAAGATGAAAGAGCAAAGGGATTGCAAGAGACCTACAACTCTCTCCTTGAGAAGACCGGTGAATATGCAAAAATGGCTAATGCAGCCATTAAGAAAATGAAGAGAGCAGAGCAAGACTACAAGAGTCTTTTAGTTCGATACAACGAGACTAAGTGTGAAGTTGAGATGTTGAATGAAGAGCTGATCGAAGGATACTTAAGGATAAAATTACTTGAGTTTGAGGTGGTTCAAGCTAATGCTAAACTAGAGTGAGTCTCCTTCAAGAAGCTTGATGAAATGCTTGCTCACCAAAAACCTTTTTTAAGAAAAAGCGGATTGGGATACACTGGAGAAAGTAGTTCGGTTGCTAATATATCCAAGGAAATGGAATTTGTGAAAGCTAAGGAACAAGTGGTAGAAACTTCTGTTGTTGAGAAAGTGAAGCCTGAAAAGAAGCGGAATGTGACTGACTAAAGGTTTTTGGCTAAGCCTCCTAACCAATCAGTAGTCAAACCTAAGGGTAATGGGAAATCTCTCCCAAAGTCACAAAGAGGTCCTAGAACACAACATTTTTGCCATCACTATGGAATTTCAGGACACACTAGACCAAATTGTCATAAGCTCCAAGCATTGAAGAATTCAAGTGGTCAAAGGTAGAGAGGACCAAGACATGGCAAAGGAAATTGGACTGCTGAGCAACCTAAAGGTCAAGAAAGTAACCCAGGAATGAGGGATGTGATGAAGATGATTGATGCTTTCACCACCTGCTTGACAAGCTTTATTAGAAGGTTTGAATCTCAGAACAATGGTACCCAATCCTCTAAGGATATCACCCCAAACGCAAGTGTCATGTGGGTGAAGAAGGGTACTCATACATAAGCATTACAACATGACCATGAATTAATACTTCCTATGTTTTGTGACTTTGTTTGGTGGTGTGCTCTTTGTTATCATTCCAACATGTGTTGAAAATTCTATTTTATTTTCTTTTTTTTTTTGCTTTGATTGGCTTTAAATTCTTGTGTTTTTTATCAATCTTTTCTTGCTTTTATGTCAAAAATCCAAAAACACATAAAAAGTAGTAAATCCAAAAGTTTAATCGGCATTGTTGTATTTTGTTACAAGCATATTTTGCCGTGTACCTTTGTACTAATGGCTTTGTGTATTTACGAGTGTAGCTTGTTTTTTATGCACTTGTATCATTGTGGGATATATCTTGAAATCTGTGTGATTTTTGTAAATAGATCTTCAAATTTGTCATGAATGATTAGTCAATGGTTTTGTCAATCTTGAAACTTGCATAGACTTGTGCCTATATCTCTTCTACTCTTTTATTTTTTTATATATAGCTTAACAAATGTAAATCTCAAAATGAAAAGAGATAATGAGCTGCAAAAATCTTCGCACATACAAGTATTTGACTAGGAAAAAGGGAAAACGACTTTTGTGAAAAATTGTATGATGCCCAAAAGCCAAAGGCTTGCTCATCAAATTGAAATATCAAAAATTTCAGACATCGATCTCAAAATGAGATGTATTGATTAAAAATAAATAAAATGTTATGATGTATATGGAGCCAAATGAAAAGCTTCAAAATAATGTTATCAATTTTTGTGGGAGGTCATATATGCACATTTCTATAATTGAGATGGATCACTCCTCCTCGTACTAATTGTGTATGTCTTGGTTGAATTGATCATTGAAGCTTCACATTAGACTAAGGACAATCTCATTTTTGCTATCCACACACATCACACATGTCTATGTTCAATGAATGCCTTATTCATTTATGTGATTGTACATGTTTAAATATGTTGCACATGCCCAATTATATGTTGATCAAACACAAAAAGATTTTTGAATGTTTTAGTTGTTTTTGGAAAGTATTTTTGTTTTGAAAATTTTCAAAAATCTGTGCAACCCTGTTTTGGAGACTTGCCTTAAGGGTCAAGCCAGTCGCATGTCTCAATCGTGAGCTTACTCAGAAGGTTTTTGCGACTCCCTGGTGGGTCAAAGTCCCAGTCGCGAAAAAGACTTAGAAATTTTTTTGAAAAGCTGAGTTTTTGAATTCCTCGCGACTCAGTTTGACGACTTGTTCGTGAGTGGAAGATTCAGTCGCGAGTTTACTCAGAAGGTTTGGCAACTCTTGTTGTGACTCTCTCGTGGGTGGAACTTCCAGTCGTGAAAAACACTTAGCAAAATTTTTCAAATTTTGCCTCAAGGGTTTTGGCGGCTTACTTTGGCGACTTGTTTGCGACTCAATTCAGTCGCGAAAATCGTGTGATTTGCACTTTAAGGACAGTTTTTAAAACTTTTCAGTTTTCCCTCGAATATTTTTTACTGTTCATTGTCTTCTCTCTCTCAAACTCACTGTGTTTCTCCATAAAAAACCTCTAGTTTTCTTCATCATCTCAACTTTAATCGTCAAGAAAAGATATGGGTTTTCTAACTCTCTCTAAGTATTTCATGTTTAGAGACTAGTTTCTTGGATTTTGTGCTAGTGTTGAGATTTGATACATATGATGATTCGAATATGGTTTGGGTTCATTTTGTTGAAGTTTGCTTGATGGGTTGTGTTGTTTTTGGTTATTTGCCGCATGTTATACATATGTTCATGTTTGTGTCTCATTTTTTAGTAGTGTATCAAGTTTGTGTTGTATTGTGTCTATCATCCTTGTAGAAGATTTTTTTTAGGAACAATTTCTTGTGTTTCTGTGGATTCCATAGACTACATTGTGCTTTGCTGTGTCTGCACAATCATCACATTTGCACATCACACGCACTAGTGTTGCTCATGCTTATATACATGCTTACATACTGCATACCTGGTTCATTTACCATGTCTGAGTAATAAGTTCTGTTTTAACTATGGATGCTCATTTCATGGCCTAACTTGGATCTAATCGAGTTTATGTTTGTGGCTTGTAATTTTACTTTTGGTTCTCTGCTGTGTGTATGTTTTTTTGCAGATGTCTTGTTGTTCCTCTCTAGGTAAAGAACCTGTAATTGATGTTACGTCATCCCCTGCAAAACGGAGTTGACGTTCGTCGCAAGTTTCAAATAGTGAGAGATTCAGGACTCCCCTTGATTCACATACTTTCTCAAGCACTTTTGAAGATGCTCCCACTGTGGTGGAGCTAGTTGTAAAATTTGATACCTTGAGAACTGCATTTATTCCTCGGATCTTTGAGGCAAAGGATTGGGCTAACCTGTTCAGGAACTTTGAAGACCCAATTGATGAATTGGTTAAGGAGTTCTGTTCAAACGCTAGATTCACTGGTGTTGAGCTGCAGTGTTGGGTACCAGGGAAGGAGTTCAACATCAATCCAGACTACATTGCAAAGGTTCTTTGAATCAATAGATCGGCAAATGTAGACCTCACTCCATATGATGATAGACTTCCTAAGGTTCAAGATATTCTTAAAATTCTTGGGCCAGATCATGAGATTTCACCCAAAGGCACGTCCATTGGAACAACAAAGTTTTCACCCAATCTGAAGACTCTCAAATTGATCATGTCCTTCAACCTCTATCTACTCTCGAACGCTGCATTCATCAACCTTGGAAGAGCCTAATTTCTATGTGATCTCATCACAGGAGTTCAAATTGACATCTCTGCCCACATCTTCCAGTTAATAGGGTAAACAATAGCTCATACAGCAGGAAGAACATGTCTACCTTTCTGTAGTCTAATCATGAAGATGATGGTTCTTGAAGGTGTTCGTCCACCAACTAATGGAAAAATGCTAACACGTCTTCGACTATTATCCATGATATCTCTTCAAGCAAGTAGGAGTCACTCCTTTAAAGCAGCTAAAAGTGAATCTTTACCTCTTGCCACTCCATCCGGTCATGGCTCATCAACACCTGTGCATGCCGAGACTGCATCTCCTCTCGCCCCCGAGTTGCAGACTGCTAACACTCAGACTATTTCTTCTAGCTCTTAAGCTGACAGGTTGAGCACCTTGATAGAGGGTGTGTACCAGCATATTTTCAAAATTGAAAGGGTTATCTACTCCACCAACAACTAGGTTCAAATGCGTCTAACAACCATTGAAACTCAGTTGGATGCCATTTAACAGAAGCTCAAGGATAGCCTTTAGCTATTCATGCCAAAAAGGGGGAGAGCAAACTCTTTGCTCACTACATAGTTTTGGATGATGGCATACGGGAAAGGGGAGAGCAACACAGAAATGGGAAGTGTGCATATTGAAAGGGGGAGTTGTGTGAGCTCAAAAGGATACAGACACACATATCATATTTTTGTCTTATTGTTTATAGTTTATATATCTTTTGAATATTTATTGTGCTTTTGAGGTACTTTGGTTTATATATTTCAGTTGTTCTTCTATTTATATTCTGTTTTGTACCCTTGCTTTGTAGCTTAGTACTTGCTGTTAATGTTATGCATTTCTTTAAGTACATCACTCTTGTGCCCTTGTTAGATTTTATATCCTTGATGCAACTACCTTATGTTGTTGTATCGGTTGAGTGTTGGACATGCAAATGATTCTTTGCATTGAGCTTATTTGCTTGCATGTCCAGATATTCATTCCTTGTGAGAATGGTCATTGTAGTCACTATTTATAGTGATTGCTCGTTTATGGTTAAGCCATGCTTTTTTGTTGTTATTCATTTTTGTTTGATCGCATTGTGCTTGCTCTATATGCATATCAAAGTTTCTGCTTACAGTGATCATATTATGTTGTTGTTTTCAAGATATACTTGTCCATATGGTTTAAGAGCTTCACAGATTCTAGAGTTAGGTGTGAGTGAGTTTTGTTCAACTGTTCTCAATTCACATGTTAAGTCTAGAGTTTGTTTTAGGGTTTTGTCATGGAATAGCCAAAGGGGGAGATTGTAAGATTGGATTTATTCAATAATTTTATTGGTTTTATTCCGTGCCAATTTGCTTGTAATTCAGCATTTAGAAACCCTTGTATTTAGGTGAGAATCATGTAAGGGTAGTGTGCGAAAGAGTGTGAAGAAAAGCGAAAGAGTGTGAAGAAAAGCTTAAGAGTGTGCACTCAAGCAGGGACTTATGACTGGCTCGCGACTAGCGAGTCGCCAAAAAGGCACATGTGTGAAGCATGCAGAGGGAGCTGAAGAGTCACGCCAGTTGTCGCACTGTAGGAAAAAAACTCCAACTGGCCAGGCTGTTAGCTCGCGACTCAAACTCGTAACTCATTCCAGTCGCGATCTTGAGTCGCTAGAATGCCCTATTTGGCTAAAACTGACCTTTCGCATTTCAAACACACACTAGTATAAATACCCCTTATACCCAAGTATTGTAGAGAGCTTCAAGAGAGAATTTCAAGAGAGAAACCCTAGAGAAAAACAAGATTGACTTATCCACAATATTCATCCTTTGATTCTTTAAATTCCTCTACTCTCACCTTCTCCATTGTTAAATCTTTGAGAGGTACATTAGCCAAATCATTTTCTCACCATACCCATATATGTGAGAAGGTTATTTGGTGCTTGGGAAGCGGTTAGGAAGGGACCAATTGATATAGGTTGACGTTATGGGCTATAATGGAATCCGATAAGCTAAAGAAGACAAAGGTTCGACGTAACCTCGTTGAAGTAGGAGCTTGGAGGGCTTAGGTACACTGGGTAGATTAGGTTTGGAGGGTCTTCTACTGTTCATGTATCCCAACTTCATTCTCTAGTGGATTATTGACCGCTTGGAGGGTAACGGAAAGGTTTTATGCCGAGGACTTCGGTTTCCTCTTCAATAACACATCGCTATGTTGTCTTTGTGTTTGCATCTCTCTTCCCTTAATCTTTACCTTTTAATTGCTGCTGTGGTTGCGATTAATTTCGGTTTAGATTGTTTTACCAATTCTAATTTAGCTTATTTTTATATTCTGCACATACATTGTTTGATAATAAGTTCGTGTTGGTAATTTGTAATTTGGGGGTCAAAGCGTTTTAAGGTGGGAAAAAAAAAGACTTTGAACAGTTTCCTTATTAGAGTTTTGGGATAAATGTTGTTGATGGGATCCTTGTTGAACCAAACTGGTAGGGTTGATTTGAATGGTGGTGGTGGGGTTGTGAAGGGGGTGTTCAATTATGTTTCTTTATTTGTTAAATTGGTAGTTGTGTGTAGACTTGTTGAACTTGATTGCTTTAAATATCTCTTATATATATTGTGAATTGGGATTGATCAAGGGAGGCCAGCTCTGCTTATACTGGCTTTGCTGGTTTTGAGGGATTAATTACTTGAGAAAAGAAAATATATTTGTATTCGTTCATTTTAATATCTAATGCAAGTGGCTTAGGCATGAGTAAATATTTTATTTGCTTATGAGGCCATAAAATGTGTCTCCTTTCTTTGTGTGCATATATATAAATTGAATGCTTATGGGTATTTGATGAATATGCTTTCAAATTTGATTAGGATGATATTTAAAAAGAAAAAAAAAGATCTAAAAGTTAAGGCCTTGGGCATGCTCCTTAAAAAGAGAATTAGAATTTAGAATTTGTCATGCTCCTTAAAAAGAGAATTAGAATGTTTATGCTTTGCATTTGACCTAATGGGCTAGTCGTCACTTAATGGGCCATTAACCACCTTTAATTTATGTTAGATATGGACCTACATTGAGCGGGACCCTCTATAGGGACTGTCTTGACGAGGCAGGCTATGCATCATTCAAGTTTGCTTTGGGATGCTCCTTTGGCAGGCGAGGTATGCAATTGTCCAAAATTGTAGTCAATATATGTAGTAAAAAGATTTTTGGCATTTAAGTTTGAAGTGTAATTATTGCGTGCTTAGTGAATGCTATTATTAATACTAAGCTGCTCTATTTGCAGGAAACGCCAGGTGTACTGACTTGTCATCACTGAGAGAAGGTCTGTTTAAAGGTGGTTTAAATCCACAGATTGCCACTTATATCATAGATGCGGGGTTAGATGGGCTACTTCGGGTCCCACATATGGACCTTGACCATGCACTAATCATAGCCTTGGTGAAGAGATGGCAGCCGGAGATGCACTCATTCCACTTACCCCACGATGAGATGACCATCATGCTACAAGACATGGAGGTTATAATGAGGGTACCTGTAAGTGGCTTGCCGGTGGTGGGATTTACCCATATGGATGATTGGGGTGACTTCTGCGCCAAATTGCTTGGGCATAATCAGCCGAAAAGACCAGTCAGTTCTGGTAAGAAAACTGCAGTGATGGAAGGGCCAAGAATAAAAGTGAAATGGCTCAAGGAGCGGTTTAGCAACCCTTTCCCTGTTAACGCCACTGAGGTGCTTGTGCAGCAATATGCTCGGTTTTACATACTCCAAATGTTAGGTAGTATGCTGTTTATGGACAAGTCTGACGAATGGCTCTCAATCATGTATCTACAATTTTTCAATTCAATCAGCAATGGAAAGAATTACAGTTGGGGTAGTGCAGCACTAAGTTGGCTATATAAACACCTCTTTAAGGCATCGGAGAAGACAGCTAAGCAAATTGGCGGTGCACTACTATTGGTGCAGTTGTGGGAGTGGGCAAGGTTTCCACACATATGTCCTATGATGAGGCATCCATACCAGGCACTACCCTCAGGTCCACTTGCTATCAGGTATGTAGGAATTTAGATAGTTATCGTTTTACATTTCCACATTAACTTTTTTCACATGAGAATTATGTAAATAACTAATATGAAGGTTATGTCTGTGTTGTTTGCTAGATGGAAAGGGGCTAAGATAACAACTGAACATCCAATGCACATCCTACGCGCCTATCGTGTTGCCTCGTTTTTTGGTAGGACTTAAGGATGCAAGTCCAGGTACAAAGTATAAGTTACTAGTGGATGATCATTATGAACAGGGAACCTGTACATTCAAGTCCGTATTTTGGGCGTTTCGTCCATGCATTGTTGGGTTCAAGCACTGTAGGCCTGTGATTAGCATTGATGCAACCCACCTCTATGGAAAATATAAAAGGAAATTGATGATTGCAATGACGACAGATGCTAATAATAAGATTTATCTACTAGCCTTGGCTGTTGTCGAGAGTGAGAGCATAGAGACTTAGGGTTGGTTCTTGGCTTGTATAAGAAGGTATATTACCGACCGGAGCAAGCTGTGCGTCATATCTGACAGACACCCTGGGATACAAGCTATGTATAAGAAGGTATGAAGAAGGTATGACTGGAGCAAGCTGTGCGTCATATCTAACAAACACCCTGGGATACAAGCTATCTTCAGAAATACTGATCAAGACTTTTTGCAGCCTCCCTAAACACATCATCGTTACTGCCTTTGTCATGCATGCTGTAATGTCAACACTAGATGGAACAATGAAACTTTAAAGAATCTACTATGGAGGGCAGCAAGTGCTACCCAAGAGCGAAAGTTCAATGCCACATTTAATTTAATTAAGAATGTCAATCGGGATGCGCACCAATATTTGAAAGATGTGCCCAAAGAGAAATAGGCTCTAACTTTTGACAAGGGTTACCGTTATGGAGCGATGACTACAAACGTCTCCGAGTGCTTAAATGGTGTTCTAAAAGGTGCTCGTAGCCTGCCCATTACGGCAATGATGAAATACACATGGTTTAAACTGAATGCTTACTTCGATGATTGTCGTAATAAGAGCATAACTCAGTTTAAATCGGGGGAAAAATGGTGTAAATATGCCTTGGATATCTTCATGGGAAATAAGGCGAAGGCAAAGCATCACAAAGTGACAAGATTAAGCGCTTAACAACAATCATATCAAGTAGATACACCGCATAATCCAAGGACTACTAGACATGGGGATCACACACATGGAGTTAATCTGCTGCAAAGAACTTGCACATGTCAAAAATGGAAACTGTACAAGATACCATGTTCACATGTCATTCCAGTTTGTATTAGGTATTGACACGATGTAGAGCAGTACATTGACCCATGCTACAGCGTGAACGCACTGTTCTGAAGCTATACTCTAATTTTTCCTGGGTTGAAAGATAGAATATCATGGTCGGATCCTAAAGAAACTCGAAGGGTTGTCCCTAACCCCTAATTGATCCGAGAGAAAGGTAGCCCTATCTTAACATGAATGAGGAATGAGATGGACGAGGGTGGGAAACAGCCGAGAACCACACCATTGAAGAAGGGGGGAGGAAGGTGCAATACGGGTTATGTGACCAAGAGGACAATAATTGAAGAACATGCCTTAAGTGAAACGAGGTACTGACAAGTGGTGGTCTCACAGACTAGGTACACTAAATTTGAACCATGACATCCTTCTAAATGCAACTTGAAACAAAATGCATGATATATGTCATTAGATCAAAATGCATGCTATATGCCATTCAATTATGTATTTTTAATTACTTAAGAAAAATTGGATAAAATTTTAAGGACCAAATATGACATTTATATTATAAGCCACTTTCCCTATAGCATTGCCATTTGGTTTGTTGCAAAAATTGCAACCTAATTGGTTAATGTAATGTAATGTGTAATTGCCCTATGTGTAATGTAATGTTTATGATTTTTTTCTTTCTCTGAAGGGTGTTAGGTCATTTGTGGGTTGGCCATGATTTCACTTTTCCACTTTTAACCTATTGGATCTTAGAAGTTTTTTCTAATTGCATATTTTCAATTGTGAAGGCACTCTCCTTAGTCTGATCATCTTCAAGTACCCTACCATGAAGGGTGTCAACTTTGACTTGGCCACTGTTAACATGATCATCTTCAAGTATCCTACCATTCAAGTACATTGCTAATTAAGGGTGTCAAATTTTTATGCTCACAACGATTTAGTTAGTTTACTACTCCTATTTACTACTTCTATTGTTTCTTTGCTTAAGAAGATTTAATACCTGCCTGATTCAGTAATGATGATATTAAAAACCAATTGCCTAGAATTCATTAATGTTTATTACTGAAATAGGTTGAAGATATATATATATATATATATATATATATATATATATTTCAATATATGCTTAACCTGTTGTCTACAATTTGATGTTGTGGTTGATGTTCTTGCTGTTTAATGTGTATTACTGAAATAGGTTGAAGATTTATTTTTTCAATACAAGCTGCCTAAAATAAATTGTGGGCTACATGAATACATGTGCATGGATTTACACATTTTAGAATATCCATCTTTTTAACTAGTATTTTTGAACTACTGATCCAATAGTAGTTTAGCAGTGACTATTCTTTTCTCCTATTTAAGATTGGATTGTTTTATGTTCTGTTTCATTTTTGTGTGCTTGTGTGTGTGGATAAGGTGAACTTTTATAAATATAAATTCAAGCTTTGCTTGTGTTTTAAGCAAGGATTTAGAAAGATAGAATCCTGAGAAGTGGGGTTTGCAAATAAAGAGGTAGTAATAGGAGAAAAACATTTTTTTTAAGAATATTCATCGATGCAGGCCAGCTCATAGTCATTACACGTAGAACCGAGATCATGTTTCAGTCCCATTAACAAAATAGAAAAACAGTATTTTGAGGTGAAAATTAATAGACAACCACTTACTTCACTTGGACCTACAGAGGCATCAAAGACAAGGAGACATTTGAGTTTCAATTATGAATTTAGGTGAGAAATTGTGGAATATGGAACAAAAGACAGGCAATATGACTCCACTTATTGGTTGCGGTAACTATGGCATATTATGTCTGTTTAAAACCAAGAGTAAGCTAAATTGTTTTACTGATGTAACTGGTGTTTGACTCTACCTATTTGTTGTGGTAACTATGGCAATTTCCACTTGATGTAAATGGTCGCAACTATATGCTAGATATTCTTGTTTTTACTGATTTAATTTTTTGACATTTGTGCATAGGTGGAAATCTAACTTATAAGTATCAATTTTGACCCAAAAAAGTCTAATTTAAATCAAGATGATTCTATGACATTGGATTATTGACCTTTTTGTCAGATTGAGTTACCTTAAGGAATCTCCTCATAAACACATATGGGGTATGCATAGACAACTTAAATTGTAATGTGTTCACCATTAAGAAAGGGAAATCTTTAAATTTAATTTAATAGTGAAAGAAAGGAGAGGAAACTAGTGGGAACCATAATAGGGACAGAAACTTGTCTGATATCATAATAAGATCTTCCATAATAGGGACAAAAACTTCCTCATATTTGCAAGCTAATAGCATGGCTATCAACCCAACCAATTGAAGCTTCTTTCTGAGAACTGTTTAGTGCTCACAGAACATGCCTATAAGGTTGACAGTGAGGAATAAGGTCTCGTCCATAAGCTCAAATTTGTAGTGAACCCGTTAGTACAACCAATTCATTAGTCAATTTCAAGTACAAATTTTCAACATCACTTAGATGTCCTTACAACTGCCTTAATCAATAAAAAGTAATCCCCATCCAAAAGGATGGAGAAATTGATATTATTTTGTCTGAAAAGAATATGAATATGAATTTCAAAACACAGAAATTTAGCTCATTATAAACGGTTATGCAAAGGCTTTCAAGTGATATGCAGATCAAATGTATTTTTTTTTTTTTTACTTTTTTATTTTTACATGATGACCAAAGAACATCCTGTATCTCCCATCGGTTTAGCATCATTTTGCTTTGCACTCAAAAAAAGGGCTGCCATACAGATTGATACTCGAGTTTCATGGACTCGAGTATCTATTTGCATGATTTTGCTTTGCACAGATTGATACTCGAGTTTAAGGGACTCGGGTACTGCTAAGACAGTACTTGAGTCCACCACACTCAAGTATTAATCTGTAAGATTTTGCCATCATACTCGACATACTTGAGTTTAGGAAACTCAGGTACTACACTAACGCAGTACTCGAGCTTCTTAAACTCGTTTATTACGTAGCATTTTTTAATACCAAATGCCAGATCAACTTAGGACATGGTGGCAGAACTGCTAGGTACTCGAGTTTACGAAACTCGAGTACCATTTAGTACTCGAGTTTGAGAAACTCGAGTACTAGAAAAGTGGTTGATTGCCATTTAATTTTGAAATAGTGCTAACTTGCCAATAATTTCGTGAATTTGTGGTATTTGGCCATTTTGGCCAAGAAAAGCTAGTGAAACAAAGAGGCAGAGAAGAAGTAAAAAACAACAGCTTTAAGAGTAGGAAGAAATAAAAGGAAAAAAATGAGAATTGATCTATCAAGGCAAAGCATTGCTATGATCCACGCTGGTAATTTGTTTTTTTTTTTTTTTTTTTTTTTTTTTTTTTTTTTTTCGCTTTTCAAATTATTTCATGGTTGATATCTATTTTCTGGCCGGTATATATCCCAACACTATGCGGTTTAAGGCTATAAATTTGTTTTAAATCGGAACTGTATGAACTGCAAAAACTGGCTACGGTTCTCGATTAGAACTATATGGTCTAACTGTGGTTCAAGCGGTTTCATGCTTTTTTGACACAAAGAGGTTCTTATGGTTTAAAGAACTGTAATAGTGAGTGGTTCATGGTTAACTCGGTCGAACCGTACGGTCCGGGTTTAAAAACCATGTTTGTAACTATCGAGAAAAAAAAATTACATTACAATAAATTCTGATTTTTTTCATAAAAAATCAGCAATAAATTTCATAATGAGAAATAATAACTATTTCTTTCAACAAAACAATATGTTTTAAGTAAAAATATCAGTAGCTAAGGGGAATGGTAACTTACCGCCAATAGTCTCCCTCACTAAATTACTAAAATTTCAGTGTTATGACACCTGAAGATCAAACTAATAAATTACCAAAATTTCAAAGTTATGACACATGAAGATCAAACTAATAAAATGAATTACACAAATTAATTCACTAACCCCAAACTTTAGCTTTAATTAACCCAAGTTAATGCATATTCCATCTACTTTCAATTCGTCCTCTCAAAACACCTCAAATAAGAGAGTACCAAAACTATGTTACTTCTTAAACTATTGCAAGAACCATAACCAATCCTTAGTCCCAAAAAAAAAAAAAAAAAAGACTCCAAATTTCAAATCCACAAAATTAAATTCATCAAAAAAAAAAAAATCCACAAAGTTAAAAAAAGAGCACATTATCTTTGTCATGTCATCATAATAATGGCAAAAATTGTCTCTTGTAGGGATGATTTCAACCCTTGAGCTCATCTCTGCAAAATATGATTTTATGAAAATGCTATTTGGGAACCATGTCAAAATAGTGCTATTTCGATAAGTAATGATTAAAATTCTTTTATTATTAAAAAAGCCTTAGGATTCTTAAATTAAATCCTATAAAAACATAAATAGCCATCATTGGACATGCAAGAAGCCAATTAGAACCTTCAATTTCATGTAGGTGTGGCTTATTTTGAAAAATTATACTTGGATGACAAAACCCCAATTTAAGGAAAAAGCCCTTTCAGTTATAATCCAAAAATGAGTATATCATAAATTTTAGTTCATCTCATCAAATTGAAGGTTCATACTTGTAATTGGATGCGTCAATTTCATATGAACACTTTTTGATAGAAAAATATTTAAATTATCAAAACCCCAATATTTGGCCAAGTCCTAACCTTAACGTTTTTAATTCTTTAATTAGTCTTAAATATATTATGATTTCACCCAAATGCTATCACAAACCCCATTTAGATGCCCTGTAGTTACATACTACTTAGTGCCACTGCCAAATCTAGTGAAATCCTTTTTAGAATGAAAACCCTTAATTTAATGTTATAAGTTTAATCCCTAGAGACCCCTATTTGATAGACCGTTATAATATTGAGAGTTCCAATCTTTAATTAAGAATCATAATTTGTTTCAATAACTCTCAAAAAAAAAAAAATAATAATAATTTCTTTCAATAGCATTCAATTTAATGAGATAATGGCTGGAACATAAAAATCCCCAACTTAGGAGCGTAAGTTGTAACCCTAACCCTAATACTTAAAATATTTAATAATTCACTAACAGCCACAATTCAGCCTAATCAATGGCTCAAATTTTCAATTTGGGATCTCAATTACTTGATTTAACGATCAATTTCAAGAAATTATTGGTAGAGAATAAAAAACCCCAAAGTAGGCCCCAAATTTGGGATTTAGGGTTACTGCTTTTGTGGGCAATAGTAGACGTTAAACTAGGGAGAACAGCAGAGGATTTAAATTTTAAAGCTGTTGAGGTTTCCTCAGCATCAGTTTAAGCGTGACCGTTGTGCCACGTGGGCCTATTTGGGTTATGCGTGTGTGGTTCCAAAATAACAATGAGGCATGGGATTTCATGATTTGAGGTCCTTCAACTTAGCAATGCTTATGGCCAAGCAGGGGTTGGAGGTTATTACAACTCTCTTCTCTACAAATGTCTTGAAAAGCTTGATATTTCCCAAGGTGTTATTTTTTGGAAGCTGTGGACTGTCCTAATAGTCCTTTCGCTTGGAACAGTATTATGGCTGCAAAGCCTATTGTGACGCATGGTACATACCGGAGAGGGACCGGATTTATGTGTTACAGGATAGTTGTATACTGAATGGCAAAAGGAGTAACATGTCCTAGTGAATCACTTTCAAGATTCATCTTTTTCTCTTCTGTTTGCTCTTCAATCTCTCTGTTTCATACAAGAATATGGTTATACAGAAAACTTGTCATCCAATTACTTACAGCACTCAATTACCTGAAAGAAAAGAAAAAAAAAAGTGATAGAAGTTATATAATTGATATTATTTTGAAAGAAAAAAGAGGAAAAGAAGAAAAACTCAATTTGCACATGCCATGTAGCTATGGTAGTGCAGGTGTACCAAACAATGGACATATACGTGCATGTAAAGGTGGACATATAACTATAAAAGATCTGATTATTTTCATTAAAATTATTATTGATAGTGTTAATTTGGAAAGTTGAAGGATGCATTTAACAGGGCTAATCTCATCTGAGTGAAAAATTTTGCATGTTCTTGCTCTTAGATTGGCCAGGAATGCATGTATAAATCACATGTGCAGGGAGAGGAACGTAGAGCTCATCATAATGTCTTTAAAGAAAAAGAAAAAGAAACATCTGTAAAGATGTCTATAATTTGCTTTCTAGTATTAATCAGGATGTCAAATTACACAGCCAGCTGCCCAACAAAATTGACAGATTCTAACTAGAAGTGGGTAGTTTCCAATAGTTCAGGTTTATCTCTCATTGTTCTGTCTAGCATAATGTAAATTATACTAAATCAGCTTATTTTCCTCCCATTGCTTGGAAGTTTGAAGGTACCAATGAGGTCAAGATTCTTTGTGAAGAACTGGTCTTCCTTCTTGAAAGCCCTTTTTGTTATGACTCCTGCTGCCGACTCTACTAGATTATTTTTTGTAAAGTAAAAAATGCCACTACGAACCTATTGGTTAAAAAAAAAAAAAAAAGTAAGTGTACACTTATATTTGGTTCTTACCTTTGATGTTTTCAATATAAAAATTCTTATTATTTCTTTTTCTTTTTTAGATTTATTTATTTATTTATTTATAAAGCAAATACTTGAACTCTTGAAGCCTGAACATCTAAGATTGAAGGTTTATAATATACATGCCAAGAGATTAAATATACATGTCAAGAGATTAAAAATCTATCAATAATTGAATAGAGAAATATAAGATTATACTATTTTATATCTTGAGTACCTCAATCACTTACAAAGATTAAGGTAGGTGCTAGTTAGCTCAATTGGTAAAAACTCTTAGACTTCGTTTGGGAGGAGGGAATAGAATAATATAGAATAAAAGGAATATTTTTAGAATATTCTTTCTTCTCTTTGTTTAGGAGTTTTAGCAATTATTTGAAAGTTTAAGTGGAAGGGAATGAAATGGTGGAAGGAACGCCCATTCTTTCCTTTTCTCTCAAAACCTCAAATTTCTGTTTTCTCCAAAATTGGGAAGGAATGAGTTTAGGTTTAATAAAATTTTTATTAAAACTCCTAATATACCCCTTTAATATAATCCCTTCTTTTCTCATTCAACTGTATAAAATATAGCTATCATTCTTGCACATTATTACCCATTTCTGCAAAGTAAAGTTGTTGCCGCTGGTCTATCTTTTTCTTTGTCTGTTGCAATTTTCAATTACTACTCACAACAAATATCTTTTTCTTTTTCTTTTATCTACCAGCCATTTATAGTCTCTAAAAAGTGGTAGCTATTGGTTGTTCAAGTCTTTTAAGTCTTTCAAGTCTTTAGGTGTCTTTCAAGTCTAATAAATGATAGCTATATATGGGGTCCACAAATGAAACAATTTCATAAAAATCAACTGTTTCATTCATGTCTTTCAAGTCTTACGAAAGTTGTTTGCTAGTCATCCTTTTTTTTTATTTTTTTTGATGAACTGTTTGCTAGTCATTCATGAGAGTGATATATAGTGTTTTTTATATTGTTTTGTGTGTAGTCTTTTATATTGGCAAAGTGATTATTCAGCCATAAGCTTTGTTTGTTTTCCCCTAATAAATCCATTCCATTCATTTAATGATTTTTTCATTTTATTCTCTTATAAACTCCCAAACAGACCCTTATTGTTGAATAAGAGATCTGAGTTTTGATCTCGCTAACACCAAAAAATCAATCGGTGTTTTGTTTTGATGATAAAGAGCTATCATTAGAAGCTGACATCATAAATTGAAACTATCTTTAAAAAAAAAAAACTTACAAACATTAAGCACTTCCCAAAAATTTAAATAAACACAAATAACACATATTAAGACTCAGTTTCTTTTCTAAACATACATTTTAGAAACCTTAAATGTCGCTGAAGCATTATATCAAGCTTTGACAGTGTTGTCGAGAGGTTTAGATCATATGTGTCCAAAACCAAATCTAATTTCATGCTCTTCTTGACACTGACTTTCTCACTCTTTGTCTCTTTCTCTCTATACTTTTCTTTTGGCGCATCAATATTTTGTGAAACTAGAATGTATAAAATAACTGTTGTTATAACATGAAAAATTAACATTGCAAGGAGAAAACTTTTCATTTTTTGAAATTACTGAAATTAAAAGTGGAAGAGTTCAAGAAGTTGGAAAAATGGGCAAACCAAATCTTTTAATTTTTTGCATTTATGCTTTAAAATGATCTTTGATAAGAAGATGGGATGAGGTGAAAGGCTAAATGAAATACTACTCATACAAAGCACCACATGGCAGAACCGTATGCTCTCCCGCATGAGTTCTCAACTTTTCCCAAGAATGTTATTTTCTCGTCAAGTATGTTACATTTTAGGTTTTTCCCTTTTAACTTTTAGTTTTGCTTTATCTGTTTATGTTGTGTTTTGTCCCCCTTCCCCCCCCCCCCCTCTCCTTAATTTTTAGTTTTTTTTTTTCCCTTATATAGTATTATTTTATCTTGGTGTTAAGGGCATAGAAGTAAATTTATACAATCTATTTTTTTTATCCTCTCATTTTTTTTCTCAATCAAATAAATGAGTTTCCCATCTCTTCACTCTTCCATCCTCCCAACCAAAGACATTTGAGAGAAAACTAAATCTCTTCTATCCTCCCACATTTCTATCCCTTCCCCCATTTTCTATTCTTCCATTTTTCATCCATCTAACCAAAAGGACACTAAATGTTTTTAAAATTAAGTAGGAGAAATGGGAATGAATATCCATTCCCATAAAAGTGTTGGGGGGGGGGGGGGTAGAATTGGTTATATAAATTAACAATTATGACCTTCATTTGTTAATATTAAATAAATAGATATAAATTGACATCATATAGGTACAATTGATAACTTAAACTCTTAAACAATATCTGGAACCCCTCCACTTCTCCCTTCTAAATTCCGCCAATTTGGGGAATTAATAAAGAGAGGTTCCCTTTCTCCTCTTTTAAAAAACATCCAAATAAGATTCTATTAAAGAACCATATTCCTTCCCTCCATACAAACAAGCTATAAGATACAATGTCTAAGAAATTGTACCTAAGTTTTACCCTAAAAAGAATAATAACATCTAATTTAATTGAGTAATTTTCAGAATAAGAATCCAATAAAAAGTAACACTCTGTTTGTTTCAATTGAAAATCTTGTATAAAGATAGTTTTATGTTTTTCCTAGTATTTGGTAGCATTAGAAAAAATAAATTAAAGGAAAACTATTTTTGGTCAAACATAAAATATATGGCTTACTTTTAGAGATTTTTTTCCACTAGTGTTTTTGAAAAAAAAAAAAAAAAAAACTCTATTTTATAGTAAGCTAAATAAGAGAACTTAGGAGATTTTTTTTTTTAACTCATTTAAGATTACTACCAAGCATAGGAAAATGAGATAGTTTTATAGAAAATACTTTTTGGAAAATAATTCATTTTCTATAGAATATTATCAGAAATACAAACAGAATATTATCAAGTAGTGTCACAATAAGAAACTCTTTCACAATGTTAATATCGTTTCACGGGACTAATATTTTGAAAATTAATGTATAAATTAACTCTTTCTCAATATTACACCACTAAATAATTTTTTAATGAATTGATATTTTACATATCTCAGAGTTGGATTATATGTTCACTTTCTTTTTCACATAGATAATGAATAATATAAGGTGTTTTAATGAATTGATATTTTTCAAATCTTATAGAGCATTGACATCAATTGTGCCAAATGCTAAATTTTTGGCATTTGATACATTGAACACCAAAACCAAACCCTCGTCAAATATGTCAAATGCAAAAAATATTTGGCATTTGCTACAGAATAGTTCTATGATTCTATCTATGGCACAGTATGGTCATATATTCTATATACTTTTTGTGTATTTTTTAATAAACTTTATCTCTCCTATAGTAAAATATCTTTACTTTTCTCTCTCACAACCACTCCTCCTCTCACCCTTAGACTCACTCTTCCTCTCTCACAGCCAATCATCCTCTCACAATCGGATTCATTCTCTCACCCCTTGAATATTGACCAAATCCCTCTAATAAAGCAAGAATAAAAAATTAATTAAGAAGAATAAATAAATAATATTTAAATAAAGTGGAGTGAATTGTAAAATGGTGTGTCAAAATAGAAAAATAATTTTTTTGATGTGTTAAAATAACATTTTCTTACAATACCGGATACTAATGCTCTTAAGGTTGGGTTACACCTAATTGTGAAGTAATCATATTAGGACAATATATCGTATATACTTATTCAATATTTAAAATTAGGATTTCCCTTTTCGATATCATTTTAATGGAGTCTTTTTTTTCCCTTGAACATTGGACTACCAAAATTAATCCTAATATAAATTTCATGTCTTAGGGTCTGTTTGAGATTTGCTTATTTTGCTGAAACTGAAAACTTTTTATTGAAAGTACTATAGATAAAAGTAAAAATTAGCTAAAATAGTACAGTGGGACTCATGAATAATATCAAAAAGTGCAGTGGAGCCTATGGATAATAGCAAAAACAAGCTGAATAGTGAAATAAGTTGGCTTTGTAATAAGTTGGAGCCAAACGCACACTTAGGGTCCATTTGGTTGGAGGAGTGGAAAAGTGGGAGAATATAAAAGATTTGGTTTTTCCTCATGTGTCTTTAGTTGGAATGGTGGAAAAGTGAGAGGGTGAAAAACTTTTTTATTTACTTAGAGAGAAAAAGAAGAGGATGGAAAATATAGTTTATATAAATTGACTATTATGTCCTTGTTATTTAACAGTGGGAAAGTGAGAGAGGTAGGTGAGTGTAATAAAGTAGGGGTATTTGTGTAAAATGCATTTCTCATCACTTTTCCCTCCTCATTTTCCTCCCAATATGGGAGGATAAAAAAATTGAGCCTGGGAGAGAAAACTTTCTCCCCTATCTTTTGTCTCTCCTATTTTCTTTTCTCAACTAAATAGTAAAAAATAGCATTTTTATCCTATTTTTCTCTCCTTATTTTCCATCCTCCACATTTTCACCCCAACCAAATACACCCTTAGTGTCTATTTGGCTAGTTTATTTTTTACCGACTTATTTTACTATTCAGTTTATTTTTGTTATTATTCATGAGCTTCATTGTACTTTTTGATATTATTCACGGGTCTTACTGTACTATTTCAACTAACATTTATCTTTATCTACAGTACTTTTAATAAAATAAGTAGATCTTAAATAGACTCTTAGTCACAATAAAAGTTCCACGGCATCTGGGCTTATTAATTTGTTCACAAGCTTTAAGGTTGGACAGTCCTTTTCTTTAATTTTTTTCTCCTGGGTTTTGTTGACACTTGAAGACATTATTAAATTTCATTAAAATTAACGGAATTGTCACGTAAAGCAAACCATTCATTCACGATGTAAGTAAGTCTCAATAAATAATAAAATATTTGTAATCTACATTCTACAATTTGAAAGTTTGTATAAGTTGAAGACTCTTGCATATATACCACTAGGAGAAAAGATATTGTAAAATGGTATGCACAGTGTATAGTGCTCCTCTGTATTGAACGTCATGCGTTTGTCTTAAAATGATTATGTGCAACGCCCCAGCCCAAGAAAAGACCCTCCCTTTCAACCCACATGTCCTATTGATGACTTTGAACACATGACAGTAAGCGGCCTATTTGATCAAAACACGAGGCAGTGGCATACGGACCTGGTGGATGGACTCTTTGTTGAGGAAGATGCCGAGCTGATTAAAAAGATACCACTAAGCCGAACGGGAAAGGAGGACACACTATTCTGGCCTTTGACAAATAATGGAGAGTACAGCTGTAAAACAGGCTATAATTTCCTCAAGGAAGAAGCAGAGATGATGAGCAGGGACAGAGTACCACCGCTCAGGGATAAACAGCTATGGAAGTCCATTTGGGCTATGAGTGTGCCTCAGAAGGTAAAGACTTTCATATGGAGGGCATGCCGCAATGCCATGCAGACAAAGCAAGCGTTGGTGAGAAGAACCATAATCACTGATCCCATATGCGAATGGTGCAGAGAGGCGGTTGAGGATCCATTGCATGCCCTGTGGTCCTGTCCAGAAATTGATATCGTTTGGGCAGACAGGAGCTTATGGGATTTCCGTAGCTCAGTTGGTTTCAATGATTTTAAGCAGCTGGTATCGTGGCTAGTGGAGTAAGGAAAACAGCTTGAGCTTTTCGCATATACGGCCTGGACGGTTTGGAATCAAAGAAACCAGGTCCGTGTGCGATCACCTGCTACAGCGCTTCACCACGTGGCTGAGACCTCACAACGCTCCCTGAATGACTATCGCGCCAAGCTCCTGGACACCGAACCCCGGGTACAGAATCGAAGTCACAGTTCTCAGACTCATTGGACGCCTCCTTCAGCAAATTTGGTCAAAATAAACTTTGACGGCGCGATTTTTTTAAAGGAGAATAAATTTGGAATAGGAGTGGTGGTTAGGGATGAGAATGGGTTGGTTCTCGGCTCATGCACCAAGAGACTGTCCCAAGCTTATAGTGCAGTGGAGGTCAAAGCAATGGCGGCAGCGACAGCTTTGGATTTTGCAAGTGAGTTGGGTGTGAGGCGGCTATCCTGGAGAGTTTATAAAAGCTTTGAGAGAGTTTATACAAGCTGATTTGGCTTGCTTAAATTAAAAATATTCACATGTTTACTTCAAAAAAGAAAAAAGTGGTCAGATTTTTTTGACCCACGTGAGCCCCACCCACCTACCCCTTAATTCCCCATCACTCCTTTTCTCTCAATGTCTCCCGTTTGGCCGGCTAGCTCTCCCCTCTTCTCACTTTGCTCTCTTTTTCTTTTCATTTTATCTCAAACACCCACAATCCTCTCTCACACTCCCTCACTCTCCCACCGGTGAATCATTCCACCACCTGCACCTTTATTTCCGGCGAAAAAGCTCCATAAAAACCCCTTAAGGTTCTACACCTCATCTTATTTAAGGTAAGAGCTTTTATACTTTTTGTGGGTTTTCATATTTTGCTAGAGGTTTTTGTAATCTAAGTTTTGGAAGTGATATTCTTGTGATAATGTTTATGGGTTTTGCTTTGGTGGACCTATTTGGGTGAGTGGTTGTGGATTTTGTAAAATAGTAACCATTTGAGATTTACCCATAGTAGAGATTTAGGGGTTTTAACTTTCTAATGTGAAACAATTGATGAATCTAATTTTTATTGTTTATTTAGAGCTAGTTAAAGATTTAAATTGTTAGTTTTGAAGGATATTGTGATTTTGGTATCATGGGTCTCTTGATGATGTTGTGAAAGTCTTATGGAAACTACTCATAAATTATTGAGGGTTGGATGTTAGAGATAATACCTTGAATGATTCATGAGTATAATGGGAGTCTATGCCTTGTAATGAAATTGTTGAGAAATTTTGGAAGTGGAATACATTATTTGTGAGGTTAATCACTAGGCTTGTCTAATTAATTGCTTAGTTAGCGATTTCTAATTCATAACTAAATGCAATGTCAAGCTTTATGCTTATTGTGATAGGTTTGCTTGGTATTGTTTAGGTTCTAGCTAATCTCCTTTGGAGCTTGGAGAGTTAAGCTTTTTGAGGGTTGCAAGGTAAGTAGTTTTTAATGGGATTTTTGGAAAAAATTACCATGTTGAATAAAGCATTATTTTTGGGTTAAACACATTTTGGGAAGTTGTTATGGAAATTATATTTTCCTAGAAAGCTTTACGTGGTAACTTTAATGTATGAGATTATTTGCAAAAATGTTATCATATTCGGCAATGCATATGGGGAAACGCATGATTTGTTACCATGGAAAATATTAGCATCTTTGATTAAATTCTTGATAATGGATTTTATTGATTTATTGCATTATTTGAAAATTTAAATATGCTTTGATAATTAGGAAAGTTGATGCAAAATATTATTGACAATAAATGATTCTGGAAAACTTGAGAACCTTGTGAATATATTAGGTATTTTAAAGGCTTTTGTGAAACTACTTGAAATTGAATAGTGTTTTGATTTCATGTAAAATGTGAGCTCTTTATGTTTTTACCCTTGGGCTACAACATGTGATTACTCGGTGATTGCCCAGCCAAATGCTGTAGTCTTTGTGACATTGGTATCTTGGCACTTCGTCTTTGTGGCGGATTGATATTTTCGTGGTATAATTGATGTCTTCGTGGCATAACTGATGTTTTCGTGGCATACCTAACGTTTTCATGGCAACTTGTCATGTAGTCTTGGGTTGGATTTCTAGATTTTAACAAGGGTTTTTTGATAGCTCACAGTAAATAGTATATACTTTCATGTTGAAATATTTGGAGAAAGCTTGGTGCTATATTTTTTTAATCATTCTTGTCAATTTATTAAGAAAAATGGATTTGCATGATCCTAATGGAAATGATCATATTATAACATGTTTTGTAACTTGCTCATCGTTATGAAACTTGCATTTCTCCCACCCCCATTAACTTTGCTACTTACTGGATTCTGTTTTATCCCATTATTTTTTATAAACTTTTCAGTGTAGGTAACAATATTTTGAGACAGTTTTTTTTTTTTTTTTTTTTTTTTTTTTTTTTTTTTTTTTTGTGGCTAATAGTAGCTAGACTAATTACTGATGAAGGCTGAACTTTTGTAATGGAGTTATTGGATGATATACATCTTAGAATAGAATAGGCTTGACTCATTCTTTTGTATATTATAGTGGTTGTGATTGTATTCCCACTGATGGGACAAGCTGTTGATATTTAATCGTTTATTCAGATCTCTGTTCTTTTGTAGCCAATGGTCATTGTAATTAATGCTTAGAGCTCTGATTTACTTTGAGAGTATATTCAATGGAATTATTATGATAATTTTTTATGTTGGCACTTGATAGGATTTATGTGAATTAAATTGTCAAAAATGGAAAAAGCTATAGGTACTTGAGACATCTTTTCCATGCTTTAAACCCTTTGGGGTTTGGGATGTGACATTATGCATCAATCCTATATCCCAACAAATGCACATGTTTAGCTCTCATATATCAAAATGATTATGCGTCAATCCTATATACCAAGAAATGCACATGTTTAGGTCTCATATATCGATAAGTACACATAATATTTGACAAAAGCTTTTTTTTTTTTTTTTTTTTAGAATTTTGTATTATAATTCTATAATTTTGGATAAGAGAATTTAAACTCTATTAGTCTCCCTTACAAATACTATGAAATGTCAATAGAACTATAAGAACTACAAGGGTCTTACCAATATGCCACATCTTATCCTCAAATACATTGCTCTGGTACTTTATGCATGGCAAAGATTGGTTATGACGAAAAACATTTGCACAGGGCTAGCGAGCCTACATACATACATACAAACATACAACACGTACATACATACATGGTATTTAAAATGATCACTCATGGGTTATGGGTACTGGAGCTTTCTTATTCTGGAGTTGCATGCGGGCCTCAAATCTCTTTGCCAATTCAGACAGTGTCTTGTGGAGGAACTACCTTTGCACAAAGCTTCCTTAGCGCTATATTTCAGTTCATTAACCTTGCCCCTTATTCCATGCCCTTCATTGTCTACCATGATCTTCCTCACCTTCTTTTGTTTCTCCTCCCTTCCCGCCACTTTCTTCGACGGCAAAACCTCCAACCGGACTGCCATGCCAAATTCCTCTGTATGCATATTGCATAGTAGCATTCATCTTTTGCTCAGCAAAGAGTGGAAATGCAATTATAGGGACACCCATCAAAATACTCTCCAGTGTTGAATTCCATCCACAATGAGATATGAACGCTCCAATAGAACGGTGGCTCAAGATGTCCACTTGTGAAACCCAATCTGAGATCACAAACCCAACATTTTGGATCCTTGACATGAACCCGTTTGGGAAGTACCCAAATTGGTCATGATTTCCATCCCCACTCCTCTCCTTCAAATAGGTCTTTTTCCCAGATTCCTCAGTGGGTGCGCGCACGTACTACCCAAACAAACCTTTGCTCGCTCAGTCATTTGCTCGTGTGACAGTGTTGCACCACTCCCAAATGACACATACACCACAGAATCATTTGGTTGCTTGTTTAGCCAATCAAACAGCAAGCCACTCTTGGACGAGTTAACTGATTGTGTTAGTATTGGACCAACTGGGTACACTGGTCTCTTTAATACACAACAAAGTAGCTTATCATCTCTCAAAGCCGCAACTGTTTTAGGCTAAAGCTCCTCCCAAGAGTTCATCAAAACCCCATCACTCGTTCTCAACCGAATCCCTGCATGCAGGTACTCATCGTATTGTTGATTAGTTCTATCCAGTAAAGGATCAAACAAATCCTCAACACGAACAGAAGCACAACCTGGAATCTTCAGTGGCTCTTTTTGGTGAACATCCTCACCCTTCACTTCCTTATCTAGTACCGGAGTGTAGATAGTCAACGCAAGGATCCATGCATTTGAAGGAGAGAAAACGTACTTTAACATGTCAAACTCTTCAGCGACTGAGAAAGCATCGGTTCCAAAAATGTCCGTGATTAGAACTGTTGGACTTGGACATGGCTTCATTGTAGCTATTGATGACCGAAAGACGGGCAGATTTCGCGCATCGTCACAGAGAGCCTTAAACCAACTGTAGCGTTAGGATCAACGACACTAGTGATGTCAAATGGGCGGAGTTGTACAATGTTAACAGAGCTTATTGCTCATCTCTGAGATGATAGTTTTGAACAATGTTTGTGATGAGTGATCAATGCTGACAAGGAAGATTGTGACTTTGAAGTTGTGGTGAGTGACAGAGTTTGCCGAGACCAAGGAATGAGATCAAATGGCCCATGCCAGGGAGGGGAAGTAATGCTACATGAGCTTTTGAGGTTTCCATGGATGAAAATTAATGAAGTAAACCAAAAAGTGGGAATAGACACAAAAGGGATGACAATCACGTAGCAATGAAGGGACTATTAATAGCCAAGCAATTACGTAGAAAGAATATTGCCATATCGGGTTAGGTACCACTTGAATATGTGGTAGGTGTGTGATGCAAACTGCGGTTGCCGACTGTTACTGGCAGGCAAGTTCCATATATTGTGCGTACCAAAATTTACAAAAATGACGTTTTAAGCTTTTAGCCTTGGGCAGACTATATTGTGGGAAATTTTTATTTTTATTTTTATATTTTTGATGAGAGTTGGCATGGAAACTTTTTTTTTTTGGTTTTGTTTTGTTTTGTTTTGTTTTTTATGAGAGTTGTATTGGAAACACAAGTGGTGTTTAGTAGAATAGTTTGAGTTATGTTGTGTGAGTGTTTTTAATATATGTGTAGGTGAAAAAGTATGTAAAAAAGTGTATAATGTTGTTTAAAATGTGAGTTATTGTGTTAAAACTCACATGCCAAACAGGCACTTAGTTAACTATAGTTTACCGTATATCTTTTTCAGAAGAAGGATGACTATAAGGTATTACTACCAATTATTAAGAGCAATAAGTATATAAAAATAAATAACGTGTCTTTTAACATCCCTAAACATACTAACGCCCCCATGCAATGAAACTACTAATTTTTTTTAATGTAAATTTTCTTAGAAATCTAATGGGTATTAACATTTTTCATAGATACTAATTATTTCAACCTATAATTTTTATTCTGTGAAATTCATTACTTTTTTTTTTCTATGAAATTCATTACTTAAGTGTGGATCTATATTACATTTTCCTTTATACAAAAAAATAGAGCTATGTTTCATTTGAATTTTTATGTTTGAACTAATTTAAATAAGAACTACAAAGAAGAAGATTTCAATTGATCCTGGTCTCTTTCTTCTTTACCCCGTCCAACTTATTATAATTATTTTTTAAATAGTTTGTGTACATTTAAACATATAGTTAATATATTTAATAATTATATATTCACCCTCTCCCATTTGGCAAATTAAGGGGATTTAAGTTTGATTCCTTTTTTTATTTTTTTTTTTTTTGGTATTTTCTCTGTTTGCATTATTTGTCCAATCAACTTTCATTTTTAAAGAATTATTTGAAAATTTTCCTTAGAAACATTAATTGGAGTAAGACATGAAAATTTGAAAATTGGAGTAAGACATTAATTTAGTGAAATTCGACCGATTGAAAATTAGATCCGACCGATCAAAAATCGCAGACATGAAATTTTTGCAGAATTCTATTCCAACTCAAACTCTCTTTAAACGTTTTGGGTTTCAAGTGAAACACTTCTAGTATATAAAGGAAAACACTAACTACGTTTTCAGAGCTTTTTGAGAGACTTTGGAGATGCTCTTATGAGATCCAAAAATGTATTGTGCCTTTCTCTTTCAAAGTTACTACCAGCAATCATTCTCATATTATTAGAACCAGTAGATCTAAAGTTGCTACAACAAGATCAACTATAGCTGATGATTTAAACCTTCAAAGGTGGTTTTGGAGTCACAAACTGGAGAGTTTATGTTGCTAAACCTTTGAGTGGGATCCCAAAGTCATAAACGTGGGAGTTTGTGTTCTACAAATCCAAGAAGAGAAAGAGTCCGTGGATTCAGAGCTTGCACGTGATCGTGTTAGTAAGTTGCTACATGAGGTAGCATTAGATTTAGGGTTAAATTTTTTGTAAAAACTTCAATTTTCTTATAGTGGATTTAGTTTACCTTGAGGATAGTTAGATCAAATCCTCCCTATGTTTTTATCTTGAAACGGTTAGTTTCATTGTTCTCGGGTCATCATATCGTAGTGTTATTTATTTTCCATTGCTTTGCATAATATAATTTATGTGTGTTTAACCTAGATCTTAAAATTAATCTAGGTAATCATTTGGCTAATTAATTAGGTTAAACAATCTGGTTTAAGGGGTCTAAACAAACTTTCAAAAAACTTTGCATGTTCTTGTTCTTAGATTAGCCTGGAATGCATATATAAATCACATGCGGTGGTAGAGGAACATAGATATCATCATAATATCTTTATAGAAAAAGAAAAATCTGTAAAGATGTCTACAAAATTGAAATAGTAAGGATGTCAAATTACATAGTCATGGCTGCTAAACAAAATTGACAAACTCAAACTAGAACTGAGTACTTTCCAACCGTTGGGGTTTACCTCTCATTGTTCTGTCTAGTAATCTGTCTGATGCTTGTTTTATACGTTCTGTTTATCTCATCTACTGGTTTGCAGTTGCACTTTATTATGGTTTGGAATAAATACTATCTTGTCCTAAACATGAAGGAAAGCACAAATTATTTATTTGCTTGTGAATGAGAATTTCAAAGTGATTCCATGTAAAAATATCAAGCTCATGAGTATGACATACCTCAATAAGTTTAAAAACAGGTTCTTTCACTTCTAGCTAGTAGTTTATGCAAAAAGCTTTTCTGCATCCAGGTATTCCAATAAGAGAAACAAATTCAGCATTAAGTTCAACTGCTTAGAAATATAAGCAATGCCGCCTTTCGGTTAACCATCTTTTCATTCATTGACGAGGGAGAGGATCTATGGTCTCACATTTATTAGAAAATAATAACACTAATGTTATTGACCATGATGGTGATAACGAATTCTGTATGGGATGCATGTGGTGTGCATATATATGAAAGTTTTGATCATGGACCACTAAATGAAAACAACGTGTTAGGTTCTAAAGAGTTAGGTTTAAATGTTTAGAATCATATTTTTGTTGTGTTGGCAAACCGAGAATAAAACATGTCTAATCTAAGTGTTAGGCAATGGTTAAAAGTATGTGTTTCAAGTTCAACTGACTGCAAATAAAGGGAATCACTTTCTGCCTTACTCGACCGATCGAGAATTAGACTCGACAGATTGAAAATCGCAAAAACAGAAATTCTGTAGATTTTTTAAATCAGGCCCAAGCCCACGAAAATGTTTAGAGTTTAATTCCAACTTCTCTACATATAAAAGGGAAACCCTAGCCACGTTTTAAAGGCTTTTGAAAGATTTGTGTGTTACTCTTTGTAAGATTTGAGAGGTTTTGTACTTTCTAACTGCACAAGAATCTACCGGAGCAAGAAATACAATTAAGCGTTAGTAGAACATAGTTGTTGCATCAAGATCATTACTGATAGTGATTTGAAACCTTTGAGTGGGATCTCAAAGTCATTAACAAGGTTGCTTGTGTTGGTGTAAATCTGAGAAGAGAAGGAATCCATGGATTCGAAATTTACCGGTGATTGTATCAGTAAGTTACTACATGAGGTAACAATAGATTAAGATTTAAATCTGATTGCAAAAATTTCAATTCTCTTATAGTGGATTTACTTTACCTTGAAGATAGCTAGATCAAATCCTCCCAAAGTTTTTACCTTGAAACGATTAGTTTCATTGGTTTTCCTAGGTCATCATATTGTGTTATTATTTACTTTTCCACTTTTATGCATGATATAATTTTTTTGTGTTTAACCTAGATTTGAATAATTAATCTAAATAATTACTTGGTTAATATATTATATTAAACAATTTGATTTAAGGGGTTTAAACAAATGAACACAACGTTTTAAAAAGTGCAAGTGAATCATACTACACAAAAGAAAAGAGGAATCATACCTTAAAAGGTTAAACAACTGCCTGACCATAAATTATTAGAGATTCCCAATTCCCAGTTTGTATGGAAATTGATTCAGGTCTATATCTTTGTTTGGCTTATTCATTTAATAACATTAGATTAATTTTGGGTTGGATATTTCTCTAAGCCTCCAACTTAATATACAGTCATGGACTCGTGGACTCTCACTTAAATTGAGTTTTAGTTGGATTTCCACTAAAAATAGGTTTTGCTCTTGAAAAGCTGGACAGTACTGATCTGCTGTTGGACTTTCCAATACGAGATATTATATTCTTTAAAAGAATATATATATATATATATATATATATATATATTTTGAAAGAGAGAGTTTCAACTTATGGGATCTGCTTCTGATAATAGTTTTTCATTATTAGACTAAGTCACTAATCAGTTTTTAATGTAGAAGGGGATTAATGAACCTCAAATCTCTTATTCAACCATCAGAAACTTTACCAATTAAGCTAACTGAAACTCACTTTAAAAGAAGTTAGTATACCATATGGATAAAGAAATAAAAAACACATAGCAAGTTGTGATTAATATAGCATAGAGTGGATTTGGATTTGATTTGAATTCTGATTGTGCTTTGACTTTAATTTATTATATATGATATGGCTTTTTTATCAAAACAAAAATTATATATGATATGGCCATAGTGTGGGATTATTAGCAACACCTAATGTGATGGCCATAGAGTAACTGAGTTATTGGCCTCACCTACTAGCTCTTGTTGTAAACTTGTAATATTATTGTTTGGTTAGACTTTAGAGATCCTACTACCTTGTTTGATGTTGTTTTTAACACTATTTAAATTTTCAATAATAAAACTTGTGACCTTAAAAGTTATTAGGGTCAAACCTATCAAAAGAAATATATAAAACTATATTCTTCTACCAGTTGAGATTCTCTGCGTCTCCTTGAATGGAATATATAATGTGGAGAAATAAATCTATGACAAGACGTCAAGACATGTTATACACTGTCTTACCTCTAATCTAATACATTTGAGTGACTCCATTGTTTTTTTTTTTTAATAATTAAATCGCTGAATATTTTTGTTCATTTATCTTTCTTTTTTTCCTCCCTTTTTTTTTCAGAGTAATTAAAGTTCCTCGAGTGTGTTGTGTGTAATACAACTTACCCCACTCTCTCTTAAAAATTACCATAGTTTTTAAGTAGAGTTGTAATGTATCTTTGTGTTAAAACTCCTTTCATTCTTTCTTGTGTGTGTGTTTCTTAAAAAAAAAAAATTCCTCGTGCTATTTTTTTTTTCCTTGAATAAAGTTTCTGATGCCTTAAAATCAACTGACATTGACATTTTTTTTGTATTCCTTTACCGTGAGAATCTAAATTCGAATTTTCCTCTCCCATTATTATAGCTATCAAATTATTAAAATAACAAAAAAATCCTTTCTATTTGGGCAAGATCCACTTGATGGCTTATTTAAAATAACATGATTAGAAAAAAGGATCCAATATTCAAGGCTTTGCACAGCCATACGAACAAAGTTTACAAATAGCTAATGATGAACAAAAGTCTTCAATCCTGTTAAGAGTGTTTTATTTAATATTCCATCAATGTGTAGGTTCAAGTTAGTTCAACTAGTAAAATCTCTGATGGTTGTATAAAATATTTGTGGTTCAATCCTCGCCTACATCAAAAACTGGTTGGTGTCTTAGTCTAATGATAAATAGCTATCATCAAGAATAAATATTATAGGTTGAAACTCTCTAAAAAAAAAATTCCATCAGTGTAGTATTTCATGTGTCTAATTTTATTCATCAATTTTTTTGGGGGGGAGGGGAGGGGGGGGGGGGGGGTAGAGACTTAATCAACTTGATTAATATTTTGTGGGTTTCAGTTAACTCAATTAGTAAAGTTTCCAATGGTTAAATAAGAAATCTGAACCACTAGTGTGTAATAAGTTGAACCACTGTCTAATGTTAATATTGTTAGGCTGAAATTTTCAAAGTCTATTTCAATTGAGTTCATAGTGAGCTGTGAGCATATATAACCACCCTCCCATGGGGGTAGACCTGGCTAATTAATATGGGATTGGCCCCTATGTGAGGGGGTGATTATATGTGCTTGATACACAAAATACCTTCTCTCATGAATGGAATTTGTCAAGAACCTTTATATATGTGTGTGTGTGTGTGTATAACATTTCACACAACTCCTTTTTAGGAACCAAATCAAGTTCACTTGATTTTTCTAGTAGAATCCAAATATGCAGTTATTTTATGAAATTCAAATGTTAAGATCATGTTTAGAGATAATATTTTTACTAATCTCCTTTAAAAATCAAGTTATTAACGTCCTAGTGTCAAATAGTTCAACCTTAAAACCCAAAAGTCCTGAAAATTTGAAGTAATAGACACCCAATTAGCTTAAATCATTCTAATTATAACAAATCTCCAAATTTTAAGTCCACGAAGTTTAAAAATGAGCACATTGTCTTTGTCATATCATCATAATAAGGGCAAAAATTTTCTGTTGAAGAGATTATTTCAGCCCTTAAGCTCATCTCTGTAAGATATGATTTTATGAAAAGGTTATTTGAGAACAATTTTGAAATAGTGTTATTTTGCCAAATAATTATCAAAATTATATTATTTCCTTAGGATTCTTAAATTAAATCCAATAAAAACTTAACCAATCATCATTGAACGTACTACAAGCGAATTAGAACCTTCAATTTCATGTAGGTGTGGCTTACTATGAAAAATTATACTTGGATGACAAAACCTCAATTTAAGGAAAATTTTCTCTCAATTATATTCCAAATAAGTTAATCATAAATCTTAGTTCATCTCCTCCTATTGATGGTTCATACTTGTAATTGGATGCATCAATTTTATATATGCAATTTAAATTCGATAGAAAAACATTCAAATCATCAAAACCCCAAAATTTGGACAAGTTCAACCTTATTGTGTTTTAATTCTTTGGTTACTCTTAAATATATTATGATTTCACCCAAATGCTACCACAAACCCTACTTAGATGCCCTAGTTACATATTATTTCAGTCAATTTAGTGCCAATCAAGTGAAATCCTTTTTAGATTGAAAAACATTAATTTAATGCTATAATTTTAATCCTTAAAGACCCAATTTGATAATCTGGTCATAATCTGACTGGAGTTCTAATATTTATTTAGTAATCTTAATTTCATTCAATAGAATTCAATTTAGTGAAATAATAGCTAGAACATAAAAAATCCCCAAGTTAGGAATGTAAGCTGTAACCCTAACCCTAATTCTTAAAATCTTTAATAATTCACTAATAGCCACTATTTAACCTAATTATTGGTTTAAATGTTCAATATGGGATCTCAATTACATGATTTAACGATCAATTAGAAGAAACTATAGCTAGAGAATACAAATCCCCGAATCATGCCCTAAATTTGGAATTTAGGAATAGTGGCTTTGTGAGCCAAGTGGAGGTTAAAAAAAGGGAGAACAGTAGAGTGTTTCAATCTGTTAAGGTTTCATTCTGCCCCTAGATTGGGATATATTAAATAGAAGAATTAGGGGATGTTTCGATGGCCAATTTTCATAACTCATAACTCTGTTTTCATAACTCATAACTAAAAAATGGTGGGATCCATAGCAGGAATTTTGTTTGGGAGCAAGATAACTCAATTTTCATAACTTTGTTTCCATCACTCAATTCTCTGATTTTTGAGCTATGAGTTATGGAAATTGAAAGTACATTTTGGCTGTTTTCAGTTTCCATAACTCATAACTCAATGGCATTTTTGTAATTAAACATACATTGGGGGATCCATAGCCACAACTTTTGACCAGCTGACTTTTTTTTTTTGGGGTTCGGTCTTAACGTTGGTTTTTTTTTTTTTTTTTTTTTTTTTTTTTTTTTTTTTTTTTTTTTTTGGGTTCGGTCTTAACATTGGTTTTTTTTTTTTTCCCTTTCTTTTCTGGGTTCATTCTTAACGTTAGTTTGGTTTTTTTTTTTTTTTTTTGGGTTTGGGTGATCTAGGTACTGACTGAAAAAAAAAAAAAAAAAAAAAAAAAAAAAAAAAAAAAAGCTGCACAGATTGACAAACATGGGACCCACAAATAGTGTGAAAAATATGAGTGATGGTGCCAAACGGGTATAATATTTTTAAGTGATGAGTGATGAGTGATGAAAATTGAGTGATGGAAATTGAGTGAGCAAAAAAAGTGATCCAAACATGGCCTTAGTCTTCCTCATTTTGTTTTTTATATTCTCATTTTTCTCTTTCCCATTACTAATTGTTTCATGACAGTTCTTGAATTAATGTGGATATCTATAAGAGCTCTTTATATTGTTAAAATCATAACAGAAATTTTCTTTGTTTATGATAGTTCAAATGTCAATAATGACATTTGAAGTAGAATAAGCATTCCTTTAGCGGGATTTTTACATACGAAACATCTCCTTAAGATAAGTTGATAACTCAATATCATACTAAAACTTTTTAGCCTATTTGCTTAGTACAACTTTTTAAAATCTTACTTCTTGTAGGTACAGCTATTACTTTTGTCAACTTTCAGTAAATAAGTTAATAAACTTTCAGCAAAAAGCTATTCCAAATGCACAAGAAGCTTAACCAATGGATACCTACCAATAAGTGGCTGTTATTTGACAATGTACAGTAATTCCTACCAATTATGAGCTTGGAAAATTTTCACAACCGCAATATCCATTATTTGTCGTGTTTGATGATATAATCTGCTATCTATACCATGTTCAAATCCTTTACTGCATTTTAAAACCCTGGCTACAAGATACAAGTCCTTTAACCTCATCAGTCACCACTATCTACAACTTGTTTAATGAAAAATGCTACAGTCAGGGAAACTGTGGTACAAGCGCCCAATAACAAAGCTACATGTCATTCTAAAAACTGTAAGTGGTTTAAGAAAAAATGGGGTACAAGTTGCAGAAGGAAATAGTGGTACATATCATTTAGCACAAAAAAAGTTTCTCTGTGAATTATGCCTGTCTGGATCACATCTTATTGTCTACCATTTGTCATCACTCCAATGCCAAATATAATGACTGACACTATTGCTGATTTCTCTGACATTGCCATCAATCTTTTGAGCCATTGGACAAGGCAAAAGCCATTGTTAAGGTTCAACCCTAAAGCATTGCTGCAATCAGGTAAAAAGTGTATACTTGAAGAATCTTGTCTTTAATAAATGGAGATTGCAGTTTGTAAAAGTGGAGCTATTTGAAGTTTCAATGGAATACATTGCATTTTGGATGCTGCTTAAACATGTCTCAATACATTATACAACCCAGAACATGGCCTTCCAATTCTCTTTTTCTTTTCTCTGGCCCCATTGATACAGTAATGTTCCAATTTTATCGGATGTCCCCGAAGGGACATCCCATTGATACAGTAATGTTATTTATACTAAATATACTAATTTTCTTCCCATTCATTTGAAGGTACCAAGCCAGAGCCACAAAAGGCTACGTTGTTAAGTTCAATGAGATTATGTAGTCTGAAGATTAGACCAGTATTCCTTGACAAGTTTCCCAAACAGGGAACCTTCTGTCTTCATTAACTTCATTGGTTCATCATACTCCACTAATTTTCCTGAAATAAAATAGAGACATTTCCTTCAGAACATTGAACAATAAAGTTTTGATGTCAAATTTATTGCTTCATGCTTCTCTACTAGATATCACAGTTTTATATTTGGATTTTTGTTTCTTAATTATATTAAGTATTAACTTCAGATCCTTCTCCATAAAATGCATATTGCAGATACAGTTGACGCACATTGTCAAAGAAGTGGATAAGTGCAACATGACTCATCTGCACATTGTGATGTCAAATCTAGCTAATGATTACATCTAAATCAACAACTTAGTTGGGAAAAGTTGATTAGGGAATTTAGAAATTAGCTGACATAACATAATGAAAGGAATCCACAGAAAGATAAAGGATCTTGGTGCAGAAACATATGGAATATTCTATAGATAAAGGTTGAAGTAATGTATGTGACTCACCATCACTAATAGCAAGAACCACAGTGCAATCCATCACTGTAGGTATCCTGTGAGCCACAGTGATTACAGTACAATCTGCAAATTCAGTCCGAATGGTTTTTTGAAGAATCATATCAGTTGCATTATCAATTGATGCAGTTGCTTCATCGAGCACCAATATTTTACATCTCCTCAAAAGTGCACGCCCTAAACAGAAAAGTTGCCGCTGTCCCATGCTCCAATTTGATCCATATTCCATGACTGAGTAACATGTTCATAATTGGTAAAGATCAAAATCTATAACACACAGAATATACTGCATATTAAAAATATTAATATGTTACCTAAAGAGTCTATCCCATGTCCCTTCTCGTGAAGAGACTCTTCTAGATGGCATTTCCCAAGAACCTTCAAATGAAAATTAATCACTTTTGATATATTTGCAATCCATGCAGAAGTAAATAAATAAAAAAGAAAAAAAAAAAAAAAAAAAAAAAAATACTTCTTTATAACCCAATGGAAGATACAATAAATACTTCTAATGTTAAAGCAACCAGAGGTGGAAAAGGACCAATGTAATACCTCCCAAATTTCTTGGTCAGAATGTTGAGACAAGGGATCCAAATTGTATCTCACAGTCCCATTAAAAAGCGTAGGATCTTGAGGGATTATTCCAAAACGTGACCTCAGATCATGAAGTCCAATTGTAGAGATGTCAATGCCATCAACAATAATCTTCCCTCCTGCTGGCTCGACAAGACGAAAAAGAGCACTTATAAGGGTAGTCTTCCCACTGCCAGTTCGGCCAACAATACCAATCTTGTGCCCTCCTTCAAAAGTGCAACTTATCCCACATAAAACAAGTGGTGCATTGGGCCTATATCTGACCTGTTTTCAAATAAATTTTCTCACTATGTATCGAAAACCTTCTTTAAATCTATATCTATATCTATTCTATATATTACTAAAAGCTGAAGCATGACATTTATTGCTACTGAATTTTTGTTGCGTCACCACATCGCCATGTCATTCGCCACATAATTATTATTTATTATTTATTCCTTTTTTTTTACAAAAAAAATACATATAAATAAATTATTGACGTTACATATTCACCTTTGTCGGTTTTAACATCTATATATATTTCTTTTTTATTTCCAATTTTCCTATAATTTTTTTTTTTACATTTACTTATTTTTTTTTTTTAAATATTTACACTTTCTTCAACCTTTCTTCTTTCCTTACTTTTTCATCTCCCCACTACCCACTACCCTCTACTTTAATATTGCTATTCATTTTTTCATTCATCTTCTTTTATTTGTCTCTTGTTATCCCTTCTCTCTTACCATAAATTTGTTACGCTTTTCCATTCTTTACATAGTTTTCTCTATAAAAAAAATGCTCTCTCTCTCTCTCTCTCTCTCTCTCTCTCTCTCTCTCTCTCTCTCTCTCTCTCTCTCTCTCTCTCTCTCTCTCTCTCTGCTAATGTTTTGGTGGATTTTTATTTTTTATTGCATCTCTTTTGATACGATTTAGTTTTGTGTTTTATTGATAAATTTTATGTTTTTAAGAACTCTTATTTAGGTTGATACGATTTTGTTTTGTGTTTTAAGTTATTATTATTTTACTCTTTGTTTGTTAAATTTTATCTGATTACATTATAAAAAATTAAAGATAGTAGATAAAAATAAAATAGTATTCCATTACATAGCATAATTTAGATAAAATAGTGTTTATTGATACATCTTTTAATTTTTCTTATTTTTTTCTTCTCTTCTATTTAATTCAATATTGAAATTCAACCACATCCTCCTTATCATTAAATTATTTATATTTTCTCTCTCTTTTTGTTTTAAAAAATAAAAAATGTAATATTTTACTTAAATTCAAATAAAAGAAAATTGTTCTCATCAAATTGTACTCATTTTTTCTTTTTAATATTTACACTTTCTCCAACCTTTCTCCTTCTCTTTATCTTTTCATCTCCCCAAACATTCTACCTTGATATCACTCTTCCTCTTTCCTCTTATCTTCCTCTATTTTGTTTCTTTTTATTATCATGCTCTTAGTATAAATTTGTCATTCACTCTTCCATTTTTTACATAATTTTCTCTCACAAAAAAGTGGTTATTTTCCACTCTTTCTCCCTCAATTTTTTGGTGGATTTTTATTTTTATTTTTATTTTCTTGCATCTCTATTTTAACTTGATAAAGTTTTGTATTCTTTAGAAATCTATTTTGGTTGATGGGATTAGTTTTGTGTTTTAAGTTTTTTTTTTATATTTTATTTTTTATGACTTTGATTGTTAAATATTATCATATTGCATTATAAATAATTAAAAATAGTATATAACAATGTACTATTATTATATTACATAGAATTATTTGGATAAGTCAGTGTTTATTTTTATGTATTTTATTTTTATTTTTTTTCTCATATCATTTTATTTAACATTTAAATTCAGCCACATCCCCCATATATATCATTAAATTATTTATATTTCCACTCTTTTTTATATTAAAAAATTTAAAATATAATATTTTGCCTAAATTGAATAAATAAAATTGTCCACATTAAATGGAGTAATGCTATGGAAACACTCATTCTCACACTCAATGCATCAAAGGAAGAATGAAATACAAAAAAAAATCAAGTTAGAAACACTAAATTAAAAAAAAAAAAAAAAAAAACTAATAATGCATATTTAATGTCATAGAATCATCATCAATTTTGGAAAACGATAGGTTGCCAATGGCGAGAGAGAGAGAGAGAGAGAGATGGTATAGAAAAAAAAAACCAATACAAAGTAATAAAGAGTAGATAAAGAAAAAAAAAATCAAACATCAAATAGTAATTGTTGATTGGAAAACAAAGAGGTTGTAAGAAGAAGTAAAAAATAAAATAGAGATTACTATGTGGAGAACATTAAAAACTTTATAGTGTAGTAACATAAACCGTTAAATTCACTTAAAAAATTAAATTAAATCAACAATCAACAATTAACAGTGTAAAAAAAAATCAACAATTAAATACAATCACAGTACTAAATTTAAATTTAAAACTAATCAAACTCTAACTATGGAAACCATATTAATCATAACTAAAAAGACATGTTCTCTGATAGTAGTAGAAACTACATAAGAAATAAAGTTAGAAAATTTAAAAATCCATTTTTTGACATTTCATTTAACCTTGTTTATATAATATATATATATATATATATATATATATATATATATAATTTTCATACACTATTACTTTCGAAAATCTAATGAACAATACTACCTCTCATTTATCATTTTTGTTATGCAAATCATCAGTTAGTAAATATATGAAAATGGTAAGAAGAGTTACAAATAAGATCACTTAAAAAAATATATAAAATTAATTAGCCACTATTATTATGGAGTAGTAGCCTATAATTTTACGCATTCAAAAATGAGGAATATATAGAGTTTTCTTAAAGGTATGTGTAAAGATTCACTCTGTGTGTGTGTGTGTGTGTGTGTGTGTGTAAAGGTAAAAAAAATGTATATTTAAGGTTTTTATTAACTTAAAAACTAATGAAAAACCAATGGTTAATAACTAAAATTATAGTATTAATGAAATATTTAATGAGACCATCCTAAAAAAATTATCACACATAGTGTAATATCTAAAATGTGTGACTAGTTTGTATAATATCTAAAAGCTGAAATGTAGCATTTATTATTATTACACTTCTGTTGAGCCACATTAGTGGCCATCTCATCATTTTCTTTCCAAAACTAATTGTAACTTACTTATCATGATAGGACTATCATTTTTTACCATCATGACTTTATACATTCTTAAACCGAAATATTACTTATAATAAAAATACATGTATTACAAAAAGTTTGGGTATAGACACCATTTATTTATTTTTAGTTCATACTCACCTAAAAAAATCGCATTCCACCATTGTATTCCTATCCATATGCTATTTTAGTATTCAAGGCCAGGGTAAAGGGTCTAGTTTTGCTCCTACTTAGAGAACTGAATGTCATTTTCATCAACTTCAAGAGATAGCGAACACCAACTTTGGTCCATTTTGGTCCAATTCGGTTCATATCGGTCCAATTAGGTCCAACTCAATCCATTCAATTCAATTCTATCCAATTCTGTCCATTTTGGATGAGTATAAACCAAAAATAAATAAAGTTGTTATCTTTATTGTCTTTTTTCTCTTAAAGTAGATGAAAATGACATACGGTTGTTTTAAGCAGAAGAAGAACTAAATCCCTCAACCTAGCCTTAAATACTAAATTAGCATATGGATATGAATAAAGTAGTGGATTGTGATTTTTTTCGAGTGAGTATAAACTAAAAATAAATAAAATTGTTACATTTTTTTTCTTTAATTGTTAAATGTGATCCTATTTTATTATAAATAGAATATATAATGATAAAATATTATTCTATTGCATAGCATGGCTTGGATAATTTGGTGTTTACAATTATACCTATTTAGTTTGAATATTCTTCTCATTATATTTTATTCTATAAATTTTCTATTTTCTCTCTCATGTTCTCTCCTATAATAAAAGTGATTATGATATATCTCTTTCTAGATTTTTAATTCTTTCTTGCAACTATACTTTAGGTTAATGAGTTTTTATGTGTCTTAATATTTATACTTTGGGTTGATATATTTTAGTGTTGATAATATCAATTGTAATTATGTGATAAGTTTTTATTATCACGATAATCTCTTTAAGAGAGCAAGAAATTTGAATAATAAATTTGAAACATAAAAATTTTAGGTATACCAAAAGAAATTTGGAAAATATAATACATAATAACTATAGTTATAACAATATGGATCACTTCAAAAAATAATATTATCAATCAAAATTACAAAAAAAAAAGAAAGATAAAGTTATGTATGTTTGTAAAAAAAAAAAAAAAAAAAAAAAAAAGAGATAGAAATTACTTTAATAATTTTTTTAATTTTTAGGGGAACAAATTATATATAAAAAATTTAGAAAACAAATTATACATTATACTACATCTCAAAATAATTATATACTTCCATGCATTGCGTTGATCTGCAACGCTTCACTTTTTTTGAAGTAAAATATTATATAGGTATAAAATTTTATATGTAAAACATTTTAAGTAAATTATTTTCAAGTGTTTAGTACGAGAAATAAAATTTTTCACGTAAACTACCAAAACCGATGCCATAGCCGCCAAAGCCATTGTTGCCGGAGGTCTGGTGACCGAAATGCTAGAACTTGCAATGGCTCTAGCAACTATACCAATGGCATAAGTTGTTAAAACAGCAGCTCTGGCCACTAGAACATCGGCACTGGCTGCCTAGCCCATCGGACTGATGATTTGTAAAATATTTTACCAAATTTTTTAAAGGTAAAACATTTTACAACTTTTTATAAAACATTTTATAGTCAACAGAAAATATTTTACCTACAAACAAATACTTAAAAATGGGAAAACAGTTTCCGGAAAACTTCAAAACAAGTAGAGCTAAAGGAATTAACATTTACCTGCAAATCTTGTATCTCCACTTTACCCACAGCAGGCCAATTAGTTGTGGGCCAGTTCCATTCTATTACTTCAGGTGCTTCACTGGAAAGATGCATGTATTGGTTTAGCCTTTCTACACAAATGATGTTATTTTCTAAAGTGAACCTATTTTGAACTGTACGGACAAACAAGACATTTATGGAAAGACCACAAGAAAGTGCCAACCCGATGAATCCTGTGATTGAAAATTCATACGGGAGAGTTCAGTATCATTCTATGGATAATATTTCCCAAAAAAAGGGCATAAAAGATTTGCTAATAAAAAATTGATTGCAATGTTCATATTTGCTAATAAAAAATTGATTGCAATGTTCATACTTCCAAGAAAAACAAAGGTATACTGACCAGAGCTAAAAGTCCGGGAAGGAAGCAAAACCATGCAAAGAGCAGCAGAGGCAAAAACCGTTGAACTGACCATTTCTATCCATTGAATCAACCACTCATTTGCGGAAAAACTGTGGAAAAAAGGACTAGCATTTGTGTCAATGAGGTCAAGATTCTTTGCGAAGAACTGGTCTTCCTTCTTAAAAGCCCTTATTGTGATGACTCCTGCTGCAGACTCTGCTAGATGATTTACTACTAAGGACTTGGTCGTTCCATTGATCCGCATCAACTCTTTTGCAGAGGCAAAGTAATATCTCTAGTAATGTAAAAGGCAATGTCATTTTCTGTCAAATATGCTTAAACAAAAGAGAACTCAATGACATTTCCCATGAATACTAAAATTTAAAAATTTCAATATTTGGTGGCTTATATTTTATCTAGATTTTTTTCATATTACTTGGCTGATATGATTTTAGACTTTAAACTCTTATTTATGCAAAGCAATACAATGTCCAAAGTTTGTCTATATGCACCTTAATAATGATCACGTCAGTTCATGTACTTATCTATTATATTAGCATCATTCTGCCAAGGATGATGGATCAAGATTGTCTAAAATATTATTGGTTTAAATGGCATTGAAAGAGAATTTCTTCCACAGAATATAATTCATGAAAGGACATCGTCTATTATTTACCTGCAAGCTAATTGCAACATAAACAAATGGTATTGTGATAAACAAGACCTGCCAGGTGACAACGGCGAGTACTACAAGAATAGAATATGCATTAATGAAACATGAAACATAGAAGTTAAGGTTGAGTGGGATATCAAGATCTATGATGCTCAGGTCAGAAGACACCTGCACATAACAACAGGACAAATGTAAAAAATGAGTTATAGAAATCAAGCAACAGGTACATTTGCTTCTTTTTCTTTTTTTTTTTTCGCGATGCTTACCCGACTAAGTATCCTTCCTAGAGGGGTGGAATCGTAGAATGACATGGGTGCTCGAAAAAGGGAGTCTAATAGCTGCGAAAACAAGGATTTTGAAGATTTAAGACCCAAAACAACTGTAGAAATAGATCTACAGGATAAAAACAGTATTGAGACTAATCCAATCATCATATAAACCATGACCAATCTCAATGTGCTAACGTGAGGATTATCAACATTAGCAGCCATCCATGAGTACTGTAATATCTGACCAACCACAAATAGAAGGTGAAAGAGATTGGATATGAAGAACAACAAGAACCCTTTGTTTTGATTCAGATATTGCTTGTAGGGTTTAAAGCCCGTGTCTCCTGTTTCTCTCTCTTCTTGCTTAATCAGTTGATCACCTTCACATGCTTTTAATTGCTTCTCTACATAGGTGTTCTTAATCTCTCGGGAAGATGTTTCACGTCTATGGGTAGAACTAACAACCGCAAGCCTTTCAGAACCAGCTGTCTCTTTGTGTGCATCAACAAGGTCCTGAAATACTTTGCTTGAAGCCAACAACTGATGATAAGGAGCTTCTTGTATGATTTCCCCATTTGACATCAACTGTCAAAAACATAAAACTCACACCAAATCAGTATGTGGAACAAACAGATTCTAACTAATGATAATATCAATACCGAATTACAAAACACGTAAAGATCAATTTTTTCTTCAAAATAAGTGGCTTTTGTAGTGCATATTTCATGACATAACTAAAGATGACTGGAGTTCAACCAAATTTTGATGAGTAATGGGGAGATCGAGTAAAGAATAGAACAATGGTAACTAATAAACTACTATCATTTATAGACAAGGTTCAAAATCAAGCCCACCTACTCAGAAGTCACAATAAACTATCAATTGTCCCAAAACTTTAAGCTGATAGAAAATGGAGAATTTAATCATTTGACCATTATTCTTAACAGTAACAAATACTTCTGCAGCTATTTGAAGATTTTTAATAATAGAAACCAACAAGGTGGCCTTTGGATACCTTGAGCACAGTTGCTGTAGTTCTAACTGGGGAAGAAAATACAAGATAAATCAGCTCTCAATGTACTATAATTGGAAATTAGGTATACTAACCAAAACAGAATTGAATGTAGGGAGGAAGTCTACTTGATGGGTCACAAGTAAGACTGTCTTCCTGGAAAGTGATTCTATAACATATTCCTGTCACAAGTTAAGTAATTTTACACATGAAGTTAGTAATTGAACCAAAATGAATATTAAAGAAAATAACAAAGATATGGAAGGAGTTTTTGAAAAAAAAAATTACATTAAATATGCTTGTCGCAGTCTGTGCATCCAAAGCACTGAATGGATCATCTAAGAGAAATACATCAGCATCCTGATAGAGAGCACGGGCAAGTTGAACGCGTTGCTTCTGACCACCACTCAAACTAATACCTCTCTCCCCTATCACAGTAAGATCACCAAAGGGAAGCGACTCAAGATCCTTAGCCAACGAACACCTCTCTAGTGCTTCTCTGTATCTGTCACTTTCCATAGCAGACCCAAATAAAATATTCTCTTGTATTGTCCCGCTTTGTATCCATGCTGTTTGAGAAACGTAAGAAATCTTCCCACTGACTTTTATCTGTAATTTTAATAAATGAACTGGATTGCTTAGTTAGAACGCTTGCACCTCTCTCAATTTAAGATGAGCACTACAGTTACGTCATGGACACATAACTATGCCCAGGATTTGAAGTGTTGGAATACATATGATTAGAGACAATTCAGACAGAAGTTAGAGTTGTATTTTTCAACTTGAAAATAAAGTAAAAGAGCAGTAGTGACTTACGGATCCCTGAATTTTTGGAACTTCTCCGAGAATTGCTGCTAGAAGTGTTGACTTGCCTGAGCCAACTACTCCACATATGGCCACCTTTTCACCAGGTCTAATCCCCAAATTTATATTACTCAGTGTGGGCTTCAATGAATTCTCTTCCCACGAAAATTTGGCTGAGTTGATAAAAACGGAGTAATTCACATTCTCCATGTTGCAGTTGTTCTGAACATGTGCATTCTGCAGCTCTGGTGCCTCAAGGAATTTTATAATACGTGCAAATGCAACCTTGGCTTGAATGACAACCCCAATAACATCAGGAATTACTGTAATTGGTTCCTGAACAAGGCGAAAAGTTGCAACAAAGGTGAAAACGTTATTTGCATGCAGTGGAATTCTAAGGAAATAACATGCTCCAAATGCTGCAGAAGAGATCAAAATAGGAGATGACCAAAAGATAATGGCTTGAAATGTTCTCTTTGACTGCAGTTTCGATAACCAATTGTACTCCACCTTCCTTAAATTTTCTATGACTTTCTTGAAATGGGTTTCCCAAGCATACAATTTCAAAACCTTCATGTTTACTAGTGCCTCTGAGCTAGCCTTTAGTCTCTCATCTTGTGCCTCTGTTAACTTAGACTGAAACTTATGCTGTAACTTTGCAAGTGGAATATTGCAAAGCACGGTGATAATTATCACCACCAGTGCTGCAATTGTGGCTAGTCCCACTGCATGGAAGAGAATTAGTAATACAATGCATAGCTGGAGACTTGTTGTCCATGTCTGATGGAACCAATATGGAAATTCTCCAATCCTATAAGCATCTACTGTAACATAGTTCATTATCTCAGCACCAGAGTGCATCAACCTGGCAGAATTGGATAATCTCAGTTGCTTATTATAAATGGCTGCTAAGAGCAATGACCTCACTTTCAGTCCAACAAGCCTGCTTCGGAAGAACCACTGCCTTTGTGACATGGATTGTATGCACTTTGAAAAGAAAAAGGCTATTGGTAATACTTGTATTTCATTTTTGAATTTTTCTTTTCCCTCACAAGCCAATATGAAGGCATTCAGAAGTACTGGTCCACTAGACAGTGTGAGAGTATATAACAAAGCAAAGCACCCAGATACGAACATTTCTTTCCAATGGATTAAAATTATTACCAGTAAGATTGATGTTTGAGATGTTGGTTCTTCTCTTTTCTGCTTATTCAATTGCTCCAAGAACTGCACATAACAATTTTCCGCTCTATCTGCCTTGCGCAACTTAGGTATATCTTCGTCCTCAAGATTTTTCCGCCTGCCCCTTTTCATCAACGGATTCAACCACCAAAAAAACAGCCTACTGAAGAATCCGGCTTTGGCAAATGGAGTAACAAGTCCTACTGAATCACTTTCAAGCTTCATCTTTTTGTTTTCTCTTTGCTCTTCAATCTCGCTGTTGCATACAAAAATTGAATTATATGTTTATACACAAAACTTGTCATCCAATTAGTTATAGCACTCGATTAGCTTAATGAAAAAATAAATAAATGAAAGGAATTGTATAACTGATATTATTTTCAAAGGAAAAGAGTAAAAAAAAAAAAAAAAAATCAACATGCACATCCCATGTAACTATGATAGTGGTGGAGTACCGAGCAATGGAGGTATTGCACTTTAAATGTTCTTGTTCTTAGATTAGCCTGGAATGCATATATAAATCACATGTGGAGGGAGAGGAACCTAGAGCTCTCATCACAATATCTTTAAAGAAAATCTGTGAAGATGTCTATAATTTTCTTTCTAGTATTAATCAGGATGTCAAATTACATAGTCCGCTGCTAAACAAAATTGACAGACTCGAACTAGAGCTGAGTACTTTCCTATTGTTGGGGTTTATCTCTCATTGTTCTGTCTTGTAATCTGTCGATCGGACGTTTGTTTTATACTGATTACTAGTGCTTTTCTTCATCCTTTTTTTATGGTTAACTTTCTGTTTATCTCATCTACTGGTCAGTTGTGGCACCTTACTGTGGTTTGGAATGGATACTAACTAGTCCAAAACATGAAGAAACTCAAATTATCTATTTGCATGTGAATGAGGATTTCAAACTTCAAAGTGATTCCATGCGAAAATATCAAGTTCATGACCATGACATACTTTAATAAGCCTAAAAATTGGTTCTCTCTCCTTCATTAAGCTGGTATTTTATACAAAAAGCTTTTTGCAAGCATGTATTCCAATAATAAAAACCAATTCAGCATTAAGTTCAACTGCTTAGAAATATTAGTAACTCCATCCTTCGTTAACCATATTTTCTGTCAGTGACGAGAGGGAGATGATGATCTGAATGGTCTCGCATTTATTAGAAAATAATAGCCATAATGTTATTGTTATTGACAATGATGGTGATAATGAATTCTGTATGGGATGCATGAAAACAACGTTTTAAACAGTGGAAGTAAATCATACCGAACAAAAGAAAAGAGGATGCATACCTAAAGGGTTAAACAACCGACTGACCATAAATTTTTAGAGAATCCCAATTCCCAGAAATAGCTTTTGCATGGCAATTGATTCAGGTTTATATATTTGTTTGGCTTCTATTCTATATGTAAAACTTTAGATTTTTGGTTGGATATTGCTCTAAGCCTCCAACTCTATATAGAGTCATGGACTCACGTAAATTGATTTTTTGTTGGATGTCCACTAAAAAAAGTTTCAGTACTGTTGATGTAAGTGATCTCTACTGTTTGTACTTTCCACTATGAAATATTTTAATCTTTAAAAGAAGTTAGCGAACCACTGACGAATAGGTGCTAGAATAAAAGCTTTCCGTTCCTTTCGTTATGTTTTTGTTTATATTTCATTACTAATGGCATGTCATGAGCTTGATTTTTTTTTTTAATTTTTTTTTCATTATCTTTGAGAATTGAAAGAGAGGAATAGAATATTTTGTCCCATTTTTTGTGTTGCATTTTATGCTCCACCAATCACAACTTATCGTGTATTCATTTAACTCTTTTTATAAAATAATCAAAGTTTAAAATAGAAAAAAAAAATTAAACACAGTGAATTAAGTTAGGATAGATGAAGCATAAAGTGAAAGTGACTGAGTGCATCAAAGAAATTTCTGAGTACAAACATGGAAGTTTACATTGGTTAGCACTTTGCTGTGGGATGTTGTCATGGCTTACGTCTCTCCTTTTGATGGACAAATGGGATTTTTTTTGGGAAATAATTGATCATTTGTCAACTTTATCTCAATTAAGGTTCTAAAACCATTTCTAAAAATAAACATACACTAAATTGAAATTTATAATGTTCGGTTTTAGATTGGCATATTCCATGTGACAAAATCAAAGGTTGCATTTTTTTTTTCTCCTCTCTCAAAGAAAAAATAACCATTTTTAAAATTATGGTTAATTCTTAAAATTATAGTAAAACGATTAAACTTACCATTTCTCAATGGCTTAAGTTTTTGGAAAAATTGATAATTTAACATGATATTAGAGTTGGAGATTGGGCAGATTTTCACCCCTAATTTTTTGTCATGCGATGGCACTAGTTAGCGATGTGTCAAAAAAATTATTAAAACAATTTAGTGTTTCTAAATCCACTACAAAAAACTGGACCTATGGTGGCGTTTGTGAAATGCCACTACAGGTACTAAAAACGCCACTATAGGCCCATTCTAGCTATAGTGGCATTTACAAACACCACTATTGACCAATTTTTTTTTTTTTTTTAAAAAAAGGCTATGGCAGCGTTTTTGAACGCCACTATAGCCAAAAACCACCAATAAAAAAAATTTTGATTACCAAAAACCAAATGTTTTTTTATTTTTTTTAAATTGAATTACAATTTTAATTAGATTATATTTCTAATTTTAATTAAATTAAAATATAAATAAACAAAATGCAGAAATCAAAGAAAATACAAAGACTATAGCTAGCCCAGCAAATTCAAAATGAAACACAAACCCACCCAAAAAAAACTCAAAATCAAACACAACATGCTCATATGCAGAAATCTCAAACAAGGAATAAACCAAAATAATTATTAATTTTGTTTTAAAAACAATGCTTACTTGCAACTATACAACCAATGGCTTCAAATATAATACACTCCTTTAATCACAAATCCCAGAACAGTAGCACCATCTACAAATTTGAACAAAATCAACTAGCTATAACACCGTCTGCAAATCCAAAACTCACAAACATTAACACCACCACAAATAAAACAGGGGAAATTAAATCAAAATGGAGAGGAAAAGAAAAGAACAAATCCAGGTGTGAAGTGAAAGAAGAGTGAAAGAAAGAAAAAAAGAAAGAGAAAAGAAGAAACATGGAGGAGTACTGGAGATAAGAGAGAAAAAAAAAAAAAAAAAAAAAAAAAAAAAAAAAAAAAAAAAAGAAAAAAAGAAGAGAAGTCTGAGTGTGGTGTAGACATAAGTGAAGATGAGGGAGTGGGGGAGGGGGGTGTAGTGGGGTAGGTGAGATTTTTTAAGTTGAGTGGAGATAATTAATGGGGGTAGGTGGGAAAGTGTTGTGTGGTAGGAAAGTGTGGTGGAAAAGTGGGTTTTAAATTCTTAATTTTGCAGGACCTATAGTGGCATTTGCAAACGCTGCTATAGGTCCCTTATTTTAATTTTTTTTGGTTCAGTTCTGAATTCTTTTTTAACTTAAAAAAAAAATATTCTGGACGTATAGTGGCATTTTTCAAACGCCACTATAGATCTTTTTTCGTCCTCTAGCTAGCCCTAATTCTATAAAAAAAAAAAATACAAATTAGAAAAAAAAGAAAAAGGAAAAGAAAAAGTACCTATAGTGGCGTTTGTCATTTTTCCTACCCAACTAAAAAAAGAAAAGAAAAAAAAGAAAGAAAAAGAAAAAGAAAAAGTGTCTATAGTGGCGTTTGTCAAACACCACTATAGGCCCTCTCCTATAGTGGCGTTTAACAAACGCCACTATAGTTATTTTTTGTCCTTTACCTCGCCTTTATTATATAAAAAACAAAAATCCAACTAAAAAAAAAAAGTACCTATAGTGGCATTTGTTAAACGCCACTATAGGTCATTTTTCCTCCTCTACATACCCTTATTAAAAAAAAAAGGAAAATTGCCTATAGTGGCGTTTGTCAAACGCCACTATAGGCCCCCTCCTATAGTGGCTTTTAACAAACGCCACTACAGGTCTTTTTCTTCTCTAATCCTTATTTTATATATATATATATATATATATATATATAAATAAATAAATAAAATAAAAAACTGAAATAAAAAGTGCTTATAGTGGCATTTGCCAAATGCCACTATAGGTCCTTTTTTAATTTTATTTTTTTGGTTTTTTTTTTTTTTAAGATCTATAGCAACATTTGTAAGACTAGGACAAACGCCACTATAGGCCCTTGTAAGTCCAAAACCTTTAGTGGTGTTTTAAAAACGCTACTATAAGCCCTTGGAAATGCTACTATAGACCCATTCTTTTAAAACGTCACTATAGAACTCCTTGAACGCCACTATAGGGGGCTTATAGTGGCGTTTTTTGACAAACGCCACTAAAAAAAAATGCCATTTTGGGCCCAATTTTTTGTAGCAATCCTCACATAAAACAACTTATAATCAATAAAATGCCGATTCTCAAGCAAAAGGACATACTTAGCTATCAATTCTATGCAACAAAATGGTCTAACTTTTTCAAAAACTCCTTATAGAACAATTTATATTGCAATTCTACTTCAGAAATGATGTAAAGAAAATTTCTAACCGGACAATCTTGCACAAGCTAAAAAGAATACCATTACAATTAGGTGATTTACATTTGGAAAAAGTATATGTATTTGGTATATATGTAATCACCCTCTCATGAAGGTAGACCATACCAACATGAGATCTATCCTTATGTGAGAGGGTCATTACATATACTTGATGCATCACTTATGTTTGTTGAATAGAGTAATATGATTAAGTGTGGAAGGTAAATTTACAAATGAAGTTCGACAATCATGAATTTCTTTTTCAGCATCTATAATAGACATCCCAAATACACAAGACCGTATTTTGAGATAACTACAGAATTAAATACTGCTTTCTATAATAGACGTCCCAAAACAAACAATACCCTATCTTGGCTTTTAAATCAAAAGTTATTAAGGAAACAAAAATGAATAAAAGTGGCAATAACAAAGATTTTAGGGCCAATATGAAGGAATTTACGAAAAAGCAACATAGCACAACACCAAAGCCCCTGACTTGTTTTCTCCACATCATTTCCCTTCATGTCAAAAAGTTTCACTCAATTCTAACAATGTCACCTAGCTAACCCCTACTTTTTGGATTTCTTGCGAGTTGACTTCTGGTCTCAATCTAATCTAGGAAGGCATGGGTTATCTGTTCTACATCAACATATAAACCATGACCAATCTCAATGTGGTACCATGAGGATTATCAATGTTAGTAGCCATTTAAGCGTTCTGCAATATATGACAAACCACAAATATTAGACGAGAGAGATTGGTTACGAAGAAGTTTAAGAACCCTTTTTTTCTAATTCAGATATTGCTTGTAAGGTTTAAGACATGTATCTCCTATTTTCATCTATTCTTTTTTTATCAATTGATCATCTTTACATGCTTTTAATTGCTTCTCTACATCAGTGTTCTTAATCTTTCCAGAAGATGTTCCATGTCTATGAGCATAATTAATAACTGTGATCCTTTTAGATAGCGTTGTTTCTTTGTGTGTATTAACAAGGTCCTAAAAATACTTTGCTTGGGGCCAACAAGTGATGATAAGAAGCACAATATCACATAATGGTATTAAACATTAAGCGCTAATACAACCAAATTAGTATAGTGATATTAAATACAATATCGCATCAACAAATTAAAAATTGTTGCAATAGTGACTTAAAGTGGTAAAAAATTATGGACAGAGATTTCCTGCACACAAGCCTGTAGCAATTGCTGCAAACAGGGGCAGGTGTCAATAAAAGAAAAAGACACATATGCAAGGATCATGTACAACACACATGACCCATTTTAAGATAATAATGTTAACTTAACTTTAACATTTTCTCTCTCTCTTTCATCTAAAGCTAATAGACCCACACACAACTAGACCTCTCTCTTCAAATCCACCTCTCTGTTCTCTCTCTTTCTCTCTCATCCTCCTCTTGTTCCCTTGTTTTTCTCAAGAACCCAAGACCGACAAAGAACCATTGCCTTTGTGCCATGGATAGCTAACACTTTGAAAAGAAAAATGCTATTGCCAGTATGTGTCCTTCATACTTGAATTTTTATTTTCCCTCATAAGCCAATATGAAAGCATTCAGAAGTACAAGACCACTAGACAGTGTGAGAACATATAACAAAGCCAAGCACCTAGATAAGAACATTTATTTCTAATGGATTAAAATTATTGCCTGTAGGATTGATGTTTGGGATGCTGGTTCTACTCTCTTTGCTTATTCATTTGCTCAAAGAAAGACAATAACAATTTTCATCTAAGGTTCTTGCGAAAAACAGAGGAGGAGGAGGAGGAGAGAGATAAAGAGGGAGGAGAGAGGTGGGTTTGAAGAGAGATAGAGGCCTGGCTGTGTATGGGTGCAGTCAGCTTTAGATGAAAGAGAGAGAGAAACTGTTAATAGTATTCTCTTGAAATGGGTTATGTCCAACCACTTGCATATGTATCTCTATCTTTTTTTAACGCTTGTCCTTGTTTGCAGCAATTACTACAGGCTTGTGTGCAGAAAATCCCTATCAAAAAATTATTGCTTAAAAAATAATTGGTTGGAATAACTTAAAATTTTCAATTGCTATAGAGACTTTAATACCTTACTGTATTAGGAAAATTCGTTGTAATAACTTAAAATGAATAAATTGTTCTCATAAAAAAAAAAAAAAAGAATAAATTGTTACAATAACTTAATACCAATTATCATTGCAATCTATTGCAATGAAAATTTTGAAATGATAGCATATTGCAACAAAATTATCATTGTAATAACTTGATATAAATGATTTTACAGTTTATTACAACTAGCCATGAAATTGCGCGTTGCGCATGATAATTATTTTTATGATAGTCTTATTAATTTTTTTATACAATTTAAAATAATTTAATAAAGAGTAATGTATTTTGTAATTAAATTTTTATTTATTATAATAATAATCACAAATGTAATATAGGAACAATCATAAATCATAAATTTTATGAAAAAAATACAAATTTTCTAAGAAATTCAAAAGGCAAGTTAACGAAAATATTTATTTTATAATAAAATTTATTTATAACATTTTGTGAATCATTTAAAAGAATATAAAATTTGGAAATTATTCTTTTTGTTTTAAACAAACTTCCTCAAACTTATTTTTTCTGCCTACAATCCAAAATACCGATAAAAGTAACTAAAAAAGATAATAAAACTTAACGATTAATTGGACCAATTAGGAAAACAATTTGTTATTTATAATCTACTAAGGTTATTTTCTTTGCAGAAATTGTAATTTCGTCCACCCAAAACATATTATCAAATAAACAATTATTAGCAAAATCAAAGAATTAAATTTCTATATATGCATTGTTATATAATAATAATAATAATAATAATAATAATAATAATAATAATAATAATAATAATAGTAAAATTGCGAAAGATAAAATTTGTCTCTCATCCAATAATTTTTGTTTAGCCAACCTTTACTTTTCTCTAAATAAATGGCATTATAGAGTACTTCTAATACAATTATTAAGAGTACTTTGTCCACCACAAAGGATTAAAAAATAAACAAAAATTATTAAAGTCTCATAGTTTAACATCTAAATTGAGCACTATAAAAATCATGCTATCAAATTACAATAACTACCAAATTAAATTATCTAAATCATGCTATGTAGTAGAATAATATTATATATTTATATGCTATATTTAATCATTTATAACGCAATAGGATAACATTTAACAATCAAAGAGAGAGAGAAAAAAACCAACAAAAAAAAAAACTGAATCGCATAAACCTAAAGTAGGTTAAAGAATATAAAAAATTATCAACCTAAAGCGGAGATGCAAGAAAAAAATAAATAAAAATCCACCCAAAAATTGTGTGTGTGTGTGTGTGTGCGCGCGCGCGCGCGCGTGAGAGAGAGAGAGAGTGAGAACCTTTTTTTTTTGTAAGGGAAAACTATGCATAGAATAAAAGAGATAGTATCAAATTTATAGTAAGATAGTGTGAATAAGAAAAGACAAAAATAGAGGAAGATGAAGGGAAAGATGAAGAATAATATTAATGTGGAGGATAGTAGAAAGATGAGAAGGTGAGCGAAGGAGAAAGGTTGGAAAAGTAGTGGGGAGATAAAAAGGTAAGGAAGAGAGAAAGGTTGGAGAAGTGTAAATATGAAATAAAAAAATATATTAAAAATAATTATAATAAAATGGAAAGAAAAAAGATAATGACATGGACACTGACGTGACTCAACATAAGCAAAGTAGCATTAAACGCTACGTTTCAGCGTTTAGTAATATATAGATGACTAATATGAAGTTACAATGAAGATATCATTACAATAACCTGATATTAATTATTTTACAATTTATTTCAATAAAAAACATGAAATAATGATCTATTATAGCGAAAATATCGTTGCAATAATTTGTGATTCTCAAATTAATCTAGGAAGGTATGGATTTTTTGTTCTACATCAACATACACTACAAGAAAAATAGGCTATTGCGGTGGGTTCAAAAACTGCCACTATATGTGACATATAGGGCACTTTTTTGAACTGCCCTGTACATGATATATATTGTGGGGTAGTTCCCTGCTATTAACGAGACAAGCCTTTGGATGAACCTTTCTTGGAAATGAAAGAAAAATTGGTGGGAAAGTACACTTTGTGATCCTTTGTTTTATCACATTTATATGACTTTTATGAATGATATATAATGTATGGACCACAGCTAATGCCTATAATAGGGTCTTTGTCCTATGTTGGTCCCCAACTAAAGTCTTCTTTAACTACCAGTAGATCTCTCCCATTTTATTATGGTTGTTAAGGTCTATGGATGTGGGGTGTGACTAAATAACTAATACCTATAACTCTTTAAGGTACAGTCCACCACCTTTGATTGCCTATGTATTTTTTGTGTGAGGCTTTAATTTATTGCTGTAGCAAACTATCTTTGTCTCCACTGCTACTCAAAGAATCAAATAATATAAAATTGCAGTGGAAGCTACAATTGTTGCTCCATGCTACAATGGTGCTACTAGTGTCATTGGTCTTTCTCTATCATGCATTAGATAAAATACATTCATTGTGTTTCCAGATTAAATGTATATCGGATGGCAAGTTTTTACTTTTTGCAACTTGGTGACTAACTAGTTTTCACTTTGGTTGCAAGATCGCACAAGAAGATGTTCTTGTGGATTTAGCTATCACATTTTAACTCTTCAGAAGATTCCTAGGTATTGAGCTTCTAGACAGTTAATTTAATCAAGGTAGGTAGAGCAAGTGGACATTCTATTATTTGATATTCATGCTGTTAGAAAATAATAGTAGATCAACATACCCATAATGGAAGGACACTTGAGGTTCAAGTTGCTACTCCAAATGCAAGTTATGTTCCTAGCTTAAAAAAAAAAAAAAATTCTTTACATGGATCACCCTCTTGATGGTACCTCCTATATTTGGATGATTGGGCATGTTGATATTTATAGATGATGGATCTTTTATTTGTCTTGCCTCAATCAACAAAATGAGATATATAGTATTTGTCTAAGTTTCATCCTTTGGGATCCATATAAATATTGCATATTTCTTTGAGTTCTTGCAAAGTTGATATGGGCATGTAGAAAGAATACTTAGATACATGACCGTCAATTCTAATGAGTTGGTGCACATTTAAAGTAGTTTGATGTTTGTCAATTATCATCCATTAATTCCATGATATATATATATATATATATATATATATATATATATTATATCCTTACAAATTTTGAAGCATAAAGGCTATTACCCAATATTGATCCAACTAACATAAGGTGCTAGAAGCAAAAATCTGGAAATGGTTCTAATTGTGAGAATTTTTTTATGATCGATGCTATGATTATATATAATATTAAGTATATTTAGATAATTAATTAAGATTTATTTTGTAGTCAATTCTTGATAGTATACATGTGTTAGTAGATGAAGATATGTATTAATACAAATTGAAGTTAAAAGCCAAAATACATTATACACAAAGCTTGCCCAGAATCAGCTGCCTGTAGCTTAATAAGAGCTGTCTGAACTATCCAACCATTTGATCTACAGAAGAGGGAAAAACCTATGACCTTGGTGTTGTACTAAATAATCTTTTCAATAATCTAAATCAATTTATATGTGTTTAAACTTAAATTACTTGTTGTTTTAGTTTAACCACATAAATTGTGTAAATGTGTGTATATGTGCAAAATTGATTAGGTGATCCATAACCTAACATAGTAAAGTAGGTTACATAATGATTTTATTTTTTGGGCTAAATAGGCTACATTCTTATTTGAGAATAAATTTCACTACCTAATGGGTATCTGTAGGTAAAGGTCTCTGGTAGCTGGAACAAAGTGACTTAATTGGAGGGGGTTTGATGTTTCACAGATATCATAGACTCATAAACCCTGTCAAGTTTGAGAAAATAATTAAGGTGTTTATTTTGATTGGTGAAAGTAGTTACTTTTGTTTGAAATTCTTGGTACTTATCCTTCCAAAAAGAAAAAAATTACTAGGCTTTTTTATGTTTCTTTTTTGCTTTGAAAGTTGGAAAATTGTACAAAGATTCTTGAGCAACTTTCAGTGGTAAAGTAGTTTTTGCCTTTGCATGTGTATCTTTTGGGAGCTTCTTTAAAAGTCTGTTTTCCCTCTGTTTTCAGCTTTAGTTTTCACCTATAATTTTATGGGTTTTTCATATAATTTGTGTATATATCATCATATTGCTTGTTTTTGTTAAAAATTTTCACAATTTTTGCACTTTTGTAGGAACTTTTGTTAAAATCAAGTTAAAGACAGAAGAAGAAGAGTCTGTAAAGGTATGAGCAAATATGCTCTCTCTCTCTCTCTCTCTCTCTCTCTCTCTCTCTCTCTCTCTCTCTCTCTCTCTCTCTCTTAATGTTATATTGGACATGAGAGATGACTTCTTGAATTCCTTCATCAAGACTAGTTCAAGACAAATTGGCGTGGTGTACCTCTTTGGTTGATAGATTTAGCCATTTAGACAAGGAAATTGCTAATAAAACCCTTACTGTTCTGTTTTTATCTATTTTATTCAAATTTTGGCGGCCATTACTTGATCATTTTGATGGATATTATCCAAAAAGGGTTGCAGAAAAACAAATCTATAAGCATCAATATATTCAAAACTATTGATATTGAGTGAATTTTTTTAATAAAACTTGATGCATTGTTATCTTTAATATGGTGTGTGAATTATTTGTTATCTTTGATGCATTATTCAAATTTTGGTGGCCATTACTTGATCATTTTGATGGATATTATCCAAAAAGGGTTGTAAAAAACAAATCTGTAAGCATTAATATATTCAAAACTATTGATATTAAGTGAATTTTTTTAATAAAAATTGATGCATTGTTATCTTTAATATGGTGTATGAATTATTTGATTTCTTGTTTATTATTTACTTATTCATTTCTTTTTAATTCTAAGTTGGTATCTATATAATACCCTCTAATGTATTATTTGGGTTCTCAATGATATATATATATATATATATAAAAGTTATATGTATTTATTTTGTTTCTAAGAATGCTTAGTTGTCTCATTTAATCGCTCCATGTCTTTATTGCAGGATCTTGAGCTTAGAAAGCCACGAGTAAGGAAGCCTCCCAAAAGGCTTGACTTGAAGTTCCTACAGAGGAGTTCTGAAAAGAGCAAAATTGAAGGTAGGCTTATATGGTTTTGTACATTCCCTCTTATATGATGTGTTAGGACATATGTGTTTTACTTGTTAGGAATATATGTCATTGTTTTATGTAATTAGCTAATCCTTTGACAAAATGCACTTTACTTGTATTTAGGTAAATTCAGGATGTTTTTAATACTTCAAGAAATAAGGTTTCAAGATCAAGTGTTAAAACCATGCAAGTCTGTCCAAGAAAGAAGCTGAAGAAGTGCCTATTATTAAAGCTCGACAGCTAGTATCTATCGAGTTTAAGAAGCTGTTTCAGCTCCGTGGCTCGACAGCTGCTCGACAGCATCTCGACAAATGCTATCTGTCGAGGTTTAAGAAAAACAGAATTTCAGATCTGTTTTGATTCCAATCCGTGGATATGTTTTTGGGCCTTCTTTTCTCATAGCTCTAGACATATAAAATGATTATTTTAAGGGATGTCAAACAGAACACAAGTTGCATAAGCATTAAGCAAAGTCTGTTCAAGCAATTTGTGACCGGAGAAAAAGTTATCCCTAGTTCATCTCTATTGTGAAGAAGCTGCTGTGTTTGTGCACCATAGGGTTTTATAACCGAGCATCTTCTTGATCTTCATCATGTGGATGAACTGAAGAACTTTGCAGCCAACATCTTTCTTAAGTTAGTGATTGAAGTCGTATACTGGGATCCGTAATTACTGGATGCCGTGCATCAAAATGAGAGATTGTCACTACAGAGCAAGTCCAATTGAGTATTGGGATAAGGGTTCAACTGTAGATTGGTAGAAAGTACTGGGATTCTTTTACTTGAAACCGTTTGTTTTGATAATAGTGGATTCTCGGGAGTGGTGACCTTAAAATCACCCGGTGAGGTTTTTGCCTTGGAGGTTTTCCCTATTCGTAAACAAATTTCTGTGTCAAATTTATTTTTCGCTGCACTTTAATTTATTGATAATTAATTAATCAACTTAATCCATCACAAGAGGTCAATACGTTTTTGGCCTATCATGATGAATACAAAATTACATTATAAAAATACTTTGCACTCTTTTTAATCATGGAAGTGGGATTGCTATTGCTATACAATGGTATGTCCAAGCATATTCCATGCTCATCACTAAATTGAAACACTTATTTTTGAATTCTTTATATGAGTGGGCTTTACTGTCAGTTTCAATTTTCTGAAGAGGGGGTTCTTAAAATCTATGGATTCCTTGAGTTTTGCTGTTTTATTTTGTTTATATTTTGTGTTCAGTTTTTTGTCTACTTCTGTACACAGCCCATGTATTGGGGTAGCCCCCATATACAGAGAAAAAAATTTACACCATTAAACATCTTTTAATTTATTTTTATATGCGCTGGATTTGATTAGCTTGAATTTGGTTCATCCACAGGCATCCTGCCTAATTTACTTACTACTACACACTTCTTGAGTAGCTATCTATCTCATCTTGCTCTCTCTCTCTCTCTCTCTCTCTCTCTCTCTCTCTATGTTTGTGGTGGGTTGTTGAATTGGGGCAAGTAGGTGACTTACATGAAGTTATAAGGTGGTTTTAATTGATATTAGGAGTGTTAATTGTTTTGTGTAATTTTTTTTTTTTTTTTTTGTTGAGTTGTTTTTATTTGATTAATTCATTTTAAGGGCTTCTCTCTATCTTTTTCACACATTTGGACACTAAAATGAAAAGGGATATTTAAAGAGATGTTCATTGCTAAAGAATATTACTAGTAATGATGTCATAGTTACCAAATATATTGATAACTTCTTTATGTGTTTAAATTCATTGTTTTCTTAGGAACATAGGTTTGTTTTGTTAGATAAAAGATGATTTGTTTCTTAAATTAAAGTGAAATGAATTAATTGAAACATGGATTAACTCTTGGTTTGTTGCTTTCATGAAATCACATTATAGGTGTTTCTTTTAAACCATTTTATAGAAATGGATAAGAGTTGGATGAAAGTTACCAATAGAAGATCTCGAGAATATTTAGATGGGTGTTTGGTGGTGTTATGGTATTTGGTGTTATCTGGGTGCATGCGTTACTTGTTGTTCTACATAGCCTGGTTGTGCTCAGAACACGTTTGTGCTTGAGTTTTGTTATCTAGCCTTGTGGTTTGTTCAGATTCAGTATCTTTTCTTCTATTTCTAAAATTAAATTCAATCACTTTCATAGATTATTTATTCGATCCACATTTTTCCATTGTAATTCTTTGTGTCTATTTCCATGCACTAGTCTCATACCATTGATTTTTACCTAAAAAATTAAATAAATAAATACAGTGGCATTTGCTCATATAAGAATGCAATGTGATAATCTTTGCTTCATTAACTCTTCTAATATTATTTCATCATTTATACTTTAATGAGACACGCTACATGTTCAACTAAATGGAATTCCATTATTTTTGGTTCTTTACTATTGCAGCTCTTTCTTGATTACTTATGAAATAACATGTGCTGCTTTTATTGGTTCTATATGCTATTTGAATTTAAGCTTAAAATGGTATATGATAGGGAAACAGGATTGGACCAGTAAATTGGTATGTGCTGCTTTTTTTTTTTATTTAAATTCATCTGCTCAGTTGTTGTGAACTTTGTTTCCAATATATTGGACTAGTGAAATTTTTATTAAAGTTGAGTTTCAATTATTTTAGTTCTCATCTTTACTTAGTTCATTTCATGGAAGTTAGTAGAGAACTTAAACAAATCTTTGGATATTTTATTCTTTGACAACTGAGACGGCAAAGCAAAAGGCAAATCTACATACGCGTTCCAAGAGTGTAAGGTCTTCACAAGGAGCTTCTACCCAAGATGCGGATCAATCATCGCAGCAAGAAATGCACGAAGCTTCTACACAAGGTATGGGTCTGATTGTATTTATCTTCTGTTTTTAGTGTTTATAAGAACACGAACAAGAACAAGAAAGTATAATAGTCAACTTAAGTTAATAAATGCATGAGACTAGCTATAAATTTAGCTCAAATTAATAGTGGGACTGATTCATTTTGCTATACGTCTAACTTGGAGGTCACAAGCCATGATTAAATATTTCTTGTGTCGGGTAGTAGAATATTTCTTGTTTTATGGCTTGTGACTATCTTTATCTTTGGTTGTTGGGGGGGGGGGGGGGGCATTGGGACCTATCATGATGTGCTAATGGATTTTAAGAAAAACTCATTAATTTCCACTTTGACTATTGTTTAGGAATGTTTGTGTTGGTTATAACAAAGAAGTGTTCATGGGGTTGAATAGTATGATCATTAGGCTGTTTTGTATGGTAGGAATATCAACACATACGTAAGGGGCTATTGCAGATATAGATTGCTTGTGACCTCCAAATAGAATAGAAAACATGGGCATTTCTTAGCACCTTCCCTTATCTCATCCCTTTGGTTTTAGGTTTGGGTGTGCAAAATTGAGTCCTTGGCAGGCCCTTGACTCCACAAAGTCTCTCTAGAACTGACAAAAAAGGGAGAGAGTGAGCAGAATACCTGCTGTAGTGGAGAGTTATGAAAATATTGCTACAGGTTATGTAATTAACTTTGATTATGTAATCAACTTAGTTTGGGCGGTTGTTTTATTCGTAGGACCACATCTTTTTGTCAATCTAATGATGATGGTATCATGTAATTAAACACTAATATTTATATTGATAAAATATTTCTTTATTTGATCACATGTTAATATTGTGTTAGTTTGGAAATACTTGTCATGTTGTCTTAGTTACATTTGTGGGATTGTTAAAGCAGGTTGTTTGTATTGTAGCAAGTTATCAATATTACAACAGGTTATTAGTAAATAGGTTATTGTGGAAAAAAATAAAACAAAAAAAAAATTACCAATAGCAGCGGTCAAAGGCCACTAAAAGTGTGCTGGGAGCATTTCACCTGATTCACCTAATTCCTAGCCTTATATGGAGGTGGTAGAATGCCCACTGCAATAAACAAATCCATTGCTAAAAGCTGCCTATACAATGGGGCTTTTTGGTACCGCCGCAATAGGTCTACTACGGCACTTAAAAGGTGGCATTGATAACCGCCGCAACAATAGCTGCTGCTAAAGATCAGAAGTGTCTTTAGTGGAGCTTTTTCTGGTTTTAGCAGCGTCGGCGCTTTTAGGGCACCGCAATAACCCTTTTTCTTGTAGTGATTAAAACCATGGCCAATCTCAATGTGGTAACATGAGGATTATCAATGTTAGTAGCCATTCAAGAGTTCTGTAATATCTTACAAACCACAAATTTTAGGTGAGAGACTAGTTACGAAGATGTACAAGAACCCTATTCCCTAATTCAGATATTGCTTGTAAGGTTTAAGGCATGTATCTCCTATTTTCATCTCTTCTTGTTTGATCAATTGATCACCTTTACAAGCTTTTAATTGCTTCTCTACATCAGCATTCTTAATCTTTCCAGAAGATGTTCCATGCCTATGAGCATAACTAATAACTACAAGCCTTTCAAATTTTGTTGTTTCTTTGTATGCATTAAAAAGGTCCCACAAATACTTTGCTCTTAATCATTCTAGAAGATTTTCCATGTCTATGAGCATAACTAATAACTACAAGCCTTTCAGATTTCACTGTTTCTTTATGTGCATTACAAAGGTCCTAAAAATACTTTGCTTGAGGCCAACAATAGATGATAAGAAGCACAATACATCAAGTACTGATACAACAAAATTAGTATAGTGATATTAAATTCAATATTGCATCAACAAGTTAAAAATTATTGCAATAGTAATTTAAAAGTGGTAAAAATTATTGCATAAAAAATAATTAGTTGCAATAACCTTAAATTTCCACTATTCTTTGATTACTTTTAAATTTGGCCAACTCAGAACCTTAACGTTTTAAATTCTTTGATTATGATTTCACCCAAATGCTATCACAAGCCCTACTTAGATGCCCTAGTTACTTATTATTTCAGTCAATCTAGTGAAATTCTTTTTACATTAAAAAGCCTTAGTTTATCGTTAGAAGTTAATCCTTAAAGACCTATTTGGTAGCTCATTATAATCTGGTCATAACCTGATCACCAAATAGAGTGTTCTATTCTTTAGAAAAAAAAAAAATCCTAATTTCTTTCTATAGCATTCAATTTAATAAGATAATAGTTGGAACATAAAAATCCTCAAATTAGGAAAGTAAGTTGTAACCCTAACCCTAAGACGTAAAATCTTTAATAATTCGCTAACACCACCATTCATCCTAATTAATGGCCCCAAATTTCAGTTCGGGGTCTCAATTACATGATTTAATGATCAATTGAAAGAAATTATTGCTAGAGAAGAAAAATCCCCAAATCGAGCCCTGAAATTTGGAATTTAGGGTTAATGGCTTTTGTGAGCAATAATGGAGGTTACAATAATGGAGAACAGCAAAGGATTTAAAGCTGTTGAGGTTTTCCTTAGCATCAGTTCAAGTGTGTTTGTTGTGCCATGTGGGCTTCTTTGTGTTATGCATGTGTGGTTAATTTTTTTGAAGTAAATGAGCCTAAAATCTACCCAACTAAAATCACAAGGAGGCATGGGATTTTGTGATTTGAGGTCCTTCAACTTAGCAATGCTGGCCAAGCAGGGTTTGGAGGTTATTACCACTCTCTTCTCTACAATTGTTTTGAAAGCTTGATATTTCCCTAGGTTTCATTTCTTGGAAGTTGTGGATTCTCCTAATAGTTCTTTTGTTTGGAACAGTATTATGGATGGAAAGCCTATTTTGACCAACGATATCTGCTGGTGAGTTGGGAATAGGGACTGGATTCGCGTGTTACAAGATAGTTGGATATCAAATCACCCTACTAAGAAGATTACAGAGCTGTTTGATTTTGATATACAAGAATGGAACCAAAATCGAATTAAAATTCAACACTTTTCAGGATGACTTTTCACAACTGATGAACAGGATGTGTACAGAGGAGAATGAGATTACTATTGTCTTTGGGGTACAGCTTCTAGACCCCACTATTCTTAATGGTTGAGCTCAAGAATATTTTGTGGAAGATTTTTGGCAATCACAGAACTAATTGTTCTTCATAGTCACTCCTACACAAGTACATGGATGCCTCCTCCTAATGATCACTACAAACTTTGATGCTGCCATGTTTTTGGATCCAGCTTCTACTGGGTATGGAGTTGTTATCTGTAACAGTCAGACAGAGGTCATGGAATCCTTCTCTATTAATGGCCCTCCAACAGTTGATAGTGACAAAGCTGAATTACTAGCATGCCAAAGAGCAATAGAGTTTGCCTTTGAAGTCGAGTTCATGCACATAGTGATTGAAGGTGACAATGCCACTTTGATGAAGTCCCTAACATTCCCAGGTCCTCATGGTTCTCAGCTTGGACATATTCTTCTTGATATGCAGAATTTACTGATAGATCTTACTTGGTTTTCAGTGAGTAGTGTATGAAGAGAGGCTAATTTTGTTGCTCATTCTCTAACATGATATGCTAGGCATATCTCTTATGATGTATTTTGGATTGAGGATTCTCCCCTCTGCCTACAGAGGCTTTGTACTTTAATTATGTTCATCTCAAGCATACCCTTGGTGCGATGGTCACTCCACAAGTATAAATGCTTGTGGAGTGTGAGGGGCAAGGGATGGGGTTCAAGTCTCCAAGAGGGAGCTTCACACACATACACTTAGATGTACTTTAAAAAAAAAAAAAAAAAGTTTATGTTCATCTCAAGCAATGAAGTATTATTATTCCCTTTTCAAATAAATAAATAAACTTTGATAGTTTGTTGTTATACTAAATAATTATTGTCTTTACATTGTTTCCACAACACCAAGCCAGAGCCAATAACAAAGAAAATTTATTATTGATTGATCAATCATATTAAACCTTATTAGTACTTTAGTCTTTATTTTTACTTTCTGCTTATGCAACATAAATACTATTAAATATAAATTTGTAGAAAAAATATTGGATAATAAATAATTAGTTTGCGTCGAACTACTCTTTTTAATTATTTCTTACTACTATTTAAATATAGTTGAGGGTGGCTAAACGCTAACTCTAGTTCTAGAGTCTAAAGCGCTTAGACTCTAACTCTCAACATTAATTTGTATTCTTATGCAATACTTCGTTACAAAATTGAAAACACTGATCACACATAATTTAAACTATTTTAAATTATTATTATTTTAGTTTAACTCCTTATTGTCCAAATTTTAATAATTTTGAAATATTTTATCAAACTATTTTAAGATGATATACCTTTTCATCAACCATCTCCATCTAAGTGACTTCATGTGAGAAAATTAAGTCATTTGGCAGAGCTAAAATAAACTTTGATGTTATTTATACTAAATAAACTTCTTTTCTTTACATTGCTTCCCCAAAACCAAGCCAGAGCCAGTAAAAGGCTACTTAAGAAATCTCTGTTAGCTTCAATGTGATTCTACAGACTGAAGAGTAGACCAGTATTCCTCAACAAGCTTCCCAAATAGGTAACCTTTAGTTTTTATCAACTTCATTGGTTCATCATACTCCACTAGTGTTCCTGAATAGAATGGAGACATTTCCTATTAGTAACCTTTGATGCCAAATTTATCGTTTCACACAATGTCAAGGAAAGTGAAACATTATCCATCTGTTCATTGTGAACTTTAAAGTGGCCTCCCTTCACCCCTATACTATATACATTGTGAAGTAAGATCAAGAAAAGGATTAGGCTCTAAAACTAGGTCTTAGGAAAATAAGATTAGGAAATTAAAAAATTAGAAATATCAATATGATGGAAGGCATCCACAGAAATGTAAAGGATTTGGGTGCTCAATCAAATAGGGAACATTCTATAGCTAAGGATTAAAGTAATGTGTGACTTACCATCACTAATTGCAACGACCATTGTGAAATCCATCACTGTAGGTATCAGTTGCATTATCAATTGATGAAGTTGCTTCATCAAGCACCAATATCCGACATCTCCTCAAAAGTGCATGCCCTACGTAAAATAATTGCCACTGCCCCATGCTCCAATTAGATCCATCTTCCACAACTGAGTAGCAAGTTCATAGTTGTTAATGGTTATCACATTCAAAAAATTAGCACATGCCACATATTAAAGTATTGAAACTAACCTAAAGAGTATAAGCCCTCTTCTTTCTTCTGAATAGTCTCTTGTAGTTGACACTTTCTAAGTACCTTCAAAATGCCATTGATATATCAGTCTGCATTTGCAACCCAAGCAAAAATGTACAACCTGAAAAGACTAATCACTACTTTATATTATAATTTTTTAACAACTAGTAGATCGAGTAATAATAATCAGTATAAAGCAACCATAGGCAGAACAAATTGAAGTATCACCTCCCATATTTCCTGGTCAGAATGCTGACATAAGGGGTCCAAATTATATCTGAGAGTCCCATTAAAAAGAGTAGGATCTTGAGGTATTATTCCAAAACGTGACCTCAAATCATGTTGTCCAACTGTAGAGATGTCAACGCCGTCAACTATAATCTTCCCTCCAACTGGCTCTACCAGACGGAACAGAGCACTAATGAGAGCAGTCTTCCCACTACTAGTTCGGCCAACAATACCAATCTTGTGCCCTCCTTCAAAAGTACAACTTATTCCACAAAGAATAAAAGGTGCACTGGGCCTATATCTGACCTGGTTTCATATAAATTTTCTTCATATGTACATTAGCTATCCTTTGATTTAACAATAAAAGAATCAACATTTACCCGCAACTCTTGAATCTCCACTTTACCAACAACTGGCCAATTAGTTATGGGGCGGCTCCCTTCTATCACTTGAGGGGCTTCACTTGGAATATGCATGTATTGATTTAACCTTTCTACAAAAATTATTTTATTTGCTACTGTGCAATGCATTTGAATTGAATTGACAAGCTTAATATTCAAGGAAAGACCATAAGAAAGTGCCATCCCAATAAATCCTGTGAAAATATCATATAGGCGAGTCAGTAGTTCAATTTCATTCTATGAATTTTATTTCCAAAATTTTCTTCCTATAAATAAAACACATACATAGGAGTCTAGTACCAGTATAACAAATGGCTGCATTGATCGTTCTTCCAAGGATAACAAATATATACTCACCAAAGCTGAAAGTCCTGGGTGGAAGCAAAACCATGCAAAGTGCTGCAAAGGCAACTACTTCTCCACTTACTATTTCTATCCATTGAATCAACCACTCGTTTGCTGAAAAACTATGAAAAAAAAGGACTAGCATTTGTGTCAATAAGGTCAAAATTCTTTGCAAAGAATTGGTCTGCCTTATCAAAAGCCCTTATTGTCATGGCTCCTGCTACAGATTCAGCAAGGTGATTTGCTACTAAGGACTTGGTCGTTCCATTCATCAGCATCAATTCTTTTGCAAAGGTAAAGCAATATCTCTAGCAAAAAGAAATGCCACTTTCTATCAAATTAACTTATGAAAACAATATAAAAATATATACAATTAATCCAATCAGATGAACATGATCAAAGAAAGGAAGGATAATTGCTAATTAAGTACTTATCCACTATATTAGCATCATGCAGCCAAGGGTAATGGCTACAGATTGTTATAGCATATTAAAGAGAACTGCTTCCAAAAAATTATTCATGAAAGAACCTTAAATATTACCTGCAAGCTAATTGAAAGTTAAGCCAATGGTATAGATGTAGGGAATTTGCACGAATTCCTAAACCTGTCGGAAACAAAATATAGAGAAAATACACGTCAAAAAAAATAATAATAATCACACGCACAAGACAGTATTTACTTGATTCGGCAATTTGCTTACGTCCATGGAATTGCAGAGATTTCATTATTATCAGAGAGAATTACAGACTGCGGCTACAACACCTTTTCAACCTCTTAACCGACTACAGACCTCACAAAACCCTAATTAAATAAAACGTTGTCTATTAAGAATCGGATTCACAATGAGCCAAAAAAAAATTTCCCAGGGGCGTTGCCCCCAGACCCCCAAGAGGCTTTTCCATGAGCACTCCAACTTGGGCCTATCGGCCCAAGCCTCCGCTCCATGGACTAAACCTCAGAAAATCTCCCATTAAAAACCACACAACATTATTCGAGTCGAGTCGGGTCATCTACCGGATCAAACATAAACTAGGCTCCACAAAACCCAACAATAGAGACAAACAGGACATGCCAGGCGACAAAGCTAGTACTACAAGATTAGCACAAGCGTTAGTGTCAGCTGCAAGAGAACAGATAAGGTTGAATGTGACATCAAGATTTATGATACTTAGATCATAAGAGACCTACACATAATGATGGGACACATGCGAAAACATCTATATATTACTAAAAGCTGAAGCGTGGCGTTTAATGTTATTGTGCTCATGTTGAGCCACATCAGCATTCACATCAGCATTATTTTTCTTTCTAATTTTCCTACAATTTTTTTTAACATTTACTTTTTTCTTAATAATTGCATTTTCTCCAACATTTCTCATGCCTTTACCTTTTCATCTCCCCACTACCTTCAACCTTAATATCACTTTTCATCTTTCTTTATTTTGTCTCTTCATCTTTCCCTTCCTTACCTTTTCATCTCCCCACTACCCTCAACCTTAATGTCACTATTTATCTTTCCATTCATCTTCTTTATTTTGTTTCTTCATATTCACATCATCTTCTATAAATTTGTTATTCTCTCTTCTATTCTTTGCATAGTTTTCCATCACATAAATGTTGTTTTTCCCTCCCTCCCTCCCTCCCTCCCTCTCTCTCTCTCTCACACACAGAGAATAATTTTTGGAGTAATTTTTTTCCTGCATCTCTACTTAAGTTGATAAATTTTTGTATTTGTTATAACTCTATGTTGGGTTGGTACAATTTAGTTTTGTGTTTTAAGTTTTTTTTGTTCTCTTTAATTGTTAAATATTATATTATTGCGTTATAAAATAAATTAAAAAAGATAATATATAAGAATATAATATATATTATTCTATTACATAACATGATTTGGGTAATTTGGAGTTTATTGTTATATATATATATATATATATATATATATATTTTACTTTTTTAATCTTTTCATCTTATTTTATTCAATATTTAAACTCAATCACATCCTCCATATAATTAAGTTATTTAATTTTTTTTAATAAACATATAATATTTTATTTAAATTTAAATAAATTTAATTGTACTCACTCTTTTAACATTTACACTTTCTCCAACCTTTCACTTTCCCTTTACATTTTCATCTCCCCACTACCCTCTCTCTTACTATCACTCTTCATCTTTTCCTTTATTTTGGTTCTTCTTATTGTTATCCTTTTAGTATAAATTTGGCATTCTCCTTTCCATTATATGCATAATTTTTCTTCACAAAAAAATTTATTTCTCTCTTTCTCTCTCAATTTTTGGTGATTTATAAATAAATAAATATATATATATATATATATATTTTGCATCTCTGCTTTAGGTTGAGAAATTTTAGTGTTTTTTAGAACTCTACTTTAGATTGGTGTGATTTAATTGTGTTTTAAGTTTTTTTTTTTTTTTTTTTTTTTCATATTGATTGTTAAATTTTATCATATTGCATTGTAAAGAATTAAAAGATAGTATATAAGAATGTAATATTATAATTTTACATAATATGATTTAAATAATTTGGTGGTTATTGTTATATCTTTTATTTTTACTTTTTTTCCTTCTCATATTATTTTATTCAACATTATTATTATTGTTGTTGTTGAATTAATATATTAGATTGTACAATTTTCCAAAATCAATATATTAACTTGAAAGAAAATGAAAAACCAACTATTAAGGAATAATAACTAAAATAATAATATTATCGCGCGCAACGCGCGGGTCCACGACTAGTTAGTTTTAAAAATCAAAATATAGGGACATGGACCTTTTATGTTCAAGACGCAAACCTGACTAAGTATTCTTCCCTGGGATGTGGAGTAGTAGAAAGACATAGGTGCATGAAAAAGGGAGTCTAATAGCTGTGAAAACAAGGATTTTGAAGATTTCATACCCAAAGCAACGGTAGAAAGATATCTGCTTATATAAAAGAGTATTGAGGCAAATCCAATCAAGATATAAACCAAGACCAATCTAATTGTGCTGACATGTGGATTATCAACTTTAGCAGCCATTTAAAAGGTTTGCAATTTCTGAGCAGCCACAAATAAAATTGGAGAGAGACAGGCAATGAAAAAGTACAAGAAGCCTTTGTTCTGATCTAGGTATTGCATGTAAGGTTTGAAGCTTGTATCTCCTATTTCTCTCTCTTCTTGCTTAATCAATTGATCACCTTTGTATGCTTTCAATTCCTTAGCTACATAAGTGTTCCTAATCCCTATAGATGATGTTCTTTGTCTATGAGTAAACCTAACAACTGTAAGCCTTTCAGAACTGCCGTCTCTTTGTGCGCATTAACAAGGTCCTAAAATTCTGTACTTGAGGCCAACAACTGATGATAAGGAGCCTCTTATAGGATTTCCCCATCTGACATCAATCTATATCTATATATTACTAAAAGTTAAAGCGTAGTAATTATTGTTGCTACACTCCCGTTGAGCCACATTTGCAGCCACATCATCCACTCATTTTCTATTTTTTTTTTCTCTCTTTTAAAACTTTTTATTCTCTCTATTCTTAAAAATAAAAAAATAATTAAAAAACACCTCTTCTTCTCCCTATGAGCCCACATTTATTGTTACATTTTTCTCAACCTTTCCACTTCCTCCAACCTTTCCCCTCCCTTTTTGCCTCTTCATCTCCCCACTACCCTCTTCTTTACCGTTACACAAAATCATTTTTTTTCCTTATATTTTGACTCTTCTTCTCCCTCATTTTATTTTTTTATAAATTTGATATCACTTCTCTCATTCAATCTATATTTTTCCTACAAAAAAACTGTGAGTGATCTCTCTCTCTCTCTCTCTCTCTCTCTCTCTCTCTCTCTCTCTCTCTCTCTCTCTCTCTCTCTCTCTCTCTCTCTCTCAGTGGATTTTTGTTCTTTCTTACAACTCTAATTAAGGTTGATGGTTTTTTTTTTTTTTAAATATGTTTTGGTATTGTATTTTTTTAATTTTACATCACAAAGTCAGAATTGTTTTTTTTCATTTAACATTATTTTTGAAATATTTTAATTAGTTGTCATGTTTACAAATTATGTAGCAAACTAGCATCTAGAGGCTCTAAAACTCGAGTTCAAAGGTGGAATTTGAGTTTCTAAAACTTGATTTGTATATGATGGGAAGCTGATGTGGAGAAAAAATCTACATGGAAATCGAGTATTTAAAACTCAATTTCCTGTGTGGAACTCGAGTTCTAAAGACTCGAGTTCCATATAGAGGTTTCAAAGCGCCTTAGAACACGAAAATAGAAACACCAAGAACACTAGACAGAAACACGAAGGAATAACCAAAAAATTAGAAGAAACATGAAGGAACAACAAATCGGAAACAAATACACGAACACCAAATCAGAAAACCCAAATCAAAAACACCTACACAAACCCAGATCTCCTTATCTCCCTAACCCAGGAGCAACGGAGGCAACGGCGGCGAAGCTCCAGGTGAAGGTTTTTCTTCTTTGGGTCTTTGGTTTGATGAATCTTCATCGTGTTCTTCTATGGGTTCCCTAGGCATCGTGTTCTTCTATGGGTTCCTTTCTTCATTGTGTTCTTTCTTCAATTTCTTTTGGATCTCAGATATTCATCATGTTCTTCAGATTTATCTTTTTCTTCTATGAAACTCGAGTCTTTAAGACTCGATTTCTATGTGGCAAAAATTTCTCCATGTTAGCAACCAATCTCGAGGCTTTAAGGCTCGATTTCTTCACTCAACTCGAGCCTCAAAGACTCGAGATGTTATTCTCCAAACTTCTTTCCAATTCCTGCTAACTAACGATATATTGTGGCAATCTCATGCTACTCTACAAATTCCCTCCATAAAGTCTTCTCTCTCTTTTTTGTAGCTTTGTTTGAATTTTGGTTTGGGTTTGAAGGTTCAAATAGAGTATAAAACTCTAATGAATGTTTAGACCCCCAAATTTAAAGATACCAACACAAGCTTATAATCAAACAATATATGTGTGAAAAATGAAATATAAGCTATAACCAAATTGGTAACACACTCTAAACCATATATAATCACAAACACAGTAGTAATTAAAAGGTAAAGAGAAAGGAAGGAAAGATGCAAACACAAAGATAACACGGTGATGTGTTATCAAAGAGGAAACTAAAGAACTCGGTGAAAAACTTCTCTGCCGCCCTCCAAGCGGTCAATAATCCACTAGAAAATGAAGTTGAGATACATGAATAGCAGAAAACTCTCCAAGCCTAATTTACATAATTTTTCATAAAACCAAACTCACATCTAATCATCGTGTGGAACTAATCAAATCTAACTAAGGAATATTTCAATAGCAAATTATATAAAAAGTAAAGTAAGGACACTATGTTGTGCAAGTTAAGTGACACTTTCAATGCACAGTTCATGGCATTACTAGAGATTGAAAAAAGAAGAAAACAATGGCGGTTTCATGATATATCCCAAATAGTTGGTGTGTTTCTAATAGGGAAAAAAAACCTATTCTTGTCATTAACCTCACCAAGTGCTCTATGTAGTTCAGTAAATTATTAACTTCAGTTTACTAACCAAAACAAAATTGAAAGCAGGCACGAAGTCAACATGATGGCTCACAAGTAAAAAAGTCTTTGTTGAAAGCACTTCCATAAAATACTTGTCACAGTTTAAGAAAGCTTGCACTTGAAGATAGAATTTGAACACAAATAGATAGTAAAAAAATTACAAAGATGTGGAAGGTGCTAGGAAATACAATTACATTAAATATGCTTGTAGCAGTCTATGCATCCAAAGAATTGAATGGATCATCTAAGAGATATATGTTAGAATCCTGATAGAGAGCATGGGCAAGTTGAACACGTTGCTGCTTCTAACCTGCACTCAAATTAATGCCTTTCTCCCCTATTACAATGAAATCACCAAAGGGAAGCAACTCGAGGTCCCTAATAAACAAACACCTTTCTAGTGTTTCTCTGTATCTTTCACTTTCCATAGCAAACCCAAATAGTATATTCTCCTGTATTGTCCCACTTTGTATCCATGCTGTTTGAGAGACATAGGAAATCTTCCCATGGACTTTTATCTATAATTTGGATAAATGGAATTAGATTACTAAGTTAGAATACACGAAATTTTTTCAATTTTAGATGGGCATTACAATCATGCCATATGGACATATTCCTGGAAATTGGAAGTGTTGGAATGAATATGATATGAGTCTGTTCTAACAAAAGTTGTGTTGGTTAAAAGTTATCACAAGAACAATAAACCAGTTGGATGTGCTATAAAGGTTGATATCATGAAGGTCTATGATTCCAATGAATGGTGTAAAGTTGAATTTATTTAACTATGTGTTTATTTTATTCCGTGCCCAATTTGCTTGTAATTCAGCATTTAGAAACCCTGTATTCAGGTGGAAATAATGTAAGGTTTGTGTGTGTGAGAGTGTGAAGATTTGATCAAGTGTGTGCAACAAGGAGTAACTTGCGACTAGAACTCGTGACTAACTCGTGAGTGGTGACCTACCAAAATGTAGCATATGTGTGAAGTATGCAGGAAGTTGAAAGGTTAGGACAACTGGATTACTACAGGACAAAAAATACAGTTTAGTCAGTCTAGTAACTAGTGATTGGAACTTGTGACTCATCCCAGCCATGAAGTGAGTTGCCAGTGCACTCTATTTTGCTGAAAACTGACTTTTCACATTCCATCTCATACCCTACTATAAATAGTCTTATACGCACGAAATGTAGAGAGCTTCTAGATAATTTTGAGAGTGAAACCCTAAAGAAAAATAAGATAGATTCATTCACAATCTTATACATTTGATTCTCTAAATTCTTCTACTCTCACCCTCTCCATTGTCATACCCATGAGAGGATTATAAATCAAATCCTTACCTCACTAAATTCAGAGTAGTGAGAAGGTTGTTGGTGTTTGGCAAGCAATTTAAGAGAGAACCAATTCATATTGGTTAATGCAATGGGCTAATTGCAAGATTCGGTAAGCTAAAGAAGACACGGTTCAGCTTAACTTTGTTGGAGCAAGAAGTTTGGAGGGCTTAGGTGCATTAGGTAGATTAGGTTTAAAGGGTCTATTGCTATTCATGTATCCCAACTGATTTTCTAGTAGATCATTTACCACTTGGAGGGTGACAGAAAGGTTTTTTCACTGAGTTCTTCGGTTTTCTCTTCGATAATACGTGTCAGTGTTATCTTGTGTTTGAATCTCTCTATCCCTTACTCCTTGCTTTTAATTACTACAGAGCTATGATTAAAATATAGTGTAGAGTAGTTTGCTTATTTGGTACTGGTTATATTTCATATTCCGCACATATATTGTTTGAATATAAACGTGTATTAGGAAATTTGAATTCGGGGGTCTAAACAATCACTTGTGCGTATACACTAAGTGAGTTTTCAAATGGGATTTTGTATTGGCTGCCATGCTAATTTTTTTCTTTTTGGACCACAGTTTGTCTTACTACTACTTTTTTAAGAAACATTTGTCTTACTACCCTAAATACTCTATTGCAGTCAATAGAGCATTGATGGGTCATTTTGAAGGGAAGGAAGGGCTAATACAAGAAGATATGACTCTTTGTAATGGCAATTCGAGTTTTTACAAGGAAGTGGGTTTGGTAGATGATTTGTGTATCATCTAGGTGTGCTAAAATTTTGCTCACTCATTGATGTTGATGTTGATGTTGATTCCAAATCTGAGCTTTTTGGAATTTTAAAGTTTAAGGAAGATGAGCATCCCATTAGGTACCTAGATCTCCATACTCCCTCAATTGCTGTCAAATCTGCTCATTGTCGTCATGGCACCACACCTGCAAAACCAACCAAATCTGATCACTTATCAAATGATACTAGCTGGTCAAACTTTAGCATTCAGCGGGTGGTAAAGAAACCCATAAGAACCACCCTAAAACCCCAATATATATGTGCCTTTATTTGTGAATTTGTGTGTGGAAGTGCATCCAACACAGAAATAGACACTAGAATCTAATCTTAGGGGGTTTTTGGAAACGGCTTCACACCCAGCTTAACTCCGGGTGACACAAATCAACCTTTAAATGATTCTACAACTAAGATAACTTATCTTAATTTCTTGTTATTATTATTGATTATTCAAATTAAACTTTGTTTATTGGCATTAAGAATTTGTGCCACTAAATTATTTTCCAACACTATGGACAGAGAATTGTTTATGATTTAGGTAGCTCTTGTTCAGCCAAGTTATCCAATCATATTCTCAATGGGTAATGCCAGTGGAACTAGCCTCAGCTAGGTAAGGTCTGATGATTTAGTTCAAATACAAAGTAAGTTATGGGGATTCAGTTGGGTGATATTGATAAGGTTGAGTTGTTTGCTTTTGAAAATAGAAAGGATAATTGCAAAGGTACCTGGAAGGCCATAAGTGATAATAAGCTTTGTATTTTTTAAAATTTTCACATTCATAAAAAGAAGTTTTTGTTAAGGATTTTTAATGTAGGCTGATTCTAAGACAAAATTTAGTGTATTTTTGGATTTCAATTGTATTTTAATATTGGGTAATGAAGTCTACACCACTCTCGCAAACTCACACCTCTCATTTACATATTCTTTAATGCATTTGCATCATAAATCATGCAAATTAGATTCTAGGGTTTAAACATTGGGGTTTTTGTCAAATTTTTTTAAATTAAGTCAATTATATTGAAATTTCTATTTCAAATGCTTGAATTTCATGGGGTTTATTCCCCTTTGGTGCCTTTGAGGCCATTGGTGTGGGTTTTGGCCAAATTTATGGGTGACTCATTCCATGGTTGTGTTCATAGTGCACACCATCTGTTCGACAAAATGCTCAAGTGAGATTTTTGTCATGAAATCATTGTCCTAATGACATGATTGGCCAAATTTATGGGTGACTCATTCCATGGTTGTGTTCATAGTGCACACCATCTGTTCGACAAAATGCTCAAGTGAGATTTTTGTCATGAAATCATTGTCCTAATGACATGATTGACTTTTTTTATCTTGCCATTGGCCTAGCTACATCGTAGATGTCATGCATTCACATTCCTTGAAACTACATTGCATCATTTGAGGAAGCCTTATGCACAAACTCATTCTATTTGAGCTTGATATTGATCATTTTGCCTTCAACTCTAATTTCTTTAAGGATCATGGCCCCTAAAAATCTTGGACTAGTGCATCCTCTTCTCACTTTGACGAGAATAGATTTAAAAAACCAATGCCTTCAATGCATTTCATGAGTGACATCGTCATAGATGTATGCACACCAAGTGTCCTATTGACCTCCCTACCCTATCCAATACTTGCGTGCCCAAAATTTTAGAGTCTAGAGGGTGGGAAAGCCTTACCAGAGAGTTCATAGAGCCTACACCTATCTTTATCTATGAGTCTTTTTCTAATTTTCATCATATCACAAGGGAGGACACATTCCATATGGTTGTTTGAGGTATTTGGTCTGAGGTCAATACTAATCTCATTTCTAGTTTCATACATATTCCCTATGTTAAGGACCCTTTTCCAAGTCTTATGAAGACCGTGAGCACCCTAATCTCGACGAGGCTCTTACACATCTTTGTTGATGTAATACCACTTGGATTGGCAAGGTTGTCCAAACCAATGATTTTCTTCTTGAGTACTGCCTACTAGGTCGAGTGTTATGTTCCAACTTGTATTCCATTCCCTACACATCTTATTTTCATCCTTGTCATGTTCGGGTGATGTACGATCTTCTCACTAATGTTCCTATTCACATCAATCTTCGTATTTTTAGGGTTTTATTGAGATTGCTAAGTGTACTCATGCTAGGCTTGTTTACAAAATATCTCACCTTATATAATAATTTTATGTAAAACGCATTATGTTTCCTTGGAAAAATAAAATAAAAACTTACAAATAACAAATATAGATAGCTTAATTAAGAAAATATAATATATTGTATTAACTATACTTTGTTAGAAAATAATCACATCATTTAAGAAGAGTTTGGGACTAACACTTATAAGTATCATCTCCTATTTCATTTTCAAATTGTCAAATTTTTCCGCACATCACTCGGGTCAATGACCAGTTATGATAGAAAAAATTTCTGACTTATTTCAAGAGGTGGTTGTGTGCCAAACTCTAGCCCAAAGCCTACTTCTATTTTAACCCTACATCAACCCTAATCAAAAGAGAAGAGAGGTGGCCACCGGATCCAAAAGAAAAACATTGTTAACTTGGTTTTTCTTCCAATCCTCTCCAAATTGACAAAACCATAGAGAGTAGATTCAGCCACCCAAAACACTTGATCATTGTTCGTTAGTCAGAGTGGCTATACTGAAACACGTAGACTAGATCAAATCTTCGAGTGGCCTTGAAGTAACTGAGAATTCAGTTTGTTAGTTAGAGTTTCAACTCTTGCTGTGGCAAATCACTATGAAGACACAGGCTTCAGGAGAAGTTCTAACCAGAGTTTGGATCTTCGATACAATTCAGGTTAAATGTACTGGAGGTCTCATAAATCTTGATTCTTTTTCATAGTGGATTTGATGAGACTAGACTAGGCCCCGAAGTGTTTTTTCCTATTGGGTTTTCACTTTTGAACAATTCCTTATCTCTTTTGTGGTTATAGTTATTATTTGTCACTGTTGAATATTGATTAATTAACTACCCAACTAATAAGTGAATAAATTGGTAGTTAAGCCATGCTAGGGGTCTAAACATAACTCAGTTTTGTATTTTTGAACTTTAAAAGAAAGTAAAAGAGCTGTAAAAACGTACAGTTCCCTGAATTTTTGGAACTTCTCCAAGGATTTCTGCTAGAATGGTTGACTTGCCTGAGCCAACTTCTCCACATATAGCCACCTTTTTACCAGGTCTGACCTCCAAATTTATGTTTCTCAGAGTGGGCTTCAATGAATTCTCTTCCCATGAAATTTTGGCTGAGTTAATAAAAATGGTGTGATTCTTGCTCTCCATGTTGCAATTCTGCGTGACGTATGTGTACATTGCAGCTCCGGTGCCTCAAGGAATTTTACTATACGTGCAAATGCAACCTTTGCTTGAATGGTCACCCCAATAACATTAGGAATATCAGTAATCGGATCCTGAAGAAGGCAAAAAGTGGCTGTGAAGGTAAAAACATTATTTGCTTGTAGTGGAACTCCGAGGAAATAACATGCACCAAAGGTAGCCGATGAGACCAAAAAAGGAGTTAACCAAAAGAGAATGTTATGAAATGCTTTGTCTAACTGCACTGCAGATAACCATTTGTACTCCACTTTTCTTAATAGCCCGTTTGGATTGAGGAGAGAGGAAGGGAGAGTGGAGGGAAGTAGAATAGAGTTGTCTGAAAATAGGTTAATTTTGGGACTAGCTAACTCTACTCTACTCTACTCCTCTTCCCTCTCCCTCAATCCAAACGGACCATAAATTTTCTATAACATTCTTGAAATGTGTTTCCCAAGCATACAACTTCAAATCCTTCATGTTCACTAGAGCCTCAGAACAAGCCTTCAGTCTCTTATCCTGCACCACCGTTAGCTTGGACTGAAACTTATGCTGTAGCTTTCCAAGTGGAATATTGCAAATCACGGTGAGATTGATCACCACCAGTGCTGCAATTGTTGCTAGCCCCACTGCGCGGAAAAGAATTAGTAATGCAATACATAGTTGGAGGTTTGTTGTCCAAATCTCATGGAACCAAAATGGAAATTCTCCAATTCTATAAGCATCTACTGTAACATAGTTCATTATCTCAGCACCTGAGTGCACCAACCTGGCAGAATTGGATAATCTCAGTTGCTTATTATAAATGGCTGCCAAGAGCAATGACCTCACTTTCAGTCCAACAAGCCTGCTTCGGAAGAACCACTGCCTTTGTGAAATGGATTGTATGCACTTTGAGAAGAAAAATGATATTGCCAATAAGTGTCCTTCGTACTTGAATTTTGCTTTTCCCTCAAAGGCCAATATGAAGGCATTTAGAAGTAGACCACTAGCAAGTGTAACAATATGTAACAAAGCAAAGCACCCAGATAAGAACATTTCTTTCCAATGGATTAAAATTATTGCCTGTAGGATTGATGTCTGGGATGATGGTTCTGCTCTTTTCTGCTTATTTCAATTGCTACAAGAACAGAAAATAACAATTTTCTGCTCGATCTGCCTCACGTAAATTGGGTATATCTTCATCCTCAAGAGTTTTCTGCCTGCCCGTTTTCATCAACGGATTCAGCCACCAAAACAACATTCTACTGACAAATCCGGCTTTGGCAAATGGAGTAACAAGTCCTATTAAATCACTTTCGAGCTTCATCCTTTTGTTTCTCTTTGCTCTTCAAACTCTTTATTGCATACAAGAATGGAATTATATGTATATACAGAAAACTTGCAATCCAATTACTTATAGGACTCAATGAAAATTAAAAATGAAATAAAGTGAACAAAATTGTATAATTGATATTGTTTAGAAAGAAAAAGAGTAAAAAAAAAAAAAAAAAGGGTATGCACGTGCCATATAGCAATGGTAGTGCAGGTATACCGAGCAATGGAGATGTAGGTGCATGTAAAAGAGCACATATAAACTATACAAGATTGCTTATTTTCATGAAAATTAAAATATATAGAGTTCATTTGGAAAGTTACAGGATGCATTTAACAGGGCTAATCTCATCTTAGTGGAAAAAATATGCATGTTCTTGTTCTCAGATCAGCCTGGACTGCTTATATAAAATAAATCACATGTGGAGGGAGGGGAACATAGAGTTCATCATAATATCTGAAAAGAGAAGGAAAAGGAAAATATATGTAAAGAAATCCGTAATTTGCTTTCTAGTATTAATCAGGATGTCAAATTACATAGTCAGCTGCTTAACAAAATTGATATACTCAAAATAGAATTTGAGTACTTATCAATAGTGGGGTGTTTATCCCTCATTGGAACCTTCGACCAACTCCAAGAACTTCTTAAAGATTTTTACCACCACAGTAATGTACTGAACTCTTGTATTTTTAGCTTCACTACTAGATAACACCAACACAGCAACACCGTGTAGAAAATCTCTCAATTTGAACCCACGGGTGTATAGAACTAGGTTTGGATGATTTCTCTAGGAAATTCAAGTTGGTCACCTTTCCAACCTCTTGTTTTCAAGTTATAATAATGCCTTTTATACTTAATCCCTATAGGGTACAAAAACTAAGCTCTGATACCAATTGAAAGGTTATGGCTTAAACGACAATGAAAAATTAATAAGCAGAATCATGCCAAAGTATTTGATATATCGATTGTGGTATTCAATTAAATTCCAATTAATAGCCACAAAAACAAATCACAGTATAATATAAAGTTAAAAATATAAAGAATGCAAACCTCTAGTCAAAACTAAAGGAAAAAGCATGCCGAGAGTTTACCACCAACCCTAAGGTAAAATCCACTATTAGAATTGAAGCTTTTACAACTAAAATAAACCCTTACTTCTAGTTGATACCTCAATAGTAACTAACATATGACCACATGTTACTCCAACCCAGTTGGACTCTTCTAATATGTATTCTTCCAAATATAAACTTCCTTATCGTGACTACAAGGACCACCTCGAAGATTCTCACAACTTGTCTAAGTAGGTACTATGGCTTCAGCATGATCACCAATTTTCTCAAGAACTATATACTCTTCAAATTCACTTTAATTTCTCCTGTTAGATAGCGAATAGTGAGAATTAGGTTATAGAAACATTAGGAACATGTGAAAAGCTCTCTCTCCTTGTATTTAGTCGACTCTTATGATCCCTTAAATAATTCAGCAAGTAGGGCTCAAAATCCAAGTCCTAAGCCAACTTAATGGGCTTAAATGAGATCTCGGAATCCTTTGAAACTCAATCGATAGAGATTATTAAGATTTTGTCGAGGCACAACTCAAATCGATCATGTGTTGAGTTTCTAGAAAGTTCCTTTTCTTAAGTTGATCTTGGGTATTCGTTTTGGACTTGAAACACACCTCTATGAACACACAAGACTTATAATTTGTTCACAGTTTGCCTACACTCATAAAAACCTAACAAATTTGTTTGACATTTGTCTTATGTGGTAATTAGTAGTGCAGATTTTCTTTGTAGTTTTGGTTAGCTTTCTGTTTATATTGGTTTGCTGCTGTTGCACTTTACTGTGGTTTGGAATGGATACTAATTTGTCCAAAACATGAAGAAAAGCTCAAATTATCTATTTTCTTGTGAATAAGAATTTCAAAGTGATTCCATATGTGCAAAAATATTAAGTTCATGACTATGTCATACCTCAATAAGCATAAAAACAGGTTCTTTCTCCTTCACTTAGCTGGTACGTAGTTTATACAAAAAGCTTTGCTGCATGCATGTATTCCAGAGAAATCAATTCAGTATTAAGTTCAACTGCTTAGAAATATAAGCAATCCTTAACCATATCTTCTGTCGATGATGTGGGAGAATTACTGAAAGGTCTCACATTTATTAGAACATAATAGCAATAATGTTATTGTCAATGATGGTGATAAGCAATCCTATATGCGATGCATGTGGATATGAAAGTGTGTTTATCATGGACCACTAAATGAAAACACGTTTAAAAGAGTGCAAGTGAGTCATACAACACAAATTAAAGAAAAGCGGAAGCATACCTAAAGGGTTAAACCAGTGACTGACCATAAATTGTTAGAGAATCCCAATTCCCAGAAATAGTTTTCCATGTAATAACTTTAGTTTTTTAGGGTTAAAGTCCGGGACTCCTCTAGTCCCAAGTAAATTGAATTTTAGTTGGATTTCCACTAAAAAGATGTTGTACCTTTGAAACTATGGGAAGTGATCTTCTGTTGGATTTTCCACTATGAGATATTCTATTCTTTAAAAGAAGTTGATGTAGGTACTAAGTTTAAACTTGGGAATTATGGTTGGTTAATTAGGGAGCTAAAGAATCATAGTAGGATATGTTAGTGGGATGTTGTCATGGCTCACGTAAGTCTCTTCTTTTCATCAACAAATGGCTTTTATTTTTTATGATGTGTTTAGATGATATGATTTGGGCATTTGGATTTGGATTTGGGTGATTGAAATCCAAATATCTTGTTTGTACAATTTAAAAAATGTCAAGGATTTGGATTTGACAAATCCGCAAATGATTTAAAACGTTTAAAGTGCTTGAATTTGAAATAACTCTTAAAATCAATGGATTTGAAATCAAAGCATTTCAAATCTATCAATTTAAAATTCAAATCTAAATCCAAATCCAAGTTTCCAAACACAACCTTAGGCAATAAGTGGGTCATTTTCACCTTTATCTCAACTAATTTTCTGGAATCATTACTAAAATTTGAAATATATAATGATAGGTTTTAGGTTGGCATATTCCATGCAAAAAAATCATGAACAAAATTTTCAACCTTTTCTAGAAGGGCGAAAAAAAGGTTATTGAGGTTAAAAATAGAATTATAAAAATAAAACTATATTCATCTACCGGTTGGGATTCTTTGCATCTCCTTGAAAGGGATACATAATCTGGAATTATAAACCTATGGCAATAAGTATCATGAAAATAGTCTTTATTCTCTCCTTGGAAAATCTTCAAAGATTACTACGAAATTTATGGATAAGACGTGTTATAGACTAGCTTACCTCTAATCTATACGTTTGGCTTGCGGTTTTTAGAGCACATTGGCTCTTCAATATGTAAGATTTATTTGTTTGTTTGTAAAGCATTCTATTTTTAGATAAAAAAAATTAATTAATTCGCTGAATATTCATCTTTATTTATCTTCTTTTTTTTCCTCCCCTTTTAGTAGTAAAAGTTTTTTATGCTTTCAATTTTTTTATTGAACAAAGTTTCTAATGCCTTAAATCAACTAACATTGATATCGTTGTTATTAACCACCCTCTGGCCCCCACCCCCCCCCCCCCCCAAAGCATGATTGCTACTATAACAATCTATATTTATATCTATATATTACTAAAAGCTGAAACATAGTATTTAATGTCACTGCGCTCAGATTGAGCCATGTCAGCAACCATGCCATTTCCATCTTATTTTTTGTATTTGTCCAACAATTTAAAAATACTTTTCCTAAAATTAAAATACTAGTAAAAAGAAAATAATTCACAGCTCTATCTCTACCGTAAAGCCCAATCTTTATAGTTTTAATTCCACCATTAAGCCCAAACCCAAGCTTGTGTTTCACCGGCTTTCAGTATCCCCACCTTTTGGTTTATTATGTTTAACAATTTGAGAAAAACAACCCATCAGCAATGGCAACCCTTTGTGTTTCACCAATTCAACAACCCTTTAGAGTTTCAATATTTCAACAGCAACCCTTTGTGTTTCATGGATTCAATTTTAAATAGCATCCCTTCAACTTGCTAACGCCAGTCTCTCTCCCTTCCAAAGACAGTTTCCAATCTTTAGACTTCATCTTTCTAATGCTAGCCTCTCAGTCTCTCTCTCTCTCTTCCTTCCTTCATCTCGTCCTCTCCTTACAGTATATTAATACTGACAAAAGCTGGATAATTTGATTCAAGTATCTCTAAATCCCAACTACTCTTGAGCTCTGATTTCTTTATGTAGTGTTGTGTTGTGGATGATTGTTATGTTGCTTTTTCTTTCTACTTGATTTTTTTTTAGGATGTTGAATTTTTTATTGCTGGGTTTTTTATTAACTGGTCAGACATATATGTCTATAATATTGGATAGATGTGATAGTTCTTACACTATTTGAATCTATAATTTTTTAATGTCTTTGTTTCTCCATTACTTTCTTTGAGGCTTTGACAAATTATTTGATTTAAAGTTTGGTTGGGTGGGCTGTTGGGATATGAGTTGCATTACGACATAATCGTTACCAATTTAAACTCTGTTCTTGCAATATGCCTTAATGGCTCTCCTTTTTGCTAGTTTTTTAATTGACTGGTCAGACATGTATGCCTGTATTAGAGAGATGTGATAGTTCTTACACTGTTTGAATCTATAAATTTTTAATGTCTTTGTTTCTCCATTACTTTCTTTGGGGCTTGATTTAATTTTATTTGATTTAAACTCTGCTCTTGCAATATGCCTTAATGGCTCTCCTTGTTTTTTATTAGTAGAATTGCTTCATGCTTCCTAAATCTCATTCAAAGTAATTTGTTGACAAATTGATTTTTTTTGGCAATATGTAAAACCCAAAAATTTGGAGTCATTGATTCAATGAAAATTATTAATGCAGAAAGACTGATTGCACAATTTCTATGAACATCTTCTATCAAATGCAAAACAGCATATATAGCCACCAAACACTCTACTGCTAACATGAAAAACAAACTAAATTTTTTTCCCAACATAAGACAATATACAAAGGCTGAAATTCAATGCCACTAGCCTAGCATCGTACTTATGGTGGTCACCTTTTTAACTTTAGACATTAGTTTTGTTTTTGCTATGCATATGTTACCAATTTGCACCCAAAAAATCAAGGTTAACGGTCAATTTCTTTTAGCCATCATGTCCTAAAGCCCATGCTCCAATCAAATAGCCTGTAATTAAGCAAACTACCTATTTGGCTAAGCTCACCTCATGTATTGACAGCCACAAATATCCTACACTAATTCCAAAATTAAGTAAATCAATTTCGAGTAATATCACCTTCATTTCCTTAATTCTATCCTCTATACAAACAAAGCTTTCCATTCTATTTCTATTAAAGGCTTAATTTGTCCTTTATTCAAACAAAGTTTAAATTTGTTCTTTGCCGATTCTGGTATTCAGACCCCAATTGCCTCAATTGTTGCCACTTTGAGTTAAGAGATCTGTTTTGCTAATTAAGTCTATGAACTTCTCACTTGAGATTTCTAATTTCCCGATTAAGTCTATCAACATGAAAGTACAATATTCAATCTGTCTATGTATAATTATATGATTTTTAAATTTAATGTAAGAAACAATCACTTCTTAATGGCAAAAGGTCATAATGATTTGTCTTTGTAATATTCATTAAGAATGTTTTTTTTTTTTTTTTGGAAACATGTAAAACCCAAAAATTTGGGGCCTTGCATGTCCATGAGGAAGGTTCTTAGAAGTAGAAGTTATGAAATCAATGATTCCATCAAAAGTTCATTCTCTTGGGGTAAGTTTCTATGTCTAAGCCTTTTAAAGTGGTGGTATATTGTTCTATTCCATACACATTCATGACTTAGATTTGCTACCAGAAGAAGAAAAAAGCTCTAAGTGGATAAGCATAGGATGAGTGAAGAAAAAAACTTTCCATCACCATATTTGATTGGATTGGTGTTGACTGCTTGCTACCTAATTTTTTGGGGTGCATATACTTTAAATTTGTAAAATTTTAGTGTTTTGATTGTTTTTAGTTCAACTAAATTGAGGAGGTTGTACTGAGGTTATAACATATAATTTAGCAAATATAAATATCATTAAGTTAGTTGTAACCAGATATAATATATAGTTAAGCAACTAAGATTTTTCCAGTATTAAAAGATTAAATGCAAATCATTTTCATTTTAAATATAATGTAATAGTGGCAATATAACCCATGCATTACAAGGTTTGTCACATTTTACACTTGGAAAAGGTAATGCAGCAAAATGGTTGAAATCCTAACCAATCCAATCAAATTTTAAATTTATTATGATATTAGTAAGGACTCTACAAATATTCACAAATTCAATGGCCCACCACTATGACCAATGGATCAAATAGATAATTGGATTGCTAGGATGGTATTGATGCTAACTCATGTGCTACACTATCTATAAAAGTTTGCTTTGGTATTTCAAGTTTTGCAACTGAATCGAGGCATGTACATTCTTTCATTTTACAAGTTTTCAAAAATAATGATCAGTATGTGTAAGTACGAGTAAGGTGGAAGATCTGAAGCCTTCAGTTTTAACAACTTCTTTTCTATTTCTTCTATATGATTTTTCTGAATATAAGGCAACATAACAACTTAAATTTTTATACACAATTTGTTTGAGAAAATTCCTAAATAATCTTTTGTTTTGTTTTATAATCCTTATACATGGAGATCTTTCAAGTGGAAGGGAAATAAGGGGGGTGGTCATGTAGTTGTAACGTCTTGGCGCCTGTTGTCATGGCTCACGTACGTCTCTTCTTTTGATCAACAAATGGCTTTTATATTTTAGGAAATAAGTGGGTCATTTTCACCTTTATCTCAATTAATTTTTTGGAATCATTACTAAAAATAAACGTATAACGATTTGAAATATACAATGATAGGCAGGGACGGCCCAACAAATTTTGAGGCCTAAGGCGATATATTTAAATGATGCCTTTTTTATATTACTTAAATAATGTTTAACTAGTTTTTCAAGAAAAATTATTGTTTCCTTAACTTATGGCATGATACCTTTTCAATTGAACTACAACACTCATGGCTATTTATATAAATTTTAATTCCTTTAAAAAGAAAAAGAAGAAAACGATGTTAGTGGGTCACAGTATGACATGGAATGTAGCAACACATTAGAACATAAGTTTTTTATTCATCACAATTCACAATGACAAGAAGTTTTACAAAATTCACATTGTAATGTAGGGGATCTTTCCTTTACAGAAAGACACATTCATTTCAAATTTTCAATCGTATATTTAAAGCTAATAAAATGAAGTTGGAGCTAGTTGTAAACCTTTTCCACCCCATTTCTCTCTCTCTCTCTCTCTCTCTCTCTCTCTCTCTCTCTCTCTCTCTCTCTCTCTCTCTCTCTCTCTCTCTCTCTCTCTCCCCAACCACACACACATATATATTTATAATCATGAAAGTGTTGCTTATTTTAAAACCCCCTTTCAATTATAATCCTAAAATTAAGTTAATCATAAATCTTAGTTCATTTCAGCAAATTGAAGGTTTATACTTTTAATTGGATGCTTCAATTTAATAAATGCACTTTAAATTTCATAGAAAAATATTTGTATCATCACACCCCCAAATTTTGGCCTACTCCTAACCTTAACGTTTTGTTATTTGATTACTTGTAAATATAGTATGATTTCACCCAATTGTTATCACAAACCCTACTTAGATGCTCTAGTTACAAATTATTTCAGTCAATTCAGGGCCAATTTAGTAAAATACTTTTTGATAGATCATTATAAGCTAGTCATACCAAATTGAGAGCTCCATTCCTTAATTAAGAATCTTAATTTCATTCAATATTATTCAATTTAAAGAGATAGTAGCTGGAACATAAAAATCCCCAAAGTAGGAATGTCATTTGTAACCCTAACCCTAAGACTTAAAATCTTTCATAATTCACTAAAATCCACCATTCAGCATAATTAATGGCTCAATTGGTCCATTTAGGGCCTCGATTACATGATTTAATAATCAATTGAAAGAAATTATTGCTAGACAATAAAAATCCCCAAATCAGGCCCTAAATTAGGAATGTAGGGTTAGTTAGTGGCTTTGTGGAATAGTGGAGATTCAAAGGAGGGAGACTACCAGAGCATAAAAATATTAAAAACTAGCCATTGAGTTTTCCTTTGAATCAACTCAAGTATGTGTCTGTTTCTCAAAAACAAAACAAAAAAAAACTCATGTGTCTGTTGTGCCATGTGGCTTATTTGGCTTATGCATGTGTGGATCCATATACTATTTAGTTTGAGGTAAAACTAAAAATAAATTTTGATATTATTTATACTAAGTAAACTTCTTTTCTTTACTTTGCTTTCACAACACCAAGCCACAGCCAATAAAAGGCTACTTCAGAAATTTTTGTTATATTCAATGACTCAATGTGATTCTGCTGACTGAAGATTAGACCAGTATTCCTCAACAAGCTGTCCAAACAGGGAACCTCCTTTGTTTATTAACTTCATTGGTTCATCATACTCCACTAATTTTCCTGAAATAGAATTGAAAATTTTCCTATTAGTAACGTTTTTGTGCCAAATTTATTGCTTCATGCATCTCTATTAACCTTCTCATAGTCATATTTGGGGTTTTGTTTCACTTAATTGCATATCAACATCAGATCCTTCCATATAATGTATATGTGCTAGACATACAGTTGCCACAATGTCAAGGAAAGTGCAGCATGACCCATCTGCTCATTGTGAAGTAAAAAGTGAATTAATTGCAACCCTATACTATATACATTGTGATTTGTGGAATCAGATAAAGAAAAGGACTACACTCTAAAACTAGATCTTGGGAATATTTAGATTAGGAAATTCAAAAATTAGATATATCAATGTAATGGAAGGCATCCACAGAAATGTATAGGATTTGGGTGCTCAAAACAAATAGGGAATTTAATTCTATGTCCAGGGGTTGAAAGAATTTGTGACTTACCATCACTAATACCGAGAACCATCGTGCAATCCATCACTGTGGGTATCCTGTGAGCTACAGTGATCACAGTACAATCTGCAAATTCAGCACGAATAGTTTTCTGCAGAATCATATCAGTTGCATTATCAATTGATGCAGTTGCTTCATCAAGCACCAGTATCTTACTTCTCCTCAGAAGTGCACGGCCTAAACATAAAAGTTGCCGCTGCCCCATGCTCCAATTTGATCCAGATTCTGCAACTGAGTAACAAGTTCGTAATTGTTAATGATCAAAATTTAGAATTCAGCACATGCCACATATTAAAATATCGAAATGTTACCTAAGGAGTCTAGGCCCTTTCCATTCTCTTGAAGAGCCTCTTGTAGCTGGCACTTTCCAAGAACCTTCAAATAAAAAACATCACTTATTGCAAAATTGCAACCCATACAGAATATAATGTGTAATACTTCTTTATAAGCATTGTTCACCCAGTGGAAGTTCCAATAAATACTTCTAATGTCAAAGCAACCAGAACTGGAAAAACCAAAATAGTTACCTCCCATATTTCTTGGTCAGAATGTTGAGCCATGAGATCCAAATTGAATCTCACAGTTCCATTAAAAAGAGTAGGATCTTGTGGTATTATTCCAAAACGTGACCTCAAATCATGAAGTCCAATTGTAGAGATGTCAATGCCATCAACTATAATCTTCCCTCCAGCTGGCTCCACCAGACGAAAAAGAGCACCTATTAGAGTAGTTTTCCCACTGCCAGTTCTGCCAACGATACCAATCTTTTGCCCTCCTTCAAAAGTGCAACTTATCCCACAAAGAACAAGTGGTGCATTGGGCCTATATCTGACCTGTTTTCATATCGACTTTCTCAGTATGTACACATAGCTTCCTTTGATTTGATATTAAATGAATCAAAATATACCTGCAAATCTTGTATCTCCACTTTACCAACAGCTGGCCAATTAGTTGTGGGGCGGCTCCCTTCTATTACTTCAGGTGCTTCACTGGGAATATGCATGTACTGGTTTAGCCTTTCCACAGAAATGATGTTATCTGCCGTAGTACACTGCTTTTGAATTGAACGGACAAGCATCATGTTTAAGGAAAGACCATAAGAAAGTGCCATTCCAATGAATCCTGCAATTGCAAATCATATAGGAGAGGCAGTAGTTCAATATCATGTATGAATTATATTTCCAAAATTTTCTTCCTACAAAAATAAGGCAGAGGCATAGAAGATGTGTAAATAACTAAATTACTGAAATGGTCCTACTTCCAAGAATAACAATCGTATACTGACCAGAGCTAAAAGTCCGACGAGGAAGCAAAACCATGCAAAGTGCTGCAGAGGCAAGAACCGTCGCACAGACTATTTCTATCCATTGAACCAACCACTCATTTGCTGAAAAACAGTGGAAAAAAGGACTAGCATTTGTATCAATGAGGCCAAGATTCTTTTTAAAGAACAGGTCTTCCTTCTCAAAAGCTCTTATAGTCATGGCTCCTGCTGCAGACTCAGCTAGATGGTTTGCCACTAAGGACTTGGTCGTTCCATTGATCCGCATCAATTCTTTCGCAGAGGCAAAGTAGTATCTCTAGTAAAAGGGAACATTTTCTGTCAAATATACTTGTTAAACCAATAGAAAACAACATTTCACTTGAATTGAAAGTAGCACCACAACCCCCCAACACCCCCCGCCCCCCCCCCCCCCCCCCCCCCCCCCCCCGCGGGCAACAAACCAAAAACTTAATCATAGAGTGCAAGGAAGGAAATTTCCGCTCAGCACAATTGATCCAATAAGTTGAACATTACCCACGAATTCTTAATACTTTTTCACAACATAACTCATAATAACATTTGGCCAGAATTCTACAGTATTAATCAAGACTTACAATCACTATGAAAATAATTTTCAAAATTTAACACAAATCAATGGCATTTTACTGTCACTTGATCTTAGCCAAAAGGCTGAGAAAGCCTTCATTTGGTAAAAGATTATGAAACTCTACCTAAAATTCAGTAACAATTTCAAAAAGTCCAAGAATTTAAATTTACAAGTTCTGTATTCGTATCCCTAACACATGAATCGGTCATGATTTGTCATATTATTTTTCTGATTTGACTCTACATTCAGCTATTACTGAAGAAACGCAATTCCATTGCCCAACATATGTCGTATAGACAGTATTCATTGCAGTAACGATCACTTCACTTCACGTGATTATCTACCATATTAGCATCATGGAGACAAGGATGATGGTTACAGAATGTCTAAAATATTATTGATTTGTATGGCATGCTTCCAAAGAATATTATTCATGAAAGGATGTTGTCCAGTATTACCTGCAAGCTAATTGAAAGATAAAGCATTGGTATAGTGATAATCAAGTCCTGCCAGGTGACAATGGCTAGTACTACAAGAGTAGCATACGCATTAATGGCACCCGAAATAGAAAAAATAAGGTTGAATGGGACATCAAGATCTATGATACTCAGATCAGAAGAAACCTGCACGAAATGTCAGGACACACGTAGAAACTTTAGTTTTAGAAGTCAAACAGGAACATTAATATTTTATGTTTGTGACACTTACCCGACTAAGAATTCTACCCAGAGGTGTGGAGTCGTAGAAAGACATGGGTGCACGAAAAAGGGAGTCTAATAGCTGTGAAAACAAGGATTTCGAAGATTTAAGACCCAAAGCAACTGTAGAAAGAGTTCTACATAATATAAACAGTATTGGGGCCAATCCAATCAACAAATAAACCCTGACTAATCGCAATGTGCTGACACGGGGATTATCAACATTAGCAGCCATCCATGAGTTCTGCAATATCTGACTGACCACGAATACAAGTTGTGAGAGGCAGGCTATGAAGAAGTACAAGAACCCTTTGTTCTGATTCAGATATTGTTTATAAGGTTTGAGGCCCATGTCTCCTATCTCTCTCTCTTCTTGCTTAATCAATCCATCAACTTCATTTGCTTGTAATTCCTTCTCAACATAAATGTTCCTAATCTCTCTAGACGATGTTCCTCGTCTACTGATAGAACTAATAACTGTAAGCCTTTCAGAACCTGCCGTCTCTTTATGTGCATTAACAAGGTCCTGAAATTCTTTGTTGGAGGCCAACAACTGATTATAAGTAGCTTCTTGCAGGATTTTTCCATTTGACATCAACTGTCCAGAAAATGAAACTCACACCAAATCACTGTGTGGAACTAACAGATTCCAACTAGTGATTACATCAATAACCAATTAAATAACAATAAGAAAGCAAAAATCAATATAATGTGGAGGACAAGTGACTCTTGCTTCATAGTGCATGACATAACTAAAGAATGCATGGAATTCCACCAATATCTGATGAGTGAAAGGGAGATTGAGAAAAGAATAAAACCATAGTAAAATATTCTTTTGCAGGCATTTCCCATGGACAATCAAGTCACAATTTGGACTACTAATAATCACTTATATAGTCCAGATTGACGTAATAAATACCCAATCTGAGACTTAACACTCATACAATCTAATCCAATTTCTAATCTATTTAGTGTGTCATATCTCCAAAATATTTACTCTTGTTTGAATAGAGGAAAAAATGCTAGATAAACTTTAAATAATTTTTCTATGCACTTAATCTTTGATGAAACTTTAGTATACTAACCAAAACAGAATTGAATTCAGGCAGGAAATCAACTTGATGGGTCACAAGCAAGACAGTCTTCTTGGATAGTGCTCCCATAACATATTCCTATCACAGTTTGAGTAATTTACACTTGCAGTTAGTATATAAATAGTAAAAAAAAATTACATATACATGGAAGGTGTTCAAGAAATATAATTACATTAAATATACTCATTGCAGTTTGTGCATCCAAAGCACTGAATGGATCATCTAAGAGAAATACATCAGCATCCTGATAGAGAGCACGGGCAAGTTGAATACGTTGCTTCTGACCACCACTCAAATTAACACCTCTCTCTCCTATTTCAGTGAGATCACCAAAAGGAAGCAACTCAAGGTCCTTAACCAATGAACACCTCTCCAGTGTTTCTTTGTATTTTTCACTATCCATAGCAGACCCAAATAAAATAGTGTCCTGTATTGTCCCACTTTGAATCCATGCTGTTTGAGAAACATAGGAAATCTTTCCATATACTTTAATCTGTAATTAATTTCAATAAATGGAACCAAAATGCTTAGAATACACTTGCGCCATAGGAATGCATATGCTTTAGAGTTGAAGTGTAAGAATGCATATAATAAGAGAGTTTTAACCAAGGTTAAAATGTACTTTGTAACTAGAAAAGAAACTAAAATGAGCTGTACAAACTTACGGTTCCCTGAATCTTTGGAACTTCTCCAAGAATTGCTGCTAGAAGAGTTGACTTTCCTGAGCCAACTTCTCCACATACAGCCACCTTTTCGCCAAGTCCAACCTCCAAATTTAAGTCTCTCAGAGTGGGCTTCGATAAATTCTCTTCCCATGAAAATTCTGCTGAGTTGATTAAAATGGAATGATCAACACTCTCCATGTTGCAAATTTGCTGGACATGTGAATTCTGCAGCTCTGGTGCCTCAAGGAATTTTACAATACGTGCAAATGCAACCTTCGCTTGAATGACCACCCCAATAACATCAGGAAACAATGCAATTGGCTCCTGAACAAGGCGAAAAGTTGCTACAAAGGTGAAAACGTTATTTGCATGAAGAGGAATCCTAAGGAAATAACATGCTCCAAATGTAGCACAAGAGACCAAAACTGGAGTGGACCAAAAGAGAAGGCTATGATATGCTTTCTCTAACTGCACTTTACGTAACCATTTGTACTCCACCTTCCTTAAATATTCTATAACATTCTTGAAATGATTTTCCCAAGCATACAGTTTCAGAACCTTCATGTTCACTAGAGCCTCAGAACAAGCCTTCAATCTCCCGTCTTGTGCCACTGTTAGCTTAGACTGAAACTTATGCTGTAGCTTTGCAAGTGGAATATTGCAAATCATGGTGAGAATTATCACCAACATTGCTGCAACTGTTGCTAGCCCCACTGCATGGAAAAGGATTACTATAGCAATGCATAGCTGGAGGCATGTTGTCCAAGTCTGATGGAGCCAATATGGAAATTCTCCAATCCTATAAGCGTCCATTGTAACATAGTTCATAATCTCACCACCTGAGTGAATCAGCCTAGCCGAATTGGATAATCTCAGTTGCTTATTATAGATGGCTGCAATGAGCAATGACCTCACTTTCAGGCCAATAAGCCTGCTCCGGAAGTACCAATGCCTTTCTGACATGGATTGTGTGCATTTTAAAAAGAAAAATGATATTGCCAAAACATAACCTTCGTACATAAAACTTTCTTTTCTCTCAGCAGCCGATATGAAGGCATTCAAAAGTAGAGGACCTGTAGATAGTGTGAGAACATATAACAAAGCAAGGCACCCAGAAAAGAAAATTTCTTTCCAATGGCATAAAATTATTGCCTTTAGAATTGAAGTTTCGGAAGAAGGGTCCTTTTGTTTCTGTTTGTCAAGCTGCTCCAAAAACAGAAAATAACAATTTTCTGCTTGTTCTGCCTCGCGCAACTTGGGTATATCTTCATCCTCCAAAGTTTTCTTCCTGCCGCTTTTCATCAATGGATTTAACCACCAAAATGACATTCTACTGAGGAATCCAGCTTTAGCAAATGGAGTAACAAGGCCAACAGAATCACTGTCACCCTTCATTTTTCTGTTTTCCTTTTGCTCTTCAACCTCTATATTGCATACAAGAACACATTTATAAGTACATACAGAAAACTTGTCATCCAGTTACTTATAGCATACAATTTACTATAAATAAATAAATAAAAGAAAGTAAAAGAGAGTGTATAATTGATAATATTATGAAAGAACAACAACTAAGCCTCGGTCTTAAAGGTTCGCCCATAGATCCTCAACAGATTAGTCAAGGTTAGCCACATCTATTCTTTTATACTATTCTATTCCATCTAAAGTCGTACTCTTTAATACTTTCTTAATTAACATGTCGTTTTTTACTACTTCTACTAATTTAATTTTTAGTCTTCCTCTACCTTTTTTCATTTCCTCAACTGCAATGAATTCACTATTTCTCATTAGTGCATTAATTGCTCTCCTCTAACCTGACCAAACAAATTGTACATACAAGATTTCTATTTGGTCATGAAAATTAAAATTAATATTCAATTTTGAAAATTTCAGGATGAAATATACTTGATTAAATCTCATCTTGGTGGAATAACTGTGGACGTTCTTGTTTTTAGATTAGCCTAGAATGCTTATGTAAACGGTATGTGGGGTGAGAGGATTGAAATCATCAGAATATCTGTAAAGAAAACAAAACAAAAAACATAATAACTGTAAATAAAGTGCTACATACCCAGCTGCTAAACAAAATTGGCAGACTCGAATCAGAACTGAGTACTTTCAAATTGTTGTTTATTTGTGTAGTAATTGTGTCTGACCTTTCTTTTATACTGATAGCTAGTGCAGGTTTTCTTTTTTGCTTTGGTTAACTTTCTGTTTTTGTATTTTTCTCACCAACTGCTTTGCCGTATGCTTGTGAATGAGAGTGATTCATTATGTGCAGAAATGTAAGTTCATGATTCTGACATACCCATATAGGCTTAAGTTCATATTGCCGCTTGCTTTCCTGCAAGCATTCCAATAAGAGAAACCGACTCAGCATTAAAAATATAAGCAATGGGATTGTTGGATAAAAAAGTAATCTTAGTGTTAGGTTCAACAATACAACAACCACTTATGATTTGTTGTGATATTTCATTAAACAAATTTTGCCGTCAGCGTTTGGCATCAGCTTATCTGACTTCTTGCTAAAAGTAGGCTAAAATATACTTATAAAAAAAATTGAGATTTCAAAAAAGCTATACATATTCAATGTGAGGTTTTAAAAACATTACATAAAAAAATAAGCTAAAAGCTAAAGGAACAGCGGGTGCAAACAGACCCTTATTAGAAAGTAACAGTAATAAATGATGATAACGATGATGATGATAATGTCCCTATATGGAATCCTTGTAAAAATATAAGTTCTGATTTGTATTCCCCATTAAGCACTAAGCAAAACGACGTATAAAAGAGTGCAAGAGTATACGTAAAATGTTAAACAACTAACCGATCATGAACTTTTGAGGGAATCCCAATTCCCAGAAATGGTTTGTTATGGCAGTGGCAATTGATTTCAGGGTTTATATATTGTCTTTGGCTTGTCTCTTTGAAACGCAGTGTAGTGTGATCTGCTAGCAGTGTTGACATTTATAGTGTTTTAAAGGATGAGAAGACTTAAGGCATAATACTTGCTGTTTCTTAGGTTCTCATTTTATAATTTTGTAACTTTATAATTTTGCAACGTAAATTTTTTCTAACGGGATGAAAGTATAGTTTGAAGAGTAGTCATATATAGTTGAATCTTAAAAGAAGATCTTTCCCTAAAGTACTGTTCTTAACTCTTTAAAAAAGGTTGGTGGGGCATTGAGTATGACAAGGAGAGTAAGTGCAAGTACGAAAAGAACGCAAAATATGGAAATTATTGTTAGGGAGATAGAGAATTGTAGAACGGAAAGTTAGCAGTGTGAAAGTCTTCTGCATTCGGGGATTACATCACGTCTCTTCTTTTCATGGACATATGGTTTCCATTTTTTTAAAGTGGATTATTTATTGTGATCTTTATTTCAATTAAATGTCTTTTGCTTTAAAGATATATATCGAATTCCTATCCAATATATCCAATTCTTATCAAAAAGAAAGGAATATATATATATATATATATATATGGTTGGGTTCAAAATTACATCTTATATATTTTTAAGCAATATTACATCGTTTGATATTTTTTAATTATATGTAAATTTTGACAAATTTACCGTTAAATTACATTATTTTTGTATACTCTCTATGCTTATAAATTTTCTTAGTGATCAAAAATTAATAACCATGTCATCAATTAATTATTTAAATTCAAATTTTATAATACATAAAATTTGAGTTTATGAATTGAATAATAAATAACATCCAATTAACATTAAAATTGACAAGAATGTTAAAAACATATCAAATATGTTATTCAAAAGTGAATTTTTAAAATATGAATTTTATAACAAGTTATATATATATATATATATATATATATATTTATATATATATATACATTTTCTGCATCTACGGTCTGTATGTTATTCTCTTTCTTTTTGCCTATATTGTGTTTTTAATTTATACGTGTGCTTCTATGTACACAGTTTTTATTGACAAATTTGAAGAATATAGTAGCATTTGTTTAGTGGACATTGCCTTTCTTGTGAATTTGATTTTGCTGATAATATAGAGATGATTTGCTGATGGAGGAATTGGGGTTGGTGGACTTTCCATATTGTTTTTCTTTTCTTCTTTTTTGGCCTTCCTTAACACTCCCCTCAAGTTAAAGTTTACCTCAATTAGATGTCTTTTAGTTTTAATGTTTCGGATTTTGGAACCAGTTTTCATAATAAAAAGATATATCGAATTGAAATTTATAATACTATATTCTGCTACCAGCTGTTGGGATTCTTTGCGTTTTTAAGAAATGAATACATTCAACTACTAATTCATAGTGTGTGGGTTCCACAAGTGGGTGGAATCTTTTTTTTTTTTTTTTTTTTTTGAGATACTAGTAAGTCCATATTATTAAGCTAAAACAGAAAAATCAGAAAGGAATACATCCTCTAAATCACTAGGTAGTTCTTATTCCTATACATCAAAATTTGCGGATAAAACCACTCTTATAGCTAAAGCATGAGCCAACTTATTACCCTCTTTTCTAACATGCTAAAAATGACAAGCTTGTAAGGAAACCCCTTGATTGCGCGCATCCTTAATAACAGTCCCATACAAAGTATTGCAATGCTCCCTAGCTTTCAAAACCTGAACCACCTTCAAACAATCACCCTCCACTACTACCTTAAAAACACACTCAATTCTTTAGCAAACACAACGGCTCAGAGTGCAGCCAAAGCTTCAGTTGTTTCCATAGAACGAGGCAACCCAATTTTCTGACTTAAGGCAGTGATAACATGACCAGTGTTATCCCTTATCACAACCTCCAAACTTGCATAACCCAACGAATCAAAAATGGTAGCATCATAATTGATTTTAAAAAAATCACCTTCAGGCGGAACCCAATGAGTAGAAAGGCTTCTAATTCTCGGCCTAGCTTCTTATTTATTAGCATCGAAAAATTCAACTACCAAAGCCTTTGCTCTTTCACCAATTTCATTGAGAGGCCACACAGATTGACTCATTCGCAAACGGTTACATCTCTGCCATAAATACCACGCCATTGTAGAGAATAACGCCACATGATACGTCGACCCTCTACGCAACACTTCCTCCAAAAGATCAAAGAAACTTTGAAAACATTTTTTGTAGTGTGAAGTTGTGATTTACAACTATGTTTTATGTTGGCTTTATTCCATGACAAAAAATGTTGTATTTGCTTTAATTTATTCCTTGTATTTTATGGGATTTTATTGGATTGAGTTTAGTATTAAGTTGGTGAAGATTCGAGTATAAAATGAAAAATCAGAGGATTTCACGAGTGTCTCACTAGAAGCTAACCCACGAAGGAGCCACGTGAGAAGCACATGTTGAAAGCTAAAGAGTCATGCCAGCCTAGACGATTTCGCGAATGTCTCGCGGGTAAGGTCTTCTCTCGAGATACCCACGAAACTCTCTGTTTGGAGGATTTATAAATGTGACTTTCTTACCCTTTACTCATACTATATATATCCTCATTACCCACAAAAGTAAAAACAGGCTATTCAAAGAAAAAAAAACCCTAGATAAGTTTTCTACAACACACACACCCATCTTTTAGAGAGAGAGCTACTCATCATTAGTGAGAAATCATTCTAGCGTCTTCTCCTTCCCTCTCCCATTGTCATACCTTGAGAGGAGATTTGTACCCAAACACAAATCACACATTTTCAGAGTGTAGAGAGTATTTTGGAGCTTGGGAAGGTTTTGGGATTTGCCAAAAGAAGCCAGTAAGACTTAGCGGATGCAATCGAGCGCATTACGAGATCCGAAAAGCTAGACAAGACACGTTTCCGAGAAGCCTTGTTGGAGTAAGAGCTTGGAGGGCTTAGGTGCATTGGGTAGATTAGGCTTGGAGGGTCTCTTGCTATTCGTGTATCCCAACTTATTGTCTAATGGATCGATTTACCGCTTAGAGGGCGGCGGAGAGATTTTTCGCCGAGTTCTTCTGTTTCCTCTTCGATAACACATTGGCATGTTATCTTGTGTTTGCATCTTTCTTCCCTTACTCTTGTACTTTACTTTTATTGTTTGATATTCAAGTTTATGCACTAAAGTAGTTATCGGTTTATTGCACTAGAGTAGTTATCGGTTTATTGAACTTCGCTTACTCTTGTTCCGCACTTAGGTAAGTTAAAGTAAAAGCAACCGAGCTGTAACTTTTAATTGGCAGTCTAAACAAGCTTTTGTGTTTTTAACACATATCCGAACTTTTCATGTAGTATGGGACAAAATTGATATCTGACTTCCACACCACCTGAGCGTGCTCACACAGCCACAAACTATGCAAAGTAGTCTCTTGAAAATCCCCACACAGCTCCCAAATATCCCCAACTGGCAGGTGCCAAGCTTTCAAGATCATTTTTGTAGGCAAAGAATCTCTAGGAGCACGCCATATAAAATGGCGAATCCTATTTGGAGTCCGAATCTTCCAAATGCCCTTCCAAACCTGTTAAGATTCCTCCGTAGAAGAAGTACTTGGTTCTTGGTAGCTCACTTCATCCATCATCATACGATAAGCACTCCTTACGCTATAATTATTATCCGGAGTTAAAGGTTTGATCAGCAGGTCTTCAACCCGCCCTTCACTAACAGGAATGACCTTTATCATCTCAACTTCCCATAGCAAGAAAGTCCTCTCCAACAACCTCGGATCCTAGATTCTCATACCTGGATAAGACAGATGCTTAACATGAAAAACTGGTGAAGTAAGTCTAGGAGAAAAAACCTTACTATAATCTTGAGCGGGTAACCATTTATGATCTTAAAAAGCAATTTTACTCCCATCCCTCCCTCTTCAAACAACCCCTTTATTAATTACATCACGTGCCTATAAAATACTCTACCATGCATATGAGCATCGAGGATGAACATTAGCGTTAAGAATATTCCTAGACGGAAAATATTTTACACTAAAAACCTTGAACACTAACATGTCCTTTTGATGTAACAATCTCCACACCTATTTAGCAAGCAAGGCATTATTAAATTTCTGAATTTCTCTAAAACCCATACCTCCCACGGATTTTGAGGAACAAAGCGTACTCCATTTAACCCAGTGGATTTTCTGCATCACCTTGACCCCACTAGAACTTGCGAATCATGGCTTCAATATCTTTGCATATATAGGCCCATCGGAAGCTTGAAAACAATCATGGAATACGTGGGAATAGCTTGAACCACCGCTTGATCATCTCCTCCTTGCCCACTTGAGACAAAAGCTTTTCCTTCCACCCTTGAATTTTGGCCCAAATTCTTTCCTTAAGTTGGGTAAAACACGCTTTCTTTCCACGCCCAACAAAAGAGGGGAGCCCCAAATACTTCTCATAATGTTTTATTGTCGGAACCTGTAAAGATAATTTAGTATCCTCTTGTATCTACACATCAATATTTCTGCTAAAAAATAAGGTAGTCTTATTTTTATTAATCATTTGCCCCGAAGTTGCTTCATAGTAAGATAGAAGTTCTTGAATCTTCTCACATTCGGCCAAAGTAGACCTGCAAAACAACAAGCAATCATCTGCGAAAAAAAGGTGAGTAAGCTTACGCCCCCTTTTACACATGGAAAAACCTTGAATTTCCCCCTTCAAATCTTCTCCCCTAATGATGGCATCCAACCCCTCAGCACAAAATAGAAATAGATAAGGTGAGAGAGGGTCTCCCTATCTCAAACCTCTAGAAGGCTTAAACAAACCTTTAGGCTCACCATTCATCAAAATAGAATAAGACACAGTCGTGATGCATTCCATGATCAAAGCGACCCAAGACTCTTGGAAACCCATCCGTAAGAGAATTTTTTCAAGAAACAGTCATTTCACCCTGTCATAAGCCTTACTCATATCCAATTTAAGAGCCATGAAACCTATTTTCCCCGTACAAGTATTTTTCATATGATGAAGGGACTCAAAAGCTATAAGAATATTATCAGTAATCAATCTGTCAGCAGTAAACACACTTTGAACTTCTGAAATAATAGAATTCAGAAAAGGTTTCAAATGATTTGCAATAACCTTACTAACAATTTTATAAATCACATTACAACTTATAGGCCTGAAATCAATCAGACGCTCAGGATTCTAAACTTTAGGAATAAGGGTGATAAAAGTATGGTTAATGGATTTCAACAATGAACCCGAATTTAAACTAGACAATACTGCTTAAGAAATATCCATACCAACCTCACTCTAATATGTTTGATAGAACAACGGGGGCATTCCATCCGGCCCTGGAGCTTTTAAAGGAGCCATTTTTTTAATTGCAAACTCAACTTCCTCCACCGTATATGGCTTAGCCAAGTCAACCCTCATATCATCCGTCACCACGCTTTGGACACCATCCAATACACGATCGAAATCATGGCCCGATATAATTCAATATTTAAGGTGACAAATTTAAAAGGTTTTTTTTCCATATTCAAAATATATTTATTTATTTAAAATACATTCTTCTTACTTTTTGAGAAGAAAAACTACTCACTAATTAAGATTTTGTATTTAGGTTATACTAACATCTACTTTTCAATTGATAATACGAAAATTTATCCACTTAAAGCATAGAACAATAGAATCTAACTAGTTTATCAGTCACTATTGTGACTTCAACTAATAATAAAATCATCCAATACCATCAAGTTATCCAAACAAAGGCTTTAACAAAAAACTTGATAAAACAATACTAACTAAAACAAGATTACTTTTATATAGAAAATTCCATATCATGGTTGTTTAACCATTTAAAAGAAAAAAATTATTTATTTTGGGTAAAGTTAGTTAAGTTAAAACCTAATCTCCAATTTTGATTTTGATGTCAAGAGAGAGAGAGAAAGATAAATCATTTGGTGTATGGTTGTATAGGTAATTGGATGACTAAAGTTAATAATTTACCATGTAAGACATCTATATCTATATATAATACATCTAAAAGTTGAAACGTGGCATTTGTTGTTACTATACCCTTGTTGAGCCACATCAACGTATTGGGTTTTATGGAGCCTAGTTGCATTTGATCCAAATTATGACTCAACTAGAAATAATATTGTTATGGTCTTTAAGGGGAATGTGAAGTTGTAATTTACAACTATGTTTTATGTTGGTTTTATTCCATAACAAAAAGTGTTGTGATTGCATAAATTTGCTTCCTTGTATTTTTGTGGGATTTATTTGTAATGGGTTTAGTATTGAGCGGTGGAGATTTGATCAAGACAGCTAAAAGTCACATGAGAAGCACATGCCAGAAGCTGAAGAGTCATGCCAAGTTGTCGTTTTCGCGGGTATCTCGCTGGAAGGCCTTACCTACGTGAAGCTAAAGAGTCATGCCAGGCTGTCATTCATGTGAGTGTCTCGCGAGTAAAGCATTCCCACAAGATACCCGCGAAACTCTCTGCCTGTAGGATTTTTAAGTGTGACTTTCTTACCCTTCACCCACACTATATATACCTTCATTACCCATAAAAGTATGAGAGGCCATTCAGAGAGAGAAACCCTAGATAGGTTTTCTACAACACACACGCCCATCTTTTAGAGAGAAAGCAACCCATCCTTAGTGAGAAACCATTGTAACCACTTCTCCTTCCCTCTCCCATTACCCTACCTTGAGAGGAGATTTGTACCCAAACACTAACTCATACCCTTTCAGAGTGTAGAGAGTGTTTTAGAGCTTGAGAAGTTTTGGGAATTTGCCAAAAGAAGCTGATGAGACTTAGCGGATGCAATCAGGCGCATTGCGAGATCTGGAAAACTAGACAAAACACGGTTTCTAAAAGCCTTGTTGGAGTAGGAGCTTGGAAGGCTTAGGTATATTGGATAGATCAGGCTTGCAAGGTCTCTTTCTATTCATGTATCACAACTTATTGTCTAGTGGATCGATTTACCGCTTAGAGGGCGGCAGAGAGGTTTTTCGCCTAGTTCTTCGATTTCCTCTTCGATAACACATTGACGTGTTATCTTTTGTTTGCATCTCTCTTCCCTTACTCTTGTGCTTTACTTTTATTGTTTGTTGTTCATGTTTATGCACTAGAGTAGTATCGGTTGTTTGCGCTTCATTTACTCTTATTTCCGTACTTAGATAAATTAGAGTAAAATCAACCGAGCCGTAATTTTTTGTTTTGGGGTCTAAACAAGCTCTTGTGTTTTTAACACAAATCCGAGCATTCATGGAAAATGGGCATTTGCCCTTAATTTATAAACTATACAGTAAAATGTCCATGTCTTGAAACTATTTAACAAAATGTCCCTGTTTTTTAAACTTGATTTTAACAAAATCGAGTTATGTGTAAAACTTGATATTCTCAAAATCGAGTTCTATGTATATTTTTAAGTGGAACTTGACATTAGCAATGTCAAGTTCCACTTAAATTTTCAAAAAAATTTAAGTGGTAAAATATGCATATAACTCGATATTGCTTATGTCAAGTTCCACCTGTAACTTAATTTTGTTAAAATTGAGTTTTAAAAATAGGAACATTTTGCTAAATAGTTTCAAAACATGGGCATTTTGTTGCATAGTGTGTAAATTAGGGACAAATGTCCATTTTCACCTGGTTTTAATGGGAGATTTACTAAGGCTTAGTCCAAATTTTTGGCCCATTTTGTAGCCCATTGTGAAACCTATGCACAGGATAGAAAAACTATGGTTTTGAAGATTAGATTTTATATTGTTTTTTAAAGAGAAAACTACACTGCTATATCTTGTATTTTTCCCTGAAAATAGTGAAATTCCTACAACTCCGTGGACATAGGCAAATTGCCGAATCACGTAAATATTGTCTTGTGTAATTGTTTTCTTGGTGCATATTTTTCTCTATTTTTTACATCTCACAAATCTAGGAATTTTGTATATATATTTCCCTGCGCAACGTAGCATTTGGGTCCGCTTTGGTCCACTTCAGTTAGTTCAACCTAATTAGGTTCATTCAATCCATTTTAGTTTACTTCAATCCATTCGATCTATCTCAGTCTGTTTGGTCCACTTTGACGATGCTTTTGGGAGGAGATATTCTTGTAGAAAGAGGAAACGCTTCATTGACAACTATGTCCTTGATAAAATTACATTTTTCTTATTATGTTATTAAAATCTTGTATTTTTTTCTAATATAAGTGATGAATTTACTTATATTTGCTTTTTCTTCAGGTCATTCAAGATATATAGAGGATGAATCATTTGTAAGAAGCATTAAAAACAAATTTCAACAACACATTACATTATTTACAATATATCTCACCTTATATAATAATTACATTTAAATACATTATGTTTCCTTGAAAAAAAATTACAAACTTTAAAACACTTTCAAATAACAAATACATACAACTTAATTTATAAAATCTATTATATTGTATCAACTATACTTTATTAGAATTTTCTCAAAAATAAAATATAATTTATTAGAAAATAACCATATCATTTTAAGTATATTTATAAATCTTATCTACTATTTTCATTTTTTCACTTAACAAGAAAACAAATCGTCAAATTTTAACCCATATCGTTTAGGTCTGCGAGTAGTTTATTATTGAAATCTTAAATTATTAGAATGATGCTAAGGAAACTATAAATTTTACTATATACTCCCTTTATCCCAGTTTGTTTGTCCTCTATTTTATTTTGGAATGTCTCAAAATATTGTCTTGTTTCTATAAATAAAAGTCATTAATTTGCTAATATTCCTATTATACCCCTATTTTATTTTCAAAACTATTTTGTGATAAATTTATTTAAGGGTCGTTTTCAAAACTTATACATTTTTTTAAGGCAAACAAGACAATAAATGATGTTCTCTTAAAAAATTTGACTTTTCAAACAAGACAAACAAATTGGGATGAAGGTAGTAATATTTACAAATGGATGTAGCACCATTCATTATGACATTCATTTATTATGTTCTTGAAATCTATTCGATTACATTAATTGCAACATTAATTTGAAAAAATTCAATAAAATTTGTTGTAACTTTAGTTTTTTCCAAATTATTATGGAAATTTGATGATAAATGGTGATTTGGCACACTTACACCAACTTTTAAAAACCATTTAAGAATTTCAATTAACTTGAACTTCTATTGACCCACAATTATAGGGGTCATATTAGGGTGAAAAAGAGAACAAATAGCCAATCTAACATTTTTTTTCTAATAAATCAATTATCAAACTAAAATTTTGGAGCCCACATGTGTTGATAGCATGAAATTAAAATATATTTTTGGCTTATAAAGTTTGGGTTTGTTTTTATTTTGATCTTTTCACGTTTCAAAATTTTCATTTTTGATCCTTCGTATTTGATTTTTTTTTTTTTTTTTTCCCTTAGTACTAGTTCTCATGCTCTAAAGAAGAAACAATTTACTGCACCATTTCAAGATCTACTCCAGGACACGGTCCTTTCAGTTGCTATTGTGAGCCAAATGCAGAGTCATTAAACATTTCATTAATGATCTAAGAAATCAATATATGCTATGTTGCTCACGTGAATTCGCATTGTACTTTAATTCTAAAAATAACAAAAAAAATCCAATTAATTCATGGCTTTTACAATATTGAAAGGTTTCGTATTAATCAAATTCGACATTGTATTACAGGCTACTTGTTGTTTATATTATGTAATAAACTCTAGCTACCCCAGAAAAATGTTGTTGTTTGCTGTATTAACAATAGCGTGAAGAAGAGCATGAAGTAGAACACATAAAGTGAGACAGGGGATTTTATTAACCACTAATAAAAAATATAAAAAAAAAATTAATTCATTCTCTACAACCTTCTTTTTTAAGAATGAAATTTGAAATTTGAAGAAATTGAAGCGCTAAACCCACAAAATTTCCTTTTTAAAACCTTATTTTTCAAGTGAACAAAATACAATTTTTCTCCAAACAAAAGGAGTACAAATACCCTTTTGAAATTTGAAGAATCAAGCTCTGGCCATCAGCAAAAATATCAAAATTTTCTTTTAATAGCACTAACCACATAATTCCTCCAATTCAAGTAAAAAAGAAGGCTCATGGATCCGTAAGTAGAGATGAGAACATGAACATTGTCAAAATTTGAGATCATGAAAGGGAGTACAAAAAGATTTACACTAGACACTTTTATTTGGAGAAGTACATGCAAGTAATACAAGTACAGCTAACCCACAATAATCTTTTATTATTTACCAACATTGTGGCTGCCTCAATGCATACAATGTAAAATGAAACCGATGCTAAACTCAGCAAGGAGTTATTGTGTTACTCTGAATTAGAACACCATCATCAGTCTTTTGAAACTTAGGAAGGAGGCAAATGGCATTGTACTGGCTCAACCTTAACGCATAGCTGGCTCTAAAAGCTTTCTACATGACCCTATGCGGTCAGGTGAGATCAACACAAAGGTGCATGGTTGAATAAAACTGTCTATATCAAGGTGGCGACTTCAACTTGTATAGGTAGAGCTTTTTGAATTTCTCATGAACTCTTTGCCTTTTGGGAATAAGGAAGCATGACATATCAATATAACTAGTTACATTACATATTTTAGAATTGCGGCCTTTCAACCTCTTCTTGTTGCGTTCTATAGACTATAGCCCCAGTGATAATTGCCATATCATCCTACCTCCTAATTGCACCTTTTCTTTTTTTTATCTTGATTGTCACCAAGCCTGAGAAACAAAAGCTCAGTGATTCAATGTGATTCTGCAGACTGAAGATGAGACCAGTATTCCTTGACAAGCTGCCCAAACAGTGAACCTTCTCTCTTCATTAACTTCATTGGCTCATCATACTCCACGATTTTCCCTGAAACAGAATGGAAAGATCTCCTTCAAAACATTTGAAGTTAAACATTTCACTGCAAAGTTAACTGGTTTACATGACTATTTTTCTCCATGTTTATATATGGCTTCTTGTTCACTTAAAAGGTGAAATAACATCAGCTCGTTCCTTACAATATAAATTGCACATAGAGTTGACATACACCATCAAGAAAGTGGAGAAACTGTAGCATGACCCATCTGCTCATTGATCCTACAAGTCAATACCAACCTGTGTATAGTTCCCCTCCACACCGCCCACCCCCCCCCCCCCTTCCTCTCTCCCAAAATAAAAAAGCCACAAGGACTTTCTTATTTTCTGAACTACACCAAATCAGGTTTAAATCATAATCAGATCAACTTTCTTAAAACGATAATCCAATAATATCCTGTCTACCAAATTCTCTAAACTTTATAAGTTCTCACGAAATATACTCAAAAGGATTCTCGAAATATACTCAAAGGATTAAGTAAAAAAACCAGGATTCATTAAAATTATGAAAGGCATTGAAACAAAAATGAAGGTTCATATCATGCACACATAAGGAATATTCTATAGATGATGGTTAAGGTAATTAATGCAACTCACCATCACTAATAGCAAGAACCATTGTGCAATCCATCACTGTCGGTATCCTGTGGGCCACTGTAATCACAGTACAATCAGCAAATTCAGCCCTGATTGTTTTCTGCAGAATCGTATCTGTTGCATTATCAATTGATGCAGTTGCTTCATCAAGCACTAATATCCGACTTCTCCTCAAAAGTGCACGCCCCAAACAGAATAATTGCCGTTGCCCCTGGCTCCAATTTGATCCATCTTCCAGAACTGAAAAACTAGTTGTTAGTTATCACTAGTGATCATAACCAAAAGCAAGTGCAAACAACATAAATAACAAAGCTTTACCCATGGAGTCTAAGCCCGTTTCTTTCTCCTTGACAGCCTCGTCCAGTTGACACTTCTCAAGAACCTTCAAGTCAAAATTATCACTTTAATATTTGACCCATGAAATAAATAAACAAAACAAAAAGACTACATTTAAACAGAAGAAATTTCAACCAAAGCTAGACCTACTGATATAGGAGCAACCCCACAGGGTGAAAAGAATTGGAGAATTACCTCCCATATTTCCTTGTCAGAATGTTGAGACAAGGGATCCAAATTAAATCTCACAGTCCCATTAAAAAGAGTAGGATCTTGAGGTATTATACCAAAACGCGAGCGAAGATCATGAAGTCCAATCATAGAAATGTCAATGCCATCTACTATAATCTTCCCTCCAGCTGGCTCCACCAGACGAAATAGAGCACCTATGAGAGTAGTCTTCCCACTGCCAGTTCTGCCAACAATACCTATTTTGTGCCCTCCCTCAAATGTGCAACTGATCCCCCGAAGAACAAGTGGTGCATCAGGCCTATATCTGATCTGTTTTAACATTGGTATTCTTAGAATCTCAGCATAAGAGCCTTCTTTAATTTTAACATTAATTCCAAAAAAATATTTACCTGCAAATCATGTATCTCAACTTTACCCACAGATGGCCAATTTGTTGGAGGTCGGTTCCCTTCAATTACTTCAGGGGCCTCACTAGGTATATGCATGTATTGATTTAGCCTTTCTACAGAAATGATGTAATTTGCTAAAGTGCACTGATTTTGAATTGAGAAGACAAGCGACATGTTTAATGAAAGACCATAAGAAAGTGCCATTCCAATAAATCCTGCAATAAAAGGAGAAATTCTCATAAAGAATCTAATACACATATTTTACAGCTCAATATAACTCCACAAGTGTGTTTAAAAAACAATATCCAGTAAATTGAAGCATCCATACAAGAACTGTAAATTGCTAAAAGATAGAAACAATAACTCTTCAAGGTAAAACTCACCAGAGCTAAAAGTTCCGGGAGGAAGCAAAACCATGCAGAGTGCTGCAGAGGCAAGAACCACTGCACTAAGTGTTTCTAGTCTTTGGATCAACCACTCATTTGCTGCAAAACTATGGAAAAAAGGACTGGCATTTCTGTCAATCAGGTCAAGATTCTTCGCAAAGAATCGGTCTTCCTCCTCAAAAGCTCTTATAGTCATGGCTCCTGCTAGAGACTCGGATAAATGATTTGCTACGAAGGACTTGGTTGTGCCATTGATCCGCATAAACTCTTTTGCCGATGAAAAATAATATCTCTGTAGATAAAGAATTCCAACAATTAGAACTTCTTCATACCAAAGAGGATTAAAATAAATATTTCCACATCACACACACACACACACACAAAAGAAAAAGAAGAAGAAGAAGAAGAATCCAGTTCAGGGAACAGGAGATGAAGGCAGTGACTAGTATACAATTGATCCTTTCAGATGAACACTATTCTCTAGTTTTCAAGCTTTTTGCGGGAATCTCAAATAATGTATATATCTCTTCATCCATTGCACAGAGAATAAGTAAACAAAATATATTACTCCATGAAAAGAGAGAGGCCAAAATAATCAGACAAGAAAGAAAGGAAAATCAATTCATTATTCAGTAATATTAAAAGCAATGCTTATGTTTAAAACTTCCTAATATTACATAACTAGGAGAATATTTATGATTTCCTGTAATATAAAAATTACACCAAAACTCTTTTCTCATTTTATTTGGTGGCATCCTGACTTTGTCAGATTGCTTTGATCTCTTGATTTCAACTTTGAACTGTTCCTAATTCAAGGCGATTCAAACATCTAAATTTGTAAGCATGCATTGGAGATTGGACTAAAGTTCACTTCATCATCTATTCTCGTTATCAATAATAGCACAGTACCAGCACACATTAAGGCAAAAACACTATTTATGTGAGTAATATCTAAGTCAAATGAAGGAAAACTTCTTCCAGTGGGAATTATTTATTGAAATGTTTATGGTGTTACCTGTAAGCGAATTGCCAGAAAAAGCATTGGTATGGAGACAAACAGAACTTGCCAGGTAACAACGGCCAGCACTCCAAGATTGGCATAAGCATTAGTGGTCGCCCCCACAGCAAAGATAAAGCTGAAAGGGACATCAAGATCGACGATACTCAGATCAGATGAGACCTAGACAAGAACAAAATGATACCAAACCATGTTAGTTTCACAAATCTCTTTGATCTCTGAACACAGATTCTGATCAAGATTCATACCCGACTAAGTATCCTTCCCAGAGGCGTGGAGTCATAAAAAGCCATTGGTGCACGAAAGAGGGAGTTAAGTAGCTGTGAAAATAAAGATTTTGATGATTGAAGACCCAAAACAACTGAAAAAAGTGATCGACCTAGCAAAACAACTGTTGAGGAAATTCCAATCAGCAAGTAAACCGTTATCAACCGCAATGTGCTAACGTTGGGATTTTCAACATTAGCAGCCATCCAAGAGTTCTGTGATATCTGACCAATCACAAATATAATGTGACAAAGACTGGCCATGGAGAAGTACAAGAACCCCTTGTTCTGATTTAGATATTGTAGATAAGGTCTAAATCCCGTGTCTCCAATTTCTTTCTCCTCTAGCTTGATCAATTGGTCTCCTTTAGATCCTTTAATTTGCTTCTCTACATAAGTCTTCCTGATATCTCTCGCAGCTGTTCCAACTCCCTGGGCAGCAGTAACATCTGCAAGCCTATCAGAACCAGCAGTCTCTTTATGTGCATTGACAAGGTCCTGAAATTCTTGGCTCAAGGCCAATAATTGATGATAAGGAGCTGCTTGTAGGATTTCCCCATCTGACATCAACTGCAATAGTACCAAACTTACTTAGGATGATTGTGTTGATTGACAGGTTTGATTAGCAATAATATCTATAAAAAACAAACTACATACAAGAAAAATTAAATCCAATTATCTATTCACTCTTAGTTATTAAGTCTTCTTATTGGTGCAACTTAAGGACAAAATTGGAAGAAGAGTGAGATTTCATTCATCTGTGGTGTATGAGAGCATATTGATAAACTGGAAAATCAATCTGAAATAGTTTTTATAGACATTTGGTGGCAAGAGTCACCGGACAGAAATCAGAGGCTTTTAATTAAATAATGTAGACATGGAAGCTTTGAGATATCTTAGTCTTGATAAATTTAAGAACTTATTAACATGAAATACCATATAAACAAGTGTTGAGTGAGTTTTAGTCTGTTAGTAATATATGAGACACTTCAGAACATTAATTTATAGACAATAAGAGTCATCCAAATGGTTTTATATCAGGGCGACTGTCAGGTGTTTGGATGATCCATATGTGTAGCCCTTGTGACAGTTGCATAACTGACTTCACCAGGTAATAGTAAATCTGAGAGTATCACCCTTTCTATAATGCATCTCATGATAAAAAATAAATAGAAAACTGCTAGGTTGGATGTGTTTGAGCAGAATGATGTGGTAACCAGAGGACTAATAACCCCCAGTCAATTCATAACTTTTAAGTCATTAGATTTATCACAAAGATTGCAAGGGAAATAATGAAGAATTTTGAGGAGAGTTCTTAAAGTAGAATACTGACCAGAACAGAATCAAATGCAGGCAGGAAATCAACTTGGTGGGTTACAAGTAAAACTGTCTTCCCAGAAAGTGCTTCCATAACATAATCCTGCAAAAGTATAAGTTAGCTTTCACATAAAGCTATTAGTTGAACAAACAAGACATTGCATACTTTAAGAAAAAAGTGATTACATTGAATAAGCTTGTGGCAGTTTGTGCATCAACGGCACTAAATGGATCATCCATGAGGTATATATCAGCATTTTGATAAAGAGCACGAGCAAGTTGAATTCGCTGCTTTTGTCCACCGCTCAGATTAACTCCTCTCTCCCCTATTTCAGTGAGGTCACCGTAGGGAAGCAACTCTAGGTCCTTTACCAGTGAACACCTTTCAAGTGTTTCTCTGTACCGTTGACTGTCCATTTCAGACCCAAACAAAATGTTCTCTTGTATCGTCCCTGTCTGGATCCATGCCGTTTGAGAAACATAGGCAATCTTCCCATAAACTTGAGTCTGAAAATTCAAAAAATGAAACCGGATTCATCATGGTTGATACTTTTTGATCTTTTGGAATGTCTGATAGGACAACATTCATAAACATATCTATGCTAAACTGAGGATTTACTCTTGACAGGAAATAGAAGTGCAGGGAAACATAGGCTAAGAGACAACTCTGCAAAGGTTGAAATATAATATGTAAAAATAAAAAGAGAGGAAAGGAGCAGCAGGAACTCACAGTTCCCTGAATGAGTGGAACTTCTCCAAGAATTGCTGCAAGAAGGGTTGATTTGCCTGAGCCAACTTCTCCACATATAGCCACCTTTTCTCCTGGTCTGATCTCCAGATTTATGCTTTTCAGCGTCGGCTTTGATGAATTCTCTTCCCATGAGAAATTGGCAGACTTGATTAAAATGGTGTCATTTACACTGTCCACATTGGTCTTCCTCTGTATATTTGTGCTCTGCAGCTCTGGTGCCTCGAGAAATTTCAAGATACGTGTAAATGCAACCCTTGCTTGAATGACCACCCCAATAACATCAGGAATAGATCTAATGGGATCCTGAACAAGGCGTAAAGTTGCTACAAAAGTGAAAACGTTATTTGCATGCAGAGGAACTTTGAGAAAATAGCATGCTCCAAAGGTTGCAACAGAGACCAACACAGGAGACGTCCAAAAGAGAAAGCCATTATATGCTTTTCGTAACTGCACTGCTGATAACCATTTGTACTCCACCTTCCTTAAATTTTCAATTGCATTTTTGAAATGTTTTTCCCATGCATATAATTTCAACACCTTCATGTTGATAAGAGCCTCAGTACTAGCCTTCAGTCTCTCATCCTGTGCAGCCATAAGCTTACTTTGAAATTTATGCTGTAACTTTGCAAGTGGAGCATTGCAAAGCACGGTGAGAACTATCACCACCAAAGATGCAATTGTTGCTAGCCCCACTGCACGATAAAGAATAACTAATGCAATACAGAGCTGAAGGCTTGTTGTCCAAGTTTGATGGAACCAAAATGGGAACTCGCCAATCCTATAAGCATCGACAGTAACGTAATTCATGATCTCCCCTCCTGAATGCGTCAACCTAGCAGCATTGGATAATCTCAGTTGTTTCTTGTAAATGGCAGCTGTGAGCAAAGACCTCACTTTCAGACCAATAAGTCTGCAGCGGAAGTACCACTGCCTTTGTGATAAGGATTCTATGCTCTTTGAGAAGAAAAGTGTTATTGCCAATACATAGCCTTCATACTTGAAACTTTCTTTTCCCTCAGCAACCAATATAAAGGCATTCAGAACTAAAGGACCAGCAGACAGCGTAAGTATCTTTAACAAAGCAAAGAATCCAGACATAAGGATCTCTTTCCAATGGCAAATAATTATTGTCCTCAGAATCGATGGTTGGGAAGTCGGTTCCTTTTGCTTCTGTTTGTTAAGTTGCTCCAAGAACAACAAATAGCAACTTTCTGCTTGATCTGCCTTGCGCAATTTTGGTATATCTTCATCCTCAAGAGTTTTCTCCCTGCCCTTCTTCATCAATGAATTCATCCACCAAAATGAAATTCTACTAAAGAATCCAGCTTTGGCAAAGGTAGTAACAGGGCTAACAGAATCACTTTTACTTATGCCATCGGCCTCACCATTTAAAGGGGTATAAAGAGTACTTTCACTGATACTCTCATCACTTGCTTCATATTTATACCCCTTGTACGTACAGAACAGCAACAATACAGCTCCTGGACATGACAAGACATCTAATGCTACCTTAATTGATACTTCTTTCTTTAAAATGGCAGCAAACAGAGATAGAGCACAGACGATTCCAGCAAACAAAAAGGCAAGAATGCTCAATAGCCATAATGGTCCTCTTGGAAGCTTTTTTCCCTGAAGGCTCACAGCTAAACTCACCAACAACCATGTGAACCCTTGAAACATCTGAAGTAACCACCCGTCAAGAGGTAAAGCAGTCTTCATTTTCCTCAACTTCTCCTCCAAAATCCAAATGCCAAAGCACAAGTAAACGAATCCAACACAGCCATTGAAAACTGCAGAAAATATCTGCAAATTTGAAAATCCTTGAAATCGAGCTGGAATCACAGTTGATTTAGATGATGACTTCTGAACCATATTGAATATAAGCAGGGCCAAGAGCAAGACATCGAAGCAAATGATCAACATGTGATTAATACATGATGAGGGATGATTTAAAGACACAAAATCAGAACTGCATGGCTTTCCACCACCGTCTGAACAACCAGACTCCCCGCAGAATATAGTCCACAAATCCTCCATCATCCTTTTCTCTTTGCTCTTCAACCTCTGTATTATATACAAGAGCATAAATATACACATACCAAGTAACTTTTTCTATCAATTCATTGAAGCAGCCAACCAATTGAATTCAAGAAGCAAACCACAATTAATAATTTTTTTTGGGGGGGGTGGGGGAAAGGAAAGTAGAAAAGAAAACACCATTATGCAGCACCACTACACAAACAAGATGAAGTACCCCACCAAAGAAATTTTAAGTGCAAGAGAACAAAAACTCAAAGTTCAAAGGGTCAAAACCATTAGTGTAGCTGAAACACATGCAGTAAACTCCAATGTAGCTGTCCGCTAATGAAAAAGAGTTACAATTTAAATTCAGAAAAGTTACTTTACAACCAAAAAAACAAAGAATGACTAACTAATTCAGAGAAGTTCAAGGAATCAAGCTATCTAGCAGAGCTGAAACACGCTCTAAGGAACTTCTCCAAATGCTGTGAATCATTGATGCCCATGATACAATAACAACAACCAAGTCTAGTAGTCTCAATTTTTTGGTGTGAAATATGGAAGCTTTGTGGTGTAAAACATATCAAAAGGTTCATGATAGTAGAGAACATACCTTTGTTGGTCTAAGAACAACAGCTTTTTCTTTCTCTTAGCCAGTAGTTCATACAGTGCTCTGGTGAAAACTGAAAATAGTCCTACAAAAGAACCCAATTCAACACCATTATAACTGGTTCTAATGGCCTTCACTAACAAAATTCAACGAGAAGCAGACAGATGACCATGTAGAAACAGTACCAACATTTAAAAATAAAAATAAAAAGCCAAATAAAGGAACATTACGTCCAATACGACATAAAAAATTATGACTTGCGATCCGCATGTGCCAATGTGTCAGAGAATGATATATAAAAAAACAAAAATCACAGATACAGAAGAAGTATTCAAAACGACTTAAACAACTGAACCGTATCAAAGATAAGTGTAATACATACACTTATCAATTAAAATCCTTTATTTAATACAAAAACAAGAACCCAATTCAACTTTATTAAAAAATTAGACATCCCAAGAGATTATTAAAAATTAAAATTCTGATTTGTGACCCACATGGGGAATAAAAAATACAAAACCATATTCAAACGCTTCCAAGAATCACAGATATAGAGGAAGGATCAAAACTTCAAAAGCAAACTTAAACAACTAAACCATCCAGGTTCCAAAGCCGTATATTGTATTAAAAAATGTAAACTGACCAAGGATCGCTAAATGCAATTAATGCTTGTCTGTCTTTTCGTAAACCCCGAATGAGTCAATTATTATGGGATCTTGCTGTTTTCTCTGTTTTGCTATATGTCAACGTCAAAAACAGTGGTGTGCTGCAGTCATGCAATTATTTTATTGAAAAACAAGGCTGGCGTTTCATTTCAATGAGAATAAGGTAGGTCCTGTGTGGCTAATTTGGCTTAAGCTTTGTGTCTCTGAGAAACAAATGAGAAAGAGAGAGAGAGACTCAATGTTTGACGAAAGACATGACGATGGGACAATATATTTAGTGAGGTGGTCGGCGTAGGTGACGAAATCGATTTCTAAATGTCGTCATGGCTCACGTCTCACCTTGGATGTATCATGTGTCTCAGAGCAGAAAGAGAAAATCTAAACCGCAAACTTCTGTTGCCCATAACTTTGGCGCAACTTGTCAGCAGTAGCTATATGTGAAAGCCACAAACCACCCATCGAGTCTGTTGTGGGAAAATAGTGGGGTAAAGACTGTAGTTCTAGAATTAGTGAATTATTAAAACAAATTTTTTTTAAAAATGTTTAATTCTAAATTGGTCTAGAGCATCTATTTTTTTCTAACATATTATATGACGATTAAAAAAGTTATTTATGTTTAACTTTAGTCACATGATCTGCCAAAAAAATAAAAAAAAGTAGTCACATGATTGTTTCAAAAAAATAGCTCAGCTTTTATGAACAAGTTCTCCGCCACAAGTTTTCAAATAAAACATAATTAATAGTTTGAGAGACACTTATTTCAGCAAGTGCATCAACACACTGATTTACTTTCTCAACGAAGACGTGTTAAATTGTTGAGTTAGGGAAGAGTCTTTAGAAGGCTCTCCAATCATCAAAAAGGGGTTACATAATCAAATTGTAAGTACTAATATTGTAAATCTTATCTTTTCACTCCTTTTCTTTTATATTTCTATGCCTTCTGTTTATATTATTTATAAAATAAATGCACAATCATTTCTGCCCATTTCTACACTGATTGATTGAATTCTGAGTTGATGTGCTAGAGACTAGAGTAAACCAATATTTCATTTTATATCTTGTCAAACGACAATTTTTTTTCTTTTTATAAGATGTTAATTGGAGATAGAAAAAGGTCGGCCGACACTAAAAGTTTCACCCAATATTCTTGTGTATCTCAAATGTTATGCAACTATGACGTGGATAAGTTCAGGGAAATTAAATATCATAAATATATTTTTTTTATTCTTACATAAATATTAAATTTTATTAATTAAATTTATAGTGAGACTTATTATTTATGTGAGAGAAGAAAATAAATATTTACTTTTTTATTTAATGAAAAGTTAGAAAAGTTAGTATTTTTTCCTGAGTTTACAGTAAAACTGTTGAAAAAATCAGATACATATAATTTTTTTTTTTTTTTAATTATGTTGACAAAAAAGTAGTGTATTGGTCAAAACCATCAAATAAAAAATGGAAGATTTGGAATAAATATTTTTATTCCTTCCGTGTCTAACTTTACATGAAAATAAATGCACGGATCATTATCGCAGCCTATTTTTCTCTATTCACACGTATTTTTGTTTTATTTAGCTTCTTCTTTTTCTTTTTTTTTTTTTTTTGGTTTTAGACAATCGTATCGTTTTGGTCAAATATTTTAGTGGTGAAATTTGCTTGTCGTTGAAACTTCAAAATCGAAAATGATTTATGATGGATTTGAAATCATTTGATGTGACTTTTTCTACTAGCTGATAGAGACTGTCTCACAAATTCATTAGAGCCACACATTCCATTCCATCTCGTGTGCAGAGTGTAGGACTCGTGTTGTTAATTGTTATACAACACTAGTCATTGTTAGTTTTTTAAAGCCAAAACCCATAATTATAAGTTATAACCATTAAACCGCAAATAAGGAAATTAATAATAACCACATATATAGAATATGTAGTCATTACCAAATAATATTCCTATATTAGTGTCTTACTAATTATTAGTGTTCACCAATTACAGAATGTCATCCAAGAAAAGCAGCATATTACGTCCTTGATTTTTGTTTACATTTTAAGTTTTGATTACTTATCTATATATATTATATAATTGGTGAAGTAAAGAGGAACTCTAATTGTAATTCTAAATTAGAATTCTAATTTTATGACATGTGTCAAGATTCATGTGGTTCCATTTGTTTGAATTTAAGTGAATTAGTTGTAATTTCGATATGCTTTTTTTTTTTTTTCCAAATCTACGTATTTCAAGGTTCATCTCTCCATACTTGCGTATTTCAAGATTCATCTTCCCTTCTTCAATAATAACCTTCATATACAGCTCCCATATTGTTCAATGAATGCTATGAAATTTGATAAGAATCTCTCGGTATCAATGATGCATGTATTTGGATATTTATGTATCTTATATAAGAAGAAGTTTTCCATAGATTTGGATTGTACTCACAATTTTAATGGTCATGATTTATACTTCCTAAGGTTTGATTACTTTTTTCTTTCATTTGTCTATACTTTCGTTCGTTTTTATGAATAATTGTTATTGTTTAATTATAAAAAAAATTTTGTTTTTCTATCATTGATGTTGCATGTTTATTTTCTGTTTCATAACAAGTTGTAAGGAAACTCATAATTTTAATGGTTCTGATTTATGGTCTGCAAAACGAATTCTAACCATTCTTAAGGTTTGATTACTCATTTCTTTCATTTGCCTATTGTTTCCGTCATTTTTGTGAACAATTTTTATTCTTTAACTATAAAATTTTTTTTTGTTTGCCTATGATTGATGTTACATATTTATTTCCTATTTCATGTTTCATAAAAGTTTTTTTGTTTGCCTATGTTAATCAGGTTTCCCTTGATTGCATAATAGTATATGCTATAAACAGCTTATTGTCTTGACAAAGATCGCTTATGTTTTCACAATTTATATCCTTATTTGCTGTGTTTTTTTTCCCATAGGAGATGTGGTACCTATGGGCCCCAAATCACATATTGGGCCGGCCCAAAGACCCTCACAAAGAAGAAAGTCCCACATAACAGTCCTGAATGGTCCGAGGACATAATGATTCCTTCCTGCGATGCCACGTGACAAAGGAAGTTATCATACACGAGCGCTGCACCACAGGACACGACGTCCGAGGATGACATTGTCCTCGGCAGCTTGTTGCCGAGGACAATATTGGTGGCCTGGTAGTTCAAAGACTCCCGTATTAAGGACCTTACGTACAAGTGACTAAGAGAGAGTGAGGATAAGAAACAAATTAAGTTGATGGGCAAATATCAGAGAAAAGGCTGCTGCCACCGCATTGAAGGCATTATACCTACCCCTCTGGCCGCATTAATGAAGAAGTGACATCTGAACATTGAAATTATGCCCTACCATCACCGCCAGATACTTGAGTAAGGGGGAATGATGGGACAAGTATCTAAAAGGAAACACCTGGATTACACGTGGGAAGAGGAAGAAGAAGAAAGTGAGGCCTATAAAAGGAAAAGGAGGACGAGAGAGAAGGGGTGGTGAAAATAGGACAGAAAAACAGAGTAAGAGAGAAGGAGAGAATTTGTGAAAGAGATATGAAAAACTTTCCTCGGCATTCAAGTATTTAACTTAATATCACACTGTTGTATAAGATAAGTGCAAGAACTACATGATTGAATCGAACCTTTGTGTTGTCTGTCGTCCCGAAACCCAGATTAGACATCCACTCTCTATAAATTCATTGTTTAGTGCTCATTAAGCTGGTCCACTGGTTCTAACTTGGGTTAGTTTGATTTGTGCACCTACAGGAGATTATCATAATATTGGAAACTTTGTTACCAACGAACTGAATCTTTAGAACTACTAATTTCCTTACCAAAGGCAAAGTCATTAGACAAAACATAATTTTTAATTTTAAGATAAGCTATGAGTATTTTGTAAATATTGAAAAGAAGACAAATCAAATATGAAATTCAAAAGCATAGTCATTAGACGGAACATAATTTATAAGTTTAAGATAAGTCAGGAGTATTTTGTAATTTAATGGATAGCATCATTTCCTGAATAAGTTGAATCATAGTTCAAATCTCTCATAATTTTTGTAACCATTCAATTATTTTTTTTAAAAAATTGTAGAAAAGTTCTATGTTCGGAAAGATTATTTTCTTAGTGTATGAAAGCCCCGATTAAATAAATAAATAAATTATTTTAATTCATTAATATCTTGGTCTAATAATAAAAAATAATCATTATAAAGTAAATATTATTTATTCCAATCATATTGTATTTAAATAGTTAATTAATAAAAAGGTAACAGTAACTTAATTTGTTATATTTGCTGATAACCTTAAATCAAGTAGGTAACTAAACAACTTTTTTTAGTTTATTTATTTATTTTTATTTTTTATTTCATGTTGGACTATAACATTACAAATCAAGTAATAACTCCATCATTTTTTTCGTAGTTATATTTTAAGTTAAACCATGACATGGTTACATAATAGTTTATTAGGTTTGTCACGTTGCATTGTAAACACCTAGATTTCTTATTTTCTTCCATTTCATTTTTCTCAATTTGAACAGAAACTAACAAGGTTATACTGACTTATACATGACAAGAATTATATCATATCAATTAATAATTCATGTCACATTGAACAGTAACCCCACAAGTCTTTGATAATTTTTTTCCAAACTATAAACTATGACAAGAGTCAAATTTGATGGGAGGTTTCACCGTATCACATGATAACAACTCGTATTTATTTTCTTTTTATTTTTTTGTCACTTTAAACATATAATAATAAGATCACACATAAACATCCATAACTAAACTCATAATGACTAGATATATACTAATTAAAATTGAATACATAATATGTTGAGTGATTTAAATGAATCACATTTCTTGTCACTCTTTAATAATTTACCAATATTTGAATATAAATTTGAAGAAAGCAGTGACCCAATTCTGAATCTATCTTTATAGTTGTTTCTGGATTCTTCTCATTTTACGGTTCAATAAGTAATAATTAATAAGTTTGATCAATTTTCTTCTCTATGTTATGACTTTTTTCCCTTCCTTCTAAGCAAATTCAATTCATTTATGTTTTACACTGATTTTCATTTTTGTTGATTCATTGAACTGGTTTGTGTTATATTCCTGGGATCCGAATTATTGCCCACTTTCTAATGCTGTGAATCGTTAGGGGATTAAACAGCAATTCAATGAAAATAATTAACCACTAACATTAACTGTAAAGTATTAATATCAATGGATAGAAGCAATGAAATTCATTAAGAACCAATTGCAATATAAAATTCTATATGAATTGAACCATTTCACCATCAAATTCATGTATAATCATTTCAAAATTCTTAAACATGTGATTATTATGTATTGTTATTTAATATCATACTATGAACCTTAAAAAATGATTTTATTATAAATAATAGATGAAATGCTATACTACTATTTCAAACAAAACAACAATATGAAAACTTTAAAAAACCTTCCTAATGACATATGGGTTGAAATCTTTTCAAAAGTGGGCAAAGATTTGGCAACACTTTTAGGAAACATTAAGTTAAGGTAAAAAAAAAATTATTTCTTCAATTTGTATCTACTTATTCATTTTCCTCTATATAAATAATTCAATTTATTAATTTAATTTTTTTTCCTTTGTTTTAATTAGTTGCAAACGCTTCAAGAATTTAATAGAAAAGAAATTAGTCCTCCAACAAATGGAGCTGACTCCGTATTTCAATCATCTAGCTCTACTATATGACAAAGAAAAAAGCTCTATATTTTCATGTTATGAAACAGAAAATCCTTATGTGCTACTGATAGTGGGAAGCTACCAATATTTTTTGAATGAAGAAGATGTTGTAAGAAAAAAAATAATTGAAAAAATTCTACCATGTGACAATTTTATTACACCTTATATTTATGAAATCATGCTACTTTGTGAGTCAAATAATGAAGGCATTGATAACCTTCTGGAAATTTTAAATGATGAACGTGGGAAACATTGGCTTGTCAAATGCCAAAAAAATGCTTCGACTACTTACTGCGGGAACCGACATGTATAAAATTTCAAACTTTCAAGCATGCCACAAAATTGGAATGGGACATTAGAACCGAGATGAAACTTATCCTTACGGTTATGAAGAATTTGTAGTGATGTGCAAAAGACTTTGCAAAAGTTTTACAATTATGATTTCCTTAATGGTTTTTCAAAATCAATGATTATAGATTGTGGAAAATGCAAAGTGTAATCAACCTTATCCTTGTGATTATGAAAAATTTGTAGTTAAATGCAATATATATTTTTAATGTTTTATCTAATTCTGTCCTCTTTGTGATAAACCAAAAAAAAAAAATTGTCCAATAGTATCACTACAATTAACCATTTCTCGTGCGGTTATCAATAGTATTTAAATTATATATATAAGAATTATATTATGCATCTTAATGTGTATTTTCAGTATATTCATGCAATTGTAAAAAAATTACATAATACAAAGTTTTGTTAATCAAAATTTTCTGGTTAATATCATAAATTTAGACTTAACTAAGTCTTTTAAACATGAATAAATCTACCTAATAATATCCTTACAACATTTTTTAAAAACTTAACAAAATATAAGAATGACTATTTATCAATAGTATTTACATTATATATATATATATATATATAAGAATTATACTATGCATCTTAATGTGTATTTTTATGTATATCCATGCAATTGTAAAAAAATTACATAATGCTAAGTTTTGTTAATGAAATTTTCTAGTTAATAATATGAATTTAGTCTTAACTAAGCCTTTTAAACATGAATAATCCCATGATTAATAAAAATTTAAAAAAAAAAACTAATAGTATCGCTTAAATAATAAAATGTAATTTTTTTTCATTGTTTTATTAAATGATATCCATCCCCGTTTAATATTTAAACATGAATTTAAACTTAACTAAACCTTTTAAACATGAATAAACTCATATTAATAAATTAAAAAAAAAAAACAAAACTAATAGTATCATTAAATAATAAAATGTCATTTTTTTTCATTGTTTTATTAAATTATATTAATTCTCGTGCTTTACATACCAGCATTAATAAAAGAAATAGGGGAAGTGTGTGAATTGTGATTCATGAAATATAAAGAAAAGTGTGTTCAGAGAGAATTTTATTCATCCTACCCACATTACATATACACATAACTACCAATATTAGCAATTTAGCATACCTCCACCGTTGGTCGATTTCTCAAAACAAACAAAAATTGTTACTATACGGGTTACATACTAGCATTACTAAAAGAAATAATTAAGGGAAGTGTGTGAATTGTGATTCATGAAATATAAAGAGAAGTACTGTGGACAGGGAATTTTATTCATTCTACCCACATTACAAATACACATAACTACCAATATTAGCAATTTAGCATACCTCCACCGTTGGTGGATTTCTCAAAACAAGCAAAAATTGTTACAAATAGTAATTTACAAGGCTATCTCAAGAAGTAATTCACAAAGCAATTGTGTATTAGTCCCACTCACACTTCAGGCACAAACTTCCCTATACGAAATTGCAAAAAGAACCTCAAGATCAAGATTCAGAGGCTGAAAATAACCATTCTTAGGCTACGCTACTGAATTTATATGTGACAAACTGACAACACACACCTCTATAACAATCCTCATTCAACGAAAATACTAATTTTACACCAATTTACCCACCCAACAATTGGAAAAGTATTAAGTATTGGCTCTAAATTAAAAAGCCAGCTTATTTTACTATTCAACTTATTTTTGCTACTATTCATAATCTCCACTGTGTTTTTTGATACTATTTATTGGTCTCACTATACTATTTCAGCTAATTTTTACCTTTATTTACAGTACTTTCAACAAAAAAATTTCAATTTCAACAAAAAAATTTCAATTTCAACAAAATAAACGAATCTCAAATAAACCCAAATACTTCTAAACTACAGTTATTTGGGTAATCCTTCCTTTCACATGAAGAATAGTGAAACTTACTCTTATGGGAGAATGAATACTCATCATTGTACTTCCAAACAGTACTGGTGGCTCCACATGGAGTTTAGGGTGGTCACAGGACCACCCTGTCTTGGCAAAAAAATTAATTATTATATTTAAATTTTATGATTTTATTATCCTTAAAAAATATTGCAACCACCCTAAAATTTGTTAGGCTCTACATAATTAATTTTTGGACAAAATTTGGCAGCAAACTTGATTGTAGACTAAGAATACAACTCTACTCAATATTTTTTTTATTGGATATGAATTGTGACAAATTCATTATTGGATTACATTTCCTTCCTATGTCCTCCATATTTGTAAAATTTCAAAAAGATCAAAAATCAAAGATCAATAACTATATCACCAATTAAATCTTTAACTTTTGAGTCTTGTAGTCTAAAATTAAATAAAAATTTAAGTTTATGAATCAAATAATAAATAACAGTTGATTAACATAAAATTTGACATGTGTTTTAAGAACATAAAAAACATACAATTCAACAGTTAGATTTTCAAAATATATAGCTATATTAATTTGTTAGTGAGAATGTGTGCGCATGCGCGTCAAGAACGGCCCCTCCCTTAAGCAAGTTAGACAATTGCCTAAGGTCCCCAAGTGGAAGGGAGGCCCCAAAATTTTAAAAAATGAGGGGTAGTAGGGGCAAAAAAAAAAAAAAAAAAAGTTTTAGATGAATTACAAAAATCTGGCACTTCTTTTTAACCAAAAACAAAAAATCTGGTAAATTCGGTTAAGCATTATTATCCTCTAGACAAACCAAAAATCAACCAGATAAACTACAAATCCTATCTAATAGATTAACCATAAAACAATCACAAATCAAAATAAATAAAACAACTCAAACCCTAAAAATTTTACCTTTCTCTCTGCTCTCCGCCTCTCTTTGTCTCTCATTCTCTCTGATTCTCTCCATTCCATTGTTCTCATCTACTCAACAGCTCAAGCAAGGCAGCAAGCTTCCTCCGCCTAGACCGCCTCTCTCAACTGCTCAAGCTGTCAAGCAAACTTTCTCCGTTTCTTCGCCTCTTTCATTCTTTCTCTGAATCTGATTCTCCGCTCAGACTACTCTCCGCTCAGACTGCTCTCCGCCTCCTTCAACTGCTCACCATATGGTATTAGGTTCAGCCGTTCACTTCAGGTATAAATATTTGGGGTTTGGGCACTTTGACTTGTAATAAGATTGGGTCCTGGTTTTGTTTATCATTTTTGGGCCTTCAAGTTTTTTTTTTTTTTTTTTTTAATTTTTTTTTTATATAAAGTCTAGTTTTGTAATAAGATTCAGCCGTTTTTGTAATAAGATTCAGCCTTTTTTTTTTTTGGGTTATAGATAGGATTTATTTTGTGTTCTTTTGTGGGTGGATCTTATTATTAAGCTTTGTGTTATAGTTGTACTTAAATTTTTGCTATGCTTGTGCTTAAATTTTTTTTTTAAATTTTAATCTTGTGTGTGTATATATATATATATTAGTTAGTGGTAATATATTGAATGAGTCTTTATTTATACAGGTTAAGATTTCTAAAAACTTGTTATTATTCGATGAAACTATAACAATACTTTTTATATAAATCAGGTTCTATTTCTCATTTCCTCTACAATTGAAAGTTATTTTTTATTTTAGTCTTTATTAAAAATGTTCCATTTTTAGCTCTCGCCCTAGGTCCCTCTCGCCTTAGGTCCCAAAATGTCTAGGGCTGGCCCTGATGTGCGTGCGTGTGAGTGTGTGTGTTTTGGTCAATATATGAAGTTATCTTTTTATTAAATTTTAGTCAATAATGACTACCCTGAAAAATATTCCTAGAGATATTCCTAGAGCCGCCCTTGCTTCCAAAGTGCTAAAAATGGCTCCCAACAATTATTATATTAATGATGTCACAACTCATTATTTATAATTTTGAGGTGCAATAATTAAGGTGAGTTGATATGTGCATCTATTTCCTCTACTTTATGAAATTTAATAATTTTAAGATTATGTCTTTTTTGTTATAAGGAGTTGAGTAAATAAATAGGGTGGGCCAAATTATTAGGTAAGTTTTGAATAAATCTTTTCCATTTGTAGCAGTTAATGATGAGTTTTCACTTTAGAAGTTGATTTCAATTAAAAAAACCAATTCCTTCTTTCTTATACTTTATTTTTGTCCAATTGTAATGTCATTAATTATAGAAATAATGTTATGACTCAATGGCATTATCTAATTCGAGGCTAAATTCGGTCCCCCCTCCTTTTTCTTTTTTATAATTCAAAATTTACAACTAAGGATGGTAACGGGATGGGTATACTCCCCGCCCTTGTTCTCATATCGACCGCGGGAGGGGGGGGGGGGGGGGGGTTGTTGCCCCATCCTCAACCCACCCCCCCCTTTCTTTTTAATAGCTAAGAGAATAGAAAATTTAAAGAATAAAATCAATTACAACAATACTATATCTTCAAACTTAAACTAATCTATATCTTAAAAAAATATTTTCCTAGAGTTAAGAAGTATAATTAGAAATGTTAAGATAACGATATCATTTAAATATATAAATTTAAGGGTGTATGGAGGTCAGGTATTGGGCGAGGTTTGCACTCTTCCCTTCCTTGGACCTGTTATGGCCTTTGGGTATTAATTTTAACCAACACCCTTACAAACTTTTTTACAAAAAAATTTACAAACTGCTAAGGTGGTGAATGATATTGATAGATGAAAAGGTGATGTTAGTGGTGATCCCAAATGAAAATCAGTAAAAAGTTAGCCATAATAACAACTTGTAAAAATGTTGTAAAATTGTTTGCAATTATAACATTACTCCTACTTCATTTGCCTCAAAGGTCAGATTAAATTAGTACCTCATTTGGGTATTAATTTTATCTTTAGTAATATTAATGGGGAGTGAGATTCTGAATTCTGGATATCCTTGTATATCCCCTTGTACAAATTTTTTTTATTACAAGTTTGCGTGCTTATACAGTGCACTGTTTACGGACCCACAAATTTCACTTTTTAACAACTTTTTTATTAAAAATGAGACCCACAATACTATTTACACATTAAAAAATTATTTTGCTACAGTATTTTTCAGTTTTCAGTTTCAGTTTTCAGTTTTCAGCTCAATCCAAACGGACCCTTATTGTTATTTTAAAAGAAATTCAAGAGTTAAAAGTGAATCCATATCATGGGAGGCCCAAAATATATCAAAGTCTCGATAGAGATATAACATTAGATTATTTGTGACATTCAACATCATTCTTTGTCTTATTAGCAAAGAATAACATTTCAGCATCCTTGTCTATATTGGGTTAATTAACAGGTGTTAAAAAAAGCTTCAGCTTTTTGGAATCATACTTTTATCAGTTTATAACCTATGCTTGTGCATAGCTGCAATTATATGCATGGATGTTCCACCAAGCTGAATTTGTTACTTAACAATCGCATCAATTTACAACTTTGTTGTTATAAATTTTTGTGGCTTCACTCAATCAAATCAAAAAGCATATGTCAATGAACAATCAAAGGTAAAAAACTGAGTTCTATAACGATACGTCCTGTCACAGAAAAAAAAGAATCAAAACCAAATAACATATAGAGAATTTTTCCTTTGCAAATTGAAATAGCTACAGCTTGCCCTTCAAGTCTCAACTATCAGTCAGTCTATCACCATTCCTCTATCAGTGTCTCTCTCTTTCCCAAGTGCACTTATGCATTATACCAATTCGCATCACATCATAAATATAGATACTTCAGAATCGAATTATTCCACTTAAAAAGGATATAATAGTTCCAAAAAGTAATAAAAATGAGAGGATACTTTTACACTTCAACAATAGTACTGCATAACTTCTCTTCATAGCCTCTTTTTTTTTTTTTTTTTTGAGATTCAATCCTGGTATTATTAAATGGGTTTGGTTAGATTCAATCCTGGTATTATTAAATTAAGAAGGAAAATCAGCAACAAAAAAAATTAAAGACTCTAAAGCATCAATTCTTTATAATTATAATAATAATAAACAGAAGATCTGGTCATTTAAGATTTAAATGAAGATCGAAATAGAATAAATAACATAAGAATGAGGGGACTCCACGGTCTCCATGACGGTAATAGCAACTTTTATAAAAGTGCATGCCAGAGAATGTTCTTTTCTTCGTATAACTAGAACATAAATCAAGAAAGCTACATAAATAAAATATGCCTTCCCTTACTTGTTCAAATAAATTAAGGTACTTACTCAAAAAAAAAAATAATAATAATAATAATAATAATTAAGGCAACAATTTATAGGTTTTCTGACTTTCCAAATATATATATATATATATATATATATATATTCTAAACCTGAATGAAAATAAAGAATCTAGTGGGCACAAATGACGAACTTTAATTGTACTTGAGGTCATTTATAAAGAAAATTCATGGTATTATTTAACGATCCATTTGGGAAGGGCCCAGGAAATGAATGGATTTGGATAAATCCTTATCCTGTGGGAGAAGAAGGATTCAAATTTACAGGTTTTCTTCAGTGGAAGATTTGGGTATTACTAAACTCCAAAGTTCTTGAGAGTTAAAAGGAAATGAAACCCAAACATTTTGCTCAAATACTCTATAAGCCATGATTTTTTTTTTTTGGTTTGTTTAAACGGGCAAATTATATTTTCGATCACTAAAATTTGGGATAAGTTTGATTTTACTCCAAAGAAATTCTATAGGCAAACAATTTTTTGTCCCTCAAATTTGTAGTTGCTTTGATTTTGTTCCCTTTGGTTCAACTTTTTAACCCTTAAAATATGGGGTTAATTAATTCTATTATCATCCCTTAAAAATATCCTCAGCTTGTTTTTAGTCCATTAGAAATTGGGGTGCCCTTCAACATCCATTTTATTACATAAAAATAAATGGAGGAGACCAAATTTAAACATTTTTAAATTTGAAGAATCAAAATCAAACTTACACTAAATTTTTTAGACCAAAACATAAAAACTTCTACCAAACATTGCTCTACAATCTGGCTCAACTTGCATACTGTTGCCATCGCTAATGGTAGGTGCATGGCGGACCGCAGAGGACCTCAGATTTAAAGTAATGCACAGACGTACTAACCAAAGCAAAAGGAAGCAAACAAGAAAAAAATAGTAACTTATATATAAGTACAAGTACATGGACCATGGTGCATCCAAATTGACCCCACCACGATCAGGAATCCTGATGATGATTGATACATATATCTTGAAAAAATAAAAGAAAAGAGAGAGAAGAAAAAGAAAGAAAGAAAAAAAAAAAAAAACACACAAACACACTATGATGGATTGGGGTATTTTTTGTGGATACTCAATGTGTACATTGTGCATGTTGCAAACAGAAAGTAGCTAGGGAGAATTTATCCTTTGATTTCTCTTTTCAAGAAGAATATGGAGATGCTTGAAGTCATGGTGTTTGATTATACCAATGAAATGAAATCAAGTTATATATGGGGGCGAATCTAAATTAAAAGGTGGAAGCTTGAGGCTATCTTTGTGGTCTCTGCGGTTTATCACATTTGGCAACAAAGGAATGCGTTGATTCATTAGACATTTGGGCAAAATCATGTCTGAGGATGGCATTATAAAAATGATACAGTGGGGAAGTAGAGAATAGAGTTTAAAAAGTGCTGGAAAACTATGTAACTCCATAGAAAACGTGCTTCCTATGTTTCTATATTTCTATTATTAGGACCAATAATAATATGGTTGATGGGTGGTGGTGTTTATTGAGTTGAAAGTTGCTGTTTGAATTGCTGTATTTAACTATGATTGCTTGATGCTTAATGAAATCTTTTGTTCATATATAAAAATAATAAAAACAATAACAAACTCATATATATATATATATATATATATATAATTTGATAGTTAGAAGGCTCTTAGCAACTCATGCTTTATTAGACCTATATAGTTCAGTTACCACCTCTACTTATAATACGAGTATCACCCATCTTTAAAAATTGGTTTTGATTCTCTTACCTCCATTATTTCACATCTCTTTTCTTATATCTATTTTTATATGTTAAAACGTAGATATTCTTGCATTTAATGTGGATATGTATATAAAATAATAAAGGTAAGTGAAAGAATATATATCTATATATATATATATATATATAATTTGATAGCTACAAGGCTCTTAACAACTCATGCTTTATTAGATCTTTACTGTTCAGTTATGAGTATCACCTATCTTTGAAAATGGGCCTTAGAATTTGAGCATCATTGGAGAACGGGGGTTCGAGTCATAAGGGGTACTAAAAGCGGTGTTTGCAGATGGGTAGTGTTTATTGAGTTAAAAGTTGTCGTTTGAGCTGCTGTACTAAACTATTATTGCTTGATGCTTAATGAAAATTTTTTGTTCATAAAAATAATAATAATAATAACAAACTCATTTATAAATATATATATATATATATATATTATAGCAACTCATACTTTATTAGACATATACAATTCAGTTATCACCTCTACTTATAATACAAGTATCACCCATCTTTGAAAATGGGTTTTAATTCTCTTACCTCCAAATATTTCACTTCCCTTTTCTTAAATCTATTTTTATACGTTAAAACATAAATATTTTCACATCTATTGTGGATATATATATATATATATATATATATAAAATAGTAAAGGTAAATGAAAGAATATATATATATATATATATATAATTTGATAGCTACATGACTCTTAACAACTCATGCTTATTAAATCTATGCAGTTCAGTTATCACCTGTACTTATAATATGAGTATCACCCATTTTTTAAAATGGATTTTGATTCTCTTAGAGTATCAACATTGAATGGGGGAAATCCCAAATGCATGCCAAATTCCAAATTTATTTACAATTGAGGCCCAAAAGACATCTCCATTGAAAGTTGTAAAATACAACAATTGCAAAAAAAAATACCATTGAGCTATAGTGCGATTTAAAAACTATTTTTTATTCGGTCTGTGGTCTTCTCTCTCCAATCTCCGCAGAACATGCTCTCTCTTCTTTCTTTCTTTCTATCTTTCTCTCTTTCTTTCTACTCTCTCTTCTTCCTGCTCTCTCTTCTTCAACGGCATGGAGGCAACGGCATGGAGGCAACAGCGTGGAGGCTCGATCAGCTTCTGTGATGGAGGTGTGGAGATCATGAGTTTGTTCATGGGTTTTCGACGTGGGTTTGTTCAAGGGTTTCCGGCGTTTGGGTCGGATTTGGATGGCGTTTTGGTTGGATTTGGGTTGGCGTTTGGCTTTTGGGTTGGCGTTTGGGAGATTTGTTTCGATGGGTTTGCTAGGTTTGATGATGGATTTTGGTTTTGGATTTTGATTTGGCTGGATTTTGCTCAACGAAGGTGGGTGGTAAAATCCGAGAATGGTGGAGATCGATGTGGGTTTTGATGAGATCGGCATGGCTGTTGACAACGGTGGAGATCGACGTTGCTGGGTTTGTTGGGTTTTTTTTTTTTTTTTTTTTTTTTTTTTTTTTTTTTTTTTTTCTGGTTTGCTAGTATGTGATCGGCGTTGTGGTGGTTGTTCTGTTGTGATCGGCGTGATGGTTTTTTTTTATCAGTTTTGCCAATCTGGGTTGATATGGATGAATGATGATGGAGGAGTTGTGTGGAGGAGTTGGGATGATTTTGATGATGGAGGAGGAGTCTGAAGTTGGGTTGATTTGGATTTTGGAAGGAGGATAAAATTGAGAAAAAACAAAATAGGAAAAACTATATTTTATTAAAAAGATATATTATTTTAATGAATAGAATTGAAAAATAAAAGTTTTGATGTTAGGTGTTTTAGAAAATGGTATTGTATAATTGATAAAGTGGTTTTTTTTATGGTAAAATAGGATAGAATTGAGAAAAATGAATGCTGATGCTCTTACCTCCATTATTTCATATCTAAAATGGGTTTGTTATATCTATTTTTATGTGTTAAAACATATATAGTCTCTCATTTATTATGGATATGTATATAAAATAGTAAAAGTAAGTGAAAGAATATTTAATCTTGTTAAAAGCTTGTGTTTTTTTTATTCAAATTGACCCCACCCCGATTATGATGATGATTCCATGATTTTATGACTGGTTGGGAGCCGTAGCTTTCATCATGTACCTCTCCTGTTTTTCAACATGGACAACAACGTGGATGATTTCATTACCATCATTCATCTTCGAAAACTTGCTAATCTTAAGAGCATGACCATCAGCTGTTGTAAAATTATGTCATTTTAACACATCAAAACACCTACTTTATTATTTTACCACATCATTTTACAATACGTCATTTACCACATGTTCTATTCTTCAATTCTATATATTAAAATAATATATACAACATATTAAAATAATATTTATAACTCATCAAATACAATTAACAACGACCACACAGCTGCCAACAACCAACAGCCACCACCACACAACCACCCCATCCTCCACAACCCAAAACACAATTCAAAACAAACCATAGCCCACCAACACCAAATCAGAAGCCCAACCACCACCACCACCACCACCTCAACCACAAACCCTGACAAACCCACCGCCTCCACCCCCTCACCCACACCCACTTCCAAACCCAAAACCTTCATAATCCAAGTCAACCTAGACTCCAAACCCACCATCTTCCCCCCACACTCTCTGCCACGCCACTCGCTCCCTTCAATTCCTCAGCCTCAAAACCACTGGCAACTCCAGCCTCCTCAAAGAGTCCGACTTTTGCTCCAACCTCGTCATTGTCGTCATCGACACCGACATTACTCCTAACTACAAAAGCTTCAACGACCAAGACCTTGGACCCATACCTACCCACTGCTGACCCATCCATCGGAACCCATAGCCTAACCCACCCGAATCCACCTACAGCCTAACCCACCCACCACTGATCCGCCCATCCGAACCCACCCACCTCCGTCGAAACCGAACCCAGCCAACACAATCTAAACCCACACATCACCATCTAAACCCACCCACCGATCGCCCAACCCACCCATCAAACCACAGTAAAAAATAAAAAAACAAAAAAACCATTGCTAAAGAGAGATCGGCATCGGTGTAGAAGAGCAGTGAGCGTGAGAGAACAAAAGATGAGAGGTTGAGAGAGAGGAGAGGATTGGGGTTTGAGAAAAAAAAAAAAAGAGAGAGGAAGAGACAGACGAAGAGATGAGAGAGAAAGATGAATAAAAAATAATAAACAGATGTGCTATATTGGTCCATACTGTGCCAAACTTATCACGGTACTGTAGCATGTTGTAAATTTTTAACACATTTAAAACATCTCATAAGGCTTCAATAGTGGTGTTTGGTGTGTCAAATGCCAAATATTTGGCATTTGATACACTTGATGATAGTGCTCCAAGTATGAGTTTATATGCACAAGCAGCACATATAGTCTCTCATTTATTATGGATATGTATATAAAATAGTGAAAGAATATTTAACCTTGTTAAAAGCCTGTGGTTTTTTTATTCAAATTGACCCCACCCCGATTATGATGATGATTCCATGATTTTATGACTGGTTGGAAGCCATAGCTTTCATCACGTACCTCTCCTGTTTTTCAACATGGACGTTGGACAACAACGTGGATGATTTCATTGCCATCATTCATCTTGGAAAACTTGCTAATCTTAAGTGTGAGTTTATATGCACAGGCAGCACATATAGCCTCTCATTTATTTTGGATATGTATATAAAATAGTAAAAGTAAGTGAAAGAATATTTAACCTTGTTAAAAGCCTGTGATTTTTTTATTCAAATTGACCCCACCCCGGTTATGATGATGATCCCATGATTTTATGACTGGTTGGAAGCCATAGCTTTCATCATGTACCTCTCCTGTTTTTCAACATGGACAACAACGTGGATGATTTCATTACCATCATTCATCTTGGAAAACTTGCTAATCTTAATTGTGAGTTTATATGCACAGGCAGCACATGCAGCTATGTTACCACTTAGATTATTACCCATATTCTTTGAAAATTATATGCACAAACCTCAAAGTCCAATCACTATCTCTTCAAAAAGAGGTCTAATCACTCTCCTAGCTAGCTAAGTTTAAACAAGAAAGAAAGGAACCAAAAAACAAAAAGTACCAAAATGTATGAGCCATAGCCATAGGAAAGACGATGACAAAATGAAGTTTTGTCTCGTAACGGTTGGCGAAATTGACAAAAAGCCTTATGCTCATAAATTTATTCACATGGAAAGCCTGCTTAGTGCTCACACTGCTGGAAATAGATGTATGGTCTATTCAATGAACCTAAATGATTTGTCCGCAAATTTATCTTAGGTGAACTTTGATAAGTTGTCGTTGAGGTGGAATTGTACCTTCTTGATGTGGCCTGCTAATTATATGAACCGAATGAAAATAATTTTTTTTAGAGAGTTTTAACTTATGGGATTCATTTTTTCTAATAACAAATCAAGATATTAATCAGTTTTTAGTATAGGCAAGAATTGAACTCTTTTTGGTATAGGCAAAAATTAAACCCTGAATCATTAAAAACTTTACCAGTTGAGTTAACTGAAATCCACATCAAATGAAAATAATTGTTTTCTTTAGAAAGTTATCGAAATCACTAAAACTTCTTAAAAATTCATTTTGTGACAAGCATTTGGTTATCAAATAATCATGACACTCAATAGTTTAAAGAAGAAAGAAGGTGAAGAGAGGACATTTCTTCTATTTTAAGAGAGAGAGAGAGAGAGAGGACATTGTTTTAGGTTTATTATCTCAAAGGATGGAACTACTAACCTCTAAAATACTTGAATTTGCAATATAGAAGCTGCATATTTAATTTTCTTCCTTCAAAGATTACGAGTATAATAGAACAAATCAAATTAGAATTTTTTATTTCTCAATCTTTTTAGTTGCTTCTACGCAATTGAGATTGAAAAGATTGAGAAAAAAAAGTTGTTCAAAAAAGCTTCCTAAAAGAGTTATGGATTGATAATTCTTTTAGAAATAAAATGGATTTAATCTTATCAAACACGAGAAAGGTAATAAAAAATTTTGGTAAAAGACAATGCTTCTATAAGATAATGACCTAAAAATATTTTTATTTCTCTAGTGACGTCAATTAGTGCAGGAGAAAGGATTTTCCCCAATAAGTGCAAACTCAAACTAAATAAAAAGTATTTTTCTGTATAGAAGAATTCTTGTTTCAAATTAATACCCTGTTATAATTATTCTCAATGATTTTCCATATTTAAATAGTACTATATCAATTTTTTTTTTTTTTTCCTCTCCTTATCAATGCATACAAAAAAATTTGATTAACCAAAATAATTTTTAAATTAAAATATAAATTCATACTTTTTAAAATGAAACAATATTTAGTACTAATAATTAAAAAAACATAATATCCAAGAAACTTATTAATCAAAATTTATCAAATCATTGGTAATACATATTAATTGCAATTAAATTAAATAAATTATAAGAAAATAACGTTTCATTGCTACAATATTCAAATATAGAGAAATAGGTAAATAGACATTTAAAAAAAATTTCAAACAATCAAATAATCCAACTTAGCTAAAAGTACTCAAGACTGATCAGGAGTAGAGGCAGCTCACATTTTAGACGAAAGCAGACTCTGATAGGTAGAAGTATGTTTGACAAAAACTTTTACCTTTTCTATTTTGTTTCATTTTTTATTAAAAAAATAACAAATTTAGTTTTTTTTTTTATAAATAAATTAATTTTTAACTTTTTGTTACATGTTCGGCCAAATATATATATGGAGGCTGATTCACACGGGGTAAAAATTGAAGTCATGATTACACTTTCTTGCAGCATAATATAACAATGTCGCTCTCCCGAGCTGGCAGCATAACTGGACAAGAATAGACGGTTTGGTGTTCATGCAGACTCCATCACCACATGCGTCACTTGAAAACGAATGTCACTAGAAAACACAAGTATATCTTAGGTTAATTGATACTTTTTAATGTACACTTTTTTCTTTTCTGACTAGATATATTATGCTCTAATAATTACTCTCTACTTATCCTTTCCCTCTCTCCCCACTCTCTGCATGGAAACATTACACATGCTTTCTCTCCAAACTAATTTATTTTTAATAAACCTTGTAAAAGTTTGAATAAAATATAAAGAAATAGTAACTAGCATATTTTTCCATAGAATTAATCATGTGCTCGAATTAGCTCGATCACTTCAATCTCCTGGGACTACAAACAATCAACTGGAAAATTTTTATATACAAAAAAATTCATTCTCTCCTGTTAAAGTGGAGAAGCATTAATTCTATATATATATACACACACACACACCACATCTTTTGCTTTTGCTTTTTCTTTTTTCTTCACAAGTTTCCCATGGGTGATAATTAATTCATATGAGTAATGCTTATAATCATGCTACCAATGACATATATTATCTGGGTTGTCATTCCAGTCTGCCTAACTGAAAAGAAATTGCGTTCTTGATCCAAAAAATAATAATTAACAACAACAGCAAAAAAAGGACTTGTGGCTTTCCAAGTTAAATAATTTATGCGTAAAAATCATTCAAACTATGCAACCTCCAATTATTTTTATGTCTTCATGTTCTTAATTAAGTGCATCGCCCATATACAGAGATCAGTCTTGGCAGATAAATTTGCCCATAATCATTCAAGAAGATCTCTTTCAGATGTGTACCAGTACACTACACAGTGAAGCAAAAAATTGAAATAGAACTCAAATTGAAATAGAACTCTTATTCAACTAAAACACTGAGAGAGTAAATATCTCAAACTTATATTCAAATGGAGAGATAAGAGTGAAATGGTGTTTAGGTTGCTGTGGGTTTTTTCACTCTGCAGGATTTTTGTAGTTATCTCATCTAGAGATCTCAAGTGAGATATTTAAAGACTCACAAAAGTTGTCAAAGTTCATTTCAGTTCTTACAAATTAGAACATGAACATAAAAGTTTCTAACATTTAAATAAACGTGAGAATCAAATCTCTTATCCACCTCATTGCTCCACTCACAACTCTTTATCTCTGAGAAGTCTCAACTACATATTTGACCATGTCAAACCTCACACAGCCAATAGCCAAAATATGCAATTCCATTATTCCAACAATTTTATTAATAATAATCATCTTATATACAATATTGTGTAAAGTAATTTTTTTTTAGAATTACGCACATACACATTGTGAGTTGTTTAACCACACAATTCAACATCCATATCGTGGGCTATTTGGCCACACAATCCAACACACCTTTTGGTGCAGGAGACACAAGAAAATTTTTATTTAGTATTATTTTTGTTTGCAAGTCAATTGTATTTTTATGTTTTATGTCCTGGTAGTTTATTAGGCTATTAATATTTTATTTTGGAAGCAAGGTTATTTTCGTAATAAGGCAATTAGGGTTTCCTAGCCAATTAAAATTAGGGTTTAGTAATCCTATATAAACAACTTATTGTACTCCTTGAGGAAATAGTTGATATTTTGATGAATGAAAAAAATGGTCGTTTGGTCTTTCTTTTGGTCTGGTGCTGACTCCAGGTCTACCCTAGGTGCTGACTCCTAGTGGTTTCTCGCTTGGTGCTGACTCCAAGCAAGGCTTAGGTGCTGACTCCTAGGACATATCCTTTATTTTTTCGCTGGTCTGGTGCTGACTCCAGGTCTACCCTAGGTGCTGACTCCTAGTGGTTTCTCGCTTGGTGCTGACTCCAAGCAAGGCTTAGGTGCTGACTCCTAGGTCATATCCTTTATTTTGTTTTTGTTTTCAATTTTGTTCTGGTTGTCCTGCGTCACCTTTCTTAAAAAATGCATGCCCTACTTTTTGTTAATCAGTGAAAAAACAGGACCTCAATAATTTAAGTCTCGCACTTTCACTATCGGCTTCTCTGAATGATTATATATATATATATATGCTCATACGTACAGTCTAAAACTGTGTAAGACCAAGATCATTGCAGACCCAACAGTACATTTCTTTGTTAATCTTTATAAGGAATCTAGTCTTATATATTTCATGTAAAAATTCTAGGGAAAATGGAGATAGATCTTCTGCACCAACTGGGAATGGGACAGTAACATCTGTAGCCTTAGTCATGAACATCACGTGGGAATGCAAGTCAATAATGGCCCTAGCATGCATTTCTTTTTCAACCAAAGCTGGATCCCATCAGGCATGCATGCAGCACCATGTGTTACTTGCAACAACTATTTTATGTGATTTGTGAATTTCACATTGCCTCACTATTCTTTCTCTGTCACTCATGGTAAACCATGTATGACATTTATGACGAATGATGTGTAAAAGTGTGTGAGCCTACCATTATAAAGGATTGTTATTGTATAGCAAGGAATAAAAATTAAAAAGAGTTCGTGCCTCGAGAAATTATACAGGATTGTTATTGTATAGCAAGGATTAAAAATTAAAAAGAGTTAGTGCCTTGAGAAATTAAATTGACTCAATCAACCGGTCCAAGCACACAAAACAGAACATAAAATAGAATATACTCTTCCAAGTTGGTCATTGTTCGTATTCATCAATATGTACTGATAAACCAAATAATTACCCTCGTCCAGAGAAGCCAACCTGGACAAGGATAGAATGTGACAGCAATTTAATGCCCCGACGGTTACGTATCAGAAATAAGACCGTTGGAACCTCCATTAAGGCAAAATTAAGTAGGCCTGAAATGTTACCAAACAAGCTTTCAAGCTACCATTCAAGGAGAACAACGGCTAGTAAGGTGAGCCTATTTATAGGTCCTACCAAGTTCTAGACAAGATACATACACATTGATCATTGCTTACTTTGATCACCATTTTCTTTCTATTTCCTGAGCTCTCTGTTCACTGACTTTACCATCGAAGACTCCATGGCCGGCACCACACCGGTGACCACCTAAGAGGATCCCCTTTCCTTTCATTAATCATGCAGGAGGTTGGACGAGCTCATATTAGTTTATCTGGACGAACCCAACTACTAACGATCTCAGCATCATCAGTTTGGCAGCGTTTGTGGAGATGACAAATTTAGACTTTCGTTTGAAATCGTAGTCCCGTTTGGTTTTGACATCCAAATGGAATCCAATACACCACAAGATTTAGCAGCACTAGCTTTGCAAGTTTAGAAGCTTGCCACTAGTGTGGAAGAACTCACTAGGAGATGAGGTTACAACTGCAACAGGAAGAAAATTGTTCACCCACGAGGACTGGGATTAACAAGAATAATGATGAAGATAGCCACAAGAGAGATGACTATCGGCAACCAAACACTTCCGACGAAGCGAATTCGGACCTCCTCAAATATATGAGGAGGGAGATGGATGAGTTGAGGAATGCGATGACGGAAAAGACGGGCCAAAATCTGGACTGGATGGTCAGAAGGACAGACTCGCCCTTCACTACAAAAGTCTTGGAGTGTCTTTTGCCCCCGAAGTTTCGTCTTCCACAGCTTGAGTCATTTGATGGCCTGAAAGACCCGCTGGACCATATCACTACCTTTAAGACAACTTTAAGTCTACAACAACCCCCAGACAAGATCTTGTGCTACTCCTTTCCAACCACCCTCAAGGGAGCAGCGCAAGTGTGGTTCAATAAGCTAGCAACATCGTCCATTGACAACTTCGAACAACTAGGAAACTCCTTCATATGCCATTTCGTCAGTGGGCAATATCAGAAAAGACCAGCAGGGCATTTACTCACCATCAGGCAAGGAGATAAGGAAACCTTGAGGCCGTATGTGAAGCATAGAAGTCCTAGAAGTTGATGAAGGGGATGATAAGGTACAATTAACCACCTTTAAAGCAGGGTTAAAATCAAGGGAGTTCATGGTCACCCTCGCGAAGAGCCCCCCCAAGACAATGGCTGAAACGCTACTAAAGGCCCAAAAGTACATGAATGCAAAAGATGCCCTAGCTGCAATAGGGGACGAAAGCATGCCCAAAGGAAAGGAAAGTGTCAAGGAAGACCGAAGCGGACGCAAGAGAGAAAGGAAAGACCATTAGACCAATTCTGATGGGAATAAGCGGAGAGACGACAAAACTCCACAGACGACAAAATTCACTCCTTTGGTTATGCATTTCAACAAAGTTTTAGTGCAAATTAAGGACGATCATCATCTCAAGTGGCTAAGAACATCCCATTCCTTACCTGACATACAAGACAAGAGGAAGTATTACCATTTTCATAAAGACCACAACCATTACACTGAAGATTGTAGAGACCTGAAGGAGCAGATAGAAGAATTGATCTAGAAAGGGAAGTTACAAAAATTTGTGAAAAAGGGCTAGTCCAACCAATCTAGGGATGATCACAGAGAGAAATTTGAAAACCCTCCCATAGACGAAGACAAGTCATACAACCATCTGTAAAGCGCGATTAGGGAGATAAAGACAATCGCTGGGGGACCATCCACTAGTGGATCTATCAAGTCCCTTAAGAAGTCCCAACATAGACTTGTGAATAGCGTTCACAGGGTGCATCCTTTGAAGCAAAGAAGATGAACAAGTATGGACATCTTATTCTCAGAAGAAAATGCTAGAGGTGTGAAACAGCCACATAATGATCCCTTGGTCATCATGCTTACGATAGAGGGATTCGACACCAGACAAATTCTCATTAACAATGGCAACTCTGCTGACATCATTTACCTCTTAACTTTCTATCAGCTGAAAGTAGATCCAAAGAGGTTGCGACCATTTGAATCTCCTCTCGTCAGTTTCAACGGAGACCGGGTGTACCCTAGAGGAATAGTGACACTAACGATCACAACAGGTTCCTATCCCCTGTAAATCACCAAATAGCTTGACTTCCTAGTGGTGGATTGCCGATGATCGTACAGTGTGATCATCGAAAAACCCACACTCAATCGTTGGAAAGTAGCAACGTCTACGTACTGGCTAAAGGTAAAATTCCCAACAAAACACGATATAGGCAAAGTCAAAGGAGACCAAGTGTTAGCCAGAGAATGCTACCAAGTCGTTCTAGCCATGAAGGAGAACCACACCCGAATGATTGAGAAGGAAGAGAAAGAGAAGATGGAAGTCCTAGAAATGATAGAGTTGGTAGACGGAGAACCAACGAAGATGACAAAAATAAGGATGAACTTGAATGACCAAATGAAGAAAGAGTTGGTGCAGTTTCTTAAGGAGACATGGAGTCACAAAGATATACCCGGTATAGCGGCAAAGGTTATTCAGCTTCGCCTGAATGTCAATCTTGGAAGAAAGCCTATCCAACAAAGACGACGAGTCTTCACCCCCGAATGTAACAAGGTCATCATGGATGAAGAGGACAAGCTACTTGCAGTTTTATCCGAAAGGTTTACTACCCCAACTGGCTGGCTAATGTCGTCTTAGTGAAGAAAGCAAATGGGAAGTGGAGGACGTGTGTGGACTTCACCGACCTGAATAGTGTCTACCCTAAAGACAGTTTCCCATTGCTAAGAATTGACCAGCTGGTAGACTCCATTGCTAGGCATAAGCTCCTTACTTTTATGGACGCCTTTTCAAGCTATAACCAAATCAAAATTTCAGAAGAAGACCAGAAGAAAACTATCTTCATCACTAGTCAAGGGCTTTACTGCTACAAAGTAATGCCCTTCAAGTTGAAGAATACAGGAGCCACTTACCAGAGGTTGGTCAATAAGATGTTCAATAGATAGATCAGAAGAAACATGGAGGTATATGTTGACGATATGCTCGTCAAAAGTAAAGAAGAGAGCACACACTTGGACAACCTTAAAGAGACCTTCGCAACCTATAGGCAATACCAAATGGGTTTAAACCCTAGCAAATGCACCTTTGGGGTGCCGTCAGGAAAATTCCTCGAGTTTATGATGTCTCAACGAGGAATAGAAGCCAACCCGGAGAAGATACAAGCCATCCTAGAAATGACCTCTCCAAAGACAGTGAAGGAGGTGCAGACACTGACAGGAACGATCGCCACCCTCCATAGGTTCATCTCAAAAGTTATAAACAGATGTCTGCTCTTTTTCAAAACCCAAGAGTAGGCTTTTGCCTGGACAAGTGAATGCGAAAAGGCCTTCCAAGAGTTGAAGCGTTATTTAAGCAATCCTCCCCTCCTAAGCCCATCAAAGGAGGGGGAAGAATTGTTCCTATACCTCATAGTCTCAAATACGGTCATGAGTGCAACTTTGATTCAAGAAAAGAATAGGGTACAGCTCCCTGTTTACTACATGAGTCAAGCATTCCAAGGATCCAAGGCCAAATATCCACGCAGGGAATAGATCGTCTTCGCCATAATCACAGCTTCACGTAAGCTTCGTCCCTACTTCCAAGCGAACCCCATTTTGGCAATAACAAGCCAACCCATAAAGAAAGCAATGAACAAGCCTGAAGTGACAGGGATTTTAGTAGTACAATGGGAAATTGAGCTAAATTAATTCAACATCGAATATCATCCCAGAATAGCCATCAAAGCCCAGGCATTGGCTGACTTCATCGTCGAGTTCACCCTATCAGACAATGAAAAAATATAAGACCAATCAGAAAGATGGACGATACTAATAGACAAATCGCCGGTTTAGAAAAAAAGGAAGGGTCAGGGTCATCATCAATACTCCTAAAGGAGAAACCCTCAGGTATGGAGTAAGGCTTCAATTCCCCGCTGCCAACAACGAAGCAAAGTACAAAGCCATACTAACAGGACTTTGGATCAAGAGAGCTTTGGGAGCAAAAAACATACTCCTTAAAAGCTATTCTAAGCTAGTGATAGGGCAGATAAAACGAAAATACGAAGCGAAAGAGAGCAGAATGCAAAAGTACCTCAAGTTGACGAACCAATTGGTCCAAAAAATTGACTAAGTGGATTTCATGCAAGTCCCTCGAAGGCATAACTCAGATGCAAACAAGATAACAAAGCAAGCATCGTCAGAGGAAGGGATGGATCCACCGAATTTGAAAGTGGAGGTACAAAGGCACCCAAGTATTGACGAACTGCACACTTTCACGATCGAAAGCCAGAATGGCTGGACAAGTCCAATCATCTCTTTCCTCTGAGATGGACATCTCCCAATAAACATGGATGAGGCGAGGAAGGTCAAGAAGCAAGCAATCAGGTTCACAATCCTAAACGACGGTCTATATAAAAGGGGCTTTTCAATGCCCTATTTAAGGTTCGTCGAAGAAGAGGAAGTCAAATACATCTTGAAAGAGGTTCACAAAGGAGTTTGTGGAGACCTTGCAGGGCCGAGGTCCCTGGTTAGCAAAATTATCAGAACAAGTTATTATTGGCCAACCATGCAAAATGATACGAAGAAGTATGTGGAAAAGTATGACAAATGTCAGAGGTTTGGGAACGTTCAACGTGTCCCCAAAGAAAAGATGACGACCATCATCTCCCCATGGCCCTTCGCACAATGGGGGATCGACATCATGGGCCCTTTACCCCAAGGTAAAAAGCAAGTAAAATTTATGTTAGTTGCAATTGATTATTTCACTAAATGGTAGAAACAGAAGCTTCGTCAACAATCACGAGCGCAAGGATCTAGAGCTTTATGTGGAAAAATATAATTTGCAGGTTCAACTTACAAAGGAAGATCATGTCAGATAATGGTCATCAACTCGTCAGCCAAGAATTCAAAAGCTTTCGTTCAGAGCTTGGAATCAAGAACCAATTCTCCTTACCGGGACAGCCACAAGCCAACAGACAGATGAAAGTGACAAACCGAACGTTGTTGAAGACCATCAAAGTTCACCTAGAGGAGGAAAAGGGTGCGTGGCCAGAAGAGTTACCAAATATCTTGTGGGCCTACAAAACCACAGCCAGAACCCTGACTAAAGAAACGCCATTTAGGCTCACCTATGGCACTGAAGCAGTAATACCAGTCGAAGTGGGAATCACTAGCATGAGAAGAGAATTCTTTCAAAGATGCAACAATGACGATCAGTTGATAATCAACTTGGATTGCCTGGACGAGACAAGGGAGGAAGCATCTAAAAGAATGACCAAGTACCAACAAAAGATGACCGAGTACTACGACAAAAGAGTAAAGCTTAAAAGACTGAACATAGGAGATCTCGTTTTATGCAAAATCACACTAGCAACAAAGAACTCAGCACAAGGAAAGCTCGAACTAACCTAGGAAGGGCCCTACAAGATCGTCCACTCATCAAGATAAGGAAGCTATCACCTAGAATTGATGGATGGGAAAAGATTGTCACGGCCATGGAACATCGAGCATTTGAAGAGGTATCATCATTGGAGACAAACAATTGTTGTAATCGTGAAAGAAGTCCTTTATTAAAGGAAATAAAGCAATAAAAGTATTATTTAGCAAATATTCTCAAAAGTCGTGCACAAACAAACCATGGACAATCTTATTATTATCAGTGCGGTAAACCACTTAAAATAAGCCAAGTGATAAGATTCCTTAAATTGTTGTAAATTACCTAAAATGGCTAAATGATAAGATTCCTTAAATGGATGTAAATCACCTAAAATAGCTAAGTGATAATATTCCTTAAATGGATGTAAATCACTAACAAAGCCAAGTGATAAGATTTCTTAAATGGATGTAAATCACTGATAAAGACAAGTGATAAGATTCCTTATATGGATGTAAATCATTTAAAATGGCTAAGTGATAAGATTCCTTACATGGATGTAAATCACCGACAAAGCCAAGTGATAAAATTCTTTGAATAGAGATATAAGCTGCCAGAGAAGAAAAGAAAATGATGCAACCCCTAGTAAAGACAAGAATCATCCAGACGAGGCTAAAAGATTGCCACCTCTTTGGTAGTGGCAAAGGGCAAAAAAAGAAGAAAGTTCATACAATAGGATAAACAACCATTAAAGGTAAAGAAAGCAAACACATGATATATATATATATATATATATAATGCAATTGTTCCAGAGTTACCATCTAAAGCCTAAAAACATATTGGGCACTGCACAAAAAAAAAAAAAAAAAAGAAAAAAAAAAAAAAAAAAAAAAAAAAAAAAAAAGTGCTTCAAATTGTGGCCTCGTCCCCACCAGTAGCATCAACAAAAGCGTCCTCAGGTTCAAGGTTGTTTCCCTCTGGAGCATTCTCTTCGAGAGCAACAGCAACTTGGGCAGCCTCGTCAGCCTCCATCTCCTTATCCACTTCCTCGAAGTCTAATTCCTCTAAGTTGACTCTAGAGGAGTGTTTACCATGTATTGCCTAAGGAGTTCGAACTCTTTGTAATACCAACTAAAGAGTACGGTGTTGTACTCTTCAGTCAGCTAGAAATCCTGAACAACCTTAGCAACCACGGATTTAACTTTTTGGTTCGCGGCCTAAAGCTATTCGTCCTTATGCACCGTCAACTGCTTCTCAACCTTGAGCTCATCAGCCAACGCCTTGGCCTTTTCTTTAGCCATGTCAGTGTCATCCATGGCAGTAATAAGGTCTCTCTTCAGCTTTGCAACCTCAGCTTCCAAAGCCTCCACCTTGGACCCTGCCACCACAGTTTTTTCCTCCTGGCCAAAGTACTCAGAAGATATGTGGATCACCTCTCCTAGTGCCTAAAAATCATGAGAAAGGAAGAGTTCTAAACACCAAGAACCATCCCACTCTATGAGTTATGCAAACTAAGTGAAAAGAGGTTTACCTAGACGAGCTTGTGAATATGGCGATTCACAACCTCATAAGAAGGAACGCCAGAAAGCACCTTGAGGTCTTCAACTTTAACAGCAGAATGGGCCCTCACCATGGCAATTCCAGCATCATCCCAGACACTAGACGCCTGAGAGCCCACCTTCTCCTTCCCCTTTGCCAATGTCCTCTACCTCTTTGGACGAGGAGTAAGCTCTTCCAAAGAAGTAATGGGAAAGGCCATCTTCATGGCCTCATGAATGAAAGTAGCTGGGGTGATCAGGGTCCCTTTCTCGACGACCCGCACCACCTTCTTAGCCTTTATCCTAGCGTACATCTCCTAATTAAATTTGGTCATATTCTCTACATGACCAAAAGAGAAAAAGGAAAATACAGAGAAAACTCACTTTTCTCTTTAATTTTGTTAGCATGCAAGACAAAGGGAGAATGATCCGGACCGAGATAGTGACGAGCTAAGGTTCTAGGGTCAACAAGATTGTCAAAGTCGTCAACTGTCTTTGCATATTCAATGGCTACCTAGACGTGTGTCTTGTTCCTTCTCTTAAGCTTGGGATGCTTCTTAACTATAAAGACACAACAAGTAAAAGGTTCGTAACAAGTCAAGAAACAATAAGAAAAAGAAGGAACTAACGAAGAAAAATCGAAAAGACAACGCACCTAGACTCAAAGCCCTCCACCGACAAAGCAACCTAGGAACTTCACCCCAAAAGTCATTGGAAAGAATCTCTCATCCATCCCCAGACACAAAAAAGTACCTAAACTTCCAGTATCGAAATGATGAAGGAAGATCCGTGACGATCCTCGCCTTCCTGACCCAGGGCACAAGTTCATAGTACTCATAATCGTACTCGTACTCTTTAGACTTCTTCAAATAGTACAGGTGAACGAACTCATCCAACCAGATCGTGTCTCCCTCAGTGACAACCATCCATATCTCTATATAGCTAATCACTATTCTCCACGAATTTGGCATAAGTTGCCTAGGAGCAATATTGAAGTGGTTTAAGAGTTCCACGATGAAGGGGTGGACGAGGAACCTAGGGCCACATTGAAAAGTAGCCTCGTGGAAGCACACTTCTCCAGGCAAAAAATGACAGGCTTTTTCCCCTTCTCTAGGAAGACAAACACTGACTTCCTCGGGAAACTGGAACGTATCTATAAACCTAAAGAGGGTGTCAATGTCCAAAGCACACTCCTCCTTGAGGGCATGGAAGGACCTAACCTTCCTTCGTCTAGGCAACGACATGCCAGAGGCAGCCGTGTCTACCTCTGCCTCAACGAGGTCATCACTAAACAACAACCTAGTTTCAAGTTCGCTAGACCTTACCTCAGACACTACTTCTCTCTCACCCACCATTTCCTTAAACCACCTTAGAGACTGATTTAGCAAAGGGTGTAGATCAACCAACACAAAACCTAAACTACTGCCACTAGATACGAAACCCTCAATTGGGGGGCAATGGGTGCTAAAGGAACCTAGATTCCCCTAAATGTGCAAAGAGAAACGAAATAGAGGGACAGATTTTCCTAACCTTAGAGATTTCGACCATTGAATATAAAAGGAAGAGATATGAATTTCTATCCCTATACAGAAAAGGAAATGAAGATAAATTTCACTATAAAAGGAAAAAAGAAAAGGAAAAGAAAGCTTACCTCCAAAAGAACCAAGCTTAGAAAGGAAAAGGTTGATAAAGTTCAAAAGGCTCGGAAAGGAAAAATGCAAAGTAACAATGACGAGAGAAAGAGAGAAAAAGTAAAGAAGGAAAGGAGAGGCTAAGTGATTTAAAAAGCTAGACTTGGGAAACTGAAAATCGGTGGGAAACCTAAAAGCTCCTTGAACAAAACACTACCATCCCCCACTCAAAGTGTGCCACGTGGCCACGAGACATATGGTGCTACCACTCTGCATTAAATGTAGACACCAAAAAAAAAAAAAAAACACTCAAGAGTCACATCTGACAAAGGACCCTTCATATTCTCTAGATCGTCATCACGTAAGGACGATCTCAGAATAAGTGGGAAACTGATAGACCAAATAATTACCCTCTTCCAGAGGAGTCAACCTGGACGAGGATAAAGTGTCATAAAGACAGCAATTCAATGCCCTGACGTTTACGTATCAGAGTTAAGATTGTTGGAACCTCCATTCAGACCAAATTAAGCAGGCCCGAGACATTACCAAACAAGCTTTCAAGCCATCATTCGAGGACAATGGCTAGTAAGGTGAGCCTATATATAGGTCCTATCAAGTTCTAGACAAGGTACATACACTTTGATCACCAAATGCTTTCTATTTCCTAAGCTTTGTTCACTGATTTTACTATCGGAGACTCCATGGCTGGCACCACACCGATGACCACCTAAGACGATCCCCTTTCCTTTCATTGATCGTGTAGGAGGTTGGATGAGCTCGTATTGGTTTATCTGGACAAACCCAACTACTGATGATCTCAACATCATCATGTACACCCAGCTTAGCTGTCACACAAAATTAACAAAACATAAAACAAAATAAACTCTTCAAAGTAAAATGGATGTCTTTGTGTGATTCTATAAGTGTAGATAGTTACTTCATATTTGGAAATGGCTCTTTCTACTTTTTGATGGAGTGAGATCAATGATGTTTTGTTTTCACATTAATTTTTGAAAAAGAACAGATCTAGCTCGTTGTGTTGACTGATAAGTAAGAACCAACCTTCGTACACACATAATAAATAAACCTGAGAATCCAACTCCAACTTAGCCATGCTTAGGGTTTATTTGAAATCCGCTTATTTTGTTGAAACTGAAAACTTTTTACTGAAAGTACTATAGATAAAGATAAAAGTTAGCTGAAATAGTACAATGGGATCCATGAATAGTACCAAAAAGTATAGTGGGGCCTATGAATAGTAGCAAAAATAAGTTAAATAGTAAAATAAGTTGAATAATAAAATAAACTGGCTTTTTAAGCTGGAGCCAAACGGACACTTAGGATTGTAATAAATTCTATAACATAAAACTAAGTCTAATACTAAAAAAAATTGAAATCCAATTGTTTAATTTTGCTTTGAGAAACTAGCTAAACTTGAACTTACAAGTTACATTATTTGTTCACTAATCTAATTTATGAGTTGTGTATGATTAAGTTATTCTCTCATTCGAAATAAAAACTAAAAACTATGATTAAAATTTTTTACCCATTTATAGTCAAGTTTAAGCATAAATTTTTTATCTTTGTAAATTGTAATCATTACAAGTTTAAAAAATAAATTCAATGATAATCATTAGTTGCTTAATTCTAGCTGATATATACTAATCATATTGTTTGAGCTAAGTAAATTAAATAGTACTGATTTTCATTGGCGGACTTTATAACTGATAATCATTAGTTATTCAATTATCACTTATTTGAATTTGGCTTATATTTTCTAAAGAAAATAACAAAACTATTATCCATTCCAAGTTGAACTATATATAAACACATACAGATATGTTCTTTTGAGTGCCCCAGACCCCAATTGTATAATAAACACACACCTGATGCAATTCACCCACTTTCTATCACAAATTTTTTTACATTTTTAACTTTTTAACTCTTCTTTAATATATTTTATTTAATGGTTGAGATTGAAAATTTTTAAAGTTGTTTTTTCAACTTTCAATCTCAGCTATTGATTACAATTGCATCAGGTGCAACCAGGTGCAATAGGAATTGTACCTGATCTGTATCCATAAGTGGTACCTTCTAGGAGAACTAGCACAGAATGGTTCAGTGTAGTGGCTACACATTAGGTTTATTGCATGTAGCCCAACATTTTAGCAACACTGGTCCACAATAACACTTGTGTCAACATTGAATTCTAGCCCATTTATAACCAATCCAGCTTGAACTGAAATTATTTATTGTTAGCCCATGATGATGCTTGCCTATGAATTATTATTTCGTGCGGAAAAAAGCCCAATAGATGGCCCAAAACCTAAGTGAGAAACAGCTACATTTGATGAATAACTGGAAGGTGAATTTGGATAGATTTGGATTGATTATTAGGATTTTGTAGAGTTGTTAAGGTATCTTTGTCATTAAGTTTTTAAAATTTTATCCATAATAAATTAAATTTTGTCATATTATTAATAATTTAAATAGATAAAAAACATTATGAGCACTTTTTAAAAAAAAATTAATGATATGGAAAATTTTAATTTATACATACGAGGAAACCACGTTGCATACAACTATAAATTGCCGTTTTACATGGGTTTAAACTTTAAAGTAAGGCAACTGGCACTGAAACCCAAACTCACGCAACCTCCGACATAAACAGCTCACCTATCTCCAATTTTCTCTCCTTTTTTAAGACACACACATACATATACAATTGGAAGATTCTGAATCCAAACACTGGATCTGCTTAGCACTTTTACAAGCAGAGAAAATGCATGGTAAAGGATCCAATGCCCGCCTTTCAACTATGGCTTCTCGGTCCCGAATCCCAACTCTCTTGCTCTTCATGTTCTCCACCTTCGCTACCATCTATGTTGCTGGCCGGTCAGCTCTCTTTTCTTCAATGGCTTTTTGTGAATTTGCTTTTGTTACTAATGCAAAGTTTTTAACTTTTTTTTTTTTTTTTTTTTTTTTGGTCTCAATTTTTGGTGGGGTTGGTTTGTACTTTATAGGCTATGGCAGGACTCGCAGAACCGGGTTTATTTGATCAAAGAGCTTGATAGGATAGCTGGGTTGGTGGGTATTCCTTGTTATGCTTCAATTTTACTTCTTTGTGCTTGTTTTGGAATTTTTATGATTATTTGGGATTTGGGTTTGTAAAATCAATGCACATTTGTTGGAGCTTTGCAAAAGTTAAATGATTCTTGCAATTTGTTGGATCACTAATGGCATTGTTAAATGCATTTTTTTTATATTAAAAAAAAAAAAATCAATTCCTAGTCTGAAATATCTATTGTGAATACATGCAATGCGGGCTAATTCTAGTTTGGGCAATTGTTCCATCATTCAGCCTTGGAAAATTATGCTAACTGCATCATTCTTACATTAGTTTCAGTAAACTATCATAGAAGGGGTTAGTGACTTAATCCGGATGTCCCATATGGCCATATGTAACATTTTTCATTAAATATTTGGTACATTGTTCACAATGGGATTGCTGAACAATTAAAATTTCAATTGCTCCTCATTTCACACATGTATATCTCACTTATATACCTGCGCAAATGCTTGATTCTCTTTGAATTAATTAAATTAACTTTTTTTTTTTACTTTAGGGGAAAACTGCCATATCTGTGGATGATACATTGAAAATTATAGCCTGCAGGTAAGCTGGTATTCATGTGTCATTTGGTTTTTTATATCAGGACTCAGGTTGGAACGACATCAACCCAAGTCCCGATTATACTTATCAAAAATATATATTGTTCTTTGATTATACTTACGATCCTTAACTGCTGTTTAGTTGAGAATTTCCATAATTATTTTAAAACTTTGACATGGGTCTAATGTATGCTGTTTTGCTTGTTAGGGAACAACATAAGAAGTTATCAGCCCTTGAGATGGAGTTGGCTGCAGCTAGACAGGAGGGTTTTTCTTCATCACGATTAGCAGAGGCTAATGAGATTACTTCTAAGAAAAGGCCTCTAGTAGTTATAGGAATATTCACAAGGTTTGGCCGCAGAAACAATAGAGATGCAATCCGAAAGGCATGGATGGGGACTGGTAAAATACTTTTATTCTCTTTTGGATAACATGCTCTATATCTTGGAATGGTAATCTTCTTTTTGTCTATCTCATATGTGTTTGATATCATCCAGTCTTACACGCTCTATAATTGCATAACATAGACAGGATAATTGTAGAACTAGAACAGTAAATGAATATGACAGTATTCAAGGGTTCTATATGGAATTAGGAATGATCACATAATTGTATAAATCTGCAACTACAAGTAGGATTTTTATGACTATATTGTAGTATTTAAGATTTTTGGCAATTAGAATTTTCCATGGTAGCCATTGGGTTATGCATTTATGAATCCATATGGAAGGACTAATCTGGAAGCATGTTACCAAACAAGTAAGAACTTCTGGCTGGTTTTGGGTAGGTCATTTAAGCCTGAGCTATAGAAACAAGAAAAAAGAGGTGTTAGGATGTTAAATACATAAAAGAACAGTTACTTTATTACAAGATGTCCTAGTGGGATCCTAGAGGAAAACATCATGGAGACTAAATTACTTTAGTTATCAGGAATGCATATAAAAAACATTAAAAAAGATAAGTTAAAGCCAAATAATTTGTGGATGTGATCAGAAAACTCGTGGGATTGATGTAGTGGTTAAATTTATGAGTAACTGTAGTAGACATATTCTCTGCAGCATAAATAGTTCTATAATTATTGGACTATGTACGTCATACCCTCTCAATAACAGATGATATACTTGAGGATTTATCTGCCTGTGTTGCACTGTAGCTTGTATGTATAATCCTTTGCAGTCAGGCTAAGTTGCATATGAGTTGTGTATAAATTATTTGATTCTGGAACATTCTTTCTTTCCAAATCATTTTACTTGAAGTAAGCAATTATTTCTTTAAAATTTATAAGAATTGTGAACCAATTGCTTCAACTTTGCAGGTGCAGCTTTGAAAAAAATGGAGAACAACAAGGGAATAGTTGCACGATTTGTCATTGGAAGAAGGTTTTTTTCTTTTTTTTTTGTTATTGTTTTCTTCTGTGTGACCCATACCAAAGAAATGTATGGTGTTGGCTATAGCTTTTTCTTCTGATGATATTTTCCCTTGCAGTGCAAATCGTGGGGATAGTTCAGACAAGAGCATTGACATTGAAAGCAGACAGAATAATGACTTCATTATTCTTGTATGTCATCAAACTAATTATAAGTGCTTCTCCTAGATTTAAATTCCTTAATTTTTAATGGGTTCTTCCTATTAAAAGATGGTTAATCCTGCAAAGCAAATTGTGAGACAACCAATGAGTACAAATTAGAGAATTAGAGAATATGATTCAAAAACAGCTTGATTTCAAAGAAAATAGAAATATTGTGGGTACACAACTGTTGTAGTTCCCAAATATGTCAAAAGTATAGTTTGATTGTGAATTACATGCTCTGCTCAGCCTCTTCTTTCTGTGTAGAGAGATACAGAACTGAGGGTAGGAAAGAAGATTCAAATAACAAAAGCTCATTTACCTGATCATTTTCACCCTTCTTGTTGGCAGGATAACCATGTGGAGGCAGATGAAGCGCTACCGAAGAAGACTATACTATTCTTTGCTCATGCTACAGATATATGGGATGCTGAGTTTTACGCTAAAGTCAATGATGATGTTTATGTAAATATTGGTTAGTACTACTATCTTTAATTAGATGGATTAATGGGTAAATTTCAAAGCAGTAGGTGGATTAAGTGTTTTATTCACTTTTACTATATAAAGGTAGAAAGATGAGTTAGCTATACACAACTCCGATATTCTAAAGACACCTGCTAATTGTATGTGTAGTAGTTATTCACAACTGTGATATGCCCAAAGACGTGCTAATGGCATATGTAGACCTCCTAAAATAATAATAAAGTTGGTTATGAAACCATCTATAGAATTAGAAATTTGATTATTGGTGAAATTACATTGTAATCATATTGTTTATGGGGGAGCCAATGAGCTCTAGCTCAACTGCAACCTCCTCCTCCTGTAAGTGTTAGGTGGAGGGTGAGGCCATGGAGTCAAGACCATCGGTTGCGTGTGTAACTTACCAATAAAATATTGTTTATTGGGGATTCAAATTAAACCCTATAGTTTAATAAGTTACAAATCAAATCCTATAGTTTTATAAGTTATAAATTAACCCTGAACTTTTAAATCCTTTTCAATCCAAACCTTGAGTCCTATGGTCAATGACGGAGAGAGAGAAGAAGGGGCTTGAATTGAAAAGATTTTCAAAGTTCAGTGTTTTATTTGTAACTTATGAGGGTATATGGTTTAATTTGAAACATCCCCTGAACTATAGGGTTTAATTTGTAACTTATGAAACTATAGAGAAAGAAGAAAGGGTTTGAATTGAAACACTTTTAAAGCTTGAGTGTTTAATTTGTAATTTATAAAGCTATATGGTTAAATTTGAAACATCCCCTAAACTAGAGGGTTTAATTTGTAACTTTTAAAACTATGGTATTTAATTAAAACCTTCCCTAAATTATAGGGTTTAAAATGTAATTTTCCCCATACTATCTACCTTCAATGTCTGGCATCCATCTAGTATTTTCTCTTCTCACAAGACATATAGGAAACTTTGGTTGGTGTTCATTTTTATGGATTTTCTATATTTAGGGTTTCTTATCAACGATATATTATAGAAAGTCTTTTTCAGATTTTGATAAAATTTCAGTCTGTACGTGAACATGTTTTCATGGCCCATATTTTTTTCCCTGCACAGATGCCCTAGGCACTACACTTGCCACTCATTTGGACAAACCTCGTGTATATATTGGATGCATGAAATCAGGAGAAGTTTTTTCAGAACCGTGAGTATGGCCTTAAAATCTAAGTATAAACTGCTCAGAAGATACAAGTTGAATTAAAATTTGAAGATCTTCTGTACTTCTCATACTTATAGTTACTGGACATTTTCAGGAACCATAAATGGTATGAACCAGATTGGTGGAAATTTGGCGATAAAAAATCGTAAGTAATACTCCAACTTATGACATCTTGTAATTCAACATAAGAGAAAGAGTTACTGCATTTCATGATTGTTACATGAGCAAGTTATGAAAATGTCACTGACTAGTTTGAAAAATACAATTTGGTGAAATTTCAACCAATGTAGTTGCTTGCAGATGTTGCTGGAACATGTCTTGCTATGTCACACACTATTTAGCTTGGCTAAACATGCATTATGTGCTTAAACTCACACATTTGGAAATTTATTTCCATAAACAAGATTACTTTCTAACTTTTCTGTCTCTTCTTTCTTTGGGATTTGATTATCAACTATAGTATTATTCTAGATGAATGTATAATTAAGGTAGAGGCCTTGATACCCACCTAGTCAAGCGAGTTCTGGTTAAAAATGAATCCATGAAGCACCTTGGTTTCCTTGGTTTGCTTTTCCTGCCAAATAGATAGTTTGATGGTCATAATAATCATGTGAACATGACTAATTTAATTGCATGATCTACATTTTACAGCTATTCATTTAAGAATGATAAGAGTATGATTATTTATTCTCTTCCATCCCTAATCAGTCTTCATGCTTAAAAAAGTCAACATTTTTAATTTTTCAAAGGAGAAGAGAAATAGTCAACAGTAAGGAAAACTAAAAAGTGGGTCATCACTAATTTAACCATGCCCAACTAGTATTACACTAGTCTTATTTTTTAATTGTGATGGATAATTAATTAGGCATAATTTAGGAAAAGTGGATACAAGGGATGGCATGGGTCAGGCTTAGTGAGTTTTTTATCTAACCTAACTGACCTAATAGTAAGGGCTTGGTTTAGCTTTAAATCTGCTGGTTTTTTGGAAGGGTTCGGTTCTTATGCCCTAGTTACTCAAACCCAACCTGTTTGTGCATATAAATTGCTATATTATCCCTACTATTAGTTTTTACTTGCACACACACACACACACACCAAAGAAAAAACCCTATGTTAGGTGGTGTTTTGGTTTCTAAATATCTTTTGGATGGATAGAACTTAAAACTATGTGATGTAAAAAACAGTAATGTTATATTGAACTTTCAGTATTTTTTTAGTGGGTTAAACATTATTAGTTGTGACAACAATTGAGTAGTTATAATGCTTGATTTCCTTTAGATTATACTAAAAATATGGTTTAATTTAGTGTAGAAGTGTGTACTAATACATTCATTGAAGGAGTAGGTATATATATATATATATATATATATATATTCACAATTTTGCACCCTGAAACTCAAATAAATTTTTTGCATTCTACAGATACTTTCGCCATGCTTCAGGTGAGCTATATGTCATATCACAGGCTTTGGCAAAATTCATATCAATAAATAGGTCAGTTCCTTTCTTTTTTGGCTTGTTGGTTTTTTAAGCAATCACTTTATGAAGCAGAAATTAAATCAAGGTCTATTGAGTATGCAGATCTATTCTCCATACCTATGCCCATGATGATGTCAGTGCTGGATCCTGGTTTATTGGGCTCGATGTCAAACATGTTGATGAATCAAAGTTTTGCTGCTCATCTTGGTCAGCAGGTCTCTCTCTCTCTCTCTCTGTCTGTGTGTGTGCATATGGCCATGCTTGCAATGAAATTTTAAATGTTAGTTGAATTATTCTGGCAGTAGTACCAAACTCAGTACTGCTTATCTAAGTTAAAGCTTTTATTTCTCACATAAGATTTATGGCCTGTTTAAGGGCCTCCTCCCTCTGAACAACAATATATCTGTATAAAATAAATGCTGGAATGGAAATCTGCCTGTTGATCAATTAAAATTACTCTTTTTTTCCAGGAGCTATATGTGCAGGTGTTTGATTTGATTCACGTTAAAGATCGTTAAATGGAAAAATGAACCAGATGCTATTGGATTGTTTTGAAGTTTTTGCTATGCATCTCAGCTGTTTTCAGTCTTCTTGATGTGAAGTTTTGATAGAAAAAAGCATTACGCTCTGAAAATTTTGACAAAACAGGGCACCTCTCATTGACATCTCTCTTTCCCATCACTTGAAATATTGAAAACAGTCTTGGTTAAATCTGTATACATTCTGGAGATAGGAGCAACCAGCGATGCAGTATTAGCACACAATGATTGCGGAAGACAGGCAACCCAAACCAATAATAGAAAAGTGAAGAATACAAATTTTTTTTGTTACATGATTTATTGTTACTGTCTCCTGCTTCATTGTTTGTATTTTTAGGCTAACTTTTTTCATTTGGGTGCACAAAGCGTGTGGCACATCCTCATGTGGAAAAGAGGGGAGGGGAGGATTGATTATATTGAGAGTGATTCTTTGTCATGTTGGAACTAATGAGAACTAGATGTAGTTTTCACACAACCATGTTGTTTGCTGTACTTTATGGCACAATACAACGAAATTTATTTCCTTCTGCTGTTTATTTCAGTATTTCTAGAGCATTGAGTAAGACATCTTGTGGGGATGGCAACTTTTTTTTTTTTTTGGTAAAACAAGATATCATTGCAAGCAAACTAAGCCAAGAACGAAGTCTCCCTGTTTAAACACAGTCCATTTAACTAAGAAATAAAAATTCTAGACACATCCACAGGCGGACAAACAAAAATCTCAAGATAAAAATTAAGGAACTCCAAATGAAATTAAATCAAGACCAAAATCTCAAGTATTTGTAAGAAAACCCATAGTTTGACTTATCAAAAAAAAGAAAACCCATAGTTTGGTCCATTTCTTTACTGTCTTTAACAAAAGCAATTCATTATTCAATCCAAATCATCAAAGATCAATTTAATGGCATGCTACAACTAACATATGCAAACAACTTGTGCTTATCAACAATGCAATTAGAACAGTTAAAAGAGAAACAACATTGCCCCGAAAACTAACATCATGTAAATCTAGCACAAATGTTAAGAAGAACACTAGAGCCCACTTCAAGAGCTTTTCTCCAAATATTATAGTGAATTTATACACTTCAAATGAAGATCTTCAAGACCACTGTATCATCAAACTTAATCATCGTGTAAATCTACCCATTTTAGAAGGCAACACCATCACAAGGTAGAATCCAATCATCGTCTCCCATACTATAAGCAACCTTAGTACCTTGGCATAAACAAAATAGAAATTGATCAAGTAATTATCATATTTCATTACCACCAAAAACTATTGATTTCTGTTCTCCCCAAAAACTACATATGAAACTATAACCAAAAAAAAAAAATGGAAAGAAAAACCCAAACTTTAATCCGATTCAAAAGAACATTAAAAAAAGAAAAGAAAAAGATTAACCCATTACTGTATATTGTATATTCCATTGATTCGTAATAGTTTAAGAACAAAGGAGTGCATCCATCTTCATTGAGACATTTTATCAAACAGGTACAAAATCCTTTCTACACAAACATTCATTTGGAGTTTCTTTAATTTTTTTTTTTTCAAATCTGTAATTTTTTTTGGGAACAAAAAAGCATACAAAAAAGATGTGAAAATACAGAAATAAAAAAATAGAAATGAGAGAGAAAGAGAAAAAAACCTTCTTGTGACTGTTGGGTGTTGGAAGGAGCAAGAAAGCTTCCAGTGTAGGATGGTTTTACAAGAAAAAGAAGATTTTGAGGTTTTCCGATGAGACAAAGGCTGGTCTCGTCGGAACTTGCAATGTTTGGTAGTGTTGTGCCGCCGGAGACGCTATAGCTTGGCAGTGGCTATCAGGGTTGGGGTTTGAGAGAGAGAAAGGACTATTGTGGCGTGAGGACTGGGAGAGAGAGAATGAGATTTGATTTTGAAAAGAGGAAAAGTATTTGGTTTTTGTTTTTGCAGAGAGTAAAGTGGCGGGTGTTTGAAATTTTTTCAGGATAGTTTAGTCATTTTATTTAAATAGCTTAATAAACTGATGTGTCATTTTTTATGCCAGATGTCAATTTCTTATTGGGCTTAGAAACACCAGCTATATGCTGATTTGGAATTCCTGAAACATCATATACTTTCTCCTCTTGGGCAGCTCCCATTCTAGCAAAGCTTGTCAGCACTTCTGTTTGCTTTACAATAACAATGATTAAATCGAGTCTGGGGAATATGGGTAGCCAGAAGCCTGCAATCATCCACCAAAGGTGAAATCAAGTTGTTAGAGCAACTAGGAGAGGACAGTACATCTTTGAAAGTTTTTGCATCTACATCTACGTCAGCAACTTTGACTGTTTCATATCAATTGCCAAGAAGTATAAACAAGGGAACTTGATTATTTTTGCCTGCTAAGTTGGATCTAATGTTTGATAAACTCTGACGACTTCCAACTAAAGTTGAGACATGCGAATGCTCCTCAAGTTAATGCCCCTTAATGTTTATGGTAAACCTTATGAACCATTTGTATATGCTTTATAACAAAAGATACCAGTCGGGGCAGACAAGGTATTCTACCCACCCAATCCAATGTAGTCTGTTTCATTAAAAACACAACCATTTAATCCTTCATCCATCCAACACAAGGTTGAAGGATGATGCATATCCCAGAGAATGTTAGTTGATCCCAATTACCAATTAATTACACATTTAGTGCAAATTGAATAATTAAAATAAAAAAATAAAAATAAATAGTCGAAGATTTACATACTTGAGGATATGGTCACAGAGAAAATTCTTGATGTGTCACGACTTGTTTTTATTAGAAAATGATATAGAAGCTTGGCATATTGAGGATAACTAAAGCTCATCTCTTTGCATCCACTAAATCGCAACAAATAATATCTCAACTTTATCAACCAAATGGAAAAATGAGATCAATACGCAAGAAGCCAGTGAACCTTCTTACAAAATGCAAAGTGCCAACTTAACTAAAAATAAGGTTACTTTATTAAAGTTACTTTGTAAAAGTTAGGTTACTTTATTAAAGTTGATCAGTCAACAACTACTTTTTTATTATTTATTATCTTTACATTCTCTTCTCTCCTTAAAGGAAAAAAATATGTTGTCTCAAGGTCCCATGAGATATGAGACCTCTCTCACATGTAGATTCTAGTCCACACACAAAAGTCTCATGTGTTGTGACTTGTGAGACGAAGGTCTCATTGAGAAACAACCTCTTTTGTAGAGATCACCACATGTACTAAATATAAACACCAGCAAAGCTTTAAACTCTTATTATGTTAATTTTATCTACCATAATCTTGACTTACAATCAAATTTACTAAATACATAGCATTACATACCTTTGATCCTAGGGTTTGATTAACCAAAACATCTTTTCAAGAATAAAATATTCTTAGTCTAAGTATTCGCATAGACACTATAGCTCCAATTAGCAGTTGCAGATAAAATGCCCTCACGAAAAAATTGATGCTTATGAAGAGTATTATTGGCTTATTGCCATAGAAGGAACTGATAGTAGAGAAACGAAAATAGAATATAAAGCAGTTTTCTTCTTTTTATTCATGTCATTCTCATTTCTTCTCAGATATTAAGTGGTAATAGAGACGTTTCTTCGAGCAAAAACCACTTAGTTCGGTAAGACAGGATAGTCATGTTTATTAAAATCTTTATTCAATAATAATAATAATAGGTTATCACTTTAAAAAAAAATAATAATAATAAGTTATCACTTAGTTGTTAAAGAATGTAGTGTGACTCAGCTCAGGTGACTCCTAGAGTAAAATCTGTCCATGAGAAGAAAGAGGGGAAATAAAATGAATACATAAAACCTACTGGTGTTCAACAAAACCTGTTTAATTTATTTACATAATATATAAAGGAATTCTTCTACGTGATAAGATAGTCACAATACACTATTGTATGGAAGATGTTAAAATGAACGAAATGGAGCCATCCTTCGACATTGTACTAACAAAACCCATAATGATTTTCATCATCAAAATAAAGCCACAATTCTCAAACAAAGACGCAACTGTTTGTGTAAAACCATTACTCTAATATTCACTAGTACACACAGCAACGTGTTTCCTGTATCCTTACGTTGAACTGTTAAGGAAATGAGCTATTGCCTTGTCTGTATCGTTGTCAAACATGACTAAGGCTTCTGCAACATTGCTCGATGAAAACCCCATTTCTCGGAGGAGCCCATAGCCTTTGACAAATTCCTGAACCTTCAGCAAGTGAAAGCAAAGATATTCTTTTTAATCATCTACTAGAAAAATCAAATTTAAATGCAAAGCTGAGGCAGATAACCAGGTATAAGAGAAAGAAAAGAAAAGAAGGTCCACACTAACTAGTAAGTACAAAACGCAAAATCTTTCTTGAGCCACAGATTATTCCATGAAATAAAATGAATAATAGGAATTCCATCATAAGATTATGATCATTCAACAAAATAAATGAATAATAGGACTTCAGTCATTTTTAGTAACAAGTGAACCCCAAGGTGCAAATGCTAGAAAAAATTATTACAATTGAACCTCTCTTCCTTTTCTTTGCCTGTCCATTTTGAACTTGGACTTGGTTAGGAACCTTGTGGCCTTTGGACATAGAGCACAATACAATGGCCTACCTCTGAAGATAAAACTCCAGAAGACCATAGCAATATTTTGTCCTCAACACCCACACTTACAGACAACAACAATTGGAGTAAGAGATGTTCCAATATTAAATGTACATGTGCCACACATCCAAAAAGATAACTATACAAATGTCATCGTCAATTCTTTACCAACATTGCAGGAATAACTTCAACATAAAGCCCATTCTTTAGAACCCATTTATGGTGCAAACCATCCAGGAAAGTCAGTACACATCATAACCACCCCCCCCCCCCCACCCCTACCCTCAATTTTCTCATCCCCACAGTGCTTCAAGTGTAACAAATTTTTGATAGGTAATTCAGGTGTTACAATAAAAGTTAAAATCAAGAAAAGACTCAGGAGCATACCTTGGTTAGATTGTCTCCATAATTCGCAACTGCAAGAGGAACGGCTTCTCGGTTGAGCCCCATAGCAATATATTTGTTTACCACAGGATCTCCGACAGGGCGCTGCTGCAATTTACAATATGATCACTTCATACCTCAAAAGTGGAAAGCTAATGTCATTTACAATCCTTTTTTTTCTTTTTTTGACAAGTTCATTAACAATCCTTCCTGAAGACAATGTATTTGTCTACTAAAGTAATAAACCATAAGAACACTTTTTTTTGGCTGAATAGTCACAAACAATTAGGTAATGAGGGCTTTGCATATGAACCCCAGATTAAATATACAGGAAACTCCAAACCATGATGAAATTGTTCCTTCACAGTAATTATTGTAACAATTAGAAAATCAGGTAAAGTGATTATAAAAAGCATATATCACAAGCTAGTATAGCATTGAAAGAAAAATGCAAAAATCCCTATAGAAAACGAGCATACCATTGAAGATGTAGACTCCGTATTTCTAGATGGAAGGTTTTCGGGCCCAAACCTACTCCAATTCTGGCTGTCCTTCTCTGCTTCAGCTAAAATTTTTCTCTCATATTCAAAGTCAAATTGGAAATTGCTCCGGGGAATATCTCCTATTTGTGTTGACAACTGAGGCTACAAGACAAGCAAAAAAAAAAAATACTTAGTCCAATTTAGAGAGCATATGAAGTAACTCTTCCCCCTTCTCATTTTTCCACACTTTCTCAGCTACAAACAATGTAACTAATGCAAAGTAGACAATTCAAACGCTTGCTCATGTGATTAACATTTCTATCTATAATTAAGAAGTTATGATAGTCAAAAATTCATATATACACTTCAAGAATTTTCAATTAATCATACCGCTCCAGTACAAAGTTACAAATAGTTAATAGAATGATCCCAAGACTCGTGAAGGACCACTGTGATATTAAGATGTTTTTATAACCTTAATGTAGACCTACTAATTAGATGGCTAGTCTCCTCCAAAATCAGAACTCCCTAACAATAAAAGATCGTAAATTTTTTTTTGCCCCCTAAAATTCTATTAAGTTCCTAAGGGCATTTGTTAATGAACCATTTTACGAAGAAATTAAACAATCAAGCAACGTTAGGATTAGAAGCAAAACATCATCAACAGCAGCATATGTATTTTGTGAGTACAAAGCATATTGTGTAATAGCAAGTGAACCAAAAAAAAAAAGCGTAAAAATTAAATTAGGAATAGAAGAAAGTTACCGGAGGAGTGATCCGATATTGGGGTTTGATGGCAACCCTAATGCCCAATCCAGCTGCAACAAATTTAGACATATAATTATTAACAAAATTAAATTAAATAATAAAAAGAAGAGGTAAATTTTGAGAGAGAGATAGAGTAAAAGTGAAATTACAAGGAGGGGAGAAGTGGTGGTGGTGGGAAGAGGTGCGGGTTGGCGGAGGGATCATGTTGGGGCCGGGTTGACCCACCCGGGGATATAAGGATCCTCCTCCTCCGCCGCCGCCGCCGCCTCCGTACATTGGATGGTTGGAGGGTGCCGATGAGGTGGAGGATGTACGGTACATCGGTGAGTCGTATGTTGAGCCGGACCTGTTCCTGTAATCGTAGTCCATTTTATTATAATTTGAGAGAGAGAGAGAGATAGGTGAGAGTCAGAGATCTCTGGGTAAACACCACGCGTATACCGAAATAGACAAAGAGAAAGAGAGATAGATGAAACTTGGAAATTGGAAATTGGAAGGAAGAAAACGAGTTAAGGCCGCGTTTGGGAATGGCTTAACCGCTTAAGTGAATCTAAATTCGCCAATTTTTCTTTTCGCGCTTGCGGGAAAATAAATATTGGACTTAACACTGACCTTTGCGTTTCGGCCCAAATTTACCTGTTGAAACAACAACAACAACAACAACAACAATAACAATAAAATTATGCATTTTTTGGATTAACGACCTATTAACCGAAATAATATTTTACTACCATATTTATTTTAATTTTTATAACACTGTAATTTTGGAAAATAGATATTAAATTATTATTTGTAGCTTATTAATGATATAAATTGTCTACTCAGAGTCAAAATTCATAAAATTATGAAAAAATGAAATATTTTAGTCATGGTTTCATATTATATAGGAAAAGAATAAGTAATTCAAATAGTTCGTAAATAAGCTCAAGATTGTTTGACAAGAAAATGAAGTAAGCTTGAACATAAAATCTTGTTTAATAATAAGCTCAAGCTCGACTTGTGCTCGAAAAAAAAAAAATTAGATGAAACATTTAATATTTGGCTCAGTTATAGCCCTACACCCATGATCTGACCTCGTCTCACCTCATTGCCATTCTTATCATTCAAGTGCTAAAATAAACTTTTTTTTCAAATGAAAATGCTAAAGACTTTACAAATTTCAGCATTAAGAGTCTTGAATTTATGTTTGGTTTGGCATAAGACTTTTAAATTTATAATTATCCCATAAACCTCTAAATAACTCCCCTAATGCACCAAAACATTTGAAAAAATTTAAAATGTAAAACTTATTTTTCCTTTTCACTGAGAAAAAACGAGCTTCAATATGACATTGACTCTGTTTACAAGAAGACAACAAGAACTTCAATATGACCTCGACTCTATTTACAAGGAAGACTACAAGAAAGTTTTATAACAAATTAACAATTGTTCCCACCTTCCAAAATTGAGGTCATTTATTCTTGCTTTCAATATGCTATAATTTAAGGAAAGGGATTAACATTCAAAAAAAAAAACAAACAAACAAACAAACAAATGTGCACACACAAAGGAAAAGTGAAGATTAGATTCCTCTTTCATACCCAAAATTGAAATTGATAAATATCTACAGGGATGACAAGCAATATGGTCATTGAACAGATACTAATTTATCATTAACCAACTAGATAAAGAAAAGCACCTACTGTAAAAGGAAGAGATACAACTTACAAGGCACTTCAGAACTAGAGAAACACTAAAGGTTAAGAGGGCTACACAGTTACAAATTAAATATGTGGTCACTTGCACCAAATATGGCAGCATTAAACTGTCTAGTATTCAAGTCACTCCCCTCCAAAGCAGTACCAAACCTGTCAAGCCACTGAGTTGGGCTTGGGTTGTCACTCTCCTCTACCCACTCTGAGGTCATATCAATGTCATCAAATTGAATAGGATCAGCTTCTAAAGACTTTGTTCTCATCTGCCTTGCCAACTTGAGATTGTAATTTATATATACAAGGTCATTCAGTGTTTCTTTATCAATCTTATTCCGCTTCTCAGAGTGGATTTGCTGAAACGTGTTCCAGTGCCTCTCAAAAGTGAAACTGCTACAAACTTGACTTAGTATTCTAATGGCAACTCGTTGCAATACGGGTGCAGAATCGCCATATTGTTCCCACCAAAGCCCTACAATGAAATTAGCAGCAAGTTTCAGGCCAGCATAAAAACTTAGAAGGGACCAAAAAAGCTGGAAGGCTGCACATTACAAGGCCCGATATGTGTTTAGCAGCAAGTTTGCCAATTCAACAACTAGAAGTGCAGACACACACAGAGACATTACTATAATGATATACGAGCCATCAATCCATGAAGGTGGCTAAAAAAAACTAAGTGCAGCACTTCCCAAACATTTCAGTATTATTTTTTTATTTTTTGACAAAAAGTTACTATAATGATATACTGTTCACAAGCCATCAATCCATTAAAAATGAGTCTCACGATACTATTCACACGTTAAAAGATTATTTTGCTACAGTATTTTTCAGTTTTCAGCCCAATCCAAACGGACCCTAAATATGAGAAAATCCAAATAAATTTTTGTCTAACCTACTTGATGGTATTAAGAAAAGTAGAAGGCACAGCAGCATCTTTGGGTCTGAATATTTACATCTGTCTGTCCGGCATAACTAAGAACACATGAAAATGCTTGATGGTATAAGAAATGTATATGACATCAGAATACATATACATCCGACTATTTCACATGAGAAGATTGATCAAATGTTTCTTTTATTATAAGATTGAATAACCTTTTGGTCTCTTTGTTCAAGAATTTATCACATTATCAAATTACACTTAGCTTTACCTAGATTTTAACTATTCAGATATATATATATATTAAATTTATGCGGAAAAAAGCATTCTTAAATCTGACATCTATTATTTTTATGGTAAAGACAAACCCTAAATTTTATTGGAACTCCTGAACTCCATAAATCTGACTTCTCAATCCAGTTTAAATTTGTGCCTGAACTAAACAACTAATTCTACAAGCTTTCAACCTGGGACTTCAAAATACGATTGTTTAAGCAGGATTCACCTAAAATAGGATATTTCTACAGCTAAGAGATCATTCCAACCATGATAGTCATAATGATGCACTATAATGGGATTGCAGTTGGTGTATAGGATGCAATCTGCTCCTCACATCTGTCTATTCCACTAAGATGCTGAAAAAATGTATAGCATACAACTCACTCTTTGATGCTTATAGACATCTTATAGAATACAAAAACAAGTACTTACCAGGTGGAACGGTGTCTCTAGCTTCCTTTGCTAAGTTACAAGCAAACATCCCTCTCACCTTAGTAAAGGTACATATTTGATTCGTGATGTCACGTCTCATATCAGGCATAGGAAGTAGAATCTCCAGAACTTTGTAAAGATCTTCTTTCATAGATGGAATAAATTTCATTTCTGGATTATACTGGATACTAGGGTTCAAAAATGCTGCTGCTGCATGTAAGGGTGAATGGAGTTGTTCCCGCCACTTTCTATCTACTATATCTAAGAATGTCTTGCACTTATTCTCATCCATTATATAGTATGTCCTTATCGATTCCTTGGCCCTGGTCATTAGCTCATAAATAGAACCCACAGCTGGTTTCCCTGCAGATACTTCCCTCAACACTTTCAGAAAAGGCTCAGAGATGGCCACACTTTCTTCAACTGCCCTCCAGAAATCATTATCCTCAACAATGGCAATACAAGTTATGCTCTGCGGTTTATTTGTGTATGAGGAGTTTGTAGAATACTCAGGGCTATTGAACATAACCTTCAGTCTAGACCTTTGCTTCAACAAAGACTGCAATGAGAGGAAGTTGGATATGGACTTCGTGATACCAGTCTTAATAAGTTCCTGTGCCCCAGTATACTGTTTCATCAAATCAAGCATCGAAGCATTATTGTATATAAACTTTGTTATGGTTTGTGCTTGTAAGATACATCTGTTTACCCAATCTACCTTTGAAATTTCCTCCAAGATAAGATTCAAACATTGAGAGGCACAGGGAGACACAAAAATGGTTCTGTAGTTCTGCACAATATGGTTTGCAATACCAGTATAATTGAAACTGCTATCCATGATAATTTGCACAACATTTTCTGGCCCAAAATCTTGAATAACAGAATCAAATAAATCAGCAAGGCATTTTGTGTTCTTGAAATATGAAGATGCATCTACAGATTTGTGGAAAAAGGTCCTCGAAGGAGACGAAACTAAAAAGTTAATCAGAGCTCTTGATTTATTGTCAGTCCACGTGTCTGCAATAATGGTACAACCTGTGGTTGTCCATTCTTTTTCTACATCTTTCAATTGTAGGCTCACCTCAGACTTTATCCTTTCCAACCATATAGTCTTCAGTATCTCTGCTGATGGACCTGTAAATCCAGGACCACACTTTGCTACTGCATCAATCATAAGCTGATAGGATGAAGAACGAGCAACACTGAAGTCCAGCTTATTCTCAAAAAAGAAAAGAGCAATATTTTTCTCTGCATTTTCTTGGTTGTTCAAGGATGGAGGAGCCATTGGTGTTACAGAGGGGAAAACTTTCTGAATTGGAGATACTACTGACTCCAAAGGCATAGAAGCTTTAACCATAGATATATTGCCAGGAGGTTTGGCTTCTACTAGCTTTGGCTTTGTAACACAAGAATTTTCTTTAATCTCCTCCTTTTGTGCTATTATAGCTCTCACCCTGTCAGTAACATCATCTCTCACTTTGGTACATGGATTTACACCTTTACTTGGAAGTCGAGATAGATGATGCTTCAATCTACTGATTCCGCCATTCAAAACTCTCTGGCAAAATTTGCATCTCACCTTATTTCCTTCCAGTTTATCAGCATATTCCCAGCAAATGTCTTTTTCTCGAACCACTGCCAGAATAAAAATGTATAATTAGTTCATATAAATGTTAGTAGTTTCTGCTTTCTTGACATCTCCCACCAAAACAAACTAATCAAAGAGAGTTGACACAATTAACTTCAAAAAAAATGCTATGTCTTCAACTTAAGAAGCAATATATACATATTTGAAATATTAATTTGGGAAAAACAAACAGTATACAATTATGCAAAGACACAGTTATCAAGCAATTGACAGTGTTATCATGATATAATCACACTAGACCATAAACTTTCCCATTATTTAGAGTATCTATTACACAGGACTGCAATTTTACATGCACTATATACTTAACAACAATCATAATGGCAAAAAAAACGAAGGACTTACTGAGGGTGTGGAAGTTGTATAATTCTCCTGTAGGTCAACCTATGCAGGAAGCAAGCCAAAAGTGAATATAAGTAGCTGAATAATCATGCATATAAAACATGAACTAGTTACGTTTTCAAACATTGCCAAGAGCCCAAGAGAAGGACACAAGCCCTCCTGATGTAGCAACCCAAAAAAAAGTATTTGTTGCACACTCAAGAATACACAAGCAATCATCAGAGTAACACGGATGACGGCACATTTTGAATAAGATCGAATTCAATACCAATATCAACTTGATTGAAATTCTTAAAATGTAGATATAAAATAAGTAATCTCAATGAAATGTGTGACCATTACTTCAATGACATAGATAAACGATAAATGTTATAGTTATATAGCTCAAATTGTGTCCCCTATAAACTGATTGAAACAGAATCAACTCGATCAAGCACAAATAAATGGTCAATGTCTTGGCCAACTTCCACTATGTTATAGTCATACAGTTCAAATTTTTGTGTTTTTTCTTTTTCTTTTTTCTTTTATTTTTTTTTTAACCCAGAATTGTGAGCACTGTTGGCACATGAATTCATGAATTCCTGTGAAACCCAGTTCTGAAATAAATATTATTGCCTCCTATATTCTTATCCCAGCTTCACAAATTTCGATAAAAATTTAACGTTTCTCTTTTCAAATAAATCCAACACACTATGAAAAATACATAAACAGTAAAACAGATACAGACAGAAAAAAACATAAAATAAAATAAAAATTGTGGGTTTCCTTCCAAATCTACTTATAGAAATTAAACAAGCTCCAAATTCCATTTCCCATAATGTAACTTAGTAAAACAACTTAAATGTTTTACCTTTTCCAGGAAAACATTTTCCATGGAAACAAACAACAATGGCTTTGCAGACCCAGTTTGCATATTACAGAAAAGAAAAAAAAAAAGTTTCGAACTTTCCTTTATTTTCCTCCATTTTCTCACAAACCAAACAAGTAATAGTTCAGATTTGCAGTGAATCCGACCCATATAATAGCTGAAAATGTTTTCAAATTATAAGAGCACAAAACATAAAAAACAGTTACTAAAAATTAAAAAAGAGCAAAAACGGTTTGGGAGAGAAATTTAAAAATAAGAAAAATGAAAAAAAGGAGAGTGAAAGAGAAATAGCGAGAAATTTAAGGAGCTTACTGAGAGAAAGAGATTGGTCTTCTCGACGGAGAGATAATCGGAAGTTTGCTGAAGATTCTGGTTCTTTTTTTTGATTTTATCGCGATATTTTTAAGGGGTTAGGGATTTTTCTCTTTTTTTCTTTTTTTTTTTTGGGGGGAGGGGGTTTTTGAGTTTTATTAATAAATCCTCTCTTTTCTCGTCATCTTCGATTTTTTAATTTCTTTTTTATTTTATCTTTTTGTTTCTGGCGATATATCGCCCGGACAGTGCGCGAATGGAGCCAATTATGAGTGAACACGTGGATAAGGATTTTGGAGAGAGTGGTGAGGGTGAGCTGCTACGACGTCGTTTATGTGAGTTTGGAAATTTAAGAAAAAGAATTGGGGCGACGGTTGGAAGCTACTCTTCTGTATCAGAGCCAGGTTTCGATCCTGGGACCTGTGGGTTATGGGCCCACCACGCTTCCGCTGCGCCACTCTGATTTGTTGCTACATCATTCAATTATAATATATTTAGACTATAAGTTTAATAAAAAATGCATAATTTAATTGGGCCTTGGTCTGTGACGAAATTTTAGGCTTGACAATAGAAAACATAATCTTTTTTGCCTTTTTTTTTTTTTTTGCCGGCCACAAGAAAGATATGGACCTTTTTGTTTTTTTTGGGATCAATAAATTAAAAACAATGATTCACATGCCTAAGGCCCTAAGTTGGTACTCTCCTTTTTGTGCATGTCAAATTTTAAGATAAAATGTTTTATCTTTAAAATTTTGATAAAACATTTTACAAAAATACATAGTAACTTCCTCTTTTTTCTATCTATTAACTAGTTCACCAGTTTGATGGGCTAGGTAGTTGATGCTGGCAATCCAATAACTGAAAACACTATCTCGCCAAGGTCTAATGGCCGAAGCTGCCATTCCAATAACCAGTGTCTATAGTCCGGTCACTAGAGACCACTTAGACGGTAAACCTCTAGTTTGGTGGTTTGCTTAAAAAACTTTATATGTTATATCAAACACCTGTAAATTTTTATATGTAAAATGTTTTATGTTTGAAGATATTTTACTTTAAAACAAACCAAGCATTTTTGTTGTACTAAACCACTAGGAATGGGAGAAGAGTTTTCTCTATTAGCTTCTTGTCATCAAATATAAATCATTTGTACCACTTTTTGTATTACACTTTATGTTCTACCAATCATGGTATGTCATGTATTCATTTGACTTTTCTTATAAAATAATCAAAGTTTAAAATAGAAAAAAATTTAAACAAATGGCATACCATGATTTTTTTTATTTTTTAAAGAAGTGAGCTACCCATCCATTGAGGGTGGGGATGCCCTTTAACCCAAGGGCAAGGGGCTTGCTAAATATTGACTCCAAGGTGGACAAATTAACATACTAACCACATCCCGTTTAGCCAATCCCAAAAAACTAAGTTACTTGGTTACAAGCTTACTCTACTAAGCTCGACATACCATGATTAGTAGAACATGAAATGGAACACAAAAGGTGGTAAAGAAAATTTGTATTCCTCATTATCATTATTTGGGTGGGTAGTTTATGTGGAATACAAATCCTCCGTCCTATTTGCCATATATATAAAAGTTTAAAATGAAAAAAAAAGATCCAAAAAAATAAAAGTGGAATATAAATCATTTGTGTCACTTGCTATATATTCATATAACTTTCCTTATAAAATAAAATTAGAAAAGTTAAAAGAATTTGTTGTGCAAATGGAAAAAAAATCAACAAAAGACATATTCATTTGACTTTCCCTTTATATACATAAAGATTTTGTAGTGGAAATGGAAAAATAAATAAAATTTGCAATGGACGCCTACTCCTTTATATCAGAGACAGGTTTCGATTTTGGGACCTGTGGGTTATGGGCCCACCAAGCTTCCGCTGCGCCACTCTGATTGGTTTATATGTACTTTTTTCAATTATTTTTATAAACTATTTTAACCCCAAAAAAAATGCCCGGTTCACTTGGGCCTTTGGCCTGTTTAGGGGTGTGCAGAAAACCCACCGACCCGCCAAACCCGACCCAACCCGCCGGGTTGGGTCGATTTTTAAGGCTTGGTGAGTTGGGTTGGGTTATAAATTTTTTTTTTATAGCGGGTCGGGTTGGGTTTGGGTTAAAAAATTCAATATTTTAATATATATTTAAAATATATTATATATTTAATAAATATTTTTTTAAAGTTAAAACCTAGTAATATATAATATAAAATATATTATATAATATAAAATAAAATCCTACAAACATATATAATATTAAATCCTATTACTTTCTTTAATATTTATTTAAATATATTATATAATTAATAAAAAAAATATAAATTCAATTTAAATTTTTTTTTTTTTAAAAAAAGCCGGTGGATTGGGTTGGACATATGTGATGGGGGTTGGGTCGAATTTTTTTTACCCACCTAAGCCTGTTAATGATTTTCAGGCTCAACAATACAAAACCTTTTTTTGTTTTGTTTTGCGGGTCAAAAGAAAGACATGGACTTTTTTTTTTTTTTTTTTTGCCCAAATAAAAGAAAAACAATTATTAATATGCCTTTAAGTTGGTACTCTCCTTTTTGCGCATGTCAATTTTTGTGATGGGATAGGTGATAACCACTAAGAATAAAGTGAAATAAAAATCATTTGTCTCACATGTTATATATTCATATAATTTTCCTTATGAAAAATGAAAATAGAAAAGTTAAAAGAATTTGTTGTGGAAATGGAGGGAAAAAAAAACAACAAAAGACATATATTCATTTTACTTTCCTTACAAAAGAGTAAAAAATTTTGTAGTGAAAATGGAAAAAAAAAGAAGACATAATTCATTTGACTTTCTTTATAAAATAAATAAAAAGATGTTTAAAATCGAAAATAATAGAAAAACAATTATTAATATGCCTTTAAGTTGGTACTCTCCTTTTTGAGCATGTCAATTTTTGTGATGGGATAAGTGATAACCACTAAGAATAAAGTGGAATAAAAATCCTTTGTCTCATATGTTATATATTCATATAATTTTCCTTATATAAAATAAAAATAGAAAAGTTAAAAGAATTTGTTGTGGAAATGGAGGGGAAAAAAAAACAACAAAAGACATATATTCATTTCACTTTCCTTATAAAAGAGTAAAAGATTTTGTAGTGGAAATGAAAAAAAAAAAATTAAAGACATAATTCATTTGACTTATTTTATAAAATAAATAAAAAAGAGTAAAAGATTTTGTAGTGGAAATGAATAAAAAAAAATAAAGACATAATTCATTTGACTTATTTTACAAAATAAATAAAAAGATGTTTAAAATCGAAATTAATAATAGAATTTGCAATGGAAGCCTACTCTTTTATATTAGAGCCAGGTTTCGATCCCGGGACCTGCGGGTTATGGGCCCACCATGTATCCGTTGCGCCACTCTGATTGGTTAATACATACATTTTTCAATTATATTTATAAGCTATTTTGTTTTATTGAAAAAAAAAATGCCTGGTTTAGTTGGGCCTTTGGCCTGTTAAGGAATTTCAGGCTTGACAATACAAAATTTTTTTTTTATTGGTTGAGCCCAAATAAAAGACAAACAATTATTAATATGCCTTTAAGTTGGTTCTCTACTTTTTGTGCATGTCAATTTTTGTGATGGGATAGCCAATGGGACTTGGAGAAGAGTTTTGTTTTTTTCATTAGCTTCTTTGTTATTATCACTTTTTTGGGTGGGTGACCAACGTTATTCTTTAGTCAATGAACATGACTTCTTTGAATTTTTGAACTGTTCAAACTGAACACAGCTAAGAAATTCTTAACGCTGATTACAACAATAGAGAAAATTTGTGATTACAATTAGAATAAGCAAAACGCCACGTTTCCTCATTTCCGTTCGAACTTGGTTTTCATGTCAACTCCTATTTCTATTTTCCGAAGAAAACTTTGTTGAGTGCAATGTAGATAAATTTAGCTTTAAGAAAAGTTTTTTTTTTTTTTGCATGTTGATAAATATTATAATTAGGAATTTGGGCCTGACCTGGAAAACGTGGCACTTTCTCAACCTTTTTCCTCAATTGTTTGATTAAATTATGAACTTCTGGACATGGTTGTGTTAGGTAACGTACATGATTAATTTTTGTAAAAGCATATTATATTAGACATATTAACATCTCGTATATGTCCAAGCATGTTGGCCTAATTTGGTTAGCTGGGAATCTTATAATAATTTGAATTATTATAGATAATGACGTGTACATGTGTATTGAAAAATAAGGATGACCAAAACAAAAGTATCACATTGGACCATTGGTAATGGAAATATAGTGGGGGATATAGAAAATGCTATTATTATGTAGAGAAAATTACAACTTACTAGCCTATGATTTAATTGAAATTTAAATTACCTATTTGTGATTTGAAATTTAACATTTTTCCCACCTCAGAATAGCTCAGTTAGATTTCTGTAACTCATCTCTGTTAAAAACAGGACTAAATATATAGTTTTACTCCATTTTTATGTCTCTCTTCTTCAAAAACACAAAAAAAAAAAACATAAAAATACAAAATCAAATAAGATAAAAAAGAATCCAGTAGAACATTTGCATCATGAGATTTCAAACCACAGATAGACAACTTAAATGTTGATCAAACTATATGAGTAAGTTATAATTTTCCCTATTATATATATAATAATTGTTTAGTATAAGACTAAATTTTGGACTCATTCATGCCTGTGGTCCATGAAGTACCCTGTTCAAGATTGATACCATGTTCTTTTAATTTTTTTAAGGCAATTTCGTTTTTAAAACTCTATCATGACATGAACATGATGATCATCGAGCTCGTATTTTTAAGCATTATGGTGTGTGGATGTAGAGGAATGAAAAAGAATGTGACAACATGATTGCTATAATCATTTCATGGAGGCATAAACAATCTCACTGACAATTTAGTGAAATAAATAACATACATAAGACAAAGAAGAATGTGTTTATTTTGGAACAGAGCAGTTGATAAAGGTTTTGATAAACCTTGCTCCTCAATCAGCTAATGGCACATATCTCTGTTAAAACTATATGCCTTACATTTTTGTTTGGTAGAATACAATATGAATTTCATCACAACCCATAGACTAAATTCCTGTAAAAAACTGTCCCTAAGTTTTCTCTTTTCTTTTGCATGTCCTTTGGAAAGAAATAGGATGTACCATTTGGTTCATAAACCATTGATATAATGAACATGTACCTCTACAACCTTTATGTCTTTTCTTTTGTTTCATGGCTATGGCTTATTTCAAAACCTAAGAGCCTTGAACCCAACACCCACCTTTGTAGGGTTATTTTGGGTTAATGGCGGGTTTAGCAAGTTAACATGAATTAACTTATTTATTAATTATGTCAAAGTGGCTTGACCCGTTTTGATGCAAATCCATGTATTCATGTCATGTTTGTTAGTTGTGTTAAGCATCATCACCCTTATTCTATTGTCCATTACCTAAAAATTGAAAATAAACATAATTAATTAAATCTTTCTTTTCATTGATTTCATTTGAATGAATATATTAACTTGTGGTTTTAAAAGTTACAATTTATAAACTTGTACAGTTGTACTTTGTTATATTTGCTTTTTCATTCATTAATTCAATATGTTGAGATTGTAATTTATTCGATGGATTTATTTTTACATATTTATTCAATATGTACGTGTATTTTTTTTTTATCAATTTTGGATTAATCTTTATTAAAGAATTAAACCTCATGCAAGTGAAATATAATTTTTTATGTATTAAATATCAGCAAACCATATTCAATCCATCTGATTGATGGAGAAACTGTAAGTAGTAATCTGATTGATTGAGAAACCATAAGCAGTAATTACACATAGCTTGTTTAGTTACGCAAAGCGCTAATCATGTTTTAATTTGGTTGAAACGATAGAAAAGTAAGATGATGGAAAATATTTTAATTATTCACCATGTGAATTTAGTTGGAAGAATGAAAATGTAGAATAATGTAAGATAAATATAAATTACATTTGTTTGGTTGAGAAAAACAATGAGAGAAAAAAAAAAAAGTAATTTGTGTAAATTTACTTAAAGTGGTTTGGAATTGAACAAAAATGATAGTTGAAGAGTAGGAAAAAAAAAAGTTGTATGGAATGGCAGTTTACCTCCCTATTTTCTTCCCCAGTTTTCTTCTTGATCTGAAAGGAAAACAATTTGATGGATTTGAGTGAAAAAATTTGAGCCCCACTTATTTTTTCCATATTTTTTATTGTTAATCAAACAATGAAATTTTCAATTTTCCACTCACTTTCCACCGAAAGTTTTTCATTCTTCATGTTTTCACTTTTCACCTTAACCAAATATTGACTTAGCGTATGTTTGCAAAGCAATGATTTTGTGTTTTGCCTTTTTTTTATTGAGTCTTATGGTACTATTTATGGACCAGCGAAGTACTAAAAACACAACAATAAGCATTAAATCATGGGTCTCACAATACTATTTATAGTTTAAAAATTATGTTGCTACAATGTTTTTAACAATAATTTTGCAATTTTCAGTAAAATAAACAATATTCAAACAAACTCTTAATGTGCGTTTATGTAGATATTAATCTATATTTTGCATTTTAGAGTCCAGGTCTCACGGTACTATTCATAGACCAACCACCTAGGGAAAATACAAAAGGAGATACGTCAAAAATAGTTGGCGACATTGGATAAGGCTTTTAACCCCGCCCAAAAACAAATTCTTTTATAGCTTTAGGGTTAGGGTTAGGGTTGTGGGGGTGGGGGGTGGAGATTTGAAATTTGTAATTTTTGAAAAAAAAAAATTTTACTATTCTTTGATAAGTAGTTTTTCTATTCATTGTCCACGCTTTATAATTGCAAAGTTTTAAAGTACCATATATACTATTCTCTACTTTGTAAAAAGAGAGAAACACCTAATATTTATTACTTTGGGACCCTCTAGTTTGGCTTTTACGAAAACAAGTAACATGATTTTGGGTGATAATTACAGTGTCTAGAAAGTCCATTTTTGACCATTTTATCACATGCGGCATATAGTGCAATGTCTCATGCGACTAACTATTTGAAGAACAAATTACCCGGATAGTCTGGATCCCAATACCTCTCCATAATTTACCATATTTTCTTTTTGTATCATACTGGGATTACAAGGAACAATATAGTACTTTTTCTTCCTAGATTCTCTCTTCTTTCATTGAATCATTGATTGACTACTCTTTTTTTTTTTTTAAGGAGAAGAGTTGCCCCCATAAATTTTATATCCAATTGCACAGAACTGCTTGAGAGCATTTCTATTTGTTATTCACAGATTTTCTCTACCACTTCTTGAGTCCACTATATGAATGTGCCATATAGCATCAAAGACTCTCACTTCCACACATAAACCTTATATGGTCTTTGTCATTTTTTTTTTTTAGTAAAACTAATTATAAATCGAATCTTTCCTCCCCATTTATTGTAACAATTATTAGAAAAGAATTTTTAAAGTTAAAATCCTTGGAGAAGAGCCTAATTTAATTGTTAACTATATAGTTAGGTTTTTTCATATGCAATGCAAGTATCAGTTAACAATGTAAGTTACTGCCTTTTCTAAGTAGCTACTCTTTCTAATTTAAATAATGAAAAAGAAAGACAAGAAAGCCTCCATCATGAATGGCGGTTGGAATAATTCTGAAAATAACATCTCAAATCTTTTCTTCTTTTTAGACACATTGTTGGAAAAATTTCCAAAAATAACTCTCTAAGTCCTTTTCTTCTTGCTAGGCTTGCTATCAAAAGAATTCTGAATATAACGTCTATATATATAAACAAAATATTTTAGTCAAAATTCTCTCTTAAAGTTAATGTGAAAGTTCTTCTCATGGTTGCTCCACGAAGAAATTTATTCAATAGAGACGCGTCATCCACTTAAAAACTCCTTTATAGATACAAGACTATTATTAATGTTGGTAAAAGAAATCCAAATTTGAGAAATATCTTTTCACTGCAATAATTTTAGAGCACATGTGGTCTCCTCAACGTCAACTATGAAATTACCTATTAACACCAGACGAATAAACAAACGAGAAGCTCTTGTGGTTGCTTTCCGATCCAACTATGAGAATTTTATGAATGGTGGAGACCTGGAAGTATGTGCCAAAAAGAAAGACAAGAGGAAGAAGATGATGATATAGTCGGAAAAAAAAATTAATGCTATGGACCTGTGGTTTTTTTATTTTTATTTTTTATTTAATAATAAGAGTTAATTTCTAAATTACTAATTTATAGAGAATAATAATGATACTACTACGAGTGTTTTTTGGTTCTTAGATTTAATAGTAATCAATGATTCATATCATGTGTACCTTGAACTCATCTCTATATATATAATCCACTTCAATTTCAAAACTAACTAGTTAACTAGATTAGCATATAATATAATGGGTCGTAATAAAATAGAGTCTAAGCTTAAATATTGCCATGGCAGTGATAAAAAGTAATAATGCATATAGAAAGTAAAAGGAAATAGAAAATATTAAATAATTATGCAGATATAATAACGGTCCCAGTTAGGCACAAGCAGACGCACACACACCCAAGCTTGGCTTGCACACCTGAAGTACTGACAAAAGTCACAGAACTGAGCAATATTTCTACATTGCTTGTTTATCTAATTATTTTGATCATTAATTATTTTTTTCACTTTAAACTATTATAAATATTTTGTTTTTTGTCCTAAAATTGTATTAAAATTTTAATTGTATCACTAAATTATTGAAAAAGTACTCTTTATGTTTTTTGGGAGGAATTTCTATTTTTAATTTAGGTTTGAAATTTTTTTAATAAAATTTAAAAATCAAAATAATATTATAGTAATTAATTAAATTTCTTGATGAACAACATTGCTTGTTGGTGGAATAGACAGAGAGTAGCGTAGCGTGCAGCAACTTCGCACGTGGAAGTACATTCAGCTGTGTCACTGTCAGTCTGACACCACCATCACCATTAATTGGATGAAGCTTGAAAAAAACCAATTTATATTTAGAGCAAGTGTGCATTCGTTCGTCTGTTTGTTTGTTTGTTTATTTATTTATTTATTTATTTATTTATTTATTTTGGATAGGAAGAGCAAGTTTGCGTTTAGACGCAGACGAAAGACTAAATTATTTTATTATTTAATTTGTTTTTGCCGTTATTTATAAAATTTATTGAATTTTTTGATACCATTTATAGATTTGATTATATTATTTTAACTAATTTTTATCTTTATCTATAATATTTTTAATAAAAAAATTTCAGTTTTAGCAAAATAAGTGATTCTAAGCAGACCCCCAAGTCTAGTGTCGTCAATTTTTGTATAACTTTATCACAACTTTGTTACGTGTTGATTCGTAAACAGTAGAAATAAATTAGGAGGTCTATGTGGATCCATTATTTCGCTCCTCATAAGCCGCCACATAGCAAAATTGTGATAAAATTGTAAAAAAATTTATAACAATCAAATTAACCAGTCTCACGTAAGAGAGATAAGTTAGAACTTAGAAGTCAACGATTCATTTTATTAGAGTGTGACTAAACGCTCCAATCCTATAGTAAACAGAATTGTACAATTCTCCTCTTTTTTTATTTTTTATTTTTATTTTTATTATTCATTCTCTTTTTCAAGTGTACAATTCAATTTGGTAGGTTACCAAACTTACCAGCGGCAAATTTTTTCAAATTTCGAACTTTATATGTTTCTTTTTTATTTGGCGGTTGTTTTTTTATTGACCATGTTATTCATCTTTGTGCCCCCAAGGTGGGCTCCTAACATGCTTTGCGCCTCTTCTGTTAGCTTTCTTGGGTGCTAAGGTAAGGTTTGTGGCACTCCGGTCACAGTAGGTATGGCTCAATTCAACATTCTCTAGTGAAGGGTGCTCCCATCAAGTCACGCCTTGAGAGGTAAGTCACATATAGTCGCCCCCGCCCCCCTTTTATTCATCAAAAAAAAAAAAAGTTATTCATCTTTGCTAATAATCCCATCATTCCCATTATTCTATGATTGTTTAGTAATATAGCCGCTAATCTAACACTTAATAATTAAATTACTAACAAAAATAGAAAATAGAGTTAATATAAAAATAGAATCAAATATGAAAGGTTCAAAAGAAAGTTTGAATCGAAAAAGACAAAAATAAAAATAATTTCAAATTTAGAGGGTCAAAAATATACTTTAATCTTTATTTCAAGAATAACGTGTTTTTCAACTGCAATTTGTATAAGTTTTTTGTGTAAGTTTGGACTAAAACAAATAACCTTGAACTAGAGACAAGGTTCTCCACGAGTTCTCTTTGATGGTTGATTTTTGAATCTGGATGTGGTTTGCACTTGATCTACGTTATCTACTCAGCTTAGCTTATCAAAAACATCTTTATAACCTACTTGGTTTGGCCCTTAGTTTATTTTGGACAATCTCAACTCAGCTTTTTAAGAGACTAGTTATCTTATCCCAACTAATCACCTTGTAAATTAATCATGTTTTGGAATTGTGCTAGTGGTTATTACCATTATTCACTATTGTGATTAAAATAGTATCTTTTAGAATAAAAAATATGCAACAATAAGAGGTGGACAACTTGAAAGATAGATACGATGTTGTGATCCAAGTTAAACAAGTAAAAGTCAAGAATGATGTCTAGGGTGCTAACAAGTGGAATTTATCTAGTAAATTAAGCTCGAAGCAGTTGGGAAGAGAGTGAGATAGTTACCTTTAGGAAGTGAAGAGCAATTACCTCGAGCAGTTAAAAAAAAAAATACATAAGAGGGACATTTGGCATTGACACAGTTAAGTTGAGAATAGTTGCCATAGGGAAGTTATAAGAGGTTATTGAGACCCGTTGATAGTCTAACATGTGTTATTAAGTGTCAACAAGGAAACTATACATGAAAAGTATAACTCTCACTGATTGTCAAAGTCTCAAGCATAAATAGGGGCTCATTAAGCAAAAAAACATACCACTAACATACAAGAGAACTTTTTTTTGTGTTATGTATATATATGTTTGAGTGAAGTCTTGTATTAAATAATAACGATAAGAGCGAGTGCAGTGACGGCTCTATAATTTTTTTTAAAGTGGTTACTAAGAAATTTAAATTATACAAAATCTAATGAAGCAATAACTTGAATATTTGTTACAACTGCGAATCGAGTCGTTAAGGAGAGCAAAATTGTTATGATTGCAATATTAAAAAGAATATAACTGTCATCATTATCAAGGAAAACTCACAACCACAATATTTTTATTGGTACCATTTTTGAAGGAAAAATGAAATTAGAATTTATTTTTATTGAATTGGTTAAATGAGCTACAAATTTGAATGATTATCGATTTTCATCTTTTTGTTTATCATAGGTTTTTTGTTGAATAATTTGTTCACTCGTTTTTTGGTCTTGTCTTGTTTTTGTTTGGTTTATGTTTTTTGTTATTTGGGATAATATCTATTGTTGTTAAGCCTTATAAAAAGGATTAAGGATTATATTTAGGGGCAAAATTAATTTTGGAGTAATATCACGTCCACAATATTTTTACAATAAAATTTATGTAAAAATCTGTTATTGATAGATAAAAAAATAATATCAGTATTTGATTCAAATTAAAATCAATAACAACTTGTCATATTAGATTTGTTGATGAAGTTGTTGTGAATATAACATTACTTTTATTTTTGTTGAATCCAAATTTTTGTAATTCTCAAGTTAGGGTGTTTAACATTTTTATTAGGGTGGTTACAAAATGTTAGTTTAACATATAATTTCTTTCTGGCAAATGTATATATACTTTTTTTTACAAGTCGGGGTTTTCTGTGAACACTCTGACTTGCATGTGGAGCTGCCACTGTGTAAGGAGTTGATATAATATAATTGGACCCAAACTCATAAGCTTAAACTTTTTTAATATGTTATATTAATTACTCAATTAGTATCTTCTTAAGTTGTTATCTCCTTAAAATATTGTAATTAATTTCCTAGTTGATGATGATCTTCTAATTCTTAGAATTTGAGAAGAATTTATGTTGCAACTGCTTTCCTTGTACTTTGTATTTAAGTTTAATAAGTTTAATGCAAGTATTAAGATGATTTAGGCTCTTGCTTGGAATTAGTTTGCTTATTTAAGAATTGTAATAAATCAAAATCATTCATATCTTTTCCTCTTAGTTTTGGGAAAAAAAAGAGTATAATTTCTTAAAGTAATTTTACCCAAATGCACGCGCCACTATGGTAAGTGGACTTATCATTAATAGTACCTAACTAGATATATATCTTATTCAATTCATTTTTTATGGATTATTCAATTCCTTTAACTAACCCACTTACCCCGTTCGTCAAAAAAAGTAACCCACTTACCCGCCTCACCAGTCACCGCCCACAATTTGTATAGCTTTTTTTAAACTAAATTTATATATATAGTTTCATTTTCTTTGCTACAATCACAACTTAGACCAGTCACATACAACTGTTATATATATATATATTTATAAAGTACCCAATAAAAAAAAAATCAACAAACAAACAAAATTTCTTTCTAAGAAGAAGAATAAGAACAATCACTGCTAATATTTTCGAGCTCAACAACCATGTTAATTGCTACCTATCTTCTTAAACTTCTTTATTTTCATGAACTCTTTCTGTCTCTCTCTTCTCTCTTCGCCCACATGCACCCTCCTGTTCGTGCGCTACAAAGAAAATAATATCATAGAAACAGTGAACTTCTTTGGCACACAGCTTGCTTGGCTTCTCTCAATGATTATCTAAATGGTTTTCTTATTTTCTTTGCATGTGACACTGCTTATTTAACAAGCATACACCAGCTCATCCTCCATCATTACCATTATCATTGCACTGTCCCCCAGTACGGATTTTTTTTTTTTTTCCCTGGTAACTGTTTCTGAAAGTCCAAGAATATGTACAAAGCTTTAACTGGCTATTCAATACTTGCAAGAAAGGGAACAAGTTTGGTCTGATCTGGAACCATGAAGTAAGTTTTTGTGTGTATTTGTGACTTTCCTTCAACTGTTCATTTTCTGGTGTTTTTGTTTGAACTCTTTGTTTGGAATCTTTTGATGATCATGAAAAAAATGAAAGCAAACCAAAAAGAAAGGAACTTTTTGTGCCTTATTATCTATTAGTATGAAACAAAGAGTTGTGTTAGGCTCAATAGAGTAGCAATTCATGGGTTCTAAATTCTAATTATTGAAATGTCTAAATTTTGAAGCTTTTGAATTCCGTCTGCTCTCATGTAAGAGACCTTTGGGGGTTTGTGAAGGAGCAGAGAGCCAAAGTCAATAGAAGACTAAACAAAATTCAAATTTTCTAGATTAAACTGCTTGTCTTGACAAAGTAGAGCACGGGCAGAATATTTATTAAAGTCAATCTTTCATAACAGAATTTCCAACAAATGTAACTAAAGCTAATGATTATTTTATTAGCATATTCTTTATGTTTGGCTTTCAGATTTTAATTCATCTTCTGTTAAATTTCATGTAGATGTGAGCAAGTTTTGAGGACACAGTTTCATTTGAACTGCAAATTTGCTTGACCACTTGATTCTGCAACTCTGATTGAGAAAATGAACAGCAAAAAGGCCCTCTTGTTCATTTTCTTTTTTGTGTCAATTTTCTCACACATTGCTGCTGACCCAGTTGAAGATGCACAAGCATTGCTTGATTTCTTTCACAATATCTCACACTCTCACCCTCTCAATTGGAATGAGAAAACTTCTGTATGCAACAACTGGACAGGAGTGACCTGTAACAGTGATCAGTCCAGAGTCATATCCGTCCGATTGCCTGGAGTTGGTTTACAGGGTCCAATTCCATCCAACACACTCAGTCGTTTATCAGCAATTCAGTTTCTAAGTCTCAGATTGAATGCTATATCAGGTCCTTTCCCCTCTGATTTCTCCAAGCTTGTAAACTTGAACTCCCTTTATCTTCAATATAACAAGCTCTCTGGCCCATTGCCTTCGGATTTCTCAGTTTGGAAGAATCTCTCAGTCATTGATTTATCAGACAATGGCTTTAATGGGACTATCCCTTCGTCAATTTCAAATTTGACTCACCTCACATATTTGAATCTTTCTAACAACTCTCTTTCGGGTGAAATTCCTGATCTCAATATTCCTAATTTGCAACAGCTAAATTTGGGCGACAATAGTCTTACTGGAAGCGTGCCAAAATCCCTTCAGAGATTTCCAAGTTCTATGTTTTCCGGTAACAATCTTACAATGGAAAATGCTCCTTCTCCTGCTTTTCCAGTTCAACCACCTAGTGCTCAACCATCAAAGAAAGGCATAAAACTTAGTGAACCTGCAATATTGGGTATCGTCATTGTTGGTTGTGTTCTGCTGTTTGTGGTTGCTGCTGTTTTTATGATGCTTTGCTGTGCAAATGGAAGTAAAGATGGGGTTCAAGGGAAAGAGAAAAAGAAAGAAGCCTCTTTAAAGAAAGGTGCTTCTGAGAAACAAGATAAAAGTGAGAAGCTAGTCTTTTTTGAGGGGACTAATCTTGCATTTGATTTGGAGGACTTGCTGAGAGCATCTGCTGAGGTGCTTGGCAAGGGAACATTTGGGACTACATATAAGGCAGCTCTGGAGGATGCAGGTACTGTGGTGGTGAAGAGGCTTAAAGAAGTGAGTGTGGGGAAACGTGAGTTTGAGCAGCAGATGGAGGTGATTGGAAGTATTAGGCACGAAAATGTAGCTGCATTAAGGGCATATTACTATTCCAAGGAAGAGAAGCTTGTGGTGTATGATTACTATGACCAAGGGAGCGTGTCTGCAATGTTACATGGTATGTTAAACCTTTCCTTCCCCCCTACCTTGCCACAGTAGGAAATGTATATAGTGTGACGTAATGGAAATTGTGAATCATCATTTGTAGTGTTACTTCCCTGTGAACTGCTTCCTGCTTGTTGCACTAAAGTCTGATTATAAATTTGGGTCAAGATAAAAACAGAACCTGAGGTTATAGGTGGGATTTGTTAATTACTAGATTATTTGCATGTAAGCTTAAACATAAATACTCATTGTGATCACAAGGTCCTGTCTGACTGCTTTTAGTGGAGGTTTCTTGATTAAAGTAGAATTTCGTATGAAAATTCATCTGTTCTAAATGCCAGCATGTATGAACATCGAAAAGGAAACATAAGGTAGAATCATATGAAGCTGTTCTCTCAATTCTTTTACAGTCCAACTTTGTAGTTTTATACTTTTATTGTCCTTGCAATTTTTTCTTGGGTTAAAATATATACTGTTTTAAATTCTCAGGTTATACTTGTTATAAAGATTTTAATGCATCTACAAATTTTCAGGTAAAAGAGGAGAGGAGGGCCGGATTCCATTAGACTGGGAGACTCGGCTAAGAATTGCAATTGGTGCAGCAAGAGGCATTGCTTATGTCCACACACAAAGTGGTGGGAACAAACTTGTCCATGGAAATCTAAAAGCCTCTAACATTTTCCTCAACACCCAAAGATATGGTTGTGTATCTGATGTGGGTCTAATAGCATTGATGAATCCAATGCCAGCACCAATGAGGGCTGCAGGATACCGAGCCCCAGAAGTCACAGACACCCGGAAGGCAACCCAAGCATCTGACGTGTACAGCTTTGGGGTCTTGTTGCTTGAGCTCCTCACTGGAAAGTCACCTATACAAACCACAGGTGGTCATGAAGTTGTTCACTTGGTCAGGTGGGTGAATTCTGTGGTTAGGGAGGAGTGGACAGCAGAAGTGTTTGATATAGAACTTTTGAGGTATCCTAATATAGAGGAAGAAATGGTAGAGATGTTACAAATTGGGATGACTTGTGTTGCAAGAATGCCAGAGGACAGACCAAAAATGCCGGATGTTGTGAAACTGGTAGAAGAAGTTCGTCGAGTGAATACAGGAAGTCGACCGTCAGCTGAGCTTCGGCCAGAGATTACAAACCCCACACCTATTGCAGCTGATATAGGAGCAGCCACTGCCATGGCATCTTCCTCCACGACACTTTGAAATTCTTTTTAGTAATTGGTTGTTGCTATGATAAATACTTTTCTATTTTCCATTTCAAATTCATAATTAATTGAAATTGAGTTGGGGGAACGCTTTTGATCTGGGGTTGTTTGTGTATCTTAAATTATGTGAAAAACTTGATGCCAAGATTAATTCTAGCTACCTTGTCCAGCTAAAGCTTAAAGTTGACTTGCTTTCTTGGCTGTCCTATTCTTTGGTTAGGACTTGAGTAGTTAGGCATGTGGAGTTTAGCGGTCATTGCTAATAAAAACCAATTTGTTATTGCATTATATATTTAAGTGCTTAGAAGTTATGCATGTGGAATTTAATGGCCATAGCTAATAAAAAACAGTTTATCTGTGCTTGTTCACCAGAGCAGGTGAGTGCAGGATATATGCTCTGTAGATCCACATAATTTCCAGTCTTTATTGGCTCATAAGTCATAAGTCAAACCTACCTACTTAATTGGATTTAACTACATATATTAGATTTTAGAAATGTGCACAATGAGCCTCTTGGCAAAAGTCTTACCATAGCCAAAAAAGAAGAAATGCAAAAAGGCTTCCTTGAAGACTTTCATATAGCATACCAACCCCAATCCCCACCCACCATTGAAAATTATTCCAAACAGACTGGTTTTTTAAGAAATAAGCAACAAGAAGGTCATCCACTGGAGAGAGAGTCGTGTAAGAAAGTTCTTCCAGAGTTTAGATAGACATATAGTATCGTACAACTATGACGTGGCTCACAAAGAGTATAACTGCATGCACTCAGGATTCGGAGGTCAATTATCATCTTTCCTACCATTTCCAAACTGCCTGGAGATTTTGCCGTATTTTATGGTCTTAAACTAAGGTATCTGAGGCAGCTGTTTCTTTAAAACTAATTGCTTGTATTTGCTTCCTTCATAATCATACTTCTGCAGGAGGATTACATGGAATATCAGAGGCAGACTAGTCTAGTTTCGAAAAATTGACTGAAAAGGAAAACATTGAGACATACATCACAAGAAATGTCAGTCACAAACGACTTTTAAATCAATAGGAAAAATTCTATATAACCACATTTCAATGATCTCATACATCCAGATGAAACTGGCTTGAAGTTGAAAAAATTACAATATCTTCTTTTATACAAGATTACACACAGGATATTTGAACTCAAAAGCAAACCACCAAAAAAAAAAAAAAAAAAAAACTATATATTTCTCAATGAAGCTTGACGCTGAGCGCAACCTTTGGATGCCATGTTTAAAGAATCACTCGTCTTTACTATATTTCTAATCCCTTGCAGAGTCCACAGCACATGATGGCAAAAGGAATGAAGTGCAACTCATTTTCTCAAGATTCTTGTTTTAACACCTCCTGAAATAGACATACAAAATGGCTTTAGATACACTTGAAACCAGTATAACCAAACCAAAATTGTAAGCGGTATAGCTAGAGCAATAAATCCAAATGATCCAAAATTATTTCTTTACAAATAGTTCCACAGCCCACAGACCTTCAACTTCCTCGAATTGTACTTCCTTTGTCAATTCAGCGCTTGCCTGATACTCAAAACTACAAGATTTATGGAGCAACAAGTTAGTAAGAGCAATTTTAAGAACAAATTTCAATTATAACTCTACTGCAAAAACTCATTGAGGGAAAACAGATTTTGTCAAAAAAGTATATATAGAAACTCATAAGAAAGCACTATTTCAAATAATGATGAATGTGAGTAATAATTTTTTTTTTTTTTTTTTTGGTATAAGTAATGAATGTGAGCAATAATATTGCAGGTATATCAAAATTCCTATATATTCTAAAACCAATAAACTAAAAACACTACACCAGCACCATTATCTTTTTGTAACATAAAAGAAGACCACTCCATCAAATCTCACCAAACAATATCTCTCCACATACATAATTATACAGAAGCCATATCTGAAGTATCCTACCTACTTTCTCACTTCATAAAGCAAAAATGGATATTCCTATTGCCTACAGCTTCTAACAAGAGTGAAGTAAAAGATATTTATATGCCCCATTTATCTTAATGGACCCCATGGAGGAATCTATTGATTCTCCCCCAAGTTGTTAGACCATAGGTATATCAATATCCACATTGAGGCAAGAGTATGGAAATAAAACTAAAGTCAAAAGAAGACTATGTTTTCCTTCTTATTACACTACTACATGCTGCGGGTGAGTGTTTGTGCGCAGAAATCAGTGACAGAGCAACTCCTAAAGACATTCAGTATGTGAACATATTAATGGAAAATTTAATCAGTGACAGAACTTCAGCTTCTGTAAATCCAAACAATGACTACAGTAAAACTTCAGCAGATCATCAAATAATCTGGGTGAGCCCCACCTATTCACAATGAGTGGTCCTACAGAAAAGTGGAATAATGTATTCAGATGAATTAGCTGGAAGAAAACCTCATGGACACAAAGTGAACTGGAAAGGTTTCATAGATTTCCCAAGGTTCTTAAACTCTCCTGATGAAAGCACACATACATGGAAAAACTAAACCTTGAATGCTTGATGCAAACTTCTAAAGACAGTAGAACATTCCATTCATATAAACAATGATGATCTCACATGAAAACAAAACACAAAAAAAACCCTGAAATAAGAAACAGAAAGAGTGTTGGCTTTCTTTTACCTATTTGAAAAAGCCACCTCAACTTCACCCGACGCACTCTTAGTAGCTTCAACTAACACAGTGACAATTTCAGTCTTCCGGGTACTGGCCATGAGTATGTCGTACTCCGTAGGAATGATTATTGCAAAGAAATTGTCACTTAGTTCACTCAAACACATCTTCTCCACAGCTGCCAGGGAAATCCTCCGTTTAAGTGCATCAGTCTCAGGGTCAAGAATGTAAATGGCGAAGTCGGTAATTAATAAGATACGCCGTTTCATCTTCCCTGAACCAGTGAACTTCAAGACTTTATCGGCAAATACAACTTGCTTGTCACCTGAGGAGATAAACAAATGGAGTAGCATTTAGACATACAGCTATTAAATAGACAAATCTCTCTATTGTGCATGGATTTTTTTTTCCTGCCTTTTCAGGTTGGGGGGCTGTTGAGAGACTGCAAATACTTCTACTGAATATTCTATAATACATATTTAAGCGCACCATATGTTTCTATAAAGACAATTGAACCTACATAAATTCTCACAAAATTTATCATTCATTTCCAGAAAATGTACATGTAATGATTATTTCTTGACCTGATATATCAACTAGGAAAGCCTTCAAATTGGGGTTTAGGTCTATCTACAATCAACACAGGTTAGGTAAGTGATGCAAGACAGCAAGACAGATTTGCAAAATAGGAAATAAAAGGGGAAATAAGAAAGAAGAAGAATGATTCTAGGCTTCACCAACTAAGGGTGCTTGGAAACACCACCAAGCTTAAAGAAACATCTCTAATCAAAATTCTTATTCAAATTGCACAACCTCAAACTATTCCCCACTATTCCTAGAGTATAGAAAGGGACTCTCATACAAGTCATCCTTCGTTTAAAGGCAGTCCCCCACTCATCTCCTGGCACATCCTAATATGTTGATAGCCATTCTTCAAGTTGATCTTTGTAAAGATCATGACTCCTGCTATCATATCTAGCATATCGTCTAAACCTTGGAATAGGACAGTGATATTTCACAGTGATCTTGTTATTGCATGACTATCCATACACATTTGCCAAAAAGACATCCTTCTTAGGGGTTAAAAGTGCAGGTACTGCACAAAGGCTTAAACTTTGACAAACAAACCTATGAAGCAATTTTTCTAGTTTCCTATTTATCTCAACATGCTAATGTCTCATCCTATAGTGAGGAAAGTTTGGGAAAGCTACTCCTGGGATAAAGCCTATAGCACGTTGGGTGTCAGGCATAGGTGGCAGCGGGTCTGGGAGTTCTTCCGGAATTTTTTTTGACAAGTACAAATTAAATTGACTAAAGGAAGAAGAAAAGCTTCTCCAAGAACACATGCTGTGTACTAAAGGTGCATCGAAATCAAGTAAAATTGCAACAATCAAGAAAATCCAGTAAATTAGAGATGAATATGTTAGTCTAATGTTATTAGGAGAAAAGCATTTGAAGGATACAGTGTAAGGGGTTAGAGCAGTTTCAGGTGGGTATTTGAATGGCTTCTTCATTAATAATGAAAAGGGTGATACAATGGTGATTACCCATCTCCTCTTTGTTGATGATACACTCATCTTTTGTAAAGACAATGTATTTCAACTTCGTTTTTTAAGACGTATCTTTTTTTGTTTCAAGGTTGAGGATCAATATGTGCAAATTGGAATTGTTCAATGGGTTCAATTTCGAATGTTGAGGAGCTGGACAGTTACCTTGGTTGTCATGTTTCTTCTCTTCCCATTGGGTCTGCTTTTGGGAGCTCCACTCAAGGCCAAGCACATTTGGGATTCTCTTCTGGAAAGGATGCAAAAGATATTGGATGGTAGTAAAAAAAATTGCAAAACTCCAAAGGGATTCTCTGTTGGGGGGGGGTGTTAGAGGTGATGAGTTCAAATTTCATTTAGTCAATTATAAAAGTTTCTACGCCCCAATTAGCAATTGTGGGTTAGGTATAAAGAATCTGTTGCTTTTTAATAAAGTTCTGTTGGGAAAGTGGTTGTGGCAGTACGAGGGGGAACATAATGCATTGTGAAGTAAGATGATAGATGTGAAAGTAAGGCACCACCTGAGGAAGTTGGTCTCCTGCTGAGGTTAGGGGACTGTATGGGGTGTGCTAGTGGAAGAATATTTGTCAAGGCTGGGACAGATTCTCTCATTTTGTCACATAAGATGTTGGGGATGCCCTTAAAACTTGCTTTTGACATGATTTGTGGATTGGTGAGACTACTCTTTAAGAGAGGTAACCCAACCTCTTCAACTAGCTTGCAACAGGGATGCTAAAGTAGCATATTAATTAGAATACAGAAATGCTTGTTGTTCTTGGAACCCTCTCTTCATTCAAGCGGTGAATGATTAGGAGCTGGATTCTATGACACTTGACACAACTGCGACACTTACATGCTGCAAAGATTCAGCATTGGGAGGCAGATGAAATATCTGGAGTCCATCTAGAAGTAAAGGATTCCAAGTGAAAACCTACTACCAGGTTTTATTTGGGGGAGGTAGCTATTTCCATGGAAGAGCATTTGGAAAGTTTTTGTACCACCAAGGGTGTCTTTCTTCTCGTGGTGTGTGACAATGGGCAAGAACTCGACCACAGAACTTGAGGGAAAGTGATATCATCATTATGAGCTGCTGTTTTGTGTAACAGACATGATGTGAATGTGCCTCACCTGTTTCTCCATTGGGGTGGCTTGTGTTCTTCTTGCTAAAGACCCTTTACAAATGGATAACCTCAAGTTGATTCTCTGCTGTGGACTGTTTAGAGTTTTTGGATTCTTTACACTTTACATTGCAGAAAGATTACTGAATTCTCCAAGTTGATTCAACCATGCAATAAATGAGGCAATTTTTATATGCATGATCATTATTGCTCTAATTCATTGAAAATTTTATTTAATTTTGAATTTTTTGCAGAAGGAGATTTTTTTATCCCTAAATTTTAAATATTTAACAAAGAAAACTCTAGTTTTCTATGCAAAATATTTTTGGAGTAATGTTATGGAGTGTTGTTCGACGTTGGATTTGTTAAAGTTCTCTAGAATAAGCATCTCAGAAGTTCAACAAGATCTAATCAGAGTCTTGCTGTGACTCAAAACTTAGAGTCCCACCAAGGCCTTCCAAGCTTCTCAGCTATATAAGAATCCTGACAGAAGCTTACCATTAGACAAATTGCAAGCCATAATTGATATCAAAGTCCACAGAAACAAGTAGCTAAGTTACGTGCCTTTAGCTCACACAACTATTCAAAGAATCACAATCAGGGATTTTTTCTTTTTATTAATTTCCCTAAATTCCCATAATCAACTTACACATTAACCAACTCTATAAGACACTCAACTTAGATTATTTGATTAAACCCAATAAACGAAAAGCACAAACTTTCGAGCACTCTACATTAGACATAACGGTAGAGCACGCATATTGATGGCACAAAATGAAGTACACAATGCTCAACGATTACCGATGTTAATGGCAAATAACATGTCATGTAACTCTAGAACGACTAGCAAACTCTGTAGCAGAAAGTAGACTCCTTTAATTGCCATAAAAATTGTATCAGAATCAGACACACAATGACACAATGTACTCATCCCACATAAAATATATCAACATAACATCAGACACCCACATTACCAAATGCATATTTCCCAATTTTTTGGGTCAAAAATAAAAGCTCCAAACTTTGATTCAACCAGAATGAAACTATGCAAACCAAGATTGACCCACGTCAAATTTCACACTCAATTTCATGCCCACCACAAGAATTTAGTAAAAAAAAAAAAAAAAACCATTAAAAAAACGAAGCGAGTCGATCAAAAAGAGAAACGAACAAAGCTGACCTTGTTTCTGCAAAATTTTCATCAAGTAGGGATGTGAGGCCACGTCAATGTAGTCACCCTTATAGTCTCTGTGAAGCGAGGCTCTTCTGCGAACCTTGACGCCCATGAACGGTTCTTGATCTTCGGTGACGTTGATATCTGAGAGTCTGAGTCGCAATCCATTTCCCTCTGCGCCGTCCTCAGCGACGTCGTATTTGGGTTCTTGGGATTCGTCGATTTGGACCCGTCTATTCGATCTGATGCGATCCATTGTTTTGCTTTCTTCCGGGTTTGGGGATTGAGTCAGAGTCTGACTCGGTGTGAGTGAGTTGAGCGAGTTTGGTTCTGCAGCGGAGAGAAAGTTTTGAGGGGCTAAGCTGTTTCTGTGTTGTTTGGTGCACGCACCATGTGGGGAAGGTGAGAGTCGAATCGATATTCTCAATCAAGTGGCATAATTATTATTATTATTTTTATAATTAATGGCATAATTATTGTTCATTATAAAAAAAAAAGAGGCATAATTAATTTTAATAATTATAAAAAAAAATATACTAAATATAAAATATTTTTATAACAAATCATAGGTGGTTAGTTGTTATTTATTTAAATTTGAATCTAACATATAGATTACTTTTTTGTCCCAACAATAACAACCAGTAACAATCTGCCACATAAAATTTGTTGTAAAAATATTGTGAAAATATTGTAGACATATTATTTCTCGTTATAAAAACATAGATAAATACAATTAATCTATAAAATTGGTAAATTGTAAATAGCACCTTTTGTTAAAAAAAAATTGTACATGTTTTTTTTTAAAATAATTTATGTAAATATTTTTAGGCCAAAATATTTACATATTTTTTTATTAAAAAAATATTTTCACAACTTATCACATAAGAATAACAATGTCACAAACACAAAATAATGGCTAAGAGATTTTATTCCTGGACCCATTGATCCTACAGTCTCATATCTTAACTAATTACGAAAATGCTCTTGTTTTCAAACTCGATTTTCTAAAAATCAAGTTTCAATGTAAAACTCGATTTTTGGGCAACCGAGTTATAGCAAACTGAAAAAAAAAAAAAAAAAAAAAAAAAAAAAAAAAAAAAATTATGAAACTCAAGTTTCATGTAAAGTACTCAAATTCCATGAACTCGAGTACCATGTGAAGTACTCGAGTTCTAAAAAAATAAAAAAAAATTTAAGTTCACGTTCGCTATAATTCGATATTCCAAAAATCGAGTTTTAAATTTAGAACTCAATTTTTAAAAAATTGAGTTTTAAAATATGAACATTTCTCTAATTAGTGTAAGAGATAAGACATTTTACCGAAAAAATTATGAGAAATGGGTAAAAACCTGTTTTGGCTAAAAACAAATCAACCAATCAGAACCCAAAAAACATGCCAAATCAACCAGCATGCAACCACAGCCCAGGAAATAGAACAATAATCTTACAGCTGTCAATTTTAATGTTACACTTGGTTATAATAAATTTGATATGTTTTTTTATTGGTCAATTAAATCAATAAAAAATATATATTGTTAAGAGACTTATGGTTTAAAGATATTGTTTAGTTCTTCCGTAAAGAAAACAACGGTTCAAATTCACCTTACACTTTTGTTATGACAAAAAAAAAAAAAAAAAGAAGAAGTTATAATTGCAACTGAACTATTTTATATATATATATATATATATATATATAAAAGATCCCCAAATCTTATTTGTAATGTTAACATGACTGTATTATATAGTATAAATAATACAATTAACTAAGAATGTACTATTATTATATGCAAAAAATATTCAAAAATAGACTCTCTCATTATGCTTATGAATCATACAATATAAGGCTTACAGTTGTCGTTAATTCCAAACTTGGTTAGAGTTGAGACCAATAATTTCATCTCAACACGTAAAATAAAGGGTCCGTTTGAATAGAACTTATTGTTAAAAACTGAAAACTAAAAACTGAAAATACTGTAACAAAATAATTTTTAAATGTGTGAATAGTACTGCAGGACCCATTTTTAATAAAAAATTACTGAAAAAATATGTGTATAGTATGCGCACAGTACATGCACAGTATACGCACAGTGCCTCTGACCTTGTCCCTGCGGCAGAACTAGAAAAAAAAAAAAAAAAAAGCTGAAAACGTGAAACATAACCGCATATAAGAAAAGCTGGATCCAAACGGGCAAAAAGAACTCAATCTAATTTTGTTTTGTTTCATCCTTATTAATTTATTTTATTTTTTAGAAATAACTTTCATCCGTAATTGACTTGTCTTCTCTTCTCTTCTTTGCCTTTCAACTATGACAAAGTATATTTTTATTTTTGACCAATTCATATTCTATTCTATGCCAGCGCATTTCTTTCTTGCACCTTATGTTTTTTGTGAAAAAAGGAATATGTGCTTTACGTGTTTTGTAATTTTAGTGCCTATTAATTTAAACCACAACCTTTTGGCTTAATTGCGAAGGTTTTTTTTTTTTTTTAGCTTATAAATCATTAAACCAAAAAAAAAAAAAAATGGCCCACCTTCTACGTATGTGGTTAAAAGAAACGAGTAAATGCACTTTTGGTCCTCACATTTTGGGGTCATTTTTATTTTGGTTCCTACATTTTCATTTCACTACTTTTAGTCCTTAAATCATTTAACGCATTCTATTTTGATCCTTACTGTTACTCATTTAACAAAAATTGTTGATGTGGCAAATGACGTCTACTGTTAGCACATTAAATGCTGACGTGGCCAATAAAATAATATTAAAAATGCCATGTCAACTTATAAATAAATAAAAAATTTATTTATTTATTTTAACTAAATTAAAAAAATAAAAACAGATTGTTTAAAAAAATTAAATTAATTAAATTAAAAAAAATTCTTTACAATATGTTCCTCTCGATCATCCTGAGTTCTTCCTCAAAATCAAGAACATGCCAACATGAAACACGCAATATCAAAAGGCACAGATCTACAAAATACAAAGTTAAAAAAAAAGAAAAAGAAAAAGTTGACCATTAGATCCGCAATCAGAGACACAAAGCGGTGGCTTGAAGATCATCACCGATGCCGAAATCTTCATCCATCGGAGGAGGTAGATTCAGATCAAACGGCTGGATCCTACGAAACAAGGAGGTGAGAACACAGTAGTCGTCATTGTCATCATCAACCACCAAGGACAACGAGTCGTAGTCGATTGCTACGGCAATCATCAGGTGCAATAGGGTTCACGATCTTGACCCTTGTGACTGGATTTGAAACAACCCTAGTACTGGCAAACGGTACTGCTCATACTACTTGTCATTGGCTTGTTGGGTTGAATCGAATGGAACTTAGTACTGGCAGAAGAAGAAAATCTGGGCTATTCATCTCTGATTGCTGGAAGAGTTGCTAGCCGAGGAGCGGTGAGAGGGAAATTCTTCACTCACATCTTATTTCAAAATCAACTGCACATAGATTTCTTGTTTTCAAGTATGGGAATGATCAGCCAATTGGGATTCGATTTAGGTGATCATTGATCAGAAAAATGAAACAAAATGAAGATAAAATAGTTTGGTAAATGAGCGAGTGATAGTGAAGAGAAATTGAAAAGGGAAATGAGTTTGATGTTTGTACGGAGGGATTGATTTTTCATGTGATGTTCTGGGTTTGTTAGGGATTGAGGGTTGGGTTTGGGTTTATGTTCTTTGTGTTTTGAATTTTTGAAGCTCTTTGTATTTTGTAGATCTGTGCCTTTTGATTTTGCATGTTTCATGTTAGCATGTTCTTGATTTTGAGGTAGAACTCAGGATGATCGGGAAGAGCATAAGGTAAATATTTTTTTTTAATTTAATTAATTTAATTTCCTTTTTAAACATTCTGTTTCAATTTTTTTATTTAGTTAAAATAAATAAATAATTTTTTATTTATTTATAAGTTGATGTGGCATATTTAATATTATTTTATTGGTCATGTCAGTATTTAATGTGCCAACAGTGGACGTCGTTTGCCACATCAGCAATTTCTGTTAAGTAAGTAACGGTAAGGACCAAAATAGAACGCGTTAATTGATTTAGGGATTAAAAGTGGTGAAATGAAAATGCAGGGACCAAAAGTGTATTTATGCCTAAAAGAAACAAAAAAAAGGATTCCAAACCCCTAGATAGATAACATCATATAGGTAGAAGCTTGATTTATATCTTCTTTTTTATTTATATTTTTTAATTACAATTGTAATGTCTATATTTTTTCTTCAAAATATTGAATGGAAAAGAAAATTTGGGCACAGAATGCGGTTGTGTAAGTTAGCAAATCATATGCATCTTACTAGATGGATTGCTATTTAAGAAATGCTAGATGGATTGCTATTTAAGAAATTCAAATATATATGATGGAAGAAAACTATAAATTTATAAAGAAAGAACAACCAAATAAGGTAAAATTACAACATTAAGAAGTGATGAAACATCTTTCATCCAAACCGTTGTTTTTTTTTTAGTAAATAGTAATATTTATTAAATAAATATGAAAGTAGTAATATTAGTGTTTTAAACCAGATTTATAATACATTGTACTTTAGTTATGTAATGTATTATAAACCTTCTTTAAAATATTAGTATTACTATTTTTATGTATGTTCTAATAAGTATTACTATTTGATAAAAAAAAAAAAATTGAGAAATCACTGATATGATATGACTAGTAAAAATTTTTGCATCTTCAATTAAATGACTAAAAGAGATGATGCTTCAAAAGAAGAAACTGGTAAAAAAATTTTAAATAGCAATGATCAGTGTGTTTTTGTTTATTGAGAGAATCAAATAAAAAGAAGGAATAATGATGAGATTTTATTGTAATAAGAGCATTTTCTGCAAATAAGTCAAATTTTTGTATTATTTCAATAATAAATAGTGATATTTAGTTTTTATTTACTTACTTTTTTAAATATATTTTTCATCAAGTTCTTTATCATTTTTTCTATCTCATTTAAATTTTATTTATTCATTAATCTTTTATTTATTATTTATTCTTTTTTTAACAATTTCACATCTTCCAATATTTTTGTATTTAATACCTGATTATTATAATAGAAAAAACATTTGAAGAATGAATAGTAAAAGCTACAGTATTCTTTATTTGTAGAGAAGTATTGTAGCAAATTTAGTCTAAAAAACAGAGATAAAAAATCTGTTGAAATGTGAGCAATGGTATTTTTGCTCCAAAAAAAAAAAAAAAGATATAGATCGGAGATGCTCTAATTTGGTCACCCAAAAATCAATCAATCAACGAATCCAACCGTTAGAGACAGCAGGCACGCACGGTGGCGCGCCATTGGAAACAACGTCATGGCAGAAGAGATTATCTCATCCACTTAAATTAAAAAAAAAATTTACTAATGTGTACCTTTAGGACACATAATAATTTATTATTTTTAAAAAACTTTTCTCGAGAATTAAAAAAATTTTAATAGTTTTTTTAATTCTCGAAAATTTTTTAAAAAAACTAATTTTTAAAAAATTGGTGTGTATATATATATAAAAATAAATAATGAATTTTGTTAATGCGTGTTTAAGGGTATATAATAATTTTTATTTTTAAAAAAAATTTAAAAATTAAAAAAATATTGACAATTTAAAAAAATTTTTTAATTTAAAAAAAAAATTTAAAAATAAATAATTTAATGCGACCGATAAATAATAATAATTGGAGCATGAGTATGAATTGAAGAGAAGTCCACTTTCGGCGGAAAAAGGAAAAACAGGAGCATGATATCGTAAAGAAGACGCAAACGCGGGACCCACTATCAAATTAAAAAACAAAAACAACTCTCACCCATTCAATCAATCAATCAATCAAACTCTTCCTTCTTTCTTCTTCTCTCTCCTTCCACCATTTCCATTTCCATTTCCATTTCAGAAAGAAGAGAAAGTTAAAAATAAAAAAGAGGAAGGAGGAAGGAAAGGAAAGGAAAGGATCTCTCTCTTTGTACGGCTCCTCCATCCTCTTCAACCTCTTTCTCTCTTTCTATATATATATATATATATATATATTGGTGTTTACGGTCGAGACGAGAGTAGTGGTGCGTGTTTTAGATTTTGGATTGGTGATCTTTTTGTTGAGGATCTTGTGAAATCAGGGTTTGTCGACATGGCTTCCAAGCGGATCTTGAAGGAGCTCAAGGATTTGCAGAAGGATCCTCCTACTTCTTGCAGCGCCGGTACTCCATTCTCTCTCTTTTCTTCAATTTTTCTTTATGTTACCTTTGTTTTTGCTCGATCTCTGTACTTTATTTGTATCTATATATATATATATATATATATATGTATGTATATTTCGGTTGATTGAGAGCTTTGTAGCTCAACTGACACCTTCTGGTGTTTTCAACAGAGACGTTTAGATATAAATCCTACCTACCCCAGCTATTGAATTATCAAAAAGTAGAAGGAAAAAAAAAAACGAAATTTAAAATTGTAATGTTTATATGTATATTTTTTTAAAATGAATATGGTTGGCGTGGATAAACATGGAGAAGATGCATGGATCAAGGTCTGAATTCATTGCAAAATGTGTCCAATTTTGATTATGGAAATTGGGTCATCGGCGTCTGAGTTGGCGGTTGCCCCATGTTGTATGGTTCGTTAAGGTTTTGTCTAGTCTGTGAATGTTAGGTCGTTGGGTTTGAAAGGGTTGTGGTATTTTTAGAGATTTTCGTGTGATGATGGAACGGATAAGGAAATCGAAGCTAAAAGTAGAAAAAAATTTCACTCCAATAATGGGTGAGTTTAGTTTAGTGTGTATTAATTTTGTAGTGCTTTTGGCATTCATGATGGGTTTTAACACAGTTTGAAAATGCATTTTCTTGATTGCTGATTGGTGCTTTGTGTGTGTGAAAGGATCGGGGATTCCATTGAGCACCTGTTGCTTCATTATCCAGTGGCTACTGGTATGTGTGGTCTTTCGTGTTTGTCTCAAATTTATTGTGTGATGCCTCTGTTGGAGGGTCATGTGGACAATATGGCGTGACAGAAGAACATTGGATGGAGTTGCAAGTCCTATATATGCTATCAAACAGACATTTTTGAGGTCCTTGTACACTTGGATGTGTGTGCCTTGGACAACATCCCCGCATCATCTTTTCTTGACTTTCTATTGTATTTGATTATGTGATTGTAATTCTTTAGGCGTAGTTTGCTATGCATTCTGTGCGTGTGAACCATCTCCTCTTCTGAATAATATAATTTTTACTTATCAATAGAGGGGGTAAAAGGTGGGGGGGTGGTTGTGGTTAACATATTTTGGAGTACTTGTGTCATTTTCAGAGATTATGCGGGTAGTCTTCTTCTATTTTTTGGTTTAAATGTAGCTAGTTACTGTCAGCCACTATGACCTTGGAATTATTGGTGTATCTTGAGGCAATCAAACCTTGATCTTTTGAATGGGACAGAATTTAATATGTATTGCAATTGTGCATTTCTGAAGAAGGGTAGATTCAAGGAAGTCTCGATTCCATTATTTTTGGTAGTACTTGTTTTGTTTAATAACACTAGGACTTTATCATGCACAGGCTTTATTGCTAGGATCCATTTTAAGGTACTACTGCAACACTCACAGATGTTCACTTGCTATAGTTCCATTTTAATTTTTTGATTTTTTATTGGATAAAGGAGAACATTTAATTAACATACAAGAACAAAATCTCCAAGCAGCAAGTGACGACACAAATCAAATGACCACACAAAGCTCAACTAACTAAGAATAGAAACACGCACTTTCCAGAGACTGCACACAACCCTGTTTTGCAGAAAATTCTTGAACCTGCTATCTCCCACAAGCCTAAGTCTAAAATCACTTCTTATATACTTGAGGACGTTCTCCTCAGAGAGGATATTACAACTGTAGACACAGGCATTTCCCTTGATCAAAAGATGAGGGATAGTGTCAGCAAAAGACTCTACTTATTCATATCTTTTTCCTTCAAGGCATGGACTCCCCATTGCACTGCATCATTCTAGCTTAACAAATTGCATCCTGCAGAGACAACCTTAAAATCTGAATGCAAATTCTCGTAGATAAAGGCATTTGAAAAAAAAACTGTGAATGTTTCCTTGCTAAGCCCAAGCAAGTAATCTTTCTCTAGTAGTCAATCTATCTTGGGTTGCTAACCATGCCACAAAAGCATGCTTAAGGATTTTACCCTTGCACCAGATGAGATTTGCCCGCTCCTCCTTCTGATGTTTAACCTGGATTGCTTCCCAAGTAGACGTACAAGAGAAAATATTTGATGAAGGGAGCCAGCGTACAGGATCTGACTGGCCAGGTCTAATATGAAGAGATCCTACTTGAATTGACACAAGATCATTTGATCTAGCAGGTTGCCAACACCATTGACCATCTTTTAGCATACTTGACATTTTTGCATTTACAGTACTTGCAGCACTATGCAACTCCTGGTGGCCAAACCTATTGTAAGGAACCCCCAAAGGAGGCAATTTTCCAACCATTAAAAAAGTGTCACCTGACTTAATCACATGCTTAAGCAGGGCTTTAGGTACTGGGCTCAATTCAGGAGCTTTTTAATTCTGCAGTCCCAGGAAAAACCTGAGGCACAACCACCATCCAAAAACCTTGCCCTTCAAAAGAGTTGTCTTTAAGAGAGTGGGAAGTACATTCCTAGAGTTAATGAATCTAAATAATTTATAGTATGTTTGCATAAATTGGGATGAAGTTGGACCACATTAATATCTCTTAAGTTTGTGGTACAAAAACTGAATTTATGAGTGTAATGGTTCAGCCGGTAAACTCTTTTTTAGTAAGATCTTTAAAATATAATTTGCCATTAAATTTATGAAATTTTAAGAAGTGCCACCTTTTCTTTTTTTTTAAAGAGTTTTATTGTTGGCCCACACTAATGTTTTTTATGGGTGCAAACTATGAGGTGTATTCTAGCGCTGTACATATAGCACTCAAATATTTTCTAAATTTCACTGGGAGCAATTGCCTTAACTCAATGTAAGGTAGTTTCACCCATGCTTTTGTAATGGCTGTCTAGGTGTTGAAGTTGGGACCAAAGAATTTGTTTTTCCTGCAAAAGTTTACTCTAGTTAAGGACTTTTGATAGCTTTGGATTTTTGTCCCATAAAAATTGGAATTTGTGATTTGTTATGAACATCAATCATGAAGCTTTGCAATGATTTGAGGATCCCTGTCTGTAGTTGGATGGGGAGAGTGGTGGTAACCTTTGAATGGAGTTGGGAGAAGCATGTTTGGGTGGATTGTTGTAGTGATACTGTCTTCTTTGTGCTGACTGGACAAATGATCAGGCCATGCTACCATTCTCCTGGTTAAACTGGCAAATCTGGCTTGGTCTTCTAAATTTTAATATTCTTCTTGACCTGAGCTACTCACTGGGGTCAACGCATGGAAGTTTGATGGATTAGAAATCAAGAAGATGCTCTATAGTTTATCAACAACCAAGAAAAGAAAAAGATGCACCTACATTTCTAGGATTTGCGGGAAAAGAAATATTCTTTTTTCTCTCAATACACCTAAAACTGAAGGAAACTCTTGATCTAGTGTTACATTGGCAACCATATTTTCTCACTTTTTTTGGGTTTCTGTATTACGTCCATTGTTTATGAGTTCTTTGCTGTATTATTGGAGCTAATGTATCTTCTTGTAAGAGGTGTAAAATTTGTGTTGCAATATCCTTTAATTGTTCTTTTTTCATTTTATATACATTTATTTTTACTTATTGGCTCACAGTATTGATCTTGCAGGCCCCGTTGCCGAAGATATGTTTCACTGGCAAGCAACAATAATGGGTCCTCCAGACAGTCCTTATGCAGGGGGTGTTTTCTTAGTTACTATCCACTTTCCTCCAGACTACCCATTTAAGCCCCCCAAGGTACTTTGTTCCTGCTTAATGTTTATATTGGAAATTATTCATGCACTATCTTGAAGTGTACTCTATATAAATTTCCACTGTTCTTAGTTGCAACTTTGAAGTTTACTCACAGTGCTGCTGAGATTGAAGTGTGATTGGCTTTAAACTTTAAGTTACTGATTCTTGTTTAAACTGTTATTGGTGTTACTTATTTTTCTTTTTTCTTTTTTGGCTGCATTTAACTATTTTATGTTGGAAGCATTTATTGTGTTGTGTATTTATTTGAACGTTTTGAATGGAAAACAATTTATTGGTTTACATTCATTTGGTAATTGCACCCGAGGATTTGGCTTCAAATTTCTAAAAAGAAGTGCCAATTTGAGTTTAGAATTTTGGGATGTATATTTAGGAAAGTCAAACATGCATGCCAATAATAAATATATTTTTTATGTACATTGTGTTTTGAAGTGTCATCAATCCTTGATGTAGCTCTGTCTGTCTGTCTGTCTGTTTCTCATACATTATGTATCTTGCAGGTTGCATTCAGAACAAAGGTGTTTCACCCAAATATAAACAGCAATGGGAGCATTTGCCTTGACATCTTGAAGGAGCAATGGAGCCCTGCCCTTACCATTTCCAAGGTATTTGTCGTAACCTTGAAAGCACCATTTTGTATATGGAAAGGCCCTCATCCTAGAAGTTATGGATTGCTGGTTATCATAATGCCAACTTTCTGGAGGCTTACGTATCAAAAGATTTTTTTGCAAGCTTATGATGTTTTACTAATGAGAGTGTTCATCTTTGGCAGCTTTAATATGCTGAATCATTGTGATATAGAGCTGATAGATGCATCTCCATTTCTTTGCTTCTCTTGGTGGGTGGAAAATATACAGGGTCAATTACAAAATATTAGTCCACCTGTATATAAGGATGGTAATGGGCCGGGGCCGGGGCCGGGGCCAGGGCCGGATCACCCTGTCCCCCCTTGTGGGGTGGGGGAAACTTGCATGGGGCTGGAGCAGGGCATGTTGGGGCCAAGCCATTTTGCCATCCCAATGAGGTGGTGCCAACACTAATAAGTGTAAGAGAAATAATAGGGGAAGGGTGATGGTGAGAGTACTGAGAGAGAGATGCATATTTTAGATGGTAATAGGCTATGTATAAAAAGACTAAGTTCTTCATAAACTACATAAATAATTTAAACACGCGCGCGCGCACACACTGTGAGATGGGGTGGGAAAAACCTGCGACTGGGCTGGTTGGGTTGGAGCCCTGGGTGAGAAGGGGGGGAGGGAGTATTTTGCTATTCATAGTGGGGATACTACTGATACGGCCGATGAATGTTTTTTGTCAATAATGCCTATATGAAGTACAGCATCAGACTCGCTTGTTTGCTTTATGATGGATGTTATTAATTGACATCTTAAAAAGTACCCATTGGCCGTTATAATTTCTTGTCTACAGATTTTTAGTTCTTTTGTGATTGGATTTATAGGTACCCACTAGATATATTCCTTTGTTAAGCTTTCTCTATTCAATTTAATTGTGAGTAAAATCAATTTTCATTGGGCAAAATTTTTTGTTCTGTTCATCTTTAGGTGTTGCTTTCAATCTGTTCTCTGCTGACAGACCCGAATCCCGATGATCCTTTGGTGCCTGAGATTGCTCACATGTATAAGACAGACAGGAACAAATATGAAACAACTGCTAGGAGCTGGACCCAGAAGTATGCCATGGGCTAAACAAGCTTTGGTATGTGAGGGGAGGGCACCCTTGTTTTCTCTGTATTTTTCAGCCTATGTATCAATGTTTGTTGTATCCTCTACCCCAAACTGAATCAAAGAAAAGATTCATAACATTTCTCAGTTAAAGATGAAAGAAACACAAACACATCTTTGATGTTTTGTTGTTGTATGGATAATTGGATCTTTAGCACAATGAAATGTGTCTGTATTAACCTTGTTTCCATAATCCTTCTGATTAGTTAGGACTGCATCGCCATTATGGTTTCCTGTTTTTAATTTTCTGTTGGGAGAGGATTTTTCTGGTTGTCTTTCGTTAAAAGGAGGAAGAATTTCCTGTTATGATCATCCTAGTGATTCTTGATTAAGTATGGAATTCTATATGGGATTAGCTGAAAAGATAAGTTGGGCTTTAGCCATTCCTAATCCTGTCGAGTTATTGGTACCCTTTGGATTGGATCCCAGCCCTACATTTGGGGTGGGAATATATGTCTAGCTTTCTTTTGTTGCTTGGCAATCAAAAAACAGAAAGAAGAAATGTGTGTTTTGATGGCATAGCAAAATCCAACCTTTTTTTTTTTTTTTTTTAAAGTTTTTTTTTGTTAAGAGCAAAAGCTAACTAGTTCATTTTAATTGTAATAAGTTGAGTAGCCAGGATTTCTATTCAGGGAGGTAAAATTAATTTAAAAAATATTATTTGACATTAATAACAGAATAACTAAATTGCAAACTAATTTACGCATAAAAAATCTAATATAAATGTTAGTAATTCATTTATTTTTTATAAGGTTGTAGCTCATTTTTTCACAAGTTTAGGGCCCGTTTGGTAGATGTGTTTAAAAACTGAAAATTGTTGTTTGAAAATATTTGTGGAAATACGTGTGGGTGAAAAAGTGTGTGAAAATGCGTGAAATGCTGTTTAAAAACTGAAAATTGTTGTTTGAGAAGGGTTGCCAAACACCCCCTTAATCTTCTCAAAAGTCTTTTTATATTTTGAAATTGTTGAATGATTTTTTATTCCAAATAGTCCTTTTTGTTTTAATGTAAATTCCTAATAGTTTATGCATTTGGTATAAACTGGATTGGGATTTAGTGCAATGGCAATATACCTTGCAATTAACCATTGGGTGTGAAAAAGAAGTTAAAAATTAAAGTGAAAGTAAAATAGTAAAAAGTTGAAGGTTAAAAATTATTTTATTCAAGTGTTGAGATTAAAAATAACTTTTGAAAATTTTAATCTCAACCTTTAATTTGCTATTACATGTTGTAATAACTATTGCATTGGATCTCATCATTTCAATTTATATAGGCTTACTTAACTTTTTGCTGAAAGTGTGCTAAAATAGAATTGTATTTTGAAAATGAGAAAGTGAACTTTTTAAAAATTATACATAAAAATAAAAAGTTTATCGAATAAGTACACAAATATATAAAATTTATTCTTAAAATATGAAGGAGAAAATTGTAAAAGAGCCTTAGGGTATGTTTGACAACTGTTTTGTTTTTATCAATTTTCTATTTTTAAAAACTATTTTCTATGTTCTATTTTCTAGACCAAAAATTTTTTTTGGTAATTCAAAATAAACAGAAAAAAAAATGGTTTCCAAATCTCAATTTCCAAAGGAAACTGAGTAGCTGAAAAAAAAGAAAAAAAAGAAAAGAAAAGAAAAAAAAAGTGAAACCTTAAAGCACAATAACAAAGTCCAAATCAAACTTGCGGCCAAACCCAAACCCACCGCTCTCTCCTCCGTCCCTCCACTTTCCTCTCTTCATCCATGAAATCTTTTTTAGTTCACACTTCACAGCCAGACGTGCGGAATCACCAGAGACGACAAGCTTGAGCATCGATTACTACTTACTAGTGATATATGAAGAAACGACACAAGCCTAGAGTTAAATGAGATTTCATGTTCAGGTTTTGGTCTTATGTTTTAAAGATACAATGCCTATGTGTTCAGACTTTAGTGAGCTTGTGACCAGAAATAAGCGAAAAAAAAAAATTTTTGGGAGGTTGGTGTGAACCTTTTTTAATGTAAACCCGTCGAATTTCATCACGTTGATTAACATGATTTTTTCATATTTGTTTGCGTGTTCCAGGATTATAATCCAAAGAATCAAGATCAAGTCTTTGAAATTGTGTTTGAGAGATTGGAACATCGACATTTTTCGGAATTGGGAAATGCATATTTACTAGAATTGGAACATCCACATTTATAATAACTACTTATCAAAAAAAAAAAAATCTATTAATAACTATATAACAGTATAACCATTAAACCAAAATAGAAAGAAAAGTATAAATAGAGTTAAAAAAAAAAAAGAATGGACGAGGCTCACTTGTTTAAAACTTTAAACCCTGTACTCTCTACAGTCAAACTCCATATTTTCTCCAATAAAAAATACTACTTATTAAGCTCACAATTTTACAAACCCCACTTTCCTCCCACAAAACCCAACTCAACTACCAAACCCAAAAAAAAAAAAAAAAAAAAAAAAAAAAAAAAAAAAAATCAACTCTCAAAAATTTTCAATAACACTAAAAAAAAAAAAAAAAAAAAATCCATTCCTTCTTTAACTGCAAAAGAGAAAGAAAGAAAAATGTCATCTCTACTTCATCACCTTTATTGCTCATCATCACCTATTCATCTCTCACTTCTCGTTCCTCTCTGAAACTGAATTTCTTCCCAAGCTCTCGAATCCTTGCCTCCCAAAACGCCATCGTAAGCAAAGCAGCTCTCTTCCCTCCTCTAACCTTTTTATATATTTTATTTATTTATAAATCACACACTCAGTTCCTCTTTAAAAAATTTTCAATTTCAGAGATGTAATTTGGTGGAGCTGTTGAAGTACGAGAACGGAAAGCCGTTGAAGTACGAGATGGGTCTCGCAACTCGTAAGCGTCGCGGCGTCGCGGCGACACGGCGTGGGCGTGGGCGGCGGCGTCACGGTGTGGGTGAGTGGGTCTCCATCTCTCTGAGTACTCTCTATCTCTACTCTGTCTCGCCTCTCTATCTCTCTGTCTCGCCTTTCATTTCCCTTTATTTTTTCTTTTTCTTTTTTTTCTTTTGTTTCCTTCGTTTTTTGCTTTCTCCGTTTGGTTTTGGACTGCTGACTGCTGAGAGTGAGAGCTGAGTTTCTTTTTTATTTTTTTTAAATTTTTTTTTAGATTTACATGGGTCATGGGCTGGCCGGATGATGGGCTGAGGTTCATGATTTTTGGGAGGGGGCCCGAGCTAAAAACTCAGGGGCCAAGCCCTTTTTTTAAAAAATTTTACTTGCTAAAATTTTATTTTGGGCCGAGGGGGGGGCCCGGGCCCCCTTAGCCCTCTACTTGGGTACGTCCCTGCATATACCTGACATGTGATTGTTTAGACACATCTTTCTCTCTCTCTCTTTTTTTTCCCTTAAATTTTATTTAAATTTTAGATTATTTATTATTAAAAAAAGTTCATAGATTAGCCTAAAAAACAATATATAATGTGAGGATAAATGAGCCGAGCAAGAGTGTTGGGTTATTGGGCCATGTTTGATGACATATAAGAGCCCGAGAATGGTCAAAATGTTTAATAAGTATTGGGGTCAATGAGCCGAGGAGATTGAAAAATAATAACGAACTGGTGGTATTTCCTGAGGAACCGAACCTCTCAAGAAAATTTTGTGGAAGGTTGGAACTTGGTCGTCTGGAGGATGCTGTGCAAGAGGTAGCCATTCTTTTGAGGATAAGCTTTAGGGAATGAAGCCAACAATAAACGAAGAAATATCTGAAAAGAAGGCTGCTACCACCATATTAAATACTCTGCACCTAACCAATTGACCACATTTATGTGGAAATGACACCTGAACAGTGTGATATTTTAGATTACAGCTACTCACAAAACTTTCGGGATGTTTTTGATGGGACAAGTATCCAAGAAATCATTTACAACATCAATAAGTGGAAGGTTAGAATGAAGGACAGAAGAACTATATAAGAAAAAAGCCTCCATAAAAAATGGGCATGCAATTTGGGAGAAAAAGAAAAGAAAAGAAAGAACATCTTATACTTATATAAGTGAAAGTGAATATAAAAATACTTCATCCTCAAACTTGACCGAGGAGTACTTTTCTTAAAATTGTGTTTTCTCATCTTGAATCTAGTCAATTAAAGTCCATACTTGATGTACTAGGATGCTATCTTATATAGTCTATTCTCTAATAAATATATCGTGTTGAACTTGTTAGGCCATCATCCATTGTTGGTGGGCTCAGGGTCAATTTTAGTCCTTACATATAATATACTAGTTGATCACTTAGTTAATGGTGCTGTTCTTCCCCTCAAAAATAAGTTAAAAAGTCACAAGAAATTCTTACTCTTGTTTTAATAAACTAACAAAATGTGTTTTTAATTTGAAAACACAATAAAATCATATTTTTTTCCAAATCAAGTTTTTAAAAACTAAAAATAAAAATAATTACCAAACAAAACCTTAGCTTCTTATATTGGTTAACTTATTCACTATTTTACCCATCACAACCCAAAAAAGAAAAAGAAAAAAGAGAGATAAATATAGTGGCGGCTTCAGGGAAAATTGGGATAAAAAAATTTTGTTATTATTATTATTATTATTTTTTGAGTAAATAAGTAATATTCTTTTTAACTTTTAGTGCCATGAATTGTTGAGTCTTTTGGTTGAATATTGTAAAAAATGAAGTTTATTTGTGATATGGGTGAGGAGAGAAGTGAATTTCGGCAACACCATTTCCGAAATTTTGAGAAAAAGTAGGAGAAATGAGAGAGAAATGATGTGACGGATGTGGGAGAGAAAAAAAGGAATTTCGACAACGATATTGCCAAACATAAAAAATAAATAAAATAATTGAATTGTGGCAATTGAATTGCCGAAATTGAAGGATTAAAAAATAAAAAAAAAACTAAATTATGGCAAGAGTAATGCTACGACCATAAAGACCCAACAATAACATCACTATTTTATTTACCAATAATCACTCATCACATTAACATTTATGAAAGTTTTTGTAAAAATTTTTGTATCTCTAGCATTTTGCCAAAAGTGGAGGATTTAAAAAAAATAAATAACTCAATTGTGGCAATTGAATTGCCGAAATTGGAGGAGTAAAGGAAAACTAGATTGTGATAAGATTAATGCTACATCCACACTTTTGGATGATTAAAAGTGTGTATCTCTATAATTTTACTCCAGAAGTGTGGTTGTAGCATTAATCTTACCACAACCAAGGTTTTTTTTTAATCATCTACTTTTGGCAAAATGCTAGAGATACAAATATTTTTTACAAAAACTTTCATAATCATTGGTAAAAAAAAAAGTGATGTCATTGGTGGGCCCTGATGAGAACCAGGAAGAAATTGACCATAACAATAACTTGTAAAAATATGGTAAAGTAATTTTTGCTCGTAGTATTACTTTTGTCATAGTTCAAAAATATTTTTAATCTTTAATTTTGGCAATTGAATTGCCACAATTCAATTTTTTTTTTTTGGCAATATTGTTAGGTTCTAAGTACTTAGGAACTAATGTATTAGAACTCTAATGTGTAATGTTGGCAAACTATGATCAAAACGTTTAAGTTGTGTTTAAACTGCTCAAAGTATGTGTCTTTAATGTAAAGTTGGAATCGAGTTAACTGCAGAAGTTACTGTGCATTTCTGCCTGATTCGATCGATCGATAATTAGACTCGACCGATCGAAAGTCGTGCAGATTGTTTTTTTTTGCAAAATTTCCAACTTAGCCCTAAGCCCATATGACGTGTAGGGTTTTATGTTTTGCCCTATGTATAAAAGGAAAACCCTAACTACTTTTTTTAGGTTGCTCAGATTACTATTTGTGTGAATCTCTTGTGAGATCTGTGAGGTGCTTGCCTTCACACAAGTTTAGGATTATCAAGAAGGAGATTTCTTCAAGAACTTGATGATCATTCAGTTGCTGCCATAAGAGCTTAAAGTTACACCAGCAGGAGTGCTTGTACTTGCTGAAGAATCCAAGAAAGAAAGAGTCCGTGGTCTTGGAGCTTGCACGTGGTCATGTCAGTAAATTTTCTACTGGTGGGTAGCAATAGGATGTTAGTGGTCTAAGTCGCTATTGTACAAACTTCGATTCTTTCATAGTGGATTCAGGTTTACCTTGAGGATAACTAGGTTAAATCCTCCCTAGGTTTTTTACCGGTTTGGTTTTCCTAGGTCATCATATTTTTGTATTTTTATATTCCGCACTTTACATTGATATGTTTATATGATTGTGTTAATTTAGATCCGAAATTTGTACTAAGTAATAACTTGGCTTGTGAACTAGGTTAATCAAATTGTGGTTCAAGGGGTCTACATATTCTATCAAGTGGTATCAGAGCAAGTAGCTCTTTTGTGTAGATCTTTTGATCTCTAAGCTGATCCTTGACCCCCGTTGTCATGGAACACGGACATTCTCTTGTTATTTCTTCTCACTTTGATGGGAATAATTATGCTTACTGGAAAGTCATGATGAAAGCTTTACTAAAATCCATTGATGAAAGAGTCTGGAACTCCGTTGAATATGGATGGGAGAAGCCCACTACTCTTGTGAGTGAGCGGCAAACTTCTCAGAAAGAAGTAGCTGCCTTCAATAGCAAAGTTATGAATACTATCTTTAATGCTGTTTCTATGGAGGAATTTAAGAGAATTTCTAATGTTGAGGTTGCTCACACTGCTTGGAATATCCTCCAAACTGCGCATGAAGGTACAAAGGCAGTTAAGATCAATAAGTTGCAACAATTAACAACTAGATTTGAAAGCATTAGGATGTCTGATGATGAATCTTTTGATGAATTCTATGCTAAACTTAATGACATTGTTAATTCTGCACACAACTTGGGTGAAATCTATAATCAACCTAAAATTGTTAGGAAGATTCTTAGATCTTTAACTAAAGATTTTAGACCCAAAGTGACTGCCATCATTGAGAGTAAGGATGTGGACTCCATCGCTGTTGATGAACATATAGGATCTCTTCAGTCCTATGAGTTGGACCTACCCAAAACTAGTCAATCCAAATCAATGGCTCTTAAGTCTGTTGATGATGTTGATATTAGATTTGATGATGACCTCTCTGTTACTGAGATTGCTTACCTTGTCAAGAACTTTAGGAATTTCCTTAGAAATAGCAACAGAAGGGCAAGAAGTAAAAACACTGATAAACCTAGAAACTTTAGGAAGAATGATCCCACTAAGGTTAGCAAATTGAAAAACCTAGAGAAAAAGTAGGTCAATCTTCTAATAATTCCATGGGTCCTCAATGTTTTGGATGTCAAGGGTTTGGTCACATGAAATTTGAATGTCCAACATTCTTGAGGTCTAAGGGTAAGGCTATGGTTGTAACCCTTAGTGATGATGAAGTTTCTGATGATGAGTCTAGTTGTGACGAGGATGGAAACTTCATTACTTTTATTGCTACTGCTGTAGTCAATGAAAGTGTGACTGTTGAAGAGAACCCTTCTGATGGGGAACTCTCTAAGGATGCAGATATTTAAGAAGCCCACAATAAACTTTGCAAAGTTGCTGCAAATGATGCCATGAGTGTTGAAGTAGGCTTAAAGAAAATTGCATCTTTTGAGCTTGATAAGAAAATTTGCTTGCGAATTTGTTCGATGCTATTGAACTTTAGAATCATATGAAGATTGAGAACATGCTTTTACTTGACAAAGTTAAATCTTTAGAACATGAACTATCTGTTGTTAGAGAATAAACAAATAGATCTGCTAGTTCCAAACTTGATCAGATGTTGAATGTTTAAAAGTCTCTTTCCGACAAAACTGGTCTAGGTTTTGTAGAAAACATCAATGTGTCTGCACCAAATTCCACAATCTTTGTTCCTTCATCTTCTTCTAAACCCTCTATGAGTGAGGTTGTCAAACCCCCTGTGCGTGAGGTTGTCAAACCCATAGAAGTTTTACTTCCTAAGAAAATTAGGGTTGATCTAAAAGAATCTAAACCTAAGAAGTCTACCCTTTCTAAGAACAAGTCACATGATAAGACTGCATGGGTTTGTCATTTTTGTGGAAAGTTTGGGCACATTCGTCCAAACTGTTACAAGCTTTAAGCTGCTAAAAGAGCAAACAAACCAAAAGTACTTATGTCTCAAGCACAAGATCCTATGATACTTATTGGAGAGTTGGTAAAGGTTTTAAACCTTTATTCAAATTCTAGAGTTGAAAATCATTCTAATATGAATAAGAACTCCAATGCTCAAGGTGCATCTAAAAAGCTTTAGATGAAAAATGCTCAATCTAAGTGAGTCTTTCTGACAAGGTCCTTGTACTTCATTGCTTTACTCTTTGTGACCATTTTTTTTTTTTGTTCTCTTTGTTTTTTTTTTTTAGGATTTGCATTGCATAGCATTCATGCATTTTATTCTAGGATTTTTTTTTTTTTTGTTTTTAAATAAAAAAAAAGGAGAAAGGGAAAAGAAAAGGGAAGCAAAATGTGTTTTGCATTTATTTTCTTGGTTTTGAAAATAAGGTTGGTCAATTTATTTTCACATAACATGTTTATGTACCTTGTTTAGCTTGGATGAGCTTATTTCATGCACTTTACTAGTTAAAGCTTTGTAGTGCATGTTGCGTGGGAAGATGTTTGTAGTTTTTGATTACTTTGTCGTGATCTTGAAGTCACATGTTTTTGACTGTTGGACTTGAACCTTTTGAGAAAAGCATAAATAACTATCTCACCACTATTCACTAGCTAATCATGAACACCTTAGTGCATATCGCAATATTTTGTGCTCGAGAAAGTGTAGCACATGCACAGAAAGAACATAAGGCGTAGCCTCGGTTTAAATTGCTTAAAATTGGTGTGTACATTATTGGACTTAATGCTAAATCAAACAAATTAAAATTTGTGTGTACAATATGAGGCAAAATCAAGAAACTTACATGATTGCAAGCTTATGATCTAGGAGATGTGAGAGTTATAAGATGTAACTCTTTAGGTGATAGTCTCTTTCAAATTCTTTGTAATGAATTTTGAAGACTTTGTGGTTGACTTCTACTTACATATCACCTCACATGTATCTCAAGTTTTTGCTAGTTGCACACACTACACAAGTTACTCTTTGCTAAACTTTGTACATGTTATTGTGTGTGTTTTTGGTCTGACCAACCAAGTTTGAAAATACCTTGAGTTTTATGCAAAATAAAGTTGATGCTTGAAGAATTTAAGGAAAATGTTTGAAAATCTAAATTTTGGGAAAACTGGGTTCAAAACGTGTGTTTTTGAAAAGCATTTCATCTCATACTCATGCATTTTATTCATAAATTTCAATGCTTTGAGGAGTTTCTGCATCTAATTGCTCTATTTTTTCTAAAAAACTGATTTTTTCAGAATTTCGACCGGTCGAACATGTTTTTCGATCGATAGAAATTGCGATTAAAATTTTGATCAGCCTCTATCTGTTTCGATTGGTGCTCGATTGGTATTCGATCAATTGAAACATTTTCAACCGATCGAATCTGTTTTTTGATCGATCAAAAATCATGTAGAGAATTTTTTAAAAAAGGATTTCTTTTCACATGTTCATCTACTGTTCAAAAAGTTTTTCAACTTTTCTTTCTCTATACGATCCGATCAAGGCTCCAATCCAATTTTTTGTCATTTTCCTCCGTTCTTTTTGCAAGGTTTTCCACTCCCAAGGCCGGTAAGACCTTTATACCTTTTCTTTTGCATCTTATTTCATGTTTCATGTATAAATTCATGCATTTAAAGGAGATTTTCAGACCTAAGCATATTTTGGGGTTTTTGATGATTCAAGCCATATTTTCTGAAATTGATTAATCGGTTTTTGTCCTACAATGTTAAAATCATGATCTTTTGAGTTTAATTTGATCAATTTGGTGTTTTGTGAGGAATTGGAAATTCTAGGGCTTGTATTTGTCCAAATTGGGGATTTTGTTCAAATTAAGTTTGATTGATGAAATTGACTTGTTGGTTTGATGCATTTGATCATTATAAACTGTTATCTAACTTGTGTGATGATCAATTGGTCAATTTAGTAAAAATTTTACAAGTGGTTTTTCAAAATTTTGGAGTTTTTGTTATAAACTCTCTGCTCAAGTTAATTTTGTGATTCTAAACTTAACCTTGAACTTGTTAACACTGCATTAGAGCATGCATCATGACATTTTACTATTCATGCATCATATAGATTTTTTTATATATTTTTTGTACTAACTTGCAGTATGCCCTTGTGTTTTATTCTGTTCTTTCTCTTGTATCTCTGTCCTTATCCTAGCACCATGCCTAGGAAGACTAAAGCCAATAGGTTATTTTCCTCTTCTTTTGCCCCTTTCTTTGAGAGTGACAGATTCTTGAGTGCGAAGCACCAAGAGACCTTTGAGACCTTTAACCTTAAGAGAAAAATTTGTGCTGAGCGTAGGGTTTTGTTAGATAAGCTTGATCCTGCCATTAGGGCAAACTTTGAGCATCGGGGCTGGTTGCCATTTTGGATTTTGATTCCCCCTTTCCAGCCATCTTGATTAGAGAGTTCTATTCGAACTTCTCTATTCACTGTTATGATTCCAGCGCTCTTGTGAGGAGTTGGATTCGTGGAAATGAGTACACCATTACCCCTTCGATAGTGGCTGATGCTCTTGGAGTGCCTACTGTTCAGCATCCTGTTTACCCGTATGATGTCTCTTCTCCCCTAGACGACATCATGTCATACATCACTAGTACTTCTATCCGGTGGGGTTCTAATTCTCGGATCACTTCTGCTGAGCTTATTGAGTCTACCTATCTTATCTTTTGGATAGTGTGTCATTCCTTGTGACATATTTCTCATCTGCACACCATTCCTTTGGAGCGATGTGCATTTTTGTATGCTCTAGTTACAAATGCTCCTATTAGTTTTCTTCATTTGTTTCTTCGTTCTTTGAATAAAGTTTATAGGAGTTCATCTTCTGCTCATGCTTTTTTTCATCCTGTTTTCATTCATAGGATTTTGTTGTTTTTAAGTTTGACTGACTTCCCTACTTCTGAGCCGGTATATATTATTGCTCCTATAGGTGCCACTTTTCTTCAGCAGAGAGCTGCTCAGGTGAGAGAACGCTCTAAACATCCTAGAGTTGAGTCTTCTGGTACCGCACCCCCCTCTTCTTTTACAGGTTGTCCTTCTGGTGAGGAGTCTACTGATCCTATAGATGCTGCTGCTGCTGTTCCTCCACCATCGACTTCGGATGACTTTGACATTCATCGTACTTTGGAGACTGTCGTGACTGTTCAGGCGGCTCATGGTCAGATTTTGGTGAACATGCTTGATAAGATCAGTGCTTTGCGAGCAGATTTGGCGCATCTTGGACGTTCGCCTTCGCCACCTCCTTTTGATGATGGATTCTGATTGCCCTTTGGCATTCCGTCACAAAAAGGGGGAGTACATTTGTGTTTAGGGAGAGATTTTTTTTTTGAGCTTGTGGAGATTAGATTGTATCTAGGTGCTTGATGTATTCTTGTTAGGGGGAGTTACATTCATTTTTATATATGATTCTTGTTTCACTGCTTATTGACTTATGTCTATGAGTTATTCATTGATATATGTTTATATTTTGTGTTTTGTGAAATCAAGATGTTTATTTTGTTTACTTGTATTTTCTGCACATATGTTTATGCGTTTTGTTTAGTGTTTTAGGAAATATACAGGTTGATTCAATTAAGCTGCTGTCTATATTTGCAATTGATGGATAGTAGTTAGGATTGGATTTGTTATAATGGGCATTATTTTTTTAAAGGGCTTTTTCTTTGTAAACTTTGAGCTTTTAGTTGTGTTTTGTCACGGATTGCCAAAGGGGGAGTTTGTTAGGTTCTAAGTATTTAGGAACTAATATATTAGAACTCTAATGTGTAAAGTTGGCAAATCATGATCCAAACGTTTAAGTTGTGTTTAGACTGCTCAAAGTATGTATCTTTAATATAAAGTTAGAATCTAGTTAACTGCAGAAGTTACTATGCATTTTTGCCTGACTCGACCGATCGAGAATTAGACTTGACTGATCAAAAGTCGTGCAGATTATTTTTTTCTGTAGAATTTCCAACTCAGCCCTAAGCTCATATGACGTGTAGAGTTTTATATTTTGCCCTAGGTATAAAAGGCAAACCCTAACCACGTTTTTGAGGTTGCTCAGATTGCTGTTTGTGTGAATCTCTTGTGAGATCTGAGAGGTGCTTGCCTTAACACAAGTTTAGGATTATCAAGAAGGAGATTTCTTCAAGAACTTGATGATCATTCAGTTGCTGCCATAAGAGCTTAAAGATACACAAGTAGGAGTGCTTGTACTTGCTGGAGAATTCAAGAAAGAAGGAGTTCGTGATCTCGGAGTTTGCACGTGGTCGTATCAGTAAGTTTTCTACTGGTGGGTAGCAATAGGATGTTAGTAGTCTAAGTCACTATTGTACAAACTTTGATTCTTTTATAGTGAATTCAAGTTTACCTTGAGGATAGTTAAGTTAAATCCTTCCTAAGTTTTTTACCGGTTTGATTTTTCTGAGTCATCATATCTTTGTGTTTTTATATTCCGCACTTTATATTGATATGTTTATATGATTTTGTTAACTTAGATCTGAAATTTGTACTAAATAATAACTTGTTTTGTGAATTAGGTTAATCAAATTGTGGTTTAAGGGGTCTAAATATTCTATCAAATATCATTACCAAAATTCTTTTTTCTCTCTCCCACATCTATCATATCATTTCTCTCTTCTCACTCCTACGTTTTCTTTAGAATTCAGTTTTCTTTTTTTTAATCCTTCAATTTCGTCAATTCAATTGCCACAATTTAATTATTTTATTTTTGGCAATATCATTGCCGGAATTTCTTTTTCTCTCTTCCACATCCGTCACATTACTTCTCTCTTCTCTCTCCAAATTTTTCAGAATTTTGACAATAATATTACCGAAATTTACTTCTTTTTTCATTTTACCAAAGAAGTTTAAATAGTACATATATCACAAATAAGTTTTAATTTTTTATAATATCCACCCAAAAGAATCGGGAGTCTTTCCCCACCCAACCAAAATATATATATGCACCGACAAAAACAACAACAACAGCAACGTACTTTAACTGCTGTGAAAAGTTGGTCAAGCTAAAAACTTAAAGCTTTCAATGCGCGTTCGGAGCAGGAAACCTCATTTATTTTGTGTGTCAGCATTTAATTGAAGTTAGGAGTGAATTTTTTTTTTTTTCGTTCTTTTTTCTCTGTCAGGATCCGACCTAGGCCAGATTGACCTCGGCCTTTCAGATACGTGAAGCGTTAGGTAAAAAGGTCTTGAGGTTTATTGTTGTTCAGTGCTTCTAGAATCATAATTCTTTATTATTTATTTTTTGTTAGAATTTGGACGTAATAAGTTTTGAGTGGTCATTTATTACTTTTACGTAAATAAAATATTTTTTTTCATTACTCAAAATATGCTTGCCACATCAAAATCGTGACAAAAAAAGAAGTTGTGATATCGAATTTTCTCTTATTGTTACTAATGGCTTACTAAAGAGAGGAGACTAACTTTCAAGCTTGTTAAGGGGATCTTATATATATACAACTATAACCAATTTCGTATATATTTTCATATTTATCTTATTACGTCTGGCTGCTTGTTACTTTTACATGAATATATATTTTTTTTTAACTATCACAATCAATGATATCAATAGTTATGAAAATATGTGTGAAATTGGTTGTGATTTTAGAATTTTATTATATATATTTATTGAGTAAAAATAAAATTGACAAACTTGGAAATGAATTTTAGTAAATTTAAGGCTAAAAATATTTATTCTCTCACCTTACATATGAACAACCAGCCGACAGGCAAATGGCTCAAACCTTAAACACATGACATTGACAAGGAATTTGGTTTCAGCAAATTGGGATACCAATTTGCTGAAACCAATTTCCTTGTATAAAGGGCAAGTGAAAATTACTTCAGAGAAGCACGCGGGAGATAAGAGTCAAATAAATTAGTAAATACTTGCAACTTGCAATCATTCTAAAAACAGGTTAGTAACTACGATATCAAATGTCATAAAAGACTTGATTAGTGATTAACCTATTAAATCCAGGTCATAGACCCTCTTGGATCAACCTTGAGCCAACCTAATAATTTTAAACCAATGATAATCAAATGACATTTTTTTTTTTTACATTCTCGATGGAAAGGCTTGGTGTTTGAATTATATTTATCATGTTAATAGTATAAGGGTTTATAAAATATCAAGGAAGTCCAATTATTGGGAAAACAGAAAATAAGACAAGTTTATGGTTAAGTGTCATTGTTATATCATTATTATTTTGTTTCTCAAACTTATCTTATAATATTGGCAGGGTATCATTTTCATTCACGTTGCTTATTTGAATGATGATTCCTACATTTATCTTCAACCTCAAATAATGATACTTGCAATTTTTTTTATAAAAATATTAGAAGTATGGATTATAAAAAAAAAAAAAAAAAAAAAGCATGGATGTAACAAGTGCAATAGGCGAAAACAAAACAGTTTGTAAAAGGCTTTTTTTGAAGGTAATACTTGTTTCACATAAATTGTTTTACACCGTATAAAAAAAAAAAAAAAAAAAAAAAAAAAAAAACACTGAAACCGTTCAATTGTTTGTTGGATTGTGTGTAAAATTAGTTTGGGCATAATAAACACAGTCCTAAAAAGTGTGTTTTTTTTAATAAAAAATTCAGCTAAACACATGAAAAGAAAGAAGACGATGGATTAGGAATACAAAAGTATCCCATCTAGGTCTAAAATAAAATTTGTGTTACTGGCTTTGTTCAACAACTAAAACCTTGAGAAGCACACACGCCTACGGACATAGATGTGAGTACGGGTATGATATGGTGAAATGAACAATTTTTTAAAAAATTATAACATAACATGGTGAATATGACATGAATATGATACCCTAAAAGAAGTGGTCATACATAAAATCCTATTCTTGGCTAATTATGTGAGTTAACGGCCATTCTCAACTAAATTACTCTGTGCCGAACAAATTTTGACTTATGAAGCAGTCGTCGCAAAGATACCATTAAAGAGGCCCAGAAAGTCAAGTTGTTTGGAAGGATTCGTCTATAGGTAGTTGAAAGAATTGATAAGTCAGAAATAAGCACAGGAGTCCATTCAATCACTCATAAATGATAAATCTCAACTTCCACCATCCCCGCCCTATTTTTGTATTAATGAACGAAATTAAATCATTGTCCTTTTACACGAACTTAAGAGCCAGCCAATCTCTTCCCTGCCCCTCTTTTGAAGTTGAGATTATCAACTTATATATATACATCAAAATGACACTTGTTAGGGTTATGAATTATATAAAGTGATAGTTTTCAATCTTTTTTGAATAGTCATGGTCATGACCGTTGCGAGTCATTTTAAGGGTGGAAGCCACCAAACTTTAAGTATACAAGTGAAGTTTCAGCAAGAGAAAAGAACAGGAGATTTAAAGTATTAGTGGCCGCTTCTCTAAGAATTGTTTTTTTTTTAAAGAATGGTTACTTAAATATTTAAATTATACAAAATTTAATAAAGCAATAATTTGAATTTTTATTAAAAAATGCAAATTATACAAAATCTAATAAAGCGATAACTTGAATATTTGTTACAATTTCGAGTCGAGTTACCAAGGAGAGCAAAATTGTTGTGCTTGTGAAGCCAAGAAAAGTACAACTATCATCATCATCAAAGAGAACTTACAACCATAATATTTTTCTTGATACCAATTTAAATGAAAAATGAAATTAGAAATTATTTTTGTTGAATGGGTTGAATGATCTAATAGAATTTTGTTGAATAATTTGTTCACTTGTTGTTGTTTGGTCATGTCTTGTTCTTGTTTGGTTTTTGTTTGTTGTTATTTGGGCTAATATTTATTGTTGTTATAAAAGCTTTTTTACTTATAAAAGGGATTAAAGATTATATTTTGGGGGGGGGAATAATTTTGGAGTAATGTTACGTTCACAATATTTTACAATAAATCCTATGCAAAAAGCTATTATTGGTGGGTAAAAAAATAATATCAGTATTGGATTCAAATTAAAATCAGTAACAGTTTACCACATTAGATTGATTTTGAAATTATTGTGAAAATATTGTGAATATAACATTACACTTATTTTTGTTGAACCCAAATTTTTGTAATTCTCAAATCAAGGTGTACAATATTTTTATTAAAGTAGTTATAACGAGTCAGTTTAGCTTATAATACTTTTTTTGCAAGCGTGCGTGTGTGTGTGTATATATATATATTATTTATTTATTTTTGTAAGTCATGGTGATCTTGTGACCACGTTCTTGCATGTGTAGCCACCAGTGTGAAGTGTAGACGTACATACTAGTCCAAAACAGAACAGGTCAAAGTAAGCAAAAAGTGGTTGGAGTGGTCTACATAAAAGTCTAAAAATAATAAGGATCCTTTAACTGAAGTTTTTTTGAAACTTGGTAAGAGTATCATCAAATTGGAATGTGGTTACAACACTTTCAAATAGCGGAATAGCGGGAACCCGACTTTAATGAAATCTAGTTGAAATAGGTTTAATGGGTAATAACAAGCCGTTGATACATGGTTAGTTGAGCACAATTTTTTTGAAGTCTCAGTTAGGTTGGAATAAAGCTCTTTGTCATGTTTCGTATTCTTAATGAGGTTCATTTTAAAGTTAAATGTCTGTGCAACAGGGAAATAAAAATGAACTTCACTTATGTGAGCATGGATGTGGTGCCACTACTAAACAAAAGTAAGATTTTTCTCTTGTAAATGTTCACTAAATTTAGAAGAGCAAAAGGCCATAAAAATGGTAGAACAACATAGGCTTTCGTAGAAACTGTGGACATTCTTATGTGTGTTTTGTTTCTGATTATGAGATATAAGAGTTTTGGTTTAAGTCACTATTAATTCTCTTGGAGTCTTGAGACAGTTACACTAAAGGAGCGATTTGGAAGCGCGTTTTGCGCTTCCTACATTCAACGTTTGCATTTTGTATTTTTTTTGGAGTCATGATTGTTGACTTTTCTGTGTGAATAATGCACATAAGTGGATTCAGTGTACTGTTTACGGGGTCTACAAATCTCAATTTTTAGTAAATTTTTCATTAAAAATAAGTTTCACAGTACTATTTATATATTTAAAAATTACTTTGCTACAGTATTTTTAGTTTTCAACTGTATCCAAACCAACTCTAAAAAGAAGTTTAATTTGAAAGACATCTTCACTTATGCATGAACGAGTGTCAATTAAATTTGTCAGTGAGAAAGTACAGTACAACCTAGTGAAAGTGGAAGAGTACTGTTAGCTCTTCAGCAGAGATAGAGTGGAAGAAACAATAGAAAGCAAGTGGAAAATATTTGTTGTGATTTTGCCAGTCTTTCGTTAGAGATTTTCTTGACCGAGAGACTATTGAGAGTTTTTTTTGACGATTTTTAGCGTTTCATTAGGCACTTGCACAACTGAGTGGCAAAAGAAATTAGGCAGGATTGTGATTTCTCTGCAGAATGTAATGCTGAGAGTTTTGCCACTTAATATTTAAAACTTTGTAGACGTTGGGAAATAGTTTTCAACTATTTTCTAACAGCTATAACACTTCATTTGTGACTTTTCATGGTTTATTTATACTGTTAAAACTCTAATTATTAAAAGAAGCATTGGTTTTTCTTATATGAAAATAAATAATTTAAGAAACACTAGAAATTTTGTGAGTTTCTCCAAAATTGTTATTTTTAGGATCAATATGTTTAGTTACATTTTATGGACAAATTTATAATAACCCTTTAACAATATTTAGAAAAAATATCGTCTGTGGACAATTTCCATCCAAGGGATGTAAATATGTTATATTTGAATCAAGTAGACTCTCATTTGTTTAGCCAAAAAAAAAAAAAAAAAGTACACTCATTTATTATCTCAGCTCTCTTCATGTTTATCTATTTGTCCAGTACAAATTACTATGAGCCCGTTTTGTAGAGGGATTTGAGTAATATTGTTTGTAGTTTTTTAAAATACATGCGCATGAAAAAGTATGTGAAAAAATGTGTAAGATTGTTTAAAAATTGAAAATGTGTATTTTAACTACTCTACCAAATAGGGCCTATAACTAGAGCAAGGGGTACATTTAACCATTCAAATCATTTTTGTAAAAGAAAATTATGACACGTATAATAATACGCGCACTTTTGCACACAAAGAAAAAAAAAAAAAATTGAAATCATGACTTCAAATTGATGCATACTCTAGAGGATAGGGCTTACGAGTGAGGAGTATTCAGGTATATTACTGTAACGTAACAAAAGAGGGGAAAGTGGTTGGCTCTCACCTTCAAGTCGTTTAATTCGTTTGGGTGAGGTGGTGGGGCTTTAGATTTATGAGCCATTAATTATTGCGGATGCATGATGTAATGGACTATTGATGTTTATCGGTATCGAGTACAAAATTGACATCAATGTTATTGACTCTTACAATACCTAAAATAAGAAAAGAAAAACACTATTGTAATCTTGGGTCCTCCTGCTCAACGTCCAAATTAATGCAAGCTCAACGTCAAATTAGATATCTAGGACTGCATTTTTCCACCAGTGGTATTTGATCTTCCAATGGATGGTAGGGACAATGGTTGTGGAAGTGTATCCTTATACACGTACTCAAATAAATAAATATAGGGTCATGCTAACGAATGTCCTTAAAGCATTGGTTAACAATTTATTTTAGGAAAGTTTTAACACCACTTTTATAGGAAATGAAAAAAGTTGTCAAAACATTAATTGCTTTATTTCATTTTCCCGTAAAAACTTTCTTTAAATGAATTGTTAATCAATATCCTAAGGACATTCGTTAGTATTTTTCATAAATATATATGTATGTATGTATACATAAATTAAGTCTTTTATCCACGAGTTTGTTCACAAATATATCATTGTATTTGAACCTAACTGGTTTTACTGTCAAGTCTAGATTTTGGCTCAAATTTAACTCATTTTTTAAATAAATAAAATTAAACAAGTTTTTTCTTAAACCAAAACCGAATTATGCCCTAGGTTTATTCCTATTGCATATTGATACCAAAGTGGAGGCAAATCAGTTCGTTGGGAGTTGACTGTTGAGTGATTAAAATGAGTCTCAAGCATTTTCACATGTCCACCTCACATAGTCTCACACATTGTTCCTATAAGTATTAATCCTGATCTGGATAATCATCTAACAAAGCCTTACTTAGAAGTAACAAGATTACAAAAGCTCCCATAGTCCTACATCTCTCTCTCTGTCTCTGTCTCTGTCTGTGTCTCTCATGGAGCTTCTAATTTTACTCTGTGCTCTCCCTATCTTCTGTTTCTTGTTCATGATAGGGAAGCGGGTTTATGCAAGAGGAGACCAAGAATGTTACATTCTTGACTACCAGTGCTATAAGCCCACCAAAGACAGAATGATAGACACTGAATTCTGTTATGAGATCATCAAGAGGACCAAGGAAATTGGTCTTCAAGAGTGTAAGTTCCTCCTACAAGCCACTGTGAGCTCCGGCATTGGTGAGAAAACCTATGCACCAAAAATCGTGTTTGAGGGCAGGGAACAGAACCCCACTGTTCTCGATGGGGTCTTTGAGATGGAAGAGTTTTTCCATGACAGTGTTGAAAAGCTCTTAGCCAAGACAGGCATTCGTCCCTCAGAAATTGATGTGCTTCTGGTTAATGTGTCCATGCTCACCACGGTTCCTTCTTTAGCCGCTCGGCTTATCAACCATTACAAAATGAGAGAGGACATCAAAGTCTATAATCTCACTGGGATGGGCTGCAGTGCTAGCCTTATCTCAGTTGATGTAGTCAGAAACATCTTTAAATCCAACAAGAACTTGTATGCTCTTGTTGTCACTACAGAGTCTATGGCTCCAAATTGGTATGCAGGTACTGATAAATCAATGTTGCTTGCCAATTGTTTGTTCCGGATCGGGGGGTGTGCAATCCTTTTGACTAACAAAAGGGCCTTAAAACACAAAGCCATGTTCAAATTAAATTTTCTACTTAGGACACACCATGGGGCTAGAGACGAGTCATATAATTGTTGCATTCAAAAAGAAGATGAGCAAGGGAGGTTAGGTTTTCACCTAGGCAAGAATCTCCCTAAAGTTGGTACAGTAGCTTTAGTTGATCACCTGAAAGAGATAGCACCTAAGATTTTACCAATGAGTGAATTACTTAGGTTTCTGGTCATGTTCCTTGTCCGAAAAATGCGTAAAACCTCTAGTCTAGCTGGTGGGAAAACAAAACCTGTAATCAACTTTAAGACTGGGGTTGATCATTTTTGCCTCCATGCTGGTGGGAGGGCAGTCATAGATGGGGTCAAATTGAGCTTGGGTCTTAGTGAATATGATATAGAGCCTTCAAGGATGACCATGCACCGTTTTGGTAACACTTCAGCTTCTAGTCTTTGGTATGTTCTTGGGTACATGGAGGCCAAGAAAAGGCTCAAAAAGGGTGATAAAGTGTGGATGATAAGCTTGGGTGCTGGCTTTGAATGCAACAGTGGTTTGTGGGAGGTGATGAGGAATTTGGATTTGAATGATGCAAATGCATGGAAGGACTGCATTGAAGGGTACCCACCTGTAACCTTGGTCAACCCTTTCATGGAGAAGTTCGGTTGGATCAACCAGGAGGACCCAGCCACCTTCGTACGCCCAGATTAAAACAGGTTAAAACACTTTTGACTATGCCTATCTTGTCAAAGTTTTGTTTCTTACAGTATATTCAATCATGTTTCTGTGATATATACATAAGAGAAAAGTTAAGGGAAGTTTTAAAAGTATTAGTTAAAAAAATATTTTTAAAAACTTTTTATAAAAAAAAAAAATATTTTTGATAGTTTTTTAAATTTTCAATGAAAGTAGTATCAAAACGTTCTTAAAATAGTTCATTAACAAATACTTTTAGAGCACCTATTAATCGGATCTAGTAATTAAGTACCATATACTTATGGGTTTCAGTATGTTCAACTAGTAAAGTGTTTGATGGTTGAATAAGAAATTTGAAATTCAGTTCCTTCTTACACTAAAAATCGATTGGTGTCTTGGTCTAATAATAAATAGCTATTATCAAGAGTAGACGTCATAAATTGAAATTCTCTTTCTCAAAAAAAAAAAAAAATCCTTGTATTTTCTCTCTCAAGAAAAAAAAAGTACCACACACTTGCTGTAATCATTTATTTAAAAAATTATGATTAATTATCAGTCACTATCACATAAATTCACTATTTTATTTCTTTCTATTCATAATGTTGCATATAATAATTGTGATAAAATGTGCGTAAAAGTATTTGGCAGGAGCATTATTGATAACTATAAGAAGGTTCTTATTAGGGTTGAAATCTTGGCGGATTTCATCACCCAATAAGGGTGTTGCTTCTAACATGATAAGAGTCTGTCACGTGTTTAAGGGCTGTCATTTTCTAGCTTACTTTTTAGAACTTTCAGGATTGATAGCAACACGTACTGCTTTATTTAAGTTTGAAAGAATTGTGAAGATTTTGATTTAGACCCCAAAGTTATTATGCAACAGATTAAACAAATTAAGTATTTAAGCCAGTTAACGAATTATGTGAAGTTGATTAGCACATGTTAATTACCATGAGCATGCAATATCACCGTATGAAAAACTATAAACAGTAAACTAATCAACACAGCATATGACGAGGAAGTGAAAAATATATAGTTGAATGCATCTAAACGAAAAACTACTAAAATAAGAAATTCACTAAATAGAATCAAAATTTACAATTTGGAATAAACCCTTATTCCTAAACTCTATCTTATAGAAAACTTACTGCTGTGACCCCACAATCAACTCCAAGCCGCTTTGCCTCTTCTATTATGAATTCTTTCCATAAACCAAGTCCATGACTCCAAAAACCACTTGTTAATGGTTTAATCCGTGTCAATCTGGGCAATTGGTAAGTAGGCCAGGCTTACCTCGTCATGGATGCTTTACTGGTAATATAGCTTCGGAGTTATGGACAATTAGGGATGACTTGTCTCTGGCATGGGACTCGGGATACCAAAATATTATATTAGAAATTAGACTCCTTGCAAATATAAAAATATACTATACTTCTTATCATTTTTCATTTTCTTCTTCAATTAATACCTTAATTTCTGATTTGCAGGACTATTCTAGCTAGGCCCTAGCACATTCTCAAAAAAAAAAAAAAAAGCTAGGTCCTAGCAGATATATTGATATAGCACATTACCATGAAGCTACACGTGCTGATAGGCTAACTATCTTTGGGAACTTCTAATAAACAGGAGTTTGTCATTGGACATGCTCTCCATATATGTATTTTGTATATTTATGAAAAGTCCAGGGTTTACAAAAACCTTAGACTAACATAAACATGTATTCTCAATTATTTTTCTTTTATATTTAAAAGATTCTATGTACTGGATGTCTGAAAAAATTTCTCAGATATGATATTAAGCTTTAATTTATAATGTATCCTGCCTCTTATAATTTTTTTATTTGGGATTTCAAGCTAAAAATGATTGATTTTGGACTAAGTAGCAAAATGATGATTAGTGACGTGAGTACATGCAATATAAACAAATGACAATTGACAATGCGAACACATTGTTACAATTCATATTTTACCCTACTAGCTAGGTACTTCTAGCTAGTCTTCTACCCTTTATTCCTCTTTTCTTCTTTTGATAAGATTGTTATTCATTTTCATTGCTACTAGGAAGCCTCTGGTAATAATTTTAGCTTAGCCATCTTCTTCATTTGATTTTTTTTTTTTAATATTTCAATTAAAGTTTGAAATTACGATTTTTTATTAATTTATAACGTTGAAAGTAAAAAAATGTCATAAAAAATTGTCACTTCACGGCTTGTGGACTAAGATAATAGGATGAGACCAAATGTTTGGTGGTCTACAAATAGGTGATATATATAGGATTTTACTAACGTGTGCTCACAATAGTATACCATTTTTAGAAAAGAATTTATCGAAAATTGAAAAATTTTTACAACTTTTTAAATTTTTCATAAAATACTTCTTAAAATAGATATTTTAATGTGTGTTTTTAGAGCATACATTAACCAGACCTATATATATAAAAAGGAATGCACGTGAGATGTATGTAAATTAAATTTCTACCTTGAACACGTGAGGTGAAAAACTACCTAGTTTGCTAGTCTTCCATTACCTAGGACTACAGTGAGAAAAATGAGGGCTAAAGGAAAGGTGAGCATTTCATGGTCAAAATTTTTAAATAATTATAAAATCTAAACAATATTATTAGTTAACCAACGTTTGAAACTAATTTCGTTTCTAACAAATCGAGTCCAATGGACTCAATTTTGGGCTAATAAATCGAGTACATTGTACTTGATTTCCCCATCGTGGCAACTGCTAAGGTGGACAAGATGGCCACGTAGATATAAAACTCGAGTGCATTGAAGTCGTTTTAATAACTCGATTATATTGCACTCGATTTCTGTTCAGCCGTCCATGTGTCCCAAACACTCAAACTCCCAGATCACTCTCACCAATACACTCTCAAACACCTTGCACACTCAGTCTCTCGCTCTCACTCTCACTCTCAAAACCACAGATCACACTCATCTCACTCTCAAAATCACAAAAATTCAAACACTCACTCACTCTCACACCGTCTCTCTCACAGTCTCTCACTCTCACTCTCACTCTCAAACACCCAGACGCTGAAACCCACTCAAGCACGAGACCTTCTCTCTCTCTGTCATTCTCCTCTCAACTCATCGGCGGCTCAGCCTCATTAGACTCCTCTCCTCACAGGTATCTCTCTCTCTCACTCTCAAAATTACAAATATTCAAACACTCACTCACTCTCACACCGTCTCTCTCATAGTCTTTCACTTTCACTCTCACTCTTAGGTAGAGAGTACGGACAAACTCGAGTCTTGTGGAGTCGAGTTTTATGTTTATTTTTTTCCTTTTTTTGTTTCGTTTTTTTTTTTTTTTAAATGTAGTGCAAAAACACAAGATATTTTGCTCTCTTTATTCATTATGTTAATTGAAGCATAAGCAAAACCTTTAGAAATCCACCTTATTGGTTCTTTTCCTTCCTCATAAGTAATGCCACCATTAGCTTAACAAGACTAAAAACTATAAAAAGTAAGTGAACGATGTCATGCAGAGTAAAAATAAAGTAAGACTTGACGAAAAGAAGGTGGTAAAAGAATCCAAAGCTATACAGATGAGGAAGAAAATGCAAAAGGAAAGAATTGGAAAAACCATCTAGTCATAATATTGTAATGAAACTGTACCTCAGACAAGTTAATTGTAAGTTGCCCATGCTACACTAGTCCAATGTTGAAAGCTCATGAATAAAAAGTTAAGATGGAGAAGGGCTTAACAAGAAGCACAATTGCAGATGAGTAGAGCAGCTAATAAAAAAAAATTTATAGTTACTTATCAAAAAAACAAAAAAAAAGACTTATAGTCTCAACAAGAAGCACCAACACAAATGAGTATAACAACTAATTGAAAGATAAAATTAAACATTCATAATATCACAATATAGAAACAAGTACATTGGATATAGAATACTTCGATTACAAGTGTATTCAGTGATAAAAGAAAATAATAATTGTGTCGATACAACCCAGTAGTAAGTTTGAATACACAATAAAGAGAACCACAATTTACATCTACAATGCCATTCCAAAATCGAGTATCTGCATACCTGACAAACATTGAAATATTGTCGTTAGATACCAAAAGCTAAAACAAAGGTACTATGCAACTTGGCTAATTGATACAATCATGACATTTTATATAAAAGCCTCACTTACCTAGTTTGGGTCATTATTGCTTGTCGAAGCCCCACGGGAAAGTAGACATCTTCTACGGTTATGCCCATGTTGATGACACAGTCCACAGCTCTGCTTTTGTTGAATCTCCCTCAAGTCAGAATCTAGCCTTCTGCTTCCCGGTTTTCGCCGGACCTCATCCATCTCATTCCGTATCCTAGACTTCACAGGTCGACCTTTGGCTTGCAACAAGTCTGAGTCAGGCACCCACTTTGGACCTTCCATATCCCTCCACAATGACTCTGATTTTGGCCCCACAAATTGGTGTGAGTAGGTGCGAATGGCATTCTCCAAACTATAACATGGGTCAATATATGTACTTGCATCTTGCCCTAAGTATTGAAGAACTGTAATTGCATGTGAGCAAGGGATCTTCCGATTTTGCCACTTTCCACAACCACATGTTCTGGCCAATATGTTTATTTCATGACTATGGTGTCCCCCTCCAGAACTATGGATGTTGTACGCAGTTGTTACTTGTTATATACCATGGACATTATTAAACGACCTTACTTGATGTGTTTTAGATTTTTTCAGATTTGCATCATAGATTTCTAAGGTATATTTACTCCGCACCTTGCCCTCCAAGAGATCATGAGTAATTTTTTTGTGTTGATTATGAAAATACGCGACAAGTTTGCTCCAAGAGAATTCAACCATTATAGCAATGGGCAGGCCACGGGCACCTTTAAGTACTCTATTGAAGCACTCCGAGACATTGGTTGTCATAACCCTATAACGGTATCCACCATCATGTAGTTGGGTCCACATGTGTAGCTCCTCTTTCATTAGATATGTGTATGGCATGATGGATGAGTCGGGTTCACTTACTTGTTGTTCAGTGGCTGATTTCTTCCTAAGGGCCTCGATCTCGGCTTCCTTGATAGGTTGCATGTACAACTCAAATTTAGCTTCCTAAGTAGCATACATCGCTTTCAAGGCCACTGACTTTAAAGTGGCATCCTGAAAATGCGTGTTGAAGTTGCTAGCAACATGTCGAAGGAAATATCTGTGAAATACTTGTACTTTTCCATCATCACCTCTAGGCCAGTTTGCAATTGCATTTCGAATACCCTTATGTTGGTCTGAAATTATGCAGATGTCCTTATTTGCTATCATATCCCCCAGTGAAATCCTCAAGTATTCTAAAAACCACCTCCAACTAGGCCCTGACTCTTTGTCCACAACAGCAAAGGCGAGAGGCAAAACCTTGTTGTTGGCATCGGTGGCCATTGCAATCATCAACACCCCTCGATATTTACCATACAAATGGGTTCTATCAATACTAATCATTGGCTTACAATGTCTGAATTCTTCAATGGATGGAGCTAAAGCCCAAAATACATAGCGCAATATTGGATCATCGAACTCCTCCCTCGGTTCAGTAAGATACCAGTATCGGGTGCCAGTTTCTTGATCCAAGTATGCCAACAACAACTTTTTCAACCTTTCGTAAGACTTTTCCCAATCGCCAAATATCTTTGCAATAGCCTTTTGTTTCGCATCCCATATCTTATAGTAAGAAAGCTTATGTTCATAATACTTCGCTTTGATGAAATCTCTAAGGTGACCAATTGTTGCCATGTGATTTTCTTGCAACGTTGGAACAAATTCTGCTGCAAGAAAATTACAATCCATCATTCTACCATCAAGAGCCATGCCAAGGGTCATACAACTGTGAGGACTCCCATAAGATGTGACCATCCATATTCCTTGTTTAGGCTTCATGACTGCCCTAACGTACCACTTGCATGACTCATCCATGCATTTCACATACAGTCTACTTTTAGTCGACCTACTAGTCATCAAGTTTTTGTTATAATTTGCGGCATCAATTGTTAATGCATGTTTCACTGCTTCTTTATTCGCAAAAATCAACCCTTTACAAAAATTCATGTCTGCATTCTAAGAAGAAGCAAATGCTTGCCCATCAACTTCAGGATCAACCATATTTTCCCAAGTATTTGCATAAAATGATGAGGCGGGAGGTTCATAAACAGGGGTCGTATTTGTAACATGTTGAACTCTAGCAGTAGCGTTCGCATCATCTTCATTACATTCATCCATATCATCAACAAGAGGATTGAGAGTAATTTCTTGGTCATCAACATCCCTGTCAAAGTCGCCTCGCTCAAGCCTCTCTTCGTACTCATCTCTATCGTCAAGATCTTTCCCAACACAATGTTCTTCTTCATCTTCAACTACTGGAAGTGTAGAGGATTCACCTCGATGTGTACAAAATTGCTCTTCATTTCTATTGCCAGGTTCGCTCTCAACTGTTGTTGGTGTCTCTTGAAAAGGAGATGTATAGCCTTCCAATGTGGTGCATTGATCATCTAGGACTGCAAACTGTAGAGATGTAGTTGTTTGTACAATATCATCTACACTGACTTCTGCAAGCGGCTCCAAAGTGATGTACAACTCAAAATTTGCTACTTGTTACCATTGACGCATCTTGTTAAATATGATCTTCACATGTTTGTCTTCTGTTATCGCCATATATCTGTAATTAATGCATTGATTGAGGACTTCATGTGGAGAACGTAAAGTAATATGTATGTCATGCAAAGCAGGGTTCAGTTGCAGCTCTTCCATAATTTTTATCTTCAAATCACTCAAGGTCTTTAACTTACGGCGTATCATCATATAACAGCATTGGATACCCGGACCTTCAAATGGAAATATGTCGTAAGGGTTGGCATTGCTAAGGGGTCCACCGTAGTATATATTTATATAGATCATTGTCAACCTATAGATCATCAAGTGCAATTGTGTTAGTGACAAATTTATAACTCTCAACCACAAAACTTTGCTTATACTCACCTCAGGTCACATACAAAAATAGTCATTACTAATTTCATATTCTTTTAAAATTCCAAATCATTCTAGGTATCAAACTTAAATATTATACCAACCAGTTATCCATTGAAATCTTTGTTACAAATCTTAAACAAATATATCCTGAAATAATTTATGCTAAAAAGACTACAAATACTATCTTAGGTATCAAACTCATAATCCATTTCATACCCATGATAAAGACCTAAAAGTACAAAATATTCCTAACAATTGATCACAATATTTAGTACTAAATATTCTCAATAATTAATCCCAATATTATTTTTTTTTAAAAACCTAGCATATTATAAATCACAATATTTACACTAACAAAAAAATATTCTCAATATGTTGTAATAACATTATTAATCACAATATTTGGTACTAAATATTCCCCCAATTATTTTCCCCTATAATTTAATCACAATATTAATTTCTTTTAAAAAAACTTGGCAAATAATTTAATCACAATATTAATTTTTTTTTTTAAAAAAATTAGCAAATAGTTTAATCACAATATTTACACTAACAAAAAATAAACACATATTCCCAATAATTCATCCCAATATTATTATTTTTTTTTTAAAAACTTAGCAAATAATATAATCACAATATGTAACACTAACAAAAAATAAACAAATATTCCCAATAATTAATCACAATATATATATATATATATATATATATTTTAAAAAAACTTAGCAAATAATTTACTCACAATATTTACACTAACAAAAAAAAAAAAAAAACAAATATTCCCAATAATTAATCATAATATTAATTAAAAAAAAAACTAGCAATTAATCACAATATACTAAAAAATAAACTAATAAATATACTAAAAAATAAATTAATCACAATATTTTCACTAACAAACAAAAAAAAAATTTACCTAATACGTTTTAATTGTTTCTTAAAAAAAAAACCTAGCAAATAATTATAATAACTAACAAAAAATATTTTCAATATTGTATTACCTGTGAGAGATTGTTGTTAATGTGACAAATTGTATGAGATTTGAAGAATGTGAGTGTGAGCTTGAGGGTGACAAATTGTGTGAGATTTGAGGATGTGAGTGTGAGCTTGAGGGTGGCACCATAGAGCTGAAGAGAATATGAGAGAGCACATCTGTGACTTGGGTAAAGGGGGAAAAAAGGTCCCAGTTGGGACCCACACGACACCTGGATGGTCTGGGGACCATTCACAGAAATCGAGTCCAGTAGACTCGATTTTTAAAAGCAAATAACTCGAGTCTACTGGACTCGAGTTATGTCCACGTGCTCGAAATGCGGTGGGGACCCAAAATCGAGTCCAGTAGACTCGATTTCCTTTAAAATGAGCACGTGACCTGAGCCTCAAAAGCGTGGCGTGGCGTGACAGAGATGAAAATCGAGTCCAAAGGACTCGATTTTTCTGACTCAAAACCGAGTTCAATGAACTCGATTTTCATGTCTACGTGGACTTCTTGTCCAGTTCAGATGGTGCTACGATTGAAAAATTGAGTACACTGTACTCGATTTATAATGCCAAAATCGAGTCCATTGAACTCAAATTGTTAAAAACAAAATTAGTTTGAAACGTTGGTTAACTAATAATATTATTTGAATTTTTTTTGTTGTTTCTAAAAAAACGCCGCATTTCATTATCAAAAAGCAAGTCTGCTGTCCATAAAAATAGGGGAGGTAAAAGAGTGAAAAGATGGCCAACAGGAGCAAATATAATAATAAAAAATTGAAAAGCTAAAAAGTGAGTGATGGCATGAACACGTGAAGGAAGTTAATGGTCCGTAGAAGTTGCCCATGAAATGATCAGTTGAGATTTTCCCAATTTCTCTATAAATTAAAGAGTCTCCAGCCAAAAAAAAAAGAAAAGAAGAAGAAGAAGAAGAAGAGGAAGCACGCCCACAGCAAAACTCAGAGAAAAAAGAAAGAAAGAAGAGAGACACATACAAAGGTAGAGAGCAACAAGCAAATGAGAAACATACAGCATTAGGTGGAGATTTTATCGGTCTCTTTTTTTCTCTAAATCTCTACCTCTCCCTTCTCTTTCAAATTTGAACTTTTGTTTGGTAAAACAAGTAGGGTTGAGTTTCATGAAGAGTTCCTAACTCTGTACATGAAGCTTTAGATATGAGTAACTTGTAAATCCTATTTGAAAATTACCAAATAAAAATTTTCTCAAGTTTTGGTTCAACGTTTTCTCCACTAGAGTCCTTGACTATACTCAATTAATTGGAATCCTTAATTCTACCAAATTTATGGAGTCATTGACTCTATAACATCAATGAAATCCTTGACTCTACTCAATTAATGGAGTCCTTAACTCTGGCATATTTTAATGGAGTCCTTGACTCTATTCAATTAATGGAGTCCTTGACTTTATCATATTTTACCAAACTAATGGATTCCTTAACTCCACCATATTTCAATGGAGTCCTTGATTCCCAAGATTATTTTAAATTCCAACATGACTAATTTTTTGGGGATTCCTAATTTCTTAGTCAAGATTGAAGTTAACAATGCCCAGAATAAAATGACCATAAGAAATTGATTTGAAGAAATTCTCTAATTCCTAATTCCTAAACCGTGTTCATAAAAAAAAAAAAAAAAAAAAAATTGCTTCAAAGAAGTTTTCTTTCCCTTAATTAAATTTGGGAACTTCAATCAAAATATCATTAAAATTCCTACAAAGAAGCAAATGAAAGAAAGGGAAAATTGCTTGGGCATTCAACTACTCAAAGATAAAATCCTTGGTTCAACTTCCATAAAAACATGGTTCATGACTTATCCTTGAGGTTAAATTCAATTTTCTCACCCAAAGCAAAATTAAGTCAATGCTTAATTAAATACAAAGTATTTGACTTAAATGTCCTTCATTTAAATGGGGAAAAATCTATTTGAGGATTTTAAATCTAAAACCTCAAATTAAGAACTATGAATTGCCTTGATCCCCGTCAAGGGTACGTGGGCAACCTAAATAAATTATTAGGTTTAGTCACAAATAAATAAAAACACATATCCCCTTAAACATGAAAATAAATGAATTTATGTATAAAGATGACGTGGGTGGAATCAAAAGGTCTTCCCTTGAAACAAGGGATTATAATTAAGAGATACATTATCTTGAATGAGCACTACTCACATCAATAAAACCCATACGCCAAAAGGCTTATGGGTGAAATTATGTTTGATGAATTTGACTAATTTAACAATTCTTGTTAAACATAATTTGATAATGTTTGTTAAACATAATTTGACGATGTTTATTAAACATAATCTAATAATTATTGTTAAACACATGTGCTAACAATTTTCTTCAACGTCTAAATTTCTTATATACGGCCATTTGTAGGTTCAATGAGAGTTTCATTGGTCATTACATTTAGAGGAATAGAGTATAAATATTTTGATTATTGTTTAACTTACAAATATTTTGATTTTTTTTATAGCATTTGACTAACTAGAAGTGTGTGTAAGTGTAATTCCTTTGGTCCATACACACTGTATAAAAGAATCCCTTTGAGGTGATATTGAGATGTTTATCAAAAGATTTGAACTTAAAACCTCATAAATCACAACGCTTGAAAATCACTTGGACCAACCATTGGCGATAAATTCACATCTTTTTTATGTACATGCCACTGTTATAGAAATAATTTTTGGTATCTGAGTACTCTGTCCAGTCTAACTTTTGTCCCGTAGAAGTTTCAAATGTCAAAATGCTTAACACCAATCTTTCACAAAGAAAAACCTCAAGTAATCTACAATGTTTCTATCTTTTCAGTAAAAAAGAAAGAAAATAAAAAGTAACGTTGAAGTGATGGGCTATTTGGTTGACAATAGTCGGGCCCGTAGGCCCATCTAAATACAACTCCTTTCTTAGTGCAGCACTTCATGTTCTCCTTTTTTTCTTTTTTCTTTTTGGAGAGACAACTTCATGTTCTACTTTAATTTGGCTCAGCTAATTTTCGTGATTTTCATTTATGTTTTAGTTGCACTTCACGTTTTATTTTTAATTTGGGTCAGCTAATTCTATCTTCATTCTTCAGCAGGCAATTTGGTTGTGGCACTTCCAAAATATCAAAATGCCTATTCGAATTGAGGCAATGCCTTACTTTGACCAAAAACACACCGAACAATCATCTAAGAACACGTCTTGTAAATTACATTTTGTCATTGTCATTTCATTATCAATTCAATTTTTCATTAATTTGTGTCAGTATATATATTAACTTGTATTCCCGTCTCAAAGAAACACCCATCCCATCACACTACTATTCACTCCAAAATGTAAACCATATGTTGTAAGGGCGAAGTCAAACTTAGCCACAAAATTAATCACAACTACCAACCGTATTGAATGATATTGATAGAATCAATTATTTGCATTTAGCCAAAGGCCTTTCTAGCATGTGAGAAGAGCAGACAAGGTTCAATCTCTATTCACGTGGATGGGAATGGGATTTATCCCACAACCACAAGCAAAATTAAGAACATATGTTTATGCCTATCAAACCCTGCTGGCTCCTAAGGGAGTAAGGGTCCATTTGATTAGAGGAGTAGAAAAGTGGGATAATAGAAAAGTGAGAGAATAGAAAATGGTGGAAGGATAGAAAATATTTTATTTTCTCTCCTTTTTGTTTGGTTGAGAGTGAACAAGTGGAATAATAGAAAAAATGAGTTTAAATAAATTTAATCATATACCCTTACTAAAGAATGATGCTTAATTAAAACAAAAAAAATGAAAAATAACCACACAAAAAAGAGAGCAATCATCCAAATTTATTAAAAAATAAAAATAATACCTCAAAAAAAGAAAAGACAATGTTACTGCCAGAAAAAAAAAAAAAAAAAAAAGAAAAAAAAGAAAGAAAGAGGCACCAGGCCCTAGAAAATCAAAAGAAACAAAAACAATAGAAAAAAAAAAAAAAACAAAAAAAAGGGCAACAGTGCTGCTCAGAGGAAAAAAAAAAAAAAGGCAACTACCCAGAAGAAGAAGGAAAAAAAAAAAAGGGGCTCAGTAAAGAAAAAAAAATAAAGGCAACTTGAAGAATGTGCACATGGGCATTTTTTTCAATTAAGAAAAAATTCATACCCACTCACTTTTTGGTGGGCCCGGGAAGAAAACAACTGGACCCCACAATTTATTTTCCTTCCTCTCCATCTAACCAAACACACTCAAAAAAGTTTTCCTATATATTTTCTCTCCAAAATTTTTCATCCACCTTATTTCACGTCCAAACAAACACACCCTAAGAGTCATACATAGACTCCCCTTATTCTAACATGATTCTTGAGTCTACTTGTGGTTTTAACTTTTAAGCCAGTGAACTTTTAGATTATGAGAGAAAGGGGTGGGTTTAATCTTAATGGCATCATAAGCACTAACATCAGCTGTGCTACCCCAAATGTCATTTTGACATACTAAAATTTATTTTATTTTATTTATTTTACCGCATCATTTTATAATATATTATAAATAAAATGTTCTATTGTAACATTACAATACATTAAAATAATATAAACAACCAATACAAACATTATTTAATTTCTTTAAACTCAAAACCTTTCTCTCTCTCTCTCTAGATTCACTGCCATTGGGAGGAAAAAAAAAAAAAAAAAACAAAACACCATCACCACCTCAAACCCATAACCACCAAAAAAAAAAAAAAAAAAAAATCAACCACATCCACCAAAGCAAATCACAATCACATTATTTATGTTTGAAACTCACCACCAATGGAGAAAAAGATTTAAAAAAAAAAAAAACTAGAACACCCAACCCACCACCACCAAATTTGATGAGGTTTTTTTTTTTCCTTCTTTTTTAAGTGTCATAATTTTTTTTCCATATATATTAGTTTGAGGTTTACACATTTGTCTATTAATATCACGCTTTGTGAACTACTGATACAACTAGAAGTATGACAAGTTTAACTCCAAAAAATGAGCATTGAAATGACATTAAAATCATACGTTCCTATGTGGATTTGTTAATTGTTTTGGAATCAAACTCATGACACTTCTAGTTGTATCAGTAGTTGACAAATGCGTGATATTAATGTAAAAATGGTAAACCCCAAATTGATATATATATATATATATATATATATATATATATATAAGTTATGACACTAAAAAAAAAAAAAAAAGAATCTCATTGCATGCGCAAATCGCCTGTGATGATGCTAGTTATTATTAAAGGCCATCGGATTAGCATAAATTGTTGTGGGCCAACTCAAAACTTTGAATGCACAAAACAAAATAATTGTTCAAATTGTTCAAATTTTAGGTTGCCGTGGATATTGGATATGTGGCTCCACCACTACTGAATAAGTTACACTTGTTATGGTGCTTCTTTATTTATTTATTTATTTGAGAAAAATAGTGCTTCTTTATTGTTATACCATTTTATATATTTTTATTGAATTGATATTGTTAGGACATATGTGGTTGAATGTTATGAACATATGTCACTATTTATGTAATTGGTTAATCCTTTAACAAAACGCACTTTACTTGTAATTTGGTAGATCTAAGATGTGTTTAATACTTCAAGAAATCTTGTTTCAAGACCAAGTGTTAAAGCCACATAAGTCTGTCCAAGATTCAAGTGTGAAAAATGCTGTTCATTAAAGTTCGACAACTAGCTCGACAACTAACATCTATCGAGCCTTGAAGAGATGTTCCAGCCTGTGGCTCAACAGAAGCTCGACAGATAGGATATTTATCGAGGTTTATGAAATTCAGTTTTTCTAGACTGTTTTTCATCCAATCCATGATTATGTGTTTGGGCTTTCTTTTCTCACAACCTTAGACATATAAAAGGATTATTTTAAAGGCTGTATCAGGTTACACAGCCAAAAACACAATTGCATAAGAGCTTAATTCATCAAGTGTGATCAAGAGTTCTACTTTAACATGCATGGATTTGATTATTTAGTATCTCAATTTTCCACTCACATTCAAGATACGAGTATCGTGGTTACTCCGGCTCTTGTAGCCGATGTGCTCTATGTCCCTAGGGTAGCGCATCCTGACTACCTTGGTTGTGATCGTCTTAAAACTGTGTCTAAAGACGAACTTATGTCTACCTTCTATGAACGCCCTTCTAATTGGGGTGAGTGTCAGTTCACTAACTGTTCGACCTTTGCTAAAAGTCCTAGGTTCATGAACATGGTCATGACTTTTATGTTACATCCCTTATCTCATTATAACTCTATTACAGAGCCTTATGCTCGGTTTTTGCTTTCCTTTCTTGAGCATCTTAGTATAGATTTTTCCTCACACTTCATTCTTTTTATCATAGATGTGTATAGGGATACGGCGACTTGTGATAAGCTCATCTTCCCTTTTGCTATCACGAGACTTTTACACAATTTTTCTATTCCCTTTCCTGTGTTTGACCACTTTTTGCTACTGTTAAATGGAGCGAGGCACAGCTTCGGTCGAGACTGTTCGGGTCAGTAGCTCCTTTCACTCCTTTAGCTCTATCCACATCCGCTCCCTCTTCTTCTACGAGTGGTGTGACTCTCGAGGACATCGTGGCACAGTTTCAGCGCATGGATGCTCGCCTCGATGCTCTTAGTGATGAGTTATGTCAGGTGAACATCTGTGTTGGTCGTATTGCACGACGGCAGGCTGTCACGCCCCAAACCCGAAAGGGTCCAAAGCAACATCTCAAAGGTACTTGTAGATTTTGTTCATTTTGACAAATCCATCCAAATAAAATCATATCAATTACCAACATCAAGAATTATCATAATAATTCTACTAAATATACTTTCAAAGTAAGTCAGAGCTCTAAGCATTAATTACAAGGATCATTGACCACAAAAGAATAGAGGTCTGAATAAACGATTACATATCAACAGCTTGTCCCATCAGTGGGAATACAATCACGGCCACTATAATATACAAAAGAATGAGTCAAGCCTATTCTAAGATATACATCATCTAATAACTCCATTACAAAAGTTTAGCCTCCATCAGTAGTTAGTCTAACTACTATTAGCTACCAAAAAGCTATCTCAAAATATTGTTGTTTACTCTGAAAAGTTTGTTAAAAAAAAATGGGATGAGACAAAGCCAAGTAAGTAGCAAAATTAATAGGGGTGGGGGAAATGCAAGTTTCATAACGATGAGCAAGTTACAAAACATGTTATAATATGGGAATTTCCATTAGGATCATGCAAATCCATTTTTCTTAATAAATTGACAAGAATGATTAAAAGAATATAGGCTATCAAAATACCCTTGTTAAAAATCTAGAAATCCAACCCAAGGCCACATGACAAGCGGCTGTAAAGACGTTAGGTATGCCACAAAGACATCAGTTACGCCACGAAGACATCAGTTATGCTGCAAAGACATCCATTATGCCGCAAAGACATCAATCCGCCACAAAGACGAGATGCCAAGATACCAATGTCACAAAGACTACGACATTTGGCTGGGTAATCACATGTCATGGCCCAAGGGTAAAAAAATGAAGAGCTCACATTTTACATGAAATCAAAACACTGTTCAATTTCAAGTAGTTTCACGAAAACCTTTGAAATACCTAATATATTCACAAGGTTCTCAAGTTTTCCAAAATCATTTTTTGTCAATAATATTTTGCATCAACTTTCCCAATTATCAAAGCATCTTTACATTTTCAAATAATGCAATAAATAAATAAATTCCATTCTCAAGAATTTAATCAAAGATGCTAACATTTTCCATGGTAACAAATCATGCACTTCCCCATATGCATTGTCAAATATGATGACATTTTCACAATTAATCTCATACATTAAAGTTACAACATAAAGCTTTCTAGGAAAATATAATTTTCATAACAACTTCCCAAAATGTGTTTAACCCAAAAATAATACTTTATGCAACATGGTAATTTTTTCAAAAATCCCATTAAAAGCTACTTACCTTGCAACCCTCAAAAAGCGTAACTCTCCAAGTTCCAAAGGAGATTAGCTAGAACCTAAACAATACCAAGCAAACCTATCCCAATAAACATAAAGTTTAGCATTGCATTTAGCTATGAATTAGAAATTGCTAACTAAGCAATTAATTAGGCAAGCCTAGTAATTAACCTCACAAATAATATATTCCACTTTCAAAGTTTCTCAACAATTTCATTACAAGGTATAGACTCCAATTATACTCATGAATCATTCAAGGTATTATCTCTAACATCAAAACCTTAATAATTTATGAGTAGTTTCCACAAGATTTTCACAACATCATCAAGAGGCCCATGACACCAAAATCACAATATCCTTCAAAACTAACAATTTAAATTTTTATCTAGCTTCAAATAAACCATAAAAATTATATTCACCATTTATTTCACATTAAATAGCCAAAACCCCCAAATCTTCACCACTTAGATAACCACTATTGTATAAATCATAAACCCACTCATCATATACATCCACCAAGACCAAAACACATACATAAAAACACATAAATATCACTTCTAATGCTTATAAACCACATGGGTATTATTATTAAAGCTTAGATAGACATAACCTCAAGCAAAAGCATATAGCATATAGCATATAAACCCACCAAAAGATTAGGAATTTTTTACCACAAATAAATAGAGATGAGTGAGCCTTACCTTATTCTTATAGAGTTTTCCGGTATACTTCGTCGAAAAAGATGGTGGAGGTGATGAGAAGTGAAGGTGCCGGTGGGAGAGTGAGGGAGTGTGAAAGAGAGGTGTTTGTATTGTGTGAAAAAGAAAAGAAAAGAGAATAAGGTGAAAAGGAGTGATGGCCGGTCAAAAGGTAGGGAGATATTTGTGAATGTGTGGTGGGGAAATAAGGGGTAGGTGGGTGGTCATGTGGGCTTTAAAAATTTGACCACCTTTTTATTTTGACTTGGTCTGGGATGTTACACAAGTGCTCATGGGTGGCTTCGTTGCTTCTCCTCCACCTACTCTAGAGGCTTTTGAGGATGAGGATGATGCTGATGATGCTACAGCTTCTGAGGATGACGATGATGGTGATGCTAGCTCTTCTAGTGCTGATAAGATGTCTACTTGACACTCTTACCCTTTGTCACTCGTGACAAAAGAGGGAGTAGTTTTGGTTAAGAGAGTAATCATAGTTAGGAGGAGAGTTAGTATAGGAGATTTTTGTTAGGGGAAGTGTTGATATTAAGGGATGTAGTGAGGATACTTGTATCTTTTCTTTTCTTTTCTTTTCTTTTCTTTCTATTTTATATACATTATCTCTTGTACATGGGTCTTGTAACCATTTTGACGTACATTTTACTTATCTTCTTTATATGCTGTTGCATGTATGTTTTTTACCTACCATTACATGTGTTTTTTCTTTTCTCTCTTTATGGAAATGCTTCTTATTTATTGTATGTAATATTTTATTTCTATTTCACACAAAGATGCCTTAATGAGTTTTGTTTAAGTGTTTTAGAGATACAGGTTGTCAAGGTCTTCCCTGCCATAAACTCTCTTCTTGCAAAATTTTTCAAGAGTTTGTGTTCGGATAGATTTTATTGTATTCAAAAAGTGAGTATGAGTCGAGTGATTTATGACTCCTCTCATATGTTTATTTGTTTGTTGTGGTTTTGTCACGGATTACCAAAGGGGGAGATTGTTAGGACATATGTGGTTGAATGTTAGGAACATATGTCACTATTTATGTAATTGGCTAATCATTTGACAAAACGCACTTTACTTGTAATTTGGTAGATCTAGGATGTGTTTAATACTTTAAGAAACCTTGTTTCAAGACCAAGTGTTAAAGCCATGCAAGTCTGTCCAAGATTCAAGTATGAAAAGTGTTGTTTATTAAAGCTCGACAACTAGCATCTATCGATCCTTGAAGAGCTATTCCAGCTCGTAGCTCAACAATAACTCGACAGATAGGGTATTTGTCGAGGTTTATGAAATTTAGTTTTTCTGGACTGTTTTTCATCAAATCCATGATTATGTGTTTGAGTTTTTTTTTCTCACAATCCTAGACATATAAAATGATTATTTTAAAGGCCGTATCAAGTTGCACAGCTAAGAGCACAATTGCACAAGAGCTTAATTCATCAAGTGTGACTAGAAACCTAGTTTACCCTAGTTCTTGAGAAGTTGCTGTGTTCTATACACCATAAGGTTTTGTGACCAGAAGAACAGAAGAATTTTGCAGCCAACCTTCTTCTCTAATTGGTGATTGAAGTTGCGTACTGAGATCCGCGCAATTGGTTAGTCATGTACTGGAAGCCATGCATAATGCATTGAAAATGAGATATTGTCACTGTAGAACAAGTCTAATTGGGTATTGGGGTAAGGGTTCAACTGTAGGTTGGTATAAGGTATTGGGATTCCTTTACTTGTAACCGCTTGTTGTGATAATAGTGAATTCTTAGGAATGGTAACCTTAAAATCACCCGGTAGGGTTTTTGTCGTGTTGGTTTTCCCCATTCATAAACAAATCACCGTATTAATTTATTTTCCGCTGCACTTTAGTTTATTGGTGATTTTTTTATGCTACCACGCGTTTGCTTGTTAATTTGATTAATTAATAGACTTGGCTAATTAATCAATTAATTCTTCACAACGGGTCAATATATTCTTGGCGTATCAAATATTCTGAAAATCATATCACTACATTATATATTCTCTATATTTTTAACACTGGCAAGAATCTTCATGTCAATAAAAATGATATTTACCTTTTGATTCATAAACTTATGTTTTGTATATAACCTTAAAGTTCAAAACATGAAATTTAAATATTATATAAATAAGATAATTAATAATCACTTATCATTTTGATATTTGCATGCATGTAATAAAGCTATAAAGAGACAATGTAAGCCAGTTGATTTGTCAAAATACAATCCAATAAACGTTATTTAATGGAGTAATATGGGTGCACTAGGTATAAACAAATCCAATAACACAACCACCGCATGCTCTTGGTGCGATGATCACTCCACAAGTATAAGTAGTGCTTATGGGGTGTGGGGGGCAAAGGTTGGGGTTCAAGTCTCCAGGAGGGAGTTTCACACACGTATACACTTAAATTAGGTTGAAGTAGAATTCTATCTTGTATATAAAAAAAAAAAAAAAAATCCAATAACGCATATTAATGTAAGTTTGGAATCTATTAAAACTGGTAAGAAAGTGATAAGTTGGCTTTAGAGATATTGTTTCGTTCAGGGAGATGGGTGCAGTGGTGGAGCTAGGAATTTATCTTTGGGATCATTTTTTTTTTTTTCATTATATATTAATAGTAATGTAAGCACAATTCAATATACATGTTAAATATTTTATAACTTAACGTGTGCTAAAAATACGTATTTATTAAAATTAAATAGTCAAGAGACAATATTAGCAAAGAGAATGAATCAATAGTTTTTAATTTGTCCATAATAAAGTATAATGATTAAGATAAAATAATAATAAATCAAAGAATATATATATATATATATATATATATATTAATAGGTAAAATTTAGAGAAAATCCAATAAGATTTTATAATTAAAGTCCAATTTTGCGCTATGTGTCTTAAATGATTTATTTTTGGAGAATTTTATTTCTTTATTTTGGAGCCAATTGTGAGACCATATCATAAATATTCATCCGAATAAGTTATTGAGTACAAAAACCTAAATAGTCTAGATTAATGAACTGTAAAAAAAAGTGCTTCACAATATCAAAAATTAAGAATTCATAAAAAAATTTTAAAAAAATATGGACAATTTACATTTTCTACCTAATAATATTCTTACTTGATTTTGAAAAGAGTTAACAAAATATAAAAATGATTATATATCAATAGTATTTAAATTATAAATATATATATATATATATATATAGAAATTATAATATGCATCTTAATGTATATCTTTTAAGTATATCCATGCATATGCGCTTGGTTATAAGCTAGTCTATATATATAATAATATGTGAAGTTGAGAGAAACTCAAATTAGAAGTCTAAATTAGAGTTTCAATTTTGTGTCATATGTTCTAAATTATTTATTTTTATGAGTTTTATTTCTTAATATTAGAGTTAAATATGGGATCACATCATAAATATTCATCCAAATGAATTATTAAGTACAAAAACCAAAGAGTCTAAAATTAATTAATAGTAAAAAAAAAGTACTTCACGAAAATAAATAAATAAATAAATAAACATGGACAATCCTTACAATTTCTTTTAAAGAGTTAACAAAATATAAAAATGTCTATCAATAGTATTTAAATTATATATATAGGAATTATATTATACATCTTACTGTATATTGTACAGAGAAGGCCCCTAGACCCATTGGGCCTTGGACCCTAGCTTTGTGGCGCCATACGAGGCAGGGCCCAGGCCCCTTTGGCCTTGGGCCCTGACCTTGAAAGACAATACCTGGCCCTATCCCCGCTATACTTATGACCTCAGTCTGGACACACCTCAAAGCACAGCTTAAACCTTAAAAACCATAATGGGGCCATCGTGTCTTGTACGTCAAAAGCGAGCCCCTCTCGATCAACTCTATCTTGGTCAGGAATATGATTGCTCGGGGATACAAGGTCTCGGCGGTCCAGTGGTGCCTTGGGGAATATCGTTGCAGAACAGCCTTTTGGTGGCAGGAACTAGTTCCAATGCCATTATCTCTGTTCCCAACAAATACCTCCACTTAGAAACAATAGAATTGGACTCCCATCCACACGAGTGAGATCAAGAAATAATTATTACACCCCCACTTACCCGCAGCTATAAAAGGGGGTAGAGGGTGAGAGAAAAGGGGGTTGGTGAACAAGACGAAGAAAAGAACAGTGGAGAAAAAGAGAGAGAGAGCGGTTTGTAAAATCAAGAGGGCACAATTAGGTCTCAAAGCTAAGAATTATTCATTGTAGGAAATCCAATTCCCATAATACAAATAAGTTGTGAGTCCAAGTATAGATTGAGCCTGTTGATCGTACTTTAGGGGTGCACAATTGATTCGTGCCCGGTTACCGGAGTGAATCATATATCTTTAAGTGTATCCATGCATATGCATAGGGTTACAAGCTAGTATATATTAACAACAAAAGTTGAGAAAAAATCTAGTTAGATTTCAAATTGAAATTCAATTAGAATCTAATTTTGTGTCACATGTCTCATTTAATCTAAGCTATTAAAATTTTGTGCCAAATGAGTTAATTTAAAGTAAAAATTAAATTTCAATTAGAGTTTAATTTTGTGCTTCATGTCCCATTTATTCTTACTTTTTTAATTTTTGTGCCAAGTAAGTTAATTCAGTGTAAAAAACGAGGAGTCCAATATAAATATATCATAAAAACCTAATCATATATCTAAATCTATATATAAAATTAAAGGAAGAGAGTGTTTGGATGATCTTATATTTATGAGCAATTTTTTTGTGAAACTAAAAATAATTCAAATTTATAAGTCATTTATGTAATATACCATGACTATATATATAAGATTAAAGCATAGACAAAATTCAATTAGAATCAAAATTGGATTTTGCATTTGTTAGCTTTCCAAACAAATTAAATTATTTAGATTTTTGTTGTTATTTTTTCTCTGAACTAATCAGCTTATTTTTTAATACAATTTTTATTTAGATATTTTGTATGCAAAGATCTTGAACACAACAAACTGTAATTGAGCTGAACGACCTCATACACATATCTCCATTCAATTTAAGAGATACTATCAAACCAGTTTATTTTTTTTATTTTGAGCTGTATTTAGTATAATTTCACAGACAATGATTGTAAATTGATATTGTATTTGTATTATGTAATATCCAACAATGATTTTTAAAATTATGTACGTAATAGCTGTGTAACGAGAAACTTGGCATAACTAATATCATGAAAATTGTAAGAAAAAACTATTCCAGTATTTCCAAATATGCTGGATGAAAAAAAGTATCATATGATTAATAACCCAAGCTAATATTAATAATACCACAACAATTGATCATTCCCACGTATAAGGACAAGTTATATATTAATGTTAAATAGTAAACAAACAATTACTCGAATTTCAATACTAAAAAGAAACAACTAATTACATGTTATATATATATATATATATATATATATATATAAAGTATATGAGTGAGTTTCAGTTAGCTTTACTAGTAAAGTCTTTAATGGTTGTATAAGAGATCTGGGGTTTAATCCCCGCCTACACCAAAAACTTATTGGTATCTTGATCTGATAATAAAAAACTATTATCAGGAGCAAACGCTATAAGTTGAAATTCTTTAAAAACAATATATAAAGTATATGATATATAGTAGTATATTTTTTTTTTTCAGGTTTACTAATTATTTATTATATCATATTTTTTAGGTCATACAATTTATTTATTATTTTAATAACATATAAATATATAGAAGAAAAGTCCAATTAAAAGAAGATGAAAGAAAAAGAAAGAAAAAAAACCTTGGGACTCTACACCAGTACACTTGCTTTTGTAGTTTCTCAAAAAAAGTACTATTGCTTTTGTAGGCTTTTCCTTTTAACTGTACACGTGGTTGGGGGAATTAATTAATGGCGTAAATGAACTTTTAGTTCTTACATTTTGCATTTTTTTTTATTTTAGTCTCTACATTTTAATTTTTTCACTTTTAGTCTCTAATCCAATTAATGCCTATCATTTTGGTCCTTTCTGTCACCCCACTAACGGCAGAATCTAACGTGGCTAATAGTGCACTTAAAAAGCAATATATTAAAGCCCAAAAATACACCGTGGCATAGCCCATCCTAGCCACATGGCTTTTCTGCCATAAACACTGTAGTAAACTCCACCACTACTCTCATCCTTTCTTCATTCTCTGAACATTCAATTTTACTTAAAAGACATAAGATTTGGCACATATTCGATACTCTTATCCAAAAGAATGCTGCAATTCCTTGTAGAAACATAACCCCTTGAATTAGGGACTAAAAGTGAAAAAATCAAAATGTAGAGACCAAAATGGAAAAGTATAAAATGTAGAGATTAAAAGTATATTTATGCCTTAATTAATTAGATGGTTGGATTACTACAAGTGCAAGTGTGGCTTCGAAAGAAGTGTAGAAGAGACAAAGAAAAACAAGGCAGATCATCTTCTCAAAAAAGAAAAGAAAGCGGATCAGTTGGGAGACAAGAGAAATAGATAAAATGTCACAGAGTCACCTGTTTTGAGTGCTAGAACCTGGTGGTGTCTAGAATTGATTTTAATCTAGGAAAATTATAATTTTTTGGCGTAAATGCATTTTTAGTCCCTACATTTTGACCCGATTTCTATTTTGGTCCCTATATTTTATTTTTACCACTTTTAGTCCCTAAACCAATTAACGCGTGATACTTAAGTCTTTACCGTCACCCAACTAACAGAAAATGTTGACGTGGCTGACGACACAGTAAAATAATAATTAAAAAATTTATTTTGACATTAAAAAATTGCCATGTCAAAATTTAAATTAAAAAAAAATAATTTATTAATTTTAACTGAATGAAAAAAAAAAAAAACAAAGAACATGTTTCCAGATCAAGAACACACAAACCTAAACATTTTTTCAACTCCAAACATTTTCTTTCTTTCCAGATCAAAACACCACAACTCCAGATCACAACTCTCTGAAACTCTCCTGTCTAAACATTTTCTTTTCTTTGTTTCCTTTCTTGCTCTCTCTCATTCCTCTCCGTATCACTTCTCCATCTCCGTCTCTTCTCTCTTCTCTCTTTTCCATTTCCCACCCCTCTCTCTATTTCTCTATTCTTTTTTTCCCCTTCTCGATCTCCCTTTCTCCGAATCGGTGATTGCCGGTTTAGTGGTGGTGTTTCGGTGGTGGATTTGAATCGGTGGCCGAGTTTGGTGGTGGCAGATCGACGTGACAGATTAGCTTTTTGGCTTTGGGTGATTGGGTTTAGTGGTGGCAAATCGACTTTTGGGCTTTGGGTGGCCGTGATTCAGATCGTCATGGGCCGGTGGGTGCATGTGGATGGTCATGGCTCGCTGTGGGCTGGCGTGGGGCTGTTGGTGCTCATGGGTGGCCATGGTTTTGCTCACCGTTGGCCGCCGCAATTCTTGGGTTTGGTGGTTGTAGTAGATAATATTTGATTTGGTTTTGTTTTTTTTTTTATTTTATATTTGGGTTTGTGGGTATGGATTTGGCAGTGGTGGATGTTGATGATGGTGGTAGTGGTGGAAGTGTCGTTGGTTGTGACTGTGATTGTGATTGTGGCGGCGATGGTGGTGGCAGCTTGGCGTTCTCAGATCGAAGAGGAATGGTGCTTGGACTAGTTGAGTTTTTTTTTTTTTTTTTTTTTTTTTTTTTTTCAGATTTGGGTGGGGTAGTTTGCTCCGATGAGTTTGTGTGGGTAGTGGATGGGTTTATTGTTTTGGATTTGTGGTGGATAGTTGATGGTTTTGTGGCAGATTTCGGTGGCTTTGTGGTTGTGATTTAAGGGCAGTCTTTGTGTTCTTTAGTTCTTTGATCTGGGTTAGAGTTCTTTTGTTCTTCATGTTCTTCCCGAGTTTTTTTTTTTTTAAATTTTTTCATTCAGTTAAAATTAATAAATTAATTTTTTTTAATTTAAATTCTGACATGGAAATTTTTTAATGTTAAAATAGATTTTTTTAATTATTATTTTACTGTGCCGTCAGCCACGTCAGCATTTTTCTGTTAGTTGGGTGATGGTAAGAACTTAAATGTGACGCGTTAATTGGTTTAAGGACTAAAAGTGGTAAAAATAAAATGTAGGGACCAAAATAGAAATTGGGTCAAAATGTAGGGACTAAAAGTGCATTTACGCCTAAATTTTTTTCTTTTATTTGTTGAAATAATGATAAATGTTTAAAGAGCAAGATTTAACTACATTATTTAGGTGCTGTTTCTTAAGTTCTTCTTTTAAAATTCTGCCATGTGGATTTTTTCTCATGAGATGGATGTACATTTTTTGGTTAAGTAGGCACATGACTGAATCTTAAGAGGAGAACTTATGGAACAGCATCTAAAGTACTATACTTAAGTTTTGTCTATGTTTAAATATTTTAAGTTTTTGATATAGTATGTCATAGTATTTTTAACGACACTTTCTAATAAATCCTAAATGATAAGTTATTATTGATTATTAATGATAAACAAAATAATTTTAATTATGGGTTCAAATTAGAATTAATTTGAAAATATTGTAAAAATGTGATAGACGCCCACTAGGATATTTTTCCAATATTTGGGAGGGGCCAAAAGTATATCTAGCTCATGAAAATTGTAATTTAATAGGTTGGGATAACTCATATACCAATATATGCGCAATGAGCATGATGGAATGGACTCCCATGCTTATCACTAACTGCGATTTTTAATTTGAATGAAGAAAATATATGTGTAGCATTTTTCGTCTAGGAAGAGGGGTGGTGAGGGTTGAGATTCGTTAGCCATGCCTATGAGTTATGTAACACGGAATGGACCAGTACTCTATCACTTACTACCATTCTTATTACATCAGTGTTCTCCACTTGAATTCTTATCTCACAAAGCCTAACTTAAAAGTAACAAAGTTACAAATCCTCCTAGAGTCTCTCTCTTCTCTCTCTCTCTGATTGAGCTTCTCATTTTACCATATGCTCTCTCTATCTTCTATTCTTATTCATGATATGGAAGCGTGTTGATGCAAGAAGAGACCAAGAATGTTACATTCTAGACTGCCAATGTTATAAGCCCACCGATGACAGAATGGTAGACAGTGAATTGTGTTTGGCGGTCATCAAGAGGACCAAGAATCTTGGTCTCCTTGAGTACAAGTTCATCCTAAAAAACGTTGTGAACTCCGGCATTGGTGAGCAAACGTATGCACCAAGAACCATTATTGTTGGCAGGGAACAAAATCCCACAATTCTTGATGCGATTTCAGAGATGGAAGAGTTTTTCAATGACAGTATTGCAAAGCTCTTGGCTAGAACTGCCATTTCTCCCTTAAAATTGAGGTGTTTGTGGTTAACGTTTCCATGCTCTCCTTGGTTCCTTCTTTAGCTGCTAGGATTATCAATCATTACAAGATGAGAGTGTAGAGAGGGAAAATTCCCGGCCTATCACAAGCTGACACGTCATGCCACCAAGTCCGCCAAGTATGGCTAATTACAAAGTATCATATACTGCTACTAAAAATTTGCTAAATTTCATTAAGACAGGAATAGGAAAAAACATGCAAAATGCTAATCACATGGAGGCGCGTGTAAGCGATGATGCAAGCGAATCTGGCTGTGTAAGCGATGACTCAAGCAATCTGGCTGTGTAAGCGATGATTCAAGCAATCCGGCTGTGTAAGCGATGACACAAGCAGACCAATCAAGTTGTGACATGTGTCACCAATCAAACTCCGCCACGTGTCGCTCACCTACCTCCAAACTCCTATAAATAGAAGCCTTCCTAAGGCATTTGGAGACACCAAGCTATCTAGAGCACAAGCTGCATCAAAGAAGCACTCAAAAGTATTGAAACTCTGCTGGAATCAAGCCTTAAAGCCTCCAGGAACTTCAAGAACTTCAACTTCGAATACAAAGAACATTCGAAGAAAGATCATCCAAATCATCCTCATAGATCTTGAAGGTCACTAGAATCAAGCTCAAAAGCCTCTAGAAACCTCATAAATCATAAATCAGTGAAGCTCTACAGATTCAAGCCTCTAAAGCCCCGAAGAACTTCCACCACAAACCTTCGAATACGAAGGACATTCGAAGCTAAATCATCCAAATCATCCTCCTAAATCTCAAAGATCACTGGAATCAAGCTCAAAAGCCTCCAAAAACCTCATAAACCACAAATCAGCGAAGCTCTACGGATTCAAGCCTCCAAAGCCCCAAAGAACTTCCACCAAATCATCCTCCTAAATCTCAAAGATCACTGGAATCAAGCTCAAAAGCCTCCAGAAACCTCATAAACCACAAATCAACGAAGCTCTACGAATTCAAGCCTCCAAAGCCCCGAAGAACTTTCACCACAAACCCTCGAACACAAGAAGAACACACAAAGAACACGAAGAACACGCGAAGAACACGAAGAACGTGAAGAACAAAGGATTTCTAACAAGCTCATAGCCAGAAATTCATTGTAATTCTGTTTCAAAAATCTTCGATCCATCCTTCAGCCAAATTGAAGGATACTTTGTGTTCAAATCAAAATCACATCACAAATCTTTTAAGGAGATCGAATCAGAGGATTGTAATTACAGAGAATTGTACCACACTTTCATTCATCTATACAAATTCATATTTGCGGAACTATTTTCCCTCGTTTGACTTATTTCCAACTGAGAAATTTAGTCCTCCACAAATTCTGGCACGCCCAGTGGGACATCTCTGCCTCTCATCTCTTTCTCCTCCAAAAGAAAAGAAATTCGATTTGCTACCAGTTTCAATGGCTTCTAACAAGAATGCCCGAAAATCAATGATCGATGCTTCCATTGCTAATAATTATGTTGGCCCAATCACTCGCAGTCGATCCAAGGCTCTTGACCTACTTCAACCTCAACCAACCAAAGAAAGCAGACTTCATAATGTCATCTCCTTAGACTTTCTTGCAAATAGGAAGGCTGCTACTAAGGATGCATTTCATTTAGAGATTGATAATGAATCATCCCCAACAAGGACCTTTTCTATCAACTCTTCACCCGTGATGAGAAATTTAAGGAATGAAGTGTCTTTGATTCATCCCGTTCCATCATTGAGCCCATCACGTCTAGAGGTTATGCCAGTAATGATGACTAACACCTCTACCATGGAAGAAAATATGGCTGAAATGGAACAAAGGGTTATCCTTCTCACAAAAGCACTAGAAGATAAGGATGTCAAAATTGCAACCCTAATGAATAAGTTGGAGGAAAAAGATTTGGGTGAATCAAGTCATGGCCTTGAGTACCCGCCTGGCTTCACCTTGAAAGGAGAAAACACTAGGGTTGACAAGGAAAAGGGAATCGAAGGAACTTCTCAACATGGAAATTCCACCTCAATAGCCTCGTTATCTGTCCAACAACTGCAAGACATGATAACGAATACCATTCGAGCACAATATGGGGGTTCTTCCACTAATTCCCTCGTATATTCAAAGCCTTATACAAAACGCATTGACAACATGAGAATGCCAAATGGGTATCAACCCCCCAAGTTCTTGCAATTTGATGGCAAAGGAAATCCTAAGCAACACATTGCTCACTTTGTAGAAACTTGCGAGAACGCTGGGACTCAAGGAGACTTCCTTGTAAAGCAGTTTGTTCGTTCACTCAAAGGGAATGCCTTTGATTGGTATACGGACTTAGAACCCGAGTCAATCGATAGTTGGGAACAACTTGAAAGAGGGTTTCTTGACCGATTCTATAGCACGCGTCGCACGGTAAGCATGATGGAGCTTACCAATACCAAGCAGTGGAAAGATGAGCCCGTTGTTGACTATATCAATCGGTGGCGTTCTTTGAGTTTGGATTGCAAGGATAGACTTTCTGAAATTTCTGCTATAGAGATGTGCATCCAAGGCATGCATTGGGGACTTCTTTACATCCTACAAGGGATAAAGCCCCGAACATTTGAGGAGTTAGCAACTCGTGCACATGACATGGAGCTAAGCATTGCTAGCCATGGAAATACGAAGCATCCGGTGCCTGAGGAAAAGAAAGAAAGAAGGGAAGTAAGGAAGAATGATAGGAATACAAGGAGTAACGTCAAAGACTCAATGAACATCAACTCTGCCCCAGTAAAAATTTCAACCGGAAAGACAAAGGCTAATGAAAAGAGGCCTGAAGGAAGTCAACGACGTGAGACACGTCGCTCGTCACTCAAGGAATGGGAACAAAAGACTTATCCTTTTCCAGACGCTGATATGCCCGAAATGCTAGAACAACTCCTTAAGCTTAAATTAATTGAATTGCCGGAATGCAAACGACTGGAAGAGATAGGGAAGATTGATGACCCGAACTATTGTAAGTATCATCGCATTATAAGTCATCCAATCCAGAAATGCTTTGTTCTCAAAGAACTCATCATGAAGTTAGCTAAGGAAAGGAAAATCGACTTGGATTTTGATGATGTGGCTGAGTCAAACCTTGTAACGTTCGCTTACGAGTCGGGTAGTTGTATGTCTTCAACTAGTAAGCTGGGGGCAAATACCACACTCATCCAGTTTGGTTCTATGGAGCCGGTTCAAGTTCAGTTTTCACAAGAAACATTTGACTATAGCTCAAATGATGATAGAAGATCAACAATGGATGAAGAGGAAGGTTGGACGATGGTTACTCGTAAGAGATGGAAGAAAAGACGAGATTTCCCTCTTCATTTGGTCATCCAAGAGCCCAAAAGAGCACAAAGCCTAATTCAACTTCAATCAAGAAGAAGGAATGATAAAGGGAGAAAAAGGCTAGGCACAAAAGTGAATGACGATTCGGCACAAACCAAAAACCTTCGAAATCGCATCACGTTAGAAGAATTCTTCCCCAAAGGATTCTTTCAAAATGACTCAGCAGAGGCCGTTCACACAGGCTCTTGCTATGAAATTCATGATGAAGAAAAGGATATCAATCATGGTGGGTCAGGTGAGACTTTGGAAAAACTCCAATCTCAAGATGATAAAATTGAACCGTTACAATCCCCTACCTCGCCAAAAGAGGTGATCACCCAAGCTCTTGAAAAACCGGAGATGAATGTTCCTTATACCAACGTGCTTCAACAAACTCAAGAATGTTGTGCATGCTCCCCAAACATGACTTTCACTGATGAGGATCTGTTGCTAGGCTCTAAGCCCCACAATCGTCCGCTCTATGTCTCTAGTTATGCACGTGAACAAAAGAAAGATCTTATCCTCATTGATGGAGGTTCGGCTGTTAATATACTACCAAAAATGACGATGAAACGACTTGGTCTTACTATGGAGGAGTTATCACATAGTCGTTTGGTCATTCAAGGTTTTAACCAAGGAGGACAACGCGCGATTGGCAAGATACGCTTGGAACTAATCATTGGAGAATTGACAAGCAATGTGTTGTTCCATGTTATTGATGCCAAGACAACCTACAACGTGTTGTTGGGACGTCCATGGATCCACGAAAACGGAGTAGTGCCATCAACGTTTCATCAATGTTTCAAGTACATTCAAGGTGGAGTGAAAAAGGTCAATGCCGACTTAAAACCTTTTACTGAGACTGAAGCTCACTTTGCGGACGCAAAGTTCTACATAGAGGATGACATTCCTAATGAAGTTCTTCCAGTTGAGATCCCGCCCACAGAGAGCAAGCCAAATGAAAAGAAGCATGTCAGATTCATCAGTGGAAAGGATACTTCGTCCCCAAAAGAAGGTCTAGAATGTGGAAATAATCATTCTAGTGGATCTACCAGTAATTCAGTGGGAGCAAAGATCTCAGTACCTTCTGACAGTCCTCCATTTCTTCGTTATGTACCATTGTCACGCCGCAAGAAAGGACAGTCACCGTTCACGGAATGCCCTCAATCGGTAGTAAACGAGGGAAGGCCTCCTACAAAGCTCACAATGGAGGATGTAGCCATATTAAAGGAAAATCATGCTATGCCTTTAACTTCATTCACGAATCCTTCGCCTTCGAAGCCATTAAATGGATTCGTAAGGTCTTCGCAAAGTTTGACGAAACATGATGTTCTACCAAGTGAAAGGACGAAAGGATGGTTCGACCCAAAGGCATATACGCTTTTAACCAAAGCAAGTTAGGATTCTTCAAAACAAGGTGACCTAGGGAAACTGATTCCAGAAGTCACCGGAGAGAAGGTGCATGGCCTCAGCAAAACACAAAGGAGAATGCGACTTGAAGGGCATGAAATTCCTGTCCCAAAGATCGGATTAGGTTACACTTCAGAACAACCGGCTCAGATATGGATCAAGAGAAAAAGCAATGCTTCAAGTTCTCAATACATAACAGTGGAAGAAGGCGAAAGTTCAGATCAAAGAAAAGAGCACTTTGCATCGCATGTCTCAGTGTTTGATCGCATCAATGCCCCATCGTCACGAATCACAGTGTTCGACAGGTTAAATACAACTTGCTTAACACAAAATCACAACACTCTTGCTCGTAGATCAGTCTTTGATCGGTTGGGGGCAATGAAAGGGCCTGTCAATAGCCGTCCTCAAAATTCCATAAACTTTGAGGTTCAAGGGGAAGAGAAAGCTAATGACGGGATCCGCAGTAGCATTCCTTCACGCATGAAACGTAGCTCTACCCTAGACATCAACACCGATGGATCTCTTAAAGTCAAAAGGCGAACAGTTGTACACACAAGACAATCAGTTGGCCACAATGAGCAAATTGGAGAAGTATCATCCTCATTTCATATTACAGTGGAAGAAGATCCACTCTCAGATGTTGAAGCAATCGATAAAGAGGTCGACGAAGCTCCTCCAGCTTTGGAAGACGGAGGACAAGCTACAGTTGATGAACTTAAAGAAGTCAATTTAGGAACTGCTGAAGAGCCCCGGCCAACTTTCATCAGTGCACTTCTTACCCCTAAAGAAGAAGAAGGATACTTCAAGCTCCTAGTAGAATATAAAGATGTGTTTGCTTGGACTTACAAAGAAATGCCTGGACTCGATCCAAGTATTGCTCTACACCATTTGGCAATAAAGAAAGGTGTACGCCCAGTCAAACAATCCCAAAGACGCTTTCGGCCGGAGCTTATCCCTCAAATAGAAACCGAGGTCAATAAGTTGATTGAGGCGGGTTTCATTCGTGAAGTACAGTACCCAGAATGGATCGCTAACATCGTCCCTGTCAAAAAGAAGAATGGACAAATTCGGGTGTGCGTTGACTTCCGTGATTTGAACAATGCGTGTCCCAAGGATGATTTTCCATTGCCCATCACTGAGGTTATGGTTGATGCCACTACCGGTCATGAAGCTTTATCTTTCATGGATGGCTCTTCGGGTTACAATCAAATTCGAATGAATCCCAAGGATGAAGAGCTTACAGCTTTTCGTACTCCTAAAGGCATTTACTGCTACAAAGTAATGCCTTTTGGACTAAAGAACGCGGGTGCGACTTATCAACGGGCCATGCAAAAGATCTTTGATAATGTACTTCATAAATATGTGGAGTGTTATGTCGATGATCTAGTGGTTAAAACAAAAAGGAGGGAAGGCCATTTGGCGGACCTACGATCTGTGTTCAACCGCCTAAGAAAGTATCAACTCAAAATGAACCCCCTCAAATGCGCTTTTGGCATAACGTCGGGGAAGTTCCTTGGTTTCATTGTGAGACATCGTGGTATTGAAATTGACCAGTCCAAGATTGAAGCGATCCAGAAAATGCCGGAGCCCAAGAATTTGCGAGAGCTTAGAGGCTTGCAGGGAAGACTTGCCTACATACGGCGATTTATCTCAAACTTGGCCGGTCGATGTCAACCTTTCAATAGGCTGATGAAGAAGAATGTGCACTTCGAATGGGATGAGGCTTGTAGCAACGCTTTTACAAGCATAAAAAGATACTTGCTTAATCCTCCGGTTTTAGGTGCTCCTATCCCCAGAAAGCCTTTACTGTTGTACATTGCAGCACAAGAAAAATCCCTAGGTGCTCTCATGGCGCAAGAAAATGATGAGGGGAAGGAAAGAGCGCTTTATTATTTGAGCCGAACTCTCAACGGGGCTGAATTAAATTATTCTCCTATTGAAAAGACATGTCTTGCTCTTTTCTTTGCCATAGACAAATTGAAGCACTACATGCAAGCATACACTGTCCATTTGATAGCAAGGGCAGACCCGATCAAGTATGTACTCTCCAGGCCAGTGGTTTCAGGTCGTATAGCTCGATGGGCAGTCTTGCTACAACAATATGGCCTTGCATATGTTCCGCAAAAAGCCGTCAAAGGACAAGCATTGGCAGATTTCTTAGCTGATCACCCAGTTCCTTCTGATTGGGAGTTCTCCGATGATTTCCCGGATGAAGATGTATTTTATATCGAAGTAATGCCACCGTGGACGATGTTCTTTGATGGGGCCGCACGTCGAGAAGGAGCGGGGGCAGGTGTAGTGTTTGTTTCTCCACAACGACGAATACTTCTATACTCGTTCTCATTAAGCGAACTTTGCTCCAACAACGTGGCCGAATATCAAGCATTAATTATTGGCTTACAAATGGCCATTGAGATGGGCATATCGCAACTTGAGATCTTTAGGGATTCCAAATTAATTATCAACCAAATCTTGGAGCAATATGATGTCAAGAAAGAAGACCTTGTCCCCTATTGCAAATATGCGAAGAAGTTGCTAACAAATTTTGAGGCAATTACATTGGAGCATATACCAAGGAAGGAGAATAGACAGGCCGATGCTTTAGCTAATTTGGCTACCGCCTTAGCATTATCCCAAGAAGAGACCGCCAAAGTTGCTATTTCTCAAAGATGGGTAGTACCTCTTGCAATAGAAGAAGAAGAAGAAGAACAAGCCAACGCCATTTCTGTATGCCTTGTTGAAAAAGAAGATTGGCGACAAGCGATCATTGAGTACCTTCAACATGGAAGACTCCCGGATGATATACGCCACAAGACCGAAATTCGGTGAAGGGCTACTCGGTTCATTTACTATAAAGAAACTCTCTTCCGCCGTTCGTTTGATGGTTTGTTCCTCCGTTGCTTAGGAGAAGAAGAGGCTAAACAAGCCTTGGAGGAGGCTCATTCCGGAATATGCGGTGCACACCAATCCGGTCCTAAGTTACACTATAGAATTAAGCGAATGGGCTACTATTGGCCTACGATGGTGCAAGATTCTATGGAGTATGCTAAAAAGTGCGAAGCTTGTCAATATCATGCAAACTTCATCCACCAGCCACCAGAACCTCTACACCCAACTGTAGCTTCTTGGCCTTTTGATGCATGGGGGCTTGACGCAATAGGACCATTGCCAAAGTCATCCGGTGGCCATTTGTACATCTTAGCTGCAACTGATTACTTCTCAAAATGGGCGGAAGCTGTGCCCCTTAGGGAAGTGAAGAAAGAAACAGTGGTCAACTTCATTCGAACTCACTTGATCTATCGGTATGGTGTCCCTCGGTATATCATAACTGATAATGGCAAACCATTCTACAATAAGTTAATGACGGAGCTATGTGAGAAGTTTGCATTTAAACAATACAACTCCTCTATGTACAATGCCCCGGCGAATGGATTAGCTGAAGCCTTTAACAAAACGCTCGGCAATTTGTTGAAGAAGGTGGTATCCAAGACTAAGTGAGATTGGCATGAAAGAATCGGAGAAGCATTATGGGCATATCGAACGACATTTCGAACGCCTACTCAAGCAACGCCATATTCTCTTGTCTATGGAGTGGAAGCCATCCTTCCCCTTGAATGCCAAATCCCATCATTACGGATAGCCATTCAAGAAGGTTTGACCAAGGAAGAAAATGCCAAGCTTAGGTTGCAAGAATTGGAGGCACTTGATGGAAAAAGGCTTGAGGCTCAACAACGCCTTGAGTGCTATCAAGCTCGTCTTTCGAGTGCATTCAATAAAAGAGTAAAACCACGATCATTCCAAGTTGGTGACTTAGTACTCGCCGTTCGAAGACCTATCATCACAACTCATCGTACGGGCAATAAGTTCACTTCAAAATGGGATGGACCTTATGTTGTGCAAGAAGTCTATACCAATGGAGCTTACAAGTTGATTGATCAAGAGGGTGTAAGGATCGGCCCCATCAATGGGAAGTTTCTTAAACGCTTCTATGCTTGAAAATCAAGGCTTGCTCCTCGGTAAGAGTTTAAACTGCCCACTGTAACGCTACAAGGGTACATGATGTCTTCCCATTACCTTTGAAAGCGTACAAATAAAGAGAAATAAATCCCATTCTATGTCACCAATTGTGAGTGTGGCGTAGTGGTTGGATGCCCGTGTCGCCCTTGAGAGGTCTCGGGTTCGATTAGTGGTGATACCCACTATTGCACAATTGGTACCCATGGAATGCCGTGGGGCGTGGGGCGAGGATTACACACGTGAGCCCTCCTTTTTTGTAACTAAAAAAAAAAAGATAAAAAAAAAATCATCAAAGAAAAAAATCATCAAAAAAAAAAAAATCAATCATCAAAAAAAAAAAAATCATCAAAAAAAAAAAAAATCAGTTGAACTACGTAATGACTTGATCCCTCTCCGGGGTACGTAGGCAGCTTAGTACTTTTTTACTAAGTTCAGTCACATGAAAAGAATAAGGTTTGCCAGTCTAGCTTGAAGAGTTGTCCGACGATCGTCAATATTTCTTTAAGGTCCCTTTGGTTGGCAAGGTATTGCTTAAAGACAATCAATTGCTCAATGGGATGATCAAAGATTGTTGTACTCGAAGATGGAGACTACATAAAGTCTGCATGGCATTCTCCATCTTCTATGGACATTCTCCAACATTTATGAAGCATGTTTTGCATCATCTCTCCTCTATGGACAATTCTGACATTTGTGAAGTCTTGGCGACATTCTTCTCGCATCTTCAAGTTTTTTTTGACACCTCTTTGAATCTTCAAAGTCTTGATGAGAGCATCTTGATACTTCAAGATTTTGTTTGCCTTTCCTTGCATCTTCAAGGTCTTGATAGGGACTTCTCACATCTTCAAGGTTTTGTTGACGCCTCTTTGAATCCTCAAAGTCTTGATGGGAGTTTCTTGAAACTTCAAGATTTTGTTGGCATTTCCTTACATCTTCAAAGTCTTGATACGGACTCGTTGCATCTTCAACATCTTGTTGGTATCTCTGAAATCTTGATGTCTGGCAACAGTGCTAAGCGCCCTCAATGTCTGAGCTATATTGCCTTTGGAAATTGTTGTTGTTGTAGCTTTATTATAAATGTCAATATTGGTGCAACTTCAATGCGAGTGCAGTGCGAATGAAGTGTTGAAGTAGCTTCAAGGCAAAGATAAATGTTGGCACGGCTTCAATCTGAATGAAGTGTTGACATGGCTTCATGACAAAGGTAGATATTGACATAGCTTCATGGCAAAGATGAATGTTGGCACGGTTTCAATGTGAATGAAGTGTTGACATGGCTTCACGACAAAGGTAGATGTTGACATGGCTTAATGGCGAAGATGAATGTCGGCATGGCTTCAATGTGAATGAAGTGTTGACATGCTTCACGACAAAGATAGATGTTGACTTGACTTCAATGCGGATGAAGTCTTGACATAGCTTCATGGCAAAAGATGAATGTTGGCACGACTTCAATGTGAATGACGTGTTGACATGGTTTCATGGCAAAGATGAATGTTGGCACGGCTTCGGTACGAATGAAGTGTTGACATGACTTCGTGGCAAAGATGAATGTTGGCATGACTTCAATGTGAATGAAGTGTTGTCGTGGCTTCATGATAAAGATGAATGTTGGCGCGGCTTCGGTGAAAATGAAGTGTTGTCGTGGCTTCATGATAAAGATGAATGTTGGCGCGGCTTCGGTGAAAATGAAGTGTTGTCGTGGCTTCATGTTAAAGATGAATGTTGGCACGGCTTCGGTGAAAATGAAGTGTTGTCGTGGCTTCATAACAAAAATTGATGTTGGCACGGCTTCGGTGCGAATGAAGTGTTGTCGTGGCTTCATGGCAGCAATAAATATCGGTATGACTTCAATGCAAGTAAAATGTCGAGGCAACTTTGTGGCAAGAAAAGAGTACTAGTGCATCTTCATTAGAGAGGCAAGAACTGGTGCTACTTCATAGCAGATGCAAGTGTAGGCGCCGCTCCATAAAAAAGATAAATGATGACACGATCTCGATGCAAAGAAAAAAAAATGGATGCCACTTCATTGTAAAAGCAAGTGTTAATATGGCTTCAATGCAAGGACAAATATTGGCGTGATTTCATGGTAAAGACTCTCGATGTAGCTACGTTGCAAAAATTCTTGATATGGTTGCGTTGCAAATACAAGTGTTGGCGCGACTTAATTGCCAATACTAGAGCCAGTGCGACTTCAAAGACAAGTACTAACAATAGTATTATTGCGTAGCTGAACATCCTTATGGAAACAGCGTTGCAAAGACGAATATCGCTAAAATATTGTTGATGCATAACAAAGGTATACGTCACTGCAAGAATGTTGTCATCAATAAAGTACCAAGCCACTAAATGAATGCAAACACTTCTATGAGAACGTCAACGTGAAGATCAAGGAAACTGTGCTGCAAAACAAAACAAGCAACAAGAAAATTTGTTAAAAAAAAAAAAAAAAAAAAAAAAAAACTTGAAAGCAAGAGAAGAAGGCTGAAGGTTGAGCATGTGATGAAGGTAATAGCATGCCTTTATATAGGAAAATTTGGAGAAAACGGACAAGAAAGGTGTGAAAACAATTGAAGCTCAAAATTCAGATTTTGCAAACACAAGTGCACTCAAAGTCAAAGAAGTCTGCACTGAATTTTGAAATGAAAAGTGCAGCTAGCCAAAATGGACCAAGAAGGTTACGAGTCCAACAAAGCCAGTGGACTGCTCTCTCAGACTCGTGTAAATCCAGACTTTATTTCACAAAACTAACACCACAGCAGTCTTCTACAGCCTTCGATGAACAAAACCCAGAAAGATCATCAACAACAGAGTGAGCACGCGCCGCCACAAGTTCACGATGACAAAAGGCTTAAACCATCACTTCTGTGCAAATCTGCTCACAAGTTCAGAAAACAGAAACCACCACTCGATCCGGCGGCCCCAAATCTACAAGACCTGAAATTTTCAAGCCCAAACGATGTTGCACGCGCCACCACGCGCCACCTGAAGTTCCGACAACCACAACGTCAGTTTCACGCGCCTCCCTAAGCTCTCACGCGCCATCACGCGTTCACAAACGCTGCTGTTATACACGCGCTCCCACGCGCCCACGAGCCTCACCTCTACACGCGCTTCACTCGTACACGCGTCTCACGCGCGCGTCTCCAGCTCTATGACGTCACGGATGACGTCATCATACGCGGACCGGTTTGACCCGGACCGACCCGGTTTGACCCGCCTTAAAAAAAAAAAAAAAAAAAAAAAGAAAAGCTTTGACCAGGTTGGACCTTTGACTTTGACCAAAAAGTCAAAATTTTCAAAAAGGACCTATCCCACCCAATTTTTCGAGTACATGCCAATTTTGAGATCCGTTTCTTCATTCGGAGCTCGAAAATTGTGCCAGCAGTCCAATCTTCAAAAAGTTGATTATTGCACAAATCTAGACAAAAAGTCAAAAATTTCAAAACAGACCTGTCACACTCAATTTTTCGAGTACATTCCGATTTTGAGATCTGTTTCTTCATTCGGAGCTCGAAAATTGTGCCAACAGTCCAATATTCAAAAAGTTGATTATTGCACCAATCTAGACAAGAAGTCCAAAAATTCCAAAACGGACATGTCCCACTCAATTTTTCGAGTACATTCCAATTTTGGGATCCGTTTCTTCATCTGGAACTCGGAAACTGCATAACGGTCCAATATCTAAAAAAGCTGTTGGCTTTAACGTAAACTTTGACCAAAAAATCAAGATGCTTGAGCAAAACTTGTCCTACTCAGATTTTCACAAGAATATCGTTTCCGAAATTAGCTGGACTTTGAAACCACCAATCTGAATCACTTCTCCAAGGGTTATCCTCCAGACTTCATCAAAATTCCTCTTTCAAAGAACAAATGAACTCTCACGAGTATGTCTCAAACTTGAAATTGCATTGGGTTACTACTCCAGTCTACCATTTCTGTTCGGTATCCACTGTTTCCATTCGGTACCTACCAGTCTCCAACCGACCGTTCCCATTCGGTGCCTACCAGTCTCCAACCGACCGTTCCCATTCGGTGCCTATCGGTCTAATCCACCATTCTCACCAAAAATTTTGGTCCGTCGGTCTCAACTACCCAACTACCATTCTTCATCTCTCCGCTATAAATAGAAGGATCGAATTCATCAAAGGCTCATCGAGAAAAACACATCGAGTCATGAAATGAAGATTTGCTTCTTTCAAATTTCCAGTCCTTCCTTTTCACAGCCATTTCTCACTATGGCCTTATCATTCTCAATGCCTAGCAACCAAAATTGCTTCATAAGCTGTTTGAAATCAACCCTCTCATGGTTCAGTAGAAACCCTTTTCACAACATCATCATTGTTTTAGAGTCCAAACAAATTTTGTTTCCTCACTTAACGACCACATTTGTTCATAAAGTTACTCATAACAGGGTCTGCATCGTGGTTCCATGTTTCCTTGGACTTGGTTGGCCAAGAAATCTAAGTCCAGCAGAGGCACCTGTTCCCAAGATCAGGGCCCTTATAGCTTCTCTTCAACTGTTTGCTCTCCCATCCGAAGCAACGGTTCGGAGTAAACACCAACTTGGCCAGTTTATAAAATCAGGATCGCAAGTTAGTTCCACCTTTCATTTTTTTGTGCTTTTCCAACAAGCCGCATCAAGTGAAGGTGATAAAGGGTGTTGGGGTATCCTACAAATTGTCTCCCATCCAACACTTGCGATGACCTCCAAGGTACCAGCTTATCAGAGATCAGCCTTTGTTGCTGGTAAATGGTTGCCGATGCCTTATTCCATGTTTCCACCAACACGTGGCCCAAAGGTCTTCGTTGCTGGTACCTCAAAATACACTTTCTGGAATTACTCCAACTTAAAACAAGCTTGAAGAATTTCAGAAGATATACTTCTGAAATTACTTCAACTTAACGTCCGTCAGCATGGTCCAGTTACACAGGCGCATTCAACGACTTGCTGCCGGACCCCATGCAACATACAGTCAGTCCCGGATCCCAAGGTGTACTTCCTAGAAACATCTACACCAAAGGAATCCCAACATACAGGGCCAGCGCCATGGTGTCTGTGCCTCACCCATCCACTTTGCTTTGTCTCCATCTTCCGCATCATCACCACCACCAAACCCAAAATCCGTTCTGAAACTACCTCAACTTAACCTGAGTGATGCGATAACACACGCACATTCAATCACTTTCCCACATGATCTCTTCATGGTTCAAAGAATATCCTTCGGATATAACTTCACCAGAAGATTTTAAAAATGGGAGGCCAACTCCACAGTTCTGTATGTTGCACCCAGCCAACCTCCTCACTTCTTCTCCATCTTCAACACCTTGTGATCACCACCAACGATCCAAAATACTCCTTTGAAATTACTTTAACTTAATCTCTGCCAATATGGTTCAATCTTGCAAGTGCGTCCAACTTCTTGCAAATAATTTACAGCTTCACCAACCCCCTTTAAGTATCATGAAACACTCTTTTGAAATTACTTCGACTTAATCTCTGCTGAGAAGGCTTAGTTAGGCAAGCACATTCAAATACTTGCAGACCCCTTCTCGGTCTCATCAAAACCTTTCATGTGAGTGGGCTTACTCATCTGAAGCTCCACCAACCACTACATTTGCATCCTGCTAAAAGCTCCACCACCTCCAACCGTTACATTTGAAAAGTTAGTACCAAATTCATTCTTTTCGAGACTCATTCACTCCCCACACTCAGAAGCTGTGTGCGCGAACAAGTCTCGATGGGGCATTTGTAGAGAGGGAAAATTCCCGGCCTATCACAAGCTGACACGTCATGCCACCAAGTCCACCAGGTATGGCTAATTACAAAGTATCATATACTGCTACTAAAAATTTGCTAAATTTCATTAAGACAGGAATAGGAAAAAACATGCAAAATGCTAATCACATAGAGGCGCGTGTAAGCGATGATGCAAGCGAATCCAGCTGTGTAAGCGATGACTCAAGCAATCTGGCTGTGTAAGCGATGATTCAAGCAATCCGGCTGTGTAAGCGATGACACAAGCAGACCAATCAAGTTGTGACATGTGTCACCAATCAAACTCCGCCACGTGTCGCTCACCTACCTCCAAACTCCTATAAATAGAAGCCTTCCTAAGGCATTTGGAGACACCAAGCTATCTAGAGCACAAGCTGCATCAAAGAAGCACTCAGAAGTATTGAAGCTCTGCTGGAATCAAGCCTTGAAGCCTCCAGGAACTTCAAGAACTTCAACTTTGAATACAAAGAACATTCGAAGAAAGATCATCCAAATCATCCTCGTAGATCTTGAAGGTCACTAGAATCAAGCTCAAAAGCCTCTAGAAACCTCATAAATCATAAATCAGTGAAGCTCTACGGATTCAAGCCTCTAAAGCCCCGAAGAACTTCCACCACAAACCTTCGAATACGAAGGACATTCGAAGCTAAATCATCCAAATCATCCTCCTAAATCTCAAAGATCACTGGAATCAAGCTCAAAAGCCTCCAGAAACCTCATAAACCACAAATCAGCGAAACTCTACGGATTCAAGCCTCCAAAGCCCCAAATAAATTCCACCAAATCATCCTCCTAAATCTCAAAGATCACTGGAATCAAGCTCAAAAGCCTCCAGAAACCTCATAAACCACAAATCAACGAAGCTCTACGAATTCAAGCCTCCAAAGCCCCGAAGAACTTCCACCACAAACCCTCGAACACAAGAAGAACACACAAAGAACACGAAGAACACGCGAAGAACACGAAGAACGTGAAGAACAAAGGATTTCTAACAAGCTCATAGCCAGAAATTCATTGTAATTCTGTTTCAAAGATCTTCGATCCATCCTTCAGCCAAATTGAAGGATACTTTGTGTTCAAATCAAAACCACATCACAAATCTTTTAAGGAGATCGAATCAGAGGATTGTAATTACAGAGAATTGTACCACACTTTCATTCATCTATACAAATTCATATTTGCGGAACTATTTTCCCTCGTTTAACTTATTTCCAACCGAGAAATTTAGTCCTCCACAGAGAGATGACATCAAAGTTTATAATCTCAGTCGGATGGGCTGCAGTGCTAGCCTTATCTCAGTTGACAAAGTCAGAAACGTCTTTAAGTCCAAAAAGAACTTGTATGCTCTTGTTGTCACTACAGCGTCTATGTCTCCAAATTGCTATTTGGGCGATGATAAATCAACGATCCTTCCAAATTGTTTGTTCCGGTCAAGTGGGTGTGCAATGCTTTTGACAAACAGAAGGGCCTTGAAACATAGAGCCATGTTCAAATTTAAGTGTCTAGTTAGGACACACCATGGGGCTAGAGACGAGTCATATGGTTGTTGCATGCAACAAGAAGATGAGCAAGGGAGGTTAGGCATTTATCTAAGCAAGAATCTCCCTAAAGCAGCTACAAAAGCTTTTGTGGATAACTTAAGAGAGATATCACCTAGGATTTTACCAATAAGTGAATTACTTAGGTTTATGGTTGTGTCCCTTGTCCGAAAAATGAGTAAAACTCAAACCTCTAGTGAGGCTGGTGGGGGCACAAAACCTGTAATCAACTTTAAGACTGGTGTTGATCATTTTTGCCTCCACGCTGGTGGAAAGTCTGACATAGATGGTGTTAAATTGAGCTTGGGGCTTAATGAATATGATATAGGGCCGTCGAGGATGACACTGCACCGTTCTGGTAACACATCGGCTTCTAGCCTTTGGTATGTTCTTGGGCACATGGAAGCCAAGAAAAGGCTCAAAAAGGGAGATAGAGTACTGATGATAAGCTTTGGTGCTGGCCTTAAATGTAATAGTTGTGTGTGGGAGGTGGTGAGGGATTTGGATTTGGGTGATTCAAATGTGTGGAAAGATTGCATTGAAGGGTATCCACCAGTGTCCATGGCCAACCCTTTCATGGAGAAGTTCGGTTGGATCAACTAGGAATTTGATCCAGACACCTTTAAAATCCCAGAGTAAAACAGATTTTAACATTTTTAACCATGCCCATCTTTGAAGTGTCTTTTTTACAATATTTACTATTTTCAATCATTTTTCTTTTGGTATAGCCATTAGAGAATGTTCTTATTATTGTCGAAATCATTTGGCAGATTTCATCACCTAATAAGCTATGCTGCTTCTAACGTGATAAGAAGTCTGCCACCTATATATTGAAGGGTTATCCTTTTCTAGTTTACTTCTTTGATTCTCAAGATTGATAACAGTACTTATGAAAGAATTATGAAAATTGATTTGCGGATTAAACAAATTAAGCTATAGTTAATCAATTAAGCTATAGTTAATATGTAGCGGATTAAACAAATTAACCTATAGTTAATCAATTAAGCTATAGTTAATATGTAGCGGATTAAACAAATTAAGCTATAGTTAATCAATTTTATAAAACTGATTAGCACATTTTAATGTTAATTACCACAAGCATGTAATATCACCAAATGAAAAGTTATAAGTAATTAAGCAATTGTTCAGCCAAAAAAAAAAAGAGTAGTAAAGCAATAAACACAAGGAAAAAAAATATAATTGAAGTTTAGATTTTGGAATAAATCCTTGTAGACTCTATCAAGTAGAGAACTAACTAATGTGACCTCATCAACCCATTATACATTTAACCCACAACAAAACATGACTATAGTGAAATTTGTAATTTAATTTATGAGAAATGATATGTCCACAACATTTTTACAATAAATCTTAAGTAGTAAGTTGTTACTGGTTATTATTGTTGGGGCAAAAAAGTAATCTTAGTGTTAGATTCAAATTTGAACCAATAACAACTAATCAATTACAATTTGTTATGAAAATGTTGTGGACGTATCACCTCTCTTAATTTATGTTTAAATTTTGCATGGAATGTGCCAACACAGTAAGGGTCCTAACAATTCTTATGAGATTTTCGATTCACTTATTTGTATTAATATGGAAAAATCCCTTATTATGCTCTAAAATGTCTGTAGGATGTTGCCAAAGTGCCTTTCTTTTTTCAAGTAAATTATGAAATTTCAATTTTTTTTTTTCGTTAATTTATAAATTTCTTATCTATAACCTGAAATTCATGCCATTTGATTGTTCAATGAGAGTTTTGTTGTTCATTACATTTAGAGAAGTATTGTAAAATATCCTTATTATTTTTTATATCACGGATGAGTATTGTTTGTTAATACATCTCTTTTATGAAATGTTCTAAAAATAGGTTCAAATGTTTTTGCTTTTGTTTTTTTTAGTCTTTAATGTGATTGTCCAAAACTTTTAGAGCATTGACTAATCATTGTGTGTGTCATCCCTTTATTCCATACACACTAGATAATTATTTCAAAGAATCCCTTTGAGATGTTACGTACCTAGGTGTTGATCAAAAGAATTAAACTTAGTATCATAAATCACATAGACCTGAATATCACTCTACCAACAATTGGATTGAATTCAAACCTTTATATCTACATGCCATGGTTATAGTAATAATTTTTGGCATCTGAATATTCCGTCTAATCTAACTTTTGTCCCATAGAAGTTTCATCTGTCAAAATGCTTAACACCAACCTTTTACAAAGAAAAACCTCAAGAAATCTACAATGTTTCTATCTTTTAATTAAAAAAGAAAAAAGAAAAAAACAGTAATATATCTTGAAGTGATGGGCTATTGGATTGACAATAGTGTGGCCCATGGGCCCATCTAAAAGCAGCCCCTTTCTTATTGCAGCACTTCATGTTCTTTTTCTTTTTTTGAGAGAGAACTTGTAGCAATTATTTTTGATATCTGAAATTCTGAAAACTCTCTCTCACCTAACTTTTGTTCTGTAGAAGCTTCAAATGTCAAACTGCTTTTAACACCAATCTTTTCTTACAACCAAAAACACACAACAACAACAATTAATCTGTACTGAAGTGGTGGGCTATTTGTTTTAACACCAACCTTTTCTTACAACCAAAAAAAACACTCAACAACAACAACAATTAATCTATACTGAAGTGGTGGGCTATTTGAATTGACACTAGTCAGGCCCATCTAAAAAAGCAACTCCTTTCTTATTATTGCAGCATTTAATGTCCTATTTTTGATTAGGCTAAGGGCTCAGCTAGTTTTCATGGTTTTCAATCATGTTTTTGTTGCCCTTAGCGTTTATTTCGAATTTGGGTCAATTTTTTTCTTCTTAAAGTCCCGATGTTCTTTGCCACAAACTCTATCTTCATTCTGCTTATCAAAAAAACAAAAAAAACCTTTGTCTTCATTCTCCAGCAGGCAATTTGGTGGTAGCACTTCCCAAAAAATATCAGAGTGCCAATTCGAATTGAGGCAATGCCTTACTATATATCACTCAAATGCACTGAACAATCATCTAAGAACATGTCAAATAAATTGCATTTTGTATTTTTTTCATTAATTTGTGTCAGTAACCCCTTGGAGTTAGGACTACTGACAATTGGAGGCTCGTCAATTATGGATCTACCTTAGTTGTATAAATGTGTAAGTCAATCGCAGTATAATTCAAACTAAAACAAGAAGAAAAATATAGTTTTCCTTTATATACAACATAAGAAGAAAGGATCTTGCATTAGCGTATGATAGAAACTTTGTATTTGTGTTATTATTACATTTTATATAGTCGGGATAGAATAAGGGTCATCAAATAGTCTATGGCCCACGGCCCGACCTAGAAACTCGGCAGTTCATCGAGCTAATTGGTGGCTCAGCCCGTTGTTATTGAGGCTCATGCATGGGTAGCCCACTAACTTAGTGGGTTAGTCCGTGGACTAGCTTTTATGCCCATGATCACTCGGTGGGCTAGCCAATAGCCCAGCCCGTTGGCCCAATCCGTTGGCCAATTCAATAACTTAGAATTTATAACAAAAATATATAGGAGGTGTAAGAAGGACTGATCTTGAGATATTGTGGAGAAATTTTTGAAGAAAACTCTCCCAACCACTAAGATACATAAAGTAATTGTGCTAAACTTAGTTTACTAAATATATATTTTTCTAGTAGTCTAGCAAATTTAAATTAACCATTTGAATTTTTTTTTATTAAAGATGAAATTAAAAAAACTATTTGAAGCCTTAATAAAAAAAATTAAATATGTTTCCATCAACAAAAGAAAAAATTAAATAGATTTGACTTTAAAAAAAATTGTAATTAAGTACTAAATTCTTTGGTTCTTTCCTTTAAAATTATATTGATTATTCTATAAAAAAATTGATTGTTTCTTTATAAAAGTAATAAAATAATATGCTAATACAATCCCCTGGGTAGCTCATTAGGCCCAACCTAGTAGCCTAGCCCGTTAAAGATAAAATGGGCATTGTCAATGGGTAGGGTCGTGAGTTGGGGTTTTCTCTTTCGGTCAAGCCCGACCCGGTCCGTTAACTAATTAATATCTCATTATACCCAGCTCATTATGCCCCTGGGCCAAGTAAAAATAGGCGGGGCCAACCCGACCCAGCCCATTAACGAACCTTAGGATAGAAATTCAACATATCACATTTGCTCTATTGCGGTTGCTCTTTATCATTAGCTCAAAACACTAATTGGTTTTTAGTGTAGGTGAGGTTCAAATTCCAAATTTCTTATTCAATGATAACGGAGTTTACTAGTTCAATTAATTAAAACCCACGTAGATCTATATTCCTGTGTCCGGAAACACCCACCCCAGCAGCCCACTATGCATTTTTTTTTTTTAAAGGAACCAAGTTATAAGGGTGAAGTCAAACTAATCCACAAAATTTATCACATCTGCCAACCAGGTTGAATTGGACCTATCAAGGATCATGTAGAACCCCCTGAATAATCTTGAATCAATTAATTGATTTTTGGCCAATGGCCTTGAAGTATATTATATGAGGGGAGGACTGGCAAAGTTCAAACTCTAATCACGTAGATAGGAATGAGATTTATCCTACAATCAAAAATTAAGAATATATGTTTATCCTACAAATCCTCCATAAACTCCCCTGAATCCAACCTTATTTCTAAGTCTACTTGTAGTTTTAAGCCAATTAGCTTTACTTTTTAGACTATGAGGTAAAGGGTGAAGTGCTTGACTCCAACAGAGAATTTTATTAATGAAACCAATAATTATATGTGATTAGTGATTAAACATTATTGACTCTCCAGTATAAACCATGAGTCAATTTAACTATATTACACCAATGACTTTTAATCGTATCGATGGTGTAAATTGTAAATGGCCTTATTTTCTGTGGGATTAATCAAGGAGTTCCAACTTCCAACTCCAACCTATGGGAAAGTTAAAGAGGAATACTTGACTGAGGAAAAATACATAAAATATGGTTTAAGTGTTTGTTTATTTAGTATTTTTATTATTTTTACACTACCTAGGAAGTGGCCTAATGATAAGAAGTTATTATAATTTATTACAAATTACGAGTTAAAGAGTTGTAGATTCGAATAATATCACATCTCATTAATGCTCAAGTAGCCCTATGCCAAAATGCAATTCAAGGGTTTAAGTGGTGCGAGGACATTTACCAATTACCTCCCCTACAAGCTCCTTTCTTTTCTTCAAGCCAAAAAAAAAAATATATTAATAATATTACTATTATTATTTGGTAATAATAGAAGATATACATTAAAAACTTATTATTATTTGATTTCTTAAACTTATCTTTCTTTTTTCAAAAACAAAATTTTTTTGGATGAGGCCATTAGGGGTATGGGCTGGAGTATTATTTTTTATTTTCAATCAATTCCATGTTCACTCACATTGCATTTATATGATTCTGATATTTGTCTTCAAATCCAAATAACGTTAATTGCACAAAATTTCATTTTCATTTATAATTTTTTTTTTTCTTTAGAAGTATGGATGAAACAATTGTATAGTGGGGGAAGACAACCCTGTTCGTAGAGGACTTCGTAAAGACCATTATTTGTTGAACTTCTAGTGGCTCGCTTTGGTTTTCAAGCCTCAAGAGTTTTTTTTTTTTTTTTGGGTCAATAATAAAAATTCGTTTTCTTTATTACACGTACGTTAATAACCTCTTTTCTGATGAAAAATCATAAGACAATGAACGTAAAGTATCTTCTCTTACAAAAAAAAAAAAAAAAAAACGTAAAGTACATATTATGTTATTGATCACGATTATTTAATGTTGAATCTAGTTTCCGTTGTATGGGTTAGTCATATCTGATTCTAAAAAAAAAAAAACTGGTTTAGTCATACTTAGAACCTTTATTATGTCAGGTTGTTAATGTTGATTTAATAAATAAAAAAAGGTTGTTAATGTTGAAAAATAAAATTTTAATAATGGGTTCAAATTAGAATCAATGTGAAAATATTGCGAATATGTGGTGTACGCCCACATCTCCTATACTTCCTCATTCATAAAATAAAATATTTTTCTAATATTTGAGAGGGGCTAAAAGCATATCTAGCCGTTGAAAATTGTAATTTAATTGGTTGAGATAACTCATCTCAAAACTTTGGGATGAGGGGGTGGGGGGGGGGGGGGGGGGGGGCATGGTCCCCTTGGGCCCCAATGTGGATGGGTGGAGCTATGAATTATGCATGCTGGAATATACACCACTAACTACCATTTTTAAATTTGGAAGAAGAAGGTATAAATGTGTAGGATTTTTGTTTAGGAAAAGGGTGATGGCCGGTGGGGGTTGAGATTTATGTGCACATCATGGAATGGACTCCCATGCTTATCACTTATTGCGATTTTTAATTTGAATGAAGAAAATAAATATGTGTAGCATTTTCGTCTAGGAAGAGGTTTGGTGGGGGTTGAGATCTGTTGGCCATGAGTTATGGAACATGGAATGGACCATTACTCTTATCACTTATAACCATTCTTAATACAAGTGTTCTCCACTTGAATTCTTATCTCACAAAGCCTAACTTAAAAGTAACAAACCCTCTCTCTCTCTCATGGAGCTTCTCATTTTACTGTATGCTCTCCCTATCTTCTATTTCTTGTTCATGATATGGAAGCGTGTTGATACAAGAAGAGACCAAGAATGTTACATTCTAGACTACCAATGCTACAAGCCCACCGATGACAGAATGCTAGACAGTGAATTGTGTTTGGCGTTGAAAATTGTAATTTAATTGGTTGAGATAACTCATCTCAAAACTTTGGGATGAGGGGGGGGGGGGGGGGGCATGGTCCCCTTGGGCCCCAATGTGGATGGGTGGAGCCATGAATTATGCATGCTGGAATGGACACCACTAACTATCATTTTTAATTTGAATGAAGAAGGTATAAATGTGTAGGATTTTTGTTTAGGAAAAGGGTGATGGCCGGTGGGGGTTGAGATTTATGTGCACATCATGGAATGGACTCCCATGCTTATCACTTATTGCGATTTTTAATTTGAATGAAGAAAATAAATATGTGTAGCATTTTCGTCTAGGAAGAGGTTTGGTGGGGGTTGAGATCTGTTGGCCATGAGTTATGGAACATGGAATGGACCATTACTCTTATCACTTATAACCATTCTTAATATAAGTGTTCTCCACTTGAATTCTTATCTCACAAAGCCTAACTTAAAAGTAACAAACCCTCTCTCTCTCTCATGGAGCTTCTCATTTTACTGTATGCTCTCCCTATCTTCTATTTCTTGTTCATGATATGGAAGCGTGTTGATACAAGAAGAGACCAAGAATGTTACATTCTAGACTACTAATGCTATAAGCCCACCGATGACAGAATGCTAGACAGTGAATTGTGTTTGGCGTTGAAAATTGTAATTTAATTGGTTGAGATAACTCATCTCAAAACTTTGGAATGAGAGGGGGGAGGGGGGGGGGGCATGGTCCCCTTAGGCCCCAATGTGGATGGGTGGAGCCATGAATTATGCATGCTGGAATGGACACCACTAACTACCATTTTTAATTTGAATGAAGAAGGTATAAATGTGTAGGATTTTTGTTTAGGAAAAGGGTGATGGCCGGTGGGGGTTGAGATTTATGTGCACATCATGGAATGGACTCCCATGATTATCACTTATTGCGATTTTTAATTTGAATGAAGAAAATAAATATGTGTAGCATTTTCGTCTAGGAAGAGGTTTGGTGGGGGTTGAGATCTATTGGCCATGAGTTATGGAACATGGAATGGACCATTACTCTTATCACTTATAACCATTCTTAATATAAGTGTTCTCCACTTGAATTCTTATCTCACAAAGCCTAACTTAAAAGTAACAAACCCTCTCTCTCTCTCATGGAGCTTCTCATTTTACTGTATGCTCTCCCTATCTTCTATTTCTTGTTCATGATATGGAAGCGTGTTGATACAAGAAGAGACCAAGAATGTTACATTCTAGACTACCAATGCTACAAGCCCACCAATGACAGAATGCTAGACAGTGAATTGTGTTCGGCGGTCATCAAGAGGACCAAGAATCTTGGTCTCCTTGAGTATAAGTTCATCTTAAAAAATGTTGTGAACTCCGGCATTGGTGAGCAAACGTATGCACCAAGAACCATTATGGCTGGCAGGGAACAAAATCCCACAATTCTTGATGCGATCTCAGAGATGGAAGAGTTTTTCCACGACAGTATTGCAAAGCTCTTAGCCAGAACCGCCATTTCTCCCTTAGAAATTGACGTGCTTGTGGTTAACGTTTCCATGCTCTCCTTGGTTCCTTCTTTAGCTGCTAGGATTATCAGCCATTACAAGATGAGAGATGACATCAAAGTCTATAACCTCAGTGGGATGGGCTGCAGTGCTAGCCTTGTCTCAGTTGACATAGTCAGAAACGTCTTTAAGTCCAACAAGAACTTGTATGCTCTTGTTGTCACTACCGAGTCTATGGCTTCAAATTGGTATTCGGGTAATGATAAATCAATGATCCTTCCAAATGTTTTGTTTCGGTGTGGTGGGTGTGCAATTCTTTTGACAAACAAAAGGGCTTTGAAACACAGAGCCATGTTCAAATTTAAGTGTCTAGTTAGGACACACCATGGGGCTAGAGACGAGTCATACAATTGTTGCATGCAACAAGAAGATGAGCAAGGGAGGTTAGGGGTTTATCTAAGCAAGAATCTCCCTAAAGCAGCAACAAGAGCTTTTGTAGATAACTTAAAAGAGATATCACCTAGGATTTTACCAATAAGTGAATTACTTAGGTTTATGGTTGTGTCCCTCGTCCAAAAAATGAGTACTCATACTGCTAGTGAGGCTCGTGGGGGAGCAAAAACTGTAATCAACTTTAAGACTGGTGTTGATCATTTTTGCCTCCACGCTGGTGGAAAGTCTGTCATAGATGGGGTTAAATTGAGCTTGGGGCTTAATGAATATGATATAGAGCCATCGAGGATGACACTGCACCGTTTTGGTAACACATCGGCTTCTAGCCTTTGGTATGTTCTTGGGTACATGGAAGCCAAGAAAAGGCTCAAAAAGGGAGATAGAGTACTGATGATAAGCTTTGGTGCTGGCTTTAAATGTAACAGCTGTGTGTGGGAGGTGATGAGGTATTTGGACTTAGGTGATGCAAATGTGTGGAAAGATTGCATTGAAGGGTACCCACCAGTGTCCATGGACAACCCTTTCATGGAGAAGTTTGGTTGGATCAACCAGGAATTCGATCCAAACACCTTCAAAATCCCAAATTAAAACTTTTTTAACTATATGCCGTTCTTCTTAAAGTGTCTTTATTACAGTATTTAATATATTCAATTGTTACAGATATATTAGCTCATTAGTATAGACCCAAGCGTAATTCTACTTTGTTTGCAAGCCAAATCTCCTATTTGTATGTACCAAAATTCCATTAATTTAGGGTTTAGTGTACTATATATACATATGTTATAGTTTATTGTAACATAAGATTTGTATTACACTCTAGTATATTATTGATCGTTCAATGAAAGTTTCATTGTTCATTTCATTTAAAGAAGTATTAATGCAATATTGTAAAATATCGTTATTATTTTTTATATAATGGATGAGTATTTTTTGCTTACACATCTCTTTTATGAAATGTTCTAAAAATAGGTTCAAATGTTTTTGCTTTTGTTTTTTTTTTTAATCTTTAATGTGATTGTCCAATACTTTTAAAACATTTGACTAATCATTGTGTGTGTCATTAGATTCTATACACACTAGGTATGTGTCTGGATTGCGTCTACAGAGGAGCGTCTTGTGTCTGTCGTTTCCTTCTTCTTTTTTTAGCGTTTTGTGACCGTGATGGCTTTTCTAGTGTGTCCCATGCACTATTCACGGGATTCACAAACCTCTTTTTTCGACAAAACTTTCATTAAAAATAGGTCATACAGTACTATTTACACATTTAAAAATTATTTTGCTACAGTATTTTCAGTTTTCAATTTTCAATTTTCAACAAAATAAACAATATCCAAACCCAACCTAGATAAGTATTTCAAAGAATACCTTTAAGATGTTACGTACCTAGGTGTTGATCAAAAGAGTTAAACTTAGAATGTCATAAATCACATAGAATTGACTATCACTCGACCAACAATTGGGTTAAATTCACACCTTTTTATCTACATGCCATGGTTATAGTAATAATTTTTGGCATCTGAATATTCCGTCTAGTCTAACTTTTGTCGTGTAGAAGTTTCATGTGTCAAAAATGCTTAACGGCAATCTTTTACAAAGAAAAACCTCAAGTAATCTACAATGTTTCTATCTTTTAATTAAAAAAAAAAAAAAGTAATATATCTTGAAGTGATGGGCTATTTAGATTTGACAATAGTCTGGCCCATGGGCCCATCTAAAAGTAACTCCTTTCTTAATGCAGCACTTCATGTTCTTTTTCTTTTTTTGAGAGAGAACTTATAGCAATTAATTTTGGTATCGGAAATTCTGAATACTCTCTCTCGTCTAACTTTTGTTTTGTAGAAGTTTCAAATGTCAAAATGCTTTTAATACCAATCTTTTCTTACAACCAAAAACACTCAAAAATCACAAGAAGTAATCTATACTGAAGTGGTGGGCTATTTGGATTGACACTAGTTGGGCCCATTTAAAAAATCAACTCCTTTCTTATTAGTGCAGCACTTCATGTTCTATTTTTAATTTGGCTCAGCTAGTTTTCATGGTTTTCATTAATATTTGGGTAAATTACAAATTATATCCTTAAAGTTTGAAAGTGATTAGATTTTACACCATAAAATTTCAAAATTGGATTTTACTTCCTAACGTTTGGGAGTGTTTGGATTTTAAATCTTAATGTTTTACACCCTTAAAATTCGAAATGATTGAATTTTATACCTAGAAATTTCAAAATTTGGATTTTACTTCCTAATATTTGGGAGTGTTAGGATTTTACATCTTAACGTTTTAGTATTTAGATTTTAACTCCTATATTTTAGGAATGTTTGGATTTTACACTCTAAAGTTTCATAATTTTGGAGTGTAAAATCCAGACACTCACAAACTTTAGGGGGGAAATTCCAAATTTTGAAACATTGTGTAAAATCCAAACACTCCCAAACGTTAAGGGTAAAATTTGAATACCTCCAAATTTTAGGGGTGCAAATTGCAATTTACCCTTAATAATTTTGTTGCCCTTAAATTTTATTTCGAATTTGGGTCAATTTTTTTTCCCTCAAAGTCCCGGTGTTCTTTGCCACAAACTCTATCTTCATTCTCCAGCAGGCAATTTGGTGGTGCACTGCCAAAAAAAATATCAAAGTGCCTATTTGAACTGAAGTAATGCCTTACTATATATCACCAAAATGCACTGAACAATCATCTAAGAACGTGTCATATAAATTACATTTTCTATTTGTCATTTTAATATCCATTCATATTTTTCATTAATTTGTGTCAGTAACCCTTTGGAGTTTGGAGTCTTTGGACTACTGACAACTGGAGGCTTCTCAATTCTGGAGCTACCTTAGTTGTATAAATGTGTAAATCAATAGAAGTATATTATGGTCCTCTATAGTATAGTTTTCCTTTATATACAACATAAGAAGAAAGGATCTTGTATTCCTGTATCACACAAACTTTCCATCGGTATTATTATTATCATTTTATATAGTTGAGATAAAAATTCAACATATGACATTTGCTCCATCATGATTGCTATATATCATTAGTCCGAAACTCTAATTAGTTTTAGTGTAGGTGAAGTTCGAACCTCAAATCTCTTATTCAACAATAACGGATTTTATCAGTTCAACTAATTAAAACCCACATTGTTCTATATTCCCATGTCTGAAAACACCAACCCCAGCAGCCCACTATGCATTCCAAAAAATAAAAAAAAGAACAAGTTATAAGGGTGAAGTCAAACTAATCACAAAATTAATCACATCTGCCAACCAGATTGAATTGGACCTATCAAGGATCATATAGAACCCCTTGAATAATCTTGAATCAATTAATTGATTTTTAGCCAATGGCCTTTGAAGTATGAGGGGAGGACTGGCAAAGTTCAAACTCTAATCACGTAAATAGGAATGAGATTTATCCTACAATCAAAAATTAAGAATATATGTTTATCCTTTTTTTTTTTTTTGAGAAGGATATAATTTGGAATTAAACCAAACAAAGGGATTACACAGTAAGCTGCCATCAGGCAGTGCAGAGAAAGCAAATTACAACATATCAGAACTAAGATGAGAAGCAATACAAGGAGGAGAAACTCCAATCCACATGCGATGGGAACCGGATCTTCTAGCTAGCTGAGCAAGTTCGTGAGCTGCTGCATTGAAATTTCTGCTTAAATGCTTGAATAGACAGGATTCGAAGGTGTAACTGGTTTGAAGGATATTCTGCACAAGATGTCCATAGCTGCTGCCCGTAATTCTGTCCAGAACCGCTTGGATGGCTTCCAAGGAATCAGATTCAATGATAACCCGTGAGAGATGCAACTCCTGAGCCAAAACCACCCCCTGTTCCAGGGCCAACATTTCCGCAATAATAGGAGAGAAACAGGCATGCAGCGGCTTACTAAGAGCAGCAACCGCTTGACCAAGATTATCCCTGATGACAACACCAATACTAGAAGAGTTTTCCAAGTCAGAAGAAGCTCCATCAACGTTTATTTTAAAGAAACCTTGGGGAGGGGGAGTCCAGCGGATTGGGACAGCTCTCGGGAGGCTGAAATCCCACAAAACAGCTCCCCTAAAATCAGCAATGATGCTATTCGCCAGAAGCCACACCTGATTGGGTGTTAGGCTACCATCATCATGAATACTCTTGTTTCTATTGTACCAAATGGCCCAAGCAACAGAAAAAAAGAGCTCTATGGATTGGGAAGAAGTAGAAGAGAGCAAAAGGATAGTAGAGTCAAGGAAAGAATTTCTGGTCCCATGGGAGCTTAGCGGGTTATCAGTCCAAAGATTCCACACCGAATTTGCACATGCACAGCCAAGGAGGGCATGGTCGACACTTTCAGCTTCATTTTTGCATAGGGGACAGGCTTTGGATTGAGAAATCCCTCTTAGGTTGATGGCTTCCATTGTAGGTAGACCATTGATGCAAGCCCGCCAAGCGAAAATCTTAATTTTTGGGGGAAGGTTTAGGTGCCAGAGCTTCTTCCAAATCAGATTACAAGGGTCACCAGTGGAGCATTCTCCACAGTCATTTGAAGGCAGCAACTTATAAGCAAAATGATAGGCGCTTTTCACGGTGAAGTCCCCTTTTCGGTTCCCAATCCAGATTATTTTGTCTTCAGGGAGATCATGACTTAGAGGAATCTTTAGGATTGTCTCTGCTTCAAAAGGGAGGAAGGTGGCCCTTATTGTGTTCACATCCCACCATTTTGATCTTGGATTAATTAAAGAGGAAACCATCGGAAATTGAGGCATATTGTTTGGAGGAGAGATGACCTTATAGGTGGATGGTGTTGGCAACCATTTGTCATCCCATATATGAATAAGCTTCCCATTCCCCACTCTCCACCTTGTTCCTTTTTGATAATTTCTAGGCTGCTGTGTATGCTTCTCCAAGAATATGATGGGGAGTTACCGATACTTGCATTTAGGATATCTCCGGTGGGAAAGTACTTTGCCTTGAGAATTCTTGCCACAAGAGTAGTCGGGTTTTGGAGAATACGCCAAAGTTGCTTGGCTAGCATTGCTTTGTTGAAAGCTAGGAGGTTCCTGAAGCCCAGACCACCATTAGACTTCTGTTTGCACATCGTTCTCCAACTAACCCAGCAGATTTTGTTTTCTTGTTGCCGTTGCCCCCACCAAAAGTTCCTCATCATGCTGTCTATTTCATCACAAAGGCATTGCGGAAGAAGGAAGCAGCCCATGGTGTATGTGGGAATTGCTTGTGCGACCGCCTTGATGAGGATTTCTTTCCCACCCATTGATAAAAGTTTTCCTTTCCATCCGGCGAGTTTCTGCCCAATCCTCTCCTTAAGAGTAGCAAACATATGTTTCTTTGATCTCCCAATAAAAGAAGGGAGCCCCAAGTATTTTGGATGACGGGTGTCTTGCATTGGACCAAGATTAGTCAAGATCTCATCTCTCACATTAGGATGTGTGTTTGGGCTGAAGAAAATTGAGGACTTATCAGTGTTGATTTTCTGCCCTGAAGCTTGTTCATACTTGTGAAGGATATGCTTTAGAGTTCGGCTTTGTTCCCCACTAGCTTTGCAGAAGAAGATGCTGTCATCTGCGAATAAGAGGTGAGTAACTCTAGGGCAGCTTCGACAAATAGATATGCCTGTCAATGACTGATTCCGAACAGCCCTATTGATAAGAGCAGAAAGCCCCTCCGTGCAGATAAGAAAGAGAGTTGGTGAGAGGGGATCCCCCTGGCGGAGACCTCGAGAAGGGGTGATATGACCATAGGCAGCCCCATTTATAAGTACTGAATAAGAAACCGAGGTAATGCACCTCATGATGAGATCAATCCAGTTTGAGCTAAACCCCAACTTCTCCATGACTCCTTTTATAAAGGACCATTCAACTCTGTCGAAGGCTTTACTCATATCTAGCTTTGCAGCCATGTAGCCTTCACCCCCTGCATTTTTGTGGTTTAGGTAGTGCATCAACTCGAAAGCCACAAGAACATTATCAGTAATTAGTCTTTCTGGAATAAAAGCACTTTGATTTTCTGAAATGATGTGAGGGAGAATGACTTTGAATCTATTGGCAATAGTCTTAGATATAAGTTTATATACAACATTACAAAGACTTATGGGTCGAAAATCCGTCATTCTCTTGGGGGAGTTTACTTTGGGGATGAGTGTAATATTTGTTTTGTTCAGGCATGCCATAGATAAGTTGTTATTGAGAACATTTAATACCATGTTAGTAATGCTACAACCCACAATACTCCAATATTTTTGGTAGAAGATAGCGGACATACCATCGGGGCCGGGAGCTTTGGTGGGGTGGATTTGTTTGAGGGCTGTTGCCACCTCCTCTCTAGTAAATCTTCTGTTCAGGCCTTCATTCATGTCCTCCGATATACGAGTGGGGATAGCATCTAAAACCCCCTCAATATCGGTTGGAGAGGTAGAGGTATAAATGTTGTCAAAGTAGTCAATGGCTGCCTGTGCTATACTATCTTTCTCATCACACCATCGGCCGTTACTATCCCAAATACCCAAAATTGTGTTCTGTTTGCGGCGCTCAGAAGCTTGAGCATGAAAGAAGCTGGTGTTTTTATCCCCCTCTCTAAGCCAGTGGGCTTTTGCCCTTTGCCCCCAGTAAATTTCCTCGTCCTCAAGAAGACCATTAATTTCCTTCCTTAGACAATTAATTTCAGAGCTGAAGGAACCGTCACTGTCCTGTAGAGTTAGGGAGTTCAGGGTATTCCTTTTTTCCTGAATCTTTTTTGGAATCTGGCCAAACACATTGGAGCTCCACCTTGATAATTCCGCTGGACAGCCACTAAGGTTCGACATAATACCCTCAGGGGTACTGAGGTCCAAATCCATCCCCCAGGAATTTTCTATAATATTTTTGCATTTTGTATTCTTGGTCCACATTGCTTCAAAGTGAAAGCGCTTGGCTCGGCTTTGGCGTCGGGTTGTTGGGTCAGATATGATCAGTGCACAGTGGTCCGATGAAGAATCAATCACATGGTTAGCTTTCATCCCTCCAAAATTTTCTAGCCATTCTAAATTAGCCAAGGCTCTATCTAGCCTTAAAGATATTATATTCTCCCCATGTTGCATGTTACACCAGGTGAAGTCAGAACCCCAATAGCCTAAATCTTTAAAAGCACAGTAGTCAACTATTTTCCTAAAACCATCCATTTGTTGCTGTGACCGAATGACACCCCCCAGTTTTTCTGTGTTAGACATTATTTCATTGAAATCTCCAATGCATAACCAAGGCAGATACATTTGATTATTCAGAAAGGCTAGTAAATGCCAGGATTCATACCTTCTGTGAGTTTCTGGGTGGCCATAGAACCCGGTCAGTCTCCATTTGCAGCTGCTCTCGGAGTCATTAATAACCGCATCTATGTGGTTCAAAGAGTAACTCTTAATTTCCAGGTCAACGTCTCTAGCCCATAGCATGGCTAAACCTCCTTTCCGACCAACACAGGGAACAAAAATGCCATTCGCCAACCCGATTCTGTTTTTTATTTTTTCCATTCTTTTGTTTTTTGCTTTAGTTTCCATCAAAAAAACTACTCTGGGATTCCACCGTCGCACTATATCGTGCAACGCACGAACTGACCGGGGGTTCCCAAGACCCCGGCAGTTCCAACTTAGGGGATTCATGGTTCCCGGCGGTGCTGCGTTGCAGCCACCGCCGATCTCACATCAGATTGGTGTTGGTCCTTCGTGTTCACTAGCCGTAGTTTTTTCTGGGAGGTTTCTAATTTTTCCTCTTCAAGTATAAGCTTTCCCACTCTCTTAGTCCCGCTACAAATTAAAAGAGTTTCCTTACCTGGGCTTTTTGTTTTTCCTTTCTCCCGTGCAAGTCTTTTCCAGTGGCCTTTTGCCTTTTGTTTTTCATCTGAGCCTTGGCCCATTGTGTCTAATGCTTTTTCTTTTATCTTCCCTTGATCAGCAGCAGACTTAATTGGGTTGCCATCTTGAAAGTCCCGTGTTCCTTGATGGGCCTGTTGATCTACTAAAGAAAAAGTTTCTCCAAGGCCCACCTGTTCTGAAATACCACACGGGAGGTCATTTAAGGGATGCTGGCCCAAATCACGTGTAGGGGCGTTACACAAATTCCCCTCACACTGCATATCTGAATTCACCTCACGCGCTTTGTCGAAGGCTGAAGTACCACACGGCAAATTTGAAGAGAGGCCCCTGTTTTCTTCACGTGCCACTGACTTGTCAACAGTGACTTGTTCCTTCAGATTTGACAAAGCACGTGCATCTCTCAGACTTCCATCTCCCTCACTGAGACCAACGGAGTTTTCAACAGGTTTTGCAATTGGGGTTTTCCGGTTGTCACTGCCGCCTGAAGGGCCATCACCATTGATAGACACCGAAGAAGAAGAGATCTTCGTTGCGGTGGTGTTCTTCTCTTGAAACCGGTCGGAATTCCGTTCACCATGATCTCCGCTACTGGTTGATCGGGAATTTTCCATACCCATTCTTGGATTTCCCTGAGCCCGGAGCCAGTCGCCATATTGCCTTGGATTTTGCTGATTTACGGACTCAAAACAATGCTTCTCATCATGCCCCAATATACCACACTGAAAGCAGAAAATGGGGAGCCGCTCGTATTTGAAGCTAACCCAGAATTTTTCACCCTCAATGCTAGCAATTTTCCCTCCTCTTCTAAGAGGTTTTTCTATCTGAAGATCCACTCTAATCCTCATAAATTTCGCCTGATCTGACTGTCTTGTGCGCCGATCAACTTCGATAAACCTTCCTATATTATTTCCTAGCTCTCTACCCACTTCGTCTGACATGAGTTCGAATGGAAGTCCCCATATCTGAACCCAAAAGGGAGAATGTGTGAAACTTATGTTTGAGACAGAGAGCCCTCTGCGCCACCGACACAGAAGGAGCAAGTTGTTTTCAAAATTCCATGGCCCATTTTGCTCCACCCACTTCATCTGGTACTCCGAGCTAAACTTAAACTGCAAAATACCCTTACCCACATCCACGATTTGCAGATCTGAGCCCATTTTCCAAGCCATCCTTAGAGTGTTTTTCAAAGCTCTTACATTCTGGTTTCTGTCCGCTAGAAGACGCCCAAAAAGACTGAGAGAACACTCCTCCATCAGATCAGATTTGCACCTCGTTTTGATGGAGATTTCCTCTTCTTCTTCTTTTGTGAGACGAAGGTTGGACATTCCTTCCACCACTGTGAAATCCATAGTGGCGAAGGGGAAAGAAAGAGATATAAACTCTAGAAAAAACCTCTTGCAGAAGACAAGAGGGAGAAGAAGACTCGGTCAAGGAGAACGAGAGAGAGAGGCTCCTACTTGGGAGAGTGACCCCATTTAATATATGTTTATCCTACAAATCCTCCATAAACTCCCCTGAATCCAACCTTATTTCTAAGTCTACTTGTAGTTTTAGGCCAAATAAGTTTTACTTTTTAGACTATGAGATAAAGGGCAAGTGCTTGAACTCCAATAATGTGGATGCTTAGGGCCGACAGAGAATTTTATTAATGGAACCAAAAACAAATCCTCCATAAACTCCCCTGAATCCAACCTTATTTCTAAGTCTACTTGTAGTTTTAGGCCAAATAAGTTTTACTTTTTAGACTATGAGATAAAGGGCAAGTGCTTGAACTCCAATAATGTGGATGCTTAGGGCCGACAGAGAATTTTATTAATGGAACCAATGAACAAAGTTTCTCTCTAAATTAGTTTAGAGAGAAACTCTTCAAACTTCTCATATATATATATATATATATATATATATATATTTTGTGTGAATTTTGAAAATTTAACCGTTGAATTTCATGCTTCTTATGTTCTTAATATGCATATCAAATTTTGTTCAAATTAGATATTATTTACTATTCGATCAATTAACTTATTTTTTATATATAATTTTAGATTACAAAAACTTAAAATTATAACATTTATTTGATGACATAGCAATTGATCTTTGATTTTCTTGAAATTTTGTAAACAATAAGGATGTAATAAGAATATGCAATCCAATGGTTATATTTTTAAAATTCACACTCAATATAAATATATATATATTGAGTTTGTTGGGTTTCTCTCCAAACTAGTTTGGAGAAAAACTTTGTTCTGTAACCAATAATATATGTGATTAGTGATTTAACCTTATTGACTCTTTAAGATCAACCATGAGTCAACTTAACTATGTTACACCAATAACTTTTAATTATATCAATGGTGTAAATAGTAAATGGTTTTATTTTCTGTGGGACTAATCAGGGAGGTCCAACTCCAACCATTGGGAGAGTAAAAGAGGAATACTTGACTGGGGAAAAAACATTAAGATATGGTTTAAGCGTTTGTTTATTTAGTATTTTTATTAATATTACACTATTTTGGGAGTGGCCTAATGGTAAAAAGTTATTATAATTGATTACAATTATGAGTTAAAGAGTATAGTCAAATAGTAACACGCCTCATTAATGCCCAGGTGGTCCTCTACTAAAATGCAAAACAATGATGTAAGTGGTGGAGGACAGTTAGCAGTTACCTCCCCTACAAGCCCCTTTCTTTTCTTCAAGAAAAAAAAACAATATTTATAATATTACCATTATTATTTGGTAATAATAGAGGATATACATTAAAAACTAATTATTATTAGATCTCTTAAACTTATCTTTCTTTTTTTTAAAACAAAATATTTTTAGGTATGGCCATTAGGGGTATTGGGAAATTATTGTGTACTTCCGGAGTACCATAAATGTGTACTTCCGAAGTACCATAAATGTGTACTTCCTCCTCTCACATAAATAGTAGGTCCCACTAATTAAATTCATGGTGGGACCCACTATTCATGTGAGAGGAAGGAATACACATTTATAGTACTCCGAAAGTACCTAATAATTTTCCTAGGGGTATGGGCTGGAGTATTATTTTTATTTTCAATCAATTCCATGTTCACTCACATTGCATATATATAATTCTAATATTTGTCTTCAAATCCAAATAATGTTACTTGCACAAAATTTCATCTTCATTTTTTTTTTAGAAGTATGGATGAAACAAAAGTATAGTGGGGGAAGACAAAACTGTTCGTAGAAGACTTTGTAAAGACCATTATTTGTTGAACTTCAATTCTAGTGGCTTGCTTTGGTTTTCAAGCCTCAGGTGTTTTTTTTTTTTTGGGGGGGTCAATAATAAAAATTCGTTTTCTTTTTTACACGTACGTAAATAACTTCTTTTCTAATGAAAAATCATAAAACAATTAACGTAAAGTATCTTCTCAAAAAAAAAAAAAAAAAAAAATTTGAACGTAAAGTATTTATCAAGATTATTTTATGTTGAACCTAGCTTCCATTGTATGGGTTAGTCATACCTCGAGCCTTTATTATGTCATGGGATTATGCTCTTTCTCATTAAAAAAATTGCAAATAATGTTTATATACAATTAATTATTCCGTACTGATCATAATTTTTACCGTGTCTTTCATAAATCAGTCATCACAAATATATTAAGAAGCCCAGAAAGTCAAAAATGAAGGATAATGTCCAGGAGTACCTACACTACACATCGATTAATTTAAAATATTGTACTATAGTGTAGCTCCCCATAGAAAATTTTCAAAATATTCTTCAAAATCTTACGACATGGCGACCCATTTGTTTATATTATAATCTTTTTTTTCAAAATATTATTTAATTACACGGGTCGAATCTTCAACCCCATGATAATTCGAGATTAAAATCTAAGCTCGAGATTAAAATAAATGCAGCAAACAAGTCGTGCCCACGAGTGGGGAGAGCATGGTCCCTAAAACCAGTTTCATTAAATTTATTTAAAAAAAAAAAAATACCTAATCTCAGTTCCATGCTTGTCTCTACTGAAAGACAAAGCACAAAGCTGAAAATCACTAGCCGATGACTTTGCTTATAGTGCATTTCTTGGAGGATCTTTATGTGGCGAATTGCCAAGTGCCCAATTGATTGGGTGCAAACTGCAAAGTGGTCACCTAGCTGGACATGTCTGATAATCAATGCTTAATTAATCACCCAATGATGGTCCAAATCATTATTAATAATCTAATTATTGTCTAACTGCTATAGAAATCAAGCTACTAAGTGATAAGTAAGTGACTATATTATAGAAAGTTAAGTTGCATTCCATAATTTTTGTTCTTATAATATGAAAGTGTCTCATGGAGTCCACTACTTTTCCACATAGGATTGCCCAATTAGCATTGTGATGGAATGCTTAAACATGTGGTTGACATGATTGAATACATATTGTCCTGTGTTTTCTCAGCATATATATGAAATTCTTAGTTATGAATTTAGCACATACCAATGTCTTTAGCATATTTAGCAAGATTCTAACAAAAAAAAAAAACACAAAATGGGACAAATGTTGAATTAGATTAAAGAAATTGGTTTTTTCCTTACCGAATCTCTCTCATGCTCCCATTTTTTGAGGCTTTATAGATTCGAAACGAAACATCCTAACGAAACCCATTAATACTTGTTGAAAGTTGAAACCACATAGAGCACATATATATAAAAGAATAAGAACATGTCCCTCTTTAACATATCCCCTCATTTTGAGGCACAAAAAGTTGCATCTTTACCAATTCCACAACCTCATTTTCAGAGCTTTATGGATTCCAAACCAATTAGTAAAAGGTTCAATTGCACAACGATACTTAAAATTGAATATTTTGCTCAATTGGGGCCACTCAACTCCACGTGGGAAAGGACACGTGTCAATTCTCCGGCCACCAAAAAGGCGCAATCGACGTCTGTCATCTCTACCGGCAGTGAACAATAGTTCCATTTGGTTGGACCGACTGAGCCGGTCACCTTCTATTTTTGAAGCCTCGGGACAAAAGCCCAGTTAATGAATTCATGGGCTTTCCCAAAATCTTTTTCCATAAGATATAGTTAAATATAAGTTTGTACATATAAATTATTAGGCATTTGACCGATTGGGGACAAAAATAAAAGATAAAATTATGATAAGATATTTTTCCTTTGGTAGTGTTCAAAAATGCCCTCAAAGAATAGGTTAGTCTTAAAGGGTCCAATATTTTAGTTTTTTCTCGCACTAAATTCTGAAAATGTTCTAAGAACAAGAGTATCTGATGCTCTGACTACGTGTCTAAGTCCAAGTGCTCTTCGCTAAACACTTCAGCACATGCCACATGATGCCCGCACGTCCTCTTTTAAATAAGTAATTTATTTGTTTTCTAACTTATTTTAGTAACTGTGGTTTTATTAACCCAATTAATAAAAAATTTCGTGATCGAATAAGAGATTCAATCATTTTATGACAATATCATTATATGATGATAAAGAGTAATTATCAAGAGTTGATGAATTGAACTGTGAGTAACTCAAGTTGGAGAAAGAGTAAGACACATTCATGAATACACTGGACTGTGATGTTGAATGTGAGTAATTGATCTGATACATGAACATAAATGTACTTTTATTTTACTATATACCATATGCATGAAATTAAGGGTAAGGCTTGTGTCCCGTGGAAATTTCCACTGAACACGTCCAGATTTGGACACGTGTCCACCATGCAACGTGTCCAGTGAAAACTTTCACTGGACACAAGCCACACCCTGAAATTAATCCTCCAGCTAGTCGGTGGGTATAATTACTTTATTTAAGGAAAGTTGGTGAAATTTTAATGGGTATGATAATAGAGAAGATTCATTGAAGATGATACGGCTGCACTACTCCTAATAGTTACTGTTTGACATAAAGTATGCACTTGCTACGGAGGGAGAAATTAATAATAGTCATCTTTACGGATTTCCAACTTAATTCAGAGAAATTTAAATAGACTAGAAACCCAAAAAAAAAAAAAATGACCCCAAAAATGTTAAATCCAATTGTGGTTTAGAAGTGATCATTAGATTATACATTATAGTGAAAAGGAAGAATCGTTTTTCCTTTAACAACTTAACAAGATAAAGGATAACTTTATTTTAAACTTCAGATAAATTTGCAGAAGAATAATGTTGCTGAAAGTCTACTTTTTTTCCTTCAAGTGAAAGGGATAGAAATTCATTCTTCACAAAGTGTATTCGCTCTTCAAATAATTTATAACTATATTTTTCATTGCAACCGTGAAAGAGAAAAGGGATTTGCCTTTAAATAATGCTTAAGAGAAAGAGAGAGAGAGAAAGAGAGAGGGACCAACATCTCTTGTAGGGAATTTTCACGAATTCCTAAACTTATGAGAAACAAAATATAGAGAAAAATACACGCCAAAGAAAAATAATCACACGCACAAGACAGTATTTACGTGGTTCGGTAATTTGCCTACGTTCACAGAGTTATAGAGATTTCACTATTATCAGGAAAAATACAAAGTTCATCTACGGTCCTTTTTTCTCTCTCAAAACCAACAACCACAAAACTCTAATTATAAAACAGCATTTTCTAAAAACAGCATTTTCTACATCCTGCGTACAAGATTTACAATGGGTTACAAAACGGGCCAAAAAGAAATTTCCCGGGGGCGTTGCCCCTGAACCCCCAAAAGGCTTGTCCATAAGCACTTTGGATTGGGCCTATCAACCCAAGCTTCAGAAAATCTCTCATTAAAAACCACACAACATTATTCGGGTCAGATCGGGTCGTCAACCGAATCAAACATAAATTAGGCTCCACAAAGTCCAACAAAATCTCTCACTTGGAGACTAATTCAATCACCAACATCAGCCACTATCTTCCAAACACAATCCCTCATCCCTACAACTCATCCTTCTGTCCTCAAGCTAGAAGGCCAACTGAAACTGCACACAGTTTCAACTTCTCAATAATGACACCTTTAGCCAACATGTCTGCCGGGTTCTTAGATCCACAAATCTTCTCAAGTATTACCAGCTTATCTTCAACAAGGTACCAGATAAAGTGGTATTTTGTCTGTATATAATTAAACTTTAAATGAAAAACCGAATTTTTAGCAAGAAAAATTGCACTCTGACTATCACTATGTAGAATGTCCATCTCTTGCTTCTTACCCAATTCATCTAAGAAACCATACAACCAAATCATCTCCTTCCCAGCTTCAGTTGTTGCAACATACTCAGCTTCTATAGTAGACAAAGTAACAATCTTTTGCAAATTTGAGGCCCAAGATATAGCTGTACCACCCAAAGTAAATACAAACCTAGTAGTACTCTTTCTACTATTAATATCACCAGCAAAATCAGCATCTACATAACCCTACAGTTTCAAACTTGCACCTGTGAAACAAAGACATGTATCTGATGAACCCCTCAGATATCTCAGAATCCACTTGACTGCCTTCCAATGCTGCTTTCCTGGCCTACTCATGAATCTACTTATAACTCTTACTGCATGTGCAATGTCTGGCCTTGTACACACCATAGCATACATCAAGCTACCAATAGCTGAGGCATAGGGCACCTTACTCATATAGTCCCTTTCTTCTTCTGTCTTCGGTAATTGTTCTTTGCTTAGTTTGAAATGACTACCCAAGGGTGTGCTCATTGGTTTAGTTTCATTTATGTTGAATCTGCCAAGAACTTTCTTCACATACTCTGACTATGAAAGTTTCAATATACCATTAGCCTTGTCTTTAATGATTCTCATCCTAAGAATTTGCTTTGCAGCTCCCAAATCCTTCATTGCAAACTGTTTTGACAATTGCTTCTTCAGATTATTAATCTTTTCAATGCTAGATCCTGCAATGAGTAAATCATCCATATACAACAGTAAAATAATGTAAGAATTGTCAAAGAACTTAACATAGCAACAGTGATCAACTTCACATCTTTTGAACCCAATTCTATGTAAAAAATTGTCAAACTTCTTGTACCACTGTCTAGGAGCTTGTTTTAAGCCAGACAAGTTCTTTCTCAGTTTGCAGACTAGATTCTCTTATCCCTGAACAATGAACCCTTCTGGCCGAATCATGTAAATGTCTTCTTCCAAGTCACCATGAAGGAAAGCTGTCTTTACATCTAACTGCTCAAGATGTAAATTTTTTGCAGCTACTATTCCCAGTACCAGTTTAATTGTTGACATCTTCACAACTGGAGTAAATATTTCTGTGTAATTAATGCCCTACTTTTGCTGGAACCCTTTAACAACTAATCTGGCCTTGTAACGTTTGCTGCCATCATGCTCATTCTTTATTCCATATACCCACTTGTTGTGCAAAGCTTTCTTTTTTGCTGGCAGTTCAGTCAGTTCCTATGTCTGATTCTCCAACAACGAATCCATCTCATCCTTCATGGATAACTCCCACTTGCTTGAATTCTTATCTTGCAAGGCTTCATCATAGCATTCTAGCTCACCACCATCAGTCGACAGGAGATAATTCAGAGCGGGTGAATAACGCTGTGAAGGTCTAATGGTCTTCGAAGATCTGCGGACTTCAGCTACAGGTGTACTCTGATCTACCAGTGAATCTACATTCTCCTTATCTTCTTCACCCACTTTCTGGACAGTATTTTCAATAAATTCATCTAAGTTGACAAACTTAGATATTTTTTCATCCATCTCTGTAATATCTGGTACTACAGTTGACCTGTCCTTATACATAACATGTTCATTAAATATCACATTTCTATTTCTGATGATTTTCTTGTTTTGTTCATCCCAAAACCTATAGCCAAATTTCTCATCACCATAGCCAATGAAAAAACATATTTTAGACTTTGTATCAAGTTTACTACGAGTATCAAAATCAATATGAACATAAGAAACACAACCAAAAATTTTTAAATGGAAAAATTTTACCTCTTTACCGCTCCAAACCTCCTCAGGAAGTCTGAACTCCATAGGAATTAATGGTCCTCTGTTTATCAAGTAAGCTGCAGTGCTAACAGCATCAGCCCAGAAAGTTTTAGGTAGTCCAACATGCAACCTCATACTTCTAGCACGCTCATTAAGAGTTTTGTTCATGCGCTCAGCCACACCATTCTACTGTGGTGTCCCAAGAATGGTCTTTTCATCCTAATTCCTTGTGCAGCACAATATTCACTGAACCCTTCATCTATCTATTCTCCTCTATTATCTGACCTCAAACATTTTACTTTCAAACTTGTTTCTATCTCAACCATAGCCTTCCACTTCTTAATAGTTTCAAATACATCAGATTTATTTTTCAGAAAATAAACTTATATCTTTATGCTTGAGTCATCAATGAAAGTGATGTAGTACCTTGAACCTCTAAGGGATGCAACCGGAGAAGCCCCCACAAATCAGTGTGTACTAACTCCAATTTCTCAGCCTTCAGTGTCCTGCCAGTCTTCAAGAAGCTCACATTTTTCTGCTTTTCTTAGATGCAGCTTTCACACATGTCAAAATCAACAGACTTCAATTCTGGTAGTTTTCCTCTTGACAGCAGTATCTTCATCCCTTTCTCACTCATGTGACCAAGTCTGCGGTGCCATAGGCTTGTATCAGTACTTGCTTCAGTAACTGCAACTGTGTCTCTTAGACTTGAGGTCATATAGAAAGTACTGGTCTTCTTTCCACGAGCCAATACTCTAGCTCCTTTTGTAACCTTCCAAGTACCACCAACAAATAGTATTGCATGCCCTTCATCATCAAGTTGTCCAACAAAAATCAGATTCCTCCTTAGGTCAGGAATATGTCAAGCCTTCTCCAGTAACCAAACAAACCCATTGGGCAACAATATCCGGACGTCTCTCATACCTACAACATCCAAGACTGAACCATTAGCCAAATACACCTTATCAAAATCACCTACAACATAATTATGTATGATTTCTTGGTGTGAAGTGGTGTGAAACGAAGCTCCTGAGTCCAGAACCCAATCATCAAGTGGACTGTCAACTGCAAGAAATAATGCATCCTATACCTCTTCTATTACAGCATTAGCAGAGCCATCTTCATTCTTTTTCTTAAGATTTTTGCATTGCCTCCTAGAGTGACCTGTTTTCCCACAATTCTAGCGTTGTACTTGTTGGCCTGATCTAGATTTACTTCTGTTCCGGTTAGAATTTCTAGATTTTGATCTGCCCCGGTTTGAATTTCTATCATTGCCTCTGCCTCTTGTCTCAAGGTTTAGGACAGAGCCAGATCCTGAGGTTTCACTTGCATCTCTTCTGCGAACCTCCTCAGCTAGAATTAAATCTCGTATGTCGTTGTACTTCAGCTTTTCTTTTCCTGTTGAATTACTTACTGTCATCCTCGTTGCCTCCCAACTGTTTGGCAAAGAAGCTAAAACGATCAGTGCAAGGATCTCATCATCAAAATCAATTTCTACAGACGACAATTGATTTGTGATAATGTTAAATTCATTCAAATGTTGTGCTACTGATGCGTTCTCGGCCATCTTCAGATTGAACAGTTTCTTCATCAGATGTACCTTATTGTTTGCTAATGGCTTTTCATCCATACCAGACAAAGCCTTCATCAGATCTATAGTGGTCTTCTCCTTCACAACATTGTTAACCTGATAACTCCCAGTACCTGTCTATAGATAGCGTTAACCTGATAACTCCCAGTACTTGTCTATCAAGAAGAGCCCATTCCTCATCCTTCATAGTTGCAGGTTTTGTCTACAAAAGATGTAATTTCCTTCCATAGAGATAATCTTCAATCTGCATCCTTCAATACACGAAGTCTGTGCCATCGAACTTTTCTATTCCAAATGCCTTTCCAACTTCCTCTGCCATTGCTCCTACTCAAACCTAACCCTAGGCTCTGATACTAGTTGTAAGGAATTTTCACGAATTCCTAAACCTGTGAGAAACAAAATATAGAAAAAAACACACGCCAAAGAAAAATAATCACACGCACAAGACAGTATTTACGGGGTTCGTCAATTTGCCTATGTCCACGGAGTTGCAAAAATTTCACTATTATCAAAAAAATACAAAGTGCAGCTACGGTCCTTTTTTCTCTCTCAAAACCAACAACCGCAAAACCACGCAACATTATTCGGGTCGGGTCAGGTCGGGTCGAGTCATCAACCGGATCAAACATAAACTAAGCTCCACAAAGCCCAACACCTCTTGCTTCAAAGAGAAGAGTTGCTTCTAAATGAAGATTTTATTTATTTTCTTTAATATAATTCATCTAACTTCTCTGCCTCCACCAAAGTTCGAGCTAAGTTGTTTGTAATGTTCTAACACACACTGAACAATAATAAAGCTTCAAATTTGTGTGGGAGGTGGTCCTTTTTAGAAAAGATCTGTCATTATTTTATGTTTTGGGATTAATACATGATTTTCTCATCCCTACCCCAAACCGTGTTTGGTTTCATCTACTTCATATCTTTTCCTCCCATCTTTATTAGACTAGTCCATGGTTAAGAAAAATAGTAAATTGATTTTCTTTTTTCTTTTTTGGATGAATAATATAATAGATTATATTGATTTATATGATCTTAAATCACTTAATTTTCACACTAGTTTTAATTTGTATTCACAACAACTTAAAAATACAAGTGACTTTGTGTTTGAAAAATAAAAGGAAGAAGAAAGAAAGAAGAAAAAATAGTAAAGATGAAGCTATTATGTGGGTTCATGTGCCAGAGTAAGGTATAATCAGGACCACATAATACAATATAACTTGATGCTTCCAACATGTTAATATCTTTTAAGCATGGATGGTTCCACCTAGAGAAAATAAATAGTTTCAAAAAACAACTCATAATCATGTAGCTGCTTAAGACTTTGTCCGTCATCGATTTATTATAAGGTACGATTAATATAATATTTTAAATTCTCTCTCAACTTAATATTTATTTTGTTTTTCATTACCGTGACCATCCCCATAACTGCTCACATATTTTGACAAATTTATGAGAGCAAATTAAATAAAATTATGAGAGAGAAAAAAAAATTGCGGTTGCTCAAGGCTTTGTGTTGTGCTTCTGCAATATAAGCTACGATCTGAACTACATAATATATAATATGTGCTATTTTGTTTTCTCTTTTTCATCTGTTGGCTTTATTTTTCTTCAATTTATGTTGTCAATACTATGATTCCCTCATCCCTTCATCTATGTGCTCTAATTCTCCTAATTTGGTTGTTATTATTATAATAATCCCGGAATTTTCTTCTTCGTAATGGTCATGTTAATTACTTAATTATTCCTCTTGTATTCCAATATTTTTTCGATAGTTCCCTAGTATTTCAATATAATTCCTCTCGCCTTGTATTATGCGTGTATAGTACATCACATCAGTATTCAGTATCGAAATCAGCTTCCACAGTAAATACTAAATAGTAAATACAGATATCCTTCTCCTTGTTCATACATGCAACCGCAAACCTACAAATTTCAGCTTCTTATAATATGCCTATTATTAAACATCAAAGTTAACATGTTTTAATGGATGAAATGATGCATTGGATTTGTGTATCGCATTGGATTTGATTGTAATTATACGTGTTGCGCATGCTAGATAGCAGATTAATTATATTATTATACGCCAAAATTGGTTTTAGTTTATTTGCTTTTGTAATATTTAGCTCACATCCAACGTATGTGTGTTGAATGTTGATGTCCAAATAAGAAGTGTATTAGAATTTAGGATTTTGGTCGATCTAGCTAGCCTAGAACATACAATCATGATACATTTGATCACGTAGGGTTTTAAATAAATCAATATGCTTATGAATAATTTGAGCTCGACTTGGGCTAAAATTTATTTTTGTTAGTTTGTTTAGCAAACAAGCTAAGGTTAAACACAAATATTAGCCAAGTTAAACTCAAATATAATAATATGTTCGTGAACATACAAGCTCGATATAATTATATATAATATTATATTTTTATGTGTATATATGTCCAAAGATATACTTAGACTTGAGAATAGAAAGTGTAAGTTTGTAAATAAGTTCATATAATATCAAATTCGTAATAATTATATGTTGATAATATAAAAAGTTTATTCATAAATTTGTGAAGGAACATGAAATTTTAATCATGGTTTTATTATATATGAGAAAAGAATAAATCAATAAAGTAACTTGCGAACAAATTCTAATTTATTCGATAAAAAAATTATCCAAATTTGAATATGTAATTGTGTTGGTAATGAACTTGAACTCAAGCTCGACCTGTATTCGAAATAAAATTAAATGAATATCTAAATTTTTAATACTGAACTCGACTTGTTTTGAGCCTCACTTCTTACTTCGATCCGTTGACACATGATAAGGATCACAATTAGCCGGTTCACTAAAATCAAGAAATAGACTTGTTGATGATTGAGGGGTCAGTTAGCAAGGTAATGAGTAATGAGTCAAGAATCCAACAAGTATCTTGGACTTGATGCTCATTGACTTGTTGAGTTGTTATCCCTATAGCTACTTAATTGTTGCAAACCACCAAATATATATAACAAAAACATGCAGTACAGAGTGGATATATATTGCAGTGGTAGAGATAGAAGAGATAGAGCAGAACACAAACACCAAAATTTTTTGAATTATATTATATATATATATACAACTCGGAAGCACACCACCCGGTGCTTTGTCGAATTTGGTGTACTTCCTTAGCTGTCTTTTGTAATAAGGTTCACTTGGCTCAAGGGTGATGGGCCACACTCCAAGAACCTGCCTCATTGTTCATTTTGTCTTTGCTAATCCTTATGATTATCTCTCTCTCTCTCTCTCTAAAACTAAAACATGGGATCTTTAAACTCTTCTCTTGCACACACACTGATGACTCGTTTTGCAACCCCCCCCCCCCCCCCCTTTTTCCCTTCCTTATCGTTTTGGCTTTTTATTTATTTGTTTTTCTTCTTTTGTTCTCACCCCTAGTGACACTCATTTAAGCTCGACACAATATTGTGCCAACTGGTAAAAGTTTCAATGGAAGTGAATCTATTCCATTCACACACACAAAAGAGAGAGGAAAAAAAGAAAAGAGAAAAAAAAAAAAAGTAGACCAAAAAGTAGTATAGATAATTTTTAATTGGTCACATAGAAGGAAAAGTCAAGTTTTGGCTTAGCTTGGTCTTTAAGATTAAAAGAATACCAATTTCTTGTGTTACTAAATCTTTCTTGATATTACCAAATGGAGGCACAACATGGAATCAAAATTTGATTTTGAAGGAGCTAGGAAGGTCTCTCGTGGTCTAACCAATTAGAATTAGGATCAATATTGGGGAAAATATTGAATGTTTTGTTCTGTTGTAGCATCCAACATGTTCCATTATGGAAAGCTAAACAAAATTTTTTAAGCATGTCGGGAGCTTAATTTGGTTGTCCCAAAAAAATCTAGCACAAAACTTTTAAATATTTTCTTTTTTTCCTTTTTTCCAAATAATATAGGGAAGGAATTATTTTCTTTTTATGGAATTTTTCATTGTCATATTTTGGAAGTGGATTACTCAAAATGCAATTAGACAAAAATAGATATGATCTACTTAGGATGGCTGCTAAAGACAAAAATAGATATGAGGTTTTAGTTTGCTTAACTGTTAAAATTTATTGTCATCAAATAAGAAATTTAGAATTCAAACCTCAGCTACCAAAAAAAAAAAACCAGATTGCCATTATAGCTTAATAATAAAAATCAATCATCATAGAGCGAACACTGTAAGTTGATAAAGACAATAACAATTCTTATTTGTCTATCCAAAGACTGTTCCAACCACGAGTTAATTACGCTCCAAGAATCACATCTCAACCCTTGTAAACCATATATGATTTGTAATTTATCAGTACAATAAAATCAATGGAACTGTTATTCATTACCAACAAAAGAAGATGAAAGGAGGAAAAAATACCAAGAAACATGTAAAAAAATCTCTATAAAACAATATCCATTTTGTTTGATCCTAGTTTTTCATGGTCCCAATAGTTTTATAAATATATATATATATATATATATAAAAATTTTGGAAAAAGAATTTAACGAACTAAAAACCCTAATATAACAATCACTTTATATAATAAAACACAAAATCTACTTTTTAAATATATAATTAATGAGCATTTCATGTAAAAGATCTGAAGAGTAAAACAGATAAGTGAAGTACAGATTCTCACAGCACCAACAAATTAAACAACTCAAAACTTAGGATATCATATATCACATGTTATCACCCCAAACCAAACGTGATAAACAGACTAGACCACATAAAATGTACTTTTTTTTTTGGTAAAGTCATAAAATGTACTTTGATGATTAGAAAAAGTACCTTAACTTGTAGTGGCTACATGCACGTTAAGTTCTTGTTAAAAGACGAACATTGGTTTGGTCTTAACGTAGAACACATTTTTCATATATATATATATATATATATATATTTTAATTTTAACTTTGTGTGAGTAAAGTGGGAAAAAGTTAATGTAAGAAAAACTATTTTTCATTCAGTCCAAACATAAAATACCCAGCTCTGAAACAAGACCACATGAGCAACAGTAATTTGGTCCAAAAAGTCCTAGAGATGTGTTCCCATGAATATTCATGTGAACACAAAATGGTACTAACTACTAAGATTTCATCATGTGAGAGTGAGACCACAATTCCCATAATTAGCTTCATATAGTCCATTTTTCACTTGCAGGCGTGCTACGCATTACGACCCATATGTTTGCCCACAAAATTCATACAATAACGTTTCACGCATGAAAATTAAAAAGAGCCTATATAATGGTTTCAAATACATATGTCTAAAGGCAAACAGGTGATAATTATCCAAATCAGCAATTCCATGGATTTTGAAATCTAAGCATGTGTGTACCTAATTGTGATTTTGAGAGCTTAACAACCAATCATTGGGTACGTGCCACATAATCAAGCATGCGTGTGCATGGCTAAACATTTCAATGCCGGGTCAAGCACATAAATTGCAATTTTTTTTAGAGCTCTAGTTTTGTCACTTAGGTCTTTAGTTATCTAATTAAACAAGTCGGCTTATTTGTTTGCTGTACCGTTTGTAGATTTTATGATTTCGATTCGAGTCAACTCTCTATTTATTTGATTGATAAAGTCATTTGTTGTTAAGTAAGAAATTTAAAAATTAAATTCTGTCAACACCAAAAACTAACTGATATTGATAAAAGTAATCACCACAGAACCTTACTCAATTTCTTTTTATTGGAGGCGAGTTTTTACAAATCTACCATTAAATTACATTTTCTTCTTATATCTTTGATACTTGTAAAATTTCTAAAAAATTAAAGATCAATAGTTATGTCGTTAATAAATAATTTAAATTGTAAGTTTTTATAGTTAAATTATGCATAAAATATAAGTTTATAGGTCATATAGTGAATAATATCCAACTGACACAAAATTTAATATGAATATTAAGACTATAAAGAACATCTAATTCAACGTTAGATTTTCAGAATATGTAATAACGTTTATTTTATTGAATAAGATTATTGCATTTGTAGCTAAATTTTGTTAAAAAAAATCTCTTTATTTTTTTCTATATATATATATATATATATATATATATCTTCAAATTTTCAGCAGTAAACCATGGCTTTCATCCATTCCCAAAGAAAAAAAATTCCCGCCTACATTGTTGCAAGCAGGAATATAGAGTAGATTACGTCCTCACTCCTTGCAGGCTTTAACGCAGGACGTAAATTGATGGTGACAATTTTTCATTTTTATTTTTTAAATTATTTGATGAGAATGTGATGGCGACAATTTGAAAGTCTTAAACAGATATACTCTATTGCATCTTAGATTATCGGACACAAAAAATCAAGTAATTGTTTTTTTTTTTTTAAATTATTTGTTTTAATTTATTTTTTTTTTCGGTTCCCATGTTATAGTAGTTTTCCTAATGATCCTATAAATCTCCACCTATAAAGTGTTAAACCCATTACTTTTTAATTGAATTACGTACCTTTAAGCCCAAACCTTGGACTACTCATTTAATTTGTTCTAACAATCCAACTTCAGCCACTATGCCCCATAGTAAGATACGCATATTATACAGGATGTTAAACGTACTGGATGTTTCTCGTATTATACTTATAAAAAAAATACTTTAAATTAACAACATTTTAATATTCTTATCAGTATTATAATTGTTTATGTTGTGCCAACGTATGTTAATATATACTAAAATAAAATTATTAAAATTAATCCTTTTAATTTCATGAATTATTATTTATATCGAAATTAACATTTTCAAATTTTTATTATAATATTTTGAGTTTTTTTTATAAGAAGGAATATTTTGAGTATTTGATTTACTCTATTAAGGTTTTTCTATAATGTGGGTGATTAGATCTTAATGTCATATTATATGTGTATGATTTTAAATAAACAATAAATAAATCATAGTAATGCTAATTAGTATGAGACAATAATTAATTTTATTTGTTATTTTACCATTCTTTTGCTAATAAAGTAAATTAAAGAATATAATAAAAATATATTCTTTATTAACATGTTAATTTTTTCTTGAACATAATAAATACTAAGTGGCAGTTTGTGAGATGCACAAAAAGAGTTTAATATTGTGAGGGCAGAGGTGTCAGAATATGTTTTTGGGCTTTGGGCTTGATTTGAGGGTACTAACTTTTCCGAGGAGGATTTAGTGGTAATAAGATTCCAAACTTAAAAGCCCACAAGCAAACTGTTGTGGTAGAGGCTAGTGAGAATGGTCCGAAGAGGGGCATATCCTCAATTAACTGAGGCAAAGATCATATGATACGCCATGATGTTTAAGAGGAAATTCCAGAAGGCCTGGTGGATAAAGATATACTCTAGAAGAACACATAAAGGAAGGACAAATGAGAAATATCTTATAGAAAGCTGCTACCACCGCATTAAAAATTTTGCATCTACCTCTCTAGCCGCATTAATGGAGAAATGACATCTGAACAGTGTTGGTCAGCCTTACAGCTATTATTTGAAGACTTCAAGAAGGCGGGGGATGGGATAAGTATTTAAATAGGTGATCTGAGCCATATGTGGAAGTGAAAGGCAAAGAGAGGGAGGATATAAAAAGAAAAGAAAAGGGAAGAGAGAGGAGGGAGGAAACACATCACTCTTAATTGTAATCTATTTCTAGAGCAAAAGAAAGCAATGCAATCGTTCTCGGCGCTCGTTCGAAAACACTTTCTGCTACAAAAATGTCTAGTTGTATGTGAATTGTGGATCTAGTTTATCAATTATGTTGTCCAATATTCATAAAACCTAAGTTTTAAGCTCACTCTCTATAAATTTCATTGTATTGGGTTTTTTGAGCCAGTTCCCTTCATATTGTGGGAGTTAGTTACAAATTGCGTCCTTACAAATATAATATGATTTCTTTTGTCTAAATATGAAACTCAATAATTATAATAATTAATAATGGACATTCACTGTATATTCCCTATTATTAGACATTTTGTTATGATTGTACTTATATATGAAATTATATATTTTAACATTTAAAAAAATATGATGTGCTAAGATTCTAATGGATGATTTAAATATAGAATATACTTAAACAATTATATTAGAATAATGGCGTGTAAAATTGCAAGACTTCAAAAACATATGTATTAAATAATATTATGAGGTTAATTAAAAGTCAAATATTTTTTATTTTATATATTATTATAGATCATAGATTAATAATAAATTTTAAAATATTAAATAATAATTAAGGAATTTTTAATAGTATCTTATGGAATTAGACTTTTTTTTTTCCCGGTTGAGAAAATTACGGAATTAGACCAGTACAGAATATAACCTGACATACGTTTATTTTCATTTTTTATGACTGAAATTTGTAACATAAGTATATTTTTTTATAAAAATGTATTGAACCGAGGGTCATTCTACCATACCCCCTTCTTTTTTTGGGGGGTATGGTACCCACCTAAATCTAAACCATTAAATAAATAAAAATTTGATCTGGACCATTCATTTAATTTAGAGTGATTTAGGGTAAACACCGGCTACCGGTCAAACAAGTTATATATATAAGTTAAAAAAAAGAAGAAAAAAAAACCAGTATTCACTGTGCGCTTCTCTTCTGAAAAACAAAATTCTCTCTAGTCTCTATCTCTATCGCGCTTCGAATTAAATATCACGCTTCCGAGTCAGTTTATCTAAAGAACCCAGAATTCGACTTCTTCTCTTACTAATCAACCACAAGAACCCAGGGCAGCTAAACAAAACCCAAAGAAGAAGGAACAGTATCGGCCGTTCTTTGCCAGGCGACGATATTTGAAATAGGTTTGTCTCTCTCTCTCTCTTTCTCTCAGACGAAGTTGATTTTACTACTAATATATAGATTATTAATGTTTTCTTGACTATCAACACATGATTTGTCTTTAGTTTTATTCATTGTTAGTAATCCCTAATGCTATTAACTGATTTGGGTTTTTATTTTTATTATTTTGATAGGAGATTTGGGTGTTGTTTGTTAACTTATTTTGGCTGAGAGATTTGTTGCTTCTGCTGTTTTTGTTTCTTCATGGGTTGTGGATTTATTTGGGTTTTTGGCTGCTTTTGAGAACTGCCCATTTTGGGTTTTGATTATAATTATTGTTTTATATTTGTAGACACATAGATATCCTTAGAATCAGACCCCTGTGTTTTTTAGAGATGAATTGAGAGAGAAGAGTTAAACATGATGGGCAGGTCAAGATTTTGGTCTGATATGTTATGAAATGGATGAATTGCAGACATTTTAGAAATATTACTAATAGCCTTGTTTTATGTTGGGGTTGAGACACGATGATTTGAAGATATTAACTGTGGTAACATAGGGCAATCTACTTAGACAAGCTAACATGTGCTCCCTTCTATTCGTTTGTTTATTGTATTGATAGACATGTAATGTAATGTAAAGGGAACAAGTTAGTTAGTTAGCAACTAATGGTAGATTCATTTACTCAGAAACTTCCTTTTTTAAAAAATTTAATTTTACTGCATTTTCTTAGAATTTTGACGGACAACAGTTTGCTGTAGTAGATCTTGGATCCAAATTTCTTTTCTATTCCTTTGTTTTGTTAATTATTAATTTATTTTGTTAAAAATAACAGATCTTTTGAAATCAGCTATATTGATTCATTTTGCTTAAATTATCTATTGTGTTTTTGTTGATTTCATTTCTCTGGTGGTAGTGGCAGTGGCTGTAAATCTTTGAATTTTAATTCTATATGATTACTCACATTTCTTTGGGTCATCTCTGGTGCAGATCTCTGAGACAAGTAGTAATATTTCTTTGTTTACTCTCTACTATATACCAAATCGTTTTGAGGCTTTCTATATGATTATACACATTTTTTTAATTCTTATATGTTTTAAAAATGTGAGATGATGAGATTTCTTATATGGTGAAGGAGCTATTTGTCAACTCAAAGTTATAAACTTCTTATGCTTTCTTCTTTTACTTGCAATCTTTATGTTTTGATATATGAATGTGTTGTGAAGGTTTAGATATAGCGTCGTTGTATCATGTTATAAATGAAACTTTCTTGGTTTCATTTATCGCATTTTTTTTCATTCTCTTTCCCTCATGGCGATAATTGGATGCTATTGGTTAGTTTTTTTTTTTTTTTTTTAATGATTGATTTTAAGGTGCAAGCAACTTTGGATTTCCATTGTAACTAAAGAATAAAAAAGATGATTTCTGGTCACTCTAAGCACCTTGTCAATTGGATGAATACATTTTGAATGATTTATGGTCAGTTTGTTATTTATGTATGCTGATTGGATGAATTCAGCTAGCTCTTTATCATTTTTGCACCTGATGGTGGTAGTAAGTCAGACAAGTCTCTTGGATCTTGAAGAGTCCATATTGTACCCTTTAACTAGTCGTATTGTGGTACTTCTGATTTTTGGAGGATTGTATACCCTCTCTTAGCACCTTGCTTTGAACCAATTTCTTATTGTAGGCAATTTGTTATGTTCTAGGTTTGTTCTGTATATTTCTGAACTCATGTGCATTGAATTGAAGAAACTTGATATCTTCTATTTTGATGATATGTTTGTTCTTAATAGTGTTTTTGTCCCCTTTGCCCAGCTTGTCCTGTATATATCTTGAACTCAAGTGTATTGAAAGGAAAAAACTTTCTTTTTTATTTTTTCTATTTTGATTATAATGTTTGTTCTTAGCAGTGTTTTTGGAATGTCCTGATTCTAGGCTTGTTATTTATATTTCTAGGTTTGTTATGCATATTCCTGAAGTCGATTGTATATTTCTAGGCTTGTTTTGTATATTTTTTAATTTGTTAGTCATAGTCTTTTTCTTTGTATAAAACTTAAGCTCACCTGTTTGCTTTGATGTTATTTTAATAGGATGACAAAAATTCCTCTCAGGGCATGGATACTGTGGTTGATTTGGTACCTTTCGGTTGGCATGGAGTTTGAGACTAAGTAGCATGAATACTTCCACAATGTGGTTAATTTTGAAATTTAGTAGCATAAATAGTGAGGAATTTGGCTATGTGACTTATAAATTTGTTGTATTCTACATTGGCTCTTATATGACACAAGCTTTTCTGAAGTTGCAAGGAGTGCATGTTGCTAATGCTGATAGAGTGCATATTGATAATGTTGATAAGGGCGCAGAGATAAGTGATGGCTAATAAGGCATGCCTGCTAAGGATAGAATGCTTATTGGTTACCCAATTTTGGTCAGATTTTGGTAGATTATCAAACTTGGATAATTGTCTGCATATTTTAAAGTTGCAAAAAAGTGTAAATTGCAACTTTGTACAATGGATTGATGGAGAAATTTTTACCAAAGCTAAGCAAATTATCACTGGATTAGTACGAAAGGCTAACAAGTTGGAAGCTAAAATTCTGTAGTTAGAGAAGGCTAATTAGTTTGGCAATGTGAAAGCAAATGGCCAAGGACTTGTATTTAGAATAGATGAATTGTAGTCTAGTTATTGTAAAAGATTGTAGTGACAATTGTTTTGAAAAAGTAGTCAGTTTCTAATCTTATTGAATGTAATGACAAATGTAATGGCCACTCATTATATTATATTTTATTGAAAATTGAAATGCATTTCCTGCAATGGAAATTGGCATTTAGTTGATTTGCTTAATATTGTTCAATGGCTTGTTCAACATAAGGACCACATAAGCTTGTTCAGTATCACCGTCATATTGCCCAATAGCTTGTTCAACAAAAACACCACATAAGATAAATAAATTTAGTCAAGTTGCTTTAATATTTAGTTGTTAACATAAAGGTTTTGTAAACTATTATCCAACAAAAAATAGGATACTTGTGTCTAGTATAACCATCATATAAGCTTATGAAAGGCTTTACAAGACAGTGACCGATAATGTTTGTCAAACTAAAGGTCCTACCTAAGATCAACATAAAATAGGTTACTTTTGTCCATTAACACTATCAAATAAGTTGATGGACAGCTGTACAAAACAGTAACCATAAAAGGTTCAAACAATCAAAGGTCTTAATATATAAAAGGTCCTACAAAACTAGCACTGCTACTGCCCTTCAATCTTTCCAGCTCTTCCTTTTCCAACACCAGTTCCAATTCTTTTTCCAGCTCCAACTCCTTCTCCAAATCTACCAACTCCACTACTTCTAGCAATACTTGTTTAGGTTGAGACCTATAATAATAGATACATTGGACCATATGGTAAGCATGTATGCCCAACAAGATCAATGACCAAAATACTGGCAATATGCAAATAGCAAGCACAATGTGTAGTGTGTGTGTGTATATATATATATATATTTGAAGTTAGAGAGTAGAGAAATCACAAGACATAAATGCAAACTTCTAAATTAATTATATCCAAAGCTATATCCACCTGAAGATACATTGCCCTTCAAAACCAAACCAAGCCAACCCACCACTTAAGCATATTCTTCAAATTATAAGAGGAACATTCAGCTATATTTTAGGGTAAGAACCCAAGTAAATATTTGAAGAAGAGAATAGAAAGTTGATAAGACAAGAAAGTAGAAAACAAAGTTTCTTTTTAAGGAAGAACACCTTTATTGTACAAGAGTGACCTCTTTTCCCCACATAATACAAATTTGAACAGAGCAAGAACATTCAAATCTTGCTCAAACCATGGTTTTTCATCCCTTTTCCTAGAGTTTTTCACATACATCTTGTGTCCTTTTTACGTCCTTGCTATCACTTTCTTCTTCTCTAACATGTATCATGTCAAAGTTAGCATCTTTGTCACTTAAAAGCTTTTTCATGTAAATGTACTATTAGATAACTTATTTTATTCCTTTATATAAGATTAAATCTAGCTTGCACGTACAAAACCCAAACCCTAAGTTTTGCTTATATAGTTTGTGTTTGTTTGACATTATGCTCATGACTATTTGGTTATAAATTTGCTTTTAATTGTAGAGGTGTTGTTCTAATGCTCAACTTAATAATGATGAAAAGAAAAAATTTCCAACCCATGGGTCCAACCGACCCAACCCCGATCCACGTGGGTTGGGTTAGGTTGAGTTGAACCCTTATGATGTTTAGGTTTCGAGATTATTTTGGCCATTTTTTAGGTTTCGGAGGTATTTTGGACACTTTTAGGTTTTAGGGAAATTATGGTCATTTTTGGGTTTCATTGGTATTTTGGTCAATTTTTTTTGGGTTTTGGGGGTATTTTTGGTAATTTTAGGTTTCAAGGGTATTTAGGTCATTTTTTATGTTTTGAGGGTATTTTGGTCAATTTTTAGGCTTCGAGGTTATTTTGGCCATTTTTTAGGTTTCGGAGGTATTTTGGACATTTTTTGGGTTTAGGGGATATTTTGGTCATTTTTAGATTTTGGGGGCATTTTGGCCTTTTTTTGGGTTTCAAGAGTATTTTGGTAACTTTTAGGTTTCGGGAGTATTTTGGTCATTTTTATATTTCGGGGGTATTTTGGTCATCTTTAGGTTTTGGGGGTATTTTGGTCATTTTTTAAGTTTTAAGGAAATTTTGATCATTTTTTATGTTTCGGGGGTATTTTGGTCATTTTATTGTTTTGGGGGTATTTTGGTCATTTTTAGGTTTCGAGGGGTATTTTGGTCATTTTTTTAGGTTTCAGGGGTATTTTGGTCATTTTTTTGGGTTTTGGGGGTATTTTGGTCATTTTGTAAGTTTCTTGGTTATTTTGGTAGTTTTGAGGTTTTGAGGTATTTTGGTCATTTTTAAAGATTTTAGAATACTTTGGTCATTTGCACTTTAGGGGCATTTTGGTAATTTTGATAAATGGGTAATTGGGTGGGTTGGGGTTTACCCATAATAATTGGGTTGGGTTGAGTTTGAGTTAGAAGTAATTAGTTAAATGAGTTATAATGGGTAAATGAGTTTTATATACCCAACCCAATTTTGCCTACCCCAAACCCACCCATTTGACACCCCCACTCAAATGTGAGAAGAAAATAACGAAACCACCAAATGTGATAAAAGAACTGTTACATGTGATATTGAAACTACACAATGTGAGGATGAAACCGTCAAATGTGAAAAAAAAATAATAGAACTACCAAATGTAACAAAAGAACTGTCAAATGTGATGTTGGAACTGCACAATGTGATGATAGAACTGTCAAATGTGAGAAAAAAAGTAAGGGAACCACTAAATGTGACAAAAAAACTAACATATGTGATACTAGAACTGCACAATGTGAGGATGAAACCGTCAAATGTGAGAAAAAAGGTAAGGGAACTACTAAATGTGACCAAAAAACTGACACATGTGATGCTGGAACTGTACAATGTGAGGATGAAACTGTCAAATGTGAGGATGAAACTGTCAAATGTGAGGATGGAACTGTCAAATATGAAAAAAAGTAAGGAACCACCAAATGTGAGAAAAGAACTGTCACATGTGTTGTTGGAACTACACAATGTGAGGATAGAACCGTCAAATGTGAGAAAAAAAAAGTAAGGAAACCACCAAATGTGAGAAAAGAATTGTTAAATGTGATGTTACAATTACACAATGTGAGGATGAAACCGTCAAATGTGAGAAAAAAATAAGGGAACTACCAAGTGTGACAAAAGAACTGACACGTGTGATATTGGAACTGCACAATGTGAGGATAGAACTGTTAAATGTGAGAAAAGAAAGTAAGGGAACTACCAAATGTGAGAAAAGAACTGTCACATGTGATATTGGAACTGCACAATGTGAGGATAGAACCGTCAAGTGTGAGATAAAAATAAGAGAACAATCAAATGTGAGAAAAGAACTGCCACATGTGATATTGGAACTGCACAATATGAGGATAGAACCGTCAAATGTAAGAAAAGAAAGTAAGGGAACTACCAAATGTGAGAAAAGAACTGTCACATGTGATGTTGGAACTGCACAATGTGAGGATAGAACCGTCAAGTGTGAGAAAAAAATAAGGGAACCACCAAATGTGAGAAAAGAACTGTCATATGTGATGTTGGAACTGCACAATGTGAGGATGGAACCGTCAAGTGTGAGAAAAAAAATAAGAGAACTACCAAATGTGAAAAAAGAACTGTCACATGTGATATTGGAACTGCACAATGTGAGGATGGAACCGTCAAGTGTGAGAAAAAAAATAAGAGAATCACCAAATGTGAGAAAAGAACTGTCATATGTGATGTTGGAACTGCACAATGTGAGGACGGAACTGTCAAATGTGAGAAAAAAGTAAGGGAACCACTAAATGTGAGAAAAGAACTGTCACATGTGATGTTAGAACTGCACAATGTGAGGACGGAACCATCAAATGTGAGAAAAAAGTAACCTGGTGTAGCAGGTTACCTATTAGGTGGGTACCGTACCCCCTTTTTTTGGGGGGGGTACGGTAGAATTACTCTTGAACCGAATGTACTGGTTCTGTATGCCGTACCATATATGTCCCATCTATTGTATTACAACCAAAAAGAATTATGACAACAATACATACTTAGAAAATTATTAAATACTCGTAAAGTATACTTCTTTTTCTCACATAAATGATAGATTTTATTAATTTTTTACATAAATAGTGAATCCTAATATAAATTTAATTAATAAAACTTACTATTTATGTAAAAGAAGAAAATACACACTTATAATACTCTGAACATACAAAATAAATAAAGCAAATTATGTGCAGATAATTTCTTTATAACAAGGCGGCATAGGTACAGGTTTAGTTGAGTTGTACTCAATATATAATTATATATGACTGTTTTCTGGTGTGTGCGACAGAAGTCTAGTAATTGAGATCAACAAAATATGTCAGTATACGGCGAATTCATAAAAAGTTATTTAGAACGTTAAATTTTGATTCAATTATTATCGTATTAATGACAGCTAGCTTTTTTGATTTTTTTCCATCTCATAAATAAAATTTAAACTCCCAGGTTCAATTACGCACCCCCCCAAAAAAAAAAAAAAAAAAAAAAATCCTACACTGTTCAAACGCCAATAACAAAGTTGCAATTTATGGAGGTGACATAGACCATATTTGAACACGCAATCCACTAAAAAAAATCGAAATTAACCAAAAAAAAAAAAAAAGAGGTTTTTAATCGTATTAAAATTAGATGTGATTTTTTTTTTTTTTTTTTTTTAAATTTATATTTGAGAGCAAACATAACCCTAGTTACCCCCATTTTTCTATTCTAAAAGAGAAATGAAGATTGTTTTGTATAATTTGTGTTCCGGTTAAGAGTTTTAAGGGTAAGCCTCAAAATTTTCGTTAGAAACATTAAAAAGTGTTAGTTTATACTAAAAATTATTAACAATTAATTCCTATAATTTCGATACCTAGCATGAAGTTGGCAAATCCCGCTCAGTCTAACACATATTCAATAAAATTCTAAAATCTTTGTTTTTCTTTTTGTTGAGTTATTCACTTATTTTAGGACTACAATAAATTCTACGTTCATTTTCACAGTTGTCTTATGTGTAGATTGTGATTAGCTACTCACATAAACTCATAATTCTTTTTAGAGAAATGATATGTTCACAATATTTTCACAACATTTTTACAACAAATCCTAAGTGGCAGGTTGTTACTGCTTGTTATTGTTGGGGCAAAAAAGTAATTTTAGTGTTAAGTTCAAATTTAAACCAATAACAACTAACCACTTATGATTTGTTGTAAAAATGTTGTAAAAATGTTGTGGACGTAGTATCTCTCTTCTTTTTATAGGACTACAATCAATTCTATAGTTATTTTTACAATTGTTTTATATATTGATTACAATTAGTTACTAGTCACTTTCACATAAATTTATCATTCTATTTTTTTCTATCACTCATAATCAATCAATATTAGATTATTGTAAAAATGAATATAGAATTAATTAGTCTAAAATTTCTTTTCCTTTTTCTAGCAAAAGACAAAAAAAAAACACTTTTTTTTTAAATGACACAAACACATTATTCTTTATTTAGGACTACAATTAATTCTTTATTCTTTTTTACAATTGTTTTATGTGTAGATTCAAATTTACTACCGATCGCTTTCATATAAATTCATTATTTTCTTTTTTTTACTACAATATTAGATTGTTGTGAAAATGATCGTAGAATTGGTCAGTTTTAAATTCTCTTCCTTATCTAAGAAAATGTAGAAAAAAAAACGCACACGCTCATCATGCACGTAGATCCATAAATTTACCAATAAAATTAAGAAATATTTGGTAGAGTAGTTTGAGATAAAATTTTTGTAGTTTTTTGAAATTTGTGTGGGTGAAAAAATGTGTGTGAAAATATGTGTAAAATTGTTTAAAATGTGAATTTGAATTTGATAAGGTACCAAACAGACCCAATCATTCATGAGTTGTAAACATTCAATTTTTACTGCTTGAAGCTGCATGTACAATTGTACAAAATGTCCATATATAATTTTTCATTCAAAGCTATCTTTAATTGTCACAATGTAAATTAAGTGTCACCCAGTGATGAACCAAACCAATTAACTGTAAACTAGAAACCATCAATTTCACTGTATCGAATCGCAGATTCACATTCATGAATTAATATCTCACCACACACACACTTTTGGGACCCCACTCGTTAGGTGTCTGAAACGCCCATCATGACTAATGCTGTGCATTGTGGAAAAAAAATTGGAGAATTTGAGTTGACAAGTGGCAACAATTTAATGGAGAAATACTATATTTTATTTTATTTTGTTTTATTTTATTTTATTTTTGTTTTTAACTTAACGAATTTACCAGACGAGGAGAGATTTAAAGAAAGACTATTAAGTAGGATTGGCTTGCACGCGCCACTAAACGTAGCTCGTATTATGACCACTAAAATTAACTCTATATAATTCTCAAAATCTGAGTAAGTCATTGTCTCTTTGAAATTTTTTTTTTCCCTACTTTTTTTCCTTGGACAAAAAGAAGTTTTGTTTGATCTGTCAAAGTCATAAATAAATATAAAAGGAAGCCTTTTTGTTTTATTTAATTTTCAACTCAATTAGAACAAAGTAATTTTGCTTAAACTTCAAGCATAAACATTTTCAAGATCAACCAATCCAGAGTCAAACATTGTATGAATTTTTTTTTTCTTCTTTTCCTTTTGTAAAATAAGGAACATTAAATCCATATTCTTTGTACTAGTTAGCATCACGTGTAATACATAAAAAATTTAAAAAAATATAATTTTATTTATCTTTTTATTTATAAATATGAATTTTGGTAATTAAGTTAGTCATGTTTAGTCATTTATTATGATTATAAATGTATATGGAATTATCTGTTACATCATTTAAAGACAATATGATGTGGACAAATTTTAATGGAGTGTTTTAATAAATAGATAGAATTTAAATTCAATTAAAAGTATATATTAGAATAATGGTGCATAAAATTGAGAGGTTTCAAAAGTTTACATGATAAAAGAATGCAACGTCAACTAAATGTCAAAATATTTTAGTTTTTTTTTCCTTTTGCATTATTGTCAAATAAGGCTTTTGTAAAAAGTTATAGAATCTTATTAAAATGTAAATTTTACTAACATATGCACTTAGAGTATCCATTAATAAACCATTTTAGAAAATGTTTTATGGAAAAATGAAAAGTGACAAACTTTTTTAACAACTTTTTTAATATTTCATAAAAAAATTTTAAAATAGATAATTAATGAATGCTCTAAAGACATAACCAAATTTTAAATTATTTGTGTTTAATTAGCTGTATACTATGAACATAAAATTCAGTAATCAAAATTAGTTAAGCTCTATCCTAAACTTTTTACATGAAATTGATCCATTAGTAGCTAAGTTTTGTGTTGAGAGCAGATATCAACTATAAAAGTAACTACATGTTGTAAAGGTATTTTTAATATGTTGTAATAAAATTTTTAAAAAAGATTATATTTCCTACAAAATCCAAATGCGCAATGAAAAAGATTAAAAACAAATTTTCCAATTTTTTGATCAATTAGAATTTGAATACGTCTAGCTAGTCTTGTAAGAAGAGAAGGACCTTAAATCAGAAGAGGTAAGTAATTTTCAAAGTTCTTATATAAAAATGAAAATTGAAAAGGAGCTATCATTTGTAAGCTTTGAATTCATTACTCTGAATTTTACTGAGTAAATCTAAAATCTGTGTAGATTTCAATTTGGTTAATATACAAATTTTAAGTGATTTTTTTACATTAATCTTGTATTAAAAACACACTTTTATGGAAAATTATATTTAGATTTAATTTCAAATTGCTCAAATTCTACTGCGAATTAAAAATCTAAATATATTTTATCATATAATTTTGTTATGGTAATTTCCAAACATGAAAAAAAAAAGTTATTTATAGTGGTAAATGTAAAAAAAAGCAAATGCATAATATAAATAAGGGAAATGTTAACGAATGTCCTTGGGGCAATCGAGAACAATCTATTTTAAGAAAGTTTTTATTGAAAAATGAAAAAAAAAAATTGATGTTTTGACAAATTTTTTCCATTTTTCATACAAGTGGTGTAAAAACATTTCTAAAATCAATTGTTAACTCGTTAATATAACCCAATAAATAAATAGTCTTCTCACAAGCCTTATGTGCATGTCCAAAAGCATTTTTTTAGAGATAATTTCCAAACATGAAAAAAAAAAAAGTTATCTATAGTGGTAAATGTAAAAAAAAGCAAATGCATGATATAAATAAGGAAAATGTTAACGAATGTCTTTAGGGCAATCGAGAACAATCTATTTTAAGAAAGTTTTTATGGGGAAATGAAAAAAAAAATATTTGATGTTTTGACAACTTTTTCCATTTTTCATAAAAGTGATGTAAAAACATTTCTAAAATAAATTGTTAACTCATTAATATGGCCCAATAAATAATTAGTCTTCTCACAACTCACAAGCCTTATGTGCATGTCCAAAAGCATTTTTTTTTTAGAAATAAGTACAACATGCTGCTATCCCCGTAGCTCAAACTCTTTCTCTTCTGAACCTCTAAACACTTTGTACATAAGAGAGGTGCCAATTCAGTTACAAGCCTTTTGACAAAAAAAACATTTTTTCTATATTATGAAAAGAAACAACTGTTTTTCCGTTATAACCACGGGTATATAATTGATTTACTAAATTAATATCTTTAAAAATACCAATTTAATACAATCTGAAATTTAAATTTTAAATTTCCCGATTTACCTTTCATAAACCTTCTTATCCTTAAATTTTAGGATTAATTTTAGAAATACAAAGAATCAAATACTACTAATTTTTTAAAGGGAAATATATAAATTACTATATTTAATACCTGTAATTAAGCTGTGGAAATACTGGTAGGAATTAGGACCATAAAATGGCACGGGCTTTAAGGGCGCGTGAGATTAGCATATCTTGGAAGAAGGAACAAAGAGCACAGAAATTACCCGGAGACGTACAAAACCGAATTATATATGGCGGCGAAATCTAGGTTGCCCGCCACGTTAGTTCTAGCTGTAAAAAGTAAATATTAAAAAAGTTCAAAATATCTGAACATTTAATCAAAACTCAAAAACTTTTTTTTTAAAATTTGGGTTAAAAATATCAACACCTACGGAGCCAGAACAAAATGAATTGTTTTCATATATTGAAGATTTTACTAAAATACCCTCCAAAAGTCAATTAATTACCTTAAAATAAATAACCAGGTTTTTATTTTTTTTTATTTTTATGGTTAGTCTTTTTAATTAGTCAGAAACCAAAATTTTGACCAAAATATATTGACAAGGCCGGGTATCTTGGGCCTCACGTGACTGGCCATCACAGAGTTCGAGATGAGCCATTTGCTGACTCAGCACTGTTCGTTACATCTCATTGGCCCAGATCTTGCCACGAGTGAATATTGAAACGTGTCATGATCATCGGGATGCGGCGGACCGCACACTATCACTTTTGGTTTTTCAACCGGAATCTTTGGCCCGACCCACTAGCTCCTTAATATGACCCTACCCCCCACCCCCACCCCCACCCCCATATTTTTGAAAATTTTTATTTTTATTTTTGAAAAAAAAAGAGATAAAAATGAAATTGAATATTTTAATTAATTAATTAAATAATTTAATGTCAATAAAGGTTTTAGCATTCTGGGTTTTACAATATCGGCTGTTGGGATCCTATATAACAGCAATTTCAGTGTTTCGGTTTCCACCGCAACTGAACTCTTTTTGCTTTGGCTTCTCATACTCACCATCTAGTACTTCTACTTCACTATTACTCTTGTCATAGAATCTTTTTCTCTCTTTTTACACACACTGCAAACTTCAAATCTCTCATTATTTCTTCTCTGTGTACTTTGTGGGTTTTGATTTCTAAACATCAAAGATTTCCATTGCCCTTCCAAATTTTGATCAAAAAAGATCATATTTTTCCCAAACGGGTATGAGAATCAGAGAAAGTCTATACAAAGTTGTTGATCCTTGATATCCAAGGCAGGTGTATATCTCTGAATTATTTTCTTTCCTTTCTTGAGCAAACCCCATTCAAAGTCTCTGCCTTGCTGGGAAAAACTTTTTCCATCACAAAGAGAGTCTCTTGTTTGCTTTCAAGTTTCAAGTACATCTTATTTTTGTGGCTGAGTGGTGATCTTTCTATCTATTTAGTCTTCTTGTTCACGATTCTTGGGCTTTCTTGAACCTCTTTATTCTCTCATTCGCTTTTCCTTTCGATGCGAATAGACCGAATCTGATCAGAGAGAGAGAGAAAAAAGAACAAAAAAATGGACCAAAGTATCCTATGTCCAATCAAGTACACAGAACACCGGAACGTGACCAAAAAGCACACAAAGCCACATAAAGCGGTCTCCGATGGCCGGAAACACATAGAGCCCAGAGTTGTACGGATATCCGTGACCGACCCGGATGCCACGGACTCGTCCAGCGACGAGGAGCAAGAGAACTGCTTCTTCCTCCGCCGGCAGCGCGTGAGGCGGTACGTGAACGAGATCAACATCGAAACCAGCTGCAAAGCCGCCGTCGTTTCGAACCCGAGGAAGAGACCCGCGGCTGAGTCCGCGGCGGCCAGTCCTAGCAGAAAGGTCCGTCCGGTTAATAAAGCTTCTTCAACTACTGCTGCTACGCCGAACGGCAGAAAGTTCCGTGGCGTACGGCAAAGGCCTTGGGGAAAATGGGCGGCGGAGATTCGAGATCCGGCGAGACGTGTACGGCTTTGGTTGGGGACTTACGAGACTGCAGAAGAGGCTGCCATGGTTTATGATACTGCAGCCATTAAACTCCGTGGCCCTGACGCTTTAACGAATTTCGTTACTCCACCGCCGAGACAAAAGCCCGATATCAATGTCGCTTCGGGTTCGAGTTACGACTCGGGCGATGAGTTTCACAACCTGTCTTCTCCGACCTCTGTGCTTCAATACAGAACTCAGTCCAGTGAAGAAGAAGAAGCCGAGGCACCGAAAGAGGAACCCGAACCGGTACAGAACAGTGAACCCCAACAGCAACAGCAACAGCAACAGCAACAAGAACAACAACTGGTTGGTGAGGACTTGTTTCAAGAATGTCAAGGCGAAACGAGTGTGCCCGATGATTTGGGTGACTTTTTGCCGTTCGACTTGCCTTGTTTCGACGATGCGTTCAACTTTTGGGCACCCGATTCGCCGATACCTTTCGAGCCCTCTCTTTTATTTGATGAGCCAATACCGGGCGATATATTTAAGGACGATTTCGGTGCGTTATTCGGTGATAGTTTCTGGTCTACTTCATCGATGAACCAAGGTGATGATTGTTTTGAAGACATTTTGTTTGGTTCGGACCCTCTTGTGGAGCTATGAGTGAGCGACAGACTCTTTGGAATGAGTGATTGTTGTCGCCGTTGCCGATTTCTCGGCAGATTTTGTACCGGTTACAACAGTGGTATCTGTTAGCTTCTTTGTTTTTTTGTTTTTTAATTTTAATTTTATATTTTATATTTATTATTATGGAGCAATAGGTTGTATTAGTACTGAATATCTATTTAAATATCTCTGCCTAAATTAGCAGAGATTTAAGCAGAGATATGAGTGGAGTTTTGTTTAAATTTTTATTCATAAAGTCTTGTTAAGAGTGTATAATTTTCAGGGATTAATGGAAAATGTATAAGCTATTAATAAGTCAATGCTACTTTATTTATGTTTCAATATTTCACTCAAAATTAAGTGCAGCATTTGTTAGGTTCTTTATTTAGGCGTTAAAAGCTGTGTAAATTTGTGGTTGTTTATATGGAAAACGTTTATGCATAGCTTAGTATTTTGGTTTTTCCAATTTTATGGTGCTATAATGTGACAGCACTTTATGACTTTTTTGATGGGTCAAATTAATGGGAATGCCACAGTGGCATTCCTTTTGTATTTGTCCCCACACGAGCAGGCGCAATTAGCGGCCAAGGCCGGTCGATTTAGTCTGAGTCGGCTTACCCCGGTGTGAAATGTGAATCCATTTTTCCCTTTCATTTCAGGCTTTGCTTTTCTTCTAAACTAACTAGTTCTTTTCCTATGTATGTCAAGCATGGTACACAGCCTAATAATGGGTTTTCATTTGTATATATAATCTCTGATTGATTCCCTATCTCTAAGTAGAGAAACTTGGTTGAAAAGCCATACGATAGGAATAAATCAAATCCGGATTCTAGGAGATCTGGATTACGAATTCCGTTTACACTAAAATCAAAATTAGCAGTTTTTATCAATCATTAAGAGGCGAGACGAGAGCATTATAAGGATAAATTCTATGAATCTATCCTTCCTAGCAGCCAAAACCAGAAAAAAAAAGAAGGGTAAATTGTGCTTTCTCACTAAATAAGGCATTATGAGACTCGGCCACTTGTGGAAGTTAGACGGGGCAAGGAAAATTGGAATATAGCTGGCACATGATGCTGCTGGCAATAGACATTTATCTGACCTGTGACAATGAGACTTATATTCACGTTGTGAATGACCAATAACGAAGTTTCTACTATAGCTGGCGATTAATGGGGTTGGGATTGTTTTTATGATGTATTACCAACCCTCCCACTTTAATTGTGTACTAAACTTGTACTAATTAATAAGTTTCACAAAGTCAAAAAAAGGAAATAAATTAACGACTAATAATTGGGTTGGATTTTGATTTTGATTTTGATTTTTTTTGGTTTCAATGGATTAATGATAATTCAATATGTAAGGTGGAAATTAAAAGAGAATATTCAAAGTGACATGAAGAGCACTTACAAACTACAGTGTGTAGCTTATACTGTGGCCAGTCTTATTCTACACGTTTGAGAAACTCTTCCTGCATAATAAGACAGCTTTCAGTCAAGGGAGCACAACTAAATAAGTTCTTGGAAGCTATACTTCAGTCAAGTGAGCATTTCTAAACAATTTCTTAGAAATTGGGTCGTACATTGGGTGTGCATGTTATAGACAATTTTTGTTTATTTATGTATTTGTTGGAAACATGTTATAGACTCTTAGTACTTTCATCATAGTTTGTTTTTGAAATAAGAGACGTCATTTCATGATACTAAATTAACAACATTTTTATATATTTTTACAACAAATTATAAATGATAAATTATTATTGATTTTACTTTAAATTTATTACCTATCCGTAACAACATGTTACTTATGATTTGTTGTAAAAGTGTTATGAGAATGTTGTGGACATAACACATTTCTTTACGATATCACATATTTCATGTATTAACGCGTGTAAGTGACATTCAATCATATATTAATTTTTTTTTCAATACATAAAGACTATCTCCTCATTTGTTAAGTTTAATCCTCTCACTCTTATTACTACTATTTTGTTCCAAGTTGATCAATTTTATGTAATTTTGGAAGGTAAAACCATATTTGAGAGACAACCACAAAAGTTTTGCTTTCATCATCAAAGATAGGTACACAAATCTTCGCATACTATTAATTTATCAATATATGATGTTTTGTTAGAAGTAATATCTAGTCTAAAATCTATTCATAAATTGCAGTCAACCAATTATCAAACTTTTCCCATAAAAAAAAATTATCAAACTTTTACACATTAAAAAACAATAAAAATTATCAACCTTTTATGGAAAAGTCAAATCAATCTTTTATGAAAATACCAATATTGAGGAGTTAGTTACAACTAAGGTCATACTTCTTCTTCACCTTCTTTTTCGCATCTATTTAATTTATAGAAAATTTAATGGTAATATTTTTCCTCTCTCTCTCTCTCTCTCTCTCTCTCTCTGAATACATTTTAACTTTAAGAAAAATCGTTTGAAGCTATGCTATATGTGGGCAATGGAAGTTATTAATTATGAATTTATTTTTTTAGAAAAATTGATTATGATTTTTTTTCATGATTTTAATAACAAAAGTATTAGAATAATCTTCTCTAAAAATATGTAGTAATTCAAATAAATGACTTTTTTAGTTTTTATTTTTTAAATTAGCCTCAAATATTACAAGTGTATCAATGTATGTGAACCATGTGACATACATATTCACGTGCATATGCATAAATGCGTGTAGCATATACTAATTCCCCCCTCAAGTCAAATCTTAACTCCGTCATTGATATTGTCACAATATTCAATTGCTATGAAAGCAACTGCTTAAGAGATTGTAAGAGTATGAGATTAGGATTGGGATTATGATTTAATTCTTAACTTGGGGTCGATTTATGATTTTTGGATGCAAATTTTTTCTAAGTTTTAGTGAAATCCTACGGGAATTTGAGGTTTTTGAACTCATTTGATTGCGCTCTCTTCTCAATAAAAATAATCTTATATTAAAAGAACACTTAACTATAGCTTTGTTTGATGCAAAAAGGTAATGTTCTGGAGGGACTTATCCTCAACTTTTCAAATAGTTTATTCTTTTTCCAAAATATTTAAAAGGTACAGCATCCCTTCCAAATTTGCACACGTGTATCTCCATGTCTATACCTCTAGTTTCTAATTAAAGACAGCACAATATACCATCATATGGAAGATGTTATTCTTTTAGAGCCAGAATAAAAGTATTCAAAGCAAATTTGAACACATGAATATTCACATTGACATAATCATGATTGTAACCCATGGTGTTCTGCTGCAACCGATGAAAATTCCTATCATGACCCCCTTTTGTTTGGGAAGAAGGTTGCGTGAGGTAGATTTGTCATCATGTTAGCAAGCGTGTCCATTTTTTACTTCCACACACAGATGCAGCTTCATGGCAAGTGATGAAAGATTGAAAATGGTGATGAATAATTTTTAGGGCAATCTGTACATTTTGTTTGTCACAGGAAACATGAAAGTTATCTCTGTAACCTGCGTGATTACTATGAGCATATTTGCAGGTCCTTGCACTGATACTTGCTTGACCAATACTCAAAGATTTATAGGAAAATGACCAAGCAAAAAGTTCTCTCATGATTATTATGTCTTATTAATAGCAGTGTTTACTTTCACGCGCTCTTTACAATCATCACTTTAAGCTTGGGAAAGCAAAAAATAAAATCATTATGCCATACAATTTCTTCAAATCCTTTCCTATTTTTCTTCCCCTCCTGCTTGCTTTCTATAGTCCATAAATGGATTAAAATGTTCTAGAGTTCTTGCGCACTTCAACACAAAAAATTTCTGCATTCTTCTGTTGGTCATATTATTAGAAACATTCTATCTTTCACTAGCTATCTTCAAAGTGTTTATTTCTCTCACATTCATAGGCAAGGTAATGGTTTAGTAGATACCTTAGCCAAGAGAGCAAAGTTTTATTCATCTTTGACAGTTTGGATAGAGTTTGTTACACCAGACCTTTACAATTGTTATCTGTTTGATTTCAAATTTAATTGAATAAAGTGGTCTCCTTGGCCTGTTTCTTAAAAAAAAGTAGCTTTACCATAGAGTTTTTAAAATCTTATCTTTTTATTTTGAAATAGGTAATTTTGATTTTACTACGTCATCAATAATTTAAATAAATACCAAATTAATGATAGTCTACATTTTATTTAAATGTTGGTGATGTGATAAAATCCAATCCACTTATTTCAAAATAAAAGAATATTTTAAAAACTTCAAAATAAAGCTGTCCAAATATCCTATTAAAACAAAAATATATTTGTACACATTCGCGGCGGCATAGGGTATGTAACATGCGTCTTCGTCCTGTCATTTTTCAACACAAGAAAAATCCATAGAGGACAAGAAGGAGCAGTTGGGATAAGACTTTTCGTCATCCCTAAACATAAAATAAAAAAGCATTCAAAGTTCAAACAAAATCCCATATATATTGGCCTCACACATCTTCAAAAAAAAATTTCCTCTACATTCATATCGGTTTGATTCACTAGCTATAAGATGGGTTATGTGATGAGTCTTGGTTACCAAATTTGGTTATTGTCCAGCAATTGGTGAAAAAGAAAATATTCAGATTACAAGAACAATAGGCAAATTTAATTACTTTTTTTTTTCTTCTTTTCCTTTTCAAGGAACAACTTTGTGAGTAATTCTTATGTACTCTCGAGTACGGAGAATGGTACTCCATTCTTTCATATTCATGGTAAGACCTGCTCATTAAATTTATGGTGGGGTCTATCATGAATGTGAGAGGAGGGAGCACCATTTTATTATGCTCCGAGACTACCTAAGAATTTTCCCAACTTTGTACATGCAAGCAAAAAAAGGCCTTCTTTGATGCATAAAGTTCATAGGATCTTCCAATTGTTTCTACTGCATTATGCAAGATAGCAAATTGGTATTATTATATTCTAAATCAGTTTATAATGCATTTAAGGTGCTATTCCGAAGGACAAAGTTTTTACGCAAACCACTACGTTACGGTGAAAAAGCTCATCTACATGTATTACTTAAGCAAATTACATCACTCATTAAAAATGTCATTCAACTATAAAGTATAAATAAAAGTGGATAATTATTTTAAGTGCCACATAGTGGGTTGCATAAAAACCTTGCCCTATTTTGAACGGGGAAAAAGCAGAAAAATATTTATAAGTGCTAGCTACATTGTTATATTAATCTTTACTCCATTGGATCAAGTACTTCGGGTTTGGCATCGATTGGTATGAACTTGATGAAGAACTTTCTCTCTAGGTTTGATTAGTCATGAAGGGGTCCCCCATTAAGGTGGATGCCGGTTGGTAGAAATTCTAGTATATCAAAATTGGGGCAATAATATAGATAGCTAGGTTGTAGTTTGGGTCTTATCAAAAAGGTTGTAGTTTGGGTGTGACCCATGACACGTGATAATCTGTACCGTATAGCTTTAAATGTTTAGCTAATGGTAATTGTGGGAACGTGTTCTTTCTATTCCTTTCACAACTTGGTGATTCATTGTGGTCTTGTGGGGTATTAAAATTTTATTGTATAAGAACCAATAGAAGTCACACATTCATGAAAATGAAATGTGCATGGTGTTATCTCTTCTACACGCCTAAATTGCTACAGAGATGATACTCAATACAACGAACCAAAAAAAATGGGGATGTAGAGGTCTCATTCCTCGAAAGTGTAATATCAATCTTCTTCTTCAATGTTTTGAGAAAGGTAATCCATCTAATTTACAACTCTTTTGTTGTTGCTCGTGCAAAATTGCTTTGGCACATTGCTTACAATTTTTAGCTGAGGTATTCTTTGTTGAAGAATTTTGTTAGTGGGGAAAAAAGCTTTTGTCTACTAAAGCGACGGAAAAAAAAGAGTTGAAAGTGACTTTAATATGATATTTAAAACAATGCTTTACAAGAATTAATACCTAAAATAATACTTTCACAGAATAATTCATTAGGCTACAAAGCCTACAAGGCTAGTTCTATTTGGAAGATAGACTGTTATTGTATCTTCAAATAACATTGGGATGCTTTTTCAAATAATTATGTTTTCTTAATATGAGATTAAAAAAAAAAAAGTTTAAGTAGTCATTTTTATATTCGCTATTCTTTTAAAAGAAGTTTCTAACTCTAACAGTGCCACTTCTTTTGAAAGGATAAAAACGCCATTTCATAATACTAAAAAAAAATGGCCATTGCAAGATTCAAATACTGCTTTTGTAGTTGTGAAACTCAATAATGTTGATAAGTAATAACATATTAACATCTTGATGAGGTTCTGGCTTAAAAAGTGCAAATAAATCATTTAAGATGGCAAAATAATTTTTGAAATTATCCTCAAAACTTTACTTGAAGCAACACGATTAAGAGTTAAGAATGCTTTTTTTTTTTCTTTTGTTTTTTTTTTTAAAAAACAAAAAAAACAAAACTCTTGCTCAATGGTGGAATGCGCACCATGGGTTGGTAGCAAACGCAAATGTTAGAATGAAATGGCATCCTGTATATAAGATTATTATGCCCTATTTCTCTGGTTTGTAACAAAAATACTATATATATATATATATGTATGTATGTGTGTATGTATCTTTAAAATGTTATAAAGTGCTCATATATCATATAAGATACAACGTATGGTAGATACAATGTATGATGTATATTCGGTTTCTTCTTTTCATTTTCATTGTAGTTGTCGATTTGAATGTTTAAGTTGCGTTAATCTTGTAATAGGAGATATTTGATTTTCACCGTTTTCATGTCATAATTTTTGTTGCTAATATGATAGTGAGATTTGAACATTAGATATTTTGGCTAAAAGTACTAGGAGATGTCATTTGAGCTATAAGATTTTTGACCATGTTATTAATTAACTAATTAATCAATCTATGAGTAGTTTTAGAAAAAAAAAAAAAATACACATTGGTTTTTTTTTTCCCCCATAGGCCTAGACTCAAATCCATACAAACCTGTCATGGGTCTTAAAAGATAGTGACACATTTAAATCAAGATAAATTTATCCGAACTTGATTATAACAGGAATAGAACCCAACATGATCCGACCTAATCAAAAGCAAATTTATAATTTCTCGCACCACTTGTTACTGTTGTTAGTAAAAGTACGACTAACCGCTAAAAGTCATCTCTTCATAAATTTTCTCTGACCTCAGTTATTTCCATTGACAGATATATTATATTTATAATCTACATTAACACTTTTTAGATTTGTTATTTGATATGGTCGTTACTTTTTTTTTTGAAAGGGGTTGTTGTTACTTGTTCTTTGAAAATTTATTGAATTCAATAAATTTTCAAAGAACAAGTTACTTTTTTTTTTGAAAGGGGTTGTTGTTACTTGTTCTTTGAAAATTTATTGAATTCAATAAATTTTCAATGAACAAGTTACTTTTTTTTTTTGAAAGGGGTTGTTGTTACTTGTTCTTTGAAAATTTATTGAATTCAATAAATTTTCAAAGAACAAGTAACAACAACCCCTTTCAAAAAATTGTCTGTCAAAATCATTATATGTTCAAATACATCTGTGCTAGCTATGGCAAGTAAAACCCTTTATTATCCACATGACATATGTACCAACATTTTCTTTAGCAATGGATTTTATTAGATTAAAGGAAGAGAAATTGCAATGTGATAAAAGCAATATAATAAATCAATTTCTATTGTTCCCATTAGCGTAATATCAATATGATAAATGCTCTTGATTGGCATTGCATAGTTCCTATTTCGTACTACACCAATAATTAGAGTTCTTACAGCTTCTGGGAAGGGTAATTGCAAAAAGAATCTACATGAGGGGAAATATTTTTCTATTGTATGGGTAGATTACCTTCAGTAATTTTTTGAAAGAACTCTCATTTTGTTTTAATGAAAGATTGTCACATCAACCATTAACTAAATAAAAAGTAGAGATAAAAACTTATTATCACTTATCATTGAATATTTAAAACAAAACGACATATTTAGTTAAAAAAATTCTGGAGGTAAGCCACACCTCTAGAATATAGCATAGTTTTGTACTCCATACAACTCTAACTATGAAATCTGAATTTAGTTTCTTTCGCGTGTTAAATAATGCTATTGTGTTGAAATTTCACTATACTTTATCCCCAATTCCATTTGAATTGGACAGGAAAATGATTAAATTCAAATGGTACTACAATGCAAAACTTCATTTATTAATTTATTTTTACATTTAGGGTATTTTTGGATGGATTAAGTACCACATTTATTATATATATACATATCCTTCTCACCGTTCATAGATTCTATTAATGTTGAAATCCTTCTACTGTGAAAGAGATGATGCATAAATCCGATGCATGAAATACTCTTTTAGAGAATAAAAGGGAAGATGTCTGGTATATAGAATTTAGACACTCACAAATAATAAAAAAGAAAAAATTGTGACCCGAGTAAAGAAATTATCAAGTGCATAATATATGTGTGTCTATATATATATATATATATATATATATATATATATATATATATCAAATTTGGAAATAAACCCCCACTCCATAGTGCTTTTAACACCCCTTGAGGACCAATTCTTTGGCCCCTAAATGAACCACACATAAAAGAGGTGGAATTATAACTTGTAAGTTATAACAAGCAGCATTAAGAGCATTCACATTCGGACTGCCAAATGCCATATGTAGGACAGATTTAGCATTAAAGCCCAAAAATACCCCACATCCGAGCTTGTGAAAGCTTGGTATTGCAAAACAAAATAATAATTTTTTATTCTCCCCTATATATTGCCACTTTCTCTCTCTTCACCTTGTCTCATCTTCTCTCTCTCTCTCTCTCTCTAGAACATTCTCAATCTCATCTTTCTCAACAATGGTTCATTTTCCTGGCATGGTTGTGGGTCAGACGAAGTGGGTCGAGATGGTGGTTCGGCGGCGTGGTCTTAGTGGAGTGGGGAATAGTTCAATGTGGTGGTTGATCGAGGGGGTCGAGATCGTTGAGCAGTGGAGATTAGAGTGGTTCATGGGTTTTGATCAAGTAGTGGAGAGCGGGTGGGTCGCGGCTGGGTTGGTTTGGTGGTGGTGTTGTGATTGATGATGGTGGAGCCGTGGAGGTGGGGGTTGCTGTGTGTTAGGAGCTTTACGAGTTGCTGATGATGGCATGAGGAATGTGTGTGCTTGGACAACAGCAGGCCAGTCACATGGCTCAACGTTTTCTCAAGACACCCATGGCTCCTCATGCCATGCTAGTGAAGCTCCTAAGCACTCTATGAGGGGGACAAGCCTAGTCTCCCTGCTGTGTTCAGATTGATGAGCATGATGAGGGGCAGCATGTGGAGGCACCTTGCTCCATATGATGCCCCAAGGCCATGGCAGTGGTGAGCCATGGTGGGCAGAGGTGGTTTATTGATGACGGGCAGCAGCAGGTGGTGCTGACCCTTGAGGATGGTTGATGGCATAGTGGCTTGGTTGGGTGGCTTTGTGTGTGGGCTTGGTGGCTGGTGTGCAAGGCAGTGCTGGGTTGCTATGTTGATATCAGGCTATGTGAGGCATTTGGGCTGGTTGGTGCTGGCTGAATGCAAGGACTTGTATGTGTGGGCTGATGGCAGTTGCGTAGTGGGCTGCATTTAGACATGCTGTGTGGGCTGTGTTGCTGATGAGAAGGGTTTGGACAAGGGCCAAGCACTTAGAACGTGATGGATTAATCATGTGTGGGCTGCTGAAGCATGGGCAGAGGCCCCATGATATGCTAAGTGATGGGCTGGCATGTGCAGAGTGTGCAGCAGCAGTTACCGGCAGTTACCAGTCAGTTCCTGCATTGTTGGGTGTTCAGACATGCTGAGAGAGGGCTGGAAAACGTGGATAGCAGACAAGGCAGCAGCAGTTACAGGTGTCCTAAGTCAGACACAAGTGGCAGCAAGTCCTGATTATGGGGCAGTTACTTGGTAGTAACTGCCGCGACAGTTATTTCTGTGCATATAGCCTAGGCTGTTGGGGCTGTCAACAGCAGAGAGTGTATTTTGCTTAGAGAATTTCGTGTGTATTCTCCAGGCTTCCTTTGTACTTGAATATTGAGTAATAAAGGTTGGGGTTGGTGCCCTGTAAATACTGTGTGTACTGTGTGTGTGTGTGATTTCCCTGCATAATTCTGTTCTGTGCAATACTGCAGTGTGTGTGTGTGGTGTATTGGCTGAGACTAAGGGACGAACTTAGTGCCATCACAGGCAGTAAATTTAAAAGAAAAATTGACCCTGTGACAGTTGGTATCAGAGCAAGGCTGCCATGTCTTCGGACACCAAGGCGAGGGTGACCATCTTGGAAAACATAGTTGGTGCTCCTAGAGAAGGGGAACAACTTTCTGTTTGTGACAGACTAGATGCTGTTACTGCAGAAACGACTGTGGTGAGACATGATCTTGCAGAACAGAGGGATATCCTTTTCAATCGTGTTGAAGAGTTGGCTGCTGCATTGGACGCCCAGAACCAGGCAGCAAGGGAGACCCAACGTCAACTAGAAGCAGAAATTATTCTGTTGAAGAGAGCGATGAGTGGCCTGCCCAGGGAGGGGGAGATGGCCACGAAATTAAAGGTGCCTGAACCTAAGCCCTTTAATGGTGCTAGGAATGCCAAGGATTTGGAAAATTTCTTGTGGGATATGGAGCAGTATTTTAAGGCTGCTAGGGTGCCTAGTCAAGAGATGGTGACAATCACAAGCATGTATCTTTCAGGGGATGCCAAATTGTGGTGGTGGACTCGTGTGGAAGATGATGCTGATGCTGGTAGAGGCAGAATTGACTCGTGGGAGGCCTTGAAGAAGGAATTAAAGGACCAGTTCTTGCCTACAAATACTGCCTGGGTTGCAAGGGATGCTTTGAAGAAATTGAAACAGACTGGTACTGTGAGGGAGTATGTCAAGACGTTTAGTTCTTTGATGTTGGACATCAAGAACATGTCAGAGGAGGACAAACTGTTCAATTTCATGTCTGGCTTACAGCCTTGGGCCCAGATGGAATTAAAGAGGCAGGCTGTGCGTGATCTGCCTTCTGCTATGTCTGCTGCAGATGCCTTGGTGGACTACAAATTCAGTAAGCCTAGTGGGGAAGAAGAAAAATGTAAGTCCAAGGATAAGGGCAAGGACAAGCAGAAAAAGGATGGCAAGAAGAAAGATAAGCAGAAAAAGGGTTGGAGTACCAAGAGCAAGGGAGAGAGTTCTACCACTCAAACAAGCAAAGAACAGCCTAAGCTTAATGCTGGCTGCTTCATTTGCAACGGCCCTCATCGTGCTAGAGACTGTCCAAAATGTGAGAAGTTGAATGCCATTATCACTGAGGAGAATGGTGGGCAATCTGATGAAGAGGTCCCAAGCAGAATGAACCCTCTGCAGTTGCTGAATGCATTGCATGCAGGAGGCACTTCTAGGGGTTTGTCTTATGTTCAAGTGGAGATGAACGAAAATGGGGCTGAGGGTATGCTTGATTCTGGTGCTACTCATAACTTTGTTGCTGATCGAATGGTTCAAAGGCTTGGTCTGAAAGTGAGTAAGAGCCCTAGTAAGATCAAAGCTGTAAATTCAGAGGCGAAACCTGTGTTGGGGATTGCTTATGGGGTAAAGTTCAAGGTGGGCGAGTGGACTGGGAAGGTGAATTTCCTAGTCATGGAATTGGATGATTATGATGTAATTCTGGGAGATGAATTTTTAGTGGCTGCTAAGGCGGCTTTGCTGCCTTTCATGGGAGCTATGTTGATCCTTGATGATAAGCAGCCTTGCTATGTTCCTGTGAGACGTGGGGTAGGGAATAGCAAAAGTAGTAAAGGGAAGGAACCGATGGTTTCAGCTATGCAGGTTGAGCATGGGCTGAAGAAGGGTGAAACGACTTACTTGGCTACACTGATTGAGGTGAAGCAAGACAAGTATGTCGATGTTCCAGATGCTGTGGCTGGATTGCTGGGGGAATTTGCTGATGTTATGCCTCCAGAATTACCAAAGACCTTTCCACCTAGACGTGCAGTTGATCATAGGATTGAGTTGATTCCTGGATCAAAGCCACCGTCAAAGGCTCCATATCGAATGTCTCCATTGGAGTTGGATGAGATGAGGAAGCAGTTGACAGAACTGCTAGATGCAGGTTATATCCAGCCTTCCAAGGCTCCTTATGGTGCTCCTGTTCTGTTCCAGAAGAAGCAGGATGGCTCCTTGCGGATGTGTGTAGATTATAGAGCCTTAAACAAAGTGACTGTGAAGAACAAATATCTAGTCCCTTTGATTCAAGACCTCTTTGACAGATTGAGCAAAGCTGTCTACTTCACAAAGCTGGATTTAAGATCAGGCTATTGGCAAGTAAGGATTGCAGAAGGGGACGAGCCTAAGACTACATGTGTGACCCGGTATGGTTCCTATGAGTTTTTAGTTATGCCTTTCGGTTTGACTAATGCCCCTGCTACGTTTTGTAATTTGATGAATGATGTCTTTTATGAGTTTGTGGATCGCTTTGTTGTGGTTTATCTAGATGACATTGTTATTTATAGTGAGTCCTTAGAGGATCACCTAGACCACCTTAGGAAGGTGCTGTCTAAACTGAGAGAACACCAATTGTTTGTTAAGAAGGATAAGTGTGAGTTTGCTCAACAGGAGATTCTGTTTCTGGGGCATAAAGTAAGCAAAGGTCAGGTTATGATGGATGAGAGAAAAGTGCAGGCCATTCTTGATTGGCCACCACCAAGCAAGGTTGCAGAACTTCGGTCATTCCTTGGATTGGCTAACTATTACAGGAAGTTTATTCAAGGATATTCGAAGAAGGTGGCTCCTCTCACAGATTTGCTGAAGAAGGACAGAAAATGGGTATGGACAGATGCATGTCATGATGCTTTTGAGAAGCTGAAGGTTGCTGTATCAAGTGAACCAATGCTGCGTTTACCAGATTTTGGTGTACCCTTTGAAGTCCATACGGATGCTTCAGATAAGGCAATTGGTGGGGTTCTTGTGCAGGAAAAACATCCTGTTGCTTATGAGAGCAAGAAGTTGAATGAGGCAGAGCAGAAGTGTTCAGCCCATGAGAAGGAGATGATTGCAGTGGTGCACTGTTTGCTGGCCTGGCGTGTATATTTGCTAGGGCCAAAGTTCGTGGTGAGAACAGATAATGTGGCTAACACCTTCTTTAAAACACAAAAGAAGCTGTCACCCAAGCAAGCTAGGTGGCAGGAGTTGCTACAGGAGTATGACTTTGTGTGGGAACACAAACCGGGCAAGCACAATGAAGTGGCTGATGCCTTGAGTCGCAAACAGGTGCAGGAATATGTGGCTGCCTTGACTAGGGTGGAGTCAGATTTTGTGGAGAGGATCAAAGACAGTGCAAAGTTGGATGCTACCTATCAAAAGCTAGTGCAGGACGTTACAGCAGGCTTGGTGAGACGTTACTGGCTGGAGGATGGGTTACTTTATGCCAAGGGTGGCAAACTGTTTGTTCCAAGTGGAAAGATCCGGAGAGAGTTGATGAAGGAAACTCATGATCCACAGTGGGCAGGACATCCAGGTAAAGATAGGATGTATGCATTGCTGTCCCGTTCATACTATTGGCCTAAGATGGACTTAGATATTGAGTTGTATGTGAAGACCTGCCTGGTTTGCCAACAAGACAAGGGCTTGACTCAAAAGGAAGCAGGTCTGCTGCAGCCTCTTCTTATACCAAAGAGTCCTTGGGTTTCTATTTCCATGGATTTTATTACTGGTTTGCCAAAAGTTAAGGGGATGGGTTCAGTATTCGTGGTTGTTGATAGATTCTCAAAGTATGCTGTTTTTATGGCTGCACCCAGTACATGTACAGCAGAGGTGGCTGTTGACTTGTTTTATAAAAACGTAGTGAAATACTTTGGGTTGCCAGAAGACATTGTAAGTGACAGAGACTCTAGATTTACTGGTCGTTTTTGGACTGTTCTGTTTGGTTTGATGGGTTCAGAATTGAAGTTTTCTACTGCAAATCACCCACAAACAGATGGGCAAACAGAAAGGCTTAATGCTGTATTGGAGGACTATTTGAGACATTATGTGACTGCCAGCCAGAAGAATTGGTTAGATTTGTTGGATTCTGCACAGTTTGCCTACAATCTGCACAAATCTTCATCAATAGGGATGAGTCCCTTTGAGTTGGCAATGGGGCAGCAACCTCTCACGCCTCATGAGATTGCTAAGCAACGTTCAGGGGGTAGATGCCCTGCAGCATATAGGTTTGCTATCAACAAGCAAGAGCTGATGCAGGAGGCACAAGACAGCTTGTTGAAAGCACAAAGAAGGATGAAGAAATATGCTGACAAAGGGAGAAGGCCTTTGGAGTTTCAAGTGGGGGACAGAGTGCTGTTGAAGTTGACCCCACAGATTTGGAGAAAGTTCAGAAGTGAGGCAATTCACAGAGGTTTAGTCCCTAAATATGATGGTCCATTCGAGGTTGTAAAGAGAGTTGGTGCAGTGGCTTACAAGTTGAAACTGCCAGAGAGATTGCAGATTCACCCAACAATACATGTGAGCTTCTTAAAGCCGTATCATGGGGATGCAGAGGATTCCTCAAGGAATGAAGCTAGGCGTGCCCCGCCTACTGTCATGGTTCAGTTTGATAGAGAAGTGGAGAAAATTCTGGACAAGAAGGTGACAGGTTATCGTAAGGGAGGAAATATGATAACATACTACTTGGTAAAGTGGAAGGGGGCTGCGGAATCAGAGGCAAGTTGGGAGAAAGCATCTACATTGTGGCAGTTTGAGAAAGAGGTGAAGGCATATGAGGATACCCTACCGATGAGGACATCGGCTTCTTCTGGTGGGGGTGGTTTGTTAGGAGCTTTACGAGTTGCTGATGATGGCATGAGGAATATGTGTGCTTGGACAACAGCAGGCCAGTCACATGGCTCAACGTTTTCTCAAGACACCCATGGCTCCTCATGCCATGCTAGTGAAGCTCCTAAGCACTCTATGAGGGGGACAAGCCCAGTCTCCCTGCTGTGTTCAGATTAATGAGCATGATGAGGGGCAGTATGTGGAGGCACCTTGCTCCATATGATGCCCCAAGGCCATGGCAGTGGTGAGCCATGGTGGGCAGAGGTGGTTTATTGATGACGGGCAGCAGCAGGTGGTGCTGACCCTTGAGGATGGTTGATGGCATAGTGGCTTGGTTGGGTGGCTTTGTGTGTGGGCTTGGTGGCTGGTGTGCAAGGCAGTGCTGGGTTGCTATGTTGATATCAGGCTATGTGAGGCATTTGGGCTGATTGGTGCTGGCTGAATGCAAGGACTTGTATGTGTGGGCTGATGGCAGTTGCGTAGTGGGCTGCATTTAGACATGCTGTGTGGGCTGTGTTGCTGATGAGAAGGGTTTGGACAAGGGCCAAGCACTTAGAACGTGATGGATTAATCATGTGTGGGCTGCTGAAGCATGGGCAGAGGCCCCATGATATGCTGAGTGATGGGCTGGCATGTGCAGAGTGTGCAGCAGCAGTTACCGGCAGTTACCAGTCAGTTCCTGCATTGTTGGGTGTTCAGACATGCTGAGAGAGGGCTGGAAAACGTGGATAGCAGACAAGGCAGCAGCAGTTACAGGTGTCCTAAGTCAGACACAAGTGGCAGCAAGTCCTGATCATGGGGCAGTTACTTGGTAGTAACTGCCGCGACAGTTATTTCTGTGCATATAGCCTAGGCTGTTGGGGCTGTCAACAGCAGAGAGTGTATTTTGCTTAGAGAATTTCGTGTGTATTCTCCAGGCTTCCTTTGTACTTGAATATTGAGTAATAAAGGTTGGGGTTGGTGCCCTGTAAATACTGTGTGTACTGTGTGTGTGTGATTTCCCTGCATAATTTTGTTCTGTGCAATACTGTAGTGTGTGTGTGTGGTGTATTGGCTGAGACTAAGGGACGAACTTAGTGCCATCACAGGCAGTAAATTTAAAAGAAAAATTGACCCTGTGACACTGTGGGTGGTGAAAGGGTGGGTTTGCTGGTATGGGTTTGGGTTTGTTGTCGTGGGTGTGGGTTTGTCGTGGGTCTAGTTCTAGGTTTGTCATCGCGGGTTGTGGGGACCATGGGTTCCTTTTTTTTTTTTTTTAACCCAAGGAAAAGCGCTATCACATCTGCGCTATACCTCAAAAAGATTAGTCATAATTGAAACTCCTTGTAATTGTTAATAAAGGCCAAATCTACCTAGTAAATACCCGATGTGGGACTGATCAAACACCTACATACATCACACAATCAATCAAATTGAGGCATCACAATCTCTCCCACTTAAATCCCTAACGTCCTCGTTAGGGTTCAATTTGTGGGGTAGTGTCTCAAAACCTACACAGGGTTATCTGGCCGGCTCTGATACCATATGTAACGACTCAAGGAAAAAAGCTAACCACATCTGCGCTATACCTTAAAAGGATTGGCCACAATTGAAATTTCTTGTAATTGTTAATAAAATCTAGATCTACCTAGTAAATACCCGATGTGGGACTCATCACACACTTACACATATCACACAATCAAGATTTTAAGATGGTATAAATAATAAAGTAGGTTTGAGATGGTAAAATAGAATAGTGTGAAGATTTGGGATGCGAATGCTCTAATGCATCTAATCTAATGACATTCATTTGATAATAACTTTATGCAATTGTTGGCGAAGTCACATTTAAAACTAGTGCAATTTAGGGGCCGTTTGTTAATGTTGTTCTAGTACTGTTATTTGTATTTTTTAAAAAGTCGTGAAAGTGAAAAAATATGTAAAAATGCATGTAATATTATTTAATAACAAAAACATATACCAAACATGACCTACATGGCTATAAATATTATATGACAAAGAAAAACAATAACAAAAAGTTAAAAAGAGAGAAAGAAAGTTCAATGCAATGTACACAGAACGAAGCAGAGAAGTAAGTTCATGGGGTATAACACTAGGAACTCTCACCAGCCTGGCTATGCCCATCAGTACAAGTGTACAACATAAATGGCGGACAAGAAGGACACAAATAAATCATTGCATTATGATTGCAAAACAGTGTTTTAAAAATTTTAAAAATATTATCTTAGGATATTTGAATGAGCAATTATGATTATTTTCAGTCTCATCAGTTCCATGATGTTCCCCTTCACGTGAGACATTTATTTAGTTCTTTAATTTGCTTTTTGTTAAATAAAATTTTCATGGTTAAATCAATGTGCCAAAATTGCAAGTTGCTGCAATTAATATATTTTACTGATTACCTTTGGAAACAACTGGCAATTCCGGAAAAAACCAGCTGCTTCTAATGACAACTTTTTTCACTTCCTGACTTGCGTTCGTACCCACGTGCTTTCTTTCCCTAAAGGCTCCAGTAATTGCTGTTGCCAAATTTACAACCTTCTCTTTTTAAAGTTTCTTCCTTGCTAAACAAATCTTTTTTTTTTTACCCAAAAAAAGAACGGTCACTCTTGAAAATGCTGTAAATAAATAAAAATATAACTAAAATAGAATAATAAAACTCATAAATAATATCAAAAAATGTAATAAGATCTATGAATAGTATAAAAAATAAGCTAAATAGTAGTAAAAAAAAGTTAAATAGTAAAAAGAATTAACTTTTTAAGCTAATGCCAAACGCAACCTTCTTATTCTTCTTTTTTTTTTTTTTTTTGAAAAATCACGTTTTACCATCTTAATCTATACCCTAAATTGCACTTTGTATCCTAAACTTTCAAAATGTATGATTAGCACCCTAAATTATAACTCATGTGACACCTTGCACACTACTGTCAATTCTGCCGTTATATTAGAGCATCACATAAAAAAATCAAATTGTTCATTTTCTCAATTCTTTAAAAACAAATAAGAAATTATATTTTATCACTTCAAACTATACTTTTAATTACATTTTACACCTTAGACTTTGGGTTTTCATCCAAGTTAACGGCAGAATTAATGATGGAGTGCAAAGTATAAAACTGATTATAGTTTACGATGCGCTTACTGTACATTCTAAAAGTTTAGAATGCAAATCGAAATTTAGAGTACAGTTCAAGTAGTAAAGTGTAATGATCCTTTTCTTTTTTCTTTTTTTTCTTTTTTTTTTTATAAATATCTCTAATCACTTTATAGAGTATTAGCATTAGGCTTCACAAAACAGCATTTCAACAAAAATATGGCTAATGACTCTTAAAACTACCTTGCAATAGGCTCAACAGTTTGATAAAAATATTTGAAAATGATAGCTAGATACCTGGTCCTCAATACATTTATTGTGGTATTGTTCATCAACAAAATTTTGATAATAATTTCTCTATCTCCCTCTCTTGCACTCACTTTCTCGAGCTCTCTTCTCTCTCACACTTATATTTGCTCTTTTTTTTTTCTTTTTTCTTTTTTTTCAAACTTTAGCCGACATATTTTTCGAACATTGGGTTCCCTTCATGAATCATTATAGTTGATTCAGTTGCCCTTGTCAGCTTTGAGGGGCCATTATAAATGAATTGCTTCAAGGTTTGACACTGACTCCCTTTGAGTACTGCTGCCTCTGGCTTAATAAATTCCATTCAACCTAGATTCAAAATATCATTAAACATGCTATTTATGCACTGAGCATTTAGTCCCAGTTTTTTTTTTTTTTTTTTGGCTGAATTGAATATTACCACTTTAATGTTTCAAATCTAAGCTCAACAAATTGAATCCTCGATAAGAATTGAACCACAATTGCCTCCTCATTACAAAACGTTTGGTTTATAGGACAAATTATTTATTATATTTCTTGATTAAGTGTGTCATTTGGTATCAACATATTATTTAGCTTTTTTTCTTCTTGTTTTTTTTAAAAAAAAAATAAACTTATTTATCTTTTAGCTAAAAATGTACTAAATTATATTTGCATTTTGAAAAAGTGTGATTTTAAAAAATTGTATATAAAAGTTAAAAGCTCGTGGAATGAGCTAAAGACAAACAAACACTAAATAATAAACGATTTTATTCATTTAGAAAAAAAAAATAGAAATTTTTTTAAAAACAATGCATATATAGGAATATATGGTGTCTTTAAGGTAAATGCATTGTAAATATTACATGGTTTTAAATATCTTTGCTAGATGAAAAAAAAAAAAAAAAAAAAAAGTCTTTGTCGAGTACAATATTGATTTAATTTTTTTTTTTTTAAAGTACAATATATACTTCAAGCTTCTCACCCTCTGCAATAATATTGTGTCTCGTATTTAAAGCAGGTTGCCGACATTGCTGGAGAGAAGGGCCGTGCAGGCGGCCACTTGTTGCGCTGAATCTGAAGCTAAAAGACGGCTACATTGTAGGCTTTATAGAGAAAACAGCAATGAAGGAAGTGATGAACTGAGTCACTGAATCAATTTACTTTGCATGTATAGTTTGCATGTGAGTCGTGCCCGCCCAGACTTTTCTCTATCACACACTGCAACTAACTGTTGTAATGCAATTTAATTAATGAACAAAGAAAGCTTCCACCTACCCCAATGGCGGGTTTTGAATGGTCGGTTCATTTTGTTTATGATGTGACGTAAATTTATAAGCATTAGGTTCAATCTTCTACACTATTGTTCGTCAGGTTTTTGGAGTGTCTCATTAAGTAAGAATAGTTTGAATAGAAGTTAAAACACCAGTTCTTTGTATCAAAGAAGTTGCTTTGCACCTATATTACTTGCATTGTTTTACATTAATTGGCTTCCCCCTCTCCAATTCAACCTATGATCACCAATGCTTTGGTTCCCCATTTAGGCATCACATCAGCCGTACTCGTAATGCATTTCCCAAGTTAGGGGGTTTAGGTTTTAAAGTCAAAGCTTGCCAAACAACATAAAACTTAACTTGGATTTTTATTAGGTTTCCAAGACCATTTATTCAATTCTAAAAATCCTAAAATATATATATTATTAATTTTCCATAATGCCTTTTTTCTACTTATTTGCTTAAAACACATTTTCTTGAAAAATAAATTTAGAGCCACAACATTTTTTTTTTCAAAATTTTTTACAGCCATTAAAGTAACGAATTGTAAGTGATAAACAATAAAGTAATGTTGGTAGTGAGTACTGTTCTTAGTTTTGAACCAAACTAGATTTTCAACCAACTTTTAATCTAGTTTCTACAAGAAAAATATAAAATGAATTGAGGAATAAAATTTAAAAAGATTGAACGTTGTAAAACCTTTTTTTTTTTCGTCTTCCATCTAAGAATCAAACTCACCCTAATATATATATTAATTCCAACTCAAAGAGTAGCTTAACTTCTTAATCTCCCATTTGTTAGCACTGTGCACGAGACACACAATGACATATACACATACGCAATATGTGCATATTGCATTACATATACTAATAATACCCAGAAAAAGACATAGAGGTTAGTGTGTGTGAGTTGTGGATTCAATGCAATTTGACAACATTGGAACTCTATACACTACATAAATTCAATAAATAAAGAACCTATATAGCTTAGTTTGACCCTTAGGTTGTGACCCACATGAAATGGCCTTAAAATTTGACACAACTAGTTATATGCTCCATTAAATTGTATTATAAATTTGTAGGCAATATCATAACCTTTTTAGGCTCAAGGATCTAATCAAGGTTGACTAATCAAAAATCGTGGAACATTGGTCACACACGTGTCCATATGTACGGTGGCCGCCTGAAATCTTACTTTAGGGGGTCCCACAAAATCACCTTGTTGGTTTTACTATCTTGCTTTTATTGGATACCTTATACCTATGCACACAGTACACACATGCATGTAAGCTTTAAAAATTTGATTTTCCCTTTATTCAGATAGAGTCGGAGTCCATATTTCAAGTGCATGGGGGTCCCTAGCTAGCAGAAAATATAAAGAAATTTAGAGAAAGACAATGGGGGTCGGTAACACGTGAAATGTGTATGGGGACCTCTGTACCCAAATACAATTTGTCTCTAATTTTGTTTACGTGGCAATCATGATTCATGATCAAGAGGTCAGCATTTGGACAGGTGGCATTTGTAAAGTGATGGCCTTATTTATAAAAATCATGTGTATCAACTTTCAAAAAAATAAAAATAAATAAATCATGTGTATCATCAGAGGATAGCAAAGCAAAGGCAAAGGCAAGTTGTTTAACCAAAAAAAAAAAAAGTCGTCCATTGTACCTACCGACCGACAACACATGGTTCCATGGTGGAATATTTCTTTTTTCTTTTGTGATCTTAGTAATAATAAATTTATTATAAATATTTATGACTAGAAATTAAAAAATATATATGCCAGTTTCACATGCATTAGGGCGCGCGTCACACACTTCAAATTCATGTCAAACATAATTCCTTTATTGGGGGATATTCCAAAATTTGAAATGTGATATATGATATGAGTTTCTCTGTTTGTTGCAATTTTTTTCCCGAATTACTTTTTTTTTTTCCTTTTTTACAGTTTTTTTGAGAAATCCCTTAAGAACAGGAAATATTATTAAACATTCAATCTAAGATCAAAGTTGTAAATATCAAGAGTGTCATGAGAAATAGACTCCTTTCAGACATTGAAAAGACTATAAATAGCTCTTCTAGCTATTCTATAAGCCATACAATTACCTTGTCTTTTAATATGGTGAAAAGAAATAAAACTAAATGAAAAACTAATGGTCTGTTTGGAAGTTTAGAGAGGGAGGAGAGTAGAGGGGAGTAGAGTAATGGGAAGGAGAGTAGAGGGGAATGATTATCCTCCAACTTGTTTGGATGTTTTTAAAATTAGTAAGAAGGAGGGGAGTAATTAGTCTTTTCATTTGTAATTTTGTTAATATAGTAAGGATAAATTTAATAATTCATTTGGTCAAGCATTTTTATCCTCTACTCTCCCTCCAAATCTCTCCAATTTGGGGGAATTAAAAATGAGAGATTAGAGGGAATTGAAATCCCTCCAAATCCCTCCCTCTCATTCCTTAAAAAACTTCCAAACAAAGGTATTAAATTACTCTTTCTCTCTCTACTCTACTTCCCCTCCATTTTTAAATATCCAAATAGGCCATAAGTAAATTAATGTCTTGCAAATTATGTCCAAACTCAAAGTGAAGCATATTATTGCCCTTGATCGAGTTGATAATAATTTCAGAATCTCCTTCAGCTATCAAACTCTCAAAACCCAGCTCTTTAGCAAACCCAAATTACTTTCTAAATTTGATTATTTGGCTGCTTTAGAGGGTGTCCAACAAGAAGTTGAAAATTTTCAATCATACAATGTAACAAGTAACACATCTTCCTGTGGTATAGTACATAGGGAAATTTTTATTATCATCGTTCCGAAATCAAGTGTGCAACATTGTTTAGATTATTCCTTCACAATGGATAATACACTCTCAATCGGTTTAAAACCATAATATATGAGAGAGAGAGAGAGAGAGAGAGAGAGAGAGAGAGAGAGAATAGGCCTAAGCTTTTGCATCATAATCCTATGCAAAATTAGTGGATAACTATGTATGTGTGTAAAAAAGTCATCATGATAATTGACTGCACGTGAATGAGTGCATCTGTATGAAAAGGGCATTTATATATTTCCACCTTATTAGATAATAACGTTTTGGATTGAAGAGTGGACGACAGAAGCAAACACATTTGTCATCTTTATCTTTTTAATAATTTAATTAGCATTAAAAACTCTTAATTACCATGTATTCAAGGCATTTAATCATCATCTTTCAAATCAATTTTCATTCAATTAAAAGTGGATTGTCGGGTTGTGCCACTTGCAAATTGCAGGCAAATAAGGAAGAAAAGTTGACCTTTGAATGAAAAAGCTGACTTTAGTAACACATAATTCCACATTTCTTATCAAAGCTGACCCTAATATCTCAGACTACGACTTTATTTATTTGATTTTTTAGTGCAATCTCAAACAGCTTTTACTCCTGCACCGAAAACACAAAATCTTTCATGTATGATTTTAGATTTGCAACGAGAGTGAAATGAGGAAGAAAAGTTAGACAAAAAGAGAAAGATGTTTTCTTCTTGTCTTTCAACTTCTAAAAAGAGAACTCTGTTTTGTGATTTTGTACATGGGATTTTTCATTTTTTTTGTGTCATGCATAATACCCAATGGGAAGCTATCAAAGAAAGTGTTTAAGATAGCTGCAAATTATGAGGGTAATTATGTGTTCAAACTTCACTTTATAGTTTTTGCCTCTTAATAAATTATCAAAAGCAGAGTCAAAAAAACGCAACAAAACTTTCCGGCATTCCTTTCGTTGATGTTTTTTATTTTTTATTTTTATTTTTTATTTTTATAGCTATTTACTTGTGTATTGACTTTAATCTTTGTCTCTCTCTCCCTTTCTTCCCTATAATCAGATTGTGTTTTAAACATGAATATGATCAATAATAAGCAGTGTTATTAAACCCTACTTGGCCCGGCCGATCAGACCGGTGACCCGATGCATTGACCGGACTAAGTGATCAATTAGATCAGAAAAGTATGTGATCCGGTCAAAACCGATGCAACCGGTGGGTTTTAAGCAAACCGTGTGACTCAGTTGGGTTTTATTAAACTAGTCGGTTTGTATATTGTGTAAAATTACATTAATAAATTCACTTTATTGACTATTTTATTATTTAAATGTGTAAAAATATGGTAATTTAAACAAGAAAATATCTAAAACATCCAAAAAAAAACATTGTTCCTTGCACCCTGTGGATTCACACTTTGTACTTTGTAGTTTCTATGTGTACTATCACTTTTTAGTTTTCACAATTCTCAAAACCTACTGCTACAGGCTACTACTATGCATAAATTTTTTTATGCTTTGAAGTCTGAACATATGTATTTTCTTTTTATTTCATTTGTGGCCTTATACAAGAGTTTAAACGTATGTAGATAACTTGAACTTGGAAGAGTTGGTCGAAGATGATGACAATGATGATGGAGATCCTAGTAACAAATATGAAGCTAGGAGGGAGGAGCCTAATGAAAATAGAGAATCTAATAATGAGGCTAACGTTGGAGTTTTCAATGAAAATAGAGCTTCAAGTTTAAGCCCAGGTCGTAATCCATGGGATTGGAGTAATTAGACCAACTAGTGAGAGACTGACAGAAATACCCATTAGAGTTTGATATTTTCCTTTTTATTTATTTAATATACATAATTTTAGACATGTAACAAAAATTTTTTTAGCAAAGACTTTGTTGCAACCTTATGACATTTGTTTATTTTCCTTGTAAATTTTATAGCATTTCTAATGCTATTGCTTATGAAACATTAATTTTGAATTATAATGGTGAGTTTAATGTAGGCATATGCCTATTTTTTATTTTCATTTTTAATTTACATATTCAAGTTATGATTTCTCAAACTTAATTTTATATATATTTAATTTTTAAAATTTTTATTTGATCTTAGGGTTCAACCGATAACCCACTAGTTGAACTAGTGACCTAATGACCCAGTTCATAGACAAAATTAACAGCCGATCCAAGTTTAATAACCATGATAATAAGAAAAAGAATTACGCGGCCAAGTGTGAAGAAAAAGGCTTTTTGCTTTTGATGGAATGTGATCCATAGTGACATGGTATGAAATGAATGATAGAAAAAATTGATCAAATTTGGTAGACAGGTCAACGTGGTTTGTGGCTTAATTGCCTCATTGAAAAGTCACGCATTGACTCACACACGGGATGGGTCCATGGCCAAATGGCCATGCACAGCAGCTATCATTTCTATTATTGGGCTGAGTTCATACAATGAAGCCATATATCGGCTTACTACAGTGACATTTCAAAGCAAGAGTAAATCTTCGCAAAACTGGATTGGCTTTTCCAAATTTTAGTATGGAATTGTTGTCCTATTTTCTGTCGTTGTTAGTGTAGTTTGCTGTCGTATGTAGGTGGTGTTAGTTGTTTTTGTTTTTTATTTTTTGTTTATGTACCTGTATTTTTTTCTTTTCTAATTTTCAATTGGGTGATCGAAGGCTAGCAGATTGAGATAATCTCAAACTGGGCCTTCTTTGTGTACATCACACAAAATTGGCCCATCTAAATCAATCACACTATTTAAAGTCACAATATTTGGAGAAAAAAATAGACATTTTGTCCTTAATTTTCAAACTATGCTGCAAATGCTCATGTCTTGAAATTATTTAGCAAAATATCCTTATTTTTTAAACTCAATTTTAACATAATTAAGTTCTGTGTAAAACTTGATATCCTCAAAATCAAGTTCTATGTATATTTTTTAGTGGAACTTGATATTAGCAATGTTGAGTTTCATTTAATTTCAAGTCCATCTATAACTCTATTCTGTTAAAATCGAGTTTAAAAAATAGGGATGTTTTGCTAAATAGTTTTAAAACATGAGCATTTTATTGCATAGTTTGTAAACTAAGGACAAATGCCCATATTCCCCCAATATTTGGACCACTTGCATCAATCACAACAAAGATTTAATTGGAGATAGTACAGTATATACTATATAGAGAGACACTTCAATTATTGAGATGAAGTAATACTATAATACCAAATAAACTTTTAAGTTTAATACATTTTATCCCGAATAGAAAAATAAATCAATTTCAAATAGAGATAATCATTTTCCATCATTTAGGGTCTATTCGGCTGAAGGAGTGGAAAAGTGGGAGGATAAAAAATATTTTAGTTTTCCTTCTTGTGTGTTCGGTTGGAGGGTTGGAAAAGTGGGAGGGTGGAAAACTCTTTTGTTCGGTTGGAGAGAAAAATAGAAGGATGGAAAATGTAATTTATATAAATTGACTATTATACCATTGTTACATAATATGTAATAAATAGATTTATTTGTACTTATTACATAATATAAAATTTATCACATCATATATATAAATTTTTATTATTATTTTTATTATTATAATGTAAAAATTAGATTAAGTCACGTTGAAAAAAAAAAAAGAGAACGTAAGTTGAAAAAAAAAAAACATTTAGGTCCTGAACATTGAAAAAAAAAAAAAAAATTTAGGTCCTGAACATTGACAAAAAAAAAAAAAAAAAAAAAAAAAAAAAAAAAGGACGTTCAGGTTCTGAACGTTGGGGAAAAAAAAAAAAAAAAAAAAGGACGTTCAAGTCCTGAACGTTAAAAAAAAAAAAAAAAAAAAAAAAGAGAGTTCTCTCTCCAAAATTTTCCTCCTAAATTGGGAGAAAAATATTTGTGGGCCCAGGAGGAAAATTTTCCTTCCAAATTTTTCATAATTTTTATTTTTTTTCTCTCCAAACAAACAGTAAAAAATATCATTTTATACCTTAGCTTTCTCCATTTGTTTTCTATTCCTCCTATTTCCACTCCAACCAGACGGGGCTTAAATAGTTTTGGTGTAGAGGTGAGGCCCAGTTAAGTTGGATCAGCACCATAGGAGGGGAGGAATCTTCGAGCCATAAGCTCAAAATCCTAAATGTGTAGCCAATGAGACTAGTAAGTAGTAACCAACAACTACGAAGGGATATCTCCTGCAGAGAACGTGGATCCCAAGTAACATAATTTTTCCTTCGTACATGTACCTGAATCTATTGACTCCCACTTTCTTTGCATGCAAATATGAGCCACAGTCTAGACTCTAGAAGCCAGCAAATTTATTATGACCTTGTGACTGACACTTGCTCCATAACACCTTTTTACGCATAGGAGTGTGTGTTTGTGTTGGGTTTGGTCATGTTTGGCATATTTTTCAACTCAACTCGACCCCTTTGAGTTGAGAAATCTTCAACTCAATATGTGGCAGCTCAAAAAACCAACCCAATCCAATCCACAATAAACAGATAGGGGCTATTTTGTTATGCTTAAACAAAACCGAAATAAAATAAACACTTCATTCGACAATTTAAGTGCATCAAATAAATGATTACATTTTATACAATAAATCCTAATATTCCAATCTCATAAAAAATGTCTAAAATACTAAAAAAATCAAATTAAAAAAATCCATTTTAAAAAAATTAATGACATTGGTTTGATTGGGCGTCTTTAGTACAAAATAAGAAGCTGATCCAATCCAAATTTCTAAAAATAAAAAATAAAAGGCCCAGCTCAACCCATCAACCTACTCAAAAAATCAACCCATGACATCAATTTTGGTTGGGCCAATTCGGGTTCGTGGTCAATTGAGCACACAATTTCCACCTTTTCATTACTGTTGGGACTCGTACATTTGCATAGCATTGAGAAATGATAGAAAGATTTTAGACTGATGCAGAAGGTCCTCCAAATCTTCTCATGCCAATTTCACTTGCAAATCTTAAAGCATTCTCTAAAGTAAAGTATAGTTTCGATTTCAGACTATTTGGTGTATAACACTAATAAGATACTTGTCCAACCATTCCAGCTAAAAATTTCACTTCCACTGCATGGGAAAATTTTATCCCAAACCACTCAGCTCTAAAACTCCATGCAATAACTAAACACTGTAATGGTTTTAACTTAAATCATCAGTATTCCCCCAATTAGAGAAAAGGACGTTATAAAGGGTTCATTTCAAGTACGATAAAAAAGCAGAAACTTGCAAGGTGAGCTGTTAAAGTCCCATATTCTTTCCCTCAGTTTGGAGTTTAGGCAATTACAGTATAGGACTAGATATCATTCACGTATCTATATTAAGTGATTCCAAATTTGATTCGGTAGGCATTTACAATGTACCAAAAACGAAGTAGGAGATTCACATATAAAAATAAAATAAAAATACTAAGTAGGAGATGTAATATATTGGAAATCTCAAGGTATTCATTCACATACAGATAACTAACCTCAGTCAAAAGTTAGGATATACACAATGAATTCAAATGACTACCGGACTAGGACCAAATACACACATACGACTATGACAATTTAATGCCTCAATAGCAATTCCAAGCCTCCAACAATATTCTACAAATTGAAAATGACATCCTAACTATTTTGCCAAAACTTTTAAAACATTCGTGGGAAGAGGTTGAAAGGCAATAAAGCCTAAAATCATTGGACTAACGACGACGTCAACGACAACGACAAAGCCTTTGTCAAATTACTTCGGGATTGGCTATGAATAGACTAATCAGAGTCATCCACATAAAACTGTTGTAGATTTCAATTGTTCTCCTTAACCCTTGCCCGCCAACACATCCAACTGTCTCAAACGACCATCTGATGAAGATCCCTCCAGCCAAGAAGTCTGTCTCACATTTCTGCTGTTGCAGATATTATCTTCATGCTTCTCAGGGAGCTGTTTATAAGCTACCTGATGCAGTTGCAGCCATGCAATCATGCTAACTGCTACCAAAGCAGCATTGCCCACTATCCCACCCATGTGATCCAATTTAAGGGATTTCTTTACAAAATCAAAACTTGAAAGAAGAACTTTGATCAGTATATTTGACCTCTTCCCTTCACAAGAAACAAATTTCTCACCAGATGGACTAAATGGCGGACCATATAGGTTTTCAGGGGAAACAAAGTGACCTCCATCACGTACATCTCCCACAAAAGTAAGAGCTTCTTCAATGACTTTGTATTTCTTACCATGATGTTCAGACAATCTCATTGCAAGAACAATACGGCTTTGTTCTAATCGGGCAATTGCAGCATCTCTCTCAGCCCGCTGCTGTGTTTGAACAGTCTGTGAAAGAGAACCACACAGAGTAAGTCAGCAAGTTGCAAATTGCAATTCCACAATAAGAGCTTCATTATAAATTCTATCATCAGCTAGAGACAACTTATGTCAACAATGCCATGCCCCAACTATCTACTCATATGCATATATAATTTTGCTATATTCTACTCATTTTGCACAAGAATGTGACTTATCATGTGAGAGTTAGAGGCTCTCCAGAAACCACTAGAAATTGAGAAAGAGGCACATACCATGTCTATCCAACAATAACAAGTCCTGTGTGGACAACGCCATTCTCCATTTCAACTCCTCAATATGAATATGCAAGACACGTTAGCTGACAAAGGCTCTGTTTAGTGGGGCTTTATCAAGGCTGTTTCAGCTATTAAAAAGCAGAAACTATTTACATCTTGTTAGGAAACACGGAGGAGCTTCAGCTTTTTGTCAATTTTTCACATTATTAAAAAGCTACAGACCTCCCAAAGTTACCATAATTCTCATCTTGTAATCGATTGATGCCACCCTTTACTTCTCGACTTCCTACACTTCTAATCGACTTCCTAAACTTCTAATTTGTTGCATTTCTCTTATCTTCCCCAAAATCAAACACTTGCACCATATTGTCATTGGCTCAAAACAACCAAACCCAATCAACTCAACAAAGTCATCTGAACTTCATGCAATTGGTGCATGAATTCCAGATTTAGTATCATGGGCATTTATTAACCAAACCTAAGTCCTCCAATTTACTCAATTTTAACAGCCTTCTTACTTCCCCTTTTGATCACAGCGAACAAGAGGACATTCAGACACTTTTTCATTAATTATTAACATATGTTTTCATTTTTTGCCCTGTATTAAATCAGTATTCAACTAATCTATCCAAAACATATTGCTTGCCTGAGTAAAGCATTTTCATACAAGATCCAAAAAATAACAAGAACCATACCAATGAGCAAAGTAGAGGGTGAGGTTGTGTATTGAAGAACCACTGGGTCCTTTGTATTTACAAAACCCGGATTTTCATTTCTCTTTCCATATTAACTGAACTCAAGCTTAATGTCAAGATAAATCAAGACACTTTAAGAAAAAAAAAATCTATTACAATTTTTACTTACTAACAAAGTGGTGGAAAAGAGATCTTTAAAGTTTATGTCTACCAACAAAACAACAACGTTAGGAAACAGTACTATATTTCCTGTCATTCCCCTCCATTCTCACAGCAAACAAACAGAATGTAATGAAAATACAAGATACCAGCAAAAAACCCGAGAAATGTAACTCACTTCAAAGTAACCAAGTTAAATTTCAAAATTCCTTAGAAGCTCTAATCCCTTCCCTTTCCTTTCTCCTAAATATTCATGGTAATCAAACATGGTTCAACCCAAAAACACAAAATATATAACCAATAAACCATTCTCATTTCTACAAATTTTCATCCATCCCCCCACGCAAACATCAACACCTCCATTCTCCTTACACTCATATCTCCACCACGTAAAGCCTACATCACAGAGCATGATGGTACAAGCAGAACTTAGCCTCAACTATACCAAGCCGCCAAGAGTTGCGTAACTCAATGGCATTGTCTGCTCCCATTTATGAGGAGAACCGGGGTTCGAATCCCCTCTTCCCCCCATTGTCCTCATTGTTGCAATATTATAACTATCAAATCATCATTCATCAACAACAACAAAACTCAAAAAAGCCTTTTGCACTACTGTACATCATCAGTACACACTATCACCTATTTTCACAACGAGTGTGCGAGAACAACAATTACTCGCAACCTAATTGACCGAAATGACTTCAATTTTCGAATACCACTAAGCAGCTTAAATCTCTTTCTCTATCAGCAACCAAATGTAGATGAAATCAAATCCATAACAAAAATTCAAAGCTATTGGCTCAAAAAAACAAGACTCAAATATATAAAATTCAAGCCGATTCCTAAGTCGCATAACAAGATCGGAGGAAACCCTAAGAAAAAGAGAGGACAGACTCACATGGAAGAACTCGAGCTGGTCCTCGAGGTTCTCGAGCGCAGTCCGAATGGCATTGAGACTCTTGGCTTCCTGGATGGCGGAGTCGTCATCGTCGACCCGGAAGTCCTTGACGAAAACGAACCCGGCCCGGCCGGTGTCCTCAACGGCGTCGTTTTCGAGGTTGAATTGCTTCTTTTTGTTGTTGATGTTGTTGTTGTTGTTGTGGTGCTTTCTGAGAGCTTTGACGGAGTTGAGAAAGTGAGTCCGCGAAATTGAGTGGATAGCGTCGCTGAGCTTGTCGTGAAGGTCCCAGATTTTCTCCAGAATCGCTTCGATTTCTTCCACCTCCATGTCCCATTTCATCATCGATTTTTTTTTTTTTTGGTTTTGGCTTTTTTTTTTTTTATTACAATAAGTCTATAAATAAAAGAAAATGAAAAAAGTGAGGGCGCGAATAAAGAAGGAAATTTGGGGGGAAGAAAAGAATCTTCTAGGGTTTGTTTGGATTTCTGTATTAATTTTGTACTCCATCCAACTCTCACATGACCGCACATTTTTATTTTTTATTTAGTTTAAATAACTGTTGTCATTAGTTAGGGTTGTTTATAGATCATTCGGGTCAAGTTTGTACCTAATCCAAAATCGGCCAGATCATTTCAGCTCTCAGAGATCAAGAATTGCCACCAATCAATAAGAGTCAGTTTAGGTGGGTCGGGCCTCCTTGGATAGTAGTTGGTCCTCAATTGAAGTTGGGTTAGCTAAAACTTGTCGACTCTAGTTGGATATAGAAGAGATTTGGTCAAATCTCTACAAGATCTCATCTAGTTTCAAAGAGATTTGGGTGGATTGCAACAAATCTAACAAAAAAATGATCAAGAATTGCTCATACTACGAAAAAAAATGAGATTTCGATGTATAGATCAACTGGAATTAGGTTTTCATGAGAAGACCTACCATCTCAGTTGTAGGAGGCAGAGACTAGTCGTTGATTGTCATTGGCATTAGGTCAACCCAAACAAGTTAGGTAGGTAGGTCGATTTACGGATCTAGTTGGACACCCCTCTTGATAGTCAAGAGACTTAAGACAACCTCTTATCTCATATTCTCAATTGACATTTTTTGGGAGGAAATTAGTACAGCTACAAACAATTTTACAAATTGTTGATATGGTAAGTAAAAAAAATGACGTTAATGGTAATTCCATATGAAAACCAGTAAAACTTTGTCACAACAATAGTTTTTAAAAAGATTGTAAAATATATAGTTGAGTTAATAAGTTTTTACCTGCTATTATTTAAACTCACCATTAACATTATTTTTTTACCTATTACTAATAATCTTCTACGTACATCAATTGGGTGTGAAGTTTTTTGTTAATACTTTTGTGTGTTTATAGACTTTCTCAATACATAAACATTTAAAGTTATAATTCTCCATCTTCGTTATAACAATCAAAGCTATAAAAAAAGAATTGAGAATTTTTATTCCCCCTTCAATTGATCAAACATGTGTTTTTGACAACCTTTCAATCGTAGCTTAATCCATAGAAATAATATTCTTAGTAGATCCTTGACAGTAGCTTGATCAATCAAGAATCATGAATTGTGAAATTTGACATGTTTTAATTGAATCAATGTTGCCTTGCTTTTTGTGCTCTACTTGCAAACATATATAAAAGGCGCTTCAATGAGGGAAAAACCTAACCTAGCTTGATCAACTTGTGAGTTTAGAAGATGATCTTCAATAACTGTGTTGGTATTATTTGAGATCAAGAATATAATTTGAAGCCACAAAATTAATCCCAATATATTGCTATGGAGCCCGAACCTTCGAAGTAGTCCTTGGAGTTATTCACAACGTTTGACTATGATCATGGAAGTGGTTCATAAGAAGGAAACATGAACAAAAAAAGTTAAGATTAGATTTGAAGCTAATTGTGGGATTACATTAATAAGTTTATTTACCGAATAGAATTTAGGATGATGAGAATGAACTAGATTGTATAAATTCACTTTTTATAGTTGTTAGGGTAAGGGTATACCTCATAATAGGTTTTCCTTTGGAGTGTGCTTCATTAATTTTCCACTCTGTCATCATATCAATGTGTTATCTATTTATTACTCTGATCATCTTGCTTTATAGCATTGGTGACTTGCTGATTTTGTGTTTTATATCTTAATAATTGTGATCACATAATTGGTAACAAATTGATTAATTTGTTGCATAATTTACTATGGGGTCTAAACAATTACTTTTCAAATTCATTTAATCATAGACCTTATAAGGATTTAAGAACTCTACAGTCGAATTACCTAAAAATATCCAAGGAATGGTAATCCATTACCAAAAGGACCATAGTTACTTCAAATTCAAAATGGGTAAACTGCCAATACCCATATCTAAATTTAACACACGGTGAAAAAGAGTGTGTGAACAGTTAAATCTGAAGAAATAATCAGCCTTACCAAAAGTGTTTCACTAACAAAATGCTACATAATTTCACCTTTACATGGAAAAAGAAAGAAAGTAGAAAATAAAACACGTGAAATTCATCCAAAAACAAAAACAACCTTCCACTTTGCCGAAGCTTCATTGAAATCAAAAGTTCACAAACATTTTGCAGCTTTTATTACAGGAGAAAAATTTCCCTAAACTACTATATATATTGATGATGCACAAAAAATCATCAGTGAGTTAATCGTCCATACATGCATCAATGAGTACACCTAAAGAACAAAAGAGAAGAACCAATCAAAGGGCACCGGTGGGGTACCGGCCAACGACCCTCCGAAGATTAAGTCAGAAGAGAGCTCCAACAATGCTAGAGAGTATGAGCTTTTGAGACATTGTGCGTACCTTGCTTTGTGAGGGTCTTGAGGTATTTATAGTAGTGTAGAGCCGAAATTCATGCTTTGGTCAAGAAGTTTTTCCTTCTAGGAGAGTAACTCGTGGATTTTGCGTATCTCCTAGAGTTCTTTTCCTTATAGGAGTCTTCTTAATTAGGGTTAGGCGTGTAGCGCAAGAACTCTCCTTATACACATATACGTGGAGATCAAGTAAGGCTATGAGTGAAGGTTTAATTGACCTCTTCAGCTTATTCTCGTTAGCCTACAGCATCGTCACTTTTCATGGTCGTCAGCTTACTACCTTCAGTTCGCTGTCTTCAGTTTATCCCTTCAGCTTGCTGTCTTCAGCTTACTACCTTCAGCTTACTATCTTCAGCCTTGCTGTCTTCAGTTTACTACCGTCAGTTTACTACCGTCAGCTTACTACCGTCAGCTTACTATCTTCAGCCTTGCTGTCTTCAGCTTACTACCTTCAGCTTACTACCTTCAGCTTGCTGTCGTAAGCTTATTGTGCCCGAGATGCAGCTGTCAGGTATTAGGTGAAGCTGTAGATTTTGCAAGAAGGTAGTTTCATGAGTGAAGCTGATGGCCTTATTATATCCGTCGCTCTTTGTTTCGTCAAGGGCTAATTACAAAATTATCCTTATCATATATATATATATATATATATATAAACAAGTACACAACAAAGCATAAACTATTGTCGTTTGCTCGGTTATTTGGCTACTTATATATCAAGCAAATATATATCCTCATCCTTCACAAACACTACGCATAATTTCCTGATGAAGTCCTAGACACTGAGCGTCTAACTGCAGGCCCTTGTGTTGTGCCGTTGCCTTGGTCATCCTCACCAGATATTTCCTCCAAAGACCTTCCCTTGGTCTCTGGCACCAAGAATGTGAAGGCAAACCCTAACATGTTGGTAAATGCCAAAAGCAGCATAACACTCTTTATTTTATTCGGATTACCAGTCAAAGTGAAGTACTGCACTCCAAATGCCCCAACCATAGCCCCGGCCTTCCCGGATGCCGCGCTCAAAGCATGACATGAAGACCTCAGCCGTGTCGGGAACAACTTGGCTGGTAGCACGAAGATTGTGCTATTAGGTCCAAAATTTGCAAAGAAAAACGTTAGCCCGTATAACAATCCGAACAACTGGCCATGTTCTTTGAGGTGGTTATATTTGAGCCCCATGATAAGCATGCAGATAGACATCATGAGGAACCAAACAAGTTGGATGACCCACCTTCTTAGCTTTTCTATCAAGAACACGGTGAACCAGTAGCCAGGGAAGGTACCCAACATAGCCACTACAAACATAGCCCTTGAGGTGTCAAAGACTTCTTTGTGGGCATTCACATGGTTGCTTTCTTAATTAAACCCATTGCTGGGAAAATATCCTTCTGGGCCAGATTTTGGCTGTAAAATGCAATGTCCAATAAGAACCATGTGGTCGTGGTGCCTATAAGATGTTTCCCGTGTCGACGAACGAACTCGCTAGAGAATAATTTGTAGTTGTTTGCAGCTTTGAATTGTGACAATTTGTCAGGTTCAACTTGAAGTTCAAGTTCAAGTTCAAGAACCCGACCCATATCCGCAGCGGCTTGTTTACAATTCCCTTCAATTAAAGCTGTGTATCGACCTGTTTCGAGCATTTTCATTCTCCAATAGAATGTTAGGAGTGCAGGAAGAGCTCCAAGCATAAGCACAATCCTCCAAAGATAATCTGCCTCTGGTTGTGTGGATAATACTTGATTTTGATCGAATGTAGGAGCGTGGAAGAAGTGAAGGAAGATACCTGAGAGTATCATGGAAACTAGATGGGATGCAATGTTTAGTGGATCATTATCCCACAGCCACCCATTTTAATGTGACCATATATGAAAAGTTCAATTACATATTGTATAATAAATTCCTGAGCTTACCTTCATTCTTTGCATTGCTAATGAGAGCAGATTTAGCTGAGTGCACGTCAACATAAGTAAATGTTGCATCAGGAAGCTGTGCCCTTAGCTTTTATATCACTTTTCCTGCTCCACTCTATACTCTATCAATAAAAACTTGTCGCGTATTTACCTAATTAATTAAATACTATTGTTATTGTCTTATTAATGCTACTGTTATTAATTAATAATAGTATTTAATTAATTAGGTGATCACGTGGCAAGTTTTTATTAGTGAAGTATAGAGTGGAATAGAAGATTTGGACTCATCATTTTGGCCCCCTATCCGATAATATACATATATATTTAATAAAGTCTAAAAATAAATATAACTTTCATTTAAATAGAAGAATAATGCTATAAATATAAACTATTTTACAAAAAATATTACAAAATGCTGATATGGTGAGTGGTTATTGGTAAATAAAAAGTGATATTAATAGTAGGCTTAAATGAAAACTAATAAGAGACTAATCACATCAACATTTTGTAAAAATATTATAAAATAGAATACAATCCAAAATCTTTTTCTTTTTCTTTTCAGTTCTTTCATTTTTCCACTGTTGTTGCAGTTTTGTGTTTTCAATATAAAAACAAAAGTTGTGTGTGACTAAACTAGACAAGAAAAAGTGAAAAACAAGCTCGAAGCTTCCGTAGGGCCTTCACCCATGTGTAGTATTCTTGTGTTACTTTACTTTTCTTTTGATTTCTTTACTTTACTTTTCATTTGCTTTTTTTTTTATTTTCCTTATAATATATTATTTGTTATTATAATAATCAATATATTATATACTGTATGGCATTATAATTTATAAATGTACTTGATTAGTTTGATTAAAATATACCATATATACTACTATATTTACATGTATTTAGCATTTTAAACAAATTAACATGAATTTAATTGTTGTTTATAGCACATATTGAGTTATGAAGTATTGTACATTACTATTTTAGATTTTATACACACACAAATTTTTATAAATGGCCTCCCCAAACATAAATTCTTGGCTCTGCCACCATTCACACACCCAATCTGGTGTAGATTACTTGCCTTTTGATTGGCATTTAACATAATAGGATGAAAGTGGACCAAATAGGGCCAATGTAAATAGAATGGACCAAATAGGACTAAATTAGACCGAAGTGGATGGACTAGACCAAATATGACCAATATAGACCATATGGAACAAAATGGTCATGATCAAAATGGACTGAATAGAACCAAAGTGTACCGAATGGCCCGAATAGGACTGAAGTTGACCAAAGTGGATAGAATGGACTAATAAGACCAAATATAACTAAAGTGGACAGAATAGACCAAACAAGGCCATGATAGTAAACAAAATGGACCGAATTGGACCAATATGGACTAAATTAAAGAGAAATGGACAAAATAGGACGAATGTGAATTGAATAGACCTAATAAGACCGAAGTAGACTGAATAAGACCTAATGGACGGAATATAACTTTAGGGGCAGAATGGGCTAAAATAGGACTGAATAGACCAATTATGACCATATGAACCGAATAGGACCAAATTGGACCGAATAGAACCAATGTGGCATATTTATTATTTTTATTGCATTTTGAGGGCTCATATTTCTAATTCCTCATGTCTATTTTTTTATTTTTAACTGAAAACTAAAGAGTTTACTGTTTAGCCCAAATATAATAAAATCTCATACTTTTCAACCCAAAAATTAAGGAAAATAAAATAAAATTTTGAGCTAAACTTGGAAAGAAAACCTACAAAAAGAACCAACTTAAGGCCCAATTAGTCTAAAATGGACTGAAGGGGACCAAAATTGACCGAGTGGACCAAGTAGACCTAATTGGACAAAAGTGGGCCTAATTGGATCAAATAAAAATTGTTTAATTTTTAGGAAGAACAAATTATCTTCAACAAATTTTAAAGAAAAAATTATACATTATATTACAATACATTTTTATTATTCATTCCCACACATCACGTGAACCTGCGACTTGTTAAATAAGCATTTATTACTCACAAAATGTTGTGTTCCCAAGCATCACTAGACCCAGTCAGTGAGAGAGGGCTAGAGAGACTCACTGTTGGGGCTGAATTGACCATATAGAGCTGTTGTACAAGATTTGAATTGTTTGAACTGCGATATTTGAATGCCAAGATGAAATGGACTATAACCACCTGGAAGAATTGATGAACCTCCTGTTGCAAAATTTGCACCATGCCAAAAATTCGTACCGAGTGAGTCCATGTATGCACAGTCAGGAATGGTAACTTCAGCTCCTGAGCCGCACTAACACATAGCAACTCAATTCAATTAATTCTTAATTATTGGGAGGACTAGCTGTAACATTTACCTGTCATAAATTATGATAACTATGATTGAAGCATGACAAGACACTACAATGATTAGTAAAAGTATAGCACATTAGGCAACAGGAACAATTTGTATGAAATTTCTATTTACATGAAATTATTGATGATTACTAACCTACTTACCTAAAAAATCTATGATGAGTCGGCCATCACAAAACCTTCCTGAAGGGTGACCAAAGAAGGTTTCACCATTGGGCGTAGGAACCTCTTTCAAAGCTGCAGATGAAATGCCTCCAGTGTCCGAGTTTGAGTCCCCAAAGTTGTATATAGCTGGAAACTCACATCTTTGTACACCATTACCACCCCACACCAATGCTGGTAATCTTGCCAAGCCTACAACCAAGAGCACCAAAACACAGCATAGCTTCATTGAATCCATGGGTTTTCCTAGCAACATCCCATCAAAAAGTGTGCACTCACATAGTAGTTGGCTTTCACTTTGACATTTGTCATGTGGCACAAGCCCCTAGAGCAAAGGTTTTTTTATTCATCTTCTTTGAAATTGAATTTTTTATGGATAGCAATTGGCACGCAAGTCCAACTACTATGTCTGTATGTGGACCCTTTTTTTTTTCTTCTTCTTCTTTTAGGTGATGATATGGAATTGATGATGATGACCATTAAGAAATTGTACCATTGTAAGAAGAATAAGACTTTTAGCAAAGATACAGTTTAGTCTCTCCAACTTTGTTGTTGTCGTCCTCTGATTTCTCAAATTTTAAAACTTGCCATTTACCCCTGTATTTTCAATTTGCTATTGTTTTGGTCCCTCGAATATAATTTAATTTATCTTAGTTTTGAAATAAAAACACGTTATGTAGGGGTTAATTGTAGCGAATTGTTAGTGGTAGTTAAGAGAACTTGGGATTTGGGCTATTGCACCGCCATGAAATTGTGATAGGAAAAAGTTGAGAAGTTAAAATGATAAAAAAATAAAAATAAAAGTTAATATTTTTATCCAAAGGTTGAGATTAAAAATAAGTTTTTTAACTTTCAATTTTAGCCATTATACATTATAGTGCTGTATGGCACCATATCTCCCATAACCTAACAGGAGGGCTAAATTGATAGCTACTTTCAAGTTCAGTAGACTGGTTGCAAGTTTTGATTCATAAATGACTAAGATGATTCTAACATTGATAGTGTGTTTGCATATTTTAGCAGCAATATATTGAAGCTTAGGCCAATGCAATTAGGCAATACCAGTCCTAGAGCGGTCAATTGACATACTGATACCACTCCAGTGATAGAGGATGGCCAAAATCATGCACTAGCTAAGCTTGCTGGATTTATGCAATTAGGTGAATCTATTACCAATACCAGTATACCACATTCAATTCTCAAATATTGCTTCCAGACTTTAAACATTTATGGTTGTAGTTGGACTGCAATTGTCCTGAGGTGAAAGAACATCTGTAAATATTTTTATCATCCCATAACTAAAATTAAATGCCATACATAAGCATCCTTGCCCTTCCCTTTGGTCCCAAAAATGCAGCTTTTTTAACTTGCTCTAATAGTGGAAGAGGTGCTTTCAAAGTTTCAGAAAGTCTATGGACCACAACAACAAAAAATACACAATTTTTCACAACGGTTAAGGTGACATGTTGTAATTGGTGTACAATAAAAATAATATAAGTGATATTGATAGGATTATATAAAAGTTATGTTTTACCAATCTCAACTAGTCAACTAATTTTAGCACAAAATAGAATGAAACAGTTTTAAATATATATAATATTTAAAAAAAGAAGGGGAAAAAAAGCCTGAAAGAAGCATATTAAAATTTTAAAATCTAGTCAAACTTACATGGCTGGAAAACCTAGCCATTTGTAGCATATTAGAAGTCTTAAATGTTTACTTAACTGCAACATTAAGTTATCAAAGAGCCAAAGTTTGACACAACATATCCAGATTGTCCAGAAAGATACATGATAATGATTGAGACATAGCTCACTTGATGAATGCTACACGTTCAACATCACCAACATTCATGATGGTGAAAATCTTGCTCCTAACCATTTCTAAGAAATTGAGCAACTGTCATTAACATACTGCAATGTGTTTACAAATGATTTGGATGATAACAAGCCTCCCCAATTGAAACTGGTGGATCTGATAAGGAACCATTGAGAATTCTCTTTGCAATCCATAGGTTAGCAGCATCAGAGTAGTGTATGCCATCCCAGCTAATGTGCATTGACGGATTGTGGCATGGGTTACCATATATTGTTCCATTAACTGTGGCTTTCTTCCCACAATCAATATGGTACCCATAGAAACTCCCACAGCAGAACTCAAATGGATCAACAAAACCTGTCATCACCAAAAATTTAAGATTTTAATCATTATATGTGCAATGTGTAGTGGATTACTATCCCACAGCCACCCATTTTAATGTTGCCATATCCGAACAGGCCAAATAAAAGGTTGTAAACAATGCATAAAGCTCCCACTTATGTTTGTATAATAAATTGAGATTACCTTCATTCTTTGCATTGCTAATGAGAGCATATTTAGCTGAATACACATCAACATATGTAAATGCTGCGTTAGGAAGCTGTGCCCTCAGCTGAAATACCATGTCCTTAAGCTGCCTGTTAAACTCCTGAGCCACCTCATTCTGAGGCTTCACACACCCAATCTGGTCCAGATTACCGGACTTTGATTGGTATATAACACTATATGGCAAGCAACCAATTGGGCCAGTATTATGTACCCAAAATACTCTCGCACCTTCCTTGTATAATAGCTAAAACATGAGCCATAAAAAATTTTAGAATTATCATTTAGTACACAAGTTGTTCAATCACACTCATCAGTTGCTTACATGCACTGCTTGGGACCACTGGCTTAAGATATTAGGAATGGACAGTCGAACTTCTTCTATTGTTGTGTATTGAAAACCAAAACCAAGATCGTTCTGTCCAATATCAAATGTGTAAATAGCCTTTGAGAAGTCCTTAGGCCTTGAGAGCCTTGTTTTAACAAGTGGGGTCTCTCCTGGTGCCAAAATTTACCAACTCAATTTTCATTGTTAGTAAGCGTTTAGTACCCACAAAATGTTGTGTTTCCCACCATCTTTATCACACAAGAACCAGTCAGTGAGAGAGGGCTAGAGAGACTCACTCCTGTTGGGGCTGAGTTGATTATATAGAGCAGTTGTACGAGATTTGAATTGTATGAACTGGGATGTTTGAATGCCAAGATGGAATGGACTATAACCACCTGGACGAATTGCTGAACCTCCTGTTGCAAAATTTGCACCATGCCTAAAATTTGTACCAAGTGAGTCCAAGAATGCGCTCAGGTAAGGTATCTTCAGCTCCTTAGCTGCATTAAAATCTAGCAACTCAACTGAATTCAATTAAGTCTTAAACCCCATTAAACTGGGAGAGCTAGTTGTAACATTAAGATGTCAGAATTGATCAATGATCATAGCTATGAAGCATGACAAGACAATACAATGATTAGTAAAAGTATGGCACGTTAGCTAACATGTAAAATTTGTGTGAACTTTCTATTTACACTCAATTTATTGATTCAACAAAAAAAGTAGGAAGCTTTACTACCCTAGTTACCTATAAAATCAATGATGAGTCGACCATCACAAGCCCTTTCTGAAGGGTGTCCAAAGAAGGTTTTACCATTGGGTGCATGAATCACCATTGGGTGCATGAATCTCTGACAAAGCTGGTGAAATGCCTCCTGTGTCTGAATTTGAGTCCCCAAAGTTGTATATAGCTGGAAAATCACATCTTCTTAGACCATCACCACCCACCACCAATGCTGGATGCCTTACCAAGCTCACAATCAATAGCACCAACACACGGCATGCCCTCATTGAGTCCATGGTTTTCCTAGCAACATTGTCCTATCAAAAAGTGTGCACTCACATACTTGTTTGTTTTCACTTCACTATGAGGACAAAAGTGCCTGGCAGATTTTGTTGTTTTCTTTTCTTTCTTTTTTTTTGATAACCTTCGATCTTTATTGTCGTCATTTTAATTCACTTTGTCATAGTCACTGATAAATTTTGGAATCAGGACTTGACAGATTTTGACCTGTGGCATTTTGTTAAGTGGCACAGACCTATGGAACAATAATTATGTTATTCATCAAATATATTACATCTTTCTTCTCAGTGTATAAAGTCTATAGTAAACCTCTATGCTACAAGTGATATAATGCATGTATTCAATACATGAGATATCTTTGAACTATAGAGATTGATGCTACATTCTCTAAACTAGACCATACTTTATTTTGTTAAAAATATCTATGTATCTTCTCTCTCACGTCGAGGTAGACCCCATAAGAATAAGATAATAATATATTTCACCTCATTAAGAAAAACAACAAATTAAGCAAGTAGAAAAGAGATAAGCCCCTTGTCAACCAATTTTAGCTTGAGGTGGTCCTTGTTACATGTAATATATATATATATATATATATATATATATATATATCACGTGAGAAATAGTAGGGACTAGGGATGCTTTGTAACATTCTGTAGCGCATTTGGACAGTTGATGATGATCTTCACCTGAACATTAAAACAGAAGCTAATCTCCAGAAGCATGGTCCAATGCCAGCTGGCATTCCCAAATAGTAATTTCATGTTTCAACTAGAGTCGAGTGACGCTCGAGTGTGAGCCACCCCGGTACACAGGCGGACCGACTGAACCAAAACCGGCTTTGGTTGGTTTTGTATTTTTATGGGCTGGTTTGCCATTGTAAGTTGTATTCGAAGTGCACAATACTGGGCCTCCAGGTCCAGGATTTGGGTTGGGCTTGGGTTTATACTTTATACGGCTAAGCTCAAATTTTCTGTGAAAGAATAGTATCACAACGAATACTTTCATATTCTCAACCTGGTTTTTTTTTTTTTTTAACTGTATTAAAATTTTTGGTGTTTTATCACTAGCGTTGAAGCATGAATATGATTAGCTGTTGCCAACAGTTAATTCACTTGATACGCGCACACTTTTAGGAAGGAAACATATATTTTCTGAGTTATAAATGGCGGTCCTTTACATATGGTGGACAACAAAAGTCAATTTAAAAAAAAAAAAAAGTTTGAAAGCGGTGCACAAATCTCCCACTTATGTTTGTAAAATAAATTAAGATTTACCTGCATTCTTTTGCATTTGCTAGTGTTGATTATGCTTAAAAGTTATATTGCTATTTTTAGTACCACCAATACTAAAAAGCATGTTGCAATAGTATTGGCTGCGCACTATAACAAAAAAGCTAAAGCAAAAAATTTTATTTTATTATACCTCCACGCCCTCTCTCTCCCTTGCACGCTCATCTTTTTTTTTTTCTTCTTGCACGTTGCTTTCTTCTTCTACTTTGTGTTTTTTTTTTTTTCCCTCTTTCTCCCTTGCACGCTATTTTTCAGCTAATGAGTCTCAACTCTCTTCAGTTTTTAGATCTAATATGTTGGGTTGCTTTATGGGTTTTGCAAATTGGAATTTTGGGAATTTTTTGAATTTTACAAATTTGTGTGTTAGTGTATTCAAATCGGAGGAAAAATAAAAGGCTAAACCCACTCCAATAGTGGTTGTGATGATTGTTTATTGTAATTGATATATTATTTTATTGTGTTGTTTAAATTATTTTATTTTGTTGAAAGTTAAAAGTTGAGTGTTTTGTAAAGTGAGAAGGTGAAATAGCTAAATTTATGGATGGAAAAACAACTATATGAAAATCTAGTCAAACTTATATGGATGGAAAACCTACCATTTGTAGCATATTGAAGTCTTAAATGTTTTCTTAATTGCAAAATCAAGTTATCAAAGAGCAAACGTTTGACACAACATATCCAGATTGTCCAGAGAGATATAATGATTGAGACGCGGCTCACTTGATGAATGCTACATGTTCAGCATCACCAACATTTATGATGGTGAAAATCTTACTCCTAACCATTTCTAAGAAATTGAGCAACTGTCATTAACATACTGCAATGTGCTTACAAATTATTTGGATGATAACAAGCCTCCCCAGTTGAAACTGGTGGATCAGATAAGGAACCATTGAGAATTCTCCTTGCGATCCATAGGTTAGCTGCATCAGAGTAGCGTATGCCATCCCAGCTAATGTGCATTGATGGATTGTGGCATGGGTTACCATATACTGTTCCATTAACTGTGGCTCTCTGCCCACAATTAATATGGTACCCATAGAAACTCCCACAGCAGAACTCAAATGGATCAACAAAACCTGTCATCACCAAACAGCTAAGATTAGAAACATAGTATATTGCAATGTTTAGTGGATCCCTATCCCACCGCCACCCATACGTGACCATATCCGAACAGGCCAAATAAAAGGTCGTAAGCTGTGCATAAAAGCTCACACTTATGTTTGTAAAATAAATTAACATTACCTTCATTCTTTGCATTGCTAATGAGAGCATATTTAGCTGAATACACATCAACATATGTAAATGCTGCATTAGGAAGCTGTGCCCTCAGCTGATACACCATGTCCTTTAGCTGCCTGTTAAACTCCTGAGCTACCTCATTCTGAGGCTTCACACACCCAATCTGGTCCAGATTACCTGACTTTGATTGGTATATAACAGTATATGGCAAGCAACCAATTGGGCCAGTATTATGTACCCAAAATACTCTTGCACCTTCCTTGTATAATAGCTAAAACATGAGCCATAAAAAATGTTAGAATTACCAATTGGTACATAAATTGTTCAAGCATAATCATCAGTTGCTTACATGCACTGCTTGGGACCACTTTTTTTTTTTTTTTTTTTTTTTTTCAATTTAGGTGCGGCCAGCACCTAAATGGTCTTTCTTTCTTCTTTTCTTTTTTTTTTCTTTTTTTTTTTTTTCAATTTCGGTGCTGCCAGCACCGAAATTATTCTCTTTTTTTCTTTTTTCTTTCTTTTTTTTCCAATTTCGGTGTTGGTAGCACCGAAATTATCCTCTTTTTTTTTTTTTTTTTTTTTCCCAATTTCGGTATGATAAAAAAAGACCAAAAAATTTCAAGAATTTTGCTAATATTGGATATGATATGTATACCATTACCGAAATTTCCCAATTTTTTTTTTCCATTTTCGGCAACACCGTTACCGAAATTCCTCATTTATTTCTTTCCCCCTTCTTTCAGTCATTCGCGCACGCACTCGCGCACGGGCAGCAGAAGTCGCGCACGGGCAGCAGAATTTTGGTAACAGCGTTACCGAAATTATAGATTTTCTCTTTCTGCCTTTTCCCTCTTTCTCTCTCCTACTTTTTCTTAGAATTTCGGCAACACTGCTGCCGAAATTCACTCTCTCTCCTCATTTCCCTAAATAACTTTCAACATTACCTATAACCATAAAAAAACTTAATTTTTTGCAATTTTTGGACAAAAGACTCTTAAGACGTGATTCCATTTTGATGAGCATATAGACAACTTATTGAAAGATAGACTCAGTCTCACCACTTGCTCAATATCACCTCTCATCTCTTATTCAATATCATTTCCCACCACTAGCTAAATCTATATATCTTTTATCAAGTATGACTAATTCTTTCCTTGGGCCTAATTTGAGAACTATAGCTAGGTGCGTTGGGTTCGCCGTTGGGTTTTGGTCCCATCCTAACCAACATAAATATTAAACAATAATAATAAAAAAAGAAAAAAATTTCAAGAATTTTGCTAATATTCTGTATGATTATGTAAGTTATAATCTATTATTATTCTTGAAAAAAGTATTGATTATTATTAATTGATGATAATATTATTTTTGTTAACATTTGTATAATGAATATGATACTATGAAACTTTATGATTAACAACAATATTTTTTTATTCTAAAAATGACAAAATTTAATTATTTTTTTATTAATTGGAATTAAAGACAAAAAAACTTTGAAATCATATTTAGAATGACTATATAAGTTATATATTGCAAACATCTTTTGCGCAATTTAAATATACCAGCTTGCTTGCTTTTTAATTTTGCATGAACTTCATAATGTTAATAAGAAACTGTAATATTCATTGTGATGAATAAAGAATAGTACTCAAAATTTTGAACAGTTACTATAAGACTATTTTTTTGGGCTGAAATTAAATTAAATGATAATAAGATCATATTATATAGATAGTTTAAATGAATGCAAAAATGTTCAACTTTGTTCATGTTTCTCTAATTTGTAATTGTGAATGCAAAATAAAATAGACACCATGTATGTGCATGTTCAATGCACGGATATGCCCTAGTTAAAATAATAATAATAATAATAATAATAATAATAATAATAATAATAATAATAATAATAATAATAATAATAATAATAATAATAAGAGAGAGAAAAAGTTGCATGCCTGTGTATGTTAGAAACAACTAGTCTCTTGGCATTATAGAAACAATACCTAGGGTTTGATATTATATTTAAGGTAACTGAATGATTGCACAGCTAAATTGCGGGGCAAAACTCCTTAGGCAGTGAACAACTCCGTAGCCCTAGCACTTTTTTTGTACTAAGATTAAAACAAATTCACTATGTTTTGATTGCTAAAGAACATTGGAAACTAAGAGACGGGCTGGTTTTTGGGGTATGAACTTGATTCCAAATGAAAAGTTTAATTCTCCGTAGCCTTTTCAATCTTCTCTATATAATATTATAATTGTTTCTGCTTGTGGGGAGAGCTAACTCTGAGAACTAGAGGACATTATATAAGTTAGAAGGTTGCAACCACCTTGAAGTTCAAGATTTCTATAAACTATCGGGTTCTCATTGGTTGCAGTCTCATTATTTACTTAGAAATTGATAGGCTCCAAAACAACACATTTCATTTATTTCCCCTTTACTACAAGCCACAAACTATTTTATAATATTTTTACAAAATGTTGATGTGACCAACATTTTATTGGTATTCATCTAGGTCCACCATTAATATCACTTTTTCATTTACCAATAATCACTCACCACATCAGCAATTTGTAAATTTTTTTATAAATTAGTTTGTATCTCTAGCATTATTCTTGCTACAATGAATTGCAATCGTATGTTAAACATAGAAATTAATGTTTTAATTAAAAAGGTTCAATCACGCGAGAAAACACTAACTTCATTAGCACACAAGAATTCAACTTAATTAGTTGCAACCTTATTACTATTTGCCAATGCTGACTTGCTATATTATTTTCTCCTAATGGCCTGTGGAAGCCCAGACGGAGCAGAAAACTACCCAAGACAGCAATTCTTTAACTCCGTTATTGCTAGAATTGTAGTCAACCATTGAATGTAAGCAACACCCCAATCATTTCCAATAGTAAGTAAACTAGAGCTCATTCTCATAAATTGCATTCTCATTGTCGCGAGCATCACTTTTTTTTTCCCCTTATTAGTAGCTTATTCATATTGGGGAATTATTCTAGTTTTGAAGTGTAAAGTTGAATTTATTCAATTTTGTGTTGGCTTTATTTCGTGCCAAATTTGTTTGTAATTCAGCATTTAGAAATCTTGTACTTAGGTGGGAATAATGTAAGGGTTGTGTGTGAGAGAGTTTGAAGATTTGATCAAGTGTGTGCAATAAGAAGTGACTCGCGATTAGAACTCGCGACTGACTCGCGAGTGGTGACTTGCCAAAATGTAGCACACGTGTGAAGCATGTAGAAAGTTGAAGAATTAGGACTGCTGAATCGCTACAGGATAAAAAGTACAATCAGGCTAGTCTAGTAACTGGCGACTGGAACTCGCGACTTATCCTAGTCGCGAAGTGAGTCACTAGTGCACCTTGTTTTACTGAAAACTGGCTTTTCACATTCCACCCATACCCTACTATAAATACTCTTATACCCATGAAATGTAAAGAGCTTCCAAAAATAATTTTGAGAGTGAAAACCTAGAGAAAAACAAGATTGATTCATGTACAATCTTATACATTTGATTCTTCAAATTCCTCTACTCTCACCCTCTCCATTGTCATACCCATGAGAGGATTATAAACCAAATCCTTATCTTATCAAATTCAGAATAATGAGAAGGTTCTTGGTGTTTGGGAAGTAGTTCAAGATAGAATCAATTCATATTGATTGATGCAATGGGCTAATTGCGGGATCCGATAAATTAGAGAAGACACAATTCGGCGTAACCTTGTTGGAGCGAGAAGCTTGGAGGACTTAGGTGTATCGTGTAGATTAGGCTTGGAGGGTCTATTGTTATTTATGTATCCTAACTGATTTTCTAGTGGATTATTTATAGCTTAGAGGACGGCAGAGAGGTTTTTCGCCGAGTTCTTCGATTTCCTCTTCGATAACACGTGCCGGTGTTATCTTGTGTTTGCATCTCTCTTTCCCTTACTCTTAACTTTTAATTTTTGCTGGTTGTGATTAATTAATGGATCTGAGTAGTTTGATAATTTGGGTATTGCTTATATTTTATATTCCGCACATATATTGTTTGAATATAAGCTTGCTTTGAAAATGTTTTTTTTTTTTTTGGGTTTAAACATTCACAAGTGTTTTATACACTAAGTGAGTTTTCAGGAAGCAATGCTCTCTTCTTTCACATGAGGGGTGGGCCCTATGATGGGACCAAGGACGGACTTAGAGGGAGGGCTAAGGGGGCCTCCCCCCCAGCCTAAAGAGAAAAAAAAAAGGGAAAAAAATAATTGAGCCCTCCTAGCTTGAAATCGTAGGCTTGCCCCTAGGTCAGACCCACCCCCTCATATGAGAGGAGGGAACATTACTATCAGACATTTAAATAATTGTTCATTCAAATTATGAAAGAAAATGGATTAGATTGTTGTTTTTTTGTTTATTTTGTGTCAAGTTAACTTAAAATTGAACATCAAAAATATATTTATTATTTAAATTTACACATTAGAAAATATTTTTACCCTAAACTAAACAATAATTAATTTAAGAGTGAAATATAGGTGCACTTACTTTTATTATATATAAAAACCCTAGTTTTTGTGTAGATAAATTTAATTATAGATGGAGATATTTTCGTACTTTAAGTAAACAAATAGGTCAAATTCACGGAAAATTTTAAAACCAAACCCAGTTAGCATAAACCCATTTAAAAAGTCTCAAACCCTTATTGAATGATTTTAGTTTGAATAATTTATTATTCAAACCTCACTTATGAAAGCTCTAAACAAGCACCACTTTTAGAAATAGACCACAAAATTTATGCTCTACCAAACAAATACTTAATCAGTAATGCCAAAATTATTTGTTGAACCTAATATTTATTTAAGAGCCCAAAGTTCCAACGCCAATCTCATTGCAGCACGACCAGAGCTAGCCGTTACTATAACATGGTTTATCGAAAGTCCGAAGTTTCAATATAACCACTACCAAAGCTGTTATTTAAACAACAGTGTGATATAGACCGTTCGTTGCCATTAATGTGTATTGTCATATGAAATCTTTGAAATGATGAGGAAAATTAGGGAAGCATAGGCACTAGACTTAATGGTGATTGATGGGTGACATATGGATGGAAGGGTAAGAAAGAAAAAAACAATAAGAGAATACCACACTAGTCTTAAAGAGAGAGAGAGAGAGAGAGAGAGAGAGAGAGAGAGAGATTTTACCAAGAGAGTGTGGCGCATAAGAAAAGTAGTGCCACACAAAAAATATCACAATTTTTATTACAACTCGTCACATATGATAGAGACATGAGTCTATTGAGCTTCATCTCTACCATTTACAACTTGTCATATAGTGAGCTACGACAAAAAATGTGATGCTTTTAGTGTTGTAATAGCATTTCAAAGAAAAAAAGAAGAAGTAAATATATACCCTAACATCGATCTAGTCCCACCTACCATGCTATACACCTTTTTGTTCTAAAAAATTAACACTACAAACCGTCAAACATAATAAATAAATATTCTTTTCATAGAAAACCAATAAACATAATAAATAAGTATTTGTCTATGTATGAGAGTTTTAGGATATAGTTTTTTTAACTATTTGTTGGTGTATGAAAGTTTGAAGATTTATTTTTTCAGGCTGAGATTGAGTGGCTCACAAAGCTTGAGTACCCAAACATCATTCGTTTGATTGGACACTGCCAAACAAACACCAACTACTCTCTACTGTACGAGTTGGTTGAGATGGGATTGGTTGAGAAGCATTTGAAGGGTAACATATCTCTAATGCTAGCAAGTTATTGTAATGCTTGTTGTAATTTATGTGGTTGAGACAAATGGCCCACAGAAAGGTTTAAGTGTATATTTATTTATTAATATTATTTATATTTTGTTACGTGTTTATAACATGTAATTGTAATTGATTGACCAAATAGGCTCAAATTTGACTATATTTGGCCGAATCAGTAAACAAAAAGAAAAAGAAAAAGAAAATCATTTTGGACATGTGTCCAACCGCGTCTAGCCGCGTCCATGGTCGCACGGTGCATTTGCGCGTATCGGACTCAAGTGCATCGACCCAATCGGCCCACTTGTACTTTCCAGGTAATAGCTGCCATTGATTACATGCACATATTTCTTGGGCATGTTGTTCATGGAGAAATTAAACTAGGAAACATATTATTAGTATTGGTACTTAAAAGAGGTTTTCTTAAGTTTTAAAATGTGCTTTAACGGTATTCTAAATTTTATTTAAGTACAATTCTTTTTCCCTTAGGATTCCAAACTTGGTGACTTTGGTTGTACAAGACTTGAAGGAGTTGAAGGATATTTCATTCCATTCCACTGATAATAAGTTATTGACTTACATTATGAGTTTCTTTTCAATTTATTTTTACAACTCTCTTGGGAAACCCACTATTCCAAAAAGGTTGAATACTAAATTAGATAAACTGGAACACTTGCAATCACCCAGTAAAATATAGAATTTTATTTATGTATTTATTTACTATGTAGTAGGTGCAAAGTTTTAATTATGTGGCTAGAGGAGAGAATTTAATATTTTAGTTTGAGTAGAGATAAGGGCCAAGGCAAACAACAGAGTATTGTTTTTGAATTAATTCAGTTTCATTTCATTTCTCTTTTTATTGTTCTGTTGTTACATTGCATGGCTTATATAGAAATTTTTTGGTTTTATTTGAATGACATCTAGCATGAGAGGTTTATATGTATGCTTGAATTGGTTTGGTTCTTTTTAGTTGAATTGGTTCGGTTTGTTCCTGTCCTAACCCCTTGGCACCCATAGATTGAATTCTCCTTCAAATCCAAAGTAACTTTTGTTATGTGTACTTTATTATCTATCTCTCAATCTTTTAATCTTTTTTTACAGATAAGATAATGTCAAACAAAAGAATGACACTTATACTCTTGGGACTGCCACTTTTCTGCTTCTTATGAAGTAGAGCGATATGGTAAGGATGAGCATCACATTAAAATCACTGTAGAATAGAATACTTTGGTAGTGTCCCCTAGGCTCAAATGGAGTGCCATTACAACAAAAAATGTTTATTACAACGAAAAAAATCATTGCAATAACATTAGAGTCATTGCAATAGTTTATGTGAATTGTTGCAATAAAATTTGGGTTAATAAGTTTGTGTTACAAAAACTTTTGTTGCAATAAACCTTAAATATTTTAATAACAATTTTGATGTAATAATATATTTGTTATTGCAATAAACAATTTACTACTTCAAATATCTTGTAGCAATAGGCTACTATTTCACAAATTTTATTCCAATAAATTGCAAAGAATTGACAAAAATAATTTAAGTCAAATTATTGCAATAGTATCTTTATTGTAATATATAATTGTTTCATATTTTTATTACAATAGATTATAAAATAATTGGTATTAGATAATTATACTAATATATTCATTGCAACTTCATGTTTGTCGTTGCAATGATTGTAAAATAATTGATATTTAGCTATTGCAATGATTAATTGTTGCAATAAGCTGTCTTTTTGAAACTTCTACTATAATATATTACAAAATAATTGGTATCAAATAGTGTGCTCTCTCTATTTCAGCTAACTACAGTACTTTAAAAAAAAATTGTGATATTTTTAGTGTTGCATTAGCATTTCAAAAAAAAAAGAAAAAAGAAAAAGAAAAAGAAGAAGTAAATATATACCCCGACATCTATCTAGTCACACCTATCATACTTTACACCTTTTTGTTCTAAAAAATTGACACTACAAACCGTCAAACATAATAAATAAATATTCATTTCCATAGAAGACCAATAAAACTCCATTCCTTTATATATATATATATATATATATATATATATAATGATACACTCTATTTCTAAAAGAAAGAAAAAACATACTAACGATACTAGTACGTAGGTCCAAATTAGACATGACCCAAATTATATATATAGATTGGAGTAGACTAGTCATATGATTTTTATTAATGGAAGATATAATAGGCCAAATGAAAACCCACACAAAATCACAAATTTTATCATTGAGTCTTTATTCCCTTGGACTTAAATGAGTAAATAAATAAAAAGATGCATTTATTATCTTCAAACACAATTTAATTCTACTTCAATTCTGCTCTCACACTTTGTCATTTTTTGTCTTTCTTTCACTCCGCCATGGCAACCCTCTCACTTTCTTCCAAACCTCCCCAATAAGCTTATTCCAGCTCTCACACTTATAATCCTTTTATGTATTTCTTCCACCACTTATTTTCGTTGTTTTTCTTTCTTCCACAAACTCTAGTAATCTTAAGTCCAAGTTCCACTTATTTTGCACTGGTTCTCACAGATCCATTAAACCTAAGCCTAGCTCTCACAAAACCTAAGCGTAGCTCTCACTTTAGAACAGCAAAATGGCTCCTATCTCCTTCAATGAAGATGATATTACTAGTTTGCTTTCAATCTTTAATGAAGACAATAGATTAGAAACTCAGTTTAGCTCGTTTGGCCATGTCTACAAAGGATCCATTCCTGAAAACAATAGGCATTCTCTTCTTGAGCAACCTGTTGCTATCAAAAGGTCTTTCGACTTGAAAATAGAAAAACAATTTAAGGTATGATAAAAATTAATGATCAAATGTATGTCTTACATCTTCATTATCTGATTGATCAAGTATTTGTCTGTGTATGAGAGTTTTAGGATTTAGTTTTTTAACTAATTTTTGGTGTATGAAAGTTTGATGATTTTATTTTTTTCAGGCTAAGATTAAGTAGCTCACAAATCTTGAGCACCCAAACATCATTTATTTGATTGGACATTGCCAAAAAAACACCAACTATTCATTTGAGTGTTTCATATTTTTTGTTACAATAGATTATAAAATAATTGGTATTAGATAATGGTAATGATATATTCATTGCAACTTCATGTTTGTCATTGTAGATTGTAAAACAGTTGATATATATTTATTGCAATGATATATTTGTTGTAATAAGCTATCTCTTTGAAATTTCTACTGTAATATATTGCAAAATAATTTGTATCAAATTATTACAGCGGTTTCTTCAATTTAAGTTATTGCAGAAAAAATTTCTAAATTCAATTTAGTATTAAAGCCTCTATTGCAACTGAAAATTATAAATTATTGCAACTAATTATTATTAATATAATAATTTATCACTTTTAAGTTACTATTCCAACGAATTTTAATTTGTAGATGTGATATTATGTTTAATACCACCATACTAATTTTGTTATATCAACACTTGATGTAATAGACTTAATTTGGTGTAATGTAATTGCAAGAAGAAGCATGGAGAAAGACCTAAAGAATTGGTATTGAAGAGTCTTCCAACTATATATATGGCAAATTATGAATTTGCAACTTTAGGGGAGTGGAGCTTATTTGTAAATTCACTAAATATGGACACATTGAACAAATTTAAGGACCTAATTAAAAAAAAAATCACTAAACATGGGCACAATTAAAATCACAGTTTAAATTTAGGTTATATGTAATATGTTTCTCTTAGCATAGGATTGTGTCTCATGGACTTGCTCTCTAATTTAAACTTTTTTTCTGTCCTTTCCCTTTTGTTTTCTTTCAAAGCAGGCTAAATTAGGCAATCTAAGGAGGTTCATGACAATGTATTCATCTGTGTAAGAATTTGGCTTGTTCTAGTTAACCCACAAAGTAAAAAAAATTGCTCTTCCTTTTATTTATTTATTTTTGCCTTTAATTTTTTGTGCTTTCCTTTTTAGTTATATGATTTGTGTGAATATTAGCCGGTTGGTAATGACATTTTAATAGTAGCATATAAGCATCTTTCAATTATACATGAAATTTGTGTTAGAAAATTGCTTGAAGTGACTGTAGCCACTATGGAATTGATGATTGGAAAAGTACTATAAGCCAAATAGTACTTGCATGTGATCACTTCTCTCATTTGACTGCATTGTCAACTAGTGTAGTCGATACTGTACCGATATTGGCTGGTATGTACCGTATCGGTATGTATACAGATATCGAAACACCAACATTTCGTATTGGTTTAAATACCGACTGTACCGGCCATGTATCGGCTGATTTCGAGCAGTACCGGTCGTACCGATCAATACAGAAAAAAAGCTTTTTTTTTTTTTTTTTTTTAGGTTTTGTAATTTTTGAATTTTTGTAAAGGCAGAATGATAACTTATTTGTATAATTTATTAGTATTATTTGTTTTCTTAATATGCAATGAACAATTAAGCTTTCTATCTTTTATATTGTGTTTTTTTTTTCTTTTAATTGATACTAAAGTCTAAAACCATGAATAATTTGTTTTGAATTGAAGCACTGTTCTATGGTAAACTTTATATTTATTATAATACACACACACACACACACACACACACACACACACACACACACACACACATATATATATATATATATATATATATATAAATATAAAAAATATAAGAAAACCTGAAACGGTACACCAGTATTGGCCAGTATCGAAATATATCGTTCCACTGGTCAAACCAGTACAACTTCCAGTACGAGATTGACTCCCTTGGTTTTGGGCCTACTTTCTTTCATTTCTTTTACACATATATCCTGCATGTCCCATAAGTCTAACTTGAGAACCTATATTTTTTGATAAACAACTTGAGAACCTATATATTAGTGGTAGTTTCACCTTTTGAATTGATATCTTCGAAGTCCTTTGAGTGTAAAATTACACATTTTGTTATGAAATTTGTGATATTGAGTATAGAACCCTTCTGTATGGTAACATGGTTCATGTAAGGTCACGATTTGTACCAAAACCCAATGGTGCGAAGGGAACAGGTCTAAAAAGCTTAGTACAATGAAATTTGTAGACAGTGGGCTTGAAACCTAGGTTCTTTGGATAATGGATAACAAAAATGATGGACTGGATTCCAAATTCACATGAAACGAGTTGTTTATGTAACAAAAATTCTCCTTGGATGCGTGTCGAGGACGATGTGTATTGCTTTTCTTTGTTCTAAAAATAGATTATACTTGGAGGAGACGTGTACAGTTTAGTTCTCTTCCTTTTCCCCTTTGGTTTTTTCTCCTCCCCCTTCTTGAATGCCCTTTCCTCTCTTTTATATTCTTCTCCTTCTTATCTCCATTGTCCATGTATGGACTAAATCACCAATGCAGGTATTTGTCCCATTCACCGTCCTTTTGAAATCTTCAAACAATAGCTGTAAGCTGGCTATTATTGTTCAGATGTCATTTCCTCATTAATGCGGCTAGAGAGGTAAGTGCAGAGTCTTTAATGCGGTGGTAGCAATTTTTTCTAAGATATTTCCCATCTGTTCTCCCTTTCTATAGCTTTGTGAAACATATCTTTGTCCACAATACCTTCTTGTATACTCTTCTAGTCATTATGACGCACCGTACAACCTACATTTCACTGAGCCGAGAAGACATCCCTCTTCAGACTACCTTCACCAGCCTTCCTCACACCATTCTGTTCATGGGCTTTTAACCTTAATAATGTTATTACTACTAAACCCACCTCGAACAAGCAGATACGCTCGGATCAGGCCCAAGGCCTAAGAATACACCTTGGACCTTTTGCCCTCACAGTTCCAAACCGCACTTTTTTTTTAATATACAGTATTGTTTAAACTTCACTTTAATTTGTTTAGGTACAAACTTTTCAATTAATCACATTTTAAAAAATTGTAAAAAGAAAAAAGTTGTATTAAACTAGAACATTCATATTAGGGACAAAAGCCCTCAGTTTTTGTAGGGTTGGTGAACGAAACTAAAAGATAATTAGAGAATAAAAAGAGAGAGATGAGTCTTTTAAGTTGTATATAATTTGTATTTTGACTTGATGGGGATAACATTGTATCCAAGGAACATGGACAATTGATACCGACAAGACTCACAGGAGAGCATTTACTTGGTTCGCTTATAAATTGTTATCATTGAGTTAATCTCACTGCCAGGAAAATATCCTTGTGGATCTAATTTTGACTATAAAAGAATATATTCAACGAGAACCATGAGTTCAACGAGAACTTTATAGTTCGTCTTACATGACTCACGTGCCGAAGGAACTCCTGAGAGTGATTTGTCATGTTCAACTTGGAGTTCAAGCTCTAACTTGTCAAGTTCAATTTGGAGGTCATTTTTTTTCGCTTGCACCAAAAGACATACCGTGGAAAATGGCACAAATGACCATGAGAATTAGAGTGACGCCGTATACCATTTTACAGCCAAGTTTGTCACTAAACCAACCGGAGACTAGTGGGATTGCTAGGCTACCAACTATGGCAACTGCAATGACAATGGCTGTGATGCGTTACTATTGCTTGTGGGTAGAGTTTAGGGCTTCAAGCACAACTAAGGCCATTTTTATGGGCTGGTCTAGCTATTTTCCTGGTTGTTGACTTGCTGGTATGGGTTGTCTGTAAAAAGAAAGAAGAATCTAGAAAAGTGAAGAGAGAAATTGTGATTGAATATTTCTCATTAGATTGAATGAATTAAAGTTAACAAGCTGTATTTGTATTTATATACAATAACATAGCATCATTCCCGCTCAAAATAAAACAAACTAACTCCTATCACACGTGCAACCAACCATCTTCTGCTCCTATCACACGTGCCACTAACTAACTTCTGCTACACGTGTTAATTCTACTTTGCTACAAGTCGTTTTATCCTTGGTTGCTTGCCGTTTACTTTCTGCAGTATGTTCAACACTCCCCCTCAAGTCACAATCTTGGAGACTTATGACTTGAATTATAGCACCTTGTTTGCTCTGCCTTGAACTAAAAATGTCCTTCAATCCTAACCTCTCTAATAGTCTTGTGAATGAAGAATGACCCAATGCTTTGGTGAATATATTTGCTATCTGAGAGTTTGTGGTAATGTGAAAAGTTTTGATCATACCTTCCACAATCTTGTCTCACACTAAGTGACAATCCACCTCAATGTGTTTTGTCCTTTCGTGAAAAACAGGATTAGCAGCTATGTATAGAGCTGCTTGATTATCACAGAACAGCATTATTGGCTTGGACGTTCAACCTTTAAATCCTTGAGCAATTGCAACACCCATGTGATCTCACAAGCTACACTTGCCATGGCCCTATATTCAGCTTCAGCCGAGGACCTTGAAACCACTCCTTGCTTCTTAGACCTCCAAGATATCAATGAATCACCCAAGTAAACTGCATAACCAGTCAATGATCTTCTTGCGTCTGGACAGCCAGCCCAGTCTGCATCACAAAATGACTTGATATGCAGCTCTGAGTTGCTTGGGAAAAACATACCTCTGCCTGGTGAACCCTTGATGTATTGAAGCACCCTATTAGCTGCAAGTTGATGAGGTTCCCTAGGTTGTGACACAAATTGGCTCAATCTATGCACAGCATAAGTAATATCTGGTCGAGTCAATGTTAAGTACAACAATCTCCTAATCAATCTTCTGTACTGTCCAGGATTGGCAAGTGGCTTAGCTTCATATTTAGATAATCTCAAATTCTGTTCCATAGGGAATTTGACAGGTTTGCTACCAATGAAACCTGAATCTTTTAAGATTTCTAGAGCATACTTCCTTTGATTTAAGCTACTTCCTTCATCTATTCTAGCAACTTCAAGTCCCAAAAAATACCTTAGGGAGCCAAGATCTTTCAAACCAAACTTAGCATCAAGCAATTTCTTCAAACCTTCAACACAAGATGGGTTGTTTCCAGTAAGTAATATGTCATCAACATATACTAACAATACTGTGAAGGAAGTCCTAGATGTGTGTGTGAACAAAGAATAGTCAAATCTTGACTGGACAAATCCCATTTGTAGAATTGTGGCAGAGAATTTCTCAAACCACTGCCTGGATGCCTGCTTAAGACCATATAAACTCTTGTTCAATTTGCATACAAGATTCTCCCCCTTGCTATGAAAACCAGGTGGAAGAGACTTATAGACATCTTCAAGTAAATCACCATGTAGAAAGATGTTATTAACATCCATCTGATGTAAAAACCACCCTTTCACAGCAGCTAAGGAAAGAACAATTCTCAAAGAAACTAATTTTGCAACAGGTGAGAAAGTTTCTGAGTAATCTAGACCATGTTGTTAAGTGAAACCTTTGGCAACCAAGCATGCTTTGTACCTTTCAATGGTGCCATCAGCATGATATTTGATTCAGTAGAACCATTTGCAGCCAACAACAGACTTACCAGGAGGTAATGGAGCCAAAGTCCAAGTGTTGTTGAGCTCTAAGGCAGCAATCTCCTTATCCATGGCAGTTCTCCACTGAGCAAACTAGACTGCTTGATAGAAAGAAGCAGGCTCAGAGGGAGTGGAACTTACTGCCAGGACAAAAGACCAGCTGAAACATCATAAGGTAAACCAGAGGCAAGCTTGGTACAAACAGACTTGCAGGAGTAGTTTGAGAGACAAGCAGGAGGGTTATGAGTCCTAGCAGACCATCTAAGGTTAAGGGGAGATGGAGGATGGGAATCAATGGAAACAGGAGGATTGGGCTCTGCAGTTAGTGGCTGCAGAAGGTAAAGGAACTTCAAGAAGATCAGGACAAGGAATTGAAGGAGAATCAACAAGATCAACAGGTAAAGGAATAGAAGAAGAAGCTAAAGGAATCTGATCAGAAGTACAATGAATGTGGGAAGAACCATAATGAGGAAAGACAAAAGTATCAAGGGAAGAGGCAGAAGGTGAAACTGAATCAGCAAAAGGGTAAATATGTTCATAAAACTGAACATCTCTAGAGATGAAAATAGAATTGGAATCAATGTCCAAGAGCTTATAGCCTTTAATGCCATGGGAATAGCCTAGAAACACACATTTTTGAGCCCTAGGTGCAAACTTGTGCCTATTATGTGATAAAGTGGAAGCAAAACATAAACAACCAAAACACCTTAGATGGGAATAAGAGGGGGTAGAGTGAAAAAGAAGTTCATAAGGGCTTTTACTGCCTAAAGATTTTGAAGGAACTCTATTAAGTAAATAGATAGCAGTCAAAATACACTCACCCCAATAGCACAATGGAACTTGAGATTGAAAAAGCAATGCTCTAGCAACATTGAGTATGTGTTGATGCTTCCTTTCAACAATGGCATTTTGTTGGGGAGTATCAACACAGCTCAACTGATGTAAGATGCCATTGGTATGGAAAAAATCTTTAAGATAAAACTCAGTATCATTGTCACTCCTAATGATTTCAATTTTGGTATTGAATTAAGTATGAATCATGTTAGCAAAATAAGGAAGTAAAAATTGAGTGTTAGATTTTTGCTTAACAAGATAAACCCAAGTACACCGTGTAAAGTCATCCACAATTGTTAAAAAATACTTGAAACCATCAAAAGTACAAATATTAAAAAGACCCCATAGGTCACAGTGTATTAGCTCAAAAGGTTTATTGGATACATGATTGCTAAAAACAAAAGGAAGTCTTTTCTGCTTAGAGAGATGACAAACATCACAACAATCAGGTTTATTTGAAACATTAACATCTAAGACAGGTTTTAACAATGAAAACTTGGAATATGAAGGATGGCCTAGTCTAATGTGCCAAAATTCTGAGGAAGAACCAACTGTGATAGCAAGAGCAGTGTGCATTGAGGAAGTCTGCAGCAGGTACAACCCATTACATTCTCTACCCAGACCAATCATGCTCCATTAAGCAAGGTCCTGGATGAAACAGCAATTTCCAAGAAAAATAAGGCAACAATGTAGATGTTTGGTAAGCTTACTAACTGAAATCAAGTTTAAACTAAAGGAGGGAACACACAATACATCCGTGCTAGTAAAATTTGAGGAAAGTTGCATAGTGCCTATGTGAGTGACCAAAGCCTTCTCCCCATTTGGCAAATAGACATAAGAATGAACTATAGAAGTTATGGAAGTGAGTTGAGAAATAGAATGCACCATGTGACTAGTTGCTCCAGTATCAATGATCCAATCATTGGATTTAAAATTATGCTTATTTGTAATTTGAGTAGAAAATATTGAATGAGATAAATTTGGTGGAAGCCAAAAGGGATTACTTAAAAAGGTTGAAGGAGAGGAAATAGAACTGGAAGTAGTGAAAGAAGGCTGTGAAACTATGGGAGGCATCATAGAAGTCATGACAGAAGCTACTTGATGTGAAGTCTGTGTACCATTTCCTGAGCCAGTCACTGAATGAAGTTTCAAATAGTTCAACAACTGCTCACACTGAGCTTGAGTTATTGGACACTGAGCCAAAGAAGGCTGTTGAATTTGCTAGAGGGAAAGCAGCTCCAAATGGATTACCAAAAATGCTTGGTGCTGTAGAAGAGGCAACTGATTAGAAAACATTAGGAGAGGGACTGCTATTGACCTGAGAAGTAGTCCAAGCTGTGATAGGATCAAAATTCCCAAAGTTCCCAACAACCTGGTTAGCCATGGCCTTATTACCCCCTTTAGGTTTATATCCTAGTGGATATCCATGCAGCTTATAGCATTTGTCAGCTATATGACTTGCAATACCACAATAGGTGCAAATAGGCCTGTCCTTCTTGGACTGCCCTCCTCCTTTGCCACCATAGTGAGTCTGAAATTGGCCCTTAGCTTGATTAACAAACATAGCAGCTGCTGCTTCCAAATTATAACCAGTACTACCATGACCAATATTTCTTCTTTTCTCCTCTTGCAATATTAAAGAACACACTTTGCTCAATAAGGGAAATCGCTCAATCAACAAGATTTGACCAATAAGATTGCCATAATTGTCATTTAGGCCCATCAAGAACTTAAAAACATGCTCTTTGTGTTGAGCATCCAACTGAGAGGCTTTAGATCCACAAGCACAAATACAAGAACAAACAGTGAAAGGCTAATAATTGGCAAATTCATCCCACAATGTCTTGAACTTGGTGAAGTAAGAACTGACTGAAAGAGAACCTTGTGAAAGGTGAGAAATCTCTTTCTCAAGCTTAAACAATCGTGGAGTATTACCTTGTGATAGCCTATCTTTGAGATCAAACCACAAATCCTTTGCATTGTTGATGTACATCACACTAGCCTTCAATTCCACACTCAGAGAATTGGTAAGCCAAGAAAGAATTGTGGTATTGCAATGACTTCAAGAATTGAACAAAGGAGAAGAAGGATCTGGCTCTGTAATTGATCCATTGACAAATCCAAATTTGTTTCTGGAGCTCAAAGCCAAAAACACAGAACGAGCCCAACTCATGTAATTCTCTGGACCTGTGAGAGGCTGAGAAGTGAGAACAAACCTTGGATTTTCATTCGCAGGAAGAAAATAAGGATTGTTAGCATATTCATCTGCTATTGTTGTGCTCAAATTAGACACAGATTGCGAAGGATTGGTTGTGGAATCTGGTACAGATTGCGAAGAACCATTTGCGGAAGCCATTGAGATGTTTAAGAAAGCTTGAAATCAAGAATTAGGGATTGAAAAACACAGAGTGAAAGGACTCTCTGATACCATGTAAAATGAAAGAAGAATCTAGAAGAGTGAAGAGAGAAATTGTGATTGAATATTTCTCATTAGATTGAATGAATTAAAGTTAACAAGTTGTATCTGTATTTATATACAATAACAGAGCATCATTCCCACTCAAAATAAAACAAACTAACTCCTATCACATGTGCAACCAACCATCTTCGGCTCCTATCACACGTGCCACTAACTAACTTCTACTACACGTGTTAATTCTACTTTGTTACAAGTCGTATTATCCTTGGTTTCTTGCCGTTTACTTTCTGCAATATGTTCAACATTGTCTTTTTCCTCTTATGCGTGATCTGTGAAGGAAATAACAAAGATATGAGGAACGTTTACTCCTAGGTTTTGGGAAAATGAAGGGAAAAAAAAAAAGAAAAAAAAAAAGAGGGAATATGAAGGATATTCCATTAGCCATCGATAAGAAAATAGCTAGAATGTAAGAACTAAGAAGGATATTCTATTTTCACAATTGTTCCGGGTCAGCCCCCTGCACGCAGGAGCCCAATATAAAATAGGCTCCAAAATTTCAGTTTTTTTTTTTTTTTTTTTTTTTTGAGAGAAAAAAAAGAGGATGAACTTCCTTAATGCCTCACTTCAAGAAGGCCTCAAAAATTTTGGGATAATAGAAATCTAATTCATTTAAGATCTTAAATTGTTTAACAAACAAAAAAATTATGTGAGCGTACCAAATTATCATTAATAATCAAAATTAGTCTCATAAATCATGATATTTGATCTTATATATAAAATTATTAATACAAAATAAAGATGAATTGAATTCATCTTTATTTTGAATTCAATACATAACTTGACAACAACCTCAATACCACTCCACAGATCGGTATTGAAATTTTGATATTTCAAATTTAGGCCCTACCCATAATGAGCCAAAACCATGGAATTTATGCCGTAATTGCAGGGAACATATAAAAGGCTATCTTAGGTCATTATTTATATACAAGAAAGAGGAGATATTGTTGTGTGTGTGTGCGTACGCCAAGGGTTACTATACTAAGCAAAGTCTTTAACGTGCATTAAGAGATATCGTTGTTGTGGTGTTAATCATGGATCAAATAACGTGCATTAAGAGATCCACAAAGGTAGAATAGTTCAATTAGAGTTGTAGCTACTTACATGTGTTCATGTTAGTACGTCCTATTATAGGTAGCAATTCTAGGATTGATGCATTCTTAAATTGTTGTGTACTTCCATTTTACTATAATGGATTAATTCTTCCGTCAAGTGGTCAATTATCAATAAACCCTATAGGCCTTTTCTATTAAGATTTTCCTTTTGTAACCATGTCGTCAATGTCTTTTAATTTTCCATAGCCTATACTGTTTTTGATATATATATATATATATATATATGGCTGTTTACAAGTTTAGCTAAATTGAAACTGTTCGAGCATAATTGATTAACTAATCAAGTTAGCTAATTGAGTTAAAACCAATCAACCAGGGGTCTAAATTCATTATCAAACTATGTAAGCAAGACTAGTTTTTGTTTGCATAATAACAAGCAGCTATTGCTTATAAAAACTAGAGAGAGATCAAAAGAAAGGAAGAAAGAGAGAGATAGTGGAGGAACAAGAAGAGAAAATTTCAAGAAGTTAATTGACTTGTTAATAATGCCTTGAACACCATTAGATCTAATAGAATTTTCTGTCAAATTTTTTAAAAAATTTAAGAAGTTTTTTTTTGGTTGAATATTAAGAACTTTAAGCAAGATTACATCATCTAATAACTTTTTTCTTGAATTCATATTTTGAAAGTTTTACCATTAGATTACATGTTTAATATGTTTTTAATATGCATATCAAATTTTTTTAGCAATATATCAAAAGTTATTATTATTTGATCTATAAACTCATCTTTTATGCATAAGTTAAACTAAAAAATTAAAAAATTAAGCATTTGCTTGATGATATAGTTATTGATTTTTTATTAGCTTAAAATTTTGTAAACATAAAAGATATAAGAAGAAAATGTAATCCAACCATGTATTTTTCAAAATTCTCATCAAATGAAAAAATATTGAGTAGTATAACATTACTAAAGTCACACACTTACACTACGTACAACTTGAACGCATTGCGTTTGATTGCTCTTCCACTGCGTTTAATTTCTTTCTAAACTACTTGAACTTTCAAGTTATCAAGTTTAACGCATTGAACAATATAGAAAGGAAAATGAGGGCAAAAATGAAAAATCAATTAATTTTCATATTATGTAGCAATAACGCTTCTCTAACATAAACGTATACATCACACCAAAGAAAAAAAAAATAAAGAAAAGAAAAAGAAAAACACCTCATCACCCTTTGCCCAAGCTTCTTCTTTGAAGTCACACAGTGGCAACACCATGTTAAGCTCAGAGTATTCCCAAGAACACCCTGCCCTGAAAAAAAAATTTATATATAATAATTAACTTTTTCTTTTATTTGTTTACCCTTTAAAATAAATTTGGAACACCCTCAAATGAAAAAAAAAATTATTTGTTCTACTTTCAAGCAAAATAAAAAAGCCCAACAAAAATTTAGAACTAAAATCTGAAAAATAAAATAAAATTGTAACAGACCAAGCCCACAAAAAAGCCCAACATTAATTTTAAACAACAGATGGTAAAGCAAATCCAATCTAAAGTAAAAAAAAAAAAAAAAAAAAAAAAAAAAAAAAAAAAAAAAAAAAAAAAAAAACAAACCTAAAGACAAAAACCTCATCAATCAACAGAGCAACGCTGCAACACAACAACCAACAAACGGATTAGGCATCGGATCAGAGATCGGTCAGCCAACACAACTTAAGCTCCAGTCTAGAGCACATCGCATCGGAGATTGGTCCGATTTGTTGGTCACGCTTGTAGTGGCGCCACCCCTTAGGCCTCCCTACAAACGGATTGGGCATTGGATTGGAGATTGGTCAGCCAACACAACTCGAGCTCCAGTCTAGAGCACATCGCATTAGGCACGGGGCATCAAAGATCAATCCGATTCGTCTGTCACGCTTGCAGTGGCGCCGCCCCTCAGGCCTCCCTGCTCCCTGCTCCCTTAAGTTATTTCATCTATACACTTCTCTCTCTGTTTCTCTCTTACATGATTGGGTTAATGGGTTTGGGGTTTGCTCACTCACTTTGCTTGCTTTTATTGTGGAGTGTGGAGTTTCTGAGACTCTCTATCTCTCTCTCTCTTTAGTCTTTATCTCAAGACTGAAAAATGAAAATGAATTAATGAAATGACTCTCTCTGTCTCTCTTTCTTTACATGATTCTCTCTCCTTCTCTTTGATGTTTAAACTGTAATTGGTTAGCTTTACTTTAGTCTTTATAATTTTATTAATATTTGCCCTTGCTGTTCGTTTTGGCTTTATTAGTTGGTGTTGGTGTTGGTGTGGATAAGTTACTTAGTTTTTCTTTTAGTGTATTGTGATGTGTGAATTCATCTGATTGGCTCTTGTGATTGGGGTCATAGAGCTTGTCTGTTGAGTGGGGGGTGGATGGGGGCATGGGGCCGGGTGGGATATTTGAATTGGGGGAAGTAAAGGCATCCAGAGCAAAGGCAGTAACTTACCAATAAAAGACAAAATTAAATTATGGGGTGTGTGCTAATAGTTAGTAAAAAAAAATAATGACACAACTAATAAATAATAATTAATAATTTAATTAACCAATACATTATAAAAGACAAACAAATTAAACTATATTAGGCTAAATTACAATTAATAATTTTATAATTAATGAAACAATAATATATCAAATTATAGTTTATAAATGACAAACAAATTAATGAAACAACTAAATAAAAATAATTAATAATTTTATTAATATTTCAAACGAACTTCTTAAATAACACCGTGAGAAAAATTCTTGGAGCTGCCGCTAAAGTCACAAGTTACAACAATTAGTAGCTCTTATTTGTAGAAGTATAACCCATCTAAAAAATTAAAAAGAAAACACAAATGAAGTAGATGTATATAAGAACAAAAGACAATTCTTCTGTTCACTTATTTGAATTCCCACGTATACTTGATGATATGGCTGAATGCTAATCAGTGATCACATAGACTCCTCGTAGTTAGTTCCTATTGGTGCAGTTCGTGTAACTGACGAGGGTTTAACGCTTCCCTGTGTGGCCAGTGGCGGCTCTAAGAATTTTTTCCAGAGTGTTCCTTAATAAACATAATTTTTCCCAACGGTGGCGCTTGGAATTTTTGCCAAATGTATTGTTATTTAGTTGTTTCATTAATTTGTTTCTCTTTTATAAACTATAATTTGTTATGTTATTATTTCATTAATTATAAAATTATTAATTGTTGTTTAGCCTAATATAATTTAATTTATTTGTCTTTTAAAATGTATTGATTAATTAAATTATTAATTATTGTTTATAAGTTGCTTTCTCCAATTAATTGTTGGTTAATTAATATCCCAAACAAACAAAATTAATTAGTTCAACTAATTACTATGGTTATTTGATACTTGGAATATCAAACTATTACTTAACAAAAAAAAGAAAAGTCAATAAATTGTTCAGCACAAAAAATATGGACTGTATAGCTTAAGTCCAGTCTAAAAAAGAGTGATTTATTACAGTTTTTTATAACATTGGACTCATTAGTTGAACTAATCAACTACACGCAGCACACTCCCATAAAATAAAAAATAAAAAAAGCCTACACACAGCACACAGTCATATTTATTAATTATTAGTTGCACACTTACACTAGCACTACCACTAACACACAACAAATCAGATAAACAAAGCCAGTTTACTGTATCACACACAAAAAACACAACCACCAGTTTCAAAAAAAAAAAAAAAAAAGACACCAACTAAAACTCTAAAAAACAATTAATAATATCACCAACACCTACACCAACTCCTTACCCCACACCAACACTGTATCAAAAAAAAAAAAAAAAAAAAAAAAAAACCACACCAACACCGGATAAAACCAAAAACAAACAAGCTAAATATTAATAAAGAGTAAAAGAGAGAGAGAGAGAGAGAGAGAGAGAGAGAGAGATGAAGAAAGAGAGAGACTGAGACAGAGATGAAATACCTTGAGGGGCGACGCTGTCGGGATTCGGGTAGCACGTCGAGGCGAGGAAGACCGATCCGATGTGTTCTGCCTTTCTGGAGCTCGAGTTTGAGGTCCAATTTGGCGATCTCCTTCTCCGATCTGGCGATCCGTTGGTTTTGGCATTCTGGAGCTCAGTGTATTGGGTTTATGGGTTAGGTTTTTTTCTTTAGACTTTAGGTTAGGTTTCTTTCTTTCTTTCTTTCAACCGCCGTCCGTTGGTTTCTGATTTCTGTATATTGGGTTTTGGTTTGTTTGGTTTTTTTTCTTTATTTTTTGAATCCATGGGTTTGCTACCTAATATGTTAGGTTTGCTTTACCCTATTTTTTTTTCTTTAGATTGGGTTTGTGTTTACCGATTGATGTTGGGCTTTTTTTCCTGGTGGGCTCTGTTACAATTTTTTTTTTTTTTTTTGGCTTGAAAGTAGAACAAAGAAATTTTTTTTATTTTATTTGAGGGTGTTCCTCATTTTCATCCAAGGTGTTCCTAATTTTTTTTTAAGGGTAAACAAATAAAAAAAATTAATTATTATATATAATTTTTTTTTTTTTTTCAGTGTTCTTAATAACACCTAAACTCAACGTGGCACCGCCACTGTGTGTGGCTTCATTGCCACGTTCATCCTCACCAAATATTTCCTCCAAAGACCTTCCCATGGTCTCAGGCACTAAGAATGTGAAGCAAAAACCTAACATGTTGGTCACTGCCAAAATCATCATTGCCTACCTAATCTTTCCTGTCTTACCAGACAAGGTATAGGTCTGCACCCCAAAAGCTCCAACCATTGCCCCGGCTTTACCCACCGCCGCGCTCATAGCGTGACACGTGGATCTCACCCATGTCAGGAACAACTCCGCCAGTAGCACAAAGGTTGTGCTATTCGGACCAAAGTCCGCAAAGAAGAACGTTAGCCCGTATAACAATGCAAACAGCGGGACATGAGCCTTGAAGTATTTGTATTTGATCGCTAGCGCAAACATGAACACAGACATCATGAAGAACCCAATAAGTTGGATGATAAATCGGCCTAGCCTTTCGATGAAGAACACAGTGAACCAGTAACCAGGGAAGGTATCAAGCAATGCCACAACAAACATGGCACGCGAGGTCTCGTAGACTTCCGTGAGTGCATTCATCACTCCGGCCACCTCAGTTAATTTCATTGTGGGGAAAATATCCTTCTGGGTCAGATTTTGGCTGTAAAAAGCTATATCCAACAAAAACCATGTGGTCGTGGTGCCTATAAGATGCTTCCCATGTCGACAAACGAACTCGCCAGAGAATAATGAGTAGTTGTTTGCAGCTTTGAATTGTGTAAATTTGTCATGTTCAACTTGGAGTTCAATATCAAGAACCTTACCCATATCAGTAGTGGCTTGTTTGGCATTCCCTTCAATTATTGCTGTGTACCGACCTGTTTCGGGCATTTTCATTCTCCAATAGTAGGTTAAGATTGCTGGAAGAGCTCCAAGCATAAGCACAAGGAAGATTGCTGAGAGTACCATCGAAACTAGCCCAGCGAATATTATTCCCATACCTTGCATTGCAAACACTGCGGCGATGAATGCTCCACTAGTTTTTTTGTTGGAGTACTCGGACATGATTGTAGCAAAGAGAGGATAGTCTCCACCAATACCAAATCCAAGCCAAAACCTGAAGAAACAAAGTGTTCCGATGACAGATTTTGAGGTTGCACCAAAGGACAAGCCAGAGCAAATGGCGCAAATGACCATGAGAATTAGAGTGATGCCATAAACCTTTTTGCGGCCAAGTTTATCACCAAGATAGCCGAAGACTAGTTGGCCACATAAGGTACCAACTAAAGCAACACCAATCACGGCATTGTTAACATTTACAGGGAGCTTTCCAGGCTTTCCTATAGAAGGGTCATAGTAATAAAGGCGACCCAAGAGTTTGCCACTACTGAGATACAGAATAAATCGTATGCATCAGTGAAAAACCCCATTCCGGCAATGATAATGGCTTTGACGTGGTAATATTGGGTACGGGCAATGTCAAGGGCTTCGAGCACTTCTAACGCCATTTTTGCTATTTGCTTGTTTGAATGCTGGTGATGATGAGGGAGATGATGAAGTTTGTGTGTATATTTACTTCTTTTATAGTTGATCAATGAAGGGAAATATGATAATGATAAAGAATAGAGACAGACGTATAGTTCTAGGTTTTGGAGGAATGGACAAGAAATTAACAACAGCATTTGATGGATATTCTACTCACATGGATACAATCGAGAATTTGACTAATTGAGAAATGAAAAAAAATTTATCACTTAACTAGTGTTTAAGCTGTCACATTGATTAATCACCAGCCATGAACTTGCTAGCCCACAACTTTGTAGAAATCTTGCTAGTTGGAATATCAAAGTTGAAAATTATTAAATAAATCTATTTTCATTTTGTCTGAATATGATAGATTTTGTACGTATCAATTTGTCTAGCTGTAGGTGCATTAATGATGTAATTTTGAACGAAGACAAAATAGAAAATTTGGGCCTTGGATACTGTACGGGCATTACCTTTTCCAGGCCCATTTGTCCAAAGGCCCGCAAGAATGATTGTCCGCTTAGGACCTAACACTGATCAGGCCAACGGGCTCATCCCGGACCAACCCAGCACACACCGAGCATCCATAATTCAGGAGCAAAACCACCCATGGTATGCTCGGCAATGATAAACCTCGTTACTCCGGGTGAACATATCTCCAGGTCTTGATCCACGTTTATATGCACGGCATTATCTGGGTATCGCAGGGCATCAAACCTACAGACTGTGCAGGTTCCGAGGCCACTATCGTCCTCTTCCCACCACCTAACCTCCAACTACGATTGTCGGTAGTGGACCACCCATCCGTCGCTTTGGGAACGCTTCTGCCGGGAAACAGACCTGCGGTGGAACCAAGTTCCAATGTCATCATCGTTTCCTTTCACTCATAATTAAGCATCCACTTAGATGAAATGGTATTGAACCTCCCCATCCACTGAACTAGAAAATGGTCATAGCAATCTCACAAGTTGTAACTATAAATAGGGAAGGAGGGATCAATGGAAAGGGGCTGGAAAAAATTGGAAGGAGGAAGCAAGAAGGAGAAGGAGAATTGGGGCATCTGGGCTGCCGAGCACAGAGTCACCCCATTGTAGGAAACACAAAAACCCACAATACAAATAGATTGTGAGCCCAAACACCTTTCAGGCCTAGTTGCCGTATTTGGGTCCCCACAGATACCTTTTCTTTTAACTTTTTTTAAAGTCACTATGATATGGCATATGTTACATTTTATTTAAAATCAAAGACACTCTTTATACTAAGATATTTTTGCAATACCAAACACTTTTTATTTTTCAGAATTTAATAGTTTTAACGTACCATAATATGAGAGAGAATTTGAATCTTACAAGTGTTCGTTGAAAATATCAACTGAGTTACAAGACTTAATTTGAATATATCAAACACATTTATTGTGTGATACATGATATTGGTTTTTAACCATCACATTCGTAAATGATGGATGTCATTTTCTAACATGACATTGAGTTTTACTACTATTACGTTTAGAGTTTGGCACGTTGCACTTATCCACATCGTACAAGACCAATGGTACGATTATGGCCTAACGGTTTTATTGGACACTATAGCTGTATAATGGCACAGATAAGAATCATATATAATTAAGATCAAATCAGACCCAACTGGACATAGATTCTGAGGTTGTGAAATCGTGCAATTCTAAGTTTCCAACAATTGAAATTTTGAAGTCCTTATCATTTGCCTTGTAATTTTAAATTTAAGTAAATATGTCTTGGCCTCTTTTCTTACCATCTAGAGATTAGAGTCTGCTCAACCATAAGCTGTTCCCGCCTTGTTTGTGTCGACGTTGCACAAGTTCGAAGGAATGAAATGAAACAAGACAAATAAGAGTCTTTAATCTTAAGGAAATAGACAAAGAATGTTGTTTTTTTTTTAATCACTAAGCCAAGGGTGTATTTCATATATTCATTGATCCAATAAATTTTCAAAGAGAGGATCCAAAAGACTATGTTATCGTTACTTACCCATTGTTCCAACATGACACGTTTGAGGGAAAAAAAATGTTTTGCTAAAAAAGCAAACATAATTGAAACGAGTTCCTTGGAGGGTGAGGTCAAGAAATTTACACTTGTAGAGAATTTGTCCTACGTTGGAACTTGATAAGGGTTATCACTAAATGACATAAAGCTGAACGAGCCTGGGGCTGACGACCCCATGGCTGACGACCTCAACTCTTGAGCTACCTGAAGCTGACGACCTTTGACGTATGGAGACCTAAGACTGACGGCCTCCACCAATAATCCTATTGAATAGCGTAGCTGACGGGAGAAGGCTGACGAGGTCAGTTTCAGCTCCATTTGCAATCTTACTTGACTGACACGCATACATAAACAATTCTTGAACAATACGTCTAAGTAAGGAGACCCCTACAAGGACAAGGATTCTAGGAGATACGTGAGATCCAAGTATCACTATCCTAAAAGGAAAAGAACTCCTCGGTCAAGGCATGGATTTCGGCCCAACGCTACTATAAATACCCCAAGACCCTCTCGAAACAAGGTACGCACAAATAACTCAACTCTAGCACTCTAGTGTTGTAAAGTGAAGATTTCTAACTTAACCTTCGGAGGGTATTTGGCCGGTACCACGCCGGTGCCCTTTCAAAGGTCTTCACTCTCTTTGTTGTGCAGGTACGTCATCGGGAGCACGTGAGGACCGTGTGACTAACTGACGATTTTCGAGCATCATCAGTTGGCGCCGTCTGTGGGAAACGAGGGTGGTAACGCCACACTATCGCTTCCCGGACAAAAGTTGCATGGTACTCACCCGCTCAATGGCTACCACCAACAACATTCAGGAAAACGAACCGCGCGCAACCGTTCTGGAAAAGCAAGTCCAAACGCTCGCAGCAGCCGTCGAGCGCCTGACCAAAGAGAATAACGACTTGGAGGAGCAGCTACGTCAGAGAGACACGCGTCCCAGAATACAAGAGGAAAATCAGGAGGAGACAAGCGCTGAGAGAAGGGATCCCGAAGCACCTGAAGGCAGCAACGCCCCGAGCAGGCCGGAGAGGCGGGATACCAACCTGACTACCCCTTCTGAAGCCATACCCCCTCACATCGCAGCCGAGATGCAGGAGATGCGTGAACGAATAGACGTAATGATGAACGCCCTCAAAGGACGAGTGTCTAACGATCTCGACGACTTGGTACAGCGGACCGATTCACCTTTCACGGCACGTGTTACGTCGTGCCCACTTCCCCCAAAGTTTCGTATGCCGCAGGTGGAAAGCTACGACGGAAACAAGGACCCCCTGGACCACTTAGAGTCCTTCAAAACTATAATGCACCTTCAAGGAGTGCCCGACGAGATTATGTGCAGGGCTTTCCCAACCACCTTGAAAGGGTCCGCAAGGGTCTGGTATAGCAGGTTGACGCCCAACTCAATAGGCACCTTTAAAGAGCTAGGCGCCCAGTTCGTGTCGCACTTTATCGGAGGCCACCGGTACAAAAAATCCACGGCATGCTTGATGAGCATCAGGCAGAGGGAAGACGAGACTCTAAGGTCCTACATAACGCGATTCAACAAAGAAGCTCTCTCGATAGATGAGGCGGACGACAAGATACAAGTAGCAGCCTTCACCAACGGGCTGCGAAAAGGGAAGTTCCTCTTCTCCCTATACAAGAACGATCCAAAGACCATGTCCGAAGTACTTTACAGGGCAACGAAATACATGAACGCGGAAGACGCGCTGATTGCAAGGGAAGACAAGCCTAAGAAGAGGGAAAGGCAAGAAGATACTCGAACGGATAGGGGGCAAAAGAAAGCCAGGACTGAAGAGCGACGGGATGACCGCCGCTCCAAGCCACTCCCAGGGAGATTCACGAGCTTCACACCATTGACCGCCCCTATCGATCAGGTTCTAATGCAAATCAAGGACGAGGGGACTCTGACTTTTCCCGGCAAATTGAAGGGAGATCCCAACAAAAGGCCAAGGGACAAATATTGCCGCTTCCATCGAGACCATGGACATGACACGGCTGATTGCTACGACCTAAAGCAACAGATAGAAGCTTTAATCAGGCAAGGAAAGCTGCAGAGGTTCGTTAGCAAAGAACGAGCAGAACCACCGCAAGGCCCGGCCCCAAGACGGGAAAACGAACGCCCCAGACAGCCCTTAGGCGACATCCGGATGATTGTAGGAGGGACGACGACCGCTGGATCGTCGAAGAAAGCTCGAAAGACGTATCTCAGAATGGTGCAGAACATCCAGCTGACGGGGACCGCACCTCAGATGCCACGGGCTAATAACCCCCTCATCGGATTCTCGGAAGAAGACGCGCGACGCCTCCATCACCCCCATGACGACGCACTCGTCGTCACCATACGAGCAGGAGACTTCAACATGCATCGAGTTCTTGTCGACAATGGGAGCTCGGCGGACATCCTCTACTACCCTGCGTTCCAACAGATGGAAATTGATAGAGAACGACTGACTCCGGCTAACGCCCCACTAGTCGGCTTCGGAGGAACAAAGGTATTTCCCCTCGGTGTTATCACCCTCGCGGTAACTATTGGAGACTACCCGCAACAGGTCACCAAGAATGTAGCATTCCTCGTGGTCGACTGCTCATCAGCCTACAACGCCATCATAGGACGTCCCACGCTTAACTCATGGAAGGCTGTAACTTCAACCTACCACTTGATGATAAAATTCCCAACGGACTATGGAGTGGGAGAACTCAGAGGGGACCAGGTGGCCGCACGCGAATGTTACGTAGCGATGATGGAGATGGACGACCACCAGCAAACCATGAGCATAGAACAGCAGGCATCAGCGGAGCCCACAGAAAAACTAGAAGACATGCTTCTCGACGACTCTCAGCCAGGGCGGACAACCAAGATCGGTACTCTTACCGACTCGACGATACGACAGGAACTTGCGGTCTTCCTCAAAGAAAACCGAGACGTGTTCGCATGGAGTCACGAAGATATGCCGGGCATTGACCCGTCAGTCATAGTACACAAATTAAACGTGTCACCGTCTTTTCCGCCGATTCGACAAAAGAAGAGAGCCTTCGCCCCGGAGAGAGATCGGGCAGTAGCGGAGGAGGTCCGCAAATTGCGGGAGGCGGGCTTCATTCAGGAGGTTTACTATCCCGAGTGGTTAGCGAACGTCGTCATGGTGAAAAAGAGTAGCGGAAAGTGGAGGATGTGCGTAGATTTTACCGATCTAAACAAGGCGTGCCCCAAGGACAGCTATCCTCTGCCAAGGGTCGACCTGCTGGTGGATTCTACGGCCCAACACCAACTATTAAGCTTCATGGACGCGTTCTCGGGATACAACCAGATCCTAATGGACGAAGCTGACCGAGAAAAAACTTCGTTCGTAACAAGTCAAGGCCTTTTTTGCTACAAGGTCATGCCGTTCGGCTTGAAAAATGCAGGCGCAACATACCAGAGGCTTATGAACAAGATGTTCGCGGAGCAGATCGGGAGAAATGTCCAGGTGTATGTCGACGACATGCTGGTAAAGAGTCGAAGAAAGGAGGATCATTTGAAAGACCTGAAGGAAACCTTCGATACCCTTCGCTCCTACAACATGAAGCTAAACCCCGCCAAGTGTGCCTTCGGAGTAACGGCCGGAAAATTCCTGGGATACATGGTGTCCCAACGGGGTATCGAAGCCAACCCAGACAAAATCCGAGCCATAATGGAGATGACACCTCCCAAAAACGTGAAGGAAGTACAAAGCCTTAACGGCAAGATCCGCACTTAGCAGATTCGTATCCAGGGCGACGGATAGATGCCTCCCGTTCTTCCGCACACTAAAGAAGTCCTTCGAATGGACGGACGAATGCCAACAAGCATTTGAAGACCTCAAGACCTACCTATCGTCGCCACCACTATTAACCCCCTCCCAACCGGGCGAAGAACTATTCCTCTATTTGGCCGTTTCTCCAGCCGCCGTCAGCGCAGCCCTAGTGAGGGAAGACAACAAGGTACAAAGGCCGGTATACTACGCCAGCCGGGCACTCCACGGGGCAGAAGGAAGATACTCGCCACTGGAAAAGCTGGCCTTCGCTCTAGTTACGGCAGCGCGCAAGCTAAAGCCATACTTCCAAGCTCATACGGTGGTCGTACTAACTGACAAGCCCATACGACGAGCGATGAGTAGCCCTGATGCCGCGGGACGTATGGCCTTATGGGCAGTAGAATTGAGCGAGTTTGACATAAAATATCGCCCCCGCACTGCCATCAAAGGGCAAGTACTCGCCGACTTTATTGCGGAGTTCGCGTATCAAGAAGATCAGAGGGCAGGGAGTTCCCAATGGAACGTTTTCACTGACGGTTCGTCAAACAAAAAAGCTGGCGGAGCAGGAGTCGTACTTCGTTCTCCCGAAGGTGACGAGGTCGAATGCATGATTCGACTTGATTTCCCTACGACCAACAACGAAGCGGAGTATGAAGCCCTCATAGCAGGTTTAGATCTGACAAAAGCCGTAGGAGTCGTAGGTGCGGTGGTCCATTGTGACTCTCAGGTAATCACCAGTCAGATCAACGGTGACTACGAATGTAAGGGAGAAAGAATGAAGATGTACTTGGAACAAGCAAAGAGAAAGGTGGACGAGCTCCAGGCAAAAGTTGTTAAAATTCCAAGAGGGGACAACGAGCAGGCCGACCGCCTTGCAAAAGCTGCATCCGCAGAGCATATGATCATCCCCGGTAAGGCTCTATCTTTTACTCAAATCGCACCACTGATAGATGTCCTCAGCATGCAGGAGGTAAGATCCGAAAACGATTGGACCAACCCTCTGGTCGCCTATTTGAAAGAAGGCATCCTACCTGAAGAAAAGGAAGCCGCGAGGAAGCTGAAGGTCCGTGCAGCGAGATTCATCTTAATAAGGGACGTCTTATACAAGAGGAGTTTCTCCCGGCCGTACTTAAGGTGTCTAGGACCTGAAGAAGCGGATTACGTTATGAGAGAGGTACATGAAGGAATCTGCGGCAACCATTCAGGATCACGGTCGCTGGTCCACAAACTGATCCGGGCCGGGTACTATTGGCCGACAATGCTGAAAGACACCCAGACATATGTCAAGACATGCGACAAGTGCCAACGGTTCAGTAACTTCATCAAGCGGCCAGCTGAAGAACTAAACCCGATCACTGCTCCGTGGCCGTTCGCCCAGTGGGGGTTGGATATCATGGGCCCATTCCCAACGGCAGCAAGACAACTAAAGTTCCTAATAGTCGGAATCGACTACTTCACCAAATGGGTGGAAGCAGAAGCCTTAGCCACTATCACCGAGAAGAACGTGCGAAGTTTTGTCTGGAAGAACATTATTTGCAGGTTTGGAATTCCAAGAGTCCTGATCTCGGACAATGGCAAACAGTTCGACAATAACGCCTTCCGGGATTTTTGCTCACAATTAGGAATCAAAAATCATTACTCTTCCCCTGCTCATCCCCAAGCCAATGGACAAGTTGAAGTCACGAACCGATCCTTGCTTCGGATAATCAAAACTCGGCTCGAGGGGGCAAAAGGCATATGGCCGGAGGAACTACCCAGCGTACTATGGGCATACAGAACAACCGTCAGGACCCCCACAGGAAACTCCGTTCCGGCTAACATACGGCACTGAAGCAGTTATACCAGCCGAGGTCGGACTCACGAGCTACAGAGTGGACAACCACGACGAAGGAAGGAATGACGAAGCCATGCGTCTAGAACTTGACCTAGCTGACGAAGTTAGAGCGACGGCTAACAAAGGCTCGCGCGATACCAGAACCTCATGGCTAAACACTACAACTCCCGAGTCAAGCACAGGGACTTCGAAGTTGGAGACCTCGTCCTAAGGAAAGTAATGGGCACCACCAAAGACCCTACGCAAGGAAAACTCGGCCCAAACTGGGAAGGGCCCTATAGAATAACATCGTGGCTAAGGAAGGGCACCTACCACCTGGGGACCCTGGACGGACTACAACTACGCCATCCATGGAACGCCGAGCACCTCAGAAAGTACTACCAGTAGAGAAACAACGGACGCTACTCCTCATTTCCAATCTATTTCTGTCAGTCATTTATTTTAAATCATTTGTTTTAGTTTACTTTTAAAAACATTCACCAAAGGGCTAAAGTTTGTCCTTTCTGGGAACAATTTTCTACGTATGTATGCATTCATCACAATAAGAGGAGTTTATTCAGAAGTAACTGATGTATTTGTTAAGCAGACGGAACTACTAAGTCCACGCAGTGGACGACCTTAAATCCACAAAGTGGACAGAACTGCCAAGTCCACAAAGTGGACGGAACTACTAAGTCCACGCAGTGGACGACCTTAGTCCCACAAAAGTGGACGAAGCTACCAAGTCCACGAAATGGACGATCCATAAATCACAAAGTGGACGACCTTAGTCCACAAACATGAACGACCCTAAAAAGTGGACGCCCCAAAGTCCACGAAGGTGACGGCCTTAAATACATCAAAAGGCAAAATTAGTTCGACGGACGATCTCAAAGTCCACGAAGTAGACGGCAATCTAAAAGTCCTCGAAGTGGACGATCTCGCCCACACAATAGACGGAGCTAAAATGCCCGCAGAACTAACATAAGTAACGAACTTATACACTGACGATAAAAAATGGGCGTCCCACCCACGAAATATGCAAAGTCAGCATCAGGTCCACAAAATGGACAAAGCTGACGACCCCACAAAGAAAAGGTATAAAAAGCAAGCAGCCTCGTCAGAACAAAATACAGAAAAGACATTAAAGAATTTAGATCGACGGTACGAAAGCAACAAAATGAAAATAACACTTTGGAAGCAATAAACGTTAAGATTGTCTTTACAAAAGCTCAAAACAACGAGCGTCAAACATTAAAGTTCATTACAAAACAAAAACAAAGTGTTTACAATAGAAGGGTCTACGAAGCAGACGGGGCAGTCGACGAAGGCAGGACGACAGCCGGAGTTGAAGGATCCTCAGCATTAGACTTCTCCGCTTCAAGACCTGCTGACGGGTCCAAAGTGACGGACCTCTCCAAGGCCGGTTGGGCGAGGACAAAGCTGCCGTCCCTCGAATCTACCATAGGCTCGGTAGCCTCGTCATCCTCCTCGAGAATGGAGTCACCTGCCGGGGTTGACGGTATAGGCTCATCCATGCTTATCCCCGACAAGTCCAAGTCAGGATGGGCACGCTTCATTTGCTTTAAGCAATCCTCGAAACCTTCAGAGTAGTAGACGGCACAGGAGTCAATGAATTGTTGGGAATCTTTGAATTCCGCCACGGCGTCACTCCTGGCCGTCTCCACCTGACCCATCAGCCCTTGAAGTTCTTTCTCCGCCGTCAGCTTTGCATCGTCGGCCAGGCCCCGTTGACGGGTTTCCTCCGCCAGTTCATCCGTCAGTCTCTTCACCTCTTTGGCCAGGGTGATGTTGGCGTCCCTATACTGCTGCTGAGCGTCTGCCGACGTCTTGAGGCGCTTGTGCAGACGAGAGACCACCCCCTCCTTCGCAGCACATCGGTCCCGTAGGGCCTTCATTCGAATCATGGCCTATGGGGCACAAAAGGTCGTCAGTCACAGAAATGCCGTCAATACTCTACAACGTCTACAAAAAATAATAATAAAAACAAAAATACGGCGAAGGCAGTCATACCCTTGCAAGGTCGAACAGCCCCGACGACCCTATCTCGTCCGTCGGGTGGTCGTCACACAGCTCCATCTCCTCTTCCTTTAGGATGGACTCCGCTACCTCCACGGCATAGTCCTTGTGGGTGAGGAGGCGACGGGAAGAATCAGGAGTAACGACCCCTGAGGCCGTCATCAGGCCTTTGCCAGACCCGTAAGAAGCTCTTGGAGGCGACGGCCTCTTGGTGGTCTTGTCCCCCGAGGAAGAAACCACTTTCTTCCCGGACCGGTCGTCAGCCCCGTCAGCCTTTCTCTTGACGCCCTTCTTCCCGACGGGCTTAGGAGCTGTTGACGGCGTCGCTTCACCTCTGGCCCTCTCCTCCTCCTGCTTCTTCTTAGCCGCGGCGGCGCGGATTCTTTGCTTTGCCGTCTCCATTTCTGGTAAAGATAAAAAGTGAATAGAAACAACAAAAAGGTAAGGAAAGTGACGGAGGTAACTACGAGATACTCACGTCGACGGGATAATTCGTTTAGTCTACGAGCCTCGTCTGACGGTTCGGGACCACCGCAATATAGGTGCAAAGTGTCTAGGGTAATTAGGTCCCGACACCTCCTTTCGTCCAGAGGAATTGACGTCACTCGGCGGATGAACTCCTCTTGCTCCGCGGTTATACGTGGACGGACGTTGGCTGAAAGAAAAATAGACGGAGTTAGAAACCAATTAGGTGAAAAGCAAAGAGAGGCCGACGGGATAAACCTGAATCCCTAACGTGCGCCCAAGTGTTATCGAAAAAACCATAAGGCATGGACTCCCACTCTTCTTCACGACACACCCAGTTCGTCCCTTTAACGAAAAAGTACCTTCCTTTCCAATTTCTATTGGAGTCAGGCATGTCGGACACCAATTTTAACTCTTTCGACCTTAGGGAGAAATGATAAAACCCCTTGGACGAGGAAATATGTTGTGGACGGTAGCACCAAAAGAATTCATCTAAAGTTAGCTGACGGTGCCCGCCGCTGAGACGACCCCACAAAATTTCCGCGCCGATAAAAGTCCTCCACGCATTGGGGGCAATCTGGCTGACGGAGATCCCCAAAAAGTTAGTTAACTGACGGTACAAGCCCGTCAGTGGTAATCTGAAGCCCGCTGCAAACATGGCGTCATACATGCCCACGTCGGCTGTTCGACCTGAATAACACCGTTCACCATCCAAAGGGAGACGGATTGGGACGTCGTCTGGGATCTGGTAGCGGGCTCGTAAAGTGTTAAAAACATTTTCTGACATCGTCGGCAGAAAACTATTGACGGACCATTCAAGGGGAAGGATGAAGGGGCGGTCATCACCTGGAGCTCCAGAGGTGCTCTCTAAAGTCTCCTCGTCACCTTCATCCTCACTCTCGTCGCCACTTCCCTCTTTCTCACTACCACCCCCGTCCTCACTTTCTCTACCATTTCTATCCACTTCGTCAGAAGAATGGGCCGATGTGTCCCTCTCTGACGACCAGGACAAGCCCTCCTCGGGCTGAAGACCTGACGGAAAGACTTCGTCATAACCCGCTCCTTCGCGGACTGACGACTGCTCACTCGACATCTGACTACCTACAAACGATGGTTGTTGTTCTAAGAACCTAGGCCAACGGCTTCGCTAAAGTTACAGGGTGGAAAAATAAAAAGAATTGAAAGAAAAAACTTACAAGTAAAAATGTCGTCTGGCGTAAGTTGACGGTTCAAGGAAGACGAAGCTAGCAAACAGACGGACGGGAATCTTGCGCTTGACGCTTTGGCTCTCAAAAGAATACAAGTGCTGGAAAGTTTGAAATGAGGAAAGTAGGACATATATATAGGAAACAAGGGGCACGAAGACGAAGCGACACGCTCGTCGCAGAACGAGGCGAATCAAGCTAAGCCACGTGTCCTCGCATTTAATGAAAGCCGCGCGAGGTTTTAGGTATATACTCCATAGCTCGTCAGGATAAGATGACGAGGCTATGGAGTAGGGGGCAGCTGATAAGGGTTATCACTAAATGACATAAAGCTGAACGAGCCTGGGGCTGACGACCCCATGGCTGACGACCTCAACTCTTGAGCTACCTGAAGCTGACGACCTTTGACGTATGGAGACCTAAGACTGACGGCCTCCACCAATAATCCTATTGAATAGCGTAGCTGACGGGAGAAGGCTGACGAGGTCAGTTTCAGCTCCATTTGCAATCTTACTTGACTGACACGCATACATAAACAATTCTTGAACAATACGTCTAAGTAAGGAGACCCCTACAAGGACAAGGATTCTAGGAGATACGTGAGATCCAAGTATCACTATCCTAAAAGGAAAAGAACTCCTCGGTCAAGGCATGGATTTCGGCCCAACGCTACTATAAATACCCCAAGACCCTCTCGAAACAAGGTACGCACAAATAACTCAACTCTAGCACTCTAGTGTTGTAAAGTGAAGATTTCTAACTTAACCTTCGGAGGGTATTTGGCCGGTACCACGCCGGTGCCCTTTCAAAGGTCTTCACTCTCTTTGTTGTGCAGGTACGTCATCGGGAGCACGTGAGGACCGTGTGACTAACTGACGATTTTCGAGCATCATCAGAACTGATTTTTTTTTTTTTTTTCTTCGGAGATGGATCCATTTTTAGAATAAATTTTCTCTTAATCTGGTTGGATATTTTGTATATTCAAGTAAGTTGCACTAAACGTTCGATCCCACTTTAATAGCAGTGGAAGAATGTTGTTTGATTCTACTTTAAATTAGAAAAGAACGAAAGAAGAGAGGTGTTACGCACATCCATAACATTTTCATAATATTTTCACAACAAATCATAAATGATTAGTTGTTATTGATTTAAATTTAAACCTAACACTAAGACAATTACTTTTTTGTCCCAATAATAATAATCAGTAACAATCTGACTAAGAGTCTACCACGTGTCTAGTGAAATTTTCGATTTGATTCCAATAAACACTCGATTAACTAACTGCCTTTTTGAGACTATGCAGAAATTGCGGTTTTTTTTTTTTTAGATTATTGCCGAGAATTACATCACTTGATAGTTAAATAAATGAACGTTAAAAAAAAAAAATTCAGTATTTTTTAACAGTTATAATACTTTAATCTTGACTTTTTATGGTCTATATATATTGTTTTAACACTCATTCCTTCTAGTGAAAAATTTTCAAAAATATTAGAAATCATATTGGTTTTCTCCAAAATTCCTATTTATCATGGGAATGAATTTGTAATAACTCATTAATAACTCTCATGTGTGGGCAAATATTGTTTAAGACAGATTTCATTGCACCACTAAACCATTAAAGTCTCTATATTATTATTATTTAATTAAATTTTACTTGTGTCTTTTACTTGTTTCTTTCTCAAAAAAAAAAAAAAAAAAAAAAAAAAAAAAAAAAAAAAAAAAAAAAACTTATGGTATGATATATAGGTTCACGTTACTTAGAGCACATTTGGTAGACTATAATAGACATTGTAATGTAATAGATATTCCTATAGCATAACTATTCGGTTGTTTGGTTATATTTTTTTACAATGAATAGTTATCCCTTATGGATAGCTATTCTTTAAAATAAGGAACAAATATTCCTTATCAGAAGTTATTTCTTATTAGAAGTACTAAATATCTATTCATTCACCTTATGTAATAACTTTTTAAAAAAATTTCCTAAAAAGCCATTAGTTGCCACATCAAAGAAAATAAATTTTCGTTTTTGTTAATTATTAGGGAAAATTATTGTGTACTTCCGGAGTACCATAAATGCGTACTCCCTCCTCTCACATGAATGGTGGGTCCCACCATATAATTTATGGTGGGACCCATCATTCATGTGAGAGGAGGGAATACGCATTTATGGTACTCCGGGAGTACCTAATAATTTTCCAATTATTAGCTTTATTTTGAACACCTTAAAATAAGTGCACTTTAAGAAATTTGACTTAAAAATGATTTATTACACCTTCTTTTTATACTCTATTAAATTGTGGATGCATATTAAGGATTTTATTCCTAAATGGTCACCAAATTAATAAATAATAATACTTATTACATTCCAATTTAATGTATCCCTTGTAATACTTATTCCTATTTTCATGTAATAATCATTACAGTGTACCAAACGTGCCCTTAGTGTAATCATAGATAATAGAAAAGTTATTTTGGGACCCCATATTTCAAAGGTTGAGAACTTAAGTAGGAGTGCTTATACAATCCTTTTTTTTTTCTTTTTCTTTTTTTTTTTTAAAAAAATTATTAGACTTATAAGATCCGTTAAATACAGTAAAAAGGAAATTTTACATCATATATCTTTTTGTAATCTCCATTATACAAAAACTAGTTTGACATTTTTAAGCCAATTGATTCTTTGGAGCCCAGCTTATAAGCTCTTAGCTTTTAATTTTTTGTTTTTATGTATAGCTTTTTAAAATTTACTTTTTATCCCACTTTTTCTCATTTTTTTCTAAGTATAAGTATATTTTAACATAAGAGATTTGGTAAAGTCTTTAATGGTTGAATAGGAGATCTAGGATTTAATACTCGCCTACACAAAAAATTGATTGATATCTTGATCTAATGATAAAGAGTTATCATCAGGAGCGGACGCCATAAATTGAAATTCTTTCTAGAAAAAAGTATATTTCAACATACTTTTAATAAAAATTTAAATAAGTTATTTCCAAACGAACACTCATTATGATAATGAGATTCATGACACAAGCTTTAATTTAGGTTGTTGCCATTGTTATTGTTATAGAGAAGTGTTACATCCATAATATTTTTACAACAATTTTATAACAAATCATAGGTAGTTAGTTGTTATAGGTTCAAATTTGAACTTATAACAACTTGCCACTTAACAATAACAACCAGTAACAACCAATAACAACTTGCCACTTAAGATTTGTTGTAAAAATATTGTAAAAATGTTGTGGACATATCATTGTTATATATATTGACACTTTATTAAGAACAACAACAACCAACTTCCTATTAAAAAAAACACCACCAACCAGTCTAAGTTTCCCAAATTTTAGGATCATTTGACAGTTGATTAACAACAATTAAAAAAAAAAAAAAAAAACTGCACAAGTATATATAGCAAAGTTACTAATTTTGATGTTATATATATATTCTAGGTGATCTCCAAGAACATACACACATGTCATGAGGAATGGGTTTAAATGTCAGTAAATTTGATTGGTATTGTATTAACGTACAACAGCAAATTGTGGCACTTACAAACTTTTGGGGATCAATGTTGGTATTGTTATACAGGTCTGTGTGATGGTATCCCGTGGATGATTTTAGGAATGACCTAATAACAGAGTTAGCTATAAACAACTTTCCATAATATTTTAGCCATCCACAGTCATCTCCTTTGTTGGAGAAGATAAAGAAAGTTCAAAATCTCTTCCAACACAAAGCTCACCAAGCCCAGAAAAAAAAAAGAAGTAAAAAATGAAAGGGAAGGAGATATTGTAAAAAGATATGGCCAAAATGCTGCTTTCTTTAATTTTGTGGGCAACTATGGTCTATTTTCTAACTGGGCAGGTGGGTGCAACGACACACATTGTTGGAGGAAGCTTTGGTTGGCACTTCCCTGCAAATACTTCCTTTTACGAAGCCTGGGCCAAGCCAAGAAATTTCACTTCAGGAGACAAACTGGGTAAGTTCTTATTAAGATTTTATGTTTGCCTCAAGTGCCTCTTCTTCTGGGTTGATGAGCAAAAATGCAAATGTGAATTTTCTAAATTTCTCATGAGTTTAAGTGGTGATAGCCCACCAATAATGACATCTTTTTGTAGTGTCTTACCTTTGTTATTCGAATCTCATCTTCCTTCTCTTCTACTAATTGAGACTTTGCTCACAAGCCAATGCTTCAATGACAAAGAATGGAAGTTTTTACAGAATGATACTAAAAGTTTTAAGGCAATTATTATGCCAAAATGTGTCACAAGTTTAGGGCTTATTGAGAGCCCCTAACTAGGTACCATCTCTCCTAGCACATCATATATGAGACCCATAAACTATGAGAGGGGTGGGGTCTCATAAGACGATCTTAATTATCAGATACCCCTTCCAATTAGTACCCGTCATGCTTGGTTGTAAAGCAACTTATATACAAGGAATTTGATAATCTTAATGCAAAAGTTTTCATCATTTGTAAGGAAATAAGAATATTTTCCTTCAAAGATCTTCATATGATTTCCTCTATTAAAAAAAAATCAACATAGAATCAACTGCAAAATACGAACTTTAGTTACAATGCAATTGGAATTAACATCATAAATATGAATGCTTGTATAACGTTGTCTTGTTTGTTGATCACTTGCATAATATTTAGTAACTCTACAATTTTTTAATATGCTTCTCTTTAATCGCATTTTGTTGTGGTAAGTAACATAATATAGTGTTTATGTCAAATTCGATAGTAGGCTCATCCATATCTTGTGGTAAACCAAGTTTCTTATTTATATATTTTCTATTTTTAAAATTTTCATGTTTTGGTCACTTTAGACAAATAGTAACATGTCATACATGACATAAGCTTTGTCACATCTCTATTACTAACTCATCACAATAATAGCAACTCTACAATTTTCTAGCATCTTTATTTTACTTTTTCACCTATGATTGTAATAGTGTAATGTAAGATTGAATTAAAAGGCTCCTGAAAATCACATATATATACACCCTTAGGCCTAGCTTAGGTAATAAATAGTGGGGGGGGCGGGGGGGGAAATTGGGCCGATATAGAATTCTAGTTCAATTAATAAAATCTTTTATATCATGGGTAAATGACCTAGATTTGAATCATATGCTTACACCTAAAACAACTTCATTGATATCTTAGCCTAACAATTAAAAACAATCATCATATGGTAGAAGTAAATTACGTTATAGGTCTCAAATTCTATCCTATCTTCTGATTATTTGATCTTTATTCAATTTAATCTTAACGTTGATTCTCACTCTTGAATTGCAGTCTTCTTGTACACTACGGGGTTGCACAACGTGCTAGAGGTTAAAAAGGAAGATTATGATGACTGCACTCAAAACCACGTGATCAAAAAGTACGATAATGGACCAGCGATTTTTGAGGTCACCAAACCTGGTGATCACTACTTCATTTGTGGTCTCAAAAATCATTGCCAAAATGGGGAAAGGTTAAGAATCAGAGTAATGAAAGGAGGTGAGTCTTCAGGCGGTGGTGGTATATTTGGGATGATTACCAAGTCTTCGGCCAATTCAATACACAATAGTATTGGAATGCTTTCTGGTTTGCTATTGGCTCTGTTCAAGCTGTTAATATAAAAGAATTTTGGGCTTCAACTTTGGAGTTGGACAGAATTTTGAGTGGGTATTTGATGCTTTGAAAATTTTGAATACAAAGGGTCCTGTCCAAGCTGTTAATACAAAATTAACATGTAACAATATAGAATCAAAATCAAGTGTCAATTAATCTGTGTGTGTGTAAGACCGGCCAAATTTCTTGTGAGCTGCACAAAGAAAAGTAATTAACCTCATGACTCATGAACCTTACTAGTTACTACTTTCGTTTACATGAAAGTCAAAAGATTTGGGATAAAAAGCAATTACTGTAAATGGAAGAAGGCAACCACCCTTGTAGATGGACTAACATTTTATTTTTGGTACACGACTTGCGTTTAAAGTCTGTACGCTAGTGTTTCTATGCACTGGACTAAGTTATCTGAAGAAAACTAGAAAAGTATTATTAGTTTTGCTGTTTTATTCAAATGACATGAACCTCCTATAAAGGAAAAGAGGATACAACATGATACATAATGAGTACTTACAATATTCTACCAATAGGACAAGATATTTCCTTCCTAATCAAAGACTGTTTACAAATTTCAACTAAAAGTACAATAGGTGTTTCTCAACCATATATAGTTTCAAAGGATCTTCACTAAAGTTTTCTTCAAGTTTATAGATTCAATGGGATGACTCTAAAGCCTTAATTGATCACCCCTCCTTTTAGAAAAAAAAAAAAAAAAACAGTGACTTTTATTAAAAGAAACTATACTTAAATATATAACTAGAGCAAACAAAGGAGTTCTTTTTTTTTTTTTCCCATAAAAATTAAATTAAATTAAATTATTTTAAAAAAAAAAAAAAAAAGCCTAGAGCAAACAACTCAAAGCACGGAGGACGTTTTCTCTAAACAAAAAGAAAGCAAGATGCACTCCTTTGGTAATGCCAAGCCAAGTTCACCCCAATTGCAAATGGTTAGCACTTAGCACAAAAGTAGTTTACCAAAATAAAAACACAAAGTTGAAAATCAAAGGGTAAAAAGAGTTAAGAAAATTGTTTGAATCTTTAAGAAATGAATTGCAAAATTTACTAGTTTTCATGCCAAAGCAATGGAGGCTAAAAACGATGCTAGAAGATCCAAATGTGCCTCATTTCTATGATTCCAAAGAAACCTAAAAATAGTACAAGAATCTCCAAGTCTGGTTTGCTCAAGTGGCCTAGCATGTGAATAACAACATCAATAAAAGGGATATTAGAAACTTTAAGTAATGATAATAAATTTCAATTAACTCGACTGGTAAAATCTCTAAACTTTAAATAAGGAATTTGAATATTGCCAACCTAAATTGAAATACTAATTGGTCTACATCATAAATTTATTTCAAAACCTCAAAATGAAACTTGCAATAATTTACATTGCCTATGAATTAATATATAAATTGCAAGTTCCCGATAACATAAAACTTAATAAATTGATTATTCAAATTATAGTCCTAATTAGAATTAACTATTTTTTGAAATAAAATTGAATTATACGTTACTCTTGTGCAAAAAAATAAAAAATAAAAAAAATAAAATAAAATAAAAATAAAAATAACCAAAACAAAACAAAACAAAACAAAAACACAAAAGAAGTTAAAATTGAATGGTGCCTTCTTAGATGATAGCAAGGAACCGCCTTATTTCTATACTATTATTTAAGCGGCTGCCCCTGTTTGGACCGGATTTTTTTTGTTCCAAAATACCCCTACACCCCTAGGTTTAAATAGAGGCAAAACTAAAGGATAGTTTAGTAAAAATACATGTCTAACTTATATTAAAATATTGCCTACAAAATAGGAACACTTTTTCATTGACCCACTCTTCCATTGACCCACTCTTCAAAGTAACTATACGTTTATTTTTTTTAAAATAGAAAAATAAGTTAAACACTCCACGTTTATTCCAACACAAATCTAAATATCCTATAAAAAAAATTAAATATATAAAAAAAAACTAAAGGACAATCCAGATTTTTTTTGTTCTAAAATACCCTTACATTCTTATATTTAAGTAGAGACAAAACTAAAAGACAATTCGGTAAAAATACAACCTTAACTTCCACTAAAACATTACTTAAAAAACACTTTCCTATTAATTTTCAAATCTATTTATTCACTTATAAATTAGATTCTCAAAATAAAAATTATATATATAATAAAAAAACTTCTTTTTTTTTTTGCTACTATCACTGGAAAAAAAAAAACTTCATCTCACGTGTGGGATAAGACTAGTATTTATTACTATGTTTCCACACAGATTCGCTGTTCAATCGAATATTCTCCACAAAATCAAACTTTTTGGTCTTTTCAAGTAAGGCCACATGTTGGCTGAAATGATGGATGCTGTATGTAGCGTAGCATTACTATATTAATTTTAGAATAATATTAAGTTATATTTTATATCTATTAAGTCTTATCCTGATCAATATTGGCATTTCATCTTGATTATATAAAAGTATTTCAAAGGTCAAGAGCCTGGCTTCATAAAAAATAAAAAATAAAAAAGCCTGATAAACGAATAGCTCAATTGGTTAATATTTCTTAGTGTTTCCAAAAGAGATATCTATTATTCAAATCCCCCACCCCAACTATCCAATTATACAAAAAAAGGTATCACAAAAACTAAAAATTGTGTAACTTAATGACATTAACTTTCCTTCTTTAGGTTCTTAAAAAAAATTAAAAAAAAAAAAAGGCTTTTAGGAGGAAAAACAAATTCAAGTCCCCTTCCCCACTCGGTGTAGTATGAATTATCGAAAATAGAAATGTAACATAAAAAATAAATAAAAAATAGAGTAAAAAGTTGTAAGGCACCAAATATTTAAAACAATGGTCTTGTTAACGGATGCATTTAGGACAAATGTTAATAATTCATTTTAAAACAAATTTGGCATTACTTTTATGGAAATTATAAAAAACTGTCAAAAAAATTGATTTTTTTTCCAATAAAAATTTTCTAAAAATAAATCCTAAATCAATGTCATTAAGATATCTGTTAACTTTTTTCCCTAAAGAGAAAATTATTGTGTACTCTCTGAGTACCATAAATGCGTACTTCCCCCTCTCACATGAATGGTGGGTCCCACTAATTAAATTTATGGTGGGAACTACCATTCATGTGAGAGGAGGAGTACGCATTTATGGTAATTTAGGAGTATCTAATAATTTTCCTTTTCCTAATACAATTCTTCTAGGGACAAATGTTTTGCCACACACCTTGCAGCAACGTGAATATGTATTTGCTAGTGATTAGATTAAATTACTTACACATGAGTTTATCATCGATACTTGATGAAATATTTCCAATCACCGTTTGACAAATATGTGGGTTGTGACAAAGTGTGTAACAAAATGATGTAATTATTTAATGCTCTCCAAACACAATAAATGCATGTCCCTCCTCTTTTTCATGAATAATGGGTTACACTATAAATTTAATTAGTGAAACTCACTATTACATGAGAGGGAAAACACTTCTTTTTTTTTTTAATTCATCATGGAAATACTGAATCCTTATTAGGCAAAATGTGTCCTTGTACTTTGTCTTTTTTTTAAAGATAATTACAACAAGTTGCTAACCTTGCAGCTGGAACCTTTTCCCCCCTACACCCTCCCCTCCCTAAACCCCCCAAACACTTTGTGCACGAGGAGGTGTCAATTCAGCTATAAGGCCTTTAGCTTGTACTTTGTCATATTTAGAAGATGACAACTAAATCCTTTTAATATAGTTACTTTGCTTAAATATTATTTACTTATTTATATTATTTGACACTCATATTTTATACAATTTTATTTTTTATTTATAATACATTGAGTTGATATGATGTCATTCATCAATACATGGTGGTAAAGAATTTATTTTCCTACCAATTGCAACTTCCCATATAAAAATTTATGATAAAACCTTTTATTCAAAATAATAATAATAATTGTTGTTAGATAAAGTGTCTAAAATGTTGGTTCATGCCACCTTTCAAGTAGTACCACTTAGTGGGTTTCAGTTAACTCGATTGTTAAAATCTCTCGTCGTTAAATAAAAGATCTAAGGTTCAATTTCTGGTTACACAAAAAATCGATTGGAGCCTTAGTTTGATGATAAAGAACTATCATCAATAGCAGATGTTATCAGTTATGAAACTCTTTTTAAAAAAAAAGTAGTAATGCTTAGAAAGGAAAATTAACAATTTAAGATAATAAATTACTTAAAGAAGAAAAAAAAGAAAGAATGCAATTATTACTTGTATTGACCCAAATTTTAGATTTGGAGTATTTAATATTTATTGCAATTAATTTCCTTTTTTTTTTTTTACGTTAAAATTCCCACACATTAAGGGGGTGTTTGGTACATGTGTTTGAAAACATATGTGAAAATACGTGTGGGTGAAAAAATGTATGACAATGCGTATAATGATGTTTAAAATTGAAAATGTGTGTTTGAGTGTATGTACCAAACACCCCTTAATTTGCTCCATGTTGGTCCACAATCCACATCGGGTATCCCGCCTCGTCTCGAGCTCAATAGAAAGCCCTAGAAGCCCCAGTGGCATAAAACCCACACACAATATAAGGCCTTGTTTGTTTCCACAATAAATAAAAAAGTCCTCTTTATAAGCAAAAGGCCAAAAAGTCCTATTTTCTAGTGGTGTAGACTTATTTGCTTAATTTATTTATTTGTTTTTTTTTTTATTTAAACAGGCAGATCAGGAAGAGGGGAAGCTGGTTCCAAACACACAAATATGGGGACACTACAGATTTAGTGAGTTTTTTCAAGAAAATAAAATATGGATTGTGAAAAATAAACAAAATTAGAAGATCATGTTCCACACTATAGAAAATGTCATTATCTATTGCTTGAACTCTCGATAATAATTATACTGAAAATCCAAACACATTTTATTGTTTACCCTCTTTTAATATGCACGAATCAACGTGATGATAACATGTGACCATTTTTAGACATGTATTTACATATCATGTCAAATTTAGTCTTTTATTTATTTATTTTGGGATCAACCATAGGTCTAGATCTAATATACAGGAGTAGTGGATATAAGTCCAATCATATATACTAAAAATAAGTAGGTTAAAATGCAAAATACACTCTAAATTATATTAGAATTCATTTTAGTCTTTTAACTTTACTTTCATTCATTTAAGTCTTCTAAATTTAAAAAAAAAACTAATTTTTCGTCAACCTCCATTAAAAATTTTAAAATATATACATTTTTCAATAATTAACTAATTTTTTTAATTTAAAAAATTTTAAGCAAAAAATAAAAAATTGAAAATTAGCCATAACATTTAGCAGAAGTCAATATAAATTCTTTAATTGGATAAACTTAAATCTTAAAGAATAAATTAAATGACTAAAATGAAATTCTAATAAAACATAAAAAGTGAATTTTACATTTTAGTCAAATAAATAAATTTTAAATTTATTTTATTTCCCAGTTAGTTATGGCCCGTTTGGTACTAAACAGTTCTCAGTATTTAAACACTACAACACCTTTTTTTTTAATTTACACATAGAGCCAGTGTCCCCAATAGTGTGGGCTTGACATTTTAGGAGACTGCTTTTGCTTGCAGGTGTATCAGGGTCCTACAAGCCGTGATAGCCGTTTTCCTTTTGCGAGTGTCAACAAACGTGGCCTCCCCAAAGTACACAGAAACAGAGAGAAATACGAGTCTCTCGCTCCCTTCCTGGTATGCGTTTTTCCTGTGTTTTTTAATATTCTCCTTACCCTTTCCCCCTTCTCCAAGGAACCAGGAAATACAAATAGAAAACAAAATAAAAACATTTTCTTGTTTTTGTTTTTGTTTTTTCAGATTTATCTGAGTGACAAAATTGTAGATGGTTGGTTAGGAGAGAATAGGATGGTGGAGACTGAGACAGAGAAAAGTCAGAACCCGTGGATGGACGGTCAGGATTCGGCGCTGGAGAGTAGAGTTGAAGAGGTGGGATCGGGTTCAACTGCAACGCAGAGTTCTACTTCGGATGTGACTTTGGGGTTCGGAGAGCGAGCTGTCTCCGCCGCCGGCGCCGCTTTTCTCTCTGCTATTATCGTCAACCCTCTCGATGTAGTCAAGGTAGGCACATGCCCATGTTTTTTTTCTTCTTAGTTTTTGGTTTGGTGTGTGGAACAATGGGGGGAAAATAAATGAAAAAAAGATTGGATTTTGATTGTGTAAATGAAAACCTTTGTGCTGTTTTTTTATTTTTTATTATGTATTTGATATAATGACAATCTGGGTTAGTGAAAAGTTTCGGTCTTGTTGTTGTTCTGAATGGCAAATTTAAGATTTTTGTGTCTAAAACAATGTTTTATTCTCTGTCTTGTCTATTAGACGAGGTTGCAAGCACAGGCTGCAGGGGTTGCTTACTCACATCCACTGAGTAATACTATGAATCGAATGGCTTATTTTGGACCCAAAACGGTAAGTGTACTCTAGTTCTGTCCCTTAATCATATTGCCAAATGTAAAATTTATTGTAAAAATATCTTTTGACTTTTTTGTTTGATGTTCTAGTGTAAACATTAGTAGCTAGGATTTCTTAGGTTCCTTAAACGATGATTCTAGTTTCTAGGTGGTTGGAGTGGGAAATTATTCGGAAATGGAAGTAATGCTCCCTCCTGGTGCCTTGTAGTTCAATTAGTTGGCATCTCAGGCTCAAATACCCCCTCAGGCCCTCACCATGAATGTAATTTGTGGGACCCACTGTCACGTTAGAGGAAGGAGTATTGTTCATGGAGAACTGAATAATTACTCTTTATATGACGTGTTCTGAGATGGCTGTTCAGTGCCTGAAATGTTTTGGTGATAGTAAGACCTTTGCCTTAATTCACCTAGGCACTTTAATACTTTTAGGATTTTAGGAATTATTGAATAATTACTTGGTTGGAATTCCCTATGAAAATGAATGCTCCCTTGTAATTTCAAATACCATATAACAATTAATGGATCTTTCATTTATTATGTTGTATCCTTTTGTAGGATTTTATGAAGTTACTCTCAACTTTTTTTCCCTGGATAAGTAGAAGAGTTTTGCAAAATGGAAATAAAAGAAAAGGAGAGGGGGGGGGGGGGGGTGGATCCAAATACCCCTTATGCTGTTTCCAATTCTTGAAGTGATAGGTTAATAATCTGTAATGAGTCCATAATAGTGATGATGCCTTCAAATTTTATGGGAAACAGAATGTGATTATCCTATTTACTATGATGTTGAAATAAACCTTAATGGAGCAAAGGAGACATAATCCTAGTTTATTGCTTTCTGTGCTTAAAGTATTACCAATGAGAATGTTATATGTGCTTCTTTGTTATAGTTTTCTTATGGTGTTCTTGGCTTCTCGGAGTGTGGGGGTGTGAAGGGAAAGAATTACCTGGATGTTAAAAGGCCTTCCTTTTACTAGATTTTATGTCTTTTAAAAAAAATATGCATTAGCTTTGTTACAGAAAATTTATGTGCTGACTATTTTTGAAATTTCTCTTTCATCTAAGCGTCTCCTCATCCAATAATTAATCAATCAACTTTGCCTTGCTATGTGTTTGTGCAGATGTTTGCAGATCTAAGATGTTCCCCATCATGTGCACGTGCTGGAATTCATGGTACTGTAGCTTTATGTCCTCCAGATTGTTTTCAATACAAAGGAACACTGGATGTCTTCTACAAAATTGTAAGACAGGTTAGTCGATTTGTCCTATTGAGTATGGAGTTAACAATGTATATTGTTAGGCAGAAATGATCTTTATGCTGCATGCTAAAGTGCATTAAGGTTTGTATTTCTCCTAAATGCTTGATGGGGATATGTTTTACTTGTATATGTATATCCTGTACAAGGGCAACTGCTGGATTTTTATTGACAGAAACGTTGAGAAGTTAAAACTTGCAGGATCTTAATATTGTTCTGAAGTGATGTAATTCAAATTTAATTTATGTTTCAGAATGTAATGGGTTTTATCTGCTGTTTTAAGTATTATTTTTGTGTTCACCACACGTTACAAATACGATGGATTAATTGGAGAGTATTTTTTACAGGAAGGATTTGCCAGGTTATGGAGAGGCACAAATGCAGGTCTAGCACTTGCTGTACCAACAGTAAGTTCCTCATTTTATGCATAGCTTTTTTTTTTTTTTTTTGGGGGGGTGGGGGGGTGGGTAAGGGATTGCATTTTCTGAATTTGTTGTGTGTACAAAACTTCTGATATCATTTTTACTTTCTTCCTTGACATCCAGGTGGGAATCTACCTACCTTGCTATGACATTTTCCGAAATTGGTTTGAGGAACTTGCTTCCCAGAATGTTCCAACTTTGACTCCATATGCCCCTTTAGTTGCAGGCACGTTGGCACGCTCCTTAGCTTGTGCAACTTGTTATCCTATTGAACTTGCTAGAACTCGCATGCAGGTAATTTTAAACTTTGGTATTTTCATTCTATAGTCTCATCTGTGAAGTTTGGACATTGCAAAAGTTCATAGGGATGATGTTTTTCTTGATTTGTAATTATTAAAAGCTGAAGGACTATGTGGATATGTCTTAGACATGGACATAGCTTGGTCATAAAAGATTGCTGTCAAACATCCCAGTATACAGCAAGATGTGTGCCTTATATTTCTATCTTTATGCGTGCAGTGGATATGGTGGCATGTTGATAAATCATGTTAATAAATTATGTATGTAATTAATAATAAAACCATTGGGGTAACTTTTGTGAATCCATTAGAGGTATGGATTACAATTCTGTGTATAGACCATGTCAGAGCTGCCTTTTCTGTTTAATCCATTTCTTGTGTCTATTGCAGTACATTCTATATGTCCTGTGTGTTAATGTAATAAACAATTTTGGGCCACATGTGTTTCTCATAAGTCATATCTACATAGTAGATAGTCTCTGGTTTCATATGATGTGTTCCGCATTTGTTAGAATTCTTTGCAAACATGATAAATTCCATTTGTTTGTGGAATATGCTCTTCAGAATATTTTATATCAGTTTGGCTCCCAGCTTGCTTTCATGGTGGCTTCTTATCTTTTCACTTTCTTGTCTTGATAATAGGCATTTAAGGTTACCCAAACTGGCATGAAGCCTCCTGGAGTCTGGAAGACTCTTCTTGGGGTCATCTCTCACGTCAACGGCGCTGGTGTTCAAAACAATTGTAAGTATACTTCTCTTATGATTGTGGCACTGGGCTTGGCATGATCGCAAAGCTTCTGGTCACATGATATACTTATTTTTACTGCTTTTTTCTCTGGTATTCCAACTCTATTTTGTGGCCGAAGGACTTTTTGTTGAAGTAGATTTTGGAAAAGCTAATTTGATTACCATCTGCTAGGCGTTGTCTTGTGCAAAGTTTTCCATTAACACTAGAAATCTGGGACATGGGGCTTGTTTGTGGAACTTCTGAAGTTTTAAACTGGAATTTCCGATTTAAATGTTGGAGGTCTAGGCTTCAATTTAAGGCTATGGTTGGAAAATGAAATAGTTGCTATCGCCAAACTATAAGATTCTTTTGGATGCTTTAAGAAACTGGCAGTTTCCATAAATAATGTTCTCTCATTATAGTAGTTCTCAGGAAAATATAAATCACCAGCAAAAAGAGGAGGAAAGAAAGGATTGTACTTATTATGCACCTTTGCTTTCATTTTGGCAGTATTGTACATTATGATTTGCTGTTTTAGCGTTTTACCCATAAGGATGTTGTAATTCATTTTCAGTTGTAATTGACATGCTCTTGTCTTTTACAGTTCAAGGCTATCGTGTTCTTTGGACTGGCATGGGAGCACAGCTTGCTCGTGATGTTCCATTCTCTGCAATCTGTTGGTCAACTCTTGAACCGGTAAGATCTTATTCTTCAAACCGTTTTAATGCATATTTCTGCTCTGTGTATATGTTTTGATGATTAGCTCCGTTCTCTTTCTGTATAGATTAGGAGAAAACTCCTTGGTCTGGTGGGAGATGAAGCCAATGCAGTCAGTGTCCTTGGGGCAAATTTTTCTGCCGGTTTTGTTGCAGGAAGTCTTGCAGCTGCTGCCACATGTCCTCTTGATGTTGCAAAAACTCGAAGGCAGATAGAGGTATTTTCCCCCTTTTTCTTTTTAAAACGAAACTTATGCTTTGTTTGATTATGGAGGATTTAGACTTACATTAATTCCTGCTTTAATATTATCTTGAAGTCTTAGAGGTTCATTTGGTGTGCTTCTTCTTTTGGTAGATATTTTATTCTTAGATGACTGAGAAAATGTGAATTTTTCATAGAGCAAAATAAATGAGAAAAATTTCAGAACTTGATCGAGGATGTAAATGGTGGATTGTTTACATGATTTGTTGAATCATAGCATAAAGTTTTGAATTGCCAATGCTGTCATGGCACAATTTTGGGGTGGGATGGGGTCTTCTGTTCAATTCATGCACTGTTAATATATTTTAGTAAGGATTTTGAAATACAGTTTTCATATAAGATACATATAGTAAGATTAAAATTATACCATATTCACTCAGATATCTTATGAGTAACTCTGCATTTTCCATTCTTTTATGAATTATTCAGACGGATCCAGTCAGGCAATTGAGCATGACAACAAGGAAAACACTTCTGGAGATTTGGAGGTATATCTCTACTTTATTTAATTATGCACTAATTTTTTAATATATATACGTGTGCATGTTAACCTACTAACTGTTAGCTTTAGCTCTTGAGATTTTTGTATTTTTTCAAGTCCAGAGTGTTCATCATCATGAACATGATGTTCATTTTTTCAATAAAAGTTTTATTACCTATAAAAAAAAAAGTGTGTGGGTGTGAGACTGGATGAGACAGTAAGTTAAAAAAGGTTCACCCATTGATAAACTTCAACAATTTGTAATGTTGAAAAAACGCTTCTAGGTTTTCTGTAGTTTAAGTGTAATGCTAACGTAATTCCATAGTATAATATGCACAACCAATTTTATGATCATTACTGTTTTAGCGTTCTGGGCATGAAGGTGTGAATTAGTTTTCTTCAATGTTCTAGTACTGCATCAAAAAGAAAAAAGATAAGCAAATAGAACATGAGATAGAAATTAGACAAGCATGTTGCCCGTTGATCTTGTTTCTCTTGATACTGCAGCCTTAAAAAAAAATTTCTTTTGTGATTGAATGAACTACTTTTAACAAAAGACACTGTTCTCCAACCACTACTATATCTGGCTTTAGGATATATTTTTTGTTGATAATAGTAATTGTAACTCTTGAACTTTAAATTTGCTTGGAACAGGGATGGAGGGATGAAAGGTCTATTTACTGGAGTCAGTCCTCGTGTTGGTCGTGCAGGCCCTTCAGTTGGGATTGTGGTTTCATTTTATGAAGTTGTAAAATATGTTCTACATCAACACTATGCAACTTCGTAATATAGGCTGGAAATGCATTTTTTTATCCAGTTTTGACTTTTTCACTGCTAGCCTTCTTTGTGGAAGTCCTCAAAGCAATTTTGGTAACTTGGCGAGAGAGTGACTTGACCAGAAAGCATAGAAGTTTTTGTTCTGTGGATATCATAGTATGCAAATAATAATATGCAGTCTTGATTCTTGTCCATGGTAGATCCTCTTCTACAGGCCTTGAAAGGCAGAAATGAACTTCTCACCACACTGTTTTGGTTCTTAATTTGTAATTGGTAGCTCGGTTTGAGCAGAAATTTTGTAACATTTGGGTTTTATTCCCCATTCAATGTTTTTTTCTGAGATTAATTATCTCAGTTTGCTAATACCAATCTGTGGCTGGATTTAAAAATAATACATATCTAGTTCTGTTACACTGTTTGGATGTAGACTCATCCACATCCCCGCAATTGAAAATCCCATCGTTTATAAGTTTATAAATTTCCATGTTGAACGGACTGATGTTGAAGAATCAACAGATGAGCTGTGTAGGAGTTTGCTATAATATTTGTAGAAATTTTAAAAAGATTGGGAATTGTTAATCTTGAAGTTTGCTTGATGATTAAGATTCAAGAATTATGAGGTGGACGCTACAAGTTAAAATTATATTGTATATATTAAAAAATTTTAATAGCAAATACATTCTCTTTCATTTTTTTTTCTTAATACATGTTCAAGATAACAATTTTATTCTTTATCCTTACCAAGAGCTTTATAGCTTAATTGACACCTCACTATGCATGAAGTGTCTGAAGATTTAAGGAGGAAGAGTTCATGCTATGGAAACTAGTATTCACTATACCTTTATATGTTCTTACCAAGCATTATCATCATTAACCTCATATAGCAATCTACAGTGTTTGTTTGAATGATCTCCCTAACTTTGCACGATGAGCACACGGAATCAGCATGGTCCTTTACACAGAAAATCACTTGTGTTCTCTAGCACGTGGAAGTCGGAACAAATTTCATCTTCTTTGCAACTACACAGCTCGCACACACACAAAAACAACGACAACAACAACAATAACAACCAGGTTGTGTTTGGATGCAAGATTGGATCTGTTATAGTTAAGTCCGTTTATCTATTTTTATTTTTTCAATAAATCTGTTACTGAGGGTGGCCCTTGTTTAAGTAAAATGAATTAGACCAAAATTTTGGGTGCTTTTAAGTTTTAACTTTTAAAGAGCCAACACTATTTTCTTGCTTTTCCAAAAAACTTACACATATTCAGACTCTGTCAATGACATCCGAAATTTTTCTAGATAAATATAATTTTCAATTTATAAAGAAACTACAAAATGCAAAATACAAACAAAAAATTAAAAAATAAATAAATAAATAACACCCACAGCGCAATGAACAAAGAAATTTTCATTTCAGTATATAATTAAGTATACAGGGCACTTTCCAAATGAAACCTTTTCGTCCCATTTCGGCCCCAAGTTTATAATAAAGACCACCACAAAAACAGGAAAAAAAAAAAACTCATTCACCTATAACTCGACATTGAACAACAAAAGGTAAAGTACATTCAGCATTAAACATCATTGCTATTGTGCCACTAACGATCAAATATAAACTTCTACGATGATGATGAGGCGTCAAGTGAGTGGAATTAGTGGATGATGTATGTGAGTACCAAAGCCAAAACCATTAGAGCACACGCTATTCCTTGATCTATTGAGGTCCCTGCAAACATGTGTAGATGATCAAATGTTATTATCATCGTCCTCATCATTGTAAAACAAAATTAATCTAGAAGATATTGACCAAAGAAGAGTGAGTGAAAGAGATTTTAATGGTAGAGTAAATGGAATCCACTTAAAAAAAAACTAAGAGAGAAATGAACTGGACATGGATTCAAAATGTTATAGGACTGTGGCCTGCCCTTTTCTAATGATTATTCAAGAAAGTTGAAGCATGAAAACGAAATGTTTTGGAAATAAATTGGCTGAACAATTAACTTTGCAATGTTTCTTAAAAAGCAAAAAATAAATTAAACTTGCAAAATCAACCTTTTCTTTCTTCAGAACATAGGATGGTAGCTAAAATTTAGGATTAGGATGCGGTTATTTTTGGTTCCAAGGTGTTTAAATGGACCGTTTCTCGCATAGTTTTTCTCAACCGTTTCTTTCTTTGCAAAATCATTTCTTTTTTGGGTACTATTTTTGTTCATTGAAGGCTCATTTTCTAAATATAGGTTGTCTATTCAATGGAAAACAGTCATATTCCTTTCCTTAAACTTCTGTTTTTCCTGGTATAACAGGCGACATTCCATTCTAGTTCTAGATCTGTTGTGTAACAAGAAGAAACTTTACTAATAATAAAAATGACATATAACATAAAATATTATCTTGAAAAACATAAAAATTACGATAATTTATTTAAAAAAGAGGACATATATAATTAGAAATAAAAACATCATGCCATTTTCACAAACATAATGCTTTATAAGACCAAGAACTAAAAGCATTGAATGCCATGCCATGTGAAAGATTTCTGAAGAAAAGAGTTAGCCGATTTGGTCAATAATTATTTTATTCATCTGATATATACGTTCATATTTTTATTGTCTTTGGACTCCACATCTTTCTAAAAAAGAAAAAAAAAATGTATTTGGGCTCCACATTTGTGTAAGACATATATATTGTGAAATGAATGATGCATGTGATAACTTCTATTTGGTAGTCATGAAAAAGTTTAGGAAAGTATCCACAATATTTTCGACTCTTTCCTAGAAATGAAGCAGAAGATAAGAGAGGAAAAGAAAGGAAAACTCACCATCACTTGTGGGTGCAGGAGCAGGAGAGGGAGATTGTGCCTGAGCCACATGCAAAATGAGGGCGAAAATGACAGCAACAATGGCAACCATTCCGAATGAAGCCCCTGCAACAGCCATTTCTCTCTCTCTCACTGTATATTCTTTACAAATAATTTTTCCCTTGAGAGAGAGAGAAATCAAGAGAGAAAGCTCTTACCAAATACAAAGAGATGGATCAATCACTATAGGAACTAGAAAGCAAAGGGTGGTGGTGAATGAGGATGGGAGAGAGGAAGCGTTTTTATAGTATTGGCTTTGACGAGAGAGAGGGAGAGGGAGAGGCAGTTTTATATTTTAGTTTTATGCATGAAAATAGTGTTTGAGGCAAACCGCATGTTTAGGGGATCCATACACCCATGTTACCTTTATTTGTTCTGTTTTTTGTATCCAATTGTTTTGTGCTTTTGCTGTGTTGTATTTAAACTTTTTTATGCTTTTGCTTTGTTGTTTTTGTTCAAATTTTAAGGTAGTTACAAGTTGTGTTAGGTGGAAGGACAAACTGTAATCTGTTTTATATGGTTTTTTTTTGTTGCCAGCATGGATGCTTCTAAGCCTTCCATTTTTGTTGATTCTTCTTCTTAAAAAAGATTCTCTGGTGACTTAAACACCCTTAGACAACTATTCATTAAAAAAAAAACACCCTAGGACAACTCATCAAAATTTATGAGGAACCTGTCACCAGAACATAAAAGTATAAAGTTTTTAGCTGGAAATTGCATACAGGGAGTGCCTTTAAAACATGACAGATATTACAGAAACTACAAATTTCAGTAACTAAACTTTACCAATTAATTCCTATAAAAAAAATAATAAAAAGCTTTACAAATTAATCTGTTAACTTTTTTTTAAGGAGGTGTTATTGTGTTAACCTTTGAACCAAAAAAAAAAAAAATCTAAATATTATTTATTATGTTGTTGACGTGGCATCAATCACATTCATTACTACATTACCTTGTAAATTTTTTTTTATTTTTTTTTAATAATAATTTTGGTACGAGTTTTAGCATTTTCCTTAAAATAACTAAATGAGTGAAACTCTCCAAATTATCATTGGATATGAAACTTTTTACCAATATATATAAACTTGATCTTAACATAAGGGAGTATTTTTTGTTTTTTTATTTTTTATTTTTTGAGAGAGCATAAGGGAGTTCTTCAACTCTCTAGATTATCACATGAAAGTTCACTAAGTATCAGGTTTATCTAACAAAGGATGAATGAACTTTTTTGTACACGTATATTTTCCACTAGATAAACTGTTAGTATGATATTACACAAGAGGTGTCTCTGTTCTGTATTTTGAATTTGATACACTAAGACAAGCTGCATGAAGCCATGAACTATTTATTGTGAATGATAAAACCAAACGTTTATATGGCCAAATTTCTTATCATGTACTTCAAGCCATATGTTATAATTAGGTTTTGATGTGTGATGTGGGTTATTCACAAAATCAAGCTTAGCCATTTCTTATCAGTTTTACATTGTAATAGTTTCTTTCACTCATTTGATTACGGCTGGCAATGAACACGAGACTTCTAACTTGGGTGCCTTGGTATTTGACCATTAAGCCATCACAACTCTATTCCAAAATTTACAGGTTGAAGTTCGCAAATTATGCAATGATAAATGAAAATAAACACCACTAAAAATTAACCTATAGACAACAGAAATTCTCAAGCAGAAATTCTCTAGCCATGGCCCAAAACAGAAGATACTCCCAGCTAGGTGGAAGCCTCCAGCAGCAGGTGAGTTGAAAGCAAACTTTGATGGTGCAGTGTTTGCTGACACTGGTGCAGCAGGTATTGGGGTTGTAATCCGTAATGAAACTGGAGAAGTCATGGCAGCGTTATCTGAGAAAATTGCTCTCCCACCATCGGTGGAAATTTTGGAGTTGTTAGCAGCAAGAAGAGCAGCCATGTTCGCAGTGGAGCTTAGGTTTCAGAACGTCATTTTTGAAGGCAACGCTGAAGGGGTGATAAAAGTTGTCTCGGAGGGATGCAGCACAATCATCAGCTGGCCATTTAGTTAAAGACTTCAGGTCTATAGCAAGTTCCTTAGGAACTTTTTCCTTCTCCCATATTAGGAGGCTGGGCAACAATGTTGCTCATGCCTTAGCGCGGAGAGCTTGGTTTTCTTTTCATTTACTAGTTTGAATAGAGGATGTCCCACCAAATATTTTATATTGTGTTCTTGAAGATTATCCTAGTTAGTAATACCCTTGCGGTCTTGATTCTAAAAAAAATAAATAAAAAATTTAAAAAAAAAAACATTCGAAGTGGAATTCAAGTGATAACTCACCAACTCTGATCAATATACAAGCATACCATTATATAACCTAAATGATTATATACAAACAAAAGATGCATAACCAGAAGGCCTAGCAGAGAGCGGAAAACCAGCAAAACACCCCTCTCTAGGATATATAACTTAAATGACTATATATACAAACAGAACATGCATAACCAGAAGGCCTAGCCGAGAACAGAAAACCAGCAAAACACCCTTCTCAAGGATATTCGTCTTGTGGAGGATTTCAAAACTAACATCTTAATTTGCATTGAATATGTTGCGGGTCATATCAAGAAGAGAGAAAAAGAGGATCCTCCTTGTTCTTGTAGATCTCAAACAACTGTTTAGAGTAGTGAGTTGCCAATTTTCGGCACAGCTCAACTGCATAGGGGTCATACTCTTGCAACTCCTTAACAGATTTCTTAACATCACCTGTTGCGTCTCCATCAGTCAGAAACTCAGCCAATCTAGAGCCCCTATACGAGAGTACAGATATTTCACAAATATATAATTTTGGAAACCATTGGAATCAATTGAGCAGTAGAATATGATTGCATAAATAATTTTGGCAAGAAATGGAAAAAGGGAAAGAGACATGTATTGCTTTGTTCTCTCCAGAATATTAACTGAGACCAAAGAAGAGGACATGTCATAAAATACAGAAAATCAGAAAAATGATGCATTCAAAACAACATCCCATCTTTCTTTCTCAATATTACACTCAACAATGACATTTCATCTGATTTTAAGGCCTAGATGCTCTCAGAAATTCAAAGTTTATGACGGCAGCAATGGCAACACCTGGATTGGTGCCCTGTTAGTGCATAGGGTAAATGCTATTGTTGCTTAGGTTTTCTACATGATCCAATTGGAAATCTCATTTGCCTAAAGCCAGAAACTCAATGTTTGGATGCAAATGAAGGAACCATACCTTGCTTCACTTGCATAGTGAAAGAAAAGTTCAAAACCACAGGGTCTCAAAGAGTTCGTACAAAAATACAGACTTTTTATATGTTAATAAAAAAAAGTAAAAAGTGATAGAAGGGGAATCTCAGTGATTCAGGTTGTTGAAGCGTCAAACTAAAGACAGGTCAGGTTAAATTGATGAAAATTTTATCTTGTGCAGAGATTACATGGTCTGGAATGTGGTAAATTTTTTGCTTGTCCAGAATGTGAAAAATTGAAAACTAGAAGATTCAGACATTCTCCTTTAAACCAAAAGGTTGCAGTTAAGTCCAAAATGGGAAAGTTTATGGAAAAGTGAAATGTTTTCTGCTTAAGTCAATAAAGTGAGAAATTATACTGTTCATTGCACCAGAAAGAAGAACAATTTTGCCCACTAAGAGCTCTTCAGAAAATTGTCCTTTGTAACACACAAAGTTTAGAACCTGAAGATCTGCTAGAGATTCTTCATATGAATCATATCCATAAAATTTAAATAAAGTGAGAATGAAGAAAGTTCATAGAAGAAAATAAGATGACCATAAGCCATATCAGCAATTTGCATTTAATTAGAGTATGAAGCCATTATTATATAGAACTCAGTTTTTTTTTAATGACCTACATCAGATTGCCTACAGATAAAACAACAAACCCAATTTCAGTAGAACAAAGAGAATGTAAGATAATTCAGTGCATTCTACTAATGAAGATGAATATGAGTGTAATATGTTGGCAATAATTATGCATAAACCAACCAGAATTGCTGGGCACACAATAATTTTCAAAATATTTTTCACAACTCCTCATGTGGCCAAAAATTTACTGGAACTTCTTTTAAATGAGCCCACCACTGACATAACTTTTATTGACACAAATCACAACATCCCAATCAGCAGTTCTGAAATATTTTTTCCCTAGTCTTATTTTACAGGTCCAATGGTATAATTCCATCTAAAAGTGAGAGCAATTCAATTAATTCATAAATTATATAAAATAATTATGACTATATACATTCAAAGGCATACCTTTCAGCATCCAACTTGCTAAAACCTCGACCGTTATAGTAGAATGTCTCCTTACTAAGTTTTTCCTCAGAAGTTTGTTGTCGATATAGAGCACATACAGCCTTCATGCACAGTTCAATATCCTTTCCGAATGCCGCAAGCATGTCTGCCTCAAACTCCCATTCTGATTTATGATCTTTGTTCCGTTGAAGTTTGGATAGGATCTCATCAAAGTCCACATTGTCATCCGATACATCTTGTGACTCACTAGAAGCATCATCAGCATGAGAAACATCAGAGCTCTCAACAATAAATCCATCCAAACTTTCACCCTCACTTTCTGACCCAGCTTCTTCTGAATCCTCATCTTCAACATCCTTACTTGTAGGGATTCGTCGATGATATTTAGTTTCACTAGCCTGACTTAAATTGTTTCTTCCTGCCCCACCTTTTCCTTCAAATTTTCTCAAAGTCACCAGACGCCGCCTTGGAGGAGTTATAATATCCATCACATTGTCACCCACAGAAATGGTATCAGTCACTGAGCGGTAATTCAAATCAGAACCTACCATCTCAGGAACTTTTCCCTGCAGATGCATCCGCTTGAGTTTAGAGATAGGAACATTATCATCATCACTCTCTGTGTCACTGTTAACAACATTAGAAGCTCGTTTTCTGTTGGGTGTCCGAAAAATTAAAATATTCTCCTCCCGAGCATCCATATCTTCCCCATCATTCTGATCATAATGTATCTGTTTCACACTATTTTGAGAATTTTTTTCTTTTTCACTACCCACACGTCCTCCTAATACGCAATCCTCTAAAACTTGATCCTTTCTGATTTTCTTAGCATGAGAAGTACCCAATTGAACATGTGAAGTATCCCCTTCACTGTCACTATCACTGATATCAATGATGCCAAGAGAAGCAGGCCTAGCACCACCAGGTGTGGATGGAGCCAACTTTTTGCTAGGGCTCCTCTCTTCTTCAAAAGACAATTGTTTTCTAACTTGCCTAGCATATTTCAGTTCATATTCTAAAGAGACACCTTTTTTTTCTTCCTCAATACAAACATCACGCTTACGTGGCAAGTCAGTGAAAGGTGTGCCTACCAAAAAACATAAATAAAAAACAAACATTGTCAAAGACAGCCAATTTCACTCAATTAGGCAATGTCATTACATATGTGATCATTAAAGATTTCTTTCCTCCTGAAAGAAGAAAGCTTTGAAACATTATGATCATGCATTAAATTATAAACAATAGTCAAACCCAAACTCCCCACCAAAAAGAAATTCACGCCTCCAGGAAATACCAAATTGCAGCCACATTAAGAGACTGCATTAGATTAGAATCTTTGTTTAGATAGTTGCTTGCAGAGGAGAAGACCATAATAAAATTTGATAATTGCATGCAGAGTAGTCATAAACATGCTGCTAAAGTAGCTCACAGAGGATGTTTAAGGTCCAATCCTTAGGAGTGCATAATTATTAATTATATATTTCAAAAAAAAAAAAAAAAAAAAAAAGTAGCAATCTGCAGCTAATCTCAATACTTACATACAACTTAAGCAGACAATTGATTAAATCATTGGCTCACCTAGTCTAATTATCAACTTCAATACAGTTCAAATCAATTAAATGTCCCAAAGGTGCAAAATTGGTAATGAGATACTTGTGCACTAACATATTTCCTCAAACAGTTGATCATTTTATTTAGCGTTATTATTATCATTATGTCTTTGTGGGGAGGGGAGTAAATGGCAAACGTAATCTATTTGTTAACAAAAAGGTAAAACCTAACATCCTAAAGCTTGCATTTTTAAGAAAAGAAAACACAAAGATTTTATGTCCTGTAATTTAGTACCTGCTGGTTGCAGATCAACGGTTCCTTTACCAGGGGAGTGACAAAAAGTAGAGCCAACATCCACCAAACTCTCAACTTTTGCGTTGTTTTGCATATAGTCCAAGCCATGCGATCCATCTCTAGGCCTAATCCCTTCAATTCTTGTCCCTTCCATCAATGGCTGTTCCGCGGACCTCACAAATGAATTTTCATCCAACTGTAAAACCTGTGACTCCAACTCCTTAAACCTTTGCTTCCAAACTTTAACCTCACTCTCAGCTTTTTTCTTCTCACATTCCAAAACCTTGTTCTCAATCAAAAGCTGAACAACCGTATCTTCCTCTTCATTCTCCTCCGTCAAATCAACAATCTTTTCCACATCCCTCTCTCTTCCACTACTATCCTTCATTTCACCTTCAACACCATCAACACACTCTTTAGATTCATCATTCTTTCTCTTCAACACCTTAAGTTCTTCTTCAATTGCAAGCTTGTCAACCTCCAATGCCCTAAATTTGTCCTCAAGCACTTCATACTCGCTCTTCTTCTTTTGAATTTCCAATTCCAACTCAACACACCTTGCTTCGGCTTTCTTACTCCTCTCTTCCAATTCACCACATCGACAATCTACCAACTCATTCTTAAAAACAATCTCACATTTGGTGTCATCCTCAGTTTTCACTTTTCCCAAATCCATCTCCATATTTACTCTCAAAATTACCTAAACCAAAAGCACCACTCAATTCTCCATATCTAACAAATGATCAACTTTTTAAAACTATCTCATCATGTCACATTTAAAAATACCTGCATTCGAAAAAGTAATTAAAAAGGAAGACTAAGTAAGAAAAAAACTTATCTTGCAATAAATAAATAAAACCCAACTTAACCCAACAATATAATTCGAGGAGGAAAAATTGAAAACACCCAGCAAGCAAAAATTTCCCTAGAATACTTAAATTCCTTTTCTTTTCTTCTAACCCCCATTTGGGAAAGAAGAGCACCAGTCAATTATTTTCTTCTCCTCTTTCTTTTTCTTTTTCTTAGTTTCCTTAGCAAACAAACATAACCCTCATAAGAAAAAGGAAAAAAGAAAAAGAAGAAGAAGAAGATGACAACCTTGAATATTAGCAAACTATACTGAAAGACAAGCGAAACTGTACTAACAATAAAAACAAAGCAACATTAAAAAATTGAAAAAACAAAAACCAAAGAGAAGAGAAGAGGAGGAATTGGAAAGGAAAGTGCAAACACGTTTGAAGGAGTAGTATTGGGAATAGAAAGACTCACGATTCGAAGAGAGAGTCTTCTGCCTTCGTGGGGTTTTGAGTTTGATCGAACTTCCAAACTTTCATGAAGTGTAAGAAAGAAGGAATGCAATGGGAACAGGACGAGTATTATTCCAATAGTCAATACATAAAGTAACTGCCATATGCTTTGGGCTTGGCCTTAGCCACGTTCCACTTCAATTTATCATAAAGTAACGGACGTATTGTTTTAGGGGCTGTTGTTTTAGGTTTTCCTATTTCAGTGGTTAAGAGGAGAATTAAAGGACAACCCCAAACCCCAATGTTTTTATAGTAATTCGTGTTTATGTGTTAAATTTATGTTGGGTCAATTTATAAGTATCTTACTATATAAGTTTACATTAATTTGACATGTTTATTAAATGGGTTAAAATTTATCAACCCTATTATAATTCATTTATTAAACAGGTCAGTCGTGTTGACCATTTTATCAAAATGAAAAAAAATTATATATATTTATGAAAAAGTAAACAAATAAATATTTTTAATATAAAATTCAGAACTAACGAGTAACTGCATTATATATAACTAGCCTCTGAGTACACGCTCACGGGCGTGCTCAGGGGCTCTTCTATTTTTTGGGTAAGGCTTAATTTAGAACATTTATTATAATTTGTAATTACTACATTTTTTAATCACAAAAAAACCTAGAGGTGTGATGAATATTATATGTGGTGAAATAATTTTTCAACACACTCCTAGGTTTTTTTGTGATTGAAAAATTTAGTAATTCCAAATTGTAATAAATGTTCTAAATTAACCTTTACCCAAAAAATAAAAGAGCTTCTGAGCACGCGCGTCACACACATGCTTAGAGGCTAGTCTATATTACTAATAATATGATTCTTTATTTGGGTTTCATTATTTTGTGTACCAAAATACCCTCAAATTCATATGTTTAAAAAGATTAAATAATAAGGTTAGATATGTAAAGGTACTTGTATGGACACAAAAGGTACTGGACCTCAGTTACACCAAGGGAACCAACCTAAAGGGCCCAAAACAATAAATTTCTAGAGAATGGGCTTCGAATCTAGGTTTATGGACGTTGGATAACATGAAAGCTAAGATGGATCACAAAACACATGCATCCCATTTGTACGTGAATGAAAACTCTCTTATGTATTCATGCCGAGAACAATCTTTGGTGTTTTCTTACAATTCTCTCTCTCGTGTCTCCCCCTCATCCCCCACTTTCTTTCTTCTTCCTTCGCCTTTTATAGGCCTTCCTTTTTCTCCTCCTCTCCTCCACATGTAGGTTAATGCTTCTTTTAGATACTTGTCCCATCACACATTTCTACCAAAGTCTTTAGCAGTAGGTATAAGGCTGAACTCCAATACTCAGGCGTCACTTTCCCATTAATACGGTTATAGAGATAGGTACAGAGCCTTCAATTCGGTGGTAGCAGCTTTTTCTTTGATATTTCCTGTTACTTTTCCTTGTCTCCTACCCTTGTTTTGTTAGCCTTTGCGTTCAAGGTCTTTAATATTAATGCCCTTGAACTGCCAAATCACTCTTCTTGTCCTCGGCTACCTATAGCCGAGGACGTTACCATCCTCGGACCTCGTGCCTTAGGATGTTCTGCCCAGATATGGCTTCTTTCTTCTGTCATGTTACTTCACAGGCGGGCCTATTCATGTCCTCGGACCACCCATATCGTTAGGTTGGGCCTTCAACCCCATAAGAGCTCTTGGGCCTGCCCAATACATCTCTTGAGCCCTTTAGCCCTACAATAGCCCCTCAAGATCCTCATTTCTACTTCTCTAGGAGGAATGAGGATTTCGACATACGTCCCTTAGACAACACGCTTCTGACGTTTCGGTATGTAGAACATGTTACAATTAAATGTTGGTGGCTCCTTGTTCCCCACGTTCAACCGCGCGATGCCCATCCAACGGATGAGCACTGTGTAGGACATAGGCAGGAGATTTCCAGCTTTATGACTTTCACTGATATAAATATTGCCGATTTGAATGCTCTCTGTTTACTTCAAAATCTGCACAACAAATCTAGCCACCTTTGCATTTTACACGCGTCTTATTGCTTTCCAAGATCTAAGCCGAGGTGACCTTATTACTTTAAAGTAAGTTTTTCCAAACTTTCTGTTTGCTGTGTTGTTGTTCTTTCTTTCTTGTCATTCTTTTTTTTTCTCCTCGGCCATCTAAACTTCTCAACCTCTTCACCATATTTCCCCTCTCCTCTTAGAAAATGGGTAGGTTCGCACCCCTAGTATATAGCGCTGAGAAAATAGAGGAGTTTAAGGCTAAGTATGGAATCCCACAAGGGGTGTCCATTACGTACTGTGATGAGGGAGAGTGGCACACCAAGAGGAAAACCGATGAGGTAGTCATCCCTATGATAGCTTTTATAGAAGGAGGGATGAGAATCCCGATGAGACCGATAACCCGGAGTTATCTGAGGGCGATTAGGTTATCTCCTACACAGTGCACACCAAACATGTTTAGGATTTTAGGTGCTGTAGATGCCCTAAACGAAAAGATGGGATTAGGACTTACCCATCACGACTTGAACTGGGTTTATAACCTCCACCATTTAACGGGGCAGGGGTATTACCTAAAGTCTAGGTACGCTGAGGTCAGACTAATCCAATGCCTCCCTCATTCCAACAAAAGGTTTGAATAAAGACTTCCTAATAATATCCGGGGATTGGCATGATGGTCTCCCCTGTCCGACAAGGGAGGGGAAACCAGGTGAATACCTATACAGCATTAGTTCCATATATTTTTTTTGTTTCGTTATAGTTGTATTCTTTCTTTGTTTTTACCTTACTATTTCTTTAAACAACTGTGCAGATCGCCGTGCACTTGCTCGTCACGCTTATCTTATCGATTTTGCTCGCCTGGACAAGATTTTGAGAGCCGAGGTGTTTGTTCACTCGGACGGTCAGCTTCAAGCAGCACACCTAATCCTCGGATACGATCCAATCTCAACAGCCTTTCAAGTATCGAAGTGCATGATTAAGGTAAAGGATCCCAGGCTACCTCGGATTAGCATTGCAGTCGAAGGTTTCTCACTCCCCGAAGGTGCTCCCATCCCCCAAGGCACTCTCATCACCGAGCCAGTTCAACTCGTCCCAGAGGGTGTTCCTGTCGCTACCTCCTCGGCACAGCCCCTACTGGGATAAGGCTCTTCCTCTCAGCCATTTATAAAAGAAGAAGAAGAAGAGATCATTGAAGTCTCGGACTCTGAAGGAGAATTCGAGGTTTTTGATCTGCTTCCATCGCCTGAAGACCAAACTGTTGTCCTTGACTCGCTCCCACTAACCTCTTCGGACATCGACCCCCAACTTGAAACTATGGGTATCCAACGTAGGCCAAAGCAAAGCCTTAAGGATGTGCTGGAGGCTCAGGTAGGAGCCTAGGATCCTCCTAAAGCACCCCAGACAAGGGCCAAGGATAAGGGCACCGAGAAAGTCCCTCCGCTTAAACTTTCTTTCCCTCCTTCAACCCAATCCCAACGTGCTGATTCTGCTGACCACAAAAGGAAAAGGGACCATCAAAGAGGGAAGGATGCAGTCGAGGGAGGAAGAGATCTTCCTGCCAAGGACACTGAGCATGAAAAGGGGGGAAAAGAAGCTCGCGTTGGACAGACAAGGTCAGACAGGAGAACCGAGCCTCTTATAGCTTTGCATGCACCCATCTGGGCCCCTTAGATTACCGTAGATGATCAGGCAGTCACTGCCGATGCATCTATTAGGAACACCGATGAGGGAACGGCTGCATGCATAGCTGATGCGCTGGAGCAAGCTATGTTGCTGCCCGAGGACATGGGCGAGCTTAGGAGGATGAGAGACCAAAATGTCTTCATGACATTAAAGAAAGAGCTCGCTATGGCAAGGATATCCATTTTTTCTTCTCTACTTAAAACTTTGAGATTTGCATTATTAATTTATTGTACTGTACTTGTAGGCTGTTCAATCTACTCACAGGGCGGAGGAAATAGCTGCCAACTCCTACAAGTTCCTCAGGGCCGGGGAGATAAGGCTAGACAATACCCAAAGGATCCTTGAAATAAAGGAGAAAAAACTACAAGAAGTCACTGCTAGTTTGACTAAGGCAGAAAGTGAGAGATCCTGCTTGGAGGCCCAGCTGAAGACCATTGAGAGGTAGGCCGAGGATCAAAGGATGCAACTTAGGCACACCGACGAGAACTTCGCTACGACGAAGAAGCTGATTGAGGGCCTTAAGCTTGATCTGAAGAGGTCTGAGAAGGCTAGGCAGGAAGCCACAAAGGCCAAAGAAGAGGCTATCGCCAAAGCTCAAGAGGCTGAAGAAGTAGTAGACCAGGCTGAGCAAAGTGGATACGAGGTAGGGGTGGCAGAAACCACCGAGACCTTTAAAGCTCAAGTGCCGGAGGTATGTAGGGATTACTGCCTCCAAGTGTGGAAGGAAGCTCTATCCCAAGCTGTGGTTGATGCTTCCTCTCTTCTTTGGAGGGCAAAGAATGCCTATGTACCCCCGGCCATTTGAGTCTCTGCTTTTGTCTAAGCCGAGGATAATGCCAGCTCCTCCGCAGCCAAAGTGCAACCAGGAGAAGCTACTGCTGACACTGCTGCTCTTGAGCATCCACTTCCAACGCAAGCTCTATCCCAAGCTGTGGTTGATGCTTCCTCTCTTCTTCGGAGGGCAGAGAATGCCTATGTACCCCTGGCCATTCGAGTCTCCGCTTCTGTCTAGGCCAAGGATGATGCCGGCTCCTCCGCAGCCAAAGTGCAACCAGGAGAAGCTACTGCTGACACTGCTGCTCTTGAGCATCCACTTCCAACGCAAGGGGAAAAGGCTCAACCTGAAGAAGCGCAGTTTCTCGTTAAACCTAAGGAGCTACCCCCCAACTCAAAGGCCTATGGTACTATGGAGATCGTTCTGGCAACTAAGCCTATAGTGCAAAAAGGGGGCCCCAAAGGTAAAGAGATAGTTGAAGGGTCAACGGCTCCTGAGGTGGCTCCTGTTGACCCCACAGACTAAACATAGCCAAAGCATTGATGGCCCTTCCTGCTGTCCTTGTAGTTTCCTTTCCATTTTAGTTAATTGGTTTTTAGTTTTTAGTTTTCTTTTTTATTTTAGCTTTGCTTCCCTTTGGTGTAGTACAACTATTTGGTTGTGAATGTACTTGTAAAGACTTTCAGTTAATGAGAAGAACTTATGACTTGAATCACAGTTTTGAGTTACATTTGTTAATAGCATGCCCTTCTATTTATTACTTATGTAGCATGACAAAGTAGTAGCTCATATTCATTATATTTGTTGATAGTTCTGCGTTAGTAACCAAGTAAAGACAATAAAAATTTGTAAAACTTATATACTTGCAAATGCTTTAAGTGATACTTGCGAATTTTTATTCAGTTTCAGTGACGAATAAAACACTTAAAAGTAAACCATATGCACAGGACCAATTCAGCTAACTATTCAAGAATTAATCATCGTGCTAACGCACAAAAGATGTTAGGATGAGGAACACTAAGTTCCCTGATGTGATTTGTATTTGAACCAAAGGTAACTCAAATGTTATGCCCAATAACTAATAAATGCCCACAGTTTAAAGGACCCTTTATGATTACGTATCTAATGGGTACTTGGAGAGATGCCTACCTCTCTAAGGCTTGTGATCCGAGTAGTCTACGTATCCCAGTTCCTGCTTAACACCTTGCACTGGGGTGCCAATTTTCCCAAAATAGATGATCCGAGGATTAGACGTAACTTTGGTTCTGCTTAACAATTTTAATTAACATGCCAATTTCTCCAAGGCAGATATAGGTATGTTAATTTTTCCAAGGCAGAGGATCCGAGGATCCGACGTAACTTTAGTTCTGTTTAACAAATGATATAGGTATGTTAATTTTTCCAAGGCAGAGGATCCGACGTAACCTTGGTTCTGTTTAAAAAATGATATAAGTATGTTAATTTTCCCAAGGCAGAGGACCCGAGGATCCAACGTAACCTTGGTTCTGTTTAACAAATGATATAGGTATGTTAATTTTCACAAGGGAGAGGATCCGAGAATCCGACGTAACCTTGGTTCTGTTTAACAAATGATAAAGGTATGTTAATTTTCCTAAGGTAGAGGATCCGAGGATCCGACGTAACCTTGGTTCTGTTTAACAAATGATATAGCTATTCTTGAACATAACATTCAGTGTGTTATGATAACAATAGGACAAAAGTGGCAGAAGTACCTTTCATTAATAATAGTATCTTCGTAAGTTATTTACGTTCCAATGATGTTTTACAGCTTTTTCGTCTAGATCTACCAAATAGTAAGCCCCAATACCAGCTATTGATGCGATGCGATGCGATATGATTCTTCCCAGTTAGGTCCCAACTTTCCCCATGCTAGATTCTTGGCAGTACCCACAACTTTCCTCAATACTAAATCTCCAGGAGCGAGTGGCCTTGACTTGACATGAGAATCGTACCCCTGTTTCAGTTTTTGCTGATAGCAAGCTAACTGGATCATAACATTCTCTCTCCGTTCTTCGACTAGATCTAGGCCCCTTTCCAATAACCTATCATTGCCGTCGGAAGTGAAGGAACTTGTTCTTATCGTCAGGAATCCAGCTTCTAAAGGAATCACGACCTCGACGCCATACGTCATTGAGAAGGATGTTTCTCCCGAGGATCTTTGTGGCGTGGTCTGATACGTCCACAGAACATGAGGCAGCTCTTCTACCCATCTACCTTTAGAGTCATCTAGCCTTTTCTTGAGCCCATTAACAATGACTTTGTTGACCGTTTCGGCCTGCCCATTTCCTTGTGAATACGCTGGAGTAGAATACCTGTTGGTTATGCCGAAGTTGCAGCAATATCGTCTGAAAGCTTTACTATCAAATTGCAAACCATTATCCGATATGAGAATACGAGGGACTTCAAATCGAGTAACAATATTTTTCCAAATGAACTTCTTCGCGTCAACGTCTCTAATATTGGATAGGGGTTCAGCCTCTACCCACTTGGTAAAATAATTTGTGCCCACAATCAACCACCTCATATTCCCAGGTGCCTTTGGAAAAGGTCCCATAATGTCCAAGCCCCATTGCGCAAAAGGCTAGGGACTTGCCAGAGGATTTAGCCCCCCTCCAGGTTGATGGATGTTGGGTGCAAACCTTTGACATTGATTGCATTTCTTCGCATAGTTCTGAGCTTCTCGCTGCATATTGGGCCACCAATATCCTTGTGTTAAAGTTCTGTGAGCCAAAGATCTTCCCCCCGTATGACTCTCACAAATTCCTTCATGTAAATCCTCTAAAAGCAGCTCTGTCGCTTCAGGATGTACACACAGCAAGTATGGCCCAAAAAAAGATCGTTTATACAGCTTCTGATTCTCGGACAACCAAAACTGAGTTGCCTTTCTACGCACCTTATCCGCCTCAGCATTTTCCTCTAGTAGGACGTCATCCTTAAGGAAAGATATGATGGGGTCCATCCAACTGGGCCCCATCCTGATCTGATGAACCTGGATACTACTTCCAATTATTCCAGTGGGCTTACATAGGTCTTCAACAAGAATGATCCGAGGTAGAACTTGTGCCGAGGACGTGGCGAGGGTTGCCAGGAAGTCAGCATGTGTGTTGCTACTCCTAGGAACATGTGACAAAGTAAAGGACTCGAATTTGGATTGTAGAAACCTGACTTGAGCTAGGTATTCCTGCATCCTCGGATCTCTGGCCTCCACCTTTTCATCTACTTGGCCTACAACTAGTTGCGAGTCCGAGAACACGTGCACCACCTTTCCACCCATTTTCTGGACCATATCCATCCCTTTTATTAAAGTTTTATACTCGGCTTCATTGTTAGTAGCCAAGAATCCTAATCTCAGGGATTTTTCTAACGTAAGACCCTTTGGGGTTATAATTACCAATCCCACACTGGATCCCCTTTGATTTGCAGCCCCTTCAACATAAACAGTCCACACTAAAGGTTCTTTGCATGTGATTACACCAACTGATTTTTCATCCATGCCCATGCTCTTGGCATTATCTTCTATTGTGGGCTCAGCAAATTCTGCGACTAGATCAGTTAACACTTGGCCCTTTACTGAGGTGCGAGGCATATACTTGACGTCGAACGCGCCCAAAATAGTTCCTCATTTAGCAATCTAACTTGTGTGATCAGCGCTCTTAAGTATGGCTTTGAGAGGTAGCTGGGTCAGGACTACCACGGTGTAAGATTGAAAGTAATGGGGGAGCTTATGTGTACTATGTACCACGGCTAGAATGGCCTTTTCCAATGGTGAATAACGCACCTCGGCCTCATGTAAGGACTTAACTTACAGCATGGTCAGCCACCGCAACAAACGCGAATAGAACTTCATCAACCTCAGGCCAAGACATAATGGGTGGGCGCGATAGATATTCCTTAAGTTGCTGAAAAGTCACGGCACACTCTTCTGTCCATTCAAATCCCTTCCACTTGTTCAACAACTAAAAAAATGGCCTACACCGATCAGCAAACCGTAAGATGAATCTGTTAAGGGTTGCAGTCATTCCAGTCAATCTTTGCACTTCTTTTAGATTCCGAGGTGGTTGTAAGCTATTGATTGCTTTGACTTGAGGGGGATTGACCTCGATTCCCCTATGTGTCACCATGTAGCCCAAGAATTTACCAGATCTAATCCCGAAAGAACATTTGGATGCATTAAGACGTAACTTGTGCTTTCTCAGCGTTTGAAAGGTTTCATCCAAGTCTGGTATATGAGCCAAGATAGTTTTACTCTTGACCACCATATCGTCCACATATACCTCAATTGTCTTTCCCAGTTGGGGTTCAAACATCCTCGTCATCATTCTCTGATAAGTAGCCCCAGCATTCTTTAGACCTAAAGGCATCACCTTGTAGTGGTAGTTTCTTGTGGGGGTGACAAAAGCTGTCTTCTCTTGGTAGTCTAGAGCTAAAGGTATTTGGTGGTAACCTTGGAAAGCGTCTAGAAAACTCATCCGAGGATGCCTTACTGTAGCATCCACCAACTAATCTATGCGAGGCATTAAGAATGAGTCTTTGGGACAGGCCTTATTCAAGTTTGTGAAATCCACACATACTCTCCACTTTCCATTCTTTTTTTTCACTACCACTATATGTGCCAACCACTCTGGATAAAACACCTCCTTGATGGCACCTGCCTTTTTGAGCTTCAGTACCTCATCTTTAGCAACATCAGCATGCTCCTGAGAGGAGCGCTGAGGTAGCTGTCTCCTCGGCACTTCAATTGGATTAACATTCAAGTGATGACATATAAAATTTGGGTCAACCCCTAGAGCTTCATAAGCGTCCCATGCGAATACATCAATATTCGATTTCTAAAACATAACCAACTCCTCTTTTGCTTGGAGTGGCAATTGACTCCCCACCTGAAAAAACTTCTCCATGTCATCAGCAATAAGTATCTTCTCGAGCTCTTCGCACACAGGCTCTTCGACCTCGGCCACCTTTGGCTTGGCCGAGGATGTAAACTGTTACAAATTTCTTCCAGTCGAGGCCTGGGACTCCTGCCTGGCCTGATGTGTAATCGCTGCCGTTATGCATTATCCTGCTATGAACTGGGTGCCGACTATCTCTTCAACTGAATCCCCATATGGGAACTTCACCTTAACATGCAAGGTTGAAGAGACAGCACCTAAGGCATGCAACCACGGCTTTGCCACAATGGCCGTGTAAGAGGAGTAGGCATCTACTACGGTGAAATCTACATCCACTACCACTGGTCCTAATTGTACAGGCAGCCGAATCTGCCCTTTCGGAATGACAGCTTTTCCTTTAAAACTTATCAACAGCGAATCATGAGCTGTGAGATCTTTAGGCTTCAAATTGAGCCCCTTGAATAAATCCGGGTACATGATATCAGCCCCACTCCCTTGGTCGACTATTATTCTTTTCACATCTTAACCCCTTATTCTCAGCATGATAACCAATGTATCGTCATGTGGCCGGATAGTTCCAACCTTATCTTCTTCAGAAAAAACCCAAGATGGGTGGAGGGTTTCCTTTGATCCTCTTCGACTCAGAATTAAGGTCCTCGGCAGGCAGTCGCGAAACCGACATTACCCTAGTAGGGCAAGACCTAGTCCGACCTGGAGCAGTAAAAATGACATTTATCGTGCCTAACGGAGGCCTTAAAGTGTTGCTCCCCTGATTCACCGAACCAGATTGTGTGCCTTGCCTATTAGGCCGACTCATAAACTGTCTCAACTTTTCTTCTTTAACCAACTGATCCAGATAATTCCATAGGGTCTTGCAATTTTCTGTGGTATGACCCTTGTCCTGATGATAATTGCAGTGGAGATTCTGATTATGCTTCATGGGGTCTCCTATCATTTTATTAGGCCAACTAAAGTATGGTTCATGACAAATCTTTTCTAACACTGACTGCACTGGCTCGCAAAACACAGCATTTACTGTCTGAGAATGAGCCGACCTAGACTGGCCAGCAAAATCCCTCCGTGGCCACTTATTGTTGTACCTTTCCGTCTTGAAATCCCTCTTCTCTTGAGGGATAATTTTCATTTTTCCTTTGCTCTGCTGCTGATGTTCCTCAACTCACTTATATTCATTGATACGATCCATGAGCCGACGAACATTTTTTACTGGTTTTTTAGTCAAAGATTTCCTTAAATCGTGCTCAATTGGAAGACCGACCTTGAAAGTGTTAACTGCTACTTCATCAAAGTCACCATCAATCTCATTAAACACTTTCCAGTATCTATCCGAGTAAGTTTTCAGGGTCTCGCCCTCTCTCATGGCCATGGATAGTAATGAATCCAGAGGCCGAGGTACTCTACTACAGGTAACAAAATGAGATCCAAACGCCATCGTAAGTTCCATGTAGGAATCAATGGAATTTGCCTTCAATCCATTAAATTACCTCATCATAACAGGCTCTAAGCTCGAGGGGAATACTTTGCACATCAAGGTTTCGTTCTTTGAATAAACTGCCATGCGTTGGTTAAAATGACTCACGTGCTCCACTAGGTCTGTTCTGCTATTGTAAATGGTGAAATTTGGTTGCGTGAAATGGCAAGGAAGCTTTCCTTTCTCGATCCAACGTGTGGAAGGTGATATGGAAAGTTGGTGCAATGCCTTTCCCATGGCATCACTGCCCAAGCCCCTAGAAGGAGGCTTCTTGCTCACTCCATCGTGAAAACTTCCCGTTTGGTATGAGAAAGTTTCACTAGGAGGGGGTTCTTGACCTAAGCTTATAACCACTGCTCTGGGAGTCGTCAAAGGAAGGATCAGATACAAAAGGCGTTCGTTTTTGTTTCGTACGACGTAACTTCCTCTTCAAGTAGTCAATCTCTCTCTGCATGGCTCTAGCATCATCTTCACGGAGTATTCTGTTTTCTCCCCGTGAGTGATTTCTCGCTGTGCACCCTGTATGCACACTGTCCTCTCGGTCTCCTATCTGTTCCAGGTGCTGGAAGGGATCTTCGTATTGGGACCCCAAGGATTCTGCATGATGTGGACTTGAACTTTCCATTACGTTATCTGCGTCAGAACATAAGAATCCCCACTGTGAGAGACCGCGCCCCCAACCCATTTTTTAGAGTGTTGGGCCAAACCCAAGTGAATGGGTGGAGTCGTGTTATTGCCTCTCAAAATGGAGGTTCGACTAGTTATATTTTTCCATTTAGATTAAGGGTTTTACAATGGAGTCGCCACTTATTTAATTATTGGAAAAATAAGAAAGCCAAAATTGAAAAATTCTTCATTTTATTAATTTTCAATTGAATTTACATTGATCATAGGAAAATTACATGGTTTTGGTCCTAGATACAATCTAAGATAAAGTACATGGCTTTGTTTCCTAGTTACAATCTAAAAATTGAAAATTACATGGATAAGCATTTGATTTATCAACCCTTAATTTAAGTTCGGAGGCTATGTTACAAGGTGGGAAGGTGTTAGGCACCCACCTTACCCGATAAAATCGGTCTTCTAGATTATGGTAGCCAACATTCATATCATATTATCGAATATGTCAATTAATTTACATAATGAATTTAATGTGTGTGCATGTCATAGATCCTAATTTAATTTATTAAGCATTGCATTTGGATTTGGATTTGAAAAATAAATTATAGTGAATGTGTGTGGATGGTGATATCCTAGATTCAAGGATTTGAAAGGATTATTAAACAAGTTTTTTATATTTTTGATGTGGATTTAAGATTGAAACTAGTGTTATGCATGAACATGTGATGAACAACCAAGAACATGTGATGAACATATAAGAACAATTAAGAACATTCAAACATATTCAAAGAATTTAAATAATCACTATCATGCTTTAATCTTAAATTCTCATCATGGAAACATAAAAAACAAGTTAGGGGAAGAGATTATACCTTCATGCAAGATCCATATAGTGGATGAGGATACTCTTGAGAGAGGTCTTAAGGGTGGAGGAAAAGAAGAGTTAGGAGAGGGAGAGTGAGTCTCACTCAATACCTTGAGTCTCAAGAAGACCAAGATATGAAAGACTACTTAACTTCCTAGAACTCAAGAGAGGAGGTTTTTTTTTTGTGTCTTGGAATGAAGGAGAGAGGGGGTTTATATAGTAGTGGTGGAGGAAATATGAATGGAAGACCATTAATGAGAGTTGACAAAGAATCATGAACCTAGACCTCATTTTAGCCTTGGGGAAAATCTGGAGCATTAAATGTAGAGATTGGTGGGAGTGAGGAGCAAGCCAAAATTCGGTTTTCCCGTATCTGCTGTAACAGCTTGTAGAGCCAACTTCAAAAAATCATATCTGACTCAATTCTGATCGGAATTGTCTTGTTCTTATGCTCAAATTGAAGCCCCAGATGTTTAGTTTCTGGAAAAATTAACCTCATTCATAGATTCAAGATATTCTGAGAGATATCATTGAAATAGTGAGCATAGGTCATTTGTTAGAAAATAGTTTCAGCACAATTAACTTTAATAGGTCCCAAATTAGCTCCCAATTAACATTAAATGGCTCCAATCACTCTCATTTCAGACTTAATTAGTTCTAAATTTACCCTAATTAAAAGATAATTGCACAAATTACTCATTGAATAATTAATGTTTAACTATCTAATTAATTAGGCGTATGCAACCTTACCATAAAATGTAGTCCTAACCAATCAAATTATGATACATCATTAGTTTCAAATTGATTATAATTATAACTAATTGGAATCAATTGTTCATAATCACATAAGGTCAGACTCAATTTGTGATAGTGCATCCCGGCCATTAAAACTTGATTTGATGATAACTTTCAATCTGATGGTCCAATTAGGGCTTATAACCAGTCGACTTGATCGTTACAACATCAAGATCATTTTGATGAAATGAGATTAAGGATCTAATGACTAGAATCAAGATGCATATTTCCAAGGTGAAATTACCCTTTTACCCTCCAAGTGAGGTTAAATGCAGGTTGCAAAATGAGGTGTCAACACCCACAGACGACGCCAATTGTATGGACACAAAAGGTGCTGGACCTCAGTTGTACCAAGGGAACCAACCCAAATGGCCTAAAATAATAAATTTCTAGAGAGTGAGCTTCGAATCTAGGTTTATGGACGTTGGATAACATGAAAGCTAAGATGGATCACAAAACACATGCATCCCATTTGTATGTGAATGAAAACTCTCTTATGTATTCATGCTGAGGACAATCTTTAGTGTTTTCTTACAATTCTCTCTCTCGTGTCTCCCCCCCCCCCCCACTTTTTTTCTTCTTCCTTCGCCTTTTATAGGCCTTCCTTCTTCTCCTCCTCTCCTCTACGTGTAGGTCAGATGCTTCTTTTAGATACTTATCCCATCACACATTTTTACCAAAGTCTTTGGTGGTAGATATAAGGCTGAACTCCAATACTCAAGCGTCACTTCCCCATTAATGCGGCCAGAGAGGTAAGTACAGAGCCTTCAATGCGATGGTAGCAGCTTTTTCTTTGATATTTCCTGTTACTTCTTCTTGTCTCCTACCCTTGTTTTCTTAGCCTTTGTGTTCAAGGTTTTTAGTATTGATGCCCTTGAACTACCAGATCATTCTTCTTGTCCTCGGCTGCCTATGGCCGAGGACGTTACCATCCTCGGACCTCATGCCTTAAGATGTTTTGCCCAGATATGGCTTATTTCTTCTGTCACGTTACTTCACAGGCGGACTTATTCATGTCCTCGGACCACCCATATCATTAGGTTGAGCCTTCAACCCCATAAGAGCTCTTGGGCCGGCCCAATACATCTCTTGGGCCTTTTAGCCCTACAGTACTAATTTAAACACTTCTAAGTTTTAGATACTTATCCATATCCCTTAAATTTAGGCACTTCCATCTCTCCTTATTCCTTCCTACTCAAGATTTTAAAATTAGGCACTTTCATTTTGCAATGACATATTTTCAAGTTTGACAGAATAGGTATCATAAGAGTTTCTCATGCTATTGATGTAGCATCATAATCATTTATATCACCTAAATATGCAATCTGTAAAAATGCAGCTCTATTCAAGATAAATTGGTGTGAATAATCACTTGAAGCTGCAAAATCATATTGAGGACAAAAAAAAATTACAGAATTATTTGCGGGTACATAATCTATATCACCTAAAACTCCAAAATTATCACCACCAAATGTATGTGGATTACATAAAATAGATTATTGTTAATGCCTAGTTATATGTTCTCAAATCGTCCAAGGTTTGTTCTTTTTCTTGGCTTGCATACTTTGAACTTGAATCTCTAGCACTTGCAACAGCAGCTATTGAATCTTCAACACTTGTAGCAGCAACCTTAACAATTTATTAGTTGTTATGGATTAAAATTGATTGGTAGCTAATTTTGAGTCTAATATCAATGTCTCACAAAGCTGGAAATAGTATTAAGCCTCGGTTGATATAAAAGAAAATTTAAATAGTATTAATTTCTTACAATACCAAGAATACCGTTTGAGAAGTCCACATATTCTTTAAATTTAATATCAAGCGATGTTTTTTTTATTTTTTTGGTGCATCTATTATTTTTTTTAACCCAGGCCCAAAAGTTATGGATTTGTTCAAAGGCATATTGTTTTTTTGAACCCAAGCCCAAATGTTTATCTTCAGTTTAGTTATCTTTATCACAATAAATTTTTAGATACACGCATAAACTTCATTTGAAGTATGCATAAACCACAAATTAAAATTAATGAATTTTTCAACATTAAAAAGAAACAAAGAAAAAAAAAAGCACTATACTTCTGGAGCATCTACACATAAATATTAGATATGAAAAACATTGCATAGGTTGTAGTAGCCTTCAACCAAAACAACTTAGTATTTTCTACAAAATTTAGATAACTTTACAAATACCACAACCAAGATCCATAGCACCATAGTAAAAAAATACCAAATACGGAGTATATGCTCATATACCACTTTAGCTCCAAGTCATGGATCCTTAAACTCTCTAAGGCACTCTTCCTCTTCATTAGGGTTGTCTCAAATTCTGAATGTCTAAAATCCAAAACTTGGCTACATCATTCCATTAAATTGACTACTTGTATATTTTCACTAAAGAGTACCAAATTGAAAACTCAATATCACATACAACATCAATTAAAAAAATATACTAAGCAAAAAAAAAAAAAAAAAAAAAAAAAACAAAATGACAATTCTTCATACTGACTTACCTCAGAGCTGTAAAATGTATATCCGGTGGGATCTTCAGCTTTTCTCATAAAAAGAATGCATTTGAAGATGTAGGAAAGACAGGAGGTTCTTATGTAATTCTTCTTCTTCTTCTTCTTTAATCCCTTTGAAGTCATAATCTTAGTCAACCAATGCACTCCTTAGGCAAGTCCTTCAAATAAGAATATATATCATAAAGTCTATAAATGCATATAAAACCAAAGCAATGGTAAGTGTTCACAGTGAGCCAAATTAACACCAGTCAGATTTTTTGATCTACAAACTAAAACTTGTATATAGAAAAATCACCAAAACTCTCCATCTCAAATTCATTTCCTCTTGAACACAAACTTTTTGATTTTGTAATATGTAATACATGACACACATATGACATAACATAAAATAAAATGTATATACTTGAATTCAAAGCCTATAGCAAAAAAAAAAAAAAAAGAAGGTTTAAATGTTTGAATTCAAAGCCAATAGCAAAAATGTATATACTCACCCCACCAATTAACCCCCTTGGCTGGAACTCAAATTCTGCTCCCATGTTTGTGCAATGATGAAAAAAATTATATATATTTATAAAAAAACAAACAAATAAATATTTTTAATATAAAATTCAGAACCAACGAGTAACTGTATTATATATAATTATTCAAAACTAAAGCATATTTCAATATCACAAATAATCAATCACAATATGTTAAAGAAAATTAATCACAACTAATAAGTTTGTATATTTAGGAATTGAAAGGTATATTGGTAAAATGTCATTCAATTAAACAGGACTAATGGGTTTCATATGTTGGACACTAATTCAACCTATTTATTAAACGGGCTAGTCGTGTTAACTCAAATATGACACGAACTCATTAAGCCTCAATTTAATTTACTAATTTCGTGTCGCATTATGTCGAGTTTACAGGTTGTGCCCAATTTTTGCTATCCCTAACCAAAGGTAAGGTGCCTAAGTTTTGTCTTATATTCTTCTAAAAAAAAAATTGCCATTTATAATATAGGATAAAATGCAAATGAGATTAAATTCTATAATAACTTGATATAAACTTTATAATAATTAAAAAAAAAAACCTTGATGTGAACCCTATCAAAAAACAAAGGTTGATTTAAATACTTTGGTTTATACACTTTAATAAGGACATATCATGTTATCATATTACTAAAATATAGATACATCTAATCACACAAGATAACAACTTAATTAATATTGTATATCATATTTTAAGTAAAAGATTGATATAATAATCTTTTATTGAATAGTGTAAAAATAAGTTTTACACTCTATCCTTACCAAATTCAAACTCAAAGCAAATTGCAACATCCTTACCAAATTTCTAATTTTACTTTCGCTTAATTGAGTTCTCAAAAGTTTAAAATTTAATTAATTCAGGTCTCTTGTACAATTTTGTTAAAAATCTACAAGTGACATACTTGTTTATACTACAAGTCGTATGGTATAAAAATGCTACTTTTTTAGTTGTTTTACCGTATAAAGAATGCTAATCGTTTCGTGACTGTTCACTTTTCAACACTCACTTTCGTGAGAAACAAACAGAAACTGAAAAACATGAAAATTCTCACCCGCCAATCCATCCTCCCGCACAGACCAACCCTAATTTCTTGGATTAGCTTCGGAGTTCTTAGAAAATTGGGTCCCAGAAGATGGTTCTCTGCGCATTCAGAGGAGCCAGAGCTGACGGAGTTGATGGAGTACATGGATTCTTTGAAGAACTACGAGAAAGTGGGCGTGCCCAAAGGCGCTGGTACGGACTCGGATGATGGGTTCGATCTGGGTCGGATGAGGCGGCTTATGGAGCGGCTCGGCAATCCTCAATCTCAGTTCAAGGTTCAAAGTCCAACACTTTTTTTTTTTATTTTGTTTGGTTTGTGGGAAAATGTAAAAGAAAAAAAAAAGGTGAAAGTTTTGAGCTTTGGTTTATAAAAACTGCTCTGTTGGGATATAATAGAATTTCAGGTATTGAATGTTACATTTGTTACCTAAAAATAGTTGAAACAACATAAGAAGAGGATATTCACATTTCAAAGCTTTGTGTTCTATTTTTTGTTTATTTTATTTTATTTTTCAAAATCCACACAATTGAATAAAACCCAGTAGTATAATTAGGCTCAGCATGCAGAAAGTTTTACCATAATATTGAATTAAGTAATGCTTTATGTATGTGGGCACAGAAAGTTCTCAATTTTGAATTTTTATTGTAAATTTGTTTGTTCATTTTGTTGATGAGTTTGAGTATTAATTTTAAGTAACTAGCTCAACAGCTATTAGAGGCTGTTGACATTGCTGGGACAAAAGGAAAAGGATCAACTGCCGCGTTTCTCTCCAATATTTTACAAGCAGAAGGGTATTCTGTTGGTTGTTATAGCAGGTATGGGTTTGTTTTAATGTTGATTTTTTCTTCATGTTTTTCAGATAATGTATCAAAGGATTTATGCAGTCTGCAGCTGCTTTTTAGTTTTAACTTTTAGATATTGCTTATTTTCCAGCTATATTTTTTTAATAGTGGGCTTCATTTCTTAAGCAGCCCACATATTCAAACTATAAGGGAACGCATATCATTGGGAGGATTTGGTGAGCCGGTGTCAGCAAAGACATTAAATTGTCTTTTCCTTCAGATTAAAAAAATTCTTGATCAGGCAATAGAGCACGAAAATGGGCGTATAAGTCATTTTGAGGTATCAACTTGTGTACTATATTGTCCCCCTGATCCCCCCCTCCCAATTGGATTAGATGAACAATGGAATTTAGTTCAAGAAATAAAAAGAGACTCAGAAGCTAGTGATTTCAGAACTGAATAGCTATTCTAAAGATGTTAGAGTCAGTGATTATTTGATGGGTATTTACATGACCCCGTGCAAGCTTGGGGATGGTATATGTAATTGATTCAATTAGTTGACCTGCCCTGTTTGTTCTTCTTTTGTTTTCCTCTGAAAATTTTACTGTAGCTTTCGGGTCAAAGTAGTTATCATGAATATTTTCACATGTTAAAGTCTCATGTTTAAGATTTGATTTTGTACCTTCAAAGTTTCAATTGACGACTGGGGGGAATTTACTTGGTTTGGTTGCCTAGACAAATTAAATTCTGTTATTGGAAATTTTATCTAGTTAAATTTTGTGTTTGTATCAAATTACCTTTGCACTCACTAATTTACTCGCTATTGTATAATGTTCAGATTTTCACTGCAATGGCATTCACCCTATTTGCTCGAGAGAATGTTGACATTGCAGTTATTGAGGTAAATTTATTTTAAGCCATTTGATGTCTCCTTTCTGCATTTTTTTTCTCTCTATCTTTTTTTTTTTTTTTTTAATGTACAGTGTTGGAAGAATATTAACTTTTTTAGTGTTGCTTCTTGTTGATCTTTTTATTTTTTTAATTTTTTTTTCTTTATATGCAATTAGAGTTATTCTCTATGGAATTAAATTTATACTGATGGCTTTTAATAACCCAATACAAACTTCTAAGATGGCAATTTTAATATTAACTTTATTTATTATATATATAACAGGCTGGGTTGGGAGGTGCACGGGACGCAACAAATATTATTTCTAGTTCTGGACTTGCTGCATCAGTCATAACTACAATAGGTGAGGAACATTTGGCTGCGCTTGGAGGTTCTCTGGAAAGCATTGCCATGGCAAAGTCAGGAATCATTAAACATGGCTGCCCAGTTAGGTTGTTCTCCCTATGCAATTCTTATGCGGATTAACATGAAAATATAAACTGATAAAGCTATGTTGTGATTAGTTTCAATCTTTGGTTATACTGCCAAGTATGGTTTCCTTCTCTACATGTTACACTTGCAAAATCTTTAGAACAAATTACACAATGGACCCCACCTCATTGATATCCTTGGTAAAATGTGACGATTGATTATAGCTGTATCACCTTTTTCTGGCCTGGTTTTATGTCATTCTTTATGTTCTGGTTTCGTCACATTAGGTTTCAAAACTATGATTTATGGTCTCTCCCAGGATGTTTTTTCTTCTTTAATGCAGTTTTCTTGTTCTGCATTATGGTTATCTGAGAAAAGCATGGGGAATTTGAATAAGTACAGAGCATGAACAGGAGCAAGAAGAGATATATGTTGTAATGAAAACCTCCATGGTATAATTTAATTCATGCAGCTTCAACATGTTATTGCTTAAGCAGACTAGAAGTGATGTTGCTGTTGTACACTGTCCATTTCTTCTACTCTCATTAATGTTTAATGGTGTCTTGAAGTGCCACCCAAGTTTATGATAATGTGCATATTGTTTTACATTAAGGCTGAAATAGTATTTTTGACTGAGATAACTATCTAAAGATGGATGCTCTTAGAAGTTGTGCTCAATGATATGTTTTGTGATGCAGTGGCAATTTGATTTGGCTGTATTGTTAATCCCATGATTTTCAAGCTTGCTTAACTCTGCTAATTTGGTTAATGTTTTCAGTTGGTGCTGGGTGGGCCTTTCCTTCCACACATTGAATGCATTCTACGGGATAAAGCATTGTCAATGTCTTCTCCTGTAGTATCAGCATCTGATGCTGGAAATCAAAGTACCATAAAAGGTATTAGCAGGATCAATGGTAGACCTTACCAATCTTGTGATCTAGTAATACAAATTGAGAGGGACTTTAAGCTGGTATGTTGTTGAAGTGTTATTTTCTTAATACCTTTGGACTCCCCCCCCTTCCCCCCCTCTTTTTTCCAGTATTAAGCATTGTGTAATATCATGTTTTTTTCTTCTTGAGAGTGGTGCTTATGCAAGTTTTAATTATTGGCCATTTGAACTTTTGAAGAACTTATAATTATGTTTATCATGCAGTTCCTTGAGTTACTGGATGTGAAACTGTGCATGCTTGGAAGTCACCAACTTCAAAATGCAGCAACTGCCACCTGTGCAGCACTCTGCCTTCGTAATCTAGGTGAATTTTTATATATGTGCTATAGTTTGTTCTACTTGGACTCAAAAACTCTGGAACTTCCTTTGACTTTTAGCCATTTGGGACTTTTACTGCTTTCCCATAAATGCTAACCCCCTGTGATCAGTAGAAGATTACCTCGTTCTCTTGGCTTGTTTATAAGTTCAGAGTTTCTTTGTGGGAAGCAAAACTTTATGGTGTGAGCCAAGCACTGGTGAAAAGAAAAATGGTGCAGCTGGCTCAAAAAAAAAAAAAAAAAAAAAAAATGGGTTTATGATTTTCTTGAACAATCTTTAATCAAGTCCCTTTAATACTTTTATGGATACTCTAGGATGGAGAATTTCAGATGGTTCTATTAGGGCTGGTTTAGAGCGTACATTCTTGCTTGGAAGAAGTCAAATTCTAACATCAAAAGAAATTGAGGCACTAGGACTACATGGAACAACAGTATTGCTGGATGGAGGTTTGATTCTCATGCTCGCTTTGTTACTCATTTCACTATTCTGAATGAATTGAGTTGAGTATTTAACCTGTAAGTCTTACTTATAGTAACCATACAGTGTTTCACTTTTTTGCATGTCAGTATTGTCCTGAGGACATTGTTTTTTACTCTAGTTATATATTTATTTTGACTTTGCAGTTGTCATATTCTTTTGAATGTTTGCAAAATCTTGTGGGCATTGTAGGAGGAATGTTCTAGATTCAAAGAATGTTAGTTATACTGTTAGCACCAGATGACAAAAGCCAATCCTTATAACAAATTAATTATCAAAAAGAAAACAAAACTCTCAGAGTTCTTTCGAATGTTTTCCAGCACACACCAAAGAATCTGCTAATGCTTTGGTGAAGACAATAAAGATGACATTTGGGGAGGCACCATTGGCTCTTGTGGTTGCAATGGCAAGTGACAAAGACCATGTTGGATTTGCAAGAGAGTTTCTTTCAGGTATAGTCCCTTGTTGGATTTTGTTGTCTGTTACTAAAATTGGCTTTATTACTAATGTTGGAGGGTATAATGAGAACATGAATTGTTTTATCAGAACCCCATCTCCCCCTTCCCACAAAAAGAAGCCTTCTTATGTCAAGATGTAGTGGCTCCCTCTATTATTTTGCGGGTACCAAGTGAAGCCCCCAAGGCATCGTTTACAGGAGGACAAGAACTCAGATTTATTAAAAATTTCAGTTCTAAAACATATTAAGTAATTCTAAAAGAAGGCTTAACTTTATGCAAATGCCTTTGCTATAGGGTCTATTTGAATTAAGTGGTCTTAGAAAAAAGTGACTTTAGTACATGTTGTTCTGGCCCTTCTGATTGGGTGGGTGGTGAATGAAGAATCCTAGTTGTTTGTACCTACTTATCTTATTCGTTGTGCAGGGTTTAACACAAATTAACCTGAAATTTGCGGTGGTGGTAGGCTAACACAAATAAGCCTTTTACGATGGTCAGGTTTCGAGGGCCAAAGGGGAGAGCTCAAGTGTGATATCAGAGGAAGCTTCTGTGGCACCGGTCCCAGCAGCAGTGCCGTCGATGGCGATGGGGGTTTCTGGGCCGTCGGTGACAACGGCAGTGCTGGCAACTGCAACGGCGGAGTCCGATCTTGAGATTCCCGTTGTGGAGGTGTCAAATCGAAGGGCGAGGGCCGAGACCCACTCTCCGATACCTGGTGGTTTGAGGGTAGGGACGACGGCGAGGCTTTTGGGACCTAGTTTTGATGCCCAAAACTCTTTTTCTCCTCTGTCAGATCTGGGTAGTGAGGAGGGTCTTTGTTTTGGTAGAAGAGATGGCTCCACGGTGGTTTCAGGTGAGAAGGGTGAAAATTGGAGCAATCCAATTGCTGAGCCAGTCTCGCCAAGCCTCTTGGAAGGGGTTGAGCTGTCACAGGAAGGGCCTGAACATCTTCCGATTCAGTGGAAACATAGTGAAGTTAATCCTAGTGGCCTTTTGCATGAGGAGGATGAGAATGGTCTCTTGGAGTTCTCACCTCTATCTATATGGGATCCCAATGATCATAAGGAGTTGGAGGTGATCCAGGAAGGTGATGAGGTTGAGGTTCAAGGGTCAGCAGTGGAAAATTCGAAATGGGTTTCTAGTTTGATGAAAATTTTTTGTAGAATTGTGGGTTTTCCTATTGTGAAGCACAAAGATCAGTGCCTGGCTCTATTCCGTCTTCTTGAACAAGACTGTGTTGAGGTTGTTAGTGTTGGGTCTTCTAAAGGTTTTGTAAACTCTAAGCAGAAAGGGTTTAGGGAACTTAAAGGCTTGATTTCTTCTATTAATTATGATGGGGTAGCTTCTAAGGGGAGGATTAGGGACTTCTCAGTAGGTGCGGGGGCAATCACCAGTTTTAAATGAGTTTACGGCTGCTATCTTGGAATGTTAGGGGATTAAATAATCCTCGGAAGCGAGAGGTTTGTAAAAATCTTCTCAACGAGTGGAAATGTGACATAGTTTGTTTTCAAGAAACTAAGTTGTCTTCGTCAAACTCTTCTGTTGTTCGAAGTCTATGGGGTAGCCCGTTCCTAGATTGGGTTGTCCTAGATGCAGTTAATACTGCAGGTGGGGTGTTGTTGGTGTGGGACAAAAGAGTCTTTGAAAAAGTTGATTGTGTTGTTGGTTTGTTTTCTGTTAATGTTTTATTGAAGGGGGTTGTAGATGATTTTGTTTGGGCTTGTTCTGGAGTCTATGGGCCTAATGAGGATAATCAGCGGGGTGCTTTGTGGGAAGAACTCTCAAGGATGCACTCTAGGTGGAATACTGCTTGGTGTGTGTTTGGGGATTTTAATACCATTCACTCTAGGTGGAATACTGCATGGTGTGTGTTTGGGGATTTTAATACCATTCGATATCCGAGTGAGAGACTTGGTTGTGAGTCTTTTAGTCTGGCTATGTTTGCTTTTTCAGACTTCATTGAGGCTAATTACCTTGTGGACTTACCCCTTGAAGGGGCTTCATTTACTTGGTTTAGAGATTTGGGAACAGGTTGTATGTCAAGAATTGATAGAACCCTGGCTTCGGTGGATTGGGTAGATCACTTTGGTAACGTGTCTCAAAGGGTTCTCCCTCGTGTAATTTCAGATCATTGCCCTCTTTTGGTGGTGGCGGGTAGTGTTAATAAAGGTCGGAGTGCCTTTAAGTTTGAAAATATGTGGTTGAAAGAAGAGGGTTTTGTTGAGAGGTTTCAGCAATGGTGGAATGGATATTGCTTTTTGGGTTCTCCTAGCTTTATTCTGGCCCGTAAATTAAAAGCTCTTAAAGAGGACTTGAAAAGGTGGAATAAGGAGGAATTTGGGGATCTGGCCTTTAGAAAGAAATGTCTTTTATCCGAATTGTTGGGATTGGATGCTAGGGAGGACTTGTCAAGTCTCTCTCAGGAGGATCAATCTCGTCGTATTCAGATTAAAGGTGAGATTGCTCATCTTGCTTCTTTGGAGGAGATTTCTTGGAGATAAAAGTCTCGGTGTTTATTTGTGAAGGAGGGGGACAATAATACTCGCTTCTTTCATCGGATTGCAAACTCCCATAGAAGTTCTAATCATATTCGGGGTATAGAGGTGAATGGTGTCCTCTATGAGGAGGAGGAAGAGGTGCGGTCTAAGGTGGTCCATTTTTATCAGAGTTTGTATTCTGAGTCTGATTCTTGGCGCCCTTCTATGGATGCTTTAGAGTTTGCTAGTATTGATGAGGTTGAGCGGCTTGAATTAGAGAGGGTTTTTTCTAAGGAGGAAGTGGTAAAGGTTCTTCAAGAGATGGAGGGAGATAAAGCCCCTGGTCCTGACGGTTTCACTATGGCTTTTTTCCAAAAATGCTGGAGGGTAGTAGAAAATGATGTAATGGCATTCTTTGATCATTTCCATAGGAGCTTTGACTTTGAACGGTCTTTAAATGCCTCTTTTCTATCTCTGATTCCCAAAAAAAGTAATGCTTTAAATATTAAAGACTTTAGGCCTATCAGCTTAGTGGGCAGTGTTTATAAACTGTTGTCTAAGGTTTTAGCTAACAGATTGAGGCGGGTGCTAGATAAACTCGTTTCGGAGTCACAGAATTCTTTTGTTGGTGGCAGACAGATTTTGGATTCGGTGCTTATTGCAAATGAACGTTTAGATAGTAGACTTAAATGTCGTACTCCGGGAGTGGTGTGTAAGTTGGACATTGAGAAAGCATATGATCATGTGAATTGGGACGCTTTGTTTTATTTGTTGGATAGGATGGGCTTTGGGGATAGATGGAGGAGATGGATTAAGACTTGTGTCTCTACCGTTCGTTTCTCAGTTCTAGTTAATGGATCTCCTGCTGGCTTCTTTGGTAGCTCTAGAGGTCTTAGACAAGGTGATCCGTTGTCTCCCCTTCACTTTCTTTTGATCATGGAGGTTTTAAGTCGTATTTTGAAGAAAACAGAGGAAGGTGGTTTCATTAAGGGTTTTCATGTGGGGCCTCCTAATTCTATTGGTATTCGTGTTTCTTACCTTTTATTTGCTGATGATACCATTCTTTTCTGTGATGCTTCTAGAGAGCAGATTCTTTCTATTAGGCTGGTTTTGTCTTGTTTTCAAGCCTTTACTAGTTTAAAGGTGAATGTGGAGAAAAGTGAAATAGTTCCTATTGGGGAGGTGCGTAATATTCAGTCTTTGGCTAATATCCTTCAGTGCAGGGTGGGTAGTTTGCCTATGATTTACTTGGGTATGCCATTGGGTACTTTGTACAAAACAGCCTCTATTTGGAATCCAATCCTTGAGAGGATGGAAAAGAAGCTTTCAGGTTGGAAGCGGCTTTATTTGTCAAAGGGTGGTAGACTTACCTTGCTGAAGAGTACTCTTTCAAGCCTCCCGACTTATTACCTTTCCCTTTTTACTATCCCTAAAGCGGTGGCATCTAGAATGGAGCGCATTCAAAGGAACTTCTTGTGGGGTTCGTCAGTTGAGTGTTTCAAATATCCTTTAGTGGCTTGGAATAAAGTTTGTTTACCGTGTGAGCTGGGTGGGTTAGGAGTTCGGAAGTTGGCTCCTTTTAATCAGGCCCTATTAGGGAAATGGCTCTGGAGGTTTGGCCACGAAACCTCGCATCTGTGGCGTAGGGTCATTGCCATGAAATATGGGGAGGGAAAAGGGGGTTGGTGCACTCGAGCTTGCAATAGGGCTCATGGTTGTGGGTTATGGCGGAGCATTAGTGAAGGGTGGGACACTTTCGCTAAGCATTTCTCCTTTGTGGTGGGGGATGGTTCTCGCATCCTTTTTTGGCATGATAAGTGGATTGGGATTGTTCCTCTTAAAATTCTTTATCCTCAGTTATTTTTGTGTTCTGCTAATAAGGAGGATTGTATTTCTGATGTGTTAAGCCCTCCAGTGGGTGATAATGTCAGAGTGTGGAGTTTAAGATTTCATAGGGATTTCAATGATTGGGAAATGGAGGCGTCCTACTCCCTTCTTCATTTCATCCAAGCCCGTATTCCTAGGGTTGGAGGGTGTGATAGGCTTTGTTGGGATCTTAATGGCAGTGGGAAGTTTAATACTCGATCCTTTTATCATAAGATTCCAAATGCTGCTCCTTCCATTTTCCCGTGGAAAGGAATTTGGAAAGTTAAGGTTCCTAAGAGAGTGGCTTTTTTCATGTGGATAGCCGCCCATGGTCAGATCCTAACTTTGGATAATCTTATGCTTCGTGGATGCCCTTTGGTGAATCGTTGTTGTTTGTGTTGTTGCAATGCGGAATCTGTGGATCACCTGTTACTTTTTTGTCCGATAGCTCATTCTTTGTGGATGTATATGCTTCGGTTGTTTGGGATCGATTGGGTCATGCCAGGTTTAGTTGTGGACTTATTATTTTGTTGGTATCAATGGCTTGGGAAGCATAGCTCTGATATTTGGGATTTGGTTCCAGGCTGCTTAATGTAGATTATTTGGACTGAACGGAACCGGTGGTCTTTTGAGGATGAGGAGAAATCTGTGGTTCAGTTATTAGAGTTGTGCCAGCGGATCCTCTTTGATTGGTCTCGTTGTTGGGGTTTCTCGGATTGTTCTACCCTTTTAGATTTTCTTGCTTCTATTAGAATAGATTAGGAGCTGCTTTTGTCTTTATGTTCCTTTTTCCTTTGTTCACTACCGTGAACTCTTTGTGGTTATCTTGTTTTTTTTTCTTCAAAAATATTCTCTTATTACTTATCAAAAAAAAAAAAGCAGTTTTGTGGAGCCTTGGAGAGTCCTAATTGAGACTTTACCCCATTTTTTTTTCAGGTGGAGAATTAGAAGCAGTCCTTCTGACAGAAGCTGTCATTGCTGGAGGCAAATCTCGAACAACTTCAGCTTCTTTATTTAGAGATTGTTGGATCCAAGCTTCCAAAGAATTGGGCGTTGATATTGTCCATGATGGCACGACAATATCCAGGGAAGTGTTCAATAATCTATTAGTATGCTCTGCAAGCAAATTAGAAAATGGAACCATATTAGCTGCTGAAAGTTCATTAATGGCTTCATTGAAGGCTACAAATCAGATCCTAAGAGAAAGGGCAGGTAATCAGTCAGGCATTATTGTAGTCACTGGATCTCTGCATATAGTTTCAATGGTATTAGCTGCTCTCAGTGGTTAAGGCAGATTATTAATGATGTTGCTTTGAGTAACGGTTTCTATTGCTGAATTTGCTGACGGAAAATTGTAGTAGGTGCAACCTTTTTTTAATTTGCGTGGGAAATAATGATTCTTATAAATTACATCAGCTTCACCTTCACTATGGATTTTTTTATTTCAATATTTAGAGTTTTTGAAGTTTCAAAAATTCAAATTCTTGTGAATCCTGTTATGTCTTTATAGCTATTGGTTAAACAGTATTTTAGTTACTTGGGTCCTAGAAGAGTCTTTGTAGCTATAGGGCTTGACAGAGCAGCTAACTAGGTCACCAATGCAGTTCGATTGTTCATCCAAAAATACTTAGGAATATGTTGAGATTTTGCATACCACAAGAACATGGTTGTTAAAATCCCAATTCAGATTTTAGAATTTTGAATTCCTACAATCTTAGAATTGTTAAACAATTCAGATTGCATTAGGATTCATAATTAATAGAATCTAGATAGGATCTAGATCCAAATTGTGATCTATTGCATTAGGATTCTATTTATGATCAGTTGTGGGTTGTGGAATTTGTTTTAAAAAGTATGAATTTTTTTTTTCTATTTGGACTAAGCTCTTTAGTTTTGGCCTAAAAAGTACAACTTTAAAAAAAAAAAAAAAATCATAGATATGATGAGCCCTAAAAAGTAATATGAAAAGCATTTAATGCTTTTTAGCATGTGTAGCAAATCAAGAATTTGTGAAAATATATATATATAAATTAGTTTAGTCTTTTATTAAATAAGTTAGTAAATTACATGGTCCCTCTTTTGAAGTTTTACAAAATGACACTTCCTTCCAATATGGACGTATTTGAAACTCATACCTTGAGATTTATATAAATGTAACATATAAGTTCATTCTCTTTTGTTTTTTGATAATTTGAAAGAAGGGATATCTAAAGTTTTGAACCCTAGATATATTCGTTTCATATACTAGGAGATGCCAATAAGTTTAACTATAAGACTCCTGACCATACTCTTTCACATCATAATAACAGAATATTCTAATTTTTTTAATTAAAAAAAATCATATTTGCTAGAATATATAATGATTTTATACATTAGATTATTAGAACTCTATTTAGGGTATACCCTATTATATTCCGATACACTTGATCAGTTACATCCAAACAAATTAGGGTGGAGTGTTATGCCATAAATCTCATGGGAGTATCATTTTACCCATAGTTAGGGATTTTTCAAAAAAAAAAAAAAAATATATATATATATATATGTGTGTGTGTGTGTGTGTAAATATAAATTATTGTTTGGAAGTCACAATATGAGATAGCTTGTATTTGTACAACCCTCAAGGAGAAGTGTTATTTCTTGAGACAATTACGGGAGCACTTTTCTGTGAAATCACATTAAAATTGGTGTTACCCTAAATTAAGTGATTAAAAGAATGAAAAGCATATAGGCATATAGTTCTGCATATTGGCAGAATTATGGGCAGGATATTCGTCACGCGCTATAGGGCATGAAATTGGGCAGAATTATTTTTGAATTTGACTCAATCATTGCCATGAACTTGATTACTAATTGAAAAGATCCTTGCATGGATCTTTCTACCTTGGTTCATGATTATACAGATATTATTTTCTTGTAATTGTAGTCCTTAATAGATTTCGTTAGTTTGTAGGGGCTTTGTAAGGTGTTTATGCCAATAAGTTACGTTCCTTATAATCTATGACTTCGATTAATCTTGTTTATATAAGTTTCATTTATTTTGATCCGTAGGGCATAGACGCATACTCCTCAATTTATTCGGTGTTTAAAATATTTACTTGGGCTTTGATCCATTTTACTATACAAAGTAATTAACCCATCTGTCTGTTCACACTTCACTATTTAGATTATATTTAGGAATCGATATTTACTGTTTTCAATGGAACTTAGAATAATCATGTATTACTTTGCTTCCTATGATTCAATGGCATTAGATTTCATTTAGAACTCAGTCCTGTTAGTCTCTATTGTTTTATAAAGAAAAATCTAATATGTCATATTTTATTTGAGCCTATAAAAGAGTAACTTTACACGTGATCCTTATTGAATTTAACCTTTTTTGTTTTTACTATTGGTTGTGACTTCATACTACCCCTCCCTCAATTTTTTTCGCTTCATATTATGAACGAAGACAAACTAATTAAGGACTTCATAATGCGGTATTGATCAGAAAAAAAAATTCACTGTACTGGCTGGCCTAAAGACTAATAGGATTAAAACTAAGAAATCTGAAGAAAAACTAAACGAACACAAAAAAAGTAGAATGAACAATCTACATTTGAAGTATCAAAATATAAAAAATTTAAATGCCACCTTGGGTGATAATATCAAAGATAATTAAGTTTAATATGGGGCCAACTAAAACATAAATATTCTGAAGAAACTTGGTTATTTATGGAATTTGGTACAAGCAATTTATTTAAGTCAATTCTTGCCACACAATTTTTTTTTTTTTTTTTTTTTTTTTTTTTAAGGAAAAAAAAGTACACACAATCTTGTAATCCAAATTAAGCTTCCACCGCATCATGGATGTGAATCCATGAATAAGAAAAGCATGTAAAATCGTAGGCATGTCACACACGTAATCTTACACAAAGTTTTTTCTTATTGTTGAGACCTACACAAGGTAAAATAATAGCCATTATGGTGAAAAATTAAAACCAATTCAAGAAAAGAAATAGTTAGAGATATATCTAAATCGAAAATTTTTCACAAACCTTTTAGCGAAAGTGCAATATTCCTTAGCCTTGAAACATCCGTTGCAATCTTGCAGTATTCACTATTGTTGCCACGTAGAGCCAATCATTCAAGTTGCTTGTTGTTTGGAAATATAGATGTCTCCAGGAACGGTTCAACACCAAAGAGCCACAAACTCCCCAAAACCCAACCATGAATCCAAGCCCCATACCAATATAAAGACATTTCAGGAATTCATCTTCATCTTCTTGATTGTTTTTACTACCGCCTTTAGGTGACTTGGCATTTCGTTCCGCATCTCCTGGACACTTTGGTGTAAGTGGAGGGCCACAGAGTGCAAGATTGCCAATGAATCCAGTAGGGTTAGTAATTTGGATTTGAGTGCCTGTTGGAATTCTTCTCGACAATTTGTTATATGACAAGTTCAAGAAACTTAGAAAATTAAGATTAGCAATGCTAGCAGGAATTGAACCAAAAAGTTGATTTCTCGACAAATCCAAGGATTCTAACTGTTTCAAATGACCAATCTCTTGAGGAATTAATCCTGTTAACATGTTTTCTGCTAAGTTCAATGCTTTCAATTCTGTAAAGCTGAAAATTTCTGCAGGAATTTCTCCGGTTAATTTATTACTTGAGAGATCAATACTTCTCATCTCTCCAAAATTTTTTCCATAAATGTAAGACTGTCCTTTCCAACTAACATTTGTATTGAAAACATAATTGTCCCAATCAAAAAGAAAAAATGTAACTTGAGTGCCATATATATATCCTTCCCCATCTATAGAAGTACTCTCATTACTTGTATTTTTAAAAGCCATGGTAGTCAAATTATAAAGGCATCGTGGAATATTTCCTGAAATATTATTTTGAGACAAGTCAAAATATTGAATATGTGCTAACCGGCATAGTTGTAGCGGTATGCATCCATGAAACTTATTGGAGTGAAGGTCAAGAATGATCAATGATAACAAGCTTTCTCCCATCCAAGCTGGTAGCTTTCCGGAAAATGAATTGTCTCTCAGATTTAAAAATGACAACCTTGTGCAATTTTGTAATGACAATGGCAATTCTCCCAAGAAGCTATTGTTGCTCAAATCTAATACCTTAAGTTTTATCAAAGAGCCCATAGAGCTAGGAATTTGTCCAGACAGATTATTGTTGGCCAAACTTAAGACTACTAATTCTGGACTTTTCATAAAACAATCAGGTAGGCCTCCAGATAGCTGGTTGTTTGAGAGATCAAGGAACATCATGGCAGCTTGCCCCCAACTCGAGCATAGAAAAGAATTTAAATATCCCGAAAACTTATTGTTGGAGAGATTTACATAATAATGCATATGGTTCCAAAACCACGAAGGGATGGCATCTGAAATTCCGTTACGGGAGATATCAAGGTAGTAAATGTTCAGTTGAGTATTTAACCATTTTGGGAAATCAGGACCCATGTTACAAGATGACAAATCTAGAGTCTCCAATTGGAAAGGGGGCACCCAATCATTGCTGAATTTTAAAGACAAAGAATTATGAGATAACGACAATTCGTCTAATCTGGAAAGATTTGAAAAATGTTGTTCAGAGATTTCCCCTTCCAAAAGATTGTAACCAAGATGCAAACTCTGTAGCGCAGATAGGTTTCCGATGCCTTTAGGCACTGACCCCTTCAATTGATTCCCATCTAAATACAAGAGTTGTACTGAGGACCCAGACAAGTGGTGGATGAGCTCTGCCAGTTGTCCACTCAGTTTGTTGTTCGTTATAGACAAAACCTGTAAAGCACACATATTACCAAAGAAATTTGGAATTCCTCCTTCAAGTTGATTCTCATCCAGAATGAGAGTTTCAAGAGAATTCATGTTACCGGAAGCATCTGGAATTGAACCTCCTAACTGGTTATCAGAGAGGGCTGTCCCAGCGTTTTTAAAAACGCTGGGATAGCCCCAGAAAACGCTGGGATAGGGTCAAAATTCCTATCCCGGCGTTTTTTTTCCCGGCGCTTCAAACCGCCGCGCAGTGACAGTCGGTATAGGGTCTCCGGGCCTATACCAGCGTTTTTCAAAAGCGCCGGGAAAGGCATAGACCCTATACCAGCGCTTTTGAAAGCGCTGGTATAGGCCTTTTAAAATGTATTCATTCAAGACCTATACCAGCGCTTTTCAAAGCGCTGGAATAGGTACAACCTATGCCAGCGCTTTCAAAAGCGCTGGTATAGGGCTTGAATGAACATAATTTAAAAGACCTATACCAGCGCTTTTAAAAGCGCTGGCATAGGCAACACCTATTCCAGCGTTCTTAAAAACGCTGGTATAGGTCTTAATTGAATATAATTTAAAAGACCTATGCCAGCGCTTTCAAAAGCGCTGGAATAGGTCCTTTATAAAAAAATAATAATAATTTTTTAAAAAAAATTATAATTTTTTTAGCACCTGTAATGTACATAAAATATATTTTTTCCAATGCCTATTTTATAGCAACTGTAATGAACCACAACTCATATTTTCCAACAGCAAATGTAATACCACATTAAGCCAAGAAACTAAATATATTTAATTACACCATATCAATAATTACATCTCAAATGTCTAGAATTTTATACCCAAAATAATACATCACAAGTGTCTAGAATGTTAAAAAAAATAATACATTCTAAATAACTATGTACAAATTCCTACAAAAAAGGAATACACTCTAATTGTCTAGAATGTTATAATAAAGTTTCCAACTAGGATGTGTATATATATATATCAAAGTTTGAAACTTTATTATAAATATCAAAATGTCATAGTAACTGCTCCAAAATAGGTGCCCAAAGTATCACCATCACCATCACCATCCTACGAATTAAGAAACACACAATGACTTAGTGTACTAAACAACAAAGTTAGTAGCTAAATGACACAATATCACTTGTATTACTACCAAGTGTCACATTAGCAATTAAAACACACTCAAAATTTGAGATTTCAGTCAAGCATTCGAACATTCTATTCCTTCAAAAACTCTCAAATTTATTTCCCTTGAAATGGTCCATAAAAGGCAAGTCAGAATAGCTCCCCACAAAGTAAAACAAGTCTTTTTACCACACAGTCTAGACCAAATAATGAGCAAGTCTGGCACCAAAATAACCTTGAATTGCAGTAAGGTATTTAGACTAGTGTGGTAAAAAGTGTAGAGAAAAGGTTCAAACCTTAACTCTAACTCTCCTAAAAAGACCCAAACAATACATTAAGTTATATGAGAAACATGTTTTAGATATCACATTCTATATTAGCAGAACACTTAAATAAGTTCAATTAAATACTACATCTTTCAAACTTATTCCTTCAAGTGGGCACTCTCATGTTGCCCTATCCAACTTATTTAGTTCACTCATAAAGTCACTCATAATTTACCAACTAAAAATTGCTTAGCAAAAGTGACACCACTCTTCAACCAGTACATAAAAGCAAACTTCCCTAGTATCAATCAATTACTATGCCTTACAAATCACAATATTTTATGTCTCTCCATCCTTCCTTCCCCTCTCTTCTACTTCTTTCTCAAATTCAAATAAACTCAATTGTCTTATTTTGCTAAAAGGAAACTAATTCTTTTTTTCTTTTTTTTGGAGAAACACACACACACACACACACACACACACATATAGAGAAAGGGGGATGAGATAAGGGAATACACTCACACGCCAAAATTCCTAAGTGACTGTAAAGGCAAAAAACATATATAATAATCTTTGACTGCACTATCAGGAGTAAAGTGAGATATAAGGTTCCTCTCATTAATAATTCATCACACATCACATTTACAGGCTTTTGATGTGCGTGTTTATGACTCATTTTACTAACAAATTTTGACAATTCTATGTTAATAGAAATGTGAAAATTCCACCACAAAAGTGTCAAAAAGTTTAGCTTTCAAATCCAATGTATTAGACTTTCTAATGCCAAAAATGGTGCATGTTTGCCTGGAAAACCCTAATGCCATTTTGGTGATAGAATGGTGATCTAAGCCCGAGGAAATTAGCAAATATAGGACTACTAAATGCAAAGATTGACAACTTGTTTGCATAAGCATGCAATTATGACAAATTGAACCACAACTAATGTCGTTGGGGGTCTAGCACCATATTATTAACCCTAAAATATGGTGCATCTTATTATTTACTTATTTTTCTAGCACAACAAAAAAAAAAAAAAAAAAAATCACTAATTCTTTGTCATGTCTACTGGCTTTCCATTATTTTTTTTCTAACAACAATGTCATTACATTAAGAAAAATAGAGCAACGGTGTTGAGACACATTTACTTCTACTTTAAAACACAAAATGATTTAAGTTTGATTATTTTTTGGCATGTTACTAATATATAAATTTTAATTCTTACAAGGAGATCCACTATTTGGGCATAGCTTTTGGAACCACAAGTATGTATCTCATGCTTCTCAATTATTACCAAATGGCCTTTTGGCCACTTTTACAAATCATATTTTCCATGAAAGACATAAAACAAGCACAAAATAAAAATTCAATCTATAGCCAACTAAGAACACATTTTAAAGAAATAACAATCAACACTCCCAATAATGAAAAGTAGACCACCTTATATCACCATGCAAGCCACCTGCTTACTCCAAATCAACAACCCACCACAACAGTAATTTTGACATATAATTATAGAGTAGTAGGATATTATGAAGCAGATTTTACTCACCCTATAGCAACTCACTGCTCGACTCAGAAAGAACTCAAACTTATAACAAGCTGCTAATCCTGCAAAAGCTAAGTCTAAATTATAAACTACTAAGATAACAAGTGCATAAAGATAAAGTAAAGAAGGTATGAATAGGATGCATCAATTTACTTCCTCAACAACAAAAGTCTGTAGTGAGAATAATAATTATCATCATCAATTTTTATTTATTTTTTTGGTTTTTTCATTCTTAGTATATTAGGCTAGGAAGTGTTGACCAACTTATAGAGCCCACATCAGCCATGAACAATATAACATATAATTGATTTAATCTTTTTTATTCAATGAATTAATCCCAATTTAGATTTTTCCCACCATCCAAGCTTCAAGGGGCAAACAAACAACACCAAAACCAAAATTTAACTTTGGTTGAAATAAAAATCATATAGAATAAACCCACTTTAAACCTACCATAGAAATTATTTCATTTTATCCCTGTGCTGAGTTCCAAAATAAAGAGCAAATTGACTTTGGAAGTTCACAGTACATAGACTTCCACATAAAATGAGATGCACTCACACAACAGAAATTGTAACAAGATAAATCCTCTATCATTCCTTAAAGGTGGATATATAATGCAAATAAAGTAAATAAATAAAAAAACTACAAACCTGGTTTTATTGCAAATAAAATCACAACTACATTTTTTTTTTTTTCATACTCAAACCAATTTTTATATTTGATAACAAAATCTGAAAACAAAGATTGTAAAAGATGAGAAAGTTGAAAAGGAATGAGGATAGAGAGGAAGTAGTAGTTCATGAGCTACTTAGTAATGCTAGGATATATATCAAATTAATGGGAAATAATGAAAGTAAATTACTAGGATATATATATATATATATATATATATTAAGGAAGAAGGTGAGTCTTTGGAAACACACTAGCTGAATGTTCTTCAGCTCACAGCTTTTTTCTACAAGTGCATGATGTTGGATAGGAAGTTGAGGATCACCAACAGCCTTTTCAGTTTCTTCTAGAAGTTGCACAGGAGTTAGTTTGGCAAACTCACAGACCCTATCTTGTGGTAAAAACTACATCAACCCCACCCCTCCCCCTCCAAAAAAAAAGAAGAGAGAAAAGAAAAAGCAAATTTAGTTTAAAAGGCATGTCTCCTATGAAACATATATCTAAACCAGAAATTCATATTTAAAAAAATAACAAAAAACACGTAGCTAAAACATATATCTAATAAAAGAAACAAAATATTTTTGTTTCTTATATGGTCACACAATCGTACCACCATGTTGCAAACGAGAAAGCACCAGCTTGAGGAGAAAAAGGAACTTCAACAGGATCCCAAATTGAAGAAAAGAAACTACTACCAGCAGATCACAAGGGCCATGATGGCACTCAATCAGAATAACTGGTATATGAGGCTAAGGACGATGCATAGGTATTACCATATTAGATAAACATTTCTGAAGTGTTTCATACCAAATGCAAACAGACATGCATAAGTGTGCTTTCAAGCAATGAGTTCAATTTCAATTACAAAACCATTCTTCATGATGAGAAATTGAACATATATAAATATATATATACAAATGTAAAAAGAAGCATAATCGCATTTATTAAATTACGTTTTATAGTTGATGCATGTGTCCTAATCTAGATCCTTCAAACTTACTTGAGTCAAATTGTTGACTTAGACATTGAACCTTTGAATGACTTGAAGTATATCTTTTTTAGGCACAGCCTCTCCTAAAACCAACAAATGACGGATAAGAAATGGCTAGACTGTTATGCTTTCTTTGTTCTTATTATAAAAGCTATACCACTCTTCTTATTATAAAAGCTAAACCACTCTCCTTTATAAATGTATCATGAGAGAGAGAGAGAGAGATACTTAGCAAACAAATAAAACTCAGCCTAAGTCCTATATTTCTTGCACTTAAACAGCTAAAATTTTAAAATTTTCAATCTAATGTAGAAGAAATGCAATTAAAAAGGGGTTTTCAGTATTTTTAATTATTTTTGTTTATGCTAAGTATGTACAGGTAGGATGAGATTATTTTAATGGCTAATATAGGTTGTTTGTAAGTTTTATGGGATTTTACTTTATTATGGTGAAAACATTACAATGACTTAATATTAAATAAAATGCCCCCTCCCCTTTGGTTTTTAGTTCTTTTGGGGCGCTTATTACTTAAAATGGCACCTAAAGTGAAGTTTCCTCAATATCTTCATCTAAGAAAGGCTTCAAAGGAAAGTTTAAGTACACTTTCACATTACAAATCAACCCTCATGAAATCAAAATCTAACAAAAAAAAAGTAATATTTGGCAAAACTTGAACATAAACTGTGAATGTGATCTGAATGTGGGATGTTTAATATGAATGCCTTGCATTTTAGCCATTTTAGCTCCAATGTTTTGTACTAACTCTATCCCAAATTGTTGGTTCTCTATTCCATTTTGGAATGTCCCAACATGTAGTCCTCTTTAAAAAGTTAATAAATAAATTTCCTAACTTACTCATTCTTTCACTAAAAGAAAAGGCATTGAATGATGTTCCCTTAAAATTTGAATTTTCTAAACATGACATACAATATGGGATGGAGGTAGGAATTAAAAATAGGCTGAGGGAAAGTAACAAATGAAGTAGAAATGATCTACACAAGCCAGGGCAGCACTAGGCCAAGACCCAACCACGGCTCTCTAGGATTGTCCAAAGCCCAAGCAGGCCAGACTCAATCAATACTTAAAGTACTAAATATCATACCATTAAACAACCACTCAAACTTGTTACATGTATCAATTTTTTATTATTTATTTTATTAATAAATATATTAAGAACTCATGCCAAATGAAACTGACCCTAGTAAACACACACAAAATTTGGAGAATTAATTACCCTCTTATAGTCTTCTCATAATTCCACCAATGCCCAGTGTTTAAGACCAACGATCTGCATCTCTCCACTTCACAGAGTTCCAATCCATTTTATCCAACTTCAAGGTTGTCCTCAAAAAATAGAGCAAGCTTTAACCAAAATCAAAAATAAAAAGCCAGAAAATCAACTAAACTTTAACCAAAACCAAAACTAAAACCCACACAATCAACCAACAATTACAAAAAAATATACACATAACCCAAACCAAACTTCAACCAAAATCAAAACTAAAAACCAGAAATTTAACAACAAATATATATACAAATATTGCTACAAAATAGAAATGAGAGCTAGAGAGACTTACCTTGCTTTGGGTAGGGTTTGTGGTTTTGGGTAGCATTTTTGTGTTTGAAATTTTGGAAAAGAAATGGTGGGTTTTGAGTAAAGACCCTAGTAAACACATACAAAATTTGGAGAATTAATTACCCTCTTATAGTCTCCTCATAATTCCACCAATGCCCATTGTTTAACCAAAATCAAAAATAAAAAGCTAGAAAATCAACTAAACTTTAACCAAAACCAAAACTAAAACCCACACAATCAACCAACAATTACAAAAAAATTTACACATAACCCAAACCAAACTTCAACCAAAATCAAAACTAAAAAATCAGAAATTTATCAACAAATATATATACAAATATTGCTACAAAATCGAAATGAGAGCTAGAGAGACTTACCTTGCTTTGGGTTGGGTTTGTGGTTTTGGGTAGTATTTTTGTGTTTGAAATTTTGGAAAAGAAATGGTGGGTTTTGAGTAAAGATGAAGAGAGGAGGTGGGGAAGTGGGTTAAGGAAGAGGGAGAGGGAGAGAAAATGTGGGTGAGAGGAAAACATCTGAAGTAAAGAAGTGGGAGACCAAAAATGAGAGGCCCAAGTGGTGGGAAGGTGAAAAAAATAAGTGGGAAGTCTGAAAATTTTTTAGTGGTACGGGGGACTTATTGTGACGAAAATGGAACTTATTGCATCAGTAAAAACCGCTGTAATAAGTTTGCAAGTTATTAAGGCTACTTTTTCACTTATTACAACGACTTTAAACTGCCACAATAAGTCATGAAATTTTCAAATTTTTTAAAAAATTTTGGAAGACCGGCTTTTTACTTCAGACCTATAGCAGCGGTTTTAAAACCGCCGTAATAGGCCTTTAGGGATTTTTTTTTTCTACACTTTAATAAAATTAATAAAAATTAATAAAATATTAATAAAATTATTTTATTAATACTAAAAATTATTTAGTATTTAGGGCCTTTAGTATTTTATTAATACTAAAAATTAATAAAATATAATTTAATAATTAATAAAATTATAAGATGAAACTCTAGGACCAAAAATAATAAAATATAATTTAATAATCATTAAAATGACTGAAATACCCCTAAGATTTAATATAATACTTCAAATTAATAAAATATAATTTAACACTACAAATTAATAAACTGAAATATATTAATTAATATAAATATATTTTCATAATTAAATTTAACAAAATTTAATTGAATTTAATACTTCAAACTAATTTAATATATTTTAATTTAATACTTCAAATTAATAAAATATAATTCCTCGCTACAAATTAGTAAGATATGATGTACTAACTAGGAAAAAAAATGTAAGATGAGACTGGAGGACCAAAAAATTAAAATATAATTTAATATTACTTTGAAATGACTAAAATACTCCTAAAACTAAAAGAAAGTCAACTTACCTACATAACGGTAGAAAATGACCGAAACACCCCTACCACCCAAAAAATGGCTGAAACACCCCTCAAGTAAGAAAAATCGCAGGTATTTACAATAGCAAATACAATAGCAAATATATTTACAATACCACATTAAACCAACAAAGTAAATATATTTACAATAGCAAATACAATACCACAATACCAACAAACTATTTACACTAAAATGGTACAAAAATGAGCTAAATTCACAGGTATTTCAATATACTTTCAACTAAATTCATTAGATTATACTCTTATTACACCTAATTTTCACTCAAATTTCAAAGCAGAATATAAGGCAATAATTCCTTGCATCTAATAATTTAACTATACTCAATGTCCATGATCTACAACACTGATTATGACAATGCGTTTAATGAATAATACAAAATACATTAGGTTGATAGTTACACTTTCAACTAGTACTTTACATGATAAGCAAAAAAGGAAGGAATTTATATAAATGTTTTCTTTTCACGTGAAATGCAGTGACTAAAAATTAGAAAGATTAGACGAATTTGATGAATAATTTGGATTATAACATATTACACTAAGAAATAAGGATTAGATGGATTAGGTGAACAATTTGGATTATAACACACTATACTAAAAATATATGAAGATAATGAAATCTAATGATAGATTTGTCTTAATTCACATCAAACTAAGAAATATAGGGTTGGATTCAAGTTACACTTGATGTAACTCTAAAAAATGTTACACCAACCAATAACTTATTGTTGAATTCATATTTTGAAAATCTAGCCGTTGGATTACATGTTCTATATGTTCTTAACATGCATGCTAATTTTCATGCCAATCAGGTGTAATTTACCATTTGATCTTTAAAGTCATCTTTTATGCATTATTTTAAACTACAAAAACTTGAATTTAAATAATTGATTGATGACATGGCTGCTAATCTTTGATCACCTTCAAATTTTGTAAGCATGAAAAATATATAAAGCTAATGTAATCTAACGGTAGATTTGTCAAAATTCACATCGAATTAAGAAATATAGGGTTGTGTTCAAGTTACATTTAATGTAACTCTATAAAATGTTACACCAACCAATAACTTATTGTTGAATTCATATTTTGAAAATCCAACCGTTGGATCACATTTTCTATCTGTTCTTAACATGCATGCCAATTTTCATGCCAATTGGATGTAATTTACCATTTGATCTTTAAACTCATCTTTTATGCATTATTTTAAGCTACAAAAACTTAAATTTAAACAGTTGATTGATGACATGGCTATTAAACTTTGATCACCTTGAAATTTTGTAAGCATGAAAAATATATGAAGATAACGTAATTTAACGGTAGATTTGTCAAAATTCACATCGAATTAAGAAATATAATTTAATAATTAATAAAAATATAAGATGAAACTCAAGGACCAAATTATTAAAATATAATTTAATAATAATTAAAATGACTAAAAAATACCCCTAAGACTAAAAAAAGGGCAAGATACCCCCATAAACTTACAAAATGACGGGAACACCCCTACCACCCAAAAAATGGTTGAAATACCCCCTACAACATGAAAAATGACCAAAATACCCTTGAAGCCTACAAAAGACCAAAATACCCTTGAAACCTTAAAAAAGATTGAAATTGATAAAAATATAATTTAATAATTCTTGAAAATTACTGAGGGTATTTTGGTTATTTTTTAGGTTTCAGGGGTATTTTGGTAAATTTTATAATTTTAGGGGGGTATTTTGGTAATTTTTAGGTTTCAAGATTATTTTCATCAACTTTTAGGCTTCGGGGTTATTTTGGACATTTTTTAGGTTCTGGAGGGTATTTTGGTCATTTTTAGGTTTCAAGGTTATTTTGATTAATTTTTAGGCTTTGAGGTTATTTTGACCATTTTGAAGGTTTCAAGGTTATTTTGGTCATTTTTTAGGTTTCGAGAGGTATTTTGGTCATTTTTTGGATTTTAGGGGTATTTTGGTAATTTTTAGATGTCAGGGGAATTTGGGCCATCTTTTAGGTTTCACGGGTATTTGGGTCATTTTTTGGATTTCAAGAGTATTTTGGTAATTTTTTAGATTTTGGAAGTATTTTGGTCATTTTTTGGGTTTTAGGGGTATTTTGGTCATTTTATGATTTTGGGGGTATTTTAGTCATTTTTTTAGTTTCAAAGGTATTTTGGTCATTTTCTAGAAATTTAGATTTTGTGTTGTTTATTTAAATTTTAGATGGCTTTTAGTGGGTACTAGTGGGTTTATCCATTAACACTCATATAATTAAAAAACCAAAAATACATTATAGGTGACCTATCCCAGCGCTTTTTGAAGCGCTGGAATAGGGTCACCCTATTCCAGCGCTTCAAAAAGCGCTGGGATACGCCTTTCTCCATAAGGGAATGGAGTGACCCTATTCCAGCGCTTTTGGAAGCGCTGGAATAGGGTTCACCTATTCCAGCGCTTTTAAAAGCGCTGGGACAGGTCTCTTAATTTTCTTATGGAGAAAGACCTGTCCCAGCGCTTTTTGAAGCGCTGGAATAGGTAGACCCTATTCCAGCGCTTTTAAAAGCGCTGGGATAGGTCTCTCCATTCCCTTATGGAGAAAGGCCTATCCCAGCGCTTTTTGAAGCGCTGGAATAGGGTCACCCTATTCCAGCGCTTTCAAAAGCGCTGGGACAGGTCTCTCAATTTCCTTATGGAGAAAGACCTGTCCCAGCGCTTTTTGAAGCGCTGGAATAGGTAGACCCTATTGCAGCGCTTTTAAAAGCGCTGGGATAGGTCTTCCCTAGAAGGGAAATCAATTATCCTATTCCAGCGCAATTAGGCTACCTGTACCAGCGTTTTTGAAAAGCGCCGCTATAGGCCTCCTATTGCAGCAATTTGTAAAGCGCTGGATTTGAGCCGCCGTAATAGGGTTTCCTATACCAGCGCTTTCAAAAAGCGCTGGTATAGACTTATCTGTTATAGCGTTTTTTAAAAACGCTGGGAAAAAAACGCTGGGATAGGCTGATTTTTTTGTAGTGCAACCTAGTACTGAAAGTAGCCAATACTAGGTTGGCTAAGATTTTTATTTTTTAGCACCACAACTGTGAATACTAAAAATAGAAAATAACTTTTAAGATTTTTTATTTTTATGCTAAAAAATAACTTTTTAATATTTTTTAATTTTTATTGGCTAAGATTTCTATTGGGTCGGGTTGTGGGTCATAGTGAACCCAACTCGACCCAACCCAATTTTGATTCAAAAAAAAGTCCTATGAATACTCCTTAGACAAAACCCAATTATACAAACATAATTTTTTTGATAAAAAAAAGATCACACTCATTGGTCCCAAATTTCCAGTCGTCATAAGCTCACAAGGAGTGGGGTATAGTATGCTTACATTTTTTGAATGATCATTGTTTCAAATCCCATGCCCAAAGGAAAAAAAAAAAAAAAAAAAAAAACCGTGTTAACTAACCACGAGATACACAATACATCTTTTTTTTTTTTTTTTTTTTAATTTGTTTTAATTTTGAATTTTTATTAATATGATGACAGAAAATTTGAACCTTAATGTCATGACTCTACTTATATTTAAAGCAATAATCAAATACCAAACTATATTTACATAATAAAAAATTACCAAGCTATAATATTTATCACAATGAGGTTCTATATGAAGGTTTTTTTTTTTTTTTTTTTTTTTTTTATTATACATTGATAGTTGGAGATGGAGTATTTGTACCATAGATATTTTCGTTAGAAATAATACAAAGTGCTAGTTCAACTGCGAAAGAAATTTGTCTATATAAATCTCTTCAATCATTATAAAATGGATTCATTTAAAATAGAAAATAATTAGCCTAATAAAGATTGATATGGCCATTCAATCATGTGTGTCCATTCCTGCATGTTACTCAACATTTGTCTATAGTTTACATATGGCGATTTAAGAGAGAGAGAGAGAGAGAGAGAGAGAGAGAAGGCAGGAAAAAAAGTCTACCCCTTGCTGTACCTCAGCACACATGTTGACGTAGTTTTAAGGCGTCCACTTCAATGTGAAAATGTACCCCAAAATGTGCTATGAATGCCATTGTTGGCTAGCCTCCAATACAAAACAAAATTTTGCATTAGCTCTCTCTACTGGTGAGACAAGACGTACGTGGTTCAGATTTTCGCGCTTATTAGGGCCACAAGATGCTGTATGAATGTCTCAAAAGTCTGGGGACATTTTAATTTGTCAACTTTTCTTAGCACTAGCTACTTTGCTAGTTCAAATCAAATGGAAATGAAGAGCCAAATATATTTTCGTCACCAATTTAAGGTGGTTTTCCTCTAGTTCTGTTCCAATAACATTCTCAGTTTCTCATTTTGAGTGTAAGGTTCTCAAACTCAATTGGAGATGAAATTCAAATGAAATCTCACATTGACAATAATGATTATCGTGATATTATTGATTGTTGCATTAATACAAGCATGCTGATTTTCTTTCTTTTGGTAGAATGGGTTCATGAATCTTCTGTAGGCAACATGAGGTTCCGTGTCTCTGCGAAATAACTCTAGTCATTTTAAAGCAATCCTTGAATTAGCAATGTTCTTTTGTGTATAATTGTGTCTAAATTTGTTTGCTCCAAATTTCCAAGTAAATTTGGAGGTAATACTTGTTGCACAAAGTGTGCGAACAACACTTCTCAATATAACTAAAAACATGACTTTTATTCACGATTTCAAAGTGAATAAAGCTCAAGTTTTTAGTTATATTTGGGCAATGTGTACAGTGTGCAATAGACACTATCCTTATAAGGCACCAAATGGCAACCTAAAAAGTTATCTCACGTGTATTTTTAGTTATAACTTGCTTAATTGTCATGTGTCTTGTTTAAATGAATTATTGATTCATGTGGAGGGAATTAAAAGGAGTTTAGCTTAAAACTAGTCTAAAGGAATCTCTTCTAACTTACTACATGACGATTTGTAATGCTATTAATGTATATTATTTAAATAAGGCACATGAATTTTTTGATGAGTCATGTGACTAAACTACACAAAAATATTTTCTCTTCAAATACCATATTGTGGGTTGGAAGAAGGTAACTCCAAATCAATTTGGAATAAAGCCCCTTCTCAAAAAAAAAAAAAAAAAAAAAAAAAGGAATAAAGCCTTTTCCGTCTTATAAACCTCTATGTAATGAGTTTGAGCAGATTCCTCAAACCCAGTTTAAAAGATTTTTTTTTTTTCATAACTAATTGTGTCAGTTATAGGTGATATTGATATTCACTATGTTATTGAAGTGGTTACCACTCATATTCAATTTGACATCAATTTATAAGCATTTTAATAGCAAAATAGATAAAAACATTAACATAACCCTTAAGATTTATATAGAAATATTTTTTCAATACCCACCTTTTGAGAAAAACATATCATCAGTAGAACATGTTAGGTTCTAAAAGTTTAGAACAATTGGCAAACTATGAGCACAAACTTTTCTAGGTATAGATCTTAGATTCTATAGAATTTATTAGACATTGCTCAAGATATTACAAGTCAGGACACAAGAACATACATGCTGCAGAATGAAGAATTAGAAACAGGCCAGGTTTGACCGATCGAGAACAACGCTCGACTAATCAACAATCGCATCTATAGAATTTTAAGTTCGGCCCATTAGCCCAAGCTTGTCTGTTTGAAGCCTAAATCGTGATCTGCTTGTTGCAGTGTTTAAAGGACATTATATGTTAACCCTAGTGGTGGTTTTTAGAGAGAGAAGAGTGCATTTTGTGCCTCCTATTGTACATCTAGGGTTTTTGTACCCAAATCTCTCTCAAGTCTTCTACCGGTGTTATTCCTTGAAGAATCTCAAGATTCGATATTGTATAAGTTGCTGCCATACAAGATCAATAACTGGTGATCTGAAATTTTGAGAGGGATCTCAAAGTCATAAATGTGGGAGCTTGTGTGCTGCAAATCCAAGAGAGAAAGAGTTCGTGGATTCGAAGCTCACATGTGATTGTGTCAGTAAGTTATTACTAGAGGTAGTAATAGATTTAGGGTTAAATCTTTTATAAAAACTTCAATTCTCTATTAGTAGATTTATTTATTTTGAGGATAGTTAGGTTAAATCCTCCCTAGGTTTTTACCTTGAAATGGTTCGTTTCATTAGTTTTCCTAGGTAATCATATCTATGTGTTATTTACTCTTCTGCTACTATGCCTGATATGATCTTTTACCGTTTAACCTAGATCTCATAATTAGCCTAAGTAAACACTTGGCTAATTCATTAGGTTAAACAATCTATTTTAAGGGGTCTAAACCAACAAACAGAACATTTGTTTATGATCTTAATATGCAACAATAATAGTGTTAGGTCTAAAAGAAAATTAGTAAAAAATTGACACATTAATAGTTTGTAAAAATATACATTCCTAGCATTACTTCTATTTTGGTCTCACCAAAAATTTACATTTTGGTCTCAACCTTATGTTTCACTTTCCCTGTTAACTCCCCACCCTGAATTCCGATATGAGGTGAATAGTTTTATATATTTAAAAAAAAAAAAAAATTGAAAATCCCAGCGACATCATTTGCGCAATTTGGGCATGAGAGATGAAAGTAGCCAATATAAAAGGAAAAGGAAGGAAGAAAAAGAGGAAAAAGTTGAACCGAAAGTTGAAATGTGTGTTTTCTTAGCAAATTCTACAAAGTCTTCCGTGCCTTGTTTGACACTTTTACCGTTAAACTACTCCCACCCAAGCGACAGCACTTGGAAAATTTGCATTTGGACACAACGCAAAAGTAGTCATTAACTAATTTTGGTAGGGATAAAAAACAAGAAAGGAAGAAAAGGAGCAACGGAGACCGTTAGAAAGAGACAAAGAAAGGAAAAAAAAAAATGGTGAAAGGAAAATGTTGAACCCAAAGTTAAGTTGTGTTTTCTTAGCAAAGTCTACAGAGTTTTTCTTCACTTGATAATTTCCCTTTTTCTTTAGTACGTGGTCAGAAAAAAATTTTCCCATTTCCTTTCCCATGACTTGAATTGACTTCTCTCCTTAAAAAAAGAAAAAAAAGAAAGATTGTATTCCGTTAAGACATTTGCTGATTTTTCTATTTTTTTTTTTATGTAACTTTTAGGCTTATTTTTCCACTATAATCAATATCTTTGAAAAAATATCAGCTATTGAAGGCAATTATATACTTGCCATATCTATATTCTATAATCCCAGGTATATATAATATAATATACTGCCACTAGTCCGTTGAACCCGGCTTCAATCCGTCTAGCATTAGAATGACAATGAAAATGGAATATACACCTATTGTTTCTTTTCTTTTTCTATGAAACTCACTTCTTCGACCTTTCTCAAATGTACCAAAAGCATTTTTTTTAAAGACCATTCCAACCACCCACCCCATGAATCAAGCAACTTTTAACTCTGCGACCAAAAACGCAAAAAAGAAAATGGAATTTTTCAAAATAATAAAATAAAAAAAAAAGCTGGATTATCGATATTATTAGCTTTGCTCTCATTTTTTAATTAATAAAAGGGAATGTTAATGAATGTCCTAAAAGCATTTGTTAATTAACCCTTTTTAGAAACTATGTATAGATAAAAAAAAATAATTGACTTGTTTAACAGCTTTTTATATTTTTTGTAAAAGTGATATCAAAACTTTCTTAAAATAATTAATTAATTAATACGCCAAGAGCATTTGTTAACAACAAAACAGGTCAGTCAATGTTACCGAACTCAAATAGAAAGTAGATGCAAGACGAAGTAAATATATATGATAAGATAATATAGACATAACACATTCCAAAGTTTTCCTGGACTTTGACGTTTCTAATAAAAAATAAAAGGAAAAGCAGAGTAATAATTAATAATAAAGATGTCTCCATTTTCAAGTTCTAGACACTTTTTAGACTCTTATTTATATTAAACTATTGTACAGTACTTCACCCAAAGTTTATCTAGTTTAGACGGCCAGACAATGGACCTGCAATGAATCTAGCTTTAGTAAAAAGGATGTAATAATTTATGCTTTTTGCATCATTTCATTTGGAAACTTAAGATTTTATATTATTACATCCACATCATATAAAATACAAACTATTTAGTATTTACACTAATCTCTCTAAATGGCTGTAAAAAAGGTTATAAAAATTTCTTGAAATACTTTTTTGAGGTTTTTCCTCAAAGCTCTTTTGTGTAGTGTATTAACTTTTCATTAGCCATCAGATTTTTTACATACGACATTAGCTTATCAGGTGAAAAATCAAAACTCATTTTGATGCTATTTCTATAATTTTTTATAGTTAAAACTTATTGCTTATATCTTATGATATATATACTTTTATCTCTTTAAGATTTGATTAATTTATTGTAGATTATCTCTCTTATTTTCTATTAAACAAGATTTTATCAACTATGTTAATTATTGATTACTAGATTATTACCAATGATTTTTCATTATATATATATATATAGAGTAATTCTACGGTACCCCCCAAAAAAAGGAGGGTACGGTACCCACTAATAGGTAACCTGCTACACCAGGTTACTTTTTTCTCATATTTGATGGTTCCCTTCTCACATTGTGCAGTTCTAACATCACATGTGACAGTTCTTTTCTCACATTTGGTGGTTCCCTTACTTTTTTCTCATATTTGACGGTTCCATCCTCACATTGTGCAGTTCCAACATCACATGTGACAGTTCTTTTCTCACATTTGGTGATTCCCTTAGTTTTTTCTCACACTTGACGGTTCCATCCTCACATTGTGCAGTTCCAATATCACATGTGACAGTTCTTTTCTCACATTTGGTGGTTCCCTTACTTTCTTTTCTCACATTTGACGGTTCCATCCTCACATTGTGTAGTTCTAATATCACATGTGACAGTTCTTTTCTCACATTTGGTGGTTCCCTTATTTTTTTCTCACACTTGACGGTTCTATCCTCACATTGTGCAGTTCCAACATCACATGTGACAGTTCTTTTCTCACATTTGGTGGTTCCCTTAGTTTCTTTTCTTACATTTGACGGTTCTATCCTCACATTGTGCAGTTCCAATATCACATGTGGCAGTTCTTTTCTCACATTTGATGGTTCCCTTATTTTTTTCTCACACTTGACGGTTCTATCCTCACATTGTGCAGTTCCAACATCACGTGTTAGTTCTTTTACACATTTGGTGGTTTCTTTATTTTTTTTCTCACATTTAACGGTTCTATCCTCACATTGTGCAGTTCCAATATCACACGTGTCAGTTCTTTTATCACATTTGGTGGTTTCCTTATTTTCTTCTCACATTTGACGGTTTCATCCTCACATTGTACAGTTCCAGCATCACATGTGACAGTTCTTTTCTCACATTTAGTGGTTCCCTTACTTTCTTTTCTCACATTTGACGGTTCCATCCTCACATTGTGTAATTCCAACATCCCATTTGACTCTATTTTTGTCATATTCAGTGGTACCCTGTTTTTTTACCCTCAAATTTGACTGTTCCATTATTACATTGGACAATACTCACATTACTTCTGATCGTACTTTTGTTACATTCGGTGGTTCCCTTACTTTTTTTCCTTACAATTGACAGTTCAATCATCATAGTAAGCACTACCAATATCACATCTAACCATAATTTTACATTTAGGCTTATCATTGAGGTCACTTTTTTACTTACTAATAACTGCTTAGCACAATAGTAATTTTTTTAAGCTATTAAGAAATTTAGATCTAAAATCGAAAACCAAAAAAAAAAAAAAAAAAAAACATCCCATGAAATTAGCCCAACCACAATAATTACTGTTATTCACAAAAAACAAAAAAAATCAGCTGGAATTATCTTGGTTTCTTCCACAAATATTTGAATATACTAATTAACTTTCTACGTATCTCCCTTGGTAGCTTCCATCACATTCAGGGGCATACCTCCCTATAAAATAACATAGTTGAGGTCATTTTCTTGATGTTTATATTTTTATTATTTATATATGATGGTAAACCTAGAATTAGACTATCTCCAATTTGTCTATAGTGTTGTCCAAGACTAGAAAGGTCATTCAAGTGCAAGAAGGTTGTCTAACATGGTGTCACCTGGACGACTGCCAAACACTTAAAAATTTTCAGAGTAAATCTATATCCAAAAGCTTATGATTCGGACTACTCTCTACTATTTTGAAGTAGAAGCAAAATTCTTATTCATCGCTCTAACTTCCCACAAAGTTCTTAACTTTTGATGACAATTGTAGAAGTTAAGTCTAAACCTTTTAACTTCCATCCACGTTGAGGAAGTTACTAAACAAGTAACCACTTCAAAACTCACTATAAAAGGACTCAGTCATATAAAATCAAAGTAAGTTTTTCACCACTTATAGAGTTGGAATCCTGAGTTCAAGAGAGAAACTTACTTAAGCATCGGAGGGTTCTTGGCCAGTTCACCTCGGTGGCCTTTGATCTTCTGCTTCTTTCTTTTCAGGCCTTCCAAGCAATCTCAAGCCTATTGAAGCCTGGAGCATTCAGTCTATTGATTTTCTGTGCATCATCAATATATACCTTAAAACCGAAGATGTATAACTTTATGTGCTCTTTAATTGTTCTTATGCAACATCTGCAATTTAATCACAGTTGTGTGTTTATTGTGGTGTCTAAGGTTGGAAATAGGGTGACTATACAATTAGCAAGTTATACAAAAAATCCAATACAAAGATTGTTGACAATTTAAAAATTTTCAGTAAACACTTGAATTGAAACTACATATCCAGTATGAAATAGTCATCAATCAAGGATACTACACCATGCTTTATATTTTTTAGACATTTTCATTAGATCCACGTGTGTAGAAGTTTCAAAGGACTGTGTCGAACACGAGTATAACCACCCCAACTAAAGTGTCTATGCAGTTTTGTTTCATAAAATTATTATTATATTTAGAATCATCTAATACAAAATAAACATCCTAGCAAAATTTTCATAATAAAAAAAATTACCAATAGAAAACCTAAAAACAATTAAGCATAATTGACCGAGTTTACCAAAAACGAACAACCCAGTCCTTTTTTAAAAAATTATCAAAATAATTGTCGTTAAGAGTTTAGCATATTGTCCACAATGATAAGTGTGAGCCTCATTTGAGTCAGCAGAGTCTCCACTAGCTAAATTTGAGAGAGCCCTAATAAAAATGAAATGTTTTCGCTATTGAAGAGTTATTGATGTCATAATGCACTTATCTTTCTGTCTCAAGGTTTCGCAAAATTTATACAAACTCGTCATTTTAAAGCCATTTGGTATTTGTTCCTATAAAATATTGGAACGTGTAATTTGAACATAATTGGCTATTAAAAGGTCAATTTGCATCTCTATAGGTAGAATCATGTATAATGTGGCCTTCCATATTTGATTTTATAAAATGCATACATGGTTGAAAAACTGATATGACATTTAATGTAATTGGTTTCCCATCAACAATATAATAAATAATTTGATCATTTACTCTTTTGTTGTATCTAAAAATTGACTCATCCATGTAGTTCAACTAATTGGCACATCTTAGCTAAGAACTATGTAGTTCAACTAGTTGGCACATCTAAGCATTTCTAACAGAGACATTTAGAATTCAAATTTTCTTTCCTCCCTCCATTGTAATTGTTTGTTGAATTATAAATTTTTTGTTATAAAAAAGTCATTAATTTGAAGCATATATAATATAATTTTTAGTACTTTTTACAGTCCATTTGCGAATAGCTTATTTAGCTGAAACTAAAAATGTTAAACACAACCTTAATAACAATCTTTTAGATAGTAAAATTTGTAGAATATAAATCCTTCATTCCACTTTTTGTGTTTTACATTATGTTCTACCAATCACAATTTGAAATATATATATATATATATATATATATTTTCTCTCAAAATACCCAAAGTTAAAAAAAAATGATATAATTGGTGGAAATATAAAGTGAAACTTGAAAAATGGGACAGAAAATTTTTAATCAGTCCACATTAGTGTCTCCGATTCCTATCCCTTAATATAAACTCACAATGTATGATTGCCTCTTCCAACTGGTACTCGAAGGCTCTTTCATAATTTATTTTTTACCAAGCAAATTATGGAATCCATTGTAACTAGGAGGACTAACAAGTTTATTAATGTGGTCGAACTGAGCTAGTCTACAGAGAATTGGCCAGGGCAGAAGCCCAAGTGGTGGGACGACTGAACTCAGTTTGACCCATAATTTTTTTAGGAGTTAGGCTTACCTGAACTAGGCCTGAACTTAGTTTTAAAAAGTACTGGAGACCCTTTTTTTAGATGAATTATGAATATGAGTGAATTTATTGAAATACACAGGACAAGCATCAAAGGCTTCGTATATACAGAAAGCATTAGACAACACATCGTGAATTTGCCAGTGAGAGATATGAGCAATCATCAAGACATTCTGATTGCCTAAACTGAAACAGTAGTTCTTTTTATCTTGAAGCCATATACAAAAATGTTCATTCATGGACAAGCTAAATTTCATTGAGAGGGAAGACAGAATGATGCAGCAGCTGATGGAGAAACCATGAAGGCACCAGCTGCAACTGCAGTTGCTCTTAACACAGAATCTGAACCAATAGTAGGCTGCATTGAAGATTTTTTTGAAGATACTTGAGATTTTGCTGTGGGGCCCAATGATCCTATGGGAAGTGGCTTTGTAGGGATCGAGCCTTGTTGAGAGCAGCCTTGGGCTTGCATAGAGTTGCTGCCAAACTTTGCAGCTTCAACTGTTGTAGTAGGAAGCACAGATTTACTTGCTGTATTTGTGACAGCTATTCCAAATTCAAGAAGAGTCATCCAAATATGGAACAAATAAGTACCAAAAACTGATTGCGTTAAAAAAATCAGAAAGAAAAACATAGTAGACAGTCAATCATGTAAATTAAGATAATCAAATTAATTAAACTTTGTAAATTTGTGAGTCCAGCTAAAGTAGTAATATTAGAGCTTTAAGACCTGTGCATAATTTATCTGATCTTCTCAGGAATCATCATCCGGTCACCTTGTTAAAATCTTATCTAATCAGTCATTATGGACATTTATTAGATCCAAAACACTTGATCTTTCTCCAATTGGAAAAAAAGGTAATTCAAACACAGCTAATTGTTGAAGCTATCACCAAAGAAGCTTCAAAGCATTGGCCTAAACTCGACAAAAAAGGCTATGATGAGAAAACTATATCAACTGTTATTTTCTATTGACCTTCCACCACAGCCTTAGTGTTAATTAACAGCTTATGGAGGTTTTCAATCACTGTCCCCCATGAAAGATGTGATGTGCTCACCAAGCAGTACCACAAATGGATCCAATAAATCAATAAATCATGTAGTGCTAGAATATTTCATAATTTTTTCTGGCCAGGCATTTCAGATAATTACCTTGATCATTAGTAGAAAAAAGGTAAGGAAAACTATGACTCCAAAACTATCACCAAGAGGTAAATGCACAACTTACCTTATTCTTAAGATCACCAAATGGACAATTCACAGTATGCACTAATGAAAATCAAACAAAACTGATAGCAGATGCAAAACATCCATTGTTGGGGTTTGAACCCGGGAAAACTGGGTGAAACCCAGACATCCTGACCGGACTAGATGACAACGGATTTTTGTTGTATCGTAACTAAATTTCAATCAGTGCAATTGACAAAAGTCATCAATGACATAGAAATAAGGAATGTAAAAAAGAGTCACATTTGCAAATAATAAGTTCTGCTATTACATTATCCAACTACATACTAAAAATATTGGTTTTAAGACTACAATTAAAATATATTGTTAAGATACAGCGTAACTATTGGAAATAATAAAAAGTGTCTACAGTCAAGACCCTTTAAAATCTACACATGATATTTTCAAATCTAATGATAGCAACAATATTAAAGATGATGATGATGAAAGACAACACCACTCTTCCTTATTTATGCATTAATCATTTTCCTCTGCACATTACCAAACTACCTCAAGCGTCTCTCCCTCATCATCTTATCAAATATGGACCACCCCTACCTTTAAAAACAAACTTTTAGCTCATTTTTTTCAAATCTCATCTAATTTCCACTTATTCATCATAATATTCTCATTTCAACTACACTCATTTCAATTTATGAATTCAACTAAGCCAAGTTAACCCAAAATTTCAGAACCTTAATCCCTCTTCTTGGCCTGCATTTTCTCATCCACTAAACACAAACTCCAAGTAAGGCAGAGTGAGAAAGAGAGTTTGGCTACATATTTTTCATACCCGTTTGGTTACTGAAAACAGTCAAAACACAGCAACAAACAACAGTACAAACTTTCTATTTCCATGTCTATTGACTAAATTCTTTCTTGAATTACAGTTTCCATTCCCCCAGATATTCCCAGCTACCAAACAAAGCACAAGGCAAGAAAATAAAACAAGACGTTTCAACAATGACCACCCATATACATACCAGTTAGCAGTTTCTGGTCTGAGCAAGAGAGTCTGCAGAGCAAAAGAGCCGAACTCCTTGTGAGCTCATTTCCCAGAAGTGAGACTTGCTGAATTCCCAGCATTTCCCAGAAGTGAGACTTGCTGAATCCTCAGAGCTCGGTTTGGGTGAGATAGTTGTTGAGGGTTAGTGACGGTTAGTGACAACTCACCTACAATGAACACAACCTAGGTTAATGTATTAATGAAGATTTTAAATTATATGCATAGGCTTCTTCTGTAAAACTTGGAATAAACATTCATTAAAAAAATAAACTCAGAATAAACATCGATGTATATAGCAGGATTTTTTTTCCTTTTTTTGGGATAAGTCATATAGCAGAAAAAAAAAAAAAAAAAAAAAAAAGAAAACTACAATTCAGAGATAAGGATGCATTTTTACCTGAGAATAATAAATCAAAAGTTGCTCCTGCTATTCAGTCTAGAGCCTTGAGCATTGTCCAAGGATATGCAGTAGGAGTAGCTCATTACCTTCTGGGTGGAATTGCCACAACATGGGTGTACTTCTTATCATGAAGTATTGCAGCTGGATAATGACTAAGAGGATTTAAAAGGCATTAAGGCACTATGTTTTCCAAGGTTTGTCCAAGGCTTAGCTCAGGAAATTTTTTATTAAACATATCTGATCAAACTTGCCATCAGGGCAATATAAGAATCTCTCCAATTAAACATATTTGATCAAACTCCATTTTGTGAAGCTCAAAGACCTACTGGACACCCAAATATTAACCAAAGTCTTAATTGTGATTATCAATAAATCCCAAGTGGCATGTATAAAGACAAAGCCAGATTTTTTATTTTGATAAGTAAACAAAATTATACTAATAAATTCGGGAGGAGTGTCCTCAAGAATACAGGTTCCCTCTAAATAAACAGCTGCTACATAAACAAGAATATGATAAAACATTAAAGCCATAGTCTTATATTCGAGGTTGTGAAGTAAGTCAGTCATCAAATCTAGTGCTCCAGGTATATAAGCACTAGCTGAAATGAAAAATAGAAAACATTAGACAAGCAAAATATTGTTCTGGTTAGCAGCTAAAAAAAAAAAAAAAAACATAACTTAGAACAGAAAATTTCTAACCATTAAGCAACATGACTAAGAACTCAGGGTTTGCCTCTAAGATCAGTACTCAAAAGAGTTTTTCATATTAGAAAACATAAAGCAAGCAACCAAAAAGAACCAGCGATAACAAGATGAACTTAATACCAACTCCAATCCAGTAACTATATTCCAAAAACTAACAATGTGATAACAATAACCAAAAATTAAGTTTACCCAAAAATGTTAACAGCTGAAAAAAAAAAAAAAAAAAAACAATCATGTAACAAGGCCACAAACAAAAGTATACTGATCTTCCTTTATTAACTAAAAAAGAAAAAAGAAAAAGACATTACACTTAGTGACCAGCAAGGGAGAGAGAGAGAGAGAAAGAGAGAGAAATAGGTAACTATAAAGTACAAATACAGACAAAAATAATTTCAAATAAGATTGCAGAAGCCACCTTGTCAAAATGGCAAGACTCAAGCACTGTCAGTGTGGAGGCAACTTTATCCAAAATCAAAACCTTTGAATGCAATGCCAAGGCAGTCAATGCATCAGCTGCTGCCTTACGTGTTGCCCAGTCTGTACTTCCAAGGCACTCGTGAATACTTTGCAACAAATTTTCCAAGCTTTGAGGTGCAATTGCTCCCACCTGTAACAAAATCACACTACTTGAGAATTCATTATCTTGCTCCCACGGCCAACGATATATTTTCTAAAACATTTTTGTATTTATTTGTTCTAAATCATAGAAACACACATTTATGGTAAACTATTGAGTGTAAGACATAAAAAATATATATATATATATATATATATATATTGAATAAAAGTAGATAGTGAGTGTAAGACATAAACAGTCATTCAGCCATGAAAGGTTACATTTTGGTAATTGACGCGGTCATTGCAACAACTTTCAAACATAATGATTCGAAATGAATATTGAATGGTTAACACCAAGACTTGATGTTACTAATGCTGATAAACAATGCGATCAAATATGGGATTCACTGTCCTAGAAGAAATCCCATAAATGAAGATTTAATTTGTCAGAGCATCAAATGCATGTTCATATCAAAGCATTCAAACTAACCAAACCAGCTAAAGAGTAAGAACCCCTCAAGCTTTCAGCCATTACATTTTTTGCATTACATAAGAACAACTGACCATACAAAGTACAGGAAAGAGTAGTAGTAACTAGTAAGGCCAGTGAGTTACCACTAGCTCAAGAACCTCCTTGTTTTAAAATAAAATTGGTTGCTCCTCCACTTTATGTTCTTACCACTAAGGCCTCTCTTGGGAGGAGGGAATGGAATGGAATGGAAATGAATGAAAAGAATAATTTTAGAATATTCTTCCCTTCTCTTGTTTGGGAGTTTTAATGGAGGGAATGGAAAGTCCATTCCCTCGTTTGGGAGTTTAAGTGGGAGGGAATGGAATGGATAAGAGGGAACACCTATTCCTCTCTATTCCCTTAAAATCTCAAATTTTCATTCCCCTCGAAATTGGGAGGAATGAGAGGGAATGAAATTAGATTTAATGAATTTTTTATTAAAACTCCCAAAATGCCCCTATTTATTCAACCATTTATTTTAAAACAGAGGTCTAATAGTAATATTGCAATAAAATGATTCCATTCCATTCCCTCCATGTTACTCCCAAACAAGATTACTTACATTCCATTCATTTTCATTCTTTTATTTTAAAACATCCAATCAAGGTTACTTAATTCCATTCCATTCTTTTCCCTTACTTAAATTTATTCCATTCCATTCCATTCTTTTCTATTCCCTTATGATCATTCTATTCCATTCTATTCCCTTCCTTTATGAACTCCCAAGCGGAGCCTAAGACTCTTGACAAGGTTTGTGCAAACCCTTTGTTGAGTGTTCATGTGATTATTTATATTTAGCCCCCTAACCAAACACAATTAGGGAACTTCTTTTTTATCTAGACTAGTCAGTTAATCAAATACAATTCACTAAGATAAGGGAAGCTTCGCAAACTTATCTTTAACATTTTTGGAGGCAATTGTAGAGTCTATTAGTCAGTAGTACCAAACCACGATAAAATTCAAACAAGGATCATCACACATATAAAAAATGTTTAAATAAAATTACAACAAAATTCATTAAACAAAATATTCACAAAAATTTTACAAATTCTTAGTCTTTTAATTCTACTTCCAACATAAAATTGATTGCTATACCATTTGTAAAATTCTTTTCATCCACCTAGATTATTTTATCTAATTAGCTTTGATCGATGTGTAGTTTTGTTTGTTTTAATAAAAGAGTGTCTTAGTTATCATAAATTTTCAGCTCAAATTGTTAATCTATAATTTTTTAAGATTCTCATAAGCTAACAAACCCAAATCTATTTGTGAAAAAAATTAGATCAAAGAGAGAAATTATTCGAATTTTTGTAGTAGTCAATTTGTAGTTAGCATTGATTCATATTATATCCACAGATGCATTCAAATAATCTCCAGCTTCCAAAATTAGTTCATGGAGTACTATTAATTATAAAGTTTTAACTTCAACATGTGCATAACTTAACCGATTGGTAACATTGTGCTGTAATTTTATAAAATAGTTAAAAAGGGCCAAATTATAGCATTGTGATCCAAAATTTTGGTATATATATAGTAGTTATGCCAAACATCGAATCCAAGAATCTCAATCCAGCTTTACGTTCAAGGAGTGGTACTTAAATTTTCTAAAATTTGAAAATTCATTTAATTAGAAAGGTATCATAAACAACTTGATAAATTTCAATAATCATTCATCCATGTTCGTAGTGAAACAATTAACACATGTTTGCTTTTAGGTAACACACAAGTAACAAACTATATATGTGAAACATTCGTCTTACTCTTTCACTGAAAAAAAACCCAACTTTTGTTTTTTCGATTCCTACCTTTTTTTCTCAGCAACCAAACGTGGTATAATGAAAACCCCAATATAAACCCTAAACTTTTATAGTGATTAGTTGAACCCAGAAGAAAGAATAGTCAATAAAAGTTGGAGATTGAGATGGAAACAGAGAACCTGAATATTGTGGGTGTCGCCGCCGATTTAGAATGGAAGAGAAGAACCGTCGCCGACTCGTATGGGAATAGATGAAGCGCCGCCGAGTTGGATTGGATGAGAAGAACCGCCTCCGATTTGAGGTTGTGGGTGCGCCGGGCTCTGAGGGTTTTGTGGGTGCGCCTCAGATTTGAGGGTTTTGTTTAGAGAGGGTTTTGTTTAGAGAGGCTGATTTGAGGATGAGAGAAGTGAACGTGATACAGGAGGAAGGCTGTTTTAATTTTTTGTTTATATAGAAAACCGGTTTCACCGGTAACCAAAAAACCTTTAAAATTATATCAACGGTCAAGATCAAAACTAAAGGAAATGAACGGCTACGAAATAGGTGGGTACCGTACCCCCTTTTTTTTGGAGGGTACGGTAGAATGACCCATATATATATATTATAAAAGGTAGAATCTTATGATTTTCAATTTGATTTGGAAGGTCCTTCTACCCAATAAGAAATTAATGGTATATTTTATGGCTAAGACTAGTTACATTATAGTTCTCTTACACTCAAGTCTCTCCAACTTGGAGGAGGTAGAATTAGATCCTAAATCTCTAATAATTCACCAAATTTTTGAGATGAAAAAATTGAAAAGTCCTTAGAACTTTCTAAACTAATGAATTTTGATCTCATCAATTTAAATTTTCATGTCTACATGAGTATATTAAAAATGAATAAATAATAATAATAATAATAATAATAATAATAATAATAATAATAATAATAATAATAATAATAATGAAATTTCGAAGTTTAAAACATTGCACAATTTAAGAAATGACCTAGAACACTCCTTAGAGAAATCCCATTCATTCAAAAATGACCTAGAATATTCCTTAGACAAAGCCCAAGTTCTGCGTATCCCATTGGGCCTTAAACAAACCCAAGTTCTCTATGGGTTTGTTTTAATGTTGCTTTTTAGTTTTAACTTTTAAGTATTGCTTATTTTCCAGCTATATTTTTTTAACAGTAGGCTTCATTTTCCTAAGCAGCCCACAAATTAAGACTATAAGGGAATGCATATCATTGGGAAGATTTGGTGAGCCGGTGTCAGCAAAAGACATTAAATTGTCTTTTCCTTCAGATTAAAAAAATTCTTGATCAGGCAATAGAGCATGAAAATGGGCGTATAAGTCATTTTAAGGTATCGACTAGTGTACGGCATTATTTAATTTTTGTGGTGTAAAATCTAAAAATTTAAAAATTTTAGAAGTTTAATTTGTAATTTAACATTTATTTAATTTAGGTTTTTTGTCTAATTCTGTTAAAAAATGCTATTAAATATGAAATTAAATAATGAGAAAGCGTTATTTACACCTTTTGTACAATTCTCACATTGAGATTTTTTATTTTTTTTTTTAATGGCAATGTTTTATCCTATGAAATAAAAGAGAAAATTTTTTTTAACAAAATTTAAGGAATACCATAATTGAATAAAAATTTAAAATTTAGAAGACTCAATTGAACAAAAATAAAATTAAAAATCTTAAATGAATTTTAATCACAATTTTCATAAAGCCTAATATATATACCTCAAAGGTCCAAAACTGCAAATAGTAGAGCCAGTGACATTTGTAGTACAAGTCGTATGGTATATAGTTCACCACTAATTAGCTGCGTTTTACAATTATCCGGTGCGTTTCGAGACTGTTCACTTTTCAACACTCCTTTTCTCGAGAAACAAACCGAAACTGAAAAACATGAAAATTCTCTCCCGCCAATCCTCAGTCTCAGTTCAAAGTTCAAAGTCTAACACGTTTTCCCTTTTTTATTATTTTTATTTTTAAAGAGGTTTATTTATGCTCTGATTGGTTGCTGAGAAAATTTAGAAGAAAAGAAGGGTGAAAGTTTTGGGCTTTGGTTTATAAAAACTGCTCTGTTGGAATGTTACATTAATTAATCAGTTTGTTGGACCTTGTAAGCATAGGATGTGTATTGGTGGTCAAAGGAAGAGGATCTGAAGGTGAACTAGGAAGGTTTGAAGCATCAGCACTCAGCAGGGACAGACTGAACAGAATCAACAGAAGAAGAAGCAGGTAACACAGATTTGACATGTAACCTTCTGACCCTGAGAAGAAGTAGGCTTGGTCTGTGGAAAAGAGGTGAATTGATGATCATTCCTAGTTCTAATTGCAGAGCAGAACGCATCATACTCTGATGGTAGGGCTTCAAGAACTAGATGAATTAGCTCTTCTTCGTCAACACAGACTGCTACAGCCCCAAGTTTATCTCTGACTACTTTAATTCTTTGGAAGAAAGAGTCCATGAGAATATTCTTGAAGAGAAAGCAATGAGAAAACTGAATATTGTGTATTCAATAGATTACATGAGATACAACATATATATAGGCTAACCAATCATAACAGATTTAGGCGCCAAAACTATCCTAACAGAATTGTGTAAAGACTAACGGAATACAGACACGTGGAAAATAGTGTAGCTAACCAATACTCCAAGTTCTTATATTAAACTACATCCAGCTTTACAATATCATGACTAAAACTACAGGTCGTTTATGCAGTTTATGGAGCTGTGCTTGTCTATGAACTAAGGTTCTGTTGACAGATTTACTTGAAGCAGCACCATCATCCTTTACAAAGAGGATATTCACATTTCAACGATCTGTGTTTTTTATTATTATTATTTTTTTTAATTTTTATTTTTCAGAATCCACACTATTGAATGAAACCCAGTAGTCGATTGTCTAATTAGGCTGAGCATGCAGAAAGTTTTACCATAATATTGAATTAAAAAAAAGAAGAAGAAGTAATGCTTTATGTATGTGGGCACAGAAAGTTTGAAGAATTTTCATTGTAAATTTGTTTGTTCATTTTGTTGATGAGTTTGAGTATTAAGTTTAAGTAACTAGCTCAACAGCTATTATAGGCTGTTCACATTGCTGGGACAAAAGGAAAAGGATCAACTGCCGCGTTTCTCTCCAATATTTTACGAGCAGAAGGGTATTCTGTTGGTTGTTATAGCAGGTATGGGTTTTTTTTTTTTTTTTAATGTTGATATTTTCTTCATGTTTTTCAGATAATGTATCAAAGGATTTATGCAGTCTGCAGCTGTTTTTTAGTATTAACTTATAGATATTGCTTATTTTCCAGCTATATTTTTTTAACAGTGGGCTTCATTTTCTTAAGCAGCCCACATATTCAGACTATAAGGGAACACATATCATTGGGAAGATTTGGTGAGCCGGTGTCGGCTAAGACATTAAATTGTCTTTTCCTTCAGATTAAAAAAATTCTTGATCAGGCAATAGAGCATGAAAATGGGCGTATAAGTCATTTTGAGGTATCAACTTGTGTACTATGTTGTCCCCCTGATCCCCCCCTCCCAATTGGATTAGATGAACAATGGAATTTAGTTCAAGAAATAAAAAGAGACTCAGAAGCTAGTGATTTAAGAACGGAATAGCTATTCTAAAGATGTTAGACTCAGTGATTATTTGATGGGTATTTACATGACCCTGTGCAAGCTTGGGGATGGTATATGTAATTGATTCAATTAGTTGACCTGCCCTGTTTGTTCTTTTGTTTTCCTCTGAAAATTTTACTGTAGCTTTCAGGTCAAAGTAGTTATCATGAAAGTTTTCACATGTTAAAGTCTCATGTTTAAGATTTGATTTTGTACCTTCAAAATTTCGATTGAAGCCTGGGGGGAATGTACTTGGTTTGGTTGCCTAGACAAATTAAATTCTGTTATTGGAAATTTTATCTAGTTAAATTTTGTGTTTGTATCAAATTACCTTTGCACTCACTAATTTACTCGCTATTGCATAATGTTTAGATTTTTCACTGCAATGGCATTCACCCTATTTGCTCGAGAGAATGTTGACATTGCAGTTATTAAGGTAGATTCATTTTAAGCCATTTGATGTCATCTTTGTAAATTCAGTGTTGCTTCTTGTTGATCTTTTAATTTTTTTTCTTTATATGCAATTAGAGTTATTCTCTATGGAATTAAATTTATACTGATGGCTTTTCATAACCCAATACAAACTTCTAAGATGGTTAATATTAACTTTATTTATTATATATATAACAGGCTGGGTTGGGAGGTGCACGTGACGCAACAAATATTATCTCTAGTTCTGGACTTGCTGCATCAGTCATAACTAGAATAGGTGAGGAACATTTGGTTGCGCTTGGAGGTTCTCTGGAAAGCATTGCCATGGCAAAGTCAGGAATCATTAAACATGGCTGCCCAGTTAGGTTGTTCTCCCTATGCAATTCTTATGCGGATTAACATGAACATATAAACTGATAAAGCTATGTTGTGATTAGTTTCAATCTTTGGTTATACTGCCAAGTATGGTTTCCTTCTCTACATGTTACACTTGCAAAATCTTTAGAAAAAATTACACAATGGACCCCACCTCATTGATATCTTTGGTAAAATGTGACGATTGATTATAGCTGTATCACCTTTTTCTGGCTTGGTTTTACGTCATTCTTTATGTTCCGGTTTCGTCACATTAGGTTTCAAAACTATGATTTATGGTCTCTCCCAGGATATTTTTTATTCTTTAATGCAATTTTCTTGTTCTGCATTATGGTTATCTGAGAAAAGTATGGGGAATTTGAATAAGTACAGAGCATGAACAGGAGCAAGAAGAGATATATGTTGTAATGAAAACCTCCATCGTATAATTTAATTCATGCAGCTTCAACATGTTATTGCTTAAGCAGACTCAAAGTGATGTTGTTGTACACTGTCCATTTCTTATACTCTCATTAATGTTTAATGATGTCTTGAAGTGCCACCCAAGTTTATGATAATGTGCATATTGTTTTACATTAAGGCTGAAATAGTATTTTTGACTGAGATAACTATCTAAAGATGGATGATCTTAGAAGTTGTGCTCAATGATATGTTTTGTGATGCAGTGGCTAATTTGATTTGGTTGTATTGTTAATCCCATGATTTTAAAGCTAGCTTAACTCTGCTAATTTGGTTAATGTTTTTCAGTTGGTGCTGGGTGGGTCTTTCCTTCCACACATTGAATGCATTCTACGGGATAAAGCATTGTCAATGTCTGCTCCTGTAGTATCAGCATCTGATACTGGAAATCAAAGTACCATAAAAGGTATTAGCAGGATCAATGGTAGACCTTACCAATCTTGTGATCTGGTAATACAAATTGAGAGGGACTTTAAGCTGGTATGTTGTCGAAGTGTTATTTTCTTAATACCTTTGGACTCCCCCCCCCCCTCTTTTCCAGTATTATGCATTCTGTAATATCATGTTTTTTTCTTCTTGAGAGTGGTACTTATGCAAGTTTTAATTATTGGCCATTTGAACTTTTGAAGAACTTATTATTATGTTTATCATGCAGTTCCTTGAGTTACTGGATGTGAAACTGTGCATGCTTGGAAGTCACCAACTTCAAAATGCAGCAACTGCCATCTGTGCAGCACTCTGCCTTCGTAATCTAGGTGAATTTTTATGTGTGCTATAGTTTGTTCTACTTGGACTCAAAAACTATGGAACTTCCTTTGATTTTTAAAGTCAAGAAGTATTTATGGGGATTTCTTTTTCCCCTTCAATTTAGGATTTGGTTCATGTATGCTTACCTTCGTTTGATTTTAGGATTTGGCCTCAAACCTAAGATGGATATGCCATGACTAAGGATAACTAATTTCTTTTTATATCTACACAAGGTACTGATAGTCTTAGCCCTTAGGTTGTCTTTTATGTGTGCTTTCCCTTAAATGCTAACTCCCTGTGATCAGTAGAAGCTTACCTCTCTCTCTTTGCTTGTTTCTAAGTTCAGAGTTTCTTCGTGGGAAGCAAAACTTTATGGTGTGAGCCAAGCACTGGTGAAAAGAAAAATAGTGCAGCTGGCTCAAAAAAAAAAAAAAAATTGGTTTATGATTTTTTTGAGCAATCTTTAATCAAGTCCCTTTAATACTTTTATGCATACTCTAGGATGGAGAATTTCAGATGGATCTATTAGGGCTCGTTTAGAGCGTACATTCTTGCTTGGAAGAAGTCAAATTCTAACATTAAAAGAAACTGAGGCACTAGGACTACATGGAACAACGGTATTGCTGGATGGAGGTTTGATTCTCATACTCACTTTATTACTCATTTCACTATTCTGAATGGATTGAGTTGAGTATGTAACCTGTAAGTCTTACTTAAAATAACCATACAGTGTTTCACTTTTTTGCATGTCAGTATTGTCCTGAGGACATTGTTTTTTACTCTAAATCTTGTTATATATTTATTTTGAGTTTGCAGTTGAAATTCTTTTGAATGTTTGCAAAATCTTGTGGGCATTGTAGGAGGAATGTTCTAGATTCAAAGAATTTTAGTTATACTGTTAGCACCAGATAAAAAAATTCAATCCTTATAACAAATTAATTATCAGAAAGAAAACAAAGCTCTCATTGTTCTTTTGAATGTTTTCCAGCCCACACCAAAGAATCTGCTAATGCTTTGGTGAAGACGATAAAGATGACATTTGGAGAGGCACTGTTGGCTCTTGTGGTTGCAATGGCAAGTGACAAAGACCATGTTGGATTTGCAAGAGAGTTTCTTTCAGGTATAGTCCCTTGTTGGATTTTGTTGTCTGTTACTAAAATTGGCTTTATTACTAATGTTGGAGGGTATAATGAGAACATGAATTGTTTTATCAGAACCCCATCTCCCCCTTCCCACAAAAAGAAGCCTTCTTATGTCAAGTTGTAGTGGCTCCCTCTATTATTTTGTGGGTACCAAGTGAAGCCCCCAAGGCATCGTTTACAGGAGGACAAGAACTCAGATTTATTAAAAATTTCAGTTCTAAAACATATTAAGTAATTCTAAAAGAAGGCTTAACTTTATGTGCATGCCTTTGCTATAGGGTCTGTTTGGATTAAGTGGTCTTAGAAAAAAGTGACTTTAGTACATGTTGTTCTGGCCTTTCTGGATGGGTGGTGAATGATGAATCCTAGTTGTTTGTACCTTCTTATCTCATTCTCTGCGTAGGGTTTGACACAAATTAACCTGAAATGTGTGGTGGTGGTAGGCAAACACAAATAAGCAGTTTTGTGGAGCTTTGGAGAGTCCTAATTGAGACTTCACATTTTTTCAGGTGGAGAATTAGAAGCGCTCCTTCTGACAGAAGCTGACATTGCTGGAGGTAAATCTCAAACAACTTCAGCTTCTTTATTAAGAGATTGTTGGATCCAAGCTGCCAAAGAATTGGGCATTGATATTGTCCATGATGGCATGACAAAATCCGGGGAAGTGTTCAATAATCAATTAGTATGCTCTGCAAGAAAATTAGAAAATGGAACCATATTAGCTGTTGAAAGTTGTTTAATGGCTTTATTGAAGGCCACAAATCAGATCCTAAGAGAAAGAGCAGGTAATCAGTCAGGCATTATTATAGTCACTGGATCTCTGCATATAGTTTCAATGGTATTAGCTGCTCTCAATAGTTAAGGCAGATTATCTATGATGTTGCTTTGAGTAACGGTTTCTATAGCTGATTTTTCTGACAGATAACTGTAGTAGGTGCAACCCCCTTTTTAATTTGAGTGGTAAATAATGTTTTTAATTTGAGTGGTAAATAATGATTCTTATAAATTTCATCAGCTTCACCTTCACTATGGTTTTTTTTATTTCAATATTTAGAGTTTTTGAAGTTTAAAAACTTCGAATTCTTGTGAATCCTGTTATGTCTTTATAGCTATTGGTTAAACAGTATTTTAGTTACTTGGGTCCTAGAAGAGTCTTTGTAGCTAGGGCTGGACAGGGCAGCCAACTAGGTCACCAATGCAGTTCGATTGTTCATCCAAAAATACATAGGAATATATTGAGATTTTGCATACCACAAGAACATGGTTGTTAAATCCCAATTCAGATTGTAGAATTTTCAATTCCTACAATCTTAGAATTGTTAAACAATTCAGATTGCATTAGGATTCATAATTAATAGAATCTAGATAGGATCTAGATCCAAGTTGTGGAATTAGTATGATCATAGTCAACTCACATCTGATCATAAATTATGGCATATTACAGCCAATTGTTTGGAAATTTGAGCTTTTTAAAAACATCAATTTTGGTGAGGCCTTTATAACAAATCTATCACTTCTCTAAGATAGATCCCTGGCTCTACATTAGAATTTTCTGTTAACTACATTGGTTACTCAATTCGGTCCATTGGGTTCATTTTTGTCCATTCGGTCCAATTCGGAATATTCGGTCCGTGTCGGTCTATTAGGTCCACCTTAGTCTGTTCGGTACATTAGGTCTGCTTTGGAATATTTACTCCATTTTGGTCTATTCAGTACTTTCCGTCCATTTCGGTCTATTAGTTTCACTTCAGTCCATCCGGTCCTGGTCTACTTGGTCCTTTTCAGCCTATTTCGGTCCATTTTGGACTAATTAGGCTTTAAATTGATTATTTTTGTAGGTTACCTTCTCATTTTTGGACTCAAATTTTTTTTTTTTTTAATTTGTGTTAAAAAGTGTAAAATTTTATTCTATTTGGACTAAACTCTCTAGCTTTGGCCTAAAAAGTACAAATAAAATAAAGATTAAAAATTATAGCTATGAGCCCTTAAAAAGCAATATGAAAAACATTTAATGCATTTTAGCATGTGTAGCAAATCAAGAATTTGTGAAAAATATATATATATATATATATATTAATTAGTATATTCTGTTATTAAATAAGATGGTAAATTACATGGTCCCGTTGGATAAAAACTGGTTTTGTATCTCATACAAAACACACAGCGGAAGCAACAAATAAGGATCTATTTCATTAATGATTGACAACATGCACTATGTAAATTTCAGAATTTAAGAACAAGATAGCGTACCTTGGTGTGGAGAAATTCAAAACAAAGATTAGAAGCACTTGGGAAAACTTTTAATCTTCACTCCAATTCCACTTTACGCCCAAAATGTGTGGTCTCTCAATCAGTTTCCAAAGGGAGAATAAAAGTGTGTCTCACACTCTTTCTTTTTCTCTACGATTCTTTTTTTTTTTTTTAAATCACATCAAAAATTCTGTATGTTTCTCCCTTTATAACTAACTGATTATCTAATTGGGCCGGCCTATTAGGCCTTTCCAATTGGGCTTTAGTGTGTGGCTTAGAATGGGATCAAAAGGGACCAATAAGACACTAGCTCCAATGGGTCTTGGGCTTTTCCGTCAACTCTTGACAAGTCCAAAGTTACCATTAATTATATTTAATACCGCTATATAAATATAATTGCACTCTAGATCTTATTAATAAATTATATCCCAAGACTTTATTTTACACGCAACCCCTTCATAAAATATTTGTAGTAATACAAAGTCATAAATACAGACTGCCACTTTGTAAATTACTACATCTTATCCTTGAGTACCCGGTTTAATCCTTTAAAATTATTCATCATATATTTATGAAATTCAATTTCATAAATATATACTTTAGTAATTTCTTACCAAAGTGGTTAGGCCTAACTCTCTGAATAACTAAACCCATTAAACTTATCTCAAGGGAATATTTTGTATCTCTATTAAGAGACTATGAATTCCATCTTGAGAATATATGTTCCATCAACACTAAATGTGGTTGCCCAACATACTGAGGTTTTGACCGTAACTTTAGATCTCACTCTTGATATATCAAAGTAACCTACACCTCATGATCAAGTCCATTATTCTCTCAGGATTAAGAGTTCATGCAAATAGAAGTCGTGAGATTTATTATTTATCTGACAGTCGTTAGGAGAATAATAAATCTCACAGCGGTCCAGTTCAATATGTCTTAACTCTTAAAACATATCAACATATCAACTAGAAGTCACCACTTCCATGATCAAGACAAATCATCTTAGTTGATACGTTATAGTCTTCGCAGATGAAATGCCCAATTTCATCACCGACTATGAACTATAAATTTTGAGTTTACAAAGAACTTGTGATTTATATCTTCTGTGACTAAATCACATAAATCACATACTATGCATCTCATGGACTATATGATAATGTCCAACTATTCATGTTACCATTATTTTAGATAAAAATAAACAACTTTATTAAACACAACATTAAGTCACACATAGTATCATACATAACATCATACAATAGGATTTAAGGGCACATATCCTAACAGGTCCCTCTTTTGAAGTATAACAAAATGACACTCCCTTCCAATATGGACATAATGAAACTAATCCCTTCAGATTTATATAAATATAGCATATAAGTTCATACTCTTTTGTTTTTTGATAATTCAATAGAAGACATATTTGAAGTTTTGAACCTTCGATATTTTCATTTGAAATACTAGGAGATGCTAATCAGTTAAGCTGTAAGACTCTTGACTATACTCCACATCATAATAACATAATATTCTCTCTTTTTTAATTAAAAAAAATCATATTTGCTAAAGCATATAATGATTTTATACATTTTATCAGTAGAACTCTATTTAGGTCATACCCTATTATATTCTGATACACTTGATCTATAACCTTCAAACAACGACCAAAAAAAAAAAGAGTGGAGTGTTATCCATAGTTAGGGATTTTTCAATATATATATATATATATATATATATATATATTATTGTTTGGAAGTTACAAAATGAGATAGCTTGTATTTATACAAACCCTCAACGAGAAGTGTCATTTCTTGAGACAATTACAGGAGCATATTTCTGTGAAATCACATTAAAATTGGTGTTACCCTAAATTAATTGGTTAAAAGAATGACAAGCATTTAGGCATATAATTTTGTAGGAGTGGCAAAATTAAACACAACCCGCGAATCTAACATGACACGACACGACACGAAATTAGCAGGTTATGCATTGAGGCTTAATGGGTTCGTGTCATATTTGGGTTGATACGAGTATGACTGACATTTTTAATGAACGGGTTGGGTTAATGTTTAACCCATGGAACCCATTTAACCTGTTTAATTAAGGGTCCGTTTGGATACAGCTAAAAACTGAAAACTAAAAACACTGTAGTAAAATAATTTTTAAATGTGTGGATAGTATCGTGAGACCCATTTTTAATATTTTTTTTTTTGAATAAAGTGCTTGTGGGTCCTATGAATAGTGCTGAACAGTGCACTCCGTCAAAGAAAATCTGAAACGCAAGAACAGTGCATGGGTGGGAAAATCAAATTTTACGGCTTAAAAAAAAAAAAAAAAAAAAGCTGAAACGTGAAACTCAGCAAACGCGGACGCAATCCTCCGAATCCAAACAGATACTGTTAGGACATATGTAGTTGTTCAAGCTTGTGAACATATGTCGCTATTTTATGTAATTGGCTTATCCTTAGACAAAACACACTTTACTTGTAATTGGGTAGATTTAGGATGTGTTAAACACTTCAAGAAACCGTGGTTCAAGATTAAGTGTTGAAGCCGTCAAAGTCTGTCCAAGCTACAAGCAAGGAAGTGCTGGTTTTTAAATCTCGACACCTACCTCGACAGATACATCTATCGAGATTTAAAAGAGCTGTTTTGCCCGAGCCTTGACAGCTGTCTCGACACCTCTCGACACCTCTATCTGTCGAGAATTAAAGAAAACAGATTTCCAGGTCTGTTTCAAGTCCAATCCGTGTGTGTGTCTTTGGGACTTCTTTTCTCCTAACCCTAGACATATAAAAGGATTATTTTAAGGGCCGTCAAAGCAAGCAACAAGCAGAGATCACAAGAAACAAGTTGCTTCTTCTCTGTTCATGCAATTTGTGATCTGTGAGACAAAGTTCGTGCCCTAGTTCATCTCTGATGATTTGAAGAACTTTGCAGCCAACATTCTTTCTTCCTCAAGTTGGTGAGTGAGTCACGTACTTGGATTCGTGCAAAGGAGTAAGCCGCGTACTGGGATCCGCGCATCAAATTGGTTAGTCACGTACTTGGGAGCCGTGCATTGAAAAGGAGAAACTGTCACTACAGAACAAGTCCAATTGGGTATTGGGGTAAGAGTTCAACTGTAGGTTGGTGAGGTACTGGGATTCCTTACTTGTAACTGCTTGTTGTGATAATAGTGGAGTTTCGGGAGTGGTGACCTTAAATCACCCGGTGGGGTTTTTGCCGCAAGGTTTTCCCCATTCGTGAACAAATCACCGTGTTATTTATTTTCCGCTGCATAACTTAGTTTCGGTGATTTGTTTGTGCTGCCACGTAAATTTGCATGTTAATTTGATTAATTAATAACTGGGCTAATTTAATTAATCTAAATTATCACAAGGGGTCAACGCGTTTGTGGCCTGTCAAGTGGTATCAAAGCAAGCACACTCTGATTAGGGTTTAATCTATTGTGTGTGATCCATTGACCCCTGCTGTCATGGATAAAAGTCAGTCTCTCATTTGAAGAGAACTATGATATCAAATACATCTTGTTTTTCTAATCTCCCTTCTTTGAGTGTCTCAGAAAATACAAGTCTAAAAGTTATTTGATTCTCTCCATGATGATTATTGGAAAAGATTTCAGTTTGTATAAGCAGGAACTAGACTGTCTCAAATTCAAAATGTGCCAAGGAGTATGTCTGAACAGAGTTAAAGTTAAAGGCCTGGCTCGGAGAAGGCAAATGAGAGAAGATACCATTCCCACTGATCTGTTGTCTAAACATGAAGTGTGTTTCATGATGAAGTCCGCCTTTAAAGTGATGGACACTTGCTTATGGTACCTTGATAGTGGTTGCTCAAGACACATGACTGGAGACCGATCCCTCTTCAAGGTCTTTGAGTCTAAAAAAGGTGGAAACGTCACTTTTGGTGATGGGAGCAAATCACAGATAAAAGGGAAAGGAACTATCTCTCTACCTGGACTACCAGACATCGCAAATGTTCTCTACGTGGATGGCCTAAGAGTGAACCTGTTGAGTATAAGCCAGATATGTGATCAAGACTTCATGGTGTTATTCTCCAAAGGAAAATGTCTTGTTATGGATGAATCTGGAAAGAAACTCATAAGTGGTGTACGTACTCTAGACAACTGTTACGGACTGGTACCTGATGCTGATATTGTATGCAATAGTATTCGGTTGCCAAATGAGGACTTGTGGCACCAACGGATGGGGCATGCTAGTTACAAACATCTTTCTATTGTATCTAAGCATGAATCTGTTCTAGGGATGCCAAAGCTGAGTAGGTTGAACAATGTTGTGTGTGGACCATGTCAACTTGGGAAACAGACGAAAGCTAAGCATCCAAGCACTCAGACATCAGCTACATCCAGACCGTTGGAGCTATTGCATTTAGATCTTATGGGTCCTACAAGAACTGAATCTCTTGGAGGTAAAAGATACATCATGATTGTAGTAGATGACTTTACCAGGTACACTTGGGTTATTCTTCTACGATCCAAGTCTGATGCTCCTGAGCACATTGAAGCACTGTGTACAAGACTACAAAATGAGAAGAACCTGAAAATTGACCGAATTCGAAGTGATCATGGTAAAGAATTCGAGAACTCATACATGGAGTCATTTTGCACAAGATCAGGTATATCTCAAGAATTCTCTGCTCCCATTACACCTCAGCAGAATGGTGTAGTAGAAAGAAAGAACAGGGTTATCCAGGAAATGGCTAGAGCCATGTTGCACAGTAAGGATGTGGCTAGAAATTTATGGGGAGAAGCAGTTAACACTGCATGTCACACAGTGAACAGAGTATACTTCAGACCCGGCACCAAAAAGACTCCATATGAGCTGTGGAAAGGAAGAAAACCAAATGTGAAGTATTTCAGAATTTTTGGAAGTACCTGTTTCATTTTAAAGGATAGAGAGAATGTAGGAAAGTTTGATTCCAGAAGTGATGAAGGGATATTTCTGGGATACTCTACTACAAGTAAGGCTTATCGGGTATATAACAAAAGAACCATGAAAGTCATGGAAACAGTGAATGTCGTTATTGATGAGTCTTCAGATATCAATCCTGAGAAAATTGAAGAGGAACTTCCTAAAGAGATTCTCCCTCCAGAACCTAGGAGAGCTCCAGAGCTCATGGAACAAGAGCCTACATCCCCAAGTACTCCTGGTACTCCTAGTGTTGTAGAAGAGCCAGCAGATATTTCTACATCACCAGATTCTAAGTGTCATGAAGACAAAGGACCTTCCTCCAGAATCAAATTAAATCATCCTCCAGAAACTATTGTGGGAAACATGAATGAACTCACATTGCGGAAACGCACAGTTGATAAATGTGTTGCTAACTTTGTGTCATACTCTTGTTATTTGTCACAGGTTGAACCCACTAGAGTTGAGGAAGCTCTTCAGGATGAAAGTTGGGTAGAAGCAATGCATGATGAACTGCTTCAGTTTCAGAGGAATGATGTGTGGACCTTAGTTCCCAGACCGGAGGGCGAGCATGTCATCGGCACCAAGTGGATATTCCGAAATAAGATTGATGAGGAGGGCAATGTAATCCGCAACAAAGCTCGACTTGTAGCTCAGGGATACACTCAGATGGAGGGTATAGACTATGATGAAACATTTGCCCCAGTTGCTCGTATGGAATCCATCAGAATCCTTCTCGCTTTAGCATGTAACTTGAAGTTCAAGTTATATCAGATGGATGTGAAAACCGCCTTCTTGAATGGATTGCTTAAAGAGGATGTTTATGTGGCTCAACCAAAAGGTTTCATTGATCCTCACTTTCCGGATCATGTGTTGTATCTCAAAAAGGCCCTCTATGGATTAAAGCAGGCACCTAGAGCATGGTATGACCGATTGACTCAATACCTACTATCCCATGGTTTCACAAGAGGAAAGGCTGATCAAACTCTCTTCATCAAAAGAAAAGCTGGTGAGCTGGTGGTTGCTCAAGTCTATGTTGATGATATCATATTTGGATCAACAAAGGATGAGCTTGCTCAAGAATTCTCAAAACTCATGCAAGCAGAGTTCGAGATGAGCATGATTGGAGAGCTGTCTCACTTTCTTGGACTGCAGATTCGTCAACAAGATTCAGGTATATTCATCTCTCAATCTAAATATGCTAAGAATCTTGTGAAAAAGTTTGGTTTGGAATCTGCTAGTTCTGTTAGAACCCCCATGAGCCCAAATGTTAAACTCACTGTTGACATGTTAGGTAAAAGTGTAGACTCTTCACTTTATAGAAGCATGATAGGTAGCCTTCTTTACCTTACTGCTAGTAGACCTGACATTAGCTATAGTGTAGGAGTGTGTGCTAGATATCAGGCTAATCCCAAAGAGTCACATATGACTGCTTTAAAAAGAATCATCAAGTATGTCAAAACTACTGCCAACTTTGGTGTGTGGTATAGCAAAGACACGAATAATGTCTTAGCTGGGTATTCTGATGCTGATTGGGCTGGGAATGCTGATGATAGAAAAAGCACCTCAGGAGGTTGTTTTTATGTGAGAAATAATTTGGTCTCTTGGATGAGCAAAAAGCAAAACTCCATCTCATTATCCACTGCTGAAGCTGAGTATATTGCTGCTGGTAGCTGTTGCACCCAACTCCTATGGATGCAAAAACTCCTTCATGATTATGGTATTTGTCAAGAACATCTCACCATCTACTGTGACAATACTAGTGCCATCAATATCTCTAAGAATCCTGTTCAACATTCTCGAACCAAGCACATAGAGATTCGACATCACTTCATTAGGGAGCTTGTCGAAGATGGTGTTCTCACCCTTGAATTTATCCATACCGATGATCAAAAAGCTGATCTGTTCACCAAACCTCTGGATAGCAAACGTTTTGAGTTCCTTCGTCAAAACATTGGCGTCATCTCCATGGATTGATCTCCTTCCTTTCATCTTCTTCCTCATGCATGTGCATCTAGTTTTATGCATGTTTTGTTTTCTTTAGCATGTTTTTGTCTGTGTGTTTTCAGTTTGTGTTTTATTTTTGCTTCTCTAATAAAAATAAAAAAAAAATTGAAAAATTGAAAAATACAAAAACAGTGTGTGTTTGTGTGCATTAGTTCATGTAAGCTTTTAAAATGGCCAATGAAACAGAGTTTTCTAAACTTTGTATCATCTATAGCTTAGATGAGCATTCTTTTGCACAACTAAGCGAGTGAGCTTTCTAGCTCTTTGTTTGTGATGAGTAAGGTTAAGTAATCTCTTCTTCTTAACACTCGTATCACTCTTTTTGACGGGTTGAACTAGAAAATCCTAAGAGAAAGGCATAAATAACCATCTCACCACTGTTACTCGCCAATCATAATATGACATCTGTATGCTTCGGCATAGCAAAAGTGCAATGTCATAAGACACCTGTATGCTTCGGCATAGCAAAAGTGCAGTGTCAAAAGCTTAACATCATTGGGTATTTCTTTTCTTTCTCTTGTATGCCCATGTATGATATGCTTGTTAAAAAGAAAATATGCAAAGAAATAAAAAGCAAAAAGATTAAAAATGCTTTAAAATATGGTTGCAAGCGTGTTTTCTAGGAGATGTGGGAGTTATAGGATGTACCTCGAAGGTGATAGTCCCTATCAAACGGTTATGATTGTGTGTGAGTTAAAGTGATTTTCTCATATCTCAAATCGTCATAACATTGAGACACTTATGCAATCTTGCGATGTTTTCACACACGACACGCAATACTCTTTACTATTCTTGATACATGTGCAGGTACAATGTGATTTGGCCATCACAAAGTTTACATGCTTTAATGTATGCTCACTAAACTGTCTGGACTTGTTTTTGAAATATAAAATTGGTTAGACTTGTTTAGTGTGTGTGTGCGTGTTTTGAGATATATGAGCATCATATTTCTTGTTGAGAGAAGATTTTGAGAGCTTAATGTGTTGGTTGTATCTTTGGTTGAGCTGCATGCATGATTGCATTCATGTCTGTGTTTTTCTTCTTTTGAAAAACTGTTTTGAAAGGCATCTCGACACCTCCTCGATACCTCTCGATACATAGCTATCTGTCGAGATCCTCAGACTCTTTCTTATCGCAGTCTCGACAGATACCTCGATAGCATCTGGATCGATCGAGAAACTTTCTGTTTGCTCGATAGCTCCTCGATAGCTGCTGGATCGATCGAGGTTCCCACTTGGTTGTTTCTTCTCCCTCGATAGCTGACCTCGATAGCTGCATCTGTCCACATGCTTTTCTCGATAGCTTCCCTCGACAGCTACCTCGACAGCTCTCGATACCTTCAGCTGTCGAGAATTACTGATGCTCTATAAAAGGGTCCTTCGCGATTTTTCAGGACATTCTCTCGATCTCTCTCGCTCGAAATCTCTCTGATCTCTCTCAAAAACTTTTCCCTCTCCCTCCAAACCTCTCTCAAGGCTTTCTCAAGTGATTCTTCGTGTTCTTCATCTTTTGGTAAGCATTCTATCCCTCATTTTCATGCATTGCATTGTTCTAAAACCCTAGGTTTGTGTTTTTGAAAAATTTTTGGGAGTTTTCAAAATGTTGGGGTTTTCATGAAATTTTTGTGTTGGTTTTCTAGTTTTAATCTTCAAAACCACATGCATTGCATCACATTAGCATTCTCATTGTATTTTCATGCATTTAGATGTGTGCAAATCTATTGTGTGCTGTTAAGTTTGGATTGGGCTGAGCCCATGATGTTTTTGAATTACATGTCACATGCTCATGCATTTTCATGCATACGTTCTTTCCATTTCAATATTTCATTCTGCCAATATTGATTTGTTTGGGACTTTTCTGTTTGTCTCCTCTTTCCCCCTCTTCTATGTTTGCGTTAGTAGCGTCTATGGCTCCTAAACGTAAGTCCATTCCGTCCCAGAACCCTCTGTGTTCTAAGGGACAGTCTTCTTCTGACTCTACCCCTATCTCTGTCCGGTTCCGTGATGAGAAAGCCCATAAGGACTTCTCGGAGAACTTTTCTAAACGCGGTGTTCATTCGGAACGCCACGTCATCCTGGCAGACTTTGCCGACACTGACCTTCTCGATGTCATTCACACTCGGGGATGGGAGTCACTGTGTGACGTCCCGGTCACATCACCTCTCGTGTTGATACAGGAGTTTTACTCCAACATCCACGGGATAGATTCTTCAGTACCTTCTTTCTATTCTAGCGTCCGAGGTACGCGCTTCTGTGTCACCCCAGAGCTAGTCTCTGAGGTTCTCCATGTACCTAGGGTGGATCATCCCGATTACCCTAGCTGTGAGCGTCTCTGGACTGTGTCCAAAGACGAGATGATCTCGGCGTTCTGTGAACGTCCTACCTCTTGGGGAGATCACATGTACACACCATGTAGATCTTTTGCTAAAGGTCCTAGATTCCTTAACATGGTGATGACTTTTGTTTTGCACCCACTCTCTCACTACAACTCGATCACAGAGCCTCGTGCTCGGTTCTTGTTGTCCCTCCTTGAGGATCTCTCTATAGACTTTCCTTCTCACTTTATTTGTTCCATCATAGATGTCTATAGAGATACGGCCACCCGTGATAAGCTCATTTTCCCTTCCGCTATCACGAGGATTCTGAGTCGTTTTTTCATTCCCTTCCCTTCGTCCGATCCTTACCGCGTCATGTCCGCCATAGACGCCGCTACCGTAAAACGTAGCGAGGCACAGTTCCGATCGAGACAGTCCGACGATGCCACTCCTTCCACCCGTCCTACCACCTCCAGATCCGCTCGAGCTTCTGCTTCTACTTCTTCGAGCGATGTCAGCTTGGGAGACATCATGGCGCAGCTACAGCGCATGGATGCTCGCCTAGATACACTCTCCACGGAGTTGTATCAGGTGAATGTCCGTGTTGGTCGCATCACCAGGCGACAGGCGACCATGGGCGGCTTTGCTGCAGAGGCTTCTCCTCCGCCACCTCATGTGTCGACTGAGACCGAGGCTGATGATGATGGCGATGATGATGATGCTTCCGATGATGATGATGGAGATGCTAGCTCTTCAGATGAGATGTCTACTTGACACTCTACCCTTTGTCACTCGTGACAAAAGGGGGAGTAGTTTTGTATGAGAGTAGTCATACTTAGGGGGAGTGTTAGCATAGGACATAGGACATTTTTGTTAGGGGGAGTGTGGATTGAGGGATGTAGTGAGGTGATCTATGTATTTTCTTCTTTTCTTATCTTTTAGAGATACATTGATCATGTACTTACATACATTGTACTTATTCTCCTTCTCTATATGATGATGTATGTTTTCTTTTTTCACCTATCTCTACATGTGTTGTTTCTTTTCTGTCTTTATACACATGTTTCTTTACTTGTATGCAATCTATTATTTCTGTTTCACACAAAGATGCCTTGATGTGTTTTGTTTATAAGTGTTTCAGAAATACAGGTTGTCAAAGTCTTCTTGCCATGAACTCTCTTCTTGCAAAGTTTTTCAAGAGTTTGTGTTAGGATAGATTTTACTGTATGTAACAAGTGAATATGAGTTGAGTGATTTATGACTTCTCTCATATCTTCATTTGTATGTTGTGGTTTTGTCACGGATTGCCAAAGGGGGAGATTGTTAGGACATATGTAGTTGTTCAAGCTTGTGAACATATGTCGCTATTTTATGTAATTGGCTTATCCTTAGACAAAACGCACTTTACTTGTAATTGGGTAGATTTAGGATGTGTTAAACACTTCAAGAAACCGTGGTTCAAGATTAAGTGTTGAAGCCGTCAAAGTCTGTCCAAGCTACAAGCAAGGAAGTGCTGGTTTTTAAATCTCGACACCTACCTCGACAGATACATCTATCGAGATTTAAAAGAGCTGTTTTGCCCGAGCCTTGACAGCTGTCTCGACACCTCTCGACACCTCTATCTGTCGAGAATTAAAGAAAACAGATTTCCAGGTCTGTTTCAAGTCCAATCCGTGTGTGTGTCTTTGGGACTTCTTTTCTCCTAACCCTAGACATATAAAAGGATTATTTTAAGGGCCGTCAAAGCAAGCAACAAGCAGAGATCACAAGAAACAAGTTGCTTCTTCTCTGTTCATGCAATTTGTGATCTGTGAGACAAAGTTCGTGCCCTAGTTCATCTCTGATGATTTGAAGAACTTTGCAGCCAACATTCTTCTTCCTCAAGTTGGTGAGTGAGTCACGTACTTGGATTCGTGCAAAGGAGTAAGCCGCGTACTGGGATCCGCGCATCAAATTGGTTAGTCACGTACTTGGGAGCCGTGCATTGAAAAGGAGAAACTGTCACTACAGAACAAGTCCAATTGGGTATTGGGGTAAGAGTTCAACTGTAGGTTGGTGAGGTACTGGGATTCCTTACTTGTAACTGCTTGTTGTGATAATAGTGGAGTTTCGGGAGTGGTGACCTTAAATCACCCGGTGGGGTTTTTGCCGCAAGGTTTTCCCCATTCGTGAACAAATCACCGTGTTATTTATTTTCCGCTGCATAACTTAGTTTCGGTGATTTGTTTGTGCTGCCACGTAAATTTGCATGTTAATTTGATTAATTAATAACTGGGCTAATTTAATTAATCTAAATTATCACAAGGGGTCAACGCGTTTGTGGCCTGTCAGATACTAAATGACATTTTACCAATATACCTAGGTATATAAACTTGTTGTGGTTTATTTTCTTTAACATGTTGTGATTGATTATTTGTGATATTGAGATATGTTTAGTTTTGAATGATAATTTGTAATACAGTTACTAGTTAATTCTAAATTTTCTATTAAAAATATTTATTTGTTTGTTTTTTCATATATATATATATATATTTTTTTTTTTTCGTTTTGATAAAATCTGATAAATAGGTCGACACAATTAACCTGTTTAATAAATGGATTGCGTTAGGGTTGAAGAATGTTGACCTATTTAATAAATATGTCAGGTTAGTATTGACTCATATTGTCGAATACTCATGAGTTGACACGACACGAATCTGACACACGAACACGAATTGCCACCTTTATAATTTTGCATATTGGTAGAATTATGAGCTGGCTATTCGTCACGCACTCCATAGGGCAGGGGCATGGGATTTGGGTAGAATTATATTTGAATTTGACTCAATCATTGCCATGAACTTGATTACTAATTGAAAAGATCTTTGTATGGATCTTTCTACCTTGGTTCATGATTATACAGACATTATATTCTTGTAATTGTAGCCCTTAATAGATTTCGTTAGTTTGTAGGGGCTTTGTAAGGTGTTTATGCCAATAAGTTACTTTCCTTTTGTACGTGCAAGTTAGATTTGAGCTTACATAGGGGCATAAAATAAGTTATCTAATAGTACATCTACATGAAAAAGCTTTTAAGTGACAAAGATACTAGTTTTGACATGACACACGAAAAAGAAGAAGAAAGTGATAGCAAGAACGTAAAAGGACATAAGATGTACGTGAAAAACACTAGAAAATGATGAAAAACCACAGTTTGAGCAAGAACAGAATGTTCTTGCCCTGCTCAGATTGTATTATGTGCGAAAAGAGATTACTCTTGTACAATAAGGGTGTTCTTCCTTCAAGAGAAACCTTGTCTTCTACCTTCCTATCTTATCACTTTCTGCTCTCTTCTAAAAATATCTACTTGGGTTCTTGCCCTAAAATGCAGCTACATGTTTCTCTTATAATCTAAGGAAGTACAAAGACAAGTGTTAAGTCATCATTTCTCTATTTTGGACCTTTCCACAACTGTGATATTATCTGCTAACTAGAAGATAGAAATTATGCCAACGTGGCACTCGGACTTGTGAGTAGGTGACTTTGCCACTGCTTGGAAAACAAGTCCTAGACATGGAGAGGTACATTAGGAGTATTGTGATTGATACACGTTCTCTGAGGTGGTCTAACATGCATTCAACCAATAAGGGGTGTCCTCATAGTTATTGACCTTAGACAGTCACTAGCTTCCTTTTGTTAGTGCTAAGTACCATGTCAGGTGCAGTCATGCCTTTGGCATAGACCAAGAATAGGATCCTTCAGCCAACACTTCCTCTTCTTTTACTCACAGTCATTCCACGTGTAAGGTCTAGATCCAACCATACATACATTATCCCATGCCTTAGTAGTGTTATGTACACCTTATAATCTATAACCTTGATTAATCTTGTTTATAAAAGTTTCCTTTATTTTGATTCTTAAGGCATAGTCCTCAATTTATTTGATGTTTAAAATATTGACTTAGGCTTCGATCCATTTTACCATACAAAGTAATTAACCCATCTATATGTTCACTATTTAGATTACTTTTAGGAATTGATATTTACTGTTTTCAATGGAATTTAGAATAATCATGTATTACTTTACTACCTATGATTCAATGAATCAATGGCATTAGATTTCATTTAGAACTCAGTCCTGTTAGTCTCTATTGTTTAATAAGAAAAATCTAATATGTCATTATTTTATTTGAGCGCATAAAAGAGTAACTTTACACATGATCCTTATTGAATTTAAAATTTTTTGTTTTTACTATTTCTTGTGACTTCATACTACCCCTCCCTGAATTTTTTCGCTTCACATGTTTGATTTCTATTAACATTAAGAACGAAGACAAACTAATTAAGGACTTCATAATGCTAGGTATTGATAAGAAAAAAGAATTCACTGTACTGGCTGGCCTAAAGACTAATAGGATTAAAACTAAAAAATCTGAAGAAAAACTATAAAAAAAAAAAATGTAGAATGTACAATCCACATTTGAAGTATCAAAATATAAAACATTTAAATGCCACCTTGGGTGATAATATCAATGATAATTAAGTTTAATATGGGGCCAACTAAAACATAAATATTCTGAAGAAACTTGGTTATTTATGGAATTTGGTACAAGCAATTTATTTAAGGCAATTCCAAGGCCTGCCACACACAATTTTTATTTTTTTTAAGGAAAAAAAAGTACACACAATCTCATCCTACTATAATATTCAGATAAAGTGTAATCCAAATTGAGCTTCCACCGCAGCATGGATGTGAATCCATGAATAAGAAAAGCATGTAAAATCATAGGCACGTCACACACGTAATCTTGCACAAAGTTTTTTCTTTTTGTCGAGACCTACACATGGTAAAATAATAGCCATTAGGTTGAAAAATTAAAACCAATTCAAGAAAAGAAATAGTTAGAGATATATTTAAATCGAAATTTTTTTCACAAACCTTTTAGCGAAAGTGCAGTATTCCTTAGCCTTGAAACATCCTTTGCAATCTTGCAATATTCACTATCATTTCCACGTAGAACCAATCATTCAAGTTGCTTATCATCCGAAAATATAGATGTCTCCAGGAACGGTTCAACATCAAAGAGCCACAAACTCCCCAAAACCCCACCATGAATCCAAGCCCCATTCCAATATAAAGACATTTTAGGAATTCATCTTCATCTTCTATATTGTTTTTACTACCACCTTTAGGTGACTCAGCATTTGGTTCCCCATCTCCTGGACACTTTGGTGTAAGTGGAGGGCCACAAAGTGCAAGATTGCCAATGAATCCAGAAGGGTTAGCTATCTGGATTTGAGTGCCTGTTGGAATTCTTCCTGACAATTTGTTATATGACAAGTTTAGGAAACTCAGAAAATTAAGATCAGCAATGCTAGTAGGAATTGAACCAAAAAGTTGATTTCTCGACAAATCCAGGGATTCTATTTGTTTCAAATGACTGATCTCTTTAGGAATTAGGCCTGTCAACATGTTTCTTGCTAAGTTCAACGCTTTCAATTCTGTAAGGCTGAAAATCTCAGTCGGAATTTCTCCAGTTAATTTATTACTTGAGAGATCAATACTTCTCATTTCTCCAAAATTCTTTCCATAGACATAAGAGTGTCCTTTCCAACTTACAATTGTATTGAAAACATAATAGCTCCCACTAGTTAATTGAAACGTAATTTGAGTGCCATTTATAAAATTATCCAAATTATTTGTATTTTTAAAAGCCATGGCAGTCAAATTATAAAGGCACTGTGGAATCTTTCCTGAAATATTATTTTGAGACAAGTCAAAAAATTGAATATGTGTTAACCGGCATAGTTGTTGCGGTATGCATCCATGAAACTTATTGGAGTGAAGGTCAAGAATGATCAAAGATAACAGGCTTTCTCCCATCCAAGACGGTAGCTTTCCCGAAAATGAATTGTCTCTCAGATTTATAAATGACAACTCTCTGCAATTTTGTAATGACAATGGCAGTTCTCCCAAGAAGCTGTTGTTGCTCAAATCTAATACTCTAAGTTCTATCAAAGAGCCCATAGAGTCGGGAATTCGTCCAGACAAATTATTGCTGGCCAAATTTAGAACCACTAATTGTGACAATTGATCGAAACAATCATCGAGGCCTCCAGAGAGCTGGTTGTTTGAGAGATCAAGGTAAACCAAGGATGACTCCAAACCCGAGCACAAAAAATTATTTAAAATCCCAGAAAATTTATTGTTGGAGAGATTTAAACAATAATACACACGAGTCTCTCTCGGAAACCACAAAGGGATGGTATTTGAAATTCCGTTATGGGAGATATCGAGGTAGGAAACGGAGTTTTGAGTACCTAACCATTTTGGGAAATCAGGACCCAAGTTGCAAGATGACAAATCTATAAAATACAATTGGAAAGGGGGCACCCAATCATTGCTTAATTTTAAAGTCAAAGAATTATCAGATAACGACAATTCCTCTAATTTGGAAAGATTTGAAAAATGTTGTTCAGAGATTTCACCTTCCAAAAGATTGGAACCAAGATACAAACCACCTAACTCAGATAGGTTTCCGATGCTTTTAGGCATTGGTCCCTTCATTTGATTCCCATCTAAAATCAAGCGCTTTAATGAGTATTGCACACACCCAGACAAGTTATGCATGAGCTCTGCCAGTTGTCCACTCAGTTTGTTGTTCTTTATAGACAAAACCTGTAAAGCACACATATTACCAAAGAATTTTGGAATGCCTCCTTCAAGTTGATTCTCATCAAGTAAGAGTGCTTGAAGAGAATTCATGTTACCGGAAGCATCTGGAATTGAACCTCCTAACTGGTTATCAGAGAGGTGAACCTCATCCAAGCTCGTACTATAGTTGAACAACAACGGAAATATTGATCGAGTGACATGGTTAGTAGAAAGATCAATATAACTGAGAGATTTAGAAAAGTTGACATAGGGGAGAGACGAGAGATCAGTGATAGGAGGAAGATCACACATTGCCAACTTCAACTCTGATAGTTTAGGGAGATGACTCACAACTTTCAGCCAATCATTGGCTACACTGAGATTTGTGGAACTTAGGTCAAGGTCCTCTATTGAAGACAGACGAGAAAGCCATTCGAGATTTTCAACAATTTTCAAATCATTATTGTCGAGATGAAGATATTGCAAGAGTGAAAGGTTTCCAAGTTGATGTGGAATTGGCCCACTGAGATTGGCCCAAGAGAGATGGAGTTCTTTTAAGTTACCGAGAGAACCAATAGACTTTGGGATATGGCTTTGATTAAAATCATTGTAACCGAGAGCCAGATAAGTCAAATAAGGCAACTCAATTAATGAAGGACTAATCGTACCTTGCAAACCAAAGGCTTCAAGGAGTAGCTCAACTACATGGCCTGTTTGGCTGTCGCAGACAACTCCATACCAATAGCAGCAATTCTTCTCATCTTCACTCCCCCACGAAGAGAGCAGGTCGTTGCCATTAACAATGCCTTTTTTGAACTCAAGGAGGGCTTGTCTCTCCTTCTCTATGCACGAAACGCTGCCATTTCCAACACCTGAAGTGAATCCAAGGGCTGGTTTCAAATGTAGGAAAAGCGTTAAAAATGCATAGAGAAGTTTTAGGGACTTTCCACCCATGACCTTTATCATCGCCTATAAAGCGCAATTAAAAATTAGGATCAAGAAGAGAGGAAGCACAGCTAGAAAATTCAGTGCAACAATAATGATTTTTTTTTTTTTTGGTTTCCAATTACTTAATAAACTGTGAGTCTCAGAATCCCCAGCAAAATAAACTATTTATAGTGATAGCTCCATGCAAAACATAAAAGAATAATAAATAATAATAAAAGAATAAACAGGGGTCGAATTCAAGCTGACTTTTCAGGTGTTTTTGTATAGAGGTGATATAGGGTGGATAAAAAATTTTGGGGAGAAAATGAAAAAGAAAAATTTTTTGAAGTGTATTTAGTTGGGTGGAGAGAAAGGAAAATAAATAGTGTAATCCTGGTGTTTTCTCTCCTAAGCCCATCAAAATTTTTTTTTCCCAAATGAAGAAAAATTTGGTAGGGGAAAATTCATAAAATAAGCTTTCAAAAATACCCCTCACCTCGAACGTGTTGGCTTCTCTCTTTTTTTTTTCTTTGATTTTATTCTTTCTCTGTTTACTAATGTGCTTGGCTTTTTTTTTTTCTTTCACTGTTTACTAACATGCTTGGCTTCTTTTTTCTTTGATTTTTTTCTTTCTTTGTTTACTAACGTGCTTGACTTTTTTTTTTTCTTTGATTTTGTCTGGACGGTTAGCTTACTTTTTCTTTTTCTTTTTTTTTTTTTGGGTGTTCATTGTTTATTTTCTCATTAATTTTGGTTGGTTCTTGTTTTTGTTCTTTTTTTTTAAGAAAACAATTTTGGGTTAATTTCATATGTTATTATTATTTTTTTTTACTTTAATGAAGTGTCCATCTATATACAATTTTTTTATAGTATAATGTGTTACTTTTTGTTTTATTTAATAGAAATATAATCATCAATTTATATAAACTATATTTTCAAGTAAACAAAAAAGTTTTCATTCCTTCCACTTTTTCACCCTCCCAACCAAACACAAATGAAGGAAAATAAAATTTTATCTATCCTCCCACTTTCCCATGCTATCTTCATTTTTTATTCTCTCACTTTTCCATCGTTCCAACCAAATGGACCCTTAAAGTCTTTGATCTCATTCTTTTGTTAGCATTCCGTTAGTTGGGTTGACGGAAAATACGAGTTGTTGTTGCAACCTCTTAAGGGCAACCAGACTTTAATACTTGTTGGTGAGACAAGACAGTCTAGACATGGCAAAACCACTTAGTTTTGGATTTTCTTTTTGAAAAATGCTAGAGTTACAAACTATTTTATATTTTTTTTTACAAATTGTAGTTGTTGATGTGATAAGTGATTATTGGGAGATAAAAAAGTATTGCTAATGATAGGCTTAGATAAAAATTAATGAAAAATTAACACATCAATAATTTGTAAAAATGCTTATGTTGGTAGCATTACATTTTTTTTTTTTTTGAGGTCTCAACTTTGTAATGTTTCACTTTTACCGTTAAACAACTTCCCACCGTTGCAAATATAGCATTTTTTTATAAGAAAAATATATCTATAATATTTTTACAATAAATTATAAATATTAAGTTATTGTGAAAATATTGTTTGCATAATACTTTTCATAGTTTTATATATTACAAAAAATTGCAAACCCCAGCTACATCATTTGCGCAATTTGGGCATGAGAGACGAAAGTAGCCAATATAAATGAAAAAGGAAAGAAGAAAAAGAGGAAAGAGTTGAACCAAAAGTTAAAGGTAGTGTTTTCTTAATTAGCAAGTCCTGCCAAGATTCTCTTTCTGTTTAAATGCTAGGGACGGACCATTGACTTGTTTGACACTTTCACCATGAAAACCAGGGACGGTCCCGGTGTTTTCTTAAACCAGGGACGGACCATTGACTTAAAATGCTAGGCTGTTTAAATCCTCTTTCTTTCTTTATTACATTAATGAGCAATTTATATTATTTTAATAAAAATAATAAAAAAAATTAAATATTTAATTTTAAAGTATTATAAAGTGATGTAGAAAAATAAATAAAAATAACTTTTTAAAGTATTAGAAGTTAAATATTTTAGCACAATTATTATGAATCCTCACAATTTTTTAGCACAATCATAACCAACGTAGTATTGAAAGTAGCCAATACCACTAATATAAATGCTAACAAATAAAAAATAACTTTTTAAGATTTTTTTTTATTTTTATTTTTATTGGCTAAGATTTCTATCGGGTCGGGTTGCGGGTCACAGTAAACCTGATCATCTAACCCAATTTTGATTCACAAAAATGTCCTATGAATACTCCTTAGGCAAAGCCCAATTGTACAAACATAGTTTTTTTGATGAAAAGAAGATCACACTCAATATTGGTCCCAAATTTCCAGTCGTCAGAAGCTCACATGGAGTGGGGTATAGTATGCTTACATTTTTTGAACGATTATTGTTTCAAATCCCATACCTTAAGGAGGAAAAAAAAAAAGAAAGTGGTAACTACCCACGAGATACGCAATACACAATGACAGACCCACGTTAGGGCAGAGGGGGGCCATTGCGTTCCCCTCCGCCCCCACCCCCCCCCCCTCCCCCAAATTTTTTAAAAAATATAGCACTGGACCTGCTAGTAGTTATATGAAAATGGAGATTTAACAGCTGATGCTATTGCAAATATTGGAAAATTAAAAACAGATAATACGATTACTGAAAAATATTGCACAAATTATGACATTTGCAGTGGTATATATTATATAATATCATTTCATATGACAAATTCACTGGGATATGATTATGCATAATTTTCAGTAGACGTAGTTTTGATTTTCATAAACTTTTTTGTATTTATACTTTGCCCCCCTCCCCCCACTTCGAATCCTGGTTCCATCCCTGACAATACATTTTTTTTTTTTTTTGGAATTTTTATTAATATTTTGACAGAAAATTTGAACCTTAATGTCATGACTACTTATATTTAAAGCAATAATCAAATACCAAGATATATTTACATAAAAAAAAAAAATTACCAAGCTATAATATTTATTGTAATGAGATTCTATATGAAGGTTTTTTTTTTCTTCATTATACATTGATAGTTAGAGATGGAGTATTTGAAATATAAATATTTCCATTAGAAATATTATAGAGTACTAGTTCAACTGTGAAAGAAATTCGTCTATACAAAACTCTTCAATCATTATAAAGCGGATTCATTTAAAATAGAGAATAATTAACCTAACGAAGATTGATATGGCCCTTCAATCATGTGTTTTACATATATATGGTGATTTGAGAGAGAGAGAGAGAGAGAGAGAGAGAGAGAGAGAGAGAGAGAGAGAGAGAGAGAGAGAGAGAGAGAGAGAGAGAGAAGGCAGGAAAAAAAGTCTACCCCTTGGTGTACCTTTGCACGGAAAATTCTTAGGTACTCCCGGAGCACGAAGAAATGATGCTTCCTCCTCTCACATTCATGGTGGACCCCACCATGAATGTGAGAGGAGGGAACACCATTCTCTATACTCCGGGAGTACTTAAGAATTACTTCCTCAGCACACATGTTGACTTAGTTTTAAGGTGTCCACATCAATGTGAAAATGTACCCCAAAATGTGCTATGAATGCCATTGTTGGCTAGCCTCCAATACAAAACAAAATTTTGCATTAGCTCTCTCTATTGGTGAGGTGAGACAAGACGTTTGTGGTTCAAATTTTCGTGCTTATTAGGGCCACAAGATGGGGCAAAAATATCCCAAAAATTTGGGGACCTTTTCGGGGGTGTTTGGTTTGTGTTTTCAAACAATAATTTTCAGTTTTTAAATAATATTACATGTATTTTCACATTCTTTTTCGCCCACATGTATTTCTACAAATATTTTCAAACAACAATTTTTAATTTTTAAATACATATACCAAACGGGCCCTTAATTTATCAACTTTTCTTAACGCTAGCTAGTTTGCTAGTTCAAATCAAATGGAAATGAAGAGCCAAAAATATTTTCATCTCCAATTTAAGGTGGTTTTCCTCTAGTTCTGTTCCAATAACATTCTCAATTTCTCATTTTGAGTTTAAGGTTTTCAAACTCAATTGGAGAAGAAGAAATTCAAATAGAATCTCACATTGACAATAATGATTATCGTGGTATTATTGATTGTTGCATTTATACAAGCACGCTGATTTTCTCGCTTTTTTGTAGAATGGGTTCATAAATCTTCTGTAGGCAATATGAGGTTTCGTGTCTCTGCAAAATAACTCTAGTCATTTTAAAGCCATCCTTGAGTTAGCAATGTTCTTTTGTGTATAATTGAGTCTAAATTTGTTTGCTCCAAATTAATTTGGAGCTAATACTTGTTGCACACTGTGTGCGAGCAACACTTCTCAATATAACTAAAAACATGACTTTTATTCACGGTTTCAAAGCGAATAAAATTCACGTTTTTAGTTATATTGGGCAATGTGTGTTTGCACACAATGTGCAATAGACATTATCCTTTGTTTGGAGAAAATTTTTTCTAAGCCACCAAATGGGGGCAACCTAAAAAGTTATCTCACGTGTACTTTTAGTTATATGACTGGTTTAATAGTCATATGACTTGTTTAAATGAATTATTGAATCATGTAATTTATTGCATGTGGAGGGAGTTATAAGAATGAAGTTTAGCTTAAAACTAGTTTAAAGGAATTTCTTCTAACCTATTACATGATGATTTATAAAGCTATTAATTTATATTATTTAAATAAGACACATGAATTTTTTTAATGAGTCATGTGACTAAACTACGCATAAATATTTTCTCTTCAATTACCATATGGTGGGTTGGAAGAAGGTAGCTCCAAATCAGTTTGGAATTAAGCATTTTTCATCTTATAAACCTCTATGTAATGAGTTTGAGCAGATTCCTCAAACCCAGTTTAAAGGATATTTTTTTCATAACTAAATGTGTCAATTATAGGAGATATCGATATTTACTACGTTATTGAAGTGGTTACCACTTATATTCAATCTGGCATCAATTTATAACATTTTAATAGCAAAATAGATAAAAACATTAACATAATCCTTAAGATTTATATATAAATATTTTTTCAATACCCACCTTTTTGAGAAAAGACATATCATCATTAGAACATTTGTCTATAATCTCAATATGCAACCAGGGTCGGCCCTAGACATTTAGGGGCCTTAGGCGAGAACTAAAAAATGGGGCATTTTTTATACCTATATATTAATTAAATTAATATTTATTTAATATTTTTATATTATAATATATTTTATTTAAAATCTATTTTTCTTGCCTTTTGAGATGCAAATTGACTAATTAAATTTTTGTATTTAAGTTCTTCTAACATTTCCTTTTCAATCGATAATATACCTAATCCACTTAATCTTTCTTGGGACATTGTCGATTTTAGATATGATTTTATTACTAAATTTTGTGTTATATTTTGTTTATTACTAACAACAAATTTATCCATTGATCATTTTTGAGACTCAATTAATTTTTTTTCTTTCTTTCTTTTTTTAAGTTTTTCATATCCAGATGCATATTTTCTAGTTAACATTTCTAATCAAACAATATATTTATAAAGACTAAAATAAAAAATAACTTTCAAGTATAGAGCAAAGGAAAAATAGAACCTGATTTATATAGAAATTATTGTTGTAATTTCACTGAACAATAACAAGCTTTGAGTAATCTCAACCTGCATAAATAAATACTTATTTAATATAAAGGAGCTGAATCATTAAAAAAAAAAAAAAAAAAGGAGCTGAATCATTAAAAAAAATATAAAGGAGCTGAATCATTAAAAATAAATAAATAAATAAATAAATAGTTCACGGGACAGGGCTGGAATGGATAGCCTGGATCATCAAGAATTTAAGACAAGTAAAACTAAGGAAAACATAATAAGATCAAGGGGCTGAACTGAATGTCTGAACCATTAAAAAAAAAAAAAAAACTAAGGAAAGGAAGGCCCAAACTATTAAAACTAAGGAAAACATAATAAATATTAAAACAAAACCAAGCCCAATCATGGCCGGCCCCAATCTCTTTATCTCATCCAGTCATCCAGTTATAAATTTGTTTCCATTCTCATTTCTCACTACACAGTACCGGACCCCAAAAATCTCAATCAAACACTCAAAACCGGACCCCAAAGTTTTATAAATTATACCTGAAGATGAAGACATGAAGTTCACTGTTCACGGATGAGCTGCTGCCTTTTGTTCAGATGCTCACTTCAGTCACTTGTTTGAATTGGATTTGCAAAGAAATAGAGAATGAGAGTTCAGAGACAAAGAGAGGCGGAGAGTATGAGAGACAGAAGAGGCAGAGAGCAGAGAGAGGTAATAAAATTTTTAGGGTTTGAATTGTTTTATTTGTTTTTGTAGGGGCACAAATCAAACTAGTCCAAGTTTGGACAGTGGACCAGCTCAATGAGCACTCAACAATGAATTTGTAGAGAGTGGGTGTTTAATCTAGGTTTTTTGAGATGATAGATAATACAAAAGTTTGATTCGGCTTTTTATTCATGCACTACACTTGTATGAGTATGTAACTTGGAGTTGAATACGTTGATACTAAGAACGATCCTTTTTTTTTCCTCCCTCTTCCAAATTCTTCCCTTTCCTTTTATAGGCCTTCCCTTTCCTTCCCAGGTGCAATCCAGGTGTTTCCTTTTTAGATACTTGTCCCATCACCCCTTTTGGCTCAGGTCTCTGGTGGTGAAGATAAGGTTGAAACCTAACGTTCAGGCGTCACTTCTTCATTAATGCGGCCAGAGAAGCAGGTGTAGAGCATTAAATGCGGTGATGGCAGCTTTTCCTTTGGCCACAGTCAATTATTTCCCTTTATTCTTTATTCTCGTTTTCTTAACTCCAGCATCAAAAAGAAAAAAAAAAACCTTCATCATGGGCGTTATTCAACTATAAGAACATTCACATAGTCCTCGGCGTCGCCTTGCCGAGGACTGGTTTGTCCTCGGACGTTATGTTTCTTAGTGTCTGGACATGCATGATACTTCTTTCTCTCTCGTGATCTCGTAGGTCGGACTGATTATGTCCTCGGAATATCTCAAGATGTAGTGTTGGGCTTCTTTTATTGTGAGGGCCTTTGGGCCGGCCAGATACGCGATTTGGGCCCATGGGTACCACAATAGCCCCTCGAAATCCTTATTTCTATTCTATTGGAGAGGGATGAGGGTTTCGATATACGCGCACGCAAGGCGATATGCTTCTGACGCTTCGATCTTCTGGACGCGCTTCAATTAAATATTGGCGGCGCCATGCTCCTTGTTTCCAACCGCATGATGCTCATCTAACGGATAGGCGCCTTTTGATGAGGCAGGCGGGAGACTTCCCGCTTTACGCTTTTCCATGAAATAAATATCGCCACTTTAAAGATCTTCTGTTCATTTCAGACTTCGCGCATTGAACCTAACCTTTTCTGTAACCTGCACGCGTCTTTATACCCCTTATCTCTAAGCCGAGGTGACGTAATTGTTTAAAAGTAAGTTCTTCAACCTTCTGCTTTCATTATTGTTTTTTACTCTTTCGATTGTCCCCTTTTTTTGGTCCTCGGCTGTTTAAATCTTCCCATTTCGTTATAGTGTTTATTCCCTAGTTTTAGGAAATGGGTAGGTTCGCATCCCTGGTGGATACCCCTGAAAAAATAGAAGCCTTTAAAGCCAAATACGAGATCCCACCCAGAGTGTCCGTTAGGTATTGTGGGACGGGGGAGTGGCTCACTAAGAGAGAGACCGGCGAGGTGGTGATTCCTATGATAGCGTTTATAGAGGGAGGGATGAGAATCCCTATGATGCCTATTACCATGAACTATCTTAGGACTGCTAGGTTGTCCCCTACACAGTGCGCTCCCAATATGTTTAGGATCTTGGGTGCGGTAGACGTTCTGAACGAAAGGTTAGGGTTAGGTCTCACTCACCATGAAGTGAATTGGGTATATACCCTTCACCATTTGAGAGGGCATACCTACTATCTGAAATCTAGGCACCCAGAAGTCAGATTGATCCAATGCCTTCCCCACTCCAACAAGGGTTTGGACAAGGACTTCCTTATATTGTCCGGGGAGTGGCATGACGGTCTCCACTGTCCGACGACGGAAGGGGAGCCTGGTGAGTCCTCGCGTAGCGTCATACTTGATCAATGATAAATGCGGTGTTTCTTTTGTTGATGGTCTTTTTTCTTAATTTGTTTGTACTAACCCGTTTTTTGGACGTATGCGCAGATCGTCGTGCGCTTGCACCCCGTGCTAATCTCGTCAACTTTGATCGTCTCGATAAGATCTTGAAGGCTGAAGTGTTTGTGCACTCAGACGGTCAACTTCGTGCCGCCCACCGCATCCTCGGATACACACCCATATCCTACGCCTTTCAAGAAACCAAGTGTGTCATCAAGGAGAAAGATCCGAGGCTTCCGAGGATAAGTGTAGCAGTCGAGGGCTTTTTGTTACCGCCTGGCGCTCCAGTTCCTCAAGGCGTTCTGATTACTGAGCCAGTCAGAGTTGTTCCGAGAGCTTCTGATTTGGCTACGCCCTCGGCCCGACCTGGATTTGGCGAAGGTTCTACCTCTCAGCTACTCGCCGAGGTAGAAGAGGAAGAAGTAGAAGAAGAAGAAAACGAGGAAGTAGTTGAGCTCTCGGATTCCGAGGAAGAGCTCGAAGCTTTAGATCCGCTTTTTCCGCCCAGGCATCCTTCTCCCGTTGCCAGATCTCCTACTTTTACATCCTCGGACGACGACGACCAACCTTTGATGAGGATGGGAATCCATCGTAGACCCAAGCCCAGCTTGAAGGATGTGCTAGAAGGGCAAACTGGAGCACAAGGTCCTTCAAAAGTGCCTCCGGAGAAGGCCAAGGATAAGGGTGTCGACAAGCTTCCGCCCGTGAGGGTTATTCTACCGCCTTCCCCTAGAACTCAACATCCAGATCCTGCTGACCATAAAAGGAAAAGAGACCAGCAGAAGGGAAAAGAGATAGCCGAGGGGGGGAAAGACGTCCCTGGTAGGGAGATGGAGCAAGAGAGGGGAAATAAACATGCTCGTCATGTCCACCCGAGGACGGAGAGACGAAATGATCCTCCTATAGCCTTCCATGCGCCTATTTGGGCCCCTCAGATGCAAGTAGATGATCAGGCGATTACCACCGATGCATCCATCAGGGGATCCGACGAGGGCACGGCTGCCTGCATCGCCGATGCATTGGAGCAGGCACTGCTATTGCCTGAGGACATGGGAGAGCTGCGTAGAATGAGAGATCATACTGTCTTCATGACTCTCAAAAAGGAGCTAGCCATGGTAAGGATTCAAATTGGCCAATCTTTGGCACTTATGTTTTTCTTTATGCTTCTTCTTTCTCTACCTTCTCTTCTTTTTCTTTATGTAGTGTGTACTTTACTAACAATGCTTGTACGTAGGCTGTCCAATCTGCCCATAGGGCAGAGGAGATCGCTGCCAGCTCCTACAGAGCACTAAGGGATGAGGTGGTCAAGTTGGACCACACTAAAAAGATAATGGAGCTTAAAGAGAAGAGGCTCCAAGAGGTGACTGCCAGCCTGACCAAGGCGGCAAGTGAGCGGTCAGGTCTGGAGGCCGAGCTGAGGAGTACCACCCGACAGGCCGAGGATCAGAGGCTAGAACTCAAACGAGCTAATGAAGACCTCGCCTCGGCCAGATCACTGGCAGAAGGCCTCGCTAAGGACCTTACAGCATCTGAGGAGGCAAAGGAGGAGGCACTCAAGGCCGCGGAAGAGGCTCTCGCCAAGGCACAGGCAGCCGAGGCAATGGTTGACGAGGCTGAGCAGAGCGGGTATGACATGGGCGTGGCCGAAACCACAGAGACATTCAAGGCCCAAGTGCCGGAGGTCTGTAGGGACTACTGCCTCCAGGTGTGGAAGGAAGCTCTTTCCCAAGCCGGGGTTGATGCTTCCTCCCCTCTATGGAAGGAGGAGAACGCCTACATTCCTCCCGCAATTCGCGTGGCTGCCTCTAGCTCAGCTAAGGATGATTCCCACCCTTCCTCGGCTGGGATTCAAGTAGACGAGGATGCTGTCGAAAATGCTGCTCCTACTGCTCCTCCTGCCCCCAAGGAGGCCACCCCCAACCTAGAGATTGGTGGGACTGTAGAGCCCAAAGAGAAAGCTGGCGAGTCCTCGGCCTTGGTAATTTCTCCTGCTGACCCAAAGGACCAGACCCAACCCGAACCATAATCACCCATGGCTTGGCTGCTTGCTCTTTTTCTCTTTTCTCCTTCGTTGTTTTTGGCCTTGTATTTTTATTTCTTAGTCCCAGTTTTTACTTTATTTCCCTTGTACTTTGACAGTTCAGTTATAAATGTATTGACAAATCTTTCAGTTAATGAAAAGGGGTTCCCAATTTAAATTGCTGTTTTATATTACGTTTGGTGTTGATATCTTGTTTCCTTGCTATGCATGTACTATTGCTATACTATCGGCTTGTCTCTATAGCATGTACTTATACCTCTTTGCCCTTAAGTAAGGAAATTTTAGCCAACTTACATATGTGCAAATGCTTTAAGTAATGACTGTTACCTTTTGCTTATGCTTAAGGACAAGCGACACACTAAAAAAGGAAATATACTAACGGGGAATCTGTGTACTTGGAACTCGCTTAAAAGTTACTTCCATGATAACATATTGAAAAGTGAACTTAACCACATATTTTGCATTTGGACTAACAGTACTTTAAGTTTTGGGCTTAGTACTTAACATCATTTTAAGACCCGTTCGTTTAATGATTCCACTGCTGTTTCCATATCAAGGGGAGAGATCCGAGGTAACCTCCTTTCTCTATTCTAAATTAAGATAGAGGATCTGTTGATCCGACATAACCTCAATAAGAATTGAAATAAGGTAGAGGATACGAGGACCTGACCTGACCTCGATTAAACTTGGACTAAGGTAGAGGATCCGAGGACCCGGCGTAACCTTAGTTTTCTTGTTTTTAAATTAAGATAGAGGATCTGATGACCCGGCGTAACCTTAATTAAATTTGGACTAAGGTAGAGGATCCGAGGACCCGGCGTAACCTTAGTTTTCTTGTTTTTAAATTAAGATAGAGGATCTGATGACCCGGCGTAACCTTAATTAAATTTGGACTAAGGTAGAGGATCCGAGGACCCGGCGTAACCTTAGTTTTCTTGCTTTTAAATTAAGATAGAGGATCTGATGACCCGGCGTAACCTTAATTAAATTTGGACTAAGGTAGAGGATCCGAGGACCCGGCGTAACCTTAGGCACGACAGAATTAATGGCGCAAAAATGATAAGAGTAGAATAACAAAAGTACTTTTCCTTAATAATAATATCGTCTCAAATTACTTACATTCCAGGGATGGGGTACAGCTTTTTCATCTAAGTCGGTCAAGTAGTAAGCTCCTATACCAGCTATTGCCGTGATGCGATATGGTCCTTCCTAATTAGGTCCAAGCTTTCCCCATGCTGGATTTTTGGTGTTCCCCACTACTTTCCTCAGCACCAAGTCCCCGAGAAGAAGAGGTCTTGACTTTACACTGGAATCATATCCCTGCTTCAGTTTTTGTTGGTAGTAAGCTAAGTGAATCATGGCAACCTCCCTCCTTTCTTCAATTAGGTCGAGGTCTTTTTCTAGCAGTCTGTCATTGCTTTTCGGAGTGAAGGAGCTTGTCCTCATCGTTGGAAAACCAGTCTCCAAAGGAATAACAGCCTCGGCGCCATAAGTCATCGAGAATGGCGTCTCTCCCGTTGATCGGCGGGGGGTGGTCCGGTACGTCCACAGAACGTGGGGCAGCTCCTCCACCCACCTCCCTTTAGCGTCCTCCAATCTCTTCTTCAGTCCATTCACTATAACTTTGTTAATAGCTTCGGCCTGCCCATTCCCTTGCGGATAAGCCGGAGTGGAGTATCTATTGATTATGCCGAGGCCACAACAATATCGTCTGAACGCCTTGCTGTCAAATTGCAAACCATTATCGGAGATGAGGGTATGAGGGATACCGAAGCGAGTGACGATATTCTTCCATACAAATTTCTTCACATCAACATCCCTGATATTCGCCAGGGGCTCGGCCTCTACCCACTTAGTAAAATAATCAGTACCGACAACCAAATATCTTCGGTTCCCAGGCGCCTTTGGGAAAGGACCCACAATGTCTAGACCCCATTGTGCAAAAGGCCAGGGACTCGTCAGAGGATTAAGCACACCTCCGGGCTGGTGGATGTTTGGCGCGAATCTTTGACATTGGTCGCACTTCTGCACATAACTTTGAGCTTCTCGCTGCATGTTCGGCCACCAATACCCCTGTGTTAGGGCCCTGTGAGCCAAAGATCTTCCTCCTGTATGGCTTCCACAGATTCCTTCATGTAACTCTTCCAAAAGTAACTCTGTCGCTTCAGGGTGCACGCATAACAGGTACGGGCCGGAGAAAGATCGTCTATAGAGCTTATGATCCCCGGCCAACCAAAATCGGGAGGCCTTTCTTCGTATCTTGTTCGCTTCGATTTTATCCTCGGGTATGACATCATCTTTTAAGAAGGACATAATGGGGTCCATCCAGCTAGGCCCCACTCTAATCTGGTGCACACGGATAACGCTTCCCATTATTTTCGAAGGTTTAGGTAAGTCTTCAACCAAGACAATCCGAGGTAGTCCCTGTGCTGATGATGTGGCAAGAGTTGCTAGGGAATCAGCATGCGTGTTGCCGCTTCTAAGGACATGGGACAAAGTAAAGGATTCGAACTTGCGTTGTGTAGTTTTGACTTGATTCAAATAATCCTGCATCCTCGGATCTCTGGCCTCTACCTTTCCATCTACTTGACCCATAACTAGCTGAGAGTCCGAGAACATTTGCACGATTTTTCCCCCCAACTTGTGGACCATATCCATTCCTTTCAGCAAGGCTTCGTACTCGGCCTCATTGTTAGTAGCCGAGAATCCCAGTCTTAAGGACTTTTCCAGTGTGAGACCTTCTGGGGTCGTAATTACCACCCCCACTCCGGATCCTCTTTGATTAGCAGCCCCATCAACATAAACAGTCCACACCGCGAGACCTTTACATGTAACCACGCCAACTGATTTTTCATCAATGTCCTTGTTGATTACACTATCTTCTATTATGGATTCAGCAAATTCCGCAACGAGATCAGCCAACACCTGACCCTTTATTGCTGTGCGGGGCATGTATTTAATATCAAAAGAGCCTAAAATGGTTCCCCATTTTGCAATCCTGCTGGTATAATCCGCACTCCGGAGTATAGCCCTTAGTGGAAGCTGGGTCAAAATAACCACCGTGTGGGACTGGAAGTAATGGGGGAGCTTACGTGTGCCATGCACCACGGCAAGGATTGCCTTCTCTAATGGTGGGTAACGTACCTCGGCCTCATGCAGAGACTTGCTCACATAGTAAACTGGCTTTTGTATGTCCCCGTCCACCCTTATTAGCACCAGACTAACGGCGTGAGTTGCCACCGCGATATATGCGAATAGGACCTCGTCGGCCTCGGGCCGAGACATGATAGGAGGGTGGGCAAGATATTCTTTAAGCTACTGGAAGGCAACAGCACACTCTTCTGTCCATTCAAACCCCTTCCATTTGTTTAATAGTTGGAAGAACGGTCTACATCGATCAGCAGATCTTGAAATAAACCGGTTGAGAGCAGCCGTCATTCCAGTTAACCTCTGCACCTCCTTCGGATTCCGAGGCGGCTGTAAGTTGTTGATGGCCTTGACCTGAGCGGGGTTGACCTCAATCCCTCTATGCGTCACCATGTAGCCCAAAAATTTGCCAGACCCTACACCAAAGGAACATTTGGATGCGTTGAGGCGTAACTTGTGCTTCCTTAGTGTTTGAAAGGTATCGTCGAGGTCGGGTATGTGAGCCGAGATAGTCTTACTTTTAACTACCATGTCATCTACGTACACCTCAATCGTTTTTCCCAGTTGTGGTTCGAACATTCGCGTCATCATTCTTTGATAGGTAGCCCCAGCATTCTTCAAGCCGAAGGGCATCACCTTATAGTGGTAGTTCCCTATGGGTGTGACAAAGGCTGTCTTTTCCTGGTCTGCTGGAGCTAAGGGTATTTGATGATAACCTTGGAAAGCATCCAAAAAGCTCATCCGAGGGTGCCCTACCGTAGCGTCCACCAACTGATCTATGCGGGGCATTGGGAACGAATCTTTTGGGCAAGCCTTATTCAAGTCTGTAAAGTCCACGCATACCCTCCATTTTCCATTCTTCTTTTTTACTACTACCGTATGGGCTAACCACTCTGGATAAAACACTTCCTTAATGGCCCCTGCTTTCTTGAGTTTTGCCACCTCTTCTTTAACGGCCTCAGCGTGTTCTTTAGATGAACGCCGAGGTGGTTGCCTTCGTGGCACAGCAGCCGGGTTAACATTGAGGTGGTGACAAATAAACTCCGGATTGACTCCTGGTGCTTCATAAGCATCCCATGCAAACACATCGATGTTTCGCTTCAAAAATGTGACCAGATCTTCCTTCTCTCGTAGGGGTAATTGACTTCCTACTTGGAAGAATCTCTCTGCATCATCTGCGATAACCACTTTCTCCAAATCTTCACAGCCTGGTCCTTCAGTCTCGGCTTCACTTGGCTCGGCCGAGGACATTAACTGCTACAAATCCTTCTCGGCTGAGGTTTGTGACTCTTGCCTCGCCTGATGTGTAATAGCTGCTGTTATACATTGTCTCGCCATGGACTGGCTGCCCAGTATTTCCTCAACCCCATCCTCATACGGGAATTTCAGCTTGACGTGCAGAGTTGATGACACGGCACCTAAGGCATGCAGCCATGGTCTGGCCATTATGGCTGTGTAAGGGGAATAAGCATCTACTACGATGAAATCCACGTCCACTACCACCGGTCCTGACTGTACAGGTAATCTAATTAGCCCCTTCGGAATAACAGCCTTCCCTTCAAAGCTTATTAATGGGGAGTCATAAGCCATGAGATCTTCGAACCTCAAATTGAGACCTTTAAACAAATCTGGGTACATGATGTCAGCCCCACTCCCTTGGTCAACCATCACTCTCTTCACATCGTAACCCCCTATCCTCAACGTAATGACCAGCGCATCGTCGTGCGGTTGAATAGTGCCAATCTTGTCTTCGTCAGAAAATCCCAGTATAGGCAGAGGATTCCTCTTGATCCTCTTCGACTCGGAATTGAGGTCCTCGGCGGTGGGACGTAGTACTGACATTATTCTGGTAGGGCAAGACCCCGTCCGACCTGGCGCCGCAAGGATGACATTGATTGTGCCCAACGGAGGTCTTACATTGTTACTGCCTTGGTTCATGGAGCCAGATTGGGTACCTGGTTCACCAGGTCGATTCACGAATTGTCTTAGTTTCCCTTCTTTGACCAGCTGATCCAAGTAATTCCACAAGTTCCTGCAGTTCTCTGTGGTGTGGCCTTTATCCTGATGGTAATTACAGTAGAGGTTCTGGTTACGCTTTGTAGGGTCTCCGATCATCTTACTGGGCCATCTAAAATAAGGTTCTCGGCAGATCCTTTCCAACACCTGCTGTACCGGCTCACGAAATACGGCATTCACTGTCTGGGGCGGGGCCGACCTAGTCTGGCTAGTGAAATCTCTCCTCGGCCACTTGCTACCGTGTCTCTCCGTCTTGAAATCCCTACTCTCCTGGGGGATACTTTTTATCTTTCCTTTACTCTGCTGTTGATCCTCCTCAACCCTCTTATACTCATCGATACGGTCCATGAGCCGACGAACGAGTTTTTACCGGCTTCTTGGTCAAAGACTTCCTTAAATCATGCTCAACTGGGAGACCAACCTTAAAGGTGTTGACCGCCACCTCATCGAAATCACCATCTATTTCGTTAAACGCTTCCCAGTATCTGTCCGAGTAGGTTTTCAACGTCTCGCGCTCTCCCATGGACATGGACAATAACGAGTCTAGAGGCCGAGGTACTCTACTGCACGTAACAAAGCGGGACCCGAATGCCATCGTAAGTTCCATGTATGAATCAATGGAGTTCACCTTTAAGCCGTTGAACCATCTCATTGCAACGGGCCCTAGACTTGAGGGAAAGACTTTACACATCAAGGTCTCGTTCTGAGAATAAACCGCCATGCGTTGATTGAAATGGCTTACGTGCTCCACCGGGTCTGTTTTGCCATTATAAATGGTGAAGTTTGGCTGCGTGAACCGACGGGGTAGTTTTCCCCTTTCAATACGATGTGTGAAGGGTGATTTGGAGAGCTGGAGCAATGCCTTTCCCATGGCATCGCTACCCGAGCCCCTGTGACTCGTCCCTCTACTTCTTCTGTGGCGAACACTTTCTTCTTGGTATGAGAAAGTTTCTGTGGGGGGGGTTCTTGACCTCGGCCTATAGCCACTGTCCTGAGAATCATCTGATGAAGGGCCAGATATGGAGGGGGTCCTTTTCCGCTCTGCTCGACGCAGCTTCCTCTTCAGCTGGTCAATTTCTCTCTGCATGGCCCTGGTGTTACTTTCTCCAGAGCCCCTGTTTCTACCCCGTGAGCGGTTATCAGCTGTTCGCTCCGAGTGTACACTGCCCTCTCGATCTTCCATTTGCTCTACCTGTTGTAGTGGATCTTCGTGCTGAGATCCTAGCGACTCTACATGGGCTGGATTCAAATCTGTCATCACGTTATCTGTCACCTAAACGCAAGATTCCCACAGACGGCGCCAATTGTAGGGGCACAAATCAAACTAGTCCAAGTTTGGACAGTGGACCAGCTCAATGAGCACTCAACAATGAATTTGTAGAGAGTGGGTGTTTAATCTAGGTTTTTTGAGATGATAGATAATACAAAAGTTTGATTCGGCTTTTTATTCATGCACTACACTTGTATGAGTATGTAACTTGGAGTTGAATACGTTGATACTAAGAACGATCCTTTCTTTTTTTTTTCCCTCTTCCAAATTCTTCCCTTTCCTTTTATAGGCCTTCCCTTTCCTTCCCAGGTGCAATCCAGGTGTTTCCTTTTTAGATACTTGTCCCATCACCCCTTTTGGCTCAAGTCTCTGGTGGTGAAGATAAGGTTGAAACCTAACGTTCAGGCGTCACTTCTTCATTAATGCGGCCAGAGAAGCAGGTGTAGAGCATTAAATGCGGTGATGGCAGCTTTTCCTTTGGCCACAGTCAATTATTTCCCTTTATTCTTTATTCTCGTTTTCTTAACTCCAGCATCAAAAAGAAAAAAAAAAAAAACCTTCATCATGGGCGTTATTCAACTATAAGAACATTCACATAGTCCTCGGCGTCGCCTTGCCGAGGACTGGTTTGTCCTCGGACGTTATGTTTCTTAGTGTCTGGACATGCATGATACTTCTTTCTCTCTCGTGATCTCGTAGGTCGGACTGATTATGTCCTCGGAATATCTCAAGATGTAGTGTTGGGCTTCTTTTATTGTGAGGGCCTTTGGGCCGGCCAGATACGCGATTTGGGCCCATGGGTACCACAGTTTTGATTTGTAAATGTTTTTTGGTTAATCTCATAGATTGGATTTTTGTGTAACATTGTGTAAAATCCAGAGGATAACATTGTGTAACTAGATTTTTGGATGGTCTAATATGTTTTTTTTTTTTTTTGGGTTTAAATCTGGTACTGAATTTTTTTATTTATTTTAATCTGATACTAATTTTTTTTTTAATCTGATACTATTTTTTTTTTTCCCTACTACCCCTAATTTTTTGAAATTTGGGGGCCTCCCCTTCCCTTGGGGGCCTTAGGCAGTCGCCTAACTTGCCTAAGGGAAGGGCCGGCCCTGTATGCAACAATAATAGTGTTAGGTGTAAAAGAAAATTAATAAAAATTTGACATATTAATAGTTTGTAAAAATATATGTTCTTAGCATTACTTTTTTTTTTTTGGTCTCACCAAATATTTACATTTTGGTCTCAACCTCTGTATGTTGCACTTTCCCCGTTAACTCCCCACCCTGAATTCCCGATCTGAGGTGAATAGTTTTATATATTAAAAAAAAAAAAAATTTTGAAAACCCCAGCGACATCATTTGCGCAATTTGGGCATGAGAGATGAAAGTAGCCAATATAAAAGGAAAACGAAGGAAGAAAAAGAGGAAAAAGTTGAACCGAAAGTTGAAATGTGTGTTTTCTTAGCAAATTCTACGAAGTCTTCCTTGCCTTGATTGACACTTCTACCGTCAAAACTACTCCCCACCCAAGCGACAGCACTTAAAATAATTTGCATTTGGACACAACGTAAAAGTAGTCATTAACTAATTTTGCTAGGGACAAAAAACAATAAAGAGAGAAAAGGAGCAAGGGAGATCGTTAAAAAGAGAGAAAGAAAGGGAAAAAAAAAAAAAAACCATTGTTTCTTTTCTTTTTCTATGAAACTCACTTCTTCCACCTTTCTCAAATGTACCAAAAGCATTTTTTTTAAAGACCATCCCAACCACCCACCCCATGAATCAAGCAACTTTTAACTCTGCGACCAAAAACGCAAAATAGAAAATGGAATTTTTCAAAAGAATAAAATAAAAAATAAAGCTGGATTATCGATATTATTAGCTTTGCTCTCCTTTTTTAATTAATAAAAGAGAATGTTAATGAATGCCCTAAAAGTATTTGTTAATTAATCATTTTTAGAAACTTTATATAGGAAAAGAAAAAATAATTGACTTGTTTGACAGCTTTTTATATTTTTGTAAAAGTAATATCAAAACTTTCTTAAAATAAATAATTAATTAATTAATACCCAAGTGCATTTGTTAACAACAAAACAGGTCAGTCAATGTTACCGAATTCAAATTGAAAGTAGATGCAAGAGGAAGTAAATATATATGATAAGATAATATAGACATAACACATTCCAAAGTTTACCTGGAATTTGACGTTTCTAATAAGGAATAAAAGGAAAAGCAGAGTAATAAATTAATAATTAATAATAAAGATGTCTTCATTTTCAAGTTCTAGACACTTTTTAGACTCTTATTTATATTAAACTATTGTACAGTACTTCACCCAAAGTTTATCAAGTTTAGGTGGCCAGACAATGGACCTGCAATGAAACTAGCTTTAGTAAAAAGGACGTAATAATTTATGCTTTTTGCATCATTTCATTTGGAAACTTAAGATTTTATATTATTATATCCACATCATATAAAATACAAACTATTTAGAGCACTCACAACAGTGGAGCTAAATAGCTATATAGCTATTTTAGCTCCACCAAAACACAAAAAACCTTCCTGCAGCAGTGAAGGTAAAGCTAAAAATTATAGCTTAATTGCTACAGTGCCCATGTATAGATACATGAGCACTGTAGCTCAAAGCTAAAAAAAAAAAAAAATTTTTTTAATCAGCTCCGGATTAAAATAAGGGACACTATTTCTTTTCTCCCATTCTTTTTTAATCATCTCCTGCACTCTCTCAAGCTCTCAACTCTCAACTCTTTGAAGCTCTCAACTCTCCCTGCACTCTCTCAAGCTCTCAACGCCGTCCGAAGCTCAAGCTCACCGTCGATCTGGGTTGATCTCAAGCTCTCACCGTCGATCTCAAGCTCTCAACACTGGGTCGATCTACGCCGATCAAGCGATCCGCCGAGACCCGCCGCCGAGACCCACTCTATCTGGGTCGATCTCAAGCTCTCACCGTCACTCTCAAGCTCTCACCGTCGATCTCAAGCTCTCAACACTGGGTCGATCTCAAGCTCTCACCGTCGATCTCTCAAGCTCACCGTCGATCTCTCACTCTCTCAAGCTCACTGTCACCGCCGAGATTCTGACCATCAATCCCCATCTGGGTTTTTTATGTTCTTCATTGTTTGTGGATTATCATGTCTATGTATTTGTTTTTTTTTTTTTTTGTCTAAAGAAATGTTGTCTTGGGTTGTGTTTGATTTTTTTGTAATTGGTTGTGTGCCGTGTAAAATTTAATTGATTATTGATGTTCTATAAGAATTTGGGCTTGAACCCTTTGAATCCCATCTGGGTTTTATCCATTTTGTGCTTTGGGGTTTTGGTTCTAGGTTTATTGAGATGGGTGTTCTTTGGATTATAGGTTTTGTTCTCAAAACTTCAGAGCTTTTCTAAAAATAAATTGATCAAGTATGTGCCTTCTTTTTACAGTTAGAACTGAAGCCCCAATAAAACATCCCCACCTTAGAATTATTGGAGGCAGTTCATGGATCGTTTTTCAATTCTGTTGAATCCCATAATTTTAGTGCATTATCAAGTCTTCAAGAAGGAATACTATATTGAGCGTGCATTTGGAGTGCTTCAAGCACATTTCACAATTGTCTGTGGACCTGCACGATTTTTTCATCTTGAAACACTTAAAAAGATCATGAAAGCGTGAATAATTCTCTATAACATGATTATTGAAGATGAGCGGGATGATAATGAAGTTGTAGACGTGGATTATGAACAAATTGATGGAGTGGATAATCTTCCTACGCAAGTGTTACATGAACAAAATGATGGATTTCTGTCATATATTGAGAAGTATGGACACATTAGAGATCGAGAAATTCATTTTAAATTGCAGAAGGACCTCATTGAACATTTATGGCAATTGCAAGGCGAGTCGTAAGAACTTGTGCGAGTGTGTGAGTTTTGTTGTAATTTGGTTTGAGTTATGTATGTGAGTAATCTATGGACTACATTGTTCTAGCTATATGTTCTATTTTATATGTTTTCTTATAAAGTTCTTCTATTTCATAATTTAGTTTGAGTTTTGTATATATAATTTGGGGTTAAAACATAATATTATTGTTAAAACATGATTGCGAAATTTCATAAAAAAAAAAATGTATAAGTGGCGGCGGCGGCGGCGGCGGTAGCGATTGCGGTGGTGGCGGTGGTGGTAGCGATTACGGTTGCGGTGGAAGAGTTGGTGGTGGCAGTGGCGGCGGCGACGGTGGAAGAATCGGTGGCGGTGGCAATGGGCGGTGGTAGCGGCGGCAGTGGCGGTGGTAGCGGTTATGGGTGGTTGTGATTATTGTTTATTGTAATGGATATATTATTTTATTGTAGTGGATATATTATTTTATTGTGATGTTTATACTATTTTATTGCGTTAAAAGCTAAAATAGATCCACTGCTGCAGCATGTTTTATAAAGGTAGTAGGTAAAATAGATAAAGTAACTTTTTGTGGAGCTAAAAAGCTAAATTTTTAGCTCCACTGCTGTGGATGCTCTTAGTATTTACACTAATCTCTCTAAATGGCTGAAAAAAAGGTTATAAAAATTTCTTGAAATACTTTTTTGAGGTTTTTCCTGAAAGCTCTTTTGTGTAGTGTATTAACTTTTCATTAGCCATCAGATTTTTTACATACGACATTATCTTATCAGGTGAAAAATCAAAACTCATTTTGATGCTATTTTTATAATTTTTTATAGTTAAAACTTGTTGCTTATACTTTATGATATATATACTTGTGCGCACCCAAATACAGCAATTGGGCTTGGAAAATGTTTGGGCTCACAATTTATTTGTATTGCGGGTGTTTGGGTTTCCTACAATAGGGTGACTCTATGCTCGGCAGCCTAAATACTTTAATTCTCCTTCTCCTTCCTCTTTTTCTTCCCAATTTTTCCAGCCCCCTCCCATTGACCCCCCATTTCCTATTTATAGCTGCAGTTCGTGGGATTGCCATAACCATCCTCTACGTTAGTGGAAGGAGAGGTCCAATACCATGCTTTTTAAGTAGATGTTTAATTATGAGTGAAAGGAGAGGATGATGGCATTGGAATTGGTTCCACCGCCAGGTCTGTTGCCCGGCGAAGGCATTCCCTAGGCGACAGATGGGTGGTCTACTACCGTCAAATGTAGTTGGAGGTTAGGTGGCGAAGAGAAGACAATAGTGATCTTGGAACTAGTTTCGTTTGTAGGCTCGATGCCCGGTGATCTCTGGGTACTATCGTGCACCCAAACATCGACAAACTGGAGGACGCAATTTGCTCCTCGTGCCGAGGTTTCACACTGCCGTGCACTCCATAGACGGTTTCATTCTCGGGTTCCGGATACTTGGTGAGAGTAAGGTTGGTCTGGAATGAGTCCTTTGGCCCAAAGAGTGTTAGGCCCCTACAAGGGCTGTTATTTTTATGGGCCTCTGAGCAAATGGGCCTGGAAAAGGTGATGCCTGTACAATAGCCCCCCCTTGATTCATGAGTGAATCTCGACAGTGAATCAAGGTTTACAAGGGCCGAGCGCCATTGCTGATGAGACTACGGGTTCTTTTCGTGCGAGGTTAGGGTTATTGCAGTGGACTTCTCAAAAAGTGTCGCTGCGCTAGGCTGTCACGTCCGTAATTATAACCCATCGGTTGGCGAACCGTCAAATGGCTGGTAACTATCTGACGGTTCGTAAGTCGTGTCCACGCGTGTGGGCAGGTTACCCAAGAAAAGCTAGAAGGGTTTTTTCTCGCTCCTACCCCCATTAAATGCCTTGGTGCCTATATATTTCTCCTTTCAAGTCCTCATTTCACTTTTCACACTTTCACACTCTCAACATCTTCTCTGCCGAGCATCCTACTTGCGAAAACACCCCTTCAGTTCTTCATTTTTTTAGAGCCCAAAGAAAGTTCGCTCTATTTCTTTTTTCTTCGTTCTTTCGATTCCTCTCTACTTCATACTTTAGGAATGGGTTTTTCTCACCTTCTGACCATTGGGGCCGCCTTGGCTAGTTTTAGAGAAACCTTTGATATCCCAAGAGACGTTGATATTGCGTACTGTAATGAGGGTGACATTGCCCTCGAGAGGGCCGTTGGTCAGAACTTCGCCTTTTTTCCGTTGATGTCCATGTTAGAGGGAGGGGTTAGATTTCCTATAGACCCCCTTATCGTAGGCACCCTAGGGTTCTATAGCCTGTGCCCCGACCAGCTTCCCCCCAACTTTTATAAGGTCGTTAGTTGTGTCAGCCGGCTAAACCACTTGTTTGGGTTGCAGTTAAACCACCATGATATTAATTTTATGTACAAACTATGTGGAAATTTTTCTAGTGACTACTATTTAAAGACTAGGGATACGCGGGTTCGGCTTATATCTTGCCTGCCCGATTCTAATAGGAACTTCGCCGGGGAGTTTGTCCGGGTGCGTGGCAACTGGCTCGCCGGGGAGCTACATTGCCCACTTACGCCTTGCGACGTTGGTCAATACCATGACACTTTACCCATTTTAGATTCGTGTCTTGTTTGTGCATTTAACTGATCGTTATTTGTTTGTTTGTTTTTTTTTTTTTTTGGGACTTATTGCAAAATCGAAGAGGTTTTTGTTGGACATAAGAGTCATCCATGCACGAGATCTCAACTTTGTTCTCCGGTCAGAGATTTTCGTGCACGACGACGGGCAGCTCAGGGCGTCCCACTTGATCCTTAGAATCAGCCCCGTGTACACTACTTGGTAAGGTTTTGGCTAGGCGCTTTTGGTTGACAGCCCCCTTTTGTCGTACATTGACGTCCGGCACAAGAAATTCCTCCCTCCCACGTTCACGGTAGGTTAGGCCCGAGATCTTGGCCCTCGCTACACGACCGCAGACGACATTCCACCGATTAGGGATGAGTCTGCCAAGCACGTGTCTTAAAATCGGAGGACACACGAAGCCATCGAACAGCAGGTAAACGCTTCCCCAGTAGCCGAGGAAGGAGTCGCCGAACCAATAGGCACTACACCTGCCCCGAGAGAAAATATGATGAGAAAAAGGACGATGACCCTTTCTCGGTTCATACCCGATGCCAGCCACAGCCTCCAACCTCGATTCTCGGTAGGCGCGAGTCAAGACCCTTAGCCCGCTGACGAAGCTCGAAAGAGGAAAAGGGTCGCCGATAAGAACGTACTTGTTCCCGGCGATGCATTGCAGAAGACCTCGCCCCACCCTAGGGGTGGGTCGACAATCCAGGAGGCGCGGGTTGTCACCCCAGCAACTACTCAAGTTGGGGCCGATTTGACGTCCCCCCCCCCCTCCCCCCAAAACGAAGTCGGCTGGGGGCATGCTTTTATGCTCGGTAGGGGGGCCTTGCCGAAGACAGCCTGCGTCTGGAGATGGGATAAGGGCGATGGGGGACGAGTGGCCCAAAGCTTGGCGCAAGGCCTTCTGCTGCCCGAAGATGTCCATATTTGTTTCGATGGTGATGACGAGTCGCTTGCGCGGCGGCTACAGTGGCATACTATTGTGGTAAAGTTTTTAGCCCTTTATCATCTCTTATAATATGTAGGAATCTGCCTAACCTCAACACCTTGCTGTCACTATGCTCGTAGGCAGCGCAACTGACTTCCATCATAGACGAGAGGTTGAAGGAGGGGGCCGAGGCCACTGAGCGGGCATTGGAGCTGAGGGCTGCCGCGGAGGTTTTGGCCAAGGAGAGGGGAGAGGCTGCCAATGTTGCAGAAAGAAAGGCGGTAGATGCCGAGAGGGCGCAATAGGCGGCGGAGAATAAGCTGGAGGTCATGGCGACCAAACTGGAGGAGACAGAGCTTGAGCTGGCGAAGGCGAACAGTCTGAACCTGACACAAGCTGACCAAGTCACCACTCTGAAAGACGCCTTCGAAGCTTGTGAAGATAAATGGTATAACGTGGGATTCATGGAGGCGGAAAACTCGGTAGAGCCCATTGTCCAACAAGCTCAGCAGCATGGTTTTGGCGAGGGTTGGATGGCTGCCCTTCATGCTGCAAGGATTGTTGAGGGTTCCCCGTTATGGGATCCCAAGCAGATTCCACATCCGGTCAATATGCAGCCTGTGTAGAGCCAAACCGACGCCAACGATGAGGATACGCCGAGCTTGAGGGACCTTGTATGGGTGATTGATTCCCATGTGGAAATGGTGGATTTGGAAGCCATAAGCAACGCCCCTGCTAGAGATGATGGTGCACAGAACCAAACTCCCCCCACTTCTCAGCTTGCCGAAGAAGGTACCGGACAGCCTCTTGCCCAGACTCTCCCTTCCGACCCCAGAGTGTGAAGACATGATGAGGATGAAGCTCGCTTTTAAAATTTTATTTTAGTTTGTTTTATTTTATTTTTAATAAGAGCCCAAATTGCCGGGATGTGGCGATGAGACAATTGAGCTACTGCTTTGACAGTTTTAATTCATACCATTCGGTTTTAATTTTTATTATCATGATTTGGATGCATGCGTTTTGTTTTTTCTTTCACAGTTCTTGTATGCACCTGAGCCTGCTCGAAAATTGTAGGGTTCGTGTACGATCATGATCGGTCCTTAGAAAATGATGATGCCTTGGGCAGGCTTAGACGTATGGGGATAATTAGGCTATTGGAGGGGTTGTTCCTTTAGAAGTCAATTAAGTTTTATGAGATAATTGCGCCTCAGACCGGCTTGGGTGATAGCGCCTTAAGTTTTCTGTTTGTTCAGTGATAGGATCTAAATCGAGAATAGGCTTTCGTCCCAAGGAGAATCAGTTGAGGTTTCCACCTGCCCAGTGATAGGGATCAAACCGAAGTCAGGTTTCTGTCCTTAGAAGAAAGTCATTTAAGGTTTCCACTAGCCCGGTGATAGGGATCGAACCGAGGTCAGATTTCTATCCTTAGAAGAAAGTCACTTAAGGTTTCCACCTGCCCGGTGATATGGATCGAACCGAGGTTAGGTTTCTGTCCTTAGAAGAAATTCACTTAAGGATTCCACCTGCCTGGTGATAGGGATCGAACCGAGGTTAGGTTTCTGTCCTTAGAAGAAAGTCACTTAAGGTTTTCATCTGCCTGGTGATAGGGATCAAACCGAGGTCAGGTTTCTGTCCTTAGAAAGTAGTGATTTGTTCTCATGATCCTGATCACAGTTATCGATCAAAAATAAAAGAATGTAGTTTCGCGCGAAAATACGAACAAGTATTATATTGACATGTACTGACTCTAGGTTATACCTCCTAGAACGCGGCCGATCAGTGATAAAACTTTTTAAGATTACAAACATTCCATGGATGGCGCAACAGTTTCTCATTCATATCTTCCAAATAGTATGCTCCTGCGCCAACAATGGCTGTTACTCGATATAGCCCCTCCTAGGACGGGGCCAATTTCCCAGCGTTAAGGTCTTGAGTGTTCCTTACAACTTTTCGTAGAACCAAATCCCCGACGGCAAATTCTCTTTTCCTTATGCTTTTGTTGTACCTCTAGGCGAGTTTCTGCTGGTACTGTGCCAACCAGATCGTCGCTGCTTTGCGGCGCTCTTCCAATAGATTTAGCAGGTCCAGCATTAATTTGTCGTTCTCAGTTGGGGTGAATTTAGCTATCCAGGTACTGCACAGGTTTATCTCGGCTGGGATGATGCCTTCCGCTCCGAAAGACAGAGAAAAAGGCGTTTCTCCCGTGGATCTCCTCGGTGTTGTCCGATACGCCCAAAGGACACTCGGTAGCTCCTCAGCCCACCTGTCTTTGGCGCCGTCCAGCCTTCTCTTTAGTCTGTTGATGATAGCCTTATTCGTAGCTTCGGCTTGGCCATTGCTTTGCGGGTATACCGGGTAGAGTACCGATTTCGGATACCAAGGTTGTTGTAGAATTCACGGAAGGCCCTGCTGTTGAATTGCAGCCCGTTATCCGACACGAATAACTCTAGCGCCCCGAATCTTGTTATGATGTTCTTCCATATAAATTTTTTAACGTCTATGTCCCGGATGTTCGCTAATGCCTCTGTTTCTGCCCATTTGGTGAAATAATCCACCGCAACCAACACAAACCTTCAGTTCCCGTTTGCTCGGGGAAAAGGCCTGACTATGTCCAACCCCCACTGAGCGAAGGGCCATGGGTTGCTGACGGGATTTAGGTTCCCTGCAGGTTGATGGATCATTGATGCGTGTTTTTGACATTGTTCGCATCTCCGAGCATATGCAAGGGCATCTTTCTGCATTTGCGGCCATCAAAACCCTTGATTCATTGGCCGGTGGGCCAATGATCGTCCACCAACGTGGCTTCCGCATAAACCCTCATGGAGCTTGGCTAGAAGGCTTTCTGTCAGGCTGGGGTGCAAACATTGTAAGTAGGGTCCCCCAAAAGACCTTCGATACAGCTTCCGGTTCGGAGATAGCCAGTACCGAGGAGCATTCCGCCGCATTTTGGCTACCTCCTTTTCGTCCTCCAGAACTCGATCCTCGGCTAAAAAGTCGATTATGGGATTCATCCAACACCTCTCGGTGGTTGTGATTTGTAATACCTCCGTTTTTGCCCTAATGCTCGGCTCCTTCACTAGTTCTACCCTGATTAGCCATGGCAGTTCACTGTCTATCGAGGATGCTAATGTAGCCAGGGAGTCGGTGTGGCGGTTCTGTCCTCTCAAAATTTGCTCCACCTTCGCACTCGAGAAATGGCCTAAAGCCTTCCTCACCATTTGCGGGTTCTTGACCATCTGTGGGTCTTTGGCCTCGAAACTTCCCAGCACTTGGTTCACAACGAGTCGAGAATCTGAGTATACTTCCACCTCCGTAGCCCCCAAGTCTGTGGCGACTCTTAACCCAGCCAGCAGCGCCTCGTACTCGGCCTCATTATTAGAGACCCTAAAGTTCAGTCTGAATGATTGCTCCAACCTAATACCTTTCGGGCTGACAACCACAATCCCAGCCCCCGCTCCAGCCGTATTGGACACACCATCCACGGATACTTTCCACAGCTTAACCTCTACCAGGCAAACATCCGTACATTTCGGTGAGAATTCGGCAATAAAGTCAGCGAGTACCTGTCCTTTTACCGAGTTCCTCGGCCTGTACTTGATGTCAAAAGAGTCGAGCCGGGTCCCCCATTTAGCTATCCTTCAGGTGATGTTTGATCTTCTCAACAATGACTGAAGTGGGTATTCGGTCGAGACAAAAACGGTGTGGGCCTGGAAGTAGTGAGGCAGTTTTCGAGTGGAATGCACTAGAGCCAATACCAACTTCTCAAGTGGTAAATATCTTGTCTCAGCATCTCCAAATGTTTTGCTCACGTAATAGATCGGCAATTGCACACCATTATCCTCAAAAGCACCGCACTGGCCGCATGCTCAGATACCGAGAAGTACATATATAGATCTTCCCCAGGTTCCGGCGCTGTTAATGTCCGGGCCCGTCCGAGCTATTCCTTCAGGTCATAAAAAGCTCTATCACACTCCTCATCCCATTGGAACCCCTTCCACTTCTTTAAAAGCTGGTAAAAAGGGCGACACCGATCAGCGAACTTGGATATAAACCGGTTGAGGGCAGCCAACATGCCGGTTAATTTCTGGACCTCTTTCGAATTGCTCAGTGGTTTGAGACGTCTCACAGCTTCTATTTGCTCAGGATTGACCTCGATTTCCCGCTTCATAACTAAATATCCCAGGAACTTGCCGGAGCCCACACCAAAAGTGCACTTGTCGGCATTGAGGCGAAGACGATGTCGCCATAGTATTTCAAACACTTCTTTCAGGTCGTCGACATGTTGTCCTTCCTGCTTACTCTTTATTACCATGTCATTAATGTACACCTCGACCGTACGCCCGATCTTATCCCTGAACATCCTTGTCATCATCCGTTCGTAAGTGGCCCCTGCGTTCTTTATTCCGAACGGCATTACCGCATAATGGTAATTGGCATCAGGTGTTACAAACGCTGTTTTTTCCTAGTCCTTGACGGCCAATGCAATCTGGTGGTAACCTTGGAAAGTGTCTAGAAAACTCAATCTGGGGTGCCTGTATGTAGCATCTACTAGCTGATCAATTCTCGGCATGGGAAACGAATCCTTTGGGCATGCTTGGTTTAAATCAGTGAAATCGACGCAAACCCTCCACTTGCCGTTCTTTTTTCTTACCACCACGGTGTTGGAAAGCCAAACAGGAAAGAAGATTTCCTTTATAGCCCCCACTTCCTTCAATTTCCCCACTTCTTGCCTTACGGCCTCGACATGCTCTTTCGCCAATCTCCTCGGTTTCTGCTTTCTATGAGGGTATAAAGGATCCACGTTAAGCTTATGAACTATAAACTCAGGGCAAACTCCCGGCACCTCATATGGACTCCAACCGAACACATCCATATACCATATTCTGCACGAGAAAAAGCAATAGCTTCACCCTCTCTTCGCCCCTTAAGCCCGCCTCTATCTGAAAGTGTCTGTCACCGTCTGGCAGGATCCTTACCCTCAGCACGTCTTCGGCACAGTTAACCCCTGCTTCCACTTGGGGTTGTTGTAATTGCTATAAGGACATCTTTTCGACGGGCTTTATCTGCTCGTCCCCCTTGTTCGCGGCAGCCACTAGGCACTGCTTGGCCACTTGCTGGCTGCCTCTTATTACCGCGATTCCATCTTCTGTGCGGAACTTGACCTTCATGTGCAGTGTGGAAGGCACAGCCCCCATGTTGTGAATCTAGGGCCTTCTGAAGATCGTAGTGTACGGCGAGTAAGATGCGACCACTATAAACGTCACGGTCACCTCCTTCCCTTCCGTGCTAACGGGGAGCAAAATTTACCCTTCCGAGACCACTATATGGCTATCGAACCCTATTAGTGGTGCGTCATGCTTGGATAAATCCTCTTTTCTTAGTTCGAGCCCCCTGTACAAGTCGGGGTACATCACGACTGCCCCGCTCCCCTGATCTATCATTATTCTTTTTACTACAAACCCTCTTATATGGGCCATGACCACTAAGGCATTGCTGTGTGGCTGGATGGTGCTTTCCAAGTCGTAATCATTGAAAGCAATGGGCTAGTTGGCGCTCTTTAGCTTCTTTTTGGGACATTCACCCATGCTTCCTTCTGCCGATGTCGCAGATAAGACCTCCGGCACCGGGAATTCTCTCGGAACTGCATGGATGACCTCTATTTTTCCCAAAGGAGGCAGGAAGGGATTCCCGCGCGTACGATCATTCTTCTTAGCATCGTGGTTTCTTGTAGCTACAAATTCTTTAAGATGCCTGGCATTCACCAACTGCTCTAGGTGGTCTTTCAGTACCCTACATTGCTCGGTTGTGTGCCCTTTATCCTTATGGTACGTGCAATACAGATTTTAGTTTCTTCTCGTTGGGTCATCCGCCATCCTGTTCAGCCATCTGAAGTATGGTTCGTTTTTTATTCGATCGATAATCCTGTGGACCGGCTCTTTGAAGGCTACATTCATCCCCCTGTTCTCGGGCCGAGCTCTTAAATCCTTAGATCCCTCTTGGGTCTGGGTTGGAAGCCGCTGCCTCGAGGGTAATTTATCATCAGAGCCTTTCCCTTATTCTGTAACTGGTCATCCTCCAACAGCTTATACTCTTCGATGCATCTCATCAGTTGCCTCATATCCTTGGAGGGTTTCCTCATCAAAGATTCCCTCAGTCCCGATTCGTCGGGCAATCCCATGAGAAAAGTACTTGCCACGATATTCTTGTTACCTCCGTCGATCTCATTATACAGCTCCCAGTACCGGCTAGTGTAGCTGTAAAGAGTTTCCCCGGCCCCCATTTTCATTGACAATAACGCGTCCACGAGCTGAGGAACCTGGCTGCAGGTCATGAACCGTACACCGAACTCCTGTATTAATTCCGAGAAGCTATGGATCGATCCCTTCTTTTACCCATTGAACCACATCAGAGCTGTGAGACCGAGGCTCGAAGGGAAGACTTTACACATCAACGCGTCATTATAGGCGTGTAAAGACATCATCTGGATGTAGTGGCTCACGTGTTCCATCGGGTCTGTCTTTCTCGTGTAGGAATTGAACGGTGGGTGCGTGAATTGGCTCGACATAAGGGCGCTCTCGATGTCCCCTGAAAACAGAGATCTGGCAGCCTGGCGCAGTGCCCTGCTCATGGTGTCCATGGCCGCGTTTTGAGGTCGCCCTTCATTTGGGGAGGTCGAATCATGGTTCACATATTCCTATGAACGCTCATGATGCCGATGAGAACCGGACTGTTGGGATCTTGCTGTACGGTGGGCCTCTACACTTACAGATCTTTCCCTGTGTCCTCCATGATCCTTTCTTCGATGTCTGACCCTTGCTTCTAATTCCAAATCTCTTACCAACCTGCGTAAATGCTCGAGCTCCCGATCCTTCTGTCCGAGCTCTTGGTCCTCTCTTTCGCAGCGGCTACGCCTCGAGGCGTCAGATACTGTTTGAAGTGTCTGGAACGATCCTTCCCCAAGCCCGGACTCCCCTGCCTCATTTTGCAGCCTGTTTTCGTGTCTTTTCTATCTCCTTTCTCGCCATGCTGACCCTCGCGAGGACCCGTCAGAGCCGCTCTCAGCATAACTTCCCAGTCTATTCCCCGACATTCTCCCAGGGTGCCTCGCAAAAAACCACCGCTACTTAGGAGATCCCCACAGACGGTGCCAATTATGCGCACCCAAATACAACAGTTGGGCCTGGAAGATGTTTGGGCTCACAATATATTTGTATTATGGATTTTTGGGTTTCCTACAATGGGGTGACTCTATGCTCGGCAGCCTAAATGCCCCAATTCTCCTTCTCCTTCCTCTTTCTCTTCCCAATTTTTCTAGCCCCCTCCCATTGATCCCCCCTTTCCTATTTATAGTTGCAGTTCGTGAGATTGCCACAACCATCCTTTACGTTAGTGGAAGGAGAGGTCCAATACCATGCTTTTTAAGTGGATGTTTAATTATGAGTGAAAGGAGAGGATGATGGCATTGGAACTGGTTCCACCGCCAGGTCTGTTGCCCGGTGAAGGCATTCCCTAGGCGACGGATGGGTGGTCCACTACCGTCAAATGTAGTTGGAGGTTAGGTGGCGAAGAGAAGACGATAGTGATCTTGGAACTAGATCCGTTTGTAAGCTCAATGCCTGGTGATCTTTGGGTACTACTGTGCACCCAAACATCGACAAACTGGAGGACGCGATTTGCTCCTTGTGCTGAGGTTTCACACTTCCGTGCACTCCATGGACGGTTTCATTCTCAGGTTTCGGATACTTGGTGAGGGTAAGGTTGGCCTGGAATGAGTCCTTCGGCCCAAAGAGTGTTAGGCCCCTACACGGGCTATTATTTTTATGGGCCTCTGAGCAAATGGGCCTAGAAAAGGTGATGCCCGTACAATACTTTTATCTCTTTAGGATTTGTTTAATTTATTGTAGATTATCTCTCTTATTTTCTATTAAACAAGATTTTATCAACTATGTTAATTATTGATTACTTGATTATTACCAATGATTTTTCATTATATATATATATATATGTATTTTATAAAAGGTAGAATCTTATGATTTTCAATTTGATTTGGAATGTCCTTCTACCCAATAAGAAATTAATGGTATATTTTATGGCTAAGACTACTTACATTATAGTTCTCTTATACTCAAGTCTCTCCAACTTGAAGGAGGTAGAATTAGATCCTAAATCTCTAATAATTCACCAAATTTTCGAGATGAAAAAATTGAAAAGTCCTTAGAACTTTCTAAACTAATGAATTTTGATCTCATCAATTTAAATTTTCATGTCTACATGAGTATATTAAAAATGAATAATAATAATAATAATAACAATAATAATCATAATAATGAAATTTCGAAGGTTAAAACATTGCACAATTTAAGAATTGACCTAGAACACTCCTTAGACAAATCCCATTCATACAAAAATGACCAAGAATATTCCTTAGACAAAGCCCAAGTTCTGCATATCCCATTGGGCCTTAAACAAACCCAAGTTCTGTTTGGGTTTGTTTTAATGTTGCTTTTTAGTTTTAACTTTTAACCAGTGCTTATTTTTCAGCCATATTTTTTTAACAGTAGGATTCATTTTCTTAAGCAGCCCACATATTAAGACCATAAGGGAACGCATATCATTGGGAAGATTTGGTGAGCCGGAGTCAGCAAAGACATTAAATTGTCTTTTCCTTCAGATTAAAAAAATTCTTGATCAGGCAATAGAGCATGAAAATGGGCGTATAAGGCATTTTGAGGTATCGGCTAGTGTACGGTATTATTTAATTTTCATGGTGTAAAATTTAAAAATTTAAAATTTTTAGAAGTGTAGTTTGCAATTTAACATTTATTTAATTAAGGTTTTTTGTCTAATTCCATTAAAAAATGAAATTAAATATGAAATTAAATAATAAAAAAACATTATTTACACCTTTTGTACAATTCTCACATTGAGATTTTTTTTTTTTTTTTTTTTTTTTTTTTAATGGCAATGTTTTATCCTATGAATAAAAGAGAAACAATTTTTTTTTTTAACAAAATTGGAGGAATACCAGAATTGAATAAAAATTTAAAATTTAGAAGGCTCAATTGAAAAAAATAAAGTTAAAAATCTTAAATGAATTTTAATCACAATTTTCATAAAGCCTAGTATATATACCTCAAGGGTCCAAAACAGCAAATAGTAGAGCCAGTGACATTTGCACTACAAGTGGTATGGTATAGTCGTTCACCACTACTTAGCTGCGTTTTACAATTATCCGGTGCGTTTCGAGACTGTTTACTTTTCAACACTCCTTTTCTCGAGAAACAAACAGAAAACTGAAAAACATGAAAATTCTCTCCCGCCAATCCTCAGTCTCAGTTCAAGGTTCAAAGTCCAACACGTTTTCCCTTTTTTATTTATTTATTTTATTTTTTAAAGAGGTTTATTTAAGCTCTGATTGGTTGCTGAGAAAATTTAGAAGAAAAGAAGGGTGAAAGTTTTGGGCTTTGGTTTATAAAAACTGCTCTGTTGGAATGTTACATTTATTAGTCTGTTTGTTAGACCTTGTAAGCATAGGATGTGTATTGGTGGTCAAAGGAAGAGGACCTGAAGGTGAACTAGGAAGGTTTGAAGCATCAGCACTCAGCAGGGACAGACTGAACAGAATCAACAGAAGAAGAAGCAGGTAACGCAGATTTGACATGTAACCTTCTGACCCTGAGAAGAAGTAGGCTTGGTCTGTGGAAAAGAGGTGAATTGATGATCATTCCTAGTTCTAATTGCAGAGCAGAACGCATCATACTCTGATGGTAGGGCTTCAAGAACTAGATGAGTTAGCTCTTCTTCATCAACACAGACTGCTACAGTCCCAAGTTTAATTCTTTGGAAGAAAGAGTCCATAGATTACATGAGAATATTCTTGAAGAGAAAGCAATGAGAAAACTGAATATTGTGTATTCAATAGATTACATGAGATACAACATATATAAAGGCTAACTAATCATAACAGATTTAGGCGCCAAAACTATCCTAACAGAATTGTGTAAAGACTAACAGAATACAGACACGTGGAAAATAGTGTAACTAACCAATACTCCAAGTTCTTATATTAAACTACATCCAGCTTTACAATATCATGACTAAAACTACAGGTCGTTTATGCAGCTGTGCTTGTCTATGAACTAAGGCTCTGTTAACAGATTTACTTGAAGCAGCACCATCATCCTTTACAAAGAGGATATTCACATTTCAAAGGTCTGTGTTTTTTATTTTTTTTTTAATTTTATTTTTCAGAATCCACACTATTGAATGACACCCAGTAGTCGATTGTCTAATTAGGCTGAGCATGCAGAAAGTTTTACCATAATATTGAATTAAAAAAAAGAAGAAGAAGTAATGCTTTATGTATGTGGGCACAGAAAGTTTGAATTTTGATTTTTCATTGTAAATTTGTTTGTTCATTTTGTTGATGAGTTTGAGTATTAAGTTTAAGTAACTAGCTCAACAGCTATTATAGGCTGTTCACATTGCTGGGACAAAAGGAAAAGGATCAACTGCCGCGTTTCTCTCCAATAATTTACGAGCAGAAGGGTATTCTGTTGGTTGTTATAGCAGGTATGGGTTTTTTTTTTTTTTTTTTTTTTTAATGTTGATATTTTCTTCATGTTTTTCAGATAATGTATCAAAGGATTTATGCAGTCTGCAGCTGTTTTTCAGTATTAACTTATAGATATTGCTTATTTTCCAGCTATATTTTTTTAACAGTGGGCTTCATTTTCTTAAGCAGCCCACATATTAAGACTATAAGGGAACGCATATCATTGGGAAGATTTGGTGAGCCGGTGTCAGCAAAGACATTAAATTGTCTTTTCCTTCAGATTAAAAAAATTCTTGATCAGGCAATTGAGCATGAAAATGGGCGTATAAGTCATTTTGAGGTATCAGCTTGTGTACTATGTTGTCCCCCTGATCCCCCCCTCCCAATTGGATTAGATGAACAATGGAATTTAGTTCAAGAAATAAAAAGAGACTCAGAAGCTAGTGATTTCAGAACGGAATAGCTACTCTAAAGATGTTAGACTCAGTGATTATTTGATGGGTGTTTACATGACCCTGTGCAAGCTTGGGGATGGTATGTGTAAAAGTTTGTTCTTCTTTTGTTTTCCTCTGAAAATTTTACTGTAGCTTTCAGGTCAAAGTAGTTATCATGAATGTTTTCACATGTTAAAGTCTCATGTTTAAGATTTGATTTTGTACCTTCAAAATTTCGATTGAAGACTGAGGGGAATGTACTTGGTTTGGTTGCCTAGACAAATTAAATTCTGTTATTGGAAATTTTATCTAGTTAAATTTTGTGTTTGTATCAAATTACCTTTGCACTCACTAATTTAGTACTCGCTATTGCATAATGTTTAGATTTTTCACTGCAATGGCATTCACCCTATTTGCTCGAGAGAATGTTGACATTGCAGTTATTGAGGTAGATTCATTTTAAGCCATTTGATGTCATCTTTGTAAATTCAGTGTTGCTTCTTGTTGATCTTTTAATTTTTTTAATTTTTTTTCTTTATATGCAATTAGAGTTATTCTCTATGGAATTAAATTTATACTGATGGCTTTTCATAACCCAATACAAACTTTTAAGATGGTTAATATTAACTTTATTTATTATATATATAACAGGCTGGGTTGGGAGGTGCACGTGACGCAACAAATATTATCTCTAGTTCTGGACTTGCTGCATCAGTCATAACTACAATAGGTGAGGAACATTTGGCTGCACTTGGAGGTTCTCTGGAAAGCATTGCCATGGCAAAGTCAGGAATCATTAAACATGGCTGCCCAGTTAGGTTGTTCTCCCTATGCAATTCTTATGCGGATTAACAGGAACATATAAACTGATAAAGCTATGTTGTGATTAGTTTCAATCTTTGGTTATACTGCCGAGTATGGTTTCTTGCTCTACATGTTAAACTTGCAAAATCTTTAGAACAAATTACACAATGGACCCCACCTCATTGATATCCTTGGTAAAATGTGACGATTGATTATAGCTGTATCACCTTTTTCTGGCCTGGTTTTATGTCATTCTTTATGTTCTGGTTTCGTCACATTAGGTTTCAAAACTATGATTTATGGCCTCTCCCAGGATATTTTTTCTTCTTTAATGCAATTTTCTTGTTCTGCATTATGGTTATCTGAGAAAAGCGTGGGGAATTTGAATAAGTACAGAGCATGAACAGGAGCAAGAAGAGATATATGTTGTAATGAAAACCTCCGTGGCATAATTTAATTCATGCAGCTTCAACATGTTATTGCTTAAGCAGACTAGAAGTGATGTTGTTGTACACTGTCCATTTCTTCTACTCTCATTAATGTTTAATGGTGTCTTGAAGTGCCACCCAAGTTTATGATAATGTGCATATTGTTTTACATTAAGGCTGAAATAGTATTTTTGACTGAGATAACTATCTAAAGATGGATGCTCTTAGAAGTTGTGCTCAATGATATGTTTTGTGATGCAGTGGCTAATTTGATTTGGCTGATTGTTAATCCCATGATTTTAAAGCTTGCTTAACTCTGCTAATTTGGTTAATGTTTTTCAGTTGGTGCTGGGTGGGCCTTTCCTTCCACACATTGAATGCATTCTACGGGATAAAGCATTGTCAATGTCTAATCCTGTAGTATTAGCATCTGATGCTAGAAATCAAAGTACCATAAAAGGTATTAGCAGGATCAATGGTAGACCTTACCAATCTTGTGATCTAGGAATACAAATTGAGAGGGACTTTAAGCTGGTATGTTCTTGAAGTGTTATTTTCTTAATATCTTTGAACTCCCACACATCCCCCCCCCCCCCCCTTTCTTTTTTCCACTATTAAGCATTCTTTAATATCATGTTTTTTTCTTCTAGAGAGTGGTGCTCATGCAAGTTTTAATTATTGGCCATTTGAACTTTTGAAGAACTTATAATTATGTTTATCATGCAGTTCCTTGAGTTACTGGATGTGAAACTGTGCATGCTTGGAAGTCACCAACTTCAAAATGCAGCAACTGCCACCTGTGCAGCACTCTGCCTTCGTAATCTAGGTGACTATTTATATATGTGCTATAGTTTGTTCTACTTGGACTCAAAAACTATGGAACTTCCTTTGACTTTTAAAGTCAAGAAGTATTTATGGGGATTTATTTTTCCCCTTCAACTTAGGATTTGGTTCGTATATGCCTACCTTCGTTTGATTTTAGGATTTGGTTTCAAACCTAAGATGGATATGCCATGGCTAAGGATAACTAGTTTCTTTTTATATCTACACAAGGTACTGATTGTCTTAGCCCTTAGGTTGTCTTTCATGATAGCCATTGGGGACTTTTACTGCTTTCCCATTAATGCTAACCCCCTGTGATCTGTAGAAGATTACCTCTTTCTCTTGGCTTGTTTATAAGTTCAGAGTTTCTTTGTGGGAAGCAAAACTTTATGGTGTGAGCCAAGCACCGGTGAAAAGAAAAATGGTGCAGCTGGCTCAAAAAAAAAAAAAAAAAAAAAATGGTTTATGATTTCCTTGAACAATCTTTAATCAAGACCCTTTAATACTTTTATGGATACTCTAGGATGGAGAATTTCAGATGGTTCTATTAGGGCTGGTTTAGAGCGTACATTCTTGCTTGGAAGAAGTCAAATTCTAACATCAAAAGAAACTGAGGCACTAGGACTACATGGAACAACGGTATTGCTGGATGAAGGTTTGATTCTCATGCTCGCTTTGTTACTCATTTCACTATTCTGAATGAATTGAGTTGAGTATTTAACCTGTAAGTCTTACTTATAGTAACCATACAGTGTTTCACTTTTTTGCATGTCAGTATTGTCCTGAGGACATTGTTTTTTGCTCTAGTTATATATTTATTTTGACTTTGCAGTTGTCATATTCTTTTGAATGTTTGCAAAATCTTGTGGGCATTGTAGGAGGAATGTTCTAGATTCAAAGAATTTTAGTTATACTGTTAGCACCAGATGAGAAAAGCCAATCCTTATAACAAATTAATTATCAAAAAGAAAACAAAACTCTCAGAGTTCTTTTGAATGTTTTCCAGCCCACACCAAAGAATCTGCTAATGCTTTGGTGAAGACAATAAAGATGACATTTGGAGAGGCACCATTGGCTCTTGTGGTTGCAATGGCAAGTGACAAAGACCATGTTGGATTTGCAAGAGAGTTTCTTTCAGGTATAGTCCCTTGTTGGATTTTGTTGTCTGTTACTAAAATTGGCTTTATTACTAATGTTGGAGGGTATAATGAGAACATGAATTGTTTTATCAGAACCCCATCTCCCCCTTCCCACAAAAAGAAGCCTTCTTATGTCAAGATGTAGTGGCTCCCTCTATTATTTTGCGGGTACCAAGTGAAGCCCCCAAGGCATCGTTTACAGGAGGACAAGAACTCAGATTTATTAAAAATTTCAGTTCTAAAACATATTAAGTAATTCTAAAAGAAGGCTTAACTTTATGCAAATGCCTTTGCTATAGGGTCTATTTGGATTAAGTGGTCTTAGAAAAAAGTGACTTTAGTACATGTTGTTCTGGCCCTTCTGGGTGGGTGGTGAATGAAGAATCCTAGTTGTTTGTACCTTCTTAACTTATTCGCTCTGCAGGGTTTAACACAAATTTACCTGAAATTTGCGGTGGTGGTAGGCTAACACAAATAAGCAGTTTTGTGGAGCCTTGGAGAGTCCTAATTGAGACTTTACCACATTTTTTTTTTCAGGTGGAGAATTAGAAGCAGTCCTTCTGACAGAAGCTGACATTGTTGGAGGCAAATCTCGAACAACTTCAGCTTCTTTATTTAGAGATTGTTGGATCCAAGCTTCCAAAGAATTGGGCGTTGATATTGTCCATGATGGCACCACAATATCCAGGGAAGTGTTCAATAATCAATTAGTATGCTCTGCAAGCAAATTAGAAAATGGAACCATATTAGCTGCTGGAAGTTCAATAATGGCTTCATTGAAGGCTACAAATCAGATCCTAAGAGAAAGAGCAGGTAATCAGTCAGGCATTATTGTAGTCACTGGATCTCTGCATATAGTTTCAATGGTATTAGCTGCTCTCAGTGGTTAAGGCAGATTATTAATGATGTTGCTTTGTGTAACGGTTTCTATAGCTGATTTTGCTGACGGAAAATTGTAGTAGGTGCAACCTTTTTTTAATTTGAGTGGGAAATAATGATTCTTATAAATTACATCAGCTTCACCTTCACTATGGATTTTTTTATTTCAATATTTAGAGTTTTTGAAGTTTCAAAATTCAAATTCTTGTGAATCCTTATGTCTTTATAGCTATTGGTTAAACAGTATTTTAGTTACTTGGGTCCTAGAAGAGTCTTTGTAGCTAGGGCTTGACAGGGCAGCTAACTAGGTCACCAATGCAGTTCGATTGTTCATCCAAAAATACTTAGGAATATATTGAGATTTTGCATATCACAAGAACATGGTTGTTAAAATCCCAATTCAGATTTTAGAATTTTGAATTCCTACAATCTTAGAATTGTTAAACAATTCAGATTGCATTAGGATTCATAATTAATAGAATCTAGATAGGATCTAGATCCAAATTGTGATCTATTGCATTAGGATTCTATTTATGATCAGTTGTGGGTTGTGGAATTTGTTTTAAAAAGTATGAATTTTTTTTTTCTATTTGGACTAAACTCTTTAGTTTTGGCCTAAAAGGTACAACTAAAAATAAAAAATAAAAATCATAGATATGAGCCCTAAAATGTAATATGAAAAGCATTTAATGCTTTTTAGCATGTGTAGCAAATCAAGAATTTGTGAAAAAATATATATAAATTAGTTTAGTCTGTTATTAAATAAGTTGGTAAATTACATGGTCCCTCTTTTGAAGTTTTACAAAATGACACTTCCTTCCAATATGGACGTATTTGAAACACATCCCTTGAGATTTATATAAATGTAACATATAAGTTCATTCTCTTTTGTTTTTTGATAATTTGAAAGAAGGGATATTTAAAGTTTTGAACCCTAGATATATTCGTTTCATATACTAGGAGATGCCAATTAGTTTAACTATAAGACTCTTGACCATACTCTTTCACATCATAATAACAGAATATTCTAATTTTTTTAATTAAAAAAATCATATTTGCTAGAATATATAATGATTTTATACATTAGATTATTAGAACTCTATTTAGGGTATACCCTATTATATTCCGATACACTTGATCAGTTACATCCAAACAAATTAGGGTGGAGTGTTATGCCATAAATCTCATGGGAGTATCATTTTACCCATAGTTAGGGATTTTTCAAAAAAAAAATATATATATATATATATATATATATGTGTGTGTGTGTGTGTGTGTGTGTAAATATAAATTATTGTTTGGAAGTCACAATATGAGATAGCTTGTATTTGTACAAACCCTCAAGGAGAAGTGTCATTTCTTGAGACAATTACGGGAGCACTTTTTTGTGAAATCACATTAAAAGTGGTGTTACCCTAAATTAAGTGATTAAAAGAATGAAAAGCATATAGGCATATAGTTCTGCATATTGGCAGAATTATGGGCAGGATATTCGTCACGCGCTATAGGGCATGAAATTGGGCAGAATTATTTTTGAATTTGACTCAATCATTGCCATGAACTTGATTACTAATTGAAAAGATCCTTGTATGGATCTTTCTACCTTGCTTCTTGATTATACATATATTATTTTCTTGTAATTGTAGTCCTTAAAAGATTTCATTAGTTTGTAGGGGCTTTGTAAGGTGTTTATGCCAATAAGTTACGTTCCTTATAATCTATGACTTTGATTAATCTTGTTTATATAAGTTTCATTTATTTTGATCCGTAGGGCATAGTCCTCAATTTATTCGGTGTTTAAAATATTTACTTGGGCTTTGATCCATTTTACTATACAAAGTAATTAACCCATCTGTCTGTTCACACTTCACTATTTAGATTATATTTAGGAATCGATATTTACTGTTTTCAATGGAACTTAGAATAATCATGTATTACTTTGCTTCCTATGATTCAATGGCATTAGATTTCATTTAGAACTTAGTCCTGTTAGTCTCTATTGTTTTATAAAGAAAAATCTAATATGTCATATTTTATTTGAGCCTATAAAAGAGTAACTTTACACGTGATCCTTATTGAATTTAAACTTTTTTGTTTTTACTATTGCTTGTGACTTCATACTACCCCTCCCTGAATTTTTTTCGCTTCACATTAAGAACGAAGACAAACTAATTAAGGACTTCATAATGCTAGGTATTGATCAGAAAAAAAAATTCACTGTACTGGCTGGCCTAAAGACTAATAGGATTAAAACTAAGAAATCTGAAGAAAAACTAAACGAACACAAAAAAAGTAGAATGAACAATCTACATTTGAAGTATCAAAATATAAAAAATTTAAATACCACCTTGGGTGATAATATCAAAGATAATTAAGTTTAATATGGGGCCAACTAAAACATAAATATTCTGAAGAAACTTGGTTATTTATGGAATTTGGTACAAGCAATTTATTTGAGGCAATTCCAAGATTTTCCCCACACAATTTTTTTTTTAAAGGAAAAAAAAAAAAGTACACACAATCTCATCCTACTATAATATTAAGATCAAGTGTAATCCAAATTAATCTTCCACCGCATCATGGATGTGAATCCATGAATAAGAAAATCATGTAAAATCTTAGGCACGTCACACACGTAATCTTGCACAAAGTTTTTTCTTATTGTTGAGACCTACACAAGGTAAAATAATAGTCATTAAGTTGAAAAATTAAAACCAATTCAAGAAAAGAAATAGTTAGAGATGTATTTAAATCAAAAATTTTTACAAACCTTTGAGCGAAAGTGCGGTATTCTTTAGCCTTGAAACATCCTTTGCAATCTTGCAATATTCACTATCATTGCCACGTAGAGCCAATCATTCATGCTGCTTGTCGTCCGGAAATATAGATGTCTCCAAGAACGGTTCAACATCAAAGAGCCACAAACTCCCCAAAACCCAACCATGAATCCAAGCCCCATACCAATATAAAGACATTTCAGGAATTCATCTTCATCTTCTTGATTGTTTTTACCACCACCTTTAGGTGACTTAGCATTTCATTCCGCATCTCCTAGGCACTTTGGTGTAAGTGGAGGGCCACAGAGTGCAAGATTGCCAAAGAATCCAGAAGGGTTAGTAATCTGGATTTGAGTGCCTGTTGGAATTCTTCCCGACAATTTGTTATATGACAAGTTCAGAAAACTCTGAAAATTAAGATCAGCAATGCTAGTAGGAATTGAACCAAAAAGTTGATTTCTCGACAAATCCAAGGATTCTAATTGTTTCAAACGACCAATCCCTTGAAGAATTAATCCTGTTAACATGTTTCCTGCTAAGTTCAATGCTTTCAATTTTGTAAGGCTGAAAATTTCTGCTGGAATTTCTTCGGTTAATTTATTACTTGAGAGATCAATACTTCTCATCTCTCCAAAATTCTTTCCATAGATGTAAGACTGTCCTTTCCAACTAACATGAGTGCCATCCATATATATATGGTCCCTCATTTATTAAAGTACTCTTATTATTTGTATTTTTAAAAGCCGTGGCAGTCAAATTATAAAGGCATCGTGGAATATTTCCTGAAATATTATTTTGAGACATGTCGAGAAATTGAATATGCGCTAACCAGCATAGTTGTTGCGGTATGCATCCATGAAACTTATTGGAGTTAAGGTTAAGAATGACCAAAGATAACAAGCTTTCTCCCATCCAAGTTGGTAGTTTTCCCGAAAATGAATTGTCTCTCAGATTTATAAATGACAACATTGTGCAATTTTGTAATGACAATGGCAATTCTCCCAAGAAGCTATTGTTGCTCAAATCTAATACCCTAAGGTTTATCAAAGAGCCCATAGAGCTAGGAATTTGTCCAGACAGATTATTGTTGGCCAAACTTAAGACTAATAATTCTTGACTTTTCATTAAACAATCAGGTAGGCCTCCAGATAGCTGGTTGTTTGAGAGATCAAGGAAAACCATGGCTTGCACCCTACTCGAGCATAGAAAATAATTTAAAAATCCCAAAAACTTATTGTTGGAGAGATTTACATATAAATACCCAAGGTTCCAAAACCACGAAGGGATGACATCTGAAATTCCGTTACGGGAGATATCAAGGTATGTAATGTCCAGTTGAGTATTTAACCATTTTGGGAAATCAGGACCCAAGTTACAAGATGACAAATCTATAATCTGCAATTGGAAAGGGGGCACCCAATCATTGCTTAATTTTAAAGTCACAGAATTATGAGATAATGACAATTCCACTAACATGGAAAGATTTGAAAAATGTTGTTCAGAGATTTCCCCTTCCAAAAGATTGGAATCAAGATACAAACTCAATAGCATAGATAGGTTTCCGATGCTTTTAGGCACTGACCCCTTCAATTGATTCCCATCTAAATACAAGAGTAGTACTGGGCACCCAGACAAGTGGTGGATGAGCTCTGCCAGTTGTCCACTCAGTTCGTTGTTCTTTATAGACAAAGCCTGTAAAGCACACATATTACCAAAGAAATTTGGAATTCCTCCTTCAAGTTGATTCTCATCCAGAATGAGAGTTTCAAGAGAATTCATGTTACCGGAAGCATCTGGAATTGAACCTCCTAACTGGTTATCAGAGAGGTCAATGTCAACCAAGCTAGTACTATAGTTGAACAACCACGGAAATATTGATTGAGTGACATGGTTATTATGAAGATTAATTATAGTGAGAGATTTGGAAAAGTTGATATGAGGGAGAGATGAGAGATCGGTGACAGGAGGAAGATCACAACTTTACAATACCAACTGTGATAGTTTCGGGAGATGACTCACAACTACCAACCAATCATTGGCTACACTGAGATTTGTGGATGATAGGTCAAGGTTTTCTATTAAATACAAACGAGAGAGCCATTCTAGATTTTCAACAATTTTCAAATCATTATTATGGAGAGAGAGATTTTGCAAGAGTGAGAGGTTTCCAAGTTGATGTGGAATCGGTCCATTGAGATTGGCCCAAGAGAGATCGAGGTGTTTTAATTACTGAGAGAACCAATAAACTTTGGAATGTGGCTTTGATTAAAATCATTGTCACTGAGATCCAGAGAAGTCAAATAAGGCAACTCAAGTAATGAAGGACTAATCATACCTCGCAAACCATAGGAAGAAAGGTGTAGCTCAATTACATGGCCTGTTTGGCTGTTGCAGTAAACTCCATCCCAAATGCAGCAATTCTTCTCATCTTCACTCCCCCACAAAGTGAGCGTGTCGTTGCCATTAACAAAGCCTTTTCTGAACTCAAGGAGGGCTTGTCTCTCCTTCTCTATGCACAAAACGCTGCCATTTCCAACACCTGAAGTGAATCCAAGGGCTGGTTTCAAATGTAGGAAAGCGTTAAAAACGCATAGAGAAGTTTTAGGGACCTTCCACCCATGACCTTTGTCATCGCCTATGAAGAGCAATTAAAATTAGGATCAAGAAGAGAGAAAACACCTAGGATGCATGGACGCGGCGCCAGAGGGGCCGCACCCGCGTCCGACGCGGCACGATGCAGCGACGCGCGAGGGACGCCGCTGCTCGCGCGTCAGTGCCGCTTCGGGCCACGTCTGCCACGTGTCCTCTTCCATTTTCAAGCCGACTCGCGCTGATGCGGCTCCGATGCGGCGCGATTTGCACTAAACCGGGCTGAATCGCACTGACTCGGGCCGTATCGGGCGATACTGGTGAAACCACCGAAACGGCCGATTCAGGCCGAAATTCACAAAAAAAAAAAAAAAAAAAAAACAAAGGCGCAAAACGCACCGTTTGAACTTAAAATCGAACCTTAAATGGCCTGGAACTCTCTCACGCACTCATTTCTCACTTCATCCAACCAAAGTCCAACTCTCTCTCACGGCGTCACTTACTCCCTTGTCTTTGTGCTCTATGCCTCTCTGCGGTGTGCTGAGCTCGCTGCGGTCTCTCACGCTGCATTCTCACTTCACTACAGGGTGCGGCTTCTCTGCGGTCTTTCACGCTGCATTCTCATTTCACTCGTCCCTGTGCTCGCTGTGGCTTCTCTGCGGGGTGCTCGCTGCCTCTCTTCACTTGCCTTCAGCCCTTCACTCTCTGCCTCTCTATCTCTGCTCTCAGTCACTTCATTCAAACTTCAACTCTCTCTCACGCATTCTCAACTCAGGTATTGATATAAAAGCTTTCAAATTTTCAATCTTAGTTTGATTTGTAATTTGTAATTTGTGAATCTGTGAATGTGATAATGTGATAATGTGATTTGTGAATCTGTAAATATGATAATGTGATTAGTTTCTTTTCAATCTTAGTTTTATTTAGTTAATAGTTATTAAACTTATTATTTGTGAATCTGTGAACTTGGTTTGAATCTATTGAATTTATTGAATAGTTATTATTTGTAGGTTAAATTGAATATATTAAATTTGCAATGGATGAAGTTGGTAGCACAGAAACTTCACCTTCATCTAATCAAGAAGTGCTAAATGATGAATATCCCCTTTGGCAGTATGTGACTAAAGTAGAAAAACCACCTGGTGCATCTGTTAAATCAGGGGGAAACACATACTTTAAGTGCAATTATTGTGGCATAGTTTATATGGGATCTTATTCTAGGGTTAAGGCTTATTTATTAAAAATTCCTAATAAAGGTATTAAAGCGTGCCCTAACGTGACACCGAGTCATAGGCTAGAAATGCAGCAAATGCATGATCAAGTTGAGAATGATAAGTTAGAGAGAGAATAGAGAAGTCAAATTCCCTTACCCCCACCTCCCTCAAGCCGTAGCCCTATACCTAGTTCCCCATTTCGGAGACATGAAAGGAGTGATAGTACAAATCCGATTGATGGTAAGAGGAGGAAGGTGGCTATGAATAATACTTTGGAGAAAGCATACCAGAATAATGCTAGACATGAATTGGATAGTAGAATTGCTAGGATGTTTTACACCGGTGGGCTTCCGTTTAACTTTGTAAGGAACCCATATTATCGTAATTCCTATGCATATGCTGCTACCCATAGCATTCCTGGTTATGTTCCTCTTGGATACAATGCCTTGAGAACAACACTTTTACAAAAAGAAAGAGCTCATGTTGAAGACTTTTGAAACCAATTAAGGACTTTTGGCTTGAAAATAGTGTAAGTATTGTTTCTGATGGATGGTCAGATCCACAAAGGAGGCCTCTTATTAATATTATGGCTGTATCAGATGGGGGTCCAGTGTTTATAAAGGCAATTGATGGGTCCGGTGAGTTCAAAGACAAACATTATATTGCTGGGATGTTGAAGGATGCTATAAAAGAGATTGGACATGAAAAAGTTGTCCAAGTCATCACTGATAATGCTAGTGTGATGAAGGCTGCTGGATCTTTTATTGAAGGTGAGTATCCTAAAATATTTTGGACACCCTGTGTTGTCCACACTCTCAATCTAGCTTTGAAGAATATTTGTGTAGCAAAAAACACTGAAAAAAATGAAGTTACCTATGAGGAATGTAGTTGGATTACACGTATTGCTGATGATGCATCCTTCATACGTGTTTTTATCATGAACCATTCAATGAGGTTGGCAATGTTTAATGAATTTTGTCCATTAAAACTGCTCCAAGTTGCTGATACTAGATTTGCTTAAGTTGTTGTAATGTTAAAAAGGTTGAAGTTGATAAAAAGATGCCTTCAAGTTATGGCTATTAGTGACCAATGGGCTTCTTATAGGGAGGATGATGTTGGAAAAACTCAATAAGTGAAAGATCTAATTCTTCTAAGTGATCTTTGGTGGGATAATATTGATTATATCCTTGAATTCACAGCACCAATTTATGATATGCTACGAATAGCTGACACAGATAAGCCTTGTCTTCATCTTGTGTATGAGATGTGGGATTCAATGATAGAGAAGGTGAAGAAAGTAATATATAAGCACGAAGGCTTGGAAGATGATCAGTATAGCTCATTTTGGAGTGTGGTGTATGATATACTCATTGATCGATGGACTAAAAATTGTAAACCACTACATTGCTTGGCTCATTCCTTAAATCCTAAGTAAGTACATTTATTTTCTATTTTCTTTAGTTCCTCCTTCTAGTAAAACACACGTGTCATTTATATTTTTTTTTTAATCTTTAACTCTAGGTATTACTCCATTGAATGGCTTTCGGAGAATCCAAAACGCATCCCTCCACATCAAGATCATGAAATTTCTATGGAAAAGAGCAAGTGTTTGGATCGATACTTTGAAGATGTGAATGAATTAAGTGTGGTGACGGTTGAGTTTGCAACATTTTTAGGAGGGAGGTTTCCTTCACCAGCTGCCTTGACAGATAGGTGGATCTTACAACCTTTGGTTTGGTGGCAAAACCATGACTCCGCATTTCCAATTCTTCAAACCCTTGCCCTTAAACTTCTTGGACAACCTTGTTCATCCTCATATGCTGAGAGGAATTGGAGCACATACAAATTCATTCATTCCTTACAAAGCAACAAAATGGCTCCTGCACGCGCTGAGGATTTGGTATATGTGCATTCTAATCTTCGACTCTTGTCAAGGCGCAATGAAGAGTACATACATACAGCAACAAAGATGTGGGATATTGCAGGAGACTCTTGGAATGAGAGCAACATACATGAAGGAGCTGGAATCCTTGAGAGTGCAGCCCTTACACTTGATGAGCCAGAGTTGGAGGCCATGGTTTTTGGGAATGCTAGCACTAGTGCTACTACTAGTGAAAGTGAAGTTCGAAGTGCAGCTATTGATCTTGATGATGATGATGTTGGTATTTGATTGTCTTGTTGGTTGTCTTTTATTTAGTTTTAGTTTCAAACTTATGAGTTGTATTCTAATTTCTGAACATCATGGAATGTTTTAGTTTTAATCTTGTGGGTTGTATTTAATGTATGAACATCATGTTTTAGTTATTATCTACTATTGCTCTTAAATTTGGTATATGTTTATATAATGTGAGAAAGTATGCTTAGCAATATATTAAAAATATAAATAAAAATATTTTTAATAATTTTTTAATTGCCGAGTCCCACCGCACCCACACCCACCTTTTTCAAAAATTGCCAAGTCCCGCACCCGGACCCGAGTCCGGAAACGCACCCGTGTTTTATAGGAAAACATAGCTAGAAAATTCAGTGCAATAAGAATGATTTTTTTTTTTTTTTGGTTTCCAATTACTTATTAATAAACTCTGAGTCTCAGAATCCCCAGCATAATAAACTATTTATAGCAATAGCTCCATGCAAAACATAAAAGATTAATAAATAATAAAAAAAGATTAAACAGGGGTCAAATTGAAGCTGACTTTTCAGGGTGCGTTTGTTTAAAGGTGAAATAAGGTGGGTGTAAAACTTTGGAGAGAAAATGGGAAGAATTTTTTTTTTTTTTGAAATGTGTTTAGTTGGGCGAGGATGAAGGAAAATAAATGGTGAGATCCAAGTATTTTCTCCTCGGAGTCCATCAAAAAGTTTTTTTTTCCCAAAATAAGGAAAAATCTGAGAGGGAAAAGATCATAAAATTAACATCTAAAAATACCCCTCATGTTGCACTTCACCTACAACATGTTGGCTTCTCTCTTTCTTTTTTCTTTGATTTAATTCTTTCTCTGTTTACTAACGTGCTTGGCTTTTTTTTTTTTTTCTTTGACTTTTTTTCTTTCTCTGTTTACTAAGATGCTTGGCTTCTTTGTTTCTTTGATTTTTTTTCTTTCTCTGTTTACTAAAGTGCTTGACTTTTCTTTTTTTTTTTCCCCTCTTTCTTTGATTTTGTTTGGACGGTTAGCTTTCTTCTTCTTCTTATTTTTTTTTGGGTGCTCATTGTTTATTTTCTCATTAATTTTGGTTAGTTTTTGTTTTGTTCTTTTTTTTTTTTTTTTTTTAGAAAATAGTTTTGGGTTAATTTCTTATGCTATTTTTTTTACTATAATGAAGTGTCCAACTATACACAATTTTTTTAAAGTATAATGTGTTACTTTTGTTTTATTTAATAGGACATAATGGTAAATTTATACAAATTTTCTTTTCAACCAAACAAAAAAGTTTTCCGTATCTCCAATTTTCCACCCTCGCAACCAAACACAAATGAGGGAAAATAAAATCTTATCTATCCTCCCACTTTTCCATCCTCTCTCCATTTTTTATTCTCCAACTTTTCCACCTTCCCAACCAAATGGACCCTTAAAGTCTTTGATCTCATTCTATTGTCAGTATTCTGTTAGTTGGGTTGACGGAAAATATGAGTTGTTGCTGCAACCTCTTAAGGGCAACCAAACTTTAATACTTGTTGGTGAGACTAGACAGTCTAAACTTGGCAAAACTACTCAGTTTTGGATTTTCTTTTTGAAAAATGCTAGAATTACAAATTATTTTACATTTTTTATTTAAAAATTGAAGTTGTTGATGTGATGAGTAATTATTAGGAGATAAAAAAGTATTTTCAATGATAGGCTTAGATGAAAATCAATAAGAAATTAACACATCAATAGTTTATAAAAATGTTTATGTTGGTAGAATTACTTTTTTTTCTTTTATTTTGAGGTCTCAACTCTACAATGTTTCACTTTTACCGTTAAACAACTCCCGACCTTGAAAATGTTGTGGACATAACATTTCTCTATAAGGAAAATTCTACGTTCACAATATTTTTACAACAAATTATAGGTATTGAGTTATTATGAAAATATTGTGTTATAGTTTTATATATTAAAAAAAGTTGCAAACCCCAGCGACATATTTACGCAATTTGGACATGAGAGACAAAAGTAGCCAATATAAACGAAAAAGGAAAGAAGAAAAAGAGGAAAAAGTTAAACCAAATAGTGTTTTCTTAGTTAGCAAGTCCTGCGAAGTTCTTTTTTTTTTTGAGAAACACACACATATATAGTGGAAAGGAATGAGATAAGAGAATACACTTACACGCCAACAAGTCCTGCAATGTTTTTCTTGACTTGTTTGACATTTTTACCATGAAAACTAGGGACAAACTATTGATTGATAATGCTAGGTTGTTTAAATTCTCTTTCTTACTTTATTATATTAATGAGTTGTTTATATTATTTTACACTATTACCATGAAAACTAGGGACGGACCATTGATTTTAAATGCTAGGCTGTTTAAATTCTCTTTCTTACTTTATTATATTAATGAGTTGTTTATATTATTTTAAATAAAGTGGTAAAAAAAATAGAATATTTGATGTTGGATATATTGTAAAGTGAAATAGTAAAATAGATAAAATAATTTTTTTGAGGTTATACACTATACAAATAAATTATTAAAAACTATGAGATAACCAAATGGACACTGAATGTCAATTTCGTCCAATTTAGATTAAGTGATGACTTAAAGGTTACAGTGGATTCATGAGCTTAATCTAGGGGAAGGACTAAAAGATAACTGTAGGGCTAAAGGGCCCAAGATATGTATTGGGCTGGCCCAAAAGTTTTTATGGGGATGAGGGCCCAACCTAACAGTATGGGCAGTCTGAGGACATGAATAGGTCCGCCTGTGAAGTAACAAGATAGAAGACAGAAGCCATATCTAGGCAGAACGTACTAAGGCATGAGGTCCGAGGATGGTAACGTCCTCGGCCATAGGTAGCCGAGGACAGGAAGAGTGACCTGGCAGCTCAAGGGCAGCCATGCTAGAGACCTTGAACACAAAGGCTAAGAAAATAAGGGTACGAGACAAAGAGAAGTAACAAGAAATATAAAAGAAAAAGCTGCTACCACCGCATTGAAGGCTCTGTACCTACCTCTCTGGCCGCATTAATGGAGAAGTGACGCCTGAGTATTGGAGTTCAACCTTACATTTACTGCCAAAGACTTTGTTAGGGAGGGGTGATGGAACAAGTATCTAAAAAGAGTATCTGACCTACACGTGGAGGAGGGGAGGAGAGAGAGGCAGGTCTATAAAAGGTGAAGGAAGAAGAAAGAGAGTGAGGGAGGAACACACACACACAAAAGAGAAATTTGTAAGGAAAACACCAAAGATTGTCCTCGGCATCAATATATAAGAGTTTTCATCCGCGTACAAAGATTATGCATGTGTTCTATGATCTAATTTAGCTTTTGTGTTATCCAACGTCCATAGACCTAGATTTGAAACCCACTCTCTATAAATTCATTGCTTTGGGCTGGTTCCGAAGGTACAACTTAGGTCCAGCACAATTTGTGTCCTTACAATTAGCGCCGTCTGTGGAAATTCTTGTATTTTGACGCAGATAACGTGATGGTGGGTTCAAGTCCAGACCATGCAGAATCTTTGGGGTCTCAGCACTAAGATCCTTTTCAACATTTAGAGCAGATGGGAGATCGAGAGGGCAGTGTGCATACAGGACGTACTGCCAGCAATCACTCACGGGGTAGAAGCCGAACCTTTCATGAAGGTGGTACTAAGGCCATACAGAGGGAAATTGACCAACTGAAAAGGAAGCTGCATCATGCTAAGCGGAAACAGACGCCTTCTGTATCCGATCTTTCCTCAGACGACTCCTAGAGCAGTGGTTATAAGCTCAGGTTGAGGACTCCTCCTAGTGAAACTTTCTCATGTCAAACGGGAAGTCTTTATGATAGAATAAGCAAGAGGCCTCCTTCTAGGGGCTTGGGCAATGATGCCATGGGAAAGGCGTTGCACCAACTTTCCAAATCACATTTCACACGTCAAATCGAGAAAGGAAAGCTTCCTCACCGTTTCACGCAACCAAATTTCACCATTTATAATGGTAGAACAGACCCAGTGGAGCACTTGAGTCACTTTAACCAACGCATGGCAGTTTATTCAAAGAACGAAACCTTGATGTGCAAAGTGTTCCCCTCGAGCTTAGGGCCCGTTGCGATGAGATGGTTTAATGGCTTGAAGGCAAATTCCATTGATTCCTACATGGAACTCACGATGGCATTCGGGTCTCGTTTTGTTACATGCAGCAGAGTACCTCGGCCTCTGGATTCGTTACTATCTATGACCATGAGAGAGGGCGAAACCCTGAAGACTTACTCAGATAGATACTGGGAAGCATTCAATGAGATTGATGGTGACTTTGATGAAGTAGCAGTTAACACTTTCAAGGTCGGCCTTCCAATTGAGCACGATTTAAGGAAATCTCTGACCAAGAAACCGGTAAAAAACGTTCGTCCGGCTCATGGATCGTATTGACGAGTATAAGCGAGTTGAGGAAGATTAGCAACAGAGCAAAGGGAAAATGAAAATTATCCCTCAGGAGAGGAGGGATTTCAAGACAGAGAGATACAACAACAAGTGGCCACGGAGGGATTTTGCTGGCCAGTCTAGGTCGGCTCCTCCTCAGACAGTAAATGCTATGTTTTGCGAGCCAGTGCAGCAGGTGTTGGAAAAGATTTGTCATGAACCATACTTTAGGTGGCCCAGTATAATGATAGGAGACCCTATGAAACGTAATCAGAACCTTCACTGTAATTATCATCAGGATAAAGGTCACACCACGGAGAACTGCAGGACCTTATGGAATTATCTAGATCAGCTGGTCAAAGAAGGGAAGTTGAGGCAATTTATAAATCGGCCTAATAGGCAAGACACACAATCTAGTTTTGTGAATCAAGGCAGCAACACTTCAAGACCTCCGTTGGGCACAATAAATGTCATTTTTGCTGCTCCAGTTCGGACTGGGTCTGGCCCTACCAGAGTAATGTTAATGTCACGTCATCCTGCCGAGGACCTCAATTTTGAGCCGAAGAGGATCAAAGGGAACCCTCCACCCATTTTGGGATTTTTTGAGGAAGATACGATTGGAACTATCCAGCCGCATGATGACGCGTTAGTTATCATGCTAAGGATAGGGGGTTACGATGTAAAAAGAGTGATGGTTGATCAAGGGAATGGGGCTGATATTATGTACCCGGACTTGTTCAAGGGCCTTAATTTGAAATCTGAGGATCTTACGGCTTACAACTTGCCGTTGATAAGTTTTGAAGGGAAGGCTGTCATTCCAAAGGGGCTGATCCGATTACCTGTGCAGTCAGGATCAGTAGTGGTGGATGTGGACTTTATTGTGGTGGACGCCTACTCCTCTTATATGGCCATAGTGGTAAGACCGTTGCTGCATGCCTTAGGTGCCGTGTCCTCAACCCTACATGTTAAGGTGAAGTTCCTGTATGGGAATGTAGTTGAAGAGATAGTCGGCAGCCAGTCCATGGCAAGACAATGCATAACGGCAGCAATTACGCATCAAGCCAAGCAGGAGTCCCAAGCCTCGGCTGAGAGAAATTTGTAGCAGTTAACATCCTCGGCCAAGCCAAAAATGGCCGAGTTTGAGGAGCCTGGGTGTGAAGGTCTGGAGAAGGTACTTATTGCCGATGATATGGAGAAGTTCTTCCAGGTAAGAAGTCAATTGTCACTCTAAGAAAATGAGGAGTTGGTTATGTTTTTGAAGCGGAACATTGATGTATTCGCATGGGATGCTTATGAAGCTCCAAGAGTTGACCCAAATTTTATCTGCCATCACTTGAATGTAAATCCAGCGGCAGTGCTGAGGAGGCAACCACCTCGGCACTCGTCCCAAGAGCATGCCAATGCTGTTAAGGAGGAGGTATTAAAGCTCAAAAAGGCAGGTGCTATTAAGAAGGTGTTTTATCCAGAGTGGTTGGCGCATACAGTGGTAGTAAAGAAAAAGAATGGGAAGTGGAGAGTGTGCGTGGACTTCACAGACTTGAATAAGGCTTGTCCCAAAGACTCATTCCCAATGTCTCGCATAGATCAATTGGTGGATGCTACCGTAGGGCATCCTCGGATGAGTTTTCTAGATGCTTTCCAAGGTTACCACCAGATACCTTTAGCTTTAGAAGACTAGGAAAAGACAGCTTTTGTCACCCCCGCAGGAAACTACCACTATAAGGTGATGCCTTTTGGTCTAAAGAATGCTGAGGCTACTTATCAGAGAATGATGACGAGGATGTTTGAACCCTAATTGGGAAAGACAATTGAGGTGTATGCGGACAATATGGTGGTCAAGAGTAAAACTATCTCGGCTCATATACCAGACTTGGATGAAACCTTTCAAATGCTAAGAAAGCACAAGTTATGTCTTAATGCATCCAAGTGTTCTTTCAGGGTTGGATTTGGTAAATTCTTGGGTTACATGGTGACACATAGGGGAATCGAGGTCAATCCCGCTCAGGTCAAGGCAATCAATAGCTTACAACCACCTCGAAATCCAAAAGAAATGCAAAGATTGACCGGAATGACTATTGCCCTCAACAGATTTATCTCACGGTCTGCTGATCGGTGTAGGCCATTTTTCCAGTTATTGAACAAGTGGAAGGGATTTGAATGGACAGAGAAATGTGTCGTTGCCTTTCAGCAGCTTAAGGAGTACCTTTCATGTCCTCCTATCATGTCTTGGCCCAAAATTGATGAAATTCTATTTGCATATATAGCAGTGGCGAGCCATGCTGTTAGTTTGGTGTTGATAAGGGTCGACGAGAACGTGCAGAAGCCGGTTTATTATGTGAGTAAGTCCTTACATGAAGCCGAGGTGCGCTATCCACCATTGGAGAAGACAATCCTGGCCGTAGTGCATGGTACACGTGAGCTGCCCCACTATTTCCAATCTCATACAGTGGTGGTCCTCACTCAGCTTCCCCTTAAAGCTATACTCTGGAATGCAGATTATACGAGTAGGATTGCTAAGTGGGGAACTATCTTGGGCACTTTCGATATCAAGTATATGCCCCGCACCTCAGTCAAAGGCCAAGTGTTAGCTGATCTAGTCGCGGAATTTGTTGAGCCCACTATAGAAGATGATGCCAAGGACATAGACATTAATGAAAAATCAGTTGGTGTGGTTACATGCAAAGAACCTTCAGTGTGGACTGTTTACGTTGATCGGGCTGCAAATCAAAGGGAATCTGGGGTGGGGTTGGTAATCATAACCCCAGAAGGGCTTACACTGGAAAAGTCCCTAAGATTAGGATTTTCGGCCACTAACAATGAAGCCAAGTATGAGGCTTTAGTAGAAGGATTGGATATGGTACAAAAAATGGGTGGAAGGGTGGTGCAAATGTTCTCGGACTCGCAACTAGTTGTAGGCCAAGTAGAGGGAAAAGTGGAGGATAGAGATCCGAGGATGCAGGAATACTTAACTCAAGTTAGGCTTTTGCAATCCCAATTCAAATCCTTTACTTTGTCACATGTTCCTAGGAGTAACAACACACATGCGGACTCCCTGGCAACCCTCGCCACATCCTCGGCACAAGGTCTGCCTCGGATCATCCTCGTTGAAGACCTATGTAAGCCCACTAGAATAACAGGAAGTATTATCCAGGTTTATCAGATCAGGGTGGGGCCCAGTTGGATGGACCCCATCATATCTTTCCTTAGGGATGACATCCTGCCAGAGGAAAAAGTTGAGGCGGATAAGGTGCGTAGAAAGGCACCTCGGTTTTGGTTGTCCGAGGATCATAAACTATACAAGCGATCTTTTTCTGGGCCATACTTGCTATGTGTACATCCTGAAGCGACAAAGTTGCTTTTGGAGGAGTTACTCGAAGGAATTTGTGAAAGTCATACAAGGGAAAAGTCTTTGGCTCACAGAGCTTTAACGCAGGGATACTGGTGGCCCAATATGCAACGAGAGGCTCAAAACTACGCGAAGAAGTGCGATCAATGCCAGAGGTTTGCACCTAACATCCATCAACCTGGAGGAGAGCTAAATCCTCTAACAAGTCCCTGACCTTTTGCGCAATGAGGCTTAGACATTGTGGGACCTTTTCTTAGGGCGCCTGGGAATAGGAGATGGTTGATCATAGGCACAGATTATTTTCCAAGTGGGTGGAGGCCGAGCCCCTATCCAATATTAGAGATGTTGATGCTAAAAAGTTCATTTGGAAAAATATTATCACTCGATTCGGAGTCCCTCGTACTCTCATATCGAATAATGGCTTATAGTTTGATAGTAAAGCTTTCAAACGATATTGCTGCAACCTCGGCATAACCAACAGGTATTCAACTCCAGCATATCCACAAGGAAATGGGCAGGCCGAGGCGGTCAACAAAGTCATTGTTAATGGGCTCAAGAAGAGGTTAGATGACGCCAAAGGTAGATGGGTGGAAGAATTGCCTCATGTTCTATGGGCGTATCGGACCACGCCACGAAGATCCACGGGAGAAACACCTTTCTCAATGACGTATGGCGCTGAGGCTGTGATTCCTATAGAAACTGAATTCCCGACGATAAGAACTAGTTCCTTCACTTCCGATAGTAATGACAGGTTGCTAGAAAGGAACCTAGATTTAGTCGAAGAACAGAGGGAGAATGCTATGGTCCAATTGGCTTACTACCAGTAAAAACTGAAGCAGGGGTACGATTCACATGTGAGGTCAAGGCCACTTGCTCCTAGAGATTTGGTATTGAGGAAAGTACTAGGTACGGCCAAGAATTCAGTATGGGGAAAATTGGAACCTAACTGGGAAGGACCGTATCGCATCACTTCAGTGGTTGGCATAGGGGCTTACTATCTTGTAGATTTAAATGAAAAGGTTGTGCCGCATCCCTGGAATGTAAGTAATTTGCAACTATATTATTATTAATAAAAGACACTTCTGCCACTCTAATTCTATTGCTATTATGCTACACTTAATGTTATATTCAAGAATGTCAATATAAATTGTTAAATAAGACCATGATTACGCCGGATCATCGGATCCTCTATCTTGGAAAATTTGACATGTCAGTACAAATTGCTAAACAGAACCAGCGTTACGTCGGATCCTCGGATCCTTTACCTTGGGCTAAACAAAACCGGGGTTACGTTGGATCCTCGAATCCTCTACCTTGGGCTAAACAAAACAAGGGTTACGTCGGATCCTCAGATCCTCTACCTTGGGCTAAACAAAAACGGGGTTATGTCGGATACTCGGATCCTCTACCTTGGACTAAACAAAACCGGGGTTACGTCGGATCCTCGAATCCTTTACCTTAGGCTAAACAAAACTAGGGTTACGTCGGATCCTCGGATCCTCTACCTTGGCAGAGTAAACATCTCAGTGCTAAGTGTTAAGCAGAAATTAGGTTGCGTGGACTCCTCGGAATATATATATATCTTATGAAACTAGAATTATTTTTAGTTCAAGTGTGACCACGAAGGTATAGCATTTCAAAAGACTTAGTATTCCTTGTCTTGACATATTATATGTGTTAGTACGATATTAATTCTCAAATAGATCTTAATTGAACTAGTTCTACGTGTATGGTTTACTCTTAAACATTGTTCGTCGCCAAAACAGAATATAAGCCCAAGAGCGTCGCTTAAAGCATTTGCAAGTATAAGAAGACCTACAGTTTTTATTATTTTTACTAGTTTACTTACTTAGAACTATCAATATAAGGGGCATGAATCACTGGCTATCATGTTGCGCTAGTAACAAAGTGAATGATAAGCTATAAGAAAGTATTACATACAGCTGTGATATAAATAACAGTTCCTTCTCATTAATCAAAAAATTTACGAGTACATTTAAATGCAAATCGCGAAAGTACATAGAAGAAAAATACAAGGGAAACTAAAATTAAAAAAAAAAAAAACAACAACAACAAGCAACTAATACAGGGAAAGGAAGAGCCATCAATGCTTTGTTTTTACTTGGTCCTTGGGGTCAACAGGAGCCACTATGGGAGTTGAGAACCCTTCAGCCACCTCTTTGCCTTTGAGACCCCCCTTTAGCATTATGGGCAGGGTCGCCAGAATGATCTCCAAAGTCTTGCTGGCCTTTGGGTTGGGGGTAGCTCTTTTGGTTCAACGAGAAGCTGCGCATCTTCAGGTGAGTGCTCAAGAGCAGTGGTGTCAGTAGCAGCTTCTTTTGGTTGTACCCCGGCTGCAGAGGAGCCGACATCATCCTCGGCCTGACCAGAAGTGGCCACTCGGATGGCCGGGGGGATGTAGGCATTTTCTACCTTCCATAGAGGAGAGGAAGCATCAACCCCAACTTGGGAAAGTGCTTCCTTCCACACTTGGAGGCAATAATCCTTACAAACCTCCGGTACTTGGGCTTTAAAGGTGTCAGTGGTTTCTGCCACCTCTACCTTGTAGCCACTTTGCTCAGCCTGGTCAACCATCTCCTCAGCCTCCCGTGCCTTAACGACGGCCTCTTCCTTGGCTTTAATGGCTTCCTGCTTAGCCTCCTCAGACCTTTTCAAATCTTGCTTGAGGCCTTCCATCAGCTTCTTAGCCGTGGTAAAATTTTTGTCGGCATGCCTAAGTTGCAGCCTTTGCTCCTCGGCCTGCCTCTCCGTGGTCTTCAGCTGAGCCTCCAAGCCGGATCTATCGCTTTCTGCCTTAGTCAAACTAGCAGTGACTTCTTGTAATTTTTTCTCCTTAAGTTCAAGGATCCTTTGGGTGTTGTCCAGCCTTATTTCCTCGGCCCTGAGGGACTTGTAGGAATTGGCAGCTATCTCCTCCGCCCGGTGAGCAGATTGAACGCCCTACAAGTACAATATGATAAGTTAATAATGCAAGTTTCAAAGTTTTTAGTAGAAAAGATAAAAAGGGATGTCCTTACCATAACGAGCTCTTTCTTTAATGTCATGAAGACATTCTGGTCTCTCATCCTCCTCAACTCACCCATGTCCTCAGGCAGCAACATAACTTGCTCCAAGGCATCTACTATGCATGCTGCCCTTCCCTCATCTGTGTTCCTAATAGATGCATCAGCAATAACTGCTTGATCATCTATAGTCATTTGGGGGGCCTAGATGGGTGCATGCAAAGCTGCGGGAGGCTCGGTTCTCGTGTCCGACTTTGTCTTTCCAACGCGAGCTTGTTTCCCCCCCTTTTCATGCTCAGTGTCCTTGGCAGGAAGATCTTTTCCTCCCTCGACTGCATCCTTCCCTCTTTGATGGTCCCTTTTTCTTTTGTGGTCAGTAGGATCAACACGTTGTGATTGAGTTGAGGGAAGGAGAGAAAGTTTAAGAGGAGGGACTTTCTCGGTGCCCTTATCTTTAGCCCTTGTCTGGGGTGCTTTAGGAGGATCCTGGGCTCTTACCTGAGCCTCCAGCACATCCTTAAGGCTTGGTTTTGATCTGCATTGGATACCCATGACTTTAAGCTGTTGGGCGGTGTCCGAAGAGGCTAAAAGAGACGGGCCGAGGACAATAGCTCGACCTTCAGGTGATGGCAACCGATCAAAAACTTCGAATTCACCTTCTGAATCTGAAACCTCTATGATCTCTTCTTCTTCTTCTTCTTCCTTTATAACTGGCTGAGAAGAAGAGCCTTTGCCCAACGTGAGTCGAGCCGAGGATGCAGTGAGAGGAAGGCCTTTAGGGACAATCCGCACAGGCTTTGTGATGAGAGTGCCTTGAGGAATAGGAGCACCCTCGGGGAGTAGGAAACCTTCGACTGCGACGCTAATCCGAGGTAGCCTGGGGTCCTTTGCCATAATCACGCACTTCGGTGCTTGAAAGGCCGTTAAAATGGGATCGTATTCGAGGAACAGGTGTGCCGCTCGAAGTTGACCGTCTGAGTGAGCAAACACCTCGGCTTTCAAAATTTTGTCTAAGCAGGCAAAGTCAACGAGATGAGCGTGACGAGTAAGCGCGCGGCGATCTGCATAATTATTTAAAGAAATGGTAAGGTCAAAGCAAAGAAGAACATAACAATAAGAAGGCAACAAAGAAGAAAAATAGAACTAACGCTATGTAGGTACTCACCAAGTTCCCCCTCCCTCATCGGACAAGGGAGACCATCGTGCCAATCCCCGGATACTATTAAGAAATCCTTGTTTAACCCTTTATTGGAGAAAGGGAGGCATTGAATCAGTCTAACCTCGGCGCATCTAGATTTTAGATAATACCCTTGCCCCTTCAGGTTATGGAGATTGTAAACCCAATTCACGTCGTGATGAGTGAGTCCTAACCCCATTTTTTCATTTAGGGCGTCTACAGCACCTAAAATCTTGAACATGTTTGGGGCACATTGAGTAGGGGATAACCTAACCGCTGTGAGATAATCCCTAGTAATCGGTCTTATGGGGATTCCCATCCCCCCTTCTATGAAGACTATCATGGGAATCGCTACCTCACCGGTATCTCTCTCAGTATGCCATTCTCCCTCCTTGCAATACTTAATGGACACTCCTTGTGGGATTCCATATCTGGCCTTAAACTTCTCTATTTTTTCAAGACTATCTACTAGGGGTGCGAACCTACCCATTTTGTAAGAGTAAAGGGAAATATTGTGAAGGGGTTGAGAAATTTAGATGACCAAAGACAAAGAAACTAAGAATAACAAGAAAGAAAGAGTAGCAATAATGAAAGCAGAAAGTTGGGAAAATTTACTTTAGAGTAATAAGGTCACCTCGGCTTAGAACTGAGAAGGTGTAAAGACGCGTGTAAATTGCAGGAATGGCTAGGTTTGTTGTACAAGCTCTGAAATGAGCAGAGAACTTTTAAACTGGCAGTATCTATATCGCAAAAAGTCATAAAGCGGGAAATCTCCCGCCTATCTCCCTATACAGCGCTCATTCGTTGGATGGACATCGCGCGGTTGAACGTGGGGAACAGGGAGCCGCCAGCATTTAATGGAAACTTGTTCTGTATAACGAAACGTCAGAAGCGGGTTGTCCAAAGTGCGTGTGTCGAAATCCTCATTCCTCCCAGAGAAGTGGAAATGAGGATCTCGAGGGGCTATTGTAGGGCTAAAGAGCCCAAGATATGTATTGGGTCGGCCCAAAAGTTCTTATAGGGATGAGGGCCTAACCCAACGGTATGGGCAATCTGAGGACATGAATAGGTCTGCCTGTGAAGTAACAGGACAGAAGACAAAAGCCATATCTAGGCAGAACGTACTAAGGCATGAGGTCCGAGGATGGTAACGTCCTCGGCCATAGGTAGCTGAGGACGGGAAGAGTGACTTGGTAGCTCAAGGGCATCCATGCTAAAGACCTTGAACGCAAAGGCTAAGAAAATAAGGGTACGAGACAAAGAGAAGTAACAGGAAATATAAAATAAAAAGCTGCTACTACCGCACTGAAAGCTCTGTACCTACCTCTCTGGCCGCATTAATGGGGAAGTGACGCCTGAGTATTGGAGTTCAACCTTACACTTACCGCCAAAGACTTTGGTAGGGAAGGGTGATGAGACAAGTATCTAAAAAGAGCATCTGACCTACACGTGGAGGAGGGGAGGAGAAAGAGGCAGGCCTATAAAAGGCGAAGGAAGAAGAAAGAGAGTGAGGGAGGAACACACACACACAAGAGAAAAATTTGTAAGGAAAACACCAAAGATTATTCCCGGCATCAATATATAAGAGTTTTCATTCACGTACAAAGATTATGCATGTGTTCTATGATCTAATTTAGCTTTTGTGTTATTTTACGTCCATAGACCTAGATTTGAAACCCACTTTCTATAAATTTATTGCTTTGGACTTTTTGGGCTGATTTCGAAGGTACAACTTAAGTCCAGCACAATTTGTGTCCTTACAATAACATTGAAAGAAAGTTTATTTAATAATTATTTGGGAAATTTATTCAACAAAAATGAATATATGGTTAAATAAAAAATTAATGATCATACAATAGATAAATACAAATAAGATATAAACAACTACATGCGCATACAATTAAAAGATATAAACAAAAATAATTAATATGTAATCATTATTCATATTTCCATAAAAAATTAAATCACTAACATATGTAAGAAATTTAAACATGTCAATTGAATATTTAAAAGTGAATTGAGAGTATAAATAAGGATTATTTGTCGTGCTATATTTCATAAGAATAAGTTTTTTTTTTTTGGTTTGTGTACGGGGCTCACATATGAGTCTCACAAATTAGAAAACGTATATCCTCAGCTCAGTAAATACTTTCCAATTTCCAGTGAATAGGTCATAGGAATAGTTTTAATCTCACTTGAATTTTCAGCTTCCAGAAACTTTTTCATTCCTTCCTCAAGGGGTTTCCTCATTATTTCTTGAGATTGCATCATCCCACCTGATAAGCGATGAGCAGATTTTGAAGAGAGTTGCGTCACCCGATACACGTATTTCTTCCTATTCACACTGACTTTTGGGTCAAGTACACATATATAGAATCATTAATTACTGTGTTCTATCATTATGTATGTTAAATGAAGAGTAAATGGTGGTTGTGAAAGTGGTGGTGAGTAAAGGGCACATCCACCATCTTCTCCTCATTTAACATACATTAATTACTGTGTTCTATCATTATGTATGTTAAATGAAGAGTAAATGGTGGTTGTGAACATGTACTTTGTTCTATCATTCTATGACTTCTGTCAAGGTGCACAGTAATTAGTAAAAATTTATGATCTGTTTGGATAAAATTTATTGTTGAAAATTAAAAACTAAAAATATCATAAAAAAATAATTTTTAAATATGTGAATAGTACCGTGAGATTTATTTTTAATGAAAAGTTGCTAAAAAGTGAAGTTTATGGGTCCTGTAACAGTGCACGAGTGCACTGTTCACAAGAGAAAAGTCAACAACGGCAGCTTCAAAAAAAAAAAAAAAAAAACTGAAACGTGAAACTCAGCAACGCAAAACGCCAGATCCAAACATACACTTAAATACCTGTCATGGAATACATTCAATTTCACAATATGTTTAGGTATCAGCTTATAATTGATTTAAAAAAAAAAAATGACCCTGTTGGCCACAATTGAATCAAGTTGGTTCGTCAATTGCATCCATCTGATTGTGAGAATCAATCATAAAAATTAATGTCTTAGCAACTTAGTTTTTGGCTTGCCTTAATTGTTTGATGTTAATGAATTGATCATGATCAGATGGCCTCCGTTGGTCAATCACCTGATCCCACTCAAACCCAATTATAAAAGATCAACATGAATACGATTGAAACAGTGAAACAGTTTTCTCACTGTGGGCTGAAAATTTGAAATGAGTTCGATTGTATTAAATGTTTCTAGTCCATAGTACGATTTATTGGAAGACTTTCAAAGCTAACTTTGACAAAGATTTACTTTGAAGTTTGATCTTTTTAATTTGTTCAATCCCGTGATAATCAGTTCTTACCTAAATGATAGTTGTCAATTGTCATGACAGATTTTCTTTTGAGAAACTTATTTGTAAAAAGGGCTGGCTCTACCCTTTGTTCAGGGATTAAAATCAACCCTGACTTTCATATATATATATATATATATAAAAGAGAAAGATGAGTTCAAGTTATTATTGGTGTAATTTTTAGAGTTACACGTTTTTTAAATCATTTAGATTTTAAGTAGATCCAATAGTGAAAAAAGACCCTTATTAAGACTAATATTCTAATTCATCTCATTTATTATCCCTTATTTAATACATTTCATATTTATTTCCAAACCCAAAAAAGTTTATAACACAACTATTGCTTTTAGTTGTTCTCTATCTCTACGATTCTCTCTCTAGAGCACTCTTTTGTTGCATCTCATGCCCATATGTTTATCATCATTAGCAAATTGTTATGAAAGTTAAAAAATAGATAAACATAGGGACACTCTACCAACAAAAACAAAAGTTAAAAATGAATATAAAAACCTCTGATTTTGAGGATAAATTTGATTTTATAAGCGGCCATTACAATGACCAATGGCTAATTTCGAACTTTTTGCCTGAGAAACAAAATGGTAAATTAGTTGATCTTCATAGCTACAACATCTAATGTTGTTGCAGTGGATCATGTCCAATTGTTTGTCATCATCAGCACATAGTTTACAAATTAAATTACACAAATATAAGATCGTAAGGAACTTAAATCTACAAACAAAAACAAAAGAGAAGGAGAAACACTTTCTTAAAGAATAAAAAAAAATCTAGAGAAGTGTTCTAGAGAGAGAAACGTAGAGATAGAGAACAACTAAAAGCAATAGTTGTGTTATAAATTTTTTTGGGTTTAGAAATAAGTATGAAATGTATTAAATAATGGATAATAAATGAGATGAATTAGAATATTAGCATTAATGAGGTTTTTTTTTTACTGCTAGATCTACTTAAATTCAATGGTTTAAAAAATATAGGTCATGCTAACGAATGCCCTTAGGGCATTGGTTAACAATCCATTTTAAGAAAGTTTTAATACTATTTTTATGGGAAATGAAAAAAACTGTCAAAACATTAATTGCTTTATTTCATTTTCCCATAAAAACTTTCTTTAAATAGATTGTTAACTAATGCCCTAAGAGCATTCGTTAGCATTTCCCAAAAAATATATAACTCTTTAAAGTTACACCAGGTGTATTTGAATACATCAAAATAGTCAAATATGAAATTCAAGAGGGAAGGTGCTTGTGTGGTTCTGCAAGTCTTTTTAGGTGAGGTCATTATAGACCTATGGAGAGTGACTTGATTGTATGAAATTGTCACAGTAATTTTATCGGTCAATGCTAATTGGAAAAGTAGTAATGATACTTATAGCTTGGAATTTGGAATTACGAGAACAATTTCTTTTTCGTTCCATGCACGTCATGTGTGAGAAGGGAAACAATGACCAATGGTTTACTTCGAACTTTCTGCCTCAGAAACAAAATGGTGAATTAGTTGATTTTCATAGCTACAACATCTAATGTTGTTGCAGCGAATCATGTCCAATTATTTGTCATCATCAGCACATAGTTTACAAATTAATTTACACAAATATAATAACGTAAGGAACTTAAATCTACAAACAAAAACAAAAGAGAAGGAGAAACACTTTCTTAAAGAATTAAAAAAAAAATCTAGAGAAGAGTGTTCTAGAGAGAGAAATGTAGAGATAGAGAACAACTAAAAGAAATAGTTATGTTATAAATTTTTTTGAGTTTAGAAATAAGTATGGAATGTATTAAATAAGGGATAATAAATAAGATGAATTAGAATATTAGTATTAATGAGAGTTTTTTCCTACTTAAATCTAATGGTTTAAAAAATGTGTAACTCTTTAAAGTTAGACCAGGTGTATTTGAAGATAGTAAAATTGTCAGATATGAAATTAAAGAGGGAAGGTGCTTGTGTGGTTCTACAAGTCTTTTTAGGTGAGGTCATTATAGAATTATGGAGAGTGGCTTTTTTGTTTTGGAGAAACCCTATGGAGAGTGACTTGATTGTATGACATTGTCACAGTAATTTCCTCAGTAAATGCTTGGAAAAGTAGTAATGATACGTGTAGCCTGGAATTTGGAATTACTAGAACAATTTCATTTTCGTTCCATGCACGTCACGTGTGAGAAGGGAAACAAGGGAAATTCGGACTTCATAGACTCATAGTCATGCCCACATGATAAGCATCTGTGATTCATACCGTTGGATCAGAGAGAGAGAGAGAGAGAGAGGCGTTTTTGGTTTAAATATAGATTTAGAATGTAAAAAATGAGGGCAATTAATGAGATCATAGTAAAAATATTTGTAATAATGATGGTCTTTTTTTAACTGTTTGGTTTACTTAAATCCAACGGTTTTAAAAAAGTGTAACTAGTTACATGTGTAACTTGAACCTATCAATATATATATATATATATATATATAGGGTTATGCTAACGAATACCCTTAGGGCATTGGTTAACAATCTATTTTAGGAAAGTTTTAATACCACATTTATAGAAAATGAAAAAAACTGTCAAAATATTAATTGTTTTATTTCATTTTCCTATAAAAACTTTCCTTAAATGGATTGTTAACCAATGCCCTAAGGGCATTCATTAGCATTTCCCATATATATATTTATAATATTTTTTTTAGTTTAATATTTTAATTTATTGTTAAAAATATTTTTGCACTCGTTAACTTAAATTTTATACATCCTTACTACAAGTATTTCCAACTCTAAGAGTACAAGCAAGTGTTTATGATCTGTAAGTGTCACTCTTTATCATAAATTTATATTATATGTGTGTGAGTGTATCTAATATTAATTGTGTGCATTACTTTTTTTTTTTATAATGTTATTTGTGTGAATAATGATGGGTATGGATATTTGTGTGTACAACATAAATATAATATAACTTTATATAATTTAATAATTAGGAAATAGAGAGGATTTATTATATATGTATATTGTTATCATATTATAATAACTTTTCTTATAACCTCAGTTTACAACTACAAATGTTATAAACCTAGTTTAAAATATTATTATAAACCTGATTATGTAACCCCAGTTGTACTTTAATTATGTAATGTATTATAAACTTGGTTTAAAATATTATTATTATTATTTTCGTGTGTATTCTAATAAGTGTGGTTGTGTGGTTGTCATTATTTTATATATGAATGAGTGTAGTTGTGTGCGTCAATAATTAATGCAGAGCCAATGAGTTAAGTTTATTCATTTAGTTTCAAATATTTTTATAAAAACAATGACAAATTAATAGATAATAAAAACTGCATAAAAATAAAAATGTTAGACAAACTTAATAAAATAAAATGGTCATAGTTACCCACATTGGCAATAAATAATCATAATAAATTATCATGTAACAATTCAAAATTTGAAAACTTGTAAAAGGAAATTATAAACTTTTTTTGGGTCGATAACTTGATATTTTCAAGTTCTCTTTTTATTAAAATTTTTTAAATTTAAGTTTCTTAATGGCCCCCTAAAAAAAATTCCTAGAGTTGCAGTAAATGATTGAAAAATAATGACTTAATCGATCTTCATATTTTCCAAATATATTAAATGACTAATGTTACAACAATAAATTATTTACAACATTTTTACAAACTGTTGTTATGGCTAGCTTTTTATTGGTTATCAGATCTATCACTAACATTATTTTTTTATTTACTAATAATCACTCACCGCATTAACAGTTTGTAAAAATTTTTGTAAAAAAATTTGTATCACTTGCATTACTCATAATAAATTCATATTTTTAAGGGATAAAATAATGCAATTTATTATATAAAACTAAATAATTTTTAAAATTACCGCTTGCTATTATTTACAATAAATTATTAAACTAAATAAAATAGGAGAAAGAAAAATCTGAATTATAGTGTTCGGGAGTTTAGAAAAAACAAATGAATGAAAATGAAAAAATAGGGATAAAATCGATATTTCACTTTCACTTTATTACTTTAAGCAATTGGGAGGAATGCTTAAAAGAGAATGAAATGGAATAAATATTCCGCATTCTATTCTTTCAAAGTTTCCATTCATTCCTAATGAACTGCCAAAGAAAAGCATAGATAGAATTCTTTATTTCCCCTTTCTTGAAATGACCAATGTATTATAAAAACCAAAAACAAATGATGACCAATATGTTTTCAAAATTCCAACGAACGCAATTTTTATTTTTATTTTATATTACAAATATCTCATAATTGACCATACAAGAGTTTCTTTTAGTCTTTAAAATTGAAAACTATTAGTTTGAAAAAAAAGACATGAAGAAGATTAAAGTTAAGCTCTATATTAGTTTGAAATTATATTCTCCAACCTACCAGATGACGGTTTATAAAACTATTAATATGTATTATTTAAAAGGCCTACAAAATTTAATTATTTAAAAAAATCATAACTTACACTATATTTGAATAAATTTTTTATTTGTCACATAAAAAGTTGGTGGAAGATAGCTCCAAACCGATTTAGAGGTAATGATATATTTTAAATGTTTTCTTTTGCTTACTGCAGTTACCAATATAAATATATAGTTGATGCTTAGAATTCTGAGAACCTAAAAAACCCAAAACTCTGCATTGCATATTTTTCTACTGCAGCTTGTAAGCTTGGTTGCATCTTGATCTTGATTTCAATTGTTATTTTCAGTGGCATGCCAATGATTATGGACAGAAGATCCCTCTATGCATTTTTAATGCTTTTACTGCACTTGAATCCAGCCCTCGGATTTATTTCAGGGGTTGGAGATGCTAATGTCAGGTGCATAGAGAGGGAGAGACAAGCCCTCCTTGAGTTCAAAAAAGGCCTTGTTGATGACTATGATGTACTCTCTTCATGGGGGAGCCAAGATCAAAAGAAGAATTGTTGCAAGTGGAAAGGAGTTCATTGCAGCAAGCACACAGGTCAAGTACTGGAGCTTGATCTTCGGGGTGATTCAGAAAAAACACAACCTTTGAGAGGTAAGCTTAGTTCTTCACTGCTTGAATTGCATCATTTGAGCTCTTTGGACCTCAGTTACAATGATTTCAATATGAGCCAAATCCCAGAGTTTCTTGGTTCTTTCAATAACTTAAAGCACCTCTATCTCTTAGAGGCTGCGTTTGGTGGGACTATTCCGTATGAACTTGGAAACCTTTCGCACTTGGAATCTATTGATCTCAGTGCAAATAACTTCAATAATGTTGCAAACCTTCAATGGCTCTCTCATTTGTCTTCTTTGAAAGAGCTTGTACTAAATTCAATAAATCTCAGTGAAGCCAATGATTGGGCAGACGTTGTTAATCGTCTTCCCTATTTAACATCTTTGAGCTTGAGTTCATGTGATCTTCCTCCAATCGCTCCCTCAACTCATACCCATTTCAACTATTCGAAATCTCTAACTACTGTTGCTCTCTCTGATAATCATCAAAACTCCTCAATATTCGGATGGTTGCTCAACTTTAATATCAGCCTTGTTGAAATTGACCTCTCCTCCAATCAGTTAAAAGGTTCAATTCCAGATGCCCTTGGCAAAATGAATTCTCTTGAAAGTCTCAATTTCGACGAAAACCAACTTGAAGGTAGCATACCAAAATCTTTCGGAAACATATGCACTCTAAGTTCATTGTCCCTATCAAACAATAGGCTCAGTGGACAACTCGTCGAGTTTATCAATATCTTGTCTGGGTGTGCAAAAAACTCACTGGAAATGTTGGATTTATCATTGAATCAAATTACGGGATCATTGCCTGATTTTTCAACATTTTCATCGTTAAAACAAATATATGTTAGGACCAACAATATAACTGGCACCGTACCCAAAGGAATTGGAAACCTTCATCAGCTGGAGGTCTTTGATGTTTCTAACAATTCTATGCATGGTGTGGTCACTGAAGTCCATCTGTCAAACCTGTCCAACTTGTGGTTTTTAGACTTGTCACGTAATTCCTTGGCTTTACAATTGAACAAGGAATGGGTTCCACCTTTTCAATTGCGAGTCATGTACTTGTCATCCTGCAAGCTGGGACCTAGATTTCCAAGCTGGCTCCAAACTCAGTGGAACATTTCTATCCTAGATATCTCCGATACTGGAATTTCGGATAAGATTCCTAGGTGGTTTGTGGAGCTGCCTCCAACTGTACAGTATTTACATGTGGGCTATAACCAATTGGAGGGTCAATTATCAGCTTTTGTTTTCCCACCTAAAATGACATTTTTGAGCATAACCGAAAATCTTTTCTCGGGGACCATTTCTTCTGTTTGTAAAATCACGGGTGGGGTTTTGAATTTCCTAGACCTCTCCAGAAACCTTTTGTCAGGAGAAATTCCCAATTGTTTGCATTGGCGTAAGCTAGTCATTCTAGATTTGTCTTGCAACAATTTCTCTGGGAAAATTCCAACTTCTTTGGGTTCATTGTCTCACCTCCAAACGCTGAGTTTGAACAATAATAGCTTCTCTGGAGATGTACCTTTGTTTATGAAAAATTGTAGTTTACTGAAATTTGTAGACTTGGGAAACAATGGATTCTCTGGACAAGTACCAGCTTGGATTGGGGAGGGTCTGCCAGTGTTAAATGTTCTTCTATTAAATTCCAATAATCTCAGTGGAAGCATACCATTAGAGCTATGTTGGTTGAAATATTTACGAATATTGGACCTCTCTCTAAATGATATATCTGGGAATATACCACAATGCTTTAACAATTTCACTGCCATGGCTCAAAAGGGAGATTTTTTTAGTGGCATAATTGGTAGTAATTATACTGTTTCATATGCTTATGATTTCGAAGATGTAGAAGAATTTGTTAATGCTAAAACAATTGTAATGAAAGGAAGGGAGTTGAACTATGGACAATATCTTGGACTCTTAAAGATCATTAACCTTGCACACAACAATTTGACAGGGAAACTTCCAAATGAAATCTCGAGTCTTTTGGAGTTGGTTGTATTGAACATATCAAGAAACAACTTAATTGGAGAAATCCCGCAAATGATTGGTCAGTTGAAGCAATTGCAATCACTTGATATGTCAAGAAATCGGTTTTCAGGTGAAATCCCATCTAGCATGTCAGAGTTAAACTTTTTGAGCTACCTCAATCTGTCTTTTAACAATTTGTCTGGGAGAATTCCTTCAGGTACTCAACTACAAAGCTTTGATGCAAATGATTTTATCGGAAACCGGGCACTTTGTGGGCTTCCACTTCCACAGAAGTGCTTAGGTGAAGAAACACCAAACCAAAGTGATCAACCAACTGATCATGATGGCAATGAGGATAATAAAGATGATGGAGATAAATTTGAGAAATGGTTTTATGCCGGAGCAGGAGTTGGATTTGTTGCAAGCTTTGGGGGAATTTGCGCACCTTTGTTGTTAAAGAGTTCCTGGAGAGAAGCGTATTTCTTGTTATTGGACAACATGAAGGACTGGCTCTATTCCACAAAATTGGTGAGTATGTATTGGAAATCATGATTTGATTTCAATGCATTTTAAGAGCATGTATAAGAATTTGTAGAATAGTGTGCATTGGCATTCTCTCTTTATATATCTCCTTTCAATAAAGTGTGCATTAGATATTGACAGAGCTTTAGCCTAAAAGAGAAAAAAGGTTTAAAGGAAAATTCTGTATTGTTTAGAACATTTCGTAAACTATAATTGTCATGTACCTTATTATTCAAACAAAATAATTTGGTCAAAATACAAAACTCATCTTCTAAATTTCACTACTTTTCATTTCTATCTTTTAATTTTTATTTTAATATTTTTGTTGTAAAGTTAAATTTATTCAACTACATGTTGGTTTTATTCTGTGCCAAATTTATTTGTAATTCAGCATTTAAAAACTCTGTATTTAGGTTGGAATAATGTAAGGGTTGTGTATGAAAGAGTGTGAAGAATTGATCAAGTGTGTGCATCAAGAGGAAACTCGCAACTGGATCTCGCGATTGACTCACGAGTGGTGACTTGCCAGAATCTAGCACACGTGTGGAGCATGCAAGAAGTTGAAGGGCCAGGACAGCTAGATCACAACAGGATAGAAAGTACAGTTTAGCCTTTCTGTTAACTCGCAACTAGAACTCGCGACTCATCCCAGTCGCATAGAGACTCGCCAGTGCACCCTATTTTGCTGAAAATTGATTTTTCAAATTCCATTACATACCCTCCTATAAATAACCTTATACCCACAAAAATGTAGAGAGCTTCCAGAGAGAATTTTGACAGAAAAACCCTAGAGAAAAACAATATTTATTCATCCACAATCTTATACATTTGATTCTCCAAATTCCTCTACTCTCACCCTCTCTATTATTATACCCATGAGAGGATCTTAAGCCAAATCCTTACCTCACCAAATTCAGAGTAGTGAGAAGTTCTCGGTATTTGGGAAGCAGTTCAACAGAGAACCAGTTCATATTAGTTGATGCAATGGGCTAATTGCGGGATTTGATAAGTTAGAGAAGACACGGTTAGGCGTAACCTTATTGGAGTAAGAACTTGGAGGGCTTAGGTGCATCGGGTAGATTAGGCTTAGAGGGCCTATTGCTATTCATGTATCCCAACTAATTTTCTAGTGGATCATTTTACCACTTAGAGGGCGGCAGAAAGGTTTTTCGTCAAGTTTTTCAGTTTTTTCTTTGATAACACGTGTCGGTGTTATCTTGTGTTTGCTTCTCTCTATCCCTTACTCTTTACTTTTAATTACTGCTAAGTTGCGATTAAAATATGGCTTAGAATAGTTTTCATATTTGTGTATTACTTATATTTCATATTTTGCATATACATTATTTGAATATAAGTTTGTATTGGATAATTTGTTTTTGGAGGCCTAAACATTCACACGTGTTTTACACACTAAGTGAGTTTTCATTTTTAATTAAAAAAACCCCAGAAATTAAAAAAAAAAAAAAACAAAACCTAAACAATGTCATCCCTAACCGAATCTAAATAATAAAACAAACCTCCAACCAAAAAAACAAATCCTAAACCAAATAGTTTGAGAGAAATTGAGAGATAAAGAGGGAGAACTTACCCAACCGACTATTGCTCGGAGCTTCTGAGTACTCTCCGGAGCCACCAAAAATACCTCATGAAGCTGTTGATCTCTCTCTCTCTCTCTCTCTCTCCGCCACTGAAAACACTATTACGTAAGTTCAATATCTTTTTTTTCCCTCTCTCAAAACATTGGGTCAGGGGCTTGCTTTTGTGGGTGGGTTTTTTTTTTTACTCTCTCTCTCTCTCTCTCTCTGTTAGGGAAGACATCATTTAGGCTTTCTTTTTAATTTCTAGGTTTTTTTATAATTAAGAATAAAATAATAAAATAATGCCAAAGCGTCGTTAATTTGGTGGTCTTAACGGTAATAGTGGATAGTAACTTAACGAAGAACTGAATTGAGGAGTTTTGAAATTTTGAGGATTGAAATGAACGAATGAAAATTTAGAAGACTAAAATGAAAAATAACGAAATTTAGATAGTGAGTTTAGCATTTTGGCAAAACGGCAAAGACAAAAAGACGTTCTTTCCTACTTATGCCAATTTAATCATCTTTTGTGGATACTTCCTTGATCAAGGGCTACCCTGTCTGTAAGTCAGTCGCCTCGGGCAAGTCCGCCAGGTTGTCTAGTATAATGTGCTTTAAAACTATACACATGTTTAGTAACTAAATTGATTTTTTTTTAAAGAACCTTTCAGACATGAAAAGTGACAAAATAATAAGAGTCTTGCATTTTAGAATTGTGATACTAATTTTTTGAGATACTAATTGTTGCCATATTATTTTATAAATACATATCTTCACAGTTGAGTTCAAATAATTCAATTAATTGTCAATAATTAATTTATTATTTTTATTGGATAAATTTACGTAATTAAAACATAAAAATTTGACCCAAGTTTTAAATAAATCATAAATTTCGAAGTTGTGGTGCGAGTTGTTGACTATCTAAGAATTTTTTTTTTTTTTTGGGTACATAATGCAAACATAGAAAAGGCCATAAGAGTATTAGGTTAATGTATTACAAAAGTCTGGGTGAACCCAATAATGTATTACATGTTTATCAACAGTGTGAGAGACATGGTACATGGTGGCTCATATTCCATTCAATAGTTAATGATATTTTTCTTTCACACAACAATATAATAAACATTTCTAAAAGTATATTGACTTCATATTTGGGAATATAACATAACTTTCACAGTGATATTCACAGGCATGCACATATGCAATAGTCTGATCTCAGTACTCAAAAAGTTTGGTAAGTGACAGAACATGCAGATACCACTCAAATGTGTGTGTAAATATGCATGCGTATTTGTGTGTGTACAGCATATTTTGGTCTGTAGTTATTGATTCAAAATTTAAATAAACCTTCTCAGAAAAAAATAAATAAAAATCTATGTATGTATCAAATAAAAGGGTTGTGAATCTGGCAGGACTTACAGACAAGGATTTTTTTAACCTCGTCCTGTAGTGAAAAAAAATCAATAAATATACTTCAGTAAATATTAAAATATATGACATCCTAGTATTTGAAAAAAAAAATGATAGAACTTTGAGCATGAATGGTATTCTCTCCTCTAAGTGATACTTTAATCAATGACCATGGTCTAGATGATAGAAACATCCTTGTTTAATAGAAAGGACAAGTATAGCATACCATCAACAAGAAGCATGTCATTCATCGTTAACAAAATCATCATAGTTCACACTAACACAATCCGCTGAGCCAACCCCTCTCCGAATCGTAAAAGTGAATTCTTGCCCACTTGTCAACATGATTGGTTGGGGCAGGTCCCCACTCCTAACTTCAGGACCCTGATGACAACAAATAATACATAAACAAAGACATTAAACCAACCCAAATATAATATTAATAATCAACGTATAGTTACACATGGAAATATGTAACTAATATATGAAATAGCATGTTAAAATTTTGTTCTTTATAATACACTTGTGACAAGAATGTCAATAAGTCTTTTGACACAAAAAATTTTACATTTTCACAACTCCTGTGAATCCAAGATTGCACTTTGTGAATGGTGTATAATAAAAGTCGTGTCAGCGATGTACCTATGCGAAAGTAACGTTGTGCAACCACAACTAGTCACCACAAGAAGTTGGGAAATTTTTTAAAAAAAAATTGCAAATTTTTTTTGTCCCCAGCATTGCTCTATGAAAACAGCCTCTCCATTACACTTTACCCAATGAATTTATTCGGTTAATATGCAATTATCAGTTTTTTATCCAAGTAATGCCAAACCCACCTATGCAAAATGGTGTACTAACTTAGCATTTGTGAATTGTGTGCAATAAAAGTCGTGTTAGGGATGTACCAATGTGAAAATAATATTGCACCAATTACAACTAGCTACTTCAACAAATCAGGAAAACTAAAAAAAAAAAAAACTGCGAACTTTTTTGTGTCCCCAGCATTGCTCAATGAAAACAGTCTCTCCATTATACTTGATCCAATGACACCGTTCAGTCAATATGCAATTATCAGTTTTTTATCCAAGAAATGCCAAAACCCACTTATGCAAAAATGGTGTACTAACTAAACATAAAACCCGAAAACACGAAACGAATACACAAACGATTAAAAAACTTGCTTGCCTTGGTGTCAAGCATGATAGCAATGACATTGTCTTTGCTCTGTGTGACATGTTCATCCTCGTAACATTCATTCCAGCCTCAGCGAGCTTCCATATCATCTCCCTCGTGTTCGTCGAAGGCCCGATCGTGCAAACGATCTTCGTCTTCCGCCTCACTACCGGCTTCGTCCACATCGACCCCACCGGATTGTCAAGCAGTTCCTGAACATCTACGTGCTCAAACTGCTCCACTCTCTAACCAAACAAAATCGTAAAGAAAGATTCAAAATTCGCAACTTCCAACAATTCAATAACACGGTGAGTAGTAGTAGTAGCAGTAGCACAGACCTTTGGGCTCGGCACGTGCGGATCTCATTGCCACAATGCGAGAGGCGGTGGTGGTGGTGGTGTTCTCATGTGCGAAGGAGACTCCGGAGGCGAGAGTTGAAGGATTGAGGTGTAGGGATCGAGAGGTGTAGCGATTTTTTGTCAAAGTTTTTTTAATTTCAATTCAACTGCATTTGGATTTGTGGGTTTAAGGCTTTAAGCGGAGAAAGAAAATGGGAGCGTGTGTGAACTTGGGGCTTAGAGGTTTAACTTTGACCTCTGGAAGGAATAAATGCGACGTCGTTTAAGTATTTTTGGGATTTAGGTTGTGATGAATTTGCCTATTTTGCAGTGGATGTTCATGTAGTTCCAAATTCAATTTTCTATTATTGAATTTTGATGGATTATAAAAGAATCAAATCCAAATGAATATGTTTTTTCCCCCTCGTTAATGTGCGGGAATTTAAAGAATTAAAGTTTTTCTTTTTCCTTTTGGGAGTCTAAAAAAATTAATTAAAATTGTGTATTTGTGTGAGTATGTATATATATAGTTTTAGTTTTATTATTATAATGTTTGTCAGTTATTTAATAAATTGAATTGAATTGAATAGTTAAATCTAAAATTTGACTAAACCTCACTTTTAGGCTACTAGTCCTTTAACAATGGAGTATTTTCTATCGTTCAAGTACAAAATATATATAAAAGAACAATGGGGTAATTTTAATTTAGTTCATATATATTTAATCTAGATAATTTTTTTTCTTTACTATTAATTATGTCAATTTCATCTATAATTGTACTAACCAAGTCAATTTCCATGAATAGAATTAACTTGATTTCAAAAAATTCAGGAACAATTGGCTTGATTTGAAGTTGAGAGATGAAATTGATTCAAAAGTCAAGCCCACCCTAAACCCTGAGTACTTCGTGCGTAAGAAGCTGTCAATTGAGGTTTTTTTTTTTTTTTTTTTTAATAATTTAATAGTTATAACGAGAAAGGAGTAAATATATGTCATATACATAGCAGGAAGTATCAACCAATTAAGTTACAAGACTTTTGACAATTTGACACACACACACACACACATATATATATATATATATATATAATTTGGTAATTACAATGGATATGAGAGATTTTAATCTTGGAAGTCTTTATTGGAAACACTAGGAGATGCCAAATAATTGAGTAACAAGGCTCTTGATATACAATAAAATTTCAACCGATAACATTTGCTCATAATAATTATTTTTTAGGCCAAAATGGGATTTTACCCCTTTCTCACAAACTTTTCATCAAAATGTCTCCTCTCTAAAACTACTTAGGGTCTGTTTGGATAGAGCTTATTTTTGCTGAAATTGAAAACTGAAACTGAAAACACTGTAGCAAAATAATTTTTTAATGTGTGAATAGTACTGCGGGACCCATTTTTAATAAAAAATTGCTAAAAAAGTACGTGAACAGTGCGCACACAGTACGCGCACTGCCTCTTGTCCCCCAGCAGAACCGAAAAAAAAAAAAAAAAACAGACAAAACGTGAACCGCAAAACGTAAAAGCTGGATCCAAACCCAGTTTTAGAGATATGCCCCTATTTTGAAACTCAATTTTTAAAAAATTGAGTTTCAAATGTAAAACTCGATTTTTGGATAATCGAGTTATAGCAAAATTGAACTTAGAAAAAACAATTTCTGGAACTCGAGTTCCAAATTTTTTTTTTTTTTTTTAAGTATCAGTTTGCTATAACTTGATTTTTGTATAACTTGATTGTCCAAAAATCAAGTTTCAAAACATGGGCATTTCTCTAAATAGTTTCAAACAGGGGGCATTTTGCTGGAAAGTTCTGGCTAAAGGGGCAAATGCTCATTTTGGCCTTATTTTTTATCATCACACCCCAGGCACCAATCAGTTTGGGTCTCCTAGTATGTAAAAAGGATTGATAATGCCAAAAATCATCAGTAAGCCGCACAGTCTTTACGTTCTCTAGACAAACCCTGCGCAATAAAGAAGAAGAAGACCTCTCAGAGAGTACTGATATGGTACTTACCAAAAACTCTTTGAAAGTTAAGTTAGAAAATTTTCACAACTCTAGAACGCCAGAACTAGGGCAAATTATGCGTACCTGATTTTCTGAGGGCTTTGGGTTTTTATAATAGTGTGGAACTGACATTTTGTTACTTGGTGAAGAAGATGTTTCCTTATGGGAAAGAACCTTATAAATACATGTATTTTGCTGGATTTTTCCCATATAGAGATTCCGTTGATTAGGGTTAATCATAGGGCACAAAATATTTCCATTTGGGGTTTCTTGGAGACCACTTAGGTCATGCCACGTGTCTTTGCTATTTGTCCCCCTCATGTCCATTTAGTAAGAATCCGTCCACTATGGAGGGTCCATCCGTCTCCCTTCTTCTTCGTCCAGGACACGATCTATTTTGAACATTGTCTTGTCTGTATGCTATGACCGTTCCCTTCCTTAATACCGTCGCCTATGGCTGGCCTTATTGAACGGATCTGTCTAACTCAATTTTATCCTCTCCAAGGATTGTTAACATCATAGTTTGACCCTATAATTTTGTAATAAAAAAAATAAACCGCATATAATTTTTTTAAAATAAAAAAACTGAATCTAATTAACTCAAAACAATCGGTTTGGGTCTTCTACAATGCAAATATGATAAAGGTTATGGTAGACGCAACTGCAGAGAGGATTGTTCCACTCGTGATTCCTCCAATTTCCTTATGTTCTTTTGCTAGATAATCCCTCCCATAATCCCATTACTTGATACTCACATAAAGGTGATGACTTTGGGGATTAAACATAGCAATTTGTCATAGAATTTAACATTGACTGTGTTAGCTTTGTTGGGTCACCAACTGCGCAATTCTCTACCAAATAATAAATTTGAACCTTGATGAGAAGGAAGGGAGAATATATAAGAGTGAGATTTTGGATTTATCATGGAATCTTGTACGGGATCGTTGTCTAATTTTGTGATATTTTCATCCTTAAAGAAATATATATAAAATCTAAAAAATGAAGTGTAGCATTTATCATTACTACCATCTTCTGAGTCACATTAACATAGCTATTCGGTCCATTGTGGTCCACTCTAGTTCACTCGGTCCAATTGGTACATTTTGGTTCATTCAGTCTACTTCAGTCCATGTTGGTCCACTTCGGTCCTCTCAGTCCATTTCAGTCCATTTAGTATACTTTAGTCCAATTCTAATTCAGTCAATTTCCGTCCACTAGGTCCATTTCAGTCTACTCAGTCCATTAGGTTCATTTTTGTCCATTTAGTCCACTTCCGTCTAGTTCAGTCCATTTCGTCCATTCCGGTCTACTTCAGTCAATTGGAACCATTTCATTCCAATTCAGTCCATTTAATCTATTTTGGTCCATTCAGTCCAGTTCGGTGATGCTTTGAAAGGAGAAATTTGTGTAAAAAGAGGAGATGATTCATTGAGAATTATTCATTTCAATGTAATGTTGGTAAGTTTTTTATTTTATTTTATTTTATAAAATTACATTTTTTAATGTTTTTAAAGTCTTGTAATTTTTTCTAATATTGTAATTGATTTATTTATATTTTTCTCTTTAGATCAATCAAGATGTATAGATAACAAATCGTCTGTAAGGAGTACTAAAAACAAATTACAACCATATATTACAGTATTTATAATCAAAATATCTCGCCTTGTATAATAATTGAATTAAATATATTATGTTTCCTTAAAAAAATTACAAAATTTAAAACATTTTCAAATAACAAATATAGATAACTTAATTTAGAAATTTTAATATATTGTATTAACTAGACTTTGTTAGAAAATAATCAAATCGTTTTAAGAATAGTTTGGAACTAAAACTTATAAGTCTTATCTATTATTTTAATTTTTCACTTAACAAAAAAATATTCTATTTTTTCACCTAACTAACTGACTATATTCAGGGCCGGCCCTAGGCTTAAGCCAATTAGGCAATCGTCTAAGGCCCCCTACTAGAGAAAGACCCCCAAATTTTTGGGCAAAAATTGAAATATATATTTTTTAAATGTTTTTTTTTTTTTTGAGATATAGGAAAAAAAATTAGTTTTACATTTTTCCTCTACTTTTAAAAAATCCCAAAGAATTGAGTAATGCTAGAGATAATACAACTTTAAATACATAAGACTTACAAATATGTGTCGCCAATCACAAGAAATCATTTAGATAGGAAAATGCTATAAATACTATAAAGTTTACTATGTTTTTTTTTTTTTTTTTTTACAAGATAGAATTTCTATTCTAACATAATCTAAGTGTATATGTGCGTGAAACTCCCTCTTGGAGATTTGAATCCAGGCCTTTGCCCCTCACACCCCACAAACATTTATATATGTGGAGTGACCATCACACCAAGGGTATACGGTGGTTATAAATTTTACTTTAAATCTTCAAAAAAAAAAATTACAAGATAAAAAGAATGCATTTTTGTTATATAAAAATTATGATATTGAAAACTAGTTAAATATTATTTAATTAATAACAAAAAGACCTCATTTAAATACATCGCCTTAGGCTTAAAAGTTTGTTGAGCCATCGGACTATATTATTTCTAAAACCAGCTAATTGAGTTCAAACACATGACTGAGATGCTATTTACTGACTAAACTTAGACAGTACAAAAGCTACAAGTCGTATGCAGTAAAAGCAAACAATAGGCTACTGTCGTTTACGTTCAATCTCTGATTAAATCGTTGCTCTTTAAACTGTCAGTTCTTAATGCTCTGATAAAGAGCACATGAGAGGCTAGTAAAAAATGCAAATATTTTCTTTTAGCTCAAATTAAATTCAAATAAGCTATATAAAGGGCCAGCTCAATAGGTGATGCATCACTTAAGGCCCCCAAATAAAAGAAGGCCCCCATTTGTTAAAAAAAAAAAAAAAATTATATATAATATATTTTAATTAAAAAAAAATTTAAGCACTTTTATTGGTTAATAAAATGCATTAAAAATGCCCCATTGTATCCTAAAATGCAAAAGATTAAAAAGGAAAAAATAAAATAGTTAAACTTCAGCTAACAAAATTAAATTTTGGGAGACAAAACATATTAATTCATTCTTGAAATATGCTAAAATCAAAATTAAGGCAAATTCATTAATAATACAATATAATTGTCTTGAAATATGCTAAAATAGAAATTATAAATTTCGAATACATAAGAAAAACCTCTCATCTTTCTATCTCTCTGCCTTTCTGCCTCTCCATCTATTTTCTTAGGGTCTTACCTTTCTTTTCTTCATCTTCATCTTGATCTTTTCCCATAAACTCAGTTACTCTAGCTTGAAATTCTTCTTGGTTGATTCCAACATACTAGTCACCAGAGATCAGAGGAATTCTTCAGTTTTTTCCCTCTTTCTCTAACTCTCTTTATCTTTCTGAAACTGAAGAGTGAAGACTCTGAGTCTTCAATTTATTTAACTTAAATTATACTTATATATATTTTTAGGTTGTTTCACACTTTTAGTCTTTCACCGCACAATTGTTTGATACTATGGTACACGTTTTTTTTTATAACTTTTCTGCCCCTCTGACCGGCTGACTCTCTGTGGAGCTGTGGACACTGCCATGAAAATTGATATTTGATAGGACATATTTTTACTTTTAAACTTAGTCATAGGATGAATAGAATCAATGGATGATAGGAATAGGAGTAGTCTAAGTGGAGGGTTTCTCACTTTTTTTTTTTGTTTATAGGAGTACAGGGCTCAGGCGGTAGACTACACGTATCTCACAATCTCACCTTTTTTTGTGTTTTCAGCCTTTCAAGACCTGTAGTGCTGTACAGCCCATTGTCTTAGTGTGTTACGCGGTTTTTCACTTTTTTTTTTTTTTTTTTTTTATCTAACACAGTGACACTTTATCTATTATTATAAATTATTAGACCAATTAATAATTTGATGTGTATTATATCAACTTATTTGTATTGTAGTGATATTAATTTATTAAATCATGTATTAAATTAATTTTTATTTGTGCAGGTTTAAAATTTAAAGTGATCACAACTTTAAAAAAATTGCAATAACCAGGTTCTATTGTTCTATACTTTAAATTTTATTTTTAGTTAAATTATTATTTTTAATTATAAATTGTTTTTTATTTATCTATAAATATTTTCTCATTACAAATGTCGACTAGAAAATATTTATCCAGATATGAAAAACTTATAAAAAAGAGAAAAATTGAAAAACAAATTGAATCTCAAAAAGGATCTATGGATAAATTTTTTACTAGTATTAAAAAAAAACACAATAGAAAGTTTGGGTGAAAATATTACAAATGAACAAGAAACTTATGAAAAAGAGTTGGAAGATAGTGAAATTATACAACAAAAAGAGAATAATGAAAATAATCCTAATAATGTTCAGAAATCTAATGTAGCAATAATTGATAATGAAAAACAAAATAATTTAGAAGATAATGAAAAAATGAGTAACCTACTTACTAATAATAACTATGATCCAAGTCAATGGGAAAATATTGATACAAAATTAAGAGATTTATTAGTAGAAAAGGGTCCAATTAGAGACAATAATCTAAATTTTCCTTTAGATAAAGATTGTAGACATTTTTCTACTACATTTTATTTTAAAAAGTTATCAAATGGGGAGAAATTTGATAGAAGATGGCTAGTGTATTCAAAAGATTTGGATAAAGCATTTTGTTTTTGTTGCAAGTTGTTTAATTCAACAACACATGGTAGTGGTACAAATCAACTTACTAATGAAGGAACTAATGATTGGAGAAATATTAGCAATAAGATTAAAAATCATGAAACAAGCAAAGAGCATGTTACTAACATAAATGCTTGCATTGATTTAGAAATGATATTATTGAAAAATAAAACAATTGATAAAAATTTCCAAGAACAAGTTAATAAAGAGAAAGATCATTGGAAAAAAGTGTTGTTAAGAATTATTGCTGTAGTAAAAAATCTTGGAAAAAATAATTTGGCCTTTCGAGGAAAAATGAAAAGATCTATCAAGAAAATAATGGAAATTTTTTAAGTTTAATTGAAATGACTGTAGAATTTGATCCAGTAATGCAAGAACATGTTCAACGTATTCAACATGGTGCAATTCATAATCATTATCTTGGACATAATATACAAAATGAATTGATACAATTGTTGGCAAATGAAATTAAAGGTAAAATTATTAAGAAGGTTAAGGAAGCAAAATATTTTTCAATTATACTTGATTGTACTCCCGATGTAAGTCATCAAGAACAGATGACTCTAGTACTACGATGTGTGGATATTTCAACTAGTCCAATAAAAATAGATGAGCATTTTGTAGAATTTTTAAAAGTAGATGATACTTCTGGAAAAGGTCTTTTTAATGAAATTACAAGTGTAATAAAAAGTCTTGAACTTGATATTAATGATGTACGTGGACAAGGATATGACAATGGGTCTAATATGAAAGGAAAAAAACAAGGGGTACAAAAAAGAATAATTGATATAAACCCTAGAGCATTTTACACACCATGTGGTGGTCATAATCTTAACCTTGTGCTATGCGATATGGCCAATTCTTGTCCTAAAGCTATATCTTTTTTTGGAGTAGTACAACGTTTATATACATTATTTTCTTCTTCCACAAAGCGATGGAAAATTTTACAAGATAATGTTTCAAGTTTAACTCTTAAACCATTGTCACAAACACGTTGGAAAAGTCGAATTGAAAGTGTAAAAGCAATAAAATTTCAAGCTTTAGAAATAAGAGATGCTTTGTTATAATTAGCAAAAACGAGTGAAGATCCTAAAACAAAAAGTGAAGCTGATTGTTTGGCAACATATGAGCTTGAAAGTTTTGAATTCTTGTTAGGCATGATTATTTGGTATGATATATTATTTGCCGTTAACTCTGTTAGTAAAAATTTACAATCAAAAGACATGCATATTGATGTTGCCATAGATCAACTAAAGGGTCTCATATCTTTTTTAAAAAAATATAGAGAAGATGGATTTACATCTGCTATGATTTCATCTAAAGAGATTGCAATCAAAATGGAAATAGAGCCTATATTTCATGAAAAACGTATAATTCGTAGAAAGAAATAATTTGATGAGAATGCCAATGATGAGATAACACAATCTGCTGAAGAATCTTTTAGAATTAATTATTTTTTTATATATAGTAGATCAAGCTATTTCATCCATTGAAAGTAGGTTTGAACAATTTCAAATATATGAGGATATTTTTGGTTTTTTATTTAATTTTGAAAAACTAAAAGCACTAGATGATAATAGTTTGAAAACATATTGTCTTAATCTTGAAATTTTTCTCAAACATGATGTTTATCGTGATATTAATGGCTATGATTTATATTCACAACTAATACTTTTAAAAGAAGTTGTGCAAATAGATGAAAATACTCCAATTAATGTACTTAATTATTTAAAAAGACTAGATTCTTTTCCAAATGCATATATTGCTTATAGAATATTACTAACAATACCTGTTACAGTTGCATCAACAGAAAGAAGTTTTTCAAAATTAAAATTAATAAAATCTTATTTAAGGTCTTCTATGTCACAAGAAATATTAAGTGGATTAGCTATATTATCAATTGAAAAAGAAATGTTAGAGGAACTTAAATACAAAAACTTAATTAGTAATTTTGCATCTCAAAAAGCAAGAAAAATAGATTTTAAATAAAAAAATTTAAATATATATATATATATTATTTGATTAATATTTAATTATAAAAATACCTCATTTAAAATTTTCGCCTAAGGCCCCAAAATTTGTTGAGCCGGCCCTGGCTATAACCCTTTACGCACAAGCGCTTACCCTTTACGTTTGTGAGTATATATATAAACTATCTGTTAGTCACTGTGTGTGTCAATTTGGGGTTTAAAGGTTTAACTTTAACCTCTGAAGGAATAAATGCGACGTATTTTAAGTATTTGGGATTTAGGTTGTGAATGTGATTGCCTATTTTGACGTGGGTGCCATGTATAGTTCCAAATTCAATTTCAATTGTCAAATATGATTGAGTAATATATATATATATATATATATATATATATATCCAAATGAATATGTTTTTTTTTTCTCTCTCTAATGTGAAGGAGTTTAAAGAATGATTTTTTTTTTTTTTTTTGTGAGTTAAAAAAAAAACTATTATAATTAGGGATTACAATTTTTCCCCGCCCCGCTTAACTCACCCTTCCCCACATCACCCTATGTGGGTTTTCCCTGCCCCACAAAGGCGGTGGGGCGGGGATGGGGTAAGTTTTTAGCCCAGCATCATGGGATGGGGTGGCAATGAGTTTAGACTTTTTAGACCCAACTTGCCCCACCCCTTCCCATCCCCGCCCCACCCCACCCCGCCCCACGTTGTTAAGGGTTATAATTATAAATTTTTCATACCCTAAAATCCTACTATTTAAACAAGCATAGTAATATTAGCTCATTTTATTCTACACAATGTGGTTCTCTGCCTTTATTTTGTCATATGTTATACTATGAGATTTTTATTTTTTATTTATTATGATTGTCTTGTTAAACGCTTGGATATATTATTCAATTTTTTCTCAAAATTAATTTGATTTGATGGGATAAATTTAGTTGTAATTTCAAGTATATTTTTATTAATGAAAAAGGTTTCATTAAAAAATTTGTATTAGTTGTAGGAAAAATTAAAAAAAAAAAAAATAGAGTTTTACGAGATGGGGTGAGGCTTCGCAAGGCCCCAAGGGGGAAGATGGGGTAAGAAAATTTTCCCCGTCATGCAAGGCGGGGCGAAGGGGCAAGGCAAAATCTTGCGGGGCGGGGAGGAAGACCCCATCCTTCAAACCCGCCTCGCACCATTGCCATCCCTAATTATAATTTTGTGTGTATATATACTATTTTGATCTCCAAACTTTACTAAAAGTTTATTTTTCATCCCTAAACTTTAAAAACTTTTTTTTTTCATCCTTAAACTTTGTAAACAACATTTTTTTCTTCAATAGTTTAAAGACAAAAATATGAATGAAAAAAAAAAACTTTTTTTAATAGTTTAGGGATGAACAAAGAATTTTTTTAAAAGTTTAAGGACGAAAGTAAAACATTGCCAATAGTTTAGGGATGAAAAAACAAAATTTTCTATAGTTTAGGAACCAAAAAGGAATTTATTAAAGTTTACAAACGAAAAATGAACTTTTGGTAAAGTTTAGGGACCAAAATAATATTTTATAATTATTATAATGTTTTTCATTTATTTAATACATTGAGTTGAATTGTTGAATCTAAAATTTAACTAAACCCCACTTTTTAATCCTTTTAACAATGGGGTCATTTTCGTATTAATAAAAAACAATGGGATCATTTTCTATTGTTCAAACAAAAAAGAAAAAGAAAAAAAAAGAAAAACAATGGGATAATTTTGATTTAGTTCATATAAATATATATATATATATATATATATTTATCGGGTTGTTGAGGACAAATTTTTCACACCATATGGCTTCATTTCATTGGTGACTTGCACCACGTCAACGCTATCATGGATTTTGGAAAAATCTCTTTTAAAGCCCAAAAGAGTCCATATTCACAAAATGACGCCGAAGCCCATGGTCCAAAACTCATGGCGATATAATCTCATCAAAGCCCATAGTTCGAGCTCATGGCACAACATCTTATTTTCGGCTCATGATCCAAGCTCATGAGTCTCATCGAGAGAATTTTGGGAGTTGTGGTTTGGAGGGCCAAGTATGTTCAGTAAAACTTCAGTGGTTCAAAATTGATAAAGTAAAACTTCGGATTCGGGCTGAGTTTTTGCATACCCGGACCCAACCCGATTATTAATCGGATTTTTTTTTTCGAAGGCCAGACCTGCTCCACCGAGCCCCGCAGGCCCGGTTTATCTTCTTGGGCCCAAATCTAGCCCAACCAAGATTTTTTTTTTTGAAGCCTATTAAGATTTTTTGCCTAGATTCAAGCCCATTCAAGCCATATAACGTGGCCCAAATGCCAAATTTTGGCATTTCGGCAATTGCTAACAGTTGATTTCACTCTATAACCAACTCTGAGCACACATCATTGCCTCTATAGTCCTAAAATGTAGCCTACTACGGTGTGGACTTAAAAGTCTCCTCCTAGTGCTAAAGGCAGATTCTGAAACAACAGTTGTAACAAGAATGACTAAAATATCTCTTGCAATCCTTTGTGAAGTAGGATACTTAAGACCATTACTTTTCCACCATCCCAAAATATCAAAATCTTCACTTCTCTTCAACACTCCCTCATCAATGAAATGATCAAATTCCATTCTAACACTCCCATGTTTCTTTGAACTGCTTGAACTATTGTTCACAAACAAATCAAAACATGACATTGCCTCACTCAACCTAAACTTCATTTGTGCTGCAGGGCTTGAAGTACTTGTAAGAATATGAGAACTTCCTTCATTATCTACAGGGGACTCATCTAGATCTCCATACTCATCAAGCAAATCATAACAAAAATTCTTAATTTTTTCAATCTTCAAATCAGAATTATCACCATAAATGTTAGGATAATAAAATTCCAATAACTTCATCTTATATCTTGGATCTAAGATAGCAGCAACAGCCATAACAACACAACCATTAGCCCAATAAGAATTAAATTTAGCAAGCATGCTTTTTGCCATCGTACTTTTCATCTCATTTAAAGACAAACTCCATTCATTCAATGCAATTTTCAACTCACACACCAAAGTAAAATACATATTAGTCGTGGGGTACTTACGACCAGAGAAAACTCAGTCACACTATGAAACAACTTCAACCTCTCACAAATATCTTTGGCTAACTTCCAATCATGATCATGTGGAAAAGAAGTATAAGATGTTTCACGTTTAGCCAAACGCGGGAAAACATCTTTATAAATCAATGCAGTAGAAATCATTAAATACGTTGAATTCCAATGAGTTTTACAATTTAAGACTAACTCTTTGGTGCATTGAACACGCAATTGACGTGCATTTTCTTCAAATTTTTGCCTCATTTTTGGTGATCCAGTCCAATAAATCACACTATCACAAATCCTTTCAATACCATCACCAATAAAAGACAACCCATCTTGAACAATCAAATTCAAAATATGTGCAGCAAACCTCATATGCAACATAGGCCCACCCAACATAAGAGAACTAGTATCAAACTTATTCAAGATAAGTCTTATCATAGCATCATTAGTACTACAATTATCAACGGTTATTGTGAACAACTTCCTATCTATGTTCCACTCTAAAGAACAATCAATAAGGACTTCAACAAGGACATATTTCATGTGTGGAGAAGGAACATAAACAAACCTAGAAAAATAATAGGAATAATTAAAACATAATAAACATTCAATTTAACATAAAGTCTAAACATTCAATTTATTACTAAATGTAAAGTTTTTAACATTCTAAATGTAAAGTTTTTATCATTCAATTTATAGATAAAAAAATTACCTTAAAACCCGACTTTGCAACGTCCAAGTATGATCAATAAAATGAGCGGTAATGACCATAAACCCTCTCTTTTTGTTACTTGAAGTCCACAGATCAGTTGTAATTGACATCCTACTTCCATTCTCATTCGTCATCTTCAAAGCTTTCTCCCTCTCATTATCATAGATTTTAAGAATGTCACTCTTCAAAGTATTCTTGTGACAAGTTTAAACAAAGGTGGAAGAGAAACCACAAATTCTCTAAACCCAATATGGTCAACTATTGAAAGGGGGTATTCATGTAGGATGACCATACGAGCAAGATTATTCCTCACTTTGACTTGATCAAATTGTTAAGCATTTAAACTCATAGTTCCATCCTCCTTATTTTGTTGTTTAATTAAGACTTTTTGTCGCATATTCCTTACATCTTTCAACTTCAACCGTGGACATCTTGCTAAATGATTACGCAAATGAGTTGTACCTTGGCTAGAATCACCCAAGTAAAGTTTGCTACAATGATGGCATTGGGCTTTAAATTTTACATCAACTTTCTTCCTTGTAAAATGATCCCAAACATCTGAGGTAGTCTTTCTTTTTCTACTTGTATCCAATTCCAAGTTCTCATTTGTAGGCTCTTGCTCTCCCTCTTCCTTTGTCCCTTCTTATTCCTCTACCTCTAAGTCTTCTCTCGCTAACTCCACCGTCAGGGATTTTGGACTCCTAATTGGTTCAAAAGTTTGGGAGTTAGAATCACAAAAAATATTCACGAATTTATTATTACACATACTCATTGATTAATAGGCACCAATTCATAATTATACAGATTCACAAATTTTATCAACCCAAACATAATTAAACATGATTAACTGTAAATTCCAAACACTTACTCATTGTTTAATGCGCATAAATGTGATGGTGATCATGAGGGTGAGCTGCCAAGCAACAATGACGAGGGTGATCGTGAAAAAGGCAAAGGAGACCGCATAGTTGGCAAAGCACAACGTCTGGTTCTTAAGGGGGAGCTGCTTAGCAAGGAAGAACCAAATTTGTTTCTCAAGGGAGAGCTGTTTGTGTTTTTCATCTCCGTTTCAAGCTCTGCATTCCCAACAAACACAAAAAACAATAAACTGAAAATACACGTCTCAACATAAACTGAAAATACATGTCTCAACATAAACTGAAAATACATGTAAGTCTCAACATTATTATTGCTAATGAACAGTAAATTTAACATTATGTTAAAATGATATTTATTAGAAACAATTGTTCATCATGCATTTACTAATAATAGAAAAATTATCAAATTTGATCAATGGTTGTTCAACAACAAAATTAATAGACTACTAGACTACTGATCAGTGGCTATTCAACAACAAATTAATAGAATACTAGAATACAAATTAATAGACTACTTATCAATCGTTTTGATAAGTGTTCAGCAACAAATTTGATCAGTGGCTGTGCAACACCCATCTACTAGACTACTATCTCTAAACCAACAACAAATTATGAATCACTTCAACATAGTGGTTGTTCAACAACAATGTGACTATATGAAAAAACATTTCATAGCAACCTCAACACTTCAATGCTCCTTGACACAAACACCAACCACCAGAAATTTCCTATACCAAAAAAAAAAAATATATTTTGAGAGAGAAAAACTGACCATGAGGACTTAATGAGGCGTGGCTGAGTGATGAGGTACTGAGGCGTGAGGGCGTGGCTGAGGCGTGGCTGCGTGCTGAGGCACAGAGGCATGAGGGGGTGTGGCTGAGGCATGGTTATGTGCTGAGGCATGAGGGCGTGATGACTAATGAGGCGTGGCTGAGGAGCGAGGCGTGGCTGTGTGATGACTGATGAGGCACTGAGGCGTGATGAGGAAGTGGAACTGTGATTGAGGTAGTGAGGCCTGAAGGAATGAGATGAGAGGCGGCTGGGCTGGCTTAGTGAGTAGTGACTTAGGGTTTGCAAATTACAATGATATATATATATATATATATATATATATATATATATAGAAGTGAGGGTTTTAAGTAATCTCACATAACCGGGTATTTTCTGGGACTGGTTTTCGGGCTGGGTTCCGGGTTTTTTTGATAAAACTTGGACCTGACCTGGACTCGCTTCAGATTTTTTTTTTTTTTTAAAACCTATACCCGACCCTATTCTTTATCGGGCCTGGTAAAATCCGGCCCATTAGGATCGGATCGGGTCGGGTATCTGCAGGTTGGACCTAAATTGCCATCTATAGTTGCTTGGCACGTCTTCTCCAAATCCCTAAACTCTAACGGGTCAGTGTCCAATAAGTAGCATTTAGTAAGTCTCTCATATCACATAACACTCAAAATGATAAAACTCTCCATACTCTTTACATAAAAAATTAATGTTCATCATATAATATAAGTTTAAAAATGTAATTATAGTATCTCATATAAATTATATTATTATTTTCATTTAAATCAATTCCAAGAACATGGCTAAATATATATTAATATCTCATATCTAGAATTAAATGCTCTTCTTACTCTCCAAAATTTGGTTAAAATACAAAAAGACCATAATTACATCTCTAAAACTTTATCAAATATCAACCAACGAGTTTATTACTTACCAAAATTATATATGGACTAAACATATAATTTTCCAAAAGAGGAAATTTAATAAAAATACCAGGCATATATGTACTTTTAGTCGCTACATTTTGGCTTTTTTCCATTTTGGTCCATACATTTTAATTTTACCACTTTTAGTCTCTAAACCAATTAACGCATGTTATTTTCGTCATTTTCGTCAGTCAATCGACAGAAATAGCTGAGTTAGCTGCTGGAGGAATTAAAATAATATAAAAAATGCCACATCAGCATCTAATTTTTTTTAAAAATAATTTATTAATTTTAACTAAATAAAAAAAGAAAAAATAGAATTAAAAACAATAAGAACACAAAAACAAACCCAGAACCAAACACAAACTCAAATTTAAAAACACAAATAGCACAAAAACAAACAAAAATCAAGGAATTCAAAATCCCAAAATGGCAAAATTCCTCTTCTCTTCATCCACGGTTTTTCCTTTACGGCCTCCACAACACCTCTTCCAAGAACCACCCATCTTTCGCCTTCGACCCCATCTCCAACCTCTAGTTCCGCCTCCCTTCCAACACTTCCTTCTCTAACAACAACACTACTTCTGCCGCCGGCTTTCTCTTCACCATCGTACCCACATTCTCCTTCTCCCCAATCGTCTCTCGCCACATTTCCACCATTTCCCCTTTACACTATTCTCGCCTCAACCCTTTCCCTGGAGTCTTCTATTATAGCCACAACCACAACCACAATCGACCTAGTTTCATTGTTGTCGGCGGTGTCAGATTCATCGGCAACCTCGTCGACATCGAGGACCGTTTAGCCATCAAGATGTACAACCCGATCTCGATTCCTGGTACATCTGTCCTCCCTTACTTCCCTTTTCGTTGCCACATATGTCACTCCATTTTCAACCCCTTCACCATTGTTGACTTCACCACCAAGATCTGGATCTGCCCTTTCTGCTTCCAGTGCAACCACTTCCCTCATTACACCACCATCGAGGACTCCCAAGACAACCAAATCGACCAGTTGCCGCCGCAACCGCTGCTTTTTTTCTTGTTCGTGATCGATTCCTATCTCGTTGAAGAAGATATGCGGTTTTTGAAGTCTCCGATCTACAAGTTAAGAGCATCTTGAACGGCACTTGATCCACAAAAATGAAATGTTGAGGTTAAAGGGCAAAATAGAGGGATTGAGTTAGGTTTGTGTTGGTATGGTTGAGCTGGGTTTATGGTTGAGCAATCGATTATAATATTACAATATTCTGGGTTTGTGTTTGGTTCTAGGTTGGTTCTGAGTTTGTGGTTGAGCTGGGTTTGTGTTGAGCAATCAAGTTTTATTACAATATTCTTTTATGATTTTTCTGTGGTTGAGTTGGGTTTGTGGTTGAGCTGGGTTTGTGGTTGGTTTTGGGTTTGTGTTTGAGCTGGGTTTGTGGTTGAGCTAGGTTTATGTTGAACAATCAAGTTTTATTACAATATTCTTTTATGATTTTTCTGTGTTTGATTTCTGGGTTTATATAATTTTTTTGGGTTTGCGCTTGTGTATTCTGCCATTTTGGGATTTTCAATTCCTTCGTTTTTGTTTGTTTTTGTGTTCTTTGTGTTTTTAAATTTGAGTTTGTGTTTGGTTCTGAGTTGGTTCTAGGTTTGTTTTGTGTTCTTATTATTTTTAATTCTGTTTTCTTTATTTATTTAGTTAAAATCGATAAATTATTTTTTTTTTAAATTAGATACTGATGTGACATTTTTTATAATATTTTAATTCCTCTGGTAGCCAACTCAGCTATTTCCGTTGGTTGACTGACAGAAAGGACGAAAATAACACGTGTTAATTGGTTTAGGGACTAAAAGTGGTAAAATTAAAATATAGAGACCAAAATGGAAAAAATCGAAAATATAGGGACTAAAAGTGAATTTATATCAAAATACTTATAACAGCTCCAACAAAAGCTGTAACAGCTCCAACAGGAGTTGCAACAGCTCTATGTGGACACGGCCACGTGATGCCTCTCGGGGAGGGTTTTTAGGAAATTGAAAGGTTTGATTTTGGGAGTATTTTTTTTTTCCTTGAAAAATCATGAGTCTGAAAAAAGTTGAGAAGTCGCCACTTATTTTATTATTTTTTTAAGGGAAAAAAAAACAAGAAATAAAAACCTTTTTTATTTATTTATTTAATTGACTCAATGGATAAGAAAAACGGTCTACGTCCACCAAGGACAAAAATATGGGGGTCAAATTACGTCGTGGGAAGGTATGAGGCACCCACGCACGCTCGATATGTTTACCAGTCTCTACTAAATAAGTAAGGACTAATTGGTGTTCAATTAATCGTTCAATGGGCACAATATTATTAATCAAATTCATTACACCAAATCAAGCAAGTAGTTGATTTTATGGCATGGTGGCCTAAAGCTAGATCATAAGACAAGATAACGATAATAAAAAGAAGCGGCAAGTTAATAACAAAACAAAATGATGACCAAGAAATTAACAAGTATGTTAAGAAATTGATATAACAACTATCATAAAAAGAACACGTGTAAGCTTAAACTCTTCCAAGATATGATCAGAGTAATACGAGAACATTTCATTTTAAGGAAGTAGAGAGATTATAATTTTTTTAAAGAAAAGAGTGGGGCTAAATCTGATTGGCTTTTGGCTTAGTTTTGATTTGAAGTAAAAGAATAAATTTTGTTTTTATTTCTGTTTGAGGAAACCGAAAGCAGACTTGATAAAAAAATAAAGTGTATTTTTATTCTTGTTTGTAGAAACCGAAATCAAGAACTTGCTTTTGACTTGAAGTAAGAAATAAAGTATGCTTTTTTTTTTTTGTGAAGACAATGATTTGCTTTTGACTTGAAGTAAAACATAAAGTATATATTTTTTTATTTGATTTGTGGAAACCGAAATCATGGAAGTTGTTGGGAACAACATGGGTCTAGGCAACTTGGTTAGCTACGGTGTTTAAAAAAAAAAAAAGAACATATCTTCATCACAAACATTGGTCCACCTTTTAAGAAATCATGATTTAACCCCACTTTTTCACTTTTAGCTTTCTTTTATTACATCCCAGTTCTGTTCTATGTTCACAAGACAGCCAAGCTTCAACATTCAGACTGAAAGGAATAAACCCAGCAAGGCAAGCAAACTTCAAACAACAGATACACGCAAGAAAAAAGAAAAAAAAGTGGGAAGGTTGAAAACATACCCAGCACCCTTGGACGAGTTTGATGGTGACTCCACTGAGACGAACGGCGATGACAACAGCGTTCTTTGATGGATAATCCCCCCACCACGCAACGTTCCACTGACGACAATTGATGGAGAGGTGCTGAAAAAGCTGTGTACAGTGTGGGATTTGTCCCCCCTCAGGATCGGGTTTTCTCCCAAGAAATTTCAATCTCAATGTTTTCTTTTTGTGTTTTTTTTTTTTGAAAGCTTTTTTGAAGATTAGAATGCAAAGAGGTGTAATGAGAATGATTTTTGGTGATGAGAAAAAGATCAATCCATCCTAGTTCTAGAATCCTATGGAAAACGAAAAATATCTCCTTGTTTTCCTTTCTTTTCCTTTTACTCTGTTCCCCCCTCCCTTTTTTCTTTTCCCGGCCTTATATGGTCTACCCTCTCTGTTTTTTCAAAATTCAAAATCCACCACACTTACAAACTGTTTTTGTTTGCTTATACTCTACTGCCCCCGCTAGAACAGTGGAATGACAATCAAGACAAACAAAAAACCGTGTAGAGGAGGGCACGCCGGACTTGCTTAATGTGGGAGGTTTGTCTCCACTGCCCCGAAAATGTACCTCCCACCATTCTATTTTGCTTTTGTCCTTTGCTTCAGGACCACTAAAGCTGGGCTTACCAACATATTTCAAATAAAATGCAATATTCTTTAAATTTAATTAACAGAAGGAGCTTGAGGACAAAACTTGATTTTTTTTATATAACTTTCAAAAATTGAGGATTTTGTAAAAAAGGAAAAAGATGGCTAGTTCAAATGCACTTAAAATAAAAATTGACTGTTAAAACTATGAATAAATAAATAAAAGAGTTAAAAAAAAAAAAAAAGATGTGCTGTATGAAAGAGAGATTAGGGAGTTATACATATCATTTAATCAGTTCATCATTGGGGGGACGCATGCGCAAAAGATATGCATTATAATTGAGGAACGAAATGGGGTGTCTATACTCTAGCAGAAGCTGCAACAGCTTCTGTAGAAGCTGCAACAACTCCAGCAAAAGTTGCAATAACTTCTGCAGAACCTGTAATAGCTCCAACAAAACTGGCAGTAGCTTTAGCAGGTTGACACATGTCTTAAAATCACATCACTTGTCCATTAATGCCCAATCCCAGCTGCTTGCTGTCATACCCAAAGAAGTAAGGATCCCATAAAATAAAGCATATTATTTTTAGCTAAGATCCTTAGCCTCCAGCTATAATACCAGATTTCGAAAGGTCCCATAAATGTTATATTACCATTTTTAGTCAAACCATGAATTTAATGCTAAATATTTTCCTCCAGCAGAAGATGTCATTCATATGACATCATCTAGCAGAGCTGACAGCTGTGATTGACAGTTGTGACAGCAGCTCCAACAACATTAAAGGCTCAAACTTTCTTTTTTTGGCTAAAAAAACAAAAACCTACTAGTGAAACCACTTATTTTGTCAAAGACTTTCCCTTATTTGCTAAATTTCCCTTCAACTAGTTCTAATCTAGTTACATGCTTGGCTTTATATAAAGAGGACCAAGCCACACACCATGGGGGAACCATCCATCCCTCTCTCGTCCTCAATATTTTGAAACTTCATCATTTTGCTGCCCAAAAATACATCTCCATCTCATTCTTTATTTCTCATACAAAACCTCCCTTCTTAGAAATCAACATAATCCATGTCACAACACAAAAAACCACTCTTGCAGTAGTTATAATCTCATGTATTTGCTATATTTAACCTTCATATTATCTATCTCACACTTCCATAAATTTTACAAACACATTCCTCACAAAATATTCATACATACTTCTCATATATCTTTGAACTTCATGTCTTACAAAGTATACATATACAAGATCCATATTCAGCAAAGCATCTACATATAATTCCTATACATATTACAAACACCATATCTCACAAGATATATATATATATATATATATATATTTCTTATTGTCTCCACACATCTTAAAACATATCAAACATTTTTCTAAAAACTTATTACTAAAAGCCCTTTTTCATGGAAGACATATATTTATAATGCTAAAAGCCCTTCTTATGAAAGGAAAAAACTTTTAATACTAAAAGTCATTATTATGGAAGACAATATCACTCATATTTGACTAAAAACTAAAAGAGCATTACATGGAAAAAGTCATTTAAGTGCATGACAAAAGGGGATAAACTTAACCAACCTATGCACATGGTTGGATGTACTCTCTCTCCCTCCGGTTGCACCCATTTTTCCCCTTTCAATTATGAAGTCACCATGGAATGACTCATAATATCATATTGTACTGCTAGACTCATTTTATCACGCTGCTGAAATGTCATAAGTCCACTGCTATTCTATGGCTGAAGCCACAAACTATGAAGATAAGTCATTATATTTTACTTTCAAACTTATATTATTATGTATATTTTATTTATTATCATTATACCACTCGACTAATGTTTTTATACCACTGAAATGTTAGCAGCTCATTGACACTATACGGTTGGAGCTACAAATTGTGAAACTTACTAATGATATACGATTAGAGCCACAAATCATATAAAGAACAAAGTGATGCTGTGCAGCTGGAGTAAAAAACATACATGGCAAGTCAAAATCTCTCTATCTTCAAGATTACATTATTAAGTACATGTTAATTCATTATTATTGTATCGCTGGATGCAAGTTACTTGAATATCATCTCATTATTTAATAAAACATAGTCTCACTAATACTTCATTAATGAATATACATATTAATAAATTGATCTACCACCGTTGCACATATATTATTTGGACATATACCACCTATTGACATATATTATTTGAACATATACCACCGATTGACATATAATATTTGGACATAAAACATTGTTGGACATACCTTATTTGGACATAGACCATTGCTGAACATACTTTATTATATTGGATATGAATTATATCACAGTTGGATATGGACTATTGGACTCATCCCATTACTGGACATATGACACTTAATTACATTCTAATGAACATCACTTAACACACATAATAATAACATTCAACTCACCATTAAATTAAAGCTATTATGCTAAGCGTATTATTTATATATTTCAACAATTATCATAATTCTAAGACTTTGGGCTTTATATATTTTGTAGGCTTAAAATGCATCGAAAAATCCAGGTTTAGTAAAATCACACTTTCAGCTGAAGACCCGTGGCTACGCGCAAAAATTGCCCTCGGCATGAGTCAAATTTTTTTTATTTATTATGTCAATTTCATCTATTATTGTATAAACCAAGTCAATTTTTTTGGGGTCCATTGTCTGCCATCTAAACTTGATAAACTTCGGGGGGGGGGGGGGGGGGGGGGGGGGGGGGGGGGGGGGAAGTACTGTACAATTGTTTAATATAAGTAAGAATCTAAACGTGTCAAGACCCTGAAAATGAAGGTATCTTTATTATTAATTATTACTCTGCTTTTCTTTTTATTTCTTATTAGAATCGTCAAAGTCCAGGTAATCTTTGGAACATGATTTGTCTATATATTATATATATATATATATATATATATATAAATTTGCTTTCTATTATGTCAATTTCATCTATTATTGTATAAACCAAGTCAATTTTTTTGGGGTCCATTGTCTGCCATCTAAACTTGATAAACTTCGGGGGAAGTACTGTACAATAGTTTAATATAAGTAAGAGTCTAAAATGTGTCAAGACCTTGAAAATTAAGGTATCTTTATTATTAATGATTACTCTGCTTTTCTTTTTATTTCTTTTTACAAACGTCAAAGTCCGGGTAATCTTTGGAACATGCTTTGTCTATATATTATATTATTATATATATATTTACTCTGTCTTGCATTTACTTTCTATTTGAATTAGGCAACATTGACGGACTTGTTTTGTTGTTAACGAATGTCTTTAAGGTATTAATTAATTAATTATTTTAAGAGAGTTTTAATATCACTTTCATAAAAAATTGTCAAACAAGTTAATTATTTTTTTATTTTCATATAAAAAGTTTCTAAAAATGGTTAATTAACAAATATTCTTAAGACATTCGTTTACATTCCTTTTTATCAATTAAAAAAGGAGAGCAAAGTTAATAATATCCATAATCCAACTTTATTTTCTATTTTATTCTTTTAAAAATTTCCATTTTCTTTTTTGCGTTTTTGGTCGCAGAGTTAAAACTTAAAAGTTGCTTGATTCATGGGGTGGGTAGTTGGGATGGTCTTTAAAAAAAAATGCTTTTGGTACATTTGAGAAAGGTGGAAGAAGTGAGTTTCATAGAAAAAGAAAAGAAACAATAGGTGTATATTCCATTTTCATTGTCATTCTAGTGCTAGAGGGATTGAAGCCGAGTTCAACGAGTGGCAGTATATTATATATTTACCTGGGATTATAGAATATAGATGTGGCAAACATATAATTGCCTTCAGTAGCTGATATTTTTTCAGAGATATTGATTATAGTGGAAAAATAGGCCTAAAAGTTTCATGAAAAAAAAATATAGAAAAATCAGCAAATGTCTTAACGGAATAGAGTTTTTTTTTTTTTTTTTTTTTTTTTTTTTTTAAAGAGAGAAGTCAATTCAAGTCATGGGAAAGGAAATGGGAAACTTTTTTTCTGACCATGTACTGAAGAAAAAGGGAAATTATCAAGGGAAGAAAAAACTCTGTAGAATTTGCTAAGAAAACACAACTTTCAACTTTGGGTTCAACATGCATTTTCCTTTCACCATTTTTTTTTTCCTTAATTTCTTTCTTTTTAACGGTCTCCCTTGCTCCTTTTCTTGTTTTTTATCCCTAACAAAATTAGTTAATGATTACTTTTACGTTTTGTGTCCAAATGCAAATTTTCCAAGTGCTGTCCCTTGGGTGGGGAATAGTTTTAACGATTAAAGTGTCAAACAAGCAAGAAAGACTTTGCAGAACTTACCAAGAAAACACGCGTTTCAACTTTCAGTTCAACTTTGTCCTCTTTTTCTTCCTTCCTTTTCCTTTTATATTGGCTACTTTTTCTCATGCTACTTTTTCGTTTTGTGTCCAAATGCAAATTTTCCAAGTGCTGTCGCTTGGGTGGGGAGTAGTTTTAACGGTAAAAGTACAAACAGGGCAAGAAAGACTTTGCAGAACTTGCTAAGAAAACACACGTTTCTACTTTCGATTCAACTTTTTCCTCTTTTTCTTCCTTCCTTTTCCTTTTATATTGGCTACTTTCATCTCTCATGCACTAATTGCGCAAATGATGTCGCTAGGGTTTTTCATTTTTTTTAATATATAAAATTATGAGTAATGCTACAGATACAAACTATTTTATAATATTTTTACAAATTACTGATATGATAAATTCTTACTAGTTCTAATATGGGTTCATCATTAATATCACATTTTTATTTACAATAACTATTTGAAAAATACTAAAGCCATATCAGCACAGTTTGTGAAAATATTGTAAAATAATGTGTCTATAGCATTACTTTAAAACTATTCACCTCAGATCAGGAATTCAGGGTGGGGAGTTGACGGGGAAAGTGAAAAATATAGAAGTTGAGACCAAAATGTAAATTTTTGGTGAGACCAAAAAAAAAAAGTAATGCTACAAATGTATATTTTTACAAACTGTATTAATTTTTTACTGATTTTCTTTTAGACCTAACACTATTATCATTGCATATTGAGATCATAGACAAATGTTCTAATGATGATATGTTTTTCTCAAAAAGGTGGGTATTGAAAAAATATATCTATATAAATCATAAGGATTATGTTAATATTTTTATCTATTTTGCTATTAAAATGCTTATAAATTGATGCCAGATTGAATATAAGTGGTAACCACTTCAATAACGTATTAAATATCAATATCTCTTATAATTGACTCATTTAGTTATGAAAAAAAATATCCTTTAAATTGGGTTTGGGGAATCTGCTCAAACTCATTACATAGAGGATTATAAGACAAAAAAGGCTTAATTCCAAACTGATTTGGAGTTATCTTCTTCCAACCCACTATATGGTGATTGAAGAGAAAATATTTATGTGTAGTTTAGTCACATGACTCATTAAAAAAATTCATGTGTCTTATTTAAATAATATAAATTAATAACCTTATAAATCATCATGTAGTAGGTTAGAAGAGATTCCTTTAGACTAGTTTTAAGCTAAACTTCATTCTTATAACTCCCTCCACATGCATTAAATTACATGATTCAATAATTCATTTAAACAAGTCACATGACTATTAAGCAAGTCATATAACTAAAAGTCCATGTGAAATAACTTTTTAGGTTGCCATTTGATGGCTTGGAAAAACTATTCTCCAAACTAACGATAGTGTCTATTGCACACTGTGTGCAAACACACATTGCCCAATATAACTAAAAACGTGAGTTTTATTCACTTTGAAATCATGAATAAAAGTCATGTTTTTAGTTATATTGAGAAGTGTAATTCGCACACTGTGTGCAGCAAGTATTAATTTGGAGCAAACAAATTTAGACTTAATTATACACAAAAGAACATTGCTAACTCAAGGATGGCTTTAAAATGACTAGAGTTTTGCAGAGACACGAAACCTCATATTGCCTACAGAAGATTCATGAACCCATTCTACCAAAAAGAGAGAGAATCAACATTGTACGTTTTTAGACCCTTAACACAAGTTGTTTAACCTAGTTATTTAGCCAAGTGTTTACTTAGATAAAATATTCAGTTCTAGGTTAACACAATAAAATCATATCATGTAAATAATATGGAAATATAAAGAACATATCAATATGATAACCTAGGAAAACCTAACTGGTAAAAAACCTGGGGAGGATTTATCCTAGCTATCCTCAAGGTAAAATAAATCCACTATGAAATAATTGAAATTTTTACAATAGAACTTAGACCACTAACATCCTATTGCTACATCGAGTAAAAAACTTACTACCACGATTACGTGACAGCTCTAAGTCCACAACTACTTCTTTCCTTGATCTGCAGCAACCACAAGTTCTCCTACTTGTGACTTTGAGACTCCACTCAAAGCTTTCAGATTTTCTTTAAAGTTTTTTATGTAGCAACTGAAAAGATTATCAAGTTCTTGACGCAAATCTTGATCTTAATAACTTTATGTGTGTGTATGAAAGTAAACACTTCTAGATCTCACAAAAGATTCAACACACAACTCTCCAAATACTTCTAAAACGTAGTTAGGGTTTTTCTTCTATATTTGAAGTAAAACACAAAACCCTACACGTCAAACGGGCTTGGACTAAAGTAGAAATTTTGCAGAAAAATAAATCTACACGAGTTTCGATCGATTGAATCTAATTTTCAATCAATCGAGCCTAGCAGATTTTGTCCAATACTTTTTACAATCACTCGATTCCAATTTTACAATTAAATACACTATGAGCAAGCCTAAACCTAGACTCTATATTTTGATCATGATTTGCCAACATATTACAAATTGAAGTTCTAATACATTAGTTCCTAAGGTCTTAGAACCTAACAAACTCTCCATTTGGCAATTCGTGACAAAACACATTACAAATATAAAATGCTTAAAGTAAAAACAGCCTATTCAAATTAAAAAGCCTTAAATACAATTCAACCTAATCACTATCTATCAGTTACTAAAGTAGATAGCAGCCAAGATTGAAGTAACCTGTAAATTCCTGAAACACTCAACAAACACATAAACACATGTGTGGAAAATTCAAGTAAACCAACTTAACTTCCTGATTTCACAAAACATAAAATAAAAGACATATACCATGAGTAATCTTTTAATATAAATCAATAACCAATGTACTATATGTGAAACAAGAAACAATAAAAACAATAAAACTAGCATTCGTAAAAAGGATGTAACAATTTATGCTTTTTGCATCATTTCTTTTGGAAACTTAAGATTTTATATTATTATATCCACATCATATAAAATACAAACTATATGGTACTTACACTGATCTCTCTAAATGGCTGAAAAAGGTTATAAAAATTTTTGTAATACTTTTTTGAGGTTTTTTCTCAAAGCTCTTTTGTGTAGTGTATCAACTTTTCATTAGCCATCAGATTTTTTACATACGGCATTAGCTTATCAGGTGAAAAATCAAAACTCATTTTGATGCTATTTCTATAATGTTTTATAGTTAAAAACTTGCTTATATCTTATGACATATATACTTTTATCTCTTTAAGATTTGTTTAATTTATTGTAGATTATCTCTCTTATTTTCTATTAAACAAGATTTTATCAACTGTGTTAATTATTGAATATGTGATTATTAACAATGATTTTTCATTGTATACATTCCATAAAATGTAGAATCTTACGATTTTCGATTTGATTTGGAAGACCCTTCTATCCAATAAGAAATGAATGGTATTTTTTATGGCTAAGACTAGTTACATTATAGTTCTCTTATACTCAAGTCTCTCCAACTTGAAGGAGGTAGAATTAGATCTTAAATCTCTAATAATTCACCAAGTTTTCGAGATGAAAAAAATGAAAAGTCCTTAGAACTTTCTAAGCTGATGAATTTTGATCTGTTCAATTTAAATTTTCACGTCTACATGAGTATATTAAAAATGAATAAATTATGATATTATATCAGTAACAACAACAACAACAACAACAACAACAACAATAATAATAAAATGAAATTTCGAAGTTTAAAACTTTGCACAATGTAATAAATGACCTAGAATACTCCTCAGACAAAGCCCAATTATACAAAAATGACCTAGAATATTCCTTAGACAAAGCCCAAGTTCTGCATATCCCATTGGGCCTTAAATCTACCGCCTGTGCTTATCACAAAAAATGACCTAGAATACTCCTTTGACGAAGCCCAATTATACAGAAATAGTTTTTTGATTAAAAAAAAATTCACACTAATTGGTCCCAAATTAATTTCCAGACGTCATAAGATCAAAGGGAGTGGGTTATAGTATGCTTTTGAAGGATCATTGTTTCAAATCCTATACCTCCCCCAGTGGCGACGCCACATGCAACTCAGGGTGTTCCCAGGAACACCCTGACCTGAAAAAGAACCTAAAAAAAAAAAATTTTTACAAAATTTTTTATATTTGCTGTGTATTAGGAACACCCTCAACACAAAATTAGGAACACCCTCAAATTAAAGAAAAAAAATTTATTTGTTCTAATTTCAAGCAAAAAAAAAAAAAAAATTTGTGACAGAGCCAAGCCCACGGCAACTCAGCAAGCCCACGGCCACGGCAACTTGCAAGCCCACGGTAACTTAGCAAGTCTAACAGATTACAGGTAGCAAACCCACGGATTTTCCCAAAAAAAAAAAAAAACCAAACCCCAATACAGAGCAAATCAAATCAAAAATCACTTCTAAATCAGAAATCCCTAAAGGCCTAAAGCAAACCTAAAGACTAAAGAGTAAAGACAGCAAGAAACACCTCACACACCTCAGGCTCAAGCCAACAGACGGAGTCTCAGGGATCGGATCGGTCCAGTCCAGTTTGTCCAGATCGTCGTCGTCGCTCGCCACTGCCCCTCATCGGAGATAGCTCGTTGCTTCGTCACTGCCTCAGCGGCCTCAGCCTTCAGGCCTCTCTGCTCTGCTTTGCTCCGGTGCTCTCTCCCTCAAGGTATTTCATTTTACTAAAGTAACTTCTCTCTCTTTTTCTCTCTGACTCTCTCTCAGTCTCTCACTCACTCTCTCTCTCTCTCTTTCTCTGAAGTCTGAATCACTCAAATGAGAATTGGGAGTCTCTCTGACTTCTCTCTTTATTCTTTTAAGTCTAATTTTAATACTTTGTCTTTATTCGATTATGTGATTGGGCATTTGGGTGGCTGAAAGCTTTAACTTTATCTTTATTAATATTTGACTGTTTTTTAACTTTTTTTGAATTTGGCTTTATCTTAATATCTTATCCGTTGCTATTGTTGTTGTTGTTGTTGTTGTGTGTTTGTGTTGATGAGATATTAAATTATTAATTATCTTTTAGTGTAAGTATTGTGATTTGTGATTGTGAAATTTTTTGATTGGCTCTTGAGATTGGAGAAATTTCTTAATGATTAATAAACAATACTTAATAATTTAATTAACCAATACATTATAAAAGACAAACAAATTAAATTATGTTAGGATAAACAACAATTAATAAGTTAATAATTAATGAAACAATAATATAATAAATTATAGTTTATAAAAGACAAACAAATTAATGAAATAACTAAACAACAATAATTAATAATTTTATTAATATTTTAAATGAACTTATAGTTTATTGTATAAGTACCTTTGTTCATTTCATTTCTTTTCATTTTTTTTTTTTCCTTTTGAGGTTTTTTGGTATGCAGAATGCAAATTTGTTTTGGTTTTAAGAACTTTTTTTTTTTTTTTTTTAAGCACAAACTTCATGCCGGCCAAATCTTAAATTTCGGCCAGTATTTCCCAAAACACTCGAAATAGACCGAAATGACCCGAAATTTTTTCAAAGTAAAATAAGAACACCCTGAACAAAATTTCTGGAGTCGCCACTAACCTCCCTCCACACACTCCCAAGCCATATTGAGAAGAGGTTTATCACTTACTTTACAATATTAACTGCCGCATACAGTTTTGGTGTTGGAGTGTATTTTCTTATTTCATCCTCTTTTCTCTATATATGTGTATGTGTTTCTCAAAAAAAAAAAAAAAAAAAAAAAAGAAGTTATATTTATTAAAATGAGATTCTATAGGAGTAGGGTATTTGAACCCTTGATGTTTCGGTTAGAAATTTACAGACTACTAGCTAGTAATTCAACTGTGAAAGCTCTTCACCTGTACAAAAACTCTTCAATCATTATAAAACAGATTCATTTAAAATAGAAAATAATTAACCTAATGAAGATTGATATGACCCTTCAATCATGTGTGTCATTTTGTTACTCAACATTTGTCTATAGTTTGCATGGTGATTTAAGAGAATACAAAGAGAATTAGAGAGAGAGATGGTAGAAAAATGATTCAGCTCTCACCCACAAGATTCGTGTACCTCGGACACATGTTGACGTGGTTTTGAGGTGTCCACTTCAATGTGAAAATGTACCCCAAAATATGCCATGAATGCCATTGTTGGCTAGCCTCCGATACAAAACAAAATTTGGCTTAGCTCTCTCTACTCTCTACTCTCTGCTGGTGATGGTGTACTGGTGAGACAAGACGTGGTTCAGCTTTAAGCGCTTAGGGCCACAAGATGCTGCAGGAATGTCTCAAAAATCTAGGGACCTTTTAATTTGTTAACTTTTCTTAGCACAAGCTAGCTAGTTTGCTAATTCAATTCAAATGGAAATGAAGAGCCAAATATATTTTCATCTCCAATTTAAGGTGGTTTTCCTCTAGTTCTGTTCCAATAACATTCTCAATTTCTCATTTTGAATTTAAGGTTTTCAAACTCAATTGGGGACGAAGAAATTCAAATAGAATCTCACATTGACAATAATGATTAATTGACTGTTGCTTTAATGCAAGCCTACTGTATCAAATTTGGGACCCATGAGTGTGTGATCATTTATCAAACAACTATGTTTACATAAACTGGGCTTTGTCTAAGGAGCATTGAAAGCTTAAACAGAAGTTACAAGGAAGCTTGAAATCTCCAACCAAAGACCCGAAAAAAAAAGGAATTTTTGTAATGCTAAAGAGATTATTAATTGGCTGGTTGATTTTCTCTCTTTTTGGTAGAATGGTTTCATGAATCATCTGTTGGCAATATACATGAAATGAGTTTGAAGAGATTTCTCCAACCCAGTTTGAAGGATATTTATTTTCATAACTAGATAAAAACATTAGCATAATCCATAAGATTTATATAGAAATATTTTTTCATTACCCACCTTTAATTTATGAGAAAAACATATCATTAGAGCATTTGTCTATGAACTCAATATGCAACGACAATAGGGGGAGACCCTTGTCCAATCATCACCATTTTAAAAGCAGTTGCAGCATAAATTTTTTCTTTCTTTCTTTTTTAATTAATTTTGTAAAATATTTTTCTTCAATAATGAGATTCAAGCCTGTTCAGCAGAGAAATGCACCTTGAAGTTTTCATGCCCAAATTAAGCTATATAACATCTTGCTTGCTCTGGACATTTAATTGAACTTAGGAAATGAAAATTGAAATTCATAATGTTGGGCCAAAAGAAAAATAAAGTTGTATTAACTTTTAGTTAAAACGTATAGTTTGACTAGAATGTAGAGAAAGTTTAGTTATACTACTAATAATCTAATATAAGTCGACACGATTGATTACAGTTACATTCGTAGTTAATAATTAAGATTATGTCAGCAAATTCTTTCCCACATTCAATTTTATTAGTGCTCTTCTTGAGCTGAGTGAGAGCGAGGGTTCTTGTTAGGTTTGAGACTCAAACTATCCTAGTGGAGTTGGCAGAATGTTTTCTGAATTTGGTGTGCGAGTTTCTCGGTGCTAAGTTGGCAATCAATTCCAATATATTTGTAAAACACACATACAATCATAATAAGGACAACAGCTGCAATGTATACCATGGTTTTCAGCAACATCTCTCGTGGTTTCCAAGACGTGCATTAAACTTTAAAGTCAGTGTCAGTACGTGCAGTACAACAACGTCGGTTTTAACATATGGGTTTGATATTGCTGCAAATCGTTTTTGAAAAAAACCACAAATGCTTCAATCCATCCCCCCAAAAAAATACTGGAAGAAAACTTGTTAGGCTTTTTTAAAAAAAAGCTTTAGTTATCTTATGGGTTGTCAAAAACTCAATAGATTACTAGTTTTTGTATATACTCAAAACTTGCATATATCTATAAAGTGATGTCTAGTACACACACTCCCTTATCCACAATATATATGCATACAATTTTTTTAAACTAGAATTGTAACTTCAAAGCACGATTTCCGTGCAAAAATAGTGTGTGTATAAGTGAGTATGTGAAATCCACGTTATTTACACACACATCTTTTTGAAATAAAAGCAAGGCATAAGTGACCTCAACACCGACAAATTAATGCTCGTTCATTTGCTTCCTTCAGGTTGAGCTCCGCTGTTATACGAGACATCTTATGTTGCCCTTCATGGTTTTCTTCCTCTGAGGAAGTCAAAAGCTTCTGTTCTTTGGTGATAATTCAAGCTCGGTCTCCGACTCTTGCAAACCACTGTAGGATGACATAGATTTCTGAGACACCAATCTCGGAGTCTCTTCATTTTTTTCAACCCAACCACAACTTCATCAATAGGAGGAAACTCGGCCACATCCTCAATACTCTCAAAGATACTAAAAAGATCAATCACCGCTCCCCCAACAAGTTGCTTTCTACAAATTCATTTTCATCAAAAAGATCAGACAAACTATCAATCATTTTCAACCCCAAATAAACAAAAACAAACAAACTGCTAAGCGAAAGTGTCGGAAAAGAGCTTAGTTGGTTTTGAAAGAGTAGGGAATGAGAAAAGGAAAAGGACCCAGATGGAGAAGTGGGGAGTGTGAAATTGTCAAGACCAAGAAAAGGATGCTAAAAGGAGTAAATAAGAGAAATTAGTTGAAAGAGACTGAGCATCGCTATCAACTATTCTGAGGAGGGATTGTGTATGAATTTGTTGGGTTCTTTAAGTCAATTTAGTATTAACCGTTAGATGCTGAGGAATCTCTCACGGGAATCAGGATAGGCAGTGAAACACTGAATCCCAAGAAAATGGAAAACCAAGAAATCGTTAACAGGTTAGACTTAGTGCAATCAAGAGAGAGAGAAGCACAAATAGGTTATATATGATACATTCTATAAGAAAATTCTATAAGAGAACATCGGGAGAATTTTAGAAAAAATTGAGCTCATTTGAAAATGATATGCAATCAATCACAATTAGTCATGATAGAATTGCATGTAATAAAAGTTGTGGTCAAGACTTTACATATTATATGACAAGGGATATAATATTGAAGAACAGTAGCAGTGGAAGGATGCTGATCGATAGAGATTTTTGAAAATTTGTTTTCAATATTTTCTATGCACAATGGTGACTACGAGGATGTGGGCCAAACCAGGTTGAACCGTTGTAGCCCTCCCTTTGAAGTCATATATATTGACAGTGGTTCTAAAGGGCTACAACACCAATAGAACATTAGTTTGAAGGTAAAAAAAAATACTGAAACCAATGAAGAGATTGGACGGATTACATAGGAGAATGCCTAATTACATATTTAGGGTGTATTTAAATACCATTTATTTTGTTGAAATTAAAAAATTATTACTAAAAGTACTATAAATAAATATAAAAGTTAATTGAAATAATATAATAAATTTCATAAATAATGCTAAAAAATACAGTAATCTCATCATTAATATAAAATATAAATTAAATAACAAAATAATTTTAATTTTTAATTCCAACGTAAAGGCAGACTTAAATATTCTAATTTAGATAGTGACAGTGCGTCCAAGCCAAAAGGTGGACTCACTTGGAGTTGGAGAGAGAGAGAGAGAGAGAGAGAGAGAGAGGAGAGAGGAAATAAATGAGAGAGGCAGGCGCAGAGTGTTTGATGAAGGCGATATTGACTACTACTTGGAGAAAGGCTGCAACTTGTCTGTTTTATCATATAGTGGCTTTCAATGTGCAGACAAGGCATCTCCGTATCTACAATGACTCATAAAACGAGTTTTCAATCAATTTCAAGCTAACCACACACATACGTGCACGTCTCTCTCTCTCTCTCTCTCTCTCTCTCCGGATGATGTGGGGATTGCAGTGGCAAGATGGTTGGCGTGAGTGACAAAGTGAGGGAGGAGTCATTGCGGGTTCAAGCATGAGATTTTGTTTCATTTAAGTAGTAGTAGTTAGTACACCATCTTTGGTTTTATCACATTTGATCTTGTCCAACTGAGTCCACCTTTTCGTCTCACTCTCACCAATTGATTTCCACATTTAACATCCATAACAACCTCTTCTCACTTTTGGAAAAATTATTATGACCTCCCGAAATATGGTGACGTAGTAGTAGTAGTGTTTCATTATCTTATATTCATGATCATTCTTTCTATATATTTAATTAGTAAAATTCACTATAAATATAACATTATATTACCATATTTTGAAAATATCTAATAATTACTCTCCACCTCTACTCTCCCAATTGAGTCCACCTTTTGGTTCGGATCACAGAAGCAAGGGTCAAACGGACACTTTGTATGTCCCTTGAGTTAGCCAAGATAACAACAACAAAGAATTTGGATGACCGTACGTTGAGATGACAGAAAATAAGAATGAGGGCCATTTTTTTTTCTTTTATATGCCTAATGATTGCAGCCCACTCACCTAAACATTGCTACTTGAGGTAGCAAATATATGGATTAATTCGGATGTATTTAGTTATATGAGGTGCATTAGTGTCAACCTAAACCGAATTCTATCATATAATATGTTTATAGATACACACAAATTTTCAAGTGTTGGCTTCATTCCGTGCCAAATTTGTTTATAATTTAGTAATTAGTTACCTTATACTTAGGTGAGAGTTATGTAAGAGTAGTGTGTGATAGAGTGTGAAAAAACATCAAATGTGTGCACTCAAGAAGAGCCTCGCGACTGACAAGTTGCCAAAGGTGACACACATGTGGAGCATGTAGGGGAGCTGAAGGGTCGTGACAGCTGGAGCACTATAGGATAAAACTTCTAGTCTGGCCAGGCAGTTAGCTTGCGACTCGTTCCAGTCGCGAGGTCGAGTCGCCAGTATGCCCTATTTGAATGAAAACCGATGTTTCACATTACTCATACACCCTACTATAAATACTCTTATACTCATGAAATGTAGAGAAATTCCAAAGAGAATTTTGAGAGAGAAACCCTAGAGAAAAACAAGATTGACTCATTCACAATCTTCATCCTTTGATTCTCCAAATTCCTCTACTCTCACCCTCTCTATTGTCATATCTTTGAGAGGTACATTTAGCCAAATCCTTATCTTACCATACCCATATCAATGAGGGGGTGTTTGGGTGCTTGGGAAGCAGTTAAGAAAGAACCAATTCATTTGGTTGATGCAATGGGCTTATTGCAGGATGCAGTAAGTTAGAGAAGACAAGGTTAAGCGTAACTCTATTGGAGTAAGAAGCTTGGAGGGCTTAGGTGCACTAGGTAGATTAGGTTTGGAGGGTCTTTTGCTATTCATATATCTTAACTTCATTTTCTAGTGGATTATTGACCGCTTAGAGGGCGGCAGAGAGGTTTTTCGCCGAATAATTAACGTCGCCGTGTTATCTTTGTGTTTGCATCTCTTTTCCCTTACTCTTTACCTTTTAATTACTACTATATTTGTAATTAATTATGGTTTAGAGTGTGTTACCAATTTGAGTTTAGTTTATATTCATAATTCCGCACATATATTGTTTGTGTATAAACTTGTGTTGGTAATTTTAGAATTGGGGGTCTAAACGTTCATTAGAGTTTTACAAGTTATTTGAACTTTCATCTGGTATCAGAGCAGGTGCACTTGTTGTGGTTTAATTACCTAAGTGCGATCCTTGATGCTTTTTGAGATGGATCGATTTCAACATCTTAATGCTCCTCCATATTTTGATAGAAGCAACTATGCATTTTGGAAAGTCCATATAAGGGCGTTCCTATGTTCTATTGATGAGAGTGTTTAGCATGCTATAGATATTGGATGGACTAGGCCGGAGGTTGTCAAATTCATATGAGATAGACAGCTCTTGCGGCAGCTAATGCTAATAGCAAGGCTTTAAATACTATTTTCTGTGGTGTTTCTCTTGATGAATTCACAAGACTTCTCATGTTACAATTACCAAGGAGGCGTGGCAAATTTTGGAAACGACATATGAGGGAACCAAAAATGTGAAGGACGCCAAGCTCCAAATGCTTGCCACACGTTTCAAAGAGCTGAAGATGAGTGAAGACGAGTCATTCGACTCATTTTATGGGAAGCTCAATGAGGTGGTAATTGGAAAATTTAACTTGGGAGAAAAGACGGATGACTCCAAGATTGTAAGAAAAATACTACGATCACCACTGGAGAGCTTCCATGCAAAGGTTACTGCCATTGAAGAGAGCAAGCACCTTGATGAGATCAAAGTTCAATAACTTATTTACTCACTTCAAGCCTATGAGCTGTCTCTTCCATCACAAAGGAAGAGCAAATCTCTCACTCTAAAGACAATCAATGAGAGAGTGGAAGTTCAAGACTCATCGGATGAGGACAAGGGCGAAAAATATGTGGTGTATCTTGTTAAGAACTTTCGAAAGTTCTTGAAGTTCAAAAAGAATGGAAAGTTTGCTGAGAAGGAAAAATTCCCAAATTCCTAGAAGGAGAAGAAGGATTTCAAAAAGAAAGATGGGAAGGATTCTCAATCCTCTCAAAGAATCACGTGCCATTAATGCAGCGGTCATGGACATCTCAAGAAGGAATGTCTGAACTATTTGAGAGGGAAGGAAAAAGTGTATGCCACTACTCTTAGTGACACAGACTCCTCTAATTCAGACTCAGAAGAAAGCTGTGACAGAAAGAGAAACTACTCCACATTTATGACCATTGCTCCTGTACAATCATCAGATGAATTAAGTGTGTTAGCGGAAGAGCTTGGTGAGCACACTAATTTGGAGTCGATGGAGGTAGTAGAAGAATCCGATGATGAGGAAGATGAGAACAGTGGGACTGCAAGAAACCTACAATTCCCTCCTTGAGAAGACCAGTGAATATGCAAAAGTGACTAAAGCAGCCATTAAAAAAATGAAAAGAGCAAAGCAAGATTATAGAAGTCTTCTAGTGCAGTACAAGGAGACAAAATGTAAAGTTGAGACACTGAATGGAGAGATAACCGAAGCATACTCAAAGATCAAGTTTCTTGAGCTTGAAATGATTCAAGCTAATGCTAAAGTAAAGCGGGTCTCCTCCAAAAAGCTTGATGAAGTTCTTGCACATCAAAAGCCCTTTTCTGACAAGAGCGGTTTGGGATACATCGTAGAGAGTAATTCGAGTGCAAATATGTTCAAGGACATAAAGTTTGTAAAGGCTAAGGAACCAATGGTAGCAACTTCAACTGTTAAGAAAGTGAAGTTTGAGAAGAAGCGAAATGTGATTGACCAACAGTTTTTGACAAAGCCTCCTACCCAATCAGTGGTTAAAACTAAGGCTAAAGGAAAATCACTCCCAAAGTCACAAAGAGGCCTAAGAACTCAACATTACTGCCATCATTGTGGAATTCAAGGACACACGAAACCTAATTGCCATAAGCTTCAAGCATTAAAGACTGCAAGTACTCAAAGGTCAAAAGGACCAAGAAATGGCAATGGAAATTGGACTGCTGAGCAATCAAAAATTCAAGAAGGTGATCCCAAAGTGAGGGATGTGACGAAGATGATTAAAGCATTCACCACCTATTTGGCAAACATTAACCTTAGGTTTGAGAATTGTAAGACAAGTACCCAATCCTTTAAGAATATCACCCAAAACGCACGTGTCGTGTGGGAGAAGAAGGGTACACATGCATAAGCACTATAACATGTTCATGCATTAAAACTTCCTATGTAATATGACGTTGATTGGTTGTATGTTCTCTATTTTGAAAATTTTTGTTTGTTTGCTATTTGCTTTGAATGTTTTTACATTTTTTTTAATCAATTTTTACTTGTTTTTATGTCAAAAATCCAAAAACACATAAAAAGTAGAAAATCCAAAAAGTTTGATTGGCATTATTGTGCTATGTCATTCGCATGTTTTGCCTTGTACCTTTTGTACAAATGACTTTGTGCATTTACAAGCGTAGCTTGTTCTTTTTACACTCTTATCTTTGTAGGAAAAATCTTGACATCTATGTGACTGTTATAAATAGATCTTCAAACTTGTTATGAATGATTAGTCAATGGTTTTGTTGATCTTGAGACTTGCATAGACTTGTGCCCATATATCTTTCCACCCTTTTATTTGTTTAAAGAGCTCAACCAATGTACATTTCAAAATGAAAAGAGATATTAAGTTGCAAAAGTCGTCTCACATACTAATATTTGGCTAGGAAAAAGGAAAAGTGACTTTTATGAAAATGTATGATACCCTAAAAAGCCAAAAGCTTGTTCATCAAATTGTCAAAAATTTCAAGAATCGATCTCAAAATGAGATGTATTGATTTAAAATAATCAAATGTTATGATGTTTATGAAGCCAAAGGAAAAGCTTCAAAATTATGTAATCAAGTTTTGTGAGAGGTCATATATGCATACTTCTATAATGGAGATTGGTCACTCTATCTAGTACTAATTATGTATGTCTTGGTTGAATTGATTATCGAAGTTTCACATTAGACTAAGGACTATCTCATATTTGATATCCACACACATCATAGGAGTTTATGTTCAATGAATGCCTTATTCATTTGTGTGATTGTACTTGTTTAAATGTATTGAGCATGCTCAATCATATGTTGATCAAACACAAAAAGATTTTTGAGTGTTTTAATTGTTTTTGAAAAGTGTTTTTGTTTTGAAAATTTTCAAAAATTTCAAAAACTGTGCAACTCTGTTTTGGCAACTCTGTATCGCGGGCGAAGCTAGTCGCAAGCCCCCAGTCGTGAGCTTACTTAGAAGCTTTCACGACTCTCTGGCAGGTCAAATCCTTTAGTCGCATAAATGACTTAGAAAATTTTCAAAATTTTTGAGTTTTTGTCATTTTCACGACTCACTTTGGTGACTGGTTCGAGAGTGGAAGCTCTAGTCACAAGTTTACTCAGAATGATTCGCGACTCCCTTTGCGACTCACTCGCAGGTGGACCTTCTAGTCGCGAAAAACACTTAGACAAATTTTCCAAAATTTGTCTCACAGTTTTTTGGCAACTTGACTTGGTGACTTATTCGTGACTCATTCCAGTCGTGAAAAACGCATGTTTTGTGCATTGAGGGTTATTTTCAAGACAGTTTCAAAAACTCTTCATTTTTCCCTCGCATATTGTGACTGTTTATTGTCTTCCTCTTCCAAACTCACCGTGTTTCTCTAAAAAAATCCTCCATTCTCAAGATCATCTCTTTACAAATCTTCAAGTAAAGGTATGGGTTTCATCATTTTTCTCTATGTAGTATATGTTTCCATCCTCTAATTTCTTGGATTTTGTATTTAGGTTTGAGTTTTGAAAAAAAAATATATATGATGTTCAAATATGGTTTGGGTATATTTTTTTGAGTTTGTTATATGGGTTTTGTTGATTTTGATAATATGATGCTTAATATACATGTTTTCATGTTTGCTTCTCATCCTTAAGTAGTATACCTTACTTGTGTTGTGTTATGCATATCATACCCATGGGTAAATGCATCATCGACATCGTCTTGTAATTTTGAAGATTTCATGGAAGACAATAATTGTAGGGAGCTCATGGAATACAATGCATCTCTGGTTATGTATTTTGCAATATGCCCTAGGTTTACATGGTGTTATTTGCACACACATACACTCTTTGAGATGTTTAAGGAATTAATGCCTAAACTCTGTTGCACCTTGATGCTATGTGTTCTCTCAAGTCTAGTTTGTTATTGAACTATGCTTTAGTTTAAATCTTTGGCCTAATTCTAAGTCCATTTTATGGCTACTAAACTGTTACTGATTTTTGGCGTTACCATATGTTGTGCCCTGTGTTTTGGTCTTTGCTACTATGTTTTGGCAGATTACTCCAAAGAAGAAGACTACTACACGTTGTATTGACAAAAGGAAGTAAATGGACAATACTCGGTTCCGGTCTACTAAACACTTTGAGAGATATAATCAGTTCTATGAGAAGGCTTCAGTCATCCAAGAGAGATTTATGGACTTGGTTGACTTGAAGGATTATTTTATCCCAAGATGTTTTCGAGACAGAGGTTGGGACAAGCTCCTTTGTGATCTCCCTGGGGTATATGAACCTTTGATCCATGAATTTTATGCCGATGCCATTTTAAGGGAGGATGAAATCAATTGTTGGATTAGAGGCGATGAGTTCAACATTGACTTGGAGTATATTGATGATGTTCTTGGCTTTGAGGATCTAGAGCATAATTTCACTCACTACAAGGATAGAATGCTCTCCGTAGAGACGATTCAATCTCATATCGATGGTGTTCGAGAAGGAAGATGTCTCAACGCAACTGCTTTCCCCCCTAAATCTTAGATATCTCACAGACATTATGATGTTCAACTTGTACCTAGTGAAGAAGTTGACCATCGTCAGTAATGCTAAAGCTATCTTTCTCATGGAGCTTCGGGATAACACTTACATTGATATTAGTGCTCATGCCTTCTGTAACATTGCTGATGAAACAAGGACAACTTCAAGGGCAAAGCTGATTCTCCCTAGTTTACTTATGAGGCTCTTTTGAGCAAAAGGTATGGAAATTCCCTAAGACATCAATCTCATGCCTACTCCTCTAGCTATCAATGCTTTAACAATTGCACGGATCAAAGTTCGTCTTCCGAGTGATGAAGAGAAGGGTAATCAAGCACAAGGAGAACCTATGGATACTGAGACAGAAGTAAAAGGTCAACCCTCAAGCTCACGAAACCATGGTAAAAGGAGCTGAGCTGCAACATCTTCTGCAGCACCAAAATGAGCAATCTGATAGGCTAACTTCTATCCAAGACCAGCTAAACTTGCTTTCAGCAAAGTTTGACAGCTTCATTACACAACAGTAGCCCTTTGGCCATTCCGGTCAAAAAGGAAGAGATATGGAGTAGGAGTAGCTCTTCAGGGGAAGCATCATTTTGAGAGAGAGAAAATTAAAACACTTTCAATTTATGTTGTTTATAGTTTATACTTGTTTATGTTTAGATTCAGTTTTAATATGGGCTTTTCATAGAACTTTGTTAAATACTCTATGGTGTGTGGCGATCTCTTGAATGCCCAGTGTTTTAAAATTACCCAGTGTTTTAAAATTACCCAATGTTTTAAAATTTCTTTGTACCTTTGCTTTGTAGCTTAGTATTTTTAGTTAATATTATGCATTTTCTTTAGTACTTCACTCTTGTGCCCTTGTTAGATTGTATATTTGTATTGGTTGAGTGTTGGACATGCAAATGATACTCTGCATTGAGCTTATTAGCTTGCATGTTCTGATATTCATTTCTTGTGTGAATGTTCATTGTGATCACTGTTTATAGTAATTGTTCATGTTTGGTCAAGTCATGCTTTATTGCTTTAATCTTTACTACTTGATCGCATTGTGCTTACTCCATATGCATTTCAAGATTTCTGCTTCAATAATCTCCTTGTGTTATTATTTTCAGGAAAAACTTGTTCATGTGGTTCAAGAGTTTCATAGTTTCTAGCGTTAGGTGTGAGTGAGTTTTGACAACTGTTCACAACTCACATGTTAAGTCTAGAGTCTCTTTTAGGGTTTTGTCACGAAATAGCCAAAAGGGAAGATTATAATGTTGAATTTATTCAATCAAGTGTTGATTTTATTCTATGCCAAATTTGCTTATAATTTAGTAATTAGTTACCCTGTATTTAGGTGGGAATTATGTAACGATAATATGTGAGAGAGTGTGAAGAAACCTTAAATGTGTGCACTCAAGAAGAGTTGCTAAAGGTGACACACGTGTGGAGCATACAAGGGAGCTGAAGGGTCATGACAGTTAGAGCACTACAGGACAAAATTTCTAGTCTGGCCAGGCAGTTAGCTCGCGACTCATTCCAGTCGTGAGGTCGAGTCGCCAGAATGCCCTATTTGGATGAAAATTGACGTTTCACATTTTTTATACACCCTACTATAAATATTCATATACCCACGAAATGTAGAGAGCTTCTAGAGAGAATTTTGAGAGAAAAACCCTAGAAAAACAAGATTGACTCATCCACAATCTTCATCCTTTGATTCTCCAAATTCCTCTACTTTTGCCCTTTCCATTGTCATATCCTTGAGAGGTACATTTAGCCAAATCATTATCTCACCATACTCATATCAGTGAGGAGGTGTTTTGGTGCTTGGGAAGCAGTTCGGAAGGGACCAATTCATTTGGTTAATGCAATGGGCTTATTGCGGGATCTAGTAAGCTAGAGAAGACAAAGTTCAGCGTAACCCTGTTGGAGCAAGAAGCTTGGAGAGCTTAGGTGCACTAAATAAATTAGGCTTGGAGGGTCTTCTGCTATTCATGTATCTCAACTTCATTCTCTAGTGGGTTATTGACCATTTGGAGAACGGCGAAGAGGTTTTTCGCCGTATACTTCGGTTTTCTTTTCGATAACACATCGCCGTGTTATCTTTGTGTTTGCATCTTCTTCCCTTACTCTTTACTTTTTAATTGCTGCTATGCTTGTAATTAATTATGGTTTAGAATGTGTTACCAATTTGGGTTTAGCTTATATTCATCATTCCGCAGATATATTGTCTATGTATAAGCTTGTGTTGGTAATTTTGGAATTGGAGGTCTAAACTGTCATTAGAGCTTTACACGCTATTTGAACTTTCAACGAACTTTTTTAAAAAAATTATTGAGTTGTCTTCTTCTCTAAATAGTCAGATGAAAATGTTTTTAGTATCAACTCTATGTAAAAGTGAAGTGAGTAATACATGTAAAAGTAACGTGATCCGTAATATGACACACAATTGTGAATGTGAAGAAGTGTATAAATGTGTGTACATAAGTATAGAAGAACCCATGATCTTAACCATTGTTTAATTTATACAATTTTATTATATTCAAATAACATTATAATATAATAGTTGTCAGACTTGTCACACGCCAACTCATTACTGTCATGATATTGTTTGCTTTGGTCATATAGGGTCCGTTTGGATAGAGTTTATTGCTGAAAACTGAAAACTGAAAACACTGTAGCAAAATAATTTTTAAATGTGTAAATAGTACTGCGGGACTCATTTTTAATAAAAAATTGTTGAAAAAGTACGTGAACAGTGCGCTCACAGTGCGCGCACAATACACTCTGCACCTGTTCCCGTGGCAGAACCGAAAAAAAAAAAAAAAAAAAAAATGCTGAAACGTAAAACGTAAACGCGTCAAAATAAAAGCCGGATCCAAACAGGTATATAGACCTCATAGCTTTAAAACGCATTATACCAATTAAGGTCCAAGGCCTATATATAATGCATCGTAACTTTCTCTACCTTAGCGATGTATGTCTCAGTACAAACTTGATTCGTCCTCACCTCATTTATCAGATCTTTTGGATTTTTGGGTACCCACAATCCACCTCTTTAATTTCCACTTGTCCCTATGTGGGACCTACCCACCAACCCAATGGACAAAGTTTGCTCTAATACTATTTTGTCATACCGACTGGCATGATACTGTTTGCTTTAATCATACAAACCTAATAGCTTTAAAACAAGTCATACCAATTAAATTCCAAGGCTTACATATAAAGCACAACAATTGTAGAACCTAAAAGTCCCAAAAAACACTGTAAGTGAGGAGAGGTGAGGGTTAATCAAGTCCGGACCACGTCTTGCATTTCCAAGATAGAGGAAGTTGTTGTGCTTTATGGACTTTATTTGGTATGACGCATTTTGAAGTTGTAATGTATGTATGACCAATACGGATAATATCATGCCAATGACAAATTGGGATGTGATAAAAGGCCAAAATTGAAAATTAACTCAGTTTGTCAAACAATATAATTAGTAGACACTATTACAAAACTATATTTTTTACCAATATCTTGAGTTTAAAAGACTCGATTTAGAGCTTATAAATCGAGTATCAAAAACTCGATTTTAGTTTTCTATTGGCATTTTTTCCACATGACATCCACCTAAAAATTGAGTCTCTAAGAATCAATTTATATCCATAAAACATTGCGTTCACATTACTTTTCTTATTTTCCTTCTTTTTTCTGCGTTTCATTTTCCTCTGTGCATTTGTTCTCTTTGTCTCTCTCCTCACTACCTTTCCATCTGCTTCTTTCTTCCTCCAAGCCGATCTGCATAAGCCCAGCTGCCACAAACCCATCGCCGCCGACCCACGCTAAACCATCTTGGCCCCTCTTCTCTGTTTTCGACATTTGTGCTTGTGTTTCGAAGTGGGTTTCAGGCTATGTTTCGGGCTGGGTTTTTGTTTCGAGCATGGGTTTTGGTTTGAGTTTGTGTTTTAGGCATGGGTTTCGGCCTTTTTCTTGTGTTTTTGGTGTGGCTTTTGCTAGTTGTTGTCAATTTGTGGGTTTCGGCCTCTTAGTTTGTGTTTCTAATCTGGGTTGTTGTTGATCTGCTCTTTTTTTAATGGTTTTTCTGCTTTCTTTTTTTGTTCTTCTTCACTTGTTTTTGATGGGCATTGGTTACAGTGGCGGGGTTGTGGTTGTGCAGTGATTTTAATCGCTTTGACAATGGTTGGTTATGATTAGATACAGCGGCACGTGGCCCTGGGTTTGCTCGTAGATAACACGCTTGATGACCCAGTCTGGGTTGAGCCTGTACCTGCCCGAGGGCTCCCACTGCGGGTTTTGGAGGTCCGATTCATAGACGGCAAGGATTATGCCACAGATACATGGGATGGGGCCGAACTCGTCGGGCATTGTTGTCGGCCACGTGGTCCAAAAACTCACCACCCTAAAAGTCGGATTGGAACTTTTGAGGAACCCACTGTCATGGAGGCCGATCGGCCATGGAGGCTTCACCAAGAGAGAGAGAGAGAGTGAGAGAGAGAGAGAGAGAGAGAGAGAGAGAGAGAGAGAGAGAGAGTGAGAGAGAGAGAGAGAGATACCGATCATAACAGATACAGGCTTAAAACATTTTTTGTTTTGTAAAGGGTCTTATAAATCGGGTCTTAGAGATTCGATTTCCAGATGGACGCCACGTGAAAAAAATGCCAAATCAGACGTGATCAAAACACTAAAATTGAGTCTTTGAGACTCGATTTATAAGCCCTAAATCGAGTCTTTTAAACTCGAAACGTTAGTAAAAAATATAGTTTCGTAACAGTGCCTATTAATTATATTGTTGACAAACTGAGTTAATTCCCAATTTTGGCCAGTGATAAAATGATATCAAAATGAACTTTGCCCGCTAAGGTGGCAGGTAGGTCGTCCCACATAGGGATGTGTGGCCCTTAGGCTGAATTTTGGAGATCCATAAGTTCAAAAAACCTTTTAAGTGGGTTGAGGTGAGGGGTCTCATATCATTAAGGTAGAAGAAGCTGTTGCACTTTATACATAGCTTTTGGATCTTAATTGATATGGTGCATTTTAAAGCCCTGAGGTTTGTACGACCAAAACAAACAATATTATGCCAACGATAGGTTGGGGAATGACAATATTACTACTCTATTATGAAATTCTACTTATTATGATTATTAGATTTATAGATGTAGGTGATTCAATGTACTTATATAACTTGTAATTTATAATAAAAAATTTCATAGACAGACAAAAAGAAATAAAACCATAGACCACTTAGTTTTGGGCAGGTCGATATATATGTGCTAGCTAGAGAGTTTTACAATTCTATTATATAGAGGAATATAACGTAACAAGGTCCAACCCGAACCAAATGCTTGCACTAAAGGCATGCTGCCAAATGTTTCATATTTAGGTTTAGAGCTTAGGTAAGATAGGCTTAGGCAGACCTAGACAAGTCGCTCAGCATGTTGTCATAGATACATAAATTCAAACATTACAACTACTTTCTCATTTATAGGTGGCCCTAACACTATATATAAATATGGGAATATGCATGGGACAGAATTTTAAAACAACTTGCTGTATAGTATAAATGTATTGGGGTCCTTCAAGACAAAATTCAAGCATTAAAACTTCATTCACTTCCCCCCAATCTGAACCCAAAAAAAAAAAAATATATATATATATATATATATTTAAAAATAAAAACATCATTCAATATCACCCACGAAATGTATGAGAAAAACATTATTACTACTATTAGTACTAGTACACATTTACGCTTTCATGCAGGCTGCTCTCAGTCTCAGTTTCATCTTTCTCTTTTACTCACACCCCCGATTTGTTCGTCATTTTGCATGCCGATATGTAGAAGGGTCGCGACATCTTCGGGGAATTGTGCAGTCACAATCGGATCGGATGGATGTCTGAGAGGGCCCATGCAAAAATATTGGTTTGGTCCCACAGGCTTTGATTGCATATTAGATTTCCATGCCCCATTTGGGGTGTCATGTCCCTTTTAACCCGTTGGGGTTGCATCTCTCCCTTCAATTATTAAATTCACACTTTTTCTAAGATTGCTAATATATACAAAAATTTTGCTTCTTTCTTTCTTTCTGTCTACAATTAATCCGCACGTTTTCAATTAAAAATGACTAGTACTGCATTGTTGTTTTATTGTTTATTCATGGCCAAATGTATCCAATATCAATTCATGTATAGGTTCTAGATTTTGATAAAACGACAAAGGGTTTACTTTTGATCATACAATCCAACATATATAGGATTGAAATGTACACTATTTTTAAAAAATAATATAATACATTCACTTTTAACTTAAAATTTTCGCTTCAGGAAAGAATAGAGATGCATTGCCATAAACAAAGCTAAATCTTGCTTTTGAAGGAGTTTATTCTTAAACTCAGAAGAGAATGTACATCATATATTTTTTAAGGTATGTAAAGCTCATGATCCAAATGCTTACTCATCCAACATGGCAATTTGGCGGCTGAATATTATGATATTATTTTATGAAGGATTTTGAGCTTTGGTTGTTAGAGATACTAGCATGTAATCTATGCAAACGCATGAATGCATTTAAAATTTAACATAATTTTTATTATGAAAATATAAATAATTAGTCAAATTATTAAAAAAAATAGCATATAACATATGAATACATTTAAAATTAAATACAATATTTATCATAAAAATATAAATAATTAATCAAATTTTTTTTTAAAGTAGACGTATTTAGTCACATATTAAATTTCTTAACTAAATTTAATACTACTTATGATCATTTTTTTTCCTAATTTTTAGTAAGATAAAGCGTGTGATGATCTTTGTTGTGTTGTGATTTTTATTGAGTATATATGATTGGTTTTTTTATTTTATTTTATAGTTCATTAATAATAGATTCTTAGTATCTTGCACTCATTAACTCACTTGATACAAAGATTAACAAATTAAGTGGACATATAACACAAACTTAAGTAAATAATTATGGCATGGTCTCATAAATTTAAACACATGGCGCAAAATTGGATTCTAATTTCAAATTCCAATTGAACTTTCTCTGAGCTTTGCATATTATTATATATATATATATATATAAATATAGAGAGAGAGAGAGAGAGAGAGAGAGAGAGAGAGAGAGAGAGAGAGAGAGAGAGAGAGAGAGAGAGAGAGAGAGAGATTAGTTAAGAGGTCTAATTATATTGTAAGTCCATGTATACCTAACATTAACCCTTAAAATCATATAAACCCTACTTAAAGTTCATTGTAACTATATATAACTGAAATTTTAATGAAAATGTAGCTATTTAAGTTTTTTTCCGTCAACGTAGGTCATGAAGCCGAACCATGTAAACCATGTAAACCTATTACCTCTAACATTGAACAAACTAATTTATAGCCTAACCGCAATGCAACTACCATACATAGCAGTTGAGAATTATATGGTAACAGGATGAAACATCAAGGAAGGAAGGTGTTGGATCTCATCAACAGAATTTTTTATCTAATTCATTCATTCTAGTCACCATAGCCCTTTTGGAACAAACAAGCGGGGAATAGAAAGAGAGAATGAAGAGGGATCTGCCCCATCAAAATTCAATCATATGTCCTACTAGGTAGCTACTCAACATTTGTCTATAATTTCCAAGGTGATTTAAGAGAGAAAGAGAGAGAGTCTGACCCTTAGTACATGTAGCTTGCATGGTTATTACAGTAGGACCCAAAGCACAAGTTGACGTGGGTTTGAGGTGTCCACTTCAATGTTGAAAAATGAAAATGTACCCAGAAGTTTGCCTTGAATGCTATTGTTGGCTTGGCAAGGCTCCAATAGAAAACAAAATTTTGAATTAGCTGTCTCTAATCTCTAGACTCTACTGGTACTGGAGAATGGAGATGGTGACCGATGAGATAAGTTGTGGTTCCGCTTTACACGCTTTGGCCCACCTCATGCTGCAGGAATGTCTCAAACATCTGGGGACCTTGTAATTAGTAACCTAAATTTCTTACCACAACCTGCTAGCTACTTCAAAATCAAATGAAAATGAAGAGCGAAGAAGTATATTAATTTCCATTTTAAGGTGGTTTTCCTCTTGTTCTATTCCCTAAGTATAACATTCTCGTTTTTAGTTTAAATGTTACAAATTTAAAATATATTTACCGTTATATTGTTTAAAATTTTTCAATGATATCATATATTTGCAATAACATCTAAGGAGATAATCTTGGTCCACGCCCAGTTCTCTCTCTCCCAAAGGTGCCAAATTAGAGGGCTAAAGGGAAGACCAACTGCGTTGTGGTGACTATAATGAACGACATTTAGTATTGTATGTCTTAATGAGATCCAAAAACTTCATGTTTCACTCCATTTCCTTATGAACTTATCCACTCTTACTAGATGAGTCCTCCATCCTCTCATAGGTTCACAGTTGTGAGAGAAGGGAAAACTCTTCCCATAAGAGTAAATAATTTCTCCTGGGATTGATAATTGCACAATTTTAATTAGGCTAAATTAATTAATGTCCAAATTAAAGTTCATTATGCGTTTGTATATATATCTATACACGTACTTTATGTGTTTGTATATCTATTTATTTTTTTGTGTAGGCATTGTGTCATGTTTGTATTGTGTTCGCTAATACCAACAGTAATACTGCCAATAGTAATACAGAGAATGAATTCCAAAGAATCACAAAAGCAAATGTTCTTTGCAATCATTGTGAAAGGTGCCTATTTTGATAAATGCAATCCTTGTGTCACTTATTGTAGCATGCCTTGTCCATGTCCCATCTTATATGGCTTCTCCAACTTTAGAGGATGTTAAGAATAAATGATTAAATTTTCTCTTTATTAATAATTTAAATTTTTGAAGTAATTGGTAATTTATCATAGAATGCTAGCAAAATGATCATGGTAATGAAAAGCACTGCATCTACCTTGCTTGATGTCATTTTCTTGCTTTGCCTATGTTTCCTACCTCAATGTTTCCTGCCTTAGTAGGCTTTGTGAATTGCAAGAAAATCCAACACAGTGAGTTCTTGAGTGAAGTTTATGTTTTTATAACCATTATTGAAGGATGTTAGTGAGGAGCTAGTAACGACTGCTTTCCTTATGAGTTGGTGATGTGTTAGAGTTATGATTGAATGATCAAATTCACTATGATAAATTTTGGATCCTTTCAAAATTTTAAGGTGTTAGAAATAAGTGAATTAAATTATTTAAACACCGTTGGAGGGCACTATTTTTTGCTTGGAAAACTGAAGCACGGTTTTTTTAATGCACCAACAAGTGCAGGCAAACCAATGGTGTGCATTTTCAAACTTTAAGATTCTTTTACTTCACAGTTATTTATTTTGAACAAAAAGATTATTACACAAAAGAATTTTTTTTAAAAAATCTCGAGGAACATGCATGGCGTGTAAATGACGAGGCTAGTGTATCTTTATGCGTGTATTTAATTTGTGAAGACACTGTAAATTATTGTAATAATTGTCTCCACTATACCTTTCAATCTGTTTATATAATCGATATTTAAAATCTTTTATTGCAAAATCATCCCTATTCTTTCATGGAGTGGAAAGTTATTGAGTAAAAAGTCAAAGTTTATTCATAAAAAAAAAATAGTGTAATACAAATCCTTTCTCAGAATCTATGACCAAACTTCAACCTCTTGTCGTTTTACAAAGATTAAAATCTAAAACAACAATGCAGTCATTTTTAATTGACAATGTGGATTGTAAAAAGATGGAAAGAAAGAAATAACAATTTGAATTATAGTACAAAAAGGCTAAATAAAAATTTAAATCCTGACTGACTAAAATTCAATGTACACCACTAACTTCATACTTTTGTTTAATGGGAAATGCTAAAGGATGTTCTTAGGGTAATGGAAAATAATTCATTTAAAAAAAGTTTTATGGAAAAAAAAAATTAATATTTTGACAACTTTTTTAATTTTCTATAAAAATTATGTCAAAATTTTTCTAAAATAGATTGTTAATTATCGCTCTAAAGACACCTATTAACATGACTCCTGTTTAATTATATTCTATAACTTTCAAATTTATTCAGTTTATTCTTTCTATTAATTTCCTTTTAAAAAGCTCCATTAAGGACCTTTTAATTGACAACATTTTGTTTTACTAGTGAACGAGTTAATATAAATTGAAATTTTGTCAAGATTAAAGGATACAATATATAATTTAACCTAGTAAAAATATTATAAAAAGTGTGAATTTAATAATTGACTGGGGGAGATTCATCCCAGCGGTTAAAGTGACAGGTAAGGAGACATGACAAGCCCAATGGGCCATGGAAATCTAATATACAATCAAAACCTGTGGGACCAAACCAAAATTGCATGGGCCCTCTCAAGACATCCATCCGATACGATTGTGACTGAACAGTTCCCAAATAAATCCGAAATTGTCGACCCCTTACTTATCGGCATGCAAAATGAGAACAAGTCGATGGATGAGAGAGAGAGAGAGATGCTGCTGAGACTGACAGCATCTGCATGAAAGCTTAAATGTATACTAGTACTAATACTAGTAATAATGTTTTTCTCATACATTTCGTGGGTGTTATTGAATGATGTTTTTTTTTTTTTCTTTTTCTTTTTTCTTTTTTTTTAATTTTTTGGTTCAGATTGGGGAGGAATTGAATGAAGCTTTAATGCTTGAATTTTGTCTTGAAGGACCCCATATACATTTATACTATATAGCAACTAATTTTTGTTTTAAAATTTTGTCCCATATTCCCATATTCATAGTGTGTTAGGCACCCTATAAATGAGAAAGTAGTTGTAATGCTTGAATTTATGTATTTATGACAACAATGCTGAGTGACTTATCTAGATCTGCCGAAGCCTATCATACCTAGGCTCAAAATCTAAGTATGAAACAGTTGGCAGCAAGCATTTAGTTCGGGTTGGACCTTGCTAGTTAGAGTAGAGTCCTATATAATATAAATACATATAGTACAAGTGTAGAACCCCTCTAGTTAGAACCAATCAATACCTGTCCAAAACTAAGTGGTGTGTGGTTATATTTCTTGTTTTTTGTGTGAATTAATTACTTTTCATAAAAAAAATATATAATAATCATATATTGCCCTTATTTTATTTACTATCCTCTCAAGGGTCATCAAAATTCTTAGTTGTTCTTTTCTTGGCCAAGTCAGGAGACATACAAGTGATACTAGAATAAAATTGGTTTCCTAGGAAAATGTGGTAGAGTTGATGTATATTGACATGTTTGGCCTCAATTTGGAAACCCTTGCAATAAATGTACACCTACTATGAACACAAACTTTGGAAACCCTTTTCATGATGAGTGCTTTTATTGTAGGCAGAGTTCAAATCTAATTTGAGAACAAATTTTTTAATCAATTGTACTAATTGGAACCCACAACTTAAAAAGTCAATTTAATATTATTAAAATATTAGGTGTATTGTACCTAAAATTATAGAAAATGTACAAATATATATATATATAATTATTAATAAATATGTCACAACCATGTACTAAGTCGCAAACCTCCTAAAGTAACATGAGAAATATACAATAAGAACAAAACAAACCATAAAAACTCAAGCCTTCCTACTAACATCAGGAATTGGAATACTCCAATCATAGCATAACACCCTATTTATAATTGAATGTAGAATTTCCGTTTAGCCATCATCATAGTCTGATTCCCCATATCATTACAAGCAAAATACTTTCCTCAAACTTAAAAAAGACTCTCATGGATTCTACCAGTTCTTTCTTCTCATATGTGGTAATAGAATCCCCAATACCAATCTGCATGAAGGACCTTTAAAACTTGATCCCATACAAGACTTGGGTTGCTGACCAATAGAGCTTCAAAAGCTCCTTCCAAATTCTTCTGGTAAAAGAACAATGAAAAAGTAAATGATTTATGTACTTCAAATAGATCCTACAAAACACACAGTTAGTGCCCCCCAAAAAAACCCCCATTTAAACTTCCTATCCTATTACCAACTAAATGCTAAAGGCTAACAAAAGTGATGAAAGAGTGTTTGGGAATTTCACTCGATTACCATACCTACTTTCACCAATTTACTTCGTCTTTGCTTAGTACAACGGCTTACGTAGTGTTAAAACAACTATACTTTTAAGAACTAGCAGGAGTCTAGTTACTCTATACTCTTCTTGCTTTTAACAAAATACATATATCACCATGTAAGGTAAACAAGCAGTTTTCAGATATTTCTGGCTTCCAGACCCCCAATAACCACTTTGTAAAACGGTACACCTTGGCATTTAACTGGCTTGCTGCATCATCGAAATTTCTAAAGCCATATTTTAGAAACAAAATATTTTGCCAATCCCCCACTTAACCTTAGAAAAGGACTCGCCAAATACATCGGATTTAATATTTAAGATTGTCATGCTCTTCACTACCCCCTTTTTTTTTTTTTTTTGAGAGAGAGAGAGAGAGAGAGAGAGAGATCTTCACTAAATAGCTAGATGCTCTTGCTTCTCAACGGATGAACATGAACCCAAGGAACCCATATTATTAAATCATAATAAATCCATAAAAATCTAGTTGTTTGCCTAGGCATGGGATACAGGATTAAAAATAGCCACTATAGAAGTATTAAACATTCACTTTAATATGTTGTAATATGACATTAAGAAAATTGAAATAATCTAATCTCATTACGCGTCACAAAATATGCAAAAAAAAAAAAAAAAAAAACCAATATTCATTTGCTTCATATTAATCTACAGAGTGAGAGAAAAGATTAAATTGAAGTTACAATTAATGTAACTGCTTTAAAATATTAAATTATTTAATAACTTATTCGTAAATCTATGATGAACTATATGATTTGCACATAAATTATATGTGGGAGGGAAAAAAGGCCAACCTATGCCTAGCCCAAGCCGATTAACACTGACTAGGTGAATGCTGAGGTTGCTATACAGAAGGGGTGCCACCTTGACAAAATCGCCCAAACAAAAGTCTACTGTTGCCAAGGATGTAAAGCGATGCCTTGGGAGAGTCCACCAGCCGGGCACAAGATTCGGTGTCTAGCACAAGTTACCAAAAAAATAATTTTGATAGCAGGGTCATGAGTCCCACTCCCAATACATAATTAGATACGTTGGAACAGTAGTATGGACCTAGAGAGCCACTTAGGCCTCGGGAGTGGAGGGACCCACACACGTGTGGAATACTCTATCATCATGATGAGCCCCTTAGGAGGAGGATATAAAAAGAAGAGAGGGGGTGAAGGTAAAGGGCTTGGAACAAAAATTAGGGGGAAAGAAAACACGAAAGAAAAGTGAGTGATAATATTTGGGGTAGGTGATCAAGCTTGGTCACTAAAGGGGACTTCTCGGCTGTGAGCTATCCTTCTTGGATAGATACATTTCGAGCGAGCAAACGCTATATTGCTGCCATAAACCATTAATCCTAGGCCAGTTTGCTTTTGAAATCTATACCCAGGAAAGCATATAAATTAGTTGGGGAGTTAGGCCCAACGAGTTACAGGGTCGCTAGGAAGGACCCCCACATTATATTATCAATAATTTGATATCAATCAAGCATTCATATCTAGTTTTCAGCACAAAAAAAGTACATAAAGGACATATGTAATTAAAGATGGATATAGTTATATGTTAATTTAATTGAATTTATTAAATAGTATAATATCATTGAAAGTAAATGTGATAAAACTTCAGTTCTACTTAAATGAAATGTAGTTCCCATAAAACTCGCAACCTCACTTCCACTTAGATTTTTGGTTAACTTATGTTGGAGGACAATGACAATGCTAAGTGATGATGCAAAATCTTCAATGGGTGACTCATCCAAAAAAATTGTGATGGAAATTTATCAAAACTCTACACACACACACACACACAAAAGAAGGAAAAAATGAATCGGAGGGAACTAGCGTGATACCGACTTTATGGTCTTTGATGCTTAAATCAATAAACCTCAAAGATCTCAGAGAATAGATTGGAGAGTAGAAGTAAAGTTTTGGTGTCTCATACCTTTGCAAATGGGGCGGGTAGCTCTTTTATAGGGACTTAGATGATCATTAGGGGCCATTAGTGTAAAAAACATATATAACATGACATCTCTTGTAGCCGTTAGGTAATGGCCCGTTACTACATCCAATGCCTTCTGTAGGTTACGCCCTTCATAGTTTTAGTCTTGTTGGTGCTACAGAGTCATCTATTAAGTTGAACGAGCTTCTTAAGATTTTCCTTTGCTATCACTAAGTATAAGAAAAAATCATGAGACTTCTTCAAATACTTTGTTATGCATATCATGCGTGGCCTAAGCTATGGATATAAACCTTTGTTTAAATTAATATGGCTGGATGATCAGAAGGCTTCAAATACTTTGCTATGCATATCATGCAACCAGCTCATTTGAAGCCATCCTTCTTCCATGTAACATATAATGTGTTTTTGTCTTGTTCAAAATGTGTATTTTAATTATGCTAAATAGTTGAAGACTTTTTTTTTTTTTTTTTTTATCTTATTAAGCAAGCTTTGGTCCTCCTTAGGAAAGGAGAGATACAAAGGGTGGAGGAAAATGAGAAAGTGTAAGGACAAAACAAAATATCACAACATTTATACATCTTTGTTTTCGGTTATGGGTTTGGTGTAATATTTTATTATTTATTTTAACCAAGATGGTTTGACATTTCAACTGTTATGACATTTTGTTAAAATTGTAGACCAACTTTTTGAAAATCAATCCAATAGTACCATAAATATATAAGTTTCCTCTCTCACATAAATAATAAGTTTTAAGATAAATTTAATTAGTGAAACTAACTATTATGTAAGAGGGGAGAGCACATATTTATTTACTCTTAGAGTATTTTATAATTGGTTAATTGCATCTATAACATAAGATGGAGAACAAAATCATGAGTTTAAAACAGGTACAGGTAATGATTTAACAAAAAGGTTAAATTATAAATTTACATCTTCTAATTTTTACTAATTTTCAATTCATTCGGTTTTTTTTTTTTTTTTCAGTCATTAACTTTCATTCTTTGTCAATGTAATTTCTGTTTAGTTTTATTTGACCTCATTAATTAATTTAATATTTTTACTTTATAAAATGACCATGTCGTATCTAAATTGTAAGTATCTTTCATTAGAAACAAGGCTTGTGGTACCTCTTTAGAACTATCGTCAATATAATGATACATAGATGACTACAACGTGTTGTTGACGCGCCCTAGTTACGATTGTGCATAGAAAATATCAAAAACAGTACTAGTGTTCTTCAATACTTCCTTTGTTATAAATATATCTAAAATCCTTTTTTCTCCCTCGCATTCAACGGTTCTCTCTTTGATTGCTAGCTCTAAAAGTCTAATCTGTTTACTATTTCCTGGCTTTCCATTTTCTTGGGATTCTGAGTTCCACTGCCTCCCTAATTCCCCGTGAGAGATTCCCCAACAGTTAACGCTTAGGACTATATAGAGTTAAGAACCCAAACCAGCTTTTCTTCAGAAGAGTTTGGTGGCGATGCTCAGTCTCTTTCAACTCAGTACTCTTATTTACTCCTTTTAGTATTCCCTTTTTCTTGATCTTGACAATCTCACGCCCCCTACTTTTCCATCTGGGTCCTTTCTCTTTTCCTTTTCCTTTTCTCAGTCCCCACTTTTTCAAATCAAACAAGTAAAGCTATTTTCCGACACTCTCTCTTTGCAGTTTGTTTGTTTCTTTTTTAGAGGGTTGAATATGGGTGATAGTTTGTCTGGATTTTTTGATGAAAATGAGTTCGGAGAGAGCAACTTGGGCAGCGATGATCTTTTTAGTAATGATCTTTTTAGTATCTTTGAGAGCCTTGAGGGTGCGGTGGAGTTTCCACCTGTTGATGAAGTTGTGGTTGGGTCTGGTGAAGAAACGCCGAGGCTGGTCTCTCAGAAATCCGCATCGTCCTGCAGTGCTTTGCAAGAGTCGGAGACTGAGCTTGAAATATCACCAAAGAGCAGAAAGAGACCGAAGCTTATGACTTCCTCAGAGGAAGCAAACCCTGAAGGGCAACAAAAGATGTCTCATATAACTGTGGAACGCAACCGAAGGAAGCAAATGAACGAGCATTTGTCTGTGTTGAGGTCACTTATGCCTTGCTTCTATGTCAAAAGAGTAAGCTACAAGTTATTTTATTTTTTGCTGAATTTTTTTCCTCTTGAAGTTGTTTAACTTATGATGGTATTTTAAAATAAATAAAACTTTTTAAAATTAAAGCTGATCACAACCCAACTTTTATTTTCTTGGCTCTAAACTTCTCTATGTATTTTGGGTTAGGTTTTGGATCACTATATATGCTTTACTCTCCATCTTACCAACGCAAAGTCATTAGGCTTAATTTGGCACATAATTATATGCTTGCTTGGCTCTCAACTAGACCTAAAATTCATTCGATTTTTGGAAGAGAAAGGCTTGAGGCACTTGGTAGAAATGTAGAAAGATTTTTACTTGCTCCTTTGCAAAAAAGAGAAGTGATAGGGTCACCTTATTATAAATTTTGGGACTCCTATTCATGCTTTGACTGCGCCAAAACATCTAAGAAACTTACATCATACCATTGAGAAAAACTACAACTAAAATCCAATATTTCATTTTGATTTCTTCCAAGTTACTTACAATATATATTTATTTCTCTTGAATACTATTAAACTTAATCTTCTATGGTTTAGGGAGATCAAGCATCAATAATTGGAGGGGTGGTGGATTACATCAACGAGTTGCAGCAAATTCTACAATCGCTGGAGGCCAAGAAGCAACGAAAAGTTTACACTGAAGTTCTAAGCCCTAGGCTAATTCCAAGTCCAAGTCCAAGGCCTTCACCACTTAGCCCTAGAAAACCTCCTCTAAGCCCTAGACTAAACTTACCCATTAGCCCAAGAACCCCACAGCCCACTAGCCCTTACAAGACTAGGGTGCAACAAGGTTACCTCTCCCCCACAATGGCTACTTCACTTGAGCCATCTCCTTCATCTTCTTCCACTTCCTCCAATATTAATGATAATATCAATGAGCTCGTCGCGAATTCAAAGTCTCCAATCGCAGATGTGGAGGTGAAGTTTTCAGGTCCAAACCTTCTTTTGAAGACAGTGTCTCCTCCAATTCCTGGCCAAGCTGTGAAAATAATTTCCACCCTGAAAGACCTCTCTCTTGAAATTCTCCACGTAAAGATCAGTACTGTCGACGAAACCATGCTCAACTTCTTCACCATTAAGGTAAAACAGTTTTACAGCTATTTTGCAGCTTAAAAAATTTTACACACTTCTTTTCCTTTTCCTTTTTCTTTTTCTTTTGGGCTTTAATTTTAGGTCAAATGATTTTTATTAGCATTATAGAGGTTTTTTTTTTTTTTTTTTAGGTGAGAGCCCACAATTCACTTTTAGTGATGAGTATATGCAGAAATTAAAAGTATCTCAACAACTCTCAACCTTTTTTCTTTTCTTTTCTTTTCTTTTCTGTCTTTTCTTCTGAGAGTCACTGGAAAAGTTATTTTTAAATGGGTAATTATAGGTTTATTGTGTACTTTCTATATAAATTAAGATTTTTTCCTTTTTTTATATTGAGAAAAGTAAGCAGATGCCTCAAAGATGTTGGTTTATAAATTATTTTTAAATTTTTTTATGAGAAAAGTAAAAAATTATTGATTTTTGACACGTTTATATATTTTTTATTATGATTATATTAACGGACACCCTTAAGACCATAATTAATAAAACATATTAGAAAAATTTTAACATTATTTTTTTTAGAAAATATAAAAAGATGTTAACTTAATTAACTGTTTTATCGCTTTTCCATAAAATATATATAAAAATAATTCCTAAACCAATGTTCTTAAGGCATTCATCAACATCTTCCACTCCATACAAATAGTATTAAAATTTTTCTAAAACAATTTATTAGAGCACCTGTTAACAAGACCTTTATTTTATTAATTTGGAATGTCACTAACTATTTTCAGAGAGTAACTTTTTTTTTTTTTTTGGTTCGGTCTAAAGCATTTGGTGTCTTCAAAAAGGGTACAAGTGATACTATAAATTATATTATATAATGGTGAATTTCAAAAACAAAAAGAAGCGAATATTTATATATTATTGGCCAATAATATTCATTATCACATTAATTTATAAAAGTTATGTAATAAAATTTATAATATTTAAAAGAAAAAAACATATATATATATATATATATTTGTATATATATGTGTATAATATCTTTAATATTTTTCCTCAATAATTTATGAATCTATGGAAATGCTCCTCATTTAATTCATTTCCTCACTCTCTCTATCTCTCGTAGGCATTGAAATTATTGTCTATAAGCTTTAAATAGATAACTCTGTAAAAATTAGAGGTAGTTCAAAATCATAGATTTGTATATATAGAACAGAACCTACTTGGGTCCAGCACACAAAAGTATAGGATCCGTTAAATGTTGACATATATCAAATATTTGTTACGTCTCAATATCCAACGCGTGTGCACTTCCGGAGTAGAAGAGCCACTGAAACACTGAACGAGGAAATTTGTGCAAGGCAATATATTCAGAGGAAATTGTGTGCATGGTAGATTTGCAGTAATTTCAAAGTCCATATATGTTAAAACTGGCGTTGTCGTTGTACTGCACTGACCATTAAAGTTTAATGCACGTCTTGGAAACCACGAGATGTTGCAGAAAACTATGGTACCTTCTAGTCATTGTCCTCTTATATTAATTTATTGAAGAATTGTTTTAAGTACACACACTGCTTTGATTAGATTAAATTCATTATCAAAAATTGGAAGCTAATGATTGGGTATGTCTTTGATTAATAGATTGGAATTGAATGTCAACTTAGCGCCGAGGAACTTGCACACCAAATTCAGCAAACATTCTGCAATGTCCACTAAGATAATTTGATGAGTCTCAACCCTAACAGGACCTTTGTCTCTCACTCTCAGCTGAAGAAGTGCACTAATAAAAGGGAATGTGGGAAAGGCATTTACCGGCATTCCTCTTAACTAAATTTGTAATTTTTAATCAGTCATGACCCTGTATTTTTTTTTTTTTCCTAAACGAGGCTGAACTTTATTAGTAATACTGGTCATTTTCTATGATAGAAAATGACCCGTATTACTAAAATAGGTAGTGTAACCCCCTATTGTAACTGAGTTCTCAATATTTAAGTCAATCTATGAATTTCAAGTTTCATTTCCAAAGTTCAAATTAAATGTCCACAGAGAGAGAGAGAGAGAGAGAGAGAGAGAGAGAGAGAGAGAGAGAGAGTTCAATTAAATGTCTTCAGCTACCATCCGTGAAGCAACATCTAATACGTGCATGCATGTATACACAGCTTTGGAGATGAAAATTTCAAGGTGCATTTCTGCCATGAACATGTTTATATCTCATTATTTAAGAAACATTACTTTATAAAAAGAAAGAAAGAAAAAAAAACTTTGTGGTGTAATTGCTTTAATAAGGGTGACTATTGGCAAATGGCCTCACCATTTTTTTTGTTGCGTATTTTGACCATAGACAAATGTTCAATATATGTTTTTCCCTATACAAAAAAGAAAAGGTTGATACTGACAAAATGTTTTCTATCAAAGTCTTAAGGATAATGTTAAACTCATTTCTAGTTTTACTACAAAATGATTATAAATTAACATGAAAATGAATTTGACTGATATCACTTTAGTAACGTGCATGATAAATACATATGAATTGCTTTTTAATGATTGGTGATACATTAGTTTATTAGATTTATATAATAAAAGTCCTATTAAAATGTGTTTTTAGAACAATTGTTAATAAACTATTTTAGAAAAATTGTGTACACTACTTTCGTGGAATATATAAAAAACCGTCAAAACAATATTGTTTTTTCTTCTCTCATAAAAAAGTTTTTAAAAATATTTTATAAACGAATGTCCTTAAGATATTCATTAAACATCGAACTAATAGACAAGACATTTGGTAATTTATTTTGGCCATGATCAGCAAGACATGGGTACTGTTACTGAAAAATGCTGATCCAACCTTTTCCCTAATATTTGTAATATTCTAGAACTTGGTAAATCTTATTCCAGGTGTAAGTTTATAAATTAGCTGAGTTAGGAGAAATTTCAATTCTACAACTCACATAACTGCAACACTTACTCTTAGACTCAAAAGTTATTTCTGTTGTAATAAGCATATAGATCCCAAAATTCATCTTAGATGCTCGTAAGGTTGATTGCGTTGATGTTGGGTCCTCTGTTTGATTAATGAAAATTTTAGATTAAAAAAAATACCATTATTAATTTAAGGATAGCTTTACATTGACAAAAGATACATAAAGCCTCGTATTGCTTGCAAAAATTTCATGAAGCCATTCCACCAAAAAAGGGAAAAATCAAAGACTTGAACCTTAAAGAAATCTTGATTCTTTGTCATAACTACAACTTTTTTTTTTTAGATATTAGAAATTTTATTACATAGCCTTTTATGCTATGATGTTTCACTAATCATGAAAAAGTAATATTAACATTCATTTATTATGTTTTGAAAGATATTAATCACATTCATTATTAAGTTAGTTTTAAAGATTATATAGTAAATTTCATAGTATCTTTAACATTTTCCTTTTATTTTTGAGAGAATTTTTACACCCTTGTGAGTTGTGACTGAACCTAAACGGAATAATCTATACATCCCTAAGTACTTGAACCATACAATTCATTACAAGACATGCATGGCAAAAGTGGCAGTCGACCATTGGTTCCTCACCTCATTTATTACCTGCAATATTAGTTAATATCATGAAGAAGCCTACCCAATCAAATCTAGCACTAGATGTAGCATGTATAGGTTTTAAAAATTCTGACTGTTCCCCTAGTCTAATGTTAGATACGAGCCTAAAAAATAAAAATGTAAGTTTTCTAAATATTTGAGCTATTAATTCCCTCCAACTTCAAAGAACCCTATCCTTTTGGCAGCATAGGGTTTGTCGGAACCGATCTTATCTTAGCTTTAAACATTGATATTAAAAATACAAAGAATCGACCAGGGTTTATATATTTCCACAACTATAAATACTTTTTTCTTAAATTAAGACCTGATATACCATAAAATATTATAAAATTATTCAGTTGGTTTTTTTTAATAATTTAATTGTCCCCGTGGGGAAGAAACAGTGGCGGCTTTAGGATTTTTTCTAGAGGGGTCAATAGCGTTGTAATTTTTGCATGTTAAAAGTGGTGTGATTTTTTGCTAATGAATAAAAAAAGTGCAAGAAAAAACAATTTCATTCCGTACGTGGTCAACGGCAAAGTAAGCTAGAGTTGGAGGGAAGGTTTATTTATTTATTTATTTTTAAAAACGAAGTAGCAATTTTAAGAGTAGAGCTACTGATACAACACTTTAACAACAAATTAATTTAGGTGATAAGTTGTTCAAGATATGTAAAAAAGTGATATCATTTGTTGGATCTAGATTAAAATCAATTAAAACTTGTCACTTAACTTTTATTGTAAAATTATTGTGAAAATAATATTGTGAAAGTAGTACTAAGATTTAATATTAGGATTAAACAAAATTAGGATTAAACAAAATTTAAATTTAGAGTGTTCAAAATTTTATTTTAGGAGTCAAAACAAATAAAAAATTTATATATAGTTTTTGTTTTTTGGCCAAGCCAGGGGATTCATTTGAATCCCCTAGGCTGGTTGTAGAGCCACCACTAGGGAGAAAGGATTTAAACCCTAGTTATCACGTCAAGGATGCGCTGTGATAGGGTTGCGCTCTTTTATATGCTAATGACTAGGTTTCGAAATTAATGCTAACACTAAGTTACACCCATTAATGAAGTAACTACTTCAATAAAACTTGTGTAATAATATTGCGTTAATATCTGTACTTACATGACGAGAAATACTTTGATATTCAAATTGTCTTAATTAATGCTGTATTTAAACATACTCGCACAGGTTTTGATATTCTCATTGTCTGTCTGACCTAATTTTAGAGTAGGGTAACACTATCTCTTCAATAATTGTATGCCTTTTATTATGGCCTATTGTAATAGGGTCGGACATTCTTGTTGTCTCTCTAACCTAAATTCATAGTGGGGATAGTCTACCCCAACTTTTTGTAATCTTGAGTTATGGCATTCATGTATGTGTGTGGATTTTAATGCCAAACCTTTTGTTAGCTGCTGCCTTAACTAATTTTGTCTAGCTAGTACTAGTAGTAGTATTGTGATGAATCTAGGTATCTCCAATATTGTAAGTTTAGGTCCACAATGAAAACCCTAACTTTTGAAATAATGCAAGCAAAAATAGGATGGACCCGTGTTCTGGATCTTTTAAGAGGTAATTAAAGCATAGTGGAATGAAAATGTATTTTGATTTTCACGAAGATTGATTGATCAAGAATCATAACTCCAATGGAAGATTACACAAGAAGAATATTCATCCACAAATTACGAAGTTATTATTGCTTAAATCGCTTTGTAATGGTTGCAAACTCATAATGATAATATGATCGACTTTTAAATACCACTCTATTGACAAGGATGGGGCTACGGCCTACAGTGAAATTGACATATTTGGGTAGTTGAAATTGAATGCCATGAAGATTATAAGACCTATACCTTTTTTTATGTATCCATATATGGGCTATGCTATTGATTTCCTTTTTCATAACCTTCACCAACTCCTAGGTAAATAGGATTGTAGCTTATGGACATCTCGAAATTTAACAAAAATAGACATTACTTCAATGGTGAAGTTGGCCCAGTGACTCAAATTTCCTAGTACATTGAACATTGATGTGACGACCCTTCCCCCCCTTGGAAGACAACCATCCTTTTAGAAAAGAAGTTGCATGTTTGAAAAAGTAAAAATGAAGGAACCAGCTTAAAACTTAATAATTCAATTCGTTTCATACTTTCTCCACTTGGATGGACTAAGTCTGTACCTAATTAGAACTTTTGACATAAACCAACCCACCTTGTAATGAACTAACGCTTCATGGTGTTTTTAAAGGAAACATATTATATTTAGTGCTATTTCGGTAAAACTTATTTTTATGAACTTATTAAACTTAAAAAATAAATTATATAAAAGTATCAAAAGGCTTAGGAACTCAATAACATAATTTTCCCTCATTTATTAGCTAGGAGAATCGGGATTCAAATTTTCATATATTTTAATATCAAGTTGTTTAAAAAAAACTTAAAACAAGTAAATTTTTTTTTTTTTTTTTTTTACATGTATAAACTAAATGGTAAAATTTAGGTACAGTACTTAGGTGTTATTCTTTCAATTCTCCTTTTAAAATCAATTATGTGGTTGTAATTAATTAAAAATACACTTTCATCTCATGAAAAAAAAAAATGTTTGAATATTAAGAGGGAAACATAAGATACAGCACATTAGTACTGTACCTAAGTTTTATTTTAAACTGAATAGCCTGAATAAGGTGATAAAAAGTTATGGTGAGTTATGAGAAAATTTCACTTACTTTTCTGAAGTTTTCTATTTATTACACACTCCTTTCCTAAAATGTAGATTATTTATAATGATCTCCCCTAAATGATAGGAAAAATGTTTTAAAATATTCCACACAAAAATTTTAAAAACCTTAAATTTCCTAATAGGGGGGTTGTGGACAACAATTTAAGAGTAAAATAAAATAGGAAATTCAAGATTTCTTAAAACCTTTTATCAATCATCTAAGGCATATTAGTGTAAATAGCTTACATTTTAGAATAGATGAATGTTTTTTTATTTCAAATTAAAGGAGAGACGAATGTAATAACCTAAAAAACCTTTAAAAAGGGCCATGTAATTTTCGGAGTGAATAACAATATGATGTCAAGCTGAGAAGGAGGGTGGCGCATCTAGGCCTTTTCAACAGATGGCTCGGTTTATGCTTCTATTAATGATTGTGGGTTGAAAGAGGTTGATTTTGTGGGTCCGAAATTCACATGGGTGTATCAGAGAAGGGATGGCACTCAAATCAGAGAGCGTCTTGACAGAGCCCTGGCTTCTACAGATTGGCATTCTTTATTTCCTATTGTAAAACTTCACCATAAGTATTCTTCTGTTTCTGACTACAATCCTCTTTTGTTCCAGCTGTTCTCAAAGAAAAAACATCATAAAAACAAAAAAATCTTTAGGTTTAAGTCGAAGTGGTTGAAGGATGAGAGATGTGAGAAAGTTGTGATGGAGGCATGGAAGGAGGGGTTGTGTAGGGCTTCAACTTTCCCTATTTTAGCTTGCATGGAGTCTTGTCGAAACAAATTGGAGGTATGGAACGTGAATGAGTATGGGCATGTGGGAAAGAAGATTGCTGGCTTACAAAAACGTTTAGAGGGGTTGGAGATGTAGGTTTCAACACCGAAGGTTATTAAAGACCTAAGAGAAACTAGAGTGGAATTGAATTGTTGGCTTGACAAAGAAGATGCCATGTGGAAACAAAGGGCAAGGCTGAATTGGTTTCAGGAAGGAGACCGAAATACTCGTTTCTTTCATGCAAAGGCTTCAACAAGGTTTCAGAAGAACGTAATTGAGGGGGTTTTTGATGCTGATGATGTGTGGCAGACTGACCAAGGGGAGATTGAGATGGTGTTTATTGAGTACTACTCTGATTTGTTTACTTCCTTAGATCCATCAGATTTCTCAGAAATTATGGAGGTCGTTCAACCTAAAGTGACACAATCAATGAATTCCATGCTAGTGAGGGAATTCCAAGCAGGTGAAGTGTACAAAGCCCTGAAGCAGATGTATCCTTTAAAGGCTCCTGGATCGGATGGTATGCCTCCTCTTTTTTTCCAAAAATTTTGGCCTACTGTAGGTGGTGTAGTGACTAAAACTATTTTGGATTTCCTAAATTTAGGCATTACTCCGCCAATATTTAATGAAACTCATATTGTTTTAGTCCCTAAAAATAATTCACCTAAGAGAGTAACTGAGTTTAGACCGATAAGTCTGTGTAATGTCATTTACAAATTGGCTTCTAAAACTTTAGCCAACAGACTTAAAAAAATCCTCCCCTCTATTATTAGTGATACTCAAAGTGTTTTTGTGAATGGTAGGTTGATTACTGATAATGTTTTAGTGGCTTTTTAGGTGATGCACCAGATTAGTTTGAAGAAAACAAGGGCCAAGGGAGAGATGGCTCTCAAGCTTGATATGAGCAAGGCTTATGACGGAGTAGAATAGGCATGCTTAGACAAAATAATGGAGAAATTGGGGTTTCACTCAAGATGGAGAAGCTTAATGATGCAATGTATTTCTTCAGTCACTTATGCAGTCCATGTCAATGGTAAACCTAGTGGCCATATTATCCCCTCCAGAGGGCTACGTCAAGGTGATCCGATTTCTCCATATTTATTTTTGATTTGTGTGGAAGGCCTTTCTACTCTAATTAAAAAAGCTGCAGCTGATGGTCTATTGGAAAGGGTATATGTGTGTAGGGGAGGTCCGTGCTTTTCTCATTTATTTTTTGCAGATGACAGTTTAATTTTTTGTAAAGCCACCGTTGATGAATGTGAAGCACTACAAAAAGTTCTATGCACGTATGAGCAAGCTTCTAGCCAACAGCTGAATCGAGCTAAAACTTCTCTGTTTTTTAGCCCTAACACGGCTCAGGAGATCTAGGATGAGATAAAAGTTAGGTTTAGTGCTCAAGTGATCCGACAACATGAGAACTACTTGGGTCTCCCATCATTAGTGGGAAGGAATAAGAAAAATACTTTTAAGGAGGTCAAGACAAGACTGGCTAAGAAGTTGGCAGGGTGGAAGGAAAAACTTTTATCTAAAGCTGGAACGGAAGTTTCGATAAAAGCAGTGGCCCAAGCTATCCCAACGTATACTATGAGCTATTTTAAGATTCCTGATTCCCTTTGTGAGGAGATGACAAGTATTATTAGGAATTTTTGGTGGGGACAATGCAAGGAAGAATGGAAAATGGCATGGATTAGTTGGGAGAAACTTTGTGCTCCGAAGGCTTGTGGGGGCACGGGTTTTAAACAACTGAAACAATTTAACTTGGCCATGTTGGCGAAACAAGGATGGCGGCTCCAGTCTGGGAATGATTCCTTACTATATAAGGTTTTCAAGGCCAAGTATTTTTTGAGTTGTGAGTTTGTCGATGCAAGTATGGGAAAAAATCCCTCATTTGCTTGGAGGAGTATTTTGGCGACTCAGGCAATTGTCAAGAAGGGTAGCAGGTGCCAAGTGGGTAATGGCCATAACATCATGATTTGGAAGGATAAATGGGTGCCTTCACCATCAACTTATAAAATCGTATCTCCTATCTCAAGTCTACCTGAGGACTCTCGGGTTGCAACTCTTATAGATGAAGCAAATGGTGCCTGGAAAAAAGAACTGGTGCAACAAGTTTTCATGCCTCATGAAGTTGATTTAATATGTAACATTGCTTTAAGTACTGCTCTACCAGAGGATAAGCAAGTCTGGGCTTTAACACACAATGGTTATTTTAGTGTCCAAAGTGCATATAAACTTGTGGTGGAGATGAATTCAGGTGCATCTGTGGGAGAAGGTTCGGATGGTAGTCAGTTGAGGAAGTTTTGGAGGTACCTTTGGAGCTGTAATATTCCACATAAGATACGACATTTTGCCTGGCGGGCCTGTAGAGATGTGTTACCCACGAAGGAGAATTTGGTTAGACGTAAAGTGTTGTTGGACAGCTATTCTGATGAATGTAATATGGAGGAAAAGACTTCGGCCCATCTGTTTTGGCGCTATCAGTGAGCTAGCCAAGTCTGGCGTACATCTACTCTGTTTTGAGACTCGTTGGTTCATCACTTTGGGTCATTCATGGATATACTCTGGTACGTGGTGATGGTAGCTCAGTGGGATCATAGTGTGGTGGAGAAGTTAATTATGTTGGCTTGAGCGATGTGGTCGAATCGGAATGAGTGCAGAAATGGGGGTGCGAAGAAGACCTGTCAGGCCGTAGTATAAGGGGCGTTGGAGTACTTAAGGGAATGTCAGGTGTGTACAAAGGATACGAAGCATCCAAAGCAGCCAGCCAAGGCAGTGTGTGGACGCCTCCTCCTCCTCCAACATGCTACAAAATCAACGTGGACAGTGCAGTGTCCAAAGAGCAAAAAATGGCAGGGGTTGGGATATTGATAAGGGATGCAGAGGGACAATTGATTGGTGCATGTAGTAAAAAGCTTGAAGCTCCTTTGGGTGCCATTGAAGCTGAAGCAAAGGCTGTTAAGCTGGGACTCCAATTTGCCAAAGATATGTCTATACAGGACTTCACTCTTGAGAGTGATTCTTTGATGCTGGTTAATGCCTTGAGGGATTTATCTCCTCCTCCTCTATCAGTTGCTAATCTAGTCTGTAGTTTTGTAGCTGAAGCCCATTGCTTTCGTTGTGTATATTTTACCTATGTTGGTCGAAATGGAAATAGGCCAGCCCATTTACTTGCAAAACATGCTTTAGGTATTGCAAATTTGTCTGTTTGGGTTGAAGAGACTCCTTGTTTCCTTGAACAAGCTTTCAACCACGATGTACTTGCCCTTTCTTCTGTTTAATAAAGTTTGAAAGTATTTCACATAAAAATAAATAAATAAATAAATAATGATGTTTAGGTTCAATTGGGTTGACTCATCTCAAGTTAAATTTTAAGGAAAACCATTAAATACATTTATTGTCAATTTGTCACACCATTATAATAGGTGGCTTTGCTTGCCTCTAGTACTTTTTTAACTGGAATCTCTTTTTATTTTATTGAAAAACTGTCACATCACCTGCTAACTAAATAAAAAGTGGAGATTAAAATCCACTACCACTTGCTATTGTGTATTTAAAATTGATGAAGACGAAAAAATCACCAACAAGCCACACAGTCCTCACAAGGTTGAAATAACGCCTGCACAATGAAAAGAAAAGAACTAATAGAGAGCACCGGTGTGGTGCCCGCCAAAAATCCTCCGAAGGTCAAATTAGAACTTCACAACCCTAGAGTGCTAGAGTTGAGTTAATTATGCATACCTTACGTTCTGAGGGTTCATGAGTTTTTATAATAGAGTCGACCTCCGTTTCTTGCACCTTAAGAAGTTTCCTCCTGGGGAAGAACTCCTTATCAAACTTATATTACGGAATCTATTGCTAATTAGAATTCTTCTCATACTGGGATTCCTTGAAGTTTATCGTGAGCCGCAAGTTAATCCCATTTAGAATTCCTTGGAATTTAATCAAAGCAAATGGATGACACATGTCACTTATATCCGTCAGTCACCTTTGGTCCGTAGTTTACCTAACCGTCAAATCAACACCATCATGTCTACTTAAATGGATCCGTCACCATCATCTCTTACTCCTCTTCAGCTGCCCCCTCATTCCATGGATTCGTCCACTATTTTGCACGGACCCATGGAATGACGGTTTGTTTCCACTTCTGATAGTCGTGTTTCGATTTTGGCAGGTCACCACAGAGTCATAAATGCATCGAGGACACGTGGCAGACTTTGATTGGCTGTTTATTGGGATCGAGGCGTCCTTTCGTCTTCCGCGTCGCTCCTTCTATATACACTGTCCATTCCATTCATTTCTACCTTTTTTAGAAAAAATTTGGTTAATCAGAGCACGACCGTCCACTCTGCCCAATCTGTTGCCTCAATAAACCAGTATTATTGTTCTTCCATTCATTTGTCACTTTCATCGTATCGTCAAACAGTGAGTTTCCTTTTCTCAATTATTCTTTTTTTTTTTTGTGGCATATATTGGTCCGTCATTAGTATAGATCTAGAGTCTTAGGTTTCTTTTATCCGTCATTTGTAGGTGTCAGATGTTTAGTGAGGCTTCGAGTGGTCAGTCGTTTGTCCGCAAGGGAGCAGGCTACAATAGGGTATTTTCGTCAAGTCAAACAAACCCGAGCACCTCTAGTGAGGAGATGGAACCATCGGCTAGCTCTCCTTCCAATGTGGAGGATGAGAGACAAGATGAGGGCGGGTCAAAGTATGACTCGAATGATGACTTAGACGACATAGACCCTCCCATCCAATCCGTCATAGGTCCTGATGGGTTCAGGGAATTCATCATGCTCTCTCTATGGACGATGAATGACTTCGTCTCTTCCATAAAACAACCACATTTCAACACACTTAGGCAAAAGTAAGAAAAACCTAATAACATACCTATCCGTCTACCCTTTAAATTAGAGAAGTGCTATTACAGAGGTCTTGAAGACGTCGATATATACGAGCAAATGCTAAAAGCGGGCTTGCGATTCCTTCTAAATGCTCTATACTGTCGTCTTCTCCAATACCTTGGTTTGGCCATCACACAAATATCACTAAACACCTAGAGGGCTTTCCTTGGTGTTAAAGTCTTGTATGGTGTAATGTCTGACGGTGCAAGACAGTTAACAGTGGAGGAGTTCTTCCACTGTTACCGTCCGTCTGAGATTGCCCAATCAAGGGACATGTACAGCTTTGTGCCAAGAAGTCCAGTGCTTAGGTTAGTGTGCGAGACTCCAAACTCTAATCGAAACTGAAAGGGTCGATATTTCTTCTTCCAAGGGGATGAATGGATGTGTCACCCCGACAATCACGAGTATATGCTTGTAGATAAAACCTAGGGCATAATGCCACCATCCAGTATGTGACCGTGCTACTTGACATGTTCATATTGAATGTTGCAGTTATCCTAACCGTTCACTTTTGCAGCTCGAAACCATCCGCAAGTTACCACGGAACAGTTTGGCTTCTTGGAGAAAATCTTCCAAACTACCAAGTTGTCGGAGAGAACCTAGATAAAACTTGTCACTTTGGATACCCTGTATTGGTACTGTGACAGTCCCGAGCCCACCATCGCTGCTCATTGATACGACACAAGAATACGCAAGTGTAAGTCCTTTGCTTGTGCTTTTATGGTTTATCATCATTTTCACCCGTCTACTTCTTGCACAAATTAAGGACGCCAGAAAGAGGGCAATCATTAAGCAGCAGGCTGCTGTTAAGAAAAAGCAAGGTGGTGATACTATTGCCAAGACGGGTGCATCTCATCCGTCCACAAAAAGGCAACCGTTTGAGAAGGTTGACCGTCACTCCAAGAGGCAGAGGATGGTGACGGGGCTGACTACCGTTCAAGGATCCGGCAGATTGAAGGTGCCCCCCAAGCTTGGGTTAGGCAAGGGTAAGGGTCTGATGACTAACCCAGACCCCGTCAAGGAGAAATCGCCCGTCCTACTTTAAGAAAATTCCTAGTATGCTCTCCACCAAATTACGTCCATCATCAAGAACAAAGATTACAAGGATCTGAGTAATCATACTATCAAGGCTATAGGGGAGACGGCTCTATTCTCACTTAACTAGGTGTGTACCCGTCACCTATATTCTCATCGTGCTTCTATATATTTCGAGCTTATCATATCGTTTTTGTTGTAGGGGGTCTTGATGGCAAAAAGGCTAATGGATCGTTACCTTTCCTAAAAGAACATTGGAGTGCATTAGCGCGAAGGCAGCAACGACAGAGGGAGAGTTGGCGGAGCTAAAGGCCTGGAAGCTCCGTCATGAAGAGAAACTTAAACTATCCAAAAAGGTTCTGGAGGAATTGGAGAAGGAAGTTGATGTGATAAAAGATGCCTTGGCCTAGAAAAATGAGTGCCTTTGTCATGCAAAAGATGATGCTATCAAAGAGTACTGAGACTCCGACACCCTTTTAAGTGAGCTAGGTACGTCTTTTGCTGATGGTTTCGACGACCGCCTCCGTCAAGTTATAGCTTCCTTCCCTGACCTGGACCTATCTCATATCAACATAGATCCTGAAGGTTAGACTACAGCCCCTCCTATCGACTCTGAGAGGATAGATGAGCTTTTTGGGGAAGAAAAAAGCGGTGGTGAAGCTCAGAAAATAGACGCTAAAGGATCCGTCGAAAGGGATGCCCGTCAACCCTTAGCTACAGAGTCTGAGAGCAAGGAAGATACCATTATAGTCCCAGAGTAGTATATTCCCTGTTTTTATTTTTGTTTTAAGTTTTAAAATGTATGGGAGAACATCATATTTCAACCGTCATCTTTTATTATGTTTATATATTTTAAGTTTGTACCTTTCTCTTCCTTTATTTTTTTTTGTTGATTTAAACATTATTTAATCAACCATCCGTCCAATTTCTAGATGTGGTTTTGTTGAATTCTATCTTTGAAAGGACGGTCTAATTTTCATCCTCCATAGGATGACCCGTCCACTTTACGGACCTTGGTAAATTTCATGATTCGTCCACCTTATGGACGTAGATAAATTTCATCCTTCAAAGGATAATCCGTCCACTAGATGGACGTAGATAAATCTCATCCTTCAAAGGATGATCCGTCCACTTTATGGACTTAAATACATTTTATCCTTCGTGGGATGATCCGTCCACTTTATGGACGTAGATAAATCTCATCCTCCAAAGGATAATCCGTCCACTTTATGGACTGAAATAATTCTCATCCTTCAAAGGATGATCTGTCCACTTTATGGACATAGATAAATCTTATCCTCCAAAGGATGATCCGTCCACTTTATGGACTTAAATAATTCTCATCCTTCAAAGGATGATCTGTCCACTTTATGGAAGTAGATAAATCTCATCCTCCAAAGGATGATCCGTCCACTTTATGGACTTATATAATTCTCATCCTTCATGGGATGATTCGTCCACTTTATGGACGTAGATAAATCTCATCCCTCAAAGGATGATCCGTCCACTTTATAGACTTAAATAAATTTCATCCTTCATAGGATGATCCGTCCACCTTATGGACGTAGATAAATCTCATTCTTCATAGGATGACCCATCCACTTTACGGACTTAGTAGATAAATTACAGTAGAAAACATTCAACATGTTCAAAATAAACTCCTCTTATTATGATGGACGAGTAGAATATTATTCATAAAAAAGAAAATTACCCTTTTGGGTTCTAAGAGTAGAAAATAAAAACTACTACTATTGTTAAAACTGGAAATGAAGAGTGTGATACTTTCTTTGCTCATCATCTACTGGTGCTCATCGTCTACTGGTAGTACTTCTTTAGGTGCTCTGCATTCCATGAATGATTCAACTTTTGCCCTTCGAGTGTCTCTAGGTAGTATGTTCCCTTCCTTGCCATGCGATGATCCTGTATGGTCCCTCCCAGTTAGGTCCTAGCTTCCCCTATGAAGCATCTTTGGTAGCACCGATTACTTTCCTCAAGACAAGATCTCCAACCTAGAAGCCCATGTATCTTACCTTAGAGTTGAAATGTCTCACCATGAGGTTCTGGTACCGTGCTAATCTCTGCTTGACCGTTTCTCTAACTTCATCCATCAGATCAAGCTGTAAGCGCATGGCTTCGTCATTCTTGTGCTCGTTGTGGTTCTCGACTCGGTAACTTGTGAGCCCTACTTCTGCTGGGATGACTGTCTCACTACCATATGCCAGTCGAAACGGTGTCTCCCCCATTGGTATCCTTGCCGTTGTCCGGTATGCCCAAAGAACACTTGGTAACTCATCCGGTCACATGCCCTTTGCCCCCTCGAGCCGAGTCTTGATTATTTTAAGTAAGGATCGGTTCGTGACTTCAATCTGTCTGTTGGCTTATGGGTGGCCGGGTGATGAGTAGTGATTCATGCTTTAGCTAGGAGCAGAAGTCTCGAAATGCGTTGTTGTCGAACTGCTTTCCGTTGTCTAAGACAAGCACCCTTGGTATACCATACCTACATATAATGTTCCTCCACACAAAGTTCCAGATATCCTTCTCTGTGATAGTGGCCAAAGCCTCTATCTCCACCCATTTAGTGAAGTAGTCAATGTCGACTACTATAAACTTCAACTGCCTTACTGCCGTTGAGAAATGGCCCATGATATCTAATCCCCATTGTGCGAACGGCCATGGGGCCGTCATAGGGGTGAGCTCTTCTGATGGTTGCCTTATAAGATTGTCAAACCGCTGGCACTTGTAGCAGGCTCTAACGTATGCATCGGCATCCTTTTGTATTGTTGGCTAGTAGTATCCTGCTCAAAGCAGCTTGTGCACCAAGGACCTTGATCTTGAGTGATTTTCGCAAATTCCTTCATGAACCTCTCTCATAACGTAATCCTACTCTTCAGAGGTTAGGAACCTTAGGTAGGGTCGAGAGAAACCCCTCTTGTACAAAATTTCTTTAATCAAGACGAATCGAGACGCTCTAACCTTTAACTTTCTTGCAGCCTCCTTGTCGTCTGGTAGCTTTCTATCCCTTAGGTAGGCTACTATCGAGGTCATCCAGTAGTGTTCGTCACTTACTTCCTACACGCCAGTAATGTCTATCAATGATGAGAGTTGGACGAAGGATAATACCTAGTTAGAGACGATGATAGGTTCTGCGGAAGCAGCTTTTGCAAGTCGGTCAGCATCTTGGTTCTCTTCCCTAGGTATTTAAACTATCCTGATCTGGCAGTTACGTGTTCAGCCCTTTACTGCCTCAAGATACCTCTTCATTCTTACACTTATAACTACCATTAACTTGACTGGTCACGATTTGAGAATCAAAGTATACGACCATGTTCTTGGCTCCTGCAGCTATTATGAGGTCCAGTCCTGCTACCAAGGCTTCGTATTCCGCTTCATTATTAGTGGTGAAGAAGTCCAAACGGATCATGCACTCGATATTGTCTCCCTCTAGGGTGTGGAGTACCACGCCGGCCCCTCCTACATGTCTATTAGAAGATCCATCTGTGTGGATGCTCCACATGGGAGGCTCCCCTGCCCCCTAGTCTTCCATAGGGGTGAACTCAACGATGAAGTCCGCTACTACCTGTCCCTTCACAGCAATTCGTGGTTGGTACCAAATGTCGAACTCACTCAGCTCAATTACCCATAATGCCATTCGTCCTGCAGCTTCAGGGCTACTCATTACTTAACGTAAAGGTTTATTCGTCAGGACATTTATGATGTGTACTTGAAAGTATGGCTTGAGTTTTCGTGCTGTGGTCACTAATGCAAATGCTAGCTTCTCCATCTGAGAGTACCTTTCTTCTGCTCTCCTGAGTGCTCAGCTTGTAAAGTATACAGGTCGCTATACCTTATCTTCTTCTCTGACAAAAGCCACGCTAACTGCTGCTGGGGAGACAACTAAGTATAGAAACAATTCTTCCCCTAGTTTGGAGGGGCTAAGTAATGGCGGAGATGAGAAATACGCCTTCAAATCTTTAAATGCCTTTTGGCATTCATCCGTCCATGCAAACGATCTTTTCAATGTACGGAAGAAGGGGAGACATATGTCCGTCGCTCTTGAAACGAACCTGTTCAGGGCTGCTATCTTGCCATTTAAGCTTTGTACCTCCTTTATTGTCTTTAGGGGAGCTAACTCCATTATTGCCTTCACCTTCTCCGGGTTGACCTCAATACCCCTTTAGGACACCATAAACCCCAAAAACTTCCCTGCGGTTACTCCAAACATACATTTACTTGGATTCAGTTTCATATTGTAAGATCGAAGATGTTGAAAGTCTCCTGGAGGTCGCTCAAGTGGTCGGATTCTTGAACGCTTTTCACCAGCATGTCTTCTACATAAACTTGCACATTAACCTCTGATAGGTGGCTCCTGCATTTTTGAGTCTGAAAGACATTACTTTATAGCAGAAAAGCCCCTGACTTATGATAAACGAGGTTTTCTCTTGATCTGCTTTATCCAAATTGATCTGGTTGCAACCGGAGAACGCATCCATGAAGCTTAAAAGTTCATGTCTTGCGGTTGAGTCTACTAAGGTATCAATATGCGGGAGCGGGTAACTATCTTTAGGGCAGGTCCTATTTAGATCCGTGAAGTCTACACATATTCTCCATTTTTCATTTGATTTCTTGACCATCACCACGTTCGCCAACCAATCTGGATAATATACTTCACGTATGAAATATGCCTCCTACAACTTCTGCACCTCCTCTGCTGTAGCTTGGTCTCGCTCAAGGGCGAACACTCGCTTTTTTAGTTGGACGGGAGAGAATGAAGGCGATACATTCAACCTGTGGACTATGACTGACGGGTCGATCCCCGACATGTCTTCGTGACTCCATGCAAATATGTCTTTGTTTTTTTTTAGGAATGCCGCGAGTGCTTGCCGTGTTGACAGGCTGGCCAAGGTACCAATCCTTGTGGTTCATTCGGGCCTAGAGTCATCGAGGGGTAGTTTTTATAGCTCTTCCACTGGTTCGGCTACCGTCCGCTGTTCTTCTATGCTCATCGCTTGTAGGTGGTCGTCCATCTCCATCATGGCCACGTAGCATTCACGCGCGGCTACCTAATTTCTGCGCAACTTTCCCACTCCATATTCTATAGGGAACTTAATCATCAAATGGTAGGTCGAGGTCACAGCTCTCCATGAATTGAGAGTCGGTCGCTCAAGGGTAGCATTTTAGGCAGATGAGCAATCGATCACAAGAAAAACCACATCCTTAGTGATTTGTTGGGGATAATCTCCAACCATTACAGATAATGTGATGACGCCAAGGGGGTAAACCCTTGTCCCTTCGAAGCTAACGAATGGAGTGTTGGTTGGAACTAGTCGTTCTCTATTAATCCCCATCTGTTGGAATGAGGGGTAGTAGAGGATGTTTGTTGATCTTCCGTTATCAACCAAGACTCGAGGCATATTATAATCGCCTGCTCGTATGTTAACGACAAGCGCGTAGTCATACGGATGGTGAAGGCGTCGTGCATCCTCTTCTGAAAACCCTATGATTGGGTTATCAATTCGCACCATCTTTGGTGCTGACCTCGTTAGCTGGACGCTTTGAACCATCTATAGATAGGTTTTGCGAGCTTTTTTGGACGATCCTGCATTAGAGGTACCCACAACGATCATCTTTATGTCTCCAATCGGTGGCCTGGGATGCTTGTTCTCCCATTGGGGGGGCTGGTCTTAAGGCGGATTCATCTTCTCTTTACTGACGAACCTTTGTAACTTTCCTTGTCTGATGAGAGCTTCAATCTATTGCTTTAGGTCGTAGTAGTTAGCCGTATCGTGGCCATGGTCTCGATGGAAACAACAATATTTATCTCTTGACCTATTATTAGGATCCCCTTTTAATTTGCTGGGAAATATCAGGGCTTCTTCATCCTTTATCTGCATTAGCATTTGGTCAATCGGAGCCGTCAAGGGGGTGAAGCTCGTGAATTTCCCAGCAGGCGGTCTGGAACGTCTGTCCTCCTGCCGTTCTCCCATCCTGGCCTACTTCTGTCCCCTGTCTAACCGTGTATCTTCCTGTCTCTCCCTTTTCCGAGGCTTCTCTTCCCTGGCCAGTAACGCGTCTTCCGAGTTTATATACTTGGTTGCTCTGTAAAGCACCTCGGACATAGTCTTTAGGTCATTCTTATACAAAGAAAATAGGAACTTACCCTTTCGCAGCCCGTTGGTGAAAGCTGCCACGAGTGTCTTGTCATCCGCCTCGTCTATCGAGAGAGCCTCTTTGTTGAAGCGAGCTATGTACGACCTTAGCATCTCGTCTTCCCGTTGCCTAATGCTCATCAAACACGTGGTGGACTTCTTATATCGATGACCCCCGATAAAGTGTGACACAAACTGAGCGTCTAACTCCTTGAAAGTGCTTATCATATTGGGCATCAGCCTATTGTACCATACCCTCACCAGTCCTTTCAGTGCAGTGGGAAAGGCACTGCACATGATCTCATCTGAAACTCCTTGAAGGTGCATTATGGTCTTGAAAGATTCCAAGTTGTCTAAGGGGTCCTTGGACCCGTCATAACTTTCCACCTGAGACATGCGAAATTTTGGTGGAAGGGGACATGAAATGACGGGCGCTATGAAAGGCGAATCAGTTCGCTGGACCAGGTCATCGAGGTCGCTAGATACTCGACCTCTGAGGGCGTTCATCATCACGTCCATCTGTTCCCTCATCAACTGCATCTCTGCGACTATGTGAGGTGGGAAAGTGTCAGAGACGGATGGCCGACTGGTGTCCTGCCGTTCCGGTCTGCTCAGAGCGTTAGTACCTTCAGGTCTTTCATGGTTCCTTCTTTCAGCGCTTGTCCCCTCCTGGTCTTCCTCCTGTGTAGTGGAATGTGCATTCTTCTGCCACAACTGCTCCTCCAAATCATGATTCTGCTTGGTTAGGCATTCAACTGCAGCCGCAAGCATTTGGACTTGTCTCTTAAGGGCCGCAGTGTGCGGTTCATTGCCCTGATTATTGGTTGTTGCCATCGATCGAGTGAGTACAATGCAACTTTTTGTCTCAGGGATAAAGAAATGGCTGATTACTCTTTCCCACAGACAGCGCCAACTGATGAAAACGAAAAAATCACCAATAAGCCACACAATCCTCACAAGGTTGAAACAACGCCTGCACAACGAAAAGAAAAGACCTAGCAGAGAGTACCGGTGTGGTACCGGCCAAAAACCCTCCGAAAGTCAAGTTAGAACTTCACAACCCTAGAGTGCCAGAGTTGAGTTAATTATGTGTACCTTACGTTCTAAGGGTTCATGAGTTTTTATAGTAGAGCCGACCTCCGTTTCTTACGCCTCAAGAAGTTTCCTCTTAGGGAAGATCTTCCTCATCAAGCTTATATTACGGAATCTATTGCTAATTAGAATTCTTCTCGTACTGGGATGCCTTGAAGTTGATCATGAGCCGCAAGTTAATTCCATTTAGAATTCCTTGGAGTTTAATCAAAGCAAATGAATGACATATCTCACTTACATCCAACCGTCACCTTTGATCCGTCGTTTACCTAACCGTCAAATCAACACCATCATGTCTACTTAAATAGATTTGTCACCATCATCTCTTACTTCTCTTCAAAAATAAAATCACACCTCCAATTAAAAAAGTACCAAAAGTAAACCAACCCATAATAGATTTTGGTAATCCCATTTTTTCTTTCTTTGTGCGAGTCTTGTCAGCTCCAAATTTGGGTAATGGTCCCTTATAAATGCATGCCTTGAAAAGGCCCACTAACTAATTTCAGTAATCACATCCCATTCAGAAGAGAATTTACTAACTCAATTCAAGTTTCATTGAACTAGAATATTCTGATATGGGTAGGCATTCAATTCTATAAATAAATTTGGTGATGGCTAGAGAATTTCCTACCATAACAAAAAGAACCAAAAAAAAAGTTTGTGGGGTTCTTAATAAGCAAGGTGGTAGGCCCAGTTCTTAGCATAAGATAACAATAATAAAAAAAATGTGGTAGGCCCAGCTCGCTATGGTGTCCTAGTTTAAGGATGAGACTCGTGCTAGGTCCATTACTGAGTTTTCAACCATATAATAGCAAAAGCCCAATCAATTACTTTTGGGCCAACGGGTGGAGCCCCAATAAATCTTACACGACGTTAGAAATGGAATTGTGTACATTCAATAAGTTTTTACAGAAACCTGGGCCTGGATCTACTTAAGCATTTGAACTCGAAAACTTATCTTTAATGGTTAAGAGCCCAGATTTGTACTCTTAAGAATCAACGAGCCTTGAATTGAAGCAACTCCCACTTCCACGTGAATTTTTTGAAAATTTACCTAAAATAAATATTTGGTATTAAAGGAAAATGTTAATGAATATCTAAGGTGATTAAATTAGGAATTATTTTTAGAAACATTTTTATGGGAAGATGATAAAGCAATTAATTTTGTTGACAACTGTTTATATTTTTCATAATACTAGTGTCAAAACTTTCTTAATATAGTTTATTAACAATTGTCCTAAGGACACCTGTTAACATGAACCTTAGTTAAATCTTTCATGGTTTGTTAAGAGCATGATAAGTAAGCAGTGCAGTAAGGATCATATGGTTGTAAAAGAACTAATGGGGCAATCCCTGCCATAGTTATTAAAGGCAAAAACAACACCTGCAATGAAGATAAATGACAATGTTGCAAAAGGATTCAAGCAGTTACAGGAAGTTACAAACACCTTTAGGAGATCTTTCCGCTGGTCGTAGGGCTGTCAAAAATTTATGCTTGTAAGTGTTTCTTTGTAACTTTCTGAATCAATTTAATCATATATACTAAAGTTTGATTCCATTTTGTATTAGTGTGATAGTTTAGGCTTTGATCAGCTTAATGCCAACCTTTGCATTAGAAAAGTTGAACCAAATTCACCATTTTCAATTATTTGTGTTCCTTTCTCATTATACTTGCATTTTTTACCAAAAAAGAAGAGTCCTTAAAAAAAAAAAAAAAAAAACATTTTTGAACTCCTCCCCTAATCTGCGAGGTCAAATTTTACTTCCAACCATAAAAATGACATAATATGAGGCCACTTGAATAAATCATTAAATCATGAAGGCACTATCATCCATGTATGCACATCTAATTTTGTTGCTAACAATCTAGCACTTTAGGCTGCTTATTGTAATACATGGGGCCTTTCCCATCTCGAGTGAGAATGTGAGATGGGTTTGGTCCCCTTTGATTTTTTGTACTTGTTTTTATTTCCAATAAATTGTTTTGTTCTAGAAAAGAAAGAAAGAAAACATTATGAACTAATTGAGTAGCTAATTTATGACCTTTTGCACTAATTGAGTAGCTAATCAGACTAATTATCTGAATTTAAATAGGGAAAAAATTACACATTAGACTATCAAAAGGATGTTACACGCTTTCCTATTCTTTTATCCACCATTATCTAAAAAATCAAAATTGCTACTAAGCTAAAGATACAATCATTATCAGGTCAACATCTTGAAAGTACTTGTTAAGCTTTTTGGAGCAAATATCAATGTGTATTTTGCATTTTAAAGCCATAAAAAATAAGTACTTTCAAACTGCAACTTACCTACCCCCCTCCCCCACCCACCCCCAAAAAAAAAAAAAAAAAATCATTTCTTTCGTAATATGTGGATTCACAACCCGCTTATTATGACAAATATGATACATATGTAAGATGCAAAAATTCCTTCTCCTTCTAGGAGACTTCACCACTTGTATGTAGACAAGCTTCTCTCTTTTAGTGAAGCATGCAGTCAAGGAAAGAATCCGGAGCTCCCAAATGTGAAGTTGGGGTCAAATTCCTGATCAAATGGAAAATCCAAAGCAGCAGTTGGAGAGTTTTTAGTTGAAGTTGCAGCAGACTCAGAAGTCTGCAAATTCTGGTGCACTCCAAAGCTATTCGCCCCAGTTGGAGACACAGTGAAATAGTTAGTTCCAGATGTTGCAGAAGACATGAATGAAGGAGAAAAACTTCCCACAAAATTGTTATCGATCAGGGAGTCCGGGAACAATTGGCTTTCAACCTTTGCGCTCGATGTAGAAGCAGAAGTAGGGAAACCAAATGAAGGAAATGGTTGCTGGTAGTGGTGAGCAGTGTCTAAGTTTTCAGTTTGGACTTTGAGGGCTTCCCTGAAGTTCAAGAGCATTTCTTGGGATGGTTGCTGAGTTTGCTGTGGTTGGAGGCTTTGAAGCTGAGCAGGGTTGCTGCTGTTGATTGGTTCATGTTTCTCAGGTGATGCTGGGGCAGGAACTGTGTGGGTGGCTGAGGCTTGAGCACATGTGTGCCTTCCTCGGTATGTGATTTCAAACACATTTGGGTCTTCATCGGATCTTTGGACTTGCTTTGTAGCCAAACAACCTTGGACATTTCGATGTGTGCATCTATAGTAGCCTCTGCAAGTTGGAGCAATTTATTGTTCAGTTAAAAAAAAAAGTTGTATAATGATAGAATACCATTTATAAGTTTATTGGTTTTTGAAAATGTAATGTCCAATGCTTTAGTATTGCCTAGCTAAATCCTGAACCCACCACTAATGAGGACCCCATGAAAGAAGAGTTCCCTGACCACCACTCATGAGGACCACATGAAAGAATAGTTTCTTTACCACTTGGCCATATAATTAGGTGTAAAGTTATAGTTTGTTTGCTTCCATGGCCACTTGGACCATAGGAGTAAAGGTTGTAGTTGTTTGTTTGTTTCCATAGCCACTTGGGCCACAAGTCTAATAGTAATAGGTTATAATTCTCCTCCCACTCTCATGTTGGTATTTCTTTAAGAAAATTCAACTATATATTCAACTATATATATATATATATATATATAAGGTGATAGTACAATGGGGAAAAAGACATTTGAACATTGAATCTTTCTATTGGAAATATAAAGAAATGGCAATTAATAGATCTACAAGGCTCTTAACAAAAAAAATTCAACTTTTTAAAGGGGTTATACTTCTTGGTTCCATATTGTTGATGGATTTAATAATTTTTTTTTTTTTTAAATGATGTTATCCAATATAAGGTATTTTAAATAAAAACATCTAGTTTAATTTAAATTTCAATAGAATAATGAAAAAAAAAGTGTAGGCTTTCCAAATAATGGCAAATAAAAACTATTATCAATAACCTATTTATTAACTTTTCAAATAGGATCGTATTTGGTAGATTTCAGTTAGTTTAATTGCTAATATTTCTTATCTTTAAATAAAAGATTTAATCGCAAATCTTGCAAATACAAACAAGAAATTCATTGATATTTACTCATAATAGTAAAGAGTAATCATAATAGAGATGATGTTATAGGTTCAAATATTATCATATCTAAAAAAATAAATAGTAATAATGAAGAACATATATTCCAAAATGAAATAGAGAATGACCGGCCACCAACTTTTTGAGAAGGGTATTAGTTATTTGTTGCTTGACATCAAAGGCAGCTATTTAAGTTGGAGGGATGTGCCTTAATTATTAGGTGGTGTCACTAGATTAGAAACCTAAAACGAAGAGTAAGAGCTTAACAAATGAGCATGATTTAATTCTTTAATTTATTGATGCAGCTTGCCATATATATATGCATATATATATTGAACGATGCATCCGACATGATATGTTAATAACAAGGAAACATGACATATAACTATATAATTAAGCATCAGTGCAATTACCATAAATGCATTTAACATTTAACAATCTTGAATTGTCGGCAAGGGCTCAATGAGGATTTTTTAGGGGGTCTAACTATAGTATCAAAACATATATATATATATATATATATATAGATATAAAAGGAAGAGGTATCACAATATTTGGTCAAACTATTTTACTCTCTCCGATGAGACAAAGTAAAAATTTAAGGACCAATAATGTAATGGATTGAATTTGATATCTTTAAATTTATGTTACGCCTCAAACCAATGAATCCATCCTCTAATTAATTTTGTGAGGATAATACATGACTAAATTTAATATACACATACACATACCTTTACATTTTATATCCATGCATGCATATATGTGAGTGCATGCATATTTAGAAACTTGTAAGTGAAACCCTTCATACTTTCAATGACAAAAGATAAAAGTAACACCTCTAAAAAAGTTCTTGATTCAATTTTTCTTCTTAAATTTTAATATTATTAGTTTTGATTAGATATCATCCTTTCAACATTAAGCACTTTAAATACTTAACTTTTATTACTTTTAAAAAAATAAAGGATATGAATGGATATATTCTCTATGTAATATTCTTATAGTTTTATTTTAATTTTATGAAATAATCTATGCTTCCTTGAAAATTCCAACCACTTGAATATTTGAATTTAAGGGAGGAGCATATTTGGGGGTGCATGGAACACAAAATTTTTATTGATAATTATATTTTGAAAATAGATGAATAAAGTTTTCAAAAACTTGGAGGGAACCATGCTCTTTTAGGCCTCTAATAAGAAGTCCAAGTGCGCAATTCAGTTAAATCTTAACTGAGACATGCAAACAACCATACGTTTAAATGTATATCTACGTTTAAATGTATATCTATTACCTAAATTATTCAATGCAATCATGAAGTACTTGGCCAGAGAAAAGTCAGGTTTACGTACAGCCTTTGTTTTTTCTGCTAAGTAAGTCAGATAATACAGCACAAGGACAAGAAAAAGTGTTTTCTGTGCTTTTAGTTACATCTAGAGTTATATACTAATAATCTTGTTATAGTTCACATGGATATGAGCTATGGACAACCTTGTTATTGTTCAGAAACCACACAAAGCTTGTTATCAACTTATTCAAACTAATATACACTAAACAAAATAGATTTATCAACTTATTCAAACTATATACACTAAACAAAATAGATTTAAGGAAAAATGTTGTACCTGGGATATTTGGCTCCAAGAATGTCTTTCTGCCCATATTTCCTCCAACTAAAGCCATCATCAAGAGGTCCTTCAAGTCCCACCCCAGGGTTAACTCTTACTTGTCGTGTCCATCTTGGCAAGGTCTTTCTGAAACATTAAAAGTCCAAATATTTATACCCCAAAATTTACAAAAGATTAAAGTCAACTCCTAGTTATATAGCTTTTAATTAACTCACCTCTTTCTAGAGGCATCTCTTTGCTCCTGATCCTTGAGTTCTCGATCTGAATCCTCACTTCGTGGACTGCCCGTTAGAGAAGGTGGAGATTCGGACATTCGAAGAATTGAACCTCCTATGGCTTGTGGCTCACTCACCGAGCTGCTCATATTGAGCATTGAAAGTGCCTTTTCGTAAGAAGATAAGATCTTTTCGACTAAGAATTCACGAGCCTCATGTGATGAAGATGGCACATTGAGATGGATTTGGAGCTGCCTAGCTAGCTCCATGCCTTGTGCTAGCTCATTTATGAGATTCTTTTGCTCCCAATCTCCCATGTTATCCATTTATAAACCACACAAAAATATAAGGATGTAGACAATGTTTGAGCAAATACAGCCTATATAGTGTTAATAAGCTGACTTTGTTCAAATTGCTAGAAGTACTGGTTGCTTATATATGTTAGGAAGAAGAAGCATGAGAAATTGGAATAAAAAATCTTACGCCAAAAACGAGCTATTAGACAAAGAGCTAATAAAATGAGGAAGCTAGAATATTGAGCATACGGAAGGTAAGCCAAAATACGAGTTTTTTTTTTGAGAATTTATGGTTAAAAAAGGAGGCTGCTATCGCTTAGCTGCAAAACTTGGACACTAATGAAAAAGGTTTTTTTTTTTTTTTTTTGTATTCGGGTTTCTTGAAAAGAGCCAAAATAATAGTTTAAGACAAACAGAACAAAACAGAAACTGAAAGTGATTAAAGGACGCAATAAACGCTGAATATTTGAAGATGAACAAAGAAAGATGAAAGGCTGGGGAAGGAGGGAGTCTGGGATTTAAGGAATGTGCAAAATTTGAATAAATAATAAGAGAGAGGAAGTTTGACCAAAGAAATGCCGAGTGGATTTTCCTCATCGAGACCAGTCTTTGGTCATAGGAATAGGAACAGTAAAAGAAGTTCAAAGAGAAGAGCTAAGTCCAATTGCTGACCATTTCTTCTCCTTCCTTCAAGTTCATAGCCTATGTGCTCTCTCTCTCTCTCTCTCTTACTTTTTGAATTGATGAAGGTCAAAGAGGTCCAACCAAAGCCACAAAAAGACTAAAAAAATAGGAAAAGAAAGTCAGAGATGCATCATGGGAAGAATCTTCAAACCTAGTTCCGCGTTACTTCTACTAATAACAAATAGTAAAGGGAAATAGATACTCTCTTTTTTTTTTTTTTGTTAACTATTACTGCTTCTAAAAAGTGAGAAAAATATGAGAAGACAAAAGTGGTGATGACATGAACGTGACGTTCACTTCAAACCTCTGATTACGTTAAAACACTTGCAACAAAAACAAAAGCGTATTTGGTGGAACGTGTAAGCAATTTGAAGTGAGCGATCACGCGCAGTCTCCACTGGGCGTGATTCCCTCTCGGGGTCTTAATTTACAGGGCTGAAATATTCAACAGAGTTCTTTCACAGTTTTTGTCAACAATTCTAATGTTGCATATCTATATAGTAATTATTTGTATTATTTATTATTAGTAATTTGTCATATTAAAATTGTAACAAAAATTGTGACATAAATAATTATAAGTGATATTCATCATGAGCGGATGTCAAAAGTCATATGTTGAAATCCTTTATAAAAAAAAAAAAATTTAAAAGTGGTGTTTATAAATTTTCTCATATAAAATACCTTTAGAAGTCCATATTATTAGAGACATACAACACCTTACCCACATAAAAAAAAATATATATATATATATATATTTAGGTTTATTGTTTATTATGTAATGGTCTACAAGACCCAATTTAGTGTATAGCTCATCTAGAGCTAACCCTAAACTTTACTACTCTATATAAACTCTTAGGGTCCGTTTGGTTGAAGGAGTTGAAAAGTGGGAGGATAAAAAATGGTTGAAAGATGAAAAAGTGAGAGCATAAAAAATATTTTATTTTCTCTCCCTTTTGTTTAATTGAGAGTGGAAAAGTGAAAGAATGAAAAAAATGATTTTGCATAAATTTACTCATATACCCTTGTTGAAAAAAAATACTTAATTAAAACAAAAAAAGTGACAAATAATCACAAAAAGAGAGCAATCATCCGATTTTATTAAAAAATAAAAATAATATCCCAAATAAAGAAGAGGCAACGTTACTGCCAAAAGAAAAGAGGAAAAAGCCCAGAAAAAATAATAAATAAATAAATAAAAAGGCCAACGGTATTGAAAATCAAAAGAAACAAAAAGAATAGGGAAAAAAAAAAACAAACAAGAAAGGCAACTGCCCAAAACAAAAAAAAACAAAAAAAAAAAAAAAACCAAAAAAAGGGCAACAGTACTGCCCAGTGAAAAAAAAAAAAGGCAACTGCCTAAAGAAAATAAAAAAGGGCAACATACTGTCAAGTGAAAAAAAAAAAAAAAAAAAAAAAAAAAAAATGTCAACTTTTTGTCAAAAAAAAAAAAATTTACATAGGTATTTCTTTTTATTTTGAAGAGAAAACTTTTTGATTAGCCCAAAAAAAAAAACCTTATCTTTTACTTTCATTTCCAACTTAAAAAAGTTTTCCTTCTTATTTTCTCTCCAAAGGTTTCATTTTTTGTCCTCCAAATTAAAAAAAAATTTTGGGGTGTATTTGGTTCACTTAGTTTTCTCTTTATTTTGAAGAAAAAACTTTTCTCTCCAAAATGGAGAGAAAACTAATTGAGAATAAATTTTTTCTTGATTGACAAAAATACCCAGTACATATACACACATTTATTCAAATTGCCTTTATTTTTTTTTCTTCTCAATAACGTTACTTTTTTTTCTTTTTCTTTTTTCTTTTTGTAGGCAGCTACGTCGCCTTCCTTCTTTTTCTTTTTTCTTTTTTATTTTTCAAGCCTGGGCATTTTTTTCTTCTTCTTTTTTTTCTTCTACGGGCAGTTGCCTTTTCTTTTCTTTTTCTTCCTATTCTTTTTTTCTTCTTTTGATTTTCTAGGCCTAGGCGTGATTTTTTTTTTTTAACTAGTTGTGATTTTTTTTTGACAAGATTTTTATTTTTTTAATAAATTTAGGTGATTTTTTTTTTTGTGGTTATTTGCCACTTTTGTTTTAATTGGGTATAATTCTTTAAAAAGGGTATATAAGTAAATTTATTCAAACTCATTTTTTCCATCCTTCCACTTTTTCACCTTCAACCAAACAAATAGGAGAGAAAATAAAAACTTTTTTATCCTCCCACTTTTCCACTTTCCCACCATTTTTTATCCTCACATTTTTCCACTCTTCCAACCAAACGGACCCTTAGTATTCTCTATATTTCATTAGCGATGATACAACTAAACCATGTAACTCTCATGTATTAATCTCTCTCTCTCTCTCTCTCTCTCTCATATTTTATGCTTCCACGTCACTACAATATTTGTCTCCTTCAATTTATATTAACATGGTATTAGAGTCAGTGATTATTAGCCTTTAGGGGGAAAATTTTACATAAGGATCTGTCGTAGCCATAAAAACTATTTTCGCATCCCATGTTAGTAATTTATGTACAAAGCAGCCGGCTGCCTAGCTAGTGCATCTTATGTGCAAGACGGTACTAGAAACAAACTATTTTCCCACTCACGTAAAGTCGGTCTTAAAAAGTCCTTATGCTCTGTTTTCTCTCCATTTAATTCTCTCTTTTTTATAATTCTTTTCTTATTTAATAAAAAAACCATTTAATTCTTTCTTTCACTTAAAAAATAATAAATTGAAACTTGGACTTGGATTCCATTGGTCTTCCCGTCATGGGTGAATAGGTCATGTCTGTTGGCAAACCCACCTCTTCACAATTATAATATAACGTTAATGTATGGTATTAACATCAAGCACACGGTTTTTAGCTTTATTTAACTCCATGTGCTAATCCAATATCCATCTTAATTCTGACTTTATAAGGCTGTACATTGATAAGTTATATCTTAAGATTTTGTTATCTGTCTAATTTATCTACCCATTAAAAAACTGTTAAGATCTGCCCAGGTGAGCCGAACAAAAAATAATATACAACTATCCCTCATTTGTATATATTATAATCGAACAGTAACATAACATTAATACTACACAGTATATTTTTGAAGATTGGTAATAATAATGTTTATGTTATAAGAGTTCTAATTGAAGTCTTTTGGTGTTGTAAGTTGTAACAAAAATGTGAAATAAATCAATTCTTAGTTGAAAATATCTATAGATAATGAGCGAGTTATCCTCAAACCCAACTTTTAGAAAAAAACAAAAAAAAAAACAAAAACAAAAAAGAGAAAATATTTATATTATTTTTGGATTTATCACAAGTATATATCCTATTTCATGCTCCTTTTTTTTTTATGAACAAAAAAATGGTTTGGGGCCTTATTACATGCTTCTTATACCGTACTTTTGTGAATGTGTAATGTGTCATTCAATTCAATTCAATATATACACTGGCTTTGATGAGTGGGCTAGATTCCTTATTTAATTTAATGCTTCTTGTTTCTCAAGAAAAAAAATGTAATGCTTCTTAATTATGTTGTACTACTGTGAATGTGCAATTCAATTCAAGATTTTGTTTAATTCTTTTTTGGCTAATTAAGTGATGAGTGGGCTAAATTCCTATTAAGCATGACAAATAGAGGGTCAAACAATCACAATAAAATCACTTGTATCAAAGTAACAAAACTTTCAGAGAGACGTGTGAAACCTATCGGATTCAATTCAAGACTTATAGTATGAAAATCAAGCAACACAAGCTTTTACTAAGACCATGAGGCGTGAGCCAATGATTAAGGTGGATTTTTAGATTACGAACTGTTTTTGAAAAGGAAAATCAAACCAAAAGGGAGTATAGATCCGCCAACAAATCTTAAATATTGTTCGTAGCATTCATACAAGAGCAAAATCATGGAACTCATGCATGAACTAAAATACAAAGAACCTCATGGCTCATGCAAGACTGGCATGTATAGGATCCTGTCCTAACAACATATGCAATACAAATGAATGTATTTTATATGATGTAATTGTCTTCCTTAAATGCCATAGGCCTTCCCAGCGAGATTGGACCTTTCTTCGATTTGGTCACCTTGCATGGAGGCAGGGGCTTTGGAAAAATTCAAATAAATTGGACCTTTCTTCGATTTATTTATTTTTGTCTTTTACCTTACTTTGTGGTTTATAAAAAATATGTTACTCAAAACGTGTTTCCTGATTTTGGGATTGTAAACTAGTTTAGTTTGCAATGTGAATCAGTTTTCCTCCTTTTAAAAATACAAAGCGGCCGGCTTTTGTTGGTATTTTTTTCTTTCTAAATAAATACAAGGCAGATAGCTAGGCAGCTGGCTTACTATGAACCTGATAGTTAAATAAGCTTAAGCTTTTTGGAAAGAGAGTTTCAGTCTATGATGTCTACTATTGATGATTGTTCTTTATCTTTAGATTAAAGCACTAATTAGTTTTTTTGTATAAATTGGTGTAGGTGGAGATCGAAACCCAAATTTTTTATTCTAGGACAATAAACTCTGCCAGTTAAGCTAACTAAAACTCAATTAAATAAGTTTAAACTAAAAACAAAAGGCTAATCTACACTCACATTTATATTATTGTTTACTATTATGTGAACTTTATATATAATTTGGTCTGATATCTGCACGGACTTTTTCCATCCTTACATATACAAAAGTTTATGTCGATTGCTCAAAGTTTGAAACTTTGGAGGCTTCAACAGATGGATGCACAAAATAATATATTCCCTATCAGTATATAAGGCCCTGTTTGGATTAAAAAAAGTGCTCACTCAATTTTCTTCACTCTTTACTCTTCACTCATCACTCATCACTCTTCACTCATCACTTATCACTCATCACTCATCACTTAAAAATATTATACCCATTTAGCAACATCACTCAGTTTCCATCACTCATATTTTTCACACTATTTATGAGTCCCATGGCTGTCAATCAATGTAGCTTTTTCCTTTTTTTTTTTTTTTTCTTTCTTTTCTTCTGGGTTCGGTCTAGCTTAACGTCAGTTTTTTTTTTTTTTTTTTTTTTTTTTTTTTTTCTGGGTTTAGGTGATCTGGTACTGAAAAAAAAGAAAAAAAAAAAAAAAAAAAGTGAAGACCGAACCCAGAAGGAAAAAAAAAAAAAAAAAAGAAAAAAAAAAAAAAAACTAACGTTAACGTTGAACCCAAAAAAAAAAAAAAAAAAAAAAAAAAAACCGTTAGTTAACATTGAACCCAGAAAGAAAAAAAAAAAAGTGAACACTAAACCCAGAAAAAAAAAATAAAAACAAAACGTTAGTTAACGTTGAACCCAGAAAGAAAAAAAGTGAAGACTAAACCTAGAAAAAAAAAAAAAAAAAAAAACAACAACTGAAGACCGAACCCACAAAAAAAAAAAAAAAAAAAAAAAAAAGTCAATGGTCAAAAGTTGCGGCTGTGGGCCCCTCAATGTGTGTTTACTTACAAAAATGCCATTGAGTTATGAGTTATGGAAACTGAAAACAGCTAAAATGTGTTTTCAGTTTCTATAACTCATAACTCAAAAATCAGAGAATTGAGTGATGGAAACAGAGTTATAGAAATTGAGTTATGGATATCCAAACAAAGTTTTTGTCATGGGTCCCACCATTTTTGAGTTATGAGTTATGGAAACAGAGTTATGAGTTATGGAAACAAACTATCCAAACGTCCCCTAAAGTTCCTTGTAAGTTCCTCAAAAGAAATTTACATGCATGCATCCACCATGATCCACGAATATGCAATTGTTTCTTTTTCGCACATGCATGCATGTACCTTATTTTAGGCAAATTCACCTTTTTTCCTTCTTCTTTTTTGTCCCTATATTTTGGTCATTTTTCAATTTCATTCTCAAGTTTCACAACTTTTATTTTAGTTTTTATATTTTAAAACTTACTGTCATTTTGGTCTATGATATCATCTCACTAACAAAAAAAAAATGCTCAAATGACTGTTGATAATTAAATTTTTAGTATGAGATATTTTTTGTAAGTGAGATAATAGTAGAAACTTAAATGATAACAAATTTAAAAATATAATTAAGGACTAGCTTTGAAAACTTTAGCGCTAATTTGAAAATTTGGTAGAAGTTAATTTAAGGACAAAACAAAAGGTGTTTTTGCCTTTATTTTATGGTATTCGTATGAGTTATAATTATATATGATTTGTTATTTTATATTTTATTAATCGTTTAATTCAAAAAATATTGTATTAAATTAAAATAAACCATTAATTAACCAAATTTATGTAATGTTTGAAACTTTTGTATAAATAAATTATATTCTGCTAAAGTATATTGTTACATATATTCCTATATATAAAAATAATGATATTAATAATAATATGATATAAAATATTAATAAATGAGTAAATCTGGATATCCACATTCCCAAACAGTTTTTTGATGAAACATTTGCTTTCAAGGTCTATTTGGGATTAACTTATTTTGTTGAAACTAAAAACTTTTTGCTGAAAGTATTATAGATAAAAGTAAAAGTTAGCTGAAATAGTTCAATAGAACCCATGAATCGTACCAAAAAGTGCAGTAAAACCTATAAATAGTAGCAAAAATAAACTGAATAGTAAAATAAGCTAACTTTTTAATTTTTGTCAAACACACTCATTCAACAAAAAACGAGAACAGGAGTTCCTCTTCTAGGAATCGTAGGCAACATCATGAGGAAGAGTCTCATCATTACAACAAAGAAAATTAACAAAGCTAACGCATTTAGCAAAGGCACGAGCCACATCATTGCCTTCCTTTTAATCCACTTTCTTGGAAGATAACAACTTAGGGATACTTCAGTCAAAAATAAAAAATAAAACAACTTAGGGACACTCAAATTAACCACTCAATTAAAGTCTCCTATATGTGTTATCTACTCAACAATTAGCATTAAAATTGATAGGTCAGGAACAAGTATTCATTAGTACATCCCACCAAGTAGAGCGAGAGAGACTCTAATGTCTGCTCCACATACGTAAAGGGGAAATTTATTGTAATATTCATATATGAGTAGTATCGTTGGTTAATAATGAACCTCACATTAAATACAAATAAAAGAAGAATGAGCGATTAATATAATATAATTGGGCTCATGCTCATAAGTTTACGATTTTGAATTTTGGGTTAAATTGTGTCATATGAACTATTGAATTAGAGCCTCCACAATGTTTGCATTGCTGAACATAGTAGAGACATACCAACAACCTTCCATATCAGCAATGTTGATTAGGTCAAAACAAACTTTTTGCATCACCTTCCACCATAATATTCAGGAAAATTCCCTTTTTTTGCTAATTGGAGAGCCCATACTATAACAACAATTTATGTAGATTGTTAATCACATGACAAGTGAATCCTAGAGCATACTTGAGGATAACACCATGTTCATTTTTGGCAACCACGGCTAAGGAGGTGAACACTTAATTTGGCCACAGTTGCATCCATGTTAAGTTCGATAGTACTTAGGGAGGGACATTGCCATTGAGAAGGATTAGTTCGCTTTTGGACCTCAACTAAATCCTCCAAAACTGTATGCTGCTTAAATCTAAATCATGACTTCAAATTTATTGTTATGGGCTATATCATTCCTCAGATTCCAAATGGATTCTAAGATTAAGGCAAATTGAAGACCCACTTGATGGTATTGATGATATCTGCTTTGTTGGAAATGTGGAGTCAATCATGTCTCAGCCCCAACAACTTCCAAACTATATAGCTCTAGCCATTGAGTGCTGGAAGAAGATATGAATAAAAGTCTCACTTGCTAGCTTCCTTAAAAATCTTTAAAAAAGTGCATCGTTTACCACCAAACTCTAGCCTCTTGAACTAGATTATCTCTGGTAGGAAGCAAACCTGACTCAACTCTCCATAAAAACATATTTAATCTATCTCGGATCTTCAATTGCCATAATTTCTGCTAGTCAATTAATGTCACTATTACTGCCATCTAGGGGCACCTAATTTAGTCTGAAAGCATACTTGACTAAGAATTGACCTCTTGAGTACTCCTTGGTCCATATAAGTTTCTCATCTCTTAGGCCAAGGGATTGAGATTCCTTTTATGCCATGAATGGATTCCATAATAATTTCAATGTCAAATCATTCCAGCAACAGAATTTCCTTCTAGTTATTTCTTCTTTGCCTCTCGCATATAATTACACCAATTACCACAAAACGAAAAGTATAGTAGGCCTGGATTTTATTTACACTAGACGTAAGCACTTTATTTCATTAAGGACTCCTTTGAATTCATAATGATAAAACTCTAATGTACTCGAAATGTTGTAATATTTACGTGAGAGTTGTGTGATTACTGATTAGTTGATTATTAGATTCTATATTGAATAATAATAACAATAATAAAAGTGAGTGATTAATATAAAATAATAATTAGGTCAAAACCCATTGAATTAAATTTTTAGGTTAACTAACATCTTTATATGTTATATTAACTATTAAGACCTTCATTGAAGCCTAGCTTACATCCCCCAACAAGTGGTATCAAAGTTGATGGTTTGAATGAGTAATTATTTGTTAGTCAGTCCCACCAAATAAATCAAGGAAGACTTTCATGTCAGCTCCACTAATGGTTAAGTAAAGATTCTACTAGTGATGATTCAAGGCAATTGTGCATGTTGGCAACTCCCACAACGGCAAGAAAGACTCCCATGTTCACTCATTAGACAAAAAAATTCTCCTAACTCGTGTTCAAGGGAAAGACTAATTAAAGTGTAAATATGTAAAATTGGAGATTTGTTGTAATATTCATATATGAGTTGCATAGTTAATTAAGTAGTGAAATTTACATTGATAATGACAATAACAAGTGGATAATATAATATAATTACTAATTAATTTAAGAGATAGGTTTCAATTATATAAGGTATAACTTTTGTGAAGTTACACATTTTTTACATCATAGATTCCTAAAAAATCTAGTGGTTAAAAAAGACACCATTAAATATTATTACTTTTCACTTTTGTCTCTCTCCTTATTTATTGTTTTTCACTTGATTAAAGGATACTTGTCATTTTCAACAACCCACTTTTCAAATGAGTCATTAAACTCTCTCCACCCAACCCGTATTCTTCTTCTTCTTCTTCTTCCTCTCTCTCTCTCTCTCTCTCTCTCTCTCTCTCTCTCTCTCTCTCTCTCTCTCTCTCTCTCTCTCTCTCTCTCTCTCTCTCTCTCTCTCTCTCTGAACTCACCTCCTTCTCCTGCATTGACCCACACAACTTATTGGAGCTACATGTTAAATTTATTAGCTTGTTAAATTAATTCAAAATTATTATATAGTTTTAGATATCAATCCAAAACCAACTAAGGCCAAAAATTTTAACTTTTGTACTGGTTATATGTCCTTTGTCACTTGGCAATGGAGTGAGGGAGATCTGGTCTGAATGTCAATTTAGAAAACTAAACAAAAGACATTATTTTTTTCTTGAGTCTTTCCCTAAAATTTTCTTTTGCAGTTTTTTGATCGAAAGGAAGCTCTAAATTTTCTTAGAAGTAAGGAACAAAATTGAGCCTACAAAAGATTTGCCTAAGTGGCTGAATATAACTGATCAACAGCATGCAGTAAATGGCTATGTAAATAAATAATTGTATTAAAAAATTTGATATCCATGATTTGTTTCTCCCCTAATTCTCGTCCGCTTACTACAAATGAACTTCAAATTGTTATTTATAGAAGAAAACTGAATGGCAAGGAATGTCATAAAGTAATTTTTACTTAACAACATTCCTGTTCACCTTTAGGCCGGAAAGATTAATCAATAGGATGAGTGCTAATTTCTGACTTAAATGCAAGTTAGGCCAACTAATTTGAAACTGAGCACTTATTGAAGCTCTTTTATATGAATGATTGAAGCATGGAGAATGGAGGTAACTCACCTTACTGACTAGTAAAAGGCTTAACACAACTGCCAATCTTCAATCTAACTTCTCGATTAAGTTAAAATCATATGTTTTTTATACATATGTGTGTATGTACAAGTGTAGGTAAGTATACATACAATAGTTTATTCTACTAGAGAATCATTGATAAAGGCGTACTCATGTAGCTTCATTAGTTTATCTTTTCAGTAGAAAGATGGACTGTAGATTTCTAATGTATTGGGAAAATCTGGGCATGGAAACCATGTGAAAGATTTATGCAATACCTAGAGCCACCAAATCCACAAAAGACTACACGTGAAAATTTAGAAATTTCTGTTGTAGCTTTCACCTGCTTATCAATGAAATTGGAGATTTGGCCATGGTGGATGCTCTTTAATAGATTAGTATGGTTTTTAGGTGGTTGAAAATGACGTGTGCCTTTAATCAAGTGTAAAATAATAAAACATTAAATAATGAGAGAAAAAAAAATTGCTTGTATTAATTATAAATGAGGTGGAAAGTAATAGCATTTAATGATATTTTTTTAACCGTTAAATCTTTAAAAACCTATGGTATAAAAAATGTGTAATTTTATAAGAGTTTACATCATGTGTAACTTGAACTCATCTCTTAATTTAAAACCAATTTACTTACACTTTTGAGTTAAATGATGTCATTATTTGTTATTAACACATGAATTGAAGTATTATCTCCCCAAAGCAAACCATAAGACATACAATTAGTCAATTACACTGCAAAATTGATTACATTGTCTCAAATCTCAATTTCCATCCGGAGATATTTCACTATGGTTTATAATTTTCTAATTTAGCACTAGAATAACTTTACTCTTGAGAAAACACTTGTAGTTGAATGGGTTACTTTGAATGTCTTACATAATAATAATAATAATAATAATAATAATAATAATAGTAATAATAATATCACTTACAATGCTGACTTTTAGTTCTTTGATGGTGGTTTTATTAATTAAATATTTTTTTTTTTAATTCTCCTTTTTCGATTCCTTGTCTGAAACATTCAAATCTAGATTTTGGACCAATTCAATGTCAATGATAAGCATTTAGCACTAGAATAACTTTACGGGAACATGTTTTAATTAATTAAATATTTTTTTTTTAATTCTCCTTTTTCGATTCCTTGCCTGAAACATTCAAATATCTAGTCTAATAAATGCGGTTTGAAAAGTGAAGCAATCCGTAATCCCTTCGAAACGGGGAATTGCTGAGTAAGTCATCGAGTAGAAAGTCTTCGTTTGCCAGTAGCCGCAATATTGGGTTTCTAGGCCTTCTTTTGTTTTTTTCTTTTTTTTCTTTTTTGTTGGAGAAATGGGTTTCTAGACTTTGCCTTTACGACCAAGATGCATGTGTACCAGAGGTTTCCCCAAAAAAAAATGTGGACCAGACTTTCTACTAATGCAACTTTTTCAATCTTTCCCTCAAATTGGATTTAGACGGGAAATAACAATTAAAATTGTCTCGATAGAAACTGCTTACTTAAAAATGATTTGTTTTTTGAAAAATGGCTTTTACAAAAGTGATTTTGTTTTTCTCTAATTGATTGCAATTCTGAAAACGAGAAAAGAAACTATTTTCAATTATTTGGTTTGCATGGAAAATCATTCATATTTTTTGTAATTTTAAATAATTGTATGATCAAAAAAATTTGATTCACAAATATAGACCTTAAATAGAAAATGGATAGGCCATGTGGGAGCTTCAAATGAGTAAATATAACCTAAATTAGTAATTTACATGAAAATTTAACTTGGAAAACAAATAGTTTGAGCAATGAGTAATTATTAGGTACTCTTGAAACATGGTAAAGCGGTGCTCCCTCCTTTAACATTCATGGTTCATCTTACTAATTAAATTCATGATGGAATCTACCATAAATATAAAATAAAAAAGCAACACATCATTGTAATTTGAGAGTACCTAATATTTTCCTTGAACAACAAAGATTATTTTGGGAAAAAGTCAACTGTCGCTCAATACCCATTAATGGTTGGTGAACAACTAGTTAATTGATGGTCAGGAGAGAGAGAGAGAGAGAGAGAGAGAGAGAGAGAGAGAGAGAGAGAGAGAGAGAGAGAGAGAGAGAGAGAGAGAGAGAGAGAGAGAGAGAGAGTTTTGTGGTGTGAAGGTTTAGTAGTTTGTTAAGTATATAACGTCCCAAAAAATGTATTCGACTCTTAAAAGTGGGAATTATTTTCCTCTATTAGGCTTGTTTCCCTTTGATTTGCGATTTTCACCATATCAAAACCCACAACATACCCAAAATATTTTTCTAAAATTTTGCTACTGAAACAAATAGGGCAAATGTGACTAAGATTACCAGTGACTCACTGACATCCTTTGTCATCTCCAATGACAATGTTGAGCATTCAATCCCTCCCTGATAGAATGCATACAAAAATAAAAATGACTGAGCTAGTTAAACTTAGACTAATTGCAAAAAAACCTTCTAAGTTTGAGATCATTTTGATTTTGTTCGCTATGGTTTATAATTTTAGATTTTTTATCCCTAACATTTTATGGTATTTTGATTTCAGTTTTTTCCATCTATATCCATTGCTGAGGTAGTCATTAAATGATACCTCAGCTCAAAACATATTCTTAATATACCAAAATTGTATATGTTGCTTTGAACAGGATATGAAAGAAAGAAGAAAAAAAAGTTTTTGGATTTTTATTAGGTTTTTTTTATTATATAGAATTGCTATAGATAAATTTCCAAAACTTCGACCACCCACCACGGGTAAAGATCCATCCAAACCCTAAGTTCAACAAAATCATGGTCGGGACTCAAATTTTAAAGCTACCCACAAAAAACTAATAGCTTTGCAAAGATTTGTTTCTCTAGCTAGCTTTTCATTAAATTATGAATCAAATCTAATAAGGAGAATACCCAATACTTTTTCTAATACTTGTGCTTTGATTTTGACTTTTTTGAGAAGGAAACTTGTAAACTTTATTGAATCACGGAATGATAATCAGACATTACAAAAGGTTCAATATCCATTGGAGAGGACTCCAACCAAACAGAAAGTGGAAAGCAGTGCCTAGCTCTCTAGGCTAGGGTGTGCGCAACTGTGTTACCCTGCCTACATACGTGAGAGAAGGAAGTACTCAAAAAAGAGTTAACAACACATGAGATATCACGAATAAGGTGGTCACCCAAAGCAAAATCCCAACCACCCCATTGAAGGGCTTTTATTACTTGCTCAGAGTCCCCTTCAAATATCACCTTCTCAAGACCAAGTTCCTGGGCGAAAAGTGTAGCTTGTTTGGCAGCCAGCACTTCTGCTATCTCAACTGAAGGCGGTTTACGGATCTTCTTAACCAGAGCAGCCTTGACTTCACCACGAAAGTTACAGACTACCACCCCAACTATTGCTTCCTCCGATTCACTGAACATGGCGCCATCGAAGTTTACCTTCCACCATTCTCAATGGGGCTCCAGTGTTTGGGTGCAACATGATTAACACTGGGGGAGCTGTAATTCAGAGCTTTATAATCCCAAATGTAATCATGGGCGAAGCTCACAATCTGTCCCAACAGCAAGGTGGTTTCACTCAAACGAGTCTTATTCAAGTGATACCATACTGACCAAGCTATTGTAGCGAATAGAGCCACATATCCAGGTTTTGTAAAAATCCGCTTGACTAACTCCGAAAAAGAACTAGGCTCCTCGCCAGACCTGAAAACCTAACTAAAATCCTTTGTCCAAACCTCCTTCAGTTCATCGCAGCTCCACAGTGCGTGGAGTGTATCTTCTGAGGCATCTAAACAGCGTTGACAAACGGCTTCACTAAGAATTTTGCGCTTCACCAAATTTTCTTTAGTAGCTAGAGAGTTGGAACAAGCTTTCCAAAGGAAATGTTTTATTTTTCTTGGAACTTGGATATTCCAGAGGCTTCTCTAGAAGCTTTTTTCTTCAGCACTTGTTTAGGGACGATTACCTTCTGAATCCTAAGCTTCACACAACATTTTATACCTAGATTTTACTGAGTATGTACCTGACTTTTCAAAGGGCCAAATCAGAACATCCGGTTAAGGGGTTGAGCAATGTGGGAGTGACTTGATCCAAATTGCATCTGGTGGATGGAAGCAACAATCAATCAATTGCAAATTCCACCAACCCGAGCTTGGATTTATGAGCTCCGCAACTATAGCCTCTAGATGAAGCTCACCCGAAGAGGTCGAAATCTTTCCATCTCCATTCGGCAGCCACTTATCAGTGAAAATTCTAATTCTCTACCCATCTCCTAGCCTTCACTTAGCTCCTGCTTCAATTAGATGTCTTGATCTTAAAATGCTTCTCCAAGCATAAGATCCCAACGATGAAGTAGCTTCAAAGATAGATCCTTGAGGGTAATATTTGGCTTTGAACACCCTATAAAACAGGCAGCTCCGAACATGAACTAACCTCCAAAATTGTTTTGCTAACATAGCCTCATTGAACTTACACAAATCTCTAAAGCCCAAGTCGCCCTCATCCGTGGGTTTGTAAAGAACTTCCCATTTCTTCCAATGGATTTTTTGATGATCCCCTCTTTGACCCCACCAAAATCTCTGAACAAGCATTTCAATATCTTGACAAAGACTAACCAGTAATCGAAAGCAACTCATAGCAAAGGTCAGAATGACTTGGACCATTACTTTGAGCAAAACCTCCTTACTGGCTTGAGATAAAATTTTTCCTTCCAACCTTGTAATTTACCCCAAATACGATCTTTTATAAAATTCAAGCTTGCTCTCTTATTTCTACCAACCACCATCAGAAAACCCAAATATTTCTCATACTCTTTTATTTCCAGATCCCCCAATAAATTTTGTACTTGCAATTTGGTTGTGTTGGACACATTACCACTAAAGAAGATTGTGGTTTTGTTAGAGTTTATTTTCTGCCCTGAAGCTCTCTCATACTTCCCAAGGATTTCTTGAATCTTGGACACATCTTCCATTCTAGCATGACAAAACAGGAGGCTATCATCAGCAAACAACATATGAGATATTTTTGGTCCATTTTTGTAAAGGGAGAAGCCCTCAAGATGTTTATTCTCCACCGCTCTCTCAATAAGGCCATTCAAACCTTTGGAACAAAGCAAGAAAAGATATGGGGAGAAGGGGCCCCCTTGTCGAATGCCTCTAGTAGGAGTAATGGGTTCCGTGGGCTCGCTATTTATCAACACCGAATAGGTCACTGATTGTACACCTCCATAATCCAACCCACCCACCTAGCATGAAAACCCATCTTCTTCATCACCCTTTTGAGAAAGGCCCATTCCAATCTGTCATAAGCTTTACTCATATCCAACTTTAATGCCATGTGTTCCACTTTACCCCCTATCCTACACTTCATATGATGTAATGACTCAAAAGCCACCAAGATATTGTTTGAAATTGCCTAATTGGATTGGAAGGCACTCTGGGATTCTGAAATAATATGAGGCAATAATATTTTTAACCTGTTAGCCAACACTTTTAATATAAGCTTATATAAAATATTACAAAGTGCAATGGGGCAAAATTCAGTCACATGCTCAGGATTTTTTTACTTTAGGAATAAGAGAGATGAAGGTATGATTCAAACCTGGAGTGAGCTTACTAGAATTTAGGCAAGACAGCACTATGTGGACCACCTCATCCCTAATATCGCTCCAAAATTTTTGGAAAAAAAAATGGGAGGCGTTCTGTTTGGACCGAGTGCTTTAAGGGGAGCAATTTGGTTCAAGGCAATCTCAACTTTTATCCGAGAGAAAGCACTAATCAAACTACTATTCATGTCTTCAGTGACCACCAAAGCTACATACTAGACCACTTCCTCAATTTCAGTTAGACTTGATGAAACAAACAAGTCTTTATAATAATTTCATACCATGGTCGAGACATTAACATCACCCAATATAAGAACTCCATCTGAATTCCAAGCTCCAAAATTCTATTACAACGAAATCTTCGTGAAGCTCTTGAATGAAAATATTTGGAATTTCGGTCCCCTAAAACCATCCAGTGCTCCTTACCTCGCTGCTGCCACATTTTTTCATCTAAACGGAGGAGGTCGATGAGCTTAGATTTAAGCTGAATGAACCAAGGGATATTCCTCCCCTGGGCTGCGTCACGTTCAGTAGCTCTCAAAAGCTTCTTTTTATTAGATATCTCCTTTTTGACATGGCAGAAAGAATGTTTGCTCCTCTAGGTGAGGCTTCTTTGGCAAGCCTCCAATTTTGCAATGACTCATTCCATTGGAGAGCCCAAAGCAGACTTGCCCCACATTCCCACCATGGCATCTCTACATCCCGCATTCTCAAGCCACATTTGTTTGAAATGTCATAGCCTTTGAGTCTTTAAATCAATTCCATCAAGTCTAATACAGATCAGATTGTGATCCAAAGACACACAGATCAAAGTCTAAACATTTATAGAAGGAAATAAATCATACCACTCTGTCATACATACTGCCCTATCCAATCATTCCCACGCCATGCCTCCATTCGGATAAGTTTTAGACCACGTGAACTTATTTCCAACAAATCCCAAGTCAAACAAATTGCATTCATCCAACACTTCTCTAAAGCTTTCCATCTAACCATAGGGCCTAAGTCTGCCACCAATCTTCTCATGAGTTTTAAGAATCTCGTTAAAATCACCTCCACACAACCATGGCAAAGAACTACGCCTATGTAGGTTTCGAATCAGCTCCCAAGACTCGGGCCTCAATTGCATTTATAGAGCTCCATATATACTTGTAAATCGCCATGCATTATCCTTTCCTTTATTTATCACCACATCAATGTGATTCAAAGATGAAGATTCAACAGACAAAGTGAGATCATGTTTCCAAAAAAGAGCTAAGCCACCCCCACATGTAATTTTAAAAACACCGTGGTAATGACCAAATCAAAGAGAGTCACAAATACTACTTAGCCTTGATTCTTCCAACCATGTTTCGGCTAAAAACACAACTGAGAGATCTTATGCCAGACTAATTCCTTAAGCTCTTAAACTTTCTACCAGTTCCCAAGTCCCCGACAGTTCCAACAAAGGAGATTCATTGGTCCTAGTGGGGCTAGGAACCAACCTCCACCAATATAAAATCATCTTATTTACCAACTCGAGGTGCCAACTTCGACTTCTTAGAAGAACCTTGCTAGGCTTTTCTAACCGGTATGGCTCTCTTTTTCCTATAAGTGCTTCCATACTAGCCTCATTCTCAAAGGGGGTTCAGGTTAAACATGTCCATGAGGGCTTAAATGGAGGTGGAGTACACGTAGAAAAGTTCTGAGAGTGTGAGAAGTCCAACACAGGAGGTCTAGCTGACTTGTCATTATGAATAATAGAAGAAATATCACACGGACTGAGATTGGGGAACTCCTTACTGCATGAGTATCTTTGATAGAAGGAATTTTTGAAGTAAAAGACTCCTTATTTGGTATGGTTTCCACGTTTCCATCTAAACCCTCCATCATATCAAATTTTGTCAACTCTTTATCAATTTCATGCAAGGTTTGTGCAAAGTTTTCTTTTTCCTCTAGCTGACCCCTAAATCACAGAAGATAATCAAGCAAATCCCTAGAAATAGGACATGAGACAAAATTAGAAGTGATTGGGAGCGAAGAATCCAGAATTACCTTTGATGGCAGGTTCACCGGAGCTTCATTCTCAAGCATGGCTGCGCGAAGGTTTTGCAGAGGATTTGTAATATTAGAGTCCTTAAAACCCTTTCGAATTTTGTTTCTGCTAATAAAATCCTGGGACAACAACAGTGGTTTTTCGAATTTGATTGAATAAAGGTGCTCGTAACCAAGCTCCATATTTCTGATTCTCCACTATAAGCGTACCCTCACTATTTATCCACAGATCGTAGTCTTTATTCCCGTGGGTTAAATAACCACACCAGCAGCAAATACTTGGTAGCCTCTCGTACTTGAAGGATACCCAACCCAAGTTTCCTCCTTCAAGAGTGATTTTACGTCCCCGACACAAAGGCTTAGTAATATCAAGAATGACAAGAACTCGTAGGTGGTCACTACCCTCCATCAATGAGAACTCCATAGGACAGACGTCCCCAATACCCGAACACAAACCTTCCGCCACCTTTTTATTCATAAAGATTATCGGAAATATCATAAACTTGCACCCAGAAAGGGACTCTCTCGAAAACCAGATCACAGACATGAATAGCACTACTATACCTCTAAAAAACCACCAAGAACTTATCGAAACTCCAGGGTTGATTAGTGAAAATTCTATCACAATAAAATTTATTCCCGAAGATAAAAAGGACGATGTGGTTGCCTTGATCCTTAATCTTAAATCTGTCTCGAGTATGCCAAAGCTGGGAGAACTTCCGAGCAATGGCATCTATATTAAGGGCCCGTTTTGTGAAGAACCTCACAGCCAAAATAAATTCTTTGGACCCCATATCTGATCAGAGATCAAACTCCTCATCCTCTGGTCCCTACAAAGTCATTCTATTCCATCCCGTGGTAATTTCCTCCACGGGTCAAGAGAAAGAAAGTGTTTCCCAAAGCTGCACAATGAAAGAACCCACTAGCCCGCAGCAACCAAATAGCTACTGACAGGGACCTTCAAGCCTTTGCGAAGAAGGGGCAGACTCTTTCTCAGCCTAGGAGAAGTTAGAGAACCCAACTTTTGCTAGCGACAGAGAAAACTTCAATTATCATTGTGCTTTGAATTTGACTTGATTGTAATACATCGGGCTTGTTTTTTACACAATATTATTAGGCTACTTGGTTGAGCCAAATTAAATAATATGTGCATGAGGTTTATATATATAATTGACCTTAAATAGAAAATGAATTATATTTTAGGCCATGTGGGAACTTCAAACAAGAAAAGATAACCTAAATTAGGAATTTACAAGAAAATTTACACATTTTTTCTTATCATTTCATTGTTCTATCATTCCAAACAAACAAAATATAGATTTAAATTCATCTTTTGATAAGACGAGCTTCACTAAAAATATGAAACTCGTCTAGAGAAATGAGTTCAGAAAAATGCTATTTCTCAAAATAACTCTCAAATATTAATATTTTACTAAATTTTTTTTTTTTAAAATACTCCAATACCTATAACAATAAGAAAAATAACTAGGAAAAATTAAGTAAGGGCCCTCGGAGGTCCTCAAGTTCTATATATGGTGTTTTAGTATTTTCATATGGCTGTTGTTAAGCAACGTAGAGATTAGCCAGACCATCACAAGAAGTGGGTCCCACAAATTAGAAACAGCCAATCCGATCTGCCCACGCATCACCAACATCATCCATAAACTATAATTTCTATTTCTTCCCAAAATACCCTCACCTCCACTCCGAATTCGCCACGTAGGAACATTCCCAAAGATAATTTCTCTGCGCCTAGACTAGTCCACGTCAACCACCACCTTAAAATGCCCGAAGATCAACGTGTTTGCTTTTTAAGCCGTCGGATTCCTGAGACCCCAAATCTCCGCCGTTGATTTATCTACAGCTATAAATTTTTGTGGACACCGTAATTCACGTATTTTTTCCGAGTTTTGTACATAAAAACTCACAAAAATTCCTCAGTTAGAGATTCCAGAGTATTCATCAAACCTGTGTCAAACTCTGCAACTCGGATCAGACAGTATCAGGTAGTTCAGATTCTACATTGAATTACTTGTTTTGTTTTTTTTGTTGTTGTCAATTTCAATTCTCATTATGGGAAAAGTTTGCAGAATCTTGATAGTTGATATCTTATACTATGATATAGTTTTAGTACTGAATGCTCTAATGATTTTTAAGACATTAAAAGTGTTAGTAATACAGCAATTAGATTAAGGGTGCCTATTTAAGATTATATATGTTAGTGTTATATGCTGTATTGGATTTGGATAAGTGTGTGTTATGCAGACTAGTGCTTAGTCCCATTTTGGGTGTTTACTAGATTGAATTGAGCTATATAACTCACTACAAGGAGCCTAATTGTAAATTGATTAGTTTTTTTTGGGTAGATAGCTTGGTTATTTGATGAGTGTGATCATTGAGTTCTAGCAGCTGTTTGATTATGCTGATAGTTAATTGATTAACGTCAAATGCTGTATTGAACTGTTTAGACTTGTTAATTTTGAAGTTTATATCAATCATAACATGATTTTAATTCTTGTAATTAAAACATGCTTTATATCTGAAAGGATTAAAATTTGAGAATGACTCCATTGGAATCAACCTATTTCTGTTGTGTCACAAGGTGACCCCTCAAATAGGAGGAGCATTAGTTGGTGCGTGCTTCACAATTGGATTTGCAATTTTGCAGATGTCCCTAGGACTGATACATGCAATGATGGCTCTTAGAGCTATTTGTATGAAAAATTGGCAGTTGGTACACAACCAATATCATGAATTTTATTCAAATTACACAATTGTGTAGAGGAAGTAGTGCTTGCTTAAATTGCTGGTATTGACAATAATAATCTTTGCCATTCATTAAAAAACTAAGTTTCAGGATTGAAATGAACTGGGAGTACATATTTCTTTTGTTGTAGGAGGATTTGGCTAGTGAGGAAGCTGTCATTCATCTTTTGAAACTTTGCTTAAGCAACTTGGCATGGGAGTTGTGACTGTTTCTAGCTCAGCTTCTCGAACTCCATTAGGACTGGTTGCAAAATTCTCAGCTCAACGCTCTACATCAAAAAGACCCTTGATAGTAGCATTCAAAGTAGATAAACCCAATAGCACAGCATTGGGTGCACCTCAGGAGCAAATCCCTTTGCCCATAGAAACTTCCAAGGATCGCAAAACAAGAGTAGTAAAAGCTAATAAACCTTCGAGAAGAGTAAAAGCTGTCCTTACAGATGAAGCTTCGCCGTGTACCTTGGAAGTGGATTACAATGAAGCCGCCGCCCAACTTGAAAACATATACAAGCTTAGCCCAACAACGGATACTTCTGATGTGGAAAATGTAGATGGCACAAGAAAAAGCCGGGGAAGGAGGAGGAAGATTATTGAAGGTGATTCGAAAGCAGAAAATAGAACTAGTAATAGTGTTATCAAGAACCGAATAAAGAAGGTTCAGAGATTGAGTCTTGACAAAAGAATTGCATTGAAAAAGAATAAGGAAAATGAAGTGGTTACTCTATTACGGAAGAGAAAAGTTATTAAGAATGAAAATGTGAGGATTGAGAAGCTTGTAAGGGAGTACTCGGCTTCTACTGATTTGGTTAGTTTGGACTGGAGAAAAATGAAGATACCTCCAGTTCTTTCTTCTTCAGAGCATGCTTGGTTGTTCAAGTTGATGCAACCAATGAAGGTGATGCTTCAAATTCCTATTTGGAAAAAGAAAATTTCCTTCTTTTTTTTTTTTTTTTTTGGTATTTCAATTTCAACCATTAGTTGTATCCTTTTTTGAAATGAAATTGAGTGATCTTGGCTGCTAAGTAACCTAAGTTATTTTTTTTTTAAATTTAGGCACTCCTTCAAGTAAAAGATAATTTGCAAAAAGATTTGGGAAGAGAACCAACAGAAGGCGAATTAGCTGAAGCAACAAATATGAACGTGGTTCAAGTACGAAAACACATGGAGGTTGGTCGAGCTGCAAGAAATAAGCTTATTAAGGCAAGTTTATTTAATTTACTTTCAGCTCATTTTGGTTATGCAGAACAATACTACTAAAAGTTTCATTGAACTAAGGTGGCCCTTCGATGTTGTCTGTTGTGTAAAAAAGTATGTTTAACATGTTCATTGTGTAGTAAGATGCAAATTATATGTTTGAGTTTTATTTTTTTTTTGGGCAACAAAAATCAGCTTGTCTTCTCATCTTCATTTAAGTAACATTCAGATGTTATCATCTTCATTTAAGCAAAATTTACATTTACAGAGACTTAAAATTGAGACAGATATGTCTGAAATTGGTCTCCTCCTAGGGTCAGTGTGAATGTGTGATCAATAACTTGTGGTGTATATAGAATGTTCCATGAGTAGCACTTATAACATTTTACTTCTGATCCAAGTGAGCTTAACTATGGGTGTATTCTAATTTCTTTGCAATGATATGTCAAATCATTTTATGTGTATTAAAATCTCTGACTTGTTACATTCTTATTTGTCTATGTTACTTTTGACTTTCTAAATCTTTTGATCAAGATGTGAGGCTGAAATGCAGTAGATATTGTTAAGCAAAGAAAAATTTGGCTATTTTCAAGCTTAATTAGCAAGAAATGTCCCAAATGTATTGATTCTATTAAGGATCTTTGTACTAACAGATAATTCTTATATCTGTTGCAGCACAACCTCCGTCTCATTTTGTTTGTAATAAACAAATATTTTCAAGAATTTGCAAACGGACCAAAATTTCAAGACCTTTGTCAGGCGGGAGTGAAGGGACTCATTACAGGAATTGATCGTTTTGAACCAAAAAGGAAATTTCGGCTTTCAACTTATAGTCTCTTTTGGATCAGGCATGCCATTATACGCTCCATGACACTCTCAAGCTTTACTCGTGTTTCATTTGGCCTTGAATCAGTAATGCTATCTTCCTCTCTGGCTCTTTATTCTTCATTTCTTCTCTTAGTAGCACTTTGTTTTCTTGGAGTTCCCGTAACTAGTAGTGTGGACTGGATGGAGAAATTCATCATTTGAAAGTCAAATGTTATTGCAGGTAATATGAAAATTTAAAATCAAGGAGGTGAAATATTAGAAAACATGGCAAGTATGAAATTCTAAGCAATCATTTGTGGGCTAATGCCTTAAGCAACAAAGTAGTCATGAAATAGTGGGAGAACTAATATAAGAAGTAAGCAAAAAATGCATGTGTTGAAAATGTTTTATTGATGAAGATAGCTTATTTAAATGACATGACATGATATTCATCTTCATATTTGAGAATAATTAAATCCTCACCATGAAACAGACCCTCTACATTTCAAAACAAATGGAGAGGATCCTTTGCCTCTGCTTTTCCATTTATTAAAAAAAAAATGTTCCGGTTTTAGAATTATATAGGATGTATTGCAGTTAGGTTAGCCAGAGCTCAATTAAACCATTACATATATGATGGATGCTTTAAATGAATAGGGCGCTGTTGTAACTTTTATGCTTATGTTTATGCAGGTTAGAGTGGAAATCCAGAGAGCCAAACTTGAGTTGTTGTTTGAGCTTCATAGATTACCAACAAAGGAAGAGATAATCAAAAAAGTGGGGATCTCCCCTGAGAGGTATCATGAAGTTCTGAAGGCCTCAAAACCTGTATTGTCTCTACATTCAAGGCATGCAATCACACAAGAGGAGTACATAAATGGGATCCCGGATGTTGACGGTGTTGGAGCTGATAACTGGAAGCAACCTGCTCTTCAAAGGCTTGCTCTTGACGATGTGGTAACCACTAATCCTTTCCAACCTTTCCTTTTGCACTGCGTAGCTTACTCTCTTTCAAATTTTACAAGACCACTGAATGTTTTCCAACAGTAATATTTTTGTTTGGAATAAAGATGGAATATAATTTGATTTGATGACCTGTCAATGAATTAAATAAAGGTAAGTTTTTTGTATTTCATACTAAATTTTTTTGTTACTTCAGTTTCATGCAAACATGAAACCAAGTTTTCTTTATGCCCCTATTGCATGAGCTATCCTCAATTAAACAGTACTTTTTTCCTAATCAGAGATGGAATTAAGGTGTGAAAACCATTCATTTGGATCATGTCCTAGCCATCTTTTCTATGGATTTAGTACGGTCTACCAAACTGGGGTTATGAGGACGCTACTTCTAAGGGAACTTCTACTTTTAAATTAAAACTTGCTCAAGATTAGAGCTAGGGGGATTGCCTTTAAAAGTTACAATGCTCTCTTTGAATTTAGAGATGTTCTGTTAGGATTTAGATCGCCAAATTTCATGAGAATGTAATAATTATCGAGTCTGTACTGTGTTGCTCAATGATTTAGATCAGAGTGTGAAGATGCATCTCCAAGAAGATATTCTGTCAAGGTTTAAAGAAACTGTAGCTGTGCACCCTATAGAGAGAAAACCTAAAGCTAATCTATTCAACCCATGAATTCATAAAGTCAATATTTTCAATGGTGTTGTTGCCATATTGGTGATCAAGACTGAAACCATAGAGAGGGGTTCATGTACAAAGAGTTCAGACATTCTGAAATTTTTGTGGGTCGCCGTAGTAAGCTCAACTACAGAATAGTATCTAAGGTCCAGTGAGTTGAATTAGATTTGTAACTTCTACTCATATAGTGGATTACCTTTTTTAGGGTAGGTAACCCTTGCTGTGCTTTTCCTTTGGAGTTGTTCTCCATTGGTTTTTCACTTCATTACCAAATCTGTATCTTTATTGTCTCTTGATATATACTTTTCAGATTTGGTACTTGTTGTGATTGTGATTAACTTATCATAATTGTAATCACTAAATTGGCATAATTGGTGAATAGCTATTGTGCTCTATCATATACGAAATGCCTTGTAATCTTGCTGATATGATTGTTTGTAGAAGTAGTTCTTTTTTTCTTTTTCAGCTACATTGTAGAAGCAGTTTTTAGAATTATTGTTATCATCTTCCTTTTTTTGTGAGTTGTAATCACATTGAATCCGAACCTAAACTTAACTTTTTTGAAAAATTTCTCCAGCTTGATTCCTTGAAGCCCAAGGAGAGCTTGGTTATCAGACAGAGATATGGGCTTGATGGTAAAGGTGATAGAACATTGGGAGAGATTGCTGGCAACTTGAATATTTCAAGAGAAATGGTTCGGAAGCACGAAGTTAAGGCTCTCATGAAGCTCAAGCATCCAGCTCGAGTGGATTATCTTCGCCAACATATAGCATAAACTGATCAACATCATATGTTTCTCTAGTATATAACTGTTTCCTTCTAAATGATTTCTGATTACCAAGTCCTACTGCAGACTAATGATCTGTATTATAATCTTTTTACTGCCCAAACATTGTCTCCTCCCTCCACCAAAAAGAAAAACAAAACTTAGATGAACATAGAAGTCCAATACCATGTAATTGAGTTTCAAAACTCAATATTGTATAGGGGCAAAACTTAGATACAGTTACTTAACTACAGTAAATTAGATTCTCTAATGAAATTCAAACACGTGATTGCATTGATTAATGGTGCACAACAATGTTTTCTTTTTTTAATGCAATTATGTGTTTGAGTTTAATTGGGGATTCTAATATACCGCAAAAAAAAAAAAAACTTTACCTTTGTTTTACTTTGCTGTAAATAGCAACATATGCTTGACATGTATATTTCTCTTGTAATATATCAATAGGATTATATTATATTTTATACAGTTAAAAAAATTTTCAGCCTTAACATACGACTCTATTGTGTTACTGTTATCTTGGCTGGTGAATATAATTTATACAGATACAAATATTTTCAGCTTTTCGAGACATACTACTCTATTGTGTGGGCTGGACCACTTTAAAACCTAGTATTAGGTATTGGCTTCTTTCATTAATTGAGCACAAATAGACTTCATGATGTACTACTTGTGCTCGTAATCAATACACAAAATTTCACCTTTTGCGGGATTTGGAAAAAGTTCATCATAGTAGATACCTAGCCTTGCCCACTAATATTTTGGAGAAGCAGATTTCTAAACATGAACCCACAACCTTGCTTTTGGTGAAAAGCACTTGTCATTTTATCTGCTACAACTATCAATTCAACAATTTATATACAAAATCCTGGCTGAGTACACACACCATTTTCAATTTTTTAATAATCTTGTAAACGTCACGCTGGGCTGGCAATGTAATTAGGAAAAATCAATACCAGCCCTGAAAAGATAGTATTTGTTGGGCACAACATTCTTAACGTGAAGTTACACAATAAAATAAATCAATAATAGCCCTTCAATTATCAATTCAAAATTTTATTTACAAATCCAAGCTAAGGAAATAATTGATTCATAATTTTCACATTGTTCTGAATGTCAAATAGGAAAAACCATTAACAGTAGCTACAATTTAGTCTAATATGAATTAAGAAAATTCAATAAATAAATTTAGTCAATCCTAAAAACTATTCTAACCCAAATTCGTTAGCTAAGAACACAATCCACAAATTAAGAAAATAAACCACACATAAAATAATATATAAAAAAAAAATATTAACCTGAAAAATCATTTAATCTAACGACACAAATGTGACTAACTCTAAACAGTTCCATTATAATAAAATGAATTATAGTGTGTTTTCTTAAAATTAACATTGCAACAACCACAAGAATATTCATGACAGATGACTCGCTACAAATATAAGAATATCACCTGTAGGAATAAATACAATCTTATCGTCATATTCATGACTTGCTAAAATCAACATTGTTACGATATCTTTATTTTGAATATTACAATTCTCCATTGTCACAACACCCAAAAAACTTCTCCTTGAGAAACCCCAAATTTTCTTTCTTTCGTGTAGGGCTGTTAAAAGGACAAAATGGATCGGAATGGACTGAATAGAACCGATTGAGACCGAAGAGGACTGAACAAGATCAAAGAGGATCGAATAAGATTGAACAAGACCGAACAGGACCGAACAGGACCGAATAAGATCAAAGAGGACCGAATAAGACCAAATGAACTGAAAAGGACCTAATAAGAGCGAAGAGAACTGAATAAGACTGGATAGGACTGAACATAAACGAATGGACCGAATAGGACTAAATACGACTGAAGAGGACCTAATAAATTGAACAGTACCTAATAAGACCAAAGTAGACCGAATAGACCGAACAAGACTGAACAGAACTGATTGAGATCGAATAAGACAGAATAGGACAGAATAAGATAGAATATGAACGAATGGACGGAATAGGACCGAGAATAAACCTAAAGACTAAACAGGACTGAATAAGAAAAATAGCACCGAACAGAGCCGAATAAGACCGAAGAAGACAGAACATGAACGAATGGACCAAACAGGACTAAATAAGACTGAAGAAGACCAAAAAAGAACGAATAAGAATGAACAGAACTGATTAAGACCGAATAGGACAGGACAGAAATTATATATATTTTTAACTCCGCAGTTTCTATTATTATGTCTTTTTCTCTCAGCTGGCTCAACTTCTCTCTCACTCACAGCCATGCTTTAATTTGCGTGTGATTCTTGGCTAAAAAGAGGCAAAATAAATAAATAAAAATTTATGTTGTTTGCTCTCATTCACACACCACACTCTCTACCAAATACATATAAACACACATTCCACATTCACTTATATATATATATATATATATATATATTAATCCTCATAAACACTAATTAACTCAATTTCCACAATTCTGCTTGATTTTTGTGTTCCACCAAAATCCTTTTTCCCCCTCTCTCTTTGTTTCAAGTATTGAAAGACTATATGCATCTCATACGTATCAGGCATAACTGAATTAAACTAGGATCTACTTTTAATTATGTATATATGACAAGCATGTATGCATGAATATGATTTGCTAACCAGAAAACATGTACCTTGATACTTCAAACCTGCAAAACAAAGAACGAATTTTGCGAAAGCTTTATGAACTGTACCACCTTAATCTTCACCTCAACAACTATGCTTATGGTCAAGAAAGTAGGCTATTCCTTTTTTGAGAAAACCCATGAAAGCTTGAGAGGATCATGACAAAAATATGGGTTTTCTCTCTTTCCTTTTGTATATATAGTTGACACCCAGGTAGAATTTTTCTCTAAACAAAATTTTCTACATAAGATACTATGCACTATTGCACTAATGTGTGTGTGGCCAACCCTCTAACGAGGGTTTAAATACATTGCTTGAGATGGAACCATAGGGAAAAATCAAACTTTGCTCTAATAGGCCTTTTGGCTCTTGTTATTTCTTAACTATCCCAAAATTATCATTAATTTTATTTTATTTTACTATAAAAATATAATTACACTTCAAGATTTATTTAAATAAATAACACATCCCTTGACTGCTTAAAAATTTCATTTAACCGGCCCCTCCATGAAATCTTCAGAGTGAAATAAATTCAGATGGTTATTTTCACTTTATTAAATCTATATCTTAAGTTCTTGTGTTCCCAATTTAATCTTTGATTGTTCTTATATTCTAGGAATCTAATTTTATAGAATTTAAATTTTAGTGACTCCTTTCTAAGATGATCATGCCTCGGACTCTAAATAATTAATCACCATCTAATTTTTCTCAAGAGGATATTCTTGTCTCTTATCGAGATTATGGTTGCATTTTTGTATAACAGTATTTCTACAATGTTACATGTGATATTGACCATACAAGGTCTCATTCTCATATACATCAAAGTAACACACACTTCACGTTTGAGTCCTCCTCTTTCTCAAGATTAAGAGTTAAAATATAGGGCTATTTAAAAAAACTGGTGGACCAAACTGACCGATCAGACAGACCATTCTAATTAGTTTTGGTCAGTTTTTTGCTAGTTCTGATCTGTACTAGTTTTAAAAATTGAAAATTTTCTTCTTCCAATGCGGTTTTGATGTTGTGAAAAATATAACAACAAAACAAACGGAGTGTAATATATATATATATATATATATATATATATATATGTGAGAGAGAGAGGTAATTCCGAAATAGAATACCAATATATATCAATACCAAAATATTCCATTATAGTTACCGGCCCTTTCTAGTATTATTGGTATATAAGGCTCCAATTTTGTTTTTTGATGGGCATGTAATATATTACTTCAATGACAAGAAAATATAAAAGGCAATCATAAAATTTCTCACAATATATCATTTGTTATAGTGACAAATTTAGGGTTTTTTTTTTTTTTTTTTCAAAATAAAGAGAAGTGGCAAGTTAGTATTGGTGCAATATCATTTTTATATGATCCCAATTTTTATATCATTGTTATTGTTTTCTAATTACAATATGATGAGGTGACATATCATCATGTCATGAAACAAATTATGTGAATAGAATTAATGAGATGCAAATAGATAATCAAATCACAATAAAAATTTCAGAAAAGTTCTAAATATTTTTAATTTTTAACATCTCGGGTAAGAATGACACAAAGTATCGAGATTTGCAAACGTTAAAAAATTCAAAATATATCGTGTTCAACCCCGTCAGATTATAGTCATGAATGAACGAAACATCATCTGGAGCTCAAATCAAAGCAATCGAGATAAGATTTGACCTGGAACGGTGGCAGCAATGACAACAAAATACACTGCCATATGCTTTTTGAAATTGGTGCCTGCTCTGCTTCACTGCAAAACTTGAATATGACATTTTTTAAACTCATACATAGCTGAAAAAAGTTTCTCTCCAAACTAGTTTGGAGAGAAACCCTTTAAATTTATCATATATTTTTTTTTTACATGTGAATTTTAAAAATCTAACCGTTGAATTTTATGTTCCTTATGTTCCTAACATGCATATTAAATTTCATTCAAATCGAATTTTATTTACTATGTGATCAATGAACTTATTTTTTATACATAATTTTATATTACAAAAACTTGAAATTTTAACATTTATTTGATGACATAGCAATTGATCTTTGATCTTTTTGAAAATTTGCAAGCATGAAGGATATAATAAGAACATATTTTATTTTTAAAACTCATACCTGAAAAAGAAATATATGATAAGTTTGAAGGGTTTCTCTCCAAACTAGTTTGGAGAGAAACTTTGTTCTACATAGCTTACCTGTATACTATTTGTCTCGCCCGTAACATTGGCCAATAAAACGTACGAGGGTGGAGCCAGAGATTGCTTATTTATTCATTAAAAAGAGGTTCCCAAAAATTTAGAATTCTAATCAAGATTAAAAGACACAAACAATGAAAGAAAGAAAGAACTCTAGAGGCTGTTTGAATTTGTTGTTTCTATAATTCATAACATAAAAATGGTGAGACCCATAACTCAGAAGGCTGTTTAGATTTTATTTACAATTGTTTTCAGTTTTTGTTTCCATCACTCAATTCTCTGATTTTTTTAATGATGAATTATGGAAACTGAAAACACATTTTAGGTGTTTTCAATTTCCATAACTCTGTTTTTAAAGACATTTTCGTAAATAAACATTAACTGAGGAATTCACTAGTTAGGTCAATCACAACTTTTGACCACTCTTTTTTTTTTTTCCTCACTGTGTACGGTGAGTGGTCTTCTTCTTCTTCTTTTTTCCTTCTTCTTTCACTGGGTTCGGGTTTCTAGGTTTTTTTTTTTCTTCTTCTTCCACTGGTTTCCAACAACCACCACTACAACCACAATAGCCACCACCACGCCACCTGCTAGCAATTACCATTGCCAAACCCACCACCAACAATAGTCACAAGAAACAACCACCACAAGAACCACCAAGAGATAAAAAATAAATAAATAAATAAATAAAAACCACTTCGCCGACTCGCCGACAACCACGTCACCACACCCAATAAAAACCCCAAGCCGCCGATTAGCACCACCTAATTACACCACCAGACCCACACCCATGCCTCCACTCGACCCACGCCGGCCCACACCCACGCCCACGCCAAGAAGGAAGAAAAAAAAAAAAAACCACCATGAGAAATGTTTGGAATTTGAGAGTGAGAAAACAAAAAATGGAAGTGAAAATAGGTGAAGGCTGGTGGAGAAGAAGGCTGATCTGCTTGTGAGACCAAAAAGAAAGACATGAGAGAGAGAGAGAGAGAGAGAGAGAGAGAGAGAGAGAGAGAGAGAGAGAGAGAGAGAGAGTTATTAGAGGCTGAGTGAGTCAGGCATGGGTCCCACAAAATAGTAAAAATATTTGAGTGATGATAAATTGAGTGATGATGCCAAACAGTAATGTTTGGGAAAATTGGAGTATTTTAAGTGATGAGTGATGAGTGACAAAAATTGAGTGAAGAGTGATGACAAAAAAAATTCAAACAAACCCTTAATTTCTGTAACAATTAAAAGTCAATGACCAAAGACTTTATAATTCTCTTTCTTATGCACTTTTCTTTTACGAGCGACCCCTTCATGTTCATGGTGTCTCATTATCCAAAATCTCTCTACTTCTACAGCATTTCGGCCCGAAATCCGGCCAGCTATTAAATCCCACCTGAAAGGAATCTTTGTGTTAATATTCAACATTACTAGCAAGCACTGACAAGTATGTGAAATATCAAGATCTTTGTGATTCTGTGTATTATTTGGTTCTTTCTATTTTGGGTTCCGATTCTCCTCATCGATTTTTGTTCGAATATGAACATTGTACATTAGGAAAAAAAAAAAAAAAAACCATAACTCAACCAGTATATATATATGCACTAGTCAGGTACATATTATAAGAGCAGGTAAAGCCACCGCTTAGGCATCTCCTCCATCATGTCTATAAGAAGTTTTCTTAGCATAGGCTAGGTTGAATTGAAGATGGGAACTATTCATATAGGTTTTTTTTTCTTCTTTTTTTTTTTCCTTTTTGAGAAAGTATTCATATAGGTTGAACTATGTATGGCCACTATAGTTTCCATGGTGTGGCCAATGATATCTGAAACATATACACGTGAATAAGCAAATGGTGTGCTATTTGATTCTCTTGGTATTCCCCTTTTTATTGCAGGAGCATGTCCTACATTTTGAGCATTCATGTCTTATATACGACTGACAATGATCAATTTGAGATGATTAAACAAAAGGGTGTGCCCTCTCTCCTGCCCACGTGATAGAATTAATATATATATTGCGAAAATGGATAATTTTGGTGTAAAAATAATAATAATTCCCTTAAAACAAGTAGTTTTGGATCTTAGGTTTCTCACTTTCTCGTCAGAGTTGACTAAAACAAAACCAATATGCTAAGAATACAACCACAATAAGCAACTGTGAATTGTAAACACTATAAATTAAGAAGAAGGACAAAGTAACTACATTTAGAGAACAACCTATAATTAATTCTTATTTTTGCACCAAAAGACCCACAGAAATAGCAATAACAATAAATTTGAGGCACTAGTTTTATATGTCAATAACAATAAAACACTTCTTCTCAGTACAAAACACTTCCTTTAGCATGTTACTTCTTGGGCGGCGTTCCACATTTAGTAGTCAAAAGTCACATGTTAGCATGTTACTTCTACCCAGTACAAAACACTTCTTTTATATATAGACTGACTCATGCCCATGTAATACAGTATTAAATTGTATAAGAAAAAATTATTAGCCATGCATGGAATGGATCTTGCCTCTTGGTCTATGGTTAAAGACACTAGAGTTTTTGTTCAACGAAGATTTTTAGAAAGAAGACAATAAAAAAAAGATGTTTTTACTAATATGTCAAAATTCACTAACCTCTCAATTTTCTGTCAGCAAGTTGTCTATTATGGTTATTGTTTTTAGCCCAAAAATGAAAAGTTTGTATATTATGGGACCCAATTCGTTGGTTAACGGCGAACCATATCTCCCCAGTTTAAATGCCATACAGAGTGAAAGAGATATCACTAATCCAGTTAGGCCCAAAATAGAAAGCTTTATGTCTTCATATGGAGATGAACCTGGGCATTATCCTTGTACTACGGTACTTCAATATTACTAAAGATGTTAATTCAGCCGCCAAAAAAAAAAAAGAAACAGGAAATTGATAAAAGTACAATTTGTTCTTACAAAAAGTGCTACTGTATTAGATACTAAACACTGATAAAAAGTACAATTTGTACTTAGAAAAAAGCAATATTTTCAAATCTATATATGAACAAATTAATAAGTTCAAAAAACTAAAGGTAAAAACATCGTAAAATAGCTATATACTAGCTTAGCAATTGTTAAGAATATAAAACTTATTGCTGTAACCACTAGGATTTTGATATGAACAATAACAAGAACTTTGAAATGGCTCTAATGATAGTTTTGTGGTGAACTTACCTCTGTCCGACAAGTCTATACATTCTATAGATGAGATCTTGTTCTTGTTCAGTCATGCTTATAACCTCCCATTTAATACTACTAACCTCTGCCACAGATAAACAAAACAATTAAGGTTTAAAAGGTTTAATCGAAATGATCGGAAAAAAAAAAAAAAAAAAAAGAGTCCCACTACAGAAAACGTATATAAAATGCATAAGAATTGGAAAAAGGAAGAGGGGGATTGGAACACTGACCTTCAGATTCAAAAGTGGTGATTTTAGCTTGTTTCTGGGGACCTTGGTCCATGGTTTCTATTAAGAGTGAGGAAGAGAGTTTGAATGGAAGAAAATAATGGTTGAGAGAATAAAAGAAATCTAGTAAATTGCCTAGAGGAGGTAAAAGATATGATAGAGACTAAAGTATATATACGTGTCTAAAATTACAAAAGAAGGAAGATGACCTAGAAGATGTCTGGGCTTGTTGGCTTGTAGGCTTGCCTTGTAGAATTGTAGTTGATAAAGAGATGGAGGGATGAAACCAAACCTTCTAAAATATGCAGAATAGAATAAAAAGGATACAAATATCAGCTGGATAAGCTTTGAAAAAAACTATTATTATATGATCAAACTTAATGGTATTCAAGTTGTAAAGTAACCAATGCGCACCATGACATATAAGGTCCGTTTGGATAGAGCTTATTACTGAAAACTGAAAACACTGTAGCAAAATAATTTTTAAATGTGTGAATAGTACTGCGGGACTCATTTTTAATAAAAAATTGCTAAAAAAGTACGTAAACAGTGCATATACTGTTCACGCACAGTGCACACAGTACGCGCACAGTGCGCACTGTGATCTTGTCCCCACAGCAAAACCAAAAAAAAAAAAAAAACGCACCTGAGGAAACGCAACGGGAGAATAAGCTGGATCCAAACCCAGCTATAGTCACTTCACATATATAATTGCGGCGTGTTGACTTGTAGGCTTGCCTTGTAGAATTGTAGTTGATAAAGAGACGGGATGAAACTAAACCTTCTAAACTATGTAGAATAGAATATAAAAGATACAGATTTCAGCTAGATAAGCTTTGAAAAAACTATTACTATATGATCAAATTTAAAGATATTCAAGTTGTAAAGTAACCAACGTGCACCTTAGCGTAATGGTCATTTCATAGGTATAAATGTTTATGGAAGATGTTCATGAATTGCACACATATCGCAAAAGGGAGAGTTTTTTTTGTAATTAACTTGTCGTGATCTAGTCGCATTCGCGACTTGCTAGAGGATAGAATTCCAGCTCCCTAGTCTTATCCTAAGCCACCTCATTTTGTACCAACCCTAACATATTCCAATTTGCAAGAACAACGTGAGAAAGCCTAAAAGAGTAGAATGTCAATTGTGTGAGAGCTTACTTTGCTTATCCCTTTGAGAGAGAAAACTCATTCATTCCTTGAGAGAATCCGTAGTTTTTCTTTCTCTTTCCCTCTCACCATGTTCATAACTTGAGAAGTGATTTCCCAAACACTCCTTATTGCCTTTGAGTGATATACCTTAAGTTATCGGTTCTGGGAACCATTGGATCAAGTAGCAACACCACAAATCCAAGAAATCTCAGTGGCTTGTTGTTGGCCACTCAACACATGGACTATGATGTAAGGTAAAGAAAAGACTTCGAGAAGTCAATTGCTAGTTAGAACTTGGAGGGCACAAGTACTAAGAAAGGTTTAGGCTTGGAGGATCCTTATTCAATCATGTACTACAACTATTCACTAGTGGAGATTTAGTGATGGTGCCACAAAGAGATTTTTCGCCAAGAGCTCCAATTTCCTCTTCGAAAGCACATTTCGTGCGATTTACTCATTTATTATCCCACACTTTTTATTGCTTTATATTCATTTATTACTATTTGAATATGCATACAATAAAATTTGCTTAATCACTTATATTTGGCATTAATTGTTATGTTAAGCTTAAAAGTGTTTTCGCTATAAAATTGGTAAATGGGGTATAAATATATACTTAGGATGTTGGATATTATCTTTCACAAATAATAATTTGTATGCTCATAGAATAACAAAAGGATTCAAATATTATATAGATAAGATTTAGAAAATATTATTATGTATATGATTAATTAAACTAAATCAAGGGTATTCAAGAAATAATTTATCTGAAAATGATAGGTATTGCCTATTTATTAAGGGGGAAAAAAGATAGGTTCTATTTTGATATAAAGAACATGATCCATACACATGACTCATCCACGAAAATTGTGCACAAAATTTGTTCTTATAATGGTGCGATCATCTAAGAATTCAATTGTAAAGGTGAGTTAATCATTTTTGTGCACAAAATATTATATGCAAATACCATTATCGTCATAATATTGTTACATTGAAAACTGTAGACTTATTATATATCATACCGCCGGCATGCTATGAATGGGAGCAAATAAACAAAGAAAGTAACAAAACGGAAAGGGATCCGATGATCTGACATGAGTGAGACACCTCCCCTCCGGTCTCCCACTTTTTTCTCTTCTTTTTCAAATAGTCCTCCGTTTATTTATGGATTTTATTAGTATAAATAATTTTTGAAAAAAATTTTATTAAGAATTGAAAAAATTTTGACAACTTTTTCAATTTTCAATAAAAATTTTCTAAAAACGACATACATTAACCGGACCCTTCATCTATTTACTGCAAATAACTAAAACAATGCAAAGATTATGAAGGAGCACATGGCTAAAGCTATAGTACACGTTTCAGCAAAAAAGAAGCGAAGCAGCAGCAGCAGAAGAGGAAAAAAACAAAGAAACAAACAAAAAATGAGAATTATTCAGGGACAAAAACTATCACATTATGATCATTGTCATATGCAATGTCATATATAATTTTATATATATATATATATACTTATTTATTTATTGGTGAGCAATTGCCAATGATGTTTTTATATGGTCCAGTCCTCCTGAAAGTGAGGTTTGCCTATTTCTTCCGTAAGTTCTGTTAGAGAAAGTAAGGCCTAAATCCATTCTTCTCTAAATCCCAATTCATTGTTTGAAAAAAAAAAAAAAAAAAACATTATTTCCCATATTGGACCTCGAAATCTTTGACACCTTTTCTCAAACTCAAAAGTAAAAATTCGATGACACATGAATTAAGTTTGGAATATAATATCATTCAGGGAAAATAATATAGCCAAGTTAGTGTGCCCGCATCATTGGTTGTAAAAGTTTGCAAAATACAAAAAGTGATCAATTTTGCACATTTTAACCAAACAGACACTGACATTAGTACGTATAAAAACGTGTAATATACAAAACTGTTACAATAACCATGCATATATATATATATATATATATATAGTTACTATTCATGTGCGAATGATTTTTTTTATTCTTTTTCTCTCTTTCCGCCTCCATCTTGCTCTTCTCCTCTATCTTCTTCTCACAACAAAACCACAAAATCACCCCTACCTCAGTCTCAACCACCGATCTCTCTCTTCTTCCAACAACAAAATCACAAAACCACCCCTGCCCAACCTCAACCACAAATCAAGGTGGTACCACCCAAATACAAAAACCCAAAAACCAAAGTTAGCAATAACCCATCATAGAACCAGCAAGAACCAAATGAAATCAAACTCCAAAATTAACCAAAACCAGGATGAAGTCAAGTGGGGACCATGCAACACTACATCAAGATTGGAGGTGGCAGTGGTGGGTCGCTGCAATTGGGGCTGACTTGGGTTGCTGGCGGTGGTGTGATGATGTGGCTAATGAGGAGGATATAGAAATAGACTAGGGTTTGGAAAGGAGGAAGAGAATGGTAGTAGAAAAGGAAAGAAGAGTCCTGGGATTGCATCCGAATGAAACTATTTTTTGAGAAAAGAAGAGCCCTTGTTTATTAGACTCTTCGTGGTATTCCAAGCCAAGTACAAATGAAATGAAAGAAAGAGTTTGAAAAGCCAGCCAATCATGTGGGGTAGGAAAATTCTAGGAAGCTTCCTCTTTTACAAATACCCTAATGTCTATGTTTATTTACCAAAAAACCAAATTGTTTTAGTTTTTACTAAATAATCTGATTAGTTTATTAGGAATTTTCTTAAATGTTTATATTAAAATCATTAAATTAAAAAATATGACCATTATATTTGAATTTACCGCATTGCAATCCAATCACTTGAACCGTCATTCCGGTTATCGGAGACATTGTTTTGGCGAATCAATGCCAGAGATTCGATAATTGAATTCAACCACCAGTACTAGCAGTCCAATCACCAAAGACACTACTCCGGTGTTGGTCATCGAGCAACTATTCCAATGGCCCGATCATCGAACATCCAGCACCAATGTCTCTGCTACCTGAGCCATTGGTTTTGGTGGTTGCTTGAAAAATAAGTTTAAATTCAAAAAGTATGATCATTAAAAAAATAATAAAAAATGAATGAAGAATTAATATTTTATTGAAATCTCTTCTAAAATAAATAAACCGATGTGCATGTTTTGGAAAGGTGGTTGTATAAAATAGAAAAAGTAAGTTTTTATGCTAATATAGACGGAATATTTTACATGGACTGATGCGATTGCTCTTAGATGCTCTTAGATCAGATTGGATGGACAAAAGACCATACTTGACATGGAAGAAAACGCAAGAAGAGTCAGTGAGAGACAATAACAGGAGGATGACTGCTCTGGCCACATAAATAGCTTCATTGTTGGCCCAAAGGAAGTCACAAGTAGCACATTTAACCCTTGTTAAAAGCCTCAGCAGTTGCACATAGACGTTAAGGCCCAACTCAACCAACCTCAGCCCAAAACCCAAAGCATTACTCAAAGGAGCAGAGCCATGCACAAAACCCAAAGTCTAGTTGCTCAAAGGAGCAAAGCCGAGCATGGTGTGCTTTGCTTGTTTACCTTGTTTATGTTTATCCCCTTGACGCAGGCATTGCCGCATTGTGTGCTTTGCTTGCGTACATACTGTATAAGCGGTCAAGGAACACCATAATTACTTTCCAAACACCTGCATATATTTAATTGCTCTACATCTACGCATTCATAAAGTGTATGCAACCACAGAAAAACAGGGGCATAGAAGGTAAGGAATTGTTCAACCTTTTAACTAGTACTGGAATAAATTAGAAGTAATAGAAATTTGATAACTTTTGCGTACTGGATGCTATGGGCTGCCTAACACGTTTCCTGTACATAAATAAATCCCTTATCTATGATTCATAGACATTTATTGATCAACTTTTTTTTTTTTTTTGATACACATTTATTGATCAACTTAAACTAGGAGAATTGATGCCTTTCTAGCCTGAATTTTGGTAATTATAAGTTAAGTATCTAATCACACCTATAAATCCTTTATAATTAGCGGTGGCAAAACACTCTCGTTTCTTTATTTTAGGAACTTGGTTTAGGTCCAGCGCATCCAGTATATTGGACTCGGTGAGATAATGATATGAGTTCAAAAGTAGACATGTATCACTATCTCAATGAGTTCAATGCTACTAGAGATTGGACCCAAACCTGACCCTTATTTTAATTACCAAAACACAGCAAATGATATAATATATTGGTTTAAGAAATGAACAGAGCTTCCCTAAATAATATAAATAAAAAAATCCTAAAATGCGGAAGAGATAAGGAGGTTGCTGCTCACCAATCAACTCGGAAGTTGTGCCATGTAATTAGTGATATGAAAGGTTTGGTGGAGAAATTATTATTTACACTTGGTCGTCTCTGACTAATGAGATGATGTCATTTATGTAAATGTATATATAAACATCTTAATCAGCATAAGGAATAAAAAATAAAAATTACCAAATGATATCATTTTTGTATAAATAATAATATTTTATTAGTTAGGAGGTAAGAGAGGATCACGTCATCAGTCATTCTGGTAGATCTAATAATTTCTAGGCTTGATGAGTCAAAACTCCCATGCAAAGACTTGTTCCAGTGGTTTAAAAAAGAGGCACATATGGCTGCTAATTAACTAGCTAAGGGTGGCTAGGTTATGTTAATGGATACTCCTAGATTAATTGTTAACAAACCATATTAAGAAAATTTTAACATAACTTTTATAGGAAATATAAAAAAATATCAACAAAAATAATTGCTTTATCATTTTTCTATAAAATATTTCTAAACATAATTCTTAAATTAATGTCTTTAGGCATTCATTAACATTTCTCTTTCTTCAAACGTAGATGCTGGAAAATTATTGTGTACTCCCTGAATATCATAAAGGGTCATGCTTAACGAATGCCCTAAGGGCATTCGTTAACAATCCATTTTAGGAAAGTTTTAATACCACTTTTATGGGAAATGAAAAAAGCTGTCAAAACATTAATTGCTTTATTTCATTTTCCCATAAAAACTTTCTTTAAATGGATTATTAACTAATGCCCTAAGGGCATTCGTTAGCATTTCCCTATCATAAATGCGTACTCCTTCCTCTCACATAAATGGTGGGTCCTATTAATTAAATTCGTAGTAGGACTTACTATTCATGTGACAGGAGAGAGTATACATTTATGATACTCCGGAAGTACCTAATAATTTTCCTATAGATGCTTTGGTTTTGAACCATAACTTTCCAAATGACGTGTTTGATGCCCCTAATAGGAATTGGACTGCTTATAGAATAATTATTTGCATTTATTTAATAATATTAATATTTTTTTTTTTAAAGAACCTCAGATTACTTGGAGGGGAAATGTTATGGATTACAAAATCTTCCACCTGCAAGCATCGTATGAATGAAAATGTTATTCTAATCTCCCCAAGGCTATTTCAAAAAGATTTGGCTTTATTTGAAAATTAAGAATTTTTGAAAATATTTAGAGTCATTATTTATTTTAATATATTTTAAAATAGAAATAAAGAAATAAAAACCATTTTTATTATTACTTTAGTGAACTCTATATATAGGGTGAATTAGGCTACATTCAGGACAAGTATGGGATGCGAATTACACCGTGAAAATTAATGTATGGGGGTAGCCGCAAAAATACTTATCATTTTCTTAATTTATCCGATCTCAGTTTGCTCCCCCATCTTTACTTTTTCTAGTGATTGACTTTGTTTGCGGCAGAGTCGATCTCTAGGTGGTGCAAAAGCTGTTTTGAGAGAGAGAGAGAGAGAGACCTAGCCCACTAGGGAGATTTTCTAGGGATTATGGGATGGGGGCAAAGCTATAGGAATGGACGTAGAGGACAATGAATTAATGATGGTAGTTTTTTTTATTTTTTAAGAGATGCACTTTCTCATTTTATTATTTAGGATAGTGCATAATTTTTTGTCTTATCTTTGAAACCATTCAATTTCTTTTTATATGTCTGAGAAATAAACAACTCCCCAAATTTATTATTTCAGTTAAATCTAATAAAATTATTAAAAATGCAATCCAAGAAAATAAAAATATAATCGTCAAATTTTTCTCTTCTCTGCAATGTATGACTAATAGCTTCTTGAAAAGATTTTGTTGGATTTAACTAAAAAAGTTATTTGGGGTATTTGCTTATTTTCCAAATATAGAGGGGAAAAATAGTTAGTTTCAAAGATAAATTGAGAAATTGTGAAAGACCTCAAACATAAAGGGAAGAATATTTTTTAAAAAAGTTTATTAATTTTGATTATATGGTTTTCTCACTTAATAACTCATTTGGCTAGAAAAATTAAGAAAATTAAATTGGACTCCTCAATTTTTGTTGTGTAGTAAATAGCTATTTGCATCAAATTTAAGAAAATTGGATAGGCATATGGCATAAAATTTGACTCTAATTGGATTTGATAAATATGAACATGTATCCAAAATTGATCATGTGTTTATATTGAACTATTATGTCCTGCCTAGTGCATTAGAGCATTGGACAGGAAATTATCCCTAACAATTTATCATGCATATATAACTATGTTAACCTCATTTGCTTAAATAAAATCTAGGACCACGTCCTTTTTTGTCACAAATTTGATATGACAAGTGTAAAGTGGTAAAAGAAAATTAATAGGTTCATATGAAAATGGAAAATATGCTGTAAGGCCACAAAATTGGCTTGGGCCCGAATGGATGACTGGGCCGGCCCAGTTGGCCTTTACAATAGAATTTGTAGAGGATGGGTTCTAAGCCCTGACTTCCCGGTACTATGGAAGGGCGCAATGTAAGATCCAAATGCGCTACTGAAACGTGGCTGGCTAGTAGGGTGGACTAACTCCCTTCCCAGACGCGCGCCGAGGAGATTCCGTGGTGGTTGTCGTTCTGTTCTTCAAGGGAGGGAACCTTCCTCCTCTATCTCCCTGAAAATTCCGGATCCCCTCTCATGGTATCTCCCCCCCCATTTATACCTCCCACTCTGGCTCTACCTGTCTTTCCCAGAAAACACTCCCCAATGCCCTAGGGCCATTCCCCGTCCCTTCAGAAGTCGTTTCCCCATTAATGCGGCCAGGCGGGTAGGTGGGAAGTCTTTAATGCGGTGGCAGGGACACTGTGTAGTGCATGTCCCCCTTGTCCCCCCCCCCCCTCGGCGTATCATTGGGGCGTGGGGTGGCCTGCCGAGGTCCGGAGACGCTTTCCCAGGTGCTCTGCTGCAGTGTCCTGCTCTCAACTCCACGTCCGAGGAGACTTCATCCTCGGCTCGTCTCTGGTGGCTGGGTAGGCTGACCCTTGGGCCCCAGTGTTAGAGGGCCTTGCTCCCGTCATGCGGCCCACCTAGCGGAACTCGCGCCCTTGGACTAGGCCCAAAGCCCACAGGGTGCCTGGGCGCCGTTACCCCCCACAATAGCCCCTCAAGAACTCGTTCCCCCGCCCTCCCCCACAGGGTGCCTGGGCGCCGTGGTGGCTCTGGCCTGTCGGACCATGATGTTCCCCCGCCCTCCCCTGGTCGTGCACAAACTGACTCAACTTTCCCTCCTTCGCCAACTGTTCGAGGTAGTAGCGTAGGTTCTTGCAGTTCTCGGTTGCATGGCCGTGCTCTTGATGGTACTGGCAGTGAAGGTTCTGGTTTCGCTTTGAGGGATCTCCTATCATTTTGCTGGGCCATCTAAAGTAAGGTTCGTGGCGGATTTTTTCAAACACCCGCTGCATGGGTTCGCGGACCACAATGCCGACCGCCTGCGTTGGTATCCGACGTGGCTGTCCGACAAACTCTCTCCTCGGCCTACTGTTGCTATACCCGTCCGACCTGAAATCCCTCCTCTCCTGAGGGATAACCTTCACCCTCGCCTTCACTTGCAGTTAATCCTCCTCCACCCGTGTGTACTCATCGATGCGGTCCATAAGACGTCGTACACTCTTGACAGGCCTCCTGGTTAGCAACTTCCTCAGGTCATGATCGTTTGGCAGGCCGACCTTGAAGGTGCTTATGGCCACCTCGTCGAAGTCCCCATCGATCTCGTTGTACATCTCCCAATACCTGTCAGTGTATGCCCTGAGGGTTTCTCCCTCTCTCATGGCCATGGACAACAGCGAATCCAGGGGCCGAGGGATCTGGCTGCAGGTGATGAACCGTTCACCAAACGCTCTGGTGAGCTCTGTGAAGGAATCGATAGAGCTCGCCTTCAGGCCGTTGAACCACCTCATCGCGACGGGCCCCAAGCTGGAGGGGAAGACCTTGCACATCAGGGTCTCATTCTTCGAGTGCACCGCCATCCTCTGGCTGAAGTGGCTCACGTGCTCTACTGGGTCCGTCCTCCCGTTGTAAACTGTGAAGGTCGGCTGGGTGAACTTTCTTGGGAGCTTTCCCTTCTCAATCCTCCGAGTGAAGGGCGATTTGGAAATTTGGTGGAGCGCCTTGCTCAATGCACTGTTGGCCAGGCCCCTGGAGGACGCCCCCCTGTCTCTGAGTGGACGACGGCGTTCATCCCCCTGGGAAGAAGACTCGCTAGGGGGAGTCCTGGACCTAGAGCTGTCGGAGCCACTACCGGCGTCCACTGAGGATCGGTCTGAAGGGGTAGGCGTATGCCTCCGCTTTTCCCGGCATAGCTTCCTTCTCAAATGATCAACCTCTCTTTGCAGGGTCTCAACACTTTTCTCGCGGGAGGTTCTACTACCACTGTGCGCATGGCTCCTCCCACGCTTGTGTTCCGTGTGGACGCTGTTTTCGCGCTCTCCTTCCAACCGCGCAAGATGGTCATCTGGCTGGGACCCCCTAGACTCCGCATGACGTGAACCTGAACCTTGCATGGCACTTCCAGTCCCTTTCTGTCAAAGCTTCCCACAGACGGCGCCAATTGTAAGGCCACAAAATTGGCTTGGGCCCGAATGGATGACTGGGCCGGCCCAGTTGGCCTTTACAATAGAATTTGTAGAGGATGGGTTCTAAGCCCTGACTTCCCGGTACTATGGAAGGGCGCAATGTAAGATCCAAATGCGCTACTGAAACGTGGCTGGCTAGCAGGGTGGACTAACTCCCTTCCCAGACGCGCGCTGAGGAGATTCCGTGGTGGTTGTCGTTCTGTTCTTCAAGGGAGGGAACCTTCCTCCTCTATCTCCCTGAAAATTCCGGATCCCCTCTCATGGTATCTCCCCCCCCATTTATACCTCCCACTCCTGGCTCTTACCTGTCTTTTCCCAGAAAACACTCCCCAATGCCCTCAGGGCCATTCCCCGTCCCTTCAGAAGTCGTTTCCCCATTAATGCGGCCAGGCGGGTAGGTGGGAAGTCTTTAATGCGGTGGCAGGGACACTGTGTAGTGCATGTCCCCCTTGTCCCCCCCCCCTCGGCGTATCATTGGGGCGTGGGGTGGCCTGCCGAGGTCCGGAGACGCTTTCCCAGGTGCTCTGCTGCAGTGTCCTGCTCTCAACTCCACGTCCGAGGAGACTTCATCCTCGGCTCGTCTCTGGTGGCTGGGTAGGCTGACCCTTGGGCCCCAGTGTTAGAGGGCCTTGCTCCCGTCATGCGGCCCACCTAGCGGAACTCGCGCCCTTGGACTAGGCCCAAAGCCCACAGGGTGCCTGGGCGCCGTTACCCCCCACATATGCAATCACTAGCTGCCACATAAGATAATTATTAAAAATAATGTGGTCTAGAATTAGTCATAAGCTTATTGCTTTATTTCTTCACATGTTAGTTGCCAAGAAAATTCTGCTACTCATAACCTTACTAATACGTTAGGTTTTGGGTATGAGTGAGAAATTTTGTTCCACACCTCAGTGATGTAATCCAAAGCGCCGATATAACTTTTTTTAGTGGAATTTTCGGCATTCTTAAAATTAAAAAAAAAAAACAAACAAACAAAAAAAAAAAATAGGCTTATTGCCTTAAGCCTAAGCAAAGAACTTGTGTTTTTGATCCAAAACTACCTACATCTGCCAAGAGAAGAGAAAAAAGGTGCTGCCTTTTATTTGGGGATCACATCAAAGTGTTGCCCGAACTTTACTTTGTGAAGATGATAGAATGAAGGTGACAGATCAAGCTGATTGAGACGACATGAGAAAGTCGACGGATTAAAGGTGCTCGGACGCGCAGTGGACGGATACAGATTTAAAGTGACATGTGGCTGTCATTTGTTTTGATTGAGCTCCAAGAATCCCTAAATGGAATTAACTTACATCTTACGATTAATTGTGGAGAATCCCAACAGGAGAAGGATTTCAACAAGTGAAGGATTCCATAATATACGCCTTGGTGCGCAAGAAACGGAGACTGACTATAAAAACCTATGAACCTCCAGAATAAAAGATACGCATACTTAACTCAACTCTGGCACTCTAGGGTTGAAAAAAGCTTCTAACTTGACCTTCGGAGGGTTTTTGGCCGGCACCACACCGGTGCTCTCTGTTAGGTCCTTTCTTTTTATCGTGCAGGTGTTATTCTAATCATGATGGACCGGGCAATTTACTGGTGATTTTTCGACATCATCAGTTGGTGCTGTCTGTGGAAAATCGAGAACAATTAGCCATTGCTCTATCCCTGAGACAAAAAGTTGCATGGTACTCACTCAATCGATGGCAACAACCAACAATCTGGGAGACAAACCACGCACTACGGCCTTGGAAAGACAGGTCCAAACGTTTGCAACAACAGTTGAACGCCTAACAAAGCAGAATCATGATTTGGAAGAGCGATTACGGCAAAGGAATGCGCAGCCCAGCACACAGGAGGAAGACCAGGAAGGGACAAGTGCTGAGAGGAGGAACCAAAAAGGACCGGAGGGTAGCAACGCTCTGAGCAGACCGAAGCGGCAGGACACCAACCGACCATCTATCTCGGACGCTCTCCTACCCCACATTGCAGCTAAAATGCAAATGATGAGAGAACAGATGGATGTGATGATGAACGCCCTTAGAGGTCGAGTATCCAACAACCTTGATAACCTGGTCCAACGAACTGATTCGCCTTTCACAGCCCCCGTTACTTCGTGCCCCCTTCCATCGAAATTTTGCATGCCTCAAGTAGAAAGTTATGACGGGTCTAAGGACCCCTTAGATGACTTGGAATCTTTCAAGACCATAATGCACCTTTAAGGAGTTCCAGACGAGATCATGTGCAAGCTTTCCCCACCACGCTGAAAGGATCGACAAGGGTATGGTACAGTAGGTTGACACCCAATTCGATTAGCACTTTCAAAGAGTTAGGTGCTTAGTTCATGTCACACTTTATTGGGGGTCATCGATATAAGAAGTCCACTGCATGTCTAATGAGCATTAGGCAATGGGAAGACGAGACGCTGAGATCATACATAACTCGCTTCAATGAAGAGGCTCTCTCAATAGACGAAATGGACGACAAGATACTTGAAGCAGCATTCACTAACGGGCTGTGTAAGGGTAAGTTTATTTTTCTTGTATAAGAATGACCTAAAGACTATGTCCGAAATGCTTTACAGGGCAACCAAGTATATGAACGCGGAAGACGCGTTACTGGCTAGAGAAGAGAAGCCAAGGAAAAGGGAGAGACCAGAAGATACACGGTTAGACAGGGGTCGGAAGCAAGCCAGGATGGGAGAACGGTAGGAACACAAACATTCCAAACCACCTACAAGGAAATTCACGAGCTTTACCCCCCTGACAACTCCAATCGATCAAGTCCTGATGCAAATAAAGGATGAGGAAGCTCTAACATTTCCAGAAAAATTGAGAAGAGATCCTAACAAAAGGTCCAGAGACAAATATTGCCACTTCTATCGTGACCACGGCCATGATACGGCTGACTTCTACGACCTAAAGCAACAGATTGAAGCTCTTATTAGACAAGGAAAGCTGCAGAGGTTTGTCAGCAAAGAGAAGTTAAATCCGCCACAGAATCAAGCCCTCTAACGAGAGAACAAACGTCCCAGACCACTAATAAGAGACATAAGGATGATTGTTAAGGGCACCACTGTTGTAGGATCCTTCAAAAAAGCATACAAAACTTATTTACGGATGGTTCAGAACGTTCAACTGATAAAGTCGACACAAAAAATGGCACGAATTGATGTCCTGATCATAGGGTTTTCAGAAGAGGATGCCAGACGTCTTCACCATCCGCATGATGATGCGCTTGTCTTCAGCATACGAGTAAGGGATTACAATATTCATCGAGTATTGGTTGATAATGGAAGCTCAGTGGACATTCTCTATTACCCTGCATTTCAACAGATAGGGATTAGTAGAGAACAGCTGGTTCGAACTAACATTCTGCTCGTCGGATTCGGAGGGACAAGGGTCTACCCCTTTGGCGTCGTCACGTTGTCTATAAAGGTAGGAGATTACCCCTAACAAATCACTAAGAACCTGGTTTTTCTTGTAGTCAATTACTCATCTGCCTACAATGCTATCCCCGGGCGGCCTACTCTCAATACATGGAGAGCTGTAACTTTGACTTACCATTTGATGGTCAAATTCCCTACCAAATATGGAGTGGGAGTACTACATGGAAATCAGGTAGCCGCACTGAATGCTATGTGGCCATGATGGAGATGGACGACCACCTCTAAACATTAAACATCGAGGAACAACAGGCAGTAGCAGAACCGGTGGAAGAATTGGAAAAAGTACCCCTCGATGACTCAAAGCCCGAACACACCACGAGAACTGGTACACTGGCCAACCAGTCAACACGGCAAGCACTCACAACGTTCCTAAGGGAATATCAGGATGTGTTCGCATGGAGTCACGAAGACATGCCAGGGATCAACTCGTCAGTAATAGTCCACAGGTTAAACGTGACACCCTCATTCTCACCCGTCCGACAGAAGAAGCAAGTGTTCGCCCCTAAGAAAGACCAAGCCATGGCCGAGGAGGTCCAAAAATTACAGGAAGCAGATTTCATAAGAGAAGAATACTATCCAGATCGGGTGGCAAACATGGTAATGGTCAAGAAAGCGAATGGAAAGTGAAAAATGTGTGTCGACTTCACGGATCTAAATAGGGTCTGTTCTAAAGATAGTTACCCGCTTTCTCGTGTTGATACCCTAGAAGGTTCGATAGCGGGACATGAACTTTTAAGCTTCATGGATGCGTTCTCCGGCTACAACTAGATCAAGGTGGATGAAGTTGATCAATAGAAAACATCATTTGTTACAAGTCAGGGGCTTTTCTACTATATAGTGATGTCTTTCGGACTCAAGAATGCTGGGGCTACATACCAGAGGCTGATGAACAGGATGTTCGCACACTAGATTGGAAGGAATATGCAAGTTTACGTGAATGACATGCTTGTGAAGAGTGTGCAAGAATCTGACCACTTGAACGACCTCCGGGAGACCTTCAACACTCTTTGGTCTTACAATATGAAGCTGAATCCAAGCAAATGCGTGTTTAGAGTAACCGCAGGAAAGTTTTTGGGGTTCATGGTATCCCAAAAGGGTATTGAGGTCAACCTAGAGAAGGTAAAGGCAATAATGGAGTTAGCTCCCCCAAAGACGGTGAAGAAGGTTCAAAACTTAAATGGTAAGATAGAAGCCCTTAACAAGTTCATTTCAAGGGCAACGAACAAATGTCTCCCATTCTTTCGCATGCTAAGGAGATCGTTTGAATGGACAGACGAATACCAGAGAGCATTTGAAGATTTGAAGGCTTACATTTCTTCTCCGCCATTACTTAGCCTATCCAAACCGGGGGAAGAGTTGTTTCTGTATCTAGCCGTCTCCTCGATAGCCCTCAGTGTGGCTTTTGTTAGAGAAGAAGATAAGGTGCAAAGGCTCATATATTTTATAAGTCGAGCGCTTAGATGAGCAGAAGAGAGATACTCTTAGATGGAAAAATTAGCTTTCGCACTAGTTACTATCGCACGAAAACTCAAACCATATTTTCAAGCACACGTCATAAATGTCATGACCGATAAGCCCTTACGAAAAGCGATGAGTAGCCCGAGGCTGCGAGACGAATGGCACTGTGTGCAGTTAAGCTGAGCGAGTTCAACGTTCGTTACCGACCACAAACTGCTCTAAAGGGACAGGTCATAGTGGACTTCATTGCTGAGTTCACCTCCATGGCAGACCAGGGGGCAGAAGAAGCTCCCATGTGGAGCATCCACACTGATGGATCCTCGAACAAACATGCAGGTGGTGTCGGCATAATACTCAACACACCAGAAGGAGACAAGATCGAGTGCATGATTCGCCTGGACTTGTCAACAACCAATAATGAAGCGGAATACGAAGCCTTAATTGCGGGACTGGACCTCGCGATAGCTACTAGGGCTAAAAGTGCGATCGTATACTCCGATTCGCAAATCGTGACTAGTCAGGTTAATGGCAGTTACGAGTATAGGAATGAAAGAATGAAAAGGTATCTTAAGGAAGTGAAGGGTTAAGCAAGTAACGTCCAGGTCAAGTTAGTACAAATCCCAAGGGAGGAGAACCAAGATGCCGACCGACTTGCAAAAGCTACTTCTGCAGTACCCATGATAGTCCCCGACCAAGTATTGTCCTTCGTTCAATCTTCATCACTGATAGATGATGTTGATGTATAGGAGGTAAGCAATGAACATTGTTGGATGACTCCAATAACAGCATATCTGAAGGACAGTAAACTGCCAGACGACAAAGAGGTCGCAAGAAAGTTGAAAGTTAAAGCCTCACGGTTTGTCCTAATTGAAAATGTTCTATACAAGAGAGGTCCCGACCCTACCTAAGGTGCCTCGCCTCAGAAGAGTCAAACTACGTTATGAAGGAGGTCCAGGAAGGAATTTGTGAAAACCACTCGGGGTCAAGGTCTTTGGTGCACAAGCTCTTCAAGGCAGGATAATACTGGCCAACAATGCAGAAGGATGCCGACGCATACGTTAGAGCCTGTGATAGGTGCCAACGTTTTAGCAATTTCATAAGACAACCAACGGAAGAACTTACCCCTATGACGGCCCCATGGCCGTTCACACAATGGGGCTTAGACATCATGGGCCCGTTTCCAATAGCGGTAAGGTAGTTGAAGTTCCTTATGGTTGGAATTGACTACTTCACTAAATGGATGGAAGTAGAGGCTTTGGCCACTATCACAAAAAAGAATATCCGAAGTTTTGTGTGGAGGAACATTATTTGTAGGTATGGTATACCAAGGGTGCTAGTTTCAAATAACGGAAAGCAATTCAACAACGACGTATTCAGAGATTTTTGTTCCTAGCTAGGGATTAGAACCACTACTCATCACCAGCCCACCCACAAGCCAACGGGCAGGTTGAAGTCACGAACCGATCTTTACTCAAAATCATCAAGACTCAGCTCGAGGGGGCAAAGGGTATATGGCCAGATGAATTGCCAAGTGTTTTGTGGGCTTACAAGACAACGGCAAGGACACCGACTAGAGAAACACCGTTCAGGTTAGCATATGGTAGCGAGGCTATCATATCGGTAGAAATAGGGTTTACAAGCTACCAGGTTGGTAACTACGACGAGAGAAAGAATGATGAAGCCATGCATTTACAACTCGATCTTGTGGATGAAATCAAGGCAACAGCCGAGCAAAGACTAGCGTGATACTAGGACCTAATGGCGAAGCATTACAACTCTAAGGTCAGGCACAAGGACTGCCGGGTTGGAGATTTTGTCTTAAGGAGAGTACTCGACGCTACAAAAGATACCTCCTTGGGGAAGATAGGATCTAATTGGGAAGGACCACACAGGATCACTTCATGGAATAGGAAGGGAACCTACTATGTAGAGACATTGGACGGAGAAATGTTGAGTCACCTATGGAACACGAAGCACCTTAAGAAGTATTACTCATAGACGATGACCAAAGATGACAATAACATCATCCTCCTCATTTCCAGTTTATCTTTTTCAACAGATAGTTGTAGTTCTTATTTTCTACAGTACTTTTAGAACCCGATGAGCAATTTTCTTATTTTTTGTACAAACATTATTTTACTCATCCATTATAATAAGAGGAGTTTGCTTAGAGCATATGGTATAGTTTGCTGAAATTCATTAAGTCCATACAGTGGACGGATTTCCCTAAAGAGGGCGGCATTTCCTAAGTCCACATAGTGGACGAATCATCCTAAAAGGGGTGAAAATCTATAAAGTCCTCATAGCGAACGGATCATCCAACGAAAGATAAAATTCATAAAGTCCATACAGTGGACGGATCATCCCAAGAGGGGTAAAAATCTATCAAGTCCGCATCGTGGACAAATCATCCCAAGAAGGATGAAAATCTATCAAGTCCACATAGTAGACGAATTATCCCAAGAAGGTTGAAAACCTGTCCAGTTCACATAGTGGACGAACCATCCCTAGAAGGATGGATACCTGTCAAGTCCACATAATGGGACGAAATGGACGGGTCATCCCAAGATAAATGAAAATCTACCGAGTCCACACAGTGGACGGATTTTTCCAAGTAGGATAAAAATTATCAAGTCCACGAAGTGGATAGATCATCCTAAGAAAAATGAAAATCAACCAAGTCCACGCAGTGTATGAATTTTTTTCAAATAGGATCAAAATTATCAAGTCCATATGACAGACGAACCATCCTAAAAAGGATGAAATTAGTCGATTCCATACAATAGACGAACCATCCCAAGAATGATGGAATTTACAATCATTAGAATGGTTGGATTGCATATGGGACGGATCATCCCATGAAAAATAAAACTTGCTAGGTCACATAATGTAGATGAATTCATTAAGTAAAAGCATACAAGAATTGCTACAAAAATATAGTCAGAATACAATGGTTGAAATTAGTTAAATAAATTGTTCTCCCATACATTCAAAAAAAAAAAAAAAAAATTATTCCTGGACCACGATGGTATCCTCATTAGTGCCAGGGCCTTTTGGCGAAGGATGACAGACATCATCATCTACGGGCCTCCTCTCACCAATCTTTTGTTCGTCGCCATCACTCTACTCTCCCCCAAAAAGCTCGTCAGTGTCTTCAGTGTTAGTAGGACGAGCTGAAGTCTAACCTTCAGGATCAATTGATATGTGCGCAAGGTTTAAATCTAGGAACGAGGCCTTCGCTTGACGGAGATAATCGTCAAACCCGTCAGCAAATGAGGTGCCCAATTCGCCCAAGAGGGCGTCAGAATCCTGATACTCCTAGATGGCCTCAACCTTTGCCTGACGGAGATTGTCTTCGTTATCCTTCACTTTTTCCCTCAATATCTCCACCTTCTTTTCTAAGTTTTCACGAGCTTGCTTGGATAATTTTAGCTTCTCTTCGTGCCGAAGCTTCTAGAGCTTCAACTCATCCAGTTCCTCCGCCGTCGCCTTAAACTTTGTACGGACGCGCTCCAGCGTCTTTTCTCGAGCAAGGCAGCGGTCCATCAATCCTTTAGCCATTCAGACCGTCTACACGACCAAACAACATGTAAGCAAGGTGTTAACAATTTGACGTGACGAATAAACGACGTATGCTTACCTGGGTAAGGCTAAACAGAGCCGTCTCTCCCATTGCTTCCATCGCGTGATTGCCCAGGTCTTCGTAATCCTCCTCTTTTATGATGGAAGTCACCTGCTTGAGGGCCTACTGCGAGTCCTCTCTAAGCAAGACGAGAGGCTTCTCTTTGAGGGGTCTGGATTTACCACCAGACCCTTTCCCTTTCCTATTCCCAGTTTGGGGGGCAACTTCACTACGCCAGACCCTTGGTCGGCAGGCAATCCCGTCACTAGTCTTTGCTTCTTGCCATGACAATCAACATTTTCAGTTAAGGGTCTTTTTGCTGACGGATGGGATAAACCCATCTTAGGAGGAAGATCACCTCCTTGCTTCCTCTTGGCAGCCTACTGTTTGATAATGGCCCTTCTCCTGGCATCCTCTATTTCTACAAAATGTAAACAGGTGAAAACACTAATACACAATAGAGCAGTCGTTATGGATTAAGAGACTTACATTTTCGTATTCTCACATAGTATTGATGAGCAGCAGTTGTTGGTTCTGGACCGTCACAATACCAATGCAGAGTATCTAGTGTGACAAGTTTTATCCAAGTCCTCTCCGACAGGCTGGTGGTCTAGAAGATTCTTTCAAGGAAACCGAACTGCTTGGTTGTAATAGGCGGACGATTACGAGCTACAAAAAGTGAACGATTAGAATAATTTCAACATTCAACAAGAATTTGTGAGGAAGGATGGACACATACTGGACGGTGGCATTATTCCCCAAGTTTTATCTACGGGCATATATTCATGATCGTTAGGACGACACATCCACTTATCCCCCTAAAGGAAAAAATATCGACCCTTCCAGTTGCGATTGGAGTCTAGGGTCTCAGACACTAGCCTAAGCACCGGACTCCTCGACACGAGCTATACATACCCTTTGACTTGCTAATCTCTGACGGACGATAACAATAAAAGAACTTCTCCACTGTTAACCGTCTCGCCCCATTGGACATCACACCATACAAGACCTCGACACGTAAGAAAACCCTCCAGGCGTTTCGTGAAATCTGGGTGATGGCCAGACCTAGGTGCTGGATAAGACAGCGGTGTAAAACACTTAAGGGAAAGCGCAGGCCCGCTTTCAGCATTTGCTCGTATACACCGACATCTTCAAGATCCTTATAGTAGCATTTCTCGTACTTAAAGGGTAGACGGATGGGTATGTTGTTCAGTATCTGGTACTTCTGCCTAAGTGTATTGAAATGTGGTAGCTTGATGGAAGACACGAAGTCGTTCATCGTCCACAATGGGAGCATGATGAATTCCCTGAACCCATCAGGTCCTACGACAGATTGAATGGGAGGATTTATACCGTCTAAGTCATCGTTAGAGTCATACTCTGATCCATCCTCATCTTGCACCTCATCTTCCACATTGGAAGGAGAGCTGGTAAAAAATTCCCTCTCCTCGTTGGAGGTGCCCGAGTCTGCTTGACCTGACAGAAATACCTCCTTGTAACCCGCTCTCTCGAGGACAAAAGACTGACCACTTGACGCTTCACTAGACATCTGACACCTACAAATGACGAATAAAGGAAGCCTAAGACTCTAGATCTACGCTGACGACAAACTAGCATGCGAAATGAAGAAGAAAAATTGACAGTAAAATAGATACTCACAATTTGACGGTGCGATGAAGACGACGGATGAACTAAATAGATGACGGCAGTGACTTCTTTAGCGACGGATCAAGCAAAGTGGACGGTTGCTTTCTTATCAGCCAAAATATTTCCAAAATGTGAAAAATGAAAGGTATGGGCAGTATATAGTATATATAGAGGAAACAGGGCGGAAGACGAAGGGACGCCTCGATTCAAACGAACAATCAATCAAAGACCACCACGTGTCCCTGGTGCATTTATGATTCTGCGAAACCTATCAATCAAAACATGTTTACCAAGAATAAAAGCAAACCGTCATTCCATGGGTCCTTATGATTAGATGACGGATCCATGGAATGAGGGGGCAACTGAAGATGATAGAATGAAGGCAATGGATCAAGCTGATTAAGACGACATGAAAAAGTCAACGGATTAAAGGGTGCTCGAACGCGCAGTGGACGGATATAGATTTAAAGTGACACGTGGCAGTCATTTGTTTTGATTGAGCTCCAAGAATCCCTAAATGGAATTAACTTGTGTCTTACGATTAATTGTGGAGAATCCCAACAGGAGAAGGATTTCAACAAGCGAAGGATTCCGTAATATACGCCTTGGTGCGCAAGAAACGGAGGCCGATTCTACTATAAAAACTCATGAACCTCCAGAATAAAAAGTAGGCATACTTAACTCAATTCTGGTACTCTAGGGTTGAAAAAAGCTTCTAACTTGACCTTCGGAGGATTTTTTGCCGGCACCACATCGGTGCTCTTTGTTAGGTCCTTTCCTTTTGTCGTGTAGGTGTTATTCTAATCTTGAGGGACCGTGTGGCTTACTGGTAATTTTTCAGCATCATCACTTTGCACAAGTGCTATTTCCGCTACAATACAGAACCGGCGGTAATTTGCATATGCCACAAAGTGCGATGCAATTTTTCAACACGTGACACATGCAACAGCTAGTAGGTGACAAAATTATTCTTTTTGCTCTGGCCAAAAAGATAACTTTTTTAATCACTCCTTCTTCTCACATGCATTTCACAGTTTTTTAAATTTTCTACAAAGAGGAGAGCGTAATTTTAAAAAAATTGAAAGAAAAGTACTGAAATGAAATAAGGCTATATGTTGATATCACCTTAAGTCATATCATAATAAATTCAACAAAACCCAAAAAAAATGGCATTTCTTAATCCAATCACATTTTATGAAATATAAGGCTATGGTGATAATTGATAAGTTATTTCATGACAAATTCAGCATAACAAAAAAATAAAAAGTTATTTCATAATCCAATTAAATTTTTAGACATTTCTCTTAATTAGTAATACGATTTTGTTATGCAACAGCAAAAAAAAAAAAAGTTATCAATCAAAGAAGAATTTGCGATAGTGAAAATTAGTGAATGCTCTCTAGTCTACGTTTCTAATCAGTGAAAATTTGCTATCCTAAAATTTTTTTTCCTTAACCAAAACTTAATATTATATCATGATTTATTCACCCCGTGTAATGATAAGGTTACCTCATTAATTTAATAGAGCCTTACCATTTTTGCATATTTGGTAGAATTTTATAGCAATTTATAACATCCATACATACCCCAATTAACATATGATGATATATGCATTATCTATCATTCAAATTTAAGTGAAAAATATAAACAATTCGGTTCAATTGATTCAAACTAAATTTGAATGATGTCTACTTACTATTTGCAGATTTATGGAAAAAAATCGTAAATATGATAGGCAGTTTGCCATATAAGTTGATAAGAATTCACCCATTTTTACATACATAGTTGACTTGTACGTATGTACATATATACATAAAATGGGTTAGCAAAAAATATATACATAAAATGCCTATTTCCTTAACAACTCTAAACCATTGAAATCAATTATAAACCAGTTATGTAATATGGATAGAGGAAAATTATTATATGATTGAGTTTACATTGATTCAAGATGTATTGTTTAATTTGTTTCACTTCTTAATGAAATTTGCTATCTTCTTATAAAAAAAAAATAAACTAAAAGAAGTAGATAACTTCTAAATTTTTCTTAAATTATTAAAGCATCAAGTTTTTAAAATTATTGGTCTTACGATATTAGGTTTCTTTCTTCTCTCTTTTAATTCGATACTCAATAGTTATAATGAAAGAAGAGGACTTGAACTGTAAATAATACCAATTAAACTACAAACTCTTGGATAATACGTTTCAAACCAATAATAGAAACAAAAAGAATGGGAGGGTCCAACATGATAAATTTCATGGTGCAATACACCACTTTGGGACTATAATTTCTGAGATAAACTTAAATAAGAATGATCGATGCTCTATTTTTTATTGGGCTAATGCATTGTGCATAATTAATTGGATAGGCATTGTGACATGTTCAGTTCCACTAACTAGCTAGAGAGCCAAATCAAATTTGTCACATTGCCTTTCTAATAAATTAAAGCCTAATACAACCGAGCTTACTCACAGATCAATTTTCCAAACAAAAGAAAAAGACCCTACTTCAAGTGTTGCTTATTTCCATAGTGTGTGTGTATACATATATATAAAAATGCGCTTCACCAAACTCTGGATTATGAGTGTTTGTTTGGTTTTGGCATATATATCTTACACAGACCTAAGCCACAATTTTTAGGATCATATGCACCAATATCCATCCACTTGAAAAGCAGTATTGAGTTATTCATTGTGCTGGACTATTGAAAATTTTGCCGTACCAATGGAGCATCTTTGAGCCAGTGAAAAATTCGATATTTCTTGTGCACCTTGTCTAGAATAAAGGATAGCTTGTAGTTTACAATTTTGCTCAAGTTTCTAGGATGCTAAAAAAGGACAACCTTTTTTTTTTTTTTTTTTTTGTGTGAGTTTCAACCTATAGCAGCTAGAAAAAAAGGGCAACTTATATATGTTTTTTGTTTTTTTTTTTTTTTTTTTTATATATTAGTATCTCAATAATCTATGTTAGAACAAATTTATATTCCGGTTGTGCCAAGTTACAAACAGGACCGGCTCTAGGCTTAGGCCAATTAGGCCATTTCTTAGGGCCCCCTTACTAGAGAATGCCCCAAATTTGGGGGCAAATTTTTTTATTTTTTTATTTTTTATATATAAATATTTTTGGGAGATATTAAAACATTTTAATTATTTTTTTCACTATTAAGAAAACTCAAAGAATTAAGTAATGCTAGAGATAGAGAGAAGACAAATTTAAATAAATAGGTCTTACAAATAGATGCGTTACTAATTACAAGTAATTCAAATAGGAAAATGTTAAAAATACTATAAATTTTACTACATAACTTTTATTTATTTAATTATTTTTATACAAGATAAAAATTCTACCCTAGCCTAATCTAAATGTATATGTACGCAAAACTCTCTTTTAGAGACTTAAATCTCGAATATTGCCTCTCACACTCCACAAGAACTTATACTTGTGGAGTGACCACTGCACCAAGAGTGCGTGGTAGTCTCCATAACTTTTATAATTTGATGTGATAATGAATATGATAAGTGAATTTCAACAAACTATTAAATGTATTTTTGAATGAATATTTGTGATTGGTGATATATCTTTGTAATTCTCATGTTGTAAATTTTGTAATATTTCTAGTATTTTTGTAAGCCTCATGTCATTGATCACAGTCATTACAACACCAGTTTGTAGTAAGATTTATTATAATTTTAGCATTTTCTAAAAAAAAATCATATTAAAAAGTAAAAAGAATGGATTTTAAAAAAATTATTAGATAAAATGCTAATTAAATATTATTTAAGTGATAACATAAAGGCCCAATTTGAGGAACCCGCCTTAGGCCTTTAAAACGCTTGAGCTGGCCCTAATTACAAATTTTAAGTCAAGTTAATCAACCAATTTACTCAAAAAAAAAAAAAAGTTAATCAACCAATTAGTTATAAAAATACTTGGTCAAACATGCACACCATATCACAATAACCAATAGTAGAAGTAAAAGAGGCAAACGATATGACGATGAAGAGATCACCCAAATGGAGAAAAACTCTTTGAGGTCTTAACCACTAACACTAAAGGAAAAATAGGTGCCACAATAATAGAATATAAGTTTTACAAAAGTCATATATTGGACTCTTTTATCTGTGGCTGTCAAAAGTAAACACCAGCTCACAACTTCAATAACTCTCTTGAAAATTCACTCTAGAAGCTTCAATGTATGATGGATACAGCAACTTCAACTGGATCGCTCTATCTTCAAAAATCTTCACTTTGAACTCCTGTTGATGCTTTAAGAAGAAAGCTTGGTTAAATCTAATCCTAGGTGTACAGTATATGGCTCTTTAAGGGCCTCTTTGGCACTTGTGTTTAAACAACAGCTTTTAGTTCTTTTAAAAATACGTATAGGTGAAAAACTGTGTTAAAATACATATAATGTTATTTAAAAACTGAAAGCATGTGTTTTAATACACATACCAAACATGCCCTAAAAGTCTCAAAAAGTCTCAAAAAACGTGCTCTAAATCTCCTTTTTTTATTTATACCTTGGCTTGAAAATTTGAAATCCATGAAACGCTAGATGCATGATGGCCAATTGAGCTATATTAGGATTCTGTCGACCCAAATCTTGATCATGAACATGAGTAATAAGTCTCGATCATGTGTGGAGAATGTGTTGAGAATCCGATACTTGCAAATCTTTTTTAATAGAACTTGAAACATGTCTTAGTCTTAAAATATACTACAGACACATCACAAATCACTAATTTAAGGATACATTTGCTCATGGTTTGTTAACCTAACACTATAGACTAAATATTCTAAACAGTCTTTAAAATTTTTTATTATATAAGATTCATGAACATACTTTTATAGAGCTTTTCTCGCAATGAAAATTATTGGGGGGAAAACACTAGCCATAAGTAATGCATACGTATGCCATCACATTGGACCAAAGTGGTATATAGGATAATCTTCTTTAGTGTGCTTATTTCATCAAATTAACAGAAACTATAGTAGAATGTCAAAAAATATTTAGGCTTATTGAAGTCCACTTTTTCTCGTCGTCTGCCCCAAGGACACCTCCGATATATATATAGAATTAATTTACACCCCTAGAATTTTCCATTTTGCCAAAAATTTTGAATTATTGGGAATAATATGAGAAACACAACTCATCCAAAAAGACAAGATGGATCATGCTTGCAGGTTGTCTTGTTTTAGGGTTGATTGTGACCAATCATCAAAATGTCGAGAATTTTCTGATATTCATATAACCATGCATGTTGAAGGCTATGTTAATTGTTCAACAATTCTTTGAATTTCAAGTTTCTAGTTAAGTTCATGGAAACATGTGAGTTTTATCAATTGCAAAGTTCAAACATCCACAAAAAAGTAATTCTATGCTTCATAATTCATATCACCAACTAAATGCACTTGGTATTTTCTTTAGCTGAGAATATATTCTTCAAACTCACATGTTATTTGCTTATGAACATCGAGAATATTACTTCTATAACCAATCAGTTTTCTAGGTTACGGAATTTGCATAAATTTGGACCACCACCTGATAAATAGTCTACAATCTGAGCAATGTGTGATGAATTGTCCAGACAAATAGTTGTGCCTTTATTGACTCCACCATCCAAATTTAACCAGGTGATAACCTGACCTTCCTTTAAATGTTCTAAGTAAGGTAAGTATCCTTCAAAAAAAAGGTAAGGATATTACCTCGCTGTCAGAAATTGTTTTAAATTTTTAATTTGACTTGGTTTATTTTTTTTTTTTAAGGTGAAAGGAAAGTTTATTTCTTGTTAAATAAGAATGGTTATCCTTGTTTAAGAATGAATGTATTTGTTGTGCACTAAGAAGTTGTACTCCTTGTCCACAAAAGGGTAAGTATTAAAGTCAAGATTTGGTGGCTTTTGCCCAAAGGTACTCCCACATAGAGAGAGACATCTCATTAAGAGAGCCTTAGAGAAACTTTGTTATTTGTAATTAAGTCCTCCCTTGAGTATGTAACAATTTGTAATCTCTCCTTGATATAGTGAATTCATCTCATGCTACTCATGGACATAGGTTATTGCCAAATCACATAAAATTTTGGTTTCTCTTTTGTATTGTTGTGCCTATTTTTTTTTTTAGGTTTTCTTTGTTTTTCTATTATTTATTTGGGAGAGATTTCTAATTAAAGACAACAATATTTAATTTCACAATCAATCTTGTGTGAGAGTGTTATTTAGAGGTGTTTTCTCACAACAAATTGATATCAAAACTTCCGCTTCCTACAACACATCCAAATAAAAACGTTCTCTTTAGAGGTCTTTTCTCACAACAAACTGATACCAGAAACTCCATTGTTAACAGAGAGCAAACTGAATTGATATGCACTTCAAATATAATTAAATACGTTGAACTTGAAATTAGACTTATTTAGCAAATTAAGGCATTAACTATGATTGGACATTTTTATATTTAATTAACATACCCTTCCTTAAATTGGAAGTAGAGTGAACCAGTTAACATCCTTCCTTAGAAAGCAGAAACTTGAAAATAACTTGAATTTTTTAATAGAATGTGAGATTTTGATGGAAAACGTACATAACTAAATTGGAGGTAGAGTGAACCAGTTCGGACTACATTAAATGAAGCTCAGATGATAGGTTAGAATGAAGATTAAATTTGTGAAGATATTTGAGGTTTGAATGCTGAGTACGATGCATATCATACATGTGAAGGTTGTGATAAGAAAAGTGGTCTAAAAATCTCCACCTCAAGATGATAGAGATGCATGATAATTGGAAAAAAAAAAAGGTTTCTGATCAAAGGTGTGATCCAAGTAGCAAGACCTACAGGTGATAAGGAAAACTTGTTAAAAATATAAAAATCGATTCCCAAAGTCTAGCTAAAAGAACATTCAAGTACTAAAACCATACGACAATAAAGAATCAGAAACCAAATGCTGGGTGGAGGATATAGAATTTTAAAACTGGCAAAAAAAATTGGAAGACAGCCAAAAGGAGGATCATAGTTGATGGTTTTCTTCATTTAATTAAGAAAAAATGTTTTATTTAGTGGGGTAAAAATAAGGACCTCCACTTTTGGATATAAACATATTTCCCGAAGATAGACTTCTCAAAGATGTGCTTTCATTGGATTTAATTCCTCCAAAATCATGAGCAATACAACAAACTTTAGGTGCTGAATTGGAATATATTTTATATCCTTGTCTTCTCAAATACGCAAACCACTAAAAACAGTAAAGTCAGATATGTTGATTCCATTGAAAAATTCTTCTTTTGTAATTCTAAGAAAGTGTTTGATTTGTTCTTGGGATTAATAACTTTCTATATTCCAATAAGAGGATGTCTATCGATCTTAAAATTATTTTCCAGAAAGCATTGTACTTATAAATTATCGTTATTATTTTTTTAATAAATATGTTTTGGCCCAAATGAAGGGTGAATGGTATGGTTTATTCGAATGAGTGACATCCTGGGGTAATACCAAAAATAGTTCACAAATCAATTGTGTACCACTTGGGATTTCTTTTAAATGGTATGTATTGATGTGTCCAATGGAAACTTATATTGGTTGAGCTCTTCCAAATTTGATTTTGATGAGATAAATCATTTGCTTAATTTGTAATGAAGAAAAGTAACAAGCTAGTTTTTACTGTGCATGACCTTTCATTTATTTGTAGCGAAAAATATAAAACTCTTATTTTGCTAACATTTTTTTTTTTAGAATCACAAGGCTCGTTTAGTACGTGTATTTAAACAACAGTTTTTTGTTTTTTTTTAAATACGTATGGATAAAAAAATATATAAAAGTACATATAATGTTATTTAAAAATTAAAAACATGTATTTAAACACATGTACCAAACATATCCTTATTTTGCTAACATGTTAAGAAACATTCTTTGTTTCTTTTCTCAAAACAAAGGTTTTGAAAATTATAAAACCACCGTACCTCGACTCTAATGAAAGCTAGCTACATCAATAGTCAAGACCGTTATTCTATTTGTAATGCATTTTAAAAAATTATTGTCAAATATTCTTATGCTTGGTAAACAAAAAAGCAAAAAGCACTTCGTAATGCCAAACGTATCACATATTAGGTATTACCAAATAACACCTTAAATATTATAATTGTCAATTAGTGGAAAATTTGACACCTGCGCTGGAGAACCAAAACCAGTAGCAATTGCCAATGGGCGGTTTCTCTAATTCTATGCCAAAAACTAACCAGAGTTTACAGGTAGCTTTCAATTGAAACACATTTAAACAAAAGACCCACATCAAGAACAAGTTGTTTACATGCACGAGTTTACAATGACGTAGACAACATTTCTTTTTCCTTCCAAATTTTTACTAGAGTAATGCTAGACAAAATATATATATATATATATATATATATAACAGTTGAATTAGCAACTTTTTATTTTTATTAAATCTTATTTTTATAACTATTTTTGTACGTGCTACTAGCAATTAGCTATATCAACTTGGTGTGAAAATTTTCATCAAATTTTTTGTGTGTATAAACTTTTCTCTTTCTCTAGAAAAATGCTGAAAGTACAATTAATTTTATTACAAAATATTTATAAACAGATGTGATTAGTGCCCCTTTAATAATATAATAAATAGATTTTTTTTTTTTTTTATGTGATTTGTATGATTTAAACCCCTTTTAACTTTTTCTATTGGTCTCTTTTCACCTCTCCCCATTATATATATCCCCTCCCGGTGTCAAAAATTAACACAGTATTCTTAGGTACTTGCTTATAGACTCTTGTTGTCGGGACCATCTCTTCATCTTAGAATTGTCTTTCCAGGGCCAAAAAAACATGGGAGATAAGTTGCACCTGGCAATGGGAGTCATGGGTAGTTTCTTCTTTTCTTGCTTTCTCAGCTTCCAATCAGTATTTTTGACCCAAAAAGTTCACCTACTAATCATTCTTGACTTCTGTTTGCTTGCAGGAAATGTTACTTCTCTGATACTTTATACTGTGCCCATGTAATATTGTCAACATGCTATTCTTCTTATTCAATTCCAATTAGCAATACTTGATAGATTTGAACCACTTGATCGAATATGTAACTTATATATATATTTCTATTTTGGGTTTCTCTATGTTTCCAGACTAACTTTTGTAAGAGTCATAAAGAAGAAAAGCACAGAGGAGTTCTCATGTGTTCCGTACATCATTGCACTATTTAACTGTCTCCTTTATACTTGGTATGGATTGCCGGTCGTAAGCTGCAGGTGGGAAAATTTTGCTGTAGTTTCCACCAATGGTATAGGGATTCTTTTTGAGACCTCCTTCATTGCCATCTATTTCTGGTACGCTCCTGCTAAAAATAAGGCAAGTTCCACACTTCCACCTCTAATAGCAATTTTTTGTCTCAATAAGTCTAATAACACCACAACAAATTTTTACAATATTTGACACAATTCCTAAGATGATAGATTGTAATTGATGAAAAATAAAAGTTTTGTCACTAATTATTGTCTAATCAAAATATGCAACCTCAACAAGTTATAATATTTGTTATGTAACTAGTACTACTGTATATTGAAAATGTATTCATGCTGAACAGGGTGCACTACTTAATATTTTCATGCAAGTTGTATTATGTATTTTGTAACAAACATATATAGGTTTTCCATGTTGCTACATTAAAATAGTGCATACATGCATATACATACATACATACATATACATATTTAGGTGAAGATCAATATTGATATTGATGTATGAAAACGGGGTGCAGAAGAAGGCAGCTCTGATATTGACACCTGGTATTGTGGCCATCTGCATCACCATGGTTATCTCAGCTTTTGTTTTCCATGATCACCATCATCGAAAGATATTTATTGGGAGTGTGGGGCTGCTGGTTGCTGCAACAATGTATGGTTCTCCACTGGTGGTTATGGTGAGTCATCGTTTGTCTTAATCTGATCTGATGAAAGTGTTCTTTGGAGCAACCTAGCTAAGTGTACAACATGGAGCTTTTTAAATGATGTTACAGATTTTATTATATGAACTTTACAAATCAATGTATTATCTTTTAAAACGAAAAACAAAAAAATAATTAAGAATTTTTTTTTCTTATATTACTAATGTGACACTAATTATATTTATTTTCATGTTAGTAAAATTAGCAAGTTAACATTTTTTTTATTAATATTTCAAATCCGCAAATGATGTCACAGATATGCATATATGCTACTTTATTCTAAGTTTATATATATTGTGTTAATTAATTTTTTCATTACTAGACAAAATATGTTGTTAGTTGTTACTATCAGCATATAACTTTATTCTATTGCAGAAGCAAGTGATAGTTACGAAGAGCGTGGAATTCATGCCATTCTACTTATCCTTGTTCTCATTCCTAGCAAGTTCATTTTGGATGGCTTATGGACTAGTGAGCCATGAGCTATTTCTTGCGGTTTGTCTCATAACTAATCTAGTTTCTTTATTGTTGAAACAACAACTTCTAGAGCTCATAAAACTTACATTAGACCTAGGATTTTCTAACTTGAATTTCTAAACTTGGGCAGGCTCCAAATCTGCTTGGTAGTCCCTTAGGCTTCCTTCAACTTGTGCTCTACTTTAAGTACAAAAAGTGGGGAGTTGTAGACGAACCAAAAAAATGGGATTTAGAAAAGGATGGTGAGAAATCAAAGCAACTGCAGCCTGTGAATAATGACAGTACTAATGGCAAAAGTTGAAGAAATTAACTAAGATATGATTAGGTTCGGTTTTATCTACTAGTTGTGTTTTATCTTATATAGTGGTTTGTGCTTCTTTTTTTTTTTTTTTTTTTTTTTTTTTTGAGAGTAGTGGTTTGTGCTGTTCCCAGAGGTTTGTGCTGTGTAAGGAACTTTATTTTAGTAAGCAATACATTTCAATAAAGCTGCAAAGAAGGTAGCAATTACAACCTATCATATATATATCATTTTCTTTTCTTTTATTATATGTATGTAAAACTTCCTCTTAAATAATTGAACCACGACTCTTACCTTTACCTTATAAGAATTTTGTGATTATTATGCTAAGAGTGCATGATGATGAACAAAAGAATTTCTTCATATGAGATGTGAAGCATACTAAATGAGGAATGTCATAAAAAGAAAATAAGTTTTCTCACGTGTCATGGCATGAAACCACGCGATGTGCTGGCAAACAACGAAAAAAGGAATGAGAGAGAGAAAAAGAAGAAGCATCTTGCGCTGATAGTCATAGAGAGTGATTTTGTTCATTCTTTCTGTTCTAAGAAAACCATTTCGTCAAATTATTTGTAAAACCAAGAACAATGACATAACATAAATTCTGACATTTAGCAATGCTTAGAACAAAATAAACTGAATTCAGTGTTAAAAAAATAAAATAAAATAAATAAACAAAATAAAACGATGTATCCATTTGAAAAATAAAACTCGTAAATGAATTATGAATTCATATGCCCGCCCGTAAAATGTCCAAATGCAATCCTCTTTGCCTACTAATTGCAATTACAAGTGCCTTCTAGATATCTTTGTAAAAATTTATGTTTGCTCTTATACGTGTGTGTCTATATATATATATATATATATATATATATATCGACAATTAGACTCCAATTAAGGCCATGAGAGATAGGTATGACTTGGCAGAGATATATTGGGCGTTTGTTTGTCAAATCACAAAACCAACCGCCAATTTGAATAATTTTTATTACAATCATAACTAGACATGAGAAGAATAAAAGATATATCCTCTTTGGCTTTGCATATATTGAACATAATTTTGAAGAAGAATATGTCCTAAGAACCCATACAGCATCTACAAATGCAAATAACCCGTCATCATCCAATATGCCCGATGACCCACTACCACGCAATTAAAAGGAAAAAGAAAACTCAAACTCTAAAACAAATCAAGAACTGAATTTGGAATATATATTGTGTGTCACCATGTATATGGGCCGTTGTTTAAGAACTTGCGACGTGAGTTGAACCCATTCACAACCAATTGAAAAGAATCAGTCCTAGCACAACCATATATATATATATATATACCTTGTCAGGATTTTAGTGTTAGTCAAATTTCAGGTGAAAAAATCATGTGTTAAAAGGGTTCTATTTAGATGTTACAAACTTAGAACAAGTTATTTGTAAGGAGTTGAAAGAAGATATTTGGTTTTGGTCAAGCGAATCAAAATCAGAACTCGGTCGAGCAATCATTTAAGCAGACGAAAACTTCATGAGACCCTTACTCAACCCTCACTTTAAGCAAGATTATAGAACAAGAAATCCTAATTCTACACCAAGTTTACCTATATGAAAAAACTCTAGGACCACACAATTTTACGCCCATAACTTTGTCATAATTCTAATATATCAACTGTGAGTGGTAGAGAAAAATAGTCAATTCATTTGAAATTGACAAGCAGCCAATCACAACGTGTCTCATAGGATAATTATAAAAAAATGGGTCAAAATTGGAAATTAACACCATTTTTCAAATAATATAATTAGTAAGTACTGTTACAAAACTATATTTTTTACTAATATCTCGAGTCTGAAAGACTCGATTTTGAGTCTAAAAATCGAGTCTTTGAAGGTCGATTTTCATGGTCTGATTATGTCTGATGTGGCATTTTTTCCACATGGCGACCACTTGAAAATCAAGTCTCTAAGATTCGATTTATAAGCTAGGCCCTCTCTTATATAAAATGTGTTTTACAAATCAAGTCCTCTCTCCCTGCTCTCTCTTTTCTTTTCTTTTCTTTCCTTTTCACCATTCTCCCTCTCTCTCCGCTCTCACCTAATCTACAATCCATTTTTTTTAAAAAAAAATCTGGGTTTGTGGACTGCATGTAGGTGGTGGTGGTGATGGATCCAGGCGATAGTGGTTGCTGATCGATGGTTTTGATGGCTAGGTGACTGGGTGGGTTTTGATGGTTGCTAATTAGTGGGGTTGTTGATCAGTGGGGTGATGGGTGGGTTTTGATTTTGGGTAGGTGGCTTGGGAGTGGTGGCTGGCTGGGCTTGGATGAAATCAGTGGCTGGGTTGGATTAGAGGAAGATGAGTTTTGCTTCTTGCTCTCGTCTCCCACCCTTTTTCTCTGTGTGCTGGTGGTTGGACCTCCACGCCAACTAAGCAAAGATCAAGGCTGTAAGAAGTAGAACCATGGGTTTCGGTCCGGGTCTTCACCGATTTACTGGTTAAAGGGTGAGTCAGATCTGGTGGAGGCAAGGTGATGGTTTGTGAATCTAGATCTTAATGGGTCTGGGGCGTGGTGGGTTGCGGTGGTCGTGGTGCAGTAGATCGGTGTGGTGGGTTTGCTGTTGTGGAGGTTTGCAATGGTGAGTTGAATTTGGGTTGGACGTTGTCATGGGGGGTGAGAAGTAGATTGGCGACAGGTGTGTCGTTGTGGCTGTGGAGTTTTGGATTTGCCACCATAGGCCTACATTTTGCTTGCTGTAGATTTGTTGCCATAGATTTGGGTTTTGCTCGCCATGGATTTGGATGGTTCAAGTGGTTCGCCATTTTTGGGATGGCTTGGATGCACAGAATGGGTAAATCTCTCATGTTCAATATTTTTTTGGGTATTTTTAGGAATGGATTGTACATGAGAGACTTGGATTTTAATTTTTTTGGGCTTATAAATCGAGTGTTAGAGATTCGATTTCCAACTGGACGACACGTGAGACAAATGTCACGTCAGACGTGATTAGACCATGAAAATCAACCCTCAAAGACTCGATTTTTAGGCCCAAAATCGAGTCTCTTAGACTCAAGATGTTAGTAAAAAATATAGTTTTGTAACAATGCTTACTAATTATATTGTTTGGAAATTAATGTTAATTTTCAATTTTGGCCTAAAAAACGTGGTTTGGATTCTAGAATTGCTCTAACTTTATACTATTATCTACTTCTTGATGCACAACTTTCTTTTAACATTCAAAACAAAAGAAAGTTGCAAACCAAAGTCGATTATAAAGTGCCTTCCCTTGGGAGTCAAAGTTAAAAAAAACCTTGTGCTTTTTTCAACCTCAGGAGCCAATATGTGAGCTAAGTTGTTTTCCTTAAAACCGCATATCTAGTGAGTTCATTTGGTGATCTCTCCTCGAGAGTTGTTTGGAGTATTAGAGTTTTGGTAGTTGCCAAAAAGCTCTTTTATGGCGGAGGTTTCTATAAAAGAATTCTGGAGTACTTGGCCATTATATTGGGAGGCTAATGGGTCATTTGTTAGGATTGCAAAGATAAGCCACAAAGTTTTTGTAGGTTCCAATTGAGGTATTCATTTCTTCTATAGTGAAATTCCTACAGGTACTCACAAAGTGGTTTTTTTATTTTTTATTTTCTATTGAGGAGTTATTTAAAAGTTTTCAACTTTATCAACAAATATGTGAATGCTATTAATTTATTGCTTTTAAATTTTAGTGATAAGTACTGTGGTTATGCAATCTAACAAATTGCTAACTTCGGACTTAATTATATATTTATCATCCCCTTCCTCTTTGTGTTTCTAAAAAAAAAGATACTTAGTGTTGTTGAGTCGTTTCACATCAGTAAGTTGTGATATTGAGAAGGGGTTTATCACTTACTCCGCGACACTAACTGCCGACGCGACACTAACTACCGCATACAGTTTTAGTGTTGGCGTATGAGTGTATTCCCTTATCTCATCCCCCTTCCCCTGTGTGTGTGTTTCTCAAAAAAAAAAAAAAAAATGGTAGATCTAGAGTTTCCTTCTCTTGGGAGCAGCAAAATAAAATTTAAAATAAAAAATAAAAATAAAAATTCCTTTTGTTTCTTCAATCCTGTGAGTAGGGGTGTTCGCGGTGCGGTGCGGTGCGGTTTTAGGCCACTTTTAGCACCGCACTTTGCGGTGCAGTTTATCTAAAATCATAACTGTACCGCACCTTATTCTTGCGGTCACATGTGCGGTGCGGTGCGGTTTAAAATTTAGCCAAAACCATAACCGCACTGCACCGCACCTCATTTTTGCGATCACATATGCGGTGTGGTGTATAAGATGCGGTTTGAATGATTTGAAGTTGGTATATTTTTCGAATTTTGGGCTTTTTCTACCCAATCCAAAACTAATTTTTTCCTTTGTTTTGGTCCAAGTTTTAAACTATTAAGCTAGTTTTTCTTTATTTTGAGTTGACTTTCCTAGTCAACAATTGCTAGGATTATCAAACCATTTCTTTAACTAGGGTTATTAAACTATTAATAATATATTTAATATTAAAAATAATTAAATATATTAATATATATAGATGGTGCGGTGCGGTGCGGTTTGTGCGGTTTTCTTATTATAAAACCGCAAACCGCACTGCACCATGCGGTGCGGTGCGATGCAAAATTACTTGCGATGCGGTGCGGTTATATCATTTTGCGAGCGGTTTTAGTGCGATTTTTGCGGTTTGGTAAACACCCCTACCTGTGAGCCAAATTAAATATGTGATTTGTGAGTTCGTTATTGATCTCTCTAAAGAGTTCATTGGAGTACCAAAGTTTTGGTGGTTTTTGTTACTGTGAAGATAGGAGTTTTATTGTATTGAAAAAATGGGCTTTCACACCCCAATAAGTATACAATAACCGAGGCCCAGAAACAAAAACCTCTTGGCATGAGCCAATACATAAGAAAAAGATAAAAACATGTATACGTAAACTGGATGGTATTGTCCCCTCCAGTGCAGAAAAACGTTGGCCTCCCATGTGCTCAACCTGGTCCTGCCGTGGACCCATTTAGGCGTTGGAAGTCTTGCAACAAAGACATATCGCCTTGTAGGATGTCCGTTGGTTGGGACTGTTTGTCTTCAAAACAATTCCTGTTCCTGGCATTCCAAATGGCCCGTGCCACCATCGCCCAAGTTTCCAACTCCGTTCCTGTGAGCTTCTTTTCCAAGTCTCGGGCCAGGAGGAAGAAACATTGTGCCGACGCCACACACTTCTGAAGCCTTCCCTGAGCCATCACCCACACGTTACTGGCTAGAGGGCATTCCCAAATTGCATGCTCCACCGTTTCATCGATCTGTCCACAGATAGAGCACAGCGGGTCAATTGGAATTTTTCTTCGACAAAGGTTAGCTCGGATAGGTAGTATGTTTGTGTATGCTCTCCAAACGAAATTCCGGACTTTGGGTGGTACGTTCAACTTCCAAATCCTGCTCCAAAACCTCTTATCATCCCTCACGCATGAGTGTTCAGCACCTGTCTTGCGGTGCATACGGAGTGCCACCTGGTAGGCCGTTTTGACAGTGAAGTGTTGCGCTTTATTTTCTTTCCAGCATAGTTTATCTCGGGCATGTATATTGCTGAGTTGGGTGCGTATTAAGGCTGTTTGTATGGGTTGCATGAAGGTGGCTTGTATCAGAGAGCGGTTCCATTGCATGGTCTGTTGATCGATGAGGTCCCCCACTTTCATTTTAGTATTTGCTCTTGGCTTAAACAAAGGAGGGTGGGTTAGCCAAGTTTTGTCACTAACTTCAACACTCCGCCCGTTTCCTATTTTCCACATAGACCCTTCCCGAATTAATTCTCTTGCAGTAAGTAGGCTACACCATACAAACGAGGGATTGTGGCCTAACTCTGCCTGCATGAAAGAACACCTAAGGAAATATCTTGCTTTGTACACCCGAAAGAAGAGGGAGTGTGCGCCGGTAGCAAGTCGTTAAGCTTGCTTTGCTAACATAGCAAGATTAAAAGTATGAATATTTCTAAACCTCATACCTCCCTTCATTTTAGGTGTGCACAATTTTTTCCAATTTATCCAATGAATTTTCCGACACCATGCAAGTGGGGCTTTGGGTTGACAGAATATTCCCTGTCATATTTCCTTGGTCAGATGGTAACATGTTTGAAGATGGAGGTGGAGTGATTGTGGGCTTTAAATTCTGTAACGTATTAAGAGAGGATATTAGTGTGATTGCAGGATTTAAGGTCTGAAACGTACTTGTCGGGCTAGGCATGACAGTTTCCGGATTTTTCGGCTTTTCCGTATCAGTATTTAATGTGTCTGAAGGTACGGTTGGCGTCTGTGGCGGTGGAGCCTCTGCTTCAGGTTCATGCCAGCGCTATTCTAGGTTTTTGTGGTTGCTACTTGCTGCGAGTGTCCACTTTCAGCCATTCTCCATGCGGCTTGGCCCTCATTTCTTCCTTGCTCGCTGACTTACCCTTTTTAACCTCGTGGCCTACTCTCCCACATGCAAAACACCAGCCGACCAACCTCCCGTATCGGAAAGCTACTCTAGCTTCATCACCTTCCGGACTAACAACTGGTCCACCCCGCCTCAGTGGCTTGTCCAGCAGCACCTCTACCTTGATTCAGAGGAAACGGGCTTGGTCCATTTTGAGTGCTTTACAGTCCACCTCAATGACCTTGCCCAGCCTCGCCTGATATCCTGCGCAGCTTCTTCAGTGATTAAGTCAAATGGAAACCCCCAAACTTGGACCCAAAACGGCAGGTGGGTGAAGGTCACAGAACGGGCCGTCATACCTTTTTCCCATCTCCGCAAAGCAAGGATTTGGACTAGTTCATTTGTGGATATACACAATTTCTATAGAAGAATTTTAGAGTTTTAGGGCCACTGCAACGGGAGGCAAACGAGACATATGTTAAAGATTTCATAGAGCGTTTAGGTTACAAAGGTAACTAGGTTCTGGTTCCTCAAAAAAAAAAAAAAAAAAAAAAAATTTGACTATTGTAATAATTTCTTCTATAGTAATTTCCTGTAGGGTCAGGTACCATCAAAATGATTTTTCCTTCAAAGAGTTCTTCAAAGGTTTTCCACAGTACTTCATCACAAAATTGGTGTTGGCTATTTAATTATTTCTTTTTACTACTTTTAGATTTTGGTGATATTTATTGTGATTGTGCAATCTAACAATGTTTTTTTTTTTTTTTTGGGTACAACAATCTAACAAATTATTAACTTTGTAGTTAATTAGAAAATCAAAGTAGTCATAGTTAATCAATTAATCCCTTGTAGGGGTGTCAATTCGGGTTAGCGTGTCGGGTTCGTGTCTTATCGAGGTAGGGGTATTCTACTAAATGACTCAACCCTAACTCGACCCATTTAATAATCGTGTCAGGATCCTTCAACCCTAACCCGACCTGTTAATAAGACGGGTTGACCTGACCCAACCCATTTAACACGCTTAATAAACGAGTCATGTTGGGTTGACACGAATGTAATACAACCCATTTCAACTTGCATAATATTAAATATAACATCCATCAAGAAATAATTTTTTTTTACATCCCACAAAGCAGTGCATACACTTCAAGTCTTCAACCCATATTCAAAATAATATAGTTCAACAAAAATATAACATTCATCTAGAAATAAGTTCTTTACACTCCAAAAGAAGTGCAACACTTCAACCCAAATTCAAAATAACATAGTATATGGATCCAAGGGAATTAACACATGTTTATAAGATGGCCAACAAGCATAATCTCAAGTTGTCCTATTATCATTCAAAGAAACTAAAACAAATGGGCCATATCATGCAATCAAGAAAAACACAAGGCACATGGGTTCAAACTTCAAAGTTTATTGTACAAAAGCTGAAAAGTATTATGCAGAAAAAAATAAACACATTAGAGAGAGTGAGAGATACCCGGCTGCAAAGTTTACACTTGAGTATGAGAATTGGTGTATGAAGAAAAGTACGGCTGAAATAAAAAGAAATTAGATATTTATATGAAGGTTTAGAGGTTTAGGGTTTGTAGGGTTTAGAGATTTAGGGTTTATAAAGTTTTAATTTTCAATTATATCCCTTGTAAATTTTTGTAATTACTTACTTTTCTTTTTAAATTTAAAATATATGTTGGATATAAAAGGAATTTGACAAATCTAAAATAAAATAAATATTTATTTTTTATATGAGTTAAACAGGTTGTGTTAAGCGGGTCATTTTGGATTTGACCCAAATAAATTGGCGTGTCAAACGTGTCTATTGCGGGTTACACAGGTTGACCCGTTTATGACACGTTTCTTATCGTGTCGTTTTCGGGTCGACCCGTTTATGACCCAAACCCATTAAAGCCCAACCCTAACCCGAAAAAACCCGTGTCGGGTTCGTGTCGTATTCACGGGTTGGGTCGAACATTGACACTCCTAATCCCTTGCTTAGAAGTTTGGGGTCTAAATTATATATTTTCAATAGGTATCAAATCCTAGCTACACTAGATTAGGAATCTATCCCTGAGGACACTTACCTAGCTTTTAGGTCACTAAGTACAAAACTTTGACCAATATTAGATTGGTTTTGAAAACTCTTTAGGATAAACCATATTAACAAAAAACTCAAAAGCTTAAAAAAGATTATAAAAGCAAGATCAACAACCTTTCAGAGAAATTTTAATATATATATATATATATATACATTTTTCCCCCTAAAACTTTGAAAGAAAGAGGAAGAATGTAATAGCTCCTCATGGCCTTGAGGCTTTTATAGAGGTATTTTTTTTTGGGGGGGGAGGGGGGGGGGGTGTTGTGCATATCACAAAATCCCTAAAATGCCCTTGAAAATTGTGGGCTCGGCAAGTTTTATATAAGAAAAGTGGTCTTAGGGTTTTTTAAAAGTGGTCTTAGGGTTTTTTGCCTCTAGGCGTGCATACACAATTGCATGCACCAACCGTACATATTGCATACACAATTGTATGTAGTAACAATGCGAGCCTCTTGTATGTTTGAACTCAAATACTGGTTCAAAAGTATGTATATATTATTGGAAGTAAATTGTCCAATGCGTTTAACAAAATAAGCCCAAAATAAATAACCCAATCGATCTGGTCCAAACCAATATAATGTGGTTTGGTTTAGATTTATTATTTTTACACTGTTTTACTCGGACTTAGTTGATGTGCATTATTTTTTTTAAACCAAAGTTGATGGGCATAGCTAGCGACATGCTTAGCAATGAGATAATCAAATCAAAACTGTCACACTCAGATTAGTCACAAGTCACAACACGCTACATATCGTTCAATGGCTAATACACAGACACAATTAGTTAATGTCATAACGAGAACATAAATTTATAATTAGTGATTGTCGGTGGGTGGATTGAAATCATTATCTTCTAACTCACTAATAACTTAGAACTTTAGGGGGTGTTTGGATTCATTGTTTCCATAACTCATAACTCTGTTTTCATAACTCATAACTCAAAAATAGTGGGACCCATAACAAAAACTTTGTTTGGATTTCCATAACTCAATTTCCATAACTCTGTTTCCATCACTCAATTCTCTGATTTTTGAGTTATGAGTTATGGAAACTGAAAACACATTTTAGCTGTTTTCAGTTTCCATAACTCATAACTCAATGGCATTTTTGTAATTAAACACACATTAGGGGACCCACAGCCGCAACTTTTGACCATTGACTTTTTTTTTTTTTTTTTCTGGGTTCGGTCTTCAACGTTAACGTTAGGGTTTTTTTTTTTTTTTTTTTTTTTCTGGGTTCAACGTTAACGTTAATTTTTTTTTTTTTTTTTCTTTTTTCTTCTGGGTTCAACGTTAACGTTAGTTTCCTTTCTTCTTCTTTTTTTTTTTTTTTTTTTTTTTTTTTTTTCTGGGTTCGGTCTTCACTTTTTTTTGTTTTTTTTGTTTTTTTTTTTTTCAGTACCAGATCACCTAAACCCAGAAAAAAAAAAAAAAAAAAAAAAAAAAAAAAAAAAAAAAAAAACTCTGACGTTAAGCTAGACCGAACCCAGAAGAAAAGAAAAAAAAAAAAAAAAAAGGAAAAAGCTGCACTGATTGACAGATGTGGGACCCATAAATAGTGTGAAAAAATTGAGTGATGAAAACTGAGTGATGGTGCCAAACGGGTATAATATTTTTAAGTGATGGGTGATGAGTGATAAGTGATGAGTGAAGAGTAATGGGTGATGAGTGATGAGTGATGAGTGATGAGTGATGGAAATTGAGTGAGGAAAATTTTTTATCCAAACACCCCCTTAGTTACTCTATCTATTTGTCTCTGTTTCATTGACAATATTGGTCTACTGCAGTAAGAGCATTCACAACAGTGGAGTTAAAAATTTAGCAATTTAGCTCCACAAAAAGTTATTTTATCTATTTTACCTTATCTCTTTACAAAATATATTGCAGCAGTGGATCTATTTTAGCTTTCAACACAATAAAATAATATATACATCACAATAAAATAATATATCTACTACAATAAAATAATCCATCCCACTACCAAAAAAAAACAAAACAAAAAAATAAACATCACAGGCCAATCCACCTCCACTGCCAACCAAGAACAACCGCCCACATTCACCCAACAACAACTAGCAAGCCAAGAACAACCACCACATCGCACCACCACATCAAACCCAACACCGCACCACCACATCGCACCACACAAACCACCACACAAATCACCACCAACATCGCACCACCACATCAAACCCAACGCCGCCAACCAACGCCTATCCAGACCAAAATCAACCAATAAAACCAACCGTCGATCCATACCACTGAAACACAAAACCAACCAAAAACCCAAGCCAAAATACCCAATCTCCACACCGATTCAATGAAACCACCACACCCACTCCTGCAGCAAACCCACAACCACCAAAAAAGAACCAAGTTAAACACAACAAAACCGCGAGAAACCCACCTATTTAAACCCAGCCATAGAGCAAAACCCAGCCACTGATTCAAGCCCCAGCCTTGAAACCACCGAATCAAGCCCCAGCCTCGAAACCACCGATTCTATGCCCAGTACCACCGAATCCACCGAGAGAGTGAGAAGAGAGAACTGAATCCACCAATAGAGAAAAAAAAAACAAAAAAAAAAAACAAAACAAAACAAAACAAAACAAAACAAAAAAAGAAGACAGTGAGAAGAGAGAACTAAATCCACCAAGACAGAAAAAGAAACAGAGAAAAGAGAGAAGCCGGAGAGAGAGAAAAAGAGAGAAAGGGAAAATATTTTTTAAATGAAAGAAGAGAGAGAAATTTAATAAAATAAATTTTTTTTTTTTTTTTTTTTTTTTTGAGCTACAGTGCACATCTAGATGTGCACTGTAGCTGAAGCTGAAAGCAAAATTTTTTTACCTTTTACCTTTAGATGTGCACTGTAGCTGAAAGCAAAATTTTTTTTTGCTATAGCTCCACTGCTGTAGCCCTTTATTTGGTGTTTTGGTGTAGCTAAAATAACTTTATAGTTATATAGCTACACTGCTACAAATGCTCTAACAGTAAGGATACAACTTATTTCTTAATCACTTTTACAACTTATTAAGGTACTAGATCATAATTAGCAAGGCCAACTGAGTGGTAGGGCAAGAGATCCGTTTGCCTAAGGCCCCAAGTAAAAAAAATGCCCTCAAATTTTAACTAATAAGGTTATTTATAATTAATAAACAAAATATTTTTTTTTACCTGATGAAAAACAAATAAAAATAAGGTAAAATGCAACGTTCACAATATTTTTCACAACATTTTTACAACTAATGTTAAATAGCAAGTTATTACAGTATGTTATTGATAGCAAAAAAAAATAATTATAGTAATATTTTCAAATAAAAAACAAAAGACAACTTAAAACTTAGGATTTGTTGTAAAAAATATTGTGAATGTTACACTTCTAAAAAAAATAAGAAAAATAATAAGAATTTAGTTAGCAAACTTTTACTAGTTCTCATCTAAGACTACCACTAACACTATTTTTTTACTTGCCACTATTAATCTGCCGCATCAAGAAGTATGAAAAATTTTGTCAAATTTTTTATGTTTATAAAATTTCTAAAAATAAAAAATTATACATAATTCATGTTAATTAGTAGTAATTTTGTATCAAAAATAAGATAATTAATTATCGCCTTAAATCTCCAATGCATCAAGCAGCTCCTAGTAATTAGTTCAACATTTTTCGATCGAAGGATTAAATTAATACTATTTTCAATCCCAATTTAATTTTTCAAGAACTTTAAAAAATTATAAAAAAATTTCAATCCCAATCTGCAAGTTTCTGCTTTTCACAAACATTTCCTTAAATTTAGTCTTTTAACAACCACGCATCATAAATCTGTGTTTCAAACTCTGCAGAAACATGGAACTCCATGCACGAAGCCACGTACCCCCGATGTCTCTATCCAAACTTCAACCATAACTCTCTCTTTCTCTCTCTCACCGTTTGCTTCTCCAAATTCTGACCAAGCCAAGATCAAGAAAGAAACTAGGAGAGCTTATAAAACCATCACTACTGCAAAGTTTGAGCAAAACCTTAAAGTCTTTTTTTCTTTTTTTTATTTCCTTCCAAAAACATAAACATCATCATATTCACACATAGTATACTACAAATATGGTGAAACTAGCATCTGCAAGAGAGAGTCGAATGTACGGACCTCGACTAGCTCGAAACAGATTGGAGTTCATAAACGCAGGGCTATACTTGTTTGCCACCCTTGTTCTTCTTGGTTGGTTTGTGGCTCAACTCTCAAGCGAGCCCAAATCTGGTCTTGTTATTTTGCTCATAGCTTTGGCGCTTATCATATTGGTCAATGTGCATGACCTTGTTGCTCATGTTTGTGGGATCCATTACTGGTTACAGTTGATGGAGCTCGACCTACAGCTCGCGCTGGTCCAGTTCGCGGTTCCTGTGATTCAGACACTAGGATCCTTTTTTTTTTCCTAGGGATTCTTTTCCTTTTTATTCAAGTACGATCATTTTTAATGACCAACTTTAGTGAGGTTTTTTTTTTTTTTTTTTTTTTTGGTATTCTATGCAGCGTTTATAAGTGTAAATCCCAACAAATAAATCCCGGACCGCCGGCACTGGTCACTTGGAGTGATGTCTCTAACTCTATCTACCGGACCAGCCGCCGGTACTGGTCTATAACCGCGTTTTTTTTAGCCGCGTTTACAAAAATGTGGCTATAGACTATCCTATAGCCACGTTTTTAAGAAACGCGGCTATAAACTTTACCTATAGCCACGTTTTTAAAAAACGCGGCTATAGACTATCCTATAGCCACGTTTTTAAGAAACATGGCCATAGACTTAACCTATAGCTGCATTTTTAAACGTGTCTATAGGTCCAGCCATATATATTTAAAGGTACCTATAGCCGCGTTTAAAAACGCGGCTATAGGCTACGTCTATAGCCACGTTTTTAAGAAATGTGGCCATAGGTTAGGTCTATAGCCACGTTTTTAAGAAACGTGGCCATAGGCTAGGTCTATAGCCACTGCCGGCTTCTTTTTTTTTTTTTTTTTTTTTTTCTATGGCCACGTTTCTTAAAAACGTGACTATAGATCCAACCATATATATGTGTATATTTAAAGGAGGACCTATAGCCGCGTTTAAAAATGAGGCTATAGGTTAGGTCTATGGCCACGTTTCTTAAAAACGTGGCTATAGGTTAGTCTATAGCCACGTTTTTAAAAACGTGGCTAAAAAAAAAGCCCGCAGTTCAGTTCAACGTAAATGAAAATGGAATATTCCTAGAATATTCCATGGCATATTCCAACCTATTCCTAAAAAAAAAAAAATTACAAAACGCGGTGGATTCAATTCCACCGCATTTGAAAATAGATTATGCCATGGAATATTCCATGGCATATTCCCAAAAAAAAAAAAAAAAAAAGAGCCAAAAAGAGCTCTCATCAAAAAGAAAAATGCAGATGGCTCTCGTTAGAAAGAAAAAACACAGCTCTCGTCAAAAAGAGCTCTTGTCAAAAGAAAAAAAAAAAAAAAAAAAAAAAAAAAAAAAAAAAAAAAAAAAGGAGCTCTCACAGTCATTCAAAAAAAAAAAAAAAAACAGCTCTCTCATCATATTAATCTCAAAAATCTCTCAATCTCTCTCTCATGCTATCACCGATGGCTGATGCCAGAGATATGAGGTTTGTGAAAAAAAAAATCTCTCTCTCAAAGCTCTCTCATACTGATGTTGTATGAATGGATTTGTGAAAATATGAGGTTTTATTTATTGTTCTTTGAGTTTTGTTCATTTTTGTTCCCTTTAACTTTGTCTCTCTTTGCTTTAGATTTGAAGATTTTGAATCAATGAAGCTAAAATGCCTCAAAAAATTCTCTCTTTGCTTTATTTTTCTCTGACCCATGGCCAAAAATTATTTTCTTTCGTTTGATTGTGTTTTGATTAATTTTGGGTTTGAGTATATGGATTCTTTTTTATTGTGCTTCTGTTATGGCAATTTTTGTATTTTTTAGCTTGTGCTTTTGTTTTCCTTGAATAGATTGTATCAATTTGGGTTGATTTTGTTGAAGGAGATGTTTTGTTTGTGTTCTTGTATTTTTTTCTTGTATTTGCTGGGTTTGTATTTGCTAGGTCTCTCTTTACTGGTCTTGAATTTGCTGGGTTTGTATTTTTGTTTTGAATTTCTTAATTTAATTGAAATTTTAATTTTAATTTTAAAAAATAAAAATAAAAAAAAAACTTTTGATTTTAAAAAATAAAAAAAACTTTTGATTACCGAAATAATTTTTGGTAATCAAAAATTTTTTTTTAAAAAATATAAGGGTCTATAGCCGCATTTTTTAGACCTATAGCCGCATTTGAAAAATGCAGCAAAAGTATGTCCTATAGCCACGATTATAAAAACGTGGCCATTGTCTTGTCCTATAGCCACGTTTATAAAAACGTGGCCATTGTCTGGTCCTATAGCCGCGTTTGAAAAAACGCGGCCATAGACCCCTCAGGCCTATAGTCACAGGTTTTAGGCCACAGTTAAAAACGCGGCCTAAAAAAACGCGGCTATAGGCCAAATTGGGCTATAGCCACGTTTTTCTGAGCTATAGCCGCGTTTTAAGAACGCGGCCATAGAACTTTTTTTTTGTAGTTCGGTGACCTGGTGATCCAGTGACTAGATAAGGGAGAGAAATTTACTATATATTTTTGAAAAATATTTTACCAAATTTTTAGAATGTAAAAATGGATTTTATGGTCAACAGAAATGTAAAAATGTAAAAAGGACTTCTTGGTCAAAGAGAAATTCTTGAGTTTGATTATATTTTACTTGTAAACAATCAGTTGAAAATGAAAAATGCTAGAAAATATTTTACTTCAATATAACGGAGCGTTAGAATCATTCTAGTATTAATTTTTGTATCAGTTTTAGAACTCTAGCTTCAATTACTTATTTGGCCCCATCTTTTTTTTTTTTTTTTGTTATTTATTTTTATGCTGTGTAAGAATAAGATGGTAAATTTATAAACTATTTTGTCTATAGAAGCATGTTTGGGGGTAGTTTGATTGTTGTCTATTTTGTTTTTTAGTGTGCCCAACTCTTCAATTCAGTTAGTTTTTTTCTCTCCAATTTCGATGAATCTCTTATCATCGAATATGGGAACTTGTGTTCAAAAAACAAACCATCAACGTTAAGAATACATTATAAGTTTAAATTTTATTGTATCTATAAAAAAAATAAATGAATAAGGTTCAATTAGTTTTGTTGTGTGTTTCTTGTAGTATAGACTTAAATTTGTGGATTTATGCAACCTTATATGAGGTCTCGAACGACTCAAATGGGAAGACTCAAATGGAATGTGCCTTTAACTCTCCATTAATTAGAGTATTTAGTATTCGATTTTGGATCCATTTGGATACAGCTGAAAACTAAAAACAGAAAACAGAAAACACTTTAGCAAAATAATTTTTAAATGTGTAAATAGTACCGTGAAACCCACTTTTAATATTTTTTTTCTTAATAAAGTAGTTGTAGGTCCTGTGAACAATGCGTAAATAGTACATGAACAGTGTAATTTGTCGAGTAAAAGCTGAAACGCCTACCAAAAAAAAAAGGCAAAACGCCAGATCCAAACATACACTTTGAATGCGTTTGGATTGAGCTTATAATTGCTGCGTTTTATTATTTCTGCATTTTCCTTCTTCTTCTTTTTTTTCAACATGCATGAACAGTAACCGGTACTGTTCATGCACGTTATTTCACTATAGCATCACTGTGCGAGAGACAAAAATCACTGTTTGTCACTGTTTAGACACCGTTGCACTCACTGTTCATGGGACCCACAAGCACTTTATTCAGAAAAAAATATTAAAAATGGGTCCCACAATACTATTCACACATTTAAAAATTATTTTGCTACAGTATTTTCAGTTTTCAGTTTTCAGCAATAAGCTATATCCAAACGGACCCTTTGTCTACCTATTCTTTCTAGCTAGTTTAAATGAATTTGTACATAGCAGCATAATAGAATTTCCTATGAGTTTCAATTTCTAATTTGTTGTGACCACAAAATAAGTGCAGGAAGAGAAAGGATATCATTACTTCAATTTGCAAAAGCATGATTTGAACATGCTAATTGCCGGCCCAGTCCTATGGGTGCTTGGATCGATCCACAACTCATGCCAAATATATGAGAGAGCTGGAAGGCATGTCCAAATCTTGCAGCATAGTGTCCACATTCCATTTTTAATGGGGAGTTTGTTGTTCATGGTGGGTGCAATTCTCAACAGCCACGAGCAAGCTGGATTAGCCCATCATGGACTAGAGCAACTAGTAAGTTTCGTATTAATCCCATCTTTGAGTTTGTTAATGGGAAGGGATTTACTTCATTTTGTCTCCAAAATTAACAATTGCAACGACTTAAAAACAAAAATGTCTTGAAAATTGAGTCACATGAGCGGCACATGTTAATGAGCTTCCTATTTATGCCTAGTAGTTCACCCAAGTAATGCTCCACACAGCTTGAGTAACATTATTATTTTTATTATTGGAAATGTCTCTATGCAGGGTAGGACTTGGATTTGGCTAGCCATTTTTGGAAGCCTATTTTTCTTTATTGGTTGATTAGCAAATGTAGTTAAGGCGTTCAAGATGCAACAAATTGATGGACTAAGGCTTGAGAAATTGCGGGGAGGGGCACATGACCGACTTATCCATGAAAGGGAAAGTCGGGTACCCCTCATCCTAGAAGATCATCAGAGGAGAAGAATAAGGCAAGTCGAGGAAGTAAAAGTGTTACCTGCACCTCCTGTTTCAACTCCATATAAGGATGTCCTCGTTGGCCAGTCCTAAATAATGTTGTTTTAGTAACAACAGCCTTGGTTCTTTGATTCACCTTACATTTTCTTGACTTGCCTGTACTTTATGCAGTTCATCAATACAGCTCATTTTAATGTGTTACAACTCAATTTGATGTGTTGCGAAAGTGATACAAGTGATTTCATTTTCTGTCTTCTCTCTCATGAGCCTAAACTGAATGTCTAAGTTACATTAGTCTCAGGCCTTTAATTTGGCCTCTAGTTACCTCCATGTATATGTTAAATTCGGATTGTGGGTAAAGTAGAATTTTGCCTCTTTCCATTTCTCAATGCTTGGGGTTTGTTATGTGGTTACTGATTAGTATAAAGACATTGCCAATTGAATCGTAAAATAAGCATGGCTGGTGGAAGTAGTACTCAATTGTCATTGACATTACTAGCTCTCAATCATATGGTGCTGCAAAAGTTAGAAATTCGTTCAATTGCACAATTTAAAAGTAGTAGTGTAGCACAGGGTCCCATTCTTTGAGCATAGTTCTACATTTATTTCTGCTGCACTGGTATTGGTGGCTAGTCAAGCTAGTTGAGCAGGGCTCTCACTCCGCTGGGCTGAATGTGTGTTCAATTTGGGCTTTTGCTATTTTACAAATTGTTCTTTTTTTTTTCCTTTTGGGGCTGAATTGTGAATGCTATTTTATAAATGGATGGACTAGATTATAAGTTAGCTTCTTTCAAAACTTCACATTTTCAAAGTACAAATATATTTTAACACATTTTTAGCAAATAAAATAAAACAAAACAATCAATAAAAAGTTAAATAAATTATGTGCATTTATAAGCTTGTCTAAAATCTACATGTGGTGTGAAATTCATAACTTATATTAAATTGACACAGTTCTTTTTCATTTGGCTTTCGTGTGAGATTTTTTTCCCCTAAATAAGGATGAAGCTTCATTAAAAACCATTAACAAAGCAAACAAATACAAGCAGCAACAAACTCAGCCTGGCCTGGGAAGAAGCTCAAGCTCTCAAGTGCACTATCCAACATTTTTTGGTTTTGTTTTTTTAACTGTGTGAAGACTTGAGGAACTGAACCACAGTATTTTCACACTAATAAGGGAGGTCACTAGTGGTTCCTAATGGGCTGGCTCTAGTGGTTTCAAAGGCTCACAAGATTCAAGAGATTTTTGTTTAAAAACTACTAGTCAACATCTGAAAGAATAGTTAAGTGTGCAAAGTATTCTAAAGTCTAAACCATTAGCCCACTTCTATAGCCTAAACCATTAGCGCCCAAAAAAGGAAAGTTCGGAAGACCTTAAGTACAGTTGCAAAAAAAAAAAAAAATACTCCTTACTTGCAATCTGTTATTTATCACTATGGGGTATGAGAATTCCAAGTAAGGTGATCATATCACATGTTATGCCTGGCCGAGAAGAACAGTCGGTGAGTTGAGGAGGCCACGTCCTTTGATTTTATGATCACGTCATCAATGCGCTATCAGATGAGGCTTTACTGTACAGAAAGGGTTTTGGGAAGGGGATGGTACTGACGTGATTGAAAAGCTAGAAATTGCCACCACATTTAATATATCCCACCAAACCTTCTGGCCGCATTTATGTGGAGAAGACCTTTGAACAGTATTGTCTTGGGCGCCGCATCTCTCAAGAACTTGAAAAAGGTACTAGATAGGACTAGAATTGGGGGGAATGACCTGCGCAATCAACAGATGGAAGGCTATGATCATCTGAAAGGGTCTATATAAGATAAAAGACCACCCATGGGAAGGGGGATCGGAGAAAAGAGGATAGAAAACACTGTAGACTTAAGAACAATGTCTGTAATTTATCTTTAGAAGAGAGAAATATAAGAATCAATCTCCTCGGCTTGAGTTCGAGGACAAATCTCAATATACAAACTATTCCATCTTCATCCTACTGTAATTTTAGCCCATTGTCATTATTATCTCAACTCATTAGAACCCAGATTTAGAGCCTATTCTCTATAAATTTATTGTATTGGGCTCTTTAGGCCTACACTTATCTTGTTTTGGGCTTAGGTGCAAATTGCGGCCTTACAATTGGTGCCATCTGTGGGAAATCTTGGTATTTAGTAAGTTGAACGTGATGGTAGGATCAGGTTTGCACCAAGCAGAATTGATGGAGTCCCAACATCAAGATCACTTTCTAAATCTTGAAAGAGGTAAGGACCAGGAGGGAAGTAAACATACCACCCACATTAGCAGGAGTCTGTCACAAGGTGGGAGCAAAGTCTCTCATGAGGAAAATGCTAGAGCCATGCAGTTGGAGATTGATCATTTAAAGAGGAAGTTACGCCATAAACGGCGGAGGCGAACTCCTTCTTTTTCTGACCCTTCTTCTGATGATGGTGGAGACAACAGTTACAGGCCTAGATCAAGGACTCCCCCTAGTGAGTCTTTCTCATGTGAGGAGGACAACCCTCATGGCCGCAGAAGTAAGAACTCATCTTACAAAGGCATGGGAAATGACGCTATGAGTAGAGTGTTAAATCAGATTTTCAAGTCACCCTTAACGAGTAGAATTGAAGGAGGGAAACTTCCTTGGCGATTTACTTAGCCAACGTTCACCATTTACAGCAGCCGAACAGACCCTGTGGAACATATTAACCACTTCAACCAGAGGATGGCTGTGCACTCCAGAAATGAGGCTTTGATGTGCAAGATTTTCCCATCTAGCTTGGGACCTGTGGCGATGAAATGGTTTAACGGTCTGGGGGCAGGTTCTATTGATTCCTTTAAAGAGCTTACTCGGGCATTTAAATCTCACTTTATTACAAGCAGTAGAGTTCATCGGCCTTTAGATTCATTGCTGTCTATGACCATGCAGGAAGAGGAAACCCTTAAAACGTACTCAGATAGATTTTGGGAGATGTTTAACGAGATTGAAGGAGACTTCGACGATATAGCAATAAGGACTTTCAAGGTTGGCCTACCTACCGAACATGATTTAAGCAAATCATTAACCAAAAAACCTGTGAGGAGTGTGCGCCAGCTTACGGACCATATTGACGAGTACAAGTAGGTTAAGGAGGACCAACAGCAGGGAAAGGAGAAAATGAAGGCTATCCCTCAGTAGAGGAGGGACTTCAGGTCGGAAAAATACAACAATAACAGACCCTGAAGAGATTTTGCTAGGCAATCTGGATCTACGATTCCTCAGGTGGTCAGCACGGTGTTCCAAGAACCGGTACATCAAGTATTGGAAAAGATTAAGAATGAGCCCTACTTCAAATGGCCAAACAAGATGGCGGGGGACCCTATGAGGCGCAATCAGAGTCTTCATTGTCAGTACCACCGGGAGCGAGGATATACTACCAAGGATTGCAGGACTCTGTGGAATCATTTGGAACAACTAATCAAGAATGGAAGATTAAAACAATTTTTGTATTGGCTCAACTAGTAGGGGGAGTAGACAGGGTTAGGAACACAGGGGAACACTTCCTCCAGGCCTTCTTTGGGCACAATTAATGCCATCTTTGCTGCCCCCAACAGGACCTGTTCTCATCCCTCCAAAGTGATGTCTGTAGCATGAACACTCGCCGAGGACTCTAATTCTGAGCCGAAAAGGGCCAAAATTAATATCTAACCGGCATTAAGTTTTTCAAAAGAGGAAAAGATTGGAACCACACAGCCACACGATGATGCTTTGGTAGTTACGCTAAGGATAGGTGGGTATGGTGTGAAGAGGCTGACACCAAGGCAGTGATGCAGAGATTATATACCCTGACCTATACAAAGGGCTGAATTTGAAACCAGAAGACTTGATAGCTTATGATTCACCATTAATAAGCTTTGATGGGAAATTTTTCATTCCAAAGGGTCAGATTAGATTACCTATGCAAGTAGGCTCAAAGGTGGTAGAAGTGGATTTTATCATGGTAGATGCCTACTCTCCATACACAGCCATTGTAGCAAAACCTTGACTTCATGCCCTGGGAGCTGTTGTCTCAACTTTACATTTAAAAGTGAAATACCCGTAGGGGGACTAGATTGAAAAGTTGATTGGAAGCCAATCCATGGCTAGGCAGTGCATGGCGGCTGCAATTATGCATCAGCTTGAAGCTGAATCCTCGGCCTCTGCTAAGGGAGGCTCATACCAATCAAGGATCCCGATTATGCCTATAGAGACAACGTTAGAAGGACCCACATGTGAGAAGCTGGAAGAAATTATTATTTATGATGATCTAGAAAAATTCTTTCAAGTCGGAGCCTAGTTGCCTCCTCAAGAGAAGGAAGAGCTTGTCATATTTTTGAAAAGGAATATCGATGTATTCGCATGGAATGCGTATGAAGCTCCTAGGATAAATCGAAATTTCATTTGTCATCATTTAAATGTTAACCCGACTGTCCTCCCTAAGAAGCAACCACCTCGACGTTCGTTCAAAGAACATTTTGATGCCGTTAAAGTAGAAGTAATCAAACTCAAGCAAGCAGATGCTATCAAAGAAGTCTTTTATCCTTAATGGTTGGTTAATATAATAGTAGTGAAAAAGAAGAATGGAAAATGGTGAATTTGTGTAGACTTCATAAATTTGAACAAAGCCTACTCCAAAGACCCCTTCCCAATGCCTCGTATAGATCAACTAGTAGATGCCACTGTGGGTCATCCTTGGATGAGTTTTTTGGATGCCTTTCAAGGATATCATCAAATACCCTTGGCCTTGGATGATTAGGAAAAAACAGTCTTTGTCACTCTCATAGGAAATTACCATTACAAAGTAATGTCTTTTGGTTTGAAGAACACAGGGGCTACTTATCAAAGGATAATGACCAAAATGTTTGAGCCACAACTAGGTAAAAGTATTGAGGTTTTCATAGATGACATGGTGGTGAAGAGTAAGGTGGTGTTCGAGCACATGGAGGGCCTTAAAAGTATCTTTAAGATACTAAGGAAACATAAGCTACGCCTCAATGCTTCCAAATGCTCATTTAGCATGAGATCGAGCAAATTTCTGGGGTATATGGTCACTCATAGTGGAATCGAGGTCAATCCTAATCGGGTTAAGGCAATTAACAACTTCCAGGCACCTTGGAATCCTAAAGAAGTTCAGAAATTGACAGGAATAACTGTTGCCTTAAATCGATTCATCTCTCGGTCCGCGGACAGATTTAGACCCTTCTTCCAGCTGTTACATAAGTGGAAAGGATTTGAACGGATGGAGAAGTGTGCTTTGGCTTTTCAGCACCTTAAAGAATACCTTTCTCGGCTACCCGTTATGTCCAGGCTCGAGGAGGACGAGGTTTTGTTTGCTTATATTGCTGTGGCTTCACATGTCATTAGTTTGGTACTAATACAGATTGACAATGGTGTACACAGACCAGTTTACTATGTAAGTAAATCATTGCATGAAGCTGAGGGTCGTTACTTACCACTGGAAAAGGCTATTTTAGCAGTGGTGCACGCTACACATAAGTTTCCTCACTACTTCCAATCACACACAATGGTGGTTTTGACTCAACTCCCGCTTAGGTCTCAACTTCCGCTTAGGTCTCTACTTCGAAGTGCTGATTATATGAGAAGGATTGCCAAGTACGGTACAATGCTGAGGGCTTTTGATATCAAGTATATGCCACGCACCTCTATAAAATGCCAGGTCCTCGCCGACTAAGTAGCGAGTTCGCTGAGCCCTCATTAGAAGAAAATACTAAAAGGCTGGACATGGATGAAAAATTAGTTGGCACGATCTCCCTGAAGGAACCTCAGTCATGGAAAGTGTACATGGATGGCGCGGCCAATCAAAGAGGATCAGGAGAGGGATTAATTATGATATCTTCGAAAAAGATCGTTATTAAGAAATTTTTGAAGATAAATTTCTCAGCCATGAATAATGAAGCCGAGTACGAAACTCTATTAGTAGAAATGACTATGGTTCAGAAGTTGGGAGGGAAGACAGTGGAGATGTTCTTTTATTCAAGACTGTTTGTGGAGCTAAAAGCCAAAAATTTGAGGATGCAGGAATATTTGAATCAGGTTAGACATTTACAATCAAAGTTCAAATTTTTTACCTTAGTGCAAAGCTCCAGAAGCAGAAACACTCATATTGATTCTCTAGCCACCCTGGCAACATCCTCGGTACAGGGGTTACCTCAGGTCATCTTGGTAGAAGATTTATGTAAGCTTACCAAGACAAGTGTGAATACAATCCACAGTCATCAGATTAGAATGGGGCCTAGTTGGATGGACTCTATTGTGCTGTTCCTAAAAAAGAATATCCTACCTAAGGAGAAGCTAGAGGCTGACAAGTTATGCAGAAAAGCTCCTCGGTTTTGGCTGTCCGAGGATCAAAAGTTGTACAAGCGCTCTTTCTCTAGCTCGTATATGCTTTGTATACACCCTGAAACAGTTGAGCTGCTCTTAGAGGAGTTACATGAAGGGATTTGCAGGAATCACACAGAAGGCAGATCGTTGTCCCACAAGGCCCTCACTCAGGGATATTAGTGGCCAAATATACAAAGGGAAGCACAAGAATATGTGAAGAAATGCGACCAATGTCAAAGATTTGCCCCAAACATTCACCAACTAGGAGGTATCCTCAACCCTCTGTCTAGCCCTTGGCCTTTTACTCAATGGGGCTTAGATATTGTGGGACTTTTCCCTAAAGTAGCAGGGAATAAGAGATGGCTGCTGGTCGGCACGGACTATTTCACCAAATGGGTGGAAGCTAAGCCATTGTCAAATATTAGAGACCTAGACGTAAAAAGATTTGTCTAGAAGAATATTGTCACCTGTTTCGTGATTCGCTATATTCTCATTTCGGACAATAGACTTCAGTTTGATAACAAGGCTTTCAAAAGATATTGCTGTGACTTGGGCATCACGAATAAGTACTCCACCCCAGCTTACCTACGGGGGCTGAGGCTGTCAATAAGGTGTTAATAAACGGGCTCAAGAAGAGGTTGGACGATGCTGTTGACACCTCATTTTGCAACCCGCATTTAACTTCACTTGGAGGGTAAAAGGGTAATTTCGCATTGGAAATATGCATCTTGATTCTGATCATTAGATCCTTAATCTCATTTCACCAAAATGATCTTGATGTTGTAACGATCAAATCGACTGGTTATAAGCCCTAATCGGACCATCGGATTGAAAGTTATCATCAAATCAAGTTTTAATGGTCGGAATGCACTATCACAAATTGAGTCCAACCTTATGTGATTATGAACAATTGATTCTAATTGGTTATAATTATAATCAATTTGAAATAATGATGTGTCATAATTTGATTGGTTAGGACTACATTTTATGGTAAGGTTGCATACACCTAATTAATTAGATAGTTAAACATTAATTATTCAATGAGTAATTTGTGCAATTATCTTTTAATTAGGGTAAATTTGGAACTAATTAGGTCTGAAATGGGAGTGATTGGAGCCTATTAATGATTAATTGGAAACTAATTTGGGACCTATTAATGTTAATTGTGCTGAAACTATTTTTCTAAGAAATGACCTCTGCTCACTATTTCATTGATATCTCTCAGAATATTTTGAATCTGTGAATGAGGTTAATTTTCCCAGAAACTAGACATCCAGGGCTTCAATTTGAGCACAAGAACGACACAATTCCGATCAAAATTGAGTCAGATATGAGTTTTCAAAGTTGCTCTACAGGCTGTTACAGCAGCTACGGGAAAACCGAATTTTGGCTTGCTCCCCACTCCCACAAATCTCTCCATTTAATGCACCAAATTTCCCCAAAGGCTAAAATGAGGTCTAGGTTCATGATTCATTGTCAACCCTCATTAATGGCCTTCCATTCCTATTTCCTCCACCACTACTATATAAACCCACCTCTCCTTCATTCCAAGGGACAGGAAAAAACCCCCCCTCTCTTCTCCTCTCTTGAGTTCTAGGAAGTTGAGTAGTCTTGTCATATTTTGGTCTTCTTGAGACTCAAAATATTGAGTGAGACTCACTCTTCCTCTCCTAACTCTTCTTTTCCTCCACCCATAAGACCTCCCTCAAGAGTCTCCTCATCCACCATATGAATCTTGCATGAAGGTATAATTTCTTTCCCTAACTTGTTTTTTGTGTTGCCATGATAGGAATTTAGGATTAAAGCATTATAGTAGTTGTTTAAATTCCCTTGAATATGTTTGAATGTTATTAAATATTCTTATATGTTCATCACATGTTCTTGGTTGTTCATCACATGTTCATGCATAACACTAGTTTTAATCCTAAATTCACATAAAAAAATATGAAAAACATGTTTATTTCATAATTCTTTCAAATCTTTGAATCTAGGGTATCACCATCCACACACATTCACTAGAATTCATTTTTTAATCTAAATGCAATGCTTAATAAATTGAATTAGGGTTTATCACATGCACACACCTTAAATTCACCATGCAAATTGATTGACATATTGGATGATATGATATGAATGTTGGCCACCATAGTCTAGAAGACCGGTTTCACCGGGCAAGGTGGGTGCCTAACACCTTCCCACCTTGTAACATAGCCTCCGAACTTAGATCAAGGGTTAGTAAATCAAATACTTGTCCATGTAATTTTCAATTTTTAGATTGTAACTAGGAAACAAAGTCATGTACTTTATCTTAGATTGTATCTAGGACCAAAGCCATGTAATTTTCCTATGACCAATGTAAATTCAATTGAAAATTAATAAAATGATGAATTTTTCAATTTCGGTTTTCTTATTTTTCCAATAATTAAATAAGTGGCGACTCCATTGTAAAACCCTTAATCTAAAGGGAAAAATATAACTAGTCGAACCTCCATTTTGAGAGACAATAACACGACTCCACCCATTCACGTGGGTTCCGCCCAACAACTCATTATAAAAGGGGCGGGGGTGTGGTCTCTCACAGTGGCGACTCCACTGGGGATATTGAGGGCTAAACTTCAATTAGGTTATGGTGGCCAACCATGTCATTGTTTGTTTATTACTTTTTGTATATAATATGTCTAATATGTTATTATGTTGCATATCATGCATCATTTGCTTGAATGAAGTTTATTTTATTTGTGTGCTAGCCCGGAAGCCCGGTAGTATTAGCTGTGGATTGTGGTCTTCCTGAGACTCACATACCCAGCGGTGAACCTACCACCCACCGCGACAAGGATCATCATGGTTATGCCATGGTGGTTCATAGGGACAAACTGTACCGTTCGGACCAACGCGGCGCTCCTGGCGTCACAAGTTGGGAGGTACGACGTCCTAGCTTGTGGGGACCTTTAACCTACCTTCTACCCATGTTGTAATGACCCATAGAACCTACCTTTAGGTCGGTCCAAGTAAATTGCATTGCATTGCATTATGCATGTGTTTGGCCGTTGTTTGAACCATGATAAGCTTAAGTCCAAAGCTTGGGCCTATCATAATTGTTTGAACCTTGTATGCTATGAGTGAACTCAGGCCTAAAAGCCTATGATTAAACTCTACTTGAAATAGAAGCCCAATTTGTTTCTTGAATGAGTCTAAGCCCAGCACTTGAGTCCATTAAAGATGTATATGCATGATCAACATCAAAGGCCAAAGGCTCCCAAGATGCATGCCTTCCAAGTGTAAGGTTCAAGCCGTTTCAAGCAAATGTCAAAGATCATAATCAAGGTTCAAGCCTTCCAAGTGCAAGCCCAAGCCATCAAGGTTCAAGCATACAAAGTCTCAAGCATCCTAAATGGACCAAGAAGAAGTAACCGGCCCAACTTTGCGTCACTCCACAATTGGTTTGCAACATCATGGTTAAGCTTAAAGTTTGTTTTTTTTATTCCATGTTTCTATGTTTCTTTGAATTCTAAAAATCCATGTAGCATTTGATGTACTTTGTTCATGTATATATCTAAAAAAAAAAAAAATTCCAAAAAAAAATCAAGATTCCCAAATCTTTCCCAAAAAAAAAGAGAGAAAATTTTTCAAATGAAAAAAGTCTTTGGACTAGGGGCATTGAGCCCTTAAGTCATTTTAAAAAAAAATCTTTGAACTAGGGCCATTGAACTTCCTAGTAACTTTTTCAAAAAGACCATTTTTTTTCTTTCTAGATTAAAAAAAAAAAAATAAGTCTCCTTTTCAAAATGGTACATGAGGATCCCTTGGACAAAACATTTACTAAATCTTGATGTTTAAAGGCTTGAGCAATCAACTTGTACCAAGGAACGATTAATTTCATTTGATCATGTAAAGACTTTTGCTACTTGACTTAGAATATAAGAAGAAGTGGTCTTAAGAGGCAATAAAAAAGAATCCCTTCATTAGAAAATCCCAAGAATCCATGCACTCGATCCAATTTTCAAAGATCTTTTGATTCACAACATTAGAGCATTCATACTTTTTCTTTTAAGATGAATTTATTAAAAGAGCTTGAGTCACTGTGCCTACAAGAAAGCATTACTAGGGATAGGGGGCCATCTTTGGTTAACCAAATTATTTCCTCTTACCTAGAATGTTCATTATCCATTGGTAGCCCATTTGAGCCTTCAAATATTTAGCCTTTTTCTTGCATGAACCCACTAAAATCTAAACCTCGGGTGGGAAAAATCAAGATATGCATACTTAAATCTCATGTCGAGGAGGAGTCAACCTTGTAACTTTAAAGCTAATTGATAAATCTCTCCTAGAAGACATGAAAGACAAGTGGAGAATTCATTAGGCTAAAAGAGATCATCAAAGAAAAATGAAGTTTCACATAATCAAGGAAAGAGAAATGAAATTCTAGTGTGCATCGAGTTTGAAGAGCCTAGAATTCATCATGCCAAGAGGAATACAAGGTTCATCCAAAAGAGAGTTCATTAAAAAAAGGAAAAGATTCATCAAACACAAAAAGTGCCAGTGCATTGAGGAAGAAAGAAGTCTAGAGAGTGCATCAAAATGACCAAAAATCATTGAGTTGAGAAAAAGAAGTCAAAAGGTCCCCAAAAGTTCATTCAATCAAGAGATGAAAGACAAAAAAAAAAAAAAAAAAAAAAAAAAAAAAAAAAAAAAAACGCCCGCTAGGCTGAAAACCCAAAGGGCAGTCTAGGCAAAAGCTAGGGCCCAAAAAAAAAAAAAAAAAAAAGCCCGCTAGGCTGAAAACCCAAAAGGGTGGTCTAGGCAAAAGTTAGGGCTAAAGAAAAGAAGAAGAAGAAAAGAAAGAATTAGAAAATCCTACAAAGTTGGAAATCTGAGGATGCAACCTAAAAAGAGAAGAATTTTACAAGATGAAAGTCTAGAGGTATGATTCAAGATGAATGAGCATAATGTTGATACGAGTAACCAATGAAGACTAGTGAGAAGATGACAAAGAAGAAATGGAGAAACTCCTCCAATACTTGATTTTGAGTAATGCATACTTGGGGGAAACATCATAGGGAATTTTGAGCCTTTTATATCTTTCATTTCATAACCCAAACCCGACCTACATTACAACCCATGAGTAAAGACCTCCTTGAAGTTTTGCTAGTTGTAGGCACATCTTAAACTCTAATATTATTTTCTCTTGAATTAAAAAGGAAAAATGCTTAAAATTGTCAAACCCCACTGGATGATATGTTGAAGGACAAAACTTCTCAAATTCTCAAATCCCCAAATGACTCAAAATAACTTTCAAACTTGAAGCACTCTCCTTGTTTGCACCCAAATATTATCACATTTCATTTCTTGATTGCCTTTGAAGACTCAATCTGACAATGTTCAAAAGGGAGAAGCAAATTTGATTACATGAGTTTAATGATCTTGATACTTCCTAATCAAAGAAATTTGTTTGATTCGTAAACACTTTGATTTGCCAAAATGGTTGTTCAAGGGATCACCTTTTGTTCATTTAAAAAAAAAAAAATTCATAATTTGAACTATGTCTTGACCTGATCCCCTATGAGAGAGGTACGTAGGCAGCCTTGCATAGGCCCGGTCCTAATCACCCAATCAACCTTGGAAAATAAAGTCAAAACAATGTGACAAAATTGTTTGGGTGCATGCTAGGTTAAGCCTATTTGTTTGCATTAAGCATGTTTAAACTTGGAGCATTGGCCTATTTATATTGTGTGCAAATCTATTTTTCTTGCATGGAAGTATGTTTTCATTTGAGGCATTAATTCATTTGTTTGCAAGCATGTCCATACTAAAGACATTGGCAAAAAATGTTCTCATGATAATTGGTTTCTAACAAGCTAGAGAAAGAAAGCCTTTTTGCAGGAACCAAGGATGGCGAACCATGATCTTCTTTCATGTTCCCTAATGGTCACAACATCAAATGAATTTAGCTTCAATTTAAGCATGGAATATGCCCCAAACTAGGGGCATTGGGTAAGTACTTCCAATTCTTTTCAATAAATAAATCCATTACTAATTGAAATTATTTTTTGGTAGGAATTAAGTAAGGACTTATCTAGCAATCCGCATCAACTTCCAGCCAAGGTTATTTTCATTCAAATGATAGGTTTTTCAACAAAAAAAAAAAAAAAATCATCATGAATAAATCTTCATCACTCTTACCCCATGTTCATCTTCATATTCTTCACTTTTTGATAATGAACAAATTTTCAAATCTCCAAAAAAAAAAACAAAAAAAACATAATTCAAGATTTTCAATTCTTTCAAAAAAAATTTCCAAATCTTCCAAAAAAAAAAAAAAAATTTTCAAAAAAAAATTTTCCTTCAAAAAAAAAAATTTCAAGATTTCCAATTAGGGTGCTTTTAAAAAAAAAAAAAAAAAATCCTTGGGACTAGGGGCATTGGGTTCCTACTTCTTAGGTTGATTTAAAAATTAAAAAAAAAAAAAAAATTTCAAGATTTCCATAATTCAAGACTTCTAATTAGGCTTTCAAAAAAAAAAAAAAATCATTCAAGAAAATTTAGGATTTCCAAATCTTCAAAAAAAATATAAAAAATAAAAAAAATTTTCCTTCAAACAAATTTCAAGATTTCCAATTAGGTTGTTTAAAAAAAAAAAAAAAAAAAATCCTTGGGACTAGGGGCATTGGGCTTATACTTCTTAGGTTGATTTTAAAAAAAAAAAAAAAAAAATTTCAATTCCTTCATTTCCAAATCTTTCAAAAAAAAATCATCAATAAAAATTTTCAATTCCTTTAAAAGAATCCTAAAAAAAAAAAAAAAAAAAAAAAAAAATCAAGATTTCCATATCTTTTAAAATAAAGAAATTTCCCAATTCCATCAAAAATTTCAAGATTTCCAAATTTTTCAAAAGAGAAATTCAAAAGTCCCAGAAGAGAACCACATTAAATTCTTTTCAAGAAAAGAAAATTATGATCCTCTTCCATATTTTCCAGTGAGGCAACATCAAGTCAAATGTCCATCCTCAACATTCATCGAAGCACAGAATATGTCCCAGACTAGGGGCATTTGCCAGGTATGCCGAATTCTTTTCAATGAATAACTCTGTTACTAATTGGAGATATCTATTTTGCAGGTACTAAGCCCACAAACATGAGCCAAGAGCCAAGATCCAAGAATCCTAGGTCCTCTGAAAACATGAGCCAGGATCCACAACCTTTGGTCCTCTGAAAACATGAGCCCAAAGCCCAAAAAAACCCTAGGTCCTCTGAAAACATGAGCCAGGGTCCACAACTTTTGGTCCTCTGAAAACATGAGGCCAAAACCCAAAAGAATCCTAGGTCCTCTGAAAACATGAGCCAGGATCCACAACCTTTGGTCCTCTGAAAACATGAGGCCAAACCCAAAAGAATCCTAGGTCCTCTGAAAACATGAGCCAGGATCCACAACCTTTGGTCCTCTGAAAACATGAGCCCAAAGCCCAAAAAAACCCTAGGTCCTCTGAAAACATGAGCCAGGGTCCACAACCTTTGGTCCTCTGAAAACATGAGGCCAAACCCAAAAGAATCCTAGGTCCTCTGAAAACATGAGCCAGGATCCACAACGTTTGGTCCTCTGAAAACATGAGCCCAAAGCCCAAAAAAACCCTAGGTCCTCTGAAAACATGAGCCAGGGTCCACAACCTTTGGTCCTCTGAAAACATGAGGCCAAAACCCAAAAGAATCCTAGGTCCTCTGAAAACATGAGCCAGGATCCACAACCTTTGGTCCTCTGAAAACATGAGCCCAAAGCCCAAAAAACCCTAGGTCCTCTGAAAACATGAGCCAGGATCCACAACCTTTGGTCCTCTGAAAACATGAGGCCAAAACCCAAAAGAATCCTAGATCCTCTGAAAACATGAGCCAGGATCCACAACCTTTGGCCCTCTGAAAACATGAGCCCAAAGCCCAAAAAACCCATGGTCCTCTGAAAACATGAGGCCAAAACCCAAAAGAATCCTAGGTCCTCTGAAAGCATGAGCCAGGATCCACAACCTTTGGTCCTCTAAAACACGTGACTAGGATCTCCATATTTTCTTGACCTCAGGTAAGCATGTCTTATACTCTTTCAAAAAAAAAAAAAAAATTCATGCATGAACTACGTGTAGACCTGATCCTCCCACCAAGAGGTACGTAGGCAATCTCCCTCGAGATTCGGTCCACATTTTGATCCACTACATGACGGTTTGCATTCCTATTTCCATGCATCATAAATTCACCACGGTTAAATGCTGATTGCAAAGTTAAGTGTCCTTTCCATACATTGACATTCGCTTTTCAAGCTCTGTCAATGAGGGGCATTCTGTTGACACCTCATTTTGCAACCCGCATTTAACTTCACTTGGAGGGTAAAAGGGTAATTTCGCATTGGAAATATGCATCTTGATTCTGATCATTAGATCCTTAATCTCATTTCACCAAAATGATCTTGATGTTGTAACGATCAAATCGACTGGTTATAAGCCCTAATCGGACCATCGGATTGAAAGTTATCATCAAATCAAGTTTTAATGGTCGGAATGCACTATCACAAATTGAGTCCAACCTTATGTGATTATGAACAATTGATTCTAATTGGTTATAATTATAATCAATTTGAAATAATGATGTGTCATAATTTGATTGGTTAGGACTACATTTTATGGTAAGGTTGCATACACCTAATTAATTAGATAGTTAAACATTAATTATTCAATGAGTAATTTGTGCAATTATCTTTTAATTAGGGTAAATTTGGAACTAATTAGGTCTGAAATGGGAGTGATTGGAGCCTATTAATGATTAATTGGAAACTAATTTGGGACCTATTAATGTTAATTGTGCTGAAACTATTTTTCTAAGAAATGACCTCTGCTCACTATTTCATTGATATCTCTCAGAATATTTTGAATCTGTGAATGAGGTTAATTTTCCCAGAAACTAGACATCCAGGGCTTCAATTTGAGCACAAGAACGACACAATTCCGATCAAAATTGAGTCAGATATGAGTTTTCAAAGTTGGCTCTACAGGCTGTTACAGCAGCTACGGGAAAACCGAATTTTGGCTTGCTCCCCACTCCCACAAATCTCTCCATTTAATGCACCAAATTTCCCCAAAGGCTAAAATGAGGTCTAGGTTCATGATTCATTGTCAACCCTCATTAATGGCCTTCCATTCCTATTTCCTCCACCACTACTATATAAACCCACCTCTCCTTCATTCCAAGGGACAGGAAAAAACCCCCCCTCTCTTCTCCTCTCTTGAGTTCTAGGAAGTTGAGTAGTCTTGTCATATTTTGGTCTTCTTGAGACTCAAAATATTGAGTGAGACTCACTCTTCCTCTCCTAACTCTTCTTTTCCTCCACCCATAAGACCTCCCTCAAGAGTCTCCTCATCCACCATATGAATCTTGCATGAAGGTATAATTTCTTTCCCTAACTTGTTTTTTGTGTTGCCATGATAGGAATTTAGGATTAAAGCATTATAGTAGTTGTTTAAATTCCCTTGAATATGTTTGAATGTTATTAAATATTCTTATATGTTCATCACATGTTCTTGGTTGTTCATCACATGTTCATGCATAACACTAGTTTTAATCCTAAATTCACATAAAAAAATATGAAAAACATGTTTATTTCATAATTCTTTCAAATCTTTGAATCTAGGGTATCACCATCCACACACATTCACTAGAATTCATTTTTTAATCTAAATGCAATGCTTAATAAATTGAATTAGGGTTTATCACATGCACACACCTTAAATTCACCATGCAAATTGATTGACATATTGGATGATATGATATGAATGTTGGCCACCATAGTCTAGAAGACGGTTTCACCGGGCAAGGTGGTGCCTAACACCTTCCCACCTTGTAACATAGCCTCCGAACTTAGATCAAGGGTTAGTAGATCAAATACTTGTCCATGTAATTTTCAATTTTTAGATTGTAACTAGGAAACAAAGCCATGTACTTTATCTTAGATTGTATCTAGGACCAAAGCCATGTAATTTTCCTATGACCAATGTAAATTCAATTGAAAATTAATAAAATGATGAATTTTTCAATTTCGGTTTTCTTATTTTTCCAATAATTAAATAAGTGGCGACTCCATTGTAAAACCCTTAATCTAAAGGGAAAAATATAACTAGTCGAACCTCCATTTTGAGAGACAATAACACGACTCCACCCATTCACGTGGGTTCCGCCCAACAACTCATTATAAAAGGGGCGGGGGTGTGGTCTCTCACAGATGCGAAGGGAAAATGGGTGGAAGAATTGCCACGTCCTTTGGACATATCAGACTACCCCTCGCAGATCCACAAGGGATACACCTTTCTCAATGACATATAGGGCCGAGGCTGTAATCCCTCTTGAGACCAGATTCCTAATGATGAGGACAAGTTCTTTCGCTCCGAACAACAATGATGGACTATTACAAATGAGTTTGGATTTGATTGAAGAACGAAGGAGAACGCCATGGTTTAATTGGTATATTACCAACACAAACTCAAACAAGGGTATAACTCAAATGTGAAGTTGAATCCACTAGCACCTAGAGATTTGGTATAAAGAAAGGTTTTGAGTACTGCAAAGAATCCTGCATGGGGAAAGTTATGGCCCAACTGGGAAGAGTCATACCACATCACCTCGATAACTAAAATAAGGGCTTATTATCTTGAATACCTAGATGAAAATGTTGTACCACATCCCTGGAATGTAAATAATTTGCGAATGTATTATTATTAATAAAAGTCTCTTCTGTTATATATCGCTTATTACATCATGTGTTACATTCATCATTTTTCTAAGTATCAAACAAAACCTTGGCTATGCTTGGCTCCATGCCTTGGAAAAGTTGATATCTTTCATCTTTTTTCTAAGTATCAAACAAAACATTGGCTATACCTGGCTCCATGGACCACATGCCTTGAAAAAATTGATATCTTTCATCTTTTTTCTAAGTATCAAATAGAACATTGGCTATGTCTGGCTCCTAGGACCACATGCCTTGGGAAAATTGATATCTTTCATCATTTTTCTAAGTATCTAATAGAACATTGGCTATATCTGGCTCCTCGGACCACATGCCTTAGGAAAATTGACACTTTTCAATATTCGTTTATTAGCTAATACTTATTAATCTTACAAAGAGTGTAACCTTAGCATATGAATCATCACATGAAAATAGGGGCTTACCCAAATCATTGGTAAAAACGTTTTAAGGGTTCGTTAATATGCTCTTAAAACAAGATTATTTTCTCGACTAATCACACAGATGTCATAATTGTTATTTAGTCATTTATAAGGTCCTACCCTGTTTGATTGAGCAACAAATCATTAACACTACATATAGGAATATCATTGAACTAAAATCCCAACAAAGGGTATTATTGGCCAGATCCAAATATCTCAAATAAACAGAAATGTGCACAGGATAAAAACAAGATAAAAATCTTAATCTTGTCATTATATATGTAGATAATTACATTATAGACGAAAACAGAAAGAAAATTACAAAAAGAAACATATAACAAAATGAAACTACTACAATAACTAAGAAAAAAGGGGAGGGAGTCCTAGGCTATGCCTTGGCCTTTGGGGGAGGGTCTTCCTTAGATTTGGTCACAATTTCCTTTGTCTTGTGATCAGCCCTTTTGACTTAGGGGAAATGTCTAGAACCTTGGCCTTAGGCAGAAGCTCAACCTCCTTTCCTTTGTCCTTCTCTCCTGGCTGAGGACCACCCTATCCAACCCCCTCACTCTGGACCATCTCAACCTCCTAACTTTGGTCACCAGCCTAGTCAAGCCTTGTGGGGACCTTAGGAGAAGGGAGAGAGTTTTGGGTGGTAGAGGGTTGCACAGGTAGAATGGGCTCGAGGGCAGTGGGAGGTGGAAGGACAGCTAGAACCACATGGATGTCTTGGGGAAACCATACGTTTTCAGCCCTCCTCCACTCCGAGGTAGCAAGGACTCCTGCCATATTAAGGGCCTTTGCCCATACCATTTGGTAGTAATCCCTACATACCTCGGCGAGCTCTTTGGCTAGACAAATCTCTGTTTCCTCGACCCCGCGATTATAGGAAACTTGTGCCGAAACCTCCATAGTCTCCTTGATGGTGCGAGCCGCTTCTTTAGCCTGGGCCAGCTCCGTTTTTAGGTCCAAAACTTATTGTTGGGTTGTGGCTAGCTCTATCCCATTGTAGTGGATTTTTTTGCGTTGCTCCTCTGCCTGAGTTTCAACGTTTTTTAGCCCAACCTCAACACTACTTCTCCCTTTCTCCTCTTCTACCAGCCTCTCAGTAAGCTCTTTATTCTTTTGCTCGGCCAAACCCAAGGCTTTGTCAGCCTCGGCCCGAAGGTTAGCCTCGGATTTAGCCTCGTTCTGAGCCTCATTTACCCATTTCTCGACGACAAACACCTCCTAGATAGTCTACACGAAAGTAACAAACAAGTATGTCACAACAGAAAGAAGAATATAAGAAGATATTCAAACTATAAGTTAGTGATGCTAGCAATAGAACTTACCAAGACTAAGTCCCTTTTCAGGGACAGAAAGAGCTCTTGCTACCGCATTTTCTTTAGAGCGGTCATATCATTAGGCAGAAGGATAGGCTGCTCTAAGGCTTCGGCCAAATAATAAGCATGCCCCTTTTGAAATTCCCTTATAGTGGAGTTTCAAGGAATGGCAACTCCATCCAACTTCAGCAGAGGGGCCCAATTGGACTGAGAGTGATGCACCTCGGCCACTTTATGGTCCTCCTTGCTCTCCACAGAAAAAGCACGTATCTGGCCCTTAGTTGTCTTTAGTTTTTTGGGCCCCTTTTGCCGAGCTAGCTCCCCCTCCTTAGTTTCATGTTTGTCTTGTCTTTTTCTTTTTTTTGAGGTTTGGTATAGGAAGCAAACTACTTGGAGGAGAAGAAGGGGGTGGGAGAACGGTAAGTGGCTGAGACCCCGAAGCGCCCTTTGTAATCTGCTCCTTGGCCCTATTTGTAAGGAGGTCCCTCAAGCCTCTCTTCATTTGCAAGGACATTTCTTCTTCCTCTTCCTCGACGCTACTATCCACACAAGCAACTACAAAATCAAGATAATGAATACCCGAGTTTCTGTCTGATTCGCCCTCTTCGTCCAAAAGGTAGACAACAGGGCCTTTCGACTCTTTCTCTTCTTCCTCAAGTCAGAACTTGCCAATTTTCCTCTTCAAGTGATAGCCAAGAAGAAGCGGTCTCTTCCCTTGGACTCGTTACTACTGGGAGAGCTCATTGTTGGACAATTTGCACTACATCCTCTCGGGCTAGAAAACCTCACACCTTGACGTCAATACAATTGAGACGAGGATCACCCACAAGGATTACGTTGCCAATGTCTTGAAAGGTGTCGGACAAGGGCTTAAAATCGAGGATGAGGTGGACAACCCTCAGTTGCTTGTCTGTGCTTACAAATACCTCGGATCTGAGCAGTTTGTTGAGATTGTCGACGTTGACAAGTCTGATATTAGGGGCCATATTCCTTTTATCTGCAAAACACAACCGAAAAGAAAACCCACAGTCAGAAAGATGAACACTTAAAAATGGGAGAGAAGAATCACAAAACTAAGCCTCACGACAAGGAACCTAAAACTAGGGTACCCTACCTAGCTCCCCCTTCCATATGGGACAGTGAAGACCGTCACGCCATTTCCTAGAGGCGATTAAATAGTAGTCCTTCATGCCCTTATTGGACTTGGGAAAACACGAAATATGCCTAATGGCCGAGGACTTGGACTTGAGGTAATACCCCGCATCACTAAATGAATGACACTCGTACTTCCAGACAACATCGTGCCAAATAAGCTTTTGGCCCATGTGCACATTAAGGGCATCTACACTACCTAGGACCCTAAATAGGTTAGGCGCACATTGATATGGACATATTTTATGGGCGATCAGATAGCCCCTAGTCGCGCTACTCATAGGCAGCATCATTCACCCTTCTATGAAGACGATCATGGGAATAAAGACCTCCCCCTCTTTTCAATCAGTATGCCACTTCCTCGAAGCACAATATCGAATGGAGACTCTTGGGGGAATGTGGTATTTAGCTCTAAAACCCTCCATACCGGGGGGGAATCTACGAGATGTTTGAATCTACCCATCTAAACAAGCTAGAGAGAAACAAAAGATATGTCTAAAGGAAGAAAATAGAAAATTGAAGGTCGAGAAAACTAGCCGAGGAGAAACAGACTAAAAGAATTGTAAAAAAAAACTTACGAATGTAAGTAGAAGAAGCGCTTCAGAAGCTTCTTGAGAACGGGAAGGATCAGGAAATCTTGAAAGCTTGGAGAGTTTGAAGGTGTGCAAAATGAGGGAAATGAATTTTCCAGACACTTTATGTAGGAGGCGGGATTTGGATGGGAATTATCCCGCCCAAAATTCGAGGAAAAATATTAACCGTGAGATTTTCATCTTACTGTTGGGTGCGAGGAACAGGGCACCGCCTGAAGCACTTATTGAAGCGTTACGGACTCCAAAGCGTCAAGTATAGTTACGGGACACGTGAAATGACATTCTCTCATATGGGAGTCAGGGACACATGTCAAATCAATTGCTTACAATCAAAACCCCATTTCCCTCCTCGGATGGGAGGAAACAAATTGGAGTTTTGAAGGGCTATTGTGGGGTATGAGAATTTTGAGTAAGGTGATCACACCATGTGTCACACCTGGCTGAGAAGGACAATTGGTGAGTCGAGGTGGCCACATCCCTAGATTTTATGATCACATCATCAATGTGCTATCAGATGAGGCTCTACTATGCAGAAAGGGTTTTCGGAAGGGGGATGGCACTAACGTGATTGAAAAGCTAGAAACTACCACCACATTTAATGCATCTGTTGACACCTTATTTTGCAACCCGTATTTAACCTCGCTTGGAGGGTAAAAGGGTAATTTCACCTTGAAAATATGCATCTTGACTCTGATCATTAGATTCTTAATCTCATTTCACCAAAATGATTTTGATGTTGTAACGACCAAATTGACTGGTTATAAGTTCTAATCGAACCATCAGATTGAAAGTTATCATCAAATAAAGTTTTAATGGCCGAGATGCACTATCACAAATTGAGTCCGACCTTATGTGATTATGAACAATTGATTCCAATTGTTTATAATTATAACCAATTTGAAATTAATGATGTGTCATAATTTGATTGGTTAGAACTACATTTTATGGTAAGGTTGCATACACCTAATTAATTAGATAGTTAAACATTAATTATTCAATGAGTAATTTGTGCAATTATCTTTTAATTAGGGTAAATTTGGAACTAATTAAGTCTGAAATGAGAGTGATTGGAGCCATTTAATGTTAATTGAAAGTTAATTTGGGACCTATTAAATTTAATTGTGCTCAAACCATTTTCTAACAAATGACCTCTGCTCACTATTTCATCGATATCTCTCAGAATATTTTGAATTTGTGAATGAGGTTAATTTTTTCAAAAACTAGACATCTAAGGCTTCAATTTGAGCATAATAACGAGACAATTCCGATCAGAATTGAGTCAGATATGATTTTTCGAAATTGGCTCTACAAGCTATTACAGCAGCTACGGGAAAACCGAATTTTGACTCACTCCCACCAATCTCTACATTTAATGCTCCAGATTTCCCCCAAGGCTAAAATGAAGTCTAGGTTCATGATTCTTTATTAACCCTTTTTGATGGCCTTCCATTCATATTTCCTTCACCACTACTATATAAACCCCCCTCTCCTTTATTCTATAAGACAACAAAAAACCCCCCTCTCTTCTCATCTCTTGAGTTCTAGGAAGTTGAGTAGTCTTGTCATATCTTGGTCTTCTTGAGACTCAAGGTATTGAGTGAGACTCACTTTTCCTCTCCTAACTCTTCTTTTCCTCCACCCATAGGACCTCCCTCAAGAGTCTCCTCACACCATATGGATCTTGCATGAATGTATAATCTATTTCCCTAACTTGTTATTTGTGTTGTCATGATGAGAATTTAGGATTAAAGCATGATAATAACTATTTAAATTCCCTTGAATATGTTTGAATGTTCTTAAATGTTCTTATGTGTTGATCACATGTTCTTGGTTGTTCATTACATGATCATGTATAACACTAGTTTTAATCTTAAATTAACATAAAAAATATGAAAAACATGTTTGTTTCATAATTCTTTCAAATCTTTGAATCTAGGATATCACCATCCACACACATTCACTAGAATTCATTTTTCAATTCAAATGCAATGCTTAAAAATTGAATTAGGGTTCATCACATGCATAATCCTTAAATTCAACATGTAAATTGATTGACATATTGAATGATATGATATGATATGAATGTTGGCCACCATAGTCTAGAAGACCGGTTTCACCGGGCAAGGTGGGTGTCTAACACCTTCCCACCTTGTAACATAGCCTCCGAGCTTAGATCAAGGGTTAATAGATCAAATGCTTATCCATGTAATTTTCAATTTTTAGATTGTAATTAGGAAACAAAGTCATGTACTTTATCTTAGATTGTATCTAGGACCAAAGCCATATAATTTTCCTATGATCAATGTAAATTCAATTGAAAATTAATAAAATGAGGAATTTTTCAATTTTGGTTTTCTTATTTTTCCAATAATTAAATAAGTGGTGACTTCATTGTAAAATCGTTAATCTAAAGGGGAAAATATAACTAGTCGAACCTTCATTTTGAGAGGCAATAACACGACTCCACCCATTCACATGGGTTTAGCCGAACACTCCTTTATAAAACGGATTAGGGGCGTGGTCTCTCACAATGGCGACTCCATTGGGGATATTGAGGGCGCGGTCCCTCCCCTTGCATCTCAACCTTCTATCTATCCAAATTTTAGGAAAATCTTTGAATCCTTGTCCCATCAAAACCCTTCTGGAAGTGGTAGGAGGGGTTGTGGGCTGTGAAAACACTGTTCATGTGTCATTTCTTCATAAATATGGCCAGTTCAGTTGATGCAGTGCATTGAATGTGGAGGTGGCAGTCACCTTCCTAAATATTTCTTCTTTCCGTTGCCTACACGGCTTTGTTATCTTCCCTGAGGTTCTACTTTACAGTAGAGTTGATCACCTAAAGCATTCCCGAGGTACCTTTCTTCCTTAGACTTCCTATTTACATGCTTATGGATCTTTAACCATCCTCAGATAGGGCCCAAAACCTTTAGGCATGCTTGGATCACTCGCTCCCACATTACTAATTAATTGATGGATATAATTTTAAATGTTTAGGAAAAGAATAAATGGACCCATATGCTAAGTAATTTTTTTTTTTTAAAAGCCCTTAGGCTCATTTGAATCTTTACTAACCCATCAACTGTCTAAAAGAACATAATTAAAAAAAAAAAAAAAAAAGATAATTGTGATTCTCAAAGTCAAAAACCCAATTGAATCCAACCAAACCCAATTAAATCCATTGTAAGCATAGGTGTGAGTGGCAAAACTTATTTTAGGTGGGTATTTTAAAAAGTTACATAGCAAACAACATGATCTATGCCAGCATTTTTAAAACACTATTATAGGTTTAGAAAGCACACCGGCGTTTTTAAAGCACTTCTATAGGTCTAGAAATCGCAAGTATAGACCTAAGAGTCTATCTGGATACCGTTTATTTTGCTAAAACTGAAAACTTATTGCTGGTCACTTAAAGTATTCTCGAGGTACCTTTTTTCCTTAGACTTCCTATTTACATGCTTATGGATCTTTAACCATCCTCAAACAGGGCCCAAAACCTCTAGGCATGCTTGGATCACTCGCTCCCACATTACTAATTAATTGATGGATATAATTTCAAATGTTTAGGAAAAGAATAAATGGACCCATATGCTAAGTAAATTTTTTTTTTAAAAAAAAGCCCTTAGGCTCATTTGAATCCATACTGACCCATCAATTGTCTAAAAGAACATAATTTTTTTTAAAAAAAAATTAGATAATTGTGATTCTAAAAGTCTAAAACCCAACTGAATACAACCAAACCCAATTAAATCCGTTGTAGGCATAGGTCTAAGTGGCAAAACTTATTTTAGGTGGGCATTTTTAAAAAGTTACACAGCAAAAAGCATGATCTATGCCAGCATTTTTAAAACGCTATTATAGGTTTAGAAAGCACACCGGCATTTTTAAAGCACTTCTATAGGTCTAGAAATCACAGATACAGACCTAAGAGTCTGTTTGAATACCATATATTTTGCTGAAACTGAAAATTTATTGCTGATCACTTAAAGTATTCCCAAGGTACCTTTCTTCCTCAGACTTCTTATTTACATGCTTATGGATCTTTAACCATCCTCAGACAGGGCCCAAAACCTCTAGGCATGCTTGGATCACTTGCTCCCACATTACTAATTAATTGATGGATATAATTTTATATGTTTAGGAAAAAAATAAATGGACCCATATACTAAGTAATTTTTTTTAAAAAAGCCCTAGGCTCATTTGAATCCATACTGACCCATCAACGGCCTAAAAAAACATAATTTAAAAAAAAAAATGAGACAATTGTGATTCTCAAAGTCTAAAACCCAACTGAATCCAACCAAACCCAATTAAATCCATTGTAGGCATTGGTCTGAGTGGCAAAACTTATTTTAGGTGGGTATTTTAAAAAGTTACACAGCAAAAAACATGATCTATGCCAGCATTTTTAAAACACTATTATAGGTTTACAAAGCACATCGGCGTTTTTAAAGCACTTCTATAGGTCTAGAAATCACAGGTATAGACTTAAAAATCTGTTTGGATACCGTTTATTTTGCTAAAACTAAACACTTATTGCTAATCACTTAAAGTATTCCCAAGGTACCTTTCTTCCTTGGACTTCCTATTTACATGCTTATGGATCTTTGACCATCCTTAGACAGGGCCCAAAACCTCTAGGCATGCTTGGATTACTTGCTCCCACATTACTAATTAATTGATGGATATAATTTTAAATGTTTAGGAAAAGAATAAATGGACCCATATGCTAAGTAAATTTTTTTTTTAAAAAAGCCCTTAGGCTCATTTGAATCCATACTGACCCATCAACTGTCTAAAAGAACATAATTGTTTTAAAAAAAATTAGATAATTGTGATTCTCAAAGTCTAAAACCCAATTGAATCCAACCAAACGCAATTAAATCCTTTGTAGGCATAGGTTTGAGTGGCAAAACTTATTTTAAGTGGGCATTTTAAAAAGTTAAACAGCAAAAAACATAATCTATGCTAGCATTTTTAAAATGCTATTACAGGTTTAGAAAGCACACCGACGTTTTTAAAGCACTTCTATAGGTCTAGAAATCACAAGTATAGACCTAAGAGTCTGTTTGAATATCGTTTATTTTGCTGAAATTAAAAACTTATTACTGAAAGTACTGCAGATAAAAGTAAAAGTTAGTTAAAACAGTACAGCAAGGCTCATGAATAGTTTCAAAAAGTGCAGTGGGACCCATGAATAGTAGCAAAAATAAGTTCAATAGTAAAATAATTTTAATTTTTCATTAGTATCCGAACACACACTAAATAGGCTATCCCAGAACATTCCAAAGCTGAAAAAAAAAAAAAAAATAGCAAAAAAAGTGACTGAAGTTTTACTTATAATAAAATAGTTTTGAAAAATTGAACATTTTTAACTTATAGATTATAATTCTCTAAAAAGTTGAATTTTCTAAACTTTTTTATTTATATTAAATAGCATGGTAACTTTTTTATTGTCTAATACTAGTATTTATTTAGATCTTTGTGGTAAAATAGCGTCTCAGCAGAACTCAGAAATTAAAAAATTATTATTAAAAAGTATTATAGATAAAAATAAAAATAACTTAAAATAATACAATAAAATTTATAAATAGTACTAAATAATACTGTAAGCTCATCAATATTAGTAAGAATAAATAAAATAATTTTAATTTCTAATACTAAACCAAACTGCACGCGGACCCTCTTCAACACCGCACAGCCCCAACCCAAAAAATAAAAAAATACAAAGAGGCAGTCGATAAAACGCAGATAAGAATTAAGAACATAAATATACGTCTCTGTGTAACTCTAAAAACCTGTTTTCGGTTACGGCTTCTCTGAAACTTTCAAAACCCTAAAAAACAAAAAAAAACAAAAATCAAACATAGAAAATTTCACCCAAAATCGGAAGCTCTACTTTCCATTAATTCTTCAGGTACTTTTCATTTCATTTTTCTTGGTTCAATTTTCGATTTTGACTTCTGCCCTAATTTCTCTTTTGTGATATTGATCGGTTATATAATTTTTTTTGGGTTGAAATTTATATCTTCCTGGTTTGTTTTGTTTTTGCAATTGGATGTGTACTGGTTTAGCGAACTCTTTTTGTGTGTATATGAGCTTGAATGGTTAACAATTTGTACCTATGTATATAAGTTGCTATTGGGTTTTTTTTTTTTTTTTTAATTTTTTATTTTGATTGGGCATTTGATTAATGTTGATGGGCAATTCTATCTTTTTATTTTCTGTTTGATTTTGGTAGCTATAACTTCCTTTGATTGTACTTGGGTAGATTTGCTATTACTTTCAAATTTGTATTTTTCTGCTTTGTCTTAATTTTTTTTGCTACAAAATGGAGAGAGAATAATAAATTTTAAATTGAATTTTTGGAATGCTAAGACTAAGAGTGCATTTTTGTTACAAAGGGTGCGTTTGTAGAAGCAGCTGTTGCAAAAAGGTGTTTTGAGTTTAAAATGAGTGTGTAAAAAAAGTTATGAGGAGTTGGTGTTGCAAAATGGAGTTTTGGGTTTTAAAAAACGTGCTTTTAGGCTCCCAAAATGCTTAACCAAACGGACCCAAAAACATCTTGTTGTGTTGGATAAGAAACTAATCCATCTGCAGATTTACACCCTGTTATATGTAGTATGTATATGACTATAATACACGATGCGTGCATGTCATGAAAGTGATATTGTGTTAATATCGAAGCAAGACAGGAGATAACATTAAGGTTGTGAATTTTTAGTTTTGATAATATGTAGCAAAGATGAGGAAATTTAAGGTCGTGCTTCTCCGATGCGGAACCTGACTATGAAATGGGTTTTTTTTTTTTTTTTTTAGTGGTCTTAGGGACTACACGTTTTTTTGTGGCCTTCTTTAATAAGGAGTGGGGTTATTGTTCGAATGGCATCGGTATCCAGTCAGCCACAATTTCGTTACACTCAACCTCCATCAAAGGTGCTCCATTTGCGAAACTTGCCATGGGAGTGCACAGAGGAGGAACTGATTGAACTTGGGAAGCCATTTGGTAAAGTTGTGAACACAAAGTGCAATGTTGGAGCAAACCGAAATCAGGCTTTTATTGAATTTGTGAGCACAATTTTATTTTAGTTTTAATTTTTTTTCAATCTTTTTATTGTTGTCCTGCTGTTTATACATTGCAATTATTGAATTTTATAGCACAATTTTATTTTAGTTTTATTTTTTTCAATCTTTTTATTGTTGCCCTGCAGTTTATACAACGCAACTAATTGTTGCTTTTTTATATCTTAATTTCTTCAGGCTGATTTAAATCAAGCTATTGCTATGATATCATATTATGCCTCATCCTCAGAGCCTGCTCAAGTGCGTGGAAAAACTGTCTACCTACAGTATTCAAATAGGCAAGAAATAGTGAACAACAAAACTACTGCAGATGTTGCTGGAAATGTACTTTTGGTAACAATAGAGGGTGCAGATGCACGCCTTGTTAGCATTGATGTTTTACACCTGGTAAGCAAATTGCATGCTTTTTCATGAAAGTTGAAAAGGTAAACAGTAAACTTACACTATAAGGATGCATCCAATGAGTTATTGTAATTAGGTTGTGGTTTGTCATGTTTTGGAAAGCTTTTGTTTGACATATATGTAAATGGATCAGCAGGGCCATATCAAGGCAATATCTTCGATGGCAGCTTAGTGCATCGGGAGAAAGAGCGCATGTGTGTTTGTCTCCTTTCTCCTCTCCTTAACACTGCCTCTTTCTTCCCTACTCTTCCTCATCAACTCCCTATACCTACCATTCTAATAGTTTAGGATTTTATATTTTCTTTTCTCTTGTGCATCCCTCTTCCTCTATTTTCTGCATGCTCTGTGCCGTGATTTTTGTTAGTAGCGTAGCTACATCCAACATAATTCTTATGGAACTTTGTGTTATTCAGTTATTAAATTTATGCGAATCCATTATAATTGTAGTTGTAGGTTTTTTTTTTAAATAAAAAAACTGAGGTCTGTGTAGAAAAGTGAATGCAAGCTTACGATTTTGATCTTCATTCCTTTGAGGGTTTATAGCCTTAGAATCTAGTCAGTAGCTGAATAGTTTATAATTTTACGGAGCTTGATTCAAATGACGTGCCCAACAGCAGGATGCTGTTAGCATTTCCCCTCCCCCCCCCCCCCTTTTTATTCTTGGTCTTTATTTCAGGGAGATATCTATTTCGCATAAACGAATCATCTGAAGGTCAACTTGTGTTTTTGTTAGCATTTTGTTTGCAATAATGCGGATGCTTAGTGATATATATTTTCTCTAGCAATTCTTGATTATTATTTTATGTATATAAAATCTTGGTTCCTATGTCTTTCTGGCTAGAGGTGAGTCCAAAGGGAATCCAAAGGGCTATTCTTTAGAAGGGTTGCCTTATGTTATTAAAAAAAAAAAAAATCTGGTTCTTAAGTTTAACAGCATGTGTAATTGATGAACCTGGCTCTTCTTTTCTGTAATTAGTTTTCTGTTTCCTGTTTTTTCTTTCCTCTTTGTGTACTATCTACTACTTTGTGCTTTTCATGCGTACTGTAGTTTCTTAATATAATTTTTCTTGCCTATCAAAAAAAAAAAAAAAAAAATTTAACAGCATGCGCAATTGATGAAATCTATTGGTGGCCTTTGCTTGCACAATATCTAGAAAAAATTGAAATTATCTGTGGTTCCAGTTTTCTGAAATTAATTCTTTGAAGGGGTTATAATTGTTATTAGCTCTTTATTTCATAGAATATTTATTTTTATATGTCATTCTGAAAGTCATTTAGTGATGCAGGTTTTTTCTGCTTTTGGATTTGTGCATAAGATTACTACCTTTGAGAAGACAGCTGGATTCCAGGTTTGTATTTTTTTTTTCTTCTTTTTTTTTTCCACTCTTCTTCCGGCCATTGAATATAAGCTCATGTTGTACACAATCCTTTTTCAGGCGCTGGTACAATTTTCAGATACAGAGACTGCCTCTTCTGCAAAGAATGCCCTAGATGGAAGAAGCATTCCTAGGTGACAGTTGTATTAATTGTTTGACATGGTATTTAGTCCAACTTCTATGGACCATATGGCTGTTACGTGGTGCACATGCGTTGGGACTGGTCATCATTGGCTGTTAGACAACATTTGTGGTATAAATGATCTGTTAGACTCTAGATGGACTTTTAAACTTCCCTTGCCCTACTCATTTTAATATCTTTTTCCATTGAACATGTAGAAAATATTGTCTTGCTGTGTTGTGCCAATGAGACCATTCTTTGTGTAGAAAATGTGCTAAGTAGGACCTTGATTGGTATATCCTAGCACATCCATGTGCTCCACTGACAAAGCTATGCACTTTATGTACCTTATCAGTTATGAACTGTCCAGCATTGTGCTTTGCTGACATTTCTTGTCCTTGGTTTCAGTTATCTTCTTCCTGAGCATTTGGGACCATGTACCCTTAGGATCACGTATTCTGCACACACAGATTTGAGTGTGAAATTCCAGAGCCACCGTAGCAGGTATTCTTGTTTATCTTGGCATTAAGTATTCCAAATATCTGCACTCCTACATCGTTTTGTGCATAAGATGTTTCTTTCTTGTTTCAGTTGTACGTGTGATATATATTCACTTATTACAAGTCTGTTTCCACTTTTTCATCCTTCATCCTTTCCTGCACACCCCTTTTATCATCATTGCCCTGCAATACTATAACTACATTCTATGTTGATTCAGGGACTACACTAATCCTTACCTTCCTGTTGCTCCATCAGCCATAGATGGAAGTGGTCAGGTAATGTTTTGGGAATTGACAATTTCTCTGATTTTATAGATTTATAGTTTGCGTTACTCTGACATTCCATTGGCATCTTTAGTGGTTGCTTGATTTTTTTTTTTTCAAAAGAGGTCTCCTAAATCAATATTACTTTTTAGTCCTTGTTAATTCCTTTAGAAGTTCAGGAAGATTTCTTCTGCACAATAGCATAGCAAAGGGTGGCTATTGCTAAACCTTGGAATGCATGACATATTTAGCATAGAGTTCTGAGTCATTTTTTTTGCTTTGTTCTGCTACATCCCATGCCAGCAATAGAAAAGATGGTTGTTGCATTGGCTGGCCTTGGGGTCGAGCAGTTCTGTAGTCCCATACTTTCCTTGCTACATCACACCCTCAGAATGCATGTAAAGTAGTTTTCACTGCTTGTCCACTTCACTCGTGTATATTGTCAACCATGATTTTCTTCTTTACTGGCTTGGACTTTGTTGGCCATATTTCCTTGCAGACATGATCACATGACAGGCAAAAGTTTTAAACATTGCTTGGTGTTTTGATCTGCCATAACCACTTCCAGAAAGTGTTGTCCCCAGAAAGTTATAATTTTTCTTGGTGAATTTAGTTATATTGAGACGCTTAAAATGTATGATATTTTTTTTTTGATTAATAAGAATTATTTTGTCATAATTGCAGGTAATTATGGGTTTGGATGGGAAGAAGCTAGAACCAGAGAGTAACGTTCTTCTTGCATCTATTGAGAACATGCAATACGCTGTCACCTTGGACGTTTTACACATGGTACTTAGAATCACACAGCAAATATTAAAATTCTTGGTTAACTCTGCTTTTTTCTTTTTCTTTTCTTTTTTTTTTTGGTCATACTCAATACTGATATTTTGTTTGTTTGTTTTCATGCTAGGTGTTTTCTGCTTTTGGGCCTGTACAAAAGATTGCCATGTTTGATAAGAATGGGGGTGTCCAGGCTTTGATTCAGTACCCTGGTAGTCTCTAAACCTGACTGTTCATGTTTTATTTATTTATTTATAATATCCTGCTTACCAAGCAGGAGGAGAGGAGAGGGGTGTTGTGCGTGTGGGGTGGGGGGGGGGGACTGGGGGAGAGATAGGTAAAGATGTTAACCTATCTGTTATCTGTAGCCTGGTGTGTTAGGCTGCTATGCCTATGCACTTATTTAATTGCCCAAAGTGAATGCCAATTAAAAATATATTATCATGGTTTTCTGTTGCCTGGTTGCATTAAAATAAATCATTATTTTCTGCACAATGGCAACCAAATGGTGGTTGCTGTTTGTTGTGGGTGTACATTCTAATCCCCTAATCTATTGAGCCTGGGCATTACGATTTCAGAGCATTTATAACGGGCAACAAGTCATGCTCTTACATAATTGTCCCTATTTATATAGGCATATTAAACATACTGGACTGGTTGACTTGAGGAAGGCAAATACCATATTCATCTACCCAAACGTTGACCCTGAGCATCTCGCTAGTTTCAGATACATTACCTGTGTTAGACATGCTTTTATTACTGTGCAGTTACTGTATAACTCTTTTGTATGTACCCATTAGTGCCATATGGGTTCTGCAGACATTGCTAGTGAGAAAAGATTTGCAGCCTTCTTTATATTATAACACTTAGGACTAGAATTTATAATTGGTACTGATCATGCCATGATTGCAGATGTTCAAACTGCTGTTGTTGCTAAGGAAGCCTTGGAAGGACACTGCATCTATGATGGAGGGTTTTGCAAGCTTCACATCTCATATTCACGCCATACTGATCTCAGCATTAAGGTAATCAAACTATATCCTTTGAAAAGAAGTTTGTCTTATGTTGTCTATTTACTTACAATGATTGCTAGAAAGAGAAAGGTGGATAGTGGATACAACCAATCTTTTATGATCTGGACCATTTGGTGAAGCTCAATTATTGTTGAGGAGAAGGCAGGGAAACTTTATTTGCTACACACAAATGTTTTCACTGTGGCCCTCAATAACATTTTACTGCTGTTATTTTTTTTGCCTTTTTTTTACCCCTATGGGCATACTTGGGTGGTGGGTTAATTGGTATGGGGAGTGACTTAAACCCAGAGGTCTTAGGTTCTGTCCGCACTCTATCGGTCCATGGGATTTATGGGGTGTCTCATGGGAAGGGAACTAAAGGCAAGGATGCCACTTCCTTACATCAACCAACAAAAAAAAGGTCTCCTCTGTATATAATTTTACTTATCCAAAAAAAATAAAAATAAAAATCTTGTTCACCTTTTCTTATTTTGTGCAAAACCAGCATCTTTGTTTGTGGCTTCATTGTTAGGATGTGATTTAGGATTTAGGATTTATGAAACATATTTGAGTTCGATAGATATTTCATTGTTCAGTTTATTTCAACTCGTACTCTTTGTTTTATTGTTGGTTTTGTGGCAATTTTGAAACTAGGCTTGGGCTTAGATGAAATCTTAGTCATAGATTTTAAACTTTTCTCAATTAGGGGAAAAAAGTTGAAATTATTTGCATTTTGGGATTGGATTAATTACTCAATTGTAGATGGTAATTTGATTTTCATTCTGCTTATCTTCTTAAAGTCTTGCCTTAGATATGGTTCACTGTGATAAGATAACCCTGAAGGCTGCTATTGGTGAAATAGAAATGCAGTTCTAGGAATCAGTCCTATTAAACTTCCCATTGTTTGCTTTTTTCTGGTAGGAACCTACATTTGCTGCTTGAACACAATTAAAACTGGTACTGTGATTCCCCCCCCCCCCCCCCTAAAAATCTGCAACCCTTGGCATTCAGCTGTCATTATCCTTATCTGTTGACATTTCTCTTTTTCTTTGGGGGTGGCAGGAAGGGGAGTGACTACTGAGTACCTTTTTATTTTATTTTTTGTTGAGAATTGTATTGCTGGAACAGTGGTGCTCATGTTTCGGGCTTAGGTGGTAAATGGGGTGGGCCTTGGTGGGTTTGAGACTTTTGAGGTAGGTCTCTAGCTTTGCTTTACAAAGCTGAGAGATAGACCACTAAAAAGAAGAAGAAAAAAAAATTTATTGAACACTGATGACAGTCTTTTTCACACCTTTCATTGATTGAAATTTGAAAGAAATGGCCCTTACACATTCCCCCCTCCCTCAAGTATCCATGTAAAAAAAAAAAAATGGTCCTTACATTTGGAGCATGGCATGTTGATTACAGGTCAACAATGATCGGAGCAGAGACTATACAATCCCTAACACCACCCCCATGGTGACCTCCCAGCCCTCGATTCTGGGGCAACAGCCGACTTCAGTGATGGGCTCCGCTGTTCAATACAGTGGGGCTCCTTTTACCCCAAGTCAGGAGCAGCCTGGGTTGCCTCAACAACCTTCAGCTGGGTGGGGCCCGGGTGTTCCACCAATGCCTCAGTCCATGCCAATGCAAATGCATAATAATCCTTACATGCCACCTGGGACAATGCCACCTCAAGCTGCCCCTGGAATGATGCAGTCTCCTATGCATAGTGGCATGCCTCAATCATCAATGTTGCCCCGTTATGGATCTGGGCAGATGCAATAGCTATAGATGGAGGAGGAAGGTTGGTGTGAAGGAGCTGCCTTGATTGATTGTTCCATCTTTTGGCTTTTGGTTTGTATTTTTGTCTCCCTTTCTTTGGTTGTAATTTCTCTCAAACCAAGGCAGAGCTCAAAATACACACCAAAGCTAATTTCTTTTTGTGTTTAAACTAAATATAGGCAGTCATGTTTTAGCCTCTTTTGTTTCTCATCTATGATTATTCCCAATTTGTTTTCAATACCGAGTCATATGCTAATTTACTACTTATGTGTGGTTGACTTGCCGCTATATGAGGTTACTGTGCACCATAACAGTCACGTGTAATTGTGAGTCAAATCATATTCCAAATTTGGTGGTTATGATGCTGATTCTCTCAATCTCCCAGGGATAAAGTTCTAAGATTTGATATCTCTATCCTGAATAATCGGGTGAATCATGAATTTAGCGAACCATTGGCTTGATTTGGTGCAACTGTAACTCATGTAACTTAATGTTACACCACTTCATAATTTTTCAATCAATTAATATTTTGAAAATCATATTGTTAAATTATATATTATATCCGCTCTTAGAATGCATACAAATTTCATATATTTATGTTTTGTTTATTTTGATGAAAAATTTTGTGTAAAGATAGATAGCTTTTCATATTTTCTAGTATTTAGTAGTATCAGAAAAAATGAGTCAAAAGAAAATTACCTTTAATCAACTAAAAAAATATGGCTTATTTTTAGGGGTTGTTTTCTACTAATTTTTTTTTTTTTAAACAACTCTATTTCACAGTAGCCTAAATAAAGAAAGTTAGGAGTTTTTTTTAACTCATTTAAAATTGCTACCAAACATAAGAAAATGAGATAATTTTATAAAAAATACTTTTTGGAAAACAACTCATTTTCTAAAAACATTATTACTGAAATAAACAGAGCATTATAACATTTATAGATGAGATAATACAATTATACAAAGTGAGCATTTACAGAAATACATAAGCACATGATGTGTGTATAATTTTAAAATAGAAAAAAATTAAATTAAATTTAAACATTTATAAATGAGATATTTATACAAATTGAATGTATAAATGTAATCCAGTGCTTGATGGACAAAAAGCTTACCCACAAAAGTTATATTGTCTCTCTTTGAAATTGTACATTATATCAATAGAATATTATTCTCTTTTCAATCCATACGTTCATATATTTTTTAAAAAAAAAATATATATATATATATATATGAAATTTTATAATAAAATTGTGCGAGCTTTTTTACCTAATGTAACTAATTAGCCATGAGGTCAGATCCTAAATTTACTTGTATGAAGTGAGTAATGAGATTCCTACAATGGGAAGACCTCTTGGGGCTAATTTAATGGCCTAAATGAAAGAGTTTTTGGTCCAGCCTATATCCTCCTACCCTTTTTTGTGTATCCCCCAAGGAGTCCCAAGGTTGATGGTGAGTTACTCCTCTTTTGTCATTCCTCACAATTTTCTGTTGTGTGTATCTCTTGTCCTAATTTTTCCAACCCCTTTCTCTCTCCTTTAGCCCCTATTTATAAACTTCCCTTAGTGGGATTGTCATGATGATGGTGAGGCTTTTTAGGTGGGTGGGGCCCTTCTAGAATATATTCTTGACCAAATAGGATCTACTTCTCAATACATATGTGACAATCTTAAAACTTGCACCCGCTGTCAATTGGTTTTCAACTAGTGATTTTCGGCACTACTGTTGCCGAACAATTATGTCCCCAATATGTAGTAGATTTCTAGATTGGTGTGGCCTACTACCTGGTATTGGGCTTAGGGTTCTCGGTATATTGAAACTAATGGGCTGGGCCTCTATATCATGCCTGTACAATGAGCTGGGTCATATACCATGCTCATACAATGGTCTAGGCCTTTATATCATGCCCATACAATAATCATTTATAAATGAGACATTTATAAAAAGCAAAAATAAAATGAGGCATTGTAATTCAACGGTTAATTTAAAAAAATTATCCACAAAGAATTACATTATTTGTAACTCTCTCTCTCTCTCTCTCTCTCTCTCTCTCTCTCTCTCTCTCTCTCTCTCTCTCTCTCTCTCTCTCTCTCTCTCTCTCTCTCTCTCTCTCTCTCTCTCTCTCTCTAAAAGCAATGATTTGAACTTATATATTCTCTTTATTAGTCTTTATAAAGGAGAATTGTATTGCTAATAAACCATAAAACTCTTGGCTTGTGTAATTTAAACTTTAACCTCTATATGTGAGTCGTGTTTAAGATATGTAGTACTATGGAAAGGATTGAGAACAAAGGAAATATATTAAGGCACACAATAGGTTTTTCTTTTTTTTTGGTTCTTAGGTTTAAGTAATGAAATGGGATTAGAATCCAAATTAAGGAAGGATTAGTATAATGGCATTGCAAATCTTGACTATAAGACACGCAATATTGAGGTTTTGTCTCATTGAAATATACCACCATTTAAAAAAGAGATTAAGGATGTATCACAAGGTCATAAGACAAGCATGTCTCTTTTTCTTTTTCTTTTTTTTTTCTTTTTTTTTTTTGTGTGTCTAAATAAGTGAACTCATTATATCCTATTTACATAAAAAAAAAAAATCAATTCTTATAAAAAAAATTGATATAAAAAATCAATTAATATTGTCACAGGTTAAAATTATATTATATTTATCCAATTGATATCTTTGTTCGATGATAAAAGTAATTATTATGAATAAACTTAAAGGATAAAATTATATCAAATCTATAAAAAAAAAATCCTATTTACCATTCACAATTATTTTACATGTTAGGCTGCGATTAGCTGCCTATAGAAGAGACAAAAACTGTGATTTTGTTTGGCTTAAATGCACTTTTAGTCTCTATATTTTGACCTGATTTCTATTTTAGTCTTTACATTTTATTTTTACCACTTTTAGTCCCTAAACCAATTAACGCGTGACGTTTAAGTCCTTACCGTCACCCAACTAACATAAAATGCTGACATGACTAATGGTACAGTAAAATAATAATTAAAAAATCTATTTTGACATTTAAAAATTGCCACGTCGGCATTTTAAATTAAAAAAATTAAAAACAAAAAATAAAATTAATTAAGATCTGAGAATGCCTTGAACAAGAGTTCAAGATCACAGTTCCAGATCAAAGAACACAAACCCAGAAATTAAAAAAAAAAAAAAAAAACAACCAGATCTAGGTAGTCTCAGTCACATTCACATTCACATTCTCATTATTTGACTCTGAGATCCCAATCAAATACGAGTAAAAAAAAAAATGTCAGCTTCCGATCTGGGTAGTCTCGTTCTCCGTCTGCAAATCTGTCTTGAGTTTTTCTTTCCGATCTGGGTAGTCTCGGATCCAACCAGATCTTCTGCCTACAAGTTTTTGTATCAAAATTTTCTCACACAACAAAACAAAAGTAGAGAGAGCGAGAAAACCAAAGAAGGCGAGAGAGATGGGGCTTGACAGCGAGGGAGATGAGGCTCGACAGCGAAAGCGAAGGAGGAGGAAGCGAAAACGATGACTGCGAAAGCGAAGAGAGATGAGGCTCGACAGCGACGACGGCGAAAGCGAAGGTGAGAGAGATCTGCTCTGATTGATGAGCTCTGAGAATCGGATCTGCCTTTTATTCTTGTGCTGGATTTGTGTTCTTGCTGGATTTGTCAGCATTTATGTTTGTGTTTGTGTTTGTGGATTTGTGTTTGTATTCTTACTTAATCTTGTGTTTGTTTTCTAAGAAAAAAAAAGGAAAATGTCAAATAAAGGAAAATGTTGCTGGTCTTAAATCTGGAAATGTGTTATTATTATTCTTGTTCAAGGTATTTTAATTCTCAATTTATGAGAATGTGAATGTGACCGAGACTACCCAGATCTGGTTGTTGTTGTTGTTGTTGTCTTTTTTTTTTTTTTTTTAATTTCTGGGTTTGTGTTCATTGACCTGGAACTGTGATCTTGTTGTTCTTGTTTAAGGCATTCTCCGATCTTAATTAATTTTATTTTTTGTTTTTAATTTTTTTTATTTAATTAAAATTATTAAATTAATTTTTTTAATTTAAAATGCTGACGTGGCAATGTTTAAATGTCAAAATAAAATTTTTAATTATTATTGTACTGTGCCGTTAGCCACGTCAACATTTTATGTTAGTTGGATGACGGTAAGGACTTAAACGTCACGCGTTAATTGGTTTAGGGACTAAAAGTGGTAAAAATAAAATGTAAGGACTAAAATAAAAATTAAGTCAAAATGTAAGGACTAAAAGTGCATTTACGCCATTTTATTTTTACTTGTTCCTAGAACTCTTGGAAACAAGAACAAAACAAACACCAGCAAAGTAACATTAATAATGCTTTTCAAGTTTTACCCAAACAAATTCCTACTCTTTAATCTAGTCTAGTCTTTATTTCAGTTCCCACACAAAAACATAACAAGTCAATTCTCAAACTCACAATCAAAGCCGGCGCCAATTTCATACCCAAAGATAAGGTTTTCTCTCTCTGTGGCTCTTATAATATCTCTCTCTCTCTCTCTCTCTCTCTCTGGGCTCGAGAGAGAGTGAAACTTAAGCAGAGCGATTCTGATAAACCCTAGCATTTGCAACAATGGTGGCTACTACTATGCAAGCCTTTCTTTGCTGCAAACCCTCGCTTTCTCTATCTTCTTCCAAGCGTTTTCATCTTCCTCTTCCTCGCTGCTCTTCTTCTCTCTCTTTCAACCCACTTTCTCTCTCTACCTTCACTTCCCCTACTTTCCAAAGACCTCGATTTTGTCCCCGGACTCTTACTGTTGTTGTTCCTTGCACATTGCGTCCCGAAAGTGCGAGTTTCGATTCCGAAAGGTTGGATTTTTCGGATGCGAGTCCGGTTTCCGATTCCAAAGATTCGAATTCCGTGGATTTTGATGGCGAGAGTGCGAGTTTCAATGGGAATAGTTCGGTTTCTGAATCTGGGTGTTCGAAAGTTGATGAAATTGAGCTGAAGAGTGAGTTTGGGGAGGTGGGTTTGGAGAATGGGGAAGTGGGTAGTGAGGGAAACAGTGAGAAAGTGGAGGAAAGTGAAGGAAAAGGTGGGAATTTGAGTGAAAGTGAGGACGGGAAGAGTGGGAATTTGATGAAGAGTAAAATACCATTGGTGGTGTTGTTGATGGGGATGTGGGTGAAGGTGAGAAATTTGTTTGAGAAGATGATGAAGTGGGATTGGTTAAGTTGGTGGCCCTTTTGGAAGCAGGAAAGGCGGTTGGAGAAGTTGATTGCAGAAGCTGATGCAAATCCCAAAGACCCGGCAAAGCAAAGTGCTCTGCTGGCTGAGCTCAATAAGCACAGGTAAGCTCATTCAGTCTTGCGTTATTATTTAGTGTGTCATCATTTGTTTGCATGTTGGAAACTGTTGGGAAGGGAATGGAATTGTGGTTTGGGGTGTGCAGTGAAAAGTGGGTAAGGATTAACTAGAGAATTAACGTAGGACTGAAGCTTGAATGGGCTCTGATACCAATTTTGATGTAGGATGTTTAGGAATTCAGCACTAAATTAGAGTTATGGATGAGGTCTTGAATGGTTCTTTTTGATGTTTAAGGGGGTAATGAAAAGATTGAATTTTGAAACATGTTTGATGGCTGCTTGGTTTTGAACAATGAATAGAACAAGAAATAAAGAAAGATAAACACTAGACAGTCAGTCAGTCACACATAGGTTTTTCTAAGCAATTACACTTTGGTAGAAAATCAATCCTACTATCAATCTTTTTTTCCTTTGGATAAGTAAATCCCACCATCAATCTTATTGACTACACTAAAGCATTTATATAGGTTATTGGTAAATCCTTTCCTAGAAGGACTAGGACTCTAAATAATCCATTCCTAGACTAGGATTACTAATAACAAAGGAAAATCATAGAAAAAATTTAAATTAAAAAAAAAAAAAAAAGTAGTTGAGGTTAGGAGGATAGGGGACAACATTACATCAATAAAATTTGTTTTAAGAGAAGAGACAATCAACATAGTGCATATGATCCTTAGATAGGGTTGGAAGAATCTATTAAGTAAAAGTTTTGGGAGGACATGGATGAGTTGATTCAAAAAGATTTTTGTTGGAGGAGACTTGAGTGGTCATGTTAGAAAAAATAGATGGTGTTTTTGAAAGAGTTCATGGTGGCCATTGATATGGAGTAAGGAATGAATCAGGAGATACTATTTTAGACTTTGCAACAATAAATACTTTGAGGGGTCTTTGTTCTGTCACCTTCCCTTGAAAAATCATTTAGGGAGTGAAGGCGCCAAGACAACAAGTTTCTTTCTTTGTAGTAGAAAATGACATTAATAATGGCCGTAGAAAATGACAATGTCAGTTATGAGGTAACAAAGAGTACGATTTTGGATAGAATAGGAAGGTGGAATAAAATACATGTGGTCAACCTTGGTTAGTCTGTTGAGGATCCATGGCTAACCCCAAAATTTTGGAACTAAGGCTTAGTTTTTGTTGTTGTTGTTGTTTGGTTTTTGGAGAATTAAAGATTTTTTTCAAGTATGACATACATCTGTGTTCATGTCTGTTGGGAAAAATAATCGGTGTGGGGTTCAAAATGTTAATTGTATTAGATTCAGCTGTATGCCTATATGTTTTTTCTTTTTCTTTTTCACTTGATTTCTAAGAATATAGGGGGGAGGAGGGGGGGGGGGGGGTTGAGAAGACAATGAATATACACACAGCACAGGTGTGTGCATAATATAAGCAAATCAGCTAAATTAAAGATTTTGTAATCCAATATGATCCTTCCCAGGGATGTGTATTTTATTCTAGATTTTGCCAATGAGCTCTAGCTCAAGTGACACCTCCTCCCCATGCATGTGCCATGCGTAGCTTACCAATTATAATAACTTACCCCCCCCCCCCCCACACACACACACACACACACACAACACACAAAAAGGGTAAATTTCCTCTTTCTTTGAGTACTGCCACAATCAGTGGAGGTGTAATTATAGTTCCAAGAAGCAAGACAAATACATTTTTTTTTCTATCTATATTATGGCATTTTTTTTTCTTTTCTTTTAAGTTATTATTCCTTCTCATATATCAGTCCGGAATCAGTCATTAAGCGTTTTGAACAAAGGGATCATGCAGTAGACAGTAGAGGAGTTGCAGAATATCTTCGAGCTCTTGTCGTCACCAATGCCATCACTGAATATCTTCCAGATGAGGAGACTGGAAAGCCTTCTAGTCTTCCTACATTGGTAATCAAGCCCGTTCTTTTTCTCCCCCTCCCCCCTCTCTCCTTTCATGCTGCATGTGTGTGACTACCCTTGGGCTAATGTTCCAATTGTCATGTTTTGGTATTTGGTTGTTCCTAGATAATTGTCTTTGATTGGTTGTATCTTGTCTTGTTTGAATCTTGCTAGTCATGGTTTTAAATTTAATTGAGTTTAATTATTATTATTTATTTATTTATTTATTTATTTTTTTGTATCTTATTTCATGTTATTCTAAGGGTCCATATATGTGGTATGTCTTGAAATCATAGAATACATTGAGATACATAGTAGAAATGCATTTGGCATATGGAAATTCATACATTCATACACATGCACAGATACATACATACGTGTGTGTGGAAACAATATATTGTGCATGTTGCAAGCGAAGAAATGGGTGCATAAATATTCTATATAGTTATATGTGTGTCTTCTAATATAATTTAGAAGTTGGGAGATTGGTATCACATAATTTATCACCCTATATTGCATTCTGCATTGTAAATAAAAACTCATCTTACTGAAATGTTCAACATCATGGAAAATAAATTAAGAAGTTGCAACATAGCCTTCAATCATTTTATGTATATGTGGAGTAATATGCATTTGATGTAACATATAACCAAATAGTGCATCACTAAGAACAAAGATAATGAAAATTATAAAATGGTCTAATACCAACTATGTGTGTGTGAGCCTATGATAATGTGAAACTTACTGCCAATGAGCTCTGGCTCAACTAGCACCTCCTCCCCTTATAAGTTCTAGGTGGAGGATGAGGTCGTGGGTTCAAGACCCATTGGGTGCGTAAGTAACTTACCAGTTAAAAAAAAAAAAGACTTATTTTGCATGATCTCATATATCAAATGGATATAGTTGATGTTTATGAGATGCACACACTTAGCTGACAATGGTTGATTAATAAATAATCTGCCACAATACTTTTCAAAAAGCCACCATACATTTTTCTTTAGTTGATGAGTTCCACAGAGCAGTCATGAAGAAATACCTTTTAGCATTTACAACATTATATAGGTTCTATGAATTTTTATAATGTTAATATACTTATTAAAAAAAAAAAAGATTTTTTATAATGTTAATGTAAGAGAAATGAAGGAAATTTTTTATCATTCTGCAGTGTCAGTATTAGCTAATTATTATGGTACATGAGTTTTGAGATACCAAATCTTGTATTTGAGACTACTCAAATGAACGTTCTATGTTTTTCTGTTTGTTTAATCCATGTTTTGCAATGCAGATCTAGATCCCCATTCCACACTCTTAAACCAGTCTCTTTCATAATTGAAATTCAACTAACGATTAACTTTATAAATGTAGTTGCAAGAGTTGAAGCAGCGGGCATCAGGCAACTTGGATGATCCCTTTCTAAACCCTGGCATTTCTGAGAAGCAACCATTGCATGTTGTGATGGTAAGATTTTATACAAAAATTTTGAGTCATATTGGCATGCCATGGTCCTCATTGGCTGATTTTAGCATAAACCTTGATTATTGGTTCAGATTAAATCCTAAAATTCATTTGCATCAATGTTTACTTGATAGTTCCAAGATTGTTTCAAATTGGAAACTCAGTGAAAATAATGACAACTCAGATAAGGTGCACTTAATACCTATTTGAACGGTAAAAAACTCTTTGATATTTGTACTCACCGATATATTTGTTAGCTCATTTGGCTTCGAAATACCAACTTCAATTTACATGGGGTCTTTTTGTGGTGCTCTAATAGGTCCTAAGTACAACTTATGTGGTCTTCCATTATTTTTAGTTAACGTGAGACTCACCATATTGAAACAATTTGCAACTATAAGGTTGATACTGATGCAATTGACACTTCAGGGTCAAATTTGAGACTAAAGCCAAAGTCTGAGATTTATTATATACTTGCTGACTTTTTTTCTTCATTTAATTATAAATTCAACTTAATAAGAGTTGTTTTTCCTACTAGGTTGAACCTAAAGTCTCAAACAAATCACGTTTTACGCAAGAGCTTATCTCAACTATCTTATTTACTATAGCTCTTGGATTAGTATGGTATGAACCTTCTGTTCCTCAAGTTTCTCTCTCTTTCTCTCTCTTCACACACACATACACACTCAGAGTATCTAGTAGTTAGTGCTTGTCTGTATACTTGTGTTGTACTCACTCCAAACATGATTTTCTTTTCAGGATACTGGGTGCTGCTGCACTTCAAAAATATGTAGGGAGCTTGGGTGGGATAGGAACATCAGGTGTTGGCTCTAGTTCTTCCTATGCCCCGAAGGAGTTAAATAAAGAAGTTATGCCAGAGAAGGTAGATATTTGGTATCTGTACTCTCGATATTTGATGTTCTTTGACATGGAATGGCTGTTTTTGTATTTCTTTGAGGTTTGGTCGCCACCCCTGTTCCCCAAGGAAAGAGAGGAAAACAGGGGGGTGGGGGGGGACACAGGAGACAGAAGCCAATGAATATGAAGAAGAAAATGTAGAAAATTTGGTCAAGTGCTGAAAATTTTGTTTCAAATTTTTTACTAAAACATGTTAAGAAACAAATGGAGACTTTAATGTGTAGTTCTAGTTCCTATATTTAGTTGAAAGACTTGTCAAAAAATAAAGTTGAAAGGTAAGGTAGGGATGTGATATCACCTACAATTGCCAATAATAGTTTAGATAAAGGTGTTTCTTCAGTTGTAATTATGGTTTCTTGAATATTTTATGGGAGTTATTTTCCAAGGAATTTGGGAGTTGCATCTCTTACTTGCAGTATGCTTGCATTTGAAGCATATTATTTAATCACCCTGACCAATTTGTTTTCTCGCAGAATGTTAAGACATTTAAAGATGTCAAAGGCTGTGATGATGCAAAGCAGGAGCTTGAGGAAGTAGTGGAGTACCTAAAAAACCCATCTAAATTTACTCGCCTTGGGGGGAAGTTGCCAAAGGTTTGTTATTATAATTATATATGTTACAGATATTGAGAATGCTCATCAAAAGGCTTTGGGTGTTCCTTGCTGTGTATGAAGTGTAACATGTTGATACTGTTTAGTTTTGTGAATCATGTATTGCACAAGTATATGAATAGCTTTTGGTTTTATTAGAAAACCTCAATTTTTTTATATGCTAGAGTGTGGAATGTTTGAGGTTAAATTACTTCAACTACATCCTTAGATTCTGTAGTCATTCTTTGCCTTCTCTGGTATGAAGAGTGGTAATATCTTTCTGATTTCATCTATTTGTAACTTGCATATTTTTCTGTTTATCTTTGCTTGATTAATTTCATAATACAGCCTAACACATACTTATTCGCAGGGAATTCTTTTGACTGGAGCACCTGGAACTGGAAAGACTCTTCTTGCTAAGGTAAGATTTTAGTGTGTATAATCCTGCAAATGGTTATTTACTTTGTGATGAGCCCTTTTCCAATCTGTATATGAACTTAAAGCACTGTTTCTGTTAGAGTGGCCAGCATGATCATTGGAATCTTGTCTGAGCGTTGTGTTACAGTTTGCAAGCAACCATTTTGTTAAGATGTTTAAGATTATTGCTTTTACTGTAAAATTCCATGCATATATATTTAATGAAGATACTTCTTGTGAATTTAATTTATCTAAAAAAAATGAATTTAGGATGCTGTGAATGGAAGTAGGCAGTAATTTACAAAATGCGTTATCTAAAATGATGATTGATGAAAAGTTAGTGTGCATTTAAACTCCAGGTGGAATTAAAGTTCTCTGTTTTTTTTTTTTGTTTCTGCCTTCCAGACATCACACAAGAAGAAGTAAATGTTTAATTGTTTATACTGGTTGAAATTTGTTTCCATGAAAATAAAAGAAGAGAGGAGGTGGGGGGTGGGGTGCTCCAAAAGGTGTTTGAAATCTAATACTCTAATTTGGTTTCCCTTGTTGCAATGGTGTCTGCCTCAATTGTATATACATGGATTTATACTGAAGTAAATGTCTATAACTTATTTTCCTGTGTGTATGGGCTTCCATCACATCTTCCTTTTGCCTATTGGTTTCTTTGATATTCAATAGGATGTTCATGCCAATGAGCTCTAGCTCAAATGGAACCTTACATTGTGGATGGTGGGGTCATGGGTTTAGGAACCCCCCAGGTGCATGTGTGACTTACCAATCAAAAACAAATTTCAATAATATGTTCATATTTTTCAGATATTAAGACCTTTGATCTAATCAAAGTGATATTTTGTAACTCTTCCTGATAACTATTTGCCTTATCTGTTGAAGGCTATTGCTGGAGAAGCTGGGGTACCTTTTTTCTATAGAGCAGGATCTGAATTTGAGGAAATGTAAGCCATTGTTTACTGTACATAAATGTGGCTAACTTAAAATGTAGTATATTAAATAAAAACCTTCTTATAAAACACATTATACTGTGTCAATTTGTAATGAACTATTGGCACAAATTATGAGGATAATGAAATAATGTTTGGTATTATTTTTTTTGGTTTTTATGAAAATTAATGCCTGTAGCTACCATTTGATGTGGCAATAGATTTCCCATTTTTCTTCTTTGTACTTTTTTTCCCTGCTGGGCAAGTATTGAATTTATCCTTTTGGAGGCATCATGATACTGTTTTGTATGAGTAATCCAGAGAGAGGAGGGCTTTTATGGGCTGCATTTCACTTTTTCATGCACAAATCTTCTTTTCTTTTTCTTGCCTTACTCTATCTTTCTTATAGAATCTCATGCCCTTCTGAGAAAATTTCTCATCTGCTTTGAAAGGGATTCTTGCTTCTCTTCAAATTTGCAGCATGTGTTAAACTTCCATCTGTGTAATACATGTTGTCATGTCCCTCATATAACTATACAAGGACTGTGCATCTTCTTTTCTGCCTATTTTTGTCATGAGACCTAAAATACTAAAAATGGTTGGAGCCCTGTCTCTGAGTGGTTTCATGATTGGGCTGGGTGGCATGCTCCTTCATAGAACTTTACTTATGACCTTAAATCTGTATATGATAACTTCCTCTTTGCTCATAGGCTGTTGCACTGTCTTGCAAAGCCTCTTTCAATACTACTAAACTCTTTTGGCTGTTAAGTTTCCTTGCCAACTTTCTTTTGATATTGAAAATGTTGTACTGATAATAATTGGTTTCAATAATTCATTGTGTATATTTGACTACAATGTACTGTTTTCCCTAGTTGTGCTTTACATTAAAATTTGTGATCTGAAGGATGGGATCCTGTGGGTATGCTTTGGAGTGAACTGTATTGCCTGGGGATCTTGGAATTACTTGAGTGGTAGGATGCTAATTTGATGTACTTTCTATATGGCAGGTTTGTTGGTGTTGGTGCTCGGCGTGTAAGATCCTTATTCCAAGCTGCTAAGAAAAAGGTGCGTTGGTTTATGAGGCATTCTTTGGTGACAATAATGTGAGAGTGTGCATGCAGGCGTGTGTTTGGGTTTGATGATTTTATAAACACACTAGAAATCAGGATATATAAATGGAGATAAAGATGTAACTTTTCAATCACAATTTTTCATATTGAAGGTGGTCATGACCGTGCAACATGAAAATGTGGAGAGAAATTTGGAAACTACGTTCTGAGAATTCTGTAAATAATACTGGAACATTTAGCATACCAAGAACTAAAATCACAACAGGAACCTGAAAGTAATTTAAATTGGTGGAGAAACCTTTGTGTGCCATGTGGCACATTTATATTTACTATAGCATTTTGTTATTAGCATATTCCTTATAGCATCCATTATTGTTCTAGCTGTCAAATATTACATGCTTTAGGTACTAGATTGATAAGTTGCTACATTAAGAGGCAAATATGTACTTTTGGCTTCAGTGTGTGTGTTTCTGATTGTGTCATATGCCTATTCCACCTTCTATAGGCTCCTTGTATAATTTTCATCGATGAAATAGATGCTGTTGGGTCCACAAGAAAACAATGGGAAGGCCATACAAAGAAAACACTGCATCAATTGCTTGTCGAAATGGATGGCTTTGAACAGAATGAGGTATGTATAAACATGCTGTGCTATTAATGAGTTGCTTTATACGTTTCTGAATATGTTTTGACATTTTTTCTGTAGGGCATAATATTGATGGCTGCAACAAACTTGCCAGATATTCTTGATCCGGCTTTAACAAGGCCTGGTAGATTTGATAGGCATGTAAGTTCTGGTCATCACTTAATTTCATACATTACAGTGCCATTCCAAATTTTCTTTCTTCAGATTTACTCTATCAGTATTCAGTGGCTAAGGACTCTTAAGGGATTTGTTTTCTCAATTCTGAGATCTATCTGATTAGATGTTCTCTCCACTTTTTAGGTTTTGTGGCCATTTCAGTCTCTAAATCTCGAGAATAAGAAATATCAGCTATCAAGCTCTTGCCAGATGATGAATTTGGCTCAAAAATTTTCTCAGAGTTGAGAATTCCCCCCTAAAACCTTTTCACCTTTTAGAATTCCCACTGGTTAACTTTAGTCCGTGGACTAAATTAATTCCTGTTGAATGGGTGTTCAAGTTTGTCTACACTTGGTTGCATTCATTAATTCCAAAGTAGTGTCTGCTTTAGATATATTTGAATCTTGTTGTCAGTTTAATTTTGACATTTTTTTTTTTTAACTTCTTTTTGAGAGAACACTGACAAATACCCCTGTTTAGATTGTTGTTCCAAATCCAGATGTAAAAGGTCGTCAAGAGATATTGGAGCTCTATCTACAGGATAAACCATTGTCGGACGATGTAGATGTCAAAGCGATTGCTCGAGGTACACCAGGATTCAATGGGGCAGGTGAGTTTCTTGTCATTCTGTTAAATAGGAGTTCTTTCTGCAAATTTGTGAAATATCTATTAAACAACTGTTTTTGGTTTTTTCCTAATGAAATATATGAATGTCCTGCCAATTAACTTTCCCCAATTTTCTTCTTTACCAGATCTTGCAAACTTGGTTAATATTGCTGCCATCAAAGCTGCTGTTGAAGGTGCAGAAAAACTAACAGCTACTCAGCTGGAATTTGCAAAAGACAGGATAATAATGGGTACAGAGCGGAAAACAATGTTCATATCAGACGAGTCAAAGAAGGTATGCATTTCATTTTGAGGCAATCCAGGGTTGGGTTTGAACCTGTAGCTTCAATGGTTGGACTTAGTGTAACTCTTTTGGGTTTTATACACACACACACGCACACATAAAGTTGTTGCACTTAGTGGAACTCTTTCTTAATGTTTCATCACTTTGTATCTTTTGATTGGATTGATACTTGAAAATCCTAGTGTTGGATTACATATTCTATTTGCTCTTTACATGTACGACAACTTTTATGTCAATCAGATGTTATTTGCTATATGATCCATGAACTTAGATAGTTAATCTCTAACCATTTTGATAGTTTACTATTATAGAAGGTATAGGGAGACAATGTAATCTAACAGTGGATTTGTCAAAAAATACAAGTGACATAACATTAATAAGAATAACACCAAATGTAACTTGAATTTGACCTCTCTGTCAATTAATAATAAGAGTTGGGAGGAAAATGGAGAGTCACGCTGAAGGAAAGGGGGGTGTTATTTGTTTTTCATGGAGATTTGTTGTTGACTTAAGGCCATGTTTATGAAAAATTGGTGCATTAGGCCATCCAGTTGAGCCTTGAGTATATCCTTGGTTTTTTTCTCCCTCAAATCTCTATGTGATCACGAATTAAGTGAATCACAATGCTAGCATACCAACAGCTTCAAAACATGGGGGACCAGGTATAGAAATCTCTTGTGAGTATCTTATGTCACAGCTAGGCTGTGCAGATGATATTAGACATCTAATTTCTGTGCGTAAAAAAAGTGTGGTATAATGCACAAAGAAGTGAATTGATAGATGGTTGGAATCCTTGAGATGCTGACTTTTGACAGGGATCTCCTAAACTGGGATCAGTAGATTTTTCTTCTGTTTTCATTTTTTGGGGAGGAAAAAAAAGAAGGGGAATGTGATCACTGATGTCCAAGCACTGCATCAAACGTAGGGAATTGCATTTGCAGGAGAATAAACTCAGTTTCCTAGGAATCATAAATTTAGAATTCCAAAATGCATGGTAATACTTCCTGATATTCCTTACACTTCATTCAGCTCACTGCTTATCACGAGGGTGGCCATGCAATTGTTGCCTACAATACAGAAGGCGCACATCCAATACACAAGGCAACAATTTTGCCACGTGGATCTGCTTTAGGAATGGTCACCCAGCTTCCATCAAGTGATGAGACATCAGTTAGCAAGAAGCAGTTATTAGCCCGTCTTGACGTTTGTATGGGAGGAAGAGTAGCTGAAGAGCTTATCTTTGGTCAGGATCATGTCACTACAGGAGCAAGTAGTGATCTTCAAACAGCTACAGAGCTAGCCCACTATATGGTATGATTATTTATTTATTTATTATTATTTTTTAATTTAAATGCCTTGAACAATCTATATCTGACAGGAACTGGGGATCATTTCCAATATTATATGAAACCTATCATCATTGTTTTAAATGTAGTTAAAGTAGGTTCATGTTCTATATTAATAGTATTTATACTACATTTTATTGTCTTGTCAATTCCCAATGACATACCCATGGCCATGGGATATGGAAATAAGAATAAATCAAAATATTGTGACTTGGATTGTTATATTTGTCCCCAACATGAGAATTATTCTTTTCAATTACTCAATGCGGTGTACTTCTTTCCTCTGCAAGGTATCGAGCTGTGGGATGAGTGATGCAATCGGTCCAGTTCACATCAAAGACCGGCCAAGTTCAGAAATGCAATCACGTATTGATGCTGAAGTACGTTTTTTGGAATCTGGGGTTCTTGTGATTTAACAATGATGTTTGTGTATTCTTCATCTAAATTTCTCTAATTGGTTGTGCAGGTTGTGAAACTCCTAAGAGAAGCATATGATCGTGTAAAAGCCTTGCTAAAGAAGGTTTGTCCATTAGATTTCATTTGTTTGCAGTTATTTTTTTAAAAGAAAATTAAAAAAGAGAGAAATCTTCTATCCTAGGTTGTTGGGCACTCTTATTTTGGCTTATTTCCACTTGGCAAAACTAAAGAATATCACTTAAAAAAAAAGAATATATTATTTTTGTGGCTTTTAGGTTCTCAATATTCTCTTCAAAATAACAAATATAGAAGAGAGAGAGAGAGGCATTTGAAATTATAGCTGTCATTAAGCAAAATGATGGCATTTTGAAACTTACAGTTTTTTGAATAGTGGTATTACAAGAACATATGTTTTTATTTTATTTTTTTTATAATAATTAAAAAAAAACAGAAAATGAAAAAATATATTTTAATATTGTAATGAAACTTGAAAATGATTATAGGTGGAATAGGGGCATTATTGGAATATATTTTTCTATACAACGTTATTGCTATATTAAATATTTTAGAAAATTTGCAAAAATACCAGGAAATTAGATTTCCGAAGTATACCAATTCAGCAGCCAATGAGTTTCTAGCTCAATTGGCACGTTATAAGTGTTAGGGGGAGGGTGAGGTTGTGGCTTCAAGGCCCATCGGGTGCGCATTTAACTTTACCCATTAGGTTCAAGAACCAAATGACTGACGGTGAAGGTCGGGCTTAGGAATTTCTAGTGCTAGCTAACTTTCTGTCTTAAACTCTTTTTTCAGCATGAGAAGGCATTACATGCACTGGCAAACGCACTTTTAGAGCATGAGACACTCAATGCTGAAGAAATTAAGCGTATTCTTCTTCCTTTCCGTGAAGGACGGTTGCCAGAGCAACAAGAAGAACAAGAAGAAGAAGTGGACCTAGTATTAGTTTAGAATTTGGCTCCCTTTCTTGTCTGTAGTTTACTTGACACTTGGAGAGGCTCTGTACAGTTAATTTGAAGCAGCACAGGTCCACAGGTGGATTATTTATGCCACTTGCAATTACCCTCTCCTTGTCACAAATTGTCATTGGAAGTCTATTCATAGACGCCCAGATGCACATATGAAGCAACCATCTGGCCTCTGCTCTCGGACAATAAAGGTGATAGATATCTTGTATTATTTTGAGAAATCCTGTAACTTTGACCTTGTAACGTTTACCCCCACGGACAATAAAGGTGACAAATATCTTGTATAACTTTTACCCCATTTTGGGTATAATTTTGAAGGAAATTCAATTATTTGGGATTACAGGAACTGTATCGTGCTTTGTTGAGAGTTCTCTGTTCAGCATGGTGCCCCTTCTTTCCATTTAGAGGCTGCAACTTTTTTGATATCAGGAAGTCTAAAGTTGCAACAATTTTTACAAAATATTTCACAATCGTCAAGATAGCAAGTTTTGAATGGTAGATGATAAAATGACATCAATAGTAGACTTATATGAGAAGCAATGAAAACCTGTCCATCTTAATTGTTGTTAAAATTGTTGGGTCCTAGTATTACTCTTTTGTTATGGCATTAATATCAACTTACATCTAAAGATAGGAAATTGATGCTTTTGACACATTGATTTGATATAGGGAATGGCCGCTAAACCCTATTTACAGAGAGGGGATCCCTTGTTTTCACTACATATATACAACGGGAAACACAAGATCCTTTTTCCTATGTACAGGTGTCCCGTTATTTTGTATGTGTTTTGGAGCATCCATTGTCATAAGTCCTATGATAACTTATGCCGGAGATACGAAATGGGGTTGAGTCGGATACTAAAGCCCTTCAGCATTACTTGTTTACAATACCTCAGACTGATTCATTCATTAGCATTAAGAGCTGCTGAGATGAAATGAAGCCGATGAAAGTTGTTTGAATGTAAAAACAATCAATCGACAAAAAAATGGTTTTCAGTTTTCACTGTTAATAAAAGTGGTGTTAGTAATAAATTAATGTGAAAGTGATATTATTGTATAAATCATAACTTATTAGTTTGATGAAATCAGAACTTATCAAATCAGCAAGTTACGAATTTTTGTGTGCATATATATTACTCTAATCTTTTGCTCTAGTAAGAGCAAGATTGAGGTTGTTTGGGAAGAACATAAACTATGAAAAAATCAAATAAAAAAAGTACCGTTTAATAAAGTGATATAAAACAATGACATTCCATTTAGTAATATTTTTTTCTTTGTTTAATATGTAGATAGTGGGGAGAGAGAGGTGGAGTTCAAATCACATACATAGAAAACCACAAAGGATACCATTACCATTGAACTATCACTTAAAACACTTAATCTCATTGTTGAAATCACCAAAGTTGAGTTCAAAATATCATTAGAGTGTTTTTTTTTTTTTCTTGACAAAACTCTGAAACTTTCTTCGTTGTAAATTTTCATACCTATATCCACGAACTATTGAGGGTTATCTTTTGAACTAGAGCCTTACCAAAATAGGATAGACCTTTTGTTTATGAATCCATTTAACGAATAACACATTTGGGTATTTCATTTGCGAAATTACTCTACTATTTTTCATGATGTAATATAATTTTTGTTCAAACCATTCATCTATTAACTATATAAAAAGCAGCTATGCCGCTACAGTGTTTTGCCACTATTCATACAACGTTTTGCACTGTGCAGCACTGTAACTGCAACAATGCTTTGGTTTTAGAGTCTTTTTTTTTTAATTCAACCCCTTTGTTTATTCAACTGGCACTGTAGCTACAGTGTCTTTTTTTTTTTTTTTCTTTCTTTCTTTCTGGTTTGTGTTTTTTTTTTTCTTTTAAATATTAATGTAAACTAACATTTTTATTGTTATACTGACACAACAAATTTCATAATATTTTCACAATTATTGACGTGTCAATTTCTTACAAGTTGAAATAAAATAATAAAATAAAATATGAGATTGGTTTTTTTTTTTTTTTTCAGTAATCAGTTTGTGTTTTTTTTTTTTCTTTCTTTCTTTTAAATATTGATGTAAGTTGACATTTATATTTTTATATTGACATAAAAATTTCACAATATTTTCACAATTATTGACATGTTAATTCCTGACAAGTTGAAATAAAATAATAAAATATGAGATTGTAAACAGCCACAACTAAAAATAAATGTTTTAAAAAAATGTTACAACACTTATTGTTATCACAATATTTTCACAATTTTTGAGATCTTAGTTTCTTATAGATCAAATAAAAAAAAAATGTTAAAGTCCACAACATTTTAACATTAATTTCTATAGTGCCTAAAGTTTTTTTTTTCCCCCAGTAATTGGTTTGTGTTTTTTTTTTTTTTCTTTTTAAATATCTATATAAACTGACATATATATTGTTATACTGACACAACAAATTTCACAATTATTGAGGTATCAATTTCTTTCAAATTGAAATAAAAAAATAAAATATGAGACTGTGACTAACCACAATTGAAAATTAATTTTTTGAGGAAATGTTACAACACTCATTGTTATCACAATATTTTCACAATTGTTGAGATCTCAGTTTCTTATATATCAAATAAAAATAATGCTAAATCCACAACATTTTAACATTAATTTTACAACAAATCATAGGAAAGCTATTATTGATGGATAGCATTGGAGCTACAATACTTTTGGTTTATTCAATTGGCATTGTAGATATAGTGCCTAAAGTTTTTTTTTTCCCCCCAGTAATTGGTTTGTGTTTTTTTTTCTTTGAAATATTTATGTAAGCTGGCATGTATATTGTTATATTGACACAACAAATTTCACAATATTTTCACAATTATTGACGTGTCAATTTCTTACAAGTCAATAATAATAATAATAAAATATAAGACTATGACTAATCACAACTGAAAATAAATATTTTGAGAAAATGTTACAACATGTATTATTATTACAATATTTTCACAATTGTTGAGATCTCAGTTTCTTATAGATCAAATAAAAAAATGCTAAGCCCACAACATTTTAACATTAATTTCTACCGTGCCTAAAGTTTTTTTTTTTTTCCCCAGTAATCGGTTTGTGTTTTTTTTTTCTTTTAAATATCTATATAAACTGGCATATATATATTGTTATACTGACACAACAAATTTCACAATATTTTCACAATTATTGAGGTATCAATTTCTTACAAATTGAAATAAAAAAATAAAATATGAGACTGTGACTAATCACAATTGAAAATAAATTTTTGAAAAAATGTTACAACACTTATTGTTATTTCAATATTTTCACAATTGTTGAGATCTCAGTTTCTTATATATCAAATAAAAATAATACTAAATCCACAACATTTTAACATTAATTTCACAACAAATCATAGGTAAGCTATTACCGATGGATAGCACTGGAGCTATAGTGCTTTTGGTTTATTCAATTGGCACTATAGCTACAGTGCCTGAAGTTTTTTTTTTTTTTTTTTTTCTTTTTCTAGTAATTGGTTTGTGTTTTTTCTTTTCTTTGAAATATTTATGTAAGCTGGCATATATATTGTTATACTGACACAACAAATTTTACAATATTTTTACAATTATTGACGTGTCAATTTCTTACAAGTAAAAAAATAATAATAATAAAATATGGGACTGTGACTAATCACAACTGAAAATAAATGTTTTGAGAAAATGTTACAACACGTATTATTATTGTAAGGATACAAAGCTGGCCTTAGGCCAAATGCGTGACCGGGCCGGCCCAAGTGGCCTACACAATAGAATTTGTAGAGAATGGGCTTAAAGCCTAGACTCCTTGGGGCCCTAGAAGGCTATGGGATAAGGGTTAAGTCTGTTGCTGGCGTGCTGGGAGTTGGGAGAACAGTTTTGCCTTTCCTCGGACGTGTGCCGAGGAGCCTATGCCCAGGCTTTCCTTCTGTTTTCTGAGAGAGAGAGAGAGAGAGAGAGAGAGAGAGAGAGAGTGTCTTCTTTCCTTAGAGAAAATCTGGATCCCCTTTCCTTTTGGTCCACCTTTCTCTATTTATACTTCCCATTTCTGTTTCCTATCTGTCTTTTCCCTAAAAACGCTCCCCAATGCCCATAAGGCTTTCCACCGTCCCTTCAGAAGTCATTTCTCCATTAATGCGGCCAGGTGGGTAGGTGAAAGGCCTTTCATACGGTAGCAGCAGCTTTATGCAGTGCATGTCTCCCTTGTCTCCCTCTTCGGCGACTCATTAAGGCTTGGGATGACTCGCCGATCTTGAGGAGCTCTTCCCTAGACGTTGGACTACCCTCTTTTGTCCCTGACTCTTATGTCCGAGGAGACCTTCTCCCCGGATCCTCATCCAACAAGCTGGTGGTCTGGTCGGTAGGCCTTTGGGCCCCAGTTTTAGGAGGCCCTATTCACGACTCACGGCCCCTTCAGCGGAGTCTATGTCCTCGAACTAGGCCCCAGGCCCATATGGTGCTTTGACGCTTTTACCCCCCACAATAGCCCCTCAAAAATTCGTTTGACTCCGATCCGAGGAGGCAGATGGGTTTTTGACCCACGAATCTTTCCTCCACGTGTCATTTAAACTGTCACACGCACGGAGCCCACCCGCGCCTTCTGGGCAAATCTTTGGCGCTTCGTTATACGCAACGCTTGCATTAATTGCACTGAGTAACTCCCTGTCGCGCATGTTCAACGGCGAGATGGGGATCCAACGGCTTGGATTCGTTCCCGAAATTTTGAGGTGGATGTTTCCCACAAACCGTCGCTCCCCAATCGTCTAAAACACTTCGGTAGTCGCGACACTCACCATTTCTTCCAAAAAGCAAACTTACTGCAGAGCTATCTAATCCCCTTCTCTCTCTCAAGAAGTTTCCAAAGAACGCACGTTTTTCCTTCTGTAAGTTTCTCCTCTTCCCAAATTCTTTTCTCCTCGATTATCAGCTTTTCCCTCCCTTCTTCACGAATCTTTGTCTTGAGCCTATATTCCATGGGTAGGTTTAAGTGTCTAGTGGATACGCCTTCTGGTATGGAGGGATTCAGGGCCAAGTATCACATTCCTCCAGATGTGCGCCTGAAATACTGCCCCTTAGAAGCCGTGGCTGATTCTAGGAAGGAGGGGCAGGTAGTCATCCCCATAATCGCCTTCCTAGAGGGTGGGATGACGTTACCCATGAAGGGCGTGACCAGCGAATATCTTCGCAATCATAGGCTGTGTCCAGACCAGTGTACCCCCAACACATTTAGAATATTAGGTTGCGTCGACGCCCTGAACGAGCAAATGGGCCTGCGCCTCACGTGGCACGACGTGGTTTACATGTACGAGTGCCAAAGGGTGAGAGACGCCGGTTATTACCTCAAGTCGAGGTCTAATACTGTTAGGCTAATCTCCTGTCTGCCCAAGTTCAATAAGGGCATTAAAGACGATTACCTCATCGCCACCGGGCGGTGGCATGACGGTCCCCATTGCCCAGTGAGCGAAGGGCAGCCAGGTGTGACTATTCACCACTTAGGAGTTTTTGGTTCTTCCCCTCTCCCCTTTTTCGTTACTTCGTGTTTCCCTTAGTAGATTCGTTGTTATTTGCCGCTTCTCCTCGTTGGGTCTGCCATTTGCATCTAACCATGTTTAGCTTTTCTGTTGTCTTCCTTGCAGATAAACGACATACTGCTCCTCGCTTGAGCGACGTCAACGTCTCGGACCTTAACAGGGTGCTGAGGTCTGAGATATTCATGACAGAAGATCTGCAAGTGAATGCCGCCCACCTCATACTGGGGTACGACCCCATTTCGAAGGTATTTGGCGAGGTCGAGGACTCCATTCTCGTGGGTGATCGCAAGCGTGCTAGGATAGACGTTCGCTACCTGGAGTTTCTTTCTCCACGACCCATCTTGGACGTGCCCTCTACCATACTGTACGGCCAAGCCGTTGCAGCTACTCCTTTGGCAGTGCAGCCACGAGGTAAGGTCGTCCGAGAACAGTCCGTGACTTCCCCCCCTTCCCTTGGCGAAGAAATTGACCGATTCCATTTAGAGGAGGCCGAGAGACCTTTGGGGGTTCACGTGGTCGACATCTCAGACGAGGAAGAGGGCCACTCGGACAGGAATTCTAGCATCAAACGTCTGGTCGTTGCCCAACCTGAAGATTCCTCCGAAGAGGACGACGATATGTCTTTGAGAGAACTTTTTGCCAGAAGGAGAGGGGGCCAAGTTCCCAAGACAGACGCCTTTGGGTCCTAGCCCAAGCTGCCTCCGCCTCCGCCTCCGCCTCCCCTTCCATCTGACCTGCTCCCTCCTGCCCTCATTGTCCCAAAGAAGAGGAGGAATGAGAGCGAAGAGGTGGACAAGGAGAGGGAGAAGAAGCAGAAGCTCCAGCGGCAGCTGCAGCAGCAACAGCAGCAAACTGCTAAGGGTGGGGGACGGGCCCCATCCGTTGAGAGTGGGGAAATTCGCGGACAAGCTGAGGTCCGCCGAGGGGAGTCCAGCTGGTTTCCCCCTCTAGAGGTGGACGAGGCTCTGATACCTACACAGGTGAGCATCCGAGACTTCCAGAGAGGTCACGCCCTCCACCTTGCCAACTCGCTGGAGCAGCCCTTCCTTCTGCCTAGGGACATGGAGGAACTAGGGAGGACGGGTCGTACGCGCCTCTTTCTCTCCCTTAAGAGGAACCTGGGCCTGGTACGAGCTACGCTTCTAGTTTTGTCGTTGTCATTTTAGCTTACGCGTACACTAACCTCTGCTTATTATGTTTCTGCTGGAACTTTCCCTCGCAGGCCATCCAGGAGAACTTTGCTGCCGATGCCTTGATGGAGCATTATTAGACCAAGGTCGGCTCCGAGCAGTCAGCAAGGGCCGAGGTCAAGAAGGAGTTGAGCTGCGTCGAGGTGGAGAAGGTTGATCTAGGTGCCAAGCTGGCGTCGGAGCAAACGGAGAGGAGGAGCCTGGATGCGGGCCTTAAGACGGCGATGGCGCAGGCAGAGGCCCAACGCAAGCTCCTGTAGCAAAGGGACGAGGCCCTGGCCAAATTGGGGCAGGAGGTCTCGGACTTAAAGAAAAAGCTTGCGCAGGCCCAAGAAGTGGCTCGCACCATCAGGGAAACGGTGGAGGCCGCTACCAAGGCCGCCTATAACGAGGGGGTCGAGGCGACGGAGAATCGCCTGACGGAGGAGCTAGGCAAGCTGTGTAGGGAGTACTGCCAGCAAGTTTGGGCGGAAGCCCTAAACGCTGCGGGAGTCCCTGCCAGCTCTGAGTTGAGGGCTGTGGAGAGGGTCTGGTACCCTGAAGACATCAAATTCATCGAAGATGCTCCCTCCACTCTGCCTGCCTCCTCCTCGGATCAGGTTCCTCGCCCTGAGGAGGTTGTTGCCCCCGTGGAAGGGTTGGGCGAGCCAGCCAGCCAGGTCTTGCCTCCGCCTAAGCCGAAGGACAAAGGGAAGCAAGTCCAGGACCCTTTCGAGATCGCACCAGGGTGAACTGAGGTGGAGGGCAAGACCAAAGAGCCTTCGTCCAAGCCAGTGAAGGAACCCCCGCTGAAGATCAAGGGATAGGCAACCCCGGGCCCCCATTCTTCGTTTTGCGCAAACTTTCCTCTTTATCCATTGCCCTTATGTAAAATTTAAGTATTATTATTATTTTTTTTTGTAATTTCTTTCCTTCAATTACATTCCGAACAGTATTTAATGAACCTCATTTTCTTGCTTTGATAGCATAATTAAATTTTTGGTGGATTGTGTTTACTGTTATGTGATTCAATTTCTTGCACTTGATTTCTGACACGAATGGGTTAATGCACAAAAGCTTATTTACGCAGCCTCGCAATTGCTCAAAAGACCCATTAGCACTTAATGAAAACTGAACAGGGTGGTAAATTTCCCAAGGCAGAAGGTCCTCGGACCTGGCTTAGCCCCGGTTAACGTTAACACTTAAATAGAATAAAAAATTGTATGTTAAATTTTCCCCAAGGCAGAAGGTTCGCGGACCTGGCTTAGCCTCAGTTCACCTTGATACTTACATAAAATTGATCCGTGTTAAGGCTTAACCAAGGTTGACACTTAAATAAAATTGACATTAACACTTAATGAATAAATTGCATGTTAAATTTTTCCAAGGCAGAAGGTCCGAGGACCTGGCTTAGCCAAGGTTGACATTAAAACTTAATAAAAATCGAACCGTGTTAAATTTTTCCAAGGCAGAAGGTCCGAGGACCTGGCTTAGCCAATGTTGACATTAACACTTAACGAAAATAGCGACAAAGACTAACATAGTGACAATTACCACGATACAATGAAATCCGAATACAGGGCGCTCACGCTTTTCATTAGTAATAGTACCTTCAGAGGTTATTTACATTCTAGGGTCGTTTTACAAGTTCTTTTTTCAAGTCGGCGAGATAATACGACCCTATGCCGGCCACTGAGGTGATACGATAGGGCCCCTCCCAGTTTGGTCCCAATTTTCCTCACGATGGGTCCCTAGCAGTCCCGACAACTTTCTTCAAAACTAGGTCTCCCGGAGCGAGAGGCTTGGACCGTACGCGGGAGTCGTACCCCTGCTTGAGCTTCTGCTGGTAGCAAGCTAGCCTGACCATAGCGCTTTCCCGCCTTTCTTCCACCAAGTCCAGCCCCTTCAGCAGCATGTCGTCATTAGCGTCTGAGGTGAAAGACTGTACCCTCATCGTCGGGAACCCCATCTCCACCGGGATCACGGCCTCGGTGCCATACGTCATCGCAAAAGGGGTCTCTCCTGTGGACCTTCGCGATATGGTTCGGTAAGTCCACAGCACGTGTGGTACCTCATCCACCTATCTGCCCTTCGCATCATCCAGTCTTTTCTTGAGTCCATTGACTATCGACTTGTTGACTGCTTCGACTTGCCCGTTCCCCTGCGGGTAGGCTGGGGTGGAATAACTGTTTGTGATGCCGAAGTCCCCACAATACTCCCTGAAGGCTTTGTTGTCGAACTGCAGTCCATTGTCCGAGACTAGAGTACGTGGGATCCCAAATCTGGTGATGATGTTCTTCCAGGCGAATCTTTTTGCGTCCACGTCCCGGATATTCGAGAGTGGCTTGGGCTCCACCCACTTAGTGAAATAGTCTGTCCCGACGAGCAGCCACCGCTTGTTGCCCGCCGCCCTCGGAAACGGTCTCACTATGTCCAAGCCCCACTGCGCAAACGGCCAAGGGCTGACCAACAGATTGGGAACCCCACCAGGCTGGTGAATGTTGGGGGCGAACCTCTGACATTGATCGCATTTCCTAGCATACTCCTGCGCCTCTCTTTGCATATTTGGCCACCAGTACCCCTGGGTGAGGGCCCTGTGAGCAAGTGACCTTCCGCCCGTATGACTACCGCAAATGCCTTTATGCAACTCCTCCAAGAGCTGCTCCGTCTCTTTCGGGTGCACACACAGTAGGTAGGGCCCCGAAAATGAGCGTTTATAGAGTTTCTCGTCCTCGGATAACCAGAACCGAGGAGCCTTCCTACGAATCTTGTCGGCCTTGAACTTCTCCTCCGGCAGTGTGTCGTGTTTAAGGAAGGACATTATGGGGTCCATCCAACTGGGTTCTGTTCTGACTTGTTGGACCCGGATGGCCTGACATCCCGGACCGGCTGGCTTAAGCAGGTCCTCAATAAGAATGACCCGCGGAAGGCCCTGTGCCGAAGAGGTTGCGAGGGCGGCCAGCGAACCTGCGTGGGTGTTTCCGTTTCTGGAGATATGCGATAGGGCGAAGGATTCGAACTTGGCCTGCAAGTGCTTGGTGCAAACTAAATACTCTCGCATTCTCGGTTCCCTAGCCTCCAACTTCCCTTCCACTTGGCCGACCACCAGCTGCGAGTCTGAGAACGCTCGCACTGCCTTTCCCCCCATTTTCTGAACCATGTCCATTCCTACCAGCAAGGCTTCGTACTCGGCCTCATTATTGGTAGCTGGGAACGCTATTCTCAGAGACTTTTCAATGATGACCCCATCCGGAGATATCAAGACTATCCCAGCGCCTGAACCTTTCTGGTTGGAGGCTCCATCTAGATAAACTTCCCATTCTAGAGGCTTCTCGCACAAGACTATGCCGACTTTCTTTCCCCCCAAGCTACATCCCCCTAGGCCTTCCTTCAGGGAAGGCTCAGTGAACTCCACCACCAGGTCGGCCAGGACTTGCCCCTTCACAGATGCACGAGGTAGGTACTTGATGTCAAAGGCCCCCAAAAAGGTTCCCCATTTGGCGATTTTGCTGGAATAGTCGGCACTCCGCAACACGAACTTAAGTGGGAGTTGGGTCAGCACGACGACCGTATGGGATTGAAAATAGTGTGGGAGCCGGCGTGTCGCGTGTACTATGGCCAGAACCGCCTTTTCCAACGGCAAATAACGGATCTCGGCCTCCTGCAGGGACTTGCTCACGTAATAGACCGGTCTTTGTATACCATCGTCGTCCCGTATCAGAACTAGGCTAACGGCGTGGGCGTCCACAGCAAGGTATGCAAACAGGACCTCATCCGGATCAGGGCGGGACATAACTGGTGGCCGAGAGAGGTATTCTTTCAATTGCTGGAAGGCCAAGGAGCACTCCTCGGTCCATTCAAATCCCTTCCATTTGTTCAGCAGCTGGAAGAAGGGTCGGCACTTGTTCGCAGATCGGGAGATGAACTTACTAAGGGTAGCCGTCATTCCGGCCAGCCTCTAGACCTCCTTCGGGTTCCAAGGCGGTTGTAGGTTACAGATTGTAGAGATCTATTCGGGGTTGGCCTCAATACCCCTGTGAGTAAGCATGTAGCCTAGGAATTTACCAGACCCTACACCGAAGGTGCATTTGGAAGCGTTCAGACGGAGCTTATGCTCCCGCAAAGTCTGGAATGTGTTGCCCAGGTCGGCCACGTGCTCCGATATGGCCCTACTCTTCACAACCATATTGTCTACGTATACCTCAACGGTTTTTACTAATTGCGCCTCAAACATCCGGGTCATCATCCTCTGATAGGTAGCCCCTGCATTTTTCAGGCCGAAAGGCATCACCTTGTAATGATAGTTACCGGTAGGGGTCACAAAAGCAGTTTTCTCCTAGTCTTCTAAAGCTAAAGGTATCTGGTGGTACCCCTGAAAGGCGTCCAGGAAACTCATACGGGGGTGGCCGACCGTGGCGTCTACCAGCTGATCTATGCGAGGCATCGGGAAGGGGTCCTTGGGACAAGCTTTGTTCAGATCCGTGAAGTCTACGCACACTCTCCACTTCCCACTTTTCTTCTTCACCATGACTGTGTGCGCCAACCATTCGGGATAGAACACTTCCTTGATAGCCTCAGCCCTCTTAAATTTAATGACTTCCTCCTTAACGACCTCGGAATGCTCCGCGGAAGAGCGCCAAGGGGGTTGCTTCTTCGGTACTGCCGTAGGGTTGACGTTCAAATGGTGGCATATGAAGTTTGGGTCGATTCCAGGCATCTCATGCTCGTCCCACGCAAACACGTCGAGGTTCCTTTTCAAGAACGCGACCAACTCTTCCCTTTCTTCGGTCGGCAGCTGAGCCCCAATCTGGAAGAATCTCTCTGGGTCGTTGTTTACGAGGACCCTGTCTAACCCTTCACACGCGGGCTCCTCTGCCACTGTCCCCCCATTTGTGGCAGAAGAGGCTAATTGCTATGAGGTCGGAGCAGCCGGAGTCCAGGGTTCGGGGTCTGGCCTGCGCAAAACTACGGCGGTCAGGCACTGTCTCGCTGCGGACTGACTCCCAATAATTTCCTCGACTTGGCCGCCGAAACGGAACTTCACCTTGGCGTGGAGAGTGGAGGAGACAGCCCCTAGGGTGTGCAGCCAAGGTCTCCCCACAATGGCCGTGTAAGGGGAGTAGGCGTCCACCACGATGAAATCCACTTCTACCACTGCTGGACCTGACTGTACAGGCAATCTGATCTGCCCCTTGGAGATCACTACCTTTCCCTCGAAGCTTATGAGTGGCGAGTCATACGCCGAGAGGTCCTCTTCCCTCAGGTTCAGTCCTTTGTACAGGTCAAGGTACATGATGTCTGCACCACTTCCTTGGTCCACCATTACCTTCTTTACATCGTAACCTCTAATCCTCAGCATTATGACTAGGGCATCATCGTGGGGTTGGATGGTCCCTTCCTTGTCCGCGTCTAAGAAGGCTAGTGTGGGCGGCTCATTGCTCTTAATCTTCTTCGGCTCGGAGCTAGAGCCCTCAGCGTGGGCTCGCGCCATAGTCATCACCCTGGAAAGGCGCGAGTCGGTCCTTCTAGGAGCAGCGAGAATGACTTTGATGGTTCCCAGAGGAGGCCTCGGGGCATGGTGGCCCTGGCTTGCCAGCCCAGGGTGTTCTCTCTGCCCCTCATGCTAGTGCACGAACTGTCTGAACTTTCCCTCCTTCGTCAACTGTTCTAGGTAGTACCGTAAGGTCTTGCAGTTCTCAGTCGTATGGCCATTCTCTTGATGGTATTGGCAGTGGAGGTTCTGGTTACGCTTTGCGGGATCACCTGTCATTTTGCTGGGCCATCTGAAGTAGGGCTCATGACGGATTTTCTTAAACACCCGCTGTATGGGTTCGTGAAATACAATGCCGACCGTCTGCGTTGTCGCCTGACGAGGTTGCCCGACGAACTCTCTCCTCGGCCTACTGTTGTTGTGCCTGTCCGACTTGAAATCCCTCCTCTCTTGAGGGATAACCTTCGTCTTGGCCTTCACTTGTTATTGATCCTCTTCCACCCGCGTGTATTCATTAATGCGGTCCATGAGGCGATGCACGCTCTTGACAGGCCTCCTGGTCAGTGACTTCCTCAAGTCATGCTTGTTTGGAAGGTCGACCTTGAAGGTGATTATGGCAACTTCGTCGAAGTCCCCATTAATCTCGTTGTACATCTCCCAGTATCTGTCGGTATATGCCTTGAGGGTCTCCCCCTCCCTCATGGCCATGGACAACAGCGAGTCTAGAGGCCGAGGGACCCTGTTGCATGTGATGAACTGTGAGCCGAATGCCCTGGTGAGCTCCACGAAGGAATCGACAGAGCCCGCCTTCAGGCCGTTGAACCATCTCATCGCGACGGGTCCCAGGCTGGAAGGGAAGACCTTGCACATCAGGGTCTCATTCTTCGAGTGCACCGCCATCCTCTGGCTGAAGTGGCTCACGTGTTCTACTGGGTCCATCCTTCTGTTGTAAATTGTGAAGGTTGGCTAGGTGAATCGCCTTGGAAGTTTTCCCTTTTCAATCCTCTGAGTGAAGGGTGACTTGGAAATCTAGAGGAGCGCCTTGCTCAGTGCATTATTGGCCAGGCCCCTGGAGAGCGTCCTCTTATCCTTAGGTTAGCGAGGGTGTTCGTCCTCCTGGGAAGAGGACTCGCAAGGGGGGGTCCTCGACCTGGAACCGTCAGAGCTAGGGGTGTCCAGACCCGACCGTGACCCGCCGGACCGACCAACCCGCCCGATCTCCACCCGACGCCGGCCCGAACCGACGCTCCCGTTGGTCGGTTTCGGTTTTCCATGCTCAAGACCCGACGCCGGCGGGTCGAGTGGCGGGTTTTCTTCTCCAAAACCCGAGCCACCCGACCCGACGAAGCAATATAGAAATCCGGCGAAATCACCCTCAAATCCGAGGAGATCCAGCGAGTTCTCAACCATATTGGGTGAGATTTAGCTAGATCCGGCCATTCCCATAAGATTTCAGCAATTTTGGTGCAGATTTCGGCGATTTTGATGCAGATCTGGGGAGTTTTTACATTTTCCGGCGATAATCTGCAGATTCCGGCGATGATTTGCAGATTTCGGCTACAATTTGCAGCACCGGCGACCACCCGATCCCCACCCGAACAGCCCGATCTCCACCCGACCCCAAAACCGACCCGACCGATTGACTCCGGCGGTCGGTTTCGGGTCGATCTTCTGTCCACCCGCCGCCGGCGGGTCGGGTTCGGGCTGGGTCGAAAACCGACCCGACCCGACCCGTGGACACCCCTAGTCAGAGCTACTGCTAACACCTGTTGAGGACTGGTCTGAAGGGGAGGGCGTGCGCCTTCGTTTCTCCTGGCGCAGCTTCCTTCTCAGATGGTCAATCTCCCTTTGCAGGGTCTCAACGCTTTTTTGCGGGAGGCTCTACTTCCATCGCATGCATGGCTCCTCCCGCGCGTATGTTCCGTGCGCACGCTGGCTTCGCGCTCTCTCTCCCGCTCTAACCGCACAAATTGGTCCTCGCGCTGGGACCCCCTAGACTCCGCATGACGTGAACCTGAACCTTCCATGATATTTCCAGTCCCTTTCGTCAAGGGTCCCCATGGTGGGCGCCAATTGTAAGGACATAAAGCTGGCCTTAGGCCCAAATGCGTGACCGGGCCAGCCTAACTGGCCTACACAATAGAATTTGTAGAAAATGAGCTTAAAGCCTAGACTCCTTGGGGCTTTAGAAGGCTATGGGATAAGGGTTAAGTCCGTTGCTGGCGTGCTGAGAGTTGGGGGAACAGTTCTGCCTTTCCTCGGACTTGTGCCGAGGAGCCTATGCCCAGGCTTTCCTTCTGTTTTCTGAGAGAGAGAGAGAGAGAGAGAAAGAGTCTTCTTTCCTTAGAGAAAATCCGGATCTCCTTTCCTTTGGTCCACCCTTCTCTATTTATACTTTCCATTTCTGTTTTCCATCTGTCTTTTCCCTGAAAACGCTCCCCAATGCCCATAAGGCTGTCCACCGTCCCCTCAGAAGTCATTTCTCCATTAATGCGGCCAGGAGGGTAGGTGAAAGGCCTTTAATGCGGTGGCAGCAGCTTTATGCAGTGCATGTCTCCCTTGTCTCCCTCCTTGGCGTCTCATTAAGGCTTAGGATGACTCGTCGATCTTGAGGAGCTCTTTCTTGGACGTTGGGCTACCCTCTTCTGTCCCTGACTCTTATGTCCGAGGAGACCTTCTCCCTGGATCCTCGTCCAACAGGCTGGTGGTTTGGTCAGCGGGCCATTGGGCCCCAGTTTTAGGAGGCCCTGTTCACGACTCACGGCCCCTTCAGCGGAGTCCATGTCCTCGGACCAAGCCCTAGGCCCATATGGTGCTTTGACGTTTTTACCCCCCACAATTATCATAATATTTTCACAATTGTTGAGATCTCAGTTTCTTATATATCAAATAAAAAATAGCTAAGTCCACAACATTTTAATATTAATTTCTACCGTGCCTAAAGTTTTTTTTTTCCTCCAATAATCGGTTTATGCTTTTTTTTTTTTTTTTTTTTTTTTTTTTTTTCTTTTCAATATCTATATAAACTAGCATATATATATATATTGTTATACTGACACAACAAATTTCACAATTATTGAGATATCAATTTCTTACTAATTGAAATAAAAAAAAATAAAATATGAGATTGTGACCAACCACAATTGAAAATAAATGTTTTGAAAAAATGTTACAACACTTATTGTTATCACAATATTATATTTTCACAATTGTTGAGATCTCAGTTTCTTATATATCAAATAAAAATAATGTTAAATTCACAACATTTTTACATTAATTTCACAACAAATCATAAGGAAGCTATTATTGATGGATAGCACTGGAGCTACAGTGCTTTTGGTTTATTCAACTGGCATTGTAGTTTTTTTTTTTTTTTTTTTTCTAGTAATTGGTTTGTGTTTTTTTTTCTTTGAAATATTTATGTAAGCTAGCATGTATATTGTTATACTGACATAATAAATTTTACAATTATTGACATGTCAATTTCTTACAAGTAAAAAAATTAATAATAAAATATGAGATAGTGACTAATCACAACTAAAAATAAATGTTTTGAGAAAATGTTACAACATGTATTATTATCACAATATTTTCACAATTGTTGAGATCTCAGTTTCTTATAGATCAAATAAAAAAATGCTAAGTCCACAACATTTTAACATTAATTTCTATCGTGCCTAAAGTTTTTTTTTTCCCCAGTAATCGGTTTGTGTTTTTTTTTTTTTTTTTTTTTCTCTTTTAAATATCTATATAAACTGGCATATATATTGTTATACTGACATAACAAATTTCACAATATTTTCACAATTATTGAGGTATCAATTTCTTACAAATTGAAATAAAAAAATAAAATATGAGATTATGACCAACCACAATTGAAAATAAATGTTTTGAGAAAATGTTATAACACTTATTGTTATTACAATATTTTCACAATTGTTGAGATCTCATTTTCTTATATATCAAATAAAAATAATGTTAAATACACAACATTTTAACATTAATTTCACAACAAATTATAGGTAAGCTATTATCGATGGATAGCACTGGAGCTACAGTGCTTTTGGTTTATTCAACTGGCATTGGAGCTATAGTGCCTAAAGTTTTTTTTTTCCCCCAGTAATTGGTTTGTGTTTTTTTTCTTTGAAATATTTATGTAAGCTAGCATGTATATTATTATACTAACACAACAAATTTCACAATATTTTCATAATTATTGACGTGTCAATTTCTTACCAGGCAAAGAAATAAAATAAAATATGAGACTGTGACTAACCACAACTGAAAATAAATGTTTTGAGAAAATGTTACAACACGTATTATTATCACAATATCTTCAAAATTGTTGAGATCTTAGTTTCTTATAGATCAAATAAAAAAATACTAAGTCCACAACATTTTAACATTAATTTTTACCATGCCTAAAGTTTTTTTGTTTTTTCTCCAATAATCGGTTTGTATTTTTTTTTTCTTTTAAATATTTATGTAAGTTGACAGATATATTGTTATACAGACACAACAAATTTCACAATATTTTTACAAGTATTGAAGTATCAATTTCTTACAAGTCAAAATAAAATAATAAAATATGAAGCTGTGACCAATTACAACTAAAAATAAATGTTTTGAGAATAACAATAACAATGTTATTAGTTTAAAACCAATAATAACTTGCCCATTAAACTTTGTTCTAAAAATGTTATGAATGTAGCATTTCTCTCTAATAAAATAAAAAAAATATATCTATTTGGATCCTAAAAATGAAAATATTGTGATATTTTGTTGTATTTTTATACTTCTTTTTTAATATAGTCAAATTGAGTGAACCAAAATTCATGGTTTTACACATAAAATCTATATTAATTTTCTCACTACTGGAGCTGCACGTGCAAGATTAATTTTCTCACTGCTGGGCCAACACGCGCCTTGCACGTGCTGCCAACACTAGTATTAAAACAAAGCCTGAACAAAAAATTTCTAAATAAATAATCCTAAGGTAGTAGAGAGGTAAAGTCACATCAATGACATTTATCAATGCACCAAATACCCCACCAACATTTTTGTTAAATCCCATGTAAGAAGAAAAAAAAAAAAAAAAAAAAAAAAAAAAAAAAAAAAAAAAAACCTTATTAGCTCCTCCCATAGATTTCTTCCAATCACCACAACCACCGATCACTTAGATCCAGTTGCTACTATACTAATGGACTCATTTTTGTTGAACATTACTAGAATGGTGTCAATGTCGGTTGCTTCAATGATGATATGATCCTCATGTATGACGACACGGATAGCCTCCACCTTTGAGCACCATGTAGAAATTTCTAATTTGAGCAGCATCAATATGAGTCAAAGAAAGTTCGACCATCTTTCATTAAAAACCCAAACAAAAAACAAAAAACAAAAAAATTTGCCAAAAGCCTGTAGCTTAATTGATTAAGTACTTTTTACATTTCCAACATAAACATCCAAGATTTTAGATTCCAATTCCTCAAATTAAAAAATTAAAAATAAAGTTGAGAATTAACTTCAACATGAATCAAGAAAATAGTATTCTTATCCTCTAAAAATGTTGGATTAATTGCTTGCATTTACTAAAACTTGTAGAGCAGGCACCCTAGATATTCTTGAGAATATGCCAGTGTTTTTTTTAGATCATGCTCTGGTCTCTCGCCAAAAATTTGGACCGTTATTACAAAATAAAGTAGTATTGTTTACAATCAACAATCTCCTATATTGACAGAATTTTCCTCCAAACCAGTATTAGAGGTTGCACCAATATGGAACCAATCCTCTAATACTTATTGAAGATCCACAATAGCTAAAGCATTTCTTTTTCCTCCACTTGAATTCCTTTCTTTAAGGTTACAAGTGTAACCTCAATAAAATAAACCTTTGACAGGAAGCATCCCACTAATTACCTATCCATAAAGCATAAATGTTACAGTAAGAAGTACAAAAATAAGTTCCATCTCAAAAGAAAAGATAAGACAGCAGAGGAGTAACAAGTTTTAGGGGTTTTTCAAGTAGGAGGGAAGGTGATGTGAGTTATGAACTTGTGGCAAATGGTTATAATTACACAATGACTATAGTTTCTCCTAAGCAGCATTGCAGCAGTACCAGCAAGCAGCCTATGAGACAATATTGCAAAGATCTCCAAATTATTGGTGGAAAACCAAAAAATTTACATGACAATTTGTAAGTAGCTAACCTTACAGCAGCACCTGAATCCACAAATATATTTCCTGCAATTTTACCATTTCAAGATTAGAGGCCTTATGGCCTATGGGGGATGATATAGGGACAGTAACATTGGGTACAGATGAATAAAGTACTCACTGCTAACTATTCACAAGACTTCAATTAAATGCAGCAAGAAACTACTACATCAGAAACCAAATATACAAACACCATCTCTTTCCAGCACATATATACAACCATAAAAGGATACCGCAATTGGGACAAAAGCCTAAAGAGAAGCGAGAACCTACACTGTCGTTTTTTTGCCTTTTTTTTCTTTTTATTTTTTTTTTCAATTTTCATTAATGAAAAGTTTCAGAAACTCTTATAAAAGCTGTGGTTCTTGATCTGCTAAAGACAGGAAAACCAGACTACAATTTTTAAAAGGAAGGCAAATAACATAGCAGACAAGAGTGTGCAAGTATGTATGAAGAAGGAAGTAGTATAATTGCCAGTCTGTCTCCAGAGTTTCGAAAGCCTCGGAAGCTTCATCCTTGGCTGCCCTAGCCTCCACTATATCCCTTGCCCCAATTTTCAGCGCCGATCAATGGGTTCAGTTCGGTCCTGCACTGCAAGCCGCTCTGAGACATCAGCAAGTGATTTGAGATTGCACTTGATCAAGGCCTCAACAAAGTAGCAAGTCTCATCCTTTGTGTTCCCTTCAGGCACATCCACCACAAATGACTCAATTACGAGAGTCCCTGGTCTTCCATCAAGGATCTCTGGATGGAGGGAAATAATGGAAGAATAGTTCTGAAAAAGCCAACCAAAGAAAAAGAAATAGGTTGGGCTCCTTTAGGCCTATTTCATAATAACAAAAGAACTAAAAGATCAAGCCATAAAGCAAACTAGATCTAACTTATCCTACTAAGCTCCTTTATGGAAACTTCAAGGCATTAAATTTGGTCAATATGATTGAGTTATAGATGAATAATGTAAGTACAGCTGCAATTAAGCCACCAATAAAAAATAATCATTTACAATAAGATCTGAACCATGGGTAGAGGCTCACTCCGTTAAGCTAGAGCAACTTCATAATTTTACCAGAGCACATGACACGTGTGTGTGCACAATTGGACCAAAGGCCCTTGAAAGTCCAAAATAAGGTACAATTCAACTTTAGCTGGAAGTAACATGAACTCTCCATGTAGCAGGCTTGAAATTCAAAAAAAAAATCAACAGAAAATTTTCAAACTTCATTCATGGAGCTGATATCATCATCAGGAAAAGCACACTGGATTTCCATGGTTAGAAAACTTTTCAACTGCTCACAATTTTCTTAAAACCAACGAAATCAATTAAAAGAGCACAAGAGTTTGAGTTGAATTAGAAGAGTCCAAATTGGGTCCAGAACTATCCTCGAGTGGAAACAAATTAATGGACAGCACACAATTACTGCATTGAACACCTGGGTCAATTGCATGTTTGACAAATGCTGATGATCAAAAACTTCCATTGACTTCCAGCATTATCAAAAAGAGAAAGGTCCAGCATTACACAGACAAGTGCTCAGATCAGTTGGATCAAAATATAAAATATCCTCCAGATTCAACCACTTCCTATCAGGTCAGAAACTGAATTTCATAAATCAAGGACAAGCCTAGCATATCTTTTAAATAAGTAAAATACCCAGAAGAAAAATTGTTGAAAGATTCTGATAATAACCAACAGAATTTTCTGGGTTTATCTTAAGTTCTTAACCCACTCAAACAATATATTAGAAAAATATTACAGTCCAAACAACTCTAATTAAGGACTGCTTCAAAACGACAAAACTCTCATTTTAGTATCAACATATGCCAGGTGAACCACCCGATTTTCAGTAATCTCAACATTTAGTAGAGAAGCATACTGTCCTCATAGCTCATGCTTTGTACATCTTGAGCACATAACTTCTTCTAATCTGGTAAATTTCAACTAAAACCAAAAAATTGCACAGTACAAAGCAAAAACTGCAGTACTGAAATAAAATACTCATTGGTGCAGAGCAAGAGTAATGCCAGATGTTCAGTAATTTCTCAATACATGCACATCAAGAAGCAAATTTCTTCAAATTGATTTTGGGATGGAAAATTATATAGTATGTGGAGATCATTTTTTTTTCAATTGATAAAAATAAATAAATAAATAAAAAAAAGGGCGAAGAAAGGGTTAAATCAGAAAAGAAAAGAGATTCTATACCCTAAGCCTATGATCCCCTCCAACTATCCTGATGCTGAGTATATGCTCTTCATCATCAAGAAGTTCCAATCTTTCTGTGCTTGTAGTCGCAGGAAGTCCAGACTTAACATCTACTTCTCTGAGACTCCCAATCTCAAGGTTCCCCTGCGCAACACACCTGCTAACAAACGGCTTGTATTTCTGCGGTTGGTCAAATCTCCTCACTAAGGACCAAACCTGGTTACATGAATTAAAGTAAATGTCAGAAACAAATCTGCAAACCCAAAATACAACATTTCAACCATCAAGTTTCCCCAAAAAATAAAAACAAAGAACCATTCAAGAGCTATACTTCTCAACAAATAAAAGCCATTTCTTAACCTTATAAGGCATCAATATAGACATGCAGACTCATCTTAAGCCTTCAAAATTTGATGTAATTTTTTTTTTCGACCATTAAAGAAATCCAACAAACACAGCAAAACCCAGTATTTGGTTGGAGATAGAGAAAGCAACCAAAAAAAAAAAAATTTAAGACTCAAAAACAGAGCTTTATGCAGAATAATGTAATGGGTTCTCAATGAATTGAATTGAGCTAGGAAGTTGCCATTTTAACATGACCGTAAAATTGGAAATTTCAAGAGACTAGCTTTCTTTACTGTTTCCCTTTTAAGTATTTCCACAGCAACAAACAACAAAACAGAAACCTTTATAGCAAAAATCTTCACAATTCCACCTCTTTCCCATAAACCTTTTATAGTAACCAAAAACTTCAATCTAACCCAACATAAATCCAAAAACTTACCAAAACAAAGAAAAAAAAATCCATTCTTGCATGCAGATTTCACCCAAAATACATGTGCCTAATCAATTAAGCAACAAAAGATTCCATCTTTCTTTTTTTTTTTCTCTCTCTTTCTTTGCAATCTTTCCCTCAAGAAATAAATCTAAGGAAGGAAAAAAAAAAAAAAAAAAAACACAGATCAAGATCGACCCAGTATCAAAAATCAAGGTCAAACATTGAAAAAATTACCAAAAATCTCAACCCAAAAAAAAAAAAAAATTCACAAATTCAAACTCCGATCCCTTACTCACAAAACTTAACAAATCTCCATATCAATCCCCCAATCTCCACACACAAACCTATATCTACATATGCATATACAAACAGAGAGAGAGAGAGAGAGTTTACGAGATGAACAGGGGCTTTGATGTGCTTGACAAGAGCCGAGCTACACTGATTATCAGCTGGTTCATGGCGATGGTGTCTCCGAATGTAATCCCGCTCCACTGCGCTAAACCCTCCATTTCCATTTCCATCTCCATCACCATTATTATCTCCACGCCCATTCATCTTTCTTCAATATACTCTCTCTCTCTCTCTCTCTCTCTCTCTGGCCGGAAAACCAAAACTCCGATCACCGGCCGACGACGACGACTCTATCTCCGATCAGACCCAAGCCTTAGGTTTGAATTTCAGAAGAGCATGTGTGAATGCGAGTGTGTTTTACTTTTGAGAGTCACACCGCCATAGCCGACCTACCTCAAAGCCTCTCTATTATTATCTCTGAATAAAACTATAATATTAATAATAATAAACAATTTTTTAAAAAATATATACTATTATAATATATAGGTGGATCAGTTTTTTTATATTAAAAAATAAAAAAGTTGAAAACTACCACTACTATTTATTTATTTTTTTTAAATATTTCCAAAATGCTATTGGTTTGGATTATAATTACGAGATTGCCATGGTTTTGTCTTTTACTTGTGGTCTAGCTGTTGGTATTTTTTTTGACTGATATGCCCTCGGTTTTCCGTTTAATTAACGCGTACGTTTATTAAATTTTTTTTTTTGTTTGTCTTTAGACAGAAAAGATGACGGCGATATTGGTTATAGCTGTTGTGGATGTGACCCATTTTTATTATTGATAGCAGCCTCTAACTTTTGTACCATTTTTGACGTATATATTTTGATGTATATCCATTTGGTTTCTCAAATTTTTAATAATAATAAAAAAAATTGTATATCCATTTGAGGCAATTTTTGGGCTCCCATTTTTTTTTTTTTTTTGTGAGGAAACAATTTTTGGACTCCAATTAGATTTAGAAACTTTAGGATAAAAGGAAGAGGGAAAATATATATTAAGTCAAAGAAAAATAGAATATATATATATTGTTTGTTTGTTCAAATCCTTAAATTAAATTGTTTAACTTAATTAATTAGCTAAGTTGATTATTAGGTTTATTATTCAAATTTAGGTTAAACAACAATAAATCATATCATACAAAGTAGTGAAAAATAAATAACATTACAATATGATAACCCAAGAAAACCGATGAAACGAATCATTTCAAGGTAAAAACTTAGGGAAGATTTGACGTAACTATCTTTAAGGTAAATTAAATTCACTATAAGAGAATTGCAGTTTTTACAATCAGATTTAACCATAAATCTATTACTACCTCATGTAATAACTTACTGACACGACTACGTGCAAGTTCCGAATCCACAAACTCCTTCTTTCCTTGGATTTACACCAACATAAGCAACCTTACTTGTGACTTTGAGATCCTGCTCAAAGATTTTAAATCTTGAGCAGATGTTGATCTTATATGTAGCAACTTCTACAAAATTGAATCTTGAAATTCTTCAATGAATATTGCCGGTAGAAAGCTTTAGAGAATTTTGGGTACAAAAACCCTAGGTCAAACTTTTTTCTCTCTAAAAACCTCTATCTAGAGTTAGCTTATAATGTTCTTTAAATACTGGAAATAACGAATCACGATTAGGGTTTCAAACGGATAAGTTATGAATTTTTTACATTTGCTAATTTTTTGCTAACATGAGACTTCCGATCAATCAAGCAGAATCAAACAGCAATTGAGAGGAATTAAGAGGAATCGAACAACAATTGAGAGAACCAGATTACAACTCACTTTTTTTCATCCTGAACTTGAGTTTTTTGTCTTGGATTTGAAAGTACACCATTTTAACTCAATAATACTTACTTTTTGCTATAGTTTGCTAACATTACAAACACAAAACCCAACGCATAGACGCGCGCACACACACACATATGTGTATGTATATAATGTTGATGACTAGGAAAGAAAGAATTTATTAATAAACTAAATCAGCTTAGAACACAACATCCATATAGTAGTATTTATATAAAGTTAAATTCAAGTTGTATATTGTGTAAGTTATGTTACATCACTAAATATTTTTTTATAAGATGCAAATTTTAACAAAACTACTGTTGGATTAGATTTTATTTTTATAATTTACATGTTTGAAATCAATAACTATATTATATGTATGTATGTAGGTGGGGCTTGAAAAAACTTTAGATTCTCCTAAGGGATCATATAAGTCTTTATATTCTTCTTACATTATCAAAATTAAACTACAAATTCATTGTTTTTTCTAAGTAATTTGTCAATAGTCATAGACAATAGACTTAAATTTTAAATGTCTCGGTTGAAAATACCACTAAAAGATACTAATTAAACTACAAAATTTATGTCTTTTTAGAAGTAATTTTGAATCTTTATATATATATATATATAAAGTTTAATCTTTGGATATTTTCATTAAATAATAGAATATACTAATATGTTAAGGTACAATACTCACACATTCTTTTGATTGACTTGATCGAGATGCGAAGAGTGTGGATTTAGTGGAACAATAAGTGTTAGGAAGGTCCAAACAGTCCAATCAGTTTATTCACCGCGAAGTTAGGGATGTGAAGCGTGATTGATCTGTCAGTGTCTATATGATTAGGAGGTGATGGACCTTCCTCTATTGACTGTTATTAACTGGTCAAAGCAGCAATTTTCTGATTAGAGAAGAAGAATGGGCTAATGAGTCTTTGTAAAAAGTAAAGTCTAGAAACAAATGGCTGAACTTTGGGAGTTTTTGGATAAATATTATAAAAAATTGAGTTTTTTTTTTTTAGTTATAGGTATTGTTTCAAGTTATTTAAGAGAATGAAGAGAGAAAATGAATTTTTGCAACAGTATTGACAAAAGTATAAAAGAGAAAATGAAAAAGGAGGAGAAAGAAATTTTGAAATTTCGATAACACTGTTACCGAAATTCCTTCTGCCCCAGCCGCTGCCCGAGTGAGTGCCCAAGTGCGAGTGCCTGAAGCAAAAAAAAAAAATTATTTTTTGGCAATCCCATTGCCGAAAATGGAGGGAAAAATGAAAAAAAAAAATTTTTTTTTTTTGGGCAATTCTATTGCCGAAAATAGAGGGAAAAAGTAAAAAAAAAAATTTTTTTTTTTTGGCATTCCCATTGCCGAAAATGGAAGGAAAAAGTTTTCCCTCCATTTTTTGTTTTTTTTTTGTTTTTACATTTTCCCTCCATTTTCGACAATAGGATTGCCAAAAACAATTTTTTTTTTTTTTTTTCCTTCCATTTTCGACAATGGGATTGCCAAAAAACAATTTTTTTTTGCTTCAGGCACTCGCATTTGGGCACTCACTCGGGTAGCGGCTAGGGCAGAAGGAATTTCGGTAACAGTGTTGCTGAAATTTCAAAATTTTTCTCTCCTCTTTTTTCATTTTCTCTCTCATACTTTTGTTAGAATATCGGTAACACTGTTGCCGAAATTTACTCTCTCTTCTCATTTCCCTAAATAACTTGGAACAATGCCTATAACAGCAAAAAACTCCATTTTTTACAATATTTACCCAAAAGACTTGAACTTTGGAGTTCACAAAGGTGGAAACGGTTAGAAATGATAAGAATGCAATTGGTAGCTTGCAAGTTTTATGAAAAAAATAAAAAAAAAGTGCTAGGTTTACCTATCACTTGCTACTTTGATGTTTCCATCATTAGACAAAGCTTGGATTACACCATTCCTAACCATCAAGTAGTGCTCTTGCTAGGAATATTATATACAGTGCCTGATTGGTAATCCATTTAAAAAAAGATTTGACTAACGTGTGTTCTTAGGGCATACAATAATATACTAATTTTGGAAAAAAGTTTTATCAAGAATTGAAATTTTTTTACAAATTTTCATAAAATATTTTAAAAAATGAATAACTTAATATGTGCCCCAATTTAACTAGACCCTTAAAAAAATAGTTTTCTATATTTAAAAATAAAAATTGGTGGGTCTCATTGTATAAAGTTTGAGTTGTTTGGCTACTCTTTTCTTAAAACAATTTTCATAATACTGTTCTCCGAAATTATTGTGGAAAATAGTTTTATGAAAACGGCTCTACATTTTTTCATTTTTTGGGATGGAACTTTTGTAAATAAGTTGATGGTATTTTTTGTAATATTTTGTTATTTTATTCTCTCTCTCTCTGGGTCACGGCGGCTAGATGATTCGACTAAGTTCCATGTAGTCTTTATTGTTGTTGTGAGTCGTGACTTTTGTGGGATAAGATGGTAGGTCGCAAGTTGTGGATGATGGATGGCAAGTTTGTCATTGTTGCTAATATATGCTCTTAGATCAATAAATGATCCGGATATTATATGCTCCTAGAGCAACAACATCAATTTTTCTAAAAGATTTTATTTATTTTACACAAAAACTTATTTTTTCTATTTTACACCATCCCTTTTACAAAACGCCCACATTAGCCTATCTATTATACACTCTATTTTATATAAGAAAAATTCTAGTGTCACAATAAAATGTACAACTTTGGCCACAACTTGCACATGTGGCAAGTTGTGGTTGGTGGAGGGGTGATGGTGGGTCTATGTGGGGACACCCCTCCACCAACCATAACTTGCCACATGAGCAAGTTGTGGTCAAAGTTGTGCATTTTTGTGTGGTACAAGAATTACTCTTTATATAAATAATACCCACATTACTCTTTTACAAAATACCCACATTAGTCCATCCGTTCATCTTTTTTTAATGCTAAAATAATGTATAAAAGAGTTACAGTACCTGTGCATATATGCACGGTTACTATAGCACTTGTGCATTTATGCACAATTTTACACCCACTGATGTGAGTGGTTTTTTGGTCAAAAAATATAAATTAAGCAACTTTTTGTATTTTGCAAGACTTTGCAACCACATCGTTGCATACATTAATTATTCATTTTAAGAAAATTTTTATTAGAATTGGAAAAATACTTCTAAAAAAAGTTAGTCATTTTTTCATAAATTGTTTCTTAAAAGGGTCTGGTTAAGGGCATACATTAACAATCAATTTTAGGAAAATTTTTTATCGAAAATTGAAAAAGCTATTAAAATTTTTTAACAACTTTTTCAATTCTCGATAAAATTTTTTCTTAAATAGTTTAGTAACATATACTCTAAGAACATACATTAATAAAACCATTCTTAAAATAGTTTATTAATATATGTCTTAAAAACATATATTAGTAAAACCCTTACTAAAAAACATAAAAAATAGTTTATAAAAATACAAAATAGAAAATAGGGAGTAGGGATGTAGGGACCAAACAACCCCTATGTTTTCCTTTAAGGCTGATAAGCCTCCTGGTCCTACTAGTAAGGGCAGTACAAGCTTTCTTCTTCTTGAGTAAACTCTTGAAAGAGGTGAATACTAATGATTGTTATGGATTGAGATGGTGCAATACTTACGATATTGAATCTGATGAAATAATTTTCAATAATTTAGATTGAAAGTTGAAAAAAATAACTTTCAATCTCAACCATTAAATAATAAAAAAAAAAGTAAGAAAAAGTTAAAAAACTAAAGTGGTAAAAATATTTTATGAATGTAAATGGAGTAATTGTCATTGTTTTGAAACCCGGACCGGACCGCACGGACTGACCGGAAAACCCTCGAACCGCTCGTATTTGCGGTTCTTTTAGCATCAAGAACCGCTCAATGGGAAAAATACACAGAGCCGTGCGAACCGCGGTCGGACCTCACGGTTCTAAGAGCCGTGAACGGTCCTCGCGGTTCTCATATTTTTGATCGGAAAAAAGAATATCCAAATAGAAAATGTAAAAAGAAATCACAATACAGAGGATCTGACCCAGAAAATGTCTGATCTTTGTTTCAATCTCTTTGCTTCACTCTAAAAAAAAATCTCACATAATCCAAACACAAACCAAAATCCAATTCTTACAATAAAATTGAATCAGAACAAGAAATATGAAAAAAAAAAAAAAGGAAGAACAAGAAGAACAAGCCGATCTGACCTAGAGGAGAGGAGGCTGAGCGGTGGTGGGGCGGCGGACGAGGGAGTGCTACATGAAACGCCAATCTCCATCAGCTTCGGCGACCTCGATCTCCTCCGATCTCCACCGGCTTCGGCGACCTTGATCTCCTCCGATCTCCACTGGCTTTGGCGACCTCAATCCCCACCGGCGACCTCGACTTCACCGGCGCTTTAAATGCTCTCTCTCTCTCTCTGATGTGATTATGTGAATACTGCTCAGTGGCCAAAGGGGTAAGTATGTGATAAATGTGGTGGTTGAGTAATAAATACCCAATTGAAAAATGTGTGGTGGAGATTCTTAATTTCTTATCCCTTACTTTAATTATTTTTTTTTTTTACGTAATCATGTGTTTTTTTTTTTTGATTTAAACGTGTGGTATTTAATATTAAGAAATAGAAATTATGAAATATTACCACAATATTTTTACAATAAATTTTAAGTAATAGATTGTTATTAGTTAATATTGGTGAGTAAAATAGCTGGTCACGTGGAAATTATGAAATACTACCACTTTTGTTTCTAGTGCTTTTTTAGGAATGTGAATGTGAGTTAAATAGCTGGTCACGTGGACATTAGAAAGTGAAAATTAGAAAGACAATCTGATGCTTTTAATTTTTTTTAATAAAAAAATGGTTATTATTATTATTGGATAAATATTTCATATTTGGGTTTGAAATGGATATATTAGACATAGCTAAAATATGGATTTATAGTTTTAATTGGACTATTTTAGTTAATTTTTCTATTTTTTATTAATTTAATATTTTTATATATATTTAAAATAATTATTAAATTAATTATGACGTCATCCCGGTTCGACCCCGGTTTGACTTCGGTTCGACCTTAAAAACCTTGAACCTCTCTCTTTTACGGTTCAATGAACGGTCCGGATCTGAAAACCATGATAATTGTACAGGACCCAATCCAAATCAGATTGTTATACTAGTTCCTTAGTATCTAATCCATCCTACATGGCAGATTTTAGGTCTATATTTTGCTACAACATAGTGTACAAATGCATAATTATGATTTCGGCAAATTGGTTGAAATAGGTTGAAGGGTATTGTGGAATTTGCCAGTAATACTCAAGCAGCTTTTGTCGTAGGAAGAATTATAGTTGAGAATGTTCTTCTAGTTCTAGCTCGAGAGTTGGTAAAAAGATTTCATAGAGAGGAAGTCAGATGTATAATGACTAAAGTGATAAAAATTGAAACTTACTGAACGAAAATGACAATTGATTAAGACAATCTTTTTTCACATCTCTTAAATACATTAGCCTTTCTGCGTTAACATGCATGCGCTAGAGTCTAGACCATATGTATGAATGTGTATACCTCATAAAGTCTTCGTTCAACCACCGAATTTCACTTGTCAAAATCAATATTTTGGATTTTGTGTCCATTTTCGTCATGCATGACCTTTCTTTCATCCCAGATATGGTTGTGAATTAATAATTTATCGATGCAGATCGATTTTCATTTAATATATTGGACTAAACTAATGAGGGTTTCATTGTAAGTTGGTATTGGGTGCATTTCATCTTTGCAGATAAACATTTCCAATTGTGTTACATTGTATAATAGTTGCAACAAAACAAATCACCAAATATCACTATAAGAGTTCAAAATCTTAGTTCGATCTTTTGGGTTATCCATGATTCTGCTTTAAAAAGAAACTATTCTCATATATTGGAGGCATTGCCCTCACTCAATTGCCAATATAGGCTAACCTAGCTAATAAGTGTTTTGTATTATCAAACTTGTCAATTTAAAGATAATTAAGAGGCTATATGAGGCATGACTTCTTAGAAGTGCCCTTGATTAAGGGATAAGATTATTAATGTACGCATCTTACATAGGTTGTGATTATCCAGAAAATTTTTTTTTTGAGCAATTGCCGGTGGTCCAGTACATTGTACAGGATGCAAAAATGTCATATTTTCATATTTAGATACATGATGCGTCAGTGTCATGTCAAGTATCATTTTTATAAGGTCACTTCCTAGATATTTAGGCTAGATATATGAGTGTGATTCTCTTGACCTTAAAAAATAGGGTCTTAATAATTTATGTTATTAGAGTATATATTAGTAAACTATCTTAGTAAACTTTTTATGAAAAAATGATTAAATTTTTTGATAATTTTTTATAAAAAATTCCTAAAAGACATACATCAATCGGAACCTAAAAAATATAAAGCCTTTTTTTTAATAAACGAAGCCTATTTATGCAGAAATTATATTCATGTCTGGTTTTTTAGTTTCATGAGTTGTGTTAAGACCACCAAAAATGACACAACTTTGTGCGTACAACTCGCCATGTAGCGAGTTATGACTGGTGAAGGAGTGTCTGTGGGTCATGACTCGTGTGGGGACACACTTTCACCAATTATAACTCACCACGTGGCGAGTTGTGGCACAAGGTTATGCCATTTTCGGTGGTCCTATTATTTTTCCAGTTTCATGGACTAGTGTTGCACAAAATCTGTGTATTGGGATAAGTACAAATCGTTCACATCCAAATCCAACATCCTTGAGCACAATTATGTTATGTCTCCGAGGCTCTTCTTTCTCTCTCTAACCAATGCTTTGTTTCTACATGAGCATTTTGTTTAGGGAATAATTTCTTTAGGGTGAGGATATAAGTAGACCTTGTTGGTTCTATGTGATCAATGTAGTTAGAGCATTAGTGTTGGTAGAGCTAAAAAGCCATATTACTATTTTTAGCACCATCAATGCTAAAAAGAATGTTGTAATGGTGGAGGGAAAGCCAAAAAATTGGGCTGTTGAGCTATAGTGCACAGCCAAAGATGGTTGTACATTGTAGCTAAGATGGTAAAAAAAAAAAAAAAATTATTAAAAGTCATATCATTTGATTGTGTTGGCGGTAGTGGTTGTTGTATATATATATATATATATATTATTTTATTATGTTGTTTATGTTATTTTATTATGTTGAATGCTAAAATAAAACTACTGATGTTTGATGTTTTGTAAAATAGAGTAGTCAAATAAATAAAGCAGCTTTATGTGGTTCAATTTTCTTTTAATTTAAGTAACCTAACTCATTCATCCAAGTGGAGTCGAACAACCCCATATCATATCTAAACATGGAATGTCAAATCCATTATAAAAAAAGAAAAGAAAAGTTGAGATACAAGCTAACTTACAAGACCTTCAATACATGTAATTGTTGATCTAGCCTTTCTACTCGCCGACCTTTCTCCTCTCATGGATAATTTAGTTGGAAGGTGTTAGAAGACAAGGAAATGGGTTCATTGGGTTTTCTTTGTATTTCAGTAGCCGTCTTCCTTCTCTAGAGATTAGGATCAACATAGGGGGTTTTTATACGTGTAGCATTGGGGCTAGAGGTGGTCAAAAAAACTTTTGTTTAGTAGTTATATTAAGCAAGTTTCAAATAGAATGTCTTGCTAACCCCTCGCTATGGTTGTCAAAATCCCGCTCAGGATTCTACGATTTTACAATTTCATCTGCCCAAAATGATCTGGATCTTTCAAGGATCTTTGCAATCATTTAAGATTGGTAGGATTGTACAACTTTGACGATCCTAAATAACCTTGGTTTCTTGTAATTTTCTTTTACTTGACAAAATGCTCAGTTGGACTTAAATGAAAAATAAAATCTCAATAGACAAAGTTTTTCCATTCTAATGTAGAGAGAGTGTCAGTTGAACCTAAATAAAAAAAATCCCAATAAAGTATCACATTTTGAGGTTTTTGGTATCTTTAAATGATGCTTACAAATGAATGTAGTAATATATGGTAATTATATCAATGAATGTATAATTTATGTGATAATTCAATATATAATGTGTATTTTTTGTTTTTTTTTTTCTCAAATAATGTAGGATCTTACGATTCACAATCCGGTCCTATAATCTACCATTTGATCTACCTCCCACCATCCTACATAGGATCCCAATTTTGACAACCTTGCGCCTCACTAATCATCAATGTGGACTTCTAGAGAAGCTCACCTGACACTTGCCAAACACCTCGATATAGAGAGGTTTGCGAAAAGCCATTGACCTAAACTTTTTAATGGGATTTTTTGTAGCAACTTAACCCCCAAACCCTACACATATATAAAAATGGTTTTGTAACCTTAAGTTAGAGAATTGAAGACAATCACATGGTAAAGAGACTAAATTTGAGAATCCTTGACCTTTTCATTGAATATCTTTGAGAGGAGATTTCATCTATCACCTTGACCACATTTTGAGTGCTTTAGATTGTTGGAAAACGTAAATACCATTAGGCATCTTCAAGAGGCCTTGAAGTAACCAAGAGATTGGTTTGGCCATTGGTGTCTCAAATTGTGTTTGGAGACTATAAAGAAAAACGATAAGTAGAGTTTGTTGCTAGCAAATTTTGAAGGCTCGAGTATATGTACATTGCACAACAGGAGGTTTTGTAAGTCATTATGTATTGCAACTATCTTCATTGTGAATTCTGATTATTAGGCAAGGCCTTAAAGAATTTTTTGTCCTAGCAGATTTCTCTCTGTAATCTTTGTGTGTGTGTTAAGTTTTATTTACTGATAGTTTTCATTGTGTTTAATTGTTTATCTATGATGCTTGAAATTTGAATTGGATTGATCAATCACTTGGTTAGGTAAAATTTGTTAAAATCAATTGCAAGTTGAGCTAAGGCCTAAACTGTTGTATATATAGGTATATACATGGATAGGTTGTAATAATGATGTTTGAGTTTGGAGAATATTGGAATTTTCTAAGTGAAAATTCAAGTTCTGGAAATTTTTAAGTGAAAATTTGAAATATAACATTTTCGATCAGTTGAAGTTTGGCTCGATCGATCGAAATAGTAAGAAAATTATCCTGGAGTTTCTGGATGGTTCGATCGCTATTTGATTCCTGTTCGATGGATCGAATCTCTCAACCGATCAAAACTTGAAAACTGAATTTTCTACAGAATTTTTTTTGGTGACTGTTAAGAAAGATTAAAGAGGTTTTAAGCCTTGTGAATGGTTTTATGAAACATTTTAACTCTCCATGCGTGCCTTTTGATGAAACATAACCCTATGGGCATAAATAGAGGCTTATGTTCAATTGAAATCCTGTGGTCATTCTTCAGAATTGCTATTTGTAGAACCTAACATCTTGTTTGTATTCTGGGGACAAATCTGCGGTAACCCTTTAGCAACAAAAGGGTGGGGGGCAAATATTGTTTAAGGAAAACGATATAGTGCCTCTAAGTTATCTATTTTCTGTTTATTTTTTGTATTAACCTTGTTCTTCCATTATTACTTTGTGTAACATCTCCAACACGAACATAATTTTAAAAAAAAAACCTTTATATAAGGTAAGCTCTATTTTCTTTATAAATAATTTTTTTTTTTTTTTTTAGGTATGGTCAAAAAAATTGTCAGCTGTACACCTTGTAAATTTTGGAGTCGAGACTTTGGCCAAAATGGTAGAAATAGGATAGCCATTATTAAGTGGATGTTGTGGTATGCTTAACATGCCTTTGTAACACATAAAATGAATCCTCAAACCCGATTTAATGGTTTTTTTTTTTTTTTTTTTTTGAGAAGACAGTTTAATGGTTTGTAATACTGTTAAAATGACAAAGCAAAATGATTCCTTACATCAAGGAGAAGTGCACTTTGCAAATCAGATCAGCTGACAAATTCAAGATAACAGAGGCATTGATCAAACAGTTGCCATGGCTCTGATTGAAGCAATGCCACACTATGATCAGATCTTGTGTTCAATGTAATAGATATAGCCACGTATGCAAGGATTAATGGAAGCTGATTAAACACGTGTGGAGTGTAGCTGTAACAAATTTCCTTTGTTTTAGGGAGTTGGTTATTGTAACAGAGAGTTAGTTATTGTGACAGTTTACTTTGATGCCTTAGTCTCTGTATATATATAGACAAGGCTTGTATGTATTAAACACTTGGTTTTCTTTACTCTTAATCAAAGAAAGGGATTCATTTTATTTAGATTGAGAGTATAGGAATTTTATATGGAGATTGCAAGGAGTGCTAAAGGAATTAGCATTAACCAAAGAAAGTATGCTCTTGAGGTTTTAAAGGAGGCAGGAATGCTTGGTTGCAAACCTGTCAAGGCACCAATGGAGCAACAATTAAAGCTATCTAAGGCAGATGGGGAGTTGATTAAAGATGCAGGGCAATATAGGAGGTTAATAGGGAAATTGATGTATTTGACTTTGAGCAGACCTGACATAGCTTTTGCAGTCCATAGGCTCAGTCAATTCCTAGCTCAACCTCGAATTCCACACATGAAGGCAGTCACTAGAATCCTTCAATACATCAAAGGAACTCCAGGACAAGTGGTGTTCTCTCCTGCTGAATCAAACCTACAGCTAAAGGCATTTTGTGATGCCGACTGGGTAGGTTGCCCTGATACAAGAAAATCCATGACTGGTTATTGTGTCTTCCTAGGGGATTCTTTAATTTCTTAGAGAGCTAAAAAGCAAGATATAGTGTCAAGGTCCTCTGCTGAAGCAAAGTATAGGTCCATGGCCACCACCACTTGTGAAGTAACTTGGTTGCTTTACTTGTTGAGAGACTTGCACATTCATCATAAAAGACCAGTGCTGTTATACTGTGACAACCAGGCAGCCATACATATTTCTGCAAATCTTGTATTCCATGAGAGATCAAAGCATATAGAGGCAGACTGCCATATAGTTAGAAACAAAGTCTTGGATGGCACCATCAAGATGTTTTATGTCTCTTCAAGGAATTAGCTAGCAGATATATTCACAAAAGCACTTGGGGTTGAACAATTCTCAAAGTTGTTAGGAAGGCTAGGAGTCATCAACATTTTTGCTCCTAAAATTCAGTATCCAGAGTATGCAAAACACAATCAAGATGCAAAAGCTTTGCTCTTGAGGGGGAGTGTTAAAATGACAAAGCAAAATGATTCCCTACATCAAGGAGAAGTGCACTTTGCAAATTAGATCAGCTCATAAATTCAAGATAACAGAGGCATTGATCAAACAGTTGCCATGGCTCTGATTGAAGCAATGCCACACTATGATCAGATCTTGTGTTCAATGTAATAGATGCAGCCATGTATGCAAGGATTAATGGAGGCTGATTAAACACGTGTGGAGTGCAGCTGTAAAAGATTTCCTCTGTTTTAGGGAGTTGGTTATTGTAACAGAGAGTTAGTTATTGTGACAGTTTACTTTGATGCCTTAGTCTCTGTATATATAGACAAGGCTTGTATGTATTAAACACTTGGTTTTCTTTACTCTTAATCAAATAAAGGGATTCATTTTATTTAGATTGAGAGTATAGGAATTTTATAAATACTTTATTATCCCATTTAGGTTTCTCTTATTATTATTTTTTTTTTTGAGGAACTTATCCCATTTAGGTTAGAATAACACATATGCTCTTAGCCCTAAGTTGATAATAATAATATAAACCGGAAATTAAATGATCAATTACAGTTAATAATTAATTCTATAATTGATGAAGATTCTACTCAACTCTCTAAAGTCTAAACATGAGTACATGAGATCTCCCAAGAGAGTTGATTTAGAATCCGGTAGTGATATGCACGACCAGTCTTTTCACCCTACAATGTATTATTAGATGAGTCAATAATTTATTTGGAGAATAGTTGCCTCACCGAGGGCTTTATCGTAAGTTGGATTGCGGGTCGATTCCAATTTTCATTTTTCAGAGAAAGACATTCCAAGGAATTTGCTTTATGAAAGTGTTGACAATAAATCACTGAGACTGTTCAAACTTCAAGTTGGCTTTATGTTCATAAATTCGGCTTGAGAGAACATTAATTGTCATATTCTTGACATTATACCAATATTGTCTAAGCAACCTATAGTTTATGTTCAAAACTTGAGGGTTTTATTTTGACATTGATTTCACTAATTTCTCATTTGCAATTGAATTGTGGTTTTGTGATCTGGATTCAAACTTCACTTACACTATAAATCGATTAGTATCTTAGCGTGATGATAAAAGTAGTAATCGTGAATTTCCCGCCATAGGTTAAAATTCTATATTATTAAAAAATAAATCTCATCCATGTAAGACATGAATTCTCGAGGCTGCACTTTGTCAGGGTACAATATCATACTAGAGAGAAGTACTTTATTTTTTTGAGAAATTAATGGCTTCCATTAACAGAAAGTGCTGGTTCGGATTCTTTATCTTCTGCAACTACAAATGGGCTAGACATATGCCTATGACTCTCGGAAAAAGTTGGCGATAATGTCAACTAAGAAAATCAAACCCATTATGCAAAACATGCATTATAGGTTAAGACACTTGTCAGGTTCAAAAATCTAAATTCCATAAGCTAGGTTGCAGGGAATTTATTTTACGAAGTTAGGTATAAATCTTTCACTTTAGGTCATGTGCAATGCCTCCATAAATTTATTTTGTTTTTAAATCTAGCATTGTTGAGCATTTTAGGGAACAATTTATCATGGTTGAGAATATTAGTACGTAGAAACTGGAGGTTATCAGGTTCTATCATTCCATGTGAATGTAGCAGTTCCTCGTGACAAAGTGGCATTTGTAGTACAGGAAACAATAACCTAGCAGATTCAAGCCCATATAAGCGGGAGAATATATTGAAATAAAAAGACTAAAAGGAATGCAAAGAGAACTTATGGCAGCAGTATGGGCTATGGACTTACATGTCCTTTTAACCCAAACGAAAGAGCAATTAACAAAGAAGTTAATGGTTGTTGGAATGAGGCATTTTTCAAGGCCGGGTAATTTGGTTAGTTTAAGGAACCAAACTCCATCTTTTTGGGGACATTCAAGTGTTGGGTTCAATGGACCTGAAGTACACGTACATTGTGGATCCAAAGGTTCTAAGTTCTATCAACCACATTGTTAGGTTCTAATTAAAGATTTAGGTGTAAATGTTTGGAATCATATTTTTATTGTGTTAGCAAACCGAAAACAAAACATGTCTAGTTTAAGTGTTAGGTAATGCTTAAAAGTATTTGTTTCAAGGTTCAAGTCCAGTTGATTACAGAAAAAGGAAGATAGTTTCTTCCTTGCTTGATCGTTTGAGAATTGACCGATCGAAAATCGTAGGATCAGAATATTGCAGAATGTTTAAAACAGGCCCAAGCCCGCGAAAGCTTTTAGGGTTTCATTCCAACTTCTCTACATATAAAAAGGAAAATCTAGCTATGTTTTTCAGACTTTTGGAAGACTTGTGTATTGCTCTTTGTGAGGTCTGAGAGGTTTTGTATATTCTAACTACACAAGAATCTATCAGAGTAAGATCTATAATCAAGCGTTAGTAGAATATAGTTGCTGCATTAAGATTATTATTGAAGGTGATCTGAAACCTTTGACTGGGATCTCAAAGTCATAAGCAAGCTTGCTTGTGTTGATGTAAATCCGAGAAGAGAAGGAGTCTGTGGATTCAGAGCTTATACGTAGTCGTGTCAATAAGTTACTACATAAAGTAGCTATAGATTTATAATTAAATCTAATTGTAAAAACTTCAATTCTCTTATAGTGGTTTTACTTAATCTTGAAGATAGTTAAGTCAAATTCTCCCCAAGTTTTTATCTTGAGACAGTTAGTTTCATCGATATTCCTAGGTTATCATATTGTGGTGTTATTTACTTTTTCACTGCTGTACATGTATGATTTATTCTTGTTTAACCTAGAGCTGAATAATAAACCTAATAATCAACTTGGTTAATTAATTAGTTTAAACAATTTGATTTAAAAGGTCTAAATAAACACACTCTATTGGTCTAGGAACAAAAAACTCTCATGAGAAATTTTTACCATAAATAAGTTTGTGTTTATGGAGACGTGATAAGTGTAATTAATTGGTAAAACTAATGGTCTGTTTGGATACCGCTTATTGTTGAAAACTGAAAACACTGCAGCAAAATAATTTTTAAATGTGTAAATAGTGTCGTGAGACCCAATTTTAAATAAAAAATTACTAAAATTCATACTTATGAGTCTCATAAATAATACACAAGACCCATAAAAAAATGACGCGAAAAACAAATTTAAGCTCTATCCAAACATTCTAAATTGTCGTGTGATCAAAGTATCAACATCGATGTTACAATATGTTGCACTGTAACTCCTAAAAAGAATCAAAAGCTACAGAATCATAAGAAATACGCTGTATTCAAAATAATAATAATAATAATCTCACACACACACACTTTATTAGGTAAATTGCATCTTATTGCTTCGTTTGGAAGACAGAAATTGTACTACGAAGAAAGTTGCCAAGGTTTCCAACACGCATAGACAATTAAACTCAGGTGTGATTACTAACAAGAAAGGCAAAAAGTTTCCAAGAAGCATAGACAATGGAGTTCTTACGTATCCTTGTGCTATTAAAGTTTTGGATGCGTGGCAAAGCAAATAAGCAAAGGGAATAAGAGAATATTGGTTATGTTTGGTAACAGTTTTTATTTTCTATTTTTAAAAACTTATTTTGAGAATATAAAGAAAAAAAAATTTTCTTGTATTTTTTAAATAAAAAATATGTTTGGTTAGTTGAAATTAAAAAAATATATTTTTTGAAGAAAAATATAGAAAATACTAAAATTATTAAGATTTGAACTTTAATGCTAACTTATTAAATGAGACAGATTTATTAAATTAAATGCGTATTTTTATTAACTTTTAAAAATTAGAAATTGAAAACAGCCTTTTGCATGTTTTCAGTTTCCTTCACAAATCGAGTTTTGAGAACAGTTTTTGTTTTCTGTCAATTTTAAGTTGCCAAACAAGTTTTTTAGTTTCAAAAATAAAAAATTATTTTTAAAAACAGAAAATAAGGGAAAAAATCAGTTACGAAATATACCCTTATCTTCCACTCATTTAACATCCACGACTTTATCTAATGTTTACAATTAATTTATTGATGCACATTTTAAAATGCAAAAAGATAATATTCACATTTAAAACATGAACATAAATACAAAAGTGGACATGGGAGAATTAAAATCTTAGAATATGGAATTCTCATATTCTTTGGTTTTCTATCTCTTTCTCTCTTCAATTTTTTAAATATATATATTAAAAAATGTAAAGCGTTAAGGTCATTTACGACTATTTACCCAAAAAAAAAAAGGCTCATTTACGATTATCATGGATCATGGTCACAGAAAGGTAGGCTAGCCAGGAGCGTTTGGCTGCACTGGAGGAGTCATTCTATCATGGACAAAAATTAAATTATTGAGAAAATGTTTTACGAGAAACTCAAGATTACCCCTTCAAACAAAGTGAATGCCATGGTTCTTACAACTATTTATTGTCTAGATACATGGGTAATGAATCTCTCAAAAGAAAAAAAGAAAAGAAAAAGAAACGATGGCTACTAAAAAAACAAAAGCTCTTTATTTGAAGAATGTGCTCATATTTCTTAATTCAGATTGCAGTAACATGAGCTGTGTCACTCTACTTTATAAACTAATCGGTGATAAATAAGACACACTAAAGTTTTTTATGATATTTAACATTGTATCATGTGAACTTATTTTTAAATGGTCGTATGGAGCTGAATTGTGGTCTCTTCTAACAATCCTCCTTTACAATATGATACTCAAGTGACTTGAATCCATGACATTGGCTCTAATATTATTTATCAAACTATTAGAGTTGTGTCATGCCACCGCAAGTCTTTTATGAGATTTAAAATAGTTACTCATGCACTTGTTTTAAAAGTGGTCATAAGGAGGCAAAATGTGGTCCTTCGACACAGTGCATTTCAATATTGATAGAAATAAATTAATTGAATGTTTAGCTTAATAGAAAAGAAAGTGTTGATGCATTTCAATATTAAAATAAATAAATTAATTGAATGTTTATTCTAATAGTAAATTGGCTAATTGATGGAAAGTGGTGTGATTCAAGTGAACATATGGTTATGCAGAGTGTTTTGAAGATCGATTGATTGGCTAATCTATACAAAATGTTGTATATGTTGCATTCATTAAAAATTTTCCCCCCATAATCTTTAATTTTATACTACAGAAGAAGATAATCCACCACATTTAGTCTATGATTATGGTATACATTTATATAATGTTACACTACCTAATAATTTTTATTAGGTTAATATTTTAAAAATTACACCATTAGATTATATGTTTTTTATGTTATTAACACGCACACTAAGTTTCGTGCCGATCGAATGTCATTTACTGCTTGATTTGGAAGCCCATTTTTTATGGACAATTTTAAATACAAAAACTTAAGATTTAAATTCATGATCGATGACATAGTTATTAATTTTCGATCATTATAAAATTTTGCAAGTATATAGAATATAAGAAGAGAATATAATGCGATGATGAATTTATTAAAATTTAAATTAAAAAAATACTAAATATTATAACATTATTTAAAATTATGTAACTTACGCGTAACTTTAGAATAGATATTTATTTATTTATTGAGAAAATGCAGCAGATACTGGCTGGAGATCCGTACACTAATAAAAAGTAGGAGTATCAACTTGAATGAATTACAGAATTAAGAAATCATGGATGTGACTCAAATATTAATAAGCATCACTTCACTTGTCGACAATTAAGTTAACACCAAAGCAGCATCCACTGACTAATAGATTAATAAATAATAATTCACAGCATATATGGCCAAAATATCTTCAAGTGTTTACATTAGTGGTTATTCGTGCAAAGCAAACTAATAATTTAAAACTAGTTGTCGTTTTGTAAATCATCCCAATCTGCATTAAAGAAGATAGCTAGGTTCAGTTTAATTAAGAAGATTGAGTACTAATCAATTTTAGAAAATACCGTTCAAACTTGGTATTGGTATTACATTTGCTAATTGGGTTTTCTGCGGATTATTTGGACAAGTAGAGTGATATGCTTGAATTTTTTATTTTCTATTTATTTAGATGATTAGAAATTTATAAATTAATATATTTTTGACTCCGCAGCTCAAACCTTATCCCCCGAACCCCTAAATATTCTGTGCATGGGGGAGGTATCATCCTGCCTACAAAGGCGGGTGGTAGTGATGTGTTTGATGACACCTAACTTTTAGCTTTTTGGTTTGTGCTATTTCCAAATGTTTCCTAAAGACTAAAGTCATTATTATTTTCCTAACAGCACAAAGATCAATTAATTAGAACAGCCTATTAATCTAGTTTTTTATGGTACCTTTTTTTGTTGCATTACTTAGAAGGGCTTTTGTCACATGCCCATTTTATAGTTTCCTAGGTGGTAAGAGTTTCATAACAAAAATCTGCTTGGAAGTGAGGTGCCCATAAAAAAAACTTATTTTCTCTTCAACTAAGCATCCACCAGTGAAGGAACCTTTAATATTCTGTCCGACTTTATAAAAGAGGAACAAAAAAAAAAAAATTTATTTATATGTATTCAAAAAATTATTTATATAGGCTTTAAACAAGAATCTAGACTGCGGTATATTGCATCTTGATTAAGAAGCTTAGATTCCAGCAACATACATAAGAATGTTCACCTTTTTTAGACTAAAAAAGCAAAAATTTTCAACTTACTAGTTGTCAAGAGCAAAACTTTGTAACCATCCCCATGATAGATTTTGATAACACGGATTCCCCAATTTCTCAATGATATTTCATGATTAAAGACTGTAGTGCCAACGGGCCCAAAATACGTAGTGGGCTGGCCCAAAGGCTCACACAAAAAAAGGAAATCCAACCCAGCATCATGAAATGGTCCGAGGACATAATAAGTTCAGCCTGCGAAGTCACGTGATGAAGGAAGGTGCCATGCACGGATAGAGCACCACGAAACACGACGTCCGAGGACAACCAAGTCCTCGACATCTCACTGCCGAGGACAGGACGAGTGATCTGGCGGTTGTAGGGCATCTATACTGGAAACCTTGGATACGGAAACTGAGAATACGAGAATAAGGGATAAAGGGAAGTGACAGATAAATATCAAGGATAAAGCTGCTACCACCACATTGAAAGCTCCATACCTACCTCTCTGGCCGCATTAATGAGGAAGTGATGCCTGAACATTGAAATTCAACCTTACACTCACCGCCAGAGACTTTAGGAAGAAGGAATGATGGGACAAGTATCCAAAGAAGAACACTTGGACTACATGTGGAAAAGAGGAGAAAAGGAGGCAGGCCTATAAAAGGTGGAGAAAAAAGCATAGGAGAGGGGGGGGGGGGAGAAAATTACTTGTAAGGAAATACACAAGATTGTCCTCGGCATTGATATATAAAACTAGATTCCATCCATGTATGAAACGTACGCATGTGTTCTGTAATTTAATCCAACTCTTGTGTTATCTATCGCTTAGAGCCCTAGATTAGAAACCCACTCTCTATAAATTCATTGTTTAGGATTCATTGGGCTGGTCTGAAAGTGCAACTTAGATCCAGCGTGATTTGTGCCTCTATAATTGGCGCCGTCTGTGGAAATTCTTGTGTTTTGGCGCAGATAACGTGAGGTGGGTTTCGGTCCAGACCGTGTAGAATCTTTAGGATCTCAACACCAAGATCCTTTTCAGTAGTTAGAACAGATGGGAGATCGAGAAGGCAGTGTGCAAACCGGGCGAACCGCTGGCAACTATTCTAGGGGCGGAAGCAGGGGCTATAATGAAGGAGGTACTAGGACCATGCAGAGGGAAATTGACCAGCTCGAGAGAAAGCTGCGCCGAGCCAAACGAAAATGGACGCCTTCCATATCTGACCCTTCCTCAGACGACTCCCAGAGCAGTGGCTATAGGCCGAGGTCGAGAACACCTCCTAGTGAGACTTTCTCATACCAAGAGGGAAGTCTTCATGATAGGGCGAGCAAGAAATCTCTTCCCAGAGGTTTGGGCAGTGATGCTATGGGGAAGGCCTTGCACCAGCTCTCCAAGTCACCTTTCACACGTCGTATTGAGAGAGGAAGGCTCCCTCGTCGTTTCACGCAACTAAATTTCACCATTTATAATGGCAGAACAGACTCGGTGGAGCACGTGAGCCATTTTAACCAACGCATGGCGGTCTATTCGCAGAATGAAACCTTGATGTGCAAAGTATTCCCTTCAAGCCTAGGACTTGTTACGATGAGATGGTTTAATGGTTTGAAAGCGGACTCTATTGATTCCTACATGGAACTTACGATGGCATTTGGCTCTCGTTTTGTTACATGCAGCAGAGTACCTTGGCCTCTGGACTCGTTACTATCCATGACCATGAGGGAGGGCGAGACATTAAAAACTTACTCGGATAGATACTAGGAAGCGTTCAATGAGATTGACGGAGACTTTGATGAAGTAGCAGTCAACACTTTTAAGGTCGGCCTTCCAATTGAACATGATTTAAGAAAATCTTTGACCAAGAAACCTGTAAAGACTGTCCGTTGGCTTATGGACCGTATTGACGAGTATAAGCGAGTAGAGGAGGATCAACAGCAAAGCAAAGAAAAAATGAAAATTACCCCTCAAGAGAGCAGAGATTTCAAAACAGACAAATACAACAGCAAATGGCCAAGGAGGGATTTTGCTGGTCAGTCTAGGTCGGCTACTCCTCAGACAGTAAATGCTGTGTTTTGTGAGCCAGTACAGCAGGTGTTGGAGAAGATTTGTCGTGAACCATATTTCAGGTGGCCCAATAGAATGATAGGAAACCCTACAAAACGCAACCAGAACCTTTATTGCAATTATCATCAGGATAAGGGTCACATCACTGAAAACTGCAGAAACTTATGGAATTACTTGGATCAGCTGGTCAAAGAAGGGAAGTTAAGGCAATTTATGAATCGGCCTAACGAACAAGGCACACAATCGGGTTTCGTGAATCAAGGCAGTAACATTTCAAGACCTCCTTTGGGCACGATCAATGTCATATTTGCTGCACCAGGTCGGACTGGGTCTTGCCTTACCAGAGTAATGTCAGTGTTGCACCCCTCTGCCGAGGACCTCAATTCTGAGCTGAAGAGGATTAAGAGGAATCCTCCACCCGTTTTGGGATTTTCTGAGGAGGATAAGGTTGGCACTATCCAGCCGCATGATGATGCGTTGGTCATCATGCTAAGGATAGGGGGTTACGACGTGAAGAGAGTGATGGTTGATCAAGGGAGTGGGGCTGACATTATGTACCCGGATTTATTCAAGGGCCTTAACTTGAAGCCTAAGGATCTCACGGCTTACAACTCCCCGTTGATAAGGTTTGAAGGGAAGGCTGTCATTCCGAAGTAGTTGATCTGGCTACTGGTGCAGTCAGGGTCAGTGGTGGTGGATGTAGATTTTATCGTGGTAGACGCCTATTCCCCCTACACAGCCATAGTGGCAAGACCATGGCTACACGCCTTAGGTGCTGTATCGTCAACTCTACATATTAAGGTGAAGTTCCCATATGAGGATGGAGTCGAAGAAATAATCGGCAGCTAGTCAATGGCAAGACAATGCATCACGGCGGCAATTACGCGTCAGGAAAAACAGGAATCCCAGGCCGTAGCTGAGAGTAGTTTATAGCAGCTAATGTCCTCGGCTAAGCCAAGTGTAGCCGAGGCTAAAGTGCTTGGTTGTGAGGAGTTAGAGAAGGTGCTTATTGCCGATGATATGGAGAAGTTCTTCCAGGTGGGAAGTCAATTACCACTCCAAGAAAAAGAGGAGCTAGTTACGTTTTTAAAACGGAACATCGATGTGTTTGCATGGGATGCTTACGAAGCCCTAGGGGTTGACCCAAATTTCATTTGCCATCACCTCAACGTCAATCCAGCAGCGATACCGCGGCGGAAACCACTTCGGCGCTCGTCCCTAGAGCACGCTGAGGCCGTCAAAGAAGAAGTACTGAAACTTAAAAAGGCAGGTGCCATTAAGGAGGTGTTTTATCTGGAATGGTTGGCGCATACAGTGGTGGTGAAGAAAAAGAATGGGAAATGGAGAGTATGTGTGGACTTCACAGATTTGAATAGGGCCTGTCTTAAAGATTCGTTTCCAATGCCCCGCATAGATCAGCTGGTGGATGCTACTGTGGGGCATCCTTGGATGAGCTTTTTAGATGCCTTCCAAGGGTACCACCAAATACCTTTAGCTCTAGAAGACCAGGAGAAGACAGCCTTTGTCACATCCACGGGAAACTACCATTATAAGGTGATGCCCTTCGGCTTGAAGAGTGCTGGGGCTACCTATCAAAGAATGATGATGTTTGAACTGCAATTAGGAAAGACAATTGAGGTGTACATAGATGATATGGTGGTTAAGAGTGAGACTATCTCGGCTCACATACCAGACCTGGATAACACCTTCCAAACGCTGAGAAAGCATAAGTTACGCCTTAACTCATCCAAATGTTCCTTTGGAGTAGGGTCTGGTAAATTTTTGGGTTACATAGTGACACACAGAGGAATCGAGGTAAATCCCGCTCAGGTCAAGGCCATCAATAGCTTACAGTCACCTCGAAATCTGAAAGAAGTGCAGTGGTTGACAGGGAGGACTGCTGCTCTCAACAGATTTATCTCATGTTCTGCTGATTGGTGTAGACCATTCTTCCAGTTATTAAACAAGTGGAAAGAATTTGAATGGACAGATGAGTGCCCGTTGCCTTTTAGCAACTTAAGGAATACCTTTCACATCCTCCTATCATGTCTCGGCCTGAAGTGGATGAAATTCTATTTGCCTATATTGCAGTTGCGAGCCATGCCGTCAGTTTGGTGCTAATAAGGGTCGACGAGGGTGTGCAGAAGCCGGTTTACTATGTGAGTAAATCCCTACATGAAGCCGAGGTGCGTTATCCACCATTGGAGAAGGCAATCTTAGCCGTGGTGCATGGGACACGTAAGCTCCCATATTACTTCCAATCTCGCATGGTGGTGATTTTGACCTAACTTCCTCTCAAAGTTATACTCCGAAGTGCAAATTATACAAGCAGGATTGCTAAGTGGGGAACCATTTTGGGCTCTTTTAACATCAAGTACATGCCCTGCACGTCAGTAAAGGGTCAGGTGTTAGCTGATCTAGTTGCAGAATTTACTGAGCCCATAATAGAAGATAACGTCAATAACATGGACATTGATGGAAAATCAGTTGGCGTGATTACGTGCAAAGGTCCCCCACTGTGGACAGTTTACGTTGATGGGGCCGCTAATCAAAGAGGATCGGGTGTAGGGTTAGCAATTACGACCCCAGAGGGTTTCACACTGGAAAAGTCCTTGAGACTGGAGTTCTCGACCACTAACAATGAAGCAGAGTACGAGGCCCTGCTAAAAGGGATGGATATGGTTCAGAAATTAGGGGGAAAGACCACACAAATGTTCTCAGACTCGCAATTAATCGTGGGCCAGGTGGATGGAAAGGTGGAGGCCAGAGATCCGAGGATGCAGGACTACTTAAGCCAAGTCAAGGTTTTGCAACGCAAATTCGAGTCCTTTACTTTATCGCATGTCCCTAGGAGTAACAATGCTCATGCTGACTCTTTAGCAACTCTTGCCACGTCATCGGCACAAGGTCTACCTCAGATTATCCTTGTTAAGGACTTACCCAAACCCTCAGGAATGACTGGAAGCGTTAGCCATGTTCATCATATCAGGGTGGGTCCTAGTTGGATGGATCCCATTGTATCCTTCCTTAAGAATGATATTCTGCCAGAGGAAAAAGGTCGAGGTGGACAAGGTGCGTAGGAAAACATCTCGTTTTTGGTTGGCCGAGGATCACAAACTCTACAAACAATCCTTCTCTGGGCCATACCTGTTGTGCATACATCCTGAAGCGACGGAGCTGCTTTTGAAAGAATTACACGAAGGGATTTGTGGAAGTCACACGGGGGGCAGGTTTTTAGCTCACAGAGCTCTAACACAAGGATATTGGTGGCCCAATATGCAATGGGAAGCTCAAAGCTATGTGAAGAAGTGTGATCAATGTCAAAGGTTCGCACCGAATATTCATCAGCCTGGGGGTGTGCTCAATCCTCTGACAAGTCCCTGGCCTTTTGTACAGTGGGGTCTGGACATTGTGGGTCCCTTCCCAAAGGCACCTGGAAACAGAAGGTGGTTGGTTGTCGGCACTGACTATTTTACCAAGTGGGTGGAAGCCGAGCCCTTAGCAAACATTAGGGATGTCGATGTGAAGAAATTTGTATGGAAGAGCATTGTCACTCGATTTGGAGTTCCTCATACTCTCATTTTGGATAATGGTTTGTAATTTGATAGTAAAGCGTTCAGAAGATATTGCTGTGACCTCAGCATAACCAATAGGTATTTCACCTCAGCTTATCTGCAAGGAAATGGGCAGGCCGAGGCGGTCAACAAAGTTATAGTCAACGGGCTTAAGAAGAGGTTGGATGATGCCAAAGGAAGACAGGTAGAAGAACTGCCTCATGTTCTGTGGACGTATCGGACCACGCCCCGCCAATCAATGGGAGAAATGCCCTTCTCAATGACTTATGGCACCAAGGCTGTTATCCATTTGGAAACAAGGTTTCCAACAATAAGAACGAGTTCCTTCACTCCGAACAGTAATGACAGATTATTAGAAAAAAGCCTAGATCTGGTTGAAGAACGGAGAGAAATAGCCATGATCCAATTGGCTCGCTATCAACAAAAATTGAAGCAGGGGTATGACTCACACGTGAACTCAAGACCACTTGCTTCTGGAGATTTAGTGTTGAGAAATGTTGTAGGTAATACCAAGAATCCAGCATGGGGGAAGTTGGGACCGAACTGGGAAGGACCGTATCGCATTATTGCAATAGCCGGAATAGGAGCTTACTACCTTGCAGATTTGGATGAAAAGATTGTGCCCCATCCTTGGAATGTAAGTAATTTACGACGATATTATTATTAATAAAAAGCACCTTTACTGTTTTGATTCTATTGTTGTTATGTTGCGCGCAATGTTATGTTTAAACTGCTAATATGGATTGTCAAACAAACCCAAGGTTACGCCGGATTCTTAAATCCTCTACCTTGCTCTAAAAATGAAAATAAGGTTATGCCGGGTCCTTGGATCCTCTACCTTAGCAAGAAAGGAAAATAAGGTTACGCCGGGTCCTCGGATCCTCTACCTTTGCAAAAAATAAGAATAAGGTTACGCCAGATCTTTAAATCCTCTACCTTGTTCTAAAAATGAAAATAAGGTTACGTCGGGTCCTCGGATCCTCTACCTTAGCAAAAAATAAGAATAAGGTTACGCCGGATCCTTAAATCCTCTACCTTGTTCTAAAAATGAAAATAAGGTTATGCCGGATCCTCGGATCCTCTACCTTAGCAAAAAATAAGAATAAGGTTACGCCGGATCTTAAATTCTCTACCTTGATCTAAAAATGAAAATAAGATTACGCCGGGTCCTCGGATCCTCTACCTTAGCAAGAAAGGAAAACAAGGTTATGCTGGATCCTCAGATCCTCTATCTCAGTAAGAAAGGAAAACAAGGTTATGCCGGGTTCTCAGATCCTCTACCTTAGTAAAAAATAAGAATAAGGTTACGCCGGATCCTTAAATCCTCTACCTTGTTTTAAAAATGAAAATAAGGTTACGTCGGGTCTTCAGATTCTTTACCTTAGCAAAAAATAAGAATAAGGTTACGCCGGATCCTTAAATCCTCTACCTTGTTCAAAAATGAAAATAAGGTTACGCCGGGTCCTCGGATCCTCTACCTTAGCAAAAAATAAGAATAAGGTTACGCCGGATCCTTAAATTCTCTACCTTGTTCTAAAAATGAAAATAAGGTTACGCCGGGTCCTCGAATCCTGTACCTTAGCAAGAAAGGAAAACAAGGTTATGCCGGGTTCTCGGATCCTCTACCTTAGTAAGAAAGGAAAACAAGGTTATGCCGGGTCCTCGGATCCTTTACCTTAGTAAGAAATAAGAATATGGTTACGTCGGATCCTTAAATCCTCTACCTTGTTCTAAAAATGAAAATAAGGTTACGCCGGGTCCTCGGATCCTCTTCCTTAGTAAAAAAAAAAAAAATAATAATAATAAATAATAAAATAAGAACGTGGTTGGGTGGATTTCTTGGAGTACATGTACGCGTCCTACAGGTACAATTGCTCTAGCAGATGCTCAACAGGTACGTGCTCATAATAAGTACAATGTGACTTCATTTGCTACTAGATAGCATGATGCTTGAGCCACTCCTCGTTCAAGGGTGGAACGTATCAGAAACGTTAAGGTTTCGTATCTTGGTATTTTGTTGCGAAGATAGTTTTTAGAACAATTCCTAAATAAATTGGTTTCACACAAATATTTTATGCCTTTAAGTGTCTACCTAATCGCCATAGTGAAATGAAAACTTGTGGTCATCACTTAAAGTATTTGCAAGTATATAACTTTCACAAATTCCCTTTATTTTTACTGGGTTATTGGTATGGAGTTATCAATGCGTACAACAAATTCAAGTTGTTATTTGGTAAGACTAAGTCAATAATGGTAAAAGGATCTACTAATAGTTAATATAATGCAAGATAACAATTCAAACTGAAAGTCCTTCTCATTAAGCGAAATATTCTTTAAATACATCCAAAACCCAAAAGGTGAATTACAAGAAAGAGAAAGTAAAAGAAAAAAGGAAAAAACTACTACAAATTCTAAGGACCTTCAAGGCTTAGGCTAGACTTAGTCTTTAGGGTCAGCAGGAGCCATTACCGAGGCTGAGGAACCCCCAACCACTTCCTTGTCTTTAGGACCCCCCTTTGGCATTATAGGCAGGGTCGCCAAAACCAGCTCCATTGTCCCACTGGCCTTAGGGTTGGGGGGCAGCTCCTTTGGGGCTAGTGGAAGTTGAGCATCCTCAGGTTGAACCTCGGCAATAACATTCTTTGCAGCAGCTTCTTCCACTTGTATGCCAGCCTCGAAAGAACCGGCATCATCCTCAGCTTGACCAGGAGCGGCTACTCAGATTGCAGGAGGGACATAGGCATTCTCTACCTTCCATAGAGGAGAGGAAGCATCAACCCCAGCTCGGGAAAGGGCTTCCCTCCACACTTGGAGGCAGTAATCCCTACATACCTCTGACACTTAAGCTTTGAAGGTGTCAGCGGTCTCTACCACCCCCACCTCATAGCCACTTTGCTCAGCCTCGTCAACCATCGCCTCGGCTTCCTGTGCCTTGACGAGTGCCTCCTTCTTGGCTTTAAGAGCCTCTTGCCTGGCTTCCTCGGACTTTGTGAGATCTTTTTTAAGATCTTCTACTAATTTCTTGGCCGAGGCAAGGTCTTTATTGGCATGTTTAAGCTGCAGCCTCTGATCTTCAGCCTGCCGGGTAATAGTCCTCAGCTGGGCCTCCAAACCTGACCTCTCACTTTCTGCCTTGCCGAGGCTGGTTGTCACCTCTTGAAGCTTCTTCTCCTTCAGCTCCAAGATCTTTTGGGAGTGGTCCAGCCTCACCTTTTCGGCCCTTAATGCCTTATACGAATTAGTGGCGATCTCCTCTGCTCTATGTGTAGATTAAACAGCCTACACACAAAATGTTATCAGTCAATAGCATGCAGAAGCAGTTAATGCCAAACAAGAAATAATAACCACAAGTGCAATAACGGAAAGCATGGGTACCAAGGAACAATCAATTGAAACTCTTACCATGGCTAACTCTTTCTTGAGGATCATAAAGATATTTTGATCCTTCATCTTTCGTAGCTTGCCCATGTCCTCGGGCAGTAGAAGTGATTGCTCCAATGCATCGGCGATGCATGCAGCTGTGCCCTCATCGGATCCCCTAATAGAGGCATCAACGGTGACTGCCTGATCGTCTACGTTCATTAGGGGAGCCCAAATGGGCGCATGGATGGCTATCGGAGGGTCAATTTGTCTCTCCGACCTTGTTTGAGCATGACGAGCGTGCTTTCCTCCCCTTTCCAGCTCTATCTCTTTGGTGGGGAGATTTTTGGTCCCTTCAATTGTCTCCTTTCCCTTGTGCTGATCCCTTTTCCTTTTATGATCAACTGGGTCGGGATGTTGAATTTGGGTTGAAGGAGGAAGAGTGAGTTTCATTGAAGGAACCTTCTCAGCGCCCTTATCCTTAGTCTTTACCAGGGGCAGCTTGGGAAGCTCCTGCGCTCCAGCTTGACCTTCTAACACATCCTTGAGGCTGGGCTTGGGTCTGCGTCGTCCGATAATGTGATGGATGGCGAGCCGACGACGGGAGATGGGTTCCTAGGCGGAAGAAGCCGGTCAAAAGCTTCGAATTCCTCCTCTGAATCCAAAAGCTCAACGACTTCTTCTTTTATTTCCTCTTCTTCTTCTTCTTCTTCTTCTTCTTCTTCTTCTTCTTCTTCTTCTTCTTCTTCTTCTTCTTCTTCTTCTTCCTTTGTGGTTAGCTGGGAAGAGGAGCCTTCACCCAATTTGGGTCGAGCCGAGGAGGTGGCGAGATGAGGGGCTCCTGGGACGACCCTCACAGGCTCAGTAAGAAGAATGCCTTGAGGAACCGGGGTACCAGCAGGCAGCAGAAAGCCTTCAACTGCAACACTGATCCTCGGCAGTCGTAGGTCCTTCTCTTTTATGACGCAATTTGGTACTTGGAACGCAGTTGAGATGGGTTCGTATCTGAGGATGAGATGCGCTGCTCGAAGCTGACCGTCCGAATGTACAAACACCTTGGCTTTTAGGATCTTGTCCAGGCGAGCAAAGTTGACGAGGTGAGCATGACGAGTGAGGGCGCGACGATCTGCACATGTGTTCAAAAAGCGAACAGTAAGAGTAAACCGAAGAAAAACAAAACCATAGAAAAACAACAAAAAGAAAATTAGGGCTAACATTACACGAAGACTCACCAGGTTCCCCCTCCCTCGTCGGACAGGGGAGACCATCATGCCAGTCCCCGGACAGAATGAGAAAATCCTTGTCCAAACCCTTGTTGGAGTGGGGGAGGCATTGGATCAACCTAACCTCGGGATGCCTAGATTTTAGGTAATATGTATGCCCTTTCAAACGGTGAAGGTTATACACCCAATTCACCTCATGATGAGTGAGTCCTAACCCTAGTCTTTCGTTTAGGACGTCTACAGCGCCTAAGATTCTAAACATATTTGGGGCACACTGTATGGGAGATAACCTAGCTGTTCTAAGATAGTTCCTGGTAATAGGCATCATAGGGATTCTCATTCCCCCCTCTAGGAACGCTATTATAGGAATCACCACCTCCCCGGTGTCCCTATCGGTGTGCCACTCTCCCTGCTTACAGTGTTTGACGGATACTCTTGGAGGAATCCCGTATTTGGCTTTAAACGCCTCTATTTTTTCGGGGGTATCTACTAAGGATGCGAACCTACCCATTTTCTAAAACTAAAAGAGAGGATACTAGGGTGGGGTTAGGAAATTTGTATGGCCGAGGACGAATAAACTAAGAATAACGAAAGAGATTGAGAAACAGTAATGAAAGTAGAAGATTGAAAGACTTACTTTGAAGTAATAAGGTCACCTCGGTTTAGAATTGAGAGGGTGTAAGGACGCGTGTAGATTGCAAGAGAAGTTAAGTTCGGTGTACAGACTTTGAAATGAACAGAGGGCCTTTGAAATGGCAATATTTATTTTGTGGGAAAGCGTAAAGCGGGAAGCCTCCCGCCTGTCCCCTTAGAATGCGTCTACCCGTTGGATGAGCATCATGCGGTTGGACGTGGGGAACAGAGAGCCGCCAACATTTAATTGAATCACGCTCTGCAGACCGAAGCGTCAGAAACGGAATGTCCCGCGTGCGTGTATCAAAACCCTCATTCCTCTCAGTAGGGTAGAAATAAGGGTTTCGAGGGGCTAATGTAGTGCCAATGGGCCCAAGATACGTAGTGGGCTGGCCCAAAGGCTCACACAAAAAAAGGAAATCCAACCCAGCATCATGAAATGGTTCGAGGACATAATAAGTTCAGCCTGCGAAGTCACGTGACGAAGGAATGTGCCATGCACGAACAAAGCACCACGAAACACGACGTCCGAGGACAACCAAGTCCTCGGCAGTGAGCTGCCGAGGACAGGACGAGTGATCTGGCGGTTGTAGGGCATCCATACTGGAAACCTTAGATACGGAAACTGAGAATACGAGAATAAGGGATAAAGGGAAGTGACAGATAAATATTAAGGATAAAGCTGCTACCACCACATTGAAAACTCCATACCTACCTCTCTGGCTGTATTAATGAGGAAGTGATGCCTGAACATTGAAATTCAACCTTACACTCACTGCCAGAGACTTTAGGAAGAAGGAATGATGGGACAAGTATCCAAAGAAGAACACCTGGACTACACGTGGAAAAGAGGAGAAAAGGAGACAGACCTATAAAAGGTGGAGAAAAAAGCACAAGAGGGGGGGGGGGGGAGAAAATTACTTGTAAGGAAATACACAAGATTGTCCTCGGCATTGATATATAAAACTAGATTCCATCCATGTATGAAACGTACGCATGTGTTCTGTAATTTAATCCAACTCTTGTGTTATCTACCGCTCAGAGCCCTAGATTAGAAGCCCACTCTCTATAAATTCATTGTTTAGGACTCATTGGGCTGGTCTAAAAGTGAAACTTGGATCCAGCATGATTTGTGCCTCTACAAAGACAATTAATCGAATCTTGCAAAACTAATTAATAGGATGAAATGATCTAAGTGAGGTCTATCAACTTAAATTTTTTTAAAAAAATTTAATTAAATTTTGTTAAAAAAAAATCTATCAACTTATAATATTAACACCACATAGATCAATGGTATATTAGGACCTTTCTTAATTTAAAGTTTGCCTTCATTTTCCTTTTCTTTTTATAGGTATACTTATTTTATTTTTATAGGAAAGAATGAACCCACTTTCATTTTTGGAGATCATTTTTCATTTTAGGTTCTTATCTTGACAAAGAATGAACCCACTTTCATTCACTTTTGTTGTCCTCATTTTTTTTTTTTGAAAGAAAAGAACCTAATTATTTTTGTGATTTAAAAAAATGTACTTACGTTGCAATATTTAAAACATGATTCTCCTTTGTTCTTATTAAGAAAATCAGATAATATTATTGAACTACAATTTTATTGCACAAAACTTTTTTACAACCTAGTTGATGAAGTTACAAAATTGTCAAACAAGTTGTTTAGTAATCGAGTCAAATAGAAAGAGTTGTAAGAAAAATATGGCTGTCATTTTCAGAAAATAAACATGAGAGGGAACAGGAATGATGTGAAAGCTGAAAACTTTTACTTTTAGTTCTTATCATGTTTTATTGCCTTAAAAGAAATTTCTAAAATATGATGGGTTAAAACTCTGGAAACATTTGGAGAGTCAAATCATAAATAGTTATGTCTAAAAAGATTATATAAAATATTTACGAAACTTTGGGAGTTAGTATTACTTAGCCCCAGTCAACCCAACCTCATTGGGACATTGAAAACCTTTCTTTTTAAGCTAGAGTTGTACATAATTCTAGAGAAGCTAATTATTTTGCCCATAGTATTTCAAAATTGACCTTTTCTTTTTGGTAGTTGTGAGGAATAATTCACATCTCCTCCATCCCTAATCTTTGCTTTTGAGAGAGAGAGAGAGATTTGGGCAATGAAAAATTCCAAAATATAAAAAGCAAAAAACAGAAAAAAAAAAAAATTATTTGAGAGATAATTGAGTTGTGATTTTTTTGATATAAGTAAGTTTGGTCTCAAAGGAGGAATAATAAATTAAAACTAATGATCTTTGTTTCACGAGGCATGGCCCTTTATCACCCTTTGAGGTTGTGTTGTGATTTTTGAGTTTATTACCATGAAACTGATCCTTTCTTCTAAAGAAAAGGGAGGGGAAAAAAAAAAAAAAAAAAAAAAAGAGTACATCTCCTTAGTTTGGGTTTTATCCTCAATATAATACAGGAAAAAAAAAAAAAAGCTCTTGAAAAATGTTCTTCATGAAAAATTATGGGTTCTAAAATAAAATAAAAACAAAAGATTATGGGCTAATAACTTACTTTTATTGAACTACATTTATTTTTCTCATAGCTAAATATTTATAAATGATATTTATTCTATATTATATTTATATATAAGTATATCCAAGCCAGTGGGGCTAAAGTTGATTCATTTTCCTACCCTTTGTATATATATTGGTTGCAATTAAGACAAGGAAAACTGGAAAATGAAAGAGGGGAAGGTGGAAAACTTTTTCTTTCATTTCCTTTGGTCTCTTATTATATCACTCAGAGGGTCAGACTATACAAACACACACATACAAATGCATAAAATACTTAAATGAGCCATTGTTAAGAAAAGGATGCCATATTGTAATTCTCACACACACACACACACTAACTACATTAGTGATATATTTTTCTTGTCATGTAGTCATGTGCTGTAAAGTCTCTCCAATTAAATGTCTCTTTCTTTGATGTGAACATGTCGTCGAGCATATTTGGACTAGTTTCAGAGTTTGATGAAACACGTCTCTTGTCTTTGACCTCTCTAAAGTAATAACACTCCCCATTATATATCTACCAAAAATCATGATTCATGTGATACTTCACATTTTTGCTTTTGGAGCATGTGATACTTGGCTTTACTAGTGACTTCACCAGAGAGAGAGAGAGAGAGAGAGAGAGAGAGAGAGAGAGAGATATATATACACACACACACACACACAATTGTGGTCACTTCAGCCCAAAGATTCATCAACTATACAACAATTGGGTCATTGAAATGTACATCTCTAAGCCCATTCCTGGGAACTAAGAGCAATATAATGGGCTTTGTAAATTTAGCCCCTTATAGGACTTCAGACCCAATAAATTATGGATAGGCGCAACTGATTAGCATCGCCGGTTTTTTTTTTTTTTTTTTTGATAGAAGAAGGATTTGAGTTTTGGATGTTTCCATTAAAATTGCTATCAAATGTCAGCTAAACGTATAAGTTTTATTCAGTTCATGATTTTAAAAATGTTTTAAGAATATGTCATAAAAAAAAAGGAAATGAAAAGAAAAAGAGTAAGTAGACTACTCACAAATAAATAATGAATTTGTATAAAAAATCATGTACTACAAGAATGGCTGTATATGTTATGTGATGTTATCTCTTCTATTATATTCTCATGTAATTTCATATGATATTATAAAAACCAATTAATTAAGCACGTAATATATTTAGTATATTTTGTTTTTCAATTTTAGTTGTGTTTCTAAGCAAAACAAAACAATGTAAAGAAAGGAAATAATGTTAGTATTCCATCATTCACTTACTTAGCAAAAGAAAACAACAACAAAAATTCATTGTTTTAGGTTATTATAATTTAAAATCATTTTAATTTTATTTATTTTAAATCTTTATATACATACACACACCCATAAATATGAAAATAAGATTTTTTTTAAAAAAAATTTTAAAACCAGATGAAAGGAATTTTCATTACTGAAATAACATTCTGGGACAAAAATGTTTATCTTTGCTCAAACTATCCCTTAAAAACGCAGGCTCATCTTCAATCCAAACAAGTTTAGTCTACTAGCATCTTTAGCAAACCGAGCTAACTGGTGTGCTACACTGTTAACTCAGGCAAAAGTTATATCTCAAAGAGTAAATCATGGAAAGAATGGACGATAAACAGAAATCTTTGTTAAAGATCTATTCTTAACCAAAGCAATGAAAATTTTAAAATAAAATTCCTATCTTTGTGTATCATACAACTATGGTGGCTCATTTCTTTTAAATTAACTCTTACAAAATGTCTTCTACCCTATTGGGCCTATTCATACTTCACCAATCACCATATAGACTTTCATTATATGGGAAACTAACGTAGAGTCGCAGACACATTTTGACTATTAAGCATTGTAGAAAATTTCAAATTACCTTTTACAACAAAATAAACTCATGGGTACACTGTGATGAATAACAGCAACCCCATTCCCGTATTCACACAACTACCACTACTTAAAACACATGCATCTCACAAGACAAATACAACTTACAAGACACAAATTACAATACTGAACAAATACTAACCTTATTTTTAAGACAATATTGATCTGTTAAGACAATAGTTCAAAACAACATTTAAATTTCCAAAGACAGGCACTTAAATGCTTTCTTGAAAACTATGTAGAGACATTATAACACTGCATCAAGTTGTAAGCTTAACAAATACTTTTTAAGTGATGCCTAACTAATCAATCTTATTCAATCTATTCCCATCTGAGTTCTCGTATTGTAGGAGCCTACTGGTAAATGAATCCTTACAAGGAGGCAAGTAAGGTGGGGGTTTGCGTATACTCGTCTCCGGTGTCCCACCATTTTTCACTATAAAGACACTGCTCATGCCCCAACTTAAATGTCGTTCATAATGACAATGCCATAACCATACTCCTGCAAGAATTTATCCATTTATGTAGCAAAATTAGAATATATACATACATAATCAAACATAAGTAAATGCAATTCATGTTACGTGCAAAAAAGACATAAAAGTAAGAAAAAATGTTAAAACTGTTACAAATTTTACTTTATAACATTTTTGGTGATTGGTGTCACATCAGTTTGCAAATTTTATATAATAAAATTTATAGTATTCTTAGCATGCTTTTCTTAAAAAAAAAAGTAATATCACACCAAAAAAAAAGTAGAGGAATGTACATACCAGGATTACTTGCTTTGAATCTTATGGCAACCCATCCATTCTTAGGGAGTGTAACAGTGTTCAACTTAGGTGGATCATCAAAATTGTAGCCTTTTGGGTCAGTCTCAATATCAAAGACCCCATAACCCAAGCCAATCACATAGAAGGAGTACCCGTGAAGATGCATTGGGTGATCCATTGATACATCTAGCAAATTAGTACCCTGAAACACTATCTCCACCTCTTCATTATAATTCAGCATCCTTACCTTGGTCCCCTGGACAGACAGAGTTGTGTCATCCGGAGAATCATCTTCAGTGAAGTTGAAAAATGAAGGTGGATTGTCTGGAAAATCTGCGGTGTAAATTCCACTTATGTTCCTGTTATAAAGGTTTTGGCATTATGTCATTTCATAGTTTTAAACAAAGGCCCCAAGTGGGATTAACTAGCTTATAGCTAGGAGAAAGGATCTTTGTTTGAAATGGAACCATTTTATGGTTTAGAATAAATCTTTTAAATCTAAAAGTGTATACAATACTATATTATTTAAAATTTTAAATGATGTGATACTTTGTACATAATTAGATCCAAGAAATAAATTTTTTTTCTTCATAAAATAGACTTTCTCCATACTTCGAGTGAATCTAGTACTTTCCTTAACCTCCAAAATATTAATGCATTTAGGTTATAATATATAAATTACTTAGAAGTTATAATACTACTATATATCATATTTTCACACCAAGAAATTCTTCACATAACTATTTTACCTAAAGGTGTTTTTTTTTTTTTTTTTTTTTTTGGGTAACATGAACATAAATGAATCACGAAATGTAATAAGAAAGGTAAAGGTAATAAGCAAATACCTGTAATAGGCAAGTAGTACATCTGTGGTAGGGTTAACCCAACTAATGTTGTTTAGGCTCGAAGCAAGAGCAGTTACATTTTCTCCCCCCAAGTCAACGAGAACATTGTTCTCGGATGCTGTTACAAACATTCTAGTAGTTACGTTTTGGGGGACATTTATCGGATGATCTTTATTTGCTAAGCTCCTAATACGTTTCATGAATTCTATTGCGGGACTGAAGTCTGCATAGGTTGGAAGATTGTTTGGAAAACTTGGACTCACCGAGGGAGTGTAGTTGCCTCTATATTCAAGAATTGCTGTGACATTCTCTTTGTCATAGTTTTTGACACCTTGCCTAATACTATCATACTGTCTAGCAGCCATGTAATAACGACCAAGAGGTTGGTTAGCTGTGACCAAAACATCCATTGTTTGTCCTGGGGATATCATGACAACATCAGTGAGTATGGGCTTAACATATGATCCACTCATTCCTACCACAGTGAGGTTATGTTGAGCAATTGCAAAATAGATTTTTACATTCATGACTGCACTGACTAAACGAAGAAGATACGTCTTGCCATGTTCTACTTGCCAGCGGTATGTACTTTCTGCAACACAAAAATGATCATATTTAGAAAAAAAAAAAAAAAAAAGTTAAGCAATTAGATCAATAATATAGAATAAATTACAACATTTTTTTATAATTTATTAAGGTGATAAGTCATAATTAGAGAAATATCACTGCCATATATACAATCTTATCTTCCATACAATCTTATCCTTAGTACCACTTTTATTATGCATCAATTATAGTAAGTCATGTCAATGAAACAAAAAATCATGAATATATTTGTATGATTACTTTGTAGAACAGTTTCATGAAAATATTTGTATAATTTTTATTTTTTTAATCTTGGATCATAATTGTTGAAATCAAGAAAAGATATTGTGTAGGAAATAATTTTTTATATTTTCCTAAGCGCAAAAAGGCATTAACATAAAAGTGAACAAAAAGCTGGTAGCAAAGAAACATAAGGGCCTAAATAAAAGACGTTGATATTTTATACTAGAGGTACTACTTCCCGGGACTTGAAAAATGTTTACTCTAACTATATAGCTTCAAATTAAATTATCCTACTTCATTTTCCAGTAAAATAAGCACAATTTTAAAAAGACGTTATAATTGGTTTCGCAATAGTGAAATGAAATCTCATTAACATACGTGCAAGAACTTAATTATTGTAAAAATACAACTCTCAATTTTTTTCCAAAAAATAAAGACAATATCTTAAATATTAACTCTGTGAGTGTATCTCCACATACCATTAGAGCATGGGCACAGATCTCCCGGTTGACCATTGATAGCGTAAGCATTTGATTGAGGAGTGACATTGCCAGTTTCGAGGTCCTCATTAACTTCCTTATTCACATCACCCTTATACCAAGATCCTGCAAGTATAAAGAGAAGAGATGGATGACATTATTGCACAATATTCAAACTAATGGGACAATTGGACCACCGGTATATATATTTATAGATACTACTATATCAACAGTAGCTTCATTTTGAGGGTACATCTCAATTGAAGGAAAAAAGTTCTATTTTAGAAATGCTAAGTTTTAAAAAAATTTAGGAATACGAAGAATAGTTTTCATACCAAATACGAGAATTTCTTCTCCATCCGGTTGCTGGAATGGATAACCGGTTTCCTCTTTTGGCAAAATAACAATTGCACCATGAACACTATGTTGTGTCCAATCACTATGTGCATGCCACCAAAGGGTTCCTTCCTCATCTGAAAATATGATCTCGTAAGTAAAATTTGATCCTGGTTCAATTGGGCATTGTGTAATGTACTCTGGACCATCCGACTACGGATTTCTTGGTTGATGTACTCCATGCCTATCGAAACCATATTCTTTAGATATGATTAAAGCATCTTTTATTTATTTTTTTTTTCATTTCTTGATATTGAAATTCCTTTATATATATATATATATGTTTCTTCTATGTAGTTTCCTAAAAAATAAAAAACTTATAGATAATTGCAACAACAGAAAAGTTAGTTCCAAAACCCATATATAGTTAAGAAAAAAAAATTGGGTATAGTCTCTCAATAAAAATCAGAGACAAAGAACTTTTATATTTATATGTGTAGTTACCTAAAATGATTACACAACTTGATATCAACAATATCATAACAATCAACAATTAAAAATATCCAAATTTTAATATCACAGTTTTATTCAATACACCACTTGAAGTTGAAGGCTTGCAGAGACACGATCAACTTCAACTTGTCGCAAAGAAAGACAAAGTGGGTAGAGACAATACAATGGGTCACCAAAAGAAACAAAACATGTCTATTTTAAGAATAAACCCTTTGAATTATCAATAAGAATTCTAGAATCCACCCCCAAAAAAAAAAAAAAAAAGAAAATGAGAGAGAAAGCCTCTCTTAAATTTTTATTAATTTTTTTTTTGAATAGTCTTAATACCTAGAGGCTACATCCACAAATATTTATTAAAGAAGTCATAGGCTGATTAGGAAACCCTAGAAAATCATAATACATGCTAGGCACGAAATTAGGTTTAAGCAAATGAAAACGAACCAAAAAAATATTCTTAAACAGATCATAATCATAATTGATACCTAACCTTATACAAAGTCAATTTTAAATAAAATACTTTAAAGAAAAGTTCCACTCCGTATTGTTTATATGGCTAGTTTAAAAAATGTTGTATACCTTCCACATAAAACATGGAACTCATCTCTTGACAAGAATGTAAAAGCAACCTTTTTTAAACTAGCCCAGTTGGATTAGCCATGTTCTCTTTTTTTTTTTCCTTGTTAGAGATATATTAGCCCTTCAGCATAAGTTCAAGCCTAATTCTACTTTGTGTGCAAGCCAAGTCTCCTGTTTGTACTAGAAGTCTATCAGTCTAGGATTTAGTTTACCATATAAACACATGTTATGGTTCACTGTAACATATGATTTGTACGATACTCTAATATATTATTGATTTAACATTTTAGGGTTTCTTCCGTGGATGTAGGCCGTTAGGCTGAACCACGTCTATACTTTATGTTTTCGCTTTTGCATCCATACTAGCATATTCAACATGATATATCAATGCTAATATTTAATATATAAGAAGAAGGTAAGTGATTAAGTCTGATTTTCTCAATCAAACTAAATTATAACACTCGTTCCAATTCCAAACCAGGTGGAAGAGCTTCTAACCATACACTCGTTCCAATTACTGATCAATCAATCGCTATTGCTTTTCTAGCCGTGGAATGAGCAGCGGCTAGTTCATATGCTTTGCCCATTGCTGTCTTTTTTTTTTTTTTTTTTGGGTGAGAATCATAGCTGCAGTCTCTACAATGATTTGCCTATATTGGGTTGAAGACGCTGAGCTAGGGTCGAGTGAAGCTTTCACAATGTGGTTTTACAATGCCCGTACGTATTGAGTTAGTTCATCTGTTTTGCCCATAATTTGTTATATTTTCAACTTTTTTTCTCTTAAATTCTACTTTAACAAACTTTTAGGTTTTAGTCAATAAGTCACAACTTTCCAGCAAGTGATGCTATGATTAGTATCAGTATTATTTTATAAATATGTCACTAATTATAAAATCAATTTAAAATTATATTTATTATATTGCTAAGTGGTATAAAGCAGAAGAGTAATATTAGGGATATGACAAATTTTAGTTTAATAAACCGACATGTCACCAAGCACAAATAAGTATTTAGATATTTATTTGTTTATTTATTAATTGTTGGTGGCTCTTCAACAAACATCAAGGAAAGGAGTTAGGAGTGTAATATTAACTCATAGTTTGGATATGATTTTTTTTTTTTTTTTTCATTTTGAAAAAGGTATACTATTTGGTTAAGAATGAATGTCATTTTGTCTATATTTTAGGATGGACAAAATTTAGGTACAGTACTTTAAATGCTGTTCCTTAAGTTCTTTTCTTAAGGTTCAACCATGTAGCTATTTAACTAAAAAATACACTTCCATTATATGTGAAAAAATCCATATGACAAAATTTTAAAAGAGACAGCATAAGTACTGTACCTAAGCTTTGTCTTTTTGAAATTATCATTTTATAAAACTTTAAGGGATATTAGTGTAATTTACCCAAATGAATATTTATAAATGAGAGAGAGAGAGAGAGAGAGAGAGAGGTACCAGTGAATTGTGAGACCATAGTTTCCTTTATTCTGGACATTAACATATGCGGTGTCCCCTTTTGTTACACGAATGACAGGTCCTGGAAAACTGTCATTCACAACCAACATGCTCTTGGTTTCACACAATCTTGTAAAGTTAGCCTCCTTCAACTACATGAGCAAATGAAAAATGAAAAATAAAACTGCAACTCTACAAACAATTAAGTATTCATGCATATCCCGTAAACAAAAATAACAGGAAAGCAGAAGAGAGAGAGGTGGTACTTACAACAAATTCATGGTAATGGACCTTGCCTTGAGCCAACCCAAGGAACATCCCATAGAGAAGCATAAGCTTAAGAAACCCTGAAAACATACCCATCATCTGAAGCCCCTACTGATCAAGCTCTCTGTTGTGAAACTTTGCTCACTCTACTATCTCTGAGAGACAGATATATGTGGAGGCTAAGCTTATACGGTACTTAGAAGTCCAAGTATGCATGGTTAGGTTGAGTTGGACTTCCTCCTTTTTACGTTGAATGCTTGTTGTAAGCTTTTAGTGCTGGCCAGGAAGAGAAGCAAGAGAACCTTGTAGACTGTAGTCATGGAGTTGGTGCTCCCCTGTATTTTTAAATTAAGCATAAATAAAATAATAGCCAACATTATTCTATGGTTTTACTTTTTAAGAGTCGAAATATAATTAAAGCAAGAGCATCTTAATAAGTTCATCAACCAAGTCATATGGCAGCGTTGTTGGCTAACATATTGGTTCGCATTTATTCAGTTCTGGCACCCATGGATTCTTGCGGCAAAAAGATATCCAGCCCTATTATATCTCTCTTCTTCTTCTTCTTCTTCTTCTTTTTTTTTTTTTTTAATGCCTTTCCACAACTTCTCAACAAGCATTGATAATATAACTTATAGGTTTTGTCATTCGCACCAAGAAAGGCAAAAAGGTTTCCACAAGTAGAGAAAATTGAACGCGCAGTAGTGTTATCAAAGGTAATTAATCAAAACCGTACTAGTACTATCATGTATCGTATCGGTCATTAAATTGATAATGGTTCTACTCTGAAAGTATAAGATGAAATATCGGGCGGTACTGATTTGTATCAACTGTATTGGGGATTTTTCAAGTTTTTTTTTAAAATTTTTTTATTGGTATTGATGTTTAAGTTGGAACAATAGAAATTAATTAAAAATGTTTTAAAAAATATAATAAAACATGTTATTTAAACTAATAGATTGGGATTGGGATGATGTTCTTAAGTTCCTACTCCAAATCTCCTATCTCACTTTTCCTGCTCCACTATATACTCCCAAATAAAAACATGCTACATGTCCATCTAATTTATTAAATGATATATTAATCCGTTTTATTATTTAAATTTCCTAAACTAAATATATAAATAACCCATCAAATTTAGGCAATTGAAATAATAGAAGGTATAAATTTAGTATTTAATAAATTAGATAAACATGTGTAATGTTTTTGTTTGTGGAATATATAGTGGAGTAAGAAGAGTGGGATAGAAGATTTGGACTCCCTATTAACAGGTTGTCTTACATCGGTAAAGTGTGATATTGAGAAGGGGTTTATCACTTACTCCGCGATAATAATTGCCTTGGTGTTAGCGTGTGAGTGTATTCCCTTATCTTATCCCCTTCTCCCTATATGTGTGTGTGTGTGTGTTTCTAAAAAAAAAAAGTTCCTATTAATAGATGATTTTAAGGTATTTGTTAATGGGTCATTTTAGAAAAATTTTGATACCATTTTTTGTAGAAAATATAAAAAACTGTTAAAAAATTCAATTCTTTTTCCTATAAAAAGTTTGTAAAAATATTTTCTAAACCAATGCTTTTTGGGCATCTATTAACTTTTTCCATGTTCTTAAGCTACCAAATATTTGGTCTTACAAATGTGTAGATTTTAAATTATATGTTTATAAACATATAAATAGCAGTGTAAGGACACAATTTGTACCTAAACCCAAAAGAGGAAGGGAATAGGCCCATAGAGCTCAATACAATGAATTTGTAGAGAATGAGTTTGAAATCTAGGTTCTAATGAGTTTTTACATCAATTGTAATGGGCCAAGGTGACCAAAAAATAAAGATGAAACAGTTTTATATAAGGAAAATCATCCTCGGACTCAATCCGAGGAGGCTGGTTCTTCTCTATATCTCACTCGAAGACGAATTACAAATATTGTTCTTTAGTCTACAGTGTTTTTCTCTCTTTTTCCTCTGATCTCCCATCCTGAGTGTCCTCTCTCCTTTTTATATCATCCTTCCTCCTTTCTCTAGCCTCCACGTATGGATCAGATTGTTGATTTGGATACTTGTCCCATCAACACCTTCCTAAAACTTTTGGAAATAGTTTTAAGGCTGAACATTATTGCTTAGGCATCACTTCCTCATTAATGCGGCCAGAGAGTTAGCTGTAGAGCATTTAATGCGGTGGTTGCAGTTTTCTCTTAGATATTTTATAGCTTTTCCTTGTCCTGTGCTCTTACAATATATATCATTGCCTACAGGATCATCTAGAACGTTGCTTCTGAGTGGCAGACCACACCTTCCAACCTCGGTTTTGCTTAGCTAAGGAAGTATACCTCCTCAGACCACCTTCTTTGAACAATCATTATCAGACCCTACTTCTTTATTTACTAACACAGGTTCTTGGGAAAATATTTGTCCGTCCTCGGACTTCATAATGTCCTAGGATTGGGTCTCTGGCCCAATAGTTACATAGATATGTACTCCTGGGCCTATCACCCCCACAATAGCCCCACGAGATTCTTCTTTCTGGCTCCTTGGGAATAAAGGAGGATTTTAATGTCCCTAGAATTACTCCGTGCTCATCATACATCATCTCTAATTGCACAGGTGCCTTTTTAACTGCCCAAGGCATACTTCTGACGCTTTGACACATAAGACGCATCCTCATTAAATTTTTACGGCTCCATGTTCCCCACGTTCTACTACGTGATGCAGATCTAACGGCTGAGGATATTGTTGGAACCCAGGTGGGAATTTTCTCGCTTCTAACCTTCCTTTGATATAAATACTGTCCAAATTAAATCATTCCTTTCACTTTAACATTCATACAACGAACTTGCAAAGTTACCCAATCTACACGTGCCCTTATAATTACCAAGAGCCAATCTGAGGAGAGTTTTTTTTTTTTTTTTTCGTGTAAGTCTTTATAAATCATTTCGCTTACTTTTTTTTATCTATTTTTCGTTTTTCTGAGTCTTTTTCTCCTCAGTTCTTCTTCCTTCTCTCTATCTTCTTAGTCCCTTCTAACCTCTATTAGAAATGGGTAGGTTTGCCGGTTTGGTAGATTCTGAGGAGGGAATAGAGAGTTTTAAGGCCACCTATAGGATCCCATCAGGAGTTTTAATTATATACTGTAAGGAAGGGGAATGACATGGGAAAAGCCAGGAGGGAGAAGTAGTAATCCCGATGATTGCCTTTATAGAGGGAGGGATAAGAATCCCCATGGGCACGGTCACTAGGAATTACCTTAGGGCTTATAGATTAGCTTCCACCCAGTGTGATCCAAATATGTTTAGAATTTTAGGTTGTGTAGACGCACTTAATGAAAGAATAAATTTAGGACTTACCCACCATGATGTCAACTGGATCTATAACCTCCATCACTTAAAAAGGTAGAGGTACTACCTAAAGTCTAGATTTCTCGAGGTTAGTTTCATCCAATGCCTCCCCGATTCCAACAAAGGCCTGAACAAGGACTTCTTGATCGTATTAGGGGAGTGGCACAATGACCGCCCCTGCTCGACAAGAGAGGGGGAAATAGATAGGGCTCTAGGTTTAGGTCGATTATTTCAAAATCACTTCCTTTTATTTTTCTTTTATTCGTGTTTGTATATAAATATTCCTTTGATATACACTTTTTTTTTTTTTTTGATGATTTTGCTGATAAATGTGCCGCTATTCCAAACTTCGGTCTTATCAACCAGCCGAGTTTGGACGAGATACTGAAGGCCGAAGTGTTCGTTCATAGTGATGGTTAGCTCCGAGCAATGCACTTAATTCTCGGCTACACCTCCATATCCAAAGGTTTCTAAGTGCCGAAGTGCATTATAAGAGCCAAAGACCCACGCTTGCACTGGATAAGCGTTGTCATTCCGGGTTTTCTCCTTCCCGAAGGTGTTCCTATCCCAGAAGGCACTCTCACCACCCAACCTATCCTAGAAGGCGTTCCTAAGTAGCCTTTCCACTTCAACACACGAACTGGTGACGCTACCTCCTCCCAACCCATCATCAAGGAAAAGGAGGAAATAGTTGATGTCTCAAACTGCGAGGACGATTTTGAGGTTTTCAACCTACCCTCCTCCCCGAGTAGTCCAACGGTGACCTCGGCCCCACATCTGTAGATCAAGCAAGCCACCCATAAGGAGAACCTTCCATCTCAAAAGCAATGCCGATTCAACGCAAGACCAAATAGAGCCTCCAAGACCTGATGGAGTCCCAAGTGAAAGGTCAGGAGCCGAAGAAGGCCATCTAGCCCAAAATTCCCACCCTTCCACCCACATAAACCCAACGCACTAACCAGGTTGACCATAAAAGAAAAAGGGATCAGCCTAAGGGCAAGGAGATGATGGAGGGGGGGGGGGAGGGGAAGAGCTATCCTCCCAAAGAAACTGAGCCCCAAAAAGGAGTCAAACAGGCTTGAACATCCTAAACAGCCCCAGAGAGGAAGGCTGAGGTTTAGGCTCTAGTATCTTCTCTGGCCTAGGCCTCGACCATGATCTTAGATGGAGCTGCTATAACTGCCGACGTCTCCATCAAAAGTTTTAATCCGGGAACAGCTGCTTAGGAGCCGTGGTGGTAGAAGCAAGTCATTTACCCTTCACGTCCTTCTTAGTAGGAATAAGAAGGGTTGCCAAGACAATCTTCATGGATTAAGAAGACTCTTTCTCCTTGGTAGGTTCCTTAGGGGCATTTGGAGGCTAATCATCATCATGGGCCACCTCCTTAATTGTGTCAATTGCCTTCCCAGTGGCCTCAGGCTTCTCAGCTTCCTCAGATGGGTTGCCAGAAAAAGGAAGGGCTTTGACCGACTGTCCTTACCGACATCTACTCACTGGGAGGTAGCTTTGGGGATAGACGAGCTAAAAGCCCGGATGGCAGGAGGGTAATAAACAATTTTTGCTTTCTAAAGGGCAGAAGTGGCTTTAACCCCTGCGTGGTTGAGCACCTTATTCCACACCTGGACGCAGTAGTGTCTACATACCTTAGAGACCTCTAACCTAAGGGTTTCCTCGGTCTCAGCCACCTCTGCTTCGTACCCATCTTGCTCGGCCTGGTCCCTAGCCTTCTCGACCTTCTCTTTAGCCTTTTCAGCTTCCTCCTTGGCTTTCTCAGCTTTCTCTTTGGCCTTTTTAGCCTCCCCTAACTATTGGTGAGGGTCTCTATTTGCTTCTTCGTCGTCTCGAAGTTGTCCTTAGTTTGGTGGAACTATTGACGCTAGGCCTTCGCCTGCCTCTAGGCCTCCGCTTGCCTCTCGGCCACCCTTAGAGTGGCTTCGACACTCTTCTTCTCACTTTTCGTCAAATTTAGTTTGGCGGTTGTGGACACGGCCAATTGGTTGGAAAGACAAGTCTAATGGCCCTTGGGATGACATCACCATCCGGAGAGATCAATAAAGTACCAATCCCATGTCCTGAACTATTTGAGGCGCCATCAAAATACATCTTCCATGTTGAAGACCCTTCTTCTACCATAACAATGTCCTCATCCGGAAATTCATCAGCAACAACTTGCTTGTCCAATATTGGATGAGCAGAGAGGTGGTCTGCAATAATTTGACCTTTAACCGACTTTTGGACCACAAATTTAATGTCATAAGGTGCTATCAAGAATGACCATCGCGACATCTTCCCCACCAATGCTGGTTTTTCGAACAAGTATTTGATTGGATCCATGCGGGAAATTAGCCAAACTGAGTAAATTGACATATAATGCTTAAGCTTCTCAGTAACCCAAACCAATGCTAGGCAAGTCTTTTCAATGGCAGTATACTTCAATTCATAATCAATCATTTTCTTACTCAAATAATAGATTGCTCTTTCTTTACCATGGTCATCGTACTGGGCCAACATAGAGCCTAAAGCAACATCAGATACTGACAAGTATAGCAACAGCGGGCGTCCCGGAATAGGAGGAGTTAATACCGGAGGTGATTGCAAATATTCTTTTATCTTCTCAAAGGCAGCTTGACATTGTTCATTCCAATCTTTTGGTTGGTTCTTCTTTAAAAGCTTGAAGATGGGTTCACAAACATCAGTCAATTGACAGATAAAACGACTGATATATTGCAAACGGCCTAAGAAACCCCTAACCTCCTTCTCAGTGCGTGGAGGGGGCATGTCCAAGATGGCCTTGGCTTTTGCAGGATCTACTTCTATACCTTTTTGGCTAACAACGAAACCCAACAAGCGGCCAGAAGTCACACCAAAAGCACATTTCTTCGGATTTAGTCTCAATTTGTATTTGCGAATCCTTTCAAAAAACTTCCTCAAATTAGAACAATGTTCGCTTCTCTCCTTAGACTTCACAATCATATCATCAACGTAAACCTCAACCTCCTTATGCATCATATCATGGAGAATGGTGGTAGCTGCCCTTTGATAAGTAGCACCTGCATTTTTCAAACCGAAAGGCATGACCTGATAGCAATAAACACCCCATTCAGTAATAAATGCTGTTTTCTCCATATCTTCAGGTGCCATCAAAATCTGATTATATCCTGAAAAACCATCCATAAATGAGAATAAGGCATGCCCAGCTGTAGCATCAACCAACATGTCTATATGTGGCAAAGGGAAATCATCTTTTGGACTAGCCTTATTTAAATCTCGATAATCGACACATATTCGAACCCTTCCATCTTTCTTAGCAATTGGTACAATGTTGGCCAACCAATCTGAATATTCTATCACTCTTAGAAAGCCCGCTTTTACTTGCTTCTCAATTTCCTCTTTAACTTGCACACTCCATTTTGAATTCATTCTCCTTAGCTTTTGTTTGATTGGTTTAGCATCAGGGAGTAAAGGGAGGTGATGCTGAACAATATTTGGATCTAATCCAGGCATATCCTCATAAGACCAAGCAAAAACATCCAAGTAAGATTCCAACAACTCAATTAATTCAGATTTTTCACTTTGGGACAAGGAAGTCCCTATTTGGATTTCTTTAGGTTGCTCTTTTGTCCCTAAGTCGATTATCTCAGTGTCCTCCATGATGGGTTGTGCTCGATTTTCATGGGATTCTATAGTACGAGTAAGTTCATGAGGCGGTTGATCTAACATCGACTCATCATTTGAAACTAAAGGATTAGACTCATCCAAGTTGCAAACAAAAACACCCGGCCGATCCATGCACATGTTAGGATTTAAAAGCACATTGTCACAACACACAAGCGAGTACTCTGAAACATTCATTTCATTAACTTGAGAAACAAGTACATCAAGAGCAACTGACTCAGTATTCAAGATAGGCTCAGAAGCAACAACAGACTCAACACATGTAGCAAAAGCATTTCCACCAACATCGGTGCTAAGTACAGAATCATTAGACATCAAAACAGGAAGAGGCTCAAAGGATCCCAAGGCATTCTCCTCAGCTACGACACCTTGAGTTTCATGCACCAAATCATGACTAGAATCATAGGCTTCAAGCTCCCCTGAAGAGATCATCATCAAATCCAAAGTAATCTCCTTCTCTTTTTCTGAGACCAAAGGTCCTAGAGTCATGTCATCCACCTCACATTGGTAGTCATCAGTAGCAAAGGCCCCATCCATAAACTCAGATTCATCAGTAACAAAATCAGGGAAGTGCAAAGATAAAATACTGCTGCTACTAGAGCTCCGAGAGATATAAGCAAGTGGACTTAAACCCACAGCAGTAGTTGAGGACTTCTGAGGAACAAGGACTCGTGAAGAACTTCCAAAGTGGTTAGTGGAACCAAGCTCAGAAACCAATGCATCATTGCCTCTAACATCAGATACGTGTGGCTCTCCAAACAAAGCCTCAAAACCGGGTACAATTTCTCCAGTGATCTCATCAACCCAAACCTGAGATGGCAAAGAGTGTGGTAGATGGGTTTTTGACTTAGTAAAACATTCCATGAGAGAGCCTCGAATTGGAGCCATTGGATAATCAAAAGGTATGCCCAAACGCCTTGCAAGGCTTCGACCTCGATGTATGGCACTCACTCTAGCCCAATCTTCCTCCTTTGGGACATAGCCCAGGCCAAAAACAGGATTTGGCTCAATATTCTCAACAAACTTTGTCACTCCCTGTTGGCGTCTACCCAATCCAAGACCAGGCATAAATCGCATATCCCGCATAATCTCTGATATGACCAAATTACTATGCGAATTGAACGGCAAAGGCAAGTAGTCCCTCATAGGATTAGATAACTCAATGGTCTGCACTTGCTCAAAATGGAAGCCACTTAACATAGGATCGGAGTCACTATGCTTAATCTCCAATATTGGCTCATCAAGTGGGAAGGGATCGGGAACAGCATCTATAGTAATGATATCCTTCCCATGCCTATATCTCAACTTTTGGTGGAGGGATGATGGAAGGACATTCCATGCATGAATGAATGGTCGCCCTAAAAGAAGGTTAAAGGAAGGCCGGACCTCCAAAACTTGGAAAAGAGTAGGGAATGTGACCGGTCCCAACTGTATTCCTAACTCAAGAGTCCCTACAACCTTTCTGCTTGTGTTATCATAAGCTCTAACCACTTGGGAAGACTCGCCAAAATCAGCTTTCCCAAATCCAAGGGCAACTGCAGTGGCTAGTGGACAAACGTTCAGAGCAGACCCATTATCAACAAGTACTGAGGGGATTCGCCTAGATGCACAACTAACAACAATCATCAAAGGCCGATTATGGTTTAGGCCTTCAAGAGTAAGGTCAGCATCTGAGAATGATAAAACTGTGGAACGGTCAGCTGTAAGCAAGTGAACAACATCATCAGGAGAGGTAGATGTAGGCACAGGAATCTGAGTCAAAGCTTTTACTAAAGCATCTCGATGGGCAGTAGATGAAGCTAAAAGTCCCCAAACCGACACATTAGATTGCGTCCTCTTCAACTGCTTAATAACCTCATTATCCTCCTCTATAATCTCAGCATAAGCCTTTTCTTTATCATTTGACAAATTTGATGGATGCACTACCCGACCACTACGAGTTACCAAGCCAACATCCCAAAAGTTTGTGTGTTCCATAGATGCATATTGGTCTACATGCAAAAAGTTGTTCACACCTGAAGATAAGAGGAAAGGACCGGACCTAGTAGGGCTAGAGGTGAGGACAAAAGGTGTACCTTGTGTATAGTCAGGAGAGAGGAAATAAGGCTCAACATCAAGGGAGTTATGCATGACATGGTCAATGGGTGGTTGGGAAGGTTGGGATGACAATGTGTTTGGTATGAGGGTTATAGGTCTAGGCTTCTGTGTGTCCCATGACATCATGTGGATGGAGGATTCAAGTGGGTCATCTAGGTCGATGAGGTTAAGGTTGGCTGGAGGTGGAGGAGCTATATGTGAAGGTAAAGGGTTGGTGGTCACATTAGGGGGTGGCTCAAGGACAATGGCTCTCTTCCTCAACAAATCTTCAACTGCATTGCGAAGAGTAAAGCAATCATCAGTAAGATGCCCAGCGGATTGGTGATAAGCACAATATTGGTTGAGCCTGAAATTTGGAGGCAAAGGATTTGGCAATTGCTTAGGAGGTAGTGGTGCAATTTTTCGGGCAGCCAAGAGCTTTTCAAAAGCACAACTGAGAGACATCCCCAAGTTTGTAAACACACGTGGAGCTCGATCCTGTGGAGATCGTGAATTAAAAGGAGGTGGAGTTTGAATGGCATGGACATGTGGTTGGGTAGTTCGAGGACACCAAAAGGTAGGTTGGGGGTATTGATGATGAACAAGACTAGATTGGGTAGCTGTAGGTTGGTGATAGGCAGATTGGTTAGGCTTATAATGAGACGACCGATGCCCCTTTGGATGTGAGTAGCCCGGGCTAGTGGACCCCCACTGTTGAGTGTCAATAACATTAACCTCGGGTTGCCTAGCAAAACCACTCGCCTGTCTTTTCCCTCTCTGATCATTCAAAGTAGGCTCTGACCATAAACCCCTAGAAAATCCCTCCTCAACATCAATACCAGCTTGCACTAAAGCCCGAAAATCCGGATAGCTATTCCCAACCATTTGCCTGGCAAACTGGGGCCTCAAGTTTCGTAAAATCATCTGAATCTGCTCCTGCTCCTTAGGTCTATCAACCATCTGAGCTACCTTAGCTCTCCACCGACTAATATAGGCACTAACAGTTTCCCCATCCTCTTGTTTTGTGGTCTCCAATTCTCTTCGTGACAAGTCAACATCATTGTTAAAAGAGTACTGTGAGAGAAACTCATGCATCAAATCATCCCACGTTCTCAGCCTAGATGGACTAATAGAATAATACCACCGTTGGGCAGCCCCAGTCAAAGAAAGAGGAAAAAGCTTAACAAGCAACTGTTCATCCAACTGTTTGGAACTCATCAAACTTCGGTATAGCCTTAAATGAATCTTTGGAGAACCTATCCCATTATATTTCTCCATGTCAGGCATCTTGAACTTAGGCGGCAACTTAGTTGCAATCTCCGACCCAGAATCTTCCACGTCAAATAAGAAATCATCCATTCCTCTAAACTTCTTCAAATACCCTTCAAGTTTCACAAATCTTGCATCATGTTCAGTGAACTTAGAGTCAACCACAGGAGACGAAGCCACAGGACTAGGGGTAGCAACATTATGATCAAAAGTAACGGGCTGAAAGGGGACTCCTTGATTCATTTGAGAGGCCAAAACGAAAGGAATGGCCTCAGGAGGTGGCTGTTGCACATGCTCAGGTGGGGGTACAAGAACAAATGGTGGGGGTTGAGGTGATTGTGGATTGTTAGGAGGGAGCTGTGCATTTTCATTCACTGTTGTCTCCATGTTCTCAACTCGTACCAACAAACTTGCCAACATATTTTGAATATCCGTCAGAGTTACTGGAGCACTACCCTCTTCTGCCATATCTAACAAACGCGAAAAGACCACAAATCCGAGCAAAGAACCTTGCTTCCACTATTACCAAACTCTTCGCTAGTTCACCAACAATTGATCCCGAATTTCCAAGCTTTACTGAAGATTTAGTATTGACCCCTGAAAGAATGACCCGAATTAAATTTGGACCTTTGTCTTAAAGCGACGAGGAAGTCTTGGCCCATAAGAAGGCATTTCCAAAGGTCATAAATACATCCATACCATTCATATATAATATGGATGTACCCATGCACGTGGGAATGTTCAATCAAAGGGCCAAGACCGAAATGACAAACGCATTTGACTTGGTTGTGGATGCAAGATATTTAGGCCAAATGATGAGTGGTTTCGAAAAGAATATATATTTTTTTTTAAAAAAGGGACGCCAAATTAAGGATTTGCCTTATCATTCATCTGAAAATAATACCAAACCATATATATGTGTATTTTAGTAAAACGTTGAAAGGCAAACTCTTAACTATGGCGTGAAGCATGGTTCATCCAAATTTAACTTAAATTACTTGCATCCACTTTGGCGTTTAATTTTTAAATCGAAGTCATTTGTTCAGGGGAGCCCCAAGAAGATCCGAATGCATCCAAGATAAAAACTTATCGAGTACACCATAAAACTGAGAATATCCATCTTAGCGAAATTCCGAAAAAGTAAAACCATGTGCAGAAAACCAAATGTGATCCAAACAACCGTGGAGAAATCATGTAGAGTAAAACTCTGAGAAGACAAGCTGTGCTGAAGAACAGAGGATGTTGATGAACTTTTGAAGCTTCACATTTCCTGTTGCGCAACAATGCACCCACGTGACGGCAGGTATCCTAACCATGGTTCTAAGTCCATTCTTAAAGGATAAGGTAGGCTCTAAAGGTGGGTAAAAGGTGCCCCCGCATACAGTGTTTATACACCTTCTGCGCACCTCCTAGGAGGTGTGGGTGGCGTCCACACGACAAGTCCGGATCCACTTCCGGGATCAAGATGCTACCTGGCCAACCCAAGGAAGTTCCTATGTTTTAGGTTACCTGTTGGTTTAACGCACCTTATGACTCCCCATACATTCACACATATCGTTCTAGGGTGCTCAGTGTGTGAGGTAGGTGCATTCCCCCATCCTGTCAAACCATAAAAATAATAATATATAAAAGAAAAAGGCACAACCAAGAAACAGGGCTCGTAAATATCCATGTCATAGTCAGGGCTATATAGGTCTTCTCAAAAGGTGTTTTGGAGCATCCATGATAAAGCGCTCTCCACAAAACGACAGAAGGACCTCCATATTGCGTAACAATGTCGCGTCTTTTGTCAATGTTCCGTCTTTCAAATCTCTGTGGTATAACTATATAGCCCAAGCCAATGACCAGGTTCCAAACAACCAGCTCGCCAAGAAACAAACGAATTATACAATCAAGGCCTCAACCCGGCCACTTAATTTAATTACAACCCAAATATGTAATACATAGATATTGAAATGTTACATCAAAGTCCAAAGAATCGAATTACATAATGCGACCAAGCTTGGTTGTTTGGAACCATGAGGATATGAACGAGCCCACAACCGCATGCAAGAAAGAAAAAATCACACGAGCGGAGAAATAAACATACTACCAGAATGTATCACTGGATCTCAAATGGCAGGCTTGGTCGAAAAGCAAACATGAGTACACGCAAAGACCGTGATCCGGCCAATAATTAATACAACCCGATATCAATGAATTACAAGGGAAACGATAATTACAAGGAAAATTGAATTACATTGAATCTTGTTACATGGAAGGGGTCGACCAAGTTGCTACCATTCGTTATGCCAATAATACAAACTAGTCACACATGCAATCACACAAGCGCGAAAATCCACCATGCCATTACTCTCACGTGCATGCGCACAACCATCATATGATTAACACATATTTAAAGAAGAGCCAACATGTAAATATATATATGATAAGGCAAGACAAATCAAGCAAATCTCAGTATTTCAATTTAAAGATTGCACGTGAGAGTTGCGCCCATCAAACAATTAATTAAAAAAACGAAATTGCCCTTACTCATGTTCGAGTTTGACCCTCTTAACTAGTCCCCAGTGGAGTCGCCAGTTTGTGGACACGGCCACGTGACGCCTCTCGGGGAGGGTTGTTTAGGAAATTGAAATGATTGATTTTAAGAGCATTTTTTACTAGGAAAATCGCGAATTTAAAAAAAAGTAGAGGAGTCGCCACTTATTTTATTATTTTTTTTTAGGGAAAACAAAACAAGAAATAAAACCCTTTCTTTTTTATTTAATTGACTCAATGGATAAGGAAAACAGTCTACGTCCACCAAGGACAAGTTCGGGGGTCAAATTACGCCGTGGGAAGGTGTGAGGCACCCACGCACGCCCGATATGTCTACCGGCCTCTACTAAGTAAGTAAGGACTATTTAGTGTTCAATTAATCGTTCAATGGGCACAATATTATTAATCAAATTCATTACACCAAATCAAGCAAGTGGTTGATTTTATGGCATGGTGGCCTAAAGCTAGATCATAAGACAAGATGACGATAATAAAAAGAAACGGCAAGTTAATAACAAAACAAAAAGATGACTAAGAAATTAACAAGCATGTTAAGAAATTGATATAACAACTACAAGAAAAATAGCATGTGTAAGCTTGAACTCTTCCAAGATATGATCTAACTAACATGTGAATATTTTTATTTTAAGGAACTAGAGGAGTTATAATTTTTTAAAGAAAAGAGTGGAGCTAAATCTGATGGGCTTGTGGCTTAGTTTTGATTTGAAGCAAAAAATAAATTTCATTTTTATTTCTGTTTGAGAAAACCGAAATCATTGACTTGATAAAGAAAATAAAGTGTATTTTTATTCTTGTTTGTAGAAAATGGAACCAAGAACTTGCTTTTGACTTGAAGTAAGAAATAAAGTATATATTTTTTTATTTGGTTTGTGGAAACCGAAATCATGAAAGTCGCTGGGAGGGACATGGGTAGCTACGGTTGTTTAAAGAAAAAGAAAGAAAGATTAGGTCTCCATCACAAGAATAGGTCCACCTTTTAAGAAAACATGACTTAACCCCACTCTTTCATTTTCTAACTTTCTTTTATTACACCCCAACCCTATTCTTCACTCAAGACAGCCAAGAACCGAACTTCAAACATTCAGACTGAAGAGAAACAAAAAAAACCCAGCAAGGCAAACAGGCTCCAAGCAACTAAAACACACAAGAATAAAGAGTGAGGAGGTTGAAAGCATACCCAGCACTCTTAGATGAGTTTGATGGTGACTCCACTGAGATGAACGGCGACGACAGCCACGTTCTTGGATAGACGGTCCTCCCTCAGGCGATGTTCCACCGGCGATGGTCGACGGAGAGATGCTGAAGAAAGGCTGAGTATAATGTGGAATTTGTCCCCCCTCAGGACCGGATTTTCCCTCAAGAAATTTCAATCTCTCAATGCTTTTCTTTTGTTTTTTTTGTTTTTGTTTTGAAAGCTTTTTTTTTGGAGATTAGAATGCAAAGAGTTGTAATGAAAGTGATTTTTGGTGATGAGAAAAAGATGAGTCCATCCTAGTTCTAGAATCCCATGGAAAACAAAAAAATGTCTCCTTGTTTTTCCTTTCTTTTCTTTTTTCTCTCTTCTCTTTTTTTTTTTCTCTCCGTTCCCCCCCGTGTTTTTCTTTTCCCCGGCCTTATATGGTCTCTCTCCCTCTGTTTTTTCAAAATTCAAAATCCACCCTCACCTCTAACCGTTTTTGTTGGCTTGTACTCCACTACCCCTCTGCTGGAGCAGTGGAATGACAGCCAAGACCCAAAAAAAAAAATGTCTAGAGGGGGGGCATGCCAGACTTGGTTCAATGTCGGAGGTGTGTCTCCACTGCCCCCGAAAATGCACCTCCCAGCATTCTGTTTTTGATTTTGTCCTTTTCTTCGGGACCACTAGAGCTTACCAATATATTTCAAATAAAATGTAATTTTTTTTAAGTTTAATTAACAGAAAAAGCTTGAGGGATAAAACTTGATTTTTTCTTATATAACTTTCAAAGAGTTGAGGATTTTGTAAAAAAAGGAAAAAAAAACTAGTTCAAATGCACTTAACATGAAAATTAACTATTAAAATTATGAATAAGTAAATAAAAGAGTTAAAATAAATAAAATAAATAAAGATGTGTTGTATGAGAGAGATTAGGGAGCTACATATCATTTAATCAGTTCATCATTGGGGGGACGCATGCGCAAAAGATATGCATTATAATTGAGGAACGAAATAGGGTGTCTACAGCGGTGACTTCATGCAGTTTTTTCTTTGCCACCTCAAACGTCTTCACGGCAGCAGCGCGCCTGGCCTCCTCGTCCTTCATCGTTTTATGCATGTTGATGACTATTTCTTCAGTTTTATGAGTAGCTTGGACAGCCTTTTCTCAGAAACAAAAAGAAACATTGAAACATGCTTAGGTCAGAGAAATTAGGTATGAAAAATACATATGCAAATAATTCCTGAAATGTAGCAAGTTAAAAAAAAATGAAGAGAAGTTAGACAGTAGTCTTACCAGGGCAAGTTCCTTCTTCAATGTGAGAAAGACCTTATACTTCCTCATTTGCCTCAAGTGGGTCATATCCTCGGGCAATAGAAGAGCTTGCTCCAACTCGTCGGCCACATAAGCAGTTCATCTCGGATCAAAACTTCTGATGAAGGCGTTGGTAGTTACAGCAGCTCCATCTAAGATTGCGGTCAGGGTCTAAGCTAGAGCAGATACTGGAGCCTGAACCTCAGCCCTCCTCTCTAGAGATGTTTGGGATATCTGAGTCTGTTTGGCTCCCTTTTGGGGCTCAATTTCTTTGGGAGGATAGCTCTTCCCCCCTCCACCACCTCCTTGCCCTTACGTTGATCCCTTTTTCTTTGGTGATTAGCTTAGTCAGTGTGTTGGGTTTGGATGGGTGGAAGGGTGGGAAGTTTGGGTTGGATGGCCTTTTCCTGCTCCTGACCTCCCACTTGGGACTCCATCAGGTCTCGGAGGCTCTGTCTAGTTTTGTGTTGAATCAGCATTGCTTCCGAGAAGGCAGATTCTCCTTGTGGGTGGCTTGCTTGATCTAGAGACGTGGGGCCGAGGTCACCGGCTGGACTTCCCAGGGAGGAGGGTAGGTTGAATACCTCAAAATCTTCCTCGAAGACCGAGACGCCAACTATTTCCTTCTTTTCCTTGATGATGGGTTGGGAGGAGGTAGCTTCACCACTTGTGTGTTGAAGTGGAAAGGCTACTTTAGGAATGCCTTCTAGGATAGGTCGGGTGGTGAGAGTGCCTTCTGGGATAGGAATGCCTTCGGGAAGGAGAAAACTTGGAACGACAACGCTTATCTGGTGCAAGCGTGGGTCTTTGGCTCTTATTACGCACTTCGACATCTAGAAACCTTTGGATATGGTGGTGTAGCCAAGAATTAAGTGTGCTGCTTAGAGCTGACTGTTGTTATGAACGAACACTTCAGCCTTCAGTATCTCGTCCAAACTTGGCTGGTTGACAAGACCGAAGTTTGGAATAGCGGCGTGTTTATCTATAAAATCATTAACAAAAATCAGTGTATATCAAAGGAACATTTATATACAAACACGAATAAAAGAAAAATAAAAGGGGGTGATTTTGAAATAAACAACCTAAACCTAGAGCCCCACTTGGTTCCTCCTCTCTCTTCGGGCAGGGGAGGCCATCGTGCCACTCCCCTAATACGATCAAGAAGTCCTTGTTTAGAACTTTGTTGGAATTAGGAAGGCATTGGATGAGCCTAACCTCGAGAAACCTGGACTTTGGGTAGTACTCCTGCCCTTGTAGGTGATGGAGGTTATAGATCCAGTTGACATCATGTTGGGTAAGTCCTAAATTCATTTTCTATTAAGTGTGTCTACGCAACCTAAAATTCTAAACATATTTAGGGTACACTGCGTGGGAGCTAATCGATGAGCCCTAAGGTAATCCCTAGTGACCTTGCTCATGGGGATTCTTATCCCTCTCTCTACAAAGGCGATACATCGGGATTACTACTTCTCCCTCCTACCTTTTCTCATGTCATTCCCTTTCCTTATAGTATCTAATTGAAACTCCTGATGGGATCCTATAGGTGGCCTTAAAACTTTTTTTTCCCTCCTCGGAATCTACCAAACTGGCGAACCTACCCATTTTTAATAGAGGCTTGAAGGTACTAAGAAGATAGAGAGAAGGAAGAGGAGCCGAGGAGAAAAAGACTCAGAAAAATGAAAAATAGATGAAAAAGTAAGTGAAAAGATTTATGAAGACTTACACGAAAAGGAAAACTCTCCTTGGACTGGCTCTTGGTAATTGTGAGGGCATGTGTAGATTGGGTAAGTTTGCAAGTTCGTTCTATGAACAGTATTTATATCAAAGGAAGGTTACAAGCTGGAAAATTCTCGCTTGAGTTCTAGCAAAATCCTCAGCCGTTGGATCTGCATCACGCCGTAGAATGTGGGGAACATGGAATCATAAAAATTTAATGAGGACGTGTCTCGTGTGTCAAAGCGTCAAGAGCGTGCCTTGGGCAGTTAAAAAGGCACTTGCTCAGTTAGAGATCATGTATGACGAGCACAGAGTAATTCTAGGGACATCAAAATCCTCCTTTCTTCCCCAGGAGCCAGAAAGAAGAATCTCGAGGGGCTATTGTGGGGGTGATAGGCCTAGGAGTACATATCTATGTAACTATTGGGCTAGAGGCCCAATCCGAGGACATTATGTAGTCCGAGGATGGACAAATATTTTCTTAAGAACCTGTGTTACTAAATAAAGAAGTAGGGTCTGATCATGATTGTTCAAAGAATGTGGTTTGAAGGGGTGTACTTCCTCAGCTAAGCAGAGCTGAGGTCAGAAGGTGCGGTTTGCCACTTAGAAGCAATATTATAGATGATCCTGTAGGTAAGGATATATATTGTAAGAGTACAGGACAAGGAAATGTTATGAAATATCTAAGAGAAAACTGCTACCACTGCATTGAATACTCTGCAGCTAACTCTTTGGCCGCATTAATGAAGAAGTGATGCCTGAGCAGCAGTGTTTAGCCTTATAGCTACTTCCAAAAGCTTCAAGAAGGTGCTGATGAAATAAGTATCTAAACCAACAATCTGATCCATACGTGGAGACTAGAGAAAGGAGGAAGGAGGATATAAAAAGGAGAAGAGCCACTTAGGATGGGGGATCGGAGGAAGAAGAGAGAAAAACATTGTAGACTAAAGAATAATATTTGTAATTTGTCTCTGAGTAAGATATAGAGAAGAACCAACCTCCTTGGATTGAGTCTGATGACGATTTTCCTTATATAAAACTGCTTCATTTTTATTTTTTGGTCACCTTAGCCCATTACAACTGATGTAAAAACTTATTAGAACCTAAATTTCAAACCCACTCTCTACAAATTCATTGTATTGGGTTTTTCGGGCCTATTCACGTTCTCTTTTGGACTTACGTACAAATTGTGTCCTTACAAGCAGTAGTCCTAAAACGGTATACTAGTATTAATTAGTATTGAAATATTTTTTCCCCTAACCAAATCGAAACTACCTCATGTATAATTAAAACTGACTTTCTTAGTTATCATGCGCTATGAATGTTTTGGATACACTCAAATAAAGCAAAACTTTATTTGTTGGAACACGTGCATAAATCATGTTTATATATATATATATATATATATATATATATATATCATCCCTTTGTCATCCTTTAACACAGTGGGACATCTGTTAATTAGGAAGACTTAAGTTGTTATTGATTTTAATTTAAATACTGAAATTATTATTTTTGCCCACTAATAACAACAAAAAATAATATGTTATTTAAAATTTGTTGTGAAAGTGTTGTGAAATACCCATTGAAATTCTATTACTTCCTCCGTCCCAATTTTTTTTTTTTTAATTTCATTTTGGGATGTCCCAAAATATTGTCATATTTCTAAAATTAAAAACTATTAATTTACTAATTTTCCTATTACGCCCCTACTTTATTTTCAAAACCATTTTTAATAAATTTATTTAAGAGTAGTTTTGAAAATTTATATATTTTTATACAGTAGACAAGATAATAAATAATGTTCCATTAAAAATTAGGATTTTTGAAATAGGATAAACAAATTGTGATGGAGAAAGTAATAAATAGTGAGAAATTCTTGGGAAAACCCTAATTTGCATTTGGCATGAATTTATACTAAAAAATAGAAAAAAATTGTAGAAAATGGAAATTTTTTTAGAGTGGCTAGAAAACCATAGGAAAATCCTAATTTGTAGTAGAGGTTAGACACTAAAAACACGAAAATGGAAATTTTGAGAAAAAAATGAGACCCTTTTTACTAATTTACTAATCACATAACTAATACCGCAAACTCTAGGAGATATTCTAGAACAAATGAGACCATTTTTTATAAACCTAAACGAAGAATTTAGGCAAAAAAAAAAAAAAAATCAGCATAAGATAAAACACACAGATAATCTTTATTATTTCTCACTTCTTGGGCCGCTTTGTACCTCGATAATCGATTTCCTCAACCAATTAACTATTTCCAAGTTGTTTCGTCATTAGTTCCGAGAATTTTTCTAGTATTTTTTTAGTGCTATTTGACTTAAAATAATCTCTTATTTTATGGAAAGTTTGAGGTGTACGGTCTACATAATCTTTATTTTCTTAAAAAATTTTATATTTTAATATGATATCTGAGCCACATTTTTGGGACAGAAACAGAATCATTGATTTCTAGACGCCGTAGGTGTTGCAATTCCAACCGATCTCCGCAGACCATGTGATTTACATCGAAACCCTCTACAAGACTACAACGTTGAAATTCGACTAGCATCATCTTTCTCTGCCTAGCATCTCGACATTTGCCTCGACTCCTTTTTTTTTTTTTTTTTTTTTAAGAAGTATTGCCGGCATTCTCATGTAGTAAATTGTAATTGGTTATCTATCGTTTTTATATGTATTCATTTTTTTTTTCCACTTGACTTTGCTGCATTACAGTTATGGCAAGAAATTGAGAAATTTTTTCTAGTCCTAGACTTTTTCTTTCATATATAGAGGACAATCGAAGCATATCATGAAGCCCATCTCTACTCTAATTGTTCACAACTTTGTCACACCTCTAATACGATAAATTGTGAGTGGTAAAAATAATTTTTTCAAGGTGACTAGATGGTACTAAGAAAGTCTACAAATGAAAAAAATTTGACAAAAAATTTCACAACCACTAATATAGCTAATTTTTAATAGTAAGTAAAAAAAACTCACACAATATACCAATTCTACTGATATGAAAAATATTAGGAAATTTTTTGACTATGTATGTTGTTCCTCATATGGTTAGGTTGAGTTGGACTCCCTTGTCGTTATATATGTTGAATTCTAGTTGAAAGATTTGGTAGTCGGTAGTGGGCAGTCAGTAGTCAGTTGATTAGCAATAATCATCCTTTCTTAATTGAAAGTTGGTATTAACGTCTATTTTTAAATTAATTTTAAATAAAATAATAGCCAATGTGAATCTGCTGTTTTTTTTTTTTTTTTTCAATGTTTAAGGTTTGTCAACGCAAGCAACGTCTACGGTGTTTGTGTATCAGTGTATATATGGTTGCCATAGAGTCGAAGTTTTAATTGGCGAATAGGGTTTGTATGAGTTGAGTTGACAGATTAGATTTAGAACATTACTCATTTCAACCCAACTTTGTTTAATTTTAGAAAACTACAATCCAATATATTATGAGTTCTGTAGTTTAACTAATATTTTTTAGTGTTTTTAATGGATACATTCAGAATTTACATTTCTCCTCCTTCAACTATCAAATTATCAAAATCAGTATTATATGAAGACTAACTTAACCCAATTTTTATGAATTAAATAATCAAGTTGGGATAATTTTGTAAAGCCGAATACAATTTAAACTTTCTTTTGGCTATTTTAGCAAATTATGCCAATAAATTGTTATAATTTACACAAAGAACCTAATATTTCAAATGTTGGTGTAGAAGCTCATTGGCCTTTACACTCGCTATAGTTTACTTGTTCATCACTCATAAAGCCTATACTACATACATACTTGTACAAAACTAATATATTTGCCTATATAAAGAATTTTTGCCTATATAAAGAAAGTCCCTTGTACGGCTTGATTCATTTGTTCAAGGGTTTGTATTGGGGAAGTCACAACTCTGAGAATCAAATGGACGCAACATGTGAGCACAATGGTCGTAGGATTGGGAATATTAGTGTTTAATGGTTTTTGGAAACAACCAAAGATGAAGGTGAAAAACCATCAAAACTCGTTTCTATTGATTTGGGTTGAGGTTAGACCCATGTTTATGTGTAATTTTTTAATAATAAAAGGGCTAATTACAACTTAATTATCTACCTGCAGTTTGGCCAAAATATAAGTTGCCTACCATGATTTGAAATTTGGTATTTTATATATCTGAGATTAGCTCAGTTAGAGTTTCATAACTCATTTTTATTAAAATAGGGCTACATATGTATTTTTGCTTTCTTTTATATCTCTCTCCTCCAAAAACAAGAAAAAAAAAAAGAGAGAAAAAAATCCAAAAGTGAGGGTTTTGTAAAAATTAAGAACAAAAATTACCACCACCATAGAAGCTTCTGTTAAGAATCATCAGTTCCAGTGAAAACAAATTCTTTTGTTAATTTCTAAGCAACCAACAAAGCCATAGCATCTAAAGCTTAAATCAAACCCAAAAAATTTAGACTTCAAATTTGTTGCAACTCCATAGCTGATCTGAGAAGAAGGCTCGGGTTTGGGTGGAGTTTGGATTCTGGGGTTCGTTAATGGTGGATTTGGGTTAGGAGTTTTGATTGAAGGAAGGCTTCGGCGTAGATGCTTTGGTTTCGATTTAAGTTGTTAAATTAGTCCGAGGTTTGTTAATGGAGGGTTTGGGTTTGGGTTTGGGGCCATGAATTTGTTGATTAGGCGTGATATTCTGGTTTGGTTTTGCAATGGAGGAGGGCTTAGTGGAGGATTTATTTTTCTTATGACTAGTGGGAGTAATATTTTCCTTAAATCTTTCTCATCCTTCTGCTTTTCAGTTTGGTCCTGCAGCTAATTCATTTTCAGTTTCACATCTACATCCTTGCATGATTTTGATTTGTGGGCATCACTGACTATCGTTTGTCCCTTGAGTTATATTCCACTATTAGGATTCTTGACATCCTTCTCTGTTGAATCCTTTACTAATCTATAATCACCTCCAGATTTTCTTTTTCTTAGACTTTTTTTTTTGCCCATATGTTCTTCTAGTGTGTTGTGGCATCAAACCTTTGAATATGTCATCATTTGTTTAGTGATGTCTCTCCATCTTAATTATTATAAAACAATTAAATTGCAAAAGAAAGGTAGCCATAACCAACCCCTTGGATCAATTACTAATCCAAACTCTGTACCTAAAGAAAACTCAAACATAAAGAACTATGTTCCTCCTAACTCTTTGTATGGGTATTTGTTGGAATCTGTCCATTTGATGCAATTAGTGTAAATGTAAGGTTGAAATGCTAAAACATTTCATAAAAGTTTTTACCAACCACTTTTTGATTTTATTTTCTCTTGTTTTTATATGTTTTTTCTTGTTTTTGGAGGAGAGAAACATAAAATAAAGCAAAAATACATATTTAACCCAATTTTTAACAGAAGTGGGTTACAGAATCCTAACTAAGCTAATCTTAGATAGATAAAATGTCAAATTTCAAACCACAAGTAAGAAACTTAAATTTCAGCCAAATTATAGGTGGGTAAATTGTAATTAACCTAATAAAAAAGATGTCAAGTTATTAAAAATTGAATGCCCCATCATTATTTTGTTAGATACATAAACAAATAAACTAACGGAAGTTAATAGATGAATTAATAGCACTCATTTTTTAAACTCTAGGAACCAATAAGACACATTTAAAACTTTAAGGATCAAAAGGCACTAAGTAAACTTTGTGGATTAATAATATATTTTGGAAAGGGAAAAAAAAGACCACAATAAAAATCTATAATGAATTAACACGAAAACATGATCTAGAACATCTCTACTACATATATAATTTAAAAAGAAAGATACAACCCCAAATTCAGTACGACTTCCACTACTAAAAACAAATTGCATCTTACAAGACAAATACTACTTAAAAGACACAAGAAAATACTTAGCAAATACTAATCTTATTTTAAGACAAGATCCATCGGACTAGGACTAGTTCAAAACAACATTTAAACTTCCAAAGAAAAGCACTTGAATGCTTACACAAATTTTTTTTGGAAACATTATAGCACCGCATCAAGTTGTAAGCTTAGCAAATACTTTCTTAAGTGATGTCCAGCTAATCAATCTTATTCAATCTGTTCCCATCCGAGTTCTTGTATTGTTGGAGCCTATTGGTAAACGAATCCTTACAAGGAGGCAAGTAAGGTGGGGGTTTGCGAATACTAGTCTCTGGTGTCCCCCCATTTTTCATTATAAAGACACTATTCATACCCCAACTTAAATGCAGTTCACAGTGACAATGCCACAGCCATAATCCTTCAAGAATTTATCCATTTATGTATCAAAATTAGAATATATACAAAAATAATCAAACATAAGTAAATGCATTTTGCATGTGCCAAAGAAGATAAAGGTTTGAAAAATGCTAAAACTGTTACAAATTTTACTGCATAACCTTTACAAACTCATAGCATTGAATGTGATTAGTAGATTTGAAAAACATAATAAATAAATGTCATATTTATTTGTTGATGAATGGTACAATATCAATTTGTAAAGATTATACGGTAAAATTTATAATATTACTAGCATGCATCACTCAAAAAGTATACCGTACCAAAAACAAAAGTACAAGAATGTACATACCAGGATTACTCGCTTTGAATCTCACGACAACCCATCCATTCTTAGGGAGTGTAACGGTGCTCAACTTAGGTGGATCAACAAAATTGTAGCCTTTGGGTCAGTCTCATTATCAAAGACCCCGTAACCAAAGCCAATCACATAAAAGAAGTAACCATGAAGGTGCATTGGGTGATCTACTGATGCACCTAGCAGATTAATACCTTGAAACACTACCTCCACCTCTTCATTATAGTTCAACGTCCTCACCTTGGTCCCTTGGACAGTTAGAAATGTGTGATTTGCAGAGTCATCTTCAGTGAAGTTGAAAAATGAAGGTGGATTGTCTGGAAAATCTGCGGTGTAAAACCCACTCATGTTCCTGTTATAAAGGTTTTGGTGTTATGTCATTCTATAGGTATAAACATAGGCGCAAAGTGTGGTTAACTAGTTTACAGCTGTGAGAAAGGATCTCTGTTTAAAATGGAACCATTGTTAGGTTTAGAATGATCTTATAAATCCATGAGTCTATACAATATTATGTTATTTAAAATTTTGAATGATATGACACTTTGCATTCTATTAGATCCAAGAAATAAAATTTTAATCATGATATAGACTCTCTCCATATCTCAAGTGAATCTAGTACTTCCTTAACCTCCAAAATATTAATGCATATAAGTTATAATATTTTATAACTTAATTATAAGTTACAATATTTTATAAGTTAATTATAAGTTATAATACTACTATCATATTTTCACGCTAAAATTTTTTTCACGTAACTATTTAGCTGAAGGGTTTTTTTGGGGGTAATATGAACATAAATAAATCACAAAATGTAAATAAGAAAGATGAAGGTAATAAGCAAATACCTGTAGTAGGCAAGTAGTACATCTGTGGTAGGGTTAACCCAACTGATGTTGTTTAGGGTCGAAGCAAGAGCACGTATACTTTCTCCCCCCAAGTCAAGGAGAATATTGCTTTTCGGAAGCTGTTACACACATTCTAGTAGTTATGTTTTGGGGGACATAATAGGATGGTCTTTATTTGCTAAGCTCCTAATACGTTTCATGAATTCTATTGCAGGGCTGAAGTCTGTGTAGGTTGGAAGATTGCTAGGAAAAATTGGAGTTGATGATGGAGTGTAGTTGCCTTTATATTCAAGAATTGATGTGACATTCGCTTTGTTATATTCAGCACCGGGCCTAAGACTATCATATTGTCTAGCAGCCATGTAATAACGGCCAAGAGACTGATTAGCTGTGACCAAAACATCCATTGCTTGACCTGGGGTTATCATGACAACATCGGTGAGTATGGGCTTAACATATGATCTGCTCATTCGCACCACAGTCAGGTGATGTTGAGCAATTGCAAAATAGATTTCTGCATTCATGGCTGCACTGACTAACAGAAGAAGATAGGTCTTGCCATATTCTACTTGCCAGCGGTATGTACTTTCTGCCACACAATAATGAATATATATAGAAAAAATGTTGAGCAAGTAGATCAATAATACAAAAAAGTACGGTCATAATTTGTTAAGGTGATAAGTCGTAATTAGAGGAAGATTACTTTCATTTGAGCTACTCTTATGAGAAAATAGAATTGGGAAAATCTAAAAGTATATTGAATAAAAATTAACTTGTTCCTTATATATAGTCTGGCTCAGCTAGTTACAGAAAGAAAGCAAACTAAACTAACTAACTGCATTCTCAAGTGTAACTAAATAACAACTCACGTGCAATTACAAAGGCTTAATAACAGAAGACTATAAACTACAAGTCGTACAAGGAACAATATATACAAAACTGCTAAACTACAAGTGCATCAGATATAGCTTCTTGAATTTCAGTCACATTCGTGGAGTCTTGTTTCCTTTGCTCCAAGTCTTTAGCTATTCTGCCCTGATCTTGATACTCCCCCTCAAGATGGACTTGAGGTTGATAAATGTTGATAAGTCCCATCTTGGACAAAAGGGCAGAAAATTGCTTGTGACTTAATGCTTTAGTGAGCAAATCAGCTAATTGAGACTGAATTCTGACATGATTAAGCTTGATAATTTTCTCCAACACCTTATCCCTCACAACATGACAATCTATCTCTATGTGCTTCGTTCTTTCATGGAAAACAGGGTTGGATCCTATGTAAAGGGCTGCTTGACTGTCACAAAATAACAATGCTTCCCTATTGTGATCAACTTGAAGATCCTTTAACAAATACAAAATCCAAACAATTTCACAAGTGGAGATAGCCATTGCTCTATATTCTGCCTCAGCTGAAGACCTAGAGACAGTGGATTGTTTCTTTGATTTCCATGAAACTAGTGAATCACCAATGAATATACAATATCCAGCAACAGACCTTCTTGTGTCTGGACATATAGCCCAATCAGAGTCAGTAAATCCTTTCACACGAAGCTCTGAAGTTGCTGAGAAGAAAATGCCTTTTCCAGGTTCATTTTTCAGGTATTGAAGAACCTTAAGAGCTGCCTCAAGATGTGGTTTTCTCGGATTAGCCATGAATTGGCTTAACTTGTGCACTACATAAGTAATACCAGGCCTTGTGATGCTTAGATATATCAGTCTTCCCACCAATCTTCTATACTGCCCTGGGTTATCAAGCAATGTACCTTCATGCTTGCTAAGCTTCAAGTTTGGATCCATGGGAACTTTGAGAGGTTTGCAGCCAAGAAGTCTTGCATCCTCCAAAATCTCAAGGGCATATTTTCTTTGACACAAAGAAATACCTTTGTTTGTTCTTGCTACTTCCAAACCAAGAAAATATCTCAACTCTCCTAGATCTTTTAACTTGAATTTCTGATTCAATAACACCTTAAACTGATCTGCCTGTTCTTTATCATTACTTGCAATAAGAACATCATCTACACATACCAATAAAACAATGAAAGAAGTCCCTTGCTACCTTGTAAAGAGAGAATATTCTGTTTTAGATTGAGTGAAACCAAGTTCTATCAATGTGATGGAAAATTTAGAGAACCACTGTCTGGAAGCCTGTTTAAGTCCATAGAGTGACTTATTTAACTTGCATACAAGCTGCTCTCCATGCTCCCCCTTGTTGTGAAAACCAATGGAAGGGCCATATACACTTCTTCATGTAAGTAACCATGAAGAAAGGCATTATTCACATCAAGTTGGCTGAGGAACCAACCTTTCACAGTAGCCATTGCAAAAACACACTTAACAAACACCATTTTGGCAACAGGACTGAAAGTTTTAAGGTAATCTAACCCCTCCTTTTGATTAAAACCTTTGACAACCAACCTAGCCTTGTGCCTCTCAATAGACCCATCTGCGTTATACTTAATCCTATAGACCCATTTGCATCTTATAGGGTATTTGGTAGGAGGCAAAGGTGTGACAGTCCAAGTGTTATTGGCTTCCAATGCAGCAATTTTAGCATCCATAGCATCTTGGCATTTAGGGTCAGAAACTGCTTGTGAGAAACATATAGGTTCTGTGGTAGTGCTAATAGTGCAACAAAAAGATTTGTAGGCATGGGATAAGTTGGCATAGGAAAGAAAAGAAGAAAAAGGATAGGAAGTACCTTGTTGGGACTGACTGGAAATGGATGCTGAGGAAACTTGATTACAATGATAAGCCTTAAGATAAGAAGGAGGCTTAGAAGTTCTAGCAGACCTTCTAAGAAGTACAGCTGGATCAGAAGAGACATCATGATCAAGTACATCAGATGCAACATGATCAAAGACATCAAGGATAGTTTGATCATCTGAATCAAGATCATGATGGAACTGTAGAATAGAATTAGTAGTAATAGATGGGGAAGAATCAAGGAAAGTAGATGGAATGGAAGGAATATGAGGCAAAGGAATCAGATCAGTAGAAGGAAGAGAAGAGTGTGAAGCAAAGGGAAAAACCTTTTCATGAAACACTACATCCCTAGAAATGAAAATGGAGTGAGATTGAAGGTCAAATAACTTGTAACCTTTAATATTGAAAGGATAGCCCAGGAAGACAGATTTTCTAGCTCTAGCAGAAAATTTGTGCTTATGTGGGGTAACATCAGTTGCATAGCAAAGGCAGCCAAATTCTTGCAAGTGAGAGTAAGAAGGAACCTGATGAAAAAGGACTTCATAAGAAGACTTATGGTGTAGGAGAGGGGTAGGAAGTCTATTGATCAAATAGACAGCTGTGAGGACACAATCACCCTAAAAAACAAGAGGGAGATTGGATTGAATTTGTAAGGCTCTAGCAATAGCCAAAATGTGTTGGTGTTTTCTCTCTACAACTGAATTTTGTTGTGGAGTATACACACAGCTCTGTTGATGAATGATGCCCTTAGAACTATAGAAATCAACCGTATTAAACTCTAGGGCATTATCAGACCTAATGGACTTAATAGAAGCATTGAATTGTGTTTGTACCATATTGTAAAATGAAACAATTAAAGGCCTAACTTCTAATTTGGCTTTTAAGAGAAAAACCCAAGTAGCCCTTGATGCATCATCTACAATGGTAAGGAAATATCTATGTCCAACAGTAGTAGGAATAAGAAAAGGACCCCAAACATCCATGTGAACAAGATCAAATGAATGAGAAGCTATTTTATTTTTAAAAGGAAAATGCAGCTTTTTTTGCTTAGCCAAAGGACATACATTGCAATCTTTAGTACAACAATTTTGTAAGAAAGGAAAAAGATTACTCAAACAATGTAATTTCATATCAGATGGATGTCCTAGTCTAGAATGCCATAAAGAATACAAGTTGGCATGTGAAACAGAAGAAGAAAAGGCAGTAAAAGAGCTGAACTTATTTGTGAGAAGAAATTCATCAAGGGATTTGGAAGCTATGGAGAGGCTTGAACCTTGTAACAGATAGAGTCCATCTTGCATTTGGCCCATTCTAATCGTGTTCCAACAGGTAAGGTCCTGTATAAAAAAAATAATTGGAAAGAAATACAAGACGGAAGGGTTGAAAGTGAGTTAATGCACTAACAGATAACAAGTTGAAGGAAAAGGATGGCACACAGAGAACATTGGTCAAGGTAATATGAGATGAAAGTTTGATTGTACCAACATGTGTCACAAGAGCAGCCTCCCCATTAGGCAATTCAACCACAGTATGTGTAATTGCAGTAAAAGAAGTCAACAAATGTAAAGAACACACTATATGATCTATAGCACCAGTGTCTACAACCCATGTTTCAACACGAAAGGCTTTTCTATTCACAACCTTGGCAAAAAAACTGAATGTGGGGAGCAAGAAACAATACCTGCAACTGTATTAGAAGGCACAGACACAGCATTGACCATATGAGGTTCTTGAGCTGTTGAGGCCTGGTGTGCACCAATTGAAGCAGAACCAATCAAAGAGAGAAGCTGCTGGTACTAATCAGGAGTAAAAGCAGGTGCTTGAGTAACAAAAGAAGTGTGATCAGTATTTGGAACAAAACAGTTGCCTTGGGATTGATCTGCAACAGTGGAGACTTTATGAGCCATGACATTCTTGTTCTTGAATTTGTAACCTGGTGGGAAATCACGGAGCTTGTAACATTTATCCACAGTATGACCCAATTTTCCACAGTGAGTGCACATGGGTCGTTCTTTGCCTTTAGGATTGTTGCCTGAACTCTTGGTGGCCAAAACAGTAGATTCAACCCTCACAGAATTAGTAACTGACCTTTGCATCTCTTCTTGAATGAACAAAGAATGTGCCTTATTAACAGAAGGCAATGGATCCATGAGTAAGATTTGTGTTTTGATTTGGGAGAACACATCATTGACTTCCATGAGGAATTTCATTGTAGACTCCTTCTCTTGAAGACCCTTCAATCTTTGATTGATGTTGCACACACACTTCCCACAAGTGCATTGGGGAAATGGGCTAAGGTTCTGAAGCTAATCCCACAAAACTTTGAGCCGAGTGAAATAATCAGTGAGTAACTGCTCTCCCTGATGAATCTCAACAATCTGTTTTTGGAGATTGAAGACCTTTGTGTCATTTCCTTGATTGAATGTATCTCGAAGATCAGTCCAAATCTCAAGTGCAGTGTCTTTGTAAGTGATACTTGCTTGAAAGCCTTGGTGAAACTGAATTGATGATCCAAGTACCAACCATATTATCAGCACGAATCCAAGATTGAACAAGTGTTGGCGAATTCACTAATAGTGATGAAATGGTTAAAGAACCATCAATGAATCCAAGTTTATTCTTCACAATTAAGGACTTTTTCACTGACCTTGCCCAAGAAGAATAGTTCCCCCCCCCCCCCCAATTAATGGTTTGAGAAGTGAGAACAACTCCTGGATTTTCACCAGGATGTAAAAACAGAGGGTCATTGAGATTGTATGATTCTTGCGAAGAAGATGAAGATTCAGTGGTGGAAGTATTAGCAGAAGCTGTGGTATTAGCCATTAGAGAGAAAAACGAAAGATTTGAAGAAAACACAGTAAAGAATTAAGAAAGCTTGAACGAGAGCAACAATGGCGAACAAGAAAGGAAATTCCCAAATTTGACAAACCCTAGAAAAATCAGTTCCTAGAGAGCTCTGATACTATATGAGAAAATAGAATTGGGAAAATCTAAAAGTATATTGAAAAAAATTAACTTGTTCCTTATATACAGTCTGGCTCAGCTAGTTACATAAAGAAAGCAAACTAAACTAACTGAAAAACTAACTAATTGCATTCTCACGTGTAACTAACTAACAGCTCATGTGCAATTACAAAGGCTTAATAACAGAAGACTATAAACTACAAGTCGTACAAGGAACAATATGTACAAAACTATTAAACTACAAGTGCATCAGATATAGCTTATTGAATTTCAGTCACATTCGTGGAGTCTTGTTTCCTCTGCTCTAAGTCTTTAGCTATTCTGCCCTAAGCTTGATAGCTCTTGATACTACTTTTATCATGCATCAATCACGTAGAAATTTTAATGAAAAAATAATCATGAAAATGTTAGTGTCAGTACTTCTTGGAACAATTATTCACTTGATATAGTTGATGTTTATAGTAGAGGTCCTAATTCCCAGGACTTGAAATTGTGATCGACAATGCTTACTCTAACTATATAGCTCCAAATTTAATCATCCCGCTTCATTTTACAGTGAAATCTCATTTTGTCGTGAAACGTACTATATTCATGCAACAACTTAATTATTACAAAATACAACTCTCTTGTTCATCCAAAAAATATATACGACATCTTATATATTAATTACTCTGTAATTGTTTCTCCACGTCTCCACGTACCATTATAGCATGGGTAGAGATCTCCAAGTTGGCCATTGAGAGTGTAAGCATCTGATTCAGGAGTGAAACTACCGGTTTCGAGGTCTTCATTAACTACCTTATTCACATCATCCTTATACCAAGATCCTACAAGTACGAAGAGAAGTGATGCATAACATTAATGCAGAATATTCAAACTAATAGGACTATTGGACCACTGGTATATTTATAGATACTAGTACATCAACTGTAAATTCAATTTGATGCACATCTCAATTGAACAAATTGAAGAAATATTCTATTATAGAAACACTAAGTTTGAACACTTTAGGAATACTAAGAAAATTTTTCATACCAAAAACGAGAATTTCTTCTCCATCAGGTTGCGGGAAAGGATAACTAGTTTCCTCTTTTGGCAAAAAAACAATAGCACCATGAACACTATATCATGTCCAATCACTATGTGCATGCCACCAAAAGGTTTCTTTCTCACCCGAAAATATGACCTCATAAATAAAGTTTGATTCTAGTTCAATTGGACATTGTGTGTAATGTACTCTGGACCATCCAACCATGAATTCCTTGATTGATGCATTGTGTAAAGGTTTTTTTTAGATATATTTATAACATCTTTTTATCAATATATTCATTTCTCGGAATTGGAATTCCTTTATATATTTCTTTTATATATTTTCCTTTTAAAAAACTTATAGATAATTACGACTACAACAAAATTTTAGTCCCAAAACCCACATATAGTAAAGAAGTCATAGGGTTGCTAGGAAACCCTAGAAAACCATAATACATGCTAGGCACGAAATTAGGTTTAAGGAAAGGAAAACTCACCAAAAAAAATATTTTTAAAAATATCATAATCATAATTGATAACTTACCTTATAAAAACTCAATTTTAAATAAAATACTTCTAAAGACGAGTTCCACTCCGTGTTGTTGATATGGCTAATCTGGTGTAACCAGTTTAAAAAATGTTGTTTACCTTCCACATAAAACATGGAACTCTAGATGGAAGAGCTTCTATGTTCTGACGTAATCATTTTTCGCCCCCTGAGAATCATAGATGCAGTCTCTACAATGATTTGCCTGTATTGCGTTGAAGATGCTGAGGCTCGAGTGTAGCTTTCACAATGGTTAATACAATGATGTGCCCGTATTGAGTATAGTTCATCTCTTTTCTTTTTTAATAATTTTACTTTAAGAAACTTTTAGATTTTAGTAAATAACTCAACAAATCTTTCAGCAAGAGTGATGCTATGATTAGTGTAAGTATTATTATATAAATCTTGCAAATGGATGTATCACTTACTATAAAACTAATTAATTAATTAATTTTTTTTTTTTTTTTTTTTTATATTACGAAAGTGGTATCAATCAGATGAGTAGTACTTGGAACATGACAAATTTTAGTTTAACAAATTGATATATTACGAATCACATAAGAAGTGTCTGGATATTTATTTATTAGTTGTTGGTGCCACTTTAACAACATCAAGGTAGAAAGTGTAATCTGCTCACACTTTGGATATTAATTTTTTTTTTCATTTTAAAAAAGATACACAATTTGGTTAAGAAGGAATGTCAATTTGTCCATACTTTAGGAATATCATTTTATAAAATTTTAAGGGATATTATTGTATTTTCTTAATATGAACATTATAAATATGAGAGAGAGAGTGAGAGAGAGAGATAACTACCAATGAATAGTAAGACCATAGTTTCCTTGATTCTGGACATTAACATATACAGTGTCCCCTTTTGTTACATGAATGACCGGCCCTGAAAAACTGTCATTCACAACCAACATGCTCTTGGTTTCACACAAGCTTGTCAAGTTAGCCTCCTTCAGCTACATGAACTAATGAACAATAAAATATAAAACTGCAACTCACTACAAACAAGTATTCCTCCATATCCGGTAAGCAAAAATAACAGGAAAACAGATGAGAGAGAGGTGGCACTTACAACAAATTCATGGTAATGGACTTTGCCTTGAGCCAACCCAAGGAACATCCCATAGAGAAGCATAAGCTTAAGAAACCCTGAAAGCATGCCTATCATCTTAAGCCCTACTGATCAAGCTATCTGTTCTGAAATTTTGCTCACTCTACTGTCTCTGAGAGCCAGATATATGTAGAGGCTAAGCTTATAGTACTTAGGTCTTAGGTGTCCATGTATGGTTAGGTTGCGTTGGACTTCCTCCTCGTTACGTTGAATGCTTGTTGTAATCTTTTACTGCTGGCCAGGAAGTGAAGCAAGAGAACCTTAAGTAAAAAATTAGTTTTATATTCGGTTGCAAAACGGACAATAGCTGTGTAGACTAAAATCTGAGTTTTTGATCTTCACCACGATAATTGATTTTCTTATTTTCACGTTGTTTCGTCACTAGTTCCAGGATTTTTTTTTTTAAATGCCATTTGACTTAAAACAATCTCTTATATGGAAAGTTTGAAGTTTTAATACGATATTTGAGCCACATTTTTGGCATTGACCACAGGCCATGTGACATACAACCAAGCCCTCTACAAAATTGAAATTCGACTACTCATACACCCCACATGACATGAGAGCATCATCTTTCTCCGCCTAGCATCTCGGCATTGCCTCAAGTCAACTAATTACTAAAGGATCATTCCACATATATGGAGATGACAAGGTTAGGAATCTAAAGCATACCATAAAACTCGCCTTATAGCTTTGACATGATAGACTGTAAAAACAAGTTTTTTAAATAGGCTAAATAGAATTGCGTAATATGGCAGATTGTTATTGATACATAAAAAAAAAAAAAATGATATTAGTGTACTAATTCAACAATTGTGAAAAATATTGTGAATTTTTTTATGATTGTCATTCATTACTCATATAGTTAGGTTGAGTTGGAGTTCCTTGTGGTTATATATGTTGAATTTCGTTGAAAGATTGGTAGTCCGTAGTGGGCAGTTAGTAATAGTATAGTTTTTTTTTTTGGATAAACTAGTAATAGTATAGTTGATTAGCAATAATATTTATTTTTTAATTGAAAGTTGTTATTAACGTCTATTTTTAAATAAAAATTCAACTAAATAATAGACAACGTGAATCTGCTGGGTTATTACTTTTCAATATTTGAGCTTTGTCAGCGCAGGCAACGTCTACAGTGCTTGTGTATCAGTGTATGTATGCAATAGAGTCGGGGTTTTATTTGGTTAATAAGGTTTGTATGAGCTGGATTCACTTGGATTGGATCTTAAATATTTTTCTTCTCAATGTAACATTTTTTAATTGAAATTTTTTTAATACAATCCAATAAGTTAAGAGTTTTGTAACTCAACTAATATTTTCTGGTGTTTTGAACAATACATTCAAGTTTTAAATCTCTCATTCTCGAACTATTGAATTATCAAAGTCTATAATTATATGAAGAATAACTTAACCCAAATTGTATGAATTAGATAATTAAGTTGGGGTGATTTTGTAAAGCCCAATAAAATTTTTAGTGATTATCAGGGCCGACCTAAGCGTTTCAGAGGCCTAAGACGAAATCTTTAAATGGGAACACTATGTTATCACTTAAATAATATTTAATTAGCATTTTATATGATAATTTTTTTAAAATCTTTTTTTTTTTTTACTTTTTAATATGATTTTTTTTTTTGAGAAAATGCTAAAGTTATAACAAATTTTTACTACAAACTGGTATTGTAATAAATGTGATTAATAATATGAGGCTTACAAAAATACTAGAAATATTATAAAATTTATAACATGAGAATTACAAAAATATATCACCAATCACAAATATTCATTCAAAAATGCATTCAATAGTTTGTTAAAATCCATCTATCATAATCATTGTCACATAAAATTATATAAGTTATGAAGACCACCATATACTCTTGGTGCAGTGATTACTCTACAAGTATAAGTTCTTGTGGGGTGTGGGGGGACAATGGCCGAGATTTAAGTTTCTAGAAGAGAGTTTTGTATACATATACACTTAGATCATGCTACAGTAGAATTTTTATCTTGTATAAAAATAATTAAATAAATAAAAGTTATGTAGTAAAATTTATAGAATTTTTAGCATTTTCCTATTTGAATTACTTGTAATTAGTAACACGTCTATTTGTAAGATCTATTTATTTAAATTTGTTTTATCTTTATTCTAGCATCACTTAATTCTTTGAGCCTTCTTAATAGTGAAAAAAATTTAAACTAAAATGTTTTAATATCTCCCAAAAATATTTATATATAAAAAATAAAAAATAAAAAAATTTGCTCCCAAATTTGGGGCCTTCTCTAGTAAGGGGGCCCTAGGCAATGGCCTAATTGGCCTAAGCCTAGGGTTGGCCTTGGTGATTATCAGTCATGAGCTTAGGGCAACTCAAATGGCTAATGATCTCTAGCTACTATACTATACTATGAGAACCTTATTTAAGAGATTGATGATGACCCAGATGAAAGAACTGAAGCTTAGCAAGTTGGAGTGTAGCACGCATGCCGTTTTTATAGGCATCGTCTCCATTTGGATTAGGTTTAGAGTTGATCAAATAAGCAGGATGCATTCTTTACTGTCCTATTGGTTCAGATTTAGCAGAAATAGAATAGTTTGTTTTTTGTCCTTGCTCTCTCTCTCTTTTAAATTTTTTTTTTTTTTGGGTTGTGACATTTTGTCCTAATGGCACTACAAGAAAAAAGACTTAATACAATGAAAAAAGTCGTTGCAATAACAACTAATGTCGTTGTAATATGCGTTATTGTAACGATAAAAAAAGTCAATGCAATTACAATAACAACTAATGTTGTTGTCATAGGTGTTGTAACCATGGTTTCAAAAATCGAACTAGACCGGCTGGTTCGACCAGGAATTGGCCTTTAATCCAGTCTGATTATGGGCAAAAACCGAAAATAGCTTAAAAACAGAGAAAAATTTGAAAACCGGCTGATTCAATCGGAGAACTGGGAACTGGCATGGTCAAACCGGTTACTGACCGGTTGGGATTTCTTGTCCTTTTCCTAGCCTAAAACTACGTCGTTTGGGCGTAGAACCTAAAAACTAACCCTAAAGACTAAAGTCCTAACTACTAAACACTCTCACACTCTCATCTCACTACCTCACTCTCACGGTCTCATGCTCTCTGCCTCTCTGCCTCACTCAACTCAAGCTCACTCTCTCTGAATATCCCTCTCTTTCTCTGCCTCACTCTCTCGGCATTTGAACTTTGAAGTGTTCAAACACATGGCATCGTAGGGAAACCTGAAGAGTTCATGTCTGTGAATCGAAATCGTGTTGGTGGAGGAGGACATATTTGCTTGCTTTCCAGAATTTTGTTGAACTAGAAAAGCAAAAAGGGTGAGTTTGTGTTTGTGTCTGGGTCTGTGCCTACATTACACATGGTATTTTTTTTTTCTTTTTTCCTTCTCTATCTCACCCTCGCCCTTTGATCTCTGCTCTCTGCTTTTCGGCTTCATAAGGTAATATTCTCTTCTTTTGACATTGATTACTTGATTTTGATTTTGATTTTGATCATTTTATTTTCTATTATTTTCACGTTTTTGGTTGCTATGATTCTAAATCACATCAAAATCAAATTGTGAAAATAATTGATTTTGATGTTTCCCCTGTTTTTGTAAGAGAAACCTTTGTGTTTATCATTTCTTGGTTTTGACATTTTATATTGTACTTGTGTTGTTTTCCGAACTAGGTGTTTTGAGTGAGCCCTGTTTTGCAACAACAATTGGTTTTGGTGTTTGTGGTGTTGTTCTGCAAGTTGGATTTTAATGGGATTCACCTATTTCATATGTGGATTGGGTATATTGCAGTAACAGTGCTCAATTTCTCTAGATATCGATACCTTCTGCAATTAAGGAGAGTTAGCTAGAAATGGTTGCAATTTGGAAAAATTGGTCAGAAGCTGGGCATATTGTAGTAACAGTGCTTGTTTTTTAATGTTATTTTGTTAAGTTCTTTAAAAAGGTGTTATATACTTATACTTGTATTTTTTTTTAAAGGAAGCATATTTATTACTATTGCTTTGTTAGTTTTAATATATTAAAAAATTATTAATTATTTATATAATTTAAATAAATAATAATTAAATTATTTTTGACGTCACCGGTTCAACCATCGGTCGAACCCTAGCCTGATCATAAAATTGGTAATTAGCTCTTTTTCCGGTTCTTTCACCGTACCGGTTTTTAAAACCATGGTTATAACAAATAATATCATTGTAATAGATGTTATTACAACGACAAAAAAGTCAATGCAAGCCCTTGTAATAAACTCCGAGGCTATAGGTTTATGCAACACTAAATTTTTGTTGCAATAAATTCTACATATTGCAACGATTTACTTTGAAAATCTCATTGCAATAGGTTGATTTTTATATTAAAAAAATAAATTTTTTCAAAAGAAAAATTAAAAATAAATAAATCATTTTTTTTAAATAATAATTTTTTCATTAACCTGTTTTACAATTCAAAAACCATATCTAGTAACTATACTAACAAATTAAAGATATGCTAAAAAGATAAAAATTTTGAAATACTTCATTTCAATACGTATGTCAAAAAACACAAATATATACACAACTTGTTGAGTTTGCATTTAATCACATAGTTTCAAAAAGTATGCAAAAATCAATACAACATGAAAGAAAAATTTCTTCTCGAAGGTGTTATCCAAGCATGCTTCACTACTATTTCATTGACTTACCACCTATTTTGGGAAAAAAAAAAAAGAGTATAAAGTTGAAAAAGAAATAAGAAAAGTTTCTTCCCAAATGTGTTATCCAAGCATGCTTCACGACCATTTCATTGACTTACCACCTATTTAGTACCTCCACTTTACCTCGTATATTTTAATTGGATTTTCAAGGATAATGACCAAGAAGCAAGCAACCCTAGCTGCCTATAGTCAGTATGCCAAATCTTGCAAATTATTATATATCATGTCAGCGTGCATTGATATTTTTTATAGTACCAGCGAAGATTTTTGAAAAAGGTTATGTTTTGATTCATTGAATCTTTTGGCTGATTCAGGGGTGTGACAACTTTCCTTTAAATTTCGTGGGGATGGAATATTTGGTGTTGTTAATTACCTCTTACCTTACCTTTATTTTTATTAATTTAAAAAAAAAATTATTTCTTAACCCTCTTTAAAATATATATTTCATTTGAAATTATTGGTAGTCAAGGTTTTAATGGTCGATGAAAAACAGGTGGTGGTGGTTGAGTTTTCTAAGGGAGGGTAAAGTGCTTGAAAGAGAAAAATTATTCATAAAAAAACAAAAAGAGAGAAAGAAAAATTGTGCTTGATGTAGGCTCTTATTTGTTAGTGTCATGTCATCCATCAGGGATACAAAGGAAAGAAAATGAGTGCAAAGCCAAATCCTAATGCTTGTGTTCTGTTTGATTACAACTTCTGTTATTTCTGTGAATAGAAAATTAAGATGTTTGATGGAATTTAATTTATGAAAAAATTAGCCAGAGAAATGAAGTCGAAAAATTAAGGAAAATGGTAGCCTAGATTGCATTCTCAATTACAATATATTTGTCTTTTGATGTCGTTCAAAAAAAAAAAATTGTGCTTTCTAATGCTCTTAGCTTATTGCTTATTGCCGTTTTGATGCTTATTTGTGTCTGGTTTTTATAGCCATTTGGATGCTTATTGGTTTCTAATGCTCTTAGCTTTAGTTTCTTTAATGCATCATGTGTTTGTTGGACATGCAATTGATTTTAGCATTACTTCCAATTGCATTGCGTGTCCGGATGATCATTTATTTGATAAATGTTCATTGTAGTCAATTCCTGATAACTGTTTATGTTTGACCAAGTTATGCTTCATGTTATATATTTCATTTGGTATCTTGATCGCATTTTTTTACTTGTTCCTTATACGTACCTTGTGTTCTACTTGTCTTGAGCTTAATGAAGTTTTTTTGTTATGTGCAAGTGTTTCAAGATACAAGTGTATATGGTGCAAGTGCTTCACAGCTTCTAGAATTAGACGTGAGTGAGTTTTGCCTATATTCACAAACTCATGTTTAAATCTAGAGTTTGTTTAGGAGATTTGTCACGAAATAGCCAAAGGGGGAGATTGTTAGTTGTGATTTCCAACTATAATGTTGGTTTTAATTTTGTGCCAAATTTAATTGTAATTTCTTCAATCATTTTCCCTGTATGTATATGGGATTCATTGTAAAGGATGAGTGTAAGAGATTGGTGAAGAATCAAGCTTCAAAAATTGAGCAAGTGGATTTTGTGACTAGCTCGTGAGAAGCAACCTGCAAAAAGAGCCACGTGTAGAGCACATCATTGGAAGATGAAGAGTCCTGCCAGGCTGGAATTTTCGTGACTGTCTCGGGGGTAAGGCTAACCCGCGAAGGACTCGTGAAACTTTCTGTTTGGCAAAAAGTTGTGTTTTTCTTTACAAGTCTTTACCCACACTATATATACCTTCATAACCCACAAATTGTAATGAGTACTTTTCAGAGAGAAAACCCTAGAAAATATACTTTGGAGTTAGAGATTGTTATACCCACAATCATCTACACATTTCCTTGTGGTTTTTCTCAACTCCTACCTCTCCATCTCTATATCTTTGAGAGGTTGCTACCCCAAACACATCTTCACCCATTCTGAGTATAAAGTGAGATTTTGGTGCTGCTGGGAATCATTGGAAGGATCCATTCATTGGCGGATGCAATCGGGCTGAATTGCGGAATTCAAAAAGTTAGAGAAGACAAGGCTCTGAGAAATCAGTTGGTAGCAGGAGCTTGGAAGGCTTAAGTACATGGGATAGACTAGGATTGGAAGGTCTTTTGTTATTTGTGTACTCAAAATTTATTCTCTAGTGGATCAATTTCGACTTGGAGGGTCGCAGAGAGGTTTTTTGCCGAGTTTTTCAGTTTCCTCTTTGATAACACGTCTCGGTGTTATTTTGTGTTTGCGTTTTTCTTCCTTACTCTTTAAGCTTTCATTTTATTGTTGATAATGAATGAATATGTATTAGGGTAGTGTTAACAGTTCTTTGAGCTTATTTACTCTTGTTCCGCACTTAGTATAAGTTAGAGTAAAAGCTATCTAGTAGTTATTTGCACTTATTTACTCTTGTTTCGCACTTAGTATAAGTTAGAGTAAAAGCTATCTAGCCGTAATTTTTATTTGGAGGTCTAAACAAGCTCTTGTGTTTTAGCACAAATTCGAGCTTTCAAGTTGGATTCACACAATGCACATATTATACGTGTTTTAAATTATAGAAGAAATGTTATAAAAAATTTTGTGCATACTAAACACCAAAAAACATTCTTAAGATCATTGCCAAACACTAGAAAATGAGAGTTTTCTAGAAATTCTCTCTGAAAAATGACTCATTTTCTAGTGATGCTAACGAATAGAAAACTATTATATTCAAATATGCTTTCGAGAATTAAATCAATTAAAATAGTTTATTACATCTATCAATAAAATAAATAAATTTTTATATTAATTTTTATTGTAAATAACATATTTAGATTTATCTCTATTTTTTATACTTGAAAGATATCAAGCAATTCAAATAATAACTAATATACTTGAAAGATTAATTGTGATATTAATGTCTTTTCATATGCTTTATTATTTTGTATTTTTTAATTATAATGTAAAAATTGTGAAAACATATTTGAAAATTATTTAATTTCTTTATTGTTTTTAAATCAAGATTGCTAATTTTTACAAATTTGTTTCGCTTTTGTATTTTATTTATTTATTTAATTGTTATAATGTCATCACAATCTGATCTCAAATGAACCCTAGTTCAACCTCAAAAACTTTAAACATTTTCCTTTTATAATTCTTTAAACGCTTTGGTTTTTTTAAGTTAAAATATTAGTTGTCGCAATTCTGGCATCAGAATCAAACTCAAAATTTGAATTTTCAATGATGGGTTGTATTTATTCAAGGGCTTGTATTATTGAGGTCACCACTCCGAGAATCAAATGGGCTCTGTACACACAATTTCCGTAAAAGATAATCACACGATCACGAAATAGTGTAACAAATTATCAACTTGTATTTGATTTGTATATATGTGAGTACAATCCTCTGTATGAATCTTTACAATGAAAGAGTACAATAAATTCCTCTGATTCGATCTCCAAGAAACGTTACGATCCAAAGGGGCTATGAAGCTTGATCTTGAATCGTGCTTTGATGTCTTCAAGTTGAATGAATAGTTGAATGTGCTTGATTTGATGTGAGGGCCTTTGGCTTGATCTCGAACTGGATTGAAGGAGAATCCCTACTTTGATTTGAAGAAGTAGGAATAAACCTTCATGAAAAATGAAATACTTGTGAACTTTGAAGATGACTCTCTATTTTGGCAGAGTGTCAGTAGTGTTTTCTCTCTAAGTGTTCTCTTTTTCTCATATGAGAAGCCCCTATTTATAAGCAACTCAATGGAATTTAATTTGGAATTTTCTCTCAGCATTTATTGAGAGTTGAATTATGAATTTAATTTGGTATTCCATTTAATAAGAGCTTTCCATATAGGTCTTTTCCTTCTGACATTGCCATATGGCTTTCTTATTTGATGTTGCCACGTGGCTTGATTTCATTTGTTGATCGTCCACCTCATCGATTGGAGATTAATTAGATCACAAATATTTTATCATGAATAATCGGACGGTTGTGAATACATCATAAAATTTTGATGTCTACAAATGCCCCCACTTCAAGATTCGGCTTTGTGTCTTTCTGATCAAGGAAGCCGAGGCTTGAAGTATTTTATTAATTTCAATTTGGACTAAGTTCTTGGGAAAGTAAGACCTTCACCCACGTACAAGAAGGATTTAGACAATCGATAGCTCATCCATGTACAAGAAGGACTTCAACTTGTCTCTTTTTTTTTCTTTTTTTTTTTTTTAAAGACAATTCGCACCTTGTGGGCTTGATTGCACAAAAGACACCTTTTTTTTTTTTTTTTTTTTTTTTTTTTTTTTCTTTGGACCACAAGCCCACGTTGGTCTTCTTAGTAGACTTAGTGTTGGAGTTGTCTTGCTCGGCAAGCCCACTTTTTTTTTTTTTGAACTCGGTCTCCAGGGAAGCGATGCCCATACTCGTGTGAGGGATGGGCCTCCTTCCTGTTGATGTTGTATATTGTAGAGCTGGCCCAATTTTTTTTTTTTTTTTTTTTTACGCCAATACCTTGTCTTGGGCCGCAACGCATGCTCTGGTCTCCGTCTCCGTAAGGGAGTCCGTATTGCTATTGTCGTCCTTTGCAAGTATTTTTCCTTCGGCCCCACGTTGCTAGGGTTTCTTGTCAACATCTATAAGAGTGCTTGATAGCCTACAAGTGCAGCCAAACTTCAAAGGAGGCGTGAAGTCATCTGCCACTCACTCTTCTAGTGTAGCCATTTTTTTTTTTTAAGTCGGGTTTTGTCTTCTTCCTTTTACCTCTTTGAAACGCCCTTTTTTTTACTTGTATTTTTCTGTGCAGGACCTCAATTGCTCTTTTGTGGACTACTTCCATTGTGCTATTCGCTAAGGCTCAAAGCAAATTGCAGCGTCATATTCTTCTCCTCTTGGTGTCCAACGAACTCGAGCCTTGGCGGCTTCGTGATTGATCAACCTTCTTGAGTCGGCGCTGAGTCCAGAGCCTTGTTCTGCCTTTCGTCTAAGCATCCAACGGATCGAACTTACTGCCCTTGTTCCACAACCATAGGTGCGTAGCTTTGTTCGAGTATCCGTCGTCTCCACCTCGCGGCTGTTGGCGCTGAAGCATAGAGGGAGCCACACATCGGATTCAAGCACCAATTATCATCTGTTGAAGGCAAGACTGTAGTGGAGGCAATTCCATAGGTGCGTAGCTTTGCTCGCGTATCCGTCGTCTCCACCTCGCAGCTGTTGGTGCCGAAGCATAGAGAGAGCCACACATCGGATTCAAGCACCAATTGACATCTCTTGGAGCAAGACTGTAGCGGAGGCAATTCCATAGGTGCGTAGCTTTGTTCGCGTATCCGTCGTCTCCACATCGCAGCTGTTGGTGCCGAAGCATAGAGAGAGCCACACATCGGATTCAAGCACCAATTGTCATCTCTTGAAGCAAGACTGTAGCGGAGGCAATTCCATAGGTGCGTAGCTTTGTTCGCGTATCCGTCGTCTCCACCTCGCAGCGGTTGGTGCCGAAGCATAGAGAGAGCCACACATCGGATTCAAGCACCAATTGTCATCTCTTGAAGGCAAGACTGTAGCGGAGGCAATTCCATAGGTGCGTAGCTTTGTTCGTGTATCCGTCGTCTCCACCTCGCAGCTGTCGGTGCCGGAGCATAGAGAGAGCCACACATCGAACTCAAGCACCAATTGTCATCTCCTGGAGGCAAGACTGTAGTGCGATTTTTGCTTCATCTCTGAACTACGCTCCTCTTCTTTTAGCGCCTTGCGGACTCGAGCATTGGCGGCTTCATCCTGGCCTTTGTGCTGCTGTCTTCCTCTTAGACTTTCTGTCGCTGCCTTCATCTTCACGTGACAGCCAAGGTGTGCACTAAATACATGCCTAAAGCTTCAATGCCCCACACGGACACATGACTACTTTGTAGACTTGACTTTCAATGCCACGCCTAATAACCACTAAGCTTTGAACATGGTTTCTTTTCAAGTTTGGATGGTGTTCATGCAAGCCTTCTACGTGTCCTTCTCTTCACATGCACCTATAGTTATTTTCAAACATGGTTTCTTTTCAAGTTTGGATGGTGTTCATGCAAGCCTTCTACGTGTCCTTCTCTTCACATGCACCTATAGTTATTTTCAAACATGGTTTCTTTTCAAGTTTGGATGGTGTTCATGCAAGCCTTCTACGTGTCCTCTTCACATGCATCTATAGTTATTTTCAACACCTACATATGATGTTTGTATGGTAATATTGTATACATGCAAGCCCTTTGCATGTCACGTGCCTCCTTTTTTTTTTTTTATTATTATTATTAAAAATTATGATTAAAGAGCATTTAAATGAATAAGCTATTAATCCTTTTCTTTGGTTTGTTGGCAGGTGTGCCAGGTGATTTAGGTTTGCCAGCCCTTTGCTCAACTCGTGACTCTTCTACATTTGCTCAAGTTGTGACCTCTACGAGCTTTGTCTTCTCTAAGTGGCTGCAATCAAGTGCACTCCATCATGGTCATCTTTTACGACTCCTCGAGGACTCTCAATGATCAATCCATCACTCTCTTGCGCTCTACGAATGAACCACTGGAGAAAGGCGTTGTCTTGAAAGTCTATCCACCTAGTAGCAGTGTCCCTTCATCTTCGTCTACTGCCATTCCTCGTCCTCCAAGTCTATCTCAATGGTGGGTCGAATCGTCTCACGAACTATACAACCCGACTAAAAAGGATTCGCATGTCGTTTCGAAGACGTTTACTTTAGCTTCAAACCTTCACTCAACCGCGGACCGCATTGATCCATTTCCTCTCCTTGGTCGTCGCATCAGTGCGGGAGAAGCGCAATGGGCTCTACCTTCCTCTAAGACTCCTCCACTCCAATATAAGGGTGAGTTTTTCTACCTCCCTAAATATTGGGAGTGGCTAGAAGACATATTGAGCCGCAATGCTAAAGCCTTAGATGATGCCAATCTTTACAAGCCATTACTTGCATCGTTATTCACATATGATCGGAACGCCCACGTCTTGCAAGCCTTCCTAGAGTGTTGGTGCGCAGCTACGAACACATTGCACACGTCTATAGGAGAGGTTTCTATTAGCTTATGGGACTTACATTCGATTGGTGGACTTCCCTTGTACGGCTCATTTTATGAAGAGGTCGTTCCGAACTCAAAAGACATATCATCTCTTCCCTCATGCTGTCGTCATCTATTTGCCACCTTCCATCACCTGAGTCTTGAGCTTGGTGGTTCGCACTTGGTCACTACAGCCGCGTGGGTGAAGTTTTGGTTCCGCGGTGAGTCTAAGTATCAGAAACCGCCGTCCAGAAGGTCAATGAAGAGGAATGCAAGAGGCAAGCAATCTCATAACCCCTCTGGTAAAATCGACGACCCCAGGGTTCTGACTAAAGAAGACGAGGCTCCCTTCGATGTGCTCAAAATGGAGAGAAGGCTCATAGAAGAGACTTGGTTAGCTGCTTTGATCTCGTGTTGGCTGTGTGAGTTCGCTCTTCCCGTTGGGGGACCAAACTTAATTAGGCCTGGTGTTTTCAAGAGCGCAAGTGCGATGGCTCGTGGTAAGAGATATTGCCTTGCAGTCCCAGTCTTAGCCAACATTTATAGAGGCTTGAATGAAATTGTGTCTTCTAAGACTCCTAGTAAATGTGATGCCACTTTTCCTGCACACTACTTGAATGCTTGGTTGGCCGAATACTTCGACACTCACTTCGAACTTGAAGGGTCTCGCTCCAAGGCTATTCCACGCATGTTTAGATACTCTGGAGAGAATGCAGCCAAGTATTATGACGAGGTTACAGCCCGCAAGCTATTTCGTGCCGTTAGTAGCTTCAAGTTTCATCGCTTGGGCCTTTTTAAAGGCCACCGAGAGATTCTGGTGGATGATGACAAGCTACCTAGTTCTTATGCAGATTACTTCATCAGTCAACGCTCTAGCTACTTGGCCTCTCGTCGCGGAAGTACATGCATAGTTGAACCATATAGCCCTCACCGCTTTGGCCGACAGTTCGGTTTCAATCAACACGTCCCTGGGGAGCTTAATGAGGACTTTCGCACTGTCACTTTAGAGCAACTAGTATGCTTCTGGCGCCGATGTCTTCGCCTTGTTACTGGTTCAGAGTTCTTGATCCCAGCTTGCCCACCTGAGCACGGGGCTTTGTGTACAAAAGACTATATGAATTGGTGGGCTACAAAATCTGATGGTTTCTTTTCAAGTGGGACTGAGCAACCAATTGGGAATGCCAACCCGAGCAAGATAAAACTCAAAATAAGACAGCCTAATGAAGTAGTTGAACCCGTGAAGCGCCGAAGCGATGGGAAGCCACCTTTAGGGATTTCAGAGGCTACTGATGAGTCTTTAGGAAGAGCATGCGTGGACAAGGCACATTCTCCTAAACGTGGACCCTCTTGCATAGTCTCAACGCCTCAAGACGTGGAAGCGACCAAAGGTAGGGAAGTGTCGGAATCCGAAAGGAACAGTGGCAACTCAGATTCTCACTGGAGACGCAAAAGGCAAAGGGACAATCCTAGCAAGGATCTGGATCATGAGGGGGTCACCCAGGCGACTGATCGTGGTGTCGACATGGATCCACTTCCCGACTCTTCTGGTGGCAGTGCGCGAGTGAGTCTTAATTCTCTTTTTGATGATCTTGATCTTGAATCCATTAAGGACTTTTGTCACCTTTACGACGACCTTGAAGCTATTTCTGGTATCCAAGAACTTTTTGAGAATGACAATCTTGGTATTCTTCCAATGCAGGATGACGATTATCCTTCAAAAAGAGCAGGAGGGAAGTGTACACCAGTTGCCACTAGCCCTTCTACGAGCGAGTTTTCCATTCAAGGTCCGACGGCCTTTGATTTGGCTACTAAGGAAATTGACCCACCATGTTTGAGGAAGACTGGCGCTACTCTTTCTTCCAACCCTATTCAACACCTTTAGGGGACGTGACTCGAAATAAATCCATTATGTGTAGTTCGAGCATACTGGCCATTTCAACTATCACAAAGTTCGAACCTGATGATTTGATTTCGAAGGCCGATCGACAGCGTGCAAAAACATTAGGAGGGGACCTAATCGAGAAGGTTGTCAAAACCCCTTTTACTCTTGTGACTTCACTTAGGGATGGAGTTGAGAAGATCCTCCAAGTTATCGCACAAATAAAAGTTGTAGATGCAGCGCCTTTAAGAGAGCGTATTTCGAAATATATGGATGATGCAGACCGATATTCTTCCCTCCATCATGCTTTTTCACAAGGCATCGCGTCTGAAGTCAAGGAACAGAAGCTTACCGATGCTCGACATCGTCTCACTCTTGCCCTCGACTCAGAAGCCATTAAGATCAATCAGAAAGTTGCGATCAAGGCAAACTTAGACAAGGCTTTAGCTAGAGAGATTGAATTGAAGAAGGAACTTGAGTTGCTTTCAATGCAAAAGGCAGAGTTTACAGAGTCGAGCACCCTCTGTGATGCAGAGCTAGCCCAGCAACAAGTGATCATTTCTCAAATCAAGGGGGAGGTTTCCGAGATTGAGGCTACTCCAACTTTAGAGGCTTCTGATGATGCAAAACTGAGAGAGCTACAAGGATTACTAGAGACTAGCAAAGAGGAGTTGAGGCATTTAGATTGGATAGGTTGATCCCTCTTTTTTTTTTATATTGATGTAGTCATTACAATGTAACGACACCGATCTCATTATTAATAAAGAAATTCATTTATTTCCAGACGAATGCTTGTTCCTTCTTTCTTTCTTTTTTTTTTTTTTTCTCTCTCTTTTTTTTTTTTTTTTATTTAGGAATATATGCGACTGAACTTAGTAATGAATACCAAGCTGCCTACGTACCCGAAAGGGATCAAGTCATAACGTAGTTCAAGAGAGTAGTTTTTTATTTTTTTTTTATTTTTTTTTTTTTTCGTCCCTAACTTTTGCCTAAGTCGCCTCTTTCAAGGTTTTCAACCTAGCGGGATTTATTTATTTATTTTTTTGGTCCCTAACTTTTGCCTAGGTCGCCTCTTTCAAGGTTTTCAACCTAGCGGGATTTATTTATTTATTTTTTTGGTCCCTAACTTTTGCCTAGGTCGCCTCTTTCAAGGTTTTCAACCTAGCAGGATTTTTTTTTTTTTTTAGTGGGCAGTTTAAGCTCTTACCGAGGAGCAACTCCAGCATTTCATGCATAGTATCGCTTCAAGAACTTTGCATTTATGGGTCCTACCCTCAAGCCATCTCTGTCGACTATCTTATAAGCGCCATTAGTGTAGACCTCCTGCACGACATAAGGGCCATCCCATTTTGATGTGAACTTGTTCCCAGTCTTGTGAGAGATGTTGATGGGTCTTCGCATTGCAAGTACTAGGTCCCCTACTTGGAAAGATCGAGGTCGGACCCTCTTGTTGAAAGCTCGCGAAAGCCGTGCTTGGTAGCATTCGAGACGTTGCTGAGCTTCTAATCTCTTTTCATCAAGTGCTTCTAACTCTTCAAGTCTCAAGCGTGCATTTTCTTCATTTGTGAGCCCTTCTTGGATAGCAATTCGAAGCGATGGAATTTGTCGCTCCAAAGGCAGGACTGCTTCAACACCATATACTAATGAATATGGGGTGGCTTGCGTGGGTGTCTTATATGTTGTTCGGTATGCCCATAAAGCTTCTCCAATCTTTTCGTGCCAATCCCTCTTCGAGCGCTCTACTACCTTTTTCAACAAATTGCAAAGTGTCTTATTGAATGCCTCAGCAAGACCGTTGGCTGGAGCATTATACATGGATGACTTGTATTGCTTGAACTCGAACTTCTCGCACAGTTGGGTTACCAAACTATTGTAGAATGGCTTACCGTTATCTGTGATGATATAGCGAGGGACACCATACCGATAGATCAAGTGAGTCCGGATGAAGTTCACCACATTTTCCTTTTTTACTTCTCTGAGAGGTATGGCTTCTGCCCATTTAGAAAAATAGTCAGTCGCAGCTAATATGTACAGATGACCCCCTGATGACTTAGGTAATGGTCCTACAACATCAAGTCCCCATGCATCAAAAGGCCAGGACGCGACTGTAGGGTGCAGGGGCTCCGGTGGTTGGTGGATATAGTTCGCATGAAGCTGGCATGCTTCACATGTCTTTGCATAGTCCATACAATCCTTGACCATGGTGGGCCAGTAATAACCCATTCGTTTTATCCGATGATACAATTTGGGGCCAGACTGATGGGCGCCACACACTCCCGAATGAGCTTCTTCCATGGCTTGATCACCTTCTTCCTTGCCAAGACATCGTAAGAATAAACCGTCAAAAGACCTCCGGTATAATGTGCCCTTGTAGTGTATAAAACGAGGCGCCCTTTGTCGTACCTCAGTCCTGTGGCGGGGATCCTCTGGTAGCTTACCATGTTCCAAGTAATCAATCAGGGGTTGTCGCCAATCCTCATCCTCTACCATAGAAATTGATATGGCATTCGTCTCACTCACATATTCTTCCGTGTAAGAGAGCACCCAACGGTTGCAAATAGGGACATTTGCCTTTTCACCCTCTGACAAAGCCAATGTGGTGGCTAGGTTGGCTAGAGCATCTGCCATCCTATTCTCGTTTCTGGGGATATGCTCCAAGGAAACCCCGTCAAACTGCTCAATTAGTCGCCTAGCCATTTGAAAGTAAGGAATCAAACCCTCATGTTTAACTTCATAGTGTGTCAAAAGTTGATTGATTACCAACTTAGAATCGCCGTAGACTTCTAAGTATGAGATCTTCATATCGAGGGCCATTTGGAGGCCAGCAATAAGGGCTTGATACTCAGCAACGTTGTTTGAACATGGTTCACTAAGTACAAAGGCAAATGGTAACACTTGTTTCTGTGGCGACACAAAAACAACCCCAGCACCGGATTCTTCTTGTCGCGCAGCCCCATCGAAGAACATCATCCAAGGTGGGAGGACTTCAGTGTATAATACATCTTCATCTGGAAAATCATCTGAGAGCTCCCAATCGGCAGGAATAGGATGATCGGCAAGGAAATTTGCTAGTGCTTGCCCCTTGATGGCTTTTTGGGGTACATACGCAATTTCAAACTCTTGAAAGGCCACAGCCCATTTCGCCAACCGTCCAGACATAATTGCCCTACACAAGACGTATTTTACTGGATCTATCTTTGCAACCAAGTGTATTACGTGCGCTTGCATGTAATGCCTTAATTTTTGGATGGAGAAGAAAAGCGCAAGACACATCTTTTCTATCGGAGAATACCTCAACTCTACCCCAGTTAGCTTTCGACTAAGGTAGTACAATGCTTTCTCTTTCTCTTCTTCATTTTTCTGAGCTAAGAGAGCCCCAAGTGATTGTTCTTGTGCAGCAATGTAGAGCACTAGAGGTTTTCCTGGCATAAGTACTCCTAAGACGGGCGGGTTAAGCAGATACCTTTTAATGCTCTCAAATGCATTCTGGCAAGCCTCATCCCATTCAAAAGTGGCGTCTTTCCTTATCAATCGACTGAATGGTTGACACCGTCCTGCTAGATTCGATATGAAACGTCGAATGTATGCAAGATGGCCTTGTAAGCTTCGAAGCTCTCGTAAGTTTTTTGGTTCGGGCATCCTTTGGATAGCATCTATTTTAGATTGATCCACTTCAATACCTCGATGTCGAACAATAAAGCCTAGAAACTTCCCAGACGTGACACCAAATGCGCATTTGAGAGGATTCATTTTGTTGGTATTTCCTTAGCCGATTAAATACAATGCGTAAGTCCCGTAGATGATCCTCCCTTTTCTTTGTCTTAACAACTAGGTCGTCAACATAACACTGAACGATTTTGTGGAGTATGTCATCGAAGATTCGTTGCATTGCTCGTTGATATGTTGCGCCAGCGTTCTTAAGCCCAAAAGGCATCACCTTATAACAGTAGATCCCCTTTGGAGTTCGGAAAGTGGTGAGCTCTTCATCCTCGGGTGCCATTCGAATTTGGTTGTATCCTGATGAGCCATCCATGAATGATAATGCTTCATGACCAATAGTTGCGTCAACCATGAGCTCTGTATTTGGAAGTGGGAAGTCATCCTTTGGGCATGCTCTATTCAAGTCTCGAAAATCAACACAGACTCGAATTTGTCCATTTTTCTTTTTGACAGGGGCAATGTTTGCAATCCACTCCGGGAATTGTACCTCCCGGATGAAACCTGCCTGCTCGAGTTTATTAACTTCTGCCTCAATTTGTGGAAGGAGTTCGGGTCGGAAGCGACGTTGGGCTTGCTTGATTGGGCGCACTCCTTGCTTTATGGCTAACCGTGAACTGCAATTTTTGGGTCCAAACCTGGCATCTCCTTGTATGTCCAGGCGAACACATCTTTGTACTCCATTAAAAGCTTAAAGTATTTGCCTTCTTCCTCCGGTGTCAAAAGCGAGCTCACGTAGATTGGGCGAGGTTCCTCATCAGTCCCTAAGTTTAATTCTTTGAGCTCGTCTACAGTTGCTTGCCCCCCGTCTTCTATTGCCCGAGGGGCTCCATTTGGTTCATCATCTGATGCGTCTGATTCAGAATCAGTTTCTGCTGTCACATGGCAAGAAGGAAGGACTAATGCCTCGTGATCCTTCTCCCCATCGTCAACTTGCTTCTCGAGCTCTCGTGTATGCACAATAGTCCTCCGCTTTACTTTAAGGGAGCTTCCTGTACTAACTTCTACAATCAACTCACGTTTCATGCGCGAAGGGATAATGCTGCAGGCTTCGATGCCATTTCTCTTTTGTAGGCCACCTTTCCTCTCCTTAGGTTGTAGGATGTCAGTTGAGCTACTCGTAGACTCAAGCCTATCAAATACTGACCTTCGTGTACGTGAGGTTCCTTCTTTTGTTGGGAGAGAAATGCTTAATCTATTAAATACTGATTCTCGAGGAGCAGATGTTCCTAGACGATCAAATACAGAAGGTCTTGGCATAGGCTTTGGCTTCCCCTCTTCTTCAACTTCAAAGGTGATGTGTTGAGATGTCGCTTTCTTTCCTTTCCCTTTGGCTGAGATTCGAACTGGCTCTTGTGATGAATACCCCAGCCCGGTTCTAGGAATCTCGATCGCATAGCCTTGTTGCTTCAGTTTGCTTTGGGTCGAGTTAAGCCCATGTGACTTCTCTTCTACGTAATCTGAATAAAGTTGCCCCAATTGTGGAGGATTTTTGAAGTCATAGCCTGATTTTGCCAAAAGTTTATATGCCTTAGGGTCAAAACCCTCTTCTGTTCTTCTGGCTGGAAGTGAATCTTCTTCAACAAGGTTACGCGTGGCTCTAGTGAAACCTTTGAGTGGGGGTTTTGTGGACGCCACTTGGTCTAACTTCGGTAACGGCAAGGTAAAATCATTTTTAAGGATAGTGATATCTTCCTTTTGAGCGGACTTTTTGCACTTATCCTTAGTCTCCATCGTCAACCCGAATGGGGATTGCCCTTCTTTTCGTTTAGACACAGGCACATATCGTAAGACCATGGGTGCCTTTTTCTCCTCTTCATGAAACTTTTGTCTCACGTCGGAGCTAGGTTGGGGGCCTTCTGCGAGAGGCTCGCCTCCTTCCTTACATTTTGCCTTCTTTTTTTCAGTAGACTCTTCTTGTGGTACATCGTAAGTTGTGTCACAATCCAAGTAAAACTTGGCGTCTGCAAAGTGAGATTTTGCCACTGTAAATGGTTGCAAATCTGCTGTCACCACCTTTATTTGCTTGCCATCACAATACTTGAAGCATTGGTGTAGTGTGGAAGGTACAACACCATTCCCGTGAATCCATGGTCGTCCTAACAACAAGTTATAAGAGGTCTTTGAATCGATCACATGGAAAAGAGGTCTTGCTTTCAACTCATCTATAATCACGTCTAAGCGAATCATACCAATGGCCCTTTGTCCTTCTTGGTTGAAACCTTGGATGACGAGTCGACTTTTGGATAACTCTTCCATGGATATGCCTAGGCGTTTCATTGTTCCTTTGGGCATTATGTTGACGGCAGACCCATCGTCTATGAGGATGCGGCTTACTTTTTCCCCTCGCGTGTAACCTGAGACAAAAAGTGGTGATTGTGTGGTTTGGAGCCCAATAGGAGATCCTCATCAGTGAACGTCATCTTGTCGCGGCAGTGAGCACATAAGGCAACTGCTTCTTCTGAGGCATGAGTTTCACTTCCCTCTTCCTTGGTTCCTTTGGTTTCTTCAAGGTTCACTTTTTCCTCCTTTGCAATAATGTCTTCCTCATCATCAGCGTCATGGCAAGAGACCATGTAAGTGGTTGTCACTGGGCTCTCTGTAAGAAATCCTTTAGGGAAAAACTCACGTAGCGTAACCAGCTGGGGGCCTTCCTTTTGTAGTAACTCATTCGAACGAACCCCCTTCCTTTGTTTCTTCAGACCATTTGTTTCCTTCCGCTTGGGAGCAACTTTTGAATCGCTAGCCTGAGGCTCCCTTTTCTTGTAAGGAGCATGGGGTTTTGGGTTACGCTGTTTTCGAAGCCTCTTGTAGGTCACAAAAGTCCAACCCTCTTCGTCGCCTACCAGTTCATCAACTCTATCGTCATCTTGAGGGCTGAGGCATGACACACGCACGGGCTCAAGCGTTCCAAATTGGATGTGCTTGTAATAGGCCCTTGACGTTGATGGCAAGGTGGGTCGCACTTCCGTTGGCATTGGTGACTTCATAGAAATTGGGGATCTAACAGCGAACGTGGCATGATTTGCCTCAGCAGTCTCATCTAAGTCTAAAAGTATTTTACCCTCCTTTGCAAGCCTTAAGATAAGATCCTTCAGAACAAAACATTTTTCCACCGGGTGACTTACAACTCGATGGTATACGCAGTATTTTGGGTCATTGGTACGCCCCATTTCCTCCGGACGCTTGCATTCCGGAAGCTTGATCACATTTTTCTCCAATAAGTCCTCGAGCATGCCTTGGACATCCGCATCTGGAAACGGATATACCTTTTCCTCCATCTCCTTCAAAGTCAATCGATGCTTCTCCCGCTCTTGCATTGGACCACCCCTTTTCTCGATTCTTTTATTCTCCTTATTGGAGATCTTCACAGGCCCCACCGCAACGGCCATAGATTCCTTAACCATGGATCTGGAGGACTTATCCCCTCTCCTCGTATCTTTCTTCTCTTTACGCTGCTCATCAACAGGTAAGCCCTTTTCTCCATGGCTAGACAGGCTAAGCTCCATGTCATGGGCTCGAGTAGCAAGTTCTTCAAAGGTGTGAGGTTTAATTCCTTGGAGGATGTAAAGCAACCCCCAGTGCATACCTTGGATGCACATCGCCACTCCTGAAGACTCTGAAAGGCGATCTTTGCAATCGAGGCTCAATGAGCGCCAACGATTGATGTAATCTACCACTGGTTGATCTTTCCATTGCCTCGTGTTGGTCAATTCTAGCATGCTTACGGTGCGTCGAGTGCTGTAAAAACGGTTCAAGAATTCCCTTTCCATTTGCTCCCAACTATCAATGGACTCAGGCTCAAGATCCGTGTACCAATCAAAGGCGTTTCCTCGAAGAGTACGCACAAATTGCTTTGTAAGCAAGTCCCCATCCATACCAGCATTATTGCAAGTCTCGATGAAATGAGCGATATGTTGCTTCGGATTCCCTTTCCCATCGAACTGTTGAAACTTAGGAGGTTGGTAACCTGCAGGCATCTGTAAAGTGTCAATCCTTTTGGTGTATGGTTTTGAATACATCAGAGAGCTTTGTGGTGCCCCACCATATTGAGCACGAATGGTGTTTGTTATCATGTCCTGCAACTGCTGGACCGATAGAGATGAAATTGAAGTAGAGCTCCCTTGTGGACCACCAGCCTTCTTTGGAGAAGATGTGTGAGCATCTTGGGATGTATGCTGATGCGTTTGAGAATGGTCTTTATTAGACTCCCCTCGATTCTGAACTTCAAGCTTGTTCATAAGTGTGGCGATTTGAAGGTCCTTCTCCTCCACGGTCTTGGTAAGCTTAGCTATAGCATGTCCCATTTCAGCAATCTTTTCGTCAATGGTAGCAGTCTCCGTCATCATGGCCGCCATGGCTATTGTACGAGAAGAATTCTCTGAGAAGATAGACGAAGTGACTTCTCGGGGGGATCCTTGGGAAGAACTTGACTGCGAAGCTGTACTCGACCTAGCATCTGATGCAGAATAGTGATATTCGCTCCCTATCATTGAGTCCTCTGGAGCGAATGTTGAACCTCCTTTCTTAGGGGAAGTATGCTTGCTTGCCCTCAAAGTATTCAAGGAGATGACAGTCTTTGGCTGGGCTGGGGCACTTATGAGTTTGGTCATGAGAGCCTTTCCCTCAACTTCTTGTGACGTGAGGAGCCTTATCGCCTTAGCCTTGTTTCGAGTCATGGGACCTGTGGAAGTACTGCTGCTTGTTGAGCCCCCAACGCTTTTGGTAGCATTCTGGGGAACCTGAGACTTCTTTGAGGCCATTGAACTTGGTGAGTTGGAGAGTTGAAGATTTCTAGGATGGAGAAAGAGATGAGAGGCAGAGATGTCCCACCGGGCGTGCCAGAAATTTGTACACACAATTTCCGTAAAAGATAATCACACGATCACGAAATAGTGTAACAAATTATCAACTTGTATTTGATTTGTATATATGTGAGTACAATCCTCTGTATGAATCTTTACAATGAAAGAGTACAATAAATTCCTCTGATTCGATCTCCAAGAAACGTTACGATCCAAAGGGGCTATGAAGCTTGATCTTGAATCGTGCTTTGATGTCTTCAAGTTGAATGAATAGTTGAATGTGCTTGATTTGATGTGAGGGCCTTTGGCTTGATCTCGAACTGGATTGAAGGAGAATCCCTACTTTGATTTGAAGAAGTAGGAATAAACCTTCATGAAAAATGAAATACTTGTGAACTTTGAAGATGACTCTCTATTTTGGCAGAGTGTCAGTAGTTTTTTCTCTCTAAGTGTTCTCTTTTTCTCATACGAGAAGCCCCTATTTATAAGCAACTCAATGGAATTTAATTTGGAATTTTCTCTCAGCATTTATTGAGAGTTGAATTATGAATTTAATTTGGTATTCCATTTAATAAGAGCTTTTCATATAGGTCTTTTCCTTCTGACATTGCCATATGGCTTTCTTATTTGATGTTGCCACGTGGCTTGATTTCATTTGTTGATCGTCCACCTCATCGATTGGAGATTAATTAGATCACAAATATTTTATCATGAATAATCAGACGGTTGTGAATACATCATAAAATTTTGATGTCTACAGGCTCAACAAAATGTGAGCACAATGGTTGAAGGATTGGGAATCTTAGTGGTTGATGGTGTTTGGGTAGCCAAGCAAACCCGTTTATATTAATTTGGGTTAAGGTTTGGCCCATGTTTATGTGTAATATTTTAATAATAATAAATTGTCAAGTCATTAAAAACTGGCTCACCCACATCGTTGTTTTGCTAGATACCTCGACGTACAAATAAACTAATGGAAGTTAGCAGAGAAACTAATAGCCCTCATTTTTGTACTTTAAGAATTTTAGGGACCAAAAATACTCAATGGTTAAATTTTACAGATCAATAAGATGTTTTGAAAAAAAAAAAAAAAAAAGAACACGTCAATAATAATCAATAATAAATTAACACAAAAACAAGATCTAGACTCTCACATCTCTACTATAGACATAACTTAAAAACAAAAGACAACCCCAAATTTTTTTTTGATAAATAACAATCCCATAATTGCTACAACTTCCACTACTTAAAACACACGCATCTTACTAGACAAATACAACTTAAAAGACATACATGGAAATAATTAACAAATACTGACCTTATTTTAAGCTCCATCGTATTAAGTCTAGCTAGTTCAAAACAACATTTAAACTTCCAAAGTAAGGCAATTTTTTTTATTTTTTTATTTTTTTGAGAATCCGTTCCAATTGGCTTATTCTTAATTAAGAAATAGGCTTATCAGCGGAAACAAAAGTACTGATATCTGGAGGAACATAAACTCCATCCAAGTTTGAATGAAGTGCCTTAACTTTAGACACATTATGACACTGCATCAAGTTGTAAGCTTAGCAAATACATTTTAAGTGATGTCCAACTAATCAATCTTATTCAATCTATAATCAGCCGAGTTCTCACATTGTTGGAGCCTACTGGTAAATGAATCCTTGCAAGGAGGCAAGGTGGGGGTTCCCAGATACTCGTCTCTGGTATCCCACCATTTTTCACTATAAAAACATTGTTCATGCCCCAACTTAAATGACGTGCATAGTGACAATGCCACAGCCATACTCCTACAAGAATCCATTTATGTATCAAAATTAGAATATATACATACATAATCAAACATAAGTAAATGCCATTCATATTGTGTGCAAAAATATACAAAGGTGAAAAAAATGCTAAAACTGCTACAAATTTTACTACATAACATTTACAAACTAGTAACAATAAATGTGATTAATAGATTTAAAAAACATAATAAATGAATGTTAGATTTAATTTTTGATGATTGGTGCCACGTCAATTTGTAAAGAGATTATTTAGTAAAATTTGTAGTATTACTAGCATGCATCACTCAAAAAGTTATACCACACCAAAAAGAAAAGTACAAGAATGTACATTCCAGGATTACTTGCTTTGAATCTAATGGAAACCCATCCATTTTAAGGGAGTGTAACGGTGTTCAAATTAGGCGGATCAACAAAATTGTAGCCTTTTGGGTCAATCTCATTATCAAAGGCCCCATAACCGGAACCAATTGCATAAAAGGAGTAACCATGAAGGTGCATTGGGTGTTCTATCGATGCATCTATCAGATTAGTACCCTGAAATATTACTACCTCTACATCTTCATTATAATTTAATATCCTCACCTTGGTCGCCTGGATAGTCGGAGCCTGAAGAGAAATCATCAGTGAAATTGAAAAATGAAGGTGGATTGCCTGGAAAATCTGCAGTGTAAAACCCACTCATATTCCTGTAATAATGATTTTGGTGTTATGTCATTTCATGGTTATAAACATAGGTGCCAAGTGGGGTTAACTAGTTTGCAGCTAAGAGAGAGGATCTCCATTTGAAATGGAACCATTTTATGGTTTTGAATAATCTTATAAATCTAAAAGCGTATACACAATACTAAGTTATTTAAAATTTTAAATGATATTACACTTTGCACACTATTAGATCCAAGAAATAAAATTTTAATCATGAAATAGACTTTCTCTATATCTCAAGTGAATCTAGTACTTCCTTAACCTCCAAAATATTAATGCGTTAAGGTTATAATATTTTATAACTTAATTATAAGTTATAATACTACTATCATATTTTCACATCGAGAAATTATTCACATAAACATTTACATGAAGGTTCTTTTTTGGGGTAACATGAACACAAATGAATCACAAAATGTAATAAGAAAGATAAAGATAATAAGCAAATACTTGTAGTAAGCAAGTAGTACATTTGTGGTAGGGTTAACCCAACTAATGTTGTTTATGTTAGATTCTAAGTACTTAGGAACTAATGTTTTAGAACTCTAATTTGTATTGTTGGCAAACCATGATCAAAACACGTGTTTATTCTTGTTTTAGACTTGCTCAAAGGAGGACATTTATGTAAAGTTGGAATCGAGTGAACTGCAGAAGTTACTGTGTAAATCTGCCTGACTCGATCGATCGAGAATTAGACTCAACCGATCGAGAATCGTGCAGATTGTTTTTTCTGCAAAATTTCCAACTCAACTCTAAGCCCATATGACGTGTAGAGTTTTATGTTTTGTCCTAGGTATAAAAGGTAAATTCTAGCCACGTTTTTTAGGCTACTCAGATTACTGTTTGTGAGAATCTTTTGTGAGATCTGAGAGGTGCTTGCCTTCACACAAGCTTAGGATTATCAAGAGGGAGATTTCTTTGAGAGCTTAATAATCATTCAGTTGCTGCCATAAGAACTTAAAGATACACAAGTGGGAGTGCTTGTACTTGCTGGGAAATCCAAAAAAGAAGGAGTCCGTGGTCTCGGAGTTTGCACGTGGTTGTGTCAGTAAATTTTCTACTGGTGGGTAGTGGTCTAAGTCGCTATTGTCTAAATTTCGATTCTTTCATAGTGGATTCAGATTTACTTTGAGAATAATTAGGTCAAATCCTTCCCAGGTTTTTACCACTTTGGTTTTCCTGGGTCATCATATCATTGTGTTCTTTATATTTCTGATGCTTTGCATGATATGATTGTTTTGTGTTAACCTAGACTTTCATAATTTATCTAAGTTTATAAATTGGCTAAATAACTATGTTAAATTGGTTATTTTAAGGGATCTGAATTCTATCAAGTGGTATCAGAGCAGGTACATCTTTTGTTGAAGATCTTTTGATCTTTGAGCTGATCCTTGACTCCTGCTGTCATGGAACACATACACTCTCTTATTATTCCTCCTCACTTTGATGGGAATAATTATACTTACTGGAAAGTAAGGATGAAAACATTCTTGAAATCCATTGATGTGAGAATTTGGAACTCCGTTGAATACGGATGGAAGAAGCCCACTACTCTTGTGAGTGAGTGGTAAACTTCTCAGAAAGAAGCAATAGCCTTCAATAGCAAAGCTATGAATGCTATCTTTAATTCTGTTTCTATGGAGGAATTTAAGAGAATCTCTAATGTTGAGGTTGCTCACACTGCTTAGAATATCCTCCAGACTGTGCATGAAGGCACAAAGGCAGTTAAGATTAATAAGCTGCAACAATTAACAACTAAATTTGAAAGCATTAGAATGTCTGATGATAAATCTTTTGATGAATTCTATGCTAAACTTAATGACATTGTTAATTTTGCATACAACTTGGGTGAAATCTATGATCAACCTAAAATTGTTAGGAAAATTCTTAGATCTTTAACTGAAGATTTTAGACCCAAGGTGACTGCCATCACTAAGAGCAAGATGTGGATTCCATCCCTGTTGATGAACTTGTAGGATCTCTTCAGTCCTATCAGTTGGACCTATCCAAAACAAGTAAATCTAAATCAATGGCTCTTAAGTCTGTTGATGATGTTAATGTTGGGGGATTTGATGATGAGCTCTCTGCTACAGAGATTACTTACCTTGCTAAGAACTTTAGAAATTTCCTTTAAAATAGCAACAGAAGGGCAAGAGGTAAGAACACTGATGAACCTAGAAACTTTTGGAAGAATGATCCCATTAAGGTTACAAAAATTGAAAAACCCAGAGAAAAAGTTGGTCAATCTTCTAATAATTTTATGGGTCCTCAATGTTTTGGATGTCAAGGGTATGGTCACATGAAATCTGAATGTCCAACATTCTTAAGGTCTAAGGGTAAGGCTATGGTTGTAACCCTTAGTGATGATGAAGTTTTTTATGATGAGTCTGGTTGTGATGAGGATGGAAACTTCATTGCTTTCATTGCTACTGCTGTAATCAGTGAAAGTGTGACTGTTGAAGAGAACCCTTCTGATGGGGAACTCTCTGAGGATGCAGATCTTCAAGGAGTCTACAATAAATTTTGCAAAGTTACTGCAAAGGATGCCATGAGTGTTGAATTAGGTTTAAAGAAAATTGCATCTCTTGAGCTTGATAAAAAAAATTTGCTTGTGAATCTGTTTGATGCTACTGAACTCTTGAATAATGTGAAGACTGAGAACATACTTTTGCTTGATAAAGTTAAATCTTTGGAACATGATCTATCTGTTGCTAGAGAACAAACTAATAGGTCTACTAGTTCCAAACTTGATCAAATGTTGAGTGTTCAAAAGTCTCCCTCTGACAAAACTGGTTTAGGTTTTGTAGAAGCATCAATGTGTTTGCACCTAATTCCACAATTTTTGTTCCTTCATCTTCTTCTGAACCCCCTGTTAATGAGATTGTCAAACACATACAAGTTTCACCACCTAAAAAGATTAGGGTTGATCTGAAAGAATCTAAACTTAAGAAGTCTACCCTTTCTAAGGACAAGTCTCATGATCAACCTGCATGGGTATGTTATTTTTGTAGAAAGTCTGAGCACATTCGGCCAAACTATTACAAGTTACAAGCTGCTAAGAAAGCAAACAAACCAAAAGTTCCTGTGCTTCAAGCACAAGATCCTATGGTACTCATTGGTGAATTGGTAAAGGCTTTAAATCTTTATTCCAATCCTGAAGTTAGAAATCATTCTCATATGAATAAGAACTCAAATGCACGACATGCATCTAAGAAGTTTTGGGTGCAAAAGGCTCAATCTTCTTGAGTCATTTTGACATGGTCCTTGTGCTTCATTGCTGTACTCCTTGAGACCATTTTTTTTTCTATATTTCTTTTGTCTTGGTTCTCTCTGTTTTCTAGGATTTGCATTGCATAACATTCATGCATTTCATTCTAGGATGTTTTTGTTATCTTTAAAAAAAAAAGGGGGAAGCAAAATATGTTTTGCATTTATTTTCTTGGTTTTAAGAACAAGGTTGGTCAATATATTTTCACATAACATGACTATGTACTTTGTTTAGCTTGGATGAGCTTGGTTCTTGCACTTTACTAGTAAAAGCTTTGTAGTGCATGGTGTGTGGAACAGATGTTTGTAGTCTTTAATTACTTTGTCTTGATCTTGAAGTCACATGCCTTTGACTGTCGGACTTGAACCTTTTGAGAAAGGCATAAATAATCATCTCACCACTGTTCACTAGCCAATCATGAACACCTTAGTGCATATCATAATCATCTTAAAAAAGTGTAGCACATGCACAAAAAGAACATAAGGTGTAGCCTCGGTTTAAATGCTTAAAATTAGTGTGTACATTATTGGACTTAATGATAAATCAAATAAATAAAATTGGTGTATACATTATTCTGGCTATTTTAGTTAATAAGTTTCTGAACAATTAAAATTGGTGTAATAAGCCACTCATGTTCCTGTAATAATGATTTTGGTGTTATGTCATTTCATGGTTATAAACATAGGTGCCAAGTGGGGTTAACTAGTTTGCAGCTAAGAGAGAGGATCTCCATTTGAAATGGAACCATTTTATGGTTTTGAATAATCTTATAAATCTAAAAGTGTATACACAATACTAAGTTATTTAAAATTTTAAATGATATTACACTTTGCACACTATTAGATCCAAGAAATAAAATTTTAATCATGAAATAGACTTTCTCTATATCTCAAGTGAATCTAGTACTTCCTTAACCTCCAAAATATTAATGCATTAAGGTTACAATATTTTATAACTTAATTATAAGTTATAATACTACTATCATATTTTCACATCGAGAAATTATTCACATAAACATTTAAATGAAGGTTCTTTTTTGGGGTAACATGAACACAAATGAATCACAAAATGTAATAAGATAAAGGTAATAAGCAAATACTTGTAGTAAGCAAGTAGTACATCTGTGGTAGGGTTAACCCAACTAATGTTGTTTATGTTAGGTTCTAAGTACTTAGGAACTAATGTTTTAGAACTCTAATTTGTATTATTGGTAAACCATGACCAAAACACGTGTTTATTCTTGTTTTAGACTTGCTCAAAGGAGGACATTTATGTAAAGTTGGAATCGAGTGAACTGTAGAAGTTACTGTGTAAATCTGCCTGACTCGATCGATCAAAAATTAGACTCGACCGATTGAGAATCGTGCAGATTGTTTTTTCTACAGAATTTTCAACTCAACCCTAAGTCCATATGACATGTAGGGTTTTATGTTTTGCCCTAGGTATAAAAGGTAAACCCTAGCCACATTTTTTAGGCTACTCAGATTACTGTTTGTGTGAATCTCTTGTGAGATCTGAGAGGTGCTTGCCTTCACACAAGCTTAGGATTATCAAGAAGGAGATTTCTTCGAGAGCTTGATAATCATTCAGTTGCTACCATAAGAGCTTAAAGATACACAAGCGGGAGTGCTTGTACTTGCTGGAGAATCCAAGAAAGAAGTAGTCCGTGGTCTCGGAGTTTGCATGTGGTCTTGTCAGTAAGTTTTCTACTGGTGGGTAGCAATAGAATGTTAGTGGTCTAAGTCGCTATTGTCTAAACTTTAATTCTTTCATAGTGGATTCAGGTTTACCTTGAGGATAGCTAGGTTAAATCCTCCCCAAGTTTTTTACTAGTTTGGTTTTCTTGAGTCATCATATCATTGTGTTCTTTATATTTTCGTTGCTTTGCATGATATGATTGTTTTGTATTAACCTAGACTTGCATAATTTATCTAAGTTTATATCTTGGCTAAATAACTAGGTTATACTGGTTGTTTTAAGAGGTCTAAATTCTATCAGTTTACACTACAACCAAGAGCAATTATATTTTTTTAGTTTAACATCACTCTCAGAAACTGTTACATACATTGTACTAGTTATGTTTTGGGAAACGTTTATTGGATGGTCTTTTTTTGCTAAGCTCTTAATACGTTTCACGAATTCTATTGCAGGACTGAAGTCTGCGTAGCTTGGAAGATAGTTTGGAAAAATTTGGATTTGATGAGGAAGTGTAATTGCCTATGTATTCAAAAATTGCTGTGACATTCTCTTTGTTATAGTGTCTAGCGGCCATGTAATAACGGCCGAGAGGTTGGTTAGCTATGACCAAAACATCCATTGTTTGTCCTGGGGATATCATGACAACATCAGTGATTATGGGCTTAACATAAGATCCACTCATTCGTACCACAGTGAGGTTATGTTGAGCAATTGCAAAATACGTTTCTGCATTCATGATTGCATTGACTAAACGAAGAAGATAGGTCTTGCCATCTTCTACTTGCCAGCGGTATGTACTTTCTGCAACACAAGACTGATCGTATTTAGAAAAAAATGTTGAGCAATTAGATCAAATATACAAAAAAAATGTACAACATTTTTCATAATTTGATAAGGTGATAAGTCTTAATTAGAGAAAAAGCATTTCGATATGACCCTACTCTTGATATCATTTTTATCATGAATCAATCACAATAAATCATGTCAACGAAAAAAAAATCATGAAATGTTTGTATCATTACCTCATGGAACAATTAGTCTCTTATAAATAGTGGGTGTTTATACTAGAGGTCCTACTTCCTAGGACTTGAAATTGTGACAATGTTTACTCTAACTATAGCTCCAAATTTAATTATCCTACTTCATTCTACATTAAAATAAGTATAATTTTAGAAAGATGTTATAGTTGGTTTCGCTATAGTGAAATCTCATTTTGTCATAAACATACTACGTACATGCAACAACTTAGTGATTGCAAAAATACAACTCTCTTATTCATCCAAAAAATAATACGACATCATATATTTTTACTCTCTGACTGTGACTCTGTCTCCACGTACCATTAGGGCATGGGCAGAGATCTCCTGGTTGGCCATTGATAGTGTAAGCATCTGATTGATGAGTGAAAGTACCGGTTTCGAGGTCCTCAATAACTTCCTTATACACATCACCCTTATACCAAGATCCTACAAGTATAAAGAGAAGAGATGCATGACAATATTGCAAAATATTCAAACTAATGGGACCATTGAACCACTGGTATATTTATAGATACTAGTAACGGTAGCCACAATTTGATGGTACATCTCAATATTGAACAATTTGAAGGAAATCTTTAGTTTTAGAAATACTATGTTTGAACAACTTCGGGAATACTAAGAACATACGAGAATTTGTTCCCCATCAGGGAGTTGGAATGGCTAACCAGTTTCCTCTTTTGGCAAAATAACAATAGCACCATGAACACTATGTCATGTCCAATCACTATGAGCATGCCACCAAAGAGTTTCTTCTTTCATCCGAAACTATGACCTCGTAAGTAAAGTTTGATTGCTGGGCATTGTGTAATATACGTTGGACCATCTGACCATGGGTTCCTTGGTTGATGCACTCCATGCCTATTGAAAATATATTCTTTAGATATGTTTAGAACATCTCTTAATATCGAATACACCACTTGAAGTTGAAGACTTGCAGGACAAGATTGTCATCAACTTGTCGCAAAGAAAGACACAGTGGGTAGAGGAAATACAATGGGTCACCACAAGAAACAAAACATGCCTATTTTAAGAATAAACCCTTTGAATTATCAATAAGAATTCTAGAATCCACCCCCCCCCCCCCCCCAAAAAAAAAAACAAAAACAAAAACCAGTCTTAAATTTTTATTAAACAAAGTGTTTGAATAGTCTTGATGCCTAGAGGCTACAATCACAATTATATAGTAAAGAAGTAATAGGCCGGCTGGCTAGGAAACCCTAGACTACCATAATACATGCTAGGCAGGAAATTAGGTTTAAGTAAAGCAAAACTCAGCAAAAAAATATTCTTAAATATATCATAGATTCATAATCAAAATTGATACCTTACCTTATAAAAACTTGTTAGCTTCTAAGGATTTATAGGATCTAAATGTTTTAGAACTTTAATGTGTATATGTTGGCAAACCATGATTAAAATATTTAGTCTAGATTTAGGCTGCTCAAAGTATGTTTAATGTACAGTTGAAATCGAGTAATTGCAGAAAATTACTGTTCACTTTCTACAAGGCTTGATCGATCGAAAATTAGACTCGATCGATCGAAGCTCGTGCAGATTATTTTTTTGTAGAATTTTCTAACTCAACCTAAGCCCGTTTGACGTGTAGAGTTTTATATTTTTGCCTTAAGTATAAAAGGAAAAACCCTAACCACGTTTTTATGTGGTTGTTTATGCTATATGTATGAATCTCATGTGAGATCTAGATGTGTTTACCTTTATACATACTGTTAGGACATATGTAGTTCAAGTCTGTGAACATATGTCGTTATTTTATGTAATTAGCTTATCCTTAGACAAAACGCACTTTACTTGTAATTTGGTAGATTTAGGATGAGTTTAACACTTCAAGAAACAGTGGTTCAAAGTTAAGTGTTGAAGCCGTCAAAGTCTGTCCAAGAAACAAGCTAGGAAGTGCAAGTTTTTAAAGCTCGACACATACCTCGACAGATGCATCTATTGAGCTTTAAAGAAGCTGTTTTGCCCGAGCCTCGACAGCTGTCTCGACACCTCTCGACACCTCTATCTGTCGAGAATTAAAGAAAACAAATTTTCAGGTCTGTTTCAAGTCTAATCCGTGAGTGTGTCTTTGGGACTTCTTTTCTCCTAACCCTAGACATATAAAAGGATTATTTTAAGGGCCGTCAAGTAAGAGATCACAAGATACAAGTTGCACATTCATTGAGAACTTGTTGTTCATGCAATTTGTGATCTGACAGAAAAAGTTCGTGCCCTAGTTCATCCTTGATGATTTGAAGAACTTTGCAGCCAACTCTCTCTCTCTCTCTCTAGTTGGTATTTGAAGTCGCGTACTGGGATCCGCGCATCTGGTTAGTCACGTACTTGGGAGCCGTGCATTGAAAGGAGAAACTGTCACTACAGAATAAGTCCAATTGGGTATTGGGGTAAGAGTTCAACTGTAGGTTGGTGAGGTACTTGGGATTCCTTACTTGTAACTGCTTGTTGTGATAATAGTGGAGTTTCGGGAGTGGTGACCTTAAATCACCCGATGGGGTTTTTGCCGTAAGGTTTTCCCCATTCGTAAACAAATAACCGTGTCATTTATTTTTCGCTGCATAAATTAGTTTTGGTGATTTGTTTATGCTGCCACGTGATATTGCATGTTAAATTGATTAATTAATAACTTGGCTAATTAATCAACGTAATTTATCACAAGGGGTCAACGCGTTTGTGGCCTGTTAAGTGGTATCAGAGCAAGCACACTCTGATTAGGGTTTAATCTATTGTGTGTGATCCATTGACCCCTGCTGTCATGGATATAGAACAATCTCTAATCATTCCTCCTTTATTTGATGGCACTAACTATGCATACTGGAAAGTACGCATGAGAGCTTTCTTGCAGTCGTTAGATGAGAAAGTGTGGCAAGCTGTGGAGATAGGCTGGACCAAGCCTACAGAAGCGCCGGCCGACTGGGATGAAGCTAAGATCAAGGCGGCCAACTTCAACAGCAGAGCATTGAATGCCCTATTCAGTGCAGTCACCAATGAGGAGTTCAAGAAAATTTCCTCAACTGAAACTGCTAAGGAAGCATGGACCATCCTCCAGACAACCTATGAGGGCACCAAGGCTGTCAAAGATTCAAAGCTGCAGAGGCTCACCACACGCTTTGAAGAAATTAAGATGGAAGAGGATGAGTCGTTTGATGAGTTCTATGCCAAGCTCAAGGATATAGTGAACTCAGCCTTCAATCTTGGGGAGACCATCCCTGAACCCAAGATAGTAAGGAAGGTGCTTAGATCGCTGCCCGAGAGATTCCATGCCAAGATCACGGCGATCGAAGAATCAAAGGACATTGATAGAATTCCTTTGACTGAGCTGGTTGGAAACTTGCAAACCTATGAGTTAGGGCTGACTAGGTTGGGCAAGTCAAGCAAGGGCAAGAGTTTGGCACTAAAGGCCAAGAGCAGTGACATGGATGACTCGTCAAATGATGAAGATTCCAAGATGAAGTCCTACATCACAAGGCAATTCAAGAAGTTTATGAAGAATGCCAACGGAAAGGGCTTCAACAAAGACCGTAGACAGTCCAGTTCTTCACAACTCAAGAATTCAGATAAAGGGAAGAAGGATGTCAAGGATGGCGGTCAGTACACTGTTCCAGCTGGGCCAAAATGTTTTGGGTGTCAAGGCTTCGGACACATGAAACAAGAGTGTCCTACGTACCTCAAGAGCATAGGGAAGAGCAAGGCACTTGCTATTACCTTAAGCGACACAGAGCCCGAGGACGATTCTGAGGATGAAGACGACGGAATCTTGAATGCCTTCACTGCCACTGTTAATCCTACTGATGGGGTTACCGAGAAAGTGGATGAAGAAGAGGAGTTGGTGGACTCCAAGATTGAGATTATGGATGATCAAGATGATATCCATACCGCCTATGAGAAGCTATACAAGCTTTCTGAGAAACATGAGAAGCTCTATAGGCTGGCCACCAAGAAGCTCAGTGATGTGGAACTCAACCGTGAGGAGCTGTCCACAAAGGTCGATAAAGCGAATCAAACCATTGGAGCACTGAGGTTCGAAAACAATTTCTTGGTTGAGAGGACCAAGAAGCTTGAAACGGAGCTGTTTCAAGTCAGAGCACAACTGGAGAGGACGTCAAGTGCTAAACTGGACGAGATGCTGAGTGCTCAGAGATATTCTTCAGATCGTACTGGATTGGGGTATGAATTCTCTCTCTCTAATACTCCTATTTCTAGTACTACTGTGTTTGTTCCACCTGCTAATAACATTGAAAATGAAGAAAAGAATGTTAAATCTGAATTAGCTAGTGAGAACGTAGACAAGGGCAAGTCCATTCTAGGAGCACCCCCTAAAATTGAGAAAAGGGAAGCTAGAAACCCTAGGAATAAGAAGGCTAACTCTCAAAAGGCCAAACCGAAGAAGCCGCATCTCTGTTATCATTGTGGTGCTGCCGGTCACACTCGACCTAATTGCTACAAGTGGCGTGCCACTCAACAGAGCAATGGCACAATAGCATCTGGGAGTCAGAATCAGCTTCAGTCTTCTCTCGCTCCTCTTGGAGACATTCTTAAAGCCCTCATGTTCCTTTCGAACTTGAACGGTACATATTCTTCTCCCTCTTCACCGGTTCAAGAATCGACCAAAAGGAAAGGATCTTCCAAAGTGTGGAAGCCAAAGGGATCTAAGTGATTTCAGTCACTTCTTCATCTTTCTCTTGTTTTTGTGTGTTGCATTACTTGTGTGTTTCTTTACTGTTTTGAGTCAGTCTAGTTTTATGCATTGTTTTGCTTTACATGTTTTTGTTTGTGTGTTTTCAGTTTTAAGTTTTATTTTTTTTGCTTTTCTGATAAAAATAAAAAAAAATTGAAAAATTGAAAAATACAAAAACAGTGTGTGTCTGTGTGCATTAGTTCATGTGAACTTTTAAAATGGCCATTGAAACAGAGTTTTCTAAACTTTGTATCATCTATAGCTTAGATGAGCACTCTTTTGCACAACTAAGCGAGTGAGCTCTGTAGCTCTTTGTTTGTGATGAGTAAGGTTAAGTGATCTCTTCTTCTTAACACTCGTATCACTCTTTTTGACGGGTTGAACTAGAAAATCCTAAGAGAAAGGCATAAATAACCATCTCATCACTGTTACTCGCCAATCATAATATGACATCTGTATGCTTCGGCATAGCAAAAGTGCAATGTCAATGACATCTGTATACTTCGGCATAGCAAAAGTGCAGTGTCAAAAGCTTAACATCATTGGGTATTTCTTTTCTTTCTCTTGTATGCCCATGCATGATATGCTTGTTAAAAAGAAAATATGCAAAGAAATAAAAAGCAAAAAGATCAAAAAATGCTTTAAAATATGGTTGCAAGCGTGTTTTCTAGGAGTTGTGGGAGTTATAGGATGTACCTCGAAGGTGATAGTCCCCATCAAACAGTTATGATTGTGTGTGAGTTAAAGTGATTTTCTCATATCTCAAATCGTCATAACATTGAGACACATATGCAATCTTGCGATGTTTTCACACACGACACGCAATACTCTTTGCCATTCTTGATACATGTGCAGGTACAATGTGATTTGGCCATCACAAGGTTTACATGCGTTAATGAATGCTCACTAAACTGTCATAACTTGTTTTTGAAATATAAAATTGGTTAGACTTATTTAGTGTGTGTGTGCGTGTTTTGAGATACATGTGCATCAAAATTTTTGTTGAGAGATGAGTTTGAGAGCTTAATGTGTTGGTTGTATCTTTGGTTGAGTTGCATGCATGATTGCATTCATGTCTGTGTTTTTCTTCTTTTGAAAAACTGCTTTTAAAGGCATCTCGACACCTTCTCGATACCTCTCGATACATAGGCTATCTGTCGAGCTCCTTAGACCTTTTCTTATCGCAGTCTCGACAGATACCTCGACACCGTCTGGATCGATCGAGAAACTTTCTGTTTGCTCGATAGCTTCTCGATAGCTGCTGATCGATCGAGGTTCCTTCTTGTTTATTCTTCTTCCTCGATAGCTGATCTCGATAGCTTCATCTGTCCATGTGTATTTCTCGACACATGCCCTCGACAGCAGGCTCGACACCTCCCGATAGCATCATCTGTCAAGATTTAATGAGAAGCTATATATAGAGCAGTCGCGATTTTTCTTCTCACTTGCTCGATCTCTCTCGCTCGAGACTCACTGTTCTCTCTCAAAATCTCTTCCTTTTCCCTCCAAACCTTCTCCCAAGGCTTTCTCAAGAGTTTCTTTGCGATCTTCATCTCTTGGTAAGCACTTTATCACTCTTTTTCATGCATTTCATTGTTTTAAAACCCTAGGTTTTGTGTTTTTGAAAATTTTTGGGAGTTTTCAAAATTGTTGGGGTTTTCATGAAATTTTTGGGTTGTTTTTCTAATTTTGATCTTCAAAATCACATGCATTGCATCACATTAGCATTCTAATTGTATTTTCATGCATTTAGATGTGTGCCTATCTATTGTGTGCTGTTAGGTTTGGATTGGGCTGAGCCCATGATGTTTTTATGTTGCATGTCACATGCTCATGCATTCTCCATGCATACGTTCTTTTCATTTCAATATTATTCTGCCAATATTGAACTGTTTGGGACTTTTCTGTGTGTTTCTTTCTCTCCCCCTCTCTATGGTTGCGTTAGCTGTGTCTATGGCACCTAAGCGTAAATCCACTCCGTCCCAGAACCCTTTGCGTTCTAAGGGACAGTCTTCCTTTGACTCTACCCCTCTTTCTTTCCGATTCCGTGATGAGAAGGCCCACAAGGACTTCTCGGAGAACTTTTCTAAACGCGGTGTTCATTCGGAACGCCACGTAGTCCTGGCAGATTTTGCCGACACCGACCTTCCCGATGTCATTCACACTCGGGGATGGGAGTCACTGTGTGACGTCTCGGTCACTTGTCCTCTCGTGTTGATTCAGGAGTTTTACTCCAACATCCACGGGATAGATTCTTCTGTACCTTCTTTCTACTCTTGCGTCTGAGGTACGCGCTTCTGTGTCACCCCAGAGCTGGTCTCTGAGGTTCTTCATGTACCTAGGGTGGATCATCCTGATTACCCTAGCTGTGAGCGTCTTTGGACTGTGTCCAAAGATGAGATGATCTCGGCGTTCTGTGAGCGTCCTACCTCTTGGGGAGATCACATGTACACACCATGTCGACCTTTTGCTAAAGGTCCTCGTTTCCTTAACATGGTGATGACCTTTGTTTTGCACCCACTGTCTCACTATAACTCTATCACAGAGCCTCGCGCTCGATTTTTGTTGTCCCTCCTTGAGGATCTCTCTATAGACTTTCCTTCACACTTCATCTTTTCCATTATCGATGTCTATAGAGATATGGCCACCCGTGATAAGCTCATTTTTCCTTCCGCTATCACGAGGATTCTGAGTCGTTTTTCCATCCCATTCCCTTCGTCTGATCCTTACCATGTCATGTCCGCCATAGACGCCGCTACCGTAAAACGTAGCGAGGCACAGTTTAGCTCGCGACAGACAGATGGTGCCACTCCTTCTACCCGTTCGGCCACCTCCAGATCCGCTCGAGCATCTGCTTCTACTTCTTCGAGCGACGTTAGCTTGGGAGACATCATGGCGCAGCTACAGTGCATGGATGCTCGCCTAGATACACTCTCCATGGAGTTGTATCAGGTGAACGTCCGTGTTGGTCGCATCGCCAGGCGACAGGCGACCATGGGCGGCTTTGCTCCAGAGGCTACTCCTCCGCCACCTCATGCGTCGTCTGAGACCAAGGCTGATGATGATGGCGATGATGATAATGCTTCCGCCGATGATGATGATGGAGATGAGAGCTCTTCGGATGAGATGTCTACTTGACACTCTACCCTTTGTCACTCGTGACAAAAAGGGGGAGTAGTTTTTGGATGAGAGTAGTCATTCTTAGGGGGATTGTTAGCATAGAACATAGGACATTTTTGTTAGGGGGAGTGTGGATTGAGGGATGTAGTGAGGTGATCTATGTATTTTTTTTCTTTCTTTTAGAGATACATTGATCATGTATTGACATACATTGTATTTATTCTCTTCTTATATATGATGATGTATGTTTTTCTTTCACCTACCTTTCATGTGTTGTTTCTTTTCTATCTTTATACACATGCTTCTTTACTTGTATGCAATCTATTATTTCTGTTTCACACAAAGATGCCTTGATGTGTTTTGTTTATAAATGTTTCAGAAATACAGGTTGTCAAAGTCTTCTTGCTATGAACTCTCTTCTAGCAAAGTTTTTCAAGAGTTTGTGTTAGGATAGATTTTACTGTATGTAACAAGTGAATATGAGTTGAGTGATTTATGACTTCTCTCATATCTTCATTTGTATGTTGTGGTTTTGTCACGGATTGCCAAAGGGGGAGATTGTTAGGACATATGTAGTTCAAGTCTGTGAACATATGTCGTTATTTTATGTAATTGACTTATCCTTAGACAAAACGCACTTTACTTGTAATTTGGTAGATTTAAGATGAGTTTAACACTTCAAGAAACAGTGGTTCAAGGTTAAGTGTTGAAGCCGTCAAAGTCTGTCCAAGAAACAAGCTAGGAAGTGCAAGTTTTTAAAGCTCGACACATACCTCGACAGATGCATCTATCGAGCTTTAAAGAAGCTGTTTTGCCCGAGCCTCGACAGCTGTCTCGACACCTCTCGACACCTCTATCTGTCGAGAATTAAAGAAAACAGATTTCTAGGTCTGTTTCAAGTCTAATCCGTGAGTGTGTCTTTGGGACTTCTTTTCTCCTAACCCTAGACATATAAAAGGATTATTTTAAGGGCCGTCAAGTAAGAGATCACAAGATACAAGTTGCACATTCATTGAGAACTTGTTGTTCATGCAATTTGTGATCTGACAGACAAAGTTCGTGCCCTAGTTCATCCTTGATGATTTGAAGAACTTTGCAGCCAACTCTCTCTCTCTCTCTCTCTCTCTCTAGTTGGTATTTGAAGTCGCGTACTGGGATCCGCGCATCTGGTTAGTCACGTACTTGGGAGCCGTGCATTGAAAGGAGAAACTGTCACTACAGAACAAGTCCAATTGGGTATTGGGGTAAGAGTTCAACTGTAGGTTGGTGAGTTACTTGGGATTCCTTGCTTGTAACTGCTTGTTGTGATAATAGTGGAGTTTCGGGAGTGGTGACCTTAAATCACCCGGTGGGGTTTTTGCGTAAGGTTTTCCCCATTCGTAAACAAATCACCGTGTCATTTATTTTCCGCTGCATAAATTAGTTTTGGTGATTTGTTTGTGCTGCCACGTGATATTGCATGTTAAATTGATTAATTAATAACTTGGCTAATTAATCAACGTAATTTATCACAAGGGGTCAACGCGTTTGTGGCCTGTCACATACTTAGGGTTATCAAGATTAAAATTGATGTTGAGAGCTTGGTGATCGTTTCAGTTGCTGCATAAAGAGCTTAAAGAAATACAAGTTGTGTACTTGTGGATGCTGTGGATCTGAGAAAGAAGTAATCCGTGGACACAGAGCTGTTACGTGGTTGTGGTAGTAAGTTTCTTACTCGAGGTAGCAATAGACTGTTAGTAGTCTAAGTCGCTATTGTGTATATTTCAATTCTTTCATTGTGAATCTTGTTTTACCTTAAGGATAGTTAGGTTAAATCCTCCCCAGGTTTTTTACCAGTTTGGTTTTCCTAGGTTATCATATCATTGTGTTCTTTATTTTTTGCATTTGTCAATGATATGATTTACTTGTGTTAACCTAGATCTAAATAATTTACCTAAATTAATCACTTGGCTAAATAACTAAGTTAATCTGTTTGTGTTTAAGGGTTCTAAAAATCGTACAAGTGGTATTAAAGTGGGTTAGCTCTTGATTTAGGTTTTTATACCTAGAATTGATCCTTGATCCCTGTTATCATGGATAATTTTAAGTGTCTTGCTATTTTTGATTGTGGTGATTTGAATAAAAAGGACACTATTGTTTCTGTTGATCTTTTTGATGCTTGTGAAACTCTTCGTAGGGAATTAACTAAATCTTTGAAAATTACTAAGAAATTCAAGGAAGAGTTAAAATTGGCTAATCTTGAAAAAGAGGAATTGATTGTGAGATTAGATGAATCTAATAAAATGAATGAATTTTTGAGAAATCAAATCTCCTCTCAAGATGAGAAAATGAAAAGCTTGGAACAAGAATTAGTTGAATCTAAATCTAAAATTGAAAATTTGACTAGTACCAAGTCTGCTGTTAATAACAGAAGTGTTTCTATTTCTCTTAGGCCTAAAACTGAGAAAGTTTATAGCTCCCCTTTCAAGAGGAATAATAAAGAAAAAGCTTATTTTGCTAGGTTAGACAAGGGTAAAAGTTCTAATGTAGACGCTGAAATTTCTAAACCTATGTCTAAACCTACTGCTAGTGTGCAAAAGAAATCTGTTTTTGTGCCTACCTGTCTCCTTTGTGGTGTTGTTGGTCATATTAGACCAAATTGTTCTTTGTTGAGGCAAAAACTAAAATCTGGGACTAGATTTGCTGTTAGGGATACTGATGTTTCTAAATTTGTTCCTGTTTGTCACTTTTGTGGTGTCTCCGATCACATTCGTCCTAATTGTCATAAATTGAAATTTAAACATTCTGTATTTCAATCTAAGATATGTGATGATATTTCTCCTGCCATAAGTCCATACAAATTGTTTCATATTCTTTTGAAAAATTTAAGCTTGTTGACTTGTGAAAGGAATTTGCAAGATTTCAATCTTTCTCAGAAGATTGGTGTAATCCCTTAAATGCACTCTGTTTCTCATGGATTTTCACCTACAAAGCTGAAGACTCGTGCTATATGGGTGAGAAACGATTCTCTAAGGTGAGTGTTGTTTACTTGTCCCTAATTTAATTTTTTCAATTATTTGTGGACATGTTTTGTTTCCATTTTTGGTTGTTATGTTTTTTAGGTTGTTATTTTTATTTTTTTTTAAATCCAAAAACATTGAAAATTTTCAAAAAGACAAAAATATTTTTTTTGTGTAGTTTTATCTTCTTCTTCTTTTTTTTTTTTTTTTTTTTTTGAGGATTACATGAATTATGATATCTCTCTCTTGATTTAGAATATGCTTGACATTGTGGAGAAACTTGAATAGTATCTGTTATATAAGTGCTAAGCTATTTCTGATTTTGGGTGAATATGTACTAGTTTGTACATGTACTTAAGGGTTAATTAAGAAATTGATAATTCTTGTTTGTGTACCCTCTATAGCTTAGTTAAACACTGTCATGCATTGCATTTTCATTTTTATTCATTAACATAATGCGTGTCTTTTATTTTTGGTCAAAATATTTTTTGAAATTTCAAAACGATTCTGTTTTTGTTTTGTATTACATATCTTGGATGTGTAGTCAAGGTTGGCCATATTATCATTACATAACATGTTTATATACTTTGTTTAGATTAGATGAGCTTATTTTATTGCACTTTACTAGTTTGAGCTTTATTATGCATGTTGTGTGGGAGATGTTTATAGTTTTTGATCACTTGATCTTAATCTTGAAGTCGCATGCTTTTGATTGTTGGACTTGAATTTAATGAGAAATGCATAAACAATCATCTCACCACTGTTTACTAGCCAATCATGAACACCTTAGTGCATATTATAAGATTTAGTGCTCAAGAAAGTGTAGCACATGCACAAAAAGAACATAAGGTGTAGACTTGGATTAATGCTAAAATTGGTGTGTACATTATTGGGCTATAAATAATTCACAATAAAGTAAAATTGGTGTGTACATTATCTTGACCATTCTTATTATCTCCAACTCTAATAAAATTGGTGTGTACATTATTAAGCAAAATAAGAAACTTACATGATTGCAAGCTTGTTTTTTAGGAGATGTGAGAGTTATATGATGTAACTCTTTAAGTAATAGTCTCTTTCTAATTTATGTGATAAATTTTGTAGAAATTGTGATTGATTCATATCTACATATCACCTCTTATGTATCTCAAGCTTTTTGCTTGTTGCACACACTTCACGAGTTACTCTTTGCTAAACTTGGTACATATTATTATGTGTGAATTTGGTTTGGCCATCTAAGATTATGTTTTTCTACGGTATTTGATGCAAAATATGTTTAAGAGTTGGCAAAAATTGTGTTTTTGATGATTAAAAACCTTGTTTTGAAGTTTTGGGTTGAAAACTCATGTTTTTTAAAAACATTTAAACTCATTCTCATGCATTTCATTCATGAAATTAATTGGGTTGAGTTATTTTTGCATAATCTTTTGCAGTTTTTCAAAAAATTCAGTTTTCCAGAATTTAATCTATCGAATGTGATTTTCGACCGATCGAAAATCCCTTGATTTTTAATCATGACTTTCTGCCTGACTCAATTGGTATTCGATCGATGCTTGATTAATCGAAACTAAAAAATTTTCAGTTTTAAGTATTTGATCAAATTTTTTTCATACATCATTTGTGTTTAGGATTCACATGCATAGCATTTTTTTTGTATCCATCTTGCAGTTTTGCAACCATATCTCTCATTATTTTCACACATATCATACATATACTTTGCTAAATAGGGTACTTAACTTGATTTAAAAATTGATTGATTAATTTTTGAGTCCTTTGTATATTTCAGTATATGCTATTTTTTACGTGTGATCTGTAAAATATATTTTTCTTAAGAGATATGATAGATAATCAATGTGCAAATATTTTCTCTACTCATACAACTGTTTATGGGTCACATAGTGTCAAGTTGCTTTTATTGAAAGAGAGAATATATTTTCTTCAAGTGAATTCTCAATTTTTTTGTTGGTTTCATGTCTTTTTATTTATCTCCACCTCCTAAATTTTCCCTAAAACTATTTTTTTCCCAAAACTTATTTTGTTTTTTTTTTTTTTTGGTTTTTTTCTATTTTTATAGGGGGAGAAGCTTGCTTTTAAACTTTGTTGTTATTAGGAGGAGTTGTCTCCTTCATTCTCTATTTCCTCTTATCCTTTGTTGCATATGTTTTCTGTTTGTTCTTTGATTGAGTTGTCTTTGTCAATATGTAACAAAAAAGGGGGAGAAATAGATGAAATTTGGAAAAGTTTTTTGAAATATTTTCTTTAGGGGGAGATAAAATTGTTTTTGAAAGGGGGAGGCTATAAAAGTTTTTGATGTATCTAACTTAAGGGGAGAGTTAATTTACTTTTATTTTTGTATTATATTTTATTTTGGTTTAATTGTATTTTTCACATACAAGTTGTTTTTATGTGTTTGTTGAGTGTTATAGAAATATACAAGTTGATTCAATTGTGCTGCTATCTACACTTGCAACTCATAGATAGTGGTTAGGTTGAATTGTTTTTGGTTGGGCAATTTTATTGTAATGGGCTGTTTGTGTAACTTTGAGCATTTTGTTTATTTTTTGTTTTGTCCCGGATTGCCAAAGGGGGAGTTTGTTAGGTTCCAAGAATTTAGGACCTAAATGTTTTAGAACTTCAATGTATATAAGTTGGCAAACCATGATCAAAACGTTTAGTCTAAATTTAGGCTGCTCAAAGTATGTTTAATGTAAAGTTGGAATCGAGTAATTGCAGAAAATTACTGTTTACTTTCTGCAAGGCTCGATTGATAAAAAATTAGACTTGATCGATCGAAGCTCATGCAAATTGTTATCTGCAGAATTTTCCAACTCAGTCATAGCCCGTTTGACGTGTAGGGTTTTATGTTTTTCCTTAAGTATAAAAGAAAAAACCTTAACCACGTTTTTATGTGGTTGTTTATGTTGTATGTGTGAATCTTTTGTGAGATCTAAAGGTGTTTGCCTTCATACATACTTAGAGTTATTAAAATCAAGATTGATATCGAGAGCTTGGTGATCGTTTTAGTTGTTGCATAAAGAGCTTAAAGAAATACAAGTGGTGTACTTATAGATGCTATAGATCTGAGAAAGAAGTAGTTTGTGAACTCGAAACTGTCATGTGGTCGTGGTAGTAAGTTTCCTACTCAAGGTAGTAATAGGATGTTAGTGATCTAAATTGCTATTGTGTAAATTTCAATTCTTTCATAGTGGATCTTGTTTTATCTTGAGAATAACTAGGTTAAATCCTCCCCAACTTTTTTACCGGTTTGGTTTTCCTGGGTTATCATATCGTTGTGTTCTTTATTTTCCGCACTTGTTAATGATATGATTTACATGTGTTAACCTAGATCTGAATAATTTACCTAAATTAATCACTTGGGTAAATAACTAGGTTAATCTGTTTGTGTTTAAGAAGTCTAAAAACTGTACAAAACTCAATTAAAAATAAAATACTTCTACAGACGAGTTCCACAATTGTTTATAAAATATACTTCTGATGTAGCCAGTTTAAAAACATAAAACATGGAACTTATCTCTTGAGCAGAATGTAAAGGTGAACAGTTAACATTTGTTAAACTAGACCAGTCGAATTAGCCATGTCCTTTTCTTTTTTCCTTTTTAAAAAGAAGGTAAGTATTATTTTAAGTACTGAATCAAATTTAATTGTAACCATACAACGTGATCTACAAGTTCATCTTATGTGCTAGTTCATCTGCTTTGCCCATAGCTGTCTCTTTTGCTTTCTTTTTATTTTCCTGAGAATCATAGATGCAGTCTCTACAATGATTTACCCGTTTTGGGTTGAAGATGCTGAGGCTCGAGTGTAGCTTTCACTATGGTTAATACAATGATGTGCCCGTATTGAGTATAGTTCATCTGCTTTGCCCATTGTTTGTTGAAATTTCACCTTGTTTCTTTTATATAATAATTGTACTTTAACATACAATTAGATTTTAGTAAATAAGTCATTAAAATTTTCAGCAAGTGATGCTATGATTATTATCATTATTATTATTATATAAATTTTATAAATTGCTGTGTCACTAATTATAAAAATAATTTTAAATTTCTATACAGCATATCACTAAAATGGTATCAATTAGACGAATAATACTAGGGATATGACAATTTCTAGTTTGACAAACTGATATGCTACCAATCTCATAAGGGGTATTTAGATATTTATGTATTAGTTGTTGGTGCCACATCAACAAACATCAAGATATGATGTGTAATATGCTCACACTTTAGATGTGGATTTTTTTTTTTTTTTTTTCATTTTAAAAGAGGTACACTATTAGGTTAAGAATGAACGTCATTTTGTCCATACTTTAAGAATATTATTTTATGCTTTAGTGTATTTTATCCAAATGTGTGTGTGTGTGTGTGTGTGTGTGTGTGTGTGTGTGTGTGTGTGAGAGAGAGAGAGTGAGTGATAGGCCACAAACGCGTTGACCGCTTGTGATAAATTAAATTGATTAATTAGCCGAGTTAATAATTAATCAAGTTAACATGCAAATTCACGTGGCAGTACAAACAAATCACCAATAACTAAAGTATGCAGTGGAAAATAAATGACTCGGTGATTTGTTTACGAATGGGGAAAACTTGACGGCAAAAACCCCACCGGGTGATTTAAGGCCACCACTCCCGAAACTCCACTATTATCACAACAAGCGGTTACAAGTAAGGAATCCCAGTACCTCACCAACCTACAGTTGAACCCTTACCCCAATACCCAATTGGACTTGTTCTATAGTGACAATTTCTCTTGTTGATGCACGGCTCCCAAGTACGTGACTAACCAATTGCGCAAATCCCAGTATGCGACTTCAATTCACCAACTAGAGAGAGATGTTGGCTACAAAGTTCTTCAATTCATCCACACGATGAAGATCAAGAAGATGCTCGGTTACAAAACCCTACGGTGCACATTACACAGCAACTTCTTCACAAAAGAGGAACTAGGGCATGAACTTTGTCTTAGGTCACAAATTGCATGAACAACAATTAATCAATGCTTATGCAACTTGCGTCACTTTGACGGCCCTTAAAACAATCCTTTTATATATCTAGGGTTAGGAGAAAAGAAGTCCTAAAGACACATTCACAAATTGGAATCAAAACAGAACTGAAAATCTGTTTTCCTTAAATCTCAACAGATGGAGGTGTCAAGGATCTGTCGAAAAGCTATCGAGCCTCGGGGCTGAAACAGCTTCTAAAGCTCGATAGATCGAGCCTCGGGGCTGAAACAGTTTCTAAAACTCAATAGATGCATGTGTCGAGACTAGGTGTCGAGTTTTAGTAACTTGCACTTTTCAGCTTGTTTCTTGGACAGACTTGATGACTTCAACACTTGATCTTGAAACACAGTACGTTAAACACATCCTAAATCTACTCAATTACAAGTAAAGTGCGTTTTGTCAAAGGATAAGCCAATTATATAAAATGATGACATATGTTTGAAATCACTTAGACCACATATGTCCTAACAGAGAGAGAAAGAGTCAACTACCAATGAATAGTGAGACCAAAGTGTCCGTGATTTTGGACTTTAACATACACAATGTCCCCTTTCGTTACATGAATGACAGGCACCGAAAAACTACCATTCAAAACCAACATGCTCTTGGTTTCACACAACCTTGTAAAGTTAGCCTTCTTCGACTACATGAAAAAACAAAAAATAAATAAATAAAATTACCACAAAAAGACTACTCACAATTGAGACTCCTTATAGCTGTTAATAAAATTCAGTTCAACCCAGTATATGCTCGATGTGGGACTCATCACACACTCACACACATTACATAATCAATCGAATTGGGACATCACAGCAACTCTCTACAATCAAGTATTCCTACATAGCTAGTAAGCAAAAATAATAGGAAAACAGATGAGAGAGAGGTTGTACTTACAACAAATTCATGGTAATGGACTTTGCCTTAAGCCAACCCAAGAAACATCCCATAGAGAAGCATAAGCTTAAGAAATCCTGAAAGCATACCCATCATCTTAAGCCTTTATTGATCAAGCTGTCTATTGTGAAATTTTGCTCACTCTACTGTCTCTGAGAGCTAGATATATGTGAAGGCTAAGCTTATATAGTGTACTTAGGAGCCCATGTATAGTTATATTGAGTTGGACTTCCTCCTCGTTACATTGAATGCTTGTTGTAAGCTTTTAATTCTGGCCAGGAAAAGAGGCAAGAGAACTTTCTAATTGTGGAGTGAGGAAACCTGTAAATAGTACCACGAATTTTTTCACTTCGAAAAACTTTAGTAGAAATTAATATACAACTTGTTTGTCACAACTATAATATAGTAGAGTGTGACCAGTAAAAATAAAATATGATAGCTTCATGTAAGTGATGAGCAATCACTCATAATTTATCACATTAAAACTGTAGCAAAAAGCTGTGAAATAGTTTGTAATTTTAGAACCACTCTTTCGAATCATTCTTATTTTTATAGCCTCTTAATTTCATGTTGTTCACAATATTTTTACAATATATATTTTTCAAAAAATCATAGATGATAAGTTATTATTGGTTCTAATTTGAACTCACTACTGAAATTATTTTTTAATCTACTAATAATAGTTAATAATAATCTTCCACTTAAGATTTTTTGTGAAAATGTTGTAAATAACTGATGATGCCGAAAATCATCAGTAAGTCACACAGTGCTCATGCGCTCTAGACAAAAACCTACACAACACAAAAAGAAGAAGACCTTACAAAGAGTACCAACATGGTACCAGCCGAATACCCTCCGAAGGTCAAGTTAAAGAACTTTCATAACTCTAGAGTGCCAGAGTTAGGGTGACTTATGCTTATCTTGGTTTGTGAGGGTTTGGAGGTTTTTATAGTAGTATGGATTGACATTCATTTCTTGGCGGGGAGGGTCTTTCCTTGTAGGGAAGATTCTCATTAATAAGCATATATTACGGGATCTTTTCCTTATAGGGATTCCCTCAATTAGGGTTAATTGTGGGGCACAAGATATTTCCTTGTATAGATATTCGTGGAGGTCAAGCAACGCCACGCTGGACTTGTCATGCTCTTCATCCCGTTGGCTTCTTTACTCCCGTCTAATTTTTTACACCCGTCGTCTTATATAGATGCCGTCGGGTATTGAGGTGATGTCATCGGCTTATGGCATTGTCAAATTCATGCTACTTCATACGTACATGAAGCCAACAGGTTCAATGGACTCGTTGGCTTCTTTGTATGCAATGGATTTATTTCCCTTTGAAAATTCCCTTATCAATAACATTTTTCTTCGTTCAAGGAATTTTTATTAGTGTTTTTTTTACGCCATTTAACTTAAGATAATGTCTTATATGGAAAGTTTGGTACTACGTTGTTTCATCATTAGTTCCAAGAATTTTTAATAGACATTTTCTTTTTTCTTTTTTTATGTCATTTGATTAAGATAGAGAATCTCTCTTTATCTCTTATATGATTTTTATTTTTCCTTTTCGGTTTAGGTCTAGGTTAATGTGTACTCGTAGGGCACATATTAATCATCTATTTTAAGAAAAAAGTTTATACAAAATTGAAAATGCTGTAAAAAAAAGTTAATTACTTTGATGGTGCAAAAAGGCCAAATTGCTAATATTAACTACCAACATCACAAAATAGGGCTACATTGATGTAGCCATTTCTAAATTTTTTACCAACTATGCTACAGTGATTTGCCATCTCAAATTTATTTATAAAAACTAATATTTTATTCATGCTCCAATTAAATACAATCACATTTAGGGTCCGTTTGAGAATAGTTTATTTAACTGAAACTAAAAATTTTTTACTAAAAGAAGCTAAAAGTTAGTTAAAATAGTACAGTGGATCCAAATAGTACCAAAAAGTGCAATAAGACCTCTGAATAGTAGCAAAAATAAGCTAAATAGTAAAAGAAGTTGCCCAATATAAGCTATCCCAAACGCAACCTTAATCTCCTTCACACATTTTTTATCTACTCTTTCCATCTTTCCAGATTTTTTCTTTCTTCCCCAATCCAACTTCACCTCTTTGCCCTCTCGCCCTCTTTGCACTCTTTCCTTCTTGCCAAGCACTCCTGTCCAAATGTTGAACCACCGGAGCTTGAAACCGTGAACCCGCCTAAAGTCATGCCTCTCACCCTCTCTCCCTCTCTCCCTCTACTTGCTTGCTTGTCTTTCTTCCATACCTAAAGATGTGCCTCTCATCCTCTCTCCCTCTTGCCTAAGCACTCCCAGCCAACTGCCGATGTGGATGGTGGTTGCAGATGGTTGTTGCTAGCTAATTTGTAGTCTCTGGATGATGGATGTGATTGGTTGTTACTAGTTGTGGCTATGAATGGTGGTGACTAGGATCAGTGGTTAGTGATCAATGGTGGTGTGGTTGTGTTGGTGGTGGTTGTTGTGAATTTTGGCTATGGCAATGGATGTGTTCTTTTTGTTTTTTTTTTTTCTCTACCGTGAGTTGTAATTGCGGAAGTGGTGGTTGTGGCTATGGCTAGTGGAGTGGCGATGGAGATGGTTATGGCCGGTTCCTAATTTTTTTGTGGAGGATTTTTATTATTGTAGGGTACAAGATCCCTAAGCCCTTTGGGCCTTTGACCCCGGCCCTATGGTACGGTCCCAGCCCAACCCCTTGTACGAAGTAAGGCCCTAGGCCCACAAAGCCGTGGGTCCAACCCTTGTGCCGCGATGCTTGGCCCAAGGCACATTGGGCCTGTGATCTCGGTCAACTACGTCTCAAAGGGGAACGTGATTGCTTGGGGGTACACGTCTTGGCTTTCCGATAAGGCCTTGGGGAATATCGTTGCTAAACAACCTATAGGAGGTGGGAACCAGTTCCAATGCCACTACTACCACTCCCAACAGAACATCCACTTTGAAACAATGGAATTGGACCCCCATCTCCACTAATAATCAGGAATAATCATGGCATTCCCACTAACCTTACACTATATATAAGAGACTAGGATGAGAAGTATGGAGGTCGGAAAACTTCGGAGAGAGAAATGATAGAAAAGAGCGATGAAACTAAGAGAGAAAGGAAAGCAACTTTGTGAGAGGAGGGCTTACAGAAATTGGAGAGCATTTGGGTCACCAAGCACAGGATTACCCATAGTAGGAAATCCTAAGCCCACGATACAAATAAATTGTAAGTCCAAAGTAGAAATTAAGCCCAATGACCATATTTTGGGTACGCACAATTATTATTTTAATGAACACTTTATATTATTTTAATCGAAGGGTAAAAAAATAGAAACATTAATGTTGGGTGTATTATAAAGTGATCTATTGAAATAAATTAAGTGAGTTTTTGAGGGGTTAGAAGCAAAATATTTTAGCTCCACCACTGTGAATGCTCTTATATGGAAAGTTTGGTAAATTTTTACTAGACTTTTTTTTTTAATGTCATTTGACTAAGATAGAGAATCTCTCTTATATGGAAATTTTTTTTTTGGTCCGATTAATATATGTTCTTAAGGTAAATATTAATCATCTATTTCAGAAATATTTTCACTATTTCATAAAAAAATTCTAAAATGGATTAGTCAGATAGAGAATCTTGTGTGGAAAGTTTGATATGATATTTGAGCCACGTTTCTATTAAGGAATTATTGATTTCTAGACGAGTTATTGATTTCTAGAAATCGTACGTGATACATCTGTTAAGGAATTATTGATTTCTAGACGTTGTACGTGATATACATTGAAACAATCTACAAAATACACCCACTGACCCACCAGACATAAGAGCATCATCGTTCTCTGCCTCGCGAATACTGAGAAACAAGGGAGTCAATCTTGTATCAGAGGTTGTACTAGTTTAACCAGTGGAACGATATATTTCAATACCTGTCAATATCGGTATACCGTTTCAGGTTTACTGTTATTTTTTTATAATTATAAATATATATATATATATATATATATATATTTGTGTGTGTGTGTGTGTGTGTGTGTGTGTGTGTGTATTATAATAAATATAAAAGTTTACCGTAAAACATTACCTCAACTTAGAACAAATTATTCAAGGTTTAGACTTTAGCATCAATTAAAAGAAAAAAAAAACACAATATAAAAAATAGAAAGCTTAATTGTTCATTGCATACAAAGAAAACAAATAATAATAATAATAAGTTAATGCAAATAAGTTACCATTCTGCTCTTACAAAAATTCAAAAATTACAAAACTTAAAAAAAAAAAAAAAAAAATTGTTCCGGCAGATTTGCCCGGTACGGGCCAGTATTGCCCAAAATTGGCCAGTATGGCCAGTACGATTGATATTTAAACCGGTACGAAACATTGACGTTTTAATACCGGTATACATATCGGTACAGTACATACCAGCTGGTACGATATCGACTATCTTGCTGAGAAAGCAACAGTACGGAGGCTCTCATATGATATAGTTAGGTTAAGTTGAACTTCCTTCTCGTTATATATGTTGAATTCTCGTTGAAAGATTTGGTAGTCTGTAGCTGACATGAATTTGTTAAGTTATTACTTTTCAATGATTAAGCTTTGTCGGCACAGGCAATGCGTACTGTGTTTGTGACTGTGTATCAGTGAATGAATATGGTTGTCATAAAGTCTTGGATGGATTTAGAATATTCTTCCACAAAAATGTTATGAGGCACATAACATAAATGTGTTGAGAGATGAGGTTAAACTCATTATAAGCAAAAATGACTTTAGAATTATCATTATCAAGTAAATAGTTTTTATGCTGTAATATATTCTTAAAAAGAATATTTTTTTTATTTTTTATAATTCAATAGTTACAATAATTGGGAGAAAGTGAAATTCAAAACTTAGTTCTCCTCATAAAAGAAAGTAGGTAATGACATTAAACAACAGGGCTCTTATCCTCAACTACAAGAATTAAATCATCGGTTTGATGGGAATGCAATGGAATTACTTAATTAGATTTAGCTCTATAGTATAATTCGTTGTATTTGTAAGATTTTGAAGATCATGAAAAACAAGTGTGGGAAGAAGAACTTTATCAATATGAGCATAATTTAGTATGACATCCAAATTTCAAAATTTTGTCTAGTATATATGATATTTGCCAATGGCCAGAAAGAACCAAAAATTCAAGAGCTTACGTCTTATTTAATAAAGTAATTATACTTGTACCTACTCTTCTATAGTTTCCACTACAAATACACAAAGCAAGCATTTTTCAACTTTAATGTCATCAAACGAGACTTTGTAACAAAATATAAGATACTTTTTTAACATAATAAACAACTTAGCATGTACCCTAGTGTGAGCGCGAGCCTGTGCGCCGGCACACACACACACACACACAGATTTTATAATATTTTCGCACTTTTCAAAGTGCTATTACATTTCTTTCATAAGATGTTCATTTATAAGTGGAAGCACCAATACACGGTTTTTTTTTTTTTAAAACAAGATAGAAATTCTACTCTAGTCTAATCTAAGTGTATATGTGTGTGAAGCTTCTTCCTAGAGACTTGAACCCCGGTCCTTATCCCACACACTCCATAAGCACTTATATTTATGGAGTGACCACCACACCAAGGGTGCGCGGTGGTAATACATGGTTGTTTCACAAAGCAATAAATAAAATAGTGAAACTTGTATTTTCTTGAGTCCTCCATCTATCTATGCATGAACTTTCTTTTTTGAATTTCTATCAACAAAACCAAAATGCTATTTCAAATTTTCAAATGCCTAAACCCTAAATCAAGCAAGTGACTTGCTAAGAGAATATTTTTTCCTCCATCTTGCTAGCTTTAACAAGAAAGTTAATACTTTCGAGGGGTCATGCAGAGAGTATAAAGCTCTTGTATTCATCAGAATGGAAGATACAATAATTGGATAGCCCTGTCATTTGCTTCGAATGACCTGAAAGAATTTACATGAACTATAACTAAGTTCCAATAAGTAATTGCATCTTTTAAATTTTAAATAGTTATTATATTATTATGGAAACATTTTTTTTTGTGTCTGTATATATACAAAAACTTCCACTAATTTTTTTTTTTTTTTTTTTTGAAGCGGCATTCCTCTAAAGCCTTTCACTATGGATATTTTCCTGAAGAAATTTTTCGAGCTCCTACAAGCTAAACCCTCTCCAACAAATTTTTAGTCTGTAAGAGTAATGTTCACCAACTTGCTTTCAATATTGAAAGCTTAGATTTGTGTTAAAAACACAAGAGCTGTTTAGACTCCAAATTAAAAATTACTCTAACTTAAACTAAGTGCGGAATAGAGTAAATGCGAGCAAACAAACAATACAACTACTCTAAGCCATATTCATTAAAATACAGTAGTAAAATAAAAGCTAAAAGAGTAGGGAAGAAAAATGCAAACACAAGATAACGCTCTAATGTGTTATTGAAGAGGAAATCGAAGAACTTGGCGAAAAACCTCTCCACTGCCCTCCAAGTGGTAAATCGATCTACTAGATAATAAGTTGGGATACATGAATAGCAAACATCCTCCAAACCTAGTCTACTCAGTGCACCTAAGCCCTCCAAGCTCCTACTCCAACAAGGTTTCTCGGAGTCGTGTCTTGTCTAGCTTTCCAGATCCCGCAATGCACCCGATTGCATCCATCAAAACTTGGCTTCTTCCAATGCTTCCCAGCGGCACCAAAAAACTCACTAGACACTCAGTATAAGTGTGGTAAGTGTTTGGGCTATCACCCTCTCAAGGATTTGGAAATGGAGAGGTAGGAGTAGAGGAAAACCACAATGGATGATGTGTAGAATTGTGGGTATGACAATCTCACACTCTCAAGGGTTTGAGGCTAGGGTTCTCTTTCTGAAAACCTCTCTACTCAATATATGGGTAATGATAGTATATATAGTGTGTATAAGAATGTAATGTAGCAGATAAGACAAAATAGCAAAACAGATTGTTTCGCAGGTATCTCGCAGGAATGCCTTACGTGCGAGACACTCACAAAAACCAGTTGTCACCATCCATCATGACTCTTCGCATTCTAGTCATATGCAGGGCACATGCCTCACTTCGCATGATGGCTAGTCGTAAGCTACCCGCAAAAACTCTTTTAGTCTTCAAAAGATGCCTTAAGTCTTCACACTCTCTCTCTCACACACACACAACCCTTACAAATAAATCCCACATAAAATACATGGTACAAAGATTGAACAAAATTATAATCAAATTTGGCACGGAATTAAAGCCAAAACAAAATAGTTGAAAATCACAACTTTACAATCTCCCCTTTGGCTATTCTGTGACAAAACACTCTATAACAGACTCTAGATTAAACGTGAGTTTGGGAACAATGGCAAAACTCACTTACACCTAATCTAGAAGCTGTGAAGCACTTGCACGAATACACTTGTATCCTGAAACACTCGCACACAAACAAAACTTTCATTAAACTCATAACAAGTTGAATACAAGGTACGTATAGGCGCAAGTATAATGCAATCAAGGTAAATATCAAGATATAAACAATGAAACGTAACTTGGTCATACAAGAATAGTCATTACGGAATGACTACAATGATCATTTAACTAGTAAACGATCATCCAGACACACAATGTAATTAAGTACAAAGCAAGAATCAATTGTATGTCCAAAACACTCAACCAATGCAAAATACCAAAGTATTCACATTAAGGATGCAAGATCCAACAAGGGCACAAGAGTGTAGTACTTCAAGATAAACTAAAAGTACAAAAAAAAAATGCTACAAAGCAATGAGATAAACACAAAGTACTGAATATTAAACTGAATTTAAAACAAAGTACTTAAAGTTTTAAAAGAAAGCAATGTAAATAAAAGAGTTCTAGACTATGGTAAAATAAGGTAAACAACTAAAACCACCAAAAATAACCAATATGTCTATGAAGTGCATGTGCTACACTATGCTCCCCCTCAAAATGTGCAACTCCCCCTCAAAATTTTCTCCCCTTTTTTGACCGGAATGGCCAAAGGAGTTAGTCGTCATCTTCTTCTAGTTTCCTTTGTATTTGATCTAATTTAGTTTGAATAGAAGTGAACTTCGTGTTGAAGGGAATATGATAAGAGTGCACGATAGATGCAAGTTCGGATAGCTTAGTTTTGATTTCTTGAATGGATGACATAATGATGTCTAACTTCTCAACAAGAGCATGAGAGCTAGAGCTTGAACTAGCATGAGGAGCATTACTCTCTTGCTTGGTTGCCTTTTGGGTGAGACTAATGCTGACATTGAGAGAACATGCGCTGATTGGATTAGGCCATGGGTATAGTCTCTCATCTACTAATGGGTGAACACCTTTCAGCTTCAGAATTTTTGAGATAAGGCAACTGAAAGGAAGGTAGTTCATTGAGGCAATCCTCTCAGCTGTCTTGCATAAGGTGTGGAAGATATGAGAGCAAATGTTCATCTGTTCATCATGGACCAAGTCATGGAGAAATAAAGCCGGGCCAAGATTCATGTAACCGATACTTAAGAGGGGATAGAGGTTATGGAACATGATTGATGTGAGCAACCTCAATTCAGGTGATAGAGATGCAACACTCGCCACTTTTCCATTGGAAGAGAATTCTAAGTTCTTTCTTAGAGTTTCCCGAAGAAAATCCTGCTTGAGATCTAACTCATCGTACACCGGGTGCTTCGAAAACGTAGGATGGTTAATACGTAGAATGTTAGCAAGATAAGTGGGAGTTATTGTGAAATTATTTCTTATAATCTAACATTTCAGCTCATCTCCCTCAGCAATGGCATTCGAATAGAATTATTTCACCATATTCTCGTATGGTTCATTAAAACTTGACAAAAGGAAATTCCAATATTTGGTTGCAAACCATTTTGGAATGCTCGTATCGAGAAGAAAGGCTTAGTCAACTACTCTTTCAACCAACAAGGGGGCATCTTTGAAATATTTCTCATAATCTTGAGATGCAGTGTAGGACCTGAATTTGTCAACATCATAAAGCCCTATTAAAGATCTAGTCCTCTTAGGCTTCAGGGTAAAACTGTCAAGATCTATCACTAGTTCTTTTCCTTTGCTACTTCCCCTTTGATAGCTGATTTCTTGAAGGGTGACATTTGCATAAACATACATAAAGCACAAAAAGAAAATAGAAATGCAAAACAAACTACAAAACTTGATTAGATTCAAGTTATTCCAAAACAAATAAGTACAAACAGCTTAAAACATAGCATAACAAACTCAAAACAACATGTTATAAGTGTTGAAACATGTAAACATAAACACAATGCATGAAAATAAGTGACTGTGTATGTGTTGATGCATGTGTGTGCAGCAGGTGATGCATAGTGTGTGCCTAGTATGGTGTATGACATGGCACGGCACAAAATGGAAAAAGTGTGTAAAACACACACTCATTGATCAAAACATGTCAAACATGCTCAATCAAGAGTAAACCCAAGCATTGGAACTCAGTTGAATCCAAAACAGCACAAAAATGTCACATGGAACTTCTGACGAACACATAGCATGCAACAGTGAACAATAACTTTGAGCATTGCGTGAACACATGTGAAAATGCCTCAATACATGTTTAGAATGCCACAAGGGACCAACACAGATACAAACACAGCAAATGGTACTCGGCCCAATCAAAATTTTGAAGAAATTTTCACAAAAATAGGAACCCCAACCCAGTTTTCGAAAACCCCAATTTTTAAAATCCCTAAACTAAAGTCTACAAAATTTAAGAAAAAAGTGAAAACAATGTTTAGGAAAACATACCTTGAAGTGATTTTGCAGAGATTTTTTCTTGAAAATGATGGGGTTTAAGTGAAAGTAAGATTTGGGTTGGGAGAGGTTTGAGAGAGGCAAAGTGAGGGAAATAAAGAGTGTTTCAAAACTCAGTCATATCAGCCCTATAAAACTGAAAACACTCGTTTTTCGCTAGTTAGGTAATCACAAAATTACTAGCGAAAAACACCACTAAAGCACAAACACTTTCGCGGGAAGCTTTTAGTCATAATACAGTTGCAAGATAGTCACGAAAGTCTCTGTATGAATTGTGTTTTTCAGTTTTTTGTCTAAAAAATGTTTTGCGGGAAGAGCTTGGTCGCGAAATAGTTGCGAGACAGTCGTAATACTCTCTGTGTAAAAATTGAGAATTTTAGATTTTCCTTAAACGCTTTTCGTGGGAAGCTCTTAGTTGCGAGCTTCTTGCAAAAATGCCTCTAAACCAGTTTTTAAAGAAAAACACAAAAATGCATTTTGAACAAAAACTTAAAGCACGAAAGTATAAAAACGCTTTCAAAAACATATAAAAATACTCAAAAATATTTTTGGGTTTGATCGGCAAGCAATTGAGTATATTCATCACATTTGATCATGTACAATCACACAAATGAAATAAGCATTCATTGAACAAAGTCTTATGTGTTGTGTGTGAATATCAAATGTGGAATAGTCCTTAGTCTAGAGTGAACATTCAATGATCAATTCAATCAAGTCATACACAACTAGTATTAAGTCAACTGAACTATCTCAATTATAGAAATGAATATATATGATTTCCCACAAAAATTATTACATAAATTTGAAGCTTTTCATTTGGCTTCTTTATAAAACATAACATATGATCTTTTTTGAACAAAGTACATCTCATTTTGAGATCGATGCCTGAAAGTTTTTATATTTCAATTTTGTGAATGAGTCTTTGGCTTTTTGAGATACCATACATTTCAATACAAGTCGCTTTCCCTTTTTCCTAGTCAAATACTAGTGTGTGCGACTACTTTTGCAGCTCAATATCTCTTTTCATTTCGAGATTTACATTTGATGAGCTCTTTAAGCAAAAACATAAAAATGTGGGAAAAAATATAGGCATAAGTGCATGTATCAAGACCAATAAGACTATTGACTAATCATTTATGACAAGCTTGAAGATCGATTTACAACAATCACACATAAATTTCAAGATTTCAAGATTTTTCCACAAAGATAGATTTGCATACAAAACAAGCTAAGCTCGTAAATGCACTACGCCATTAGTACAAAGGTACTAGGCCAAACTCTCCTGAGATATACACAACACAAGCCATCAAACTTTTTGGAGATTTTTCAGTTTTTATGAGTTTTTGAATTTTTCAACACACTAAAAAACATAATACGAAAATTAAGATCAACAAAAGCAAAAACAAAAATAGTTAGCAAAAGAAACATGCTATGAATCGAAAGCAATGACACAAGAAGATTTTGCATGAAATGATGCATGAACCTATAACCCTAAACATTGAAAGAATTAAATCATGGGCATAGGAAATAATCATGCATGGGTACCCTTCTTCACTCACACTTTTTGAGTGTTTTGGGTGAGAGCCTTGGATGGAGGTGCATGACCAACATAGCTTTCCAACCTCGGAGTAAAGCTACCAAGGCATAGAGAGATTTTCTTTAGCATTTCCATGACGTCTCCAATGAGATGTCCTTTATTTTCTCCCTTAGATTGTGTTTTCTTTGGTTTCTTCTTTGAACTTTCTTGGCCACACATGGAATCAGCTTTCTTGAGCACATGAAGCTTGAAACAGTTAGGTCTTGTGTGCCTTTGAACGCCACAATGATGACACACATGCTTCACTTGAGGTCCCCTCTTATTTTTGGGTAATGACTTCCCTTTATCTTTTAGTCTTACACCAAAGGTTCTCTTCTCAGCAGCAGGGGTCTAAGTCTCAGGCATCACTCCTTTAAGTTTCTCAATACTCTTGGCTAATACGAACCTTACTTCCTTCTTCGGCTCATTACTAGAGCTTCCTTCTCCGATATAATCCAAACCAGTCTTGTCATGTGAGGATTTTTGTGAGGACAACACACTGTCAAGTTTCTTGGTGGAGATGCACTCGACCTTGACATTAGCTTGGATTATTTCAAGCTCTAGAAACTTGATCTTAGAGTAGACTTCAACTAGCTCTCCCTTAAGTCTTTCTACTTCACATTTTGCCTCTTTAAGTTACACAAGAGTACACTTATACTCTTCTTCAATCTTCTTCATCTTTCTCACAACATGGTTCGCAACCTTAGCATATTTTCCACAATCTTCTAGCAAAGAATCATATGCTTCTTGAAGGTTACTCTCTCCTTCATTTTGGCATACATCTTCATCTTCAGATTCTTGAACTTCCTCACCCTCGGAATGCTCACCAAGTTCATTTACCAAATTACTCAAATCATCCTTAGATTCAACGAAGGTAATTGTCATGAAAGCCCTATAGTTCCAATCACTATCACACTCTTCTTCTGTGTCTAAATTTGTGCTTTCGGAGTCGCTAAGAGTAGTGGCCAACACCTTACCCTTCCCTCTCAAGTAGTTAGGACATTCTTTCTTGATGTGTCCATGGTCATTGCATTCAAAGCACACAACTCCTTGGGGGTATTGAGAGTTCTTCCCATCTTTCTTCTTGAACTCCTTTCTACCACCTTTGGATAATGAGAAATTTCCTTTGCTAAAGGATTTCCCACTATTCTTCATCTTCAGAAATTTCTAGAAGTTCTTTGCAAAGAATGCTACTTCTTTCTCAACATCATCTTCTTCGGAAGAGTCATCCATTCTCTCATTGATGGTTTTGAGTACAAGTGATTTGCTTGGCTTGTGAGAAGGCAGTCCAAGTTTATATATTTGGAGAGATCCAATTAGCTCTTGAATATTAATCTCATCCAAATCTTTGCTTTCTTCTATAGCAGTAACCTTCGCATGGTAGCTCTCCGGTAAGGACCTCAAGATCTTTCTCACCACCTTAGCATCCTCAATCTTTTCACCAAGATTGAGCTTGGCAATCACGATTTCGTTGAGCTTCCCATAGAATGAATCAAATGACTCATCGTCACTCATCTTAAGCTCTTCAAATCGAGTGGCAAGCATTTGGAGTTTTGTGTCCTTGACTTTTTTGGTTCCTTCATAGGTAGTCTCAAGAATCGTCCAAGCTTCCTTGGCGGTCTTCACATGCGATATCCTGTGAAATTCATCAGTAGACCACAACAAGTGCACCCACTCTGATACCAATTGAAAGCTCGGATTTGTGTTAAAAATACAAGAGCTCTTTAGACCTCAAATTAAAAATTACGACTTAGTTAATTTTACTCTAACTTAAACTAAATGCGGAATAGAGTAAATACGAGTGAACAAATAATACATTTACTCTAAGCCATATTCATTAAAACACAGCAGTAAAATGAAAGCTAAAAGAGTAAGGAAGAGAGATGCAAACACAAGATAACACTCCGATGTGTTATCAGAGAGGAAACCGAAGAACTCGGCAAAAAACCTCTTCACCGCCCTCCAAGCGGTAAATCGATCTACTAGACAATAAGTTGGGATACACGAATAGCAAAAGACCCTCCAAGCCTAGTCTATCCAGTGCACCTAAGCCCTCCAAGCTCCTACTCCAACAAGGCTTCTCGAAACCATGTCTTGTCTAACTTTCCAAATCCCACAATGCACCAGATTGCATCCGCCAAAGATTAACTTTTTCCAATGCTTCCCAGCAACACCAAAAAACTCACTGGACACTCAGTATGGGTGTGGTAAGTGTTTGGGCTATCAACCTCTCAAGGATTTGGAAATGGAGAGGTAGGAGTAGAGTAAAACCATAATGGATGGTGTATAGAATTTTGAGTATGACAATCTCACACTCTCAAGGGTTTGAGGCTAGGATTTTCTCTTCTGAAAAGCTCTCTACTCAATATGTGGATAATGATGGTATATATAGTGTGTATAAGAATGTAGTGGAGCAGATAAGACAAAATAGCAAAACAGACTGTTTCGTAGGTATCTCGCAGGAAGGCCTTACCCGCAAGACACTTGTGAAAACCAGCTGTCACCATCTGTCATGACCCTTCGCATTTCAATCATGTGCAGGGCACATACCTCACTTTGCAGGATGGCTAGTCATGAGATACCTGCGAAAACTCCTTTAGTCTTCAAAAGATGCCTTGAGTCTTCACACTCTCTTTCTCACACACAACCCTTGCAAATAAATCCTACATTAAATACAGGGTACAAAGATTGAACAAGACTACAATCAAATTTGGCACGGAATTAAAGCTAACACAAAATAGTTGTAAATCACAACTTTACAAATATTATCATATTAAAAATTACAAAAAAAAAAAAAAAATGAGGCTCTTAGAAAAACTGCTTGATTGGGGCACTGGTGTAAATAGCTTTCAAAGAAAAGGAAAATGGTTTTAAAAGGAGGAAATGCTTTTAAGCTGAATACAACTTTTCCTAAGTTCTTAGAACAACATTTTCCTGCTTAATAATGCAATCAAGTATAATAATTGGGATCATGTAGGAAACTTTGAAAGCATCTTCATCTATTCGATCATCCATGATGCATAATGGGAAGACATCATTGGAGTTGCTAAAGTCTAAAGTTAGGAATGGCAACAAGTTGAGTTCTAAGCGGGTTTCTTTATGCTTGACCCTCCCCGCGGGCCTGCCCCCGTTATCCAAACCTAGCTAGTTTAATAAACGGGTTTTTTTTAACCCCTAAACCGCCTCATTGGGCCCCCGCGGCGTCATCCAACCATGTCAGATTTGGGCCCAATCTGTGGCCCAATCAAAAAACAATAATTAGGATTGAATTGAAGCCTATACCATGGCCCCAAAAAAATTATATTTACCCAAATTTAAGCCTTATACCGTGGCCCAAATGCCAAATTAGTCCAAGTCAAAGGACCATTACAAACCTATTGATCATAAATCAATAAATTACCTGTTAATTATAAATCAGTATATCATAGCTTAGATTTTAAATCAATTAATCCCCTAGTTTTTTTTAGGGGAAATAAATCACCTAGCTAAGATCACCATCATATCATAAATCAATAAATCATAGCTAAGATCACCGGTTAAACATAAAAATAAAAACTACAAATTAAATCCCACAAGTCCAAATCTAAGACTATTACAACTAGTTCAAAAAGCCACAAAATAAATTCCACAAGTTAAGGATAATTACAAACCAACAAGTTAATCCAACAAGTCCAAGAAATTAAAAAACTATAAAATAAATCCCACAAGTTTCGAATAATTACAAATCAACAGTTACAAGAAATTAAAAAGCTGCTAAGTTAAACCAACAAATCTAATCCTCCACAGCAGTGACACAGCTTCTATCCTCCTCATTAGGATCTGCATCATTAAGGATTGTTTAAATTGTACAATCTAATAGCATAGTTGAAGAACCTACAACAACAATGAATTAAAAAATAGAATAAACTTCATCAAATTATAACGAACAAATATAAAAAAACAATTTTAGTTTCATTTTATAAATACAAATTATACAATAACTAACCTTTAATTTCATTCCGTAATCAATTTTAAGCACACATCAATGTTTCTATAGTCTTAGGATGAAACGGACTAAGGCGTGGACTCAGCAGTACTCAGGACTCAGGAGCCCATGTATGGTTAGGTACAGTTGGACTTCCTCCAAGTTTCGTTGAATGATTGTTTTTTAGCTGAATTACGTTGAATGATTGTTGTAAGCTTTTAATGCTGGCCAGGAAGAGAAGCAAGAGAACCTATAGTAAGACAAATTTTATGCCATTTGACTAAGATAGATAATAAAAGTTTGAATGTACTACTACTTTGTTTCGTCATTTAGTTCCAAGAATTTTTACTATTGTTTTTTTATGCCATTTGACTAAGAGAATCTCTTGTATGTAAAGTTACGTTTGATATGATATTTGAGCCCAGTGGCGGCTCGAGAAATTACAGCAAGTTTTTCCCGGGGGCTCGATCTGTCATTGCTCATATAGAACAGTTAGGTTGAGTTGAACCTCCTCGTCGTTATATATGTTGAATTTTCATTGAAAGATTTGGTAGTCCGTAGCCAACGTGAATCTGCTGGGTTATTATTTTTTAATGTTTGAGCTTTGTCAGCGCAGGCAACGCGTACGGTCAGTAGTGGCTCCAGAATTTTTATTTGAAGGGGTCAACAATGGGAGAGCCATGAATTTATTGGCAGGGAGGCATGAGTAAAAAATAAAAATGATTATTTTTATTTGTTTTTTTCTATATATATATATATATATATAACTTTTATGTTATATACAACACAACTATAATGTACAATCATTTTAAAAAAATATTAACATTCGAAAGGTTGTTAATACAACAATCATTGGATTCATAAACGAATAAAATTAAAAGACTAATTATACATTTTTATCAAATAATAATAACTTATTATATAATTTATATTTATAAGTTATATCAATTGAATAACAATATATTAAATAAATAAGAATAGTAACACACTTAGGAGTAGGGTTGGGGCCTGGGAGTAAGTGTGAAACTAAGAAAAATAATACTCCAATAATAAAATTTTGCTTTTGAAGTGTATGATTTTTTAAATATACACGTTGTCATTCTCTTAGAATTAGAGTAAACAGTAAAAGATTTTTTAGACTTGGAAATGTGTAGAGCACTTATCAAAATACTTGATTAGACATAAAGAAAAACTAAGAAAACATAAATACAAATCAATCATAGAGAAAAACTAAGGATCATGTTTAAACTTATTCCAATTGGGTTTAACAAAAAATTTAAAGTTAGGGTATTCAAATTTTTATTGTAGGGGTCAAAAAAAATTATATATAAACTTTCTTTTTAGGACCAGGTCAGGGGGTTCATTTGAACCCGTGTTCGTCTTGGAGCCGCCCCTGCGTATGGTGTTTGTGTATAAGTGAATTAATGGACATGGTTGCCATGGAGTCTTGGATTGAATTTGGAATATTTTTCATCTCAACCTAACATTTTTTAATTGAAAAATCTCTAATTCATGTTTAGGAACTTTGTACCTCAACTAACATCTTTTTGTGTTTTCAACGAATACATTCAAGGTTTAAATCTCTCTTCTCCGACCATTGAACTATCAAAATTGGTAATTATATGAAGATTAACTTAACTCAATTTGTATGAATTAGATAATCAAGATGGGGTAATTTTGTCATACCCAACAAATTTTGAACTTTCATTCCACTATCTTAGCAACAAGACGAATCAAACTCAACGTATGAGGAATTTCGTTTGAATTTGTCTTCATTTTGCTTCTTATTGACAGGCCACAAACGTGTTGACCCCTTGTGATAATTTAGATTAATTAAATTAGCCCAGTTATTAATTAATCAAATTAACATGCAAATTTACGTGGCAGCACAAACAAATCACCGAAACTAAGTTATGCAGCGGAAAATAAATAACACGGTGATTTGTTCACGAATGGGGAAAACCTTACGGCAAAAACCCCACCGGGTGATTTAAGGTCACCACTCCCGAAACTCCACTATTATCACAACAAGTAGTTACAAGTAAGGAATCCCAGTACCTCACCAACCTACAGTTGAACTCTTACCCCAATACCCAATTGGACTTGTTCTGTAGTGACAATTTCTGCTTTTCAATGCACGGCTCCCAGTACGTGACTAACCAATTTGATGCGCGGATCCCAGTACGCGGCTTACTCCTTTGCACGAATCCCAGTACGTGACTCACTCACCAACTTGAGGAAGAAAGAATGTTGGCTGCAAAGTTCTTCAAATCATCAGAGATAAACTAGGGCACGAACTTTGTCTCACAGATCACAATTTGCATGAACAGAGAAGAAGCAACTTGTATCTTGTGATTTCTGCTATTTTGCTCACTTTGACGGCCCTTAAAATAATCCTTTTATATGTCTAGGGTTAGGAGAAAAGAAGTCCCAAAGACACACTCACGGATTGGACTTGAAACAGACCTGGAAATCTGCTTTCTTTAATTCTCGACAGATAGAGGTGTCGAGAGGTGTCGAGACAGCTGTCGAGGCTCGGGCTAAACAGCTTTTTTAAAATCTCGATAGATGTATCTGTCGAGGTATCTATCGAGCTTTAAAATCTTGCACTTCCTTGCTTGTATCTTGGACAGACTTTGACGGCTTCAACACTTAATCTTGAACCACTGTTTCTTGAAGTGTTTAACACATCCTAGATCTACCCAATTACAAGTAAAGTGCGTTTTGTCTAAGGATAAGCCAATTACGTAAAATAGCGACATATGTTCACAAGCTTGAACAACTACATATGTCCTAACAATCTCCCCCTTTGGCAATCCGTGACAAAACCACAACATACAAATGAAGATATGAGAGAAGTCATAAATCACTCAACTCATATTCACTTGTTACATACAATAAAATCTATCCTAACACAAACTCTTGAAAAACTTTGCAAGAAGAGAGTTTATGGCAAGAAGACTTTGACAACCTGTATTTCTGAAACACTTGTAAACAAAACACATCAAGGCATCTTTGTGTGAAACAGAAATAATAGATTGCATACAAATAAAGAAGCATGTGTATAAAGACAGAAAAGAAACAACACATGTAAAGGTAGGTGAAAGAAAAACATACATCATCATATATATGAAGAATATAAGTACAAAGTATGTCAGTACATGATCAATGTATCTCTAAAAGATAAGAAAAGAAAAAAATACATAGATCACCTCACTACATCCCTCAATCCACACTCCCCCTAACAAAAATGTCCTATGCTAACACTCCCCCTAAGTATGACTACTCTCATACAAAACTACTCCCCCTTTTTGTCACGAGTGACAAAAGGTAGAGTGTCAAGTAGACATCTCATCCGATGAGCTAGCATCTCCTTCATCATCATCATCGGAAGCATCATCATCGTCGGAAGCATCATCATCAGCCTCGGTCTCAGTCGACACATGAGGTGGCGGAGGAGAAGCCTCTGATGCAAAGCCGCCCATGGTCGCCTGTCGCCTGGCGATGCGACCAACACGGACATTCACCTGATATAACTCTGTGGAGAGTGTATCGAGGCGAGCATCCATGCGCTGTAACTGCGCCATGATGTCTCCTAACGTGACGTCGCTAGAAGAGGAAGAAGCAGACGCACGAGCTGATCTGGAGGTGGTCGGACGAGTGGAAGGAGTGGCAGCATCCGGCTGTCGCGATCGGAACTGTGCCTCGCTACGTTTTACGGTAGCGGCGTCTATGGCAGACATGACATGGTAGTGATCGGACGAAGGGAAGGGAATGGAAAAACGACTCAGAATCCTCGTGATAGCGGAAGGGAAAATGAGCTTATCACGGGTGGCCGTATCTCTATAGACATCTATGATAGAAAAGATGAAGTGAGAAGGAAAGTCTATAGAGAGATCCTCAAGGAGGGACAACAAGAACCGAGCACGAGGCTCTGTGATCGAGTTGTAGTGAGAGAGTGGGTGCAAAACAAATGTCATCACCATGTTAAGGAAACGAGGACCTTTAGCAAAAGGTCGACATGGTGTGTACATGTGATCTCCCCAAGAGGTAGGACGTTCACAGAACGCCGAGATCATCTCGTCTTTGGACACAGTCCAGAGACGCTCACAGCTAGGGTAATCGGGATGATCCACCCTAGGGACATGGAGAACCTCAGAAACTAGCTCTGGGGTGACACAGAAGCGCGTACCTCTAACGCAAGAATAGAAAGAAGGTACTGAAGAATCTATCCCGTGGATGTTGGAGTAAAACTCCTGAATCAACACGAGAGGAGATGTGACCGGGACGTCACACAGTGACTCCCAACCCCGAGTGTGAATGACATCGGGTAGGTCGGTGTCGGCAAAGTCTGCCAGGACTACGTGGCGTTCCGAATGAACACCGCGTTTAGAAAAGTTCTCCGAGAAGTCCTTACGGGCTTTCTCATCACAGAACCGGACAGAGAGAGGGGTAGAGTCAGAAGAAGACTGTCCCTTAGAACGCAGAGGGTTCTGGGACGAAATGGACTTACGTTTAGGAGCCATAGACGCTACTAACGCAAACATAGAAGAGGGGGAAAGAAGAGATAAACAGAAAAGTCCCAAACAAATCAATATTGGCAGAATGAAATATTGAAATGAAAAGAACGTATGCATGAAAATGCATGAGCATGTGACATGCAACTCAAAAAAAACATCATGGGCTCAGCCCAATCCAAACCTAACAGCACACAATAGATTTGCACACATCTAAATGCATGAAAATACAATTAGAATGCTAATGTGATGCAATGCATGTGGTTTTGAAGATTAAAACTAGAAAACCAACCCAAAAATTTCATGAAAACCCCAACAATTTTGAAAACTCCCAAAAATTTTTCAAAAACACAAACCTAGGGTTTTAAACAATGAAATGCATGAAAAAGAGGGATAATGTGCTTACCAAGAGATGAAGATTGCAAAGAAACTCTTGAGAAAGCCTTGGGAGAAGGTTTGGAGGGAAAAGGAAAAGTTTTTGAGAGAGAACAGAGAGTTTCGAGCGAGAGAGATCGAGAGAATGAACTGAAAAATCGCGAAAAACCCTTTTATAGAGCATCAGTAATTCTCGACAGCTGAAGGTGTCGAGAGCTGTCGAGGTAGCTGTCGAGGGAAGCTATCGAGAAAAGCACGTGGTCAGATGCAGCTATCGAGGTCAGCTATCGAGGGAGAAGAAACAAGCAAGAGGGAACCTCGATCGATCCAGAAGCTATCGAGGAGCTATCGAGCAAACAGAAAGTTTCTCGATCGATCCAGCTGCTATCGAGGTATCTGTCGAGACTGCGATAAGAAAGTGTCTAAGGATCTCGACAGATAGCTATGTATCGAGAGGTATCGAGAAGGTGTCGAGATGCCTTTCAAAGCAGTTTTTCAAAAGAGGAAAAACACAGACATGAATGCAATCATGCATGCAGCTCAACCAAAGATACAATCAACACATTAAGCTCTCAAAATCATCTCTCAACAAGAAATATGATGCACATGTATCTCAAAACACGCACACACACACTAAACAAGTCTAACCAATTTTATATTTCAAAAACAAGTTATGACAGTTTAGTGATCATACATTAACGCATGTAAACTTTGTGATGGCCAAATCACATTGTACCTGCACATGTATCAAGAATAGCAAAGAGTATTGCGTGTCGTGTGTGAAAACATCGCAAGATTGCATAAGTGTCTCAATGTCATGACGATTTGAGATATGAGAAAATCACTTTAACTCACACACAATCATAACTGCTCGATGGGGACTATCACCTTTGAGGTACATCCTATAACTCCCACATCTCCTAGAAAACACGCTTGCAACCATATTTTAAAGCATTTTTAATCTTTTTGCTTTTTATATTTTTGCATATTTTCTTTTAACAAGCATATCATGCATGGGCATACAAGAGAAAGAAAAGAAATACCCAATGATGTTAAGCTTTTGACACTGCACTTTTGCTATGCCGAAGCATACAAGTGTCTTATGACATTGCACTTTTGCTATGCCGAAGCATACAGATGTCATATTATGATTGGCGAGTAACAGTGGTAAGATGGTTATTTATGCCTTTCTCTTAGGATTTTCTAGTTCAACCCGTCAAAAAGAATGACACGAGTGTTAAAAAGAAGAGATCACTTAACCTTACTCATCACAAACAAAGAGCTACAGAGCTCACTTGCTTAGTTGTGCAGAAGAGTGCTCATCTAAGCTACAGATGATACAAAGTTTAGAAAACTCTGTTTCAATGGCCATTCCAAAAGTTCGCATGAACTAATGCACACAAACACACACTGTTTTTGTATTTTTCATTTTTCAATTTTTTTTTTATTTTTATCAAAGAAGCAAAAAATAAAACACAAAACTGAAAACACATAAACAAAAACAAGTAAAGCAAAACAATGCATAAAACTAGACTGACTCAAAACAGTAAAGAAACACACAAGTAATGCAACACACAAAGAAACAGGAGAGAGGAGAAGAAGTGACTAAAATCACTTAGATCCTTTTGGCTTCCACACCTTGGAAGAACCTTTCCTTTTGGTTGACTCTTGAACCGGTGAAGAGGGAGAAGAAAATGAACCGTTCAAGTTCGAAAGGAACATAAGAGCTTTTAGAATGTCTCCAAGAGGAGCGAGAGAAGACTGAAGCTGATTCTGGCTCCCAGATGCTATTTCGCCATTGCTCTGTTGAGTGGCAAGCCACTTGTAGCAATTTGGTCGAGTGTGACCGGCGAGACCACAATGATAACAGAGATGCGGCTTCTTCTGTTTGGCCTTTTGAGAGTTAGCCTTCTTATTCCTAGGGTTTCTAGATTCCCTTTTCTCAATTTTAGGGGGTGCTCCTAGGATGGACCTTTCCTTGTCTACGTTCTCACTAGCTAAATCAGTTTTAACATTATTCTCCTCAGTTTTAATGTTATTAGCGGGTGGAACAAAGACAGTAGTACTAGAAGTAGGAGTATTAGAGAGAGAGAAATCATACCCCAATCCAGTACGATCCGAAGAAGATCTCTGAGCATTTAGCATCTTGTCCAGCTTGGCGCTTGACGTCCTCTCCAGTTGTGCTCTGACTTGAAACAGCTCTGCTTCAAGCTTCTTGGTCCTCTCAGCCAAGAAATTGTTCTCGAACCTCAGTGCTCCAATGGTTTGATTCGCTTGATCAACCTTTGTGGACAGCTCCTCACGGTCAAGTTCCACATCACTGAGCTTCTTGGTGGCCAGCCTATAGAGCTTCTCGTGTTTCTCAGAAAGCTTGTATAGCTTCTCATAGGCGGTATGGATATCATCTTGATCATCCATAATCTCAATCTTGGACTCCACCAATTCCTTCTCTTCATCCACATCTTCTGTAACCCCATCAGTAGGATTAACAGTGGCAGTGAAGGCACTCAAGATTCCGTCGTCCTCATCCTCGGAATCGTCCTCGGGCTCTGTGTCGCTTAAGGTAACAGCAAGTGCCTTGCTCTTCCCTATGCTCTTTAAGTACGTAGGACACTCTTGTTTCATGTGTCCAAAGCCTTGACACCCAAAGCACTTTGGTCCTGTGGGAACAGTGTACTGACCGCCATCCTTGACATCCTTCTTCATTTTCTCCGGATTCCTGAATTGTGAAGAACTGGACTGTCTACGGTCTTTGTTGAAACCCTTTCCATTGGCATTCTTCATAAACTTCTTGAATTGCCTTGTGATGTAGGATTTCATCTTGGAATCTTCATCATCTGACGAGTCATCCGTATCACTGCTTTTGGCCTTCAGTGCCAAACTCTTGCCCTTGCTCGACTTGCCTAACCTAGTCAGCCCTAACTCATAGGTTTGCAAGTTTCCAACCAGCTCAGTCAAAGGAATTCTGTCAATATCCTTCGACTCTTCGATCGCCGTGATCTTAGCATGGAATCTTTCTGGCAGCGATCTGAGCACCTTCCTTACAATCTTGGGTTCTGGGATGGTTCCCCCAAGATTGAAGGCTGAGTTCACTATGTCCTTGAGCTTGGCATAGAACTCATCAAACGACTCATCCTCCTCCATCTTTATTTCTTCAAAGCGTGTGGTGAGCCTTTGCAGCTTTGAATCTTTGACAGCCTTGGTGCCCTCATAGGTTGTCTGGAGGATGGTTCATGCTTCCTTCGCAGTTTCAGTTGAGGAAATTTTCTTGAATTCCTCATTGGTGACTGCACTGAATAGGGCATTCAATACTCTGCTGTTGAAGTTTGCCGCCTTGATTTTAGCATCATCCCAGATGGCCGGCGCTTCTGTAGGCTTAGTCCAGCCTGTCTCCACAGCTTGCCACACTTTCTCATCTAAAGACTGCAAGAAAGCTCTCATGCGTACTTTCCAGTATGCATAGTTAGTACCATCAAATAAAGGAGGTATAATTAGAGATTGTCCTCTATCCATGACAGCAGGGGTCAATGGATCACACACAATAGATTAAGCCCTAATCAGAGTGTGCTTGCTCTGATACCACTTGACAGGCCACAAACGTGTTGACCCCTTGTGATAATTTAGATTAATTAAATTAGCCCAGTTATTAATTAATCAAATTAACATGCAAATTTACGTGGCAGCACAAACAAATCACCGAAACTAAGTTATGCAGCGGAAAATAAATAACACGGTGATTTGTTCATGAATGGGGAAAACCTTACGGCAAAAACCCCACCGGGTGATTTAAGGTCACCACTCCCGAAACTCCACTATTATCACAACAAGCAGTTACAAGTAAGGAATCCCAGTACCTCACCAACCTACAGTTGAACTCTTACCCCAATACCCAATTGGACTTGTTCTGTAGTGACAATTTCTGCTTTTCAATGCACGGCTCCCAGTACGTGACTAACCAATTTGATGCGCGGATCCCAGTACGCGGCTTACTCCTTTGCACGAATCCCAGTACGTGACTCACTCACCAACTTGAGGAAGAAAGAATGTTGGCTGCAAAGTTCTTCAAATCATCAGAGATGGGCACGAACTTTGTCTCATAGATCACAATTTGCATGAACAGAGAAGAAGCAACTTGTATCTTGTGATTTCTGCTATTTTGCTCACTTTGACGGCCCTTAAAATAATCCTTTTATATGTCTAGGGTTAGGAGAAAAGAAGTCCCAAAGACACACTCACGGATTGGACTTGAAACAGACCTGGAAATCTGCTTTCTTTAATTCTCGACATATAGAGGTGTCGAGAGGTGTCGAGACAGCTGTCGAGGCTCGGGCTAAACAGCCTTTTTTAAATCTCGATAGATGTATCTGTCGAGGTATCTATCGAGCTTTAAAATCTTGCACTTCCTTGCTTGTATCTTGGACAGACTTTGACGGCTTCAACACTTAATCTTGAACCACTGTTTCTTGAAGTGTTTAACACATCCTAGATCTACCCATATAGCGACATATGCCAATTACGTAAAATAGCGACATATGTTCACAAGCTTGAACAACTACATATGTCCTAACACTTATAAAAGAAACCATATGAAGATCACTAATTTACTTTTTCAAGCTTTGCAGTACCAATCTTAAGATATTTTAGATGTCATGCATCTTGTTTCATCTAATAATTAAAACAATTATCAAAAAATTCAAAGATGATTAATGGAGATGGTTTACTTACCATTAAGATATTATTGTGTGAGGTACGTACATAACATAAATTAATGTGTTCGATATGAATGCTTGTTAAGTTGAAAGATGAGGTTAAACTCGTCATAAGCAAAAATGACTTTAGAATTATCATTATCAAGTAAATAGTTTTTCTGCTGCAATATATTCTTAAAAACAATCATTTTTATTTTTTATAATCTAGTAGTTACAATAATTAGGAAGAAGGGGGATTCTAATAGGAGTTTTACTTTACTGTTGCATTAGCTAGCTTGGGAAGTTAGTAATAATGAGTTGTGACAATTGTACTAGTGGTTACTTAGTTAGCCCAGGAGTTGTAACTGGTTGTATAACAAAATTCATACGTGTACTAAATATATAGCAAATTGCCCTACTATAAAAGGGTAATCTAAATTGTACACAAGGACATTGAAGAATGCAATACAATTTCCTTCACTTTGCTGTTCTTACTACTCTCTCTCTCTCTATTCCCTTCTTTACTCTAATCTACTCTAGGAGGCATAGTTCCCTTGAAGTACTACTATAAATATTTCCATTACTTGATTAAGAACTACTAAGTTGTTATCAAATTCAATTCCTTGCTCTCCTCATAAAAGAAAGTAGGCAATGGCACTAAACAACAAGGCTATTTTCCTCAACTACAGGAATTAAATCATCGATTTGGTAGGAATGTAATAGAATTATTTAATTATATATAGCTCTATAATATAAATCGTTTTATTTGTAAGATTTCAAAGATCATGAAAAACAAGTATTGGAAGTAGAACTTCATCAATATGAGCATAATTTAGTTTGACATCCAAAGATCAAAAATCTGTCACGTATTTATGATATTTGCCAATGGCTTGCAAGAAATAAAAAATCAAAAACGTACCAACTTATTTAATAAAGTGATCATACTTGTACCTACTCTTCTACAGTTTCTACTACAAATACAAAGCAAGCATTTTTCAACTTTAATATCGTCAAACTAGACTTCGCAACAAAATATAAGATACTCTTTTAACGTAATAAACAACTTAGCCTGTACGAGAGAGAGAGAGAGAGAGAGAGAGAGAGAGAGAGAGATTTTACAATATTTCTGCACTTTTCAAAGGACATTTCTTTCATAAGATGTTCATTTATAAGGTGGAAGTTCTAATACATGGTTGTTTCACAAAGCACTAAATAAAACAGTGAAACTTGTATTTTCCCGAGTCCTCCATCTATCTATATATGAACTTTTTTTTCCGAATTTCTATCAACAAAACCAAAATGCTATTTTAAATTTTCGATTGCCTAAACCCTGAATCAAGCAAGTGTCTTGCAAGAAGAAGATTTTTTCCTTTATCTTGCTAGCTTTTTCAGGAAAATTAATACTTCCGAGGGATTCTGCAGAGAGTATAAAGCTCCTGTATCCTTCGGAATGGAAGATACAATAATTGGATAGCCATGTCCTCTGCTTCGAATGACCTGAAAGAATTTACATAAACTATAACCAAGTTCCAACAAGTAATCGCATCTAATTTAAAATTTTATATAGTTATTATATTATTATGAAAACATTCTTTTTTGTGAATATATACAAAAACTTCCATTTTTTTTTTTTTTTTTTTTTTTGAAGTGACATTTCCCCTAAAGCATTTCACTATGGATATTTTCTGAAAAAAAAATTTGAGTTCCCACAAGCTAAACCCTCTCCAACAAATTTTTAGTTGGTAAGAGTAGTGTTCACCAAAGTGCTTTTCAATATTATCATATTAAAAATTACAAAAAAATAAAATAAAATAAATGAGGCTCTTAGAACAACTGTTTGATTGGGGCACCGATGAAAATAGCTTTCAAAGCAAAGGAAAATAGTTTTAAAAGGAGGTAATGTTTTTAAGCCGAATACAACTTTTCCTGAGTTCTTAGAACAACATTTTCCTGCTTAATAATGCAATCAAATATAATATATAAGTGGGATCATGTAGGAAACCTTGAAAGCATCTTCATCAGTTCGATCATCCCCAATGTAAAATGGGAGGACATCAGTACTGGAGTTGCTAAAGCCTAAAGTGTCAAGTAAATATTCCAATGCATGACCTTTGTTCCATTCGATAGATGGTCGTACCTCCAAAACCTGTAAATAAAATTACATGCCACATTGAGAACAAGAAAATCTATGGCAAAGCAAGGGAAAATTCAAGATTTAATTAGGTTAATCCTCTTACCTTTTTACCCTCAGTTACGTGAAATTCTTGGTATGTTTCAACTACAGACTTGACCGTCTCTTCCAACATGCCGTAATCCTGCTCGTGGAAAAATAATCCATATTTTGTAAATGTCCCACTATATATTTTGATTAAGCTTCAACAATGTCAAATGTTCTTAAACTACTAGATAATCATAGTCGGTGATAACTTCATTGTTATTGTTGCTATTGTAGAACCGTACACAAGAAAGCTACTTTCAATTAAATTTTTTATATTATTAGTAATATATTATTATAAAAAAATAAAATTAATTAATTAAAAAACCTTCGCTCAAGACCTTTGGTCTCTACTTGGACCCAATGAAAAAAATGGAATCACTTTTTATGGACTCGTTGAGAATAATTCTTGAAATTCAAATGAAATTTACTTATCTATGTATCATTACATTTGATCTTTCCCAAGTAATATTATTACAGAGTGACGCTCTTCAAAAAAATTAAATAGATTTGTAATAGGTAAATTAATAGGTAATTCTTGTGATCTTTAAAAAATATAAATAAATTTATGAGGATAACAGCCAAGAATTTTTACCTCTTCTCTCACTTGCCGATAATGTACAGATATGCAGAACCTATTATCCTCTACCCTGGCACCTTGTATTTTCTTTGTTTTTTCCTCTAAAATTCTGTATATCTGTCAGGAACAGAAGAAATTGATCTTATATATGAAACTTAGTCTGGCAAAGTAAAAAAAAAAAAAATTGGGATGGTTTTTAACAGAATATCTAATACACTACTAGTTTGAACGAATTGATGGTGTGTAATTATTTCTAATGTAACAAAAAATATAGACACGCTCAAACATGCATATACACACATGTATTGCATAGAAAACGGCCCGATGGCATAAAATCTACTTAGATGTGATTAATCTTCTTTGCAGTTGGTTCATTGATTAGGAGAAATAACCATAGAAAGTTAGCTAACCTTTTGAATTGCAGGCAAGAATTTCTTAGCGGGTTGGAAGAGAACTTCACTTCCCTAAAAGATGGGAATTTCATGTTATTCGAGGAAAAAATAAAATAATTATTACTTTATTAAACACTATTCAAATAATAATGATATATAAATTTTTTTTCATCATATCAAATGCTACAAAATTTTAGAAAATTGAACATGTTGGTTGAAAGGGCTTATCATGTTACCACTCCAAGTATTCCCTTAATCATGGTGTTACCTTGGGAACCCTATCGCTTTCTAAAATCATGAAATGCATATGTAGAAGAAGAAGAAAAAATTAGAAAAGACTGACCTTTTTGTCAGGGGCTATGTTATGGTTCTTGCCATCACTGGACTTAACTGCTCTTGGTGGAGCCATTATATCCATCCCATGGCTCCCAGCATAATAAACATCATTCAACTGAACAAATTCTTTTACCTAAACAAAAGAGATCCAAGTAGAAAAACACAGTTATAGAAACCTCAAAGAGTGTACAATTAGATTGGCAAACAATTAAAGTATTTGTAGTGATTAGATTATTACCTTGTCTCTGCACCTTCCACTAATAATGGCTGTTGGGAATCTTTTTGCAACTTCAAATACTGCTTCACGCATCTGTTATTAATTATAGTAAAGGATAAGATAAATAGTAAAAATTTGGTCTTGCAATTATTATATTATGGTAAAGAATAAGATAAAGAGTAAAAATTAGTCTTGTGATTTTTATATTATGGTAAAGGATAAGATAAATCTATGTCACATAGAGTGAAGTGCAGAAGTAGACTTGTAAATTGTAATGTTTCAATTCTTACAGTGCTATTTACCTCTTTAGACATGATAGCGAGATCAGGGTCATTTACAATAGGAGAGAGGGTCCCATCGTAATCTAAAAACACAACAATTCTCTTCCCTTTTATGGCTTTCATCATACGATCAAATGAGCGTAGTGCAGAAGGGTGTTTCACCTAATATTTTGTATTCAACCAAAAAACCAAAAACAAATTAATTATTTAAATATAAGACTGAGTTTTTTTCTTATTTTTTTGTGAGTGTAGGGAGTACAACTTTCATGGTCATATAAATTATGCCTAGTTCAAGTATACAGTAAAATTTTAATAACGTACAAGATTGAAGCTTACCACCCAGGAATTATAACTTGAATCCAAGAATATAGGTTCATTTGTAGTAGAATAGCCATTGACTTTGTTCTCTTCATTTTTTGTTTCTGGAATAGGTTTAGGTTGGACGTTTGGTTTATTGGAAGGTGATCTTTGCAATCCCATTGCCTGTGTAAGTGTCCAAAATTTCTCTTAATCATCACCAATAGAAAAATTGAAAGGAAGAAACTAAAAGGAACTATAATGTTAATTGTTGAATTTTGTTTTTGATGCAAATCAATCAGGCCGAAATGTAGTGGCCCTCGTGGGTATCAGTTCATGTAATTAAAGCCCATTAAAGCCTTGGGTCTAGGAGCCAGAAAACCCAAGCTCAAAAGTCCATAATCCATATATGCCTATGTCATCTAACCAATCTGAGAAAGTACAGCTCAGAATGAATTTGATAGGTACCTGTAATCCCCAAAAAAAAAAACCGCTGGCTGATCTGGTCAGTGTTGTAAACTAATAATTACCTCCAATCCTGCAACAAAACCCAAATTATTAATACATAATTCCAAAAGGGAAAAGGAAAACCATCATCAACTTTTCAAACAAGCAAAATGCAAGTCCAAAACAAAAGATCAAAGAACTAAGAAAAAGGAGAAAAATTAAAAACACTAGATCCATTTTCAAATAAGTAAAAATGCAAGTCCAAAACCAGAAAAATAAAAATAAATAAATCAAAGAACTAAAAGAAATACTAAATGGGGTTTGTTAGTGATTATTAGTCATGAGCTTAGGGCAACTCAAATGGCCAATAATCTCTAGCTACTTTACTATACTATGAGAACCTTATATGAGAGATTGATGATGACCCAGATGATAGAGCTGAAGCTTAGCGAGTTGGAGTGTAGCTCGCAAGCAGTTATTATAGGCATCGTTTCCATTTGTATTAGATCTTATTGGCCCACAGTATCAGGTGGTGCGCATGACCATCAATCAACTCGAGGTTCCTGCACTTGATGCTTATTTTTTATTGTTTCTTTTTGGTTAAACTTGGATCATATTAATCATTAATAGTACTACCCTGATGGGAATGGGAGACATTTACAATTTACTTATCAGAGTTTAATAACCACACAATAGTGCTTTTCAATATGTCACTATTGCATTTGTGGTTTTATCTAGTACAGCTTGGTTTAATTAATTAGTACAATTTTTTTTAACTCCTTTTATTTGATATAATTATATTTTTTATTCAATTTATACTTTAAGTACAAATAAATTAGCCAAATTAACAATTATATGTTTTCCATTATTTGGGCAAGCTTTGTTTCAAATAACGCAAGTCTAGTAAAATTAAGTGATGAATTCAAAACCCATAGGGTATATACGAAACTTACTTCTTCTTTTTCTTATCATTATCATTATCATTATAACTAACCGGGAAATAGCTCGAAACCTTTTTTAAAAAAATTTCTTTGTCGAGTATAATTCATAACAAAGACTGAAAAGTCTCATCAATCTAATTTTGTACGCATGTTCCATGTGTTATAACGCCTCTATTGTTGCCAGGGTCATTCTTAATAATATGACTGACTTGTATCTAATAGTCAATAAATTTGACATAGACACAACACAACACGTGTTTAAAAATATTCACGTGTTGGTTTTAGTGTCTTGTCCAATACTCCTGACAAAAACCTTACCCCATAAGAATTGAACTTCAATCTTCTACCCATCCTTAAAAAACTAATTACGATAAGTTGGTTAATCAACCTCAATTAGACAAATTAAACTTAAATTATTCTCTTTTCACTTACTAATATAATTCATGCTTAGAATACTCTCTAATCTTCTCTTAAACAATTTATTTTAATCCCTCTCTCATGTAAGGAAAATATTCAAGCTAAGATTTCAATGGAGGTTGGTGGTATGTACCATTACACGTGGTTGTAAGAATTAATTGAATATCATGAATTAGTTTAACAAAGTACCATACTATCACAATTTTTCTTTTTAAATCAAGGTCGTTTTCACCTAAATTTAAGCTTTTTTCTTTTCTTTTCTTTTGGTAAGGGAATAATAATAAATCTAAGAGCACAACCATTTTCACAAAATTTATCACAATTACTAACATAACAAATTGTGATTAAAATAATATTATTTTCAAATAAATCCACTACTAATATTTCTTTTAATATCACCAATCCCAAATTATCAACTCAAATTTATTAGGGGAGTAATCTCCTTAAACCAATTTCAGTGCAACCAACCATATATGAAGTGACATGTATTATAACTAGTTTCAGTGGGCTCCGTTAGATTCATAGAGTTGAAGAAAGGTCCTTTTCCAAATATAACATTTTAAAAAAGAGCAACACACAGAAACAGTAGGAAAACAAGGGGAGCAAATTTCATTTTCGACCATAATTTTATAGGCCATGACTTGACTTTATACACTTCAGACAAATGAGGTTTTGTAAGGTTTCAATCAGGCTGATTCAGATGACACTGACATTTGCTAGTGTTAAAAGAGTGTTAGGCTCTTAGTTAACATCGAAATAACTTAATATACAATGAATGGGAGATTTGTTGTCTCCACGCTAGAATCTGTCTGGTTGGAGAAGTGAAAAAGTGAAAGGATAGAAAATAATAAGAGGACAGAAAATAATGAAAGGATGGAAAAGTTGGAGAATAGAAAAGATTTTATTTTCTCTCCTATTTGTTTGGTTGGGAGTAGAAAAGTGGAGAAATGGAAAAAATGGATTTGAATAAATTTACTCATATACCTTTATTAAAGAATAATGCCCAATTAAAACAAAAAAAGTGAAAAATAACCACACACACACAAAAAAAAAAAAAAAAGCAATCATCCAAATCTATATAAAAATAAAAATCATGTCCCAAAAAAAAGTCACGTCTAGTTAAAGAAAAAAAAACTAGCATGCCCCAGCCCTAGAAAATCAAAAAATCAAAAAAAAAAAAAAAAAAAAAAAAGAGGCAATGAAGTAAAAATAATAATAAAAAGGCAACATTGCTGCCCAGAAGAAGAAAAAAAAAAAGGCAGGCCTAGAAAAAAAAAAAAAAAAAAAAAAAAAAAAAAAAAAAAAGAGGCACCATTGCCCAAAGAAAACATAAGCCAAAGCAACATTACTAAGAAGAAAAAATAAATAAAGGCAACTTGAAGAAGTGTGTGTGCACGTGTAGTGGGAATTTTTGTCAATCAAGAAAAAATTCATCATCACTTAGTTTTCTCTCCATTTTTGAAAGAAAACATTTTAGTAGGCTCGGGAAGAAAATATTTGAGCTCCACCATTTATTTTCCTTTCTCTCCATCTAACCAAACACACTTCAAAAAAGTTTTCTCTCCTATTTGCTTTTCAAAATTTTTCATCCACCCTATTTCACTTCCAAACAAACACACCCTAAATACCACCATGCCTCAATCTAACTCCTTCCGCCAACTGAATTAGAATTTAATGAATTGTTTAAACATAGCCTAATCAATATTTCTCTCATTATTACTCCCACTTGACTGATTAAAGGGCACTAACTAAATAGATTAAATTTTAAATTGACTAGTGGGAGCTCATGGGAATAACAGTAAACATATGCATGAGGAACAAAGCAGGAACAAAGTCTAAAATCTAGAAGATCATGAACAATGGAGCTAGAAATTGACTAGTGGGGGTTCATGGGAATAACAGTAAACATATGCATGAGGAACAAGGTTTAAAATCTAAACAACCATGAACAATGGAGCTAGTTTACATGACAAGCAAGGACAATTTCAACATTGAGGACTCCCAAGGTTTTCTAATTTTGTGAAAGGATCAGTACATGAATATGTTGCTTGAGCATAATAGGGTGTGTATTACAATGACCTTATTAGGGTTTATAAATGGCAATAGTGTCTAGGGTTAGATGTGGATGGGTTTATTACATCATTGGATTTCTTGGGCCAATACACAATGCATATAAAGTCCAATATCTTTAACAAGACAATATGAGAGAAGTTATTAATAAGTATCTTTACCATTTAAGACACTAATTCCCATGCTTAAACCCCCAATATGTCGATTTTGGTGGAAAATACTTATTATCGCACTAAGATCCAACCTTTAACTACCATTGGACAATGTAAATTTAATATAATAACTACAAAGAGTTTTTTTCATTTAAGGGACATTAACATGAGAGAGAGAGAGAGAGAGAGAGAGAGAGAGATTGTCTAATTTCAAGGAAAGACTTTCATGGAGACAAATTAAGCCCTCATTAAATAAAGACAAAATTGATTGTGGAAAAAGATAACAAGAGCATTAACATTATTTTAATGAAATTTAGGATGTGATATGTAATAAAAACTAAAATATTACTACCTCCAAAATTGACCAAAATAATTTTTAATTATATGGGGGCATGCATCTAAAAAAGTTTTTTTTGTCTTTTCTTCATAAGATATTTGAATCTAGATTCTCTTTTATGGGATAACAGAATATGACATGTAATAAAAACTAAATATTACCTCCAAAATTAACCCAGTTTTTATTTATTTATTTATTATTATATGGGGTGCATGCATCTAAGAAAGTTTTTCCCCCTTAAAACGAATTTGAATCCAAATTCTCTTTTATGGGAGAAGTAGATTATGTCATTGAGTGGCTCTCGGTGCATCTAAAAAATATGAAAATAAATTTTAAAATATGAGTTAGGTTCAAGTTGTATTTAATATGATTTTTGTCAATATGAAATCAATAATAAAATTTGTTTGACAAATTTATCATTAAATTACATATTTTGCTCATAAAGAAATAATTACATATTTTCCTATAATCTCTATGCTTATCACATATTAAGGTAATTAAAGATTAAGAACTTTTTCATCTTTAAATTATTCAATGTGTTGTTTAGGATTCAGGTTTATTGGACAAGTTCCTTTATTCTCTCTGTAAAGGTAGTTAAGGATATTGAAAAAGCTCTTTAATTCATACTTGTGGAGTGGTTTTGATCAAGCTGTTCATAAGGCCCAGGTTTCTTGGAAACAAGTTTGTTTGCCTAAACCTGAAGGAGGTTTGGGGTTAAAATGAATCAGAGACTGGAATAGATCTACAGTCACAAGTCACATCTGGAATTTACTAATTCAAGCAGGATCTTTATGGGTGGCTTGGGTTCATAAAACCTCCTAAAAGGGCAAAACCTCTGGGAGGTTAATATACCCCAGAATTGTTCCTGGAGTTGCAGCCAAATTCTGAAACTCAGGGAGCTGTAATAGGTTTTTTCAAATAAGGGTTTGTGAGAGTAGCAAAATTTATCTTTGGTATGACAATTGGCATCCTTAAGGGATGCTTAACTTTAAATTTGATGTTCAGGCTATTTTCGCGACAGGTAGTTATCCTTCTGCTAAGATATCTAGTGTCTTGGTGGATGGGCCGTAGCATTGGGGACTCCCTAGAACTCTTGATCAAATGATTTGCATCAAGATTGCAAGATTGTTCAGACTTGTGAGGAAGACACCTTGGTTCGGGTCCCTACAGCCAATGGTTGTTTTTCTTGTAAATCTACCTAGGAAGCTATTAGATATATGTGTGCTGAGGTAAATTGGTACAAGTTGGTCTGGGATGAAGCTATTATTTCTTTTTTTTAATTAGCCATACAAGAAATACTTTCTGCTTGTGTCAGATTAGCAAAATGAGGCTGGCAGGGTGATTCATTGTGTTTTCTGAAGAATCAGTTTGAAACAAGAGATAATTTATTCTTGGATTGTGCTAACGGGCACCGCAATATTTTTTACTTTTTTTTGACAAAATTTTTGTTTTCTTTTACAGTTTGTCATTTTTTCAGTTTTGTAGGTACTATTTAGCGTTTTTTTTTACTTTTTCTGAGAAATTTATTTGTCTTCTTTTGTAATTAACAAGCACCAAACGGTGCTTGTTAACATTTCTCTTTATACTTTGAATGTTCTTTCTCTGGTAGGATCTGGAAGAGAGTAGTATATCTGCGTGTTAAAATTATATGATTAAATGATTAAATTTATTATATCATAATAGTTTAAATTTTCAGAACAATCAGTAATTTAACATAATATCAGAATAAGAGATAGGTAATTTAACAATAGGATTGTCTTCAGCAGTAAGTGTCCACTGGCATGAGGTAATTAATTGGGGTCAACAGCTAGGAAGGAAATGTGTTTGATCTAAAGCGGGTAAAAATTAAAATGTTAATTAATTGCTGCTGGTGTGTATCATTTATGGAGACAAAGAAACAATGTCAATTTTTTTTACACTCTCTGTTGACTGAAGACCAAATGGCAAAAGGCATTAAGAATGAGATAAAATGGAGAATTGAGGGTGACTATTTCAAAGAAAAAACCTTCAGTGTTGTAGTGCTATCTTATTAGCCTTTGTTGAGTCATAGTTGGTTTTTAGTGTGTATGTTTGTTTGTAGTGCTGCTAATAGTTTGTATTGTGACATTTTACTGCTACCCAAACCCCCCTCTCCCCTTCAACTTAGTACCTAGGCTAGGGAGGTACCACTTGGACCAAATGTCCGGTGCTATGGGAGGTAATTATATTCTTAAAAGTACAAATTAAAGTTGCATAAAATAGTTCTATATATACATGTGTGTGGAATCACTTCTGACTTCTTTAATATTTCCATTAAGACGTTCCATTTTTTTAGAAGGAAACCACAGATTGGTTGGAAAAGAAGAGAGAGTCAAGAAATTTCGAGGCACACAGTTCTCTACTTTATATATATATATCTTTCATGTATCAAATTATCAAGCAGCTACTTAACTAGTCTATTGGTGTCTAACACCTGTTTGGTTTGGGTGTTTGATTAATAGTTTCTAGTATTTAAATACTAAAAACTATGGGCCAAAAAAAACTATGCATTTAATAGAGGTGTTTTTAACTAGAGTTTTTGAGTTAAGTGGCTCATTTTAAGGTTTTTAAACACTAAATTTAGAAAACTCTTCCTACCAATTTTCAAATAATGTTACTCAATGGCACTTTTGTAAATACGTTAAAAATCATGAGATTTACTTGATTGGATAACACATAAACTAACTTCTCTCTCCTCAAATAAAATATATATATATATATATATATATTAATTTGTACCGTGCTGGTCAGTTAAAAAAAATAAACACACGTATCAAATACACAATTATATTTTTTTACGCACTAAAACATGTTATTTGAAACATAATTCAAAAACATTTTTTGTTATAATTTTCACATTATTTTAAACATTGATACTAAAAATTTCTAACCAAACCAACACGAAAGACGCAAAACAAAACAGACTCACAACAAGTTCAACAAACCAAGCCCATGTTCAATTAAAAAAGCAACGAAGACAACGCAAAAGGCAAAACACAAAGCCAAGGCAGACAAAAACCCGGAAAAGCCCACACAGCACATGACACGTATCAGAAAAACACGTACAAATCCAACTGTCAACTGCCATCTAAACCAACTAATAATAAAAGTTAAAGCGTAACCCTGATATCCTGACTATGAAACCGAAAGTGCTAAACTCTTGGAGGACAATTAAAAAGGTTTTAATTAGCAGACAAAGTACAAAAGACACAAATCACGTGTCAATGGGGTAATGGCTAATCCAACAGCTTTGGACTTCTGGGTTTACTAGGTGGACACGTCTAGACACGGTTTTAGACTCGTAAGAAAACTAGAAAAGCCCAAAAAGTCGAGGAGTACAGAAAAAAAAATTTTAACTTCTTGCTGTAGCTGCAACGTGAAAATGTGAAGATGGTAAAAAAAAAAAAAAAGTGAATTTATGTATAAATGATAATTAATTATTTACAATTTGACGTAACAAAATTATAATATAATAATTATAAAATAATAATTAGTCAAAAACTAATAATTATAAAATAATAATTAAAAAATAATTTGTAATCTTAAAACTAAAACTAAAACATTCAAGACACAAAGGACAAAGTGTCAGTTCAACTTCGAAGAAACCACCTGGAAGTGATGTTGAATATTCGTAGGAAAGAGTACCTAATTTCAGAAAGCTAAAAACATAAAATATTACGTTTATGGAAGTATTAAGTCATTGCTGTATTAATTTAATAATTAAAAAGGGTGATCAATGCCTGTTTTTTGTTTTTTAGTCACTTTTTTGTGGGGTTATGAAAATTTTTATACTAATTCTTCTTCTGTTCACTCACACCTAACTATGAAGTGGAAATTGATTATGGACCAAGCAAAGTCTAACATTGAATATTTTAATATTATATGCAAACGAAAAAGAAAGGTTGAATAAGGTACATTACCTGGTATAAATGCTTGTCTCTTAGTTCAAAAAAATAGTGACCACCACTTGGTAATGGTTTTGATTTTGAAAACCGGATTTAGAGCCGCTGATTAAGATGTTATGATGCTATAAGTACTTTTAAAATAAGTAATTTTTTATGAGCGAGTTTTGATCCAAACCAATGTGATAATTACGTCAATCAAATTATGAGAAATTAGCTTATAGTCTTTAAACATGTATGGCTATGGTAGTAATAGGAAAAAACAAGCAACATAATATTCAATAAAGTTTGGTAATTTACCACTCCATTAAGATCAAACCAACAGATCATACAAGCAATCCTTTTCTTGATTATCATTATTTTCAAGATTGGGATTAACTGAACATTATTATTGTTATAAGAGCTAAACTTAAACGGTTGCTTGTTTATCATATAAGCAATCTGTTAAGAAGCTTATAAAGGAGGATAAGGTTTTATCAAAATCGATTTGAAGGAATTCACTTTTAACCTATTAGGTGGTGATTTCAAACAGTCATTCGTATAATTTATTTTTTTATAAAAGTAAAATAGTCTTTCAAATATATAGCATTCATTCTATAATTATTGTTTTTTATCATTGAACTAAAATACTAATTAAATTTTGATATAGGCAAAACATAGGTGGCTATTAGCCAGCACTTTCCTCTTTCCCATGTCATTACATATGTTTTATGATGGAAAAGAAAAGTCTGAAATTTCAATTAAAATATATATAAAAATGTCTAAAGTTAGCAAATGCCTCTTTTAAAAACAAAGGAGTTAGCAAAATGCCAGCCTAGGAAAATGTATGTACTAGTATTTTCCATTGCCACCAAACAACTCCCCAAGTATAATACTGCACCTGTATGCTTTAAGCCTTTAACCCCTTTTCAGGTACCAGTGCGATCCTTAACTGGAATGTGACCTTCGAAGGGGGGTGCTTATGTCAAAAATAGTAATTTTAGATCGGACTAAGACAGCTTTTGTCTCAACTATTTTATATAGCAGATTGTTATTAGCTACATATCACTTTTATATGAACTCACCAATTTTTCTCTACCATTCACAATTTGTCATTTACATAATTGTAGCAAAGTTGTAATTTAGTTTGTGGTACTAAAATTTGTTTCAAAAAATATTTTCACACTTTAATACGTCTGTCACAAAATTTGTATCCCTAGCTAAATTAAATTCTTTCTTAACACAAAAAATAAAGAAATAATTCAAGGAATTTGGTGGACCCTAGAATCTAATTCGTACACATGGCACTTCCCACAGATGACAGCTTCTTGGTTGTGTGATGAAAACTGGGCCGAAGGTCTTTGACTGAAACCATGGGCTTATGCCATATTGTACGCACGGTGAGCTCAACTGGCCCTTCTTGCCCAGTCAACTTATGGACCTTAAGAAGAGGCACGTGTTCGGTCGTTAACCATAGACTTCTAAAACAGACATAGAAAAAGACAATTCAGTAACCGAAAAGACTATTCAAAAACCCACCTCAAGGGAATTGACCAGAGAAGAGGACTTTCCTTTGTTTTGTTTGGTTGGAGGGATAGAAGAAAGACAAAGGGAAAGTATAGAGATAGCCCCATCTTATGACCCATAAGTTAAAATTGCACGGTTTGCTTGGTGATGATTATTTTTAATCACCAATTTACTAATCGGTTTAAGGTTGGCAAAATTCAAACTTTAAAGGTTTTTTATTTGATTTTAAGAAATTTTACTGATTGAAATAACTGGAACTCTAAAAGCTAACCGTAAAAGTTAAATCTCTATAATTTTTTATTCTCTTTTTTATATAAAATAAGATCATATAAAATTATAGATGGTAAAGTCAGTTATTGTGAAATTATTCTAAAAAAATTTTAAATTAGAGAAGCTACCAAACATATCAAACAAATACCCCATCCTACAATTTTCTCTTTTTTTTTTCTTCCCTGTTCCCTTTCTATTCGACCAAACAGAGAGTAGGGTCATGACCATCGTATCACGCACTTAATCTCGCGTGAGAAGATACAGCAATTCATAAACAGATCTTCCGGCAACCTTTTTCGATTCCTTCGCCCCCAGAAAATGAAAAATAATAATTATTAAGTGCTCATATAGCATGGTATATTATCCCCTCAAATATTCCAACCGAAGTTCAAAAAAGGAAAATTATGGCAGTTAAAGAAAGAGAGACGTGAATGGAAGAACTTGTTCACCGATTTTGTCAGTTATTAGAAACGCACATTTTAAAGTAGATTCTATAAATGGCAAATAAACCAAAACTTTAACATCTTTAACACAGTTTCTAGCTATTTGAGTCAAAAAGGCATGCAGGAATGACTGTGAAACACAAAAGAGAACAAACAAGATGATGATTTACAAAATTGGGTATTATCAAAAACATAGTATTCTCTGCCTAAAAGCTTTCAAAAAAGTTCTAACATAAAAAGAATTCAGAGAACAAAAGATTGCAATGAATATGATAAAAGAACTCACCAAATTAGATGCAACTTGATGTGAAATATTCTTGATTGCTTTGTCTAGTGCTTGAGAAGGAAAAGAAATGAGTAAGGGAAGCTTTTGGGAACAAAAGAGAGAGTTTTCTGTGTGCAGGTTTGAGTGGTGAATGTAAAGGTTGTGGAGATATAAATGGAGAGCGAGAGAGTCAGGGGTTTTATTTATAGAGGCAAGAAATTGAGATCCTCAAAGCTTTAGATATGTATTGGAAGTTGGCCAGGTGCCACATGCACAATGAAGCCATGCATCTCATTGCATTAAAAGATCCTCAAAGCTTTTTACCATATTTGGGAGAGATGTTATGTTAACAATATTTTTATAATATTTTCACAATAAAATAGAAATAATTAGTTGTTATTGGTTCAAATTTAAATATAACACTAAGATTACTTTTTTGCCCCAACAATAACAACAAGTAACAATTTACCACTTAAGATTTGTTGTGAAAATGTTGTGAAAATGTTGTAGACATATCATTTTTCTATTTGAAATTCAATAAGTCTAATTACCTAACAAATTTCATAAATTTTTTTTCAATTATTGAGGCAATAAGTTGTAATTTGTGATCATCAAATGTTTTTGAAATTAACTCCTCCTTTATTAGGAGATTTAGGATTAAAGTTCTTCCTCCCATAATTGTAATTATGAAATTATTTTTAAAAAATTGTAATTTGTGCATAATAAAATTGATGTTAATAATTTTTTTATAAATACGATAAAATTTTAATATACGACGTTTGCTCTATAATAACCAACTTATAACCCGTACATATGCACAATACAATTAAAAATAATCATAATTACAAACATATATGGGTTCAAATTATACCTAGTGTAAGAGTTACACATTTTTTAAGCCATAGATATATACATGAGATTTACTCTTTTTTTGTTTTTTAGATATCCACGGTTTTACTTTTTTTTTATTGCGTTTTTTATGATTTATTTATATTAGACTTCTCATTTTTCACATAATTAACTCATTTAGAACATATATATATATATATATATATATATATATATAGACATACACATATATACACACACACATACTGGCATGTAACCATGCATAAGTATGGATGTATTTAAAATTAAACACAATTTTTATCATAAAAATATAAGCAATTTGTCAAATTATGATAGCATGTTACACATGCATACACATGGATGAATTTAAAATTAAACACAACTTTATTGTAAAAATATAAATAATTAATCAAATAATTTAAAAAATAAATAAATGTTATTAGTACACAGTGCAATAAGAACGTGTGGTGATCTTTATTGTGGGGTGATTTTTATTGTGTATATGTGATTGGTTTTTTTTTTTTTAATTTTATAGTTCATTAATATTAGACTCTTAGTACTTTGTACTCATTAACTCACTTGGCACAAAGATTAAAAAAAAATAAAATAAAATGAACACATGGCACAAAATTAGGTCACAATTGAATTCTAATTTATAATCTAATTGAATTTTCTCTAAGATTTGACTTTAATCATATATATATATATAGAGAGAGAGAGAGAGAGAGAGAGAGAGAGAGAGTTTTTACAAACTATTAATGTGGCAAATCCTTACTAATTCTAATATGGGTCCACCACTAACATTACATTTGTATTTACCAATAATTATTGGGAAAATACTAAAGTCACATCAGCAGCTTGTAAAAATGATATAAAATAATGTGAAATGCTAACAGATACTCTTAGGGTAATGGTTAATAATCCATTTAAAGAAAATTTTTATGGGAAAAGAGAAAAAAAAAAAACAATTAATATTTTGACAATTTTTTCATTTTCCATAAAAGTGGCGTCAAAACTTTCCTAAAATGAATTGTTAATTATTACCCTAAAGGCACCTATTAGCATGACCTAAAATGGATTGTTAATTATTGCCCTAAAGGCACTTTTTAGCATGACCTAAAATAATTTATGTCAGTAATATTACTCATATATAGATTAGACTCTTTGTCTTTTGCACAACATTAACTCACTAAAAAAAAAATTAAATAGGACATATAGCGCAAAATTAGATAACAATTGAAATCCAATTTAGAATCTAATTTATTTTTTTCTCAGCTTTGACTTGAATTATATATATAGATAATTTTTCTTTATCATCAAGGAAAAACCAATTGATTTTTTTGGAGTAGGCAATATTCAAATTTCAGATTTTTTAATTCAAAGACAAAAGACTTTATCATTTGCTGTTAAAATTATTAAATATAAAAGTAATTTTATATTAATTATAACCTACTACTACGTATAATTTGTTTTGTGTGTGGAGACAAAATTTGCTGGAGATAATTGAAATGACTAAAATAGATCGAAGCGGTCGTGTAACATGGCCTGTGGCCTGTGGCTATGCGCCTGTGTGCTAGTGGAAATGGCTTTAAAAATTGCCCTTTGTTCCTCGAATTCTTGTCCTTTTGTTCCCAAAAAACTACTCTAACCGACGTCCCCTTTGGTTTTCAAAGTCTAGTACAGACCACCCAATTTGTGGATCATGTGATGTAATTTTTACTATTATATATGGAGTAAAAGAAAAATGAACCTAACCCCCCCCCCCCCCAAAAAAAAAAAAAGAACCTTTTTCAACAGCCCTTAGATTTATATTTTGTTAAGCCATAGTTAGATTATGTCTTCCACGTTAATCCAATATAAATGGCTATTTGTTTTGCAGATGTCTCAATTAAAAAAATCAAAAGTGAATTCTTTATTAGATGAGGTTTTTTTTTTTTTTTTTTTTAAATTTATTAGATGAGGTAGATCTTAGCTTTCAATTATTTAGATTCTGACAAGCATAATGAGCACATACAAATGTCGCTAAACCTGGAAACATGTCGATTTTATATAAGTTACTCAGGTTTTTAAATAAATAAATAAAAACATATAAGTTACTCAATAATGTAAGTGAAAAGAGATCCATCAAATGTAATTTGAATTTGTCTCTTATAGTGGGTTTCAGTTAGCTCAACTGGTAAAGTCTCTGATGGTTATATAAAAGACTTAGGGTTCAATCTTCGCCTACACCAAAAACTGATCGATATTTTGGTTTGATGATAAAGAGCTATTATCAGGAGCGAAGTCCATAGGTTGAAACTCTCTAAAAAAAAAAATTTATCTCTTATATATATCCTTTTTGTTTAATGAGATTTATTTGTATTTTCAACAAAAATATCAATAACATAAAAATACTTTAAATCTCTTTTATTTAATTTCCCCACTTAAAATGTATTCAAATATAATTTGTTAAATTCTTTCTTTTATTTTAGTCCAAAAATTTGTTTACAAAATTTGTTCAGCTTAAACAATTTCATATTATCTAGGTTTTTGAGATAAAAATGTGCATATATATATATAGTTCATTTTTAAGATTAATCCAACTGAAAAATTCAATCAAAACAGCAAGCACAATTTTTTTTTGGAATGACATTTGTGGAGTACAAGAATTTTTTTTTTTTTTAAAAAAAAAGGGTAATTGCGCCATGTGTCATATCCATGGCCAAAGGGGCCATTATCGTGCCGAGGAAGTCACACCCTCGAGCAGTAAGGCCACGTTAGTGGCAAGTTACCAGAGGAGGTCATACTATAGAGAAAGAGCTTTAGGAAAAGAGTTAGTCCTGACATACTAAAGGGATAGTGGTTGCCACCCCATTTAATGCATCTTACAAAACTTCCTGACTGCATTTATATGGAGAAAACCCTTGAACAGTACTGTCTTGATTGCCTCAACTCTCAACTCACAAGGGGTTTGAGAATTTGTCTAATGGGAGAAGCACTCAAGTACTGGCCTAGACGATCAAAAAATGAAGGGCCAAAATCATCTAAAGGGAGCTATATAATGTAAGAAACCCTCCAGAAAGAGGGGGATCGAAAAATCTGTAGAGAAAACATTGTAGTAACAAGAACTAAAATTGTATCCCAATTTAAAAGAAACATAGATAAGGACTGCTCTCCTCGGATTTTCCCAAGGAAGCTTTTCTTTGTGCAGAGCTTATTTTTCTGTACTTTCTTGCTATTTTTGGTTCACTGTGCATGTTGTGTGATCCATTGAAGCCTAGCTTTTAAGTTCACGCTCTACAAATTCATTGTATTGGGCTCTTTTGGCCTTAATCCATTCATCTTTTGGGCTTAGGAAGGAAGACCTGCCTTACAACATCAAAAGACAAATATATTGTAATTGAGAATGCAATCTAGGAAGCCATTTTCCTTGATTTTTCGACTTCATTTCTTTGGCTAATTTTTTTATAAATTAAACTCCATCAAACATCTTAATTTTCTAATAACATAAATAACAGAAGTTGTAATCAAACAGAACATAAGCATAAGAGCACTAGCATTGGGGGGTGTAAACACCCCCCAGTTGCTATTTTACAACCAAAACTTCAAAAAACACTCCACATCTGGTTATGGATTTCTAAAAAATTCTGCAACCTGTGAACAATTGGTTCTTATATATAGAACCAACTGTTCACTTGGATGTAAAAGAAATAATATTATTTTAATGGAATATATCTTGTCTCTCTCTTCATTCATGCTACAGACCACTCCTCCCTCTCTTAACCACACTTCTCCCTTTCTCAACCAAGTCAAGTCTCTACGCCTTACCTTTTTTTTTTTTTTTTCGTCACTCTTCTTCCTATTGCTTTCTCCCCAAACCAAAGATGGTCATCTCGCAATAGAATGGGAGGCGACAAATAGGTTTGGATCGGCGGCAAATGGGTTTGATACGACAGCAGGTTTGAATGGGTTTGAATCGGTTTCGATTGAATGAGTTTCGGGTTGTAGGTTGTATGGCTTTTAGGGGTTTTGGGTTTGAATGGATTTCAGTTTGAATGGGTTTCGGGCTGCAAGTTGTTTGGATTTTGGGTTTGAATCGGCAGGTTTGGTTGTGGGTGGTTTGTTTTTGCCTCTTGGCAATGGTGCTTCATGGTGGATTTATGGGTCTAGTGGCAGCTGATTTGTAGGTTTTTTTGTGCTAGAGGTGGTGGTGGTGTGTGTATGGTGCGGTGGTGGTGGGGACCATGGGGTTGTTGGGTTTTTTTTTTTTGGTTGCTGGGGTTTATGTGTGGTTGTGGGGTGGTGGGTGGCTAAGCTCGGCTTTCTCATATGGTGGTTGATGTAGAGATAGAGACAAAGGAAGAGGAAGAGATGTTGTAGAGATTAATGTTATTTTATTATGTAGTTTATATTATTTTATTGAGTTGTATGTAAAAAGAGAAATTGGAATGTAGGATGAGTGATAAAATAAGATGGTATAATAGATAAAGTAGGTTTTGAGGTTGTAAAATATAACTTTTTGGCCGACTGGCTACTATTGCTCTAAGAGCATTCACACTAGTTCTTTTATAATCTTCTATAATACAAAAAATCCTTCATTTTACACATTTTGGTCAAAAAAACTCTCACATCAGTGACTGTAAAACTGTGTAAAATCTTGCAAATCCATCCACGAGCTATAGTAACCATGTAAATATACACGGCTACTGTAGCTCGTTCATCCAATATTTTATAGTTTTCCCGTTCGCTCCTTTTTTTTTCTCTCTCTTGTCTGTGCTCAACAAACTCAGTTCTCTCCTTATCTTCTTCTTTTTCCTCAGATGCACACAAACACACCCACACACAAACACACCCACACACAAACACATCCACACAAACAAATCAATAGGATCAACACAAAGATACACTTGCTAAAAAAAAAAACACAGAGATACACAAACACAAATTGGTGCTTGATCGGAACGATGGTGCTTGTCGAGTCTTGCCTGATCGGAGCTGTGGATCAGTGCTTATGGATCTAATCGAAGCTGTCTGGTCTTGCTTGATCGGAGCTATAGGTCAGTGTTTTTGGATATGATCGGAGCTGTCGGTTCTTGCCTGATCGGAGCTGTGACCGAGATGGGTCTTGCCTGATCGGAGCTGTGACCAAGATGGGAGAGAGATAGAAAGAGAGAAAGATGGGTAGAGATGGGTAGAGAGAGAGAGCCAAATCAAAAATGGGTAGAGAGAGAGAGGGAGCGCACGTATATAAGTGGCAGTTGTGAGAAATAATAAAAAATTTAAAAGAATTGATTATTAAATTAAAAGAAGGGGTAGAATAGATGAACTGATACAAGTGTTTTGTAAAAATGAATGTGTAAAATAAAAATAGTAGATTTTTAGTGTAAAAATAGATATGTAAAATAAAAAAACTGGTGTGGATGCTCTGGTTTGGCTTTCCACTCATTTTCTTTCCTTTGTATCCCTGATGGATGACATGACACTAAAAATAAGAGCCTACATCAAGCACAATTTTTCTCTCTCTTTATTTTTTTATGAGTAATTTTTCTCTTTCAAGCACTTTACCCTCCCTCAGAAAACTCAACCACCACTACCTGTTTTTCACCGACCATTAAAACCTTGACTACCAGTAATGTCAAATGAAGTGTATATTTTAAAGAGGGTTAAGAAATAAATTTTTTTAAAGATAATAATAATGATAAAGGTAAGGTAAGAGGTAATTAACAACACCAAATATTCCGTCCCCAAGAAATTTGAAGGAAAGTTGGCACACCCCCAAATCAACCAAAAGATCCAATGAATCAAAACATAACCTTTTTCATAACAATCTTTGCTGGTTCTATAAAAAAAAAAAATCAATGCACGCTGACATGATATATAATAATTTGCAAGATTTGGCATATTGACTATAGGTGGCTAGGGTTGTGTTGTTTCTTGGTCATTATTCTTGAAAACCCAACTAAAAAATACAAGGTAAAGTGGAGGGTCGGTAAATGAAACCAACAGACACGTAATTAGCTAGGCTTTAGGGGTCAATGACTCAAAAAGCCCTATAACTGCGGGGTCGCACTCAGAGGAAGCAACTGTGGGGTCTCACTCAGAGGAAGCAATTTGTGTTTTTGTCATAACACTATGACAGAGATTCCAATGTGCACTGGTCTTTGTTCTAGAAGTGTAAAAAAAAAATTTAAAGCTCTCTCTTAATTCTCTTCAATTCTCTTCAATTCTTTGAATTTGACCCATAGGGAAATGCCAATGAAACTTCGTTTAGGACTTTTATATTAGCTTGCGGAGTCTTTGGCATTGAATGCATATGCATTTAATAAATTAATTAATGGTATAGCAAATGCTTTAAGATTCTTTGTCCCTTGTCGACGGCTTTGCATGAATGTCTTCGGCGAAGTTACGTGGTAATTAACTAACTACAGAAACAAATTTCGATTAAAAAAAATTGAAAAACATGTATCAATCCCAAAAAACAAAAGGCAAGATTGTCGGTAAATATGGTGTGAACCAGAATTTGTCTTCAGAAAGGAATCAAAACGAGAAAGTTATTAATTTATTTTATTTTTTTCATTGTAGTATCTGCTAGTTGTGGTAAATCTTTTACAATTGTTGAGGTAACACGATATAATTATTAGTGCATAATAAAAATTATTTAAAAGTGATGGTGTACCAATTACAATTTATCTTCTTCTTTTTTTCAAGAAACTATAATTTATCAACTTAACAAGTCATAAAAGAAAAAAATAGTTACGTTAACCAATACTTTAAGGGGTGTTTGGAAGAGTGGTTTAACTTATGTTGTTTAAGTGTTTTTTATATATATGTGTGTGAAAATGTGTATAATATTATTCAAAATGTGTAGAAATATGTTAAAACTATTGTGTCAAACACCCCCTTAATGACCTTAGTTTAAAAAATATTTTTTAAAAACTTTTTTATGGGAAAAAAAATTAACTCTCTTTTTTTTACAAATTTTTATATTTTTATGAAAATGGTATCAAATTTTTTTAAAATTGTCAATTGATAAATGCTTTAAAGGAACCTGTTAACTAAAATTAAAAAAAAAAAATTAAACCTTAATAAAGTTCGACACAAAAATGTTTGTGACCCTATTTATAGCAAAATCTTGAACTCTTGTTTTATCAAAAAAAAATCTTGATTCTTTCATGGGCATGAAGAATTATTGAATTTTCGAGTGTAACACTTTCTCTCATATCAGATAAATGGCAAGTCTCATCATATACTTAATTAGTGAAAATACGTTTATATGAGAGGAAAAAACATTATCAATGGAGTACTCAATAATTACTTGGACTCTTTCGTGGGTATGAAGAATTATTAAATTTTTTAGTGTAACACTTTTTCTCATGTTAGATTGGCAAGTCTCATCATATACTTAATTAATGAAAAATACATTTATGTAAGAGGAAGAAACATTATCAATGGAGTACTCAATAATTACTTGTGTCGTGTCAGAGCCCTTGATCTATAGAAAGGAGTTACATGGTTCCATTAGGACAAAATGTCACAACCCAATAAAAAGTGAAAAGAGCAAGAGAGCAAGAACAAAAAAACAAACTATTTCTGCTGATCAATCTGAACCAGTAGGACAGTATAGAACGCATCCTGCTTATTTGATCAACTCTAAACTATAATTTATCAACTTAATAAGTTATAAAAGAAAAAAATAGTTACGTTAACCAATACTTTAAGGGGTGTTTGGGAGAGTGGTTTAACTTATGTTGTTTAAGTGTTTTTTATATACGTGTGTATGAAAATGTATATAATATTATTCAAAATGTGTAGAAATGTGTTAAAACTATTGTGTCAAACACCCCCTTAATGACCTTAGTTTAAGAAATATTTTTTAAAAACTTTTTTATGGGAAAAAAATTAACTCTCTTTTTTTTACAAATTTTTATATTTTTTTATGAAAATGGTATCAAATTTTTTTTAAATTGTCAATTAATAAATGGTTTAAAGGAACCTGTTAACTGAAATTAAAAAAAAAAATTAGACTTTAATAAAGTTCAACACAAAAATGTTTGTGACCCTATTTATAGCAAAATCTTGAACTCTTGTTTTATCAAAAAAAAATCTTGATTCTTTCATGGGCATGAAGAATTATTGAATTTTCGAGTGTAACATTTTTTCTCATATCAGATAAATGGCAAGTCTCATCATATACTTAATTAATAAAACATACATTTATATGAGAGAAAGAAACATTATCAATGGAGTACTCAATAATTACTTGGACTCTTTCGTGGGTATGAAGAATTATTAAATTTTTGAGTGTAACACTTTTTCTCATGTTAGGTTGGCAAGTCTCATCATATACTTAATTAATGAAAAATACATTTATATAAAAAGAAGAAACATTATCAATGGAGTACTCAATAATTACTTGTGTCTTGTCAGAGCCCTTGATCTATAGAAAGGAGTTACATGGTTCCATTAGGACAAAATGTCACAACCCAATAAAAAGTAAAAAGAGCAAGAGAGCAAGAACAAAAAAACAAACTATTTCTGCTGATCAATCTGAACCAGTAGGACAGTATAGAACGCATCCTGCTTATTTGATCAACTCTAAACCTATTCACCGAATGACAGGAGTATTATTAGATCACAAAATTATTGGTCATTAAAAAACAACAAAGATAAATAATAATGCAATGGAACTGTGCCTTTAGGAAGAGTAAAAAACACTGGCAAGTCATCTTCATTGAATGCACCATTTTCCTAACATGTCAGAGTGATTTTCTTCTCTGACCAAGAAAAAGAAATTTGATAATTTCCTATCTTTATCAAAGCCTCCACTAGCTAGGTTAGGTTTAACATTATGAAGTGGACTGAAAATTGTCTTTACGTCTTATGGTGGAAGAAAATTGAACATTTTCAAAGAAACTTGCAAGAAAGTGCGAACAACAATTGGAGGGTTCATGCTGCTGGAAAAAGTGACTCTATTATTCTTCAGTCTTCACACTGTGAGAAAGTTTTACTTGTATCTCTCAGAATCAGAATATTATATTTGCTTTAACAGATATACCCCATACACATTAATTGAACCACGTAAAAAGAATAGACATATGGTCAATGGTGAAGAAACAAAACAAAAGATCTTCCCTCGCTTTTCTTAGATTTTTTTCCCTCTTTAACTTGCATCGTAGTTTCGAGACTGTCAGTTTGCACAAGTTCCAATTTGTCAAGGTAAAAGGGACGTGTTATTTGTAGACTTGTAGTGTCCATTTAATATATTATTTTATAATATTTTTATAAATTATTGAGTTATAAAAGTCTAAAGGTGTTTGATAGAGTAGTGTAAGATAAAATTTTTGTAGTTTGAGATAAAATTTTTGTAATTTTTTAAAATATGTGTAGGTAAAAAAGTGTGTGAAAATATATGTAATGTTGTTTAAAATGTAAAAATATGAATTTGAGATGGGGTACCAAACAGCTCTTATTGTTTTTCATATAGATTCATCGCTACCATAATATTTTTACTTGTTTTTTTTTTTTTTTTTTTAGAAATAATTACAACATGGTGCTAACCCGCAATTCGAACCTTTTTTTTCTAAATCTCTAAGCACTTCGTATATGGAGAGGTGTCAATTCAGCTATAAAGCCTTTGGCTTTTGTTTGCTAATAATTACTCACTAGATCAATAGTTTATCATATTTGCAGTTTATAAAATAGTTTATGACTTTTAGCATTTTTTGATATATATATATATATATATATATATATATATATCGAACAGCAAATCCAAATGCGCTAAGAGCTCTAACTTGGGCTTGTTGACCCAACTCTCCTAACCATAGATTAAGGGTCTGTTTAGATAGAGTTTATTGCTGAAAATTGAAAATATCGTAACAAAATAATTTTTAAATGTGTGAATAGTATTGCAGGACTTATTTTTAATAAAAAATTGCTAAAAAAATATGTGAACAGTGTGCACACAGTACACGTACAGTACACGTACAGTACGCTCAAAGTGCGCACACAGTACGTGCACAGTGCCAGCACAGTATGCGCACAGCGTGTGCACAAGATTTTGTACTCTCAGTCCTGAAACGCGGCAGAGAAAAAAAAAAAAAAAAAAAAAGGTGAAAACGCAGACGCAATAAGCCCTATCCAAACTCAGCCTAAGCGTTATAAAAATCATATCGCCTCCAAGGCAGATCAAATCAAAATGAAATCAAACGTAAAATCATGCTCCACATGATCTAGCACAAGGTTAATTATTAAAAAAATGATAAATTTAATTATTTAACATAACACTCTCCCTTAACTTATGGGCCAGTCTAAACCACTCTTATTAAGTGGAATCCAACATGCGAAATTTTTTTTTTAAATGAAAGTAAAATAGAAAAATGGTTTGAATTCAAGAACTTCTATTTTTAATACTACAATAAATTAATTATTATAGTTCCAAAAAATTATGAATTTAATTATTTAACCTAACATTACTTTTAATTAACTAAAAGGTTATACATGGAAGAGTGACAAATGTAGCAGTAAAAATATTTTATGACAATTTTTCTTTTGGCAGTCGTCAGAAAATTGATAGAGGTAACATGAGGGGCTCGAGAAATGTAGTATTTAATTTTCAAGTTCCAACCCAGCCAACAGAGTGGAGTGGCACAACTTATGGGCAACCATAGAGTCAGTCAAGATGGAGAGCTTTGTTGAGGTTGATTTTACTATATCTTTTCTCTTTTGTTCTTTCTTGCATATTTGAACAAGTTGAAGAATTAAAAAAAAATACAAGTTAAAGAAGACCAGGATATAAATATATATATATATATATATATATATATATATATATATATATATATACTATTTCTTTTCTCTTTTGTTCTTTCTTGCATATTTGAACAAGTTGAAGAATTAAAAAAAAAAAAAATACAAGATAAAGAAGACCACGATATATATATATATATATATATATATAACATTGGGATTTGGGACTGTGATTGTCTGACTTTGACCATGCACCAGCACCACGTTGATTGGCTGAAGCACAAATATAAGCAAGTGCAAGGAAACCGTGATCAAAAAAGTGATTGGAAAAGAAGAGCATGCAGAAAATAATGTTAACATTGCTACCTGCCAAGTACCTAGCTAGACAATTTAGCAACCGTGCAGGGCTTTATTTATTTACATAGTTGTCTAGTATTACAAATTTTTTGTCATAATTTTGACATTGTAAATTATAAGTGGTTAATTATTATTTATACACGATCTTACTATTTTTTTTGCCAATCACATTCTATCACATCACAATTGTGGCAAAAAATTGTGAAAAAGTTTCGTAGTCTAGAATTTTTCTTATTTAAATCACCCTTACTTTCCTTAGACCCAATATCAACCACATGATTTTGGTTTGAAAATTTGAGATATATTCAAGCTCTCAAACTCCACTAATTAATGGTTTTTATTAGATTCTTTAAAACCCCACCAGAATTTTCAATTTTCTAGTCAAACAATCCAAGTAGTTGGTGATGAATTTTGAACCCTCTACATCACCTTTGTGAATATGTTTGTTTACTAACCCTCCCTGATATGATAGGTAAGAGCCAAGATATGTGACCTTTGAAGTGAGGTGGCCTTGATGAAGTCCCATATTTGCAATGAGCAAATTTCTAGTTTAAGAAGGAACATTGCTGCTAAAGAAAAACATGAAGGTTAATAAAAATTTATAAGTTTAAACTTTCTTAAATGGAATGAGTATCTTTCTCAATTGCACGAGCAAACATAATTCTCTGTGCCATAATATTATTATTTATCTTTAATATTTCTACATAGAGATCTCATTTTTTAACTACTAATGACATAGAACCACTGCCACAATGATGAAATTATATCTATTTTCAAAATGGAAAGGAATTATCACTCTTGGCGCAGCTTCCATCTAGTGCCTCCAGTGCACTGGACCGGCTACGATCATGACACATGTCTATTTTTTAACACGTATTATAATTGCAGCGAGTCTAATACCACATGACACTGGACAAAAGCCACAACTATCACTCTTAGTAAGCCCAAACAAAAATGACTCATCAAGAGAACTGAATCAGAAAAGCAATGTGGAAAATTCAAGATATACACAGTCAAGCACAAATCATTCCACGTTTAGATACAACTCACCTTGATTTCATTATAATATTGAGCAATATATGTCATGTACGGAATGGAGTCCACCCTCTTATCTTAGCTGACTACTTTTTGTCTAGAATAGTATGCTTACAATAGGCTTTAACAAAAAAGCAAAGATTTTCTCTTCTTTTTTTCTTTTTTTTTTTTTCTTTTTTATATTGGGCTACTCTCATGGTTAATTACTTGCCTATTAGGCCAAACACAGTGTATGCATTTGTGGGGGAAAAAAAAAAAAAAAAAACTCTAAAACCACTTCCTATATAAAAAAAAAAAAATTTTTAAAAAAAACAATAAGCCAAAATAATGGGAGACCATGATTTTCAAAGGCATTTTGGGGAATGCAAGTTCTTCATCACCGAGCCACAAATGTCAAAGATTGTGAAGAACTTCTAATGTCACTTGTGTCACTCAATCACACTTTCACATCTTATGGACAGCAAAAAAACCCCCTAAGTCAAACCAAATGTTAGCATATTGAATGCTTAGAAGAAAGGAAGCGAACAACCACCCTTTCTTGCCCCTTTGATTGGATTGATGAAGGCATCTTCATCTTCCTTAACGGAAAAAATGAAAGTGAATCTCGCACTTTCCAAGCGTAGGAAAGAGATCGACAATAACCAAAAACCTCTGACTAAACTTGTCTTTCAAGTTTCAAAGCCCTTTTTTTTTCACCCATTAAGGTTTGCATAAAACTCTTACATGAAAACCTCCAACACACGTCATTCAAACTTACTTTTCACATCATAGGGACCATCGAAAACCTCCAACACAACTTGTGTCATTCAAATACCTGCACTTGTCACACGTTAAATACCGTTAATAAATCGATGCAGCTTGGATGGAAAATGATACTCCCCTATAGATGACTAGAAATCAATTTTGATGTTGCTAAAAAAAAAAGAAGACAAAAATCAATTAATAAGAACTAAAAGATCAAATGCCTTCCAACTTGTGTATTGAGAGATTATACTTGTATTTACTCTTCCGAATCAATATTTTTAGCTATAAATTTTTTCAAAACTATGCTTTACAATAAATTGAAGATTGTAGGGCCAACAGGCTCAAGATATGTATTAGGCCAGCCCAAGAGCTCTCGTAGGATTAAAAGCTCCAACCTAACGGCATGGATGGTCCGAGGATATAAGAAGGCCCGCTTGTGAAGTAACATGACAGAAGAAAGAAGCCATGCTTGAGCAGAACATTCCGAGGCATGATGTTCGAGGATGGCAACGTTTTCGGCCATATGTAGCCGAGGATGAGAAGAGTGATCTGGCAGTTCAAAGGCACCAATACTGAAGACCTTGGACGCAAAGGCAAAGAAAACAAGGGTAAGAGACAAAGAGAAGTGACTGAAAATATCAAGGATAAAGCTGCTACCACCGCATTGAAGGCTCTGTACCTACCTCTCTGGCCGCATTAATGAAGAAGTGACGCCTGAGTATTGGAGTTCAGCCTTATACCTACTGCCAAAGACTTTGGCAGAGAGGGATGATGGGACAAGTATCTAAAAGAAGCATCTGACCTACACATGGAGGAGAGGCAAATAAGAAGGAAGGCTTATAAAAGGCGAAGGAAGAAGAGAGAAAAGAGAGAGAGAGAGAGAGCTAAAAACAGAGAGAGAAAATTGTAAGAAAAGTACCAAAGATTGTCCTTGGCATCAATACATAAAGGAGTTTTTACTTACATACTAGAGTTCTGCATGTGTTCTATGATCCAGTTTAACCTTCGTATAATTCAGCGTCCCTAGGCCTAAATTCGAAGCCCACTCTCTAGAAATTCATTGTTTTAGGCTATTTGGGTTGGTTCCTTTGGTAGAACTTAGGTCCAGCACTATTTGTGTCCTTACAATTGGCGCCGTCTGTGGGGATCTTGTGTTCTGACGTTTGACACTGATAACGTGATAGCTGGTTCAAGTCCGTACCATGCAGAATCTTTGGGGTCCTAACATGAGGATCCTTTTTAACACTTAGAACAAATGGAAGATCGAGAGGGCAGTGTACATACAGGACGCACTGCTAGCAACCACTCACGGGGTGGAAGAGAAATCCTCCGCGAAGGTGGTACCAAAGCCATGCAGAGGGAAATTGACCACTTGAAGAGGAAGCTACGTCGTGCGAAACGGAAACGTACACCCTCAGCTTCTAACTCTTCCTCTGATGACTCCTAGAGTAGTGGTTATAGGTCTAGGTCAAAAACCCCTCCCAGTGAAACTTCCTCGCACGAAACAAGAGATCTTCACAGCAGGGCGAGCAAGAAATCTCCTTCCAGGGGCTTGGGTAGTGATGCCATGGGGAAGGCGTTGTACCAACTTTCCAAATCACCTTTCACATGTAGAATTGAGAAAAGGAAGCTTCCTCACCGTTTCACACAACCAAATTTCATTATTTATAATGGCCGAACAGACCCAGTGGAGCATATGAGTTATTTTAACCAGCGCATGGCAGTTTACTCTAAGAATGAGACATTGATGTGCAAAGTATTTCCCTCAAGTTTAGGGCATGTTGCAATGAGGTGGTTTAACGGTTTGAAGGCAAACTCCATTGACTCTTACATGGAGCTCACGATGGCATTTGGGTCTCGTTTTGTTACCTGCAGTAGAGTACCTCAGCCTCTAGATTTGTTATTGTCCATGGCCATGAGAGAAGGGGAGACCTTGAAAATGTACTCGGACAGGTATTGGGAGATGTTTAACGAGATTGATGGTGATTTTGATGAAGTGGCAGTTAACACTTTCAAGGTCGGCCTTCTAGTTAAGCACGACTTAAGGAAATCTTTGACAAAGAAGCCGGTGAAAAATGTTCGTCAGCTCATGGATCGTATCAACAAGTATAAGCAAATTGAGGAAGATCAACATCAGGATAAGGGGAAGATAAAGGTTATCCCTCAAGAGATGAGGGATTTCAGGTCGGAAAGGCACAATAACAAATGGTCACAGAGGGATTTTACTGTCCAGCCTAGGTCGGCTCCTTCTCGGACAGTGAACGTTGTGTTTTACGAGCCTGTGTAGCAGATGTTAGAAAAAATTTGTCACGAGCCATACTTTAGATGGCCCAATAAAATGATAGAAGACCCTACGAAACGTAATCAGAACCTCCATTGCAATTATCATCAAGACAAGGGTCACACCTCGGAAAACTGCAGGACCCTATAGAATTATCTAGATCAGTTGGTCAAAGAAGGGAAGTTGAGGCAGTTTATGAATCGGCCTAATGGGCAAGGCACACAATCTGGTTTTGTGAATCAAGGCAACAATACTTCAAGGCCTCCGTTGGGCACAATAAATGTCATTTTGGCTGCTCCAGGTCGGACTGGATCTTGCCCTATTAGAATAATGTCAGTGTCGCGACTTCCAGCCGAGGACCTTAGCTCTGAGCCGAAGAGGGCCAAGGGGAACCCTCCCCCCATTTTGGGATTCTCTAAAGAAGATAAAGCTGGAACTATCCAGCCACACGACGATGCATTGGTTATCATGCTAAGGATAGGAGGTTATGATGTAAAGAGAGTGATGGTTGATCAAGGGAGTTGGGCTGATATTATGTACCCGGACTTGTTCAAGGGGCTTAATTTGAAACCTGAGGATCTTACGGCTTATGACTCGCCATTGGTAAGTTTTAAAGGAAAGGCTGTCATTCCGAAGGGACTGATCCGATTACCTGTGCAATCAAGACCAGTAGTGGTGGATGTGGACTTTATTGTAGTGAATGCCTACTCCCCTTACACAGCCATAGTGGCCAGACCGTGGTTGCATGCCTTAGGTGCCGTGTCCTCAACCCTGCATGTTAAGTTGAAATTCCCGTATGGGGATGTAGTTAAAAAGATAGTCGGCAGCCAGTCCATAGCAAGACAATGCATAATAGAAGCGATTGCGCATCAGGCTAGACAGGAGTCTCAGGCCTCGATTGAGAGAAATTTGTAGCAGTTAACATCTTCGGCCAAGCCAAAAGTGGCCGAGGTTGAGGAACCTGCATGTGAAGAGCCGGAGAAGGTGCTTATTGCCGATGATATGGAGAAGTTCTTCCAGGTAAGAAGTCAACTGCCACTCTAAGAAAAGGAGAAACTGGTTATGTTTTTGAAGCGGAACATTGATGTATTCGCATGGAACGCTTATGAAGCTCCAAGGGTTGACCCAAGCTTCATCTGCCATCACCTGAATGTTAGTCCAACGGCAATGCCGAGGAGGCAACCACCTCGGCGCTCATCCAAGAAGCATGCTGATGCTGTTAAGGAAGAGGTATTGAAGCTCAAAAAGGTGGGTGCTATCAAGGAGGTGTTTTACCCAGAGTGGTTGGCGCATACGGTGGTGGTGAAGAAAAAGAATGGGAAGTGGAGAGTATTTGTGGACTTTACAGACTTGAATAAGGCTTTTCCTAAAGATTCGTTTCCAATGCCCGGCATAGATCAGTTGGTGGATGCTACTGTAGGACATCGTCAGATGAGCTTTCTAGATGCTTTCCAAGGTTACCACCAAATACCTTTAACGCTAGAGGACCAGGAGAAGACAGCCTTTGTCACTCCCACAGGAAACTACCACTACAAGGTGATGCCCTTCGACCTAAAGAATGCTGGGGCTACTTATCAGAGAATGATGACGCGGATGTTTGAACCCCAACTGGAAAAGACAATTGAGGTATACGTAGATGATATGGTGGTCAAGAGTAAAACTATCTCGGCTCATATGCCATACCTGGATAACACTTTTCAAACGCTGAGGAAGCATAAGTTACACCTTAATGCATCTAAATGTTCCTTTGGAGTGGGATCTGATAAATTCTTGGGCTACATGATGACACATAAGGGAATCAAGGTCAATCCCGCTCAAGTCAAGGCAATCAATAGGTTACAGCCACCTCGGAATCCAAAAGAGGTGCAAAGATTGACCGAAATGACCGCTGCCCTCAACAGATTTATCTCACAGTCTGCTGATCGGTGTAGGCTATTTTTCCAGTTGTTGAACAAATGAAAGAGATTTGAGTGGACAGAAGAGTGTGCCGTGGCTTTTCAGCAACTTAAGGAATATCTGTCATGCCCACCTATTATGTCTCGACTTGAGGTTGATGAAGTACTATTCGCGTATGTTGCGGTGGCCAACCATGCTGTAAGTTTGGTGTTAATTAAGGTCGATGGAAATGTGCAGAAACCAGTCTACTATGTGAGTTAGTCCTTACATGAGGCTGATGTGCATTATTCACCATTGGAGAAGGCCATTCTAGCCGTGGTGCATGGTACACGTAGGCTCCCCCATTATTTCCAATCTCATACGGTGGTAGTCCTGACTCAGCTTCCCCTTAAAGCTGTACTCCGGAGTGCGGATTATATAAGCAGGATTGCTAAGTGGGGAACCATATTGGGCACTTTTGACATCAAGTATATGCCCCGTACTTCAGTCAATGGCCAGGTGTTAGCTAATCTAGTCGCAGAATTTGCTGAGCCCGCAATAGAAGACAATGCCAAGGACATAGACATTGATGAAAAATCAGTTGGTGTGATTACGTGCAAAGAACCTTCAGTATGGACTATTTACGTTGATAGGGTTGCAAATTAAAGCGGATCCGGAGTGGGGTTGGTAATCATAACTCCAAAGGGGCTTACGCTAGAAAAGTCCCAGAGATTAGGATTTTTGGCCACTAACAATGAAGCCGAGTATAAGGCTTTAGTGAAAGGATTGGATATGGTACAAAAAATGGGTGGAAAGGTGGTGCAAATGTTCTCGGATTCGCAACTAGTTGTAGGCCAAGTAGAGGGAAATGTGGAAGCTAGAGATCTGAGGATGCAAGAATACCTAACTCAAGTCAGGCTTTTACAGTCCAAATTCGAATCCTTTACCTTGTCGCATGTTCCTAGAGGTAGCAATACACATGCTGATTTTTTGGCCACTCTTGCCACGTCCTCGGCATAAGGACTTCCACGAATCATCCTCTTTGAAGACCTATGTAAGCCCAATAGAATAGTTGAAAGTATTATCCAAATTCATCAGATCAGGGTAGGGCCCAGTTAGATGGACCCCATCGTGTCTTTCCTTAAGAATGATGTTCTGTCGGAAGGAAAGGCCGAGGCGAATAAGGTGCGTAAAAAGGCACCTCAGTTTTGGTTGTCCGAGGATCAAAGGCTATACAAACGATCTTTTCCGGGCCGTACTTGCTATGCATACATCCTGAAGCAATGGAGATGCTTTTAGAAGAACTGCATGAAGGGATATGTGGAAGTCACACAGGAGGGAGATCGTTAGCTCACAGAGCCCTAACACAAGGGTATTGGTGGTCGAATATGCAACGAGATGTTCAAGAATATGCGAAGAAGTGCGATCAATGCCAAAGGTTTGCACCCAATATCCATCAGCCTGGAGGGGAGTTAAATCCTCTGACAAGTCCCTGGCCTTTTGCGCAATGGGGATTGGACATTGTAGGACCATTTCTGAAGGCACTTGGGAATAGGAGATGGTTGATCGTAGGCACAGATTATTTTACCAAGTGAGTGGAGGCCGAGCCCCTATCCAATATTAGAGATGTTGATGCAAAAAAGTTCATTTGGAAAAATATTGTCACCTGATAATGGTTTACAGTTTGATAGTAAAGCTTTCAAACGATATTCCTGCAACCTCAACATAACCAACAGGTATTCAACTCCAGCATATCCACAAGAAAATAGGCAGGCCGAGGCGGTCAACAAAGTCATTGTTAATGGGCTCAAGAAGAGGCTAGAATTGCCTCATGTTCTGTGGGCGTATCGGACCACGCCACGAAGATTCACGGGAGAAACACCCTTCTCAATGATGTACGACGCCAAGGCTGTGATTCCTTTAGAAATTGGATTCCCGACGATAAAAACAAGTTTTTTCACCTCCAATAGTAATGACAGGTTACTAAAAAGGAGCCTAGATTTAGTTGAAGAACGAAGGGAGAATGCTATAGTCCAATTGGCTCACTACGAACAAAAATTGAAACAGGGATACAATTCTCATGTCAGATCAAGGCCGCTTGCTCATGGAGATTTAGTATTGAGGAAAGTTCTGGGTACTACAAAGAATCCAGTATAGGGAAAGTTGGGACCTAACTAGGAAGGACCGTATAGGGAAAGTTCTGGGTACTTCAGTGGCCGACATAGGGGTTTACTATCTTGTAGACTTAGATGAAAAGGTTGTGCCACATTCCTGGAATGTAAGTAATCTGCGACGATATTATTCTTAATAAAAGGCACTTCTGCCACTCTAATTCTATTGCTATTATGCCACGCTTAATGTTATGTTCAAGAATATCAATGTAAATTGTTAAACGAAACCAGGGTTACATCGGATCCTCGGATCCTCTACCTTGGGCTAAACGAAACCAGGGTTATGTCGGATCCTCAGATCCTCTACCTTGGGCGAAACGATACCAGGGTTACGTCGGATCCTCGGATCCTCTACCTTGGGCGAAACGGGACCAGGGTTACGTCGGATCCTCGGATCCTCTACCTTGGGCTATATGAAACCAGGGTTACGTCAGATCCTCGGATCCTCTACCTTGGGCTAAATGAAACCAAGGCTACCTCGGATCCTCGAATCCTCTACCTTGGCAGAATAAAAGTCTCAGTGCTAAGGGTTAAGCAGAAATTGGGTTGTGAGGACTCCTCGGAACATATATATCCTTTGAAACTAAAATTGTTTTTAGTTCAAGTGAGACCACAAAGGTATGGTGTTTGAATTGCTTTTAGTTCAAGTGTGACGCATTTCAAAAGACTTAGTATTCCTTATCTTGACATATTATATGCGTTAGCATGATATTAATTCTCGAACAGGTCTTAACTGAATTAATTCTATGTGTATGGTCTACTATTAAACGTTGTTCGTCGCCAAAACAGAATATAAGCCCGAGAGCATCACTTAAAGCATTTGCAAGTATAGAAGACTTACAGTTTTTATTATCTTTACTTGTTTACTTACTTAGAACTATCAATATAAGGGGCATTTATTAATGGCTATCAAGTTGCGTAAGTAACAAAGGGGATGACATGTTATAAGAAGGTACTACAACAATCTACTGTGTAAATAATAAGTTCTTCTCATTAATTGAAAACATTTGTAAGTACATTCAGAAACAAATTGCGAAATTACAAGTTTCACAAAGAGAAACCAAAATAAAAAAATAAAAATAAAAAATAAAAAAAGGAAGAAACAATAGCAACAAACTAGCTAATGTAAAGAAGGGAAAGGTCGTCAGCTCTTTATCTATGCTTGGTCCGCAAGATCAGCAGGAGCTACTATTGGGGCCGAGGACCCTTCAGCCACCTCTTTGCCTTTGGGACCCCCCTTTGGCACTATGGGCAGGGTTGCTAGAAAAATCTCCAAAGTCTCGCTGGCCTTTGGGTTGGGGGATAGCTCTTTTGGTTCAACGAGAAGCTGCGCATCTTCAGGTTGAGCCCCTTCACCTTGCATTGGAAGTGAGTGCTTAAGAGTAGTGGAGTCAGCAGTAGCTTCTTCTAGTTGTATCCCGGCTGCAGAGGAGCCGACATCGTCCTCGGTCTGGACAGAAGCGGAGGCTCGAATGGCCGGGGGTACATAGGCATTCTCTGTCCTCCAAAGGGGAGAGGAGGCATCAACCCCAGCTTGGGATAAAGCTTCATTCCACACTTGTAGGCAGTAATCCCTACACACCTCTGGCACTTGAGCTTTAAAGGTCTCGGTGGTTTCTGCCACCCCCACCTCATACCCACTCTGCTCAGCCTGGTCTACTGCCTCTTCAGCCTCTTGAGCTTTGGCGACAGCCTCCTCTTTAGCCTTGAGGGCCTCCTGCCTAGCCTCCTTAGATTTGTTAAGATCTTGTTTGAGGCCTTCTATCAACTTCTTGGCCGAGGCAAAATTCTCGCCGGTATGCCTAAGTTGCAACCTTTGCTCCTCGGCTTGCCTCTTAGTAGTTTTCAGTTGGGCCTCCAACCTGGATCTCTCACTTTCTGCCTTAGTCAGACTGGCAGTGACTTCTTGTAACTTTTTCTCCTTTAGTTCAAGGATCCTTTGGGTATTGTCCAGCCTTATTTCCCCGGCCCTAAGGGACTTGTAGGAGTTAGCGGCTATTTCCTCCGCTCTGTGAGCAAATTGAACGGCCTACAATTACAGTATGACAAATTAGTAATGCAAATCTCAAAGTTTTGAGTAGAGAAGAGAAAAGTGGTTGTCCTTACCATGGCGAGCTCTTTCTTTAATGTCATGAAGACATTTTGGTCTCTCATTCTCCTAAGCTCACCCATGTCCTCGGGTAGCAACATGGCTTGTTCCAGCACATCTGCAATGCACGCCGCCGTACCCTCATCGGTATTCTTGATGGAGGCATCAGCAGTAACCGCCTGGTCATCCACTGTCATTTGGGGAGCCCAGACGAGGGCACACATGGGTGCAGGAGGCTTGGACCTTCTGTCCGACCTCGTTTGAGCGAAGCGTGCTTATTTTCCCTCCTTTTCGAGTTCTGTGTCCTTCACAAGGGGATTCCTTCCTTCCTCTACTGTATCTTTCCCCTTCGGATGGTCCTTTTTTCTCTTGTGGTCAACAAAATCAACACGTTGGAATTGGGTTGAAGGAGGGAGAGAAAGTTTAAGCGGAGGGACTTTCTCGGTGCCCTTATCTTTAGCCCTTGTCTAAGGTGCTTTAGGAGGATCCTGGGCTTCTACCTGAGCCTCCAGCACATCCTTAAGGCTTGGTTTCGATCTACGTTGGATACCCATAACTTCAAGCTGTTGGGCGGTATCCAAAGAGGCTAAAAGAGATGGGCCGAGGACAATAGCTCGACCTTCAGGTGATGGCAACCGATCAAAAACTTCGAATTCACCTTCTGAATCTGAAACCTCTATGATCTCTTCTTCTTCTTCCTTTATAACTGGCTGAGAAGAAGAGCCTTCGGCCAATGTGGGTCGAGCCGAGGATGCAGCGAGAGGAAGGCCTTCAGGGAAAATCCGCACAGGCTCTGTGATAAGAGTGCCTTGAGGAATAGGAGCACCCTTGGGGAGCAGGAAACCTTCGACTGCAACGCTAATTCGAGGTAGCCTAGAGTCCTTTGCCTTAATCACGCACTTCGATGCTTGAAAGGCTATTGAAATGGGATCGTATCCCAGGATCAGGTGTGCTGCTCGAAGTTGACCGTCCGAGTGAGCAAACACCTCGGCTTTCAAAATTTTGTCTAAGCGAGCAAAGTCCACGAGATGAGCGTGACGAGCAAGCGCGCAGCGATCTACACAATTATTCAAAGAAACGGTAAGGTCAAAGCAAAGAAAAACATAACAATAACAAGGCAACAAAGAAGAAAAATAGAACTAACACTATGGGGGTACTCACCAGGTTCCCCCTTCCTCGTCGGACAGGGGAGACCATCATGCCAGTCCCCGGATACTATCAAAAAATTCTTATTTAACCCTTTATTGGAGTGAGGGAGGCATTGAATCAATTTAACCTCGGCGCATTTAGATTTCAAATAATACCCTTGCCCCTTCAGGTTGTGGAGATTATAAACCCAGGTCATGTCGTGATGGGTGAGTCCTAACCCCATTTTTTCATTTAGGGCGTCTACAACACCTAAAATCCTGAACATGTTTGGGGCGCATTGGGTATGGGATAACCTAACCGCTCTGAGATAATCCCTAGTGATCAGTCTCATGGGGATTCTCATCCCCCCCTCTATGAAGGCTATCATGGGAATCGTTACCTCACCGGTATCTCTCTCAGTATGCCACCCTCCGTCCTTGCAATATTTAATGGACACTCCCGGTGGGATTCCATACCTAGCCTTAAATTCTTCTATTTTTTCAGGACTATCTACTAGGGGTGCGAACCTACCCATTTTCTAAGAGGAAAGGGAAATATTGTGAAAGGGTTGAGAAATTTAGATAGCCGAGGACAAAGAAACTAAGAATAACAAGAAAGAAATAGTAGCAATTATGAAAGTAGAAAGTTAGGAAAACTTACTTTAGAGTAATAAGGTCACCTCGGCTTAGAACTGGGAAGGTGTAAAGACACGTGTAGATTGCAGGAATGGCTAGGTTCGTTATACAAGCTCTGAAATGAACAGAGAACTTTTAAACTGGCAGTATTTATATCGCAGAAAGTCATAAAGTGGGAAATCTCCCGCCTATCTCCCTACGCAGCGCTCATCCGTTGGACGGACATTGCACGGTTGGACGTGGGGAACAGGGAGCCGCCAGCATTTAATGGGAACGTATTCTGCATAACAAAACGTCAGAAGCGGATTGTCCAAATTGTGTATGTCGAAATCCTCATTCCTCCCAAAGAAGTAGAAATGAGGATTTCGAGGGGCTATTGTAGGGCCAACGGGCCCAAGATATGTATTGGGCCGGCCCAAGAGCTCTCGCAGGATTGAAAACCCCAACCTAACGGCATGGATGGTCTGAGGATATGAGAAGGCCCGCCTGTGAAGTAACATGACAGAAGAAAGAAGCTATGCATGAGCAGAACATTCCGAGGCATGATGTCCGAGGATGGCAACGTCCTCGGCCATATGTAGCCGAGGACGAGAAGAGTGATCTGGCAGTTCAAGGGCACCAATACTAAAGACCTAGGACGCAAAGGCTGAGAAAACAAGGATAAGAGACAAAGAGAAGTGACTGAAAATATCAAGGATAAAGCTGCTACCACCGCATTGAAGGATCTGTTCCTACCTCTCCGGCCGCATTAATGAAGAAGTGACGCCTAAGTATTGGAGTTCAGCCTTATACCTACCACCAAAGACTTTGGCAGAGAGGGGTGATGGGACAAGTATCTAAAAGAAGCATCTGACCTACACGTGGAAGAGAGGAGAAGAAGAAGGAAGGCTTATAAAAGGCGAAGGAAGAAGAGAGAAAAGAGAGAGAGAGCTAAAAACAGAGAGAGAAAATCGTAAGAAAAGTACCAAAAATTGTCCTCGACATTAATACATAAAGGAGTTTTTACTTACATACTAGAATTTTGCATGTGTTCTATTATCCAATTTAACCTTCGTACAATTCAGCATCTTGGGCCTAGATTCGAAGCCCACTCTCTAAAAATTCATTATTTTGGGCTATTTGGGTTGGTTCCTTAGGTAGAACTTAGGTCCAGAACTATTTGTGTCCTTACAAAGATCATTTTCGGACAAACTCTTTAATTTTGTATTACAAAATTTAATACAAAATCAGTCATATATGACTTATAGGATTTTTTAAAAAAAAAAATTAGAATTCCATTTTGATAGGTGATTGTGTTGAAGTGTATTGAAAATAATTACTTTATGTCTTTTTCCTTTATTTATATTTTGTTAGTAATGAGTTTATGCTAATTTTTATTTTTTTTAAAAAAAGTATTTAGATCACTTCTTCAAATAATTGACTATTCTTTTGAGTGTACACATTCCCCCAGTTCTATACACACTAGATTATTAAGGATGATCCCAAAATACAGGGACGTAGCTAGCTTTGGCCGTTGTCCCCCCTAAATTTTTTTTAAAATAATATTATTATATATATATGTACTAATTTTAGCAATTTTGTTCTATAAAATTACATTTTTTTCCATTAAATAATATCATTGATTCTTTTAAAAGTAATGTTATACTCACAAACTTTTTTATAACATTTTTACAAACTATTTTGGTAGCAAATTCTTATTGGTTCACACATGGACCTACCACAAACGTCATTTTTTTACTTACTCGTAACTACTTATTACATCAATAATTTCTAAAAAAGTTTGTAGTGCTAGTATTTTCCTCATTTTAGTGACTATAAAAAAATTTATAGATTTAAAATCTAAAATAAAATATACAAAGCCCAAAAAAAATAGTTCAACAACAAAAATTACCAATAGTAAAACTTAAAAAAAAAATTAAGCTTAATTAACCAATTTTATTTAAAATAAACAATCTTGTCATTTAAAAAATTCTGAACAAAAATAGTTTTGTTCTTACCGACACACAAAATAAAAAAAACAAACAAACAAACAAACTCAACATCTAAGTAGTAGCAGAGTCAAAGATTAAAACTGCTACACACGGCCAACAGTAAAGCCCCCCCCTTAACTCAAAGCTCTAGCTCCATCCCTACCAAAATACTAGGTAAAAGTTTTGAACCCGAAACCTCATATATATATATATATATATATATATATATAGTGAGGCCCTAAATCTTGATTTCTAGTTTGATAGATTATTTAGTTGAAGTGTATTTATAAGTAATTATTTTGTGTCTTTTTCTTTTGTTCATATTTTTTAAAAATATAAACAGTAGTCTTTTTTGTTTATATTTTTAATACAAAGTCTTATGTTACTTTTATTTTTTATTTATTAATTTAATATTGAATCTTAGGATTCATTTGGATACCGCTTATTTTGTTGAAAACTAAAAACTGAAAACACTATAGCAAAATAATTTTTAAATGTATGAATAGTGTCGCTAGACCCATTTATATGAAAAAGAGGTTTGTGGGTCCCGTGCACAGTGCATGGGATCCACTGATAGACACATTCTTATGAAACATTTGTTGGTCAAAGAGGAAGTGGGTCTCATGCACAGTGCACTAGACCCACTAACAGTAACGTATCACATGTGAAACGTGAGTCTCAATTAAAAAAAAAAAAAAAGGAAAACACAAACACAATATGGAAAAACGCAATCCAAACGCATACTTAGTGTATTTCTTGTTTTAAAAGAATTTTTTTTCCTACTTCAAACCCCAAAGATGAAATTTTGATTCCTTCCTTGCCCCTCTCCCTTTTTGTGGCGGTCTTAAAAATATTGTATATCGAAGGGTGCAAGAAATAAAAATAAAAAAAAAATAAAAAAAAACAACAACAACAACAACAATACCATAAGCGTATGATGAACAAGAGTGCCTTAACCAAATCCAATAGTCTCCAAAACCAAAGGAAAGGTCATCTATAAAAAAAATAAATTAGGCAAAAGTCAGTTCATTCCCCTATTCAACAAACCTTTCAAGATTATTTTGAGAGAGCAATAATTACCTCATGCATTTAATAATATATATATATATATGTTCTCTCAATTATATGAGCCCCCAACTATATAGACCATATATATTGTAAGAGAGAATCTGCATAGAACAAACACAAAATACCTTATTATCGGGGAGGAAAGAGAGAAAAGAAAAGTATTGAAAATTTGAAATACAACCTCACAATCATTTTTCTTGTTCCTTTTCATTTCTCCCACTTTTTAATTGTACAAATACAAACCGTCCATAAAGTTTTCAATTACAGCCACCAATGAACTCTAGCTTAACTGGTTGGCACTCACCAAAAAATATATACTTTAAATATAAATAAAATAAACCCCTTCAATCACGGTCATTTTTCTAACACCTTTGACGGTTGAATATAAAATTAAGATATTGATCCAAACAGATTGTTGCAAGGTACACCCACGTGACAAGTGAAGCCTCACATATCTTGGGCGAGGGCCTGGCCCAATAAATAAATAAAGGTTGTTCCTAAACTAGTAATCGTTTTTTTCCCCTTTTTTTTTTTTTTCAATACAAAATAAAAATTTTAATCTAACTTAATCTAAAAGTATATGTATATGAAGCTCTCTCGACCCTTACCCCCACACTTCACAAGCACTTATACTTATAAAATAATTATCGCACCAAAGGTATGCGATAATTTTCTCCCAATTTTTAAGTCTATATATTATGACCTCCCTGTTTTTAAGTCTATATATTATGTAAAATGCATCGTTCACCATATTTTCACAACAAATTCTAAGTAGTAGATTGTTATTGGCTATTATTAGTGAGTAAAAAAGTAATTTAAATAATAGGTTTAAATTAGAATCAATAACAATTTACCACCTATAATTTGTTATAAAGTATTGTGAAAATATTATGGACATAACACTTCCCATATATTATTCAACCCATTCAATAAGCTTTCGAAAAACAAGATATTGATCAAAACTGGTTGCATGGTACCAGAACTTGCCAAGTTGCAACAGAAAATCAGCTCTCTGTGATCTATCACACACATTGCAAACAAGTTTGAATTGAAGTTATTAAATGTGTTTTTTAACAAATTCACCATTAGAAAACATTATCTTCTTATAGTATGTATGCATGCAAAATATCAAGATGATAAAAGAATAATAATTATGTCATCTATAAATTTTTAGATTTTTAAGCTTTTGACTTTAAAATTATGTACAAAACATGACTTTAAAGATTAAAAGGTAAATGACATCCAATTGACATGAAATTTGGTATATGTGTAAGAACATATGTAATCAAACAATGGCATTTTCAAAATATTAATATAATAAAAAGTTATCAAGGTAACATCAAAAAAAAAAAGTATACTAAACTGGCGGGAAGCACCCACCTTTGGCTCATGAAATGCCCAAGAACTCTGTACCATTGTCTACTAAACTATCTTTGGCTTGCAGAAAAGATCTGATGTTGGTATTCAGTATGGTCATGCATGAGCTTTATATGAAATTTAACTGCCACAGTATTATGCAGCTAACAAAAACCAAAACAAAAAAAAAAATCTGGACCATTTCAGATCCATCAATGGCCAAAGAAGCAATTTCTGCAATTTCCATCAGGTTTACAAAATATTAAAAAAAAAAAAAAAAAACTCACCTAAAAGGGGTGTATCCAGCACTATCCACATCCTAAATCTTAGCTTTCTCAAGCATCAGTTACGCATCAGCTTCCTTGACTACCCTGCCAGCACCACTATCTATCATCATGTTTGGTTTGCCCACCATCTTTTACTACCATCTCTTCTTGTTTATCTGTTGAAGCAATCTCCACCATTTCATCTAAATCTATTATCGGGGTACTCTTTAATATATCTTCCTCAAGTTTTCCACAATTCTCCTTTGCAGGCTCCTCATTAGCTTCTGTCATAACCTGAAGGAGTTCCAAAGGGGTAGCTGCAGGATCCAACTCCCTACAACCCTTCGGAGCGTTATGAGCTTCTTGGCCTGTAAGCAAGTAATTAGGGACCTGATGAGAAAAGCGAAACATTTCTTCTTTGGAAATCCTCCTAACTTCCTTGGGGTCCATGTGCTTATTAAACACTGTCCTGAAACCAGCAACCTTGATAAGGGTGACAACAGACACACCTTGTTCCACATTAAAGTCATCAAGCACTTCCACCATGTCATATTTGTGTATCACATCATCTGACGTATGCTCATTCCAATCCGAGCACCAGTTTCTATAAAGAGCCCAGACTTCTCCCTTTCTAGGATATATGCAAATGACCCCACGAGTGCCTTTTGTCCATGCAACCTTGTGCGAGAAAGAATTTAATGTTTCAGTAGTTTCCTGTTTGCCAATCCTGAAATCCCCACATGTTTTGGAAAAACCGGAACCTATCCAGTCTAGTGGGCCCAATTCACGGTTGCTTCTTGAGTTAAGCCAACTAATCCGCATCTTAAATGGCTTTAAAGAGATCACCTTGTGAACTCGAGCATAGTAACGAGGCATACCATCATCATTATCATACGCAGCCCAGACCTGGTCATCCCCAAAGGATCTTTCAGTTCTGTCCAGGTCAAAATTGTGAAAATCAGGATCTGGAACATTGATTGTCATTGGTGCAACAGCCCCTTGAACTGTATCATTATCCGTATTGTTAGACAGAGACTTCTTTTTTTGCCATCTATTATTGGTAACAACTGACTCACGATCCTTGTGCAAATCATGTGTGTCACCATTCACCACACCCGGTTGTTTCTTAGTCTCTTTGTCTTTCACCTTCTGTTTCTCTTTATTCACAGCCTTTGCTTCAGTTAGTGAACTCCATTCTTTAAGTTTCTTGCGGATTTCAATCTGAGCCTTCCCCATCAGCATGTGTTTTATTTCAACTATTGATAATTCTCTCACACTGTTAGCCTTATTAAACATACCAGAAATAGTCCTTTCTGTTCCAAAATTACCCTTTGCTGGTTCAGATACACCTCCCAAGACAGCTCGTCCATTTCCCATGTGAACTCCATAACCATCAATACAATTATCATCTGGTTTTCTCTTCTTCAAGGAATTACCCATTCCCTGATACATATGACTCCTCCCCCATTCGGTAGTGGCCGACTGTGCTTCCTCACGTTCTCTCTTCACTTTCTCACTAGCCTGCTGAACCACAGTTGCAGCTTGAGCAGCTGCAGAAGCTGATGTAACAGTGCAACCAAAATTAGGTGCTGTGGGGAAAGGTCTCCAGGTGTAATTTGTGTTATTGAATGAATTGATACCTGCAGAACCCCCAGGTCCTGAATTTTGAGCAACTGAGGAATTTCTTGCAGCGCTGTAAGGGTCACTACTTGCAGCACGATGTCTTGAATTCTGATGCTGTTGGCGAGAAGAGCAATTGGAAGACTTAAAAACATTTGGAGGTGGAGGCTTCTCTAAAGCCATAAAGGCCTGATGACAATTAGGACAAAGCAGAGTGTGATTTAAATACATCCTGAGATACTCATAATGCGTCTTGCATCGATTGCAAACAGTCCAGAAAGTATCTGCTTTGACCTGTGAAGGAGGCGGAACAGAGGTGGGACCAACCCGAGTATTGCTATGGGGATTCCTTGTAGTTGAAGCAACATTATGAAAGCCGTTTGCTCTGGGTGGCACCGATGGACCACTCCGGTGTGAAACTTTCTGCTGCTGGGATCCTTTCAAATTCCTCTTCTGGTTATATGCTAGTCTCTGAACCCTATCAGATAACAAACTCCAGGCCTCAGAAACCAACTTAAATGCGCCTTCTGCACCTAAGCACTTGTTTTTATCAGGATGAAGAACAAGAGCTAGCTTCCTATATTGTTTCCTCACGGTCTCTTCGTCAGCCATGGGATTTACACCAAGTACACCATACCAATCCACCTCTCCACTTATTTTATTTTCGGCAGCAATATAAACATCAAGTGTGGTCAACATTTGGGGGAGCCCATCAAGCCCAGGATACAAATTTTGGGCCTTCAAAGCAAATTTTTTTGCACCCGAATAATTTTTTTCTGTCAACTTCCTCTCAGCAATTTCTTTAGACCTGACTGCCTCATCTTTATTGCACTCCATAACACTTTCTTCTTCAGCTAGCAACTATATAACCAACAACCACAGGTATCAAATTCTAAAACCTGGCACTCTTTTGCTTAAGATAGTACCTTCATAGATATAACCCTGACCAAAAAAGAAATAAAAAGAATAGCATTGTCATATTTAATAAAGAAAACAAGATATTCTTTTCTTTTTTTTTTTGATAGGTAAGAAAACAAGATATTCATATTAACTCTTGACCAACAGCATTTGAATGCAGCATTTGAAATCCTTTCAAAAAGAACAATCGGATACAGATCTCTTTATTGAACTCTTCTGCAGTATCAGCCCTTTTTCACAAAATACCTTGGGCTTTAATGACATCTAATGATGAAAAAAAAAAAAAAGCCAGCCAGTTGGTAACATACATGGAGAGAGAGAGAGAGAGAGAGAGCATATAAAATATAATAATTAGTACCCAAAATCATAAAGTAACTGAATTCAAATTTTATATGCCTTACACATTAAAGTTTGTGACAGGCAAACATATCAAAGAGAGAGATGCAGATAAGTTTCATTTGATAGATTTGAGTAGCTTTGTCTCCCCCACCCCCTGCCCCCCCTCTCTACTATATTTCTTTATGTACTTGTTTCTTTCAGTAGTCAAAGAGTAACTTTGTCATGTAAAATCCATCTTATGAACCCAAATACTCCCTGCCATCATTGAATTTTACAAAAGTGAGAACTGGTACCAACCAAGGGAGGCCAATGATATTATTTACAATACTTAGTAGTGAATGTCAATCATTCATGAAAGTAGTAATTTGACTAATACAGCCAGCTCCCCAGGTTCCGGACATGTGGACAATGTCATAGGTGTTTTCAGGTAAAAAAGACATATGGAAAACATAAATTCATTCGTGTCTTGGTGTGAAAGTACAGAATTAGTCATCTTTTTTTACAACAAAATATAAAGAAAAGAATGCCACTAGTATAACAATCCATCAGGACCTGACAGTTCAACAAGCACTGCCAATTGAGACAGCAAATATCCTTGTTTGTTCAAGATGCTAAATGCTAATATTAGCAAATGGTTAGAATACAGGACTCCTAAAATTATTTCATAGTCTAGGAACATTAAATTAGTTGTAAATGTCATGGTATGTTCTTTTACAGGACGTACTCTAATGTTGCAAATAAATCATAATATGATACTCCTAAATTTTGTTTCACCCACCCACATATAAATCCTTTTTTTTTTTTTGATAGGTAATAAGAATTTTATTGATAAAAAAAGAACAATGTTTTTACGATTGTAAACTCACCCACATATAAATCCTTAACGCAATAAATCTAATACAGCCCATCCTGGAAAGTTAGACCAGGATACAGTAAGGTCAATCTCTCTTCTTGTTTTTTTTAATAAGTAAAAAATATATAATTAGAAAAGGAGAAAGGGAATGGCACATATATAGATGTGAACAGGCCCAATTCAAAGAAAACAAATCACAAGGAAATCCAATAAAATCTATATAAGACATCGAAGGAATGCTGCCTAGTGCATGCATCAAATCTCTCTTGTATACTAAGCATTTTCAACTCAACTCAACTAAACAGTAGCCACAACAAATTCAGGTCAGCTATTTGGAATCTTGGATTCCTTAACCACTCAGCTATATCTATGGTCATGTCCCCAGTTACCTCCAATCCCCATCATATTTTTCCTCCCTTTTACTCTTTTTGCTAGTTGAACTTTAATATGATCATTCTTTCTTATGGGTGTATTTGTAGGCCTCCATTGTACACGTCCGTCCAAACCACCTCTCCCTTGATTGTCAAACAGTCTGACCCATAAAACATAGATGGCCTTATGAGAATTCCATAAAGTTTTCCCTTTAGTTTCACATGGATCCTGTGATAACTAGAACCCAAATGCACCTCCCAACTTCATCCACCTTCCCTTAGTTCTATAAGAAACATCCTCCTCAGTCTTCCCATCTATATGTATAATTGAACCAAGTTATAAAAAAATGACCATGTTTCATATCTCAACCATGCTGCTTGTATTTTCAAATTACTTATAGTAAATTGAAGGTAAGAGCCGTACGTATGATAACTTACCAAAGAGAACTTCAAGAGAAAAAAAAAATCATGCAAATATCACACCTATCAATCCCCACAAAAATAGAAATGAAAAAAATCACAAATGAAAAAAATTTAGTAATCATTGCTACATATAAATAATATAAGGGGCAAAGAGAACCCCCCTTTTTTTGTAAAAATGAAAAAATAAAGTAGCATTTCATGACATTTGTACCCTGTTTTTATAAGTACAATAACAACAACGACAACGACGACAACAACAACAACAACAACAACAAAAGCCTTAGGCCCAAAATACTAGGGTCAGCTATAGATCCTCAATAGATTAGCTAGATTAGCTAGGGTATGTATTCTTTTCCTCCATTCTATTTTATTTGAAGTGATGCTCTCTGTTACTTCTTTAATTGACATGTCATTTTTTTATTAATTCTACTAATGTTATTTTTGTTCTTCCTCTACCTTTTTTTGTTTTCTCAACTTGGATCAACTTACTCTTTCTCACCCATGCATTAGTCACTCTAACATGACTATACCATCTCAAGCAAATCTCCCTCATCTTTCCCTCAATACGGGCTACCCCTATCTTTAAGCGGATTTCCTCATTTCAAATCCTATCTTTCCTTGTATTTCCACTCATCCATCTTAACATTCTCATCTCAACTACACTCATTTTATGAGTATGTTTCTTCTTAACATCCCATCTCCATTCCATTTTTATAAGTAACAAAGGAATTTATCAAAGAAAGGAAAGCACAAATGGTGAGCTTTGAGCTAAATGAGTTACAAGATACCCCTAAGCATAGAACAACATTCATATAAAAGACACTAGAAGATAGAATTGATCTCAATGATAGATCTCTCAACTCCTTTGAAAGTTTGGTTGTTCTACTCCCTCAAAATCACCCACAGCAGACAATGATGAGCCACATTCCACATAATGCCACCCATATAACCCTTTCCAGCAAGACTAGACACCTATCATCCTTTTCACATACCCAATGCACCCCAGAAGTCACACAAAAAAGGACCACAAATCACGAGCAACTGAGCAAAAGCAAGAGATGATTCACCACTAACCTTGTACATAAAACAGCAATTGATCAGAACTATATTCCGCTTAATAAGTTTGTCTATAGTCCATATCTATCCAGAGCAACCATCCTCACAAAAAAGTCCACATTCTTAGGTACTTTGCCACTCCAAATACAATTCCACAGGAAATGTTTTCTACTAGCCTTTTCAAAAAGTATTTACACCCTCGACTTTTAGGTGTTTCTAATCTTGGCAGGATTCTTCTTCGCCAAATCTAAAATCTCAACTAAAAAGGAAAAACAAAATGAGCACTAAAAATTTCCCCTGGAAAAGAGCTAACAAGGGGGAAAGAACAAATGAAAATAAACTATGTCTTTGGAAATCCAAGTTTCATGCGCCTAACCATAGCCATGAACCATATGACTAAAAGTGTTAATAATCTGCATCAAATTTTAAACACTCATTGTCTGCTAATAGTACCTTAAATCATCCACCTCCACAATGTCCTTTATAGAAGATAATCTGACAATTCATTGTTGACATGAGCTTGCCCTTGAATTCAGTTAGGCTTTACAATTCTATTTGTATAAGGATTCCCCAACTATGCTGATTTATTTTCACTTATAGAAGTCCCTAATGCCGACTCTAATCATCTATTTATACCAGGCCAAACTTTAGTTTTGAAGAGCCTTTTTAATCTCCTATTTTCTTAGTGAAACTTTTTCCTCATTGCCATCTATGGATGTAGGCAATTTGCCAAACCACATAAATTATCGTGCTCTCTATTTATGTGCTTGTTGATTTGTTTTTGTATTCACTGTGATTAGTTTAAATCTTGGGAGTGTCATTGCACAAAATACATTAAAATCACAACAGTTCAATATACTAGAATATCCAGTTGAAGAAAGGTTCCATGGTGTAGTGGTTGGCAATCTGGACTTTGAATCCAGCAACCTGGATTCGACTCCCGGTGGGACCTCTTTCACTTTACTCATTATTTTTACTTGTCAAAAAAATAAAAGATTAAAATATCCAATCTCCTACTCATCAAAACTTAAAATGGCAACAGTAACCCAGAATTCAATCTAAATTATGAGAAAAGATAAAATTAATTCATTCTTACAAATACACAAAACGACCCTTTTTGTTTTATAGGCACATACACAAATCTATCATCATTGCAGGATTTTTCTCAGTCTTTGTTATATTTAGAATTGGATCACAAATCCAGTCAGAAAACAAAGATTAATAAATCATCTCAGTACCGTAGTCCTATAAACTCAATACTCAATCCTCAACTCCAAAAGTTTTTGAAATTACAACCAAAAAAGAAAAAAAACCCAGATAAGACTGAGAATCATATCAAAAAACAAGTATATAATTCTTTTACACAGAATTATAGCAACCATGCAAAATGCCCATAAAATGTACCAAATCAAATCTCACTTTTTTCTCTTCACCATTTTACTTTCCCACACACCCTTTTCAACATACTCCCCAAAACCACACAAATCCGAAGAGTAAAGAAACAAAGCTAAAAAGCATTTCACAGACTCAATTCACCAACTTCAAAGCCTCAAACTTTTTTTTTTTCCAAAATTGAACAAAAATAAGTTGGCCATGGATCTACAGGAGCAGAGGATTCAGAATACTCTTAACGGTCAAATTTCAGTAACAGAATTTGAATTCCAATCATTCAATGCTTTTCAAAAAAACTGAAAACCCTAGATTCTGTGATATTCTCAGTCAGTACACACACATTTATAAGCCAAAAAAGATGTGTTCTTTGAGGCAAAAATGGAAAAACAGAGAGTTTAGTAAATACCCATTTGGAGAAAGTACCTGTCTTGAAGAAATTTGGAATCTGAGAAGACCATCAACCATGCAGAGTCACCCATTTGTCAAAACCGGTTGAGAACATGGGAGAGTGAAAGGAATTCTCAAATGCCCAAATAACTTTTTTTTTTTTTTGTTTTTTAATAAATAATAATATTAATAATAATAACAATAAATAGAAAAATAAAGTAAGTATGGGTTTGGTTTAATATATATATATATATTTTTTTTTTTTTTTTGGTTAACCCTAATGAAGTTTATTTTATGTAGTGTTGAATCTAAATGCTTAACTAGGGTTAAATTTTAACTCTGGGATTGAGTTTGCAGGATGCTAAAAATTGTGAAGCATGCATGGTTAATTTTTTTACGAAATTGAATTAATAAATATTTTTGTTTCCTTTTTGAAGATTTATATTTTTTGAAATTTTAAGATTTTTTATTAAAATAATAATATAATACTCATGTAAGGCTTTTAAAAATATATTCCAATCAAAGAATGTTTAGAGACCCATCTAATATCAGAATTTTTGCCACAACTCTAAAGTGGTCTATTATAAAAACTGTTTTAAATATATTTACCATGGTTTTATGTATATATATATATATATATATATATAATTAATTAATTTTTCATTTTTAGTACGTGTATATAGTTTTGAGACTAAAGTTTTTTTTTTTTTAATTTGATAATAAGAATGTTTGTTTTGTCTAGATGTGAAATAATAGTATGAATTAATTAATTAAAAAATTATGTGCAATGAAAAATTATATATTTGCAAATATTATGATTGATGATTAATATAATCAAAATAAATATTAAATTGTATTTTAGAGTTCTTGAAATTTGTAAAAATAAACTTTTAGTGTGGGTAGGATTATAAATAGTTTTGAAACTAGATAATTATCTCATATAATATAGTTTTAACTAAATTAAACCGTCTCAATAATTAAAAAAAATTAACATTTAGTTGGAGTGGAATTCTTAATTTATTGAAACTTAAGTTATAGAATTTTATCTAAATTAAACTATTATAATAATGAATAGAATAAAGTAATTTAATTTAATGATTAATGAGAGTGTAGCTACTTATTATAAAGATAAGATAATTATTTGAGGCAGTCATGATACGAATTCTAAGTCTTAATAACTTCTACAACTTAAACTTTTATTATTATAGTATATGATGTATCAAAAACTTCTAATTATCTCAATTGATAAAGTCTTCATTCTAAAAATAAATAAATAAATAAAGTTATTGATGGTTGAATAAGAGGTTTAGGGTTCAATTTTCGCCTACATAAAAAACTAATTAATGTCTTGGTCTGAAGATAAAAAACTATTATTATGAGCGATCGTCATAAGTTAAAATTATATTTTTTATAAAAAAATCTCTTAATTATATATGAAATTACGTAATTAATTCAATATTTTAATTAATGTGCCAAAAAGAAAGAATTTCTCAAAGAGTAATTACTTAATATTTTGAGAAGAATATTCCTCCGTGCATATAATAGTAGATGTCATTAACTAAAGTTATCGTAAAACTCACCATTCATAACAATTAATAAGATACATTAATTTAATATCAAATAAAAATTAATGAATATGTTATCTTTTTTGTGGTTTTCTTACGGTAAAATATCACTTAATATACACATAAATAATTTTAAATATTTCATATTTGTCTCAAATACCATATTATATTCACATGCACATGCACATGTACATATTTGTAAATTACTTTTACTAACTCTGCCAATGATTTGGGTTACTCGATTTGAATTTCTAAATAGCTGCAAAATGGGTTTAATTAAGGTACATTAATTTAATATCAAATAAAAAATAATGAGTATGTTATCTTTTTTGTGGGTTTTCTCACATTAAAATATCACTTAATATACACATAAATAATTTTAAATATTTCATATTTGTCTCAAATACCATATTATATTCACATGCACATATTTGTAAATTACTTTTATCAGTTGAGTCAAATCCTAACTTTGCCAATGATTTGGGTTTCTCGATTTGAATTTATAAATAGGTGCAAAATGGGTTTAATTAAGATACATTAATTTAATAACAAATAAAAAATAATGAATATGTTATCTTTTTTGTGGGTTTTCTCACATTAAAATATCACTTAATATACACATAAATAATTTTAAATATTTCATATTTGTCTCAAATACTATATTATATTCACATGCACATGGACATATTTGTAAATTACTTTTACTAATAAAGTCAAATCCTAACTTTGCCAATGATTTAGGTTACTCGATTTAAATTTATAAATAGGTTCAAAATGGATTTAATTAAGAGTGAAACTATTTTTCATTGTGCAAGACTTAATGATTCTTAAAATATATATAATATTTTACCAAAAGTAAAAAATATAGATATAATAAAATAAAATTGTGCGAGACTGAATAGCTTGCTTGATCAAATATCAAGACTCGCTTGTGCAGAAATTTTGATAGAAAGTTTTTCCGTTCTTTGTTCAAGGGTATCACAAATTTTATTACATAAATTTTACAAATTGATATGTAACAATAGTAACCTATCAAAAAATAAATTTAAATATTAATTTATTATGTCATTAAAGTATATTTATCATGTTATTGTAACATTAAAACATTTTGTAATAAAATTTGTAATAATTAAATTTTGGCAATTTCCTTTTTATATTTATGAAAAATTTTAAGTTTTAATTTATGTTGTAAACCTTAAGTTTTTTTTATACCATAAAATTGGAAAAATACTGTGAAGGACATGTCACTTTCGTTCACTTTCTAATTACTTTCTCATTCTTTACCAGACTTCACAGTTCACACCGCTAACCGCTTAAACTTGTCACGCTTAAACTTTTCACAAGTGACACTGTTGCACTTGCACATTTGCACAACTCGCAGACAAAAAAAAAAAAAAAACCAAAACCTGTTCTTCCATATTCATAATCATTACCAAAAACAACTTAAACCCAAGAAACAAAGAGAGAAAGAAAGTAAAAGCAGCCATTGAGTTCTTCTCCCTCATTGCTTTGCTTTTGCTCTAAAAAAAAAAAAAACAAGTACAGTCCAGAACAGAACTTTCCATAATATTTCCAAACCAAAACCAAATTTTCACTGAGCTGGTACATTCTTTCTCTCGACTGTGATCTGTTCAATGTGTGCCTGTGTTTGGTTGCTTATATACTTATAAAAACTTGGGAAAAGAAAGTAAAAGATTCTTTTTTTTTTTTTCTTGGGAACCAAACCATTGGTTATGAAGTTCTTTCTAGAGTCTTTATTAATGGGTTGTGTTTAGTTGCTTGCTGTCTGTACGAAGTTCTTTGAATTTTTTTTCTTTTTCGTTATATTGAATTTCTTATTTACAATAAGAAAAGGAAACGAAAGATCACATTTCTTGGCAAGACAAATCTTGGTTTTAATTTTTGTTATTTTATTTTATTATTTCTTTTTTAATTTTAGATGGGAGCATGAGGTATGAAGTTATGTTATTCACAATGAGATTATCCTTACAACTTTAAATTTTGAGGAATAAGATTCGTAAATTTAGTGTTTTTTTTTATTATTATTAATGTTTGATATGCTATTGTCATGACTAAGCTGATAATGTTGCAGTTTGTGACTTTCTGTGATGCAAAAAAAATTTTAAATATTTTTCTTGGTTAGCCAGTGTGACTTGGCATAGAAACTTCACAGTTTTGTTCTTCGAGCTACCCAATTGAATTCAAAGCTTTTGGGGTCGCTTGGATATCTCACGGAAAATGAATGGGGTCCAATTTGTGTTTTGCATTGCATTGGAAGGTGTAATCTCGTAAATCATCATCAAGAATGGTGCATAGATGAGAGTGCAATTCATTAATACAGGTGATGGTTTAGGATTTATTGTAGGTTGTCTTATGTAAATGCTGCCATTTTAATAATTGCTTTATTCATAGCAATGGGCAGTTGACTTCTAATGCTGTGTAAAGCACAGTGCAACCATTCATTTTTGTTGTGAAATTCAATACACTTTTAAGGCATCCCTTTGTATTTCACTTATCTCCCCACAACCCCCCCCCCAAAAAAAAATAAAAAAGGGAGTCCCTTCATGGTGCATTACTTGCCCATATGAATATTTCTATCAGTTAATGTAATTGGCAGCCAAGAAGAGATCAACTGCAAACATATCAGATTTTTAATTAGTTCCTATGAAAATAGAAGGGATATTTTCTTGGTGTATAGTTTTGAGTGCTTTGATGCATGAGAGGCCAAAGAAGTAATAGCGGTTCCTGCCCAACTTTCACAATGATAATTTTGATTCCATGTCACCCATTTTGCTTATTTACCAATTCTTCTCTTCATTAAAAATTTCCTTATGAGTCATCAAGATCCAGTGGATGGTGTTTTTAAATGATAATCATATTTGAAATCTCAGATAGGAAAATAAGTTACTCTTTTGTATATGTTGCTATTTTGTGGTAAAGCCTGTTAGAGACTTTTTGCTCTTTAATTTCTCTACAAAAGAAGGGAAAGAAAACGTCATGTTCTTTAGATGGTATATCTTTCCATTCTTAATGTTTCATAAGTAGTGTTTTGGGGACTGTCAATTTTACTAATATATATATATATATATATATATTTTAATCCACACATATTATTATGTATAGCCTACAACATTTGGCACTGATGCTTAGTTGAGTTGAGTAGCTTTCTGTGTAAGGCAACATGTGTGTGTTCTGAGAATCCTTCTGTTCATTGTATCTATTTTTGGACAATTTGGTTGAATCTCATAATTCATCATCTTTTTTCTAATAATTCAGGTAACAACTGACTTGCTGGATTGTAAGTTTTTGTCATCAAATTATTTAGTCCTGGTTATACATCTTGGGCAGCTTCAAGGAAGATCAAGAAACAAGACATAAAGAAGCAATCCTGATGCTTTGAAGTGAAATGAGCACGTTAAAGGTTTTATTACCCTTATCTTAGAATTAGTAGAAGATATACAGTTCTAGGTTAACCCAGTGGGTACCGATCCCTATATTGGGTTTTTGGAACTAAGACTTTTACTTTCAAACTGATGTTTCTCTGTTAATTAGAAAATAATAAATGAAATGAAAAACTGTTTTTTAGCCATAAGACAAGCTATGTTACTTAGTAAGCTAGCTGCTACTACTATTGTTTTTAAGGCAATTGCGCAATTGGCTTGTGGTGAAATCACATTGTGGCAGGAGTGCTGTAATTGTTATACAGATATTTAGTGACTTGTAAAGCAGAAGGTTGGATGAAGTTGACTTGGTTTCTTGTTTTTTAACATGTGGTTGTTGGCATTGTTCAACTCTCTCTCCGGGAGTCACTTTCTAAAGCTTTAATATCTAAACCAATAGAAATTTTGAAACTATCTTACTACCTTCTTTTTTTCATCACCAATTGAATGGGGTTTTCACTGTAGCACAGGACTCACAGGGTTCAGCTGAAAAACAAGTGCTAAATGGTGACCAACAAAATAATACATCAACTTCAAGCAAAGTAAACATAAGAATCAATATCTTAATGGTAAGTGACTCGATCTGTTTCTTATTTGCTGTTGTATGATTTGGTTTAATTGAACCTGGCTTTACTCTCTTGGGTAAGCTACTATTTTCCAGTAGTTTTAAACGAGTAGTGTACAATATGTTAGTGACTGCTTGAATTGCGATGAATATATGTGCATCAGCGTTTCATGTTTTCAGATGTGGGATCCATGGCTACAGTAAAAGTGCTTTCAGCAAAATTATATTTTTTCAGTGGATCTCGTGCACTGTTCATGAAACCCACAAATATTTTATTTTGATAAAAATAAAAATAATTAAAACTAGGTCCCACGTTACCATTCACATATTTAAAAATTATTTTGCTACAGTATTTTCAATTTTCAGCAATAAGCGGTATCCAAACACCAATGTGGAAACCCATTGGAGTGTTCAAATTTGCAGTCATGTGGTGTGTTTCAGAGCCCTATAGTGGTGTATTTGGTTGGGGTAAAAAGAGGTAACATATTCTTTGGCACTGCCTCTCCGCTAAAGAATGGGGTGGATAGTGTGGTAATAGGTAGGTTCAAGACCCACCTAGTGTATTTGTAACTTCTTAATTATATATATTACCTGATTATTATATTCTATTGTTGCTCAACAGTGAAGTCATAAAATTACAAATGTAGCGAAGTTATTCTTCATCTGTTGTTCAAATGTAGTAACAGGGTATTAATATGCCTTGGAACCCATAATTTTTTTGATAGATTTTATGGTTTTCTTCTTTATCCAGTTGCCCTAAGGTCCAATATTTTGTTTTTGGTATGATATAGTATGGAAGATGTTGGAAATAGACAGTGCAGACTTTTTCAGAGAGTACAACATAAGGCTGTTGCTGAAAAAACATATCCTTTTGTTCAATGATTTACTTAAGAAACAGTCCAAGCTAACGAAGTACTCAACACCTGCAGAGGTTCCATTAACTCCTGGTAAGTTGTCCCTTTTAAACTTTGTGGAGTGTTCAAAGCATGTAGAGTTCAAAAATGCTGCTGGTATTTCAATAAATCAGAATACACCAAGTCTTTCGTAACTATCCCAATGATAGAGATCGAAAGTTCAAGTTTGTGGTTTGAAACAAATTAGAATTGTGAACTAGATAATGGATTGATGGGAATACGCTCACTTTGATTTTTTGAGAAGCCACACTAAAAAAATGGTTATCTGGTCTGGTCAACTTTCTGAACAAATTGATATGATATTACTTGCAGAAAATTTTGGTGTGTTACTATTCTTTTCTTGGGGTGTAAGAAGGTCACTAGAAAACTTTATGATCTTGACCTTTCCATTGGAATGAGTTTATTCTAAAGATGAAAACTATTCTATGGCAACCTTTGAAATGAAAGTGAGCCCTTAATTTTGATGACATCTCTGACCGTGTTCAAGGATAAGAAAAAAATTGGTTTCAGAAGGCACTTTGGGACGTCACTTCTACAAATGGAATCTGTCCTCATTAATTTTCTTCAAAATTGCACATCCATGTATACAAAATTACCTTATATTTAAGACAAGATGTGAAGTACAAACTTCAGGTGGTTCTGAACTTGTTTACTGCTCTTCATCCAGCTATCATTGAAAAGCCTAACTAGTTCATCGATGATTTTCATGGATCATTGTTTGCTATGTATTTCATCTTTAATGTTCCCACGTTCATTATCAGGGTGTTACCTGAACTCATGAAATCTTCTCAATACTTGGAAGATGGCATAACTAAACACTTGTTTTTCTCATTGCTCCAAAAATCAAGTGCTATAATCCATGGGAGTTCTGGGTTTGTTAAACTCTCTTGAAGATAAATTTAAGGTTTCGCAGTATGGATTCCAAGAAGGAATCCCATTCCATCGTATCCTGTTCGAATTTTTGGTTTGGTTAGTTGGCTAGGAATGCTAGGTGGAATCACTTGAAAAACTAGAACAGCTTTGTACAAACACAAATCTTATTCCCAATTATTTATTCATCAACCCCCAAGTAATTCTGTGGGCAGTATGCCTAGCCGTCATGTGGTAGATGGAATTCCTTCACCAGGCAATTTCCTTCACATGCAAATACATTATGGGAAAAGTGAGAATTTCAAATCTTATCAGATTTTCCCCCCTTGTCATTGATTTCTGTTGCTTATTTATAGATGTTTTGATATGTCATATGTGCTTGAGGTAGTCTAAGAGAGAAGATGTACACAGTGTCTGTAGTCTATTTTAATGTTCATATTTTACCTTTGCTTTTGGTGCAATATAATTCATTTTTACTACTCATAGTGCAGTTAACAATCTACCCATGTGGGACCCCATTCCGCAGCAGCATCCAAATCCATCTATTCATCAACCCTCAAGTAATTTTGTGGGCAGCATACCTAGTTGTCATGTGGTAGATGGAATACCTTCACCAGGCAATTTCCTTCCCATGCAAATACATTCTGGGAAAAAGTAGGAATTTCAAATCTTATCCAGATTTTGCCCCTTGTCATTGGTTTCTGTTGCTTATTTATAGATGTTTTGATGTCATATGTGCTTGAGGTAGTCTAAAAGAGAAGATGCACACAGAGTCTGTAGTCTATTTTTAATGTTCATATTTTACCTTTGCTTTTGTTGCATCACATATATTGCAATGTCATAGACATGCATGAATATGTGAATTTGCTTATTGCATATAATGTTATATCACATATTGTCTGGTCTATTTATGACTGATTTCTGTAATCTAAACTGTGTGGCTACTGATTAATCTTGATTTTATTAGTTATCAAGCCTGGATGGATAATAATTGAGGGTCTGATATCAGATGTCACCTGCCACCTGCGCTGATGATGATTACGGCATATATGATCTTTGTGTCTAGATGAAAAAGAAAAGGGCTTAGGGTTATTAGCGGTTCTGTTGAAGAGTGGGAACAAGCAGTGGGACTTGATTTAGTTTCATGGATCAGGATTGGTTATGGGCATAACATGATCCATGTAGCCGACCATAATTAGCCAAGATTAAGGCCTTTTGGAGTTGTCTTAGGATTGTCCATTTTGAACAGTCAATAGACACAATTTTCTTAACTTTCCTAACCTGCCCACTATTGAATTTAAAAAGTCAAATCTATTTTTTCATTTTTCCTTTATTTGAGTTTAAATAAAGAAGGGCAGAAAAAAATGTGACGAAGGGAATAATAACTCAGATGTGGCCTGACAGTTTAACACAACCAGGAATTGCACATGCATTTTGTTCCCCATTTTATGTTTTCATGTGCTCTCTTTTGATGAATTTTGGAGCCTTATCCCAGGGTTCTAAATGCATATCTGTTAACTTCTTTATGATCTTTTATCAAATGTTGGCTTAACTCAAGAGATTGAACCTTGGAATGTATACAGAACTTCCAAAATATCGATTGATATGGTAGGAAGACTTCAGAATATCTGTAGCCATATATGATGTTTTACTGATTTGCTCCTATTTGAAGTATGGGGATGGACAGAAGTGCAGTTTATACAGTACCTTCCATTCCTACTCATGCTATCGAGTTAGAGAATCCTTCCAAGTTCCCATCAGTGGCATCCAATGGCCAATTTCCTTTCACTCAATCAGAAGACTCAGAATTCAGCATGTACAGATTGGAGCCTGACACAATTTATAAATCTTATATGGAAATTTCAGTAGAGTTACAGCTGCAACGGGCTATGGAATTTTGTCATTCGTTGGATCAGATCCCTTGGAATTTAAACTTGCCACATCTAAATACAGACTGTTCAAACATGCAAGGTGAGATGTGGTCATCTTTGTCTAAAACTCTGCTTAAATTGTTTTGTTCCCAGCTGTGCAAGTTGTCATGACATTAAATTATAATAGATTACCTTTTTGTATTTCCAACCTCAGATCCTTCAGATGACTCTAAATATAGCACTAGATGGTCTTAATACATGTCATTAATTGGTTTTTCATCTGTCCATAGTGATAAGAAATTGTATAATTTTTAAAAAATAAAATTTCATGAATCTTATGTTGGAGAAAGCAGAAGATTATTTCATTGTAAGAAAGGGACGCAGAATTGGAGCGGTACTGCAGTGTCTAATTTAGATTGTTAGATTTCATTTTTAGTATTCTAGGAAACTTGTTCCTTATTTTCATTCTTGGCTGCTAAATGTCATCATAATCATTTATGCATGATGTTTGGTTTTGTTAAGGATGGTATTCCTAACTGTTGTTGCTTATTATTACATCAACTTTGGTTTCACTTAATTTTGGTTAACCTAGAGGACAACTTAGTCAAACTTGTTTTAGCTTGTTTTAAACACTACCAGTGTAGGATTTCTTTTGTTAATATTAAGGGGAATGTTAGATTGCAAATTCCATCATTTGCAAGGTCAATTCCAACCTCCAAATTGTATTATATAACTTTATTTGCCGTAACTAACAAGATAAATGAAACGGAGCTTTTGATCAACTTCCAAGATTCAATAAATGTATTAACCTTTATATTTTTGTATCATCGCTTCCATTGATGCTGATGGTCTTTTCCTTGTTCCAGCTAAGGATTTCATAATTTATGCTGACCCTGGCTCTCAGCTGAGGAAAAAAAACCTTAGTTGAAGCAAACTCTTCTACGTTTGAGCCTTTCAGTTAGGATTAGGTGGGATTTATGTCAAAGTACTACACTTCCTGTCATCATTTAGATAAGGTGCTTGGCTTGCGTCTGACTGATGAATCAATGTAAATTTTGAGGCTTGAGCTATTCAATGCATAAGCCATAAAGTGCCTGTCATATGCATAAATTACATGCCTGAATGAGTGGAATTGTTGCTCTACACGGTGTCAGTGAAAACATTGTTTAGAAAAACAGGTGTTCAAAATACACAGAGTAATGACTTTTGCAGCTGGATGGCCTATTCAGGGGGGAGGGGATTAGAAAATTCTTTCATATAATTCATTGTACTTTTAAGATCACGTATAGTCGTATTAGTCTTCTCATTCTTTTTTGTATTTTGTCCCTTTGTATCTCTCTTTGGATATGTAAGAGATGCTATACTTTGTAAAGAAGAACAAGGAACAATAAAAGTTCTTTCATATTTCCATAGTTTTCCTCTTTGTCTGTGATTGGTATCAGAGAAGAATATAAACATGTGTTGCATATAGATCGTAAATCTGACAAGGACTAGCATTGGCACCTCTTCACTAAACGGCAAGTACATTTTTAGTTAAAAGTAAATACGAATTGCATGTTTTCGGCTAAACAAATTTGTAGCAGTCGATAACACAAATTTTCTTCTTAAACACCCTTACACAAATTTCTTCTGCAATAGACTCGTAACTCATTTTTTTACCCAAAAATAAAAAGATGAATTGTTAGTAAAAATGCAATATTGCTTCCACATTATAGTCCAATACCCTACAACTTGCAGCACTTCCTTCCCCCATGACAAGAGGGCCTCACACAAATTTCTTCTGCAATAGACTCGTAACTAATTTTTTTACCCAAAAATAAAAAGATGAATTGTTAGTAAAAATGCAATTTTGCTTCCACATTATAGTCCAATACCCTACAACTTGCAGCACTTCCTTTCCCCATGACAAGAGGGCATAGAGTGTAACGGGCATATATATATATATATATATATATATATAACACGTGTCCTCCCTTTCCTCCACCCCTATTCAATGAGAGGGCATATGGTCTAACAAATATATTTAACATTCCCCTCACATAAATATAGATCTTACGCTTATAGGTCTACTCCCATGTGAGGAAGGCATTATATTTGCCAAATGATCAATATCCTTTCTCCCGTTTAGCTTAGGTAAAATTCAATTTCTCAAGTATGCCTCATTAAATGGCCAGTGTAATATACCCACACCACATCTATCTAGAAGCCGTGAAATTTCTATACATTGTGTCACAGTATAAACAGGAACCTGCGTGCCCAGGCTCAAGTGTTTTTGTCACCCTGTCACCAGTAAATATTTCCAGATTAATGGGAATGTAAGTTGAACAGACATCTCGATGCTTGGAAGCCAAGTAAAATGTAAAGACATGACAGTTTGTTACACCTAGTCTTCCTATTCCAAGAAAATACTATACAACATAAATGTCCGTATTTTTTATTTAAAAATTCTAATAAAAGAGAAAGCATCAGGCCTTTGTTATTAAAATTAAAATACCCAAATGACACCTCTACAGACAAAAACCAAACCAGTTCAACATACAATATGTGGAAAGTCATAAAGACCATGTTCTCAATACAAGCAGATTTGAAAATGTACCTAATGAATAAACAAATTGCCTCTGTTGATATGCACATTCAGCCAATATGCATGTGCAGATTTGAAATAATTAATCATCTAAAATGCTAATTAATCTACACATGCAATAGAAAATTTCTAATCATGCTGATGGCTGGCTGGATCTGCTGTGTCACGGTGAAATTTAACCACAATGCATGTTATATTGTCTGCACTGCCACGGGTAAAAGCAGTCTCTGTTAGCTTCCGAGCTGCTGCCTCAGGTTCTTCTTCAGTTAGGGCAAGAGATACAGCATCCTGAACACAGCACGACATGTCAACTAGTTTCGAGTTATCAACCTCTTATGAAATGAAATTGAAAAACTTCAAGAGCCCTCATCTTTTTATTTTTCCCTTTTGCCAGTGTCTACTACACATTATTGGAAGACCCAGAAGACCTGTTCTTTGTTTATTTTAGGTAGAGAATTAAATGCAGGACCACTGATTGGGTATCTAATATCCACAGGTCAATCATCAGTCACACAAGCGTGTGCAAGCATGCACATGCAAACTCATGTGCCCTGTGCGTGTGGGTGTGCCAGAGAGAGAGAGAGAGAGAGAGAGAGAGAGAGAGCTGGGCTTACATCATTGGGTACGACATCCCATAGTCCGTCACTTGCCAGCACAAGTAATTCAAATTCTTCATCTATCTCTTGATCCTGGGGGAAAGAACATATATACATTAGGAATTGCTAAAATATTTTATATCAGGATATCAACTCAAAATCTAAAATTAATATAACAAACTCTATGATTTAGGTGGATGCCAGTCATTTTGAGCATGACAAAATATTTTCCTATCCAGGAGATATTCCTGGAAATACTAGAAAGGCATCACTGCTAACAGTTGAGTCATTGGCAGTTCCCTAGAGAACTGCAAGAATTTAATGAGATCATTAATCCAAAAGATACCTGTAAAATATCAATCAGAAAATTTTAAGGATCACCTGAATTTCAGGCTCTGCAACAACAAATTGCTTCAACATACGGTTACCAAAAGCACGAGACATAGCTAATATGCCTCCTACCCTCCAAGTTCCTAACAACACAATCAAGCAGATTAAGTTCAGCTATTCAGAAGAATTATCACTCCACCATGTACAAAAAATAGACAAATTTATACACATAAAATGGCATCTTTAAACTGGACTATTCTTGAGATACATTCTATTGACCTAGAGTTAGAAAAGAATAACACGACATGCAATTGAGTATTTGAAGAATGTCCTTTCCTTCTGGTGAAGTTTTGATATATATTGAACACCAAAAGTATCCCAAGAATGTAACAGAAAATAATAAGAAGACAATCAGAAGGTTAACAATGCAATTTCTCTTTATATATATGTTCTTTTTTTTTTTGTTTTGGGGGGGAGGTGGGGGGGGGGGGGGGGGGGGGGGTGCATTACCCAGCCTACCTACCTAATACTTGTCTTTATTTCCCATTCTTATGGGAGTAGCTCGTCACACATAGAAACTACAAAGGAATTTCTTGTAGGGTGGCATTGGAGATGAGTTTAGGTTTCACCTGGTAAATTGGAGTAAGTTTGTGAACCACTCCTGGTTTAGGTATCGAAAATTTATTCTTGTTCAATAAGGCTTTACAAGGGAAATGGCTTTGGAGGCATGCAACTAAGAGGGAAGCTTTATGGAGGGAGGGTGGTAAATCACAGTTATGGCAGTATGTCCAGGGTTCGAGGGCCACACGGGGTGAGCCTGTAGAAGACCAATAGGGCATAATTGGTATATTTTTGACTAATTCACTATAGGGTGGGTGATGGCTCCCACAAAGTTTGGCATAACTCTTGGTGTGTTTAGGGGGGGGAAGGGGGTGGAACCGTTGAGGGAGGGAGAGGTTCCCTAAATATTTCAATTAGCACCTGATACCATGGATCATTTAGTTTTTTTTTTTTTTTTTCAGGGGAGACCCATCATTGGTATATCAGTTTTGTTAGAATGGTACAGGACTGGGAGCTAGAGTCCTTTGTATCATTTATGGATCTCATTTATTCCAATCCTGTAAAACAGAGAGTGCATACACTTTGCTGGAATCAATCTCCAAGGAATGCTTTCGAAGTCAAATCCTATTATAAACTTCTTTTGATAAGTAATATTATTTATTCAAGATGATGAACGGATAGTACCTTACAAAATACAAAGAAATCATATAGGAAAAGTTTATGGAAGCCTAAAGTCCCAACTAAGGTAGCTTTTATTCTTTGGATAGCAACTTTGGAGAAAATCCAAACTACTGATAATCTCAAGAAGTGACGGGTAGTTGTTAGAGATTGGTGTTGCATGTGTAAGTTGGCTGGGGAAACTACAGACTGCCTACTTCTTCATGGCCTTGTTGCTCAAGAGCTATGGAGTATGGTGTTTATTTTTGTTTGGGATCCTTTGGGCTATGTCGAGAGATGTGGTGAAGCTTTTCGCAAGTTGGCAAGGCAGGATTGGTAGATGCAACAATAGTGTGATTTGGAAAGTGATCCCTCACTATCTCATGAGGTGCATTTGGTGTAAGAGAAAAAATAAAACTTTTGAAGGATGTGAAAAATCCGTTCTAGATCTCAAACTTTTATTCCTCAAATTTCAATTTGAGAGGATGACTGCTTCCAGTCTATTCTCCTTTACCAATACGTTTGAGCAGCAATCCCTTTTGTGCTTAATGTTGGTGTAGCTTTTGTACACATCTTGTGTATAGGGGTTGCGCCCCTTTGCATTTAATCAATGAAATATTTACTTATTAAAAAAAAGGTTATGTGAGGTTTCAATCCTTCTATTGCCTACATAAAAGCCAAAATTGTACTAAAAAAAAGGAAAAAAAAAAAGTTAATAATATCTGTTCATTTGTTTGTATATTGTTAGGTATACACAATGGTCACACTTCCCTACCCCTAATTTTGGGGCTAATGCTTTGTTGTTCTAACCACACGATGGTCTCACTTGAACTTGGAAACAATGACCACAGCCTTCATCCTAAGTCCAGGGAGGAGGAGATGCCATTTGGTCCAAAAGTCATTAGCAAATGCTACTTCATTTATTAATACAAATACGCATAGATAAGTGAGGTTTGCATATACGCTAGTTCATTTACTAATGCACATTATATGCAAATACTTTAAGCTTTTTTTATTTTAAATTTGATAAATGGGGGAGGCTTTGAACCCAAGCTGCTTCCATTGGAAACAGTAGGAGGTTCCAGTTGAACTATAAGGGTCTGTTCGGTTGGAGGAGTGGAAAAGTGGGAAGATGGAAAATTGTGAGAGGATGGAAAAGTGGGAGAATGGAAAATATTTAGTTTTTACCTATCAAAAAAAAAAAATATATTTAGTTTTCCCTCTTGTGTGTCCGGTTGGAGGGGTGGAAAAGTGAGAGAGTGGAAAAGTGAGAGAGTATAAATTGACTATTATACCCTTGTTAATAGTAAAGTTAAAATGGAAAAAAAAAAAAAAAAAATTTCAATGTTGAAATTGAAATGAAAAAAAAAAAAAGAAAAAAGAAAAAAAAAAAAAAAGAGGTTCAACGTTACGTTAACGTTGAAATGAAAAAAAAAAAAAAAAAAGGAAGAACCAACCCTTCAGGTGGGATGGGGGCATTTTAGTAAATGCCCCCATCCCTTTGTTTTCCCCCCTTCATTTTCCTCCCAATTTGGGAGGAAAATTTTTGTGGGCCCGGGAGGAAAATTTTCCTCCCGGTTTTCCATCCTTCCTCTATTTTCCCTCCAAACGAACAGTGAAAAATGTTTATTTTCCTCCCTTAGTTTTCTATCCTCCCTATTTTCTCTCCAAACGGACGAACCTTAAGGCTCTTGGTTATGATATAAGTTATATGCAAGTTAACCCATATAAACAGGTTAGTTGAGAAAACTACTGGCTTCAACTCATTTCATCCCTATTAGGATTTTGTAGCATATATGATGAATCCGGTTGATATGGATAGGATTATCAGCCTGGTTCTGATTTGAGACTTGTATGGGAAGAGGAAAATAAAATCAGATAAAGCCATGGTTGAGTATCATCATATTGAACCTTCCATCTCTAGCTGCATTAGCTTACATCAGCTAAGGCACCCATCAGCCAAAGGATACGACAATTGACTAATTAAGTAATAACAAGACAGAATTAATAGGGGAGAAAGGCTTGTCATTTGCACTCCAGTTATCCTAGAAATCTGCAAAAGCTTCTATTTACAGATTACCAAACTTCTCTCTGACCATTCAGTAGAAGTACCAACATCACCAATTTGTTTGACAAGCCTTACTCTTTGCAGCAGTAACTAACTTAGAGGTAACAATGACAGCAACAAAAACAATAAAAAAGCCCTAGTCCTAAAATTTGGGGGTAAACCCAAGGAACTCAAAGGTAAGATCCATTAAAATATTAACCCATGTTTTCTAGATCACTTGCAGCACATACTGTGCTGTGAAAATTATCATCACAGCTGATACACATAGAATATCAGTTTCTTTGTTTCAATAAGATAGATTATATGCAAATAACCTTACCTGCCCACATTATCATGCCCCCAGCACTTTCAATTCTCTTCCGCTCATCAATTCTATTTGGTTTATGGTCTTCAGATAAAGGGATTGCTGTTGAAAAGGAAAAAAGCAGCTTCCTTTAGAAGTCCCCCTCACGGCTCCACAGTTATTAATATTCATTTAGATGTACAGTTCATGGAGTAATTGCTAGAAATCATCAGTGTTACGGCTCAACCATCAAACTAGAAACTGGCTGCCATTAAAATTTCAATCAATATTTTACATGTATGAAATGATGCAGATAGAGTTGTAAGTATTACCTTTGCCAGCCTTAGATACTACTGTCCTTGAATCTCCAACATTGGCAACATATAGATGGTTACCAACCAACACCGCTGTTGATGCGGTAGAACCATCATCCCTGTATGTATCTCTTTCAGAATCCAAAAAAGCAGCATCAGTCTGTTGATATGTTTCACCTGCAAGCTTAACCAAGTTACCAGTTAGAATAAAACAAATCCACATCAAAAAGATGAAAAATCATTCCATGCAGGACCCCACACCCTGTGAACCAGTGGCGTTGACAAAGAGAAGAAGCCATTTGCTTCAGCGGGTCTGAATCAGAAATTGAACTTAACATCTCCAGCCACATGGGATCCTGCGACAGAACACCACCAACAAGGGATATGCAACAATTGCATAACCCTGTTCTTTCACATGGAATGGTACATAAAAATGAGGGATCACTGATCAGAGAACTTGAACTCACTAATAGCCAATTTGGTGTCAATTATAAATTTTGGATGCTTCATGAGATTCTCAAAAAGATGCTCCTTTAAATACTCAGCTGCACGAGAACCCCCATGACCTGTAAGACATGTCATATTTGTTAGAGAAATTATATCCTACTCATATACAAAGTGACTTCAGTCTCCAGCTGGTAGTTATTATCCATAAACTGAAATGTTGGGATAGTGGATTATGTGAACAGACCCAGAGTCAATACCTTATAAAGCAGAAACTCTGAGGTCCATGACCAAACATCAGTGTGGCTTAACAATTCTAATGATAAAATACCTAAATTTTATGGTACTTGGACGATTCTAGTTTATTAAATACATGGCTACTCAGACAGAAACAATAACTGGCAGACTTGGCCAAAGTTTTATAAAAGGCAGTTTCTAGGTGAAAACCTATGAATAACCAAAGCATGATCCAAAACTACAGGTTCACTCCACGTCCAGACATCCTGAGCTCAGATTATGATTCAACATGCATCAGTCAAGTCAAGAACGGCAAGACACATAATGTCAATAATTTTCCTCGTTGGTAACGTGCATATGGGAAAACATTCAGACGATAACTCCAAAGTAGCGGTTTGTACTCATCCTTTAACATGGAACCACACAGGACACCTTGGGTATGTGCTAGACAATGATTTCCTACACATTGTTGTATTTCTCTAAGGCAAGAATGATAAGAGAAAATCTTACCATCAAATATTCCAAATAGGCAGACTGTTTGCCCGTCAATCTTGGATGTCTTAATGTCATAGAAATCCTCCATGGTTGCCCTCTTTCCTCTAAAACTTGAATATCCGCAGCTCAGTTTTGCATCTCCACTGTCAATTAGACAAGAGACTCAAGATTAGTGCATTCTGATCTCACAAGATAATAGGTACACTGATACCACAGAATGCAACCACTCAAACATTTTTAGATTGATCAGTAATAGAATAATTGTCCCTGAACATGAGATATCGGTGTCCATTCACTTCAGGGTCAGTCAGTCTGGGAGAAAAGCAAAGGTGATTTCATCAAAATGAAGCATTGAGATCTCGAAAGATAACAAAATAATTCTCATTCCTTTTTAGGATAGAGAAAGAAGGAATAGAATAATTTAAATTCTTATGATTGAGATTAATTTTGCTCCACAAAATTCTAATAATACCTCATTGTTTGCTAATATAAGCAATGCTATTTTCGGTTTTTTTTTTTTTTTTTTTTTTTTTTCGGCACCAATCTTACAACTTCTAATATTAAAGGTTGGTATTGGGCTAAAACCTCCACTTTTGTTATATGTACAAGTTAAAAGTGCAATAAATTGTAACCAACTCAATGCCTGGCTCACCTGGCTCTGTAATAAAAATTTGTCCATTCAGACATGCCATAAAATAAAATAAACAGGTCAACAAGAAAGGAACATAAACTAGTACATACAATTAGAACACCACACATATTTGGTCTTTAACTAGCAAAATATATGCAATCTATGATGCCAAAACAACGCTCGAATGGTTCTACTTAATCTCAATGAGTACAAAGAATGTTCGTTGCTATAATTCAAAACAAGTACCTACAAACCACATATGATAAAGAAGGACCAGTATTAACCTTTTCCACCCTCCAGTAGCAAATCCACCATCTTCATCCTTCTCATGCAACACGTCAACAATGGGTCGCCTTTCTTCCGTTGCACTTGTATCAACCATCATTCTTAAATTAGTTCTAAACTGGCGATTCCACAAATAATTTAATTCAAGACCCACATACAAACTCCTCCTCCTACTACACAATTGCACTATGCTTTTGGAAAATACTCCTATACACCCAGCTTGAGCAATCACATTTCTATGCAACAGTTGCATAATCAACCTATCTGGCCTCCAGCACCAGATTTCTCTTGTACACTGCCAATAGAATTATGAACATTACTAAATCATAAACCAAGTCACCCAAAACAATAATTGACTACAATGTAAGTACATGCTTTGGTTCGCATACAATTCGTTGGGTAATTGAAAAAGTAATGTACACACAAATATATTATCAAAAAAATTTGAATCTTTCACTTCTAACACACTTGAACATAAAATTCTACAATCAAAAATACTGCCTTCAAGCCCAAGAACAGCAATTTAAACATTGAATGAATTACAAAATGAGATCAAAAATGCAAAATCTCCACAAATGTAACACAAAATTCCGTTCAAACACGATCCATGCACTTAAAATTTTCCATTAGAGCACAATAACTGCAATATATATAACCCTTTGAAAAAAAAAGGCTCTTCATTCAATCAATTACGAAATGTTATTAATATTATCTCCCAAAACAATAATCAACTACACTGTAAGAACATGCCTTGGTTCACATACAATTCATTGTGAAATTGAAAAACTAATGTATACGCGAAAATATATTATCAAAAAAGTTGAATCTTTCAGTTCTAATGCACTTGAACATAGAACACTACAATCAAAATATCTCCTTTGAGCACAATAACACCAATATAAACATCGAATGAACTGCGAAATAAGATCAAAAAGGCAAAAACCTCCACAAATGGAACACAAAATTCAATTCAAACACGATCCATGCACTTTAAATTTTCCATTGGAGCACAATAACAGCAATATATATATATATATATATATATATATATATATATATATATATTTCATTAAAACTTGTTCATTTTGAACATTCACTAAATTGAGCTTCATAAAACCGACCTAGCATTATTGAGCTGAGATTACACAAAAGCAAAACAGCATAAAACATTAACACTCCGCATTTTCACTCTTATCTATCTACAATTTCCAACAGTTTCTCAGCAACCAAACATAAAACGACGAAAACGATTGAAAGCAAAAATAATAATAATAAGTTAGAACTGGAGTGAATTTCAATAAAGATACCCGAATTATTACGGGTTTATGGACGGAGAAGACTCGTGGTGCGGCTCCGATAAGAGATGGATCGGATCGGATCGGATCGAAGAAACCGGATCGGTGTTAAGCGGTTCGGGTCCAGAGCATGTGGAAGAGATCCGAATCTGAGAGGAGATAAGAGAAAGTGATGAAAATCAGGATGAAGAGCACTTTCTCTCTCTTCAAGAGAGAGAGAGTCGAGACGGTGAAGATTGATTGATAGAGAGAAAGATATTATGAATGAGTGAGATTTCCAAGTGAGACAGAGTGAGTGACACAGACAGCAAAAGAAAGAAAGAAAGAAAGAAAGAAAAAGAATGAATGAATGGGTTTTGGCTTTTTTTTTTTTTTTTTTTTTAAAGGTTGGCACCAAAGAGAAGTGGCAACGTGGCATTCATTGCTCATGAGGCTCGCGTCTGCCTATGTCTGACTAGGATCGTCTTATTTTAGTAATATTGTTTGTATTTTTTAAAAATTTTAAAAAAATATATGAAAATATGTATAATGTTTAAGCACTAAAAACTATCGTTCAAAATACACTACCAAACAACTTCTATATCCTGCCACATTCTTTATCACTTTCAAAACTTTTCTTTTAGGGTAAATATGGTGTGCAATGCTTATTGCATACAAACGTGCACACTTTTTACATTAAAATCGTGAATTTTTTAATTGAATTATTAACCCTGATGTTCTTTATGAATTATTAATCAAAGATATCAAATACTCTCAATCTTTGGAATCTCTATCTCATCAAGTCTTATAATCTTTGTTTGTACTTTAGATTTCATCTATCTTGTTTAAGTTATATATAATCAAAAACTTTTAGATTACAAAGTATCTCTCTAAATTTATTTTTAACATGACGTTAATTTCAAGTCTAGTTTAACTAAAACTATATCATCCGCAAAAAGTGTACAACAATGAACTTTTTTGAACCACTATAATGAGCCCATCCATAGCTAGTATAAATAGATCACTTAATTAATGTTGATTAATTTCACGTATAGGTATGTATTGTATCAGCCCACAGGAGTGAGTTTGTTCTGGTTAACAAGCTGCATACCTTTAATGCCCTGGGGGATTGAGAATTCTGTTTGTTTGCTTTCTCTAAATCGATAAAAACCATATGAAAATCTTTATGGCCTATTTGGAAGTTTAGAGAAGAAGGAAAGTAGAGAAAAATGGTTATCCTCTATCTTGTTTGGATGTTTTTAAAATTAGTAAGGGGGAAATAAGTAATTAGTCATTTCTCTTATTTGGATGTTTTAAAAATTAAAAGGGAGAGGAGAGAAAATAATTTAAATAGACAAATTTACCCTTATTTGAAAATAGACTTACAACATCGGTCTATGATTAATTTATTAGATTAAATAATTATTTAATCAACATTCTCATTCCATCAAATACCACTAATAAAAGTATAAAACTACTCTTAACTATTATAAAATAATTTGTATTACCTCAAAAAAAATTATATTAAAAAATCAAAAACCTTCTCTAATTTCCTCAACTTTTCCAAGAAAAAAACAATTCCCACAATTTCTCATTCCCCAAACACCCATGGCAGCATCCACCTTCAACCCTAAAACCCAAACCTACACAAATTCAAAACCCGACCTAATTTCAAAACAATGTCCAAACTCTCCAAATTTTCTCAACAACCAAAAACGATGCCATTTTCAACGTTAAATGCACAATAAACAAAGATTCGCAATCTAAAATTCCAAAACCAATATATATATATATATATATATATATATCAAAATTTTTGAGAGACCTTGGTTTTGATCTTAATGTTGACATCGAGAGAGGAAATTCTGGTGGAGAGATAACTAGCGAAGCATTGACTGGCGAGTGGGTTGAAGAAGTGAAGCCCAGGCTTAGCCAATCTCTCGACCGGCCCCACCTCTCCACCACTCCTACGCTTGCTTGCTCTACACACCCACAAAACACACACGATATGTTTCCCATTTCTCTTTCTCTCTTTGTGTTTGAATTCTTTCTGAAACTGAAATCATGTAACTGACTTTCTTAACCTAGGTCTCTGTTTCGTTTAACGAATAATCTGGGGTGTTTGGATGCCGAGAATATGTGAGAAACTGGGTGTGACTGATTTTGTGTTTGGTGATCGTTGCTCTGTTAGTTTATGGATTTGGGTATTGGATCTTTGGATCTATGCAATTAGAAACTTGGTGTAGTATTCGGTTTTGGGTTTCTCTTTTCTGTTTGGTTGCTAAGAAAATATTAGATAGAAACCGTAAAGATACTAAATTTAGTAGAAATGGTGTTTGGTTTGTAAGAAAGCATTGAGAAGATTTGTCATTTATAGTGTTAAATTTTCTCAAGAAACAAACAAAGATTATTTATATAATTGGTTTGTAATTTTGTTAATTTAGAAAGGGTAAATTGGGGAATTTATTTGGTCAATAATTTATCTACTCTACTCTCCCCCTAAATCTCTCCAATTTTGGGGAATTAAAAATGAGGGGTTAGAGGTTGTTGAAACTGCTCCTCCTCCTTCCTTAAAAAACTTCTAAACAAGGTAATTGAATTACTCTCCCTCCCTTTACTCCACTCTCCCTGCTTTTTTAAACTTCCAAACAAGCCATTAAAAATTTATTTATATTTTTTCATTAGACTTCTAAATAAGTGTCCATTTAGGAACAACTTATTGTGTGTTTGGCAAAAATTAAAAAAAAAAAAAAAAACCAGCTTATTTTACTATTTGACTTATTTTCCCTATTATTCATAAGCCTTACTACACTTTTTGATATTATTCATAGATCACACTGTACTATTTCAACTAACTTTTGTTTTTATTTACAATACTTTCAACAAAAAGTTTTCAGTTTCAGGAAAATAAGCAAATCTCAAATAAACCCTTATTTAGTTGAAACTGAAATTATTTTGCTGAAAGTAATGTAGATAAAGGTAAAAGTTAACTGAAATAATACAGTATAACTTACAAATAATACCAAAAAGTGTAATGGAACTCATGAATAGTAATAAAAATAAGTTAAATAGTAAAATAAGCTGGCAAAAATAATCAACATCAGACGCACACTTAGTAAGTAAAAGCTCCTGTGCAAATGCAAGCTTTACTACACATTTAAATCTGTTTAGAAATTTTTTCAGGGTGTTTTATTATCCTTTATTTATCATATAAAAAACACTTTTTATGGCACAATGATCTATAAAGGAAATTGTCTTCTTAGTATGTGTTTGGCATGGATGAAATTTGCTAACTTATCTTACTATTCAGCTTATTTTTGTTACTATTCATAGGCCTCATTACACTTTTTGGTATTATTCATGAGTATTACTGTACAATTTAAGCTAACTTTTACCTTTATCTACAGTACTTTCAGCAAAAAATTTTCAGTTTCAACAATGTACGGGTATCACCTTTCCTCAGGCACATTTACTCAAGAGGCCAGAGATAATAACCCGTGTAAGGACCTGACATTGATTAGACCGACTAACTCATTCTAGACCAGTTTAATGCTCACCAAAAGTCCGAAACTTGGGAATGGAATCATTCATGGAATGACCGGCAAGGATGAAACCTCACCACTTTTGATGATTACGCCTCCTGGGGTGGGTCGAGATTTGGGTGCACGGCATCGCCAGGGGAATGTCTCTACCGGGCACCGAACCTACCAGCGGAACCAGTTCCAATGCCACTATCATCTTTTCCTCATCACCTAACCTCCAATTACGAGTAATGGTAGTGGACCTCCCTTTCGTTGCCTAGGGAATGCCTTCACCAGGCAGCAGACCTAACGGTGGAACTAGTCCCAATGCCACTATCATCTTCTCTCACTTGTAATTAAGCATCTACTTAGGAAAAGCAACATTGGACCTTCCCTTCCACTGACTTGGAAAATGATCATGGCAATCCCATGGATTGTGACTATAAATAGGGAAGGGAGGTTCAATGGGAAGGGGTTGGCAATTCTAGAAGAGAAAAACCAGGGAGAGAAAGAGGATTGAGATACTTTAAGTTGCCGAACATAGAGTCACCCATTGTAGGAAATCCAAAAACCCACAATACAAATAAATTGTGAGTTCAAATATCTTCAAGGCCCAATTGCCATATTTGGGTGCGCACAAGCAAAATAAGCGAATTCCAAACATCTTCTAAGAAAGAGAAAAAAATTTATTGTTATTTTTTTTTAAGAAAAGAGAGAAAAAAAAAAGTTACGGTTTAAAACAATCAAACATCACGTGCTTAAAAAAAATATAAATCATTTTGCTTTCATACTTGATTAGAGAATCTACATAAATTACTCTCTATATGTAACTGTACATGAAAACAATTTTCTATAAATATGAAAGAGGCACTAGTTTCATATATAATTGTTTTAGCTTAAAGGTCAATTTATTTTTTAATGTTTCAAGTTTTACTAATTTTAGATACAACGAAAAAAGTTTTTTTTTTTTTTTGTGAACATAAGACCAACCAATGGCATGACAGCTTGTGGACAGCATTTTCTGATTTTAATGGCCCAACAGATAATAGCAATTTTTTAAAATTTAATTTATATAATTGTCCCCTTAAAGATAAACTCATATAATAACACTGTGAGTCTCTGAGTGGATGATTACATATATATTTGCAAAGCTTGTTCCTTTTTGGTACATTGCGACCTGTCTGCATCATGCAGAATTCATAGTGGAAATAAGAGTAGGAGTTGTGGTGTTTGCGGACAGGGAGTGCGGACTCCGTAGAATCTGACTCAGTCAGGGCTGGCCCTAGGCTTAGGTCGATTAAGCCATTGCCCAGGGCCCTTTACTAGAGAAGACTTCAAATTTGGGAGCAAATTTATTTATTTATTTTTTATATATAAATATTTTTAGAAGATATTAAAATATTTTAGTTTACATTTTTTTTCACTATTAAAAAAACTCAAAGAATTAAGTAATGTTAAAGATAGAGATAAAACAAATTTAAATAAATAGGTCTTACAAATAGACGTGTTACTAATCACAAGTAATTCAAATAGGAAAATGTTAAAAATACTATAAATTTTACTGCATAGCTTTTATTTATTTAATTATTTTTATACAAAATAAAAATTCTACTCTAATTTAATCTAAGTGTATATGTATGCGAAACTTTCTTCTAGAGACTTAAATCTCAGCCATTACCCCCCACACTCTATAAGAACTTATACTTGTGAAGTGATCACTGCGCCAAGGGTGTGTGGTGGTTTCCATAATTTTTATAATTTGATGTAACAATGAATATAATAGGTAGATTTCAACAAACTACGAATGCACTTTTGAATGAATATTTGTAATTAGTGATATACCTTTGTAATTCTTATGTTGTAAATTTTATAATATTTCTAATATTTTTGTAAGCCTCATGTTATTAATCACATTCATTACAGCACCAATTTGTAATAAAATTTGTTATAACTTTAGCATTTTCTTAAAAAAAAATAATATTAGAAAGTAAAAAGAATGGATTTAAAAAAATTATTATATAAAATGTTAGTTAAATATTATTTAAGTGATAACATAAATGCCCCATTTGAAAATTTCGCCTTAAGCCTCTGAAACGCGTGAGCCGGCCCTGAACTCAGTTCTTAGGAGAGAATATCCTAGGTTAGCTCGTGCATGAACTACGTAAAATGGCATAGTAATTTGAAGACCAAGACTTTTTTTTTTTTTTTTTTGTCATAATTTTCTTGACACTCTTATTTGTTAGATTGATACACTTGGATGGATTGGATATATGAGTCTTTCCTCTCAAATGGGGTGACCCCATACTTGTGGGGTCCACCTCCATTGAATAGGAAGGACTCATGCACTCAATACATGGTATACCTTCTCGTAAGTGACTGTCTATCCCTTTCACATAACTCACAATTTTTTTTTTACCACTCACAATTTACTACATCATAGTCTTAGAATTTCTCAAAATGGCAAGTAAACTTTATCCCTTTAGTTATAGTTGTAGGTTCAATTATGTTATGCTAATCTTCACTTACACATATAAAATGAGATCATTTTTGGCATAAATGTTTATATATTTGTTTTTATTTAATATATATCTAATTATGTAAAAATGGAAGTTCAAAAACTAAGATTGATTGTAAAAATATTATATATAGGTTTTAAAAAAATTTCCAAATGAACGAACAAATAACAACCCAAAAGAAAAATAAACATAGATATGGAATAAGAAAACTAATGATTTATGTTATTCGGCCTTTGGCATATGTCTGTGGGGGCCAAAAACAAGAAATTCTACTAATAAATTTGGAGAATAAAAAGATAGTGTAGAGACACTCATAAAACTTAAATCCCAACTACACCCAAATATCTCTCTCGCAAATATAAAGATTTAAGGTATCTCTCTTTTATAGTCTTATTCTAATAAACACTTGGCCAATTGATCCATGCGCTCTTAAATCACTTGTTGGAGAGATAATACTTTGAGAAGGCTTCAATTAAGGGTTTCATATGTTATATTAACCATTACTTTACTCAAAAGAAAAAAGTTAATGGGTTGGGGTCCAATTATTTTATATTAACCATTTATTATTTTCATCAGTATCCAATATTGGACTAAAGGATTTTACTAACCTATTTACTACTCACGTGAATATTGTTTCTATTAGACCTTGCCAAATTGGATCCAAACCTGCTAACCCAAACAGAATACCAAATAAATACCCGCCCAAGCTTGAGACTTTTTTAAACTCAAAGTAAAAATGGGTTGGCCCAACTCAACATGTTTAAATCCAAGTCAAGTTAGGTCAACTTGCTCGTCAAACTTGTAGACCCATTTTTTAAATATTAATAATAATAAAAAAATCAGACCAAATGGCCAAATGGGCCAAATGTGGGAGCTTAGAAGAACTTCTAGAGGGCCGGCCATAGATGTTTTTAGGTGCCAGCCCACTGGGCGTGGCCGGTGGCTCCTCTTGAGTTTTGCAGATGTAAAAAAATTGAATATTGTATCTAATTGAGAGATTCACTGTCTATTGATTAGTAAACCTGAAATTTATATTATCAGAATTTTTATCAGCCAATGTGAATGGCATTATAAGGTATAACTTGAACTTGTGCTTTCTTTTATGACTTTGATTTAATAGGAGAGGAGCCAAGCTTGAATGTCTAAATGTTTATTTGGGCTTGGGTTAAGACTTAAGTCTTCACTATTGTCTTCAGCAGGGGAAAAGAAGATATGACAGATTGTCTGAGTTGATATTGTTCTGTTCACTTCTGTATTGTGACTTTCCCAAATTAAAATTTCATGCTTGGTTCCAGTTGGATGTATTATAGGCTATTATTGTTTTAAGTCTATGCCAACACAGTCCAAGTTGTGTCCCTTTTTAAGGGCATGGGGGATCTTTGAATTTTCTTCTTCAGGGTCAAAGTCTTATGCAATGTTGAATAACTTTGAAATACAGATTGAAGGGGCTGCAATGAAACTAAATTTTTGCACCAAATACTAACATTCTGGTGCCATCAAATGGTGGCTACGTTTACATTTTTTTTTTTTTAATAAATAATTCGATAATTATAATGAGCGATTTGAATGACAAATATCTCAATTGAAAATGTTAAACAGTACCGCTTGAAGTACAAGACTTGGACATATTTACAAGATTCTTATACCCAGGGGCAGAGCCAAGAATTTTGGTTTGGGAGGGCCAAGTTGCAACTTTAATATACTTACAAGACAACTTTATATACACATACACACTTTTTTAATATATTTCGCACACATTTTTATTTGATTAGTTATATACATACACACATCAAACAACAACAAAAAGAACTTAGTAATTTCAATCAAAATTATGTTTGATGGCGATCTTTTATAAAATAAAATTCATTTTTACTATTTTTATAGTGAAATTTTAAAAAAAATTCATTTTCGATACAAAGTATCAAATTTTATACTAAAGAAAGTAAAAAAATTTCAATTAAACTAATGAAATTTTTGAAAAACATGAATGATCCAAAACTTAGATGAATAAGTTAGGCTTCAAACGTATTTGAAGTTATCTTGCTCTAATTCATTATGTAATAACTAAAGGGACATTTCATGTGTAGTTTTAGTGACATTATTTTTCTAATGACTCAATGATTTGTTAATTGTCACATAACTGGTTGAAAAAGATATAAATTCAAATATATTTGGTGCTAAACTTTATCAAATATTTAACAGATATAAGAGTATATTTTACAATAAAATAGAGTTGTGAAAAATAATGTTATGTCTCTATAATTATTAGACAATTTTTTTTTAAGAGCATCATTGAGCTAAATCAAATATTTGGAGGGACCAACTCTTATTTTTGTAAACTAAATTTTGAAAATATTAAAAAAATTATATATTTAAAAAATTTTCAAAATTTTGGCGGGGGCCATGCCGGCCCCCACCCCTCTAACACATAGCTACGCCCCTGCTTATACCTATGAATTGTAGAATTGTTCCAGCACAGCTAGCAGGTCAATTACGCTATTTTAACTGTGGCTGCCATAACTTGACAAGTTATTCTGGGCTTGTGTTGCCACTCGGTCCAAACAAGTTGGCCATAGATCTAGCTTCTATAAGTTTTATTTTTTTATTTTTATTTTGCCAATCACACATATGTCTGAAATGTTTGTAAACGTAGGAAACGCATTTTACTTTAAAACTTTAAGGGTTTGTTTGGATAAAGCGTTTTGTTAAAAACTAAAAATTGAAAACTAAAAATACTGTAACAAAATAATTTTTAAATGTGTGAATAGTATTATGGGACCCATTTTTAATATTTTTTTCCTAAATAAAGTGCTTGTGGGTCTCATGAACAGTGCGTAAACAGTATCTAAACAGTGCCAAATAGTGATTTTTGTCTCCCGCACAGTGCTGCTACAGTGAAATAACGTGCATGAACAGTACCGATTACTGTTCATGCACGTTGGAAAAAAAAAAAAAAAAAAGCGAAAACTCAAAAACGCAAAAACACAACCATTTCAAGCTATATCCAAACCCTTAAAACGCAAAAACACAACCATTTTAAGCTATATCCAAACCCTCTCTAAATCGGACTTTAAAGAAAGTAACGAAGAAAGGGTCGGTGTTTTAGGGCATTTGTTAATAATCTATTTAAGAAAGTTTTGATATATCTTTCATGGTATATATAAAAAGCTGTCAAAAAATAAATTTTTTTTTTCTTTTCTTCTAAATTTTTTTTTCTTAAACCAAATTAATCTATACTTTTAGAACATTCATTAACTTTTCTCATGAAGAGATGGTTTTCAATAAATACATACTGATTTAAGGAGATTTAGAAGAAACAAGTGATGAATACGTCCACAACATTTTCACAACATTTTTATAACAAATTATAAGTGGTTAATTATTATTGGTTCAAATTTGGACCTAATACTAAGATTACTTTTTTGCCCTAACAATAACAACCAATAATAACTTGCCACTTATGATTTGTTGTAAAAATGTTGTGGACATATTATTTCTCATAATAAAAACTAAAAGAAATATTTTCTACTTAAAAATTAAATTGATTTAAGTTTCAGAAGAAATTGGGACAAATAATTAAATATACAATTGAAGGGGTATGGGGATTAAGTAAGTTTACAGAAAAGCTGTAAGCCAAATTTTTGTACTAACGTTTGCGTCCCAGCATTGTATGTGGCTGCAAGACCTTCATTCGGCATGCACCTTAAAATAACAAACTTGCTTCATAGATTCATCACGTTGTCTATTGGCTAATTATGATTTGTGGAAGATTATTCGTCAACTACTTTTTCATGGAAGAATCTTATACCTTTGAAATGAATTCATTTTATAGTTTAGAGCAAATATTACAAATTTAGAAATGCATTAGTCATTCAATCATGATTTTTGTTGTATACTTGTATCTATTCTCTCAACAATGTCTCTACGGGAAAGTACCTTTGCACTAACAACAAATAAATATGAAAAGATATAAAAAGTTTCCACATTTTATCAAAAACTATAGCTCCTCCTGAAGAAGAAGAAACAAAAGGATTTTATCTTATACAGTTATACTATTCATGCTTTTAAAATGATCGAATATGTAAAGATTGATTGATGACACCTCAAGGTAAACAAAAATTTAGTACTAAATTGTCTTCTTAAAATTGAGGGAGCTCATCTACTGAAGAAACAAGTAAGTTTCACAGAGAAGATCACACAGATCTTTGATTCAGACACAAAATCAGAGAAGGAAACAGTGAGAAAGAGAAAGAAAATGAGAGAAACGAGAGAGAAAAATAGAGAGAGAATTAGAGACACTTTGAGAGGACAAACTAATCAATTTCTCACTCAATGAATCATAATCTATTACATACCTCATCTACATAAAGGAATTACATGGATAAATAGGATCTAGAACCTTCTAACAACTCTAAATAATTATAACTAACTTCTCGCCACTGCTGGAGCTTGAATTCACTCGTGCTCTACCAGAATTACACACGTGCCATAACAGACTCTCAACCACACTCAAAATGACACAGTTTGAATAAGTGTCTTGCACTTGTGTGAAACAGCATGTGTTATCTGTCTTTCTTCTTGATCTGCAAATGCTCTGCATTTGTATCTTTATCATTCCCCCTCAAATGAATGGGGGAGGAATGAGGCACGAGTTTGTTGCTGACGAGGAGAAACAAAGTACCAGGCAGAGGCTTTGTAAGTATATCAGCAAGATTGTCCTTGCCAGAAACAAAGGAAATAGCTAAATCCTTGTGAAGAACACGTTCTCGTATAAAATTGTTATCGACCTCAACATGCTTAGTACGAGCATGGAAGACAAGATTGGAAGCAAGAGCAATGGCAGAGACATTGTCACACCAAAGAACTGGAACGTGATGAAGGAAAAGAAGAAGATCACGAAACAATTGCCTAAGCCAGGAGAGCTCAGCAATAATGGTGGCAAGTGCTCGATACTCAACCTCTGTGGAGGAACTGGAAACAGTAGTCTGCTTCTTGGAGGACCAAGAAATAGGATTGGGACCTAAAAAGACCATAAACCCAGTGGTAGAGTTCCTATCAAAAGGATCCCCTGCCCAATCAGCATCCGTGAAGGCTGTTAAAGTGAGAGGACCTTGAGAAAAATAAATGCCATGAGAAAGAGTACCTCGGACATAGCTAAGGACCCTTTTGGCAATCTCCAGATAAGTAATTGTAGAAAATTGCATAAATTGACACCGCTAATGAACACTAAAAGCCAAATTTGGCCTAGTAGATGTAAGGTATTGAAGAGCTCCAACCATGCTTCGATAAGTAGAAGGATCAGATAGGTGCAAACCAAAATCTGGAGTGTCCTATGGCAGGACAACCTAGTGTCTTAGTAGGCTTGGAATTATGCATATTAAAACGATGAAGTATATCAGAGGCATATTTGGTTTGTGATAAAGTGAGACCATACTTAGTAGGTGTGATTTGAATGCCTAGAAATAATTGAGGGGACCAAGGTCTTTGAGATCAAAAATAGCACTGAGAGCTGAGATGAGATAGTTAATCTGTGTAGGAGTATTGCCAGTGATGATAATGTCATCAACATACAAAAGCAAGTAGAGAACTGTAGAGCCTGAATGATAAACAAAGAGAGATGAATCTGCCAAAGAAGCCACAAAACCAAGATGAAGTAACTGAGAGGTGAATCTCTCAAACCATGCCCTTGGAGCCTGCTTTAACCCATAAAGAGATTTAAGCAATTTGCAAACATAATGAGGTTTAGAGGGATCAACATAGCCTTGTGGCTGCTGCATATATACTTCCTCCTTGAGATAGCCATGGAGAAATGTATTGGAAACATCCAATTGCCTAATAGACCAGTTAAGACTGACTGCAATAGCCAAAACCAATCTGACAATAGCAGGTTTGATGACTGGACTAAAGGTTTCAGTGAAGTCTATACCTGGCAGCTGATGAAACCTTTTAACTACCAGACGTGCCTTATATCTAGCAATTGGTCCATTACTGTGAATGTTCAATTTATAGACCCATTTGCACCCTACAAGATTAAAATGAGGAGAAAGAGGAACAAGCGTCCAGGTTTGCTGTCTTTGCAATGCATCAAATTCAGCATCCATTGCCTTGCACCAATTAGGATAAGAAGAAGCTACTTTGTAGTTGGGAGGTTCAGTAAAATTATAGTCAAGAGTAGCTTTGTAACAAACCTAGGCTTGGATATGCCACTCTTGGACCTAGTTTGCATAGGATGAAGATTAACCGGAACTATAGGCAATGATGAAGAAACACTAGAAGGAGGAAGAGTTGGGTTAGAAGCATGCAGTGGAGGAGAAGATTGGACTAGAGGAGCTAATACGGAAGGGTTAATACGGGTAATGGAAGAAGTAGGAAGAGGATTTGGGGGAGTAGCATGTGGGTAGGATTGGGCAGATGGTGTGGCAGTAGTAACAGATTGAGGAGCAGGCCCTAGGATAGAAGGTTGATGAAGAGAATGTAAGTAAAGTAAATTGGACAACCAAATAGAATGAGATGTAGGAGTAACTTGTGATAAGGAAGAAGAAGTGAGAGTGGGAAAATGAAATTTAGACTCATTAAACAAAACATGCCTAGAAGTGTACATAGTGTTTGTAATAGGATCAAAACACAGGTAACCCTTTGACATAGAAGAATAGCCTAAGAATATACACTCTTTAGTTCTAGGTTCAAGCTTATGAGAGGTGTATGGCCTGAGAAGGGGATAACAATTACACCCAAAAACTCTAAGCTGATTGAGATCAGGATGAAAATGATATAACAAGTAATATGGTGAGTGAAAATGAAGAATGGCAGTAGGTAACAAATTTATGAGGAAAACAGCTATTTGAGCAACATAAGACCAGTATTGGAAAGGGAGAGAAGCCTTAGACAATAAGGTGATTGTGGTTTCTATGATATGTCTATGTTTCCTTTCCACTAACCTATTTTGCTGTGGAGTATATGGACAGGAGAGGTGGTGAAGAATTCCATGGGCAGATAAGTAGAATTCAAAATCTTTGGAAATATACTCACTACTCCTATCTGATCTCAAGATTTTAAGTTTGGAAGAAAACTGTGTTTCAGCCATGGATTTGAACTTAACAATCATAGGAAAAACCTTAGATTTATGCTTAAGAAAATAAATCCAAGTAAAACGAGTATAGTGATCAACAAATAGTACATAATAACTGAATTCATTAATGGAAGAAACAGGAGCAGGGCCCCATACATCAGAGTGCACCAATTCCAGTGGAGAATGTGCAGTAAATTGTGAAGTAGGAAAGGGAAGCCTATGAATTTTACCACTAAGACAATGCGTACAAGATATCCTATTACACTTATTGGAAGAAATCTTAAACATAGGAAAAAGTGTTTGCAGGACTTGAGCATGTGGATGACCAAGCTTGTTGTGCCATAAATCCCAAGTTGAAGATGTGGAATCAACATGATTGCAAACTTTAGAAGGTAAAGACATATTAGTAGCTTTACTAGGGTAGATAGGGTATACACCCTATTCACTCTTGCCCTGGTAAAGCACTTTCCTCGTGGCCAAGGCCTGAACAGACAGAAGGTTTTCATCAACATAACACCAACAATGATTATCAAGGCAAAGTTTGTGTACAGAGACTAGATTTGAAGCAATTGAAGGCACCCTAAGGACATTGTTAAGATGTAAAGATGAGTTTTGAGTAGGAAATTGAACCTTACCTATGTGAGTGATTGGAAGGTTTTGGCCATTACCAACAGTTAAATGGTCTTGTCTAGTGTAAGGCTTGGGAAAGGATAGTGCATTGAGGCTGGATGTGACATGATTCGTTGCAGCACTATCAGCTAGCCATGGTTGCTCTTGAGTGATTGCAGCATTTGAGGTTGTTGCCATAACAGCCAGTTTAGTGGGAGGGTGCTTGCCTTGATAGGCATAATCAATTTGATGAAAACAATCAATAGCAGTATGACCACTCTTGCCACATATCTGACAGGATGGTCTCTCATTCTTGGAACCTTGAAACTGTGATGAAGAAGAGAACTGAGTTGGCTGATTCTGATTTGAGGTGTATGGTGAATATTACAGGAATTAGATCCTCTACTACCACCATTACCTCTTCCTCTGTTGTTATTCCTTCCTCTACCTCTACCATTGTACTAATTATAACCACCACCACTAGGTCTAGGTGTAGCATTCACAGCCATAGCAATAGTTTCTTTGACATCAGTAGTATCATTCAAAGATTCTTCTTCTACACTAAGCAGAGTGGTGAGTTCATCAAAACTCACTTGTGTGCTTCTTGTACGTATAGCAGATCTAAATGCATTGTATGGCCTTTGATGGCTATGTGAAGCAATTCTTCATCATCAAGAATCACTCCAACAGCCATCAACTTATCCCTTACAACTTTGATCTTCTGTAGGTATACATCAATAGAGTCACAGCCTTTCCTAATATTATGGAGTTCTCCTTTTAGATTCGTAATGTGTGACCTTGAAATTGAGGAAAACGGTTTTCAAGAACCTTACAAACCTCCATTGCTGAGTGACAACCCACAGTGAGAGCAAGGATTGAAGGAGTCAAAGTTGAACTAATAAAGGTAACAAGTGCTTTCTCCTTTAATTTCCAGATTGAATAATCTGGATTAACAATTGAGGTAACAGATCCTGAGAGATCTTTGAGAATTTCTTTGGAATTGGTTGAGTATCATCAAGTAACTCAAACAAGGAGTAAGTTTCAAGCACCATCGACATTTGATGTTTCCAAACTATATAGTTGGAATTGTCAAACTTCACTGTCATCATATTTGACATGTTTGACAGTAGTAGGAGAGGTTGATTGATCAGATTGATTGAGGCAGTAGAAGAAGACCCCATAGATGCCATTGTTGAAGATGAAGATGACATTGTAGTAGAGGCCATCTGTTCAGTAGAAGCCATCTGTGGCTCTGATACCATGAAGAAACAAGTAAGTTTCACAGAGAAGATCACACAGATCTTTGATTCAGACTCAAAATCTGAGAAGGAAACGGTGAGAAAGAGAAAGAAAATGAGAGAAAGGAGAGAGAAAAATAGAGAGAGAATTAGAGTCACTTTGAGAGGAAAAACTAATCAATTTCTCACTCAATGAATCATAATCTATTACATACCTCCTCTATATAAAGGAATTACATGGATAAATAGGATCTAGAACCTTCTAGCAACTCTAACTAATTATAACTAACTTTCCTGCCACTGTTGGAGCTTGAATTCACTCGTGCTCTACCAAAATTACACACATGCCATAACAGACTCTCAACCACACTCAAAACGACACAGTTTGAATAAGTGTCTTGCACGTGTGTGAAACAACACGTGTTATCTGTCTTCCTTCTTGGTCTGCAAGTGCCCTGCCTTTGTATCTTTATTATCTACTACTAGAAAATGAACTTCTATGTTTGAAATGAATTCATTTAATGGTTCAGATTAATTAAATATTATAAGGGTTCTGTTAATGGGTGCCGTCATGTTAATAGGTGCCTTTAAGAAATTTGTTAATAGACATTTTCAGAAAGTTTTAATACTACTTTCATGGAAAATATTAAAAAAATAATTTAGTTGCCATTTTTTTTTTCATAAAAAATTTCTAAAAAAATTCTTAAACTAATATCTTTAAAACATCCATTAACTTTTCTCAATATAAATCTAAGGATGTATTAGTCATCCAGTTTGTGATTTTTGTTGTCTCAATTCACTTAACAATGTTTCTACTCTCTTTCACGTACATATTAAAGATACCCAAATATTAAATCCACACTATCAAAATCTAGCTACTAATTGTTATTATATATGCCGTATTCACAAATGAGGAAAATGAGTTTTATAATTTTCATTGACAATTATAAATAATAAAAAAAGAATAAAAGAAAGAAAAAAAAAATCTTGAACTATTCATGTTTTTAAAATTATCGAATAGTTGAAAATATGATTGATGAATTTTAGAATTATGAATATTGTTATTATATCGACTACTCATGTCTTTAAATTTATTCCATAGACCAATTTTAGAACTCCACCAAAAAGAAGAGTAATGCTACTTGTGCTCTTTATTATTATTATTTTTTTCTATCTTTGTAGTTCTGCTAGACACACTCATCCAAAATTGTTTTAGGTTGCAAGAAGGTACGAGAGTTTCTTAGACTAAGGCACAAGACCCTACCCCTCTACTTGGTGAGGTATTAAGATTTTTCAGTGATTTGATTCAATTTCAGCGGAATGCATGTTTTGGCACGGTCCATCCATAAATGCCATAAGACCAAAGCCTCTCCATCCACACAACTCAAGATTGAAAATTTATTAGATATTCTGGAAGTATGTTTTTTCCCTCTCATATGGGAGTAGGCTCTATGATGGATGTGACCCACCCCTATATGAAAGAGAGGGAGTATATTTCCGAAGTACCCAATAATAACATTTCAAAACTTTGTTGTGTGAGTATTGGATAATGAATGATTACAAAAATGAAAGTGCCTTGTGTATCATGTAACTTTGTGTGGCTGAAATACACTAAGTTTGTGTTAGTGTGCTATATGTGTTTAGACTTGCATCTATATACACTAATTAGTTGAGCTAAGTTTGGCTTCCTATATATATATATATAAACTACTCTAATTTTGGTTAGGGGTGTGCAGAAAACCCACCGACCCGCCAAACCCGACCCAACCCGCCGGGTTGGGTCGGTTTTTAGGGCTTGGTGGGTTGGGTTGGGTTATAAAAATTTTTTTTGTAGCGGGTTGGGTTATGGGTCATAAAATTACAAACCCGCTAAAACCCGACCCGACCCACCCATATTTTAATATATATTTAAAATATATTATATATTTAATAAATATTTTTTTTAAGTTAAAACCTAGCAATATATAATATAAAATATATTATATAATATAAAATAAAATCCTACAAACATATATAATATAAAATCCTATTACTTTCTTTAATATATATTTAAATATATTATATAATTAATAAAAAAAACATAGGTTCAATTTAATAATAATAAAAAATAAAAAAAAAGTCTAACCCATGGTTCAACCCGACCCAACCCGACCCATGTGGGTTGGGTTGGGTTGGGTTGGACATATGTGATGGGTCGGGTTGGGTCGAATTTTTTTTGACCCACCATGGTGGGTTGGGTCAAAAAATTCCCTCAACCCGACCCAACCCGACCCATGCACACCCCTAATTTTGGTAGAGAAAAAATGTTATGTCCATGACATTTTTACAATTCTTTCATAACAAATCCTAAATAGTTAGGTTGTTACTTGTTGTTATTGATGGGTAAAAAAGTAATTTCGGTTATAGGTTCAAATAATAACCATTAACAATTTAACACGTAGAATTTGTTGTGGATGTAATACTTCTTAAAAAAAAAAAAAACGATGTTCTTAAACTAGGTAAAAAATGATCATTGTGGAAGCCACAATCTCTCTCTCTCTCTCTCTCTCTCTCTCATGTATATAAAAAGAGTCCAAAATTCAATAAATTTTAAATATTAAAAATATTGAAAGCAGAGTTAACCATATGTGAAATGTGAATGAAACTAGAAAAGTTGTTGCCGTTAAAATTCACCCAATATATAAATATATATATATATATATATATTTTTTTTTTAATTTGTTTGAGAAGAAGAAAAAAAAAGGTGATCCAACTTCATTACTATATAATATACGACATATATTTTTATAATAAGATTTGCTATAATGATATAAACACTAAACAAGCAATCCCTGATCGAATCAATATAATAATTAATTGCTGACTCTAATCCTAGGCCAATGATTACTCTATTTTTATACATAATTGACTAGACAATGTGGTAGGTCGAGAACAGAAAGTGCAATGAAGCTCCCTCTGTATCTTTCTAAGTCAGACTCATTAGGATAGGTTTACCAAATTTGCTTGTTCTAAGTTATAAAGATTCAGTCACTTGACCATAGGAAGAGACACTGCAGCTTCGTTTCTTTGCATATAACTCCACAGCTGCTTCATTATCTAATAGGCAATACACACCTGGACACAAAATATTGTCCAATTACTATGCCTTGACATTATGAAGTAAATATTTTTCTATTGAGTTGAGTTAAATTTCATAATAACGTCCAAAATCCTTTTGGTTTGTTATTTTTTATTTGATATGAATCAAGCATAAGTAAAGGCATTAAGAACTTTTACTGTTTTAATGTGATGTTTAATACGGGGTAATGTTTTAGAATTTTCGAGAATGTTTAAAAATTCTCATGTTTGGTTGTAAATCAACGCTAGGGAATATAGATTCTCCTTTTAAAACCCTCTCAGTAGGAATGTAAATTCTCTTTAAAACAGGTGGGTATCTAGATTCCTAAACTTAAAAGAAATTATATTTTTTTATAAATTGACAATTTTAATATTTTTCTTTATCATTTAAGCAGTTAAGATAAAATATAAAACAAATCATTCTCTTGTCTTATAGACCTAAACGTTGTTAGCTTGTTTTGTTATGGGTTAAGCTTTTTTGAAAATTATTATTAAGAATAAAACATTTGAGTATTTAAATAGTTATTTTTGTATTATACTTGTCATTTTAAAATGTTAGACTATAGTTTTAATGAATTTGTCATAATTAGTAGTCTATATATTATTTTTCATTATTTATTTAGAGGGAGATTTTTTTTTTTTTTTAAGGATTTGGTAGTTCACATTTAAATCTAATAATAGAATAAGAAAAATAAATAATTCATTTAAGATTCTTAAGAATAAAATCGAACATTATCATCTTACATTTCTAGAAATTTTAAGAATTTCAATGAAACCAAACATAGGAATAGCTACATTCCTAGGCATCCATATTGTAAAGAATCACATTCTTAGGAATTTGAATGCTAAGAGTAATATTAATTCCTCCGTACCAAACAGACAAACACCACATAATTGTATCTTAAGTATCACTTTCATACAACATGGGTATGAAACTTCGAATAAATTATTAAATAGAATCATTAAATACATATTGCAAATTCAATATTTCAATTTAGGGATAACAAAACTATTAGTTTTATGCCAAGAAAATTAGCTAAGGATTGCCTTCCGGTTAGAGTTGAGAGCTACAAGTCAATTTTTTATTTATTAATTGAATAAATTTAATTGTATGTGTGTTGCTAAAAAACAAAAATTGTATGTGACACATTGGATTGAATTTAATTGTACGTTTTTTTAATTACCTGTTTGAGTTTTTTTCATTTTGCGGACCAAAAATACCCTCATATTCATATTTTTAGAAAGTTAAAATAATATGGTTAGATAGGTAAAATTAATAATTCAAACAATCATAAATTTTAGATAAATTTCAAAAAGTAAGGCTATGTTTGGTAACTGTTTTTGTTTTCTATTTTTAATTTCTTGTTTTTAAGGAAAAAAACAAAAAAAAATTTTCTTATATTTTCAAAGTGGAAAACACGTTTGGCTAGTTGAAAAAAAAAAATCATTTTTTTTATAAATTACATTCTCTCATTACATCCCTTTTGGAAGCACCTTGTTAAGAGCTTCAATACAATTTACAAGACAAAAAATAGAGGGATCAAAACAACACAAAATTCAACCAAAAAAAAAAAAAAAACAGAATTCAAATGAAATTTATTTTGGTAGTTGTGGTGTAACTCATTAAAATGAGATTGAGCCTGAAGTGATTCCCCATAATAAAATCATATTATGTGTTATTGTAATACCATGGAAATTGATCTTGCCCATCACTACTTCCATTCCATATATTATAAAATTACTGTTTCACAATAAAAATTAATAATAGAACCAATCCCAAACACAAGTCCTGCAATTAATTAGAATATAGATTTAGTGTTGTTTCTTACGTGGGTTTCAACTGATACACTTGAGGTATTGCGTAATATTCTTGTATAATTGAAAAAAAAAAGTTACGAAGTTTGAACAAATGTGAAATACTTGCAGATTTACTTGATATATGTGTATCGCTGATTGATGGGCTCCCAAAATATGTGAAAAACTTGCATATTTGATTCCAGAAAAATAGAAATTTGAAATTAGGAAGGTAGATAGAAAGGAAGGGAATGGTCTTGACATGAAGAAGATGAATACCAATTTGAAAAAGATGTAGAAGAAGAACAAGAAATCTGAAATTATGAGAGGAGAGAGAGAAAGGGAATGGATCTACGGGAAGAGAGAAAATATATTGTAGGTAAAAATAAAAAAATGTTTAGTTGCACGATTAGAACTAGAGCACTGGTTCATTAAAGTGGCAATAGAAACCATTCTCTCCGTGTTTTCACGAGCGTGAAAAAAATACAAAACTGAAAACAGCCTTTTGGCTGTTTTCATTTTTCTTTATAAAATGAAAACAAAAACTATTTTATGTTTTTCCATGTTTTCAGATCACCAAACAAGTTTTTTGCCATTGGAAACAAAAAATGGTCGTTGAAAACAGAAAACTGAGAAAAAAAAAAAAACAGTGACCAAATATACCCTAATTTTTTCACTATATCTCTCTCTCTCACGTTAGTTTTTTTTTAGCTAACTTATTTCAAAAAAACTATAACCCCTTATCCGTATCCCTTAAAATTAGGCACTTCCATCTTTCCTTATTCATCTTAAGGGGGAAGTCAGTTACTAAAATCAAACGTAGATAAAATTTCTCTCTTCCTCTGTATATTTATTTCTAAATAAAAAAAGTCTCTTTCTTTTTCTCTTAGAGGAATGAGTAGTCATTTCCTACAAAGGTAATTCTCTTAGTGGTTTTTTTAATCGTTTTATTGCTCATATGATTTTGATTGTTATATATGAATTTTAGTTGCATATGTTTTTTACTTGCTTCTTTCTCTTTTATTTTTTTGAAAATTTTTGACACTAAACTTAAAAAAAAAGCCTCATCACACACGTGAAGCACATGGGGTGAGACTAGTATTAGATAGTGTTATTTGACCTTTGATGCATAGTAGCCCAAGTGGCCTTCATAATTAAGGATCCAAAGATCATAATATTTTATTCAGCATCTAAGTAGGGTTGTAAGCAAGTTGAGTCGAGTAAAGCATTAAAAGTTTATAATTTTTCATTTAATTTTACTTTTAATATGAGCTAAGTTCGAGTTCATTACCAAATTAGATTGCATGTCCAAACTTGGTTTCTTTTTTTGTTGAATAAGCTCTAGTTTTTATTTTCCCAAAATCTATTTAATTAACTTATATTCTTTTTCCATATATAGTAAACACCGTCACTATTTTTTTTATACCATTTTATAGATCTATAGTAATAATTAATAACTAAATAATTTGAATTAATCATCCTTTTATTATTTAAAATTATATGTAATTTTACTATAAAATATACTATTTACGGCAAAACTTAGATACAATACCTTAGGTGCTGTTTCTTAGATACACCCTTTTAATTTTTTGACATCTGTCTAATTAAATAAGTAAACTAACAGACATTAACACCGTCTTTTTTCTATTCTTTTATTCTTTTTTTTTTCACCGTCTCCTTCAGCAAGACTTCTCACGCACAGAACCCAGGTGGCTATTAGGATTCTCACACCCAAAGAAGATGAGATCTAGCTTCAATAAAGGTTTCAAAGAGCAAAACATTTGGAACCTAGAATTCTACAGAGGGCAAAACTGATTTTTATACACATAGGATGAGTTTTTTTTTTTTTTCTCAGCTAAACACACAGAATGAGTTCAAATGTAAATAAAGAATATAATGGAGAAGAACAAAACCTCACGACCCAAGGCCAATCATTCATTGATCTTGTGTGAACCAAGCATGGTAACAAATCAACTTGTTTTATAATGAAAATAATGGGATTAATGGAGAAAATCGCCCCTTTATCCTTCTTTGCTTGATTTCAATAAGAAATTTCAGAGTTTTTTTTTTTTTTGAGAAACACACACACACACACACATTTATATAGGGGAAGGGGGATGAGATAAGAGAATATACTCACACGCCAACACCAAAATTGCATGTGGCAGTTAGTGTCGTAGAGCAAGTGATAAACCCCTTCTCAATATCACACCATACCGATGTGGGACAACTCAACAACACTGAGTATCTTTTTTTTTTGAGAAACACACACACACACCTATATACAGGGGAAGGGGAGAAATTTCAGAGTTTGAGTGTGAGAAGCCTGCTACTGTTGAAGGTTTCTCTTAAAAATCCAAGAGTTTTGTTGATGATATGAAGTGCACGAACCAGCCCCTTTGTCCTTCTTTGCTTGATTTTGATTAGAACCTAAGAGGTTGGGTGTGAGAATCCTAATAGCCACCTAGGTTTTGTGCATAAGAAGTCTTGCTGAAGGAGACGGTGAAAAAAAGAAAAGAAAAAAAGAATAGAAAAGAGACGGTGCTAATGTTTGTTAGTTTACTTATTTAATTAGACAGATGTCAAAAAATTAAAAGGGGTACTTAAGGAACAGTACCTAAGGTACTATATCTAAATTTTGCTCTACTATTTATATTATCGATAAATTATAAATAATAATTTGAGAAACTTATTTACAATTTAACCTTAACTCTATACAGCTATATTTGTATATACTTGTACATGTAAATACATATATATTATATATATTTGTTAAATATTAGCATTGATACACCATGTTGAATATGCTATTATGGATGCGGAAGCGAAAGCATAAAGTATAGAACATAATAACACATGAGGATTATGTGGTTCAGCCTAACGGCCTACATCCACGCAGGAAACCCTAAAGGGCTACATCAATAATATATTAGAGTGTAGTTCAAATCCTGTATTACAATGAACTATAACATGTGTATATATAGTAGACTAAACCCTAAACTAATAGACTTTTAGTACAAGTAAAAGACTTGACTTGCACACAAAGTAGAATTAGGCTTGGGCTTTTACTAATGGACTATTATATCTCTAACACCCCCTCTCAAATTCAAAGTGGAAGCTTGATGAAACCTTGAGATTTGATATGGTCAAGAAGATCCCTTGAATGAAGTTTGGCCCTGTAACGGTGGTTTGAGGAAGGCAATAGTCTTGCAGTGTTGATGTGACTTCTATCAGTGGCATGACTATACCGGAGAGATTTGACGACAGTAGTGGGAAGCCAAAGAAGATGAACGCAGCGAAGAAACACCGAGGAAGACAAAGATTGCTCTTAATACTCCGTAAGGACAGAAAACCATGATTATAGGAAGGTGGCTCTGATACCATGTTAAATATTAGCATTGATACACCATGTTGAATATGCTATTATGGATGCGGAAGCGAAAGTATAAAGTATAGAACATAATAACACATGAGGATTATGTGGTTCAGCCTAACGGCTTACATCCACGGAGGAAACCCTAAAGGTCTACATCAATAATATATTAGAGTGTAGTTCAAATCCTGTGTTACAATGAACTATAACATGTGTATATATAGTAGACTAAACCCTAAACTAATAGATTTCTAGTACAAGTAAAAGACTTAACTTGCACACAAAGTAGAATTAGGTTTGGGCTTTTACTAATGGACTATTATATCTCTAACAATATTAATTCAATCAAACTTCCTATTAAAAATAAAAAATCAAAATTCAAATTCACTAGTTTATTTATAAATACTTATATTTTGACCACTATTTATTTAACAGTCAAGTTTAAACTTAGACTTGTATTTTATTGATTTATTAAATAAATGAAAATAACTTTTTTTTTCTCCAACCTAGTCACATACTCATAATTTTTCATCAAGAAATCCGTTCATTTATGGTCTGACTATTATGGTCTTAACTTTCATACACTGATTTTTTTATTTTTTATTTTTAATAAAGAACAACCCAACATTTAATATGTACGTTGTACCAAAAAATTAGTGACGCTAGGAAAAAGTAACCACAGGCTCTTTTAGTGACAATGAGTCAGAAGTCCTCCGTGAAAAAAATTGGAAGTCAACGAAGAGAGAGATTAGAAACTCTTGGCAGGCATTTTGACCTCTGTAAATTGTAACGAAGTCACGGGAATGAAACCTTTCTCCTTTTCTTTATTTATTTATTTTGTGGCTACTATTATTACAAAAATTTTATTTACAAAAAAGAAAAGAAAAGGAGAAATCAATGTATCTTTCCTGAAGGAAAAAATCATAAAAAATTGTAAAAAAGTGTTCTTATTCCCACGGGTCAATCTCCATGAATTTGTTTTAAAAAAATATTTTTAATAACATATAGGGAAGGAAATTATTTATTTTTATTATTTTGCTTAACAGGAAATATAATTAAGAAAAACTAACTTTACAAAGTTTAGGATACGCAACACCTCAAATGTCTACCAATAGCAGATATAAGGAGAGAGGGATGCGCATAACATAATAAACTACCGTTAGTGGAGTATCTTTCTTTAGCCAAAAAAATCCGAACAATCATTTCCTTCGAAGAAAATATGGAATGTGAGGGGGTGTTTAGTTAGTGTTTTTAAACAACTATTTTTAATTTTTAAATAACATTTTACGTATTTTTACATACTTTTTTTTCACTTACACATATTTTTACAAATAATTTTAAACAACAATTTTCACTTTTTAAACACATATATCAAATGAGCCCGACGGTTTTCTCAAAAAACTAAAAGAGTTACTTGCAATAAAAAAAATCAGAGCATTACAAGGTGATTTAAAAAGGAATTATCATCTTGAGCATTGATGATATATCTGTGGCTGCTTTTGCATCTAGTTTGTCATAGAGTATGTTTTATTTTTATACGTTGCATTTTGCTTTTAGAAAAATTCCAAAAGAATGCTATTTCAAATACCATCATTTTAGTCATTAACCTCCATGCTAAAAACATAGAGCACTAATAAATAAGGAAAAAACATAAAAAGAGAAAAAGAAAACTGTCAACGTTTACTAGTAGATCTCTAATAATCCGTTTGGTAACATTTTTTTTTTTTGGTAACATTAATTTGTCTCATCTTTTAATAAATAATAAAATAAATTTAAAGCTTTTTTTTTTTTTTTCTTTTTGTCGCACCTTTCAAATATAAAATTTCATAAACTACAGGATGTCAAACTAAATATAGATGGATGAATATGTAAAAGTAATATGTTGCAACTTGCAAGAACGTAATAAAAATATATAAATTGAAAATAAATCTATTTTTGAAAACTTAAAACTTACTTAATTCTTGAAAAATTTTGAATAATAGTTCAAAGGCTGATACTCATTCAAATATTTAAAAATATTATAAAAGTAATTTCTTCTAATGTAAGAGAAAGATATTGGGATAATAAGAACTTGAATCTAATGGAGTAGCGTAGAGCCATAGGCATTGATATTATAAAAAAATAATATATTAACATATTGTTTATTAAAAGACCTGTTCCTCAAAAAAATTTATTAAAAGACCATTTCATATCACATTATTTTTAACGTGATTATAATTTATAAGAAATCGTAATCTTGTAAAACGGACATAATTTTATGCAACAAGTCAAACAATAAATAAAAGAAGAAATTAAAAAAAAAAAAAATAGAAAGAGAGAGAGGTTAACAAGAAAGACAACAACCACAACCTTTTGTTTGCGATTAAAATTGTGTTAGTACTTGCTAACAACAAGAAGAGGCTCAAGCGGTCAAACAATTTTTATTTTTATTTATTTATTTTTATAATGCCTTTTATAATAACAATTATTCTGCCACCATGCAATTTGGTGTAGTTTTTGTCATATTTTGATGGTATGTTTAGATATGGAAATATTGTATTGTCTTTATTGTAAATTACGTTATTAGTCTACTATTCAACTATAATACTTTCATCAGTCCACCATGAAAACGATATATTTTCTTATGAATATAATTATAATCGGTCAATTGCATATGTTAAAGTCGTGACAAAATGATACAAAATTTTGTATATTTTCTCTTGCAAGAAAAAAAAAAAAAATTACCCTCAAAGCTGAATATACAAAGTACAACCGGGAAGTCGTGACGCAATAAAATTAGGTTCTTATTAAAAGATGTCTTTTTTTTTAAAACATTTATCAATAAAATATTTTTTTAAAAAAATACTACCAATTTTTTTAAAAATAGTCCAAAAAAAACGCTATAGATTAAAAAAAAAAGAAACAAGTCATGAGTGTATTTAAGTAGGCTCCACAGTCGCAAAGACTTTCTTGCCTTCCATCCCCAACCCATTCCCACTCCAAGCGCTGCCTTTGGACTCATCTCTCTCTCTCTCTCTCTCTCTCTAAACCGCAACACAAAGCTCAACTGTACATTCTCTCTCTCTCTTTGTTGTGTAAATTTCCCCGAACCTTCTCTCTCTCTCTCTTTCTCTTTTATCTCTATATTTCTGAAGAAGCAGTAGCAGCAGCAAAAAGAAAATATCTCTTTCAGGCTTTGATCGCCCATGGAGTTCTCTCTCTAACATGTACATCTACACTCTTCGGTGCGTTTCATTTTTCTCAATCTCCCAAGTCTGATTATTGTCTTTCAAAATCTTCTCATTTCTTTAAATTCTCTTTTTTTTGTACTCTCTCTAATCCTTATCCTCTTTTGTCTTTCAACAAAATGCTTTCTCCAACTTGTTTTCAGTTATGAATTTATTCAATCTGTTTTTGTTTTGAATAATCAGAGTTGGAGATTGGTGAAAGCTCTAGAATTCAGTTAGAAACGGTTACATGTGTCAAACTTCCGCAAATTTAGGGCGCATTTTACAATCTTCAAACTCGTCTTGAGTTTTTCTTTATCTAATTTTTTTGTTGTTGAATTTTTATTAATTTTTTGAGTAGAAAAAGTTTGCTCCTTAAGTTTGTTTCTCAATATAGATATATTTGGATAATCAATCATGTAATGGAATCGTTGGCAATTGGCCTTTTCAGGGCTTGAAGTATTTATGTATGTTTATATTTGCAAATTTCGAATTTTTTGGAATGTATGTGCATCAAATTCACATTTTAGCCCCAAATTAACTATTTTTGTGTACAATTGTGTTGTTGATCACTTTTTTTTGTATTCTAATTTTGAATGTTTTTATTTTTCAGGGTTCAGCATTGAGAGCTTTTTTTTGTGGTACATGAAGTTTTTTCTTGTGTTGATTAATTTGTTGTTTGTTGATAAGTTATAAGTCATGAGCTATCAGCAAGGGAGGTTTGTAAGGTTAGTTTGATGCCATTGCTGCATATCCTAATTTATTATGTTATGTGAAGTTATGCTATTTTAGTGTGTAGCAAGCACTTTTTTATGTTTTAGGAAGCAAGTAGATTAAAGGGTGCGTTTTTGTAAGTTGTTGTGGAACAGCGTTTTGGGTTTAAAATGAGCGTTTGTGAAAAAGCTACAAGGGGTTGCTGTTGCGAAATAGCATTTTGGGTTTTAAAAATGCCTTTTAAACTCCCAAATTGTCTAACCAAACGGGCTCTATAATCTGCAATTTCAACTTGAAAGCAGCTACCAATCTCATCTTCCATACCCTGTAAAAGTGGGGGCTTTATGTTTTGGGTGTGATGAAAACATTGAATTATTGCTTTTTTTAGTGAGAGCAAAAATGAATTCTTATTGGTCGAACAAATTTTCGTTTTGTCACACACCAACGCTGCTACCATAGCCTTATACAAGTACCACTACTACTTCTATCTGCCTTTTTTGTTATGAAAACCTCCTCTGTGACCTTTGATATTAATACCTTTTATATTAATGCCATGTCTTTTACTGACTCTTTTGCTGCCACAGCAGCAATGAACGCTACTGCTGACACACAATGTTTCATTCTCCACCACCATTATAACGTTAAGGATTTTATATTCTGCATGTTGGTTTAGTTTTGAGATGCTTTGTGACTTCATTGGAACCTTTGATGTTTCTGGGCTTAAGAGTCATAAAACTGATATTTAAATCATAAACTATGTTTTGTTCAGGTTTGAAGACTGGAAGTCAGAGAAAAGTACTGAAAATTATGGAGTGCATCCAGGAAGAATCAGACTGGCAATAAACTCGTTTTCAGAAAAATTTCAAAGGGGCGTGGAATCTAGTTCAGAGAGGATGAAGGGGATTAAAAAATCACTGAAGTCCTATTCGTTTAATAGTGCAAGGGCTACAGGCTTGGGTTCTAGGTTTAAAATTCTTGATCCACAGGGGGCATTCCTTCAAAAGTGGAATAAGATATTTGTACTCTCGTGTGTGATTGCAGTTTCACTGGATCCATTGTTCTTTTATGTCCCTGTGATTAATGATGCAATGAAGTGCCTTGAGTTGGACCACAAGATGGAGACCACAGCTATTATTTTGCGTTCTTTCACAGATATATTTTATGTAACTCATATTTTTTTCCAATTCCGTACTGGTTTTATTGCCCCCTCTTCTCGGGTATTTGGAAGAGGTGTTTTAGTAGAAGATGTTGGGGCAATCGCAATGAGGTATCTGTCATCGTACTTCCTAATTGACATTCTTGCGGTCCTTCCACTTCCACAGGTAAGGGGAAAGTCTTTTTGCTGGCAATAATTTCTGTTAGGGGTATTGAAAAAGCTGACTTCCTCAGGTTTATATTATGTCTTAATTCTGGGGTCTGTTGAGGATCCATAGCCGACCCCATAGTTTTGGGACCAAAGTTTTGTTGTGTGTCTTAATTCTGGGGTGGATTACTTGATTTGTATGGTGGGATGAGGAGGAGCTTGTATCTCAGTAAGGAAAAAAAAATTGCGTGTATGGGAAGTTTGGGCAATTGTGTGTGATCGTCTTTGGGTACTTAATTGCAATTTCACTTCACTTATTGGACTATTTCAAAATTTCGTGGATTTGTCCTTCCATGTGGATCTTTTGTTATATGAAATTCTTGTGGCAGGACTAACAATTATTTCATTGTGCATGTTGAACTTCACTCATGTTTATGCATGAGGTAGTAAGTTGGATGCTGACTTCAATGTTGTCCAAAATAGATATTATTTGTGTCTACTACTGTGAGGAATTTTTTCTTTTGGGAAATTCTCTGCATCTTAAGTCTTGCTTAAATAAATACTGTCTTACATAGTTCTGTATGATCTGTGGACTCCTAACTTCTTGTTATATACTCAGGCGGTGATCTTAATCGTTGTTCCAAAAATGGGAGGCTCAAAATCGTTGAATACTAAGAACTTGTTAAAATTTGTTGTATTCTTCCAATATTTGCCGAGGTTCCTTCGAATATATCCTTTGTATAAAGAAGTTACGAGGACTTCTGGCATACTCACAGAAACGGCATGGGCTGGAGCTGCATTCAATCTCTTTCTTTACATGCTTGCCAGCCATGTAAGTTGATTAAACAACTTAGTATTTGGTTTTATACTAGGGAATGTACCTTTTTTTTTTTTTTTTTTTCGAAAAATATTTTTTCTTAGTAGATTCATTTTACCTCAGTTTTACCTTTTTAGCTTACTGTCATTGTAAACCTGACGTATGTCCCTATCTGTGCTTCCTTTGCTTCTTAATTTTGTTTATGACCATAACATGTAGTTGTACTCAAATAATTTCTTAGTCATGGATATGTTGTTTGATTTTCACTCTTGAGAAGTTGAGATGTCTAATGATGACTTGTATGCGGTACCCCTTTTAAGATGTAGAAATATAGCGTTGGTAAAAAAGAAAACAATATTAAGAAGGGAAGCTAAAACTATTGAACTGTGAAATGCAGATAGGCAAGATTACATTCATTTAAGTAAATAAGGAATTCAGCCAAAAAAAAAAAAAAAGTAATTAAGGAATGTGTGAACATCCTATTAGGAGTCAGATTTATCAATATCTATAATTATTTTGTAAGTATGATTATCATGTAACCCTAAACATATATACATGATACATATGCACGCATGTATGCAAGCCAGTTTTTCTACAAGCAGGTGTAGAATAGGTTTTACTGAAGAGTGGTAATATGTTAATGAAACTATAAAAGATTGAGTTGTTTATGGTCCTATATTTTTTCTTGAATACTGAACACTTGTGGGATTAAAGTTTTATGTATGGGATGATAGTGTGTAGCTTTTATGTTTATTAGGGACAGAAATGAGTGTTGTGTTTCTGCTTGAACACAGGATGCTGGATCATGCAACTTATATATATGTATGTAAGCATTTGTGTAACAAAAAAATTAAATTAAAAATAAAGGAAATTATAGTTAATAAATTTCACCAGTAAAAGGCATTACTCAAATTTTCTTACGAGACATTCTTGACTAAAATCGAGGTGGATACTCAGTTTAACTGTTGACGACACAGTTGTGTAGAAAATGTCTAATTCATCAGTAGCCAATAGGGAGAAGTCTCCCATCTTCTAGAGAGAATATAATAGCATTGCTGCCTTGACAAGGTTAATTTGTATTCTTTGTTCATATGCTAATGTATCAAAGGGAAACACAAAAGTTCTGATTTCATCTGACCTTTAGCCTTCAGGGCCTTTTCCTTTGAAGAGTGAACACCATCGTACTTGCAAAGTACCGTGTGAGCCATAGCATTTTTATTGCATTTAGAATTTTTCCTATTGAATTATATGGTAAATGGAAGTGCAATTGTTTCTTTCCTGCATATATTTCTGATTATTAAGTGTTCGCTATTGTTTTAGGTACTTGGAGCCTTTTGGTATTTGTTCTCCATAGAAAGGGAATCCACATGCTGGCAACGAGCCTGTGGTGGGAATAAAACATGCACCCGTAGTTCTATGTTTTGTGATAATAGTTCTGCCATGGACAATTTTCTGAATAATTCTTGCCCAGTACAGACACCAAATACAACGCTCTTTGATTTTGGAATATTCCTTGATGCTCTGCAATCCGGTGTAGTGGAGTCAACTGATTTTCCACAGAAGTTATTTTACTGTTTTTGGTGGGGACTACGAAATCTGAGGTATGCTTATTTAGGATATTTTTCTTTTATGCTGAACTAGTTGGCTACAATAGTGTCACTTAGTGTGTGTATTGCATTGAATTTCTAGTTTGCCGTTGCACATATGTTGGATGTATGTGGAATAATCAAGTAACAGGCTCTGGTTTAGAAATATTACTGGTGCCATATGCAGTGCTCATTTGCTTTTTAAAAAAAATTATTATTCAATCTCATGGATTCATAATTTTTTTTTGTGTGGCTCTTGCCTGTTCTCTCTGCTGAATGACATATATTATTGATCACTTAACAGGTTTATTCAATTGCATTTTGTCATTGATTGGACGAGAAGGGATAAATGATCATAATTGGGTTGATATTTCATATTTATCCTAGGATGTCATCTCTTCTCTCTCTCTTTCTTTGAATATTATGTAAATACACAATTTCTGGAGACATGAAATGATAATTGTGATCAAGTTGGAGACATGAAATAGCGAGTTGCGTCTAACCAGGAGATAAAAAAAGGGTAAAGGGAGACTGGAATTGATGCTGGTGGAAGTAATAACTAGTATGGAGTGGCAAGACGCGTTTTTTTTTTTTTTTTTCTATTTGAAGAGAGGAAGAAAAGGGGGGGGGGGGGGGGGAAGATCCTCTCTATTTATCTTTGAAATAAAGAGGGTTCATTTTATGGTACTTTTCAAGAATCCAAGGGTGTACTAGTTGGTGTAAAATCAATTATCATTCCTTATTTGGTGGGATGAAATTTTAAATGACCAGGCACCATGTACACACTTTGATCCCTGAAAACTAAACGGTCAATTTCCTTTCAAATGGAGAGGATCTTGATTTAGTTGGAGAAGGGATAAGAAGGTTGTGGGATCTGACTCGGGTGAGATTCTCCTGATGAAAGATTGAACCTTGTTTGTGATTTAACAATACTATTATGCTATCAAATTAAAAAAAAAAAAAAACCTTACACATGATCTCATTAAAATTCAGGTGTAAATGTGACCTATTGAATTTCCGTTCTCGTTTCCTGAATTTTCAGCCCATGAATAGAACTAGTCTTATCTTATTGTGTTGTGCATTTTGTTATATTTCATGTGGACTTTGTCATCTGAGATATATATATATATATATGTATGCATGTATGTATGTATGTATGTATGTATGTATGTACATAAATATGTGCTTGTAGAGCACAGTGCAGTTCACTTCTAAAATTATTGTCTGATAATTTATGCTTGCTTCTTTGTTTTGCAGTTCTCTTGGTCAAAATCTTGCAACAAGTACCTATGTCTGGGAAATCTGCTTTGCAGTTTTCATTTCAATCTCTGGCTTGGTACTATTTTCACTTCTGATAGGGAATATGCAGGTTGGTACTAACCATTTTACTTTACAGCTTTTAGTTGTGTTTATGTTATCATGATGATTTTTAAAACTTTAAATTGGTTCTTTACCTGCTAATTGTATGGACTATGGACCGCTCATCTATGGGTACACTTGGAAGGATTTTTATATCAAAGTCTGGCCTTTATATATTCAAGAATTGGTCATGCATTATTTTATGTGTTAGAATATGCACAGCTTTCATGTAAGCTACGTTTGGTTCGATTCTGGAAATGCTTAAAAAATTTTCCATGATTGATCTTCTTTAATTTCAGATTCTTTTTTTTTTCACTTGAAGCAAACCCTTGTTGTCCATCACATATTCTCCTTTTATGTCTTATGTTTTTATTTGATTCAAAGGCAGCTGGTTAGATGACCTAGAAATATTAGCTCGATGTGTGGCTTAAAATTATGAGATGAAGCTCACTTTTAGGTTGTTTGAGGCTCAATTGTCTGCTATGGAAACACTAGGTTTAGCTTGTATGAAGCCCCTTGTATTCTATGTTATGATGAATTCAGCTTGTTTTGAAATAGACATATTTGCAATCCACAACTACAAGATTGGAGGAGATGAGAGTCAAAAGGCGGGATGCAGAACAGTGGATGGCACACCGTTTGCTCCCTGAGGATTTGAGAGAGCGGATTAGGAGGTATGAACAATACAAATGGCAAGAAACTAGAGGTGTTGATGAAGAGAATCTGCTTCAGAATCTTCCCAAGGATCTCAGAAGGGACATAAAGCGCCATCTCTGCTTGGCTCTGCTCATGAGAGTGAGTTCCTCCACCTTTACAACTTTTTTCCATATCATGTTGCTGGGAGTAAGAATAGTATTGTTCCACTGGTCTAAGTGTAATTATTAGGTAGGGTTCATCCTAAAATATACTGTAGGGACAAAGGCCTAGTCTATTTGGTGTGGACACTACATGCAATCCCCGATCACATGGCTTGACAATGGAAAGCTTGCTACCAGTTGGGCAATGATTGATATTTATTTTATATAAGAATTTAATTTATATTTTGCTTTTAAATAATTTATATTTTTTATTTTTATGTAATCTGTTAAATTGTTATTTTTCTTTCCTACTAGGTTTATAATCTATTTACTTGTTTTGTTAGAAAGTATTTCCTTTTTAGTCTTGTTTCTTGCTTGATATAGCTTGGGAACCCTATTTAAAGGACCTAACGTTTAGTATTGATATGGTTGACTTGATCAATAAAATATCTTTTGGAATTCTTCCAATATCTTGGTGCTGATTTCAGGTAATCCTGGGTGCTAATGCCAGGGCTTTTATATTTTTTCCATGTTGGGTGCTGATTCCTACATTTTATCCCCCTTTCCACTACTTGGTGTTGGTTTTTAGGTTGTATCCCTGTTTTCACTACTTGGTGCCAATTCCGACCAACATGAGGTGTCGATTCTTAGGTTATCCCTTATATTTTTTATCCTCTTTTTATTTTCCAAACACATGTTCCTAGAATGCGTATGTGCTGCATCGCCATTCCTTCATGATTAATGCCTGCAATTGAAGCATCAAATATGACCAGCATGTTTAGCAAGCTGAGATGGTGTTCATACCCATATGAACAAAATCTCAACTTTAGCTATCCTGGTATTTTTTGTTCTAGGTTATGAAATTCAATTGCACTGATTGCTTGGATTCATGGCTATCCTGTGAACTCAAGACGACAACTATTGCTTTCCCTTTTTCACTTCCTGCTGTTACTCTTAACTGAGTTCAAATTTGGTTAATATACCAATCAAACAAGTTAGACTGTCTGGAGCAGGAAAAAACCAAAATTGATGCAACACTGAAATTGAAGAATAGAAAAAAAGTATCTAGGAATTAGCTTCTAGGCTTGTTTGAAATTGGCACCAAGCAAGAGACAAAACCTAGGAATTAGCACCTAGGGTTGGCTGAAATCAACACCAGACCATTGGGAAAATTTCAATGGAAATTTTTTTAATCAAGTGAACTCTCTATTGGAGTACAATAGCATGCTTATATAGACTTATAGAACTAACTTAATTCTAATTGACTTAGCAAAGCCTAATTATTGAGTTACAAAAATATGCTTGGCTCTAGAAATTAAATAAAGTAATATTAACCTAATGAACTAAGAATACGAAAAATAAATTCAATGGATCAATAAAAAATATGATTGACTTTTTTAAAAAATTAAATAAAACTAGTTAAAATGAAATTGTCTTCATGCTTCTACCTTTTCAGTCCTGCCTCGAAGGTTTTGAACTCTTCAACATGCTTTAACCTTGATTATTTGGATTCGTAACTAGTCTGTTTGGAAATGGACGACGCTGTTATTTCTGTTGGTGTGGACTGGTTCATGCCTTGAATTCCCTGTTTAGAAGCTTTATGCTGTATTTGGAAGTAGGTGTACTGAAACATATCCTCTAAATGGATTGTGGGTTTATAGTGCTCTTGGATGTCATCTTATTAGTTTAATGTACGACTAACTTTGTGTTTTGTTTATCAAGGAAAATGTGGCCTTTGTTTTATGAAAAGAAAAAAAAAGAAGGGGGGGGGGGGTGTTTCAAATATCTAATGGCCAGTGGACACTTGTCTTCAAGGATCATATACTGGAACAATAGGCTGATCATTTTAATGGCCAGAAGATATGGACCCCCTAGAAAAATCCATTTGAAGTTTACCTGTTTTTAGTTGATTTCTTATGCACCCTCAGTAACTACTAGATCTGCAATTGATTCTCCTTAATTTTTTTGGATGTTGTAAGGTACCAATGTTTGAAAAGATGGATGAACAACTGTTGGATGCAATGTGTGACCGGCTCAAGCCAGTTCTATATACAGAGAAAAGCTATGTTGTTCGGGAGGGAGACCCAGTTGATGACATGCTCTTCATCATGAGGGGCAAGCTATTGACCACGACAACCAATGGTGGAAGAACTGGCTTCTTCAATTCTGAATATCTTAAGGCTGGTGACTTTTGTGGAGAAGAACTTCTTACTTGGGCTTTGGATCCTCATTCCTCATCCAATCTTCCCATCTCGACAAGAACCGTCGAAGCCCTTACAGAAGTTGAAGCCTTTGCTCTTAAAGCCGACGACTTGAAGTTTGTTGCTTCTCAGTTCCGGCGACTTCATAGCAAGCAGCTTCGCCATACTTTCAGGTTTTATTCTCAGCAATGGAGGACTTGGGCAGCTTGTTTTATACAGGTAGCCTGGCGCCGCTGTAAGAAGAAGAAGCTTGAAGAGGCTCTTCTGGCAGAGGAGAATAGGTTGCAAGATGCATTGGCCAATGCTGGTGGGAGCTCGCCAAGTTTAGGTGCCACCATTTATGCCTCGCGGTTTGCTGCTAATATACTTCGTACTTTGCGGCGCAATAGTACACGAAAGGCAAGGGTGCCAGAGAGAGTTCCACCAATGCTGCTTCAGAAACCAGCAGAGCCGGATTTTACTTCTGAAGATCAATAGGTGAAATTCTCCTAGTTATTTATGTGCCTGGTTTTGTTGTATTCAATGTAAAATTAGAATTCTTTTTTTTTTTCATAGAGCAGGAGTACTGGAATAGCATTTTGGTCAAAAGTCAAGTTTTTTGGCTGTGTAAGATCTGTGTATATTATGTTATATATGGAAATGTTTACCCCTTTTTTGTTGTAAAAATACAATTTTGGGTTAGGTTTAATGGTAATTTTTAATCACTTAAAAAAAAAAAAATTTGAAAAGAAGTAACGAGAGATTATTTACTGAATTCAACAGGTCTCTGAGCTTCCAATTTAAAGCAATTCCGATTCGAAATAAATTTGGACCTTCCATCCACGTTGGCCAGAGATCCTTACTTCGTGCGTCCATGACACCGGCCCTGCTTCCAATTTCCTCCTCCTTTTGCTTCTGATCAACAGCTTGGGCCTCAAGGACATCATGAAGCATCAAGCTTCAACAATGGTAGCCAGCATTGGTTTGTTACCTGCGGTAATTTAGTGTCGAAGAGTAGCTCATACCCAGAATTGATGGTCACGATTTTATCTTTGGGAATAATGAGAATTGATCTTATGGTGTCGCGTGCCAAAATGTTAAACGTTGTTACGTATTTATGGAATTGTTTTTTTATTTTTATGACAGTTCAGGGTATAATGCAGATATGGAATTGATTTTATGGGGCCAGAATAACTTTGTACACTTAACAATGCATTCAAGAAACATTTTTACCACTACGGGTGTTTACCCTTGACGCGATAGTCACTTCACAAGTATAAGTGATTGTGAGATGTATGGGTTAAGAGCCGAAGTTTAAGTATCTAGGGGAAAAAAAGAAGTTTGGACAGTTGAACCTCTAAGTTTATTATATCCGTAAAGTGAGGTTTTAAAAAACTGTACATATAATGTTAAAAGTTTTTTTTGGTAATCTGGAAATCTGGAAAAACAGAAACAGCAAAGACAAAGAAAACAGAAAAGAAAAACAGCAGGGCCTAACAGCCACCTACACTAGCAGGAACAGCCCTTGTACAGCAGACCCCTTCCTTATCTGTAGATATTAAAACTAGCAGGTCCACAGGGGGGGCCTGATACACACAAAAGCCACGCTCTTGGAGCGCCCCTCGCCTAGCTAAGAAGTCAGCGCAAGAATTAGCCTCACGGTAGCAATGTCCAATCCGGACTTGACGAAGTTGGGACAACAAAAGTCTACAATCATCAATTATGGGCATAACAACCCGGTTAGAACAAGAAGGATCTCTCATAACTTGAACAACAGCTTTGGCATCAATTTGGATGTCAACAGCTTGAAGATGCATACTAAGGCAAAGCTTAAGACCATCGCGGAGAGCCCAAAGTTCGGCAATGAAACTTGTGGTAATTCCAATGCCTCTAGAGAAACCACCAAGCCAGTCACCACGGACATCACGAATGATGTCACCACAACTAGCTCTCCCGGATTACCTAAGGCAGAACCATCAACATTTAGGCGAACCCAGCCAGGAGAGGGCTTCTCCCATCTGATCCGGATCAGTCTTTTGCTAGCTGCAACTTTAGAATTCATAGCACAATGCAAAAACTCAAAAGCCTGGAACACAGCCTCATTATAGAAGTTAGGCCGGAAGTTTTGGCCTCTAAACACAACATTATTTCTTTCTTTCCACAACAACCAAATGACAAAAGGAAAAAGAATTCTCCAAGGAGGTTGATTAGGAGCTCTACTCTCATAGACTTTGCAATTCTTCTCAAGCCAAATGTGGAGGTTATCCTCAAAAAACCTGCTATTCGGCCGAACCCCCAAGCTAATCCAAGCAGATTTTGCCATCTCACAGTCCCTAAGTCTATGAATAATGGTCTCAACATTAGAAAGGCAGATGGGGCACCTATCCACCTCACTAAGGTGCCTTTTAACAAGGCAATCCCCCACACCAATGCTATTATGCAAGCATTGCCACATGAAAGACTTTATACGCGGTAAAGAATCCACCTTCCAAACCCAAAACCCCATGAACTCCTCTTCCTCCTCGCTGCAAGAAGTGGCAAGAGAATAGGCTGATTTGAGCTCAAAATCCCCGTGCTTGTTACCATTCCAGATCAGCCTATCGCCCTCAATAGAGGCCTCCAAAGCAGAAGGCATGGCATTGATTTCCATGATAATATCATGTGGGACTTGTGCAGAAATTTTTGACCAATCCCAGCCATGAGGGCCAAGGACCTCACTAACTATGAGTCTCTCATCTTCTTCAAGGAGGGGACCTTGGATTAAAGATCTTAACGGGGCCCTAGCAAACCACTTATCATGCCAAATGCTCAAACTACTATCTCCCCCCGGAACCCATCGAATGCCTTTATGGAAAACATCACTTCCCCTTTGAATTGCTTTCCAAACTCTAGAGCAAGGAAGTTTTTCCTCGGCTCTAGCATGCAACCGACGGTTGTTGCAATACTTGCTTCTCAAAACCTTAGCCCACAAGGCATCCTTCTCTAACCGGAATCTCCAATTAAGCTTGGCAAGAAGAGCTTGATTCCTACCCCTAGCCGATTGGATACCAAGACCCCCATGCTCTTTGGATTTGGTGACCTTGTTCCAACCCACCCAATGCGTTCTTTTTGAAGAGTCCGAAAATCCCCAAAGAAAATCTCGGTTAACTCTATCAATATCATCTAACAACTTCTTGGGAAGAGCCGTGCATTGCATGACATAGGTGGGAATTGTAGAAGTGGAGGCTTGAATGAGAACCGTTCTCCCGGTAAGGGAAAGTAAATTGGCTTTCCACCCCGCCAACTTTTGCTTGACCCTATCCAAGATGAAATTTAGATCTTGATTGCTCCCTCCTCGATGCTTCAAAGGAAAACCAAGATACTTTCCAAGATTTGGAGTAGACTTAAACCCCAAAATATCACACAAGGACTCTCTTGTGTCCCCATCTACATTTGGGGAGAAAAACACTCTAGACTTACTCTCACTAATGGATTGACCCGATCTGGAGCAAAAATCATCGAGCACATCCCTAATAGTAGAGCAATTCACATGATCGGCCTTAGCAAAGAGAACTAAATCATCCGCGAAGAACAAGTGAGAGAAAGCCATCCCACTCTTAGAGCTCTTGATCGGAACCCACCTCTTTTCGCTACATTTATCTTCAATGAGATACCCAAGAACTTCCATACAAAGGATGAAGAGGTAGGGAGATAAAGGATCACCCTGCCTAATTCCACGAGAAGGGAAAATAGGCTCTACATTACCACCATTAAAGAGGATAGACGAAGAGACAGTTGACACACAACTCATAATGAGGCTTACCAAATTGTTGGGAAGATTTGCATTAGTAAGCACTTCTCGGATGAAACTCCATTCAATTTTGTCATAAGCCTTTTCCAGATCCACTTTAATTGCCATGTAACCTCCCCTCCCCTTTTTGTTACTAATGGTATGAATCAACTCTTGCACCACAATAGCATTGTCTACACTTCTCCTCCCTGGCACAAAAGCTGATTGGAGCGGGCAAACCAGCTTATCAAGATGAGGTCTAAGCCTTGCTACAATAATCTTAGTGACAATCTTGTACACTGTATTACAAAGACTAATGGGCCGATAATTACCCAAGCTTTCCGGACTCGAGATTTTTGGAATGAGCACAATATTGGTTCTATTGAGATAATTGGGCATTCTCCTTTCTTTAAAAATGTTAAAAACTTCATTCCTGACAGAGTCTTTCACCGTGGGCCAAAACCTTTGGAAGAACCCCGCATGAAGTCCATCCGGACCAGGGGCTTTGTAAGGTTTGAGAGCCCACAAACCCTCTCTGATTTCATCCTCAGACACTGGCAGATCCAGATTGCTCTTATCCTCTTCCGACAAAACCGCTTGCCACCTGGAGGGATGGGGAATATGAAGATGAGAATGCTCAAGGGTAGTCGAGAACAATTTATTAAAACCTTCTCTAATGAATGACATAGCCCCACCCTCACTAGTAATCCATTCTCCCATATCATTCTTTATACGCGAAATATGGTTACGTCTACGTTTAACAATTGTAGACATATGATGAAAAGCAGTGTTTCTATCACCATCAACCAACCGGTTAATGCGAGACTTTTGCACCCACAACTCCTCTTCTTGACAAAGAATATCATTTAATTCTTTGTGCAAAGATTTTTCCATCTCAACCAACGAATGAGAAGGATTATCTGCCAGAGCTCTCTGAGTACCATTCAGCCGAGCTAAAACTCGCTTCTTCCTCCCAAAAATATTACCAAAATGGTGCTTATTCCAATCCGAGGCTTTCCTGGAAAAACAAGCAATAGCCACTTGGAGAGATAGCGAAAAGCCCCAGGCTTCCGAAACTATTCCAGGAAAGGATAAATCAGACAACCAAAAGCTCTGAAATCTAAAAGGCCTGGGCAAGCGAATTCCATTACTCGGCTTGAATTCCAGAAGCACCGGGCAGTGATCAGAACCACACCTTGTAAGATGAGTCACCCTAGCATCGGGGTGACCAGCACACTAGCTTGGGTTTGCAAAAAAGCGGTCAATTCTTTCTTGAACTAACGCATTTATATTACGCTTGTTCGTCCAAGTGAACCGAGGCCCACTGAACCCCATATCTATCATGTTACAGTAATCAATACAGTCTTTAAAAATTAAAGACCTGTTTGAGTTAATAGCTCTACCCCCAAACTTGTCCCCATCAGAAAGAACTTCATTAAAATCTCCAGCAATTATCCAAGGTTTCTCATGCAAATCAGCAGCATTTTTGAGATTGTTCCACAAAACACATCTTTCTTGGAATCTAGGGCTTGCATAAATTGCTGAAAAAATAAATTCAAAAGAGGAGGAGTTTACCTTCACCAAAACGTGAATCTCCTGTTCAGACATAGCCAAATGAGTAATCTGCACCTTATCTGAGTTCCAGAGAAGCCAAATTCCACCAGAGAAACCAATCGTGTCTGAATGGATGGCCCCATCAAACGGCAACCTATCTGAAATATCCTTAGCTCTATCACCACCAATTCGGGTTTCCATAACAACCATAATGGCCGGATCATGAGAATTAACCAAATCCTTAACATAATTTTTAAAGGAGGGCTTTAGAGCACCTCTGCAATTCCAAGTAATGATACACATCATTAACGTAGATAATAGAGACAAAGAGGCATCAATTAGGCGAGCCAAACCCGCATCCTCCATCGATGTCCACCTGATCCGCCGTACCATCTCCATCGTCAAGCCTCTGCCCTGTCTTGGAAAAGCACATATCAACATCACACCCATCCAAAATACCAGCATTTGTTGATGGATGCAGGCCATCCGCATCCTTCTCGCAATCAGTCTTGTGGCTTCCATTCTTTTCAAGGCCGGAGTAAAAGACTTCCGTGCCCCCTGAAGCTTCAGCCTGGATCGAATCATGGAGGGAGTGTGGCGAGCTTCCAATTCCATCGCCAGCACTCTCAAGATCTCCACAAGCTCGCCGCTCATGAATCTCATGCACTTCCTTTCCTGTTGGGTCTCCAAAAGTGAAATCCCCATTGTGAGCTGTCTGAGACGAGCAAATGCTTAATGCCCACTCAGCGCTGTTGCTAAAAACCTTCTTCGTGCGGTCAGACTGGGTGGAACTTAAAGGAAGGGCCTTACTCCTTGCAAAAGCTTTTTTCCCCTTAACTGAATTGGAATTGGGCTTGCCATTAGTTGAACCATAGCTAAACTGGCCATTATTCCTAGGCCCATCACGGCCTAAGCCCAAGCTGACCTCCCCCACATCTCCTACTTGCTCCGCGGACACCTTATTCAGGCCTGACTCCATATGGGCTTTACTTTCCCTTCATACTTACTCATACGTCTCAGCCCATCTTCTTTATTAGAATTATTACTCCCTAACGTCTCTTTAACTTTCACATGGTCTGCAGCAAGGCTCAAGTCCGCTACATGGTCGCTTCTACTTTTATTCTTCACTTTGGAATCTTTCCTTTTCCGTGAAACAACCACCCAGGGGCCGAAAGCAGCACCGCTGGTCTCTTCCACCGAGGTATCTTGATTATCGGGACTCATCTCGGGATGTGCCCCCGATGAAGAAGGCTTCAGATTTCCTCTGTTCTCGCTAGCAGCTGCAGGGGCATCACGAGGTTCCGCCGGAGTACACGGCTTGATGGTAAACGGGCAAAATTCCCATCGGTGGCCAAGGCGACCACAGTCAAAGCACAACTGGTTCACGCCTTCATAAACAACAGGTTGGCAACGCCGTCCGATTTGCACGTTGGTGACCAACGGTTTGTTCATATCCACTTGAACGCAAACACGCGCGAATCGTCCTCTGGCCTCTAAAGCCGTATAAGAATCTACTCTTAAGACCGGCCCTATCGCCTGCCCAATCTGCCTGAGCACAGAAGCTTCATAGTACTCTATAGGCAACTCATGTAACCTGACCCACACTGCCACTGAGGAGACCATCGCTTCCGAAGGCTTGAAATTTGCTTCCCATTTCCGGATGGATAAGAAATGACCCCCGATAAACCACGGACCTTTCTTAAGCACCACATCAAGATCGTCATCAACTGAGAATTTTACCAAGAAAAAATCTTTACCAAGGTCCACCATGTCCACCCTCCCACTCGGTTTCCAAAGGTCCAGCAACTTAGAGTGAAGATAATTATATCCCACATTTCTGCCAAAAACCTTTACGATAATCGCATTTGCCCAAGGAGCCCGGATGCGTTGTTTAGTTTCCTTCGACAGACACACTGAAGCAAATCCTTCCCTAATCTCCTCCATCTCCTCATCCGAGTCTGAATCCGCCTCCATCTGATCCGTGAAAACGAATGCTTGGGAATAAACTCCTGGTAACTCCCCAACCAACTTATCCTTGAAAGATAGCTTGGATGGCTGGCTGGATTCCCCATCCCGTGAGCAGCTTTTATCATCTGAGACGTGGTGTGAATCCTTCACTTTCTTTGTGCTACGGGCAAGTTCATTTTCCTCCTCCAGAGAACGAGAGTGAGAGCGTTCCATTGTTTCCAAATGTGTTTATTTTAATGGCTGTCTATTAGAATTCCCTATAATGTTAAAAGTTGATGCTATACACACTTGTCTCTAGCATGGCATTGAACATGTCAGTATTCTCACCCATTTTATCTAAACCAACACAAATTATACACAAAAAGAAATTGATACTATACATTAGTATTAAATCCTTCTGTTTTGGATAAGTGAGTAGAAAGGGAGTGTATCTTTGGTTCCTTCCTGCCCCCTCCCCCCATATGAACCAGAGGAAATGCTAAAATAAAAGGATGTTGAAATGTCGTCGGGTTGTTTTTCGTTTTCTTCGTTGTTTTGCTCCTTTTGGTGGTGTCGTTGAATTAACAATTAACAAATCCAAAAGAGACAAAATATTTGACACAAAATTTCCTAACTATCAACTAAACCGTTATGAAAAATATTGAAAAAAATTAAAAATTGTTATATAGCAATACTCGTTGAATAAAAGTGCCCATTTAGGTTTATGTTTATATATTTACGTCGAGGACTGGTTCTTTGGATTCATGTATTTGTTACCGAGAGATTTGGAGTTTCTGTAATGTTCCCCCTCGTTCATACATGAGTTTTGACTTTTATATTTAACAAAACATTGAATAGTTTTTATACAAATATTTTATTGGAACATTGAATTTGTGGTTTACCAAATGGTTAAAGAATGTTGTGAAAAAAATTGATTCCATTTGCTTGTCAGTCGTTCTTGAAAACGAAGAGAAATAGAGAACGCTATAAAAACAACAAAGAAAATTCATTTCAAAGCTGGCTAGTAATGAAATGATTGATTGGATTGTCACTTGCAATCTAAATATCGTGTGATTGAGGTCTATCTTTTTCTTTTCGTTTTCTTAACTATTTCTTGAGTTCCCACTTGCAATATATTGCAATGAAGACGAGGTTATATATATATAAAAGCAAATTGCAAAATATCCTATCTTTTATATAAATTCTTCATTAAATTTTACAGGGAATTTTCGAAGTTGGACTTTTTGCAAGGTTACAATACCATGTTTAGCTGGCTGAGTTGAGTTTTGCTATAAATTAAAAAACTCATTGGTTGGTAAGAGAAGCAATAGTATTAATTAAAGAAAGACTAGATGGATAGACTATTGTTAATAATTCAATAATTAGAAACTATTTATGAGAACAAAAAGAGTTTCCCTTGTCTGTAACTTTCATCTTCATCTGCACACTCTTAAAATCCTCCAAAAAGCTAATGTGTCCCGGTCTCTACTTGAGTTTATTAGGTTCAATTTTTAATGTTATACTGCACACTACTCTCTTTCTCGATGTCCATACATAAATATGTAGTTTGGAGCTAGGTTGATCCTTTATTTATTTGGACATTTTATCATTGAAAAGCTTAAGATATGAGTCTTCGATGGCATCAGTAGGTTAATGGTGTGAGGTTAGGTTCTATTCCCTTTTTCAGTTTTTTTTTTGAGTAAACAGTAATACTTATTAAAACACACATGAAACTAGTAATATTAGTGTTATAAAACAGGTTTATAATACATTATATAACCAGAGTACAACTACAAAAGGGCCTACGACTCTAACCTTTGTAGTTGTAAACTGAGATTATAAATAGCGGACACTAGCTAGACACACTCAACCAATTTGGGATAAACATCCCTATAATTTTTTTGGTTAATACTTAATACCATTGTAAGCATTCTTATTCAGAAGCTCATATACAAAACTATAGAGTGCACAGGTAGGTATCTGTGATAATCAAATAATCCCTCCATCTAGAATTATTAGTTATATTCAATTTTAGAATATCTTAAATGTAGTATTTTTTTGAAAAATTAATAATTTTTTTTTCTAAGTTACCCTTTAATTTTTGTAAAAATTCAACACCATTTTTAATTTTTTATCATGTGAGTGTCAATATTTTTTTTTTTAATAAAATTGAATAATACTATGTTTGTTACAAAGTTTACTCCACAATTACGTACTGTGTTAATTTTTTAAATATAATTAAAGTAATTCAAAATTTTATTTACTATAATATACCAATTATATTCATTACCATGTTAGTTTGTAAATCTTTTTTATGTAAATTCCATAATAGTTTTAGTGTTTTCCTTCTTTGCTATTTTCATTTTAAATGCACTTAAATGAATTAAAAAGTAGGGAGGGAAAATGTTTTAGTTTTATTGTGTCGTGTATATATGATTGCATTATCATTGGATCCTTTGTTCTTTTACCTTCCCGTGATCAATGAAGACAGAAAGTGCCTTGCGTTGGATACAAAACCAAAGATCATAGCTATTTGTTTGCGATCGGTCACCGACTTTATACATTTCTTGAATATCATTTTGCAATTTCTTTGTCCTTATATAGATGAGGATGAGCGGAAACTTGGAAGAACTAAGGCAGTTACAGATGCTTGGCCAATAGCAAAGAGGTACTTCTGGTCCTACTTCTTCATATTCGACATTCTTGCTATTCTTCCACTTTTCTACTTCTAAACAGGTTTTTTTTTTTTTTTTTTTTTTCTCACTCACACGTTTATACCCAGCACACGCACATATATGTGTGTGTGTGTGTGATTATTTGAGTAGAAGGAAAAAAAAAAAATCAAGTTTCTATATATACGTGATGTCCTACAGGAGTAGAGCTGACAATACCAGTTATCATCTATCTAGGTACTAGTTCCTATTTTTTTTTCACAAATGGTCCTAGACTCCAACAAGAAGTTCTTGCATGCTGCTATTCTCATCCAGAATGTGCCAAGAGTTCTACGAATCTGTCTATCATGGAGGAAAATTATCAGCACTGACAACCAACTTTCCGGAGTTGTATGGGTGAAAGCTGCATTCAATTTCTTTCTATATATCATTGCAAGTCAGGTAAAGTTGGATGTTCAATGGTATATCCTTCGATAAAAAATGTTTTTGGTATGCACAATCTACTGATCATTTATTGACTTGGTGGTCTTTTACTTTTAGGTATTGGGTGCCTTTTGGTACATCTGTTCTATCGAACGGGAGACAGCTTGCTGGCATGGAGCCTGTGAAAATCAAATTGGATGCCTCCAAAGTACTTTCAACTGTGATCATAGTTCAGGAAATCACTCATTTATAAATGATTATTGCTCTGTAGCAACACCAAATCACTCATTTATAATCAGTGGCGGAGTCAGGATTTTAGTCTAGAGGGGGCAAAATTAAAGAACAATATTAAAAGTAAAATTAATCTAAAAAATATTAATCAATAATAATAGCAAAATAAATAAGCAATTGCAAGAAAATATATATATATTTCATAGTATTAAAATAAATAAACAAAAATAACCAATTCATAGTCATAGTTACTACAAATTTTACAAATTGATTTAGTGTTACTTAAACAATATAATGAATATATTTTTTAAATTATTTTTTGTGGTTGGTGAGATGCCAATTTGTAAGATATAAGTAGTAAAATTTGTAATATCTCTAGCATCACTCAATAATAAAATGCTGTGAAAGATATCACATTGAAAATTGTGAAAATAATGATATTAAATAAAAAAAAATAGTAAAATAGGTGCAACACTTGGGACAGACAAAAGCTTCTTATAAGAATAGTGAAATTAGTAAAAAGCTGCATGGTTTGGTCTTTGAGAGTGCCTTCTTTTTCCTTTCTTTATTCTATGTCACTTTCAGGTGAGAGTTCTTTTTTTCTCTATGTTGTCAGAGAGTAACTAGAGAAGACTACATATGCAAGGCTATTTTAGGAGTCAGGGGGGAAGGTGCCCCCCTCGCCCCCCTCTGGCTCCGCCCCTGTTTATAAATGATTATTGCCCTGTTGCATCACCAAATGCACCACCTTTTGATTTTGGAATATTCCTCGAAGCCATTCAATCTGGTATCGTGACATCCGCAAATTTTCCTAAAAAGTTCACGTTCTGTTTCTGGTGGGGCCTGCGAAATTTGAGGTTTGCACATAGTTCTTGTCAGTACTTGTCATCAATAAAAACATCATGCTCTTGGAAAATTTGAACATTATTTGACACCGAGTTTTAGTATTCAGGTGCTCAACAACTCTAGATTCCATTACAAAGAATGTACAAAATTTCGTTTAAAGAGAACATTAAAATAAAACATGCATCCAAATAATGTTCTCTTTGTAGGAATACAAAAATGAATTTTGTAAATTAAGCCTTAGACTTAAAAGATATTGAGTAAGGTTATAATCTAAGTCTTAATTTGCAATGATGATCTTTGCATATTTTCTTGTCGTTTTAATTAGGCTTTCCATCATGTATTTTGCTTATCTTAAGTCCCACGTCTAGTCTTAAAATCATTTTAAATTTTTTTAAAAAAATAAAATTTTACCTTAATTATATTTATAATTATCTGATATTACCTTCTCATGCATTATAGTTGCTCCGAATTTTGCAGTTCTCTTGGTCAAAACCTTCAAACAAGTACCTATATGTCTGGGAAAATTGCTTCGCAGCTTTGATTTCGATATTTGGCTTAGTACTGTTTTTGTATTTCATTGGAAATTTGCAGGTTGGCACTAAACATCTTTTTATTTTTAATTTTTTTCACTAAACTTTGGGCTCTTATTTATATAAATGTGTTAATAAGCATTAGAGATGGTTTCTGTATAAATAGAATAGGACAGAGCATTCACTTGCAAAGTACTGGAACAACCATCTAAACGCAAGCTTTGAAGATTTTCTCTTTTATAAATTTGCATTACATTAGTCACACTCGATCATAACATTTTTAATAACTACCGTTTTGTTTGGTTTGTTGATTTATGGTTTCTTTCGCCCCATAAGTAACCCTACTTGTCTTGCTTTCATTTTTTCTTGAAATTTGGTTTAAAATTTCAGAAAACATTTTAAACTTTTGACATAAAAACAGAAAGAAAAAAAATATAAATAGGCGTACATGTGTACAGTGTACACATATATTACGGATTTAAATAAAAAAATTTTCAAATTAATTAAAAGAAATGTTTATATATTGAGTTATTTCTTTTATTATTTATATTCTAATTTAATGACGAACTTATGTTATGTTAGTATAAGTTCATAAGATATTATCAAAAGCCAACTAATTAAGTTTTTAGTATATATTTTAATTTTACCAATATATATATATATATATATATAAATATAAATTTTGACAGTACTTTAAGCAATCAAAACAACAAATAAATTTATTTATTGTCTATATTTTATTGTGATTTTGAATGTTTTCATTTTTTCTTATTTGTAATCTAACATGCATATATGCATACATAGATGACATTAATTAAGATTTAATATTCTAAAATACAAAAAGTCCGAATTCACTCCCATAAAAAAAGGTCTGAATTCACAAGAGTCGAACACGCTTAATATGGACTTTCTTTATTTACTTTATTATTATTATTATTATTATTATTATTTGATGAGAACACTTGTGACTTTATTAAGATGAAAATAAATTCAATACATCTTGACTTAAAGATAAATTTAAATTTTTTGAGCTTTTTTTACTTGATAGTTGTGCGGGCGTGGACCCCATTGAAGCCATCCAGCCACGAGGAACAATCACCACGGCGCCACGTGGCCACATCCAGCCACGAGGGACTATCGCCACGGCGCCACGTGGCCACAGCCAGCCACGAGGAACTATCACCACGACGTCACGTGGCCAAAAGTACTCGTCCAAAGCTTATTGACCCCCACCATGTAACCGACCATGCTCGGCAGGCTCTCGGTAACTCCTGAGGAGTGCCTCCGCCGAGCAACACATCCAGTCGTGGGTCTCTTCCCAATGCCACTTCCTTCACTCATTCACCAGCCAAAGCCCACTCCGGAGCGATGGTATTAGACCCCCCATTCCATTACCTGAAAAGCACCTCGGCCGAGCAACAGGCCCAGTCGTGGGACTAACTCCCACGCCATTATATCCACCCACTCACCACTTAAGACCCACTTTGGAGCCATGGCATTGGACCCCCCTTTTCCACTATCTAGGGACGACTCCGCCGTGCGGCAGACCTCGCGGCGGGCCTGATTCCTAGGCCATTATCGTTTCCCTACTCTCATTAAATGCACACCACTTAGGGGGAAGAAGATTGGACCCTCCCTTCCACTGATCAAGAATGCTGTTACGTAGTCCCAGCGGCTTGACCTATAAATAAGCAAAGGACATTCAAAGTGGGGTGTTGGCAACTCGGAGAAGAAAGGGGGAAGAGAGGGGAGCCTAGACATTCATACTTGCCAATTTAGGATTGCCCACTATAGGAAAACCAAAAGCCCATCCAACAAATAAATTGCGAGCCCAAGCACGTGGCCGGCCCAACAGGCCAATATTTGGCTCGTACAATTGGCGCCGTCTGTGGGAATCTCCTACCAAGCTACAGTCCTGTGTGGCGACGCACTGAGAGATGTCTTGGAACAGGCGGGGAAGTTATGCAGAGAGCGGTTCGGGAGGGTCCTCGCGAGGATCCACGTGGCGAGAAAGAAGGCAGAAGAGGCAGGAGGACAGAAGGAACGAGGGGGGAGTAGAGTCCGGGCTCGGAGGAGAGTCGTACCAGAATCTCCGGACAGGGTCCGACGCCTCGAGGCGCGACCACCATGACTGGAGAGACCGGGAGCTCGAACGGAGGAATCAAGAGGTGGAGTGCTTGCGCAGGGAAGTGAGGGATTTGGAGCTGCAGGGGCGAGAGAGGCGTAGAAGAAGAGATCATGAGGACCGGGCGGAAAGGTCGGCCAGCGTTGGAGAGCAGCGCGCGACCGGATCCCATTAGTCTGTGTCGCGACGACGGCGCGAGCGTTTGCGGGACCGCGCAGACCGGGGATCGGTTTCCCCAGACGAGGGACGACCACGGAACGCAGCCATGGATGCAATGGGCCGTGCACTACGACAAGCAGCCCGGTCCCCATTCACGAGGGACATTGAGGAGGCGCCTATGCCGAGCCGGTTCACGCGACCCCCTTTTAACTCCTACACGGGAAAAACCGACCCGGTTGAGCATGTAAGTCATTATATTCAAATGATGTCCCTCCACGCACAGAACGACCCGCTGATGTGTAGGGTTTTCCCTTCAAGTCTTGGACCCACTGCCTTAAGGTGGTTTAACGGATTAAAGAAGGGCTCCATTCGTAGTTTCTCGGAGCTGATACAGGAGTTCGGGGCGAGGTTTATGACATGCAGCTGGGTTCCACAGCCCGTCGACGCGCTGCTGTCAATGAAGATGGGGGCCGGGGAGACCCTACGTAATTATGCCAGCCGGTATTGGGAGCTGTACAATGAGATTAGTGGAGGTAATGAAAAGATCGCGGCGAGCACGTTCCGGATGGGGCTACCAGAGGAGTCCGGACTGAGGGAATCGTTGACTCTGCGACCACCCGAGGACATGCGGCAACTAATGAGGCGCATAGAGGAGTACAAGCGACTCGAGGATGACAGGCTTCAGGCTAAGGGGAAAGCCCCAGTTGTCAATTACCCTCGGAACACTGGCTTTGTTAGAACAAGGAGGGATCCGAGGGTCCAGGGGCACGATCAAGATATTAGGGTGGTCGGCGCCGTATTTAAGGAGCCCGTGCACAAGATTGTCGACAGGATAAAGAATGAGCCGTACTTCAGGAGGCCGAACAAGATGCCGGGTGACCCATCGAGGAGGAATCAGAACTTATATTGCGCCTACCACCGGGACAAAGGGCACACCAAGGAGCAGTGCAGGGTGTTGAGAGACCATTTGGAGCAGTTGGTGAAGGCCGGACATTTGAAGGAATTTCTCGCCGATTCCGGGGACCAAGGGACAATGCTAGCAGATCGGATGCGCCGAGACGCCCTACCTCCTCCTCTGGGAGTGATAGAAGTCATTCATGCCACTCCCAGACAGCCGAAGGGGCCGGTGAAGCGGGAGATACTGGCCGTGGTATCCACTGATGGCAACAATAACGAGCACCCACTTAGAAAGAAACCGAGGTATCCTCAACAGCTCATAGCATTTGACGACAACGACCTGGAAGGGACTCTTCAGCCACATCAATACGCCCTAGTGGTCTCGGCCCGTGTAAAGGGTTTCTAAGTAAAAAGAATCATGATAGACCAAGGAAGTGGGGTTGACGTAATGTACCCAGACCTATACAGGGGGCTTGGCCTGAATAAGAATGACCTGTCAGCCTACGACACGCCATTAATGGGGTTCGACGGTCAACTTGTGAGGCCGGAGGGGCAAATCTCACTCCCGGTCAACATGGAGGGTAAGGAGGTAGTCGTAACATTCATAGTGATCGCTTCTTATTCCCCGTACACAGCCATCCTCGGGAGACCATGGATACACGACATGGGGGCCGTGCCGTCCACCTTGCATGTAAAAGTCAAGTTCCCGACTAGGTACGGCGTAGCGGTGGTACGGGGCGACCAGCAGGCAGCAAGACAGTGCATGGTAGCCGCGGCCCATAAGCAAGCCGAACAAAGGGCCGGAACCAAGGAAGATGTATTGTAGCAATTACAGCAGAACTAGCCGGATGGGAAGGGCCCGGCAGAAGGGCTGGTGAAAGTAAGAATACTGCCGGACGAGGAAAGGAGTTTCCAAATAGGGGAGGGCCTTGATGACCGGGCAAGGGCAGAGCTATTGCTTTTTCTTGTGCGAAACTTGGATGTGTTCGCCTGGAGTCCGTACGATGTGCCCGAAGTAGACCCGGAATTTATAGTCCACAAGCTGAACGTGGATCCCTTATCCACCCTAAGGAGGCAAAAGCCGAGACGGTCCGCGAAGGAACACGTGGAAGCCGTCAGACAAGAGGTCGGGAGACTAAAAGAAGCAGGGGCTATAAAGGAAGCTTTCTTTCCTGATTGGCTTGCAAACACGGTGGTTGTAAAAAAGAAGAGCGGCAAGTGGCGAGTCTGCGTTGACTTCACGGATTTGAACCGGGCATGCCCTAAAGATCCTTTCCCGATGCCGAGAATTGACCAGTTGGTAGACGCAACGTGCGGGTTCCCGAGGATGAGCTTTCTTGACGCCTTTCAAGGATACCACCAAATTGCACTGGCCGCCGAGGATCAAGGAAAAACGGCGTTCATAACGCCCGACGCCAACTATCACTACACGGTAATGCCGTTCGGCTGAAAGAACGCGGGAGCAACCTATCAACGAATGATGACGAGGATGTTTAGGGATAAGATCAGGTACACGGTTGAAGTATATATTGATGACATGGTGGTAAAAAGTAGACGGGAAGAGCAACACATAGACGACCTCAAGGAGGTGTTCGAGGTGCTACGGCGGCACCGTCTGCGCCTCAACGCCGATAAGTGTGCATTCGGCGTAGCATCGGGCAAGTTCCTGGGCTACCTGGTCACAAAGAGAGGAATCGAAGTCAACCCTGATCAGATCAGGGCCGTGCAATGCCTCAAGACGCCGAGCAATCCCAAAGAGGTGCAGAAGTTGACCGGCATGCTGGCCGCTCTCAACCGGTTTATTTCCAAGTTTGCAGATCGATGCTGCTCGTTCTACTAACTTTTAAGGAAGTGGAAGGGTTTTCACTGGGACGGGGAGTGTGACAGGGCGTTCCAAGACCTTAAGGAATACCTTGGACGGGCACCCACGTTGACGGCACCAGAACCAGGGGAGGACCTGTACATGTACTTGTCGGTTTCCGAGCATGCTGCCAGCGCCGTGCTGTTACGGGATAATGGCGTGCAAATCTCGGTGTACTACGTCAGCAAGACGTTCGTCGACGCCGAGACCAGATACCTGCCGTTGGAGAAACTGGTATTGGCACTTGTGCACTCAACCAGAAAGCTGCCGCACTACTTCCAGGCACACACTGTTCATGTCCTCACAGAGTATCCACTTCAGTCGTTACTAAGAAGGTCTGACTTCACGGGAAGGATAGCTAAATGGGGAACTCGGCTAGGTTCATTCGACATCAGGTACAGGCCGAGGACCTCGGTAAAAGGACAGGTGCTCGTGGACTTCATCGCCAAGTTCACGCCAAGAGGCGCAGATATCATTTGCGTAATCGAGATCCGTCTGTGGAAGATATTTGTGGACGGCGCTTCCAACGCAGCCGGAGCAGGATCGGGAATAGTAATCATTACGCCGGAAGGGCTGAAGCTGGAACACTCTTTCAGACTGGGTTTCAGGGCCTCTAACAATGAGGCCAAATATGAGGCCTTGCTCGCCGGACTAAGGGTCGTCAAGGATTTGGGGGCTAAGGAGGTAGAGGTTTTCTCAGACTCTCTGTTGGTAGTTAACCAGGTGCTCGGGAATTTTGAAGCTAAAGACTCGCGGATGGTGGAATATCTATGGATCACCAAGCAGACCTTGACCAGTTTTTCAAAGGTAAAGGTAGAGCGCATAGCTCGGGGACAGAATAGGCACGCCGATTCATTGGCTACGCTGGCGTCATCAATTGCCGACATGATACCTCGACTGATCAGGGTGGAATTGGTTGCCGAGCCGAGCATCGTACCTAGGACACCGGTTGCACATCTGACAGTCACCGAGGATTGCTGGATGAACCCCATAATCAACTTCCTCGTGGACAACCAAGTTCCGGATAACGAAAAGGAGGCAGCAGCAGTACGACGCAACGCCCCCCGGTACTGGTTGTCTCCCGAACGAAAGCTTTATCGGAGGTCGTTCGGGGGACCATACCTGCAATGCTTGAGCTCTAATGAGGCCAAGGGGTTACTGGCCGAGCTGCACGAAGGTGTGTGCGGGAGCCATGTTGGGGGACGGTCATTGGCCCACCGAGCAATGACTCAAGGGTTTTGGTGGCCGCAGATGAGAAAGGAATCAACCGAGTATTCCAAGAAGTGTAGGCAGTGCTAGGTACACGCGCCACTAATCCACCAGCCAGCCGGGAACCTGAATCCGGTCAGCGGACCCTGACCATTTGCCCGCTGGGGGCTGGACATAGTCGGGCCTTTTCCACGGGCCACGGGCAACCGAAGATTTGTACTAGTGGCCGTGGACTACTTCACCAAATGGGCGGAAGCAGAGGCGCTGGCAAACATCCGAGACGTAGACGTCAAGAAGTTCGTATGGAAGAACATCGTAACAAGGTTCGGCGTACCGGACACCCTCATGTCAGACAATGGTCTTCAGTTCGACAGCAGGGCTTTCCGGGCTTTTTGCCACGACCTCGGAATTAGAAACCAATACTCTACTCCTGCTTACCCACAGAGCAATGGCCAAGCAGAAGCAACCAACAAAGCCATAGTGAGCGGCCTGAAGAAAAGACTAGAAGGTGCCAAGGGAAAATGGGCCGAGGAACTGCCGAGCGTCCTATGGGCATACCGAACGACCCCGAGGAGGTCCACGGGGGAGACGCCATTCTCCCTGACCTATGGGGCTGAAGCCGTCATCCCGGCGGAGGTAAATTTGTGCAGTACTCGAATCAGCGGGTACAGTCCAGATGAGAATGAAGGGCTGATGGCAAAGGAGCTGGATTTGCTAGAGGAACACCGAAGAACGGCCAGCATCCGACTGGCGGAATACCAACAGAAGCTTGCTCAAAGATACAACCGGACTGTGAGGAAAAGGGAGTTCGTGGCAGGAGATCTGGTGCTTCGCAAGGTGGTAGGAAATACACGCAACAGCAACGCCGGAAAGCTGGCTCCGACATGGGAAGGGCCTTACCTAGTAACGGCCATCGCCTGGGCCGGGTCGTACTACTTGAAAGATTTAAAAGAAAAGCCGCTCAAACGACCATGGAACGTCTGTAATCTAAATAAATTTTACTACTAGCAGACTAGCATCGAAGGTTGTAAATAGGGGACACCTCCCCTTGCTAAAATAAAAAATGTCCGAGCAACCAATGTATTTGTGACTCTTGTCTTCCCAACGGGTTACGTTTGATCGGCGCTTTAGTCGAACATTACGACATATTTAAGGACAGAAACGTCTCGGCTCGATCACTATCGCCGTGCACGTGAAAACCTTAACAATTTTCCTAAGGACAGAAACATCTCGGCTCGATCATTATCGCCGTGCATGTGAAAACCTTAACAATTTTTCTAAGGACAGAAACATCTCGGCTCGATCATTATCTCCGTGCATGTGAAAACCTTAACAATTTTCCTAAGGACAGAAACATCTCGGCACGATCACTATCGCCGTGCATGTGAAAACCTTAACAATTTTCCTAAGGACAGAAACATCTCGGCCCGATCACTATCGCCGTGCATGTGAAAACCTTAACAATTTTCCTAAGGACAGAAATATCTCGGCTCGATCACTATCGCCGTGCATGTGAAAACCTTAACAATTTTCCTAAGGACAGAAACATCTCGGCTCGATCATCGTCGCCGTGCATGTGAAAACCTTAACAATTTTCCTAAGGACAGAAACATCTCGGCTCACTATCGCCGCGCATGTGAAAAGCTTAACAAATTTCCTAAGGGTATAAACATTGCTCGGTTCGATCATTATCAGCGTTCATTTGATAGCCTTAAAGCGAATTTAACAAAAGACCCCCCCCGCTCAGTTCGGTTCCTGTCTCCGAACAGGACAAAAGTCTGGATACGAATCCCCTGGGGATGGCCTACATAAATCAACTTGTTTACTATTATAGGTATAAACGTTTGGGCAGCAATTCTTAAGCAAGCAAAAACGTAAGACGGACAAAAAACTAAACACAAGTGCATTAAAAAATTAGGGAATTGTTCTAACGCCACATCCCGGCGCAGTAGGCTTGCTGAATAAAATACAAATAAACAAGAAATAAAACAAAGCAAGACAAGACAAAACAAAGCAAAAGAGCAGTTGGTCACTCGGCAAGATCGACGGGGCCACGTGGGGAAGCAAGACTGTTAGGCCGATCGCCGGGAAGCTGGGCGGTGACTTCCTCGGTCCGGTCATCACTCGTAACCTCTTGGTCGGCCCCCTCCGCATGTGCGTCGATCTCCCGAACAAGATCGATCATACTAGGAGTTTCTTCACCCGCACTTTCAGCCTGCGCTTGGACGGGCGACGGGGTGGTCGGAACCGGAATCTGCGTCAGACTCCATAAAGGGGAATCCTCGGCCAGGCCCACGGCCTTTAACTCTGCCAGCCATCCCTCTGCAAACCCGTGTTGCCGCGCCTGGTGGATGATAGGCTCGGCAGAATTCTTGGCATCTGCAAAGCCCTTGTCGTACCATTCGTTCTCACAAGCCTCAAGGGACTGTTGCAGATCTCGGATTTCGTCGGCCTGGGATAGCGTCACGCTTTCTGCCGTCGCCAATTTGAGCTCCATTTCACCCATCTTTGTTTCCGCGACGAACAGCTTACCCTCGGCAGACCGTCTGGCCCTTTTGGCGTCTACTGCCTTCCTCTTGCTCGCCTTGGCGGCCTCCTCTTGGTGCCTGGCGGTCACCTCGGCCACGGCCTTCAGAGCTTTCTCTCGCTCCACGGCCTCGGACACCTCTTTCAGCCTGCCATCTAGCATGCATGTTAACTGCGCGGCCTGCAAACCAACATGACATTAGGATAATGAAAGCATACAAGACAGCCTCCAGAGGTAAGGATACGCAATATGGGAAATGGGGGGTTACCGCAATAGTGTGCCATTGGAGCCGCCGCGCCAGCGTCTTGTCAGCACCGTGCGAGTAGTATTGCGCGTCCTCGGGCAGCATTAGCCCCTGCACCAAGCTTTGGGCCACCCGCCCACCTTCGCCCTTGTCCCACGCCCGAAGGCTAGCAGTCTCGGGCAAGGGCGCGTCCCCCAGGAGGAACGTGTGCTCCCAAGCCGCGACGGGCCGCGACGAAGAGGCCACGTCCATGTCGGTTTGAACTCCTGGAGAAGTGCTGCGCGGAGCTCCTGAATCCGTGGCCCACCCCTAAGATGAGGCGGGGTCCGCGGCTGAGCTTCTTCGAGAGCGGGAGTATTCTTTTCGACCACTCTTTTTCTCTTCTTGCCCTCGCCCGCAGCAGGAACGGGGGTAGTCCCTTGAGTTTGCCGGGGTTGGACTTCATGCACGGCCCCCGGAATGAACCGAGCGAGCATCATCTCCCTACGCTTCACCATTTTCTTGACAGGATTCGGCCTCGTACTCTAAGCCCCCACCTGCTCGATCGCCCCTCCCTCGGCAACCGGGGCTACGGCACTTTGACCTTCTATTGCCTCGTGCCTCTACCTTTCCTGGGAAACACGCTCGGCTGATTCGTCCCTCACGGGCGCGATGTCGTCTGCCGTGGTATAGCGCGGCCCAGCTTCTCGGGCTTCGCCTGTAGTAAGCGACGGAGGGAGAAATTTTTGATGCCGGACGTCTATGTAGGACAGGAGTGGACTGTCCACCAAGAGCGCCTGGCTGTAGCTTTGCCAGGTACTGTACGCAGGGTTTACACCGAGGATCAAGTGGGACGCCCGGAGTTGCCCGTCGGTATGCACGAAAATCTCTGAGCGGAGGACGAAATTGAGGTCGCGCATATGTATAACCCGAGCGTCCGGCAAAAACCTCTTAGTGTCTGCAGAGAAAGAACAAACGAAATAGTTAGACGTGCGATGGGTAAAACAAACAAAAAGGAAAGAGGGAGAGAAAATGATGGTTCTCGGTACCGACCGATCTCACGGGGTGACAGTGGGCAATGCGACTCGCTGTCGAGCCAATTGCCGCGCACCCGTACGAACTCCCCGGCCGAGTTCTTATTAGAGTCAGGGAGACAAGAGATGAGGCACACTCTCATATCTCTCGTCTTTAGGTAGTACCCGCTATCAAAATTTTCGCACAGCTTGTACATGAAGTTGATGTCGTGGTGGTCCAGTTGAAGGCCGAACAGCTGATTTAACCGGCTGACGCAGCTAACTACCCTATAGAAGTTGGGGGGAAATTGGTCGGGACAGAGGCCGTAGAAACCTAGGGTACTAACGATTAGGGGATCCACGGGGAACCTAACCCCACCCTCAAGGACAGACATCAACGGAAAAAAGCCGGTGCGCCCGTCAGCGGCCCTTTCGAAGGCAATTTCGCCTACATTGCAATATGCAACGTCGACGTCCGCCGGAACGCCGAAGTTCTCCCTAAAACTACCCAAAGCAGCCCCAAGGCTAAGGAGGTGAGAGTACCCCATCCCAACGATACGACTCAGGTAGACGAAATGCTGGAAAAGGAAAGATGGTAGAGAAGACTTACTTGGGTTCCTAAAAGAGTGAGAGGCTGGGAAGAAGTTCTGGCGCAGAAAGATGCTCGGCAGACGAAAATTTGGTGGGCAAGAAGACGCAGAGAGTAAAGTGAGACCCGACGAAAGTTGCACGTATTTATATACGATAGCCCTTGCATTTAATGAGGCGAGGGGCGGGAAAAAGCCAACCCAACCACTTTTTCTCTTGGGAAAGCCCCCACACGCGTGGGCACAGGTTACGAACCGTCAAACGATTCAGGAGGCCGCCAGACGGATCCACTTCCCCTCCGAACCATAACTGCGGGTATGACAGCCCGGCGCCGTACTACCCCCTAAGGAGACATCAACGGTCATCCCGACCCTTCGCAAAGAACCCTTGATCACACCAGATAAACGCCAGGCACTCTGTAAAGTCCTTGATTCATTCCCGAGACCCGTGCATGAATCAAGGGGGGGCTAATGTGCGGGCGTGGACCCCATTGGAGCCATCCAGCCACGAGGAACAATCACCACGGCGCCACGTGGCCACATCCAGCCACGAGGGACTATCGCCACGGTGCCACGTGGCCACAGCCAGCCACGAGGAACTATCACCACGACGTCACGTGGCCAAAAGTACTCGTCCAAAGCTTATTGACCCCCACCATGTAACCGACCATGCTCGGCAGGCTATCGGTAACTCCTGAGGAGTGCCTCCGCCGAGCAACACATCCAGCCGTGGGTCTCTTCCCAATGCCACTTCCTTCACTCATTCACCAGCCAAAGCCCACTCCGGAGCGATGGTATTGGACCCCTCATTCCATTACCTGAAAAGCACCTCGGCCGAGCAACAGGCCCAGTCGTGGGACTAACTCCCACGCCATTATATCCACCCACTCACCACTTAAGACCCACTCTGGAGCCATGGCATTGGACCCCCCTTTTCCACTATCTAGGGACGACTCCGCCGTGCGGCAGACCTCGCGGCAGGCCTGATTCCCAGGCCATTATCGTTTTCCTACTCTCATTAAATGCACACCACTTAGGGGGAAGAAGATTGGACCCTCCCTTCCACTGATCAAGAATGCTGTTACGTAGTCCCAGCGGCTTGACCTATAAATAAGCAAAGGACATTCAAAGTGGGGGGTTGGCAACTCGGAGAAGAAAGGGGGAAGAGAGGGGAGCCTAGACATTCATACTTGCCAATTTAGGATTGCCCACTGTAGGAAAACCAAAAGCCCATCCAACAAATAAATTGCGAGCCCAAGCACGTGGCCGGCCCAACAGGCCAATATTTGGCTCGTACAATAGTGTATATATGGATATGATTAATTCCACTTGGAATGAAGGACCATTTTATGTTTGGTCAATATAATGAGGGGGCTCAATAACAATGATACTCATGAATACCACTGAATTTCCAAGAAATGCAACCAAAAAAAAAAAAGAAAAAAAAGTAAGAATTGAAGGGCCATGCCCATGAGTATTGTGGGGAGTGGAACAGTCACATCCCGGGCCTGAAGCCCAAGGAACAGTTGGGCCGTGGGAAAGAGTAGGGCTTGGCTTGTTCCCAGAAAGGAAGCTAGGTGGGTAACGCACCATGCAAGGAGAGTAATAGAGCCTTCCCCAGGCGACACGAGAAAAATGAGTGGCATAAAAGATTAGTTCCCGGGGAGATGGTAAGATGCTAGTGTTCCAGAGGTATGGGGTGTAGGTGGTCTATGTACAACTACCAGAAAATTCTAGAGATCACGGGAAGGTTTAGGAACATACAAGAAGGTTGAAGATCTTTACCTCCATGTCAGTGACGAGGTTCTTACCTCATCTCTGTCGCATTAAATGCAAGGTCGCTTGAACAGTAATAACAACCCCCAAAAGTTAGAGTTCTAGGATAAGGGAGAGGAGGCATCCGATAAAGTGGAGAAAAATATGCTTGAGGTTCTAGTAAGCAGCAGGACAGCTATAACGATAAGAGCAAGGATTGAAGTTATAAAAGGGGGAGGGGAGGTAAAGAAAAAGGGAATCAGAAAAATCTTCTGGGCAAAAGAAATAGAAAGAGAGAGACAGTAGCACTAAGGGTGTCACCACTGGAACAGTATAGTTTCTGAGATTAACACTTGTAATTGTAATCACGCTAGAAATGGTGATAGAAGTCCACTGCTTGTGTTTCTCGTTATTGAGTGTTTATTCCTTGTTGATAGTTTAAGTTGTGTTAACTATTGTTGTAGAGATCTGAGATAGCCTCCTCGAGGGAGGGGCCAAAAATTTGTGTCCCTACAAGTACAATGGCACAGGAGGTTTTATTTAATTCTTGATATTGATCCTTGAAGATTGGTCTTGTCCATTATTTTTCTCCAATTGATTGTAAGCTAGGTGCCATTGCTTGAGAAAAATGAACGACTGTTGCAAAGGATCTGCGGCTTTCTCAAGCCAGTGTACTACAATGAGCAAAGCTAAATTGTTCGGGAGGGAGAACCACTTGATGCGACTCTTTTTATCACGCAAGGCATTGTGTGGAGCTTCACAACCGGTAATAATGGTGAGGGAATTGATTCCTCGGAGGCTGAGTGTATTGGAAAAGGTGATTTCTATGGACAAGATCTTCTAGATTGGGCTTTCAATGACTCCCCTCATCACTTAACCTATCCAACTATCCAAGCTCCCAGTCTCTAAGAAAACTGTCAAAACTCATGCAAAAGTTGAAGCCTTTGCTCTAATGGCGAACGACTTGAAAATTGTGTTCAAATTGGAGAACTGTATATAGCTTCTGCTTTACGAGCAGCACGGCATGCCGCCATGGAAGATAAGAATGAAAAGTCTTTCCAGTTGGCTTAGGAGAACAAAAACCGGCTATTATATATATATGCTCATTCTGCTTTAAGACAACTTCAAAATCCAGTAGTGCTTGACATTGTTGTTGAAAAGCTAGTTTGTTTTGCAGCTCTTCGATTGTATTAAGTTGTGCAAAAACATCTTCACATAGGTTTTCCTGTGACATTGGCTGGTTGTTTGGATTTTGAGTTTTGTTTGTATATGTTTTTAGGTGAGGACTAAGAGTAAGAGCTAGGATTCTGTTTCAGGGGTGAATTTATTTTGGAAGAACTTAAAATTACATTAATGTCTTTCAAAGTTTCTCTTGAAGTATACTTCATTCCCTATTTATTTTGTATGTCATTAGAGTATTCACAATAAAAATGTTAAAATAACTTAAAAGTTATTTAGCACCTCAGCCACCAAAAAATGCCCTACAGGAAAGATGTTAAACTTAAAATTTTTTAGCAACTTGTTACACTAAATTGCTACTACTAGTTGCAAAATATATATGAGTTTTGACTTTCATATTAAACAGTTTGTATACAATATTTTGTTGGAACGTTGAATTTGTGGTTCAAGTGGTTAAAAGGATATTGATATAAATGATTCCGTTTACTTGTTACTCGTTCTTTAAATTGAATAAATTTTTTTCTTCAAAAAAAAAAAAAAATTTAAAGAGAAATTGATTTTTATTTGTTACTATTTCTTAAAAAATAAGCTGGCTGCCAAACTTCGCGGACAGGCAATATGATCTTACTATATAGTAGTCAAATGATCGATTGGATTATCGCATGCAATCTAAATATCATGAAGGTATTATAGTCAACTTGCTATATATCATGAGGTCTATCTTTTCCTTTTCGTGTTCTTATTATTTCTTGAGTTCCCACCTTGCAATTGTAATGACCAAGTTATATTCAATTAGCAAATTGCAAACTATTTTATCTTTTATATATTTCTTATACCACCTTATTTTGCTGGGACTTTGCATATAGTTGGACTTCTTCTTAGGTTACAATACCCAGTTTAGTAGCTGGCTGAGTTGAGTTTGCAATAAATCAAAAAAATTCATTGTTTAATAAAAAAGCAATACCATTAAAGAAAGACTATTGTTAATGATTCAATTATTTAGAAACTATTTACGAGAACAACAAGAGTTGCCCTTGGTCTATAATTAGCATATCTGCAAAAAGCCAATGTCTGCCTTGCACTCTTTGCTTTGGCCATATCCTGTTCTCTCTAGCCCAGCCTTGTAGAATTCCTTCTACTCAATTCAATTTTTATGTAGTTACACATTCTCAGGTAGATTCTTTATTTTGGACTTTGTATCATTGAAAGCTTAAGTTATTATGAGTTTCCGTGGGCATCGGCAAGATAGAGGTGTGAGGTTAGGTTCTATTCCTTCTCTGGATTTTCCAAGTTACTTAAATTGATATAATTTAAAAAAAAAAAAAAAAATCTGAGAATGATTTGATTAATACTTATAAGGATTTTTCCCATAACTTTGTGGGCAGAAGCCTAAAAGGCCGTTTTGGTTTGATTTGTGATAAACAGAAAATCATTATACTTCATTTGTTTTTTTGGGTTTATTGATTGATTAATGCCCGTTTTGGCCCTACTTATTTGTAAAAATAAAAAATAAAAAAACTATGTCACATTTATAAGTATACATCGTCTATAATACATATCATCTTTTTCATGTTTAGAAAATTATGAATGTTATATGTATGGAATTAATAACTAATCTGAAATTGTTTTTTTGATTTATAAATTAATGCATGAAATAAGAAAAAGTTGGATACCTTACATAGTTTTTGGTCATTAAAAGTTTAAAAATATAGTATTACCTGAAAGTATACGAGCAATTTTTATAATATAATGCCATATATTATTAGCAAAAAATTATTATTTTTTCTTCATATTTTATTTTTTGAGAAGCCAGCCTGTGAGGCATTTTATTGAATCAAATTGGCTAAATCAGCCTGAAAAACAACATAAGAAGGTGGAGGAACAGACTCCATCCACACAACATAATCTGAGACATGAACAGCGTGTCTAGCTAATTCATGGGCTACTTTGTTACCTTCTCTCCTTACATGAGAGTAAAGTAAGGTGCGAAATCTAGTTAAACAAAATTTAATATCCTCCACCAACAGTCCAAACGGAGACAAGGATTTTTCGCCACTCGTTAACGCATGATGGACTAGCCAAGAGTCTCCTTCCATAATGGCATCAGTTATCCCAATCTCTCTAGCAAATTCCAGCGCCTTGGTTGTTGCAATTGCCTCCATGTCTGTTGCGTGGTAAGCACGGGGAAGAAGTTGTGACAGAGATGCAATGGCCGCTCCCGATGAGTCTTGAATTATAACACCTACACCCGACTTGCGCTCATGTTCGAAAGTGGAACCGTCATAGTTGATTTTAAATAAATCACGACTTGCGCTCATGTTCGAAAGTGGAACCGTCATAGTTGATTTTAAATAAATCACAAGGAGGGGGCTGTCAAGAGACATGTGGGCATCATTGGGGTAGACTTGTCGCTGGCTGTGCTGCACAAAACTCATCCAATCTTGTCTTTGCCGAGGATGCAATTTGAGACAAAGTGCAGTGTGGCTTATTGAGGCGAGCTTGGTTCCTCTGATTCCAGACTGTCCACACCATTATTGCAAATAGCTCTGCATTCTTTTGTTCCTGAATCATCCACGAAAGCAGCTCTTTGAAGTCCATAAAACTCCTGTTTTGGCGAAAACCCCATTGACCAAAGTCTGACCAGACTTCGTCCAGTTTGGGGCACGACCAGACCGCATGTAGTATAGTTTCAGGATGCTGTTTGCACCGATCACATAGTGTTGTTGAGACAATAGTGCGCTTCATATTTTTTCTTCATATTGTGTCACATGGAACACAATTTGTTTCATTTTTCTTGAAATAGAGAGAAAATACATGTAGATGTGCAATATGCTATATATTATGTTAGACTATGTTTCTTGTATGAAGATTAAAGTTGGTGATCTTTTTTTAATTGTTAATAGAGGGTCAACAAATTTTTGAATGGGAAGATGCTATATAAGTCTTTTAAACTAATGTGTCAATTTTTAAATATAAATATTTTAAAAATTTTATATATTATATTGTTGATGTGATATTTGTGGGCTACTTTTTTGTACTCTCAGAGAAACTATTAATAACTGATGGTACACTACTCATTCGGCTTCAAGCTTATAAGGTAGCAAGTGGGGGGAGTTCTTTTTAATGTGGGATTGCTAAAAAGTTTCCCAAGAAATACAAAAAATAGTTTCCTTGGGAGTACAAAAAAGTAGCCCACAATACCAATTACTACATGCATTACCATGTTAATTTGTAACTCATTTTGTAGTAAAATCACTAATAAGTATAGCATTTTCCTTCTCAATCATTTTTCATTTCAAACATTTAAATGAATTAAAAGCAAGAAAGAGAATATTTTACTCCTTCCCAATCTATTAAGTTGCATGAATCTTTAGACCATTTAAACAAATTATACAACTGTCAAGCAAGTGAAGTGTGTAAGAGTAATTTTCCTAAAATTGTACATGTTTGTTGTTTCTATCTATAACTTCATGGTGCCTTTGATGTTTATTCTTTCAGATTGATGGGTATATTTGATATGTTTTAGCTAGACTGTTTTTATTTGTTTTGTACAGGATTGGGAATACTGAAGGGCAAGTTCCAGAGAATGATAATGGAGTTTATTCAGAGATTGAAAGAACGAGAAAACAAATTCTTCATATTCTTGAACCAGAGGGAGAGTTCCTCCAAATGTGGAATGTGATGTTTATTGTGTCGTGTGTGATTGCAGTATCATCGGATCCTTTGTTCTTTTACCTTCATGTGATCAATGAAGACAGAAAGTGCCTTACATTGTATACAAAATTAAAGACCATAGCTATTTGTTTGCGATCAATCACTGACTTGATATATCTCCTGAATATCATTTTGAAATTTCTTTGTCCCTATATAGATGAGGTCGCCCGAAAACGTGGAGAAACTAAGGTGATTATGGATGCTTGGCTAATAGCAAAGAGGTACTTGTTGTCCTACTTCCTAATTGACATTCTCGCTATTCTTCCCCTCCCACAGGTAAGAGAGACTTTTCTACTTCTAAGCTCTTTTTGTGTATGATTATTGAAGTTTAATTTTAATTGTAGAAATTGAATTCGTGATCTTACTCTTGCTAAATGAGGATCTTTTTTTTGATGAATGCTAAATGAGGAGTTGAATCCTACTTCTATAGGCACAAATCATGAGAATTTCAATGGTGTCCTAAAGAAAAATAATTAGAGATTCAATTTATTTCGTTTTTTATTTTTTATTCTTTTAACTTGTCGTTTATATCTACCAGTTAAAAGTTATCAGCTCAACAATTTGTGAAAAAATGTATGAAATAGATTGTGTAGGTAGAGATTTACTTGTGTCCTAATTTAAGCATATCTTGTGTTACCATAACATTCACAAGGTTGCTATCACTAGAACCCCCCATTTAGAGTCAATTTGTTTTGGCATAAAATATTATTCTCATTTTCTCAACTATTTGGATGGCTGAAAATTTTATTGAAATATAGGAACTTTTATATTTTCCCTACTAGCCAAAACAGGAAATATGTTTTTAGAGCATTAATTTTAAAAACAAAACCAAACACTAGAAAACAAACAATTTTCTCTTAAAATGTTCTAGGATGAATATATTTTCTTACGAAAAACATTTGACTCAGAATATATAAATCGAGCCTTGATAACATTTAAAAAAAAAAAAAAATCCTAGTCTTTTTCACTAAATTTACCCACAGTTTTTTACTGTCTCTAGTATTTTGGGTTTTTAGTATTCTTAGAGGGTTTAAGTATGTAATGGTGATAATAAACAGCAGATATAGTGGTGTCATGTTGTTTATCAAGAATTGAATTTGGTAAAACAATTTTAACCTGTTTTGGTTTGAAAATTTTTTCTTTCTCAAACTCTTAGCTTGTAAGTTATACCAAGTACGGCATGCTGAAACTTGATATAAAAGATGGTGAAAAACTTAGGTATAGTATATTAGAATCTTTCTAATTGAATTTAAATGTTTGATGTTTAATGCAGTTATATGTCTGAATTTAATTGAAAAATCAAATGTACTATATTTAAGTTTTACTCGAAAGGATATTAGGAAAACATATGTGATTTGAATAGGAGGAAAAGAATATCAAGTTTCTATAAGTAATATTGTCCTACATAATTAGTAGAGCTTACAATACTCGTTATCATTTGTCTAGGTGTTAGTTCCAATTATTTTTTCACAAATGATCATCAGAGGCTGCGATAAGAATCTCCTAAGTGCTGCTATTCTCTTCCAATACGTGCCAAGAGTTCTACGAATCTGTCTATCATGGAGGAAAATTATCAGAACGGACAATCAACTTTCCCGATTTGTATTGGTGAAAGTTGTATTGTATTTCTTTCTGTATATTACTGCGAGCCATGTAAGTTGGATGTTCAATTTCTTAGTATATCCTTCCACTAAAATGTTTGGTATGCTTGGTATGGCTAATCTAGTAATAATTTATTACTGGATTTTCTCTCATTTCTTTAGAAAAATTATTCTTGGTACGCTACACTTTCCTTGCACATAATTGTAAATTTTATTTGCGAAAACTATAGATGGGTCTATTTTTTTTTTTTGGGTAAGAAGAAGGTGTAGAATACTCTCTCTCTAATTATTCTTTCCAAGTAATTTTCTCATGTATGCAGAATACTCTCTCTTTAATTATTTTACTCCATATTTTTGCTGCACAATCTACTGATCCCTTATTGACTTGGTGGTCTTTTAGGTACTAGGTGCCTTTTGGTACTTCTTTTCCATCGAAAGAGAGACAACTTGTTGGCACATGGCCTGTACAAATCGTATTGGATGCATCCCAAGTTCTTTTAACTGTGATTATTGCTCTGTAGTTCAGGAAATCACTCATTTATAAATGATTATTGCTCTGTAGAGACACCAAATACAACATTTTTCGATTTTGGAATATTCCTTGAAGCCCTTCAATCTGGTGCCGTGGCATCCAAGGATTTTCTTAAAAAGTTCACGTTCTGTTTCTGATGGGGCCTGCGACGTTTAAGGTTTGAACATATTTTACTCTTTGATATTCAAAATTGAGCTATTCCACAATAGTTTTTGTTGGTGCTAATTGTTATCAGTAATCAATATACACATCATGCTATTGGAAAATTCGAACATATATTCTTTGTCACAAAGAGTTTTAGTAGTCAGGTATTCAAAAACTCTGGAATCCATGACAAACAATGTATCAAATATCAAATAAAGAACATTAAAATATAGAGAAGTGTTACGTTTACAACATTTTCACAATAAATTATAAGTGGTGAGTTTTTATTAGTTATAATTTGAATCTACAACTTACATTATTTTTTTACCTACTCATAACAACCAATAATAACCTATCACGTATGATTCGTTGTGAATAGAGATGACAATGGGGCGGGGCGGGGCGGGGCGGGTTCAAAGGATGGAGTCTTCATCCCAACCTCGCATGGTTTTGTCTTACCCCATTTCGGCCTCACCCCGCATGACGGAGAAAATTTTCTTACCCCATCCTTGCCCCTTGCGGCCTCGTGAAGCCCTGCCCCACCCCTTCTTGTTAATTTGCTCACAACTATTGCAATTGTTTTTAATAAAACCTGTTTCATTAATTGAATATACTTGAAATTACAAATAAATTTATCCAATAGAATCAAATTAATTTTTAGCAAAAATTGAATAATATAATTAAAGAGTTTGTTTTAGTAAAATATTATTAAAGTGTTTAATGAGACAATATTACAACAAAAATAAAAATCTCATAATACAAAATCAATGACTTAATAGTACATAAATTTGTTTATAATAAAGACAAAAGAAAATGTTAAAATTAGTACCTTATTTTCAACATTGCTAGAGAAAAAAAAAAAGAGGCAGAAAGCCTTATTGCGTAGAATAAAATAAGCTGATGATATGTTTGTTTAAATAGTAGGGTTTTAAGGTATGAAAAATTTACAGTTTAACCCTTAATAATGTGGGGTGGGGCGGGGATGGGGCAAGCCGGGGCGATGTGGGGTGGGTTGGGTCTAAAAAGTTTAAACCCCCCCATCCCCACCTTGCCCTTTGGTATGGAGCTAAAATCTCACCCCATCCCCGCCTCAGCACCTTTGTAGGACGGGAAAAACTCGTGTGGGGCGAAGTGGGGAGGGACGGGGCAAGTGAAATGGGGCAAAATTACCATCTCTAGTTGTGAAATTATTGTGAACATAGCATTTCTCTAAAATATAACATGTATCTACGAAATGTCCACTGCCACACTTCTTTGCATTGAGCAGAAACTTTGGGAGGCCATGCATTAATTGCTAACTTCTATCCCATATATAGATTTATCAATTTCACCCTCAATTGTGGGCCGGCTGCTAAAAAAGAAAAAGAAAAAAAAATTATCAATTAAATTGTGAGCATTATATCATAAAGCTACAAGATAATTGTTGATGTATGTGAGAAGTTCTCGGTCTAGGGTTAGGGTTCCCGCTGCCTCCTAAACCTAGGCTGTAGTATTGCCGTTAACTTTCTCTTCGAGAAAGACGTGGTGTTTCCCTATAGTACTCTGCTACTAGGAGGGCTTGGTTTTTCCCTATAGTACTCTACTACTAGTAGCACTTGGTTTTGCTTCTCTTTACGTTGGGTGGAGGTACTGGGTGGTGACTGAGGATGGAAGACCTTACAAGAAAGTGTGATAACTTGTCACTCTCGGAGTGGGAAGGCAAGAAAGTGGTGCTATCGAAGAAAAACCAGATGCCGGAGTGTGTGTTAGCAGCAAAATTCTTTACGAAGAGGGCACTAAATATTGAGGCAGTAGCACGCACGTTTCGCCTTCTTTGGCGCACAAAGGCGAGCTTCCATATTACTAATGTGGGGAACAATATACTGCTATTTACGTTTGATCAGGAGGTGGATGCTGTAAAAGTTTTACTTGGGGAACCATGGTCTTATGATCGACATCTAGTAGTGATACAACGGTTCGAAGGAAATAAACCTAAAAAGGAGGTCATGTTTAACAGAGTGAAATTTTGGATCCAGATTCATGATTTACCATTCAAGTTTATGAACCCTGAGACTGCCTTTGAGATCAGAGAATCAATTGGAGAAGTTGTTATGCCGCTGGACGAGTTTGAGATGAGGGGAGGAACTTTTATATGGTTAGAGTAGGGGTTGATAGCTCTCATCCTTTATGCAGAGGAAGGCAGGTAAACTTTGAGGATGATTTAGAGGGTTGGGTCTCCTTTCAGTAAGAGATTACCCAATATTTGTTTTTGGTGTGGGATGTTGTCACATGATGATAAGGACTGCGAATTATGGTTGAAAAGCAATGGAACTCTGTCGTTGGATCATCAACAATATGGACACTGGATTAAAGCTTCTTTATTTAGTCCAGCTAGGAGACAAGTTATTGAAGTGAAGGGGTATGACTCAGAACCGGTTAGAGGCATGGCTGATCAGTCCGTAAGGGATGGTATGGGGGTTTCACGTGGGTTTGATAATCAACCTGCAACTCCACTGATTTTGGGAGCACAGGTGGACGGTTTGGGCCTTGGTAAGTCAATATATTGGCCGATCAGCCCAGGAAGGATAGTGTGATAGGGGAGTTGGCTGGTGTACCATCCGAGATTCCTAGCACTTCAAAAAGTCCACAGAATATAGCAGATTTTGAAACGGTGATTGAGGAATTGGACAAGGAGCTTGCTGATATTGTCCCAACTTCAAATGCACTAGTAGCTGAGGTGATTCGTGACATTAAGAGAAAGGAGGGGGAGGGGGGTTCTATGGAGCTGTTAAGGGAGTTCGAGAGAGTGGGGCACGAAGTTGTCTCTACTAGCATGCAGCCTAGTTTGGGCAAAGTGGAGTTTTCGTTGGCATGGACTGAAGCTGCGAAGAAGAAGACAAAAGGGAAATTAGGACACAGTTAACAAGCCTTTAAAGGGTCAATTGTAGCAGCTAGGAATGTTGGAGCTGACCTTACTAAAGGAAATAAAAAAGGTATGTGGACTAGGCTTCCTTGTAAGCCCAATAATGAGCAGCTGCAGATAGAGAAAGTGGAGAATTTAGGCCCAAAAAGAAAAGCTGAGGAGGGAGGCAGTGCAGAAGGGGATGTGTTTGAAATTGAAAAGAAGCAGAAAGTGGATGATAAGACAAAAAGGCTCAGTGTTTTATTTGCTACACATTTGGGATTGGCGGAGGTTGCTAGGCAACCCCACCGGGTCCAATGAGTTTTTTAAGTTGGAATTGTCGAGGGCTTGAGAACCCTCAGACAATTAATGTCTTGAAAAAGGTTATTAGGTTAAAAGATCTCAATCTGGTGTTCTTGATGGAAACAAAGTCAAATGAAGAGTGGGTAAAAATTGTACGTAATCAGTGTGGTTTTAAAGACAGTTTTATTGTCCCTAGTGATGGTTTAAAAGGGGGGTTAGCTTTATTTTGGAAATCTGATATCAAAGTGGAAGTGATGGATTCTTTGTTCTCTTTTATTGATGCTGTAATTGAGAGGGGTGAGAGGATTAGATTTTGGCACTTGTCAGGTTTCTATGGTCATCCTAAGACGGCACTACGTACGAAATTGCGGAGATTGCTTAATTCTTTAAGGGATAGCTCTCAGTTGTTGTGGCTAGTGATTCGGGACTTCAATGAAATTAGATGTCAAGCAGAGAAGGAGGGAGGGGCATCTAGGCCGTTTCAGCAAATGGCCCTGTTTAACGCTTCTATTAATTTTTAAGGGCTGAAGGAGGTTGGCTTTGTAGGGCCGAAATTCACATGGTTGTATCAGAGACAGGATGGCACTCAAATCAGGGAGCGGTTGGATAGGGCCTTAGCTTCTACAGATTGGCACTCTTTATTTCCTACTGCTAAGCTTCATCATAAGTCCTCTTCTATTTCTGATCATAATCCTCTCTTGCTGCACCTGTTGCACTTGTTCTCAAAGAAGAAACAGCAGAAATACAAGAAAATATTTAGATTTAAGTCTATGTGGTTGAAAGATGAGAGATGTGAGAAAGTGGTGACAGAGGCATGGGAGGAAGGGTTGTGCATGGCTTCGAATTTTCCTATTTTATCTTGTATGGAGTCTTGTAGAAACAAATTGGAGGTATGGAATGTGAATGAGTTTGGGCATGTGGGAAAGAAGATTGCCTGCTTACAAAAAACGTTTAGAAGGGCTGGAGATGCAAGCTTCATTGCCTACGGTTATAAAAGACTTAAGAGATACTAGAGTGGAGTTGAACTGTTGGCTTGATAAAGAAGATGCTATGTGGAAACAGAGGGCAGGGTTGAATTGGTTTCAAGAGGGAGACCGAAATACCCGTTTCTTTCATGCAAAGGCTTCAGTAAGGTTTCAAAAGAACTTAATAGAGGGCGTTTTTGATGCTGAAGATGTGTGGCAAGTTGATCAAGGGGAGATTGAGAAGGTGTTTATTGATTACTACTCTGATTTGTTCACTTCTTCAACACCATTAGATTTCACTGAAATTATGGAGGCTATTCAACCTAGAGTGACACAATCAATGAAGTCCATGCTGGTGAAGGAATTTTAGGCAGGAGAAGTGCACAAAGCCCTGAAACAGATGTATCCTTTAAAAGCTCCAGGTCCGGACGGTATGCCCCCTCTTTTTTTCCAAAAATTTTGGTCTATTGTAGGTGGTGTAGTGACTAAGACAGTATTGGATTTCCTAAATTTAGACATTACTCAGCCAAAATTTAATGAAACCCATATTGTTTTGGTTCCTAAAACTAACTCACCTAAAAGAGTAACTGAGTATAGACCAATAAGTCTCTGTAATGTTATTTACAAATTGGCATCTAAAACTCTAGCCAATAGACTTAAAAAAATCCTCCCATCTATTATCAGTGATACTCAGAGTGCTTTTGTGAATGGTAGATTGATTACTAATAATGTCTTAGTAGCTTTTGCGGCAATGCATCAGATTAATTTGAAGAAATCAGGTGCTAAAGGAGAGATGGCTCTCAAGCTTGACATGAGCAAGGCTTATGACAGGGTGGAATAGACATGCTTAGAGAAGATAATGGAGAAATTGGGGTTTCATTCAAGATGGAGACGCTTAATGATGCAATGTATCTCTTCAGTCACTTATGCTATCCGTGTTAATGGTAAACCTAGTGGCAATATTATTCCCTCCAGAGGACTCCGCCAAGGCTAGGGGTGTCCATGGGTTGGGCTGGGTCGGGTTTGTGCCCAACCCGGACTCGACCCGACCTTCTCGGGTGGGGAAAATTTCGACCCGCGACCGACCCGTGGGAAGTTTCAGATCAATCGAGTCGGGTCGTATCGGGTTGTGGGTCGAAATCGGTCGGTTTCGGGTTGGAGTGATTTCGCCGGATTTTGAGTAGATCTAGGCTAGACTCGCCGGATTTAAGCATGTATGAGTGAGGGCTTAAGCGGATTTGAGTAAAGGAAGGACAAAGGTGGCCGGATCGGAGCTGAGAAGCTCAAACGTCGCCGGATTTTAGCTTCGTTTTGAGGTTTTGTCGGATGAGTGGGTATGGAGTTTGAGTAGATCCGGGCTAGATTCGCCGGATTTAAGTTTCTATGAGTGAGGATTTGAGCAGATTTGACTAAAGGAAGGCCAAACGTAGCCGGATTGGAGTTGAAAAGCCTAAACGTCGCCGGATTCTAGCTTGTTTTTGAGGTTTCGTCGGGCGGGTCGGGTAGATCGGGTTTTGGAGGATGAAACTCGCCACTCGACCCGCCGGTGTCGGGTTCTGAAGACTTGGACCCGTCACCGACCCGTCGGAGGTGTCGGTCCGGCCGTGACGGGTCGGTTCCGGTCAGGCTGATCGGGTCCGGCGGGTACTCTGGACAGCCCTAGCCAAGGCGATCCACTTTCTCCGTATTTATTTTTGATTTGTGCAGAAGGTCTTTCTGCATTAATTAGAAAAGCTGCAACTGATGGTTTGTTGGAAGGTGTATTGGTCTGTAGGGGAGGCCCTTGTCTTTCTCATTTATGTTTTGCAAATGATAGCTTAATTTTCTACAAGGCCACTATTGAAGAATGTGAAGCCCTTCAGAAAGTACTGTGTACGTATGAGCAAGCTTCTGGCCAACAATTGAACCTTGCCAAAACTTCTCTATTTTTCAGCCCTAATACAGCAAAGGAGATCCAGGAAGAGATAAAAGTGAGGTTCGGTGCTCAAGTGATTCGGCAGCATGAGAAGTATCTGGGTCTTCCATTATTGGTGGGAAGAAATAAGAAGAACACTTTTAAGGAAGTCAAGACAAAAATTGGCTGGTTGGAAGGAAAAATTATTGTCTAAAGCTGGGAAGGAAGTTCTGATAAAAGCGGTGGCTCAAGCTATCCCGACGTATATTATGAGCTGCTTTAAAATTCCTGATTCCCTTTGTGATGAGATGACAAGTATTATTAGGAATTTTTGGTGGGGGCAATGTAAGGAGGAACGGAAAATGGCATGGATCAACTGGGAGAAACTTTGTGCTCCAAAGGCTTGTGGGGGTATGGGGTTCAAGCAATTGAAGCAGTTTAATTTGGCTATGCTGGCAAAACAAGGATGGCGACTCCAGTCTGGGAACAATTCCTTATTGTATAAGGTTTTTAAGGCCAAATATTTTCCAAGGTGTGAGTTTGTGGATGCAAGTCTTGGAAAAAATCCTTCATTTGCTTGGCGGAGTATCTTGGCGGCTCAGGCAATTGTCCGGAATGGCAGGAGGTGGCAAGTGGGTAATGGTCAGAGCATTATGATTTGGAAGGATAAATAGGTGCCATCTCCCTCCACTTATAAGGTTGTATCTCCTGTCTTAAGCATACCTGAAGACTCTCGGGTTGCAGCTCTTATTGATGAAGTAAATGGTGTATGGAAAAATGAGTTAGTGCGGCAAGTCTTCCTTCCTCATGAAGCTGACCTTATTTGTGGCATTGCTCTAAGTGCGTATTTGCCAGCGGATAAGCAGGTCTGGGCTTTAACGCACAATGGAATCTTTAGTGTTCGTAGTGCATATAAGCTGGCCATGGAAATGAGCTCAACGGTACCGGTATGAGGTGTGTCAGATGGTAGTCAGATAAGAAGATTTTGGAAGTATCTATGGAGCTGCAATATCCCGCACAAAATTCGCCACTTTGCTTGGAGGGCTTGCAAATATGTATTGCCCACGAAGGAGAACCTAGTTAGGCGCAAGGTGCTATTGGATAGTGTTTGTGATGAATGTAGTATGGAAGAGGAGTCTTCAGCCCATCTGTTTTGGCGTTGCCAACGTGTTAGGGAGCTATGGCGCACCTCTTCATTGTTTCAGGGCTCTGTGGGTCACCATTTCAGATCCTTCATGGACATGCTCTGGTACGTGGTCATGATTGCTCAATAGGATCACAGTGGAGTGGAAAAACTGATTGTGATAGCTTGGGCGTTATGGTCGAACCGGAATGAATGCAGAAACGGTGGTGCGAAGAAGTCATGCCAAGCCTTATTGCTTGGAGCGTTAGAATATCTATGTAAGTACCAGGCCTGTATGGAGGTCACGGGTTCAAAGCAGCCAGCTGAGGCAGTGGTGTGGACGCCTCCCTCTTCTCCTCGCTACAAAATTAATGTGGATGGTGTCGTGTTCAATGAGCAAAGAATGGCAGGGGTGGGGGTCTTAATTAGAGATGCTGCAGGTCAGATGATTGGTGCTTGTAGTAAAAAGATTGATGCTCCTTTAGGCGCCATTGAGGTGGAAGCTAAGGCTGTTGAGCTGGGTCTTCAATTTGCAAAAGACATGTCTATATAGGACTTCACGCTTGAGAGTGATTCTTTATCGTTGATTAATGCTTTAAGGGACTTATCTCCTCCTCCCGTATTTGTAGCGGCTCTGGTCTATAGTTCAATAAGTTTTGCTCATAACTTCCGTAGGGTAGACTTCGCCCATGTTGGTCGAAATGGCAATAGATCAGCACATTTACTTGCTAGATATGCTTTAGGCATTGCAGATTTGTCTATTTGAGTTGAAGAGATTCCTTGTTTTCTTGAACAAGCTCTTAACCAGGATGTTTTTGTCAATTCTTCTGATTATTAAAGTTTAGTAGTATTTCACATCCAAAAAAAGAAGAAAAAAAAAAAAAAAAAGAAGATAATTGTTGATGTATGGTAAAGTTCATTTGACAGTTGAAATTACCCCTATTAATCCATATAATGATATAATATGATTTTTCCTGAAAGAATTTACAATGCATAGTTTATTGACTTATTCGTTACAAAATGATTAACATTTTTTTTATAATATTTAAACTAGTCGGTAATATGTTCAATTCACAAGAATATTTCACAAAATATTTTTCTCTCTTATATTTTTGGTCTAAATAAGAAATTAAATAATTATGGTAAAATAATTTGCAGCTTTCACTTTTTAAATGATGGTCTTTGTATAATATATTTTTGTTTTAAGCCTGTAAGTTGTAACCTTGGTTTATGTTTGCTTATCTTGAGTCCCACGTGTAGGCTTTAATTCGCTTTAGATTTTTTAAAAAAATATAATTTTCTGATATAACCATCTCATACATTATAGTTGCTTCAATTTTTTTTGCAGTCTGCTTGATATTTACCTTCAATCAAGTACCTATATCTGGGAAATTCGCTTCGTAACTTTGATTGCTATCTTTCGCTTCCTTCTGTATTTGTATTTCGTAATTGGAATTTTTCAGGTTGGCACTCGTCATCTCTTTTTTTTTTTTTCCTATGCTTCAGGTCCTTATTTATATAATTGTGTGTATGAGCATTAGAGATGGTTTCTGTATAAATAGGACACAGCATTGCCATTCACTTTCTAAATACTAGAACAACTTATCCAAAAGGCGAGCTTTGAAGATTTTATTTTATAAAGCTGCATTTGGTGTAATACACTAGTCACACTCGATCATCAACATCTTTAATTGGTTTGTTGATCAAAGGTATTTTTTAGGCATATTAATTTTTTGGAGGGCCAAGAAACATCCATTTAACAAATAATCTTATTAAATTGTAAGATCAAAATGAGTTTTAGGGTTAATTTAACAATTTAAATATGCAGCTCAATGCATGAGATGGTATGGGGGCTGGGGCACAGCTATTCTATATTATGATTCTCATACATATTGTTAGGTTCCATAATATTTAAGATTAAACTGTTAAATTCATCATTGTTTTATTGGCAGTATTAAACAAACTGAACTTGTTATATTACAGACATACTTGCATTTAATATCTAAAAAATTGGAGGAAGATATACAAAGATTGGAGGAGATTATACAAAATGTGAAATCTAAGGGACGAGATTTGGAATTGTGGATTCATAGCAATGAACTGCCAAATGATATAAAAGAGGAGATCATTTCGAGCATGTCTCACATATTGGAGGGAAATGAAGATTTTGATGAAGATCTTCCAATGAAAATTAAGCGTCATCTTCGCAAGCCCTATATAAAGAAATTTTTTCTTTTTAATTTTCTCTTTCTTCTTCTTTTCTACTTTATAGATATATTCAAAAAGTAGTTTGATTAAAGTTATATTGCTTCAAAGCTGTCTACTAGTAATATAAATCTTTGGAAAAAGCTGGGAATTGAGTTGTAACTTGTGATCTAGTTGAGTATTTTTATTATTATTATTATTATTATTATTTATTTATTTATTTTGGGGGGGGGTGGGGGAGGAGGTGTTATTATTGCTAATTATTGTATTGGACTGTGTGTGGGCCTGTGGGGGCATGGTTTTGTTGTTCCTTGTTTGGCAGCGCTTGGTGAGTGGGAGGTGTTATTATTGCTAATTATTGTATTGGACTGTGTGTGGGCCTGTGGGGGCATGGTTTTGTTGTTCCTTGTTTGGCAGCTTGGTGAGTGTATATTTGGGTTGTTGCGTTGTTCTCTTGCTTTTTAGTTAATAGGATTTGCTAAATCTTAAAGAAAAAAAGATTTAAATTATTTTTCTTTGGAAGATTTGTGAATAATATTGATAAGTTGGAAAGACATCTGAAATATTATGGCAATGTAACGGCAATATGATCCTACTCAAAATCTCTAATTCTGATACCATGTTAAATTATCAATTGTTCTAAAAGTTTAACTTATTGAAATATGATAAATTTAATCATTTAACCACATACTTTTAATATATGATGAAATTATATATATATATATATGGTAAAGAATATATACCTATATTTATTTATTTGGTTTAAAATTTCAAACAAAAATTATAAAAATATATTTTTGATGAGAATTTATGTGTGTTGGGGGGGGGGGGTCCGAGGACCAAGGAGTATTAGATTGAGGATCAACTTGCCTAATCCAGACCCAAAAGGGTAAACGAACTCAAAGGACTCCTCCCACTTGAGGAGAATAAGAAAATTAGGACAATTCGTATCTTGTGAAGGCCCCAAGAGAAAAGAAGAGATAACAATGTGGGCAAGAAAGGTGGGAGGAAGTTTCTTGAAGGATATACCTCCTACCTCCGCATTCAATACTATACACCAACCTTATCAGCTACATTAATGTGAAAATGACCCTTGAATAGTAAATTCACAGCTAGCAACCATTTCTACCACCTTCAGCAGAGTTTTGATGAGACAAGTATACTAAGAAATGTCCTGAAGTATACAGGTGGAGGGTTGGGATGCATGGAAAAGGGATATGAAAGGGGGAGAACACCCCCCCCCCCCCCCAAGAAATAGGGGACGAACATTTGAAGGACCATTAGAACAATTAAAAAAACAATGAATAGTCTGGTGTAAAACTTGAACCAGATTTATATACAAGAAAGCTGATGCTCGGACTTGCCCGAGGTGGACATTATTCTCAATTGTTGTTTAAATCATGCAAATCTATTTCATTGGGCTCCTTGGCCTTAAGCTTGGCCCTAATTTAGAATTGCACTTGGACTTGATTCTCACTCTCTCTAGAAATTCTATTGTTTGGGCTTAATTTGAAGGAAAATGTATCGCTGATCTAAGTGAACTTGGACCTTTATTTTCTGAGTACTTACAATATATACTGACTTACTTTTACATATATTACGGATTTGAATAAATTTTCAAATGGTAAGAGCTTAGTGCTAGTTTGAACTTCTAAGTTTACAACCCTCTAGCATGGCTTAATCATTGGGCACATTGGAATATCTGTCAGGTTTCAGTGTAGATAAATTCAATTAAGTGCATTTTTTTTTTTTGAGTTGTACGCATTTTGTTTGAGTTGTAATATAGTCAAATTACTGGTTTAAGTGTGCTAAGCCATAGTTTCTTTTTTCATTGATCACACTTTGTCACATTAAAATTGTGACAAAAAGTGAAAAATTTTGTGATCTTAAACTTTTAATACAGAGGGTTGATTTATGCGTTGCGTGGACTGATTCTTTAGATTCATGTATTTGTTGCTGAGAGTTTTGGAGTTTCTATAATTTTTCTTCACGTCCATATATGAGTTTTGACTTTCAAATTTTTACAAAACATTTAATATTTTTTTGTACAACATCTTCTCGGAACGTGAAATTTGTGGTTTACCAAATGGTCAAAAGAACGAGGGATATTGATAAAAATGATTCTGTTTACTTGATAAACAGTTTTTTTTCTAAAACTTTTACACTAAAATGAAATCCAAATGAAATAAGATTTTTTTTTTTTGGTGGGATTTGCGTAGGACCCATAAACAATAAATAAGTTAAAGTAGAAAGCAAATGCCAAACATGCACTGATTTTTATTTCTAAAATAAGCTGGCTGCCGACAACTTTAGAAAACTTTAGGTATTATTGGTGTCACCATATTTTACTAAAATTAAATTTTTTTTAATTAAAAGTATTGTAAATAAAAGAAAAAATTAGTTAAAATAATACGGTTGGATTTATGAATAGTATCTAAAAAGTACAATAAAGTCCATGAATAATAGTAAAAATAAGCTTGATAATAAAATAAGTCACTTTTTAATATGAAGCCAAACACACACTTAGCCTCCGTTTGGATACCAATGAAAAATGAAAATGATTTTACTATTTAGTTTATTCCTGCTACTATTCATAGTTTTCACTGCACTTTTTGGTATTATTCATATGCCCTACTGTACTATTTCAACTAACTTTTACTTTTATCTACAGTACTTTCAGTAATAAGTTTTCAATTTCAGCAAAATAAACGGAATCTAAATAGACCTCTTAAAAGTTAGCTAAAATAGTACAATGTAATCCATGAATAGTACTAAAAAGTGCAGTGGGGCCTATGAAAAGTAACAAAAATAAGATAAATAGTAAAATAAGTTGACTTTTTAATTTGGAGCCAAACGCACACTTAATGTTGCATTTGGATAGATTATATTTGGCAGCTTATTTTACTAATCAGTTTATTTTTATTATTATTTATGGGTCCTATTGCACTTTTTAGTACTATTCATGTGTCTCATTGTACTATTTCAGCTAACTTTTACTTTTATATACAGTAATTTCAGTAAAAAGTTTTTAGTTTCAGCAAAATAAGCAGATTTCAAACGGACTCAAATTTTAATTTTTAGTAAAAAAAAGATAAATAGTAAAATAAGTTAACTTTTTAATTTGGAGCTAAACGCACGCTTAATGTTGCATTTGGATAGATTATATTCGGCAGCTTATTTTACTATTCAGTTTATTTTTGTTACAAAATTAAAAGAACATATATATTTTTGTTACTATTTATAAGTCTTACTGCACTTTTTGGTACTATTCATGTGTCTCATTGTATTATTTCAGCTAATTTTTACTTTTATATACAGTACTTTCAGTAAAAAGTTTTTAGTTTCAGCAAAATAAACGGATTCTAAATGGACTCAAGTTTTAATTTTTAGCTTTTAATTCTTATATTCAGCTTTTTAAAATTTCAAATTGTTTTAGCTTTTTCTTACTTTTAATATTTTTTTCAAGGAACAAGTATAATTTAGTACCCTTGCAAAAACTTTTCAATAAAAAACTAGATATGTGTGAGTTTATTTGTTAAATTTTTAGTTTTTACCTACCGGTTAAAATCTCACATTTTTTCATTTATTTAAATACAAGTATATTTTAACACATTTTTATTAAATATATATTTTTAAAAAAATTAAATAAGTTGTTCTCAATAGTATTTAGCTTTTAGTGCTTGTTTGAGGATTGTTTATTTTGAGTAACTTATTTGAATAATGTGAAATAAAAATTTAAAAGCTAACTTATTTTTAAAAAACTAGAATTATATTATTTGAAATAAATTTGAGATAAAAAAAATTTTAATGTGAGAACCACAAATAATAGAGAATTTAAGCAAAATAAAACCAGCTTATATCATTTTTATTTTTTTATTTTTAGAGAAAGCCTTTCGCTTTTTTCTCTAACCAAACAATTCCAATTCTTCATCACCAGTACGATCTAGCCTCCGCCGCCTCCGCCGCCGCCGCCGCCTCCGCCGCCGCCGCCGAACCAATCGCCGGTGAAAGGTTCGCTCTTCAGTCTCTCTCCTCACTTATTTGGATCTTTCTCTGGTATCCTTCAGATCTGGTACTGGTACCTTTAGGTCCAGATCGGCCCATTTACTTCATCTCCTCCCGCGATACTCACAAATTAGAGTTCATATATCATTCTTTTGCTTTGTTGTTCTTGATCTGCCATTGTAATAGTCTAAAGAATTGATTTTGAGTAATTTTGCAACAGGTTAGGAAATTGTCAAATCTTGTAATTTATAATGTAAGTTTTGTTTGCAACTACAGCGTTAGATTAAGAGTTCTGAAAGAGATGGGAGTGGAACTTCGAAACGTGAGCTCGCATTGCTCCGTCGAGAGGCAGCGATCGTTCGACGGTGATGAACTTGACGGTGGAGCTGTGGAGGCCGGCGGTGGGTAGTGAAGATTTTAACAGCCAAGGGTAAATGTTATTATACACACTATTTTACTAACGTAGTAGATATTTTATTTTATTTTGATATTTATATTATTTTATTGTGTTAAAAGTTAAAATAAATTTTTTGTTGGAGCATGTATATAGGGAAAATAAATAAAATAACTTTTTGTAGTGTCAAATTGTTAAATTTTTAGCTCCATTGATGTTGATGCTCTTAGGTACGGTTGGAGTACGGAAAAATAGTGTTCTTTCTTCTCACACGGTGGACCCTATTATGAATTTAATGAGTAGACACACCGTAACCGTGAAAGAAGAGAGTATGATTATCTGTGTTCAGTGAACACTTAAGAAATACTCGTGGCATGTGTGGACCAATGTGTAAAACAGTGCGTATATAACAAACACTTCTCAAAACGGTGACATCTAGGAAAAATTTGCTAAATTGCATAATCTTAGGAAAAAATTGCTAAATAGCATCTAACTAAAGTTATTAGCATTATGTTTAATTAGATTGCCATAGTGCTTGGAACTCAAGTTTGGTAAAAGATGCTACATAGCTAAATAACTTTGACCCGTGTTTTTACTAAAATCATGGATGAGCAATGATTGATAAGACAAAGAAAAAGTGAAATTATTCAAAGAAAGACTTGAGGGTTGACTGTTGGCAATGATTCAATAATTAGAAATAATTTAATGAGAACAGCAAGAGTACCCCTTGTTCATAACTTGCATATGCATTTGCACACTCTTAAAATCCTTTGAAAAGCCTGTGAAATGACTGCAAGTCAAGTTCATCAGTTTCAATCCCATGTTATATATTTATAGATATATTGTTTAGTTTGGAGGTTGATTCTCTATTTTCTGTCACTGTATCTTTGAGAAGCTTTAAGTTATGAGCCTCCGTGGGCATCGGAAAGAAAATGGTGTGAGGTTAGGTTCCAATCCTTTGCTGTTCACTATGTAGTTACTTTAAATTGTTTTGATTAATGCCATTATAAGCATACATGGAAGATTATTGTTTCACATTCTTTGGTGTATACTACTTCACACAATATCCACATTTTTTCAAGATGTCTACACTTTCCACATTATGTAAAAAAGTATGGACATGATTGGATGTAAAACAATTATACGGCTGAAAGCCTGAAAGGAACCAACTATGTAGAGATTGACATGCTTTTTTTTTTCTTTCCTCCCTTAAAAGAATCACGTGCTCATATACAATATGTAGTGTATAAAGTGTATGTGATAAGCAAATAAACGTTAAATATCCTGCACTAGTTTGTCTTTTTTGTCTTTTTTTTTTTTGGTTTCAATTATTATTGCCAAATTTTGGCACTACTTATTGTAATGCATCAATATAAGAAGCAGGTTGGATCCGTTACATAGTTCTTGGTCATTAAAATTTTAAATGTATGATTTATCCTGGAGCTATGGGCAAATGTAATAAGGATAGAACTGAGGTATAGTTCCTTGGTATAGTACACTAGATTCCCCAATCAAATTTCAACACGTAATTGTCTTAAGTTTAATTGTTTCTAGAAAAGATAATATGGTTAGTGTTTCCTTTTTCAATACAATAATTTAATTTTAAAAATGAGATGGGTTGGGTCAACTGCATGAGCTAAACATTATTATTTGTTCTCCGTGTTGTATGACATTATACACTTGTAAGATGTATGCTATATATATGGGTAGTACTATGTTTCCTACATGAGAATTAGAGCATTAGTTATTGTGTGGACAGGTAATCATATTTAATTGTTTATCACATGAGCATCTTTTTATTTTTTCATATAGAAAAGTTTATCATATGAGTGTCAAGGTATTTTCTAGTTGAGTGATGCTATGTACTAAATATTTTATTCATTACATAATTTTTAGAAAGTAATATATCAACTCTAAAACACAAAAAATTAGAAATTTATTTATGATATCGTTGATGTGATGCCAATCATAGTAATTATCGCGCTAGTTTTTATAAGATTTTTTATAATAAAATTGATGATAACTTTAATATTTTTCTTTAATTGTTTTTTAAATGCATGAAAAAGAATGAAAGAAAAAAAAAATCTGTTTTGGGGTATTCTATCTATAACTTCAATGGTGCGTTTGATGATTCTTCTTTCAGATTGATGTGTCTATTTTTTGTTTCAAGATTGATTCTTTGTTTGTTTGTTCTGTTCAGGAATCACGATAATGAGAGGCAAGTTCTCATGGATGATGGAGTTGATCCAGGGAAACAAGGAACAACGAGAAAGACAATTCTTCAGAATCTTAAACTAGAGAATAAGTACCTGCAAATGTGGAATATGATGTTTGTTGTTTCTTGTACAATTGCAGTATCAGTGGATCCTCTGTTCTTTTATCTTCCTGTGATCAATGAAGAAAACAAGTGCCTAGCATTGGATAATAAATTAAAGATTGCAGCTATTTGTTTGCGATCAGTCACCGATATGGTTTATATCATGAATATCATTTTGCAATTTCTTTGCCCTTACATAGATGAGGCTCCTCTGAAACTTGGACGAACTGTGATAGTTACAGATGCTTGGCGAATAGCAAAGAGGTACTTGTTGTCCTACTGTCTAATCGACATTCTTGCTATTCTTCCCATCCCACAGGTAAGGGAGACACTATTGCTTCTAAAATGTGTGTATTTTTTTTTTCCAAGTTCAACTGCAAGAAGGATTAAATCTATATTTCATGCAAGCATCTTTACTTCAAAATTTTTTATTCCTTGCCTTAAATGGTTTTCCCTTTTTCTTGTTTTATTTATTTATTTATAGTTGGAAAGGGGGGATTTGAACTCTAGGAGATGGAAACACTTGGAGGTGTCAAATAGTTGGGTGGGTGGGGAATTTGAACCCTAGATGTTTTATTTGGAAACACTAGAAGGTGCCAAATAGTTGACTACAAAACTTTTGCCTCTTACTCTTACTTAATTGTAGTAAATAGCTTACATTGCATTATTAATTGGATTTTTGTTTAAGCGGAAATTGAATCTCAAATATTTTATTTGAGAACAAAAATTTTTATTAGTTAAGCTAACTATAACCCACAAATATAATCTTGTTATTAAAGGGCTTATAAAATCTTGAATGTTAAAAATGGGTGGGTTTAGATTTCTTAAACACAAGTAATCTAAACAAGGTTAGATTAGATTTGAAATAATAATTTTTTTACAAGTTTTGGTTTAAGATGGTCTTTCCCATTACAAACTTGTGCTTGTAAATAATTATTATAACTATCTATAAATAATGATAGTTAGAGATTAAGTCTTTTTTTTTACACACCCTCCTCGATTGGAGTGTGGTCTTTTGTCATTTTTCTTGTTCTTCCCTTCCTGTTCTTCTTGATTGTTGTAATCTTGGTTCTGGCTTTATGCCCCCTTAGTACATCCCCAATGTACTCGGGTGGGCTGTTTTTCTTCTTTTAATAAAATTTCGTTACTTATCAAAAAAAAAAAAAAATAATGATATAAAAAGATAATGGCCTACCTAAGTAGAGCTCACAAGCCAAGAGCCTTGTAGATTAGCTAGCGGGCACTACCTAATGACTAATGTCTCTAATAGGTATCAAATTATCAAAAAAGAAAAGAAAAAGGTAAAGCTCACAATACTCATTGTCATTTGTGTAGGTGGTAGTGCCCATTATTTTTTCGGAAATGAGGGGCTCAGGATTCTTGAATAAAAGGAAGTACCTGAATGCTGTTGTTCTTTTCCAATATGTGCCAAGAGTTCTACGAATCTACCTATCATGGAGGAAACTTATCAGCACTGACAACAACCTTTCCAGAATTGTATGGGTGAAAGCTGCTTTCAATTTCTTTCTTTATATCCTTGCCAGTCATGTAAGTTGGATTTTCAATTTCATTGTATATCCTTCCACATAATTGTTTAGTATGCCTGTATGGCTAATCTAGTGATCTATCAAGAGTTAGAGCTTTATGCCTTTATCATTTTTATATCACATTCTTTAAATTATTTATTATTTATTAGTGGATTTTTCCTTACTTTTTTGGAGAAATTACGTAAAATAAATTTTATTTGTGTATGATAAGTCTATTTTTATGTGAGAGGAATGTCATGTGTAGTAAATAATTTCAACTTTGGGCTTAAAAAAAAAAAATCAACTTTATATATCTTTTTTTGGTGGAAATAATTTTTTAAATAATTTTACTCTAATTTTTGCTAGAAAATTTGCACTATCAACTGATAGTTTATTCTTCTGCTAAAATAAAATCTAATCTTTTATTGACTCCGTGATTTTTTAGGTGCTGGGTGCCTTCTGGTATTTCTTTTCTATCGAACGAGAAACAGCTTGCTGGCACATAGCCTGTAGACATCATATTGGATGCAATCAAAGTTCATTTAACTGTCGTTATAGTGCAGGAAATCAAACATTTTTAAATGATTATTGCTCAGTAGAGACACCAAATGCTGCAACTCCTTTTAATTTTGGAATATTCATTGATGCCATTAAATCTGGTACCGTGGCATCCAATGATATTCCTAAAAAGTTTGCATTCTGTTTCTGGTGGGGCCTGCGAAATTTGAGGTTTGCACATATTTAACTCTTTGACATCCCATATTATGCTATTTTTTATCAGTGTTTGTCATATATATGATCACATCATGCTATTGGAAAACTCGAACATATACATTCTTTGTCAAAAAGAGCTTTTGTAACGAAGCTTGTTCAGAAAATACTAGATTCCGTGACAAAAAGATGTTTAAAAAAAATACTGTAAGTATAAAGTTTAGCTACCTACTTAGTTGTATTTAAGGGCTATAATTCAACTCAATATTTTTTTATTGGGTATAAATTTTGAGAAATCTATCATTAGATTATATTTTCTTCTTATATCCTGTATGTTTACAAAATTTCTAAAAAAATCAAAGATTAATAGTTGGGTCATTAATTAAATGTTTAAATTTTAAGTCTTTGTAGTCTAAAATTATTAATAAAAAATAAGTTTATTGATCAAATAGTAAATAACATTTAATTGCCAAGGAATTTGATATATTTGTTAAGAATATAAAAAAAATATAATTTAATGATTAGATTTTGAAAATATAAAATCATGCTAATTGTTTTAGTAAATGTTATAGCTATTGGCTACAACAAAGTTTGAAACCAAACTTTATCCTTGTAATAAAACATACTTTCATGTAATGCCCAATGCCACACTTTTTTGCATCGCCCATATATCCAATGGCTGAGAAGAAACTTATGTTTGGGAGGTCATGGTTTACTTCTGTCCCATAGATATATAAATTGTATAAAACTGTCATAGACTCAGCTTCAATCATTCTATACTTATGTATAAGTATAGATCTTAATTTGTTAGGTATTTTCTAAAAGTGATTAGTAACTGTGAAATAGATTTGGAGGATAACGTATTATTTTTTCGGTGATCGGTGGAATTTAAAAATTTTCAAAAACCATGGTTCCCCCTCTTCATGTGGACCGGTCATTGTGCTAGTCATTTTCCGTCATTAGTGTAAGAGGTACTATTACATTCATATAGGGTCCACTCTCATGTGAGATGAGATACATAATAAATTTTCCTTGTGTAGGGTCACATATGTTCTTTAGAATGCTGTTGGAATTTTTTTTTTTTTAACAAAACTACATCACTTTTTGAGTGATACTAAAATATTATAAGTTTTACTACTAACTTTTACAAACTGATTTGTTTCCAATTATTAAAAATTTTTTTTGACATTCATTTATTAAGTTGTTGACACCAGCCACTTGGGTTCATCGACATATCAGCCTGTAAAAGATATGTAATAAAATTTATTTATCTTTAATATTTACCTTCCTTTTATTATGCTATATTTTTAATGAGAAAAAATAAAACAAGAAATAATTGCATTCTAGGAGTTCTGCGGGTGTATGTGTGTTAGTGTGCAATATTGTAATCAAATTCATGGCAAAAAGTTATATGATACATACACACATAACATATTATATATAATTTAAGCTCAATCACAGCTAGCTCAAACATGGATTTTGGTAAAATAATTTGCAGCATTCTATTTTTAAGTGATGGTTTTTGTATTATTATCTTCGTGTTTTAGGCTTGTGATCTTGGTCTCTGTTTGCTTTTCTTAAGGCCGACGTACAGCTCTAGTCTAAACTTCTACCACGTAACGATCGTTTTAATTTTATTATTATTATTATTATTATTAGTTTTTTACTTTGAGCATATTATATCTATAATTTCTGATATTACCATCTCATACATTATATTTGCTCCAATTTTTGCAGTTCTCTTGGTCAAAACCTTCAAACTAGTACTTATATCTGGGAAAATTGCTTCGCAGTTTCGATTTCAATCTTCGGCTTTCTATTGATTTTGTATTTCATTGGAAATTTGCAGGTTGGCGCTCAACATCTTTTTATTATTATTTTATTTTAAAGATTAATGTCCTTATTTATACATAATTATGTGTGTGAGCTGGCAGTAGAGATGGTTTCTGTATTAGATTGCGAGATCAAAATGAGTTTTAGGGTTAAATATGCAGCTCGATGTGCATGAGATATATGGTACGAGGTCACAAAACTATTCTTTTTTACAATTCTCATAAATACTGTTGGGTATTAGAATATTAATTATACGTACAATTAAATTCATTATTTTGTATCAACTTAAATATTTAGGACAAATAGTAATTTATCAATAGGATTTGACAAACTGAATTTGTTATAAAACAGACATATATGCAATTATCAACTCAAAGGTCGGAGGAGATTATACAAAAGTTGAAATCTAAAGAACTGGATGTAAAGTTGTGGATTCGTAAAAACGAGCTCCCACCTGGTCTAGAATATGATATCATGCACAACATACCACACATACTAGAAGAAAAGAAAGATATTGATGCAGAGAAGCCACTTCTTCATCTTCCCATAGAACTCAAAAGGAAGATTAAGCACCATCTTTGCGAGCCCCTTCTAAAGAAAGTGAGTCTTCCTATTTTTACACTTTTTAGATAGATTCAAAATGCAATTTAATTGAAGGTGTTTTTTTTTTTTTTTTTTTATTTTTTTTTTTATATAAACATAAATTTTTTTTTGGAAGAAATGTGAAAAATATTGAAAATATTTGGAGCAACATACAAATAATGGATAAGCAATATGATAAAAGTGATTAATATACTGGTTGAAATATATAGGATACAAAATATGTATTTGTTTTATTTGGTTTAATGTTTCAAAAAAGGGAAATATTTTTTTTTTTTAAATAGATGTTCTTGTATGTTACATATTTAATAAAAAATTAGAAAAAATTAATGTATTATATTAAATTATTTACTTAATTTACTATATATCAATTTAGTAATATACTACCACCGCGCGTTCTTGGTGCGGTGGTCACTTCATAAGTATAAATGTTTGTAGGGTGTGGGAGGGCAAGAGCTAGAGTTCAAGTCTCCAGAAGGGAATTTCACACACATATATACTAAGATTAGGTTAGAGTAAAATTCTATCTTGTATTAAAAAAAAAAATTAGTAACATTCTTCTGTTATTAGTTTCATAATATATTATCAAAACTAATCAATGAAGTTTCAAATATTTATAGTAAAACAAAAAAAAAAAAAAATTTATGTTCTCATATTAGTATAATTTTAACTGATTTTATTTTTACTTATTTAAAGTCTAATATGCACAAACACAACATATATGACATCAAGATTTGCTAATCCAAATTAAAAAAGAAATCTTAATACATTAAACAAAAAAATGATAGATTATAATAAAAATTAGGAAAATGTAGATGTTCATCAATATAAATAATAAGATATGGAAAAAAAATATTGATTTTGATAATTTTATTATCGTATATAATAACACAATTTGATATAATTTGATTTTGACCTGTTTTGCCATGTCTAGACATGTCACAGTTAATTGATTTACTTCTGGAAATTAATAATTTCTTCTTTTTAATTGATTCTTTCTCTGTTGTTTGTAAGCAGGTGCCAATGCTTGGTAAAAAAAAACAACTGTTGCAAATGATATGTGACTATCTCAAGCCAGTGTACTACAATGTGCACAGCTATATTGTTCGGGAGGGAGAACCACTTGATGCGGCGATTTTTGTCACGCAAGGCATTATATGGAGCTTCGCAACCAGTAATGGTGAGGGTACTGTCTCCTCAGGGGCTCAGTGCATTGAAAAAGGTCATTTTTATGGACAAGATCTTCTAGATTGGGCTTTGAACGACTCCCCCACATCACTTGACCTATCCAAGCTCCCAATCTCTACAAAAACCGTCAAAACCCATGCAAAAGTTGAAGGCTTTGCTCTAATGGCCAACGACTTGAAGACTGTAGTTTCCAAATTTGGAAAACCGAAGCAGCTTCTGCTTTACAAGCCGCATGGCGCCGCAGCCATGCTGAAAAGAAGAATGAAAAGCCTTCCCAGTCGGCTTCAGAAAACAAAAACTGCTTTAAGAATAAAAATTCAGAAGTTCCTGATATTGTTGTTGAAAAGCTAGTTCGCTAGTGACAGAGTTGCTAGTTTTTTGAAATTAGATGATGAACACATTAGGCAATAAACCCGGCATGGGGACAAAATATTTGTTTTAATTGCTTTGAATATTGTTTGTAAGAGCCTTTTAAAGCTTCATTATTTTTTATTATGAGTTGAAACTAAAAGAGCTATGAACACCTCCCTGCAATCCAAAAAATGCACATTTTTCAACATTTTAGTTCTGAGGGAAAAATAATAATCTCACATAGGTGCAAATTACATAATTCACCTTGACATTAAAATTATCATTACATAAGGTCATTATTGATTTAAGGGCAAAAAAACCTTTTGAGTTAGAAATAGGGCCCAGGTATTATGAAAAAACAATTATGATTTGCCAAGAAATAGTTTTAATTACCATAGGCATGCATATTCTAATTATTTTTTACTAGCTTGAAATACCATGCATATGCATAAATACACCTAAAGATATATAATAAGATGCATAATATATTCTTATATATATAATTTAAATATTATTGATAGTTTTTTTTATATTTTGTTAATTCCTTAAAAAATTTTGTAAAGATATTATTAGGTATAAAATATAAATTGTCCATGTTTTATTAAAAAATTATTGTGAAGCACTTTTTTTTTTAGATTTATTTATTTTAGACTCTTTGATTTTTGTATTTAATAACTCACTTTTATGAATATTAATGATGTGTTCCCACATTTTATTTTAAAATTAAGAAATAAAACTCTTTAAAAATAAATAATTTAAGGCTGTAGTACTATTGGGCCCAAAAATGCACGTTGGCCCGGCCCAAAGGCTCTCATAAAGAAGAAGGCCCGGTCCAATGGTGTGAATAGTCCAAGAACGTGATACGTCCTGCTTATGAAATCACGTGACAAAGAAAGTGCCATGCACGAGTAGAACGCCACGAAACATACGTCCGAGGACGCCCACGTCCTCGGCAGCATGCTGCCGAGGACTAGTCGAGTGATCTGACGATTCAGGGACATCCGCACTGAAGGCCTTGGATGCAAAAAACTAAGAAAACGAGAACAAGGGATAAAGGAAATGACAGATAAATATCAAGGATAAAGCTGCTACCACCGCATTGAAGGCACTACACCTACCACTCTAGCCGCATTAATGAGGAAGTGACGCCTGAACATTGAAATTCAATCTCACACCTATCGCCAGAGACTTTGGGGAGAAGGAATGATGGGACAAGTATCCAAAAGAAGGATCTGAACCACACGTGGAAGGAAGGAGAAAAGGATACAGGCTTATAAAAGGCAAAGGGGAAGAAAAACTGGGGGGGAGGAGAAAAACATTGCAGAGAAAAATAAGAGAGAGAGAGTACTTGTAAGGAAATACAAAAGATTGTCCTCGGCATCAATATATAAAACTATATTCCCTCCATGTATGAAACGTATGCATGTGTTCTGTAATTTGATCCCGCTCTTGTGTTATCTACCGCTCAAAGCCCTAGATTAGAAGCCCACTCTCTATAAATTCATTGTTTAGGGCTCATTAAGTTAGTCTGATAGGTCAACTTCGACCCAGCATGATTTGTGCCCTTACAATTGGCACCGTCTGTGGGAATTCTTGTGTTTGGCGCAGATAACGTGATGGTGGGTTCCGGTCCAGACTGTGCAAAATCTTTAGGATCTCAGCACCAAGATCCTTTTCAGCAGTTAGAGCAGATGGGAGATCGAGAAGGCAATGTACACACAGGGTGAACCGCCGGTGATTATCCAAGGGGCAGAAGCAGGGGCTCTAACGAAGGAGGTACTAGGGCCATGCAGAGGGAAATTGACCAACTCAAGAGAAAGCTGCGCCGAGCCAAGCGAAAACGGACGCCTTCCATATCTGATCCTTCCTCAGACGACTCTCAGAGCAGTGGCTGTAAGCCGAGGTCGAGAACGCCTCCTAGCGAAACTTTCTCATACCAAGAGGGAAGTCTTCATGATAGGGCGAGCAAGAAGTCTCTTCCCAGGGGTTTGGGCAGTGATGCTATGGGGAAGGCACTGGACCAGCTCTCCAAGTCACCTTTCACACGTCGTATTGAGAAAGGAAAACTCCCTCGTCGTTTCATGCAACCAAACTTCACCATTTATAATGGCAGAATAGACCCGGTGGAGCACGTGAGCCATTTTAACCAACGCATGGCGGTCTATTCGTAGAATGAAACCTTGATGTGCAAAGTATTCCCCTCAAGCCTAGGACCCGTTGCGATGAAATGGTTTAATGGTTTGAAAGCAGATTCCATTGATTCCTACATGGAACTTACGATGGCATTTAGTTCTCGTTTTGTTACTTGCAGCAGAGTACCTCGGCCCCTCGACTCGTTACTATCCATGGCCATGAGAGAGGGCGAGACACTAAAAACTTACTCGGATAGATACTGGGAAGCGTTCAATGAGATTGACGAGAATTTCGATGAAGTAGCAGTCAACACTTTTAAGGGCGGCCTTCCAATTGAACACGATTTAAGAAAATCTTTGACCAAGAAACCTGTAAAAACTGTCCGTCGGCTTATGGATCGTATTAACGAGTATAAGAGAGTTGAGGAGGATTAGTAGCAAAGCAAGGGGAAAATGAAAATCATCCCTCAGGAGAGTAGGGATTTCAAGACAGAGAAATACAGTAGCAAATGGCCAAGGAGGGATTTTGCTAGCCAGTCTAGGTCGGCTCCTCCTCAAACAGTAAACGCTGTGTTTTGTGAGCCGGTACAGGAGGTGTTGGAGAAGATTTGCCGTGAACCTTATTTCAGGTGGCCCAACAGAATGATAGGAGACCCTACAAAACGTAACCAGAATCTCTATTGCAATTACCACTAGGATAAGGGTCACACCACTGAAAACTGCAGAAACTTATGGAACTACCTGGATCAGTTGGCCAAAGAAGGGAAGTTAAGGTAGTTTATGAATCGGCCTAATAAACAAGGCACACAATCGGGTTCCGTGAATCAAGGCAGTAACATTTCAAGACCTCCTTTGGGCACGATCAATGTCATATTTGCTGCATCAGGTCGGACTGGGTCTTGCCCTACCAGAGTAATGTCAGTGTTGCACCCCTCTGCCGAGGACCTCAACTCTGAGCCGAAGAGGATTAGGAGGAATCCTCCACCCGTTTTGGGATTTTCTGAGGAGGATAAGGTTGGCACTATCCAGTCGCATGATGATGCGTTAGTCATCATGCTAAGGATAGGGGGTTACGACGTAAAGAGAGTGATGGTTAATCAAGGGAGTGGGGTTGACATTATGTACCCAGATTTGTTCAAGGGGCTTAACCTGAAACTAGAGGACCTCACGGCTTACGACTCTCCGTTGATAAGCTTTAAAGGAAAGGCTGTCATTCCGAAGGGGTTGATCCGGCTACCTGTGCAGTCAGGGCCAGTGGTGGTGGAGGTGGATTTTATCGTGATAGACGCCTATTTCCCTTACACGGCCATAGTGGCAAGACCATGGTTGCATGCCTTAGGTGCTGTATCGTCAACTCTGCATGTTAAGGTGAAGTTCCCATTAAGGAGGTGTTCTATCTAGAGTGGTTGGCCCATACAGTGGTGGTGAAGAAGAAGAATGGAAAATGGAAAGTATGTGTGGACTTTATAGATTTGAATAAGGCTTGTCCTAAAGATTCGTTTTCTATGCCCTGCATAGATCAGTTGGTGGATGCTACTGTTGGGCATCTTCGGATGAGCTTTCTAGATGCTTTCCAAGGTTACCATCAAATACCCTTAGCCCTAGAAGATTAAGAGAAGACAGCCTTTATCACACCTACGGGAAACTATTATTATAAGGTGATGCCCTTCGGCTTGAAGAATGCTGGGGCTACCTATCAGAGAATGATGACGCGGATGTTTGAACCACAACTGGGAAAAACAATTGAGGTGTACATCGATGATATGGTGGTTAAGAGTAAAACCATCTCGGCTCATATACCAGACCTGGATAACACCTTCCAAACGCTGAGAAAGCATAAGTTATGCCTCAACGCGTCAAAATGCTCCTTTGGAGTGGGATCCGGTAAATTTCTAGGTTACATGGTGACACATAGAGGAATTGAAGTCAACCCCGCTCAGGTCAAAGCCATCAATAGCTTACAGCCGCCTCGGAATCCAAAAGAGGTGTAGAGGTTGACTGGGATGATTGCTGCTCTCAATCGGTTTATCTCGAGATCTGCTGATCGGTGTAGGCCATTTTTCCAATTATTAAACAGGTGGAAAGGATTTGAATGGACAGAGGAGTGTGCCGTCGCCTTTCAGCGTCTTAAGGAATACCTTTCACATCCTCCCATCATGTCTCGGCCCGAAGTGGATGAGGTTCTATTTGCCTATATTGCAGTTGCAAGCCATGCCGTCAGCTTGGTGCTGATAAGGGTCGATGGGGGCGTACAGAAGCCGGTTTACTATGTGAGTAAATCCTTACATGAGACCGAGGTGCATTATCCACCATTAGAGAAGACAATCTTAGCCGTCGTGCATGGGACACGTAAGCTCCCACATTATTTCCAATCACACACGGTGGTGATTTTGACCCAACTTCCCCTCAAAGCCATACTCCGAAGTGCAGATTATACAAGCAGGATTGCCAAGTGGGGAACCATCTTGGGTTCTTTTGACATCAAGTACATGCCCCGCACATCTGTAAAGGGTCAGGTGTTAGCTGATCTAGTTGCAGAATTTGCCGAGCCCATAATAAAAGATAATGTCAATAACATGGACATTGATGGAAAATTAGTTGGCGTGATTGCGGGGAAAGGTCCCCCGGTGTGGACTGTTTACGTTGATGGGGCCCCTAATCAAAGGGGATCCGGGGTAGGGTTAGTAATTACGACCCTAGAGGGTCTCACATTGGAAAAGTCCTTGAGACTGGGATTCTGGGCTACTAACAATGAAGCCGAGTACAAGGCCTTACTAAAAGGTATGGATATGGTCCAGAAATTGGGAGGAAAGACCGTGCAAATGTTCTCGGACTCACAACTAGTGGTCGGCCAAGTGGATGGAAAGTTGGAGGCTAGAGATCCGAGAATGCAAGATTACTTTAATCAAGTCAAGGTTCTACAACGCAAATTTGAATCCTTTACTTTGTCACACATCCCTCGGAATAATAATACGTATGTCGACTCTCTGGCAACCCTTGCCACGTCGTCGGCACAAGGTCTACCACGGATCATTCTTGTTGAGGACTTACTTAAACCCTCGGGGGTAATTGGAAGTATTATCGAAGTTCACCAGATAAGGGAGGGGCCTAGTTGGATGGACCCCATTGTATCATTCCTTAAAGATGATGTCCTGCCGGAGGAAAGGGTCGAGGCGGACAAGGTGCGCAGGAAAGCATCTCGTTTTTGGTTGGCCGAGGATTATAAGCTCTATAAACGATCCTTTTCAGGGCCATACTTGTTATGCATACATCCTGAAGCGACAGAGCTGCTTTTGGAGGAGTTACACGAAGGAATTTGTGGAAGTCATACCAGGGAAAGGTCTTTAGCTCACAGGGCTCTAACATAAGCGTATTGGTGCCCCAATATGCAACAAGAAGCTCAAAGCTATGTGAAGAAGTGCGATCAGTGTCAGAGGTTCGCACCAAGCATTCATCAGCCTAGGGGTGTGCTCAATCCTCTGACAAGCCCCTGGCTTTTTGCACAGTGGGGTCTGGACATCGTGGGTCCCTTCCCAAAGGCACCTAGAAACAAAAGGTGGTTGGTTGTGGGCACTGACTATTTTACTAAGTGGGTGGAGGCCGAGCCCCTAGCAAACATTAGGGATGTGGACGTAAAGAAGTTTGTGTGGAAAAACATCGTCACTCGATTTGGAGTCCCTCATACTCTCATTTCAGACAATGGTTTGCAGTTTGATAGCAAAGCATTCAGGCAATATTGCTGTGACCTCGGCATAACCAACAGGTATTCCACCCCTACTTATCCGCAAGGAAATGGGCAGGCCGAGGCGGTTAACAAAGTTATAGTCAATAGACTGAAGAAGAGGTTGGATGATGCCAAAGGGAGATGGGTGGAGGAATTGCCCCATGTTCTATGGACGTATGGGACCACACCCCGCCGATCAACGGGAGAGACGCCATTCTCAATGACTTATGGCGCCGAGGCTATTATTCCTTTAGAAGCCGGTTTTTCAACAATGAGAACAAGCTCTTTCGCTCCGGACAGTAACAATAGGCTATTAGAAAGGAGCTTAGATCTGGTTGACGAAAGTAGAGAAATGGCCATGATCCAATTAGCTTACTATCAACAAAAACTGAAGCAGGGGTATGATTCGCATGTGAACTCAAGGCCACTTGCTCCGGGAGACTTAGTATTAAGGAAAGTCGTGAGCAATACCAGGAATCCAGTATGGGGGAAGCTGGGGCCAAACTGGGAGGGACCGTATCGCATTACTGCAGTGGCTGGAATAGGAGCTTACTACCTTGCAGATTTAGATGAAAAAGTTGTACCCCATCTCTGGAATGTAAGTAATTTGCGACGATATTATTATTAATAAGAAGCACTTCTGCCATTTCAATCTTACTACTGTTATGTTGCACACAATGTTATGCTCAAAAAGCCAACATGGATTGTCAAACAAAGCCAAGGTTACGCCGGATCCTTAGATCCTCTACCTTATTCTAAAAATAAAAGTAAGGTTACGTCGGGTCCTCGGATCCTCTATCTTAGTAAAAAATAAGAATAAAGTTACGCCGGATCCCTAGATCCTCTACTTTGTTCTAAAAATAAAAGTAAGGTTACGTCGGGTCCTTGGATCCTCTACCTTAGTAAAAAATAAGAATAAGGTTACGCCGGATCCTTAGATCCTCTACCTTGTTCTAAAAATAAAAGTAAGGTTACGCCGGGTCCTCGGATCCTCTACTTTAGTAAAAAATAAGAATAAAGTTACGCCGGATCCCTAGATCCTCTAATTTTTTCTAAAAATAAAAATAAGATTACGCCGGGTCGTCGGATCCTCTACCTTAGTAAAAAAAAATAAGAATAAGGTTACACCGGATCCTTAGATCCTCTACTTTGTTCTAAAAATAAAAATAAGGTTACGCTGGGTCCTTGGATCCTCTACCTTAGTAAAAAATAAAAATAAGGTTACGCCGGATCCTTAGATCCTCTACTTTGTTCTAAAAATAAAAATAAGGTTACGCCGGGTCCTCGGATCCTCTACCTTAGTAAAAAATAAGAATAAGGTTACGCCAGATCCCTAGATCCTCTACTTTGTTCTAAAAATAAAAATAAGGTTACGCCGGGTCCTTGGATCCTCTACCTTAGTAAGAAATGAAAACGAGGTTACGCCGGGTTCTCGGATCCTCTACCTTAGTAAGAAATGAAAATAAGGTTACGCCGGGTCCTCGGATCCTCTACCTTAGTAAAAAAAAAAAAAAAAAAAAAAAAAAAAAAAAAAACAAGAATAAGGTTGCATGGATTCTTTGGAGTACATGTACGCGTCCTACAGGTACAATTGCTCTAGCAGATGCTCAACAGGTACGTGCTCATAATAAGTACAAAGTAACTTCATTTGCCGCTAGATATTAAGCACAATGCTTGAGCCACTCCTCGTTCGAGGGTGGAACATATCAGAAACGTTAAGGTTTTGTATCTTGGTATGTTAAGGTTTCGTATCTTGGTATTTTGTTGCGAATATAGTTTTTAGAACAATTCCTAAACAAATTGGTTTCACACAAATATTTTGCGCCTTTAAGTGTCTACTTAATTGCCATAGTGAAATGAAAACTTATGGTCATCGCTTAAAGCATTTGCAAGTATATGAGTTGCACAAATTTCCTTTGTCCTCATTCGGTTATCGGTAGAGAATTATTAATATATGCCATGAATCCAAACTGTTGTTTTGCCATATTACATGAATAACAATGGAATAAGTTGCCAACACCAAGTATAACACAAAGCAGTAGTTCAAATTGGAGATTCTTCTCATTAAATGAAAGATCTATCAATACATTCATAACCAAATCGTTAAAATTACAAAGGAAAGAAAGTAAAAACTGAAACTAATTAATAAGAGCACAAAAGGCAAAGGCAACAAAAAAGAAAGGAAAACAGTTGAGATACAAGCTATCACGACTTAGGCTGGGCCTGGTCCTTAGGGTCAGAAGGAGCTATTGTTGAGGCCGAAGATCCTCCAGCATCCTCTTTGCTTTTGGGGCCCCCTTTTTGCACTATAGGCAGGTCGCCAAAACCAACTCCAAGGTCCTACTGGCCTTGGGGTTGGGGGGCAGCTCTTTTGGGGCAAGGGGAGGCTGTGCATCTTCTGGTTGAGCCTTAGCAACATCATCACCAGCAGCAGCTTCTTCCATTTGCTCCCCAGCTGTAGAAGAATTGGTGTCGTCCTCGGCTGAGCCAGAGGCGGCTACTCGGATGGCAGGAGGGATGTAGGCATTCTCCATCTTCCATAGAGAAGAGGAAGCATCAACCCCGGCCTAGGAGAGGGCTTCCTTCCACACCTGGAGGCAGTAATCCCTACACACCTCCGGTACTTGGGCCTTGAAGGTGTCAATAGTCTCTACCACCCCCACCTCATAGCCACTCTGTACAGCTTGGTTAACCATTTCTTCGACCTCCCGTGCCTTAACGAGTGCCTCCTCCTTGGCCTTGAGAGCCTCATGCCTAGCTTCCTCGGACTTTGTAAGGTCCTTTTTGAGGTCTTCTATTAGTTTCTTGGCCGAGGCAAGGTTCTCATCGGCATGCTTAAACTGTAGCCTTTGATCCTCGGCCTGCCGGGTGGTAGTCTTCAGCTGGGCCTCCAAGCATGCCCTCTCACTTTCTGATTTGCCCAGGCTGGTTGTCACCTCTTGTAGCTTCTTCTCCTTAAGCTCCAAGATCTTCTTGGTGTGATCCAGCCTCACCTCTTCAGCCCTTAGTGACTTGTAGGAGTTAGCTGCAATCTCCTCTGCCCTATGCGTAAATTGAACAGCTTGCATACAAGATGTTGTCAGTTGGTAATATGCAGAAACAATTCTTATCAAACAGTAGGCAATAACGACAAGTGCAACGACATGAAGAACATAAGTAACAGGAAGTATTTGAGTAAAAGCCTTACCATGGCAAGCTCCTTTTTGAGGATTATGAAGACATTCTGATCCCTCATCCTTCGCAGCTCGCTCATGTCCTCGGGTAAGAGAAGCGCGTGCTCCAAGGCATCGGCGATGCATGCCGCGGTGCCCTCGTCGGATCTCCTTATAGAAGCATCGGCAGTGACTGCCTGATCATCCACTAGCATCTGGGGAGCCCAAATGGGCGCATGGACGGCAGTGGGGATATCAGTCCGTCTCTCCAACCTCGTCTGGACATGCCGAGCGTACTTCCCTCCCCTCTCCTGGTCCATCTCTTTAGTGGGGAGGTCTTTGCCCCCTTCCACTATCTCCTTCCCCTTAGGCTGATCCATTTTTCTTTTATGGTCAGCGGGGTCTGGGTGTTGAATTTGGGAGGAAGGAGGAAGAGTAACCCTTACTGAGGGAACCTTCTCAGTGCCCTTGTCCTTAGGCTTCGCAGAAGGCACTTTGGGAAGCTCCTGCGCTCCAACTTGAGCTTTTAGCACGTCCTTGAGACTGGGCTTGGATCTACGCTGGATACCCATCTTCACAAGTGGCTGTTCGTCGTCCGAAGAGGTTATTGAAGGGGTACCGACGATAGGAGAAATGTTCCCAGGTGAAGGAAATCGAGGAAAAGCTTCGAACTCTTCTTCTGAATCTGAGAGTTCAACGACTTCTTCTTCTCCTTCTTCGTCTTCTTCTTCTCCTTCTTCTTCCTTTGCAATTGGTTGGGAAGAGGAACCTTCACCCAATTTGGGTCGAGCCGAGGATGAAGCGAGAGAAGGGGCCCCTGGAACAACTCTCACGGGCTCAGTAATGAGAACCCCTTGTGGAATCGGAGTACCTGCAAGGAGCAGGAAGCCTTCAACCGCAACGCTTATCCTGGGTAACCTTGGGTCTTTCTCTTTGATGACGCACTTTGGCACTTGGAAAGCGGTGGAGATGGGGGTGTATCTAGGGATGAGGTGTGCGGCGCGAAGCTGACCATCCGAGTGCACAAAAACCTCGGCTTTTAGGATCTTGTTTAGACGATCAAAGTTGACGAGGTGAGCACGACAAGTAAGCGCACGACAATCGGCACATATGTTCAAAAAAACAAAATAATAAGGGCAAACCAAAGAAAAACACAACCAACAAAAACAAAAAAAATTATTATCATTAATTAGGGCTTGCGCTACACGGATTCTTACCAGGTTCCCCCTCCCTCGTCGGACAAGGGAGACCGTCATACCAATCCCCGGACAGTATGAGAAAGTCTTTGTCCAAACCTTGTTGGAGTGGGGGAGGCATTGAATCAACCTAACCTCGGGATGCCTAGATTTTAGGTAATAAGTATGCCCTTTCAAGCGGTGGAGATTATACACCCAGTTCACCTCGTGATGGGTGAGTCCTAACCCTAGTCTTTTGTTTAGGACGTCTACAGCGCCTAAGATCCTAAACATATTCGGGGCACACTGTGTGGGAGATAACCTAGCTGTTCTAATGTAACTCCTAGTAATGGGCATCATAGGGATTCTCATTCCCCCCTCTATGAATGCTATCATAGGGATCACTACCTCACCGGTATCCCTATCGGTGTGCCACCCTCCTTGCTTACAGTGTTTGACGGATACTCCCGGAGGGATCCCATATTTAACCTTAAACTCCTCTATTTTCTCAGGAGTATCCACTAAGGGTGCAAACCTACCCATTTCCTAAAACTAAGAAGAGAATACTATGGTGGGGTTGGGAAGTTTAGACGGCCGAGGACAGAAAAAATGAGAATAACGAGAAAGAACGAGCAGTAATAACGAAAACAGAAAGTTGGAGTACTTACTTTAAAGCAACTATGTCACCTCGGCTTAGAACTGAAAGGGGTAGAGACGCGTGTAGATTGCAAGAAGGGCTAAATTCGGTGTACAGACTCTGAAATGAACAGGGGACCTTTGAAATGGCAGTTTTTATTTCGTGGAAAAGCGTAAAGCGGGAAGCCTCCCGCCTGTCCCCTCAAAATACGCCCACCTGTTGGATGAGCATCGTGCGGTTGGACGTGGGGAACAGAGAGCTGCCAACATTTAATGGAAGCGCGTTCTGCAGATCGAAGCGTCAGAAGCGGATTTCCTCGCGTGTGTGTATCGAAACCCTTATTCATTTCCACAGAGTAGAAATAAGGGTTTCGAGGGGCTATTGTAGTACCATTGGGCCCAAAAATGCACGTTGGGCCGGCCCAAAGGCTCTCATAAAGAAGAAGGCCCGGTCCAATGGTGTGAATAGTCCGAGAACGTGATACATCCTGCTTACGAAATCACGTGACAAAGAAAGTGCCATGCACGAGTAGAACGCCACGAAACATACGTCCGAGGACGCCCACGTCCTCGGCAGCATACTGCCGAGGACTAGTCGAGTGATCTGATGATTCAGGGACATCCGCACTGAAGGCCTTGGATGCAAAAAACTAAGAAAACGAGAACAAGGGATAAAGGAAATGACAGATAAATATCAAGGATAAAGCTGCTACCACCGCATTGAAGGCACTACACCTACCACTCTGGCCGCATTAATGAGGAAGTGACGCCTGAACATTGAAATTCAATCTCACACCTATCGCCAGAGACTTTGGGGAGAAGGAATGATGGGACAAGTATCCAAAAGAAGGATCTGAACCACACATGAAAGGAAGGAGAAAAGGATACAGGCCTATAAAAGGCAAAGGGGAAGAAAAACTGGGGGGGAGGAGAAAAACATTGCAGAGAAAAATAAGAGAGAGAGAGTACTTGTAAGGAAATACAAAAGATTGTCATCGGCATCAATATATAAAACTATATTCCCTCCATGTATGAAATGTATGCATGTGTTCTGTAATTTGATCCCGCTCTTATGTTATCTACTGCTCAAACCCCTAGATTAGAAGCCCACTCTCTATAAATTCATTGTTTAAGGCTCATTAAGCTGGTCTGATAGGTCAACTTCGACCCAGCACGATTTGTGCCCTTATAAAGGCATATGGCGCAAAATTAGAACTTTAATTTGGAATTCTAATTTAAGGTTCCCTGAGCTTCACCTATTATTATATATATAAATTGGCCCCCTTTTTAAAAAAAAAATGAAATTTAATAAAGAAATTAAATTCTATTGGTCCAAATTTTGAATTATGATAGCTATGCAAGTACAAGATAATCCCTAGAAGTAAATACTTCAATTTATTGAATTATTTTAAAGATTATTTTATCTTGTTGAATAGTGTTATTGTCTTAATAGTTATATATATATATATATATATATTGGAAATATTTAATTAAAAAAAAGTTGAAAACCTTGTTTCATCTTCTAAAATAAATAAGAATTCAAAATAAAATCAGAAAAACAATACCTCAAGGGTGTTTGTTTCTGATTGTTTTTGGTGTAAATGTTACTCTGTTTTAGCCTTTTACGACTAAATATAGCACTTAGCCCTAAAACACTGAAAGGACCTCCCCCTATAAATAGGGGAATCATGAAAAAGGGATCCAGTTTTGGTGATCTATCATTCAGTTATTTTAGTGTTCTAGTAAAAGAAACCGTACTACCACTACAACCCACAAATTTTCATCATCGCATCTATATTTTGCATAGCATAAAAATTTCGTAAATAACACACAAATCACTTAGAAATCCCTAAAATCCAATCACTAACACCACACTTGAGTTATTTTCTAAATAGAACAATCAGTATATTGTCATATTCAACGGATGAAAGCATTTGACCAAAATCCAATCAGTATATTGTCATATTCAACGGATGAAAGCATTCGACCAAAATCACGTCTTGCTCGTTGATCAAAAAAAAAAAATCACGTCTACTCTGCCAATTTCATAAGTTGTGTTCGTGAGTTTGAAGAGAATAAGGAGCTTGATGACTGAAGGAGTCCAAAGGAAGAAGAAGGGATGATGATTAAATTTGTGGTCAAGAGATTAGTAATGAATAATTTTGAGAATTTAGCGCTCACTTATGTATCGGACAGTGTACGCATAAATAAAATATTGTCCTTATTAGTTAATTATAGTTAATCTTATTTGAATATGATGTCATTTATGAAGTTCTCAAGTATGGATATTCATAATATCTAAAAGGATATAAAAAAATAAAAATAAAATTATTTTGGTAGGAATTTATTTTGATGATTATAACATGTCATTTGATTGACTGTCTCTTTGTTTTAGAATGTTAATAGATTTGGTTTTCTATGTTATTTGAGTCATCATCATGTATTCACATATTCATGCATTACGTCAAAACAGTATTTCAAGTGTTAGGATAGTAGATCTAGTAATTTTGATTTTCATGAACACATCTTGCATATCCATAGATCCATATTCATAGATTAGTGATAAAAGTGATGAACTACCTTAATTAAGTTTCTCACATGAAATAACATCTTAAGGCATCATTTACAAAAACTTCAACATGTTTTTTCATTATCTGCTTTCTCACGTGCTTATGCATTTCTCTAATCATACTCATGCATCTTTCATCTTTGGTATAGATTGCATTGCATTTTGGTTCACTTTTTGTTTAATGTATGTTTAATTAATGAGAAGTGCTACGTCCACAATATTTTTACAACATTTTCACAACAAATCATGGGTGGTTAGTTGTTATTGGTTCAAATTTGAATTTAACACTAAGATTACTTTTTTGCCCTAACGATAATAACCAGTAACAACTTGCCATTTAGGATTTGTTGTAAAAATGTTGTAAAAATGTTGTGGACATATCATTTCTCTTAATTAATAGGTTGACTAATTTGTGAATATTTGAAGTAGCCCACCAGAAATAGGCCTAGTCTGATCTGGGTTACATTGAAGTTGGACTTGAATCTAAAATGGGCTTGGGTTTGTATTATCTGCTTCTTGGGCTTAGAGTAATTCTATGAATTTGGGTTGGATAAGCTTCTGCCTTCAGGGTTCCGTTTGAGAGTTAGATGCAGGCTTCATTGCTGGGCATTGAATTGGACTTAACACTTAAGAGACATTTAGGTTTATTGGACTAACTGGTTTTGGGCCATAGGTTAGACAATGGCAGCAATGGTTGAGGGTAGGTTTCGGTTAAGGTTCCTTTGCTTTGGTTTTTGAGTGGCCCCAATCATGGATGGTCTGTGTTGGAAATCATAATGATGGACATGTTTGATTAATTTGGGTGTGATCTAAGTGGGCTAGTTTGTGCATTGATGAGTATGTGTAAGCGTGCTAATGTATATCGAAGTGTGTGCTTGTGTGGGAATAGATTAAGGTCGTGTGAGCTTTTGCGTTTATGTGCGTGAAATCAATGTTTCGGAACTTATTAGTGATTTACTACTTTTCTAGTACTCGAGCTCTACAAACTTGAGTTTCAAATGGTACTCGAGCATAGTAAACTCGAGTTCCCCTTAGTTCTACCATTGTAGCACCGTCTGACATGACATTTGGGTATTAAAAAATTCTATTTGGTACTCAAGTTTCTTGGACTCGAATACTGTGCTAGTCTAATACCCGAGTCTATTAAACTTGAGTATCAATCTGTATGTGACTAAAAGTGCAAAAATCATGCCGATTGATACTCGAGTCCATGAAACTCAAGTATTAATCTGTATGAATGGCCCCATTCTTAAGTGGAAAGCAAAATCATGCAGATTGATACTCGAGTCCGTGAAACTCGAGTATCAATTTGTATGGGAGGCCCTTCAAGCCTTTTTCATTTTTTGCCCCTAAGTTGTCCTTAACTTTGAGAACAGTCCTCACCCGAATGAAAGTCCTTCGTTGCTGTAAAATTGCAAAGAGATTAAGTTGATTAAGGTAAAATCTTTTCATTTTTGAAAATGCGAGTATATTTTGTTTCAATTAGTAAAGAAATTGTATTGTACAAATGAAATTCACAAGGCGTGGGTTTTATATTTTGGTTGTAATGGTGATTGATGGAATTTGCAAAAGATTTCAAAATGTTATTTAATTAATAAAAACCATAAAATTGAAAATTTCTAAGATATTTTACTTACTCATTTATGTCCAATGCATAAAAAATAAAAATATTCATTTTTAAGTATTATTCCTCCAACAAATGATGTCCGTTGTTCTCTTGACCCAAATAAAAAGTTTATAAACATTGAAGGTTATGCCAACTTGTAAAAATGTATTTAATTTGAACAATTTTTTGGCAATAATTACGTGAAACAATCTATCTTTTTCAATAATCTAAGAAGTTGACAATATGCATTTTTTTTTTTTATTGCAATGGATTTCCATCATTGCATTTAAAATATATTAATGATTTGCATATATAATTATTGACATTGTTTCACTCGAAGCTAACATATTGAACCTAACATGTAATTTCATTAGTTACAAAAATTTGTTACAGTGCTTAATTACTCAATCACATGCTTAATACAACCTATTGGGCTAATTAGTACTCAACTGGTACTTGATGCTAGCAATGTGTGACAATTACAATGACTAATACCCTAACACAATCAAGTACACAGTAGCCACTTGGTCAATTACATTCAAGTAATAGTAGCAATAAGCTCAAGCCACTAAAGTCTCAACGCAGCAACTCAAGCATCACAGGCATAATAGCTCACAAAACCAAACTCAGCAGCAAATCGTCTCAGCATCACATACGTACTGGCATGCTTTCCATAATGATTTAACAAAAGGACAGCTTGAAATTTAAGTATAATAATTTCCATAATAACTCAATCAACCATGAACTCATGCACACTTAACTAGATCTTATACCCATTATTTGAATATAATAATTTCTGTAGTAACTCAACAAAGCTTACACTAATAAAAAAAATGAGAAATATAATGAGAACTTCTACCTTAAAGGAGACTTGGGAAGACACTATTTCATAGAATCAATTCAAATTGATAGGGATCAAATTCAGAAATTAAGAGTATGAAATATGAACACAACCTACCACAAGCAAGGAAAATAATTATTAGAAGGACCAAAATTTGAAAATTCCAACAATGATCAAGAAAATTAATATGTACTAGAGCTATTTTTGTTCATAAAGGACTTAATTTATCAAACTGCATATAAATTCATGGCCAAGAAAATTAAGTAGACCACAACATGATTGAATCATGGTTTCAATTAGCACCAAGCCACAAGTAGCCCCATAGCTAGTAGTTCCTTTACCTTAAAAAAAAAAAAAACCTAACAAATAAAATTGAATAGGATTATTTATGGTTCTTTGTAGTTGAACAATAATGAAACAACTTTTAGAAAGTAAAAATTAGAATACACCTAACATACACTTGGTGAATTTGGTATCAGTTGGTAATTATTATTGCCCATTAACATAACTGATAGTGAAAACAAAATCAACAAGAAAAAATTGAAAAATGTAGTAAAAGAAATGTAAATGTATCCTTACAATTCCAAATTTGATTTTTTATTATTATTATTTTTTACTTCTCAATCTTCCGATCCTCCAATACCATAAAAGGATCTACCGGTCTAAAGTTCAAAAAAAATCATTCATATAATGGGTAAAAATAATACATAAGCATACTAATTTCAATCCTAGGTGATCCAAACCTTTAACCTACCAAAGAAGGTGCTGACGTGGTAATACCGAAACACTATAGTAAAAGCACACAAACAAACAAAAGTCTAGCATAGGCTTTTCTATTTAAAAAAAGTTCACCTTATCCACACACACACTCACACAAAAATGAAACAGAACATAAAAATATCCAATCTTAGATTGGAGAAAAAAACACTCACTGCTAAACTACTATTGGACCAGCAGTCCAAAAATACTAGTTAAAAATATAGATAATCTAAAATGTGTAAATCCATGCACATGTATTCATATAGCATGCATTTTGATCTAATGACATATATCATGCATTTTGTTTCAAGTTGCATTTAGAAGGATGCCATGGTTCAAACTTAGAGTACCTAGTCTGCGAGACCACCATTCGTCGGTACCTCGTTCCGCTTAGGACACGTTCTTCGGTTATGCCCTTCTTGGTCACACAGCCCGCATTGCATGTTCCTCCCCTTCTCCTTCCATGGTGTGGTTCTCGGCCGTTTCCCGCCCTCGTCCATCTCATTCCTGATTCGTGTTGAGACAGGTGGACCTTTCTCTTGGATCAATCAAGGGTTAGGGACGACCCTTCGAGTTCTTTACGATCCGGCCATGATAATCTATCTTTCAACGTTGGGAAAACGGGAGCATAGCTCCAGAAAAATGCATACACGCTCTAGCATGGGTCAATGTACTGCACTGCATCATGTCGATACCTAATGCAAATTGTAATGACATGTGAACATGGTATCTTGTACAGTTCCCATTTCTGACATATGCAAGTTCTTTGCAACAGATTAACTCCATATGTGTGATCCCCATGTCCAGTAGTCCCTGGATTATGCAGTGTATCTACTTGATATGATTGTTGTTGCACGCTCAATCTCGTCACCTTGTGATACTCTACCTTTGCCTTATTTCTCATAAAGATATCCAAGGCATATTTACACCATTTTTTTCCCCGAATTCAAAACAAATTATCCCAAGCATTTTTGTTGAACCATTCCGGCGTAGGATCAAGACCGAGGCATGTGTCTCTATTCTCTTCTACAACCACATCTTCCATATGATCAACATCCTCATGTTCACCCATGGTATCTAGGAGCTCATTGAAGTCATCCCTAGTAACATTAATATGGGTTGCATCATCAGCAAGTTCATGATCATCTTCATTTTTGGATGTGTCCCTATACAGCTCATCATGAGATAAATGCTCTCCTTCATTCACTTCTTGGGGCCCTTCCTCCTCCTTAGTCGAGTTCACATGGGGAAATGTTTGCCATGATTCACTGCCATACCCATGTCCTGTGTTCTCTACACACCTTTGATAAGACTGTAATGGTATTGAGTCGATATGCTTATCTACAGTTCCATCCAAAATAGTATGTTGTGAACCCTTTTTAGCCTCTACTATGGTGGGCTCAACAGTGACATAGAGATCGGAAGCAACGAACCCTTTCACCACCATTTGTTCAACAACTCACCACATCATCTTCACTTGGGTGTCACTCGATAATTGTATTGAATTGTAGAAAATCTTGGTGTCTATAACCCGTTGAGGTGCTACATGATGGAAATGTTATGCCTAAAGTGGTCTAACCGCATTGCCTTCAGTATTCTTTGTTGCAATTTCATAAGGCCTATCCCACGCTTCACCTTAACTCATGTTTGCTTTTGGTTTGAGCCTTGGTATGACAAGCCATGCAACTCCTGATAATACGTCTCACCATCGTAGTACACATAGAAAAAGTGAAAATCCATCACTGACCTGTTATTAATAATATAAAAGTTGTCATAATCTATGATAGGCTAAAAACATATTGACTCATTGTGATGGATTAATTGATTAATTAGTCAAGTTCAATTAATTAACCAATTTAACATACAAACGCGTGGTAGCACAAAAAAATCACCAATAAACTAAAGTGCATTAGAAAATAAATTGACACGGTGATATGTTTACGAATGGGGAAAACCTCCAAGGCAAAAATCCCACTGGGTGATTTTAAGGCTATCAATCCCGAGAATCCACTATTATTAAAACAAGCGGTTACAAGTAAAGGAATCCCAGTACCTTCTACCAACCTACAATTGAACCCTTACCCCAATACCCAATTGGACTTGTTCTGTAGTGACAATCTCTCCTTTTGATGCACGACTGCCAGTACGTGACTAACCAAATGTGTGGATCCCAATACGCGACTTCAATCACCAACTTGAGAAAGATGTTGGCTACAAAGTTCTTCAGTTCATCCACAAGATGAAGATCAAAAAGATACTTGGTTACAAAATCCTACGGTGCACAAACACAACAGCTTCTTCACATTAGAGATGAACTAAGGCAAACTTTGTCTCCGGTCACAAATTGCTTAACAGACTTTGCTCAATACTTGTGCAACTTGTGCTCTCAGCGGTGCAACCAGATACGACCCTTAAAATAATCATTTTATTTGTCTAGGGTTATGAGTAAAGAAGGCCCAAAAACATATCCACGGATTGGAATCAAAACAGATCTGAAATTTTTTTTTCTTAAACCTCGACAAATAGCAAGTGTCGAGATGCTGTCGAGTAACTGTCGAGTCACGAGACTGGAACAACTTCTTAAGCTCGATAGATGCTAACTGTCGAGCTTTAATGACAGACACTTCTTCAGCTTGTTTCTTAGACAGACTTGCATGGCTTTAACACTTGATCTTGAAACCTTGTTTCTTGAAGTATTAAAAACATCTTAGATCTACCCAAATACAAGCAAAGTGTGTTTTGTCAAAGGATTAGCCAATTACATAAAAGAATGACATATGTTCTTAACAAGTGAACCACATATGTCCTAACAATCTATAATCACTTACATAAATTTGGCGTATGATAAAAACAATTTATATTCAAACTCAACCTCCTCGACTTTGTGTATAGACATATAAATAATTGAATCTCGATCATTCAAATAATTTATGTACATATACATAATGTGCATTTAACCATATATATATTTTATACACATATAAAATAATAAAAGGTCAACAAAATATTATATTACCTTTATTTATCAACCCATGAGTTTTATACAATTAAGCCACACGTGAACTATACTGGTCACTAATTGGGAATTCAACTAACCTTTACTAATAAATGTGTACATACATATATATATATATATATATATATGTAGTTCTAGCACTTGCTTATTCTGAAGGCATTGTTGGATTGAATATTTTCAAAGGATTTGCTTAATTTTATTGTGTTTACACCACTACATGTATGTGTGTAACTTATAAATTAAAAGGAATTGTATATTTTTCAGCTAACAAGCAATTACTTTTTCATGTGTCCTTCGCACGGTGGTTCTGAATAAAATAATCTTACTATGCATGCTCTCTATTTGCTATCATATGGTCAAGCTTGATTCTTTTATACTTGTGCTCTATTTGTTTTGAAAAAAGTTTTTTATATATATATAGATATATATAAAAAGTTGTACATAGTTAATATTGAAGAACTCATTACATGAAATATACCTCATGCATAAAATCTCATACGAACCACAAGCAAACACAATCTAAAACTAAGCATTTAACTATTACTTTTATGTACTGGTCACAGCAGGGTTGACCTAAAGGTTAAACAGACAGTACATTGGTCTTGGATGGAGACACTGACACTGAGACTCAAAGACTTGCAGATGGTGACTCAACTACTAGTAGCTTCTGCGTCCAGAGATCGTTCTGACTTGTCACATTGAGTTGGAAAGCTGCATTCAATTTCTTTCTATATATCATTGCAAGTCAGGTAAAGTTGGATGTTCAAATTCATAGTATATCCTTTGATAAAAATGTTTTTGGTATGCACAATCTACTGATCTTTTATTGACTTGGTGGTCTTTTTACTTTTAGGTATTGGGTGCCATTTGGTACTTCTTTTCTATTGAACGGGAGGCAGCTTGTTGGCATGGAGGCTGTGAAAATCAAATTGGATGCCTCCAAAGTACTTTCAACTGTGATCATAGTTCAAGAAATCATTCATTTATAAATGATTGTTGCTCTATAGCAACACCAAATGCAACGCTTTCTGATTTTGAAATTTTCCTCGAAGCCATTCAATCTGGTATTGTGACATCCACAAATTTTCCTAAAAAGTTCACGTTCTGTTTCTAGTGGGGCCTGCGAAATTTGAGGTTTGCACATAGTTCTTATCAGTACTTGTCATCAATAAAAACATCGTGCTCTTGGAAAATTTGAACATTATTTGACACCGAGTTTTAGTATTCAGGTGCTCAACAACTCTAGATTCCATGGCAAAGAATGTACAAAATTTCGTATAAAGAGAACATTAAAATAAAACATGCATCCAAATAATGTTCTCTTTTTAGGAATACAGAGATGAATTGTGTAAATTAAGCCTTAGGCTTAAAAGATATTGAGTAAGTTTGTAATCTAAGTATTAATTTACAATGATGGTCTTTGCATATTTTCTTGTCGTTTTAATTAGGCTTTCCATCATGGTTTCTGTTTGCTTAAGTCCCACGTCTAGCCTTAAAATCATTTTAGATTTTTTAAAAAAATAAAATTTTACCTTGATCACATTAATTATATTTATAATTATCCGATATAACCTTCTCATGTATTATAGTTGCTCCAAATTTTGCAATTCTCTTGGTCAAAACCTTCAAACAAGTACCTATATATGTCTGGGAAAATTACTTCGCAGCTTTGATTTCGATCTTTGGCTTGCTACTGTTTTTGTATTTCATTAGAAATTTGCAGGTTGGCGCTAAACATCTTTTTTATTTTTAATTTTTTTCACTAAACTTTGGGCTCTTATTTATATAATTGTGTTTATAAGCATAAGAGATGGTTTTTGTATAAATAGAATAGGACAGAGCATTCACTTGCGAAGTACTGGAACAACCATCTAAAACGCAAGCTTTGAAGATTTTCTCTTTTATAAATTTGCATTACATTAGTCACACTCAATCATAACATTTTTAATAACTACCCTTTTGTTTGGTTTGTTGATTTATGGTTTCTTTCGCCCCATAAGAAACCCTACTTGTCTTGCTTTTATTTTTTCTTGAAATTTGGTTTAAAATTTCAGAAAACATTTTAAAATTTTGACATAAAAACAGAAAGAAAAAAAATATAAATAGTCGTACATGTGTACAGTGTACATATATATTACGGATTTGAATAAAAAAAATTTCAAATTAATTAAAAGAATTTTCTATATATTGAGTTATTTCTTTTATTATTTAAATTCTAATTTAATGACAAACTTATGTTATGTTAGTATAAGTTCATAAGATATTATCAAAAGCCAACTAGTTAAGTTTTTAGTATATATTTTAATTTTATTAATATATATATATATATATATATAAATTTTGACTGTACTTTAAGCAATCAAAACAACAAATAAATCTATTTATTGTCCTGAACAAGATATAGGACACCCACGCAAGCCACTCCGTATTCATTAGTATATGGTGTCGAAGCAGTCCTACCATTGGAGCGACAAATTCCATCACTTAGAATTGCTATCCAAGAGGGGTTCACAAATGAAGAAAATGCACGTTTAAGGCTTGAAGATTTGGAAGCACTTGATGAAAAGAGATTGGAAGCTCAACAACATCTTGAATGCTACCAAGCGCGGTTTTCGCCAAGAGAGCCTGACCTCTATCTTTCCAAGTAGGGGACCTAGTACTTGCAATGCGAAGACCCATCAACATCTCTCACAAGACTGGGAACAAGTTCACATCAAAATGGGATGACCCCTATGTCTTGCAGGAGGTCTACACTAATGGTGCTTATAAGATAGTCGACGGAGATGGCCTAAGGGTAGGTCCCATAAATGCAAAGTTCCTGAAGCGATACTATGCATGAAGTATTGAAGTTGCTCCTCGGTAAGAGCTTAAACTACCCACTACCCGCTAGGTTGAAAACCTTGAAAGAGGCGACCTAGGCAAAAGTTAGGGACTTAAAAAAAAAAACTACTCTCTTGAACTACATTATGACTTGATCCCTTTTAGGTATGTAGGCAGCATGGTATTCGTTACTAAGTTCAGTCGCATATGTACTGAAAAAAATTTTATAATAATAACCCCTTTGAACTATGTTATGACTTGATCCCTTTTGGGTACATAGGCAGCCTAGCGTCCCTTGCTAAGCACAGTCACAAAAAAAAAAAAAAGAAAAAGCTTCTAAAGAGATAAATGAATTGTTATTAATAAAGAGATAGGTGTCGTTACATTGTAATGACTACATCAATGGAAAAAAGAAAAAGAAAAAGAAAAAGAAAAAGAGATTAACCTATCCAATCTAAATGCCTTAACTCCTTTTTGCTAGTCTCTAGTAAGTCTAAGTTTTGCATCATCAGAAGCTTCTAAAGTTGGAGTAGCCTCAATCTTGGAAACCTCCTCCTTGATTTGAGAAATGATCACTTGTTGTTGGGCTAGCTCTGCATCACAGAGGGTGCTTGATGCTGTAAACTCTGCCTTTTGCATTGAAAGTGACTCAAGTTCTTTCTTCAATTCAATCTCCCTAGTTAAGACCTTGTCCAAGTTAGCCTTGATTGCAACTTTCTGATTGATATTAATCGCTTCCGAGTCGAGGGCAAGAGTGAGACGATGCTGAGCATCGGTGAGCTTCCGTTCCTTGACTTCAGACGCAATGCCTTGTAAAAGAGCATGATGAAGGAAAGAATTTCGGTCTGCATCATCCACATATTTAGAAATACGCTCTCTTAAGGTGTTGCATCCACAACTTTTATTTGTACGATAACTTGAAGGACCTTCTAGACTCCATCCCTAAGTGAAGTCACAAAAGTAAAAGGGATTTTGACGACCTTCTCAATTAGGTCCCCTCCTAACATTTTTGCATGTTGTCGATTGGCCTTCAAAATCAAATCATCGGGTTTAAACTTTGTGAGAGTTGAAGTGGCTAGGATGCTCAAACTACACATAATGGATTTATTTCGAGTCATGTCCCTTAAAGGCTTATGAGTGGGGTTGGAAGAAAGAGTGGTGTTGGTCTTCCCCGAACGTGATGGGTCAATTTCCTTAGTAGTCAAATCAAAGGCTGTGGGCTACTGGCAACTGGTGTACACTTCTCTCCTTCTCTTTTTGAAGGATAATTGTCATCTTGCATTGGAAAAATACCAAGATTGTCATTTTCAAAAAGTTCTTGGATACCAGAAATAGCTTTAAGGTCATCGCTAAGGTAACAAAGGTCTTTAATTGGTTCAAGATCAAAATCATCAAAAAGAGAATTAAGACTCACTTGTGCACTGCCACTAGAAGGGATGGGAAGTGAATCCATATCGACACCACAGTCGGCCGCCTGGGTGACCCCCTTATGATCCAAATTCTTGCTAGGATTGTCCCTTTGCCTTTTGCGTCTCTAGTGAGAATCTAAGCTGCCACTGTTTCGCTCGGAATCTGACACGTCCTTACCCTTGGTCACTTCCACATCCTGAGGCATTGAGACTATGCAAGAAGGCCCATAGTTAGGAAAATGTGCCTTGCCCACACATGCTCTTCCTAAAGACTCATCGGTAGCCTCCGAAATCCCAAAAGTTGGCTTCCTATCTCTTCGGCACTTCACAGGTTCAACTACTTCATTGGGCTGTCTTATTTTGAGTTTTATCTTACTTGGGTTAACATTCCCAATCGGTTGCTCAGTCCCACTTGAAAAGAAACTGTCGGATCTTCTAGCCCACCAATTCATATAGGCTTTTGTGCACGGAGCCCCATGTTTAGATGGGCAGGTAGGGATCAAGAACTCTGAACCAGTAGCAAGACGAAGGCATCAGCACTAGAAGCATACTACTTGCTCTAAGGTGACGGTGGGAAAGTCCTCGTTAAGCTCCCTAAGGATGTGTTGATTGAAACCAAACTGTCGACCAAAGCATTAAGGGCTATACAGTTCAACTATACATATGCTTCCGCGACGAGAGGCCAAGTAGCTAAAGCATTGGCTGATGAAGTAATTTGCATAAGTGCTAGGTAGCTTGTCATCATTTACTAGAATCTTTCGATGGCCTTTAAAAAGGCCTAAGTGATGAAACTTGAAGCTACTAATGACATGAAATAGCTTACGAGCCATAGCCTCGTCATAATGCTTGGCTGCACCTTTTTTGGAGTATCTAAACATGCATGGAACAGCCTTGGAGAAAGACCCCTTAAGTTCAAAGTGAGTGTCGAAGTATTCGGCTAACCAAGCATTCAAGTAGTGTGTAGGGAAAGTGGCATCACATTTACTAGGAGTCTTAGAAGACACAATTTCATTCAAGCCCCTATAAATGTTGGCTCGAACTGGGACTGCAAGGCAATACCTCTTACCACGAGCCATCGCACTGGCGATCTTGAAAACACTAGGCCTGATTAAGTTTAGTCCCCTGTCTGGAAGAGCAAACTCACATAGCCAACATGAGATCAAAGCAGCTAACCAAGTCTCTTCTATGTGCCTTCTCTCCACTTTCAACACATTGAAGGGAGCCTCATCTTCTACTGTCAGAATTTTGGGGGCATCAATTTTACCAAAGGGATTATGAGATTGCTTGCCTCTTGCAACCCTCTTTATTGACCTTCTAGTCGATGGTTTCTGATATTTAAACTTGGCACAAAACCAAAACTTCACCCATATGGCCGTAGTGACCAAGTGTGAACCACCAAGCTCAAGACTCAGATGATGGAAGGTGGCAAATAGATGACGACAACATGAGGGGAGAGATGTTATGTCTTTCGTGTTTGGAATGACCTCATCATAAAATGAGCTGTACACGGGGAGCCCGTCGATCCAATGTAAGTCCCATAAGCTAATGGAGACCTCTCTTACAGATATGTGCAATGTGTTTATAGCCGCACACCATTGCTCTAGGTAGGCTTGCAAGACATGGGTGTTCTGATTATATATGAATAACGACACAAGTAGCGGCTCGTAAAGCTGGGTATCACTTAAGGCTTTAGTATAGTGGCTTAATATATCTTCCAGCCATTCCCGATATTTAAGGAGGTAGGAAACTCACCCTTATATTGGAGTAGAGAAGTCTTGGAAGTAGGTTGGGCCCATTGCACTTTTCTCGCACTTATCTGACGACCAAGGAGAGGAAATGGATTAGTGTGGTCCACGGTTGAGTGAAGGTTGGAGGCTAAAGTAAACGTCCTTGAAGCAACATGCGAATCCTTTCTAGTTGGGTCATATAGTTCGTGAGATGATTCTACCTTCCATTGAGATAGACTAGGAGGACGATAAATGGCAGTAGACAAGGATGAAGGGACACTGCTACTAGGTGGATGGACTCTCAAAACAATGCCTTCCTCCATAGGTTCATTCATAGAGCGCAAGAGAGTTATGGATTGATCATTAAGAGTCTTCGATGAGTCAAAAAAGATGACCCTGATGAAGCGCACTTGATTACAGCCACTTGGAGAAGACAAATCATATAGAGGTCACAACTTAAGCAACCGTAGAAGAGTCACAAGTCAAGTAAAGGGTTGACAAGCCTGAATCACCTGACACACCTGACAGCAAACCAAAGGAAAGGGTGAATACCTTATTCATTCAAATGATCCTTACTAATAAATTTATAAAATAATAAGAATAATAATAATAAAAACAAAAAAAAGGAGCACGTGCAGTCACAATTTATTAAAAAGAAGGGCATGTGGCATTGAGATTCAAAACAACAAGCGAGCTAGTCATTCAATATCAACATTCAAGTGCTTAAACTTCTTAGGCACGTGTTGCAATAACTATATATACATGTAAAGACAAAGACAGGTGGAAGCTTGCATGTTGCCTATTAAGTGCAAAGATTATGTGTGTACAAAGATGCCACCATGCTTCTCGTGAAATTAAGGCTTGGGACGTGTCAACTGATGATGCTGTGATTGTTAGTCAAAATGATCGTCCAAAAAGAGATCTGATCAAGATCATCCAGAGACCTACAAGAATATGAGATAAAAGAACACTGGTGTGGTGCCGGCCATAGAATCTCCGATGGTAAAGTTAGGTAATTGAGAAGGGGAAAGAAATGCTAAGTGTTAAGATACCAGAGATTCTGGGTTAGATTTTCATACCTTCCTTAGTATGAGGTTCTAGTATATATACCTATTTTCTCCTCCTGGTCGTTGGAGGTGTATTGATGGTGGTATTTAATGTGGTACCTGTAATGCCTAGGTGAGGTGTTAATGGTAAGATCTTTGTCCTTCCAACGGTAAAGAGACTCATTATTGTTGTGTAACGCTTCGCCATTACATGTGCATGAATGTCCTTTTCCTCGTCAAACGGAAGCCATATTGGACAAAGACTGAGACTACCCTTGTCTACAGTATTTTTCTCTAGACGAGGATATTCTTGAACCCATTAGTTGCCCCCCTATTCTGAGGTCGTCCAACTTTGGGACAATGACGAGAATATGGAGAGTTTTTTTTTTATTTTTTTTATTTTATTTTTTATTTTTTTATTACTGTTATGGCGCTTGGGGTTCCACCCTCCGCATTAATTGCTCAGTGGCAGCGTGGCATGCATTGTGGCCACATGTCATGTTTTGACTAGCTGAGGGGTCTCGTTTCCGAGGAGACCTTTTAGCTTTCCTACGTTTTTCGAGGCAAACCTTTTTAACCCTTGCCTTTCTCCTCCCATTTCTTCATTTTTCCTTTGCATTTAGTTTTTCTGACTTCACAGGTACTTCTTCCTCCTTTCTGCGTTTTGCTCTTTGACTTCACATCTTCTCAAGTACACCTCTTTTTACTTATTCTTTCCTTTTAGAGTTTTTATTTCTTCCCTATTCTATTCCTCCTTTTTCCTTTTAGAGCTTTAGTTCTTCCCTTGATGGTTAATTATTCTGAAATTAGGTGCATTTCCCTCACTATTTCATTCTTTTTTTCTCATTTGGGTGCGTTTTTAGGTTCCTCCAATGATCATTGCCCGCAGGTTGGGGATTTTGTTTTAAGTAATAGTAGTCTAGGTCTAGTGTTGGGTGATCTCTACCCATTGTTGTGCCAATCCTTAGATTGGTTTGGGTCTGTGAGAAAGGCTTTAAGGCAGGAGGTCATGGGTTTTGAGGTTAGATTGAGTGACTTAGAAATGGGCCTGTCATCCAGTGCTGGCACGGTTGGGGCCGAGACTGATACAACTACCTCTGTGCCCTCTTCCATATCCTCATCTTCTCATCCTTCCGTTCCTGCTCTGCCCCAAGCTTTTCATGCTCTTAAAGAAGATTGCTCCTTGAAGAGGGATACATTTAGAAGGTTTAGGGACAGGTTCCAATTTCCTGATGAGACTTTGGTTCGTCTTCCTAGAAAGGGTGAGAAATCATGTGCTTTTGCCCATGGTGAGGTTTGTTTTATGAGGTTGCGTACTTGTGCGGCCTCAGATTTCCCGTCCATCCATTTATAATGGAACTTCTTCATCAGCTGAACATAGCTCTGGGACAGCTTATGCCGAATTCGTGGAGAATCGTCATAAGCTTTTTGGTGATTTGGACGAGCATAGCTGATTGGGATATGATTACTTTAAATGAGTTTGTCTATCTTTATCGTCTAAAAGAATCTAAGGAGTTTGGATATAATGAGCTTGTTCCCTGGGACAGAAGGTCTCGTCTCATCGTCAGTCTTCCTCCGTTCTTCCGTTACTAGAAGTCTAGATATTTCGTTGTGTTGGGTGATGATTGGGAGACCCTTTCAGAAGACTTCTGGGGGGATGTCCCTAGGCTATTGCTTCGATGGGAGACCCCTCAACTTGGTGCGTGTGCCTCCTAAATGACGCCTTTCTTTCAATTTATTACTTATCTTGATCGACCATTCGACAAGCTAGTTGACCCTCGAACTTTATCTAGTCACTGTTTGGGACTGGAGCCTTCTCACTACATCCTTCGTGCCATTTGTCGGGAAGAAAAGAAGAGTAAGTTATCTCAAGACAACAATGGATTTTCTTTCTTCCTTTCCTCTCTTTTGTTTTTTTTTTTTACTCCTCCAACGTTACTCTTCTTTTGAAGAGATGACCGCTATGTTCAACCAGGAGTTATATGCTAAGATTAAGTCGAAGAAAAATGAGCCCCTCTCTAGCATTGGTCAGCGAAGGGTGAAGGTTGTTGAGAGGGAGGAGGAGAAAGAGGTGGCAGAGAAGGGTTCATCCACCCTTACTTTGGACGTAGGAAGGGCTGCTTCCCTAGACCTTTCCCTAGAGGAGGTTATTCCTTGTGCAAAGAAGCACAAAACATGAGACAAAAGGAAAGGGAAGGTGGGGGCCAGTGTTTAGGTAGATGCTAGAACTGCTTTGGCTGGGGCTAATGAAGTCGTGACGCTCGAGGAGATTTTAGGCATGCCTTCTTATGAGATGGCAAGCCGTCATGTTCATAAACTCGTCCAGGTGATTTTCTTCTTTTCTTTCGTCCTTAAGCGCTAATTATTTCAGCTGGTCTTGACTATTGTGTGATTTTGGTTGCCAGGTGTTGGGGGAGGCTGTGCATATTACCTCTCAATACTTGGCGAACAAGGAGAAAGCCATGGTAGCTACTTCCAAGGCGAAGGCACTGGAGGCTAAAGCTTCGGGTTTAAGAAAGGACTTGATAGCAGCGATGGACGCCAACAACACGTTCAAGGAAAAGATCAAGACCTTATCTGAGCAGCTAAGCGCAGAGAAACTACTGGTGAACTAGAAGGACAAACAGCTTGCGGCTACCAACCAGAAGATGAAAGGTGCTATTACCAAAGACGTCCATGCCATTCAGCTTACTGACGAGTACAATGCCACTCTATTTGGCTGGTACTTCAAGGACTTTGAACTGCTAAGAAGGTACTTGATGAAACATGGGCGAAAGATAGACCTAGAGGATCTAGACTTCGAGGCCATTGATAAGGAAATTGAGGCGGATGAGGCGGCACAGGCAACCCAGGCTGCTGGAGCTATTGGCGAGGATCCTTCAGAGCCTGAGAAAGATGGAAATGATGCTCCTGCAGAATGATATTATCACCTGTTTCCTTTTTCTTTTTTTTTTGGGTGCCCTACATGTTTTGGGGCTATTGAACAATTTACAACCTTTTCATATATATATATATATATATATATATTTACATACACGTTTACCTTCTTTGCATTCATGTGATTTGTGAATGGTTTGTATTTCTTATTTTGCTATGATTTGTTTTGTTGGGGAATGCTCTTCGTCCACCTTAGGACTTAGAAATTTTTTTTTTTGCTGGAGCATGCTCTTCGTCCATCTCAGGACTTAGAAAATTTTTTTGCCCACTTGTGAATTTTACTTCGCCGTTCTACTGCCTTGGCCTTAGTTTCTAATTATGAGTCACACCTTCTTTGGGGAGTCTTATCATCTCCACTTAGTGGGAATGATGTACATTCGTCCAAAGAACTTTATTGCCATTAAATGATGTGGACGACATATATCCATTTAAGGAATCTTGTCGTCTTTGCCGGGTGTGGATGATGTACATCCATTTAAGGAATTTTATCGTCTCTTCTAGTCAAAATGATTTATATCGTCTTTTTAGGAATTTTATCATTTTAACTTGGTTGGGGACGATTTACATCCATTCAAAGAATCTTATAATCTCTTCTTTGTGTGGACGACGTACATCCATTTAAGGAATCTTATTGTCTTTTCTTTGTGTGAACGACGTACATCCATTTAAGGAATCTTATCGTTTTTTCTTTGTGTAGACGATGTATATCCATTTAATGAATTTTATCGTCTTTTCTGGTTAAAATGATTTACATCCTTTTAAGGAATCTTATCACTTTAAGTTGGTTGGAAATTTTTGAATCCCGTTGGCGATTTAGTTCATACATGAGGAAAAAAGATAGGAAGAATGTGTTAAACACTAGATAATGAGTTTATCAATCTTCTTGAAAGAAAAAGACATTAGGCATTATTGATTGCTTACAAACGGGATATAGTTCCTACTAGTAATACCTTTTCAGATGTTCAACATTCCATGGATGAGGCAACTTGTTCCCATCCAGATCTTCTAGGTGATAGCTTCCACGTCGAGAGTAGTGGTCGACTTTATATGGTCCTTCCCATGTTGGCCCTAATTTTCCTTGTGCTGGATCGTTCGTTGCAGGTGTCACTTTCGTAAGACGAGATCTTCAATGTTGAACCTTTTGAGCTTTATCCTCTGATTGTAGTACTCAGTCATCTTCTACTAGTATTTGGCCATTCTTTGAGAGGCTTGGTGTTTGACTTCGCCTAAACAATCCAGATTCAGCTTCAATTGGTCATTGTTGCGTTTGTCAAAGAACTCCTTCCTAAGGCTAGTGAGCCCTATTTACAGGGATGACTACCTCTATGACATATGTTAGGTTGAATGGTATCTCTCATGTTGGGGTTCTTGCTGTGGTTTTGTAAGCCCATAAAATGCTTGGTAATTCCTTAGGCCATGCTCCTTTTTCCCCCACTAATTGAGCCTTAATGATTTTTAATAATGTTTGATTCATTACTTCAGTTTGTCCATTGGCTTAAGGGTGTTCTAGGGATGAGTATTTATTCTTAATGCCGAGACTTGAGCAGAACGATCTGAATCCTTGATTGTTGAACTGATGACCGTTATCCGAGATAATCGCGTATGGGATCCCGAACCTGCACACAATATTTCTCCATACAAAACTTCGAACCTTTGCTTCTGTGATTGTGGTAAGCGCTTCTGCCTCCACCCACTTCGTGAAGTAGTCAATAGCGGCGAGCAAGAATTTTACTTACTTCTTTCCTTGTGGTAAGGGCCTCATGATGTCAATTCCCCATTGTGCAAATGGCCAGGACGAAGTGATGGCAGTAATCTTTTCCCTTGGTGCTCTTTGGACGTTCCTATTGTCACACTTCTTGACGAAGTCTGCGGCGTCTTATTGCATCGTCGACCAGAAATAGCCCATTCTCATAATCTTCCTCATAAGAGACTTTGCCCCCATATGGTCAACGCAAATGCCTTTATGAACTTCTTCCAAGATGTACCTGGCTTCTTCTTCCTCAACACATTTCAAGTAAGGCTACAAGAAACCCATTTTGTATAGTTCACCATTGAGCATTGTGAATCTGGCCACTCACTTCTTGACCTTTTTGGCTTCTTAAGGATTGGGAGGTAACCGTGTATCTTTGAGGTAGGACAAGATGGGGTTCATCCAACTTTTACTGGTGTGCACTGGAAATGTTTAGAATTCTTCAATGTTGGGGACTTTGTTCCTCTAGCTTCCAATTAGTCGTCTTTATCTGGTCATCCGATGAGGCACTTCTAGCCAATTCGTCAGCTTCAGCATTTTGATCCTGTGGGATTTGAGCAAATTCTACCCAATCAAACCTGCCAGTTAACTAGTTTGTCAACTTTAGATATCTCCGCATCCTTGATTCCTTTGCTTTGAATTCTCTGTTAACCTGCCCTATGACGAGCTGTGAATCACTTTTCAGTAAGACGGTTCTTGCTCAAAGTGCCTGGGCAATCTTTAGCCCTATCAATATAGCCTCGTACTCTGCTTCGTTGTTGGTTACAAAGAAGCTAAGCTGAACTCCATATGTCAAAGTGTCCCCTTCTAAAGAGGTGATGACAACGCCTGCTCCTCCTCTCTTCTGAGTGAACAACCCGTCTGTATGTATCGTCTAGAGAACTAATTCTTCTTGGCTATCTTCGTGTTTGGGGGCGGTGAACTCGACTATGAAATCTGCTAGTGCTTGGGCTTTTATGGCCGTTCGGGGTCGGTACTGTATGTCAAATTGACTAAGCTCAATGGCCCACTGTACCATTCGTCCAGTAGCCTTAGGTTTATTCATTGCTTTCATAATGGGTTGATCTGTCATTACTATGATCGGGTTAGCCTAAAAGTACGGACGAAACTTTCTAGAGGCCACTATCAAGGCGAAGGTGAATTTCTTTATTCATGGGTATCAAGCTTCAGCTCCTTGGAAAGCCTGGTTGATGTAATACACCGGGTGTTGTATCTAGTTTTCTTCCCTGATCAAGACTGCGTTTACCGCAGTTGTGGACACAGCCAAGTATAGGAACAAGTCTTCTCCTTCCTTGGACGGACTCAGGAGTAGGGGGTTGCTCAGGTAGCACTTTAACTCCTAGAATGCTGATTCACACTCATCTGTCCAGATGAAGGCCTACTTTGACATCTTGAAGAAAGGAAGACATTTGTCAGTTGCTTTAGAGATGAACTTGTTGAGGGCTACCACCTTTCTTGTGAAGGATTGCACTTCTTTGATCGTCTTCGGGAAGGACATCTCAAGGATGGCTCTCACTTTTTTTGGATTTGCTTTTATTCCTCTTAATGATACCATGAAGCCAAGGAATTTTCTAGAGGAGACCCCAAAGGCGCGTTTGGCCAAGTTCAGCTTCATACTATATTGCCTGAGTGTGTTAAACGTTTCCCTGAAATCATCGAGGTGATCCTTTTCTTCCTTGCTTTTGACGAGCATGTCATCTACATATACTTCTACGTTCCTCCTAATCTACTTGCTGAGCATTTGGTTTACTAGCCTTTGGTATGTGGCTCCTGCGTTCTTCAACCTAAAAGGCATGACCCTGTAGCAATAGAGCCCCTGGTTGGTGATGAAGACTGTCTTCTCTTGATCCTCCTCTGCCATCTGTATTTGGTTGTATTCGGAGAAAGCGTCCATAAATGTAAGAAGCTTATGCCCGGTCATGGAGTCCACAAGCTAATCAATCCTAGGCAAAGGGAAGCTGTCCTTTGGGTAGGCGTTATTTAAATCCGTAAAGTCGACGCACATTCTCCACTTCCCATTTGCCTTTTTGACCATGACGATGTTGGTCAACCATTCGGAAAATAGACTTTCCTGATCAAGATAGTAGCGAGCAGCTTGTTTACCTCGACTATGACTGCTTTGTTTCATTCAGGAGCGGAGCTGTCCTTCGGGCAAGCGTTATTTAAATCCATGAAGTCGACGCACATTCTCCACTTCCCGTTTGCCTTTTTGACCATGACGACGTTGGCCAACCATTTGGGAAATAGACTTCCTTCATGAAGTTAGCAGCGAGCAGCTTATTTACCTTGTCCATGACTGCTTTGTTTCATTCAGGAGCGAAGACTCTTCTTCTCTGTTGGACGGGTTTCTTCTCAGGATTTACATTCAAGCAGTGTTGAATGATGTCTACTGGTATGTCAGGCATATTTTCATTACTCCAGGAGAATACATCCAAGTTATCCTTCAGAAACCTGATGATTTCCTTCTTCTTCTGGGGGTTCAGACTCGTCCCTACCTGAGTCATCTTTATGGGATCTCCTTTGACTAACTCAATTGTCTCCAGTTTCTTCGCAATTTCTAGTGCCTTTTCCTCAATTATCCATGTGTGGTTTTCTTTTGATGCCAAGACTACCTGGTAGCATTCTCGCTCTAGCACTTAGTCTCCTTTTATCTCCCCAATCCCTCGTTCTGTTGGAAACTTCACCTTCAGGCAATTTGTGGAGGTGACTGCTTTCCAATGATTGAGGGTAGGCCTTCCTATGATCACATTGTAGGACGATGGTGAGTCCATTACTAAAAAGTTGTGTCGATTGGTTACCTAGAGGGAGTATGAGCCAGCCGTGACTGTCAGCGACATTATTACCCTCGGATACATCTTGTCTCCGCTGAAACTGACGAGGGGGGATTCAAATGGACGAAGTCTTCTTGGTTCTACTTTTAACTGCTGGAAGGCAGATAGATAAATGATATCTGTAGAGCTCCCATTGTTTACCAACACTTTCTTGGTATTGAATCCTTCAATCATGAGCATAATAACCAATTGGTCGTCATGAGGCTGTTTTACTCCTCTCATGTCTTCTTTCGAGAACATAATGTCCTGGTCCGTTCGCCCTTGCTTTAGAGGTGGTATCCTATGAACACTGTTCACCTACTTCTAGTATGACTTCCTGAGGGACTTGAACGACCCCCGTGTGGACAGTCCTCCTGTGATTGTCTTTATCTTCCCTATGGCGCTTTGTGGACAAAGGGATATATAGTCCTTGTCCCTCGAAGAAGCCTCACATTAACCCTTGTTTTCGTCCCTAGATCTGCTAGAATCTCCCTTCTTTATGAGCTTCTCAAGTTGCCCTTTTTGTATGAGCTCTTCTATCTACTTTTTCAAGTCCCTGCAGTCCTTTGTGTAATGTTCGTAATCCTTGTGAAAATGGTAGTATTTTCTCTTGTCATGCACGTTGGGCAATGAGTGTAATGGCCTAGGCCATTTGAGGTAGTGTTCGTCCTTAATTTGTGCCAAAATTTGGTCAACGGACATAATTAAAGGAGTGAACTTTACCGTCCAAGGGTTTTTTTCCTCTCTCCATCTGTTCCCTTCGGTATTCTAACAATCTGTCTGTTCCCTTTTTCGTCCTCTTCGGTTGTCCTCCTTCTCTTTCCTCTTCTCTTTGGGCTTCTCTACCCCTTTTATTATTGCCAAGGCTTTCTCAATATTCATGTACTTCTGCCCCTTCAAGAGCATTTCTACCATCATCTAAGGAGGATTCTTCACGAGAGAGACCACAAACTCTCTGGACTTCAATTTAGCTTTAAAGGTCATCAGCTGTATTTTATCATCTACTTCGTCCACCTTCGAAGTTTCTTGAGTGAAATGCGTTACATATGACCTCAGGGTCTCTTTTTCTCCTTGTCTGATGGTAAGCAAATGATTTGCTGGTCTTTTCGGGCATTGTCTACCGACGAAGTGACGAAGGAAAGAATTGCCTAGCTGCTCGAAGTTGTCGATGGACGACATTGGTAGCTTAGTGAACCACTCCCTTGCTGCTCCTTCGAGAATGGTAGGAAAAAAATGACATAATATCTTGTCAAGGGGCTCTTGGAGGCCCAAAGTCGTCTTGAAGGTGTTCTGGCAATCCAAGGGATCCTTCAATCCATCAAATGTTTCGAGCTGTGGTAGGCGAAACTTTGAGGGTACCGAGCATTCCAGGACTGTTGTGGTGAAGGGTGAATCTGTCTTCCTGACCATTCGGTCTAAGCTCCGATCAGTTTTTTCCTTGATTGCGCTCCTTAGCTTGTCCATCTCTTTTCTCATTTCTCGAAGAAGGTCTAAGCTTGCACCTTCTTATTGTCGACGATCGTCCCTTCTTTGGTTGTCCTCGTCATCGTCCCAATTGGTCTTGGAACGATTGTCCTCTTACTGTAATCGTAGCCTCATTTTCTAGTTTTGTCTGGTAAGCTCCTCCACGCTAGCTATGAGTGCCTGTGTTGACGAAAATTTTTATCAATAAATGTTAGATTATGTTTAGCAAGCATTGTCAAATTATGTTTAACAAACATTGTCAACTTATGTTTACCAAACATTATCAAATTATGTTTAACAAACGTCGTCAAATTATGTTTAGCAATTCATCAAACATAATTTCACCCATAGGCCTTTTTGGCGTACGAGTTTTATTGATGTGAGTAGTGCTTATTCAAGATAATGTATCTCTTAATCACAACCCCTTGTTTCAAGGGAAGACCCTTTGATTCCAACTAGGTCATCTTTATACATAAGTTTATCTATTTTTATGTTTGAGGTGATATGTGTTTTTATTTATTTGTGACTGCACCTAATAATTTATTTAGGTTGCCTACGTACCCTTGGCAGGGATCAAGCCACTTCGTAGTTCTTAATTTGAGATCTTAGATTTAAAGTCTCAAATATGGTTTTGCCCAATTTCAAATGATGGATCTTTAAGTCAATACTTGATATTTAATTAAGTATTGACATAATTTTTGAATTTGGGTGAGATAATTGATTTTAATCTCAAGGACAAGTTATGGACCATGTTTTTATGGAAATTGAACCTAGAATTCTATCTTTGAGAAATTAAATGTCCAAGCAATTTTTCATTTCTTTCTTTTGCTTCTTTGTAGGAATTTTAATGACATTTTGATTGAAATTCCCAAATTTAATTAAGGGAAAGAAAACTCATTTGAAACAATTTAATCATTGTGAACATATTTGGAATCGAAAAATTTCCTTAAATCAATTTTTATGGTCATTTTATTTTAGGAATTATTAACTCTAATTTTGATTAAGGAATTAATAATCTCAAAGCATTTGTCATGATTAATATGATGGAGTCAAGGACTCCATTAAAACAATTAGAGTCAAGGACTCTATAAATTTAAAAGAGTCAAGGATTCCATTGATAGGGTAGAGTCAAGGACTCCATTATTTTTGTAGAGTCAAGGACTCCATTGATGGGGTAGAGTCAAAGACTCCATTACAATGACTTCATTGATGGGGTAGAGTCAAAGACTCCATTAGTCTAATTAAAGAAGACATTACACCACAACTTTGAGAGAATTTTTATTTAGTAATGTACAAATAGGAGTTATGAGTCAAAGGCTCGTATTTAAAGTTTCATGCATGGAGATAGGAACTCCTAATGAAACTCGATCCTATTTGCATTATCAAGCAAAAATTCATATTTGAGAAAGAGAAAGAGAAAGAGATTTAGAGAAGAAAGGGACTTATGAAATCTCACATACAAATCTATGCTATTCCTCCTTTCTTGATGTTACTCTCTCTCTCTCTCTCTCTCTCTCTCTCTCTTTTTTTCTCTGTCTTTGCCATGCGTGCACTTAAGATGAGAAGGGTGGTTAACACACTTCACAAGCTAATCACCATTGTTCTACAAAAGCAAGACCCTCCAATATATCATATATGCAACCAAATTAATACCGACAATAAACATATAAAAAAAATCGCTAACTACTATATACTATTTAAGATTTTTGAGCTTCAGGACCCAATATACCGTTCACAATAGAAGTAGCAACGAAAACCATGAGATAGCCCAAGGGGGTAAGAGTGAACGGAGTAGAGAGAGATCAAAACTAAAAAGAGGGGGAGGGAGGCGTGAGGGGCTGAGGGCACTGAGGCGTGAAGCTGAGGGCGTGAGGGGTTGTTGAGGGCGTGAGGGTCTGCTGACTGCTGAGGACTGATGGGAATGAGAGGGGCGGCTTGGTTGGGTAGTGACTTAGGGTAGGGTTACAAATCTCAAAGATATATATATATATATATATATATATATATATAAGGGGGGGTTTTAGTTAATTTAACATAACCGGGTATTTATCCGGGCCGGGTTTTCGATCAGGTTTTTGATTTTTTTGATAAAACTCGGACCCGCTTCGAGATTTTTTTTTTTTTTAAACCCATACTCGACTCTATTCTTTATTGGACCGGGTAAAATTTGGCCCATTAGAGTTGGGCTGGGCCGGGTATCTGCGGGTCGAATCTAAATTACCATCCTACCAATGTTGTGGCCAAAGTATTTTTCTTTTTGTGTTAAATATTTAAATATTAGTTTTTTATTCATTTAATATAAAATTACTAAAAATTATATCTTTTAAAAACCTTTTGCAAATAGGTTATTCCTAAACACACTCTAAATTGTCACATGAATCTCAATATCATGAAGTTTTTTTTAGTAAACTAGAAACTATTTTTTTTTTTTTTAAAAGAAGTCAACTAACTACTAAAGGTCGAGGTTTTATAAATTTTAATTCTCTTTTATTTCCTATCCCAAAAAAAAAAAAAAAAAAAAATCTCTTTTATTTCTTCAGTTCCCATTTTATTTTATTCATTGGTTAATATATAATTGCTGCAATTGCCAACTCTGAGCTGTCAAAGCTACTAACCCAAACACATCTCATCACTTATCCAGGGTCTCACATTACTCAACTACCAAACAATTCCAATTCTTCATCACCAGCAAGATCTAACCGCCGCCGCCAGCGCCTCCGCCGACAACAAGTCCCGAAGCAATCGCCGGTGAAAGGCGTCGTTTATCCCCTTCCCATTTGAGGTTCTCTCTTCAGCCTTTCTCTCTCTTCACTTATTTGATTCATTCTCTTGTATCCTACAGATCTGGAACTGGTTCCTTTAGGTCCGGATCGGTCCATTTACTTCACCTCCTCCCTCGATACTTACAAATTAGAGTTCATGTATCATTCTTTCGCTTTGTTGTTCTTGATCTGCCATTGTAATAGTCTAAAACATTGAATTTGTAAAAAAAAAAAAAAATCCAATTGTTTCTAATTTGCAAAAGATTAGGGAATTATAAAATCTTGTACATTATATCTTTTTAATGTAGTTTTGTTTACCACTGTGTATGGTTGGTACAGACTACAGCGTTAGATTAAGAGTTTTGAAAGATATGGGAGTGGAACTTCGAAACGTGAGCTCGCATTGCTCCATCGAGAGGCAGCGATCGTTCGACCGTGATGAATTTGACGGTGGAGCTGCGGAGGCCGGCGGTGGCTACTGAAGATTTTAACAGCGAAGAGTAAATGCTGTTACACTTACACACACTATTCAACACATCTGTACGTACACGTAAAAAAATGCCGTGCATTTTTTGTGTGTCAGTACGATGTGTAAAATGGTGTGTGTAACAAACACTCAACAACACTACTCGACAACGGTACCATATTTACTTGGGTGAGTAAATTTGACACTTCATATTGCTGACTTGGTGATGATGTGTTTATTTTTTTTTGCTTTGTTGTCACTTTATTATTGGTCGATTTGGTCATATTGACAAGGAAAAGTCTAAGACCACATTATTTTTGACAATTTCTTGTGTCAATTATGACGAGACAGAGTGTAATCGGTGAAGAAAAATGGTAGGTCCATGTGTGTAATTGATAGTTAACTACTCACAATTTAGAGTTGTAATAAAAAAGATGTGGAATGATTTGTGGTCCTAGAACTACTCTATTGATAATTCATGGATAGGTAAGAAAAAGAAAAAAAATAAGTGAAAAAATATTATAGAAAGACTTGAGGGTTGACTGTTAGCAATGATTAAATAACTAGAAACTATTTTATGAGAACAGCAAGAGTAGCTTGTTTATAACTTGCGTCTGCATTTGCACTCTTAAAATCCTCCGAAAATATTTGCAAGTCAAGTTCATTTGTCTCAAGCCCATTTTATATATTTATAGATATTTTGTTTAGTTTAGAGGTTGATTCTTTATTTTCTGACATTGTATCATTGAGAAGCTTTAAGTTATGAGCCTCCGTGGGCATCAGCTAGATAACGGTGTGAGGTTAGGTTCTGATCCTTTGCTGTTCACTATGTGGTTACTTTAAATTGATTTGATCACTACCGTTATAAGCATACAAATTTTTTTTTTCATCCATTTCCATTTACGCATTCCATTCCTTTATAATTTATGCATTTCATTCCATTCCTTTATGAACTCCCAAACGTACTGTTATTATTTCTTGAGTTCCCACTTGCAATTACAATGACAGCAAGATTATATATTTATTCAATAGGATAAAAACTATTACACATATCATGTTATGCAGACACTATTACACATGTTTTAAAAAAAAAAAAATGGAAATCGTGAGTTGAAGATATGATTTCAAAACTGAAATCGTGAATTAAAAACACAATTTCAGTTTAAAAAATGTTTGTGGCATGGTTCATGTGTGTAACAAGCGCTCTCCTATTCAATAAGCAAATTGCAAAATATACTATCTATTATATACTATTTCTTACTATTTTATTTTCCTGGGGACATTCAAAGTTTGGTCATTTTGCTAGATTATAATACCGTGTTTTAGCTGGCAGAGTAGAGTTTGCAATAAATTAAAAAACTCCTCGGTTGGTAAGAGAAGCATACTATTATAGAAAGACTCAAAGGATAGACTATTGTCAATGATACAATAATTAGAAACTATTTATGAGAACAGCTTGAGTTGCCCTTGTCTATAGCTTGCACCTTCATCTGCACACTCTTAAAATCCTCCAAAAACCCAATGTCTGCCGCTCCCTCATCCTATCGCTGTCTCTCTTGCCCCGCCTTGTAAAATGCCTGCTACTTGAGTTTGTTAGGTTCAATTCAATTTTATATAATTAACACGTGCTCTTTCTCGTTGTCCATAAATAATTTAATATATGGTTTAGAGGTTGATTTATTTATTTATTTTGGACATCGTATCTTTGAAAAGCTTAAGTTATGAGTCTCTGTTGGCATCGGCAAGACAACGGTGTGAGGTTAGGTTTCTTCTATTCCTTCTTCAGTTTTTCTTATGTAGTTACTTAAATTGATTTTTGATTAATAGTGACCATTTTTGCCACTCACTATTAGAATTCATCCTTATACATTACTTATTTCATGTTTTAAATGTAAACATCAATAGAATATATGGATATTATGCATATATATATGGATATTATGATAAAATACACTTTGCTTTATGGAATCATACAAGTCTGACTTAAGATGCAGTAAGGAAAGTAGAGTGACATGCTCTCTCTTTTTAATTCCTCCATTTAAAGAGTCAGGTGCACATGTACAGAAATATATAGTGTACACAGTGCTTGTGATAAAAAATAATCATTAATCTTCATTTTTCTCCCTGTTCTTTTGGTTTCAGTAATTAATGCCACGTTTTGGCACTACTTCTTTGTAAATTCATGCATCAAAATAAGAAACAGATTGGATATGTTGCATAGTCCTAGGTCATTAAAATTTTAACAGTATAGTATTGCCTGACGCCAAGAGTATGAGCAAATGTAATAATATAATGCTGCACTGTCTATTACACGTACTTACACACATCTGTACACAAACACTTTTCAATGTATGTGTGTACGGTTGTGTATTAGTGTTAGTGTGTGTGTGTAAGAGATATTAGCCCAATGATATATATTATTTGTCAAACATTAAAAATTTTAATTAAATGATGTGACACTACCATATATACTTTAAATTTATAATTTCTAATTTAAACTGTGAAACTTATAAATTTCAGATTTTGCACTTTTGTAAGATGTGCTATATGCTATGCATAATGTTAGGACTGTGTTTCTTGTACGAGGAATAGAGCGGGTGATCATATTCAATTGTTTATCATGGGAGTTTTCGTAGTCAACAGTTTTTCTAATTGAATGATGCTATGTCTATTAGAAAATATACTACGTAATTCTAATAAACATGTATGTCAATTTTTAATAATAAAAAATATTCAAAGTTTAATATATTATGTTATTAATGTGATATCAATCACGTTCATTACTATACTAATTTGTAAGTTTTTTTTTTGGTAATAAATTGATAATAATTTTAACATTTTTCTTCTTTGTCATTTTTCATTCCAAATACTTGTATGAATTAAAAAAGCAAAAAGGTGAATGTTTTACTCTAGACCAAGTTAGAAGACCCATTACATAATGCTTTAGATGACTATCCACATGTATTAATTGTATGATTCATCAAATCCTTTTGTTTTTTTTTTTAATTTTAATTTTTTTTTATTATTGTGTGATTCATTAAATCATTTAAATAAAGTTACATGTGACATGAATGTTAAGTAAGTCATGATACTCAAATTATTCATGAATAGTATTTTAAATTTACACATATTGCATTAGTAATATTCCTATAATTCTCTCACTTTGTTGTTCTATCTTTAACTTCATGGTTCCATCGATGTTTCTTTGTTCAGATTGATGGGTATGTTTGATATGTTTTGGACTCTTATTTGTTTGTTCCGTTCAGGAATGAGGATATGGAGGGACAAGTTCACAAGGATGATGGAGTTCATCTAGGGAAAAAAGGAACACCAAGAAAGACAATTCTTTATAAACTTAATCCAGAGGGGAAGTTCCTCCAAATGTGGAATGCGATGTTTATTGTGTCGTGTGTTATTGCAGTATCAACGGATCCTTTGTTCTTTTATCTTCCTGTGATCAATGAAGACAAAAAGTGCCTTGCGTTGGATATGAAATTAAAGATCATAGCTATTTGTTTGCGATCAGTCACCGACTTGATACATCTCTTGAATATGATTTTCCAATTTCTTTGCCCCTATATAGATGAGGTCCCTCTAAAACTTGGAATAACTAAGGTAGTCACAGATGCTTGGTCAATAGCAAAGAGGTACTTGTTGTCCTACTTCCTATTCGACATTCTCGCTATTCTTCCCCTCCCACAGGTAAGAGAGTGTTTATACTTTATATAAAATAGATAAAACATTTATTATTTTTAATAACTAGCCATCTTGAGGTTATAGTAATTCATTTATAACTATCTCGAGTAATCTGAAAAGTGATTAATAAACCAAGATTAATCTAAAAATTGGTTTTAGTTCAAACAGAGAGACTTCTCTACTTTTAAACCATTTTTGTGTATGATTTTTCAAGTTTAACTACAACTAGGATTAAATCAAGTTGTTCACATGTAGAAATCGAAATTGTGATGTTACTCTTGCTAGATGCTTTTTTTTTTATAGGAGAGAAGTAATTATTTATTGTGCTAGTTTGCCGTTCATTGTGACTATTGCGGTACTTCTATTGGCACGAACTATGGCGTATTAAAAGCAAAATTAGGGATTCAATATATTTTGGCACTTTCTTTTTTAAATAACTTGTGAAAAAAATGTGTGAAATAGATTGTGTAGGTAGAGATTTACTTGTGTTCTATATATATTTTCCCCCTCTCAAGAAAACGAACCCACCTTTTTTCTCTTTTTAAGGAATCTGGAATCCTCTCATCTTTATAAATAGATGATCCATGAAACTTAAAAAATAACAAAAATACCATAGAACCTCTAAATTATTGAAAATACCATATCGAAATAGCCAAAATCTCCCAAAAATGAAAAAATTACAACAAAAACCTCCAAAATGATACACATACCCTAAAAAACTTCAAAATAACCAAAATACCCTCAAAATCTAAAAAATAATCAAAATATCCTAAAAACCTTTAGCGTGACAAAAATTCCCCAAAAATACCCTCTAAAAATACACCCTCAAAACAGTTTGGTAGATATAGTATTAAATAAAAGTATACTCTAATTGAATGATTAATATTATTCAATTTATGTAAGATTAAATATACTGGAGTTAGGGCGTTTATCAAAAATTGAATAAGGTTAAAAATTGGTAGGTTTGGATTTCTGAATTATAAGTGGATAGGTTTAAAATAAGAGAAGTGCTACGTTCATAACATTTTAACAACACTTTCATAACAAATCATAAGTGGTTAGTTGTTACTAGTTCTAATTTGAATTCACAATTTAAATTACTTTTTTCCCACCTGCAATAACCAATAACAATCTACCGCTTTAAATTTGTTGTGAAAGTGTTGTGAATATGTTGTGGACATAGCATTTCTCTTAAAATAGTGCTCCTAGAATCTAATCGAGTTTAGGACTAATTTGAAACTTTATAATTTTTAACAGGTTGGTTTGAGAAGGTTTTCTTCCATCCCAAACTTAATTATTATATCAAACATGACATAAAAGATGGGTCAAAACTTAGGTATGTATATTATTAGGTTCTGCAATTAAATTTAAATATTGTTTCCAGTAATCAATAAATTAAACACAAATAATGTTATCTCAGATAAGAACAATTAAATTCAATGTAAATGATTCTAAAAATAAAAATAAAAATTCAATGCAGTTATGTATTTAAATTTAATTAGAAAATCTAGTGCACTTCACTAAATATATGAGATTTGAATATGAGGAAAAGATAATCAAGTTTCTATAGGTGAAGTCCTACATAAGTAGAGCTGACAATACTTGTCATCTGACTAGGTAATAGTTCCAATTATTTTTTCACAAATGATTAGAGGCTCCAATAAGAAGTTCCTGAATGCTGCTATTCTCTTCCAATATGTGCCAAGAGTCCTACGAATCTGTCTATCATGGAGGACAATTATCAGCATGGACAATCAATTTTCCAGAATTGTATGGGTGAAAGCTGCATTCAATTTCTTTCTGTATATCATTGCGAGTCAGGTAAGTTTGGATGTTCAATTCCATAATATCTGGCTAATCTTGTAATCTATTTAGAGTTAGAGCTTTATGCTGCAGTGGAGGATGCCCATGCATAATTCTCTAGTATTTCTAATTTTCTATATCACATTCTCAAAATTATTTATTAGTGGTTTTCTCTAATTACTTTAGAAAAACTATCCTGAAGGTACCGGGTATGCTACGCGGCCTACACCCCCTCTAACAGAATCTATAGATGGGTTTACTTTCCATGTATTCTCATATCTGCAGAATCCTCTATCTACGATTATTTTACTGGAACATATGCACAATCTACTGCTCTTTAATATATTGACTTGGTGTTTACTTTTAGGTATTAGGTGCCTTTTGGTACTTCTTTTCTATTGAACGGGAGATATCTTGCTGGCACGTAGCCTGTAAAAATCAAATTGGATGCCTCCAAAGTTCTTTCAACTGTGATCATACTTCAGGAAATCACTCATTTGTGAATGATTATTGCTCTGTAACAACACCAAATGCAACACTTTTTGATTTTGGAATATTCCTTGAAGCCCTTCAATCTGGTACAGTGGCATCCAAAGATTTTCCTAAAAAGTTCACATATTGTTTCTGGTGGGGCCTGCGAAATTTGAGGTTTGCACATATTTGACTCTTTGACATTCCAGATTGAGCTACTCCACATTAGTTTTTATCAGTGCTTCTTCAATATATATACACATCATGCATTCATGCACTATTGGAAAATTCGAACATTCTTTGTCACAAAGAGTTTTGGTAGTGTGTATTCCATGACAAAGAATGTGCAATATATCGTATAAAGAACATGAAAATAAAACATGCATCCACGCAATGACCACATACTGCCACACTTTTTTGCATTGCCTATATATCCAATGGCAGAGCAGAAGCTTTGCAATTGAATTCTGTGCGTTATATTTATAAAAACAAAAATATCATAATCTCATTGGCCCACATAATTGGTTAGTTAATTCATGTGTTCCAAGAATTAAGCTGTGTTAAATGAGCTACATATGCACAAATCCTAACTAACTCATCTTAATCTTAACTAACTAAAGGGACTACAACAATTATGAGGAGATTACAAGGTATATGACATAATTTAGGGTTCCTCACAGTGCGTGTCAGTGTGCATTGTAATGCATGGCAGAACTTTATTTGAGTGTGTGTTGGTATATATGCAATGCAATGCATGGCAGATCTTTATTTGATACATACACACACATATAACGTATTATATATAATTTAAGCTCAGTTACAGCACAAACATAAATTATGGTAAAATAATTTACAGCTTTCACTTTTAAAATGATGGTCTTTGCATATTATATTGTTGTTTTAGGCTGGTAATCTTGGTTTCTGTTTCCTTATCTTGAGTCCCATGTCTAGTCTTTATATGGTTTAAATTTAAATAAAAATTATACTTTGACCATATTATATTTATAATTATCTGATATTAAATTTATTGCTCCAATTTTTGCAGTTCTCTTGGTCAAAACCTTCAAACAAGTACATATATCTGGGAAAATTGCTTTGCAGTTTTGCTTTCGATCTTTGGCTTGCTACTGTTTTTGTATTTCATTGGAAATTTGCAGGTTGGCACTAAACATCTTTTTATTTTTATTACTTCCCTAAGCTTTAGGCCTTATTTATATAATTATGTGTATGAGCATTAGGACATTTTTTTTTTTTTTCTTTGGGTAATAAAAAGGCAGAGCATTCACTATGCTAACTACTGGAACAACTTATCTAAAAGGTGATCTTTGAAGATTTTCATTTACAAAGCTGCATTTGGTGTAATACATGATGGAGGAAAAGATTATGAAAAGGAAAGATGTTTTAGAAAGCTAAGTTGCTTAGAGAAAAGAAAGAATGAACTAGCTCTTCAAGAGACATACTCTTGGAATAATACCTCATAGGTAGATTTCTTGGATTCAAATTCAACTAGTTACAATGAGGGCAACCTTGCTTATTTATAGATACATAGGCAATCTGCCAATTGGCTAGAAAGTTAGTTACAAGAACCTACTATGTGGCTACCATGTGATTGGCTAAAGCCTAACAAACATCTCTAACTAACTAATAGGCTATTGCACTTATCACTAACAATCTATCAACTAACTAACTTTTTGTTACAAGTGAAAGGATTTACTTATCATAAAACATAAGCACTAGTAAACGACTAGCTTTAAAAATGAATTGCATCAGGATTATCTCTATTTGGAACACATTTGTCCTCAAGTGTGGCTAGTTTTAGGATGATCTGGTGCATGTCAGGGTAGCAAGTGATGCACATTGAAATTGTTGGAGATATGCATATGATCTGGTAGTTCCATTGATTTGCATTCTCATTAGTTGCTGTATTAAGCTGTTACATCATGCTAGAGATTAAGGTCTGTTGCTGCTTTGTGTCAAGGCTGCAAGTGTAAGCAGCCATGTAAATGCTCTTGCATCCAACCTTCTTCATTTTGACCATTGGTTTGGGACTAGCTTTTCCCTTCTTTGGCTGCAATGTGTAACGATCTCCTTTCTTATATAGGCTGGATGTGTTGCTCCCACCCGAAATGGTTTGATATGGACATAATCTTTCACACCCAAGTAAGAGATTGCAAACATCCATGGTTGTCACATCACAAAGAACATAATCTTGAAAGTCATTAATTAAGAACACTAAGCACTTTTTAGAATCTCTATCTTCACCTCCTTTCTTGAAGCAGGATAGCTTTTGTGTTTGGGGCTGGTCTTGACTCTTCAATTCACGATTGTTAAAAACTTCTTGTGACACCATATTCTTGTAACTACTTTTAAGCCACTCGTCGTTCTCCATTTTTTTTCTTTGGAACTTGCAAGACGTTTGTTACTAATGATAAATCCTCTTCTTCCTCTATATCAGCATCTACTTCTTCTTCCACGTATTGATCATATATGGTTTCTTGAATGCATTCATCCTCCTCTATTGTCTTCAATTATCAATACATTATTACACATTTCTTCTTCTTCTTCTTCTTCTTCTTCTTCTTCTTCTTCATATATTGGAAATTCTTTATCTTTCTAGTCTTCACAACCTTCAATCATCAAAGCTTTACCCTTGCCTTGAGCATTAACTCCCCCTTTCTTGCAATTTGTTTCCCTGTGCCCAACTTCTCCACACTTGTAGCACCTAAATGTAAAGCTTTGTGCTGCTTTTGGGACTGGTTTGACTATACCAGAAGTTGAAGGCAAGCCTACACTGTCAATCTTGAAAGGCTGTGCACTGTTAGTAGTTGGCCTTCCTTGAGTGCTAACTTGGGTACTTCTGCTACCACCATAAGCTTGGAACAACACAAAAGCTTTTCTTGCAAGTTGCTTCTCAAACATCAATGCTTTATTGTAAGCTTCAAAAACTGACCACGGTCGGTTCAAAGATAAGGCATCTTGAATTGGTGGTTTAAGACCACTAAAGAACCTTGCAACCATTTGTTCTTCACTCTCATTCAGGTCTACTTAAGCTACCTGTTGATAAAATGCCTCTGTATACTCTTCCACACGGCCATGTTGCTTCAAATTATGCAGTTGTTTGTACAAGGACTGCATATAACTGAAAGACAGAAACTGGTTTCTCATTTTCTGCTTCTTCTTGCACCAATCTTGGAATTTTCTCTTACCCCTCCTCACTCTTTGAACTTGGAGCTGTTCCCACCAGGCTGAAGCTCTCCCTCTTAGCTTGATAGAGATCAATTTCACCTTCTTGGAATTTGGTACCTCATGGAAATCAAAGACTCTTTCCACTTGGTTAAGCCAAACCATGAATTCTTCATGATTCAAGCTACCATAGAACTTAGGTAACTCAATCTTGATGTTTGATTCCCATTTTGCTTCTCCCCTTGGAGGACTAAGCACTTGCCTTGGAACACCTCCTTTAGGCTGACCAATTGGGTTACTAAAGTTGCTGTGACTGTCAGTTTTAGCATCTTCAGTAGGTTCATCATCATTTCTAGGATGATAATGCCGGTTTCTTCTCACTTCCTCAGTCAAGGCAGCAAGTTGCCCCCTTAGCAGCTCCAGTCTGCTCCAATGTCACCCGGGGTTCTCCTTCTTAGTGTGGTTGCGGCTGCTGCCCGGGATGAACCTGCACCTCAGGTTCATGTGCTGCAAAAGCTTTCTTGTTCCTTCTATTGTAAACTATTGGTGTCATCTTCACAAATTCTTAGGCTTACTAGTAGAGGATAAGAAAATGAAATCAAGATAGAATCTTGATAGGTTCTTGATGACAAAAAATGAAGAAACAAAATTGCTAATGAAGTTAAATCCTAAGGATCTCAAGCTCTTATATCAGTTTATGATGGAGGGAAAAATGGTGAAAATGAAAGATGTTTTAGAAAGCTAAGTTGCTTAGAGAAAAGAAAGAATAAACTAGCTCTTCAAGAGACACACTCTTGGAATAATACCTCATTGGTAGATTTCTTGGATTCCAATTCAACTAGTTATAATGAGAGCAGCCTTGCTTATTTATAGATACATAGGCAAACTGTTGATTCGCTAGAAAGTTAGTTACAAGAACCTACCATGTGGCTGCCATGTGATTGGTCAAAGCCTATCAAACATCTCGAACTAACTAATTGACTATTGCACTTATTACTAACAATCTATCAACTAACTAACTTTTTGTTACAAGTGAAAGGATTTACTTATCATACCACATAAGCACTAGTAAACGACTAGCTTTAAAAATGAACTGCATCAAGACATTAGTGACACTTGACCATCAACATCTTTTATAACTATTGTTTTGTTTGGTTTGTTGATTCTTTTATTTTTTATTGAATATATATGGCCAAAAAACACCTCTTTAACAAATAATCTTATTAAATTCTGAGATTGAAATGAGTTTTAGGGTTAAATATGCAGCTCAATGCATGAGAAAATATGGGGGCACAAAGCTATTATATTATGATTTCATACTGTAGGAGCTCAAAAAATGGCCCAAGTTCACTTAGAATAGTGGTATGCAGCATTTCCGGCCCAACATAATTAATTTGTAAGAGAGTAGGCTTTCTAAGTCAACTGTGATGCTCGGTATGGTCCAAGTGTGAAATTAATGAAGTCGTGAGAGGGAGTGTTCATATATTATTTGCTATAAACTTCATACAAATTGATTCTCCTTCTTCCATTCTCCTTTGATTCTATCTCTCAACCCCTTTTCTAAGGGGGTTCCTTTCGTTTATATAGTCCCTTTTAATGAATCTCAACCTTCCACCTGTACGTCTTAGGGTAGTAATTGGGATGCTTATCCCATTAGGACCCTTTTGGAGGTGGTAGAAAGTGTTGTGAGTTGTGGAACTACTGTTCAGGTGTTGTTTTCTCATAAATGCGGCCAGCTCAGTTGATGCAGTACATTGAATGTGGAGGCGATGGCTTCCTTCCCTAGATATTTCCTCTCTTTTTTATTTGCACGTCTCTAAAGTCTTCCATGGTGTCCTATTCTTTGGTGCAAGTGGACAACAGAGGCATTCCCGAGGTGCATGCACTCCTCGGGCTCCTCGAATGATGGGTCCGTCAGTTTTCCCTCCTCGGACCTTTGTTCATATGTTTAGTTTGAATCAGCATGGTCTTCATGTCTTCCCTCCTCGGACTTAGTCCACGTGTCAGATCTGGATTGGCGCATGGATGGGCCTTTGCTGATCCTCGGACTGGGCCCATGGGTTTTATGTTGTATTGGTCCCTCTCTCCCACATATACATATTGTTAGGTGCTAGAATTAATGATTAAACTATTAATTAAATTCATTATCTTATCCAAAAAAAACAAAATTCATTATTTTCTATAAATTTAAAATTTTAAGAAATTTTTTAATATTTTATCAGTAGATTTGACAAACTGAACTTGTTATATAACAGACATACATGCTGTCAGAAACTAAAAAATGTGAGAAGAATATACAAAGATTGGAGGCGATTATAAAAAATTTGAAATCTAAAGGACGAGATGTAGAACTGTGGATTAATAAGAACAAGCTCCCACTTTCTATAAAAGACGAGATTATTTCCAACATGGCACACATACTGGATGGAAATAAAGAGTTTGATGCAGAGAAGCCGCTTCTTCATCTTTCCAGAGAACTTAGGAGGAAAATTAAGCTTCATCTCTGCAAGCCCATTCTAAGGAAAGTGAGTCTTCTTATTTTTCTACTTATTTTAGTCTTTTTGTTTTTTTAGAAATATTTAAGGGCAAAAAAAATTTTCGCCCCTTTATGTTTGGGGTAGTTCACAATTTCTCCATTTATATTTGGAAAATGATCTAATACTCTTTATCTGTTACTTAGTTAAATCCAATAGAATTTTTTAAAGAAGTTATTAATCGTACACCACATGGAAGAGAAAAAGTTGAGGACTGCATTTTTAATAATTGTGATTTAATTGGATTTAATTAAAAAGTAACGGATTGAGGTTATTTACTTATTTTTCAAACATAAAGGGGGAAATTGATTGGTTTCAAAGACAATGGGGTGAATTGTGAACTACCCAAAACATAGAGGGGTGAATTGATTGAAGTTTTTAATTATTTTTCTTTGAAATATTTGTGAAAAATATTGTTGAAAGTGGGATTTGAACCATGGACGTCATGAACACACTAGCAAGTGCCAATCAATTATTGAAAAGTTGAAAATATGATAGGCATTATGATCGTAGTTAGTATATATGTAATATACATATATAAGATAAAGAATACATATGTATTTATGTGATTTAAATTTCAGAAAAAACTTTAAAAATTTGACATTAAAAAAAAAAAAAAAAACGTACATATACATACATTACAGATTTGAATAACAATTTCTAGCTAAAAGAATGTTTATATATCAAGTTTAACATAATATGATTTTCTCTCTTTTATTTTCTTGTCTAAATATGAAATTTGATAATAATGGTAATTATTAATAGATAATTATTATGATTATTTTGTATATGGAACTATATTTTTTTTTTGAAAGAATAGAACTATATATTCTAGTATAAAGACATTTATTTTACTTTCGATGGTATATAAAATTATATATTCTACTATTTGAAGAAAAATTTTGTATCAAAGTTCTAGTAGAAGATTTAAATATAGAATATAATTTATATTTAATTAGAAATATATATTAGAATAATGAAATATAAAATTGTGAGTTATTAAAAGTTTATGTGACACAATATTATGAAATCAACAAAAAGTCAAACAATTTTGGTTTTATATATATATTACTAGCATGTAACCTATGCAATGCTTGGAAAAGTTTAACATAAAGCAAATTTTTTTTTTTTGTCTTTTATGTTTTTTCCAAATAGAAAATTTAATAATAATGGTTTTTATTAATTGACATTTATTATGATTGTGTTTGAACGTGGATCTATATATTTAAAGAATTTAATATAATTGTGTTTCTAGATGGAATTATATATTTTACCATTTAATGAAAATAAAATGTACCAAGATTTTAATGAAGGATTTATATATAGAATATAATTTAAATTAATATATATATATATATATATATTAAAATAATGATGTGTAAAATTGTGAGACTTTAAAAACTTATGTAGTACAAAAATATCATGAGATCAAACAAAACTCAAATGTCTTTGGTTTTATAGGACTAAAATTAGGTTTAAACCATTTTGGAGAAATATCCTCCAATTCACTACATGATGATTTATAAGACTATTTGTATGTATTATTTAACAAGTCACTTGACTTATTAAAAAAGTTATATGATTACAAATATACATGATTGTCTCTTCAATCCATATACTGAGTTAGAAGAAAATAGCTTCAAATTGGTTTTAAGCTAAACTTTTTCGGTTTTATATACTTTTATAGATAGTTATAGATACAAGTAATTCCACTTAATTCATTAAAAAAAAGAAAAAGAAAAAGAAAAAGAAAAAAAGAGTAATTCCACTTAAGAATGCAGGGGTAGGACCATTTTATATTTGGTCAGAGTAATTCAATATGGGGAACTTAATAGTAATTTGATTGAAGCATGACTCATGAATACCATTGAACTTACAAGAAATGCAAAAATAAAAAAATTTTATTATTATTATTATTATTAAAGGGCCTAAGGCCATGGCACTGGGTTTCAACGTGGGTTAGCAACTGTGGAAAAATATTATAAACATCGAAGAAGTGAATTATTTAGTTTTATTTAGTTCTTGGCATTAATCAGTTTAGATTGGTCTTATTATTTTTCTTTATTGTTTGTAAGCTAGATGCCATTGCTTGAAAATGATGAACAACTGTTGCGAATGATCTGCGACTTTCTCAAGCCAGTGTACTACGATGAGCACGAGTATGTTTTGCGGGAAGGAGAACCACTTGATGCGATGCTTTTCATCACGCAAGGCATTGTATTGAACTTCCCAACCGGTAATTGTGAGGGAACTCTCTCTTCAATGCCTGAGTGTTTTGAAAGAGGTGATTTCTATGGACAAGATCTTCTAGATTGGGCTTTCAATGACTCCCCCACATCACGTAACTTATCCAAGCTCCCGGTCTCTACCAAAACTCTCAAAACCCATACAAAAGTAGAAGGCTTTACTTTACTGGCCCACGACTTGATGACAGTAGTTTTGAGGAAAGCCGATGCAGTTTCTACTATGCAGGCAAAATTGCGGGGGCGCCTCCTTAGAAAGAAGAATGAAAGGTCTAATCACTGATGTGGATTGTTTTGTAGATCTTTGATTGTATTAAGTTGTGCAAAGACATCTTCTGATGGTTTGCTAATTGTTTCGATTGAGTTTTTATTGTTGCATATGGTTGTAGATATAGAGTAAGAGAGCTAAGGTTTTGATTGGAGGTTGAATATATTTTGGTGACGCTCCATTTGTTACGGCCCTAACATTTAATAACGAGTCATTTTTAAAAAATATTATTTTTAGAAAACTATCTAATTTTCATGTGTTTGGTAACAACTTTGAAAATGAGTTAAAAAAATGTTTTTTGGTGTTTGATATACATAAAAAATTATTAACATTTTTTGTATAATTATAATTCAAAACACACGAGTAACATTTATATTGTGTAAGTGTAAACCAACAATCCGAAATCAACATAAATTGAAAACTGAGTATGAGTTTAGTTTTTTTTTTTTTGAGAATCAAGACTTTGCAATATTATTAAAACACTAAAAATCTGAAACTACAAGCGGATCCATCCAGACTAATAAAGGAAAAAAAAAAAAGAAAAATCTTGCTCTCTTAACCAGAGCATGAGTTACACAATATTCGTGCCGCCTAGTATGAGAGAGAGAAAAAGTTTGAAGTGAACCAGCAATAGACACAATGTCTTTTACAAACTGTCCGATTGAGGATTGACCCACGTCTGCTGCTTTCAAGGCCTTATACACTATTTCTGAATCTCCTTCAAAGACTGACTGTGTTATGCCCAATTCCACAATAAACTGAACTGCCCTTCTTGCAGCTAGGACCTCCATCAATTCCATAGAGCCTGGAAAAGGAATTTTCTCAGATAATGTTGTTAGCACTTCTTCCCTGGCGTTGCGGACTACCACTGCGATCCCTACCTCTTCAGAGTCATTGAATATTGCCCCATCATAATTAGTTTTGTACATCTCACCCAAAGGGGGGTTCCATTTATCTCTTGCCATGGGGAGTTTGCTCTCTTTTCTCGGAAATTTCTATTGGAAATCCGAGAGGTAGAGCCTCGTTGCACTGAAAATTTTGTCCCTATCCAAGTTGCGCTCCTTAAGCCGTAACTTGTTCCTGCAATTCCATATGAACCACGCCACTACTGCAAACAATTCCTACCTCTGTTTCTGCAACTTGATCAGATTAACCAATTCCTGAGTCTCTCTGATGTTCGGGTACTCTGTTCTAACCCAGCTAAAACAGGGGAACCAAACTTGCTGTAATTCTTCACAGCTCCAGATAGCATGAAGGGTAGTCTCTTGCCCTGAATGACAGGCGCTACATCGTGTGTCTTCAAGGATTTTTCCTCTTCTTTAAGTTCACCTTTGTAGGTAGTGCATCCGAGCAGACCCGCCAAAGGAATGTTTTTATTTTGTTTGGAACCCGGATCTTCCAAATGCGCTTCCAAAAGGACTTCTGGAGCGCACCATCTGACGCCAACGCCGCTGCACTGTTTTCATCCTCACATAACTGTTTATAACCTGATTTGACCGAATACTCTCCGTTGGAACAGCTAGGACAAATTAAAACATCCTTCTGAAGGGTCAGAGACAGTGGGATTGCCATGATACGTTGAGCTTCAAAATTAATGAAATATTGGCGTAATAGATTCTGGTCCCAAGTACCTGTTTCCAAAGATATGAGGGCCGAAACTTTTACCCCCACTAGTTCAGGTACCCGTGGAGATATAATGTTTGGACATCCCTCACCTGGTAACCAATTGTCACAGAGTATATCAATGGTCTTCCCATCTCCGATCCTCCACCTCATTCCCTTCAGAATCACAGTATATATAAACTTTTCGGTTGGGCCACGATTTGGGCCACAGATTGGGCCCAAATCTAGTTGGCCTAAATGAGGCCCAGTAGGGTGGATCTGGGCTCTGGTAAACAAATCCGTTTAATAAATGGGCTAAGTCTGGGTAGGCAGGTCAAGTTTTGGTATGAAAAAACTCGACCCGAACCTGGCCTGTTGCCATTCCTATTTAATAATACTTTGCCAAGCAAAGGACCTAGACGAGGTTGAAGCTTCCAACACTGAACCCCTTGGAAAGTATTTAGCTTTGAAGACTTGATAAAAGAGAGAATTCTGGTCCCTTAGTAGCCTCCACACCTGTTTGGCCAACATCGCATCATTGAATTTCTCCAAATCTCTAAACCCCATTCCTCCCACTAATTTAGGTTTACAAAGAATTTCTCATTTTCTCCAATGGATTTTTCTTTGCTCCCCCTTTTGCCCGTAATAGAATTTTCGAATCAAGGCCTTAATCTCATTACAAAGACTCACCGGTAATTTGAAGCAACTCATGGCGAAGGTAGGAATTGCTTGCACTGTCGCCTTAAGTAAAACTTCTCTACCGACTTGTGACAGGAGCTTTTCTTTCCAACCTTGGAGTTTATTCCATACTCTTTCCTTTATATATCTTAAGCTCACTTTTTTATTCCTTCCCACCACCATTGGTTAGCCAAGGTACTTTTCATATTCTTTTACTTCCAGTACCCCTAGGAAATTCGAAATCTCCTCGAAATCTCCTTCCTTGTTCCTTCACTTGCTGCCTTGCTAAAAAATATGGACATTTTCTCCTGGTTTAGCTTTTGGCCTAAAGCACTTTCATACAAGGAGAGAATGGCTTGAATTGCTTGTAGGTCAAACATAGTAGCTCGACAAAACAACAAGCTATCATCTGCAAAAAATAGATGCGAGATTTTTGGACCATTTTTACATAATGAGAAGCCCCTTATTTGATCATTACGGGCTGCCTTTTGGAGCATCTTATTTAACCCTTCCGAGCATAGCAAAAAAGGTATAGGGACAAGGGGTTGCCTTGCCTAATCCCTCTTGATGGTCTAATATCTCCCTTAGGCTCCCCATTCACCAAAATTGAGTAAGACACCGTACTAATGCACTAAAAAATAAGGGACACCCATTTTTCACAAAAGCCCATTTTCTCCATAATCTTTATAAAAAATTCTCATTTGATTCTATCATATGCCTTGCTCATATCTAACTTCATAGCCATAAAACTTGTCTTCTTAGATTTTTGAGATTTCATATGATGTAGAGTTTCAAAGGCAATAAATCTTATCAAAAATAGCTTTAGTAGACTGAAAGGCACTTTGGGATTCCTAAATAACACTAGGTAATATTTTCTCAAGTCTATTTACTAGAACTTTAGAAATAATCTTATAGAGAGTATTACAAAGTGCTCTAGGACAAAATTCTGAAACTCTTACTGCACTTTTTACCTTCAAAATGAGTGTGATAAAGGTACGATTTATGGAATGAGGGATTGTACCGGAATTGAGGCAAGTCAAAATTGCCTCTATCACTTCCTCCAAAATGGTTGGCCAAAATTGTTGAAAAAATAATGGAGGCATCCCATCCGGTCCCAGGGCTTTTAAAGGATCCATCTGTTTCAAGGCTAAGTCCACTTCAGTTTTTGAAAAGGGGCTGCAAGTTCATTGTTCATCTCATCGATAATCATCAATGGTGTGGCTTCAAGAGCGTCCTCAATCTGATCTGAAGAGGATGAGGAAAAAAGATTATCATAGAACTCAATCAATATGTTTGCTATTTCCCCCTCTTCCTCACACCTTTCCCCCCTCGAATTTTCTAGCACCTCAATTCTATTTTGCCAAAATCTATGAGTAGCTTGACTATGGAAAAATCTAGTATTTCCATCACCTTCATGCAGCTATAAAGTGTGTGATCTTTGCCTCCACATTTTTTGCTCCTTGGATAGAAGATCATTTATCTACCTTTTAGCCGAAACACCCTACCCATGGAGTTCCCACCGATTGCTGCATCTTCTGCCTTGCGTAGCTGTTCTTTTGTTTCCTTTAATTGTGGAGTGATGTTCCCACTAGTCACCCTACTCCACCATTTCAGTTTTGATTGACAGTGCCCAATCTTGCCTTCAACCCGAGCCATGGCATGCCCATGAGCTTCAAGTAACCACGCCTCCTCCACTGTTTCCCTACACTCTTCTTCCTCCAACCACATGTACTCAAATCATAAGAATTTTCTTTTGTCATTATTAAATCTAATGTAAATTGTTGGCGTTGAATATTTAGATCACATGAAGTTCAGAAGAAAATGTATAATGTTTTCAAAACATTAAAAACACGCAATTGGATTGGGTATTTAATAATGAAGAATAAACATCTAGCTTAAAATATTTATTTTAGTAGGTTAGGTATGTAAGAGGGAGGGAAAGATAGAAATCTATCCATTAATTTTTCATAATAACATTGCTATTAAAAAAATGCAGTAATGACAACGAAGAATAACATGCACTGAACACTATCAAATTAAAGAAGAATTATGAGTGAGATAAAGATTTTTTGAAAATTTTTAGCAGAAAACAACCTTTATAAAATAAGTCATATGTTTTTAATAAGGTTTTTTTTTTTTTTTTTTTTTTGGGTTGATCAAAGATAATTTTCTGTAAATCCATTTTTCTTAATGCTACAAAATACAAGAAAATGCAAAAAATTATCTATATAATTTTTTTTTTTTTTATTGAAACCAATAGAGTCAAAGCCAAGCAACAAGTGCAAGCGATTAAAAACCTAAAAACATTGGTTTGGATGGAGGGTGAATTAGGGGGTGTTTGGTTTTAGTTTTCAAACAATCATTTTCAGTTTTTAAACAACATTTCACGCATTTTTACAGACTTTTTTATTCACACGTAATTCTACAAATATTTTTAAACAACAATTTTTAGTTTTTAAACACATGTACCAAACGGGCCCTTTGTAACTGAATTGTGCTAAATTGTATTTCAAGCTCTTAAGCAATAAACATTACACAAGTCTCTATATATACAGCATAACGTATCTACTCTAACGGAATCTTCTACAAGGTTTTACTCTAAGAGCATCCACAGTGGGCCTTTCAAATGCCAAATGTAAGATACATTTGGCATTCAGGCCCACAATATGCCCAGCAACGGAAGGGTCCAAATGCCAAAGGCCAAAATATTTTTTGGCATAGTGCTACAATACCATCTTATTTGTGAGATGGTACTGTAGCTGAATGGTATAATTTTTTTTTTAAATTCTCTCTCTCTCTCCCCTTTTTAACTCAAAATTTCTCTCTCCTCTCTCATTATTTCTCTTTCTTTTCTCTATCTTCCTTCTCTCTTTCTCATATACTCTCTCTTCTCTTCAGACCCAAACACCATCCTCCTGTCAATTCACACATCAATGATCAAACCTAAACAAAACCACATCAGAGACACCAACAGGCATCATCCTTCTCCGCTTTCGTGTTTTGTGTTCTCAGTTTGGGAGTTTCGGATTCTGGGTTTTTGTTGTTGTTGTTGTTGTTGTGATCGATGCCTATAGAAGAGGTGGGTATGGTTGAGATTGGTTCATTTTTTCTGGTGGGTTACGATCCTCTCTCGTGTTTTGGTGGATGGCGTGTTTATGGGTTTCTGACGTGGTTTGACGGCATAAATATGGGATTTGCTCACCGTGGGTCTGTTTTTTTTTTTTTTTTGGTCGTGGGTCTGTGTGGGTCATGGTGGATCATGGTGTGGTTGAGGTGTGGGTCACGGTGGTTATGGGTTGTGTCGTTTTAGTGGTGCTAGGTGGCAGTGGGTTGCTGTGTTTTTTTTTGTTTTTTTTTTTTTTTTTTTTTTGGTGTTGATGGTAGATTATGGGTTGCTGGTGGTGGTGGTGGTTTCAGGTGTGTGTAGTGCAGGCGATGGTGGTGTTGTGGTTCTTGAACATAAAGAAAAAGAGATAAGGAATAAATAATGTCTTGTATTGTAAATGATGGTGATTGTGGGACATATTATTTTATTTTGTAGAAATATTATTTTAATAAAAAGGTAAAATTATAGAGTTTTGGGATATTGGGAGTATTGTAAAATGGCATTATATAATTGATAAAGTAGATTTTTAGGATGGTAAAATAGGATAAGATGCAATTTCCAACTGTGGATGCTCTAACAGAATCATAACAAACTAATAACAAGCTCAACAAGATATTTTCAGGTGTGTGACAACTGTCATCTAGACTAAAAATATCTAAGAATGGTAAGCACTGCAAGTTTGCAACTGAGCTTGTGAAGAAGGAGAGCAGAGGAAGTCTGGAACTTGTGCTCAATAGAGAAGAACAACACGGTGTCGTTCTCTTTAAGTTGAAATGGTACCGTATCTTTACATCCTCAGAATACTCTGGTCAAAATGTAGTCATTTGTCATCAAACCAACGCCACCGTTTTAGTGTTAATATGATCGTTTAGATCAGGAAACCAACCGTTAGGATCTTCTTTATCTGTTTTAACTGTTTTAGCATTATGAATTTGAGCTTCCTCTATCATCCCCCTCAAAACCATGGGGTCAACAAAGACCATGATTTTGGAATGCAAGAATTGAAAACGAGGGGTAGAGAGACTTTTAGTGAAAATGTCAGCTAGGTGATCTACAGTGACAATGTATTTCACCTAGCGATCACATTGAAGAACCCTCTCTCGAACAAAGTGGTAGTCCACCTTAGCATGCATTGTACGAGCATGGAAAACTGGATTAGAAGTAATAATAAGAGCAGTGAAATTGCCATACCAGAGTTTAGGTGGAGAATAAAGGAAGATGCCAAGATCTTTGAGAACCTGACGAAGCCAACAAAGCTCAGTAGCAGTTGAGGCTAGAACTCTATATTCAGACTCAATGGACGATCTTAAAACAATCTCTTGCTTCTTGGCACTCTAAGTAATAGGATTATAACAGAGGTAGATTAGATAAGCATTGGTGGAATGCCTATCAAAGGGATCTTTAGCTCAATCTGAATTAAAAAAGGCTGAAAGAGAAAAAGGCACAGGTTGAAGGAAAACCCTAAAATTGGAGGTGCCATTGATGTATCTCAGGATACAATTTTCTGCAACCAAGCGAACATCAGTAGGGATGGACATAAATTGACACACCTGATGCACAGCAAAGCTGAGATCAGGATGTGTGAAGGTCAGATAATGAAGGGAGCCTACCATACTCCTATATTCATGAGGGTTAACAAGAATGAACCCTCATTAGAAACCAATCTGAGATTAGTAGCACAAGGAGAACGAGTTGGCTTGGAAGACAACATTTTGTGCTTGACCAGTAGATCATGAGCATACTTTGTTTGGTTTAGAAATAATCTCCTAGAATTCCTTGTAATGTGAAGGCCAAGAAAATAGTGAAGAGCACCAAGTTCTTTGAGTTCAAAAGCTTGACTAAGCTGTGTAATCAATGAGGACAAGAAATCAGGATTGTTCCTACTGAGGATTATGTCATCCACATAGACTAAAAGATAGATCAACACCTTCTCTTCTCTAAAAATAAACAAGGAAGAATCTGCCAAGGAAGCCTGAAACCCCATGTGTAGCAATTAAGTTGAAAATCTGTCAAACCAAGCTCGAGGAGCCTGTTTAAGTTCATAGAGTGATTTCCAAAGCCTACATACATGATTAGGGAAAGCTGGATCAACATAACTAGGTGGTTGGACCATATAAACCTCCTCTCTCAAGAACCCATATAGAAAGGCAATTCTCACATCCAATTGTCTCAAGAGCTAATTGAATTGAACTGTGTGAGGGTCACTTTTTTGGATGACGTCCAGGCCCAAGCTTAAGCAAGGACCCCGAGCCCTCTTGTTGTAGTTTGAAAGGATTGGGCTTGAATCACTGTAGCTAAATGGGTTGTTTACAAACCAAGTGGTGCGCAGGGCAAGACTCTTACAATACGTATACACTAGCAAGCAAGAATATATGTATTGAACAACAAGAAAACAGTAAAGGAAGACAATGTAATAAAGAAACACAAAAAATTATTGTTCGGGATCCTCAAATCAATAAGAAATACTCCATTAGTTTTCTTAATTATGAATTACAATGTGCTCACTACGACGTGATACAAGGTCCAAATAAGCTCAAAAATTATAGACTTAGATGGCTATCTAAGCCTCTAAGACTTGCAAAGTTTGAATTATTTTGAATCCAAGTATGTACTATAGTGTCTGTTTTTGGGATACCGGGAGATATTTCCTTACTTTCTTTGAGTTTTGACAGAGTTTTCTCAATGATTCTATATGATTTCATTATTGTTGAATGCTCCTCTTAATGTTGGCTGCTTTCCCCTTTTTATAGTGTCATTCTTGGGTTTGAGATACCACTGATTTTCTTCCTTTTGACCCCCTGGGTACGAGAGCCCTTGCCATGCCAGCCATCCTAATGGCTGGCTCTTTCCCTGTTTCTCATAGTTTTTCTCCTTTAGCACTGCTTCCCTAAAAGTCACTTGCTGGATTTCCATTTCGGGGCGTCCTTGGAAAGCTGACCTCTCTCCTCTCTTCTTTCAAGGTTTTTCTCCTTTTAGATTCAGCTTTTGGCTGTCCTCCTTTTTTGTTGTTTTTCCTGAGTGAGTTAAATTTATCCCTGCTAGGTTGAAGGTTTTTTCAGCTACTTCCCCCTTATGGTTCTTCTTCCTGGGTTCTCTGAGGTACCTGTCTTTTGTTTTAGAGTTGTTGTTCTCGAAGCCTTCTGGTTCTTCGCTGCATCGCTAGGTGCTTGAGAAGGACGTATTTGTCCTTCGTTCTTTGTGTTTCTTGGTCCCCCTTTTGAGCTGTCCCAATTTTGTTCTAGTGGTGTTACGTGTCCCAAAGATCCCAAGCTCTTATCAGTCTTTTGGGATCCCGGCCCTGTTTTTCCCACTGGACTCTCTTCGATCTTCTTATCTTGGCAAGCTGGGCCTTTCCTTTCTTTCCTTTGTTTTACGGGCCCTAATGCCTGCTCCAATTCTTTGGTTTTACCATCTCTCCTTTTTCTCATTATTTTCCATGGGGTTGGCCCATTATGCTATTTCTTTGGGCCTTGGCGTTGTGATTTTTTAGACCTCAACAAATTGCAAGAGAAAGTATGATTCTCACAGTGGGAGGTTTAATGACAAGACTAAAGGTTTCTTTAAAATCCACACCACATTGTTGATGAAAGCCTTTAGCAACCAACCTGGCCTTGTATCTATTGATACTGCCATCACTGCTGTGCTTTAGCTTGAAAACCCATTTACAACCTACTACATTTTGTGATGGGGAAGGAGGAACCAAAGACCAGGTCCCTTGCCTCTTGAGAGCATCAAACTCCTCATCCGTTACTGAGAACCACTGAGGATACTGAGCAGATATTTTAAAGGAAGGAAGTTCAGTGAGAGAGTAATCAATAGCAATGTTATTAAATCTGTTCTGTTCTAGCTGGAATGGCCGGAAATCTCATATTGGCATACAAACCGGAATGGCAATCCCTTTTGTTCCACCTCAGATCAAATTTTGGTCTATTCCGGCGTGTTTCGGGCGTTTTGGTCAATTTAAGTTGAAATACAAGATTCGGCCGGTATGAGTTATGGGTTCGAATAGAATATATATATATATATATATATAAATAGAGAGAGAGAGAGAGAGAGAGAGAGAGAGAGAGAGAGAGAGAGAGAGAGAGAGAGAGAGAGAGAGAGGTTTTGACGCATAGGGGTGATGTGAGAGAGTGCTTGTGTATGAGATAGAGAGAAAGCGAAAGGGAAAATGAGTTTAATACATACTTATCTTCTTTCAGAATCAAGAAAGAGGCAACGAGCTGAAGGAATTGTTCTTCTTCTTTAAAGACTTGAGAGACAAGATTTTGAACTTGAAAGAGTTAAGAGAGAGAAGCAGAAGTGTGTAGATTGGGTTCTAGGGTAGGTAAGGTAATAAATGGGGGAGATATTTAAACAAATTTATTTCTTTTTTATTCTACCATCTGATAGATCAAGAGATTTTATCTATTTGTTTAATTATATTATTGGGATGTGTATTGCACATGTGGTGGATAGCTAATGTTTCACACAAACTCAATAATTAATGTAGTGGGTAATTAAGGGGAAAAATAAATAAATAAATAAGAAAGAAGAGAGAAGAATAAAAATTTATGGGTTGAAGCAAGTTAATATTTAATTTTTTTAACTTTATCTGATATTAAAAAAAAAACTAAACTCAGTTAATTAAGCATTTTTAATATTTATTTCATTAACTTGTATTATTATTTAACTAAAAAAAAAGTAATACATTTCTTGATGTTAAGATGTAAGACTAAAATAGTTTTTATTGTTTGATATTTAGTAATTTACATCCTTAAATTGATAATTTTATGTTGTATAAGAATATATATATATATATATATATATATATATATTTTAAGAACCCCGAAACACCCTGAAATGGTACGCTGAAATAATCCGGTACTGAAATATTCTATTCTACTAGACAAACGAAAACAGGTTTCGAAACGGTATTCATAATATTGATCAATAGTAGCCTTGGCAATTGAAGGAGACTTTGTCACTTTGGCAGCTAGTGCCTTGGGTTTGAAGATACTTGTTTTAGATCTGGTAGTCATAGGATGAGTGTTTGTGACAAGGGTGGATGTAGTGGGTGAAATTGGGGCTATTGGTACAAGATTAGAAGTAAGAGTAGGAGTGGGGGAGGCAGGTATGGGTGTAGTTGAGATAGGACTAAGAACACTCATAATAGTGAAGCTAAATAGCTATAGAGCTATTTTAACTTCACCAAAACACAAAAAATGCTCTCAAAGTAGTGTATGTAAAGCTAAAAATTTTTAGCTTCAGGCTTCCGTACAAAGCTACTTTTGGCTTTCGTATGGAAGGTGAAGCTAAAAGTTGGAAATATTATTTTTAATTCTATTGTGAAATGATAGAAATATATAAAACAAAGTAAAAGGAAACAAGAAATATATATTGATAAACTCTTATATCCAAGTGGTCATCCACGATTCTTTTAATCTCTCTTAGATATATATAATAACAGTAAAGTAATCCCACATATATATAGGGCCTTAGAATGCTTGTAGAGTTTATGAAATAGGGTTGTAATAATAAGTACACTTATGGATATACATCTCCCCTATAGACACTTATGGATATACATCTCCCCTATAGGCTTTACACATCCCAAATAATCTTTTCATTGCCCAAAGTTTACGTATTCCAAGCAGACTTTATTTCTAACGCTCCCCTTTGGATGACCACTTTCTAAGAATATGCCTTGTTAAAACCTTGCCAAATAAAAACCTTGTAGGAAAAAAATTTGGCTAAGGAAAAAGAGTACAATATTCTTGTATAACTTCTAGTGCCTTAGGATTGCCTCATTAAAACCTTGCAAAGGAAAACCCAGTGGGAAAAAACCTTAGCGAAGGAAAAAAAGTACAATCAGCACACGTCCTTTAGAAAATTTACTCCCCCTCATGTGTACATAGAACTTTCATTGTTCATGGTCAAAATATCTTTAAGTCGACGCATGCCAATGTTGTGCACCATCTTCTTAAAAGTCGCAATTGGTAATCATTTAGTGAACATATTGGCCAAATTATCACATGATCGTATTTGCTTGACATTAATATCGTCACTCTTCTGGAGCTCATGTGTATAAAAGAATTTTGGTGCAATATGTTTGTTTCTATCGCCCATGATATTGCCTCCCCTAATTTGAGTGATACAAGCGGCATTATCTGCGTATAGTATCATTGGACTATTTATGATTGATGATAATCCATAGTTCTCACGAATATGTTGAATTACTGATCTCAACCAAACACACACATGACTCACTTCATGAATTGTGATAATCTTTGCATGATTTGAAGAAGTAGCAGAAATTGTTTGCTTAACAGATCTCCATGAAATAACAGTATTTTCATAAGTAAATAAATATCATGTTTGTGATAAGCCTTTGTGTGGATCAGAAAGGTAACCTACATCAGCATATCCAGCTAATTGTGGTTTTGATCCATTTGGATAACATAATCTCAAATTAGTAGTCCCACGAAGATAAAGTAAAATATGCTTAATTTCATTCCAATGTCTTCGAGTTGGTGTAGAATTATACCTTGCTAGTAAGTTAACTGCCAATGCTATATCAGGTTGTGTGTAATTTGCAAGATATATCAAAGCACCAATTGCACTAAGATATGGTATTTCAGGACCAAGAGTTTCTTCATTATCTTCTTGTGGTTGAAACAAATCTTTCTTGACATCAAGTGACCGACCCACCATTGGGGTGCTCAAAGGATGAGCTTTATCCATGTAAAATTGCTTCATGACTTTTTCTGTGTACGTTAATTGATGAACAAGAATTCCATTTGGAAGATGCTCAATTTGCAGGCCATGACAAAATTTTGTCTTGCCAAGATCTTTTATCTCAAATTCATTCTTTAAACAATTTGATATTTTTGTTAACTCTTCTGGAGTCCCTACAAGATTTAAATCATCAACATATACTGCAACAATAGCAAATTCGGATTCTAATTTTTTTGATAAAAACACATGGACAAATTGGATTATTCTCAAATCCTTCTTTCAAAAGATATTCACTAAGGCAATTATACCACATGCATCTTGATTGCTTTAACCCATATAAGGATATTTGTAGCTTGATAGAATGCATACTTCAGGATGTAAGATTATATGTATCAGACATTTTATATCCTTCAAGTATTTTCATGTAGATATCATTATCTAATGATCCATACAAATATGCAGTAACAACATTCATCAATAGCATATCCAAATTTTCTTTTGCTACCAAGCTAATTAAAAATCTGAATGTAATTGCTCCATTACAAGAGCATATGTTTCTTCATAATCAATACCAGGTCTCTGTGAGAAACCTTGTGCTACAAGTCGCGCTTTGTACCTTATAATTTCATTTTTCTCATTTCATTTACGTACAAATACTCATTTGTATCCAACAGGCATTACAACTTTAGGTGTTCGGACTACAGGTCCAAAAACTTCACATTTACTTAGTGAATTTAATTCTGCTTGAATCACCTCTTTCCACATTGGCCAATCATTTATACATTGACATTCATCAACGGTTTGTGATTCATATTTATTATCATTACTTCTGGTAATATCAAGAGCAACTTTATATGAAAATATGTTGTTGACAACGATTTTATTTCTATCCCATATTTCTCTTGTATGTACATAATGTATTGAGATCTCATTATTTTCAAGTACCTGATCCTCTTCAGGGGATAACTCTTCAAGAGGTTTATTTTCAGGAGATTTTTTTTCATAATTTTTAGATAGATTAATTATTTCTGTAACCTATTTCCTGGGTATAGCCTCTTTATGGGCTGCAACTTGTTTCTCTTGTACTTTTCTCTTCCGTGGAATTTTATCTTTAACACCGACAAGTCTTCCATGCTTCAAGTGTGGCTTTGATTCATTTGCTTTTGTATTAACTGATTATCCTATAGGGGTTTCAATTCGTGCTGGAGTATAAGTAGTTGAAATGTGAGATTTCACTATTTTCTTATTGTCGGTGAATACATCCGGTAATTGATTTGCAATTCCTTGCAAATGAATAATCCTTCAAACTTCACATTGATTTGTACGATGATTAAGATGAGATAACATCGAAACATTCCAAGTAATCTCATGTCGTGCTTCAGGCAATGACTTTTCTCCCCCTAATGGTGGGAAGATTGTTTCATTAAAATGACAATCCTCAAAACGTGTCTTAAAAACATCACCAGTTAGAGGTTTAAGATATCTAATAATAGATGGGGAATCAAAACCCGTATAAATTCCAAGTCTACGTTGAGGACCCATCTTAGTGCATTGTGGAGATGCAATAGGTACATATACAGCATAACCAAATGTGCACAAGCGAAAAATATTTAGTTGTTGGCCAAGTATAAGTTACAATGGTGAGAATTTATGATAAGTAGTTGGCCTAATACAAACTAATGATGCAACATGTAAAATAGCATGACCCCAAGTAGAAATTGGTAATTTTGATTTCATAAGTGTAGGTCGAGCAATAATTTGAAGTCTCTTAATAAGTGATTCAACTAAACCATTTTGAGTATGTGTATGGGCAACAGGATGTTCAATATCAATTCCAATTGACATGCAATAGTCATCAAAAGCTTGAGATGTGAATTCACCAACATTATCTAAACAATTTTTCCTAATTGGATAATCAGGAAATTGTGCTCGTAACCTAATTACTTGAGCAAGAAGCCTAGCAAATGCAACATTTCTAGTAGAAAGTAAACATACATGTGACTATGTGGTTGATGCATCAATTAAAACCATAAAATACTTGAATGGACCACAGGATGGGTGTATTGGTCCACATATATCACCCTGAATTTTTTCTAAGAAAGATGGAAACTCAACAACAATGTTTGAATGTGATGGTTTGGTAATTAATTTACCTTGAGAACATGCACTACATGGATAATCACTAGATAAAAGAATCTTCTAACTCTTTAAAGGATGTCCGTGAGAGTTTTCAATAATTCGACGCATCATTATTGATCTTGAATGTCCAAGATGATCATACCAAAGCATAAAAACCTTTGGGTTTGAACGCTTCTGGTGTGATGTAATATTTGTTTCAATTGTTCTTATTGTAGTATAATATAACCCAGAAGAGAAAATATGTAGTTTTTCTAGTATGAACTTTTGGCCCGATACTATTGAAGTAATATAAAGAAATTCTTCACTGCCTTTGTTATTAGTTTCAATACGATAACCATTATAACATATATCCTTAAAGCTGAGTAAATTTTTGCTTGATTTAGAAGAATACAAAGTATCACCAATACAAAGTTTTGTGCCCCTTGACAACATGATAATCGCTCTTCCAAAGCCTTCAATTAAGTTTGATGAGCCTGATATGGTATTGATATTGACTTTGCATAATTTTAAAATTTAAAATATTTTTTATCTTTAAGGATCGTATGAGTTGTTGTACTATCTGCTAGGAAAAAATGTTCTCTATTCATCTTAGAATTGATTTTACTAGTATGACCCATGCATCTTCACATGTGGAAAACATAAATTAAAATTTATTACTTTAAACATAAATAAAACATATCAAAATAAAAATATTTATTTCAATGCCATAATATAATAAAAGAAAATAATTAATTGGTATGGACATTCCCATTACCAATCATACTTATTAGAAGACGATAATATAATAAAAGAAAATAATTAATTCATTTGGACATTTTTATCACCAATCAAATTATCAAATTTTCCATCAACATCCTCAAAGAAATCAGAGACATCAAGATGAGTCATATCCACTCCATTTGGAAAATGAAGATAATTCATAGCATCTTCAGGATCATTATGATTAGCAAAGTTCATTTCAATTCCCTTTTCCTTTTCTTTTATGGAGGCTTGTTACAGATCTACCAAATGTTTAGGAGTATGACAGGTATCTGACCAATGACCTTCCATTCCACACCTATAACACTTATTTTCATGACCCTTTGATGGTTTTTAGCAACAACTTATTATTTTGTTCAGCCACTAGAAGATAAAACATTAGTTCATATAACACTTTATGAACATATGTATTCAATATTGCTACTGCAGGAGCACATTTGAAACATGATATATGTGTATTCTATTATACAATTTTAATTTTGGGCTAATTTTAAAGTACTAGATTAACTCACTTGCACCTTTATTTATTGCAACTTTAAGTGCACATTAGATTGAGCTTTTACGATGATCAAGTTCTTCTAGAACTTATAATTCTCCTAAGGGATCTTTTATAGTAAAGTACTCAATTTTTATATAAATAATGACAAATAAAAATTATTGTTTTTGCATGATCCTTCTAGGATACTTTGTTGTCATCCATAATAATATCTTCAGGATTTATTACATTAACATAAATCTCATCAAGATTCATTGCTTCTAGATGAATCTTAGTATCAAGGATCCATGATATCTATAGTAAGAAATTCTTGCCTAAGATGTCAAGGACAACAAATTTAAGCTTTGTAAGGTTTGACATTTATATCGAATGTATAATTACGTAAGTAATTAAATAAACAAATATTTTTATTATACAAAATTCTAATGAAAGAATGCTACATAGACATATATTTAAAGTTGATTCATACATGATATATATAGTTGTTATTAAGTAGCTTTTTCACAAATCATTTTTAACCAAATATTTTTAATCAATTAAATGTGAATCTCATAACGTGTATCTCATAACAATATATAACAATAGAATAACGTGAATCTCATAAAATTTTTAATCAATTAAAAAATACTAAAATCATGAGCATAAAACTTAAAGACAAATAAATAGGAAAATTACTATTTTCTTAAAAATAAAACTTATAATGAGTTGAGAGAACTACACAAATAATCTTTGATGTTTGAAGAACAATGAGAGGACAACTTCCTTTCCAAAATTAAGTAGAAACTCGTGCTGATAACGTTTTGTGAAATGATAGAAATATATAAAACAAAGTAAAAAGAAACAACAAACATAATATATTCATGTGTGTGTTTATTCATGTGCATTATAATGCATGGAAAAAAAGTTCTGTGATATATAAACCCACATAATATATATAATTTAAATTTAAATTGCACCTCAGACATGAACTTTGGTAAAAGCTCACTTTTTAAATGATAGTCTTTGTTTAATGTCCCCTTTTTTTAGGCTTGTGATCTTGGCTTCTGTTTTCTTATCTCAAAGAGTCCCATGTACAGCTGATCTAGTCTTAACCTTTTCTTTTAACACTTGATAATTGTTTTAGATTAATTGTTTTCTTTGACCATATTATATAAAAAGTTTCTGTTATTACCATCGCATACATTATAGTTGCTCCAATTTTTGCAGTTCTGTTGATCAAAACCTTCAAACATGTACAAATATCTGGGAAACTCTCTTCGCAGTTTTGATTTCGATCTGTGGCTTGCTACTGTTTTTATATTTCATTGGAAATTTGCAGGTTGGCACTCATATCCCCCCCTCCCCTCCCCCAAGCTTCACGCCCTTATTTACGTAATTATAGCATTCACTTGTTAAGTACTGGGTCTGGAACAACTTATCTAAAGTCGAGCTTTCATGATTTTCTTTACCAAATATCAGCTTCTACTTCTATTTACGCCTTTATTATTATGAATCTGCAATTGGTGCAATATAGTATTCACACTCATCATCATCTTTAACAACTACTTTTTTGTTTTGTTTGTTGATTTATGGATATTTCCTGTAAGTATTCTTGGCCCTCCTTATCTTGCATTTATTTTTTTCTTGACTATGTATATTGGCTTAATAATTTTATTGGAAGGCCAAGAAACTTTCATTTAACAAATAATCTTGTCAGATTGTGTGCTCAAAATCTGTTTTAAGGTTAAACTTTGCAGCTTAATGCATGAGATGGTATGGGGGCACAAAACTTTTCTTTTATGATTCTCATACATATTGTTAGGTGTTAGAATATTAATGATCTAATTATAAAATTCATCATTTTCTATTAACTTAAATTTTTTAAGACAAATAATGATTTCAGTACATCTCACAAACTGAACTTGTTATGCAATAGACATACATGCAATTGGCAACTCAAAGATCGGAGGATATTATACAGAGTGTGAAATTTAAAGAACGAGATGTAGACATGTGGATCGACAGGAACAAACTCCCACTTGACATAAAGAAGGAGATCATGTCCAACATAACACACATACTGGAAGAAAAGAAAGATCTTGATGTAGAGAAGCCGCTTCCTCATCTTCACTGGGAACTTAGAAAGAAGATTAAAGAACATCTTTGTAAGCCCCTTCTAAGGAAAGTAAGTCTTTTCCTTCTTTACCTTTCTTTTTTTTAACAATTCAAAAAAAGATTCCATTGGAGTAATATGATGGTAGTTAGTGATATATAGAATGAAATATATATATATATATATATATATATATATATGGTACTGTATAAGTATGGGCTGTTTGGTAAGAGATTTCTAGTAATGTTGTTTGTATTTTTTGAAAATACGTGTGAGTGAAAAAGTATGTGAAAATATGTATAATGTTGTTTAAACATTGAAAGTTGTTGTTTAAACAACGGTATCTAACGGGACCTATATATTTCATTCGTTTTGAAGTCTCAAAAATCATTTAGAGATTTAGCATAAAAAAGGGAAGGACAATATGTAAATAGAACGTATGCTACTCGTATATTACACATTTGAATTAAAATTTTTGGTTAATTAAAAGAATTTTTTATAAATTATATTATTTCTTTTATCATATTTCAATTTAATAGCACACTTATACTTATGTTATATATCTTAATAATTTCATAAGATATTATCAAAAAACCAACTAATTAAGTTTTTAGAATATCAAGTGCGCGCGCGCGCACGTGTATATATATATATATATATATTTTTTTTTTTTGGGAAATAAACACACACACAATACACTCTTAAGAAGGGATGCGATTTTAATACAAAGGCACACTACAAACTCCACTCAAAAGAGATGACAACTTTTAAATTGTATACTTAATTGTTGGGGAAATAACATATTGGGGATACTCCAATTGAAGGGTTAATATAACTTATAGGGGCACCACTTAACCCAAAAGTTTAAGCACATGAGTTTAAACTCAGTTATGTTATATTAAGTTTTTAACCATTATTCTTATCATTACTGTTCCACGTGAGATTTCACTCAAGTACATCCAACATTAGTAATTTAATATCAATGACAATTAACAAAAGTTCAATATAAACATAAAGAAAGATTCATTTTAAAATTTTGATCAAGCATGCCTAATTGTTCGTATGATTGTTATTTTCTTTGATTTATTTTGCTTCAACAATATATTGGATAAAAGTACAATTATAGTATTATACTTAAAAAGAAGAAGTAAGCCGTTAAAAAAATATACACAAATCAATTTAACAAATAAGCTGAAAAGAAAGTATACCAAACAATATGATAAAAGTGGCCCGGTATGTGTTGTATGTTTTAGTTTGTTAGGACATATGTAGTTGTTCAAGCTTGTGGACATATGTCGCTATTTTATGTAATTGGCTTATCCTTAGACAAAACACACTTTACTTGTAATTGGGTAGATCTAGGATGTGTTAAACATTTCAAGAAACAGTGGTTCAAGATTAAGTGTTGAAGCCGTCAAAGTCTGTCCAAGATACAAGCAAGGAAGTGCAAGATTTTAAAGCTCGATAGATACCTCGACAGATACATCTATCGAGATTTAAAGAAGCTGTTTAGCCCGAGCCTCGACAGCTGTCTCGACACCTCTCGACACCTCTATCTGTCGAGAATTAAAGAAAGCAGATTTCCAGGTCTGTTTCAAGTCCAATCCGTGAGTGTGTCTTTGGGACTTCTTTTCTCGTAACCCTAGACATATAAAAGGATTATTTTAAGGGCCGTCAAAGTGAGCAAAAAGCAGAAATCACAAGATACAAGTTGCTTCTTCTCTGTTCATGCAAATTGTGATCTGTGAGATAAAGTTCGTGCCCTAGTTCATCTCTGATGATTTGAAGAACTTTGCAGCCAACATTCTTTCTTCCTCAAGTTGGTGAGTGAGTCACGTACTTGGATTCGTGCAAAGGAGTAAGCCGCGTACTGGGATCCGCGCATCAAATTGGTTAGTCACGTACTGGGAGCCGTGCATTGAAAAGCAGAAATTGTCACTACAGAACAAGTCCAATTGGGTATTGGGGTAAGAGTTCAACTGTAGGTTGGTGAGGTACTGGGATTCCTTACTTGTAACTGCTTGTTGTGATAATAGTGGAGTTTCGGGAGTGGTGACCTTAAATCACCCGGTGGGGTTTTTGCCGTAAGGTTTTCCCCATTCGTGAACAAATCACCGTGTTATTTATTTTCCGCTGCATAACTTAGTTTCGGTGATTTGTTTGTGTTGCCACGTAAATTTGCATGTTAATTTGATTAATTAATAACTGGGCTAATTTAATTAATCTAAATTATCACAAGGGGTCAACGCGTTTGTGGCCTGTCATAGTTCTTGACTTTAATCATTTTATATTGGTTGTTTTCTCATTGTTTTTCTCCATTGTTTGTGAGCTAGGTGCCTTTGCTTTAAAAAAATGAACAACTATTGCAATTGATCTGCGACCATCTCAAGCCGGTGTACTACAATGAGCAGAACTATATTGTTCGGGAGGGAGAACCACTTGATGCAATGCTTTTCATCACGCAAGGCATTGTTTGGAACTTCGTCACAACCAATGATGGCGAGGAAATTGTCACCTCAATGGCTCAGTGTATTGAGAAAGGTGATTTCTTTGGACAAAAACTTCTAGATTGGGGATTTAACAAAGAAAAAGAAAAAGAACTTGTAGATGGGGAGTTTGAAGGCTTTCTTGTACCCAACCTTTCAGAACTCCCAATCTCTACCCAAACTGCCAAAACCCATACAAATGTTGAAGGCTTTGCATTAATGGCCAACGACTTGAGGACTTTAGTTTTCAAGTGGAAAACCAAAGTTTCTTCTATTCAAGCAGCATCTTCTATTCAAGCAGCATGGCGACGCCACCACCTTGAAAAGAAGAATGAGGAGTCTAATCAGTTGGCTTCGGGGAACAAAAACTGCCTATCAAGCTCTTTCAGCTGCTTTAAAAATACTTGCTCTTTCAGCTTCTTTAAGAATACTTCAAAAATCGACAGTGCCTGATATAGTTGTTAAAAAGCTAGTTTGCTTTGCAGCTCTTCGATTGTATCATTTTGTGCAGAAACATCTATACACCTGGTTTCTGGTGAGTAGTGACACAGTTGCCAAATGCCAGTTGTTATTATTGTTGTATTTTTTTTTCTTGAATAGCTGCGAGTTTGGATTCTTAATGACAATTATGATGTAGAATAATAAAAACACTAGGCAATAACCCGGGTATGGGGCAAAGTATTTGTTTTAATTGTTTTGAAATTTGAATATTGCAGAGGTTTTTATTATTTAATCTTCATTTTTTTTTACGAGTTGTGGGGTGTGGACACTCGCAATCATAAAAAATTTCAACCTTGTAGTAAAAAGGGGAAAAAAAAAATAATTTCACATAAGTAGAAAATTCCATAACTGATCTTGACATTAAAACTCTCATCACATAAAGTTATTATTGAATTAAGGGGAAAAATGCATTTTTTTTTTGAGTTCAAAATATGGCATTGACCTAGACATTATCAAAGAACAATTTTGATTGGTCCAAAAATAGATTTGCCATAGGCACACATGCATAAGAATATTGTAATTAATTTTGATTGGTCTTTTCACTCTAGTGTTTTATGAAATTTAATAAAGAAATTAATTTCTACGATATCTATTTACCAAACCACTTGGAAGTAAGTCTAATGACTATTAGACTGTTCATTAAAAAAAAAAAAAAAGACCATTAGAGCATCCACACTAGATGTGGTAAATGTGCCAAATGGCAAAATTTGGCCCATTTACCACACCAAACGTCAAAAATTCTCTTTTATCAGATGTTTCAAATCCCATAAATTATCTCACATGTGAACAGTACCATAGCAAATATGCAATGGTATGGACGAAAATGGTAAAAACAAAAAATAGTTTTTATTCCTTCTCTCTCATCCCACTCTGAGCCACTCCATCACTTCTCTGGATTCTGCTCTCTCTCCTCCCTCTCTGTCTAATCGCTCTCTCTCTAGTGAAGGATGGGTTCCGACGTGGGTATATTCTGGCGTGGGCTCCGGCGTGGGTCAGGTGACGGTGTGGATCGTGGATATGGCGGCGTGGTGGGTCGCGGTGAGGTGGGTCGTTGTGAGGTGGGTCGCGGCAACCTGGGTTGGGGCGAGGTGCGTCACGATGAGGTGGGTCGTTGCAAGGTGGGTCGCGGCGAGGTGGGTCATGGACTCATGGCAGAGGTGAGTGGGTTTTGATGGGTTTGTGGGTTTGTGGTTTCTTGGTCGCTGGATCGGTGATGGTTGTTGTTGGTGTTTGTCTGTTTGAAATGGTAGCTAGATAGGTGAAGGTTGCTGTTGATGTTTGTTTGATGAAATGATGAATCGATGGCTGTTGCTGTTGCAGTTGGTGTTTGCCTGTTTGAATCGGTGGCTTTTTTTGTTTGAATCGGTGCTGAATTGGTGTTGAATTGGTGGTGGTTTGGCATTTGGGTGGTGGTTTGGCATTTAGGTGGTGGTTGTGCTTGGTGATTGGTATTTGCTGGTTTTTTTTTTTTCCCTGTTTTGTTGGTGGTTGCTGCCTTGCTGGGGTGTGTGGTGGTGGTGGGGTGGTGGTAGTTGCTACCTTGCTGGGCATGCGTGGTGGCGAAGTGGTGGTTGTGCCTGTGGTGGCTGGTCGGTGTTGTTGCGGCAGGAAGTAGATAATATATTATTTTAATGTATAGTAAATATTATTTTAATGCATAGAATTGAAGGATAGAACATCTGATAAATAGGATGTTGTAAAATGAGGTGGTAAAAGAATAAAGTAGGGTTTTGGTGTTGTAAAATGACATTTTTTTTTTGCAACATCTGCTACGAATGCTCTTAGACTACCACCATCAGTGGTTGTTTTTCCATGTTATTTGTGTCATCATCATATTGCATGTTCATACATCACATCAAAACATGATTTCAAGCATTAAGATAGTAGATCTAGTCAATATATATGGGATATGCTTTGTTGAACACATTTTGCTTATTTTTCGATCCATGTGAATAGATTAGAGATAACAGTGTAGATATGTCTTAATTATGAGTTTATCACATGACATAGCATCTTCATACATCATTTGATTTGCAAATTTTTTTTAAAATTTTTTTGGGTAAACTGGAATATCAATTAAAGCTAAAGAGCAGAACAAGATTCAAGGCACACCCTGTTTGAGTACAGGCCACATTTATCAGTCTCAACAAGAGGAGACAAGTCCACAGGCGGACTAGGATACAAAACAAACTCTAAAGATTGTAGAAGGCCTAGACCAGCTAGCTTATTAGCACACATATTGGCTTCACGGTAGATATGTCTAACACAGCATCGGGGAATGTAGTTAATCAATTGCCTGCAATCATCAAAAAGAGGGGAAATCATAGTGTTAACATAAGCAGGATTATTGAGGGCATCAACTAATGCTCTAGCGTCCAACTCAACAATAACAGCTTGCAAGTTCATTTGAAGACATAGCATTAGACCATCCCGAAATGCCAAGGTCTCGGCTATAAAGCTGTTGGCTTGTCCGATATTTCTTGCAAACCCCACAACCCAGTTTCCTTGTTCATCCCTGATTAAACCTTCACTGCCCGCCTTGTTTAGTGATTCAGCAGCTGACCCATTCATGTTAAGCTTTACCCAACTGGTGTCTGGCTTCTCCCATTTGATCTGCTTAATCACCCTTAGTTGGTTGCCTCTAGGTCGCCCGATGCAATGAGCAACTCCGTAGCTTGCATGATGATACCCTTAGCCAGTTGCGGATTTGCTCTTCTACCTTTAAACACCAACTGATTGTGCTGATACCAAATGAGCCAAATGGCAAAAGGAAAGGTTATGTTCTAGGGGGGTGGTTTGAGGATGAAATCCTCTTAGATTTGGCATTGGTGGTCAGCCACTCATTGATTTCCTGGGAGAAGAAGGCAGTGTTGTTATGTTTAATACCTAACTGATGCCATGTTGGTTTCACCACATTGCAATCACGAAGAGCATGGCTAATAGACTCATTTGCCGAGTGACACATCGGACAGGTGCCATCCAATTGCATACCTCTAGCAACCAAGACTCTTTCACACCTATGGCCTGATGCAGACACTTCCAAATGAACATTTGGATTTTACGGAGGGTGCAAAGCTTCCAAATCCAGATGACATCAAATGAGTTGGAGTCCTGCTGGTCCGAAGCTAAGAGGTAGGCACTTCTAGCATCAAAATCACCCTTTGGGGACATCTTCCAAGCAATTTTATCACCACTTCTGGTAAAGGTGGGGGTAGGAACAGCCTAGATAACAGCCTTGATCTCTGCGGGAAGCTCAAAGGGGATTAAGGGCCCGTTCCAACCACTAGTGGAGCACATATCCTTGATCTTGAGATCATTGGCCTCTCAAGGGACAGGGCCTTGAATGGTATTTCTGATAGGGCCAAGGTCTGACCAACAGTCATACCAAAAATTCAGGTTGTTATCATGCTCAGGAATCCATTTAACCCCTTTTTTAAACACTTCATCCTCTTTTCTCAGACCTCTCAATGTGGGGGAGCAAGGGAGTCTAGTTGCATTTTTGGAGTTAATTCTTTGCCTAGTGCAATATTTCAATTTAAGGACTCGCGACCAAGGGGCATTGCCTTCCATGTGCAATCTCCAGTTAAGTTTGGCCAGGAGGGCTATGTTTCTCCCTTTTGCTGTTTGCAGGCCCAGACCTCCAAGATTTCTAGGCTTAGTGACATTTCCCCACTTAACCCAATGCATTTTCCTTGTTTGCTCTGTAGACCCCAAAGGAAATTCTTATTGATGCGATCAATCCCATCAAGAATCTTACTTGGGAGTAAGTTAATTTGCATTACATAGGCAAGAATGGTAGACGAGGAGGATTGAATGAGAACCATCCTACCAGCCATGGATAATAAGTTTGATTTCCAACCCGCTAGTTTTTTCTTGATTTTGTCCAGAACAAAGGAGAAATCCTGCCTTCAGTTACTCTGGTGTTTAAGTGGAAAGCCTAGGTACTTACCCAAGTTGGAAGTAGGGGTAAACCCAAGGAGATTAGCAAAAGCTTCTCTTTGATCTGAATCCACATTTCGGGAGAAAAAAACACGGGACTTGGCGGCACTTACTGTCTGACCAGATTTTATGCAAAAATCATTAAGCACTTCCTTGATGGCCAGATAGTTTCCCAGAGTAGCATGGGCAAAAAGGACTAAGTCGTTAGCGAAAAACAGATGAGAGAAAGGCAGTCCATTCCTGGAGGTTTTTACTGGGATCCAGCTCATATCCTTACACTTCCTCTCAATCAAGTGGCTCAAGTACTCCATGCACATGATAAATAGGTAAGGGGAGAGGGGATCTCCTTGCCTAATATCCCTTGAGGGCTAGAGCGACTCAAGGTAGCCCCCATTAAAGAGAAGAGTAGATAAGATCGAGGATACGCAGGTCATGATGAGCTCTATCAAGTTGCTTGGGAAATTAAAGCTAAAAATCATTTCTCGGATGAAGCTCCATTCAATCTTGTCATATGCTTTTTCAAGGTCAATCTTGATAGCCATAAGACCATTTTTCCCCTTAGTTCTACCAATGGAATGGATCTACTCCTGAACTATGATGAAGTTGTCCACCCCCCTCCTCCCTGGAACAAAAGCAGCTTCATAGAGGCAGATTAACCTATCCAAAAAAGGTCTAATTCGAGCAACAATAATTTTAGAGATGATCTTATAAACCAAATTGCACAGGCTGATGGGTCTGTAGTTTACAATGGCTTCAGGCCCTTGCATCTTAGGGATAAGAACAATATGGGTTTTGTTTAAGTAGTCTGGGATGTTTCTATCAAGAAAAGCTCTCAATACTTCCTTTGTGATCGAGCCACCAACAGTGAGCCAAAAGCGTTGGAAGAAGCCTACATGCAGTCCATTAGGACCTGGGGCCTTGTGAGGTTTCATTGACCAAAGAGTACTCTTAATCTCCTCGGGCCTAACCATCTCATCAAGGGAGTTTTTATCAACATCAAAGAGTTGCGCCACAAACCTCTTATATTAGAAACCCGAGAGGCACTTGCATGGGAGGTGGTGTACAGCTTCACAAAACCTCTACTCAAATACTTCATGACCTCCCTTTCCTTAGTCAGCCAATTGCCCGATTCATCCTTAATTGCTGCAATATGATTCCTCTTCCTTCTTGCAAGTGTAGAAACGTGATAGAAGGATGTGTTGCGATCTCCTTGGATCATCCAACTGATTCTAGACTTTAAGGTCCAGAGATCACATTCCCGATCGAGGATAAGGTCAAGCTCTTGGTGAAGTTGTTTTTCAAGATTGATGAGGTTAGCACTTGGGTGGGAGGCCAAGGCTTTTTGCACCCCATAAATTCTGGTAACGACTCCCTTTTTCTTATAGTGGATGTTGCCGAAGTGGTTTTTATTCCACATCGAGGCATCCTTGGAAAAATTGTCAATATAGTCTGCTAGCCCTCCACCTTTACTTTAGGCCCGAGACACGACACTGGAGAAAGAGATGTCCGAGAGCCAAAATTCTTGGAATCTGAAAGGCCTAATAAGGTTGATGGGCCTAATAGGAAAGGCTTCAATGAGAACTGGGCAGTGATCTAAATGGCATCGGGGCAAATGCTTGACTTTTGCATCTGGATAGAGTTAGCACCAATCCGAATTCATAAAAAACCTATCAATCCTCTCTAGAATAAGGTTGTTAAGGTCTCTTTTGTTAGTCCACGTGTATCTTGGACTAGAAAATCCCATGTCAACCATGTTACAGGAGTCTAGACATTCCTTAAAGGCTAGAAACCGATTCACATTTATTTCCCTACCCCCAAATTTATCTTCCTTAACCAAAGGTTCATTGAAATCACCAACCATGATCCAAGGTTTGTTGTGGAGATCTGCCACTTTGGTTAGATTTTCCCATAAAATACATCTCTTTTCACTCCTAGAACTAGCATAAATTGCAGAAAAAATCCAAGTAAGGTTAGTAGGTCATACCTTAACTTTGTCGTGGATTTCCTACTCTGTATTTACTAATTCTTCTATTTCCACTTTATCTGAGTTCCATAGCAGCCAGAGACCCCTTGCGTACCCAATGGTTTCAATGTTCAAAAGGTAGCCTGTCTGTAATCTCTTTAGCTCTAGCACCACCAATTCTAGTCTCTATGACTACCAAGATGGCAAGATCGTGGTTCTGAACCAGATCACGTATATGACTCTGAAAATTGGGTTTCAGAGAGCCCCTACTGTTCCAAATGATGATATTCATTATGAGCTGGTAAGCGGGCGTGGGACACTCATCAAAGGAAGGACGCACCTTCGCTTCCTTCCTCAGATTCCATCTTGTCATCTCCATCATCTCTTTCGTCAGACCCCTTCCAAGAATAAGTGTCAGGTAGTGTTCCAGAATCCCCAACTTCAATTCCCAAGCGATTGAGTGAAGATTGAACATCAACGTTGGCTTGAAGACTTGAATAATCTTGGTGCAGGGTCGGTTCCCCATGATTGTGGTGGCAATGGGCTGGGTCTCTAGCATTCTTCTCTCGAACAAGGATTCTGATGGGGAAATCTCGCACAGGACTGGCACCGGAGATATTTGAGGGAGATTCTGCCAAGCTAGTCTCCTTCCTTTTTCTAGAGTTAGACTGTCAACTAGAAAGTGCCACCATGGTTCCGGCATCAGACCCCACAGTGGATCTAGAGTGGGGAGATGGCCCATTTTCGCACTTTCCTCTGTCAAAGGTAAGATGTTCTTCAAAGCAACCTTCAATGTTTGACTGAACCACCCCTTCGTGTGCGTGGGTCTCGTTTATAATCACCTAAGGAACTTCGATCACCTCTCCGTCCAAAGTTATCACCCAACCTATCTTTTGTGAAAGCCATGAACTTGAAGGTTGAAACTAAAGGGAGCTCAGACCCATGAGAAAAGCTGAGAGAGGCGCTAGTAGAAAGGGAAGTAAGCTTAGAGGAGAGGTCTTGATTGGGGCGGCGCAACTACGAAAGCACCTAAAGTTTTAGTTCTGGCTATGGTCTTTTTACCCCAAACTAAAGAAGGGTTCTTTTATGGGCCGGGGTTGGTCCAAATGATGGGACAAGCCCACCAGGTAAGCTGGACATAAAGCTTTCTTTAGAAATCATCAAGTGGTTTGGGCTTGTGCCAGAAGAGGGAGCACCAAAGGCCTTTCTGCTTGTATTGATGGGCACTGCACTAGGGGCATGCTAGGTCAGGGGAGGCCCTACTTTGGATAAATCTATTCGCGCGCCTCTTGGAAGGGGGTGGGATGATAGTTTCCATGTTGATTTGGTGGTCCTCTCCAAGGTAGGAGTGTGCTTTATCCCTTTATGACCAGCCTTTTTCCTAGTCACCACCATTCAGGGCCCGTATTGTCTTGAGGCCTTGACCATTCCACTCTCTCCCGACGTGATATTAATAGTCATTGTACTACATGGACCAGTACGACTTACCTTATGCCCAACGTATGACCCTTCACTCCTTTCCAGAATGGACTCTGCCATGTTCGCCCTACCGTTGCCCTTGCGAATGGTGTATGGGCACACTGCCTTCAAATGATCCACTCTCCCATAGGAAAAGTAAAGCTTTTGAATGCCTTCGTAAAGCACAGCCTGCTCGAACCGGCCGATAAGGATAGTTTTGATCAAGGGCTTGTTAATATCTATTTGGATACACAGTCTCGCATACTTGCCCCGCTTCCATGGCAGTATGCGTATCTATTTTTAGAATCTTACCAATAGACTCCCCAATCTGCTTCAGTACTTCTGCCTCATAGAGCTCGATGGGTAGTTCGTAAAGTCGAATCCAAATAGCGACCAACAAAACATTTGCTGAAGAAGGTTTGAAAAATGGTTCCTAAGGCCTTAAGGAAAGGAAATGGTCTCCCACGAACCATGGTCCACGCTTCAACACAGAGTTTAGATCTTTTTTGGAATAGAACCGGACTAAAAAGAACTTGTGACTAAGGTCCACACAGTCCATTATTCCCTCAAGTTTCCAGAGTTGGTTCAGCTTGCTCTATATAAAGGAGAAGCTCACTGACCGACCCATTAGCTTAACGATGATGGCTTTACACCAGGGCTCCTTTATACATTTCTTGGTGTCCTTGGACAGCTTAATAGCCACTAGGCCTTTGCGAAGTTCGTTGATGGTTGCTTCTTCTGCATTATCCGAGTCACTATCCGCATATATATGATTAGTGAAGTCAAAAGCCTGAGCAAAAGCTTCAAGGATTTCACCGACAAGTTTATCCCTGAAGGACACATTGCCCTAGTTCTAGTGGTTATGGTTACTCTGTAGGGAAGAGCCTTCGCTTGATCCTTCATTGAACTCGGCATGGTTGACGATGGTGAACTAAAAATTAAACCAACTCCAATTCGTCCATAAGAGTCGTTCGTGAAGAAAGGTTGTCCCGACATAAAAAGGTTGTCCATAGTAGGACGATCGTCTATGGGTGTGAGGGTCGTTCGTGAGGAAAGCGCATGGATGAACCCCCCCCCTAACACTTAGGAAAAATTCTAGAGAAATTTTATCCACACAAACTAGCAAATTGAACTATGCGTTATTATCCCAAGGGATGAGTAAGACCCTAGTTTGTCACTGTATCTTCTAACTGAGTATTCAACTTTCAATGACAGTTATAAAAGATGAAGATAAAATATAACTCCCATAGCAGTTGTGGAAGTCATCCTTGAAACCTCTGACCTCCTCAAATACAGGAGAAGTTACAAATCAAATAATCGTTTCGAGAGCACTGTATATAAACACCCATTCAGACCAGATGAATGTAAGAAAAAAGCAACCCCTGAAAAGTTAGAATTCTAGAATAAAAGAAAGAAACTAACTTTGTCATCGGAGGGTTCTTTGCCGGTCCACCTCAGTCACCTTTGATTATTTGTTCTTTTTTTTTTAGGCCTTCCAAATAGTCGCTAGCTCTTTGAAGCCTGAAGCATTTAGCCTACTGATTTTCTTTACATCATCAATTGGTGCTGTTTATGGGAAAAATCACAGTTAATTGTGTTTTGGCGATTTGCCTTTCCCCGACAAAAGGCTGTATAATTCGGACAAGATCGAGGGCTACTAGCCCAGGCCACTAGGAGAGTAGGGATGCTTTTAGTAATCCCCACTGTGATCGTTAGTCAGCACTTGTCATGCAGCCTCCTTCCATTTAACATATACAATCCATGGTTGTTGCCATGGCAGAATTAACCCCGCCAGAACTAATAGTTGACCAGGGAGACTAGTCTAAGGAGGCAACACCATGAAAGACATGCGGAAGGTCAAGCCTAGAGTCAAGAGGAGAAAATACTGAACCCGAGAATCAGTCAAGAGGTACCGCTTCAAAAAGGGTGCCACACTTGGAGAGGGAGATGGACCAAATAAGGAAGGCCATGGACGAAATGAGGGAGAACATGAGAAGGGTAAATCCCGTAGATGATTTAGATCATCAAACGGATTCCTCTTTCACGACTTCCATCAATAGTCACCCCTTACCCCTAAAGTTCAAGATGCCTTCCTTGGATTCATATGATGGAACGCGTGACCTATGTGATCATATCGCCACCTTCAAGACTACCATGCACTTTCAGGAGGGTTCCAGATGAGATTATGTGCAGAGCTTTCCCTACCACCCTCTACCACCCTCAAGGGGCTGGTGCGAGTGTGGTTCAGCAAGATACCTTCAAACATTGTGGGATCGTTCGAAGGATTGAATAAGTTGTTTGTTAACAATTTTATTGGAGGATAACGGCACAAGCGCTCCTCATCCAACATGTTAACCATAGAGCAAGGGGAAAATGAAAACTTGCGGTCCTTCTTTACACAGTTCAACAGGGAAGCCTTAACAGTGGACGAGATGGACGACAAGTTGTTATTGACAGCCTTTCATAATGGGGTTAACTCTGATTTGTTCATTCATAAGCTTTATGAGCAAGAGCCACAAATCATGGTTGAACTCATCCATTCAGCCCAAAACTTTATGAATGCAAAAGATGTAATCATAGCCAAGAAGAGGAAGAGAGTAGAGCGCATAGAAGCAGATCCCCCGTGCCATCCTGAGTAAGGTTCACGTCTAAACAAGGCTCAAGCAGGAGAGAAAAAAGACAGAGATAACAAGACGGCAAGTTCTTCAACAAGGAGTTAGTAGTACACGCCCTTGAATATGCCACTTGAGTAAGTGCTTATGCAAATTAAGGATGTCCCATTCTTGTAGTGGCCAAAGAAAATGAAAGGAGATCCCAACAAGCGTAATAGGAACAAGTATTGCCACTTCCATAGAGATCATAGGCACGACACAGACGAGTTTTTTGATTTGAAGCAGCAGATAGTGAATCTCATCAGACAAGGAAAATTGAGAAATTTTCTTGGACGAGACCACAAGGACGAGAAATTGAAGGCAAGAGTGAAAGAGTCGTCACAACCCCCACTTGAAGAAATAAGAGTTATTATAGGGGGAACCTCGACAGGTCAAACTGCCAAGTCAAGGAAGAAGTACCTAAAGGTGGGGCAAAATGTCTAACTATCTAAACAATCTCCAAGGACGAGGGGAGCTGATGAGCAAGCTATTACGTTCACGGACGAGGATGCTGAAAGGATTCACCACCCACATGACGACGCGATCGTCATTACCTTGCACATTACTGATTATACAACTAAAAGGGTGTTGGTAGACAATGAGAGTTCAGCGAATATCTTGTATTACCCTGCCTTCCAACAAATGAGGCTTGGACGAGATCAACTTCATCTAATAAACTTGCCCTTGGTAGGATTTGGTGGAATGAAAGTGCAACCCGTGGGTACCATTACATTATATGTGGTGGTCAGAGCGTATCCACAACGGATAACTAAAGAAGTAAACTTCCTTGTTGTTGACTGCTCATAGTTGTACAATACCATCATTGGAAGACCGATTTTAAATAGTTGGAAGGCGGTAACGTCTACCTACCATTTATCTATCAAGTTCCCAACTAATTATGGAGTAGGTTAAGTACAAGGAGACCAATTAGCCGCCAGAGAGTGCTATTTAGCCATGTTGGCTATGGACGAACACGTACAGACCATGAACGTAGATGAGAGAAGGACTACCGCGGAGGACATGGAAGTACTAGAGGACATTTCATTGGACGAGAGCAACCTCGAGAAGTTTACTAGGATCAGCGCAAGTATGAAAAAGAAGACGAAGCAAAACTTGGTCCAGTTTTTAAAGAAAAGCCTTAATGTGTTCGCATGGAGTCATGAGGACATGCCAAGTATTGACCCGAGTGTCATTATCCATCATCTAAACGTGTATCCTTCCTTCAAGCCTGTATGTCAAAAGAAAAGAGTTTTTACTCCTGAACGAGACAACGCCATTAAAGAAGTCCAAAAGTTGATCGTGGCAAAATTTATTTGGGAAGTCTATTATCCGGATTGGTTGGCTAATGTGGTTATGGTCAAGAAGGCTAATGGCAAGTAGAGGATGGGCGTGGATTTCACTGATTTGAACAAGGCTTGCCCCAAGGATAGTCATCCATTGCCACGTATCTACCAACTAGTGGATTCGACCGTGAGTCATAAACTGCTGAGTTTCATAGACGCCTTTTCAGGCTACAATCAAATAAGGATGGACGAGGTGGATCAAAAGAAGACTTTCTTCATTACTAGCCAAGGGTTGTTTTGCTACAAGATGATGCCTTTCAGTTTGAAGAATGCGGGGGTGACTTACCAAAGGCTGGTTAACCGCATGTTTCATCCACAAATCAAACGGAATATGGAGGTCTATGTAGATGACATGCTGGTAAAGAGTTTGGACAAGGAAAAACATTTGGACGACTTTTAAGAGACCTTTAATACACTTAGACAGTATAACATGAAGTTGAATCCGAGCAAGTGTGCTTTCAGAGTTTTATTGGGAAAGTTCCTTGGGTTCATGGTTTCACATGGAGGAATTGATGCAAATCCCGATAAAATCCAGGCAATACTAAATATGGAGCCACCAAGAAATATCAAAAAAGTCCAATCCCTCACCGGACGAGTTGACACCCTTAACAAGTTCATCTCAAAAGCTATTGATAAGTGTTTACCATTCTTTAAAGTTCTCAAGAAGGCATTTGAATGGAGGGACGAGTGTCAGAAAGCCTTCTAAGACCTTAAGACCTACCTCACCACAGCACCTCTGCTGAGCCCATCCGTACCGGGTGAAGAATTGTATTTGTATTTAGCGGTGTCCCCACATGCGGTGAGCTCGGCATTGATTAGAGAAGAAGGAAGGATACAGAAGCCAGTCTACTACTCAAGTCAGGTGCTGAGAGGAGCGGAAGGACAATATCCAATGATAGAAAAGCTGGTCTTTGCCTTGGTAACAACTTCTAGAAAGCTAAGGCATTCCTTTCAGGCTCATGTCATCAACATCCAAACAGATCACCCCCTAAAGAAGGCAATGAACAAGATGGAAGACGCTGGATGACTAGTCTAATGGGCTGTAGAGTTTAGTGAGTTTGATGTTAGGTACCAACCAAGAAGTGCGATAAAAAGCACAAGCATTGGCAGATTTCATTGTGGAATTCACTCTAGTCAGGATGAGTTAAACAAAGAAGGGGTACAAAGATGGGTCATCAATGTAGATGGTTTGTCCACATTACATGCAGGGGGGATTGGAGTTATACTCAAGTCCCTGGAGAGAGATAAGTTAGAATATGCAGCCCGTCTACAATACCAAACTACCAACAACGAAATTAAGTATGAAGCCCTCCTTAAAGGATTAGAATTAACTAAATCCTTAGAGGCGGAGTCAATAGTCATCCAAGGAGACTTTTAGTTGGTTATCAATCAAGTGAAAGGAATGTGTGAGGCTAAGGAAGATTGGATGAAGAAATATCTTAACAAAGTAAAGAGGCTCATCCAAAAGTTTAAAAAAACCAGTTTTGTTCAACTCCCCAAGGAGGAAAACATGGAAGCGGATGCTCTGGCCAAAGCAACTTTGGCAGGAGGAATTATGGACGAGTATGACAGAGTCTAATACGTGCCAAGCATAGACTTTCCAGAGGTATAACAAATAGAAGGGGAAGAAAATTGGACGACTCCAATAATAGCTTATCTCAAAGATGGAAGGCTTCTAGAAGATAAAGATGAGGCTAGGAGATTAAGGATTAGGGCTACCAAGTATGTCCTTATAGACGAAGTGTTATACAAGCGAGTTTTCTCTTAGCCTTACTTAAAGTGCCTAGTTTCGGATGAGTCAAACTACATGTTGAGGGAGATTCATGAAGAAATGCGGGAATCACTCGGGAGCAAGGTCACTAGTCCATAAAGTTGTCCATGCAGGCTACTACTGGCCAACTATTCAAGCAGATGTTAAAGCTTATGTCAAGGTGTGTGACCAGTGCCAACGCTTCAGCAAAATCCCCAAACAACCATCGGAGTATCTGACCCCGATGATGGCCACGTGGCCTTTTGCACAATGGGGATTGGATATCTGAGGTCCATTCTCACTAGGAACCAAACAGATGAAATATTTGGTGGTAGGGATTGATTACTTTACTAAGTGGGTGGAAGCTGAACCCTTAGCAAAAAATTACTCAGAAAAATGTTAAAAACTTTGTTTGAAAGAACATTGTATGCAAGTTCAGGGTACCTAGGGTACTAGTGTCTGACAACGGACGACAGTTTGACAACACACCTTTCAAAGATTTTTGTGAGCAACTTGGAATCAAGAATCACTATTCCTCATGGACAAGAATCGCCATGGACGGGCATCATGGACGAGGTTGCAGTTATGTGGTCTACTATTTTTACGTGTTTTTAAATAATAAAAAGTGCATTAGTTCCTAACTTTTGCATCATTTACGAACTAATTTGTGAAGAACGAAGTTATGTGCTTGGTTTGTATAAGTATTTTAATTTCCTAAGGCACTAGCTCCTAAGTGTGTGCCATACTTGTGGACGATGTTTATATCATAAATATGGTTTGGATTTCCAATATATTTGATGCATGAATCTAATCCCCATAATTTCACCCACAAGAAGGCTAAGGCCTAGGACGAATGAAAATTTCTGGACACAGGGATGTAATGTCTATAAGCTTTCCTCGAAATGATGATAAAGTGAAGGAAAATATGCTTAAGGCATACTCGTTTAGTCAATGGACGAGAAAATACATACTCTTTCAAAGGATGGGATGAAACCTTCAGCATAAATGCCCAGGAAATGGACGAGGAAATGCATGCATATAAAAATATATTTAAATATTTAAATCCATGGATAGACATACCAGCCAAGACAATCCAATATTTTGGACGAGTTGCACGCTGAAGATGTCTTATCTAAGGATGAAGGTACACCATCCAGTCCATGGACGAGAAAAAGAACTGGTAAAATCAGTGCCATTTATAGGACAAGTTATACTTGTAAAAATTAAAGAATGGCAAACATGTTAAACATGAACCACAAGTGAATGGACCACTTAAAAACCAGTATAACATAAATGGTGTAAGCAAGAGATAAACTCGTCCATACAGTAACATTTTCAATATTAAATAAAAAGTAATGGAAAAAAAATTTCATTCATCAAAGTTTCAAAAAGGGTAGACGACTATCGTCCAAAAACCCTTATAAAGTAAAAGCCTAAGAGGCAAGTTTTTGGAAACTGGTCCTAAGTATTATGGACGAGTGAAATGTACTCCAATGATTTTGAATGGTCCTAAACAATGACCTCATTAAAAAAAAAGAAAAAAAAGAAAAAGAAAAAGAAAAAGAAAAAAAGAAAAAGAAAAAGAAAATAAAAGGTAAATTCTATCTTCATTGTGGGGGGTCATCTCTAACGTTAGGCTCAACCTGGGTAGGCTAAGTGATGGCATCGTCCTCAATGTTAATATCTTCTGAACTTGTCTAGAGGAGGGAGCTTGTAGTAGCACTAAGGTTGAGTTTAATGGAGCTAAAGTCAACCTCGGGGAAATTTTCCACAGCGTCCATTCTGAAGTCTTCAAAGCCCGCTGCATAATTAGTGTCCAGCAAATCGGTGAATTGTTTGGAAGCTCTGAACTCCACCATAGTGTCTTCTTTAGCCTTCTTAAGAAGGATGCTTAACTTGTCATTCCTCTTTCGGAGGTGGTCAAGATGAGTGTCCTTCTCAATGGCATCAGTCTTCAACTCCTCAACCAGGTTCTGCAACTCCTTGGCCTTAGCTGCCACCTCAGCCCAACCCTTGCAGTCGTCCTTGACCTCTTGGATCCTCTTCTTAAGAAGGATCCTCGTCTTGTCCATCTCTATGGCCTGCCTAGACCCAGCTATGAACTTTGACATGGCCTACACAAGTAATTAAAGAGTTCTATTAAGAATAATAATAAAAAATGAAATTGCTATTAAGGCAAGACGAGATAAAAGTGTTTACCTTAAAAAGATTATGAACACTAGAATGCTCAAATTCTCTTTAGGAAATGTCGTAGCACGCAACCATGTCCTTACCAGTTACAGCCTTTCCAAACTTCTCCCAAGCCAAGTCTTCATTTTCCAGAAGGCTTATAAGGACCCTTGGGGAAGGTTCACAGGGACCTTTCGGGAAGGTTCGGACGAGGTGGGGGCAGTGGTCTTGGTCGGAGTGACATCAATGGGGATGGACGAGTCAACATCAACAATTGCGATAGACGGCTGGGAGGAAGGAGGATTAGCCTTAATAGTCCCCAGCCTAGACGATCAGTGCTTCGCTTTCTTCCCTCTACGACTAGGAAGAGTTCCCAAGTCCAGCGTCTTGGGCAAAGGTTTTCTTTTCTCTCCATCAGAAAGACGAGGCTGGGATTGAGCCTCAGGCCTGGGTGCCTCATTCGCCACCTCCTTCCCCTTATTCTCCTTCATAGTTGCCATCCCTAAAAGAAAAGCATAATGTTAGAAAGAGTAAGTTAAATAATACTTACGAAATTTCTAAGTAAAAAAGAAGACTCACGTCTACGAACAGTAAGCTCGTGAGCGAGGGCTTCCGTAGATAGCTCAGGACCAAGTCCCCACGTAGATAGACGTTGAAGGGTCACTAACGAATGGAAACCCATATCAGCGTATAGACGACCTCGGTGGAATTTACTTAAAGAAGGTCGTCTAACAGTTGTAAAAACAAAAGAGGGAGGGAGAATAAGGTTAGATGATTACAAGGAAAAGATAAAAACACCTAAAAAAATAAAAAAAACAGAGCGACAACAAAGCAAATCAAAGCATACCTTCAAGACGAAGGTTCCCAAATTCTCTAGTGTAAAGGGCAAATGGATCCCTACTAACCTCAACAAGGTGCACAGCCTAGAAATTAGAGATGAAGAAAAATTCTGTCTTCCAGTTTCTGTCAGATGTAACTAAGGACTTAATCAATCTACAGTCATTGACCCTAGCCATAAATTGATAAAAGCCCAAGGACTGACTAATCTTTGAAGGTTTGTAACAGTAGAAGAACTCGTCCACAGTAAGAGACGGTTCCCTTCAAACACTTCCTTCCACAAAATTTGCATAGAGACGACGAGTCTCCACGCATTAGGGTTAAACTGGCAAACTCTTAAACCTAATCTAGTAAGTAATTCTCTAGCAAAGACATTTAGAGGTAACCTAAGCCCTCCTAAAAGGTAAGCCTCATAAATGCCTATCCCAAAACAGGCTGGCAACATCATTCCCCATGAATGGCTAATGTAGGGTTAAGGTCATCTGAGATGTGGTACCAACTCCAAAGGGCAATTAATCTCTTCTCGTCCATCTTAGAAGGAATACCTATAGCACAACTGTACACGATTTCTACTTCGTCTGAAGGAAGGGACGAAGGAATACTCGTCGAGGTGGCAACCCCAGAAGCTACCCTCGTCCTAAGATGTTCCTGAAAAACCTCAAGAGGAACTCCAGGAACACCAGAGGTGTATTCCTCCTTGGTATTGCCATTACTACTACTATCACTACTAGAACCACTATAACTGGTGGAGTCATGGTACTCTTCTATAGCTTTGTCTACATTATTACTAGACAAGGAGACAACGACCTCAGACATGTTGAAATTTGAAGGAAAGCCTAAGAATGGGGATGAGGATATTACCTGGCTTTAGATGAAGGAATACTAAGGATGCTGGAATACTTCTAGACGAGGCAATGGACGAGGAATGTCAAAGAAGAAAATTTGAGAAATGTAAAGGGTACAAGAGCAATTTCGCTATTTATAGGCATTAAAATTTGGCATCTGAAACGATGTGACCAACCAGAGAGAGTCGCGTGGCATTTTTCTTGAAAAAATAAATTGACACGGCAGGTCATTAATGAAATCTTGACACGTGGCACGATTTGGGATGATAAAATTCAACCATAGAAATTGTGACACATGGAACAACATCCAACTACTAGTATAAAGACACACGTCCAAAAACAACAGTAAATTTTCCAGTACTCTAGACTATCCTTGGACAAGGGGGGCAACTGATGGTGAACTAAAAATTAAACCAACTCTAATTCGTCCATAAGAATCGTCCGTGAAGAAAGGTTGCCTCGACATAAGAAGATCGTCCATAGTAGGGCGATTGTCCATGGGCGTGAGGGTCGTCCGTGAGGAAAGCGCACGGATGAACCCCCCTTCCAAACTAGCAAATCGAACCACGTGTCATTATCCCAGGGCACGAGTAAGACCCCGGTTTGTCACTGTATCTTCTAACTAAGTATTCAACTTCCAATGACAGTTATAAAAGATGAAGATAAAATAGAACTCCCATAGCGGTTGTGGAAGTTATCCTTAAACCCTCTGACCTCCTCAAATATAGAGGAAGTTACAAATCAAATAACTGTTTCAAGAGCACTCTATATAAACACCCATTTAGACCAAATTAAGGTAAGAAAAAAGCAACCCCTGAAAAGTTGGAATTCTAAAACAAAAGAAAGAAACTAACTTTGTCACCGGAGGGTTCTTGCCCGGTCTACCCCGGTCACTTTTGATCGTTTGTTCTTTTTTTTTTAGGCCTTCCAAATAATTGCTAGCCCTTTGAAGTCTGAAGCATCTAGCCTATTGATTTTCTTTACATCATCAATTGATATCCTTAACCTTTTTGTTACTCCTGGATAGCTCTGCTTCTTCCTTGGAGAGCGTACGCGGCTTCATTCTTTCTTCCAATGTGCCCCGATTTGCAAAAATTTCAACATGTGCTTTCAATATTTGCTTTCTCACACGCATATGCATTCTCCATACCTTTCAATATTTGGTTTAGTATTTGTTTAATGTTTAATTAATTTGGTTTACTTTTTTCATTATTTTGAATAATTAATTTTGTGATATTTGAGGGCTTGATTGAATGAGCCCGCCAGATATAGGCCTAGTCTGTCCTCGGTTACAAAAGAGTCACGTTTGAATCTAAAATGGGCTTAGGTTTGGATTATTTCTATTTGCTTAGGCTTGGATTAATTCTTTGAGTTTGGGCTCAGATGAGCTCTCTATCTAGAGGACCTTTTGTCTTCGCATTTTCACACATCTTTGATAGGGGCTTTGGAGTTGATTTTTTTTTTTTTTTTGGATTTGGTTTGTTTGTGTGTTTGTGGTGAGAACGAGGTTTCGGGGAGAGACTCTCTTATGACTTAAAATGACAATTTTGAGCTTCTACTTTGTTTTTTGGGATGACGTGGCAGGAGCTGGTTGGGTTGTTGTTTGTTTTTGTTGGCTAGGACTCTGAAAAAAACCATAGACCAAAATGGACCGAATAGACCCTACAGGACTGAATGGGACCGAAATAGACCTAACAGGACTGAATGGACTGAAATAGACCGATCTACATAAGTGCATAGAATAGAACAAAAAGGACCGAATAGGACCAAAATGAGCCCAATAGACCAAATACAACCAAATGGAACGAATCAGACCTAATGGACCGAACAAGAATCAACAGTAACTATATATTCTAAAGTTGAAATTTGTGGTTTACAAAATGGTTAAAGGATAATGATTCTGTTTACTGGATTAGAATCCGGTGCAATTCACCCATCTCTCCTTACAATTTTTTTTTTCACTTTTCACTTTTTAAACTTTCACATTTTACTTCTCTTAACTTTTTTGAATCAATGGTTGAGATTGAAAGTTGTTTTTGGCAACTATCAATCTCAACTATTCATAGGAATTGCATCAAATGCAATATCTAGAGTATTGCACCTGATATCAATCAGTTATTTACTTGTCACTTGTCAGTCATTTTTTAAAATGAAGAGGAATTGAATTTTATTTCTAAAATAAATATTGGTTTTCTCACGTTCTTATGTATTTCTCTAATCATACTCATGCATCTTTAGAATAAATTGCATGCATTACATGTTGGTTCACTTTTTGTTTAATGTTTAATTAATTTGGTTTACTTTTTTCTCTATTTTGGTTTTTACTAATTTTGTGATTAATTGAGGGCCTATGGCCTTATAGGCTTTGATTGAATTAGCCTACCAGAAATAGGCCAAGTCTGACCTGGGTTACATTGGAGTTGGGCTTGAATCTCAAAAGGGATTGGGTTTGGATTTTATTTGCTTGGGCTTGGATTAAATCTATTAGTTTGGGTTGGTTGAGCTTGTGGCTTTTGTTTATGATTTAGATGTGGGCTTGAATTTCGGGCCCAAGTTAGTGGTTATTGAATTGGACTTAAGAGACATTTGGGTTTATTCGACTAACTAGTTGCTTGGCCCAAGGTTTAGGCTTGTGGCTTCTCTGTCTCTGCGCTAATATATTTTACGTATGGCAGAAAGGTTGAAGGGTTTTGGGCTCTGATTTTTGAATGGCACCAATCATGGATGGCCTGTGTTGGACAACCATGATGATGTACATGCCTGATTAATTTGAGTGTGATCTAAGTGTGCTAGTGTCTGCAGTGATGGGTATGTGTAAGCATGCTAATGTATATGGAACTATGGAAGTATATGCGCGTGTGGGAATAGATTAAATTAGTTGTGAGCTTTTGTGTCTACGTGCGTGAATCAATGTGTGAGTTGTGTACGTGGGTGTGTGCTTTTTGTGGGAATCTATGTTGATGATGCCGAAATTCACCAGTAAGCTACGTGGTCCTCACGAGAACTGATGATGCCGAAATTTACCAGTAAGCTACGTGGTTCTCACGAGAGTGAAGTAAACCTACACAATCAAGAAAAGAAAGGACCTAACAGAGAGCATCGGTGTGGTGCCGGCTAAAAACCCTTCGAAAGTCAAGTTAGAAACCTTATTTTCAACACTAGAGTGCTAGAGTTGAGTTAATTATGCGTACCTTGGTTTATAGGGGTTTTGGAGTATTTATAGTTGTGTAGAGCCAAAGTCTATGCCTTGGTTAAGAAGTCTTTTCCTTCTAGGGGAGTGACTCATTTTCCTTGTAGGAGTCTTTTTTGTTTGGGCTTGGGCGTGTTGGTCAAGCAAAACCATGGTAGCCCAATGTAAGCCGTACCCAAGTTTGTATGAAAGGCCTTGGAGTCCAACACCGGCCATGTGTCACACATGTCCGTCCACCATGTGTCTGTCACCTATTTTTCCTCTTCATATGTATATATGCAGTGCTGGAGATGATATGTACGTAGAAGGGATTTAAGGGGTTACTTGTGGGTCTTCTGTTGTTGCGACGTTGATGTCGTAGTCGTTGTAATTGGTGGGTAGTGGCTATTTCTGATGGTGATTTTTCTATTTTGTGGTAAAGACGATGGGGATTAATTATGAGGAGAACTAGGAATTTAGGAAGATAAGAATGCCAGGATCAAAGTCTTTTTATTTTTATTTTTTATTTTTATAGGATTTCTCTTTGGGATTTGTTTTCTCGAGATTTTCGGCAATGCTCTATATACTACTTTTATTTTAATTAATTAATTAATTAATTAATTTATTATTATTATTATTATTTACAATTTCACAATTGTTAAATGATTAATTATTGAATTTTATGTGGCTCATTTTCACTTATAAGAGAAACAATAGATTTGTTAGGTCATCTGGATGATGTCACTTAGGTGATGTCAGCAATTGGAAAAAAAAAAAAAACTTAATTTAGAATATAAACATGTGGCAAAGTATGTTAATACCACGTGATTTTGGGTTGACATGTGGCTTTGATGGGATCTAATAATCTCCCACAAGGGGAAAGCAATTAAGACCATAGTTTTGAAACTCGGACCGAACCGTACGGTCCGACCAGAAAAATCTCGAACCGCTCATTTTTGCGGTTTTTTTAGCATTAAGAACCGCTCTATGGGAAAAAAGTAGGAACCCATGCGAATCGTGGTCGGACCTCACGGTTCTGTGAACCGTGAACAGTTCTCGCAGTTCTAATAGGTCCCTTTTAAAAAAAAAAAATTCAAAACCTTAAACGGCACCATATCGGAGTATTTACTATTTTTGGTCGGAAAAAAAAATCCAAACAGAAAACGTAAAAAAGAAATCAGAAGACGGAGGATCTGACCCAAAAAACGTCTGATTCTCTTTGCTTCACTCTCAAAAAACATCTCACATAATCCAAACACAAAACACAAAACAAAATCCAATTCTTACAATAAAGTTGAATCAGAACAAGCAAATATGAAAGAAGAAGAAGAATAAGAAGAACAAGCCGATCTGACCTAGTTTGGCGGTGGGGAGGAGGATGAACGACGGTGGGATGGCGGATGAGGTAGTTTTGCATGGGAACTTCGATCTCCACCAGCTTTGCCCTTTCGACGACCTCAATCTCCACCGGCTTTGCTCTTTCGACGACCTTGATCTCCACCGATCTCTACTAGCGACCTCAATCTTCATCGGCTTTGCTCTTTCGGCGACCTCGATCTCCACTGGTGCTTCAGATTCTCCTCTCTCTCTCTCTCTCTCTCTCTCTCTCTCATGTGAATAGTGAATACTGAGTGAATAATGAATATGTGATAAATGTGAAGCTTGAAAGTTGAGTAATAAATTGGGTATGAAAAATGTGTGGTGGAGGTTATCCTTATCCTTAGTTTTATTATTATTTTTTTATGTAATCGTGTGTGTGTTTTTTTTTTTTTTTTTGATTTAAACGTGTGGTATTTAATATTAAGAAATGGGAATTATAAAATGTTACCACAATATTTTCACAATAAATTTTAAGTAATAGATTGTTATTAGCTAATATTGGTGAGTAAAAAAATAATTTCAGTGGTGAATTCAAATTAAAACTAGTAACAATTTTCCACATAAGATTTTGATGTGATTCTTGTAAAAATATTGCAAAAAATGTTGTGAATATAACATAACAATTCTTTCTTCATCTGCTTTTGTTTGTATTGCTTTTTTATCTCTTCCTTTAATTTCATTCACTTTGTTTCTAGTGCTTTTTTAGGTTTGTGAATGTGAGCTAGACAGCTGGTTACATGGGCATTAGAAAGTGGAAATTAGAAAGACAATATGATGTTTTTAATTTTTTTTTAATAAAAAAATGGTTATTATTATTATTATTATTGGATAGATATTTCATATTTGGGTTTGAGATGGATATATTACAAATAGCTAAAATATGGATTTATAGTTTTAATTAGACTACTTTAGTTAATTTTTCTATTTTTTACTAATTTAATATTTTTATATATATTTAAAATAATTATTAAATTAATTATGACGTTATCACGGTTCGACCCCGGTTCGACCTCGGTTCGACCTCAAAAATTTTGAACCTCTCCTTTTTATGGTTCAATTAACGGTACGGGTTTGAAAACCATGATTAAGACATGGAACTATATTTTTTTGGTTGAAATCTACCCCATTTCCCCTTGGGTTGCTACTCGAACTTAGGAGCCCTGAACATCCCCAAGACTTGGGGGTACACCATAAGGCTTTAATAAGCAATTGATTCTGTCCACAAATAAAAGATGGGACACATTTCCTGTTTCGTTGATCAAGACTTAATGAAATTCTTTAAGAAAATCACGTGTATATTCCAAAATAAATGGGTGGCGCCATTTTAATAAAATGTAGAAATTTTTGTGGTTTGGTGTGGTAGGAAGTCCTTATAAGTCTGAGCTTGTGGGTTTGAATAATAACAAAGTTTATTATTGCTTAAGTGGTGTCATTCTATGTCAAATTGGGATTTAAGTAAGTTGGGATAATAACCGTACTTGTGAACCTTATTTTTGTTATTTTAATGGGATTTATAATCCCACAAAAATTAATATCATGCCGTCTTAAAAAAAATTGGACAATAACTCTATTAATTAGACACACATCCAAAAAAATAATAGTAATATAAAAGTGATTTTTTCATTAAAACATTTGGACTTATTTTTCCAAGAAATTACATAACACGTTTTCCAAATAATAAGTTGACATGTCTTCCAGGGAAATTACATACCTCAACCATGAAATGAATTGTGAATTGAAAAATTTATGTATTTTCATGATATCTCACTCGATTTAAGGTTAAGACTTCATCAGTGGTGTGAATTTTGTTTTCAACAATCAGAGATAATTTGTCACAAACTGTGGGAATGCCCTTTCGCTAGGAACGTTTGGGCACTGGTTCAAGCAAGAGTACAAAGATGTTCAAATGCGGCGCCATAATTTTTCTTATTGTTTCAGCTTATGATAAAAAAGCTGAATTTGCAGGAACTTGAGAATTGGGGCACGGAACGAATTCTATTTTTACTACGTTCAGTTACACCCAAAGGCAATTTTGGATGGAGCCACTGAGCTATTGGCAGTACAACTGAGACTAACTGCAGTACAAACAAACTCCTAAAGTAGTTTTGCTTGTTATGCAGTATATATTTTTTTAGTCTTGCCTTTCATGAGCTCTGCTGTTCTTTGAATACTGTGGTGTGGTATTTTTGTCTGGACGTGCTGTGTTTATACTTTCTTTCAATTCTTTAACACAATTTCTATCATTTAGCTCAAAAAAAAAAAAAAAAAAACTCGCTTCTAAAATTCTAAATAATCAAATAAAAGGAAATGTTGTCCTCTTTTGCAAGGAATCATATTTACTACGTTCTCACAGTTTTAGTTAGAGCCAAATTAACTTGGTTAACCTTGTTTAATTTATTTAAAATAATGGGTCAAGAATAAGGTTTTTCATAATATATATATTTGTGAAATTTATTCTGATATCTGATAATGAGTATACAAATTGTCAAAAACTCAGTAAAACTTCGATCAAACCTTAGTCTTTGGAACTTTTGGTAAAAATAAGACTTTTTAAGATGTCTGTGTTGCATGAAATTTTGAAAATTTTACGATAGTCTAAATGGGGCAGCAACACCACCTCCCCCGGAACGAATAAGAATAAATGCTAAAAATAATTGACTTATCCGCGTTGCGACTCATGTCATGTCCTTATTGTTACGGACAGAGTTGGAGTTTATGTAATCTTTATATATATATTATATTTCACGTGAAACACTCATGGTTTACCAAATTATTATAAGATAGTGTTAAAACTAGTGATTCCGTTTACTTACCAGTCATTCTTTATAATAAAGAGACATTGATTGTTATTTCTAAAACTGCTAGTTGCTGCCACACCTCGCGGACAAACAAAATGAATCAATTTGCAAGTTGCAAAATATACTTATTATTACTAGCTAGTAATAAAATGATCGTGGAATGTAGTTGAACTTGGATTTGTCACATGCAATCTCAATACTCTTTAAAGTCAACTAGGAACCTCGAGGTTTTATTTTATTATCTTTCATCTCTTCGTTTTCTTGAGTTCCCACTTACAATTGCGAGGTCATGGTTATAGTCAATTAGCAAATTGCAAAATATACTTTTATATATATATATATATATATATTTCTTACCATTTTTTTTTTGCTGGGAATTTGTGAATTCATGTCTATAGCTAGCTGGCTTAGATTAGTTTGCAATAGATTTAAATTCGATGGTTGGTAAGCGAAACAATACTATTAAAGAAAGACTATAGGATAGACTCTTGTTAGTGCAAGTGGTTCCATAAGTACTAGAAACTATTTATGAGAAGTGAGAACAGTAAGGGTTGCCCTTGTTTATAAATTTCCTCCACATTTTGCTTTGTACTAAATTCCAAATCGAGCTTAGTCTCTTTAATTTGCTCAGTCAGACTTGAAATAAGCCTGCTACTATATTTTATCAGGTTCGATTTCTGTCATATAAATTCTTCACATTCTTTTTCTCCGTGAGGGGATACTTCTTTAGAAGTATATATTGTTTGGTTTCATTACACATTTCCAGAACAACCTGACAGTTCTCTTTTCTTCTTTTATTTATTTACAAATAAAATTATGTTTAAAGTAATTAATCTAGCATTGTTTTCTTGTTTTGAATACTGCGATTGAGATGGTTTAAGTAATTTTACAAAAATATTCATTCTTGATCTTTTGATGTACTGTACTTATAATGGTGATTTTTTTTGGGGCTTCTGCTCAGCCAATAAAAAAAATCTTAGGGCAAGGCTCAAAGGACAGGGACGCATTCCCGCCAAAAATTTCATACACATTTGTTTATTAATAAATTTGTCCCTTTGACCCATCTTAAAATTTGATTATCTTATCTTATTTTCAATGTATTTATTTTATTTATTTATATCATAACTCATAGACTATTATTATTACTTTTTAATTTCAAACTTATATTAAAAAGAAAATCTTTCTTATATTATCAATGTCTTTTAAGGTTTACAACTTACGAAAGGAAAATAGTGGTTGATGAAAAAAAATAAAAAATAAAACATATAGGGGTTTTAATCGAAAAGAGAAAAAAAGAAAAAGAAAAATATTATTACATTTCAAAATTAATTAGGAAAAGATAAACAAAACTCAAAGTTTTTTTAATACTTTATCTTTTTCATTAATATATAATTTATTCTAATTTTTAATATTGCTTTTACATTAAAATTTGAGGTTTCAGTGTTTATATATAAATGATTTTTTTTTTAATTAAAATAAAAAAGTTATCGTGTGATCTAACCAAAATAACAAGATTCACTAAAAGACTTATTCATTTATAAACAAATGCCTAATAAATTTACAACAGTAACAGTCATGTTATTTTTGTATGGATTTTCTTGTAATAAAATTTCACCTAATATTTGTAATAGTTATATTTATTATTAGATTAGTCTCAAGTACTTGTCTACACATGCCTTTATTTTGCATATCACTTATAATTTTCATGAAGTCAAATCCTAACCTCATCACTGTTTTTCAATATGCACATTTAAGAGAGGTTACTCTTTACGGTACATGAAAAATAGAATTTGTCTAATCCATTTCTCACTTTTCAATGATCAAAATTCTTATTTTGTGTTAATTAGGTGCGTGTTTATTCATAATTCATAGGTCAATTCTTTTATTTTGGAAATTGCCTCGTTAAGAAGCTTTAGGTATGAGTCATAGCAGCGGGAATCGGCGAAGAAGTAGAGGTGGAAGCTTTAGGTATGATTTCTCATCTTGGTTAATTCTTAACTTACAATTAAATATATGAATACGTTTTGTTATTCTATTACAACACGTTTTATTCTTTGCAGTAAAAATTATCACTCTTGCACCAATCTTCTTTTTGTAAGTTAATAGTAGTTTAGTTACTTACAAATTGATTATCACTATAAACATGTTATGCATTTTGTACGGTATAGTTTGAAAGGAACTATGTTTTTTGAAGGATAACTGATGATTTCATTCATAAAAAGTAGAATACAGTCAGAACAGGCGTAACTAGTTGCACAAAATAGCCAACACTAAACAAGCAACAACTCCTAGACCACCCTAGTAATTCAATGTCCGCTATTTTTTATTTCTCAGGATTCATGATGTTGAGAGGCAAGACGAGAGGAATGAAGCTGAAGATGGAGGTCCTCTAGTGCTAGGATCAAGCAGCTCAAAGAAAATTCCTGAGCTGCCTAAGTGGTTCTTCCGATCTTGGAGGATAATATTTGGAGTGTCGTGTGTGATTGCAGTAGCATTGGATCCTTTGTTCTTTTACGTTCCTGTGATCAATGAAGATAAGAAGTGCATTGGGATAGACAAAAAGTTGAGAGCCATATCCCTTATTTTGCGCTCTGTTACCGATATCATTGGCATTATAAATATTATTTTGCAATTTCATGATGAGTATACTTATATAGACGAGACCTCGGGAATGGTAGTTAAAGATTTTCGGAAAATAGCAAAGACTTATTTGTGGCCATACTTCCTAATTGACATTCTCGTTATTCTTCCCTTCCCACAAGTAAGGGAGAGCTTTATTCAGTAAATTGTTTTCATCAAAATTGCTGCATATTTAGCTTTTATCTCTTGACTCTATACTTGTTATAATCTGTTCAGGTGATAATTTTAATTATTTTTCGACAACTGAAAGGCTCAAAATCTTTGAAAAAAAGAAAGTTGTTGACTTTCTTTGTTCTCTTCCAATATGTGCCAAGAGTTATTCAAATCTTCCAATCCTGGAAAGATCCTAAGAAGAGAGTCGACAAATCATCTGAAACCCCCAAACGAGTAAAAGCTGCATTCAATTTCTTTCTCTACATCATTTCCAGTCATGTAAGTTTGATTTTGTACTAATTTTATATTCATGAAATTTTAACCTTGAAAAGTAGTATCAATTTAAAATCAAGGCGGGTTTTGTTCGATTTTAGATTTTGAAAGAATTATGCTTATTCGTATCAAAAGCATTTGCGTAAACACATGAAATATATAAATATATATAAAATGTGAAATAATTCATTCATTAATTTATTATAAATGGGTACTCATATTCTCACATAAACCATAAAATCATGTTATATATACAATATTTTCATAAAGAAATTTTAGGAGGCAGCTTGTTATTACTTATCGGTTCTAATATGAGCCTACCTACACTAACGTTATTTTTTAATCAACTAATAACAGTCCACCATTTATAATTTGTTATGAAAATATTGTGAATATAATATTACTCAAATAGTAAAAGTCTATAAATATAACAAAATGTCATAACATTTTTACAATACCTTTGTTTTTAAGTTGTGGAGACTGGAGAGTTCTAATCTAATATTTCAACTATTTATTTTAATTTTATTTTGAACTATAAGAAAATGACATCTCAACTATAGTAAAAATGTTGTGTTCCTAGAGCAGTGAAAATGTTCTTGAGTTTAGCTCAATCAAGAATACCTTTATCGTCCTAGGTCAATTATATATATGACCTACATAGATATTTGATAGAATATAAATACATTATACAATTCATGTGTAAATCTCTCTCTCTCTCTCTCTCTCTCTCTCTCTGTACAATTTCATGAATTCTTATTATGATTATTAGGAAAATGTGAAGAATTTATTGATGTTCAATGCCTCGATGGTCTTTTAGGTATTGGGAGCCTTTTGGTATTTTCTCTCTATTGAAAGGGAGACTGCTTGCTGGCACATGGCCTGTGAAAAACGTATTGGATGTATCCAAAGTTCTTTCAAATGTGATGACAGACTTCACAGTTTAGGAAATTACACATTTCTAAATGACGTTTGCCAAATTAATCCACCAGATAAAAGTAAAATGCTCTTTGATTTTGGAATATTTCTTGAAGCTCTTCAGTCTGGTGTAGTGCAGTCCAAAAATTTCTCAGAAAAATTCTTTAACTGTTTCTGGTGGGGCTTACGAAATCTAAGGTTTGCACATATTGACTCCGCTATTCCATATTACTGGCATTTCAGAATAATTTTTATAATAATATATGTCTATATTGCAATATTATTTGTAAGTTATTACGAGACTTTTTTTTTTGTTTTTTTTTTAGAAACTGTTCTTACTTTTTATGAGACTGAGCATGCGTTTGACTTCAACTTAAAAATGCAGCTTATGTTACTATTCAACTTATTTTTGCTACTATTTATAAACTTTTTTGCACTTTTTGGTCTATTTATTGGTCCACTATATTATTTCAGCTAATTTTTACTTTTATTTATATTATTTTTAGCAAAAAAATTTCAGTTTCAGCAAAATAAGCAGATCCCAAACATACCCTTAAACTTCTCAAGTAGAATTTCTGTCATCCTCACATTTATTAATCCATAGATTGCCACGCCCATTCGTGAAGCCAAAATTTTGGTTTAGGAGGAAAAAAGATTGCTTAATCTATTAAACAAAAAATTCGATTAGAGTCGAAAATATAATGTAAATATCAGTTATAATTTATTTTTTTATACTTGAATTCAATTTATTTTTTTGAGTCTACTATTAGCCAGAATCAGCATACTCACTATTATGTATGATTTATTTATTCACAATTTAAGCTATATATATATATATATTCAAATAAATACAAATATAAACAAAAGAAAATCAGTATATACTATATAATCATTATTATATGAAGTGAAGATTAATCTAAATATAGAATATTCAAACAAATCATTAAATACTTAAAACAAAAAAAGGCAAAAATAAATTAGCTTAAAAGTTGTTAGTATATAGCTTAGTCTAGCCTAGTCCATTGAGCTATTGTACTTGTAGTATATTCATATTACTTGTACTTTACACATACTTAGTCTATTTAAGGCTCTCTATTGTACAGTGTTACACACACAGAATACACATCAATATGTAGACTATTTAGCCTTTCTCTCTTTCACTTTATATTCTCAACATGGTATCAAAGCCATTTTTCTAACATTCCATTACCTGGGGTCATCTTCGGCATTCTTCCACTGCCTTCACCTTCATCCAGTAGCCACTATCGAAAACGAGTTACCGTCGTCATGCCCACAGCTTTGCAATGTTTAGATCTCATCATTTTGTTCATCAAATTGCTAAAGCAAAGGCATAGCATGACAGATCAGTCAATCTCGAGCAAAACCCAACCAAGAACAACTCGAAATCATTGGACACATGCCCACATATGCCGCCTGAAGTTTTTGGCTCACAAACACATGCTCCACACACCGCCACGTGCCACTAGAAGCCCACATGTGCTACATGCGCCAGTGAAAGTGCTGCCACATGCCATCACATGCACCACGCGCCTAATCTAGCTTGTGTCATGCCACATCAGCCCTAAGGTGACGTCATTCTGCCCACGTTAGCATCATGTGTCATTAGCTTACATCAACACACGTCAGCGTCTCGTGTCATCAGCTTACATCAGCACACGTCAGCGCCTTGTGTCATTAGCTTATGTCGACACATGTCAATCGTGGACTTCTTTGTTTCTGACCGTTGACTTTTGCCCAAAAGTCAACATTTTTCTACAAGGCCTATCTTGCTCAATTTTTTTGCATAGATTTCATTTTTGGGCTTCGTTTCTTCATTTAAGGTCTCTAAATTCCCCTTTGTGGTCATTTTCTTCATGATGACTCAACAAAACTAACAAGACATTATTCGTCCTATCATAGTTATCTTGGATGGTCCTACTAACTATCATGCATGGTCCCAAAATATGATTGTCTTTCTCAAGTGTCGCAAGCTTTGGAGGTATGTAACTGGTTCAATTCCCAAGCCAATGCCACTTCCTCAGTCCAAAGCCACTACTAACGTCAATGCGTCTAAGACTACTGTTGTAACGGAGGATGATTATGAAGCACGCCTAGAGGAATGTAAGAGTATTTAGAGTAAGATTCTGTCTTGGTTTTTCAATACCTCTGTACTTTTCATTCATAGTCTTCTTCCTTATCTTGGAACTGCTGCGGGCCTGTGGCTGCTTGGATATTTCTGTTCAATCGCAACAATTGCAATAATAATTCAAGTTTGGAGTTCCACATTGAATTCAACCTTTATCAAATGCACCAAGAGACATATCAGTCTATTTCTGATTATTATTCTCAAACTTCTTCTATGTGAGAACAACTTTCTGCTGCAAATCATCTACTAAAGCATCCTGAGGACATTGAGCTCTTTACCAAATATCGAGATCGTCATCAATTTATGCATTTCATGATAGGTTTACATGAATATTTTAAGCTTACTTAGGCTTCTTTGCTTAGTCTCCTACTCCTTCTTTTGATGCTACACTCAAGGAGCTCATCTTCGAGGAGAATCGTTGGCCTACGTATCACATGTCACCCTCTGACCAAGTGTTGGCTACACCCTTTCCTCCTCCACTACCTCTTATTGCTACATTCATTGCTCCTCCGTGGATAAACTCTAGGCGTCCCACCACTTAATCTTTCAAAGGTAGTTGCTGTGAGTTTTGTCATGCCAAAGGCCATGATATCTCTGTTTGTTACAAATTGCAAAAATTCATGTAAGAAAAGAACAAAGCTCCTCTTTCTTGAGTAGCTGTTGTGTGTCCCTCAGATCAATCGGTTTCTACAACTTCATCTTTGGCCTCCTCACTTTCTACAGCCAATATTGAGGTAGTAGCTCAATAGATTTTATTCCAAACTTCCATTGCCCTTTCTATTACCTCAAGTAAATATTCTTGGTTTTTTTATACTACATGTTGTAACCATATGACCCCTAAGGAATCACAATTCTTTGATAAGGTACCCTTAGTACATCCCATCTATATTTACACTGCTGATGGAGCTCCTATGCCTTTTAGTCATAAAGAAACAATCTATTCTCCCTGTTTATCCCTTAGTGACATTTTTCATATTCCAAAGTTATCCCCCAATTTGCTTTTTGTTGGTCAACTTTGTAAATTAAGAGTAGATATATCCCTCAAGTTATCCCTCATTTTTCATAAGTTGTTTCTACTGCTACTACTACTGCCACCATTTTGCTTGATTTATGACATGCTCGTCTTAGTCACACATCATTATCTCATCTTCAATTGTTAGCCTCTCAAGGTCATTTAGGTTTAAATGGGGTCACAGGCAATTGTCGTAGCGTCCCCTCTGCCCCTATACACACACATGCACACAAACACACACCACACACACATATAATTTGCCATACAAAAAGTTTGTGGTAAATTAAAAATGTATTTTAGCTGTATATAAAAAGAAAAGTATTTTAGATGTAGTCCCTGGCCACCCTTCTTGTCCATGGCTTATGATCATGTCCCCTGGCATTTTTGATGCATCTCTTGGCAGTTTCTCCTCTGCAGAATGCTCTTCTTTTTTCTTTTTATTTTTTATTTATTGCAGGTTTGATTTCTAAGATTAGTATATCTAACACATTATAGTTGCACCTTTTTTGCAGTTCTCTTGGTCAAAACCTCGAAACAAGTAACTATGTCTGGGAAAAATGCTTTGCAGTTCTCATTTCTCTCTTTGGCTTGCTATTGTTTACATATTTCATCGGAAATTTGCAGGTTAGTCTCAACTCTATTTTGTTTTAAAGGCATAGGGTTCCTACTTCCTAGTTATGAAATTATGAACTGAACATTATTTAGGCTAAAAACAAGGAGTGGGCATTAGATTGGTTGTTAGGTTGGAAGAATGATACCCCTCACACTTGCTATGTATGAAAGTGGCCAAATTGTTGTACTGTAAGTCTATGATGCCTATTTATAATTAAAATAATTTTCTTTTCACTATTATCCAAACTATTCTTACTATATGATAAAGTGCTTTGAAGTTTAATTGACATTTCATAATATTTCTAATGAAGATATCCATGGTTCATATCTTTCCACAATTTTGTGTTTTCAATGCAGATATTTATGATTCAAATCCTCACATGATCTCACCTCAACTCTCCATATATATATATATGTGTGTGTGTGTGTGTGTGTGTGTGTGTGTGTGTGTGTGTGTGTGTGAAGAGTAATTTGAATCTTAAGTGTCTTTATTAGAAATACTAAAAATGTTCATTGATATATTTTTTATTAACGATTGATGTGTTTAGATTTCTCTAATATTTAATTTTCAAAGGAGATCCTATGAAGCTTATTATTTATATAATATGGAGTAATTTTATATTAATAATTATCCAAAATATAGGTTTGAAAAATCAAGAGCTTTGTAGCTCAATACCTACTAGTGTTTCTAATACAAATATTTATAGTTTAAATCATTCCACCCCAACTCTATATAAATAAATATATATATATATATATATATATATTGCAACAGTGCTAAAATTTCTGTTTCAATATAAAATTAAACTAGAATGGATGCCATAATAGATTCTGAAACTTTGGATTTAACTTTACAAATTGCAAACCTACAATTAAGGATATGAAACTTAGTCAAAAGCATGGACTTAACTTAGTCACATTTTGGTGTTTTCAATTGCGATATGATATTTACGGTTAAAATTCTTCCATCAATATAAATAAATGAATTAAAAAAAAAAAAAAAAAAACAACTTCAAAGTTTTTCTTTGAAAAGAAGTATGATCAGCAGTGACGGAGCTAGGAAATTTTTTTGGGGGGGCCAGTGAATATATTTTGTGTAATTTTTATATTTATTATAAAATATAATAGAAAATTAATGAAAATTTTCAAAAGTTAAGGAGGGTATGGCCCCCTTAGCACCCCTAGCTCCGCCTACGATGATCACCAACGTGCATTAGATTATATATCTCAATCTTGTGGCAATGAATCGGTTACAAGGAATATACACTCACCTAAAATATTCGTTTTTTGTTCTTTGTCTACTTAATACCATAAGATTTGACAAATTGAACTTACTAGTAGAAGTGGACAGCTATACATGCAGCTGGACTCTTCAAAATCGGAGGAGGCAAAAAAGAAGAGGGAGGACGATGAGGAAAGAATGAAGATGGAGATGGAGGAGAAAATACGAACGTTAAAAATATGGATGTTCAAATACGGGCTTCCTAGAGAAATGAAAAGAAAGATTATGCAGAAAGCAATACAGATTTTGAAAAAAAACAAAAACCTTGTTCATGTGGAGAACCTGTTACGTCGGCTTCCTGAAGGATTAAGCAATTCTGTCAAACGCCACGTCTACTTAGATCTACTAAAGAGAGTGAGTTCGTTAATTAGCTACGACAAATTTGCTAAATTATATTTTGCGCCTATGCCAGAATAATACTATTATTGATATCACCCTTAAAAAAAACGAAGAAAGAAAGAGCATATATAGACTGTCAATCTGAAAAAGTTTCTCGTGTCCTGTCTGATAAATTAATATCACTAATATCATGTGTTATATACGATTTAATTAAGAATCGTATGAAACCTAAAGAAAATATTACAATATATAATTAAAATTTAATCTACACACACACACATATATATATACACACACACACTTTAAGTGATGATGAATTAATGCACATCTTGTAAGGTTATGTTTTATTAAAAGAATATAGATTCTAATAAATTATAAAATGATTTGAAATATATAATGAAATATTCTTTTAAATTTATTGATACTTTATTAATTAAGTTTTCATTGAAATAGTATTTTAATTTGTTTAAATATTGAGAATAAAGTAGTATTTAAAGACAAACCATGTTACTAATTGTAAATTTGTAATGTATTTCCTTAGAGTGAGTCACATAGTGAAATTATGCTGTACAATTTGTAATAATTACAATATTGAGACACATAGCATAAACATGATGTATATAACCTAATGAAGAGCCCCATATATATGCAGGAGTTTAAAAGGAATATTTATAGAATTTAAATTAATAAAAACAAACATATTAGAATAATTATATGGAAGGTTCTGAGATTTCAAAAACTCACACAATAACTTTAAAATAAATTTAAAACAAAAATTTAAAGATTTTTTTTATTAAAGATGTTTGGCTTTTGATTAATTTCGTAATATTTTGTGACGTAATATTTTGAGACCTTATAATTTATTTAAATATGTATATCTCAATTAAATTTAACTTTTCTTCTATATTTAAATTGCTTTTTAAATTTTTGACACATTATAATTTTTTTTATAATAGTAGAATATAATTATCATAAATTTCTAAGGGTAGAATATTTAGTTCTAGCTATATACAAATATAATTATAATAAATATCTAATGCTAGAATGTTTATTCCTAACACAACTATAATATATGTCCATTGTCAAATGCCTTGTAGCTGAATTGACACCTCCTATGTACAGAGTGCTTAAAAATCTAAACGAAAAAAGGTTCGAACGGTAGGGTTAGCAGCATGTTGTAATTATTTCTCAAAAAAAAAAATATGTTCATTAATAAATATCATAATTAATAAATTTCACATTTAGACCCAAAAGAAAAATTACTTTGTTTAACATTTCCGTGCATTACACAGATTACCCATATTTGATCTCTTGACAGTATTCATGCGGATTGTTTTACTTTTTGAGCTAGGTGCCGACGCTTCAAAATATGGATGAGCGACTGTTGCTAAAGATATGCGACTCTCTCAGGCCAGTCTACTACAATGAGCAGAGCTACATTGTTCGGGAGGGAGACCCAATTGATGCGATGTTCTTCATAACAGATGGCGTTGCATGGAGCTATTCAACTAGTAATAACGGTGAAGCAATCAGTGGCTCCTCTTCACTCGCTGAGCGTTTTGAAAAAGGTAACTTCTTCGGAGGAGAACTACTTGAATTCGTGTTGAAAACCCCATACTTGCTCAAACTCGCCGTTTCTCCAAGAACTGTGAAAACCCATGGACCAGTTGAAGGCTTTGCTCTAATGGCCGAGGACTTGAAGAATATAGTGATTAAGAACTGGAAGTGGGTTGGCAAAGGGCAGTTGGAACCCTTCGCAGCTAGTGTGGTGCAAGCAGCTTGGCGCCGGCATCATGAAAATAAAAATCTTCAAAAGTCCTCACAGGGCGGCAGATAATTTCTCGTGCAAGATTTCCATGTATCATGCATGTTGTGTAAGGAATTCTCAACTGGGTCTTTCAGAGATTGAAGTAACTATCTAGTTGTTTAGAGTATTGAATGATGGCTAGGCTAGGAAAAATAAATGTCTTCTAAATTCGAGCTAGTGTTGATGTAAGTTTGATTTGCCTTTTCTTTCTTCCCAAGAAAATGGATTTATTTGCTGAAAAAAGATATGAGGTTTTCATTTAAGTGCTTGTTCTCTGCAACTTCAACTGCGGTCTCCTATTTAAGGTCAAAATGCAAATGTCATCTAGAGTTTAATTTGGTCAAACTAGCTATTTCATTTCTTGTTTATGAAAAAATCTCACATACTCCCTAGGCCAATAGTAAGGATTGTGGAACATAGAATCTCAAGTTTAAAGCATGTCTTTTAAGTCTGTTGAACTTAGATAGAGTGTTTCTAAAGATAATTTTCATATTGAATTTAAAACATATTTAATGAGATACTTAATTAGTTCCAGATTTGCTGAGAAGCGTTTATATATGATGGTTGAAGCCCAAAGTCAAAGGCATGGCCGACAAAAATATTGGAGCTAATTTCATTTGTCATGAGATGGAGTTAAAAGGCAAAGTTCTTCCAAAATGATTTTTTGTTAAACCCATCTTTCTAAATTCAAGTAAGAAGGCCCACTTTCTCAAAAAAAGTAAGAAGGCCCACGTTCATTAACAAATAGGACCAAACCCTGTAAGATTTTAATAAAATAGAGGCCCAATTTGTTTTGTAGTGTTGCTTGGTACTTTTAGAATAAAACTCATGTTCTATATCTTTTTCTTTTTTTTTTCTTCTTGTTTATGAGATATCTCAAAAACTCCCATGAATCGATAGTAAGGTGTGGAACTTGAAATCTCAAGATTTAGGACACATCTTTCAAGTCTATTAAACCTATTATCTAAGTGATCCTAAAATCACGTTTTGTATCGAATTCAAATTTAAAACACAACTAATGGGATGCTTAAGTAGGTCCATACTTGCTTAAAGGTTTTAAATATGATAGTTGAAGCCCAAAGTCAAAGGCGTGATGGATAAAGATGTTGGAGCTAATTTCATTTGTTTCTTTCTTTTTTAATATATAAACTTGCTTGAGATGGAGTTTATTAATGCTAAATTCTTCCAAAAGGAATTTTTGTTAAACTCATCTTTCTAAATTCAAGTAACAATGCCCGCGTTCATTAACAAATAAGGCCAAACCCAGTAAGCTTTTAACAAAAGAGAGGCCCAATGACTTTTGGAGCGTTGCTTAATTAGTAGAGACTGTCAGAAATTTCGGGCACGCATGGGTATTTCACACTTTCTCAAGTCATGGCATAGCTCGTTCTTTCGAACTCGTCCTTATGAATATGTTTTGTCTTTTAAACATAGTACAAAAGTTGGGCCACCACTTTATTTGTGGGAACCAGCACAGTTCTCCGCACACTGGCGGCTCCACATGCAAGCTAGGTGGTCATTGGACCACCCTAACATGCGCCTAACTTGTAAAAAACACGTGTGTGTGTGTGTATATATATATATATATATATATTTGTTAAAAATATATTATATACTAAACTAATTTATTATAATCACTGTAATAAAATTGTTGAACACCTTAACTTGAGAATTACAAAAATTTGAGTTCAACAAAAATAAGAGTAATGTTACATTCTCGACATTTTTACAATAATTACATAACAAATTTAATGTAGTAAGCTGTTACTAATTCTAATTTAATCCAAATACCGATATTATTTTTTATTCACCAATAACAGTTTTTTATATAAGATTTATTGTAAAAATATTATGAGTGTAGCATTACTCCAAAATTAATTCTTTCCCCCCAAACATAATTCTTAATCCCTTTTATAACTTAAAAAAAAATCTTAAATAACAGCAATAAATATTAGCCAAAATAACAACAAACAAAAAATAAACAAAAGCAAGACAAGACCAAACAACAACAAGTGAACAAATTTTTCAACAAAAAGCCTACTATTAAACAAAAAGATAAAAATCACTAATCATTTAAATTTATAGATCGTTCAACCTATTCAATAAAATAATCTTTAATTTTATTTTTCCTTAAAAAATGGTACTAAGAAAAATATTGTAGTTGTGAGTTCTTTTTTATGGTGACGATAGTTATATTCTTTTTGGCTTTGCAATTGCAACAATTTTCTCTCCTTAGTGACTTGACTTGCAATTATAGTAAATATTAAGCTATCTCTTTATTAAATTTTGTATAATTTAAATTTTTTAGTGAATACCCTAAAAAAAAAAAAAAATCTAAAGCAGCCTCTACTTCTTTTCTTTTCACGTGGAACTAAATTTTCTAATAAGATTAGCGTTCTTATTATAAAAATACTGATTATCTTAAAGTAATGTGTGACAATACAATAATGCTAGTTTCAGTTTAACCCTTATGTTCTGGATAAGTAAGGGGGAAAGTGTCCAAGTAAGTGTATATCTGGTAAACGTTCAAAGAAGCAAAGACCTTTCACCATTTGTTTGTTTTCCCCCTATTATTTAATTCGTTTTCTAAAAGAAAAATGAAACCGAAGAAATGTCAATCTAAAGGAAATTGGGATGTTCAGATGGAGGGTTTATCCACGACACACGCATGGGTTCTCGAGAATCATGGATTCAAAATTTGTTATATCGAGCTTTGGAGTTTTTGTAATTTTTCTTCTTATTCACATTCACAGTTTCACACCGGTTGACTCTTATTTATTTAACAAACTAAAATATTATATAATCTCTAAACAATATTTTATTTGAACGCGAAATTATGGTATACAACATGGTTAATTATAGGATAATGCCAAAATGATTCCGTTTTGCAAGTCATTCCTTAAAATTAAAAGAAAATTGATAGCGAGTTGCTGCCATTGCAGAACCTCATGGACAGAGACAAGATAATTGTACGAGTTTCTAGTACAAAATTGAGGAGAGTAGTTAGCTTGTCGCACGTACAAGCTAAATATAATGAAGGTTTTATGGCCAACTAGCAATCATGAGGCTTTTATTTAATACTTTATCTTTCCATTTCTTACTTTTAATATCCTAAGTTCCCATTTGCAATTGCAATTTTCAGGTCAAGTCAATTAGCACATTGCAAAATATACATACTTTTATATATATTACAATTTTATTTTGCTGCAAATTTGTGCGGTTGGATTTTTTTTTTCGAATGTTTACACTGTCATGCGGAGCTGGCTGAGTGGACTTTGGAATATAAATTAACAGTTCATCAGTTGGTAAGAAAAACAATAGAATACTATTAATTAGTGTAATGCTTGAGGAAGACACTAATTAAACAATACAATACAATACAATACAATACATTACTATTAAGTAGTTACTAATTATGTGAAGAACAAAAGCTTGCTTTTCTTATTACTTGTAACTTCATCCACAAACTTTCAAAATCCAACGACAAAGCCAATTTCAGCCACATTTTGCTTTCTCCAAATCATGGTCTCTCCTGCTCTGCCTTGTAAAATGCCTGCCACTCAAGTTTATCAGGTTCGATTTTGTTATATAAATTTTCATTATTTTTTTATTTTTTTTTTGGTAGGGGATACTTCTTTAGAACTATTTATTGTTTTTTTTTTTTTCATTACTTACCAAAATATAATTAGACAGTGTTTTTATTTTTTATTTAATTTTGTGTGCTTCATTTTGGCAATTAAATTAATTATTTTTGGAAATTCATTAACAAAAACAACGAAACAGTAGAGACAGGGATACCCCAAAAAAAAAAAAAAAAAAAAAAAAACCTGTCTCAAACAATTCAACCTTTGTCAGAAACTCCTCTGCTTCTACAACCCCAAAAAAACTATATACGGCAAAAAAACCACAGATTTTCTTGAAGGAAAAGATAAACTCCAGTCATTACATAGGTGAGAGGACCCTCAGAAGAAAAGAATTCCCTATCTTGACATGACCATCCATTCTTGCTTTGATATCCAATCTTATATATTCTTTTAATCAATTGCTCTTCTATAAGGACACCACCCCCTTCCCAATGGACTCTCTAGTTTCTTTGAATCCAGACATGGTAGATGAAAAGCCATCATGCCACTTTGCATAAGGTTGATCTGAAATCTGTACCCTTTAGATTCCTGATCCCCCATTAAACCACTTCATCTTAATCATCAGAAGCATCAGCAACTAAGCAAAGTTCCATCAATTGCCTCCAAAGTCTTCTAGTGAACAAGCACTTGAAGAATAGATGTTCCGTGGTCTCAATACTGATTCTATAGAAAACAGTCAAACACAAGCACAGTCTCCTTTGTAGCACCATTGCAGCATCCTTTTTCTAGTTGTCAATCTATTCCTCAAAGTCAACCAGCCAATAAACCCATGTCTTGGATTAGTTTCAGGGAACCATATCAATTTCCGCCATGGAACTTCATTTTCTTTATGACTGAGTTGCTCCCATGTTGCATCACAATTCAATTTTCTTGTAGGAGATGTGATCCAAACAAGCATGTCCTGTTCACCCAATCTGATGAGGCTAATTTTACCTTGAACAATGACCAAATCATCAGATCTAGCTGGGGACGCTAGTTTTGCCTCAATGGAGCTTGCCTCATCATGCACCATTCTATACCCATAAACTTGGTACAAGACTCCATCTAGATGCCACCAATCCAGCCAAAGGAAGATATTTTTGCCATCTCCTACTTCAAACTTCAAGAATTGCCTATCCTCAATATTCCCTAATTTTAGTAAATTTCTACAACCCCAAGTGCTTTGTTGTGGAATTTTAAAAGTCTTGCTATTTTTATTGAGATAGGAATAAGTAATTTTATAAAAATCTAGCTTCTTGATCTCATGATGCACAGTTTCACAATGACTATCTTTATTGCCTCTGGACAGTCAAAAAGAAAAAGAAACAAATGTCTTAGGGTGCACAGTGTGGAAAGATTACACTTTTTGAGTAAATGAAAAAAGGGAATTTGTTTAATCTGGTTCACAACTTTTCAGGAATCAAAATTTCTTTGGTAAGGTTTGTTGGGATCTATAGTTCAGAGATTGATTCTTTATTTTGGACATTACGTTACTGATACAATTTCGTTATGAGTCAGCTAGTGCATCGGCGAGAGAATGGTTGTCAAAGGTTAGTTTCTTTTACTTTTTGTACCATGTATGCATTGAGGGGCTTTATTGTTTCACATGCAACAGTATCCACACTTTAATAATTACCCCCATTAAAATATGTCAGGAATTTGAAACAGCAAATTCTTCAAGTTAATCGTTCATGTTTAGCTAATTCTTCTTATTCTTCCTTTTTTTATTTAATTTCTCTCCCAGTGAGATAACAATAGCTTATTTCTTGTTTGACTATTTGTGCAAACTTATTTAGATGCTTTTATATTGGTTATTACCATTATAAACATGGACAAATAACACTTGAAGTCCTTAGCTGCTAGTTTGGATTAAGGGGGAGGGTGGGGGTGGAGTAGAGTTAGTCAGAAATTGCCTTAGCTGAAAATCAGTGATTTCTGGCCAATTTTACTTTACTCTTCCTCTTACCCCCTCAATCCAAACGTACAAAAAATTGGGCTAATTTCTTAATTTTTTTTCCTAGAACAAAAAGCCTTAGAATTTGGCTATGGTTCCTCAACATGCTAATTAGGATGAGCTATATGTTTTCTTTCTGCTTTGGACATAGACTATTGGGCTAAACCACATCATGAATTATGCTTATGCTCTTGTACTATCTATCTATCTCTTTGTCCCAACATCAATTCTGACATTCTCGAAAACCTCATACTTTATGAATGGTGCGTTTGACGTTTCTTCATTCGGTTTTTTTGTTTTCTACTCACCCCATTTATGTTTTCTTTGTTTTTGTTCAGGAGTCATGAAATTATTGAGCTCGGAGAATACTTGAGGAATGGAGTTGAAGCTGAGGGGCAACATTCCATTAAAAATGGGGCAGATTCAGGGGAAGGAAGAACACCACCATTGCCAAGGACAATTCTTGATCCCCAGGGTCCGTTCCTTCACCTATGGAATAAAATACTCCTGGTGTCGTGTGTGATTGCAGTATCGGTGGATCCTTTATTCTTTTACATCCCTGTGATCAACGATGCTAAGAGGTGCCTTATGTTGGAGAAAAAGTTGAGGATCGTAGTCTTAGTTTTGCGGACAGTCACTGATGTCATTTACATAGTGCATATTATTTTGCAACTTCGGACTGCATTCATAGACAAGGTAGTCGAGGAAGGTGCAGAAATTACTTATCGATATTCTTGGAAACACTTCATAATCGATATTCTTGTCATTCTTCCCATTCCACAGGTAAGGGCAGCTTTCTTCAGCTAATTTGTTTTTATAGGGAAATGCTATTACATTCGTGATGAATGTTTTCTGTAGGTAAAACTCCATTTAGTCCTAGCATGTATATTATTATGAGCTGATAGTTTGATAGATTATATTTTTATAGGAAATTACACTTTATTTCCTTAAATTATACCCTATTTTATACTTACCTTTTAAACTATAAGAATACACATTTACCCCCTAAATTGTTAGCTACATAACACTTACCCAGTTAAACTATGTGAGTGTATATTTACCCCCTACACTATTACTCATATAATATGTACTATGCTACCATGAGTAATAGTTTCGAGAAGTAGGTATGCATTGTCATAATTTAAGAAGGCAAGTATAAAAGGAGTATAATTTAAAGATGATAAAGTATGCATCTTCATAGTGTAGAGAGTAAGTGTAAAAAGGAGTATAGTTTAAGAGAATAAAGTGTAATTTTCCCTAACTTTTTATTGGATTGATATTTCAAAACAGTTGGATTACATATATAATTCTTCATATCCTTAACATACATGTCAAGTTTTGTGACAAACAAATTCTATTTACTATTTGATTTAGAAACTCATTTTTTATGCATAAATTTTAGCACGGAAACATGAAATTTAAACATGTGACCAATGAAATTGTTGTTGATCTCAGATTATTTTAAAGTTTTGCAAACATGTAGATTAAAAAAAATTAAATTTAATCTAACAGTAGATTTGTTAAAATTCACATCCAATAAAAAAAATATTAAGTGGATTAATATAACTTTTACACTAGCTGTAAGTTGTTAATTTGATACTTAATAGTTATAAAGTTACTATATATAAGTTGTGGATTTTATTATTTTTATTTTTTTAATTTAATATGTGAAAAATAAACTCACATATTTTTTTTAAAAAATTTATTGTGGGGGCAAAAGCGTCAAAACACCTACTTGGGCTTTAGGCCTGGTCCGAGAAAGTTGACTCCTCTAAAGGGTTGCAGGGCGGGGATGAGGCCACCTAACGAAAGGGCCCAAGAGCCCACTGATTGGGAAAGGTCCGAGGAGAAGGGTCTCCTCGGACAACTGAAACAAGGGCCATAAGGTGCACCATGATGCCTAGGGAGGAACTCGTGAAGCTCACCAACCAATGTTACACTCCAGCAGGATGCAAGGGGGGAGAACAAGTGAGGAGTACTTTACATAAAGCTGTTACCACCGCATTAAAGGTTTCACACCTACCGATCTAGTCACATTAATGAGGAAGTGACCCCCTGAGGGGACGGTGATCAGCCTTATAGCCATTAGGGAAGGTTTCTAAGAAAACAATGGATGAGAAAGGGATCTGCATTTATAGCTCCATGAATAGGAACATGGAGAGGAGGAATATAAATAGAGAGGAAGAGAGCATTGGAAATCGAGGGCGGCTTCCTAAAGGAAAAGGTTTTTTCTCCCAAGTAGAACAAGGGAAACGAATATAGCGACTCCTCGCTCACATCCGAGGAAAGCTAAGACCAGATCATTAGCTCATTGCACGCAATTGTGGACTTAGCCCAAACGCCACTACTTTCCATTGTCCTAAGAACTCTAGGCTTCAAGCCCACTCTCTACAAATTTTATTGTTTAGGCCATTTAGGCCTGCCCTGTCACACACTTGGGTCTAGGCCTGATTCGTGTCCTTACATTTATATATATTTTTTATTGAATATTATTAGTTATAAATGTAATATGCATTTTATTAATTATTTATAATTTTAAAATTATTAATTAATTATTTATGACACCACTGGTTCAAGCCTAATCAAACCAGAAAACCAAGAATCACTCTCTTTCCAATATTTTGATTTATCCGGTATTTAAAAATATAGTGCAAATAACTGAAATCATGACATCTACACGAACTGTGCACCCTAGTTGCATGCCTAAATCCAACAGGTTGGGTGTCACTATAGTTATGCCACTAACTCAAGTTGCTTCCTCTACCCTATTATTTTATTTTATTTTCATTAAAAAAAAAAAGAATTACCTTTGCTTTTAAAATAACGTACGCATTTTCCTTTTTTAAAAAAGAAAATTTGAAAACCTGCACAAAAACGGCTTTGTTTCACTTTGTTAACAACAAAGTGGAAACAGCCAGTAATGGAAGGACTTTGGTTGATCCTTTGAATACATTTATTGTGTTTTGTTAAGCCTTTTTCTTTGTTTTTTTGGTTTATTTTGCTACGTATAACTTTTTAACATAAAAATAAAGTAAAATTTTTGTTTAAAAAAAATTATTATGGGCATAACTGTATGCTTGTCTAATTTATTTTTAAACAAAATATGTTAAAAGAAAATAAGGTATACCAAACCAATTTTAAGAACCAATTAAACTGATAGCTCCTATACAAACTTAAGGAGTTAAGGGGACTAAATTATATCATAGTTTTACTTTTTATTTAAATTAGTTTACGTTTTTCTTTTACAAAAACTACATTTTTAGAATTGGTTTTATCCAGATTCAGGAGAAAAAGAATTAATATTTTTAATTATTTTATCCTGCATGACTAGATTTTATCGTTGACTCTAAACTTGTTGCAATCTATTCAGGTAGTACTTCTTCAAATAATTTATTCTGAAATGAGAAGCACCAGATCTTCAGATTCCATAAAGTGGCTGAACGCTCTCGTTCTCTTCCAATATGTGCCAAGAGTTCGTCAGATCTACATATCCTGGAAGGAACTTACGAAAAGTAAAGGCAAATTTGTTGGATGGGTTAAAGCTGCGTTCATTTTCTTTCTGTACATCCTTTCCAGTCATGTAAGTTTCTTGAGGTACTGATTTCATATTTATCAAGGGTGAATTATAAAAATGCTCGGTTTTATTAAGATCTGGTTCAGGAAAATTGCACCACCCAAAGTTACTATTCAATCCAATAAGATGTTACACCAAATTGGTATATTTATGGAAATGAAGTAATCTATGAATTGATTTATCAAATTTAAAAACTAATTTTTTTTTAGCAGAATAACATTACTTAAAGTTGCACATTTTTATTATTATTTATAAATATGGTAGAATTTAAACCTATAGTGTCTATTTTGTAATGATTATTTTTATCATTAGTTCAAGATAAAAGTTGATTTTAGGTATAGACGGGTTTTGAACCTTATATCTCGATACTATAGTTTGTTTTTGGTATATGCGAAGTTACCTCATATCTCTTATTCGTTAACAAAAGATTTTATCAGCTAAGCTAAATGAAACCTACCTTAAAGTTACATAATTCAGCCCTTTTTTATTTTTATTTTTGTGAAGTTTTTGGTAGAATGACTTGCTCTTTCATGTTTTTTGTTCATCCTACGTTCTAAGAAAACAAAATTTTGGAGTGTGTTTACCGTTTATACAATAAGAATAATCTTGATTTGGTTTTGACGTTAAGACTAAATTATGTTCTTGAAATTGAGATCAATGTACATGGAGTCTGATAGTAAGATCGTGATGTCTTAATCAACCAGGGTGTCGGTCAAACTGAAAATAACATAGTACACATTCAGACCAAAATTACTACATAAAAGAATAATAAAATTTAGTCCAGTCCTTATATATTTTTTAAGTTTTGATTTATGAATTCACATTTAAAATCTAAAGATATTTGACATTAAATTAAAGTATAATTAAGACTCTTGGTGCAAAAATTAAAATATAATTATAATTTAATTGAATTCATGATTGAGCTGCCTTTAATATTACAAAAGTGAAAACCTAGTCAACCAGTTTTGTAGGTTGCCATGATATAATAATTACATTTTTTTTTTTTAAGAACATAAAAACTTGATGAATGATTTTTAATGTCATGTTCGTGTTTCAGGTAATTGGAGCCTTTTGGTACTTTTTCTCTATTGAACGAGAGACAGTTTGCTGGCACAAAGCCTGTGAAAATCAAAGTGGATGTGGCCGAAGCTCTTTTAGTTGTACTCACTCGGGAAATTACACATTTCTTGATGATCTTTGCCCTATAAATGCACCAAATTCAACGCTATTTGATTTTGGAATATTTCTTGAAGCCCTTCAATCTGGTGTTGTGCAGTCCTCAAATCTTCCAACAAAATTCTTCTTCTGTTTCTGGTGGGGACTACGAAATCTAAGGTTTGCATGTGCTAGACTGACCATTATTATATATTAACCAGTGATCGGATTTTTGTTTCCTTATGATCATACTACAAAATGCTTTTATGGTTGATACATCTCCCAAGTAGATTTCTTCGTCTTAACTTATTATTTCCCCAAGAGTTTGTACTTCGTAGATTCTTACTTTATAGTCATTCCAGTTAAAATTCTAAGATTAGTATCTTTGCGCCATTTTTGCAGTTCTTTTGGTCAAAACCTCCAAACAAGCAACTATCCCTGGGAAAGCTGCTTTGCAATTTTTATTTCTCTCTTCGGCTTGCTGTTATTTTTATGTTTCCTTGAAAATTTGAAGGTAAACACCCAATTCTTTCTTCTCTCTCCTTTTCTTTTGTTTAAAAAGGTTTGAGATTGTAGTGGTGGACCGGTGGTGGTGTGGTGTTGTAGATTGTTAGCTGAATTGGGAGGTGGGACTATTCATCTATGATTATGTGAAGATTTTAGACCCTGATAATCAGCGTTAATATATATAGCCTAAGCCTGGTAACGCATTATTTTAAAGGTTAAAAACCAAAAAGGGTTTAGAATCTTTCACATCCTACAATGTCCACTCTCTTATATTTACATAAAAGAGAATAATTATTGAACTGCAAGTGCGACCTAGAATTAGTCTTAATCCTAGGGCGGCGAATATGTACATACTTTATATATGCCAGATATTGTAAGATTTGAAGAATTCAACTTACTAATAATGGAACTGGAACAGAATTATATACAGTCTGCAACTGAAAGCATAGACGAGGACCGTAAGACATCAGAGGAGAAAAGATTGGAAAATTTAAGAAACAGTAGACAAAGAATAGCAAGAGGAGAAATACAAGTATGGGCCGAAAAATACATGTTCCCTGATGAAAAAAAGCAAGAAATTATGAATATCTTTGATGAAAATTGGAAAGAAGACATACATGTTAATGTGGAGAATCTTTTCCTCATTCTTCCTCCAGAACTGAAAAGTTATATAAAGCACCATCTCTGCCTTCATATGCTAGAGAAAGTGAGTTCCTCTGGCTCTCTATATTTCCTAATTAACTTTTTGTCCCCATGCATGCATGATGAGTAAAAATAGTACTTAATTCATATATCTACACTCCCCCAAGAAAGAAAGGTATCGTTAAAAAAAACCAATTGACGGTTCTATTTATGTGAGAGGAGCAACTGCATGCCTTTATGATTGATTTCCATTTTTTGAAAAAGAGTTAGGAATATGTATTAATTAGAATTTTAAATATATATTATGCTGATAAATGAATAAGTTTTATTAAATTTGGTTCAAATAAACCTATAGTAAAATTAATCCTACTGAATTCTATATCTAAAATCAAATACCATACTTGAGAAAACAAAATGTTTAAATTATATTTAGAATTTAATGATTGTGTGTGAGAAAAAAATATATAAAGATGAGATAAAAATAACTTTCTGAATGATAATATGAAGTATTTTTATATACATGCACACATCATACTCTTAGGGGGAAAAGAACTGTACTTTAATATGATTTTTTTTTTCATGCTCATATATATATATATATATATAATTTCTTGTCATTATGGCATTATTCATCTCGATTGCTTTATAACTTAGGTGCCAGTGCTTGAAAATATGGAGAAACGATTGTTGCATATGATGTGCGAGTCTCTGAAACCAGTCTCCTACAAGGAATACACCTACATTGTTCGAGAGGGAGAGCCAATTGACACTACTTACTTCATTACACGAGGCATTGCATGGACCTACACAACCCGTAATAATAATGGTGAAGCAAATGGCTCCTCACACGCTGAGTGTCTTGAAAAGGGTCACTTCTTTGGAGAAGAACTTATACAATGGGGATTGGGAGAGGCCTTTTTGTCTAACCTATTCAAACTCCCACTTTCTTCGAAAGCAGTTAAATCCCATACAAAAGTTGAAGCCTTTGCTCTAATGGCCGATGACTTGAGGAATATAGTCTCTAGAACAAAATTTCATGTTAGTGAAGAGGAATTCGAAACTAAGGTAGCTTCTATGTTTCAGGCAGCCTTGCGCAGCAAGAAAGAAAAGTCTTCCCAGTCTGGTACAAGCGGCGGGGATGAGAAGTTACCAAATTCATCAGGTACATAAGTCAATTAAAGCACTGCTCGTTCAAGCTGAGGCCTATTATCGTTAGGATATTGTGACTGTTTATTGACATCTCTTCATCATGAACAAATGTGTCTACTTTTGAAGAGTTAATCGGTTCGAGAGTAAAACTAAAGTCATTGCTTTGCCACAATGTTACAATCTTACAGATTGTAGTGCGTGTATTTGTTGAATCATTGTATCACAGGGGCCAACCGTTCAAAAGTTTAAAATCACTTGTGTTGTTAAATTATTGATTGTTTTAAAAGTTTAAACTATTGAGATACAGTAAATTTAATCAACTACGTACTTCTAAATTCTAACACCCCCTTAGATGTGGGCAGAAACTATATTTGATAGGTGAGGCCCAACACAAAAGTTTATAAATGAAAAGTAGAGTGGATGAGATAATAATTAAACTTAAAATCTCTTGCTCTGATATTATGTTCTAGTATTTATTATTACTAATTAATAAAGACCCACATTTTTTTAGAGAGAGTTTCAACCTATGATGTCCGCTTCTGATGATAACTCTTTATCATCAAATCAAGATACCAGTCATTTTTTTTTTTTAAGGAGTTCAAACTAACTAGTATTTTATTTATTATATATATTTTCATTTTCATCAATTTCAACAAATTGGACTTACTAGATTGAACTAGACCATAATGGACCAAATAAACCAAAGTGAACCAAATTGGACAGTAATAGAAGAAGTTGGACCGAAGTGGATGTTTATTATCTTTATTTCTTGAAATTGATGAAAATGACATATGGTTCTCTAAGTAGGAGTGGAATTGGACCATTTAACTTGACATTGAATACTACATTAGCATACAGATATGAGTACAATGGTCCAATTGGATTTTTTGTGAGTGTATAGTAAAAATAAATAAATGGTATCTCCGTCCAAGTTGTTTTTATTACATGTATTTTTTATTATAAGTTACATTTAGGTTCTAGAATGTGTAAAATTATGGTAGATAAAAGTGATAGTCCTATCATAATTGGTAAATTACAATTAGTTTTGAAAATGTGTAAAGATATATAATGCATTATTGTAAACATTACTTTATATATATATATATATATATATATATATTAAGAAGAAGCTTTTAGATATATATTATATAGATTACATTATCCTAGTTTCAACTGTTAAAGTAATTCTAACTTTATTATAAATAATCAATATAACCCTAAGTTTAATCTTATTATAAAAACTGATTATTTTACAGTAGTTTGACGCAATACAATGCTAGTTTCAGTTAAACCCTTTTGTTCTGGATTAGTACTTAGTGGGAAAGGGTCCAACTAAGTGTATATCTGGTAAACGTTGAAAGAATCAAAGTCCTTCACCATTTGTTTTTGCCCTACTATCTAATTCGTTTTCTAAAAGAGAAAATGAAACAGAATAAATGTCAAACTAAAGGAAAGTAATGTTTAGATTGATGGTTTATCTGCGACACAAGCGTCGGTTTTCGAGACTCATGTCTTTGTTACATAGAGCTTTGGAGTTTTTGTAACTTTTCTTCTCATTCACATTCACAAAGGTTGACTCTTATATTTTAACAAAATAAAATATTATATAATCACTAAACAATATTTTATTTGAACTTGAAATTATGGTATACGACATAGTTGTAGGGTAATGCCAAAAATGATTCTGTTTACTTGTAAAGTCCATTCCTTAAAATTAGAAAAAAACTGATTCCAAGTTGGCTGCCAATGCCGAACCTCATGGACCAGTAGATAGCTTATCAAACAAAAACTAAAATATCATGGAGGTTTTATGGCCAACTAGCGCTATCAATCATGAGGATTTATTCAAACATTTTTTTTTTAGACGAGATTTATTCAAACATTATCTTTCAATTTCTTACGTTTTATATCTTAAGTTCCCATTTGCACTTGTAATTTCAGGTCTAGTCCATTAGCAAATTGCAGAATATACATAATTATATATATAATTATGAAGGTTTTATGGCCAACAAGCAATCATGAGGATTTATTCAAACAATTTTTTTTTTTTTTTTTTTTTTTTTGAGACCAGATTTATTCAAACTTTATCTTTCAAATTCGTACTTTTATATCTTAAGCTCCCACTTGCACTTGCAATTCTAGGTCTAGTCAATTAGCAAATTGCAGAATATACATACTTATATATATATATATATATATATATATATTATGATTTTATTTTGCTGCAATTTTGTGAAGTTGGAATTTTTTTTTTTTTTTTTGAATGTTTACACTATCATGTTGAGCTGGCTGTGTGGACTTGGGAATATAAATTACCAGTTCATCTGTTGGTAAGAAAAACAATACAATACTATATATTATTTAGTGAAATACCTGACGAAGAGACTATCTTCAATTGTTTACTACTAGTAATTACTTACTTATTAAGAGAACGACAAGAGTTTCCTTTGCATTGCTTGGAAACTTCATCTGCACACCTTTAAAATCCCACCCCACAACAAAGCCAATTTCAGCGACTCTTCGCCTTCTCCAAATCCTGGTCTCTCTTGCTACGCCTTGTAAAATGCCTGCATAACGACTCAAGTTTACCAGGTTAGATTCTTTCTGTAACATAAATTCTCATTTTCTTATTTCTGCAGGGGGGTTCCATCTTTAGAACTATCTCTTGCTCCGCCTTGTATAATCCCAAACAATTAATCAGACGGTGTTGTCATTTTTTGGGGTCCATTTTACAAATTAAATTATTCTTCAAGTCTTGCAATTGTACTGAGATAGTTAGGTACGTATAATTAATTTCATAAAAATCTTTGCTTTTTGATCTAACTATGTTTTTTTTTTACCATATATAAATATAACTCATGCAATACACCAAATAGATTGTCACATTATAATTTATCAAGATTTTAATAGATTTTAAATTCAATTAAAATATATATATATATATATATTTATTAAAATAATGAGATGTAAAATTGTGATGACTCAAAAATTATGTCACACAATATTATTATTAACCATATCTCAAACTGTCTCAATTTATATATATATTATAGATTATATAATGGTGCACAGATTCACAAGCTAGCCAAAAAGAAAAGCCTTTGGGTGCCTAGTGTGGAGAGATTGCACTTCGAGCAGATGAGAATCGAAAATTGTCTAATTTGTTTCACATTATTTTCAGGGATCAAAATTCCATTGGTAAATTTAGTTGGGGGATATAGTTCAGAGACTGATTCTTTGTTTTGGACATTTGCGTTGTCATTAATTCATACAATATATAGTTATGAGTAACCGGGAGAATCTGCGAGAGAACGGTGAAATGTTAGTTTCTTAATTTTATGTTTAATTTAATCACCCTAGATAGTAGATAAGAATAAATCACTAACTTATAATTTTATGTTTGCCATATTTTTGTGTCAGTATGAATAGGGAAACTGAGATTGAAGGCTCAGGGAATATTAACGGACCAGTACATGAAGCTGCTAAATTGCTAAATTGCAACATTCCAATAATGATAATCATGAGGGTGAAAGAAGAACTAAAAGGATAATTCTTAGACATGTATGGAATTATCTCTTCCTATTCTCGTGTGTGATTGCAGCAATTGTGGATCCTCTATTCTTTTACATCCCTGTGATCAATGATAGTAAGAGGTGCCTTTTGTTGGAAAAAAAGTTGTGGATCGCCGTTTTTGTTTTTCGGATAGTCACCGATGTCATTTACCTAGTTCATATGGTTTTGCGGTCGTGGATGGACTTCAAGATCTGTGTAAAAACTAGGTCAAATATTTGTTGTTCTAATACTAACGTTTGTGCAGGTGTTCGGAGATGCTTCTCCTTCCTCATCGACGTTTTTGTTGTTCTTCCCATCCCACAGGTAAGTGCAGCTTTCTTCAACTAAATTTGTTTTTCTATGTCCACAACAATATTCCACCACATTTTCACTACATAATTGCATTCATGAGTTGTTTCTTTTATTGTCATTTGTTCTTTCATATTATAAACTCAGCCTCTCAAAAATTTCTTCATATTCTACTGTATTTTTGCCCATGAGCATTTTTAGGAAACCTTCAAAGTAATGTTGTGGAAATTAAGAGTGCTTATTCCTAATTTCGTTGGTGCTTTTTTTAGTGGTTGGCCTTTGTTGTATAGAAGAAAAGATAGTAATAACAAGATATGGGAAATCGTCTCAGGTTATTAAAATCGCAATCCTGGGTCGATTCTGCCCCACGAGCTCATCTCTATACTGTCTCAAAATGAGCTTGGGTCCAAATTGATAACTCGTACAGAATTGAGGGGACTAAAGTCACTAAACTATAGTTTTACAATTTCTTTAAATTAGTTTTTTTTTAAGTATATTTTCCAAATTCTTTTTAATCCTGCTTGACTAGATTTTATCCCTTGAGCTAAACTTCTCGCAATCTATTCAGGTGGTATTTCCAGTCATTTTTAAAGAAATGAGAAGCACGAGACCTTCAGCAGTAATGAAGGCACTGAACGCCCTTGTTCTCTTTCAATATGTGCCTAGAATTCGTCAGATCTACCTAACCTGGAAGAACCTTCCGAGAAATGCTGGCAAATTTGATGGATGGATTAAAGCTGCATTCAATTTCTTTCTGTACATCCTTGCCAGTCATGTAAGTTTTTTGAGGTACTGAGTTCATATTTATTTAGGGTGAATTATACAATTACTCAGTCTTAATAATCTCAAGCTACTACTACAAAAGTTAGGCCCTTTTGTAGTAGTATTTTGGTTATATAATATATTATAAACCTGTTTAAAAAACTCTATATACTACTTTCGTGTTAATGTGTTTTAATAAGTATTATTGTTTCTTAAAAAAAAAAAAAAGGATGTTTATCCCATATTGATTGTGTGTGTTAGAGTTTCAATCCCTATAATCTTGGGCCACTACTATAAAGGTTTAGCTCTTTTGTAGTGATAGGAGGGAAATTGTTGCCTCAACTAAATTTCAAATGTGAATTCGCATAACACTCTGATTTTTGTTCATGTGAATTCCTTCAACTTGCAATCCCAAACTTCAGCATCTAACCTCTCTAACCTGTTACAAATTAAAACCATAACAACACATAATCACCAATAAATAATATTGCACTGCCTAAGTTTATTATATATTCAATCCAATTGGATGTTACACCATGTGCTCAATGTATTAAAGTTACTACGAAATTAAAAGCATGGAGGATGTTCTCAAGAATCGATTACATTTTTATTGGACCTTGAGGACACTTCATATCAATTGGATATTATTTATTATTTGATCTAAAAACTTAAACTTTTTGTGCATAATTTTTAGAAGGTAAAATTTTTATTAAAAATTATATATGAACTACTAATAAGTTTTTTTAAGGAAGTTTAGATTAGTTTTAAATGGATTGGATTTGCCTTCATATGGGATTTAAACTAGGAATGTCCACAGGTAGAATCAAGTTGGGTTTGTTCTCAACCTGCACTGGACCTGATTTAATTAGGTGGAGGAAAACTTAACCTATTGTCAACTAGAAAGGAGTAGTGGATCAACCGGGTCAAGCTTTCCACGGATGGCAGGTAATTCTAGCAAAACCATTAACAGCAATGATGAAACAGAAAAGTGACAGGAAGAAGAGGAGATCAGTTGGATTTTGCCCCAGAGAGAGAGAGAGAGAGAGAGAGGTGACTCAAGCACTAAAAACAGAGAACATTTGTTAGATTGGGCCAAACAGGTATCAAATTATGAAATTTGTTACTTAACCTAGAGTCAGTTTTTCCGGTAACAGAAGTACCATCGACTGCCATGGTTGTTTAAATTGGGCCACTCTAGGTTGGATGGATTTATCAAGTTGAGCGGGTTTTGAACAGTCCTAATTTAAAGTGCTATATTCAAAGTGCTACATAAAAGAATAATAAATTTTAATTTAGTAGTTTCATATTTTTAAATATTAAATTCATTTGAAAATTAAAGATATTTGACATCAAATTAAAATATAATTAAGATACTTGTTGCAAAATTGAAATATAATTAAAATTTAATTTGAAATTCTTGATTAAGTTCTCTTTTCGGGGGGAGGGAGGGGGGTAAGATTATAACATTGAAAACTTATTTTATTGTATAAAAGGCCAAGCTGAAAATATATTCAGTTCGTTTGTAGGTGGTGCCGCGATATAAATACTAACTTTGATGAATTGTTTTAGAAGCGTCTCCAAAATTCTTCTTCTGATACATTTACACCGATTTTCTTCATGTTTTGATTTTTGTAAATGAATCTTTATGATCTCTCTCTCTTGTTGGGATTTTTGTTTTGTTCCCAAGAACCTGAATATTTTGGCCCATAATGTTGCTTTTTGGGCATCCTTTGTAATTGGGATGTGCCTTTAATCATCTCTAATCTTCCTGCTTGCATTTTCTCTCTGCCCAGATATATAGTAGAGATGGGTTAGGCCCCTCCTTCTTAATACAAGTATTCTTTATCTGATCCGATGGATTTGTTGAGTGTTGACTTTTAATGACATGTTGGGCTTTCAGGTAATTGGAGCCTTTTGGTACTTTTTCTCTATTGAACGAGAGATAGCTTGCTGGCACTTTGTCTGTGGAAATCAAAATGGATGCGGCCGAAAATCTTTTAGTTGTGCCAACAGTTCGGGAAATTACACATCCCTAGATGCTTCTTGCCCCATAAATACACCAAATACAACACTATTTGACTTTGGAATATTTCTTGAAGCCCTCCAATCTGGTATTGTGCAATCCTCAAATCTTCCACAAAAGTTCTTTTTCTGTTTCTGGTGGGGACTACGAAATCTAAGTTTTGCATGTACTTCATTCCTCTATTTTAGGTTAGATTGTATTAGTATATATTACTCTCTTCTGAAGCTTAAGAAATAACAAAATTTATCTCTCAATTTTATTTTTGTCAATTGTGAATGATAGAATGGAAGTTCTCTCAGCTTATGCATCCACGCGACTAACTTTTAATAATTAAAAAATTCATTTGCAATTAAAATGTAATAAACAAATATTTAAAATAAAATTCAATAACTTTTTTCATAGATAAATTGTAATATTAATTTTTTTTTTTAAAGAAAAACCAAGACCTTAACATCGGTTGGAATTTTTGCTGATGAATTATCCATTAGAGTGTTCAATCTGTGATCAGGATGGGGAATGTGGGGTCAGTCTATGGCAATTGGCTTTTGCAAGTCCAACATATATATAGGGGCCACCTTTTTGGGATAGGGATATGTACAAGGGCCAAGTACACTGCGTTTAAAAAGGATTGGAGACTTGGAGGTCCTTTAAGGCAGGGGTGTGCAGAAAACCCACCGATCCTTCAAATTCGACCCGACCTGACCCGACTCGACTCGACTCAACCCGTCGGGTTAGGTCAGTTTTTAGAGCTTGGTGGGTTGGGTTGGGTTATAAATTTTTTTTTTTTTTTTTTTGGTAGCGGGTCGGTTGGGCTTGGGTCATAAAATTACAAACCCGTCAAACTCGACCCGACCCACTCATATTTTAATATATATTTAAAATATATTATATATTTAATAAATATTTTTTTAAGTTAAAACCTAGTAATATATAATATAAAATATACCATATAATATAAAATAAAATCCTACAAACATGTATAATATAAAATCTTATTACTTTCTTTAATATATATTTAAATATTTTATATAATTAATAAAAAAAATATAGGTTCAATTTAATAATAATTAAAAAAAATCCAACCCATGGGTTCAACCCGACCCATGTGGGTTGGGTTGGGTTGGGTTGAACATATGTGATGGGTCGGATTGGGTCGAATTTGTTTTTACCCACCATGGTGAGTTGGATCAAAAAATTCCCTCAACCCGACCCATGCACTCCCCTACTTTAAGGATAAGGCCATATTATTAGCTAGTGGCAGTGATCTTCTTGTTTTTTTATCATAAAATACTTAAGGTCTTTCTTCCTATATCTCCCAATTAGATATCTTCATCTCAAGACTCTCAACATATTATTTTCCCTAGACTTTATAAATTTTAAAGTCTTACTTGCGCCATTTTTGCAGTTCTTTTGGTCAGGGCCTCCAAACAAGTAACTATCTCTGGGAAAGTTGCTTTGCAATTTTCATTTCAATCTTCGGGTTGCTGCTATTTTTGTATGGGTGCGGTTAACATGTGCCCTAAGAGCACATGTTAACCGTACATAGTTTAATAATTTTATTTTGTTCTTTCAGAAGACATCAGTGACTTTCAGGGGAACAAGAAAAAAGCGTCTGACAAATTATATTTTTTCCAAAAAGACTAAACTACCCTTCGCTCATTTCTGCGCCTCCTCTTCGAAAGTTGAAACCCAAGTTTACACAACTCAAACAAGTTAACCGAAAACAACACTCTACCACCAAACAACCTTTTACAAAAATTCTCATTAAAAAAAAATCCTCTTACAAAAATTACAACTCAATACTCATACAAATTTCAGATGTTACTAGAACAAAACTAGAAATGGGTGCGTCGGCCAGGCGTGAATCTCACAAATCTCGGCACTGGAATTGTTCAAAGATGAACAACTATTTGTTGCCGACGACAGGAGGGGCCTTGAAATGGGTGCGTCGGCCAGGCGTGGTTCATGACCGGAGGAAGCCATCCCCATTTCGTGCTTGAGTTCTCTTTGATTTTAGTGGTCTCCGTTTGTTGAGGGAATGAAAGAAAGAAAGGGAAAAAAAAAAACAGAGAAAGAGATGGAATCTGAAAGAAAATGAAGGAAAGAAAGATGTAGCAGTTGTCCGTCTGTTGAGGGAATGAAAGAATAAAAAAACAGAGAGAGATTGGATCTGAGAAAAAATGAAAGAAATAAAGAAAGATGTAGCAGTTGTAAGGAAGACAAAATTTCTGAAACTTCTTGTACTGATGTGGGTACGTGGTGAACAAAGAGCCACACACCTTCTTCTTCTTTTTTTTCTTTTCTTTTTTTTCGTAAAGAGGTAAATAACTTTTTGAAAGAGAAAAAATGAAAGAAAAAAAAATGTAGCAGTGGAAAGGTTGTTGTCCTCATGTGAGTACGTGGTGAACAAAGAGCCACACAACTATTTTTTTTTTTTTTTTTTCCGTAAAGAGGTAAATAACTTTTTCACTATAGCTTTTTGCTCCTTTGCCAAATAATGTTACAACTGCAACTTTTTATAAGTGTTTAAGAAATTATTTAAGTTTTATATCACAATTAATTATTTTAACTATAGTAAAATTTATTGTGAAATTTATTAAAAGTATTTGAGAAAAAATAAATTTATTGCGAAATTTATTATAAGTGTCAATTGTGTCTATTATTCACGTCATTTTTATTCTATCACGTAACATTATTTTATTGAACAAACTAAACATGAGTAACATTATTTTGTGACACTACCACACATCCTTGGTGCAATAACACTCTGTAAGTATAAATGCTTGTAGAGTGTGAAGGGTAAGGGTCGGGATTTAAGTATTCAGAAATGAGTTTCACACACATATACGCTTAGATTAGGCTAGAGTAAAAATTCTATCTTGTATAAAAAAGAAAACATTATTTTGTGACACTTAGTGGAAAAATATAAATGAAGAGGCCACTAATGTAAACAATATACATCTTCAAGAGCCTTATCAGAGTAAGTATGTGAAAGGCCCCACCCTTAGTCCACTAACTGTTTGTTGGGACAAACACGCATGCATTGGTGGGGTTGTGTTGGTGCCCCACTATATTTTCCCATAGATTTAAGGTTTTACATGGAGTTGACATTTATTTTATTTAAGTGTCATGATAGCTATTTTGTGTTTAAGTATCATGATACATGATATGATATGGGACATTAGATTTCAATTTTAGTGAAACACTATTATTTCTATATATTTTTTTCTGGTCCTATACCACTAGCGTTATCAGAGTAAGTATGTGAGAGGCCCCACCCTCAGTCCACCGACTTTTTGTTGGGACAAACCCGCGTGAATTGGTGGGGTTGTGTTGGTGCCTTGCTATATTTCCTTATAAATTTAGAGTTTTACATGGAGCTAGCATTTATTTTATTCAAATAGTAAAAATAATAAAATCCAAAATGAAAGAAATAAAAATATTTTATTGATTAGTAGTGGGTTAGAGGTGTTAGAGATTTAGTGTCCTAAGACAATAAAACATAAATAGTAATTTTTAAAATTATTTTAAGTTTAAAAATAGTACCTCACTATTTTGTGTTTCAAATGTCGTGAGAAGACCGGTTTGCTTTGGAATGAAAAAGTGTCATGATACATGATATGGGACATTAGATTTCAATTTTAATGAAACACTATTATTTCTATATTTTTTTCTGGTCCTGTACCACTGGCGTTATCAGAGTAAATATGTGAGAGGCCCCACCTTCAGTCCACCGACTTTTTGTTGGGATAAACCCGCGTGAATTGGTGGAGTTGTGTTGGTGCCTTACTATATTTCCCCATAGACTTAGAGCTAAGAAAACGTGGGGTTGTGTTGAACAGCTAAGAAAACGTGTATTTAATTAGATTGTGAGATCATTCTACGGTTTCTATTTTTTCTTCTTCTTCTTCTTCTTCTTCTTCTTCTTCTTTGTTTTAAGTTTAAGGCAACGAATTTGTATGTATACTTTATATATTGCCAGATATTCTAAGCTTAAAAAATTAACCTTAGTAATCTGGAACAGACTTATATGCGGTTGGCAACTAAAAGCTCAGAAGAGGACCGCAAGAAAGCTGAGAAGGAACGCAGAAAAGAGAAACAGGAAGAGGAGAAGAAAAAATCAGCAGATCAAAGACAGAATAAACAAAAAAAAGCAAAAGATGATATACAAGTATGGATCCAGAAAAACGAGTTCTGTGACGACATAAAGAACAGAATTAATGAAATCGTTGATGAAGTATTGGAAGAAGACATAAATGTCAATGCGGAGAACCTGTTCCTCATTCTTCCTGCAAAACTTAAAAACGATATCAAGAGCCATCTCTGCCTGGATATTCTAAGGAATGTAAGTTCTTCTGGCCCTATATATTTCCTAGTTAACAATTTGTCTCCATGCATGCATGATGAGTAAGAATGGTACTTAATTAATTCATGGAAAAAAAGAAGAAGAAAGGTATTGTCTAAAAAATTAACGGTTCTACTATCACGCAAGCAGCTGCATGCCTTTATCATTGGTTACCATTTTTTGAAGAAGATTTAGGAATAAGTATTAATTAGGTTTTCAACATAGTAATATGGTGACAAATGAGTAAATATCTTGTAAATTTAGTTCAAATAAAGTTACAGTAAAATCCTACTGAATACTAGCTAAAATCAAATATCACTTCAAATAAAAAAGTGTTAAAAAAATAATTTAGAATTTAATGCTTGCTTATAAAAATAAAATATATAAAATTTGCAGAGTTAAGTAAGTTGAGATAAAAATAACCTTGTCTAGAAAAATATGGAATACTTGTAGACATATATTATACAATTAGTAGAAAATAAGTTGTACTTTTGATAATTGTATGCTAAAAGATAGGAATTTTTTTTGGAAATATTTATTGTTCTAGGGAAATTATTTGGACATAATACAAGTTTTTGCTATGTATGATTATGAATTTATCTTTTGCCCCCACCCTGGGTGCTTCAGACTTCAGTGGTAATAAGGGACAGTGCTTGAACTAACTTTAAACCAGAGGTCTCGGGTTCTAGTCCTAAGTAAAGCATTTTGCAATTTACCCAAAACCTACTTAGTCGGAGGTGTGTAGGCATTTGGGGTTTTACCCCTCAGGAGTCAGGAGTAGTCCCACTAGCTCATACATTGAGGTGGTTCCTCGTCATCAATAAAAATAATGTATGAATTTATTTTGATGTGAGTACCTATATGAAGCATTAGTAGCCGAAGTTATTAATTTTTAAGTTTGAAATCCAATCAATATAGTGGGTTTCATTTAGCTCAATCAGTAAAACAATTTGTCGTCAAATAAGAGATTTTAAGTTCAAACTCAATCCACGTCAAATACTAGTTGGCATATTGGTTTAATGATAAAAATTAATCATCAAAAGTAGAAGGTATAGGTTAATATTTTATTGTATTTATTAAAAAAATTAAAAATAAGCTAAAGTGCAAACTACACTCTTAAAGTTTAAGGACCTTTGGATTTCTTACCCTTAAGTTTCAAAATTTGAATTTTATCACTTTAGGTTATATTTTGCTTGCATTAATTTTCATTTCATTCATGCTTTTCATTAAATACTACATAAACTTGTCATGCGTTCATCCAATAAAATAATGTCAAATTAATAATTACACTTAATTAGCACTTTAGCCTAAAAAGAAATTTCGTCAACATAACTACATAAGTATATCTATTATGCATATACAGGTATAATTATTTCATATAACATTTGTTGTCATTATTCATCTTAATTGTCTTATTATACGTTAGGTGCCAGTGCTTCGTGAAAGGATGAACGAGCCAGAGTTGAAAATGATATGCGACTGTCTGAAGCCAGTTTCCTACGAAGAGTGCATCTACATTGTTCGTGAGGGAGAACCACTTGATAGGGCGTACTTCATCACGCGAGGCACTGCATGGACCTACACTACAACTCGTACTAATGGTGAAGCAACTACTAGCTCCTCACAATCTAAATGGCTTGAAAAGGGTGGCTTCTTTGGAGAAGAACTTATAGAATGGGGATTGGATTTGGGAGAACAGGCCTCGTCTGACATATTCAATCTCCCACTTTCTTCAAAAATCTTTAAATCCCATACAAAAGTTGAAGCCTATGCTCTAATGGCTAATGACTTGAAGAATATAGTCTCTCAAATTATGATGCAGCTTCTAAGTTACATGCAGCCTTGGGCCACAATAAAGAAAATTAGAAGCAGAAAGGGAAGTCTTCCCAGTCCAGTATGAAAGAGGGGAACTTGCCAAGTTCGTCTGTAACACTAGTCAATGAAAAGCAGTACTCGTTAAAGTTGTGTTTGTACCATGCGTGTCAAGTATATATGGACTATGGAATTCTCAATTGGATTTTGATTATTTAATAATGATATTAAATTTTATTTTGCCAAACTTGTAGCTTTGATGATGATTTTGATATTGAATGTCATGAGGAATGTTAGAGTCATTTTTTCTATGTAATTGATTGATCTTTTGACAAAACGCATTTTACTTGTAATTGGGTAGATTTAATATATCAAGAAGTATGGTGATCATAAATATCAAGTGGTATTTTTAAAGTCATGAAGATTGATCTAAGACTTTAGGTTCTACAAGTTTAGAATAATTGGCAAATCATGAACATAAATTTGTCTAGATATAGATCCTAGAGTCTATAGGTATTATTAGATAATACTCAAGATGATTTATGTCAACATTCAAGAACATACAAGTTGTAGAAAGAATAATTCAGAATCTACCTAGTTCGACCGATTGAGAGATAAACTCGATCAATCAAGATTTGTATCTGCAAAATTTTAATTAAGCCCAAATAACAGTTCAAGCCCAAATAACAGTTCAAGCCCATAAAGGATTAAGATTTCAGATCTACTTCTTCTAGTATATAAAGGAAATCCTAAGCACGTTTTTAAGAGACTTTTAGAGAGAAAGAGAGAGAGAGAGAGAGAGAGAGAAGTCTGTCTCTTTTGTAGATTTAGGGTTTTGTACCCAAAAGCTCTCTAAAGGTCTTTTGAGTGTTGTGTGGTGAATCTTTTGTAAGATCTAAAGGTGTTTGTCTTCATATACACACATTGACCTGTCAAGATCAAGATTCACATCAAGAATTTGATGGTTGTTTCAGTTGCTGCATAAAGAAATTTAAAGAATATCCTAAGCCTTTGAGTAGAGTTTCAAAGTCACAAGTAAAAGAACTTGTGGTTGCAGCAGATCAAGGAAATAAGTACTTCTTGGACTCAAGGCTGTCACGTAGTCATGGTAGTAAGTTTTTTACACGAGATAGCAATAGGATGTTAGTGGACTAAGTCTTATTGTACAAAATTCAATTCTTCCTTAGTGGATCTATTTTTTACCTTGAGAATAGCTAAGTTAAATCATCCCAAGGTTTTTTACTGGTTTAGTTTTCCTAGATCATCATATCGTTTTATTATTTACTTTTCCACTGCTTTGCATAATATGATTATTTTGTTTTTAACTTAGATCTGAATAATAAACCTAAGTATTCATTTGGTTAATTAATTAGATTAAACAATCTAGTTTAGAAAGATCTAAAAACCTAACAAGTGGTATCAGAGTAGGTTAACTCTTGATTTAGGTTATTATACTTAGAGTTGATCCTTAATCCTTATTATCATGGATAATTTAAAGTGTCTTTTTGCTCATGTTTGTGATGATTTGAATAAAGATGACACTATTGTTTTTGTTGATCTTTTTGATCCTTGTGAAACTCTTCGTAAGGAATTATCAAAAATTTTGAAAATTGCTAAGAAATTTAAAGAAGAGTTAAAATTGGCTAATATTTGAAAAAGATGAATTGATTTTGAGATTAGATTAATCTAATAAAAAGAATAAATTTTTGAAAAATCAAATTTCCTCTTAAGATGAAAAGCTTGGAACAAAAGTTAGTTGAGTCTAAAGCTAAACCAGAAAATTTGACTAGTGCCCAGCCTAATATTGATAACAAAAGTGTTTTTGTTTCTCTTAAGCCTAAAGATGAAAAAAAATTTATCCCTCATTCCAAGAGGAATAATAAAGTAAATGTTTATTTTGCTAGGTCAGACAAAGGTAAAAGTTCTGATATAGACGTTGAAGTTTCTAAACCTAAGCCTAAACCTACTGCTAGTTTGCAAAAGAAATTTGTTTTTGTGCCTACCTGTCACCTTTGTAGTGTTGTTGGTTATATTAGACCAAATTGTTCTTTGTTGAGGCAAAAACCAAAATCTAAGACTAGATTTGCTGTTAGAAATACAGATGTTCCTAAATTTGTTCCTAATTGTCACTTTTGTGGTGTCTCCGGTCATATTCGTCTTAATTGTTACAAATTGAAATTTGAACATTTTGTATTTCAATCTAGGATATGTGATAATATTCTCCTGCCATAAGTCCATATAAATTGTTTCATATTCTTTTGAAAAATTTGAGCTTGTTGGCCTGTGAAAAGAATTTGCAAGATTTCAGTATTTCTCAGAAGATTGGTGTAATTCTTCAAATACACTCTGTTTCTCATGTATTTTCACCTACAAAGCCAAAAACTCATGCTATATGGGTGAGAAAAGATTCTCAAAGGTGAGCGTTGCTGACTTGTCCCTAATTTAATTTTTTTAATTATTTGTGGACATGTTTACTTTTAGTTTTTGGTTGTTTTATTTTCTTAGGTTGTTTTGATTATTCATAAATCCAAAAACATTAAAAATTTTCAAAAAGACAAAAATATTTTACTTTGAGTCTTATTTTATTTTTCTTGAGGACTACATGAGTTATAATATATCTCTCTTGATTTAGAACATGCTTGACATTGTGGAGAAACTTGAATAGTATGTGTTATATAAATGCTAAACTATTTCTGATTTTGTGTGAGTATGTACTAGTTTGTACATATACTTATGAGTTAATTAAGAAATTGATATTTCTTATTTGTGTACCCTCTATAGCTTAGTTTAGCACTGTTATGAATTGTTTTTTGCATTTTATTCATTAAGCATAATGTGTGCCTTTTATATTTGGTCATAAAATATTCTTTTGAAAATCCAAAAAAGATTTTGTTTTTGTTTTGTATTACTTATCATAAATATGTAATTAAGGTTGGCCTATTATCTTTGCATAACATGCCTGTGTACCTTGTTTAGTTTGGATAAGCTTATTTTTCTGCACTTTGCTAGTTTTAGCTATGTAATGGATGTTGTGTGGAAGTTGTTTATAGTCTTTGATCAAATGATCTTGATTTTGAACTCACATGCTTTTGATTGTTAAGATTAAATACTCTAAGAGAAAGGCATAAATAACCATCTCACCACTGCTTACTAGCTAATCATGAATACCTTAGTGCATATCGTATGATTTTATGCTCGAGAAAGTGTAGTACATGCACAAAAAGAAAATAAGGTGTAGCCTTGGAATAATAATAAAATTAGTGTGTACATTATGTGGATATAATAAAGATTACATAAAGAAATAAAATTGGTATGTACATTATGTGTACATTATGTGGCTAAAAAAAAAAATTTACATAATTGCAAGCTTGTTTTCTAGGAGATTAGGTAATAGTCACTTTCAAACTTATGTGATGAATTATGTAGAAATTGTGATTGTTTACTATCTATGTATCACCTCACATGTATCTCATGTTGTTATTAGTTATACACATTACATAAGTTATTCTTTGCTAAACTTAGTACATGATATTGTGTGTGAATTTGGTTTGGCCATCCAAGATTATAAGTTCCTTGATGATTATACAAAATATGTTCATTGATTGATTTTTGGGGACAAAAAGTATTGCATTCTTGTTTTGGAAGATCTGGGTTGAATTCAAATGTTTTTGAAAAATTTTTAAACTCATACTCATGCATTTCATTCATGAAATAAATTGGTTTGAGTTTTTCTGCATAATCTTCTGCAGTTTTTCAAAAAAATTAGTTTTCTAGAATTTCGATCGATTGAATGTGATTTTCGACAGATTGAAAATCCCTTGATTTTTAATCATTGCTTTCTTCCTGACTCGATTGGTATTTGATCGATGCTCGATCGATCAAAATTGAAAAATTTTCAGTTTTTAAGTTTTTGACCAAATTTTTTCATGCATCATTTATGTTTAGGATTCATATGCATAACATTATTTTAGTATTCATCTTGTAGTTTTGCAATCATATCTCATTGTTTTCACACATACCATGCATACACTTTGCTAAATAGGGTACTCAACTTGATTTAAAAATTGATTGATTAATTTTTTAGTTATGTACTTTTTAATATATGCTATTTTTATATGTGAACTACATAAAATATTTTTCTAAAGAGTTATGATGGATAATAATGGGTCACATAATGTCAAGTAGGCATTTATTGAAAGAGAGAATATTTGTCTTCATATGTATCCTCAACTTAGTTTTTTAAGTTTGGTTTGTGTGTTTTTTTTCCCCACCTCCTAAACTTTCCCCAAAATTGTTTTTCCCAAAACATGTTTTGTTTTTCCTATTTTTTAGGGGGAGAAAAGTTTTTTTTTTTTTACCTTTGTTGTTCTTAGAGAGAGTTGTTGCTCTTCATAGGGGAAGTTGTCTCTATTTTCTATAAAGTTGAATTGTTTTATGTTCCCTTGATTCTCTATTTTTTCTTGACTTTTATTGCGTATGTTTTCTGTTTACTCTTTGTTTGAATTGTCTTTGTCAATACATGACAAAAAGGGGGAGATATAGATGAAATGTGGGAATCCTTTTGTTTTGTTTAGGAGGAGCTGAAATTGTTTTTGAAAGGGGGAGAAAACAAAATTTTTGATGTATTTAACTTAAGGGGAGAGTTGGTTTGCATATTTTTTAGTTTGTTTATTTTTGATTTGCTTGTATTTTCCACACGTGTTTATGGTTTTTTAGGTGTTTCAAGAACTTACAGGTTACTTTATTTGAAGCTGTTGTCTACATTTGCAACTAATAAATAGGAGTTAGGTTGAATTGTATTTGGGCATTTTTATTATATTCGATTGTTCTCGTATTTGAGGATTTCATTTTGTATGTAAGTTTTGTCATGAATTTCCAAAATGGGAGATTGTTAATTTCTAAAAGTTTAGAACAATTGGCAAATCACGAACACAAACTTGTCTAGATATAGATCCTAGAGTCTATAGGTATTATTAGACAACACTCAAGGTGATTCAAGTCAAAATTCAAAAACACACAAGCTGCAGAAAGAAGAATTCAGAATCTGCCTGATTTGACCGATCGAGAGACAGGCTTGATCGATTGAAAGTCGTATCTGTAGAATTTTAATTAAGCCCAAACAACGGTTCAAGCCCAAAAAGAATTAGAGTTTCAAATCTATTTCTTCTAATATATAAAGGAAACCCTAAATACGTTTTTAAGGGACTTTTAGAGAGAGTGAAAAATGTGCCTCTTTTATAGATCAAGGGTTTTGTACCCAAAAACTCTCTAAAGGTCTTTTGAGTGTTATGTGGTGAATTTTTTGTGAGATCTAGAGGTGTTTACCTTCATAGACACACACTGAACTATCAAGATCAAGATTCACATCAAGAACTTGATGGTTGTTTTAGTTGCTGCATAAAGAACTTTAAAGAAGATCTTAAACCTTTGAGTGAAGTCTCAAAGTCACAAGTAGGAGAACTTGTGGTTGCAGCAGATCAAGGAAAAAAGTAATATGTGGACTTGGAGCTATCACGTAGTCATGGTAGTAAATTTTCTACAAGAGGTAGCAATAGGATGTTAGTGATCTAAGTTTTATTGTACAAACTTCAATTCTTTCTTAGTGGATCTATTTTTTACCTTGAGGATAGTTAGGTTAAATTCTCCCTAGGTTTTTTGCCGGTTTGGTTTTCCTAGGTCATCATATCGTTGTGTTATTTGCTTTTTCGCTACTTTGCGTGAGATGATTGTTTTGTTTTAACCTAAATTTGAATAATAAACTTAAGTATTCACTTGGTTAATTAATTATGTTAAACAATTTAGTTTACAGGGATCTAAAAACTTAACATAAGAAACAAGTGTAGAAAAGTTGTTTCATTACGTCTCAATAGAAGCTCGACAAAACGCACTTTACTTGTAATTAGATAGATCTAAGATGGGTTTAATATATCAAGAAGTATGTTGATCAAACATATCAATTGGTATCTTTAAAGTCATGAAGATTAATCCAAGAAAAAAATGTAAAAAAGTTGTTTCATTAAATTTTGATAGAAGCTCGATAGATACTGCTATTGAGGTTAAATGAAGAAGCTCGTCACCAGCTCGACACAAGATCGATCTATCAAGAATTACAATTTTAGAATTCTAGATCTGAAATTTGGTCCAAGCTGATGTGTTTATTTAGGGTTTCTTTTCTCACAATCTCAGACATATATAAGGCTTATTTTAAGAGCCAACACACACGGATACAGAGACTAGGAGTTTAATTTTCTCTATGAGAAGCTAATACGTTTGTACACCATAGGTTTTTGTAACCATGTACTTCCTGATCTTTATTATTGATAAAGTGAAGAATTTTGTAACCAACAACAATCATTCAAGTTGTTAAAATTAGTCACGTACAAATATTTGTGCAAAGAAGTCAGTCATAGATTGGAGATATGTGCATTAAAGGAAAGAAATTAAACTACTACAAAATCAAGTCCAATTAAGTATTAGAGTGAAGTTTCAATTGTAGATTGGTGTGTTAGGATAGGCCAAGGTAGTAGTAAAATTTTTCATACTTGTAACCACTTGATTATTGATTAATGGATTCTTGGGAGTAGTGACCTTAAATTCACCTAGTGGAGTTTTTGTCTTGTGAAAGGTTTTTTTCTATTTGTCAACAAATCACTGTGTCAATTTAATTCTGCTAGTTTATTTGGTGATTTGTTGGTACGTTTATAATTTGCATGTAATTTAACCTAATTAATCAACTTGGGTAATTGAATTAATTAACCGGGGTCAAGCTATCTTAACCCAACAAAGAAAAATATTCATAGAATATTGATTGTGATAAATTAATTAATCTTAGTTGCATAGGTGACAACAACCAAATCTCTAATATCAAATTGACATGTACACTCATACTTACCCACCAAACGAAATTTTAGTCCCTAGCTCTCTACCTAGAAAATGTTGTCTTCTAACTCTCACACAGACTACAAAGGCTATGCCACCACTTTATTTATAAGAACTTGCATAGTTCCTTATTTATTTTCTTTTCAACATGAGACTAAATTTTTGAATAAGATTACCATTCTTATCAACGTGGGACCAACTCTTCAAAAAGAATTAACACACCTCCTTAGAGCACTCACAATAAAGAAGCTAAAATGACTAAATAGTCAATTTAGCAACCAAAACACCAAAAAGATACACTACAGCAAGGAAGGTAAAGCTAAATATTTTTAAGTGATTGCTATAGTGGGCTACTAAAGATAACAGCTCACTATAGCTGGAAGGTATAAGAAAAAATAATTTTTTAATCCCACACACGTACGTATGATCCCACATGCTCTCTCTCTCTCTCATGCAACTCTTTCCTTTCTCACCTCCTTGCTTCTCCATCTCTTTCCTTTCTCACATCTCTCTTAGTAGTGATAAATGGGTTACAAATCAATGTGCAACATGGGCATGCAATGGGGTTGAGATCGGTGTGTGGTTTTGGTGTTTGGGTTGCTGGATTTAGGTTTGGTGGGTTTTGGCATGGGTTTGATTTATGATTTGATCAGCGTGGGTTTCAGCGGTGTGGGTTTGATTTTGTGATTTGCAACTGTGGGTTTGTTTTGTGGAGTTTCGTGGGTTCATTTTGTGGTAGTTGTGGGTTTGTTGGTGGTGTCTATGTTGTGTTAGAGGTGCTGTGTTGGCACTGGTTTGTGTGTGTGTGTGTGTGTGTGTTTTTTTTTTTTTTTTTTTTTTTTTTTCCAGCTGTTGGGGTTCGTGCGTGGTTATGGCTGTTGGGCTGACGGTGAGGTAGGTGTCTGTGGGTTGTTGAGGGGATGATATAGACATGGGTTAAAGGTCAAATCCCATTATATCATACTGTCCTAGTCTTTATCATTATATTATTCTAGTTTCAACTGATTATTTTATAGTAGTTCTAGTTTGACATAGTACAATAATGCTAGTTTCAGTTAAACCCTTTTGTTCTGGATAAGTACTTGGTGAGAAAGGGTATGGATGAAATTTATAGGCTTATCTTACTATTCAACTTATTTTTATAGATCCCACTATACTTTTTAGTACTATTTATGGATCCTACTATATTATTTCAGCTAATTTTTAGCTATATTTATAGTACTTTCAATAAAAAAATTTCAATTTTAACAAAATAAACAAATCCACCCTATGTACGTCTGGTAAACGTTGAAAGAATCAAAGTCCTTCACCGTTTGTTTGTTTTCGCCCTATTATCTAATTCATTTTCTAAAAGAGAAATGAAATAGAATAAATGTCAAACTAAAGGAAAATTATGTTCAGATGGAGGGTTTATCCACGACAAAACCATGGGTTCTCGAGAATCATGTTTTTGTTACATAGAGCTTTGGAGTTTTTGTAGCTTTTCTTCTCATTCCCATTCACGCAGGTTGACTCTTATATTTTGACAAAATAAAATATTATACAATCACTAAACAATATTTTATTTGAACTTGAAATTATATATGCGACGTAGTTGTAGGGTAATGTCAAAAATGATTCCGTCTACTTGTAAGTCCATTCCTTATTATAAAATTGATTCTAAGTTGGCTGCCATTGCTAAACTTCTTGGACAAACAAGATAATTGTACGAGTTTCTGGATAAAAAATGAGGAGCGTTGTTAGCTTGTGAAACCAAAGCTAAAACATTATGAAGGTTTTAATATAGTTTTGAAACCCGGGTCCTTTATAGAACTAAAAAAAAAAAAAAAAAAAAAGTTCAAGATGTATTTTTCATAATTAATTAATTAAATTATTATATTAGCAAATAAAAGATGTATTTTTCATAATATAATTTTCATAAAACAAATATAAAAAAAAAAATATATAATATATATATTTTGAAACAAGATTCAAATTTCATTTAAATCAAAGAAGCATCAAAGTTTACAAGCTCAACAGCAACTGATGGAACCTCTTCCATCCAAAAAAAAATCAAACTCAATATGCTGGGCAAATCTTGCCAGCACATGGGCCACCTTATTGCCATTTCTCCTAACACAGCTCACAAATGTCCACTCCAAAGCTCCCATTAGATGCCGAATGTCTCCAACAATATTCACCATTGCTCATTGGTTGTCCTTGGCCGAAACAATACTCCTTACAACATTAATATTGTCTCGTTCCACTATCAGCTTTGTGAACCTGGCATCCGTTGCGAACTCCATCACCTTACGACAGGCTAGCAGCTCTGCCTCCTCACTACACTGGACTGTAGGGCCCTTAACTGTCATCGCTGCCATAACTTCTCCCCTTGAGTTTCTAATCATCACACCAAACCCCGAACTGGAATTAACCTCGAATATAGCTGCATCATAGTTCAGTTTATACATGGCTTGAGAAGGTGGTTTCCAACTAGTTCCATCATTCTGCATAACTTGTCGAGCCATTCCTTGCACAGCTTCAGCTTGTAATTTCTCCTGCGATAGCTGGAATTCCTCAAGAAGTTCAGCTGCTCTCTTATTCAACCAACCCGGCTCCAGGAATTGTCCTCCATGCACCATTCTATTCCGCTGATTCCAAATTAACCATGCCTGAACCACCATTAACTCCACCTCTATTTTGTCCAATCGATCTAGCAAATACTCCAACAAAGCTAGAAAATCAGTGTGCCCAGTCCCACATTTCTACAAGCCTCTAGTACTTCCATGCCAAACATCTTGAGCGGCTATACATTCCCATAATATATGAATGGTTGATTCTTGAAATTTGGAGCAGAACGGACACGACTTATCCGACAAAATCTGTTTCTTCTTTAAATTCCATCTGGTTGGGAGAATATCATGACACACTTTCCACTCAAACACCTTCATCTTGTTAGGGATCCGCAGCTTCCATATAGCAGCCCACACTTTAGTAATCCCACCACCTGAAGATGGTTCAGCCTAATCTTCCTTCTCCAATAGAGACCTTACAACCTTGCAAGCTGACTTTACTATGAAGTTGCCATCCTTGCTATGCTTCCAATACACTGAGTCAGTTACTTGCCTTTGACTTAATGGAATATTACATATAGCTTCCCCCTCTTCCCTGTTGAAGTTCTCCATTATAAAGTCTCTCTGCCACACATGGAGGTTGTGGTTTATCAAGCTTGAAACCATGACTTCCTCTTCATCCTCTCTGACCGAATGGAGAAGCTTATTGTGGGGTAATTTGGAATCCATCTATCTCTATAAACATTAACAGATACTCCATCACCCACCCGCCAACAATGCCTATTTTTGACAATAGGTAGAGCCGCCGCTAAACTCCTCCATACAAAAGAGCAGTTTGGTGATTCTGTGGCCTCAAGTATTGAAACTCTAGGAAAATACCTTGCTTTAAAACACTGATATAGAAGAGAATTTGTATCCTTTAACAACCGCCACCCTTGTTTAGCCAACATTGCTTAATTAAATGATCTAAGGTCCCGAAATCCCATTCCACCATCCTTCTTAGACAAAGTCAACTTATCCCAACTCTTCCAATGAATTTTCCTTTCATTCCCACCTTGTCCCCACCAAAATCTAGCACATAAAGCATCAAGTTCGTCACATAATTTTGATGGGAGCTGAAAAACACTCATTGTATACGTCGGTATCGACTTAGCAACCGCCTTAATGAGAACTTCCTTACCAGCTCTAGAAAGCATCATCCCCTTCCACCCTTGTAATTTTTTCCACACCCTATCTTTGATGAAAGAAAAAGTATGGTATTTTGCCTTTCCAATTAAAGTAGGCAAGCCTAAATATGATTCAAACCTTGACACTTCCCTTACTCCAAGGATCCCCAGCGCCTCCTGTTTCTGGTGGTCAGTGGTGTTACTACTAAAGTACACTGAAGACTTTTCCAAATTTATGCATTGCCCAGAAGCTTTAGCATACACTTGAAGAATCTCTACAATGGTATGAATTTCAGCTGGTGATGCTCTGCTAAAAATCAATGAATCATCTGCAAAGAGAAGATTAGTAATCTTTGGTGCATTCCTACAAATAGACACCCCATGCAATGTCCCTCCTATCTCTGCCCTAGCCAGCATAGAAGTAAACCCTTCTGTGCATAATAGAAACAAGTAAGGTGAAAGAGGATCATCCTGACGAATTCCCCTGGATGGCAATATATTGCCATATGGTCTCCCATTCACAAGAATAGAAAAAGAAGTCGTTGTGACACAACTCATCACCCTTTCTATCCATGTTTTAGGAAAACCCAGCCTCTGCAAAACACCCTGAAGAAATGTCCACTCCACTCTATCATATACTTTACTAACATCAAGTTTCAAAGCCATAGTACCTTTCTTCCCTGTCTTCCTGCAATGCATTATGTGCAATGTTTCATATGCAAGTAACACATTATCAGTAATAAGCCGACCTGGAACAAAAACACTCTGAGTAGGAGATATAATATTAGGTAACACCTGCTTCAGTTTATTGGCTAACACTTTAGAGATTATTTTGTAAATCACATTACAGAGGCTAATGGGCCTAAAATCATACATTTTCTCCGGGTTCTTCATTTTAGGAATAAGCACAATATTAGTATGATTAATATCAGGCAACATATGACCATTATTCAGGAAATCCAACACAGCATCAACTACAAAATCACTCACAACATGCCAAAATCTTTGGTAAAAGAGAACATTCATACCATCAGGTCCAGGTGCCTTTGTTGGTCCCATTTGGAACAAAGCTATTTTTACTTCTTCAGCACTAAACTCACTGGACAGAGTATCTTGCATATCAAGTGTCACCTTCCTTGGGACTGCATTAAGACATTTCTCCATCTGATCACATGTACCTGCACAAAATAAATTGTCAAATATAACCAATAGCCACATTTGCTATATCTTCCACCTTGTCCACCCAATTTCCTTGTGCACATTGAATACCCTTAATATGGTTACGCCTTCTCCTTTGGGAAGCGTTTGAGTGGAAGTATTTAGTGTTCTTGTCTCCATACTTAAGCCACAAGATCCTAGACCGTTGTACCCAGTAAATTTCCTGCCTTAAAAGCAAGTCATCTAACCATTTGTTAATGCTCAAATATTCGGCCTTGGATTCTTCAGTCACCACTTCAGCACAATTTAACACCTCAAGCCGATTTTGAAGGAGTTTCATTGCAGCTACATTCGACTCTGATTTGGAAGAACCCCAGGCATGCAATTCCTCACCACAGTACTTGATCTTCTCTTTTATTGAAGCCAAACCCGACACCCCCCCTCCAACCATCTCCCAAGCATCCTTCACCACGTCATCACAATCCTCCCATAATAGCCAAGCTTCTTCAAATTTAAAACCCTTTTTAAATTTCTGTTGTTGCCTCTGAGTACTCATCACATGCACCATAATTGGCAAGTGATCCGATGCATGGGGTGGAAGATGGGAAACTGTAGACATCTGAAATTTTGTCCTCCACTCCCTAGTTGCCACAGCCCGATCCAGTCTCAATTTAGTATTTGCCTCGCCAGGCCTTTTATTAGACCACGTGTAAGTATAACCTCTGTACCCCAAATCATCAAAATTACAAGAATCTAATACACCTCTAAATGCATCAATCTCTGCTGAATTAGGTGGTCTTAAACTTAATTTCTCCGCACTATGTAGAATTGCCTTAAAATCTCCGGCACAAAGCCATGCCCCATTAACAAAACTCCTCAAATGTTCTAGTAGCTTCCAAGACTTTTCCTTATGTTGAGCTTCAGGCCATCCATAGAATCCGGTAAAAAACCAAACAAAACCATTCTCCTCAGTTACCTTCATCAGAATATGATTAGGCGAATAATTAATCAATTCCATTACTACATCATTCTTCCATAACAAAGTCAATCCACCCCCTGCATTTGGCTGTTTAACTATAATTTTATTCTGAAATTGCAAATCTCCATACAAATTTTCAAATCCTTCTTTATCCAGTTGTGTTTCCATTAGAAAACACACAGTGGGAACTTGTTCCCTCACAAGTTTGTGAAGGCTTCGACTTGTTCAAGGGTTCCCAAGCTCTTGGCAGTTCCAACATAAAAGTCTCATTGCTCTCTGCAAGGGTGGTCATCCACCCCCGCCGCTCTTTCCACTTTAGTAGCTTCCACATTATCTAACTTGCCCCTCTTCACTCTCACTTCCTCTGCCTGACCATTCTATTTGTCTTCAAAATCTAATGGGATGTGCCTTTTTCATATGGACGGCAGCAACACTTTTGGTAATCCTCCCAGCCCAAAATCCATCCTATTGAATCTAGTCCAAGATGACTTGGGCTTTGTTACATTCAGCCCACCAGGTGATACTCCTTTTAAATCAACAGATTCACTTACGCCTAACACTCGGCTCTCATTAACAGCACCAGCCAGTCCACAAGTTAGCCCATACCACTGTGTTAAATACTTAAATAGAAAACTTAAACCACTGTTTTTTTTTTTTGATAAGAAGAAAACCACTATTTTCAAATTTAAATTTAATATAAAATATTATTTAAACATTAAAAAGGACACTTGACAAAGCCTAAACCTCTTAAAACCTTTTCCAAAAAAACCTCTTAAAGCTACTGCCTACTGCCTACTGTGACAGTAGTGGTCAATGGTACTGTAATACAGTATTTCAACTAACCTAAAAACTAAATATAATAAATTAAATAAAAAGAAAGAGATTTTTTTTTTTGAAGTAAAAAGAAAGAGATTTGTGTAGTTGTTGAAAAAGTTTCTTCATAGGTAATACGAGAGAGCATGGAAGCAGAGTTCAGTCAGGAGAACCATCAATCGAGAGAGGAGGAGGCGGAACTAGCTAGGAGTGTTAAGAAGTTTAAAGACAGCAGTGGGGCGAAACCATTCTCACAAGGCCGTAACCAGGTGAGCTATCGGGATACTCTTGTTGGAGAAATTCCTGGTGCTTTTGCCCAAGCTTTTAGCCTTGACAGAACAGATGAAGTGGATGTAGACTCGGACAATGAACTGGAAGATATCACTGAGGGAATGGCGGAAGTCAAACTCTCCAAAGAGACAAAGTCTCGCATTAGAGCCCCTTGGTTGAAGGCGTTGATTGTGAAAGTTTTTGGCCGTTCGGTGGGTTACAACTACCTAACTTTCAAGCTCAACGCCTTGTGGAAACCAGCGTCTAGAATGGATTGTATAGATCTTAGTAAGGATTTTTTCTTGATAAAATTCAGTGAAGAGGCAGATTATGATAAGGTGTTAAAGGGGGGGCCTTGGTTTGTTGGTGAACACTTCCTTGCCATGCGACAATGGGAGCCTTATTTTAAGGCATCTGAAGCAAGTTTTAATTCAGTGGCGGTGTGGGTAAGATTCCCAGAACTCCCCATTGAATTTTATGATAAATCTGTGTTGCTAGATATTGGAAAAGCCATTGGACCGGTGTTGAGAATTGACTCGTATACGGCTGCTGGTGCAAGAGGTAGCTATGCTCGAGTATGTTTACAGGTTGATCTCACCAAGCCTCTTATCAACACTGTGAAAGTTGGCCGGCTGCGTCAAAAGGTGATGTATGAGGGTGTATCCTCCTTATGCTATTGTTGTGGCAGATTGGGGCACAAGCAGGATTCCTGCCCCTACCAGATAAGGCCACCTGAAAAAGAGGTTGAGGAAGAAGCCAATGCTCTAGCGTCTGACAGCCAAACTAAACAGCAACCTGAACCTCAGTATGGGGACTGGATGCTAGTTACAAAAAAACGACAGGGAGTTAAGAACGGACGAGTCCATGCAGCTGTTTGGTCAAAACAACAAACTGAGGAGGGGATTAGTGGAACTAAAGGTGCCTTAGGAAATTCTTTTTCTAATCTGTCTGGTGGAGAGGTGGGAAAGGCTTTTCTTTTCCAAGCCAGCACGTCCCATAACACTGTGTCACGTGAAGGAAACGTTTTTTACACGCCTAAGGGTCAGAAAACAGCATTGGAAAGCGATATAAGTGACCGGTCTGACCGATCAACTCAAATGGGCGAACCGGTAAACAAGGAAATTAAAACCGCACACTTACCTCGTGATAAGAGACAAGCCAGCTCTCCAAAGAAAAAAATTTTGAAACGTGCTAACCCAGAATCAGCTTCTCAACGAAGCTTGTCTTCAGCGCCTCCTGGCATTGTGTCCAGTACTAGTAGCATTCATGGAGCAACCTGGTCGTCACCCATCATCTCTTCCAACCTCGGGTTGGGCAATCTGGTTCAGGGGCAAAGCGATAGCCATTCCCGACGTACTGGTTGCGCAGATCAGAGCTGCACCAACGACCAAAATGGGGAGTTTCGAGGAGGAACTTCAAGTAGCTTGGAAAAATCTGTTTCCACTAACTCCAGCCAGTGGGAGAAATGGAACTCTGGTGGTGGATCATCCGGCGTGGGGATTAACACCGAACCCATGGTGGAAGTTCATCACGGACTTGCCACTGATCTCGGAGGAGGAAGCCGAAGATCTGAACAAGCTGAGAAGGCCATTAGTGGTGCCACACTTGGACAAGTCAGGCTGGTTGGTGCAAGAAAGGAAGGTGATAGATTTCAGGGGAGCGGTCTCGGTACATCTGGGGAACACCCCCACAATGAAGCTATTCCATACGGTCAATCCAGTCAAGAAGTGCGACTTGCTGGTCAGTTGCAGGGAGGAGATTCACGGAATACTGAACCATATGGTTTTGTGGAAGCCGAATTGGATGGCATCCAAGGAGCTGCTCAGGAAAGTAGGATGGAGCATGATAGCATCGCTAATGATGGGTACTAGATCGATGGAGATCCCAAATAATCACTGTGCTAAGATGAATATCTTGTTATGGAACTGCAGGGGTGCTCTGAACATGGATTTTAGGAGAAGAGTGATGGAAATGACTGTCAATTATTTTCCAACCATTATGGTTATTACTGAAACCAGGGTTGGTGGGGATAGAGCAGTGGAGATTGCTGACTCATTACCTTTTGATGGCTTCTTCGCTACGGATACTATAGGGTACGCTGGAGGGCTCTGGCTGCTCTGGAAGAAGGAGGATGTTGAGGTCAGTGTGCTCTCGGCCACAGAGCAGGAAATCCATGCCATAATTAAGGTACATGATTCTGACCTCTCTTGGATAATTTCTCCTATCTATGCTAGTCCACGTTTTGCTGAAAGAAAAATTTTGTGGGAGAACCTCTCTCAAGTTGGCCAACTTCATAATCTTCCATGGCTTCTTTTAGGAGATTTTAATGAGGTTTTGAATAGTAATGATAAATTGGGAGGTAGGCGCGTTAATCTCAATAGAGCCCTTGATTTCAAAGCCTGCCTTGACTCCTGTAACCTTTTGGACCTTGGTTTCTCCGGCCCTAAATTCACGTGGTCGAATTGTAGGCAAGTCTCAGATTTAATTTTAGAACGCATTGATAGATGTTTTGCCAATCCGGATTGGAGACTCATGTTCCCTGAGGCTGCTGTTACTCATCTTCCACGGGTTGTCTCTGATCATTGCCCTGTCCTTTTGGAACTCTACCAATCCGCTCAGGGCCCCCAGAATAAACCATTTAGATTTCAGACCATGTGGTTACATCATCCGGAATTCCCAGCGGTGGTTAGGAGTGCCTGGGAAGAGGAGAATGTGCTGTCATGTGCCATTGACAAATTTACTTCCCATGCTAAGCAATGGAATAGGTCGGTTTTTGGCAATTTGTTTGCAAGAAAAAGGAGAGTCTTAGGCCGAATTAATGGAGCACAAAAGGCCCTCTCCAATGGACCCAACCAATTCCTTGTCCAGCTTGAACAGGACCTCTTAAAGGAATACTCAGAAATTAGGCGTCAGGAGGAGGAGTATTGGGCCCTTAAATCCAGACTAAACTGGGCTGCATTCGGGGACCGCAACACCTCCTTTTTTCATGTTTCCACCTTGGTGAGAAGACACAGAAACAAAATCAAAAGCATTAAAAATTCTGTAGGGGAGTGGATCACTAATGAGGATGAAGTTAAAAATTTCATTATATCTGGATATAAGGAGATTTATGAAACAAGTCACTCCTTTTCTACCAGGGACCAGGAGATTGAAAATTTTTCTTGCTGCTTCTTCTCTGATGAGGAAATGGGTCTTATCAATAACCCTGTAACTGAGGAGGAGATAAGACAAGGGTTGTGGGCCTTGAAGCCTTTTAAGGCACCAGGAGTTGATGGGCTGCATGCCGGTTTTTTCCAAATCTTTTGGGCTGATGTTAAAGACTCGGTGTGCAAGGAAATAATTGAGGTCTTTCAGAATAGAGTGATTCCGGACTATCTTAATGAAACTCTCATATGTCTCATTCCCAAATGCCAAAGTCCGGAAAGCCTAAATAACTTCCGTCCTATTAGCCTATGCAACTCCATTTATAAGGTTGTGTCAAAAATCTTAGTGGCTAGAATTCGTCCTTTTCTTGACAGAATTATCTCCCCTGTCCAGGCTGCCTTCGTACCAGGGAGAAAAGGGCTGGATAATATTATCATTGCACAGGAACTTCTTCACTCTATAGATAAGAAAAAAGGCAGATTGGGGTTCATGGCTGTTAAGGTTGACTTGGCCAAGGCCTATGACCGCCTTGAGTGGAGTTTTATACATAAGGTGCTAATGGCCTTCCACTTCCCTCAAGATCTAATAGAACTGATTATGAGCTGTATTTCCACTACCAGTATATCCCTTCTCTTTAATGGAGGCAAGCTTGACTCCTTTAGACCCTCAAGAGGAATCCGACAAGGGGACCCCTTATCCCCATACGTGTTCATCCTTTGTATGGAGTATCTTGGGCAGCTGATTGAGAAGGAGTGTATTAGGAAAAGGTGGATTCCGATGAAAGCTTCAAAGGAAAACATTGGAATTTCACATTTATTTTTTGCAGATGACTTATTGTTTTTTGCTAAGGCGAGCGAAAAAGGAAGTGAGGCTATTAAGGAAGTTTTAGACAAATTCTGCAAGGAGTCTGGTCAGGTTGTTAGCTATGAAAAGTCTCGAATCTATTTTTCCCCTAATGTTCCTATTAGTCTTAAGGAGGAAGTGTGTGATAATCTTGGCATCCAAGCTACAGCCAACATTGGAAAGTATTTGGGTTTTCCGTTGAAACATAGAGGGGCAAACCGGGGCCAATTTAATTTTGTGGTGGAAAGGGTGCTCACTAAACTTGCAGGATGGAAGACGAAGTTTTTGTCCTTTGCTGGAAGGACTGTGTTGGTCAAGTCAGTCATGAATGCCGTTCCCAACTATATCATGCAAGGGGCGGCTCTACCTTCGCACTTGTGTGAGAAGCTTGATAGAATTAATAGGGACTTCCTATGGGGATCAACGGCTGAAAAAAGAAGACTACACCTTGTTGGGTGGAACAAAGTAATCAAACCTAGGGAGGAAGGGGGATTGGGCATACAGGAAGCACGGGCAAAGAATTTAGCCCTATTGGCTAAGCTTAACTGGAGACTTTACCAAGAGAAAGAAGCATTATGGGCTAAGGTAATGCTAAGGAAATACTGCTCTCAGTCTAGACAAAAAGCTAAAGATCCAGATAAACTCCCATGCTCCCCATGCTGGTCAGCAGTGAAGAAAGGCTTTCCTACCTTTGTGGAAGGAATATGTTGGAGTGTGGGAAGGAATTCTAAAGTTAAAGTGTGGGAAGATAAATGGGTGAAGGGGGTATCACTAAGGGAAGCGTTGGCAGGACCACTACAAGCTGAGGATTACCAACTGAATGTTGCGGATTTGTTCCAGGATGGCCAATGGAATTGGGATAGAATATCATATGACTTACCAAAAGAGGTAAAGGAACAAATTCGTGCTGTTCCTATGCAGTTGTGGGGTGATAAAGAAGACACCCTTATGTGGAAGTTTACTAGGGATGGTGAATTTACTACGTCATCAGCTTATGGCCGGCTCATACCCGAGGATAAAAAATCTCAGCCCTTTGAAGGGCAGTGGATTTGGAAACTTGATATTTGGCCAAAAATTGCTTCCTTTCTCTGGTTAGTTTTCCATGATAGTGTTCCGGTCAGACAAGTTATTGCCAAGAGAGGAATCAATTGTGATCCTAGATGCCCTCTATGCAGAAATGAAGATGAATCTATAGCTCATATGCTAAAAGAGTGCCCATTTGTATTAAACCTGTGGAAACGAGTTGGAACACCACAACCTTTAATCAATACATTCCAGCTGGGTTTGTTAGAGTGGCTGAAAAAGAATTGTTTATGCAACCACCAGATGAAAGTTAATGGGATTCCTTGGCACACCATCTTTCTTTTCACTGTTTGGGAAATTTGGAAGCATAGGAATGGAGTTGTCTTTAATAACAGCCCCCTTAATTCTCAGCTTCATCACTCTTGCATCAGGCTTGCAACGGAGTATTTTTTCTGCGTTAGCAAGCAGCAGGTAGACAAACAGCTCTCTACCTTTCCGGTGCAGTGGCACAAACCCCCAACAAACTGGTATAAACTTAACTCTGATGGGGCGTCTATGGGAAATCCGGGTAATGCAGGAGGTGGAGGCTTGATTCGGGATTCTAATGGACAGTGGGTTAAAGGCTATATGAGAAGGATAGGTATGGCAACTAGTGTTGAGGCAGAATTTTGGGCATTGAGAGATGGTTTGATGTTGGCAGCTCAGTTGGGAATAGAGAATATTGTTGTGGAACTTGATGCAAGTATTGTTGTAGACCTGGTTTGTGATAGCAGTAACCCTAATAGATACTATTCTCCTCTTCTAAATGACTGCAGGACCTTGCTCACGCGCTTCCAAAGCAGGAGGATCCAGCATGTATACAGGGAGGGGAATAAATGTGCAGACCTGTTAGCAAAGGACGGCTGCTGCTTGGCTGTTGATTTTGTAATTCTTGAGAATCCTATCTCAAATGAATTGTGTATTTTGTTAGAAGCAGATATTGCTGGCATGTACTATTTAAGGCACAAAGCCAATACTCAGCCCCTTTTGGCTTGTTAGTTAATGTATCTATCCCCCTTAACCAAAAAAAAAAAAAAAAAAGAAAGAGATTTGACTGATACACTATAAACAAATCATGTGGCCAAAACAGAGACCGGTACAGGGGTATACAGTGGCAAGAAGAGAGACCTGATTGGCGTTATTTACTAGGCTATAAACGCCTTTACTAAACAAAAAAAGACTTCATCAACCCAAAGAAATCTCCGCAAAAGAGAAGAGAACACAACAGTCCGGAAGAAAACTGCCGGTATCATGAGGATTTATTCAAAAAAAACTTCTTTCTATTTCTTTCTTTTTTATATCTTAATTAAGTTCCCATTTGCACTTGAAATTTCCAGGTCAAGTCAATTGGAAAATTGCAGAATATACGCGCTTTTATATATTTATTACTATTTTATTTTGCTACAATTTTGTGAAGTTGGAACTTTTTTTGAATGTTTACACTATCATGTTGAACTGGGTGTGTGGACTTTGGAATTTATATTAACGGTTCATCGGTTGGTAAGAAAAACAATACAATACTATTATTTGGAATGTTCTATTCAATTGTTTACTTCTAGTGATTACTTACTAGTTAAGAGAACGACAAGAGTTTCCTGTGCATTACTTGGAAGTTTCCTTTGCATTACTTGGAAACTTCATCTGCACACCTTTAAAATCCAATTTTCAGCGGCTCTTCGCCTTCTCCAAATCCTGGTCTATCCTACTCCGACCTGAAAAATGCCTTCATAACTACGCAAGTTTACCAGGTTAGATTCTGTTTCTCTCTCTCAAAAAAAAAAAAAAAAAAGGTTAGATTCTATCATATAAATTCTAATTCTCTTATTTCAGAGGGGGATATCTCTTTAGAGAACTATGTAATATTGTTGTTTTCATTTTTTGGGGTTCATTTTACCAATTAAATTATGCTTAAAGTCTTGCAATTTTTATTGAGATAGGTATAATTAATTTTATAAAAATCTTTGCTTCTTGATCTTTCTATGGTTTCTTGCCGTATATAAATAAACCTCATACAATACACCAGCTAGTTTAATATGATTTTTTTAGTTTTTTGTTTCAATATTTTTCTTTTTCTGAAAAAGGTGGAGTGGGCATATTATAGTGAAAAAAAAAAAAAAAAAAAGAGTACATAAGTATAAGAAAGGGTCCTGAAGCCACTCAGAGCTACATCACTAGCCTAGCAACGGAGCAAAAAGGAAACATTATCAAAGCCACATGTAGCCTTTGTTGATTAGGCTTCTTTTTTTTTTTTTTTAGGGGTCTTTGTTGATTAGCCTAACAGTTTTTTGTTTAAATATAAAATTTGAGAATAATGATGATAGCCATTATGATTATGTTTGAATATGAAACTAAAAAAAAAAAAAAACAACATTAGGTATTTGTTATTATTTATTTATTTGTTAAAAAAAGCATATATTAAAATAATAAGATGTAAAATTCTTATAACTCAAAAGCTGATGTGACACAATATTTTAAGATTAACTAAAACTCACACGGTCTCAAGGTAGCCAAAAAGAAAAGTCTTTGGGTACCTAGTGCGGAGAAATTGCACTTAGAGCAAATGGAAATGGGAAAGTATTGTCTAATCTATCTCATATTATTTGCAGGGATCAAAATTTCACTGGTATATTTAGTTGGGGTCTATAGTTTAGAGACTGATTCTTTTTTTTGGACATTTGCGTTGTCATTAATTCATTCAATATATAAGTATGAGTAACCGTGGGGAGTAGTCCGCGGGAGAATGGTGAAAGGTTAAGGTCTTGTTTGGATTAAGGTTGTTTTTAGTCTTATGATTGAAAACTCATAACTGTCTTATAAAAAAATGTGGAACTTACACAATTTTAAATGTTTGGTTTGATCTCCTACTCTTGTTTTCCTCGCTCAAACTCAAAAACTTTGAGTTTGAGGTGTTTTCAGTTTTTGAGCCACATAACTCAGTGGCAGTTGTCTAAATTTTTTATCTCTGTGGGGGCCATATCTGTTGAATTTGTTCCCTCTCTCCCTCACTTTATCCACTCTCTTTCTTCTCCCTCTGTTTTCTCTTTCTCTCCACCCGTTCCTCTCACTTCTCCTTCTTCATTTTTTTTTTATTTTCTGTTACCCAGAGCTCTCTCTTCTCACTGGCCCTTCATTGCTCCTCCACAAGCCGCCACCACCATGCCAGTCATCACCGTCACGAGCAACCACCAGATCGGTTCAAGCTCAGCCCAGGTCGGAGCCACCGGATTGGTTCAAGCTCAGCCCAGATCGGAAGTTTGGGTTTGATATGTTTGTGGTTTGGGTTTGTTATGCACGTGGACCTCGAGATTGGAAGCTTCGCCGGCGACAGGGGATTCGAGACCTGATGCTTTCTTCTCTCTTTTCTTTCTTTCTTTCTTCTTCACTCTGGTTTCTTCTCTTAGTTGCTTCTTTTTTTTTTTTTTTCCTTCACGCGGTGATGGCTGTAACGCGGTGAGACCTGATGCTTCTTTTTTTTTTTCTTTTTTTTTTTCTTCTTCAATCAAACACATTTAGTTGAGGGCTGTTGGTGGGTTTGGATTTTTGATTCATTCAGTTTTTTGGTGGAGGTTGTGGTTGTGTTGAGGGCTGTTGGTGGTGGTGGTTGTGGTTGTGGATTTCTGGGTTTGCCGTTGGTGGTGGTGGTGGTGGTGGAGCTGGGTTTCGGTGTAGCTGGGTTTGAAGAGCAGAAAAGAAAAGGGACGCGGGTAGTAACCATATTCTTCTGTGAAGTGTCAGTGGGTGGGTCACAAAAAGTGAAGTTAAAAACTGAGATACATGACTGGGTTTTGTGAGCAAACAAAACTGTTGGATTTTTTGAGTGATAGTGGAGTTTGGGATATGAGTTATGAGTTTTGAGATTGAGTTATGAAAACTGAGTTCTGAGATTTGAAAATTGAGACATCTCTAACTTATAATTTTATGTTTAATTTACTCACCCCATAGATAGTAGATAAGAATCAATCACTAACTTATAATTTTATGTTTGCCACAATTTTGTGTCAGTATGAATCGGGAAACTGAGATTGAAGACTCAGGGAACATTAATGGACTAAAAAAGCCCTTGTCTCAAACAATTCAACCTTTGTCAGAAACTACTCTGCTTCTACAACACCAACAAAACTATATCCGGCAAAAAAGCCACTGCTTTTCTTGAAGGAAAAGATGAACTCCAGCCATTACATGGGTGATAGAACCTTCTGAAGCAAAGAATTCCCTATCTTGGCATAACCATCCATTCTTGCTTTGATATCCTCTCTTATTCTTCTAATCAATTGCTCTTCTATAAGGACCCCCTCCATGGACTCTGGTTTCTTTAAATCCAGACATGGTAGATGAAAAGCCATCATGCCACTTTGCATAAGGTTGATCTGAAATCTGTACCCTTTTGATTCCTGATCCCCCATTAAACCACCTCATCTTAATCATCAGAAGCATCAGCAACTAAGCAAAGGAATGAGCACTTGAAGAACAGATGTTCCTCGCTCTCAATACTGTTTCTATAGTAAACAGTCAAGCACAAGCAGAGTCTCTTTTGTAGCAACATTGCTCATTCTTTATCTAGTTGTCAATCTATTCCTCAAAGTCAACCAGCTAATAAACCCATGTCTTTGATTGGTTTCAGGGAACCATATCAATTTCCGCCATGGAACTTCATTTTCTTTATGTCTTAGTTGCTCCCATGTTGCATCACAATTCAATTTTCTTGTAGGAGATGTGATCCAAACAATCATGTCCTGTTCACCCAATCTGATGAGGCTAAGTTTACTTTGAACAATGACCAAATCATCAGATCTAGCTGGGGACACTAGTTTTGCCTCAATGGAGCTTGCTGCATCATGCACCATTCTATACCCATAAACTTGGTACAAGACTCCATCTAGATGCCACCAATCTAGCCAAAGGAAGATATTTTCACCATCTCCTACTTCAAACTTCAAGAATTGCCTATCCTCAATATTCCCTAATTGGAGTAAATTTCTACAACCCCTAGTGCTTTGTTGTGGAATTTTAACATTCCAAAAGCACTTACCCTTCAAAGTCTTGCTATTTTTATTGAGATAGGAATAAGTAATTTTATAAAAATCTTTGCTTCTCGATCTCATGATGCACAGTTTCACAAAGACTATCTTTATTGCTTCTGGCCAGTCAAAAGAAAAAGAAACAAATGTCTTAGTGTGCACCGTGCACAGTGTGGAAAGATTACACTTTTGAGTAAATGAAAAAAGGGAATTTGTTTAATCTGGTTCACAACTTTTCAGGAATCAAAATTTCTTTGGTAAGGTTCGTTGGGATCTATAGTTCAGAGATTGATTCTTTATTTTGGACATTACATTATTGATACAATTTCGTTATGAGTCAGCTAGTGCATCGGCGAGAGAATGGTTGTCAAAGGTTAGTTTCTTTTACTTTTTGCACCATGTATGCATTGAGGGGCTTTTATTGTTTCACATGCAACAGTATCCACAGTTTTTCACATCATATGTAAAATGTGGAAAACTAATGGGAAAGTGTGGATATTGTGTAAAATGTATTACATCTGAATAGGTGAAACTTTAATAATTACCCCCATTCAAATATGTCAGTAATTTGAATCAGCAAATTCTTCAAGTTGATTGTTCATGCTTAGCTAATTCTTCTTATTCTTCCTTTTTTTATTTAATTTTTCTCCCAGTGAGATAACAATAGCTTATTTCTTGTTTGACTATTTGTGCTAACTTATTTAGATGCTTTTATATTGGTTATTACCGTTATAAACATGGACAAATAACACTTGAGGTCCTTAACTGCTATTTTGGATTAAGGGGAGGGAAGAGGTGGAGAAGAGTTAGTCAGAATGCACCTTGGCTGAAAATCGGTGATTTCCGGCCAATTCTACTTTACTTTTCCTCCCACCCCCTCAATTCAAACTGACCATAAAATTGAGCTAATTTCTTAATTTTTTTTTCCTAGAACAAAAAGCCTTTGTCCCAAAACTTAGAATTTGGCAATGGTTCCTCAACATGCTAATTAGGATGAGCTATATGTTTTATTTCTGCTTTGGACATAGACTATTGGGCTAAACCACGTCATGAATTATGCTTATGCTCTTGTACTACCTATCTATCTCTTTGTCCCAACTTTAATTCTGACATTCTCAAAAACCTCATATCTCCTTTATGAATGGTGCGTTTGACGTTCCTTCATTCGGTTCTTTTGTTTTCTACTCACCCCATTTATGTTTTCTATGTTTTTGTTCAGGAATCATGAAATTATTGAGCTCGGAGAATACTCAAGGGATGGAGTTGAAGCTGAGGGACAACATTCCATAAAAAATGGCGCAGATTCAGGGGAAGGAAAAACACCACCATTGCCAAGGACAATTCTTGACCCCCAGGGTCCGTTCCTTCACCTATGGAATAAAATACTCCTGGTGTCGTGTGTGATTGCAGTATCGGTGGACCCTTTATTCTTTTACATCCCTGTGATCAATGATGCTAAGAGGTGCCTTATGTTGGAGAAAAAGTTGAGGATCACAGTCTTAGTTTTGCGGACAGTCACTGATGTCATTTACATAGTGCATATTATTTTGCAACGTTGGACTGCATTCATAGACAAGGTAGTTGAGGAAGGTGCAGAAATTACTAATCGATATTCTTGGAAACACTTCATAATCGATATTCTTGTCATTCTTCCCATTCCACAGGTAAGGGCAGCTTTCTTCAGCTAATTTGTTTTTATAGGGAAATGCTATTACATTCATGATGAATGTTTTCTTTAGGTAAAACTCCATTTAGTCCCCTAGCATGTATATTATTATGAGCTGATAGTTTGATAAATTATTTTTTTATAGGAAATTACACTTTATTCCCCTAAACTATACCCTATTTTATACTTACCTTTTAAACTATAAGAATACACATTTACCACCTAAACTGTTAGCTGCACAACACTAACCCTATTAAACTATGTGAGTGTATATTTACCCCGTACACTATTACTCATATAATACCATGCTACATTGCTACCATGATTAATAGTTTAGAGAAGTAAGTGTGCATTGTCATCATTTAAGAAGGTAAGTATAAAAGGAGTATAATTTAAAGATGGTAAAGTATGCATCCTCATAGTTTAGGGCGTAAGTGTAAAAATGAGTATAGTTTAAGAGAATAAAGTGTAATTTTCCCTAACTTTTTATTGGATTGATATTTCAAAACAGCTGGATTACATATGTAACTCTTCATATCCTTAACATACATATCAAGTTTTGTGACAAACAGATTCTATTTACTATTTGATTTAGAAACTCAATTTTTATGCATAAATTTAAGCACAAAAACATGAAATTTAAACATTTGACCAATGAATTGTTATTGATCTCAGATTATTTTAAAATTTTGCAAACATGTAGATTAAAAAAAATTAAATTTAATCTATTGGTGAATTTGTGGAAATTCACATAAAAAAAAAATTTAAGTGATTTAATATAACTTTTACAGTAGCTGTAAGTTGTTAATTTGATACTTGATAGTTATAATATTATTATACATAAGTTGTGGATGCTATTTTTTTATTTATTTATTTAATATGTGAAAAATAAACTCACGTATTTTTTAAAAAAAAATTATATATATTTTTCATTGAACATTATCAGTTATAAATGTAATATGTATTTTATTAATTATTTATAATTTATTATTATTAATTAATTATTTATGACATCACTTGTTCAAGCCTAATCAATCCAGAAAACCAAGAACCACTCTCTTTCCAATATTTTGATTTATCCGGTATTTAAAAATATGGTGCAAATAACTGAAATCATGACATTTACACAGAGTGTGCACTGTGCACCCTACTTGCATGCCTAGGTCCAACGGGTTGGGTGTCACTATAGTTATGCTGCTAACTCAGGTTGCTCTCCCTACCCTTTTACTTTATTTTTTTTTCATTAAAAAAAAAAAAGAATTACCTTTGCTATTAAAATAACTTAAGCATTTTCCTTTTAAAAAAAAAAAAAAAAATGAAAACCTGCACAAAAACGGCTTTGTTTCACTTTGTTAAGAACAAAGTTGAAACGGCCAGTAATGGAAGGAAGGACTTTGGTTGATCCCTTGAATACATTTATTGTATTTTGTTAAGCCTTTTTCTTTGTTTATTTGGTCTATTTTGCTACGTATAACTTTTTAACATAAAAATAAAGTAAAATTTTTATTTAAAAAAAAATTATTATGGGCATAACCTTATGCTTGTCTAATTTATTTTTAAACAAAATATGTTAAAAGAAAATAAGGTATGCCAAACCAATCTTAAGAACCAATTAAACTGATAGCTGCTCCTATACAAACTTAAGGAGTTAAGGGGACTAAATTATATCATAGTTTTACTTTTTATTTAAAATATTTTACGTTTTTCTTTTACAAAAACTACATTTTTAGAATTGGTTTTATTCAGTTTCAGGAGAAAAAGAATTAATTTTTTAAATTATTTTAGCCTGCATGACTAGATTTTATTGTTGCCTCTAAACTTGTTGCAATCTATTCAGGTAGTACTTCCTCAAATAATTTATTCTGAAATGAAAAGCACCAGATCTTCAGATTCTATAAAGTGGCTGAACGCTCTCGTTCTCTTCCAATATGTGCCAAGAGTGCGTCAGATCTACATATCCTGGAAGGAACTTACGAAAAGTAAAGGCAAATTTGTTGGATGGGTTAAAGCTGCGTTCATTTTCTTTCTGTACATCCTTTCCAGTCATGTAAGTTTCTTGAGGTACTGATTTCATATTTATCAAGGGTGAATTATAAAAATGCTCGGTTTTATTAAGATCTGGTTCAGGACAATTGCACCACCCAAAGTTACTATTCAATCCAATAATGTTACACCAAATTGGTATATTTATGGAAATGATGTAATCTAGGAATTGATTTATCAAAATTTACACAATAATTTTTTTTAGCAGAATAACATTACTTAAAGTTGCCATTTTTATTATTATTTATAGATACGGTAGAATTTAAACCTATAGTGTCTATTTTGTAATGATTATTTTTATCATTAGGTCAGAACACCAGTTGGTTTTAGGTATAGACGGGTTTTGAACCTTATATCTCGATATTATAGTTGGTTTTTAGTGTATGCAAGGTTACCCCATACCTCTTATTCGATAACAATAGATATTATCAGCTAAGCGGACTGAAACTTACCTTAAAGGTACACAATTCAGCCCTTTTTTATTTTTATTTTTATTAATTTTTTGGTAGAATGACTTGCTCTTTCATGTTTTTTGTATTCCTACATTCTAAGGAAACAAAATTTTGGAGTGTGTTTACCGTTTATATGATAAGAATAAGCTTGATTTGGTTTTGACGTTAAGACTGAATTATGTTCTTGACATTGAGATCAATGTACATGGAGTCTGATATTAAGATCGTGATGTCTTAATCAACCACCAGGGTGTCGGTCAAACTGAAAATAACATGGTACGCGTTCAGACCAAAATTACTACATAAAAGAATAATAAAATTTCGTCCAGTCCTTATATATTTTTTAAGTTTTGATTTATGAATTCACATTTAAAATCTAAAGATATTTGACATTAAATTAGAGTATAATTAAGACTCTTGGTGCAAAAATTAAAATATAATTATAATTTAATTGAATTCATGATTGAGCTACCTTTAATATTACAAAAGTGAAAACCTACTCAACCAGTTTTGTAGGTTGCCATGATATAATAATTACATTTTTTTTTAAAGAACATAAAAACTTGATGAATGATTTTTAATGTCATGTTCGTCTTTCAGGTAATTGGAGCCTTTTGGTACTTTTTCTCTATTGAACGAGAGACAGTTTGCTGGCACAAAGCCTGTGAAAATCAAAGCGGATGTGGCCGAAGTTCTTTTAGTTGTACTCACTTGGGAAATTACACATTTCTTGATGATCTTTGCCCTATAAATTCACCAAATTCAACGCTATTTGATTTTGGAATATTTCTTGAAGCCCTTCAATCTGGTGTTGTGCAGTCCTCAAATCTTCCAACAAAATTCTTTTTCTGTTTCTGGTGGGGACTACGAAATCTAAGGTTTGCATGTGCTAGACTGACCATTATTATATATTAACCAGTGATCTTGATTTTTGTTTCCTTATGATCATACTATAAAATGCTGTTTTGGTCTTTCTTGATATATCTCCCAAGTAGATTTGTTCATCTTAACTTATTATTTCCCCAAGAGTTTGTACTTCATAGATTCTTACTTTATAGTCATTCCAGTTAAAATTCTAAGATTAGTATGTTTGGGCCATTTTTGCAGTTCTTTTGGTCAAAACCTCCGAACAAGCAACTATCCCTGGGAAAGCTGCTTTGCAATTTTTATTTCTCTCTTCGGCTTGCTGTTATTTTTATGTTTCCTTGAAAATTTGAAGGTAAACGCCCAATTCTTTCTTTTCTCTCCTTTTATTTTGTTTAAAAAGGTATGAGATTGTAGTGGTGGCTGGTGGTGTTGTAGATTGTTAGCTGAATTGGGAGGTGGGACTATTCATCTATGATTATGTGAAGATTTTAGACCATAAAAATCAGCTTTAATATATGTATTGCCTAAGCCTGGTAATGCATTATTTAAAAGGTTAAAAACCAAAAAGGGTTTAGAATTTTTCACATCCTACAATGTCCACTCTCTTATATTTACATCGCGAATAAATGTGGACATCTGATAAGAAAGTACAGACATTTTGTAAAATGTTACATATCTTGTTGTGAAACAATCAATAATTGGTACCAAAAAATAAAAGCTGTATTGAGTGCAATCTTGGACAAACCTACCTCATCAACTTCTTGATAAGTGAGTACTATTTTTTCCCTTGATTTTTTTCATTCATTGTTTTTAATTGACTAATCATGGTACCCTCCTTTTCTTGATTATACTTTTCTTGAAACAACAGATCCAATTTAACTTGTTGAACAGCCAAGAAAACGTATATTTAATTAGATTGTGAGATCAATCTCAGTCTCTATCCCCTCAAAATGAAAAGGAGCATTTCTCTCTACATCCTAGAGGAGTTGAAACCAAAGCATCCCTTAATTCAATCTTCTTCTTCTTCTTCTTCTTCTTCTTTTTTTTTTTTTGTTTGTTTTTGTTTTGTTTTTATTTTCCCGGTGAAAAGAGAATAATTATTGAATTACAAGTGCGACCTAGGATTAGTCTTAATCCTAGGGCAGCGAATATGTACATACTTTATATATGCCAGATATTGTAAGATTTGAAGAATTAACTTACTAATAATGGAACTGGAACAGAATTATATCCAGTCTGCAACTGAAAGCTCAAATGAGGACCGTAAGACATCAGAGGAGAAAAGATTGGAAAATCTAAGAAAGAGTAGACAAAGAATAGCAAGAGGAGAAATACAAGTATGGGCCGAAAAATACATGTTCCCTGATGAAAAAAAGCAAGAAATTATGAATATCTTTGATGAAAATTGGAAAGAAGACATACATGTTAATGTGGAGAATCTTTTCCTCATTCTTCCTCCAGAACTGAAAGGTTATATAAAGTACCATCTCTGCTTTCATATACTAGAGAAAGTGAGTTCCTCTGGCTCTATATATTTCCTAATTGGGTTGTGTTAATGGGCACCTTACGGTGCCCGTTAACAATACATATTGTGTCAGCTTTTCAGATTTTCGGTTAACTTTTGACAGTTTTTTGATAATTTTTTTATCTCTTAACAAGCACCATGTGGTGCTTGTTAACATTTCCCATTAACTTTTTGTCCCCATGCATGCATGATGAGTAAAAATAGTACTTAATTCATGTATCTACACTCCCCCAAGAAAGAAAGGTATCGTTAAAAAAACCAATTGACGGTTCTACTTATGTGAGAGGAGCAACTGCATGCCTTTATGATTGATTTCCATTTTTTGAAAAAGAGTTAGGAATATGTATTAATTAGAATTTTAAATATATATTATGGTGATAAGTGAATAAGTTTAATTAAATTTGGTTCAAATAAACCTATAGTAAAATCCTACTGAATTCTATATCTAAAATCAAATACTATACTTGAGAAAACAAAATGTTTAAAATATATTTAGAATTTAATGATTGTGTGTGAGAAAAAAATATATAAAGATGAGATAAAAATAACTTTCTGAACGATTATATGAAGTATTTTTATATACATGCATACATCATACTCTTAGGGGGGAAAAGAACTGTACTTTAATATGATTTTTTTTGTCATGCTCACAAATATATATATATATATATATATATATATATAAAATTTCTTGTCATTATGGCATTATTCATCTCGATTGCTTTATAACTTAGGTGCCAGTGCTTGAAAATATGGAGGAACGATTGTTGCATATGATATGCAAGTCTCTGAAACCAGTCTCCTACAAGGAATACACCTACATTGTTCGAGAGGGAGAGCCAATTGATACTACTTATTTCATTACACGAGGCATTGCATGGACCTACACAACCCGTAATAATAATGGTGAAGCAACTGGCCCCTCACACGCTGAGTGTCTTGAAAAGGGTCACTTCTTTGGAGAAGAACTTATACAATGGGTATTGGGAGAGGCCTCTTTGTCTAACCTATTCAAACTCCCACTTTCTCCGAAAGTAGTTAAATCCCATACAAAAGTTGAAGCCTTTGCTCTAATGGCCGATGACTTGAGGAATATAGTCTCTAGAACAAAATTTCATGTTAGTGAAGAGGAATTGGAATCTAAGGTAGCTTCTATGTTTCAAGCAGCCTTGCGCAGCAAGAAAGAAAAGTCTTCCCAGTCTGGTACAAGCGGCGGGGATGAGAAGTTACCAAGTCCATCAGGTACATAAGTCAATTAAAGCACTGCTCGTTCAAGCTGAGACCTATTATCGTTAGGATATTGTGACTGTTTATTGACATTTCTTCATCATGAACAAATGTGTCTACTTGTGAAGAGTTAATCGGTTAGAGAGTAAAACTAAAGTCATTGTTTTGCCACAACGTTACAGTCTTACAGATTTTAGTGCGTGTATTTATTGAATCATTGTATAACAGGGGGCAACCGTTCAAAATCACTTGTGATGTTAAATTACCGATTGTTTTAAAGGTTTAAATTATTGAAATATGGTAAATTTAATCATTTAACTGCATATTTTTAAATTCTAACACCCCCTTACATATGGGCAGAAACTATATTGGATAGGTGAGGCCCAACGCAAAAGTTTATAAATGAAAAGTAAAGTAGAGGAAATAATAATCAAACTTAAGATCTCTTGCTCTAATATTATATTCTAGTCTTTATTATTACTAGTTAATAAAGACCTACATTTTTTTAGAGAGAGTTTTAACTTATAATGTCATCTTCTGATGATAACTCTTTATCATCAAATCAAGACACCAATCAGGTTTTTTTTTTATTTTTATTTTTTTAAAGAGAGTTCAAACTAACTAGTATTTTATTTATTATATATATTTTCATTTTCATCAATTTCAACGAATTGGACTTGCTAGACTGAACTGGACCACAATGGACCGAATGAACCAAAGTGAACCAAATTGGACCTAAATGGAACAAATTGGACCAAAGTGGATGTTTATTATCTTTATTTCTTGAACTTGATAAAAATGACATATGGTTCTCTAAGTAGAAGTGGAGTTGGACCATTGAACTTGAAATTGAATACTACATTAGCATACAAATAAGAGTACAATGGTGCAATTGGATTTTTTTTGTGTGAGTATAAACTAAAAATAAATAAATGGTATCTTTGTCCAAGCTATTTTTATTACATGTATTTGCTGTTATAAGTTACATTTATGTTCTAGAATGTGTAAAATTATGGTAGAAAAAAGTGATAGTCTTATCATAATTGGTAAATTACAATTAGTTTTGAAAATGTGTAAAGATTTATAATGCATTATTGTAAACATATATATATATATATATATATATATATATTTCTTTTTTGAGAAGAAGCTTTTGGATATATATTATATAGGTTACATTGTCCTAGTTTCAACTGTTATAGTATTTCTAACTTTATTCTATATAATTAATATAACCCTAAGTTTAATCTTATTATAAAAACTGATTATTTTACAGTAGTTTGATGCAATACAATGCTAGATTCAATTAAGCCCTTTTGTTTTGGATTAGTACTTAGTGGGAAAGGGTCCGACTAAGTGTATATCTGGTAAACGTTGAAAGAATCAAAGTCCTTCACCGTTTGTTTTCGCCCTACTATCTAATTCGTTTTTGTACGTTTTTAGACCTCTTAAATACAACCAGATTAACCTACTTATTTAACTAAGTGATTAACTTAGATAAATTATGTAGATCTATGTTAATACATAAAAATCATATTATGCAAAGTAGTGGAAAAAATAAATAATACAATGATATGATAACTTAGGAAAACTAAATTGTTAAAAAACTTGGGAGGATTTAACCTAGCTATTCTTAAGGTAAAACTGAATCCACTATAAAAGAATTGAAGTTTACATAATAGCGACTTAGATCACTAATATCTTATTGCTACCTTCAGTACCTTGAATAGGAAACTTACTACCACAACCATGCGACAGTTCTGAGTTCATGGACTACTTCTTTCTTAGATTCCTAGCTAGTACAAACACTCCCGCTTGTATATCTTTAAGCTCTTAATGCAGCAACTGAATGATCATCAAGTTCTTGACATAATTTTGATTCTTAATAACCCTAAATATATGTGAAAGCAAACTCCTCTAGATTTCACAAGAGATTCACATACATAGCAACAACAACAACAAAGACTCTAGAGAGCTTTGGGTACAAAACCCTAGACCTACAAAAGAGACACACTTTTCTCTCTCTTAAAAACCTTTAAAAAACATGTTTAGGTTTTCCTTTATATACTAGAAGAAGTAAATCTGAAACCCTGATTCTTAATGGGCTTGAACTGCTATTTAAGCCGACTTAAAATTTTGTAGAAAATTCCTGATTTATGATTCTCGATCGATCGAGCCTTGCAGAAATAGAACAATAATTTCCTGCAATTACTTGATTCCAAACATATATTAAACCAAATTTTGAGTAAGTTTAAACCTAGACTAAATGTTTTGATCATGGTTTGCCAACATATACAAATTGAAGTTCTAATACATTATTTCCTAAAGTCTTAGAACCTAACAGTTTTCTAAAAGAAAAAATGAAATAGAATAAATGTCAAACTAAAGGAAACTAATGTTTAGATGGATGGTTTATTCGCGACACAAGCGTGGGTTTTCGAGACTCACGTCTTTGTTATATAGAGCTTTGGAGTTTCTGTAACTTTTCTTCTCATTCACATTCACAAAGGTTGACTCTTATATTTTAACAAAATAAAATATTATATAATCACTAAACAATATTTTATTTGAACTTGAAATTATGGTATACGACATAGTTGTAGGGTAATGCCAAAAATGATTCTGTTTACTTGTAAGTCCATTCCTTATTAGAAAATTGATTCCAAGTCCGCTGCCATTGCCAAACTTCGTGGACAGACAAATAATCGTACGAGTTTCTAGATAAAAAATGAGGAGAGTTGTTAGCTTGTGAAACAAAAGCTAAAAACAAGACTTGGTCCTAATTATCAAAAGATATTCGCAGCTTCTAAATGGATTGCTCTCGTGCTCTCTCTAGGGAGGAACAGGAGGAACTAGTGCGCAATAAGAAAAAAGTTAAAGACGTAAGCCATGCGAACTTTCAAGAAGGGCTGGAAGCCTGGAATCAGTTGTCTCTTCTCCGAGGAATGATGGAGGTGGTTGGAGTAGTATCACGTCTTTTAAAGACAAACTGATGGGTGAAATCCCTGGTGCTTTCACACAAGCTTTTAGCTTTGGAGACTCCATGGAAGATGATGCTGACTCTGATGCGGAGGTAGAAGCTCTGAGGGACGGATTGGTGGCAGTGAAGTTCTCTAAGGAGCTTAAACAGAAGATTCGCAGTCCTTGGTATAAAGCCCTCATAGTTAAGGTTTATGGGTGGTCTGTGGGGTTCAATTTTTTACAAAATAAACTTCTATCAATGTGGAAGCCGGCTGGAAGGTTGGATTGTGTAGACCTCAGTCATGGTTTCTTCCTTACAAGATTCTCACTGAAAGAAGATTATGAAGCTACCTTGAAAAGGGGACCTTGGTTCATTGGAGAGCACTTTTTATCCATAAGACCTTGGGAACCAGATTTTGCACCGGCAACGGCGAATGTTAACTCAGTGGCAGTTTGGATAAGGTTAAACGAAATCCCAATAGAGTATTACCATGCGGAGGCGCTGCTTCAGATAGGGAAAGCAATTGGTAATGTGTTGAGGGTGGACACACACACAGCCTCTGAATCTAGAGGTAGATTTGCTAGGCTCTGTGTTCAGATTGATGTCGAGAAACCGCTTGTCACGGTTGTTTTGATTGGGAAACGTGAGCAGCTTGTGTGTTATGAGGGAATTCATAAGCTGTGCTTCGAGTATGGAAGAATAGGACACCGTAAGGAGCAGTGTCCGTATGTCATCCGCCAGCCTCCGCCGCTGGAAAAAGAGGTTAACCAGCCCAATGATAAGAATGAGGTGCAGGCATGCAGCTCGCATGACCCTGACAATGCCAGGCAAGATGTAGGCCTTAGTTTGTACGTGCATGGTAGTGCACAAAAGGATGTTCCCGAGAGTTGCTACGGACCTTGGGTAGTGGTAATGCGCAAGAAACAAGGGACAAAACAACCAAGAGGAGATGGGACCACAATAAGGATGGCGCATGGACAGCCACGAGCAGGGAAGGAGACACGGTCCCTTGTGTTTTCAGGTACAACTGATTCGAGTATTGGGCCGGGTAGAGATATTAAGAGGAAGCTCTCTCCGCATAGAATTATTGATGGGAGTCAAGTTGCTAATGCAATCCAGCATCTTGTGAAGGAGGGCCCGAAGCTATCTGAGGTTCCAAACGAAGCGGGCCCAAATGTCTTGCATGTTGAAAGAGGGCATTTTAGGCCTGGGAAGGAGGGGTTTGTTTTTAAGCCTAAAAATAGAGGTAGACCATCAAATGTAATTCGTAAGCCCAACCCGCCCAATCCGGAAGCCTCAGTTAAGGGGAAGAAGGGTCTTGCCCGCAATAGGACTTCTCTAATTGCTCAAAGTAGTGTTGGTGAGGAAGGGAGAACAGAGGGTGCGCCGGCGCTTCAAAACGCACAGACGAGAAGAGCGCACGAAGAAGAGAGGGGTAGCGATAAAAAGAATCTGCAGCTTCAGGTCTCATCCGGATCGAAGTCAAATCTGTGCTATCAGTTTAGAGGTGGTCTCAATGGATGTCAAGGCACACCCATTTCAGAAGATGGGTTTGATCGTCAAGATGTCGAAACCGGTATGGAGCTCCAACCTTCCTCTGACGAAGAGGAGTGCGACGATGGAAGCTCTAGCGATATCGATTCTAGCGTGGGAGGTAGCGAGAAGTCCATGGTGGGCTCCTATGGTGTTATTGCTGAAGGTGGAGGAGAAGAGCTGTCGCATTTGGGAGGTGCTGCCTTAGATAGCTCAAAATCCCAGCCGGTGCGAAGTGGGTCCAATGGTGTGCCTAAACATCCGATGGTCTATGCATCTAATGGAGAGGCAAACGAAAGAGATGGTGATTTGGCTCAGATGGAGATTGAGGGTGGAGGCGGGGGTCCTTCTGCCTTTTGATGGTAGTCCTTCCATAAAGCGCTTACCCATCATGAATATTATAGTTTGGAATAGTAGGGGCGCTCTGAAGCCCTCTTTTCAAAGAAATGTTAGGGAGTTGATTCGGTGCCATAAGCCAGAAATTTTGGTTGTGATGGAAACGAAAATTGGAGGCGAGCGGGCCAGGGAGATTACTGATAGGCTGCCGTTTGATAATGCTATCCACACGGAGACCATTGGGTATGCGGGTGGTTTGTGGATGCTGTGGAATTTTGATATGGTGGAGATTACGCCATTAACCAACACTGAACAGGAAATTCATACCGTGATAAAGGTACGAAATTCTAACACTAGTTGGTTGTTTACTGCAATTTATGCTAGTCCTAGAACAGCAAAAAGACATGTTTTATGGAATAATTTAATAAAAGTTGCTGAGATGCATAACATGCCTTGGGTGTTAGCTGGGGACTTTAACGAGCCCCTTTTGGAGGGTGATAAGTTTGGGGGTAGGGCTGTCAGTGTCAGTAGGTCTTTACTTTTTAAGGAGTACTTGGATAAATGTAGTATGTTAGACATTGGGTTCTCTGGCCCGCAGTTCACGTGGACTAACAGAAGAGGTGTTCAAGCTCTCATTCAAGAGAGGATTGATAGGTTCTTTGTTAACCCCAGCTGGTGCCTCATGTTCCCTGAAGCAAAGGTGATCCACTTGACTAGATGTCATTCAGACCACTACCCTGTGCTGTTGGAAATGCAGCCGAGAGTTGCTGTTAATAGGAATAAGCCTTTTAAGTTCCAAACTTGTTGGCTGTCTGACCCAACCTTTCCAAACATTGTCTCTCAAGCGTGGAGACATTCCCCCATGCTAGCGGATGCTATTGACTGTTTCACTAAAGAGGCAGAGAAGTGGAATAGAACGCATTTTGGCAATGTTTTTGCTAGGAAAAATAATATCATGGCTCGTTTGAATGGTATTCAAAGGGCTGTAGCATTTAGGCCGTCAAACTTCCTCCTTAATCTTGAGAATGACTTGCTAAAGGAGCTTGATATTGTGCTGAATCAGGAGGAAGAGATTTGGGCTTTAAAGTCTAGAGTGAACTGGATGATTCAAGGAGATCGTAATACGGCCTTTTATCATGTGTCTACTTTGGTTAGGAGGAAAAGGAATAAGATCTTGGCAATTAAAAACCAAGTAGGGGAGTGGCTGTATGAGGAAGAGGAAATAAAAAATTACATTAGGAGTGGGTTTAATGAAGTGTATTCCTCCTCGCTCGTTAGTGCTTCTGGGGCTATTCCTTTTACTTCTAATTGGCAAGGCAGATTGAATGATGAGGAAAAGGAGAGTATTAGTGGGGGTGTCTCGGTGGAAGAAATTAAGAATGCCTTGTGGTCTCTAAAGGCGTTTAAGTCCCCGGGGCCAGACGGTTTGCATGCGAGGTTTTTTCATAGATTTTGGTTGATTGTTGGCAACTCTGTGATCGATTTGGTGAAGAAAGTTTTTTGTGAGAGGAAAGTCCCTGATTTTTTGAATAGGACCCACATTGTCATTATTCCAAAGATTCAAGGGCCGAAGACGTTGGGCAACTATAGGCCTATTAGTTTATGCAATACAGTATATAAAGTGATTACAAAGATTATTGTTGCTAGACTTAGGCCTTATTTGGAGAAGCTTATTTCCCCTCTTCAAACGGCCTTTGTTCCGGGGAGGAAAGGCATGGATAATGCTATTATAGTGCAGGAAATTGTGCACACCCTTAGCAAGAAGAAGGGGAAAGTGGGGTATATGGCTATTAAAGTGGATTTAGAGAAAGCGTATGACAAGCTTGAGTGGAGCTTTATAAGAGGCATGCTCTATAGAGCCAATTTGCCTGCTGATTTGATTGAGCTTATTATAAGCTGCATTTCCACTGTTTCGACCTCAATATTGATGAATGGTGAGGCTTTGGACCCTATTTTTCCTTCGAGAGGTATTAGGCAAGGAGACCCGCTTTCCCCATATTTGTTTATTTTGTGTATGGACTTTCTTGGTCAGCTTATTCAAGAAAAATGTGAAGAAAGATTGTGGCAGCCTGTTAAGGCTTCTCAAAGTGGGCCATCTTTTTCGCATTTATTCTTTGCGGATGACCTAGTTCTTTTTGGGAAGGCAGATGGGAGGACTTGTTCTGTTATTAGAGATGTTCTTGATGAATTTTGTAACATGTCGGGTCAATCAGTGAGCATTTCAAAGTCAAGAGTGTATTTTTCTCCTAATGTAGATAGGGATACAAGAGAATCGTTATGTGATATTCTTGGGTTTGCTTCCACGAACTCTCTGGGTAAATACCTTGGATTTCCCATCAAGCATCCGGGTACCACCTCTCAAGAGTATAATTTTATTCTGGATAGAGTCAAACAGAAGTTGTCGGGATGGAAAGCTAATATGCTATCCTTGGCTGGCCGGGCTGTATTGATTCAAGCCTCTTCGTCAACAATTCCTACGTATGTCATGCAAGGCACTTATTTACCAGGAAGAATTTTGGATGGCATAGACCGGTTTAATAGGAATTTTTTGTGGGGTTCTTCGGAGACTATGAGGAAAACTCACTGGGTTGGCTGGCAGAAAGTAACAAGACCTAAAGAGGAACGTGGGCTAGGGTTGCAAGACGCGAAGTGTAGAAACACCGCACTCCTTGCCAAGTTGAATTGGAGGTTCCATACGGAAGATGATGCACTGTGGGTAAGAGTGCTAAAAGGAAAATACTACAGCAATAGGAGATTAAATGCGGTAAATATGGATAGGCTGCCTTGCTCTCAGATTTGGAGAGCCATGAAAAAGGGCAGGGAAACTTTCAACAAAGGCAGCATGTGGGTGGTGCATAGAGGTAGTACTCTTAGTTTTTGGTTGGATAATTGGACATGTAAAGGTCCTATCCGAAGCCTCATTCATGGTCCTTTAACCTGGGAAGCAAGTCAATGGAAGATTAATGATGTCTTGATGAGTGGAGGGTGGGATTGGGAGAAAATTCCCTTTGAGCTTACTCCTGAAATCAAATCGCTTATCCAAGCCATTCCTATCTCCTTTGTAGATGGTGGAAGGGATAGGATAGGATGGAGAGGTAATGGTAGAGGATGTTTTGATCTCAAAAGTGCTTATTCTTTTGCTAGAGAGGTGGATGATGAGGGAATAATAGATGCTGGCTGGATCTGGAAGCTAGATACTTTCCCTAAAATTAAAACTTTTCTTTAGAGATGTGTTCACAATAGCATAGGAGTTAAAGCTTGCCTTGCTAGAAGAGGGTTTGTGAATGATGAAGTATGTCCGGTCTGCCATAGAGAGTCGGAAACCATCTTGCATGCCCTTAGAGATTGTCCAAGGGTAAAGCAAGTTTGGAGTCAGCTGGGTGTGAAGGGCAATAGTAGTGCTTTTTGGAGGAGTAATTTGCACAGTTGGTTAAATCATAATAGAAAAGTGAGCTGTAGTCTTATCCAAGGGAAGCCTCCTTGGAGAATCATTTTCAACTTTGCTATGTGGAGTATTTGGAAGAGCAGAAACTCTGTGGTTTTTAATAGAAATAGGTCTAATCTAAATCTCTATAGGGAAATCTATAATCAAGCTGCTGAGTTTCTTTTTTGTGTTACTTCTCCTCGTAACCCAATCAGTAAAATTAGCAAGAGAATTAGATGGGACAAACTGTCGGTAGGATGGAAAAAATTGAATACTGATGGGTCGGTTAGAGGGGGTTCGAAGCGGGCTAGCTGTGGAGGAGTTGTTAAGGATGAGCATGGTAATTGGATTGCTGGTTTCACAAGGCATGTAGGAGCAACCAACATTTTTGCGGCTGAACTTTGGGGGCTTAGGGATGGGCTTCTGTTGTGTAGTAATTTGAATATCACTTGTCTTGTTGTTGAGTTAGATGCCAAAGAGATTGTGGATGTCCTTCAAAATGTTGCCTATGTAAATCATTTTATATCTCCTATTTTGGACGATTGCAGGCACTTGATGACCAGATTTCAGCAAGTTCAGCTGAAGCATTGCTACCGGCAGGCAAATCACTGTGCTGATCTGATGGCTAGAATAGGGGCTGATCAGGATGTAGAGTGCACTTTGTTTTCATGCCTGCCTGTGGGTTTAGATAAGGCTTTGAAGGATGACTGTAATGGTGTGTCCTTCATCAGACAGTGTAATGAGTTAGTTGTGTTGGCTTGAGTTTGTTTTATGAAATCGTCCTTTACCAAAAAAAAAAAAAAAACAAAAGCTAAAACATTAAGGAGGTTTTAATATAGTTTTGAAACCCGGGTCCTTTATAGAACTGAAAAAAAAATTCAAAACCAAGGCCCAAGTGACTTAGCGTGAGAGAGGAGCCTAACGCTAGCTTGACCAAGGAGTTGTTAGTTTCGAGTGACAATAGAAAAAATTTGGTTGAATCAAAACCAGATAACTCAATAATCCCTTTGGATTCAGTTGATATCGGATTAGAAAGTGACAAGAGAGCACTTTCCCAAGGAACAGTTGGTGCACATGGCTTGAGATTTGAACACAAGCTAGCATCCACGCAAAGACCTGGCTATGAGACAACAACACCACAGGTGGCAGTAAGCCAAGACTCAGATCCGCAATTCACTACACGCAAAGGGCATGTCAGGAAAAATAGCGGCACTAAGGCTTCACCGGTCACATCTCTACTCTTCGAGGTTTCTCATAGCAAACAAAAAAGAAAGTTAAGACTCTCCCTATTAGGTCTTTCACTAAGAACACCCCTATTACCAAACTTAAGTCTAGCTTATCATCAATAGAAGGTGGCATTCTACCACTCACCAAGAATGGAGGTTTAGAAATCATGGGCGATCAGTTTACAAGGGAAAGTGGTAGAGCTATCGGATTCAATGGTAAACATGATTCGGAGGAGCTCTACAGAAATCATGGGATGGTTCGATTTGTATCTGATGAGAGCATGGAAGATTATTTTCCCATTGACTTCGACAAGCCTACAGCAAGGCTTTCTCCCCTTTTCAGACCTAGCGTGGCAGTCCTAGCCAAATCCATGGTGGATTTTCCTCATGGACAGACCAACGCTAGCAAAGAGAAATTCTCCCTTGTGGAAAATGATGTCCCTCCTTTATCCTCTATCAACCTTATGCGGATTGGTTCCGATGGTCGAAATAACAGAGGACAGAGCAATGGTAGAGACACCAATGATAACAAGCTGGGCAGGGAATATGCAAGTAAGGAAGCAAATCCTAGTATTTCATCCTACAAGGAGCATAAACCTCATGATCAGGTCATGCGAGAAAGAGATGGGAGTCCTAGAGCACTCATTGCTGCTAATGAGAGGAGAGGAGTTCTCCAATCGCATTCCGAAGGAAATCAGGGGAAAAATGCTGAACCAGGAGGTTTCCAAACTAGCTGTTGATGATTGTCCTCCACCAATTACTCAATTAATGAGGAATATTATGGTATGGAACTGCAGAGGGGCTCTGAGCCCAAACTTCAGCCAAACAATTATAGATATGGCAAAGGAAAGCTCGCCGGATATTTTTATTGTTATGGAGACTAAAGTTGAAGGAGATCACACTAAAGAAATTTCTGATAAGCTTCCTTTTGATGGAGCTATTTACATTGATACCATAGGCTACGCTGGGGGACTTTGGATTTTGTGGAATTCTGACACAGTGGAAATCAACCATTTAGCTTCTACTGAGCAGGAGATCCATGCCATAGTGAAGGTTAGTAATTCCAACTTTTCTTGGTTATTATCTACAATATATGCTAGCCCTAGATTTCATGAGAGGTCTATAGTATGGAGTAATCTTGCTAATGTTGCTGCTAACCATGAGTTGCTTTGGGTAATGATGGGTGATTTCAATGAAGTGCTAATGAGTAGTAAAAAATTCGGTGGACGACCAGTGAATATTAGAAGGGCCATGAAATTCCAGGACTGTTTGGATTTGTGTGGAATGATGGACATGGGATTCAGTGGTGCTCGAAATACTTGGTCTAATTTAAGAGAAGTGACTGACCTTATTCAAGAGAGACTGGATAGAAGTTTTTGTAGCTGGAGACAAATGTTCCCGGAAGCTAGTGTAAAGCATATGACAAGAATAAATTCTGACCACTGCCCTCTTTTGGTTGAATTGAATCCTAGTAATTCTCTTAATTTTCCTCGACCCTTTAGGTTTCAACTAGGGTGGTTAGCTCACCCGGATTTTACTAATGTTGTTCGAAAGGCTTGGACTAATGCAGAATCTCTTAATGTAGCTGTTAATGAGTTCACCATTTCGGCAAGAAAAATGGAATAAAGAGGTGTTTGGGAACCTTTTTGTGAGGAAAAAAAAATTGAAGCCAGACTGAATGGTATTCAGGTTGCCATGAGTATCATATGTCACAATTCTTTGTTGAGCTGGAGCAGAGGCTGAGGAAAGACTATGCTGACATTCAGAAATTAGAGGAAGAATTCTGGGTTATGAAGTCAAGAGTTGAATGAATGGTTAATGGGGATCGCAACACCTCCTTCTACCATACCTCTACCTTGGCCAGAAGGAAGCGAAACAGGATCCAAACCTTACAAGATAGTAATGGAGTGTGGTTGACTGAGGCAGTTGATGTAGCAAACCACATTAAGGAAGGATTCATATCTTTGTTCACCTCTAGTATGGAGATTAAATATAGGAGGCCTTGGACCATTCCAAATTGGCTAGTGCAAATTTTTGAGAAAGAAGCTGCTGAGTTGTCTTTCCTTGTTTCCGATCAAGAAGTGAAAGATGCATTGTGGTTTTTAAAACCTTTCAAGACGCCAGGTACTGATGGGTTACACGCTGGTTTTTTTCAACAGTTTTGGCTGCTTGTTGTAGGAACAGTTACAGATACAGTAAAAGGGGCCTTTGTTAATGGTAAGATACCAGAGCACATTAATAAAACCTTGATAACTCTCATTCCCAAACACACAGGAGCTAATAGACTTGGTAGCTTCCGGCCGATAAGTTTGTGTAATACAACTTATAGGATCATCACGAAGATTATAGTTGCTAAACTTAGACCCTTCTTGCCCAACCTTATCTCCCCAATGCAGGCTACCTTTGTTCCAGGTAGAAAGGGTTTGGACAACGTCATTATAACCTAAGAAAGTCTCCATACTATGAGTAGAAAGAAAGGAAATGTGGGATGCATGGTGATCAAAATAAACCTTGAGAAGGCCTATGATAGATTGGAATGAATCCGGGATACTCTCAAACTATTTAACATACCAGACTACCTCGTTAATGTGATAATGAACTGTATTTCATCCTCCAGTGTGGTAGTTTTGTTCAATGGAGGAGCTTTGGAAGAATTCCAGCCGACTAGAGGCATAAGGCAAGGTGATCCCTTATCTCCTTACCTCTTCATAATGTGAATGGAGGTTCTTGGATTTATGATTAAGGATAAATGTGACTCCAAATTATGGGATCCGGTGAAGGCATCTAGGGGTGGGTTACCTTTCTCCCACTTGTTCTTTGCGGATGATTTAATTCTTTTTGGGAAAGCTGATAGGAAAAACTGCACAAGTATAAAAGAAGCACTTGATAGTTTCTATGAGTTATCTAGGCAAAAGGTAAATAATGGAAAGTCTCGAGTTTATTTCTCACCAAATGTATCCGAGGAAAGAAGGGGAGAATTATGCTCTTGTCTCAATCTCCACTCAACTCCAAATCTTGGGAAGTATCTACGATTCCCATTGAAGCTTCCGAGTACAACAAATCAAGAGTTTGATTTTGTTATTGAAAGAGTGCAAGGGAGATTAAGTGGCTGGAAAGCACATATGCTATCCTTTGCTAGGAGAGTGGTCCTCACTTAATCGATTTTGTCAGCTATTCCAGCTTATGTCATGCAAGGAACTATGCTTCCAGGAAAAACCCTTGAAGCCATTGATAGAGCAAGTAGAAACTTTGTGTGGGGATCTTCAATGGAAAAGGGAAGCTGCACACTGTTAGTTGGACTAAAATCACTAGGCCCAAAAAAGAGGGAGGTCTTGGGTTAACTGCAGCAAAACCCAAAAACTTAGCCCTTCTAGCCAAGCTTAATTGGAGGATGCATAAAGAAAGGGATAGTCCATGGGCTAAAGTGCTTAGAACTAAATATTCAAAACTAAGAAGAAAATGCTTAAGAACTTGGTCTGCTAGAAAGAAAGGTAATGAAGTTTTTGTTCAAGGCACCAAATGGGTAGTGGGTGCAAATAGCTCTCTAAATTTTTGGCATGATAGATGGTTGAATGAGGGCTCTTTAAGAAGTTTGATTGTTGGGCCACTTAATAGAGGGGAAGACCAATTGGAGGTGGGGGAGGTGACACAGGAAGGGGGCTGGAATGTTAGCTGCTGCTCTTTTGCCTTTCCTTGTAACTTGTTGCAAAGAATTAAGGCCATTCCAATTCCTTACTCAGATGCAAGCTTGGATAACATTAGCTGGGCTTACTCCAATTCTAGGGACTTTGATGGAAGAAGTGCATACAAACTAGCAAAAGGAGAAAACTTTGCAACAGTATAATTTACTGGAGCTTGGATATGGAAGGTGGACATGCTGCCAAAAATCCAGTGCTTCATATGGAAAAGCTATCTCTTTAGTTTGCTAGTTAAAGATTTGCTTGCTGCAAGAGGCATTGCCGAAGGTAGTAAATCTGAAGGGTGTGGAAGAGAAGCTGAGACTATTATCCATGGGCTTAGGGATTGTGATATAGCAACAAAGTTTTGGCTGGACATAGGAAATGGGAGATGTGATAACAAATTCTTCACATTGGATCTGTGCAGTTGGTTGAAAGATAATCTAAGATCCTCCATAGAGCTGGTGGAGGCCAATGTGCCTTGGGGGGGGGGGGTTGGTGTTATTTGCATTTGGTATATGGGGATTATGGATGCAACGAAACAAGAGAGTGTTTAAGCAAGACAAACCAAATAGTAGATTGTGCAAAGAAGTGTATAACATGGCTTTGAGTTACCATTATTATGCTGGTCATGCTAAGCCTATGCGAACCAAGAGCCCAATCAATGTCAGATGGGACAAGCCAGAGATGAACTGGTATACGCTGAACACAGATGGGTTCGCCATGGGAAATCCAGGTAAGGCAGGTGGTGGAGGTATTATCCGGGATCATAATAGAGTGTGGATTTCTGGATTTAGAAGAGCCATTGGAACAGCAACAAATGTAGAGGCGGAGCTATGGGCCTTAAGGGATGGACTAAAAATTTGCAGCTCTTTAAACTTATTAGCAGTTGAGATAGAATTTGATGCCAAAGTTGTGATGGACTGGATGTCGGGAAATATCACTAAAAATATTGCTCACTCTGCTCTTATATCGGATTGCAGGCAACTAATGGGGCAAATTCCTAATTTGAAGGTCAAGCACTGCTACAGGGAGGCAAATCAGTGTGCAGACAAACTAGCGAAAGTGGGTACAACTCAACAGCAAGACTTTTTGTTATTATTTAGTCCCCCAATGGACATTATTTTGTTAATGTTTTCAGCTGGTGTATGTTATATTGTTATGAGAGGCTTGCCTCAACTCTTCAAATTTAAGTTAATGAATTGAGTTCCATTGTTTACCAAAAAAAATGAAACAGAATAAATGTCAAACTAAAGGAAAATTATGTTCAAATGGAGGGTTTATCCATGACAAAACCATGGGTTCTCGAGAATCATGTTTTTGTTACATAGAGCTTTGGAGTTTCTGTAACTTTTCTTCTCATTCCCATTCACACAGGTTGACTCTTATATTTTAACAAAATAAAATATTATACAATCACTAAACAATATTTTATTTGAACTTGAAATTATGGTATGCGACATCGTTGTAGGGGTAATGTCAAAAATGATTCCGTTTACATGTATGTCCATTCCTTATTAGAAAATTGATTCCAAGTTGGCTGCCATTGCCGAACTTCGTGGACAGACAAATAATTGTACGAGTTTCTAGATAAAAAATGAGGAGAGTTGATAGCTTGTGAAACAAAAGCTAAAACATTAAGAAGGTTTTAATATAGTTTTGAAACCCGGGTCCTTTATAGAACTGGAAAAAAAAAAAATCAAAATTTTTAAGGTCTGATAGAGCTTCAATCGAAGTTGAATTCACATCATAATTAATTTAAAAATTAATTAAATATAAATAAAATATTATATTAGTAAAAATAAAAAAGATTAATTTTTCATAATATAATTTTCATTAAACATATAAGAAATATTAAATCCTAAGCAACATAATAAATAAACAAATATATAAGTATATAGCAATATTATAGTAGGCTTTTTTTTTGGGGCAAAAATATCATAGTTGATTTACTTATTATAAAATTAATTAATTTACTGCCAAGATCATTGCTGAAGTAACTAAATAAAATAAATAAATAGATAATTAAAAACAAGTAACGAAATTTAAGAGCACATTTAAGACATGTTTAAAAAGTGAAAATTATTATTTAAAAATATTTATAAAAAAATATATAAAAATACATATAATCTTATTTAAAAACTAAAAAGTAGTTATTTGAAAACACAAATCAAATACCTTCAAACTACTTTTTTTTTTTTTTAGAAGAAAACTACTGTTTTTAAATTTAAATTTATATAAAATATTATTAAAACATTAAAAAGGACACTTGACAATGCCTAAACCTCTTAAAGCTACTGGTACACTATTACAATTAAGCTAAAAACTAAATATAATAAATTAAATTATAAGAAAGAGATTTTATTTTTAAGTGAAAAGAAATAGATTTGACTGGTACACTATAGACAAATCGTGTGGCCAAAAACAGAGACTGGTACAGGGGTATACAGTGGCGAGAAGATAGACTTGATTGGCGATATTTATTAGGCTATAAACGCCTTTACCAAACTTAAAAAAAGGCTTCATCAACCCAAAGAGATCTCAGCAAAAGAAAAGAGAACACAACAGTCCGGGAGAAAGAGTGCCGGTATCATGAGGATTTATTCAAAAAAAACTTCTTACTATTTCTTACTTTTTTATATCTTAATTAAGTTCCCATTTGCACTTGAAATTTCCAGGTCAAGTCAATTAGAAAATTGCAGAATATACGCACTTTTATATATTTATCACGATTTTATTTTGCTACAATTTTGTGAAGTTGGATTTTTTTTTGAATGTTTACACTATCATGTTGAACTGGCTGTGTGGACTTTGGAATATATATTAACAATTCATCGGTTGGTAAGAAAAACAGTACAATACTATTATTTAGTGAAATACCTGAGGAAGGGACCATCTTCAATTGTTTACTAGCTAGTAATTACTTAGTAATTAAGAGAACGACAAGAGTTTCCTGTGCACTACTTGGAAGTTTCCTTTGCATTACTTGGGAACTTCATCTGCACACCTTTAAAATCCAATTTCAGCGACTCTTCCTCCTCTCCAAATCCTGGTCTATCCTGCTCCGACCTGAAAAATGCCTTCATAACTACTAAAGTTTACCAGGTTAGATTCTTTCTCTCTCTCTCAAAAAAAAAAAAAAGGTTAGATTCTGTCATATGAATTCTCATTCTCATATTTCTGCGGGGGGATACTTCTTTAGAGAACTATTTAATATTGTTGTTTTCATTTTACCCATTAAATTATGCTTAAAGTCTTGCAGTTTTTATTGAGATAGGTATAATTAATTTTATAAAAATCTTTGCTTCTTGATCTTTCTATGGTTTCTTACCATATATAAACAAACCCCATACAATACACCAGATAGTTTAATATAATATGATTTTTTTAGATTTTTGTTTAAATATTTTTTTGACTGAAAAAGGTGGACTGGGTATATTATTTAGTGAAAAAAAAAAGTACAAAAGTATAAGAAAGGGTCCTGAAGCCACTCAGAGCTGCATCACTAGCCTAGCAACAGAGCAAAAAGGAAACATTTTTAAAAGCCACATGTAGCCTTTGTTTTCTTTTTTTTCCTTTTTAAAAGCCACATGTAGCCTTTGGGTGCCTAGTGCGGAGAAATTGCATTTATTTGTAGGGATCAAATGGAAATGGGAAAATATTGTCTAATCTGTTTCACATTATTTGCAGGGATCAAAATTTTCACCGGTAAATTTAGTTGGGGTCTATAGTTCAGAGTCTGATTCTTTGTTTTGGACATTTGCGTCGTCATTAATTCATACAATTAATATATACTTATGAGTAACAGGGGGACTAGTCCGCAAGAGAATGGTGGAAGGTTAGTTTCTTAATTTTATGTTTAATTTACTCACCCAATAGATAGTAGATAAGAATAAATCACTAACTTATAATTTTATGTTTGCCACATTTTTGTGTCAGTACGAATCGGGAAACTGAGATTGAAGACTCAGAGAACATTAATGGACTAAAAGGAAGAACTAAAAGGATAATTCTTCGCCATGTATGGAATTATGTCTTCCTATTCTCTTGTGTGATTGCAGCAATTGTGGATCCTCTATTCTTTTACATCCCTGTGATCAATGATAGTAAGAGGTGCCTTTTGTTGGAAAAAAAGTTGTGGACCGCCGTTTTTGTTTTTCGGGTGGTCACCGATGTCATTTACCTAGTTGATATTGCTTTGCGGTCGTGGAAGGACTTCAAGATCTGTGTAAAAACTAGGTCAAATATTTTTTGTTCTAATACTAACGTTTGTGCAAGTGTTCGCAAATGCTTCTCCTTCCTAATCGACGTTTTTGTTGTTCTTCCCATCCCACAGGTAAGAGCAGCTTTCTTCAACTATATTTGTTTTTCTATACAGCTACAATAATATTCCACCACATTTTCACTACATAATTGAATTGAGTTGAGTTGTTTCTTCTGTCGGTTGTCACTAGTACCCAAAAGCCAAGATTTTTTCTTTTTCAATGAAGTTGTCTACCACTATGGTCTATGCATTGTCAGACACTACCCTTTCCCATGTGAAAAGTGGGACATGTGGCTACGTCTCCACCTTTCATTTTGGTTTGTAATTTTTTAAAAACTTTTTTTTTTTAATTTGAATGGCACATCATAACAACGTACTACAAACCCATCAATTCCCACCAATTTGTAATTTCATATATTTTAATTTATTTACTACTTTTGTACTGTCAATGTAATTGGAGATTAAAAAATGCTTAAAACATTCTATATATTTATAATCTTAATGAGTGTATAATGTTGTAAGTATTTATTTAATCTACAATATAAATCTTACCTTGGTAGTATATTGTAAATAAATAAGTTTTCTTTATTATTTTTATTAACAATTAATAATATTGTGTTGATTTTTGAACACTATAATAGAAGTTGTGATATGAAAAATACATTTGACCGATGGTCTTTATATTTATTTGGTTTATTTTAGTCAAATTTTATATTTATACTAATTTAATATATTAATGTATATTTTAAATAATTATTAAATTAATTATGATGTCATTACGGTTTGGCATCGGTTGAACTTTGATTTAACTTAAAAATCTTTGAACTTCCTTCTTTTACGATTCGATGAATGGTCCAGGTTTCAAAATCATGGTAGAATTGTGAGATCCTATGATCCTAGATTGCAATCCATATTGCTCTAAAGTCTAAATTCGTTCATCTAATGTAGTCATATATAGTTGAATTGTGTCACATTGTAGAATCGCATAGGATCATGATCTGACGGCGATTATAGCCGATGCTGTCCCACAAGCTCATCTCAACACTGTTTCTCAAAATGAGCTTGGGTCCAAATTGATAACTCGTACAGAATTAAGGGGACTAAAGTCACTAAACTATAGTTTTACATTTTCTTTAAATTAGTTTTTGTCTTTCTTTTAAAAAAAAAAAGTATATTTCCAAATTCTTTTTCTCCTGCTTGACTAGATTTTATCCGTTGAAACTAAACTCCTTGCAATCTATTCAGGTGGTATTTCCATTCATTTTTAAAGAAATGAGAAGCACGAGACCTTCAGAAATAATAAAGTCACTGAACACCCTTGTTCTCTTTCAATATGTGCCTAGAATTCGTCAGATCTACCTATCCTGGAAGAACCTTCCGAGAAATGCTGGCAAACTTGATGGATGGATAAAAGCTTTATTCAATTTCTTTCTGTTCATCCTTGCCAGTCACGTAAGTTTCTTGAGGTACTGAGTTCATATTTATTAAGGGTGTATTATAAAATTTCTCAGTGTTATTAGGCGTACTAATTATAGAATTCATCAAGCATCAAGAGATATGTACACTAACTTTTTTTTGTAGTGTAACGTTAAAGAATGAGAGTTAACACAATTTAGACCTCCATTTTACTGTTATAGTCAATTTCATGCTGACTATAGATGTAAGCCCAATTGCTTAAGTAATTAGCCAATTGACATTATCATAGAACATAAACATGGTAGCAAAATCCAAAGAAACAATCACACACACACAAGAACACTAAAGTGTTTATGAAGAGAAAAAAAATCAAGGACCAAGTGAAAAAAAAAAAAAAAAAAACTATTCAGGGCCTATAGCATCAAACTATCCACTAAATAAGAATAGTTGTAGTACACATCACTTACAAAACCAACCAAACTATGTGACTATATTCTCGAGCCTTCTGCGCTCCTACAAGCAATGGATTCTTTGAATCTTTTCTTCTTGTTAGTCTCCAAATCCACAAATTGTGCCACCAATTGCAAACCAAGTCTCCTTGGTCATTCCAAGGACGTCTTTCGGATATTTTATTCCTCAACACCAACAACACTCAAGACCACTTAAGGTTTTGAGAAGAATATAAATGCTAACTTGATGAATGGTTGTTTTTAGATGCGTGCCTGTCACCACAACAATAGGAAAGATATAATAAAACTACAAACTGGATTTAAAGACTTTTAATAACATGTTCGTCTTTCAGGTAATTGGAGCCTTCTGGTACTTTTTTTCTATTCAACGAGAGACAGCTTGCTGGCACTTGGTCTGTGGAAATCAAAATGGATGTGGAAATTCTTTTAGTTGTGCTAACACTGACATTTCAGTAAATTACACATTCCTAGATGATCATTGCCCAATAAATACACCAAATACAACAAAATTTAATTTTGGAATATTTCTTGAAGCCCTTCAGTCTGGTATTGTGCAATCCTCAAGTCTTCCACAAAAATTCTTTTACTGTTTCTGGTGGGGACTACGAAATCTAAGGTTTGCATATATTACACTCCTCTTTAATTTTTCGATCAGTTTGTATTAGACTTCTCCATGTTACATATATATTGCGTTGATTAATGTTAAATTTATAACGTTCTTTGGTTTCTAACCCTTTCATTTTGTTGGAAAACGAGAGTTCTAATGCAACTTCATTCTAAGTAGAGTGTATGTTGTCCTACGCATTTCATTTTGAAGTAGGTTTTAAACAAGTCTCATATACTCTTGATTTAGTATTATTGGCTTGTGAAGTTTAAGAAATAACAAAATTTATCATTTTTGTCAATTGTGATAGAATGGAAATTCAGCATTAGCATCCACGAGGCTAATTTTTATTTTTTAAAAAATCATTTGCAATTAAAATGTACTAGAAAAATATTTAAAATAAAATTTAATAATTTATTCTTAAATAAATTGTGATTTAAAAAAATTAAAAACTTAGAGCACTTGTATCAATATTTGTATAATAGAATTTCACCTATATCAGTCTATGCAAAATTTTGTAAAATTATTAGATTACTATAGTAATTGTGTAAATTTACTTTAACACTATTTATTTTGCATTTAGATTTTTATTCTTTTATTACGTATCCCGATGAAGAATGAAGAGAGTATATGGTAGTTGTTATGTATGAAAGAAAGAAAAACAATTAAAAAAATCAAGAAAAATTGATATTTTAATGAAATGTAGTGTAAAATAGATAATCCAATACATTGGGTTTTGAAAAGTGAGTATGTAAAATATAAAAAATAAGTTCTTATGTTAAAATAAACAAAAAAAAAATATATATATATATATAGGAACTAATGCGAATGCTCTTATAATTGGTTGAAATTTTTGCTGATGAATCAATTAAATTATTTCAATCTGTCATTAGGATGGGAATGCGATCAACAGGATTAGTCTCTTGGCTTTTGGTTCTGATTTTTAGCTTTTGTGAGTCCCATGTATATATAGGGACCACCTTTATGGGAGAAGAAGCTATATGCAATAGGCTAAGACCATTATTAACCAGTGATCTTGATTTTTGTTTCCTTACCGTACTTTAAAATGCTTTTACGTTCTTTCTTCATGTTGAAGATTGCTTTAGTTTGTAATTAGCTCTGCAATTGTGTACATAAACTACATGTAGTAGTTGTAAATAGAATGACCTGTAGCTTAGTAGTATTCATAATTTGGTTAGTTTGCTAATACTGTAGCTGCCACGTGTATAGAAGCTATAGGTTGTTCAGTTAGTTTCTATTACAGTTTTACCCTCCTCTGTATCTAGTATATAAAGAACAGAGGAAGCTAATTATCAATACAAGAAATTCATTTCAAATTTCCTGCTTCTTGCTCTACATTTCTCTTCTGTGTGTGTTGAGCAAATCCTCCATTGTAGAAGCTTGGGTTTGTGTAAGAATTTCAACACTTCATACATCTCCCAAGTATGTTCTTCGTCTTATTAATTAACTTATAACTTATTATTGACCGATAAAGTTTGTACTTTTCTATATTCTTATTACTTTTGTCTTTTGGAGAAAATTCTATTCTTATTACTTTATATATATTCTAGTTAAAATTCTAAGATTAATATGTTTGCCCAATTTTTGCAGTTCTTTTGGTCAAGGTCTTCAAACAAGCAACTATCTCTGGGAAAGTTGCTTTTCAATTTTTATCTCTATCTTGGGCTTGCTGCTATTTTTATATTTCCTTGAAAATTTGAAGGTAAATACTCAATTCTTTCTTCTCTCCTTTTCTTACTAAAAAAGGTTTGAGATTGTATTGGTGGCGGGGTGGGGTTGTTGATTGTTAGTTGAATTGAGAGGTGGGACTACTCATCTATGATTATGTGAAGATTAGACCAAAAAGTCAGATTCTAAAAAAAATTATTGCCTCAAGCCTGGTCATGCATTCTTTGAAAGGTTAAAAACAAAATAGGTTTTATTATTTCACATCTTTTATAGTGTCTACATTATGTATATTTTGTTATATTTCAAGTAAAATATAGACATTTAATCCGAACGTGTGGACATTGTATAAAGTATTTCACATTCGGTGAAACAATTATTGGGGGGAAAAAAAGCTGTATTTAGTGCAATTGGCCAAACCTACCTCATAAACTTCTAGATAAGCGAGTACTATTGTTTCCATAGTTTTGTTTCATTCCTCGTTTTTGTACTAATCTTGGCACCCTCTTCTTGATCATGCTTTTGTTGAAACATCAGATCCAATTTAAGTTGTTGGACAGCCAAGAAAATGTATATTTAGAATTTGAGATCAATCTCAGTTTCTGTGTTCCCCTCAAAATGAAAACAGCATTTCACTCTACAGTTCCGTTATATGCTCGAGGAATTGAAACCAAAGCACCCATAATTTCATTCATTCTTCTTCTTCTGCTCTTTTCCCTTTTTATTTTCCCGGTGAAAATAGATAATGATTATTGAATTACAAGTACGATCTAGGATTAGGCTTAATTTTAGGGCAACTAATATATATATATATATATATACACACACATATACACACACATATACATATGCCAGATATAAATTTAACTTACTAGTGGAACTGAAACAGACTTATATTCGGTTGGCAATTGAAAGCTCAGACCAGAACAGCAAGACATCCAAGGAGGAACAAAGAAAAAGGAAGGGGAAAGAGAAGAAAAAAATGGAAGAGGAAAGAGAAGTAAAAAATGGAGGTGGAAAGAGCATTTGGAAAGTGGGGAAGCGGCTTCTATGTGTCAAACCAGGCTTGTGCCGCAAGAAAGAAAAGTCTTCCCAGTCTAAAGGTACAAGCGATGGGGACGAGAAGTTACCGAGTTCATCAACTACACAAGTCAATTACACCGCTGCTCGTTCAAGCTGAGACCTATGTACCATGTTGAGTGTGGACTGTTGAATAATTCGTCAACGGGACCTTGATCATTTAATGTACACTAGAAATCTGAAAATAACATTCTCTTAATCTATTTGAGTTTTGAAATATGTATAACAATTATTTGCTTTTCTTTCCACCCATAAGATGGATTTCACTGAAAATGTGACTTTTTATTATGTTTTTAATTTGTTATCTACAAATTCAGTCCCAGTTTCCTTAGCTACTACCAAGAAGGGCAGTTGAATGTGAAGACTGCGCTTATGAGTTGTCTCCCATACATATGCTTCACTTCTTGGAAGTTTATTTATTTATTATTCTTTTTTTGATGAAATATTTATTTATTATTCTGGTTTCTGTTTCTTTGAATATTAGTACTTCAAATTTTTTTTTTTCAGGTTTTCATCCTGATGTTTACATGAAGTTCATTGTTTGTTCCAAAAAAAAAAAAAACCCTTCAATCTAGTGGCTGCTATAGGATTATTTTTTAGAGGGGTCAAAAGGAAACATAAATTATACAGAATTGGTTAAAATCTAAATGAGTTTTTTCTAAGATTTAAGATTAATAAATTTCTACTTTTGTTATTGGGCTTAGTATTTTTTTTTTCTAGATTTTTTATCAAATTGGTTTGTTGTTGGGCTTTTTTGTATTTAAAAATACCAAAACACTGTTAAGATGATCATAGTAAAACTTATTTTAGCTGCGCTTAAAAAAAAAAAATCATGGTGTTCAAATTTTATTTGAAAGGGAGAGGGGTCAAAACAAAGACAATATTAAAAAATATGATATATAGTTTGTTTTTGGGCCAGTTTCAGGGGTTCATTTGAACCCCTGGGCTCCAAGTGGAGCTGCCCATGTTACAATCATTTTTCAATAGTTTATGAATGGAAAAAGATATTTTTAAAGTTTGAGGGATGAAAGTAAAACATTTTTAATAATTTAAGAATGAAAAAAAAAATCATGCAAAATTTTGAGAATGAAACACTATTTTATCCTTCTTTAAAGAAGAGAAAAAAATAATAATGAATATGCAATTTGATATGTATACTAATAATATAAAGAATATGGAATCTAATCATTAGATTTTTAAAATATATAGTCATGTCAATCTTTTAGTAAGTATTTAAAGGGTTTTTTTAAAAAAAAAAAAAATTAGTTTAGAGAAAATCTTTATCCTTATGTATTTCTAGCTGCTATAATGGCTAATGACTTGAAGAATATATAGTTTCTAAAATCAATGAAGCAGCTTCTAAGTTACACGCAGCATTGCGCTGCAAGAAATGAATTAAAAATAAGAAATTGCAAGGGAAGTCTTCACAGTCCAGTATGAGCGACAACGGGGACAGGGACTTGCCAAGTTAAGAATTGCTTGTTCAAGTTGTATACCTAACATGCATCTTAATTATGGGCTATGGAATTCTCAATTGGATCTTGATTATTTAATGAAGGCTAGAAAGTTAGAAATACAAAATAAAAATTCATTTTCCTAGACTCTATTGGCCCATACAAAACTTACAAGCTTACAGCCGTCAATTATTTGGTTGATTCATGAATGACAAACTTGTGGTACAACGAGAACCTCCAACTGATTCCAAGAATATCTTAGATATTTTCTTTGCAACGATAAGTCTATGGCAAGTATTATGACTTTAGTTTCTTCATTAATTTATGTTTAGATCTACTTTAATATCTTTAGTACAGTAAAATCGAGAGAATTTGGTTTTGAAACCTTTTTGTACAATTAAGTACTCTCTCTCACTTGTTTTAGTCAATCCTATGCTATTTTAAGACACCTATATAATGGCACCTATATAATGGCACAATGTGACAAAATTAGACCAAAGGACTACATTTAATAGAAGTAAAAATTATAGGACTAAAATGAATAAATAAGAAATTACAAGACTGGATTGAATTTTGGATAAAGTTGAGCGAACAATTTGTAATTTATATCATTATAATTAATTATTATTTTACTTTGTGTTATTATAGATATACCTCAATCATGAAATGCCAAGAGGAAAAGAAATGGAATGAACATGTTAATTACTACTCATTGTTTAGAATGATTTAAATTTTGTGTGATCTAGGTGTTAACTTGTGTGAATCTACACATAGTCTGTTCAAAAAATCTTAACACAATTTGCTCAACCCAGATTTAGGAGCAATGGATAAGTGTGTGAGCGCGCGCGTGTGTATGTATATATATATATTTATAAAATTTTTGTTGATATTGAAATTTGAAATCAATGGTTTAATTTTAAGCTTATAAAAAGTTAAAAGTTAAATTTTCAAAAATTTGTAAACTAGCATACAACTATATATCAAATATAACAATTCCTAAAAAAAAAAAAAGTAATATAACAAGCTTTGAAACTGGGTGATTTTTGACTTTATAAATTTCATGAATTATGAACTTGTTCCTTAATTTAGAGTCAATCTATCCTCCTTGCGCCAAGAAATTGTTTGAAATCATCTGTTGTTGTCTGTTAAATATGTAGAACACTACAGTGCATTTTTACCAGACCGTTGTCGCATTTTATATCATATCTCAGACACGAAAGTTTAAACCTCGCTGATTTTTATTTTAATCTTTTGAAAAAAAGGGGATTAAGATTTTAGTATTCAAAATTTTTTCAATGTTGCATAGGTTGAATGTGCGTAACGATATTTTATCATAAAACTAGTTTTAGACTAATTTGCATTCTTAAAATTGATGTTGCATGCACAGCACAAATTATGTTGTTAATTAAACCAGCAGTTTTGTTTTCGTAAGATGCTACAGAGAGTTTTCATGCCTTTTGGATAGCGCGTTTTGCGCTATTCATACATTTGCGTTTCACACTCTGTGAGTTTATAGGTACTGTTTATGGGACTCGCAACTTGAAAAAAATATAAATTTAACTTTAAAACTAGATCCTACAGTATTATTTACATATTTAAAAATTATTTTGCTATAATATTTTTAATTTTTAACAATAAGCAGTATCCAAACAGATGAACTTTTTAGTTATATTTATTAAAATGCACCCAAATGCATATTTTGAGGACAGTATCTTTGTGATGGCTGAAATACTTCCGTAGAAAATAGTTAAAATAAATTAACCAAAATATTATTAAAAAATGTAGAATTTTGATTAATACAGAATTTTTACTATTCTTACAACTCAAGAATAAAAATTCGAGGAAGAAGAAGTTTTATTTATTTATTGAGATCTCAAGCCTTGATTATTCGACTGTTGTTAAAATTTGATTTTTTTTTTTTTATTGGGAAGAATTAAAATTTGATTTAGTTGGCGGTTATCTCATAATTAGCAAATTATGTTAGCTTTTGGTTGAAACAGAGTCGTAGATTTTTCAAATGATAAAAATCAATGGCCAACTAAATGTCAAAAATCTAAAGTCTAGCACTATTTCCTTGAGTTGACACTTTGACACATTGCATCATTGATCATTGTACGTCACATACTCACATATGATGCTTATTATCAAAATTCCATAAAAGCTTATCAATATTGTTTTTATGAAAATTCAACACAACTCAACTTTCCATAGCAATAACCTTGTGATGGTTATTATCATTTTTTTTTTTGGTAAACATGGGAAAACAAGAAGCTAAACAGAAGACAAAGAAACAGGACAATGCCTGTTAACAAACAATCCGGAAAAATCAAAATCTAACTCAGCTTGAAGTTCCTGAGGGGAATCTTCATACAAACAGAACTCCACAGGCTGCTGCACTCCTATTCGGGCTAGCTTGTCTACGCAACGGTTTGTCTCCCTATAACAGTGCCTAACACTGAGCTGAGGAAGTTGGTCCATCATCTGCCTGCAATCATCAAGAATGGCAGATATGACATCGTTGGACTGGTTCGGGTTGGTTAGCACATCAAAAATGCTTTTAGCATCCAGCTCTAATTCTACAGCAGCAAAATTTCTGTGCAGACAAAGGGACAGACCCTCCTTCACAGCCCATAACTCTGCCATAAAACTTGTGGTAATCCCAATTTTCCTAGAGAACCTAAGCAACCAATCTCCATTTTCATCTCGAAGAATCCCACCACACCCTGCTGGACCTGGATTTCCTGAAGCTGAGCCGTCGGTATTCAACTTGACCCACCCTCTGTTAGGCCTCTCCCAAGGAATGGCTCTAAGGACCCATCTGTGATCAGCCACGGCATTAATACCACAGAGAATAAATTCTTGAGCTCTTTGGATAATCTCAAGGTGCGTGTTGGAAGAGATGGGTTTGTTTTGGAATAAAACCAGATTTCTTCTCTGCCATCAAATCCAAATGGCAAACAGAAAAATGGTGTCCTAGTGAAGGGGAAGGGCTGTCTTAGCATTCTTGGACATCCACAAATTTAGCTCCCCACTGAAAAACTCCATATCATTCCTCGCCACTCCAAGATTGAACCACACTTCTCTCACTGTCCTGCTATCCCGAAGCGCATGGACAATGGTTTCCACTTCCAAACCACACAAAGGACACATCATATTTGTACTCATTCCTCTTTCTGCGAGGCAGGCTTTGACCCCAACACTATTGTGCATGCATTTCCAGGCAAAAAATTTTATTTTTGGTAAAACTTTTGCCTTCCAAATCCACTCCCCATCAAACTGGTAAGGCTCATTATCAGAAGCTAGACTATATGCAGACTTGAGATCAAAAATTCCTCTAGGATTCAGAGACCATGAAAGTTTATCTTCAGTAGGGGCAAGCATGGCATATGGGGTTGCTTGGATTTTCATCTTCAAGTTCACTGGCAACTCCATGGAAACGTTAGTCCAATCCCAACTACCATCAACCAGAATATCCTTCACCCTCAACCTCTCGATATCAGGTTGTATAGGGCCTTGAATGGCACTTCTTAAAGGACCCAAATCTGACCAAGAGTCACTCCAAAAATTCAGGTTACTATCTTTCCCAAGAGACCATCTAGCTCCCTTTAGGAAAACAGTTCTGCCTTTCTTGATACCCTTCCAAACCTGAGAGCAGGGAAGCTTGTTCGGGTTAGAGGAATTAATTCTTCTAGAGTTGCAATATTTCCTCTTCAGAACCCGGGTCCACAAAGCATCTTGCTCCGAATGAAGCCTCCAGTTTAATTTGGCTAGAAGAGCAGTATTCCTACCTTTTGCTGTTTGGAAACCCAAGCCTCCCTCCTCCTTGGACTTGGTGACTTTTTGCCACCCGATCCAGTGGATCTTCCTACCCAAATCTGAAGTGCCCCATAAAAAATTTCTATTCGCCCTGTCTATGCCACTCAAAATCCTTTCCGGAAGATGGGCACACTGCATAACATAAGCAGGGATAGTGGAAAGGGAAGACTGAATAAGGACGGCCCTCCCCGCCATTGATAGAAGGTTAGCTTTCCAACCAGCTAGCTTGTGCTTCATTCGGTCAAGGATGAAGTCAAAGTCATGAGAAGAGGATCCAGGGTGTCTAATAGGGATACCAAGGTACTTTCCAAGAGACCGGGTGGACTGGAAACCAAGGATGTCACAAAGGGACTCTCTAGTGTCCCTATCTACATTAGGAGAGAAGAACACCCTAGATTTGGCTTCGCTCACTGATTGGCCCGATTTTTCACAAAACTCATCGAGAATATCTTTGATGGTGGAGCAATTACTTTGGTTTGCTTTGGCAAATAGCACCAAATTGTCGGCAAAAAACAGATGGGAAAAGGATGGACCACTTTTTGAGGACTTAACCGGAAGCCACAGTTTCTCTGCACATTTTCCTTCTATGAGCTGCCCCAGCCAATCCATGCACAAAATAAAGATGTAGGGCGAGAGAGGATCTCCCTGCCTAATACCTCTTGAAGGGATAATTGGGTCCATGGTCCCACCATTAAATAAAATGGTAGTAGACACTGATGAGATACAGCTCATGATAAGGTCACTGATATCCGTAGGGAGATTAATATGGGAGAGACATTCCCTGATGAAACTCCATTCAAGCTTATCATAAGCCTTTTCAAGGTCAATTTTTATCGCCATGTAACCTTGCCTCCCTTTAGTTCTGCTAATGGAGTGGATTAATTCTTGGACAATAATGGCATTATCGGTCCCTCTCCTTCCCGGAATAAAGGCAGATTGCACTGGGGAGATGAGATCACCTAACATAGGTCTGAGTCTATTAACAATGATCTTAGACACAAGCTTATATGTGGTGTTGCAGAGACTAATAGGACGGTAGTTCCCGATGGTTATTATCATTCAATGGAGATTAAAATGATCCATTTATAAAATAATAATAAAAAATGATAAATTACGAAGTTAGTCTCAATTTACTTCCTAATCTTTCACCAGTTACTTCATATAAAATTTATTGAAAAAATATCAAATGTTGAGAAATCATAGATCCCACCAACTATTTTATTCGACTAGTTGCATGTGTTAAAAACTTAAAATTTGATTTGGGTTGGTTGATGGTTATCTCATGATTAGCTCATGTTATCTTTTTGTTGAAACAGAGGCATGGAATTTTCTAATGATCAAAATCAAAGTCCAACTATAAATTTCAAAAGTCTAGCACCATTTTTCCTTGAGTTGACACACTCGACATCACATCTTTGCATGTAAGTTACATACGATACTTATTATCTAAAATTCCGGAAAGCTTATCAGTATTTCTTTTATGAAAATTCACCACAACTCAACTTTTCATAGCTATAATATTTGTGATGGTTATTGTCATTCAATGGAGATTGAAATGATCCATTTATAAAATAAAAATTAAAAAAAAGGTAAATTACTCATCATTTACATCATATTTCAATTTAGAGTGCGTTTAGATTCAGCTTTTAATTGAGGCTGCGTTTTGCTGTTTTTTTTTTTTTTTTTTTTTTTTTTTTTTTCGTTGCTGCTGCTGGGGACAAAGTGCACAGTGCACACTATGCGTGTACTGTGCGCGCACTGTATGTGCACTATACATGCACTGTGCATGTACTTTTTTAGCCATTTTTTATTAAAAATGGGTCCCGTAGTACTATTTACACATTTAAAAATTATTTTGCTACAGTGTTTTCAATTTTCAGCAATAAGTTTTATCCAAACAGACCCTTAGTCCTTAATCTTTTACTAGTTACTTTTTATAAAAAGTTTTGAAAAAATATCAAATATTGAGAAACTATATATAGATTTCAAGCCATGATCCACCAACCATTTTTTTGGACTGGTTGCATGTGTCGAAATTTGATTTGGGTGATTATAAAAAATAATAATAATAATTGATTTGGGTTGATCGGCAGTTATCTCATTATTAGCTTATGATAGCTTTTTGTTGAAATGGTGACCTGGACTTTTTGTTGAAAATAGAGGCGTGAAATTTTCTAATTGACTCATTTAAAATATATTAGGGAATAAATTGACATATAGGTTAAAGGTTAGGGACCAAGCAAGTGATTTACCTAATTTTTATTTAAATAAACCTTACAATAAATCATTTTTAATGAGCACCTTACAATAACATTTTCTAATTTAAATCAATGACTACTTACATGTTAAAAATATATAAAGTCTTGCAACATTTTCTTGAGTTGACACTTGACATTTGACATTGCATCATTGATTATTGCATGTACGTCACATATGATGCTTATTATCAAAATTCCATAAAGCTTATTAATATTGTTTTGGGTAAATTCTAGATAACAGTCCTGAGATTTTGGGCAATGCTAAACACATCTAAGATAATTAAAAAGTAATCATTTTAGTCCTTAAACACAAACACCTTTTACAAGCATATTGTTCACTCCACATAAAACAAAATTTGCATAGTTGTTTTTCTTTTCTTTTCATTTTCAAGACTGCATGTTCAGAAATTGTACCCACACCATCTGTTCCCACAGCTCAAAACACCAAAAAATTCTTAAGTACTCTTGGAGCACGGAAAAATTGTGCTCTCTCCTCCCACATTTATAGTAGACCTCACCATAAATTTAATGAGTGAATTCCACTATGAATGTGAGAAGAGGGAGCACCATTCTCTGTACTCCGAGAATACGTAAGAATTACTCTAAAACACCATCTGTTGTCGCCTGCCCAAAATCATCACATTTTAATCCAACATGTTTACATCAATTTTTGCTTTTCCCAAGAGCAACAAGAGCTCTTAATATAAACGAAAAAAAAGTAACCCAAGTCATGGTTTGTTTAATGGCTTTTTTCAGTCTTCATTATAGTTAAAAGTTAGACTTTCACTCAAAAAATAATTTGGACCGTGCAAAGAGAAAGAGGGCTTTTGTTCAAGTTTTAATATGAAAAGAGGTACAAATTAATTCTTGATATCAAAACATAGCTAAAATTCTTGTGAAGGAAGAAGTATTAAGTACTTGAAAAATAGTTGATTTAGTTTTTGTTTTGGTTTCTTATGTAGGTTGTACTTTTAGCAACTTGGCTCTTTTGCTTGGCAATTTCAACTCTCTTGGTGTGTAATCTTTGATTTTTTTTTTCTCTTAATTATAGTTTTTGGTATGTAAAGAACTTGATATTTATGAAAATTAAAGGATAAACACTAAAAAGAAATTAGGATCACCTAAGGAATCTTTGACCTTAATAGATTTTTTTGCATTAATGGTTTTTGTGATGATTTTATTCTAATAAACTACTACCAGTAGTTTTATACAAGATAACTTCTGCATTTTAGGCTAGCGGTAACAGATATGTGTGAGGTAACCTTTCTGAACATGCAGACTTGGAAATGAAAAAAAAGCTGTGCAGATTTCTGTTTTACGTGGAGTGAACAAATGGCTTGTAACGGTGTTTATGTTTAAGGACTAAAATTGTTACTTTTTAATTGTTTTAAATGTGTTTAGTATTATTCAAAACCTCAGGGTAGTTATTTAAAAATTCAATGCAACTCAATTTTACGTGGCCCATTTATAAAATAAATAAAAAAAAGGGGAAAATTGAGTTGTTGAAATTCATTGATGTTACGGTTGACTGAATCCGAGTGTCATCAGGTCTCGTGTCTCCTATCAAATTATCCACAAATAAATAAATAAATAAGAATTTCACTTTTTTTTTTTATGAACAAATTCCACTTGCCTTCAAAGACTATATCACAACACAATTACACCAACGTACTTCATATGTTTCACATGCCTAATTAATGAACAATTTTTTTTGGTGAAAACTAATTAATGAACATTACTACACATGTTTCATGTTTTTCGTTTGACTGAATAATTTTGCATTGATAAGTTCAGACCATATAATTAAATGGACGACAACTTGGTGGATTATCCACTGAATCTTTTTTTTTTTTTTTGGGTAAGCCAACATTGTATTTATTAATTAATACTAGAGATAATATTTTTCTTCACAATTTATTGAGATAATAAGTTGAATCTTGTCTTTATTTTTTTTTTTTCTTCTTTTTGTTTAGAAGAGCGCCTTTTTTTTTTTTTTTTTTTTTTTTTTTTTTTTTGATCAGAGATAAGTTTTAAATTTTAAATTTTTTTGATTGAATGATTGAAGTGACAACTTTTAATTGATATAACCTCACTTTTATTTGGACTTACTATTAAGATCATTTTTATTTGTATCAATCACTACAAGTTATTTAAAGATTTTAATTACAGCAGGATATAACTTAGTGGTAAGAATCTTTGTTTTGTTTTTTTTTTTTTTTTTTGGGGGGGGGGGGGGGGGGGGAGAATGTGGTAAGAATTAAGAGTGTGCAAAATATCCGCTTAACCCGTCAACCCGACCAACCCGCAACCGACCCGCCCGCTTTGTGCAGGTCGTTAAGTTAGGCGGTTTGGGTTGGGCGGATTAGACCCCCAAAATTGCGGATTGAATTGGGCTACGGATTGAAAAATTGCCAACCTGCTACAACCCGACCCGCCCGCTTAATTAATAATTTTACATACATAAAAAAATATATTAATTCACCTAATAAATTTTTACAGCTAATCAGTCATCAATTTCCTAAATAGATCCAGCCTTCAAAAAATTCCTTAAAAAAAATCTAAAAAGTCAATATTGAAACCCTAAACACCCTTACCTACTTCAGCCGTATATACATTGTATTTATACGCTCTAAATCTCACTTTTTCTTCAAACTGCCTGCACCTTCAGCCGCCCCCTTTTTCTTCTTTAACCTTTTTGAAATCTATTTTATACCTTTTCAATTCTTCATCAACGGGACAGCCACAAAGGTAATTGCTTATTTGCTTTCTTGTCTTGTATAGTTGTATTGTTTAATTTTTGTTTGTCTTTCTTATTTCAGTTTCCATCATTGATTCATTTATATAATATAATAAGCGCTAATATATAACATGTAAATCCATTCTATTTCTGGCAGAGGCAATTCATTGTATTCTTGGCTTGTATTGTTTATACTTTTCGTCTGTCTTTCTTATTTCAGTTTCCGTCATTTGATTAATTTATATAATATAAAAAGTGTTAATATATTACATGTAAAGCCATTCTATTTCTAAAAGAGGAAATTCATTGTATATTCAAGTATCTATTGTTCATTGTATATTCAAGTTAATATGTTATATCGTTATATATTACATATTTTTACGGTTGATCTTATTCTTTGTCTTTGTCTAATTTTTTTAATAGATGATGGAGGGTGAAACATCTAGTGCCCACAATGACAAACCCAACGACAAAACTGAGTCTCCAACCACAGGTAATACCAATGCACTTCCTCCTAAGCGTCCTAAAAAGAAAAAATCTGAAGTTTGGGATCACTTTTCAATGATGGGTGATTGTGATCCTAATAACCCTAGAGCATCATGTAATTACTGTGATAAAGACTATGGATGTCGTGGGAAAAGGGATGGGACTAGTAATTTATGGAATTATCTTTATAATCAATGCCCCACGTCCCCTTATAAGGTCGTAGACAAAAAACAAAAGAAACTTTGTTTTCTTAAAAAAGAAGAAAGGCAATCTACTCTTAAAGCTGTGGGGTTTAGTGAAAAATTTGCTAGGAATGCCCTAGCAAAGATGATAATTGTTGATGAGTTACCTTTTAGACATGTAGAGAAGGAAGGCTTTAAGTTTTTTGTTGAGGTTTTGGAACCTAGGTTCACTATCCCTTGTCGCACCACTATTGCTTGTGATTGTAGGAATCTTTACTATGAAGAGAAGAAAAAATTGAAAAAAGCATTTCAAAAGCAATGAGTATGCCTAACCACTGACACTTGGACATCAATTCAAAATCTTAACTATATGTGTCTTACTGCTCATTGGATTGATAATGATTGGAACTTGCATAAAAGAATCTTAAATTTCTGTATTGTTCCTAATCACAAGGGTGTCACAATTGGTAAGCATATTGAGAAGTACTTGCAAGAGTGGGGGATAGATAGGATATTTACAATCACACTTGATAATGCAAGTTCAAATGATATTGCCATAAAATATCTGAAAAGAAAAACTAAGGATTGGAAGACCACCATTTTGGATAATGAGTTTTTGCATATAAGGAGTTGTGCACATATTGTTAATCTTGTGTGTGAGGGCTTAAAAGATCAAAATGAATCAGTTGTAAAGATTAGAAATGCAGTGAGATATGTTAGGTCTTCTCCATCTAGGCTTCAAACTTTTAAGAATTGTGTAAAGCTTGAAAAAATTCCTAGTAAAAGTCTAGTATGCCTAGATCTTCCAACTAGGTGGAATTCAACCTATATGATGTTGAAGGCAGCTGTGAAGTTCCAAAATGCTTTTGAGCGGCTACAAGAGGAAGACTCACAATTTGACTCATATTTCAATGATGATGATAATGATGAGAATGAGGTTGGGGTTGAGGATGATACTGGGAGAGGAAATGGGAGAGGGAGAAAGAATATTGGGCCTCCTAATGTGCTTGATTGGGGAAAGGCTAGAATCTTTGTGCAATTTCTAAAACTTTTTTATAAGGTGACTTTGCGATTTTTAGGCTTTTTATATGTCACATCTAATGCATTTTTCCATGAACTTGTGTTAGTGCAATCTAAATTGTTGACTTTAAGTAGAAGTGAGGATAATATGTTAAAGAATATGGCTGATAGCATGAGAAAGAAATATGACAAATATTGGGAGAATATTCAAAATATCAATTTTTTGTTGTATGTTGCTGTTGTGCTAGACCTTCATTATAAATTGAAATATATCATGTTTTCCTTTAAACAAGTTTATGAGAGCTCCAAGCCAGAATAACTAACAGCAATGGTGAAGGCAACATTAACAAAATTATGTGAGCACTATCTTCAAAAGGATACTAGTGCTAATGTTGCAAAACCTAGTGTAAGTCAAACTTTTGAAGAGATGGATGTTGATGATGAGGAGGAAGATGATAACAAGTCATTTGCCTTTCAATATAAGAAACACTTGGAGGAGGCAGAAAGTTTGGAGAATAAATCTGAAGTGGATTGGTTTCTGATAGGAAATTGTGAGGGTCTAGGCAATGCTGAATTTGATATTTTGGCATGGTGGAAGCTTAACAGCCACAAGTATCAAATTCTCTCTCAAATAGCACGAGATGTCTTGGCTGTTCCAGTTTCCACAGTGGCCTCTGAGTCAGCTTTTAGTACTGGTGGACATGTACTTGATCCATTTCGAAGTTCTCTAACTCCAAAGATGGTGGAGGCTCTTATTTGTGCACAAAATTGGTTGCGGTCTTCACCAATTCCAATCAACCTTTGAGAGGCTATGCATGACATAGAAAAATATGAAGAAATTGAGTCAGGTAACATTTTTTTTATTATTATTTGTTGAAGTTGGTTCATGGATACTTTAATTTAGATAGCTTTGATTAATTGCAGTAACATGTTTATTATATGCAATGTTTTTATTTCAGAATTTGCTGCTTTAAATAAAAAAGATGTGGAGAATTGATTTAGTTGATTTTGAGGAACTTGGCTTAGGCAGGTAACATCCATTCTCTATCTTCATTTGCTTAAACTTTTTTTTTTTTTTTTTGAGAAATTCATTTGCTTAAACTTGATTACATTGATTACTTTATAAATGATAACATGAAAAATATAATAATAGAGTAAAATCAAACAACGTGAAATCATCTAAGCATATTATTATGAAAATTGCACATAATCCTAAGTTATCAAGCATGTAAACCAAACCCTCTAGGAGTTTTTTTAGAGGGATTATAGCATTTTTTGGGCCTCTTGTGTGTTTGTAATTCAAGCTGGGTGCTGTTGTTAAAATAAAAAAGAGAAAATGAAAGCCTCATACCGGCCCTTAGTGCATACATGGTCGAAGCCTGGTTATTGGGATTTGGCTTGGCAGTGATCCAAGTTTTCACACGATGTTTCACAATTCAGCCTTGCCTTATTCTTTTATGCAATCAAGTGTTCAAATGCTTGTTGCTAGTGAAGCTCATATTTGGGATTTACCATTGCACCATTATATTTGGCATTGTTGTACTTAAGGCAACTTAGGATTATGTGCAATTTTCATTATCTTAAATAGATAACTGTAACATTCCCAATTTTATCTTATGTTGTGGATGATTGATTAGGTTGCTACTTTCTTTGGAGGAGTTACTTAATTTTTGGAGTGGTACCAAGCTTGAAGTTGATTGATGATGTCCATATTGTTAAGAACTTTTGTTAGAATTGAGTTTATTTTCAGTGGTTTAATTTGATTACATTATGGCTTTTGAGACCATGCATACCATTTTGAAGTTTATTTGTTATGTTGGTATGTTATTATTTTGAATCCTTGATGTGACTTTGGGACTGTTAAGACTTTGAGTTTGTTGATTTAATTCTACTATTTTTTTTTTTATCTTTTATTTCCTAAGTTGTAAGGCATAGCCTACTTTTGTTAGAGATGATATATCTCTTTTTCATTGACCCTATGTTTGTGTTGGAATTGAGATTATTCAATGAAATCTACCTTTAGTTTTTTGTGTGCATTAGTTATATTTTGAGATTATTCAATAACAAATTGTAGTTCGTGATAATTTTATTAAAAAAAAAAACATTGTTAATGCCAATTTGCCTAACCCACCTAACCCGTTGAGTTGAAACCGCCAAAATTTGTAACCAATCCGCCGTATTTAGATTTTGGTGGGTTGGTCGCGGATTGGAATTTTCCCAACCCGCTAGTGACAGATTGGATAGAAATATTGGCCTTTACCCGCCCAATCCGACCTGTGCACACCCCTAGTAAGAATCTTTGTTGATAACAAGAATTGCTAGTATTGAGTAGGGCCCTTTGATGAATATATTGTGCCTACTATGATATTTCTATCAAAACCCTAGTGACTAGTATGTGACATCAAGTTGGCGACAGTGAATCTACACTAAAAACCCTACTTATTTTTTTTTAGAAAAAAATAGGTGTGAATAATTGTGAGTTCTCTTTGCACGAAAGGTCTTTGGAGGAGGATGCTGAGCTCCAGCGAAGCACAAAGAAGGTTAAAGAGGCGGTCTTGGGCAACGCTTTCGGAGCATCTATCTCCTGCAAGGATAAACTTGTCAGGGAGATGCCTAGTGCCTTTGCACAGGCGTTTAATCTTGGTTATGAGGCGGCTTACACGGAGGAGCCAAGGATGGATACTGAGGGGCTTAAAAGTGGGTTATTGACAGTTAAGTTTTCCCCTGAAATGAGGAAACAGATTAGGTCGAAGTGGACACATGCCCTTATAGTTAAAGTCTTTGGAAGATCAGTAGGCTTCCATTTTCTCCGTAACAAAGTTATAAGCCTTTGGAAGCTAGCGGGTAGGCTCGATTGTGTGGATCTGGGCAAGGATTTCTTTCTTATGAGGTTTGGTCTTGTGGAAGACTACAACAATGTTCTTAATGGTGGTCCCTGGTTTATTGGGAGACACTTTCTGTCTATTCGCAGATGGGAACCGAACTTCAAACCAGCTAATGCGTCTTGTGGCTTAGTGGCTGTTTGGATTAGACTACCTGAGCTTCCCTTTGAGTATTACGATCTGGAAGACCTTAAGGAGATTGGTAATGCCATCGGTCCAGTTTTAAGGATTGATTCAAACACAGCATCTGAGGCGAGAGGACGATATGCTATAATTTGTGTACAGGTCTATCTAAGCAAGCCTTTAATAAACCAGATTCCTCTGGAAGGGCTGGAGCAGGAAATCCAAAATGAAGGATTCCGCTCCTTATGCTTCTCGTGCTGTAGAGTTGGGCATCGTAGGGAAGGGTGCCCCTTCACGATCAAAGCCCATAATCCGGAAGCAAATGTGGCGGCGGAGAACATGCAGCTGGAAAATGAGAGAGTATGCGAGGATGACCAGGGTGCGCAGATGGCGGGAAAGATTGAAGAGGAGGGTAGGCGTGATTTTGGGCCTTGGATGCTAGTTAGAAGGCATAAGTTCGGGCCCAATAGTAAGGGAGGCCGTGTTAGTGACCAGGCCTTGAGCCCAAGGCCAAAAGCGAATCCTATCAAGATGCCTGGGATCTATTCGCGTGTCTTAAAAGCTGATCCCAATAGGTCTGAGCATGGAGTGGCTCAAGAAACTGAGGGTAACATGAGGAGTTTAGGACAAGACGCTCCTGTTATTGTGGACAGTAGGCAGGGAGTTGTCCCATCCTTAAGCAAGTCCGCTGGGTCATCTCAGCATCATCGCTTGCCGAACCGTGATGTACCTCACATCCTAGTGCCTTCCTTTGAGTTTGGCAGTGGAGGCTCTCCACAACGTTCAAAATCGAAAGGGAATGGGGCTACAGTGGGGAAAAGTACTAAGGTGAGAAATAAAAGTGTTGCGTCGGTAGAGGCTAAGTTGAGAGGCAATATCCATGGCAGCTGAGCAAATCTGTCAATGGGGAATTTTTCGGTAGAGGAAAGTGATGGTGCTGTCGCCAAAAATGCTAGCGCAAATAAAAGGCAGTCCTACCATGATATGGGGTTGGCACGACAAGGGCGAAATGGAGGCTTGGAAGATTATCTTCCCAGTGGCACTGGTAAGCCTCAAAGAGGGCTCCCTCCCTCTAACAGATCCAACTTGGATGACGTGGCACCACCCTTGGTGGATATTCCCATCAAACAAACCAACGGAAGCAGAGGCAAGGATTTTCAACTGGAGAGCTCTATTGCCGCTATCTCTGGAGTGAAGCTTGAACAAATTACACCTAGAGGAAGATTTAAAGGAAAGGAAAACTTGAATAGCCGAGTCAGGGGCAGTGAGGTGTTGGGGAAATGAGATTTCCAAGGCAATGGTCAGAGTACTTCCTCCCTCATTCAATTTGCTAGTCAGCTCTCGAGAGCAAACAATGGGAGTGTTGGAACACTTGATGGCGGTAGTGAAGGGGGTGGAATTACCCAAGAAACAGTTGAGGGAGATGGGATGGAGGTTTCCGAGCAGGTCAGAGGCCATGAAGCTGCTTAAGGCAGAGTCTGCATGCCCTTCTATTTTCCCAATGAATATCGTCTTCTGGAACTGTAGGGGGGCGTTGAACCCCCGCTTCCATAGTGTTTTGTTGGATTTACTGAATAGGCACTCCCCTGCAATTGTGGTGGTTACGAAAACAAGAGTGGGTGGAGAAAGGGCGAAAGCCATCACAAATAGGCTCCCCTTTGATGAAGCGATCCAATTGGCTTCTCTGGAGGTATTTGGCTGCTGTGGAACTTAGACGTTTGGAAGTTACGCAGCTTGCCAAAACAGAATAGGAGATACATGTTTTAGTTAAGGTAATTAACTCTAACCTTACTTGGGTGTTATCTTCCATTTATGCTAGTCCTAGATTAGCTGAACGTAAATTGTTGTGGAATAATTTATCCTCTATTGCTAGTTTGCATCAACTCCCCTGGCTCATGGTGGGAGATTTTAATGAGCTTCTCTCCTACCATGATAAGTAAGGGGGAAACCCTTTGATTCCTAGGAGAGTTCAATTATTTAAAGAGTGTTTGGATGGTTGTGGGATGGTAGATTTGGGGTTCCATGGGCCTAAGTATACGTGGGTCAATAAAAGAGATACTGGTCAGTTCATCCAAGAAAGGCTAGATAGGGCCTTTGCAAACTGTGATTGGAGGGGTATGTACCCTGAAGCCTCAGTTAACCTGGCCCGTACCCACTCTGATCACTGCCCTGTTCTACTCAATTCAGAAGTTCCCAATGGCACACGTCTTATCAGACCTTTTCGGTTTCAACCCATGTGGTTGTCTCACCTGGCCTTTCCTGATCTTGTCACAGCTACCTAGGCCGAGGACTTGGACCTTAAACCCAATGTTGAGAAGTTTATTAAGGATGTCATAGTTTGGAATAGAGGTGTTTTTGGCAATATTTTTCATAGGGAGAGTAGGATAGAAGCTAGGCTTCATGGGGTCCAAGGCAGTATTGCTAACAGACCAGGTGAAGTGTTGTTTAGACTTGAAAATCAACTGCAAAAAGAGTATTTAACTATTCTCAGTCAAGAGGAAGAATTTTGTCGGTGAAGTCTAGGTACAATTGGCTAATCCAAGGTGATAGAAATACTAGGTTCTTTCACATCTCTACTCTGATCAGAAGAAAGAGGAATAGAATTGCGTGCCTTCAAGATAACCAGGGTAATTGGGTCCGTGATGAAGAAGAGATTGCGGAGCTTGTTAGGACAAGGTTCGTGAAGCTTTTTTCTTCCGAGAGTGTTTATGTTCCAAGGACTCCCTGGACCATTTCCCGCTGGCCAAAAGCCCTCACTCAGGAAGAAGCAGTTGAGGTGACAGTCGATCCCTCTAGAAATTAAGGATGAATTATAGAGCTTAAAGCCCCTTAAAGCCCCTGGGCCTGATGGGTTGCATACTGGCTTCTTCCAAGCCTATTGGAATATTGTGTGGGATACTGTGATTAAGGAAGTTAAAGAAATTCTTGCAAACTCTGTCATGCCAGGCCATCTTAATGAAACCTTGATCTCCTTAATCCCCAAGAGACCCAGGGCCGATTGCTTGGCAGCCTTTCGACCTATCAGTCTTTGTAATACGGTGTATAAAATTGTGACAAAGCTTATTGTGAAAAGGATGCATCTTTTGCTGCCCACCATTATTTCCCCTCCGCAAACGGCATTTGTTCCTGGTAGACTAGGTTTGGATAACATGATTATTGCCCAAGAAATTCTCCATACCATCAGTAGGAAGAAAGGGAAGACGGGTTATATGGCTATCAAGATTGATTTGGAGAAAGCCTATGATAGGTTAGAGTGGCACTTTGTCAGAGACATGCTTCATTTGTACAAGTTTCCTAAGCCCCTCACTAAGCTGATTTTGAGTTGCATATCCACTTCTTCTATCTCTGTCTTACTAAATGGTGGAAAACTTGAATCCTTCCTGCCTTCTCAGGGCATCAGGCAAGGGGACCCATTATCCCCGTATCTTTTTATCATGTGTATGGAGATGTTGGGGTTTTTGATTAATTTGAAGTGTGAAAAGAACCTTTGGGATCCTGTAAAGGCTTCTAGAAATGGTCCGGCCTTCTCTCACCTTTTCTTTGCTGATGATTTGGTTCTTTTTGCTAAAGCTGACCTGAAAAATTGCTGCAATGTGAAGGACACACTTGACACCTTTTATGAGCTTTTTGGGTAGAAGGTAAGCCTGGCCAAGTCAAAGGTTTATTTCTCTCCAAATATTGGGCATGAGCAGCGTGAAGAGATGTGTGATGTGTTGGGTATGAGGTCCACACCCAATCTCGTAAATTATTTAGGCTTTCCCCTAAAACTTTCGGGGTCATCATCTCATGACTTTGACTTTGTTATTGAGAGAGTTCAAGCAAAGCTCCAGGGGTGGAAAGCAAGTCTTTTGTCCATGGCTGGGAGGGTTACTCTTACCCAATCAGTAACTTCTCTTATCCCCTCATATTTAATGCAAGGCTGCTTTTTGCCTTCTAGGGTGTTGAACTGCCTTGATAGATTGAACCGGGACTTTATTTTGGGATCATCAGTAGAGAAGAAGAAGATGCACATGATTACTTGGGAGAAAGTTACTAAACCCAAGAATAGAGGGGGGTTGGGCATCCAATCTGCCAAGGGGAGGAATCTTACACTGGCTGCGAAGCTGTGTTGGAGAATGGAGACATCTGGGAATGCTAGATGGGCTGAGGTCTTAAAGAAGAAGTATAGATTAAGGGCTCACAGCAAAAATGGGAATCACTCATGTGTTTGGAAAGCCATTAGTAAGGGGAAAACCTATCTTTGGTAAGGGATCCAAATGGCTGATTGGAAATAATAGCATCCTAAGTTTTTGGCAAGACAGATGGCTTAATGAGGGAACTCTTAGATCTCTGGTTGAAGGCCCTTCGAATAGAGGGGAAAAAGAGATTATTGTGACTGATTTGATGCAAAATGGCACCTGGGCCTTGGAGAACGTTTCCCTTGAGTTGCCCCCTGATGTTCTAAGGGCCATTAGGGCTACCCCAATCCATAGAATAGCCAATAGAGAGGACCAACGACGCTGGATTACGAGTGCTAATGGGGAGTTTGATACAAAGAGTACTTATCTTTTCGCCATCAAGGAAGAGTTAAGCATTCAAGAGTTTGTAGGTGCGTGGCTTTGGAAACTTTGTACGCTGCCTAAAATTAAATTCTTCATGTGGAAATGCTATCATGATAGTCTGCCTGTTAATGCAATCCTTGAACATAGAGGGATTGAGGGCATAGGGGGTTGTAGGAGTTGTTTGGATCCTAATGAAACTATTGTTCATGTTTTGAGAGACTGTCTTGAGGCACAACGTTTTTGGAGACAAGCAAATTGCCCCATCCCTTTGTGGTCGTCGTTCTCTGGTGGGTATCTTGATTGGATTCATGCAAACTCGATTAGCAAGTTATCAGCCTGTGAGAAGGACTACCCGTGGTGTGTGTTCTTCCTGTTGGGCATTTGGAATTTATGGTTGCAGAGGAATAGGAAGATTTTTGGGCAGCAGCATGTTGATTCTAATTTATTGCTTTCAGTGGAGATGCAAACTAGGGAGTACCTGTATTGCGTTGTTGATCCGAGAAAAGGGAGGATTAGAACCTCTAGACTGGTTAAATGGCTTAAACCGCCGGAGGGCTGGTGGAAGCTTAATACGGATGGTTCGTTCTTAGCTTCCTCGAGGTTGGCTAGTGGAGGAGGGATTATCTGTGACTCTAGGGGACAATGCGTTGGAGGCTTTGCTAAAGCGTTTACTGCCTCTTCGAGCTTGGCTGCGGAGCTCTGGGCTTTGAGGGAAGGTTTACTGTGTTGTATTGATTTGTAGGCCCAAGCTATGGAAGTTGAGATTGATGCCATTGCAGCAGTGTCCTTAATCTCTAGTAATACTCGCACTAATGGTGAATTTTCAGTTCTTGTGAATGATTGCAGGGACTTGCTGCTACAATTGCCTCAGACTAATATCTTGCACTGCTTTAGAGAGGCTAATGGTTGTGCCGACATCCTTGCTCGCATGGGTTCTACAAGTTGCGACGTAGAGATATTTTTTGTAACCCCCCCTCCTATGCTCATTTCTATTTTGGAGGTTGATATGTTGGGAACTTACTATCCCAGACTCTGTATAGCCTCGGCTGGTTTTTCAGTTTAGCTTTAATGTTATTTCCAGTTTACAAAAAAAAAAAAGAATAATTGTGTTAATAAGTAGACTTATTTATTGCTTCTAACCAACACAATTCAAACATCACAGGCTTCTCATTATTTCAACTACCCGCTAACTGTATGCCATGCATTAATGCCGTGGACTTGGTTTCCTTCTGAGTTCTGCCGGCTAGGTTTGTGGTTCTAAGAATTTCTCTTCTGTTTCATGTTCTTATTGTTTTTTATATTAGATTTGTTTTATGTTTGCTGCAAAAAAATTATAATAAGCAATAAATGTGCATTTTGTACAAATGAATTATTATATTTTTATAATTCCAGTTTCTCTCTCAAATAATATATATATATATATATATATATCTTTTTATAATTCCAGAAATGTATTTTTGGGGTGATTTCCGTCCCACTTTATGTATAGTTTTTTTTTTTTTTTTTTTTTGAGAAGGTACTTTATGTATAGTTTGTTGGCCACAATAATATATGGAGATGACGTATAATTTTTAATATATTTTGTGTCATGCCACATCATCTTTGAATTTCTCTCTCTTCTTTTTTCTTTTCTTTTTTTCGTGTTTTATTACCATCCCATGATTCTCAAGAAAAATTAATTTAATTTAAAAGAAGCAAAGTATTAAAGTTCTTATTACTGACTTTTATATTAATTTTGAAGTTTGTATAGTCACACACGGTGTAACTTTTTATTCATATTACATTACTTACTAACTATAAATTATTATTTTGAAATTGCATCAAAAGATTACATGTTTAATTAATTAGTTCTTGACACAAATAGCAAATAAAATGTCAATTAAATATCATTTACTATATGATCTATAAAGTCAAATTTAAAGTACAATTTTAAAATACCCAAAAAAACATTGACATTCAAATTATATATGTGAGATAGCCATTAATCTCCATTGATTTTGATATTTTGTAAGTATGGAAGGCATAAATAGTCAATATAATCCAACAATACATTAGTTAAAAACCTTAATGAATACAAAATTATTTAATGATGAAATATTAATAGAAGTTATGCCAAGTACAACTTAAATCTTCCTGTAAAGTCACAATTTGCACTTAAGCCTAAAATAGGAAGGGAATAGGCCTAAAGAGCATAATACAATGAATTTGTAGAAAGTGAGTTTGAAATCTAGATTCTAATGAGTTTGTCTATCAATTGCAATGGGCTAAGATGGCCAAAAAGTAAAGATGAAACAATTTTATATAAGGAAAATCGTCCTCGGACTCAATCCAAGGAGGCTAATTCTTTTGTATATTTCACTTAAAGATAGATTACAAATATTGTTATTTGGTCTACAGTGTTTTTTCCACTTTCTCTTCGATCCCCATTTTGGGGGTTTCCTTTGCTTTTTATACTATTCTTCCTCCTCTCTCTAACCTCCACGTATGAATCAGCTTGTTCGTTTAAATACTTGTCCTATCAACACCTTCCTGAAGCCTTTTGAAATAGCTGTAAGGTCGAACCATGCTACTTAGGCTTCACTTCTTAATTAATAAGGCCAAAAAGTTAGCTGCAAAGCATTTAATACGGTGGTAGCAGTTTTCCCTTTAGATATTTCATAGTTTTTTTTTTGTCCTATATTCTTGTGGTGCATATCCTTATCAATAGAATCTCATGGGACGTTATCTCTAGACGGCAGACAATACATTCCGACTTCCGCTTAGCTGAGCTAATGAAATATTACTCCTCAGACAACCTTCTCAGATGATCATGATTAGACCTTACTTCTCTATACACCAACACGGACCCTTAGTAAGATATTTACCCATCCTCGAACTGCTTAATGTCTTCGGATTGAGCCTCTGCCCTAATATGTACATAAATACGTACTTCTGGACCTATCTCCCCCACAATAGCCCATCGAGATTCTTCTTTCTCGCTCCTTGGTAAGAAAGGAGGATCTCGATGTCACCATAATCACTTTGTGCCCATCATACATCATCTCTAACTACACGGGTACCTTTTTAACTGCCCGAGGCACGCTCCTGACACTTTGGCTTATGAGACGCTCCCTCATTAAATTTCTACGACTTTATGTCCCCCACGTTCTACGGCGTGATGCGAATCCAACGGTTATGGATTTTGCTGGAATCTGGGCGGGAATTTTCCTGCTTGTAACTCTTATTTGATATAAATGCCATCCAAATTAACCCCTTATCTCACTTTTGCACTCATACATTGAACCTACAAGCTTACCTAATCCACTCGTGCCCTCACAATTACCGAGAGCTAGTCCAAAGAGAGTTTTCTTTCTCGTGTAAGTCTTCATAAATTTTTTCGCTTATTTTCTTTTCATCTACTTCTCTCTCTTCTGTGTCTTTTACTCCTTGGCTCTTCTTTCATCTCTCTATCTTTTAATGCCTTCAAACCTCCCTTGAAAATGAGTAGATTCACCTCTCTAGTAGATTCCGAGGAGAAAATAGAGAAGTTTAAAGCTCTGCATAGGATCCCGCCCGGAGTGTCCATTAGATATTGTAAGTTAGGGGAATGGCATGAGAAAAGGCGGGAGGGAGAAGTAGTAATCTCGATGATCACCTTTATAGAAGGAGGGATGAGAATCCCCATGGGCACAATCACTAGGGATTACCTTAGGGCTCACCGGGTTATCGGTTAGCTCCTACCCAATGTACCCTAAATATGTTTAGAATTTTAGGCTATATAGACGCATTTAACAAGAGAATAGGGTTAAGACTTACCCACCATGATGTCAATTGGATCTATAATCTCCACCACCTAAAAGGGCAGGGGTACTACCTAAAGTCTAGGTTACCCGAGGTTAGGCTTATTTAATACCTCCCCGATTGAAACAAAGGCCTAAACAAGGACTTCTTGATCATATCTGAGGAGTGGCACGATGGCCTCCCCTGCTCGACGAGAGAGGGGAAACCAGTGGGGCTCTAGGGTTAGGTTAATTATTTCAGAATCACCCCTTTGCTCTTTTTATTTTATTTTATTTGTATTTGTATATGAACATTCCTCTGACTCATACTGATTTTTGTTGATGATTTTGCAGACAAACATGCCGCTATTCCAAACTTCGATCTCGTCAACCAACCGAGTTTGGACAAAATCCTAAAGGCCGTGGTGTTCTTCCACAGTGACGGTCAACTCAGAGCAGCACATCTAATTCTTGGATATACACCCATATCCAAGAGCTTCTAGGCATCGAAGTGTGTTATAAGGGCCAGCGACCCCCGTCTGCACATTTGTTTTGTTGTTTTTATTTTTATTTTTTACTTAATTTTTCTGACTAGAATATGTTTTACTGTTCCTTTTTATTTCTGGGAAAAAGGCCGTCTAGGCTACTTATAGGGCTGAGAAAATAATCATCAGCACGCACCAGACGATGAAGGACGAGGAGGCCAAGCACGTTGCTGCCTTAAAGACTTTTAAGATGGCAGAGAAAAAGCTGCACAAGGTCACTGCCAAGTTAAACTTGGAAGATAGTGAGAAAAAGAGCGTCGAGGCCGCTCTAGAGGTGGCTGAGTGGCAGGCAGAGGCCCAACGTCTACAGCTTCGCCAGACTGAGGAGGACTATGTGGCAACGAAGAAACAAATAGAGGCCCTTAACAAGAATTTGAGGGAGTCTCAGAATGCTAAGGAAGAAGCTAACAAAGTTAGGGATGAAGCCGAAAAAGCTAATGAGGAAGCCAAGAAGGCAATAGACCAGGCCGAGCAGGACGGGTATGATGCTAGGGTGGCTGAGACCGAGGAAAACCTTAAGTTAGAGGTCTCGAAGGTATGTAGACACTACTGCCTCCAGGTGTGGAATGAGGTACTCAACCAGGTTGGAGTTGATGCTTTTTCTGCCCTCTGGAAGGCATAAAGTGTTTACTATCCTCCAGCCATTTGGGCTTCTAGCTCATCTGTCCCTAAGGCTGATGTTTCCTCCTAGGGAGTAGATGTTTATAGGACAGCCCAGTCAAAGCCCTTCCTTCTTTTGGCCATTTGTCCAAGGAAACCAATTGAAACAACCAAAGAGGTGGCCTATGATGCTGCCCAACTCCCCATTTCCCCTAAGGAGCTTGCTAGCCCATAAAGATTGTCCTGACGACCCTTCCTATCACCATCAAGGAGGACTCAAAGGGTAAAGGGCCTACTTCTACCAACATAGCTCCTAACCAGCCTCCAAAGACTTCCAAGGACAAGCTTGTGATAAACATGAAGCCCTGATTTGTCCTTGTCTATTCCTTCTTTTAGACTTAGTAGTTTTTTTCTTTCTTTTTTCTTTTTAAAATGTAATTTGATCTCTTTTAAGTAAATTGCCATTTCCCAAGGCTTAGATTAATGAAAATGAGAAGTCTTTCTTTCATGTTTATGATGTTTGTATCTTTTCTTTATATAGTTTCTGTTTTACTTAGTACTTAATTAGTAGGACAATGAGATATGCCCCACTTTGTTATATGCATAAGTGATAATACCTTCCTAATTAATCAACAGGATCAAAAATTACAAAGTCAACAACATTAGTAAAACACACTTTTAACTTCAAAATCCATACATCACAACAGAGCAATCATCCACATCATTCCTCATAAACCTAATGATCTTGAGGAAGTAATTAGATATTGAACAGACAATAGATATGTTTGATATATTCACAAATGCTTTAAGTGATGCTCATAAACTTCCACTTGTTTAGATCATTGTTGTGGGAATCTCCAAGGTATATGATCCGAGGAACCAAACATAACCAAGATCATTTTCAACACTTAGAAAAATATTAAAAAATATCAATTTACCTAAGGAAGGTGGTCCAAGGATCCAATCATGACCAATGTTCTGTTTGATACTTTGAAGAATGATGAAAAATATTAATTTATCCAAGGTATGTGGTCCGATGAGCTAGACATGACCAAGATTTTGTTTGATACTTTGAAGAATATCTTGAAGTGTTAATTTACCTAAAGTAGATGGTCCGAGGGACTAGGTATAATTAAGATTCTGTTTAACACTTAGAAAAATGATGAAAAAATATCAATTTATCTAAGGTATGTGGTTCGAGGGGTCAGGTATGACTAAGGTTCCGTTTGAAGTGTTAATTTATCCAAAGTAGATGGTCCGAGGAACTAGACATAACTAAGGTTCTACTTACCACTTAGAAAAATGATGAAAAAATATCAATTTATCGGAGGTATGTGGTCTAAGGAGCCAGGCATGACCAAGGTTCCGTTTGATACTTTGAAGAATAACTTGAAGTGTTAATTTACCCAAAGTTGATGGTCCGAGGAATCAGACATAACTAAGGTTTTGTTTAACACTTAGAAAAATGATGAAAAAATATCAATTTATCCGAGGTATGTGGTCCGAGGGGCCAGACATGATTAAGATTTTGTTTGATACTTTGAAAAATAACTTGAGGTGTTAATTTACCTAAAGTAGATGGTCCGAGAGGTCAGATATAACTAAGGTTTTATTTAACACTTAGAAATAATGAAAAATATCAATTTATCCAAGGTACATGGTCCGAGGAGCCAAGCATGATCAAGGTTCTATTTGATACTTAACAATAATGAGAAATGTAATACATGAAGTAATAAGTGATATATAACAAAAAATACCTTCATTAATAATAATACATTCACAAGTTATTTACATTCCAAGGACATGGTACAACATTTTCATCTAGATCCTCAAGATAATAAGCTCCTATCCCAACCACCGAGGTTATGCAATATGACCATTCCTAGTTGGGCCATAATTTTCCCCATGTTGGGTTTTTTGTAATACCCAAAACCTTCCTTAAAACTAAATTTCCTGGCGCTAGTGGCCTTAACTTCATGTTTGAGTCATAGCCTTGTTTGAGCTTATATTGATAATATGCCAACTGAATCATGACGTTTTCTCTCCGCTTTTCAACCAAATCCGAGTTCCTTTCTAATAGTCCATCATTGTTATCTGGAGTGAAAGAACTTGTCTTCAGTGTTGGGAATCCAGTTTCGAGAGGAATTACAGCCTTGGCCTCATAAGTCATTGAAAAGGGTGTTTCCCCTGTGGATCTGCGAGGAGTAGTCTGATATGTCCAAAGGACGTGTGGTATTTCCTTCACCCATTTTCCCTTCACATCATCTAACCTCTTCTTGAGCCCATTCACTATTACTTTATTGATAGCCTCGGCTTGTCCATTCCCCTAGGGATAAGCCGGTAAGGAATATCTGTTGGTAATGCCCAGATCGTAGCATTATCTCCTGAAAGCCTTACTATCAAACTGAAGGCAGTTGTTTGAGATGAGGGTATTTGGAATTCTAAACTTGGTGAAAATATTTTTCCAAACGAATCTTTTTGCATCCAAGTCTCTAATATTTGACAGTGGCTCAGCTTTAACCTATTTAGTAAAATAATATGTGCCAACCAATAACCATCTCCTATTCCCTACTGCCTTAGGGAAGGGTCCCACGATATCCAAGCCCCATTGAGCAAAAGGCTAAGGGCTAGAGAGAGGATTGAGGGTGCCTCTCAATTGATGAATGTTCGAAGCAAACCTCTGACATTGGTTACACTTCTTTACATATTTTTACGCTTTCCTCTATATATTTGGCCACTAGTACCCTTGGGTGAGTACCCTGTGAGATAATGATCTACCTCCTATATGACTCTCGCAAATTCTTTCATGTAATTCTTCTAGAAGTAGCTCTGTTGCTTCAGGGTGTATACATAGCAGGTATGGTCCAGAGAAAGAGCGTTTGTATAGCTTTTGGTCCTCGGATAGCCAAAACCGAGGTGCCTTTCTATGTCCCTTGTCCACTTCGGACTTCTCCTTGGGCAAGATATCTTCCTTGAGGAATAGCATTATAAAGTCCATCCAACTAGGTCCCGCCCTAACCTGATGAACTCGAACCATATCACCTTTCATCTTAGTAGGCTTGCATAGGTCTTCCACAAAGATGACCTAAGGTAAGCTCTGTGCCGAGGATGTTGCGAGGGTGGCTAGGGAATCAGCTTGGGTATTCTTGCTTTTAGGGACTTACGCTAAGGTGAAAGACTCAAAGTTTGACTGTAAATGTCTCACCTGATTCAAGTATTCTTACATTCTCGGGTCTCTAGCCTCTAACTCTCCTTTCACTTGTTCAAAAACCAATTTTGAGTTTGAGAACATTTGCACTATTTTTCCTCCCACCTTTTGGACTGCAGCCATCCCAGCCAATATGGCCTCATAATCAGCTTCATTATTTATAGCCGAGAAACTTAGCCTTAAGGATTTTTCAATAACGATCATCTCGGAAGAAACTATGACTAGCCCCACTCCTGATCCTCTTTAATTTGTCGCACCATCAATATACACTTTCTAGGATGAAGTCTCTTGCAAGGAGACCATGCCAACTGATTTTCCATCCATGTTCTGCTTGTCTTTTTTTTCTTCTACTGAAGGTTCAGCAAACTTGGCCATCAAGTCTGCAAGAACCTGACCTTTAACAGAGGTGCATAGTATGTACTTAATATCAAAAGCCCTCAAGATCGTACCCTATTTGGTAATTCTTCCATTGGAATCAGCGCTCCGAAGTATTGATTTGAGCGAAAGTTGGGTTAAAACTACAACTGTATGAGATTGGAAGCAGTAGGGGAGCTTACGCATAGCGTGCACCACTGCTAAAATGGCTTTTTCCAATGGTAGGTAAAGGATCTCGACCTCGTGTAATGACTTGTTCACGTAGTAAACCAGCCTCTGCACACCATTGTCAACCTGTACCAACAGCAGACTAACAGCATGAAAAGTCACAACAATATAAGAAAAAAAAACCTCATCCTCCTCGAACCTGGACATAACAAGTGGCCGAGAAAGATATTCCTTAAGTTGCTGAAAAGCCAAAGCACATTCCTCTATCCATTCAAATCCCTTCCACTTATTCAACAACTAGAAGAAAGGCCTGCATCTGTCCGTGAACCAAGAGATGAATCGGTTCAAGGCAGCAGTCATTCCCATTAATTTTTATACCTCTTTAGGGTTCCAAGGTGGCAGCAAACTATTAATTGCTTTAACCTGATCAGGATTGACCTCAATTCCACGATGAGTGACCATAAAACCTAAAAATTTACCTGATCCCACGCCAAAGGAACATTTGGAAGCATTGAGGCGCAATTTGTGTTTCTATAGTATCTCAAAGATATTCCCCAAGTCTCCCACATGTTCAGACACCATTTGACTCTTTACTACCATGTCATCTACATAAACCTCAATATTTTTACCTAATTGTGGCTAAACATCCTGGTCATCATCCTTTGATAGGTAGCCTCTGCATTCTTCAAACCAAAAGGCATCACTTTGTAGTAATAATTTCCTATGGGAGTAACAAAGGCTGTTTTTTTCCTAATTATCCAAGGCCAAGGGTATTTGATAATATCTTTGGAAGGCATCTAGAAAACTCATTCGAGAATGTTTCACGGTTGCATCTACCAATTGATCTATACGAGGCATTTGGAAGGGGTCTTTGGGGCAGACTTTGTTCAAATCTGTGAAGTTTACACATACTCGCCATTTTTCATTCTTCTTTTTTATTACCACTGTTTTAGCCAACCATTCAGGATAAAAAAAACTTCCTTGATAGTGCCTGCTTGCTTGAGTTTGATCACTTCCACTTTAATAGCATCAGAATGCTCTTTAAATGAACGCCGATGTGGCTGCTTCTTAGGGAGGACAGCCGGATCTACATTTAGGTGATGGCAAATGAAACTTGGGTTTACCTTAGGAGCTTCATAAGTATTCCATACGAACATATCGATATTCTTCTTCAAAAATATGACCAACTCTTCCTTTTCTTAAGGAGCCAAATGAGCTCCAACCTGAAAAAATCTCTCCAGATTATCGTCAATAACAATTTCCTCTAGCTTCTCATACGCGGGCCCTTCTAACACCATTTTCATGGGCATGACCAGGATCCTTGATTGCTATGAGCCCCCTTCAGTAGAGGCCAATGATTCAGCTTCAGGCTGATGCATAATTGCAGCTGCCATGCACTACCTAGCCATGGATTGGCTCCCAATCAGCTCTTCAAATGCAGAGCTGGGGAAACAACCCCCAAGGCATGAAGACAAAGTCTTGCCACAATGGCTGTGTAGGAAGAGTAAGCATCTGCCACGATGAAGTCCACTTCCACCACCTTTGAACCTGCTTGCAAAGGTAATCTAATCTGGCCCTTTGGAATGACAACTTTTCCATCAAAGTTTATCAATGGTGAATCATAGGCTGTCAAGTCCTCTAGTTTCAAGTTTAGCCTTTTGTATAAGTCAAGATACATAATCTCTACACTACTGTCCTGATCTACCATCACCCTCTTTACATCATACCCTCCTATCTTGAGTGTGACCACCAAAGCATCATTGTGTGGCTACGTGGTCCCAATCTTGCCCTCTTTCGAAAAACTCAATGCTAGTCGGATATCCATTCTGGCCCTTTTCGGCCCAGAATTAGAGTCCTCGATGAGTGTTCGTGCTACAGAAATCACTCTGGAGGGACGACATCTGATCCTCCCAAGAGCAGCAAAGATGACATTAATCATGCTCAAAGGAGGCCTTGAAGAAGTATTCCCCTAAGTTCCTGACCTTGTATGGTCTCCCTACCCATTAGGCTGATGCAAAATTATTTTAATCTTCCATCCCTAACTAATTGCTCCAATTGATTCCACAGAGTTCTGCAATCCTTGGTGGTATGTCCTTGCTCCCGGTGGTATTGACAATGAAGACTTTAGTTGCGCCTCATGAGGTCCCCTACCATCTTGTTTGGTCATTTGAAGTATGGCTAGTTTTTTATTTTCTCCAAGACTTGATGTACCGGTTCTTGGAACACCATGTTGACTACCTGAGGAGCTGTAGACCCAGATTGCCCAACAAAATCTCTTCGGGGTCTATTATTGTTGTATCTGTTTGACTTGAAATCCCTTCTCTCTTAAGGAATAACCTTCGCTTTCCCTTTCCCTTGCTGTTGGTCCTCTTCAACTTGCTTATATTCGTCAATACGGTCCATAAGCCGGTGCACATTCCTTACAGGCTTTTAAGTCAATGATTTTCTAAAATCACGCTCTGCAGGTAGGCCGACCTTGAAAGTCCTTATTGCTACATCGTCGAAGTCTCCGTTGATTTCATTAAACATCTCCCAGTGTCTGTCTGAGTACATTTTCAAGGTTTCCCCGTCTAGCATGGTCATAAACAGCAATGAATCTAAAGGCCGAGGAACTCTATTGCTTGTAATAAAGTGAGACCCAAACGCCTAGGTGAGTTCTTTAAAGGAATCAATAGAACTTGCCCCTAGATCTTTAAACCATCTCATTGCCACAGGTCCCAAGCTGGATAGGAAAATCTTGCACATTAAAGCTTCATTTCTGGACTGCACAAGCATCCTTTAGTTGAAGTGGCTAACATGTTCCACAGGGTCTGTTCGGCCACTGTACATGGTGAACATTGGCTAAGTGAATCGCCGAGGAAGTTTCCCTCCTTTAATTCTATGTGTGAAGGGTGACTTGGAAATCTGGTTCAACGCTCTGCTCATAACATTATTTCCCAAGCCTCTACAAGATGAGTTCCTACTTCTACAGCCATCAGGGCTATTTTCCTTATATGAGAAAGACTCATTAGGGGGAGTCCTTGATCTGGGCTTGTAACTGCTGTCTCCACCATCATCAGAAGAAGGGTCAGAAAAGGAAGGAGTTTGCCGCCGCCATTCATGGCGCAATTTCTTCTTCAAACAATTAATCTCCAACTACATGGCTCTAGCATTTTCCTCATGAGAGACTTTGCTCCCACCTCGCGATTGACTCCTACTAGTGTGGGTGGTGTGTACACTTCCCTCCCAGTCCCTCATTCTTTCTAGATTCAGGAAGTGATCTTGACGTTGAGACCTCATCGATTCTGCTTGGTGCGGACTTGATCCTACCATACATTAAACTTACTAAAACACAAGATTTTCCACAGATGGCGCCAATTGTAAGGTCGCAATTTGCATTTAAGCTCAAAACAAGAAGAAAATAGGCCCAAAGAGCTCAATACAATGAATTTATAGAGAGTGGGTTTAAAATCTAGGTTCTAATGAGTTTATCTATCAATTGCAATGGGCTAAGATGACCAAAAATTAAAGATGAAACAATTTTATATAAGGAAAATCGTCATCGGAATCAATTCGAGTCGACTAATTCTTCTGTATATTTCACTTAAAGATAGATTACAAATATTGTTCTTTGGTCTACAATGTTTTTTTTCACTTCCTCTCCGATCCCCATTTTGGGGGTTTCCTCTGCTTTTTATACTATTCTTCCTCCTCTCTCTAACCTCCACGTATGGATCAGCTTGCTTGTATGGATACTTGTCCCATCAACACCTTCTTGAAGCCTTTGGAAACAGCTGTAAGGCCGAACCATACTACTTAGGCATCACTTCTTCATTAATGCGGTCAAAGAATTAGCTGCAGAGCATTTAATCTGGTGGTAGCAGCTTTCCCTTTAGATATTTCATAATTTTCTTTTGTCCTATATTCTTGTGGTGCATATCCTTATCAACAGAGTCCTATGAGACGTTATCTCTAAACGGCAGACAATACATTCCGACCTTCGCTTTGCTGAGTCGCGGAAATATTCCTCCTTAGACAACTTTCTCGGATGATCGTGATCAGACCTTACTTCTCTATATACCAACACGAACCCTTAGTAAGATATTTACTCATCCTCGGGCTGCTTAACGTCCTCAGATTGGGCCTCCGGCCCGATATGTACATAAATACGTACTCTTGGACCTATCTCCCCCACTCTTCCTATAAAAAAATATGATTTAAATCTAACAAACACACATATTTGCTTTTATATATATATGTATATATATAAATTAGGTCCTAGTAACCATATCTTGTTGCTCTCTTTGAATCAAGTGGCTAGTATTTATTAAAAAATAAATAAATTGCATAATTATTTTTATAATTTGGGATTCAAATTCAACCTTAAATTTTAAAGAAGTCTTTAATTAAAATAATAAAAAATTGAAATCGTTTAATTCACACTGTCAATGAATATTTATTGACTAAAATTAAGATTTATCTTTCTAAATTAGTGAAGTTTATTTCGATTTATCAACTTCAATTTTGCTGTTAGTTGCGTGCGATGGCTCTAGCTTCCGGCTCAATTGCTTAACAACTAATGAGTTTTTTTTTTTCTTTTTGTGTTTTTTATGTGTGCATCCAGGTATGGACAAAATTATTTTGTTTAAAATTTTTTAAAGGGTCAAGTTGTTTGTTTTAGGTAAAATTGGATGATTGAGTTTAATTGTTTATAGCTTTACTATTGGTAATTTTTGTTGTTGAATAATTTTTTTGGGCTTGTTTATTTTGCTTTAGATTTTAGAGCTGGCCTTTAAAAGGAGGAAAATGCTAGAATTACAAACTTTTTTTTTTACAAATTATTAATTTGGTGAGTGGTTATTAGTAAGTGAAAATGTGATGTAAGTGATGGGCCAAATGCAAACCAATAAAAGTTTACTACTACAACAGTTTATAAAAATGTTATAGAAAATTTTGTGGCTAGGGTAGTACTCCTAAAAGAATCAATGATAATATTAAAGGGGGCAAAGTGTGATTTTATATAACAAAATTACTAAAATTGGTAACTATGTATATATTAATTTAAAAAAAAAAATTAGGGGGGCCATTGCCCCCCCCCCCCCCAGGTCCAAGTCTCCATCTGTCCCTACATGCATGCATACTCTCTTTTATTTTTCTAAAGAAGATTCAACGATTCAAAACCCTATATTGGCGAGTGGAGTTAGATTGATGAGGCCTGACAATACTCAGTGGCGGCTTCAGAAATTTTTTATTAAGATGTTCTTCAAGAAGCATAAATTACACAATTTAATAAAAAGAAAATTTATATATTGACAACAACAATAAAAAACACCAAATACATAAAGTTTTACTTAATAAACTAAAAATTGATGTTATCTAAAAATTAACTTTTTAAGTTTATTAACTTAATTAACTAATACTACTATTTTTTTCTAATCAAAATTATCGGAAAAAGAAAAAAGAAAAAAGAAAAGAAGTTGTACAATGAAAAATGTTAAATTTACGGGACTCTGACCAATTAGTTGTATAATATATATATATATATTATAATATATTTTTGAGGAAAAATAGTCGTACAATAACAGTGTATCAGGTAAAGTAAAAACTAAAAATAAAGCCGTAATATAGGTTTAAAAGAATATAAAACATGTGATTTTTTTGGCTTAAAAAACCTTAATATATATATTTTTAAGATAAACGGTAGAAAATTTTATTGATAAAAGAAAAAAACCAGAATACCAAAAAAACAAAAAAAGACATCATGAGTAATAACACCTTGGACTAAGGGCCACCACCAACAAATGCAGTGGTCCCAGGAAGACATTCATAAAGACATCTAACTCAGACCAAATTTTGGGCTATCATAAGCTGTTGTTAAGTTGCTCAAATTATGGATTAAAATTTGATTTTATTGGCATAAAAAAAATTCAAAGTGTTCCCAAAATTTTTTTAAAAGGTAGATAAATATAATATTAAGTTATTATGTATAATTTTTTTTTTCTAGGTAAGGGTGATCTTGGGACCACCTTGGCCATAAGGTGGCACGGCTCTTGGCAGTACTAAGGGTTTGTTTGGATAGAGCTTATTGTTAAAAATTGAAAATTGAAAACACTGTAGTAAAATAATTTTTTAATGTGTGAATAGTACTACGGAACCCATTTTTAATAAAAAAATTGTTAAAAAAGTACATAAACAGTGTATGTACAGTGCGCGCACAGTACACACCTACACCCCTTGTCCCCCGTAGCAGAACCGAAAAAAAAAAAAAAAAAAAAAAAAAAAAAAAAGTGAAAACTGAAAACGCACTAACATTAAGCTGGATCCAAACGCCACCTAAGAGTGTATTTGCTATTTGATATTAACTTTTAGTTTTCATGTACAATTTTTTAAAACCTAACTTTTTCTTATATTTTTCTATATTTTCAATTTTTTTTTTTAATGTAGGAGCATACTTCAACACACTTTCGGTTTAAAAATTTTTCAATTAAAAGTTAGATAAATTATTGATAAATAGACACTTAGTATGAAGAGACAACAAATCATCGATTCATTGTATCTTAAATTATTAATTCGATGTTAGCTAAGAACCTAAGACTCTTCAATACTTTTATAAAGGAAAAAAAAAAAAAAAAAAAGATTCTGCAACACCAGTAGATGTTAGCGTCATCCGAATCAGCCTGATTGAAACCTTACTGCATTTGGGACCCGCTAAAAAAGCTAGCTTTTAGCTTTTTAAAACACAAGTACTGTTTGTGGGTCCCCTAGGTCTTACATGACTTTTTCTTTTTTGTTTTTTTTTTTCTTTTTTAAATAAACTATTTTTAAGCGAAAATCTTTTAATTGTATAAAGTCAAGTCATAGGATCCATATTATAGTCAGAAAATGAAATTTGCTCTACTTGTTTTCTTGCTGATTTTGTGTGTTGCTCTTTTAAAAAAAAATGTTATATTTGAAAAAATGACCTTTTTTTTTTAACTCTCTTAGGAATGTGTTTGTTTAGAGGTGAAATAAGGTGAATAGAAAACATTGGAGGGAAACTAAGAAGGAAAATTTTTTTGGAAGGTATTTGATTAAGTGCAGAAGAAGGAAAATAAATGATGATATCCGGATGTTTTCTCTTTAGACCCACTAAAAAGTTTTCTCCCCAAAATAGAGAGAAAACTGGGAAGGGAAAGATGAACTTCCAAAAATACTCCTCACGTTAGACTTCACCTCCAACGTGTTGGCTTCTTTTTTCTTTTTCATTTTTTTTGTTTCTTTGTTACTAACATGTTGGTTCTTTTTTTTTTTCTATGATTTCTTATGCTATTTTTATTTTACTTTAATGAAGTGTCCATTTATACACAATTTTAAAAAAAAAGTATAATATTATTTTTATTTTACTTTAATGAAGTGTCCATTTATACACAATTTAAAAAAAAAGTATAATGTGTTACTTTTTATTTTATTTAATAGGGATAGAATGATAAATTTACACAAACTTTATTTTCAACTAAACAAAAAAGTTTTTCATCTCTCCACTTTTTCACCATTCCAACCACACACGAATAAGGGAAAGTAAAATCTTTTTTATCCTCCTACTTTTCTATCCTCTCTATCCTTTCACTTTTCCTTTCTCCTAACAAAATAGACCCTAACGGAACCCACTAAAACTAGTTAAACCAAACGTCATGAAAACACATGAAATTAGCTTAAGAAGATTACTCTCTTAATAAACCTAGGGACCCTAATTTTTATAACGGTTGAGTTGATAAATTGTGACTAGTACTATATAAAAATGATATTATTCTAATCACAATTTGCGGTGTCAGTTATTATGATAAACATTATCAAAATTTTTGTGCTCTTAGATTTATTATTATTCCCTTACCAAAAAAGAAAAATAAGGCTTAAAAGTTGAAAATGACGTTGATTTGAATAAAAAAAAAACAATTGCGATGGTACTTTGTTAAACTAATTCATGATATTCAATTAATCCACCGATCTCCATTGGAATCTTAGCTTGAGGTTCTTCCTTACATGAGAGAGTGATTAAGATAAAATGAGAGAGTGATTAAGATAAAATGTTTAAGAGAAGATTAGAGTATTCTAAGCCTGAATTAATGAATTATATTATCACATGAGAACAGAATAATTAAAGTTTTCGAAATAGAGGTTGATTAACCAACTTGCCGTAATCAGTTTTTATTCGGATGGGCAGAAGATTGAAGTTCAATTCTTATTAAGGGATAAGGTTTCTGTATGGACCACTAGACAAGGCAATTAAAACCGACGTACGTGCATGACTATTTTCATAAAAAAAAAAAAAAAAAAAAAACATTTTTAGGGTGTGTTTGGATAGAGATGTCAGCGTCCACGATTTGCAAAATCACGTTTCTGACTTTTTTTTTTGGTTTCTTGTGCATGGTTTTCAAGGACAAGGGTACTGTTTATTATTGTGTAGTTATTGTTCGCGTACAGTAGCGCACTGTTATGAACTGTTTTAGCTATTTTTTTTTATTAAAAATAGGACCCGCGATACTATTTACACATTTAAAAATTATTTTACTATAATGTTTTCAATTTCAGTTTTTAGTTTTCAGTTTGTGTGCATTTGCATAATGTTTTTTTGCGTTTGTGTTTGCCTTTGCATTTTTTTGGTTATGTGTACTGTAGTGCCATTGGGCCCGAATTATACGCAATGGGCCGGCCCACAAGCTCTCACAACGAAAGAGGCCCGACTTCACATCTAGAAATGGTCCGAGGACTCAATCCGTCCAAATCTACAAAGACACGTGATAAGAAGGGATGATGTGCATAATCAAATACCAAGGAATACCAAGCATTCCTTGCAGTGTTGCCGAGGATGACGTAGTTGATTTAACAGTCCAACGGCTCCCCTCACAGAAGCCTGTGGTGCTGGAACTAAAGAGATAAAGATAAAGATTAGAGGGGAGGGATAGGGGAACATCCAGAAAAAAGCTGCTACCACCGCATTTAAAGCTCTACACCTGCTTCTCTGGCCGCATTAATGAAGAAGTGACACCTGAACGTTGGGTTTGAACCATATCTTCATCATCAGAGACCTTTGATGGGACAAGTTTGAGGATTACACGTGGAAGAAAGGGAAAAGGAGAGAGGCCTATAAAAGGTGAAGGAAGAAGACGTAGTAAGGGGGAGAAAAAAGGAGAGAAAGAGAGAGAAAGAAAGAAGGAGAATTTGTAAGGAAACTAAAGCACTTTGCAATAATATTTTTCGTTCATGATTGACAAGTATATGCATGTAAGTTATTTACCACCCAAATCCATTTGCTCTCTATAAATTTATTGTTTAGGCTTAGAGACTGAATCCAATATCAAATTCAAAACTATTTATAAAATCCGGGCAAATATAATTTTAAAAATTGAATCTTAATGTATTATTTACACTCCTAAAACTTATTATACTACAATTTTTTTAATAATAAATTTTTAATTTTTAGCAACAAACAATATTGATGCAATGTTCTTATCTCGTTCAGTTCAATGAACACTAAAGACAAGTCAAACTCGTTCTTAAGCATGACCCTTGGAAGCAATAAAAGCGCTATGAGCCTATGACACACGGAGCCTACGTGTGGAATTAGATTGACGGGACTTTTTGTTATTAATCATACATGCCAAAGAAATTAAAAAAAAAAAGAAAAAGAAAACGGATTCTAGCTATTTCCCAGTTAAAATAATAATAAGTTTCATGTATACCTGATGGGTTTTGAATTCATCATCTAATTTTTCTAGAAGTGTTATTTGAAATTTTGAATCAAAGTTAATTTAATCCAATTGTGGAAAGCATATCATTGTTTGTTTGGTACATAGTTTTATTTATTTTTGATTTTTTATGAAAGAATATAGTATATTTTACTTAAAATATAAATTGATTAAAAATATAATTATATCAAATAAATGAAATTTTAAAAACATTGTACATTAAAAAAAATGCTATACCAAGCTGTGCCAGATAAAACCACACGATAGTGACATATTGAAAATCTTCACTGTTGTGGGGTTAACACCTTTTTCAGCTGATGTGGAGGTTTCAAAGAAATATGCTACAACCAAAAAAGCCATTTTATCACAGTTCACACTGTGGTGACTTATGGCAAAAATCGTGTACGTGTCTTTTTTCTTTTTTGTCTTTTTCTGTGATCCTTTCTTTTTCGTTTTTAAACTCTAGTACGTAACTTTATTGAACCTGTCACCCCTCACCCATTTCATTGGGGTGGTACTATTAATGATTTGTGTGATCCAAGTTTAACCAAAATAGATAGAAAGAAAGCGTCACTCAACGCCAGGAACATCGACTTGATTGATATAACACAGGTACTCAAGTCCACCACCTCAGACAAATGAGAACTATGCCCATTAAAACAGCATGTGACATTGTGAGCTACGCTCCAACTCGCTGGCTTGAGTTTTATCGTGCGGATCATCAATTATTCATACGGTTCTGATAATGCTTTTCTTAATACTTTGATTTTTTGTTTTGGATTTGCATTTAACTCATGAAAATTTAGGACATATTTAGTACATTGTAATGATAATTACACTGTAATAGAAATAAGTATTACAAATAATACAACTATATATACAAGAAGCAAGAATAGAGTAATTATTCCTATTCATCAATTTGGTGATAGCTCAAGAATAGAATGGTGGAATGACATCATATTAGTTCAGAGAAATTTTCCAAAATACCCATTTTAAAAAAAATTATATATTTGTACAGCACTCTATATATTTGAGAAATAAAGGTATTTAGACTTTTTCGAGTAATTGATTATTTCATCAAGTATGTGTAATGTCCCTATCTCAGATGCACCAAGTTAGTATTGGAAAAAATTCATTAAAAGCGACCCAAAAATGTTAACAGGAGATTTTGAACCTTATTAATGATATATATATATATATATATATATAATTAATAGTATTGTTCTATGTCAAAATTAATCTACTCATTCTCCTTTTTACCCACCACTCTCTCTTGGTGCGGTGGTCACTCTACAAGTATAAATACTTGTGAGGGTGTGGAGGGTAAGAGTCAGAGTTCAAGTCTCTAAGATGGAGGTTCACACACATATACACTTAAATTAGATTAGAATAGAAATTCTATCTTATATTAAAAAAAAAAAAAAAAAACCTCTATAAATGTAAAATAAATAAATAAAAAACAAAGTAAAGAAAATAAGCTCTGTAGAGACTAGTTGGTCGGTGCTGGTATTCTTCTAATATTATTTGAAAAGGAGAATTAAAAGAAATTAAACAAAATTACAACTCAATCATTAATGAAGTGTGCGGTACGTGTTTTGTAACATATTTCAAAATTATGTGAAAATTATGGTTTAAAAAATATTGTAAAAATATGTGTTTAAAGTATTCATAATGTAAAAAATGTGTTTGGTACCAGGTTTCAAATAACATATTTTAAATTGTAAAAAAACATAATTGTGTTTGGTATGTGTATGTGTTTTTTTAAAAACTGACAAGTACAGTAAAAATATTATTATTTTATTTGAAGAGAGAGAAAGTTCTCTCATGTGGTCTAATCAGGCGGAGCCTACAGTTTTTAACATATTTATAAAAGTGTCATTGAGTAATGTTATTAGAAAACTAAAAACTCGTAAAAAAAGTTCTCTAAATTCAGTTTTTAAATACTCTAAAATGAAAAACGTAACTCTATCACTCCTAAAAAATAAAAATAAAAAACTCCTAATAAACATTTTTTTTTTTTTTTTTTGCCATAGTTTTCAGTGTTTAAATATTGAAAACTGTTGTTTGAACCTCCTTACCATATAGGCCCTCATCAATGAAGACAAGAACGAATCCTTAAACAATTACAACTAAGAATAAATGAAGCTACCATAAAAATATTTTTGTTAGCAATAAAGAGAAAATGAGGATGGATTGAGGATATGGAGAAATTGTACTTGATGGCAAAAAAGTAATTTGCATCAAAATGATACTATATCATTTGTATCAAAATTCGACAAAATGAGAGATATGTCTGCAAAAAATAGCTATCTCACTAACAAATTAAATAATTTAAAATAACTACCTCACTAACTTTCATTCATTAGTGAGGTAGCTAATTTTTCGCAGACATATTTTTCACTTATTAGATTTTGATACTATTGATATGATAACATTTGATACCAAATACCTTATCATTGCAAATAGCACAAAGCCACAACAAACTTATCCCACCCAACAAGAGCCAGTAGAGGCGAGTAAAACTCAACTAGCTAAAGCCTCCCATACAATGATACAAATGGAAGCATTAAGCCTAATTCAATACTTAGTTACAACTGCACTTATTACTCTCCATTCTTTTTTTAACATCCCTGAATGCATAATTGCATTCCTTTGACGCCATATGTGATATGTGGTAGACAGCAGCCCACCAAGCTAGCTTACACAAGGTGGTTCTAAATCCCTATCATTTTAATTAATTGAGCAGCACCCCCATTTCACTAACTCCTGCCTATTGGTTTTGGCATCTGTCACTAAGCAAAGCCCTATGATACTATCCCAGATTGTCTTAGTAAAGGCACATTGATGAAAGAGATGGTCTCTGTCTTCAATACTGTACCTGCAGAAACGGCACATATTGTCCACAGCAAGTCCCCTATTGTACCAATCTTTCCATAGTTAGGAGCTTGTTTAGGATAGTCACCCAATTAATCCAACCAACAAAGGAGTGTCTAGCAGGGACGAAACCAGGATTCGAACTTGAGGGAGGCTAAACTTAAAACAAATTTTTTTTTATGAAAATAAAAACTAACATCTATTTCATATTCAACAAAATACTACATATAAAATAAGTATTTTTTAAAATATTTGATATTATAAAAATGTCAACAAAATCTAACATATAAAATAAGTATTTTTTAAATATTTCAACATATTTATCAAAATGGAACTCGACGTTATTTCAGAGGAAATTCAAAAATATATATATTTAAGGACAAATCTTAATTTTTCAAATTACATATGTATACTAGTTTTATTTATTTTTTTTAATTTTTTAAATTGGGGGCTATTAGGACCAAAATTTAAAATTTCATCACATATATATACACTAGCTTTTTCTTTTCTTTTTTTTTTTCTTTTTTTGGGATTTTTTTGTTTGGGGGTGGGGGGGGAGGCAATGTGGGTCCGTCCCTGGTGCCCAGGGATAGCTAGATTAGACCACACTAGAAACCATCGCTCTACCTTATTAGCTTTAGTTCTTATTTCAGTCAGCACAATGAAACTTGTGAGAGGTAGACCATAATTATTACTCTTAATAGAAACACAACCAAACAATTGAATGGTTTTTTTTTTTAAGAAATAGTTATTCTATTAGGGAAAAATATAATGGATGCTCTAAGGGTATTGGGTTAAAAAATATTTTAAAAAAAAATTTGTCTAAGAAATATTTTAAGAAACCTATTATAGAAAAAGAAAAAAAAATTACATTTTTTATTTATTTCTTATGAAAGTGGTATCAAAATTTTTCTAAAATAATTAATTAACAAATATTTTAAGAATATCCGTTAATCGGACTCTTAATGGAGTCCAATACAATGCATAAATCATACCTAACATACAATGCATCAAACGTACGTGCTTAACGTTTAAGGCATGTATCATGTAAAACAAATGGGAAATGGCATTTATTACGTAAAAAAAAAAAAAGAAAACGAATATGAGGCCAAATTGAAGCCATGTCGTTAAACTTAGAGCTCGTGAGAGAAGCCAAAAAGGAAAAAATACACAAATTGTAATAAAATTACAGTGGCTGCCATTCCATTCGACTTCTATAAATGCAAACCATGCGTAAGGAATCTTGAACCATCGGAGTGAAGCAACATAAATAATATTGTGGTAAGGATAACCAGCAAGAGAGCAAGAGAAACAAATTAAGATGGCTAACAGTGGGGCCATGATCGGTGAGGAGGCTCTAAGTCCCGCAGCTCAGTTGTTTCATTCACCAAGTCTGAACTGTTATATTGTTACAATGATAGGGTTCAAGACAAAGATCAATCCTAACTTCGTCAAAGCTGGTTTGGAGCAAACTTTGCTTAAGCATCCTCTGTTCTCTAGCAAGATAGTAAGAAAATTTTCTTTCCACAAATTAAGAAAAAAACCATTGTTTGGTTCGCTACTCCTTTATTCCATTTCAATTATGTTCAGTTCAAAATGTCTCATACTAGTCAGTAAACCAGTACAATATTTCCCTTTATTTCATTCCACTTAAAATTCAAGTTTTTTATTTTTTAAATTTTTTTTTAATAATAAACTTAAAATTTAAGTTTATTTTGGTCTACTTCCGTCGATCTATGTCGCATTTCAGCCCAATATATACCTACTTGTTAGGTATATATGTCTTTTGGTACATAATAAGATTTTAATGTTGTAATGACTTTTTTTATTTGTCAATGATGATGGAGTGATTCATTATTTTATTATTATTAGGGGTAAATGTATTTTTAGTCCCTATATTTTGTACATTTTTTATTTTGGTCCCTATATTTTAATTTTACCACTTTTAATCTCTAAACTGATTAACACCTGACATTTAGGTCCTTTTCGTCATCTACTAATTCATGGCAAAAGCTGACGTGGCTGACGTCAGCATTAAAATATTATTAAATAAATTATTTGGCATTTTTTAAATGCTAAAATTAAAAAAAAATTTAATTACTCAATTTTTATTAAAAAAAAAAACAAACAAAAAAAAATATTTTCTTTCAAACAAAACCCTTTTCTCTCTCTATTCTCAACAGAAGATGGGCCAATGTAAGGGGGTGGGGTGTAATCGAAGTGGTGCGACGAATCGGGAAGTTTTGGGTAACGATCTGTTGAGCTTGGACCAGCGAGGTGTTCATGGCGGTGGTGGCAATGATGAATTATGGCATTTCGGGTGTGAGAATATCATTGTTGTCTTGAATGGAGTTTTGGGTATGGGCTAGCTGGGAGAGAAAGCAGCAAGAATTGGACCTAGACCTAGAATTTCTGTGCAATAGTGTCATTGCGGTTTGGATGATTCGCTGCATCTTCTTTGTTGATAGTTGCTACTCTCTCTCTCTCTCTCTCTCTCTCTCTCTCTCTCTCTCTCTCTCTCTCTGCGTCTTAGTGGAGAGAGCTTTGTATTTGAGCAGCCAAAGAATTGTAATCTTTTGTAAACGTGGAAATAAGTGACTGTCTGGTCTATCATAGATCTGATCAGATATGGGTTTACTGGAGATTTGGGTTTGGGTTTAGGTTTGGAAGTTTCTTTGATTATGGTTTGGTTTGGGAATGGATGAGTTGGGTGCTTTGCTGGTTGCTGGGTTTCTATTTGGGTTTGATCTTCATGTTCTTTGATTCGGTGGTGGTGATTGGGGCTTTTTATTTTTTATATTTTTTTCTAGTGGCTTTTTTTTGTGTGTTTGTTAGCCAAGAAAATTTATGGGTTTAAAGGCTAAGCTTTTGCTTTACTGGGGATATGGGTTTGGGGTTTGGTTAGGATCTGGATTTAGGGTTTGTTTTTTTGCTGGAGATTGATTATAGGAAAGAACACAAAGAACATGAACATGTTCTTCTAAAAAAAATAATGAAAAGAAAAAATAATGAAAAAAACGTGCACATTTTATGCATCTCTGTGAGGTACGTGTGCTAAAGCCAGTAGTTTTTTTTTTTTTTAATTAAAATTGAGTAATTGATTTTTTTTTTAATTTTGGTATTTAAAAAATATCAAATAATTTATTTAATAATATTTTAATGCCGACATCAGCCACGTCAGCTTCTGCCGTGAAGTTGGTGACGGAAAGGACTTATATGTTAAGCGTTAATTAGTTTAGGAACTAAAAGTAGTAAAAATAAAATGTAGGGATCAAAATAGAAAAACGTGCAAAATGTAGGGACTAAAAATGCATTTACGCCTTATTATTATTATCTTGCTTTATCATTTGTTTAAATATTAATCATGAAAAATGTTTATATGAACTTCTTGATTTATTGTTTGAGAAGTTATTTAAGTCAATAAACTCATATACTTTATATATATATTATATATATATATATATATATATATCTGTGTGTGTATTAAAAATTTTCATTTCAATAATTAGTATGGAACTAGACTATTACTAAAACGAATAATTTACACATACTTTTATGTCGATAATACTATGATCATACACTTTTACACATATTTTGTCATAATAGTTTTATGTGACAGATAATGAGTGGTGGAAAAAAAAATTGTGTGTCCATGTGATAGTAATGGACGACCAATTACAATTTGTCACGTAGGATAGTTAGAATAAAGTGTTCGTAAAAGTGAGTAATACTAGAATTATTGATTTTATGAAAAACTAAGGAGTTAAACAAGTTTGACTGGTAGAGGTCCAAACCTGAAATTTTAAAATTTCTTTTATAACATATGAACCTATAATTTTCTTTTTTAAAGCTTGGTTATTTTTGGGCCTACAAAACTAAGCTAATTCAAATGACACTAAAAAGCAAAAAACAAAAACATTTGAATGTTGAATTTGTGGCCCTAAAAGAACCGGTTAAACAAAAATAGTCTTCCATTTTTTATTTATTTATCTTTTTATAATTTTTTTTTCTTTATAGGCACAAGAATCATCTATCCTATACTATTACATAGAGAATACAATTTTGTCCACTTTTTAATTGGTCCTAAATATCCTCACATCCATTCACAATAAGTTTTAAAATTTTCAAATAATAGGGCTATATAAGGAAAATAATAAATATCTAACACCTAAGATTTAGGTCCATATTAAAAATTTAAATAGATTCCTATATTTCCCGGCCACTTTTCGCAATATATAAATATGAAAAAAAAAATTGCTTATGACTGTGTTTTTTTAATTGAAAGATAATTATTATATGTACTTTAAACTATTTAGATAGAGGATTAGAATAAAGAAGTGTTTATAACTTCTTAAAATTTTCTAATTTAAAAAAAGAAACCCTCTAAACATACCTATAGCTCATGTGGAAATGTAAGTATAATATATATATATATATATATATATTATACTTACATTATTTGTACATGCTCAACAACTTTCATGCACTTATTGTAATTTAGAAGATGAGAAATTTTTATTTATGAGGGAATAAAATTTGAATCATCAATATTTCAATTAGAAACACCAAAAAATATTAGTTGATCTAAAGTTTATGGTGTTATATATATATATATATATATATATATATATACTCATGAGTTACAGCTTAGTTCTTTTTTTTTTTTTTTTTTTTTTTTTTTTAGAAAAACGAGTTACAACTTACTTTAATATTAGAAAATTAAGAATTTATATTCTTATTCACACACACATTTATATATAATTAGGTATATAATTTTATGAATTTTTCTTGACTGGTTTAATATTGAAGTTTCAACCCTGAAGTAAAAAAAATGGTTATAACATTGGGCTCAAAATGGGTCAATTCTTGATTTCTTTTAAATATATATAAATCCAAAAGTATATCTAATGTCACATGGTTTAAAATTACCTAAGAAAATATAATCTTAAATTTTATTTATCTATATATTATTAATAGCTTCTTGTTGTTATTCAATTTATGGCGAAAGGTGGGCAGCAAGGAGGGCAGGAATATGAAATGGACTCCAACTACGGTAAAATTAGAGAACCATGTTTTTGTTCCGAATTTGGATCCAAACATAGATCATCCAGACCAGTTTGTTGAAGACTATGTTTCAAATCTGACCAAAATTCCCATGGACCTGTCCAAACCATTATGGGAAATCCACCTCCTCAACATTAAAACCTCGGATGCAGAGGCAGTCGGAGTATTTCGAGTCCACCACTCAATTGGTGATGGTGCATCTCTCACTTCACTTCTCATTGCATCTACTCGAAAAACCTCGGACCCAGAAGCATTGCCTACTGTTCCCATAAAGAAACGAACTGGTTCAACCAATTCTAACACTACATTTTGGTGGATATTATCCATTTGGTTTGTTTTAAGGTTGGTTTGGAACACTTCTGTGGATTTTATGTTGTTCCTGGCAACTTTTTTGTTTCTGAAAGACACACAGAGTCCCATCAAAGGTGCACCCAGGTGTGATCTGACTACAAAGCGGTTCGCTTATCGTATAGTTAGTATGGATGACATCAAGCTCGTGAAGAACGTGATGAATATGGTATGTTGACTATCTTCGAGCTCGTTTGGGCCATAAACGACCTCAAATTCTTCGAACTGACATTAATGATTATGGCCCATATCTGTGGTGCACATGCAATTTATAAGCCATTCATTCCTAGGAATGCTTTTATGAGTATTCTGTATTCCTATGCTTTCCATCTGTTTTTCTTTATTTTTAGAGAAACATTCCTATTTAGTATTTACCATCTTCACATTTTACAAAATGGGTTAACAAGATGATTTTTTTATTTTTTTATTTTGTTGGCCTTGTGTGGATATCAGACTATCAATGATGTTGTACTGGGAGCAACACAAGCTGGTCTTTCTCGATATCTAGACAGGAGATATGGTAAGTTTTCTATAAGTTACTTTTTTTTTTTTTTTTTTATGTCAATTTGGACAAAGATTTCATCTAATGGTCCAATACATTGGGAATGATATGATGAGACATATGGTTAATTTTGATTACATGTTGCATCTGTGTTGCAGTGTAATAAATTATTGGACGTAAGCCGAACCATATCAATTTATCTCATGATGTTTAGTAAAACCATTTTCATTTCCTAAATTTGAAAAGAATGTCATGTCCTTCAATGCAGACTTCAAGAGTTAAAAAAAAAAAAAACTTCCATTGGGACACTTTTTAATAAGTTTCCAAATTATGTTCGGATTTTTTTAGTAATTGCTCAATTTGTAGGTAACAATTGTGTCAAACATGCTGCCACAGAAATTAGCATTTGATATATTTGTCCTCTCTCTCTCTCTCTCTCTCTAGAAACTTAACTATATTTGGTTGTATACTCTTGACTAAAGTCAATTGCTTTTGGGTCCTGCCCAACTACTTTATAAATTTCCGTTTGACAACAAAAGAAGAAAAAACCTTTTTTTCTTAGTATAAACATTTAGGAGGTTTTTGGTGGTTGTTTTCAAACAATTATTTTCAGTTTTTAAACAACATTTTACGCATTTTTACACACATTTTTACCCACACATATTTTCATAAATGTTTTCAAACAACAATTTTCAATTTTTAAACATATGTACCAAACGAGCTCTTAATAATCTCAAGAATTCGATGTTTCACTCAGCAGCTGAGGATGAGAAAGATGGGGATAATAGTAATACTAATAATCTTCCAGAAAGTCTCCGCCTTAGAGCAATCGTTTTCGCAAATATAAGAGCGACTGCAGGGATTCAGGTTCCTTACTTATCTCTTATTTCAAACACTGTCCATTAGATTTCTAGTTATGTATTTGATTTCTAACAAAAAAGAATTGTGCGTAAAAATTGTAGTGGAGATTACCACTTTCGAAATTTTGGACGCTTCTGAAAAATATTTCTTGCATTTTGATTTGATTCAATAGATAATGAACTTGCGTCCTCTATGATTTGGATAAAATGTTTCCTCTCTAAATGTATTCGTTAAATAGGATATGGCTGAAATGATGGCAAAGGGATCCAAGGACAAGTGGGGAAATGAGATTGGTTATGTAATCTTCCCTCTCACAATTGCTTTACATGGTGACCCATTGGAACATATAGGGGAAGTCAAAGCCAAGATGGAACGTAAAAAGCTCTCACTTGAAGCTCAATGCACATTACCATTTTCTTGTCGTGTACTTAAAACATTTGGAGTTAAGGTGATTAATCTCCCTACGCCTTCTCAAACAAACAATGAGAAATTTAAGGCTATATTGGACTATGGTTAGGATCTGTTATCACTTATCACTGTGACATAACTCAATTACCAAACTCTATATAACTCAAGCTCAGATGTATTCTATAAGGATTCTAATATTGTACATCGTTATTTCAAATTTTAAATGTGAACATCACACGTGAAATTATAGATGCTGCATATATGATACTGGGTAACAATTTCACTTCTTTCATAGCTAGTGTTAAATACATGGACGTGCTTAACCTTGACCTTTTAAAAATTAAGTGAAACTTGTTTAGTTTTGCTTAATTTTAAGTTTATGTGAGAACAAATTTTTATCATAATTAAGTTCTTTTCAGTTAATTCAACTTAATCTTGTTATCAAGTTTTCGATTGCTTTAATTTTCTTTGACTAGGCTGTGCACTTTTTATGTAAAGAAGTTTACAAATTTAGCATAGATATAGATAACTAAAGATTAAAGGGTCACATTTTATGTTAATCAAAAGTATTGTCTTTATTGGAGGTATAATTTATAAGATGCTGAATTAATCTTGCTTGAGTAAAATTTTATTTTCATTGTTGACAGGCAGCTGCTGCTCTGACACACACAGTTTTTACAAATACTACAATGGCCTTTTCAAATGTGTGCGGTCCGCTAGAAGAAATTAGCTTCTTTGGCCATTCAATAGCTTTCCTCGCTCCCAGTATTTACGGGTTCCCTCATGTAAGTAGTCCAATAACTCTGATAATTTTCGGTATTAACCAATTCAATAAGCATGTTTTGCAATACTTGACATAGAACAGGTTTTTCATGTTCACATATTTCATGCTCACCATGATGACATAGAACATTTTACCGATTTTTTGCCCTTCATCTCTCTTTCTAGTTCCTTAACAATTTTATTTGTGATTTCTTTTGCAGGCAATAACAATCCATTGCCAAAGTTATGCTGATAAGATGACCATTATTCTAGCAGTTGACCCGAATGTGGTTCCCGATCCCCACAGGCTACTTGATGATCTAGAGGAATCACTGCAACTCATCAAAGATGCTGCATTGAAAAAGGGTTCGTCGATACTACTATCTGAAAAGGAGGATTAGTTCTTAAGCAACATGATCTGTTAAGAATGCATTTATAGTTTTTAGAGTGTTATGTAATTTGTGGAACATTTCGTTTTCTGTCTTTAGTAGTGTTTTGATGTTGTAGCTCTGCTTCTTGTATTAAAGTTATGGTCCTGGTGTTGTTCTAAAATTAAGATGCTTGTAAGCTTGTTGTACTAATAGTCCGGTGAATGAATATTTTCATTCATAAAATAAAAAAGTGTGCTTGTATAGTTTCAATGATTGTAGTTTCAATAACATTTAGTCCAGCTCAAGTGCTCAACAATGGCTGGCTGCTTAATATAGCTTTTAATTTGTGTGAGAGGCATTTTTGTCACAAGAAGTAAAGTGAGACCCAAGGCCCATGGGCCATGAACTCCATTTGTCAACCAAGACCAGGACGAAACAGCACGCAAAGAAATAACAAGATTGAAGGCCCACTCGGCAGCCCATTTGAAAGAAAACTTGTTTTATGTGTGTCTAAAGGTAAAATGGAACTAGTAATTCAGCCCAAGGATAAAGCACAATTCCAATCTACAAAAGATGCTCCGGCTGATCCACCTTCTATGTTATTTCCATCTTCCTTTCGCTGCATGGACCAAGCTCATACGCAACAAAGGAAAGAAAATAAGGAGATGTGGCCTGGACCTGGAGGTTAGGAGGTTCATTTTGTACTAATCTGGGCAAATCCAAATTATCTTTGATGGGCCTTTCGGAAACATTTTGAATAACAATAAAGAGCTCTTAAAAAGCTTACATTTTTTTTTTTTAAAAGAGTATTTAGAATCTGATAATATCATGTGAGTTCTATTAAAATTTAACAACTGAGAGACATGCGTGTAAACTGTTTATATCAACCTTTTTTCACCATTATTTTCAAGGGTGTAAGTAGGGTAGGTGTTTTTTCTTTTTTTTATATGTGTCTCTTATTTATTGGATTTTGATATAACTGATATGATATCATTTAATATAAAATATTTTCTCGGAGGTGATTTAAAAATGGTAGATTGCTGTTTATTTTATTTTATTTTTTATTTTTTGAAAATTTTCCCCCAAAGGAAAGCCGGGCCAATTGCTGGTGGGATTTGTTTCAACAACCGTAAATCACAAGTCTGTGGTTAAAATCCTTCAATGGGAAGAATGATATCTTTTCTTTTTGCTAAGTAGGGGAAGAGTGATATCAATTGTTTAGTGTCATGTAACAGTAATAATTATTCCCAATATTTATATTCCTGTTAAGTGCGTCTACACTAGGACTAAGACACGAGATATGTAATTTATATTTTGACGCACAAAAAGAAAATTTCCATTCCCTTGGAGGAATTGTGTATTATCACTTGGAGAAAAACAAAGATATGTACTACAATGAAATGGTGGGTCCGTAAGACTAATAAGGCAACCAAATAATGTTAACTAAATAAGTAAATTAATTAGACTAAGAGATGTTCTCCATTATACAGCTTCTGCATACACAATTACCATTACATACTATATATATATATATATATATATATATATATATGACAAATGTTAACAAGCATTGCATCGGTGCTTGTTAAGGTTGTACTAAGATAAGTCTCTTTTAATATAAAAAATTAAATAAATAAAAGAAAAAAGCATAAAATTGGTACTACATATTATTTTAATATTTTTTTCTCTCTAACAAATTGGTCCTACACTGGAAAAAATTTACATAAAGCTAAAAAAAAAAAAATTAAAAACTGTAAAAATATATTTTTTTTAAAAAGTCAAATAATTTCTATAAAGGGGCAATTACGATACCCTCAGCACAGCCCTATATATATTGAGTTCATATAAGAAGACGAAAAAGTTCTTTAAAAGTATCACAGAAACTTCCTTTTTTGTCAAAATCATTAAAATTTTATTTCAATAATGTATGAGGTTCAGAAACATTAAAATTTGTTAGGCTGAGAAAAGAAAGGCACAGAAGTTTTGTTTTGTTCTATTTAAGTTCCTTCTACGCATTTTCTTCGTATGATTCTGTTTAATTGGCAAACCGGTGAAACTTGACTGACAAATAAAATACAAAATTGTTTCCTCTAATAAAGAAAACAAAGTTGACTTGACTGACAAAAATAGAGAGAGTATTATTTACTCTTTACGTGTGGGTCATAGTGCTTCACTTGCAAATTATGGGAACTGCTCAGCACTTGCCTTCTTTGTTAATTGCATCTTCCTCACATTGTCATTATAAAAATCCTATCAGAACTCATCGTGAAACTCCCGCTAAGGCTGAGTTCTACAAGTTTCAGGCTTCACTGTAAGTAGTTTCACTTTTCTCTCCTCTCTGATAGCATATGCACATGTGTAAATAAAAGTTCATTTTTAACCTCATCCTTTATATCTCTGTGTCTCTTTCAAGGACTGATAATAAAAGTTCATTTTTAACCTCATCCTTTATATCTATCTTTTTCTTTTTTCTTTTTAATTTTTAATTTTTTTTACCATATATTTTTGTGCCACAACACTATGCAACAATTGTGCTACGTCAAGTTATGAGTGAGTGGTAAAAAAATCTGTAGGAATTTTGTGAAAACGACGTACAATTAATTATAGCATATTACATAAAATAATTGTGATAAATAGTGTGGTTCTAGAATTTACTCCAATAACAAATGAGGGTCTATTTTTTTTATTGAAAAAAGTAGAAAAATGAGGGTCCTTTTGAAAATAAAAAAGTGTCAATGGGGCCCATTTGAGAAGTATCTGTGAAATTTATTATTAAAACTGTTGTATCATAACATTGCTCCTCGTACCATCTCATGCATGATCATTTTAAAATAATCCTTACTAAGTATTAATAAAAAGATATAAAATAAAATAAAATTGTTCTTCTTAAAAAAATATTCTTTACTTTCAATAAACTTTTTTAAAAAGTTTCATAATCTTTAATTAATATAAGAACCTTATTGGTTTCTTGAATAGTCAATACATTTTACTTTTATTTTTTAACTTTTTCATTTCACATTCTAGCATGACCAAACGTTACATTTTAGAAATCCTGTAGTTTTGATAGTATATATGTTAAACTACCAATTGTTTCAAAAGATTAGATTAAAAAAAAAAAAAAAGTAGATTTAATCCAAGTTTTAGCACTTCTCCACCTTTAGATTGAGAATAACCAGTTAATTGACCACATCCTAAATTTTATCTTTATTTGGACAAATTTTACCTTTGAAAAAAAGAAATTTGAGATGTTTATATAATTTTCTCTTCAAAAAAAAAAAAATAAGTAAAAGTTATGATTTATGGACTTTTTTTAAAACTAAAGTCAACAGTCAAGGTCTCCTCTCATTATTGTTAGCTGTCATGCCACTTTTATAATTTACCATTTATATTAAATTGAGTGGTTGTAGTTGAAGTTGCAAGTTGGAGACCTACAAAGAGAAAGGTGTTGGTAATATGACATGGTTACTTGATTTATAAGTTAACCATACAAAATTTTGGTTTGGATTTGCCCAAAAAAATAAATTTGGTTTGGTGTAAAAGAAATATGGGATTTGTAAAAATAAAAATAAAAAAAATAAATCGATTATACTGTGTAAAAAACTGACGAATTTTATTTTAATATTAAGTTATTTTGATCAAATAATCATAATTTCTTTTAATTTTGCATTTTTATTTATGGGTTTTTCAGTCTTTAGCCTAGAAATTTAAAGGAAGAAGTCAATCGATGGTTTCAATTCTCTAGTACTTTGTGTGCAAATTTTTGTTTGCATGTGCATCTAGTTCATAAATTTTGCCGCTAAAGTGAAAGAGCAATATTAGTTCTGTCAATTAGGTAGCATGGTCTTGAAAGGTTGCACTTTGATGCAAATGAATAATGAAATTTCTATAATCTGTTTCGCATTTTTCAGGGATCAAAATTCGTACTTTGTGGTAAGATTGGTTTGGTCTGTACATAAATCAGAGGTCAATCTTTATTTTTGGGCATTGCCTAGCTCGTTGAGAAGCTTTAAGTATGAGCTTCCATGTGAATCGGCTACAGAATGGTGAAAGCTCTAGGTATGATTCATCATGCTTAGTTTATTCTTCTTTTCTTCTTTTTTATTTTCTGTTTCTCCCTACAATCCTATGTGCAAACAATAGCATATATATTTCTCTGTTGGCCAGTTCTGAATCTTCTGATCGTTTATAATTTAGTCACAACTTTAATTTCTTTTATCAGTGTAAACATTTTTTTACACAGAAACTGAAAGACATTTTTTTCTTTCTTTCTTTAAGGATGAGAAATAATCTTATTAACGACAAACAGAATATACTCAGACCAGAAATATATGGTTGCAAACAGAACAAGAAGCAGCAACTAATTACACAAAGCAGGCAATACTAAACAAGCAACATGAAGTAGATCACCCCACATCTATCAGTAGAAAACATAAATAGCATAAGTTCCTGTTTAGAACAAAATTCTTAACATTCTTACACCAAAACAGATGATATCAAACATCAACTCCAAATGTTCTTCCTTTGCCTCAAAAAATTATCGCATTAGGATCAAGCCAAATTTGATAAATAGTAGCACCAAGAGCCAATTAATTTCTTCAGAGCCCAATTAATCTCTTCCCATTTAATTTCTTCGAAGCCCAATTTACTTGGTCAAAGTTCTAAGTCAGAAAAGAAGAAGAGAAGCAGCTGCACATGAAGATTAATTAACACTAAAACGACAGTAGTATGTGTGTGTGTGTATATATATATGTTAAAAACTACTGTAGTTTAGTTATTTTAATTTTTCACACATGTAAACCATGTGGCTCTATCACACTCGCCTTTAACTAACTTTAGCTGATAATTTGGAAAGGAGGGAAAGTCTGTTATAGAAGCAGTTACTTTTTCTTAGTGATAACAGAGGTGTATGTACAGATTCATTTAACCTGACTCCTCTAAAGGCATCTAGGGATAACGCATTAAAAAAAAATGTGATCTCTGATTCTCTATACTCAATCAAACCCTCACAGAAAGAGCATATCAAGTCACCTTTATACCCCCGAGAAACAATGGTATGATGCCCCAAATTTGACTGGATAAGCGGAGGAGATTGTGATGCCCCAAATTTGATGTTGTTTGGGTATATGTTGTGTGTGTGTGAAGAATGACACAACGCAAGGATCTCAAGGACATAAATGCAAGGGGTTTCCATGAATGAGAGTCCAATGGTAGGATTTGTTCATAGCCCATAGAAAGGTCTCAAATTCTACAGCATATAGGAACACCACTTATCCCAAAAGTCTTAAACCTATGAGTTTGGGTCTAACCATGTCATATTAACCACCCATTATTCTCATTATTAATTAATGTGGGACTGCACATGTTTATACCCAACACTCTGTAAGAAAAAATTTGAACAAATTGCGTAGTTCTTGTCATTAAAATGGAGTATTATTCTTTGCATGTAAGGAAATGTGGTGGAATCTTATTCTCAAATTACCAATTGACGGAGAGGCAGAGATGTTTAGGCTGGCATTTTGGATTTGAAGGACCCGATGTTAAAAAAAAATGGAAATAGAACAATGTCCTATTTGTTGATGGGGCCACTCATGTCATGAGATGCAAGTCAATTTCAACTATTAATCCAAAATTTAGAGGATTAAATTAATGATTTAACCAAGAAAAATATGTACGGCTTTGGTACTGCAACTTCAATGGTGTTATATAGTGCCTATGACATTTTTCTTCATTGTACGTTTTTCATGTTCTAGTCACACCATACATAGAAGTATCACTAACTAATTTCAAGTTGCTATGTTTTTGTTCAGTAATGTGGGGCAATTCTTGCGTTATGGATTTGAAATTGAAGGGCAACATTCCAGCACAGAGAGAAATCCTGACCCGCATATCCGGTTCTCTCAAACTTGGAGTATAATATTTAGACTGTCGTGTGTGATTGCAGTGTCATTAGATCCTCTGTTCTTTTATGTTCCTGTGATCAACGAAGAAAATAAGTGCATTGAGTTAGACAAGAAGTTGAGGACCTCAGCTCCTATATTACGAACTTTCACCGACATCATTTGCATTATAAATATTGCATTGCAATTTTATAATGGTTATATAGATGAAACTTCAGGAAAAGCTACATTAATTAAAGATCCTTGGAAAATAGCAAGGAGGTATTTGTGGCCATACTTGGTAATAGACATTCTCGTTCTTCTTCCTATCCCACAGGTGAGGCAGAGCTTTTTCTCGTACCAATAATGATCGTTTTGTTTATTCTAACAATAACATTTACCTATACATTTGGATTTCATCCCTTGACTCTAAACCTTGCTGTAATCTGTATAGGTGGCAATTTTAATTCTTTTTCGAGAAATGAGAGGTTCAAAAGCTTTGGGTATAAGAAAGTTTTTGACTGCTGTTCTTCTCTTCCAATATGTGCCAAGAATTATTCAAATATACCTATCCTGGAAAGATCCTATGAGGAAAGCCAACAGATATGCTAAATTCCCCATATGGTTTAAAGCTGCATTTAATTTCTCACTGTACATTATTGCCAGTCATGTAAGTTTGATTATGTCCTCATTTCTTATTTTTTTGGATAATTTGATAGTTGGGCTAGGGGGTATTTTAGCACTGGATGTTTCTGTTAGAAATTACATAAGGTGTCAACTGTTTGAGTTACAACGTTTTTGGTGATAATGTACTAATTTCTTAATCTTGAAAACGTACATCGACGACTAGTATTAATTTTTTTACTGAGGCTTTCTTGAAAAGATTATGGAGTTTAGAAGTACCAATCTTAGTGAATCAAAGCATTTATCGTCACTGACTCTAACTAGTCTTTTGAGGATCCAACCTAAATTTTAGGATTAATACTTGGTTGTTGTGTTATGGGTTTAACATCTTATACAAATGCCTGTAGAATTCTCACACTCCTTGAGGGTGCTCAAAAAAAAAAAAAAAAACAATAGGTGCATAATATAGTTGGTATGAAAGCCACTTCACTTGGGGAAATGTAAGCAAACATTAAGCAAAATCTCTGCTTTGGCATCCAACAATAGGGGTTCAAGACCAATCATATGATCCCACCACCAAAGCCTTACTAATTCCTTAAGAAATAATGGATGCATTCTTTCAGTAAATTAATTGGATGCCTTTATGACTAATCTATTCAATTTAAGTATTTTTTTCCTGCAATAAATTTGATGCCCCTGCATAACTTCCTAAGTATTTTTCCATTGGACGCAAAAGTCTTAAATAAATTTGAGAAAGTCTATACATAACTAGATATATACAATAAAATTCAACTTAAAAATAAAGATATACGCAATAAAATTATGAGACCTGAGTATTAATTTTCGCGTTATAAGAATGATATCTGCATAATTATCTTTTTCCTTCTGAATAGAATAATGTTGTTGTCACAATTGTCATTATCTGATTCATGAAAAAATAATTGATGTTCAATGCTGGCTGGTGTTTAATTCCAGGTCTTGGGAGCGCTTTGGTATTTGCTTTCTATTGAGCGAGAGACGGCCTGTTGGCTCATAGCCTGTCAAAAACAACCTGGATGCGTTGGTACTTCTTTTAACTGTGATGATCACAGTTTAGGAAATCACACATTTCTAACAGATTCTTGCCCTATAAATACACCAAATACAACGGATATGCCCTTTGATTTTGGAATATTTCATGACGCCCTTCAATCTGGTGTTGTGCACTCCAAAGATTTCCCACAAAAATTCTTTCAGTGTTTCTGGTGGGGCCTGCGAAACCTAAGGTTTGTTCATATTAGACTCTTTACAATTTTCATATTGTCATTTCAGAATAGTTTTAAGGAAAATTATTAGTTTACATGAACACGTAGAGTATGCTCTTCATACACTTTACATTTACTATTTTCATGTTGTCATTTCAGAATAGTTTTGAGGAAAATTATTAGTTTACATGAACGCATATAGTATGCTATTCATACACTATACATGGTATTGTTCATGTAAACTAATAATTTTTGTAGTTTTTATTAAAAATTAACTAATTATATTCAATACACATATAGTATGCTTTTCATAAAGAATATAAGATTTTAGGACTTAGTGATGTGTATAGAATAACTTGTCATACTTTCCTTTAAAAGTTACTATGACTTTTGAGTTGGTTTGTGATATGCTTTTACAAAATTTTATTAGAAGAAATACATGAGTAAGAAAATATGAAAGGCTTGAGGAACTACTCACTCAAGGAGATTGAAGGACACACTCAACCTCTTTAATGATATATATTGAGAGAGACTTGGTCAACTTCTTTTAACCTTCTACTTTAAGGCAGAGTTCCCCTCAAAAAAAAAAAAAAAAAAAAAAAAACCTTTAAGGCAAAGACTACTTATTTATTTTTGGTTTATACTCACCTGAAAAAATCATATTCTATCATTGTATTCATATTTGTATACTAATGTAGTATTCAAGATCATCAAGTTTTGCTTTTACATAGAGAAACCATACATCATTTTTATCAACTTCAAGAGATAAAGATAATAAATAGGTACTTTGGTGCATTTCAGTCCATATCAGTCCATTTTAGTCTAATTAGGATCACTTCGGTCCATTCCGTCCACTTTTTTCCATTTCAGGGCACTTTAGTCCAATTTTGTCTATTCGGTTCCATTTGGTCCACTATGGTCCACTTTGTGCATTTCAGTCCGTTCTATTCATTTTCGTCCACTTCGCTTCATTTTTGTCCAATATGGTCCATTTGGTCCACTTTGATTCATTTTGGATGAGTTTAAGTTAAAAATAAATAAAGTTGTTATCTTTTTTATTCTTTGATTCTTACATGAGATCCTATTTTATTATAAATAAAATATATAATGACTTATAATGGTATTCTATTACATAATATGATTATGATAATTTAGTGTTTACAATTTTACTTTTCATTTTGAATATTCTTCTCATTATATTTTATTTTATAAATTTGCTATTCTTTCTCATGATTACAAATTTCAAAATCATGAGGGAAAGTATACTTTTAATTTTTGCCTTTTTTTTTTAGAGATAGTCACCACTCACTATCACTCTCTAGACAAATTTGGATTTCATATAATGAATGTTAGATTTTCCCTAGACGCATAGATTATCTTGAAGAAGAAGACAAGGCATAATTTTGATATAAATTAAGCTCAATAATGGTCATGCATATGATAATCTTCTCACTTTTGACCTATAATTTCGCTATTTCATCTTTAGAAAATGCTAGAATTATAAACTATTTTACTACAATTTTCTTTTTCTTTTTTGGAAAAATTTACTCATACACCTAAGGTCCTAAACAGACTCAAACCCACGATCTCAACCACTAATTATCACTATTTTTTGTTTCCTTACCTAGAGCCCAAGTATAGATGTTTACATCCTGTCTTAACTTATTCTTTTCCACGGAAAGCTCATAATTAAATTTCTAGTTTATGTATAGTAGGTAAAAAAAATTTCTTCTTTGATAGTATAGTTATAATTTCTAAGATTAGTATATCTCTAATATATTATAGTGCAACTTTTTTGCAGTACTCTTGGTCAAGGTCTCCAAACAAGTAACTATGTCTGGGAAAGCTGCTTTGCAATTCTTATTTGTATCTTTGGATTGCTATTATTTTCATATTTCATTGGAAATTTGCAGGTTAGTCACAATTTTTTTCTTTTCTTTTTAAAGCTTAGGACTTTCAATTATACAAATACGAATTGAGACCTTTTCTTTACTGGTTGAAATACTGGGCTGTTACCACATATCTTGGCCAATTTAAATATACTAGATTGTATCAGTCGATACCAAGTATAAACTAGTTCAGATGATGATTGGCATTTTAATTTTTTGTTAAGGGAAATTATAATGGATGCTTTTAAAACAATAGTTAATAATTCATTTAAAGAAAACTTTAATGGGAAAATAAAAAAATAAAAATTAATATTTTGATAACTTTTTTCATTTCTCATAAAAGTTGTGTCAAAATTTTCTTAAAATGAATTGTTAGCCATTGTCCTAAAGGCACTTGTTAGCAAATCCCCTTTGTTAATGATAATTTTTATAAAAAAATTCTGTTAATAATGATATTTTTATTCTCTTTTTGATGAAATGTTATAATCCTTTAATATATTTAGTTTTAAAGAGATTGTATGAACTTATCATATTTATGAGGAGTTGTTATTTTGTATTGTTAAATACACACACGTATAGTGTGTGTGATTTGTTGGAATACTAAATATCTCAATATCTCATTCTAATCACAGGAATAGTTTTTGAAACTTAATTTTAATTTAATTCTACGAATTCCAAACCTACAGGCTCCTTTTGTCACCAAGCTATAAGGTCGGTATTAGATTAACTCTCTCTTATGGCAATGAATTTGTCACAATGAGTCATTCTCAAAAAAATAAAAAATAAATTGTCACAGTGAACACAGTAACATACACACAAGCAAATATATACTTTTTTGTCAATCTGATATAAGATTTGACAAATTGAACTTACCGGTAGAAGTGGGGCACAGTTATACATGCAGTTGGAAACTGCAAGATCGGAGAAGAAAAGAAAGAAGATGAAGCAGGAAAGAGAGAAGAAGGAAGAGGAAGAAAGAGTGAAGATGGAGGAGAAGTTGGAGATGGAGGAGAAAAAACAAACAATAGGAATATGGATGTTCAAATACAGGCTTCCTAGAGAAATGAAAAAACAGATTATGCAGAACATAATACCCAGATTGGAAAGAAAAAAAGATGTTTGCGTGGAGAACCTGTTTTGTTATCTTCCTGAAGATATAAGCAATGCAGTAAAACGCTACCTCTGCTTGGATCTACTGAAAAAAGTGAGTTCATATAACTTGATCCCAAGTTCCTCTCTCTCTCTCTCTCTCTCTCTCTCTATATATATATATATATTCCTTTTTTATAGTATTAGGTGTACTATATTCTGCCCTCAATTATGGCTTTGATTCAAAGAATAATTCTTAGATACTCTCGAAGTATGAAAAATAGTGTTTTCTCTTCTCACATTCATGGTGGATCTACCATGAATATGAGAGAAAAAAAACATCATTCCTTCGTAGCTAAGAGTTTTTCTAAATATAAGACATCAATCAACCTTGATTCAAGAAATAATCAAGATTATAACAACCCTTTCCAATGTAAATTACATTGTTATATTGTGTATAGATAATACATTATAGATTTGCTCAGTGTTTTTGTAAATCTCCAAGCATTATTCATCTTGATTGTTTTTACTCTTTGGGGTAGGTGCCAGTGCTTCAAAACATGGATGAACAATTATTGCAAAATATATGCGATTCTCTCAAGCCAGTCTACTACAAAGAGCGCAGCTACATTGTTCGGGAGGGAGATCCAATTGATGCAACGTTTTTCATTACAGATGGCATTGCATGGGCCTATACATCCAGTGATGGTGAAGCAAGTAGCTCCTCACACGCTGAGCGTCTTGAAAAAGGTCACTTCTTTGGAGAAGAACTTCTTGAACTGGGTTTGTCTAAACTATCCAGACTCCCCCTATCTCCAAGAACCGTCAAAACTCATGGACCAATTGAAGCCTTTGCTCTAATGGATGAGGACTTGAAGAAAATAATAAACAAGAACTGGATGCATATAGGTAAAGAGCAACTGGAACCCTTTGCAGCTTATGTGGTACAAGCAGCCTGGCGCCGGCATCGTGAAAATAAGAATCTTGAAAAGTCCTCCCATGGCGGCAGATACTTGCCGAGTTCAGGTACACAAGGCAATTGAACTGCTCGTTCAAGAGGTCCATGTATCATGCATGTTGTGTAAGGAAATCTCTCTTAGAATCTAGCAAGTGTTGATATAAGGATGATTTGCTTAATTTTATTTAATTTCTTTGCTGTAAAATGAGGCTTGTATCTGCAACCGTGGTTTTATTAGAAACCAAGCAGAGCAGTAGAGTTAAGGTCAAAATGTAGTTTATTAGAACAAAAAGTTTATGCTTCTCCTATATGCTTCACAATTTATTACAAGAATTATTTGGGCAAGATTATAGGTAAGCTGAGATATACCAGTAAGAGTTCAAGTAGTTATTTCTTGAAGGGTATATTCTTGCGACTAGTAGCTACATGTATATTAAATTATGGGCCCACTTAGTCACATGTTTAGCTCAAATCAAATTTGTACCTACGTATGAAAGTAGTTATAATTGGAGCTCTCTATAATGATCGACGTTGTACAGGTTTAATGTGTATTCAACATACCCACACAATACATAATTATACAATTTAATGAAATACAAATGACACGTATTCCATAAAAGAGAAAAACATTGAGAAGATATCATTTTCACTTTTTTTTTTTTTTTTTATATTGTTTATAAGAAACTTTTTTCAATATCATCCAACAATACTCGCCTATCTCTTCATATTTTTGACAATAATGGAACCGGGGTTTAATTTTTTTTAGGACCAAAGCTTAGATTTTAAAAACTTTCATCATTCAATAATTAATGAAATTATACCAAAGATTCAGTACTAAAGTAATGCATTAAAATTGATAAAAATTAAAAAATAAAACCCGAAGTATCTATTTCTTAAATGGAACTCAACCATCTAAAAATGAAACTCATTTTGATTATTATTTTTAACCGTTAACGACACTCAGTGTCATCAATTCTTTGAAGGTTTTTACATAGTTGTTTCCACGTAAAATAGTTTGGCCTTCTAAAATATTTAGTAGGCATTGAAGTTACTTGCTCTAAACATTGGATTTATTTGTCTCAATGCATATATGCGTTGGAAATTCTACATAATACAAAACCTCATCTTTAATGTGACATATTTGAAGTATGCTCCCAACCAAGGTATTCTATTGTGTTTCACGCCCACCCATCTTGCAGCCTATTGTGATTTTGATAAGGGTACTTGTCCAAGTACTCTTTGATCTATCACTGGCTATTGTGTATCCCTTACTCTTAGGAATATTCCCAACTATTGGAAGAACAAGAAGAAAACTATTGTCTACTGCTCATATTCTGAAGCCAAATATTGTACCATGACTTTTACTAGATATAAACTCATTAGGCTTCGGCTGCTTATTACCGACCTTGGCATCATCCACAATGGCCCCATGCGACTTTACCATGACAACAAAGGCACTCCACATTACTGCTAATCTCATCTTTTACGAGCAAACCAAACATATTGAGTTAGATTAGCACCTCATTTGTGATGAAGAGATTCAAGCCATACGAATATCAACTTCTCATGATGCTTCTTGAAAAATGATGTTTAGAGTTTAGTCCCTTGCAATAGCTTACTACCAATTTTAATGAATAATTCAAGACTTAAACCAAATAGTTATTTAGTCAAGATTCCAATCAAGAGGCAGGGCCGGCTCTACCCTTAGGCGAATTAGGCAATTGCCAAAAGCCCCCAAGTGGAAGGGAGGCCCCAAAATTTTGGAGAAAAAAATGTGTAGTAGGGGCATATATATATATATATATATATATATAGTTTCAGCTGAATTAGAAATATCTAGTCTATCATTTTAACAAAAAAAAAAAAAAAATTGGTAAATCTAGTTAAACATTAGTTCTAAACAAAATCATTGCCCAAAAATAACTTTTTTTTTTTAAAGCTTGCGTTTTTTTTTTTTTTTTTTAGTTATAGATATTAGATACTATTTGTTTTGTGTTTTTTTATGGGTGGGTCTTATTAATAGCCTTATAGCTGTGCTTAAATTTTTGTTATACTTGTGCTTAACTTTTTTAAAAATTTTAATCTTGTGTTTTTATATATATTTTTTAGTTAGTGGTAATATATTGAATAAGTCTTTATTTATGCAGGTTGAGATTGCTAAAAACTTGTTATTATATTTTAAAGCCTGTGTTTTTTTTTTTTTTTTTTTTTGGGGTTATAGATATTAGATACTATCTGTTTTGTGTTTTTTTATGGGTGGGTCTTATTAATAATCCTTATGACTGTGCTTAAATTTTTGTTATGCTTGTGCTTAAATTTTTTTTTTTTTTTAATTTTAATCTTTTGTTTATATATATATATATATATATATATATATACTTTAGTTAGTGGTAATATATTGAATAAATATTTATTTATGTAGGTTGAGATTGCTAAAAACTTGTTATTGTTTGGTGAAACTACAACAATACTTTTTATATAAATCAGGTTTTATTTCTCATTTATTCTACACTTGAAAGTTATTTTTTATTTTAGTCTTTATAAATATATTGTTTGATTAGAAATGTCTACTAGAAAATATGTATCTGGATATGAAAAACTTAAAAAAAGAAAATTAAAAAGAAGAAAAATTAATTGAGTTTCAAAAAGGATTAATGATAAATTTGTTAGCAAAATGAATTTATCTTAGACATAAAATACAAAATGAATTAATACAACTGTTGGAAAATAAAATATATTATAATATAAAAATATTAAATAAACATTAATTTAATTAATATATAAGTATAAAAAATGCCATATTTTTAGTTCTCGCCTAAGTCCAAAATGTCTAGGCCGGCCCTGTGAAGAGGGTTGCATGGCTAAAAATATTGAAAGTAACCAATATATTCACACGGGCCAAAATGGGCAATTAACCCCAATTTCTTAACAATATAGTTAGTAGGCACCGCTTTAAAAGTATATAGATTAGTAACATCTCAACTCTTAGAGAGTCGATTTTAGACCTACAAATCGAGTCTTTAAGGGTCGATTTACAAGATCTGATCCGTCTGATGTGGCATTTATATCTACGTGGAGTCTACTTGGAAATCGAGTCTCTAAGACTTGATTTACAAGCCAAAAAAAAAAAATTAATCTAAGTCTTTCACACTCCATTCCCAGAAATACACAACCCAGCCTATCCCACATCAAAATCCACCGACCACCGTGGGTTTCTAGAAGATCATGACTGAGCTAAAACCACCACCAAAAAAAAAAAAAAAAACAAAACAAAACCTGGAAAACCCTAAGCGCGGCAGCTTGGGTCGCGCGCGACCTGGGCGCTGCGGCCTGGGTCGCGCCGCGGCGTGGATCCCGCCCTGGGTCGGCGGCTGAGCTTGTGCAGTGATGCGTGGAGGAAGAAAGAAGTGGAGGAAGAAAGAAGCAACTTCTCATCTGATGGCTTAGATGCACAGGAGCTTGTACAGACTTGGATTTAAATTCCTTTTTTCCTTATAAATCGAGTCTTAGAAAGTCAATTTCCAAGTGGCCGCCACGTGGAAAAAATGCCACATCAGACCAAATCAGCCCATAAAAATCGACACTCAAAGACTCGATTTATAGCCCAAAATCGACTCTCTTAAACTCGAGATGCTAGTAAAAAATATAGTTTGAAAACTGTAACTACTAACTGTATTGTTTAGAAATTTGTGCTAAATTCCCATTTTGGCCCATTCACACGGGAACAATGATTCGTTCAAGAAGTGAAAACTCAACAATAAAGACAATCCATGGTAAAGCCCAACAAAACAACTCCATTGTTCAAGATTGTTGTGGCATATACATCAGTCACGTGACTTTCTTATACTTAGTCAAATTGGGTACCCAACCTATTCACTCTGACTAACAGCCAAAGACTCCTTTCTTCTACCTCCAAAGTGTTAGGAAAAAAAAAATCCTAAATCCCGTTAATGTCTATGTGTGAATTAAAATATATAACTACCAAGTAATAGTAATATTATGAAAACAAAAAAATTTCAGCAAGTACTACATAAACACAACCACACAAGAATACCAAATCTTACATAGAAAACCCTCCAGTGTAGATGGAGAAACCATGGGGCAACTTCAAAAAATATTCACTATAAAATAGAGATTACAATTCTCAAGTTTGTGCTAAACTTGAATCCACAATAAATTGGATATGCAACAAATAAATCTCAAGGAGTAAATACAATCTCACCACAAAGCCAATAGTAAAATCTTCCTCTAAATACTCCAACTTTCTATGGTTGTAGCACTCAAAAACTCCATGAGAACTCCACCAATTTATCTTCCTTGTGTATAACTTGGGTAAAGAAAAATGTCTCCTTTTTCTTTTTCACTCTCTCACACTCTCATTATGTTTCTCTCTACGTAATGACCCAAAAGAGGGTCTTGCATTTCATGGGATCCTACATCACCTAGGGCAGCACATGGAAATGTGCTTATAAAGAATGACCTCTCATTAATGTGTAGAGATCTTTTCTCTCACTGCTATGTGCTTTGGGAGAAAACAAAAACCATGAGGGGTATAGGCCCCAAAGCGGACAATATTTACATAGTTGGGGGGTCATTACAGTTATGGTATCAGAGCTTCGATTATAATTCTGTAAACTTTTGAATTAGGAAATGATAATGATCTAAGTCAGAGCATTAGGTTTTGTTGTAGTAATCCATTCAAGGTGGTTCTGTTGGGGTAGTTTCAGTGAGAACGTACCTTCTGTGTTATTTTGGTTGATTGTAATGGCTTGGAGTTTGTTTAGTCCTTGTTATTTCGTAATGCTTTTAGTAAGTTCTTAAATCTTCATGTGTGAGATAAACTATTATGCTTCATATGCATTGTTCGTGTAAACTATCGTATTTGTTATGCATTCTTCTCAAAAAAATTTGAAAGTTTTGAGTTAAATTCCTAAAATTGCTTTGAGCAAACAAAAAGGAATCAAGTTTTCAAATTTCATGTTTATAAATTTTGAGAATTTGTTAAAGACATTTTCCGTTAGCAAATATTGTTGGTTATGCTGACCTTAGGTGGTGCAATTTGGTCGAACCTTTCTAGCCACAAGTGGTTCAACTAGTTGTTTACCAACTATCTTTAGCATGTTTCGACAAGTTTTATCCATGATAGATGGTTAGAGGAATTGTTTGATCCCATTGAGCTCACGTGATGTCTAACAAACCACTAACCATGAAGTATGGTGCTATCATGTTAATTATTTTTCTTTAAAAGTAGTTTTAAAGAAAAATGCATTTTAAACAACCTCTTTGAAATTCCTAATTGTTGAGTTTCCAAATTTTGAGTGTCCTCTTGGGATGTTTATTGCTCTTATATGGTAAAAGTACATGTATTGATCTTCCTATGATAATGCTATGATTTTTGTCACCTCAAAGAATGATGTATTTTTTTTTTTTTTTTTAATTTGATGCTAGTCTGGGTTTTTCCCTAACTTATTTCAAATGCATGTTCTCTCCAATATGTTAAACCTCACATGAATAGTTCTATGGATTTTTGGAGCTTTTTATAATAAAAAAGGGGTTCTTTGGACTTTTGTCCTTATTTATTAAACTGGCATATCATTGTTTGGTTGGTCTTAAGGTTCCATGCTCTTTCTGATTGTTGGTCAGTTTAAATATATATATTCAGTCTTTGCGTGTAATTGCCTTAGAATATTATAAAGTGAATTTCCAATTTAGATTAAGAAACTTGTCTGCACATGACTTGTGTATAAGATTTTTTTTTTCTTACAAAATATTGTTATTGTTGTAAGATCGAAAAACTTCATTAGAGTCATTTTAAAATCGTTTGCAAACCTTTTGTTTGATATAGAAATACTTTCATCTCCATGATTGAAGTTAAAACTTTAGTCTTTGTTTCAAAATTTGGACTCTTTGAAATAGAAGATATCACGTGGTTAATTTGATTTTGAACTCTTAATCCCTCTCTCTTGGCCTGTGGTTTAATTTGTCATTTGTGTTTGAAACTAGTTTGTATCAAGATTAATTCTCAAGGATTTATAAATTGATTGCTCACATATCACATTGAAGCCTATAATGATTTCCTTTACACCTCATGTTGAATCTATTTCCTTCGATGTTTTGGTATAAGACATAAGTCAAAAGGGAGGTTGTGTCTCTTTGGTTTACATCCAATGCCATGAACTTTATCTTTTTGAAAAACGGTGAGCTTTTGTAAAATTTCAACTTGACCTTTTGTTTATCATGGATATTAATTTAAGTGAGACAAATTTTACATGATTTCATTTTTGAGTTAATCTCTGAAATTAATGTCTTTGACAAGTGAATGTGGTCTAAAAATGTTCATTAAATGCATCTGATTTCGAGGATGAAATTCTTTTAAGGGGGGAAGAATGTAACACCCCTGCCTTTACAAAATAAATAAACAAATAAAATGGTTTTTTTGGAAATTATTTAAGTGGGAGCATTTTTGTGATAAGACTCAAGCTTAGCCCTAGCCTTATATGTAACCCACGTTGGCTTCCTCCTCTATTTTTCTAAAGTGCCGCCTCCCATCACCTTTCCCTCTTTCCTCTAGTGTTTCCATTCCCCATGGCCAAAAATCCTCTCTCTCAGCCTCATGTGAAGTTTATTCACTTTTGCATCTTAAATTTCTATCTTGGCCAACTCATGGAAGGTACTTTTCCAATCAAAATCAACCACCAAGAGTTTTAGTGGCTATTTTGGCAGACCCATTTAAAAGACCATCCCTCTAAGTTTGGTTAATTCAACATCACAAATACAACTAAGCTGTTGTGTCAACTGTAATGCCATTCCTCCTTTCTTCCCTTTGCTCTATGTGGATGATGGTAAAACTCGCTTATTTCCTTTCTTTTGTGTTAGGTTAGGTGGTTGTGTGAGGTTAGGAGTCTCATCTTCATGAACGTCATCGTCATCATTTGGAGAAGATGAGTCAGCAAAAGTATCACCTAACCCCTCCTTAGGTATCTCAAGATCATCAGGTAACACACCTGAAGTGGGGGTCCATGCTAAATCTCCTGTGAAGTTTATTGGGTTATAAGGATTTGGGCAACAAGAGTTTTTATTAAATCCGAAAATTTCAAACTATTTGGGGGTGTTTGCTTTGATGGGGTGTTTTGGTTGTTTATTTTACTAAAGGGTATTTGAGGTTTGGTTTCCTAGAGCAGCTATATGGGTTTTGTTGTTTCATGAGTTGATTCCAAAGTGTTTCCTTTGCATTTGATTGGCTTTGACATATGTGAATGTGGGCATGTGTTTGCTGCATGTCAAGTGTTTGGTAAATTGCCTATATGAGTTAAATGATCAAATTTCTTGACTCATGTTGTGATGACTATTATATGAGGCTATTGGTTGCATTCATAGTTGTTATCATGTGCTAAAATATGTAGCTTTGAGGTTAATCAAGTCTCGAAGTTTTTGGCATAGTATTAAGATTATTGTAATTTTATTTTGGAATTGTAAATCTGTCCCTGACAGATTTGAGTCAACTGCAATACATGATTTTTAATAAATTACAGAAAAATATTTTTGAGCTGAATTTTTTATGGTACATACTGCACATATAAGAGCTTATCCATATTTAATTGTAAGTTAATCGAATAAATTTTCATGGACCAAACAATTTTTACAAAGTGGCTGACCTGCTGTGTATTGAATCTCAAAGTGCAATGAAAATGCTGGGATTTTGTGGAATTTACTTCAAATATTTGTTGAGTGAATTGGATTGTAAATTAAGGTGCTATCTTTGACATGTGTTTTACTTAGTTAAGTCTAATAATGGGTTGGTTTAATCATTTAGTGCTCTAAAGGGAAACTCATGAGATATGCTACCCCTATTATGAATTAATGTGTTTTATGTTATGTTTATATTTGCACATCGCTTGTAGTGGAGAATTAAAATGCTCTGGTTTTTTGCTGTGGCATTATGAGTTTGTATGCTTGTTTGGTTCCCGTTTGGGAATGAGTACTTGTCTTAGGTTGGGAAAGCTAGACTTTAGTGCATTTTGATTTGTTCTATGGGATCCAATTCGATTTTGGAGACAAACGTGATGATAAACTTTGCGATAGGTCTTGTTATTAATAGGCTTGCTCCTTATGTTTCTAGGTTTTGAGATTCTTGGTGATGGACCTAGTGATGGGATTGGTTGAGTTCTTTTATTTTTGCAACTAAGAGGTAAGTGGTGTTTACTAATTTTGAGGGTTTTTCCAAAACAGTGTTGATTATTAAACTATTTTATATCAAAGAAATATGATGATATTCTATATATAATTGATATTTTATAAATGTTTGATATACACGTTGACTATTTGTTTTATGAAAAACTTGTGAGACAACCTAAATTTATTTAAACTTGTATGTATGAATATATCTTTATATTTTGAGAATTATGAATGGATTATTTTTGTGAGCATATTGAAATATGTTTTGAAAACCTATGGCAAGTCGTGATTAAAAGCTCAATATTGTATTTAGCCCTTAGTAAGAAACAATCATACTGCAGCTAGTCCTAAAAGGGGACAATACAACCCTGTCAATGGAGTATAAACGTTAACCACGAGAAAAGCCTTGGAAATTATTTATATGATGGTATTGGTATATGTATTAAGATGGCTCACAATATAAAGATATTTTTTTTTATATGAAATATTTGATGATAAAATATTGATGAGTTCCAAGTTATGAATTTGTTGTAAGAATTATTTATTTGAAAAGTTTGTTCTCACACCCTAATGTTAGTGAATTCCACTTATTGAGTTATCTCATCCCCTTTTTATTTCTCCTTACAAATACATTAGAGGGATTATTAGAGTAGAGATTCTTGGAACACAACAGAATCGAATTATTTTGTGGAATTGAGGATTTTATTATTATTTTTATGGTATTGAACATTATATTGGAGAATTATTTTGAGGATGTTTTGTCTTTGGTAGATTAGAGCTCTAACATTTGTAATGAGATTTTAGATTGCTGGTTTTTTTTATTTAATATTTTTTATGAATTATTTAGATTGAATAAAGTTTTATTATATATGATTTTGGGGCATTATAGATGGTATCAGAGCCATACCCTAGCCGGAAGTGTAGGCCGCACAAGCGAAAACGCGTGTACCTGTAAGGGGGGTGGATTGTAGTGACCCAAAAGGGGGTCTTGCATTTTATAGAATCCCACATTGTCCAGAGAAGCACATGGGAATGTGCTTATAAGGAATGACCTTCCTTTAATGTGTAGAGGCCTTTTCCCCCACTATTATGTGCTTTGGGAAAGAACAAAAACCGTGAGAGGTATGGGCCTCAAAGCTAACAATATCTACGTAGTTGGGGGGGTCGTTACACTCTATCTCTTCGGATTGCACCTCTCTTTTTATGTGTTTCTTGCTCATTTTGGAACTCACACAAAATGGCCAAAATGGCTCTCTGAGGCCGAATGGCCTTTGGGGGCAGAGGTACACCTAGCCATGCCCCCCCAAAATTTTCTAAATACTTTATAATGTATATATATATTTTACAATTTTTTTAGATACTAGACATTAAAATTGATAGTTGGCCCCTCCAAAAAATAAGAGCTGGCCCCTACAAAAAAGTATTGAACAACTAATTAAGCATTGGGTTCTAAAAAATAATTGTTAAGAGCAACAAACTATCGGCCTTGTAATGAAAAAAAATTATTCTTTTTAGTTTTTTCTCTCTCTTAATTGGTAAGTTTTGGTTGTTGATTTCAAATAGTATGTTTTTAGTAAAATAAATTTCCTCGTAGAGTTATTTTATTTTATTTTATTTGGGACTAAGTCTTTCATTGTTGTTAATTTTCGAATTGTTTGTCAATACTTGATTTATTTGCAAAATGTTAAATGAAAAAAACAACGTACAGTGACAATATATAAGTGACAATACTCAAAAAGAAATTTTCTTTTGGACATAAATATGTAATTTTTATTTCCTTTTCAATTTGGGACCAAGTCTTTTGTTGTTATTGCTACTGTTGTTAAGTTCTCAATTATTTGTCAATGCATCATTTAGTGTTCGTTTGGCAAAAATAATTTTTGCCAACTTATTTTTGCTATTATTCAACTTATTTTTGTTACTATTCATATGTCATACTACACTTTTTGGTACTATTCATGGGTCTCACTATATTATTTTAGTTAACTTTTACCTTTATCTAAAGTACTTTCAACAAAAAATTTTCAGTTTTAACAAAATAAGTAAATCCCAAACGGATCCTAAGGCTAAAAATGTTGTGAAAAAAATAGAGGATATTTAATGTTAGGGTTTGATAACACTCCAAAAATAAAATATTTAAAAAATTATAATTAAATAATAGTAAAACGTTTATTAGTGGCAAAGTAAACAATTTGTATATAAGCATTAAAGTTCGTATAAAATGTATGTATCAATATATGTAGTTGTGTAAATGTATGTATATATAAATATGTAACTCGGCACCTCCAAGCCAAAATTCCTGGACCTGCCCTAGGCCTTTGTTTCTTTCTTTTCTTTTTCTTCAGCGTGTCTAAGCAAGGTTTTGAAACCCGGACCAAACCGTACGGTTCGACCAGAAAAACCTCGAACCTCTCAGTTTTGCGGTTTTTTTAGCTTCAAAAACCGCTCTATAGGAAAAAAGCAGGGACCATGCAAACTGTGGTTGAACTGCACGGTTCTGAGAACTGTGACCGGTTTTTGAGATTTGGACGGTTTCTTTTTGTTTTAGCTTTTCTGGTGAATTTTGACCAATACACTGGCATGAAGTTCTGATCAGATCTAGAAGAAATGAAAGAACACGAAGAAGAACAAAGATCGGAAGGAGATCTAAAAATTTCAGATCTTGAACAAAAGGATTTGTAAGGGAAAAAAAACTAGAGAAGAAGAAGACAAGTTCCTCAAAAAAAAAAAAAAAAAAAAAAAAAAGAGAAGAAGAACACCGATCACGCCTTCGTCTTCTTCTTCTTCTTCTTCTTCTTCTTCTTTCTTCTTTTTTTTCTTCTTCTCTTTTGTTTTTCCGTTGACGAAGATCGCTCTGTAATTTCCTCTTTTTCGTTGAATACTACTGCTGTGTTCTCTTTCTTTCTTTTGTTACTCCTTTTGAGTTGGAATTTCCAAGTCCCTCATGTGGCTAACGTTGGGAAGATGAAAGGTTTTAATTTTTTAATAAAAACAAAACATTTTCAGCATTAGATTTAAGTATGCCAATATGAACATGATATGATATGACATGCATACCAGGTGCATTACATATTTAAGTATGCCAACAACCATTAGATTTTCAGCCATTAAATTGTTAGCTGCCCACATGATGTGACATGCATGGTAGATACATTAAATATTTTAAGTATTTTTAAGAGGAGTAATGCTCTACGCACAAATTATTTTACAATATTTTTATAAAATGTTAACGTGATCAGCCTCTTATTGGTTTTCATTTAAACCCACCATTAATATCATATTTTTATTTACCAATAATCGCTCACTACATCAACAGTTTGTAAAATTTTTTGTAAAATAATTTGTATCTCTATCATTATTATTTTAAGAGTAATGTAGTGTCACAATATTTTACACGATTTTTTGCTAAATTTGACACATGGCAAAGTGTGAATAATAAAAAAAAAATATGAGAAGTTATTATTATTATTACAATTTTAACTAATCAATATATAAATAAATAAATAGATATTATATTAAATTTGCTAAGGATTTGATATTTCTTATTCGTCTCGTAAAAGTTATGATATGAAAATATATATTTGAAATATAGATATTTATATTTAATTGGATTGTTTTAGTTAAATTTTCTATATATACTAATTTAATATATTTATTTATATTTAAAAAATTATTAAATTAATTATGACGTTATCACGGTTCGACCTCAATCTGACTTTAAAAACTTTAAACCTCTTTCTTTTACGATTCATTGAACGGTCTGAGCTTGAAAACTATGTATCCAACATGCTTGGATCACTTCTCGTTAACAGAAGTCATACTTCTCACAAGTCTAGGTCATTTCTCAATAAATGAGAAAACTAGCTTTGAAGACTTTTGGGACAAGCTCCTAAATGTGCTTTGACAAATATGTGTGATGGATTCCAAGGGTGCCACATGCACCCAACACAGTTACTTATTGCTGCAAGTCAATCCGTCAATTGCCAAATCAATCTCTTAGTTACTCTTAAGGCTTCTTGAAGATTTGATAGACATTGTGGTTTTAACCTTTTGATCATGTTTCTGGATACAAACTAGAAGTATTTTCTCATGAATGCTCTCTTATGTACTCACAGAATGGAATCATGAAGAAACGAAAAGTAAGATATTTTTAGCTGACGTATAGCTTTATTTCTGGCTCTGAAAGCCTTGCATAAGGTGCTTAATCTAAAGTGCAAAGTAGGGTTAAAATAGAGCCCAAACTGATTTCTAATTGAAGTCGGATTTTCCGCACCGCTATTTGTTCAACTGAAGTTTATTTTGTTCTCGCTTAAGTGAGATTCTCAGATTCAACATAATTGTGTGAAGTCTCAAGTGTCTACTTTTCAATGAAATAAATTTCACTCAAGTATTAATTTTGGTTGGATAGGTATGAGAAAAAGAGCATCAAATTCTCATCTTAAGCGGGTCACAACTTTTTCGTCTTTTACGTATTATTTTTACTAAAAATGCATAAATTTTGGTGGGTCATCTCCATTTGACTGTCACTATTAAAAAAAATCATTTGACCTCCATGTCATTCGCAATCATCATTTTTTGTTTCTTGAGTTATTGCATGTAATTACAAATATTTTATGTTCTCTTACTTGTTTTTTTAATCCTTCTAATATTTTTTGACACTTCTACTTCTCTTTTTTTAGCTCAACCAAACCTATTCTTAAGAATTTAATTCTAGGTGTGTGGTTAAATTGACTCGGGAAAAAAAGTCTTCGTTTGTCGTTCATAGCTTGACAGCTATTAGGAAAAACACATGATCAATGTGACTGTCAGTACTTCACTGACAAATTATGAGAACCGAAATAATTGCAGCTGTTTTGTTTCTTGCACCGAAAATATCTTATCCCAACTCAACGTTTTCCACGCTTTTGTTCTGTAAATCCTCGGTGTCTCTTGAAGTCTTGCTCGACCTTGTAAAACGCCCACTGGACTGAGTTCTACAGAGTTCAACTTCACTGTAAGTAGATACACCACCTCTCTCTCTCTCTCTCTCTCTCTAGTGTTTGCCTTTGTCACAACTTGCATGTGCAAGTGAGTGATGGACGACTGTTAATGTTTGTTTTTGTCATAACTTGCCGACTTTTGCAATTGTGAGGGATGGACGAAAGTGATAAGTCCATATGAGCGTAAACTGTCTAGCACTCGTAGAAGTCAACAAGTTGGAAATTGAGTTTCTTTATGTAATTATTCTAAAAATGTTTTTTTGTAAAGCTTTTCAAAAATAGTGGAGATATTCATCTCAAAAAATAGAAGCAAGACATTTAAATTGATATAAGGAAAAAAAAAAGGAATATAATCAATGGTCTTATCGTCTTGTAATATTTCTTCTCTTTAATAGGTAAAGATATTGGAGTTTAATCAGTATAATAGGTATAATCAATGGACTTGTGACGTAGCTGTATTTCTTCACCATATTAAGGTGGAGTTTTGGGGATCATATCTCACTGTAGGTATGGAACTTATAGAATGAATTTATGAAATATAATTCTCAGCCAATTGTACTATTTCGGGAGGTTAATTAATGTATAATCGTTCTTATAATTTTGAACATTAAATTTCTTACTATGAACTCTCTGCAAATGAGCTTTTTATCAACATCTATAATAAACTAATGAATGAAATCGAACAAATTTTCACCATTGCTGCAAACGTGAAGTTTACAACCATCACTATGGTGTGCCCTCTTTTCTTCCTAGAGTTTGTGAGGCAAGGAACTGCTTTATCTATTTGCATACAGTGCATATAATAATCTATTTAAATAAAATTTCATTTCTCTTTTATCAGTTTCATTTTATATGTGTGTGTGTTAGATTTACTATTAAATGATAAAATTAGTCATTTCTTAATAGTTTAAAATTTTAGGATAATTAGTAATTTATTATGGTATCAGAAATTTTGAGACGGTTGGTAATTTTTCAATATATATAATTTAGTTATAAGTTTTTTTTTTCTTCAACAATTTGTCCTGATTGACTGATTCTAATGCTTGTGAAATTTTCTTCTTCTGGATAATGTCTTATGGTGTTCAGTTCACCTGGTGATTTTGCACTTGGATACATGAAAAATTCTATCTACATCTCTGATCTCTCCAGTTGGTATCAATATTCTGAAGTTTGTGGTGCATAAAGAAGTTCATTCAGGCCTACTAATAGTTTAGAGTTGATTGCACTGTATCGTACATAAATTCTAGTTATGAATAACTCGCCAAACTACGTTTGTTGGAGGTCAGTTCCATTCCATCACCTCTCTTGATATATATATATATATATATATATATATAATTCGATAGTTATAACAATGGGAAAAATGGATTTGAACCTGGATATATAAACAATAGTTATGAGCTTGAGCCCTCAGTTATATATGACTGTTTTTTCTTCTGTTTTTATGTAGGAGTCCGGATTGCCTGATAGATACTAAGGAGGAGCACTTTCCGGCTAATAACAGATTACATTCCCAGGAAAAGGCTTTACTGAAAATTCTTCACCCACGGGATTCATTCCTTCGTTGGTGGAACAAAATATTTGTAGTGTCGTGTATAATTGCAGTATCATTGGATCCTTTGTTCTTTTACATTCCTGTGACCAATGAAGATAACAAGTGCATTAGGTTAGACAAAAAGTTGAGGGCCACAGCTATTGTTTTGAGATCAATCACCGATATCATTCACATAGTTCATATGATTTTGCAATTTCGCACTGGTTTTATAGATAAGGCCTCTCGGAAACTTGGAAAACCTGTGTTAGTTAGAGATGCTAGGACAATAGCTAGGAGGTATTTCTGGCCATATTTCCTGATCGACATTCTCGTTATTCTTCCCATCCCACAGGTACATAAGGAAGACTTACTTTTTCCAATAATTTTGATAGTTGGGAACAAAAGGTTCAAACATTGAGTATTTCCGTTAGAAACATCATGAGATGTCAATTGAATTAAAAGATTCTTAACGTTTAGAAATTTGGCTATGCTCACAATCATAATGATCTTATTCTTAAAATTAACATTGTCCTTTATCTTGTCAGGTGGTTGTTTCAGTTATCTTTTCAGTAAGAGGCACGAAATATTTAAATACAAGAAAGTTGATGAACTCTATTCTTGTCCTTCAATATGTGCCAAGAGTTCTTCGAATCTACCTGTCCTGGAGGGAACCTATGAGGAGTGCCAGAAAGTTTGCTAAAACCCCTGTATGGGTTAAAGGTTTATTCAACTTCTTTCTGTACATCCTCGCCAGCCATGTAAGTTTGATTAAATTATGATTTCTTCTTTTTTGATAGAAAATCATATGATTTCATTGAAACTCAAGAAATTGTTACATGACGTGACCTTAGTTTCAGACATGCCTTTTCTTCTCAATTTCTTCAACCTATGCATGTACAAACAAAATGCTTATCCAGTAAAATGATTTGGATGTCCTTATGCGGTTATGCCTGATTTATGAAAATTTACTGATGTGTAATTACTTTCTGATCATATAGGTATTGGGAGCCTTTTGGTATTTCTTTTCAATTCAAAGAGAAATGGCTTGTTGGGACATAGCCTGTGAAAATCATCCAAGATGTGTCCACAGTTCTTTAAACTGTGATCACAGTTTAGGAAATTACACATTCCTAGATGATTTTTGCCCTATAAAAACACCAAATACGACACTATTTGATTTTGGAATATATCTTGATGCCCTTCAGTCAGGTGTTGCAGAGTCCACAGACTTTCCACAAAAATTCTTTCAGTGTTTTTGGTGGGGCCTGCGAAATCTAAGGTTTGCAATTGCACATGTCAGAAACTTCACTATTCCCTGTTGAGCTAATTTAAGATGTGGTAGTTTTTAATCTTTATTAGTGATTGCATACATATATCTTACTATTAAGTTTTCAAGTAGGGTTTCAGTCTGCCTCAACATTTGCATATTCCCTTTTTCTAATCAATTCACATATCAAATGTGTAACATATAATTATGTGTAGTGAGAAGAACTTGATTATGACTTAGTGCCTGGTTGATCCCACGTCATAAGTCATAACACAATGCGGGAATTTAAGTGGTGCAGGGTAGTGATCACACCTGCAAATTTCTTTATAATAAAATAAATAAAAATCTTGTCTTTTCATCCAAAAGTTTTTAGATTCTGATTTAGTTGGGCTATTTATGCAGTTCTCTTGGTCAAAACCTGCAAACAAGTAACTATATTTGGGAAGGCTGCTTCGCAATTTTTATTTCTGTTGCTGGCTTGCTACTATTTTTATATCTCATTGGAAATGTGCAGGTTAGTATCCAATTCTTCTCTTTTGACTTCTCTATTTTTTTTTTTTTTTTTTCCATTTTTCAAATATTTATAGCTCCTAGTTATTCAATCACATTGACTAAGCTCATTCACTCAAATCGGACACAACTATGTCATGGCAAAAAAAAAAAATGACTTTGACAAAATTTGACTAGATTTGAACAAAAATCAAACCAAATGCGTTTGTGTGTGTGTGTGTGTATATATATATATATATATATATAACAATGGGATTAAGCTCAAATATGGGTTTGGACTAATATAACAATGACTGGTTTAAATATTAGTAAGTCTTTAATAGATTCTAATTCTAATATCAATTTTAAAGGTTTGATGAGATACTCTAGATATGTAGAAAACAATGCTTTCATGATACCTATATTATATAGGATTAGATGTCTGAATGAACTTTGTTGTGAAACAGACATATATGCAGTTGGCAACTACAAGGTCAGAGGAGATAAGAAGGAAGATGACATTGAAAGAAATAGATATAGAATTATGGATCTCAAAGAATGATCTCCCTCAGAATATAAATGAAGAAATCATGCAGAGTGTAAAAGACATACTAGAAGGTGACAAAGATGCTAATGTAGAAAGTCTGCTTCTTAATGTTCGCAAGAAATCTAATATAAAGCACCATCTATGCTTGGATATGCTAAAGAGAGTAAGTTAATCAGCTTCTCTGAAATTTTTTTCTTGATTATATATTTTCTGAATCAATAAATGAAATCATGAACAGAGACTAATGGTTAATCCTGATGATATTCTTGTTCATATTATGTGATTTGCATGTACCTTCTGTTATTATTTTAAGTGATAGATCATTTCCTGGCATTAATATGTAATCTTCTAAGTGATAAAACAATTTCTAATCCTATTATCTCAAATATCTGCCAAATTGATCCCAAAACTTTAAATTTGAAAAGAAAGAAGAAACTTTTCCCCCCTAAGTTGAGCAATTGCACCATTTCTCTACAAATTAGATATTCTCTTTGCATGCTGACCTTTCTCAACAACTTGTTGCTAGGTACCTATTTTGATGGTTCAAACTTCAATGACTTCGGTAGCATGCATTATATGAATAATAAAAAAATTGACTCATGCCTTGGTTCAGATGGTTAAGGGAAGGGTTGAAATAGATCTTGAGTTCACTATCAGGGGAGAGAGAGAGAGAGAGAGCATTGCTGGATTTATTCAGAGAAACCATTGGTTTAGTATGTGATTTTTTATAGGCAAAACTTAGGTACAAATTGCTAAGTGCAATGACTTAGGTTCCCAATTAAACTTATTCATGTGGCTATATTGAGTCAATGAAGTACAAAATGTGTCATCTTTCTACAAAGACAGTCATATTACTAGCTTGGCCTTTACAATTTATTAATTAGTTCTTTATATTGAATTCCTGTTTAAACTTATATAATCAATCATTTGGATTTGATAATTAAACTTTTCTCATTATTCTTGTTGAATGTGTTTAAGCCAGGTTCCCAGGTTTCAAAACATAAATAATCAACTTTTGCAAGTGTTTCTCGACCATCTCAAGCCAGTGCACCACAGTGAGCACAGCTATATTTTTCGAGAGGGAGAACCACTCGATGCAATGCTCTTTGTCACGCAAGGCATTGCATGGACCTATACAAGTAGTGATGGTAATAAAAGTGAGTGTCTTGGTAAAGGTCAATTCTATGGTGAAGAAATTCTAGAATGGGGTTTCAAAGCCCTCTCCTTAACCGACCTATCCAACCTCCCCATCTCGCTGAAGACTGTTAGATGCCATACAAAAGTTGAAGCTTTTTCTTTAAGGGCTAGTGACCTCAAGACTATACTCACTCAAAACTGGTGGCAGCTTAGCAAGATGCTCAGCCACATCACTGGATCTAACTTGGAGAGGTGGAAACCTTTGGCAGCTTCATCTATATTAGCAGCCTGGCGCCGCAGCCCTCGCTATCGTGCCTGGCAACGAAGCCACCGCCATCATAAAGATGTGCTTATGAAGTCTGCCCAGTGGCTTACGGGACGGGAACTCACCAAGTTTGTGTAAGACCACTTACGCCTCCATCTGTGGTACTAATTTCCTTTCATGCTGAATAAAAATCCTACGCCCCTCTGAGTATTCTATTTTGGTGCCTAACCTTGTAAACTGTAATGATTGGCAATTGAATACACTACTGGTTTTCCAGTGATTGGCTTGCTAGCGTTTTCAGTGAATGACTAGACTAGGAAACAAAAAATTGAACTTCTTAAATAATATAAGTGCTTATACTGTCAATTATTTGTGAAATGTATGATTTTGATTTTCTTCCCCCTTCAACGTTGTTTGCTGCTCTTTGAAACTTCTTAAACAGTTTTCAGAGAACGAAACCAAAGCTACAGTAGATGCCTTCCTATGTGTACAAATGGGATCAGACGGCTTATCAAAGAGAGAAACACAGCATAACAACCAACATTATCCAAGAATGCTAGACAATCGATTCTTATTTCTTAAGCTTACTTAAGTGGATGCAAATGGACCAAGTCCAAGTCACTACAAGAAAGATTAATTTTAGCCACAAAAACTTTGGATCGCCTTAAAATTAACTTCCCAAAAAGCTATTTGGAGTGGCAACCTATAATCAGAAATGTTCTGAACATATGGGTAATCAACCCAAACTAAAAGCACAGAAACTATACCAATGTAAAGGAATATTATATACAGAATCAATCCAAGCACAGAATTGATCCTCATCTTCACACACTGAATGCAGCTGCAAATTACCACGGCAGTAAGAATGTGAAAATTTTAAATGATGGCGTTGATGCAAGTGAGAAGTATTTACAGATTGAAACCCCTCTAATGTCCTAAATTCCAATGGAAACCTCTTCTGCACATAAACAAGGAGATTTATATACCTCGTATGATAAGCAGATGAGCTTTCACCAAAACAAGTGACTGAAGAGTGCAAGAGGCTTAAGTGCTGATTACATCTTTATGGAGCTACCATCTAAAATGCCATCCAAGAATTTAACAGCCTCTACAATATGTTTTCCTTTGTTCAACATGATGCAACCTGCCCTGCATAATCAAATCATAAACCCATTAGTCCTGATTGGCAATTATCATTCATGTGCATTTTTTTCCAATCAAAAAGGAGAGGGGAAAAGAAAATAGAAACACACGCACACACGCATACAAATATAATATTAAAGGGCTTTAAAAACTACAGAGAAAACTGCTATGAGCATATTAAAATAATTATTTCCCGGAATTAAATAAGGAGTAGGTGATTCATAGGGCTATTGGACTTGAAAGTTTGAAATGGCAACATATGCTTTTGAACCATCGAAACTACATTTCATCTTCAAACCAAAGATATGGAATTGAAGAATAATGGCAGTCATAATAAGTTGCAAATGAAATTTCTTCATTCAAATACGTGTATAGGTGGCAAATTACGATACCAATACACACTATGCATTCACAAAGGAAAAAATTAATAATATTCATGCAATTTAAACAAGTCATTAATCAATCAATGAAATAGTAAGTAACAAATTGAATCTTACCTCCTTCCACTGGCTACATCAGTTAGCTCAGCTCTGGTAGGCACCCCAGACTTGACAAGTGACTCCAGCACTTGAGTTGCCCAAATGACTGGTATGTGGGCAGCATTACAGACAGACAGAATTTCATCTTGCACATCAGCCAACTTTTCCCACCCACACTCCACCGCAAGATCTCCTCTTGCGATCATCACCCCTAGAGGATTTGAAGACTTCATTGCCTCCAACAACATCAGAGGCAATTTCTCAAATGCACTCTTTGTCTCGATCTTTAGAACAACTCCTAGATTTTGAAGTTTCCGCTTCTCTAATTCTTGGCGGAGAACTACTATATCACGAACATCTCGGACAAATGAAACCCCAACCATGTCAGCATTAGCAGAAACAAAATCAAGATCCATAAGATCCTTTGAAGTAAGGCCTTCAAACCATATATCGCTCTCTGGGATGTTGATGGATTTTTCAGATCCAAGCTTAGTACCTTTTGGACCAGCATGAGTGATTGAGACAATAATCTCAGAGATACTAGTTCCTTGAACTACTCCCCAAATCTTTCCATCATCAAAAGCAATGGGATCTCCTGGTTTGACCGAATCAAATAGAAGGCCTGAAGAACAAGCTATTATAGGAGCAGAACTAGTGGGTCCAGGCAATTCATCTTGTTCACACAAACAATCTCGTGATATAATTAACAAGTCTCCAACTCTCAATCTTATAAATGACTCTATGGAAGGTACATCCACTACTTTTCCAATTGGGAACTTCAATTTTTTTCTCTTAACATACAATTCAGTTCCTGACTCAACATAAGCAGTCCTAGAACACTCAGCCACATACCCAGTGCCAGAAAATACATCAAGCCTCCTACAAATCTTAAGCATCCTTTTTCTTCCTCTAATGTCATGAAATCTCACAGTATCACCTACATTGATCTTGCTGAAAAATTCTTGGTCATCTATGAAAAGAACTGCATCAGGAGTGAAGTGAGCAGGAGGAGGACCAGCTCCTTTATGACACAGCCAAACTTGAGCAGGGAAGATCACATTTCCACTAGCATTTTTCTTGGGTGATATTTTCATCACACATTCACCTGGCTTCAGTTTGCCTGTTCGGAGCTTAGGTCCAGCTAAATCCATGAGAATTCGACATGGTTTCTCCAGCAACTGAGAACTTCTTTTCACTCTTCTGATTATCTCACTCCAATCACTTGGGTTTCCATGTGCACAATTAATCCGTATAATGGAGGCCCCCATCTTGATAATGTCAGTTATAAGCATTTCACTCCCAAGGACTTCTTGGCCAACTGTGACCATAATATGATTAGTTCTCTCATGTTGAAGTGGACCCAACAGTAACTCCCCATCAGAGAATGCCTTCTTCTTTGTATGTATTGTGAACTTCTCACTCTTTAGTTGGTCTATTCTATTTTGGGTGTCAATTCCTGGACCAATATTCTCCTTCGTGTTCAAAGAGTTTAATTTCAAAGTTTCTAGCAATCGGATGGCTGCAGTAAGACTTGCAAGGATATGAGAATTGCCGGTCTCCAAATTCAAAAGACCAACAGAAGAAAGATCTTCATTCAGCTGCTCTAGATCAAGGCATTTCAGTGCCAGATAATGTACTAAGTTTGCTGCACTTACCAAGTAATTTCTGCTAGGACAAAGTATTCATTGATTAGAATGTGATTACTATATAACAACTTGAGTATTGGGGGGAAGAATAAGCTTCAAGAAGACTAAAAAAGTGGATTTACTTCGAAAAAGATAGAATAATTTTTACCCTGTTCAGCAATTTAGTGCTTCACAAAATAAAATAGTTTTACCAAATTTGAAAAGTAGACACTAAACCTGGTATTGCATAGCATTATCAAAAAATAAGTAATAAATTATTATTGCAGGGAAAATCATGACATCAAAGAACATGTTCCTATCAATATAAAATTCAAACAATCAGTTTGTTTGCTTAAATTATTTAGTTGCAGGAGTAAGAAATGGTCTGGGAATGGGGACATCATTAAAGATGTACTCAATCTATGGTTGAATTTTGGCCACAGTGCATTTATATAAAGGATCATTTGTAAAACTTTTTTATTTTTGTGAAAGTAACCTGCAACTAGATTAACAAGAGGGGAAGTATAAAATTTTGACACATCCTATTGGAAAGGCGGGAGGGGGTTGTTTCAAGTACTAAATGTGAGAAGAATTCAACAAAAAGTTCAAAGTGCATCTTTGACGGTTCATTAACATGACATTATTGAGTGGTGGCGTATTATAGGATCAGCTTCCAGACAACATATTACTCAAGAACTTAAACAGAACAGAATAACAGATTTGCCTTTTTTTTTTCTTTTTGTGTGCGCGCGTGCGTGTGTGTGTGTGTGTGTGTGTGTGTGTGTGTGTGTGGGGAGGGGGGGGGGGGGGGGGGGGGGGGGGGGATGTGCGGTAATTATAAACTGTATCTGGAAAGTCACTATATGTACCTGTGACATAATTTAAGTAGAGAAGCATTCCATTGTTCAGATGCTAATACATGTAAGTGAACTGCCTTTAGCTTGTCAAGAAGTGTTCCTTGGCTTCCTGTCTGCTCAGAATTTGGACAAAAGTTGGCTTGTGAGTGTGAACTAGATGCAACAATTTTCACATCTAGATCCTTGGAACTCTTATTACTTTTAGAAAGCACAAGCACTGGATTGTCATGTGAACTGCCCATTTCAGCTTTATTATTTCCATCTGGAACAGCAAAAGCTGACATCCTTGGCTTTTGGTTCCTTCCATGTGTGGCTAATATTTGAAAAACATAAGTTGGCTGTTTCACATGAAATCTACATGGCAGATGTTGGAGCTCCCGTCTCAAGTTGGAGGGTGGAAGTTGTAAGATATCAGCTGTTTGAATTGCCTACAGACCAGAAAATTCATTTAGCCTTGGATGGTTTCTTTAATCAATAAAACAGTCAAAGCTCAAATGACACTTAAATGGTACACTTCTTAAGCACTTCAAACTTTAAAGGGAGAAGAAACAAGTGTTCACCGGAAGGTGCAGGCTAAAGCATTCAATAACACCAATTTACATTATTTACAAAATGGTGACTGCCTGCTAAAATATGCATAAAAGCTCAGCAAATTAAATATAGATCAATTTAGCTGATACACTGATCACAAACCAGTGAACCACCAGTTACATCATCGCCATCTAGCATCTGTCTCCATCAATTCAAGTAGCTTTTTTACATCAATGCATCATCATAAACTAAAGAAAATAATTGGCCTTCAATTCATAAAAGCGGTCAGATTAAAAACTAATAGAAGTGACCAGCAGCACACTAGGACAATCATTTATTCATGGTTGCTCAAATCATCCAAGAAAAAAGTAACTAATTGAGAACGTTTTGTATCACTCTATATTTTTTTATGGGAAATGTTAACAAACACCTGCCGTGCTTGTTAAGGTGGGACTAATGTGAGTTCCATTTAATAAAAAAATTAGATAAATAAAAGAAAAAGACATAAAACTAGTCTCACAGTTTATTTTAATATTTTTTTTTTTTTCTCTCTATGAAGCTGACCCCACAACTTATAAAGTTGAAAAAAAATGAAATAAAACTGCAAAAAAATTATAACAAAAAAAAAAAGTAAAAAAAGCTGTTATTTACGGTGACTCTTAACACAATCCTTTCATTGTTAGAAAAAATTTTATTAGAAAGAATGACACAAGATAAAATGTGCACAAACCTTTTTCAGAGAATGCACTCACAAACGCAGAGAATCAACAAAATCAACAAAAGAAATCAAATGGATGCCTCCTACAACATGCATCCAATTAAACAAGGGCTGTAAGAGTCGTTATTTGATATCATGAGCTTTGCGCTCAATGGCTCAACACCATCGGAGACCCGCCTGTTTTTTTTTTTTTTCGTATCACTCTATGTAAATGGTCGTAGCTAGCTACAAATACATACATACATCCATACATACACATACAAAGCATTAAATTACTCTCATTTGCATTGAATTATTAAGGTGAATGAGAAAATTACATGGTTAGCGATACTCACCTGGTTAGCAACTACATAAGCCGATAGTGCACCCAGCGACGTCATCTATATCGGCCAAAATCAGCACACACACACAAATCATGGACTTGCAAGACCACCTAAAACAAACAAAATTATACACCTTTAAAATATTGAATTAAACAAAGTAAAAACTTTGATTAAAAAAAATAGTAATTTAACATTTCCTCAGAAAGAATGCACCTGAAAAATCTAAATACAAATATTTAGTTTTCTAATAATTTCACGGAAATCACGTAAATTCACAGGACTTAACAAAATTTAGAAAATCCGTTTGTTTTGAATCCCAAAAAAATTTCCTTGTACCTTAGGATAACTTTTGGGGAACAAAAAAGTGTAGTTGTGAAGCTGAGACGCCTGTTTGTTTCTTGAGAAAGTGAGAACGAAAACTATTATAGTCTATGTGATACAAATAAGAGGGGATGAGAGTGTGGAGAGCGTATGCCAGATTCCGTAAAGATTCAACACGTGGTAGAATCTACTACTTTTTAGTATAGGTTACCTTTTTAAGGTTGTTATTATTGGTCCCCACTTAATTACGAGCTATCTCATTCACACTTGTGGTAACTGGTAAGTACACATGCATGCCTAGGTAGCAAAGAGAAAATAAGGCATTGCTAAGATAGAATTATTTAAAATTATTACTACCATAATATAATTTGAACGAGGATAAGATGTGTTATTTGTAGTAAAGAAGGGCTAAATTTACACTTTTTGGAGCTATCTTCAATTTTCAATCAGCCTATGCAAAGACAGATGACATTGATTTTAGAAAATCATACCAGCATATATGGATGTCTCGGAGTTATCCAATTTCACAATTTGTTGAAATTATCTGAGCGGTGAAGAAAATTGTGTATATATGTTAATAAAGGACAAAAGGTGTATCATTTACAATCGACCACTCCTGGCTCCAACCTATTATTGTGAATTTAGATGCGTCTCTATGTTTATTCTTTACCATGCAGCCGTGGAAGCTAGAACGGATGATAGAGATTCAAATTTGTCTTAATTGAATTGTAGACTTACAGCAGCTACTTTAAAAGTTTGATTGGCCATAGAAAAGATTTTTATGGGTTAATACAGCTTGCCATAAGATTGGATCATTCACCAAACAAAAGGAAACACTTCCATTTATTTTTCTAGGGGCACGAAAAACCCACATTCCACAAATAGGCCAATCACAGCCATTAACAATGACCTGCAAGATCTCCCAGCACGTGACTACAACCGTGTATCAGCATGAAAAGTAAAACTACTGTCGGCATTTGCTACGGTATATTTTGACCCATCAATTCCCAATTAAGCAGATTAACCACTTGGCTAAATGAACATGGAAAAGTCAACATTCACAAAATATGATAATTTCAGAGGTACAAATATAATAAAAGTAGCCGTCCACAAATTGATTATTGGCAGAGATGATATTACACGCTAGAATTAATATCCTCACTAATTCCTGAAACAGAGCTCATGGGCCCATCTACAATTGTGCAATAATCACCTACCGTCTACTTTCAATGTTACTAATTCCATATATCTTAAAAACCAAACTAGGACTGGAATGAATTAACTAGGAAACAATGATTCGTTGTGCTGCCGGGGTTGGAGAATCACAAAGCAAGCTCACCTCCCTTTTCAGAAAGGATGGCAAGGCAAAGGCAGCTGAATGCATCTGTCAAAAGAATAATGCCAATTAGTTTCAAGTCCCATTGTGTGTGCAATAAAACAACAATAACAACCAAGCCTTAATTCCGAAATTTTGAGGTTAGCTATGAATCCTCTGTTTCTTTTTCTTTTTCTTTGGCCAAAGAGCAAATAAGTATTTCTTTTTTCTTTTTTTTTCTTTTTTCTTTTTTTTGAGAAGCAAGCAAATAAGGATTTCAATCACACACACACACACACACACACACCAAAAAAAAAAGGAAAAAAAAAAAACAAAAAGAGAAAAGGGTACTTCAGCATCATGATTCAAGCATGAAGGGATTATTGTATGTTTTCTAATGATACCAGATTATAAAGGAATGATATTGACAATCTTCACCTAAGAGCTTTACCAGCAAAGAAAGCCTCATTCCTCAGTGTATATCATCACATCATTGAAAATTTCGGGTCTAGTGTATCAAAATATTCAGCTTTTGCTAGCTATATAATGTTAATGATTTTCTATAGCTCACTCAATTCTCAAGGGAAAAAAGTAAGATGCAGCATAGGCTGCAATGCAATGTCAATTTAAGCTGAATATATGTGTGTGGGCTTGCATGAGAGAGAGAGAGAGATATCTTACCCATGAGTAATAGAACCTTAGCTCTCTTCTATACTTGAGAGCTAAGGTTCTATAACTCAGAGGTCAAGGCAAAAAAATAAGTTGCAGCAAAGGCTGTATACCAATGTCAATTTATGCTGAATGCGTGTGTGTGTGTGTGTGTGTGAGAGAGAGAGAGAGAGAGAGAGAGAGAGAGAGAGATCTTACCTCTGAGTTATAGAATCTTAGCTCTCTTTTATGCTTCAGAGCTCCTTCTAACTTCTCAATAGGATTAATGGGATTTAGAAAATCAACAGGTGGCCCCTCAGTTGAGCATATAAGAAATCCTATCACACCACTGCATGGCATGGAATAATTTTACAAAAACCACACTATGAAACCAAAGAAAATTCTAAAAATTCCAATACTTAATTGATAGGATATAATAATGTATGTGTGGTATCCAATTTATAGTTGCACTTATTATAATGTCCACCTGATTTAAAACAGCAAATTTGCGGCAGCCAACTCTAAAATTCATTAAGCAGCAAACTCAAAACTTCAGACAGTGTTAGGCCAATAAAGACACAACCTATTTGAAGTAATTCTCTACATTTTGAAAACATACACAGCAGAACAAGCAATAAACAGGCAGAAAAATGTAAAATGCTAAAATAAATTTTCCTACCAAGAAATTGGAGAAACAATAGGAAACATCAATACCTTGGATATGTTGGCACACTAGTCCAGGCATAGTGAACAGAACCCTTAAATGTTTCACGGCAAATAGAGATCATATCTTGAATTAGATGCGTATGGAGCCACATGCTTTCTGCCATGTTACAGAGGACACCACCCGGCCTTAATGCTCTGGCTGCTGTGTCAAAAAAAGGTTTCTCTACAAGCTCCTGAGCAGGTCCTATATCAGGCAAAAGATCCCTATGAGTGAGGTTTTGGCATCATAAACCTTATAAGCACAAGTTTCAAACTAAAAAAAATAAGATTAAAAAAAAAAAAGAAATCTAAGCTTTCAGTATTCTCTAAACAATTAGACTGCATATTTCAGATTCAGGCAAACCTCACAATTTTTAACCATATGCATAAAATAATTAAGAAAGAGGAGAGGATAAGTTTATAAAAGAAAAGGAATAGATTATAAACCAAGCCCAGAAACTAATATGCAGAAGCACGCCACTCTGAATATCTGAAATGAATAATTCCCCCCACCCCCCACCCCCCCCAAAAAAAAAAAAAAACCTACCAACAGGATCTGATGAATCCACAATAATTGCATCATATCTCCCCTCAGGTGCATTCCGAAGAAATTCAACAGCTGTCCAAAAATAATAGTAAGATCAACTAAGGGCTCAGCATTGTAAATCAACAGAAACCCAGTGAAAAAGAGAAGAACAAATGACACCATTTGAACATACCATCACCAACATAGAGGTGGACACGAGGGTCCTCAAATCCAATAGCTAAATCGGGAAAAAACTTTTTAGAGACCTAAATAAAAGAAATCAAGACAATGAGTTGATTAACTCCACCCAAAAAGCAAAAAGAAAAAGAAAACTCTACTGAACAGGTAATTAAATGAAGAAGGCACATCACAACATCCACTTACATCAATGACCATCTTATCTATCTCACATATATCAATTTGCTCCACAGAGCTATGGCGAGCTATTTCTCTAAGAACACCACCATCTCCACCGCCAACAACAAGAACCTGTCAAATTAATATTAGTAAAGTTCAAAATCATACCAACACTGAAGAGGAAAACCAACATGCAGAGTCATGCAGAAGTAGAAGCTGGTCACAGAGTATGACTGCCCCTGGTCTGCAATCTTCATTGGGCAACCAGATCCTCTGATCGGCTTCACAGCTCAAAGAACTTGAACATCACCAAGCTAACTAAAACTTGCTTCCTATTATAGAGTACTTTGAGCACCATGCATGCTGTAATATTAAGTTACGAACACACTGGTAAGCCTTGAAACCACAAGCTCACCTCCCACCCCATTCCATACCAAGGGAGAAAGTTCTAGTTGAGCTAGAGCTCATTGGCTATATTTATAAATTACTTTACTGGAGGCATAACGTCAATTGAACATAAGAGCAAAACTAAATTCACTTATGCATCCAAAGACATGTAGCAAATCTTAATGACCAAGACAAAATGAAGACAAGACAAACTAACTGGATTTGCTCACCATACTCATATTTCCTCTGGACCAACTATTGCCCTACAATTTTCACTAGTCTTGACACGAAGATCATAACATATTGGTTTCAATTATATTAAGCAACCACCAAAAGTCACTTTGTTGGCACAAAACTACAGAAATATCACGATAGCACATTTATTATATCCTAAAATACAAGCAGCAACAGCTTGTCTTAACATGGAATTAAGAACACGAGTTTGGGTTTTGGTCCAGCTAGAGCACCACAAGAAACAACATATGTTGTGTTCTATGATGTAACAAATAAAATTACAATTACATACATGAGATAGAGAGAAAATATTGATAATTTGCTGAGTTTACTGTTGTTTCCTCTAAAAAATGTCGTGTTTTTAGCAGAGCAGTAATTCCAGAAATATACCTACCAATCCCCTGCACAGTAAAATAATAAGGCCACCATCACGACCAGCTCCAGCTAGAAACTAATAACTGTCAGCATTGCACCACTGCCACCTCCCTAAAAATAAAACCACTGCCACACAACTTATCATGCAACCACCAAATCATCACTGCAACTATCAGTCACTACAAGCCATGCCACCACACCAACCAAGGGCTACTAGCATAACCAACTCTTCTATCAATGACACCACCACCGTATTGAGAATAAATCAATTATCGGAACTTAAGTAGCCTTTTTTGCATTTAGAACTGTGTGTGGGTGTATTTAAGTCTATCTAAATTTTAGATAGACTCAAACACAACCACGCACAGTTCAGCAATATTATAAGGTCAAAATGGAAAAATTATTGATTGGAAAAAAGTTTAAAAGTTTAAAATCTATAAGTGTGTGTGTGTGTGTCGCAAAAATACTAGATAAAAAATAAAGTGGTATTTCAGCAAATGAAATGATGGCTACCAATTCCTGCTCAGTCTAGATGGAAGGATAAAACCTTGCCATCCATCTAATGCATATCAAAGTTCCATTACATTCTCTTTTTATCAAGATTATATTTCTCTTCTTACTCAATAGAAAACCCATAACCAATTGGCTAAATGGAAGAACTCATGACATCTTTACTTTCAACATTTTCCCTTAAAGTTCTAGGAAGCAGTACAGTTTAGACCATTTTATTTCTAAATGATATATAGATGGAAGGATCAAACTTTGCCATCCATCTAACGCACATCAAAGTTCCATGACATTCTTTTTTTATCAAGATTATATTTCTATTTCTTTTTCTTACTCAATAGAAAACCCATAATCAATTGGCTAAATGGAAGAACTCATTACATCTTTATTTTCAAAATTTTCCCTTAAAGTTCTAGGAAGCAGTACAGTTTAGACCATTTTATTTCTAAATGATACAGGAGCATCAAATTACAAGTTTCAATTACCAAAAAAGTAAATGCTTTCTTTTTCAATAAAAATTACATCTCTACAATATAAAAGGGGAAAAAAGATTAGCAGCATTATGTAATACAATCAAACTAGACCAACCATTCTCTTCAAACAAACATGAAGTATAAGAATTTTACAACCCCCATTGTCCAATGACAAATAATGTAAAGGATAAGAGAAAAGAAAATATGACACGAGCAGAGCTACAGCAAATGTAAATTATAAACAGGAGGGACTTAAAGACAGATGAACTTACAGTTTTGGGGGATGGAATTGAACAGAGAGGAAGATGAACAATCATCTCCTGGTAGCTACATTCATCTTTCTCTGTCAGCTGAACAATGCCATCAAGTACAAGCACTTTCCCATATGTTAAGGACTGCAGACAAAGAATTAACATTAACCAACTCAATGAAACAATTATAAGGTATGTGTAGGTCACACAAACAACAGAAAGCAACCCCATACCTCAAAAACAAGGACCTCTTGATACTCTGACTTTGCCTTAAACAAAACTTTCTCCACCACTAGTGAATGGGCTTCTCCTAAATATGATCAAAAACAACATCATCTATAACTATTTATATTGAATAAAAGATCCATATTCACTAAATGAGTTAGGTTTAAGAATTTTTATTTTTTTATTTTAAGGAAATATTCATAGCATAAGAAAAACATTGAGCCCCCACCTTGGGGTATATTTTTCATCAGGTTAATCTAATGAGCAATGCTTTTATAATTATTATAACAGTAAGAAAGGTCACATAATGATACGTATATCACTACCATACAATAAAAAGTCATACAATAACAACAATAAAGCCATAATCCCAAAATTTTGGGGCAGCTATGGATCCTGAACAGATCAGTCACATGCATTCTTTTCCTCCATTCTATTTTACCCAAAGTCATACCCAAAAAAAAAAAAAAAAAAAAAAAAAGAAGAAGAAGAAGAAAGAAGAAAGAAAACCTCTATCTATACATGTAAGTTTACAATATCAAGATGTATGAAAAGACTATTAAATTGAGATCATGTAATGCATAACATGTATAAAAAAAAATGTGTACCAGGCCACATTGGATTGTTAAAATAAACCCTTTTGCTGGCTTTCCCTATAAAAAAGAAAGCAAGAAAATGGGGTTAGTAATATAAAACTATTTAGACCAACCATTGTACCTAAATATGGTGGAGTACCATGTACAACAAAATATATGAATATTTGGGGGAAAAAATCTTAGATAATGACCAGAGCAAGAGTGAGATTCTGAAAACCACCCAGAAACAACAGTAGAATGGCATTTTGCCTCGAGCTCTGGGGCTGAAGCCATGGCCTTCAAGCAACAAGAAGGGATAGCCTTCTCTGAGCCATTCCCGTTACTCCCCTTCCCATCCATAGTCTTCTGGCATTCCAAACCTTTTCCTGCGCCGCCCTCCATATATTATCTTTTTCTTCTCCAGCTCCAGCCTCTACATATGAAAATATATCCATTTAAAAACACAACTTTAACAATGAAAAAACAGAACTATAGTTAATCTCTCTCTCACAAACACACTGAAACCTATCTCTTTAAGTTCAAGCATTCATCTCCCATCACTGTAGTTCATAAATTAAACTAAAAACAATCTAAACAATGATTATTTTTTAGGCGTACATCCATTCAATGAAATTAAAACTTCAAAAAGAGAGAAAGAAGAGAGAAGAATACCAAGCAAACTCTCAAATATACAATAACAAGCAAAAGAGACTCATTTATAACCAAACCCATCAACAAAAACGGGCTGTTTTACTTTTTTTAAAAAGAATCTTCACTGGAAAAGGAAATGCACATTTTAATTTTGACAAAAAAATACACAAATATTTTTTTTGAAAAGAAAAATAGAAATATCAACAAAATAAATCCCAATATTTCCAATTCAGTCTTTATTTCACCAAATAAAGAATCAAGAAACATAATTAATGCGTCGATCACGCAATCAAGAAAAACCCCAAGCTCCATTTCACCCAAACATAAAATAAAATCACTTGGACCTTATTGGAAAGTTGCTATATGATTCCCTTGGCAAGTACTTTTCCAAATCCAACATTTGCTTAACAGAAAAGAATCTACTTTTTGCGCAGAGAACGATGAACACTACAACACAGTTTTCTTTTGGTCTAATGCTGAAAAAGTAAAGTCCTTAAAAGCCATACAAACTACACACGTAACAACAACAACAAAAATAATTCTCCACGGAAAGAATCAAAAAATCCCAGAATCTCAACTTCAAATCCCACTTCCCTATTGCTTTAATTTAACATTATCACTAAAAAAAATCCGCATTTGGCATCAAGAATCACGCAAACAACAATCAAGAACCCAGTTTTCCCTGGAAACAAACGGCGGCACTAGGGTTTAACGCAAAATAAAAATAGCCCATTTATTTATTTTTGAAGAAAACAGGGTCCAAAGCCCAACAGCAACAATATATCAATCCAAAAAAGAAAAATACAAACAGCTACAACATAATCTACAAATAGATTATACAAAAAGCAAACAGCAGAAAGTAGAAACCTTTAGATAACAGAGACAGAGAGAGAGAGAAAGAGAGAAAGCTTGCCTGGCGTTAATGGTGGTGATATTGCTGTATTGCTCTTAATACTGTGTCTGTTTGTATTCTGTTTCTTATTTTTGGGTTCAATCTGTTATTGCTGAGAGAGCAAAACTGCAAAAAGAGTGAGCGGGAAAGATAAACAGATGATCTGGTTTTTATCTCTCTCAACTCTCACTCTCACAGTCTCAATCTTTTGAGGCTTTGTTTGGACGGAAATGGTGTGTATAATAAGCTTATTTATACACAAGAAGAGATTTACTTCTTTTTTTTCTTTTCTTTTTTTAACAGTGTGTGAAAAATTATTTATATGTGTTTTTTTTTTTTATTGAATTTGTTTTCTGTTTTGCTTTGTACATTGGTGAAGTAGTTGGAAGTACTTTTTGTTTTTGACTTTTGTTTTCTATTATAAGAATTTGGAATTTGTGAGTGGCAATTGTCCCAACTCCTAAGAGGAAAGTGAAAAAGCAATGTGAAGATAGACGGCAGGTGATTGTGTAAAAAAGGAAAATTGACAGTAGGTGGGGAGGGGAAATATCCACACAATCATACACAAGATTAACACGAGAAAAAAGTGGCTGTTTTTTTTTTTTTTCTCAGGCTGAATTGAATCAGTGGGTACTCGATTTTTTTTGGATTAACCGGTGGGTACTTGATTGTCATCTGAGGTAGGCAACTTTTCATGAATGCAATCTTTTTTCCTCTGCTGTTTCTTTTTTAATTTTTCTTATGGTAATCTAATCTAGTATTATTTTTAAGGGTTGGACTTGTATTCAGTAGCTAGTTTTACTAAATGTGTTGATATGCAGATATATATCCATATTCTATCGTGTCGTGTGAAACTTGCGACTGAACAAACCCTTTTTCCTATTTTCAATTTTTATGTTTCTATTAAATTAGTTTGAATTGTGTTAATGGATAGTAAATGTTCCATAACAATGTATTTATAAAAGTAGGTGTATATACACTGACTGCCATTATGAACAAATAATTTCAATCATGAATGAAAAGTTATGTATAGACACTTTTTTAATTAATGGGAAGACCCCCTTCGTTTGAAAATCCCTTTTGTTTAAGAATTTTTCTATTAAAAAAGTATTATTTTAATAGTTTTTTGACATAAATTATTTTAATAGTTTTTAGTGGAATGATGAGGAAGCATCATTGGAACCTCATATTAAAAAGGAAATGTTAGAATTTTAAGAATTCTATGCGAAAGAGTTCTCTTGAAAATCTAGAAGATCTGGATCTTATTGAACAAATTATCAAATATAAGGCAATAAGCAATCATACAAATAACACATGATATGGTGGCAGAGTGAAAATTTGAAGAAAAACTACCCGAAGAAAAGTCATTACGGAGGTTAACCAACAACCCAAAGGAAAATTCACTATTTATGATGTGCCTATAATTAATCAACCATAAATTTGGTCATCTAAAACTTATAAGGAAATAAAAATTTTAATTTTTATATATTTGGCTTATATTCAAATTTTTTAAAAGAAGGAAACAACTTAATAGTTGAGCAAATCAGAGGAAAATTCCAAATATTACACTTTATTAGGGACCTCATGGGATTTTATAAAAATGGGTTTCTATTGGAGGTGTTCATCGGCTGATGTGGCCAATTTTAGGAGGGATTTTTGGGCCACACTGGAGTCGTTGATCTCCTAAAAATGTAAATCGCCACTACAACTTTAAATACATTTTTTGGAAACATCAAAAGCGATTTTCGTTAATGCAGTAGTTAGTTATTAGAGAGAGAGAGATTGATTTGGAAACCTAAGATCTATATATCCCAAGAATATATTCAAACCTACATATCAAAAGCTAAGATCTAATAATCAAACCCACAGCAAATCAAACCCAAAAAAGGTTAGAATTGGGACTCACCTTCTTCAATCAACCCACCTTCAAACTTCAATCGACAACCAGAGAAAGATACTTACGAGTGCAATGACATCAGCAATTGAAGGTTGATGAGGGAAGATGAAAGAGGATCTTAGATATGTCCTGAAGATGATCTCAAATCTAACTGAGGTTATGCATGTTGATATACAGACACGCACATGATCGACTCAATTAATGACAAAAATTTAAAATTGTTGCCAACAATTGTACCAATTAACAATTAGAATTGGGAGTTGGTGATGATCATTGGACTATGTGCCATTGGCAACTCCCTCCAACAAAATGATCTGCTGGATGGTGGTCTAGTGAGTTGGTGTGTGAACACCTCTCTTTTTTTCTTTTTTCTTTTTTCTTTTTCTTTTTGTAGATACAATAGGATTCCAACTTATGACATACGTGATATGATGATTGTCTTTTATCATTAAACTAAAACACCAATCAATTTTCCCTTATTAATGTGATATAATAGTTCAATTTGTTGTTGATCTAGGCATCATAGAATCCCTTACCAACTCCCTTCACAACCTTTTCCGGTGTATTCATTCCTTTTTGTAGGTGCTCGTCATTAGATTGTATGTGCAAAATCTGTGCATATCAATCATTTAAAATCAAATTTTATACTAAAAATGAACCCTTACTTTTAAAGCTATCTCTAATATGACTTATAGCACAACGCTGCGATACTCCAAGTGCCTTGGATTCTTCTACCATGAATTTTCTTCCATGAACTTCGTCCTTTACTCTGAGGACATTCCCAAAGATTTCTTCAAATCAACTTAGTCCGTTTGAATACAGCTTATTTTGCTGAAAACTGAAAACACTATAGCAATTAAGTGAAAAAACGTGGGTTGATTATTTTTGGGTCTGGTACTGTAGCTCAGCTGAAAACGCGTTTTTGCTCCTTTTTTTTTTTTTTCCCCCTTCTTCTTCTTCTTCTATTAATTCCTCAGTCCTCACCCACATTAGCTAACACCCGTGTCTTCGACACTAGCGAAGTTCCACGCCCGCCAGAGAAAGGAAGAGAGGAAGACCTATATCGGTCTGACGCCGGCGAAGTTTGATCGGCGCTGGGTTTGATGGTTTTCGTAGATCCGTTTGATTCGTTTGATGGGTTTTCTTAGATCTGTTTGATCGGCGGTGGATGGGTTTGATCGGCACTCCGTTTGATGGGTTTTCGTAGATCCGTTTGATCCGTTTGATGGGTTTTCGTAGATCCGTTTAATCGGTGGTGGATGGGTTTGATCGGCGCTCCGTTTGATGGGTTTTCATAGATCCGTTTGATCGGTGGTGGATGGGTTTGATCGGCGCTGGGTTTGACCGGTTTGATTTTTTTTTTTTTTTTTTTTCACATGGATTTGATTCATATGGTTTTGGTTTTACTATTTTGATCTTCTGTTTGCTGGGTTGATCATGTTCTGGGTTTGAGAATGGGTTTGCTGGGTTTGTTGAAGTTCTGGGTTTGATTGGTGAAGAACACGAAGAATGGGTTTGCTGGGTTGATCATGTTTTGGGTTTGAGGAAAAAAAACGCAATGAAATTCAGTTTAGTCTTGCGTTTCAGTTGGAGTTTGTGCGTTTCTTGTGGTTGGCACTGTAGCTGTGGGACCCATGCTGTTTTGGACGCAAACGCTAGAAACGCTGGCTTCATACGCTATTTAATGCAATGACTTTGACTATCTAGTTTCAACAAAGTATCACCAATTTTCACAGTATTGTCTTCATATTAACTTTCTAGATCTATGATATGATGGGGGCAAAGAAAGAACTAGAGTTTTTATACTTTTTGGCACGACACAAACATTTTTTCTTTTCAATTTCATTGATAAACTAGTAACTTATATAGTTTTTCATTTGGGGCTCGAAATCCCACTTATTAATCGACTTAAAAGGCCTTTAAGAGAATTAGGGCTGGCGAGCTTGCCATGACATACTTTCAACTAGGATGAATCTTGCAAAGTGTAAAATAATTTCAGATACTTTGTGCCACTTTTGTAAGAGTGTACCTGATGATGCTCTACATGTCATATGGGGGTGTGGTGCAGCCTAAGATGTTTGGGTAGGGAGTCTCACGGTGCTGCAGAAATTTTAGACTAACCATTTTGATTTTTTGTAACTTTTTGAAGCCTTGGTGGACAGATAATCAACAGTTGAGATGGAACTATTCCTTGTTCAAGCTTGGCTTATATGGACTCAAAGAAATGTGATGGTGCATAGATGACAAATGAATAACCCGAGGTGGTTGACAAATCGTGCAGCGGAGTTGGTAGAGGACTGCAAGAAAGCTCAAGAAATTTGGTGATTTCAAGTGCAGCACCAGGCAGCAACTATTGGAAGCCTCCTCCACAAGATGTTTATAAGCTGAATTTTGATGCAGTAGTATTCTCGGACCTAAATTGCTCTGGGGTAGGTGCAATCATTAGAAACTTTGCAGGTGAGGTGATGGCTGGGATGGCAACAAAGGGAGAATTTGTGCACAATAGTGATGATGCAAAAGCTTTGGCATGCTGAAAAGTCTTGGAATTTGCTATAGAGGCCGGATTCTCAAATCTGGTGATTGAGGGTGATATCTCAAATGTGATGAGAGCAATATCGACTACGGTTCCAAATAATTCTTTCTTATGCCATATTGTGGATGATATTAGACATTTTATTTTGGGAAGGCAATCTGTTGGTTTTAGTTTTGTAAGAAGGGAAGGAAACATGGTGGCTCATTCTTTAGCTAAGTTTGCTAGGGACATTGCGGAAGATCTGTATTGGATAGAAGATGAACCGCCCACCTACTGTAGATGTTTTGCATCATGACCGTTTACATATGAATGGATGAGTAATGGTTTTGTCCTCAAAAAAAAAAAAAAAAAAAAAAAAAAAAGCCTTTAAGAGAATTAGGGGGTGTTTGATACACCATTTCAAATAACAATTTTCAGTTTTTAAACAACATTACACATATTTCCACATATTTTTTACCTACACGTATTTCCACACATGTTTTCAAACAGCAAAACACATGTTTTTAAATGTATATGCCAAACACCCTCTTAGGTTTCCTGATTCTCAATCAACTAAAAGTCTGTCGAAGGCTTATCTTGATCAATTAAAGGACAATCAAGTGATGTGTCAAGCCTTCCAGAAAGTTCATTTTCATAACAAGACTTACAATTTGTTATAGTTTAAATTGTTGACACTAACCTATTATATCCAACAATGGATATTGTCTTTCATAACAAAACAAAAGATGATATTCTACCAAACTCTTTGACTTGTATATTAGAAGGAAAATTCCTACTAAGTAAGAAATAAAAATCATAAATGTTTGAGATTAAAAAGGAAAAAAATGTTTAAAAAAAATATAAAAAAAGATAATATATGATTGGGTTGAAATGTATTAGGAAATTATTATATATTTAGCATCTTTATTTTTTTTTTTTAATACTAGCTACTTTTATTTTTTTTTTATATTAATTATTTTTTAATTTTAGTATACCTTTTATTATTAACCAGTCAAAAAATTTATTAATGTTTTGCCTCCCAAAGGTAACCTCCCAATTGGCTTGAGGATTATCTGACTTTTCTCCTCTCTTCTCCTTTTTTTTTTTTTTTTTTTTTTTTTTTTTTTTTTTGGGAAACCTCCTCTCAATTGAATACTCTAATTCATTATAAATGAATTGCTAGCTCTGACTCTTTATTAAAAACAAAAAGTACAAACAAACAAAACTGTATCTTAATATTGATAAGCAAAACAAGCAATCTACTTCTTAGAAAGAAAAAAAAAAAAAAGCAAATGAACATTATCCAAAATAATAATAATAATAATAATAATAATAAGCTTAAAATGCAAAAATCGCAATCTCCGACTTCTTAGAAAGAATAAAAAAAGCAAATGAACATTATCCAAAATAATAATAATAATAATAATAATAATAAGCTTACGAAACGTGCAAAACGCTCTTGAGTTTTGGCACCAGCCCCAATGAAACCTCCCCCACTCCCCAGTCCCCACTCCTCTCGGAAAAAACATTATTATCAAACAAGAAAGAAAAGAACGTTACAAAAATAAATAAATAAATAAAAAGGGGCCCCCACTGTTCTTCAGTTAACAAAAGTACAAAACATATGGGAAAATTGGGGAACAGGATATATATAGTGAGATACATCTTCAATGATCATCACACAAAATGTCCCAGTTTGCTCCCCAAAAAGAAAAAAAAAAAAAAAAGAAAAAGAAAAAGAAAGCCCCATTTAGCTAAGCTGTGTTAGCAAAATTAACATCCCTTGGAGCTTTCTCTTATAACAAAATATAAGAGATCTAATATTAACAATTGCAGGATGAATATTTTATTAGACTCGAGTCAAAGCTATGGATAAGAAATTTTAATATTGAGAATTTTGTGCGTAAATTTATTGATATAATATTTTGGAAGTTCACTTTTATTTATAAGTCAATGAACTTGGGTCCATTAATATCATATTAACCACTCATTTTTCAAAATAAGACTTTTTTATTTTTTGAGAAACAAACATGCTGCACACAAATAGAAGAAGAATCACATTTCAATACAAAAATATACAATAAACTTCATTTAAAAGTCATGGGGAAGAGTAAACTATATCACATACAACACATTCTTTTAATTGAGTAATGTGAGATAATTATCTATTTTTTTTGGAAATAAACACACACACTTTGGAATATGAAACTTAAACAATGCAATTAGGAAAGTACGTGATTCATCAAGAGTCTTATAATTCAATAAATTGATTAGTATATCTTGTCTTTTAATGTTTCCAACAAAAACATTTCGATATTAATCTCCTCCCAACTATCGAATTAAAAAAAAAAAAGAAAAAAAAAGAAGCATGTGATTCAGGAAGGCTAATAATTAAATTTGAATTCCTTTAGTGTGAGTTTAGGAAGCGCGTTTTGTGCGTCTCCTAGCTCACACATTTTTTTTGTGTGGGTCTCGTGCACTGTTAGTACTTTTTTCAGCAAGTTTTTCTTTAAAATTAAGTCCTAAGACACTATTTACACATTTAAAAATTATTTTACTATAATATTTTCAGTTTTTAGTAATAAACGATATTCAAATTTATCGATAAAAGTTGTTTACAAACAAAAAATTAAAGCAATACGGCTTGTTTTCCATAAATAATAGATACGCGGAAACCACTTTATGTTCCCCACACGCAATGGTATTGATGATTAGATACCATACATTTAGAGCTGGTTTGGATACAGATGAAAAAAGTTGCGTTTCTGCGTTTTCTAGTTTTTTTTTTTTTTTTTTTTTTCCCAACGTGCATGAACAGTAATCGGTACTGTTCATGGACGTTATTTTACTGTAGCGGCACTGTGTGGGAGACAAAAAACACTGTTTGGCACTGTAGCGGTACTGTTCACGCACTGTTCATGGGACCCACAAGCACTTTATTCAGAAAAAAATATTAAAAATAGGTCCCACAATACTATTCACACATTTAAAAATTATTTTGCTACAGTGTTTTCAGTTTTCAGTTTTTAATTTTCAGCAAAACGCTCTATCCAAACGAACCCTTAGAAGAAGGGAAGATTAGTTGATTATTTTTACCTTTGGAAATTCTCATTTATTGCTGCAATGTTATTGTTTATCTGTGATTGGTGAACTTTAAAGCCTTTGCAAGTCTTTCACATCACTATGCTAAAAATCAAATGGCTTATTCATGCTTTGTCGGTTGTGCATCTTTTGAATGCCAAATAGCGTAAGCAGCAGTGTCCATAACCCCGAAAATTTGAGCACGTGGTTGGGTCCTGGATGTGAGGAATTCGAATCTATCTTTGCATGGGAACAAACCTAAAGGCCAAAATTGATGACAGGATGAGTACGATAGCAATTTTTCTACAAAAACTAAAATTTTGTGAACTTTAGCACTGTTCCAATCTATGGCTCTACATGAAGGTTAGCAATGGCATGTCAGATTTTAGACAAGTGCTTTCATTTCCATAACTTTGTTTTCATTGTTGTGGACCTTGTGGTCCCTAAGCTGATTCAAACAAAAGTGAACATCTTGATAGCATTTTCACAACATTTATGATGCAGGAAAACAAGGTGGGTCAATCATCAAGCATGTATTTAGAGAAGAGTCATTAGTGTTGATGTTCCAATTTTATTTTTATCACAATTCACAGTAAACCTCATAGAAGTTTGCGGCAACGATCTACCAGATTGGGATCCTATGGCAATTAAGGAGATCATATCAAACTCCAGCAAAAGTCTAAATGAAAGCAACAAATTACGTGCTTTAATTTAATTTTTTTTTTCTTACTATTAATTTAGTTCACTTGGAAGTCTTCTTTCAATTAGAATTTTGAATTGGGATTTAGATTTATTTTCTTTCCTAGTTTACCTTCATCTTTGTTATATTTCCAAGTTTGATAAGAAGTCCTAGCAGGTGATGTTTCATTATCTTAAGATTGTAAGGGGCTGTGGCAGAAATGAATCATTTTTAACTATGAATTTTCTCCTTGATTATTATAATGAAACATTTGTGTTTCCATCAAGCGCTGCTTTAGCACTGTTTTACCTGCTCTTCGACTTAATCATTGCTTGACAATCCAGAGATCAGAGTAGAGTCGTATCGCTAAGACACAGACTCTAGTTTCACATGTCTTTCCGCTGCATCATTGTGCAGTAGCCACGAGCCATACTAGCCCGTATCATCAATTTCATTAATAACAACTTTTAATTATGAGTTAAACCAACAAATATTCACGTAATAAAATCCATGTTCATATTGACAATCACTTGGAGTGTCAAAATGGTTGCAACGACTACAAACAGCAAGTTTGTGTATGTAAGATTGATCAGTTATCTCTCATTTCAGATAGCTATACGACTTGCAGTGTTGCTGTGTATTCTGACTTCTATATACAAAAAAGTAAAAAACGGGGGAAGCATGTGGTTAATTAAACTTTAGTTCATTTTCTCCTTTATGCTTTATATTATTGGTATATAAACAGAGGTCAATGTAATATTTGATTAATCTCAATTTCTGATAACTTGGGTTGAAAATATTTGAAACTTTAAACTTCTGTTTGGTCTAGGTTAAGCACATCAAATTCGCATCTTTTTGCCCTATTTCCACTGAAATGAGCTCAGAGTTTTGCTATGCCAGACATTTGGAAAATTCTAAGTATTAGTCAAGTTTGAAAAAGAGAAACAACTCACAGGTTGCTCAGATTCAATTAAAGTATTTACCTAATAAGACTATATGTATAAGTGTATAACTCTTCTATTTTTTCCTTCCTAATTAGGTTTAAGTGTTTCACTATAATTCTACGATTATCTTAGGTGTTCAAAGAGGACTTTCTGTCATGGTTTGGATTAGACGTTTATCTTTCACAACTACCATTCATTGCAGGTTGAATAATACCATTATAATGGTGTTAATTGTTGATTTTGTGACACTTTCACACCTCCATACTTTTTTGGGTTTTGAAACAACGTTTGGATAGATAAAACAGCTTTTAGAGTCATTCTAAAGTCGCACATTTCAACTTAATTAGCCACGTCCTTTCAATTTGAGAAAAGGTCTCGTTCAAATCATCATATGGGGTTGCTAGTCCAACCAAATGTGGTGACAAAGTCATCAAGAACAGTAATTAATTATAAAAATATTGTTAAATAAGTATCGTTAAAAACGATATTAGTGTTATATATTCATGCAGAGTCTGAAAAGAGACTGAACTGATTGGCAAAGCAAAAGCAAAGTCTTCTCTTTCCACAAGAGGACGACTTGAGAATCAAAGAAGTTATCATGGCAGCAATGAAGTAGCAGTCACATTATTGTAAAGCATGCCATAAACATTGAAAACTTATGGACCAATGATCATTACTTATTAAATTAACATAAAGGTGTGGACTGAAAATGAAGGGGGATTCAAAAAGAACAAAACACAATAATTATATTATAGACATTTTTTTGGGGGGGGGGGGGGGGGGGGATTAAATTAACCTAAAAATTAATATAAAAATGTATTTACCCGTCTCCTTAGGAAATTTCTTGACTTTATCACAGAATTTTTTTTTTTACAGTATTTTTTCAAAACTTTCAATTAGAGATTAATCACTGTTCGCGCCAAATAAGTCTACGGAGAAAAGCTTAAGAGATTAATTAGAAATTATATACCAAGGGTCCAAGACCCATAATAGATTAATTCATTAATACTTTATTATAATTTTTAGTAGTACAATTAAATCAAAAGAATGTTCATAAAATTAAAAAACTAAATCAAAAGAATGAATGGACACAAATCCAGGAGGATACTGTTATGTTTTTTGGGTTTGTGTGAACGCCCTTTATCCTGTTAATTTAAAGGGCACGTGGACTACTTTTTATACCCTTCTTTTCTATGCCTTTAATTTATTTTTTTTTAGCAACATTTTTTATAATGACAGATGGTTTGTCTTACCAAAAAATGACACATGTTTAATTTTGTGGGTGCAAATTATCACCTCCACTTTTTTTGGGGCCGACAAGACAAAGTTATTCCCGAGCATGTGACATACAAATGCCATTCACGTTTCCTTGTCATTATTTGTACGTTTGTTTTTTTTTTTTTTCGTTCGGACGTTTCTTATGCATCGCATGGATTTGACTGCAATAGTTTACTCTTGGTAGGAAAGGTTAACGGATGCACGATATTGATTTAAGAAAATTTTTATAAATTTTTTTATGAAAAAAGAAAAAAAAAAAACAGTTAACTATTTTGACAAATTTTTAATTTTTTTTTATAAAAGTGGTATTAAAGATTTTTTAAAATAATTCATTGACAAATATTTTAAGAGAATTAATTATCATATATGAAAATGGATAAAAGATCATTTTAACTTAATTGATATTTTTTAGTATATTTAATAGAGATATTCAAAGTTTAAACTCTTCTATTTCTGTGTAACTATCAAATTTATTAAAAAAAAAAGTGGAATAATGATTGAGACAAGAAAATAATTTTATTCAAACAATTTAAATGTGGCGTAGACTTAGTAATTGACTGAAGATTAAATAAAATAAAATATTTTACTAACTCATGCCATGGATGTGGAATCAATGAAATCGTTCCGGTGGCTGCTTTTAAATGAGTGAAGATTAAATTTATTAAATATTTTGCTAACGCATGCAATGCATGCGGAATAAGAAAGTTATTCTGATGGCCTGTAAAAATAATAAAGAGCACCTAAAACCTATCATTTTTTTAATGATAAATTAAAGTATGAAACACATATATTAAAACTATCAAAAGCTCAAATCATAAAGAAAGACGCTCATACTCCATGGTCTTCGAAATGCATCTCTTTTGGAAAAGTAAAGAAACTCAAATCCATGCCATGGTTGGTCTTCATCGCCAGATATGCCAGAGCAAGTTATATATAAATATTATCATTGGAATGTGAATCTGAATGGCCTTCACCCCGAAAACAAAGGTGGAAGTTGAAACTCCATTTTTAAAGCTCATAAGTTGGAACTTCATTTAAAGGCTCTTTGTAGCCTTTAGTAACATGGTTCACACGAACTTTTTATATAGCTTTTTTTTTAGAGAACGAACATATATAGCTGGTTAACCTGTTAAAGTGATTAATTTACTATTGGAATATAAATAAGTTGGAATATTTCCTAATTAATAACATCTTAGTTTTTATAAAGAAAGTCAGTCACTTTTTTTTTGTTTAGTATTTGAGAAAGAAAAATGACAATAAACAGGTAAGACTAGATGAGCTAAGAATGTTTGTTCACCATGTACTGTTATAGATTATCGTAAACTTAATTTCAAATGACAAAGTTTAGCTCCAATCTAGTTGGACATATTTGATCCTATCCATTGCATTGTCTGTTTACCATTTAAAAAGAAATGTAGAGATTAAAAAAGTCTACCATGTAGGGTTTGTTTGAAATCCGCTTATTTTGTTGAAACTGAAAATTTTATACTAAAGTACGGTAGATAAAGGTAAAAATTAGCTAAAATAGTACTGAGATCCATAAATAGTACCAAAAAATGCAATAAGGCCCATAAATAGTAGCAAAAATAAGCTGAATAGTAAAATAAGTTGGCAAAAATAATTTTTGCCAAACGCACACGTAGATTAGGAATTCTGAGGCCTTTTTTGGTTGAAATAATAAATCTTGTGTCTTTTTTTATTAATATCGAAAAAATGATAAGATTAAAAAAAAATAGTTTCTATAAATTATTAAGTTTACTGTTATGCTCTTAGAGCATCAACATTGGTGGTGCCAAAAATTTAGTAATTTGACACCACAAAAAACTACTTTATCTATTTTGCCACTCCATTTTACAAAAAACCCAACATTAGTGATTTTATTTTAACATTCAATACAATAAAATAATATATTTATTACAATAAAAAAATAACCACCACCACCAACACAATAAAATAATATATCTTTTAATAATTTTTTTTTTCTTTTACCATATATCTTAGCTACATGGCTGTGGACCGTAACTCAAAAGTAAAAAAAAAATGGCTTTGCTCCCACTAATGCAGCCCACTTTTGCTATATTTTGATAGTAAATTTAGCATTTTAGTAAAATGCCTACATCAATACTAATGCACTTATTAAATAGTATATAAGAAGTAATTTTTTTGAAGTTGGGTAAATTACATGCAGTAGATGCCATTTTTTTCTCTCCAATTTGAAGACACTGCACATGTTTTGGCGGACTCAAGTGGAAAATACCCAAAACCACCAGTATTCTTTTAACATTTCATCTCTCAGCTAAATAAAAGAAAATTATGTTTTCTTCCCACTTTTTTCCATCATCTGTTTTTTATTCTCTCAATTATAACCTCAACCAAACGCAGGGTAAAGGATTTGAATCCCTGATATTGTACACAAAAAGTCTCAAGGTCACGAGCTCAAGCTTGCACAAGGGGAGTGGGTCTATCTCAAATACAATAATTCCCGTCAGCTTTCAATCAGTGTCTCGTGCAAATTTGAAGCTCGTCGCGTTTTAATAGGCCTTTTTCAAATATTAACGTGTGGGAAAGGTTACTCATCAGTTAAAAAGACCATCGCATTCACGTCTACATCCTATGTTTCATGTGCCTCAACTAAAAAAGAAGGTCGGACAAGTGGTACGAGTTGTAACGAATTCACTGTTAAAATAAATTAGGTATGATGCATTATTAATAGATAGCAGGTGATAGATAGCAGGTAGTTGATAGGGAGCGGTTTTTGATGCATTATTAATTCCTTACTGAATTGATTAGCCTTATCAAATAATCATATTTTCTCTGTAAAGAAAAAATAATAATACATCATATCTCCGAGTTTATGATTAGGTGGATACCAATTTCTTAGAAGTTGATGTTTTCTTATGATGTTGCAATAAAATCGTCAGTTAGCCACACGGTCCACACGTGCTCCTGATGACGTATCTGCACAACAAAGAGAATGAAGACCTTTGAAAGGGCACCGGCGTAGTACCGGCCAAATACCCTCCGAAGGTTAAGTTAGAAACCCTTACTTTCAACACTAGAGTGCTAGAGTTGAGTTCTTTGTGCATACCTTCTTTGAGAGGGTCTTGGGGTATTTTATAGTAGCGTTGGGCCGAGATTCCAGCCTTGGTCAAGGAGTTCTTTTCCTTTTAGGACGATAATGCTTGGATCTCATGTATCTCCTAAAATCCTTGTCCTTGTAGGAGTCTCCTTAACCAGGCGTATGGTTCAAGAATTATTCATGTGTACGTGTTGGTCAAGTAAGGTTGTGGATGGAGCCGAGGCTAACCTTCGTCAACCTGTCCCTGTCAGCCTGGCTATGCGTCGGGGTTGCTCGTGTCCTGAGGCCGTCAGCCTTAGGTCTCCACATGCTTTGGGTCGTCAGCCTCAGGCGGCCCAAAAGTTGAGGTCGTCAGCTCTGGGGTCGTCAGCCCTAGGCTCGTCAGCTTAATGTCATTAGGACAACCCTTATCAGCTGCCCCCTACTCCATAGCTTCGTCAGCCTGTCCTGACGTGCTATGGAGTATATATTTAAAACCTCGCGCGTTTTTCATTAAATGCCAGGACACGTGGTTTAGTTCAATTCGCCTCGATCTGCGACGAGCGTGTCGCTTCGTCTTCCGTGCCCGTTTCCCCTATATATATCTCCTATTCCCTTCATTCCAAACTTTCCAACATTTGCGATCTTCTGAGAGTCAAGGCGTCAAGTTCACTTGCTAGCTTCGTCAATCTCCGAGATCGTCAACCCTTCAAGACCGTCAACCTCGTCCAAAGGACTAATTACTCGTAAGTTTTACTTCTTCTTATCTCTCTACCCTGTTCCTTTAGTGAGGTCGTCGGCCTAGGTTCTTAGAACAAAAACCGTCGTTTGTAGGTAGTCGGATGTCGAGTGAACAGTCGTCAGTCCGCGAGGGAGCGGGTTACGACGAAGTCTTTCCGTCAGGTCGTGAGCCCGAAGAGGGCTCGTCCTGGTCGTCAGAAAGGGACACGTCGGCCCACTCTTCTGACGAAGTGGAAGCAAGTGGTGGAGAAGTCGAGTTGATCAAGGATGGGGATAGTGGGGAGAGAACTGGTGACGGGAGTGAGGATGACGGTGACGAGGAGACCTTAGAGAGTACTTCGGGGGATCCTGACGATGACCGTCTATTCATTCTACCCTCGGAGTGGTCCGTCAATGGCTTCTTGCCGACGATGTCCGAGAATGTCTTTAACACATTACGGGCTCGTTACCAAATTCCAGACGACGTTCCCATCCGTCTACCCAAGGAAGGTGAACGGTGTTACACTGGGAGAACAGCGGACGTGGGCATGTACGATGCCATGTTCTCCGCTGGTTTGAGATTGCCGCTGACGGGACTGTACCGTCAGCTGGCCAATTTTCTGGGTATTTCCGTCAGCCAAATTGCCCCCAACGCCTGGAGGACTTTTATTGGCGCAGAGATTCTGTGGGGTCGTCTCAGCGGGGGGCACCGTCAGTTGACTCTGGACGAGTTCTTTTGGTGCTACCGTCCCCAACACATTTCTTCGTCCAAAGGGTTTTATCACTTTTCAGTAAGGACGAAAGAGCTAAAATTGGTATCAGACATGCCTGATTCCAACAGAAAATGGAAAGGAAGATTTTTCTTTGTGGAGGGTACCAACTGGGTGTGCCGTCAAGGAGAGTGGGAGTCCATGCCTCACGGCTTTTTTGACAATACTTGGGCATACGTTAGGGATTCAGGTTAACCCCATCAGCCTCTCTTATTTGCTTTACTTTGACTGATTTCTAACCTCGCCTTTTTTTCTTTCAGCCAACGTCCGTCCACGCATAACTGCGGAGCAGGAAGACTTCATCCGTCGAGTGACGTCTATTCCCCTGGACGAGGGGAGGTGTCGGGACCTGATTACCCTTGACGCCCTTCACCTATATTGCGGTGGTCCGGAACCGTCAGACGAGGCTCGCAGACTAAACGAAGTATCCCGTCGACGTGAGTACCTCTTACCTTTCCCCGTCACTTTCCTTATTGTTTTTTTTTTTTACTCACTTCCTATCTTCAATAGAAATGGAAACGGCAAGACAACGGATCCGTGTTGCCGCTGCTAAGAAGAAGCAGGAGGAGGAGAGGGCTAGAGGTGAGGCCACACCGTCGTCAATTCCTAAGCTCGTTGGTAAGAAAGGCGTCGAAAGGAAGGCTGACGGGGTGGACGACCGATTAGGGAAGAAAGTAGTCCCTTCCTCTGGGGACAAAACTACCAAGAGGCCGTCACCCCCAAGAGCTCCTCACGGTTCTGGCAAAGGCCTGATGACGGCGTCAGGGGTCGTCACTCCAGACTCTGTCCGTCACCTCCTTACCCACAAGGACTATGCCGTGGAGGTGGCGGAGTCCATCCTTAAGGAAGAGGAGATGGAGCTGTGTGACGACCAGTTGACGGAGGAGCTAGGGGCGTCAGGGATTTTCGACCTCACTCGGGTATACTATTCCTTCCTCCTGTCAGACCACATGGTCGACCCTATAGCGGACTGACGTTATTTTTATGTTTTTGCAGGCCATGATCCGGATGAAGTACTTGCGGGACAAATGCGCGGATAAGGAAGCTGTGGTCGCCCGTCTGCATACCCGGATAAGGAATGCTGTTGACGCCTAGCAGCAGTACAAGGAGGCCAACGTTCACTTAGCCAAGGAGGTGACGAGACTGACGGACATGCTGTCGGAGGAGGCCCGTCAGCGAGGCCTTGCTGACGAGGCAAGGATGACGGCGAAGAAGGAGCTCCAAGCGCTGATGAGCTAGGTAGAGACGGCCAGGAATGACGCCGTGGCGGAATTCAAAGATTCTCAGCAATTCATTGATTCCTGCGCCGTCTACTACGCTGACGGCTTCGAAGATTGCTTGAAGCAGACGAAGCGCGCCCATCCCGATTTGGATTTGTCTGGGATAAACATGGATGAGCCCATACCGTCAACCCCGGCGGGTGATTCCATGCTCGAGGTGGATGACGAGTCTACCGATCCTAAGGCAGACTCGAGAGACGGCAGCTTTGTTCTTGCCCAACCTGCCCTGGAGAGGTCCGTCACCTTGGACCCGTCAGCCGGGCTTGATGCGGCTAAGTCTCCTTCTACTCCGGTCGTCGTCCTGTCCCCGTCAACTGCTCCTTCCGCTTCGTAAATCCTTTTGTTGTAAACATTTTGTTTTTGTTTTGTAACGATTTTTTATGCTTGACGCCCGTGTTTTGGGCTTTTGTAAAGACAACTCTATTTTGTAGTTTTTAATTTTCATTATTCTCATTCGTGTGGATTTATATTTGATGCTCTTGTATCGTTACTTTGATTTTTGGCTGAAGCGTTGACGCGTTTAGATGGTAGACTTGTGTGTTTGACGAGACCGTTTATCTGGTAGATTTTGAAATCGTTCACCTTGTGGACTTTGTCTCCACTTGGTCTATTTTAGTAGTCTTTTAAGGTCGTCAACCTTGTTGATTTTTAGGGCCGTCCACCTTGTGGACTTTATGCTTGATGTAAATTTTAAGGTCGTCAACCTCTTGGGTTTTGTGCTCGTAGATTTTAAGGTCGTCAATCTCGTGGGCTTTAACCCTGACTTTGCTTTTTGTGGTTTGATTGCCCATTTTGTAATTTTGGAGATTTTTGCCAATGTTGTAGACATAAGTCCGTCACTTATGTTGCCGTCAATTCTGGGCATTTTAGCTCCGTCTACTCTGTGGACGAGGTCGTCCACCTCGAGGTTTTTTAGATTGCCGTCCACTCTGTGGACTTTAGGTTGAGGTCTTCTATTAGACTACTTTTCCCTTATTTTGATGGCTTTAAGGTCGTCCACTATGGACTTTATTGTAGGTCCGTCCGCTTTGGGGTTGAAGTAATAAAGTCGTCCTCTTGGTGGCGTTTAAGGTTGTTTACTTTGTGGGCTGTAGTAGGTCTGCCCAATTTTTCCTTCGTTTTTTTTTTTTTTTTTTTTTTTTTTTTTTTTTTTGGGCTAAGTGACGGGGTTTCCTATTTTGAAGACTTAGTTTATCTGTCTTTTGTGGACTTAAGGTCGTCACCTTCGTGGATTTGGGGCATCCACTTTTAGGTATGTTGTAGACTAAGGTCGTCTACTTTGTGGCCTTTGGATCGTCCATTTCTTGGACCTTGTAGTTGACCTGTCCTTTGTGGACTTAAGGTCGTCACCTTTGTGGACTTGGGGCTGTCCACTTTTTGGTTTGTTCATGTCGTAGGTAGTGGTCATAATTGCTCTGTCTACCTTATAACTACACAAGTCTTTTTTAAATAAACTCATCTTATTGTGTTGAAGGCATAAGTATAAAACTGTTAAAAATGAATAAACCTTAGCCCCTTAGGCTTTAAATGTATTAAAATAAATGACTAAAATAAATGACTGAAAAGTAGACTGGAAATGAGGAGTAGCGTTCTTTGTGTTGCTTTTTATTGGTAGTACTTTCTGAGATGTTCGGCATTCCATGGATGGTGCAGCTTGAGTCCGTCAAGAGTCTCTAAGTGGTAAGTACCCTTCCTCCGCCATGATGCAATTCTGTAGGGCCCTTCCCAGTTTGGGCCGAGCTTCCCTTGTGTAGGGTCCTTGAAGGTGCCCATTACCTTCCTTAAGACGAGGTCTCCAATTTTGAAGTCCCTGTGCTTGACTCGGGAATTGTAGTGTTTAGCCATGAGGTTCTGGTATCTCGCGAGCCTCTGTTCAGCTGTCGCCCTAATTTCATCGGTTAGATCCAGCTCTAGACGCCTGGCCTCGTCGTTCCTTCCTTCGTCGTGGTTGTCCACCCTATAGCTTGTGAGCCCAATCTCGGCTGGTATAACGGCTTTACTTCCGTATGTTAACCGGAAGGGAGTTTCTCCTGTGGGGGTCCTGACGGTTGTTCTGTATGCCCATAGTACGTTGGGTAGTTCCTCCGGCCATATGCCTTTTGCCCCCTCGAGCCGAGTTTTGATTATCCGAAGCAAGGATCGGTTCGTGACTTCAACTTGTCCGTTGGCTTGGGGATGAGCAGGGGAAGAGTAATGATTTTTGATCCCTAATTGTGAACAAAAATCCCGGAAGGCGCTATTGTCGAACTGTTTGCCATTGTCCGAGATCAGGACCCTTGGAATTTCAAACCTGCAAATAATGTTCTTCCAGACAAAACTTCGCACGTTCTTCTCGGTGATAGTGGCTAAGGCTTCTGCTTCCACCCATTTGGTGAAGTAGTCGATTCCGACTATTAGGAACTTCAGTTGCCTTGCTGCCGTTGGGAATGGGCCCATGATATCCAACCCCCACTGGGCGAACGGCCACGGAGCAGTGATCGGGGTTAGTTCTTCAGCTGGCTGCTTGATGAAGTTACTGAACCGTTGGTATTTGTTGCATGTCTTGACATATGTCTGGGCGTCTTTCTGCATTGTCGGCCAATAGTATCCGGCCCGGATCAATTTGTGGACCAACGATCGGGACCCTGAATGGTTGCCGCAGATTCCTTCATGTACTTCTCTCATGACAAAATCCGCTTCTTCAGGTCCTAGACACCTTAAGTACGGCCGGGAGAAACTCCTCTTGTATAAGACGTCCCTTATTAAGATGAATCTCGCTGCACGGACCTTCAGCTTCCTTGCGGCTTCCTTTTCTTCAGGTAGGATGCCTTTTTTCAAATAGGCGACCAGAGGGTTGGTCCAATCGTCTTCGGATCTTACCTCCTGCATACTGATGACATCTATCAGTGGTGCGAGTTGAGTAAAAGATAGTGCCTTACCGGGGACGATTACATGCTCCGCGGATGCAGCTTTTGCAAGGCGGTCGGCTTGCTCGTTGTCCCCTCTCGGAATTTGAACAACTTTTGCCTGGAGCTCGTCCACCTTTTTCTTTGCTTGTTCCAAGTATATCTTCATTCTTTCTCCCCTACACTCGTAGTCACCGTTGATCTGATTGGTGATTACCTGAGAGTCGCAATGGACTATCGCATCTACGGCTCTTGCCAGATCTAAGCCCGCTATGAGGGCTTCATACTCTGCTTCGTTGTTGGTCGTAGGAAAATCGAGTCGAATCATGCATTCGATATCGTCACCCTCTGGAGAACGAAGTACGACTCCTACCCCGCCAGCTCTTTTGTTCGATGACCCGTCGGTGAACACGTTCCACTGGGAACTCTCTGCCCCCTGATCTTCCCGATACGCGAACTCCGCAATAAAGTCAGCGAGTACTTGCCCTTTAATGGCAGTGCGGGGGTGATATTTTATGTCGAACTCGCTCAATTCTACTGCCCATAGGGCCATGCGTCCCGCGGCATCAGGGCTACTCATTGCTCGTCGTATGGGCTTGTCAGTCAGTACGACCACCGTATGGGCTTGGAAGTATGGCTTTAGCTTGCGTGCTGCCGTAACTAGAGCGAAGACCAGCTTTTCTAACGGCGAGCATCTTCTTTCCGCCCCGTGGAGTGCTCGGCTGGCGTAGTATACCGGCCTTTGTACCTTGTTGTCTTCCCTTACTAGGGCTGCGCTGACGGCGGCTGGAGACACGACCAAATAGAGGAATAGTTCTTCGCCTGGTTGGGAGGGGGTTAACAGTGGCGGCGACGATAGGTAGGTTTTGAGGTCTTCAAATGCTTGTTGGCATTCGTCCGTCCATTCGAAGGACTTCTTTAGTGTGTGGAAGAACGAGAGGCATCTATCCGTCGCCCTAGATACGAATCTGCTAAGTGCGGCGACCTTGCCGTTAAGGCTTTGTACTTCCTTCACGTTTCTGGGAGGCGTCATCTCCATTATGGCTCGGATTTTGTCTGGGTTGACTTCGATACCTCGTTGGGACACCATATATCCTAGGAATTTTTCGGCCGTCACTCCGAAGGCATACTTGGCTGGATTTAGTTTCATGTTGTAGGAGCGAAGGGTATCGAAGGTCTCTCGCAGGTCTTTTAAATGATCCTCCTTCTTTCGACTTTTTACTAGCATGTCGTCGACATATACCTAGACATTTCTCCCGATCTGTTCTACGAACATCTTGTTCATAAGCCTCTGGTATGTCGCACCAGCATTCTTCAACCCGAACGGCATGACCTTGTAGCAAAAAAGGCCTTGACTTGTCACAAACGAAGTCTTTTCTCGGTCAGCTTCGTCCATCAGGATCTAGTTGTATCCCGAGAATGCATCCATGAAGCTTAGCAGCTGGTGCTGGGCCGTAGAATCCACCAGGAGGTCGACCCTCGGTAGAGGATAGCTGTCCTTGGGGCATGCTTTGTTTAGGTCGGTGAAATCTACGCACATCCTCCACTTTCCGTTGCTCTTCTTTACCATGACGACGTTTGCTAACCAATCGGGATAGTAAACCTCCTGAATGAAGCCCGCCGCTTGTAATTTACGAACTTCTTCTGCTACTGCCCGATCTCTCTCCGGGGCGAAGACTCTCTTCTTTTGTCGAACCGGCGGAAAAGATGGTGATACGTTCAACTTGTGTACTATGACCGACGGGTCAATGCCCGGCATATCCTCGTGACTCCAAGCGAAAACGTCTCGGTTTTCTCTGAGGAAGGCCGCAAGTTCCTGCCGTATCGTACTGTCCGTAAGAGTACCGATCTTGGTTGTCCGCTCCAGTTGGGAGTCGTCGAGAGATATCTCTTCGAGTTCTTCTATGGGCTCCGTCGTGGTGCGCTGTTCTTCAATGCTCATGGTTTGACGGTGGTCATCCATTTCCATCATTGCTATATAACATTCGCGTGCGGCCACTTGGTCTCCTCTTAATTCTCCTATTCCATAGTCCGTCGGGAATTTTATCATTAAGTGGTAGGTTAAGGTTACAGCCTTCCACGAGTTAAGAGTGGGGCGTCCTATGATAGCATTGTAGGCTGATGAGCAGTCGACTACGAGGAATGCTACATTCTTGGTGACTTGCTGAGGGTAGTCTCCAATAGTTACCGCCAGGGTGATAACACCGAGGGGAAATACCTTTGTTCCTCCGAAGCCGACTAGCGGGGCGTTAGCCGGAGTCAGTTGTTCTCTATCAACTCCCATCTGTTGGAACGCAGGGTAGTAGAGGATGTCCGCCGAGCTCCCATTATCGACAAGAACTCGATGCATGTTGAAGTCTCCTGCTCGTATGGTGACGACGAGTGCGTCATCGTGGGGGTGATGGAGGCGTCGTGCGTCTTCTTCCGAGAATCCGATGAGGGGGTTATCAGTCCGTGGCATCCTGGGTACGCACCCCGCCAACTGGATGTTCTGCACCATCCTGAGATATGTCTTTCGAGCTTTCTTTGACGATCCAGCGGTCGCCGTTCCTCCTACAATCATCCGGATATCGCCTAAGGGCTGTCTGGGGCGTTCGTTTTCCCGTCTGGGAGCTTGGTCTTGCGGCGGTTCTGTTCGTTCTTTGCTAACGAACCTCTGCAGCCTTCCTTGCCTGATTAAAGCTTCTATCTGTTGCTTTAGGTCGTAGCAGTCAGCCGTGTCATGTCCATGGTCTCGATGGAAGCGGCAATATTTGTCCCTTGGCCTTTTGTTGGGATCTCCCTTCATTTTGCCGGGAAAAGTCAAAGTTCCCTCGTCCTTGATTTGCATTAGGACCTGATCGATAGGGGCGGTCAATGGTGTGAAGCTCGTGAATCTTCCTGGGAGTGGCTTGGAGCGGCGATCATCCCGTCGCTCTTCAGTCCTGGCTTTCTTTTGCCCCCTATCCGTTCGAGTATCTTCTTGCCTTTCCCTCTTCTTAGGCTTGTCTTCCCTTGCAATCAGCGCGTCTTTCGCGTTCATGTATTTCGTTGCCCTGTAAAGTACTTCGAACTTGGTCTTTGGATCGATCTTGTATAGGGAGAAGAGGAACTTCCCTTTTCGCAGCCCGTTGGTGAAGGCTGCTACTTGTATCTTGTCGTCCGCCTCATCTATTGAGAGGGCTTCTTTGTTGAATCGCGTTATGTAGGACCTTAGAGTCTCGTCTTCCCTCTGTCTGATGCTCATCAAGCATGCCGTGGATTTTTTGTACCGGTGGCCTCCGATAAAGTGCCACACGAACTGAGCGCCTAGCTCTTTAAAGGTGCTAATTGAGTTCAGCGTCAACCTGCTATACCAGACTCTTGTGGACCCTTTTAAGGTGGTCGGGAAAGCCCTGCACATAATCTCGTCGGGCACTCCTTGAAGGTGCATTATAGTTTTGAAGGACTCTAAGTGGTCCAGGAGGTCCTTGTTTCCGTCGTAGCTTTCCACCTGCGGCATGCGAAACTTTGGGGGAAGTGGGCATGACGTAACACGTGCCGTGAAAGGTGAATCGGTCCGCTGTACCAAGTCGTCGAGATCGTTAGACACTCGTCCTTTGAGGGCGTTCATCATTACGTCTATTCGTTCACGCATCTCCTGCATCTCGGCGGCGATGTGAGGGGGTATGGCTTCAGAAGGGGTATTCAGGTTGGTATCCCGCCTCTCCGGCCTGCTCGGGGCGTTGCTGCCTTCGGGCGCTTCAGGATCCCTTCTCTCAGCGCTTGTCTCCTCCTGATTTTCCTCTTGTATTCTAGGATGCGCGTTCCTCTGGCGCAGCTGCTCCTCCAAGTCGTGATTTTCCTTAGTTAGGCGCTCAACCGCTGCCGCGAACGTTTGGACTTGCTTTTCCAGAACGGTTGCGCGCGGTTCGTTCTCCTGAACGTTGTTGGTGGTAGCCATTGAGCGGGTGAGTACCATGCAACTTTTTGTCCGGGAAGCGACAGTGTGGCGTTACCACTCTTTCCCACAGACGGCGCCAACTGATGTTGCAATAAAATCGTCAGTTAGCCACACGGTCCACACGTGCTCCTGATGACGTACCTGCACAACAAAGAGAGTGAAGACCTTTGAAAGGGCACCGGCGTGGTACCGGCCAAATACCCTCCTAAGGTTAAGTTAGAAACCCTTACTTTCAACACTAGAGTGCTAGAGTTGAGTTCTTTGTGCATACCTTCTTTGAGAGGGTCTTGGGGTATTTTATAGTAGCGTTGGGCCGAGATTCCAGCCTTGGTCAAGGAGTTCTTTTCCTTTTAGGACAATAATGCTTGGATCTCACGTATCTCCTAAAATCCTTGTCCTTGTATGAGTCTCCTTAACTAGGCGTATGGTTCAAGAATTATTCATGTGTACGTGTTGGTCAAGTAAGGTTGTGGATGGAGCCGAGGCTAACCTTCGTCAACCTGTCCCCGTCAGCCTGGCTATGCGTCAGGCTTGCTCGTGTCCTGAGGCCGTCAGCCTTAGGTCTCCACATGCTTTGGGTCGTCAGCCTCAGGCGGCCCAAAAGTTGAGGTCGTCAGCTCTGGGGTCGTCAGCCCCAGGCTCGTCAGCTTAATGTCATTAGGACAACCCTTATCATCTTATATATTATAATAGATGAACTGTTAAAATAAATTAGGTATGATACCTATCAAAATGTACGTATAGTAGTAAAATCAAGAGTGACCCATTTTTGATATATTTTTCTCATTCTTTTTCAAATTGTATACGACCATGCTGATAAGCTATTTAAGGCCAAAGAATTGCATTTAATGACTATGGTAAGAATTTCAAGTTTAAACCCAACAACCCCTCCTCTCTCTTCCCGTTCTTCAGGAGGTTGGTCACCTTCAAATCTGACCATTGTTATTCAATTCTGTCCTACACCATTATATGATTAGAACTTTCAAGAAAGTGGAAACCATAGGCAAAAGCCCATCACAGTCTTACAGGAACTTAACATAAACAAGTAGTTCTTTATTTTCTTTTAATATATATATATATATATATATATATATATATATGAGTGTTTTTTACTCTAGATCTAATAGTAATCAATGATCTAAAGAATGTATAACTCTTGTAAAGTTACACTAGCCAGGCGTAACTTGAACTCATATCATATATATATATATATATATATATATATTACCATACACAAAAATTTAAAAATAAATAATAATAAAAAAAACAAACTTTTTTTTTTTTTCGAGAATAAAAAAAAAAAACCTGGGAGAGAGAGAGTTTCCTTTCTTACATGCATCTTAATGCTTGTGATACTGATGGATAGATGAGTGAAAAATAGCTAGTTCGCAAAGCTAGGCAGAAGAGTAAAAAGCGTTGTTAATTATGAGTAATTATTATTAACTTGGAAAACCTCTGGGTTTCCTTAGCTCAACTACTATCACACTGATATTATCTTTGCTCCCCCGAGCCATTGCTAGCTCAGCTAACACTGCTGCAGCCTCGGCAGCGCGACTCTCATTCTCAACTTCCATTTCCAGGGATTCTCTCCTCAGTCTTCCTTCAAGACATCCCTTCACAATCTGGCATGCAACTTCATTTGATATAACGTCCCACAAACCATCACTGGCTAGGATAAGGAACTCATCATTATTGCTTCGTTTGGTCACTGTGACTTCTGGCTTGGATATCACATAGGGTCTGAGGTAGTGATCACCTGCATCCAATAAGTAAAGAAAATGATTGGTTGTGATGACATTTCAGATGATATAAGCAGTGGTGAAGCTATGGATTTTTTTAAGCGGCCAAGCTCTCTCTCTCTCTCTCTCACACACACACACACACACACACATTAAGTTATTCCTCATAAATGTTAGTCAAAACAATTTTTTAATAGTCAGTTTGTAAATGGTAAACTATCTAATTTTTGTTTTTCACCAAAAAAATAAAAATAAAAATGTCCATATCCTTAATTCTCCAAATGTAAAATATTAATGTAAATAAAATTAAAAAGAAGACTTTTGAGAAACTTATTAAAATAAAGAAGACTTCTCAGAAGACTTCTATTTATTAAGAAACTCAGTCATCTATAAAATATATAAAACTAAAGACATTTGAATTTATTTTATATTTAAACACTCCATTGAAATCTTAGCACATCATAATTTCTTTAAATATTAAAATATATAATTTCATATGCTAATGAAACCATAATAAATGACTAATTTTATAATATATAGTTCCATATAGAAACATAATAAATGCCTCTTTGGATGTATGATTTGGTGATTATATAACATGACATCATGCTTAACATCCCGAATTGATACACCCCCTCCCTTGTCTCTTTTGTGTAATTTTGAGAGAAAGATCCCTATCTCCTCCCATTTTTGCCTAGGGAATCAGGAGAGAGAGGGGACTAGATCCCCATTTTGTAGTCTAAATACTTTCTCTTTGTTTCAATGAAAAATTGAGAAGTCTTATTCAGGGAAAAAAAGTTGAAACAACCCCTCAAAAAAAAAAATTATGGCATAAAGTTGTCTTTATTTAACAAATCATTACGAAAGCTGAGTTGATTAGGAACAGCCCTATAAATCTTACCACAAAGAAGTGTAAGGCAAAAAGATCCAACCCTGTTTTCTTTCTTTGCTTGTAGTTCTTATTGGGAAGCATATGCATAAAAACCAGATATCCATTTATAAGCAAAATTCTTGAGGATGTAACGAGGGAACTCCTTAATAACAAATGATAGGAACTTTCCATTTTTTAGTTTTTTGATAATTTAATAGTTAAAAGTGGGGGAAGGTTGGTATTGAACGTGGTTCTACTCATGTTAAGATGCTTGCTTTTCCCAGGGCTGCTTTAATAATCGATAGTGATGTCCTTTCAAATCTAATGGTTAATTGACTGATTGGTGATGGGTCATTCTCAACTTTAATGGCCACTTGTGCTTAAAGCTTAATAGCTACCATCACCATTTAATTTTCTATATGCCATTAGCATTTTTTTTGTTGTTTTTGAGTGAAGAATGCCACTGGCATTTGAGTAGTCACGAACATATTAAACCTTAATTATTCTATGAAGAACATTAGTGGCATAAAAAGAACATAGAAGGTTACTACATACCTATTGATCTCGAAGTGGTAAGAACTCCTAGAACACGATGTCCATTCCAGTTTATGACCCTTCCACCAGCGGCTTCAATTCTCCTCAACTCATCTGGTCTGTCAGGCTATTAATACAAAATATGTACCAAGCATGATTTAGATATTGTCATAAAGCTGAGTTCTTATAATCAAAGGATCTCAGCAATGGATTTGTATGGTAAATGTAAAGAGGACACTGAAAATATAAATGTGATCTACAATATGCAAACCTCTCACCATAAGCTACGTTCAATGATAAGTGGATACGGCAAAAAATTAATGATTAAAAAAGAAATGCTTAAATACATGGAGGATACATGCCCTGCTACTAATAATCACATAGTTCAACATGAAATTATATAATTCTGATATGGAAGTATAATAACGACATACTCTCTTCTTTCACATAATATTAATAGTGGATCTTATTAATTGAAGTCATAGTAGGATTCACGATTAATGTGAAAGAAAGGAGTAAGCTATTATTGAGCAGTGCATAGGTTAAAAATCAAATCAAATTAATTAAGAAAAAAAAAATTGACCAGCTCAAAAAGCTTGGAAACTAGCCATTTGACAAATTTAAACACTACTTCTGTTATTCGTAATTAATACCTCTATGATTTACCATAACAAAGAATCAGAAATGTGATGTTCACGAACTTCTTGAAGATTGTCTAGCAATCACAGTGGACGAGTTGCCCCAATGACCAGTGGGTACGAAAGAGATAGAAGGAGTATCAGAGACGGATCCAGGTACAAGCGGCCCCCTCAAATTTTCTTAAAATATTAAATAGTAGGTATATATTTAAGATTTTAAAAAATAAACCCAAGAAAAATTTTATTTGCCCCCCTAAAGACAACTATATTTGGCCCCCTCGACTTCGAATCCTAGTTCCATCCTGAGGAGTATCCTGGAATTCATAAGAGATTTATACTACTTGACAAATGTTTTCAGTTCACGCACCCACAGACATAGTTCTTCTAAAATATATATAAGAAACAGCAAATTCAAGATAAGTGCCCCGTAGTGAAAAAGATTGTACCTAGCAGAAGAAGTTGATTATCAATCACCATCACAATTCACAACGTGGACTCAATATTTTTAGAATGTCCTAAATTACTAATTTTACAACATGGCGTTCAACTATTTGTCACCGGTACAGTCACAAAAGAACTTTGTTTTTGAATTAAGTCACTAACTTGTAATAAATTGGTATTTTATAAAAGGAAAAGTTTAGAACTAGTTTAACTTTAAACTAGTTTAGAACTTTCTTTTCCAATTTATATATTACATATTTATAACACTATCTATATGAATTATTTGAACAAATCATGTGATTAAAACTAAAGATAGATACACATGGTAAATTGGAGGAAGATAGCTCCAAAATGATTTAAGGCTGAGCTGGGATTTTTGGCTTTCGTTTTTCAACTTTTTCTAATTTTCAATAATTTAGTGTTATTAATTTTATTTTTTTTAATTACAACAATGGATAAAGAATGGCTGGTTAAAATTACCACCACCACGGCACTACCAACAACAACATATCCACAGGTATTTACAAGAAAAACTTGAAATAAACCGTAGCGGATGAAAGCAATAAATTGGGTTGTGTATGAAAATGTTTCCTAAAAAAATGAAGTTTTTTAAACGAGTTTAAGTGTCTGATAATAAAATATTAATAGTCATAAGGCGTCAAAAATTGAAATTCTATTGTGTGTATATATATTAGCAAATTTGGTCACTAATCACAATATTGGTTTATTAGAACCATGGACGGAACTGTTATTGCCACCCACCCCCCCCCCTAAATTTTTTTTAAAATATTATAAGTACTAATTTTAGTAATTTTGTTCAATAAAATTATATTTTACCTCCTTAAAAATGTCATCAATTCTTTGGAGAGTAATCTTATAACCAAAAACGTTTTTACATTGTTTATACAAACTATGAAGGTACTAAATTCTTATTAGTTAGTACACTCGCATCACTTTCTATATATCAATAACTATTCATCATATTATAAATTTGTAAAAGTTTTGTAATTTTAACTTATTTCATCTTTTAAAGGATATAAAAAATTAATAAATTAAATTTAAAACAAAATATATATACTCCCCTCAACAAAAAAAATTACCAATAATAAAACTTATAAAATTAAGTCTAATCGATCTATTTTAACCGCTTGGCCATTTAATTTTTTTAAAACAAAAATCCAGTAATAGACTCAAAAATCAGAGCTCATCCACACAGCTAACAGCATAATCGCCCCTATCTCCAAGTCCTCTGGATCCGTCACTGGTTAGAACAATCAATTATGGCTGTGCAAGTGCAATTTGGCAATTCCCACTTATAAGTTAGTATATACCCTATAGAACCTTCTGACTCTTGAGTCTTTTATATGCACCCATAATCTACGATCTTTGGACTACGATACTAGAAATTGAAAAGCTATTAGCAGCACTGGTAAAAAGCGATTCCTGGCTCTCTGTCGCTTGAAGTCTAATAAAGGCGCTGTTTTGAACAAAGTTTTAATATCATATATTCATACAGATATCGTATATGTATATATATCAAGCCAGAAACCGAACCTTTTACTAGCGTTTTTAAAAACCAAATCAAGCAAACTAGGAAAAAGTAACACGCTTTGGCGGCAAGACAATGCAATGACATTGAGAATCAAATATTCAAAAAAGAAAACCGTACGTACCTTATGATCACGAGACAAGGCCAAAGCCACACCGCCACTAAACAAGACAGCCCTACAATCCCCACAGTTAGCAACCACAAGCTCCTCCTCTCCCACCACCGCCACAACCGCCGTGGACCCCACCGTCCTCCCCACACCACCCACCACCTCCTCATCCATTTTACCAAAACATCCTTCCATCACTCTCTCCCAATACTCCGATAACCTTTCTAACTCTTCACTATTACTCTCACCCTCCTCCACCAAAATCCCATGCAATCTTTCACTGCAAGCCCTCGCCACGTGGCACCCTCCATGCCCATCGTACACTCCGAAAAAATTGTACTTTCCTCCAACACCACCACCACCACCACCGCCACCTTTTCTGTTCATAATTCCTATTTCAGCTCTCACCGCATCCTCCATCTCTCTCCTCCTCCCTATAACAGAAACCGAACCGTAAGACAAAACCACCTCGTCTTTCTCTGACGAAGACACAGACAATGATACCTTCACCGAATCACCAACATCCTCCTCCTCCGATGATGATGATGTTTTCTTCGTTCGACACGTGTACTTCAGTCGCTGGACTTTGATTCTTCTCCGCCGAGCATTCTTCGTCCTCGTCACCGTGATCTGACTCATCTCCCCGGAATCCAACGTCGTTCTCCGGAGATTCATTCCCACTGGCCCATCAACGTGAGGCTTCGAAGCATTTATCAACCTCATTTTTTTTTTTTAGCGTAAAGTGGAGTTCAAAGGTAGTAACTAGCTACTCTGTGTGTTATATAAAAAAAAGCATGAAATCTCAGCCGTTGAATTTTCCACAACCCCGTTGGATTTGAAACAGATGGGCTTTGAAATCTTTTTGATGGACCAGTGGCTTGGATTTTTCAAAGAGAGACGTGGGTGACTGAGATTGGGTTGGTGGACACGTGCAACATAGATTTTGAGGTTAGTGATTCGGTCCCGTAATAGACTACGTGGTACTGGGTCCCACGTAAAAAAAAAAAAAAAAAGGTTGTGTTGTGTCTCTAGACAAGTCATTACGTGGCGTCTCGTGTGTTGAGTGCCGATTCTGCTTTTTTTGATGAGTCATTGGAGTCTTCGTTCTCTGACAGGGAAGTGGAGGTTTTTTTTTTCAACTTTTTGGAAAATCAAATCAAGTCGCATTCAGAAGTGGTGGGAGAGTACACGTGTCGTGTTAACCGGGGGGTCGCGTGCCGGAGCTGCACCTCGTACCTTGTGTCTCTGCCGATATTTCGTGTCGAGTTTCTATTACTATGATTCTATGAATAATGTTTTTTTAATCTTGTTTTATTTATTTATTTTTTTTTTGAGAAGGATTAATTTAAATATTATTGTGTTGGTTTTGTGTCGAAAAAAAATGTATATTATATTGTTTTGGATGGATGAAAATATCCCATGAGGTATGATTCGGTCAAGTGTTGGGGTCGTGACTCACTCATGAAAGTTGATTGGGTGCTGATATGGGTTCTTTTTGTGTGGGTTTTAGTAAGTGCCTTTAAAAAAAAAATTTATTTAAATGATGTAGGGCATGTTTGGTACATTAACTTAAATATATATTTTTATTTTAAAAAAACCTTAAACTTATATTTTTAGTTTTTAAATAATATTACACATTTTTTCACATATTTTTTTATCCATAATTCTTTTTATAAAAACTAAAAATTGTTGTTTAAACACACGTAACAAACGGACTCTTATCTTTTTATTTTTGAGAAAAGGTTAGAAATTAAACTAAACTTTAACAAACACAAAACACCTAAGTTAAAAGAATATTGCTACAAACAAAACAATTTTATAATAAATTTCCCTATTATTAAGTTGGTTAGTTATTATTGATTTTTACATGTACCTATTATTTTTAACTTATCTTTCCCTATTAATAACTTGCCATTTAATAAAATTTTGAATTTTATTGTGCCTCTAAATTTATTGAACTCAAAAAGAATGCTTCATGCCTGTAGCATTGAGTTGGACTTACTCGACTTGAAGGAATTCTTGCTAAAACGCACATAATACGAGTAACAAGTTGTAAATGACAGATTCATATCTTCAAAATTTGATATTCATGGGTCAAGTGATAGGGTTCTCATTTAAAGTCATAGTCTAACATACTTGTTTGAAGCCCACTATTGCTTCGCCTCTTCGCCGCACTTCACCATTTGAGCTTTTAAGGTAATTTGGCAAAACGGGTAAAAATTTTACTTGATCTTGCTAGATCTCCATTAAATTTAATGAGATATTCACGGGATTAGGCAAGATCTACTCTAGATACAATGGAGATCTCATAATCTTTGCCATGACACTACCATGGACGAGAAAATTGATGATTTCTATAGATCCAAAACACTGGGATTCTCACAACTTGCTAGTCAATAACTTGTACACCAAAAATTGGAATTTGTTGTGGGGTTTTTGAAACCATCTTTAGTCAAGTCAAGTGATCGATTGGTGGGGATCGAATTCAATTGAACTCAACTAGTGGACACACTAGGATAGATCATCTTACGTAACAACCTACAACCAATATTTTAAAAACATAGTGCAAAAACAAAAAAAAAAAAAAGTTTGAACTCTAAAGTTTTAAAATTAGAGCAAAGTTCAACCATATATTGAACCTTTATAACGTCAAAAATAATATAATATAAATAATTAAAGGATATATAAGTATCACATTAAAAAAAAATGAATGAAAAAGTTTTAAAAATAAGTCTTACAATTCATACACTCAAGAAATAAAGGAAGATACTATGATCCAAGATAACGACGGAATTGACGACGTGGTGCAAAGTGTAACACGGGTTATAGTTTGAAATGTTTATTATGCATTTTGAAAGTTTAGAATGAAAAGTGTAATTTAAAATATAGTTTGAGTTGGTAAAGTATAATTACCCTTAAAATATATGGACAAACTTAGTTCTAGTTCCTGATTTTGATCGATTTATTTTTAGCAAAATTTAAATTGTCTCGTTTTTAGCTTGGACACAACATGCTGATGCACTCAGTCTAGTTAGAGTTGTAAAACCATGGTTGCAAATTTGCAATAGATATAGGTAATTCTACTCCTTAAATGGTTACAAATTTCACTAATATGTAAAAGTAATGCTAACTTATATAAAACATCATCTCTTCATATACACCTAAAAGAGTATGGTTGTCAAAATTTTATTGCTCAATTAGTACATAACTTTTGATGTTTTCAATATAGACATCCTGGGTTAAAATTCTCTTTTCTTGTTACCACTATTGAAAAACTAAAAGAGAATTGACAACATAATTATTTATGATAAACAAAAATCACTTTCTTAAAGAAGAAGAGTTAGAAAATTGTGTCCTATTATTGTCAAATTCATAATGGACATTCGTATTATTTTTTACAGTATTTTTATTGGGGTTGATCAAGTTCTTGAAAGCCCTCTTCTTAGAAAAAAGAAAAAGAAGAAAGTTCTTAAAACTTAAAAGCCCAACTCACATAACCAATCTAGCCTTACCCGAAGGTTTGTAAACAGTTTTGATTGAGTGGGAGAGTGGGAGTTGACAATGAGGTCGACAATATAAGTTTTGGCAAAAGGGGTTGAGATAGAGTTCGGCTTGTGTGGGTCTTTATAAATTAGGCGTAAATGCACTTTTAGTCCCTACATTTTGACGTTTTTCCATTTTAGTCTCTACATTTTATTTTTACCACTTTTAGTCCCTAAACTAATTAACGCGTGTTATTTTCGTCCTTTCCATCAGTCAACCGATGGAAATAGCTGACGTGGCAGCCGGAGACATTAAAATATTATTAAAAATGCCACGTCAGCATTTTAAAAAAATAAAAAATAACTTTTCAATTTTAATTAAATAAAATTAAAAAACTAAAATTAAATAAAATATTTTAATTAAATAAAAAACAAAAATAAAATAAAAAATCACTAAAATTAAGTAAACAGTTTTGATTGAGTGGGAGAGTGGGAGTTGACAATGAGGTCGACAATATAAGTAAAAATCAGATGGGTTGAGGTTTCGGGTTGATCAAATGGGCTTTGGCAAAAGGGAGTGAGCTAGAGTTTGGCTTGTGTGGGTTTTTATAAATTATGGAGTATGACACGTGACAAGACAACATGGTGGGAATACAAAAATTAATTAATTAAATAATTTTTATTTTTAAGTATATTTTATTTATTTATCGGAATATTTTATGTTTATTTATAAGTTTTCAATATAAATAAATATATATATATATATATATAAATAAAATTAAAGGAATTATTTTTCAATAATTTTTTTTTTCAACCCAACTTGATGGGGACGCACGAGCAGAAGTGTCCCTGGCCACACAGACTTTAGAATTTGTGGGAGAATTTTAAAGAACAGGCAATATGTGCAAAGGGAGAAAATGCATATAGTTTTTGTAAATTAATTAATTAAGTGACGTTACAAATTCCTAGTTGTACAAAGAGCCGCAAATATGAACTATACAGATACAAATTACACAAATCGGAAAATATGAATTAGAATAGTTACAGCTAGTAGAACAAGTGATGGATCAAACCTGAAAGAATTAATGACAAATGTGCATGGCGACTAAAAATTATTTGCAGCTGGCAGTCTTGCATTCTAAAGCTTTCCATTTGTAGGCTCTGTATTGAAAGAAAGCTGCTGCCAGTCCACCCTAAGAGAGGAGTTTTAACAAGAAGCGACCAGAATATCCATTCCCAAATCAAATGAAAGAAGCTAAGAACTCTCGTTTGCAGTTGAAAGGAAACTCATATTATAAGCTTTGTCCGATAAGCACAAAAAACTCTCGTTGACGAAATCCACCATTCTCTAATGTAACAACACCCTAAAACCTAAACATCACCAGTCATACAAAAAAAATAGAAAGGAAGAAGAAGAAAGAAACAAAGAAAGAAAAGAATTTTTTTAAACATCACCAGTAATCATTGCAAGAACATGTCCCATTTTTGAAGTGATGAAACCGGTTTGAGTCTCTCACCACTATTTCTCTACCTCTAGCCATTGAAATAAATTTGATTGCAGTGTGACAGTCTCCACAAACACGAAGATTCTTAAATACTTTAATAGGCCTTGGTTGGGATACGCTTATAAGGCCAAATGCCACAGCTATTTTCTCACTGTGCTGAAACAAATATTGCTCCTTTAGTTCATCCTCTACATCATGAAGAACAAAATCTGTGTCGGGTACATAGCCCAATTCCTTTATTTTTGAAGCCAATTGGTTCAGTTCATAATAAATATCCTGTGCTAGGGGGTGTGAAGTGTCCCCAACGTGGAACTTGTGCACCATATTTTCCACCTCTATCCAGCTACAACCAGCTTCTTTGATCAAGTTTCTCTCTTTCAAATTTTTTCTAATTATTGCCACATTGTCCCATTGACCTGAGGAAGCATACAAGTTTGATAGTAAAATATATGCTGCTGGATCATATGGGTCTTGCTCAAGAATCATCTTTGCAGCATGTTCCCCAAGTTCTTTGTTGCCATGAACCTGACAGGCAGCAAGAAATGTACGCCAGACTAGTGCATCAGCCTTGAAAGGCATTGAATTAATGAATTCAAATGCTTCTAAAAGGGATCCTGATCGGCCCAATAAATCAACCATACATGCGTAATGTTCCATTCTCGGAACAATCCCATGTTCTCTGTACATGGATTTGAAGAGTTTCCAGCCCTCAGAAATTAGCCCCACATGGCTACAAGCTGATAAAACAGCAATATAGGTGATCTCATTTGGTCTAACACCATCCTCAAGCATTTTGTGGAACATTTCCATAGCTTTAGAGGCGAATCCATGTTTTGCAAAACCAGTAATCATTGAAGTCCAAGAGATAACATTTCGACCTCCCATATCATTAAAAACTTGAAATGCAGCTTCTATATTTCCACACCTAGAATACATGGAGATCAAAGCATTACAGATGCTTTGATTTGACGCAAACCCTGATTTTAGTACCCGTGCATGAATTTGCTCACCCTTACCAACTGCACCGATACTAGCAGCTCCACTCAAGAGGCTAGCAAATGTGAAAGCACTAGCCCCAATTCCTAAATCCTCGATTTCATGAAAAAGTTCAAAGGCTTTTTCAGAATCCAAATTTTTGGCATAAACATCAACAATTGTGTTGTAAGAAATTAAATTCTTCTCAAACAGCATATCAAAAGCTTTATGAGCATCTTCCATCATGCCAGACCTTGCATACATGCTAATAAGAGAATTTCCCACACAATTAACAGATGCAAGACCAAGTTTCACAGCATGTGTGTAAACTTGCTCTCCCATACGGGGATCAGAAAGATTTGCACATGCCTTAAGGACACTAGAAAAGGTAAAATGATTTGGTGAAACATGACCTTTGATCATTTCACAAAAAAGTTCAACAGCTTCCTTATCACGCCCTCCACTTTGCACATATCCTGTGATAATTGCTGTCCAAGACATGACATTACGATATACCATCAGGTCAAAAACTTTCCTTGCATCATCCACTGATCCATCCGCTGCACACTTAGCATACATGTCTACCAAACAGCACGCTACACAAATATCTATAGCCAACCCAGTCCGTATGACCCAAGAATGCAATTGCTGCCCAAGATTTAACAATTCTAGCTCTGCACAAGCTGAAATAACTCCACCAAAGGTAAATTGATCCGGTACATACTCGCTCAAAACCATATCCAAAAACAAATTTACAGCCTCCATTGGGAACCCAAATTGCATAAACCTAGTTATCATCAAAGTCCAAGTGACCGCATTCTTCTCAGGCATTTTCTCAAACACCGTATATGCTAAATCCACATCACCACCACCCTTCACAAACATATCAATCAATGCACATCCAACACACACATCAGACTCAAAATATCCACTTTTGATAACAAACCCAAAAACCATTTCCCCAATGGGAACATTTTCCGCATTCGAACACGCACGAATCACTGCTGAAAAGCAATACTCATTTGGGCAGAACCCATTTTCAAGCATATCAAGAAACGTGACAATGGCTTCAGTTCCCATATCATTATTTGCGAAACAAGAAACCATGGCACTCCAAGAGACCAAGTTTCTCAAATCCCCCATATCATCAAAAATGGATTTTGCTTTAGCCCAATCCCCACTTTTTGAGTACAAGCTGATTAGAGAATTGAGAATGAGAGAGTTGAGGTGGAGTTGGGAGTGAGTCAAGTAGTGGGTGTGAACGAGTTTACCGAGTTGGAAGTTCCGGGACCTTATACAGGACTTGAGGAAGAGAGAGTAGGTGGTGAGGTCTGGGTGGGTACCCTTTTGGGCCATGAGATCAAGGGTGGAGATTGCTTTGTGGAGGTGGCCCACATTGAGGTGGTGGATCAGACGGTGGTTAAGGGGTTCACAGTTTGGATTTTGTGGTGATGATAATTGAAGGTTATGGCGGGACCGATTTGAGGGTTTGATAGAAGGTAATAAAGGTACTTTGGAGGCAGACGAAACAGAGAGGCCTAGCATGTTTCTTCCGACGGGCTAGAATTGTACAAGAGGCCGGGCATGTTGCATTTTATAGGTTTGGGTTTTGGTTTGTTTGTTTTGTTATTTTATTTATTATATAATAAATTTTTTTTTTTTTTTTGATTTCGTAGGAGATCTCTACTTATATTAATTGCATATCGCAGAACATACCGTACAATTCTCATTATTAATCAAGCTCTTACGAGCAATTGATTCCGCTTGCTAAAACTAGTAATCAAGTAATCTAAAGGTTTTTCACTTTTAATGGGTTAAATAGTTTACCCTCATTTCCAAGAGGTTATATAATGTAAAATTGTGGATATCCATATATTTAGGGGACAATATTCGATGCGACCCGTGAACATGACACAGGCATGACACAATGTTTGTAAATTAAGGTTGAGTTTTAGCAGGTTTGTGCTAGATTTAGGTTGATACGAATTGACTCATGTAATAATCCTGTCATTTCGAGTCAAATACACATGAAACTCATTTTAACCAATTTAACTGTTTCATCTATAGTGTAGATACACCAGCTATAGCGATATCTATGAATGTTTGGTTTGCACACCATTCACTTTTATAGCGATATCTATGAATATTTGGTTTGTACACCATTCACTTTTTTATTATATTGATATCTATGAATGTTTGAAAATTTTTATAAGACTTCTTCCTTATCAATTTGATTTTTTTCCTGTATATAACAATGTATATAGTGTCACATCATTTAAAATTTTTGGCTAAAATCCAAAAGCTTTATATTTGAGCAAATTTTTATTTTTGTATTAAAAGTTTTTTTGTTTTTGTTATTGTAGTCCTTATCCTTTTGTCTATTGTCGGCTATAAATCTGATGCTACTTGCATATGTGATGGAATGTCATTTTATCATACCCAATGACAATTTTATAGATAGTAAAATAAAATAATTATTTATGGATGAAAGTGATAATTTACTAAAACAAAAAGGTTATAATTTGGATTTCGACTTAAAATTTTAGATAACATGATTATAGATCAAATATATATATATATATATATATATTATGATTCAATGATTTATAGCATTTAAATTTAAATATTTGATTTCGACCTGCTACAATAAGAGCACGTGACTTCCTAGTGCCCTTTATCTACTTCTCTCCTTCTCATTTCTTTGCGGAAAACAGAAGAAGTTTACAATGCCCTTCACGACACCACGTAGTTTAAACAAGGTCTCATAGTCATGTTCTTCACTATATCACAATATGAAATCATTGAATCTGTAATAGTAAAAATGGATATCATGTAACCACCCTCTCGCATGTGTGAGAGAGCGGTTAAATGCGTTTGGGTACATGTTGATGGTATGCATACCAGCTCCATATGTCAGGAACATTTTCATTCAATGGGACAACTCTAATTGAGCAACCTAGTTGATTAAGGAAGTATTAATTAGCAACTTGATCTATTCCAAAGCTAAACCTCGAACGATTCTGCACAACAATATTTGGAAGGATTCCTTCTCTGTTGGAGGCAGGGCAGCCACTGCATTATTGTAGACTTTGTAGTTCACATGAATTGATTGCTTAGCCATGCATATGAATACTGAAAGCAATTTCTACAACTGGGCTATTGCCACTCCAATATATATTGCCCGGTTTTTCAGCATTGACTCAATCAATTACACATTCACAAATCACAATTATAAAATTATACATTTTGTTTCCTCTTAAAAAGACTAACAAATAAATATACCACGTACTAAACAAAAAAAAAAAAAAAAAAAGGTAAGGATAGCTATCACAATTCAAGGGACCAATTATTTGTCACACAAAAATATGAAGTGTCTTTATGCTATCAAATATGTGAAGACTAATTGCCCTAGTTTTGCGGTGGTGTTAGCTTTTCCTTGCATTTAAAGTTTAGCCGATTGACTTGATTCACTTAATTGAAATGATGAACTAGTTGAATTTAAGTTGTCTCCTACATCCCCTGTTGGTCTTGTTGGTGATGATGATAGGAAAGGTTTGGAAGGAATTTGTAAGCATTCAACTTCTCCTTCAAGCATTTCTACAACTTTGTTCATTGAAGGTCGGTCACTAGGCTTATCTGTATGCACCATAATGAGACTATGATCATCTTCTTAACAATTTTCTTCTCCTCCTCTGTGGCATTTTCTATTTCTATGTCATTTCCTTCACTAAATTGGCCATACACCCAAGTTGGGAAGTAAATTTGGCTTGAATGGTTTGCAAATGCATTCACGTTCTTTCTTTTGCTAGCCATTTCCAACAATAACATGCCAAAACTATAAACATTAGCTTTATAGGAGACCCTTCCAATGTTTTTATAGAACAACTCTGGAGCTATATATCCTAATGTTCCTCTTGTAGCAGTCAAAGACACTATGCTATCATTTGCTGGATAAAGTTTTGCAAGCCCAAAATCAGAAACTTTGGGAATGAAGTTCTCATCGAGAAGAATGTTATGAGGCTTGATATCAAAATGCAAAATTTGCATGTCACATCCTCGATGTAGATATTCAATCCCACGAGCCACTCCAAGAGAAATCTCATATGTTTTCTCAATACTTAAGGGGATACTTTCTTCTCGAGAAAAAATGTATTTTTCAAGAGAACCATTAGGCATGAATTCATATATAAGGGTGCGCTTTGGTCCCTCAGCACAAAAACCAATGAGTTGCACCACATTCACGTGGTGAATCCTTCCAATTGTTGCGACTTCGTTGGTAAATTCTTGCCCATTAGCTTTGGAGTTACCCAACATCTTTATAGCAACAAGAGGACCACTTTCAAGATTTCCTTTATATACAGTGCCATAGCCTCCTTCACCCAATTTATCCTTAAAATCTTTGGACATCTTCTTAATTTCTGAGTAAGAGTACCTGTATGAGATTAATTTGGCTTTGCAAAAATTCTTCAACAGCATCATACATTGATAAATGCCTCCTACGCCACTTATATATCAAAAAGGCCACCACACAAGGAGTCCCCAAGACAGTTTTTGTTTCAAGATGAATTAGTACTGTGCATAAACATCACCAAAATAACTGTAAGAAAACAAATTTGTTGTTGCACCTATCAGCTTTCTTTTAATTTTTAGTTGAAATTATAGCTAGACTTACAACTACATACCTTCTTAATCTTAGTAGTTAAGCACAATATATTTTGTTTCATGTTAATGTAACTAATATTACGTCTTGTTTGCATGATAAACTATTTTTAATCACAATCTTAAGGAATGATATGCTAAAAAGAGTTGAAGAAGAGATTCAGGTTATTACCGATATTCGATAGCGTGACCAGACAAACTCCAAGAACTATAAACAAGAAGAAGGTGAAATTACTTTCTGCTAATGAAAAGTGAAGTACTAATTAGTTAAATAACTTGAAAAGTCTAAGGCCTAATAAAGCTACATTAACAACTCTAATAAAACTGCAGTAAGATCTTTCATTGGGCCATGCTTAGTAAGAAATATCAACAACCATAAAAACCAGTTGACTTATAATTTATACATATGGTCTTAAAATTGGGATGTCACTTTAATTTAGTCGAGCTTAACTAAATGCCTTCAGAGTTCCCAATAAGTACTAGTTGTTAGAATTATGTGGTTAAATAATTAAAATTTATTATTTCTCAACATATTAAGCTTTGAAAAAATTGGAAATTTAACATTAGTTAACCTATGGCTAGGGCTGAAGAATTTGCTCATCAAGTCAAGCAAATGATATTTTAATTAGGTTATGATGGAGTACATGTTCAGACATGCATTTTGCATTGAATACTTAGTACTAAACCTTTATTCTCACAGAAAAATTGGGAGCTAGGAAAGGTAAATTTTTATTCAAAAGAAGCTAATTTCTTAAGAAATTCAATAATTTTTACTTTTCATATCATCAAGCCTAAAAGAATGAGAGATTATTAAAATTATGATTAAATGATTAAGCTTAACATTTTCTATTAACTTAAACTTTTGAGAGAATTAGTAATTTATCATGGTAATAGAGCAAGACGTCATAAGTTTGATTCCTTGTCAAATTTGTTTTTTGTTCCATCAATTACAATGTATGTGTTTAATTTTCTTAATTTATAAAATAACAAAAGTTTAAAATAATAAAAATCAAACACAAAACATACTATTTTTACCAAAAAGTAAAACAAAATATATGTATCCATTTATTTTGAGAACAACCAATTACCCAAGTACATGGTTATATCTCTACCTGCGTCGTCAGCACACATCAGGCACAATGACTCACGCAATTCTATTTCCTTGTTCATTTTGAATTAATTACTATCCTTCCTTATCAAAAAAAAATTACTATCCTTCAAAATTCTTTTTTTTAAGATAGAAACCTCACCAATGAGTGAATCATATGATATTTTATTCCACCATTGTGCACCTTCAACAAATAAAAACCCCAAAGCTGCATTTTTGACAAAGAAAAAAAAATATCAACGTTGAGAACTTTAAAATTGAATTTTGTCATTATACGACTACAATAACTATTCCCTAAGAGCATCCACAGCTGGAATATCAATTTTATCCTATTTTACCATCTCAAAAAGTCACTTTATTATTAATACCATACCACTTTACAATTCCTCCAACAACCCAACTTCTATTTTCTTATTCTACTCATTAAAATAATATATCTATTTAATAAAATATATTTTTCATTTTTTATTTTTTTCCAATTTTCCCCTCCACATTCCGTCATCATCCATCACCGCGCCTCCACTGCCCAGTCACCACCACCGCGCCTCCACCATGCCCACCACACCACCACTGCCCACTGCCCACCAAAAATCCCACCGGAACAAAAACCCATATCAGAAAAAAAAAAAAAAAAAACCCATCGGAACAAAAATCTCAACGTTGTGACCCACACCTACCAAAACGCAGAACCCAGACCTCACCGACCAAGCACGACACTTCGTGACCTCGCCGTGACCCATGCCGATCTCCGTGACCCACAACCCACTTCAGCCATATCCACCTCTTCCTTTAAAGGCACCGGTCACAGCAAAAATAAATAAATAAAACCACAGAACCCGCCCGCGTGGGTCCGAAGGATGGTGTTAGGTCCGAAGAAGGGAGAGATCAGATGAGAAAGAGAGAAGGAAGAGAGAGAAGACAACAGAATAATGAGGGAGAGGAGAGAGAAAATTCAGTAAAGTAGAATTAAATATAATTTTTTTTTTTTTTACAATCCTACTATAGTGCAATTCTAAAGGTAGAATTGCACTGTAGCAGAATCTCAAATTTTTTTACAATACCCGCGTTTTACAAGCCCAGCTGTGGGGAGTTTTTGTGCCTTCATTGCTAAATTGGTCTTGCATTTGGCATTCCCACGTCCGGCTGTGGATGCTCTAATATGTTTATTACATTGGAATGGCTGGGGGTACGCACGGAGAAGCTATCTTCTTAAAAAATTCGATAATTATTACTTTTCATTTATTAAAGCACATATGTTTAAGATAGACCAATTGATTGCTCAACTACTTGGTTATTCCTCTACTTGTGTCATCATCACATTAGGAACCATTACTCATACAATTCTATTTAATTGTCCATTCTATATTACTCTTCAAACAACTTTTTGAGATAGAAACCTCACCTCTGAGTATATCTAGGATCAGGTGAAGCACTCCTGCGATCACAAATAAAAGAAAAACATATCAGCGATTGGAAACCTTAAAATTAAATCCAGTCATTGTACTGAGACTTGAATAAAAATATCCTAGTATGTCTATTACATTGGTATGGAATTATGGATATGGTGTATGCACCAAGAAGTTTGGCCTTATAGAAGTTTAATAGAATAAATAGATGAATGGTTAGTGAATAGTGACAGTGGAAAAATGCAAGAGTTCAGAAAAGAAAGAATCTTGCAAAGGGAAAATAATGCACAACATATAAATTAGAGAATGTAAAGGGTCATGGCCTTATTTACCTCCATTTTGGATGCATTGAACATTGTTCACGTCATCGAGGTAGCAATCATAGCCGCAATGACTTTCACAAACACCTGCGAGCCATGAAAGCTCAAAACCATATGCCAATTCATGGTGGACGTCTGTACAGGAGATATTTGGGTCATCATTATTTATTGGCCACGAAGTCAGAAACATCTTCTCTACTTGGCACGAGTCGTCCACTTGGGATGCGTTGGTTATACCAACTGTAACATATCTATACCTCTTGGAATCCGATATAGAAGAAGAGTTGTTATTATAATTGCAAGTAGAAGTGTCCAAATACAATGGAGAATTCACTGGTTTTTCACAGCTCATCCAAACCAAACTCCGTGATAGTTCGGATATCGCTTCCGCACCGTCCCCTTTCGCTGATACGTGGTATATTCAGACCAATAATAATCCCGACTAAAATTGTATCGATATAAAGAATAATTGGGAGTGGAGAAGTAATTGTTCTTCTGTATACCTGAGTCCACGATCCGGATTGTGTATTAAAAATATATAAGTATCACATTAAGAAAAAATGAAAGAAAAAGTTTTAAAAATAAATATTACAATTCATACACTCAAGAAATAAAGGAAGAAACTATGATCCGAGATAACGGCAGAATTAACGACGTGGTGTAAAGTGTAACACGGGTTATAGTTCAAAATGTTAATTATGCATTTTGAAAGTTTAGAATGAAAAGTGTAATTTAAAATATGGTTTAAGTTGGTAAAGTGTAATTACCCTTAAAATATATGGATAAACTTAGTTTTGGTTCCTGATTTTGATCGATTTATTTTTAGCAAAATTTAAATTGTCTCGTTTTTAGCTTGGACACGACATGCTAATGCACTTTAGTCAGAGTTGTAAATCCATGGTTGCAAATTTGCAATAGATATAGGTAATTTGCTCCTTAAATGGTTACAAAGTTCACTAATATGTAAAAGTAATGTTAACTTATATAAAACATCATCTCTTCATATACACCTGAAAGAGCATGGTTGTCAAAAGTTTTATTGCTCAATTAGTACATAACTTTAGGTGTTTTCAATATAGACATCTTGGGTTCAAATTTTCTTTTCTTGTTACCACTGTTGAAAAAACTAAAAGAGAATTGACAATATAATTATTTATGATAAACAAAAATAACTTTCTTAAAGAAGAAGAGTTAGAAAATTGTGTCCTATTATTGTCAAATTCATAATGGACATTCGTATTATTTTTTACAGTGTTTTTATTGGGGTTGATCACGTTCTTAAAAGCCCTCTTCTTAGAAAAAAGAAAAGGAAGAAAGTTCTTAAAACTTAAAAGCCCAACCCACATAACCAATCCAGCCTGACCCGAAGGGTTGTAAACAGTTTTGATTGAGTGGGAGAGTGGGAGTTGACACTGGGTTCAACAATATAAGTAAAAATCAGATGGGTTAAGGTTTTGGGTTGATCAAATGGGCTTTGGCAAAATGGGGTGAGCTAGAATTAGGCTTGTGTGGGTTTTTATTAATTATGGAGTATGACACAAGACAAGACAACATGGTGGGAATACAAAAATTAATTAATTAAATAATTTTTTTTTTAAGTATATTTTATTTATTTATTGGAATATTTTACGTTTATTTATAAGTTTTCAATATAAATAAATAAATATATATAAATAAAATTAAAGGAATTATTTTTCAATAATTTTTTTTTTTCAACCCAACTTAATGGGGATGCAAGGGCAGGTGTCCCTGGCCACACAGACTTTAGAATAAGTGGGAGAATTTTAAAGAACAGGCATTATGTGCAAAGGGAGACAATGCATATAGTTTTTGTAAATTAAGTGACGTTACAAATTCCTAGTTGTACAAAGAGCTGCAAATATGAACTATACAGATACAAATTACACAAATCGGAAAATATGAATTAGAATAGTTACAGCTAGTAGAATAAGTGATGCATCAAACCTGAAAGAATTAATGACAAATGTGCATGGCAACTTAAGATTATTTGCAGCTGGCAGTCTTGCATTCTAAAGCTTTCCATTTGTAGGCTCTGTATTGAAAGCAAGCTGCTGCCAGTCCACCCTAAGAGAGGAGTTTTAACAAGAAGCGACCAGAATATCCATTCCCAAATCAAATGAAAGAAGCTAAGAACCCTCGTTTGCCGTTGAAAGGAAACTCATACTATAAGCTTTGTCCGATAAGCACAAAAAACTCTCGTTGGCGAAATCCACCATTCTCTAATGTAACAACACCCTAAAACCTAAACATCACCAGTCATACAAAAAAAAAATAGAAAGGAAGAAGAAGAAAGAAACAAAGAAAGAATTTTTTTTTTTTAAACATCACCAGTAATCATTGCAAGAACATGTCCCATTTTTGAAGTGATGAAACCGGTTTGAGTCTCTCACCACTATTTCTCTACCTCTAGCCATTGAAATAAATTTGATTGCAGTGTGACAGTCTCCACAAACACGAAGATTCTTAAATTCTTTAATAGGCCTTGGTTGGGATACGCTAATAAGGCCAAATGCCACAGCTATTTTCTCACTGTGCTGAAACAAATATTGCTCCTTTAGTTCATCCTCTACATCATGAAGAACAAAATCTGTGTCGCGTACATAGCCCAATTCCTTTATTTTTGAAGCCAATTGGTTCAGTTCATAATAAATATCTTGTGCTAGGGGGTGTGAAGTGTCCCCAACGTGGAACTTGTGCACCATATTTTCCACCTCTATCCAGCTACAACCAGCTTCTTTGATCAAGTTTCTCTCTTTCAAATTTTTTCTAATTATTGCCACATTGTCCCATTGACCTGAGGAAGCATACAAGTTTGATAGTAAGATATATGCTGCTGGATCATATGGGTCTTGCTCAAGAATCATCTTTGCAGCATGTTCCCCAAGTTCTTTGTTGCCATGAACCTGACAGGCAGCAAGAAATGTGCGCCAGACTAGTGCATCAGCCTTGAAAGGCATTGAATTAATGAATTCAAATGCTTCTAAAAGGGATCCTGATCGGCCCAATAAATCAACCATACATGCGTAATGTTCCATTCTCGGAACAATCCCATGTTCTCTGTACATTGAGTTGAAGAGTTTCCAGCCCTCGGAAATTAGCCCCACATGGCTACAAGCTGATAAAACAGCAATATAGGTGATCTCATTTGGTCTAACACCATCCTCAAGCATTTTGTGGAACATTTCCATAGCTTTAGAGGCGAATCCATGTTTTGCAAAACCAGTAATCATTGAAGTCCAAGATATAACATTTCGACCTCCCATATCATTAAAAACTTGAAATGCAGCTTCTATATTTCCACACCTAGAATACATGGAGATCAAAGCATTACAGATGCTTTGATTTGACGCAAACCCTGATTTTAGTACCTGTGCATGAATTTGCTCACCCTTACCAACTGCACTGATACTAGCAGCTCCACTCAAGAGGCTAGCAAATGTGAAAGCACTAGCCCCAATTCCTAAATCCTCGATTCCATGAAAAAGTTCAAAGGCTTTTTCAGAATCCAAATTTTTGGCATACGCATCAACAATTGTGTTGTAAGAAATTAAATTCTTCTCAAACAGCATATCAAAAGCTTTATGAGCATCTTCCATCATGCCAGACCTTGCATACATGCTAATAAGAGAATTTCCCACACAATTAACCGATGCAAGACCAAGTTTCACAGCATGCGTGTAAACTTGCTCTCCCATACGGGGATCAGAAAGATTTGCACATGCCTTAAGGACACTAGAAAAGGTAAAATGATTTGGTGAAACATGACCCTTGATCATTTCACAAAAAAGTTCAACAGCTTCCTTATCACGCCCTCCACTTTGCACGTATCCTGTGATAATTGCTGTCCAAGACATGACATTACGATATACCATCAGGTCAAAAACTTTCCTTGCATCATCCACTGATCCATCCGCTGCACACTTAGCATACAAGTCTACCAAACAGCACGCTACACAAACATCTATAGCCAACCCAGTCCGTATGACCCAAGAATGCAATTGCTGCCCAAGATTTAACAATTCCAGCTTGCACAAGCTGAAATAACTCCACCAAAGGTAAATTGATCCGGTACATACTCACTCAAAACCATATCGAAAAACAAATTTACAGCCTCCATTGGGAACCCAAATTGCATAAACCTAGTTATCATCAAAGTCCAAGTAACCGCATTCTTCTCAGGCATTTTCTCAAACACCGTATATGCTAAATCCACATCACCACCACCCTTCACAGACATATCAATCAATGCACATCCAACACGTGGCGTCTCGTGTTAAAACTTAAAAGCCCAACCCACATAACCAATACAGCCTGACCCGAAGCGTTGTAAACAGTTTTGATTGAGTGGGAGAGTGGGAGTTGAGAATGAGTTCGACAATATAAGTAAAAATCAGATGGGTTGAGGTTTTGGGTTGATCAAATGGGCTTTGGCAAAAGGGGGTGAGCTAGAGTACGGCTTGTGTGGGTTTTTATAAATTATGGAGTATGACACGAGACAAGACAACATGGTGGGAATACAAAAATTTATTAATTAAATAATTTTTATTTTTAAGTATAATTTATTTATTTATTGGAATATTTTATGTTTATTTATAAGTTTTCAATATAAATAAATAAATATATATATAAATAAAATTAAAGGAATTATTTTTCAATAATTTTTTTTTCAACCCAACTTAATGGGGACGCAAGAGCAGAAGTGTCCCTGGCCACAAAGACTTTAGAATTTGTGGGAGAATTTTAAAGAACAGGCAATATTTGCAGGGAGAAAATGCATATAGTACGTTTTTGTAAATTAAGTGACGTTACAAATTCCTAGTTGTACAAAGAGGTGCAAATATGAACTATACAGATAAAAATTACACAAATCGGAAAATATGAATACTGAAAGCAATGCATATGAATCCTGAAAGCAATTTCTACAACTGGGCTATTGCCACTCCAATATATATTGCCCGGTTTTTCAGCATTGACTTAATGAATTACACATTCACAAATCACAATTATAAAATTTTACATTTTGTTTCCTCTTAAAAAGACTAACAAATAAATATACCACGTACTAAACAAACAAAAAAAAAAAAATTGTTTAAGGTAAGGATAGCTATCACAATTCAAGGGACCAATTATTTGTCACACAAAAATATGAAGTGTCTTTATGCTATCAAATATGTGAAGACTAATTGCCCTAGTTTTGCGGTGGTGTTAGCTTTTCCTTGCATTTAAAGTTTAGCCGATTGACTTGATTCACTTAATTGAAATGATGAACTAGTTGAATTTAAGTTGTCTCCTACATCCCCTGTTGGTCTTGTTGGTGATGATGATAGGAAAGGTTTGGAAGGAATTTGTAAGCATTCAACTTCTCCTTCAAGCATTTCTACAACTTTGTTCATTGAAGGTCGGTCACTAGGCTTCATCTGTATGCACCATAATGAGACTATGATCATCTTCTTAACAATTTTCTTCTCCTCCTCTGTGGCATCTTCTATTTCTATGTCGTTTCCTTCACTAAATTGGCCATACACCCAAGTTGGGAAGTAAATTTGGCTTGAATGGTCTGCAAATGCATTCACGTTCTTTCTTCTGCTAGCCATTTCCAACAATAACATGCCAAAACTATAAACATCAGCTTTATAGGAGACCCCTCCGATGTTTTTATAGAATAACTCTGGAGCTATATATCCTAGTGTTCCCCTTGCAGCAGTCAAAGACACTATGCTACCATTTGCTGGATAAAGTTTTGCAAGCCCAAAATCAGAAACTTTGGGAATGAAGTTCTCATCGAGAAGAATGTTATGAGGCTTGATATCAAAATGCAGAATTTGCACGTCACATCCCCGATGTAGATATTTAATCCCACGAGCTACTCCAAGAGAAATCTCAAATATTTTCTCAATACTTAAGGGGATACTTTCTTCTTGAGAAAAAATGTATTTTTCAAGAGAACCATTAGGCATGAATTCATATATAAGGGCGCGCTTTGAACCCTCAGCACAAAAGCCAATGAGTTGCACCACATTCACGTGGTGAATCCTTCCAATTGTTGCAACTTCGTTGATAAATTCTTGCCCATTAGCTTTGGAGTTACCCAACATCTTTACAGCAACAAGAGGGCCACTTTCAAGCTTTCCTCTATATACAGAGCCATAGCCTCCTTCACCCAATTTGTCCTTGAAACCTTTGGACATCTTCCTAATTTCTGAGTAAGAGTACCTAATTGGCATGAGGTAAATTTGGCTTTGCAAAAATTCTTCAATAGCATCATACATTGATAAATGTCTCTTACGCCACTTATATATCAAAAACGCCACCATGCATGGAATCCCCAAGGCAGTCTTTGTTTCAAGGTGAAATGTCACTGTGCAGAAACATCACCAAAATAACTATAAGAAAATTAAACAAAATGGTTGTTGCACCTGTCACCATTTTTAATTTTTAGTTGAAATTATAGTTGGACTTACAACTACATACCTTCTTAATCTTAGTAATTAAGCACAATATATTTTGTTTCATGTTAATGTAACTAATATTTACGTCTTGTTTGCATGCATGGTAAACTATTTTTAATCACAATCTTAAGGAATGATATGCTAAAAAAATTAAAGTTGAAGAAGAGATTCAGGTTATTACCGATTTCCAGTAGTAGGTACAAACTGTCTGCAAGAAATAGAAACAAGAGAAGAAGGTGAAATTACTTTTTGCTAACGAAAAAATGAATTACTAATTAGTGAAACAAGTGACCCGAATAACTTGAAAGTCTTAAGGCCTAATAAAATTGCGGTAAGATCTTACATTGGGCCATGCTCAGCAAGAAATATCAACAACCATAAAAGCCGGTTAACTTTATAATTTATATATATGGTCTTAAAACTGGGATGTCACTTTAATTGAGTCGAGCTCAATCAAATGCTTTCAGAGTTCCCAATATGCATTAGTTGTTAGAACTTAAAATTATTTGGTTAAATAATTAAACTTCTCATTTCTAAACATCATAAATTTTGGAAAAATTGGTAATTTAGCATTAGTTAACCTATGGATCAAGGTGGTCGATACCGTACCAGTACCGGCCGTACCGGCCAGTGCACCGGCACCGGTACCGGTACACTTTTATTTTGTACCGAAAAAAATACCGGTCATACCGGCCGCGTATTGGCCATACCGTCGAATTCCGGCCGTACCAGACCGAAACACAAAATGCTCTTTTTTTTTTTTTTTTGTTGTAATTGTGGCATTTTTGTCTCTAAAATAATCAATAATGAAAGTATTTTGTAGATAATTTCATTATTTTACCTAACTTTTGATCTCTCCAATTCTTTTACTTAATTTGGATTTGGTGTTTGAATTAAAAGTTCCATTTTCTTCTTTTTAAATTGTTTTACTTGCATCAATTCTAATCTCCAGTTGATCTTTACATTGTTATATCAATCAGTACATAATAATTGAAATTAAAGGTATTTATGAGACTAAAAGTTGGAGAATATGTGTGTAAATAGAGATTTTGTGTGTGTGCATGTGTATATATATATTAAATATATAAAATAGCGGTAAACCCGAAACGGTACACCAGTATTGACCGGTATCCGAAATATACCGTACTGGTAGCTAAACCGGTACAACCTCCGGTACGGTATTGACTTCCTTACTATGGATAGGGCTGAAGAATTTGTCCACCGAGTCAAGCAAATGATATTTTAATTAGGTTATAATAATGGAGTAAATGTTCAGACATGCATTTTGCATTGAATACTAAGTATTAAACCTTTATTCTCATGGAATAATTGGGAGCCAGGAAAGGTAAATTTTTATTCAAAGGAAGTTAATTTCTTAAGAGATTCTATAATTTTTACTTTTCATATCATCAAGCTTAATTAAAAGAATGAGATTGTTAAAATTATGATTAAATGGTTAAACTTAATATTTCTTATTAACTTAATCTTTTGGGAGAATTAGTAATTTATTATGGTAATAGAACAGGACATCCTAAATTTGATCCCTAATCAAATTTCCTTTTTATTCCACTAATTACCATGTATGTGTTTGACTTTTTTTATAAAATAACCAAAGTTTAAAATGATAAAAATCAAACACATGACATATTATTTTTACCAAAAAGAAAAAAAAAAATTATATTCATTCTGTGCATTAATTACTATCCTTCAAAAAATCTTTTTTGAAATAGTAATCTCACCAATGAGTGAAAAATATGGTGTCCCGCCGCCCATAGGCGGCAAATAATATGATACGCTGTCCCACCAGTGTGCACTTTCACCAAATAAATATCCCAAACCAGCTGCATTTTTGACAAAGAAAAAAAAATATCAACGTTGAGAACTTTAAAATTGAATTTAGTCATTATACGACTACAATAACTATTCCCTAACATGTTTATTACATTGGAATGGCTGGGGGTACGCACGAAGAAGCTATCTTCTTCAAAAATTCGATAATTATTACTTTTCATTTACTAAAGCACATATGTTTAAGATAGACCAATTGATTGCCCAACTACATGGTCATTGCTCTACTTGTGTCATCATCACATCAGAACCATTACTCATACAATTCTATTTAATTGTCCATTCTATATTACTCTTCAAAAAAAATTTTGAGATAGAAACCTCACCTTCGAGTATATTTAGGATCGGGTCAAGCACTACTGCAATCACAAATAAAAGAAAAACATATCAGCAATTGGAAACCTTAAAATTAAATCCAGTCATTGTACTGAGACTTGAATAAAAATATGCTAGTATGTCTATTACATTGGTATGGAATTATGGATATGGTGTATGCACCAAGAAGTTTGGCCTTATAGAAGTTTAATAGAATAAATACATGAATGGTTAGTGAATAGTATAAAGTTTCAGAGAAGAGAGAGAGAGAGAATACGAAAGAGAGAGTAAAGCCAAAATGAATAATGCTCTGAATGAATATTATTGATAAACTTGATTAGTTTATATACAGTAATAGACCTTAACAAACTAATCTTCCAATAACTAACTCTAAATCACATGACTAACACGTGGGAAATTAGTAACAATAATAGAATTACAATAACAGAATTAAGTTTATTAAAACTACTTGTAGCACGGCCAGCTAGTATAGCAGCAGCAAAACTACTTGTAGCACAGCCAAGATTTCTTTAAATAAATAGTGACAGTGGAAAAATGCAAGAGTTCAGAAAAGAAAGAATCTTCCAAAGGTAAAATAACGCACAACATGTAAATTAGAGAATGTAAAGTGTCATGGCCTTATTTACTACCATGGTAGATGCATTGAACATTGTTCACGTCATCGAGGTAGCAATCATAATAGCCGCAATGACTTTCACAAACACGTCGGAGCCATGAAAGCTCAAAACCATATGCTAATTCATGGTGGACGTCTGTACAGGAGATATTTGGGTCATCATTATTTATCGGCCACGAAGTCAGAAACATCTTCTCTACTTGGCACGAGTCGTCCACTTGGGATGCGTTGGTTATACCAACTGAAACATATCTATACCTCTTGGAATCCGATATAGAAGAAGAGTTGTTATTATAATTGCAAGAAGAAGTGTCCAAATACAATGGAGAATTCACTGGTTTTTCACAGCTCATCCAAACCAAACTCCGTGATAGTTCGGGATACGTGGTATACCAATATGACCAACTAAAATTGTATCGATATAAAGAATAATTGGGAGTGGAGGAGTAATTGTCCTTGCGTATGCTCGAGTCCACAATCCGGATTGTGTAGTTGTTGTAACTGATTTCCTGTACGTAGTATTTTCCATCATATAACTGGAGCACCGTACGATTCTTCTCACACGAAAGTTCATAATCGCGGTTCCCGCAGTTTTCTGGGTCGGTCGACAATCGAAAAGGAAAGCTTATGTTGTGGACATTCCCACAAGAAGAAGCGGAGCAGGTATGATTAACCATAGCAGTAGGAGCACAGCAAGTTGGATGGACTAATACAAGAGCAATAAGGACAGTGAGTCCTACAGCGGTGAACGACAATCCTCTTGCCATTGAGGTGGGTAGAGAGAGAGGGGAGTAAGGTAGGCAGAGAGAAAGAGAGGAATATTTCCAATAGTAAATACTAAAAACCTTCCACAGCTATAGACAAACACAATTAAAAAAGCCTTCTTTCTGATTCAGCATCTTCAACAAGAAAGTAGAGTTTCCGGTCCAAGAAAGATGAAGCGCAAGTTCGTGGTAGTGGAACAATATCAACATCAATATCACATGCGCGTCAGCACATACGTCATCTTGATTAATTATTTTGACAGTTATAATTTATTTATTTTTAATTCTTATAAACATTTATTTATTTTTTTGACTGAAAGAAAATTTAGTTGAAGTAATCTTTTTACCGCTAAATGTTTTCAAAATAATAATAATAATAACTAGTCTCGCGTGTGTGATGAGACTTTTTTTTTTTAGTGATCTTATTTTATAGAAAACAAAATTGTATTTAATTATTTTATATATATATACGATTTTTAATATAAAAAATCTAATTTATAAGTGAATAAATTAATTTAAAAATTAATAGGAGAGTGGTCCTATTTTTTAGGCAATATTTCAGTAAGAGTTGGAGTTGCATTTTTACCGAATTGTCCTTTAATTTTGCCTCTACTTAAATATAGGACAGTATGGGTATTTTTGAACTAAAAAATGAGGTTTTACCTGATTGTCCTTTAATTTTGTTTTTACTAAAACATAGGACTGTAGAGGCATTTTTGAACTAAAAAAAAAATAAAAATCTAAACAGGGAAAGTCCTTTAAATAGTAGTATAGATAATAATAATAATAATAATCACTCACTCACTGGCACACTAGTTATTAATTATGAGTTTTATTAGAGCACTCGGATTGGGAGTTGTAAAAATCCCTCATTGCTATTTTACAACCTAAAAGCATGAAAACCCCATTATGTCTGGGTGGGTATACTCAAATTGTTTTGCAACCTTGCTACAATGGGTTCTTATAAATAAGAACCCACTGTAGCAGGTTGAAAAAAAATCTTTAATATAAAAATATCCTCTTGTTTCCCTGTTATTTGAGTTAAATTTATTAAAAACTGAGATGTAGCGTATATTGTAAAGTGAGTTGATATAACAAATAAAGTAGGTTTTAAAATGGTAAATATCAACTTTTATCAATACTATTGCTCTTAGTAATAAAAAATGCTAGTAACAAGTAAGAACAAATTAATTGCTCATGTAGCGGTAAGAAAGAAATGTGAAGGCAAATGTAACCGAATTCTCTCCCAAAATCTTCTAAAAAAAAAAAAGAATTCTCTCCCAAAATTTGTAAAATAAAATATTTAAGTGTGTAGCACATAGCAACTTGTATGTGTGTGTGCATGTATATATATATATATATATATATATATATATTTCTAAATTAGTATATGCATAGTTACTAATTTAGCAATTTTGTTTTATAAAATTACACTTTACCCCTTTAATAATATTATTGATTCTTTTAAGAGTAATGTTATAACTACAAACTTTTTTACAATATTTTTACAAACTGTGTAGATAGTAAATTCTTATTGGTTTGCATTTGGACCCACCACTTATACTAGTTTTTTACTTGCCAATAACCAATAACTAGTAACCATATTATAGATTTGTAAAAAAGTTTGTAACTCTAGCATTTTTCTCATTTTGAAGACTATAAAAAAAATCTATAGATTTAAATCTAAAACAAAATATACAAACCCAAAAAACTTAGCCCAAAAACAAAAATTATCAATAGTAAAGTTAAAAAAAAAAAAATTAAGCTCAATCAAACAATTTTACCCAAATTAAGCTCAATAAACCAATTTGTCCGTACCCAGTAGCAAACGCATGCATCAAACACACATACAAAAAAAAAAAAAAAAAAAAAAAAAAAAAAAAAAAAAAAAATACTCAATGATTAAGTAGCAATAGAGCTGGAGGCTAGAGCCACTGCAAATAGTGAGCAATAGGGCCACTCCACTAAGTCTTCATTTCTGCTATTTTGACAATTACGAATGTGATGCCTCATATTTAACTGGATATTGACTAATTGTGTGTTGTGTGATAAGTCTCACATCAAGCACATACTAAGTTGATTTGGACTTTATTAACAACTACCATGATTTTGAAACCTAAACTGATCAAAGAACTGAAAAAGAGAGGGGTTCAACCTTTTTAAGGTTGGACTGGGGTTCAACTAAGATCAAACCATGATGTGTCCTTTCATTTTTTTTATTAAATTTAATTCATAAATTGTGTTTATATATAATAATTTTCTATATCTTACTGTTAAATTTAATTCATAAATTGTGTTTAAATATAATAATTTTCTATATCTTACCAAATTAATCATCATGGACATGCTGGACATGCATATGTCAACCTAGAAAAACCAGGTTCAAATCCTGGTGCTGACTAATTTCAACAATAATTTCAACAAACATCATATGGTCTAAATTGTAACCCAAAAAATCAGCTTTAGGATAGTTCACAGTTAACCGGGTTATACCACCAATCCGGTCCGGGCTTGGCAATACTAGCAACTACTGTTAGGACATATGTATTTCATTTGTTTAGAACATATGTCATTCTTTTATGTAATTGACTTATCCTTTGACAAAACACACATAGCTTGTATTTGGGTAGATCTAGGATGATTTTAATACTTCAAAAAACAAGGTTTCAAGATCAAGTGTTAATGTCATGCAAGTATATCTAAGATTCAAGCTGAGAAGTGCCAGTCATTAAAGCTCGACAGCTGGCTCGATAGTTGGCTCGACACCTTCATTTATCTAGCTTTAAAGAAGTTGTTCAGCCCCGAGACTTGACAGTTGCTCAACAGTAACTTGACACCTCTAGCTGTCGAGATTTACTAAAAACAGATTTTGAAATTCTGTTTTGATTCCAATCCGTGGATATGTCTTTGGGCCTTCTTTTCTTCTAACCCTAGACATATAAAATGATTGTTTTAAGGGTCGAAAAAGGTGAAACAAGTTGCACAAGCATTGTTCAAGCAAGTTGTGACCTGAGACAAGTTTTGGCCTAGTTCATCTCTTTTGTGAAAAAGTTGTTGTGTCTTTGCACTATAGGGTTTTGTAACCAAGCATCTTATTGATTTTCATCGTGTGGATGAATTGAAGAATTTTGCAGCCAACAACTTTCTCTAGTTGGTGATTGAAGTCGTGTACTGGGATCCGCACAATTGGTTAGTCACGTACTGAGAGCCGTGCATCAAAAGGAGAAATTGTCACTACAGAACAAGTTTAATTGGGTATTGGGGTAAGGGTTCAACTATAGGTTGGTATAAAGTACTGGGATTTCTTTACTTGTAACCGCTTGTTGTGATAATAGTGGACTTTTAGGAGTGGTGACCTTAAAATCACTCGGTGGGGTTTTTGCCATGTAGGTTTTCCCCATTTGAAAACAAATCACCGAGTCATTTAATTTCCACTGCATACTTAGTTTAATTGGTGATTTGTTTGTGTTATCACGCACTTTGCATGTTAATTTGATTAATTAATAACTTGACTAATTAATCAACTTAATCCATCACTAGGGGTCAATACGTGTTTGGCCTATCCAGTGGTATCAAAGTGGGCACACTCTGATTAGGGTTTAATCTTTGTGTGTGATCCATTGATCCCTGTTTGTCATGGATAGAGGACAATCTCTCATTATTCCTTCTTTGTTTGATGGTACTAACTATGCATACTATAACGTACGCATGAGAGCTTTTTTGCAGTCACTAAATGAAAAAGTGTGGCAAGCTATGGAGATAGGCTAGACCAAGCCTAAAAAAGCACCGACCGATTGGGATGATGCTAAGATCAAGGTGGCAAACTTCAACAGTAGAGCATTGAATGCCTTATTCAGTGCGGTCACTAATGAGGAGTTCAAGAAGATATCCTCCACTGAAATTGCTAAGGAAGTATGGACCATCCTCCAGACAACCTATGAGGGAACAAAGGCTGTCAAAGACTTGAAACTATTGAGGCTCACTACAAGCTTTGATGAAATTAAGATGAAGGAGGATGAGTTGTTTGAGGAGTTCTATGTCAAGCTCAAAGACATAGTGAACTCAGCTTTCAGCCTTGGGGAGAGCATTCCTGAACCCAAGATTATGAGAAAAGTGTTCAGATCTCTGCTCGAGAGATTTCATGCCAAGGTCACGGTAATAGAGGAATCAAAGGATATTGACAAGATTCCTCTGACTGAGCTGGTTGGTAATCTGCAAACCTATGAACTAGGGTTGACAAAAATTGGCAAATTAGGGAAAAGTAAGAGCATGACCCTGAAGGCCAAGAGTAATGAGACAGATGAGTCGTCAGACGATGAAGATTCTAAGATGAAGTCCTACATCACCAAGCAATTCAAGAAATTCATGAAAAATGCCAATGGAAAAGGCTTCGACAAGGACCATAGGCAATCCAGTTCTTCTCAGTTCAAGAGTCAAGATAAAGGGAAGAAGGATACTAGAGATGGCGGTCAGTACACTATTCCCACAGGACCAAAGTGTTTCGGATGTCAAGGTTTCGGTCACATGAAACAGGAGTGTCCCATATATCTCAAGAGCATTGGGAAGAGCAAGGCACTTACTGCTACCTTGAGTGACACTGAGCCTGAGGATGATTCCGACAATGAGGATGATGTGATTTTGAATGCCTTCACTGCCACTGTTAATCCTACTGAAGGGATTGTAGAGGATGTAGATGAAGAAGAAGAAGAAGAAGAATTGGTGGATGCTAAGTTTGAAAAGATGAATGATCAAGATGATATCCATACAGCCTATAAGAAATTGTACAAGCTTTCTGAAAAGTATGAGAAACTCTATAGGCTGGCCACCAAGAAGCGTAGTGATGTGGAACTTGACCGTACAGAGCTTTCCACTAAGTTTGATGAAGCCAATCAGACTATTGGGGCACTGAGATTTGAAAACAATTTCTTGGTGAAGAAGACCAAAAAAACTTGAAGCGGAGCTGTTTCAAGTTAGAGCTCAATTGGAGAGGACATCAAGTGCAAGGCTGGATGAGATGCTCAGCATTCAGAAATCTGCTTCTGATCAAATTGGTTTAGGGTATGAACTTTCCTTTTTCTAATATTGCTTCTGTTAGTACTACTGTCTTTGTTTCTCTTGCTGATAACAGTAGAATTGAGAACAATGATGTTAAAACTGAATTAACTAGTGAGAACCTAGATAAGGGCAAATCTATCTTAGGAGCACCCCCTAAGTTTGAGAAGAAGGACACTAAAAATCCTAGAACTAAGAAGGCTATCCCTCAAAAGTCTAAACAGAAAAAGCAGCATCTCTTTCATCATTGTGGTATTGCCAGTCATACTCGATCAAATTGCTATAAGTGGTTAGCCACTCAACAAAGCAATGACATGATAGCATCTGGGAACCAGAATCAGCTTCAAGCCTCTCTTGCTCCTTTTAGAGATCTTCTCAAAGCCCTCGTGTTCCTTTCGAACTTGAACAGTTTTAATTCTTCCCCCTCATCACCGACTCAAAGGTTTGCTAAAAGAAAAGGTTCTTCTAAGATGTGGAAGGAAAAAGGCACAAAATGATTTATTCACTTTTTCTCTCTCCCCTTCTTGTTATTGTTTTTGCATTACTTGTATGTTTTGCTTTTCTGTTTTGAATCAGTTTAGTTTTATGCATTATTTTGCTTTGAGTAACATGTTTTTGTTTGCTTACTTTTAGTTTTTTTTTTTGTTTGTTTTAAAATAAAAATTAAAAAAATTTTTGAAAAATTTGAAAAAATAAAAAAACTGTGTGTGGTTGTGTATCTTAAAATGGCCATTGAAACAGAGTTTTCTAAACTTTGTATCATTTGTAGCTTAGATGAGCATTCTTATGCACAAACTGAGCAAGTGAGCTTTGTGACTTTTTGTTTGTGATGAGTAAGGTTAAGTGATCTATTATATTTGACACTCGTATCACTTTTTTTGACGGGTAGGACTAGAAAATTCTAAGAGAAAGACATAAATAACCATCTCACCACTGTTACTTGCCAATCATGATATGACATTTGTATGCTTCGGTATAGCAAAAATGCAATATCAATGACATCTGTATGCTTCGGCATAGCAAAAGTGCAATGTCAAAAAGCTTAACATAATTGAGTATTTCTTTTCTCTCTCTTATCATAACTGCTTGTTGTGATAATAGTGGAATTTCGAGAGTAGTGACCTTAAAATCACCCGGTAGGATTTTTGCCGTGTATGTTTTCCCCATTCGAAAACAAATCACCGAGTCATTTAATTTCCACTGCATACTTAGTTTAATTGGTGATTTGTTTGTGCTATCATGCACTTTGCATGTTAATTTGATTAATTAATAACTTGACTAATTAATCAACTTAATCCATCACCAGGGGTTAATACGTGTTTGGCCTATCAACTATAATGAGCCTTAATTTGATTAGTTTTTTTAAAGATATAGAGCAAATTTGATCAACGTTTTCCTTATGTCCTCACAAGGAATACATAATATTTAAAATCGAAGAACACCCCAAAACTTTTTAATCTATTATAATCATAATAATGGGGGAAGGGAATTTACACTTTGATTCTCCTAATTAAGAAGATGGATTTTGTCACTAAATTCGGCAAAGATAAAACTTATCTATAGTATTTGAAGTATTGTTCCTTAGGTTTACCTTTTAAAATTTTGCCATGTAGTTATTTGACTTAAAAAATACACTTCCATCAATGAGAAAAGTCACATGACAGAATCTTAAGAGAGGAGTTTTAAAAATAGCACCTAGGTCTTGCTCATTAGACAAAACACCCCTAACTTTAGTTTTATATATCATACAATATTTATCAGTAACATAACATTAACTTTATTCACCATCTAGGAATATAATCCTGCTTACAACAAAATAAGTTATATATTGGCACAAAAGGAGGTTTTATAATGCTGCAGGTTGCTCAAATTTCAACCAATCCTTCAAGTGATTCGGTATCAAATAGCTTTAATCAATTAATTCTTGAAACTTTATCCAAAAAAAAAATCTTGAAACATGTATGATGAAAATGGCGTTAAAGATTGAATGTATTAGGATGGAAGAGCCCGTGTAAGCACTTTGAACAATCCACTTTAGGTAAAACAGTGAATGGTATAGGTTGATTAATTCCACAAAAGAGCCCTGGCTACTTGAGCATTTGGATTTATTCTCTTGACTGCTCTCTTGATGCAGGCACAGACAGCCTTCTTATTAGCAAAGGATGATGCAAGCTGTTGATTATTGCCTTGAATTTGGTGGTAAAGTCAGAAATTTTTTCACAATTAAATTGATCAATAATTTTCAATCACACAAAATAACATACATATATTCTTTCCAACAAAAAAAAAAAAAAAACATAGTTTATACTTTAAACATGTCTTCAAAATAATTTATTCTAGGGACCCAAAAAAATGAATTCTATATGTTATTTTCTCAAATATAACAAAATTTCATCAAGTCAGTTTTATGTAATTCAAGATATATATTATTTATGCTTATGCCTCACACTAACAAGAGACAAGCTTTGTACTGTATCTCTCTCCTTTAGGCTGCGTTTGTTTGGGTATAAAATATTTTTCGGGTGTAAAATAATTTCAAGTGAAAATATTTTCGGGAAGGGAAAATATTTTCTACTGTTTGGTTACATTTTAAAAATTATATTAGAAAATAATTTCAAATGTTTGGTAACATTTTGAAAATGCTAATTCTATACTAATTTCTCTCATTTTCTCAGTCATTTTCTCAGCTTCCAAACAAATTTTATATCAGAAAATCCATTAACACCCACACATCAGCACCCATAAAAATCCACCACTACCCACACACCAGCCCCCATAGAAAATCCACCACCATCCACACCACCACAAACTATAGCAACAACAAAAATTAGAGATCAAAGAAAATGAAAATTACACACAAAAATCTCTCGTTGGAGGCTTGGTTCGGGTCAGAGAGAAAAAGTGAGATGAGAGACAGTGCCGTGAGTGAGAGTGGAAGAGAGGGTGTGGTTCTTGAGTGAAGGCACTAGATCGAAGCGAAAGCAAATTGGAGGGAAAGAGAGAAAGCAGATCGGAGGGTTTGGTTCTTGAGTGGAAGAGAGGGTGTCATCCGATCCGGCCTTGGTTGGTTGGAGGGAAAGAGAGAGAAAGCTGATTGGTGAGTGGTGGATGACGAGATCTAGAGGAGACAAGGTGATCTAGAGGACGGCGGTGATGGGCTTCAGGTGGCGGCGACGATCAGATCAATCTCTCGCTCTCTATCTTTCTTGCTTTCTCTCTCTCTTCTGGTGTGTTAGCTCTCTCCCGTCCTTCTGCTTTGGCATGGCATGAGTGAGCTGAGAGAGTGATGAGAAATTTTCAGAGGAGAGGAGAAATGGTTTGAAGGTAAAATAAGGATGGAAAATGATTTACAGGTGTGGGTGAGAATTTTATAGTCAACTGAAATTTTGTTTTTAGTTTGACCGAATTTTCATGCTTATCCAAATGCCCTCAAAGGTGTAAAATATTTTCCGGATTTTCTTTACTGCCAAAACAAACGCAGCCTTAGTAGCTAACTTCCAGGAAGCTGCCCTTGCATCACAATCAGATGATGGAACACCACTTTACCAGTGCTGAGAAAAATTGATCACATCACTTTGTACCGGTGCTATCACTAGCATCATACTGCGTAATACTTACAGAAAGAAACACGGCTTCACGAGTGCTGAACGGCATCATTTCAATCCCATGAAAGGTTATTCTTTCATAGGCATGGTGCGCGTAGTCTTTGAGTTGAAGTTGAGCTATAGAAGAATCTTAATCATTTCACTGTTTGTTTGTGGCATAGTAATGGACTCGTGGTGTTCCCCCGTTAGCATTTTCCTAGCAATAAGTTGGCAAGTGTAATTTAGTTTCCAAGGGAAAAAGTTGTGACCAATGTTCGGGTAACTTCTCTTTGGAATTAGATATCTAGATGACGTACCAATTCTTTTCTTCAAAAAGTAATTCTTGACAAATTTCATTGGCAAATATCAAGATATGTTGTTAAAAGAAAGGAAGCAAAAGGCAAGCTTGCGATCAAAATATGATTACGTACGTTTTTGACATGGGATCATCCAAGCTGATTTTCTTATGCAAATTTTGTAAGATGCATTTGTAAAATAAGAAATGATCATTCAATTCGAAAATAAATAAAGTTGTCACCATCATAATACTAGTTATAAATATATTAATCTATTTTTTTTTTAGCTTTAACCATCTGGAGACTATTGCGGAGAAATGTCCTGAAAATGTGATGTTGTAATATGAAAATGGTAGGAAAACGCGTAACTAAGAGTAGGACAAATGATCTGTGTAAACTGGCTAAGAGCATCCACAGCTGCAAATTGCATTCTATCTTATTTTAGCATCTCAAAAAACTACTTTATCAAATATACAATACTATTTTACAACCCTCCTAACATCCTAAAATTCTATTATTTTACCTTTTCATTAAAATAATATTTTTACGCAATAAAATAATATATCCTCACAATTACTACCTTTTACAATTCATCACATTATTTATTTCTCTTTTTCTTTCCGTTCAAGAACCATAACACCACCACCGCCTGCACTACACCCCTGAAACCACCACCACCAGCAGAACCCATTATCTACCGTCAACACCAAAAAAAAAAAAAAAAAAAAAACCAGACCATCACCACCAACCTCTCCGACCATCAACACCACAAAAAAAAAAAAAAAAAAAAAACACACACACACACACAGCAACCCACCGCCACCCAGCACCACCAAAACGACACAACCCACAACCACCGTGACCCACACCATGATCCGCCGTGACCGACACAGACACACCACCACAAAAAAAAAAAAAAAAAAAACCCACAGTGAGCAAATCCCAGATTTATGCCGGTGAACCACATCGGAAACCCATGAACACGCCGTCCACCAAAACACGAGAGAGGATCGCAACCCACCAGAAAAAATGAACCAATCTCAGCCATACCCACCTCTTCTATAGGCATCGGTCACAACAGGAAAAAAAAAAAAAAAAAAACCCAGAACCCGAAACTCCCAAACCCAGAACACAAAACACAGAGGAGAAGGATGATGCCTGTTGGTGTCTCTGATGTGGTTTTGTTTAATTTTGATCATTGATGTGTGAATTGAGAGCAGCATGGCGTTCGGGTCTGAAGAGAAGAGAGGGCAGGTGAGAAAGAGAGACGGAAGAGAGAGAAAAGAAAGAGAAATAATGACAGAGGAGAGGAAATTTCGGGTAAAAAAGGGAGAGAGAGAGAATTAAAAAATTATTTTTTTTTATACCATTCAGCTACAGTATTATCTCACAAATAAGATGGTACTGTAGCATTATACCAAAAAAAATTTGGCCTTTGGCATTTGGCCCCTTCCGTTGCTGGGCATTTTGTGGGCCTAAATGTCAAATGTATCTTACATTTGGCATTTGAAAGGCCCACTGTGGGTGCTCTTAGTTTATGTCGAAGTCCAACCATAGTTATGAAACCCGGACCGGACCGTACGGTCCGACCGGAAAAACCTCGAACCGCTCATTTTTGCGGTTCTTTTAGCCTCAAGAACCGCTCAATGTGAAAAATGCAGGGACCCGTGCGAACCGTGGTTGGACCTCACGGGTCTGTGAACCGTGAACGGTTCTCACGGTCGGACAAAATCCAAAAATTCCAAACAGAAAACGAAAAAAAGAAATCAGATTGGACAACAAATTTAATAGAAATCAGATCCCACAAAACAAAATCTAGTTCTTACAATAAATTTGGATCAGAACAACCAAATATTACAAAAAAAAAAAAAAAGAAGAAGAAGAAGAAGAAGAATCCGATCTGACCCAGTCGGTGGTGGGGAGGAGGATGAACGGTGGTGGGGCGGGGGACGAACAATCTGATCTGACCCAGTCGATCTCCACCGGCGCGCATCTTGATCTCCACTGGCTTTGTTCTTCACCGGAAATATTGTGTGACGGGGTGAGACTGAGAGCAAAAGACTGAAAGAGAAAGAAAAAGAACGAGAAAGAAAAGTAAAAGAAGAAAAGAAGAAAAGTAAAAGAAGAAAAGAAGAGAAGGAGTCAGATGAGATGAGAGACAAGACTTGAGAGGAGTGGGTAGTGGTACGGGGATGGGATGGGGATTGGGAAAACGTGTGGAGGATAAAAAGCAAGAGAAAAAAAAATAAAAAAATAAAAAAATATGTGGTCCGTATGAAATTATGAATGCAAGGAAACAAAAGAAAAGAATAAAAAATCATAATTTACCACAATATTTTTATAATATTTTACAATAAATTTTAAGTAAAAGATAATTATTTGTTAATATTAATAAGTAAAAAAATAATTTTAATAATAGGTTCAAATTAGAATTAGTAACAACTTTTCACATCAATTTTATTGTGAAAGTATTGCTAAAAATATTGTAAAATTCTTTAGTGCTGAACACTTATTACGTGCTTTATTGCAGTCAATCACTTCCTACTTTGGTTTTGTTATTTATTTAACTTTAACCATTTTTAAATGCATGGACATTGACTACTTAAATAGCTGCAGATTTTGATTTTGATTTTTTTTTTTAATTCATAATAAGTGGTGAATATTGACCATTCAAATGGCTTGGAGAATTGGGAAAAAAACCTATCCGCACTCAAATGGGCTTGGGCATGAGCAAATAAATTAATTTGCCTCTTAATTATTTTATCCAGTTTTATAAAATAAAAATTATTGGGTACTAAAGTGTACTTTGTTATGACTTAAAAATAATTTAAAAACTCAATAGTTATTTATGTTTTTTTAGAATTTAATAATTCTTATTTGTATTATGAAAGTTATGTTATAAAAAATACTATCTATATTTGTTTTGGATTATTTTAGTTAAATTTTCAATTTTAGTTTATTAAATATATTTATTTATAATTTAAATAATTATTAAATTAATTATGACGTCATCACGGTTCGACCCCGGTTCGACCTCGGTTCGACCTCAAAAACCTTGAACCTCTCTCTTTTACGGTTCAATGAACGGTACGGGTCTGAAAACCATGAGTCCAACTACGAAGATGATGAGAAGTTTCACTAGCTAGTTGACTGAAGAAGATATTATCTTTAGTGACAGCAATGATAAAAAGAAAAAAAATCCTGTCCAATAATTAATTTATGCACACACACGCAAAAGACAGATTGATTAGAAAGGACAAACAGGGGAGAATGATTATTTATTGAGTATAAAAATCAGTACCGGTCGCTTTGTTACGTTCAACCAATTTCGTACCTGCTCTTTTTGAACATGAATTTGTTGACTATTTGAAAAGCTTAATTTGTATGATAAAGTGGGCACTGTACTATTCCCCTAAAAATGTGCTAAAAAGTCTCACCGATATTTGTGTGACGTTACATAACCTTCGTATCAAATTGAAGCCATGAGTTAAAAAATTCGACTTTTGCAAGCAGTGTAATTTTTATCTTTCTTGTTTTCACATTTGAGATTCTATTCATAATTTTTTTTTATAATGTAATTGTCTAATGGAGATTCATGTTTTACTTTACCTCCTAAACCAAGAATTAGTTGATTATTTTGACACAGTACTATTGCTTTTGCAAAAAGTTTCCCTACGTTACAATATAGAATCCAAAGAGAAATAATAATGAAACTTCTATGGACTTGTTAAATTGAGGGGGCACTTGCGCGTCAACATGACCCATCGTCACCAACCAAAACTAAACACGGTTATGGTCCATGGAAATTTCATGGAAGTCTCTTTATAATTATGTGGCAGCTCTTCACTTGATTTAGCTTGCGTGTTATGCACACAAAAACAGGACACAAGAGGTGTCTCTGTTTAGTAGCTAAATTCCACGTAGCTACAATTGCATCACAAATTCACATTAATCCATTAACACTTCGTTTGAAAGTTCTTAAAAGAGTGAAATAAAATGAAATGAGTAAATCATAAAAGAATGAAAGAGAAAGGAATAAAATATAATGTATTTAAGTAATGGAATCTAACGAGAAATAATAAGAAAACTTGTACCAAAATTGTTTTTTAAAGGAGATGCTTCCAAATTAATCCTACAACAATAACCCTATGCTCTAATACCAATTGAAAAATTGCATTATAGGAGATGCTTCCATATTAATCTGAAACAATGAACCTATGCTTTGATACCAATTGAAAAATTGCTATTTGGACCCCTAATTTGTCATCAATCTTGGCACTAGATACTTTTTTCCAATTTGGCATTACATTCAACTAGTTCTTCTTCCAAGCTTTTGACCTTAAACCTATGGAAGAAATTCTCACACTTAACTTCATCTATTACATTCAACTATTTGTAATCTTGGCAATAGTTCCTTTTACATTCAACTATTTGTTATGTTGGCAAATTTCCATGTCAAAAATCAAAATGATTTCAGTGTAATTGCAAGTATCCATATATTTTAATTTCATTTAAATTGCAATTGCATTGAGTCATTGAAGTTCAAGTTCAGAAGAAAGAGTACAAGTGTTGCAGAAGGATTCTTGATTGAGCAAGATTCATCATGTTAGGCGAAATTATGTGTGAGACAACAAAATTTGGGTTTTAATTACACAAAACAGTTTCCTTTAAATCCGTCTAACACGATCGGGCAAGTTTGCCATAGAAAATGAGTTTTTTTTTTGGACTTATAATTGAATAACAAACTCCTTTGAGTAGGACAGTTACTAATTTTAATTTTTAAGAAATAGTTTTTAACATGCCTCAAAGTTACATTATTTTTCATATAATTATCAAATTTATTAAGAATCATACATAGAAAGCTTTGAGAGAGAATCTCTATATGCAATTGTATATCAAAAACTGAATGTAAAATACATAGCCTCTGGTGTTTATATATAGAATCAGAGTAGAGCAAGAAAATAGGAAAAGACCTAACTGACTATTACACGTGTGCTAACTCCACATTATATGCTTAAGTAAAGCACATGTCGTTTAGCTACTACAATCATAAACTACAAGTAGCTTAGCCAGTTGAATAAATACTGCTACTCTATCAACTGTAGCTTTGCTATTCCATCTATCTGCAACAAATTTCCTTGAAAATACTGTGAGCTATATTCCCAGTTATACGAATTTGCAAAGAAAAACTCGCTTAATTTGGACTAGAACCACAAATACGTTGTAACTTGAAATGTTACGAAATCCCATGATATGCACATTATTGACTAGAACTTTACGGAGTCCATGATAATTTAAAGTATTTCGATGTAATGAGGAACACTTTGGCCACCTTGTCATGCTCAATCAATTTCAGACCAACTCTTTTTCTTCTCTTCTTTTTTTCCTCCTTGTGGAATGTCATACTAGATCTTTGTTTCCCTCGAAACAACGTTATCATATGATTGAGTAAATGAAGCTTCCTTATCTTTTTCCAAAGTCCCAAACTTGATATGAAACGAATTTATAGATAAATTTATTAACTAATTTTTTTTTGCAATGATGGATACTATAAGTTCATAATAAAAACACCAATTTGTTTCGGTGTAAGTAGGATTCAAATTTAAGTCTCTTATTTGAGAATTTTTTTTTTTTACAATTAGTTAATTGTAGTTTATGAATTTATTAACTATTTATTTCTTTTGATGATTTGATAGTAGCTGGTGGTTCAAGAGTTAAATAACTCAATTGACACTTCTTGTTATTTTTAACTTTTTAATGGAGATGTTTAGGATTCAAGTCCTTTTAACCCAACTATCAAATTATAAAATCATTTTTATTGGAAACAATATATATATATATATATATATCTCAATTACGTAACAAGCTTTTTGTGAATTTATTAACTATAGGGTAAAAAAACTTATTTGATGGTAAGAGGCTCACCAATAATATGGACAAGTTTGGTGTGGGTTCTATGCATGATGTTCCATGCACCTTCATATCCAATTGAAACCTTGACTCATGAGTCAACAAATAGCTTCCATTCATAAAAACTTGTAAATGACATTTTGCAAGTAGTGTCATGTCATCTTGATCTTTCTTTGTTGCTTTCTCACAAGAACATCAATGAAAAATACAACTTGGTGAGGTCCCACACGTTAAATTAAATAACTTGATGAAAAGTTCTTCACGTTCAATTAAATTAAATATCTCACTACTAGAACATCGATGAAAAATGCAAGGTCATATAACGCGTAAGAAAAGTTGATTAAATTCTTCGTTATTCAATCACAGGAATATTAGGAAACTCGTAACTCAAATTAATCCATGAAGCAACCGCTTCCCACTAGCCTTACAAAAAAAGGCCCATGACAAGATTGAGAGCAATGAAATTTTACACACTGAGGTACAAAAAGAAAATCCCAACACAAAAAACTTTTCAGCATGGGTTTTATGTCTAAAAAGTTCTTATGTGTAGAGCACAATGAAGTCGATACCGTACCGATATAGGCTGTATCGGTATGGGCCGTACCGACTGGTATGTACCGTACCGGTTGGTATGTATGTATACCGGTATCGAAATGATAATGTTTCGTACTAGTTTAAATACCGACCGTACCGGCCGTGTACCAGCCGTACCGGCCGTGTACCAGCCATACCGGCCAATTTCGGGCAATACTGACCAGTATAGAAAAAAACTTTTTTTTTTAGTTTTGTAATATTTGAATTTTTGTAAGAGCATAATAGTAACTTATTTATATTAACTTATTAGTATTATTTGTTTTCTTTGTATGCAATGAGCAATTAAGCTTTCTATTTTTTATATTGTGTTTTTTTTTTTTCTTTTAATTGATGCTAAAGTCTAAAACTATGAATAATTTTTTCTGAATTGAGGTAATGTTTTATGATAAACTTTTATATTTATTATAATATTAGTGAAATATTATATGCTTATAAACATGGTTCTAGAGATTTTGTGTGTGTGTATGTACATATAATATAAAATAGCGGTAAACCTGAAACGGTACACCAGTATTAACCGGTACCCGAAATATATCATACCGCTGACCAAACCGGTACAACTTCCGGTACGGTATTGACTTCCTTGGTAGAGCAACCTAGAAATAGTTATATTTGTGAGTAATTTTCACACAATGACAAAAGACTTCTTGAGCCACCTATATCTGAGTAATTTTCACTCAATGGCATAAGACTTCTTGAGCCAGTGGTGTCTGAGATTTCTTCTAAAGGAGTAAGTTTAAGTTTGACTATTATTCACTCTTCCTATAGGATGTGCTCGATGACTTCTAGTGAAATAACATTAAAACTTTTAAACGAAAAACAGAAGTTGAGTGCAACAATTTTCCAATATTTGATTCTCTTTTGGTAGAACCAATATTTCTTTCATTTACAGGAATTGATTGCAATTTGCAACAAGATTCTAATATTTAGTATTTGTTTCAAATGTTAAATTGCACTAGCACTCCTTGAACTTTCAAGGTGTTACATTAAGCTCCGTAATTATATTTTTTTTTTTGGGGACAATTTGGTACAATAACTTTGATACTAAATCAATATTTAGGCCCCCTTCTATTAGTGCCCTATTTATTTTCTACCAAGCGGAACACCTGGTCTTAGAACACATGGGTCTCAGGTGGGCCAAAATGATTTTGCATCCAATAATGAAAAATGAAAGAAATATTGAGAAAACCAAGGATGAAAGTAGGAATTTGTCTTTGAGGTACCAAAACATGAACAATAACATTTTTTGATGATTCATCATTCAAGAATAAAAAATATACTAAAATTCAAGTCTAAATTAGTATAAAAAAAATAAAACTAGTATATGTTCTGTATTAACCAAGGTTGTCAAAATTGGGATCCTACGTAAGATCGTGAGATGTAGGTGGGATTATAGATCGTAGGATCGGATCGTGAATCATAAAATCCTACATTATTTGAGAAAAAAAAATACACATTAGCATGTTAAATAATCACATAAATTATATATTCATTAATATAATTACTATACATCACTACATCAATTTGTAAGCATAATTTAAAAAAGGTAAAAACTTCAAAATGTGATACTCTATTACAATATTTTTTATTTTGGTCCAACTGACACCCTTTTTACATTAGAGTGGAAAAACTTGGCCTATAGGAATTTTATTTTTTATTTAGGTCCAATTGAGTCTTCTGTCAAGTTAAAAAAGATTACAAGAAACAAAGATCGTTTGGAATTGTCCGAAGCGTACGATCCTACCGATCTGAACGATCGCAAAAATCCTTAAAAGATTCGGATCATTTTGGGCAAGTGAGATCATGAAATTGTAGGATTATAGGATTCAGATCGGGATTTTGACAACCATGGTATTAAGGAAGCATAAATAAAATAAATAACATTTTTTAATATATTTGATATTATTTATGATATTTTTAAATGGATCTTGATTTGTTTTTAACATTGAAAATTATTTATATTCATTATGTAATAAATTTTGCTATAATTTATCTTTTAATGTAACCATGTTGAAATGGTCAACAGCCAAAAAACCTAGCCCTTCCTGTCTTGGATTCTTACAAGGTAAAGAAAATGACAACATTTATTACTTTCAAATCTACACCGTCCAAGTGGAAATACAGCAACTCCACAGCACTTGTAATATAGAAACTTGGCCAAGGATTCGCATCTTTTAGTTTCATATTTGGGGCCCTAACTTGGATTCTTCTTCTCACATCACGGCATTTACCTCTCTCTTTCATCTCGATTTCTCAATTTTCCCTTTGTGCTCTCTCTCTCGACTAAATGTGTGGTACTATTCACGTGAGCGAACTTTGTACATTTATTGTAAGTTTGATTTTATTTCAACATATCAAAATTTTCATTATTGTTGTCTCTATATTTACATTATGTGCAGGTTTGGTAGCAATTTTTTATGGTAATCTATTTGCATAGTATTTAGTGGTGACCTTAGAAATATTTTTCAAGGTGTTCCTTAAATTAAATTATTAGTTGCACTAGCACACATCCCATTGGTTAAATAAATTATTGTTTATTGGTTAATTAAATTATTAATTATTGTTAATTAGTTGCTTCTCTTAATTAATTATTGTTTCTTAATTAATTATTGTTTAATTAAATTATTATTTATTAGTTGCACTAACACACATCTTATGTTCATTTACTTCCCCCAATTCAAATACCTCACTCCGCCTCATGTGCCATGTGCCCATCCACCCCCTTCCCACCTCACTTAACAGACAATGAGACAAGCCCCCAATCACAAGAGCCAGCTGCCAATAATAATAATAATACAAGGAATTCAATGTGAATCTGGAATCCTGGATACTATTAGTAGAGTTCTGATTAAAAAAGTTAGCAAGTCAATTTGATTAAAATAATATCCATTGTTCCAACCAATAAAAACAAAGACTCATGGAACGCTCTCGCTCTCGCTCTCTTGAAGAAGAGAATGAACTGGTCCGAAGCACTAAGAAAGTAAAAGATTCACACAATGGAATCAACGATGATAGTTCTAATCAACCTGGAGGGTCCAAATATTCTAGCAAACTATCTTTCAGGGATAAGCTGGTGGGAGAAATACCGGGTGCATACTCCCAATCTTTTGCCTGCTCAGAGCATATGGATGCAGAGTCTGAGTCGGATGAGGAGTCGGAAGATATTAGGGAAGGTTTTGCTGCGATTACGCTGTCAAAAGAGATTAAGCAGCGCATCCGAGCCCCATGGACGAAGGCACTTATTGTTAAGGTGTTTGGGAGGACAGTGGGTTTTAATTTTCTTCATGCGAAACTTATGAGTCTGTGGAAACCTTCGGGGCGGTTGGATATGGTGGACTTGGGAAGGGATTTCTTTTTGATAAAGTTTTCTGTTATGGAAGATCTTGAGATGGTGCTTATGAAAGGGCCATGGTTTATTGGTGAGCATTTCTTGTCTATCCGTAGGTGGGAGGCTAATTTTAAACCGTCCGAAGCTCAGGTTTCGTCGGTGGCAATCTGGGTCAGGATTAATGAATTGCCCATAGAATATTATGATGCAGAAGTTCTTCGTCTGATAGGAAGAGCGCTTGGGAAGGTTCTTCGGGTGGACGCGCACACGGCTACAGAAGCGAGGGGTCGATATGCTCGCTTATGCGTGCAAGTGGATGTTAGCAAGCCATTGATCACCATGGTCCGAATCGGGCAGCGCTACCTATCCGTTGTCTATGAAGGTGTTAACAAACTGTGTTTCTCTTGTGGTCGGCTTGGCCACCGGAAAGAGAACTGTCAGTACACCATTAAAGCTCCTTCAGCACCTCCGAAAGTAACCTCTGCACTAGACGACGCAGAGAATGCGGATCAGGTGCCGCTTGTCTCGGCAACAGGAACCGAGGTCCTTTCTGAGGCTCGTGACACTTCGGAGACTGATCAGTCTGAGGAGACCTTTGGTCCATGGATGGTAGTTACACGGAAAAAGAAAGACAACAGAGGTCCAAAAAAAAGTAGCGGGAATGTCTTACCTGTTTTGCGATATGACCAACAAAAGTTTGTAGAGCCGTTGGCAAGCTTTGGTTCTGGTTTGGAGGTAGGTGGGCTAAGTTCGGTGAAAGGGTTAGATGGGAAAAGGAAGGCCCATCCCGAGAGGGGTTTAAGCCCAGCAAAAAGCCCATCAGTGAATGAGAATGGCGGTAATTCTATTCCGCTTGGGCTTGCAGAAGTGAGCCCAGCTCAGAATTTTAATGAGGGAGCGAGCCTTACTAGCAGAGGAGTTATTAAGCAAAAATCCAGTTCTCTGTCAGTTAAAGGAAAAAGAGAGGCAGCTCGAAACAGGGCGTCATGTCCTTCTTTAAGCTCCGCCGACGCAACCAAAAAGTTTCAGCTTGCGCCATCTGGTTGGGCTTCGAATTTTGCAAACCTTGAATCTGATTTGAAGGGAGATTTCAAGTTTGGTGCCAGCACTAGTAATTTTGAGGGTGATATATGTGGTGCCAGCAGCTTGGGGTTAGATGGAGGACCCATGGCGGACTCTCCGTGCCGACACACCGGGGGTGGAGGAAATAAAAAAGATGGTGGGGCTCTAGGTTCAGCTGATGGTAACGATTCCGAAGCCTTGCAAAGTTGCTTTGGAGGTAAGGCTGAAGGCGAGAAGGATCTTGGTTTTTTAAGCTCCTGCGATGACGACCGTGAAGATGGTGGAAGTTCTGGAGTTTTGGTTCATTTTGATACCGGTCAGAGGCCAATTGGTAGAAGCAGTGTGGATGATCATATGGATTTTGATGTTGATGGAGGAGGCATTTTTCCTTCCACCACCTGATGGTTGTCTGACTTCCTCTCTTTGTCTAGTCATGAATATCATGAATATTATTGCTTGGAATTGTAGGGGAGCTTTAAAGCCCTCTTTTCAAACTCATGTTAGGGAGCTGGTTCAGAATCATGACCCTGCTCTGTTGATTATTGAGGAGACTCGTATTGGTGGTGAGCGAGCTAAAGGCATTAGTGAAAGGCTTCCTTTTGATAGGGCCATCCTTTCGGACACAATTGGATTTGCGGGTGGGCTTTGGCTCCTCTGGAATTCAGATAGGGTGCAGGTCACTCAGTTAGCCACGTCTGAGCAGGAAATCCATGTTTTGGTTAAGGTACTCCTCTCTAATTTTGAATTCATTTGCTCTGCTGTTTATGCTAGTCCTAGATTTAATGAGAGATGTATTTTATGGGATAACTTAAAACATGTTGCTGATATTCATGATAAGCCTTGGATTATTGCTGGAGATTTCAATGAGATTCTCACAGAGGGAGATAAATTTGGGGGTAGAAGTATTAGGCCAAATAGGTCTATGCTTTTCAAAGAATGTCTGGATCACTGTAATATGATCGATATGGGTTTTGTTGGGCCTCGCTTTACCTGGACCAACAGGAGAAATGTGAATGATCTTATCCAAGAAAGGCTGGACCGTTTCTTTGCCAATCCTAAATGGTTTTCTGCCCACCCGGAAGCTAGAGTTACCCACCTCACTAGATGTGCGTCTGATCACTGCCCAGTTCTGCTTGAGCCCAATCCTAGTAATGGGATTTATCTCCCCAGACCGTTTCGTTTCCATAGCTGTTGGCTTTCGGATTTATCCTTCCCGGGTATTGTCATGGATGCTTGGGGTCAACTTCAATCGCTCCAGGATTCTGTGGATATTTTTTCTAGGAAAGCTACTGAGTGGAACAGAAATCATTTCGGTAATATCTTCGGTAAGAAAAAGAGAATCATGGCTCGACTTAATGGTATCCAAAAATCTATTGCCAATTACCCCTCGCACTCCTTGCTTGAGTTGGAGAAAGTTTTGATTAATGAGCTGAATGTTCTTTTGAATCAAGAGGAGGAGTTGTGGGTGCAGAAATCTAGAATTAATAGGCTGATTGAGGGTGATCGTAATACTGCCTTCCATCATATGACTACAATTGTGAGAAGGCGGCGCAATAAAATTTCTTGCATAAGGAACAACATGGGAGAGTGGATTCAAAGTGAAGTGGGGACTATGAACTTCATTAGAAAGGGGTTTGAGAATTTGTTTACAACCAGCCTGGTTGTGTCTTCTCTTTACCCCCCTCGGACCTCTAGGTGGCAAGCGGCTTTGTCTGATGAAGAGAGGACTAATCTGGGTGCTTTGGTTACGGATGCTGAAATCAAGGATGGTCTTTGGGCTTTGAAGGCTTTCAAAGCCCCCGGCCCTGATGGATTACATGCTGGGTTCTTTCAAAGGTTCTGGTCTGTTGTGGGGGATTCGGTCAAGGCGGAGGTTAAACGAGCTTTCATGGAGTGTAAAATTCCAGAGTACCTCAATAGAACTAATATTGTTCTAATTCCTAAGATAGCTGGGCCTGAGACTTTGGCAAACTATCGTCCAATTAGTCTTTGCAACACAGTGTACAAAATGGTTACCAAGATTTTGGTGGCTAGGATTAGGCCGCATCTAAATAAGCTTGTCTCCCCTCTCCAGTCAGCTTTTGTGCCGGGAAGAAGAAGTGTTGATAATGCTATTGTGGTCCAGGAGCTCATCCATACGATTAGTAGGAAGAGGGGTAAGGTGGGGTACATGGCAATCAAGGTTGATTTGGAGAAGGCCTACGATAAAATTGAATGGAGTTTCATCCGGGAAGTGCTCATTAATGCCAACTTCCCTCCTAATGTGGTTAGCCTTATTATGAGCTGTGTGTCCACTGTTTCTACCTCCATTCTTTTTAATGGTGGGAATATGGAGCCTATTCTCCCTTCGCGGGGAATTAGGCAAGGAGATCCTCTTTCTCCGTATTTATTCATCCTTTGTATGGAAGCCCTTGGTCAGCTAATTGAGGAAAAATGTGATGCAAAGTGTTGGACCCCTGTCAAAAGCTCCATTAGTGGAGTTGCCTTGTCCCATCTTTTCTTCGCAGATGATTTGGTGCTCTTTGCAAAGGCGGATGCTGCCAATTGTTCGATAATTAGAGATGTTTTGGATGAGTTTTGTGCTAGATCGGGCCAGTCCATTAGTGATAGCAAATCGAGGGTGTTCTTTTCCCCAAATGTTGATGTTGATACGAGGGAATCTTTATGTGACATTCTTGGGTTCCACTCTACTCCTAACCTTGGTAAATATCTCGGATTTCCCATAAAGCACCGTGGGACCAACAATGAAGATCTTAACTTTGTTTTGGATAGGGTAAAACATAAGTTGGCTGGTTGGAAAGCCAATCTACTCTCCTTGGCTGGTAGGACCGTTCTTATCCAAGCTTCTACTTCCACTATTCCAGCTTATGTCATGCAGTGCACAGCGCTCCCGAAGAAATTGCTTGATAATATTGATAGAGTCAATCGTAATTTTCTGTGGGGGTCGTCGGAGATTGCTAAAAAGACCCATTGGGTGGGCTGGCATAAAGTGACTAGATCCAAGGAGAAAGGGGGTGTAGGGATCCAATCTGCAAGTGGGAGGAACCAAGCTTTGTTGGCTAAGCTTAACTGGAGATTCCATGTGGAGAAAGATGCTTTGTGGGTTAAAGTTCTAAAGAATAAATATTGCTCAAACCGTAGGCTTTTGGCAAGTAATGGTGATAAACTTCCGTGCTCTAGAACTTGGAAGGCCATGAAAATGGGGGGTGCTGTTTTTAATAAAGGAATTAGATGGATTCCGGGGAGAAATAGTACTTTGAGCTTATGGCATGACCATTGGGTGCCCAATGGCTCTCTTAGAACTCTTATTCATGGCCCTCTCACGGTTGAAGATGAATATCTTCTGGTTAAAGATGTTTTTGGGCTGCATGGTTGGGATTGGACGAAGCTCTCTTTCCATCTGCCTGACCAGGTCCGTTTGGAGATTATGTCCATTCCTTCTTCTATAAGACCTGATCAGGGAGGTGATAGGCTGACGTGGGCTGGAGCAAATCGGGGGGACTTTGACTTGAAGCATGCTTATTCTTTAGCCACGGATATGGATTCTGATGTAGGAGATTCTGTTGGAGGTTGGGTGTGGAAGTTAGAAACCTTGCCTAGAATTAAAACCTTCATTTGGCAGTGTTTACATCATAGTATTGGAGTGGGAGTTTGCCTTCTGCGGAGGGGTATTAGCGATACTGATGATTGCCCTTTGTGCCAAAGGGAAACTGAATCCATTATCCATAGGTTGAGGGATTGTGAGGTTGCGAGGTGCACTTGGCGGCGTTTGGGAATTAGTGATTCCAGTGACTTCTATACAGAAAATTTGGTTTCTTGGCTTCACTCTAATTGTAAGTTTAATGGTTTTAAAGTGAGCAACCAACCCCCCTGGCGTATTCTTTTTCCTTTTGTTATATGGCTGTTATGGAAATATAGGAATGAGTTGATTTTTAAGAACCATAATGCTCAGAATAATGTTCACAAGGAGGCTGTGTTTCAAGCGTTAGAGTTTCAGCATTGTGGTCTGAATCTCAAACTCACAGGTGGCAGAAAGTTTGTTCGTATCAGGTGGGAAAAGCCGCTAGCTGGCTGGTTTCGGCTAAATACTGATGGCGCTGCTTCAGCTAGCTCAGGCAGAGCTGGATGTGGCGGTCTCATTCGGAATGACAGAGGGGATTGGATTGGAGGGTTTGCTAGGAGGCTCGGTTGTGTGAACAGTTTTTCTGCAGAATTGTGGGGACTTCGTGAAGGACTGTTGTTGTGTAATAGCTTGCATTTGAGTGCAGTGGATGTTCAGTTAGATGCCTTGGCTCTTGTGCAGCTGCTAACCACTTCTTCTGATGCTAATCTCACTGTTTTGCCTATGCTTGAAGACTGCAGAAAGTTGATCTCTCAGATAGGCCTTGTTCGGGTCACGCATTGCTACCGAGAAGTTAATTCTTGTGCTGATTGTTTGGCTAGAATAGGGACTGATATGGATAGTTCTTTTTTGTTGTTTCAAGATCCGCCTGAGGATCTTTTGGAGCTCTTAAGCTCGGACAAGAATGGCATGTTTTATAACAGGGCCATTCCTGATCTTTGTTTTCCTCCCTAGTTTGTTTCTTTAATGCAGGTTCCATTCTACCAAAAAAAAAAATAATAATACAAGGAAAAAACAGAAGTTTTATACATGGGACTGATAGGAGATAGCACTATATCAGTAGGAACAATTGATATCTTTTACTACCTGCGGATTGAAACTTCAGGTTTTAAAATTTTTTTAATTAAAAAAAAAAGTTTAATTAGAAACTTTGAATGATCAGGTCATGTGGTATAGTGTCCTGTCAAAGCACACCGCCCTAGCTTAGAGGTACGAAACAATTTGTACCGACCGAGAGGATATATTATTTTATTATTCATGTGTATATTTAACAAATAATTTTTTTTCCCGAGGATAACATCCCTTATTGAAGAAAAATAAAAAAAACAATTGGACATATGAGGTCCACCCGAAACAACGGTTGACCCAAGTCTATAATACTTGGTTGCTCAGGAATAGGTGAGGATTCCATAATAATCCATATAGTCTAGTGTGAGAAGCCTTTCCAGTTCACAGATATGGACATGTCCCCTAGAATGGTTATCCCAACCTTACTGTTGTTTGTGCTTTTCATTGGAGAAGGCCACAATGGTTGTCCCGAATTACAGTGTGGAAACGGTCCACGCATCCGATTTCCTTTCCGACTCAAAGACAGGCAGCCAGACCAGCACTGTGGCTATCCTGGCTTTGATCTCTACTGCTCTCATAATAATGATACGGTGCTCGAGCTTGCATCTTCAGTAAAAGCCTTTGTCAATTCCATTGATTACGAATCTCAGTTTATTAACGTAACTGTCTCAGATAATTGCTTTCCATGGAAAATTCCGGGACTCCATTTATCTTCCCTTCCTTTCCAATTCACAGATTTACTTTATAACTATTCCCTTTTTAGTTGTACGTCAGATACAGGATATGGTTCAGATGAGATCCGTTGTCTTAGCAGCAGTCGCCACACAGTTTATGCTTTTCCTGCGGATGATGACATCGCCAACTTGCCCATATTATCATGTACAAAGATGTATAGCGTTTCATCAGTTCCATCTGGTATATGGTATTCTCCTTTTCTTGAATTGACATGGTCAGGACCGAAATGCGGACACTGTGAAGGGAAAGGCAAGAAATGTAGATTCCAGAATAATAGCACTGATTTGAAAACTGAGTGCTTCCCCTACGAAGGTGTTGTATTATTTCTACCCAATTTCCACTTCTATAATTACACAAGTTCTATTTCATGAAAACATATATTGATTTTATCAAAGCCTAGTTTATTAGTGCTCTGCAACGGTAATTTCCTGTAACCAGTCATGAAATTGTTTTTTTTTTTTTTTTTTTTTTTTTTTTTTTTTTTTTTTTTTTCAACCAAAGGAACATTATTTTAGAACTAGGCTTGTAGTGTCTGTATCCTTTCTAGAAGTAATATTTTTCCTTCCATTCAAAACAATATTATTTTAGAAGTGGGCTTGTGAAAGTAGAAAAATTATTAGGTATTGTTAGAGTAGAGCATAGAGCAAGCTAGTGCTTCATTCTTCTACATAAATAATGGAATTTATTATAAATTTAATTAGTAGAACTCATTATTACATAACAGAAGAGAGTTTAAATTGTACTTTCATATTACTAAATAATTATGAATGTGTCAAAAGCCCTTGAATAGGTGGGTAGCTCATTAGTTGAAACTAAACCTTACAATATCAATATAAAATTTACCTAAAAAGTTTAGCACAAGTGTGGTAATTGATTAATTGAGGAAAACTTATTGCTTATCACATTAAAAAAGAACACAATTTTTTAATGCAACACTGCCTTGCTAATAAGATTAATTATTCAACATCTTAGGAGTACAATGACTTGATACTTCCTCATCACATAATAACTTATTCTACTAATTAAGTCATAGTGGAATCCACTATTTATGTAAGAGAATGGACTATCATGTTTATGCACACATGAATTGCCTAAATATTGTTTGGCTAATAATGATCAACTTTTACACTATTATCTTTTGTTTATTGATTAGTGTAATTAGAAGCTGATCATGTTAAAATATTTGACAGGCAAATCAAGAAAAATAGTGACCACTGGTGAGTTGTCCGTTGGCCATTTAAAAATTCAGAGTAAATTACCTTTTGTTTTCTTGACTCATGAATATTTAACATGCAGGTTCCATCTTGGGTTCATTTCTTTTGGTACTAGTAGTCTATGCACTCTATCGTGTCTATCGCTATGATAAAGCAGAAAAAGAAAATCAAGCTAGGATTGAAAAGTTTTTGGAGGATTACAAAGCTTTCAAGCCCACAAGGTACTCATATAACGATGTTAAAAGAATTACAAATCAATTTACTGAGAAGTTAGGGCAAGGAGCCTATGGAACAGTGTTCAAAGGAAAGTTTTCGAATGAAATTCATGTAGCTGTGAAGATCCTGAACAGTTCCAAGGGCAATGGAGAAGAATTCATAAATGAAGTGGGAACAATGGGTAGAATCCACCATGTTAATGTGGTTCGCTTGGTTGGCTTCTGTGCTGATGGATTTAGAAGAGCTTTAGTTTATGAGTTCTTACCAAATGATTCACTAGAGAAGTTCATTTCCTCAGTAGATTCTAAACGTTTCCTTGGTTGGGAAAAGTTACAAGACATTGCTCTTGGCATAGCAAAAGGAATTGAATATCTTCACCAAGGATGTGATCAACGAATCCTCCATTTTGATATTAAACCTCATAATATATTGCTAGACCAAAATTTTAATCCAAAAATTTCTGATTTTGGTCTGGCCAAGTTGTGTGCAAAGGATCAAAGTGCAGTGTCAATGACCACAGCTAGGGGGACCATGGGTTACATTGCACCCGAAGTGTTCTCTAGGAACTTTGGGAGTGTGTCTTACAAATCAGATATTTACAGTTTTGGAATATTGTTGCTTGAAATGGTTGGAGGTAGGAAAAATGTTGATGTAATTGTGGAGAACACTAGCCAAATATATTTCCCAGAATGGGTCTACAATTTGTTAGAGCAAAAAGAAGACCTACAAGCCTATGTTGAGGATAATGGAGATGCCAAAATTGCAAAGAAACTCGCAATTGTGGGACTCTGGTGCATCCAATGGCACCCAGTGGATCGTCCTTCTATGAAAGTTGTGGTCCAAATGTTGGAAGGAGAAGGAGATAAGTTAACCATGCCTCCTAATCCATTTGCGTCTACAAACCCTACAATAATCAATGTAAGTATGCCTGCAAGGCGTCTAAACCAAGAGTTCGAAGTCATCCTAGAATCAGAGTAGTATATAATGCTAGATTCCTCGACAATCATAAAAGTTGCAATCATGTTGTACTTGAGGATTGAAATTATTAATCTTGTGGTCAATGTAGGGACTCAGAAATTTTTTATATGAAGTATGAGGAAGATAATGCTTATAAACAATCTCTTCATTTCTTGTTGAGGTAGGAAAGAATAAAAGGTTTTTTTTTTTTTTTAATTAAATTTTTATATTTTATTATTATAATTTTCACAACTTTTTAGAAATAGGCTTTATTTCCTTATTTTAGAGACTTTTTAAGAGTATTTTAGTTAAATTGAGCCCTTATATGGAATGGTATAAATCAAGATTTGTTTTAGAAAAATGTTTTTGGGGCAAAATTTCTTATTTTAGCCTAATTTTGTGAATGAAGAATCCTAGTTGCATTAGGACTTGATGATTTCCGATATAAATTAGTGGTTGCAGCCTTTAGGCATTCATACTATTTACTATAAAAAAATTTCAAAGAGTGTATATATTGTTTCTTTTTCGGTAGATGCTAGAGGACTCTTTGCTCATTCCATGAATTTTTCTTGTAATTAAATTAAATTTTTAATGTAATTATTTGAAGTAAAATGAGTTAAATTTTGTTAAAAAGAGCTCGAAGAATTGCTATTGGAAGAAGTCCACTCAACCCGCGTGCTGAACAACACATGTCACCTTCACAAAGTGCCCACGTTAATGTGCAACATCCATTACAAACCAAAAAAATAAAAATAAAAATAAAAGAGGTTTTTCTCATAGGTCAAAATGTATGAAAAGCGTATGAAAAACTCTTTAAAAAAACTACTTTTAAGGGTCTGGAACTCTGGATGACTATTGATGACCTTTGAAACATGCACCATTGAAAATGAAATTTTGACAACCTTCGCAAACCTCAAAACAAGTGTTTTATCTTTATTGAGGATTGCCACCCCTTTATAAGGTAAAAATAACTAATGGTCAAAGGATTTTAAATTATAACCCTAGATAAATAAGGTTGTTGAAGGGTCTCCTAATCCTCAAAATAAGATATTTCTCTTTTTTCTTTAAAAAAAAAAAAACCACAATCATGCAAATATACTTTGAAAAAATATGTATTACAAAATATATATTATATCAAGACACAATATTACATAACCGGGTTCAAATCTCCTTCGATGTGAACTGCAACCACACATACATCAAAAGACCACATTTTACCAGTGGAGACAATACCGTACCGTTCCGGCCGGTACCGCCGGAATTTTTCGTACCGGCAACTTGGCCGGTACAGAAACATAGCTATTTCGTACCGCTTTTTGTACCGGAGCTTACCGGGTTGTACCGGAAAAACCGGGAAAAAAATGGGATACCGGCCGGAAAAAGAATACCGGACGGTAAAAGAAAAACAAAAAAAATGGAAATTTTGTGATTAACAGTAAAAAAAAAATACCATGTAACCCATACACTGTTTCGAAAGGCTTCTTCTTCTTCTTCACGCGCATCCCTCCGTTCGTCTACTTCTCTCAGTTTGCAGTTTTGTGTTTTTATTTCTGAAGCTTGTTCCTCTGTTGTGACTTTTAAGAGTAAAAGAAAGGTAAAAGAGTGGTTTGCTTTTAGTTGTAACCTGTGGCAGTGTGCCTCTGACACACTCACGTGAAGACTTTATTTTTTTTTTTTTTTTGGGTGCAAAGAGCTGAAAGAAGTTTCAAATAGCATTTTAATAGCATTTTAATAAACTTGTGTAGTGTGCCCTCCGACACAACACCTGAATTGTTAGATTTTTTTTTTTTCTATCTAATGCAAAGAAGTTTCAAACAGCATTTTAGGTGAAAAAAGTTTTTGTGTAAGTGATATTATTATTATTGTTAAAGAAGTAAGAACATCAATTCCCTATTTTTATTAATTAACCTATTTGAAATTTTAACTAGAGATTAATATATTAAATAAGATAAAGATTTATAAATTTAAACTTTTTAATAAATTATATGAATTTTGGTTGTATATATATATATATATATATAAATAAAATAGCGATAAACCCGAAACGGTACGCCGGTATTGACCGGTATCCGAAATATATCGTACCGCTGGCCAAACCGGTACAGCCTCCGGTACGGTATTGACTTCCTTGCATTTTACAAACTCGACAATAGTTCTAAAATTATAATAGGATAACCAGAATACATCAAAATGAAATAACAAAAGTTAACATATCCTTGCATGCCTCAAGGTAATACCTGCCATCAAAGAGGGAAAAAATCAGTAACTTTATCATTATGAATCTATGATATATATCTCATAGTTTTGAAAAGCCACATCAAAAAGTTATATATTTCAAGCGTGTTTTAACTTATTCCAAGGGAATTAATAACATTTGAGATAAAATTGAGTAATATAACCAAGTTCCAAGGGAATTAATAACATTTGAGATACAATTGAGTAATATAACCACGCATATTTGTAGTTAACTAGCTAATTGTATTGATTGATTTAAGTGAACCCTCGAGAAAGTGGATCAAAACAAAAGTTTTTTTATGTAGGAATCATTTGCAACATTAGCATATCTGCCAAGTCAAAAACTTCTTGCTACGTTAGTATTGAATTGGGTAATCCAACCTGATCCAACCCACAACCTAAACTGCAAATTAGATCAGTATGATCTAGAGCACGAAATGAACCAAACTGGATTGTTTATCAATGTCCAAGAGTTGATTTTTACAATTCAACTAATTTTTACACGATATTTTGTGTTGATTCTATGTTTATAGTCTATTAGTTCATATTTTGTGTCTAGATGGTTCATACTAAGATTTCTCACTCTATCTATGTTGCCTTAGATTGCAGCAACTATTAAAGTACTAATTAATGTCAAATTGCAATATTTGGATTTCAAAGAAGATAAGAAGTTTAAGAAAGAAGATTTATGTTCTATTTGACCAAGAATAGTAAATGTTCAAAAACAAGATATAATATCTGGCATCTCATTCGCACTAATAACCAAAACAAAATGGTAGGAAAATGCATAACTAAGAGAAGGAGAAATGATTCGTGTAAACTGCCTTTTAGTCTTATGTCCAACTGTGAAGATGGTGAGAAGTTTACTAAAGAAGAAATGGTCTTTAGTGACGACAATAATAAAAAGAAAATACCCTATCAAAAGACTGTTTGATTAGAAATGACCACAGTACACATGGGGAAAAATGATTATTTGTTGAGTAAAAAAATCAGCACTGGCCACTTTATAATGTTCATTCAATTTCAAACTACCTCGTTGTGATCATGAATTTGTTGACTATTTGGAAAGCTCTATTTTTATGATAATTAGTCTTCACGTATTCGCCTGTTGCGCGTGATAATTTTTTAGATAAAATATTATTTTAGTTCCTAAACTCTATAAAGAATTTTTAAAAAAAGAATAATTTTATCATATTTTTCATAATCTTGTCTATAACGTTTTTTACCATTATTATATATTTATTGCTTGATGATTTGCATAATAGAGACATTAAATAAGAGGTAGAACTATTCATTAAATTTTTTTTATTTTGTCACAATTTATTCGTGTGAAGAGTTATAAGTAGTGGATTTATGGACTCATATAGACCCACCACTTTTATTTTACCACCACTCACGGCTTGCCCACATAACACCAGTAATCATTCCTTCTAAAAAAAAAAAAAAAAAAAAAAAAAACACCAGTAATCATGACCTAAGTCAATTCAAGTCAGGTTAGAGGTTAGGCTAGAAGACACTGTGATTTTAGCTTTGAAGATACCATATCTTATAAGATAGCCTTTTCTTTCCACCATTTCCTTTTGAAACCAGATTTTTTTTTTCTTCTCTTTTCTTTTAATTTATTTGCAACTAATATTTCTTTGACCAGCCAGTCAACAAAGCTGTTATCCTCTAAAAAACTTAAACGTAAATAATGAATTTTTTTAATAAAAATAAAAACCGGGTGGACATTCAAGAGTCATTCTCCGAAACTTCAAGCCAAGTTTTGTCCAAAACAATGGTCCACACGCACAAAACAATGTCCGCTTTTCACACTACCTGCTTGACACGAAACACTCTAAAAGGAATGAAACACTCTAGGCACTATGATTTTGGCTTATGATGTGATCGCTTTCCCACTTAGAAGTGTTTGACAAACCAAAAATGCTACAATAGTTATAGATGAGATCGCAACTTTTGTCATAATTTATTTATGTAAAGAGTTGTGAGTGGTGAATTTGTGAACTCATATGGATCCACTACTTTTATTCCACTACTTATAACTTGTAACGTGAGCACATTGTAACAAAAGTTGTGACAAAAATTATAATACTAGCATTTTCCTCGCGATTGACTATACAAGTCATCAACCCGTTAAGCAAGTCACTGCATTTGATTAAAACTAGCAAACCTGATTAGTTGTAGAGCTGAATTTTATGAAATTCATCATTAACTCATTGTTGGGTTTCTTTATTCTTTGTTGGACTTGGAATTGTAGTGCAATAAGGGATAGAAAGAGCGAAGACCTCATGCACTATTGACTGTGGTCTTCTAGTACAAATTACATAAAGGAAAAGTTGTAAGTAGAAGTTTCTTGATAAAATTGATACATTTTAAAAGACAAAAAATAAGATATATATATTTAAAGAGTAATGCTAGAGACATTTAAAAATACATAACTTTGTGTCACAATTCACGTGGCGAGTTATGAATGGTGGAAGTGTGTCTCCACATGACCCACTATCAAACATCCACCAATCACAACTCACCACGTGGCGAGTTGTGGCACAAAATTGTGTATTATTATATGTCCATAGCATTACCCATATTTAAAACTTGAAAGTAGAGTATTGTTGCCCTTAGACGTGGTTTTGTTGGGAGGTTAGAGAAGTGGGGGATAGAAAATGATAAGGGGGTGAAAAAGTAAGGAATAGAAAAAAAATATTAGTTTTTTCCCATGTGTATTTGGTTAGGGGGCAAAAAATGGAAAAGTGAAAAACTATCTTGTTTCGCTCTGTTTGTTTTAGCAATGATGTTTTCTAGAAAACGAGTTATTTTTCAAGAAGTATTTTCTATAAAATTATCTCATTTTCTAAAGTTTGGTAAATACTTTAAATAAGTTGAAAAAAACCTCTTAACTTCCCTTATTTAGCTTGCTGTGAGATATAGTTGTTTTCCAAAAAATTTTAATGGAAAATAATCTCTAAAAATAAGCCATACTTTTTATGTTGACTAAAGATAGTTTTCCTATGACTTATCTTTTTTTATGTTACCAAACACTAGAAAATATGAAAAACTATCTATACACAAAGTTTTCCATCGAAACAAACAGAGCGTGAGTAAAAAAAAAAAAAAATGAGATGATAGAAAATAATATTTGTTTAAATTTACTCTCATACCCTTACTATATATTTAAAAAAAAAAATTATTAGGGAAAAAACCTAAACTTAATGTTGAAAAAAAAATGTTGAGGGAGGATAGGGGTAAATGAGTAAATTATCATCTAAGCAATTCTTTCTCTCCAATTTGGGGGAAAAAACACTCCAAAATGGTGGACCCAAATATATATTTTTTAATCCCTCTATTTCCCCTCTCCCAATGGAAAAATATATCATGTTAGGGGTATATGAGTCATCTTTCTCACAGCTAGTAGGTCCCACTTAACTGTGAAAGAGAGAACTCATATATCCGTAATAGAATATACATTCTCATCTCCCAACCAAACAATGACACTATTCAACTAAATGGGCATTAGGGAAACCATTTTACAAATTGTGGCTTTAAATAAATTTAAGAGGGTCTACAGTGTTTTAAATTTTTATGGGTCTGTTGTGCTAATGGAACTTCCTAAATGGGCTTTAAAATCCAAGTTATTTGGATGTATGATGTATCTGCTCAGTCCTCACGGAGTCACAGTTGCATTCTTTCCTTCTACTAGCCTACTCCTTAAGGCCGTTAGTTAAGTCCCATATCTTCCTTCTTGTTTCTCCTAATAACCTTTTGCTAAAGAAAAATACACGTAAACAATGTACACATCACTCTATTGCATGCACACATTTTTACACACACTTAAAATACACTAAAATTTTGGAAATCGTAACTTCAAATCACAATTTTAAGGATTGAGATCTGGTGCAATTACATTATGCAATTAACACCCTCCCTCTCACAACAATTTTTTACTAATCTTACCTTTTTACTTTTTCTCATTTTTTATATTCAATGATTGAGATTTAAAATTACAAAAAAACAACTTTAAATCTCAACCACTCATAGCAATTGCATTTGATCTCAATCTCAATTTTAGTGTATTGCAAGTGTGTGTAATGGGGTGTGTATAATAATATTACCCTTTCGCAAAAAGTAGTTTTAAGATCACAAATTATTTCACAACTTTTTTGCCACAACTCTAGTATGACAGATTTTGAGTGGTTAACCATCAATTACACATGGATCACTATTTTTTCTTCATCAATCACACTTTGTTACATTACAATTGTGGCAAAAAGTTGTGAATATTTTTGTGGTTCTAGACTTTTTCTTTTGCAAATACTAGTCGGGTAGCAGCTTTCTTTTCTTTTTTTTTTTTTTTTTTTTTTTTTTTCTGGGAAGTATAATCAAAATAGTATAATTCACATAAAAAAAATAAAAGAAATAGGGTAACCAAGATTCGTAGATTAAACAAGCCATATGTTTTATTTGAAAAGTGTACTATTGATTTTTTTCAAGTTTTCTTAACATTTTCTAATGCGTAGAACTGTCATGATTCTAATGTATTATTTGAAAACTTTCATTCGGCTTTATTAGTATTTAGGAACACATCAACACACAATTAGGTCTTTTGTCTCAATAGGCAAAACAAAATCATCATTTCAATGATTATATAATGAATTGTTTTAAATCCTATTGTATGATGTTATTTATGATATTTTGTATGATTTAATGTTATAATTAATAAAATTGTTTTCTTATTATCTAAAATAATGGTAATATGAATATTTAGACATTATCATATAGTCCATGAGATGCATTGTATGTAATTTATGTGATTTAGTCACAAAAGATATAATCACAAGTTCTTTATAAATTCAGAATTTTAGTTTGTAGTCGGTGATGAATTTGGACATTTCATCTACGAAGACTATAATATATCAACTACAATGATTTGTCTTGATCGTGGAAGTGTAGACTTTTAGTTGATATATTTTAAGAGTTAAAACATATTGAATTGGATTGCTATGAGATTTATTATTCTCCTAACAACTGTAAAATCAATAATAAATCTCACGACTTCTATCTACATGAACTCTTAATTCTGAAAGAATGATGGAACTGATCATGAAGTGTAGGTTGTTTTGATATATCAAGAGTGATATCTAAAGTTACGATCAAAATCTCAGTATGTTGGGTAGCCACGTTTAGTGTTGATGGAACATGTATTCTCAAAATGTAATTCATAATCTTTTAACAGATATATGAAATATTATTTTGAGATAAGTTTAATGGGTTCGGTTATTCAGAGTGTTAGGCCTAAGTACTTTAATAAGGAGTTACTAAAGTATATATTTATGAAATTGGATTTTATAAATATATGATGAATAACTTAAAGGATTAAACCGGGTACTCAAGGATTAAGATGTAGTAATTTTTAAAGTGGCAGTCAACATTCATGACTTTGTATTACTATAAATATTTTATGAAGGGATTGCATGTACAATAAAGTCTTAGGATATAATTTATTAACAAGACTTAGAGTGCAATTTTATTTATATAGTGGTATTAAATATAATTAATGGTAACTTTGGGCTTATCAAAAGTTGATAGAAGAGCCTAAGGCCCATTGGAGCTAAAGTTTTATTTGTTCCCTTTTGGTCCCACTCCAAGTCACATACTAAAGCCCAATTGGAATGGCTTAAAAGGCTAGCTCAATTAGTTAATCAGTTATAAGGAGAGAAACATACAGAATTTTGTAAGAGAATGAAATGGTTTGTATGTGAGTGTAAAACACTCTCTGGTTCTCCCTTGAACACATACATATAAACAAATTGAGAGACCACACTTCTTGAGCGTAAGTGGAATTGGAGTGAAGATTTAGAGTGTTCCTAAGTTCTTCTAATATTTGGTTTTGAATTTCACCATACTAAGGTACGCTCTTTTATTCTTAAATTCTAAAATTTACATAGTCATGTTATCAATTGCGAATGAAGTAGATCCATTAATTTTTCGTTGCGTATATTTTGTATGTGATACAAACATGTATATTTCCTACATGAATATGATTTAGTACAATTATGTTGAAAATTAAGTAACTATATTTTGTAATCTTACACTTAAGCATTCATTTTGGCAGTATTTGCCTGTTGTTTGAACTAAAATTTCAGCCTTTTTAATAGAAAAGGAAATGTAGCACTTGCTGTTAAATCTTCAACATTGAACTGAATTTTGTACCTGTAAATATAAATCATTTATGTTGGTTTAGATATGTTGTATATGTCATCCTTGAAGTCATATATATTTATCAAGTTAGGAATTGGAAAATCAAACTTGCATTATTGCATATGCAATATCCACACCATAAGTCATTTGTAGGTTTCATCTTCAAGTATGTTTGAAAACATTACAAATAGGAAAAAAAATTCATAGTGGACTTTCTGAAAATTGAGCGTCATAAATGTTTTGAGTGATATACTAAACCAATGGCTTAGTAGTTATAGTATAGCAGTGGCATCCACACTACTAGTACAACATTGAATAAAACCAACCACTTGAACAGAAGAAATGTGTTCAATTGTTCAAGTTCAAATGACTAACACAAAGTTTTTTGTTTTTATAATCAACTAACACAAAAACTAAAGGAAAAATCAATGAGCAGGTAAACTTTACTGAATCATGTGGTTAATTAATGAGTGTATATGTTTGTATTAGGAAATTACTAGCTGGTCTGGGACTACAAGTTTGTAGCTGACCTTGTAGTCCCACCTAGGGCTGTCCAACTTACCCGACTCGGAACCTCCCGATCCAACGGATTCGCCAGTCGAACTTGGGTCCTGACATCAAAAACTCGACATAGTCAGGTCAATTTTGGATCTCTTTCTAAAACTCGTGAAACCCAACCCGCCTGAAGACCATCAACTCTGACCATTTCTTTTCCAGATTTCGGCCACATTTTTAGCTATTCTAGTGATTTCGGGCATGATATACATTGGATTTGGTCAAATTAGTGATTTCTCCGCATGATTTGGTGGAAATCTCATCGGATCCAACAAGTTCTCACCGAATCTTGGAAGGATCTAGCAAAATCTCGTCGAATTTGATGAGATCTTGTCGCATTTTGGCGGATTCCGATGATTTTTAGTTTCACTCGAAAACAGCTACCACTTGCCGGCAACACAAACCGACAAAATTGTTGCTATACATGGGTCAGTTGGGGGTTGGGAAACTGCCCACCTAATTTTGAATGGGTTAGTTGCGTTTTGGGCACAAACTCGATCTACCCAACCTATGAACAACCCTAATCCCACCCAAAAGAAACACACCAAGTCATTAAAAAGATATGACATAAGTATAAAGTGCCACATCATATTTCTCACTAACCGGAGTTAACACTGTCAACTTCTGTTTGTATACAACAGTCAAAAATAAAAAATTTTCTAAAATCCCCTTAAGCGGCAGATTTTTATTTTTTTGGCAAACTCAATACTTTCAAATCTCGATTCGGGGAAATATTACAAAGACCACTATGACATTATCTCATTCTCCTCTTTCTCCCACTCTCTCAGTCTCTCTCATGTTTTCATTTTTTTCCTTTCCTCAAATCTTCAAGACATGAAGTTGGATACGCTTACCGTCGTACATTGTTCTCCTTTCAGTCCTTTGTACATGCTGGTACTGCCAAAATTATTCTCTGCTCATTGAAATTTTCCTTAGAAATAGAATCTTTATAAATGTTTCAGTCTTTCAGGTTCTGAAAGAGTTGTAAAGATTGTTCTGGAGATGTCATTTAGCAAAGAGTTGGCTCAAAAGTAGACAACCTCCATTCTTTGCTGCTGGATGTGAATGCCACCCATATGTTTGACAAAATTACTGAATTAGGTAATGAGTTTCATGTATTTGATGTTGATATTTCACTAAAATTGTAAATAGAAGTTCAAATTGATGGGGTTAATACGTACGATTGATATCTTGAAAGATTGCCCGTAAGATGTTTGTGAAAATGCTTACTTTCTTGGCGTTTTTCAAATCGCTTATGCTCTTGCTTTTGGTGGATTTGTGTTATGTGGTGGCCATTTGTTGTGGTATTGTTTTAACTGTGTGGTGGTCTTGGGGAAGGGGGAAAATGAAAAATTTTATACTAAGCTTTGGCTAGAATGCGGTCGATGTGAGAACATGTTTGCTTGTGCACCATGTGTTTGATAATTTTGTATCTCAGGTGTTTAAAAAATGCTACTTAAAATGGAATATGGATGTTTGCATAGTGTAAATTAAGGTTTATTGGGTTTAAACTTTACAGTGTTGCCTTGGTTTAGAACTTTTGTTACCTATGTATCAGTTGCTATTTGGTTGAGTTTCTTATAGATGGCTTTTATTTTTTAGACAATTGTATGCTGAATTTTGTATATCATTCAAAATTTTGATGGGAAGTTAATATATAGATATTTGCTTATGTGAATTGATAAAGTTCTCTTCATCTTCAATTTTGCTGGAATTTATAAGTTTTGTATCTAAGATATCTACCATCTTTTTTTTGATAAGTAATAAAGCTCCATTCAATTTTTCTATGATGTTGCAAGTTTCAATATCCTTTACTAAATATATAGAGATGGTCTTTCTCTCATAATAACTGAGTTGGTTCTTTGGCTTATTAAATGCTTTGCACCTATAATTGACATGGTGCAACTTCTCAACGTAGAGCCTTGAAATAGGATATTGGTGCTCATATGACTTTAGTAAACATTGTAAGAATAATATAAAATTGTTGAGTATTTGCTTCTACAATAATTAATTGCTCTTGCCGTGAGATATGTAAAATAGAAACTGATATGTAATTAGTTGCTATTATCTCTTTTTAAATTTACTAGTCACAAGCCCATGTGATGCATGAGAATATTTTTAATGATTTTATGGTTAAAGTTATTTTAAAGTAAAAAATTTATAATAATAATTCGTTAAGGATCATTTTGTGAATTGCCAAAATAAAATTCTTATCAAATAAGTTAATAAATTACCATTACTAATAAAAATAACCAAATATATATAACGTTAACTTATTAAATTATTCAAAAAGGATTTGTCAAGAAATCATTTAAATTAGCCATCATAAATGACATGCCCTAGAAACTTCATAATTAAATAGTGTAGAGTAAACATGGTTTTACAAAAACAATGAATTTAAATTGACATAAAAAAAAATGTTGAAAATGAAAAGAAGACAAATCTTAGTGTAAATTTTTGTGTAGTTGAATATTACTCCTATACTTGCGGACTCCATGTTATGATATGTTGATTTGTTCATATATATCTAGATGAGTAAGAATGTAACTATTATTTGAATGATTATTGTGATTTATTGATACTAAGTAATAAAAAAATAATTAAAACCAAAATTCTTTTTCCTAATATAATGGAGTAGAAGACAATTGGTTGTAATTTAAAGTAATAAAAAAAATAGAGAACATACTCATATATTCATATGTTTGTATTACCTAGGCAACAAAGAGTTGTTCTTATAGTGTTTGATGACTTCTATGTTCGGTGAACCGTTTAAGATATGAATTTGATTATTATGTGTAATAGTCACAAAATTTTTAGATAGCTTATCCTGTTTAGATAAAGATGATGTGGATAATGAAAATAAAGATCATTTGTAATATAAGTATATTATTGGCCTTGTCATTTTTTTAGTGCGACACCCCAATTTGAAATATACGTTATGCAAATCTTTATTCTTTATTTCAAATTTTGAAATCTAGGTGGTAAGGGGGGAAAAACTAACAATTGCTAGAACATGTTAATGAAGAAGAGGATAATGAATCAAAATTATTGTTGCCTATTATTCTTTTTACTATATTCATTGCTACAATACATCCAATAAAACACACCTTAGGAATTTTTCATAGCATTGAAAACCCATTTATGAATGAAGTTTACTAACATAATAGTAAGCTTCAATATTTGTTCTTCTACATGACCATCTTTTTTTTTTTTTTTTTTTTTTTTTTTTTATTTGAATCATTTTTATAGTCATTTTATCAAACACATAGAAAAATAGAATTGCAAATCTTACATGTCATTTAGCATCGAAATAGAGAGCAAACCATTTTGCTTGACAGTAAATCATAGTAAAAGAGACAAAAATAAAAAATAAAAACATAGATATTAGACTTGACATACCATATGATTTTAAGGAACAAAGCGATATACCCACTCAAGAATATAGGATTACTGCTTTGAAATGAGCTCTTTTTTGGCAGGAGCTAAATTTAAAACCATTCATCTTTTGGTTAAGAGAGATAGAGGGCATCTAATGGTTTATATATCATCTCTTTGATTTTATAGGGATGGTGGTGGCAACTAGACAGGTATGAACTGGTTGGATTCAATGAGGAGATGAAGAGCCAAGATAGGACGAGAGGAAGAGTCTAAGGCATTAAAGAGCATGGGAAGTTGAAAGGAATGGAGAGAGGGGGAGTTAGGGGTGTTATGGAAGATGAAGTGAAAATTGTGGAATCGTTAAAAGAATAATAGAAAAAGGATGGAAATAAAATAATTTAGTTTATCACTAAAAAGAGAGTAATGACATGGTCGCTGAGGTGGCTCAATGTGAGCATAGTAACAATAAATACTACACGTTAGCTTTTAGTATTATATACATAGATATAGAAGTGACACCGTGCTATTCCCCTAAAATTGATCTAAAAAGTCTCACTAATATTTGTGTGATGTTTCATGTAGCTTCCTATCAAATTGAAGCCTTTTGCAAGCAGTGTCATTCTCATCTTTCTTCTTTTCACATTTGGAATTCTATTTGTATTTAATGTAATCATGTGATGGGAATTCATGTTGTACTTTACCTCTTAAACCGAGAATTACTCCATTATTTTGACGCGGTATTATTGCTTTTGCAAAAAGCTTCTCTACATTACAATATAGAATCCAGGGAGAAATAATAATGAAACTTTTATGAACTTGTTAAATTAAGGGGGCACTCACGGATTAACATGATCCACCACCCACCATCACCAACCAAAATGAAACACAACTATGGTCTATGGAATTTTCGTGGAAGTCTCTTTATAAATATGTGGCAGCTTTTCACTTGGTTTAGCTTGTGTGTTATGCACACAAAAATAGGACACAAGCAGCGTCTCTGTTTAGTGGCTAAGGCTACGTTTGTTTTGGCTTCAAATGATTTCAGGAAATCCTTTTACACCTTTGTGGGTGTTTGGTACTTACGGAAAATACAGTTCAAGTTGACTGGAAAATAACACCCTTATGCTGTAAAATCGTTTACACTCTTATTTTGCCTTCAATGAATTTCCGAAAAACACACCTGAAGAGAGAGAGTGAAAGAGAGCTCAAGCACACACTTGAAGATAGAGAGAGAGTAGAAGGGAAAGTGAAGAAGACAACCAAACCTTTGCCAGTATCAAACCCACCCACTGATCTTGTCGTCGTCGCCGTCGCCTCCTTCAGACCCATCCACCGATCTTGCCGCTATCAGACTCATGTCACTGATCTTGCCTCTGCCGCCTCTAGATTGAACCCATCGTGACCCTTGTCGACGAGCGACCCACCTGACCCAGTCGACTAGCGACCCACCGTGACCTTCGTTGTCGAGCGACCCACCTGACCCAGTCGATGAGCAACCCACTGTGACCCTGTTGCCTCTGCCACACAATCTTGCCTCCGCTGCCTCTAGATCGAACCCAGTCACCTTCCTCTCTTCCTTCTTCTCTCAATTTGACCGGATTTGATGAATTTTTTGGTTTGGTTCGATATTATATATTTGTTTGGAAGTTGAGAAAATGTGAGCATTAAGTAGAAAATGTGTTTTCTATAGTATTTTTAAGAATACAACCAAACACTAAAAAATACTTTTCAAAGTATTTTTTAAAATGCAATTTATTGAAAATATTTTCACCTGAAAATATTTTATACTTGAAAAACATATTAAATTGAATCAAACACAGCTTAAATTCCACGAAGCTACACTTGCATCACAAATTCACAAAAATCCATTAACACTTTGTTTTGGAAGCGTAAAAATGGAATGAGTAAATCATAAAAGAACAAACAAGAAAGAAATAAAATAGAATGTATTTAAGTAATATATATATATATATATATATATATATATATATATATATATATATAATAGGTGAAGCAGAGAGAAACTCCAATTGTAATTCTAAATTAGAATTCTAATCTATATTGTGCCACGTGTCAGTGTAAGTATGAAATTGAAATCTAATTTCCCTCCATCTGTTGTAATTCCGATGTGCTTCTTTTTTCTTTTTTTCCACACCCACGTTTTTTTAGGTTCACCTCTCTTTTCTATACCCACGTATTGTCAGGTTCACCTCCCTTTTTCACACATATGTATTTTCAGGTTCATCTCTCTTTTCCACACCAATTCAGGCACCTTAATATACAGCTCCACTCTTCTTCAATCAATGCTATGGAATTTCAAAAGAATCTCTTGGTATCAATGATACATGTATTTGAGTATTTTTGTATCTTATATAAGAAGTTCTCTAGATATTCTGATTGTACTTATCTTTATAATTTTCATGGTCTTGGTTTATGCTCTGCAAAATGAATTTCAACCATTCCTAAGGTTTGATTACTGTTTTCTTTCATCTACCTATATTGTCATTCATTTTCGTGTAAATTTTTTATTGTTTAATTATATAATTTTGTGGTTTTTCTATGATTGATGTTGTATGTTTATTTTCTTTCATCTGCCTATACTTTCTTTCATTTTTGTCAATAATTTTTGTTATTTAATTATAAAATTGTTTTGTTTTCCTATAATTGATGTTGCATGTATCTTTTTTTTTTTCATAACACGTTATCAGCACGAGTCTCTACCCAATTTCGAAAGGAAGTTGTAATCTCATTATTCTTCAAACATCAAAGATTATTTGTGTAGTTTTCTCAACTCACTGTAAGTTTTCTTTTAAGGAATTAGTACTTATCATATTTGTTTGTCTTTACGTTTTATGCTCATAATTTTAGTGATTTTTAACTGATTATATTTTTTTTATGAGATTCATGTTATTCTATTGTTATATATTGTTATGAAATGCATGTTATGAGATTCACATATAATTGATTAAAATATTTTGCTAAAAATGGTTTGTGATAAAGCAACTTAATCATAACTATATGTACTGTGTATGAATCAACCTTGAATATATATGTCTATGTAACATTCTTTCATTAGAATTTTGTATGATAAAAATATTTGTTAAAAAATTACATAATGCTAAGTTTTATTAAACATGAATAAACTAAGTCTTTTAAACATGACTAAACTCATGATTAATAAAAAAAAAAAAACCAATACTATCACTTAAATAATAAAATGTAATATATTTATTTTAATTGTTTTATTTAATTATATCTATTCATGTGCGGTAGTATGGGTTACATACTAGTAAAAGCTAATGAGAAGTAATAATAAAACTTGTACCAAAAATCGTTTTATTAGGACATATGTAGTTCAAGTTTGTGAACATATGTCGCTATTTTATGTAGTTGGCTAATCCTTTGGCTAATCCTTTGACAAAACACACTTTACTTGTATTTGGGTAGATCTAGGATGTGTTTAATACTTCAAAGAACACGTTGTTCAAGTCTAGTATTAAAGTCATGAAGATTGGACCAAGAAAAAAGGGAAGAAAAAGTGTGTACTAAAGCTGGACACCTGGTAGACACTTGGCGGATAGCTGCTGGACACCTGCGGATAGCTGCTGGACAGATAGCTATCTATCGAGCTATCTATCGAGCTATTTATCGAGATTTAATGAGGCTCGACAGCTGTCCGATCGATCGAGGTATCTATCGAGGTTACGGGAATTCAGATTTCCAGATCTGATTTTTGGGCCAGGCTTTTGTATTTGTGTAGGGTTTCTTTTCTCACAACCCTAGGCATATATAAGGCATATTTTTGAGGCCATCACATAACAGAATACAAGGAGAACACATGCAAAAGGTGACCGAAGCCTAATTCTCTCTGAAAGAAGCTACTGCGTCTTTGCGCCTTAGGGTTTTGTAACCAAGTGCTTCTTGATCTTCATCGTGTGTATGAAGTGAAGAACTTTGCAGCCAACATTCTTCTTCCTCAAGTTGGTGAGTGAGTCACGTACTGGGATTCGTGCAAAGGAGTAAGCCGCGTACTGGGATCCGCGCATCAAATTGGTTAGTCACGTACTTGGGAGCCGTGCATTGAAAGGAGAAACTGTCACTACAGAACAAGTCCAATTGGGTATTGGGGTAAGAGTTCAACTGTAGGTTGGTAAGGTACTGGGATTCCTTGCTTGTAATTGCTTGTTGTGATAATAGTGGAGTTTCGGGAGTGGTGACCTTAAATCACCCGGTGGGGTTTTTGCCGTAAGGGTTTTCCCCATTCGTGAACAAATCACCGTGTTATTTCTTTTCCGCTGCATAACTTAGTTTCGGTGATTTGTTTGTGCTGCCACGTGATATTGCATGTTAATTTGATTAATTAAAAACTGGGCTAATTAATTAATCTAAGTTATCACAAGGGGTCAACGCATTTGTGGCCTGGCAAGTGGTATCAGAGCAGGCACACTCTGATTAGGGTTTAATCTTTGATGTGTGATCCATTGACCCCTGTTGTCATGAAAACTCTTGATTGTTTTGAGTTGCATGATCTTGTGTTGAATGATGATGATGATATTCATGATGCCTATTACAAGCTTTATAATTTTTGTATAAAATCTCTTGAGTGTTCTACAAAATTAAAAGCTAAATTTAAAAAGGTCAAGCTTGAAAAAGATGATTTGATTGCAAAATTGGATGAAGCCACTAATTTGAATGAGAATTTTAAAAATCAAATTTCATCTCAGATGGACAAAATTAAGAGTTTGGAAGAGCAACTAGTTGAATTTAAAACTGAAGTTGAAAAATTAACTAGTGCTAAACTTGTTGTTGAGCCTAACTCAAAAGATAAGGATTTTTATATTCCCCCATTCAAAAGGAATAATGAAGAGTTGAAGGCTAATATTGTTAGGATAGACAAAGGAAAACAAACTGATGTTAACGTTGAAGTTTTTAAACCTATGTTTAAAACTCCTCCTAGGTTAAATGATAAATCTGTTTTTGTCCCCACTTGTCATCATTGTCACATTGTTGGTCATATTAGGCCAAATTGTCCTAAGCTGAGGACTCTGTCAACTTCTAAGGTTAGACCTCCTTCTAGGAAGCCGAGTAGCTCTAAAACTGCTCATGTTTGTCACCATTGTGGTGTTTCTGGACACACTCGTCCTAATTGCTTTAAGTTGTATCCTCATAAGCAATTGTCCAAACGGTCACAGGTTTCCTCTCAAGGACCTACACCTTTGTTTGGAAAGTTATTAAAAGTCTTGAGCTTTTTAACTCAATTTCAGGAGAATTTTAATTCTTCTATGTCCTTTAGTAGTCATACTAGGACACGTGCCTTTTCATCTTCACGGCTAAAGACTCGTGCTGTGTGGGTGAGAAAGGAGCCTAAGACTTAATTGTCTTTTCTGTTTGTCCTCTGCTTTAATTCTTTCTATCTAAAGCAGGACTCTCTTTGCTTGATTTCTTTTCTGCTGTTGATATCATGCTTTCATGCATCTGCATCATTCTATCATGTTCTCATGCATATGCATCTTTCTTTCATGCATTCATGATGTCTGTCTGTTTTTGTGTGGTTGTTTAGTTTTTATTTTGTTTTGTTTTCAAAATAAAAAAAATGAAAAATTGAAAAATACAAAAACAGTGTGTTTGTGTGCATTAGTTCATGTGAACTTTTGAAATGGCCATTGAAACAGAGTTTTCTAAACTTTGTATCACCTGTAGCTTAGATGAGCATTCTTCTGCACAACTAAGCAAGTGAGCTTTGTAGCTCTTTGTTTGTGATGAGTAAGGTTAAGTAATCTCTTCTTCTTAACACCCGTATCACTCTTTTTGACGGGTTGAACTAGAAAATCCTAAGAGAAAGGCATAAATAACCATCTCACCACTGTTACTCGCCAATCATAATATGACATCTGTATGCTTCGGCATAGCAAAAATGCAATGTCAATAACACCTGTATGCTCCGGCATAGCAAAAGTGCAGTGTCAAAAGCTTAACATATTTGGGTATTTCTTTTCCTTCTCTTGTATGCCCATGCATGATATGCTTGTTTAAAAGAAAATATACAAAGATATAAAAAGCAAAAAGATAAAAAAATGCTTTAAAATGTGGTTGCAAGCGTGTTTTCTAGGAGATGTGGGAGTTATAGGATGTACCTCGAAGGTGATAGTCCCCATCAAACGGTTATGATTGTGTGTGAGTTAAAGTGATTTTCTCATATCTCAAATCGTCATAACATAGAGACACACATGCAATCTTGCGATGTTTTCACACACGACACGCAATATTCTTTGCTATTCTTGATACATGTGCAGGAACAATGTGATTTGGCCATCACAAGGTTTACATACTTTAATGTATGCTCACTAAACTGTCTGGACTCATTTTTGAAATATAAAATTGGTTAGACTTGTTTAGTGTGTGTGTGCGTGTTTTGAGATACATGTGCATAAATTTTTCTTGTTGAGAGATGATTTTGAGAGCTTAATGTGTTGATTGGATCTTTGGTTGAGTTGCATGCATGATTGCATTCATGTCTGTGTTTTTCCTCCTTTGAAAAACTGCTTTTATAGGCATCTCGACACCTCCTCGATACCTCTCGACACATAGGCTATCTGTCGAGATCCGTAGACTTTTTCCTATCGCAGTCTCGACAGATACCTTGACACCTGTTGGATCGATCGAGAAACTTTCTGTTTGCTCGATAGCTTCTTGATAGCTTCTGGATCGATCGAGGTCACTTCTTGTTAGTTCCTTCTTCCTCGATACCTGATCTCGATAGCTTCATTTGTCCATGTGTATTTCTCGACACATGACCTCGACAGCAGTCTCGACACCTCCCGATAGCATCATCTGTCGAGAATAACTGAGAGGCTATATATTGAGATTTCGCGATTTTTTCTTCTCACTTGCTCGATCTCTCTCGCTCGAAACTCCTGTTCTCTCTCTCAAAATCTCTCATTTTCCCTCCAAACCTCTTCCCAAGGCGTTTTCAAGTGTTCTTTGCGATCTTTATCTCTTGGTAAGCGTCTTATCCCTCATATTCATGCATTTCATTGTTTTAAAACCCTAGGTTTTGTGTTTTTGAAAAATTTTTGGGAGTTTTCAAAATTGTTGGGTTTTCATGAAATTCTTGGGTTGGTTTGATAGTTTTGATCTTTAAAATCACATGCATTGCATCACATTCGCATTCCAATAGTATTTTCATGCATTTAGATGTGTGCCTATTGATTGTGTGCTGTTAGGTTTGGCTTGGGCTGAGCCCATGATGTTTTTATGTTGCATGTCACATGTTCATGCATTCTCCATGCATACGTTCTTTCTTTTCAATATTATTCTGCCAATATTGAACTGTTTGGAACTTTTCTGTGTGTCTTTTCTCTTTCCTCCTCTCTATGGTTGCGTTAGTAGTGTCTATGGCACCTAAGCGTAAGTCCATTCCGTCCCAGAACCCTCTGCGTTCTAAGAGACAGTCTTCCTCTGACTCTACCCCTCTTTCTGTCCGGTTCCGTGATGAGAAAGCCCGTAAGGACTTCTCGGAGAACTTTTCTAAATGCGGTGTTCATTCGGAACGCCACGTTGTCCTGGCAGACTTTGCCGACACCGACCTTCCCGATGTCATTCACACTCGGGGATGGGAGTCACTGTGTGACGTCCCGGTCACATCTCCTCTCGTGTTGATACAGGAGTTTTACTCCAACATCCACGAGATAGATTCTTCAGTACCTCATTTCTACTCTTGCGTCCGAGGTACGCGCTTTTGTGTCACCCCAGAGTTAGTCTCTGAGGTTCTTCATGTCCCTAGGGTGGATCATCTTGATTACCCTAGCTGTGAGCGTCTCTGGACTGTGTCCAAAGACGAGATGATCTCGGCGTTCTGTGAGCGTCCGTCCTCATGGGGAGATCATATGTACACACCATGTCGACCTTTTGCTAAAGGTCCTCGCTTTCTTAACATGGTGATGACCTTTGTTTTGCACCCTCTTTCTCACTATAACTCTATCTCAGAGCCACGCGCTCGATTTTTGCTATCCCTCTTAGAGGATCTTTCTATAGACTTTCCTTCCCACTTTATCTTTTGCATCATAGATGTCTATAGAGATACGGCCACCCGTGATAAGCTCATTTTCCCTTCCGCTATCACGAGGATCCTGAGCCGTTTTTCCATCCCTTTCCCCTCGTCTGATCCTTACCACGTCATGTCTGCCATAGACGCCGCTACCGTAAAACATAGCGAGGCACAGTTTCGATCGCGACAGTCCGACGGTGCCACTCCTTCCACCCGTCTGACCACCTCCAGATCGGCTCGAGCCTCTGCCTCTTCTTCTTCGAGCGACATTTCTTTGGGAGACATCATGGCGCAGCTACAGCGCATGGATGCTCGCCTAGATACACTCTCCACGGAGTTGTATCAGGTGAATGTCCGTGTTGGTCGCAACGCCAGGCGACAGGCGACCATGGGCGGCTTTGCTCCAGAGGCTTCTCCTCCGCCACCTCATGTGTCGACTGAGACCGAGGCTGATGATGATGGCGATGATGATGATGCTTCCGATGATGATGATGGAGATGCGAGCTCTTCGGATGAGATGTCTACTTGACACTCTACCCTTTGTCACTCGTGACAAAAAGGGGGAGTAGTTTTGTATGAGAGTAGTCATACTTAGGGGGAGTGTTAGCATAGGACATTTTTGTTAGGGGGAGTGTGGATTGAGGGATGTAGTGAGGTGATCATATGTATTTTTTTTCTTTTCTCATCTGCTTAGAGATACTTTGATCATGTATTGACATACATTGTATTTACTCTCTTCTTATTTATGATGATGTATGTTTTTCTTTCACCTACCTTTCATGTGTTGTTTCTTTTCTGTCTTTATATACATGTTTCTTTACTTTTACGTAATCTATTATTTCTGTTTCACACAAAGATGCCTTGATGTGTTTTGTTTATAAGTGTTTCAGAAATACAGGTTGTCGAAGTCTTCTTACCATAAACTCTCTTCTTGCAAAGTTTTTCAAGAGTTTGTGTTAGGATAGATTTCACTGTATGTAACAAGTGAATATGAGTTGAGTGATTTATGACTTCTCTCATATCTTCATTTGTATGTTGTGGTTTTGTCACGGATTGCCAAAGGGGGAGATTGTTAGGACATATGTAGTTCAAGTTTGTGAACATATGTCGCTATTTTATGTAGTTGGCTAATCCTTTGACAAAACACACTTTACTTGTATTTGGGTAGATCTAGGATGTGTTTAATACTTCAAAGAACACGTTGTTCAAGTCTAGTATTAAAGTCATGAAGATTGGACCAAGAAACAAGTGAAGAAAAAGTGTGTACTAAAGCTGGACACCTGGTGGACACCTGGCAGATAGCTGCTGGACACCTGCGGATAGCTGCTGGACAGATAGCTATCTATCGAGCTATCTATCGAGGTATCTATCGAGATTTAATGAGGCTCGACAGCTGCCCGATCGATCGAGGTATCTATCGAGGTTACGGGAATTCAGATTTCCAGATCTGATTTTTGGGCCAGGCTTTTGTATTTGTGTAGGGTTTCTTTTCTCACAACCCTAGGCATATATAAGGCATATTTTTGAGGCCGTCACATAACAGAATACAAGGAGAACACATGCAAAAGGTGACCGAAGCCTAATTCTCTCTGAAAGAAGTTACTGCGTTTTTGCGCCTTAGGGTTTTGTAACCAAGTGCTTCTTGATCTTTATCGTGTGTATGAAGTGAAGAACTTTGCAACCAACATTCTTCTTCCTCAAGTTGTTGAGTGAGTCACGTACTGGGATTCGTGCATTGAAAGGAGAAACTGTCACTACAGAACAAATCCAATTGGGTATTGGGGTAAGAGTTCAACTGTAGGTTGGTAAGGTACTGGGATTCCTTGCTTGTAACTGCTTGTTGTGATAATAGTGGAGTTTCAGGAGTGGTGACCTTAAATCACCCGGTGGGGTTTTTGCCGTAAGGGTTTTCCCCATTCGTGAACAAATCACCGTGTTATTTCTTTTCCGCTGCATAACTTAGTTTCGGTGATTTGTTTGTGCTGCCACGTGATATTGCATGTTAATTTGATTAATTAAAAACTGGGCTAATTAATTAATCTAAGTTATCACAAGGGGTCAACGCATTTGTGGCCTGGCACGTTTTATAGAGGAGATACCTCCATATTAATCCTAACTGTAAACCTATGCTCTAATACCAATTGAAAATTCACATTATAGGAGATGCTTCCATATTAATCTTTGAAACAATGAACCTATGCTTTGATACGAATTGAAAATTTTCTATTTAGACCCCTAATTTGGCATCAATCGTGGCACTAGATACTTTTTTCAATTTGGCATTACATTCAACAACCAGTTCTTCTTCCTATCTCTTCACCTTAACCCTATGGAAGAAATTCTCACAGTTAACTTCATCTATCACGACATTCAACTAATTGTAATCATGGCAATAGTTCTTCTTACAGTCAACCATTTGTAATGTTGACAAATTCCAAGTCAAAAATCAAAAAGGTTTCAGTGTAATTGCAAGCTTCCATGTATTTTAATTTCATTTAAATAGTAATTGCATTGAGTCATTGAAGTTCAAGTTCAGAAGAAAGAGTACCAGTGCTGCAAAAGGAATCTCGATTGAGCAAGATTCATCGTGTTAGGTGAAATTATGAGTGAGACAACAAAATCTGGGTTTTAGTTACACAAAACAGTTTCCTTGAAATTCATCTAGCACTCAATTGAGTATGTTTGCCTAAGAAAATCAGTTTTTTTTTTTTTGGAATAACAAACTCCTTTGAGTGGGACAGTTATCAATTTTCATTTTTAAGAAATAGTTTTAATATGCCTCAAAGTTACATTATTTTTCATATAATTATCGATTTTATTAAGAATCACACATTAGAAAGCTTTGAGAGAGAATCTCTATATGTTATTGTATATCAAAAACTGAATGTAAAATACATAGCCTCTGTTTTTATATACAAAACCAGAGGAGAGCGGGAAAATAGGAAAAGAACTAACTGACTATTACACGGGTGCTAAGCAACTCCACATTATAAGCTTAAGTAAAACACATGTCATTTACGCTTCGTTTGTTTCGATGAAAAATATTTTTCGGAAAATATTTTTACATTTTACTATGTTTGTTTTGAAGTAAAATATTTAGTCAAACGTAAAATATTTTCAGTCAACTAAACTAACTAAGGCAAATTTATGTAAAATATTTTACACTTGAAATATTGGTAAAATAATTTACACTTATCGTACTCTCACAGTCCCAATGCACTGCCTCTCTCTCAACCTTACGCTTTCTTAGATTACTCTCCACAGCCCAGCCCACCATCAGCTCTTCTCTCCCACCCATCACCGGCTCCACGTCGTCGGTGCCACCACCAGTTTCAAGTTCTTTCGGCGCCATTGTCAATCTTGTTCCTTCTTCAATATTGTTTAGCTGGGTTTCTGGAGGTTGGGTTGCGGTGGGGTTTGCTTTTAATGGGTTGAAGGTGGATCTGGTGATTGAGATTGAATAGTTTTTGGGTTGATGGATTTTGGGTCTCGGTTGTTTGAAGGATTTTGGGTCTCTGTTGTTTGAAGGTTCTAGTGAGCCTTGTCACCACTGCTTCGTCGCTCGTTGCTCGAATTTGGTTTCACTAGAAACGCCGTCGCTAAGATCTCTGATCTGGAATCGCTGAGAATGAGTGTGAGTTTTTTTTTTTCTTCACGTTCTGGGTTTTTGAGATGGCTTGGGGGTTGCGGTGGGTGGCTGGGTGGGTTTGTGGGTAGTGGCTGGCTGGCTTTTGCTGCTATTTTCTCTCCGATTTGTGATTTAGGTGGCTAGTGGTGACTGTGGTGATTGGGTATGTGGTGGTTGGTAATTGTTGGTTTGAATATACATTTTTTAGTATTGAGGTCAATGCAGACACATGAAATTTTTTTCCTGAAAATGTTTACATGAAAAATATTTTACATGTAAAATATTTTATATTTAAAAATATTTTACGTCAAAACAAACAGAGCGTTAGCTACTTCAACCATAAACTACAAGTAGCTTAGACAGTAGAATAAATGCTGCAACTCTATCAATTGTAGCTTTGCTATTCTGTCATCTCAACAAATTTTCTTAACAATACTGTGAGCTAAATTACCAGTTACACTAATTTGCAAAGAAAAAACTCGCTTTGGACTAGAACCACAAATACGCTGTAACTTAAAATGTCACTAAATCCCATTATGTGCATGGCATTGACTATAACTTTATGGCGCCCATGATAATTTAAAGTATGTCTAAGTAAATAGGAACATTTTGGCCACCTTTTCTTGTTTAATTAATTTATTCCAACTCTTTTTCTTCTCTCTTCTTTTTTTCCTCCTTGTGGAATTTCATACTAGCTCTTGGTTTTCCTTGAAACAACGTTATCATTATTGAATAAATGAAGCTTCCTTATCTTTTTCCATAGTCCCAAACTCGATATGAACCAAATTTAAAGATAAATTTATCAACTATATATATTTTTTTTCAATGATGGACACTATAAGTTCATAAAAAGACACCAATTTGTTTTGGTGTAAGCAAGATTTGAATTTAAGTCTCTTATTTGAGAATGATTTTTTTTTTTAACAATTGAGTCAATTGGAATTCATGAATTTACAAACTGTTTATTTCCTTTGATAATTTGATAATAGGGTTCAAGGGTTATGTGACTCAATTGATACCGCTTAGGGTTTTAATGTTTTTAATGGAGATGTTTATGATCTAAATCCTTCCAACTTGACCATCAAAATATAAAGACATCTTTATTGGAAACACAAAAAATATCAATTACATTACAAGCTTTTTGTGAATTTATTAACTGTAGGGTAAAAAGCTTATTGGATGGTAAGAGGCTCACCAACAATTTGGACAAGTTTGGCGTGGACCAACCTGAAAAATAGCTTCTATTCACAAAAACTTGAAAATGACTTTTTGCAAGTTATGTCATGTCATCCCTATCTTTCTTCTTCTTCTTCTTCTTCTTCTTCTTCTTCTTCTTCTTTTTCTTTTCTTTTTTTTTTTTGGATAAACTACAATATATGTATTAAAAATTAAAAAAGGGGAACAGATAAGCATTCACTCTTATCGGTAGAGTCTAAAAACTCTTGGTATTAAAGCAGAATGATTCTTTAAAGACTAGGGATAGTCAAGCACCCTATCTTTCTTTGTTGCTTTCTCAAAAGAACATTAATTAAAAATACAACTTGAGGTCCTATATGTTAAATTAAATAGCTCAGTGAAAAGTTCAACACGTTCAATTAAATTAAATATCTCACTGCTAAAAGCCTAAAACATCAATAAAAAATATAATGGGTCATATACCGTGTAAGAAAAGTTGATGAAATTCTTCATTATTCAACCATAGGAATATTAGGAAACTTGTAGCTCAAATTAATCCAAGAAGCGACCGCTTCCCACCAAAAGAGGCCCATAACAAGATTGAGGGCAATGAAATTTTACACACCGAGGTAAAAAAAGAAAATTCCTACACAAAAAGCTTTTCAGCATGTGCTTTATATCTTCTATAATGGGTTGTAAGGCTCAGTTTATGTCTAAGAAGTTCTTATGTGTAGACCAACCTAGAAAATAGTTATATTTGTGAGTAACTTTCACTCAATGGCAAAAGACTTCTTGAGCCACCTGTATCTGTGAGTAATTTTCACTTAATGGCAAAATACTTCTAGAGCCAGTTGGTGTCTGAGATTTCTTCTAAAGGAGTAAGGTTAAGTTTGACTATTATTCACTCGTCATATGGGATGTGTTAGATGTTGGGGATATTATACAAAGTAATAATGGAAGAACAAGGTTAACACAAAAGACAAACAGAAAACAAATAACTCAGAAGCACAATATCGTTTTCCTTAGACAATATTTGCCCCCACACTATTATTACTAAAGGGTTATCGCAAATCTGTCCTCATGATACAAACAAGATGTTGGGTTCTATAGATAGCAATTCTGGAGAATACCCACAAGATTTCCTGAGTTTTTCTCTAAAGGGTTATTTTTCAAGTGAACATAAGCTTCTATTTGTACCCATAGGGTTATGTTTCATCAAAAGACACGTATAGAGAGTTAAACCATTCACAAGGCTTGAAACCTCTTCAACCTTTCCGAATAGTCACGAGAAAAATTTTGCAGAAAACTCAACCTTCGAGTTTCGATCGATCGAGAGCTTCTTTCAATCAATTGAATGCTCTTTTCGATCGATCGAACAGGAATCGAATAGCATTCAAGCCATCTAGAAGCTCCAGGATTTTTTCTTTACCATTTCGATCGATCGAGCCAAAGCTTCGATCGATCAAAAATGCTTAATTTCGAATTTTCACTTTATGAAACAATATTCTCTAAACTCAAACAACATTATTACAATCTATTATTGTATATACCTATATATAAAACAATCACCCACTAGGTTGTAATAATATATGCCTCACTTGATTGATATTCTATCATGCATAATGGAATGTGTCTTTCAACTTAAACCTTCCTTTAGTGTAATTGTTCAAGAAATCAATAGAGTCAATGGTGGCTTGGTGCTTAAACCAAAACTCTTATTTGTTGAAAACGGAAACAACACACACATGAGAACATCTACAACAAATTTAGAAATCCATTATTGTTAGCAATATTATGGCCTTATGCTCTTCTCGGTTTAGTGAACATTTACAAGAGAAAACCATCTACTCTTGCTAGAAGCGGCATCACTTCTATGTTCACAAAGGTGAAGTTCTTTCTTATGTCCCTATTACACAGACATTTATACCTTATGAACTTCATTAAAAGTATAAAACTCATCCTCAATTTCATCTTAATAGTCTGCACTAATCCATCCTGGATAGGGATGGCAAATGGGTAGGCTTGGGTGGGTTTGGGCTAGGTCTAATTGGGTTGGGTATATACAACCCATTTACTCATTAGAACTCATTTAACTAATTACTTCTAACCCAAATCTAACCTAACCCAATTATTTTGGGTAAACCCCAACCCACCCAATTACCCAATTATTAAAATTACTAAAATGCCATTAAAGTGAAAACCCCAACAATTTTTTGGATTCCCTTTTCCACTCTCTCTGGTCTCCATTCTTGGGATTAAAGAATTCCACATGAGCACATCCACATCAGCAATTATATTAAAAATCCAAATAAAAAAATATTTTCTTTTCTTTTCTATTTTCTCTCACTTTCTTGGCAGCCAAACACTCCTCAATCCTCTCCTCTCTCGATTCAACCTCTCTAACTCTCTCTTCCAAGTTCACCTCTTTCAACTCAAATCCCTTCAAACACTCTCTCAATCGTTCCTCTTTCGCCTCAAAACCTCTTGACAACTCCTCAACTTGCTTCTCCTCAATCGTTCCTCTTTCGAGCCCTTGCACCTGTTCCTAGAGAAAATGACTTGCCGTATCGAAGTGGTCTTCCAGATCCTTCCATTGAAGCGAGAACAAAAGAAATGAAGACGAAGAGCTGTGGATTTGCTCCAGCGTTTTTCGTAGAGTTTGCTTCCTCATCTCCGCTACTTCCAATTCAATCGAGATTTTCCCCATTACAAAAGATGAAGAGCTGTGAAACTTGCAGGTTTGAATTTTCGTGCTTTTGATTTGCTAAATGTAGATCGGATCGCTATAGCTAAATGCGTTTGTTTTTCCTTATTGTTCTGTGTGAGAGCTAGAGAGAGAAAGAGAGAGAGCAAGCGAGAGGAGAGAGAGAAGTGTTTGGAGGTCGAGAAAATGAAGGAAAATGAAAACACAGAAACATTTAAGTGGGTTTTTTTTTTTTTTTAATGGGAAGGGCTGGGTTGAGTTTGGCTATATTGTTTTTGGGTCAAATGGGTCCCAATGGGTTTTTAGTTAAAACCCAATAATCCTTGGGTTGAACTGGGCTGATGCCCATTTAACCCAACTAATAATTAGGTGAGTTTGGGTTCAATTAGATTGGGTGGGTTTGGGCGGGCAAATGAGTTTGGGCTTACTTTGCCACCCCTAATCCTGAATGAGACACAAAATTAGTGTTCTTACTAACCACGAATCAATAGCTTGTTGTTACCTTTTAAACCTCTTTATAATATATCAATTTGAGGTTGGGTTCTCACTATTGGTGATTCTCTTAAAAGAAGGGTTTTAGTTCTATTCCAATGGATGTTACCCCAACCATATCTCAAGACACTACTTTGGTTAAAGGGTCTGCCAAATTACAATTTGACCTTACATAGACAATTGAAATGGTACCAGATTCTATTAATTGTCTTATATAATCATGTCTTAGACCTATATGTCTAGACTTTCCATTATACATTTTACTATATGCTCTGCCCAAGGTGGTTTCACTATCGCAATATATCGACATGGCTGGTATTGGTTGTGGCCACAACTCTATGTCTAACAACATCTTTCTTAGCCATTTCGCTTCCTTGCCTGTTGCCGCCAAGACTATAAATTCTGATTCCATGGTGGAGTGAGAAATACACGTTTGTTTCTTTGATGTCCAAGAGATGACACCCCCACCAAGAGTGATTATCCAACCAGACGTGGATTTGTTATCACTCATGCTAGTAATCCAACTAGCATCTGAATAACCTTCCAACACAGCTGGAAATTTGGAATAAAAGAGTCCCAAACTTATGGTTTTCTTTAAATAACCAAGAACTCTACTAATTGCTTTCCAGTGATCCACATTTGGATTACTTATAAATCTAAAAAGTTTGCCCAATAAAAATGATATGTCTGGTTTTGTACAATGCATAGCATATATCATGCTACCAATAGCATTAGCATACTCGAGCTGTGCAATTGCTCTTCTAGTGTTTTCACCCAATTTTATGCTCCGATCCAAAGGTGTATTTGCTTCTTTTATATTAAGATGTTCAAATCTTTGAAGCACTTTCTCAACATAATGAGATTGACATAGTGCAAAACCCTCACTATGTCTTTTAATTTTAATTCCCAAAATAGTATCCACTTCGTTTGAATCTTTCATTTTAAATACAGAAGATAGATACTTTTTAGTTTCACATACACCTTTCATATTTGTACCAAATATGAGCATATCATCCCCATAAAGCCATAAAATGACTCCATATTCCTTTGTGAATTTGGAATACATACATTTGTTGGAACTATTGTGCACGAAGCCATCTGACAAAATCGCTAAGTCAAACTTCTCATGCCATTGTTTTGGAGCTTGTTTCAAGCCATACAAAGACTTGACTAACTTGCAAACTTTCTTTTCATTTCTAGGAAGTACAAAACCCTTAAGTTGTTCCATGTAAACTTCCTCATCAAGATCACCATTTAGGAAAGTTGTCTTAACGTCCATTTGATGTACAATCAACTTGTATATGGATGCAAGAGCTAACAACACATGAATAGACGTGATCCTAGCCACCAGTGTGTAGGTATTAAAATAGTCTACTCCTTCCCTTTGTTTAAAGCCTTTTGCCACTAACCTTGCTTTAAAGATTTGTATTGACCCATTAGTGTTATATTTTCTTCTAAATACTCATTTACAACCAATTGGTTTAGAATCAGTAGGTAGATCCACAAGAACCCAAGTATTATTGGATAATATTGTCTTTTTTTTTCTTGACTCACAAATGTTTAACATGCAGTTTCCATCTTGGGGTCATTTCTTTTGGCACTAGTGGTTTATGTAGTCTACTATGTCTATTGCTATGACAAAACAGAAAAAGAGAATCAAGAAAGAATTGAAAAGTTTTTAGATGATTACAAAGCTCTTAAGCCCTCTAGGTACTCATACAATGATGTTAAAAGGATTACAAATCAATTTACTGAGAAGTTAGGTCAAGGAGCCTATGGAACAATGTTCAAAGGAAAGATTTCAAATGAAATCCATGTTGCCGTGAAGATCTCGAACAGTTCCAAGAGCAATGGGGAAGAATTCATAAATGAAGTGGGAACAATAGGTAGAATCCACCATGTTAATGTTGTTCGTTTGGTTGGCTTTTGCGCTGATGGATTTAGAAGGGCATTAGTTTATGAGTTCTTACCAAATGATTCACTAGAGAAGTTTATTTCGTCCGTAGATTCTAACCATTTCCTTGGTTGGGAAAAACTACGAGACATTGCTCTTGGCATAACAAAAGGAATTGAGTATCTTCACCAAGAATGTGATCAACGAATTCTCCATTTTGATATCAAACCTCATAATATTTTGCTAGACCAAAATTTCAATACAAAAATTTATGATTTTGGTCTAGCCAAGTTGTGTGCAAAGGATCAAAGTGTAGTGTCCAAGACCACAACTAGGGGGACCATAGGTTACATTGCTCCCAAAGTGTTCTCTAGGAACTTTGGGAACATGTCCTACAAACCAAATGTTTACAATTTTGGAATATCTTTGCTTGAGATGGTTGGAGGTAGGAAAAATGTTGGTGTAATCGTGGAGAACACTAGCCAAATATATTTCCCAGAATGGATGTACAATCTGTTAGAGAAAAAGGAAGACTTACGAGTTTGTGTTGTGGATAATGTAGATACTAAAATTGCAATAAAACTAGCAATTGTGGGACTATGGTGCATCCAATGGCACCCAATGGATCGTCATTCAATGAAAGTTGTGGTTCAATTGTTGGAAGGTGATGGAAATAACTTAACAATGCCTCCAAATCCCTTTGCCTCTACAAGCCCTACAAGAATCAATGGAAGTACGCCTGCAAGGCATCTAAATCTAGATTTAGAAGTCATCCCTAAATTAGAGTAAGTATTCTTAAACTAGAGGTCCTTAATGATGATATGGGCTGCAATCATGGTGTACTCAAGGATTATAATTATTAATCTTGTACTCACTTTAGGGACTTCAAGTTTTCTTATATCGAGTATGACTGTATGAGCAAGGTGATGCTAATAAAAAAGTACTTCTTTATTAATTTATTTTTATAATGTGCAGAATTTTGTAGAATAAAGCTTTATCTCATTATTTTAGAGAGTTTTAAGAGTATTTTAGTCTAAATTGACCCTTTATATGGTATGATATGATTAAGACTTGTTTTAGAATTTTTTTGGGCAAAATTTCCTTTTTTTTATCCTAAATTGAAATTCTATTATAAGGGTGTGTATGGACCGCTTATTTTGCTAAAACTAAAAAGTTATTACTGAAAGTACTGCAAATAAAGGTAAAAGTTAATGGAAATAGTACAGTGGGACCCATAAATAATGCCAAAAAGTATAGTGGAGCCCATGAATAGTAGCACAAATAAGCTAAATAGTGAAATAATTTTAATTTTTCTACCTAACACAAACGCACACTAAATGAAAAATGATAAACTCACAAATTATTTTACAAACCGCTAATGTGATATAAATTAGTGGTTGTAGTCTTAGGGTATTCAGACTATTTAGTATATAAATATTTCAAAGAGTGTTCATCTTATTTTTCCAGTGGATGCTAGATGATAAGGGTAATTCTAAAAAGGTGTTAAACTCATTCACGTAAGATGAAGCCGATGGTCCCAATGATCCCGTCTGCCTTACTTGTGCATTCAGAGACATAAACGACAATATCATAAAGTCAACGAGTCCATCTCAAAGCCTACGACTCCACCTCAAGATCAACGGCACCTGTATGAGATGACCAGAATGCCTAGACGGGATAAAAAGCTGATGGAAGGAAGCTGATGGGGATAAAGAAACCTTTAACAGGTCCAACATGGCCTTGCCTGGCCTCCACGCATGAGTATATAAGGAAACATATTGTGCCTCATGGTTAACCCTAATCAAGAGGATTCCTACAAAGAAAGGATTCCGCAAGATACACTTATTAATAAGGATCTTCCCTACGAGGAAAAGCCCTTTACGCTAAGAAATAGATGTCAATTCTATGCTACTATAAAAACCTCAAAGTCCTCACAAACCAAGGTACGCATAATTTACCCTAACTCTGGCACTCTAGAGTTGTGAAAGTAACTTAACCTTCGGAGGGTATTTGGCTGATATCACACCGGTACTTTCTATAGGGTCTCCTTCTTCTTTTTGTGTTGTGTAGATTTTGTCTAGAGTACGTGAGAACCGTGTAGCTTACTGACGGTTTTCGGCATCATTACCAAAAAACATTTCCTTGTGGCTTTAACAAGCCCCTTAAGGATTTAAGAGTTCTTTCTTTGGTTTTAAATATTACCAAATTCCATATTACAAATCATGGTATTGGCTGGTATTGTAACGAAATAAATTTAGTTAGATTACATAGTACTGTTTAAGTCCTTTAATGAATCTCCTAAGAAAATTGAAGACATAAAGGTTTGCTGTAGCTAAAAAAAGATTCACTCATCATGCAATCATTATTCAAGAAATATAATAAACTTAAGACACTCGCGAGATGTTCCCATTCACTCGAGCGAGATTTATAGATTTTGCATTCCTAGTGCAACTTAAAGACATAATAGTACACATGTTACATGACTTTTCGATAGTAGAAAGGTTTTCCTACCCAGAGCTATATATCTATTCACATCTTGAAGCTTTTCATCTAGAGACAAAAACTGGAAAATTCTTCTTGTACATAGTAAAAGTTGTAATTCAAAAGTTATAATTGATTGGGTGCTTTGAAACCATAGAGATTGTTATTAGACTAAATTCACTGTGGTAAGTCCTTAAGTTCCTTGGAGTACTGGAGTTTCAGGATGCATATAGGGTTCATTGGTGGAGGAGATTAATATAGAAAGATTAAAAATGTTTTGGAGCCACTGTGGTGGGAAGGCAAATGTGGCATTCATAGAAGTTACCCTAAAGAGTCTAGTTGTGTAAAGGTTTTTTGAGTTATAATTGCTTTTTCTATAATGACTTTTATAAGGGGCTAGATCCTTATAATGTTTTTTCCATCGATGGAGTTTTTATTTATTTATTTGTTTTTGTAATTTGTTTTCTACTTCACTTTATCTCCAAAATCCATGTGGGGTTTTATTGTTTATACTGCTTTTTCTATAGTGACTTTTATAAGAGGCTAGATCCTCGTAATGTTTTTACTATTGAAGACATTTTTATTTATTTATTTTATAACATGTTTTCCACTTCATCACCAGTGGCCGCGTTTTTATAAACATGGCTATAGGACATACTCTAGCTGCATTTTCAAACGCGGCTATAGACCCTTATATTTTAAAAAAAAAAATTTGATTACCAAAAATTAATTTTAGGTAATCAAAAGTTTTTTTAAAAAATTAAAATTTTAATTTTTAAAATTAATGCTTTCAAACTTTAAAATTTAAATTTTAATTAAATTAAGAAATTCAAAACAACAATACAAACCCAGTAAATTCAAATTCAGACAAAAACCCAAAAAATTTCAAAATTAACCAAACACAACGTGCCCACAATACAAACACAACATGCTCTAAAATACAAGAAAATAGTACAAGAACACAAATAGAACATCTCCTTCAACAAAATCAACCCAAATTGATACAATCTTTTCAAGGAAAACAAAAGTATAAGCTCAAAAATACAAAAATCCCCATAACATAAACACAACAAAAAAGAGTCCATATGCTCAAACTCAAAATTAATCAAAACACAATAAAAAAAAAAAAAAATAATTTTTGACCATGGGTCAGAGAAAAATAAAGCAAAGAGAGATAATTTTTTGAGGCACTTTAACTTCATTGATTCAAAATCTTCAAATCTAAAGCAAAGAGAGGCTCAATCTTCAAATCTATTACAAAGAGAGACAAAGTTAAAGGGAACAAAAATGAACAAAACTCAAAAAACAATGAACAAAACCCCATATTTTCACAAACCCATTCATACAGCATCAGTGGGAAAGAGGGATTAATAGTGTGGGTCATCACTTTTTAGATCTCTGGCAACAAAGATCGATGACAGCATGAGAGAGGGATTGAGAGAGTTTTAAGATTAATATGAGAGAGCTTTTTCAATTTTTTTTTTCCTGAATGACTGAGAGAACTTTTATTTTTTCTTTTGACGAGAGGAAGAGTCTGAGATTTCATATTTTGAAATCTTCAGTTTTTTTTTTTTTTGGGAATATTTTGGAATATGCCATAGAATATTCTAGGAATATTCTATGGCTTATTCCATTTTTTGTTTACACTGAATCAACCCATTCAGTTTTATTATTATTTTTTTTTAATGAAATATTTTGGAATATGCCATAGAATATTCTATGGCATATTCCATTTTGTTTACGCTGAAGTGAATCCATTCAGGCTTTTTTTCCCTATAGCTATAGGTTAAGTCTATAGCCATGTTCATGAACATGGCTATAGGTCCTCCTTTAAATATATATGGCTAGACCTATAGCCACGTTCATGAACGTGGCTATAGACTTAAACTTAACCTATAGCTGCATTTTAAAAATGCGGCTAAAACTACTTAGAAATGTGGCTATAGACTTAATTTATAGTCTCGTTTTAAAAACGCAGCTATAGGTTAAGTTTATAGTCGCATTTCTTAAAAACGTGGCTATAGGTTAGCTATAGCCGCGGTTTTGCAAATGTGGCTATAGACTTGCGTGCTTTGTAGTGAATAGGTATATTTGTTTAGGAACTTGTTCGTGAGTGTAATCCTTAACCCGTACTATCATGGATAAAGTACAATCCTTCATTGTTTCCCTCGTTTTTAGGGAACAATTATGTATATTAAAACTTGAAAGGCCCTTATAAAATTATTGGATGAGAGAATTTGGCTATATGTAGGGAAAGGTTGGACAAAACCAAAAACTAAAAGGGATCGATGAGTGGTGCATACCAATTCATGTTGCCTACTGTGATCCTTTCTAAAATTATAACCAATTAGCCTTTTGTGTGAGCGTATCATAATTATTGCATATTTAATTAAGAATAAGATGGGAGTTTTATTATTATTATTATTATTATTATTATTATTATTATTATTATTATTATTATTATTATGTTCTCGTTTCATTATCTCAAACGTCAAGGTGACACCTGTGGTTATCGAGGACCATATCTTCTTCAATCAACTAGCAACTAGTAAGTGAAACTTCTCACCATCTTCGTAGTTGGCATGGGACTAGTGCTAGTTTACACAAATCATATGTTCTACTCTTGACTTACGCGCGCGTGTTGGTACCGATTTAATTTTCTAGTCAACAAATAATTTTACTCTTCCATTTTGGAGGGTGGTCCTTTCTAAATTCTAATCAATCAATCTCTTGTATGTGTGCCTATCATAATTATTATAAGATAGTTTTTTATTTTTTATTTATTTATTTTTTTTATATTCTAGTTTACATTATCACAAACTTCAGAGGTCATTGCGGTCACTAGGGACCATATCTCCTTCAATCAATTAGCAACTAGCAAGTGAACATCTCACCATCTTCACAGTTGGAGTAGAACTACGGCTAGTTTACACAGATCCTAGGTTCTACGTATTCTAAGTTATGCCTTTGTTTACAATTTTGTTTTGCTTATTAGAATAAAAGAAATGCCAACTTGTAAATCTAGTTTTAAAAAATTTTCCAGTCTTGGTAAAGTAGAACATAAATCTTATGTCCCATACACCTATATATCTTCTTTATACTCTGAATATTGCAATTGGACACCCGTCGGTACTATCAAATTGGTTGTTAATTTCTATACCCAACTAAATTATAAGTGCTTTGTACACGCCCTAGTCATCTAGGGAAAAATTTCAACAACTGAAAAAGGGATATATAGGAGCCATGACAAGAAAGAAAGAATTATCCTATATGTTCTGCTTCAACTGCATTGGCTAATTAAGTTTTTTTATTATTTATTTTTAAAATAGGTAATAATTGTTAAAATATTTTGCATAGATTTTTTACGTGAGAAGGGGTGTGAATTTGTGTTTTAAGACTGGTTTCATCTTGAAAGTTTACAAAGTCTTCTGAAAATATACATTAATTTTGAAAATTTATGGACATGTTTTCTAGAAAGCTTTTTTATTTTAGAAAATTTATGGACATTTTAGAGTATGTTAGCGTGTGTGGTGTACTTGAACATGAGCGTGTGATTTTACAAAAAGAAAATTATTTGGATAACAAACTCCTTTGACCATGACAATTATCAATTTAAAGAAATGGTTTTTAACATTCGTCAAAGCTACATTCTTTTTCAAATAATTATCAGTTTCCTTAACAAGATATACGTGGTACCTTAAAATTTCACTAGGTCCCATGATGTGCATAGTATCAACTAGACTTCACAGAGTCCATGATAATTTAAGGTGTGAATCGTATGACAAAGGAATAAGGAGCATCTTGGCCCCCTTGTCATGTTCAATCAATTTCATACCAGCTCTTTTTTTCTTTTTCTTTTTCTGTTCTTTTTTTTTCCTCATGTAAGAATGGTTTTATTTATTTATTGGTTTTTTCACTTCACTTCTCGTCACCAAAATTTGTGAGGTTTTACTGTTTATATTGCTTGTTGTTGCTTTTAAGATGATATTATTAGCGGTTGAAATAACTGTTTCTACTATTTGTTTGGAATAAATTATAAATTAACTTAATTAATCTACTATTAAATTGATTTTTTTATTAGTATTAGAGCATAGATGTATTTGTTTAAGAACATTTTCCTGACTTTCATCATTTGCTTCTGTTGTAGTGGATAAAGCATGGTCCTTCAATGTTCCCTCGTTTTGAGGGAATAATTATGTATTTTGGAAGGATTGGCTCAGAACATGCCTTAAATGACAGGCCACAAACGCGTTGACCCCTTGTGATAACTTAGATTAATTAATTAGCCTAGTTATTAATTAATCAAATTAACATGCAATATCACGTGGCAGCACAAACAAATCACCAAAAACTAAGTAATGCAGCGGAAATTAAATGACACGGTGATTTGTTTACGAATGGGGAAAACCTTACGGCAAAAACCCCACCGGGTGATTTAAGGTCACCACTCCTGAAACTCCACTATTATCACAACAAGCAGTTACAAGTAAGGAATCCCAGTACCTTACCAACCTACAGTTGAACTCTTACCCCAATACCCAATTGGACTTGTTCTGTAGTGACAGTTTCTCCTTTCAATGCACGGCTCCCAAGTACGTGACTAACCAGATGTACGAATCCTAGTACGCGACTTCAAACACCAACTAGAGAGAGAATTGTTGGCTACAAAGTTCTTCAAATCATCAAAGATGAACTAGGGCACGAACTTTGTCTTTCAGATCACAAATTGCATGAACAAGAAGTTCTGAATGAATGTGCAACTTGAATCATCTTGACGGCCCTTAAAATAATCCTTTTATATGTCTAGGGTTAGGAGAAAAGAAGTTCCAAAAGCACATTCACGGATTGGACTTGAAACAAAACTGAAAATCTGTTTTCTTTAATTTTCGACAGATAGAGGTGTCGAGGATCTGTCGAGAAGCTGTCGAGGCTCAGGGCAAAACAGCTTCTTAAAGCTCGATAGATGCATGTGTCGAGGTAGGTGTCGAGCTTTAGTAACTTGCACTTCCTTGCTTATTTCTTGGACAGACTTTGATGGCTTCAACACTAAATCTTGAAACACTGTTTCTTGAGGTGTTAAACACATCCTAGATCTACCAAATTACAAGTAAAGTGCGTTTTTGTCTAAGGATAAGCTAATTACATAAAATAGCGACATATGGTAACAACCACTTGAACTACATATGTCCTAACAATCTTTCCCTTTGGCAATCCGTGACAAAACCACAACAAAACAAATGAAAATATGAGAGAAGTCATAAATCACTCAACTCATACTCACTTGTTACATACAGTAAAATCTATCCTAACACAAACTCTTGAAAAACTTTGCAAAAAGAGAGTTTATGGCAAGTAGACTTTGACAACCTGTATTTCTGAAACACTTATAAACAAAACACATCAAGGCATCTTTGTGTGAAACAGAAATAATAGATTGCATACAAGTAAAGAAACATGTGTAGAAAGACAGAAAAGAAACAACACATGTAAAGGTAGGTGAAAGAAAAACATACATCATCATATATAAGAAGAGAATAAATACAATGTATGTCAATACATGATCAATGTATCTCTAAAAAGATGAAAAAGAAAAAAAATACATATGATCACCTCACTACATCCCTCAATCCACACTCCCCCTAGCAAAAATGTCCTATGCTAACACTCTCCCTAAGCATGACTACTCTCATACAGACCAAACTACTCCCCCTTTTTGTCACGAGTGACAAATGGTAGGTCTTGTAGACATCTCATCCGAAAAGCTTGCATCTCCATCATCATCATCGTCATCGCCATCATCATCAGCCTCAGTCTTAGTCGACACATGAGGTGGCGGAGGAGAAGCCTCTGGTACAAAGCCGCCCATGGTCGCCTGTCGCCTGGCGATGCGACCAACAGGAACGTTCACCTGATACAGCTCTGTGGAGAGTGTATCTAGGCGAGCATTCATGCGTTGAAGCTGCACCATGATGTCTCCTAATGTGACGTCGCTCGAAGAAGAAGAAGCAGATGCTCGAGCGGATCTAGCAGTAGACGGACGGGAGGAAGGAGTGGCACCGTCAGACTGTCTCGATCTAAACTGTGCCTCGCTACGTTTTACGGTAGTGGCGTCTATGACAGACATGACATGGTAAGGATCGGACGAAGGGAATGGGACGGAAAAATGGCGAAGAATCCTCGTAATAGCAGAAGGGAAAATAAGCTTATCACGGGTGGCCGTATCTCTATAGACATCTATGATGGAAAAGATAAAGTGAGAAGGAAAGTCTATAGAGAGATCCTCTAGGAGGAACAACAAAAACCGAGCACGAGGCTTTGTGATAGAGTTGTAGTGAGAAAGTGGGTGCAACACAAAAGTCATCACCATGTTAAGGAAACGAGGACCTTTAGCAAAAGGTCGACATGGTGTGTACATATGATCTCCCCAAGAGGAAGGATGCTCACAGAATGCCGAGATCATCTCGTCTTTGGACACAGTTCATAGACGCTCACAGCTAAGGTAATCAGGATGATCCACCTTAGGGACATGAAGAACCTCAGAGACTAACTCTGGGGTGACAGCAAAGCGCGTACCTCGAACGCAAGAGTAGAAAAGAGGTACTGAAGAATCGATCCCGTGTATGTTGGAGTAAAACTCCTGTATCAACACGAGTAGACATGTGACCGGGACGTCACACAGTGACTCCTAAGCTCAACTATGTATGACATCGGGAAGGTCGGTGTCGGCAAAGTCTGCCAGGACAACGTGGCGTTCCGAATGAACACCTCGTTTAGAGAAGTTCTCCGAGAAGTCCTTATGGGCTTTCTCATCACGGAACCGGATAAAAAGAGGAGTAGTATCGGAAGAAGACGATCCCTTAGAACGCAAAGGGTTCTGGGATGGAATGGACTTACGTTTAGGTGCCATAAACACTACTAACGCAAACATAGAGAGGGGGAAGAAGAAGAGACACACAGAAAAGTTCCAAACAGTTTCAATATAAGTAGAATATACTGAAAAGAAAGAACGTATGCATGGAAAATGCATGAACATGTGACATGCAACATAAAAACATCATAGGCTCAGCCCAATCCAAACCTAACAGTACACAACAGATTTGCACACATCTAAATGCATGACAATACAATGAGAATGCTAATGTGATGCAATGCATGTGGTTTTGAAGATCAAATCTCGAAAACCAACTCAACAATTTCATGAAAACCTCAAAAATTTTGAAAAATCCTAAAAATTTTCAAAAACACAAAACCTAGGGTTTAGAAAACATGAAATGCATGAAAATGAGAGATAAGACGCTTACCAAGTGATGAGAATCGAGAAAAACACTTGAGAAAGCCTTGGGAAGAGGTTTGGAGGGAGAGAGAAGTGTTTTGGAAGAGAAAACAAGTGCTTTCGAGCGAGAGAGATCGAGCGAAGTGACTAAAAAACGCGAGGAATCAATATATAGACCTTTAGTAATTCTCGACAGCTGCAGGTATCGACAGGTGTTGAGACTGCTATCGAGACAGCTATCGAGAAAAAGCACTTCGACAGATGAAGCTATCGAGGTCATGTGTCACGACCTAAACCTGTACTTAGCATTTAGAGCATGACCAGCATGTTAATATCAAGTTTACCTCGATACTAACACGAACCAACCTAAACTGAAGGTGCTTAACAAGAATTATTTCCTGTATACCTGCTTACTGTCTTGCATAATTGCCATAATATACAAAAATGATGCAACCTTGAAAATTCATTCATTTGAACTTTGCAAGATTACCATTTGCTGGAAACTTAAGGTATTCCTGTAATATTACATAGCTAAACGTTTAGCAAAACTCTTATTTACAACCCTAACCCCAAAGACATACAACTGGGGTTCAAAACAAACTAAAGTTCAGAATTACATCTGTGCTCAAGGATCAAGTATATCTTGATTCCTCCTATACAACAAAAGAGCTAACTACTATACAACAAAAGAGCTAACTACACAATCTAAGAAACGAGAATCATAGAATCTTGCCACCTCTAACACTCTCGCTGCTTCCAGGAAGAACCTGTGCACTGAAATATAATAGGGTGAGCTGCAAAGCCCAGTAAGGTTTTTAAGCTCCATGGGCCTTTGATAAGAATGCATGTAAATCAAACATTTTACGGATATGCCAGCTTTGATAAAATAAACTTCATACTATTCATATTGCTCTTGAACTAACTTATGAGCTCTTAAATGAAAATACTTCATATATTTATAAACGGACATAATAAGAAACATAAACATACTTCAGTAACTTCATCTTTGAAAATCATTATCTCATAATCAATAATGTAATGTAGCCGTTCATAGCATATTGGTTAGTCCATATTCTGATAAGTCTGTACGGAGAAGGCCTCATCACATTTAGGTGCTCCAGTGTGTATGATATTGTCCTCTTTGGGAGGCCTGATGGCACATCCCCTCAAGGTTTTATTCCTCCCCGCCGTCCGTACACATTGGGGAGAAGGCCTTGTTCAGATTAGAGTTACGGGCAACCCCATTTCCTCTACTTTAAATGGCCTAGAGTTACGGGCAACCCCATTTCCTCTACTTTAAACGGCCAAACAGATAACATTTTCCATGGAAAGCCAGTAATTAACCCCTACTGGCCGAGTTCAGATTACCAGATGACATAACCCAAAATAAAACTTTCATACTTATACATCATACTGAAATTTCTCATTTTACATGATATTTCATAATAATAGCATATCCACTTCATTCTTAAATACTATGTTCGTGATATAGATAATAGCATCAATATGCTAAAATTATCATGTATATAAGATTGAAACAACTCACGAACATATACTTACTTAAATCATGCTTATATGCAATATCTCTAATTAAAAGGTTTTCATACATAATAGTTTTCTAAACAATTTTTATACTTATCAAACGCACATGTCACATAACCCTTACCTGAAAACAGAAGACGCGAGAGATTTGTACCAGAGGAGCTCAAGTGTCCGTGATCTCGTTCTCGTCACCTAAAAGAAAAACCAAGACTTATTACTAACTACTCTTCATAAATATGTAACCTTAAACCTCAACACAACTTAACTCTCAAACTTAATAAAAATCTTAATTCTCACCACATAGAGCTACCCCAAGAACAAGGTACAATCATCAAACACAAAAGCATACCAAAACACAGCGAAACCAAGGCATAAAAAAATCCTCTATGATCTAAACATACCAAAAGATAAGCACATTAAATTATAGCTCAAATCATCAAACATAACTTCAAAATTAAATCCACAAAGTTAAAGTTATCCTTCTCTGTTTACTGCTCCTTTCAGTAGCAACTGCCTCATTTGTAAAATACAAATGGGCTATCTAAGCACATCCAAACGTCATGAAAATTTACAGAGCTACTCCCCTGTGTGTCTAGTATATACCGTATAAATTTCAGGGTCAAAGAATAAAACCATGATTTATTAAAAATCGTACCATGCAACGTACTCAAATCTGTCCTGACAGAAAATCATGCAACTTGGAAATTAAACCATTATTTTTGTATTCATCCAAATGCAGTGAGACCACTTCCATAACAACCATATATGTCTTAGGATTCATAAAAACTACTCCTAGCAACTTAATTCACAGCAAATGATTTAATACATATTTTTCTTCTAGTAAACCCCAAATCTGTCACAGTGACAGCTCAAACAGATTTTCTTACAAAATCATCAACTAATAGCAAAAGGTCTTCATTCCATTTGGATATTTTTATACCAACACTATAAACATTAAAATAAGTTATAAAGCATTCAATAGACCATAAAACCATCAATCTTAAAACTTACTAAAACAGAAACACAATTTCAGCTTCTAAAAACAGCTTAGAGAATAAAGGAGGAAAACAATTAAACTATCAAAATTCTCTTAAATCAATTGAGATTTTAATTACTTACCCTCAACTTTGAAGCTGAAACTTAAGTATTAAGCTCTTAATTCCTTCTTTAGAGTGAGATATATGTTGTTTTAGTGAGAGAGGGAGAAAGAGCTCTAGCCGTGTGAAAGCAAAGAACGAAGAGAAACAAAGAAGCAAAGAAAAGGAAGAGAGAAAGAAGAAAATGAGCTGGACTTTCTGTCTGGAGCAGCCAAGAAGATAAGTGAAGGAGACTTTGTGGGATACGTTTAATGCAAAGGAGAAAAAGAAGACCAAGTCCACCTTTCCAACACTTTTGGCATTTGCACTTTTCACCCCATACATTCTTATATTTCAAGAAATGCCCAAAAACAAAATAACTTTGCATATGTATATATATATATATATACACACACATATACATATCCTTATAAAATTCTCTCTACAACATTAAAAGAGTATATACGTTTTATAATATCACAATATCAAAATTTATGCACTTAATTAATTAAGATGATAAAAGGCATATAAACTCATAAATTAAATCATGTAATTAGGTTAGGGTGTTACATCATGTGTCGAGAAGGAAGAATCAACCATGAAGGAACCTCGATCGATCCAGAAGCTATCGAGAAGCTATCGAGTAGACAGAAAGTTTCTCGATCGATCCACCAGGTGTCGAGGTATCTATCGAGACTGCGATAAGAAAAAGTCTAAGAAGCTCGACAGACAGCTATGTGTCGAGAGGTATCGAGGAGGTGTCGAGATGCCTTTAAAAACAGTTTTTCAGAAGAATAAAAACGCAGACATGAATGCAATCATGCATGCAACTCAACCAAAGATCTAAGCAACACATTAAGCTCTCAAAAACATCTCTCAACAAGAATTTTGATGCACATGTATCTCAAAACACGCACACACACACTAAACAAGTCTAACCAATTTTATATTTCAAAAACAAGTCCAGACAGTTTAGTGAGCATACATTAACGCATGTAAACCTTGTGATGGCCAAATCACATTGTACCTGCACATGTATCAAGAATAGCAAAGAGTGTTGCGTGTTGTGTGTGAAAATATAGCAAGATTGCATAAGTGTCTCAATGCTATGATGATTTAAGATATGAGAAAATCACTTTAACTCACACACAATCACAACTGTTTGATGGGGACTATCACCTTCGAGGTACATCCTATAACTCCTACATCTCCTAGAAAACACGCTTGCAACCATATTTTAAAGCATTTTTGATCTTTTTGCTTTTTATATCTTTGCATATTTTCTTTTAACAAGCATATCATGCATGGGCATACAAGAGAAAGAAAAGAAATACCCAATTATGTTAAGCTTTTGACATTGCACTTTTGCTATGCCGAAGCATACAGATGTCATATTATGATTGGCGAGTAACAGTGGTGAGATGATTATTTATGCCTTTCTCTTGGGATTTTCTAGTTCAACCCGTCAAAAGGAGTGATACGAGTGTTAAGAAAAAAAGATCACTTAACCTTACTCATCACAAACAAAGAGCTACAAAGCTCACTTGCTTAGTTGTGCAGAAGAATGCTCATCTAAGCTAGAGGTAATACAAAGTTTAGAAAACTCTGTTTCAATGGCCATTTCAAAAGTTCACATGAACTAATGCACACAAACCCACACTGTTTTTGTATTTTTCAATTTTTTTATTTTTATTTTTATCAGAAAAGCAAAAATAAAACACAAAACTAAAAACACACGAACAAAAACATGTAAAGCAAAACAAAGCATAAAACTAGACTGACTCAAAACAGTAAAGAACCACACAAATAATGCAACACACAAAAATAGGAGAGAGAAGAAGGAGTGACTAAAATCACTTAGATCCCTTTGCCTTCCACACCTTGGAAGAACCTTTCCTTTTGGTCGACTCTTGAACCGGTGAAGAGGGAGAAGAATATGAACCGTTCAAGTTCGAAAGGAACATGATAGCTTTAAGAATGTCTCCAAGAGGAGCGAGAGAAGACTGAAGCTGATTCTGGCTCCCAGATGCTATCATGCCGTTGCTCTGTTGAGTGGCACGCCACTTATAACAATTTGGTCGAGTGTGACCGGCAACACCACAATGATAACAGAGATGTGGCTTCTTCTGTTTGGGCTTTTGAGAGTTAGCCTTTTTATTCCTAGGGTTTTTAGATTCTCTTTTCTCAATTTTAGGGGGTGCTCCTAGGATGGACTTGCCCTTGTCTATGTTCTCACTAGCTAATTCAGTTTTAACATTCTTATCTTCATTTTCAATGTTATTAGCAAGTGGAACAAACACAGTAGTACTAGCAGTAGAAGTATAAGAGAGAGAGAATTCATACCCCAATCCAGTACGATCTGAAGAAGATCTCTAAGCACTTAGCATCTCGTCCAGCTTTGCACTTGACGTCCTCTCCAGTTGTGCTCTGACTTGAAACAGCTCCGCTTCAAACTTCTTAGTCCTCTCAACCAAGAAATTGTTTTCGAACCTCAGTGCTCCAATGATTTGATTCGCTTTATCAACCTTTGTGGACAGCTCCTCACGGTTGAGTTCCACATCACTGAGCTTCTTGGTGGCCAGCCTATAGAGTTTCTCATGCTTCTCAGAAAGCTTGTACAGTTTCTCATAGGCGGTGTGGATATCATCTTGATCATCCATAATCTCACACTTGGAATCCACCAATTCCTTCTCTTCATCCACTTCTTCAGTAACCCCATCAATAGGATTAACAGTGGCAGTGAAGGCATTCAAGATTCCGTCGTCTTCATCTTGGGAATCGTCCTCGGGCTCCGTGTCGCTTAAGGTAACAGCAAGTGCCTTGCTCTTCCCTATGCTCTTAAGGTACGTAGGACATTCTTGTTTCATGTGTCCGAAGCCTTGGCACCCAAAACATTTTGGCCCAGCGGGAACAGTGTATGACCGCCATCCTTGACATCCTTCTTCCCTTTATCAGAATTCTTGAATTGTGAAGAATCGGATTGTCTACGGTCTTTGTTGAAGCCCTTTCCATTTGCATTCTTCATGAATTTCTTGAATTGCCTTGTGATGTAGGACTTCATCTTGGAATCTTCATCATCTGAAGAATCATCCGTATCACTGCTCTTGGCCTTTAGTGCTAAGCTCTTGCCCTTACTTGACTTGCCTAACCTAGTCAGCCCTAACTCATAGGTTTGCAAGTTTCCAACCAGCTCAGTCAGAGGAATTCTGTCAATGTCCTTTGATTCCTCGATCACCGTGATCTTAGCATGGAATCTCTCGGGCAGCGATCTGAGCACTTTCCTCACTATCTTGGGTTCAGGGATGGTTTCCCCAAGATTGAAGGCTGAGTTTACTATGTCCTTAAGCTTGGCATAGAACTCATCAAATGACTCATCCTCCTCCATCTTAATTTCTTCAAAGCGTGTGTTGAGCCTCTGTAGCTTTGAGTCTTTGACAGCCTTGGTGCTCTCATAGGTTGTCTGGAGGATGGTCCATGCTTCCTTAGCAGTTTCAGTTGAGGAAATTTTCTTGAACTCCTCATTGGTGACTGCACTGAATAGGGCATTCAATGCTCTGCTATTGAAGTTTGCCGCCTTGATCTTAGCATCATCCCAGTCGGCCGGCGCTTCTATAGGCTTGGTCCAGCCTATCTCCACAGCTTGCCACATCTTCTCATCTAAAGACTGCAAGAAAGCTCTCATGCGTACTTTCCAGTATGCATAGTTAGTGCCATCAAATAAAGGAGGTATAATTAGAGATTGTCCTCTATCCATGACAGCAGGGGTCAAATAGATCACACACAGTAGATTAAACCCTAATCAGAGTGTGCTCGCTCTGATACCACTTGACAGGCCACAAACGCGTTGACCCCTTGTGATAACTTAGATTAATTAATTAGCCCAGTTATTAATTAATCAAATTAACATGCAATATCACGTGGCAGCACAAACAAATCACCAAAAACTAAGTAATGCAGCGGAAATTAAATGACATGGTGATTTGTTTACGAATGGGGAAAACCTTACGGCAAAAACCCCACCGGGTGATTTAAGGTCACCACTCCCAAAATTCCACTATTATCACAACAAGCAATTACAAGCAAGGAATCCCAGTACCTTACCAACCTACAGTTGAACTCTTACCCCAATATCCAATTGGACTTGTTTTGTAGTGACAGTTTCTCCTTTCAATGCACGGCTCCCAAGTACGTGACTAACCAGATGTGCGGATCCCAGTACGCGACTTCAAACACCAACTAGAGAGAGAATTGTTGGCTGCAAAGTTCTTCAAATCATTAGAGATGAACTAGGGCACGAACTTTGTCTTTTAGATCACAAATTGCATGAACAAGAAGTTCTGAATGAATGTGCAACTTGCATCATCTTGACGGCCCTTAAAATAATCCTATTATATGTCTAGGGTTAGGAGAAAAGAAGTCCCAAAGACACATTCACGGATTGGACTTGAAACAGAACTGAAAATCTGCTTTCTTTAATTCTCGATAGATAGAGATGTCGAGGATCTGTCGAGAAGCTGTCGAGGCTCGGGGCAAAACAGCTTCTTAAAGCTCGATAGATGCATGTGTCGGGGTAGGTGTCGAGCTTTAGTAACTTGCACTTCCTTGCTTGTTTCTTGGACAGACTTTGATGGCTTTATTAGGACATATTTTTATGTAATTGGCATATCCTTAGACAAAACGCACTTTACTTGTATTTGGGTAAATCTAAGTAGGTTCAAGATGATCATCACAAAGTGGTTAAATTGAAGACATGAAGATTACTCAAGAACTGCTCAAGAAAAGTGCAATCTGCAGGTCTCGATACCTCCTCGACAGAAGCTCGATCTGTCGAGATTCATTAAAGCTCGACAGATGTCCCGATCGATCGAGCTTACGGGTTTCAGATTATAGCCAGCAACGTTTTTATTCTAAAAGGCTAATTGTTTATAGGTTTGTATAATTCTTATTGGACTAGGAAAACCCAAGGTTTGTGTAAACCTATTTGGAATAGGAGAGCCCATTAAAGCTCCTATTTAAAGGAGGTGGAAAAAGAAAAACCTAACCCTAGAGAGCTTCATAAGGTTTTCTTTTTGAAACCCTAGCCTCCTCCTACAGAAGAAAGAGTTCTTGCTGCGTTTCTTGTACGCCTTTGGGTTTTGTAACCAAGCAAAGTCTCTTGCACCAACATTGAAGATTTTATTGGTGTTTTTATGTGAAGCTGCTGCAAATCAACTACAACAATCAAAGGGTTGCTGTGGAGTTAATCACGTATTGGGATTCGTGCAAAGGAGTAAGCCGCGTACTGGGATCCGCGCATCAAATTGGTTAGTCACGTACTTGGGAGCCGTGCATTGAAAGGAGAAACTGTCACTACAGAACAAGTCCAATTAGGTATTGGGGTAAGAGTTCAACTGTAGGTTGGTGAGGTACTTGGGATTCCTTACTTGTAACTGCTTGTTGTGATAATAGTGGAGTTTCGGGAGTGGTGACCTTAAATCACCCGGTGGGGTTTTTGCCGTAAGGGTTTTCCCCATTCGTGAACAAATCACCGTGTTATTTACTTTCCGCTGCTTTACTTAGTTTCGGTGATTTGTTTGTGCTACCACATGATTGCATGTTAATTTGATTAATTAATAACTGGGCTAATGAATTAATCTAAGTTATCACAAGGGGTCAACGCGTTTGTGGCCTGTCAGGCTTCAACACTAAATCTTGAAACACTGTTTCTTGAGGTGTTAAACACATCCTAGATCTACCCAATTACAAGTAAAGTGAGTTTTGTCTAAGGATAAGCCAATTACATAAAATAGCGACATATGGTAACAACCACTTGAACTACATATGTCCTAACATTAAATAATTTGATGAGAGAGTTTGGCTATATGCAGGAAAACCGGACCAAACCTAAATCTAAAGTGAGTGAGCGGTACAAATAAGATCAATTGAATAATGCAATTGGAATAGAAAATGTAAAATCCTATTTTCATTGAAGTTATACATGCAACCACTAATAAGTTCTCTGAAATTGATCTTATGAAGCTGCATTAGTGCATACGAGAGTATATGACTTCTTGAAAGCATTCCTACATTCATGATTTCATGTTGCCTGCCGTGGTTTTGAATATTTAATTTATAATTCCAAGAGTAATTCCTACTACTACTACTACTATTATTATTATTATTATTATTATTATTATTACTAACTGCTAACTCATGCGATGCACAGAAAAGCTATTGAGTATGAGATTTTAAATTACATTATATTAAATTTTTATTTTTATTTTGTGTGTATGTGTGATAGTCCTCGAGATTATCATATATGGTCAATATTGTGCTATCTTCAACTTTCAATGGAATTCTATACTGGAATTTGTAATAGTTATATGTTATTGTGGCATTGCCATATGGAATTTATGAATAAACCCTGACAATTTTTCGCATATTTGTCGGAACATACAACACCTTAGCCAAAAATTTTTAACCTCAGGTGAAAGTGAATTTTTGTGACCATAAAATTGTTCTTGTATAACCATGTTGGAGTAAAAATTTCAAGAATGCAAAGAGATCTACATGGAAACATTTTTTGTGGTCATCAAGTGGATGACATACATGTTTGGCATGTGTCCTAATAGCCACCGCCACAAAGGAAAAGATGAAAGCTTGAAAGCTTATTTTCGGTACCTACAATGTATGAAGTAAAACATATCATATCAAGAACAAATGCCTACACCACGAGAAACCAAAAAATAAACATATGACTGTATTGTGATTAATTAAATTTTAGAAAATTTAAAGATTGCAAGCTGTAAACAAAATATCATACACACTCTAGTCTCTAGATTTAGCAAAAAAAAAACAAACAAACAAACAAACACGAGCACACACTTTAGTCTCTAGTGAGTGACACATAAAATATTAGAAATCTTTTTATTAAAAAAAGAAAAGAAAAAAAGAAAGAAAGAAAATTTAAGTTGTCAAAACATTAATGCAAGTTGGTCAACACTATACACCTATCAAAACATTACACAGTTTTAGTTTTTCTTTTGTTTTGAAACACACTAGTCTCTAGTGAGTGACACATAAAATTATAGAAATATTTTTATAAAAAAAAAAAATAAAAGAATATTTAAGTAATCAAAACATTAACGGACGTTGTACGTACAACCCTATACACACTTATCAAAACATTACACAGTTTTAGTTTTTCTTTTGTTTTGGTTTTCATTCATATATCCAGAACCAGAGGCAGCTATATTGCAAAACAAACTTATAATCTCAAACATGATTTGAGAAAGCGAGACGGAGATACCAGTATCACTGCATACTGAAGAGCCGGCACCAGTGATCGAGGGGAGACTATTAGCCTACAGTGGAACGGTGAGTTTTGGAGTTGTGAAGGACTCGAATCTTTGGATAATGGAAGCAGCGTAAGGGTTTTATTTTAGTAAACTGCAATGTGTGTGTGTATATATATATATATATATTAATTTTTTGGGATATCAAAAGGGGGAATGGGAGATCTATAGTTTTGTTTAGGGAGAAAGCGGCTGGAACATGTTATGAACATATGTCATTTAGAATTGACTAATCCTTTGACAAAACGCACTTTACTTGTAATTAGGTAGATCTAGGATGGTTTAAGTCTTCAAGAAATATATTGTTCAAGTCAAGAGTTAAAGCCATGCAAATCTGTACAAGAAACAAGTAAAGAAGTGCTGTATTTTAAAGCTTGACAGATATCTCAACAGATTGTATCTATTGAGATTTAAAAGGCAATTTTAACCCAATGCTCGACAGATACCTTATCTATCGAGAATTACAAAATTCAGATTTCCAGATCTGTTTTTCATGCATATTCAAGCTATGTGTTTAGGTTTTCTTTTTCTCATAACCCTAGATATATAATGATTATTTTAAGAACCGTCTCACTAGATGCAAAGGTTGTTGCACTTGTTGTTACATACATATTGTGATCGGAGACAATCTGCCCTAGTTCATCTTTCTCTTGAAGAAGCTGCTACTTTTGTACGCCGTAGAGTTTTGTGACCAATGAGTTTCTTGATTTTTATCGTGTGAATGAACTGAAGAACTTTGCAGCCAACATCTTTCTCAAGTTGGTATGTTAGTCACGTACTGAGATTTGTGCATCGATTGATTAGTCACATACTTAGAGCCATGCATTGAAGGGAGAATTTGTCGCTACATTACAAGTCCAATTGTGTATTGGAGTAAGGGTTCAACTGTAGGTTAGTATAAGGTATTGAGATTCTTTTACTTGTAACCGCTTGTTTTGATAATAGTGAATTCTCGAGAGTAGTGACCTTAAATTCACCAGGGGGTTTTGCTTTGGTGGTTTTTCCCATTCGTAAACAAATCACCTGTGTCAAATTAAATTTATGCTAAATTTAGTTATTTGATGATTTGTTTGTGCTACCATGCGTATTATATGTTAAATTGACTTGATTAATTGACTTGATTAATTAATTGGTTCATTTACCTAAGGGGTCAATTCATTCTTGACCTATTAGGGTTTTGTGTTTAGTAAACTGCAGTGTGTGTGTGTGTGTGTGTGTATTAATTTTTTGGGATATCAAAAGGGAGAAGGGGAGATCTATAGTTTTGTTTAGGGAGAAAGAGGCTGGATATGAGCTTGATGAAATTTTGTAGTCGGGTTTGGGATTTCAGAACTTGCCTGTGTTTAATTAACAAATTAAATAAATTAAAATGTTGTGTAAAATTGTGGAAGCAATAAAGCTTATGTGTCAATATATATTATGAAGTAAATAGAAAGTCAAAGGCTTCGATTTTATAGTATATATAGATTATACATAAATAGTGGGGAAGAGAGTTGAGACTTGAAGCACAAATGTTTCTAAAAAAAAAAAAAAATTTGGGAGGGAGGGGGTGGGGGGGTTGTAAGCACATATATTGAACATCACAAAAGATGCCATTAATTATGTCGGATCATGTGCTATGCCATTTCACCTCAAAACCAATTAGTGATGAGAAAGACACAGTCAAATCTTTTATGGCTTTCAACATCACACCACGTGAGCCTTTTTTAGAGTGGTTGTAGGGAGTCAAATTATAGTCCCCCCAATAATCCCTCCCTCACAATGACACTCTCGTGACTTGAATCTATAATATTGGCTCTAATACTATTTCTTGGACTGTGAGCTATACCATTCCACCTTAAAACCAATTAATAGTAAAGAAGACACACTCAAATTTTTTTTCGCTTTCGACATCACACAATGTGAGCTTGTTTTTAAAGTGGTTGTAAAAAATCAAATTGTAATCCCCTAACAAATTATTATTGGATTATCATTTCAACCTGTAATTAAACTAATATAATTATACCACCAATTTGAAAAAAAATTGAAAATACCATGTGTGAAATTAAATAGAGTAATAACTTGCTAGTTACAAGGCAGTACTGATTTTTCTAGTCAACAAATAATTTTTCTCCTCAATTTGGAGGGTGGCCCAGAATCAATCAGTCTTATGTGCATGAGCTTATCATAATTATTGCATTCTGGAATGCATATAGGGTAGGGACTTTCTGTTCTAGTTTACATTATCTCACACGCCAAGGTCACCATGGTCAAGGACCATATCTTCTTCAATCAACTAGCAACTAGCAAGTAAGACTTCTCACCATCTATGCAGTTGACATAGGACTTCTCTGACTCTGAGTTATCTGTTTGTAAGAAAGGGTGTGAGTTTGTGTTTTACAACTTGTTTCATCTAGAAAGTTTACTAAGTCTTTTGTAATTACAAAGCAACACAAAAACTAACAAATGAAATAATTAAGAAAACTTATGACTATATGTTTTTTAAAATGTGTGTGCATGTTTATTTTATTTTTTATATCTAGAATCGTGTGTGGTGAACTTGATGAACACTTGTGATTTTTCCCCCTTATAATATGATAATAAAACTCTTTTGAATAGGAAAATCATCAATTTAGAGAATGTTTTTTTAACAAGCTCTAAAGTTACATTATTTTCAAGATAATTATCAATTTCCTACTCAATATGTGGTACCTTAAAATGTCACTAGATCCCACGATGTGGTCCGCATGTTATCAATTCCTATGCAGTATGTGGTACCCTAAAATGTCTCTAGATCCCATGATGTGGTCAGTATTGATTAGAACTTCAAGGAGTCCATCATGATAATTTAAGATGTGGCAAAGAAACAGGGAACATGTTGACCAGCTAGTCATGTTCAATCAATTTCATACCAGCTTTCTTCTCAAAAAAAAAAAAAAAAAAAAAAAAAAAAAAAAAAAAAAAAAAAAAAAAAAATTCATACCAGCTTTTTGAAGACCTATTTGAGGATAAAAGACTGATATTTCGTATTTGATGATAAGATGCTCACAGACACTATGTAAAAGTTTGGTTGGGCTGTTATGCATATATTCCTTGCACCTTCGTATTAAATTGAAGTCATGACTCAAACCTCATGAGTTATGAGTCAACAAATAGCTTCCATGAATTTGTGATTCCATATAGAAACTTGAAAATGACTTTCAGTAGAGTCATCCCTATTATAAAAAAAGAAAAAAAAAAAGTAGAGTCATCCATTTTTTTTTAATTCTTTGTTGCTTTCTCACCATAACATCAATGAAAAATACAACTTCTTGTCCCAACTCACAACCTCCAACACGTTAAATTACATAACTTCATATGGTCATACAGTGTAAGAAAAGTTGAGCAAATTCTTCGTTCGTTAACCAAGACAAATTATTAGGTTCACCGGAGTTGAAATGGTCTTCAACCAATGAAATATTATAAACTATACATGTGTGTGATTCAACTTCCTAATCAGCATAAACATATATATATATATATATATATATATATATCATGGAGAGATATAAGTTTGAAATTATTGCATGTTTCTTAAAATATAGAATTAAAAGATAATTTTATTAACTATAAATATTTTTGGACATGACTTAGGTCCATTGTAGCATTAATACACTGGACCCAACATGATTCAGAGACGTCTGAATTATGTCGAGTCCATTGCACTAATGGATTGGACTTAACCTTAACCTACTTTTTAAATAATAAATATTGTGGGTTCATAAAAAGGACACCAATTTATTTTGGGTAAGCAGTAATTTTTTTTTTTTTTTATTGGAGGAAGGGTAAGCGGTATTTGAATTTGTCCTTTATATGAGAATATATATTCCCAACTAAGCTAACAAAAACTCATGAATGTATCAACAATTTTTTTTTTCTTTTGATTTGATAGTGGAGGATAGGGGATTTAAATCTCAAATGTTTGAACAAAAAGTGTGAATTTTTTTTAAAAAAATTATAAATATGATAGAAGCTCAACTTATATTATTTGCTTCATGATAATTACTCTATTAGAGTATAAATCAGGGTAAAAGACTGATATTTGATAGTAGAGGCTCATTAATGCTAGGGACAAGTTGGACAAGTTTGGTGTGAGTGCCGTTCATGATGTACCATGCATCTTCATGTCCAATTGAATTGAAGGCACCACTCTTGAGTCAACTTTCCATAAAGCTGAGGTTCCTTCCTGTAATCCATGACAAACTTTGAAAATTACCTATGCAAGTGGTATGTATCTTCCCAATATTTATTGCTTTCTCACATAAATGTCAATGAAAAATACTTGTCCTCCCAACTGCCAACATGTTAAATTAAATAGCTTTGTCATACCGTGTTAGAAAAATTGATCAATTTGTCTTTGTCCGTCAACCACAGCTCAAGAATGTCAAGAAATGGTTGCTCAAATTAATGCACCAAGTGATTGTCGTTTATTTATTTATTATTTCTTATATATGTTATTATTATTAAATAAAATAATTCAAGAAGAAAGGGAGCTTGATGGCCTAATCACTATTTTTTTTTTTTTTTTTGTCCTAATAGCCATCAACCTTACAGAATCAGCCCATTGGACTTATAGAAGTAGCCCATGACAAGATTGTGAGAAATGAAAGTTACATTCCGATGTAATAAAAGAAAATGAAAACTCAAAAAAACTTTTAAGCATGAGCTTTACATCTTCTATAATGGGCTGTAAGGCCCAGTTGATATCGGAGGAGTACTGTAGACCACTGACCTGGAAAATAGTTATACACTCTTCCTATGAATGAGGCTATTTCTAGTTCTAATTCTAGCAAATTAAAAAACTCAGATGAACAACAGAAGTTGAGTGCAACAATATTTGTTTCATCCGCAGGAATTGAAACTCATTTGTATTAATTCTGTAATAAATTTCACTACAATCTCTCTTTTAATGTAACCTCTCAACAACAAATATATATATATATATATATATATATATATATATATATATATATATATATATATATAAAAGATGGTAAATTGTAAATGATGGTACAATTTACCCTTTTTCTAATATATGTCAAAGAAAGAAATTGACCAACGTAAAGAGAGCTATCATAAATCAAAGGAACAAATAATTATTTGTTACACAAAGATATGAAGCATCATTTTACTATCAATTTAAGAAGACTAAAATTGCTCCAATTCAGCGAAAATGTCAGCTTTCCCATGTAAATCAACCACATATCACCTGGTTTGCATTTAAAACTGAGTTAAATGACTTGATTCACCTAAATGAATCAATATTGAACAAGTCTCCTACATTCCCTATCGATCTCTTCGATGAAGTTATGAAAGTCTTGGTAGGCATTTTTAAGCATTTAGGGCTTGTTTGGTACATCAATTTAAACACATGTTTTTAGTTTTTAAACAATATTAAACGTATTTTCACACATTTCTTCACCCACACGTATTTTCAAAAAAATTGAAAACTGTTGTTTAAACACATGTACTAAATGGACCCTTACTTTCTCTCTCAAGCATTTCTACAAATTTTTTCATTGAAGGACAATCACTAGGCTCTATTTGTGTACACCATAATGCAAAAATGATCATGTTCATAGCAATTTTCTTCTCCTCTTCAGTGGCATCTTCAATTTCTATGTCATTTCTTTCACTAAATTGGTCATAGACCGAAGTTGGAAAGTAAATTTGGCTTGAATGGTCTGCAAATGCATTCGCGTTCTTTCTTCTGTTTGTCAAAAGATAATTTGGTAACTTTTATATTAAATGTTTGACAAAAAAAAAAAAAAAAAAGAAGTTGATTTCTAATAAAACTTATTATTTGTGAAAAAAGAATTGAGACAAAAAGTAAAAAACTTTTAGCAAATAAGCAAAAGCCAAATGCAAGTGTTTGGCAAAAACAGGGGAGAGAGAAGGGAAATAAAAGGGAGGAGAGGAGAGAGGAAGGGAAAGAGAAACGATAATATTTTTCCTTTCACTTGTTTGGTTTGCACAAAAATGGAAAAAAAAGAAAAGAAAAGGAATATATATATATATATATATATAAAATACTTTATTGATTAATCCGACCATAAGAACTTTTTCTTCCCTCTCTCTCTTTCCTCCCAATTTAGAAGGAAATAATATGGTGGGCCATGAAGGAAAATGAGTCTCTTCATTTTCTATTTCTTCACCCCAATACATTAAATATAGTGCTTATACATAATTTTTTTTTTCAATCATTTTGATCCTTAAGTTTTGAAACTATTTTCATTTTTAATACTTGTCATCTCCTTTGACACACAAATAGCTAATAAAAATAATTAATTGCAATTAAAAAACCACATCAGTATCTAAATATTAAAAAAAAAATCCGCATCAAAAAAGAAAAATGATATAATTATTTTCTAAAGAAAAAAAAAGAAATAGAATGAATGAAAAAACACTCAAGTTTCCTTTTATATATTGTCTTTCATTTCTTGCAAAAGTTAGCATTGCCTGTGATCAAACCATTACAATTCTTGGAACAAATCATTGCCATTGTTATCACAGGTAACTAGAAGATTTAAGGTTTGGATTTTGTAGCTTTTACTGACACTTACAATAAATATAATAAAACAATGTTACAACATCAACATAGCTTATCAAAGAGATCAACATAGCTTTGCTCAAGAACACAAGCGAAACATGAGAGAGAATGTAATATGTAATTTCATTGAATTGATAAATTACGTTACAACTTACAACATAGCTCTGAGATTTATACACAAAGACAGAGCATGAGGAGGGAAAACATGATGTTCCTAATTCCTATCTGATCGAAAAAGTTACAAAATAAGCATCACCTCTACTTCATATATATATATATAAACCATCTCCTCTACAAACCGAATGCACCAATCAACTCGGATCATAGTAGCTATGTCTCAATCTAATATTAGGAGGTTCCTTTACAGTCACGCCCAGGAGGGTGAGTCACAATGGTCGCCCCTGCCCCCCTTTTTATTTAGCAAAAAAAATATCAACTAATGAGACCAGTGTGCATTGTAAACCAAATATCCATACGGTGACGTTTTTTTATCAAAGCTAAAACGGTGTCACTTGAATTAGTTGAACGACACAGTTTTGGTCTGTGACTTAAAATGTGAACTTATAATCCTTACACGTGAAGAGATGGTCTTTCAGTTAAGCACACGTGCCGAAGTCTGTTTCCAGTTAGTTACACAGTTTCAGTCTCTACGCATAGTGTGGACCGTGGAGGATAATGTGGACTTAATTTTTCTTTTATTTATTAATCAGAGCCATTAGTGCTCACTTGTATACTATATAAAGTTTTCTTTGCTCTCAGTTATTCATTAAGCAAGATAATATGAATCACAGATTTTTCTCTCAATCTTTCTCTCTGTTTCCTCTCCTTTCCATTATATAGAAACTCATCAAACTCTTTCAACCACGCCACTAAATATTTATTAAGAAATGAGAAAGACTACAAGTTGTATAATTCTAAGTAAAGAGAGCTATAATAAATCAAGGGAACAATTATTTGTTCCCAGAAATATGAAGCATCTTTGTAAATCACAAATTGCATGCATTTAGTGGAGACGTTTGCTTTCCCAATTAAAATCAATAGTTTAAAGCATCAACTAGCTTGCATTTAAAGTTTAGCCGATTAACGTGATTCACCTAATTGAAATGATGAACTAGTTGAATTTAAGTTGTGTCCTACATCGTCTGTCGGTCTCTTAGGTGATGATGATAGGAAAGGTTTGGAAGGCATTTGTAAGCATTCAACTTCTCCTTCAAGCATTTCTACAACTTTGTTCATCAAAGGACAGTCACTAGGCTTCATCTGTATGCACCATAATGCAACTATGATCATCTTCTTAGTAGTTTTCTTCTCCTCCTCCGTGGCATCTTCCATTTCTATGTCATTTCCTTCGCTAAATTGGCCATAGACCCAAGTAGGGAAGTAAATTTGGTTTGAATGGTCTACAAATTGATTAAAGTTCTTTCTTTTGCTTGCAATTTCCAACAATAACATGCCAAAACTATAAACATCAGTTTTATAGGAAACCCCTCCAATATTTTTATAGAACAACTCTGGAGCTATATATCCTAGCGTTCCTCTTGCAGCAGTCAAAGACACTATACTATCATCTATTGGATAAAGTTTTGCAAGTCCAAAATCAGAAACTTTTGGGATGAAGTTCTCATCAAGAAGAATGCTATGAGGCTTGATATCAAAATGCAAAATTTGCATGTCACATCCTTGATGCAAATATTCAATTCCACGAGCCACTCCAAGAGCAATATCGTATGTTTTCTCAATAATTAAGGTGATATTTCCTTCTCTAGAAAAAATGTATTTGTCAAGAGAACCATTAGGCATGAATTCATATATAAGGGCACGCTTTAGTCCCTTAGCACAGTAGCCAATAAGTTGCACCACATTCCCATGGTGAATCCTTCCAATTGTTGCAACTTCATTGATAAAGTCTTGCCCGTTAGCTTTGGAACCTGCCAACATCTTTATAGCTACAAGAAGACCACTTTGAAGCTTTCCTTTATATACAAAGCCATAGCCTCCTTCACCCGATTTGTCCTCAAAACCTTTAGACATCTTTCTAATTTTTGAGTATGAGTACCTAATTGGCATGAGGTTAATTTGGCTTTGCAGAAATTCTTCAACATTATCATACATTGATAAATGCCTCTTACGCCACTTACATATCAAACGGCCACCACACAAGGAGTCCCCAAGAAAATTTTTGCTGCAAGGTGTAAGAATATTATGCAGGAACATCACATAAACAACTATTAGAAAACAAATTTTTTGTAGCATTACTGTCAAATTTTTATTTATTTTTTTAATTTTCACAAAAATAAATTTTTTATTTCTATATTTTGGGTTGTTTTCTTTTTGATCCTTACGTTTTGAATTTGGTTTTTAATCACAGTGGTGGAAACTAGTTGTGTAATCAAATGTTTACACAGCGATCATGCTAAAAAGATGACGTGATTAATAAAATAAAATAAAAAATTAATTGGCATTAAAAATAGCTAAGATCCACGTAAAAAATAAAAAAGCAATGCTATAATTCCTCAATTTTAAGAAAATACAAAAAAGAATAAAATGATTAAATAAAAAAAAAAAAAAAAAGAGGCCATGCTCCTGGAGGAGCAGATGAGATGGTTAGGATAGTGAACTTAAAACGCGGAGCACGAGCAGCTAACTGGTGAGCAAAGCCAAATGGTATTGTTTTAGTAGAGGTTAACTCATTTTTAGGTGCTGTACATTCTAGAGGAGACTTAACTTATTCTTTTGCATTTCATATTGGTGATCACTTTTATTCACGTTAGGCCAAGTTATTGACATGTAATTATTATGTAGACTTCCATTCTTTTGTGGAAAGTGATTCTTGTAATTGTTTACATAGTTTTCAAACTCGAACCATTCAATGAACTGTAAAATGAAGAGGTTCAAGATTTTTAAGGTTCAACGGAGGTTCGACCGAAGTCGGACCGTAATGATATAATAATTATTTTATTAATTTATTAATACAAAAATAAATAAATTACATGAACAGAATTCAACAATATTAACCAAAATAATGTTTAAAGATGATAATATATAGAAGATCATTTTATAATTTATTACAGAGATTATAAAATATCTCTTAAAAAAAAAAAAAAAAAAGAGCCATCTAGTAAAGTGATGGGAAAGGTGATAATAAAGAACTAAAGAAATTGTTGGCTGGTTATCATAAAAGAGGGAGAGGCGTAACTTTTTAGGTAAAAAAATTTATAAAAAAAACCATTTTCCTATTCCCAATATCAAATCCTGCCATCCTGTTCTCATTTCTCTCTTTTACTTTGTTTACTCTGCCGATTTTGTTAGTTTCCTTCTTCTATTTCTCTATAACTTCGTTCTTTCCATCACTCTTGCCCCTTTCTCTCTCGGTCTTTCATCTCCAAACAAGCAGATCAATCCTTCAAAGTTCAAACGGTCAGATCCAGTGGTGGTGGAGCTTTTGACGGTGGATAAACGAGATCAAGACTAATATTTTGTAGCAAAATTTTGTGGGAAGAAAATCAGAAAAACCATGCACGGTTCAACAAACCGTACAGTTAGATCGGGGTTTAGACGGTTCACTGCAAAGGAGAGAGTTCCGGGTTTTTATGCTTAAAAAACCATAGTGGTGGCCGATTTCCGGTTTTAATAACCTTGATTATTCATAGAGCCTGACTTACTTTAGGAATATCTTTAATGAAATTGTTATGAAAATTTCTTGACGTTGGTGAGAATTCTTTTTTTTTTTTTTTTTTTTTTGAGAAACACACACACACACATATATAGGGCAAGGGGGATGAGATAAGGGAATACACTCACATGCCAACACCAAAACTGCATGCGGCAGTTAGGGTCTGTTCGGTTGGAGGAGTGGAAAAGTGGGAGGATGGAAAATTGTGGGAAGATGAAAAAGTGAGAGGATGGAAAATATTTAGTTTTCCCTCTTGTGTGTCCGGTTGAAGGGGTGGAAAAAGTGAGAAAGTGAAAAAGTGGGAGGGTATAAATTGACTATTATACTCTTGTTAATAGTGTTAATAATAACGTTAAAATGAAAAAAAAAAAAAAGGTTCAACGTTGAAATGAAAAAAAAAAAAAAAAAAAAAAAACCAAAACGTTCACCTGAACGTTGAAATGAAAAAAAAAAAAAAAAAAAAAAAACAAAACGTTCAGGTTATACTTGAACATTGAAATGAAACAAAAAAAAAAAAAAAAAAAAAAAAAGAAACAAACGTTCAGGTATAACCTGAACATGTGACAAAAAAAAAAAAAAAAAAAAAAAAAAAAAAAAAAAGAAAGAAAGACAAAACGTTCAGTGGCCTGAACGTTGAAAAAAAAAAAAAAATCTTCAGGTGGGATGGGGGCATTTTAGTAAATGCCCCCATCCCCTCATTTTCTCTCCACCCTTTTCCTCCCAATTTGGGAGGAAAAGTTTTGGTTGGCCCGGGAGGAAAATTTTCCTCCCGGTTTTCCATCCTTCCTAGTTTTCTTTCCAAACGAACAGTGGAAAATGTCAGTTTTCCTCTCTTAGTTTTTCATCCTCCCTATTTTTTCTCCAAACGGACGCACCCTTAGTGTCACTGAGCAAGTGATAAACCCTTTCTCAATATCACACCTTACCGATGTGGGATAACTCAACAATATTGAGTATCTTTTTTTGAGAAACACACACACACACAAATATATAGGGGAAGGGGGATGAGATAAGGGAATACAGATGGCAGGATTGAATTGTTAACAAAAAAAATATATTTATAAGTACTTTTGGGTTGTAGTTTTCTCATGTTTGGGACCATTTTTTAGTTTAAGGGGTGTCAAAAGGGAAGCACAACATATGTTATTTCCATGTTACCGCAACTAATATTTATGTCTTGTTTGCATGTGCAGCTATTTTTAAGCACGTCCATTAAATAAAAATAAAAATAACTATTTTTAAGAACAATGTTAATGGATCACATGCTAAAAAAATTTGAAGAAGAGATCTGGTTATAACCGATGTTCTGTACTGTTAAGACCCAATTGACCCAAAAATCTGCAAGAAATTCATTATGAAGGTAAAATTACTTTTTGTTAACAAAAGATGAATTGCCAATTAGTGAAATAAGTGACATGAATAACTTGAAAATTCTACAGCCTAATAAAATTGCATTAACCACTCTCATTGGGCCATGCTTAACAGTAAATATAAACAAAAAAACTAGTTGACTTTATTGAGTAGTATTACAAGTACTACAACTTTTATTGCATTAAGCTAACAAACTAATGTGTCATCAATCACAAAAGAATAATTTAAATATTCATTTATGAGTTGTTGAAACATACTAATTACATTTATTGTCACATCAATTTGTAAGTAAAATTTGTAATACTTATAGCATTTTCTGACTTTATATATATATATATATATATATATATATATAAAGAAGAAGAAGTGTTTAGCCAAAGAAACAGAAACAGAGGACAAGATGAACTACAGAGTTGAAGAAGAAGTAAAGCACTGCGAAATAGAGGAAGCAGATAAACGACTGTAGCTTCTTAAAACTGTTACTAAACGACTTGTAGCTTAGATTAGTTGTAGATAAACTGTTAGTGGACACACACTTAGCACGTGTAAGAGTTAGGTAGAGGATTAGTTTGTTGGTTAGTATGGTTTATTCTGTTATTTCCTTATATCAGCTAGTATATAAAGCTTGTAATCCTTTTGATAATATATATATATATATATATATATATATATATATATATATATATATTCTTTAAAATTAGGACGTCACTTTAATTGAGTGGAGCTTGATTAGAATTTGCACCAGACTAGCCGTTAGTAAAAATTTCGATCCAAACAATAGTCTTATTGAATGAACCGTTAATCAACAAACTACAAATATTATTGTTTTCTTATTCATGTCTGGCTCTCTCCCCGAACCACTGAGATTGACTCTCTCTCTCTCTCTCTCTCTCTCTCTCAACACCATGGCTTTGCGTCTTAAGAACCAGATGCTGAAACTGTAACCGCCATCAACAACGGCTTTGCAGCAAGCTTGCGTAATGGAAAAAGCCGAGTTGAGTTTGATCGACCATGACCCACTCCAATCGGCTTCTCTCTCTGCTTGGGTACATCACAGAAAACTCCGATCCTGTTCTATCTCACGATTTTGAAGTCTGATCGCCTTCTCTCTCTCCAATTATGATCTCTCTTATGACCGTTGGTTTGGGTTGTTTGAAAATTTTTTTTGTTTGAATGGGCTTGATTTGATAGTGTTTGTGTGTTTGATCTGAATGAGTTGTGTTTGAAAGAAATAATAAGGATCCGATTTCTAAATGGGTTGGTCTGAATTTGAGGAAGAACAGGGGAGAAAAGAAACAATGTAACACCAAAAAAGTGGTTTGCAATTGGGGACCTTTGAATTGGAGTTATTGGTGTGTGACTGGGTTTTTCTGCGAAGGATCGATGAAAATGGTGAAAGATCTTGGAGAGGAAATTTGATTATCAGGCCTCTTGCTTTAATATCGTATTAAATTACCAAATTTTTCAAAAACTAAAGCTATTGGAATATAAAATTTTTAATAATTTAACCATATACTTCTAATATCATCAATAGTGCAATTACTCATGCAATTCTATTTCCTTGTCCATTCTGTCAATTACTATCTTCCAAACAATTTTTTTTGAGATAGAAACCTCAACTGCTACTCCTGAATCTGGTCCATGATACAACAATCCTCTATCTTGGACTAAGTAAGACCACCAGTCTGCATTATATCTTTCATAGCTAAAGCTCCATTCTGCATTTTTGACAAATAAAAGAACAACATCAGCGTTGAGAACTACAAAATTAAATTTGGTCATTACTCATTATACGGAAAGTACAATAAATATTCCCTAACATGTCAATTACACACTAGAATTGATGGCGTATGCACCAAGAAGCTATCTTCTTAAGAAATTCGATAATTTTTACTTTTCATTTCCTCAAGCATAAAAGTTTGAGAACAACCAATTGCCCAAGTAAATGGTTATTCCTCTACTTGTGTCATCATCACATCAGGCACAATTACTCATACAATTCTATTTTATTGTCCACTTTATCTGACCCTTCAACAAGTTTTTAAGATAGAAACCTCACCTAGGAGTTGATATAGGATACGTTTAAGCAATCCTGCTTTGACAAAAAAAAAAAATAAAAAATAACATCAGCTTTTGGAGAGCTTAAAATCAAATCAAGCCAGTATACCGAGACTTGAATAAAAATATCCTATAATGTCTATTATGGATTGTGTATGCACTAAGAAGTTTGGTCTTTTAGAAGTTTAATAGAAACAATATATACACGAAATGGTTAGTGAATGGTGACAGTGGAAAAATGCAAGAATCATGCAAAGGGAAACTAATGGTAAACATGTAAACGGTAAGTGTTATGGCTTTTCTCGCTTTATTTACCCACCAGTACTGATGCATTGAACACGGTTCGAATCATTGAGGTAGCAACAATGGCTGTCTATTGAGCAATAACTTTCACAATTTCTTTCGAGCCATGAAAGTTCAAAACCATATACCAATTCATTGTGGACGTCTTTACAGGAAATATTTGAACCATCAATTCTTGGCCACGATGTCCGAAACATCTTCTCTACTTTGCACAACACTCCACTTGGGATGCGTTGGTTATACCAACTTTAAGATATCTATACCTCTTGGACTCAGATATAGAAGAAGAGTTGTCATTATAATTGCAAGTAGAAGTGTCCAAATACAATGGAGAATTCACTGGTTTTTCACAGCTCATCAAAACCAAACTCCGAGATAGTTCGAGATCCCGGTAATTCACCTTTGTCCCCTTTCGTAGATAACTGTAATATGGACGGTAAAAATTGAGATAATATCGAGATGAAGAATAAGTCGGGGTGGAGAAGGAGAAGTAATTGTCCTTGTGTATACCTGAGTCCACAATACGGATTGTGTAGTTGTTGTAACTGATTTCCTGTACATAGTATTTTCCTCTAGATATGTATAGCACCGTACGATTGTTCTCAAACGAAAGTTCATAACTTAAGTCCCCGCAGTTTTCTGAGTCGGTCTTCAATCGAAAAGGAAAGCTTATGCTGTGGATATTCTCACAAGAAGAAGCGGAACAGGTATGATTAACCATAGCAGTAGGAGCACAGCAAGTTGGATGGACTAATACAAGAGCAATAAGGACAGTGAGTCCTACGGTAGTGAACGTCATTTCTCTTGCAATTGAGGTAGGTAGAGATAGAGAGAGGAATATTTCTAGTACATACTAGAAAACTTCCACATACAGCTAGCTGTAGACAAACACACAAAAAAATCTTTCTGCGGTCTTCACTCTTCAAAGCATCTTCAACATTAATAAAGCAAAAAGTAGAGTTTCCAGCTGAAGAAAGATGAAGCGCAAGTTCGTGGTAGTGGAACAGTATCAACATTAATATATAGAGCATTGCACCAACAATATTTCGCGTCAGCACACATACGTCATCTTGATAACTTATTTGACAGTTATTAATTTTGTTTTAGAAGATTTTTTTTTTTAATTATTATAAACATTTAGTTAAATTACTAACAAATTGCATATGTGGCGGTAAGAAAGAATTTATGAAGGCAATTGTAACGGAATTCTCTCCTAAAATTTGTCAAATAATATATTTAAGTACGTAGCATTTTCTTTAAAATCGTGCTTTAAAAATATTATTTTAGTACTTAATACCTAATAGTTAATACCCTAACTTAACTGAAATTTAAGTGAAATTAATCGAATTTTGGAAACATAATTTTAATATTTAAAATTTTATTTTCAAAACAAAATTTTAGAAAAAAAAAATATTTTTTGAAATAGTATCAATTTAAATAATTATTAGTAAAAAAACTATTTTGCAAAATTCTGTTATGAAGCATTTGTTAAGTTCTACCGTGCACATCATACATAGCCACCCAAGTTCCCAACAGTGTATTACATATTTGAACTTGATCATCAGCACATAGCCCAATTTGTTGGAAAATGATCTTACCCATGTATTGTGAGGTTTCTGCTGCTGCATGCAGCGGAAACGTGAGACAGCAGCGGAAACATGAGACACCACCTAGTGTGTGTTGGCTTATATTGGTGGCCACACCATATATAACACTGTATTGACTCTTCCTTTCTGCTATTTTAACAATTACGAACGTGATGCCCCAGATTTGATTGGATAATGATTAAGTGTGTGTTGTGCATGATGAATCTCACATTACGCATATACTAGGTTAATTTGGATTTTATTAATAACTACCATGATTTTGGAACCTCAACCGTTCAAAGAACCGGAAAAGAGAGAGCTTCAACCTCTTTGAGCTTAGATTGGGGTTCAACTAAGGTCCAACCATGATGTGTCATTTAATTTTTTATTAAATTTAATTCATAAATTGTGTTTATATATTTTTATTAAATTTACTTCATAAATTGTGTTTATATATAATAATCTTCTATATCTTACCAGCTTAACGGTTGACAGGCTGGACATGCATATATCAACCTAGAGAACCCAAGTTCAAATCCTGGTGCTGACTAATTTCAACAAACATCATATGGGCAGAACCGCAACAAAAAAATCAGTCTCTTTGAGTTGGTTTTCGGTTAACCGGGTCAGACTGCTCAATCTGTTCTGGGTATGAGAACTACAATGAACCTCAATTTCGAATATTCTTTTCAATATACAAAGTAAATGTGACTAGTACTTTTTCTAAGGTTGTTACAATGAATTAAATAATATTTAAAATTTAAGAACACCCTAGAACTTTTTTATTTTTTATTTTTTATAAACATAATAATGAAGGAGGGGAATTTAAATTATGATTCTCCTAATTTAGAAGACGGATTGTATCATCCAGTTTTATAATATCATACAATATTGCTTATGTACCAACGATTGGTAACATACCATTAACTTAATTCGCCCTCTACGAATATATATAAATATATATATATATATATATATATATATATATATAATCCTTCTTACAACAAAATAAGTCATACTTTGGCACAAGAGGAGGTTTTATTTTGCTGCGGGTTGCTCGAATTTCAATCAATCCTTCAACTGATTGGGTATCAAATAGCTTTAATAAATTTAATTCTTGAAACATGCATGATGAAAATGGAAACAAAAAGGCCGTTAAAGATTGAATTTATTATTAGGATGGAAGAGCCGGTGTTAGAACTTGGAAGAATCCACGTTAGGTGAAACAGTGAATGGTAGGTTGATTAATTCAAGAAAAGCCCTGGCTACTTGAGCATTTGGATTTATTCTCTTGGCTGTTCACTTGATGCAGGTACAGACAGCCTTCTTATTAGCAAAGGATGATGCCGGCTGTTGATTATTGGCTTGAATTTGGTGGCAAAGTCAGAATTTTTTTTTCAAAGGGAGACCAAGTATGAAAATTTCAATAATTTGATCAATAATTTTCAAATACAAAAAATAATATGCATATACCTTTCTAAAAAAAAAAACACATATGCATAGTTTATACTTAAAACATGTCTTTAACATAATTTAATTATTCTAGGGAACAATAAATAAATAAATAAACTCTATACATTATTTTCTCAAATATAAGAAAATTTCATCAAGTCATTTTTATATAATTCAAGATAAATATTTTCTTTCATTAAGTCATGTATAATTATCTTGTAAATTATATTAATCACAATTAATATTCTTTAAATAATTTTTTTTATAGACACAATAAGTTCTTTTTTATTACTTTTTTATACAAGAAAGAATTTTTATTCTACCCTAATCTAAGTGTATATGTGTGTGAAACCTATAGTTCCTCTCCCTAATAATTTCCTTTTATTATTAGACCAATACGCTAATTAATTTTTTTTTAGGTTAGCTTTGAATAAGCCTTTTATTTTACCACAAGAAAATTTTACCCGTTAAACTGACAAGAACTCATATTCTTTAAACATTTTAAATCAATGTTTTTATTAAATAAATTAAATATTAACATTAAAATATAACAATATCTTTATAAAACATAAAAGTATAAAAAACAATTTATTTTAGATAAATTAAATAATAAAATTTTCTTTTATATGCCTGTATTTAATGTATTATAAGAAAAATATAATCATCACAATAATAAATAAAAATAAGCTCTTGTACGTAATCTCTCAAATCTTTTATCTCAGAATCACAGAATTTTCATCTAATAAAAAGAAAAAAACATGCATTCATGTATATATATATATATATATATATATATATATATATATATATATATATCTCTAACTTTTAAGATGCAAAATGTAAAAGAATTTATTTTCAGAAAGGAAACGGAGTTTTTATTAATAATATTTACTTATATATTTTTGGAAATATATGCTTTGAATGCTAGTAAAGCTAATGAGTTATATAGATTCTCCAAAAAAAAAAAAAAAAAAAAGCTATGGGAGAATAAAATGATGTTAAAAGAAAGAAAAAAGTGATAAATAATTTGAATAAATGTTTACATTCAACCAAAAAAAAAAAAAAGCGGCTACAACTTTATAAAATTCTATTTATTTTTAAATATCAAGAGAAATAAAGCCAGCCCCACTTCCCCCACTCCCTTCGCGTGGGATTAAGGGCTTGTGTTGTCTCTCATCTCAAACTCACATTTTTACTTTTTAAATAACATTATACACATTTTCACACACTTTTTCACTCATACGTATTTCAAAAAACTTAGAATTGCCTTTGCGACACTTTTGCTTTTCGGCCAACTTTGAATTGCTTTTTCCATACTTTTGCTTTGCCAACTTTGACCTGCAATCAAAATCAGTTATGAATTACTAGTCTCATTTTTGCGCGAGTAATGAATTTTTTTTTTTTTTTTTTTTTTTTTTTTTTTAAGAACATGGGGTAGTTTTTTTATAGGAACATATATGGGGGTAGTTTTGGTTGTGTACATGGGGTAGTGGGAAGTTTTATAGAGCATGGGTAGATTTTTTTTATCAATTTATGATTTTAACCTTATTTTTATGTTTTAGGAATAAAGATAAGTTACTTAAATTAGGGATATTTTTGAAAAAAAAAAAAAGAGAATAACTAATTTTCTGAATTCTCTTAATATATAGAGATTATGTGTGCGGCACAAAAAGATTTGTTAGGCTAATTAACTAACGTTAGACATGATAACATGTCATGTATCATAGACTATAAGTTGGATTTTAGAAGTTGTGATTACCCCGAATGGACGTCCTTTTTAATTATCATATGGTTTTGTCCAATAATAGTAATTTTTATAGATAGAAACAACAACTTAATCGTTTTTATCAATTATTTTAATAAAAACAAAAGCTTAATATGTATAGGAAACTTGAAACTTTCATTAAACTGAAGAAAACATTACATCTTGATGAAAAGCTTGTTCCAAGAAATAAGGATTCTCTTCCATCCAAATAGAAAAATCAACAATACTGACAGCATGTTTTACTAAGAGATGGGCAGGTTTAGTTCCCTACCTACATACATGGGAAGACACAACACATTCCTAACATCATGACATGAAGCTTGAATCTCATAAATTATAGGCATCACCGAAGCTGAAGGAGGAGACAGACCTGCAAGTGCACGAAAGACATTCAGAGAACCACCTTCCAAAATGAACTCCTGTACTCCCACATCTTTGGCAAACTCTAGACCAGCCTTAAATGCTTTGGTTTCCACCTCCAAAGGACCCCAAGGAGCTTGAAATTTCTTACTCAATTCAACCACCAGACCATTGGCATCACGAATTATATCCCCCACTCTAGATTCTTAATTTTGTGCTTTAAAAACAGCTCCATCCACATTAACTTTATACATGTGACTTGAAAGTGTTGTACCAACGAATCTGAGTGCTTTGGTACATCAGCAGTAGCTTCATGATACTCCAGCAACAATGATGATGCTCCAAGAAGCAACTCCAACTCACCAATCCTTTTTCCCCCATTTTGAATTTCATTCTAGTTACCCTACAACCTCCAAGCAATCGTCCCCACCTACGCAATGACACCTTCATCGCAATGATCATTCATCGTCATCTTCCAAAATAGCTCTAGGAAACTATTGAACTAACCATCATAATCGGGTTAAAAAATCCCAGAACAACCCTAAATTCTTTTAGGTCTTGGACATGACCAAAATAAATGGCCTAAAGTCTCCGGTTCCAACTTGCATTCCTTACAAAGATCTTCAGACAGCACATGGAATCACCGTAGATTAGCTTTGGTGGGAAGAATATCACGACAAGCACGCCACAAAAAATGTCTTATTTTATGAGGAGCAAGCAACCGCCAAAGTTTCTTCCAAAAACGTTGTTGCTTGTTGTCATTTGAAGTAGATGCAATACCTGAACTGCATGACAGCTCCATAGCAATTTTATATGCACTACGAACAATAAACAGTCCATTAGAGGTCCTTGTCCAAATCAGTTTATTAGGAGGAAGAGTATTACTCAGTGGGATGCTCCTTATTTCCTCAACTTCAAACAGCAAGAAAAATTGTTGCAATAAGTCCGCCTTCTAGCACCTATTATCTAAATCAATTAACTCAAAAACCCGGAGTACTGACGAGAAATCCAAACTTGGAGAAACCACTTTATAAGTGGATGAATTTGGAAATCATTTATCCTCCCACACCTAAACACTTGAGCCATTACCTATCTGCCATCTCAAACCTTGCTACACAATCTTTTGAGCTGTCATGATACTTCTCCACACATACGACGGATTATTTCCAAGTGATGCTTGCACAAAATTACAATCAGGGAGGAATTTTGCTTTCAAGACATGATACACAAGAGAATTTTGTCCCACTTGCAGTCTCTAACCTTGTTTAGCTAACAATGCCAAATTGAAAGGTTTTAGTCGCTTAAAACCCATACCACCACATGCCTTAGGTGTGCAAAGTTTATCCCAACTCTTCCAAGCCATTTTCTTTTTATCCTGTTTTTGACCCTACCAAAAATTACGAATCAGACTCATCGATTCCTCACAGAGGGTATCAAAGAGTTTGAAACAACTCATGGTATAAGTTGGGATTGCTTGTGCTACCGATTGAATAATAACTTCCTTACCTACCTTCAATAGCAATTTTTCCTTCTATCCAGCTAACTTCTTTGCAAGTTTTTCCTTTATGTCATTGAAAGTATTTCGTTTATTTCTTCCTACCAAAGAAGGGTGACCAAGATATTTCTCATGTTGCCCGATGACTTCAATGCCAAATCTTTGTTTCATTTCCTCCTGAAATGATGGTTCAATATTAGAGCTAAAGAAAAGAGAATTCTTAGTTCTATTTAACTATTGGCTTGAAGCTCTCTCACAGACCTATAGAATTCTTTGTATAGAATCACATTCTTCCAAAGATGCTCTACAAAAAATAATGTTGTCATTTGCAAAAAATAAGTGAGATGATTTGGGTCCACCCCTACAAACCGAAATACCCTCTATCACTTCATCACATACCAATTTCTTAATCATGGTAGAAAGATCCTTAGCATAAAAAAGAAAAAGATATGGGGATAGGGGATCCCCCTAACGTAATCCCCTTGAAGGGATAATATGTCGATGTGGTTTTCCATTTATCTGAATAGAATAAGTAACTGTAGAGACACATCTCATCAACAACCTCCTCCACCTACCCTCAAACGCCAATTTCTCCATAATTTTATCAAGGCAACTCCACTCCACCCTATCATAGGCTTACTCATATCCAATTTGTGCACAACCAATTTTTGAATCACTTAAGGTGAAATAAAACTACTCAAGAACAATTATTTAACTTAACAAGAGAGCATATGGGTTCGATATTTAGAAATACTACCCAACACCCTAGGCAAATGTTTAGACCCCAAATACCAAATTGTACGGCTCAATCACTCTTACCCTAAACTAACAATTAATATCCAACATACGTGATTAACCAATTTCACATTGCATGCATGTTCACAAAGCTGCTAAAGCAAGTAAAGCAATGTGAAAAGTCGAATAAAAGGAAGCAAACCACTTGAAAACACCAAACATGTTTTAGGAAAGGAAAATTAGAGTTCTCAGTGGAAAATTGCTACATAATAGGAATCTAATTTGATCTAAAAAAATATTAAAAGCACTACAAGAAAAGGAAGTAATATTACTAAACCTAAAATAACAAAAATTACATAAAAATACTAAAATTAATGAATTACAAAAATTAAATTGTTGATTATGCCCTACATCATCTGTCTAACAAGCCATCTCTTTAGGTTCACCATAAAGGAGCCTAGAATTTGGGGTAAAAAAATCGTGGTAGAGATTCTAAACATCTCTCCAAAAAACAAAAAAAGTGCTCAACGTATAGTAGAGATCAAGTGAAAGAGTTTGTAAAAAAAGTCAAGAAAAAATTTGGTTGTTCGTATTTGATTCCTCCAAGGGAAGAGAATATATGACCCATCTTCTATATATTTGGATGATGCTAAAAAATCAGTAGATTGAATGCTTCGGGCTCTGATGATAGCTTTATGACTTGAAGAGAAAAAGAAAGACTGTTAAGGGTGACCGGTGTGAACCGGCCAAAGAACTTTCGACAGTTAAATTAGTTTTCTCTCTAGAACACAAGGAAGGTGGTTTTGTGAATAGTAAAACTTACCTTGGGTGAATGTGACTTGATCCTTTTATAGAGAGTTAGGAGTAGGTCCACTTGTTCAGATCCACTACCATCATGGGAGATGTGTGGAGTTAATGGAGAACGTGGAGCGGATTATAGGGAATCTTCTCCATGTTTTAGGAATGGTGCATCATGGTCTGATTATATTGAACCTTTGAAAAGTTCTCTTAAAATTCACTAAGTGTTGTTTGGTTGTCCATGCCCTTGGGTCATGGACGACCATCCTGAAATTTGATGATCTTGTTACCCATAGACGAATCCTATTCATGCTTGTGATACTTCTGTTGGGTTTCTTTTTTGACGAACTATAACATATGAGATATTGATCAAAAGAAAACAATGTTTTGCACATGTACTTAGTTAGTTGTGCTTGTGCATATGCTAAAATCTAGAATTTATGCATGTCATGCTCCATTTTAAACGAGCAATTAAGGACTTCAAGCTCAAAAATATCTGGTTTCATGCTTTTAAGTAACCAAAATTGGGATCTTTAAAACTTTGGAAATTCAAAAAGCAACTTCTCTTATTTTTAAGCCTATAAGGCAAATATAAAATTGACGATTTTTCTTGAAACATTCCTTTTAAGTTTCTAGGATTTTGATGGAATAATAAGAGGGACTATCTTAAAATCATTTAACATTGACAGTAATTAATAGGCCTATTCCCACGCAAATAAATTACACTCGGTAAAGTGTTTAAAAGGCTTTGAATCTCGATGCGTTAGCCTATTCCATTATGGATGTGAACCATGTGGAGTTCTTGTGTGAGATAAATAAAATGCATTATTTGAGTTAAGGTGTAAGAGCAAAATTGATTTGTGATTTGCTTAGGATTGGCCTTGTGCACAATGGTTTAAGTACAGACTAAAAATCATTTGAACTTCTAGTGAGAGCTTAATTGTGTTTTATATGGCTGTTCGGATTGGGAAAAATAAAATTGGGTAAATGGTCACAGTTTGCTACCCACCACTTTTGGCACAACAACATTTATGGGACTTAAATTTTGATTTGATTCCATATGGGACACACATAATTCTTCTCGGCAACAACAGTTATGGTAAATATTTCAAAAGAATTTGATTTGTTTTCTATTTTCTACCATTTTCATAGTTGACTTCCTTAATAGGCACTCTCCTTAATTGGTACCATTCTTTATTAAGCAACTTTCTAGTATACTATCCAGAAATTACGTTGCCTAACGCAATAATGAGTATATAATTAAAATTATATATACAACAACTAGCTTTCCTCAACTTTTTTCTTCTTTATTTTTCTTAAATTTTGTAGACAATAAATGGTCTTTTAATGTGGCAAAACCATAATGATATTGTTTTTATGCCAAAAACTTGTATTGTCAAATGCAATTTGACCTCACCTCTTTAATACCCAAAATCGGGGTCTTTAAGCTTGGTAGGACAACAGACAACCAGGTTTATTCTAAATCTAAAGCCGGTGAGGAAAGCATTTTAATTTAGAAAATTTTTAGAGTGAGGCAATCCAATATTTTGAAAGTAGTTTAGCACGAAATAAAAAAGAAGCCACATGCCAAAACAATTATATAAACAATGTTGCAATTTGCAAATATTTGGGGAGCTAGAACGGGAAATGCATAAATCTGACCTTAAGACCCAAGAATTGGATCATACCCTTAGGGCCTGTTGAGGTTGCTTGAATTTTGTGGTTGCCTTTTGTTTAGTCCATGCCTCACAATGAGCTACCCACTTGATTGCCTCCACATCATCGTCTACTTGTTTGGTTGACAAGTCATGCTTTAAAGACGAAGGTGTCTTGGTGATGCCTTTTTATCTCTCCCATCTCAGCCTAAACATAGATTAAATGAAACAAGCATGGGCAGAATGAAGAGATGATCACAGGGTATTATCTCGTGGGGTACTCTTAGATTGGTACTTTTGTATTCATGATTCTCCATTAAATTGAGCAAACCCTTTGTTGCAGGAAGAGCTAGATTACTAATCACGTTCCCACAGACAGCGCCAAACTGATGATGCCAAAATCATTAGTTGGGTCACTCGTCCAATCCGAAGCTCTTGACGATCTTGTAGGACTTACAAGATAAAGAGAGTTGATCAAAAAGACCACCGAGTTGTGCCTAGTAGGGGAGCCTCTGATGCTTAAATTAGTATCAACCCATATCTTTCATATATACATGTTTTTTGTAGTAGTTTTTTACATACCTTAGCAAGTGAGGTAGATTGTACCTTTTATAGGTGATTTAGGTAGCTGTTGAACATAAATAAGGGTGATTATTACTCTAATTATAACGTTTTTTGTCTTAATGAAAGTTTAAGACCTTTTATGCTCATTATTGAATGTGTTGAGTAGCTACTCATCTTTCTTTGATGGTGCACTAATGATGCAATGGTCATCCATTAAGATGGACGACCTTAATGATTTTTATGGTCTCATCAAATGAATCCAGAATTGATTCGACCATTCTCTGCTCTTGAGGTGGAACAATGCTTGAAACCAGTGAAGCCTCTGACAGCCCCTGGCCTTGACAGTATGCCCCCACTTTTCTTTAAATCTTATTGGAGCATTGTAGGAAATGATGTAATTGAAGCAGCTTTATCTGTTTTGAATAATGGCGTAATGCTTGCAAATATAAATCATACTTTCATTTCCCTGATACCTAAAATAAATGCCCCAACCAATCCTAAAGACTTCCGTTCCATAAGCCTTTTCAATGTCATATATAAGATTATCTCCAAAACTATTGAAAATCGCTTCAAAAAAATCATTCCCAAACTTGTGTCTAAAACTCAAAGTGCCTTTATGTCTGAACACCTAATTTCGGATAACATTCTCATTGCCTTTGAAACCTTACACCACCTTAAAAATAGAAGAAAGGGAAAGTCGGGTTTAATGGCTTTGAAACTAGACATGAGTAAAGCATATGATAGGGTTGAGTGGAACTTCCTAGAAAACATTATAGAGCGTTTAGGTTTTGACAATAAATGGATTTCTCTTATAAGTTGCTGCATTAGAACTGTATCTTTTTCCATTTTGGTGAATGGAGAACCACGCGGATTGATCCATCCTAGTAGGGGTCTCTGCCAAGGAGACCCTTTATCACCTTGCTTATTTCTATCATGTGTAGAAGGTCTCCATGCTTTAATCCAGCAAGTAGAAACAGTGGGAAACTACGTGGAGTGTCCTTATGTAGAAAGGGGCCAAAGGTGTCCCATTTGTTCTTTGCTGATGACAGCTTGCTATTTTGTCAAGTAAATGACAATGACTGCCAAAAGGTGTTGGACATTCTTGCCATGTATGAACAAGCTTCAGGACACTAGATAAACCGGGGCAAAACTCAGTTGTTTTTTAGCACAAACACAGAGCAGCACATTCGCAACAAAATTTCAGATTTGCTTGGAGTCTCGGCAGTTTCCCAATGTGAAAAATATTTGGGTCTTTCATCCTTTGTTGGGAGAGCTAAAAAGCAAAGTTTTAGCTACATTAGGGAGAGAGTTTGGAGTAAAATCAAAGGGTGAAAAGAAAAACTTTTGTCTCGAGCTGGTCGTGAAGTCCTCATAAAATCAGTCCTACAAGCAATGCCAACATTCACTATGGGGTGTTTCAAACTCCCCAAGAGCCTTTGTAGGGATATTGAATTACTTATCCGAAAGTTTTGGTGGGGATATAAGGGGGAGGCTAGAAAAATCACTGGGTAGCATGGAACAAGCTTTGCTTACCAAAGTCTCAAGGGGGTTTGGGGTTTAGAGACATTGAAAATTTCAACCTCGCTTTATTGGGTAAATAGGTCAGGCGTCTCCTTCACAACACTGACTCTTTGCTATATAAAGTTTTCAAGGCTAAATTCTTTCCCAATTGCTCTATATTAGACAATGCTATGAAACTTTCTGGATCCTATGCTTGGCAAAGCATCCTTAAGGCAAGGGAAGTTGTCAAAAGGGGTTCAATTTGGCGTATTGGAGATGGGATGCAGGTTTGTATCCGTGGTGATAAGTGGCTGCCTGACAAGTTTTCAAGCAGAGTGCTATCTCCAAAGAAAAATCTGCCCAACAATGCCCGGGTTTGTGCAATCATTGATGAAGATGGTCATTGCTGGGATGAAGAACATGTGCTTGCCGAATTCTCTCCCCATGAAGCTCAAGCCATTTTGGGGATTCCTCTTAGTTCATGATAGGTCCCTGACACACTTATTTGGGCAGGTACTAAATCCAGGAAGTATACGACAAAGAGGGTGAAAATGGCCAAATACCATTATTTTTCAAAATTTGTAGCAAAAAAACACTATTTCAGAAATTATTAGGGATATACCACTTTTCTAGTACTCGAGTTTAAGAAACTAAATGGTACTCAAGGAAAGCAATATATACTATAAAACCGAAGATGTATAACCTTATGTGCTCTCTAATTGTTCTTATGCAACATCTGCAACTTAATCACAGTTGTGTGTTTATTATGGTGTCTAAGGTTGGAAATAGGGTGACTATACAATTAGTAAGTTATGCAAAAAATCCAATACAAAGATTGTTGAAAATTTTAAAATTTTAAGTTAACACTAGAATTGAAATTACAGATCCAGTATGAAATAGTCATCAATCAAAGCTATTACACCATGTTTGATATTTTTTAGGCATTTTCATTAGATCCACGGGTGCGGAAGTGTCAAATAACTGTGTTTGACACGAGTATAATCACCCCAACTAAAGTGTCTATGTAGTTTTGTTTCATAAATTTATTATTATATTTAGACCCATCTAAAACAAAATAAACATCCTAAAAAATTTCCACAAAAACAAAAATTACCAATAGAAAAGCTAAAAACAATTAAGCACATTTGAGTCAGCAGAGCCTCCACTAGCTAAGTCTGAGAGAGCCCTAATGAAAATAAAATGTTTTCGTTGTTAAAGACTTATCGGTGCCACAAAGCACTTATCTCTCTCTCTCTCTCTCTCTCTCTCTCTCTCTCTCTCTCTCTCTCTCTCTCTTAGGTTCTGCAAGATTTATACAAACTCATCATTCTAAAGCCATCTGGTATTTGTTCCTATAAAATATTGGAACGTGTAATTTGAACATAATTGGTTGTTAAAAGGTCAATTTTCATCTTTATACTTTGTTTGAATCAACATGGTGGCAAGTCAGTATATTTTTTGCCGAGCAACTCTGGTTTGAATCCTTCACACCTACAATTTTATTTTTTTGAGTTTTCAATTTTCGGTCCATAAGTTGAAAAGCCCACAAGATCCTACACCCAAGAAGAACCCTAGTTCATCCCAAATCTTCTTTCCTTCAATTTCGATGATAACAGCAAAAGATTTTCCTCTCTTTCTTTGCCCTTTTGTTCGAAGTCTCCATTGTTTCTCGTCACTAAAATCTTAGTATATCTCATCGTTATTCTTTAGTTTTCCATTTGGGTTTTTTGCCATTTGGCTTTTGTATTGCTGAATTGTTATTAATCTTGTTTTGTTTTTATTTTCCTTTTGCTTTCGTAAGGCTAGGGACGGACACAGGTGGGGCCCAGGCCCCGTGGTCCAATTTTTTTTAAAAATAGGTTAATTGCCCCCTTACAAAAAGCTTGGGCCCTCTCTAAAATTGTAAACCATTAACCCAGCGTTCTAGCTGGCCAGCCCACATGTTTAAAAAAAAAAAAAAAAAGAAAAAAAAAGAAGAGGAGTTTAGTCCAAAAATGTAAACCCAGTAGTCCAACTGAAGACTCTAGTCTCCAAAGTCCAAATGGAAAAACAAAAGAAAAAAAGAAAAGAAAACCTAAGGCTGAGGCAGGATAGAGAGAGTGAGAGGCTTTTAAAAAAAAAAAAAAAACTAAAAAAAGACAGAGTGAGAGGCGACAAAGAGTGAGATAGACTTTGTTGCTGCCCACACCGTGAGTGAAGTTTCCAAAACGCGAGGTGAAAGCTTGAAATTTTGCTGCTGCCCACGCCGTGATGCCACCACCACGCGAGAGCGGCGAGACCCATTTGATTTAGAGAATGAGGGTGTTCTGCTAATAGAAGGCCATCTTGTCATGCAGCTTTAGAGAGTGAATATGTGAAAGGTTGGGTTGTATTTTATAAATGCAGTATCTACTCTATCTAGTTCTTTACCGGCTAACACGTTTAGATATAATTCTTGCTTTCTTTCTGGCTTTTGCCTTCACAGAAATCAGCCAGATATGCAAACCACTGTTTAGAAAAGCATCATGGTTGAGGCCAAAAGCCACAACATATGTCAAGGGTTGCAGCAAGGACAAAGATAATTTGCTCCGTATAATTGGCTTCTTGTGCCAGACTCAGGCCACCAGAAATCAGGATGAAGATCATTGTAATTTTTTTTTTTAATTGCTGTGTACTCTAGGATGTAGTAAGCCTGGTGTTTGTATTTTCAAGTTGGAATCTGAAATTTCATTAAATGATAAACAAGTCATTGTGACCTGTTCAAGAATCGTTTCTTGTTGTTATGTGCAGTCGTTCAAAACTTTTATTAGCGCTTCTATGAGTATCACATATACAATAACATTAGGCTAGAGAGAGAGAGAGAGAGAGTACAAATTATCTAGTGTTATTGATGTCCAAGTATTTTATAAACGAGGAAACACTTTACAGATTCAAAAATTTATAGCAAAAGGGGAAAATAAATAGAATATATCATTGCCAATCTCTCAGCACATCTCAGCTGCTTACAAATAAATTACAGTTTCATATATAGTATGAACTAGCCCTTTCCTTTCCATCTTCATAACCAAAACATATTCACGTGTGCAAAGAATACCATCGAATTTGGGTTCACCCAACAAACCAAAGACCAAAGACCAAAACATATTCATGTGTGCAAAGAATATCATCGAATTTGGGTTTGCCCAAGAGACCAAAGACCTATGTCTCTCATTGGTGTCTGAAAACACAATAGGAAACAAGGGAAGTGAATTCGAAAGAGATAGAAAAGTGCAGTTTGATTATTATCAAATATCAAATATGGTCTGCAATGGTCATGCTTACTGGCGTTTTCATGGATGGGAAGACATTCCAAAACCGGAGGGTCATGGATGGGAAGACATTCCAAAACCGGAGGGTTTCATCACCTGCACCAGTAACTATAGTCTGCAAGAGGCAATTGAGTTCAAATTAAAACATTTCTATATGCATTATAATATATATATTTGCATCTATGTTTGGTGTTACTCCTGTGCTGCCAAGCAAGTTCACATGCTATGAAAAATGCTTTAAAGGAAATGATGAAATATTTGACCATCGGGTGACATTGCAAGGTAAAGCACTCGCATACTATGTCCTGTTAGAGTTGCAACCTATCAATCAATCCAACAGTTGCAATAATAATTAAAAAAAAACCAGACAAGCCTTGTTGTCTATAATTTCAAAGGTTATTTACTTTAGACCAATGTTATGACTAAAAAGCTAATACCTTTGTCATTGATGGATACTTCCACACCATAATTTGATTCTGGGAATACCCATGAGTGCTTATTATTTCATTCACATTTTTACTCCATGCAAGATTGCAAACCTGCATGCTAAGCAGCAAACTCTATATAAGTATTCCTTCAGCACATGCATTTATTCAAGAACAAATTTCCACATGACAGGATCATATGTTGTTTGAATTGGCAATAGCACCCACTTCTACAAAAATTAGACACTATTGATAAAGAAGCAATTTAAACAAATTATGTGACAACTGTAAAAATTTACTTCCAAGAAATATACTACCAAAAGAGGTAAATTGGTGTTGAAAATATGTGTATACATGTGTTTAATAACATACATGCTGCATTCATGCTTGAAATATGAAAACTGTTAAAAAATAAAATAAAATGACAACAACCAATAGCAATAGATTAGAATGTTTAGACTTTCTCCACACTACCAATTTTTGGTGGCTAGAACTAAACCAGATGCAAAGGTATTAGATCACATAGAGAACCACACATTGATAACCATGTTGCAACCAATCCTATAAAGGTAGCTATGCCATTCACCTATTACGTTTGAAAAGACATTTTCCCTATTCCCACTTAGGCATGGAAGAAATATAACAATTACAAGCAATCCTAGCAAGAGTGAAGCAAGCAAAAAAGAAATGTTTTTGCTGGATCCCTTTCCTCACCCTTCAGAATTACAAATTCAATATCAAGAAACTAATTTTATCTCCTCATTACTTATGATATAAGAACTATAAAAGAAAATTTGAGAGTACAAGGCTTCACATGCATATTGTTCCTCAATCATTCAGAAAATCACACTGAATTCACTCACAAGTCTTGTAGAATTTGGTAAAAAATTTGTGTGAAATCGAATAATATGCAGAACTTCTTCAAGCTAGAGGAGGGCAGTTCACAAACCAACTTGATCAAATTTTTATAGCCAAATTTTTTATCATGTGAAATTTTCCAAGTTGTTTGCTGTAATATTAAACATGTTGCTTGATTAACTGTTATATTCTATAGGATGATTGAATCTTAGTATGTTTGTTGTGGCAGCTTTACAAATTTGATGCTATAATTAGGACAACTTCTATTGCTATGCAGCAGACAGGGAAGAATATTGATTCAGTATCTGCTTATGATTACCGATCAATTATGGTGCCCCTGCTGAAGTCATTAATGCGGGTTTGTGTTGGATTCTCCTTGCAGTTTTGTTGAAAATTCTATATAATTACCTTTTTTCCTTTCTATGATTAAATGTTTTCAGAGCACTATTATTTTTTTATAGGCACGCTTAGAGGATTTGGCTTACAAAGATGCTGAAGAGAAGTCTAAGGCTGCAATAGAAGCATTGTTGTCAGCACTTGATCTTAGTGACAAGAAGGGTGCTCACAAAGGAGGAGGTGGGGCAAGACAAGGACAAAGAAAATCCAAGGCTAAAAGGAAGAAAAAGGATCAAAGAAAGAGAAAGGAATTAAATGTGTTATATACTGGTTTTTTTTTTTTTTTTTTCAATTTCCTCTTTGTGGTAGTAAAGTTGTCCAAATCTACACGTATATAAATTCACCAGAAAAAATGGAGAAGGCACAGAAACTAAAAGTGGGAAACATGTTAAATCTCAACATAAGATGACAAAAATTGTTGAAATATACTTGAATTGGATTCTAAAAAAACTAAGATATGGAAGAACTACAGTTAAAGGTGAAACAAAACCGGAAGATAGTGTAATAGAAATGGATATTTTAGAGGAACCAAGTTTGGAAAATGCGGATCAAGGTTACATAAATAGTAGTAAATAAGGATCTGTAAGAGTAAAAAAATGCGCAGTCTAATACATTTGAAATACAACAGACATTGAATGCAGGCACTTACTGAAAGAGATTATCATAACAGCTAGTTAATTGCATATAAAATATGCAGAGAATTGTAAACCTCAATTGTCTTTCCTTCTTTTACTTAAGATACGCAACTACCTAGTTCAATTAACTAAAGTAAAGCAAATATCTTTTAAATAGACCAAGTAACCGCAAATTCTTTATCAAGCAGAGTAAAGCAAATATCAGATTTCTTCAATATTGGGTATAGAAAAAAATAGTCAGGTAACCACAAATTCTCTCGTTACTTTCTTCGCCCAAAATCAGACTTTTATCAAGTAGACTAAAATCGAATTATAATAGGAGAAATAGAGAAAGAGAAACCTGTTTGATGGATTCAATGCTCTAATATCGTCGCTGGCCAAAGAACGACTGGAATTGAAAGACTTAATTTCTTCTTTTGTGAGTCTTCCTTGGGGTTTTATTTAGTAGCCATGTAGGTTTATTGTGGCTGATTTGGAAGAGAAGAAGCGTACAAAGAGAGGGTTTTGCTTAGTCGCCGTTTAGGTTTCTTGTGGCTGTTTTGGAAGGGAGGGGGCGTGGAAGAAGAGTTAGAAAGGGGAGAAAGAAGCTTGCAAGTGCAAAAGAAGATTCTGATTTCTTTCTTTGTTTTTATATATATAACCTGTCCTACCGGTAACCAGTGTCCACTCAAATTAAATGAACGGTCAAGATTAGAACACCAATAAATTAACGGATTAGATTAAGTGGGTATCGTACCCCCTAAAAAAAAGAGAAGGCACGACAGAATGACCCCAATTCTATTTGAGCAGCCTGGTCAATTAAGGAATATTAAGGCGTTGTTTGGAAACCCCCAAAACTGGATGATATCATCCAGTTTTAATAACTCATGATCCAAAATTGATGAGGCTCATGGGAGAGAAGTTGTTTAGGGGGTGTTTGGATTACTTGTTTCCATAACTCATAACTCTGTTTTCATAACTCATAACTCAAAAATGGTGGGACCCATGACAAAAACTTTGTTTGGATTTCCATAACTCAATTTCAATAACTCTGTTTCCATCACTCAATTCTCTGATTTTTGAGTTATGAGTTATGGAAACTGAAAACACATTTTAGCTGTTTTCAGTTTCCATAACTCATAACTCAATGGCATTTTTGTAATTAAACACACATTAGGGGACCCACAGCCGCAACTTTTGACCATTGACTTTTTTTTTTTTTTTTTTTTTTTTTTTTTTTTTTTTTTTTTTTTCTGGGTTCGGTCTTCAGGTTTTTTTTTTTTTTTTCCTGGGTTCAACGTTAACGTTAGGTTTTTTTTTTTTTTTTCTTTTCTTTTTCTGGGTTCAACGTTAACGTTAGTTTTTTTTTTTTTTTTTTTTTTTTTGGGGTTCAGTCTTCAGGTTTTTTTTTTTTTTTTTTTTTTTTTTTTTTTTTTTTGGGTTCAACGTTAACGTTAGGTTTTTTTTTTTTTTTTTTCTTTTCTTTTTCTGGGTTCAACGTTAACGTTAGTTTTTTTTTTTTTTTTTTTTTCTTCTGGGTTCAACGTTAACGTTAGTTTCCTTTTTTTTTTTTTTTTTTTTTTTTTTTTCTGGGTTCGGTCTTCACTTGTTTTTGTTTTTTTTTTTTTTTTTTTTTTTTTCAGTACCAGATCACCTAAACCCAGAAAAAAAAAAGAAAAAAAAAGGAAAAAGCTGGACTGATTGACAGACGTGGGACCCATAAATAGTGTGAAAAATATGAGTGATGAAAACTGAGTGATGGTGCCAAACGAGTATAATATTTTTAAGTGATGGGTGATGAGTGATAAGTGATGAGTGAAGAGTAATGGGTGATGAGTGATGAGTGATGGAAATTGAGTGAGGAAAATTTTTTAACCAAACACCCCCTTAGATTCCATGACTCAGTTTTCGTGACTCAGTTTTCATCACTCAATTTTCTGATTTTTGAGTGATGAGTTATGAAAACTGAAAACACATTTTAGCTGTTTTCAGTTTCCATAACTCATAACTCAATGACATATTTGTAATTAAACACACATGGAAGGATCCACAGCCGCAACTTTTGACTGTTTGACTTTTTTTTTTTCCTTTCTTCTCATGGGTTCGGTCTTCAACTCTACTTCTTTCTTCCTTTTTTTTTTTTTTTTTTTTTTTTTTACTGGTTCAGTGTCTTCAGCTCTTCCTTCTTTTCTTTTCTTTTTCCTTCTTCTTTTACTGGTTCGGTCCTCAATTCTTCCTTCTTCTTCTTCTTCTTCTTTTTTTTTTTCTTTTACTAGTTCGGTTCTTCCTTCTTTTTTTTTTTTTTTCTTCTTTTACTGGTTCGGTCTTCAGTTTTTTTTTTATTATTATTATTTTTTTTTTATTTACTGGGTTCGGTGAGTTTATGTACTGAAAAAAAAATGCACTGAATGACAGGTATGGGGCCCACAAATAGTGTGAAAAATATTAAGTAATGACAAGTGAGTGATGGTGCCAAACGGGTAGGGTATTTTAAGTGATGAGTGATGAGTGATGAGTGACGGAAATTGAGTGACATTTTTTTTTAAACCAAACAAGCCTTAAGTATCTGCACAACAATAATTTATCTGCTGTAGGAGGCAGGGTAGCCACTAATTATTTATGAATTGATCACTTTTTTTTATTTTTTATTTTTTATGATAGTAACATGAATTAATTGCTTAACCATGCATATGAGCATTGCATATATAAATAGGAGTAAAGCAATTTCTACAACTAGGCTATTGCCACTCCAAAATATATTGCCCGGTTTTTCAGCATTGTTTATTAAGTTAATCAATTACACATTCACAATTATAAAGTTATAAATATTTTTTTCCTCTTAAAAAGACTTTAACAAATAAATATACCACGCACTAAGCAAAAAAGAAAAAATGTTGTAGGTAAGGATAGCTATCATAAATCAAGGGACCAATTATTTGTCACACAAAAATATGAAGTTCTTTATGCCGTCATATATGTGAAGAATAATTGTCCTAGTTCCGTTGTGTTGTTAGCTTTCCTTGCATTTAAAGTATAGCCGATTGACTTGATTCACTTGATTGAAATGATGAACTAGTTAAATTTAAATTGTCTCCTACATTCCCTATTAGTCTTGCTAGTGATGATGATAGGAAAGGCTTGGAAGGCATTTGTAAGCATTCAACTTCTCCCTCAAGCATTTCTACAACTTTGTTCATTGAAGGACGGTCACTAGGCTTCATTTGTATGCACCATAATGTGACTATGATCAACTTCTTAACAATTTTCTTCTCCTCCTCTGTGGCATCTTCTATTTCTATGTCATTTCCTTCACTAAATTGGTTGTAGACCCAAGTTGGGAAGTAAATTTGGCTTGAATGGTCAGCAAATGCATTCACATTCTTTCTTCTACTTGCCATTTCCAACAATAACATACCAAAACTATAAACATCAGCTTTATAAGAGACCTCTCCAATGTTTTTATAGAACAACTTTGGAGCTATATATCCTACTGTTCCTCTTGTAGCAGTTAAAGATACTATGCTACCATTTGCTGGATAAAGTTTTACAAGCCCAAAATTAGAAACTTTAGGAATGAAGTTCTCATTGAGAAAAATGTTATGAGGCTTGATATCAAAATGCAGAATTTGCATGTCACATCCTTGATGTAGATATTCAATTCCACGAGCCACTTCAAGGGAAATCTTATATGTTTTCTCAATACTTAGGGGATACTTCCTTCTAGAGAAAAAATGTATTTTTCAAGAGAACCATTAGGCATGAATTCATATATAAGGGCACGCTTTGGTCCCTCAGCACAGAAGCCAATGAGTTGCACCACATTCATGTGGTGAATTCTTCCAATTGTTGCAACTTCGTTGATAAATTCTTGCCCATCAGCTTTGGAGTGACCCAACATCTTTATAGCTACAAAAGAGCCACTTTCAAGTTTTCCTTTATATACAAAGCCATAACCTCCTTCACCCAATTTGTCCTTGAAACCTTTGGACATCTTCTTAATTTCTGAGTAAGTGTACCCAATTGGCATGAGGTTAATTTGGCTTTGCAAAAATTCTTCAATAGCATCATACATTGATAAATGCCTCCTACGCCACTTATATATCAAAAGGGCCACCACACATGGAGTCCCAAATACCATTTTTGCAGCAAGGAGTAATAGTACTGTGGGGGAACATCACCGAAAAAACTATGAGAAAACAAATATTTTGTTGCACTGCTGTTAGCTTTTTTATTTTTTAGTTGAAAAATTAGTTAAACTTAGAACTAAAGTGCTTTCCTAATTCTAGTAATTAAAATTTATACACACAATATATATATATATATATATATATATATATATGTTGTTGAGTTCTTAAAATGCTCTACCATATAAAATTCTTTAAATTTTTACCCATTGAACCAAAATAATTAATCCAGTTAATAAAAAATAAAAATAGTAATCGAGTAAAAAAAAACTGTAAATCTCTCTTGCTCCCACAGCAATTCCAGTGGCACTTTCCATTTTCATTTCACTCTCTTTCTAGAACTAACAGCTGATTTAAATGATGTATTTCAAAACGATTTGATTCATTAATAAAGTTTTTTTTTTCCTTTTTCTATAAAAAATCATAAAAACTCTAAGATTTTAATCCATTATTTCCATGTTAATGCCACTAATATTTAGGTTTTGTCTGCATTGTAAATTATTTTTTATGTGAAATTAAATTATATAAGGGCCGGGCATAAAAGTCTTTATTTACTTCCTCCAATAATATGGTGCCATATTAGATAATTGCAAATACTTGCACATAAAATATTAAGGCTTGATGCACAGAATCCCTGTCTATTTTAGAAAGTTGAAACCAAGGAAGTCAGTACCGTACCGGAGGCTGTACCGGTTTGGCCACCGGTACGATATATTTCGGATACCGGTCAATACCGGTGTACCGTTTCGGGTTTACCGCTATTTTATATATTTAATATATATATACACACACACACACACACACATAAAATCTCTATTTACACACACAGACTCTCCAACTTTTAGTCTCATAAATACCTTCCATTTCAACTATTGTGTACTGATTAATACAGCAACAACTTAAAGATTAACTAGAGATTAGAATTGAAGCAGGTAAAACAATTATCTATAAAAAAATTAAGTAAAAGAATTGGAGAGATCAAAGGTTAGGTGCAATAATGAAATTATCTATAAAATACTTTCATTATTGATTATTTAAGAGACAAAAACTGCCACAATTACAAAAAAAAAAAAAAAAAAAAACAGCATTTTGTGTTTTGGTCCGGTACGGCCGGTACACAGCCGGTATGGCCGAAATTTGCCGGTACAGCTGGTACGCGACCGGTACGGCCGGTATTTTTTCCGGTACAAAATAAAAGTGTATCGGTACCGGTGCACTGGCCGGTACCGGTACGGTATCGACCTCCCTGGTTGAAACCCAAAAAGTTAAAATCACCCCCTCTTTGCACATTGGCTCCTTACTGAATTTAATATCCTTTTAAACACAATGTATGTTAAGAAATGATAATTCTAAAACATAGTTGAAGAAGAGATTTAGGTTATTACCAATGTTCAATATTTTATAGAAGTTGACGGCGAGAAACACAGTACGATTGACGTGCCGTCGTCTGAACAAATTTTCTGCGAGAAATACATTAAAAAAAAGTTGAAATTAATTTTTCCTAACAAAAAGATGAATTTCTAATTAGAGAAACAAGTGACCTGAATAACTTGAAAAGTCAAAGGCCTAATAAAACTGCATTGACAACTACCATTGGTGCTTGACAATAAATATAAACAACCATAAAAACTAGTTGACTTTATATAATAGGACTTTAATTTGGGATGTCACTTTATTAAGGTGGAGCTCGATCATGTGAGGAATTTACAGTGAAGGTGGTCTAGTGGTAAGAAATCCTTGCGACCACGTTATTGTGGGTTTGAGTAGTGGCAAGCTCTACTATTGCACGAATGGTTCCACGCTATTCATGAGTATGGTTTAAGTGGAACGGAGATAGTGACTACTCTTGTGAGCTGCTTTTTTTGGAGGGGGGGGGGGGGGGGGGGGGGGGGGTGGTGCATTTTACCTCTCTTGTGGTTTACTCAAATTACATTGACCTCCCTCTTAGTTTAGATTGTTACTTTTAAAATAAACTATAAATGCAACACTTCAGCATGTATATATATATATATATATATATTACACTCAACTCTCTTACACCTTAATTAACACCATTAAATCTATTAATGAAACTAAAAAAAATTAAACAAAAAAATAAATTTGGAGCAATTTAAGGTTTGTAGAACCATCTACTTATAAGACTCAATCCTTATTCCTTGGTGGACAAGGAATACATTACTTCATTAAATAAGAATAGTCTTTTCTTTCACTCCAAGGAATAACCTTTTCTTCCACATCAAGAAAATCCAAAAAATAAACAATTTAATTTTTCCTTCTTTAACAAGAAAACCTATTTAGCTTCCAAGTCACAAAAGAATTTAAGGTAATTTCCCAATAGAATAATAAATGTTCAAACATGCATTGTGCAATAAAAAAAATTATAAAAAAACCTTTATCATAGAAATATAGGGGCAAGGATATTAAACTTTTTATTTAAGGGAAGAAGCTAATTTCTTTAGAAGTTGGATAATTTTTACTTGTCATTTCCTCAAGCCTAAAAGATTGAGATCGACCAATTGCCCAAGTACATGGTTATTCCTCTATGCTTTTGTCATCAACATACATCAGGCACAATTACTCAGGCAATTCTATTTCATTGTCTATCGTTTTTTTTTTTTCGAAAACTAGTATTTCATTGTTCATTCTTATTAATCACTATCCTCCAAACAACTGTTTTGAGACAGAAACCTCACCTGGCAAAAGATCCCGTAGAGTGGAAGGCCATCCTGTTTTTTTGACAAAGAAAAGAGTAACATCAGCGTTGGGAACTTCGATAGTAAATTTAGTCCTTGACTCCTTGTACGGAAACTACAATAAACATTCCCTAACATGAGTATTACATTGTCTTCTCAAACAAAAAAAAAAAAAAAATTACATTTCTACTTCATTAAGAAATTGGACAATTTTTACTTCTTCATTTCCTCAAGCATAAAAGTTTGAGATCAACCAATCGCCCAATTACATGTTATTTCTCTACTTGTGTCATCATCACATCAGACAAAATTACTCATACAATTTTATTTTAGATGAAAACACCATTTTGAAGTTACTATCAATTTGATACATATATTTTGATAGCAGTTAGTTTGATTTCTATTATTTTCAACTTGCATTCAATTTCTATTAATGAGTTGACAATAAAGACTAAATTAACTACTAGTTAGAAATAACATAAACCAAATTGACAATAATTCCAAAATGTAGAGACCAAGGTATTTTTGCCTCTATTTTATTGTCCATTATATATTATCCTTCAAATAAACTACTATTTGAGATAACGAGAATCCTCACCTTGGAGACCATATAGCATAATTTCAAGCAATAATCCTGCTTGGATCATGACAAATTAAAGAATAACATCAGCGTTTGGAAACCTTAAAATTAAATCTAGTCATTATATTGAAACTTCAACAAATTGAACCTATCCATTATATTGGACAGGGTATGAACCAAGGAATTTCGTGCTATAGAAGTTCAATACATGAATGAATGGTTAGAAGAAGACTTTCTATTGTCAATGCAAGTAGAAGTGCCCAAATAGAATGGAGAATTCACTGCTTTTTCACAGCTCATCAAAACCACACTCCTCGATAGTTTGCCATCCTCTGTAATCTTCGGCAGATACCTCGTATATGTAGAATCAAATTGAGTGGAATTATATCCATATAAAGAAAAATTTGAGGTGGAGAAGGGGAAGTAATTGCCCTTGTATATACCTGACTCCACGATCCTGATTGTGTACTTACTGTAACTGATTTCCTGTACGTAGTATTTTCCTTCAAATAAGTAAAGCACCGCACGATTGTTCTCACAAGACAGTTCATACCTTGAGTCCCCGCACTTTTTAGGATCGGTCTTCAATCGAAACGGAAAGCTTATGTTGTTGATATAGCCACAGGATGAAGGGGCACAATGATGATTAACCTTAGCAGTAGCACTGCAAGTTTCGTGGACTAGTACAAGAGCAATAAAGGCCGTGAGTCCTGCACTCAATGTTAATCCTCTTGCCATTGAGGTAGGTAGAGAGGAATATTTCCTCTACTACATATATAGTACATACTAGAATAATTCCGTTGATGTAGACAAAGCATAATAAAAAGTTAAAAACTCCTTTTTGTGGTCATAAAAGTATCTTCAACAAGAAAGTAAGGGGTAGAGTTTCCACTGAAAGAAGGTGAAGCGCAAGTTCATGATAGTGGAACAATATTTATCAACATCATTATCACTATCTGGCGTTAGCACATGCGTCATCTTGGTTAATAATTTTTTACAGTAATTAAGGTTTTTTTTTTTTTTTTTTCAACATTCTGATAAATATTTAGTTAAATTAATCACCCACTACCACGCTTTTTATTAATTATTGTAATTACTACTAAGTTTTATTGGTGATAACAACTGGGGTGGCGGCATGTTGAGGCCAAGGTGGTCACCTTGGCTTGAAAAAAAAATTATATATAATAATTTAAAATTTTTTATTTGTTTACCCTTAAAAAAAGATTTGCGACCATCCAAGTTTTTTTTTTATGCCCAATAAAATTGAACTTTGGTCCATAATTTGGTACACTTAACAATATATTAGGCATTTCAAGCAAAAAGAAAAAGCTCAAAAAAAAAAAAAAAAAATAATAATAATAGCATTCTTGAGTGCCCAATAAAGACCCCAAGAAAAAAAGCCAAGATCAATCCTCACTCACTACTCAAGACAGATTTTTTAAATCAACAAAAATAATAATAACAATTAAATTTCTATAAACTAAATACCCAATCAAATTTTAAACAAAAACAATTCTTAACCTAAAGGGAAATAAGAACCTCAGGTCTTCAGCAGTCAGCAACTCAGCAACAACAAAACCCAGAGTAGGTGACAGTGACAAATAGATTGGGAAATAAGAACTTCAGCCTTCAACGTGCCGCTGCCCCTAACCTCAGCTTGCAACGTGCTACTGCCCCTGGCCTCAATGTGCTGCTGCACGGCACGCCCCTGACCTTAGGCAACATCAAGTTATTTCAATTCTCTCTTTTTTCTCTATCTCATCTTTGCTTTGACTGAGAGTGGCTCTCTCTCTCTCTCTCTCTCTCTCTCTCTCTCTCTCATAGTCTAACTACTGACTTGTGTTGTGACTTAGACTTAGAAAGGTTCTTATCTTTTGACAATATAAATTGACTTTTCAGCTTTTGTCTTCTTGCGTAAGTATATGTAAATATAATATATGTAATTGTGTTGATTGGCTCTTACCTCTTGGGTGGGGGGTGGGGGGGTAGATGGGGCAGTGGCATCGAATATTTGAATTGGGGCAGTGGTCCACTTTAAAGTAAGTGAACACTGAACAAGATATTATAAATGAAAAAAAAAATTAAACTGTGTTAGGCAGTGGGTTTAGCAGTGTTTTTTGGTTGTTGTTGTTGTTAATATATGAATTTCTTAAGAATCATCTTGAAAAAAATTTCTGGATTTGCCACTGGATAAAAATATGAGTGACGACATGATCTTAATGGTTATTACTAACAAATTTTACATGTAGTGGTAAGAAATAAATGACTTGATTATCGGAAGAAAAAAAAATTGATGAAGGCAAGTGTAACAGAATTCTCCCAAAATTTGTAAATAATATCTTTTTAATATGATTTTTTTAAAATTGATATTATTTTGAAGCTTTTTTTTTTTGGAAATAGCTACAATATTCTTCTAACCCTGAGTTCGAACATTTTTTTCTCTAAACTTTTAAGCACTTTGTGTATAAGAAGATGTCAATTAAGCTATCAGGTCCTTAACTGTTTTGAAGTTATTTAAATATGTAGTATTTACTTCGAAATTGTGCATTAAAGACATGATTGTATTTCCAGTTATTTAAAAATGTAGTATTTTCTTCGAAATTGTGCATTAAAGACATGATTGTATTTCCAAAACATAATTTAATAAATGATCGGTTTCCAAATAGTTTCAAAACGGAACCAATTTGAATAGTTATTAATAATAAAAAAACATTTTGCAGAATTCACTTAGGAAGCATTTGTTAAGTTTTACAATGCCAATCCTACATGGCCTCCCAAGTTCCCGACGGTATATTTTTATATTTGAAGTTGATCATAGCACATAGCCCAAGTTTTGTAGGAAAAATGATCTTACCCATGTATTGTAAGGTTGCAGCGAAAACATGAGATACCACCTGGTGTGTGTTGGCTTATATCGGTGGCCACACCATAACACTGTATTGGCTCTTTCTTTCCACTATTTTGGCAATTACAAATTAGCTACTATTTAACAGTTTTTGTTAACAAATACCTTAAGGGAATTCATAAATACATTTATAAACTTTTTATCAAAAAGGAAAACAATAATTAATTTTTTTGACAATTTTTTATATTTCTCATAAAAATTATATTAAAACTTTTAAAAAATGGTTCATTAACAAATGCTCTGAGAGTATCTGTTAACCGAACCCATATTTAAAATGGAAGAACACTTCATAACTTTTATTTTTTGATAATTTGATAGTTACAATTATAGAAAGGGAGGAGAGGGATTTGAACTCTGGTTCTCTTAATTAAGAAGAGGGATTGCTACCACTGTTGTCAGAACCGGACCGGACCGGGAGGTCGGACCGTGAAAACCGGGAACCGGAATGAAAACCGGTTTTTTAAGCCTAAAGAACCGTATTTTTAGTTAATTCCGTGAACCCCTAAAACCGGGGTTGGACCGCTTGAACCGGTCAAGAACCGTGTGGTCCAACCCCTTAGCAATTTTTTTTTTTTTTTTAATAAAAACAACTTAATACAATTTTATCCATCTCTTACAAGGAATAAAAAAAATTATAATTAAAATCTTTCAAAGATATTCAGCATTACTTCAAAAATTAATAATAAATTTTAATGTTTTCATGATTATTATTTTATTTTATTAACTTTCTTATTTAAATATTAAATATATGCTTGAAAATCATTAAATTTCCCTCACATATATAAATATATTAGTTAATTTTACTAGTTTTATAAATTTAATATCTATATTTAGGCTTTAATTAATTATTAAATTAATTATGGCATCATCACGGTTCGACTCCTGTTCAACCTCGGTTCGACCTTAAAAATCTTGAATCTCTCCCTTTTACGGTTCAATGAACGGTCCGGGTTTCAAAACCTTGCTACACTAAAAGTAACAAGACTTTTGACAAAACACCACGTCACATTAGTTTTATAATATCATATAATACTTCTTTGGCACATGAGGAGGGTTTTGTTTTGCTACAGGTTGCTAGAATTTCAATCAATCCTTCAACTGACTAAGCAAAAAATAGCTTTAATCAATTAATTATCGAAAGTTTAAGCATGATGAAAATGGAAACAAAAAGGGTGTTAAAGATTGAATGCTTCAACTGAATTGGCTAATTCACTTTTGTTTTTGATTTTGTTTCTTTTTTTAACTGGTAAAATTGTTAAAATATTTTGCATAGATTGTCTAGGTAAAAAAGGGTGTGAGTTTGTGTTTTAAGACTTTTTTCATCTTGAAGGACTGTAACTTCTTTTGAAAATATAAAGTAACTATATTGTCTTTGTTTGCATGTATTGTGATTGCCAGGCTACCATAGCACGTGCCAAGGGCGAAGCTACATATGGACCAAGGGGGCAATGGCCCCCGTTATTTTTATTTTTTTTTAAATATTAGTATATTAATAGGTACAAATTTTAGCAATTTTGTTCAATAAAATTACACTTAATTTGCCCCCCTTAATAATGCCATCAATTCTTTTAAGAGTAATATTATAGCCACAAACTTTTTTACAACATTTTTACAAATTATTAAGGTAACAAATTCTTATTGGTTCACACACCTGCATCACTTTTTTACTTGCCAATAACCACTCACTGCATTATCAATTTATAAAATTTTTGTAGTTTTAGCATTTTCCACATTTCAAAGACCATAAAAAATTAATAGATTAAACCTAAAACAAAATATATAACCTCAAAACAATTAGCCCAACAACAAAAATTACCAATAATAAAGCTAAAAAATGAAGTCCAATCAACCGATTTTACCCAAAATAAACAACTTGACCATTTAAAAAGTTTTAAACAAAAATCCTTACTAGTAAAGCAATAGAGTTAAAGGCCGGAGTCGCTGCACACAGCGAGCAACAAAGCTGCCCCCTCAAACTTCAAGTCCTAGCTTTGTCCCTGGCTTCAACCCCTACAAAAACAAAGGTATTGTATTCTACCCAAGTTCCACTTTTATGGTCACGCGAGTTCTTCACGTTTAATGCCTACATGCATTGATTTGATCAAGCTTAGTTATTTATAAATGCTTTGCAACGGTAATTTCCTGTATCCATCCATTAAGTGTCGTTTTTCCAACCAAAAGAACATTATTTCAGAACTAGGGTAGTGTCTCAAAGAAAATTACGATGCACTCAAGGATTATAATGACACGATATTCCCTCATTTACATTAATGCAAGATTTACTATGAATTAATTAAAAACTAGCCTCATTACATGCGCTTTACTCTTGCGATGAGGCTTTTTTGTACTATTTAGTATCATAATTTTTCATTCATTCAACTCTCTTCGTGCAATAAAATCTGTGATGAATTTAAGTTTGCTAAATACCTAGAGATTTTTCTGTTCAAAATAATATAGAACAGAGAAGAAGCAATTAAAAAAAAAAAAAAAAAAACTAGAGTATGTTTGTTTAAATTAAAAAAAATGATAAAAGATGAGGAAAATAAGGTGCATCTGCTTAAATTTTAAAAATGATAAGAGATAAGGAAATTGCAAAGAAAAAAACAATAGTGTGTATGTTTATATTTAAAAAAGGATAAGAGATGAGAAGGAAAATATGACGCCACTATTTAAATTTCAAAAATGATAAGAGATAAAGATATCGTAAACTACTAAGAACGTGAGTTTAGTGGGAAGTTTTAAATTATGAGATTTTATTTTATGAATTTGCCTCTTTTAATTGACAACCTATAAGTGAGTAGAGATGAGATATTTTGAGATATCTAAGACTTAGAATCCATGGCTTAAACGACTTGGAAACCAATTTGAAAACCTCTTAAATAGTAGAATAGAAACATGCTATTATGTTAGAAGAGAAAGTACCAGTTGTATTCCCAAAGTATTACTGAATGATTACTTATATCTCGAAAAAACTTTAACAGGCTGATAGCTCATTTGTTGGAACCAAACATAGGGTTATCAACATAAAATTTACCCAAAAGGATTAGCTATTTTTTTAGGAAGACTAAAAGGATTAGCTTAATTGTAGTAATTGACTAATGGACGAAAACCATTGCTAAGCACATTAGATCTATTAGAAGGTTAAACATGGACACAGGCTCTAAATGCAATATAATCTTGCAAGTAGTAATAAAATTTTTTTAAAAAATTATCTTTTGTTTTCCAATGGGTGTAATTAGAAGCTGACTATGTTAAAATATTTTACAGGCAAATCAATAAAGATAGCGACTACTGGTGAGTTGTCTGTCAGCCATTTGTAAGATATACAATATATATTTTTAGTTTTCTTGACTCATGCTTAATGTTTAACATGTAGTTTTCATCTTGGGGTAAACTCTTTTGGCACTAGCAGCTTATGTATTCTACCATGTCTATTACTATGACAAAATAGAAAAAGAAAATCAAGCAAGGATTGAAAAGTTTTTGGAGGATTACAGAGTTCTCAAGCCAATGCAAGTATGCCTACAAGGCGTCTAAACCAAGAGTTAGAAGTCATCCTAGAATCCGACGAATTATTTAAATGATAATATAGGTTGCAATTATGTTGTACTTGAGAATTGAAATTGTTAATATTGTGGTTAGTGTAGGGATAGTTTTTTATATCAAGTATGAGCAAGGTCTTTCTCAAAAAAAAAAAAAAAAAAAAAAGGTATGAGCAAGGTGATTTATCTTTTAATTTCTTGTTGAGGAAGGAAAAAAAATATAAGGTTTAAATTTTTATATATATATTTTATAATTTTCACAAACTTTAAAAATAAGGTTTTATTCCTTATTTTGGAGAGTTTTTAAGAGTACTCAAAATTGAGCCCGAATATGGAATGGTATAAATTAAGATTTATTTAAGAATATTCTTTTGGTGAGTTTTCTTATTTTTTTGCCTAATTTCGTGCTTAACATGAATCAACTTTCCTAGTCGCACTAGGACTTTCTTGGAGCTTTCCAATATTACTTAGAAGTAATGCTATGGGTTCTACAAGTTTTATTACATTGAGCTTATAAATTGATGTGTCACCAATCACAAAGAAACAATTAAAATATTCAAATATAAGATGGTTGAAGTCCATCAATCATATTCATTGATGTAGAGGGAAATGATGAAGGCAAACTGAATAGAACTTACTCAATTTTGTACTTAGCAAGAAGACCCAATTTTAACTATCAAATTATCAACAGCAAAAAAATCTTATATTTACACAACCTCCTTATATACATATATGTCTCCGTTAATAATGTTAAAATGTGCTAGTTAAGCTACAAAGTTCTTAGCAATCCAAGTCAAATAATACATGAATACTTAGAATTATACAATTTAATGTGCAAGTAAAAAAAAAAAACAAAAAAACAAAAACTAGATGAGGAGCATCTAATGTTATCAATCTCGTCAACTACACATGTGCATCAACTACACATGTGCAAGTAAAATATAAATAAGTTGGATAACCTACAAAGATAACTAATTATTTAAAGTTTTAACAAATAAAGCATAACATATTAGATAAATAAAAATAAGTACATAATTATTATGAATTGCACTTTAATCTAATTAATATTAGTAGTAGATCTAACAATGAAAATATTTATCATTGAGAATTACACCTTAATTAGTGAATAATTTCTTCAGTGTTTTCATTTACAATATAATATTTTTAATATAACTTTAGTATACAAATGAAAATGAGTTAATAAAGGACTAATATTTTATAGCTATGACTATTCTCTATATGACTTAAATATTATCTTCAAACCCATGGAACTAACTCCTGAGTGCAAATTAAAAAATAATATCAATACTAAATAAGAATTTTACCTTCAATACTAAAGTGAAAAGAAACAAAAGAAAAAGGCCCAAATTTTTTTTAAAAAAAATTTATGTGTTAGAAAGGGGCTCGAAGGAAGGTAAGGTGGAGTAAGGAAACACATAAATGTGGCTTTGGACCGAACATCTTTTGGGCCACGTTCTAGCCCAAGGAATCTCCTGGGTTCTATCTGTTGGGCTTGGGCACCAAGAATCCCTTGGATGAGTTGGGTTCGGGCCTCAAGGGACCCAATTTAGACTTTACCCCCTCCAGCGTTGCTTTGTTCAATTGTTCGCCGTTTGAAAGAATTAAGTAGCTCATTTTTTGCTACCGAATTGAAGCCTCTTTATTCAGGTTACGGAATTGGCCAATGAGCTCAATGATCCTGTCTTAGCAATTACTATTTATGTTTAGGACTTTTATTTTAATAGTCTTTAAATTGAAACGTATAGCTTATGTTTTGGATTGGATACTGTTGTAGCTTTTAGGTAGAAGGGGCACAATGATAATTCTCCGTAACAGTTTCATGGATTTGGTGACCAGCATTATATATTTATAATGGCCTGAGTCATTACAACAAACTTGAGTTTTTTTAACATATTTTTATCTACGGTCACTAAAAAATGTTAATAAAAACCTTAAACTTCTACAGTTATACACAACTGTTGAGTAAAATAAAGAAATTCACATATTTATTTCCACAGTTGGTATAACTGTTGAAACATGTGTTAAAAAAAATCCACAGTTCACATAATTGTTGAAATAGGTGTTAAAAAAATAAATAAATAGGGAAAAGTTATATCAACAGTTAGATAAATGTGGAAAAAACTAAATTAAATATTTTATCAACAGTTATAAAATGTTAAAAATAAAAACACGGAAGTTATAATTGCTCTCTCTCTCTCTCTCTCTCTCTCTCTCTCTCTCTCTCTCTCTCTCTCTCTCTCTCTCTCTCTCTCTCATTGTGTGTGAAATCTTAGGGTTTTAGATCAACTCGCAAATCAGACTCGTTACCTTGTCCGTACGCTTTTTTTTTTTCCTTTTGATTTTCTATTCTGTTACGCTCTTTTTGGTTCTCGAGAAATATAGGGAATCAGCTACAAAAGTAGATAGTTTTTAATTTCATATATTCTCTTCTTTGCTTTTTTGCAATTGAAATTTTAAGAGATAATTAAAGAAAACCTACCTATGATATGACCCGTTTTCATTTTGCCTACCCGTGGTTCAATCATTTACACTTTGCCCACATGAGATTAGTTTTGTTAGCCTTTCATAACCCACCTCTTCGTTTGCCATTAGAAAAACACATTTTTAGGCAAAAACAAATATAACAAGAACAAAAAAGCTAGGGCTTTTCATTGCTCATGAACTTCAATGAGAACAAAGTGGAGGAACAACATACAAATCAAATGGCTCAATGAAATTATTTTTAATCTATAACAATATCAACAATTTCACAACAACTCAAAATTTTGAACCAAATTTTACCAGATGACCAACATCTCAAAACAACCAGCAACGTTATCAATAAAGAGAGAGTGAGATAGAGATAAGCCAACAACTAAAGTGTGAGGTATAGAAAAATCTTGCGTGGGTTTGGATCATGGTAGATCAGCCATGGGTTTGGTGTCATTTCCCTCAATCATCGACGCCACCTCAACGGCAAGTTCCTCCTCCTCGGCGGCAAGCTCGTCCATCGAACCTCCATGGCCGACCCTTCAAGCTCTCACAATAAATCTCACCGAGCCCTCTCTCTCACTCTAAACCCGAGCTCAGTCTCTCTAAGCTTTTGGCTTGAGCTCTCTCTAAACCCTTGTTCTCTCATCTCTAAAACTCTCTCAAACGAACTCCATGGCCGCCCCCTCTCAAGCTCACCCCCTCACATCAGCATTGCCACCTTAGGCGGCCTCGCCTTATTAGACCCTCACCGAGCCCTCACCAAACCCGAGCTCCCTCTCCCTAATCTCTAAAACCCTCTCAGGCAGAGCCTCTCTCGGACTTCCAAGGTCATCCATCTCCAATCATCAACCACCACCACTCCACGGTGGTTCCTCTACCCTCTGTGCCTCAGCCTAACCTGGGTTTTGGGGGTTTGTTAATGGTGGGTTTGGGTGAATTTTCCAGAGGGTTTTTCTTTGTGTTGGATTGTGAATTAAGTTTTGGTTTGATAAAGGGGTTTGATTGAAATGTTGGGATATAAAAATCTGAAATGGGTTGTGGGAAGAAGGGATGAGTGAGACAGAGAGAGAAATCAGAGATTGAGAGAGAGATGCGAGTGACAAAACCCCCTCTTTGATCTTGTTTCTCAACATGATCTTGTTTGTTTGACTGGGTAACGAATGAGCAACGAATGAGTAACAAGATGATAAGATCATGTAATAAATCCGTTACCCATTCAATCCGTTACTTATTCTCTACAAAACCCCCTCTTTGATCTTATTACCCCTGATTTTAACAAGAGTGGGTAACGAATGAGTAACGGATTGAAGTTCAGGTGGGCAAAGTGTAAATGATTGAATCACAGGTAGGCAAAGTGAAAACGGGTTATACCACAGGTGGGTTTATTGTAATTATCCCAAATTTTAAATAATTATGTCGAAGCATTGATAAGAGGCTATTAAATTTCTAATAAATTATTTGCAAAGGTTAATTTCAAAACCTTTCTATTTTTCTATTATTTTCTAGGCAACCAAACAGAGTTCTTGACTAGGGTTTTTTTTTTTTTTTTTTTTGGTTTTTTACAATTTTCGTTTTGATTTCCTCATCAAGATCATTGCCATCGAATTGATTTCACCAAGCTGGTACTACTATATTCAGATATTCTCACTGTTCCCTATCCAAACCCTTCAATTAGGTATTTTTTCTATTTCTCTCGATTTCATAGTTTTCAAATCTTATTTCTGATCAATTTGTTTTTGCTTGGACTTGAATTTTGTCCATACTTTGTTATTCGCTTTGAGTATTTTGAATTTGAAATGCTATGTCAAAATTGAATTTGTGGTTTTGTCTATTGCGTGCTTTCAATGTGATTGCAGGTGCATTTGCATTGGTATTTCAACTCAATGAATGGTCAAGAAGAGTTCAAAATTCACTATTTGTGGGCTTGAAAGCAAGAACGTCAGTTGGTGAGTAAGTGAGTGACTTGCAGGTTCTTGATAAATTTCATTACTATTGTTTACATTTGGGTATTTTGAAAATCTGGGTATTTTGTTTTTAACAGTGTTATTTATTTATTATGGTAGTTGTAAATAGTTAGTTTTGTATTGGTTCAGTAGTTTTTTTTCTTTTTCTTTTTTTTTTTTTTTTTTTTTTTTTCATATGGCTGATTTAGCATAGAAGAGGACTGTGAGAGCATTATAACAGATTTACTTTGAATCACGAAATGTTTTATATTTTTGAGAACTCCCATTTCCCCTTTATTATTCTGTGGACTGTTTTCGGGTTCGATTGGGGATTAGTTTGTCTATACTTTTTGGGCATTGGATAAGAACTTCGTATGGTTGAATCAAGAGACATGGATGTGAATGTGGGATAAGAATATGTATGTTCATGCTCAAACTATATACCTTTGGTATATTAGTTGTCCAAAAATGATAAATGTTGCACCAAGTGCCAAACTGCCTTAATTTGTTGGGCTTTGCTTGGGTGAAAAGTAGTGCTTTACTTATGCTGTGAAGCACAATAAAACAAAAGAGTTGAAATAAACTTCTTAAAACCATCACAAAGGGCTCTTTTCAGCCATTTAAGCTATTTAATTTTGACATTTCTTGTGAATATGCACTGGAGATTAGAACGTACCGCTGCCAGTACGTTTCATAACTTTATTCACTACTGCTGTACTTGTCTGTGTGATTGTGTCCAACTCCGTTCCATTCATGAAAAAGTAAATCCAATGCTGAAGTCGCTTGATATTTTCATATATCATATGCCTTTGTATATATATTGTTATTTCATATAAGTTAATATCAGAACCTTAATAGATTGAATTTTACCATGGCAAAGGTGCTGTTCGATTTTACCCAAAAGGTCCTGCGTCGTGTGTAGTAGATGTGAGGCTTTTTTTTCTACAACTTTTAATTTAAATTTTTCCAGTAATTGTTTTTATAGTGTTAGGAATGTTCATTGTGCCCCTCTTCTCTTCAATTTTAATGTCCCATAGCTCATTCAACTCTTAGGATAGACAGGCCATCAAATTGATGCCACAATAAGGAGACAATATATTCAAATTGATAGTTGCAATAAAATGGCTATTGCTTCTTGGCAATTGATTTGATGGCCTAGAGGAAAAACCATATGCTGGACATGGAATAAGAGTACTTATTGAATAATTACTTCCCCTTTCAATAGTTGAAGCTCACTTATCAATTATTTGTATTTGTTCTTTTCAGCTGACAGTGTCATATGAAGTTCCTCAAATTTTAGTTCCAGTGGCATCAGTAAGTTTTCTGACTCTGAGTTTAGATGTTGTTGCACTACTTCAAGCAGGAGTAACAAATTACTTACTCTGAACAAACATAAATATGTGTTAGAAATTTATATATTGTTTTGATTGGAAAATGATTGGGATATATCATATAAGTAAGAAAACGTTTGGAAGCATATCCCTTATAGTTCCTTTAAAAAAAATTTCTTTTGTCCCCATCTTTAATGAAACGTGAAGACTTTTAAGTATAAGCAGTTGGAAAATGATGATGATGAAGAAGATGATGATCAACAGCCATACCAACAGAATGATTCACAAGGTCATCAAATGGTTTTTACAAGTACTGCTGATCAAGATGATACTATTATCTCATTAGATAGGGCTGACATACCAGGCATACTTGTGGATATTTCAACAGTGGATATGGATCATGTTGATATGAATTAATGGAATTAAATGTTTCAAAATGAAGGTTTGGTTAGAACTATTTCTGTACTTTGGATAAAGTTGTTGACCATTTGATTTATTTTCTGATATCTACAATCAATACATACTTTGAAGGCTTTTATTTTTGTTTATTCATTTATATTATAATTTGTTGGTAATTAGGAGATTGGAAGCTTAACTTCGATTATATTATAGAAAAATGTTTTTTGGTTTTCCTTTTGAAGTACAATTAGCCTTTGATTTTGTAAATGTTTGTTCTCATGTTGTGATGGTGAAAGCAATGGTTTTACAGCTTTGGTTTGTTTTAGTTCATGTTTATTGACTTGTAGTTATTTGCATATGGAAAGTTCTATACCTTTATTGTTAATGAGCATTTAGCAACTAAGTTCATTGTCATCTATGGTTGCTGAAAGAAGAAAAAATACTTTAACTTTTGATAACCCCAACTAGTAAAAAGGTAAAGGATGCTTTTGTGTGTGTGTGTGTGTGTGTGTGTGTGTATATAGATATGCTTTTGGGTTGACTTGTTTTGATCTGATTGGGATGTTTATAGGATGGCATATTATCTTAGAGAATCCTACGAAGAAGATGTTGTTGATGCCAGTAGAACCTTGAGATGGTGTGAAGTTAGTGATGATCTTGATGAAGGCATGTAGCAAATTATGCAGCAAACCTTGAGAAGGTATGTTTCCTTTCTTTGTGTTTAGTGTTTCTTGTCATTTTGTTCTCAATGTAACAAAGGGCAATGCTAGAGTGAGAAAAAGACAGCTTTTTGACCCTAATCATATTCATAGATTTATTTAAATGGAGGACAGTCACTCAGTGTTCTTGCTATATTGTCAAGTTGATGCCAACTAGGGTTGTTACTGAGAAGTTGCTAGATGATGACATTTCATTTGTAGAACAACAAAATAAAGTGCACATTTTGGATAACATAATTTTTTACTCTTAAAAATTCGTGAGGGCCCAGTGTAGATCAGTAATTCACTAATTCTAATTGTTATGTGGCCATGTGGCATTGTCTTGGTTGTCTCTTAACTGTAGGCAATCGCCAATCTTTATGTAAAAACTGATGTGCATATTGTGTGTGTTAAGAGAGGGGGGGGGCGCAGACAGTTTTGGTGCGGTTTATGATTAAAAGATTTCCTACAGAAAGGAGAACTATGGTGATGTTTTCCCAATTAATATCAGTCATTACTGAAGCGCTCAAGTTTTGTTTCATTTTCTAATTACTTACATGTCTTCATTTCAGATTGTCATACAAGCTAGCTTACTCAAAGAAGGTTTATGTTCTGTTCAGGATGAGAGTGCAAGTAATTTTATCCTAACTTTAATTTGGATGCGAGTCAAATTATGGCTTCCACTAAAAAAGGAAGTGGATTTTCATAAATATATCTTTCCTTGACATGTTGTGGCCAATAAGATGGATCTGGTCAAAGTTCTTCCTTGTCCATTGTATTTGTACAGTTTTTTTTTTTTTTTTTTTTGGTGTTAAAAGAGTAGTTGATTGGTTGTTGTAAATTTAATTAGGAATTGAACAATTGTGTTTACATTATATTTTGAATTAGGTTATTAAATTTTGATCAATGTAAAAAGTGCATCCAAATTTATTTATTTATTTATTTTAAAGAAAATACTTATTTCAACGTTTACAAGCTGTTGAAATTTATTTCAAGATACTCTTTATCGACGGTTGAGCACATGTAGAAGAAAGTAATAAGCATCGTTATGTGTTTATGTTTCAACGGCTTTTAATAATACTTTGACGATTATTAACTGTTGATAAAAGTCTAATATTTTTTTCGACGATTGCATAAGCCGTAGAAAAAAATTTCGATATAGTTTTTAATGGCGGTTTTCAACGGTTACTTTAACTGTTGAAAATAATATTTTTAACAGTTTTTAGTACTTTTTTCAACAGTTTCATCTGTTGAAAATCACGAAATTTCTTGTAGTGAGTCTTGTAAGGAAAGGCATTCCTCTTTGTTATGGCGTGGGAGCATGCCTTCCCTGACTCAAAGGGAAAAATAGAAAATGTATATATATAGGAGAGATAGTGAGATACACGCCATTGTTATGCTTATCAGTTAGTGTGTGTGTTTGTGTTTTTTTTTTTTTTTTTTTTTTTTTTTTGAATTTTAACGTTAGTATGTTATACTAACAGAGTCCTAGGAGTATTGAATCCTTAATTTTTTTTTTGGATACAATTGAATCCTTAATTTTAACTTTAGTATTTGGTTCCTTTATTTCAGTTGCTTAGTCCTTTATTTTAACTTTAGTGTTACTGTCATATGTATAAATGCAGCCAAGGTATTATGAAATTAATAATTTTTATCCAAATTGAATTCTGAGGAGGCTCGGATTTCCTAGAATTAATCCAGTACTGAACTTGTTTCTAATTGCTTAATTCAAAGGGACCATACATTTCATAATCTAATGAAGTTTCATGAAAGTTTATAAACTCTCCGTTATTTCAACTTCATTGGTAACCTAAATTCTGTCCAAGTCGAAGAGAGAGACTCTAAATTGAGAGAGTGAAAAGGAGAGATATAGGTGTATCAATTTCGGGGAAAGGATTAGAGATTGAGAATTAGTTCTCATTAATCCAAAAAAAAGGTACAACCCCTGTTTACAGCTGGTACTAGTCATTTTACTGAAGACAACGACTTGTCGTTTATGCATCAATTATGCAAATTTGAAAATTCTCATCTAAGTTTCAAATGATCTTCAACTGATCCTTTCATGAATTTATTTGTTCATATCTCAACCCCCTCTACACAAAATTCTGGTCTTGTTCCTGAGAGAGAGAGAGAGAGAGAGAGAGAGAGAGAGAGATCACATTCCAACGAGCTTAGTGCTACAAACAAACAAACAAAAAAAAAACCAAATAGGAGAAATGGAATGCATCTTATGTGCAGCAGGGGAAACACTTTAGCATTTGTTCATAAATTGCCCAACATCAAGAATCATATGGGTTGCTCATTTGGCCCATCAAATTCGTTGAAATAAACTTCTAACGCATTTCGAACTGGGTTAAATTTGTAAGAAATTATTTAATCAATTTTTTGTTTTTGTTTTTTGAGCTTTAGCCATGTGGACACTGTTGCCCAGAAATATCCCGAAAATTTGTTGATCGGTGCAAAGATTGTTGGATTTGCAGGTACCTATAAAATTCAGTTTCTGCTCAAATCAAATGACGTGACCCTTCAAGAAACGATAGCTTCAAATAAGAGAAGAAAAGTTTTTTTTTTTGTTTTTTTTTAAAAAAATTGTACTTATTCAATGTGTTGGGACAAGTTGTATTTCTCATTGATATTCTAGTGAGAAAGCAACAAAAATAGGGTCCAAGGAGATGGCAATGCCTGAAAAAGTCATTTTCAAGATTATATGAAATGGAACTGTAACTTCATAGAAGCTATTTGTTAACTCATGAGTCATAACTTCAATTGGATATGAAGGTGCATAGAACATCCTGCACAGCACCCACGCCATGCCTATTATTGTCAGGAACATCTTACCATCTAGTAAGGTCTTTTACCCTAATCTTTTTTTTTTTTTTTTTTTGGAGGGGGGGAGGGGGGAATTCTTCTACCTTGTATAGCTTTTCAAATGGTTAATAACTTAATTATTTTCAGAAGTCTTGGAGCTCAATAGGTTGACATTGCTTGAAGTGTCCACATTTAGAGTTCAAATCTCTTGCACTCAACCCAAACAAATTGGTGCCTATTTTATGAACCTATAAAATGCTTGTTAGAGTTCCAGCTCAAAGAGACACTAATGATCATACCTGAATGTCAGCATTACTTCTATGTTGAATGTCTTATAGCTTGAACGTTACATACCCCATCAGTTGGAATTCTACTTATGGATATTTCATGAGCAAATGCTAATATTAAGGAGAATTTTTTTTAAAAAAAAAAAAAAAAAAAAAAAACAACTTATAGTTTTATATTTGGAACACATTAAAATGCCTGTTAGAGTACCGGCTCAAAGAGACACTAACGATCATACTTGAATGTCAGCATTACTTCTATGTTGAATCTCTTAGCTTGAATGCTACATACCCCATCAGTTGGAATTCTACTTAGCGATTGAAACCAATGGATATTTAATGAGCAAATGCTAATACGAAGGAGAATTTATTTTTAAACAACTTATAGTTCTATATTTGGATCACATTAAACCCCACACTTTTAAATTAGAGATATTTTAAACAACACACTTTCATAAATAGGACACTTAAACTCCAGATTTTTTTTTTTTTTTTTTTTTTTTTTTGAAAGTATGAAATTTAAAGTATCACATTTAAAAGTTGGAGTTTAATGTGCTCCAGGAATTAAAGTACAGGATATTTTATGTACTTTTCCCTAAAATTAATTTTTCCATTCAATTAATTCATGATGCTGTGTAAACATTGTTATAGGTTGTATTTTTCAATTTGAGCTAGTGTTCCTGGCATTCTTGTGGTTGAAGAACGAAGAATTGTTTTAATTTTTCTTACATGGTATGACCAGTTGTATTTTTCATTGATGTTCTAGTAAGAATGCACCAAAGATAGAGATGAAACTACTTGCAAAAGTGAAGTCATTTTGAAGTCTGTGTGGAATGGAACTGCAACTTCTTCGAAATTATTTGTTGACTCATGAGTCATGGCTTCAATTGGATAGGAAGGTGCATGGAAGATGGAACATCATGCACACTAACACAGGAATTCTGTTTCGACCAGTTTCACTCGTTCATTTATAGTGTAGATATATCATCTATAGCTATATCTATGAATGTTTGTGTTGAACAACGTTCACTCTTTTTGGAAGTTCTTATAGAACTTGTTTTTATCAATTTATTCTTTTTTTTTTTTTTTTAATTTATAAAAAAAGTATATAATGCCATGTCATTTAATATTTTTGACTAAAATCCAAACGATAAACTTTATATTTTGAGTGAATTTTTTTTTTTTGTATTAAAATTATTTTGTTTTTTCTTTATTGCAGTCCTTATCCTTTTGTCTATTGTCATCTATAAATCTAATACTACTTTAATAGGTGATGGAATGTCATTGTAAACATGCTGAGCATTCTTCATTTTGTTATATTTAGTTATCTAGTGCAAGTAAGAGAGTGGGACATTTTGATTTCAATATGGTATGCAGAATCCAAGTGAGGCGTGATACATAAAGCAGAGGTAGTATACTCATATACAATTTTAATTGCCACACAAATAAATAAAGCCATGCCCTGTTATCTTGTTCACTTAAATTTTTGCTGCATCTTGTGCACTTAAATTAGTACAAGACGAATACATAAAAATTTAAATAAAAAAAAGTATTTAATGTGGATGGATCAATTCTATATTTCTCTTTCCATCAATCATGCTTGCATAATTCTACCTTAATGTCATTTCCTCACCTTATGCAACTAGAAACATACAAGAATTAGTCCCTAAGCTTCAAGGAGCATTTGCTCAAGCAGGAACTTTTTCATTCAGTGGGACAACTCTAATTGAGCAGCCTGATGGCCGTGGTTGATTAAGGAATATTAATTAGCCGCCTGATTTATTCCAGAGGTCGAACGATTCTTCACGACAATATTTGGAAGGATTCCTTCTCTGTAAAAGGCAAGGCAGCAATTATTGTATGCCGCACGAATTGATTGCTTATTTTTTATTTTAATTTTTTTATATTAACATGAATTGATTGCTTAACCATGCATATGAATACTGAATATATCAAGAGTAAAGCAATTTGTACAACTGGGCTATTGCCTGGTTTTTCAGCATTGTTTTGTAACTTAAATCAAATACATATTCGCAATTATAGAGTTATAATTTTTTTTCCCTCTTAAAAAGACTTTAACAAGTAAATATACCACGTACTAAGTAAAGAAGAAGATTTGTTGTAGGTATCATAATTCAAGGGACCAATTATTTGTCACACAAAAATATGAAGTGACCTTATGCTATCAAATATATGAAGAATAACCTAGTTCCGCAGTGGTGTCAGCTTTCCCTTGCATCTAAAGTTCAGTCAACTGAATTGATTCACCTGATTGAAATGATGAACTAGTTGAATTTAAGTTGTCTCCTACATCCCCTGTCGGTCTCCTTGGTGATGATGATAGGAAAGGCTTGGAAGGCATTTGTAAGCATTCAACTTCTCCTTCAAGCATTTCTACAACTTTATTCATTGAAGGACGGTCACTAGGCTTCATCTGTATGCACCATAATGCGACCATGATCATCTTCTTAGCAATTTTCTTCTCCTCCTCTGTGGCATCTTCTATTTCTATGTCATTTCCTTCACTAAATTGGCCATAGACCCAAGTTGGGAAGTAAATTTGGCTTGAATGGTCTGCAAATGCATTCACGTTCTTTCTTCTGCTTGCCATTTCCGACAATAACATGCCAAAACTATAAACATCAGCTTTATAGGAGACCCCTCCAATGTTTTTATAGAACAACTCTGGAGCTATATATCCTAGTGTTCCCCTTGCAGCAGTCAAAGACACTATGCTATCATTCGCTCGATAAAGTTTTGCAAGCCCAAAATCAGAAACTTTAGGAATGAAGTTCTCATCGAGAAGAATGTTATGAGGCTTGATATCAAAATGCAGAATTTGCATGTCGCATCCTTGATGTAGATATTCAATCCCACGAGCTACCCCAAGAGAAATCTCATATGTTTTCTCAATACTTAAGGGGATACTCTCTTCTCGAGAAAAAATGTATTTTTCAAGAGAACCATTAGGCATGAATTCATATATAAGGGCACGCTTTGGCCCCTCAGCACAAAAGCCAATGAGTTGCACCACATTCACGTGGTGAATCCTTCCAATTGTTGCAACTTCGTTGATAAATTCTTGCCCATAAGCTTTGGAGTTACCCAACATCTTTATAGCAACAAGAGGACCACTTTCCAGCTTTCCTTTATATACAGTGCCATAGCCTCCTTCACCCAATTTATCCTTAAAACCTTTGGACATCTTCCTAATTTTTGAGTAAGAGTATCTAATTGGCATGAGGTTAATTTGGCTTTGCAAAAATTCTTCAACACCATCATACATTGATAAATGCCTCCTACGCCACTTATATATCAAAAAGGCCATGACACAAGGAGTTCCCAAGACAATTTTTGCTGCAAGGTGTAATAATACTGTACAAGAACATCACAGAAATAACTATGAGAAAACAAATTTGTTGTAGCATTGCTGTTAGCTTTTTTAATTTTCACAAAAATAAATGTTTTATCTTTATATTTTGGGTTGTTTTTATTTTAATCCTTATGTTTTGACTTTGTTTAATTTGGCCTTAATTTCAGTGATGGAAAATACTTGCGTAGTCAAATGTTTCCACAGCTATCATGCTTAAAAGATGACTTATTAATAATAATAATAAATTAACTGGCGCTAAAAAATAGCTGAAATCCACGTAGAAAACAAAAAACAAATATTATAATTCCTCAATTTTAAAAAAGACAAAAAGGAACAAAGTGATTTTTTAAAATAAAAATCCCAATGGCATTGTTTAAGTAGAATCCAGTTTTTATGTTGCTTGAAGTGATTCAAAATAGTTCGAAGTAAATATTTGTCTTCAAGGATTAGAATTTGGGGTTTGGAAATACCTAACTTAATAGGACCTTTTGAGAAGTGCGTAAGTTGACAATGAAGATCAAGGCCGGCCCAAGCGTTGTGGAGGCTTAAGGTGAAATCTTCAAATGGGGCATTTATATTATCATTTAAATAAAATTTAACTAGCATCAAGGATTAGAATTTGGGGTTTGGAAATGCCTAACTTAATAGGACCTTTTGAGAAGTGCGTAAGTTAACAATGAAGAATTGAAGATGAGAAAATACCTAAATTATAATGCCTAACTTACCAAGCAAGATTAAAACCTACCTGATTAAATGAGAACACGAGAGAAATAAAATAAACTTACAAGCCTAATATCTACTACAAACCTAAGGACTACTTGACTTACCGATATCTGAAGAGAGAATTCGGACATTTTGTGTTGTGCGTGTGTGTTGTCTTTGTAGTCCCTTATCTATTAAAATGCATCATCTATTTGTAGGCAAGGATGTTAGTAATTTTCATTTCATAACTACCCCACAAATTACAGGAGATGTGGTTAATTGTTGCAATTAACTACTTGTACCGTCGCAAGGGTTAAGAGTAAAGGGTATTGTTGTTTTTTAAAAGGCCAACGTACTCAAACCAACCTAGCCCTAAACGTGTACAATTGCCATATATAGCAGTAGAATAGAAAGACACAGCAGAGAATATTGTAAGGAAGTAACCTGTAAAAGTTCTTCTTTGTTTTCTTGGTAAAAGTATTCTCAGGAGCAAGGGTCACCGTGGTTTTTCTACCCCTATTCTAGGGGTTTTTCACATATATCATTGCATGTTTGTATGTGTTCTGTTTAGTTCATTATTTCCATTCCATTCACAAGCCATTTTTAGCTAAAGACAAGGGTGATTTAAGTGTGCTAGTAGTTTTGATTTAAGTGATCATTATTTCCATTCCATTCTCAAGCCATTTCTACAACTACGTACACTATTATTCCCTTCATAATTACAAACATCTTCCACGGGGCATAAATAAGTAAAAAACTATTAAAATTCATTTTTCTTAATATATAAACATACTTTTTTTTTCCTCACTTTCTAACACATAACAAACTCACTCTCCTTTAAATATTTGAATCTTTCCCATTCTATTAAGAAAGAAGATAACAAACCAGAGAAAATAGTGTCGTTTTTAAATAAAGAAGTTAGAACTTTTCTTTAGACGGTGCCATATTGTTTAAATGAAAAATGCAGTTATGAAGGAACGACACTGTATCTATTAAATGAAAGGAGTGGAACGCACGTGACTCTAATACCAGTCCATTAAGCACCTCCTCTGTGTTATACTTAGAGATTCTTTTAGTTACACATATACATATTTCATTGTTTTTTCTCTTTCACTTCTGCCCGCAAGTGTATATAACAGAGCTAGCATACTTGTAATCTATTATTCAAACACTGTTTTTTATTTTTAACTTTGAGAAGTAATAAAGCTTGCATTCTATTTGGAGATTAGTTATTAATATTTGATCAGAGCTCTGGTAGGCTCATGAATGGCTTCCACCATAGAAAATACTTCAATTCCAGCACAATCATCCTCTTCAGATTGATGTGCTTCTTCAATGGTAGATGATCCAAACGCTAGCCCTTTTAAAGATTGCAAGGTAAGTGGCTTCTTAATATAATTTTTGAAAACTAATCATATTGCACGAAATGTTGTTTTTAAGTCAAACATATTTTGGAAAATTGTTTATGAAAACTATAGTTTTCTAAGATATTGAACCATATTCGATATTGCATAGGGGAAATGCATGTATTGTTGGCTGGGAAAGGAAAAACATCTTAATTTGATCATTGATAATGGACTCCATGGATTATCAAATTGTTTTGACAAAGGGAGATGATTTGTTACATGCCCATATGCAACAATTGGTAGCAGAATGAAATGACAAGTGTCCAAGGGTCATGCGCAATGCATATGACCAAGCGGACCTTTGGACACTTGTCACATATTTTTTGCTACCACCTAACCCTATATGTAGTAATTGTTGCATATAGGTATGTAGCAAATCCTCTCGCTTTAACAAATTAGTTTAGGTTTTGTGTCGGCAGACTACTTCCGGCTTTGTGTTGGCATTATCATGTGGTCTTGGGTTGGATTTTTCGATGGTGTTTTGATAGCTTACATTTTATATATATAATGTAGTTTTATGGTGATTCTTTTAACGAGCTTTGTTCTAGATTATTTATTCATTCTTATCATGTTATTACCGAAATTGATTTTGCATAAATCAAATTGAAATTCCTAAATTATAGCATGCATGTTTGAAATTTATTCATAATCATGAAACTTGTATTTCTCTCACCTCAATTAATTATGTGATTTACTGGGCTCTGTTTCTTGTCCCATTCTTTTACCAAACTTTGTAAAGTAGGCAGTAATCATTTTGAGATAGATTTTTGTGGCTAGTAGTAGTTAGACAACTACTAATGGAGGCTGGATTTTTGAGTTGGTGATCCTTAGGTTTTGTACATTCTAAAGGAGACTTGACTTATTCTTTTGCAGAGAATAGTGGTAATGACTTTTATTCCCATTAAAACAAGTTATTGACATGTAATTATTATGTAGACCTCAATTCTTTTGTGGGAAGTGGTATTTGTAATTATTCATAGAGCTCTAACTTACTTTGGGAGCATTTTTAATGAAATTGTTATGAAAATTTCTTGATGTTTGTGAGAATTCTTTGTATTGAAAAAATTTATAGATACCTTTAAGTTATAGTTTTCTCATGTTTTGGACCATTTTTAAGTTTGGGGCGTGACAAAAGGAAAGCACAATATATGTCGTTTCCATGTTAATGCAACTAATATTTACGTCTTGTTTGCAGGTGTAACTAACTGACTATTTTTAAGTACAATGTTAATGAATCGCATGCTAAAAAGAGTTGAGGAAGAGATCAGGTTATTACCTGTGTAAAGAACTGTATAGACCCAGAAGAGCCGATACTCTGCAAGAAATTCATATATAAAGGTAAAATTACTTTATCTGATGAAAGATGAATTACCTTTTTTTTTTTTTTTTTTTTGAGATTGACAAAAGATGAATTACTAATTCGTGAAACAAGTAACCCGAATAACTAGAAAAGTCTAAGGCCTAATAAAACTGCATTAACATCTCTCAATTCTCAACACCATGGCTTTGCGTCTTAAGAACTAGATGCCGAAATTGTAACTGCCATCAATAACGGCTTCTCAGCTAACTCGCGAGAAAGCCGAGTTGAGTTTGGACGACCATGACCCACTCTAATCACCTTCTTTCTCTGATTATGTTCTCTCTCTGACCGTATTCTTTTTTTTTTTTTTTTTTTTTTTTTTGAATGGGTTTGATCTGATTGTATTTGTGTTTGATCTGAATGGGTTGAGTTTGAAAGAAATAATAAGGATTTTATTTCCAAATGGGTTGATCTGAAATTGGGGAAGAACAGGGGAGAACGGAAACAATGTAACACCAAAAAAGTGGTTTGCAATTGGGGACCTTTGGATTGGAGTTATTGGTAGTGACCGAGTTTTTCTGTGAAGGATGAAAATCGTGGAAGAGGTTGGAGAGAGAGTGGCTTGATTTCTTAAGAAGCTATTTTCTTGAGAAATTCGATTATTTCTACTTTCCAGTTCCCCAAGCCTAAAAGATTGAGATTAACCAATTACCCATCAGGCGCAATTACTCATGCAATTCTATTTCCTTGTCCATTCTATATTCATTATTATCCTTCAAACAATTTTTTTGAGATGAAAACCTCACCTGTGTATCCTCCATTTTTGACGAAGGCATTCCACCAGTATCCAGTCTGTTGTGTATAGCCATAGAACCACTCTGCATTGTTGACAAATAACAGAACAACATCAGCGTTGAGAACTTCAAAATTAATTTAGTCATTATACGGAAACTACGATTAATATTCCCTAAGGTGTCAATTGCTCTAGAATTGATTGCGTACGCACCAAGAAGCCATCTTCTTAAGAAATTTGATAATTTTTACTTTTCATTTCCTCGTGCACATTAAAGTTTGAGATCAACCAATTGCCCAAGTACATGGTTATTCCTCTACTTGTGTCATCATCACATCGGGCACAATTACTCATACAATTCTATTTTATTGTCCATTCTATCAGACCCTTCAAACAAGTTTTTAAGATAGAAATCTCACCTTCGAGTTGATACAGGATGCGTTCACGCAATCCTGCTTTGACAAAAAAAAAAGAAAAAAGAAAAAGAAAAAAGAAATAACATCAGCTTTTGGATAATTTAAAATCAATTCTAGCCATTAGACCGAGACTTGAATAAAAATATCCTAGCATGTCTATTATGAATATGGTGTATGCACCAAGAAGTTTGGTCTTATAAAAGTTTAATAGAAACAATATATACACGAAATGGTTAGTGAATAATGACAGTGGAAAAATACAAGAGTTCAGAAATGAAAGAATATTCTTGCAAAGGGAAAATAATGCACAACATGTAAATTAGAGAATGTAAAGTGTTATGGCCTTTCTCGCTTTATTTACCCACCAGGACGCTGTAAAGTGTGGTAGCATTGAACATGGTTCGCGTCATTGAGGTAGCAAGAAAAACCGTAGGTAGCATAGGGGTCACTTCTGCAATAACTTTCACAAACACCATAGAGCCATGAAAGCTCAAAACCATATGCTAATTCATGGTGGACGTCTGTACAGGAGATATTTGGGTCATCATTATTTGTTGGCCAGGAAGTCGGAAGCATTTTCTCTACTTGGCACGAGTCCTCCACTTCGGATGCGTTGGTTCTACCAACTTTAACATATCTATACCTCCTCTTGGAATCAGATATAGAAGAAGAGTTGTCATTATAATTGCAAGTAGAAGTGTCCAAATACAATGGAGAATTCACTGGTTTTTCACAGCTCATCCAAACCATACTCTGTGATAGTTCGGGATACCGCTCCGGCATCGTCCCCTTTTGCTGATACATGGTATACCAATATGACGAACTAAAATAATTGGAAGTGGAGAAGTAATTGTCCTTGCGTATGCCAAAGGGTACAATCCGGAGTCCACAATCCGGATTGTGTAGTTGTTGTATCTGATTTCCTGTACGTAGTATTTTCCATGATTTAACTGGAGCACCGTACGATTCTTCTCACACGAAAGTTCATAATTGCGGTTCCCGCAGTTTTCTGGGTCAGTCGACAATCGAAAAGGAAAGCTTATGTAGGATTAAACATAGCAGTAGGAGCACAGCAAGTTGGATGGACTAATACAAGAGCAATGAGGACAGTGAGTCCTACAGCAGTGAACGTCAATCCTCTTGCCATTGAGGTAGGTAGAGAGAGAGGGGAATAAGGTGGGTAGACAGAAAGAGAGGAATATTTCCAGTAGTAAATACTAAAAACCTTCCACAGCTATAGACAAACACAATTAAAAAAAGTCTTCTTTCTGATTCAGCATCTTCAACAAGAAAGTAGAGTTTCCAGTCCAAGAACGATGAAGCGCAAGTTCGTGGTAGTGGAACAATGTCAACGTCAATATCACATGCGCGTCAGCACATACGTCATCTTGATTAATTATTTGACAGTTATTATTTATTTATTTATTTTTAATTCTTATAAACATTTATTTATTTTTGGCTGAATGAAAATTTAGTTAAAGTAATTTTTTTTACCACTAAATGTTTCAATAATAATAATAATAATAATAATAATCACTCACTCACTCACTCACTAGCACACTAGTTATTAATTAGGCCTAAGTTTTATTAGAGCACTAGGATTGGGAGTAAAAATTCCCCAAGACTATTTTACAACCCAAAAGCATAAACACCCCACTATGTCCGGGTGGGTATACTCAAATTGTTTTGCAACCTTGCTACAATGGGTTCTTGTAAATAAGAACCCATTGTCGCGGGTTGAAAAAATTCTTTAATATAAAAAAATCCTCTCGTTTCCCTGTTATTTGAGTTAAATTTAAAAACTGAGATGTAAGGTTCATTTGGATATAATTGAAAATTGAAAACACTGTAGCAAAAAAAAAATATATATATATTTTTATAAGAAGCAAAATAATTTTTAAATGTGTGAATAGTACTGTATGACCCATTTTTAATGAAAAAGTTGTTGAAAAGTGAGGTTTGTGGGTCTCGTAGACAGTGCACGGGACCCACTGGTGTGCACTGTTCACATAGAAAAGTCAACAATCACGACTCCCAAAAAAAAAAAAAAAAAACAACGCAAACGCTAGACGTGGGAAGCGCAAAACGCACTTCCCAAATGCTCCCGTAGTGTATGTTGTAAAGTGAGATAATATAACAGATAAAGTAAGTTTTAAAATGGTAAATATCAACTTTTATCAATACTAGTGCTCTTAGTAATAAAAAATGCTAATAACAAGTAAGAACAAATTAATTGCTCATGTAGCGGTAAGAAAAAAATGTGAAGGCAAATGTAATCGAATTCTCTCCCAAAATCTTCTAAAAAAAAATTCTCTCCCAAAATTTGTAAAATAAAATATTTAAGCATGTAGCACATAGCAACTTGTATATATATATATATATATATATATATATATATTTCTAAATTGGTTTATGCATAGTTACTAATTTTAGCAATTTTGTTTTATAAAATTACACTTTACCCCTTTAATAACATTATTGATTCTTTTAACGCTCTGTTTGTTTCGTTGGAAAACCTTCTATAAAGATAGTTTTCCACATTTCCAGTATTTGGTACCAAAAAAAAAAACCTAGTAAATGGAAAACTATCTTTGATCAACGGAAAACCTTAATAAAAATAAGTCTTATTCTCTATAGTTTGTTTTCCAATTTTTTTTTTTTTTAAAACAATCTCTCTTTCACGCATTGCATCTCCTATAAATATTATCTTCGTCTATAGCCGTGGGAAACATAATTTTTTGGCGCCTTCTCTCTCTCATGGTAAGTTTTGTCGCTTTTTCTCTCTTCCCTTTGCTTTTTCTCTCCTTACACTCTCACTATCACTAACTTTGGTCTCTCCTCTTCCTATAGATCTCTCCCTCTAACTGTCTCCTCCATGTTTCTCTTCCTCTCTATAGAGACATAGTGTATCAGATATGACAAAATGGTGTGTGTAGAGACATGGTGTATCAGATATGACAAAATAGCAAAACAAAACGTTTCACGGGTATCTCACGGGAAGACCTTATCCGCAAAATACTCACAAAAACTAGCTGTCACCATCTGTCATGACTCTTCGCATTCCAGTCATGTGCTGAGCACATGGCTTCACTTCGTGAGAAGTCTTCTTGCGAGCTACCTACGAAAACTCCTTTGATCTTCAATGAGACTTGAGTCTTTACACTCTTTCTCACACACAACCTATACAAAGAAATCCCACTTAAAATACAGGGTACATAAGATTGAACAAAATTACAATAAAATTTGATACGGAATTAAAACCAACACAAAATATTTGTAAATCACAACTTTACAGTCGTGAGTCCTGCGGTGAAGCCTAATCCTCTTACAATTATGACTTTATGAGAGAGAGAGAGAGAGAGGAGTTTTTGCAATGGTATAACTGCCTCAGATTTAGACAAATTATAAAGGCAGTGGACGTCAAAATTATTCTTAAAGCATCCACAGCCCAAAATCTCATCCTATTCTATTTTACCATCCCAAAAAGCCACTTTATCAATTTATACAATACCATTTTACAATCCTCCGGCATCCCAACTTTTATTTTACAATACAACACATTAAAATAACATTTCTACACAATAAAATAATATATCCCAAAATCACCATCATTTACAATACAACATATTATTTATTCTTTTCTCTCTCGTTCTTTCTGTTCAAGAACAACCACAAACCCACCGCCGCTGCAACCACCATCACCACAAGCCCACCACCGCTGCACTACACACACCTAACACCACTACCACCAGAAATCCATAATCTATCGTCAACACCAAAAAAAAAAAAAAAAAGTACTCACTGTGAGCAAAACCCAAACCCATAGCAAGCAAAACCCTGACCCACGGTGGCAAACCCACGGCCAAAACAACAAACTCGTCCACCACTCCACCACTCACCACAAACCCATACCACTAAACCAACCAACCACCACCACCACGGAAAATCTTATAAATATTATCTTTTCGTCTATATGAGAAACATAATTTTTTGAAGAACACCACCCTCTCCTACCATCAACACCACCAAAAAAAAAAAAAAAAAAAAAAAAAAAAAAAATCCATGGTCCCCACAACCCGCAACAGCAAACCCAAACCCAAACCCAAGGCAAACCCAAACCATCGAAACCCACCCATAGCAAACCCCATCAAAACCCACCCATAACAAGCCCCATCAAAACCCATTTCAAAAATCCAACATAATCAACACAAACTAACACCGATCTATGTCACCACCGTCAACCAGAGAGAGAGAAACCAAGCCACGTCGCCGCCGTCAGCCAGTCTGATCTACAATGAGAAAGAGGATAAATAATGGGAATGGTGGCTCGCCGTGGTGTGGTGGCTATGGGTTTTGGGTTTGAAGAGAGAAGGAAGAGAGCAGAGAAATAACGAGAGAGAGAGAGAGAGAGAGAGAGAGAGAGAGAGAGAGAGAGAGAGTATTGGAATTGTTTAATAAAAAGTAGGAGAGAGAGAGAATTAAATAATAGTATTTATGTTTACAATTCAGCTACAGTGCATTCTATATTTAGAATTACACTGTAGCACAATTGCAAAAAAATTTGCAATTGTTGGCTTTTACAAGTTCTGATGGAGTGACGTTTTTGGGCTTAAATGGCAAATTGGGCTTACTTTTGCAATTTGCCATTTGGGCTATAGATGCTCTTATGCGGGTTAATTTTTTTAATAATATATGTTGTAAAATAATAATATTTAATAGTTATTTTGGAAAATGTTTTTTTTTTTTTAATCTTTCAACAATGTGCATGTTTAGTGGGTCTAGTCTTTTTACGAGATGAGTTCAATGTTGAAAAATGTTTAGTATATGAAGTTCTCCCGAAGCAACCTTCGTTTGACCCCTTCACAACTAGGGCTGTAAACTAGCCGAGCTTTGTCGAGTAATGAATGTTCAAGCTCGGCTTGACAGCAAAAGCAGAATGCTCAAGCTTGGCTTGAGCTTGATACGAGTCTACAAATAATGTTCAAGCTTGAGCTTATTATAAAGTATAAAAGCTTGAGCTCAACTTGACTTGGCTTGGTTCATTTGTCAAGCCAAGCTTGAGCTCTATATCAAGCCCAAACTCAAGCTCAATTTCATGTTTTTGAGCTTGAGATCCAACAAAAGTATATTATCAAGCCTATATCAAGTTTATTATCTAGCCTTTTTGGTTTGGATGAGTGGTCTCAACTTATAATTAATTAAAGTCTTAGAAGGTTATGAGTTTACTTGCCTCATATCAATTTCATTGCCAAACTCATAAATAAGCCTAGGCTCAGCTTGTTTTGTTACTTTTGTATCGAGCCTTGGCGTTCACGAGCTTGTTCATAAACAATATTTTTGACCCGGGCATAAATAAGCCTAAAACTAAAGCTTAAGCTTGGCTTGTTTATAAACAAACAAACATGAACAAACTTTTTATCGAACCAAACCCGAGCTGTTTATGAACGGTTTGGTTCATTTGCAGCCCTATTCACAACACTAACATTGGCAAATAGCCAGAGCCTATGAATTTTAACCCTTGATATATATAAAGAGTATATATCGTAGGATATTGAGAAGAGTAAAAAAAAAAAAAAAAAAAAATCCTCTATATAAAGAGTTTTGAGACCACAGATATGGATATTTCTCATAGAATAGTTATCACAACCTTACTGTTGTTTGTGCTTTTAATTGTAGACCTTGGAGAAGACCACAATGGGTGTCCCGAATTACGGTGTGGAGAAGATGGCCCAGTCATACGATTTCCTTTCCAACTCAAAAACAAGCACAAGCAGCAAGACCAGCAGTGTGGCTATCCTGGCTTTAATCTCCACTACTCTGATAATAATGATACAGTGCTCAAGCTATCTAATTCAGTAAAAGCCTTTGTTGATTCTATTTATTATGAATCTCAGTTAATTAGCGTAATTGTCTCAGATTTAATTAACGTAATTAGTCAAGAGCATTGTAACTCAACTAACACATTTTTACAGTTCCAATAAAGATGTCTAATGCACTAATACAAAAATTCTATAGTTAGAGAAATTAAGAAACAGTAAAACATACCTTAAAAAAGGGGGTCAATTTGTGTTTTAAGAATTGTTTGATCTTGAAAGTTTACAAAGCTTTTTGTAAATATAAAGTAACACAAACAATAAGAAATAAAATAGCTTTGAAAATTTATGGATATATTTGTTCTAGAACACTTTTTATTTTAAAAAAATTTATGGACATTCCAAAACATGTGCGCCTGTGTATTTGAACATCATGTGCATGATTTTTTTTTTTTTTAATTGGATAACAAACTCCTTTAAATAGGACAGTTATCAATTTTAAAGAAATATTTTTAACATGCCTCAAAGTTACATTCTTTGTCAAATAATTATCAATTTCCTTAACAATACGTGGTACCTTAAAATGTCACCAGGTCCCATGATGTGCATGGCATTGACTAAACTTTACGGAGTCCATGATAATTTAAGGTATGATGAAGAAATGAGGAATATGTTGGCCACCTTGTCATGATTAATCAATTTCAAACTATCACTTTTTCTTTCCTTTTTTTTCCTCCTCGTGGAAATTCAACACGTTAAATTAAATTAAATATCTTAATGGAATATCAATGAAAAATAAAACTAGTCATCTTGTGTAAGAAGAGTTCATCCATTCTTCGTTCTTCAACCATAAGAATATCAGGAAACAGTAAAACATACCTTAAAAAAGGGTGTCCATTTGGGTTTTAAGACTTGTTTGATCTTGAAAGTTTGCAAAGCTTTTTGTAAATATAAATTAAGTAATACAAACAGTAACAAATAAAATAGTTTTGAATTTTTTTTTATACAAGTTTTGAAAATTTATGGACATATGTGTTCTAGAACACTTTTTGTTTTAAAATTTTTATGGACATTCCAGAACATGTGTGCGTGTGTACTTGAACATCGTGTGCATGGTTTTTTTTAATTGGATAACAAACTCCTTTGAATAGGACAATTATCAATTTTAAAGAAATATTTTTAACATGCCTCAAAGTTACATTCTTTTTCAAATAATTATCAATTTCCTTAGCAATACGTGGTACCTTAAAATGTCACTAGATCCCATGATGTGCATGGCATTGACTAAACTTTACAGAGTCCATGATAATTTAAGTTATGACGAAGAAATGAGGAATATTTTGGCCAACTTGTCATGTTCAATCAATTTCAGACCATCACTTTTTCTTCTCTTTTTTTTTTTCCTCATCGTGGAAATTCAACACGTTAAATTAAATTAAATATCTCAATGGAATATCAATGAAAATAAAACTAGTCAAACCGCGTAAGAAGAGTTCATCCATTCTTTGTTCTTCAACCATAGGAATATCAGGAAATAATAAAACATACCTTAAAAAAGGGTGTCAATTTGTGTTTTAAGACTTGTTTGATCTTGAAAGTTTAAAAAGCTTTTTGTAAATATAAAGTAACACAAACAGTAAGAAATAAAATAGTTTTGAAAATTTATGGACATATGTGTTCTAGAACACTTTTTATTTTAAAAAATTTATGGACATTCCAAAACATGTGCGTGTGTGTCTTTGAACATCATGTGCATGATTTTTTTTTAATTGGATAACAAACTCCTTTGAATAGGACTATGGGGTATGTGATTTCGAGTAAGGTAAGTGCACCACGTGTCATGCCTGGCCGAGAAGGACAGTTGTTGGGCCGAGGAAGCCACGTCCCTAGATTTAATGATCACGTCATCAATGCACTATTAAAGGAGGCTCTCCTGTGCAGAAAAGGCCTTGGGATGGGAGATGGTAGTGACGGGATTGAAAAGCAAGGTACTGCCACTACATTTAATGCATCCTACCCAACCTTCTGGCCGCATTTATGTGGAGAAGACCTTTGAACAGTGTTTTTTGGTTGCATTTCTGTGGAGAAGACCTGCGAACAGTGTTGTCTTGGGCGCCGCATCCTTGAGGAACTTGGAGAAGATGCTAGATAAGAGGGAGAGAGAGAGAAGGATCTAAAAAAGGACCAGGTGGAAGGCCAGGATCATCTAAAAGTGGCTATATAAGATAGAAGATCTGCCATTGGAAGGGGATTGGGGAGAGAAAAAAAAAGACAATACATTGTGGATGCTAGAACAATACCTGTAACTTGTCATTTATAAAGAGAAATATAAGATCTTACCTCTTCGACTTGAGTCCGAGGACAAGTTTCATTATATAAATCGTCATACCTGTTCCATATTGCAATCTTGGGCCATCACCATTATTAACTAAGCTCATAATAACCCAGATTTCTAGCCTACTCTCTACAAATTCATTTTGTAGGGCTTTTTGGGCCTATTCCCATCCTATTTTGGGCTTAAGTGCAAATTGAGTCCTTACAAGTGGCACCGTCTGTGGGAATTTTCGGTATTCAAGTGAGTTTAACGTCCAGCGATGGTAAGTTCGGGTCCTCACTATTGGGGTCCCAAAGACAAGATATTCCCCTTAATTGTGAGCAAGAAGGAGACCAGGAGGGAGTGTGCATACCACTCATGCAAACAGAAGTCAGTTAAGGAGTGGGAGTCTTGTCTTTCATGCAGAAAATACCGAAGCTATGTAGTTGAAGATTGATCGTTTGAAGAGGGAGTTGCGTCGCGAACGGCGGAAGCGAACTCCTTCCTTTTTCAACCTTTCTTCTGGTGATAGTGGGGATAGCAGTTATAGGCTCAAGTCAAGGACTCCTCCTAGTGAGTCTTTCTTGTATGAGGAGGACAACCCTTATAGCAGCAGAAACAATAGTTCGTCCTGCAAGGGCCTTGGAAATGATGATATGAATAAGGCGTTGAGCCAAATTTCCAAGTCACCCTTCACGCACAGAATCAAAGGAGGGAAACTTCCTCGTCAGTTTACGCAACCATCATTTACCATATACAATAGTCGAACCGATCCTATGGAGCATGTAAACCACTTTAACTAGAGGATGGCTGAACATTCCAAGAATGAGACTTAGATGTGCAAGATATTCCTTTCCAGCTTGGGACCTGTGGCGATGAGATGGTTCAATGGCCTGAGGGCGAGCTCAATTAATTCCTTTAAAGAACTTATCCAGGAGTTTGGATCCCGTTTCATTACATGTAGTAGGGTTCCTCGACCCTTGGACTCTTTGTTTTCTATGACTATGAAAGAAGGAGAAACTTTGAAAACATATTCAAGTAGATACTGGGAGATGTTCAACGAGATCTATGGAGACTTTGATGACATAGCCATAAGGACTTTCAAGGTTGGCTTACCTGTAGAGCACTTTCTAAGGAAATCACTGACAGGGAAACCAGTTAGCGATGTACGCTAGCTCATGGACCGTATAGACAAGTATAAGCGGGTCAAGGAGGACCGGCAGTTAGGTAAAGGCAAGGCGGAGGTAATCTCTCAGGATAGGAGGGACTTCATGTTAGACAAGTTCAATAATAATCATCCTCGGCGAGATTTTTCTGGGCAGTCTAGGGCAATCACTGCACCACAAACAGTTAACTTGTTGTTTAGAAAACCAATGCATCAAATCTTGGAGAAAATTAAGAACGAACCCTTCTTCCAGTGGCCAAATAAAATGGGAGGAGATCCCATTAAGCGTAACCAAAGCCTTCATTGTCAATACCATTAAGACCGAGGACACACTACTGAGGATTGTCGAACCCTATGGAGCCACCTGGAGTAACTAGTCTGAATTGGCAAGTTGAAGCAGTTCCTTTATTACCCTAATGGACAGGGAGGTCAGGCAGGGTCAGGTTTTCAGAGAAATGCTTCCTCAAAACCACCTCTAGGTACAATCAATGTAATCCTAGTTACTCTAGGAAGGTTTAGTGCTCACCCTTCCAAGTTACTATCCGTGACCCAGTCATTTGAGGAGGAACCCAACCATGAACCCAAGCAGAGTAAAATAGAAGTTCGACTAGTGCTAAGCTTCTCTGATGAGGATAAGATGGGAACCTTGCAACCACATGATAATGCATTGGTGGTTACCCTCAAGATAGGGGGTATGATGTGAAAAGGGTGCTAGTTATACAATAGTGGGGCGGAAATTATGTACCTCGATTTGTAAAAAGGGTTGGGTTTGAAGCTTGGAAACTTAACTAGTTATGGTTCGCCCTTAGTGGGTTTTGATGGAAAGGTGGTTATACCAAAAGGTCAAATCAAGCTACCAGTGCAAGCTGGATCGGAGGAGGTGGAGGTAAATTTCATCATGGTGGATGCATTTTCCCCAAATACAACCACTGTGGCAAGACCCTAGCTTCATGCCATAGGGGTTGTTTCCTCCACCCTGCATTTAAAAGTAAAGTATCCATCCGGCGAGAGGGTTGAAGAGTTGATAGAGAGCCAATTTGTGGCTAGGCAATGCCTGGTGGCCGCAATTAGGCACCAAATCGAGAGGGAGTCCTCGGCTTCCAATGAACAAAGCTTGTATCAATTAAGGGAACCGGTATCATTGGGTAATGTTACTAAGGGAGAAGAGTGTGAGGAGTTGGAAAAAGTTATATTAGGTAGTGATAAGGAAAAGTACTTTCAAGCCGGATCTCAATTGCCTCCTTAAGAAAAGGAAGAGTTGGTGATGTTCCTGAAGGTGAATATTGATGTTTTTGCCTGGAACTCTTATGAGGCTTTCGGAGTGGATTCGAACTTCATTTGCCATCATCTGAATGTCAACCCCATTGTGGTATTGAGGAAGCAGCCACCTCGGCGCTCATCTAAGGAGCATATCGAGGCTGTCAAGGAAAAGGTCATCAAACTTAAGCAGGCTGGAGCTATCAAGGAGGTATTTTATCCTAAGTGGTTGGCTAATACAGTAGTGGTGAAAAAGAAGAATGGGAAGTGGAGAGTATGTATAGATTTCACGGACTTGAATAAAGCTTGCCCCAAAGACCCTTTCCCAATGCCTCGTATAGATCAGTTGGTGGATGCCACCGTTGGGCATCCTAGGTTAAGTTTTCTAGATGCGTTTCAGGGTTATCACCAAATACCTTTGGCCATAGGTGATCAAGAGTAGACAACCTTTGTTACCCCTACAGGAAATTATCACTACTACCCTTTGGTTTGAAGAACACAAGGGCTACTCATCAAAGGACGATGACCAGGATATTTAAACCACAATTAGGTAAAACTATTAAGGTCTATGTAGATAACATGGTAGTGAAGAGTAAGACAGAGTCCGAACATATTGCGGATCTCAAGAATATCTTTTGGATATTGACGATGCACAAATTACGCCTCAACGCTTCCAAATAATCCTTTGGCGTGGGATCAGGCAAATTTCTGGGCTACATGGTCACTCATCGTGGGATTGAGGTCAACCCTGATCAGGTCAAGGAAATTAGCAGCTCGCAACCACCTAGGAATCCTAAAGAAGTCCAAAGATTAACAAGAATGACAGTTGCCTTAAACCGATTTATCTTTCAGTCCGCAGATAAGTATAGGCCTTTCTTTCAGTTGCTAAATAAATGGAAGGGATTCATGTGGACTGAGGAGTGTGCTCTAGCTTTTCAACAGCTTAAAGAATAGCTTTCTTGGCCACTTGTTATGTCTAGGCTAGAGGTGGATGAGATATTGTTTGTGTACATTGATGTGGCTTCTCATGCTATTAGTTTGGTGCTAATAAGGGTTGACAGTGGTGATTAGAGGCCAGTTTATAGTGTGAGTAAGTCACTGCATGAAGCGGAGGTCCGCCACTTACCATTGGAGAAGGCAATTTTGGTAGTGGTGCATGCTACACGTAAACTTCCCTACTACTTTCAATCCCATACTATTGTTGTTTTGACTCAACTTCCACTTAGATCATTACTTCGAAGTGCTGACTACACGAGAAGGATTGCCAAATGGGGTACCATCCTAGGAGCTTTTTATATTAAATATATGCCTCGTATCTCTCTAAAAGGCCAAGTCCTCACTGATTTGGTGGCTAAGTTTGCTGAGTCTTCATTAGAAGAAAATGCTAAAGGGCTGGACATGGATGAAAAATCAGTTGGCATAATCTCCCTGAAAAAGTCTCTGCCATGGAGAGTGTATGAGAATGGTGCGGCAAACCAAAAGGGATCAGGAGTTGGGCTAGTTGTAATATCTCTAAAGAGGATAGTCATTGAGAAGTCATTGAAGTTGAACTTCTCAGCCATGAATAATGAGGCTATGAGGCTCTATTGGAAGGGATGACCATGGTTCAAAAGATGGGAGGAAGAACGGTGGAGATGTTCTCAGATTCGAGATTAGTTTTTGGTTAGGTGGAGGGGGAACTAGAGGCTAGGGACCAAGGATGTAGGAGTATTTAAGCTAGGTTAGATGTTTACAATTAAAATTTGAGTCTTTCATCTTAATGCAAATCCCTAGAAACAGAAATACCCATGCAGACTCTCTTGCCACACTAGCCACCTCCTCGGCATAGAGCTTACCTCAGGTTATCCTTATAGAAGACTTATGTAAACCTACTAAGATGAATGGAAATGAAGTCCGTGTTCATCAAATCAAAGTAGGGCCTAGTTGGATGGACTCTATTGTATTGTTCCTTAAAGAAGATATTTATCTAAGGAGAAGTCCGAGGTGGATAAGGTGCGTAAAAAGGCTCCTCGATTTTGGCTGTCCAAGGACCAAAACTTGTACAAACACTCTTTTTCTGGTCCATACCTATTGTGTATACACCCTGAAGCAACTGAGCTAATACAGGATGTACGATTTTAGACCCTTTAAAACATAACCAGATTAACGTAGTTATTTAGCCAAGTGATTAACTTAGGTAAATTATACAGATCTAGGTTAACACATATAAATCATATCATTGTAAAGTGCAGAAAATAAAGAACACAATAATATGATAACCCAAGAAAATCAAACCAGTAAAAAACCTGAGGAGGATTTAACCTAGCTATCCTCAAGGTAAAACTGAATTCACTATAAAAGAATTGAAGTTTACACAATAGCAACTTAGACCACTAACATCCTATTGCTACCTCGAGTAGGAAACTTACTACCACAACCACGTGATAGCTCCGAGTCCACGGACTACTTTTTTCTTGGATTTTCAGCAAGCACAAGCACTCCTGCTTGTATATCTTTCAGCTCTTGAATCTGCAACTGAATTGATCGCCAAGCTCTTGACATCAATCTAGACCTTGATAACCTTAAGTGTATGTGAAGCCAAACACCTCTAGATCTCACAAAAGATTCACACACACAGCATAAAGAGCATCACTAAAATGTGGCTAGGGTTTTCCCTTTTATACCTAGGGCAAAACATAAAACCCTATATTTAAAATGGGCTTGGATTGAGTTGAAAAATTCTGCAGAAAAACAATTTGCATGAGCTTCGATCAATCGAGTCTAATTTTCGATCACTCGAGCTAGGCAGATTTATACAGTAAATCTTGTAGAACACTCGATTCCAACTTTACAACTTAAGCATACTTTGAGCAAGTCTAAAACAAGACTAAAACAAGACTAAACATTTTGATCATGGTTTGCCAACATCACAAATTGAAATTCTAAAACATTTAAACCTAAAGTCTTAGAACCTAACAAACTCCCCCTTTGGCAATCCGTGACAAAACACAAGCTTAACAAATTGCTCAAAGTTACAAATAAAAACAGCCCAAAATAAATTCAACCTAACTACTATCCATTAATTGCAAGTGTAGACAACAGTATGACTGAATCAACCTGTATATTCCTATACCACTTAACAAACACATAAACGCATGTGTAGAAAATACAAGTAATCAGAAATTAACTTCTTAATTTCACATAACACAATATAAAGACATATATCATGGATAACCTCATAAATATAAATCAATAAACAATGTAAAACAAGACACATATATAAACAAAGTATCTCCCCCTATCATGGATAACCCATACACAAAACACCATGAGCCAAAACAGTAAATACAGAATGAAGCACCTAGATACAATCTAAAACTCCATAGCTCCAAAGAATCAAAAAACTATCTCCCCTTAACATCAAAAGCACCTCTCTGCAACATATGTACTCCCTCTTTTTGTGACAAATTGCCAAAGGGCACTCACTCATCATCAAAAAGAGGTGGCGGTCTAATACTCTCCAAATCCGCTCGCAAAGCACGAAGCTCATCAAGCATGTCCACCAATAGCTGATCATGAGCCATCTGAACGGTCATGACAGTCTCCAACATACTACGAATGTCGGAATCATCAAAAATAGAAGGTAAAGGAACAGCAGCAGCAGCAGGATCGACAGACACTTCAGCTGAAGTATCACCTGTAAAGGAGGGAAGAGGGGGTGTAACACTAGAAAACTTAACTCTAGGATGTTTAGAGTTTACTCTCATCTGAGTAACCCTCTACCTAAGAAAGGTGGCACCTATAGGAGCAATTATATGAACAGGCTCAAACGCGAGAAAGTTCTCTAGACCGAAATGTAAAAGAATCTGATGAATAAAAACAGGAAAGAAAAGAGTATAAGAAACAGAATTACTTCGATGAACCTCAATCAAAGAACAAATAAACAGATGAGGAAAACTCATAGGAGCATCAGTAACAAGGTCATACAAAAATGCACATCTCTTGATAGGAATGGTGTGTAAATGAGATCTAGGCCACAAAGAATGACAAGCAATCCGAAAGAAAAGATAATAAACCTAGATCAACTCAGCAAACGTGATTCGAGGATCAGAACCCCACTGGATAGAAGTACCAGTGATGTATGACATGATATCATCAAGAGGAGGAGACTTATCGCAAAGATACACAGGATGCTGGACCACAGGCACCCCAAGAACAGCAACCACTACTGAAGGAGTAATGGTGTACTCGTCACCCTGAATCCAACTTTTCACAAGAGTGTTAGAATCATAAGAGTAGACCGAGAGGTTCGAGTAGAAATCTCTGATCAAGGTAGCCGGAGGGGGATAAGAAATATCCAGCAATGGTAACCAACCCCTACACTCAAAATTTTGCCTAATCTCAAGATCAACCTCATCTAGAATAACCTTTCTCTTAGCCCAGACCTTCCTAAAAAGGTTCAAGGTCTCATACGTTTCTTGGTTTTTCTCACTCAAAAACCTATCACTCTCAAAAGAAGGTGTAGAAGAAGAGAAGGCTTTCTTATTGGCTATAGTTTTCCTAGGCATGGTTCTAAGGATAGGATAAGACACACAGACAGAAAAACGAAAAGGATAGAAAACAAAAGACTAAGGGCAGACTACAAGTTAACACAAAACAATATAGAAAAATAACAATCTATATGATGTATGAGCAGTATAATCAAATGATGCATGATCTAATGCAGTGAGAATAAGTTCAATTTAACTTTAAAAACACAAAATTGGCTTGAGCATAGAGTTTATATCAAAAACTACAAAATTTTGAAAAACCACTTGTACAATTTTCAAGAAATTGACCAATTAATCATTAAACAAGATAGATAACACATTATAATGGCCAAATTAATCAATCCAACAAGCAAATTTCATCCAATTAAATTCAATTGAACAAAATCCCAAATCGGGTAGTTTCAAGCCCTAGAACAGTTGTATATTATCCTACAACAAAAACCCATTGATCAATTTCCTAAGAAAATGCTTGAATCATCAAAAATCCCAATTTCCCTTAGGTTCAAAATATGCCCAATATGCATGACAAAAATGCATGAAACATGAAAATATATGAAAAAGGAAGGGTAATATGGTCTTACCGGCCTTGGGAGAGAAAAACCTTGCAAAATGATCGGAGGAAAACGACAAAATTCTTGATTGGAAGCCTTGACCGATCAGATAGAGAGAGAAAAAGTTTAAAAAGTTTGAAAAGTGTTTGAACACGTGAGAAACAAAGGTTTTTATGAAAACTCTCTATACGACTTTCGATTTAGTTTTGATCGATCGAAAATGCTTTGATTGATTCAGCACCAACCGAGCATTGATCGAAACAGACAGGGGCTGACCAAAATTTTAGTCGCAATTTCGATCGGTCGAGAAAGAGGTTCGATCGATCGATATTCTGGAAAAACAAATTTTTGAAAATCAAAACAATTTTATGCAGAAACTCCTCAAAGCATTGAATTTTATGAATAAAATGCATGAGTATGAGATGAAATGCTTTTCAAAAACACTTGTTTTGATCCCAGTTTTCCCAAAATTTAGAGTTCCCATCAATTATCCTTAAAATCCCAAGTAGCAAACATGTTTTGCATAAAACTCAAGGAATTTTCAAACTTGGTTGGCCAAACTAAGATCACACACAATAACATATACAAAGTTTAGCAAAGTGTAACTTATGTAGTGTGTGCAACTAGCAAAATCTTGAGATACATGTGAGGTGATATGTGAATATAATTCAAGCACAATTTCTACAAAATCCATCACAAACATTTAAAAAAGACTATCCCTTAAAGAGTTTCATCATATAACTCTCACATCTCCTAGAATAAAAGCTTGCAATCATGTAAGTTTCTTGAGTTGTCTCATAATGTACACACTAATTTTATTTGATTAGAAACAAATTAAGAATTAGCCGGGATAATGTACACATCAATTTTATTTGATTGATTTAATTATAGTCCAATAATGTACACACCAATTTTATTATTTAAACCGATGCTACACTTTATGTTCTTTTTTTGCATATGCTACACTTTCTCAATCACAAAATCTTACAATATGCATTAAGGTGTTCATGATTGGCTAGTAAATAGTGGTGAGATGGTTATTTATGCCTTTCTCATTAAGATCAAGTCTAACAATCAAAGGCATGTGATTTCAAGATCAAGATCATGTGATAAAAAACTATAAACATCTTCCCACACAACATACACTACAAAGCTCAAACTAGTAAAGTGCAATAAAATAAGTTCATCCAAGCTAAACAAAGTACATATACAAGTTATGTAAAGATAATTTGGCCAACCTTGATTTCAAATCCAAGAAAAAATGCAAAACACAATTTGCTTCCCCCTTTTCTTTTTTTTTTTTTAATTTTTTAATTTCTTGAAAGAATTAACAAAAACAACCTAAAATGAAATGCATGAATGTTATGCAATGCAAATCCTAGAAAGTCAAAGACAACAAAAACAAAAACAAAAACAAAGAAGGATGGTCACAAAGAGAAGAGTGATGAAGCACAAGGACTATAAAAGCTAGGATGACTAGGGACACAGAATCACACCAATTACTTGATGAAATGTCTCAAACTTACTTCTATCAAGTGGTTTGGTGAAAATGTCAACATTTTGATGTTCAGTAGGGATATACTCAAGAGCAACAATCTTTCTTTCAACCAAATCCCTAATAAAGTGATATCAAATCTCTATATGCTTAGTCTTAGAGTGTTGAACAAGATTCTTAGAGATATCAATTGCACTAGAATTATCACAATAAACGACCATGGTGTCTTGTGATATCCCATAATCACTCAAAAGTTTTTTCATCCAAAGAAGCTGTGAACAACAACTTCCTGCAGTAATATTTTCTGCCTCTACAGTAGACAAAGATACAAAATTTTGCTTCTTACTCATCCAAGCAACAAGATTGGCTCCTAGATAAAAACACCCACCAATGGTGCTTTTTCTATCATCGGCATTACCAGCCCAATCAGAATCAGAAAATTCAGCAAGAAAAAGATTTGACTCTTTACTATAAAACAATCTATAATCACAAGTTCCACCAACATATTTAATGATTCTTTTAACAGCATTCAAATGTGAAACCTTAGGATTAGATTAAAATCTAGAACAGACACCAACACTAAAAGCAATATCAAGCCGACTAGCAGTTAAATACAAAAGATAACTAATCATACTTCTATATAATGTAACATGAACAGACTTACCTGATGGATCATTGGTCAATTTTGCATTTGCAGCCATTGGTGTTCTAGCATGTGTAGTCTTGTCAAGTCCAAATCTCTTAACTAGATTTATTGCATATTTTGCTTGGTTGATGTAAATTCCAGAATTTTTTTGCTTCACTTGCAATCCCAAGAAATAAGTTAGTTCACCAACCATACTCATTTCAAACATTGCTATCATTTTATCTGCAAAAGATTGAGCAAGTGAATCATTAGTAGCACAAAAACAATATCATTAACATAAATTTGAGCTACTACAAAGTAATCTTTATCCTTTCGTATGGAGAGAGTAGTATCTGTAAATCCTCTTTTGAAGTCATGCTTAGTGAGATATGCAGTTAACCTATCATATCAAACCCTTAAAGCTTGTTTCAAACCATAGAGAGCTCTCTTCAACTTGTAGACATCATCTGGTTTGTGAGGATCAACAAAACCCTTTGGTTGTTCAACATATACCTCTTCTTGCAACATTCCATTCAAGAAAGCACTCTTAACATCCATTTGATATAGCTTGAAATTCAGATGACTTGCTATGGCCAAAAGTATCCTAATAGATTCTAGTCTTGCTACTGGTGCAAAAGTCTCATCAAAATCAATCCCTTCTACTTGTATGTAACCTTAAGCAACAAGTCTTGATTTATTTCTTATAACGGTATCATGTTCATCTGACTTGTTCTTAAATATCCAATTAGTTCCAATCACATTGACTCCCTTTGGTCTGGGAACTAATTCCCACACATCATTTTTAACAGATTGATGAAGTTCTTCATGTATTGAATTAACCCAAACAGCATCTTAAAGTGCTTTATCCACCTATTTCGGTTCAAATTGGGATAGATAGCATGAATGAGTAATCTCATTCAAGGCCTTGAATCTCAATCTCATGTTATCATTCAGACTACCCAATATATTTGTGGTAGGATGATTCAACATAACTCTAGAAAATTGACCTTTAACCAGAGATGTGGAGTCACTTTTCTGCTCTGATGAAGGACTAAGCTCACTTTGTTCTTGTTGAGTGTCATGGACCAGTATGGATGGTTCTGGACTTGATGGTACTAAAACTGTATCATTCAACAATAGCAACTCTTCTTCACTATGCTTGTTAGGACATATGTAGTTGTTCAAACTTGTGAACATATGTCGCTATTTTATGTAATTGGCTTATCCTTAGACAAAACGCACTTTACTTGTAATTGGGTAGATCTAGGATGGGTTAAACACTTCAAGAAACAGTGGTTCAAGTTTAAGTGTTGAAGCCGTCAAAGTCTGTCCAAGATACAAGCAAGGAAGTGCAAGATTTTAAAGCTCGATAGATAACCTCGACAGATACATCTATCGAGATTTAAAGAAGCTGTTTAGCCCGAGCCTCGACAGCTGTCTCGACACCTCTCGACACCTCTATCTGTCGAGAATTAAAGAAAACAGAATTCCAAGTCTGTTTCAAGTCCAATCCGTGTGTGTGTCTTTGGGACTTCTTTTCTCCTAACCCTAGACATATAAAAGGATTATTTTAAGGGCCGTAAAAGAGCTGCACAAGTGAATAAGCAGAAATCACAAGATACAAGTTGCATCTTCTCTCTTCATGCAAATTGTGATCTGTGAGAAAAAGTTCGTGCCCTAGTTCATCTCTGATGATTTGAAGAACTTTGCAGCCAACATTCTTTCTTTCTCAAGTTGGTGAGTGAGTCACGTACTGGGATTCGTGCAAAGGAGTAAGACGCGTACTGGGATCCGCGCATCACATTGGTTAGTCACGTACTGGGAGCCGTGCATTGAACTGGAGAAATTGTCACTACAGAACGAGTCCAATTGGGTATTGGGGTAAGAGTTCAACTGTAGGTTGGTGAGGTACTGGGATTCCTTACTTGTAACTGCTCGTTGTGATAATAGTGGAGTTTCGGGAGTGGTGACCTTAAATCACCCGGTGGGGTTTTTGCCTTAGGGTTTTCCCCATTCGTGAACAAATCACCGTGTTATTTATTTTCCGCTGCATAATTTAGTTTCGGTGATTTGTTTGTGCTGCCACGTAAATTTGCATGTTAATTTGATTAATTAATAACTGGGCTAATTTAATTAATCTAAATTATCACAAGGGGTCAACGCGTTTGTGGCCTGTCAATGCTTGCCCACATAATCATTAGGTAGTGAATCATCAACTTCCATAATCTTTTCTTGAACAGGAGAAGTATTTTCTAAATGACTCTCTAAGCTTAATTCATCATTGATCACAACATTGGAAGATTTCATGACTATTTTGGTTCTCAGATTGTACATTCTATATGCTCTACTAGTGGAAGAATATCCCAGAAAGTATCCTTGTCACTCTTTACATCAAACTTTTCTAGGTTCTCTCTATCACATAGAATGTAATAGTCACTGCCAAATATTCGGAAATATTTGACAACAGGCTTCTTTCCTCTCCAGAGTTCATAGGGAGTTTGCTTGGACTCAGGTCTGAAATACACTTGGTTAAGTGTATGGCAAGTAGTGTTAACTGCTTCTCCCCAGAAGGATTTGGGCATCTTCTTGTTGTGTAGCATGACACGTGCCATCTCTTGTACAACCCTATTCTTTCGTTCCACTATTCCATTTTGTTGTGATGTCTTGGGAGAAGAGAACTTTTGATGAGTACCTTGATCATTGCAGAAGGTAGCTAGCTTTGAGTTCTCAAATTCTCTTCCATGATCACTTTTGATTCTGGCTATCACAGTACCTTTCTCAACTTGCAATTTCTTACACAGATGTATCATCTTTTTAGGAGTCTCAGCTTTATCTTTTAAAAGCACAATCCAAGTATATCTAGTGAAATCATCCACAACAACTAAAATATACATCTTTCCACCTAAACTCTGAACTCTGGTAGGACCTATGAGATCAATGTGCAACAACTCTAGAGGTCTTAAAGTTTGAACATCAGTTACAGACGGATGTTTGGACTTCACTTGTTTACCCATCAAACATGGTCCACAGATGCATTTTTCTATCTTCTCAAACTTAGGCAAACCAATAACAGCATCACACTTGGAAATATTCTCTAATTGCTTGTGACTTGCATGTCCCAAACGTTGATGCCATAAGTCAACTTGATTTATCTTTGTACTAAAACACTTGTTGCTTATACTTGGTGTTATACCATAACAGTTGTCAGCTATTCTCACACCAATACACATACAGTCACCTCCTTCATCAAGTATCTCACATTCATACTTGGTGAAGAGAACATTCAGTCCATTGTCACAAATCTGACTGATGCTAAATAAGTTAGCTTTCAACACATCAACATACCAAACATTTTCAAAAACTGGCAACCCAGGAATGTCCACAGTACTAATGCCTCTGATCACAGATTTGATTCCATCTCTAATGTGACTATCCCAATCTTTCCTTCAAAGAGTGTCTTGAATAAAACTTTATTTCCTATCATGTGCCTGGAACAACCACTATCCAAATACAAAAGATAAGAATCTCGTGCCTTTAAGGCAATTAAAGTAGTTTAACACAAAATTATCATCACATGTAATTATGCCAAGATGCTCAAGGAAAGATTTAACAAAAGCAACAAGGGACATAAACAACAAACAGACAAGTTGACATATTAGCAAAAAGATCTTCTAAGAATCTATGACAACAGGGGTCAAGGATTAACTCTTAGATCAAAGGATCTAAACACAAGAGCCAACCAGCTCTGATAACACTTGTACGTTTTTAGACCCCTTAAAACACAACCAAATTAACCTAGTTATTTAGCCAAGTAATTAACTTAGGTAAATTATGCAGATCTAGGTTAACACATATAAATCATAGCATTGTAAAGTGCGGAAAATAAGGAACACAACAATATGATAACTCAGGAAAACTAAACCGGTAAAAAACTTAGGGAGGATTTAACCTAGCTATTCTTAAGGTAAAATTGAATCCATTATGAAAGAATTAAAGTTTACACAATAGCGACTTAGATCACTAACATCCTATTGCTACATCGAGCAGGAAACTTACTACCACGACCACGTGACAGCTCCGAGTCCACAGACTACTTCTTTCTTAGATTTTCAGCAAGTACAAGCACTCCTGCTTGTATATCTTTAAGCTCTTGAATCTGCAACTGAATTGATCACTAAGCTCTTGACATCAATTTAGACCTTGATAACCCTAAGTGTATGTGAAGGCAAACACCTCTAGATCTCATAAAAGATTCACACACACAGCATAAAGAGCATCACTAAAATGTAGCTAAGGTTTTCCCTTTTATACCTAGGGTAAAACATAAAACCCTACACTTAACACGGGCTTGGGCTGAGTTGAAAAATTTTGGAGAAAAACAATCTGCATAAGCTTCGATCGATCGAGTCTAATTTTTGATCGATCGAGCCAGGCAAATTTACACAGTAAATCCTACAGAACACTTGATTCCAACTTTACAATTTAAGCGTACTTTGAGCAAGTCTAAACAAGACTAAACATTTGATCATGATTTGCCAACATTACAAATTGAAGTTCTAATACATTTAAACCTAAAGTCTTAGAACCTAACATTGGAGGAGTTACATAAAGGAATTTATGGAAGCCACATTAGAGGTAGATCCTTATCTCATAGAGCCTTCACCTAAGAATATTGGTGGCCAAATATGCCGAAGGAAGCACAAGAGTATGTGAAGAAGTGCGACCAATGTCAGAGGTTTGCTTCTAATATTCATCGACCAAGGGGTGTCTTCAATCCCTTATTTAGCCCTTGACCCTTTGCTCAATAGGGCTTAGATATTGTAGGACCCTTTCCTAAGTTAACAGGAAATAGAAGATGACTGCTGGTCGGCATTGATTATTTCACTAAATGGGTCGAAGCTGAGCCATTGTCAAATATTAGGGACTTGGATGCAAAAAAGTTCGTATGGAAAAATATTGTCACCAAGTTCAGAATTCCCCATATCCTTATCTCAGATAATAGCCTTCAGTTTGATAGCAAAGGCCTTCAGAAGATATTGCTGCGATTTGGGCATTACGAACAGATATTCCACCTCAACTTACCCACAGGGAAATGAGCAGGCTGAGGCTGTCAATAAGGTCATAGTGAGTGGACTAAAGAAGAGATTGGATGATGCAAAGGGAAAATGGGTGGAAGAATTACCACACTTTTTGTGGACGTATTGTACTAAACCCCGAAGGTCCATTGGAGAAACCCCTTTTTCTATGACTTATGGGGCCGAAGCTGTAATCCTTCTTGAGACAGGGTTCCCTACATTGAGAACAAGCTCTTTTACTCCCATTAACAATGATGGCTTGCTAGAAAAAAGTCTGGATTTGATTGAAGAACGAAGGGAAAATGCAATGGTTCAGCTAGCATACTACCAACACAAGCTCAAACAGGGATATGACTCAAACGTGAAGTTAAGGCCACTCGCACCTGGAGACTTGGTATTAAGAAAGGTTTTGGGAACTGCAAAGAACCCAACATGGGGAAAATTAAGGCCTAAATGGGAGGGACCATATCGTATCACCTCGGTAGTTGGAGTAGGAGCATATTATCTTGAAGATTTAGACGAACATGTTGTACCACGTCCCTGGAGTGTAAATAACCTACGAATATATTATTATTAATGAAGGGCATTTTTGCCATGTTTTTGCTTATAACATTGTGTGTTATATTACTTTTCTAAGTATCAAATAGAATCTTAGCTATGCCTGGCTCCTTGGACCACATACCTTGGGTAAATTGATATTTTTCATTATTTTTCTAAGTGTTAAACAGAACCTAAGTTAGGTCGGGTTCCTTGAATCATCTACTTTGAGTAAATTAACACTTCAGGCTCATTTTCCTCAGTATCAAACAAAACCTTGGCTATGTCTGGCTTCTCGGACCACATAGCTTAGGTAAATTGATATTTTTCATTATTTTTCTAAGTATCAAACAGAACCTTAGCTATGCCTGGCTCCTCGGACCACATATCTTAGGTAAATTGATATCTTTCATTATTTTCCTAAGTATCAAACAAAACCTTGGCTATCCCTAGCTCCCTAGACCACATACCTTGGGTAAATTGATATCTTTCATTATTTTCCTAAGTATAAAACAGAACATTGGCTATGCTTGACTCCCTGGACCACATACATTGGGTAAATTGATATTTTTCATTATTTTCCTAAGTATCAAATAGAACCTTGGCTATGTCTGGCTCCTCGAACCACATACCTTGGTTAAATTGATATATTATTTTCCTACGTATCAAACAGAACCTTGGCTATGCCTGGCTCCTCGGACCATATACTTTGGGTAAATTGATATCTTTCATTATTTTCCTAAGTATAAGCGAAACCTTGGCTACGAACGATTCCTCAGACCTAATGCCTTTGGGAAATTGATATCTTTTATTATTTGTTTATTAGCCAGTACTTGTTAAATTTTACGAAGAGTACAACTCTAGAATATTAGTCATCATAAGAGAGCAGATGGTTGTCCAAGTTATTGGCAGAAACATTTTAAGGGTTTGTTAATATGCATATATTAGAATTGTTTCTTAGTCATTCACAAAGTTTTACCATGTTTAATTGAGTAACAAATTATTAACACTGTGTATAGGAACATTATTAAATTAAAGTCCCAGCAAAGGGTATTACTGGCCAAATACAAATATTTCAAATAAGTAGAAATGTGTACAGAATAGAAACAAGATAAAAAAAATTGATCTTGTCATTATATATGGGGAAATTTCATCATAGATGAAGGTAGGAAGAAAATTATAGAAGTAAACATATGACGAGATAAAGCTGCTACACTAGCTGAGAAGATGAGAAGGGAATCCTGGGCTATGCCTTAGACTTTGGGGGAGGATCCTCTTTGGCTTTAGTCACCGTTCCTTTGGCTTGTTATTAGCTCCTTTTGTTTTGGCATCGATCTCTTTGATCTTAGGATCCACTTCTTGTAGCTTGATGGAAACATCTGAAACCTTGGCCTCAGACAGGCTTTCAACTTTCTTGCCCTTGCCCTTTTCTCCTGGCTGAGGATTACCTTGATCAACCCCCTTGTTTGTGACTTTTCCAACCTCCTCACTTTGATCACTAGCCTGACCAAGCTAGGTGGGGATCTTAGGAGGAGGGAGAGGGCTTTGGGTGGTAGAAGATTGCACGTGGAGAATGAGCTCAAAGGCAGTGGGAGGTGGAGGGATAGCTGGAATCACATGGATATCCTGAGGAAACCATACGTTTTCAGCCTTCCTCCATTCCAAAATGGCAAGGACTCTCGCCACATTAACGGCCTCTGCCCATACCATTTGGCAGTAATCCCTAAACACCTTCGCGAGCTCCTCGGCCAAGCGAATCTCCGTTTCCTTAACCGTGCGATTGTAGGAAGCTAACGACGAAGCCTCCATGATCTCCTTGATTGAACGAGCCGTTTCCTTAGCCTGGGCTAGCTCCGCTTTCAAGTCTAGAACTTCTTCTTGGGCTGTGGCTAACTTTATCCCACGGTAGTGGAGTTGTTTACGCTGATTCTCCGCCTGAGTTTAGGCGTTTTTAAGCCCAGCCTCAGCACTTTTTCTCCCTTTCTCTGCTTCTATCAGCTTCTCAGCAAGCTCCTTTTTTTCCTGCTCAGACAAACCTAATGCCTTTTCAACCTCAACCTGACGAGCGGCCTCAACTTTAGCCTCATTCCCAGCATCATTTATCCAGTCCTCGGCAACAAACACCTCCTGGATACTCTGCATGAGAGTAACGAATAGGTATATTACAACAAAAAGAATAATATACAAAGGTATTCGAATTCATAGTTATTGATGTTGGCAATAAAACTTATCAAGGCTAAGTCCCTTTTTAGGGACAGGAAGAGCTCTTGCTACTTTACTTTCCTTAGGGCAGCCATATCCTTGGGCAGAAGGATAGGCTACTCCAGGGCCTCAGCCAAGTAATAAGCATGCCCTTTCTTAAATTCTCTTATATCGGAGCTTTGAGGAATAGCTGCCTCGTCCAACTCCAACCGAGGTGTTCAGTTGGACTAAGATTGCCGCACCTCGGCCACTTCATAGCTTTTCCTGCTCTCCATGGAAGAAGCCTGTGTCTAGCCTTTAGTTGTCTTTTGCTGTTTGGGCCCTTTCTGTTAAGCCAGCTCTCTCTTTTCAACACCGTCTTTGTCTTGTCTTTTCTTTTTAAGACTATGTATCAGAAGCAAAGTACCAGGAAGAGGAGAAGGGTGTGGGAGATTGGCAGGGGATCGAGACCCCAAAGCGCCCTTAATAGTCTGCCCCTTGCCCCTGTTGGCAAGAATGGCCTTCAAACCTTTTATCGTTTGCAAGGATATGATTTCTTCCTCTTCCTCGGCGCTACTGTCCATACGAGTAACTACGAAATTGGGATACTGGATGCTCGAATTCTTGTCTAATTTGCCTTTTTCGTCTGAAAGGTAGACAACAGGTCCTTCTGCTTCTTTCTCTTCTTCCTCAAGTTGGAATTGGTTAATTTCCTCCTCAAGTGATAGCTAAAAAGAAGCAGTCCCTTCCCTAGGGATAGCTACTATTGGAAGAGGTCGTTGTTGAATGGTGTGCATTACGTCCTCTTGAGCAAGAAAACCTCGCATTGCAATGTCAATACGATTAAGTTGAGGATCACTTGCGAGGATTTCATTACCTATGTCCTGAAAGGTGTCGGACAGTGGCTCAAAATCGAGGATGAGATGAACAACCCTTAATTGCCTATCTGCACTTACGAACACCTCGAATCTAAGCAGCTTGTTAAGATCGTTGACATTGACAAGTCTAATAGTAGAAGCAACGTGCCTTTTATCTGCAAAACACCGCCGAGAAGGAAACTCATAATCAGAAAGACAAACACTAAAAATGGAAAGTAAGAATCATAAAACTAAACCTGACGACGAGGAACCTACAACTAAGATATCCCATCTGGTTCCCCCTCCCGTATGGGACAGTGAAGACTGTCATGCCACTCTTCGGAGGCGATTAAATAGTCGTCCTTCATGCCCTTGTTGGACTTAGAAAGACATGAAATAAGCCTGACGGCTGAGGATTTGGACTTGAGGTAATACTCTGTGTCACCGTATGAATGACACTCATACTTCCAAACGACGTTGTGCTAGGTGAGCTTCAAGCCCATGTGCACATTAAGGGCATCTACGCTACCTAGGACCCTAAATAGATTAGGTGCACATTGATGCGGACATATCCTATAGGCGATCAGATAGTCCCTAGTTACACTACCCATTGGAAGCGTCATTCCTCCCTCTATGAAGGCGATCATGAGAATGACGACCTCCGGAGGGAATATGATATTTAGCCCTAAAACCCTCCATACTGGCGGGGCCATCTACGAGATGTTTAAATCTACCCATTTAAGGAAACTAAATAGATGCGAAGGATATATCTAAAGAAAGAATATAGAAAAATGAAGGCTGAGAAGACTGGCCGAGAAGAAAGCAGTGTGAAAGAATAAAAATTATACTTACAAAAGTAAGTAGAAGGAGCGCCTCATAAACTTCTCGAAAGCAAGAAGGGTCAGGAAATCTTGGAAGCTTGGAGAGTTCGAAGGTGTGCAAAATGGGGAAATGAGTTCCCCAGGCGCTTTATATACAAGGCGAAATTTGGGTGGGAGTTATCCCGCCCAAAATTCGAGGAAAAATATTAATCGTGAGATTTTCATCTCACTGTTATATGTAGGGAACAGGGAGCCGCCTAGAGCACTTAATGAAGTGTTACGAACTCTGAAGCGTCAAGAGCAGTTATGAGACATGAAAAATGACATTCTTGCACATAGGAGTCAGGGACACGTGTCAAAATAATTGCTTACAATCAAAACCCCATTTCCCTCCTTGAAGGGGAGGAAACAAATGGGAGTTTTGAGGGGCTATTGTGGGGTATGGGAATTCCAAGTAAGGTAAGTGCACCATGTGTCATGCCTGGCTGAGAAAGATAGTTGTTGGGCCAAGGAAGCCACGTCCCTAGATTTAATGATCATGTCATCAATGCACTATCAGAGGAGGCTCTTTTGTGCAGAAAAGGCCTTGGGAAGGGAGAAGGTAGTGACGGGATTGAAAATCTAGGTACTGCCACCACATTTAAGGCATCCTACCTAACCTTCTGGCCGTATTTATGTGGAGAAGATCTTTGAACAATATTTTTAGGTCGCATTTATGTGGAGAAGACCTGCGAACAGTGTTGTCTTGGGCGCCGCATCCTTGAGGAACTTGGAGAAGATGCTAGATGAGAGAGAGAGAGAGAGAGAGAGAGAGAGAGAGAGAGAGAAGGATCTAAAAGAGGACTAGGTGGAAGGCCAGGATCATTTGAAAGTGGCTATATAAGATAGAAGATCCCCCATGAGAAGGGGATCGGGGAGAGAAAAAAAGACAATACACTGTAGACACTAGAACAATACTTGTAACTTGTCATTTATAAAGAGAAATATAAGATCTTACCTCCTCGGCTTGAGTCCGAGGACAAGTTTCATTATATAAATCGTCCTACCTATTCCATATTGCAATCTTGGGCCGTCACCATTATTAACTAAGCTTATAATAACCCAGATTTCTAGCCCACTCTCTACAAATTCATTGTGTAGGGATTTTTAGGCCTATTCCCATCCTATTTTGGGCTTGGGTGCAAATTGAGTCCTTACAAGGACAATTATCAATTTTAAAGAAATATTTTTAACATGCCCCAAAGTTACATTCTTTTTCAAATGATTATCAATTTCCTTAACAATACGTGGTACCTTAAAATGTCACTAGGCCCCATGATGTGCATGGCATTGACAAAACTTTACGGAGTCCATGATAATTTAAGGTATGACGAAGAAATGAGGAATATTTTGGCCACCTTGACATGTTCAATCAATTTCAGAGCATCACTTTTCTTCCCTTCTTTTTTCCTCCTCGTGGAAATTCAACACGTTAAATTAAATTAAATATCTCAATGGAATATCAATGAAAAATAAAACTGGTCATATTGTGTAAGAAGAGTTCATCCATTCTTCGTTCTTCAACCATAGGAATATTAGGAAACAGCCAAACATACCTTAAAAAAGGGTGTCAATTTGTGTTTTAAGACTTGTTTGATCTTGAAAATTTACAAAGCTTTTTGTAAATATAAAGTAACACAAACAGTAACAAATAAAATAGTTTTCAAAATTTATGGACATATGTGTTCTAGAACACTTTTTATTTTAAAAAATTTATGGACATTCCTGGAACATGTGCACGTGTGTACTTGAACATCATGTGCATGATTTTTTTTTTAATTCGTTAACAAACTCCTCTGAATAGGACAATTATCAATTTTAAAGAAATATTTTTAACATGCCTTAAAGTTACATTCTTTTTCAAATAATTATCAATTTTCTTAACAATACGTGGTACCTTAAAATGTCACTAGATCCCATGATGTGCATGGCATTGACTAAACTTTACAGAGTCCATGATAATTTAAGTTATGACGAAGAAACGAGGAATATTTTGGCCACCTTGTCATGTTCAATCAATTTCAAACCATCACTTTTTCTTCTTTTCCTTTTTTCCTCATCGTGGAAATTCAACACATTAAAGTGGAATATCAATGAAAAATAAAACTAGTCAAATCGCGTGAGAAGAGTTCATCCATTCTTTGTTCTTCAACCATAGGAATATCAGGAAATAGTAAAACATACCTTAAAAAAGGGTGTCAATTTGTGTTTTAAGACTCGTTTGATCTTGAAAGTTTACAAAGCTATATTTAAAATTGAAGAACACCCAAAAACTTTTTTATTTATTATAATCATAATAATGGGGGAGGGGAATTTAAACTTTGATTCTCCTAATGAAGAAGATGGATTTTGTCACTAAATTAGACAAAGGCAAAACTTATTTACAGTACTCTAGGTGCTGTTCTTTAGGTTTACCTCTTAAAATTTTTTTATGTGCTTACTTAACTTAAAAAATACACTTCCATCTATAAGATAAAAGTTACATGGCAGAATCTTAAAAGAAGAGCCTAAGAAATAACACCTAAGTATTGTACTTAAGTCTTGCTCATTAAACAAAACACCACTAACTTTAGTTTTATAATATCATACAATATTTATGTACCAACTATCAGTAACATAACATTAACTTTATTCGCCATCTAGGAATATAATCCTGCTTACAACAAAATAAGTTATATATTGGCACAAGAGGAGGTTTTATTATGCTGCAGGTTGCTCGAACTTCAACCAATCCTTCAAGTGATTCGGTATCAAATAGCTTTAATCAATTAATTCTTACAACTTTATCCAAAAAAAAAAAAATCTTGAAACATGTATGATGAAAATGGCGTTAAAGATTGAATGTATTAGGATGGAAGAGCCCGTGTAAGCACTTTGAACAATCCACTTTAGGTAAAACAATAAATGGTATAGGTTGATTAATTCCACAAAAGAGCCCTGGCTACTTGAGCATTTGGATTTATTTTCTTGACTGCTCACTTGATGCAGGCACAGACAGCCTTCTTATTAGCAAAGGATGATGCAAGCTGTTGTGTATTGCCTTGAATTTGGTGGTAAAGTCAGAAATTTTTTTCAAAATTAAATTGATCAATTTTTCAAACACACAAAATAATATACATATATTCTTTCCAAATAAAAAAAAGTTTATACTTAAAACATGTCTTCAAAATAATTTATTCTAGGGACCAAAAAAATGAATTCTATATGTTATTTTCTCAAATATAACAAAATTTCATTAAGTCAGTTTTATATCAAGATAAATATTATTTATGATTATGCCTCACACTAAAAAGAGACAAGCTTTGTATCTCTCTCCTTTAAGGAGCTAACTTCCACGAAGCTAGCACTTGCATCACAATCAGATGATGGAACACCACTTTAGCGGTGCTGAGAAAATTGATCACATCACTTAGTACTAGTGCTATCACTAGCATCGTTGCTTTCTCAACGTGGACAGACTACCATAGACAACACGGTCATACGGCGTAATACTTACAGAAAGGAACACGGCTTTACGAGTGCTGAACGGCATCATTTCAATCCCATGAAAGGTTATTCTTTCATAGGCATGGTGCGCGTAGTCTTTGAGTTGAAGTTGAGCTATAGAAGAATTTTAATCATTTCACTCTTTTTTTGTGGCATGGTAGTGGACTCGTGGTGTTCCCCCATTAGCATTTTCCTAGCAATCAGGTGACAAGTGTAATTTAGTTTCCAAGGGAAAAAGTTGTGACTAATGTTCGTGTGACTTCTCTTTGGAATTAGATATCGAGATGGTGTACCAATTCTTTTCTTCAAAAAGTAATTCTTGACAAACTTCACTGGCAAATATCAAGATCTGTTGTTAAAAGAAAGGAAGCAAAAGGCAAACATGCGATCAAAATTTGATTACGTTTTTTACATGGGATCATCCAAGCTGATTTTCTTATGCAAATTTTGTAAGATGCATTTGTAAAATAAGAAATGATCATTCAATTCGAAAATAAATAAAGTTGTCACCATCATAATATTAGTTATAAATATATTAATCTATATTTTTTTTTAGCTTTAACCATCTGGAGACTATTGCGAAGAAATGTCCTGAAAATGTGATGTTGTTATATGCAAAGGTCATTGGATTTTTTAATACCTATATTGTTGAAATAGTCAAGCTGATCATGAGTGGTGATATTGGTTAGGTAGTGAAAACTGGCATTAGTGCTAATGATAAAAATGAGCGGTTAATATAATATAATTGGAGTCAAAGTCATAACTTTAAGTGTGTGTTTAGAAAAAATTAAAAAGTCAGTTTGTTTTACTATTCAGCTTATTTTTGCTACAATAACTACAATAAGATCACTATCATAAATATTTATCAAAATTAGGTTTTACAACAAAAAGAAAGATGCCCTAAAGTACTCATTGATTCTATATATTGAAAGGGAAATTAATGTCAGTTAACTCAAAATTAGTTTTTTTTTTGTGGTTGTCTATGAGATTTTTCAATTCCTCCCCACCAACTTTCAAATGAGAGAGAGAGAGAGAGAGAGAGAGAGAGAGAGAGAGAGAGAGAGAGAGATATCTTTTACATTTATGTTGGGAAAAAAATACACAACACCCAAACACCCTCTATTTATGTTAGGAAAAAAAAATTTTGAAATCAACTAATTTGAAAAATACAGGTCTCCAATTGAGTAGTTAGTACAAGGGAGTCAATATCGATCGTATCAAAGGTCATTTCAGTTTAGTCAAGGAAACGAAATATTTTGATATCAACTAATACTGGTATATCGTTTTGAGATTATCACTAATTTGATATATTTATACATATACATAGATCAATAGATATAGATATTTATTTATACGTTAATTAGTCAAGGGTTATACAATTTGTAAGAAATATTTAAAATTATAAATCTGAAATTCACCTAATATGTTAACCTTTAGTTAAAGTGTGAGCTAAATGATAATATTAGGTCATTGATGTATTTACTATTTAGTTAATAATAATAATAATAATAATAATAATAATAATAATAATAATAATAATACAAGGAAAAAAAGAAGTTTTATACATTGGACTGATAGGAGATAGCACATATCTTTTCCTACTTGCGGATTGAAACTTCGGGTTTTAAATTTTTTTTAATTAAAATTAAAAAAAAAAAAGTTTAATTTGAAACTTTAAATGATCAGGTCATGTGGTATAGTGTCCTGTCAAAGCACACCGCCCAAACTTAGAGGTACGAAACAATTTGTACCGACCGAGAAGATATATTGTTTTATTATTCATGTGTATATTTAACAATTTTTTTTTTTCCGAGGATAACATCCCTTATTGAAAAAAAAAAGAAAAAACAATTGGACATATGAGGTCCACCCGAAACAACGGTTGACCCAAGTTTATAAATTTTCACACCCCCAAATAATACTTTTTTTGAGAATGCACCCAAATAATACTTGGTTGCTCAGGAATAGGTGAGGATTCCATAATAATCCATATAGTCTAGTGTGAGAAGCCAGTTCACAGATATGGACATGTCCCCTAGAATGGTTATCCCAACCTTACTGTTGTTTGTGCTTTTCATTGGAGAAAGCCACAATGGTTGTCCTGAACAGTGTGGAAACGGTCCACGCATCCGATTTCCTTTCCGACTCAAAGACAGGCAGCTAGACCAGCACTGTGGCTATCCTGGCTTTGATCTCTACTGCTCTCATAATAATGATACGGTGCTCGAGCTTTGCATCTTCAGTAAAAGCCTTTGTCAATTCCATTGATTACGAATCTCAGTTTATCAACGTAACTGTCTCAGATAATTGCTTTCCATGGAAAATTCCGGGACTCCATTTATCTTCCCCTCCTTTCCAATTCAAAAATTCTCTTTATAACTATTCCCTTTTCAATTGTACGCCAGATACACTATCTTATAATACTCAGATCCTTTGTCTTAGTAGCAGTTCTACCCAAGTTTATGCTTTTTATTCGGATGATGACATCAACGACTTGCCCATATTATCATGTACAAAGATGTATAGCGTTTCATCAGTTCCAGCTGATATATGGGATTCTTCTCTAGAATTGACATGGTCCGAACCGGCCAAGTGCGGACGCTGTGAAAGGAAAGGCAAGAAATGTAGATTCCAGAATAATAGCACTGACTTGAAAACTGAGTGCTTCCCCAACAAAGGTGTTGTATTATTTCTATCCAATTTTGCACTTCTATAATCACACAAGTTCTGTTTCATGACAACATATACTGATTTTTTCAAAGCTTAGTTTATTAGTGCTCTGCAACGGTAATTTCCTGTAACCAGTCATGAAATTGTGTTTTTATTTTTTATTTTTTTTAAACAAGGAACATTATTTTAGAAGTAGGCATGTAGTGTCTATATCCATTCTAGAAGTAATATTTTTCCTTCCATTCAAAACAACATTATTTTAGAAGTGGGCTTGTGTCAGAAGAAAAATTATTAGGTATTGTTAGAGTAGAGCATAGAGCAAGCTAGTGCTTCATTCTTTTACATAAATTATGAAATTTATTATAAATTTAATTAATATGACTCATAATTACATGATAGAAGAGTTTGAATTGTACTTTAGTAGTACTAAGTAATTATGAATGTGTCAAAAGCCCTTGAATAGGTGGGTAGCTCATTAGTTGAAACTAAACCTTACAATATCAATATAAAATTTACCAAAAAAGTTTAGCACAAAGTGTGGTGATTGATTAATTGAGGAAAACTTATTGCTTATCACATTAAAAAAGAACACAATTTTTGAATGCAACATTGCCTTGCTAATAAGATTAATTATTCAACATCTTAGGAGTACAATGACTTGATACTTCCTCATCACATAATAACTTATTCCACTAATTAAGTCATAGTGGGATCCACTATTTATGTAAGAGAAGGGACTATCATGTTTATGTACACATGAATTGCCTAAATATTGTTTGGCTAATAATGATCAACTTTTACACAATTATCTTTTGTTTATTGATAAGTGTAATTAGAAGCTGATCATGCTAAAATATTTGACAGGCAAATCAAGAAAAATAATGACTACCACTGGTGAGTTATTCATTGGCCATTTGAAAATTCAGAGTAAATTACCTTTTGTTTTTTGGACTCATGAATATTTAACATGCAGGTTCCATCTTGGGTTCATTTCTTTTGGTACTAGTAGTCTATGCACTCTACCATGTCTATCGCTATGATAAAGCAGAAAAAGAAAATCAAGCTAGGATTGAAAAGTTTTTGGAGGATTACAAAGCTTTCAAGCCCACAAGGTACTCCTATAATGATGTTAAAAGAATTACAAATCAATTTACTGAGAAGTTAGGGCAAGGAGCCTATGGAACAGTGTTCAAAGGAAAGTTTTCGAATGAAATCCATGTAGCTGTGAAGATCCTGAACAGTTCCAAGGGCAATGGAGAAGAATTCATAAATGAGGTGGGAACAATGGGTAGAATCCACCATGTTAATGTTGCTCGCTTGGTTGGCTTCTGTGCTGATGGATTTAGAAGAGCTCTAGTTTATGAGTTCTTACCAAATGATTCACTAGAGAAGTTCATTTCCTCAGTAGATTCTAAACGTTTCCTTGGTTGGGAAAAGTTACAAGACATTGCTCTTGGAATAGCAAAAGGAATTGAGTATCTTCACCAAGGATGTGATCAACGAATCCTCCATTTTGATATTAAACCTCATAATATTTTGCTAGACCAAAATTTCAATCCAAAAATTTCTGATTTTGGTCTGGCAAAGTTATGTGCAAAGGATCAAAGTGCAGTGTCCATGACCACAGCTAGGGGGACCATGGGTTACATTGCACCCGAAGTGTTCTCTAGGAACTTTGGGAGTGTGTCTTACAAATCAGATGTTTACAGTTTTGGAATATTGTTGCTTGAAATGGTTGGAGGTAGGAAAAATGTTGATGTAATCGTGGAGAACACTAGCCAAATATATTTCCTAGAATGGGTCTACAATTTGTTAGAGCAAAAAGAAGACCTACAAGCCTATGTTGAGGATAATGGAGATGCTAGAATTGCAAAGAAACTCGCAATTGTGGAACTCTGGTGCATCCAATGGCACCCAGTGGATCGTCCTTGTATGAAAGTTGTGGTCCAAATGTTGGAAGGAGAAGGAGATAAGTTAACCATGCCTCCTAATCCATTTGCGCCTACAAACCCTACAATAATCAATGTAAGTATGCCTGCAAGGCGTCTAAACCAAGAGTTAGAAGTCATCCTAGAATCAGAGTAAGTATATAATGCAGGATTCCTCGACAATCATAAAAGTTGCAATCATGTTGTACTTGAGGATTGAAATTATTAATCTTGTGGTCAATGTAGGGACTCAAAAATTTTTTATATGAAGTATGAGGAAGATAATGCTTATAAACAAGCTCTTCATTTCTTGTTGAGGTACGAAAGAATAAAAGGTTTTTTTTTTTTTTTAATTAAATTTTTATATTTTATTATTATAATTTTCACAACTTTTTAGAATAAGGCTTTATTTCCTTATTTTAGAGACTTTTTAAGAGTATTTTAGTTAAATTGAGCCCTTATATGGAATGGTATAAATCAAGATTTGTTTTAGAAAAATGTTTTTGGGCCAAAATTTCTTATTTTAGCCTAATTTTGTGAATGAAGAATCCTAGTTGCATTAGGACTTGATGATTTCCGATATAAATTAGTGGTTGCAGCCTTTAGGCATTCATACTATTTACTATAAAAAAATTTCAAAGAGTGTATATTGTTTCTTTTTCGGTGGATGCTAAAGGACTCTTTGCTCATTCCATGAATTTTGCTTGTAATTAAATTAAATTTTTAATGTAATTAGTTGATGTAAAATGAGTTAAATTTTGTTAAAAAGAGCTTGAAGAATTGCTATTGGAAGAAGTCTACTCAACCCGCGTGCTGAACAACACATGTCACCTTCACAAAGTGCACACGTTAATGTGCAACATCCATTACAAACCAAAAAAAGGTTCTTCTCATGTGTCAAAATGTATGAAAAGCGTATGAAAAACTCTTTAAAAAAAAAAACTACTTTTAAGAGTCTGGATGACTATTGATGACCTTTGAAACATACACCATTGAAAATGAAATTTCAACATCCTTAGCAAACCTCAAAACAAGTGTTTTATCTTTATTGAGGATCGTCACCCCTTTATAAGGTAAAAATAACTAACGGTCAAAAGATTTTAAGGTTGTTGAAGGGTCTCCCAATCCTCAAAATAAGATATTTCTCTTTTTCTTAAAAAAAAAAAAAAAAAAAAAAAAAAAAAAAAAAGGTTTGGGAATTTTGTGTTAATTCCATGCAAATATACTTTGAACAAAAATATATATTATAACGAAACACAATATTACATAACCGGGTTCAAATCTCCTTCGATGTGAACTGCAACCACACATACATCAAAAGACCAGATTTTACAAACTCGACAATAGTTCTAAAATTATAATAGGATAACCGGAATACATCAAAATGAAATAACAAAAGTTAACATATCCTTGCATGCCTCAAGGTAATACCTGCCATCAAAGAGGGAAAAAATCAATAACTTTATCATTATGAATCTATGATATATATCTCATAGTTTTGAAAAGCCACATCATAAAGTTATATATTTCAAGCATGTTTTAACTTATTCCAAGGGAATTAATAACATTTGAGATAAAATTGAGTAATATATATAACCATGCAAATTTGTAGTTAACTAGCTAATTGTATTGATTGATTTAAGTGAACCCTCGAGAAAGTGGATCAAAACAAAAGTTTTTTTATGTAGGAATCATTTGCAACATTAGCATCGCTGCCAAGTCAAAAACTTCTTGCTACGTTAGTATTGAATTGGGTTATCCAACCTGATCCAACCCACAACCTAAACTGTAAATTAGATCAGTATGATCTAGAGCACGAAATGAACCAAACTGGATTGTTTATCAATGTCCAGGAGTTGATTTTGATCATTTACCTTGACTTCAAGGGTTGATTTTTACAATTCAACTAATTTTTACACGATATTTTGTGTTGATTCTATGTTTATAGTCTATTAGTTCATATTTTGTGTCTAAATGGTTCATACTAAGATTTCTCGCTCTATCTATGTTGCCTTAGATTGCAGCAACTATTAAAGTACTAATTGATGTCAAATTGCAATATTTGGATTTCAAAGAAGATGAGAAGTTTAAGAAAAAAGATTTATGTTCTATTTGACCAGGACTAGTAAATGTTCAAAAACAAGATATAATATCTGGCATCTCATTCGCACTAATAACCAAAACAAAATGGTAGGAAAATGCGTAACTAAGAGAAGGACAAATGATCCGTGTAAACTGGCCTTTTATTCTTATGTCCAATTGTGAAGATGGTGAGAAGTTTACTAAAGAAGAAATGGTTTTTAGTGACGACAATAATAAAAAGAAAAAACCCTATCAAAAGACTGTTTGATTAGAAATGACCATAGTACACATGGGGAAAAATGATTATTTTTTGAGTAAAAAAATCAGTATTGGCCACTTTATAATGTTCATTCAATTTCAGACCACCTCGTTTTGATAATGAATTTGTTGACTTTGTGCGTGATAATTTTTTAGATAAAATATTATTTTAGTTTCTATACTTTATAAAGAGCTTTTAAAAAAAGAATAATTTTATCATATTTTTCATAATCTTGTCTATAATGTTTTTTACCATTATCATATATTTATTGATTGATGATTTGCATAACATATACATTAAATAAGAGGTAGAACTATTCATTAAATTTTTTTATTTTGTCACAATTTATTCAAGTGAAGAGTTATAAATAGTGAATTTATGGGCTCATATAGACCCACCACTTTTATTTTACCACCACTCACGGCTTGCCCACAAAACACCAGTAATCATTCCTTCTAAAAAAGAAAAAAAAATAAAAAATAAAAATAACACCAGTAATCATGACCTAAGTCAAGTCAAGTCAGGTTAGAGGTTAGGCTAGAAGACACTATGATTTTAGCTTTGAAGATACCGTATCTTATAAGATAGCCTTTTCTTTCCATCATTTCCTTTTGAAACCAGATTTTTTTTTTCTTCTCTTTTCTTTTAATTTGTTTGCAACTAATCTTTCTTTGACCAACAAGTCAACAAAGTTGTTATCCTCAAGAAAACTTAAACATAAATAATGAATTTTTTTAATAAAAATAAAAACCGGGTGGACATTCTAGAGTCATTCTCCGAAACTCCAAGCCAAGTTTTGTCCAAAACAATGGTCCACACGCACAAAACAATGTCCGCTTTTCACACTACCCGCTTGACACGAAACACTCTAAAAGGAATGAAACACTCTAGGCACTATGATTTTGGCTTGTGATGTGATCGCTTTCCCACTTAGAAGTGTTTGACAAACCAAAAATGCTACAGTAGTTATAGATGAGATCGCAACTTTTGTCATAATTTATTTATGTAAAGAGTTGTGAGTGGTGAATTTGTGGACTCATATGGACCAACTACTTTTATTTCACTACTCATAACTTGTCACGTGAGCACATTGTAATGAAAGTTGTTACAAAAATTATAATTCTAGCATTTTCCTCGTGATTGACTATACAAGTCATCAACTCGTTAAGCAAGTCACTGCATTTGATTAAAAGTAGCAAACCTGATTAGTTGTAAAGCTGAATTATATGAAATTCATCATTAACTCATTGTTGGGTTTCTTTATTCTTTGTTGGACTTGGAATTGGTGTGCAATAAGGGATAGAAAGAGCGAAGACCTCATGCACTATTGACTATACAAGTCGTCAACTCGTTAAGCAAGTCACTGCATTTGATTAAAAATAGCAAACCTGATTAGTTGTAGAGTTGAATTATATGAAATTCATCATTAATTCATTGTTGGGTTTCTTTATTCTTTGTTGGACTTAGAATTGGATTGCAATAAGGGATAGAAAGAGCGAAGACCTCATGCACTCTTGACTATGGTCTTCTAGTACAAATTACGTAAAGGAAAAGTTGTAAGTAGAAGTTTCTTGATAGGATTGATACATTTTAAAAGACAAAAAATAAGATGTGTATATTTAAAGAGTAATACTAGAGACACATAAAAATACACAACTTTGTGTCACAATTCACGTGGTGAGTTGTAAATAGTGGAAGTGTGTCTCCACATGGTCCACCATCAAACATCCACCAATCACAACTCACCACGTGGCGAGTTGTGGCACAAAGTTGTGTATTATTATATGTCCATAGCATTACCCATATTTAAAACTTGAAAGTAGAGTATTGTTGCCCTTAGACGTGGTTTTGTTGGGAGGTTAGAGAAGTGGGGGATAGAAAATGATAAGGGGGTGAAAAAGTAAGGAATAGAAAAAAATATTAGTTTTTTCTCATGTGTATTTGGTTAGGGGGCAAAAAATGGAAAAGTGAAAAACTATCTTGTTTGAGTAAAAAAAAAAAAAAAGAGATCATAGAAAATAATATTTGTTTAAATTTACTCTCATACCCTTACTATATATTTTTTAAAAAAAATTTATTAGGGAAAAAACTTGAACTTAATGTTGAAAAAAAAAAATGTTGAGGGAGGATAGGGGTAAATTAGTAAATTATCATCTAAGCAATTCTTTCTCTCCAATTTGGGGGAAAGACACCCCAAAATGGTGGACCAAAATATTTTGTTTTTAATCCCTCTATTTCCCCTCTCCCAATGGAAAAATATATCATGTTAGGGGTATATGAGTCATCTTTCTTACAGCTAGTAGGTCCCACTCAGCTGTGAAAGAGAGAACTCATATATCTGTAATAGAATATACATTCTCTTCTCCCAACCAAACAATGACACTATTCAACTAAACGGGCATTAGGGAAATCATTTTACGAATTGTGGCTTTAAATAAATTTAAGAGGGTCTATAGTGTTTTAAATTTTTATGGGTCTGTTGTGCTAATGGAACTTCCTAAATGGGCTTTAAAATCCAAGTTATTTAGATGTATGATGTATCTGCTCAGTCCTCACGTAGTCACAGTTGCATTCTTTCCTTCCACTAGCCTCCTCCTTAAGGCCGTTAGTTAAGTCCCATATCTTCCTTCTTGTTTTCCTTTATAACCTTTTGCTAAAGAAAAATACAAGTACACAATGTACACATCACTCTATTGCATGCACACATTTTTACACACACTTAAAATACACTAAAATTTTGGAAATCGTAACTTCAAATCACAATTTTAGGGATTGAGATTTGGTGCAATTGCACTATGAAATTAACACCCTTCCTCTCACAATAATTTTTTACTAATCTTACCTCTTTACTTTTTCTCATTTTTTATATTCAATGATTGAGATTTAAAATTACAAAAAAGCAACTTTAAATCTCAACCACTCATAGCAATTGCATCTGATCTCAATCTCAATTTTAGTGTATTGCAAGTGTGTGTAATGGGGTGTGTATAATAATATTACCCTTTTGCAAAAAGTAATTTTAAGATCACAAATTATTTTACAACTTTTTTGCCGCAACTCTAATGTGGGAGATTGTGAGTGGTTAACCATCAATTACACATGGGCCACTATTTTTTCTTCATCAATCACACTCTGTTACATTACAATTGTGGCAAAAAGTTGTGAATACTTTTGTGGTTCTAGACTTTTTCTTTTGCAAATACTAGTCGGGTAGCAGCTTTCTTTTCTTTTTTCTTTATTTTTTTTGGAAGTATAATCACAATAGTATAATTCACATAAAAAATAAAAGAAATAAGGTAACCAAGTTTTGTAGATTAAACATGCCATATGTTTTATTTGAAAAGTGTACTATTGATTTTTTTTCAAGTTTTTTTAACATTTCTAATGTGTAGAACTGTCATGATTCTGATGTATTATTTGAAAACTTTCATTCAGCTTTATTAGTATTTAGGAACACATCAACACACAATTAGGTCTTTTGTCTGAATAGGCAAAACAAAATTTTCATTTCAATTGATTATATAATGAATTGTTTTAAATCCTATTGTATGATGTTATGTATGACATTATGTGTGATTTAATGTTATAATTAATAATTTTTTTTCTTATTATCTAAAATAATTGTAATATGAATATTTAGACATTATCATATAGTCTATGAGATGCATTGTATGTGATTTAGTTATAAAAGATATAAATCACAAGTTCTTTGTAAACTGAGAATTTTAGTTTGTAGTCAGTGATGAATTTGGACATTTCGTCTGCGAAGATTATAATATATCAACTAAAATGATTTGTCTTGATCATGGAAGTGGAGACTTTTAGTTGATATGTTTTAAGAGTTAAAACATATTGAATTGGATTGCTGTGAGATTTATTATTCTCCTAACGACTGTAAAATCAATAATAAATCTCACGACTTCTATTTATATGAACTCTTAATTCTGAAAGAATGATGGAACTGATCATAAAGTGTAGGTTGCTTTGATATATCAAGAGTGATTTCTAAAGTTACGATCAAAATCTCAGTATGTCGAGTAGCCACGTTTAGTGTTAATGGAACATATATTCTCAATATGTAATTCATAATCTCTTAACAGATATATAAAATATTCTTTTGAGATAAGTTTAATGGGTTCGGTTATTCAGAGTGTTAGGCTTAACTACTTTAGTAAGAAGTTACGAAAGTATATATTTATGAAATTGGATTTTATAAATATATAATGAATAACTTAAAGGATTAAACCGAGTACTCGAGGATTAAGATGTAGTAATTTTCAAAGTGGTAGTCAACATTCATGACTTTGTATTACTATGAATATTTTAAGAAGGGGTTGCATGTACAATAAAGTCTCGTGATATAATTTATTAACAAGGCTTAGAGTGTAATTATATTTATATAATGGTATTAAATATAATTAATGGTAACTTTGGACTTATCAAAAGCTGATAGAAGAGCCCAAGGCCCATTGGAGCTAAAGTCTTATTTGTTCCTTTTTGGTCCCATTCCAAGTCACATACTAAAGCCCAATTGGAATGGCCCAATTGGAATGGCCCAAAAGGCTAGCCCAATTAGATGATCAGTTATACGGAGAGAAACATACAGAATTTTGTAAGAGAATGAAATGGTTTGTATGTGAGTGTAAAACACTCTTTGGTTCTCCCTTGAACACATACATATAAACAAATTGAGAGACCACATTTCTTGGGCGTAAGTGGAATTGGAGTGAAGATTTAGAGTGTTCCTAAGTTTTTCTAATCTTTGGTTTTGAATTTCACTATACCAAGGTACGCTATTTTATTCTTAACTTCTGAAATTTACATAATACATGTTATCAATTGCGAATGAAGTAGATCCGTTAGTTTTTCGCTGCGTATATTTTGTATGTGATACAAACATGTATATTTCCTACATGAATATGATTTAGTACAATTATGTTGAAAATTAAGTAACTATATTTTGCAATCTTACACTTAAGCATTCATTTTGGCAGTCTTTGCTTGTTGTTTGAACTAAAATTTCAGCCTTTTTAATAGAAAAGGAAATGTAGCACTTGCTGTTAAATCTTCAACATTGAACTAAATTTTGTACTTGTAAATATAAATCATTTATGTTGATTTAGATATGTTGTATATGTCATCCTCGAAGTCTTATATATTTATCAAGTTAGGAATTGGAAAATCAAACTTGCATTATTGCATATGCAATGTCCACACCATAAGTCATTTGTAGGTTTCATCTTCAAGTATGTTTGAAAACATTACAAATGGGAAAAAAAGTTCATAGTGGACTTTATGAAAATTGAACATCATAAATGTTTTGAATGATATACTAAACCAATGGCTTAGTAGTTATAGTATAGTAGTGGCATCCACACTACTGGTACAACATTGAATAAAACCAACCACTTGAATAGAAGAAATGTGTTCAATTGTTCAAGTTCAAATGACTAACACAAAGCTTTTTTTTTTTTTTTTTTTATAATCAAATAACACAAAAGTTTAAGGAAAATCAATGAGCAGGTAAACTTTACCGAATCATGTGGTTAATTAATGAGTGTATATGTTTGTATTGGGAAATTACTGGCTGGTCTAGGACTACAAGGTCTGTAGCTGACCTTGTAGTCCCACCTAGGGCTATCCAACTTACCCAACTCGGAACCTCCCGATCCAACGAATTCGCCAATCGAACTTGGGTCCTGACATAAAAAACTCGACACCGATAGGTCAATTTTGGATCTCTTTCTAAAACTCGTGAAACCCAACCTACCCGAAGATTATCAACTCTGACCATTTTTTTTTCCAGATTTTCGACCACATTTTTAGCTATTCTAGTGATTTCTGGCATGATATACATCAGATTTGGTTGAATTAGTGATTTCTCTGCATGATTTGGTGGAAATCTCATCGGATCCGACAAGTTCTCACTGAATTTTGGACGAATCTTTCAAAATCTCGCCGGATTTGATGAGATCTTGTTGCATTTTGGTGGATTCCGATGATTTTCAATTTCACTCGAAAACAACCACCACTTGCCGACAACACGAATTGACAAAATTGTTGCTATACACGGGTCAGTTGCGGGTTGGGAAACCGCCCACCTGATTTTGAATGGGTTAGTTGCATTTTGGGCACAAACCCGATCTACCCAACCAATGAACAACCCTAATCCCACCCAACAGAAAAACACCAAGGGTCCGTTTGGATACAGCTGAAAACTGAAAATACTGTAACAAAATAATTTTTAAATGTGTGAATAGTACCGCAGATCCCATTTTTAATTAAAAAAAAATGGCTGAAACAATGCATGAACAGTGTATCACTGTGCATGAACAGTACCACACAGTGGTACACTGCACCTATTGTCCCCTATTGGAACCCATGCACTGGCAAAAAAAAAAAAAAAAAGATCTGAAAGGTAGAAACCAAATTGTGGACGCAAAACTCATTATCCAAACCCACCTCCAGTCATTAAAAAGATATGACATAAGCATAAAGTGCCGCATCATATTTCTCACTAACCGGAGTTTACACCGTGAACTTCTGTTTGTATACAACAGTCAAAAATAAAAAATTTTCTGAAATCCCCTTAAGCGGCAGATTTTTTTTTTTGGCAAACTCAATACTTTCAAATCTCAATTCGGGGAAATATTACAAAGACCACTATGACATTATCTCATCCTCCTCTTTCTCCCACTCTCTCAGTCTCTCTCATGTTTTCATTTTTTTCCTCTCCTCAAATCTTCAAGACATGAAGTTGCATACGCTTACTGCCATACATTGTTCTCCTTTCAGTCCTTTGTACATGCTGGTACTGCCAAAATTATTCTCTGCTCATTGAAATTTTCCTTAGAAATAGAATCTTTATAAATGTTTTAGTCTTTCAGGTACTGAAAGAGTTGTAAAGATTGTTCTGGAGAAGTCATTTAGCAAAGAGTTGGCTCAAAAGTAGACAACCTCCATTCTTTGCTGCTGGATGTGAATGCCACCCATATGTTTGCCAAAATTAATGAATTAGGTAAAGAGTTTCATGTATTTGATGTTGATATTTCACTAAAATTGTAAATAGAAGTTCAAATTGATGGGGTTAATATGTACGATTGATATCTTGAAAGATTGCCTGTAAGATGTTTGTGAAAATGCTTACTTTCTTGGCGTTTTTCAGTTGGCTTATGCTCTTGCTTTTGGTGGATTTGTGTTATGTGGTGGCCATTTGTTGTGGTATTGTTTTAACTGTGTGGTGGTCTTGGGGAAGGGGGAAAATGAAAATTTTATACTAAGCTTTGGCTAGAATGCGGTCGATGTGAGAACATGTTTGCTTATGCAGCATGTGTTTGATAATTTTGTATCTCAGGTGTTAAAAAATGCTACTTAAAATGGAATATGGATGTTTGCATAGTGTAAATTAAGGTTTATTGGGTTTAAACTTTACAGTGTTGCCTTGGTTTAGAACTTTTGTTACCTATGTATTAGTTGCTATTTGGTTGGGTTTCTTATAGATGGCTTTTATTTTTTAGACAATTGTATGCTGAATTTTGTATATCATTCAAAATTTTGATGGGAAGTTAATATATAGATATTTGCTTATGTGAATTGATAAAGTTCTCTTCATCTTCAATTTTGCTGGAATTTATAAGTTTTGTATCTAAGATATCTACCATCTTTTTTTGATAAGTAATAAAGCTCCATTCATTTGTTCTGTGTTGTTGCAAGTTTCAATATCCTCTACTAAATATATAGAGATGGTCTTTCTCTCATAATAACTGAGTTGGTTCTTTGGCTTATTAAATGCTTTGCACCTATAATTGACATGGTGCAACTTCTCAACGTAGAGCCTTGAAATAGGATATTGGTGCTCATATGACTTAAGTAAACATTGTAAGAATAATATAAAATTGTTGAGTAATTGCTTCTACAATAATTAATTGCTCTTGTTTAATGTGAGATATGTAAAATAGAAACTGATATGTAATTAGTTGCTATTATCTCTTTTTTTAGACTCTACCGATAAGGGTGAATGCTTATCTATTCCCCTTTTTTTAATTTTTAATACATATATTGTAGTTTATCCAAAAAAAAAAAAAAAAACAAAAAAGAAGAAGAAGAAAGATAGGTGACAGGACTGATGAGATAAACACAGACGAGGAAAGCAACATAGACAAGGGAAGCAGAACGGACGAGGAAACCGATACAGACGAAGGAAAGATAGGCAAGTGCACGTGAAGGGAGCGGGATCATTCAATATCGCCAATAATGCCCCAGGCTGGCAGAACCAGCTGTACGACCCGTTGGAGATGAATTAAACCCCTATCATTTAACAGGGAGTATTACTAAAAGGGGCATTAAAACCGCAATAACTGCCACAACGGATAGGAGCAGGAGAAGCTTATATAAAGCCTTCACAAGCACAAATCAGGGATGAGACATATACAATAACACACTTATTATTTGTTCTTTACTTTTACTGTAAAAGTCTTCCTAGAATTGACTTAAGCATCGGAGGTGTTTTGGCAGGCACCACACCGGTGACCACACCAAGAGATCTCCCTCACTGTTTTCGTATCTACAAGGAGGAAGAAAATAAGGTTTGGTTCTGTCTGAATCCATTTGTTCTTAACTGACGAACATTTGCTTCATCAGTTTGACGCCGTTTGTGGGAAGCGACATTTTCGTATTTGAGAAGTGGTTCCCACCAACTTCTACATTCAGATGGAATCCAATCAAGATTCCGCAACCTTGGCCCAGCAAATCCAAGCCCTTGCGGCCACCGTCAAAGAACTCACCAGATAGAATCAGGAAATGAAGATACAACTTCAACAAGTTCAACAAGAAGAGAGTCGATCCAGGGGCACCTCCGAGGATGAAGGGGATGGTCACAGAAGAATTAATACCCCCAGACCATTCACTCCTGACGAACAAAATATAGATGTTATACGAGAAATGAGGAAAGAGATGGACGAGCTAGGGAATGCCATCAAAGAAAAGACGGACCAGAGTGTGGACAGAATTATAAGGGCCACAGATTCGCCTTTCACTACAGCAGTCCTCGAGCACCCAGTGCTATCCAAATTTCGTTTGCCTCAACCCGAGTAGTTTGATGGGTTGAAAGACCCCCAAGATCACCTCAACCCAAGATCACCTTAACACATTCAAAACGACATTGGGTCTTCAACAGCCCCCTGACGAGATACTATGTCATTCCTTCCCCACCACTCTCAAAGGAGTAGCTAGGGAATAGTTCGCCAAGTTGCCAACCTCGTCAATCGACAGCTTTAAGTAGCTGAGTAGCGCCTTCTTGCGTCATTTTATTGGAGGACAACATCCGAAGAGGCCAGTAGATTATTTACTCATCGTTAGGCAAGGAGAGAAGGAAATATTGAGGTCGTACGTAAAACGCTTCACCTGGGAGACCTTGGAGGTAGATGAAGCCAACGATAAAGTACAGCTGACGACCTTCAAGGCGGGGTTGAGATACAGGGAGCTTGTAGCTTCACTCGTGAAGAACCCCCTAAAGACGATGGCAGAGATGCTCTTAAGAGTACAGAAGTACATGAATGCCGAAGATATGCTTGCAGCCATAGGGGATGCAGAGAGGCCTGGAAGTATAGGAAGAAAGGACAACGAACACAAGGGTCAAAAGAGGGAACGTCAAGATCGTTGAGCTAGTGACGGTAATAGAAGAAGAGATGATAAAAGCCCTCGAATGGTAAGGTTTACCCCTCTAGTTATTCCCATTAACAAAATTTTATCGCAGATTAAGGATGAGCACGATCTGAAGTGGCCAAGACCATTGCATTCATCGCCCAACGTTCTTGATAACAACAAGTACTGCTAATTCCATAAAGATCATGGCCACTACATGGAGGATTGTTGGGATCTCAAGGAGCAAATCGAGGAGTTTATACGAAAAGGGAAACTGCAGAAGTATGTGAAGAAGGGAGAATACGATAAATCTAGAGACGAAAGCAAGAATCAGCAAGAATTCTCATCAAGAAAAGACAATTGTCATCCCCAACCTGCACAAAATGTGATCAGGGAGATAGTGACGATATTAGGAGGACCTTTCGCTGGAGGGTCATTCAGGTCCCTTAAGAAGTCATGCCAGAGACAGGTGAACAGTATCTATATGGTGCCTCTAATTAAGCAAAGACGGACAGACCAGGATATATCCTTCAATGAAGTGGATGCCAGAGGGGTGAAACAGCCACACAACGACCCTTTGGTTGTAATGTTAACCATAGAAGGATTCAACACCAAGAGGAGCCTTGTGAACAATGGCAGTTCAGCAGACATTATCTACCTTCCCGCTTTCCAGCAGCGAAAGTTAGATCCAAAAAGGCTGTGCCCTTTTGACTCTCCACTCGTTAGTTTCAGTGGAGATCGCGTATATACCAAAGGCATGGTAACATTAACAGTGACAGTCGGGACCTACCCGAGGCAATTAACACGTCAGCTAGACTTCTTGGTGGTAGATTGTCCTTCATCCTACAACGCCATTATTGGAAGGCCCACACTCAGCAAATGGAAGGCAGCCACATCCACTTACTGCCTAAAAGTGAAGTTCCCAACTGATGATAGGGTCGGCGAAGTAAGAGGAGATCAAGTTTTGGCCCGAGAGTGCTACCAGGCCATTTTAGCTGCAAGAGAAAACCATACATGGACAATAAAAGAAAAAGAAGAAAAGGTAGAAGCCCTGGAAACAGTAGAGTTAGCTGAAGGGGAGACAACCAAAAGGACGAGGATAGAGAAAAAGCTAAGTCCTGAGATGAAAGCTAAGCTCGTCCAATTATTGAAAGAAAAGTTAGACATATTTGCCTGGAGTCTCGAGGATATGCTTGGTATATCCCCGGAAGTTATTCAGCACGAGTTAAGAGTAAACCCCAAAATGAAGCCCGTCCAGTAGAGACGCAGAACTTATACCCCAAAACAGGACCAGGCGGTGGCAGACGAGGTCAATAAGCTCTTGGTAGCAGGTTTCATTCGAAAAGTATACTATCCAGATTGGCTCGTGAACGTCGTTCTAGTGAAGAAGGCAAATGGAATGTGGAGGATGTGTGTCGACTTCATGGATTTGAACAAGGCATGCCCGAAGGATAGTTTCCCCTTACCAAGGATAGACCAACTGGTGGACTCAACTGCTGGAAACAAATTGCTGACGTTCATGGACGCCTTCTCAGGATACAACCAGATAAAAATGGCCGAAGAAGATCAGGAGAAAACTGCATTCGTCACAAGCCAAGGACTCTACTGCTATAAGGTGATGCCTTTCGGCTTGAAGAATGCATGAGCCACTTATCAAAGGTTAGTAAACAAGATATTCAAAAAACAGATTGGCAGGAACATAGAGGTGTACATGGATGACATGCTCGTCAAGAGTAAGGAAGAGCTTTCCCATATAGAAGATTTGAAGGAGACATTTGCCACCCTCAAGCAGTACCAAATGAAGCTGAATCCAAGCAAGTGTGTCTTTGGTATAGCTTCATGGAAATTCTTGGGATTCATGGGATCCTAGAGAGGAATAGAAGCAAATCCGGAGAAGGTGCAAGCCATAATCAATATGGAGTCACCCAGAACTATCAAAGAAGTCCAGAAGGTGACAAGAAGAATTGCAGCACTGAACAGGTTCGTTTTTAGAGCAACGAATAAATGCCAACCCTTTTTCAAAACCTTGATGCAAGCTTTCGAATGGACGGACGAATGTGAAGCAGTATTCCAGGAACTGAAGCGTTACCTAAGCAATCCACCCCTCTTAAGCCCAGCCAAAGAGGGGGAAAGTCTACAACTGTATTTGGCGGTGTCAGTCACGGCTGTAAGTGCCGCCCTGGTTCGTGAAGAAGGTAAGAAACAGTTTCCAGTTTATTATGTTAGTCAAGCATTCCAAGGAGCTGAATTCAAATACCCAAGGATCGAAAAGATCATGTTCGCACTAATAATGGCCTCGCGCAAACTAAGACAGTACTTTCAGGCGAATCCCATCTTGGTCATGATCGACCAACCTATCAAAAAGTCTATAAGAAAACCTGAAGTAGCCGGGAGAATGATCCAGTGGGTAATTGAACTCAGCCAATTTGACATTGAGTACCATCCCTAGACAGCCGTTAAGGCACAGATCCTAGCAGACTTCGTTGCTGAATTTACTTCAGCAAACAAAGATGATCCAACTAGCGACGAGGACTTGTGGACGATAACGACCGATGGTTCGTCAGCCCAAAAAATGGGTGGAGTAGGAGTAGTCATAATCACCCCTGACAAAGAAATGCTAAAATACGGAGTTCAGTTGCAATTCCTAGCAACCAACAACGAGACTGAGTACGAGGGGATACTGACAGGGCTAAGACTTGGAAAGATTTTTGGAGTGAAGAACTTGCTGGTGCAAAGTGACTCGAAACTAGTGATCGAGCAGATAAGGGGAGAGTACAAGGCGAAAGAAGAAAGAATGCAAAAATACCTCCAAATTGACGAAGCATCTAACTCAAGAGTTCGACGAAGTAAAATTTGAACTGATCCCTCGGGGCCAGAACACGATAGCGGACGAGGTCTCAAAGATAGTATCGTCAGAAGAAGGGTCGTCAAACAGTGGATTGGCAATAGAAATCCAAAAACACCCCAGCATTGAAGAAGTCTCGACGTTCTCGATCCAAGGTGCAAACCGCTGGATTACTCCTATTATGTCTTTTTTACAGGATGGGCACCTCCCTCGAGATGCTGAGGAGGCCAAAAAGGTAAGAAAAAGAGAAGCCAGATTTACGATCCTAAATGACACCTTATATAAGAGAGGCTTCTCTATGCCCCACTTAAAGTGTGTCGATGAAGAAGAAGCCGGATACATCCTGAGGGAAGTCCACGAAGGAATTTGCGAGGACCACGTCGATCCCAGATCTCTAGTAAGCAAGATCATTCGAACATGTTATTTCTTGCCTACTATAAAGGTTGACGCCATTGAACTCGTCAAGAAATGTGACAAGTGTCAGAGGTTCGGGAACATCCAGCGACTTCCAGCAGAACAACTGACGACAATATCATCCCCGTGGCCATTCGCACAATGGGGAATCGACATCGTCGGCCCATTACCCCTAGGTAAAGGTCAGGTAAAATTCTTACTGGTTGCAATTGATTATTTCACGAAATGGGTTGAAGCAGAGGCAACGACAACAATCATCGAAGCATAAGTCTGGAAGTTCGTCTGGAAGAATATAGTTTGCAGGTTCGGGATTCCAATGACGATCGTATCAGACAATGGTCGGCAGTTCGACAGCCAAGGCTTTAAGGACTTCTGTTCAGGCCTAGGCATCAAAAACCACTTCTCATCCCCAGGGCACCCGCAGGCCAACAGTCAGATAGAGGTGACGAATCAAACGTTGCTAAACATCATTAAAACCAAGCTGGACGATGCAAAAGGCACCTGGCCAGAAGAGCTCCCCAATGTCTTGTGGGTCTACAGAACCACAGCAAGAACCCCGACAGGGGAAACTCCTTTTATGCTCACTTATGGCACTGAAGCTGTAATCCCAGTCGAGGTAGGGGCCATCAGCACCAAGTGGGAGGTATTCCACAAAGAAGGCAACGACGATCAGCTCCGAATCAACCTAGACTGCCTAGACGAAATAAGAGACAAAGCTTCCAACAAGATGATAAAGTACCAGTAGAAGATGAGAGAATATTACAACAAGAGGGTAAAGCTCAAACGACTTGAAATAGGTGACCTCGTCCTACACAAGGTCAGTACGGCTACAAGAGATTCTATCTAAAGGAAGCTGGGCCTTACCTGGGAAGGACCCTACCGGGTCGTTCATTACTTCAGATATGGAAGTTATCATCTGGAAACCCTAAACGGGCAGCAACTCCCACAACCATGGAACATTGAGCATTTGAAGAAGTACCACCAATAGATGTAACCAGTAAATGTATTCATATTCAAATTAATAAAGAAATTGTTCAACTAATGTCTCTGCGTCCACAGGTTTAATTAGTTGAAAGCCAAGAAACCCCCAATCTCAAAAATGGTTAAGTAACAAGATTCCGCCTTGATGGATGTAAGTTACTGACGAATACAAGAGACATCGAATCTTGAAAATGGCTAAGTAACAAGATTCCGCCTTGACGGATGTAAGTTACTAACGAATACAAGGGAAATCGAATCTCGAAAATGGCTAAGTAACAAGATTCCGTCTTCACGGATGTAAGTTACTAGCGAAGCCAAGAGACATCCAATCCCAAAAATGGCTGAGTAACAAGGTCCCGCTTTGACGGATGTAAGTTACTGATTAACAATGGTTGTACGACAACGAAGTGCCAAAAGGAGTTAAAGATTCTTAAGCAACAAAGCACGGTTTACTGACGCATAAAAAGGTAATAAATGTGCAAACCACAGAAAGCAAGCAAGTGCATCTAATTAGAGCCCAAAAACAACGGGCAAATTCCACTATTTTTACAACTAAAGACCCATAAAAACTGGCCAAACTGATGTTCTCGAAATAGAAGTTCTTACAAATTTAGAACTAAAAAAAAAAAAAAAGTTCATAACTAAATATCCCACCTGAACAAGCTTTTGAAAGTGACGGCTCGCGACGCAGTTAAAAGACACTCCAGAGAGAGCCTTCAAGTCTTCAGCAGCCACAGCCCCATAAGCCCTTTCCACAGCCAGCCCCTCGTTATCCCAGATAGTAAATGAATGAGAAGCAACCTTCTCCTTCTCTTTCTCCTTCTCGGACAGACGCTATCTTCTAGTGACGGGTGTGGAGAGCTCCTCGACCGAAGCCGAAGGAGAAGCTGTCCTCGTCACCTCAGCCACAGAAGTGACAGGAGTGGTCTGTATGGCCGGAGAGGCGGGGGCACCCTTGCTGGTGACCTGCATTGTCTTTCTTCCCAAGTTTGACAACGGCTCGCTCTTTTTCGATCTCAACTTTGCGTACATATCCTTGTTAAATTTTGTCGCCATCCCTGCAAGAGAAAAAAGCGCTCGTCAAGAAGGAAAGGATAAGGAAAAACCGTTACGAACGAGTCTAGCACTTACTCTTTTTTTTTTTTTCAATCTCGATGCTCTGGAGAACAAAGGAAGAAGGTTCTAGTCCAAGACAATAAAAAGCCAAAGTCCTGGGATCTACCTGGTCATCCCAATTTTCAACCGTCTGTGTGTACTCTACGGCTTTTTGCACCCTACCCCTATACCTACTCTTAAGTTTCAGTCGCTTCTGAACTGCATAGAACAAAAAGTGAAAGGATCAGCTGCAATGACAATGCACATAAAAAAAACTAAAGCGTCGAGGAAAAGATATTGACGCACTTAATGTCGGGGTTCCCCACTGACGATGTAATCGCGGGAGATCACCCCAAGTCTCGCTTGAGGCGGTCTCAAACTCATCCCCAGACACAAAGAAAAATTTGGACTTCCAATACTTGAAAGAGGATGGTGAACCCTTGACGATCCTATTTTTCCTCTCCCAGGGTACTAGTTCATAATACCCGTGCTCCTTAGACACTTTTAATCGATATAAGTGAACAAGCTCATCAATTTTGAGCATATCCCTGTCTACAGCTGCCAGCCATATCCCCATACAGCTAATCACAATCCTCTAGGAGTTAGGCATAAGTTGCCTTGGAGCAATACCAAAATGGTCCAACAACTCCATCAAGAAAGGGTGGACGGGAAACCTCAATCCACAGATGAAGGTTGCCTCGAAGAAACACACCTCCCCTGGGAAGAAGCTACAAGCCCAATCGTTCTTACCAAACAGACGAAGCCTCACTCGCTCCGGGAATTGGAATCTATCCCTAAACCTCCCTAGCATCTTGGCGTCTAGGCTACACTCTTCCTCAAGGGTGTAAAAATCTCTAACTTCTCGAAGGGTCGAAACAGCAGTATCACCCCCTACTGGATCGTCATTGGACGACAGTCCAGTCTCAAGCTCACTAGATCTGTCATCAGACATTGTTCCTCGCACTCTTTCCCTACTTCTAAACCAGTCAATTGACTGATGGAGCAAAGGCCGCAAGTCGGCCAACACAACTCCCAAACAATTACCCTAAAAAACGAAACCTTCTAGGCGTGGAAAACTACCTAAAAATCCCTCTAAACGCGTAAACAGGAAAGAAATTGATGGGCAAACTATCCTAATCTCAAAGCCACTAACCATGAAAATCTAGGAACAATGTAAGCAGAACAACGCAAGCTAAAACCCCCATAAAAAAAATAAAAAAAAGGGAGAAAGAAACAAAAAATCAGAGAAATTGCAAAAAGAAGAAGGGAAAACAGAGCCAAAGGTCGAGAAAATAAATACCTTGGAAGAAAAGCATAGCCGCATGGAAGCACCACCGCACAACATGCCGGTTCGAAAAGAAAAATTGCAAGAGGGAGTTTTGCAAAGAAAAGAGAAGAGAGACTTAGAGCAATAAAAGTCTTTTTGAAAGAAGGAAAAGAACAAAGGAAGAGGGATTAAAAGCCAAAATACACAGAAACTAAAAAACAACAGGAAAAACGAAGAGTCATATGATGGGAGCATTAACTTCACCAACTGAAATACGCCACGTGGCCATGATCAGTACGGTGCCACCACTACACATTTAATGCGGCATGAAACTACAAGAGTCACCTGCCAACTTTTCACCTTCCATGGTCGTCATGACGTGTCATGACGACCAAAGAATCCGGGGGCAACTGACAAGACTAACGAGATAAACACAGATGAGGAAAGCAACATAGACGAGGGAAGCAACATAGACGAGGGAAGTAGAACGGATGAGGAAACCGATACAGACGAAGGAAAGATAGGCAAGTGCACGCGAAGGGAGCGGGATCATTCAATATCGCCAATAATGCCCCAGGCTGGCAGAACCAGTTATACGACCCGTTGGAGATGAATTGAAGCCCTATCATTTAACAGGGAGCGTTACTAAAAGGGGCATTTGTTAGGACATATGTAGTTGTTCAAGCTTGTGAACATATGTCGCTATTTTATGTAATTGGCTTATCCTTAGACAAAACGCACTTTACTTGTAATTGGGTAGATCTAGGATGTGCTAAACACTTCAAGAAACAGTGGTTTAAGATTAAGTGTTGAAGCCGTCAAAGTCTGTCCAAGCTACAAGCAAGGAAGTGCTGGTTTTTAAATCTCGACACCTACCTCGACAGATACATCTATCGAGATTTAAAAGAGCTGTTTTGCCCGAGCCTCGACAGCTATCTCGACACCTCTCGACACCTCTATCTGTCGAGAATTAAAGAAAACAGATTTCCAGGTCTGTTTCAAGTCCAATCCGTGTGTGTGTCTTTGGGACTTCTTTTCTCCTAACCCTAGACATATAAAAGGATTATTTTAAGGGCCGTCAAAGCAAGCAACAAGCAGAGATCACAAGATACAAGTTGCTTCTTCTCTTTCATGCAATTTGTGATCTGTGAGACAAAGTTCGTGCCCTAGTTCATCTCTGATGATTTGAAGAACTTTGCAGCCAACATTCCTTCTTCCTCAAGTTGGTGAGTGAGTCACGTACTGGGATTCGTGCAAAGGAGTAAGACGCGTACTGGGATCCGCGCATCACATTGGTTAGTCACGTATTGGGAGCCGTGCATTGAAAGGAGAAACTGTCACTACAGAACAAGTCCAATTGGGTATTGGGGTAAGAGTTCAACTGTAGGTTGGTGAGGTACTGGGATTCCTTACTTGTAACTGCTTGTTGTGATAATAGTGGAGTTTCGGGAGTGGTGACCTTAAATCACCCGGTGGGGTTTTTGCCTTAGGGTTTTCCCCATTCGTGAACAAATCACCGTGTTATTTATTTTCCGCTGCATAACTTAGTTTCGATGATTTGTTTGTGCTGCCACGTAAATTTGCATGTTAATTTGATTAATTAATAACTGGGCTAATTTAATTAATCTAAATTATCACAAGGGGTCAACGCGTTTGTGGCCTGTCAAGTGGTATCAGAGCAAGCACACTCTGATTAGGGTTTAATCTATTGTGTGTGATCCATTGACCCCCGCTGTCATGGATAGAGGACAATCTTTAATTATACCTCTTTTATTTGATGGCACTAACTATGCATACTGGAAAGTACGCATGAGAGCTTTCTTGCAGTCTTTAGATGAGAAAGTGTGGCAAGCTGTGGAGATAGGCTGGACCAAGCCTACAGAGGCGCCGGCTGACTGGGATGAAGCTAAGATCAAAGCGGCAAACTTCAACAGCAGAGCATTGAATGCCCTATTCAGTGCAGTCACCAATGAGGAGTTCAAGAAAATTTCCTCAACTGAAACTGCCAAGGAAGCATGGACCATCCTCCAAACAACCTATGAGGGCACCAAGGCTGTCAAAGATTCAAAGCTACAGAGGCTCACCACACGCTTTGAAGAAATAAAGATGGAGGAGGATGAGTCGTTCGATGAGTTCTATGCCAAGCTGAAGGACATAGTGAACTCAGCCTTCAATCTTGAGGAGACCATCCCAGAACCCAAGATAGTAAGGAAGGTGCTCAGATCGCTGCCAGAAAGATTCCATGCTAAGATCACGGCGATCGAAGAGTCAAAGGATATTGACAGAATTCCTTTGACTGAGCTGGTTGGAAACTTACAAACCTATGAGTTAGGGCTGACTAGGTTAGGCAAGTCGAGCAAGGGCAAGAGTTTGGCACTAAAGGCCAAAAGCAGTGATACGGATGACTCGTCAGATGATGAAGATTCCAAGATGAAATCCTACATCACAAGGCAGTTCAAGAAGTTTATGAAGAATGCCAACGGAAAGGGTTTCAACAAAGACCGTAGACAATCGAGTTCTTCTCAATTCAAGAGTTCAGATAAAGGGAAGAAAGATGTCAAGGATGGCGGTCAGTACACTGTTCCAACTGGGCCAAAATGTTTTGGGTGTCAAGGCTTTGGACACATGAAACAAGAGTGTCCTACGTACCTCAAGAGCATAGGGAAAAGCAAGGCACTTGCTGTTACCTTGAGCGACACAGAGCCAGAGGATGATTCCGAAGATGAAGACGACGGAATCTTGAACGCCTTTACTGCCACTGTTAATCCTACTGATAGGGTTAGTGAAAAAGTGGATGAAGAAGAAGAATTGGTGGACTCCAAGTGTGAAATTATGGACGATCAAGACGATATCCATACCGCCTATGAGAAGCTATACAAGCTTTCTGAGAAGCATGAGAAACTATATAGGCTGGCCACCAAGAAGCTCAGTGATGTGGAACTCAACCGTGAGGAGCTGTCCACAAAGGTCGATGAAGCGAATCAAACCATTGGAGCACTGAGGTTCGAAAATAATTTCTTGGTTGAGAGGACCAAGAAGCTTGAAGCAGAGCTGTTTCAAGTCAGAGCACAACTGGAGAGGACGTCAAGTGCTAAACTGGACGAGATGCTGAGTGCTCAGAGATCTTCTTCGGATCGTACTGGATTGGGGTATGAATTCTTTCTCTCTAATACTCCTACTTCTAGTACTACTGTCTTTGTTTCACCCGCTAATAACATTAAAACTGAGGAGAATAATGTTAAAACTGATTTAGCTAGTGAGAACGTAGACAAGGAAAGGTCCATCCTAGGAGCACCCCCTAAAATTGAGAAAAGGGAATCTAGAAACCCTAGGAATAAGAGGGCTAACTCTCAAAAGACCAAACAGAAGAAGCCGCATCTCTGTTATCATTGTGGTCTCGCCGGTCACACTCGACCAAATTGCTACAAGTGGCTCGCCACTCAACAGAGCAATGGCAAAATAGCATCTGGGAGCCAGAATCAGCTTCAGTCTTCTCTCGCTCCTCTTGGAGACATTCTAAAAGCTCTTATGTTCCTTTCGAACTTGAACGGTTCATATTCTTCTCCCTCTTTACCGGTTCAAGAGTCGACCAATAGGAAAGGATCTTCCAAGGTGTGGAAGCCAAAGGGATCTAAGTGATTTCAGTCACTTCTTCTTCTCTCTCCTGTTTTCGTGTATTGCATTACTTGTGTGGTTCTTTACTGTTTTGAGTCAGTCTAGTTTTATGCATGTTTTGTTTTCTTTAGCATGTTTTTGTCTGTGTGTTTTCAGTTTGTGTTTTATTTTTTGCTTCTCTAATAAAAATAAAAAAAAAATTGAAAAATTGAAAAATACAAAAACAGTGTGTGTTTGTGTGCATTAGTTCATGCAAGCTTTTAAAATGGCCATTGAAACAGAGTTTTCTAAACTTTGTATCATCTATAGCTTAGATGAGCACTCTTTTGCACAACTAAGCGAGTGAGCTTTGTAGCTCTTTGTTTGTGATGAGTAAGGTTAAGTAATCTCTTCTTCTTAACACTCGTATCACTCTTTTTGACGGGTTGAACTAGAAAATCCTAAGAGAAAGGCATAAATAACTATCTCACCACTGTTACTCGCCAATCATAATATGACATCTGTATGCTTCGGCATAGCAAAAGTGCAATGTCATAAGACACCTGTATGCTTCGGCATAGCAAAAGTGCAGTATCAAAAGCTTAACATCATTGGGTATTTCTTTTCTTTCTCTTGTATGCCCATGCATGATATGCATGTTAAAAGAAAATATGCAAAGAAATAAAAAGCAAAACGATCAAAATGCTTTAAAATATGGTTGCAAGCGTGTTTTCTAGGAGATGTGGGAGTTATAGGATGTACCTCGAAGGTGATAGTCCCCATCAAACGGTTATGATTGTGTGTGAGTTAAAGTGATTTTCTCATATCTCAAATCGTCATAACATTGAGACACTTATGCAATCTTGCGATGTTTTCACACACGACACGCAATACTCTTTGCTATTCTTGATACATGTGCAGGTACAATGTGATTTGGCCATCACAAGGCTTACATGCGTTAATGTATGCTCACTAAACTGTCTGAACTTGTTTTTGAAATATAAAATTGGTTAGACTTGTTTAGTGTGTGTGTGTGTGTTTTGAGATATATGAGCATCATATTTCTTGTTGAGAGATGTTTTTGAGAGCTTAATGTGTTGGTTGTATCTTTGGTTGCGCTGCATGCATGATTGCATTCATGTCTGTGTTTTTCTTCTTTTGAAAAACTGTTTTGAAAGGCATCTCGACACCTCCTCGATACCTCTCGATACATAGCTATCTGTCGAGATCCTCAGACTCTTTCTTATCGCAGTCTCGACAGATACCTCGATAGCAGCTGGATCGATCGAGAAACTTTCTGTTTGCTCGATAGCTCCTCGACAGCTGCTGGATCGATCGAGGTTCCCACTTGGTTGTTTCTTCTCCCTCGATAGCTGACCTCGATAGCTGCATCTGTCCACGTGCTTTTCTCGATAGCTTCCCTCGACAGCTACCTCGACAGCTCTCGACACCTTCAGCTGTCGAGAATTACTGATGCTCTATAAAAGGGTCCTTCGCGATTTTTCAGGACATTCTCTCGATCTCTCTCGCTCGAAAACTCTCTGATCTCTCTCAAAATCTTTTCCCTCTCCCTCCAAACCTCTCTCAAGGCTTTCTCAATTGATTCTTCGTGTTCTTCATCTTTTGGTAAGCATTCTATCCCTCATTTTCATGCATTGCATTGTTTTAAAACCCTAGGTTTGTGTTTTTGAAAATTTTTTGGGACTTTTCAAAATTGTTGGGGTTTTCATGAAATTTTTGGGTTGGTTTTCTAGTTTTGATCTTCAAAACCACATGCATTGCATCACATTAGCATTCTCATTGTATTTTCATGCATTTAGATGTGTGAAAATCTATTGTGTGCTGTTAGTTTTGGATTGGGCTGAGCCCATGATGTTTTTAAGTTGCATGTCACATGCTCATGCATTTTCATGCATACGTTCCTTCCTTTTCAATATTTCATTCTGCCAATATTGATTTGTTTGGGACTTTTCTGTTTGTCTCCTCTTTCCCCCTCTTCTATGTTTGCGTTAGTAGCGTTTATGGCTCCTAAACGTAAGTCCATTCCATCCCAGAACCCTCTGCGTTCTAAGGGACAGTCTTCTTCTGACTCTACCCCTCTCTCTGTTCGGTTCCGTGATGAGAAAGCCCACAAGGACTTCTCGGAGAACTTTTCTAAACGCGGTGTTCATTCGGAACGCCACGTCGTCCTGGCAGACTTTGCCGACACTGACCTTCCCGATGTCATTCACACTCGGGGATGGGAGTCACTGTGTGACGTCCCGGTCACATCTCCTCTCGTGTTGATACAGGAGTTTTACTCCAACATCCACGGGATAGATTCTTCAGTACCTTCTTTCTATTCTAGCGTCCGAGGTACGCGCTTCTGTGTCACCCCAGAGCTAGTCTCTGAGGTTCTCCATGTACCTAGGGTGGATCATCCCAATTACCCTAGCTGTGAGCGTCTCTGGACTGTGTCCAAAGACGAGATGATCTCGGCGTTCTGTGAACGTCCTACCTCTTGGGGAGATCACATGTACACACCATGTAGACCTTTTGCTAAAGGTCCTAGATTCCTTAACATGGTGATGACTTTTGTTTTGCACCCCCTCTCTCACTACAACTCGATCACAGAGCCTCGTGCTCGGTTCTTGTTGTCCCTCCTTGAGGATCTCTCTATAGACTTTCCTTCTCACTTTATTTGTTCCATCATAGATGTCTATAGAGATACGGCCACCCGTGATAAGCTCATTTTCCCTTCCGCTATCACGAGGATTCTGAGTCGTTTTTCCATTCCCTTCCCTTCGTCCGATCCTTACCGCGTCATGTCCGCCATAGACGCCGCTACCGTAAAACGTAGTGAGGCACAGTTCCGATCGCGACAGTCCGACGATGCCACTCCTTCCACCCGTCCTACCACCTCCAGATCCGCTCGAGCTTCTGCTTCTACTTCTTCGAGCGATGTCAGCTTGGGAGACATCATGGCGCAGCTACAGCGCATGGATGCTCGCCTAGATACACTCTCCACGGAGTTGTATCAGGTGAATGTCCGTGTTGGTCGCATCGCCAGGCGACCATGGGCGGCTTTGCTGCAGAGGCTTCTCCTCCGCCACCTCATGTGTCGACTGAGACCGAGGCTGATGATGATGGCGATGATGATGATGCTTCCGATGATGATGATGGAGATGCTAGCTCTTCAGATGAGATGTCTACTTGACACTCTACCCTTTGTCACTCGTGACAAAAAGGGGGAGTAGTTTTGTATGAGAGTAGTCATACTTAGGGGGAGTGTTAGCATAGGATATAAGACATTTTTGTTAGGGGGAGTGTGGATTGAGGGATGTAGTGAGGTGATCAGATGTATTTTTTTCTTATCCTTTAGAGATACATTGATCATGTACTTACATACATTGTTCTTATTCTCTTTCTCTATATGATGATGTATGTTTTCTTTTTCACCTATCTCTACATGTGTTGTTTCTTTTCTGTCTTTATACACATGTTTCTTTACTTGTATGCAATCTATTATTTCTGTTTCACACAAAGATGCCTTGATGTGTTTTGTTTATAAGTGTTTCAGAAATACAGATTGTCAAAGTCTTCTTGCCATGAACTCTCTTCTTGCAAAGTTTTTCAAGAGTTTGTGTTAGGATAGATTTTACTGTATGTAACAAGTGAATATGAGTTGAGTGATTTATGACTTCTCTCATATCTTCATTTGTGTGTTGTGGTTTTGTCACGGATTGCCAAAGGGGGAGATTGTTAGGACATATGTAGTTGTTCAAGCTTGTGAACATATGTCGCTATTTTATGTAATTGGCTTATCCTTAGACAAAACGCACTTTACTTGTAATTGGGTAGATCTAGGATGTGCTAAACACTTCAAGAAACAGTGGTTCAAGATTAAGTGTTGAAGCCGTCAAAGTCTGTCCAAGCTACAAGCAAGGAAGTGCTGGTTTTTAAATCTCGACACCTACCTCGACAGATACATCTATCGAGATTTAAAAGAGCTGTTTTGCCCGAGCCTCGACAGCTATCTCGACACCTCTCGACACCTCTATCTGTCGAGAATTAAAGAAAACAGATTTCCAGGTCTGTTTCAAGTCCAATCCGTGTGTGTGTCTTTGGGACTTCTTTTCTCCTAACCCTAGACATATAAAAGGATTATTTTAAGGGCCGTCAAAGCAAGCAACAAGCAGAGATCACAAGATACAAGTTGCTTCTTCTCTTTCATGCAATTTGTGATCTGTGAGACAAAGTTCGTGTCCTAGTTCATCTCTGATGATTTGAAGAACTTTGCAGCCAACATTCCTTCTTCCTCAAGTTGGTGAGTGAGTCACGTACTGGGATTCGTGCAAAGGAGTAAGACGCGTACTGGGATCCGCGCATCACATTGGTTAGTCACGTACTGGGAGCCGTGCATTGAAAGGAGAAACTGTCACTACAGAACAAGTCCAATTGGGTATTGGGGTAAGAGTTCAACTGTAGGTTGGTGAGGTACTGGGATTCCTTACTTGTAACTGCTTGTTGTGATAATAGTGTAGTTTCGGGAGTGGTGACCTTAAATCACCCGGTGGGGTTTTTGCCTTAGGGTTTTCCCCATTCGTGAACAAATCACCGTGTTATTTATTTTCCGCTGCATAACTTAGTTTCGGTGATTTGTTTGTGCTGCCACGTAAATTTGCATGTTAATTTGATTAATTAATAACTGGGCTAATTTAATTAATCTAAATTATCACAAGGGGTCAACGCGTTTGTGGCCTGTCAGCATTAAAACCGCAATAACTGCCACAACGGCTAGGAGCAGGAGAAGCTTATATGAAGCCTTCACAAGCACAAATCAGGCGTGAGATATATACAATAACACACTTATTCTTTGTTCTTTACTTTTACTGTAAAAGTCTTCCAAGAACTGACTTAAGCATCGGAGGTGTTTTGGCAGACACCACACCAAGAGATCTCCCTCACTGTTTTCGTATCTACAAGGAGGAAGAAAAGAAGGTTTGGTTTTGTCTGAATCCATTTGTTCTTAACTGACGAACATTTGCTTCATCAATAGGGATGACATGACATAACTTGCAAAAGTCGTTTTCAAGTTTTTGTGAATAGAAGCTATTTTTCAGGTTGGTCAACACCAAACTTGTCCAAATTGTTTGTGAGCCTCTTACCATCCAATAAGCTTTTTACCCTACAGTTAATAAATTCACAAAAAGCTTGTAATGTAATTGATATTTTGTGTTTCCAATAAAAATGTCTTTATATTTTGATAGTCAAGTTGGAAGGATTTAGATCATAAACATCTTCATTAAAAACATTAAAACCCCAAGCGGTATTAATTGAGTTACATAACTCTTAAACCCTATTATCAAATTATCAAAGGAAATAAACAGTTTGTAAATTCATGAATTCCAATTGACTCAATTGTTAAAAAAAAAATCATTCTCAAATAAGAGACTTTCAAATCTTGCTTACACCAAAACAAATTGGGGTCTTTTTATGAACTTATAGTGTCCATCATTGAAAAAAAATATATAGTTGATAAATTTATCTTTAAATTCGGTTCATATCGAGTTTGGGACCATGGAAAAAGATAAGGAAGCTTCATTTATTCAATAATGATAATGTTGTTTCAAGGAAAACTAATAGCTAGTATGAAATTCCACAAGGAGGAAAAAAGGAAGAGAGAAGAAAAAGAGTTGGAATAAATTAATTAAACAAGAAAAGGTGGCCAAAATGTTCCTCTTTACTTCGACATACTTTAAATTATCATGGGCGCCATAAAGTTATAGTCAATGCCATGCACATAATGGGATTTAGTGACATTTTAAGTTACAGCGTATTTGTGGTTCAAGTCCAAAGCGAGTTTTTTCTTTGCAAATTAGTGTAACTGGTAATATAGCTCACAGTATTGTTAAGAAAATTTGTTGAGATGACAGAATAACAGAGCTACAATTGATAGAGTTGCAGTATTTATTCTACTGTCTAAGCTACTTGTAGTTTATGATTGAAGTAGCTAAATGACGTGTTTTACTTAAGCTTATAATGTGGAGTTGGTTAGCACCCGTGCAATAGTCGGTTAGTTCTTTCCCTATTGTCCTGCTCTCCTCTAGTTCTGTATATAAACACAAAGGCTATGTATTTTACATTCAGTTTTTTGTTAGGATATGTGCCTTTAAATCCTATTGTGTGATGCTATGTATAACATTATGCATGACTTAATGTTGTGTTTAATAAAGTTGTTTATTTTTATCTAAAATAATGGTAGCATGAATATTTGGATATTATCATATAGTCCATGAGATGCATAATATGTGATTTATGTTATTTAGTCACAGAATATATAAATCACAAGTTCTTTGTAAACTCAGAATTTATAGTTCGTAGTCGGTGATAAAATTGGGCATTTCATTTGCGAATACTATAACGTGTCAACTAAGATGATTTGTCTTGATCATGGAAGTGGAGACTTCTAGTTGATATGTGTTAAGAGTTAAGACATATTGAACTGGACCGCTGTGAGATTTATTATTTTCTCAACGACTGTCAAATGAATAATAAATTTCATAATTTTTATTTGCATGAACTCTTAATCCTGAGAGAATAATGGACCTGATCATGACGTGTAGGTTGTTTTGATATATCAGGAGTGAGATCTTAAGTAATGGTCAAAACCTCAGTATGTTGGGTAACCATATTTAGTGTTGATAGAACATATATTCTCAAGATAAAATTCATAATTTTTTAACGAAGATATAAAATATTCCCCTGAGATAAGTTTAATGGGTTTGGTTATTCAAAGAGTTAGGCCTAACCAATTTGGTAAGAAGTTACTAAAGTATATATTTATGAAATTGGATTTCATAAATATATGATGAATAACTTTAAAGGATTAAACCGGGTACTCAAGGATAAAATGTAGTAATTTTCAAAGTGGTAGTCTATATTCATGACTTTGTATTACTACGAATATTTTATGAAGGGGTTGCATGTATAATAAAGTCTTGGGATATAATTTATTAATAAGGCCTAGAGTGCAATTATATTTATATAGTGGTATTAAATATAACTAATGGTAACTTTGCACTTGTCAAGAGTTAACGGAAAAGCCCAAGGCCCATTGAAGCTAGTGTCTTTTTGGTCCCATTACAAGCCACACATTAAAGCCCAATTAGAAAGGCCTAATAGGCCAACCCAATTAAATAATCAGTTAGTTATAAAGGGAGAAACAAATAGAATTGTTTTTTAAGAAAAAGAATTGTGGAGAAAAAGAAAAGAGAGAGTGTGAGACACACTTTCATTCTCCCTTTGGAAACTGATTGAGAGACCACACATCTTGGGCGTAAAGTGGAATTGGAGTGAAGATTAAAAGTATTCCCAAGTGCTTTTAATCTTTGTTTTGAATTTCTCCACACCAAGGTACGCTATCTTGTTCTTAAATTCTGAAATTTACATAGTGCATGTTGTCAATCATGAATGAAATAGATCTTTATTTGTTGCTTCCGCTGTGTGTTTTGTATGAGATACAAAACCAAATTTTTGTCCAACATTTTTGATATACAATTGCATATAGAGATTCTCTCTCAAAGCTTTCTAATGTGTGATTCTTAATAAAATCGATAATTATATGAAAAATAATGTAACTTTGAGGCATGTTAAAAACTATTTCTTAAAAATTAAAATTGATAACTGTCCCACTCAAAGGAGTTTGTTATTCCCAAAAAAAAAAAAAAAAAAAAAAAAAAAAAGATTTTCTTAGGCAAACATGCTCAATTGAGTGCTAGACGAATTTCAAGGAAACTGTTTTGTGTAACTAAAACCCAGATTTTGTTGTCTCACTCATAATTTCACCTAACACAATGAATCATGCTCAATCGAGATTCCTTTTGCAGCACTTGTACTCTTTCTTCTGAACTTGAACTTCAATGACTCAATGCAATTACAATTTAAATGAAATTAAAATACATGGAAACTTGCAACTACACTGAAACCTTTTTGACTTTTGACTTGGAATTTGTCAACATTGCAAATGGTTGAATGTAAGAAGAACTATTACCATGATTACAATTAGTTGAATGTCGTGATAGATGAAGTTAACTGTGAGAATTTCTTCCATAGGGTTAAGGTGAAAAGCTAGGAAGAAGAACTGGTTGTTGAATGTAATGCCAAATTGAAAAAAGTATCTAGTGCCAAGATTGATGCCAAATTAGGGGTCTAAATAGAAAATTTTCAATTCGTATCAAAGCATAGGTTCATTGTTTCAAAGATTAATATGGAAGCATCTCCTATAATGCTAATTTTCAATTGGTATTAGAGTATAGGTTTACAGTTAGGATTAATATGGAGGTATCTCCTCTAAAAAAATGATTTTTGGTACAAGTTTTATTATTATTTCTCATTAGATTCCACTAGTATGTAACTCATACTACCGTACATGAATGAATATAATTTAATAAAACAATATAAATAAATATATTGTATTTTATTATTTAAGTGATACTATTGGCTATTTATTTATTTATTTATTAATCATGAGTTTAGTCATGTTTAAAAGACTTAGTTTATTCATTTTTAATAAAACTTAGCATTATGTAATTTTTTAACAAATATTTTTATCATACAAAATTTTAATGAAAGAATGTTACATATACATATATATTCAAGATTGATTCATACACGAAACATATAGCTATGATTAAGTTGCTTTATCACAAACCATTTTTAGCAAAATATTTTAATCAATTATATGTGAATCTCATAACGTGCATTTCATAACAATATATAACAATAGAATAACGTGAATTTCATAAAAAAAAATTTAATCAATTAAAAATCACTAATATTATGAGCATAAAACGTAAAGACAAACAAATAGGATAAGTGTTAATTCCTTAAAAGAAAACTTACAATGAGTTGAGAAAACTACACAAATAATCTTTGATGTTTGAAAAATAATAAGATTACAACTTTCTTTCGAAATTAGGTAGAAACTCGTGCTGATAACGTGTTGTGAAAAAAAAAAAAAAAGAAACATGCAAATCAATGATAGGAAAACAAAATAATTTTATAATTAAACAATAAAAGTTATTGACAAAAAGGAAAAAAAGTATAAGCAAATGAAAGAAAATAAACATGTAACATCAATCATAGGAAAACCACCAAATTATATAATTAAACAATAAAAAATTTACACAAAAAAGAATGACAGTATAGGTAGATGAAAGAAAACAGTAATCAAACCTTAGAAATGGTTGGAATTCGTTTTGTAGAGCATAAACCAAGACCATGAAAATTATAAAAACAAGTACAATCGGAATATCTAAAGAACCTCTTCTTATATAAGATACAGAAATACTCAAATACATGCATTATTGATACCAAGAGATTCTTTTGAAATTTCATAGCATTGATTGAAGAAGAGTGGAACTGTATATTAAGGTGCCTGAATCGGTGTGGAAAAGAGAGGTGAACCTGAAAATACATGGGTGTGGAAAAGGGAGGTGAACCTGATAATACGTGGGTGTGAAAAAGGGAAGTGAACCTAAAAATACGTGGGTATGAAACAAAAGAAAAAAGAAAAAAAGAAAAAAAGCACATCAGAATTACAACAGATGGAGGGAAATTAGATTTTAATTTCATATTTACATTGACACGTGGCACAATATAAATTAGAATTCTAATTTAGAATTGCAATTGAAGTTTCTCTCTACTTCACCTATTTTATATATATATATATATATATTACTTAAATACATTCTATTTTATTCCTTTCTTGTTTGTTCTTTTATGATTTACTCATTCCATTTTTACACTTTTTAAAACTCCCAAAACAAAGTGTTAATGGATTTTTGTGAATTTGTGATGCAAGTGTAGCTTCGTGGAATTTAAGCTGTGTTTGATTCAATGTAAAATGTTTTTCAAGTGTAAAATATTTTCAAGTGAAAATGTTTTCAAGAAAAGAAAATATTTTCAGGTGTTTGGTGGCATTTAAAAAAATACTTTGAAAAGTATTTTTTAGTGTTTGATTGTGTTCTTGAAAATATTATAGAAAACACATTTTCTACTTGATGCTCATATTTTCTCAGCTTCCAAACAAATATATAATATCAAACCAAACCAAAAAATGCATCAAATCCGGTCAAATTGAGAGAAGAAGGAAGAGAGGGAGGCGACTAGGTTCGATCTGGAGGCAGCAGAGGCAAGATTGCGCGACGGAGGCAACTGGATCACGATGGGTCACTCGTCAACTAGGTCACTATGACTGGGTCAAGCGGGTCGCTCGACGACGAGGGTCACGGTGGGTCGCTCGTTGACAAGGGTCACGATGGGTTCGATCTAGAGGCGGTAGAGGCAAGATTGGTGACATGGGTCTGATAGCGGCGAGATCGGTGGGTGGGTCTGAAGGAGGCGACGACGAGGAGATCAATAGGTGGGTTTGATACTGGCGAAGGCTGGGTTGTCTTCTTCACTTTCCCTTCTAGCTCTCTCTCTATCTTCAGGTGTGTGCTTGAGCTCTCTTTCACTCTCTCTCTTCGGGTGTGTTTTCCGAAAATTCATTGACGGTAAAATAAGAGTGTAAACGATTTTACAGCATAAGGGTGTTATTTTCCATTCAACTTGTACTATAATTTCCGTTGACCATATTTTCCGTAAGTACCAAACATCCACAAAGGTGTAAAAGGATTTCCTGAAATCATTAGAAGCCAAAACAAATGCAGCCTTAGCCACTAAACAGAGACACCGCTTGTGTCCTATTTTTGTGTGCATAACACACAAGCTAAACAAAGTGAAAAGCTGTCACATATTTATAAAGAGACTTCCACGAAAATTCCATAGACCATAATTGTGTTTCGTTTTGGTTGGTGACGGTGGGTCATGTTAATCCGTGAGTGCCCCCTTAATTTAACAAGTTCATAAAAGTTTCATTATTATTTCTCCTTGGATTCCATATTGTAATGTAGAGAAGCTTTTTGCAAAAGCAATAATACCGCGTCAAAATAATGGAGTAATTCTCGGTTTAGGAGGTAAAGTACAACATGAATCTCCATCACATGATTACATTAAATACAAATAGAATTCCAAATGTGAAAAGAAGAAAGATGAGAATGACACTGCTTGCAAAAGGCTTCAATTTGATAGCAAGCTACATGAAACATCACACAAATATTAGTGAGACTTTTTAGCGCAATTTTAGGAGAATAGCACGGTGTCACTTCTATATCTATAAATAATACTAAAAACTGAAGCGTAGCATTTATTGTTACTAGGCTCACGTTGAGCCACCTCAGCGGCCATGTCATTACTTTCTTTTTAGTGATAAACTAAATTATTTTATTTCCATTCTTTTTCTATTATTCTTTTAACGATTCCACAATTTTCACTTCATCTTCCATGACACCCCTAACTTCCCCTCTCTCCATTCCTTTCAACTTCCCATGCTCTTTAATGCCTTAGACTCTTCCTCTCCTCCTATCTTGGCTCTTCATCTCCTCATTGAATCCAACCAGTTCATACCTGTTCAGTTGCCACCACCATCCTTATAAAATCAAAGAGATGATATATAAACCGTTAGACGCCCTCTATCTCTCTTAACCAAAAGATGAATGGTTTTAAATTTAACTCCTGCCAAAAAAAAGCTCATCTCAAAGCAGTAATCCTATATTCTTGAGTGGGTATATCACTTTGTTCCTTAAAATCATATGGTATGTCAAGTCTAATTTATATATTAGAGTATTATGTGTTTTTATTTTTTATTTTTGTCTCTTTTACTATGATTTACTGTCAAGCAAAATGGTTTGCTCTCTATTTCGATGCTAAATGACATGTAAGATTTGCAATTCTATGTTTCTATGTGTTTGATAAAATGACTATAAAAATGATTCAAAAAAAAAAAAAACAAAGATGGTCATGTAGAAGAACAAATGTTGAAGATTACTATTATGTTAGTAAACTTCATTCATAAATGGGTTTTCAATGCTATGAAAAATTCCTAAGGTGTGTTTTATTGGATTTATTGTAGCAATGAATATAGTAAAAAGAATAATAGGCAACAATAATTTTGATTCTAATTTTGATTCATTATCCTCTTCTTCATTAACATGTTCTAGCAATTGTTAGTTTTTCCCCCCTTACCACCTAGATTTCAAAATTTGAAATAAAGAATAAAGATTTGCATAACGTATATTTCAAATTGGGGTGTGTCGCACAAAAAAAAAAAACGACAAGGCCAATAATATACTTATATTACAAATAATCTTTATTTTCATTATCCACATCATCTTTATCTAAACAAAATAAACTATCTAATAATTTTGTGAATATAATAATAATAATAATAATAATAATAACAATAATAATAATAATAATAATAATCAAATTCCTATCTTAAACAGTTTGCCGAACACAGAAGTCATCAAACACTATAAGAATGACTCTTTGTTGCCTAGGTAATACAAACATATGAATATATGAGTATGTTCTCTATCTTTTTTATACTTTAAATTACAATCAATTGTCTTCTACTCCATTATATTAGGAAAAAGAATTTTGGTTCTAATTATATTTTTGTTAGGACATATGTAGTTCATCTCTTGAACATATGTTGCTATTTTATGTAATTGGCTTATCCTTAGACAAAACACACTTTACTTGTAATTGGGTAGATTTAGGATGTGTTAAACACTTCAAGAAACTTAGGTTCAAGATTAAGTGTTGAAGCAATCAAGGTCTGTCCAAGATACAAGCAAGGAAGTGCAAGATTTTAAAGCTCGACACATACCTCGACAGATACATCTATCGAGCTTTAAAGAAGCTGTTTAGCCCGAGCCTCGACAGCTATCTCGACACCTCTATCTGTCGAGAATTAAAGAAAACAGAATTTCTGATCTGTTTCAAGTCCAATCCGTGTGTGTGTCTTTGAGACTTTTTTTCTCCTAACCCTAGACATATAAAAGGATTATTTTAAGGGCCGTCAAAAGAGAGATCATAGGATACAAGTTGCTTCTTCTCTAAGAACTTGTTGTTCATGCAATTTGTGATCTGTGAGACAAAGTTCGTGCCCTAGTTCATCTCTGATGATTTGAAGAACTTTGCAGCCAACATTCTTTCTTCCTCAAGTTGGTGAGTGAGTCACGTACTGGGATTCGTGCAACGGAGTAAGCCGCGTACTGGGATCCTTTAAAGACTAGGGATAGTCAATCACCCTATCTTTCTTTGTTGCTTTCTCAAAAGAACATCAATTAAAAGTACAACTTGAGGTCCTATATGTTAAATTAAATAGCTCAGTGAAAGTTCAACACGTTCAATTAAATTAAATATCTCACTGCTAAAAGCCTAAAACATCATTAAAAAATATAATGGGTCATATACTGCGTATGAAAAGTTGATGAAATTCTTCATTATTCAACCATAGGAATATTAGGAAACTTGTAGCTCAAATTAATCCAAGAAGTGACTGCTTCCCACCAACCTTACAAAAAGAGGCCCATAACAAGATTGAGAGCAATGAAATTTTACACACCGAGGTAAAAAAAAAAAAAAAAAAAATTCCTACACAAAACTTTTCGGCATGTGCTTTATATCTTCTATAATGGGTTGTAAGGCTCAGTTTATGTCTAAGAAGTTCTTATGTGTAGACCAACCTAGAAAATAGTTATATTTGTGAGTAATTTTCACTCAATGGCAAAAGACTTCTTGAGCCACTTGTATCTGTGAGTAATTTTCACGTAATGGCAAAAGGCTTCTAGAGCCAGTTGGTGTCTGTGATTTCTTCTAAAGGAGTAAGTTTAAGTTTGACTATTATTCACTTGTCATATGGGATGTGTTAGATGTTGGGGATATTATATAAAGTAATAATGGAAGAACAAGGTTAACACAAAAGACAAGCAGAAAATAAATAACTCAGAAGCACAATATCGTTTTCCTTAGACAATATTTGCCCCCACACTATTATTACTAAAGGGTTATCGCAAATCTGTCCCCATGATACAGCCAAGATATTGGGTTCTATAGATAGCAATTCTGAAGAATAACCATAGGATTTCTTGAGTTTTTCTCTAAAGGGTTATTTTTCAAGTGAACATAAGCCTCTATTTATACCCATAGGGTTATGTTTCATCAAAAGGCACATATAGAGAGAGTTAAACCATTTCATAAAACCGTTCACAAGGCTTGAAACCTTTTCAACCTTTCCGAATAGTCACCAAAAATATTCTGCAGAAAATTCAACCTTCGAGTTTCGATCGATCGAAAGGTTCTTTCAATCAATTGAATCCTTTTTTCGATCGATTGAACAGGAATCGAATAGCAATCAAGCCATCCAGAAGCTCCAAGATTTTTTCTTTACCATTTCGATTGATTGAGCCAAAGCTTCGATCGATCGAAAATGCTTAATTCTGAATTTTCACTTTATGAAACAATATTCTCTAAACTCAAACAATATTATTACAACCTATTCTTGTATATACCTATATATAAAACAATCACCCACTAGGTTGTAATAATATATGTCTAACTTGATTGATATTCTATCATGCATAATGGAAGGTGTCTTTCAACTTAAACCTTCCCTTAGTGTAATTGTTCAAGAAATCAATAAAGTCAATGGTGGCTTAGTGCTTAAACCAAAACTCTTATTTGTTGAAAACGGAAACAACACGCACATGAGAACATCAACAACACATTTAGAAATCCATTATTGTTAGCACTATTATGGCCTTGTGCTCTTCCCGGTTTAGTGAACATTTACAAGAGAAAACCACCTACTCTTGCTAGAAGCGGCATCACTTCTATGTTCACAAAGGTGAAGTTCTTTCTTATGTCCCTATTACACAGACATTTATACCTTATGAACTTCATTAAGAGTATAAAACTCATCCTCAATTTCATCTTAATAGTCTGCACTAATCCATCCTGAATAGGGATGGCAAATGGGTAGGTTTTGGTGGGTTTGGACTGGGTCTAATTGGGTTGGGTATATAAAACCCATTTACCCATTAGAACCCATTTAACTAATTGCTTCTAACCCAAATCTAACCCAACTCAATTATTTTGGGTAAACCCCAATCCATCCAATTACCCAATTATTGAAATTACTAAAATACCATTAAAGTGAAAACCCCAACAATTTCTTGGATTCCCTTTTCCACTCTCTCTGGTCTCCATTATTGGGATTAAAAAATTCCACATGAGCACATCCACATCAGCAATTATATTAAAAATCCAAATAAAAAAATATTTTCTTTTCTTTTCTTTTCTTTTCTATTTTCTCTCACTTTCTTAGCAGCCAAACACTCCTCAATCCTCTCCTCTCTCGATTCAACCTCTCTAACTCTCTCCTCCAAGTTCACCTCTTTCAACTCAAATCCCTTCAAACATTCTCTCAATCGTTCCTCTTTCGCCTCAAAACCTTTCAACAACTCCTCAACCCGCTTCTCCTCAATCGTTCCTCTTTCAAGCCCTTGCACCTGTTCCTGGAGAAAACGACTCGCCGTATCGAAGTGGTCTTCCAAATCCTTCCATTGAAGCGAGAACAAAAGAAACAAAGACAAAGAGCTGTGGATTTGCTCTTGCATTTTCTGCATAGTTTGCTTCTTCATCTCTGCTGCTTCTAATTCGATCGAGATTTTCCCCATTACAAAAGATGAAGAGATGTGAAACTTGCAGGTTTGAATTTTCGTGCTTTTGATTTGCTAAATGTAGATCGGATTGCTATAGCTAAATGTGTTTGTTTTTCCTCATTGTTCTCTGTGAGAGTTAGAGAGAGAAAGAGAGAGAGTAAGAGAGAGGAGAGAGAGAAGTGTTTGGAGGCCGAGAAAATGAAGGAAAATGAAAACATAGAAACATCTAAGTGGGTTTTTTTTTTTATTTTTTTTATTTTATTTTATTTTTTTTATGGGAAGGGCTAGGTTGAGTTTGGCTATATTGTTTTTGGCAAATGGGTCCCAATGGGTTTTTAGTTAAAACCCAATAATCCTTGGGTTGAATTGGGCTGATGCCCATTTAACCCAACTAATAATTAGGTGAGTTTGGGTTCAATTAGATTGGGTGGGTTTGGGTAGGAAAATGGGTTTGGGCTTACTTTGCCACCCCTAATCCTGAATGAGACACAAAATTAGTGCTCTTACTAACCACGAATCAATAGCTTGTTGTTACCTTTTAAACCTCTTTAGAATATATCAATTTGAGGTTGGGTTCCCACTATTGGTGATTCCCTTAAAAGAAAGGTTTTAGTTCTATTCCAATTGATGTTACCCCAACCATATCTCAAGACACTACTTTGGTTAAAGAGTCTGCTAAAGTACAATTTGACCTTACATAGACAATTGAAATGGTACCAGATTCTATTAATTGTCTTATGTAATCATGTCTTAGACCTATATGTCTAGACTTTCCATTATACATTTTACTATATGCTCTACCCAAGGTGGCTTCACCATCGCAGTACATCGACATGGCTGGTATTGGTTATGGCCACAACTTTATGTCTAACAACATATTTCTTAGCCATTCCGCTTCCTTGCCTGTTGCCGCCAAGGCTGTAAATTCTGATTCCATGGTGGAGTGAGAAATACACGTTTGTTTCTTTGATGCCCAAGATATGACACCCCCACCAAGAGTGAATATCCAACCAGACGTGGATTTGTTATCATTCACGCTAGTAATCCAACTAGCATCTGAATAACCTTCCAACACAGCTAGAAATTCGGAATAAAAGAGTCCTAAACTTATGGTTTTCTTTAAATAACCAAGAACTCTACTAATTACTTTCCAGTGATCCACATTTGGATTACTTATAAATCTAAAAAGTTTTCCCAATAAAAATGATATGTCTAGTATTGTACAATGCATAGCATATATCATGCTACCAATAGCATTAGCATACTCGAGCTGTGCAATTGCTCTTCTAGTGTTTTCACCCAATTTTATGCTCCGATCGAAAGGTGTATTTGCTTCTTTTATATTAAGATGTTCAAATCTTTGAAGCACTTTCTCAACATAATGAGATTGACATAGTGCAAAACCCTCACTATGTCTTTTAATTTTGATTCCCAAAATAGTATCCACTTCATTTGAATCTTTCATTTTAAACACAAAAGACAGATACTTTTTAGTTTCACATACACCTTTCATATTCGTACTAAATATGAGCATATCATCCACATAAAGGCATAAAATGACTCCATATTCCTTTGTGAATTTGGAATACATACATTTGTTGGAACTATTGTGCACGAAGCCATCCGACAAAATCGCTGAGTCAAACTTCTCATGCCATTGTTTTGGAGCTTGTTTCAAGCCATACAAAGACTTGACTAACTTGCAAACTTTCTTTTCATTTCTAGGAGGTACAAAACCCCCCAAGTTGTTCCATGTAAACTTCCTCAACAAGATCACCATTTAGGAAAGTTGTCTTAATGTTCATTTGATGTACAATCAACTTGTATATGGATGCAAGAGCTAACAACACATGAATAGACGTGATCCTAGCCATTAGTGCGTAGGTATCAAAATAGTCTACTCCTTCCCTTTGTTTAAAGCCTTTTGCCACTAACCTTGCTTTAAAAATTTGTATTGATCCATTAGTATTATATTTTATTCTAAATACACATTTACAACCAATTGGTTTAGAACCAGTAGGTAGACCACAAGAACCCAAATATTATTGGATAATATTGTCTTTTTCTTTCTTGACTCACAAATGTTTAACATGCAGTTTCCATCTTGGGGTCATTTCTTTTGGCACTAGTGGTTTATGCAGTCTACTATGTCTATCGCTATGACAAAACAGAAAAAGAGAATCAAGAAAGAATTGAAAAGTTTTTAGATGATTACAAAGCTCTTAAGCCCTCTAGGTACTCATACAATGATGTTAAAAGGATTACAAATCAATTTACTGAGAAGTTAGGTCAAGGAGCCTATGGAACAATGTTCAAAGGAAAGATTTCAAATGAAATCCATGTTGCCGTGAAGATCTCGAACAATTCCAAGAGCAATGGGGAAGAATTCATAAATGAAGTGGGAACAATGGGTAGAATCCACCATGTTAATGTGGTTCGTTTGGTTGGCTTTTGTGCTGATGGATTTAGAAGGGCATTAGTTTATGAGTTCTTACCAAATGATTCACTAGAGAAGTTAATTTCGTCCGTAGATTCTAACCGTTTCCTTGGTTGGGAAAAACTACGAGACATTGCTCTTGGCATAACAAAAAGAATTGCATACCTTCACCAAGAATGTGATCAACGAATTCTCCATTTTGATATTAAACCTCATAATATTTTGATAGACCAAAATTTCAATACAAAAATTTATGATTTTGGTCTAGCCAAGTTGAGTGCAAAGGATCAAAGTGTAGTGTCCAAGACCACAACTAGGGGGACCATAGGTTACATTGCTCCCGAAGTGTTCTCTAGGAACTTTGGGAACATGTCTTACAAATAAGATGTTTATAGTTTTGGAATATCTTTGCTTGAGATGGTTGGAGGTAGGAAAAATGTTGGTGTAATCGTGGAGAACACTAGCCAAATATATTTTCCAGAATGGATGTACAATTTGTTAGAGAAAAAGGAAGACTTACGAGTCTATGTTGAGGATAATGTAGATACTAAAATTGCAATGAAACTAGCAATTGTGGGACTATGGTGCATCCAATGGCACCCAATGGATCGTCATTCAATGAAAGTTGTGGTTCAATTGTTGGAAGGTGATGGAAATAACTTAACAATGCCTCCAAATCCCTTTGCCTCTACAAGCCCTACAAGAATCAATGGAAGTACGCCTGCAAGGCGTCTAAATCTAGATTTAGAAGTCATCCCTAAATTAGAGTAAGTATTCTTAAACTAGAGGTTCTTAATGATGATATGGGCTGCAATCATGGTGTACTCAAGGATTATAATTATTAATCTTGTACTCACTTTAGGGACTTCAAATTTTCTTATATCGAGTATGACTGTATGAGCAAGGTGATGCTAATAAAAAAGTACCTCTTTATTAATTTATTTTTATAATGTGCAGAATTTTGTAGAACAAAGCTTTATCTCATTATTTTTGAGAGTTTTTAAGAGTATTTTAGTCTAAATTGACCCTTTATATGGTATGATATGATTAAGACTTGTTTTAGAATTTTTTTGGGCAAAATTTCCTTTTTTTTATCCTAAATTGAAATTCTATTATAAGGGTGTGTATGGACCGCTTATTTTGCTAAAACTAAAAGATTATTACTGAAAGAACTATAGATAAAGGTAAAAGTTAATAGAAATAGTACAGTGAGACCCATGAATAGTGCTAAAAAGTATAGTGGAGCCTATGAATAGTAGCAAAAATAAGCTAAATAGTGAAATAATTTTAATTTTTCCACCTAACCCAAACGTACACTAAATGAAAAATGATAAACTCACAAATTATTTTACAAACCGCTGATGTGATATAAATTAGTGGTTGTAGTCTTAGGGTATTCAGACTATTTAGTCTATAAATATTTTAAAGAGTGTTCATCTTATTTTTCCAGTGGATGCTAGATGATAAGGGTAATTCTAAAAAGATGTTAAACTCGTTCACATAAGATGAAGCCGACGGTCCCAATGATCCCGTCTACCTTACTTGTGCATTCAGAGACATAAACAACGATATCATAAAGTCGACGAGTCCATCTCAAAGTCGACGACTCCACCTCAAGATCGACGGAACCTGTATGAGATGACCAGAATGCCTAGACGGGATAAGAAGCTGATGGAAGGAGGCTGATGGGGATAAAAAAACCTTTAACGGGTCCAACATGGCCTTGCCTGGCCTCCATGCATGAGTGTATAAGGAAACATATTGTGCCTCATGGTTAACCCTAATCAATAGGATTCCTACAAAGAAAGGATCCCACAAGATACACATATTAATGAGGATCTTCCTTACAAGGAAAAGCCCTCTACGCTAAGAAACAGATGTCAACTCTATGCTACTATAAAAACCTCAAAGCCCTCACAAACCAAGGTATGCATAATTTACCCTAACTTTGGCACTCTAGAGTTGTGAAAGTAACTTAACCTTCAGAGGGTATTTGGCTGGTACCACACCTGTACTTTCTATAGGGTCTCCTTCTTCTTTTTGTGTTGTGCAGATTTTGTCTAGAGTACTTGAGGACCGTGTAGCTTACTGACGATTTTCGAAATCATTACCAAAAAACATTTCCTTGTGGCTTTAACAAGCCCCTTAAGGATTTAAGAGTTATTTCTTTGGTTTTAAATATTACTAAATTCTATATTACAAATCATGGTATTGGCCGGTATTGTAAAGAAATAAATTTAGTTAGATTACATAGTACTGTTTAAGTCCTTTAATGAATCTCCTAAGAAAATTGAAGACATAAAGGTTTGTTGTAGCTAAAAAAAGATTCACTTATCATGCAATCATTATTCAACAAATATAATAAACTTAAGACACTTGCGAGATGTACCCATTCACTCGAGTGAGATTTGTAGATTTTGAATTCCTAGTGCAACTTAAAGACATAATAGTACACATATTACATGACTTTTTGATAGTAGAAAGGTTGCCCTACCCAGAGCTATATATCTATTCACATCTTGAAGCTTTTCATCTAGAGACAAAAGCTAGAAAATTCTTCTTGTACATAGTAAAAGTTGTAATTCAAAAGTTATAATTGATTAGGTGCTTTGAAACCATAGAGATTGTTATTACACTAAATTCACTGTGGTAAGTCCTTAAGTTCCTTGGAGTACTGGAGTTTCAGGATGCATATAGGGTTCATTGGTGGAGGAGATTAATATAGAAAGATTAAAAATGTTTTGGAGCCACTACGGTGGGAAGGCAAATGTGGCATTCATAGAAGTTACCCTAAAGAGTCTAGTTGTGTAAAGGTTTTTTGAGTTATAATTGCTTTTTCTATAGTGACTTTTATAAGGGGCTGGATCCTTATAATGTTTTTTCTATTGATGGAGTTTTTATTTATTTATTTGTTTTCTACTTCACTTTATCACCAAAATCTGTGTGGGATTTTATTGTTTATACTGCTTTTTCTATAGTGACTTTTATAAGAGGCTGGATCCTTGTAATGTTTTTACTATTGAGGACGTTTTTATTTATTTATTTTATAACATGTTTTCCACTTCATCACCAATGGCCGCGTTTTTATAAACATGGCTATAGAACGTACTCTAGCCGCATTTTCAAACGCGGCTATAGACCCTTATATTTAAAAAAAAAAAAATTTGATTACCAAAAATTAATTTTCGGTAATCAAAAGTTTTTTTTTTAATTTTAATTTTAATTTTTAAAATTAATGCTTTCAAACTTTAAAATTTTAATTTTAATTAAATTAAGAAATTCAAAAAAACAATATAAACCTAGCAAATTCAAATTCAGACAAAAACCCAAAAAATTTCAAAATTAACCAAACCCAACATGCCCACAATACAAACACAACATGCTCTAAAATACAAGAAAATAGTACAAGAACACAAATAGAACATCTCCTTCAACAAAATCAACCCAAATTGATACAATCTATTCAAGGAAAACAAAAGCACAAGCTCAAAAATACAAAAATCCCCATAACAGAAACACAACAAAAAAGAGTCCATATGCTCAAACTCAAAATTAATCAAAACACAATCAAACAAAAGAAAATAATTTTTGACCATGGGTCAGAGAAAAATAAAGCAAAGCGAGATAATTTTTTGAGGCACTTTAGCTTCGTTGATTCAAAATCTTCAAATCTAAAGCAAAGAAAGACTCAATCTTCAGATCTATTACGAAGAGAGACAAAGTTAAAGGGAACAAAAATGAACAAAACTCAAAGAATAATAAACAAAACCCCACGTTTTCACAAACCCATTCATACAACATTAATGGGAAAGAGGGATTAACAGTGTGGGTCAGCACTTTTTAGATCTCTGGCAACATAGATCGATGACAGTATGAGAGAGAGATTGAGAGAGTTTTAAGATTAATATGAGAGAGCTTTTTCAATTTTTTTTTTTTTTCTGAATGACTAAGAGAACTTTTATTTTTTCTTTTGATGAGAGGGAGAGTCTAAGATTTCATATTTTGAAATCTTCAGATTTTTTTTTTGGAATATTTTGGAATATGCCATAGAATATTCTATGGCATATTCCATTTTTTGTTTACGCTAAATCAACCCATACGGTTTTTTTTTTATTTTTTTTTTATTTTTTTTTATGGAATATGCCATAGAATATTCTATGGCATACTCCATTTTTTTTACGCTGAAGTGAATCCATTCAGGCTTTTTTTCCCTATAGCTATAGGTTAAGTCTATAGCCACATTCATGAACATGGCTATAAGTCCTCCTTTAAATATATATGGCTGGACCTATAGCCACGTTCATGAACGTGGCTATAGGTCCTCCTTTAAAATATATATATATATATGGGTGGACCTATAGCCACGTTTATGAAAGTGGCTATAGGTCGTCCTTTAATATATATATATATATATGTATGTATATATATATATATATATATATATATATATATATATTTGGCTGGACCTATAGCCACGTTTTTTACCATGGCTATAGATTTAACCTATAGCCTCATTTTAAAAACGCGGCTAAAACTACTTAGAAATATGGTTATAGACTTAACTCATAGCTGCGTTTTAAAAACGCAGCTATATGTTAGCTATAGCTATGGTTTTGCAAACGCGGCTAAAAAAAACGTGGCTATAGACCTGCATGTTTTGTAGTGAATAGGTATATTTGTTTAGGAACTTGTTCATGAGTGTAATCCTTAGCCCGTACTATCAAGGATAAAGTACAATCCTTCATTGTTTCCCTCGTTTCTAGGGAACAATTATGTATATTAAAACTTGAAAGGCCCTCATAAAATTATTGGATGAGAGAGTTTGGCTATATGTAGGGAAAGGTTGGACAAAACCAAAAACTAAAAGGGATCGATGAGTGGTGCATACCAATTCATGTTGCCTACTGTGATCCTTTCTAAAATTATAACCAGTCAGCCTTTTGTGTAAGCGTATCATAATTATTGCATATTTAATTAAGAATAAGATGGGGGTTTTATTTATTATTATTTATTATTATTATTATTATTATTATTATTATTATTATTATTATTATTATTATTATTATTATTATTATTATTATTATTATTATTATTATTATTATTATGTTCTCATTTCATTATCTCAAACGTCAAGGTGACACTTGTGGTTATCGAGGACCATATCTTCTTCAATCAACTAGCAACTAGTAAGTGAAACTTCTCACCATCTTCGTAGTTGGCATGAGACTAGTGCCAGTTTACACAGATCATATGTTTTACTCTTGACTTACGCGCGCGTTGGTACTGATTTAATTTTCTAGTCAACAAATAATTTTACTCTTCCATTTTGGAGGGTGTTCCTTTCTAAATTCTAATCATTCAGTCTCTTGTATGTGTGCCTATCATAATTATTATAAGATAATTTTGTTTTTTATTTTTTATTTTTTATTCTAGTTTACATTATCACAAACTTCAGAGGTCATTGTGGTCACTATGGACCATATCTCCTTCAATCAATTAGCAACTAGCAAGTGAACATCTCACCATCTTCACAGTTGGAGTAGAACTACGGCTAGTTTACACAGATCATAGGTTCTACGTATTCTAAGTTATGCCTTTGTTTACAATTTTGTTTTGCTTATTAGAATAAAAGAAATACCAACTTGTAAATCTAGTTTTAAAAAATTTGCCAGTCTTGGTAAAGTAGAACATAAATCTTATGTCCCATACACCTAATATATCTTCTTTATACTCTGAATATTGCAATTGGACACCCGTCGGTACTATCAAATTGGTTGTTAATTTCTATACCCAACTAAACTATAAGTGCTTTGTATATGCCCTAGTCATCTAGGGCAAAATTTCAGCAACTAAAAAGGGGATATATAGGAGCCATGACAAGAAAGAAAGAATTATCCTATATGTTCTGCTTCAACTGCATTGGCTAATTAAGTTTTTTTATTATTTATTTTTAAAATAGGTAATAATTGTTAAAATATTTTGCATAGATTTTTTATGTGAGAAGGGGTGTGAATTTGTGTTTTAAGACTGGTTTCATCTTGAAAGTTTACAAAGTCTTCTGAAAATATATATTAATTTTGAAAATTTATGGACATGTTTTCTAGAAAGCTTTTTTATTTTAGAAAATTTATGGACATTTTAGAGTATGTTAGCGTGTGTGGTGTACTTGAACATGAGCGTGTGATTTTACAAAAAGAAAAATTATTTGGATAACAAACTCCTTTGACCATGACAATTATCAATTTAAAGAAATGGTTTTTAACATTCGTCAAAGCTACATTCTTTTTCAAATAATTATCAATTTCCTTAACAATATATACGTGGTACCTTAAAATCTCACTAGGTCCCATGATGTGCATAGTATTAACTAGACTTCACAGAGTCCATGATAATTTAAGGTGTGAATCGTATGACAAAGGAATAAGGAGCATCTTGGCCTCCTTGTCATGTTCAATCAATTTCATACCAGCTCTTTTTTTCTTTTTCTTTTTCTCTTCTTTTTTTTCCCCTCATGTAAGAATTGTTTTATTTATTTATTGGTTTTTTCACTTCACTTCTCGTCACCAAAATTTGTGAGGTTTTACTGTTTATATGCTTGTTGTTGCTTTTAAGATGATATTATTAGCGGTTGAAATAACTGTTTCTACTATTTGTTTGTAATAAATTATAAATTAACTCAATTAATCTACTATTAAATTGATTTTTTTTTTTTTTATTAGTATTAGAGCATAGATGTATTTGTTTAAGAACATTTTCCTGACTTTCATCATTGGCTTCTGTTGTAGTGGATAAAGCATGGTCCTTCAATGTTCCCTCGTTTTGAGGGAATAATTATGTATTTTGGAAGGATTGGATGAGAACATGCCTTAAATAATTTGATGAGAGAGTTTAGCTATATGCAGGAAAACCGGACCAAACCAAAATCTAAAGTGAGTGAGCGGTACAAATAAGATCAATTGAATGATGCAATTGGAATAGAAAATGTAAAATCCTCTTTTCATTGAAGTTATACACTTATACATGCAACCACTAATAAGTTCTCTGAAATTGATCTTATGAAGCTGCATTAGTGCATACGAGAGTATATGACTTCTTGAAAGCATTCCTACATTCATGATTTCATGTTGCCTGCTGTGGTTTCGAATATATAATTTATAATTCCAAGAGTAATTCCTACTGCTATTATTATTATTACTAACTGCTAACTCATGCAATGCACAGAAAAGCTATTGAGTATGAGATTTTAAATTACTTTATATTAAATTTTTATTTTTATTTTGTGTGTATGTGTGATAGTCAGAGAGATTATCATATATGGTCAATATTGTGCTATCTTCAACTTTCAATGGAATTCTATACTGGAATTTGTAATAGTTATATGTTATTGTGGCATTGCCATATGGAATTTATGAAAAAACCCTGACAATTTTTTGCATATTTGTCGGAACTTACAACACCTTAGCCAAAAAATTTTAACCTCAGGTGAAAGTGAATTTTTGTGACCATAAAATTGCTCTTGTATAACCATGTTGGAGTAAAAATTTCAAGAATGCAAAGAGATCTACATGGAAACATTTTTTGTGGTCATCAAGTGGATGACATACATGTTTGGCATTTGTCCTAGCAGCCATCGCCACAAAGGAAAAGATGAAAGCTTGAATGCCCATTTTCAGTACCTACAATGTATGATGTAAAACATATCATATCAAGAACAAATGCTTACACCATCAGAAACCAAAAAATAAACATATATATGACTGTACTGTGCTTAATTAAATTTTACAAAATTTAAAGCTTGCAAGCTGTAAATAAAATATCATACACACTCTAGTCTCTAGATTTAGCGCCAAAAAAAAAAAAAAACACTTTAGTCTCTAGTGAGTGACACATATAAAATAATAGAAATCTTTTTATATATATATAAAAATAAATAAAAAAAGAAAATTTAAGTTGTCAAAACATTAATGCATGTTGGTCAACACTATACACCTATCAAAACATTACACAGTTTTAGTTTTTCTTTTGTTTTGAAACACACTAGTCTCTAGTGAGGGACACATAAAATTATAGAAATCTTTTTATAAAAAAAAAAAAATTAATAAAAGAATATTTAAGAAATCAAAACATTAACGCAAGTTGTACAACGCTATACACTCTTATCAAAACATTACACAGTTTTAGTTTTTCTTTTGTTTTGGTTTTCATTAACATATCCAGAACCAGAGGCAGCTATATTGCAAAACGAACTTATAATCTCAAACATGATTTGAGAAAGCGAGAGGGAGATACCAGTATCACTGCATACTGAAGAGCCGGCACCAGTGATTGAGGGGAGACTAGTAGCCTACAGTGGAACGGTGAGTTTTGGAGTTGTCAAGGACTCGAATCTTTGGATAATGGAGGCAGCGTAAGGGTTTTATTTTATAATCATATTAGGGTTTTTTGTTTAGTAAACTGCAGTGTGTGTGTGTGTGTGTGTGTATATATATATATATAAATCTTTTGGGATATCAAAAGGGAGAATGGGAGATCTATAGCTTTGTTTAGGGAGAAAGCAGCTGGAACATGTTATGAACATATATCATTTAGAATTGACTAATCCTTTGACAAAACGCACTTTACTTGTAATTAGGTAAATCTAGGATGATTTAAGTCTTCAAGAAATATATTATTCAAGTCAAGAGTTAAAGCTATGCAAATCTGTACAAGGAACAAGTAAAGAAGTGCTGTATTTTAAAGCTTGACAGATATCTCGATAGATTGTGTCTATTGAGGTTTAAAAGGCAATTTTAGCCCAATGCTCAACAAATACCCTATCTATCGAGAATTACGAAATTCAGATTTCCGGATCTGTTTTTCATGCATATTCAAGCTATGTATTTAGGTTTTCTTTTCTCACAACCCTAGACATATATAAAGATTATTTTAAGGACCGTCTCACTGGATGCAAAGGTTGTTGCACTTGTTGTTACATGCATATTGTGATCGGAGACAATCTGCCCTAGTTTATCTTTCTCTCGAAGAAGTTGCTACTTTTGTACGTCGTAGGGTTTTGTGACCAAGGAGCTTCTTGATTTTCATCGTGTGGATGAACTGAAGAACTTTGCAGCCAACATCTTTCTCAAGTTAGTATGTTAGTCACGTACTGAGATCCGTGCATCGATTGGTTAGTCACGTACTTAGAGCCATGCATTGAAGGGAGAATTTGTCGCTACATTACAAGTCCAATTGTGTATTGAGGTAAGGGATCAACTGAAGGTTAGTATAAGGTATTGAGATTCCTTTACTTGTAACTGCTTGTTTTGATAATAGTAGATTCTCGAGAATGGTGACCTCAAATTCACCAGGCGGGGTTTTGCCTTGATGGTTTTCCCCATTCGTAAACAAATCACCTGTGTCAAATTTAATTTCCGCTACATTTAGTTATTTGATGATTTGTTTGTGCTACCATGCGTATTATATGTTAAATTGACTTAATTAATTCACTTGATTAATTAATTGGTTCATTTACCTAAGGGGTCAATTCATTCTTAGCCTATTAGGGTTTTTTGTTTAGTAAACTGCATTGTGTGTGTGTGTGTGTGTGTGTGTGTGTGTGTGTGTAGTAATTTTTTGGGATATCAAAAGGGAGAAGGGGAGATCTATAGTTTTGTTTAGGGAGAAAGCGGCTAGATATGAGCTTGATGAAATTTTGTAGTCGGGTTTGGGATTTCAAAACTTGCCTGTGTTTAATTAACAAATTAAATAAATTAAAATGTCGTGTAAAATTGTGGAAGCAATAAAGCTTATGTGTCAATATATATTATGAAGTCAATAGAAAGTCAAAGGCTTCGGTTTTATAGTATATATAGATTATACATAAATAGTGGGAATGAGAGTTGAGGTTTAATGCACAAATGTTTCTCAAAAAAAAAAAAACAAAACAAAATTTGGGGGGGTGGGGGGTGTGGAAGCACATATATTGAACATCACAAAAGATGCCATTAATTATGTCGGATCATGTGTTATGTCATTCCACCTCAAAACCAATTAGTGATGAGAAAGACACTCAAATCTTTTATGGCTTTCAACATCACACCACATGAGCCTTTTTTAGAGTGGTTGTAGGGAGTCAAATTGTAGTCCCCTCAACAATCCCTCTCTCACAATGACACTCTCGTGACTTGAACCTATAACCTTGGCTCTAATACTATTACTTGGACTGTGAGATATACCATTCCACCTTAAAACAATTAGTAGTAAAGAAGACACACTCAAATTTTTTTTTGCTTTCGACATCACACAATGTGGGCCTGTTTTTAAAGTGGTTGTAAAGAGTCAAATTGTAATCCCCTAACAAATTATTATTGGATTATCATTTCAACCTGTAATTAAACTAATATAATTATACCACCAATTTAAAAAAACAAAATTGAAAATACCATGTGTGAAATTAAATAGAGTAATAACTTGCTAGTTTCAAGGCAGTACTGATTTTTCTAGTCAACAAATAATTTTTCTCCTCAATTTGGAGGGTGGCCCAGAATCAATCGGTCTTAAGTGCATGAGCTTATCATAATTATTGCATTCTGGAATGCATATAGGGTAGGGACTTTCTGTTCTAGTTTACATTATCTCACACGCCAAGGTCACCATGGTCAAGGACCATATCTTCTTCAATCAACTAGCAACTAGCAAGTGAAACTTCTCACCATCTATGCAGTTGACATAGGACTACTCTGACTCTAAGTTATCTGTTTGTAAGAAAGGGTGTGAGTTTGTGTTTTACAACTTGTTTCATCTAGAAAGTTTACTAAGTCTTTTGTAATTACAAAGCAACACAAAAACTAACAAATGAAATAATTAAGAAAACTTATGAATATATGTTTTTTAAAATGTGTGTGCATGTTTATTTTATTTTTTATATCTAGAATCGTGTGTGGTGAACTTGATGAACACTTGTGATTTTTCCCCCTTATAATATGATAATAAAACTCTTTTGAATAGGAAAATCATCAATTTAGAGAATGTGTTTTTAACAAGCTCCAAAGTTACATTATTTTCAAGATAGTTATCAATTTCAATATGTGGTACCTTAAAATGTCACTAGATCCCACGATGTGGTCCGCATGTTACCAATTCCTATGCAGTATGTGGTCCCCTAAAATGTCTCTAGATCCCATGATGTGGTCAGTATTGATTAGAACTTTAGGGAGTCCATCATGATAATTTAAGATGTGGCGAAGAAACAAGGAACAAAAATGTTAAAGTCGCATTCCACAGTGCCTTAAGGTGCATTTTTTAAACGTAGCTCCAGACATATTGAAAAACCAGATAGTCATGTTCAATCAATTTCATACCAGCTTTCTTCTCAAAAAAAAAAAAAAAAAAAAAAAAAATCGTACGAAGTTTTTGAAGAGCTATTTAAGGATAAAAGACTATGATATTTCGTATTTGATGATAAGATGCTCACAGACACTATGTAAAAGTTTGGTTTGGGTGTTATGCATATATTCCTTGCACCTTCATATTAATTGCCCGTTTGGATGCAACTTTTTTTTTCTGAGTTTACGTTTTACATTTTCAGCCTTTTTTTTTTTTTTTTTTTTTTTTTTTTTTCGGTTCTGCCGCAGGGACAAGGTCTGTGCGCACACTGTGCGGTACTGTGCGTGTACTGTGCGCGCACTGTTCACGTCATTTTTTAGCAATTTTTTATTAAAAATGGGTCCCGCAGTACTATTTACATATTAAAAAATTATTTTACTACAATGTTTTCAGTTTCAGTTTTCAGTTCAGCAAAAATAAGCTCTATCCAAACAGACCCTAAATTGAAGTCATGACTCAAGCCTCATGAGTTATGAGTCAACAACTAGCTTCCATGAATTTGTGGTTCCATATACAAACTTGAAAATGACTTTCAGTAGAGTCATCCCTATTATAAAAAAAAAAAAAAAAAAAAAAAGGTAGAGTCATCCTTTTTTTTTTTTTTTTATTCTTTGTTGCTTTCTCACTAAAACGTCAATGAAAAATACAACTTCTTGTCCCAACTCCCAACCTCCAACCCCTTAAATTACATAACTTCATATGGTCATACAGTGTAAGAAAAGTTGAGCAAACTCTTCGTTCATTAACCAAGACAAATTATTAGGTTCACCGGAGTTGATATGGTCTTCAACCAATAAAATACTATCAACTATACATGTGTGTGATTCAACTTCCTAATCAGCATAAACATAAATATATATATATATATATATATATATATATATCATGGAGAGAACGATATAAGTTTGAAATTATTGTATGTTTCTTAAAATATATAATTAAAAGATAATTTTATAAATTATAAATATTTTTGGACATGGCTTAGGTCCATTGTAGCATTAATACACTAGACCCAACATGATTCAGAAACGTCTAAATTGTGTCGAGTCCATTGCACTAATAGATTGGACTTAACCTACTTTTTAAATAATAAATAATGTGGGTTCATAAAAAGGACACCAATTTATTTTGGGTAAGCATTTTTTTTTCTTTTTTTTGAGGAAGGGTATACGGTATTTGAATTTGTCCTTTATATGAGAACATATATTCCCAACTAAGCTAACAAAAACTCATGAATGTATCAACAATTTTTTTTTCTTTTGATTTGATAGTGGAGGATAGGGGATTTAAATCTCAGATGTTTGAACAAAAAGTGTGAACTTTTTTTAAAAAAATTATAAATATGATAGAAGCTCAACTTATGTTATTTACTTCATGATAATTACTCTATTAGAGTATAAATCAGGGTAAAAGATTGATATTTGATAGTAGAGGCTCATTAATGTTAAGGACAAGTTGGACAAGATTGGTGTGAGTGTTGTTCATGATGGTCCATGCATCTTCATGTCCAATTGAATTGAAGGCACTACTCATGAGTCAACTTTCCATAAAGCTGTGGTTCCTTCCTGTAATCCATGACAAACTTTGAAAATGACCTATGCAAGTGGTATGTATCTTCCCAATATTTGTTTCTTTCTCACATAAATGTCAATGAAAAATACTTGTCCTCCCAACTTCCAACACGTTAAATTAAATAGCTTTGTCATACCGTGTAAGAAAAATTTATCAATTTGTCTTTGTTCGTCAACCACAGCTCAAGAATGTCAAGAAATGGTTGCTCAAATTAATGCACCAAGTGATTGTTGTTTATTTATTTATTATTTCTTATATATGTTATTATTATTAAATAAAATAATTCAAGAAGAAAGGGAGCTTGATGGCCTAATCACTATTTTTTTTTTATGTCCTAAAAGCCATCAACCTTACAGAATCAGCCCATTGGACTTACAGAAGTAGCCCATGACAAGATTGTGAGAAATGAAAGTTACATTACAATGTAATAAAAGAAAATCAAAACTCAAAAATACTTTTAAGCATGAGCTTTACATCTTCTATAATGGGCTGTAAGGCCCAGTTGATATCGGAGGAGTTCTATAGACCACTGACCTGGAAAATAGTTATACACTCTTCCTATGAATGAGGCTATTTCTGGTTCTAATTCTAGCAAATTAAAAAACTTAGATGAACAACAGAAGTTGAGTGCAACAATATTTGTTTCATCCGCAAGAATTGAAACTCAATTGTATTAATTCTGTCATAAATTTCACTACAATCTCTCTTTTAATGTACCCTCTCAACAATATATATATATATATATATATATATATATATATATATATATATATATAAATGATGGTAAATTGTAAATGATGGTGCAATTTACCCTTTTTCTAATATATGTCAAAGAAAGAAATTGACCTACGTAAAGTGAGAGCTATCATAAATCAAAGGAACGAATAATTATTTGTTACACAGAGATATGAAGCATCATTTTACTATCAATTTAAGAAGACTAAAATTGCTCCAATTCAGTGAAAATGTCAGCTTTCCCATGTAAATCAACCACATATCACCTGGTTTGCATTTAAAACTGAGTTAAATGACTTGATTCACCTAAATGAATCAATATTGAACAAGTTGGATTTAAATTGTCTCCTACATTCCCTATCGATCTCTTTGATGAAGTTATGAAAGTCTTGGTAGGCATTTTTAAGCATTTAGAGCTTGTTTGGTACATTAACTTAAACACATGTTTTCAGTTTTTAAACAATATTAAACGTATTTTCACACATTTCTTTATCCACATGTATTTTCAAAAAAACTGAAAACTGTTGTTTAAAAACACGTACCAAACGGCCCCTTAATTTCTCTCTCAAGCATTTCTACAACTTTTTTCATTTAAGGACAATCACTAGGCTCTATTTGGGTACACCATAATGCAAAAATGATCATGTTCATAGCATTTTTCTTCTCCTCTTCAGTGGCATCTTCAATTTCTATGTCATTTCTTTCACTAAATTGGTCATAGACCGAAGTTGGAAAGTAAATTTGGCTTGAATGGTCTGCAAATATATTCGCGTTCTTTCTTCTGTTTGTCAAAAGATAATTTGGTGACTTTTATATTAAATGTTTGACAAAAAAAAAAAAAAAAAGAAGTTGATTTCCAATAAAACTTATTATTTGTGAAAAAAAAAAATTTGAGACAAAAAGTAAAAAACTTTTAGCAAATAAGCAAAAGCCAAATGCAAGTGTTTGGCAAAAACAGGGGAGAGAGAAGGGAAATAAAAGGGAGGAGAAGAGAGAGGAAGGGAAAGAGAAATGATAATATTTTTCCTTTCACTTGTTTGGTTTGCAAAAAAAATGGAAAAAAGAAAAGAAAAGAAATATATATATATATATATATATATATATATATAATACTTTATTGATTAATCCGACCATAAGAACTTTTTCTTCTCTCTCTCTCTTTCCTCCCAATTTAGAAGGAAATAATATGGTGGGCCATGAAGGAAAATGAGTCTCTTCATTTTCTATTTCTTCACCCCAATACATTAAATATAGTGCTTATATATATAATTTTTTTTTTCAATCATTTTGATCCTTAAGTTTTGAAACTATTTTCATTTTTAATACTTGTCATCTCCTTTGACACACAAATAGCTAATAAAAATAATTAATTGCAATTAAAAAACCACATCAGTATCTAAATATAAAAAAAGAAAAAAAAATCCACATCAAAAAAGAAAAATGATATAATTATTTTCTAAAGAAAAAAAAAATAAAATAAAATGAATGAAAAAAAACTCAAGTTTCCTTTTATTTATTGTCTTTCATTTCTTGCAAAAGTTAGCATTGCCTGTGATCAAACCATTCCAATTCTTGGAACAAATCATTGCCATTGTTATCACAGGTAAGTAGAAGATTTAAGGTTTGGATTTTGTAGCTTTTACTGACACTTACAATAAATATAATAAAACAATGTTACAACATCAACATAGCTTATCAAAGAGATCAACATAGCTTTGCTCAAGAACACAAGCAAAACATGAGAGAGAATGTAATATGTAATTTCATTGAATTGATAAATTACATTACAACTTACAAGTTACAACATAGCTCTGAGATTTATACACAAAGACAGCGCATGAGGAGGGAAAACATGATGTTCCTAATTCCTATCTGATCGAAAAAGTTACAAAATAAGCATCACCTCTACAAACCGAATGCACCAATCAACTAGGATCATAGTAGCTATGTCTCAATCTAATATTAGGAGGTTCCTCTACAGTCACGCCCAGGAGGGTGAGTCACAATAGTCGCCTCTGCCCCCTTTTTATTTAGCAAAAAAAAAAAAATCAACTAATGACACCAGTGTGCAATGTAAACCAAATATCCATACGGTGACGTTTTTTTATCAAAGCCAAAACGGTGTCACTTGAATTAGTTGAACGACACAGTTTTGGTCTGTGACTTAAAATGTGAACTTATAATCCTTACACGTGAAGAGATGGTCTTTCAGTTAAGCACACGTGCCGAAGTCTGTTTCCAGTTAGTTACACAGTTTCAGTCTCAACGCATAGTGTGGACCGTGGAGGATAATGTGGACTTAATTTTTCTTTTATTTATTAATCAGAGCCATTAGTGCTCACTTGTATACTATATAAAGTTTTCTTTGCTCTCAGTTATTCATTAAGCAAGATAAAATGAATCACAGATTTTTCTCTCAATCTTTCTCTCTGTTTCCTCTCCTTTCCATTATATAGAAACTCATCAAACTCTTTCAACAAACTCATCAAACTCTTTCAACCACGCCACTAAATATTTATTAAGAAATGAGAAAGACTACAAGTTGTATAATTCTAAGTAAAGAGAGCTATAATAAATCAAGGGAACAATTATTTGTTACACAGTAATATGAAGCATCTTTGTAAATCACAAATTGCACTCATTTAGTGGAGACGTTTGCTTTCCCAATTAAAATCAATAGTTTAAAGCATCAACTAGTTTGCATTTAAAGTTTAGCCGATTGATGTGATTCACCTAATTGAAATGATGAACTAGTTGAATTTAAGTTGTGTCCTACATCGTCTGTCGGTCTCTTAGGTGATGATGATAGGAAAGTTTTGGAAGGCATTTGTAAGCATTCAACTTCTCCTTCAAGAATTTCTACAACTTTGTTCATTGAAGGACGGTCACTAGGCTTCATCCGTATGCACCATAATGCAACTATGATCATCTTCTTAGTAGTTTTCTTCTCCTCCTCCGTGGCATCTTCCATTTCTATGTCATTTCCTTCGCTAAATTGGCCATAGACCCAATCAGGGAAGTAAATTTGGCTTGAATGGTCTACAAATTGATTAAAGTTCTTCCTTTTGCTTGCAATTTCCAACAATAACATGCCAAAACTATAAATATCAGCTTTATAGGAGACCCCTCCAATTTTTTTATAGAACAACTCTGGAGCTATATATCCTAGTGTTCCCCTTGCAGCAGTCAAAGACACTATACTATCATCTATTGGATAAAGTTTTGCAAGTCCAAAATCATAAACTTTTGGGATGAAGTTCTCATCAAGAAGAATGTTATGAGGCTTGATATCAAAATGCAAAATTTGCATGTCACATCCTTGATGCAAATATTCAATTCCACGAGCCACTCCAAGAGCAATATTGTATGTTTTCTCAATACTTAAGGTGATATTTCCTTCTCTAGAAAAAATGTATTTGTCAAGAGAACCATTAGGCATGAATTCATATATAAGGGCACGCTTTAGTCCCTAAGCACAATAGCCAATAAGTTGCACCACATTCCCATGGTGAATCCTTCCAATTGTTGCAACTTCATTGATAAAGTCTTGCCCGTTAGCTTTGGAACCTCCCAACATCTTTATAGCTACAAGAAGACCACTTTGAAGCTTTCCTTTATATACAAAGCCATAGCCTCCTTCACCCGATTTGTCCTCAAAACCTTTAGACATCTTTCTAATTTCTGAGTATGAGTACCTAATTGGCATGAGGTTAATTTGGCTTTGCAGAAATTCTTCAACATTATCATACATTGATAAATGCCTCTTACGCCACTTACATATCAAAACGGCCGCCACACAAGGAGTCCCCAAGAAAATTTTTGCTGCAAGGTGTAAGAATACTGTGCAGGAACATCACATAAACAACTATTACAAAAACTGTCAAATTTTTATTTTTTTTTAATTTTCACAAAAATAAATTTTTTATTTCTATATTTTGGGTTGTTTTCTTTTTGATCCTTACGTTTTGAATTTGGTTTTTAATCACAGTGATGGAAACTACTTGTGTAGTCAAATGTTTACACAGCGATCATGCTTAAAAGATGACATGATTAATAAAATAAAATAAAATATTAATTGGTATTAAAAATAGCTAAGATCCACGTAAAAAAAAAAAAAAAAAAAAAAGAAAAAAAGCATTGCTATAATTCCTCAATTTTAAGAAAATACAAAAAAGAATTAAATGATTAAAAAAAAAAAAAAAGAGAGGCCATGCTCCTGGAGGAGCAGATGAGATGGTTAGGATAGTGAACTTGAAACGCGGAGCACGAGTAGCTAACTGGTGAGCAAAGCCAAATGGTATTGTTTTAGTAGAGGTTAACTCATTTTTAGGTGTTGTACATTCTAGAGGAGACTTAACTTATTCTTTTGCATTTCATATTGGTGATCACTTTTATTCACGTTAGGCCAAGTTATTGACATGTAATTATTATGTAGACTTCCATTTTTTTGTGGAAAGTGATTCTTGTAATTATTCACATGGTTTTCAGACCCAAACCGTTCAATGAATCATAAAATGAAGAAGTTCAAGGTTTTTGAGGTTCAACCAAGGTTCGACCGAGGTTAGACCGTGATGATATAATAATTATTTTATTAATTTATTAATACAAAAATAAATAAATTACATGAACAAAATTCAACAAAATTAACCAAAATAATGTTTAAAGATGATAATATATGGAACATCTTTTTGTAATTTATTACAGAGATTATAAAATATCTCTTAAAAAAAAAAAAAAAGAGCCATCTAGTAAAGTGATGGAAAAGGTAATAATAAAGAACTAAAGAAATTGTTTGCTAGTTATCATAAAAGAGGGGGAGGCATGACTTTTAGGTAAAAAAATTTATAATAAAAACCATTTCCCTATTCCCAATATCAAATCCTGCCATCCTGTTCTCATTCTCTCTTTTACTTTGTTTACTCCGCCGATTCTGTCAGTTTCCTTCTTCTATTTCTTTGTAACTTCGTTCTTTCCATCACTCTTGCCCCCCTCTCTCTCGGTCTTCTATCTCCAAACAAGCAGATCAATCCTTCAAAGTTCAAACGGTCAGATTTAGTGGTGTTGGAGCTTCTGACGGTGGATAAACGAGATCAAGACTGAGATTTTTTAGTAAAATTTTGTGGGAAGAAAACTGGAAAAATCGTGCACGGTTCAACAAACTGTACGGTTAGATCGGGGTTTAGACGGTTCACTACAAAGGAGAGAGTTCCGGGTTTTTATGCTTAAAAAACCGTAGTGGTGGCTAGTTTCCGGTTAATCTGGTCCAACCGTACAGTCCGATCCGGTTTTAATAACCTTGATTATTCATAGAGCCTGACTTACTTTAGGACTATCTTTAATGAAGTTTTTATGAAAATTTCTTGACGTTGGTGAGAATTCTTTGGATTGAATTGTTAAAAAAAAAAAAAGATATTTATAAGTACTTTTGGGTTGTAGTTTTCTCATGTTTGGGACCATTCTTTAGTTTAGGGGGTGTCAAAAGGGAAGCACAATGTATGTTATTTCCATGTTAATGCAACTAATATTTATGTCTTTTTTGCATGTGCAGCTATTTTTAAGCACGTCCATTAAATAAAAATAAAAATAACTATTTTTAAGAACAATGTTAATGGATCACATGCTAAAAAAATTTATAGAAGAGATCAGGTTATAATCGATGTTCTGTACTGTTAAGACCCAATTGACCCAAAAATCTACAAGAAATTCATTATGAAGGTAAAATTACTTTTTGTTAACGAAAGATGAATTGCTAATTAGTGAAATAAGTGACATGAATAACTTGAAAATTCTACAGCCTAACAAAATTGGATTAACAACTCTCATTGGGCCATGCTTAACAGTAAATATAAACAAAAAAACTAGTTGACTTTATTGAGTAGTATTACATGTATTACAACTTTTACTACATTAAGCTAACAAAACTAATGTGTCATCAACCACAAAGAAATAATTCAAATATTCATTTATGAGTTGTTGAAACTTACCAATTATATTTATTGTTACATCAATTTGTAAGTAAAATTTGTAATACTTGTAGCATTTTCCAACTTTATATATATATATATATATATATATATATATATATATCAGAATGGTGGCAAGAAGAAGTGTTCAGCCAAAGAAACAGAAACAGAGGACAAGATGAACTGCAAAGTAGAAGAAGAAGAAGAAAAGCACTGCAAAATAGTAGAAGGAGATAAACGACTGTAGTTTCTTATAATTGTTACTAAACGACTTATAGCTTATATTAGTTGTAGATAAACTGTTAGTGGACGCACACTTAGCACGTGTAAGAGTTTGTTAGAGGATTAGTTAGCTGGTTAGTATGGTTTATTCTGTTATTTCCTTATATCAGCTAGTATATAAAGCTCGTAATCCTTTTGATAATATATATATATATATATATATATATATATATGTATATATATATATATATATTCTTTAAAATTAGGACGTCACTTTAATTGAGTGGAGCTTGATTAGAATTTGTACCAGACTAGCCGTTAGTAAAAATTTCGATCCAAACAATAGTCTTATTGAATGAACCGTTAATCAACAAACTACAAGTATTATTGTTTTCTTATTCATGTCTGGCTCTCTCCCCGAACCACTGAGATTGAGTCTCTCTCTCTCTCTCAACACCATGGCTTTGCGTCTTAAGAACCAGATGCTGAAATTGTAACCGCCATCAACAACGGCTTTGCAACAAGCTTGCGTAACGGAGAAAGCCGAGTTGAGTTTGATCGACCATGACCCACTCCAATCGGCTTCTCTCTCTGCTTGGGTACATCACAGAAAGCTCTGATCCTGTTCTATCTCACGATTTTGAAGTCTGATCGCCTTCTCTCTCTCCAATTACGATCTCTCACATGACCGTTGATTTGGGTTGTTTGAATTTTTTTTTTTTGTTTGAATGGGCTTGATTTGATAGTGTTTATGTGTTTGATCTGAATGAATTGTGTTTGAAAGAAATAACAAGGATCTGATTTCTAAATGGGTTGATCTGATATTGAGGAAGAACGGGGGAGAAAAGAAACAATGTAACACAAAAAAAGTGGTTTGCAATTTGGGACCTTTGGATTGGAGTTATTGGTGTGTGACTGAGTTTTTCTGTGAAGGATCCATGAAAATGGTGAAAGAGCTTGGAGAGAGAATTTGATTATCAGGCCTCTTGTTTTGATACCATATTAAATTATTGAATCTTTCAAAAACTTAAACTATCAAAATATAATAATTTTAATCATTTAACTATATACTTCTAACATCATCAATAGTGCAATTACTCATGCAATTCTATTTCCTTGTCCATTCTATATTAATTACTATCCTTCAAACAATTTTTTTGAGATGGAAACCTCACCTGCTACTCCTGAATCTGGTCCATAATACAACCATGCTACATTTTGGACTAAGTAATACCACCATTCTGCATTATATCTTTCATAGCTATAGTTCCATTCTGCATTTTTGACAAATAAAAGAACAACATCAGCGTTGAGAACTACAAAATTAAATTTGGTCATTATACGGAAACTACAATAAATATTCCCTAACATGTCAATTACACACTAGAATTGATGGCGTACGCACCAAGAAGCTATCTTCTTAAGAAATTCGATAATTTTTACTTTACATTTCCTCAAGCATAAAAGTTTGAGATCAACCAATTGCCCAAGTACATGGTTATTCCTCTACTTGTGTCATCATCACATCAGGCATAATTACTCATACAATTCTATTTTATTGTCCACTTTATGGTTAGTGAATGGTGACAGTGGAAAAATGCAAGAATCATGCAAAGGGAAACTAATGGTCAACATGTAAATGGAAAGTGTTATGGCCTTTCTCGCTTTATTTACCCACCAGTACTGTCTTCGTTGCATTGAACACGGTTCGAATCATTGAGGTAGCAATAATGGCTGTCTCTTGCGCAATAACTTCCACAATTTCTTTCGAGCCATGAAAGCTAAAAACCATATACCAATTCATTGTGGACGTCTTTAGAGGAAATATTTGAATCATCACTTCTTGGCCACGATGTCCGAAACATCTTCTCTACTTTGCACGACACCTCCACATGGGATGCGTAGGTTATACCAACTTTAAGACCGACTCAGATATAGAAGAAGAGTTGTCATTATAATTGCAAGTTGAAGTGTCCAAATACAGTGGAGAATTAATTAGTTTTTCACAGCTCATCAAAACCAAACTCCGAGATAGTTTGAGATCCCGGTAAAAATTGAGATAATATCGAGATGAAGAATAAGTCGTGGTGGAGAAGGAGAAGTAATTGTCCTTGTGTATACCTGAGTCCACAATACGGATTGTGTAGTTGTTGTAACTGATTTCCTGTACATAGTATTTTCCTCTAGATATGTATAGCACCGTACGATTGTTCTCACACGAAAGTTCATAACTGAAGTCCCCGCTGTTTTCTGAGTCGGTCTTCAATCGAAAAGGAAAGCTTCTGTCATGGATATTCCCACAAGAAGAAGCGGAACAAGTATGATTAACCATAGCAGTAGGAGCACAGCAAGTTGGATGGACTAATACAAGAGCAATAAGGACAGCGAGTCTTACAGTAGTTAACGTCAATACTACTATAGAGAGAGGGATATTTCCACTAGTACATACTGGAAAACTTCCACATATAGCTGTAGACAAACACAAAAAAATTTCTTTCGGTGGTCTTTACTCTTCAAAGCATGTTCAACATTAATAAAGTAAAAAATAGAGTTTCCAGCTGAAGAAAGATGAAGCGCAAGCTCGTTGTAGTGGAACAGTATCAACATTAATATATAGAGCAATGCACCAACAATATTTGGCGACAGCACACATAAGTCATCTTGATAAATTATTTGACAGTTATTAAGTTTTTTTTTTTAATTATTATTTTTTTAGAAGTTTTTTTTTTTAATTATTATAAACATTTAGTTAAATTACTAACAAATTGCACGTGGCAGTAAGAAAGAAATTATGAAGGCAATTGTAACGGAATTCTCTCCCAAAATTTGTCAAATAACAGATTTAAGTATGTAGCATTTTCTTTAAAATCGTGCTTTAAAAAAATTATTTCAGTACTTGATACTTAATAGTTAATACCCTAACTTAACTGAAATTTAAGTGAAATTAATCGAATTTTGAAAACATAATTTTAATATTTAAAATTGTATGTTCAAAACACAATTTTAGGAAAAAAAAAAACATTTTCAAATAGTATCAATTTAAATAATTATTAGTAAAAAAATTATTTAATTTTGCAAAATTCTGTTATGAAGCATTTGTTAAGTTCTACCGTGCACATCATACATAGTCTCCCAAGTTCCCAACAGTGTATTACATATTTGAACTTGATCATCAGCACATAGTCCAAGTTGGAAAATGATCTTACCCATGTATTGTGAGGTTTCTGCTGCTGCATGCAGCGGAAACATGCAGCGGAAACACGAGACAACACCTAGTGTGTGTTGGCTTATATTGGTGGCCACACCATATATAACACTGTATTGGCTCTTCTTTTCTACTATTTTGACAATTACAAATGTGATGCCCTAGATTTGATTGGATAATGATTAAGTGCGTGTTGTGCGTGTATGATGAATCTCACATTACACATATACTGGGTTGATCTGGATTTCATTAATAACTACCATGGTTTTGGAACCTCAACAGTTCAGCCTCTTTGAGCTTAGATTGAGGTTCAACTAAGGTTCAACCATGATGTGTCATTTAATTTTTTATTAAATTTAATTCATAAATTGTGTTTATATATTTGTATTAAATTTACTTCATAAATTGTGTTTATATATAATAATTTTCTATATCTTACTAGCTTAATGGTTGACATGCTGGACATGCATATATCAACCTAGGGAACCCAAGTTCAAATCCCAGTGCTGACTAATTTCAACAAACATCATATGGGCAGAACCGCAACAAAAAAATAAGCCTTTAGGTTGGTTTTCAGTTAACCGGGTTAGACTGCTCAATCTGGTCTAGGTATGACAACTACAATGAACCTCAGTTTGGAAAATTCTTTTTAATGTACATAGTAAATGTGACTTGTACTTTTTCTAGGGTCGTTACAATGAATTAAATAATATTTAAAATTTAAGAACATCCCAAAACTTTTTTATTTTTTATAATCATAATAATGAGGGAGAAGAATTTAAACCAAGCAAGTCAATCTCGTACTGGAGGCTGTACTGATTTGACCAGTGGAACGATATATTTCAATACCGATATACCGTTTTGGGTTTACCGTTATTTTATATATATATATATAATAAATATAAAAGTTTACCATAAAAAATTACCTCAATTCAAAACAAATTATTTATGGTTTTAAATTTTAGCATCAATTAAAAGAAAAAAAAAAAAACACAATATAAAAAATAGAAAGTTTAATTGTTCATTGCATACTAAGAAAATAAATAATACTAATAAGTTATCATTCTGCCTTTACAAAAATTCAAAAATTACAAAACTAAAAAAAAAAAAAAAAAAAAAAAAGGGCTTTTTCTTTGTATTGGCCGATATGCCCGGTACTGGCCAGTATGACCAGTACTGCTGGTATTTAAACCGGTATGAAATGTTGGTATTTCGACACTAGTATACGTACTAGTACGGTACATATCGGCCGGTACGGTATAGTACAGTATTGACTACACTGATTTAAACTATGATTCTCCTAATTAAGAAGCCGGATTGAATCACCAAGATACAAGGCTTTTGACAAAACAACCAGTTTTATAATATCATACAATGCTTATGTACCAACGATTGGTAACATACCATTAACTTAATTCGCCCTCTACGAATATATATAATCCTGCTTACAACAAAATAAGTCATACTTTGGCACAAGAGGAGGTTTTATTTTGCTGCAGGTTGCTCGAATTTCAATCAATCCTTCAACTGATTGGGTATCAAATAGCTTTAATAAATTTAATTCTTGAAACATGCATGATGAAAATGGAAACAAAAAGGGCGTTAAAGATTGAATTTATTATTAGGATGGAAGAGCCGGTGTTAGCACTTGGAACAATCCTCGTCAGGTGAAACAGTGAATGGTAGGTTGATTAATTCCAGAAAAGCCCTGGCTACTTGAGCATTTGGATTTATTCTCTTGGCTGGTCACTTGATGCAGGTATAGACAGCCTTCTTATTAGCAAAGGATGATGTAGGCTATTGATTAATGGCTTAAATTTGGTGGCAAAGACAGAAATTTTTTTTCAAAGGGAGACCAAGTATGAAAATTTCAATAATTTGATCAATAATTTTCAAATATACAAAATAATATGCATATACTTTTCTAAAAAAAAAAAACACATATGCGTAGTTTATACTTAAAACATGTCTTTAACATAATTTATTCTAGGGAACAAAAAAAAAATCTATATACTATTTTCTCAAATATAAGAAAATTTCATCAAGTCATTTTTATATAAGTCAAAATAAATATTTCCTTTCATTAAGTCATGTATAATTATCTTGTAAATTATATTAATCGCAATTGATATTCTTCAAATAAATTTTTTTATAGACAAAAGCTTCTACTTCTTAACCCAAGTTGAAAGGCAAGGGTAAAAAGAAGAAGAAGAAGAAGAAGAAGAAGGACTTCACTAACCAAGATGGTAAACAAATTGTCTTAGGAGTTGCCAACAAAGAAAAGAAGGATTGTGCCAAAAGAAAGTGTTTCCATTGTCGTGAGAAAGGTCATTGAAAGAGGAATTGTCCAAAATTCAGAGCTGCCAATAATAAGGGTAGGAAAAGTTCATTCCTTCTTAAAATATGTTTAGTACAAAATCCCACGGATTCTTAAAATATGTGTGTGGATTCAGGTTGTACTAACTATATCTGCAATACTTTGCAGGGGTTCCAAGAGACCAGAGAGCTGAGTAAAGGGAAATTGTTTCTTACTTTGGCTGATAGAAGCAGAATTCCAATTGCAGTTGTTAGAATGTTTAATTTATGCTTTGATTCTAGGGTTTTAATATTGGAAGACTATCTATATGTACCTAATGTTCGTAGGAATTTAATTTCTACAACTTATTTAAGTAAAAATTGATATTGTGCTATCTTGAAAGAAAATGTTGTAATAAAGAAGGATGAAGTGTTTATCTGTTCTAATAATATTGTTAATGGTCTTTATATTTTAATTCTTAATAAGCATGAATTATATAATTCTGAATTAGATAATAATTCACATGTGAAATCATTAAAGAAAAAGTTTCTTTCTACTAATGATGCATATCTTTGGCATTTACGTTTGGGTGATATTAATTTAAATAGGATTCAAAGACTGATCAAAGATAGACTCTTAGAGCCATTGGACTTCGATGGATTTCCAGTTTGTGAATCTTATTTGGAGGGAAAAATGAGCAAAAGACATTTTAGTGCAAAAGGTAGAGAAGCCTATAATTTGTTAAAACTATTACATTTAGATATATGTGGTCCCATGTTAACTTAAGCAAGAGATGGCTATGAGTATTTCATTACTTTCATTGATGATTACTCTAGATTTGTCATGTGTACCTAATGAAACGGAAGTTCGAAACCTTTGAAAAGTTCAAAGAGTTTAGGGCTGAAGTTGAAAATCAATTAGGTAAACGCATAAAGACCATTCGATCTGATTGAGGTGGGGAATACCTTTTTAGGGATTTTAAGGATTACTTAACTGAAAATGAGATTATATCTCAATTGACTGCACTTAGAACTCCACAACAAAATGGTGTCAGAAAGAAGGAATAGATCTCTTTTAGATATGGTTAGATCCATGATGAGTTATTCGACTCTAGTAATTTCTTTTTAGGGATATGCATTAAATATTGTAATATATCTTTTGAATTTAGTACCTTTAAAGTCTATTCCTAAAACACCTATAGAGTTGTGGAATGGGCGTAAGTCTAGTATGAGACATCTCCATATTTGGAGTTGTCCAACACATGTGTTGAAAGGAAGGTCTGACAAGTTATAGGATATCCAAAAGAAACTGTTGGAAGTTTATTCTATAGTCATAAATATAATAAAGTGTTTGTTAGTACAACTACCAAACTTTTTGAAAATGACTATATGAATGATTATACTCCTAGAAGTAAAGTTGTTTTGGCTAAAATGAATAAACCTGTAATTGAGTAATCAATTGATGAAACTAGGGATGATGTGGTTGTATCAGATACACCATAAGATATTACTCATGAGATGACTAGCACACAGGAGCCTCGTCGTAGTGGGAGGATTATTCGGCCACCTATAAGATTTATAGGTTTGGGAGAAACTTATGAAGCTATCACAAAAGAGGCCGAAACTGATCCTTACATTTATGAAGAGGCAATGAATGATATATATGCACATCATCGGGTCAAAGTTATAAAATCCGAATTGGATTCAATGTATTCTAATCAAGTTTGGGATCTTGTAAAAACGCCTAATAGCATTAAACCTGTTAGTTGTAAATGGGTTTACAAGAGGAAGAGAGGTATAGGTGGAAAGGTTGAAATCTTTAAAGCAATGCTAGTGGCGAAAGGGTATACATAAAAAGAAGGTATTGATTAGGAAGAAACCTTTTCACCAGTGGCAATGTTTAAATTTATCAAAATTCTCTTATCCATTGCTGCTCATTATGATTATGAGATTTGGCAGCTGAATGTCAACACTACATTTCTGAATGTCAATCTTGAAGAAGAAATTTATATGATGTAACCAGAAGGTTTCATAGCAAAAAATCAAGAGTATATGGTATGCAAGTTGAAAAGATCCATTTATGGACTTAAGCAAGCATCTGGACATGGAACATTCAATTTGATCAAGCAATCAATTCATTTGGTTTTGAACAAAATCTTGATGAACCATGTGCGTACAAAAGACATTGAGATAAAGTAGTAATGTTTCTAGTGCTTTATGTTAATGATATTCTACTCATTGGAAGTGATGTAGGGGTAATGTCATCAGTGAAGGTTTGGTTGTCAAGCCAATTTGATATGAATGACTTGGGAGAAGCTAAATTTATTCTAGGGATTAAGCTTTGGTGAGATCGCAAGAATAAGATGTTAGACTTGTCACATGCTGGATATATAAATAAGATTCTAGAATGGTTTAGCATGCTAAACTCCAAGAAAGGATTGCTTCCTTTCAAACATGGAGTTCCTCTGTCTGATGACTAAAGGTCTAAGACTCTTAAGGAAGAAAATATAATGAAACAAGTTCCTTATGCTTTGCAGTGGGAAGTCTCATGTATGTCATGCTTTGAACTAGACCAGAAATTTTGTTATTCAGTTGGCATGGTCAGCCGATATCAATCAAATCTAGGACCAAAACATTGGCAAACTGTAAAGCATATTCTCAAGTATCTACAGAGAACGAGAGATTATATGCTTGTTTACCGATGTGAGGATTTGATTTCCATTGGTTATACATATTCAAATTTTCAATTAGATCTTGATTTCAGAAAGTCTACTTCAGGTTGTGTATTCACCTTGAGAGGTGGAGCCATAAGTTAGAGGAGATGGAAGCTGAATATGTTGCTGCCTTTGAAGCGGCAAAGGAAGTTATTTGGCTTAAGAAATTCCTTTTTGATTTTGGTGTTGCAAGAATGGAGCAAGTTCTTATCATATTGTTTGCGACAATAGCGGAGCGGTTGCATAATCCAAAGATCCAAGGAATCACAAAAAAGAAAAGCACATTTAAAAGAAAGTACCACATCATTCGAGACATTATTGCTCTAGAAGATGTAATAGTAGCAAAGATTAATAGTGCATATAATCTAGCAGATCCCCTTACCAAAGCCTTACCCCAAAGGACTTTTGAGTCACATTTGGAGGGAATGTGAGTTACATTAGTGCACAATAGTCTTTAAGGCAAGTGGGAGATTATTAAGATTAGTGTCCTTAAATCCTATTGTATGATATTATGTGTGAAATTATGTATGACTTAATGTTGTAATTAATAAAGTTGTTTTATTATCATCTACAATAATGGTAATATGAATATTTGGACATTATCATACAGTCCATAAGATGCATAGTATGTGATTTAGTCATAGAAGATATAAATCAGAAGTTCTTTGTAAACTCAAAATTTTAGTCGTAGCTGGCGATGAAATTGGACATTTCATCTAAGAATACTATAACAAATCAACTAAGATGATTTGTCTTGATCATGAAAGTGTGGACTGTTAGTTGATATGTTGATATATTTTAAGAGTTAAGACATATTGAACTAGACTACTGTGAGATTTATTATTCTCCTAACGACGGTCAAATGAATAATAAATCTCACGAATTGTATTTACATGAAATTCTAATCTTGAGAATAATAGACCTGATAATGAAGTGTAGGTTACTTTGATATATCAGAAGTGAGATCTAAAGCCATGATCAAAACCTCAATATATTGGGCAGCCAGATTTAGTGTTGATAAAACATATATTCTCAAGATGGAATTCATAATCTCTTAACGAAAATATAAAATATTCCCTTGAAATAAGTTTAATGGGTTTAGTTATTTAGAATGTTAGGTCTAAATATTTTAGTAAGAAGTTACTAAAGTATATATTTATGAAATTGGATTTTATGAATATATGATGAATAACTTAAATGATTAAACTATAGTAATCTTCAAAGTGGCAGTCTACATTCATGGCTTTATATTACTACGAATATTTTATGAAGGGGTTGCATGTACAATAAAGTCTTGGGATATAATTTATTAATAAGGCCTAGAATATAATTATATTTGTATAGTGATATTAAATATAATTAATAGTAATTTTGGACTTATCAAGAGTTGACAGAAAAACTCAAGGCCTATTGGAGCTAGAGTCTTATTTGTTCTCTTTTAGTCACACTTCAAGCCACATACTAAAGCTCAATTGGAATGACCCAAAAAGCTAACCCAATTAGATAATCAGCTATAAGGCGAGAAACACACAGAATTTTGAAAGAAAATAAAATGATTTGTATGTGAGTGTAGGACACTCTCTAATTCTTCCTTGAACACACATATAAACTGATTGAGAAACCACACTTCTTGGATACAAGTGGAATTAGAGTGAAGATTAAAAGTGTTCTCAAGTACTTCTAATATTTGGTTTTAAATTTCACCGCACTAAGGTAAACCCTCTTGTTCTTATATTCTAAAATTTATATAGTACATGTTATTAATTGCGAATGAAGTAGATCCATTAATTTTTTGCTGTGTATGTCTTGTATGCAATACAAAAATGTATTTTTCCAACACTCGCAACTTGGCCTAAGTCGCGAATAACTTGTGAAATCCAACTTGTCAAGGACTCTCCTCCCCTAACACGTCATCACACAAGCCCAACTTGTATAATTTTTACTATTGGGCTGCAGCTTCTGTTAGGTTCTAAAGATTAGGATTAAATTTTTAGAGTCTAAATTTGTATATGCTATCAAACCGAGAACAAAAACATGTCTAGGATAGGTGTTAGACATTGCTCAAAGTGGCTCAAGTCAAGAACTTCTATAAAGCTCGATTGATCGAATATTGTAGAAAAAGAATTTCTACAGAATTTTAAAATAGGTCCAAGCCCGTGACAACTTTTAGCATTTTAGTCTAACACTTCTAAGTATAAAAAGAAAATCCTAGCTACGTTTTGAAGATTCTTGGAAGACTTATGAGTTACTTCTGTGAGATCTGAGATGTTTTGTACCTTCTAACTTTACAAGTGTCTATTGGAACAAGATCTACAATCAAGTACTGGTGGAATCTAGTTGCTGCAAGATTAACAAGCCATGATTTCAAACCTTTGATAATTTAATAGTTATAAGTGGGGAAGGTTGGTATTGAACGTGGTTCTCCTCATGTTAAGATGCTTGCTTCTCCAAGGGCTGCTTTAATAATCGATAGTGATGTCCTTGCAAATCTAATGGTAAATTGACTAATTGGTGATGGGTCATTATCAACTCTAATGGCCAATTGTGCTTAAAGCTTAATAGCTACCATCACCAATTAATTTTCTATATGCCACTAGCATTTTTGTTGTTGTTTTTGAGTGAAGAATGCCACTAGCATTTGAGTAGTCACGAGCACATCAAACCTTCATTATTCTATAAAGAACATTAGTGGCATAAAAAGTACGTAGAAGGTTACAACATACCTATTGATCTCGACGTAGTAAGAGCATCCACAGTAGTGGAGCTAAAAATTTAGCTTTTTAGCTCCACAAAAAGTTACTTTATCTATTTTACCTACTCACTTTACAAAACATACGGTAGCAATGAATTTATTTTAGCTTTCAACACAATAAAATAATATAAACATCACAATATAAAATAATATATTCATTACAATAAAATAATATTTCTACTACAATCAAATAATATATTCACACCAACTTCCCAAATTTTCTTGGTAGCCAAACATAGCAACCCACACCCAACACAGCACAAACATCCACCACCACCACCACCACCAGTCTACAGTAGAAAAAAAAAAAAAAAAAAAAAAACCCAAATCCTCAATCCAAACCAAACAAAATCACCAACCGGAGACAAACCCAGCACAAATCGGAGACAAACCCATGCGTCGATGCTGCCTAAGCTGCCAACATCCTCGTCGATGCTTTGGTTTCTGATTATGCTACAACTCTCTCTCGGTGACGAATTGGTGGCGTGGGTCTGAGGTGAATGGCGGATCGGCGGCGTGGGTTTGATGCTGATCGGTGGTGGGTCGGTGACATCGAGCTTCGGTGGCGGTGACGTTGACGATGAGTCAGACTGGCCACGGTAAACAAAGTGAGCTTGAGAGACCGAAGTTGAGAGAGTGAGCTTTAGAGAGATGAGGTTCAAATGAGATAAGAGTGAATGAGAGAGAGAGAGAGAGAGAGAGGCACGGTGTGAGTGTGATAAAAGAATGAAAAAAAAAAAAAACTCAGCAAGTTGGATTATTTTAATCGGGAGCTGGAATAATTTTTTTTTTTTTTTTTTTGCTCTCAGCTACAGTGCACATGTATAAATACATGTGCACTGTAGCAATGAAACTAAAAAATTTAGCTATACCTCCATTGTTGGAGGCTGATTTTTTGTGGTCTGGTGGAGCTAAAATAGCTATATATTCTAAGAACTCCTAGAACACGATGTCCTTTCCACATGCCAGTTTATGTCCTTTCCACCAGCGGCTTCAATTCTCTTCAACTCATCTGCTCTATCAGGCTATTAACACAAAATATGTACCAAGCATGATTTAGATATTTTCATAAAGTTTAATTCTTATAATCAAAGGATCTCAGCAATGGATTTGTATGGTAAATGTAAAGCGGACACTGAAAATATAAATGTGATCTACAATATGCAAACCTCTCACCAGAAACAACGTTCAATGATAATTGGATATTTCTCAAAAAGAAGAAGAAGAAGAAAAAGAAGAAGCAGCGGATAAGGAAAAAAATTAATGATTAAAAAAGAAATGCTTAGAATACATGGAGAATACATGCCTTACTACTACTAGCCACATAATTCAACATGCAATTATATTTAATTCTCCGAAAGTATAATAACGACATACTCTCTTCTTTCGCATAAAATTAATAGTAGATCTTACTAATTGAATTTATAGTGAGATTCATTATTCATATGAAAGGAGGGAGTAAGCCATTATTGAGCAGCAAATAAAGCCCGGAAACTAGCCGTATGAAAAATTTAAACACCAATTCTGGTATTCTTATTTGATACCTCTGTAAACACTACAACAAACTTTAGTTATTTCAACCCTCTTTTATCAAGGGTTTACTAAAATCTGTCAATACAACCTACAAATAAAAATGCGAAAGGCTATATCACTCAACTTTATTTCAAATGTTATTTGATCCTTCAAAATAAGTTAGAACACCCACAAAATAAATGTTGAAAAAAAAAATGCGCCAGTTTGTTTAGCCCACAACCCTTGGTAAAATATTACAAATTTTTCAGCCCTTGAAAAAAGCCCACAACAAAATTTAAAAATATAGCCCAAAATGTAACCAACCTATCTTCACACTCTTATCACTCTCATAGTAGAAACTGGGATAGCCTGAAACTGAGAAATCTCACAGAGCTCATGAACTTGACGATCATGGAGATCTCATAGAGCTCGACGATCATCGATTTGGTACGTAATCACAAACCCTAATTTCTCGGTTTTGTAACTCTTCATCTCTATTCACAAACCCTAGGGCGTTGTGTTTCTTAGCTCCGATTAGGTACGAATCACAAACCCTAGTTTCGTCTTTGATTTTTTTGTTTTTTTGGTTTACCCACACTTTTTCATCGATTTCCTCACGGTTTTCGTTTCACATTTCTCAGAAAACTAAGCTCATCATCGATTTCCCTATTTCAATTTCTAATTGATCATTCGCTTTAGAATCTCACTGTAACGTAATCGTTTTCCTCAGGTTGTAGCACAAAAAGTGAAGGAAGCTGAAATCACTGAGCAGGACTCGCTTCTTCTGGTAATCATCATCAGAACTCTGATTTTTCTGCCTTTCAACTTCAATTACAGACAATCACATTTGAATTTCTTTAGCAGAAATTATTTTTCGTTACTTCATACTCTGTTTCGAGTACTCCATATAAAATTTGGTTCAAACAGATGGAAATTATTTCTCATTTAATTTTTTGCTAGATCTTTGAGATTTAAAATCAAGAAATTTAATGGTTATGTTATGCTAATTGAAATTTGAAACAGACGAGGAATCTGCTCTGAATTGCTATATTCAATATTAGTTACATTAGAGGCCTGTATATCAGAGAAATTTAGTAAGCTTCTTGTATTTTTCAGTTGTCATGTCTATGACCACAAGTTTCATCATTTGCATTGTATGTGTGTGCATTTTTTGTGTTTAATGTGTGGTGTGTGTGGTTGTCTGAGGGTGAGGTTGTTTGGGTATGGCAGAGCTAGTTATTCGACGTAGACTGGGTTTTGGAGCTTTTGGTTATAGGTTTGCTGGGTTTGTGATTGGGTGTTGCCATGAGATTATGGAATGTTAGGTTCATGGGTCCCAGCTTTGGGTTGTGGAAATTGAGAGGGAGATTACTGATAGTGGAGGTTAGTGGTAAGGGGATGAAACTAGGGGGGTTTATTTGTTTTGGTTGGGTTCATCCACAGCATGAATTGGGTTTATTTGTCTTTCAAAGTGAATTATTGGTTTGGTTTTATAAAATTTTGAGTGTGATTTGACTGTAATGGAAATTTGATGGTGGGATTGGTTCTTTTTAAATTAAATGCATACCTAGTGAGAACCCTATTTTCTAAGCTGATATTGCAATTAGAGTGATGCCCGAAATGCAACTCACTTAGAATAATTTCTCAAACAAAATGGATATTTTTTAATCTTCATGGGGCATCCTAGTATCCTACCCTTCTTTCTTTTATTGTTTTTTAGTTTTGTTGATTAAAGGATTAGAGTAGCCTATTGGTGATTAATGGCTGAAAAGAGAAGAGATATTGAAACTGTATTTTAGGATGTGAAATCATTATTCTTTTCTGGTGGGTTGATTGTTATTAGTGATTAAAGGTTTTGGCATTTGGTACTGCATATGCTCTCTCTCTCTCTCTCTCTCTCTCTCTCTCTCTCTCCCTTAGTCTGCCTTTCTTCTTTGGCTCATGTTATTTTTTTTTTAAAATGTCCCCAAGTAATAGATTTTGTCTCACTCCTTGCTTTATTACGGATGCTACTTGTTTTTTTATTTAATGTATATTGTTTGATATATTTCTATACTCCTTTTCATTTAAGGTTTTACCCCCTGTATTCCCTTCTGCATATCCTCTTGTTCATTTCAAGTATCTTAAAAAGTATTTTTCTGGCAGTTGACTAGATTCTATTATTTCTTCTTTTGCAGCTTGCTTGGACTTGCTACAACTTCTATCAGTCAACAGCAACAAAATTGGCCAGGGAGAATTATTTCTTTCATTCTGGGCAGGTAAGTTATCCCTATTCTTGTGATATATAATGTAATTGTCTGTGTGTGTGTCTTACATTACATCCATAAATACCTATTTTAGGAGGGAGAGAGAGAATTTGAAGAGCTTGAATATTTAGGAGGGAAAAGTTGTTAGTGTTGCTTGCTTATATACTGTTTGTTGTGCGGGTTCTTTTAATCTAGGTCGTTGATCCTTTTGATGGAGTTAATCAGAATATTATCCACACTTCTGGTTTAAAAAGTTTCCAACAACATAGAGCGGAAGAGGTATATCTAAGCAAAATGCTTACTATCCACAATTCAAAATATAATTGTTAGTTTCATATATGGGGTGTGATTGTTGTTACTTTCCTTAGTTAGCAAAGCCATTTTTATATGGTTATATTTAGTTTTTCTAGATTCTATTGCGTTGAATGTGAATAATGGATAGTCTTGATAAACTATTGTTCTCACTTTTCATTAATTGTAAATTTACTAGAGAGATTGCGATGGGTGCTTCTAGCCAAATTCACTTATAGATTGCAGTAGAGTGTCATATTTGAAGTAGGAAATGGGACACTGTTATTGTCTTATGTAAAATACTGTTTCTTTTACCCTCCTAGAATTATGATTGTGCTATGGAATGGACTGAATAAGTCTACAAAGTGGGTTAGACAGCAAATCTTCTTTCCAATAGAATTATAAATATTTCTATGACTCCTTGAAAATAAATTTTAATAACTGTGATCAATTGCAAGAATGCTTCCTCGTTATGGTATGGTATAGTGTAGGGGATCATGAAACTTGTTGAACAACTGAACTCGTTTTTGTTTATTTTTAGCTAAAGGTCTAGTGCTGTTTTACTGAATTTTGTCAAATGTAAGTAAATATTGATTGTTGTGTGATCACATGAATGGACTATCTTTGTAACTTCCATTTTTTATTTATTCAAGCTAACGTTTTATGAGATCATTTTGGGGCTAAGCAGGTTTTTTGGTATAGAATACTAGGAAGTCAAGATATGGATTTAGCAATATTAGTGCCGTTAAAACTAGACGTAAGAGTGATGGTGCATCAAAGTAAGCTAAAGCGATTGTTGGGGTGGCATCCGTGAGTGCAAGTAGAGGAGGGGTAGGCTAATAATTGCACCATAATGAGGTAGTAGGAACCATTAAAATTAAATGTGCATTCTTGTTTTGTTTTTCAGTTTTTATATAAGTACTCCCATTTTTTGGTTTCTGTAAGATGCTGAAAGTGTTGAAATCTGAAAAAGAAAAGGGGGGTGGAGGGGGAGGAGTGACATCCAAGTAGCTGAGCATGTAGAAGCATAGAAGACTAAACATACTAGATAGTTCCATCTTATTCAATATGCATAAACTATAAGGAATGACCTATCTGATTTCATGCAATCTTGACTTGACATAGAGTGGAGTAGTGATATAGAATTCATGCAGCCCAACTTGAGTGGCAGGTAACTTAGGATAAAGTCTTAAAGAGCAGTATTGTTGGTTTGAAACAATTGTTTAAGCTAAGCACAGTGGCTATGAAAATTCTTGCTAGGTGTCTTTTTTAAATACCCAGTATTTTTTTCCTCACATGCTTGGATACCTATGTTGATTCTTTTTTTGCATTTAGTTTGCAGTGCTTTGTTGAAAACATGGGTGTAGTTTATGTATAGCCAGGTTAGGATGTCCTATTCTTTCAATGATATCTTGCTGATACGCAGCTTAAGCCCAGGAGAATTGCTTATATAGTATAGTACTAATCCACTTTGTTCTAATTCAGCTGAGAACAGGCCACTACCTGGATTTTCTGAACTTGTCTATGACCATAGAATATTGCTTTTATTGGTAAGTCTATTGGACCCAATCTTGGCCCCTGGAAGCAACGTATTGGTTTGCTCCTCAAAACTCTGCCACAATACATTATCTAATTCTGCTATAGTTTTATACCATATGCCTACATAATACTTGTGAGACTTACCATTTGCTGTGTGTTAGTTAAAACTGAAGTTTTTGTGAAATAAATTCAAAATAGCATCATGTTAGTAGCTTCGGCTGAAATGTTGCTAGATAAAATTAGTAGTTCAGGTTATAGGTTATTTGGGTCCTAGTAGAAGCTTTTTTTAAGTATGCTTATGTTAGCTTTTTCATGAATTTGTTCTGCTTTAACTAGTTATTCTGTTTCTGAGTAGAAGCATGTTTAAATATCTTTATGTTTGGTTCAAGATATTTTATTTGATAAAATTTGTATTTATTTCTTAGTTCTATGAATGTTTTCTATTTGTTGTTATTTGACTTTATTTTGCTGAGTAATTGCATTTTTTATCTTCAATACTTAATTACTATATAATTTCTATTTGTTTTGTCAAATGGTAAAAAGAGAAGACAAGTCATAGCCCTAATAGAATTGAATTATTTGACATCACCCATGTGCAAGCTAATGGGCAAGCAGTAAATGAATCAACACAAGATGCATTGGTATGAAATCTTCTAATTATATTAATATAGATAGTATATTTTTATGTGGTTTTGTTGCAAGTTACTTTTCTTTTTAGGTGGCATTGAGGAATCTTACTACTCAAGTGAATGAGGGGGCATTGCAAATATCTCAAGATCAAATGTTTGTGGAGGTGTTTGGACCTGAGCGTCATGGACGAATTCGTGGCTTTGGGGCTGGAGTCACTCCTACCAAGTTATGGGGTTCCTTCTCACTAGAATGTATGATCTTGAGAAGCGACTCCAAGAATCTGAACAAAAACGCTTAGAATCTGAACACAAATGAATAGAGGCTGATGTAGAGTTGAAAGGAGAAGTAAAGCACCTCAAAAGCATGCTCGAACAACAAGCTATTCAAATGGCAGAACAAAGAAGACATTTTGAGGAACAACAAGCTAGTCAAATGGCTGAACAAAGAGCACATTATGACAATATGATGATGCAAATGTTTAGTTATATCACCTCGTAATCAGCCCAATCTAGTAGTGATCACTAAGGTATGAAGATTAACTCAAGCTAGTGACTGTTTTAGTACAATTGGATAAATTTGGAATGACTTGTTGAACTGTTTACGTATACAATTTTTCCCCATGAGCTGTCAATGCACATGCTTGTAAAGTTCCATAATGTTCTGGAACAGTGCAAACAGTTGAAGAAACGTCTGTTATTTTAAAACTTGTTATTCCCTCTGCTGTCCAGCTTCTAGCTTTTCAATCTCAGAAAAGTGAAAGTAAACATGTGTTACAAATTATTTGTAAAACCAATGGAATTTGGGATTTAGTTTTTTTTTTTTTTTTGGTTATATGGGTCCCAGTGAATCTAGAAGCTTTAGTTGAGTAATAAAGCATTCTGTTTGATGAATGTAGTTGTTGACATTTTGAGCTTTGGATTTTGTGATTTTGTGACATATTATTGCTAAACTTAAAATTTAATCCATTGTTCAACACATCACCAAAAAAAAAAAGTACAATTTTGTACAGTTGTTATTTGGCTAAGCAACATTTCATATTTGCATGGATCCACCAATATTACGTGTATAATTAGATGCAAATTAAAGCATAGTGGAAGTTTTGCCGCCACAATCTTATTTGGTAATACCTTGCTTTTGACATCATGCTAGGTAGATATATATATATATATATATCATATTTAAGAAAAGGGAATATATCTTCATCAACCAGAAAAATATCTCCCTAACTTTTTCTCCATTGTACTGGCTACAGATCAAAACTTAAAATCACGCAGTGTAAACATAATGTTATCCTTTTTGTTTGTATGGGAGGGAGGCGTTGTCTGTCATTCTATAAAAGTGACTTTCTTTTTCTTTTGGTTGAGAAACTATAAAAGTGACTATTAATTACTCACATATACGCCCTTAGTTGGGTTCAAAGACATGAATAATCTTATCTAATAGGATTTTTACTTTGGTGTCCATATGCTTGATACAAGTTGTACTAACTAAAACCTGTTCTGCTTTCTTATTGTGCAGCAAATGTAGCAGAAGTTACTGGGAAGGAACAAATAGATGCACAGCCAACCAAGAAGGGAAGGGGAAGAAAACAATAAATTTGTTTGCTACTAGACATATAGGTTTTGTACAAATTTTAGTTGATATCAAGGATGATATGCAAAATCTATTGTCCTGAAAAATTGTTAAAGCTATGGTAAATTGAAATTTTCCTAAAGGATTTTATAGATGCTTCTCTCCCCTAATGATTGTTTGATCATACAGGATTTGGTGCTTTATGGGAAAGACCCAGCTTTGGTTCCTAATTGTTGCAATTGGGCGATATTTTTCTTTTGATATCTGTGTTAAGGACATATTTTATGTAGTTGGCTAATCCTTTGACAAAACGCACTTTACTTGTATTTGGGTAGATTTAAGATGTGTTTAATACTTCAAAGAACATGTTGTTCAAGTCTAGTATTAAAGCCATGAAGATTGGACCAAGAAACAAGTGAAGAAAAAGTATGTACTAAAGCTGGACACCTGCTGGATACCTGCGGATAGCTGCTGGACACCTGCAGATAGCTGCTCGACAGATAGCTATCTATTGAGGTATCTATTGAGGTTTAATGAGGCTTGACACCTGCTATCTATCGAGGTTACGAAAATCAAAATTTTCAGATCTGATTTTTGGGCTAGGCTTTTGTATTTGTGTAGAGTTTCTTTTCTCACAACCCTAGGCATATATAAGGCTTATTTTAGAAGTCGTCACACAAGAGAATACAAGGAGAACATATGCAAAAGGTGACCGAAGCCTTATTCTCTCTGAAAGAAGCTACTGCGTTTTTTACGCCTTAGAGTTTTGTAACCAAGTGCTTCTTGATCTTCATTGTTGATGAAGTGAATAACTTTGCAGCCAACATTCTTCTTCCTCAAGTTGGTGAGTGAGTCACGTACTGAGATTCGTGTAAAGGAGTTAGTCACGTACTGGGATCCGTGCATCAAAGGGTGGCGTTCATATATTGAAGAGTTCAGAGGTTCTGAAGCAGTAGAAGGTTTCTGCTGTGAGTTCATCTACGGGGATTGTAGAGTCTAGGGACAAAGGTTTTGTACTAGATCTGAAACTTCTCTTTACTATAGTGAATTACTTTTCGGGAAGGTTTCCCCCCAAGTTTTTTACTGTGAAACTGGTTAGTTTTATTGGTTTTCCTGAGTCATCATATCTTGTCTTATTTATTTTTCCGCTGCACTTAGTTTTGACATGATATTGATATTTGTTTGTTTTAACAAGTTTTGTGCATAATAAATCTAATTAACAATTTGGGTTTAAAACTTGTTATTAATTCTATCAACCGGAGTCTAAATTTTCCAATAAGTGGTATCAGAGCGGGTACACTCTGTTTGGATTAATTTCCTGAGTGTGATCCTTGACCCCTGTTGTCATGAAATTTGTTGGTGAGTTATTAAAAGCCTTGAGCTTTTTAACTCAATTTCAAAAGAATTCTAATTCTTTCATGTCCTCTAGTAGTCATACTAGGACACGTGCTTTTCATCTTCACGACCAAAGACTCGTGCTGTGTGGGTGAGAAAGAAGCCTAAGACTTACTTGTCTTTTCTGTTTGTCCTCTGCTTTAATTCTTTCTATCTAAAGTAGGACATTCTTTGCTTGATTTCTTATTTACTTTTGAAATCATACTTTCATGCATCTGCATTTCTTTTCTTACTTTCATGCATTTGCATCTTTCTATCATGTTTTCATGATTGTTTTTCTGTTTTTGTTTAGTTGTTTAATTTTTATTTTTTTTTTGTTTTCAAAATAAAAAATTGAAAAATACAAAAACAGAGTGTGTTTGTGTACATTGGTTCATGTGAACCTTAAAATGGCTATTGAAACAGAGTTTTCTAAACTATGTATCTTTTGTAACTTAGATGAGCATTCATATACACAACTAAGCAAGTGAGCTTTGTAACTCTCTATTTGTAATGAGTAAAGTTAAGTGATCTCTTATACTTAACACTCATATCACTCTTTTTGACGAGTAGGACTAGAAAATCCTAAGAGAAAGGCATAAATAACCATCTCACCACTGTTACCTGCCAATCATAATATGACATCTGTATCTTTCGGCATAGCAAAAGTGCAATGTCAATGACATCTGTATGCTTCAGCATAGCAAAGGTGCAATGTCAAAAGCTTAACATAATTGGGTATTTCTTTTCTCTCTTTTATATGCACATGCATGATATGCTTAATAAAAGAAAATATACAAAGAAATAAAAGCAAAAAGATTAAAAATGCTTTAAAATATGGTTGCAAGCGTGTTTTCTAGGAGATGTGGGAGTTATAGGATGTACCTCGAAAGTGATAGTTCCCATCAAACAGTTATGATTGTGTGTGAGTTAAAGTGATTTTCTCATATCTCAAATCATCATAACTTTGAGACACTTATGCAATCTTGCGATGTTTTCACACACAACACGCAATATTCTTTGCTATTCTTGATACATGTGCAGGTACAATGTGATTTGACCATCACAAGATTTACATACGTTGATGTATGCTTACTAAACTGTCTTAACTTGTTTTTAAAATAAAAATTGATTAGACTTGTTTAGTGTGTGTGTGTGTGTGTTTTGGATCAAAATGCATGACACTTTTCTTGTTAAGAGATGTTTTTGAGAGGTTGATATGTTGTTTTAATCTTTGGTTGAGTTGCATGCTTAATTGCATTCACATCTGTGTTTTTCTCTTCTTAAAAAACTCTTTTAAGCCATCTCGACACCTCTCGATACTTGGCTTATCTGTCGAGATCTTCAGTTGCATCTTATCACAATCTCGACACCTCTCGATAGCTAGGTGGATCGATCGAGGAAGTTTCTGTCTGCTCGATAGATCCTCGACACCTTCTCGATCCATCGAGGTTGTCTCGATAGCTTTTTGACACCTCTAGATCGATCGAGATATCCTTGCATGCATTTTTTTTTTCCTTATTTTTCATGTTTCTCTTATCTTGTCATCCATAGCATCTTATTTCATTATATTCATGCATTTTTTATGGATTCTTTGTGCCCCCTTGATCATCCTTGATCATCTTTTATTTCTCTGGTAAAGTTTTATAGCTTCCTATACCTTCTGTCAATCGTGACAAAAAGGGGGAGAAATTGGAGAATTTGTAGTTTCTTTCTTTAAGATTCTACAAGTTAGGGGGAGAAATACATGCCCTTGTAAGGGGGAGTTGTGTTTCATCTTGTTAGGGAGAGTGTTTACCTCTGTGTTCATGTACTTAGGTCTTATGATCATTTTTACATACAACATGGTATTTATCAAGTGGTATATATATGATGATGTATGTTTTCTTCACCTATCTCTACATGCGTTATTTCTTCTCTATCTTTATACACATTTTCTTTATTTGTATGCAATCTATTATTTCTACTTCACACAAAGACGCCTTGATGTGTTTTGTTTAAAGTGTTTCAGAAATACAGGTTGTCAAAGTCTACTTGCCATAAACTCTCTTCTTGCAAAGTTTTTCAAGAGTTTGTGTTAGGGTAGATTTTATTGTATTCAACAAGTGAGTATGAGTTAAGTGATTTATGACTTCTCTCATATGTTCATTTGTTTGTTGTGGTTTTGTCACGGATTGCCAAAGGGGAAGATTGTTAAGGACATATTTTATGTAGTTGGCTAATCCTTTGACAAAAAATACTTTACTTGTATTTGGGTAGATCTAGGATGTGTTTAATACTTCAAAGAACATGTTGTTCAAGTCTAGTATTAAAGCCATGAAGATTGGACCAAGAAACAAGTGAAGAAAAAGTGTGTACTAAAGCTGGACACCTGGTAGACATCTGCGGATAGCTGCTCGACAGATAGCTATCTATCGAGGTATCTATCGAGATTTAATGAGGCTCGACACCTGCTATCTATCGAGGTTACAGAAATCATAATTTTTAGATCTAATTTTTGGGCCAAGCTTTTGTATTTGTGTAGGGTTTCTTTTCTCACAACCCTAGGCATATATAAGGCTTATTTTAGAGGCCGTCACACAAGAGAATACAAGGAGAACATATGCAAAAGGTGACCGAAGCCTTATTCTCTCTAAAAGAAGCTACTGCGTCTTTACGCCTTAGGGTTTGTAACCAAGTACTTCTTGATCTTCATTGTTGATGAAGTGAATAACTTTGCAGCCAACATTTTTTTTCCTCAAGTTGGTGAGTGAGTCACATACTGAAATTCGTGCAAAGGAGTTAGTCACGTACTAGGATCCGTGCATCAAAGGGTAGCGTTCATATATTGAATAGTTCAGAGGTTCTGAAGCAGTAGAAGGTTTCTGCTATGAGTTCATCTACGGGGATTGTAGAGTTTAGGGACAAAAGTTTTGTACTAGATTTGAAACTTCTCTTTACTATAGTGAATTGCTTTTCGGGAAAGTTTCCCCCCAGGTTTTTTACTGTGAAACTGGTTGGTTTCATTGGTTTTCATGAGTCATCATATCTTGTCTTATTTATTTTTTCGCTGCACTTAGTTTTGAGATGATATTGATATTTGTTTGTTTTAACAAGTTTTGTGCATAATAAATCTAATTAACGACTTGGGTTTAAAACTTGTTGTTAATTCTATCAACCGGGGTCTAAATTTCCTAACAATTTGTTTGCACTAATATGCTTCTTCAATATGGTAGTTTCAACATGAAAAAAAAAAAATATATATATATATATATATATATATATATATACACAGAATTGGGTGACATTTTTCTTTTGATATCTGTTTGCACTAATATGCTTCTTTAATATGGTAGTTTCAACATGAAAATATATATATATATATATATATATATATATATTGCGCATGATTGTGTTTTTTTTTTTTTAAATAAAATAAAATCTTATTTTCAGGGTCAAGAGACCCCTTAAATAACCTTATTTATCAAGAGTTGTAAATATAAATCTTTTAAACTTTGGTAAAAGGTTATGTAAGGGTTCCTTGACCCTCAAAATAAGATTAGAGCACTTGTTTTGAGGGGCACGAAGGCCCTTAAAATTTCCTTTTCAACGGTATATGTTTCAAAGGCTATCAAGGGTCAGTTGGACTCTTAAAATAACTTCTTTCAAGGTTTTTTAATACTTATTTTAGGGGTTTTGACCCTTGAAAAAAGTCTGATTTGTTGTAGTGAAATTACCATAACAAAGAATCAGAAATTTGATGTTCACGAACTTCTTGAAGATTGTCTAGCAATCGTAGTGGACGAGAGTTGCCCCAATGACTGGTGGATAAGATACAGAAGGAGTATCCTAGAATTTATAAGGGATTTATATTACTTGACAAATGTTTTCAGTTCAAGCACCCACAGACATAGTTCTTCTAAAGTAAGAAAAAGCATAAAAGAGAAGTGCTCCCTAGTGAAAGAAATTGTGCCTAACAGAAGAAGTTGATTATCAATCACATATTGTAATCTACTCGAAACATCAAATGATCCATTAGCTCATTATCATGACCCTTACAACGTGGACTCAAATAGTTGGAGTGTCTTAAATTACTAATTTTACAACATGGCGTTGAACTATTTGTCACCGGTAAAGTCACAGAAAACTTTATTTTTAAATTAAGTTACTAACTTGCAATATATTCATATTTTATAAAGGGCAAAGTTTATCTTTAAATTTTTTTTAGAGAGTTTCAACTTATGGCGTTCGCTTCTGATTGAACTCAGATCTCTTATACAATCATCAAAAATTTTATCAGTTGAATTAACTAGAACTCACGTTTATCTTTAAACTAGTTTAGAACTTTCTTTTCCAACTTATTATGTCACGATTTATAACACTATCTTTGTGAATTATTTAAACAAGTCATATGATTAAAACTAGATATGGACAGGCACTTTTAACTCCAAAATGATTTGGGGCTAATCTTTTTTCTCCCATAAATTGGAGCTGGGATTTTTTGTTTTTGTTTTTTTTTTTTTTCTTTGCTTTTCAACTCTGTCTAATTTTTGTCGGGGACGTTTTGCGACAAAGGCCGAAAATGCGAAAACGGCCCAAATCTCCCCTTGGGTTCTTTAAAAGTATTTATGTACTTGGAGAGTCAAGCCCAAAATTCACAATGTGAGGTACACAAAGGCTAATGGTGCTTTATGGAAAAAGAAACCAACACAAAATGGAAACACAAGAAAGTGCAGAAACTTATATCTTTATCAGGCAGAAATTTCAGCCCGCAGTCACCGAGAGGACGAAATCGACGAAGGCCCTGTGCAAGAGGGGGAGAATTCCCCCGTCTCTATATTTTTATCTCTAGGCCTTCAAATCGCTCACGCGCTCAGTAGCTTGCTATACTTCTGTGTCAAAGTTGTGGGTTTTTTGTAGGGAAAAACGTCCCTTCCTTGTGGGCTGGTGGTGTATATTTATACCAAGCTTTGGAGGATGCTTGTGACCAGTCCTTTGGTTGGGAGGAAAGCCTTGGACCTTTCAGATGCTATTCCCATGACTTGGTGTATCATGCTTTTTTGCTTAGGGAAATGTTTGGTTGCTTTTTGCATGATTTTGGAAACCAAGTTTTTCTTCCTTCACAGCTACTGTCTCTGGCTTTGTAGCTTTTTGAAAACTGCATTTGGGTGGCTGAATGGGCTAGGCTGTTCAGCCTCTTCCTTAGAGTTAGCTATGCCTTGGTGTGGAAAAAATGGAGCTGACCTGAAAATTAGGGGCACAGTCACCCAGAGCATGGAGTCAGATTTGGAGTAGAATTTTCTGCCACTGGACCTCCTTCATGGGCCCTAAATGCCCCCAGCGTCCCTGGCCCATTTCGTGGCGCATACAGGCTGGGCTTGCGCAAGGAGTCCAATGGGAATTGCTAATTAATTGGGCTTAGTTGTTTCTGTCTGGCCATAAAATTTGTCGCGAAAATGACCATTAACATTAGCCCCCCTCACACAAGTGGCGCTCGCGGCATGCGTGTGAGCTTGACAGAATTTTCGCACGTTCTTAATACTTGATGAACCATAGTATGGACCCACATTTGATGTTAGCATGGCCCATTAAATTTTCGAACGTTGTGTGGACCAGTACATTGCCTGCATCCTTTCCTTATCTCATGTTGTTGCCGCCATCGCTATTATTGTCTTACACTCATATATATATATATATATATATATATATATGTATATATTTGTCTTATTCTCCCTTCCCCCTCTTTTTTTTTTTTTTTTTTTTTTACGCCTTTTGCTCTGATCTTTGGTCTTCACTCTTTTCTTCTTCGCTTCAAGAAATAGGCATGTAAAGGTAAGACTCCTTTATGGCTTTTGTCTTATGCACATATATATATGCATATATAATATTTGTCTTACACCTTTTTTTTTTTTCTTTCACACGTTTTCCCCTGTTCTTTATTCTTCACTTTTCTTCTTTACTTCAAGCCAACGACGTGTCCAGGTAAGACTCTCTCATAACTTTGTCTTACACATAAATATATACATAGGATATTTGTCTAGCCTTTTCATTTGTTTCTGATCCGCCCATTTCTCTTGAGTAGAAGGGTCAAAGTCAGGCCCACATAAAATAGTGGACTCCCTTACCACTCGTCCACACCTATTAAGTCCTCTCTTAGAAAAGAAAAAGAACAAGTTTCTCAGCTTCTTTTCCTTTCGCCGAAATGGGTCTCTTACTTTGCCATTGTTGGATGCTCTGTTCACTCCTCTAGCTGCCATCGTGATTAACTAGTTGAGGCAAGAAGAAAGTTAAGTAAAGCAAGAGTTCCAGGACAAGGGTGAAGACATCCACTCTTCCTATGGTCTGATTTTTTTTTTAAAAAAAATCTCCTAGTCTTGCTTTATTTTCCCACCACCTGATCAGAATCAAATGGGTTCCAAACGGTCACGTTCCAAGGGTGGCAGCAAGAGTCTGAAGCGAACACAGACCAGGGACAGTGGAGGTTCTTCGTCGTCATCTGGTGGGTCAGCGGTTGACGACTCGCCGTTAAGACCAATTTACGATCCATGGGTCACGACTACTTCGCCTTTCCCTTTTCCTTTGCCGCTCGACCCTGTGACTCCGAATGAGGAAAAAATGGAGATTGGGTCTGACATTGTGGGTTCTGATGAGTTTAATCTTCCACCACCGGATGGCATGACAGAGCTTCGACTTCGTCGCCAAGAGGTACTTCCTGTTCCTATCATTTTTAGTATGGAATGTGGCCACTCTGTTGATTGGGACCGTTGGGTTGATAGTGAGTTACAAGATATTGAGTTTGTGAGCTTACTGAAACAATCTCGAGTCTACGGTAGTGTGTTGGTGTCCCGTGGTCTAAACATGAAAAAGGATATTGCCGGATTGCGACGTTTAGTTCGTAGGTGGAACTTAGTAACCCACACATTCTTTTTTGCTTGGGGTGAGGCTACTGTAACCTTAGAGGATGTAGAGAAAATTTTATTGTTACCGCCGGTGGGCTGCAGGCGACCATGGCCGATTGTGTCGGTGGAAGGAAGTGAGGGTATTATTGCACAATTATACACAGGTTATGGCGGCCGTGATGCTCCACCATGTAATAAGCATTCTCGATTTGCTGCATGGGTTCGATATTTCGAAAACTTTGAGGGAAAACTTGTTCGTCGTGCTGCTTTCATGGTTTATTGGCTAAGTCGTTATGTGTTGACCGAGTTCCCATTTGATCATGTAAAAGCGTATTTGTTTCCTCTAGCTGTACTACTGGCTCGTGGTGACTCTCTCGCTGTGGGCGCCATGTGCTTAAGTAACTTATATAATCATTTGGATGCTCTCCACATTTCCGAAATGGAGGGATCACCATACTATGCCGTGGTGACTCACTTGAATTTGGCTTTACTGCAAGTTTGGGCGTGGGAATGTGCTCGTCCCCTCGTATCACACGCTCGTTCTATCGCAGCTGTTCGCAAGCGTTATCCACCAAGTCCCAAGCATAACCATCCTGATTTTTTACAGAAATTCCGCGAGTCTCCTCCCATACTCCTTAAGTGGATAGGAGTTAAATCTCCCTCATTATCTTGGGTCGAGTTGATGGATAGGGAGGCTGACTTTATCTGGCGTCCATATGTTAGGATTGCTGATGGTTTTTCGTTAACGTTGTTGGATGAAGATGTTGAATCTGATGTGAGTGCGTATAATTCTTTGCTGGCTCGTACCCCGCTTTGGTTATTTCCTTGTGGTCCCTCGGGTTCTTGGGCACGGTACAACCCACACAGAGTCAGGCGTCAGTTTGGATATGATCAGGGTGTGCCAAGTGAGAACCCAGTGGTCCTTGACCATGAGCATTCTGTGACTCCATTTGTTTTGCAAACTGGGTGTTCTAGTTTGAATAGGGGAACTAAGCCGACATTGCTTCCTGAAAATCCGAGAGTTGGGGTTCTTACCCGGAGGGCTTGTCGATATTGGAATGAGATAGCTGTCAAGTTCAATGATTATGCAGCGGCTGGTGGAGATGGATGCATTTTTCCTCCCCCTCCTTCGGCGCCAATTAATAGGTCGCGCTACATGAAATTTAGCCGTGGATTGGTCACATATTTTACGAAAGAGAAAATAGGTTTCGTGGCTTGGCATGATGAGGTAGCGGCTTGGGTGGCGTACGCGGGCGAAGTTCCTGAGCCTTGGGAAAAAAATGAACCCATGGCTAAAGCTCGCGCTGCTGCTCCTTTGGCGCGTGGTGAGGCCTTGAATGCCAAGCCCCCAGCCAAGAGGGACAGACCAAAAAACTTCGTAGATGCCTTTGCTCTTCCTCCTCCTTTGCCAAAAAAGGTCCGCTCCTCAGTAGCTGCAGGTTCGAAGGTTTTACCTCGCACAGTATTGGCACTTCGTGCCATGAAGGATGATGTTCTCGCACCCTTAAATTGTGCTGTCATAACGCCTTCCTCGCTTGGCCCTGAGTTTTCTGACAACCAGGTACGTCTTCCTCTTTCTCTTTTCCTCATTGTTTCACTCATTTATTTATGTGTGTACATGTGTATACACATTTTTTTTTTACTACTATTATTTACATACGCACATACATACATACGCATGTACATATATATACACACGTATCTGTTACTCCATTAGACTAACGTCACCCCCCCTCTTTTTTTTTAGATTCCTTCTTCTCCCGTGGTCTCTGAAGGAAAAGTGGACATCCCAGAATCGTTTGAAGACGACTTGTCGGACGATTGTGAGAATGTTGCAGTTCCTATTACTGCTACCTCACCCTTTATCACCATAGAGCGGAAGTCTTCAGTGGGCGCTGATAATGAGAAGTCAGGTGAAAGCTATGACGGGGCAAGTGAAAGTTCGGCTGGAACCACAGTGAGCCTCATAGCAAAACTTCCTTTCCCGCCCCTTTCCTTTCTCTTCTTCTTTTTTTTTTTTTTGGCGATAATAATAATAATAACAATAACTTTATGCTTCTGCTACTGTGTGATTTTTCTGTGTGTAGGGGACCTTGGATGTGAGCAAGGGAGTTAATGCAGTCGGGGAGGCGACCAACATGAAGCTTGCGATTGCAAAAGCCTCAGTGAGTATTTTTATGCTTCGGGGTGCACATGCTCTTATACATGTATGCGTATGCATATATACATATATACATGTATATACATATACGTCTTCCACTTCTTCTTCTTTTTAGTTTATACGTACATTCTGACTAGTCTTCATGCCACTTACCTACAGGTGCAAGTTACCCTCGGCACGGGCGTTGAGGCACCTGTCGATGCCACCATCGTACCAGATTCTCAGATTGAGCCCATGTCAACATGTCTTGATTCCCTAACTCCCATTTCCAACGGGGAGCATGTCAAAGCTTTCATGGACAGGTTCGAACGAGACAGAAATAATGAGCATGAGGCTTCTCATTTCTACAACTTCGTAGGCCCGAGTACACGCATTCATCGATTCTTAGTCCCTTCAGAGAGTGTTCCATTGTTGGAACATCTACGAACCAAGCACAATGATTTCCTTGGGCAATTAACAGTTGGCTCAGTCATCGGGAATCCCTTATTGAGGATCTTGGCTGCAGTGCTTATGGATATGCAAGAAACTCAGGTGAACGCCTTAACTGAAGAGCGATTGTTTGAGTAGAGGGATGCTGTGAGAGACTTACAGAAGGCTGGTTTGGAAGTTTCCTTTGTTCTCAATCATCTTCAAAATGTTGCTACATCATGGTTTCATAGAGGCGTGAAGACTCGATTGGCATCTATTGTGCGTCGGATTTCTGAATTGGAAAAAGAACTCGCGATGCTGAAGTCAGAGATGGTCCAGTTGCAAGAAAATTCTCCAGATGCCGTCATCCTGGATAACACTGCCATTCATGGCCTGCTTTGAGCTCCTGCCACCTCCTTATCACATGCCTCTTTTCTTTTTTTCTTTTTTTTGGCATATGTATCTTGTAGAAAAGTGCCCGGACCCCTCCTCTTTTTTTTTTTTTGGTCCTTACGTATGGAGACGCTCCACATCCCCTTTTGTCTTAGGTTGTATACATGTACTGAACAACCCTTTTGGCTCTGTATTTGGCATTTCGCTTAGATTAACCTGTCATGGTTAGTGCGACCCTCGTTTTGTATCTAAACACATTGTATCAATCATATTATGTGCGAAATATATTATTGAAAGCGTTTTTGCACTTGGCTTTGGAGAAGGTTGTTCATATTTTGTGGGTGTGCACGCGCATATATATATATATATATATATATATATATATATTAATACTTAAACCAGAGTAGTTTTGTACCTTCCTTTGAGATTATGTATGTTTGTAGGCTATGTATCGCTACTTAAGAGCGAGTCTCGACGAGTTAGGCAGTCAGCTCACCCTCATTCCATCCTCCAAGGAAGTGTCAGTGAGGATGGCGTTTGACCGTTATGGCCCCTTAAAGGGTGATTTGGGGTCTTCTTGTACCTCGTTCTCTATGCGGGTCATATATATATATATACATATACACACATGTATATATATATATATATATAAATTTTTTCAGATTTGCATTTATGTGCAACACAGCTCATGCCATCTTGCCATTTTCTAGGGGGATGGTTTTGCTTGTCTATGTTTAAATAGCACACCTACCATCCTCACCTATGGCGGGTTGTGACACCATTTGCATCTAAACACATCAGTAGCTCTATTGGAGCAACAATTAGCCATTGCTTAATATGTGTTAATTTATAGCGCTTGCCGCTAGCTTTTGATTCATAAGCCGACTTGCTGTTTTGCAAGGTTTCAAGTATGAACATGCGTTATCGCCCTTCCCCTCCCTTTTTTTTTTTTTTTTTATGGTTGGTCCCTTTACTATTTTGTAAAGTGTACCTTTGAGCGAATGTCAGGCTCCCTCTTGCAAATGAGGATTTAGTCGCATCATCACTTCATTGACTTCCTCACTGTTTTGTAAGGCTTTTCAGTGAAGTGGTGCCCACTTGGCTTCCCATACCTTTTTGAGAGCATAGTAGTCTCGCATGTAGGGGTTTTGCCTTGATTTGCGTTTTCATGAGCCTCACTGTTTTGTAAGGCTTGTTGCTTGAACAAAGTGATTTATGTTCTTTTGAAACATGTGCGCTTACATGTGTGTATATATATATACTAAAAAAATGAAAAAAGCGAAACGAGAATGTGATGATGCCATTTTTTTTTTTTTAGAAAAGTGGGCATTCTCATTGATTCGTCATGTTCATACAGCATGTTTCCCACAAGAAAATGCAAGATAATAAACTAAAATGCAAATCACATGGCGGATGACGCCTGACCTCAAAGGTGAGCTGGCGTGTTTCGCCTTAGAGGAAATAAAATAAAAATAAGAAAACAACGCATAATACCCATGCTTCCGATATAGACCAACGCTTCTTAACTTCACTAAGCGTGATAAAGCTTGAGCCATTTGCCATTGATAGGATCCGTCGTGGCAGTCTTGTCCTTGTTATAAAGGCGATAATACCCGCTTCCATGAGCCTCTTTCACAACATATGGGCCTTCCCAATTTGGCGCAAATTTGGAAGGGGCCGCTACGTTTCTTCTTACATAATCCGCTACCCTAAGAACGAGTTGGCCTTCCACGAAGATTCGTTCACGCACGTTCTGCTCATACATGCTGCTCATTCGCTGCCGATATCGCCGTATCCTTTCACACGCGATGTCACGTGTTTCATCCATTGTTTCCAAGTCCACCATCCGTGCCTCAGCACACATGTTCGCATTTGTTTCAAGCTTTTGGCCCTGCAATGTGCGAGCTGTTGGCACCACCAACTCTACCGGTGAGATAGTTTCGGTACCATATACCAAAGAAAATGGCGAAAAGCCAGTGGCCGTTTTGGTAGAGCCTCTATAGGCCCAAAGTGTGTCGAGAAGATGTGTATTCCAACCTCCAGCATAATCAAACACCATCTTACTAAGAATTCCCAATAAGACCCTATTGGTCGCCTCTGCTTGTCCATTCCCTTGAGGGTAGTAAGGGGTCGACCTTCGATGCTTGATCTTGTAATACTCGGTGATTGCTCGGACATCTTTGTTTATGAATGGAGTACCATTGTCGCTCACAATCTTGTACGGAATCCCAAAGCGGCAGAGGATGTGTTCTTTGATGAAATTGGCCACAGCTGGCCTTGTTGCTCTCTTGAGTGAAATAGCTTCCACCCACTTCGTAAAATACTCAGTGGCGACAAGGATCCAAATGTGGCCATTCGATGGGGGATGGATGGGGCCGATAAGATCCAGCCCCCAGGTGTGAAAGGGCCATGGTGTGCTCATGTCTTGCAAGCTCATGGGATGGGTATGGATGAGGTTCGCATGCATTTGACAGGTATGGCAGCATTTAACAAATTCAGCAGTGTCCCTCTTCATCGAAGGCCAATAATAACCCGCAGATAGGAGTCGTTCGTGAAGTTTCTTTCCCCCTTGATGCTCTCCACACTCTCCACCGTGTACTTCTCTCATTACGGCCTGCGATTCTGCGAGGCCCAAACATCTCAGCGGCTCACCATTGTATCCTTTACGAAACAAAATCCCCCCTTCAGCAAAATAGCGCTTGGCTAGCTTCTTGAGGCAATAAGCTTTCTTCCTGTCAGTAGGTTGGACTCCTTCCAAGACGAATTCCAAAAATGGTGTTCTCCAGTCAGCCGTTTGGAAGATAACATATGATTCTGCCCTATTGAACACATGTTGACATGTCGTGCAACGGCTTTGCACCTCACTTGCGTGGGTCTTCATATCAGGCCAAAAATAACCCAAGCGTTGGAGGCGTCGATAGAGCGGGATTCCATTCTCAGCGCAGCAGGTCCTTTCATGGACTTCGCTCAACCTCTTTGCTGCTTCTTCTAAACTTACGCACCTGGCTAACACTCCTCCAGGTAACCTCCGATAAAGCTCGCCAGCAACCAGCGTATAGTTCCGGAGCTATTTGGTATCAATTTCTACTTCCTGTTCCAACAAGGCATCTCTCAAAGGTGCTCGCCAATCTTCAGCTCCAGTGGTCCTATTTTTAAACTCCTCTTGCAAGAGTAGTATAATGGGAGCGCTTCTTTTGAGGATGGTAACTTTGGTACTTTCCCCTTCGAACATGATTTTGAACCCAAGTGTGGCTAGAGCATCGGCATGGCGGTTTTCTGATCTTTGCGTGTGTTCTATGGTCAGTTCGTTAAAGTGATCCTCCAATCTCTGGGCCATTGCTCGATATGGGGCCAGCGAGGGTTCTTTGAGAGAGAAATCACCCTTTGCTTGACTCACCACAAGATTCGAGTCTCCCCGCACCTTGAGCCTCTTGATTCCCATTTCTCGTGCTATAGCTAGGCCGGTAAGATATGCTTCATATTCCGCTGCATTATTAGAACAAAGAAAGTCTAACTTGAAAGACATGGATATGACCTCATTTTCCCCATTAGCCAAGACAATACCAGCTCCTCCGCCAGTGGAAATGGAAGATCCGTCAAATGTCATCTCCCACAGACATTTATTCTCCTCTAGGCATGCTACTTCTGCGACTTCTCCAGGCACTTCATCAATGATTTGTGAGATGTCCTCTCCAGGGAATTGGGCCAGCAGCTCCGCTATTGCCTGACCTTTAACTGCCCTTGGCATGACAGACACTATATCATATTCGGAGAGTTGGAGTAACCATTGTGCCAGCCTACCCGAGAGAACGGGCCTTTGCAAGAGCGTCCTTATCGGATTGGACTTCGTCATTAAGTGGACCGCGTGGGCTAAAAGATAATGTCGTAGTTTTTGCGCAGCATATATCAGAGATAAACAAGTGCGCTCAGCTCTTGGGTAACGCATCTCTGCGTCTCTAAGGGCTCTACTCACGTAGTATATGGGCTGCTCAGTACCATCTTCTCCTTCTTGCGCGATTAGAGGCCCAATGGCCTTGTCATTTGAGGCAAGATAAAGCCGCAGCGGCACGCCTGGCATTGGTGACCTAACAGTAGGTAGGCCAGTCATTGTCCCTTGCAACTTACGAAAGGCCAACTGGTGCTCATTGCTCCATTGAAATTTCGCACCTTTCTTCAATAATGGGGTGAATGGGGCAACTGCTGCCGCTAAACCTGGTATGAATCTCCGAATGTAAGAGAGCTTTCCTATGAATGACTTCAACTCTTTGACCGACGTTGGGGGTTTCATTGTGACTATGGCTTTTACTTTCGACGGGTCCACATCAATTCCCTTTTGATGAACTAGGAATCCTAGAAACTTTCCGGCTGTCACCCCAAATGCACACTTCAAGGGATTCATGCGCAATTTGTAACGACGACATCTTTCAAACACTTTCCTGAGGGTTCTCGTGTGACTTTCTCTAGTTTTGGATTTTACGACTATATCGTCAACGTAGTCCTCGAGTTCCCGATGCATCATATCGTGGAAGATAGCGGTCATAGCTCTTTGGTATGTGGCACCCGCATTCTTAAGCCCGAATGGCATCACGGTGTAGTAGAAATTTTCGATAGGAGTACGGAATGCAGTCTTTGCCGCGTCTCTTGGTGCCATTTTGATTTGATTATAGCCGCTAAAACCATCCATAAAGGAAAACATCTCATGACCTGCGGCTGAGTCGATTAGCAGGTCCATATTGGGGAGAGGAAACTCATCCTTTGGACAGACCTTGTTCAGATCTCGAAAGTCAACACAACATCTTATCTTTTCGTTCTTTTTCTTTACGGGAACTATGTTTGAAAGCCATCGTGGGTGTTCAATAGGCTTGATAAACCCTGCCGCTAACAACTTCTTAACCTCTTGAATAATCTGAGCTTCGACGTCGGGATGGAAAATTCTCCTTGGCTGCACTATTGGCTTAGCCCCCGGTTCAATATTAAGAGTATGAGCCACCATTTCGGGATCTAGACCTGGCATTTCTTCGTACTGCCATGCAAACACGTCGCGATATTCTTTAAGCAAAGACACTAACTCCTTTTTCTCTGGTGGCGTGAGCAAGGGATTGATGGAGATAGGCAACTCCATGTTATGATCATCGCCCAAATTGACTATTTCAAGTTCCTCATTGACTGGTGACAGCTTAGGCGGGGTCAACGCTTCCTGCAATATCGCTTCTTTTTTAGCTGGATCAAGTGTTTCTTCCATCGGGAAGCAGGAGGTAGAACGACCCCCTTCTGTCAGTCCGGGGCCCTCTCGCTTGGCGCATTCAGGCCCCGCGCACCTTCATAAACGATAACCGATGCGCCCATCAGGCAGCTGAATCTTCTCACATCTTGGAGCATCATGGGTTGTCTCCTTTCGCTCTTTGCGTTTCTTCCTTCTTTCAAGGAGATCCCGCAAGTCCACTTCAGACCCTCCTTTTGTATCTTCCCAACTAGGCAAAGGGGTGCCTGAGGGTTTGGCAATTGCGTCCTCCCCACTTATGGTCAATTGATCGTAAAAGGCCGCTTCTAGATAATGAGCCTCTGATTGGTCGAAAGGAGTGGGATTGGCTGGTATGCGAATCGGTTTTCCATTTAAGCGTCCTTTTACGCATTGATGGTAGGTAGACGATACGAGCTTATGCTTGTGCAGCCACGGTCTTCCTAGTAACACATGGTAAGACACTAAAGAATCGAGCACATGGAACCTAGTGAGCCCCACCAGTGGTCCGACTTTTAGTACTAACTGAATGTGCCCAATGGTATGCTCGCATCCCCCTCCGAATCCGGTAATCTCCATTGGCAATCCTTGTATCTTTTTTCGGGAAATGCCTGCTGCGACAAGAGTACTCAATGGAATAATATTGAGAGATGAGCCGGTGTCCACGAGAGCTCTCCTTACATGAACTTCATTTACCATCGCTGGGACATATAATGGCGTCTTATGATCAGGGTATTGGACTTCCATGTCTTCATCAGTGAAGGTGACCACGTTGGTTGTCTCTAGAAAGGCTCGACTTGCGTGAGCTTCCGCTGTAAAACAATGGGATCCAGACGAGGATGCAATGCCTACTATAGCTTCTGTCGCTGCTGTCCTAGCCTCAGGGGTTAATCCCAATTGGTTGAACAGCGAACGAAAAGCAGGACTTCTTTGTAATGTTTTAATGGCGGCTGGAGTAAGTGTGGCGGATATCATGGGATCCTCTTCTTCGTTGCTAGCGTGTATGACCACAGCGACTATCCCCTTTCCCCTATCATGATGAGGCAAAGGATTTCTTTGTACACCTTGAGTGCCACGGCCTACCTCCAGGGTGCCATCTGCTAACTTCTCATGAAACAACCTTCGTATGTAACGACATTCCACGGTTGGGTGATGAACATATCTGTGGTAGCGACAGAAACGTGGATGTTTCTTGTCTTCCTCAGTTGGCTCTCTATCAATCTTAAACAGTTTTAACACTCCATCTGCGATCCATCGGTCAAGGATGACACTCAATTCCTCAGACGTGCAAGATATAGGCGGGTATTCTTCGACCGCCTTGCCCTTCTCGCGCTTCTTCTTGCTGGCGGGCTCATTAGTAGCCACCAAGAGCGCTTGGGGAGCATTCCTCTTATCAGTCTTTGACCGCTCACTTGTTTTCCAAACTCTCTCGTTTATCTTCCAAGATGCCGCGGTTTTGCGGGCCTTTTGGAGTAGCTGGGCAAATTGCTTAATCTCCAAATTCTCGAGGTGAATTTTGTACTCAGAAAACATATTATCAATGTAAATTTCCACTAATTCATGCTCCTCGTACTTCACATGGCATTCGAGGGCTGTATCTCGGAATCGCCGTATGTAATCGAGTAAATCTTCACCGGTCCTTTGCTTAGTGTTATGCAACCCAATCAACGTAACCTCCTCGTGCTCTTGGTAATACTTCCCGCAGAAGCACTCCACCATGTCCTCCCACGACTTGATCGAACCGGCTGGGATCGTGATGTACCATGAGTAAGCCTTGTCAGAAAGTGACTTGGAAAACTCGCGAAGGCATAACTCCGAATCACTAGCATATGGGCCCATAGTATCTATGAACTTGCTTACATGCTCAAGAGCATTTCCTCGTCGTCCATCATAGAGCGAAAACGTGGGAACCTCATAATTTCTGGGATATGGTTTGTGCAATAGCTCAGACGGGTAAGGAGGTTGGCGAACGAATTGCCTTGGCGCTTTGGAGATTTTCGCTTGTTCTTTCTCAATGAGCTTTGCTACGTCGGCAAGCGTGACATATTGAGAATCATTATTAGCATCAAGAGCGTCCCTGGCCTTATCTTGCCTCGTCTTTTCGCTATTATCCGCCACCTTTTCATTCTGACCTCTTTCGAGCGTGGGCTCCTCTCGCCTTGGGTTTTCCTTATCGCGAGCTCTGTTGGATTCTTCAATGCGCTGGATAGCTTGAGCAAGGTTGTCCTGGTTCTGTTGCATGCCACGCATCATTTCAAACAATTCCTTCATTTGCTGAGGGGCTTGTTCAACCTCCTCATTAAGACGTACTTCCCTCAAAGAGGAAGCATCAGCGGCTGCTCCCTGAGATGGAGCAACGGTGTGGGACGTACGTTGGTTTTTTGACTTGGGAGGCATGGTTTCTCCTTCCTTAGCTACTTGACTCCCCAGTGGAGTCGCCAAAATGTCGGGGACGTTTTGCGACAAAGGCCGAAAATGCGAAAACGGCCCAAATCTCCCCTTGGGTTCTTTAAAAGTATTTATGTACTTGGAGAGTCAAGCCCAAAATTCACAATGTGAGGTACACAAAGGCTAATGGTGCTTTATGGAAAAAGAAACCAACACAAAATGGAAACACAAGAAAGTGCAGAAACTTATATCTTTATCAGGCAGAAATTTCAGCCCGCAGTCACCGAGAGGACGAAATCGACGAAGGCCCTGTGCAAGAGGGGGAGAATTCCCCCGTCTCTATATTTTTATCTCTAGGCCTTCAAATCGCTCACACGCTCAGTAGCTTGCTATACTTCTGTGTCAAAGTTGTGGGTTTTTTGTAGGGAAAAACGTCCCTTCCTTGTGGGCTGGTGGTGTAAATTTATACCAAGCTTTGGAGGATGCTTGTGACCAGTCCTTTGGTTGGGAGGAAAGCCTTGGACCTTTCAGATGCTATTCCCATGACTTGGTGTATCATGCTTTTTTGCTTAGGGAAATGTTTGGTTGCTTTTTGCATGATTTTGGAAACCAAGTTTGTCTTCCTTCACAGCTGCTGTCTCTGGCTTTGTAGCTTTTTGAAAACTGCATTTGGGTGGCTGAATGGGCTAGGCTGTTCAGCCTCTTCCTTAGAGTCAGCTATGCCTTGGTGTGGAAAAATGGAGCTGACCTGAAAATTAGGGGCACAGTCACCCAGAGCATGGAGTCAGATTTGGAGTAGAATTTTCTGCCACTGGACCTCCTTCATGGGCCCTAAATGCCCCCAGCGTCCCTGGCCCATTTCGTGGCGCATACAGGCTGGGCTTGCGCAAGGAGTCCAATGGGAATTGCTAATTAATTGGGCTTAGTTGTTTCTGTCTGGCCATAAAATTTGTCGCGAAAATGACCATTAACAATTTTCAATAATGTAGTTTTATTAATTTTTTTTAATTGCAACAATGGAGTGTGATGTTCAAATTAACCTAGTTCTCTTGATAAAGAATGACCGGTTATAATTAATTACCACCGCCACCACCAACAGCATATCCATAGGTATTTACAAGATGAAAACTTGAAATAAAACCGTAGTGGATGAAAGCAATAAATTGGGTTATGTATGAAAATGCTTCCTAATAAACTTAAGTTTTTAAAATGGGTTTAAAAAAATTGTGTCTGATAATAAAATATTAATAATCATAGGGTCAAAAATTGAAATTCTATTGTGTATATATATATATATATATATTAGAAGTTTTTAAAAATCTATTCCTTATTATTAATTACTTGTTAATATTATAGGCTTGCTGAACTGAAAATTTGGTCACTAATCACAATATTGTATTATTAGAACAGTCAATTATTGCTGGCAAGGTTTCTCAAAAAAAAAAAAAAAAATTTATTACTGTGCAAGTGCAATTTGGCCATTCCCACTTATAAGTTAGTATATACCCTATAGAAACTTCTGATTCTGAGTCTTTTATACGCACCCATAATCTACGATCTATGGACTATGATACTAGAAATTGAAAAGCTATTAGCAGCACTGGCAAAAGCGATTCCTGGCTCTCTGTCGCTTGAGGTCTAATAAAGGCGCTGTTTTGAACAAAGTTTTAATATCTATTAACTATATAAAAAGCGGTTATGCTGCTACAGTTCTCTATATTTGTGCATTTTGGTTTAGTGAGTCCTTTTTTGTCTGTTTGTGGAATGCTAAACTCTGCTATCTACACTCTACTGCATTGTCTTTATCTTATCATTGTTTTATTGTTTTATTATTATTTGGGCTTATCATTGCTTTATTTGTGCTTGTATGGGCTTAAAAGAAAAGTTTTCATCTTACTATTTGTTTTCTCTGTACATAACCCACGGCCACATCTCTTCTATATCTCTTTAGTTCTCTAAACAAATTTCACAATAATTTATTGACATGCGCGAATGTGCTAAAATCGTGTAGCTACAGGGCTTTGGTTTTGGTGAGCTACTTTTTTTTTTTTTTTCTAAGTTTTGAACAGTAACTATAGTTTTTTTTTTTTTTTTTTCAGTAACCGGTTTGTGTTTTTTTTTTTAAATATTTATGTAAACTGGTATATATATTATTATACTGACACAATAAATTTCACAATATTTTCACAATTATTGACATGTCAATTTTTTACAAGTTGAAAAAAAATAATAAAATGTAAGACTGTGACCAATCACAACTAAAAATAAATGTTTTGAGAAAATGTTACAACATTTATTGTGCAGTGCTTTTGGTTTATTCAACTGGCACGGTAGCTACAGTGCCTAATTTTTTTTTTTTAGTAATCAGTTTCTTTTTTTTTTCTTTTAAATATTTATGTAAGCTGGTATATATATTGTTATACTGACACAACAAATTTCACAATTATTGACGTGCCGATTTCTTACCAGTCGAAATAAAATATAAAATATGAGACTGTGACCAACCACGACAAAAAATAAATGTTTTGAAAAAATGTTATAACACTTATTGGGTAGTATTTTTGGTTTATTCAACTGGCATGGTAGCTACAATGCCTAAAGTTTTTTTTTTTTTTTAGTAATCAGTTTGTTTTTTTTTCTTTTAAATATTTATGTAAGCTGGTATATATATTGTTATTCTAATCCAACAAATTTCACAATTATTGACATGTCAATTTCTTACAAGTCAAAATAAAATAATAAAATATGAGATTGTGACCAACTACAACTAAAAATAAATGTTTTGAAAAAATGTTACAACACTTATTGTTATCACAATATTTTCACAATTGTTAAGACCTCAATTTTTTTATAGATCAAATAAAAAAAATGCCAAGTCCATAGCATTTTAACATTAATTTTTACAGTGCCTAAAGTTTTTTTTTTTTTTTTCCAATTATCGGTTTGTTTTTTTTTTCTTTTAAATATTTATGTAAGCTGGCATATCTATTAACTATATAAAAAGATTCAAAGGCTCATAAATATTGTTTTTTTGGTTTATTCAATTAGTGAGGTGCACTTTTTCTTTTCTTTTTCTTTTTTTCCCCTTTAAGTATGTCAGTTGGTTTGAGCTTTGTTTTTGTTTTTTTATTTTTTTAAGATCTTTATATGTTTACTTTATACTTGCAATGCAAGTTTACATTGTAAATACACAAAAGTGGTTAATATTATACACATTTACACAAAAATGGTAAATATTGTACAAATTTTGTAAATGTGTACAAAATTTGCCAATTTTTTTGTGTCTACAGTATAAATTTACATGGTAATTAAGTACAATGTATATATAGAGATATTATAAAAATGTTGTGACACGTGTAAATTTCTTATAAGTCAAAATAAAATAAAATAATAAAATATTATACCGAGATCTAGCACAACTAAAAATGTCGTGACATTTTGTTGTTATTACAATATATTCATAACTATTGAGGTGTAAGTTATAGGTCAAAATAAAATAATAAAATATTATACTATAATCTATCACGGTCTTATACGAATAAGATTAATTTTTTATGACATAATTATCAAAATTCTTAAAATTAATGTCTTTTTTAATTAATGTAAATTTCTATGCATTTTAAAAATGAAATGATTTATATCTTTATTTTATGATACAAATAAAATCTAAAATTGATCCTAATTACTACTTTTTTTTTCCCATGACTAGCACATGCCTCGCACATGCTGCCCTGACTAGTCATATATTCATACAGATATCATATATGTATGCATGATATATCAAGCCAGAAACCGAACCTTTTACTAGCGTTTTTAAAAACCAAATCAAGCAAACTAGGAAAAGCTAACACGCTTTGGCGGCAAGATAAGGCAATGACATTGAGAATCAAATATTCAAAAAAGAAAACCGTACGTACCTTATGATCACGAGACAAGGCCAAAGCCACACCGCCACTAAACAAGACAACCCTACAATCCCCACAGTTAGCAACCACAAGCTCCTCCTCTCCCACCACCGCCACAACCGCCGTAGACCCCACCGTCCTCCCCACACCACCAAGACCGGCCTTAGACATTTTGGGGCCTAAGGCGAAAATTAAAAATGGGGCCTTTTTTATACTTATATATTAATTAAATTAATATTTATTTAATATTTTTATATTATAATATATTTTATTTAAAATCTATTTTCATTGCCTTTTGAGATGCAAATTGACTAATTAAATTTTTGTATTGAAGTTCTTCTAACATCTCTTTTTCAATCGATATTATAGCTAATTCACTTAATTTTTCTTGGGACATTGTATCATTTCATTATCTTTTAACTCTTTTTGGTGAATTTCTTGTTCATTTGTGATATTTTCATCTAAATTTTGTGTCATATTTTGTTTATTACTAATAACAAATTTATACATTGATCCTTTTTTAAACTCAATTAATTTTTCTTCTTTTTTTCTTTTTTTAAGTTTTTCATATCCAGATGGATATTTCCTTCAAGAAATTTCTAATCAAATAATATATTTATAAATACTAAAATAAAAAATAACTTACAAGTGTAGAGTAAATGAAAAATAGAACCTGATTTATATAAAACGTATTGTTGTAGTTTCACCGATGACTGAACAATAACAAATTTTTAGCAATTTCAACCTGTATAAATAAAGACTTAGTCAGTATATGGCAATTAACTAAAATATATATATAAAAACTGAAAACACAAGATTAAAATTAAAATAAAAAATAAAAAAGCACAACCATAACAAAAATTTAAGCACAATTGCACAACTATAACACAACAAGGCTAATTAATAAGACCCACCAAAAAAAAAAAAAAAAACACAAAACAAATTAATAACCCAATACGCAATACCCAATACAAATTAAAAAAACACAAACAAATTACTAACCCATTCAGATTTCAGACTTATCTATAACCCACCCAATACCCAAAAAGACAAAAACGCACAGTAGCATCCTTTATAAAAAAATCCTATCTAACCCAAATCTAAAAAGAAGAAAACGCATCTGGCGAAAATAGCAATTTAACCATAATATTCTAACTATATAGTTAGTTGTTAAGGTTTACAAACTATATTTGATACTAGCATCTCGAGTCTAAAAGACTCGATTTTGGACCTATAAATCGAGTTTTTGTGTGTCGATTTTTAAGGTTTGACTTGGTCTGATGTGGCATTTTTTCCACGTGGCACTTACATGAAAATTGAGTCTTAGAGACTCGATTTATATGTTAATATCTAATATATTCTTTACCTCCTCATTTTCCCTGCGTTTCACCTCATTTTTCCTGCATCTGCTCTCTTCTCACTACCTCTCCATCTGCATTTCTTCTTCCTCCACGCTGATCTGCACAAGCCCAGCCGCCGCGAGACCAGGCCGCCGACCCACGCTGACCTAAGCCGGCCCAAGTCGCGCAACCCAGGCCGCGCCCAGGTCACGCGACCCAAGTCGCGCCCAGGTCACGCGACCCAGGCGCCGCCCAAATCGCGCGACCCTGGCCGCGCCAGGGTTGCGCGACCCAGGCGCCGCCCACACCCCGCTCTTGGTTTTTTTTTTTTTTTTTTTTTTTTTTGTGGTGGGTTCTGCTGGGATTTGGTGGTAGAAGACTTAGGCAAAATGTTTTTTGGCTTGCAAATCGAGTCTTTAAGACTCAATTTCCAAGTAGACTCCACCTAGATAGAAATGCCACATCAGACGGATTAGATTATAAAAATCGAGCATCAAAGACTCGATTTTTATGCCCAAAATCGACCCTCTTAAACTTCAGATGCTAGTATCAAATATAGTTTGTAAACCTTAACAACTAACTATATAGTTAGAATATTATGGTTAAATTGCTATTTTCGCCCAGCTGCAAGCTCTATTTAAAAAAAAAAAAAAAAAAAAAAAAAAAAAAAAAAAACCTTGAACGATGCTGAACGAACGTCTGAATGGAGCTGAGACAAAGGAAGAGCCGAAGAGGAAGAAAGGCCGGAGGAACTGAGGAACTGAGAAAGCTTGCTGCCAGGGCCGGAGAGCAGATGAGATCAGTGAGATTTGAGAACAGGGGAGAGAAAGGGATTCAGGGAATCAGAGAGAATGAGAATGAGAGACACTGAGACAGAGAGAGGCGGCGAGCAGAGATTAGAATAGAGAGAAAGGTAAAATTTTTAGGGTTTTGAGTTATTTTATTTGTTGTGATTTGTAATTGTTTTGTGGATAATGTGTTAGACCGGATTTGTAATTTATCCGAATGATTTTTGGGTTGTCTGATTTACCAAAATTTTTGTTTTTTGGTTAAAAGAATATGCCAGAATTTTGTACTTTACCTTAATCTATTTTTTTTTCTCTACTGTGTCATCTTAAACAATTTTTTTTTCCCCCTGCGGCGTCAGATTTTTGGGGCTTCCCTGAAACTAATTTTTTTTTTCCCTCTAATCCCTCTTATTTTCTAAAATTTTGGGGCTTCCCTTCCACTTGGGGGCCTTAAGCAACCGCCTAACTCGCCTAAGGGAAGGGTCGGCCCTGCACACCACCACCTCCTCGTCCATTTTACCAAAACAACCTTCCATCACTCTTTCCCAATACTCCGATAACCTTTCTAACTCTTCACTACTACTCTCACCCTCCTCCACCAAAATCCCATGCAACCTTTCACTACAAGCCTTCGCCACGTGGCACCCTCCATGCCCATCGTGCACTCCGAAAAAATCGTACTTTCCTCCAACACCACCGCCACATTTTTTGTTCATAATACCTAGTTCAGCTCTCACTGCATCTTCCATCTCTCTCCTCCTCCCTATAACAGAAACCGAACCGTACGACAAAACCACCTCGTCTTTCTCTGAAGAAGACACAGACAATGATACCTTCACCGAATCACCAACATCCTCCTCCTCCGATGATGATGATATTTTCTTCGTTCGACATGTGTACTTCAGCCGCTGGACTTCGATTCTTCTCCGCCGAGCATTCTTCGTCCTCGCCACCGTGATCTGACTCATCTCCCCAGAATCCGACGTCGTTCTCTGGAGATTCATTCCCACTGGCCCATCAACGTGAGGCTTCGAAGTATTTATCGACCTCTTTTTTTTTTTTTTTTTTAGCGTAAAGTGGAGTTCAAAGGTAGTAACTAGCTAATCTGTGTGTTATTAAAAAAAAAAAAAAAAAAGCATGAAATCTTAGCCGTTGAATTTTCCACAACCCCGTTGGATTTGAAACAGATGGGCTTTGAAATCTTTTTGATGGACCAGTGGCTTGGATTTTTGATTGAACACTGTTCGCGTCATTGAGGTAGCAATAGCCGGTTCCTATTTCGCAAAAGCTTTTACAAATACCATAGAGCCATGAAATCTCAAAACCATATACCAATTCATTGTGGATGTCTGTACAGGAAATATTTGGGTCATCATTTCTTGGCCACGATGTCCGAAACATCTTCTCTACTGGGCACGAGTCCTCCACATCGATTGCATTCGTTACGCCAACTTTAACATATCTATGCCTCTTGGAAGAATGAGATACACAATTAGTAGAGTTGTCATTATTGCTAGTATCAATGTCCAAATACAACGAAGAATTCACCGGTTTTTCACAACTCATCAAAACCAAACTACGTGATAATTCAGGAAACCACTCTGACTTCGTCTTCTTCCTCTGATATGAGACTTGGGAACTGAAATTATATCGATTGAAAGAATAACTCGCTGTGGAGAAGAACTTGTCCTTGTGTATGCCTGAATCCACCACCCGGATTGTGTAGTTATTGTAATTGATTTCCTCTTGTACGTAGTATTTTCCTCCAAATAAGTATAGCATGGTACGATTGTTCTCACACAATAGTTCATACCTTAAGTCCCCGCAGTTTTGTGGATCGGTCTTCAATCGAAATGGAAAGCTTATGTTGTGGATATTGCCACAGGAAGAAGATTGATTAACCTTATCAGGGACACTGCAAGTTGGATGCACTAATACAAAAGCAATAATGGCCGTGAGTCCTGCAGTCAACGATAATCCTCTTGCCATTGAGGTAGAGAGGAATGCCATAGACAAAAATTACAAAAACTTCTTTCTTTCTGTGGTACTAAAAGTATGTTCAACAAGAAAGTAAAAAATAAACTTTCCAGTTTCCACTTAAAGATGAGATGAAGCGCAAGGTTGTGGTAGCGGAACAATATCAATGTCAATATCACAACCAAAATATCTACCGTTAGCACACACGTCATCTTGATAAATTATTTGAAAGTTACTAAAAGAAAATTTTCTTTTACATTTTGTTCTTCGGTAATTTTATACATTTTATTTTATTTGACAAGTATTAAGTTATAAGTGATGTTACCGACACAAATTTTTTTACAAACTATTAATTTGACAAATTATTACTCATTTTTAATTTCTTACATGGCCACCGCTGACATCGTTGTTTTTATTTTCCAATAATCACTTACCATATTATCAGTTTATAAATTAATTTTGCAAAATAGTTTGTAACTTTAACATTTTTCTTAAGTTAATTTTCTTTTACATTTTTATAGTATTTTTTATTTTTTGATAATTCTGATAGTTACAATAGGGAAGGGGATTTTATAATACATTCCCAAATCATTTCAAAATAGTGCCAATTTAAAATTTACAAAAAAAAAAAAGATACCAATTTGTTTGAATGCAAGAAATTTTGACCCTGAATGTCATGAACATTCCAATAAGTGTCAATTAGTTGAGTTACAAGCTATTAAAAAGCTATTTATGGGTAGAAGAATTTTTTCCCCAAAATTAGGGTAAAAGACCTTATTTGAAGGTAAGAGACTCACCGACAATATGGACAAATATGGTGTAGATGATGTGCATGATGTTCCATTCACCTTCATATACAATTGAAGCCATGGGTCATAAGTCAACAAAAGCTTCCATGAAGCTGCAATTCCATTTTATGCAAACTTGAAACGACTTTTGCAAGTAGTGTCATCCCTATCTTTGTTCCTTTTACATTTAGGCTTATCATTGGGGTCACTTTTTTACTTACTAATAACCGCTCATCATAATAGTAATTTTTTTTAAAGTTATTAAAAATATTATATCTAACATCGAAAACCAAAAAAAAAAAAAGCAACCATAAAATTAGCCCAACCACAATAATTACTCTTGTTCACAAAAAAAGAAACCAAAAAAAAAAAAAAAAACCTAGAATTATTTTTGTTTCTTCCACAAATATTTGAATGTACCAATTAACTTCCTACGTATCTCCCTTCGTAGTTTCCATCACATTTAGGGGCATACCTCCATATAAAATAACATAATATAAAATAACATAGTTGAGGTCATTTTCTTGATGTTTATATTTTTATTATTTATATATGATGGTGAACCAAAAATTAGACTATCTCCAATTCGTCCATAGTGTCGTTCAAGACTAGAAAGATCATCCAAGTGGAAGAAGGTTGTCTAGCATGGAGTCACCTGGACGACTACCAAACACTTAGAAATTTTCGAAGTAAATCTATATCCAAAAGCTTATGATTCAAATCACAATCTACTATTCTGAAGTAGAAGCAAAATTCTTATTCGTTGCTCTAACTTCCCACTAAGTTCTTAAATTTTGATGGCAATTGTAGAAGTTAAGTCTGAACCTTCTAACTTCCATCCACGTTGAGGAAGTTACTAAACAAGTAGCCACTCCAAAGCTCACTATAAAAGGACTTAGCCATATGAAATCAAAGTAAGTTTTTCACCACTTATAGAGTTGGAATTCTTGAGTTCAAGAGATAAAACAAAATTAAGCATCAGTGAGTTCTTGGCAAGTTCACCCCGGTCACCTTTGATCTTGTGCTTCTTTCTTTTCAAGCCTTCCAAGCAATTTCAAGCCCATTGAAATCCAAAACATTCAGTCTACCGATTTTCTATGCATCATCAATATATACTATAAAACCGAAGATGTACAACCTTATGTGCTCTCTAATTGTTCTTATGCAACATCTACAACTTAATCACAGTTGTGTGTTTATTGTGGTGTCTAAGGTTGGAAATAGGGTGATTATACAATTAGTAAGTTATGCAAAAAATTCAATACAAATATTGTTGACAATTTTAAAATTTTAATTTAACACTAGAATTGAAACTACAGATCCAGTATGAAATAGTCATCAATCAAAGCTATTACACCATGTTTTATATTTTTTAGGCATCTTCATTAAATCCACTGGTGCGGAAGTGTCAAATAACTGTGTTTGACATGAGTATAATCACCCCAACTAAAGTGTTTATGCAGTTTTGTTTTATAAAATTATTATTATTATATTTAGAACTATCTAAAACAAAATAAACATCCCAAAAAATTTCCACAAAAACAAAAATTACCAATAGAAAAGCTAAAAAAAAATTAAGCACATTTGAGTCAGCAGAGCCTCCACTAGCTAAGTCTGAGAGAGCCTTAATGAAAATGAAATGTTTTCGTTGTTAAAGACTTATCGGTGCCATAAAGCACTTATCTCTCTCTCTCTCTCTCTCTCTCTCTCTCTCTCTCTCTTAGGTTTTTGCAAAATTTATACAAACTCATCATTCTAAAGCCATCTGGTATTTGTTCCTATAAAATATTGGAACATGTAATTTGAACATAATTGGCTGTTACAAGGTCAATTTTCATCTCTATACTTTGTTCGAATCAGCATGGTGGCAAGTCAGTATATTTTTTGCCGAGCAACTATGGTTTGAATCCTTCACGCCTGCAATTTTATTTTTTTGAGTTTTCAATTTTTGGTCCATAAGCTAAAAAACCCACAAGATCCTACACCCAAGAAAAACCCTAGTTCATCCCAAATCTTCTTTCCTTCAATTTCGGTGATAACAACAAAAGATTTTCCTCTCTTTCTTTGCCCTTTTGTTCGAAGTCTCCATCGTTTCTCGTCACTAAAATCTTAGTATATCTCATCGTTATTCTTTAGTTTTCCATTTGGGTTTTTTGCCATTTGGCTTTTGTACTGCTGGATTGTTATTAATCTTGTTTTGTTTTTATTTTCCTTTTGCTTTCGCAAGGCTAGGGACGGACACAGGTGGGGCCCAGGCCCCCTGGTCCAATTTTTTTTTTATTTTAAAATAGGTTAATTGCCCCCTTTACAAAAAGCTTGGGTCCCCTCTAAAATTGTAAACCATTAACCAAGCGTCTTAGCTGGCCAGCCCACATGTTAAAAAAGAAAAAGAAAAAAGAAAAAAGAAAAAAAAAAAAAAAAAAAAAGAGTTTAGTCCAAAATATATAAACCTAGTAGTCTGACTGAAGACTCTAGTCTCCAAAGTCCAAATGGAAAAACAAAAGAAAAAAAGAAAAGAAAACCTAAGGCTGAGGCAGGACAGAGAGAGTGAGAGGCTTTTCAAAAAAAAAAAAAAAAAAAAAAAAAAAAGACAGAGTGAGAGGCGACAGACTTAGAGTGAGAGAGACTTTGCTGCTGCCCACACCGTGAATGAAGTATCCAAAACGCGAGGTGAAAACTTGAAATCTTGCTGCTGCCCACGCCGTGACGCCGCCACCACGCGAGAGTGGCGAGATCCATTTGATTTAGAGAATGAAGTTGTTCTGCTAATAGAGGGCCATCTTGTCATACAGCTTTAGAGAGTGAATATGTGAAAGGTTGGATTGTATTTTATAAATGCAATATCTACTCTATCTAGTTCTTTACCAGCTAATGGGTTTAGATATAATTCTTGCTTTCTTGCTGGCTTTTGCCTTCACAGCAATCAGCCAGATATGCAAACCACTGTTTAGAAAAGCATCATGGTTGAGGCCAAAAGCCACAAGATCTTCATCCAGAGAGATTTATCTGATATGTCAAGGGTTGCAGCAAGGACAAAGATAATTTGTTCCATATAATTGGCTTCTTGTGCCAGACTCAGGCCACCAGAAATCAGGATGAAGATCATTGCAATTTTATTTTTAATTGCTATGTACTTTAGGATGTAGTAAGCCTGGTGTTTGTATTTTCAAGTTGGAATCTGAAATTTCATTAAATGATAAACCAGTCATTGTGACCTGTTCAAGCATCGTTTCTTGTTGTTATGTGCAGTCGTTCAAAACTTTTATTAGCGCTTCTATGAGTATCACATATACAATAACATTACGCTAGAGAGAGAGAGAGAGAGAGAGAGAGAGAGAGAGAGAGAGAGAGAGAGAGTACAAATTATCTAGTGTTATTGATGTCCAAGTATTTTATAAACGAGGAAACACATTACAGATTCAAGAATTTATAGCAAAAGGGGAAAGTAAATAGAATACATCATTGCCAATCTCTCAGCACATCTCAGCTGCTTACAAATAAATTACAGTTTCATATATAGTATGAACTAGCCTTTTCCTTTCCATCTTCATAACCAAAACATATTCACGTGTGCAAAGAATACCATCGAATTTGGGTTCACCCAACAAACCAAAGACCAAAACATATTCATGTGTGCAAAGAATATCATCGAATTTGGGTTCACCCAAGAGACCAAAGACCTATGTCTCTCACTGGTGTCTAAAAACACAATAGGAAACAAGGGAAGTGAATTAAAAAGAGATAGAAAAGTGCAGTTTGATTATTATCAAATATCAAATATGGTCTGCAATGGTCATGCTTACTGGTGTTTTCATGGATGGGAAGACATTCCAAAACCGGAGGGTTTCATCACCTGCACCAGTAACTATAGTCTGCAAGAGGCAATTGAGTTCAAATTAAAACATTTCTATATGCATTATAATATATATTTGCATCTATGTTTGGTGTTACTACTGTGCTGCCAAGCAAGTTCACATGCTATGAAAAATGCTTTAAAGGAAATGATAAAATATCTGACCATCAGGTGACATTGCAAGGTAAAGCACTCGCATACTATGTCCCGTTAGAGTTGCAACCTATCAATCAATCCAACAGTTTCAATAATAAAAAAAAAACAAACCAGACAAGCCTAGTTGTCTATAATTTCAAAGGTTATTTACTTTAGACCGATGTTATGACTAAAAAGCTAATACCTTTGTCATTGATGGATACTTCCACACCATAATTTGATTCTGGGAATACCCATGAGTGCTTATTATTTCATTCACATTTTTACTCCATGCAAGATTGCAAACCTGCATGTTAAGCAGCAAACTCTATATAAGTATTCCTTCAGCACATGCATTTATTCAAGAACAAATTTCCACATGACAGGATCATATGTTGTTTGAATTGGCAATAGCACCCACTTCTACAAAAATTAGACACTATTGATAAAGAAGCAATTTAAACAAATTATGTGACAACTGTAAAATTTACTTCCAAGAAATATACTACCAAAAGAGGTAAATTGGTGTTGAAAATATGTGTATAAATGTGTTTAATAACATACATGCCGCAATCATGCTTGAAATATGAAAACTGTTAAAAAATAAAATAAAATGACAACAACCAATGGCAATAGATTAGAATGTTTAGACTTTTTCCACACTACCAATTTTTGGTGGCTAGAACTAAACCAGATGCAAAGGTATTAGATCACATAGAGAACCACACATTGATAACCATGTTGCAACCAATCCTATAAAGGTAGCTATGCCATTCACCTATTACGTTTGCAAAGGCATTTTCCCTTTTCCCACTTAGGCATGGAAATAATATATAGCAATTACAAGCAATCCTAGCAAGAGTGAAGCATGCAAAAAAGAAATGTTTTTGGTGGATCCCTTTCCTCACCCTTCAGAATTACAAATTCAATATCAAAAAACTAATTTTATCTCCTCATTGATTATGATATAAGAACTATAAAAGAAAATTTGAGAGTACAAGGCTTCACATGCATATTGTTCCTCAATCATTCAGAAAATCACACTGAATTCACTCACAAGTCTTGTAGAATTTGGTAAAAAATTTGTGTGAAATCGAATAATATGCAGAACTTCTTCAAGGTAGAGGAGGGCAGTTCACAAACCAACTTGATCAAATTTTTATAGCCAAATTTTTTATCATGTGAAATTTTCCAAGTTGTTTGTTTTAATATTAAACATGTTGCTTGATTAACTGTTATATTCTATAGGATGATTGAATCTTAGTATGTTTGTTGCGGCAGCTTTACAAATTTGATGCTATAATTAGGACAACTTCTATTGCTATGCAGCAGACAGGGAAGAAAATTGATTCAGTATCTGCTTATGATTACCGATCTGCCCCGGCTGAAGTCATTAATGCGGGTTTGTGTTGGATTCTCCTTGCAGTTTTGTTGAAAATTCTATATAGTTACCTTTTTTCCTTTCTATGATTAAATGTTTTCAGAGTACTATTATTTTTTTATAGGCACGCTTAGAGGATTTGGCTTACAAAGATGCTGAAGAGAAGTCTAAGGCTGCAACACAAGCATTATTGTCAGCACTTGATCTTAGTGACAAGAAGGGTGCTCACAAAGGAGGAGGTGGGGCAAGACAAGGACAGGGAAAATCTAAGGCTAAAAGGAAGAAAAATGATCAAAGAAAGACAAAGGAATTAAATGTGTTATATACTGGTTTTTTTTTTTTTCAATTTCCTCTTTATGGTAGTAAAGTTGTCCAAATCTACACGTATATAAATTCAACAGAAAAAATGGAGAAGGCACAGGAACTAAAAGTGGGAAACATGTTAAATCTCAACATAAGATGACAAAAATTGTTGAAATATACTTGAATTGGATTCTAAAAAACCTAAGATATGGAGGAACTACAGTTAAAGGTGAAACAAAACCGGAAGATAGTGTAAAACAAAATGGATATTTTAGAGGAACCAAGTTTGGAAAATGCGGATCAAGGTTACATGAATAGTAGTAAATAAGGATCTGTAAGAGTAATAAACTGCGCAATCTAATACATTTGAAATACAACAGACATTGAATGCAGGCACTTACTGAAAGAGATTATCACAACAGCTAGTTAATTGCATATAAAATATGCAGAGAATTGTAAACCTCAATTGTCTTTCCTTCTTTTACTTAAGATACGCACCTACCTGGTTCAATTAATTAAAGTAAAGCAAATATCTTTTAAATAGACCAAGTAACCGCAAATTCTTTATCAAGCAGAGTAAAGCAAATATCAGATTTCTTCAATATTGGGTATAGAAAAAAAAAGTCAGGTAACCGCAAATTCTCTCGTTACTTTCTTCACCCAAAATCAGACTTTTATCAAGTAGACTAAAATCGAATTATAATAGGAGAAGTAGAGAAAGAGAAACCTGTTTGATGGATTCAATGCTCTAATATTGTCGCTGGCCAAAGAACGACTGGAATTGAAAGACTTAATTTCTTCTTTTGTGAGTCTTCCTTAGGGTTTTATTTAGTAGCCGTCTAGGTTTATTGTGGCTGATTTGGAAGAGAAGAAGCGTACAAAGAGAGGGTTTTGTTTAGTCGCCGTTTAGGTTTCTTGCGGCTGTTTTGGAAGGGAGGGGGCGTGGAAGAAGAGTTAGAATGGGAGAAAGAAGCTAGCGAGTGCAAAAGAATATTCTGAATTTTTTTTTTTTTTATATATAACCTGTCCTCCCGGTAACTAGTATCCACTCAAATTAAATGAACGGTCAAGATTAGAACACCCATAAATTAATGGATTAGATTAAGTGGGTACCGTACCTCCTTAAAAAAAAGACGAGGTACGACAGAATGACCCCAATTCTATTTGAGCAGCCTGGTTGATATAGGAATATTAATTATCTGCACAACAATAATTTAGCTGCTGTAGAGGCAGGGTAGCCACTAATTATTTATGAATTGATCACTTTTTTTATTTTTTACTTTTTATTTTTTATGATAGTAACATGAATTAATTGCTTAACCATGCATATCAGCATTGAATATATAAATAGGAGTAAAGCAATTTCTACAACTAGGCTATTGCCACTCCAAAATATATTGCCCGGTTTTTCAGCATTGTTTATTAAGTTAATCAATTACACATTCACAATTATAAAGTTATAAATATTTTTTTCCTCTTAAAAAGACTTTAAAAAATAAATATACCACGCACTAAGCAAAAAAGAAAAATGGTTGTAAGTAAGGATAGCTATCATAAACCAAGAGACCAATTATGTGAAGAATAATTGTCCTAGTTCTGCTGTGTTGTTAGCTTTCCTTGCATTTAAAGTATAGTCGATTGACTTGATTCACCTGATTGAAATGATGAACTAGTTGAATTTAAATTGTCTCCTACATTCTCTATCAGTCTTGTTGGTGATGATGATAGGAAAGGCTTGGAAGGCATTTGTAAGCATTCAACTTCTCCCTCAAGCATTTCTACAACTTTGTTCATTGAAGGATGGTCACTAAGCTTCATCTGTATGCACCATAATGCGACTATGATCAACTTCTTAACAATTTTCTTCTCCTCCTCTGTGGCATCTTCTATTTCTATGTCATTTCCTTCACTAAATTGGTCGTAGACCCAAGTTGGGAAGTAAATTTGGCTTGAATGGTCAGCAAATGCATTCACGCTCTTTCTTCTACTTGCCATTTCCAACAATAACATACCAAAACTATAAACATTAGCTTTATAGGAGACCCCTCCAATGTTTTTATAGAACAATTCCGGAGCTATATATCCTAGCGTTCCTCTTGCAGTAGTCAAAGATACTATGCTACCATTCGCTGGATAAAGTTTTGCAAGCCCAAAATTAGAAACTTTGGGAATGAAGTTCTCATTGAGAAGAATGTTATGAGGCTTGATATCAAAATGTAGAATTTGCATGTCACATCCTCGATGTAGATATTCAATTCCACGAGCCACTCCAAGGGAAATCTTATATGTTTTCTCAATACTTAAGAGGATACTTCCTTCTAGAGAAAAAATGTATTTTTCAAGAGAACCATTAGGCATGAATCCATATATAAGGGCATGCTTTGATCCCTCAGCACAGAAGCCAATGAGTTGCACCACATTCATGTGGTGAATTCTTCCAATTGTTGCAACTTCATTGATAAATTCTTGCCCATTAGCTTTGGAGTGACCCGACATCTTTATAGCTACAAAAGAGCCACTTTCAAGTTTTCCTTTATATACAAAGCCATAACCTCCTTCACCCAATTTGTCCTTGAAACCTTTGGACATCTTCTTAATTTCTGAGTAAGTGTACCTAATTGGCATGAGGTTAATTTGGCTTTGCAGAAATTCTTCAATAGCATCATACATTGATAAATGCCTCCTACGCCACTTATATATCAAAAGTGCCACCACACATGGAGTCCCAAATACCATTTTTGCAGCAAGGAGTAATAGTACTGTTGAGGAACATCATCGAAAAAACTATGAGAAGATAAATATTTTGTTGCATTGCTGTCAGCTTTTCTATTTTTTAGTTGAAAAATTAGTTAAACTTAAAGCAAAAGTGCTGTCCTAATTCTAGTAATTAAAATTTATACACACAATATATGTTGTTGAGTTCTTAAAATACTCTACCATATAAAATTCTTTAAATTTTTACCCATTGAACCAAAATAATTAATCCAGTTAATAAAAAATAAAAATAGTAATCCAGGAAAAAAAAAACTGTAAATCTCTCTTGCTCCCACAGCAATTCCAGTGGCAGTTTCCATTTTCATTTCACTCTCTTTCTAGAACTAACAGCTGATTTAAATGATGTATTTCAAAATGATTTGATTCGTTAATAGAGTTTTTTTTTTTTTTTCCCCTTTTTCTATAAAAAAAATCATAAAAACTCTAAGTTTTTAATCCATTATTTCCATTTTAATGCCACTAATATTTAGGTTTTGTCTGCATTGTAAACTATTTTTTATGTGAAATTAAATTATATAAGGGCCGGGCATAAAAGTCTTTATTTACTTCCTCCAATAATATGGTGCCATATTAGATAATTGCAAATACTTGCACATAAAATATTAAGGCCTGATGCATAGAATCACTCTCTATTTTAGAAAGTTGAAACCCAAAAAGTTAAAATCACCCCCTCTTTGCACATTGGCTCCTTACTGAATTTAATATCCTTTTAAACACAATGTATGTTAAGAAACGATAATTCTAAAAAATAGTTGAAGACGAGATTTAGGTTATTACCGATGTTCAATGACGTGCCGTCGTCTGAACAAATTTTCTGCCAGAAATACATTAAAAAAAATTGAAATTAATTTTTCCTAACAAAAAGATGAATTTCTAATTAGAGAAACAAGTGACCTGAATAACTTGAAAAGTCAAAGGCCTAATAAAACTGCATTGACAACTCCCATTGGTGCTTAACAATAAATATAAACAACCATAAAAACTAGTGGACTTTATATAATCATAGTTTTGAAATTTGGACCGTTCATTGAACCGTAAAAGAGAAAGGTTTAAGGTTTTTAAGGTCGAGCCGTGGTTGAGCCGGGGTCGAACCGTAATGACGTCATAATTAATTTAATAATAATTTAAATATAAATAAATATAATAAATTTGTAAATATTAGAAAAACTTACTAAAAATATCTTAAAAATTGAAACAAAATACATAAAATAGTACATTATAAGGTTAATAAAAAATAGTACAACATAAATAAGCATAAAAAGAAATTTTTATAATAATCCTTTAGGAGAAATCATTTCAATAAACTAAAAACAACTTTTAAAATAAATTCATAAATTGCATAGGTATTATTCTTAAATTAAAAGTTAATTTAGTAATATTTAATATGTTGAGAAAGATTAAATAGAAGTTTAGAAACTATAAATCATGTAAAATTAATATAAATTTAATAATATTGCATATTAGCTCCCAAGAAGAGCACTTGGTCTGTTGGTCATGGCTTCAGTCTTGCTTACAAGGTGTCAGCGTTGAGGTTCAGATCCTGGCAGCCACATTTTTCTTTATTTTCTCTTATTCCATGACCGGTTGAACCGGCCTACTGTTCATCTGGTTTTTTCAGTTGAACCGCGGTTCATCCGGTTTTTTCGGTTGAACCGCAGTTCATCCGATTCTCTCAGCTTTCAGTATACCCGGTTCTTTAAGCTTAAAAACCTGAATTTTGGACCAGTTCCCGGTTTTTACGGTCGGACCGCCCGGTCCGGTCCAGGTTTCAAAACAGTATATATAATAGGACTTTAATTTGGGATGTCATTTTATTAACGTGGAGTTTGATTAGGTGAGGAATTTACGGTGAAGGTGGTCTAGTGGTAAGAAATCTTTGTGACCACGTTATTGTGGTTTGAGTAGTGGCAAGCTCTACTATTGCACGAATGGTCCCACACTATTCATGAGTATGGTTTAAGTGGACCGGATATAGTGACCACTCTTGTAAGCTGCTTTTTTTTGGAGGGGGGGAGGAAGGGGGGGAAATGCATTGACCTCTCTTGAGGTTTACTCAAATTACATTGACCTCCCTCTTAGTTTAGATAGTTACTTTTAAAATAAACTAAACACAAACCCATGTGACGTATGAAAATATATAAATATTATGTAATGAAGTGTAATATATAAAAAGTAATGTAAGGACACAAATTAAACTTGCCCAAAATTAGACCAATGGACCAGCCCAATGAGCCCTGAATAATGAATTTATAGAGAGTGGATATCTAATTTAGGTTTTCAAGACGGTAGATAACACAAAGGTTGGATTGAATCATATAATACATGCATTAATCTTATACAAAGATACAATACTAAGCTATGTACATTGGTGCCGATGACAATTCTTTATGCCTCTTTTACAAGTTCTCTCTCTCTCTCTCTCTCTCTCTCTTTTCCTCCCTTTTTTCTTCCAGATCCCCCTCTCTTTATTCCTCTCTCGCCTTTTATAGGCCTGCATCTTCCTCTCCTGTCTTCCACGTATGGACCAAATCTTCCTTTTGGATACTTGTCCCATCCGCCCTTTTCACTAAAGTCTCTGGCGGTAAGCATTAGGTTGAATTTCAGTGTTCAGGCGTCACTTCCTCATTAATGCGGCTGGAGAGGTAGGTGCAGAGTCTTTAATGCGGTCGTAGCAGCTTTTTCCTTGATATTTATCTGCCATTACCCTTTATTCTTTACCCTTGTTTGCTTTGTTACTATATCAGAGGTCTTTCGCACAGGCATCGTTGGATTGCCAGATTACTCACATTGTCCTCGGCGGTACATCGCCGAGGACTAGGTTGTCTTCGGACGTCATATTTCTTGGTGTCTTGGTCATGCATGACATCCCTCCTCGTCACGTGACTTTGTAGGTTGAACTGATTATGTCCTCGAACCATTTCAAAATGTGGGGTTGGGCTTCTCTCATCGTGAGAGCCCTTGGGCCGGCCCACTATGTGTACTTCGGGCCCACTGGCACTACAAGTAACAATTATTTAAAGTATTTTATATTTTTTAAATATTTTTACAATTATTTTTTTTTTTATCTTTTTATCTCTACAAATATATCATTCTATTATTTTGTGTGTGTTTGATCACTATATTTTTTTAAGGTGAACCATATTCTTCTAACTTTTGTTGCAGTGTGTTATATTTGCTAAATATACAACTAAACTTTATAAGTTTCAAATTTATTATTCAAATTTCTTATTTCTTAAAGAATAAGAAGATTATCATAGTAATCAAAGCTCATCACAAAATTATAATGTTATTTAAACCAAAATTAAAATGAAACTAAAGGAATAAATATAGATTTTATAATAATTTATTACTCAAACAATTGGTAGGCATATCCAAATTCACAGCCACATAGAATGTGTTTTGATATAAACTCAAATTCCTATTCCAAAAAATACCAAGTATTAACCTAAACCAAAATTCAACAAAAGTTAAAAAAAGGGAGAGAGAAGATTTTGTGATGGGAAATTAAAAAAAAAAAAAAAAAAACACAATACCAAAACACATATTTATAAAATAAAAAAATAAAAATCATTAATAATCTTAATTTGAGTTATAAGAAATAACAAAAATTTACCAAGAGAGAGGGAAAGAGAGTACTCACAGTTTTTGTGTGAGAAAATATGGATTAAATGAGAGAAATGATATTAAATTTATACAAAATAAAAAGGGAGAGAAGAAGAGTCAAAATATAAGAAAGAGAGAATGATGAAGTGTAACAGTAGGTGTGTAACAAAGAGGAACAGGAAAAGTTAGAGGAAGTGTAACAGTAGGTGTGAAAAAATAGGAAGATTTTTTTTTTTTAATGGGAAGAAGAAAAGTTTAAAAAGAGAAAATGAGAAGTAGAAAATACATGGATAATGTGACTGCGTAGTAACAATAAATGCAACACTTCAACATATATATATATATATATATATATATATCTTACACTCACCTCTCTTACACCTTAATTAACACCATTAAATCTATTAATGAAACTAGAAAAATTAAACAAAAAAGTAATTTTGGAGCAATTTAAATTCCCATTTTACCCTCCTTGAATTAAATCTAATCCAAAAACATTTTAACAAAAGTTTTCAAACCCTCTCTAACCCACGAACCCACTGAACTCTCTGCCACTCTCACCATTAAAAACCGAAAAAAAAGGGGGGGGGTCGAAATAAGGACATAACATATGATAGGAGTTAATGATTGACCGCCCGGCGGCGGGGGCGGGGGCGGGGGCAGGGGCGGGGGGGTTGTTAAATAATGTGGCAATTGGCAACCCTAATTCAAACGAGTTACACTTCTTGTTTTCACGCCAATAATACAAGAAAAATATGGGCAAACTCTTTCTCTTTTCTTTTATAAATCTTCTATCTATTGTAATAATTTTCCAATGTGTCATTTCCCAAAGCAAGCTTGTTGTGGCTTTACTACTACATATTGATTCAAGATGGATAGTGAACGAAAATGGGCAACAAGTGAAGTTGGCATGATAGAATTGGCCATAAAATATGGAAACCATAGTCGCTCAAGGCCTTACCAAGCTAGCTTCTTGTGAGAATGGCAAAGAGTTTTGGTGGATTACATAGAGATTTAGGGTTTGAAAGTTTTGCTAAATACGTTTGGATTAGGTGTAATTTTTTAATTTATGTTAGTGGATTTAACAATGTTAAGGTGTAGGGGAGGTGAGTGTAATTTATTTTGAAAGTAAGGAAAGTTAGTGCACAATTTAAAACCAAGTGGAAGGCCAGTACAATTTAAGTAAACTTCGAGGGAGGTCAATATAATTTTCAATTTTTTAACAAAAAAATAAGATGGGGCTTAGAAATTTTGCCCATCAAGTCAAGCAAACGACACCCTCAAAAAAAAGTCAAGCAAACAACAATTTACTAAATCTATCTATATATAATAGGTGAAGCAGCGAGAAACTCCAATTGCAATTCTAAATTAGAATCTTAATTTTGTTCATGTGTCAAGATTCATGTGGTTCCATTTGTCTAACTTTAAGTGGATCAATTGTAATTCCAGTGTTTTTTTTTTTTTCCACACTTGCGTATTTCAAGGTTTATCGCACCTGCGTGTTTCAAGGTTCATCTCCCTACATCTGCATATTTCAAGATTCATTTCCCCATCTCCAATACAACTCTCCTATTGTTCAATGAATGTATTGAAATTTGATAAGGAATTTAAAAAGAATCTCTCGATATCAATGATGCATGTGTTTGGGTATTTTTATATCTTATATAAGAAGAGGTTTTCTATAGATTCCCATTGTAATTTTTTGATTTCATGTATTTTTTCTCAAAAAAAAAAAAAAAAAAAAAAAAAAACAACACGCCTCCACTACTTATATACATCCGAACCTCCTCTCTCTCTCTCTCTCTCTCTCTCTCCCTGCAAAATTCAATTTATACTTCTCTACTAAATCTGTTTTATCAAGAATTTTTTTTTTTTTTGGTTTCGTTCTATCTCTGCAAAATTCAATCTAATCTCTCTTTCTCTCGCTCTGTTTTGCAGATCAATTATATATCTCCTTTACAAAGGCAAACTTCATATGCAAGGTAATTGTTAATTAGATATGATTTTTTTATTGTTATTATTATTATTTTTTGTTTGCAAGTTTTATGAAGTTTATAATCTAGCTCTCACTCTCTATTTTCATTAGATCTATTTATTTTCGTCCTATGTTCTCAATCTCTTTTTCTCCAGAATTTTTGGTTTATAAGATTGATAATGGGCTTATTTTTTTTTTTTTTTTTCTTTGGAGTGTTAAAAAGATATATAATGTTTACTGCAAAGGTAGACTTTGGATGTATAGTTTTTTTTTAATTATTAAATATGAGAATCTTCTCAAGATTGAACCACAGTCTTTTTAAATCTTTACTCATCAAAACTCAGACTTATATACAATTGGTGAAGACATGAACTTAAACTATTTTGCAGATCATATATACAATTAGCACTTATCCTATTTGTTTGTCTTTACGTTTTATGCTCATAATTTTAGTGATTTTTAATTGATTAATTTTTTTTTTTATGAAATTCATGTTATTCTATTGTTATATATTGTTATGAGATGCACGTTATGAGATTCACATTTACTTGATTAAAATATTTTGCTAAAAATGGTTTATGATAAAACAACTTAATTATAGCTATATGTATCGTGCATGAATCAACCTTAAATATATATATGTTTATGTAGCATTCTTTCTTTAGAATTTTGTATGATAAAAATATTTGTTAAAAAATTATATAATGCTAAGATTTATTAACATGAATAAACTAAGTCTTTTAAACATGACTAAACTCATGATTAATAATTAAAAAAAAACAAAAACAAAACAAAACCAATAGTATCACTTAAATAATAAAATGCAATATATTTATTTCCATTGTTTTATTAAATTATATCCATTCACGTGCGTTAGCATGGGTTACATACTAGTTGTTATAATAGAAGATGTTGGGTCCAAATCTATTCTTTTGTAAATTGAGAAAATCAATTAACAGTTTTAATTAATCTCTAAAAAATATTATCACCAAAATTACGAAGTCAAAAAAGGAAAAACTACGGGACAAATTGTGAATAATTTTACTATTATAATATCGATTATAATATCTTCTTAATATATCTCTTTAGGAATTTATGTGAACTCATGTAGATCTTCATTCACTTTGAATACAACAATTCCCCGTGGTCATAGCTCCAAACAGTGGCGACTCCAGGAAATTTTTTCAGGGTGTTCCTCAACAAGCATAAATTACATGATATAATAAAAAAAAAAAATTTATATTGACAACAACAACAATAAAAAAACACGTAAATACATAACGTTTAGTTGTTTCATTAATTTATTTATCTTTTATAAATTATAATTTGTTATATTATTGTTTCATTAATTATAAAATTATTAATTTTTGTTTAACTTAATATAATTTAATTTATTTGTCTTTTATAATGTATTGGTTAATTAAATTATTAATTTTTGTCTGTTAATTAATTTTTCCAATTAATTATTAATTAATTAAATTTTGGTTTACTAATTACACGTTACACTGTCAATCAAAAAATTTTACAAGCACAATTTCACAAATCACAATAACACTAAAAGATAATTAATGCTTCTAAGTCCAACACCAACACACAACGCCAACACAATAACACATACCAAGAGTCCAACACCAACGCATAGCACACCAACCAACGGATAGGAATCAATAATCAGACAAAGCTAAAAGCAAAATGCAAAATTCAAAAAGTTGCAAAATTCAAAAAGTAAAAAAATTAATAAAGTTAAAGTGTTAAACAAAGTGCTTGTTTTGTTTCTAAAAAAAAAAAAAAACTACTGAGTGCTTCAGCCAATGAGCCAATCACGGTTCAGCCAATGGCAATGAGACAAAGAATTAAAGTTAAAGTGTTAAACTGAGTCACTCGTTCAGTCTCATTGCTAAAAAAAAAAAAAAACTAAACTACTGAGTGCTCCAACGAGCCAATCACGGTTCAGCCACAGCCAATGAGACAATCAGACAAACAAAAAGACAAAATAAATAAAGAAAGAGACAGAGAGTCATAAATAATAGACAGAGAGACTATTTCCTATTTTCATTTTAGATTGAGATAAAGAGAGTGAGAGGCTGAGAGAGAGAGTCAGAGAGAAAAAGAGAGAGATTGAGAGAAATACCTGGGCGAGGCGGCGATCAGCGGATCAGGTGATGTGCGACGGCGATGAGCGCTGCGACTGGTGACTGCGATCTCCGATGTCCGCTGCGACAGCTTGGTTATGAGCGCTGCGAGCCTGCGACTGGAGCTGCGGCGGCGATCTCCGATGAGCGACTGGAGCCGTGGAGCGATCTACCTTCTAAGGGAGGGCCGGGAGGCGCCGTTGCTATTTTTCCTGTTTAGGTTTGCAGTTTGCTTAAGGCTTTAGTTTTGTGATTTTTTTAATTTTTTTGAGAAAAGCTTTAGACTTTAGTGATGTACTGAAATCCTGATAACTGATTTGAGGTTTCTGATCTGTGTTGCCGAGTTGGGGTTTGTTTTTTTTTTTTGTTTTTGTTTTTTTTTTTGGTTGAGAAACCGTGGGTTTGAGAAATCTGTGTACTGTGTTGGGCTGCCGTGGGCTTGATGTTGGGCTTGCCGTGATGCCGTCCGTTGTTTTGCTCTCACAAATTTTTTTTTTTTTCTCTATTACAATTTTTTTTTTTTTTCAGATTTTAGTTGAATTTTTTTCTTGGGCTTTTTTTTTTTCTTGGGCTTGAAAGTAGAACAAATATATATATTTTTTTAATTTGAGGGTGTTCCTCATTTTAACTGAGGGTGTTCCTATTTTTTTTTATAAGGGTAAAAAAAAAAAAAAAAATAGTATATATAAATTTTAAGTCAGGGTGTTCCTGGGAACACCCTGACCATAACGTGGCGTCGCCACTGGCTCCAAAAAACCTCTTTTAGAGAGAATCTCAAATTTATCTTCTTTTGTGTATGTATCATAGCTAAAGAAAACTATTTTTATTTTTTCTTTACCCTCACACACATCGACTACACCTTTTTCTTCTTTACCATTGTACTAACTGTGATTTTTCTTTTAAACTTGTAGTCTCTCTCCTTACGCTACCTCCCAAACAAAAATCCCTTTATTTTCTTTTTGTTTCCTGCTCAATTATATATATATATATATATATATATATATATATATATATTTTCCCCTCTCCCTATAGGGGAAGACCCCTCCACCCCTAAGACATCAACTTCTTTGTGGAACCATCTACTTATAAGACTCAATCCCTATTCCTTGGTGGACAAGGAATACATTACTTCATTAAATAAGAATAGTCTTTTCTTTCACTCTAAGGAATAACCTTTTCTTCCACATCAAGAAAATCCAAAAAATGAACAATTTAATTTTTCCTTCTTCAACAAGAAAACCTATTTAGCTTCCAAGTCACAAAAGGATTTAAGGTAATTTCCCAATAGAATAATAAATGTTCAAACATGCATTGTGCAATAAAAAAAAAATATAAAAAAACCTTTATCAATATCATAGAAATATAGGGGCAAGGAAATTAAACTTTTTATTTAAGGGAAGGAGCTAATTTCTTTAGAAGTTGGATAATTTTTACTTATCATTTCCTCGAGCCTAAAAGATTGAGATCGACCAATTGCCCAAGTACATGGTTATTCCTCTATGTTTTTGTCATCAACATACATCAGGCACAATTACTCATGCAATTCTATTTCATTGTCTATTGTTTGTTTTTTTTTTTTTTTTTCAAAACTAGTATTTAATTGTTCATTCTTATTAATTACTGTCCTCCAAACAACTGTTTTGAGACAGAAACTTGACCTGGCAAAAGATCCCGTAGATTGCAAGGCCATCCTGTTTTTTTGACAAAGAAAAGAGTAACATCAGCGTTGGGAACTTCGAAAGTAAATTTAGTCCTTGTACGGAAACTACAAGAAACATTCCCTAACATGAGTATTACATAGTCTTCTCAAAAAAAAAAAAAAAAAAAAAAAAAAAACATTTCTACTTAATTAGGAAACTGGACAATTTTTTATTTCTTCATTTCCTCAAGCGTAAAAGTTTGAGATCAACCAATCGCTCAATTACATATTATTTCTCTACTTGTGTCATCATCACATCAGACAAAATTACTCATACAATTTTATTTTAGATGAAAATACCATTTTGAAGTTACTATCAATTTGATACATATATTTTGGTAGTAATTAATTTGATTTCTATTATTTTCATCTTGCAATCAATTTTCATTAATGAGTTGACAATAAGGACTAAATTAACTACTAGTTTGAAATAACACGGACCAAATTGACAATAATTCTAAAATGTAGGGACCAAGGTATTTTCATCTCTATTTTATTGTCCGTTATAAATTATCCTTCAAATAAACTACTATTTGAGATAACTAGAAACCTCACCTCGGAGACCATATAGCATAACTTCAAGCAATAATCTTGCTTCGATCATGACAAATTAAAGAATAACATCAGCGTTTGGAAACCTTAGAATTAAATCTAGTCATTATTTTGAAACTTCAACAAATTGAACCTATCCATTATATTGGACAGGATATGAACCAATTAAGGAATTTCGTGCTATAAAAGTTCAATACATGAATGAATGGCTAGTGACAGTGAAAAAATGCAACAGTTTAGGGGGAAAAATGCAAGAGGAAAATAATGGTGAGCATGTAAGGTATTTAATTAGAGAGTGGAAGGTGTTATGGCCTTTGTTGCATTATTTACCCACCGCTGCTGTCGCATTGAACATGGTTCGTGTCATTGAGGTAGCAACTGGAGTACTTTCTTTTGCAAATACTTTCACAATTACCTAGGAGCCATGAAATCTCAAAACCATAAACCAATTCATTGTGGACGTCTTTACAGGAGATATTTGGGTCATCGTTTCTTGGCCAAGATGTCAGGAACATCTACTCTACTTTGCACAAGTCCACCACGTCGGCTGCATTCGTTCTACCAACCTTAACATATCTATACCTCTTGAAATGAGAAGTATAAGTGTTAGAAGAAGACTTTCTATTGTCAATGCAAGTAGAAGTGCCCAAATAGAATGGAGAATTCACTGCTTTTTCACAGCTCATCAAAACCACACTCCTCGATAGTTTGCCATCCTCTGTAATCTTCGGCAGATACCTCGTATATGTAGAATCAAATTGAGTGGAATTATATCCATATAAAGAAAAATTTGAGGTGGAGAAGGGGAAGTAATTGCCCTTGTATATACCTGACTCCACGATCCTGATTGTGTACTTACTGTAATTGATTTCCTGTACGTAGTATTTTCCTTCAAATAAGTAAAGCACCGCACGATTGTTCTCACAAGACAGTTCATACCTATATAGTACATACTAGAATAATTCCGTTGATGTATACTAGAATATTTTCCTTCAAATAGGTAGAGAGGAATATTTCCTCTACTACATATATAGTACATACTAGAATAATTCCGTTGATGTAGACAAAGCATAATAAAAAGTTAAAAACTCCTTTTTGTGGTCATAAAAGTATCTTCAACAAGAAAGTAAGGGGTAGAGTTTCCACTGAAAGAAGGTGAAGCGCAAGTTCATGATAGTGGAACAATATTTATCAACATCAATATCACTATCTGGCGTTAGCACATGCGTCATCTTGGTTAATAATTTTTTACAGTAATTAAGGTTTTTTTTTTTTCAACATTCTGATAAATATTTAGTTAAATTAATCACCCACTACCACGCTTTTTATTAATTATTGTAATTACTACTAAGTTTTATTGGTGATAACAACAGAGGTGGCGGCATGTTGAGGCCAAGGTGGTCACCTTGGCCTGAAAAAAAAAATTATATATAATAATTTAAAATTTTTTATTTGTTTACCCTTAAAAAAAGACTTGCGACCATCCAAGTTTTTTTTTATGCCTAATAAAATTGAACTTTGGTCCATAATTTGGTACACTTAACAATATATTAGGCATTTCAAGCAAAAAGAAAAAGCTCAAAAAAATAATAATAATAATAATAGCATTCTCGAATGCCCAATAAAGACCCTAGGAAAAAAAGCCAAGATCAATCCTCACTCACTACTCAAGACAGATTTTTTAAATCAACAAAAATAATAATAACAATTAAATTTCTATAAACTAAATACCCAATCAAATTTTAAACAAAAACAATTCTTAACCTAAAGGGAAATAAGAACCTCAGGTCTTCAGCAGTCAGCGACTCAGCAACAACAAAACCCAGAGTAGGTGATAGTGACAGATAGATTGGGAAATAAGAACTTTAGCCTTTAACGTGCCGCTGCCCCTAACCTCAGCTTGCAACGTGCTACTGCCCCTGGCCTCAATGTGCCGCTGCACGGCACGCCCCTGACCTTAGGCAACATCAAGTTATTTCAATTCTCTCTTTTTTCTCTATCTCATCTCTCTCTCTCTCTCTCTCTCTCTCTCTCTCTCTCTCTCTCTCTCTCTCTCTCTCTCTCTCTCTCTCTCTCATAGTCTAACTACTGACTTGTGTTGTGACTTAGACTTAGAAAGGCTCTTATCTTTTGACAATATAAATTGATTTTTCAGCTTTTGTCTTCTTGTGTAAGTATATGTAAATATAATATATGTAATTGTGTTGATTGGCTCTTACCTCTTGGGTGAGGGGGGGGGGGGGGGGTAGATGGGGTAGTGGCATTGAATATTTGAATTGGGGCAGTGGTCCACTTTAAAGTAAGTGAACACTGAACAAGACATTATAAATGACAAAAAATATTAAACTGTGTTAGGCAGTGGGTTTAGCAGTGTTTTTTGGTTGTTGTTGTTGTTAATATATGAATTTCTTAAGAATCATCTTGAAAAAAATTTCTGAATTTGCCACTGGATAAAAATGTGAGTGACGACATGATCTTAATGGTTATTACTAACAAATTTTACATGTAGTGGTAAGAAATAAATGACTTGATTATCAGAAGAAAAAAAAATTGATGAAGGCAAGTGTAACAGAATTCTCCCAAAATTTGTAAATAATATCTTTTTAATGTGATTTTTAAAAAATTGATATTATTTTGAAGCTTTTTTTTCTTTTTTTTTTTTTTTTTTTTTTCTTTTTTTTTTTTTGGGAAATAGCTACAATATTCTTCTAACCTTGAGTTCGAACATTTTTTCCTCTAAACTTTTAAGCACTTTGTGCATAAGAAGATATCAATTAAGCTATCAGGTCCTTAACTGTTTTGAAGTTATTTAAATATGTAGTATTTTCTTCGAAATTTTGCATTAAAGACATGATTGTATTTCCAGTTATTTAAATATGTAGTATTTTCTTCGAAATTGTGCATTAAAGACATGATTGTATTTCCAAAACATAATTTAATAAATGATCGGTTTCCAAATAGTTTCAAAACGGAACCAATTTGAATAGTTATTAATAATAAAAAAACATTTTGCAGAATTCACTTAGGAAGCATTTGTTAAGTTTTACAATGCCAATCCTACATAGCCTCCCAAGTTCCCGACGGTATATTTTTATATTTGAAGTTGATCATAGCACATAGCCCAAGTGTTGTTGGAAAAATGATCTTACCCATGTATTGTAAGGTTGCAGCGAAAACATGAGATACCACCTGGTGTGTGTTGGCTTATATCGGTGGCCACACCATAACACTGTATTGGCTCTTTCTTCCCACTATTTTGGCAATTACAAATTAGCTACTATTTAAAAGTTTTTGTTAACAAATACTTTAAGGGAATTCATAAATACATTTATAAACTTTTTATCAAAAAGGAAAACAGTAATTAATTTTTTTGACAATTTTTTATATTTATCATAAAAATTATATTAAAACTTTTAAAAAAGGGTTCATTAACAAATGCTCTGAGAGCATCTGTTAACCGAACCCATATTTAAAATGGAAGAACACTTCATAACTTTTATTTTTTGATAATTTGATAGTTACAATTATAGAAAGGGAGGAGGGGGATTTGAACTCTGGTTCTCTTAATTAAGAAGAGGGATTGCTACACTAAAAGTTACAAGACTTTTGACAAAACACCACGCAACATTAGTTGTATAATATCATATAATACTTCTTTGGCACATGAGGAGGGTTTTGTTTTGCTATAGGTTGCTAGAATTTCAATCAATCCTTCAACTGACTAAGCAACAAATAGCTTTAATCAATTAATTATCGAAAGTTTAAGCATGATGAAAATGGAAACAAAAAGGGTGTTAAAGATTGAATGCTTCAACTGAATTGGCTAATTCACTTTTGTTTTTGATTTTGTTTCTTTTTTTTTTTTAACTAGTAAAATTGTTAAAATATTTTGCATAGATTGTCTAGGTAAAAAAGGGTGTGAGTTTGTGTTTTAAGACTTTTTTCATCTTGAAAGAATGTAACTTCTTTTGAAAATATAAAGTAACTATATTGTCTTTGTTTGCATGTATTGTGATTGCCAGGCTACCATAGCACGTGCCAAGGGCGAAGCTACATATGGACCAGGGGGGCAATGGCCCCCCTTAATTTTTTTTTTTTAAATATTAGTATATTAATAGGTACAAATTTTAGTAATTTTGTTCAATAAAATTACACTTTGCCCCCCTTAATAATGCCATCAATTCTTTTAAGAGTAATATTATAGCCACAAACTTTTTTACAACATTTTCACAAATTATTAAGGTAACAAATTCTTATTAGTTCGCACACCCGCATCACTTTTTTACTTGCCAATAACTACTCACTGCATTATCAATTTATAATATTTTTGTAGTTTTAGCATTTTCCACATTTCAAAGACCATAAAAAATTAATAGATTAAACCTAAAACAAAATATACAACCTCAAAACAATTAGCCCAACAACAAAAATTACCAATAATAAAGCTAAAAAATGAAGTCCAATCAACCGATTTTACCCAAAATAAACAACTTGACCATTTAAAAAGTTTTAAACAAAAATCCTTACTAGTAAAGCAATAGAGTTAAAGGCCGGAGCCGCTGCACACAGCAAGCAACAAAGCTGCCCCCTCTAACTTCAAGTCCTGGCTTTGTCCCTGGCTTCAACCCCTACAAAAACAAAGGTATTATATTCTACCCAAGTTCCACTTTTATGGTCACGCGAGTTCTTCACGTTTAATGCCTACATGCATTGATTTGATCAAGCTTAGTTATTTATAAATGCTCTGCAACGGTAATTTCCTGTATCCATCCATTAAGTGTCGTTTTTCCAACCAAAAGAACATTATTTCAAAACTAGGGTAGTGTCTCAAAGAAAATTACGATGCACTCAAGGATTATAATGACACGATATTCCCTCATTCACATAAATGCAAGATTTACTATGAATTAATTAAAAACTAGCCTCATTACATGCGCTTTACTCTTGCGATGAGGCTTTTTTGTACTATTTAGTATCATAATTTTTCATTCATTCAACTCTCTTTGTGCAATAAAAATCTGTGATGAATTTAAGTTTGCTAAATACCTAGAGATTTTTCTGTTCAAAATAATATAGAACGGAGAAGAAGCAATTGAAAAAAAAAAAAAAAAAACTAGAGTATGTTTGTTTAAATTAAAAAAAAATGATAAAAGATGAGGAAAATAAGGTGCATCTGCTTAAATTTTAAAAATGATAAAAGATAAGGAAATTGCAAAGAAAAAAACAATAGTGTGTACGTTTATATTTAAAAAAGGATAAGAGATGAGAAGGAAAATATGACGCGACTGTTTAAATTTCAAAAATGATAAGAGATAAAGATATCGTAAACTGCTAAGATCGTGAGTTTAGTGGGAAGTTTTAAATTATGAGATTTTATTTTATGAATTTGCCTCTTTTAATTGACAACCTATAAGTGAGTAGAGATGAGATATTTTGAGATATCTAAGACTTAGAATCCATGGCTTAAACGACTTGGAAGCCAATTTGAAAACCTCTTAAATAGTAGTATAGAAACATGCTATTATGTTAGAAGAGAAAGTACCATTTGTATTCCCAAAGTATTACTGAATGATTACTTATATCTCGAAAAAACTTTAACAGGCTGATAGCTCATTTGTTGGAACCAAACATCGGGTTATCAACATAAAATTTACCCAAAAGGATTAGCTATTTTTTTAGGAAGACTAAAAGGATTAGCTTAATTGTAGTAATTGACTAATGGAGGAAAACCATTGCTAAGCACATTAGATCTATTAGAAGGTTAAACATGGACACAGGCTCTAAATGCAATATAATCTTGCAAGTAGTAATAAAATTTTTTTAAAAAATTATCTTTTGTTTTCCAATGGGTGTAATTAGAAGCTGACTATGTTAAAATATTTTACAGGCAAATCAATAAAGATAGCGACTACTGGTGAGTTGTCTGTCAGCCATTTGTAAGATATACAATATATATTTTTAGTTTTCTTGACTCATGATTAATGTTTAACATGTAGTTTTCATCTTGGGGTAAACTCTTTTGGCACTAGCAGCTTATGTATTCTACCATGTCTATTACTATGACAAAATAGAAAAAGAAAATCAAGCAAGGATTGAAAAGTTTTTGGAGGATTACAGAGTTCTCAAGCCCACAAGGTACTCACATGCCGATGTTAAAAGGATTACAAATCAATTAACAGAGAAGTTAGGTCAAGGAGCTTATGGAACAGTGTTCAAAGGAAAGCTTTCCAGCAAAATCCATGTTGCCATGAAGATCTTGAACATTATCAAGGGAGATGGGGAAGAATTCATAAATGAAGTCAAAACAATGGGTAGAATCCACCATGTTAATGTGGTTTGCTTGGTTGGCTTTTGTGCTAATGGATTTAGAAGAGCTTTAGTTTATGAGTTCTTACCAAATCATTCGCTAGAGAAGTTCATTTCCTCAGTAGACTCTAACAATTTCCTCAGTTGGGAAAAGTTACAAGACATTGCCCTTGGCATAGCAAAAGGAATTGAATATCTTCACCAAGGATGCGATTATCGAATCCTACATTTTGATATTAAACCTTATAATATTTTGCTAGACCAAAATTTCAATCCAAAAATTTCTAAATTTTGGTTTAGCCAAGTTGTGTGCAAAGGATCAGGGTGCAATGTTCATGACCACAGCCAGGGGGACCATGGGTTACATTGCACCCGAAGTTTTCTCTAGGAACTTTGGGAAAGTGTCTTAAAAATCAGATATTTATAGTTCTGGAATATTGCTGCTTGAAATGGTTGGAGGGAGGAAAAATGTTGATGTAAACATGGAGACCTCTAGCCGAATATATTTCCCAGAATGGATCTACCATCTATTAGAGAAAAAGGAAGACCTACGAGTCTATGTTGAGGATAGTGAAGATGCTAAACTTGCAAAAGAATTAGCAATTGTGGGACTTTGGTGCATCCAGTGGCACCCAATAAATCGCCCTTCCATGAAAAGTGTGGTTCAAATGTTGGAGGGAAAAGGAGATAAGTTAGCCATGCCTCCTAACCCTTTTGCCTCTTTAGCCTAACCCTTTTGCCTCTATAAGCTTGACAAAAGCCAATGCAAGTATGCGGTTTGGCATGGTTTTTTGATTCATTATCAGCCCTTTACTCAACACCACTTTTCACTACCACCACAACCACAACCACATTCTACTCTTCTTTAATCATTTATATATATATATATATATATATAAGCCAATGCAAGTATGCCTACAAGGCGTCTAAACCAAGAGTTAGAAGTCATCCTAGAATCCGACGAATTCTTTAAATGATAATATAGGTTGCAATTATGTTGTACTTGAGAATTGAAATTATTAATATTGTGGTTAGTGTAGGGATAGTTTTTTATATCAAGTATGAGCAAGGTCCTTCTCAAAAAAAAAAAAAAAAGTATGAGCAAGGTGATGTATCTTTTAATTTCTTGTTGAGGAAGGAAAAAAATATAAGGTTTAAATTTTTATATATATATTTTATAATTTTCACAAAATTTAAAAATAAGGTTTTATTCCTTATTTTGGAGAGTTTTTAAGAGTACTCAAAATTGAGCCCGAATATGGAATGGTATAAATTAAGATTTATTTAAGAATATTCTTTTGGTGAGTTTTCTTATTTTTTTGCCTAATTTCGTGCTTAACATGAATCAACTTTCCTAGTCGCACTAGGACTTTCTTGGAGCTTTCCAATATTACTTAGAAGTAATGCTATGGGTTCTACAAGTTTTATTACATTGAGCTTATAAATTGATGTGTCACCAATCACAAAGAAACAATTAAAATATTCAAATATAAGATGGTTGAAGTCCATCAATCATATTCATTGATGTAGAGGGAAATGACGAAGGCAAACTGAATAGAACTTACTCAATTTTGTACTTAGCAAGAAGACCCAATTTTAACTATCAAATTATCAACAGCAAAAAAATCTTATATTCACACAACCTCCTTATATACATATATGTCTCCGTTAATAACGTTAGAATGTGCTAGTTAAGCTACAAAGTTCTTAGCAATCCAAGTCAAATAATACATGAATACTTAGAATTATACAATTCAAAATTGTTCACTAATCCTATCATCACCACAAAAGAACCAAAAAAAAAAAACAAAAAAACAAAAAAACAAAAACTAGATGAGGAGCATCTAATGTTATCAATCTCGTCAACTACACATGTGCATCAACTACACATGTGCAAGTAAAATATAAATAAGTTGGATTACCTACAAAGATAACTAATTATTTAAAGTTTTAACAAATAAAGCATAACATATTAGATAAATAAAAATACGTACATAATTATTATGAATTGCACTTTAATCTAATTAATATTAGTAGTAGATCTAACAATGAAAATATTTATCATTGAGAATTACACCTTAATTAGTGAATAATTTCTTCAGTGTTTTCATTTACAATATAAATTTTTAATATAACTTTAGTATACAAATGAAAATGAGTTAATAAAGGACTAATATTTTATAGCTATGACTATTCTCTATATGACTTAAATATTATCTTCAAACCCATGGAACTAACTCCTGAGTGCAAATTAAAAAATAATATCAATACTAAATAGGAATTTTACCTTCAATACTAAAGTGAAAAGAAACAAAAGAAAAAGGCCCAATTTTTTTTTTTTTTTTAAATTTATGTGTTAGAAAGGGGCTCGAAGGAAGGTAAGGTGGAGTAGGGAAACACATAAATGTGGCTTTGGACCGAACATCTTTTGGGCCAGGTTCTAGCCCAAGGAATCTCCTGGGTTCTATCTGTTGGGCTTGGGCACCAAGAATCCCTTGGATGAGTTGGGTTCGGGCCTCAAGGGACCCAATTTAGACTTTACCCCCTCCAGCGTTGCTTTGTTCAATTGTTCGCCATTTGAAAGAATTAAGTAGCTCATTTTTTGCTGCCAAATTGAAGCCTCTTTATTCAGGTTATGGAATTGGCCAATGAGCTCAATGATCCTGTCTTAGCAATAACTATTTATGTTTAGGACTTTTATTTTAATAGTCTTTAAATTGAAACGTATAGCTTATGTTTTGGATTGGATACTGTTGTAGCTTGTAGGTAGAAGGGGCACAATGATAATTCTCCATAACAGTTTCATGGATTTGGTGACCAGCATTATATATTTATAATGGCCTGAGTCATTACAACAAACTTGAGTTTTTTTAACATATTTTTATCTATGGTCACTAAAAAATGTTAATAAAACCTTAAATTTCTACAGTTATACACAACTATTGAGTAAAATAAAGAAATTCACATATTTATTTCCACAGTTGGTATAACTGTTGAAACATATGTTAAAAAAAATCCACAGTTCACATAATTGTTGAAATAGGTGTTAAAAAAATAAATAAATAAGGAAAAGTTATATCAACAGTTAGATAAATGTGGAAAAAACTAAATTAAATATTTTATCAACCGTTATAAAATGTTAAAAATAAAAACACGGAAGTTATAATTGCTCTCTCTCTCTCTCTCTCTCTCTCTCTCATTGTGTGTGAAATCTTAGGGTTTTAGATCAACTCGCAAATCAGACTCATTACCTTGTCCGTACGCTTTTTTTTTTTTTTTTTTTTTTCCTTTTGATTTTCTATTCAGTTACGCTCTTTTTGGTTCTCAAGAAATATAGGGAATCAGCTACAAAAGTAGATAGTTTTTAATTTCATATATTCTCTTCTTTGCTTTTTTGCAATTGAAATTTTAAGAGATAATTAAAGAAAACCCACCTATGGTATGACCTGTTTTCATTTTGCCTACCCGTGGTTCAATCATTTACGCTTTGCCCACCTGAGATTAGTTTTGTTAGCCTTTCATAACATACCTTTTCGTTTGCCATTAGAAAAACACATTTTTAGGCAAAAACAAATATAACAAGAATAAAAAAGCTAGGGCTTTTCATTGCTCATGAACTTCAATGAGAACAAAGTGGAGGAACAACATACAAATCAAATGACTCAATGAAATTATTTTTAATCTATAACAATATCAACAATTTCACAACAACTCAAAATTTTGAACCAAATTTTACCAGAAGACCAACATCTCAAAACAACCAGCAACGTTATCAATAAAGAGAGAGTGAGATAGAGATAAGCCAACAACTAAAGTGTGAGGTATAGAAAAATCTTGCTGTGGGTTTGGATCATGGTAGATTAGCCATGGGTTTGGATCATGATAGATCAGCCATGGGTTTGGTGTCATTTCCCTCAATCATCGACGCCACCTCAGCGGCAAGTTCCTCCTCCTCGGCAGTGAGCTCCCCCATCGAACCTCCATGGCCGACCCTTCAAGCTCCCATAATAAATCTCACCGAGCCCTCTCTCTCACTCTAAACCCGAGCTCAGTCTCTCTAAGCTTTTGGCTTGAGCTCTCTCTAAACCCTTGTTCTCTCATCTCTAAAACGAACTCCATGGCTGCCCCCTCTCAAGCTCACCCCCTCACATCAGCGTTGCCACCTTAGGCGGCCTCGCCTTATTAGACCCTCACCGAGCCCTCACCAAACCCGAGCTCCCTCTCCCTAATCTCTAAAACCCTTTCAGGCAGAGCCTCTCTCGGACTTCCAAGGTCATCCATCTCCAATCATCAATCACCACCACTCCACGGTGGTTCCTCTACCCTCTGTGTCTCAGCCTAACCTGGGTTTTGGGGGTTTGTTAATGGTGGGTTTAGGTGAATTTTCCAGAGGGTTTTCTTTGTGTTGGATTGTGAATTAAGTTTTGGTTTGATAAAGGGGTTTGATTGAAATGTTGGGATATAAAAATCTGAAATGGGTTGTGGGAAGAAGGGATGAGTGAGACAGAGAGAGAAATCAGAGATTGAGAGAGAGATGCGAGTGACAAAACCCCCTCTTTGATCTTGTTTCTCTACATGATCTTGTTTGTTTGACCGGGTAACGAATGAGTAACAAGATGATAAGATCATGTAATAAATCTGTTACCCATTCAATCCATTACTCATTCTCTACAAAACCCCCTCTTTGATCTTATTACCCCTAATTTTAACAAGAGTGGGTAACAAATGAGTAACGGATTGAAGTTCAGGTGGGCAAAGTGTAAATGATTGAACCACAGGTAGGTAAAGTGAAAACGGGTTATACCATAGGTGGGTTTATTGTAATTATCCCAAATTTTAAATAATTATGTCGAAGCATTGATAAGAGGCTATTAAATTTCTAATAAATTATTTGCAAAGGTTAATTTCAAAACCTTTCTATTTTTCTATTATTTTCTAGGCAACCAAACAGAGTTCTTGACTAGGTTTTTTTTTTTTTTTTTTGGGTTTTTTACAATTTTCGTTTTGATTTCCTCATCAAGATCATCGCCATCGAATTGATTTCACCAAGCTGGTACTACTACATTCAGACATTCTCACTGTTCCCTATCCAAACCCTTCAATTAGGTATTTTTTCTATTTCTCTCGATTTCATAGTTTTCAAATCTTATTTCTGATCAATTTGTTTTTGTGGACTTGAATTTTGTCCATACTCTGTTATTCGCTTTGAGTATTTTGAATTTGAAATGCTATGTCAAAATTGAATTTATAGTTTTGTCTATTGCGTGCTTTCAATGTGATTGCAGGTGCATTTGCATTGGCATTTCAGCTCAATGAATGGTCAAGGAGAGTTCAAAATTCACTATTTGTGGGATTGAAAGCAAGAACGTCAGTTGGTGAGTAAGTGAGTGACTTGCAAGTTCTTGATAAATTTCATTACTATTGTTTACATTTGGGTATTTTGAAAATCTGGGTATTTTGTTTTTAACAGTGTTATTTATTTATTATGGTAGTTGTAAATAGTTAGTTTTGTATTGGTTCAGTAGTTTATTTTTTTTCATATGGCTGATTTAGCATAGAAGAGGACTGTGAGAGCATTATAACAGATTTACTTTGAATCACGAAATTGAGAACTCCCATTTCCCCTTTATTATTCTGTGGACTCTTTTCGGGTTCGATTGGGGATTAGTTTGTCTATACTTTTTGGGCATTGGATAAGAACTTCGTATGGTTGAATCAAGAGACATGGATGTGAATGTGGGATAAGAATGTGTATGTTCATGCTCAAACTATATACCTTTGGTATATCAGTTGTCCAAAAATGATAAATGTTGCACCAAGTGCCAAACTGCCTTAATTTGTTGGGCTTTGCTTGGGTGAAAAGTAGTGCTTTACTTATGCTGTGAAGCACAATAAAACAAAAGAGTTGAAAATTGAAACTTCTTAAAACCATCACAAAGGGATCTTTTCAGCCATTTAAGCTATTTAATTTTGACATTTCTTGTGAACATGCACTGGAGATTAGAATGCACCACTGCCAGTACGTTTCATAACTTTATTCACTACTGCTGTACTCGTCTGTGTGATTGTGTCCAACTCCCTTCCATTCATGAAAAAGTAAATCCAATGCTGAAGTTGCTTGATATTTTCATATATCATATGCCTTTGTATATATATTGTTATTTCATATAAGTTAATATCAGAACCTTAATAGATTGAATTTTACCATGGCAAAAGTGCTGTCCGATTTTACCCAAAAGGTCCTGCGTCGTGTGTAGTAGAAGTGAGGCTTCTTTTTCTACAACTTTTAATTTAAAATTTTCCAGTAATTGTTTTTATAGTGTTAGGAATGTTCATTGTGCCCCTCTTCTCTTCAATTTTAATGTCCCATGGCTCATTCAACTCTTAGGATAGACAGGCCATCAAATTGATGCCACAATAAGGAGACAATATATTCAAATTGATAGTTGCAATAAAATGGCTATTGCTTCTTGGCAATTGATTTGATGGCCTAGAGGAAAAACCATATGCTGGACATGGAATAAGAGTACTTATTGAATAATTACTTCCCCTTTCAATAGTTGAAGATCACTTATCAATTATTTGTATTTGTTCTTTTCAGTTGACAGTGTCATATGAAGTTCCTCAAATTTTAGTTCCAGTGGCATTAGTAAGTTTTCTGACTCTGAGTTTAGATGTTGTTGCACTACTTCAAGCAGGAGTAACAAATTACTTACTCTGAACAAACATAAATATGTGTTAGAAATTTATATATTGTTTTGATTGGAAAATGATTGGGATATATCATATAAGTAAGAAAACGTTTGGAAGCATATCCCTTATAGTTCCTTTAAAAAAAAATTTCTTTTGTCTCCATCTTTAATGAAACGTGAAGACTTTTAAGTATAAGCAGTTGGAAAATGATGATGATGAAGAAGATGATGATCAACAGCCATACCAACAGAATGATTCACAAGGTCATCAAATGGTTTTTACAAGTACTGTTGATCAAGATGATACTATTATCTCATTAGATAGGGCTGACATACCAGGCATATTTGTGGATATTTCAACGGTGGATATGGATCATGTTGATATGAATTAATGGAATTAAATGTTTCAAAATGAAGGTTTGGTTAGAACTATTTCTGTACTTTGGATAAAGTTGTTGACCATTTGATTTATTTTCTGATATCTACAATCAATACATACTTTGAAGGCTTTTATTTTTGTTTATTCATTTATATTATAATTTGTTGGTAAGTAGGAGATTGGAAGCTTGACTTCGATTATATTATAGAAAAATGTTTTTTGGTTTTCCTTTTGAAGTACAATTAGCCTTTGATTTTGTAAATGTTTGTTCTAATGTTGTGATGGTGAAAGCAATGGTTTTACAGTTTTGGTTTGTTTTAATTCATGTTTATTGACTTGTAGTTATTTGCATATGGAAAGCTCTATACCTTATTTGTTAATGAGCATTTAGCAACTAAGTTCATTGTCATCTATGGTTGCTGAAAGAAGAAAAAATACTTTTAACTTTTGATAACCCCAACTAGTAAAAAGGTAAAGGATGCTTTTGTGTGTGTGTGTGTGTGTGTGTGTGTGTGTGTGTGTGTATATATGCTTTTGGGTTGACTTGTTTTGATCTGATTGGGATGTTTATAGGATGGCATATTATCTTAGAGAATCCTACGAAGAAGATGTTGTTGATGCCAGTAGAACCTTGAGATGGTGTGAAGTTAGTGATGATCTTGATGAAGGCATGTAGCAAATTATGCAGCAAACCTTGAGAAGGTATGTTTACTTTCTTTGTGTTTAGTGTTTCTTGTCATTTTGTTCTCAATGTAACAAACGGCAATGCTAGAGTGAGAAAAAGACAGCTTTTTGACCCTAATCATATTCATTGATTTATTTAAATGGAGGACAATTACTCAGTGTTCTTGCTATATTGTCAAGTTGATGCCAACTAGGGTTGTTACTGAGAAGTTGCTAGATGATGACATTTCATCGGCAGAACAACAAAATAAAGTGCACATTTGTGGATAACATAATTCTTTACTCTTAAAAATTCGTGAGGGCCCAGTGTAGATCAGTAATTCACTAATTCTAATTGTTATGTGGCCATGTGGCATTGTCTTGGTTGTCTCTTAACTGTAGGCAATCGTCAATCTTTATGTAAAAACTGATGTGCATATTGTGTGCGTTAAGAGAAGAGGGGGGGGGGGGTGTGGATTAAAAGATTTCCTACAGAAAGGAGAACTATGGTGATGTTTTCCCAATTAATATCAGTCATTACTGAAGCGCTCAAGTTTTGTTTCATTTTCTAATTACTTACATGTCTTCATTTCAGATTGTCATACAAGCTAGCTTACTAAAAAGAAGGTTTATGTTCTGTTCAAGATGAGAGTGCAAGTAATTTTATCCTAACTTTAATTTGGATGCGAGTCAAATTATGGCTTCCACTAAAAAAGGAAGTGGATTTTCATAAACATATCTTTCCTTGACATGTTGTGGCCAATATGATGGATCTGGTCAAAGTTCTTCCTTGTCCATTGTATTTGTACAGTTTTTTTTTTTTTTTTGGTGTTAAAAGAGTAGTTGATTGGTTGTTGTAAATTTAATTAGGAATTGGACAATTGTGTTTACATTATATTTTGAATTAGGTTATTAATTTTGATCAATGTAAAAAGTGCATCCAAATTTATTTATTTATTTTAAAGAAAATACTTATTTCAACGTTTACAAGCTGTTGAAATTTATTTTAAGATACGCTTTATCGACGGTTGAGTACATGTAGAAAAAAGTAATAAGCATCTTTATGTGTTTATCTTTCAACGGCTTTTAAAAATACTTTGACGTTTATTAACTGTTGATAAAAGTATAATATTTTTTTCGACGATTGCATAAGCCGTAGAAAAAAAATTTCGATATAGTTTTTAGTGACGGTTCTCAACGGTTACTTTAACTATTGAAAATAATATTTTCAACAGTTTTTAGTACTTTTTTCAACAGTTTCATCCGTTGAAAATCATGAAATTTCTTGTAGTGAGTCTTGTAAGGAAAGGCATTCCTCTTTGTTATGGCCTGGGAGCATGCCTTCCCTGACTCAAAGGGAAAAATAGAAAATGTATATATATAGGAGAGATAGTGAGATACACGCCATTGTTATGCTTATCAGTTAGTGTGTGTGTGTGTGTGTTTTTTTTTTTTAATTTTAACGTTAGTATGTTATACTAACAGAGTCCTAGGAGTATTGAATCCTTAATTTTTATTTTTTTTTTTGGATACAATTGAATCCTTAATTTTAACTTTAGTATTTGGTTCCTTTATTTCAATTGCTTAGCCCTTTATTTTAACTTTAGTGTTACTGTCATATGTATAAATGCAGCCAAGGTATTATGAAATTAATCATGGGAATTTTTATCCAAATTGAATTCTAAGGAGGCTCGGATTTCCTAGAATCAATCCAGTGCTGAACTTGTTTCTAATTGCTTAATTCAAAGGAACCATACATTTCATAATCTAATGAAGTTCCATGAAAGTTTATAAACTCTCCGTTATTTCAACTTCATTGGTAACCTAAATCCTGTCCAAGTCCAAGAGAGAGACTCTAAATTGAGAGAGTGAAAAGGAGAGATATAGGTGTATCAATTTCAGGGAAAGGATTAGAGATTGAGAATTAGTTCTCATTAATCCAAAAAAAAGGTTCAACCCCTGTTTACAGCTGCTACTAGTCATTTTACTGAAGACAACGACTTGCCGTTTATGCATCAATTATGCAAATTTGAAAATTCTCATCTAAGTTTCAAATGATCTTCAACTGATCCTTTCATGAATTTATTTGTTCATATCTCAACCCCCTCTACACAAAATTCTGGCCCTGTTCCTGAGAGAGAGAGAGAGAGAGAGAGAGAGAGAGAGAGATCACATTCCAACGAGCTCAGTGCTGCAAACAAACAAACAAAAAAAACCAAATAGGAGAAATGGAATGCATCTTATGTGCAGCAGGGGAAACACTTCAACATTTGTTCATAAATTGCCCAACATCAAGAATCATATGGGTTGCTCATTTGGCCCATCAAATTCATTGAAATAAACTTCTAACGCATTTCAAACTGGGTTAAATTTGTTAGAAATTATTTAATCAATTTTTTGTTTTTGCTTTTTGAGCTTTAGCCATTTGGACACTGTTGCCCAGAAATATCCCGAAAATCTGTTGATCGGTGCAAAGATTGTTGGATTTGCAGGTACCTATAGAATTTAGTTTCTGCTTAAATCAAATGACGTGACCATTCAGGAAACGATAGCTTCAAATAAGAGAAGAAAAGTTTTTTTTTTTTTTTTTAAATTGTAAATTAAAAAAAAATTGTACTTATTCAATGTGTTGGGACAAGTTGTATTACTCATTGATATTCTAGTGAGAAAGCAACAAAAATAGGGTCCAAGGAGATGGCAATGCCTGAAAAAGTCATTTTCAAGATCATATGAAATGGAACTATAGCTTCATAGATGCTATTTGTTAACTCATGAGTCATAACTTCAATTGGATACGAAGGTGCATAGCACATCCTGCACAGCACCCACGCCATGCCTATTATTGTCGGGAACATCTTACCATCTAGTAAGGTCTTTTACCCTAATCTTTTTTTTTGGAGGGGGGAGGGGGGAATTCTTCTACCTTGAATAGCTTTTCAAATAGTTAATAACTTCTTTATTTTCAGAAGTCTTGGAGCTCAATAGGTTGACATTTCTTGAAGTGGACATTTAGAGTTCAAATCTGTTGCACTCAACCCAAACAAATTGGTGCCTATTTTATGAACCTATAAAATGCTTGTCAGAGTACCAGCTCAAAGAGACACTAATGATCATACCTGAATGTCAGCATTACTTCTATGTTGAATGTCTTATAGCTTGAATACTACATACCCCATCAGTTGGAATTCTACTTATGGATATTTCATGAGCAAATGCTAATATTAAGGAGAATTTTTTTTATAAAAAAAACAACTTATAGTTTTATATTTGGAACACATTAAAATGCCTGTTAGAGTACCGGTTCAAAGAGACACTAACGATCATACTTGAATGTCAGCATTACTTCTATGTTAAATGTCTTAGCTTGAATGCTACATACCCCATCTGTTGGAATTCTACTTAGTGATTGAAACCAATGGATATTTAATGAGCAAATGCTAATATGAAGAAGAAATTTAGAGTACCGGCTTTATGTAATAGTTAGCATTACTTATATGTTGAATGTCTTAGCTTCAATGCTACATACCCCATTAGTTGGAATTCTATTTAGCGATTGAAACTGAAAGCTCGAATTTGTGTTAAGAACACAAGAGCTGTTTAGACCCCAAATTAAAAGACTACGGCTAGATTGCTTTTACTAAACAACTTATAGTTCTATATTTGGATCACATTAAACCCCACACTTTTAAATTAGAGATATTTTAAACAACACACTTTCATAAATAGGACACTTAAACTCCAGATTTTTTTTTGTGAAAGTATGAAATTTAAAGTATCACATTTAAAAGTTGGAGTTTAATGTGCTCCAGGAATTAAACTACAGGATATTTTATATACTTTTCCCTAAAATTAATTTTTCCATTCAATAAATTCATGATGCTGTGTAAACATTGTTATAGGTTGTATTTTTTAATTTGAGCTAGTGTTCCTGGCATTCTTGTGGTTGAAGAATGAAGAATTGTTTTAATTTTTCTTACACGGTATGACCAGTTGTATTTTTCATTGATGCTCTAGTAAGAATGCACCAAAGATAGAGATGAAACTACTTGCAAAAGTGAAGTCATTTTGAAGTCTGTGTGGAATGGAACTGCAACTTCTTCGAAATTATTTGCTGACTCATGAGTCATGGCTTCAATTGGATAGGAAGGTGCATGGAAGATGGAACATCATGCACACTTACAGAGGAATTTTGTTTCGACCAGTTTCACTCGTTCATTTATAGTGTAGATATATCATCTATAGCTATATCTATGAATGTTTGTGTTGTACACCATTCACTCTTTTTGGAAGTTCTTATAGAACTTTGTTTTTATCAATTTATTCTTTTTTTTTATTTTATAAAAAAAAGTATATAATGCCATGTCATTTAATATTTTTGACTAAAATCCAAACTATAAACTTTATATTTTGAGTGAATTTTTTTTTGTATTAAAATTATTTTGTTTTTTCTTTATTGCAGTCCTTATCCTTTTGTCTATTGTCATCTATAAATCTAATACTACTTTAATATGTGATGGAATGTCATTTTAAACATGCTGAGCATTCTTCATTTTGTTATATTTAGTTATCTAGTGCAAGTAAGAGATCGGGACATTTTGATTTCAATATGGCATGCAGAATCCAAGTGAGGCGTGATATAAAAAGCAGAGGTAGTATACTCATATACAATTTTAATTGCCACACACAAATAAATAAAGCCATGCCCTGTTATCTTGTTCACTTAAATTTTTGCTGCATCTTGTGCACTTAAATTAGTACAAGACGAATACATAAAAATTTAAATAAAAAAAAGTAATTAATGTGGATGGATCGCTTCTATATTTCTCTTTCCATCAATCATGCTTGCATAATTCTACCTTAATGTCATTTCCTCACCTTATGCAGCTAGAAACATAAAAGAATTAGTCCCTAAGCTTCAACGAGCATTTGCTCAAGAAGGAACTTTTTCATTCAGTGGGACAACTCTAATTGAACAGCCTGATGGCCGTGGTTGATTAAGGAATATTAATTAGCAGCCTGATTTATTCCAGAGGTCGAACGATTCTTCACGACAATATTTGGAAGGATTCCTTCTCTGTAAAAGGCAAGGCAGCAATTATTGTATGCCACACGAGTTGATTGCTTATTTTTTATTTTAGTTTTTTTATATTAACATGAATTGATTGCTTAACCATGTATATGAATACTGAATATATCAAGAGTAAAGAAATTTGTACAACTGGGCTATTGCCTGGTTTTTCAGCATTGTTTTGTAACTTAAATCAAATACATATTCGAAATTATAGAGTATTAATTTTTTTTTCCCTCTTAAAAAGACTTTAACAAGTAAATATACCACATACTAAGTAAAAAAAGAAGAAGAAGAAGATTTGTTGTAGGTATCATAAATCAAGGGACCAATTATTTGTCACACAAAAATATGAAGTGACTTTATGCTATCAAATATATGAAGAATAATTGTCCCAGTTCCGCAGTGGTGTTAGTTTTCCCTTGCATTTAAAGTTTAGTCAATTGACTTGATTCACCTGATTGAAATGATGAACTAGTTGAATTTAAGTTGTCTCCTACATCCCCTGTCGGTCTCCTTGGTGATGATGATAGGAAAGGCCTAGAAGGCATTTGTAAGCATTCAACTTCTCCTTCAAGCATTTCTACAACTTTATTCATTGAAGGCCGGTCACTAGGCTTCATCTGTATGCACCATAATGCGACCATGATCATCTTCTTAGCAATTTTCTTCTCCTCCTCTGTGGCATCTTCTATTTCTATGTCATTTCCTTCACTAAATTGGCCATAGACCCAAGTTGGGAAGTAAATTTGGCTTGAATGGTCTGCAAATGCATTCACATTCTTTCTTCTGTTTGCCATTTCCAACAATAACATGCCAAAACTATAAACATCAGCTTTATAGGAGACCCCTCCAATGTTTTTATAGAACAACTCTGGAGCTATATATCCTAGTGTTCCCCTTGCAGCAGTCAAAGACACTATGCTATCATTCGCTGGATAAAGTTTTGCAAGCCCAAAATCAGAAACTTTGGGAATGAAGTTCTCATCGAGAAGAATGTTATGAGGCTTGATATCAAAATGCAGAATTTGCATGTCACATCCTTGATGTAGATATTCAATCCCACGAGCCACTCCAAGAGAAATCTCATATGTTTTCTCAATACTTAAGGGGATACTCTCTTCTTGAGAAAAAATGTATTTTTCAAGAGAACCATTAGGCATGAATTCATATATAAGGGCACGCTTTGGCCCCTCAGCACAAAAGCCAATGAGTTGCACCACATTCACGTGGTGAATCCTTCCAATTGTTGCAACTTCGTTGATAAATTCTTGCCCGTAAGCTTTGGAGTTACTCAACATCTTTATAGCAACAAGAGGACCACTTTCCAACTTTCCTTTATATATAGTGCCATAGCCTCCTTCACCCAATTTATCCTTAAAACCTTTGGACATCTTCCTAATTTCTGAGTAAGAGTATCTAATTGGCATGAGGTTAATTTGGCTTTGCAAAAATTCTTCAACACCATCATACATTGATAAATGCCTCCTACGCCACTTATATATCAAAAAGGCCATGACACAAGGAGTTCCCAAGACTATTTTTGCTGCAAGGTGTAATAATACTGTACAAGAACATCACAGAAATAACTATGAGAAAACAAATTTGTTGTAGCATTGCTGTTAGCTTTTTTAATTTTCACAAAAATAAATGTTTTATCTTCATATTTTGGGTTGTTTTTATTTTAATCCTTATGTTTTGAATTTGTTTAATTTGGCCTTAATTTCAGTGATGGAAAATACTTGCGTAGTCAAATGTTTCCACAGCTATCATGCCTAAAAGATGACTTATTAATAATAATAATAAATTAACTGGCATTAAAAAATAGCTAAAATCCACATAGAAAACAAAAAACAAATGTTATAATTCCTCAATTTTAAAAAAGACAAAAAGGAACAAATTGATTTTTTTAAATAAAAATCCCAATGGCATTGTTTGAGTAGAATCCAGTTTTTATGTTGCTTGAAGTGATTCAAAATAGTTCGAAGTAAATATTTGTCTTCAAGGATTAGAATTTGGGGTTTGGAAATGCCTAACTTAATAGGACCTTTTGAGAAGTGCGTAAGTTAACAATGAAGAATTGAAGATGAGAAAATACCTAAATTATAAAGCCTAACTTACCAAGCAAGAAATGTAAAAGATTAAAACCTACCTGATTAAATAAGAACACGAGAAATAAAATAAACTTACAAGCCTAATATCTACTACAAACCTAAGGACTACTTGACTTACCGACATCTGAAGAGAAAATTCGGACATTTTGTGTTGTGCGTGTGTGTTGTCTTTGTAGTCCCTTTTCTATTAAAATGCATCATCTATTTGTAGGCAAGGATGGTAGTAATTTTCATTTCATAACTACCCCACAAATTAAAGGAGATGTGGTTAATTGTTGTAATTAACTACTTGTACCGTCGCAAGGGTTAAGAGTCAAGGGTATTGTTGTTTTTTAAAAGGCCAACGTACTCGAACCATCCTAGCCCTAAACGTGTACAATTGCCATATATAGCAGTAGAATAGAAAGACACAGCAGAGAATATTTTAAGAAGAGTTTTTTATATAAAAATTTAAATAAATAAAAGTTATGTAGTAAAATTTATAGTATTTTTAATATTTCTATTTGTAACCTGTAAAAGTTCTTCTTTGTTTTCTTGGTAAAAGTATTCTCAGGAGCAAGGGTCACCGTGGTTTTTCTACCCCTATTCTAGGGGTTTTTCACATATATCATTGCATGTTTGTATGTGTTCTGTTTAGTTCATTATTTCCATTCCATTCACAAGCCATTTTTAGCTTAAGACAAGGGTGATTTAAGTGTGCTAGTAGTTTTGATTTAAGTGATCATTATTTCCATTCCATTCTCATGCCATTTCTACACCTACGTACACTATTATTTCCTTCATAATTACAAACATCTTCCACGGGGCATAAATAAGTAAAAAACTATTAAAATTCATTTTTCTTAATATATAAACATACTTTTTTTTTCCTCACTTTCTAACATATAACAAACTCACTCTCCTTTAAATATTTGAATCTTTCCCTTTCTATTAAGAAAGAAGATAACAAACCAAAGAAAATAGTATCGTTTTTAAATAAAGAAGTTTGAACTTTTCTTTAGACGGTGCCATATTGTTTAAATGAAAAATGCATTTATGAAGGAACGACACTGTATCTATTAAATGAAAGGAGTGGAACGCACGTGACTCTAATACCAGTCCATTGAGCACCTCCTCTGTGTTATACTTAGAGATTCTTTTAGTTACACATATGCATATTTCATTGTTTTTTCTAGGGGTGTGCAAAAAACCCACCGACCTGCCAAACCTGACCCAACCCGCTGGGTTGGGTCGGTTTTTAGGGCTTGGTGGGTTGGGTTGGGTTATAAATTTTTTATTTTTTTTTATAGCGGGTCGGGTTGGGTTTGGGTCATAAAATTACCAACCCACCAAACCCGACCCGACCCACCCATATTTTAATATATATTTAAAATATAGTATATATTTAATAAATATTTTTTTAAGTTAAAACCTAGTAATATAAAATATAAAATATTTTATATAATATAAAATAAAATTCTACAAACATATATAATATAAAATCCTATTACTTTCTTTAATATATATTTAAATATATTATATAATTAATAAAAAAAAATATAAGTTCAATTTAATTTTTTTTTTTTTTTTAAAAAGCCTAACCCATGGGTTCAACTCGACCCAACCCGACCCATGTGATTTGGGTTGGACATATGTGATGGGTCGGGTTGGGTCGAATTTTTTTTGACCCACCATAGTGGGTTAGGTCAAAAAATTCCCTCAACCCGACCCAACCCGACCCATGCACACCCGTAGTTTTTTCTCTTTCACTTCTGCCCGCAAGTGCATATAACAGAGCTAGCATACTTGTAATCTATTATTCAAACACTGTTTTTTATTTTTGACTTTGAGAAGTAATAAAGCTTGCATTCTATTTAGAGATTTGTTATTATTATGGTATCAGAGCTGCGGTAAGCTCATGAATGGCTTCCACCATAGAAAATACTTCAATTCCAGCACAATCAACCTCTTCAGATTGATGTGCTTCTTCAATGGCAGATGATCCAAACGCTAGCCTTTTTAAAGATTGCAAGGTAAGTGGCTTCTTAATATAATTTTTGAAAACTAATCATATTGCACGAAATGTTGTTTTTAAGTCAAACATATTTTGGAAAATTGTTTACGGAAAGTATAGTTTTCTAAGATATTGCACCATATTCAATATTGCATAGGGGAAATGCATGTATTGGTAGCTGGGAAAGGAAAAACATCTTAATTTGATCATTGATAATGGACTCCATGGATTTATCCCATTATTTTGACAAAGGTAGATGATTTGTTACATACCCATATGCAACAATTGGTAGCAGAATGAAACGACAGGTGTCCAAGGGTCATGCGCAATGCATATGACCAGGTGGACCTTTGGACACTTGTCACATATTTTTTGCTACCACCTAACCCTATATGTAGTAATTGTTGCATATAGGTATGTAGCAAATCCTCTCGCTTTAACAAATTAGTTTAGGTTTTGTGTCGGCAGACTAATTCCGGCTTTGTGTTGGCATTATCATGTGGTCTTGGGTTGGATTTTTCGATGGTGTTTTGATAGCTTACATTTTATATATATAGTGTAGTTTTATGGTGATTCTTTTAACGAGCCTTGTTCTAGATTATTTATTCATTCTTATCATCTTATTACTGAAATTGATTTTGCATAAATCAAATTGAAATTCCTAAATTATAGCATGCATGTTTGAAATTTATTCATAATCATGAAACTTGTATTTATTTCACCTCAATTAATTATGTGACTTACTGGGCTCTGTTTCTTACCCATTCTTTTACCAAACTTTGTAAAGTAGGTAGTGATCATTTTGAGATAGATTTTTGTGGCTAGTAGTAGTAACAACTACTAATGGAGGCTAGATTTTTGAGTTGGTGATCCTTAGGTGTTGTACATCCTAAAGAAGACTTGACTTATTCTTTTGTATAGAATAGTGGTGATGACCTTTATTCCCATTAAAACAAGTTATTAACATGTAATTATTATGTAGACCTCAATTCTTTTGTGGGAAGTGGTATTTGTAATTATTCATAGACCTCTAACTTACTTTGGGAGCATTTTTAATGAATTTTTTATAAAAATTTCTTGATGTTTGTAAGAATTCTTTGGATTGAAAAAATTTATTGATACCTTTAAGTTATAGTTTTCTTGTGTTTTGGATCATTTTTAAGTTTGGGGCGTGACAAAAGGAAAGCACAATATATGTTGTTTTCATGTTAATGCAACTACTATTTACGTCTTGTTTGCAGGTGTAACTAACTAACTATTTTTAAGCACATTGTTAATGAGTCCCATGCTAAAAAAATTGAAGAAGAGATCAGGATATTACCATTACCAGTGTAAAGAACTGTATAGACCCAGAAGAGCCGATACTCTGCAAGAAATTCATACATAAAGGTAAAATTACTTTATCTGATGAAAGATGAATTACTTTTTTTTTTTTTTTTTTTTTTTTTTTTTTTTTTTTGAGATTGACAAAAGATGAATTACTAATTCGTGAAACAAGTAAATCGAATAACTAGAAAAGTCTTGAGGACTAATAAAACTGCATTAACAACTCTCAATTCTCAACACCATGGCTTTGCGTCTTAAGAACCAGATGCCGAAACTGTAACTGCCATCAATAACGGCTTCCCAGCTAACTCGCGAGAAAGCCGAGTTGAGTTTGGACGACCATGACCCACTCTAATCGCCTTCTTTCTCTGATTACGTTCTCTCTCTGATCGTATTCTTCTTTTTTTTGAATGGGTTTGATCTGATTGTATTTGTGTGTTTGATCTGAATGGGTTGAGTTTGAAAGAAATAATAAGGATTTTCTTTCTAAATGGTTGATCTGAAATTGGGGAAGAACAGGGGAGAACGGAAACAATGTAACACCAAAAAAGTGGTTTGCAATTGTGGACCTTTGGATTGGAGTTATTGGTAGTGACCGAGTTTTTCTGTTAAGGATTGAAATGGTGGAAGAGGTTGGGGAGAGTGGCTTGATTTCTTAAGAAGCTATTTTCTTGAGAAATTCGATTATTTCTACTTTCCATTTCCCCAAGCCTAAAAATTGAGATTAACCAATTACCCAAGTACATCAGGCGCAATTACTCATGCAATTCTATTTCCTTGTCCATTCTATATTCATTATTATCCTTCAAACAATTTTTTTGAGATGAAAACCTCACCTGTGTATTCTCCATTTTTGACGAAGGCATTCCACCAGTATATACTCTGTCGTATATAGCCATAGTACCACACTGCATTTTTGACAAATAACAGAACAACATCAGCGTTGAGAACTTCAAAATTAATTTAGTCATTATACGGAAACTACGATCAATATTCCCTAAGATGTCAATTGCTCTAGAATTGATTGCGTACGCACCAAGAAGCCATCTTCATAAGAAATTTGATAATTTTTACTTTTCATTTCCTCGTGCACATAAAAGTTTGAGATCAACCAATTGCCCAAGTCAGTGGCGACTCCAGGAAATTTTTTCAGGGTGTTCCTCAACAAGCATAAATTACACGATATAATTAAAAAAAAAATTTTATATTGACAACAACAACAATAAAAAAACACGTAAATACATAACGTTTAGTTGTTTCATTAATTTATTTATCTTTTATAAATTATAATTTGTTATATTATTGTTTCATTAATTATAAAATTATTAATTTTTGTTTAACTTAATATAATTTAATTTGTTTGTCTTTTATAATGTATTGGTTAATTAAATTATTAATTTTTGTCTGTTAATTAATTTTTCCAATTAATTATTAATTAATTAAATTTTGGTTTACTAATTACACGTTACACTGTCAATCAAAAAATTTTACAAGCACAATTTCACAAATCACAATAACACTAAAAGATAATTAATACTTCTAAGTCCAACACCAACACACAATGCCAACACAATAACACATACCAAGAGTCCAACACCAACGCATAGCACACCAACCAACGGATAGGAATCAATAATCAGACAAAGCTAAAAGCAAAATGCAAAATTCAAAAAGTTGCAAAATTCAAAAAGTAAAAAAATTAATAAAGTTAAAGTGTTAAACAAAGTGCTTGTTTTGTTTCAAAAAAAAAAAAAAAACTACTAAGTGCTTCAGCCAATGAGCCAATCACGGTTCAGCCAATGGCAATGAGACAAAGAATTAAAGTTAAAGTGTTAAACTGAGTCACTCGTTCAGTCTCATTGCTAAAAAAAAAAAAAAAAAAAAAAAAAAAAAAAACTAAACTACTGAGTGCTCCAACGAGCCAATCACGGTTCAGCCACAGCCAATGAGACAATCAGACAAACAAAAAGACAAAATAAATAAAGAAAGAGACAGAGAGTCATAAATAATAGACAGAGAGACTATTTCCTATTTTCATTTTAGATTGAGATAAAGAGAGTGAGAGGCTGAGAGAGAGAGTCAGAGAGAAAAAGAGAGAGATTGAGAGAAATACCTGGGCGAGGCGGCGATCAGCGGATCAGGCGATGTGCGACGACGATGAGCGCTGCGACTGGCGACTGCGATCTCCGATGTCCGCTGCGACAGCTTGGTTATGAGCGCTGCGAGCCTGCGACTGGAGCTGCGGCGGCGATCTCCGATGAGCGACTGGAGCCGTGGAGCGATCTACCTTCTAAGGGAGGGCCGGGAGGCGCCGTTGCTATTTTTCCTTTTTAGGTTTGCAGTTTGCTTAAGGCTTTAGTTTTGTGATTTTTTTAATTTTTTTGAGAAAAGCTTTAGACTTTAGTGATGTACTGAAATCCTGATAACTGATTTGAGGTTTCTGATCTGTGTTGCCGAGTTGGGGTTTGTTTTTTTTTTTTTTTTTTTTTTTTTTTTTTGGTTGAGAAACCGTGGGTTTGAGAAATCTGTGTACTGTGTTGGGCTGCCGTGGGCTTGATGTTGGGCTTGCCGTGATGCCGTCCGTTGTTTTGCTCTCACAAATTTTTTTTTTCTCTATTACAATTTTTTTTTTTTTTTTCAGATTTTAGTTGAATTTTTTTCTTGGGCTTGAAAGTAGAACAAATATATATTTTTTTTTAATTTGAGGGTGTTCCTCATTTTAACTGAGGGTGTTCCTATTTTTTTTTATAAGGGTAAAAAAAAAATAAAAAAAATTAGTATATATAAATTTTAAGTCAGGGTGTTCCTGGGAACACCCTGACCATAACGTGGCGTCGCCACTGGCCCAAGTACATGGTTATTCCTCTACTTGTGTCATCATCACATCGGGCACAATTACTCATACAATTCTATTTTATTGTCCATTCTATCAGACCCTTCAAACAAGTTTTTAAGATAGAAATCTCACCTTGGAGTTGATGCCTGATACGTTCACGCAATCCTGCTTTGACAAAAAAAAAAAAAAAATGAAAAAGAAAAAAGAAACAACATCAGCTTTTGGAGAATTTAAAATCAATTCTAGCCATTAGACCGAGACTTGAATAAAAATATCCAAGCATGTCTATTATGAATATGGTGTATGCACCAAGAAGTTTGGTCTTATAGAAGTTTATTAGAAACAATATATACACGAAATGGTTAGTGAATAGTGACAGTGGAAAAATACAAGAGTTCAGAAAAGAAAGAATCTTGCAAAGGGAAAATAATGCACAACATGTAAATTAGAGAATGTAAAGTGTTATGGCCTTTCTCGCTTTATTTACCCACCAGGCTGTAGAGTGTGGTAGCATTGAACATGGTTCGCGTCATTGAGGTAGCAAGTACTATCGTAGTAGCTAGCATAGGTGTCACTGCTGCAATAACTTCCACAATTACTTTCGAGCCATGAAAGCTCAAAACCATATGCCAATTCATGGTGGACGTCTGTACAGGAGATATTTGGGTCATCATTATTTGTTGGCCAGGAAGTCAGAAGCATTTTCTCTACTTGGCACGAGTCCTCCACTTCGGATGCGTTGGTTCTACCAACTTTAACATATCTATACCTCCTCTTGGAATCAGATATAGAAGAAGAGTTGTCATTATAATTGCAAGTAGAAGTGTCCAAATACAATGGAGAATTCACTGGTTTTTCACAGCTCATCCAAACCATACTCCGTGATAGTTCGGGATACAGCCACGGCACCGCCCCCTTTCGCTGATACATGGTATAATGGGAATTAGATATGTATGGATATAAAAAATAATCCGGAGTAAGCAACCGAGTCCACAATCCGGAGTAATTGTCCTTGCGTATGCCAAAGGACAATCCGGAGTCCACAATCCGGATTGTGTAGTTGTTGTAACTGATTTCCTGTACGTAGTATTTTCCTCCAAATGAGTATAGAACCGTACGATTGTTCTCACACGAAAGTTCATAACCGGGGTACCCACAGTTTTCTGTGTCGGTCGACAATCGAAAAGGAAAGCTTATGTTGTGGATATTCCCACAAGAAGAAGCGGAGCAGGTATGATTAACCATAGCAGTAGGAGCACAGCAAGTTGGATGGACTAATACAAGCAGTGGCGACGCCACGTTATGGTCAGGGTGTTCCCAGCAACACCCTGACTTAAAATTTATATATACTAATTTTTTTTTTTTTTTTTACCCTTATAAAAAAAAATAGGAACACCCTCAGTTAAAATGAGGAACACCCTCAAATTAAAAAAATATATATATTTGTTCTACTTTCAAGCCCAAGAAAAAAAAAAGCCCAAGAAAAAAATTCAACTAAAATCTGAAAAAAAAAAAATTGTAATAGAGAAAAAAAAAATTTGTGAGAGCAAAACAACGGACGGCATCACGGCAAGCCCAACATCAAGCCCACGGCAGCCCAACACAGTACACAGATTTCTCAAACCCACGGTTTCTCAACCAAAAAAAAAAACAAAAACAAAAAAAAAAAAAAAACCCCAACTCGGCAACACAGATCAAAAACCTCAAATCAGTTATCAGGATTTCAGTACATCACTAAAGTCTAAAGCTTTTCTCAAAAAAATTAAAAAAATCACAAAACTAAAGCCTTAAGCAAACTGCAAACCTAAAAAGGAAAAATAGCAACGGCGCCTCCCGGCCCTCCCTTAGAAGGTAGATCGCTCCACGGCTCCAGTCGCTCATCGGAGATCACCGCCGCAGCTCCAGTCGCAGGCTCGCAGCGCTCATAACCAAGCTGTCGCAGCGGACATCGGAGATCGCAGTCGCCAGTCGCAGCGCTCATCGCCGTCGCACATCGCCTGATCCGCTGATCGCCGCCTCGCCCAGGTATTTCTCTCAATCTCTCTCTTTTTCTCTCTGACTCTCTCTCTCAGCCTCTCACTCTCTTTATCTCAATCTAAAATGAAAATAGGAAATAGTCTCTCTGTCTATTATTTATGACTCTCTGTCTCTTTCTTTATTTATTTTGTCTTTTTGTTTGTCTGATTGTCTCATTGGCTGTGGCTGAACCGTGATTGGCTCGTTGGAGCACTCAGTAGTTTAGTTTTTTTTTTTTTTTTTTTTTTTTTAGCAATGAGACTGAACGAGTGACTCAGTTTAACACTTTAACTTTAATTCTTTGTCTCATTGCCATTGGCTGAACTGTGATTGGCTCATTGGCTGAAGCACTCAGTAGTTTTTTTTTTTTTTTTTTTAGAAACAAAACAAGCACTTTGTTTAACACTTTAACTTTATTAATTTTTTTACTTTTTGAATTTTGCAACTTTTTGAATTTTGCATTTTGCTTTTAGCTTTGTCTGATTATTGATTCCTATCCGTTGGTTGGTGTGCTATGCGTTGATGTTGGACTCTTGGTATGTGTTATTGTGTTGGCGTTGTGTGTTGGTGTTGGACTTAGAAGCATTAATTATCTTTTAGTGTTATTGTGATTTGTGAAATTGTGCTTGTAAAATTTTTTGATTGACAGTGTAACGTGTAATTAGTAAACCAAAATTTAATTAATTAATAATTAATTGGAAAAATTAATTAACAGACAAAAATTAATAATTTAATTAACCAATACATTATAAAAGACAAACAAATTAAATTATATTAAGTTAAACAAAAATTAATAATTTTATAATTAATGAAACAATAATATAACAAATTATAATTTATAAAAGATAAATAAATTAATGAAACAACTAAACGTTATGTATTTATGTGTTTTTTTATTGTTGTTGTTGTCAATATAAATTTTTTTTTTAATTATATCGTGTAATTTATGCTTGTTGAGGAACACCCTGAAAAAATTTCCTGGAGTCGCCACTGGCAATGAGGACAGTGAGTCCTACAGTAGTGAACGTCAATCCTCTTGCCATTGAGGTAGGTAGAGAGAGAGGGGAATAAGGTAGGTAGAGAGAAAGAGAGGAATATTTCCAATAGTAAATACTAAAAACCTTCCACAGCTATAGACAAACACAATTAAAAAAAGTCTTCTTTCTGATTCAGCATCTTCAACAAGAAAGTAGAGTTTCCAGTCCAAGAACGATGAAGCGCAAGTTCGTGGTAGTGGAACAATATCAACATCAATATCACATGCGCGTCAGCACATACGTCATCTTGATAAATTATTTGACAGTTATTATTTATTTATTTATTTTTAATTCTTATAAACATTTATTTTTTTTTGGTTGAATGAAAATTTAGTTAAAGTAATTTTTTTTACCGCTAAATGTTTCAATAATAATAATAATAATAATCACTCACTCACTAGCACACTAGTTATTAATTAGGCCTAAGTTTTATTAGAGCACTAGGATTGGGAGTTGTAAAAATTCCCCATGACTATTTTACAACCCAAAAGCATAAAAACCCCACTATGTCCGGGTGGGTATACTCAAATTGTTTTACAACCTTGCTACAATGGGTTCTTATAAATAAGAACCCATTGTAGCGGGTTGAAAAAATTCTTTAATATAAAAAATCCTCTCGTTTCCCTGTTATTTGAGTTAAATTTAAAAACTGAGATGTAAGGTTCGTTTGGATACAACTGAAAATTGAAAATTGAAAACACTGTAGCAAATTTTTATTTATTTATTTATTTTTTGATAAGAAGCAAAATAATTTTTAAATGTGTGAATAGTACTGTGTGACCCATTTTTAATGAAAAAGTTGTTGAAAAGTGAGGTTTGTGGGTCTCGTAGATAGTGCACAGAACCCACTAGTGTGCACTGTTCACATAGAAAAGTCAACAATCACGACTCTAAAAAAAAAAACAACGCAAACGCCAGACGTGGGAAGCGCAAAACGCACTTCCCAAATTCTTCCGTAGTGTATATCGTAAAGTGAGATGATATAACAGATAAAGTAGGTTTTAAAATGGTAAATATCAACTTTTATCAATACTAGTGCTCTTAGTAATAAAAAATGCTAATAACAAGAACAAATTAATTGCTCATGTAGCGGTAAGAAAGAAATGTGAAGGCAAATGTAACCGAATTCTCTCCCAAAATCTTCTAAAAAAAATGAATTCTCTCCCAAAATTTGTAAAATAAAATATTTAAGTGTGTAGCACATAGCCACTTGTATATATATACATATATACATATTTCTAAATTAGTATATGCATAGTTACTAATTTTAGCAATTTTTTATTATAAAATTACACTTTACCCCTTTAATAATATTATTGATTCTTTTAACGCTCTATTTGTTTCATTGGAAAACCTTCTGTAAAAATAGTTTTCCACATTTTCTAGTGTTTGGTAGCAAAAAAAAAAAAAAAAAAAACCTAGTCAATGGAAAACTATCTGTGGTTAAAGAAAAACCCTAATAAAAATAAGTCTAATTTTCTATAGGTTGTTTTCCATTTTTTTTTTTTTTTGAAAACAATCTCTCTTTCACGCATTGCATCTCCTATAAATATTATCTTCGTCTATAGCCGTGAGAAACATAATTTTTTGGCGCTTTCTCTCTCTCATGGTAAGTTCTGTCACTTTTTCTCTCTTCCCTTTGCTTTTTCTCTCCTTACACCCTCACTGTCACTAACTCTGGTCTCTCCTCTTCCCATAGATCTCTCCCTCTAACTGTCTCTTTTCTTTTCTTTTTTTTTTTCTCCATGCTTCTCTTTCTTTCTATAGAGACATAGTGTATCAGATATGACAAAATGGTGTGTGTAGAGACATGGTGTATCAGATATGACAAAATAGCAAAACAAAACGTTTCGCGGGTATCTCGCGGGAAGACCTTATCCGCAAAATACTCACAAAAACTAGCTGTCACCATCTGTCATGACTCTTCGCATTCCAGTCATGTGCTGAGCACGTGGCTTCACTTCGCGAGAAGTCTTCTCACGAGCTACCCACGAAAACTCCTTTGATCTTCAATGAGTCTTGAGTCTTTACACTCTTTCTCACACACAACCTATACAAAGAAATCCCACTTAAAATACAGGATACATAAGATTGAACAAAATTACAATAAAATTTGGTACGGAATTAAAGCCTACACAAAATAGTTGTAAATCACAACTTTACAGTCGTGAGTCCTGTGGTGAAGCCTAATCCTCTTACCATTATGACTTTATGAGAGAGAGAGAAAGGAATTTTTGCAATGGTATAACTGCCTCAGATTTAGATAGATTATAAAGGTAGTGGATGTCAAACTTATTCTTAAAGTATCCACAGCCCAAAATCTCATCCTATTCTATTTTACCATTCCAAAAAGCTACTTTATCAATTTATACAATACTATTTTACAATCATCTGGCATCCCAACTTTTATTTTACAATACAACACATTAAAATAACATTTCTACACAATAAAATAATATATCCCAAAATCACCATCATTTACAATACAACATATTATTTATTCTTTTCTCTCTCGTTCTTTCTGTTCAAGAACAACCACAAACCCACCACCGCTACAACCACCATCACCACAAGCCCACCACCGCTGCACTACACACACCAGTAACCCATAATCTATCGTCAACACCAAAAAAAGAATAAAAAAAGAAAAAAAAAAAAAGAAGTACTCACTGTGAGCAAAACCCAAACCCATAGCAAGCAAAACCCAAACCCACAATGGCAAACCCACGGGCAAAACAACAAACTTGTCCACCACTCCACCACTCACCACTCACCACAAACCCATACCACTGAACCAACCAACCACCACCACCACTGAAAATCTGAAGAACACCACCCTCTCCTACCATCAACACCACACCAAAAAAAAAAAAAAAAAAAGCAATCCATGGTCCCCACAACCTGCAGCGGCAAACCCAGACCCAGACCTAGACCCAAGGCAAACCCAAACCATCGAAACCCACCCATAGCAAACCCCATCAAAACCCACCCATAACAAGCCCCATCAAAACCCATTCCAAAAATCCAACATAATCAACACAAACCAACACCGATCTATGTCACCACCGTCAACCAGAGAGAGAGAAACCAAGCTATGTCGCCGCCGTCAGCCAGGCCGATCTGCAATGAGAAAGAGGATAAATAATGGGAATGGTGGCTCGCCGTGGTGTGGTGGCTATGGGTTTTAGGTCTGAAGAGAGAAGGAAGAGAGCAGAGAAATAACGCGAAAGAGAGAGAGAGAGAGAGAGAGAGAGAGAGAGTATTGGAATTGTTTAATAAAAAGTAGGAGAGAGAGAGAGAGAGAGAGAGTATTGGAATTGTTTAATAAAAAGTAGGAAAGAGAGAGAGAATTAAATAATAGTATTTACGTTTACAATTCAGCTACAGTTCATTCTACATTTAGAATTACATTGTAGCACAATTGCAAAAAAATTTGCAATTGTTGGCTTTTACAAGTTTTGATGGAGTGACGTTTTTGGGGTTAAATGGAAAATTGGGCTTACATTTGCAATTTGCCATTTGGGCTGTAGATGCTCTTATGCGGGTTAATTTTTTTAATAATATATGTTGTAAAATAATAATATTTAAAAGTTATTTTGGAAAATGTTTTTTTTTTTTTTTAATCTTTCAACAATGTGCATGTTTAGTGGGTCTAGTCTTTTTACGAGATGAGTTCAATGTTGAAAATGTTTAGTCGATGAAGTTCTCCCGAAGCAACCTTCGTTTGACCCCTTCACAACTAGGGCTGTAAACGAGCCGAGTTTTGTCGAGTAATGAATGTTCAAGCTCGGCTTGACAGCAAAAGCAGAATGTTCAAGTTTGGCTTGAGCTTGATACGAGCCTACAAATAATGTTCAAGCTTGAGCTAGTTATAAAGTATAAAAGCTTGAGCTCAACTTAACTTGGCTTGGTTCATTTGTCAAGCCAAGCTTGAGCTCTATGTCAAGCCAAGCTTGAGCTCTATATCAAGCCCAAACTCAAGCTCAATTTCATGTTTTTAAGCTTGAGATTCAACAAAAGTATATTATCAAGCCTATATCAAGTTTATTATCTAGCCTTTTTGGTTTGGATGAGTGGTCTCAACTTATAATTAATTAAAGTCTTAGAAGGATATGAGTTTACTTGCCTCATATCAATTTCATTGCCAAACTCATAAATAAGCCTAGGCTCAGCATGTTTTGTTACTTTTGTATCGAGTCTTGGTGTTCACGAGCTTGTTCATGAACAATATTTTTGACCCGGGCTTGGCTTGTTTATTAAACAAGCCTAAAACTAAAGCTTAAGTTTGGCTTGTTTATAAACAAACAAACAAACACGAACAAACTTTTTATCGAACCAAACCCGAGCTGTTTATGAACGGTTTGGTTCATTTACAACCCTATTCACAACACTGACATTGGCAAATAGCCAGAGCCTATGAATTTTAACCCTTGATATATATAAAGAGTATATATCGTAGGATATTGAGAAGAGTAAAAAAAAAAAATCCTCTATATAAAGAGTTTTGAGACCACAGATATGGATATCTAGGAGATTTGAGACCACAGATATGGATATTTCTCATAGAATAGTTATCACAACCTTACTGTTGTTTGTACTTTTCATCGTAGACCTTGGAGAAGGCCACAATGGGTGTCCCGAATTACGGTGTGGAGAAGATGGCCCAGTCATACGATTTCCTTTCCAACTCAAAAACAAGCACAAGCAGCAAGACCAGCAGTGTGAATACCATGGCTTTAATCTCCACTGCTCTGATAATAATGATACGGTGCTCGAGCTGTCTAATTCAGTAAAAGCCTTTGTCGAATCTATTTATTATGAATCTCAGTTAATTAGCGTAATTGTCTCAGACTTAATTAACGTAATTAGTCAAGAGCATTGTAACTCAACTAACACATTTTTACATTTCCAATAAAGACATCTAATGCACTAATACGAAAATTCTATAGTTAGAGAAATTAAGAAACAGTAAAACATACCTTAAAAAAGGGGGTCAATTTGTGTTTTAAGACTTGTTTGATCTTGAAAGTTTACAAAGCTTTTTGTAAATATAAAGTAACACAAACAATAAGAAATAAAATAGCTTTGAAAATTTATGGATATATTTGTTCTAGAACACTTTTTATTTTAAAAAAATTTATGGACATTCCAAAATATGTGCGCCTGTGTATTTGAACATCATGTGCATGATTTTTTTTTTAAATTGGATAACAAACTCCTTTAAATAGGACAATTATCAATTTTAAAGAAATATTTTTAACATGCCTCAAAGTTACATTCTTTGTCAAATAATTATCAATTTCCTTAACAATACGTGGTACCTTAAAATGTCACTAGGTCCCATGATGTGCATGGCATTGACTAAATTTTACGGAGTCCATGATAATTTAAGGTATGATGAAGAAATGAGGAATATTTTGGCCACCTTGTCATGTTTAATCAGTTTCAAACTATCACTTTTTCTTCCATTTTTTTTCCTCCTCGTGGAAATTCAACACGTTAAATTAAATTAAATATCTTAATGGAATATCAATGAAAAATAAAACTAGTCATCTTGTGTAAGAAGAGTTCATCCATTTTTCATTCTTTAACCATAGGAATATCAGGAAACAGTAAAACATACCTTAAAAAAGGGTGTCAATTTGTGTTTTAAGACTTGTTTGATCTTGAAAGTTTGCAAAGTTTTTTGTAAATATAAAGTAATACAAACAATAACAAATAAAATAGTTTTAATTTTTTTTTTTTATACAAGTTTTGAAAATTTATGGACATATTTGTTCTAGAACACTTTTTGTTTTAAAATATTTATGGACATTCCAGAACATGTGCGCGTGTGTACTTGAACATCGTGTGCATGTTTTTTTTTTTTAATTGGATAACAAACTCCTTTGAATAGGAAAATTATCAATTTTAAAGAAATATTTTTAACATGCCTCAAAGTTACATTCTTTTTCAAATAATTATCAATTTCCTTAGCAATACGTGGTACCTTAAAATGTCACTAGATCCCATGATGTGCATGGCATTGACTAAACTTTACAGAGTCCATGATAATTTAAGTTATGACGAAGAAATGAGGAATATTTTGGCCACCTTGTCATGTTCAATCAATTTCAGACCATCAATTTTTCTTCTCTTTTTTTTTTTTTCCTCATCGTGGAAATTCAACACGTTAAATTAAATTAAATATCTCAATGGAATATCAATGAAAATAAAACTAGTCAAACTGCGTAAGAAGAGTTCATCCATTCTTTGTTCTTCAACCATAGGAATATCAGGAAATAATAAAACATACCTTAAAAAGGGTGTCAATTTGTGTTTTAAGACTTGTTTGATCTTGAAAGTTTAAAAAGCTTTTTGTAAATATAAAGTAACACAAACAGTAAGAAATAAAATAATTTTGAAAATTTATGGACATATGTGTTCTAGAACACTTTTTATTTAAAAAAATTTATGGACATTCCAAAACATGTGCGCGTGTGTCTTTGAACATCATGTGCATGATTTTTTTTTAATTGGATAACAAACTCCTTTGAATAGGACTGTGGGGTATGTGAATTTCGAGTAAGGTAAGTGCACCACGTGTCATGCTTGGCCGGGAAGGACAGTCGTTGGGCCGAGGAAGCCAAGTCCCTAGATTTAATGATCACGTCATCAATGCGCTATCAAAAGAGGCTCTCCTGTGCAGAAAAGGCCTTGGGATGGGAGATGGTAGTGACAGGATTGAAAAGCTAGGTACTGCCACCACATTTAATGCATCCTACCCAACCTTCTGGCTGCATTTATGTGGAGAAGACCTTTGAACAGTGTTTTCTAGTTGTATTTATGTGGAGAAGACCTGCGAACAGTGTTGTCTTGGGTGCTGCATCCTTGAGGAACTTGGAGAAGATGCTAGATAAGAGCGAGAGAGAGAGAAGGATCTAAAAAAGGACCAGGTGGAAGGCCAGGATCATCTAAAAGTGGCTATATAAGATAGAAGATCTGCCATGGGAAAGGGATCGGGGAGAGAAAAAAAAGACAATACATTGTGGATGCTAGAACAATACCTGTAACTTGTCATTTATAAAGAGAAATATAAGATCTTACCTCTTTGACTTGAGTCCGAGGACAAGTTTCATTATATAAATCGTCATACCTGTTCCATATTGCAATCTTGGGCCGTCACCATTATTAACTAAGCTCATAATAACCCAGATTTCTGGCCTACTTTCTACAAATTCATTGTGTAGGGCTTTTTGGGCCTATTCCCATCCTATTTTGGGCTTAGGTGTAAATTGAGTTCTTACAATTGGCACCGTCTGTGGGAATTTTCGGTATTCAAGTGAGTTTAACATCCAGCGATGGTAAGTTCGGGTCCTCACTATTGGGGTCCTAAAGACAGGATATTCCCTTTAATCGTGAGTAAGGAGGAGACCAGGAGGGAGTGTGCATACCACTCATGTAAATAGAAGTCAGTCAAGGAGTGGGAGCCGTGTCTTTCATGCAGAAAATACCGGAGCTATGAAGTCGAAGTTTGATCGTTTGAAAAGGGAGTTGCGTCGTGAACGGCGGAAGCAAACTCCTTCCTTTTTCGACCCTTCTTCCGGTGATAGTGGGGATAGCAGTTATAGGCTCAAGTCAAGGACTCCTCCTAGTGAGTCTTTCTTGTATGAGGAGGACAACCCTTACAACAGCAGAAACAAGAGTTCGTCCTGCAAGGGCCTTGGAAATGATGATTTGAATAAGGCGTTGAGCCAAATTTCCAAGTCACCCTTCACGCACAGAATCAAGGGAGGGAAACTTCCTCGTTAGTTTACGCAACCATCATTTACCATATACTATGGTCGAACCGATCCTATGAAGCATGTAAGCCACTTTAACCAGAGGATGGCTGAACACTCCAAGAATGAGACTCTGATATGCAAGGTGTTCCTTTCCAGCTTGGGACCTGTGGCGATGAGATGGTTCAATGGCCTGAGGGCAAGCTCAATTAATTCCTTTAAAGAACTTATCCAGGAGTTTGGATCCCGTTTCATTACATGTAGTAGGGTTCCTCGGCCCTTGGACTCTTTGTTTTCTATGACTATGAGAGAAGAAGAAACTTTGAAAACATATTCAGGTAGATACTGGGAGATGTTCAACGAGATCGATGGGGACTTTGATGATGTAGCCATAAGGACTTTCAAGGTTGGCTTATCTGTAGAGCACTTTCTAAGGAAATCACTGACTGGGAAACCAGTTAGCGATGTATGCCAGCTCATGGATCGTATAGACAAGTATAAGTAGGTCAAGGAGGACCAGCAGTTAGGTAAAGGCAAGGCGAAGGTAGTCTCTCAAGATATGAGGGACTTCAGGTTAGACAAGTTCAATAATAATCATCCTTGGCAAGATTATTCTGGGAATTCTAGGGCAATCACTGCACCACAAACAGTTAACTTGTTGTTTCGAAAACCAGTGCATCAAATTTTGGAGAAAATTAAGAACAAACCCTTCTTCCAGTGGCCAAATAAAATGGGAGGAGATCCCACTAAGCGTAACCAAAGCCTTCATTGTCAATACCATTAATACCAAGGACACACTACTGAGGATTGTCGAACACTATGGACCCACCTGGAGTAGCTAGTCTGAATTGGCAAGTTGAAGCAGTTCCTTTATTACCCTAATGGACAGGAAGGTCAGGCAGGGTCAGGTTTTCAGAGAAATGCTTCCTCAAAACCACCTCTAGGTACAATCAATGTAATCCTAGTTACTCCAAGAAGGGTTAGTGCTCACCCCTCCAAGTTACTATCCGTGACCCAGTCATTTGAGGAGGAACCCGACCATGAACCCAAGCAGAGTAAAACGAAAGTTCGACTAGCACTAAGCTTCTCTGATGAGGATAAGATAGGAACCTAGCAACCACATGATAATGCATTGGTGGTTACCCTCAAGATAGGGGGGTATGATGTGAAAAGGGTGCTAGTTATACAATAGTAGGGCGGAAATTATGTACCCCGATTTGTACAAAGGGTTGGGTTTGAAGCTTGGAGACTTAACCAGTTATGGTTCGCCCTTAGTGGGTTTTGATGGAAAGGTGGTTATACCAAAAGGTCAGATCAAGCTACTAGTGCAAGCTGGATCGAAGGAGGTGGAGGTAAATTTCATCGTGGTGGATGCATTTTCGCCAAATACAACCACTATGGCAAGACCCTAGCTTTATGCCATGGGGGCTGTTTCTTCCACCCTGCATTTAAAAGTAAAGTATCCATCCGGCGATAGGGTTGAAGAGTTGATAGGGAGCCAATCTGTGGCTAGGCAATGCCTGGTGGCCGCAATTAGGCACCAAATCGAGGGGGAGTCCTCGGCTTCCAATGAACAAAGCTTGTATCAATTAAGGGAACCAGTATCATTGGGTAATGTTACTAAGGGAGAAGAGTGTGAGGAGTTGGAAAAAGTTATATTAGGTAGTGATAAGGAAAATTACTTTCAAGCCGGATCTCAATTGCCTCCTCAAGAGAAGGAAGAGTTGGTGATGTTCCTGAAGGTGAATATCGATGTGTTTGCCTGGAACTCTTATGAGGCTTTCGGAGTGGATCCGAACTTCATTTGCCATCATCTGAATGTCAACCCCGTTGTAGTACTGAGGAAGCAGCCACCTCGGCGCTCATCTAAGAAGCAGTTCGAGGCTGTCAAGGAAGAGGTCATCAAACTTAAGCAGGCTGGAGCTATCAAGGAGGTATTTTATCCTAAGTGGTTGGCTAATAGAGTAGTGGTGAAAAAGAAGAATGGGAAGTGGAGAGTATGTATAGATTTCACGGACTTGAATAAATCTTGCCCCAAAAACCCTTTCCCAATGCCTCGTATAGATTAGTTGGTGGATGCCACCGTTGGGCATCCTAGGTTAAGTTTTCTAGATGCATTTCAGGGTTATCACCAAATACCTTTGGCCATAGGTGATCAAGAGTAGACAACCTTTGTTACCCCTACAGGAAATTATCACTACTACCCTTTGGTTTGAAGAACGCAAGGGCTACTCATCAAAGGACGATGACCAGGATGTTTAAACTAATGAGGTCTATATAGATGACATGGTAGTGAAGAGTAATACAGAGTCCGAACATATTGTTGATCTCAGGAATATCTTTGGGATATTGAGGAAGCACAAATTACGCCTCAACGCTTCCAAATAATCCTTTGGCGTGGGATCAGGCAAATTTCTAGGCTACATGGTCACTCATCGTGGGATTGAGGTCAACCCTGATCAGGTCAAGGAAATTAGCAGCTCGGAACCACCTAGGAATCCTAAAGAAGTCCAAAGATTAACAGGAATGACAGTTGCCTTAAACTGATTTATCACTCAGTCCGCAGATAAGTGTGGGCCTTTCTTTCAGTTGCTGAATAAATGGAAGGGATTCATGTGGACTGAGGAGTGTGCTCTAGCTTTTCAACAGCTTAAAGAATAGCTTTCTTGGCCACCTGTTATGTCCAGGCTAGAGGTGGATGAGATATTGTTTGTGTACATTGATGTGGCTTCCCATGCTGTTAGTTTGGTGCTAATAAGAGTTGACAATGGTGATTAGAGGCCAGTTTATAGTGTGAGTAAGTCACTGCATGAAGCAGAGGTCCGCTACTTACCATTGGAGAAGGCAATTTTGGTAATGGTGCATGCTACACGTAAACTTCCTTACTACTTTCAATCCCATACTATTGTTGTTTTTACTCAACTTCCACTTAGATCATTACTCCGAAGTGCTGACTACACGGGAAGGATTTCCAAATGGGGTACCATCCTAGGAACTTTTGATATTAAATATATGCCTCGTACCTCTCTAAAAAGCCAAGTCCTCGCTGATTTGGTGGCTGAGTTTGCTGATTCTTCATTAGAAGAAAATGCTAAGGGGCTGGACATGGATAAAAAATCAGTTGGCATAATCTCCCTGGAAGAGTCTCTGCCATGGAGAATGTATGTGAATGGTGCGGCAAACCAAAAGGGATCAAGAGTAGGGCTAGATGTAATATCTCCAAAGAGGATTGTCATTGAGAAGTCATTGAGGTTGAACTTATCAGCCATGAATAATGAGGTTGTGAGGCTCTATTGGAAGGGATGACCATCGTTCAAAAGATGGGAGGAAGAACGGTGGAGATGTTCTCAGATTCGAGATTAGTTTTTGGCTAGGTGGAGGGGGAACTAGAGGCCAGGGACTAAGGATGCAGGAGTATTTAAGCCAGGTTAGATGTTTACAATTAAAATTTGAGTCTTTCATCTTAATGCAAATCCCTAGAAATAGAAATACCCATGCAGACTCTCTTGCCACACTAGCCACCTCCTCGGCACAGAGCTTACCTCAGGTTATCCTTGTCAAATGGAAATGAAGTTCGTGTTCATCAAATCAAAGTAGGGTCTAGTTGGATGGACTCTATTGTGTTGTTCCTTAAAGAAGATATTTTACCTAAGGAGAAGTTCGAGGTGGATAAGGTGCGTAAAAAGGCTCCTTGATTTTGGCTGTCTAAGGACCAAAAGTTGTACAAACGCTCTTTTTCTGGTCTATACCTATTGTGTATACACCCTGAAGTAACTAAGCTAATACTGGATGTACAATTTTAGACCCCTTAAAACATAACCAGATTAACCTAGTTATTTAGCCAAGTGATTAACTTAGGTAAATTATGCAGATCTATGTTAACGCATATAAATCATATCATTGTAAAGTGCGGAAAATAAAGAATACAACAATATGATAACCCAAGAAAATCAAACCAGTAAAAAACCTGGGGAGAATTTAACCTAGCTATTCTCAAGGTAAAACTGAATTCACTATGAAAGAATTGAAGTTTACACAATAGCAACTTAGACCACTAACATCCTATTGCTACCTCGAGTAGGAAACTTACTACCACGACCATGTGACAGCTCCGAGCCCACGGACTACTTCTTTCTTGGATTTTCAGCAAGCACAAGCACTCCTGCTTGTATATCTTTCAGCTCTTGAATCTGCAACTGAATTGATCGCCAAGCTCTTGACATCAATCTAGACCTTGATAACCTTAAGTGTATGTGAAGCCAAACACCTCTAGATCTCACAAAAGATTCATACACACAACATAAAGAGCATCACTAAAATGTGGCTAGGGTTTTCCCTTTTATACCTAGGGCAAAACATAAAACCCTACACTTAAAACGGGCTTGGGTTGAGTTGAAAAATTCTGCAGAAAAACAATTTGCATGAGCTTCGATTAATCGAGTCTAATTTTCGATCACTCGAGCTAGGTAGATTTATACAGTAAATCTTGCATAACACTCGATTCCAACTTTACAACTTAAGTATACTTTGAGCAAGTCTAAAACAAGACTAAACATTTTGATCATGGTTTACCAACATCACAAATTGAAGTTCTAAAACATTTAAACCTAAAGTCTTAGAACCCAACAAACTCCCCCTTTGGCAATCCGTGACAAAACACAAGCTTAACAAATTGCTCAAAGTTACAAATAAAAACAGCCCAAAATAAGTTCAACTTAACTACTATCCATCAATTGCAAGTGTAGACAGCAGTATGACTGAATTAACCTGTATATTCCTATAACACTTAACAAATACATAAATGCATGTGTAGAAAATACAAGTAATCAGAAATTAACTTCTTGATTTCACATAACACAATATAAAGACATATATCATGAATAACCTCATAAATATAAATCAATAAATAATGTGAAACAAGACACATATATAAACAAAGTATCTCCCCCTATTATGGATAACCTATACACAAAACACCATGAGCCAAAACAGTAAATATAGAATGAAGCATCTAAATACAATCTAAAACTCCATAGCTCCAAAGAAATAAAAAACTATCTCCCCTTAACATCAAAAACACCTCTCTGCAACATATGTACTCCCCCTTTTTGTGACGAATTGCCAAAGGGCACTCACTCATCATAAAAAAGAGGTGGCGGTCTAATACTCTCCAAATCCGCTCGCAAAGCACGAAGCTCATCAAGCATGTCCACCAATAGCTGACCATGAGCCACCTGAACGGTCATGACAGTCTCCAACATACTACGAATGTCGGAATCATCAAAAGTAGAAGGTGGAGGAACAGCAGCAGCAGTAGGATCGACAGACGCTTCAGCCGAAGTATCACCTATAAAGGAAGGAAGAGGGGGTGTAACACTAGAAGACTTAACTCTAGGATGTTTAGAGTTTGCTTTCATCTGAGTAACCCTCTACCTAAGAAAGGTGGCACCTATAGGAGCAATTATATGAACAGGCTCAAACGTGGGAAAGTTCTCTAGACCGAAATGTAAAAGAATTCGATGAATAAAAACAGGGAAGAAAAGAGTATAAGAAATAGAACTACTTCGTTGAACCTCAATCAAAGAACAAATAAACAGATGAGGAAAACTCATAGGAGCATCGGTAACAAGGGCATACAAAAATGCACATCTCTCGATAGGAATGGTGTGCAAATGAGATCTAGGCTACAAAGAATGACAAGCAATCCGAAAGAAAAGATAATGAATTTCGATCAACTCAGCAGACGTGATTCGAGGATCAGAACCCCACTGGATAGAAGTACCAGTGGTGTATGACATGATGTCATCAAGAGGAGGAGACTTATTGCAAAGATACACAGGATGCTGGACCACAGGCACCCCAAGAACAGCAGCCACTACTGAAGGAGTAATGGTGTACTCGTCACCCTGAATCCAACTTTTCACAAGAGTGTTGGAATCATAAGAGTGGACCGAGAGGTTCGAGTAGAACTCTCTGATCAAGGTAGCCGGAGGGGGACAAGAAATATCCAGCAATGGTAACCAACCCCTACGCTTAAAATTTTGCCTAATCTCAAGATCAACCTCATTTAGAATAACCTTTCTCTCAACCCAAATCTTCCTAAAAAGGTTCAAGGTCTCACACGTTTCTTGGTTTTTCTCACTCAAAAACTTATCACTCTCAAAAGAAGGTGTAGAAGAAGAGGAGGCTTTCCTATTGGCTATAGTTTTCCTAGGCATGGTTCTAAGGATAGGACAAGACACACAGACAGAAAAACGAAAAGGATAGAAAACAAAAGACTAAGGACAGGCTACAAGTTAACACAAAACAATATAGAAAAATAACAATCTATATGATGCATGAGTAGTATAATCAAATGATGCATGATCTAATGCAGTGAGAATAAGTTCAATTTAACTTTAAAAACACAAAATTGGCTTGAGCATAGAGTTTATATCAAAAACCCCAAAATTTTGAAAAACCACTTGTACAATTTTCAAGAAATTGACCAATTGATCATTAAACAAGATAGATAATACATTATAATGGTCAAATTAATCAATCCAACAAGCAAATTTCATCCAATTAAATTCAATTGAACACAATCCCCAAATCGGGTAGTTTCAAGCCCTAGAACTTCCAATTTTTCAAAAACCATCAAATTGATCAAATTAATTCACCAAGAACAATTGTATATTATCCTACAACAAAAACCCATTGATCAATTTCCTAAGAAAATGCTTGAATCATCAAAAATCCCAATTTCTCTTAGGTTTGAAATATGCCCAATATGCATGACAAAAATGCATGAAACATGAAAATAAATGAAAAAGGAAGGGTAATATGGTCTTACCAGCTTTGGGAGAGAAAAACCTTGCAAAAAGATTGGAGGAAAACGACAAAAATCTTGATTGGAAGCCTTGACAGATCAGATAGAGAGAGAAAAAAGTTTAAAAAGTTTGAAAAGTGTTTGAACACGTGAGAAACAAAGGTTTTTATGAAACTCTCTATACAACTTTCGATTTAGTTTCGATCGATCGAAAATTAGTTTCGATCGATCAAAAATGCTTTGATTGATCCAGCACTAATCGCGTATTGATCGAAATAGACATAGGCTGGCCAAAATTTTAGTCGCAATTTCGATCGGTCGAGAAAGAGGTTTGATCGATCGAAATTCTAGAAAAAACAAATTTTTGAAAATCAAAACAATTTTATGCAAAAACTCCTCAAAGCATTGAATTTTATGAACAAAATGCATGAGTATGAGATGAAATGCTTTTCAAAAACACTTGTTTTGATCCCAGTTTTCCCAAAATTTAGAGTTTCCATCAATTATCCTTAAAATCCCAAGTAGCAAACATGTTTTGCATAAAACTCAAGGAATTTTCAAACTTGGTTGGCCAAACTAAGATCACACACAATAACATGTATAAAGTTTAGCAAAATGTAACTTGTGTAGTGTGTGCAACTAGCAAAAGCTTGAGATACATGTGAGGTGATATGTGAATATAATTCAAGCACAATTTCTACAAAATCCATCACAAACATTTAAAAAAGACTATTCCTTAAAGAGTTTCATCATATAACTCCCACATCTCCTAGAATAAAAGCTTGCAATAATGTAAGTTTCTTGAGTTGTCTCATAATGTACACACTAATTTTATTTATTAGAAACAAATTAAGAATTAGCCGGGATAATGTACACACCAATTTTATTTGATTGATTTAATTATAGTCCAATAATGTACACACCAATTTTATCATTTAAACCGAGGCTACACTTTATGTTCTTTTTGTGCATGTGTTACACTTTCTCAATCACAAAATCTTACAATGTGCATTAAGGTGTTCATAATTGGCTAGTAAATAGTGGTGAGATGGTTATTTATGCCTTTCTCATTAAGATCAAGTCTGACAATCAAAGGCATGTGATTTCAAGATTAAGATCATGTGATAAAAAACTATAAACATCTTCCCACACAACATGCACTACAAAGCTCAAACTAGTAAAGTGCAATAAAATAAGCTCATCCAAGCTAAACAAGGTACATATACAAGTTATGTAAAGATAATTTGGCCAACCTTGATTTCAAATCCAAGAAAAAAAGCAAAACACATTTTGCTTCCTTTTTTTTTTTTTTTTTTAAATTTTTTGAAAGAATTAACAAAAACAACCTAGAATGAAATGCATGAATGTTATGCAATGCAAATCCTAGAAAGTCAAAGACAACAAAAACCAAAACAAAAACAAAAACAAAGAAGGATGGTCACAAAGAGAAGAGCAATGAAGCACAAGGACCATAAAAGCTAAGGATGACTAGGGACACAGAATTACACCAATTACTTGACGAAATGTCTCAAACTTACTTCTATCAAGTGGTTTGGTGAAAATGTCAACATTTTGACGTTCAGTAGGGATATACTCAGGAGCAACAATCTTTCTTTCAACCAAATCCTTAATAAAGTGATATCTAATCTCTATATGCTTAGTCTTAGAGTGTTGAACAAGATTCTTAGAGATATGAACAACAAACGACCATGGTGTCTTGTGATATCCCATAATCACTCAAAAGTTTTTTCATCCAAAGAAGCTGTGAACAACAACTTCCTGCAGTAATATATTCTGCTTCTACAGTAGACAAAGATACAAAATTTTGCTTCTTACTCATCCAAGCAACAAGATTGCCTCCTAGATAAAAACACCCACCAATGGTGCTTTTTCTATCATCGGCATTACCAGTCCAATCAGAATCAGAAAATCCAGCAAGAGAAAGATTTGACTCTTCACTATAAAACAATCTATAATCACAAGTTCCACCAACATATTTAATGATTCTTTTAACAGCATTCAAATGTGAAACCTTAGGATTAGATTAAAATCTAGAACAGACACCAACACTAAAAGCAATCTCAAGCCGACTAGCAGTTAAATACAAAAGATAACCAATCATACTTCTATATAATGTAACATCAACAGACTCACCTGATGGATCATTGGTTAATTTTGCATTTGCAGCCATTGGTGTTCTAGCATGTGTAGCCTTGTCAAGTCCAAATCTCTTAACTAGATTTCTTGCATATTTTGCTTGGTTGATGTAAATTCCAGAATTTGTTTGCTTCACCTGCAATCCTAAGAAATAAGTTAGTTCACCAACCATACTCATTTCAAACATTACTTTCATTTCATCTGCAAAAGATTGAGCAAGTGAATCATTAGTAGCACAAAAATAATATCATTAACATAAATTTGAGCTACTACAAAGTAATTCTTATCCTTTCGTATGGAGAGAGTAGTATCTGTAAATCCTCTTTTGAAGTCATGCTCAGTGAGATATGCAGTTAACCTATCATATCAAGCCCTTGGAGCTTGTTTCAAACCATAGAGAGCTCTCTTCAACTTGTAGACATCATCTAGTTTGTGAGGATCAACAAAACCCTTTGATTGTTTAACATATACCTCTTCTTGCAACATTCCATTCAAGAAAGCACTCTTAACATCCATTTGATATAGCTTGAAATTCAGATGACTTGTTATGGCCAAAAGTATCCTAATGGATTCCAGTCTTGCTACCGGTGCAAAAGTCGCATCAAAATCAATCCCTTCTACTTGTGTGTAACCTTAAGCAACAAGTCTTGATTTATTTCTTATAACGGTATCATGTTCATCTGACTTGTTCTTAAATATCCACTTAGTTCCAATCACATTGACTCCTTTTGGTCTGGGAACTAATTCCCACACATCATTTCGAACAGATTGATGAAGTTCTTCATGTATTGAATTAACCCAAATAGCATCTTAAAGTGCTTCATCCACCTTTTTCGGTTCAAATTGGGACATATAGCATGAATGAGTAATCACATTCAAGGCCTTGGATCTCAATCTCATGTTATCATTCAGACTACCCAATATATTTGTGGTAGGATGATTCAACTTAACTCTAGAAAATGGACCTTTAACCAGAGATGTGGAGGCACTTTTCTGCTCTGATGAAGGACTAAGCTCACTTTGTTCTTGTTGAGTGTCATGGACCAGTGTGGATGGTTCTGGACTTGATGGTACTGAAACTGTATCATTCAACAACAGAAACTCTTCTTCACTATGCTTGCCCACATAATCATTAGGTAGTGAATCATCAACTTCCATAATCTTTTCTTGAACAGGAGAAGTATTTTCTAAATGACTCTCTGAGCTTAATTCATCATTGATCACAACATTGGAAGATTTCATGACTGTTTTGGTTCTAAGATTGTACACTTTATATGCTCTACTAGTGGAAGAATATCTCAGAAAGTATCCCTTGTCACTCTTTGCATCAAACTTTTCTAGGTTCTCTCTATCACATAGAATGTAACAGTCACTGCCAAATATTCAGAAATATTTGATAACAGGCTTCTTTCCTCTCCAGAGTTCTTAGGGAGTTTGCTTGGACTCAGATCTGAAATACACTCGGTTAAGTGTATGGCAAGTAGTGTTAACTGCTTCTCCCCAGAAGGATTTGGGCATCTTATTGTTGTGTAGCATGACACATGTCATCTCTTGTACAACCCTATTCTTTCGCTCCACTATTCCATTCTGTTGTGGTGCCTTGGGAGAAGAGAACTTTTGATGAGTCCCTTGATCATTGCAGAAGGTAGCCAGCTTTGAGTTCTCAAATTCTCTTCCATGATCACTTTTAATTCTGGCTATCACAATACCTTTCTCAACTTGCAATTTCTTACACAGATGTATCATCTTTTTAGGAGCCTCAGCTTTATCTTTTAAAAGCTATATCTAGTGACCTATGAGATCAATGTGCAACAACTCTAGAGGTCTTGAAGTTTGAACATCAGTTACAGATGGATGTTTGGACTTCACTTGTTTACCCATCTAACATGGTCCACAGATGCATTTTTCTATCTTCTCAAACTTAGGCAAACCAATAACAACATCACACTTGGAAATCTTCTCTAATTGCTTGTGACTTGCATGTCCCAAACGTTGATGCCATAAGTCAACTTGATTTATCTTTGCACTAAAACACTTGTTGCTTATACTTGGTGTTATACCATAACAGTTGTCAGCTATTCTCACACCAATACACATACAGTCACCTCCTTCATCAAGTATCTCACATTCATACTTGGTGAAGAGAACATTCAATCCCTTGTCACAAATCTGACTGATGCTAAGTAAGTTAGCTTTCAACACATCAACATACCAAACATCTTCAAGAACTGGCAACCCAGGAATGTCCACAGTACCAATGCCTCTGATCACAGATTTGCTTCCATCTCTAAATGTGACTATCCCAATCTTTCTTTCAAAGAGTGTCTTGAATAAAACTTTATTTCCTATCATGTGCCTGGAACAACCACTATCCAAATACGAAAGACAAGAATCTCGTGCCTTTAAGGCAATTAAAGCAGTTTAACACAAATAATTATTATCACATGTAATTATGCCAACATGCTCAAGGAAAGATTTAACAAAAGCAACAAGAGACATAAGCAACAAACAGACAAGTTGACATATTAGCAAAAAGATCTTCTAAGAATCCATGATAACAGGGGTCAAGGATCAACTCTTAGATCAAAGGATCTAAACACAAGAGCTAACCAGCTCTGATACCACTTGTACGTTTTTAGACCCCCTAAAACACAACCAAATTAACCTAGTTATTTAGCCAAGTAATTAACTTAGGTAAATTATGCAGATCTAGGTTAACACATATAAATCATAGCATTGTAAAGTGCGAAAAATAAGGAACACAATAATATGATAACCCAGAAAAACCAAACCGGTAAAAAACTTGGGGAGGATTTAACCTAGCTATTCTCAAGGTAAAATTGAATCCATTATGAAAGAATTGAAATTTATTCAATAACAACTTAGACCACTAACATCCTATTGCTACATCGAGTAGTAAACTTACTACCACGACCACGTGACAGCTCCGAGTCTATAGACTACTTCTTTCTTGGATTTTCAGCAAGCACAAGCACTCCTGCTTGTATATCTTTAAGCTCTTGAATCTGCAACTGAATTGATCACTAAGCTCTTGACATCAATCTAGACCTTGATAACCGTAAGTGTATGTGAAGGCAAACACCTTTAGATCTCACAAAAGATTCACACACACATCATAAAGAGCATCACTAAAATGTAGCTAAGGTTTTCCCTTTTATACCTAGGGTAAAACATAAAACCCTACACTTAAAACGGGCTTGGGCTGAGTTGAAAAATTCTGGAGAAAAACAATCTGCACGAGCTTCGATCGATTGAGTCTAATTTTTGATCGATCGAGCCAGGCAAATTTACATAGTAAATCCTACAGAACACTCTATTCCAACTTTACAATTTAAGCATACTTTGAGCAAGTTTAAACAAGACTAAACATTTGATCATGGTTTGCCACCATTACAAATTGAAGTTCTAATACATTTAAACCTAAAGTCTTAGAACCTAACACTAGAGGAGTTACATAAAGGAATTTATGGGAGCCACATTAGAGGTAGATCCTTATCTCATAGGGCCCTCACCTAAGGATACTGGTGGTCAAATATGCTGAAGGAAGCACAAGAGTATATGAAGAAGTGCGACCAATGTCAGAGGTTTGCTTCTAATATTCATCAACCAGGGGGTGTTTTCAATCCCTTATCTAGCCCTTGACCCTTTGCTCAATGGGGCTTAGATATTGTAGGACCCTTTCCTAAGTTAATAGGAAATAAAAGATGGCTGCTGGTCGACACTAATTATTTCACTAAATGGGTCGAAGCCGAGCCATTGTCAAATATTAGGGACTTGGATGCAAAAAAGTTCGTATGGAAAAATATTGTCACCAAGTTCAAAATTCCCCATACCCTTATCTCAAATAATGGCCTTCAGTTTGATAGCAAGGCCTTCAGAAGATATTGATGCGATCTAGGCATTACGAACAGATATTCCACCTCAACTTACCCACAGGGAAATGAGCAGGCCGAGGCTATTAATAAGGTCATAGTGAGTGGACTAAAGAAGAGATTGGATGATGCAAAAGGAAAATGGGTGGAAGAATTACCACACTTTTTGTGGACGTATTGTACTACACCTCGAAGGTCTATTGGAGAAAACCCTTTTTCTATGACTTATGGGGCCGAAGCTATAATCCTTCTCGAGACAGGGTTCCCTACATTGAGAACAAGCTCTTTTACTCCCACTAACAATGATGGCTTGCTAGAAAAAAGTCTGGATTTGATTGAAGAACGAAGGGAAAATGCAATGGTTCAGCTAGCGTACTACCAACACAAGCTCAAACAGGGATATGACTCAAACGTGAAGTTGAGACCACTCGCACCTGGAGACTTGGTATTAAGAAAGGTTTTAGGGACTGCAAAGAACCCAACATGGGGAAAATTAGGGCCTAAATGGGAGGGACCATATCGTATCACCTCGGTAGTTGGAGTAGGGGCATATTATCTTGAAGATTTAGACGAACATGTTGTACCGCGTCCCTAGAGTGTAAATAACCTACGAATATATTATTATTAATGAAGGGCATTTTTGCCATGTTTTTGCTTATAACATTGTGTGTTATATTACTTTTCTAAGTATCAAATAGAACTTTAGTTATGCCTGGCTCCTTGGACCACATACCTTGGGTAAATTGATATTTTTCATTATTTTTCTAAGTGTTAAACAGAACCTAAGTTAGGTTGGGTTCCTTGGACCATCTGCTTTGGGTAAATTAACACTTCAGGCTTATTTTCCTAAGTATCAAACAAAACCTTGGCTATGCCTGGCTCCTCGGACCACATACCTTAGGTAAATTGATATTTTTCATTATTTTCCTAAGTATCAAACAGAACCTTGGCTATGCCTGGCTCCTCGGACCACATATCTTGGGTAAATTGATATCTTTCATTATTTTCCTAAGTATCAAACAGAACCTTGGCTATGCGTAGCTCCCCAGACCACATACCTTGGGTAAATTGTTATCTTTCATTATTTTCCTAAGTATCAAATAGAATATTGGCTATGCCTGGCTCCTTGGACCACATACATTGGGTAAATTGATATTTTTCATTATTTTCCTAAGTATCAAACAGAACCTTGGCTATGTCTAACTCCTCGAACCACATACCTAGGTTAAATTGATATATTATTTTCCTACGTATCAAACAGAACCTTGGCTATGCCTGGCTCCTCAGACTACATACCTTGGGTAAATTGACATCTTTCATTATTTTCCTAAGTATAAGCGAAACCTTGGCTACGAACGGTTCCTTAGACCTAATGCCTTTGGGAAATTGATATCTTTTATTATTTGTTTATTAGCTAGTACTTGTTAAATTTTACAAAGAGTACAACTCCAGAATATTACTCATCACAAGAGAGCAGATGGTTGTCCAAGTTATTGGCAGAAACGTTTTAAGGGTTTGTTAATATGCAAATATTAGAATTGTTTCTTAGTCATTCACAAAGTCTTACCATGTTTAATTGAGTAACAAATTATTAACACTGCGTATAGGAACATTATTAAATTAAAGTCCCAACAAAGGGTATTACTGGCCAAATACAAATATTTCAAATAAGTAGAAATGTGTACAGAATAGAAACAAGATAAAAAAATAAAAATAAAAATTGATCTTGTCATTATATATGGGGTAATTTCATCATAGATGAAGGTAGGAAGAAAATTACATAAGTAAACATATGACGAGATAAAGCTGCTACACTAGCTGAGAAGATGAGAAGGGAATCCTGGGCTATGCCTTAGACTTTGGGGGAGGATCCTCTTTGGCTTTAGTCACCGTTTCCTTTGGCTTGTTGTTAGCTCCTTTTGATTTGGCATCGGTCTCTTTAATCTTAGGATCCACTTCTTGTAGCTTGATGGAAACATCTGAAACCTTGGCCTCAGACAGGCTTTCAACCTTCTTGCCCTTGCCCTTTTCTCTTGGCTGAGGATTACCTTGATCAACCCCCTTATTTGTGACTTTTCCAACCTCCTCACTATGATCACCAGCCTGACCAAGCTTGGTGGGGATCTTAGGAGGAGGGAGAGGGCTTTGGGTGGTAGAAGATTGCACATGGAGAATGAGCTCGGAGGCAGTGGGAGGTGGAGGGATAGCTGGAATCACACGGACATCCTGAGGAAACCATATGTTTTCAGCCTTCCTCCATTCCGAGGTGGCAGGGACTCCCGCCACATTAAGGGCCTCTGCCCATATCATTTGGCAGTATTCCCTAAACACCTTTGCGAGCTCCTCGACCAAGCGAATCTCCGTTTCCTCAACCTTACGATTGTAGGAAGCTAGTGATGAAGCCTCCACGATCTCCTTGATTGTACGAGTCGTTTCCTTAGCCTGGGCTAGCTCCGCTTTCAAGTCCAAAACTTCTTGTTGGGCTGTGGCTAACTCTATCCCACGGTAGTGGACGGTAGTGGAGTTGTTTACGCTGATTCTCCGCCTGAGTTTAGGCGTTTTTAAGCCCAGCCTCAGCACTTTTTCTCCCTTTCTCTGCTTCTATCAGCTTCTCAGCAAGCTTCTTTTTTTCCTGCTCGGACAAACCTAATGCCTTTTCAACCTCAACCTGACGAGCGGCCTCGACTTTAGCCTCATTCCGAGAATCATTTACCCAGTCCTCGACGACAAAAACCTCCTGGATACTCTGCATGACAGTAACGAATAGGTATGTTACAACAAAAAGAATAATATACAAAGGTATTCGAATTCATAGTTATTGATGCTGGCGATAAAACTTATCAAGGCTAAGTCCCTTTTTAGGGACAGGAAGAGCTCTTGTTGTTTTACTTTCCTTAGGGTAGCCATATCCTTGGGCAGAAGGATAGGCTGCTCCAGGGCCTCAGCCAAGTAATGAGTATGTCCTTTTTTTAAATTCTCTTATATCGGAGCTTTGAGGAATAGCTGCCTCGTCCAACTCCAACCGAGGTGTTCAGTTGGACTGAGATTGCTGCACCTCAGCCACTTCATGGCTTTTCCTGCTCTCTACGGAAGAAGCCTGTGTCTAGCCCTTGGTTGTCTTTTACTGTTTGGGCCCTTTCTGTTAAGCCAGCTCCCTCTTTTCAACATCGTCTTTGTCTTGTCTTTTCTTTTTGAGATTGGGTATCAGAAGCAAAGTACCTGGAAGAGGAGGAGGGTGTGGGAGATTGGCAGGGGACCGAGACCCCAAAGCGCCCTTAATAGTCTGCCCCTTGCCCTTGTTGGCAAGAATGGCCTTCAAACCTTTTCTCGTTTGCAAGGATATGATTTCTTCCTCTTCCTCGGCGCTACTGTCCATACGAGCAACTACAAAATTGGGATACTGGATGCTCGAATTCTTGTCTAATTCGCCTTTTTCGTCTGAAAGGTAGACAACAGGTCCTTCTGCTTCTTTCTCTTCTTCCTCAAGTCGGAATTGGTTAATTTCCTCCTCAAGTGATAGCTGAGAAGAAGCAGTCCCTTCCCTGGGGATAGCTACTATTGGAAGAGGTCGTTGTTGAACAGTATGCACTACGTCCTCTTGAGCAAGAAAACCTCACATTGTAATGTCAATACGATTGAGTTGAGGATCACTTGTGAGGATTGCATTACCTATGTCCTGAAAGGTGTCAGACAGTGGCTCAAAATCGAGGATGAGATGAACAGCCCTTAATTGCCTATTTGCACTTACGAACACCTCGGATCTGAGCAGCTTGTTAAGATCATTGACGTTGACAAGTCTAATAGTAGAAGCAACGTGCCTTTTATCTACAAAACACCGCCGAGAAGGAAACTCATAATTAGAAAGACAAACACTTAAAATGGAAAGTAAGAATCATAAAACTAAGCCTGACGACTAGGAACCTACAACTAAGATATCCCACCTGGTTCCCCCTCCCGCATGGGACGGTGAAGACTGTAATGCCACTCTCTGGAGGCGATTAAATAGTCGTCCTTCATGCCCTTGTTGGACTTGGGAAGACACGAAATAAGCCTGACGGCCGAGGATTTGGACTTGAGGTAATACCCTGTGTCACCGTATGAATGACACTCATACTTCCAAACGACGTCGTGCTAGGTGAGCTTCAAGCCCATGTGCACATTAAGGGCATCTACGCTACCTATGACCCTAAATAGATTAGGCGCACATTGATGCGGACATATCCTATAGGCGATTAGATATTCCATAGTTACACTACCCATTGGAAGCGTCATTCCTCCCTCTATGAAGGCGATCATGAGAATGACGACCTCTTGAGGGAATATGATATTTAGCCCTAAAACCCTCCATACCTGCGGGGGCATCTACGAGATGTTTAAATCTACCCATTTAAGGAAACTAAAAAGATACGAAGGATATATCTAAGGAAAGAATATAGAAAAATGAAGGCTGAGAAGACTGGCCGAGAAGAAAGCAGTGTGAAAGAATAAAAATTATACTTACAAAAGTAAGTAGAAGGAGCGCCTCATAAACTTCTCGAAAGCGGGAAGGGTCAGGAAGTCTTGGAAGCTTGGAGAGTTCGAAGGTGTGCAAAATGGGGAAATGAGTTCCCCAGGCGCTTTATATAGATGGCGAAATTTGGGTGGGAGTTATCCCGCCTAAAATTTGAGGAAAAATATAAATCGCGAGATTTTCATCTCACTGTTAGATGTAGGGAAGAGGGAGCCGCCTAGAGCACTTAATGAAGTGTTACGAACTCCAAAGCATCAAGGGCGATTATAGGACATGAAAAATGACATTCTTGCACATAGGAGTTAGGGACACGTGTCAAAATAATTGCTTACAATCAAAACCCCATTTCCCTCCTTGGAGGGGAGGAAACAAATGGGAGTTTTGAGGGGCTATTGTGGGGTATGGGAATTCCAAGTAAGGTAAGTGCACCATGTGTCAAGCCTGGCCGAGAAGGACAGTTGTTGGGCCAAGGAAGCCACGTCCCTAGATTTAATGATCACGCCATCAATGCGCTATCAGAGGAGGCTCTTCTGTGCAGAAAAGGCCTTGGAAAGGGAGAAGGTAGTGACGGGATTGAAAAGCTAGGTACTGCCACCACATTTAAGGCGTCCTACCCAACCTTCTGACCGTATTTATGCGGAGAAGACCTTTGAACAATGTTTTTAGGTCGCATTTATGTGGTGAAGACCTGTGAACAGTGTTGTCTTGGGCGTCGCATCCTTAAGGAACTTGGAGAAGATGCTAGATAAGAGAGAGAGAGAGAGAGAAGGATCTAAAAGAGGACCAGGTGGAAGGCCAGGATCATTTGAAAGTGGCTATATAAGATAGAAGATCCCCCATGAGAAGGGAATCGAGGAGAGAAAAAAAGACAATACACTGTAGACGCTAGAACAATACTTGTAACTTGTCATTTATAAAGAGAAATATAAGATCTTACCTCCTCGGCTTGAGTCCGAGGACAAGTTTCATTATATAAATCGTCCTACCTATTCCATATTGCAATCTTGGGCCATCACCATTATTAACTAAGCTTATAATAACCCAGATTTCTAACCCACTCTCTACATATTCATTGTGTGGGGATTTTTAGGCCTATTCCCATCCTATTTTGGGCTTGGGTGCAAATTAAGTCCTTACAAGGACAATTATCAATTTTAAAGAAATATTTTTAACATGCCTCAAAGTTACATTCTTTTTCAAATGATTATCAATTTCCTTAACAATATGTGGTACCTTGAAATGTCACTAGGCCCCATGATGTGCATGGCATTGACAAAACTTTACGGAGTCCATGATAATTTAAGGTATGATGAAGAAATGAGGAATATTTTGGCCACCTTGACATGTTCAATCAATTTCAGAGCATCACTTTTTCTTCCCTTCTTTTTTCGTCCTCGTGGAAATTCAACACGTTAAATTAAATTAAATATCTCAATGGAATATCAATAAAAAATAAAACTAGTCATATTGTGTAAGAAGAGTTCATCCATTCTTCGTTCTTCAACCATAGGAATATCAGGAAACAGTCAAACATACCTTAAAAAAGGGTGTCAATTTGTGTTTTAAGACTAGTTTGATCTTGAAAATTTACAAAGCTTTTTGTAAATATAAAGTAACACAAACAGTAACAAATAAAATAGTTTTGAAAATTTATGGACATATATGTTCTAGAACACTTTTTATTTTAAAAAATTTATGGACATTCCTGGAACATGTGTGCGTGTGTACTTGAACATCATGTGCATGATTTTTTTTTTTTTTTTAATTCGTTAACAAACTCCTCTGAATAGGACAATTATCAATTTTAAAGAAATATTTTTAACATGCCTCAAAGTTACATTCTTTTTCAAATAATTATCACTTTTCTTAACAATACGTGGTACCTTAAAATGTCACTAGATCCCATGATGTGCATGGCATTGACTAAACTTTACAGAGTCCATGATAATTTAAGTTATGACGAAGAAACGAGGAATATTTTGGCCACCTTGTCATGTTCAATCAATTTCAGACCATCACTTTTTCTTCTCTTCTTTTTTTCCTCATCATGGAAATTCAACACGTTAAAGTGGAATATCAATGAAAAATAAAACTAGTCAAACCGCGTAAGAAGAGCTCATCCATTCTTTGTTCTTCAACCATAGGAATATCAGGAAATAGTAAAACATACCTTAAAAAAGGGTGTCAATTTGTGTTTTAAGACTCGTTTGATCTTGAAAGTTTACAAAGCTTTTTGTAAATGTGATTAGCATTTTGCTTATGTCCTTACAAGGAACACATAATATTTAAAATTGAAGAACACCCAAAAACTTTTTTATTTATTATAATCATAATAATGGGGGAGGGGAATTTAAACTTTGATTCTCCTAATTAAGAAGATGGATTTTGTCACTAAATTAGACAAAGGCAAAACTTATTTACAGTACTTTAGGTGTTGTTCCTTAGGTTCACCTCTTAAAATTTTTTAATGTGCCTACTTAACTTAAAAAATACACTTCCATCTATAAGATAAAAGCTACATGGCAAAATCTTAAAAGAAGAATCTAAGAAATAACACCTAAGCATTGTACTTAAGTCTTGCTCATTAGACAAAACACCCCTAACTTTAGTTTTATAATATCATACAATATTTATGTAACAACTATCGGTAACATAACATTAACTTTATTCGCCATCTAGGAATATAATCCTGCTTACAACAAATTAAATAAGTTATATATTGGCACAAGAGGAGGTTTTATTATGCTGCAGGTTGCTCGAATTTTAACCAATCCTTCAAGTGATTCGGTATCAAATAGCTTTAATCAATTATTTCTTGAAACTTTATCCAAAAAAAAAAAAAATCTTGAAACATGTATGATGAAAATGGCGTTAAAGATTGAATGAATTAGGATGGAAGAGCCCGTGTAAGCACTCTGAACAATCCACTTTAGGTAAAACAGTGAATGGTATAGGTTGATTAATTCCACAAAAGAGCCCTGGCTACTTGAGCATTTGGATTTATTCCCTTGACTGCTCTCTTGATGCAGGCACAGACAGCCTTCTTATTAGCAAAGGATGATGCAAGCTGTTGATTATTGCCTTGAATTTGGTGGTAAAGTCAGAAATTTTTTCAAAATTAAATTGATCAATAATTTTCAAACACACAAAATAATATGCATATACTCTTTCAAAAAAAAAAAAGAAAACATAGTTTATACTTAAAACATGTCTTCAAATAATTTATTCTAGGGACAGAAAAAAATGAATTCTATGTGTTATTTTCTCATATATAACAAAATTTCATCAAGTCAGTTTTATATAATTCAAGATAAATATTATTTATGCTTATGCCTCACACTAACAAGAGACAAACTTTGTATCTCTCCTTTTAGTAGCTAACTTCCATGAAGCTGCACTTGCATCACAATCAGATGATGGAACACCACTTTACTAGTGCTGAGAAAATTGATCACATCACTTTGTACTAGTGCTGTCACTAGCGTCGTTGCTTTCTCAATGTGGACAGACTACCATAGACAACACGGTCATACCGCGTAACACTTACAGAAAGGAACACGGCTTTACGAGTGCTGAAAGGCACCATTTCAATCCCATGAAAGGTTTTTCTTTCATAGGCATGGTACGCGTAGTCTTTGAGTTGAAGTTGAGTTATAGAAGAATTTTAATCATTTCACTAATTTTTTGTGGCTTAGTTGTGGTCCTTGTGGACTTGTGGTGTTCCGATCCTCCGGAAGCATTTTCCTAGCAATCAGGTGACAAGTGTAATTTAGTTTCCAAGGGAAAAAGTTGTGACTAATGTTCGTGTAACTTCTCTTTGGAATTAGATATCTAGATGATGTACCAATTCTTTTCTTCAAAAAGTAATTCTTGACAAACTTCATTGGCAAATCTCAAGATATGTTGTTAAAAGAAAGGAAGCAAAAGGCAAACATGCGATCAAAATATGATTACGTTTTTGACATGGGATCATCCAAGCTGATTTTCTTATGCAAATTTTGTAAGATGCATTTGTAAAATAAGAAATGATCGTTCAATTCGAAAATATGTAAAGTTGTCACCATCATAATATTAGTTATTAATATATTAATCTATATTTTTTTTTTAGCTTTAACCATCTGGAGACTATTGCGGAGAAATGTCCTGAAAATGTGATGTTGTAATATGCAAAGGTTATTGGATTTTTTAATACCTATATTGTTGAAATAGTCAAGCCGATTGTGAGTGGTGATATTGGTTAGGTAGTGAAAACCCGCATTAGTACTAATGATAAAAATGAGTGGTTAATATAATATAATTGGAGCCAAAGTCATAGCTTTAAGTGTGTGTTTGGAAAAAATTAAAAAGTCAACTTATTTTTGCTACAATAACTACAATAAGATCACCATCATAAATATTTATCAAAATTAGGTTTTACAACAAAAAGAAAGATGTCCTAAAGGACTCTTTGATTCTATATATTGAAAGGGAAATTAATGTCAGTTTACTCAAAATTAGGTTTTTTTTTTTTTTTTTTTTTTTTTTTTTTTGTGTGGTTGTCTATGAGATTTTTCAATTCCTCCCCACCAACTTTAGAGAGAGAGAGAGAGAGAGAGAGAGAGAGAGTATTCATCCGCACAACACCCTCTATTTATGTTAGGAAAAAAAAATACTTTGAAAAGACTCCAATTGAATAGTTAGTACAAGGGAGTCAATATCGATCGTACCAAAGGTCATTTCAGTTTAGTCAAGGAAACAAAATATTTTGATATCAACTAATACCAGTATATCGTTTTGAGATTATCATTAATTTGATATATTTATATATATACATAGATCAATAAATATAGATATTTATTTATATGTTAATTAGTCAAGGGTTATATAATTTGTAAGAAATATTTAAAATTATAAATCTAGAATTCACCTAATATGTTAACCTTTAGTTAAAGTGCGAGCTAAACGATAATTTTAGGTCATTGATGTATTTACTATTTAGTTAATAATAATAATAATAATAATAATAATAATAATAATAATAATACAAGGAAAAAAAGAAGTTTTATACATGGGACTGATAGGAGATAGCACTATATCAGTAGGAACAATTGATATGTTTTACTACTTGCGGATTGAAGCTTCAGGTTTTAAAATTTTTTTAATTAAAAAAAAAAAAGGTTTAATTTGAAACTTTGAATGATCAGGTCATGTGGTATAGTGTCCTGTCAAAGCACACCGCCCAAACTTAAAGGTACGAAACAATTTGTACTGACCGAGAGGATATATTATTTTATTATTCATGTGTATATTTAACAATTTTTTTTTTTCCGAGGATAACATCCCTTATTGAAGAAAAATAAAAAAAACAATTGGACATATGAGGTCCACCCGAAACAACGGTTGACCCAAGTCTATAATACTTGGTTGCTCAGAAATAGGTGAGGATTCCATAATAATCCATATAGTCTAGTGTGAGAAGCCTTTCCAGTTCACAGATATGGACATGTCCCCTAGAATGGTTATCCCAACCTTACTGTTGTTTGTGCTTTTCATTGGAGAAGGCCACAATGGTTGTCCCGAATTACAGTGTGGAAACGGTCCACGCATCCGATTTCCTTTCCGACTCAGAGACAGGCGGCCAGACCAGCACTGTGGCTATCCTGGCTTCGATCTCTACTGCTCTCATAATAATGATACGGTGCTCGAGCTTGCATCTTCAGTAAAAGCCTTTGTCAATTCCATTGATTACGAATCTCAGTTTATTAACGTAACTGTCTCAGATAATTGCTTTCCATGGAAAATTCCGGGACTCCATTTATCTTCCCCTCCTTTCCAATTCAAAAATTCTCTTTATAACTATTCCCTTTTCAGCTGTACGCCAGATACAGGATATGATTCAGATGAGATCCCTTGTCTTAGCAGCAGTCGCCACACAGTTTATGCTTTTCCTGCTAATTATGACATCGCCGAGTTGCCCATATTATCATGTACAAAGATGTATAGCGTTTCATCAGTTCCATATTATATAAAGTATTCTCCTTTTCTTGAATTGACATGGTCCGGACCGAATTGCGGACTCTGTGAAAGGAAAGGCAAGAAATGTAGATTCCAGAATAATAGCACTGATTCGAAAACTGAGTGCTTCCCCAACAAAGGTGTTGTATTATTTCTACCAATTTCCACTTCTATAATCACACGACTTCTGTTTCATGACAACATATATTGATTTTATCTAAGCTTAGTTTATTAGTGCTCTGCAACGGTAATTTCCTGTAACCAGTCATGAAATTGTTTTTTTTTTTTTATTATTATTATTTTTTTATTTTTTATTTTTATCTTCCAACCAGAGGAACATTATTTTAGAACTAGGCTTGTAGTGTCTGTATCCTTTCTAGAAGTAATATTTTCCTTCCATTCAAAACAATATTATTTTAGAAGTGGGCTTGTGAAAGAAGAAAAATTATTAGGTATTGTTAGAGTAGAGCACAGATCAAGCTAGTGCTTCATTCTTCTACATAAATAATGGAATTTATTATAAATTTAATTAGTAAAACTCATTATTACATGACAGAAGAGAGTTTAAACTGTACTTTCATATCACTAAATAATTATGAATGTGTCAAAAGCCCTTGAATAGGTAGGTAGCTCATTAGTTGAAACTAAACCTTGCAATATCAATATAAAATTTACCTAAAAAGTTTAGTACAATTGTGGTAATTGATTAATTGAGGAAAACTCATTGCTTATCACATTAAAAAAGAACACAATTTCTGAATACAACACTACCTTGCTAATAAGATTAATTATACAACATCTTAGGAGTACAATGACTTGATACTTCCTCATCACATAATAACTTATTCTACTAAATAAAGTCACAGTGGAATCCACTATTTATGTAAGAGAAGGGACTATCATGTTTATGTACACATGAATTGCCTAAATATTGTTCGGCTAATAGTGATCAACTTTTACACAATTATCTTTTGTTTATTGATTAGTGTAATTAGAAGCTGATCATGTTAAAATATTTGACAGGTAAATCAAACAAAATAGTGACCACTGGTGAGTTGTTCGTTGGCTATTTGAAAATTCAGAGTAAATTACCTTTTTTTTTTCTTGACTCATGAATATTTAACATGCAGGTTCCATCTTGGGTTCATTTCTTTTGCTACTAGTAGTCTATGCACTCTACCGTGTCTATCGCTATGACAAAGTAGAAAAAGAAAATCAAGCTAGGATTGAAAAGTTTTTGGAGGATTACAAAGCTTTCAAGCCCACAAGGTACTCATATAACGATGTTAAAAGAATTACAAATCAATTTACTGAGAAATTAGGACAAGGAGCCTATGGAACAGTGTTCAAAGGAAAGTTTTCGAATGAAATCCATGTAGCCGTGAAGATCCTGAACAGTTCCAAGGGTAATGGGGAAGAATTCATAAATAAAGTGGGAACAATGGGTAGAATCCACCATGTTAATGTGGTTCGCTTGGTTGGCTTCTGTGCTGATGGATTTAGAAGAGCTTTGGTCTATGAGTTCTTACCAAATGATTGATTAGAGAAGTTCATTTCCTCAATAGATTCTTACCGTTTCCTTGGTTGGGAAAAGCTACAAGACATTGCTCTCGGCATAGCAAAAGGAATTGAATATCTTCACCAAGGATGTGATCAACGAATCCTCCATTTTGATATTAAACCTCATAATATTTTGCTAGACCAAAATTTCAATCCAAAAATTTCTGATTTTGGTTTGGCCAAGTTGTGTGCAAAGGATCAAAGCGTAGTGTCCATGACCACAGCTAGGGGGACCATGGGTTACATTGCACCCGAAGTGTTCTCTAGGAACTTTGGGAGCGTGTCTTACAAATCAGATGTTTATAGTTTTGGAATATTGTTGCTTGAAATGGTTGGAGGTAGGAAAAATGTTGATGTAACTGTCGAGAACACTAGCCAAATATATTTCCCAGTATGGATATACAATTTGTTAGAGCAAAAAGAAGACCTACGAGTCTATGTTGAGGATAATGGAGAAGCTAAAATTGCAAAGAAACTCGCAATTGTGGGACTCTGGTGCATCCAGTGGCACCCAGTGGATCGTCCTTCTATGAAAGTTGTGGTCCAAATGTTGGAGGGAGAAGGAGATAAGCTAGCCATGCCTCCTAATCCATTTGCGTCTACAAATCCCACAAGAATCAATGTAAGTATGCCTGCAAGGCATCTAAACCAGGAGTTAGAAGTCATCCTAGAATCAGAGTAGGTATATAAAGTAGGAGTCCTTGAGAATCATAAAAGTTACAATCATGTTGTACTCAAGGATTGAAATTATTAATTTTATGGTCAATGTAGGGACTTCAATTTTATTTATTTATTTATATATATATATATATATATATATATATGAAGTATGAGGGAGATAATGCTTATAAAAATCTCTTAATTTCTTGTTGAGGTAGGAAACAATAAAAGGTTTATTTTTTTATGTATATTAAATTTTTATATTTTATTTTTATAATTTTCACAATTTTTTTAGAATAAGGCTTTACTTCCTTATTTTAGAGACTTTTTAGGAGTATTTTAGTTAAAATTGAGCCCTTATATGGAATTGTATAAATTAAGATATGTTTTAGAAAAAAAAAAAAAATGGCAAATTTCTTATTTTTAGCCTAATCTTGTGCAATGAAGTATCCTAGTTGCTCTAGGAGACTAGGACTTCCTTGGTGATTTCCAATATAATTTAGTGGTTGTAGCCTTCAGGCATTCATACTGTTTAGTAATAAAAAATTTCAAAGTGTGTTTATTGTTTTTTTCCGATGGATGCTAGAGGACTCTTTGCTCACTGCATGAAATTTGCTTGTAATCAAAGTAAATTCTTAATGTATATTATTTGATGTAAAATGTGTTAAATTTTGTTAGGAAGAGCTAGAAGAATTGCTGTTGGCAGAAGCCTACTCAAACCGTGTGCCAAACAACACATGTCACCTTCACAAAGTGCCCATGTTAATGTACAACACCCACTACCAAAAAAAAAAATTTGTATTTTTCATGGGTCAAACCCTTGAAAAACGTATGAAAAACTCTCGAAAAAAAAAAATATTTTTCAGAGTCTGACCCATGTTGACCTTTGAAAAATATCGAAAGCCTTCGTGAACCTCAAAACAAGTGTTTTATCTTTATTGAGGATCGCCAATCCTTGAAAAAGGTAATATAACTAAAGGTCAAAAGATTTGAAATTACAACCCTAGATAAATGAGGTTGTTGAAGGGTCTCACAACCCTCAAAATAAGGATTTTCACTTTTTTCTTAAAAAAAAAAAAAAAATCCACAACCATGCACATATATTTTAAAGAACTATATATTACAAAATCTATACCATATCAAAACACAATATTATGGGCCCATTTGGTAAGGAAACTTGAAAACTGTTTTGTGTTGTTTAAATGCCAAATACATGGCGCCCACTTTTAAGTTATTTGTTTGGCAAGGGTACTCAAATGAGGGTTTTTAGATAATAGTTCTAGTTTAGGTGATTGAAAACATGTATTTTGTATGTTTGGTATGTGTATGTGTTTTTTTAAAAAGTAATGAAAAAATTGTTATTTTATTGAAGGAGAGAGAAAAATAAAGAAAAAAAAAAGAGAGAGAGAAGGACAAATTGGTGGGCTTGTAAGAAAAAAAGAAAGAAAAAAAAAGGAGTTTAATCTTGTCAATGGATCCCACGATTTTCAACTTATTTACAAAAAAACCACTTAGCAATGTTACTTGAAAACTAAAAACTAGTATGATGAGTTTTCAAAATACATGTTTTAAACACCCTAAATTAAGAACTATAACTCAAAATCTTTTCATAAAAAAACTCCTACCAAACATAATTTTCTTTTTAGGCCTAGAGTTTTCAGTGTTTAAACATAGAAAACTGTTGTTTGAGTTTACATACCAAACAAGCCCATAGCCAGGTCCAAATCTCCTTAATGTGTACTGCAAGTCTTCAACCACACATACATCAAATTAAAAGACCGCATATTACAAACTCCACAATAGTTCTAAAATTATAACAGGATATCCGGAATACATCAAAATGAAATAACAAAGGTTCACACATCCTTGCATGCCTCAAGGTTGTTCCTGCCATTAAAGAGGGAAAAAATCAATAACTTGATCATTATGATATCTCCTAGTTTTGAAAAGCCACATCAAAAAGTTATTTATTTAAGTAACTTTGCAATTAGTAAAACCATGCAACTTTGTAGTTTACTAGCTAATTGTATTGACAGATTAAGTGAACCTAGACAAAGTGGATTGAAATAATTAAGTAAAGTTTTTTATGTAGGACTCATTTGCAACATTAATCAGCATATCTGCCGAGTCAAAAACTTCTTGCTACGTTAGTATTGAATTGGGTTACCCAACCTAATCCAATACACAACCTAAATTGCAAATTAGATTCGTTTGATCTAGAGCACGAAATGAACCAAATTGGATTGTTCATTGTAGATGCTCATTTTTTTTTATAAGCCCAGCAGGAGGAGAAGCCCAAAGACATGGGCAGAAGAGAGTGGGATGGAAATACCATTAAGCCTAAGCGGCAGGAATAATGGATCATGGGTCCATAAAGCAAACAAATGGACTCTGAAGAAGTAAATGGGCATACAAAGGCCCGGAAGAAAGAAATAGCAAACTTATGGGCAGTATGGATATAGAAAAGTGAGAATGGGTCATGGCTGTCATAGCAGACCCAAAGCAATGTAAGTAAAGAAAGTAAGGGAATAGAAAATCCATAAGCCCCAAGGATGACGTAAGAAGCACTTGGGCCAGAGAAGTTCAAGGAGTTAGTAAAAGCCCATAAGAAACATATAATTGGAAAGGGCCAAGGATGCCCCAAGAGAGTAAATGGGCCAAGGATGCCCCAAGAGAGTAAATGGGCCAAGAATGCCCAAAGGAAAGTAAGCAGGACGAGGGAGCCCACAAGTAGTAAAGGGTCCACTGAGTTTATTGGGCCTTCAAAGAAAGAATGAACACGAAAGCCCAGAGAGTCCCAGCGGCCCTAGGTCAAGTAAACCTCACAACAAGCATAACAGAATGGTGTGGCAGGAAACAAGTGACAAGGTCTGAGAATAAAAACATGAAATAACTCACAATTGGGCAAGACGCAACCCTTAAAAGAAGCAAGCCATAAATGAGAAGTCAGGGAAAGCAGCCCATGCCATAAGAAGTCAAAGACGAACGGCAGACTGTGCAAATTGACCTTCAGACTGCGACAGACACATGAGTAGCGAGCAGAATTTGGATGAGCATGGAGGCAAGGCACGCGCAAGGTCCAAACACCACCAGCCTATACCCAGTCAATACAAGAAGTGGTGAGGTCATGGGTCAGAGCTAAGAGGGCATGGTCTAGCGGAAGGGAGGGAGAAAAACCCATTTTTTGTGTTTCCTGCCTAAGCTCTTTTGGAGGCAATGTCTTGCTGGAATGGCATATCATCTAAAAGAGGCAAAGCTGAGTTAGAACCACTAGGTGTTGCCATGAGGGACAGAGAGAGGAGAGTATTTACATCGTGGTAGGTAGGAATGCCACGGCAAGCAAACAAACAAAATAGCATTCTTTGTCTGGTGAAGTGGAATGGCATAGCTAGTGCAGGTAAATGGCGCTGGCTGGGTGGCTGACCAGTCAGTAATGGTCAGGAAAAACACCCACACCAGACAAAAGCAGTTAAGGGGTAGAATGGTAAAAGCCAAACACGACTGACACTATATAAGGAACCTTTGCTGTTCATGGCAAAGGGGGAGAAAGGAGGGGGAGGACAGCAACCTCTGGGATATAATCACTAGAATCACAGACTGTGAGAGTAAGAAAGCGGAGAAGAAAAGAGAGAAAGAATTAGAGGAAATAGAAAGGAGAGTAAAAAATGAAAAGAAAGAAAGGAAAAAAAAATTAAGGACTTAGAGAAAGGGTAAAAGAAAACAGAGAGAACAGAGTGGCAGACATGCACCAAATGGGTCAATCTTCCTCTCCCTCTCCAATCCATGCTCTCTGGTAACAGAAAAGTACCTCATTGAACACAAGTCATTTAGGCTCGCTCCTTCAAAGCAGTTAATTTCTCTTCCAGAGAGGTTAATCGTGTTAAAAAGGTGATTCCCCTCCTTGACTTAAGACTTGGCAATTCATCCTCATGCGGCAGACTGACATTTTATTTCTCTTAATAAGCTTATTGTTCATTTAATACCTATTCTTTTGTTGTTGTTTTCCATAAAACAGGCATTCCTTATTGTTTGGGGGCCTTTTTCGGTTGCTCGACCACGTGTAGTCCTTTGGAGGGGTGACCTTGCTAGGCCTGGGTTATTTTTGGGGAGTTGCGTCCCAGAACTCAACATTGGGCCACGTGGTCCAACGGCTACCGGTATACTTTTAAGCCTATAAAACCATTGAAGCCAAAGTCTAAGAATCACGATAATGATTGAATAAATATGTAATATGTGTTTGATATAATAGGTTTGATTAGTAGTTGAAATAAAGTAGTATTTATTTAGAAGTAAAGTAATCATGTACTTAATGATATAAATTTAAAGATATGGAAGCAAAGTCACTTATCTTTGTATGGTTTATAGCTCCAACTATGTAGCATCAGTGAGCTGATAGGATTCCAGTAGAATGCCAGCGGTAAAGGCTAGTTAAGCTTACTCCTTTCATTATGCATTTAAATGAGTTTAAGCCTTGGTTAATAATTGTAATAGTAGTTGGAATAAATTAATATGCATTTAAATATGAAGTAATCATGTACTCAATAATAAAAGTTTAAAGATAAGTGTACGGGGGCCTTTTTCGATTGCTCGGCCACGTGTTATCCGCTGGATTAGTGACCTTGCTAGGCCCGGGTTCTTTTTAGGGAGTTGCATCCCGAAACTCAACATTGGGCCACGTGGTCCAACGATTACCAGTGTACTTTTAAGCCTATAAAACCATTAAAGCTAAAGTCTAAGAATCACGATAATGGTTGAATAAATATGTAATATGTGTTTGATATAATAAGTTTGATTAGTAGTTGAAATAAAGTAGCATTTATTTAGAAGTAAAGTAATTATGTACTTAATGATGTAAATTTAAAGATATGGAAGCAAAGTCACTTATCTTCATATGGTTTGTAGCCTAGCTGTGTAGCGTCAGTGAGCTAATAAGATTCTAGCAGAATGCCAGCGGTAAAGGCTAGTTAAGCTTGCCCCTCTTTTCATGCATTTAAATGAGCTTAAACCTCAGTTAATAGTTGTAATAGTCGTTGGAATAAAGTAATATGTATTTAAATGTGAAGTAATTATGTACTAAATTATGTATATTTAAAGATAAGGAAGCAAAATCACTTATCTTTGTATGGTTTGTAGTCCAGCTGTACAGCTCTTATGAATTGGTAATATCCCAACAGAGTGACCCTAGTGATAGAGAGGCAGTTTGCCATGATAGCTTCAAGATTGAGGGGGAAAAATGGGTGCAACTGGAGGGAGAGAGAGTATGCCTAGCTGTGTGTATGGGCTGGTTAAGCCTGCCCCTCTTATAATGCACTTAAATGAATTTTTCCCTTGACAATGCTCTTTTGGTTGTTGTGAAGTTATGAATAGTGTTGTCTTCCATGAGAAGAGCTTTTGTATGGAGTATTTGTGCCTTCTAAGAGAAGGGCTTTATGTAAGATGGATTTGTGTCTTCTATGAGAAGGGTTTTAATATGAGATCTTGATACCTTCTAAGAGAAGGACTTTAGTAATAGAAGTTTATGCCTTTCATGAGAAGAGCTTTTATAAGAGAGATAGAGAAGAGTATTGATATGTGTTTATGAGCAGCAAAACAGTAGAAATTCAGAGTGAAAAAGTATGAGAGTGGAGTTTAGAAGAGTGTAGTGTGTTATATGTAATGGTGTAGTAAATATGTATGGGATTGAGTAAGAGAAGTGGAGAAAAAGATGTTTTGTGGGATACAGTATTTGTAATATGTATGATATATGAAAGTATGAAAGATATGGTGGTTAAAGATAGTAAAAATATGAGATTATAACTGCTAGGAAAGTTGTAGAGATTGCTTTGCAAGAGGAAAGATTTTGTAAAAGAAGAGTATAGAGATGTGTTTAAGTAGTTGGAGATAAGAGTAGTAAGATAGGTGTATTTTCTGAGTATGAAGAGTGAGAGAATGAGTATAAGAGTGGTAATAGTGTTGTATTGTGTTTAGCAATGTTGTTGGGGTTTACTACTAGGATTTACCGCTGGGAGGATGGATGAGAGCTTATGAAAGCATTTATGAGCTAAGGGCTGAAGAGTTTTGTTCCTGATTTGGAAACTAAAATCTCAGAACTTCATTAAGAGCTTAGAGAGAGAGCATAGAGAGGTTTTTGAAAGAGTTGTTCTTCTCCATTGGTCTTCCCTTGAGGTGTTGATAAGGGGTCCTATTTAGTTGAGTTTAAGGGGGTATCTTAGCAAAGAATCTCAGCCAAACTCTGTCCCAAACAGCAATGAATCTTCAGAAAATTCATCTTAAGATTTGGGCAAAAATGGTAGGTTTAGCTTTAAGGTATGCTTGCTGTTTTGGGTAAGAGCTGCTAGGGAAATAGCAGCAGAAAAGGAAGGTATTTTGGTAAAAAAAAAGATAGTTGCTTTGGTTGGTTTTGGTTTTAGCCAAATGTGGAAAAAAAAGTAATGCTTAAGCTGCTGGGTTAGCTGGGTCAGCTGTTACATCTATTCTGAAAAGCTGTCCCAACTGTTAGGAAAAGCTGTGACAACTATCATGAGACAGCTGTTGCTTTGGGCAGAAGAAAATGAGGCCAGCTGGGTGATTTTAGACTGCTGGAGAGCACATTCAGCATTTATTATATGGTTTTGGCTGAAAATGGTAAGATCTCTTTCAAAGGCATCTTGCTATTTTGGGTATAGTAGTTGGCAGCTGGGATCTCAACATTAAAAGGCTGATGATATCACTCCCAGCAAAGTGTCAAGTACTGAATACACTGTTGGGGTTCTCTTGGAAATGTTTCCCCTTTGGGTGTTTATGTTTTTGGTGCAAGGTTCCATTGCAACACATTTCTAGTAAGGAATAGAATGGTTGGTTGAAAGTTAATGAAGCTTTAGAGATTTAGTCAAGGTCTCATTGTGTTGTGACATAATCTTGGTGAGCAAAAAGAGTATTTAATGCTTTGCTCTGGCAGCTGGTAGAGAAATATATGATCAGATTATGGTAGACAGCAGCTGGGTATGAGATATATCATGAATATTTTGCATATAGTTGGAGATAAAAGATAGCCAATCAGATTAGGCCATGTGTTGGAGTTGGATTTTAGCTGAAAACAGTAATGAAAGTTATGTAGAATAATATAATGAAGTTTCTAGATTTGTATAGCTGCAACTGGGGATTGAATGAACAGTTATTTTCCCAGCAGTTAGATGGCTGGGGATATTGAGTATGTGTCACATGATGAATATTAAGTTTTAAGAAAAGAGCAATGGAGAATTTATCATCTAAAGTGCTATGTGAGAAGAGATGCTTACCAAATATTACTCGCTATACACAAACTCGTCAGAGTTTAGGGAGTTGAAGAAGACATGCCAAGCAACATGTTTCTTTTTCATCTTTAAACCGCTGGAGCTTTACTGAACATATCTCTTGGCTCTCCAAACCACGACTCCCAAAGTTTCCCCAAAGAGACTTATGAGCTTGGATCATAAGCCGAAGATGAGATGACGTACCTCGGGTTTTATTGTCATTTTGTGTGAATATGGGCTCTTGTTGAAGAAGCCGCTTGCCATGAGTGTAAGAGAGGTAATGTGAGATGTGAGCTTTGATTCATTGCTTAAGCTCGATCCATATGTTGATATTGATGATGTCATGAGTTACGATCCCAATTGATGAAAAGGAAATGTGGACCATGAATCTGCCTCTTGAAGTAAGGATCTCGTGGGCCATGTGAGCCTAATCAATGTAGTTGAATGAGATATGAGCTTATTTTGGACTTTAACGAGATTTACCCAAAAAATCAATAATATGTTGACATGGCATGGGTTGTCAATGAAGTAATGCCATGTGGGCCGAAAAAAGAGTCCTCAACAATAACGAAGCAAAGTCACTTATCTTTGTATGTTTTGTAGGCCAGATGTACAGCTTCTGTGAGTTGATGATATCTTAATAGAGTGACCTTAGCGATAGAAAGGTAGTTTACCATGATAACTTCAAGATTGAGGGAAAAAATGGGTGCAACTGGAGGGAGAGAGAGTATGCCCAGCTGTGTGTAGGGGCTGGTTAAGCTTGCCTCTCTTATCATGCACTTAAATGAGTTTTCCCCTTGACAATGCTCTTTTAGTTGTTGTGAAGTTACGAATAGTGTTGCCTTCCATGAGAAGGGATTTTGTATAGAGTATTTGTGCCTTCTAAGAGAAGGGCTTAATGTAAGATGGATTTGTGTCTTCCATGATAAGGGCTTTGATATGAGATCTTGATGCCTTCTAAGGGAAGGACATTAGCATTAAAAGTTCATTGTTTCCATGAGAAGGGTTTTTGTAAGAGAGATAGAGAAGAGTATTGATATGTGTTTATGAGTAGCAAAATAGTAGAAATTCAGAGTGAAAGAGTATGAGAGTGGAGTGTAGAAGAGTGTAGTGCATTATATGTAATGGTGTAGTACATATGTATGAGATTGTTTAAGAGAAGTGGAGAAAGAGATGTTTTGTGGGATGTGGTATTTGTAATATGTATGATATATGGAAGTATAAAAGATATGGTGGTTAAAGATAGTAAAAATATGAGATTATAACTGTTAGAGAAGTTGTAGAGATTGCTTTCCAAGAGTAAATATTTTGTAAAAGAAGAATATGGAGATGTGTTTAGGTATTTGGAGATAGGAGCAGTAAGATAGGTGTATTTTCTGAATATGGAGAATGAGAGAATGAGCATAAGAGAGTAATGGTGTTATAGTGTATTTAGCAAAGTTGTTGGGATTTACTGTTGGACTTTTCTACCAGAGGGTGTATGAAGGCTTATGAAGGGCATTTATGAGCTAAGGGCTGAAGAGTTTAGTTCCTAATTTTAAAATTAAAAACTCAGAACTTCATTGAGAGCTTAGGGAGAGAGCATAGAGAGGTTTGTGAAAGAGTTCTTCTTCTCCCTTTTGTTCCCTCCTTTGAGGTATTGATGAAGGGTTCTAGTTAGAGTTGAGTTTAAAGGGGTACTTTAGCAAAAAATCTCAACTAAAATCTGTCCTAAATAGCATTGAATCTTCAGAAAATTCATCTCAAGATTTGGGCAAAAATGGTATGTTTAGCTTTAAGGTGTTCTTGCTATTTCGGATAAGAGCTACTGAGAAAAGAGCAACAAAAAAAAGAAGGTATTTTAGCAAGAGAAAGGTAGTTACTTCAATTGGTTTTGGTTTTAGCCAAATAAGAAAAAATAAAAAATGCTCAGGCTGTTGGGTCAACTGTTACATCTATTCTGAAAAAGCTATCCCAGCTGTCAGGAACCAGCTATCAGGAAAAGCTGTGACAGCTGTCACAGCTGTCATAAGACAGCTGTCACAGCTATCATAAGACAGCTGTTGCTTTGGGCAGAAATAAATGAGGTCAGCTGGGTGATTTTAGACTGCTGGAGAGGACATTCAGCATTTATTTTATGGATTTGGTTGAAAATGGTAAGATCTTTTTCAAGGGTATTTTGCTATTTTGGATATAGCAGCTGGCAGCTGGGATTTCAACATTAAATGGTTGGTGATATCACCTCCAGCCAGGTGTCAAGTGTTGAATACACTGCTGGGGCTCTGCTAGAAATGTTTCCCCTTTTGGGTGTTTGTGTTTTTGGTGCAAAGTTCCATTATAATATGTTTCTAGTAAGGAAGAGAAGGATTGATTGAAAGTTAAGGAAGCTTTAGAGATCTAGTTAAGGTCTCATTGTGCTGTGACATAATCTTGGTGAGTAAGAAGAGTATTTAATGTTTTGCTCTGGCAACTAGCAGAAAAATATATGGTCTGATTATGGCAGACAGTAGCTGGGTGTTAGAGATATCATGAATATTTCGTATATAATTTGAGATAAAAGATAGCCAATCAGATTAGGCCATGTGTTTGGGTTGGATTTTAGCTGAAAGTAGTAATAAGATTTATGTAGAATAATATAATGAAGTTTCTAAATCTGTATAGCAACAGCTGGGGATTGAATGAACAATTATTTTCCCAACAGTTAGATGGCTGGGGATATTGAATATAAGTTTTAGGAAAAGAGCAATGAAGAATCTTATCATTTGAAGTGCTATGTGATAAGAGATGCTTACCATATGTTATCCGCTACACACGAACTAGTCAGAGTTCAGGGAGTTGGAGAAGACACGCCATGCAACATGTTTCTTTTATCAACTTTAAACCGCTGGAACTTTACTGAACATACCCCTTGGCCCTCCAAACCATGACTCCCAAAGTTTCCCCAAAAGATTTATGAGCTTAGATCATAAGCTGAAGATAAGATGACGTACTTCGGGTTTTGTTGTCATTTTGTGTGAATATGGGCTCTTGTTGAAGAAACTGCTTACCATGAGTGTAATAGAGATAATATTGGCTGTGAACTTTGATTCATTGCTTAAGCCCGATCCATATGTTGATGTTGATGTGGCATGGGTTGCCAATGAAGTAATGTCATGTGGGCCGAAAAAAGAGTCCTCAACACTTATCAAAGCCCATTATTCACTTTTGTTTGAATCGTAAAGGGATTTTTATTATTATCTTTATTGTATCTGTCTGCTATGGTTGATGTAATAGTTTTGCCTACCATGGGCGTGTGACCAAAGCCTGGTTAACAAAGGCATTGTTTGCGCACAAGCCGGACCAAGGAGGATTGCTCTTAGATCGGTCCCAACTCCTTGATCCAGAAATCTTTGGGCTTAGTGTAGCAGCAGACGACTCGGCCTAACATTTGTAAAAAGGGCCCACACATTCATCAATGGCCATGAGTTGATTTTGATCATTTACCTTGACTTCAGGGGTTGATTTTTTCAATTCATCTAATTTTTACACAATAATTTTTGTTGATTCTATGTTTATAGTCTATTAGTTCATATTTTGTGTCTAAATGGTTCATACTCAGATTTCTCACGCTATCCATGTTACCTTAGATGGCATTAACTATTCGAAGTACTAATGTCAAATTGCAATATTTCGAATTTGGATTTCAAAGAAGATAAGATGTATAGGAAAGAAGATTTATGTTCTAGTTGACCAAGACTAGTAAAGGTTCAAATACAAGATATAAAATTTGGCATCTCATTTGCACTAATAACCAAAGCAAAATGATAAGAAAACACGTAGATGATGAGAAGTTTCACTTGCCAGTTGACTGATAAAAAAATGGTTCTTAGTGACGGCAATGATTAAAAAAAAAAAAAAAAAAAAAAAAAAAAAAAAGCAATCATGTATCCAAAAATTAATTTACACAAAAGACTGATTGATTAGAAAGACCACAATCCAAATGGGGAAGAATGATTATATGATGAGTAAAAATATCAGTACCGGCCACTTTATCAGGTTCAATCAATTTCATACCAGCTCTTTTTGAACATGAATTTGTTGACAATTTGAAAAGCTCTATTTGTATGATAAAGTGGCACTACGCAATTCCCCTAAAATTGCGCTAAAAAGTCTCAAAGATTTGTGTCATGTTTCATGCACTTTCATATTAAATTAATGCTTTTTGCAAGCAGTGTCGTTCTTATCTTTCTTGTTTTCACATTTGAGATTCTATTCCCATTATTTTGACGCAATACTGTTGCTTTTGCGGAAAGTTTCTCTACAATACAATATAGAAATCCAAGTAGAAATAATAATGAAACTTCTACCAACTAATTAATTTGAGGGTGCACTCGCGCGTCAACATGACCCACTGTCACCGACCAAAACCAAACAAAGTTGGTTTATAATTATGTGGCAACTCTTCACTTGGTTTAGCTTGCCTGTTATGCACACAAAAACAGGACACAAGCAGTGTCTTCTTAGTTCTTACATTCAACTATTTGTAAATTTGTAATGTTGGCAAATTTCCATGTCAAAAATCAAAAAGTTTTCAGTGTAATTGCAAGTTTCCATGTGTTTTAATTTATCTAAATTGTAATTGCATTGAGCCATTGAAGTGAAGAAAGAGTACAAGTGCTGCAGAAGGAATCTCGATTGAGCAAAATTCACTGTGTTAGGCGAAATTCTGAGTGAGACAACCAAGTTTGGGTTTTTGTTACACAAAACAGTTTCCTTAAAATTCGTCTAACAATCAATTGAGCAAGTTTTCCTAAGAAAATCAGCTTTTTTTTTTGGCTTATAATTGAATAACAAACTCCTTTGAGTAAGACAGTCATCCATTTAATTTTTTGGCGAAAACCTCATTTTCGTCCCTACATTTTCACCCGATTCTCATTTTGGTCCCTATATTTTATTTTCACCACTTTTAGTCCCTGTTTAGAAAAACGCCTTCTATTTAAGTCCTTTCCGTCAGTGCCGTTAGGGCACCCGCTTACGTGGCAAACGGAATTATTAAAATAATAATAAAAAATTTATTTTGTTATTAAAAAATGACACGTCAGCAATTAAATTTTAAAAAAATAATTTAAGTAAATTTAACTAAATAAAAAAAATCAAACACAGAAATAAAAATAAAAAATCCCATTAATAGAAATCAAAGTGTGTATTGAACATGAACATGAACATGAACAAGAACAAGAACAACACAAACCCAGTAATTAAAAAAAAAAAAAAAAAAAAAAAAAAAAACAACAACAACAACAAAAACCCAATCAAACCCAGTAATTTATTAATTTTAATTAAATAAAAAAAATCATAAACAGAAATCAAAATAAAAAATCACCTTAATTGAGATTGAAGGGTGACACTTTCAAGAACACCAAGAACACAATTAAAATCCAAGAACATGAGATTTTATTAAAATCCAAGAACACAAAAACAACAAACACAAACCCAGCAATTGAAATCCAACAAACACAAAAACAACAAACACAAACACAAACACAAACACAAACAACAATGGGCTCGATGTCGTGGAGATCTTCCGCTTCGTGGAGATCTTCCGCTTCATCGGCGTCGTCGACGACGATGGGCTTGATGTTGCGGTCGTCTTCGGCGTCCTCGATAGTGGTGCAAGATCAGGACGACGAGGGCGCCCGTGGAGATCTTCTGCTTCATCGGCGACGTCGACGATGATGGGCTCGATGTCGCGGTCGTCTTCGGCGTCATCGATAGTAGTCAGCTGGGGACGACGAGGAGCAGGTGGCTCTCAGGCTTCAGTCGCCGGCTAGTTCCGGTGATGGGTGGGGTCGGATTTGGGTTTGTGTTCATGTGATGGGTGGGGTCGGATTTGGGTTTGTGTTCCGGTGATGGGTGGGGACGACGAGGAGCTGGGTTTGTGTTTGTTGTTTTTGTGTTTGTTGGATTTCAATTGCTGGGTTTGTGTTTGTTGTTTTTGTGTTCTTGGATTTTAATTTTGTGTTCTTGGTTTTCTTGAAAGTGTCACCCTTCAATCTCAATTAAGGTGATTTTTGATTTTGATTTCTGTTTATGATTTTTTTTATTTAATTAAAATTAATAAATTACTAGGTTTGATTGGGTTTATTTTGTTGTTGTTGTTGTTTTTTTTTTTTTTTTAATTACTGGGTTTGTGTTTGTGTTGTTCTTGTTCTTGTTCATGTTCATGTTTAATACACACTTTGATCTCTATTAATGGGATTTTTTATTTTTATTTCTGTTTTTGATTTTTTTTATTTAGTTAAATTTAGTTAAATTATTTTTTTAAAATTTAATTGCTGACGCGTCATTTTTTAATAACAAAATAAATTTTTTATTATTATTTTAATAATTCCGTTTGCCACGTAAGCGGGTGCCCTAATGGCACTGACGGAAAGGACTTAAATAGAAGGCGTTTTTCTAAACAGGGACTAAAAGTGGTGAAAATAAAATATAGGGACCAAAATGAGAATCGGGTGAAAATGTAAGGACGAAAATGGGGTTTTCGCCTAATTTTTAAGAAATAGTTTTTAACATGCCTCAAAGTTACATTATCTTTCATATAACATTCAATTTTATTAAGAATCATACATTAGAAAGCTTTGAGAGAGAATCTCTATAATATATGCAATTGTATATCAAAAACTGAATGTAAAATACATAGCCTCTGTATTTATATAGAGAACCAGATGAGAGCCGAAAAATAGGAAAAGATCTAACTGGTTATTACACGTGTGCAAACTTACTCCACATTATAAGCTTAAGTAAAACACATGTCGTTGAGCTACTTCAATCATAAACTACAAGTAGCTTAGATAGTAGAATAAATACTGCAACTCTATCAACTGTTGCTCTGCTATTCTGTCATCTCAACAAATTTTGTTAAGAATACTGTGAGCTATATTCCCAGTTACACTAATTTGCGAAGAAAAAACTCGCTTTGGACTAGAACCACAAATACGCTGTAACTTAAAATGTCACTAAATCCCATTATATGCATGGCATTGACTATAACTTTATGTAGTCCATGATAATTTAAAGTATGTCGAAGTAAAGAGGAACATTTTGGCCACCTTGTTGTGTTTTAGTTCAATCAATTTCATACCAACTCTTGTTTTTTCTCTCCTCTTTTTTTCCTCCTTATGGAATTTCATACTAGCTCTTGGTTTTCCTTGAAACAGCATTATCATGATTGAATAAATGAAGCATCCTTATCTTTTTCCATTGTCCCAAACTTGATATGAACCGAATTTAAAGACAAATTTATTAACAATAATTTTTTTCCAATGATGGATACTATAAGTTCATAGAAAAGACACCAATTTGTTTTGGGGTAAGCAGGATTTGAATTTAAGTCTCTTATTTGAGAATGATTTTTTTTTTTTTTAACAATTGAGTTAATTGGAATTTATGAATTTATTAACTATTTATTTCTTTTGATAATTTGATAATAGGGTTCAAGAGTTATGTAACTTAATTGATATTGCTTGGTATATAAAATTTTTGATAAAGATGTTTAAGATTCAAATCCTTCCAACTTGACTATTAAATTATAAAGACATTTTTATTGGAAACACAAAAAAATTTCAATTCTGTTACAAGCTTTTTGTGAATTTATTAAATATAGGGTAAAAATGAACAAAGTTTCTCTTCAAACTAGTTTAGAGAGAAACTCTTCAAACTTACCATATATCTTTTTGTCGGGTGTGAATTTGGAAAATCTAACCTTTCAATTTCATGTTCTTTATGTTCTTAACATGCATATCAAATTTCATTTAAATCGGATTTTATTTACTATTTGATCAATCAACTTATTTTTTATACACAATTTTAGATTACAAAAACTTGAAATTATAACATTTATTTGATGACATAGCAATTGATCTTTGATCTTCTTGAAATTTTGCAAGCATAAAGGATATATTAAGAATATGCAATCTAGCGGTTAGATTTTCAAATTTCACACTCAATATAAAATATATGATAAGTTTGAAGGGTTTTTCTCTAAACTAGTTTGGAGATAAACTTTATTTAGTAAGAAGCTTATTGGATGGTAAGAGGCTCACCAACAATATGAACAACTTTGGTGTGGACCAACCTGGAAAATAGCTTCTATTCACAAAACTTGAAAACGACTTTTTGCAAGTTGTGTCATGTCATTCCTATCTTTCTTCTTCTTCTTCTTCTTCTTCTTCTTCTTCTTCTTCTTCTTCTTTGGTTGTTGTTGTTGTTGTTGATAAACTACAATATATATTAAAAACTAAAACACAGGAATAGATAAGCAGTCACCCTTACCGACAAACTCTAAAAACTCTTGGGAGATTGTCTTTATTAAAGCAGAAAGATTCTTTAAAGACTAGGGATAGGCAATCCACCTAATTTTCTTTGTTGCTTTCTCACTAAAACATCTATTAAAAATACGACTTGAGGTCCTACACATTAAATTAAATAGTTCAGTGAAAAATTCAACACGTTCAATTAAATTAAATATCTCACTGCTAAAACATCAATGACATATACAATGGGTCATTACCGCGTAAGAACAGTTGATCAAATTCGTCGTTATTCAACCAAAGGAATATTAGGAAACTCATAGCTCAAATTAATCCATGAAGCAACCGCTTCCCACCAGCCTTACAAAAAGACGCCCATGACAAGATTGAGAGCAATGAAATTACACACCGAGGTACAAAAAGAAAATCCCAACACAAAAAACTTTCAGCATGGGATTTATATCTTCTATAATGGGCTGTAAGGCCCAGTTTATGTCTAAGAAGTTCTTATGTGTAGACTAACCTGGAAAATAGTTATGTTTGTGAGTAATTTTACCCAATGGCAAAAACACTTCTTGAGTTAGTGGTGTCTGAGATTTCTTCTAGAGGAGTGAGTTTAAGTTTGACTATTATTCACTCTTCCTATGGGATATGCTCAACGATTTCTGGCGAAATAAAAATTAAAACTTTTGTAACGAAAAACATAAATTGAGTGCAACAATATTCCAATATTTGTTACTTTTTTTGGTAGAACCAATTTTTGTTTCATCCATAGGAATTGATTGCAATTTGCAAAAAGATTCTAGTATTTAGTATTTGTTTCAAATGTTTGCACTAGCACCCCTTGAAATTTCAAGCTACATTAAGGCTCCATAATTATGTTTTTTGGGTCAACATGGTACAATAACTTTGATACTATATCAATATTTAGGTCCCCTTCTATCAGTGCCCTAACCATTTTCTACCAAACAGAACACCCAGTCTCAAAACACGTGGGTCTCAGGTGAGCCAAAATGTTTTTGCATCCAATAATGAAAAATGAAGGAAGTATTGAGAAAAGCAAGGATGAAAGTAGGAATTTGCCTTTGAGGAACCGAAACATGAACAATAAAATTTTTATGATTCAACATTTAAGAATAAAAAATTTACTAAAATTCAAATCTAAACTAGTATACAAAAATAGAACTAGTATCTATTCCGTATTAAGAAACATAAACAAAATAAAAGACTCAAATAATTTTTTTTAATATATTTGATATTATTTAAGATATTTTAAAATGAATCTTGAATTTTTTTTTAAATCGAAAGCTGTTGAAAAGCTATTTATGGGTAGAAGAATCTTTTTCCCCAAATTTAGGGTAAAAGACCTTATTTGAAGGTAAGAGACTCACCGACAATATAGACAAATATGGTGTGGATGATGTGCATGATGTTCCATTCACTTTCATATACAATTGAAGATATGGGTCATGAGTCAACAAAAGCTTCCATGAAGCTGCAGTTTCACTCTATATAAACTTTTGCAAGTAGTGTCATCCCTATCTTTGTTCCTTTCTTACTGCAACATCAATTAAAAAATACAACTTGTCATCCCAACATTTAAATCTAATAGATCTGTATACTCAGACCATGTGAGAAAAGTTGATCAAATTCTTTATTCGTCACTACAGGTCAAGAAATAGTAGCTCAAATTAATGAAACATGTGATTGTCAATCTCTATTTATTTTTTTGGTAACTAAATAAATCAAGAAGAAGTAAGTTCATAAAAGACAGAAAAACGTGCCTTCCAATTTGTTCAACCCATTGGTTTAACCAGTAAAGGTTTTAATAAAAGAATTGGGGTTATCATTGCTTTTACCAAAAACAATTCGAGCCCTTATACAGAATGGTATAAATGAATATTTTTTGGCGAAAATTCTTTTTTCTGTCTAATTTTGTTCATAACACGAATGAAGTTTCCTAGTCGCACTAGGACTTCCTTGGTGCTTTCCAATAAAACTTAGGAGTAATGTTACAGTTACTTACAGATACTATAAGTTTTACTATATTGAATTTATAAATTGATGTGTCACCAATCATAAAGAAATAATTCAAATATTCATTTACAAGGTGGTTTAAGTCCATCAATCATATTCAATGTCACATCAAATAAATTGCACATGTGATGTCAGAGGAAATGATGAGGGCAAATTGAATGGAACTTACTCAATTTTGTACTTAGCAAGTAACTCTCATTGTAACTATCAAATTATCAATAACAGAAAAAATCTTAAATTTACACAACCTAACATTTTTTTTACTACAATGATAGTTGGTGGTGGCAGAATTTAAACTTGATGTCTTCGTTAATAATACTAGGAGGTGCTAGTTTAGCTACAAAGTTCCTGGCAATCAAAGTCAAATAATACATAAATAATTAAAATTATATAGTTCAAAGTTGTTCACTAATCTTATCATCACCACAGAAGAATGGAAAAAAAAAAAAAAATACAAAGACTAGATGTGGAGCATCTAATATTATCAATCTCGACAGCTGTGCACATGCGCAAGTAAAATATAAATAAAGTTGGTTTACCTACAAAAGATAACTAACTATTTAAAGCTTTAAAAATAAAACATAGTATATTAAGTAAAAAAAAAATAAGTAAATTATTATTATGAATTACATTTTAATCTACTTAATATTAGTTGTAGATCTAATAATGAAAATATTTATACTTGAAAATTACACATTAAGTTAGTTAATAATTTCTTCAGTATTTTAATATAATTTTAATATACAATGAAAATAGGTCAATAAAGAACTAAAATTTATATCTACCACTGTTCTCTATTACCTTAAATATTACCTTCAAACCCATGGAACGAAGTTCGAGTACAAAGATAATATTTATACTAAATAAGAATTTTACCCCTTAGGGTCCGTTTGGATAAAACTTATTGCTGAAAACTAAAAACTGAAAACACTGTGGCAAAATAATTTTTAAATGTATGAATAGTACTATGAGACCCATTTTTAATAAAAAATTACTGAAAAAATACATAAATAGTGTGTATACTGTTCATGCACAGTGCACACTGTGCCTCTTGTCCCTGCAGCTGAACCCAAAAAAAAAAAAAAAAAAAAAAAAAAAAAAAAAAAAAAGAAAAGAGAAAATGCAACAGAAAACGCAACTGAGAATTAAGCTGATCCAAACCCAGCCTAAAGTGAAAAGAAACAAAAGAAAAAGGCCCTAAACTTAAATAATTAATAACAAAAAGATTCACGTGTTAGAAAGGGAGCCAAAGGAATGGAGCCTGGTCACTTTAGTATATGGTCCTTAGTGACGGCAATGAAAAAAATTAAAAAAAATAAAAAAATAAATCCTAGAAAGGACCTGAACAGTCCAAACGGGGAAAATGAACTGGTCAAATTTGTATTGTTCAACCAATTTCAAGATGAATTTGTTGATTATTATTTGTATGATAAAGTGGTCACTATGCTGTTCCACTAAAATTGTGCAAAAAGTCTCACCGATATTTGTATGTGTATGACATAGTAGGTGGGTGGCTGTTGTGCATGATGTATCCAATTGAAGCCACCGAGTTAACAAATTGCTTTCATGGAGTCAATAAATAGCTTCCATGACAGTTCCATACAAATTTGATTATCTTTTTCTTTTTGTTGAATGAAAAACAAAGGAAAAGAAAGAGAGAAAAATGCAAATCTATAATATTTTCACAACAAAATCTAAATAGAAGGTTATTACTTACAGTTATTGGTAAAAAAAAAATAATTTCAACTGTGGGTTCAAATTAGAACCAGTGACAACTTTATGCATCGGTTTATTATAAAAATATTGTGAATGTAATACTTCTAAAAAAAAAAAACATATACAAAAAATTTCATAACATTTTTTTACACCAATTGAGTTGGCTAGTTCTTATCTAGGCTAGGTCAACTACAAACATCATTTTTTTACCTACCATTATGAATTCGTCATATCAATTATCTTTAATAGTTTTGTCAAATTTTTTTTTTATGTTTATAGGCTTTCTCAAAAAAAAAAAAAAAAAAAAAAAAAAAATCAACACGATTCTACAAGTTTAGTGGAACAAGAATGCAAAAATTTAATTAGTTATTTTGCAACTAAAAAAAAAAAAATAGAGTTAATGTAATATTTAAATACTTTTTTTTATAAAGTCCTATTTAAATACACAAAATTAATACTTCAATTTAGTTTGCTTTAGGTCCTAAATCCATCAAGCTGCACTGACGGATGTAGATCCCATACCGAACAACTGGAAAAAAAATATATAAATACAGATCCATCAAAACCAAAAGACGTAGTTAATTGGCATGGTTGGGAAGTTAAAGGTCAAATAGAAACTGTACATAAACAGCGACACTTTTACCATTATCAGTTGCCGTTGTGCCATGCTTTTTTTTTTTTTTTTTTTGAGATCAGGCTCACACCTCTTTGGTAGATGAGAAAGAATCTAATGCCCAACATCTCTGTTGTCCTCAAAAAATGAGTATATTAGAGTTAGCACATATATGTGGTTTCGGACAAAAACATCATTTGGGCCAGGTTCTAGCCCAAGGATTTCTCCGGGGATCCATTACGCCTTGGCACCAAGAATCTCTTGGTTCAGGATTGGGCTCAGGCCCCGGGCTCCACTTTAACCCTTCTACTGCTTCACAAAGAAAACGTATAGGAGAAATAGGATGAATCTTATGTGGAGCAGAGGAAAAAACACTAGAGCATTTTTTCATAGATTGAACAACATCAAAAATCATATAGGCTCTCTCACCTTGGCCCATCAACTTCTTTGAAATAAATTTCAATTCATCTTAAACTAGGTTGATTTTTTTTTTTTTTTTTGGGTGAGATTTTCAATCTAAAGCGTCTACTCCTGATGATAGCTCTTCATCATCAGACCAAATACTGGTCGGTTTTTGGTGTAGGCAAAGATTAAACCCTAGATATCTTATTCAACTATTAGAAATTTTATTTGTTAAACTAATTGAAACTCACCACATGATTGGCTAGATGAAGAAAGATAATTTGAGTTTTAATTGAAGGAAGAGATATAATCTTAATAAAGTATTTTATTTTATTTTATTTTTAACAAATTGCTATAGTAAACTGGTATTTATACCAATTTACTGTAGTTACAAAAAATTTAGCTTTACCTTCTCCAATAACAAATGATTTTTTTAGTTCTTTGGTGGTAAATAGTTTTTTTGCTAAAATACAATTACCATTGTGAATATTTTTATTATTTTTGTTAAGTTTTTGGGTTGTATAGTTGCTATTTGTGTTAGGCTGATTAGGGAGAAGGGGGCTTAAGGTTTTGGAAAGGGGCTCAACTATAAATATAAAATATATAACTATAAAAATAAAAATAAAAATTGGACTCAGGGGGGCTGGGCCCCCTTAAGCCCCCACTTGAGTCTGTCCCTAATCCCACCATAATAACTCTCTCTTTATGGAATCATTTTGATCCTTAAGTTATGAAACTATTGTCATTTTAGTACTTGTAATCTCACTTGACACATAAGCACGTAGCTAATAGAATAATTAGGAATGATTAATTACTAGTATTAAAAAACCACATCTGCATCTAAATAAATAAATAAATAAACAATCAACATCAACATCAACATCAAAAAGAAAAATGAAATAATGATTTTCTAAAGAAAATAAGTTAAAAAAATGAAAAAAAAAAAAAAAAAAACACACTCTAGTTTCCTTTTATTTTCTTTCATTTCTTGTGAAATTAAGCGTTGCCTGTGATCAAAACATTCCAATTCTTGGAACAAACCTCACTGACATCGTTGCCACAGGTAACTAGAAGAAGATTTGAGGTTTGAATTTTATTTTCTCTCTCTCTCTCTCTCTCAGTTTCCTCCATTTGTTTGTACATTTATAGGAAGTTGGAGGATATTCAATATTTCAGGAAAAGTTCAAACATGTTGACTATTTCTTCATCTGGGCAAGTACGAGATTGGGACATTCTGATTTCAATATGGCATGTAGAGTCTAAGTTAGGCGTGATTCATAAAGCTGAAGTTGTATACTCAAAGACAATTTTAATTCCCACACACTAGTGTCAAACAAATAAATAAAGCTATGCCCTATCATCTTGTGCACCTAAATTAGTAAAAGACGAATACGTAATAATAAAAGAAGTCACATTTTCAAGAGCTAAAACAGGAATATATTCATTCAATGGGACAACTCTAATTAAGCAGCCTGGATGATCAAGGAATATTAATTATCTATACAACAATAATTTATCCTCTGTAGGAGGCAGGGCAGCCACTAATATATATATATATATATTGACAGGCCACAAATGCGTTGACCCCTTGTGATAAATTACGTTGATTAATTAGCCAAGTTTTTAATTAATCAATTTAGCATGCAATATCACGTGGCAGCACAAACAAATCACTAAACTAAGTTAAGCAGCGGAAATTAAATAACACGGTGATTTGTTTACGAATGGGGAAAACCTTACGGCAAAAACTCCACCGGGTGATTTAAGGTCACCACTCCCGAAACTCCACTATTATCACAACAAGCAGTTACAAGTAAGGAATCTCAGTACCTCACCAACCTACAGTTGAACTCTTACCCCAATACCCAATTGGACTTGTTCTGTAGTGACAGTTTCTCCTTTTCAATGCACGGCTCCCAGTACGTGACTAACCAATTTGATGCGCGGATCCCAGTACGCGGCTTACTTCTTTGCACGAATCCCAGTACGTGACTCACTCACCAACTTGAGGAAGAAAGAATGTTGGCTGCAAAGTTCTTCAAATCATCAGAGATGAACTAGGGCACGAACTTTGTCTTTCAGATCACAAATTGCATGAACAACAAGTTCTCAAAGAATATGCAACTTGTATCTTCTGCAACTTCTTGACGGCCCTTAAAATAATCCTTTTATATGTCTAGGGTTAGGAGAAAAGAAGTCCTAAAGACACACTCACGGATTAGACTTGAAACAGACTTGAAAAACTGTTTTCTTTAATTCTCGACAGATAGAGGTGTCGAGAGGTGTCGAGATAGCTGTCGAGGCTCGGGCAAAACAGCTTCTTTAAAGCTCGATAGATGCATCTGTCGAGGTATGTGTCGAGCTTTAAAAACTTGCACTTCCTTGCTTGTTTCTTGGGCAGACTTTGACTGCTTCAACACTTAATCTTGAACCTAAGTTTTTTGAAGTGTTTAACACATCCTAAATCTACCCAATTACAAGTAAAGTGCGTTTTGTCTAAGGATAAGCCAATTACATAAAATAGCGACATATGTTCACAGACTTGAACTACATATGTCCTAACATATATATATATATATTTTGATACAAAATATAAATTTTACTCTGGCCTAATTTAAGTACTTAATTTAAGTATACAGGTGTGTAAAGCTTCATCCTAGAGATTTGAATCCCAGTCCTTATCCCCCACACCCCACAAGCACTTATATTTGTGGAGTGATTATCGCGCCAAAGAGTACGCCATGATAGGCGGCCACTAATTATTTATGAAAAATTGATCGCTTTTTTAATTTTTTTAATAATAACATGAATTAATTGCATAACCATTCATATGAGTACTGAAAATATAAATAGGAGTAAAGCAATTCCTACAACTGGGCTATTGCCACTCCAAAATATATTTTCCGCGTTATCAGCATTGTTTTTTAGCTTAATCAATTACACATTCACAATTATAAAGTTATAAATATTTTTTTTTTCCTTTAAAAAAGACTTAAAAAAATAAATATACCACATACTAAGCAGAAAAGAAAAAAATGTTCTAGGTAAGGATAGCTATCATAAATCAAGGGACCAATTATTTGTCACACAAAAATACGAAGTACCTTTATGCTATCCTATATGTGAAGAATATTTACCCCAGTTCCACTGTGGTGTTAACTTTCCCTTACATTTAATGTATCGCCGATTGACTTGATTCACCTGATTGAAAATGATGAACTAGTTGAATTTAAATTGTCTCCTACATCCCCTGTCGGTCTCATTGGTGATGATGATAGGAAAGGCTTGGAAGACATTTGTAAGCATTCAACTTCTCCTTCAAGCATTTCTACAACTTTGTTCTTTAAAGGACGGTTAGTAGGCTTCATTTGTATGCACCATAATGCGACTATGATCATCTTCTTAACAATTTTCTTCTCCTCCTTTGTGGCATCTTCTATTTCTATGTCATTTCCTTCACTAAATTGGCCATAGACCCTAGTTGGGAAGTAAATTTGGCTTGAATGATCTGTAAATGCATTCATGTTCTTTCTTTTGCTTGCCATTTCCAACAATAACATGCCAAAATTATAAACATCAGCTCTATAGGAGACCCCTCCAATGTATTTATAGAACAACTCTGGAGCTATATATCCTAGTGTTCCCCTTACAGCAATCAAAGACACTATACTATCATTTATTGGATAAAGTTTTGCGAGTCCAAAATTAGAAATTTTTGGGGTGAAGTTCTCATCAAGAAGAATGTTATGATTGATATCAAAATGCAAAATTTGCATGTTACATCCTCGATGCAAATATTCAATTCCATGAGCCACTCCAAGAGAAATATCGTATGTTTTCTCAATACTTAAGGTGACATTCCCTTCCTGAGAAAAAATGTTTTTGTCAATAGAACTATTAGGCATGAATTCATATATAATATATTAAGGCACGCTTTAGTCTTTCAGCACAGTAGCCAATTAGTTGCACCATATTCTCTTGGTGAATTCTTCTGATTATGGCAACTTCATTGATAAACCCTTGACCGTTTGCTTTGGACTTACCTAACATCTTTATAGCTACAAGATGGCCACTTTGAAGCTTTCCTTTATATACAGAACCATAGCCTCCTTCACCCAATTTTCTTTGAAACCTTTGGCCGTCTTCCTAATTTGTGAGAAAGAGTACCTAATTAGCATGAGGTTATTTTGGCTTTGCAGAAATTCTTCGACCGCGTCATACATTGATAAATGCCTTCTACACCACTTATTTATAAAAAACGCAATTACACAAGGAATCTCCAACACAATTTTTGCTGCAAGTTGTAGTCCTGTGTCAGAACATCACGAAAATAATTACCATAAGAAAACAAAATTTTTCCCGTAATTAATGCTCTCATCACTTCTAGTTTTTGGCTGAAAACATAACTACGACTTACAACAAACCGCATTCATGAATCCTAATAATCAAGAACAATAAGTGCTGTATCTTTCGTGTGTAAATATCACTTTCTTTTTTATCTTCTTGCAATGAGCTGCTTCAAACTCAAAGTCTTAATGAATGATCTGCTGAAAAAAATTAAATAAAGTAGATAAAAAAAGAGACACAGGTTCTTCTTACCTATGGTAGCCGTTATTAGGTCCAAAGAAACTGCAAGATATATAAGAAAGACGAATTGTTTTTTTTTCTTCTAACATAAATTAAATGAATTAATCAATGAAATTAGTGACATAAAAAACTTGAAGTGTCCAGGGCATAATAAATCAACTTTAAGTCATTAACAACTTTCCCACAGCCCTTACCAAAAGAAAAAGAAAAAGAAAAAGAAAAGGAAAAAGAAAAAAGAAAGAAAAAATAATAAAAAGAGAGAAGGAAAACAACAAAGTTACTACAAGTTTTGCTACATAAATTTTAAAAACTGACATGACAATTAATATAATTAGCAGGCTTCAACCACCTCAAAAATAAATATTTGAATTGCCTATTAGTGATTGGGATTCATTAATAATATGATTAGTTGAGACTGCTAAGTAAAAAAAATACAGCTGGGAGTGAAGAATTTGACAATCCTCCGTTGAAAATGTGCAAATTAACATGCATAGATTCCTAACCCTTTGTTATCGCAGAACCAGAGAGATGAAAGGTGCAATTTTTTAATGGAAAGAAGAAGCTAATTTCTTAAGGAATTCCATATTTTCCCTTTTCATTTCCTCATACCTAAAAAGTTTGAGATCAATTTGTTGCCCGAGTACATGGTTATTGCTCTACATGTGTCATCACAAGGCACAATTACTCATGCAATTTTATTCCATTGTCCATTCTAAATTATCCTTCAAACAACTTTTTCAGATAGAAACCTCACCGTTGACGAAAAAAAGGACAATCGAACGGAATCCGCCTGCTTTGACAAATAAAAGAATATAACATCAGCATTTGGAACCATGAAATTAAAAATCAAATCATTATAATTAAACTCTACCATGTCAATTAGATTAATCGGTTTTGATTTTTGCTATAGAATTTCAATACATGAATGGTTTGTGGCAGTGGAGAAATGAAAGAGTTCAGAAAAGAAAGAAATGTGCAGAAGGGGAACAGTGGTCAACAACACGTTTTGAATTTAATTTGTCTTTCTTTCTAGCATTATTTACCTATATAGAAGCAACCAGCGTGGTTGCCGTCAACGAAGTAGCAATAATCATTGCTCCATCTTCCGCAATAACTTTTACAAGTACATCTGAGCCATAAAAGTTCAAAACCGTATACCAATTCATTGTGGACGTCTGCACAGGAAATATTAATTGGGTCATCATTTCCTGGCCAAGATGTGTGGAACATTGCTCTACTTTGCACGAGTCCTCCACATCCGTTGTATTCGTTCTACCAACCTTAACATATCTGTAGCTCTTGAAATGAGAAATAGAAGAGTTGTCATTAATGCAAGTAGAAGTGTCCACATAGGATGGAGAATTCACTGGTTTTTCACAGCTCATCAAAACCACACTCCGTGAGAGACTCAGTGGCGACGCCACGTTATGGTCAGGGTGTTCCCAGGAACACCCTGACTTAAAATTTATATATACTAATTTTTTTTTTTTTTTTTACCCTTATAAAAAAAAATAGGAACACCCTCAGTTAAAATGAGGAACACCCTCAAATTAAAAAAATATATATATTTGTTCTACTTTCAAGCCCAAGAAAAAAAAAGCCCAAGAAAAAAATTCAACTGAAATCTGAAAAAAAAAAAAAAATTGTAATAGAGAAAAAAAAAAATTTGTGAGAGCAAAACAACGGACGGCATCACGGCAAGCCCAACATCAAGCCCACGGCAGCCCAACACAGTACACAGATTTCTCAAACCCACGGTTTCTCAACCAAAAAAAAAAAACAAAAACAAAAAAAAAAAAAAAAACCCCCAACTCGGCAACACAGATCAGAAACCTCAAATCAGTTATCAGGATTTCAGTACATCACTAAAGTCTAAAGCTTTTCTCAAAAAAATTAAAAAAATCACAAAACTAAAGCCTTAAGCAAACTGCAAACCTAAAAAGGAAAAATAGCAACGGCGCCTCCCGGCCCTCCCTTAGAAGGTAGATCGCTCCACGGCTCCAGTCGCTCATCGGAGATCGCCGCTGCAGCTCCAGTCGCAGGCTCGCAGCGCTCATAACCAAGCTGTCGCAGCGGACATCGGAGATCGCAGTCGCCAGTCGCAGCGCTCATCGCCGTCGCACATCGCCTGATCCGCTGATCGCCGCCTCGCCCAGGTATTTCTCTCAATCTCTCTCTTTTTCTCTCTGACTCTCTCTCTCAGCCTCTCACTCTCTTTATCTCAATCTAAAATGAAAATAGGAAATAGTCTCTTTGTCTATTATTTATGACTCTCTGTCTCTTTCTTTATTTATTTTGTCTTTTTGTTTGTCTGATTGTCTCATTGGCTGTGGCTGAACCGTGATTGGCTCGTTGGAGCACTCAGTAGTTTAGTTTTTTTTTTTTTTTTTTTTTTTTAGCAATGAGACTGAACGAGTGACTCAGTTTAACACTTTAACTTTAATTCTTTGTCTCATTGCCATTGGCTGAACCGTGATTGGCTCATTGGCTGAAGCACTCAGTAGTTTTTTTTAGAAACAAAACAAGCACTTTGTTTAACACTTTAACTTTATTAATTTTTTTACTTTTTGAATTTTGCAACTTTTTGAATTTTGCATTTTGCTTTTAGCTTTGTCTGATTATTGATTCCTATCCGTTGGTTGGTGTGCTATGCGTTGGTGTTGGACTCTTGGTATGTGTTATTGTGTTGGCGTTGTGTGTTGGTGTTGGATTTAGAAGCATTAATTATCTTTTAGTGTTATTGTGATTTGTGAAATTGTGCTTGTAAAATTTTTTGATTGACAGTGTAACGTGTAATTAGTAAACCAAAATTTAATTAATTAATAATTAATTGGAAAAATTAATTAACAGACAAAAATTAATAATTTAATTAACCAATACATTATAAAAGACAAACAAATTAAATTATATTAAGTTAAACAAAAATTAATAATTTTATAATTAATGAAACAATAATATAACAAATTATAATTTATAAAAGATAAATAAATTAATGAAACAACTAAACGTTATGTATTTACGTGTTTTTTTATTGTTGTTGTTGTCAATATAAAATTTTTTTTAATTATATCGTGTAATTTATGCTTGTTGAGGAACACCCTGAAAAAATTTCCTGGAGTCGCCACTAGTGAGAGTAGGAGACCCTGACCCACCCAGATCTTCGGCTGATAGATGGTACATGCAGAACGATATTGACTGAAATTATGACGATATAAAGAATAACACCGTGCGCAAATATTTAGACCCCAAATATCCTTCTGTATACCTGAGTCCACGACCCGGATTGTGAAGTTATTGTAAATTTGTAACTGATTTCCTGTACGTAGTTTTTTTTTCCAAATAGGTGTAGCACCGTATGATTGGTCTCACACGACAACTCATACCTTGAGTCCCCACACTTTTCTGGGTCGTTCTTCAATCGAAACGGAAAGCTTACGTTGTGGATGTCGCCACAGGAAGAAGGGGCACAGTAGTGATGATTAACCTTGGCAGTAGCACTACAAGTTTCATGGACTAGAACAAGAGCAATAAAGGCCGTGAGTCCTGCACTCAGCGTTAATCCTCTTGCCATTGAGGTAGATTGGAATTTTTCTGATTGTACATAATAGAAAACTACCACAGACAAACATAATTAAGCTTCTCTGTTGTAAAAGTATGTTAAATAAGTGTTTATGGGGTGTAGAGGGCAATGGCCGAAGTTCAAGTCTCTAAGAGGAAATTTCACATATATATACACTTAGATTAGGGTAGAGTAGAAATTCTATCTTGTAAAAAAAAAAAAAAAGTTTCCACTGAAAGAAGATGAATTGCAAGTTCATGGTGGACTAGAACAATATCAACATCAAATTCATCAGTATCACAACAACAATATTTGCCGTAGCACATGCATGCATCATCTTGGTAAATAATTTGACAATTTTTTGGTTTTTAAACATTTCTATAGTTAAAGTAAATTAGCTAGGGGTGTCAATTGGTATTGGAGTGCCGTGTTGAGTGCAGAATATTTGGCTATGAATTCTACTTTACTCAACTAGTAAAAGTCTTCGATAGTTAAATAGGAGATTTGAAGTTCAATTTCTATTTATACCAAAAACTGATTAGTGTTTTAGTCTGATAATAAAGAACAAAGTCATCAAAAGCGAACGTTATATGTTGAAACTTTATTAAAAAAGAAAAAAAAATATACATATATATATATATTCAACTAAGTAACTTAACCCAAATATGACTTAGTTGTTTCTCAAAAAAAAAAAAAAAAGAATATAACTCATTTAATTGTCATATTATGACACTTCAACCAAAAATTAATCACACACTCCTAACTTTATTGGTGATAAAAATGCTAGTGACAACATGATCTTATTACTAATAAATTGTATCTCAGCAAAAAAAGAAAAAAAAATACTAATAAATTGTACATGTAGCGGTAAGAAAGAAAATTAATCACGCACTCCTAACTTTTTTGGTGATAAAAATGCTAGTGACAATATGATCTTAATGTTAATAAATTGTACTTACAGCGGTAAGAAAGAAATGATGAAGGAAAAATTTGTAAAATAATATCTTCTTAATATGAATTTTTTAAATTGATTTTATTTTTAATAAGTGTTTATAACTTTGTAGATTATTGTTTTTAAATATCAAGGGGAGTAAAGCGCTGGCTCCCACTCCCTTCGCATGGGATTAATAAACTCCAATTGCTTTGCGATCACTTTTGCTTTTCAGGCAACTTTGAATTGCTTTGCCGACTTTGACCTGTGATCAAAATCAGCTATGATTTTTTTAGAAGAATTATGAATTATTATGGGTGGGGCACAAAAAGATTTGTTAGGCTAATTAATATTAGACATGAGAACAAGTATTTGACTTCGCAAGAGAGTATATGAGTTCAGTATTGAGAAATACTACCCAACACCCTACACAATAATTTAGACGACCCCAAATACTCAATTTCACGGATTAATCATTTTTAGTCTTTTACCCTAAACTAACAATTAATATCTAATAAATATGATTAACTAATTCCACATTGCATGCATTTTCACATAGCTACTGAAGCAAGTGGAGCAATATGAAAAAGCAGAATAAAAGGAAGCAAATCAAACAAAAACACAAAATGTGTTTTCAAAAAGGAAAACTAGAGTTCCTAGTGGAAAAACCACTCCATGGCACGACCACCAAACTTTTCACTAGAGAATCAATTGCAGTACAAGTTTGCATTAGACCCTCCAAGCCACAACTTGGATTGTGAAGTTATAGTAATTGATTTCTTGTATATAGTAGAATTTTCCTCCAAATATGTATAGCACCGTAAGATTGGTCTCACACAATAGCTCATACCTAGGAGTTTCTGCCAAGAAAGTCAATACTTCACCGATACAAGTCATATCGGGAAAATATACCTTCAGCTCATAAGTTCTAATTTTTTTTTTTTTTTTTTTTTTTTAACCACCAAACTCATAATAAACATGAACTAATCAAATCCCCAATAGATGCCATTTTTTCATTGGTGTCAACAGAACATTATTATTCACTCTATCTTGTATAATTTTCCAAAGCAAGTATCTTCTTCGCCTTTTCCATGTTCTTTATTTCAAATTCTAAAGTCAACTGGTCATCTCATCCAATTAGATGCTCAAGCTTATAATTAGGGTTCTTAATTTTATAAGCGGGCCTTTAGTTAGACCTTAAAAAAAATCATTAAGACCATCAATAGCAGGAAATTTTGACTAAGTCCTAATCTTAACGATTTTAATTGTTTGATTTATCCCAAATCTCTTATGTTTTCTTCCATGTTGGTCTTACTTACCAAACCCTAATTAAATATCCCAATCACTTATTATTTCATCCAATTTGGTAACACCCTTACTAGATTGAAAACCCATAATCTAATACTATATATAAAAGCAGAAGCTTTTAAGGAGATGTTGCCACGTTAGGAAAAAAGACCCTTTAAAATTCAGACACGTCTAAGTTAAAAATCGATAAATTACATTGATTGGTAATGCTATATCAACGTTTAAAAGTGATAAATTATAATGGTTCCCTACGTTTAAATATTGTTTGTGAGCCCTCTTGGGATAAAAAGAAACTAACCGCTTAAAAAAGAAAGAAAAAAAAAAAGAAAGAAAGATCGCCACACGGAGAAAGGAAAGAGATCGAGAAAAAAGAGAGACTGAGAAATAGAGAGGCAGAGATAGAGAGAAGGTGCCACCCAGATCTTCTGCCATCACCGTAAGGGCGCCTTCCGTTTCTCCTATTTGGATGCTTTCTTTTCGCTTCCTTCCCAATTTTCTTAACACCAATCCTTGCGATCCAGAGATAGCGAAGGAAAATAAACCTTGCGATACAGAGATGAGAATGAGACAGACATTGAGAGAACTACCACCGGTAGGTTTTTCTTTTTTTCATTCTTTCTTAAATTTGGGTATGGGTATGAAATATGAATTAGTTTTGAGAAATTTGGTTGGATTAATTTTTATTTAGGTATTTGGGTAACTTTAGGTTTTGATTTGATTTTTTGAAATTTGGGTTTATATATGATTTAGTTTTGGAGAGGGCAAAAACAGAGATATAAGAGAGAACGTGAGTTCGTTATTCAGAAAGAGCAAAAACCTTTATTGGTATTTTTTTTCTTAAATATTGCTTTAAAAGTTTGAATTGATTTAGTCTTAGGTTTGGGTATTTAATTGAATTGATTTTGATTCAAGATCTGTCTTCCTTTTTTACTTTTCCCCCCTAAACTACACTGAGCACCATAATCTCTATTTTTTATCATTTCATTAAAATATTCTTTTTTTTATTCTTTATTTACTATATCTTCATTCTTTCTTTATTATTTGTTTCCATTGGTCATGATTGAACAGAAAGAAAGTGGAGATATTTGTTAGTAAAAATAATATGTTTGTGGTGTAAATTCGAAATTATTTTGTAGGATGTTTAAACTCTCAGTGTGATTCTGTTTTTGGAAAACTCTCTCCTCAAACTAATTTTCAAACAGATAACTCTCTCCTCACCTTTATTTTTCATGCAGTATTTGCTACTAATAATTTAGCCTTCCAATTGAATTTTATGCATATATATTCACAGATGCTCCCAATAAAACAGAGCATTTACTTTCACTTGATGGAGCTCAAGAAAGACTTCATTTATTCAAAGCAAATTTACTAGAAGAAGGATCTTTTGATTCTACACTTGATGGATGCCAAGGTGTTTTTCACACTGCATCCCCTGTTATTCACACGACCAGTGATCCATAGGTTCATCCCGTACTATTATTTATTGCCTTTGTGTAATATATAATCAATATAGTGTGATAATTTTTCTGTCAATATGGTGAATGCATACTTTGTTTTAAAAGATTTATAACAACTTTATGGATCTCATACCAGCTTGCCAGTTTTAGCAACATTTGATTCTTGCTTTTAGCATGTGTCTTGGCCAATTCAATCTTCTTACATGTTCAATACGTTAATTCAACAGTGAAATTTGGAAAATTGGGTAACAAAAACTTCAAACATTTTAGAGAAGCATTCTCAAGCCTTAATCCAGAAGTAGATAGGACATTGAAGAGAATTGTTTTCAGCATAGAGTTCTCAAGCGCAGGTTCAGCCTTTTCTTTTCTTTTTCTTTTTTTGTTAATGAACTGCATCTTCTAGAGGACAAATCCAATCGTAAGAAGGATACAGAAGTCAATGCCTTCCCAATAAACAATCAATTTTTATTCTCAATGTAACTCAAAGAAACTGGATGTTTCATGCATTCAACATTATCATCTGCAATTGCATTTGTTTTCCCACATTTTTGCAAGAGGAAATTGTTGAAAGTACTTCTGTTAGGTTTAAAGTAATGTAAGTTAAGGCTAGATTGTTTCAAGAAATCATTCATAAAGACATTGAAGAAATTCTACTATGTGGTACATGATAAATGTATCGAACGAAATTTATTCAATTTGTCCAATACTATTATACTTTTGATAGCTTAGTTTCATAAATTTATTTTTACAGAACCTACTTTCGCATTTCTTATATTTCAGTCGTCACAGATAATTGATCCAGCAGTGAAGGGCACACTTAACATTCGTCATTCATGTGCAAAAGTTCCTTTATCAAGCGAGTGATTGTAACATCTTCCATGGCTTCAGTTATGTTCAACAAAAAACCCTTGACTCCTGATGTGGTTATGGATGAGACTTGGTTTTCGGATCCAGTTGCTTGTGAGGAGTTGAAGGTGTGTGTATTGCAGTAGTTATTATATCATTTTAACTGTATCTTTAGTAGGACTATTAAAATATAGCATTTCTTAAAATACATTTAATGAAAGATCGAAGGTAATGTTTTGATGATGTTACTAGAAAGTAGAAACACTCAAGTTCTATAAATTCAGTAACTCATGTTGAATAGAGTCAGTATTTGGCTGTCTTCACACTAATGTCAAGCCTCTTGCCACTATCATACCAGAACCACTACCAGTAATTTTTTCTCTTCACTTTTAAGTGACCATTAAATAAGATCAGAATTTGATATTTGTTTGGGTAGTTTTGATTTAGGTCTTTAAGTTATGTTTTTCTCTTAGCTTTTTAGTTTGTGCATTAAATATGATCAAGTCTTTTGATATTTGTTTGGATTGGTTTTAGTTTAGGTCTTTAGGTTATATTTGGTTTTGATTAAGGTATTTGGGTAAAATTGATTTTAGTTTAGTTATTTGTGTTAATTTTTTCGTATTTGTCTATCTATGGTGGCTGGGTTAAAACAGAGGAGTGGATTTACAACAAAAACAATTAAAGAAAGACACAAGGAAAACTCAATGGAAATTATATATATGTTGCTATTTTATAATTATTGTGAGATAATATTAATGCATTTAGAGTTTCACATTGGGCGATGATAGACTTAAATTGCAATATGCTACTTCTAGAATTTTATTGTATAGTATAAACTACATACCTATAATTGTAATAATTCTTCTACTATAGACTTTATTGTATTGTGTAGACGACAATCATATAACTTACAAATCTTACATATTTGAACACGAGTAACAGATCAAAGTTGTTAATCTTAAGGTTTTTGTCTTGGTTTGTTTTCAGATTGTAATATTTGCAACAAGTGTGGCAACGAATTATTCTTTTGAAGATAACACCTCTTTTCTCTTATATTTCTTTGTTTTTTACATTGGTGGTGGTTACATTTGAAGAACTGTTTGAAATTTAGATGGTTTTGAATTTTGGTTTTGGGGGGTTTGTTTTGGATCTTTTCAAGAATTAGGATTGTGATTGTCAGAGATAGCCATCTGTTGCATTTACAAATTAGTTAGTTTATCTTTACTAAAAAAAGAGTTAGTTATTTTATCTTTTATTGCAAGAATCTTTTTTTTCTTTTTCTTTTTCTAATTTTGCTAATAGAACAACTTAATTTTTTATACACAATTTGTTTGATAAAATTACTGATCTTTTGTTTTATTCAAAAATTCTTAATACATGGCAGTGGAAGCAAAATAAGGAGTGTGGTCTTGCAGGAGTAAATAAATGGTCCCTGCCTCCTAGGTATTGCCATTTTTTATATATGGAGCATTGATTAATTATTGAAGAAATTTGTTTCTTTTAGAAACACACAAACTCTTCAGGCAATTTTAAAAAAAAAAAACAAAAAACAAAAAAAATCATGATTTGTTTCTTTATTGTTATTATTTTGTGAGAATGCTTAAGATCTTTCGTAAATGGATTGGTTTTCAAAATTTGAAATACAAGTTGCCTTGAGCAAAAATTTGACCAATCTCACCATGTTTTGATTGATATTAACAAAATTGAAAGGCAACCAAACTTTCATCAATCTCAACTGAATGCATGAGAATGCTTCAAATCTTCCTTATTATCCTAGAAAGATGATATCCATGGACATATATAGACTTTGAAAATTGTGGGACTAAGATTCAAGGCTAGGTTGTTGGATGAACTGATTGTCCCACTTTAAATGTACATGGTATTAGATAGAGCAATCTGGTTATATATTTATGGTTAGGATAGTCCTTATTCCTAACACAATATAATCCTCTAGCTAATGTACTCCAAATCAGGTTCCAAACTATGACTCAAGACTAATGTAAATTGCAGAAATTGTTATAATGTACAAATGTGTTCCTTTTTTTTCATATTAATTTATTCACATTTATACCTCAAAGTTGGTTGTTAATATTACTTATAAAAAAGAAGAAGTTGGATGTTGATATTGATTTTGCTACTTCATATAGGTACTAAAAACAGCGTTGACTGTGTTGATGACTCTGTAGTTGACATCAAATGCCCTAATTTAGCTGATGTTATTGTTGAAAATTCTTTTGATGGTTCACAAGATAGTGAATTTTCTGAGTGCTTCAAATGCCCTTTAGAGTAGGTAATTTTTTCATTCCTTTGGCATAAAGTGTCTATAAAGATGTGGTTTGTTGTGGTTTCTTGCAACTCCAATATGTAAATGATCTTAAAACTTTCAGTACTATCAAGTTTGCAACACAGTGGTTCACCAAGTAATATTGCTACAATAATTTGATACTTTTTAGCTACTCTTTTTATTTTAGTGACTGTCACAACTAAAACAGGTCAGTATTTTGAGGTGCTGCCTCCTTTAATTCCTTAGCAAACATTGATAAAATGTTATTGATTTATAATTAATATTTTTGGTCTCTTTTGTAGTAAACTAAAATGTCTTCCACGAAGTAATTTCGTTAAATTATTAGTAGGTTATTCTACTAGAGTTCAAATTACCACTCAAAGGTCTAATAGTTTTTAATAACTTTTAGGCTTTTATTTATGACATTCACAATGGGTTTCATTCATGATTTGCATGTCCTAAACTGCAGAGAATGAAGAAGCTGTTGATGTACTACACTGAATTACTTTTGAAATGGTGTGTGCTTAATGGCACTATGTATGCTTTTCCCCATGGAGTTTAAGTTGCGCCACTGCTATGTTCCTACTACTGGTGTACAATATTGGATTGTTGCATTGTTCAAGAGTTACTATTGCATTATGGTTGCATCAATCAAGTATTGCTATTGTATTTAGTACTGAAATACTCATTGACACACTGTAATTATTAATTGATAGTTGAAATTTACAAGAGATGTGAAATGATTCCTTTTTTTTCTTTTTCTTTTCTTCTTTCTACACATTGTATAATACATTTGATTAATCAAATTTATAATTATTCTCTTTCTTTCTATTTTTTTCTTATTATTTCTTCCTTTTCTCCTGTTAAGTTACTTTTTTAGGAAAACAATTTAAGAATATAAGTTGCTTTGTAAGGAATACGTTTAAAGATAAAACATAACAAATAAATAAAATAAAAAAATTCCAGCGCATTACGCGGGTAAAAAGCTAGTTTTAATAATCAACCTAATAGCTTACTATATCAATTGTTAAATCATATGGTCAAACTATGACAAAATTAGGAGTTTAAATATTTAATTGAGATCCTTAATTACATTATTGAAAAATCAATTTAATGAATTGATAAAAACAAAATTTCCAATTTAAGGCCCTCTTAGATTGAGAGGGAAGGAAGGGAGAATGAAAGCTGGAAGGAAGTAAAGTTCAATAAAAATAAACTAATTTTAGGCTAATTCTACTTTATTTTACTCAACGTCTCCTCTTTTCAATCCAAATGGACTGGCATAAAAACCAAATCATAATATGCAAGGTTCGTCAATTTCTTGATTTATTGATGAATTGAAAGAAAGTATGAGTATGACACAGGGATCCCAAATCATACCCTATTCGTAACTCTAACTTAAGGCTTTTCTCTATTTCCAACCAATGCGATAAGATTTAAACAAAATTGACCTCAATTCTAGAAAGAATAGCCTTCATTATTTACCGAGAGCACTTGATTGTAAGCAATTTGCAAGGGATCAAAACCACACTCCTTGATAGTTCGGGATAGGGAACCAGTAGTGAATCTCGTACCGTACCGGCTGAAACAGCCGGAATTTTCCGTACTGGCGCAAGCTTCGAAATAGAAACAACCCTGATTCATATCGTCTATAATATCGGCCTGTACCGGGCCGTTTCGGCAATATCGATAAACATTTCGCATTTTGGCTAGTAAATAGGTACAGGACTGGAAATGAAACTGCTCTGATATTCTGCAAATCGTTGAGAAAGACGAGATGAAATGGGCGAGGACGGATCTGTATTCTGCAGAATCTGCACGATGCAACAACTGGACTGACTGGTTCTGTAGTGTTGATGTTTTGAAGGACACTTTTGAGAGAGAGACATTACACTGGGTGGACAAAATAAAGTAAAAGGAAGAAGATGGAACGAGAGAAAAAAGCTAAAGAAGGAGAGGGGTAAAATAAAAGTGATTAATCATGTGGAATTGTGGATGTGAAAAAGGTGAAAAAAAGAAAAAAGAAAAAAAAATAAAGAAAAAAAGAGAAAGGTCTAGAAAATAAGGAATAGGTAGAGGAGAATAAAATATTACAATTTAAAAGTCATCTCTCTCTCTCTCTCTCTCTCTCTCTCTCTCTCTCTCTCTCTCTCTATATATATATATATATGTAAAGCTTAGAGAAAAAAGAATTAGAATTTGAAATTATAATCCAATTTTGCGTCATATGTCCAAATTTATGTGGGAACTGCACCATAATTATCCACTTAAACTTGTGCAATGTGTCTATTTAAGTTTTTTAATATTTGTGTCAAATAAGTTAGTGAGTGCAAAATACTAAGAATCTAATATTAATGAACTATAAAATAAATAAATAAAACTCACATATACTCAATAAAAATCACCACATGTTTTTCAAAAAATAAATAAAATAAAAATCACCACATAACAAAAATCACTACATGTTCTATCTTATTAAAAATTAGAAAAAAAAAATGATCATAAGTAGTATTAAATTTAGGTAAGAATTTTAATATGTGACTAATCACGTTTACTTTAAAAATATAATTTGACTAATTATTTATATTTTATGATAAAATTGTATTTAATTTTAAATATGTCTATATGTCTGCATGAATGCATGTGTTACATGCTTTAAAAAAAATAAATTTGACTAACTATTTATATTTTTATAATAATAATTTTTTTTTAATATCAAATGCATCAATGCGTTTGCATAGAGTTACATGCTAGTTTTTAATAGAAAGAAGAAGCTAATTTCTTAATACATTCGATTATTTTTACTTTTCATATTATCTAGCCTAAAAGATTGAGTTTGTTAAAGTTATAAATTGATCACAATTTCCTAACAGTTTCATTTATTAGATATCAACCGAGTACCCAAGTATGTGGTTATTCCATTATCTGTGTCATCCACACACATTAGGCGCAATTACTCATGCAATTCTATATATTTCCTTGTCCATTCTATATTAACTAGTATGTTAATATAGAATTATTAGGTCCACCGGAGTATAGTTGAAATGGTCTTCCAATCAATGAAATGTTGTCAACTATATAGGTATGTGATTCAACTTCCTAATCAGCATAATAAAAAAATAAATAAAGTAAAAAATTACCAAGTGATGTTACAATTACATAAATGACAACATTTTATTTTTTGAGAAAACTAGGAGGACCAAATAAACAATCCCCCTTGTAGAACTAATAATTGCCCTTCAACCATAGGTCAAGAAATGTCAAGAAATAGTAGCTCAAATTAATGGAGTGAGTGACTGTCAATTTGCCCCCGTTTTCTATAATAAGTAAATCAAGAAGAAAAAGGGGTAAGGTTTAATTTTATTGAATAAGAAATTTAGAGTACAATTTTCATTTACACTGAAAATCAAGTGATGTTTTGGTTTGATGATAAAATAGAATTATCATGGAGAGAACGATGTAAGTTTGAAATTATTGTATGTATCTTAAAATATAGATTTAAAGATAAATTTATTAACTATAAATATTTTTGGACACAGCTTAGGTCCAGTGACCCAACACGATTCGAACACGTCCGAATTGTGTTGAGTCCATTGCACTAATGGATTGGAACTAATCTTAACCTACTTTTTAAATAATAAATACTGCAAGTTCATAGAAAGGATACCAGTTTATTTTGGGTAAGTGGTATTTGAATTTTTCCTTTATATGAGAATATATACCCCCAACTAAGCTAACTAAAACTCATGAATGTATCAACATTTTTTTTTTCCTTTTGATTTGATAGTGGAGGGTAGGGCATTTAAACCCTAGACGTTTCTATTAAAAATACCAAAAAATGTTATTTTCTCGAATCCCTACCCCTAATCCCCAAGTACAAAACCACTTGGATCAAGATGTTTGATCAAAAAGTGTCAATTTTTTAAATTATTATTATAAATATGGTAGAATCTCAACTAATGGCGTTTGCTTCATGAAAATTATTCTATTAGATGACAAATCATGGTAAAAGACTATGATATTTGATGGTAGTGGCTCATCAAATTGAAGCCATGACTCATGTCCAATTGAATTGAAGCCATGACTCATGAGTCAACAAATAGCTTCCATGAAGCTGCAGTTTCCTTTCGATAGTCCATACAAACTTTGAAAATGACTTTTGCAAGTAGTAATTTCCCTACATTTATTGCTTTCTCACATAATCATCAATGAAAAATACAAATTGTCATCCTAAGTCTAAACTTCCAACGTGTTAAATTAAATAGCTTGGCCATTATGCAAAAGAAAAATAAATCAATTTCTTTGTCTGTCAACCACAGGTCAAGATGTCAGGAAATAGTTGCTCAAATTAATGCGCCAAGTGATTGTCATTCTTATATATATATATATATATATATATATATATATATATTAAATAAAATAAATCAAGAAGAAAGGGAACTAGATGGGGGATTTTTTTTTTGTGCATTTTAACACCAAAATGCTAATAATTTTGTTAGTTAGCATCATTTATAAACTATTTAGGAAACTAACATCTCGAGTCTCTTAGACTCGATTTTACTGTAGCAACTCGAGTTCCAAAGACTCGAGGTTTATGTGTTGGCAGTGCAATGATGGAACATTTTTCCACGTGGAACCCGAGTCTTTAAGACTCAAGTTCCCTAAAGAGAGCAACAACGAAGAAGAAGAAAGGCGGAGAGATCAACATCTAAAGAAAAAGAAGAAAGGCAGAGATATCAACACCTAAAGAAACAACGAAGAGAAATCAACAAGGAAGAAGAAGAAAGGCAGCGAGAGCAACAACAAAGAAGAAGAAGAAGAAGAAGAAGAAGAAGAAGAAGAAGAAGAAGAAAGGCATATCAACAAAGAAGAAGGCAACAAACCCAAGAACCCAGATTTCCCTAACCAAAAACCCTTGGCTCTGACCTCTCTAACCCAAATCCCAACGAATCCAGATTTCCCTAATCTAAATCCTTCAACTCAAACTGAACCCAGGTGGTGGGGGTGAGGGTGACGGCGATTTGGGCTGCCTCCGCAAGTTGCAGCTGAAATGGGTTTGTTGTTTTGTTGTGGGTCTCTGAATTTGCTTGGATATTTCATTGTTTTTCTTTGGGTTTGCCTCTACGTTTGTTGACTTCATCTAAGGAACTCGAATCTCAGAGACTTGAGTTCCACATTAACTCTACTAGCACATAGAACTCGAGTCCTTAAGACTTGAGTTGCTACAGTGACCTCGAGTCTAAGAGACTCGAAATGTTAGTTAAATAGTTTGAAAATGTTGTTAATTAACAAAATTGTTCGCAAATTTGGTGTTATTTTACAAAAAAATCCCTAGATGGGCCCAATCACTATCTTTTCTTGTCCTGAAAGCCATCAAACTTACAAAATCAGCCCATCGGACTTATAAAAGTAGCCCATGACAAGATTGTGAGCAATGAAATTTTATATTCCAATGTAAAAAAAAAAAAAAAAAAAAAAACTTTTCAGCATAAGCTTTAAATCTTCTATAATGGGCTGTAAGGCCCAGTTGTTATCTGAGGAGTTCTTATGTGTAGACCGCCCACCTAGAAAATAGTTATTCGTGTGAGCAAATTTAGCTCAATGGCGAAAAACATATTGAACTATTGGTGAAGGGTTAAGTTTAAGTTTGACGATTCACTCTTCCTGTGGATGAGCCTACATCTAGTTCTAGTTCTAGCAAATTATATAAAAAATTCTGATGAACAACAGAAGTTGAGTGCAACAATATTTGTTTCATCCATAGGTATTGGAAATCATTTATATTAATTCTGTAATTAATTTCGCTACGATCTCTCTTTTAATGTAGCCTCTCAAAAAAAAAAAAAAAAAAAACTGTTAAAATGGCCAAAAGCCAAAAAAACTTAGCCCTTCCTGTCATGGATTCGTACAAGTTACAAGGTCAAGAAAATGACACCATCTAAGGAAATGAAACCGTCTAAGATTTCCTACTTTCAAATCCACACCGTCTCAGCAGAAGCACCACTCCACAGCACCAGTAATGTAGAAACATTCCCTACTTTCAGTTTCATATTTGGGTTCCTGAATTTGGATTCTTCTTCAAATTGTTATTGATGGTTGTTTCACCTAAAGTTGTTCCATCAAAATGTATGTATCACTGGAGCTTTGCAAACTCCAACTAGCCTTCTTGGTTCTCGTGCAGAAGATATGTAGTAATATAGATTATTAGATACTGCAGCAAACGGAGACAAGTTTGAATATTTTGAAAAAAAAAGAAAGAAAGAAAGTCCGTACCAATGAGAAATCTCTGGTGGCATTGTGAAATTGTGCATTACATGCGTTCAAAGAAACGAGAACTATTTTCGTTCTGGTTATTGCACTATCAGACAAAACAATTTTTAACAATGGTGTTTACTTTCTATGTTGCACGGACATGGACGACACAGATGCGGGTATGATACGGATATGGGAGGTACGACATTTTTTGAAAAATTAAGGTGCCACAAGTTTGGGGTATAACTATTAATTAATTAATTAAAATTTATTTATGTATATTTTAAATATTTTTGTACAAAATTTATATTTATTTTAAGTTTTAAAATTAGTAAAACCTATCAATCAAATTTTCAGTACTTCTTTTGCCTACAATGTTTCAATTTAATAAATAATAAAAATTATATCACTGCAATAATACATTAACCAAATAAATTATTTTACCTAATTATATTTCAACTTAATAAATACTAAATAGAAAACTTGCTGACAACCAACAGACAAGTCACAACAAATAAAACTAAATAGAGTCATTCCTATCTTAATTTGTTGCATGCATCTTCATATCCAATTGAAGCTATGAGTTAACAAATAGCTTCCTATAAGCTGTGTATCTGTACAAATTTAAATACCCACTTTTGCAAATAGAATCATCCCTATCTTTATTGGTTTTTCACTAAAAAATCCATGAAAAATACAACTTATCATCTCAATACATTAAATTAATAATAATAATAATAATAATAATAATAATAATAATAATAATAATAATAATAATAATAATAGCTCAATGGAAAGTTCAACGCATTAAATAAAATTAAAGTTCAGTATGGTCATACGGCATAAGGAAAGTTTATCAAAATTCTTCCTTCGTTAGCCGCAGGAATGTCATGAAAACAACTAGCTCAAATTAATGAGTGATTGTCATTTTTTTTCAATGTATTAAATAAATCAAGAAGAAAGGGAAATCACTATTCTTTTTCTGTCCTAAAAGCCATGAGCCTTACAAATTCAGCCCATCGGACTAATAAAAAGTAGCCCATGAGAAGATTGTGATTTGTGGGCAAAGGAATTTTACATGTACATAAAGAAAACACAATACAAAATGCTTTCAGACATTCATCATGAGCTTTATATATTCTATAATGGGCCAGCCCAGTTGATATCTGAGGAGTTCTGAATCTCTTCTGATGTGTGGCCCGCCCTGGAAAAAAGTTACACGCGTGAGACTATTTTAGAGGATAACAGCCCTTATTGAATCAATTAATCCAAGCAAAAAAGTAGGGAAAAAAAAAAAAAAATGCACTTACGAAGTCCACCCGAAGCAACGGTTGACCCAAGTCTATAAATTTTCGCCCACCCAAATGATACTTGATTGGTTAGAAATAGGTGAGGATTCCATAATAATCCATATAGTCTCCATCTAAGTTAGTCTTGGAATCTGTGAGAACTGAGAAGCTCCAGACCACAGATATGGATATTTCCCAAAGAATAGTTATCCCATCCTTACTGTTGTTCGTGCTTTTCATCGTAGACCTTGGAGAAGGCCACAATAGTTGTCCCGAATTACAGTGTGGAAACGGCCCACCCATCCGATTTCCTTTCCGGCTCAAAGACAGGCAGCCAGACCAGCACTGTGGCTATCCTGGCTTTGATCTCTACTGCTCTCATAATAATGATACGGTGCTGGAGCTGCCTACTTCAGTAAAAGCCTTTGTTAAAAACATTGATTACAAATCTCAGTTAATTGAAGTAACTGACTCAGATAATTGCTTTCCACGAAAAATTCTGAGACTCAATATATCTTCCCCTCCTTTCCAATTCAACAATTATCTTTATAACTTTTCCCTTTTCAGTTGTACGCCTGAAACAGATACAGAATATTCAGATCAGGTCCCTTGTCTTAGTAGCGCTTCAACATCAGTTTTTGCTTTTTATTCGGATGATGACATCGACGACTTGCCCATATTATCGTGTACAAAGATGTATACCGTTTCATCAGTTCCATATGATATATGGAGTTCTCCTTCTCTTGAATTGACATGGTCCGGACCGAAGTGCGGACACTGTGAAAGGAAAGGCAAGATATGTAGATTCGAGAATAATAGCACTGATTTGAAAACGGAGTGCTTCGACCCCGACAAAGACAAAGGTATTGCATTATTTCTACCCAATTTCCACTTCTATAATCCCACAAATTCTGTTTCATGCCAATATATATTGATTTTATCAAAGCTTAGTTTATAAGTGTTCTGCAACGGTAATTTCCCGTAACAAGTCAAGAAATTTTTTTTTTTCTTTTTTTAAGGGAAGTGGGCTTGTGTCAAAAGAAAAATTATTAAATACTATTAAAGTAGAGCATAGAGCCATCTAATGCTTCATTCTTTTACATAAATTGTGAATTTTATCATAAATTTAATTAGTAACACTTACTATTACATGATATAAAAGAGAGCTTAAATTGTGCTTCCATAGTAATAGTACTAAATAATTACGCATGTGTGTGTGTGTCTGTTTCACCAAAAAAATAGTAATTATACATGTGTGTGTATGTTTATATCTCCAAAAAATTAATAATAATAATTACGCATGTCTCAAAAGCCCCTGAATAGGCAGGTAGCTCATTAGTTGAACCTAAACCTTGCAATTACAATATAAACTTTACCTAAACAGATTAGCACAAGTGTGGTAATTGATTAATTGAGGAAAACCATTGCTCAGCACATTAAACATCTTAAAACTCTAAAACAGAACAAAAATTTTGAAGGGCAAATTACAACTTACCTACTTGTGATTTAATTGAAATTTAAGTTGCTTACTTGTAGTTTGAAATTTGACATTTTACCCAGCTGAGGTTAGCCCAGTTAGAGTTCCATAACACACATCTGTTAAAAACAAGGCTAAATATGTAATTTTGCTCAATATTTACATCTTTCTCCTCCAAAAACACAAAAAACCATAAAAATACAAGATCAAATAAGATAAAAAAGAATCCAGCGGAATACTTGCATCATAAGATTTCAAATCATAAGTAGACAACTTAAATTTTGTTCAAACCTTAGGTGGGTAAAATGTCAAAATTTAAACTACATATAGGCAACTTAAATTTCAATCAAAACACAGGTTGGTAAATTGTAATTTACCCAATTTTGAATGCAACACTACCTTACTACTAAGAGTAATTATTCAACATCTTAGGGGCACAATGACTTGCATCTTAGGAGTACAATGACTTGATACTTCTCCATCACATAATAACTTCTACTAATTAAAGTAATGGTGGAATCCACTATTTATGTAAAAGAATGGACTATCACGTTTATGTACTCATGAATTATCTAAATATTGATCAGCTAATAGTGATAAACTTTTACACAATTATCTTTTATTTTCTAATAAGTGTAATTAGAAGCTGATCATGTTAAAATATTTTACAGGTAGATCAAGAAAAATAATGACCACTGGTGAGTTGTCTGTTGGCCATTTGAAAATTCGGTGTAAATTACTTTTTGTTTTCTTGACTCATGAATATTTAGTATGCAGTTTCCATCTTGGGATCATTTCTTTTGACACTAGTAGTATATGCACTCTACCGTGTATATCGCTATGACAAAACAGAAAAAGAAAATCAAGCTAGGATTGAAATTTTTTTGGAGGATTACAAAGCTCTCAAGCCCACAAGGTACTCATATAACGATGTTAAAAGAATTACAAATCAATTTACTGAGAAGTTAGGACAAGGAGCCTATGGAACAGTGTTCAAAGGAAAGTTTTCGAATGAAATCCATGTAGCCGTGAAGATCTTGAACAGTTCCAAGGGAAATGGGGAAGAATTCATAAATGAAGTGGGAACAATGGGTAGAATCCACCATGTTAATGTGGTTCGCTTGGTTGGATTTTGTGCTGATGGATTTAAAAGAGCTCTAGTTTATGAGTTCTTACCAAATGATTCACTAGAGAAGTTCATTTCCTCAGTAGATTCTAACCGTTTCCTTGGTTGGGAAAAGTTACAAGACATTGCTCTCGGCATAGCAAAAGGAATTGAATACCTTCATCAAGGATGTGATCAACGGATCCTCCATTTTGATATTAAACCTCATAATATTTTGCTAGACCAAAATTTCAATCCAAAAATTTCTGATTTTGGTTTGGCCAAGTTGTGTGCAAAGGATCAAAATGCAGTGTCCATGACCACAGCTAGGGGGACCATGGGTTACATTGCACCCGAAGTGTTCTCTAGGAACTTTGGGAGCGTGTCTTACAAATCAGACGTTTACAATTTTGGAATATTGTTGCTTGAAATGGTTGGAGGTAGGAAAAATGTTGATGTAACTGTAGAGAACACTAGCCAAATATATTTCCCAGAATGGATCTACAATTTGTTAGAGCAAAAAGAAGACCTACGAGTCTATGTTAAGGATAATGGAGATGCTAAAATTGCAAAGAATCTCGCAATTGTGGGACTCTGGTGCATCCAGTGGCACCTAGTGGATCGTCCTTCTATGAAAGTTGTGGTCCAAATGTTGGAGGGAGAAGGAGATAAGTTAACCATGCCCCCTAATCCATTTGCATCTACAAACCCCACAAGAACCAATGTAAGTATGCCTGCAAGGCATATAAACCAGGAGTTAGAAGTCATCCTAGAATTAGAGTAAGAATATAAAGTAGGAGTCCTCGACAATCATAAAAGTTGCAATCATGTTGTACTCAAGGATTGAAATTATTAATCTTGTGGTCAATGTAGGGACTTCGATTTTTTTTTTTTATGAAGTACGAGGAAGATAATGCTCATAAAAATCTCTTAATTTCTTGTTGAGGTAGGAAAGAATATAAAGTTTTTTTTTTTTTTTAATGTTTATTAAATTTTTATATTTTATCTTTATAATTTTCACAATTTTTTTAGAATAAGGATTTATTTCCTTATTTTAGAGACTTTTTAAGAGTATTTTAGTAAAAATTGAGCCCTTATATGGAATGGTATAAATTAAGATTTGTTTTAGAAAAAAAAAATTGAGCAAAAATTCTTATTTTTAGCCTAATTTTTTGCAATGAAGTATCCTAGTTGCTCTAGGTCTTCCTTGGTGATTTCCGATATAATTTAGTGGTTGTAGCCTTTAGACATTCATACTATTTAGTAATAAAAAATTTCAAAGAGTGTTTACTGTTTTTTTCTGATGGATGCTAGAGGACTCTCTGCTCACTCCATGAAATTTGCTTGTAATCAAATTAAATTCTTACTGTATATTATTTGATGTAAAATGAGTTAAATTTTGTTAAGAAGAAGCCTACTCAAACTTGTGCTAAACAACACATGTAACCTTCACAAAGTAGCCACGTTTATGTACAATTGCCAAAAAAAAAAGTATTTTTCAAGGGTCAAAACCCTTGAAAAACGTATGAAAAACTCTCGAAAAAAAATTATTTTTTACAGCCCAAACTAACCTTGATGACCTTTGAAATATACACCATCGAAAACGAAATTTCGAAAGCCTTCACGAACCTCAAATCACCAACCCTTGAAAAAGGTAAAAATAACTAAAGGTCCAAAGATTTGAAATTACAACCCTAGATAAATGAGGTTGTTAAAGGGTCTCCCAGCCCTCAAAATAAGGTTTTGTCTCTTTTTTTTCCTTAAATTTTTTTTTTTTTTTTTTTTTTTTTTTTTTTTTTTTTTTAAAGAACCACAACCATGTACATATACTTTAAAGAACTACATATTACAAAATCTATATTATATCAAAACACAATAATATGAGCCCGTTTGGTAAGGAAACTTGAAAACTGTTTTGGGTTGATTAATTGCAAAATACCTGGGCCCACTTTTAAGTTATGTGTTTGGCAAGGTACTCAAATGAGGTTTTTTAGATGATTGAAAATAGGTATTTTAGGTAATTGAAAACATGTATTTTGAGAACTCTTGAAGAGTACTTTTTAGTATTCAAATATAATAGGGTCCAAATCTCCTTCAATGTGTGCTGCAAGTCTTCAACCACACATACATCATATTAAAAGACCACATATTACGAACTCCACAATAGTTCTAAAATTATAACAGTATAACCGGAGTACAACAAAAGTTTACATACCCTTGCATGCATCAAGGTTGTACCTGCCATTAAAGAGGGAAAAAAATCAATAACTTTACCATTATGATATCTCATAGTTTAGAAAAGTCACATCAAAAAGTTAGTTATTTAAGTAACCTTGCAATTAGTAAACTTTTTTTAAAAAGTATATATGATTATCAAATTTTTTTTATATATATTTCAAGTGTGTTTTAACTTATTCCAAGGGAATTAATAACATATGAGATAAAACTGAGTAATAAAACCACGCAACTTTGTAGTTTACTAGCTAATTGCTACGTTAATATTGAATTGGGTTATCCAACCTAATCCAACCCACAACCTAAACTGCAAATTAGATCAGTCTAATCGAGAGCACGAAATGGACCAAACTGGATAGTTCAATGACCAGGAGTTGATTTCGATCATTTACCTTGACGTCAAGGGTTGATTTTTTCAATTCAACTAATTTTTACACAATAATTTGTGTTGATTCTATTTTTATAGTCTATTAGTTCATATTTTGTGTCTAAATGCTTCATAATAAGATTTCTCGCTCTATCCATATTCACTGTTTTCATAACCGAACCGAACCGAGAGGTCAGACTGTGAAAATTGGGAACCGAGATGAAAACTGATTTTTTAAGTATAAAGAACCGTATTTTTAGTTAATTCTGTGAACCCCTAAAACCAGGGTTGGACCATACGAACCGGTCAAGAACCGTGCAGTCCAACCCCTTAGCAATTTTTTTTTTTTTTTTTAATAAAAACAACTTAACACAGTTTTATTTTACTTAATTAAATTATCCATCTCTTACAAGGAATAAAAAAAAATTATAATTAAAATCCTTTAAAGATACTCAACTTCACTTCAAAAATTAATCATAAATTTTAATGTTTTCATGGTTATTATTTTATTTTATTAACTTTCTTATTTAATCATTAAATATATGCTCTAAAATCATTAAATTTCCCTCACATATATAGATATATTAGTCAATTTTTCTAGTTTTATAAATTTAATATCTACATTTAGGCTTTAATTCATTATTAAATTAATTATGACATCATCACAGTTCGACCTCGGTTCGACCTTAGTTTGACCTCAGTTTGACCTCAAAAATTTTGAACCTCTCCCTTTTATGGTTTAATGGATGGTCCAGGTTTCAAATCCTTGGTCATATTACCTTGGATTGCAGCAACTATTCAAGTACTAAATGTCGAATTGCAATATTTGGATTTCAAAGAAGATAAAATGCATAGGAAAGAAGATTTATGTTTTAGTTGACCAAGACTAGTAAAATGTTCAAAATCAAGAGATACAATCTGGCATCTCATTCGCACTAATAATCAAAACAACATTGTAGGAAAACGCGTAACTAAGAGTAGGACAAATGATCTGTGTAAACTGGCCTTAGTTTATGTCGAAGTCCAACTACGAAGATGATGAGAAGTTTCACTAGCTAGTTGACTAAAGAAGATTTTATCTTTAGTGACAGCAATGATAAAAGAAAAAAAATCCTGTCCAATAATTAATTTATGCACACACACAAAAGACAGATTGATTAGAAAGGACAAACAGGGGAGAATGATTATTTGTTGAGTATAAAAATCAGTACTGGTCACTTTGTTACATTCAACCAATTTCGTACCTGCTCTTTTTGAACTTGAATTTGTTGACTATTTGAAAAGCTTAATTTGTATGATAAAGTGGGCACTGTACTGTTCCCCTAAAAATGCGCTAAAAAGTCTCACCGATATTTGTGTGATGTTACATGCACCTTTGTATTAAATTGAAGCCATGAGTTAACAAATATGACTTTTGCAAGCAGTGTAATTCTTATTTTTCTTGTTTTCACATTTGAGATTCTATTCATAATTTTTTTTTATAATGTAATTGTCTAATGGAGATTCATGTTTTACTTTACCTCCTAAACCGAGAATTACTTGATTATTTTGACACAGTACTATTGCTTTTGCGAAAAGTTTCCCTACCTTACAATATAGAATCCAAAGAGAAATAACAATGAAACTTCTATGAACTTGTTAAATTGAGGGGGCACTTGCGCATCAACATGACCCATCGTCACCAACCAAAACTAAACACAGTTATGGTCCATGGAAATTTCATGGAAGTCTCTTTATAATTATATGGCAGCTCTTCACTTGGTTTAGCTTGCGTGTTATGCACACAAAAACAGGACACAAGAGGTGTCTCTGTTTAGAAGTTAAACTCCACGTAGCTACAACTGCATCACAAATTCACATTAATCCATTAACACTTCGTTTGAAAGTTCTTAAAAGAGTGAAATAAAATGGAATGAGTAAATCATAAAAGAACGAAAGAGAAAAATAAAATAGAATGTATTTAAGTAATGAAATCTAATGAGAAATAATAAGAAAACTTGTACCAAAATCGTTTTTTAAGGGAGATGCTTCCAAATTAATCCTACAACAATAAACCTATGCTCTAATACCAATTGAAAAATCGTGTTATAGGAGATGCTTCCATATTAATCTGAAACAATGGACCTATGCTTTGATACCAATTGGAAAATTGCTATTTAGACCCCTAATTTGTCATCAATCTTGGCACTAGATACTTTTTTCAATTTGGCATTACATTCAACTAGTTCTTCTTCCAAGCTCTTGACCTTAAACCTATGGAAGAAATTCTCACACTTAACTTCATCTATTACATTCAACTATTTGTAATCTTGGCAATAGTTCTTTTTACATTCAACTAATTGTAATGTTGGCAAATTTCCATGTCAAAAATCAAAATGATTTCAGTGTAATTGCAAGTTTCCATATATTTTAATTTCATTTAAATTGTAATTGCATTGAGTCATTGAAGTTCAAGTTCAGAAGAAAGAGTACAAGTGTTGTAGAAGGATTTTTGATTGAGCAAGATTCATCTTGTTAGGCGAAATTATGTCTGAGACAACAAAATTTGGGTTTTAATTACACAAAACAGTTTCCTTAAATTCCGTCTAACACTTGCCTAAGAAAATGAGTGTTTTTTTTTGGACTTATAATTGAATAGCAAACTCCTTTGAGTAGGACAGTTATCAATTTTAATTTTTAAGAAATAGTTTTTAACATGCCTCAAAGTTATATTATTTTTCATATAATTATCAAATTTATTAAGAATCACACATAGAAAGCTTTGAGAGAGAATCTCTATATGCAATTGTATATCAAAAACTGAATGTAAAATACATAGCCTCTGGTGTTTATATATAGAATCAGAGGAGAGCGAGAAAATAGGAAAAGACCTAACTGACTATTACACGTGTGCTAACTGCTAACTCCACATTATAAGCTTAAGTAAAACACATGTCGTTTAGCTACTACAATCATAAACTACAAGTAGCTTAGCCAGTTGAATAAATACTGCTACTCTATCAACTGTAGCTCTGCTATTCCATCCATCTGCAACAAATTTCCTTGAAAATACTGTGAGCTATATTCCCAGTTATACGAATTTGCAAAGAAAAACTCGCTTTGGACTAGAACCACAAATACATTGTAACTTAAAATATTACGAAATCCCATGATGTGGACAACATTGACTAGAACTTTACGGAGTCCATGATAATTTAAAGTATGTCAATGTAACAAGGAACACTTTGGCCACCTTGTCATGCTCAATCAATTTCATACCAACTCTTTTTCTTCTCTTCTTTTTTTCCTCCTTGTGGAATTTCATACTAGATCTTTGTTTCCCTTGAAACAATGTTATCATGATTGAGTAAATGAAGCTTCCTTATCTTTTTTCCAAAGTCCCAAACTTGATATGAAACGAATTTATAGACAAATTTATTAACTAATTTTTTTTTTTTCAATGATGGATACTATAAGTTCATAATAAAGACACCAATTTGTTTCGGTGTGAGTAGGACTCGAATTTAAGTCTCTTATTTGAGAATCAATTTTTTTTACAATTGAGTTCATTGTAGTTTATGAATTTATTAACTATTTATTTCTTTTGATGATTTGATAGTAGCGGGTGGTTCAAGAGTCAAATAACTCAATTGACACTTCTTGTTATTTTTAACTTTTTAATGGAGATGTTTAGGATTCAAGTCCTTTTAACCCAACTATCAAATTATAAAGTCATTTTTATTGGAAACAATATATATATATATATATATATATATATATATATATATATATCTCAATTACGTAACAAGCTTTTTGTGAATTTATTAACTATTGGGTAAAAAAAGCTTATTTGATGGTAAGAGGCTCACCAACAATATGGACAAGTTTTGGTGTGGGTTCTATGCATGATGTTCCATGCACCTTCATATCCAATTGAAACCTAGACTCATGAGTCAACAAATAGCTTTCATTCATAAAAACTTGTAAATGACATTTTGCAAGTATTGTCATGTCATCCCTATATTTCTTTGTTGCTATCTCACTAGAACATGTCATCCCTATATTAAATATTTCACTACTAGATTAAATATCTCACTACTAGAACATCGATGAAAAATACAATGGGTCATATAATCCATAAGAAAAATTGATTAAATTCTTCGTTATTCAACCACAGGAATATTAGGAAACTCGCAACTCAAATTAATCCATGAAGCGACAGCTCCCGACCAGCCTTAAAAAAAGAGGCCCATGACAAGATTGAGAGCAATGAAATTTTACACACTGAGGTACAAAAAGAAAATCCCAACACAAAAAACTTTTCCGCATGGGCTTTATATCTTCTATAATGGGCTGTAAGGCCCAGTTTACGTCTAAAAAGTTCTTATATGTAGAGCAACCTAGAAAATAGTTATATATGTGAGTAATATTCAAGCAATGACAAAAGACTTCTTGCGCCACCTATATCTGAGTAATTTTCACTCAATGGCATAAGACTTCTTGAGCCAGTGGTGTCTGAGATTTCATCTAAAGGAGTAAGTTTAAATTTGACTATTATTCACTCTTCCTATGGGATGTGCTTGATGATTTCTAGTGAAATAAAATTAAAACTTTTAAACGAAAAACAGAAGTTGAGTGCAACAATTTTCCAATATTTGATTCTCTTTTGATACAACCAATATTTCTTTCATCCACAGGAATTGATTGCAATTTGCAACAAGATTCTGATATTTAGTATTTGTTTCAAATGTTAAATTGCACTAGCACTCCTTGAACTTTCAAGTTGTTACATTAAGCTTTGTAATTATGTTTTTTTTTTTTTTTTTGGGTCAATTTGGTATGATAACTTTGATACTAAATCAATATTTAGGCCCCCTTTCTATTAGTGCCTTTCCATTTTCTACGAAACGAAACACCCAGTCTCAGAACACATGGGTCTCAGGTGAGCCAAAATGTTTTTGCATCCAATAATGAAAAATGAAAGAAATATTGAGAAAACCAAGGATGAAAGTAGGATTTTGTCTTTGAGGAACCGAAACATGAACAATAACTTTTTTTGATGATTCAACATTCAAGAATAATAAATGTAGGGTCAATGGGCCCAGAATGTACGTTGGGCCAGCCCAAGAGTGCTTGTAAGGTTGAAAACTCAACCCACCAGGTTAATTGGTCTGAGGACGTAGAAAGGCCCGCCCACAAAATAGCGTAAGAGGAGGAAGAGGTCATGTCTGATCAAAACACTATAAGGTATGACGTCTGAGGATGAGAATGTTCTCGGCTACTAATAGCTGAGGAAGAGAAAAGTGATTTGGCAATTCAAAGGCATCATTACTGACGATCTTGAGCGCGAAGGCAAAGGCAGTGAAGGTAAAAGATAAGGAGAGAGGACATAAAATATCTAGGGTAAAGCTACTACCATCGCATTGAAAGCTCTGCAACTACTTCTCTGGCTACATTAATGGGGAAATGATGCATGAGTGTTAGAATTCAGCCTTATAGTTACCGCCAAGGACTTTAGAGAAAAATAGTGATGAGACAAGTATCTAAATGGAGTATCTGATCCACACGTAGAAGAAAGAGGAGAAGGAGGAGGGTAATATAAAAGGCGAATGATAGATAAAGAAGGGGAGAGAGACACAAGAGAGATTTGTAGGAAAATACCTAGTGACTGTCTTCGGCATTTATATACAAAAAAGGGCTTTCAGTTATGTAAAGGTGTGATACATGCGTTTGTGGTCTGGCTTAAAGTTCATGTTATTTAACATTTATAAACCTAGATTTGAAGCCCACTCTCTATAAATTCATTGTTTTTGGCTCTCTGGGCTGGTTCCCTTGGTGCTATTGAGGTCCAGTTTAACTTGTGTCCTTACAATAAATATACTAAAATTAAAATCTAAATTAGTATACAAAAATAGAACTAGTATCTATTCCATATTAACAAAGCATAAATAAAATAAAAGACTCATATAACATTTTTTAATATATTTGATATTATTTATGATATTTTAAAATGGATATTTTTTTTAAAAAAAATATTGAATATTATTTATATTCATTGTGTAATAAATTTTGCTATAATTTCTCTTTTAATGTAACCATGTTGAAATGGTCAACAGCCAAAAAGCTAGCCCTTCTGGTCTTGAATTCTTACAAGGTAAAGAAAATGACAACATTTCTTACTTTCAAGTCTACACTGTCCAAATTTATATTTTTAAGTGTGGTGGGAAGTTTGTATTTATGTAGAAATTGAGAGTATTTTAAAATTTATATTTTGAAGAGGTCAGCTAAATCTTAGGAAAATGACGTGAATTTTTGTATTTTAATTTTACAAAGAAATTTTCTAAATGATTTTTATACCCTCATTTATTTATTTGTTTGAAATAATGTTAGCTAAAGATTAGGGTTGGCTTAGAGAATTCAGAGAACATGTGACTAAACTTTCCAAATCCTCTTAATATATAGAGCTTACTAACAAATTGCACATGTAGTGGTTTTAAAGAAATTATGAAAGCAAATTTAACGGCATTCTCTTGCAAAATTTGCAAAATAATAGATTTAATTATGTAGCTTCTTTTTTTTTTTTTTTTTTTTTTAAATCGTGCTTTAAAAACATTATTTTAGTACTTAATACACTAACTTGACTGAAATTTAAGTGAAATTAATCTTGTTTTGAAAACATAATTTTAATATTTAAAATCGTATTTCCAAAACACAATTTTAGAAAAAATATATGTTTCGAAATAGTTTCAACTTTCAAAATAGTATCAATTTAAATCATTATTAATAAAAAAAAAAATTTATTTTACAGAATTCTGTTATGAAGCATTTGGTAAGTTCTACAATGAACATCCTGCATAGCCTCCCAAGTTCCCAACGGTGTATTCCATATTTGAAGTTGATCATTAGCACATAGCCCAAGTTATTGGAAAAATGATCTTACCCATGTATTGTAAGGTTTCCGCTGCATAGCAGAATCATGAGATACCACCTGGTGTGTGTTGACTTATGTAGTTATATTGGTGGTCGCACAATATATAAAACTGTATTGACTCTTCCTTTATGCTATTTTGACAATTATGAATGTGATCCCCCAGATTTGATCGGATATTTACTGTGTGTATTGTATATATGTATGTGACGAGTCTCATATTTAAGTATATACTGAATTTGGGTTGATCTGGATTTTATTAATAATTACCATGGTTTTGAAATCCGAATCGCTCAAAGAAGGTTCAACCACTTTAAGGTCAGACTGTGGTTCAATTATGCAAGGACGAACCATGATGTGTCATTTAATTTTTTTTTTTATTGAATTTAATTCATAAATTGTGTTTATATATAATAATTTTCTATAGCTTACCAACCCAATGGTTGACATGCTAGACATGCATATATCAGCCTAGAGAAGCCAAGTTCAAATCCTCGTGCTTACTAATTTCAACAACACATGGACTGAACCATAACCCCCCCCCCCCCCAAAAAAAAAGTCAACCATTGGGCCGGTTCTTGGTTAACTAGGTTAGACTGTCCGGTCCGGTCCAAGTTTGATAACACTAACAACTACAATGAACCTCAATTTTGACTAGTCATTTTAAGGTGTAGAGCAAATGTGACTAGCACTTTTTCTTGGATCATTACAACGAATTACCTAATATTTAAAATTGATAATCACAATAATGGAGGAGGGAAATTTGAACTATGATTCTCCTAATTAAGAAGATGTATTGTGTCATACAAGGCTTTTGATGACAGAACACCTGGTTTTATAATATCATACAATGCTTATGTACCAACTATCGGTAACTTACCATTAACTTTATCCAAACTCTAGGAATATAATCCTGCTTACAACAAAATAAGTTATACTTTGGCACAAGAGGAGGTTTTATTTTGCTGCAGGTTCATCGAATTTCAATCAATCCTTCAACTAATTGGGTATCAAATAGCTTTAATCAATTAATTCTTGAAACATGCATGATGAAAATGGAAACAAAAAGGGCGTTAAAGATTGAATGTATTAGGATGGTAGGTTGATTAATTCCACAAAAGAGCCATGGCTAATTGAGCATTTGGATTTATTCTCTTGGCTGCTCACTTGATGCAGGCACAGACAGCCTTCTTATTAGCAAAGGATGATGCAGGCTGTTGATTATTGGCTTGAATTTGGTTCAGAAAGTTTTTTCATGGTAGACTAATGGTTAAATTAATCAATAATTTTCAAATACACAAATAATACATATATTCTTTCCAAAAAAAAAAAAACACATATATATGCATAGCTTATAATTTAAACATGTCTTTAACATAATTTATTCTAGGGACCAAAAAAAAAAAAAAATATTCTATATATTATTTTCTCAAATATAAGAAAATTTCATCAAGTCAGTTTTATATAATTCAAGACAATTATTTTCTTTCATAAGTCATGTATAATTATCTTGTAAACTAATCACAATTAATATTCTTTAATCTTTTTATGGATTCGATAAGATTTAAAAATTGTAGTATCCTTTCCCTAATAATTGCCCTTTATTATTAGGCATAAACACCAATTGATTTTTTTTTTTTTTTTTTTAGGCTAGCTTTGAATCCAAACTTTTTATTAGACCAACAAAAAACTTTATATGTTAAATTAACAAGAACCCACATTCTTTAAACATTTTTAAAAAATTATTTTTTTAAATTAAATATTACACAATAAAATATAACAATAGCTTTATAAAAAATAAAAGTATGCAAATCAATTTATATTAGATAAATTAAATAATAAATGTTTCTTTTATATGCCTGTATATGATGTATTATAAGAGAAATATAATAATTACAATAATAAATAAAAATAATTTCTTGTAGGCCATCTCTCAAATTTCTTTTATCACAAAATCATTGAATTTTCTTCTAATAGAAAAAAGAAGAAGAAGAAGAAGAAGAAGAAGAGGAAAAAAGCTTGCATTCATGTGTCTCTAACTTTCAAAATACAAAATGTAAAAGAATTTATTTTTAGAAAAGAAAAGGAGTTTTATTAATAAGATTTACTTATATATTTGGAAATATACACTTTGAATGCTAGTAAAGCTAATGAGTTATATAGAATCTCAAAAAAAAAAAAAAAAAAAAAAAAAAAAAAAAAAAAAAGAAAAAAAAAAAGAAGCTAATGAGTTATAATGAATTAAAAGCCTTGTAATTTAATTGATACTTTTTTATAGAACATCTTGATCTAAGTGGTACCTACTTGAGTATAAAGTCCTTGAAAGTTGGGGGTAGAGGTTTGACCTACGATAGCTAGTATGCAGTAAATATTCTAAGCATTCTAAAAATATAAAATGAAAAAAGAAACTTTTATGGTGTTTATAGTGAAAATATTCGAGGTTTAAATTTCTCATCCTCAGCTATCAAATCAAAAGAATTTAAAAAATAAAATAAAATCATGAGTTTTAGTTAAATCATTCACACCAGCTCATGTAAAATGGCATAAAACTCAAATATAGCCAATTAATCACAAAAATCACCCACATTAAATCATTAAAAAATTATGCAAAATGAGATTTTGCTATAGTACTTGTGCAAATATACAAAACATTGTAGCTTATGCAAAATGATTTTTTATTATTTCTTTGAGTTTCCCGAGTGTGTAAAAAGAAAGTGAATAGGGTTGTTGTGTATGAAGATAAAAAAACAAATAAAAATTAATATTTGAATGAAATAAAATATTGAATAGATAATTAGATATGCAATTTTTGAAAAATTAATGATTATCTAAAATAGAAAAAGTAGGTCCTTATTCTAAAATAAATAGTAATTTTTACATAAGCTGGTATGGATGCTCTTAAATTAATTAAAAATAATTTTATTTTCAATAAAGAAACTTAAATTTAAATACTGCTTAGTGCAAAATAAATTAGTGTCTTTTTTTTTGAACCTATAGTACCTACTATCTATCATTAAAAGAAAAAGTTAATAGTTAATAAATTCATCTTTTAATTCAATTCATATCAAGTTTTTAGAAAAAAGATAAAGAAGTTTCATTTATTTAATTATGAGAACGTAGTTTTAAGGGAAACCAATAGCTAGTATGAAATTCCACGAGGAAGAAGAAGAAGAACAAAGATGAGGGGGTATGAAATTGATTGAACATGAATCACATGATTAGGTAGCCAACATGTTCCCCGTTCCTTCGTCATGTCTTAAATTACCATGATAGACTCACAGAAAGTTCTAGTCAATGCCGACTTCATTATGCTTAATGTACCATGCATAGGAAATTGATAATTTTTTGAAAAACAATTATAATATGCTGCTATCCACAGTTTGAACATTTTCCTCCCCTAAACTTTCCAATATTTCGTGCAAGAATGCGTCAATTCAAATACTTGACAGAAATTAACAATTATTTTGAAAATAATGTAACTTTGAGGCTTGTTAAACTTACAAAATCACGTGTTCAAGTACACCACTCACGTTTCTTATTAAAAAAAAAAAAAAAAAAAAAAAAACAAACACACCACACATGTGTGGACCTATAGCTGCGTTTCTAAAAACGCAGCTATAGGTTTTTAAAAAAAAAAAAATGTTCGACTGTAATTATCCAGCGAGGATGGCCTGAGATATTTTTTTAAGGCGGCCCTATAGCCGCGTTTTTAAAAACGCGGCTATAGGTAACTCACACAAAAATATATGCCAAGACATCCTTTTTGTGGGTTACCTATAGCCTCGTTTTTTAAAACCCAGCTATATTTCCTTTTTTTTTTTTTAATTAAAAAAATTAATTCATCTATAATTATTCAGATGGCCTGAGATATTTTTTTAGGGAGGACCTATAGCCGCGTTTTTAAAAACGCGGCTATAGGACCTTTTTTTTTAAAGCTGCCAAATGACATCTGCCACTTTCCCACCTACCCCCACCTCATCTTTTCTTTTTTGCTCATTCTTTTTATTGCCTTCTTGAGTTTCTGTCTTTCTTTCTTCTGTAAGTCACGGCCATGAGCTGCTTTCTTTCTTCTTCTTCTTCTTCTTCTTCTTTTTTTCTCATTTTTTCTTCATCTCAAGCACACTAATGCCATCTCCAGCCACGCCGACGCCATCCACACCGGTTAGCCCTTCTTCTTTTCCTTCCCTTATCTCTCTTTCTGCTTTAGCTGTGTTTTTTTTTTTTTGTCTGTAGATCTAGGTTTTTTTTTTTTTTTTTTTTTTTTTTTTTTTTTTTAGTTAGTAAGAAAATGGAAGAAATGCTAAAAATTTTGAATGAAGTGGATATTCTAGCAATATTTGTGTCTATGTCTTGATTTGGATTTGAGTTTTGATTTTGAATTTTTTGGATCTATGCTTGAATTTGTGTTATTGTGTTACTGATATTAGGTTGGTTTTGTTGAATGAGAGGAGATTCATTAGTTTGTGTTCTTATATTTTGGAGATTTTGTGTTTGTATTGTGAGTTTGTTGTGTTTGATTTTGATTTTTCTCGGTTTGTGTTTGATTTTGAATTTTTTTAGTGTGTTTGCATTGTGAGTATGTTGTGTTTGATTTTGAATTTTCCGGATTTGTGTTTAATTTCGAAATTTTTTGGTTTGAATTTCGAATTTCTTTTGGAAAAAAAAAACCCAGAAATTTTTTTTTTTTTTTTTTAAAAACCTATAGCTGCGTTTTTGAAACGCAACTGTAGGAAGCTTTAGCCGCATTTTGAAAATGTAGTCAAAACAGTACCTATAGCTACGTTTTAAATGCAGCCCAAAGCGGGTCTATAGCTGCGTTTTTTACAAAATGCAGCTATAGGTCTCAACTTATAAAGAGGTGAAAAACGCAGCTATACAAGTTAAAAAAACGCAGCTATAGGCCCCGCAAGGGGCTATTGTCGTGCAGAATAGGCCGCGTTTGGAAATGCGGCTATGGAAAATGCAGCTATAGCCTATAGCTGCGTTTTTAGGGTCTATAGCTGCGTTTTCCAAGTGCGGCTATAACCCTCATTTTTTGTAGTGTGACCCTAGTTTTGCTTCAATTGCGAAGATGGTGAGAAGTTTCACTTGCTAGTTGATTGAAAAAGATATGGTCCTCGATGACCACAATAACCTTGACATCTGACAAGAGAAAAATTATTTGTTTATTAGAAAAATTAGTACCGCCTTGTAGCTTCCATGCACCTTCAAATCCAATTGAAGCCATGATTTATGAGTCCACAAATAGCTTTTACCAATTCCATTCCATGCAAACTTGAAAACAACTTTTGCAAGTAGAGTCGACCCAATTTTTGTTGCTTAGTGGAAAGTTCAATGCATTAAATTGCTAATTTGACAAGCATATTATAGGTTCATAAGACAGATACCTTGGGTTAGGTAAAAAGAAGATTTGAACCTTAGATATTGTGAACACTTTAAAAAGTGCCAACCAATTAAGTTATAAAACTCTTAATAATAAAAATTTATTAATTATTTGAAAAGCTATTCAAGGGTAGAAGGCCTTATTCGATGGTAGGATGCTCCCCACAATATAGGACAAGTCTGGTGTGGGTACTGCACCAAATGTTCCATGCATCTTCATAGCCAATTGAAGCCATGACTTATGACTCATGAGTCAACAAATAGCTTCTAAGAAGTTGTATTTCCATACAACTTTGAATATTGACTTTTGCAAGTAAAGTCATCCCTATCTTTGATGTACAGACCTTCATATCCAATTGAAGCCCTAACTCATAAGTTAACAAGTAGCTTCCAAGAAGCTGTGTTTCTGTACAAATTTGAATACCGACTTTTGCAAGTAGAGTCCTCCTTATTTTTATTGCATGCACCTTTATATCCAATTGAAGCCACGACTCATAAGTCAACAAATAGCTTCCAAGAAGTTGCGTTTTCATACAAATTTGAATACCAACTTTTGCAAGTAGAGTCATCACTATCTTTGTTGCATGCACCTTCATATCCAATTGAAGCCATGACTCATGAGTCAAGAAATAACTTCCAAGAAGTTGCATTTCCGTACAAATTTGAATACTGGCTTTTGAAATTAGAGTCATTCCTATCTTTGTTACATACATCCAATTGAAGCTATGAGTCATGAGTCAACAGATAGCTTCCAAGAAGCTGCATTTCTATACAAATTTGAATACTGACTTTTGTAATTAGAGTCATTTCTATCTTTGTTGCATGCATCCAATTGAAGCTATGAGTCATGAGTCAACAAATAGCTTCCAAGAAGTTGCATTTTCCTACAAATTTGAATACCTACTTTTGCAAATAAAGTCATCACTATCTTTGTTGTATATATGCACTTTCATATCCAATTGAAGCCATGACTCATGTAAGTTAAATTGATATACTCATATCTCAAATCGTCATAACATGTAGACACTTATGCAATCTTGCAATGTTTTTCACACACAACATGCAATATTCATTGCTACTTTTGATACATGTGCAAGTACAATATGATTTGGCCATCACAAGGTTTACATCTGTAAATATATGCTCACTAAACTGCCTTAACTTGTTTTTGAAATATAAATTGGCTAGACTTGTTTAGTGTGTGTGTGTGTGTGTGTGTGTGTGTGTGTGTGTGTGTGTTTTTAATCTATGTGCTTACATTTTTTTTGGATTGAGAGATGTTTTTGAGAGATTAAAATGTTATTTGGAACATTGGTTGAGTTGCATGTTTGATTGCATTCATGTTTGTATTTTTCCCTTCTTGAAAAACTAGTTTTAAGCAATCTTATTAGCTTCTCGATACCTCTCGACAGCTAGGCTATCTATCGAGCTCTTCAGCTTCTTTTTATCGCAATCTCGATAGCTTCTCGATAGCTCCTCGATCCATCAAGAAAGTTTCTGTCTCCTCGATAGATGCTCTATAGCTCCTCGATCCATCGAGCCCCTTTTGCTGTGGACACCTCTAGACAGCTGCTCGATAGTTGGATCTCTTCTAGCCTTTAAAGCTTGACACCTCTCGATCTACCGAGAATCAAAAGGTTCTATATATAGGATCCTTGCGTTTTCTGGTTCACTTTCTCGATCTCTCTCGACTCCTGTTGACTCCTCACCTCCCAAAACTTCTTTCTTTCACTTCAAACTTCATTCCTAAAGGTTTTTTGGCCTAGATTGATCTTTCTTCTTCTGGTAAGATCTCGTTTCTCTTATCTATCATGCATTTCATGCTTTCTAGCCGAACTTTTGGGATTTTTTGAGAAATTTTGGGGTTTTCAAAATTGATGTAGCTTTGTGAAATTTTTGGGAAGGGTCTTGCTTAAATGGTTTTAAATCATCATGCATTGCATCACATTTTCAGTATAACAATGTTTCATGCATCTTAGATGTGTGTTTACCTTGTTGCAATGATTGTGTGCTGGTAGTTTGCATTTCACATGCTCATGTATTTTCATGCATACATACCTTACATTCTATATATTCTTATATATTGATTGTGATTGGTGCTTTTCTGCGTCTCTCTCTCTCTCTCTCTCTCTCTCTCTCTCTCTCTCTCCTCTTCTTCTTCTTCTTCTTCTTCTTCTTCTTCTTCTTCTTTCGGTTAGTTGCTTTATGGCACCTAAATGAAAATCTACTCTGTCTCAGAACCCTTTTCATTCCAAGGCATCCTCTTCTTTTGATTCTACTCCCTCTCATTCGGTTCCATGATGATAAAGCCCGCAAGGAATTTTTGGAGAACTTTTCTAGATGAGGCATTCATTTGGAATGCCAAGTCATTTTGCCAGACTTCTCCGATACTGACCTACCCACTATTATTCACAGTAGGGGTTGGGAGTCACTGTGTGACGTCCTGGTCACTTGTCGATCCTTGCTTATATAAGAGTTCTACTCCAACATACATGGATTTGATTATTTAGTACCTCATTTTTCTACTCGCGTTCAAGGTACGCACATCGTGGTCATTTTGGATATTGTATCCGACATGCTCTATGTCCTTAGGGTAGCGCATCTTGACTACCCTAGTTGTGATCGTCTTAAAACCGTGTCTAAAGACGAGCCTATGTCCTCTTTTTGTGAGCGTCCCTCTAATTGGGGTGATCGTCAGTTGACTCCTTGTTTGGCCTTTGCTAAAGGTCCTAGGTTCATTAACATGATTATGACTTTTGTTTTGCATCCTTTATCTCATTATAATTCCATTATAGAGCCCCGTGCTCGATTTTTTCTTTCCCTTTTAAAGCATCTTACCATAGATTTTCCCTTTCATTTCATTCTTTCCCTCATAGATGTGTATAGGGATATGGCGACCCGTGATAATCGCATCTTCCCTTTGGCTATCATGAGGATTCTATGCCATTTTTCTACCCCCTTTCTCCTTTCCGACCACTTCCATGTTATGTGTGCCATAGACGCCACTACCGTTAAACGGAGTGAGGCACAACTACGTTCAAGGCGGTTCAGGACGGCAGTTCCTCTAGCTTTTACAACTCTATCCACATCCACTCCCTTTTCTTCTACGGGCGGTGTGGCTCTTGAGGACATCATAGTATAGCTTGTACGCATGGATGCTCGCCTCGACATTCTCAGTGTTGAGTTATGTTAGGTGAACACTCGTGTTGGTCGTATTGCACGACGATAGGTTGTCATGGGTGGCTTCATTACTTCTTCTCCTTCTACTCTAGAGGCTTCTGAGGATGAGGATGATGATAGTGACGGTGGTGTTTCTGATGCTGATGAGGATGATGGTGCTAGCTCTTCCAGTGCTAATGAGATGTCTACTTGATATACTTACCCTTTGTCACTCATGACGAAAAGGTAGTTTTGGATATGAAAGTAGTCATACTCATAGGGGGAGGGTTAGTATAGGAGATTTTTGTTAGGGGGAGTGTTCATATCTCGAGGGATGTAGTGAGGATTTTTATGTATCTTTTTCTTTTTTCTCTATTTTAGATACATTGTTCATATATCTTAGATCTTGTGATCATATTGTGATAACAAACCTTGTACTTGTTAATATATATATATATATATACATTTGAGGTTGTTATTATAGTTCTTTCACCTATCTTTACATGTGTTGTTTCTTTTCTTTCTTTATATACATGCTTCTTATATATTGTATGCAATTTTTTATTTCTGTCTCACTAAGATGCCTTGATGAGTTTTGTTTAAAGTGTTTCAGAAATACAGGTTGTCAAGAGTTTGTATTAAGATAGATTTTATTATATTCAACAAGTGAGTACGAGTTGAGTGATTTATGACTTCTCTCATATGTTTATTTGTTTGTTGTGATTTTGTCACGAATTACTAAAATGAGATATTGTTAGGGCATATGTGATTCATGTTAGGAACATATGTCAACATTTTATGTATTGGCTAATCCTTTGACGAAACACACTTTACTTGCAATAGGGTAGATCTAGGATGTATTTAATGCTTCGAGAAACAAGGTTTCAAGTTCAAGCATTAAAACCATGCAAATCTGTCCAAGAATCAAGTGAAGAAGTGTTGTTCATTAAAACTTGACAGCTACTATCTATCGAGGTTTAAAAGAGCTGTTTCAGCCTGAGACTCGACAGCTAGGGTATCTGTTGAGATTTACGAAGTTTAGTTTTTCAGAGCTGATTTTTATCCAATCTGTGAATGTATGTTTGGGCTTTCTTTTCTCATAACCATAAACATATATAAAGATTTTTTTAAGGGCTGTCTAGGGTTGCGCGAGTATTGAGCAAAGTCTTGTTCACACAAATTGTGACCAGAGACAGAATTTGCCCTAGTTCATCTTAAAGAAGCTGTTGTGTTTGTACACCATAGGGTTTTGTGACTAAGCAATTTCGTGATCTTCATCTGTGGTGAACTGAAGAACTTTGCAACTAACATCCTTCTCAAGTTGGTGATCAAGCCATGTATTGAGATTCGCGCATCTATTGGTTAGTCACGTACTGGAAGCTATGCAATACAAGAAGAGATTTTCACTATAGAATAAGTCCAATTGGGTATTGGGGTAAGGGTTCAACTGTAGGTTGGTATAAGATATTGGAATTCCTTTACTTGTAACCATTTGTTTTGATAATAGTAGATTCTAGAGAGCGGTGACCTTAAAATCACCTGGTAGGGTTTTTGCCTCGGAAGTTTTCCCCATTCGTAAACAAATCATCGTGTCAATTTATTTTTCGCTCCATATTTATTTAGTTGGTGATTTGTTTGTGCTGCCATGTACATTGCATGTTAAATTGAGTAATTAATTAAACTTGGCTAATTAATTAACTAATCCATCGTAAGGGGTCAATACATTTTTGGCTTATCACTACCCAATTACAAGTGCGTTTTGTCAAAGGATTAGCCAATTCTACAATGACATATGTTCCTAACATGATTCACATATGTCCTAACAAAAATTACGATACTAATAAAAGTAGTTATTTATTGTTTTAGGAGTATCACAACTTGGTACTACATCATCTCACGTAATAAATGATCCAACTTATTAAATTTATGATGGAGTCCATCATTCATGTGATAGAAGAGAGTATCATGTCGTTGTACCTTGGGGATACCTTATCAATTTTTTACTAATAGTGATAGAATTTTACACACAATTATCTTTTGTTTTCTTTTTTGATGTGTAGTAAAAAGTTGATCATGTTAAAATATTTTACAAGTAGATCAACAACAATAGTGATTATTGGTGAGTTTTGCATTACCCATTTGAAAATTTACAGTGAATTATATTTTGTTTTCTAGACTCATGAATATGTTAATGTAGTTTCCACCTTGGGGTCATTTCTTTTGGAACTAGTGGTCTATGTAATCAACCGTGTCTATCGCTATGACAAAACCTAATAAGAAAATCAAGCAAGGATTGAAAATTTTTGGAGGATTATAGAGCCCTCAAGCCCACAAGGTACTCATATAATGATGTTAAAAGGATTACGAATCAATTTAAAGAGAAGTTAGGACAAAGTGCCTATGGAATAGTGTTCAAAGGAAAGTTTTCAAATGAAATCCACATTGTCGTGAAAATTCTGAACAGTTCCTAGGGCAATGGAGAAAAATTCATAAATGAAGTAGGAACAATGGGTAGAATCCACCATGTTAATGTGGTTCGCTTGGTTGGGTTTTGTGCTGATGGATTTAGAAGAGCTCTAATTTATGAGTTCTTACCAAATGATTCACTAGAAAAGTTCATTTCCTCAGTAGATTCTAACCATTTCCTTGGTTGGGAAAAACTACAAGACATAGCTCTCGGCATAGCAAAAGGAATTGAATATCTTCACCAAGGATGTGATCAATGAATCCTTCATTTTGATATTAAACATCATAATGTTTTGCTAGACCAAAACTTCAATATAAAATTGTTCTATTTTGGTTTGGCCAAGTTCTATGCAAAGGATTAGAGTGTAGTGTCCATGACCACAGTTAGGGGGACCATGGGTAACATTGCACCCAAGTGTTCTCTAGGAACTTTGGGAGCATGTCTTACAAGTCAGATGTTTATAGTTTTGGAATATTGTTGCTTGAAATGGTTGGAGGTAGGAAAAATGTTGATATAATTGTGGAAAACACTTGCCAAATATATTTCCCAAAATGGATCTACAATCTATTAGAGCAAAAGGAAGAAATATGAGTCTATGCTGAGGATAATGGAGATGCTAAAATTGCAAAGAAACTAGCAATTATGGGATTTTGGTGCATCCAGTGGCACCCAGGGGAACGTCCTTCTATTAAAGTTGTGGTTCAAATGTTGGAAGGAGAAGGAGATAAGTTAATCATGCCTCCTAATCGATTTACCTTTATAGTCCCTACAAGAATCAAAGAAAATATGCCTGTAAAGCGTCTAAACCAAGAGTTAGAAGTCATCCTAGAATTAGAGTTGATGATGCAAAAATCGTTAGTGAGTTGCGAAGTCCTTACGTGCTCTAGACAAAACCTGCGAAACAGAGACAAAGAAAACCCTACAGAAAGTACTGGTATAGTACTGGCCAAATACCCTCCGAATGTTAAGTTAGAGAGAATTTCTACAACTCTAGAGTACTAGAGTTGTAAAAATTATGCGTATCTTGGCTTGTGGGGGCTTTGGGGATTTTATAATAGTGTAGAACTAACCTTCGTTTCTTGGTGGAGAAGATCTTTCCTTGTAGGGAAGATTCTCATTAATACACGTATTTTGCGAGATCTGTTCCTTATAGAGATTCCTTTGATTAGGGTTGATCATGGGATACAAGATATTTCCTTGCACAGATATTCGTAGAGATCAAGCTAAGCCACGCTGGACCCGTCAGCCTCTTTACCCCGACGATCCCTCGCTTTTTTCGAAGGTTTCCCGTTGGCTTTATGGAGACGTCTGTCGGGTATCGTGGGGTCATCAGCTTCATGGTGTCAATGCTTTGGATCCTCGTCCACTTAAGGGAAGTTGACTAGTTCAGAGAAACCGTCAGCTTCCTTGTGCGTAATACTTTGAATCTTCCAATGAGAACACCCTTGTCAAGAGTAATTATTTTTAAACTAGGAGTCCCCAACAATAATATATGTTGAAATCAAGTTGTACTAAGTGATTAAAATTTTTAATCTTGCAATCAATGTAGGGACTTCAAGTTTTTTAATATAAAGTATACGTAAAATTATGCTTATAAAAATATACTTCTTAATTCCTATTGAGGCAGTAAAGAATTTGTAGTTAATTTTTTGTTATTTATTAATGTTTTTATATTTACTTTTATAAAATTTTAGAAATTTGTAGAATAAGGCTTTATTTCCTTATTTTAGATAGTTTTTAAGAGTATTTTAGACAAACTTAAGCCCCTTAAGATTTTTTTAAGAATAGTTTCTAGCTAATTTTTTTTTAGCCTAATTCGGTGTATAACATGAATGAAGTTTCTTGAACTAGAACTTTCTTGGTTCTTTTCAATATAAATTGGGGAAAAATGCTCATAGACCTCCTAAAATTTCAACTATTGGCTAAAAGACCCCCTCAACTTTTTTATTGGCCAATTTACTCCTTAAACTATTCACAACTGCCAAATCAATACTTCAGTTAGTCACACGTTCAAACACTAACGGAATAAGCACATATCCCTCACGTGACTTTAAAATACAAACTTAGAAAAAAAAAACCCAAACGTCCAAAACGCAGTAGAAAGAGGAGAAGAGAACTAGGTCAGGTAGAGAGAGAGAGAATCCACGCCATTCAGAGCCACCACTGAGCTTCTCTTCACCGTCTTGCCGCCCTTGTCCCGGCGGCGCCTTGGTGGTTTCGCCGCACTGTTCAATCTGCGTGTGTCTTCTTCTTCTTCTTCTTCTTCTTCTTCTTTCCTTCTTACATATTGCTATTGAAATCTTCTAAGAAATTTTATTTTTTTTAATCTCCTTGTGCGAATTTTTATTGTAGAAATTCTTGTTTTGGTTTAATTTTTGGGTTGGGTCTCTATGAAATTCTTGGTTTTTACTATCTCCATGTGCCTTTCACCAACTATTGCATTTGAGTATGTCATAAATCTGTTTGATTAAATGTCTGAGAGAGATATGGCTTTACAAGGCTTGGAAGTCAGGAGTTGCTGAACCTAAAAAGGTCATCCATGGTATCAAAGTAGGATTGTCCCTTTTGCTTGTATAATTTTTTTACCATGTGAGGCCTTTGTATGATGGTGTTGGAGGGAATGCTATGTGGGCATTTATGGCTGTTGTTGTTGTTTTTGAATCGACAATGGGTTAGTACTTGGCACTCTTTTCTTCTTCTTTTTTTGACAAATATGGTTTAGTTTATTATAATCACAACATCTAATTCTATAAACATAAACAACATTATGGCGCAGGTGCTACACTCTATAAATGAATCAATAATTACACTTTTCCAGCAATATTGAAAAATAAAAGTATATTGGCTCCATCAGTATTTTTAGAAGGCCGTGTATCACTAAACAAAATATTAAACTAAAAAATTATTAATCTTCTTGCTGCCACTAGACCTTAGCCTTTCCCTTATCCTTCTTGCTTCCACTAGTGTTGTCCTTTGTACGACTTTGACTTGATTGTTGAGTACCTATATTTGATTGCCATCAGCCTCAATAGAATCATATTGGGATTAAGGGGCTTGTACATTTGGCATAGAAGGTGAATTTCCAAGGAGTGACAGTGGACATTCATCCATGGCTACAATACAAAATTAACAAGAACATTAATAGAAGAGCCGGAGAAAGCAAAATTAAAAATAGATTCCTATATAGAATAAAGAGATTGTTTATTGCTAGTAATCAAATTCAATTCTTTCTTCCCTCCATTCGATAATGTACCACTCTTGTTAGATGATACTCCTACTTTTTCAATATATATTTTGTTGCATTCTTGAGTATTTAGTCTTATTTCTTTGATACAGTATTCACTGCTACATTCTTCAAAAGATAGGTTCCTCTATGCATGGAATAAAGAACCCGAGACACCTTTTAAAAGAAGAAAGAAAAAAAAAAATAAGAAAAGTGTCAACGCCATACTTAGCATCTTATTTGGTATGACCATGGCAATTTTCTTTACACCTCTGGTTTATATAAATTTGGAGCAATTGATAGAGAAAATTCGAGGTCCCATTTCCCTTCATTAGTGTTCTGTGGCTAACTCTTTCTTCTTTACCATATATATTGCAAACCTTTTAATCACTTGTAAGTTGTAACCATATCTAAGATCATATGTAAAATATATACCAATAGGATGGCCAAAATGGCAAAATACCATGTTTTTTAAAACTTTTTAGCTAAAAATCACTGTTTCGAAAATAAATTGGAATCTACCACTTTTTCCAGTACTCGAGCTCCCCAAACTCAAGTACCGTATCTTATAATTCCACCGTGGCATGCTGACATGGCATTTAGACTAAGAAAATGCCACTTGGTACTCGAGTTCTACATACTCGAGTACCGTGGTTTGGTACCCGAGCCCACCAAGCTTGGGTATAAACCTGGGCTGGCAGGTATAGATGGCAAGTAGTACTCGAGTTTCCTGGACTCGGGTACTGATAACACAGTACCCGAATCCGTGAAGCTCGAGTACCAAATTTCCCTTGTACTCGAGTAAGAAGAACTCGAGTACTGTTTCCATTTTAAAAATTTCCCCACTAAGCTCTCTCATCACTCCGTTTCTTAGTCTCCCTCTCACTCTTTCTCAATCTCCCTCTCACTCTAACTCTCCCTCTCAGTGTCGCTCTCGCTCTGAATCTCAGTCCCCATCTCACTCTCATTTTCACTCTCCCTCCCTCACGCTCTCGCTATCATTCTCGGTGTCCATCTAGCTCATTTTCAGTCTCCGTCTCGCTCTCGTTCTCCCTGTCGGGCTCGCTCTGTGCGCTTCCTCTTGCTCGCGCTCTCTACTCTCACTCTCGAGCTACATCTTCACAAGGTTTGTCTCCTTATCTCAATATTTGTTTGAGCATTGGGTATTTGTGGGTATTTGTGGGTATATATGTATGTGGGTATTTGTGGGTATATGTACGTGGGTATTTGTGGGTATATGTATGTGGGTATTTGTGGGTATATATGTATGTGGGTATATGTACGTAGGTATTTGTGGGTATATGTATATGGGTTTATGTGGTGTAATTTTTTATTTTTTTTTGGTTGTTTTTAATGAACATTTTCATGGTTGTTTTTAGTCATTGTAGGACAAAGCCACCAAGCGGAAATAATTTATAGTGTCACTGCATTTTGTTTTTCTGTCTTTATCATTTGGGTTTACACTGACCACTTAGTGAAAGTTGTTTTAGTTTGGTATATGGCTGACCTTGTTGCTTGGAAATGCCTTTACATTACCAACATTATTATTTTGGGTGGATTATTACATTTGGGTTATAGATTTTTTGGAAATTTTTGTTGTTGCTTGGATCATCAAACATCCATGATTCATTGGACTGTAGTACAAACTAGAAAAACCAAGCTATTTCATTAGGAATCATATGGTCGTGACTTTTGTGTGATAACGGTTCACAAAGCACATGCTCTGTGATTGTTGCCCCGGAACTTTTGCTGAGCAAATGCATGCATTTTTACCCAAAAAACAACGTATGTTCCCTGCAAATATTTGTATTCGTTCATTTTAATATCTAATGCAAGTGGCTTAGGAATGAGGCTATAAAATGTATCTACTTTCTTTGTGTGTGTATATATATATGTGTGTGTGTGTGTGTATGTATTAAACTGAGTGCTTATGGGTATTTGATGAATATGCTAATGGGCCAATCTCCTTTAATTTATGTCAGATATGGACCCACATCGAGGGGGACCCTCTATAGGGACTGTCTTGACAAGGCAACATTTGCATCGTTCAAGTTTGCTTTGGGATGCTCCTTTGGCAGGCGAGGTATGCACTGGTGTTGAAAATCGTAGTCAATATATGTAGTAGAAAGTGCCAGGTGTACTGAAGTGTAATTTATGTTTTAAGTGTAATTATTACGTGTAATTAATAATACTAAGGTGCTCTGTTTGCAGGAAGTGCCAGGTGTACTGACTTGTCGTCATCGAGATAAAGGTCTATTTGAAGGTGAGTTAGATCCACGGATTGTCGCTTATATCACAAATGCGGGGTTAGATGGGCTACTTCGGGTCCCACATATGGACCTTGACCATGCACTGATCACGGCCTTAGTAGAGAGATGGCGGCCAGAGACGCACTCATTCCACTTGCCCCATGGTGAGATGACCATCACGCTACAAGACATAGAGGTCATCATAGGGGTACCTGTACATGGCTTGCCGGTGGTGGGATTTACCCATATGGATCATTGGCGTAACTTGTGCATGGAATTGCTAGGTACGGTCCGTCCACCGGAAAGACCAGTCGATACAAAAAAGAACACTGCAGTGTTGGAAGGGCCGAGGATAAAAGCAAAATGGCTCGAGGAACAGTTTAGTGACCCTCTCCCTGCTGACGCCACTAAGGAGCGTGTCCAGGAGTATGCTCGGTTTTACATACTCCAAATGTTAGGTAGTATATTGTTTATGGACAAGTCTGGCGAACGACTCTCAATCATGTATCTACAATTTTTCAATCCAATCAGCAACGGAAAGAATTATAGTTGGGGTAGTGCAGCACTAAGTTGGCTATATAGACACCTCTGCAATGCATCAGAGAAGACAGCGAAGCAAATTGGCGGTGCACTGCTGTTAGTGCAGTTGTGGGCGTGGGTGAGGTTTCCACACATATGTCCTGTGATGAGGCATCCACACCAGGCACTGCCCCCAGGTCTACTTGCTATTAGGTATGTAGGATCTTAGATAATAATCAATTTACATTCTGCATTAACTTTTTTCGCATGGGAAGGATGTAAGTAACTAATATGAAGGTTATGTTTGTGTTGTTTGGTAGATGGAAAGGGGCTAAGATAACAACTGACCATCCAATGCACGTCCTACGCGCCTATCGTGTGTCGCTTGCTTCGCTAAGGCCAAATCAGGTATCGTGCCTTACACCATTTTACCGCTTTGGCATGTATTGTTCACATTCGTTACACATTTTTTTCTAATTATATTGTTAATTTCGTTGCTTGCATCTGTTGGATCATTGTAGATTGTCTGGGAGCCATATAGAGATTACTTGGGTTCCCTGCCCGCATATTGTACAGCAGGGCAACACATATGGAGGTCCATCGTACTGCTCATACATTTTTGGTTGGTTGAAGGCCATCACCCCGAACGTGTTCTCCGACAGTTTGGGATGAAGCAAGGCGTACCGGATAATGTCGATACTTCAATTGAACTTCACAAGATAACACTCCAGGGCAAGCATGAAAAGAACTGGGTTGAAGAACATGCCACTCATATTGCTAGATGGGCTGCGCATGCCACAATTGCTAAAGCACCACCCTTTCATGGGGTAATGAGCTACAATGACGAGTATATGGTGTGGTATCGTCCCATCACTGTTCGGCATATTACAAAAGAGACCTCGTACTGGGACACTTTGGTAAGTTTAGAAAGACTATTTTGTTATAAATGTACCTCGCTTCGCATAGTTTAGTTCCAAGTCCTAACACTACTGTTGTATACTTGTGACAGGTTGAATCACAATTGAGGATTATGGCAAAGTTTGAACCAGGGTCTAAGATCTACACCGACTGTATTAATGCTTTGCAATTTGTTGAAGAGATCGGTCGGTTGACCTTGGACGATGCACGCATTGTGGGCAACACAAGTGAACCGGCTATAAGGCGTGGTCGGCAAGCCCGTGGACGTCAAGGGCATGGAGGTCGTCAATCTAGTCAGCGTCAGTCTAGACAGCGTCCCACAACTGGTCGCCGTCGCACATCTGGTGGGCGTCACACACCCGTGCATGACCACACCATGGAGGAGGCAAGTCAGACATCAGATGAGATGTGTTTGGACACTGGTTATGACATGGGCTCTATGGCACGTGATGATGCGGGTCCATCCCATACGTTTGCCCATGGTGAGACATGTCGGTCCCCATCCACAGTTCGCGATGATACCTACCCACCCACCCACATTCTCTCCCCCACCGACCACCAGCACTACCCCCGCAGATGTATGTGGCAGACATGAGATGAGATTCATGCCCACCCCTGGGCTACCCACCTCTAGTGCCATCCAGACAGAGATACCGACCCCCCCACCTGAGCCTTCACACAGTGAGGATCGGGGGCTACTCACCCTTGGTGCCATTCAGACAGAGATACCCACCCCCCCACCGGAGGCTTCACACATTGAGGATCGGCCGCGAAGGCCGCAACGGACACGGACACGGACACATCCTCCAGACTGTGGGACTGGACATGGTACTCGTCCTCTTATACCGATTACATATGCATCTCTTTATGGTTAAATGCCTCTGTTTATTATCATTTGCTTGTGTTCTTTTCAGGCAAGGTGAGACCAGTGAAGGAACCAGTGAGGAGAAGAAAACGGGGATGATTTTCGATGGTTATAACCAGTGTAAGTCCTAATCTTGAAAATTTTAGATGGAGTTGTACAAAATGTTGTTTATTTGTCAAAATGGTGTAATGCTGGCAGGTTATTAGGTCCACGGATCATCAGCCTTTAGGTATAGATCATGGTAAACTTTTTATTTATATTTTTCTGAAAGCAACTAAATTGATTGGACTGGTCAGGGTTGCCTCCTGATATATATCTAAGGTTTAAAAGTTTTGTTGACAAACTTGTTTGAATATAGTGGTTGAACAAGCTTTATTTTAATGCAGGACGAGGCATTTCATGGTTAATGCAGATGTCGAAGTTCTCTTTGCAGCCTCCCATGAGCGTCAGAAATTTGGACTGGATGCTATCTTTGATATCTATTCAATATTGTGAGATGAAGCTGCTAGGACTAACAACATGGATGTGAACTATGCCCACGCACTAAATTGGATTTGTAGAAAGGTTTGTCTTCACAATTCCAGGTTTTCAATTTCAGATGCTAATGTAAAACATGATCCAAATTGTCTGTTTTCAATTTATTTATTCAATTATTTTTTAAATAGAAAACAAGCTTGTTCAAACACACTCTTAGCTATTGAATATCAAATAATTGTATCTGAATTATGCATGGAATTTATGAAACAAACTGCCTTATGGGTATTGGTTAAGTATGTATTATTACTATTAGCTCAAATATGCATATAGGGAAATTGTTTATAGGTTTTTGGTATGGAATGAAATTAATTAATTTTGTCCCAGGCAGTTTTATTTTGGCAGGGTTAACAGAGGCAGTGGCTATTCCATATCTTGGAATTCGCCTTGAGGACCTAAATTTGGACGAGAAGGCGGAGATACTGTTCTTGGATCAGGGGTATTAACAGCTGTCCTTTTAGTCTATTGTCAATTGTTTGGTTTTTTTTTTTGAACGTTATAAACTATGCAAGCCATTTTTTGGACCCAATCTTTGAATTTGGGTCCATCATTGCATATACATGTAACTTTGACATTCATGTTTGCAAGCTAACATGTTTCCTGATACACCTAAATTGTATTGGAACTTGTGTGTATTATGCTGCAGAATGTAAGACATTGCACAAGCAGTGTGTGCTTGTGGCAGATGCCATGATATGTATATTTAGTTAATATTTAGGATTGTTGGTTTTAGTTGTTTTTCTTGAAATTTATTTACATTTTAGAAATCATGTCGATGCTATGGATTCAATGACTGTGCTCTTACTGTTGGTCTTTTTTTGAGTTCTTGGATATCCTCTCTGGGATAAGGATATCACATAGGATTCATAAAACTTGCAATAGTTTAACCTGAAAATTGTTTGTATGCCAACTTATTACCAAATTGCCTATCTATCAGTGTAGTAGATGGTGACCTTTGTTTTTAAGCTGACTTATTGTTTTCGCAGCATTACTACTGCTGTTGTACTTCAAGTTCTGTATACAATTGCCAACAAGTTTCAACCACTTCCTGAAGATGTTTATCACTATGGCATCAATTTTTTCGGTCTTGTTATTTCTCCAACCTCATGCACAAACAGCTTTCTTTTTCACTTTCGTCACATTGACTGGCAATTTGCCCCCAAAATGTTTCCTCATTGAACTAGGCTGCAAACAAAAAAAAAAAAAAAAAAAAAAAATTGGCATGATATAATGCTTTTATACAATCTCAAGTATGTGTCTCAATGAGATAATAGATTCAGATGGTAAAATTCATCCTTAGCAACTACATATGTTTTGTAATTAGTTAGGCTGTAGATTTTGGATCCATATGCTTGATCTTTTGAAATGGTATTGATCAATTGTTTCAGATTTGAGGGATCCTTTTAGTCTACAGAAAGGATGGCTCTTGTGGGCAAGGGTAGGCCTTGGTGGTGCTGTAATGGTCGTTGCATTAACAGGAGCTGCTCTGTCCTTTGGTGGTGAGAGCCCACAAAGAGAGGTTAGGAATTAGTCTGGAACTTTTTATAATATCTTCCTTTCATTTTTTGGTGCATAGGACATAAACTCAATGACTTTTCTGTGTCTATTTAGATTGCTACTTGTACTAAATTAGTAGGAACATGTCTCCTTCATTCCTGTATTATACCTACTAATATGGGTTTTTTCTATGAATTAATTGTAATAAAACTTTAAGGAATATTGCTTGCATCTACAAAATTGTGTGCTATCTGAATGAGATACCTTGTTCGTTTCTTTAAAGAGAACTATTCATTTTTAGGTGGATTAAATTTCATTCAATATAGCTGCTATGTTTATTAAAATACTAGGAAATTACTTGGTGATATTCAGTTAGACATAGACGGATATTTAAGCTTATATTCCTTTATAATTATCTAACTTGGTTTCAGACTGATGCATTAGTTCGCTTGCTTCCACTAATTGGATCTTCAAGTATCAGGTATCTCAAGTCCTTCCATAGTTGTGCATGTTCTGGCAGCATCCATGTCAAACTGTTAAAACCATTGCTATCATTTGGCGTTTAGGATTGACAGCTTTAATTTATTGCTTTAATTTGTAGCACTGCTTGCTTGGTGGGCATTGCTGGTGTCTTTGCTCCACTTCTTGAGGAGAACGTGTTTCGAGGGTTTTTTATGGTGTCCCTAACGAAGTGGTATGGTTCCCTTTTTGTTTCTCCATCTAAATATTAAGTTGTCATTTTAATGTTGCACAAAAACTTAGTGTTTGAAAGCTGACCGTTTATTCTATGCCTAGCATTATTGATCATTTCTTTGCACACACCACTCCTAAAATCACGCAAGATATTTGGTGACAAATTCTCAGGTCAAATAATTTAGAACATTTTCTTGCTTTTTAATCCCAATAGTTTCTTATGGCCCATGGTTTGCAGCTTTAAATTGAATTGGCAAACCCTTGGTCTAGGCTTTATTGTGTACTATAATCCAGCAGTTAATAATGTAGTAGAAGTTGCATATATATGAGACGGTTCGTGCTATTAAGCCTTGGCTTAAAGGGAAGCTCCTTCCCCATAGGAACAAGGTGGAAGGATTGCAAGTCACAACCCACTGGGTGCACGTGAAAATTTCTGTTTAAAGGGAAAAAAAAGAAAGGATGGGCACTTCTTAGAAATTATGAATAAGCTGAAATTTGATTAAAGAGTGATGGAGAAAGTGTTCTAAGATTTGTTTTGTCAAGTAAAAATGTTCTGAGATTATAGGGCCAAGTATTTCTTCTAGAACATTTTACTTTAAAGGAAGACCATGCACGTAATATGAGAATGGTGGAGCATGGATGGATGGATAACTGGCAATACAAGACAAATAAAAGTAGATATGATTGCTTTTGAAAGATACTGTACCTATTAAGAATTAGATAAAAAAAAAAAAAAAAGTTGAGATGATTGTGTTCTGTTTAATGAAGACTAATGGTTGAAGTAGTTTGATGTGATGTTGTCCCAGTTGCAGACAAACTGAGGCTGGGAAAGGACATATTGCAGACAACTGCGGGCATGGCCCTTATAAAGTAAAATGGAATAAAATGTTTATGACATAAATTCCAAATCATTTCAAATAAGTGTTACTGGAATTTGATTTGGGTTGTATATCTGTTTTCATGAGCTTTCTGCACATTCTTCCATCTCCTTGTTCCATATAAAATACATCTCCATCTTTTCTAATATCTCATCCCTAAAGCTTTGCTGCCATATTCCTGTTGTGAGGGTGAGTTGAACAAAAACTTTTTTTTTTTTTTTTATGACATGTAAGTTGAACATGAACTTGATTGAATTTGATTTTTGTTGGGATCATAACTTACATTTATTACCTGTCAAATTTTAAATTCTCTACCTTTTTTTTTATGCTTCTTCTACTCTTTTTGTAGGGTACCTACGCCAGTAGCTGTCTTTAGCAGTGCTGCTGTATTTGCACTTGCGCATCTCACCCCTGGAGAGTTTCCATAGTTGTTTGTTCTAGGTAGCATGCTTCTCTTTAAATAGATGCAAAAGATCTATATAAGTGTTTTACATGACTGTTGTTAAGTTTCCCTGATGACATTATTTAAGATATCAAGTAAATTTCTAGAGCATTTAGCTTAAAAATTTCTAGGTAGCATGCTAATTACTAGAGAATTTAATTACTAGAGCATTTCTAGAGCACTTAAATATATGCTTCTCTGTAGAGCATTTAGCTTAAAAATTTCTAGAGCTCTTTCTCGAGGACCAAGTAAATTTTTTCCTCATTTGTAAAATATATTGTTCTTAATTACTCCATTCATAACTAATCTTCAGCCTGACAATCAAAGATTCTCTTATGACTGATATATAATTCTATGTTCAATTCTCTTTATTAACATGACCAAATATATCTACAAAATGTATCGAATGAAAATTAATATTTGGTTCTATTCCAAGCTGTTTGAGCTGACCAGTACCAAAATATCTAGCTAACATAGATATTAGAATTGTCAATTTTCTTGCTGGTATGAGAACGAGTTTGTGTATGTCTATGAAAAGATGGTGGTCCAAGTGAGAATTACTGTTGCAATTGTTTGTGTATGGCGTGAAAAATTAATGTCTTTTTTTATTAATATAAATCTCTATATATTTTAAAAATTAAATAATTTGTATCTTTATTTTGTGATACAAATAAAATTTGAAATTAATCCTAATCAATACTTTTTTTTTCCATGGCTAGCACGTGCTTTGCACGTGCTGCCCTAACTAGTGGTTAATAGTACAAGGTTGAAATAGATATAGGTTTTGGGTTCATATTTACAATCTTTGAAAGTAATAATTTACCAAGGGAGGAATGTACTTGCGTGTTAATGAACTATTCACGTCTATGGTTTAACAGATCGCTTCGGAAGGACTCAAACACAGAGTCTTTGAGATACCATTGGCTGACCTTCAGGATGATGAGGAGCATGCTTACAGGAAGATCAGATTGAGAGCTGAAGATGTTCAAGGGAGGAATGTTCTGACAAATTTCTGGGTATGTGGATTTTAAATGGTTTCATTTGCTTCCAACAGTGTTGATGCTATGTTTCTAATGAAGAAATCAGTCACTTTTGCTATGGTCTTACTTTATAAAACATTTCAGGGAATGGATTTTACGACAGACAAGTTGAGGTCTTTGGTGAGGAAATGGCAGACATTGATTGAAGCTCATGTGGATATGAAGACTACAGACAATTACACCTTGAGGATGTTCTGCATTGGATTCACCAAGAGGCGCCAAAACCAAGTCAAATGAACCTGTTATGCCCAATCTAGCCAAATTAGACAGGTTTGTAAACTGTTATTTAACTAAAAAGTTGTTTTATAGAAATTAATCAGCAACTTGAGCAAAGATGGATGTGTACTATATGTGACCACTGATCTGTTCTAGTGTGTGTGCACATGTAATAGTTTCTAATTAAAATGTTTTCCAACTTTAATGACAGAAACGAGATTTTCTTTCTTTTCAAGTTATTTAATTTTTTGAAACTTCTTGAATAGTGTAGATATGTAAAATATAACAGATGAATTAATTGAGCCAAGTGTTGCTTTATCATTGGCTTACATCCTGCATAATTTGTTGCCCAATGCCTTCTTTCTTCACTAAGATTGTTTGTGAACTTCATTAGGCTGAACAGCAAAGTATTTTGATAATTGTGTCATCTTTTGAAATTGCTGCATTCCTATATAAGTTTTACCTTTATTTAACAAATAATGTTGCTTGTGATCTGTTAGATCCGCCGCAAGATGAGGGAGATCATGGTCAACTCAGCATCATCTTGTGATCTGAAGGAATTAGTGAGGAAGTTCATTCCTGAGTCAATTGGCAAGGATATCGAAAAGGCAACCTCAAGCATCTACCCTCTACAAAATGTATTTATTCGGAAAGTTAAGATCTTGAAAGCTCCAAAATTTGACCTTGGAAAGTTGATGGAGGCAAGTCCCTCTACCCCTCTTTCTCTCTTTCTTTGTGTGCATAACATTATACCAGTTTAGAAATTAGAGCCTTGGCATTTGTGGTGGTGTTAAAAATTTTGAACCTTGCTAATTAAAAGCCTGGAAATTAAGGTTTGCCAAGAGCTCATACAGTTTATAGCATTGTTTTTGAAATCAGTTACTTCATACCCCAGTCAAATCCAAGGCCAAGCCACCTTAATTTAGGTTCTGATTTTTTCAGGATGATTAGATTTACTTGAATTCACCCTGTTAGGTTTGTTTTTAATAAATTTTTTTTAATTAAGTTGCCTTTATGAAGCAACTTTGATGCCTTAAATTTTTGATCATTTTCAAGTGTCAATATTCGGGATCTTGATAAGCCTCCTTTGTGTTTTAGGATATTTTGAAGCACTCATGTAAATGTGTCCAATGTGGTCTGTCTATGCAGGTTCATGGTGACTATTCAGAGGATGTTGGTGTCAAGGTGGATAGGCCTGCTGATGAGACAATGGTTGAGGCCCCTGCTGAACTAGTTGGAGCTTGAATGAAGGATTCTGTAATTGCCCTTTAGCTTTTACTTGTTTTTTTTGGTGGCTCAGAGATTTTGTTTCTTGCAGTTTTATGGAGAACTTGTTTATTTAGACATTCCTCCTATTTAGACATTCCCCCTTAATCTGTTTGTGAATTGAATATGACCTAATTTGCACAAAGTTGGTTTCCTTGTGGTAGTAATGGATGAGTCTTAAATTTGGATCATGATTGTTAGTTATTGCAAATTTGGTGGCTTAGGTTTGTGTCTTCAATTGAATAAAATCTCTAGTATGTCCAATTTGGTTGGCTGACTAATATCCACAGCTTCATGCTGTATGTTGGAAAGCCAAGGAGAAATGGGAACAGTGATATTAGGATCTCATTTGGTTGGCTAACTAATTACAATATGAATGTCCTAAGAAAGATACAATAGGGAGATTGCCTAAGGAATTCATCCAATCATACAAAGATCGTAACAATAAAAATTCAATAACATTATATGATGTTCTGCAACATCAAACGTATTGAAGTCAATTCTTTTAACGCTTTTGGTTTCAGGTCTTCCCCAAAACGAATTGAAGGTCCAGATGGATGAAACTTGCAGCTGCACTTTAAGTCCAGATTGTCTCTTCCTCTCTTCACAGGAGGGGCAGTAGAAGGCGAGCAGGATGCTCCAATCCATGTTGTTTTGATTGATGCAAGCACTGGCGTTGTTCTGACATCTGGACCTGAAGCCTCTGTCAAACTAGACGTTGTTGTGCTTGAAGGTGATTTTAATAATGACAATGATGAAGGATGGAGTGGTTCTTCCACCGATTGAAAGCTAGTCGTCCAATTCCAATTCCCAACTCAGGGGTTCAAATAACACAACTCGGTCATGTTAAGGTTAGATAAATTACAATCATAATATGTATTAGCCTCTTTAGATTCAGTAGTATAGACAATTGTCCCAAGCATGCTGAAGCAATTCCAACAACTGACAGAAGTATACAACACACACATGAACTTTGGCTGAAATGAAACTTCCTAATCTCATAAAAATTGGTAGAGAATGAGATTGTGGGTTCAAAACACACATAGCATGAAGCTTACGACTACAAAAAAAATACATAACACACCTTCAGCAAGTTGCACATGATATTCTTGAGCTAACAATTTGTAGAACAATATATACAGCCTTTAGGTATAGAATTCAATGTATTTGAATGTGAAAGGATGTTAATATGATATAGTTTTGCTATCCCAGGACTTGGCTAAAGCTTTTATTCAAGTGCTTGGAAATGAAAAGGCCAGCAGGCAAGTCTTCAACATCTTCGGAGATAAGTACGTCACCTTTGATAAATAGCCTATGATATACATAAAAGGACCTCATATTTGTATCTTACTAATATGGCACCTTCTTGTCTAATGTTACTGATGGTATCATCATTTTGTTAATGCAATGCAGCATTTCTTTGCATCAATTGATAAAGCAAAAAGTGTGCTTGGGTGGAAACCAGAATTTGACCTAGTGGAAGGGCTTGCTGACTCCTACAACTTAGACTTTGGTAGGGGAACATTCAGGAAAGCGGCCGAAGTTTGAACAAATGACTTGATTCTGGGCAAGAGTCTTGTTCTTCAAAGCTACACCATTCTTCTCTTTGATTCCATTGTAGCGTTCCTCTATTCATCCAATTTCCCACTCAAGTTCAGAAGGAAAAACTAACCATATTCCATGTTTTGTAATGGGACAATGTTATCATTAGTAAAAGCCAAATTGAAAGTTACACATGCTAGTTTCCGGTCTCTATGTATGTTGAATGCGTAAAGGAAAAAATATTTTCTCACATGGGTTTAATTAATTTTCATCTCATTTGAATATTATTTTTTCATTAGTTCTTTTTTTTTTTAGCAACTACACATCTTCTAACTTTCTTTTTATGGTAATAGTTGATTATAATAAATCATAGCAATTGTTTGAAGTGTGAACAGAAAATGCTACAGTGTACTCTACTTGTAGAAAAGCACAACACTATAGCAATTCTAATGTAAAAAATGGAGATAAAGAAACTATTAGAATGGACTTTCGCTATCAGGGGCTACCAGCAACACAGTACTCAAGCCTGTAGGACTCGAGTACAACACAATATACTTATTTCATTTTAAATTCTTATTTTTAGTAATTAAGGCCAACTCATACTTGAGTTTAGTGGACTCGGGTACGCCGAAGTACTCGACTCCACAAAGCTCGAGTACAAATCTGCATGCTAAATCGGAGATAGGATTTTATTTGTGCCATACTCGAGCTTACAGGACTCGGGTACTTATAACTTAGTACTCGAGTCCTCTAAACTTGAGTACCAGGTGGCACTTATTACACACCAACTTACTGGCGCCAACAGCCGTAGTAAATGCATGATTAATGGTACTCGAGTTCTTTAAACTCGAGTACCTTTTAAGAATACACCCCCACTTCAGCGTTAACCATTTTCAGTATTCCTTTCTTTACCACTTCAGTCCATGTGCGAGTCAGAACCTGGAAGCTGGAAGTTACTGTTGGGCCACCACCTGCTCTTCTTTCAACAGTGTCAGTGTGTCCATCCACCAACGTGCTATCATAACACCTTTTGGTCTACTGTGTTTTGACTAGTAGGTAAAGGTAAATGCTTACTTTGATCTGTTGTGTTTGCATTATGAGATTTTTATGCATCAGTTAAGTGCCTTCAACGCTTAGTTTTTATGTTGTGCTTTAATTTCTTGTTTTTTTATGTGTTTGGCTTCAAAGTTGTTTTTAGATTGTTGTTCGTATGACAGTTTTATGCATGACTTTCATGTAGTTTTCAAACTGTTTCACCATGAAAATAATAATAAAGAAAAAATATATATAAAAATTAATTTTATTAATTTTGTTTTACAGAAATAGGAAAATATATATATGAAGCAAATTAACTAGTTGTTACAGAGATACCCAATATTTATGGTAAGGGCATATATTTAACTATTAATTGAATAATATTTATTTCAAAGAATTTTTGGTATAATTAAATATTATGTGCAATATATTATATACTTAAATTAAATTTTGCCCTAACATAGTTATATTTGTATCCCCTACTTTTTCAAAGTTAACTATGTACAACCAGTGGTCAAAAGTGTAAATACCAATATGTTACATACTTACATTAAATAATATGTATGCAATATATTACATACTTAAATTAAATTCAAATACATAGTTTGCCAATATTTGTATCCCTTAGTTTTTGAAGCTCAAAAAGACAATAATAAAAAAAATAACCTATGAAAATTAATTGATATTAATAATAAAATTATAAACAAACAATACTTGTCATACACTTGCTATTAAAATAAAACAATTGTGAAATAAATAAACAATTGTAAAACAGCTAATTCATAGTAATTGATGATCATAGAAGATATTATTAGGTGTAATTAGAGCTCCATGGGTAGAACTTCAAACGAGAAAAGAAGGAAATTTAGGTAAGTGAAAAAATAAATTGATAAAAAGAGTAAATATTGGTGAAGCCCATGTAAACAACTATAAGGATGTTAGTTTGGTGGCATTTATTTTGTGTCAGATTGTTTAAGCTGGAGGGAGTTGTTTTTGTAACACCACAAAATTGCACAATATTTTTACAAAAAATTGAGGTGTTGGTACATTATTGGTTAGAATGAAATAAAATAAATTATTATGAGATTCATCTCAACTAAAAATAAGAGTAATGTGAAAATATTGTGAGATTTTGTTGTGTCTGTAAAGTTAATTCAATTGAAAAAATTTGTTATTTTATTTTTATTACATGTCACGTATAGTTTGTTTCGGGAAATTGTTCCTTTGTTTTTCTATTCTATGTCAGTTTGTGTGGTACTCCATTGCCTTAGTTATATGGTAATAATAAGTCATAACACAATGTTGTTTGAACTTGACTTTTTTTTTTTTAAATTGAAAATCTAAATATGATTGTATTCGAATTGTTCTATTGGTTATGGTTCTTAATTATGTCAAAACACTAAGAAGCATGATATTTGTGATTTGAGTTTAAAAACCATTATCTGACAATAACAGATTTTATAATTTTGTTTATGAGAGAAATTTTATAAATTGAGTTAAGTAAAACCCACTTGCATGGGATATAGTATTAATTGTTTTTATAAATTAATTTATTCAATTATTTATATGTCTATGATTGAGTTTGAATATAAATTTTTTTTATCATAAAGAAAATTGATGTAAGTGATTATAGATTATGACAACTTTTATATTGTTAATAATAGGTCGGTGATGGATTTTCACTTTTTCTATGTGTATTACGATGGAGAGATGTATTATCATGAGTTGCATGGATTGTCATACCAAGGCTCGAAACAAAAGCAAAAGTGTGTTAGGGTGAAGCGTGGGATTGGCCTTATGAAATTGCAACGAAGAATATTGAAGGTGATGGGGTTAGACCACTCTACGCATAACATTTCCATTGTGTATCGAGCACCTCAATGGGTTCTAGACAGCCATGTTTTCTACAATTTAGTACAGTTATCGAGTGGCACCCAAGTGAAGATGATGTGGGAAATTGTTTCACAAATGGTGGTGAAAGGATTCGTTGCTTCGGATCTCTATGTCACGATTGAGCCCACCGTAGTAGAGGCTGGAGAGGGTTCACAACATGCTGTTTTGGATGGAACTGTAGATGAGCACATTGATTCAATACCATTACAGTCTTATGAAGGGTGTGCAGAAAACACAAGAGATGGGTATGGTAATGAACCATGGCAGACATTTCCCCATGCTTCACACATTGAGGAGGAGCAAGGGGCACATGAAGTGCATGAAGGAGAGCATTTATCTCATGATGAGTTGCATGGGGGCACATCAGAAAATGAAGATGATCACGGACTTGGTGATGATGCAACCCATATTGATGTTACTAGGGATGACTTCGAGGAGCTCCTAGATACCATGGGTGAACAAGAGGATGTTGATCATATTGAGGATGTGGTTGTAGAAGAGAATAGAGACACATGCCCTGGTCCCGATCCTATGCCGGAATGGTTCACCAAAAACACTTGGGATAATATGTTTGATCCATCACCGGTTATGCAAGCGGAAGTATCAAGTTGGACTCCTGGGGAGCAGCCAATGAAAGGAATGGTATTCGCGACTAAATTGGCGGTGCAACATGCGTTGACTTGGTATGCATTGCGACAGAATTTTAGCTTCAAAACTGAGCATTCAGACTCAGAGAGGCTTATGGTTAGCTGTGAGGATGATTCATGTCCATGGTTAGTCCGTGCGATATGTTGCAAGGGAGACAATGTTTGGAAAACCGCAAAATGCAAGGGCCCCTACACGTGCGACAAAATACAGAATTCTCATGATGGTCGGATGATTGATTCGGCGTTCCTAGCATACGTACTTGAGCGCTATATACGAGAAGACCCTGCGTATAAGATAAAGAACTTACGCCACGTTGCTTTAGCAGACTTAAAACACAAAGTATCTCACTACAAGGTATTCTTTAACTTGCATTCTTTTTTCAATACAATGTACATACATCAGTCTTTAGTGAAGTATAAGCATGATATTTTTTTCCCAAAACCCATGAATACCTTATGTTATGAAAAATGAAATTGGAAAAGAAAAGAAACAAAAGAAATAAAGAGAAACGAATATTTTCTTCATCTTATTTAACTTGTATTTATTTCTAACATAATCATTATGGTTCACATACAAGGTTTGGGATGCCAAGCAAAAGGCCGTTGCAGCTATATACGGGGATTTTAAGGAGTCTTATGCAGAGTTACCACGTTTTTTGGCAGGACTTAAGGATGCAAGTCCGGGTACAAAGTATAAGTTAATAGTGGATGATAATTATGAACGGGGAACATGTACATTCAAGGCCGTCTTTTGGGCATTTCGTCCATGTATTATTGGGTTCAAGAACTGTAGGCCTGTGATTAGCATTGATGCAACCCACCTCTATGGAAAATATAGAGGGAATTTGATGATTGCAATGGTGACAGATGCTAATAATAAGATCTATCCACTAACCTTTGCCGTTGTCGAAAGCGAGAGCACAGAGACTTGGGGTTGGTTCTTGGCTTGTATAAGAAGGTATGTTACTAATCGGAGACATCTGTGTGTCATATCTGACAGACACCCTGGGATACAAGCTATCTTCAGAGACACTAATCGAGACTTTTTACAGCCTCCCATGACAGAACATCGTTACTGCCTTCGTCATCTATGCAGTAACGTCAACACTAGATGGAAAAATGAAACTTTAAAGAATCTAGTTTGGAGGGCAGCAAGTGCTACCCAGGAGCGAAAGTTCAATGCAACCTTCGATTTAATTGAGAATGTGAACCAGGATGCGCACCAATATCTGAAGGATGTGCCCAAAGAGAAATAGGCTCTAACTTTTGACAAGGGTTACCGATATGGGGCGATGACTACAAACGTCTCCGAGTGCTTCAATGGTGTTCTAAAGGGTGCTCGTAGCCTACCCATTACGGCAATGGTGAAATACACATGGTTCAAACTGAATGCTTATTTCGATGATCGTCGCAATAAGAGCATAGAGCAGGTGAATTTAGGACAAAAATGGTGTAAATATGCCTTGGATATATTCATGAGAAATAAAGCGAAGGCGGAGCATCATAGGGTGACGAGATTGAGCGCACAACAACAATAATATCAAGTAGATACACCGCATAATCCAGGAAGTGCTGGACATGGGGATCACACACATGGAGTTAATCTGCTGCAAAGAACTTGCACATGTCAGAAATGGAAATTGTACAAGATACCATGTTCACATGTCATTGCAGTTTGTATTAGGTATCAACATGATGCAGAGCAGTACATTGACCTATGCTATAGCGTGGACGCACTGTTTCGGAGCTATGCTCCCGTTTTCCCTGCTTTGAAAGATAGATTATCATGGCCGGATCCTAAAGAAACTCGAAGGGTCCTCCCTAACCCCCAATTGATCCGGGAGAAAGGTCGTCCTGTCTCAACACGAATTAGGAATGAGATGGACGAGGCCGGGAATCGGCCTAGAACCACACCATGGAAGAAGGGAGGGAGGAAGGTGCAATGCGGGTTGTGTGACCAAGAGGGACATAACCGAAGAACATGCCCTAAGCGGAACGAGGCCCCGACGAGTAGTGGTCAGGCGGACTAGGTACGCTAAGTTTGAACCGTGGCATCCTTTTTAATGCAACTTCAAACAAAATGCCTGCTATATGCCATTACATCAAAATGCATGCTATATGCCATTCAATTATGTATTTTTAAAACTTAAGAAAAAATATTACTGTTTCTATCCATTGAAAACTATTTGTTTCATTGGTTCCTATCACTCAGAATGTAATTGATATACATTCAGAACCTTATTTGCCTATTTTCTATTCAACTTCTATTCAATTTGTAATTAAAATTTGCTGCCAAATGGAAGCTAAAGTTTAATTAGTTTCATTCAATTATGAAGGTCTATGATACTATTGGTAGCAACAAAGCCGATGAAGACTCATTTTCTAGGTATTAAAAAATTAAATTCAAAAAAAATTTATGCACTTTGCTTGTGTTGTTTTGCCTGTCTCATAGCTTTGTTCCTCTTGGTTTTATAGGTCCACATGATACTAGCATTGGTTCCTGCAAACTTATGGTATCAATGTTGCTCCTTTTGCTCCCGCTTCTTCTTCTTTATTTCTCTAGTCAAAGTTTTTTGTCTATTTAGCTTGATATAGACAAGTGAGAAACACTAGGGCCTCCTGATATTGATAGAGAACTTAAATATTTCTTCCTTCAAAAAAAGAAAAAAAGAGCTATATGCAATTAATATTTGGTAGTAGTGGAAACCATATGACACATATTGTATCATCTCAGCAATCTCAACCACATACTATTTCTTTATTGCTTGTGTAGATGAGCATACCCTGCAATTAGGAATACACCTTAGGTGAATGAACTAAATTAAAGGATCTTTGAATTTGCAGGATATATGTTTTTTTTTTTTGGGTCAAAATATGTTTTTACAGTTTGATGATATGGTGTACAAATATTGTAATGAGTTGGATTAAGGTCCAGAACTATATTTTAGATTGAATTTGGACTGCTTTTGGAAGTTAAATTTAAACCTCAAGATTAGGAATACATGGGTTCTGATTCCCTATATAAGGTACATATGGTATTCTAGTATCAAGGGGGGCTTTTTTTGAAATAGCCGTCCTTGGTCTTTGTCCAAGTGACTATGGTTTTGGCCTTTTGTAGCAGTGATAATGCATGGCATTCTCTACTAAAGGTCCTTTGTCTACAGAGGGTATCTACATACTGTACTAGTGTAGAATGCCTCTAGTAAGTTTATATAGTTTTTTTATTTTTCTTTTTTTAACTTAATGTGTTAATTGTACTGTGTGACTATTGGGGCATCATTTTGGCTGAGGTGAACTTCGCTTCTCACCCGCCCAAATATTTGCTTTTGTTTGTTATCTGATGACTTGAGGTGAGACAATGAGATTGTTTGTTGTTGGGATGCTGCAAAGCTAACTTTTTCCTACTTAATGCATTGAGTGAGCAATTGAAAGCTTGAAAACTGTCAGCTGAAATATGTCCTTTATTATATATATTGTAATGAGTTGGATTAAGGTCCATAACTCTATTTTAGATTGAATTTGGACTACTTTTCGAAGTTAAATTTAAACCTTAAGCTTGGGAATACAAGGGTTCTGATATTTTGGGATTGGATTGTTTTCCGGTGTCTGAAGTTTACAAAGTTATGTTGCAAATTTTATTGTAAGACAAGGTGGTGGAGTGATACAGGGCACGGCAAGTAAAGCTGTTTTAGTTGTGCTATTGGTTGCTCATGACAAGGTTTTAAGGAGGCTTGGCAAAAATGTTTGTTGTTAAAATTGTAGTCTAACCAATCTATTTTGCATATTTTAATTTTAGTTCCCTTTTTCATAGTTTTGAATTATTGTTAAAGGATGCTTCCTAATACTTGTGTGAATCATGAATTCATGTGCTAAGATCTGTAACATAAACTTACTGATAAAATTGTCACGATGGTCAATGTTGTATAACCAAGTTTACATTGTGTGGCTCTTAAAATATGCATCCATTAGTAGGCTTATTTTGTTTATATAAAGATGATTCACCTTCAACAGCCTTTTGTGCCTTTTCTTATCGCTCTTGCCAAGTTTTTTATTTTTTATTTTTTATTTTTTTTCCTAAGTGAATAGGGGGAGGGGTGCTGCTGTGGTTCAAACCTTACTGCCTACGCACCACAAAGGGTGTTGGGTGCCGAGCATCCAAAAATGCTTCTCTTGCCATTATCATACAATTTTATTTTAAGCTCTTAAAATACTTGGTGCTGGTGTGGCTGTGAATAACGGTAGACATGAAAGCATACTGTACTCACTATGTGGCCGTGAATAACGGTAGAAAACCTAAACAAAAAAATAAATTATTAGCACAACACTAAATTTCTTTAGTGTTTTTTATCTACCAAATGAAACTGGTAAATTTCTTTAGTGGTTTTATATGATCACCTTTGGCACATGACGGAAAACCAAGAAGGTTCTATGTCAAATTCTCAATGTTTCTTAGAGGTGCTTGAGGCAATGTTAATACAGTTATAACTTTTGAGTTACAACTATTATGGGTGTGTTCAAATTAGTAATTTCAAACGGACTTAAAAATGAAACGGACGTAAAGATTTCTAAACCACGAACAGATAGTACTCGAGTCAACGAAGAGCGAGTAGTTATTGGTCATGACTAGTACTCAAGCTTCATGGACTCGGGTACTGTGTTATCTGTACCCGAGCCCACGAAGCTCGAGTACTAATTGGAATCATGATAGCCAACCCAGGTTGATACCCAAGCTTGGTGAGCTCGGGTACCAAACCACAGTACTCGAGTCTAGCAGACTCGAGTACTAAATGGCATTTTTTTTTATTCCTAAATGCCATGTCAGCAGGCCACGGTGGAATTAGAAACTATGGTACTCGAGTATGTGGAGCTCGAGTACTGGAAAAGGTGGTAGATCACCAATTATTTTCGAAACAGTGTTTTTTTCCTAAAAAGTTCCGAAAAACATGGTAATTGGCCATTTTGGCCCCAATAGGATAGCCAAACAGTACAAAGACACGGTGGTGGCTTAGCATGACCCACAAAATGCTGAATTAATACTCAAATTCTATCACATGTTCTTAGTTTTTACAGCACTAAGCAAACAAATAAACTTTGGAAAAAGCAAATGGAGCAGGGAAAAAACATGTCCAGGTTAAGAACCTATACTGCATGAACCTTTAACTGAACTGAGAAGCAATGATGTTGGAATATGAATCTCTTCTTTAGAAACTAGTTCTAGACTCTAGTTCTAGTAGTAGTACTGCTTTAACATGGTGGCTTAGTTAGTAGACCATATGGCTGGAATCATTACACCGAGACCCTTAAGGTGGGGAAGCTAAACCTCATGGAGTCCTAAGATTTATAAAAATAATAATAAAAAAAAAACTAACCAAAAGCCATAACTTTAACACTAAACTATATATCATGCATTTACAGAGTGTAGCACCTGCACCATAATGTTGTTTACGTTTATAGAATTAGACGTTGTGATTATAATTAACTAAACCATATTTGTCAAAAAAAGAAGAAGAAAAGAGTGCCAAGTAGTAACCCACTGTCGATTAAAAAACAACGACAACAGTCATAACTGCCCACATAGCATTCCCTCCAACACCATCATACAAAGGCCTCATATGGTAAAAAAAATGATACAAGCAAAAGGGACAATCCTACTTTGACACCATGGATGACCTTTTTAGGTTCAACAACTCCTAAATTCCAAGCCTTGTATAACATTTAATCAAACAGCTTTATGACATATTCAAATGCAACAGATGGTGAAAGGCACATGGAGATAGTAAAAAATCAAGAATTTCACAGAGACCCAACCCAAAAATTAAACCAAAACAAGAATTTCTACTATAAAAATTTGCACATGGAGATTAAATAAATAAATAAAAAGTTCTTAGAAGATTTCAATAGCAATATGTAAAAATAAAAAATAAAAAAAAATAAAAAAGAAGAAGAAGAAGAAGAAGAAGAAGAAGAAGAAGAAGAAGAAGACATACCCAGATTGAACAGTGCGGTGGAACCACCAAGGCGCCCCCACGACAACGGCGGCGAGACGGCGAAGAGAAGCTCGGCAATGGCTCTGAACGGCGTGGATTCTCTCTCTCTCTGCTGGACTTGGTTCTCTTCTCCTCTTTCCGTTGCGTTTTCGACGTTTGGGTTTTTTTTTTTTAAGTTTGTATTTTAAAGTCACGTGAGTGACATGTGCTTATTCCGTTAGTGTTTTAACGTGTGAGAGCACTTGCAGCAGTAGAGCTAAATAGCTATATAGCTATTTTAGCTCCACCAAAACACAAAAAACCCTCTTGCAGCAGTGGAGGTATAGGTATAATTTTTGGCTTAATTGCTACAGTGCACATGTATAAATACATGAACATTGTAGCATAGAGCTAAAAAAAAAAAAAATTATTGAGCTCCTAATTATAGTAATATAAACTGAACATTTCTCTTCATTCTTTTATTCACGCCTCACTCATAATCACTCTCATGACTCTCATCTCCTCCATCTGAACTCAACTCTCTCAAGCTCACTAGTGCCGGCCCTTGCCATCTTCAACGTCACCAACCCACCAACCGAGACCCACCGCCGATCAACTCTCTCAAGCTCACCGCCACCGGCCCTTGCCATCTTCAACGTCACCGGCCCACCAGCTAAGACCCACCGCTGATCAACCCTCTCAACCTCAAACCCATGCCGTCCCAAGCTCTCAAATGCTCTCAACCTCTATTTTGCCGCCGTCCCAAGCCACCGGTCAGCTCAGACCCACCTCTCTGTTTCACTTCAAGTTAGTTGTTTATTCCCAAGCCATTGGCCCTTGCCTTCTCTGTCTTCTTCAATTGGCTGTTCTCCTAAGTATTTTAAGTATTTTAATTCTAAGTATTTTTCAGTTGTCTCTGCCTTCTCTACCTTCTCTGTCTTCTTCAGTTGTCTTTGCCTTCTCTGTCTTCTTCAATTGGTTGTTCGCCTAAGTTTCTTCAATTGGTTGTTATAATTCTAAGTATTTTAAGTTATGATATAAATATTAGTTTGGGAATTTCTGTGTGCAGGTAACTTTACATTTTTTTTTTTTTTGGACTTTTGATTAAGAGGACAGAATGTATTTGTATGGACTATGTTTGGGATTTTTCTGTTGGCAGGAATTTGTTGTGTGGTTTCTTTATCAGTGGGATTAATACATGTCAAATTAAGTATTTATGCATAATCACGTTCTATATTGCGGCGGCGGCGGCGGCGGCGGCGTCAGCAGTAGCTATTGTGGTGGTGGTGGAAGGGTCGGTGGCGGTGGTAGTGGTAGCGGTTGCGGGTAGTTGTGATTGTTGTTTATTGTAATGGATATATTATTTTATTGTAGTGGATATATTATTTTATTGTGTTGAAAGCTAAAATAGATCTACTGCTGCATCATGTTTTATAAAGTGAGTAGGTAAAACAGATAAAGTAATTTTTTGTGGAGCTAAAAAGCTATATTTTTAGCTCCATTACTGTGGATGCTCTGACTAACTGAAGTATTGATTTGGCAGTTGTGAATCATTTAAGGAGTAAATTGGCTAATAAAAAAGTTGAGAGGGTCTTTTGGCTAGTGGTTGAAAGTTTAGGGGGTGTATGAGCATTTTTTCCTATAAATTGGTTGTTGTAGCCTCAAGGCATTCATACTTTTTTTTTTTGGCCACGTCAGTAGTTAGCATCGAATCTGGTTACTTGACTTGATCCAACCCATGACATAAACCGCCAATTGGGTCAAATTGATCCAGAGCACAAATCGAACCAACCAGAATTACGAAAACAAAAAAAAAATAAAAAAAAATCTGGCCTTTGTAATCTGGCATCTCATTCACACTAATTACCAAAAAAAAAATTGTAGGAGAAAGCGTAACTAGTCTAGGATGCACGGACGCGGCGCCGGAGGTGCCGCACCCGCGTCCGACGCGGCACGACACGACGACATGCGAGGACGCCACTGCTCGCGCGTCGGGCCGCGTCTGCCACGTGGCCTCTGCTGTTTTCAAGCCAACTCGCGCCGACGCGGCTCCGACGCGGCGCGATTAGCGCTGAATCGGGCCGAATCGCACCGACTCAGGCCGTATCGACCATATTGGGCGATATCGGCGAAACCACCGAAATGGCCGATTCAGGCCAAAATTTAAAAAAAAAAAAAAAAAAAGGCACAAAACACACCGTTTGCACTTAAAATCGAACCCTAAATGGCCTAAAACTCTCTCATGCACTCATTTCTCACTTCATCGGTTCATCCACCCAAAGTTCAGCTCTCTCTCAAGTCTCACGGCGTCACTCACTCCCTCGTCTTTGTGCTCCCTGCCTCTCTTCAGTTCACTTGCCTTCACTCTTCATCCCTTCACTCTCTACCTCTCTGTCTCTGCTCTCAGTCACTTCATTCAAACTTCAACTCTCTCACGTATTCTCAACTCAGGTATTGATATAAAAGCTTTCAAATTTTCAATCTTAGTTTGATTTGTGATTTGTGAATCTATGAATGTGATAAATTATCACATTCACAGATTCACAAATGTGATAATGTGATTTGTGAATCTGTGAATATGATAAGCCTTGTGAATGTGATAATGTGATTTGTGATTTGTGAATCTGTGAATGTGATAATGTGATTTGTGAATCTGTGAATGTGATGATGTGATTAGTTTCTTTTCAATCTTAGTTTTATTTAGTTAATAGTTATTAAACTTATTATTTGTGAATCTGTGAACTTGGTTTGAATCTATTGAATTTATTGAATAGTTATTATTTGTAGGTTAAATTGAATCTATTGAATTTGCAATGGATGAAATTGCTAGCACAGAAACTTCACCTTCATCTAATCAAGAAGTGTTAAATGATGAATCTCCTCTTTGGTAGTATGTGACTAAAGTAGAAAAACCACCTAATGCATCTGTTAAATCAGGGGGAAACACATACTTTAAGTGCAATTATTGTGGTGTAGTTTATATGGAATCTTATTCTAGGGTTAAGGCTCATTTATTAAAAATTCCTAATAAAGGTATTAAAGCGTGCCCTAATGTAACATCGAGTCATAGGCTGGAAATGCAACAAATGCATGATCAAGTTGAGAATGATAAGTTAGAGAAAGAACAGAGAAGTCAAATTCCCTTACCCCCACCTCCCCCAGGCCGTGGGCCTATACCTAGTTCCCCATTTTGGAGACATGAAAGGAGTGATAGTACAAATCCGATTGATGGTAAGAGGAGGAAGGTGGCTGTGAATAATACTTTGGAGAAAGCATACCAGAATAATGCTAGACATGAATTGGATAGTAGAATTGCTAGGATTTTTTTACATCGGTGGGCTTCCGTTTAACTTTGCAAGGAACCCATATTATCGTAATTCCTATGCATATGCTGCTACCCATAGCATTTCGGGTTATGTTCCTCTTGGATACAATGCCTTGAGAACAATACTTTTGCAAAAAGAAAGAGCTCATGTTGAAGGACTTTTGAAACCAATTAAGGACTTTTGGCTTGAAAATGGTGTAAGTATTGTTTCTGATGGATGGTCAAATCCACAAAGGAGGCCTCTTATTAATATTATGACTATATCAGATGGGGATTCAATGTTTATAAAGGCAATTGATGGGTCAGGTGAGTTCAAAGACAAACATTATATTGCTGGGGTGTTGAAGGATGTTACAAAAGATATTGGACATGAAAAATTTGTCCAAGTCATCACTGATAATGCTAGTGTGATGAAGGCTGCTGGATCTCTTATTGAAGGTGAGTATCCTAAAATATTTTGAACACCCTGTGTTGTCCACACTCTCAATCTAGTTTTGAAGAATATTTGTACAGCAAAAAACACTGAAAAGAATGAAGTTACATATGAGGAATGTAGTTGGATTACACGTATTGCTGATGATGCATCTTTCATACGTGTTTTTATCATGAACCATTCAATGAGGTTGGCAATGTTTAATGAATTTTGTCCATTAAAACTACTCCAAGTTGCTGATACTAGATTTGTTTCGGTTGTTGTAATGTTGAAAAGGTTGAAGTTGATAAAAAGGTGTCTTCAAGCCATGGCTATTAGCGACCAATGGTCTTCTTATAGGGAGGATGATGTTGGGAAAGCTAAAAAAGTGAAAGATCTAATTCTAAGTGATCTTTGGTGGGATAATATTGATTATATCCTTGAATTCACAGCACCGATTTATGATATGCTACGAATAGCTGACACAGATAAGCCTTGTCTTCATCTTGTGTATGAGATGTGGGATTCAATGATAGAGAAGGTGAAGAAAGTAATATATCGGCACGAACGCTTGGAAGATGTTTAGTATAGCTCATTTTGGAGTGTGGTGTATGATATACTCATTGATCGATGGACTAAAAATTGTACACCACTACATTGCTTGGCTCATTCCTTCAATCCTAAGTAAGTATATTTATTTTCTATTTTCTTTAGTTCCTCCTTCTAGTAAAACACACGTTTCATTTATATTTGTTTTTTAATCTTTAGCTCTAGGTATTACTCCATTGAATGGCTTTCGGAGAATCCAAAACACATCCCTCCACATCGAGATCATGAAATTTCTATAGAAATGAGCAAGTGTTTGGATCGATACTTTGAAGATGTGAATGAATTAAGTGTGGTGAAGGTTGAGTTTGCAGCATTTTCAGGAGGGAGGTTTCCTTCACCAGCTGCCTTGACAAATAGGTGGATCTTACAACCTTTGGTTTGGTGGCAATACCATGGCTCCGCATTTCCAATTCTTCAAACCCTTGCCCTTAAACTTCTTGGACAACCTTGTTCATCCTCATGTGCTGAGAGAAATTGGAGCACATACAAATTCATTCATTCCTTAAAAAGAAACAAAATGGCTCCTGCATGCGCTGAAGATTTAGTATATGTGCATTCTAATCTTCGACTCTTGTCAAGGCGCAATGAGGAGTACATACATACAGCAACAAAGATGTAGGATGTTATAGGAGACTCTTGGAATGAAAGCGACATACATGGAGGAGCTGAAATTCTTAAGAGTGCAGCCCTTACACTTGATGAGCCAGAGTTGGAGGCCATGGTTATTGGAAGTGCTAGCACTAGTGCTACTACTAGTGAAAGTGAAGTTCGAAGTGTAGCTATTGATCTTGATGATGATGATGTTGGTATTTGATTGTCTTGTTAGTTGTCTTTTATTTAGTTTTTAGTTTCAAACTTATGAGTTGTATTCTAATTTCCGAACATCATGGAATGTTTTAGTTTCAATCTTGTGGGTTGTATTTAATTTATGAACATCATATTTTAGTTATTATTTATTATTGCTCTTAAATTTGGTATATGTTTATATAATATGAGAAAGTATGCTTAGCAATATATTAAAGATATAAATAAAAATATTTTTAATAATTTTTTAATTGCCGAGTCCCGCCGCACCCGCACCCACCTTTTTCAAAAATTGCCGAGTCCCGCACCCGCACCCGAGTCCCGAAACGCACCCGTGCTTCATAGTAACTAGTTTCGATTGCTCTAAATCCCTTGGCCTCTACAGGCACTACAAGAGGCACTACGAGAATCAATCAAATACGCCTACAATGCATCAAAATCTAGATTTAGAAGTCATCCCTGAATTAAAGTAAGTATTTTTAAACTAGAGGTCCTCGATAATGTTATGGGTTGCAATCATGGTGAACTCAAGGATTATAATTATTAATCTTGTACTCACTTCAGAGACTTAAAGTTTTTTTATATCAAATATGACTGTATGAGCAAGGCGATACTCATAAAAAAGTACCTCTTAGTAATTTATTATTTTTATTTTTATAATTTATAGAATTTTGTGGAATAAAGCTTTATCTCATTATATTAGAGAGTTTTAATGAGTATTTTAGTCTAAATTGACCCTTTATATGGTATAATATAACTAAGATTTGTTTAAGACTATTTTTGGCAAAATTTCCTTTTTTTAGCCTTAAATTAAAATTCTATTATAAATGGAAAATGCTAAACTCACCAATTATTTTACAAAATGCTAATATGATATAAATTTGTGGATGTAGTCGTAGGGTATTTAGACAATTTAGTGTGTAAAAATTTCAAAGAGTGTTCATCTTATTTTTCCAGTGGATGCCAGAAAGCATTTCCTTGTGGCTTTAACAAGCCCCTTATTAAGAATTTAAGAACTCATTCTTTGGTTTTAAATATTACCAAATTTCATACTTACAAATCATGGTTGGTATTGTAACGAAATAAATTTAGTTAGATTACATATTACTGTTAAGTCCGTTAAAAACTCCCCCAAGAAAATTGAAGACAAAAAGGTTTGCTGTAGCTAAAAGAAGATTCACTCATCATGCAATCATTAATCAAGAAACATAATAAACTTAAGACACTCGCGAGATGTTCCCATTCACTCGAGCGAGATTTGTAGATTTTGAATTCCTAGTGCAACTTAAAGACATAACAGTACACATGTTACATGACTTTTCGATAGTAGAAAGGTTGTCCTACCCAGATCTATATATCTATTCACATCTTGAAGCTTTTCATCTTGAGACAAAAACTGGAAAATTCTTCTTGTACCTAGTAAAAGTTGTAATTCAAAAGTTATAATTGATTGGGTGCTTTGAAACCATAGAGATTGTTATTACACTAAGTTCACTGTTGTAAGTCCTTAAGTTCCTTGGAGTACTGGAGTTTCAGGATGCAAATAGGGTTCATTAGTGGAGGAGATTCGTACAGAAAGATTGAAAAGGTTTTGGAGCCACTGCGGTGGGAAGGCAAATGTGGCATTCACAGAAGTTACCCTAAAGACTCTAGTTGTGTAACGGTGTTTTGAGTTATAACTGCTTTTTCTATAGTGACTTTTATAAGGGGCTGGATCCTTATAATGTTTTTTCTATATAAAGTTTTTATTTATTTATTTATTTATTTTTGTAATTTGTTTTCCACTTCACTTTATCACCAAAATCCGTGTGGGGTTTTATTATTTATACTGCTTTTTCCATAGTGACTTTTATAAGAGGCTGGATTCATGTAATGTTTTTACTATTGAGGACGTTTTTATTTATTTATTTTTATAACATGTTTTCCACTTCACTTCAAGATGATATTTCCGGAGGTTGAAATACCCTTTTGTGCAATTTGTTTGGAGTAAATTATAAATTAATGCAATTAATCTTCTACCTAAATAATTTGGGGTCTAAATTGAAATTTTCAATTGGTATCAGAGACTAGGTATAATTGTTTAGGAACTTTTTCATGAGTGTAATCCTTAACCAGTACTATCATGGATTAAGTACAATACCTCATTGTTTCCCTCGTTTTTAGGGAACAATTATGTATATTAAAACTTGAAAGGCCCTCATAAAATTATTGGATGAGAGAGTTTGGCTATATGTAGGGAAAGGTTGGACAAAACCAAAAAACTAAACGGTTTGAGTGGTGCATACCAATTCATGTTGCCTACTGTGATCCTTTCTAAAATTATAACCAATCAGCCTCTTGTGTGAGCTTATCATAATTATTGCATATTTAATTAAGAATAAGATGGGGATTATATTATTTATTATTTATTTATTTATTTATTTATTATTATTATTATTATTATTATTATTAGTTTGTTCTGGTTTCATTATCTCAAACGTCAAAGTCACAGTTGTGGTTATCGAGGACCATAGCTTCTTTAATCAACTAGCAACTAGTAAGTGAAACTTCTCACCATCTTCGTAGTTGGCGTGGTACTAGTGCCAGTTTACACGGATCATATGTTCTACTCTTGACTTACGCGTTGGTACTGGTTTAATTTTCTAGTCAACAATTAATTTTACTCTTCCATTCTGGAGGGTGGTCCTTTCTAAATTCAAATCAATCAATCTCTTGTATGTGTGCCTATTATTATAAGATCGTTTGTTTGTTTGTTAGTTTTTGTTTTTTTTTTTTTTTTTTTTTTTTTAGTTTACATTATCTCAAACTTCAGAGGTCATTGTGGTCATTGAGGACCATATCTCCTTCAATCAATTAGCAACTAACAAGTGAAACATCTCACCATCTTCACAGTTGTTGTTGTTATTATTATTATTATTTTTTATTTTTTTATTTATATTTTTTTTTTGTTTCATTATCTCAAACATCAAGGTCACACCTGTGGTTATCGAGGACCATATCTTCTTCAATCATCAAGCAAGTAGTAAGTGAAACTTCTCACCATCTTTGTAGTTGGCGTGGGACTAGTGCCAGTTTACACGGATCATATGTTCTACTCTTGACTTACGTGTTGGTATTGATTTAATTTTCTAGTTAACAAATAATTTTACTCTTCCATTTTGGATGGTGGTCCTTTCTAAATTCTAATCAATCAGTCTCTTGTACGTGTGCTTATAATAATTAATATACGATAGTTTTTTTTTTTTTTTAACATTATCTCAAACTTCACAAGTCATTGAGGACCATATCTCCTTCAATCAATTAGCAACTAGCAAGTGAAACATCTCACCATCTTCACAGTTGTTGTTATTATTATTATTATTATTATTATTATTATTATTATTATTATTATTATTATTATTATTATTTTGTTCTGGTTTCACTATCTCAAACATCAAGGTCACACCTGTGGTTATAGAGGACCTCATCTTCTTCAATCATCTAGCAACTAGTAAGTGAAACTTCTCACCACTTTCGTAGTTGGCGAGCAACTAGTGCCAGTTTACACGGATCATATGTTCTACTCTTGACTTACGTGTTGGTACTGATTTAATTTTCTAGTCAACAAATAATTTTACTCTTCCATTTTGGAGGGTGGTCCTTTCTAAATTCTAACCAATCAGTCTCATGTACGTGTGCCTATCATAATTGTTATAAGATAGTTTTTTTTTGGTTTACATTATCTCAAACTTTAGAGGTCATTGCGGTCACTAAGGACCATATCACCTTTAATCAATTAGGAACTAGCAAGTGAAACATCTCACCATCTTCACAGTTGTTATTATTATTATTATTATTTTGTTTTGGTTTCACTATCTCAAACGTCAAGGTCAAACCTGTGGTTATCGAGGACCATATCTTCTTCAAGCAACTAGCAACTAGTAAGTGAAACTTCTCACGATCTTCGTAGTTGGCTTGAGACTAGGGTCAATTTACACGGATCATATGTTCTACTATTGACTTACGCGTTGGTACTGCTTTAATTTTCTAGTCAACAAATAATTTTACTCTTCCATTTTGGAGGGTGGTCCTTTCTAAATTCTAATTGATCAGTTTCTTGTATGTGTGCCTATCATAATTACTTTAATTTTTTTAAAGTTGCCCCCTAACTCAAAGTTTTGCCTCTATCCCTGAGGATAATAAAAAATATATAAGATAAAAGTGTAGAAAAAACTAATTCTATAGATGTTTTTTTCTTAATTTTTTTTAATAACAGATTCTATAGATTGTTAGGTTATAAGACCTTAGGGATTAATGTATTAGAACTTCAATATGTATTATGTTGGCAAACCATGATCAAAACATTTAGTCTAGGTTTAGACTTGCTCAAAGTTTGGTTTAATATAAAATTGGAATCGAGTAATTGCAGAAAATTACTGTTCTATTTCTGCAAGGCTCGATCGATTGAAGAATAGACTCGATCGATCGAGAATCGTGGATTAGGAATTTTCGGCAGAATTTTAAGTCGGCCCAAACATCAGTTCAAGCCCATTAAAGATTAGGGTTTTAGATTTACTTCTTCTAGTATGTAAAGGAAGCCCTAAGCACGTTTTTAAAAGACTTTTCAAAGAGAGAAGAGTGTGCCTCTTTTGTAGATCTAGGGTTTTGTACCCAAAAACTCTCTAGAGTCTTTTTGTTTTGATATTGTATGTGTGAATCTCTTATGAGATCTGGAGGTGTTTGCCTTCATACATACTTAGGGTTATCAAGATAAAGATTGATGTCAAGAGCTTGGTGATCGTTTCAGTTGCTGCATAAATAACTTCAAGAAATACAAGTGGTGTACTTGTGAATGCTATGAATCTAAGAAAGAAGTGGTTCGTGGACTCAGAGCTATCACGTGGTCGTGGTAGTAAGTTTCCTACTCGAAGTAGCAATAGGATGTTTGTGGTCTAAGTCACTATTGTGTAAACTTCAATTCTTTCATAGTGGATTCGTTTTACCTTGAGGATAGCTAGGTTAAATCATCCCTAGGTGTTTTACCGATTTGGTTTTATTGGGTTATCATATTGTTATGTTATTTATTTTCTGCACTTTACAATGATATGATATATTTGTGTTAACCTATATCTACATAATTTACCTAAGTTAATCACTTGGCTAAATAACTAGGTTAACCTGGTTGTGTTTTAAGTGGTCTAAAAATAAACAAGTGGTATCAGAGCTAGTTAGCTGTAGTATTTAGATCCTTTGATATAAGAGTTGATCCTTGATCTCTGTTATCATGGATGATTCTAAGTGTCTTACTGTTTTTGATTGTGATGATTTGAATAAAAAGGACACTATTGTTTTTGTTGATCTTTTTGATGCTTGTGAAACTCTTCGTAAGGAATTATCTAAATCTTTTAAAATTGCTAAGAAATTCAAGGAAGAGTTAAAATTGGCTAATCTTGAAAAAGATGAATTGATTGTGAGAGTAGATGAATCTAATAAAAAGAATGAATTTTTGAGAAATCAAATTTCTTCTCAAGATGAAAAGCTTGGAACAAGAGTTAGTTGAATCTAAGGCTAAAATTGAAAATTTGACTAGTACCAAATCTACTATTGATAACAGAAGTGTTTCTATTTCTCTTAAGCCTAAAACTGAAAAAGTTTATATCCCTCCTTTCAAGAGGATTAATAAAGAAAAAGGCTTATTTTGCTAGGTTAAACAAAGGTAAAAGTTTTGATGTAGACGCTGAAGTTTCTAAACCTATATCTAAACCTACTGTTAGAGAGCACAATAAATCTGTTTTTATGCCTAACTATCACCTTTGTGGTGTTGTTGGTCATAATAGACCAAATTGTTCTTTGTTGAGGAAAATACCAAAATCTAAGACCAGATTTGTTGTTAGGAATACTGATGTTCCTAAATTTGTTCCTGTCTGTCACTTTTGTGGTGCCTCCGGTCACATTCGTCCTAATTGTCATAAATTGAAATTTAAACATTCTGTTTTTCAATCTAAGATATGTGATGATATTTCTCTTGCCATAAGTCCAAATAAATTGTTTCATATGCTTTTGAAAAATTTAAGCTTGTTGGCTTATGAAAGGAAATTGCAGGATTTCAGTCTTTCTCAAAAGATTGGTGTAATCCCTCAAATACACTATGCTTCACATGGATTTTCACCTACAAAGCCGAAGACTCGTGCTATATGGGTGAGAAAAATAAGTACTACCATGTAGCTTCCATGCATCTTCAAATCTAATTGAAGCAATGATTTATGAGTCCACAAATAACTTTTACCAGTTCCATTCCAAACAAAGTTGAAAACAACTTTTGCAAGTAGAGTCATCCTAATTTTTGTTGCTAAGTGGAAAGTTCAATGCATTAAATTGGTAATTTGACAAGCATATTATTGGTTCATAAAATAGATACCTTGGGTTAGGTACAAAAAAGATTTGAACCTTAGATTTGTGAACACTTTAAAAAGGGTCAACCAATTAAATTAAAAAACTCTTGATAATAAAAATTTATTAATTATTTGAAAAGCTATTAAAGGGCAGAAGAATTTTCCCCCCATAAATTAGGGTAAAAGGCCTTATTTGATGGTAGGATGCTCCCCACAATATAGGACAAGTTTGGTGTGGATACTGCACCAAATGTTCCATGCACCTTCATATCCAATTGAAGCCATGATTCATGACTCATGAGTCAACAAATAGCTTCCAAGAAGCTGTGTTTCCGTACAACTTTGAATATTGACTTTTGCAAGTAAGGTCATCCCTATCTTTGTTGACACACCTTCATATCTAATTGAAGCCATGACTCATGAGTTAACAAATAGCTTCCAAGAAGCTGTATTTCTGTACAAATTTGAATATCGACTTTTACAAGTAGAGTCATCCCTATTTTTATTGCATGCACATTTATATCCAATTGAAGCCATGACTCATGAGTCAACAAATAGCTTCCAAGAAGTTGCGTTTTCATACAAATTTGAATACCAACTTTTGCAAGTAGAGTCATCTCTATCTTTGTCGCATGCACCTTCATATCCAATTGAAACCATGACTCATGAGTCAACAAATAACTTTCAAGAAGTTGTGTTTCTGTACAAATTTGAATACTAACTTTTGCAATTAGAGTCATTCCTATCTTTGTTGCATACATCCAATTGAATCTATGAGTCATGAGTCAACAGATAGCTTCCAAGAAGCCGTGTTTCTGTACAAATTTGAATACTGATTTTTGCAATTAGAGTCATTCCTATCTTTGTTGCATGCATCCAATTGAAGCTATGAGTTATGAGTCAATAAATAGCTTCCAAGAAGTTGCATTTTCCTACAAATTTGAATACCTACTTTCGCAAATAAAGTCATCACTATCTTTGTTATATATATGCACTTTCATTGCCAATTGAAGCCATGACTCATGAGTTATGACTCAACAAATAGCTTCCAAGAAGCTGGTTTTTGTACAAATTTGAATACTGACTTTTTCAAGTAGAGTCATCCCTATTTTTGTGGCATCCGCCTTTATATTCAATTGAAGCCATGAGTCATGAGTCAACAAATAGCTTTCTAGAAGCTACATTTCTGTACAAATTTAAATACCAACTTAATTTTGCAAGTAGAGTCATCCCTATTGTTGTTTATTTCTTATTGAAACATTAATGAAAAATATAACTTGTTGTCCCAACATGTTAAATTAATAATAATAATAGTAATAATAATAATAATAATAATAATAATAATAACAACACCTCAGTGGAAAGTTCAACAAATTAAATAAAAATTAAATTTCAGTACGGTCATACCGCGTTAGAAAAGTTTATCCAAATTCTTCTTTCGTAAACTGCTGGAATGTCACCAAACAAATAGCTCAAATTAATGATTGATTGTCATTTTTTTTTTTTTTTAAAATGTATTAAATAAATCAAGAAGAAAGGGAGCTAGATGGGCCTATCACTATTCTTTTTGTCCTAAAAACCATCAGCCATACAAAATCGCCCCATTAGACTTACAAAAAGAAGCCCATGAAAAGATTGTGAGCAATGAAGTTTTACGTGTACAAAAAGAAAAAACTATACAAAAAACTTTCAGACTTTCATCATGAACTTTATATATTCTATAATGGCCCAGCCCTGTTGATATCTGAGGAGTTCTGATGTAGACCGATCTGGAAAAAAGTTATAAGCGCGAGAAAATTTTAGAGAATAACAGCTAGCCCTTATTAAATCAATGAGTCCAGGTAAAAGTAAAAACAAATGGACTTATGAAGTCCTCTCGAAGCAACGGTTGACCCAAGTCTATAAATTTTGACCCACCCAAATAATACTTAGTTGCTTAGGAATAGGTGAGGATTCCATAATAATCCATATACTCCATCTAAGTTGGTTTATTAGTGTTGTGAAAGCGGAAGATTTAATACCAATTTGTTGAGAATAGTAGAAGCATGAATATCTATTTGTTGTGTGTGTATCCAAATAACATTGGGTTTATGCAAAATAGAAATAGAACAACAAAACAAATAATCACAGGGGAACACAAAGATTTACGTGGTTCGGCTTTTGGCCTACGTCCACGGGCGGTATCAAGGAGAAAGTTTCACTAACAAAAGGAAGAGATTACAAAAGTAGTACCCAAAACACTTTCACAAATCCCAAGTCCCAAATACACCCAAAGAGCTCTTAATCACCAGAAGCACGTGACTAGAGAAACCTGAAAATCTCTATAACAAAGTCACGCCTTAGAACTCTATACTAAATACCAGAGAATACCTATTCTAATATTGCGGCACTCCTTACTTACGCCTCCAATAGCCGCATAACTAGTGTATATATATAGAGATGTGGGCCTTTTGTCATTGAGTGAAATACAACTCCACCTAGAAGTAGAATTGCTTACTTTGTCGGCAAAACAGTCCTATTAGTACTAGGACTTGGTTTACAAATCCTTCCAAGGCAAGGACTATGCAATCCTTCCAAGGCAAGGACTATGCACTCTCACGTGCACTATTCAAGCCACCAAACATAACAATTAGGTACTGTGAGAAGTCTTTCCAGACCACAGATATGGATATTTCCCTTAGAATAGTTACCCCATCCTTGCTGTTGTTTGTGCTTTTCATCGTAGACCTTGGAGAAGGCCACAACGGGTGTCCTGAATCACGGTGTGGAGAAGATGGCCCAGACATCCGATTTCCTTTCCGACTCAAAGACAGGCAGCCTGACCAGCAGTGTGGTTATCCTGGCTTTGATCTCTACTGCTCTGATAACAATGGTACGGTGCTCGAGCTGCCTACTTCAGTTAAAACCTTTGTCAATTCCATTGATTACGAATTTCAGTTAATCAACTTAACTTTCTCAGATGGTTATAGCTTTCCAAGAGGACTCAATATATCTTCCTCGCCTTTCCAATTTTACGAAGTCAAATACTCTCTTGATGACTACACCCTTTTCAATTGTACGCTACAAACTACAGTTACAGATTATTTTTCTGTCGGTTGTCATTGTAGCAGTCGCCACGCAGTTTATGCTTTTCCTTCGGATTCTGACATCGACGACTTGCCCATATTATCATGTAGAAAGATATATAGCGTTTCATCAGTTCCATATGATATATTCTATTCCCCATCTCTTGAATTGACATGGTCCGGACCGAAATGCGGACACTGTGAAGGGAAAGGCAAGAAATGTAGATTCGAGAATAATAGCACTGATTTGAAAACTGAGTGCTTTGACCCCGACAAAGACAAAGGTATTGTATTATTTCTACCCAATTTCCACTTCTATAATCACACAAGTTCTGTTTCATGCCAATATATATTGATTTTATCAAGCTTAGTTTACAAGTGGTCTGCAACGGTAATTTCCTGTAATCAGTCATGAAGATTTTTTTTTTTTTTTTTTCTTTTTTCAACCAAAAGAACATTATTTTAGAACTAGGCTTGTAAGTCGTGTCTGTACGTATCCATTCTAGTCTTGAAGTAATATTTTTCCCTACATCCAAAAGAACATTATTTCAGAAGTCGGCTAGTGTCAGAAGAAAAATGATTAGATACTGTTAAAGGAGACCGTAGAGCGACCTAATGTTTCCTTCTTTCATATAAATTATGGATCTTATTATAAATTTAATTTGTAATACTATCTAATACATGATAAAGGTCTTATAAATTCTACTTTCATAGTACTAAATAATTACTCATGTTTCAAAAACCCTTGAATAGGCAGGTAGCTCATCAGTTAAAACTAAACCTAACGGTATCAATACAAAATTTACCTTAAAATATTAGCATAAGTGTGGTAATTAGTACTTTCTCATCTCACATAATAACTTATCTTACTAATTAAAGTCATGGTGAAATCCATTATTTATGTAAGAGAAAAGACTATCACGTTAATGTACAGATTAATTACCTAATTATTGTTCTGCTAATAGTGATAAGACCATCACACACCTTTGGTGCGATGGTTATTTTACAAGTATAAGTGCTTGTGAGGTATGGGGGGCAAAGGCTGAGTTTAAGTCTCCATGAGAGAGCTTCATACACATACATTTAAACTAGGTTAGAGTAAAATTTTTATCTTATATCAAAAAACAGTGATAAGGACAAAGTTTGGCCACAACTTCCTTTTAAAAAATTAACATTGCTATATATTTTGAAAATCTAACCGTTAGATTGCATGTTTTTTATGTTTTTAACACACATATCAAATTTTGTATTAATCAAATGTTATTTACTATATAATCTATAAGTTTATTTTTTCTGCATAATTTTAGACTATAAAAACTTGCAATTCAAACAATTGATTGATGACATCGCTATTAATCTTTGATCTTCTAGAAATTTTGCAAGCAATATAAGAATAATATGTAATCCAATGGTAAATTTGTCAAAATTTATATCCAATAAAAATGTATTAAGTGAAATTATAGCCTTAAGCTACAACAAAGTTTATAGTCAAACTTTTTCATAGTGATTAAATTTTACACACAATTATATTTTGTTTTATGATAAGTGTAATTAGAAGCTAATCATGTTAAAATATTTTACAGGTAGATCAAGAAAAATAGTGATCATTGGTGAGTTTTCCATTGGCCATTCAGAAATTTAGTGTAAATTACTTTTTTATTTTCTTGACTCATGAATATTTGACATGCAGTTTCCATCTTGGGGTCATTTCTTTTGGCATTAGTAGTCTATACACTCTACCATGTCTATCGTTATGACAAAACTGAAAAAGAAAATCATGCTAGGATTGAAAAGTTTTTGGAGGATTACAAAGCTCTCAAGCCCACACGGTACTCATATAACGATGTTAAAAGAATTACAAATCAATTTACTGAGAAGTTAGGACAAGGAGCCTTTGGAACAGTGTTCAAAGGAAAGTTTTCGAATGAAATCCATGTAGCCGTGAAGATCTTGAACAGTTCCAAGGGAAATGGGGAGGAATTCATAAATGAAGTGGGAACAATGGGTAGAATCCACCATGTTAATGTGGTTCGCTTGGTTGGCTTTTGTGCTGATGGATTTAGAAGAGCTCTAGTTTATGAGTTCTTACCAAATGATTCACTAGAGAAGTTCATTTCCTCAGTAGATTCTAACCGTTTCCTTGGTTGGGAAAAGTTACAAGACATTGCTCTGGGCATAGCAAAAGGAATTGAATACCTTCATCAAGGATGTGATCAACGAATCCTCCATTTTGATATTAAACCACATAATATTTTGCTAGACCAAAATTTCAATCCAAAAATTTCTGATTTTGGTTTGGCCAAGTTGTGTGCAAAGGATCAAAGTGCAGTATCCATGACCACAGCTGGGGGGACCATGGGTTACATTGCACCCGAAGTGTTCTCTAGGAACTTTGGGAGCGTGTCTTACAAATCAGATGTTTACAGTTTTGGAATATTGTTGCTTGAAATGGTTGGAGGTAGGAAAAATGTTGATGTAACTGGGGAGAACACTAGCCAAATATATTTCCCAGAATGGATCTACAATTTGTTAGAGCAAAAAGAAGACCTACGAGTCTATGTTGAGGATAATGGAGATGATAAAATTGCAAAGAATCTTGCAATTGTGGGACTCTGGTGCATCCAGTGGCACCCAATGGATCGTCCTTCTATGAAAGTTGTGGTCCAAATGTTGGAGGGAGAAGGAGATAAGTTAACCATGCCCCCTAATCCATTTGCATCTACAAACCCCACAAAAACCAATGTAAGTATGTCTGCAAGGCATATAAACCAGGAGTTAGAAGTCATCCTAGAATCAGAGTAAGTACATAAAGTAGGAGTCCTCGACAATCATAAAAGTTGTAATCATGTTGTACTCAAGGATTGAAATTATTAGTCTTGTGGTCAATGTAGGGACTTCGAATTTTTTTATATGAAGTATGAGGAAGATAATGCTCATAAAAATCACTTAATTTCTTGTTGAGGTAGGAAAGAATATAAGGTTTTTTTTTTATGTTTATTAAATTGTTATATTTTATTTTTATAATTTTCACAATTTTTTTTTAGAATAAGGCTTTATTTCCTTATTTTAGAGACTTTTTAAGAGTATTTTAGTTAAAATTGAGCCCTTATAAGGAATGGTATAAATTAAGATTTGTTTTAGAAAAAAAAATTTTGGGCAAAAATTCTTATTTTTAGCCTAATTTTTTGCAATGAAGTATCCTAGTTGCTCTAGGACTTCCTTGGTGATTTCTGATATTATTTAGTGGTTGTAGCCTTCAAGCATTCATACTATTTAGTAATAAAAAATTTCAAAGAGTGTTTATTGTCTTTTTTTTTTTTTTGATGGATGCTAGAGGACTCTTTGCTCACTCCATGAAATTTGCTTGTAATCAAATTAAATTCTTACTGTATATTATTTGATGTAAAATGAGTTAAATTTTTTTAAGAAGAAGCTTACTCAAACCTTGTGCTAAACAACACATGTAACCTTCACAAAGTAGACACGTTTATGTACAACACCCACTACCAAAAAAAAAAAAGGTATTTTTCAAGGGTCAAAACCCTTGAAAAACGTATGAAAAACTCTCGGAAAAAATTATTTTTTAGAGCCCGGACTAACCTTGGAAATATACACCATTGAAAAAGAAATTTCGAAAGCCTTCACGAACCTCAAATCGCCAATACTTGAAAAAGGTAAAAATAACTAAAGGTCCAAAGATTTGGAATTACAACCCTAGATAAATGAAGTCGTTAAAGGGTCTCCCAACCCTCAAAATAAGGTTTTTCTCTTTTTTTTCCTTAAATTTTTTTTTTTTTTTTTTAAAAGAACCACAACCATACACATATACTTTAAAGAACTACATATTACAAAATCTATATTATATCAAAACACAATAATATGAGCCCATTTGGTAAGGAGACTTGAAAACTGTTTTGGGTTGATTAAATGCCAAATACATGGGCCCACTTTTAAGTTATGTGTTTGGCAAGGTACTCAAATGAGGTTTTTTAGATGATTGAAAACAGGTATTTTAGGTAATTGAAAACATGTATTTTGAGAACTCTTGAAGAGTACTTTTTAGTATTCAAATATAACCGGGTCCAAATCTCCTTCAACGCGTGCTGCAAGTCTTCAACCACACATATATCAAATTAAAAGACCACATATTACAAACTCCACAATAGTTCTAAAATTTTAACAGGATAACCGGAATACAACAAAAGTTCACATATCCTTGCATGCCTCAAGGTAGTACCTGCCATTAAAGAGGGAAAAAATCAATAACTTTACCATTATGTTATCTCCTAGTTTTGAAAAGCCACATCAAAAAGTTATTTATTTAAGTAACTTTGCAATTAGTAAACTTTTTTTTAAATATATATATATATATATATTTCAAGCGTGTTTTAATTTATTCCAGGTGAATTAATAACATTTGAGATAAAATTGAGTAATATAACCACACAACTTTGTAGTGTACTAGCTAATTGCTATGTTAATATTGAATTCGGTTATCCAACTTGATCCAACCCACAACCTAAACTGCAAATTAGATCAATCTAATCGAGAGCACGAAATGAACCAAACTGGATAGTTCAATGACCAAGAGTTGATTTCCATCATTTACCTTGACGTCAAGGGTTGATTTTTTCAATTCAACTAATTTTTACACAATAATTTGTGTTGATTCTATTTTTATAGTCTATTAGTTCATATTTTGTGTCTAAATGCTTCATAATAAGATTTCTCGCTCAATCCATATTACCTTGGATTGCAGCAACTATTCAAGTACTAAATGTCGAATTGCAACATTTGGATTTCAAAGAAGATAAGATGCATAGGAAAGAAGATTTATGTTTTAGTTGACCAAGGCTAGTAAATGTTCAAAATCAAGATATACAATCTGGCATCTCATTCGCACTAATAACCAAAACAAAATGGTAGGAAAACGCGTAACTAAGAGTAGGACAAATGATCTGTGTAAACTGGCCTTAGTTTATGTCGAACTCCAACTACAAAGATGATGAGAAGTTTCACTAGCTAGTTGACTGAAGAAGATATTATCTTTAGTGACAGCAATGATAAAATGAAAAAAAATCCTGTCCAATTATTAATTTATGCACACACACACACAAAAGACAGATTGATTCGAAAGGACAAATAGGGGAGAATGATTATTTGTTGAGTATAAAAATCAGTACTGGCCACTTTGTTATGTTCAACCAATTTCGTACCTGCTCTTTTTGAACATGAATTTGTTGACTATTTGAAAAGCTTAATTTGTATGATAAAGTGGGCACTGTATTATTTCCCTAAAAATGCGCTAAAAAGTCTCACCATATTTCACAAGAACATCAATGAAAAATACAACTTGAAGTTCCACGCATTAAATTAAATAACTTGATGAAAAGTTCTTCACGTTCAATTAAATTAAATATCTCACTGCTAGAACATCGATGAAAAATACAATGGGTCATATAACGCGTAAGAAAAGTTGATTAAATTCTTTGTTATTCAATCACAGGAATATTAGGAAAGTCGTAACTCAAATTAATCCATGAAGCAACCGCTTCCCACCAGCCTTCCAAAAAAAGGCCCATGACAAGATTGAGAGCAATGAAATTTTACACACCAAGGTACAAAAAGAAAATCCCAACACAAAAAACTTTTCAGCATGGGTTTTATGTCTAAAAAGTTCTTATGTGTAGAGCTAGAGCAACCTAGAAAATAGTTATATTTGTGAGTTATTTTCATACAATGGCAAAAGACTTCTTGAGCCACCTATATCTGAGTAATTTTCACTCAATGGCATAAGACTTCTTGAGCCAGTGGTGTCTGAGATTTCTCCTAAAGGAGTAAGTTTAAGTTTGACTATTGTTCACTCTTCCTATGGGATGTGCTCGATGAGTGCAACAATTTTCCAATATTTGATTCTCTTTTGGTAGAACCAATATTTCTTTCATTTACAGGAATTGATTGCAATTTGCAACAAGATTCTAATATTTAGTATTTGTTTCAAATGTTAAATTGCACTAGCACTCCTTGAACTTTCAAATTGTTACATTAAGCTCCATAATTATGTTTTTTTTTTTTTTTGGGACAATTTGGTACAATAAATTTTATACTAAATCAATATTTAGGCCCCCTTCTATTAGTGCCCTATTTATTTTCTACCAAACGGAACACCCGGTCTTAGAACACATGGGTCTCAGGTGAGCCAAAATGTTTTTGCATCCAATATGAAAAATGAAAGAAATATTGAGAAAACCAAGGATGAAAGTAGGAATTTGTCTTTGAGGTACCAAAACATGAACAATAACATTTTTTGATGATTCATCATTCAAGAATAAAAAATATACTAAAATTCAAGTCTAAATTAGTATAAAAAAAAAAAAAATAGAACTAGTATCTATTCTGTATTAACCAAGGTTGTTAAAATTGGGATCCTACGAAAGATCGTGAGATGTAGGTGAGATCATAAATCGTAGGATCAGATCGTGGATCATAAAATCCTACATTATTTGAGAAAAAAACAAAAAATATATATTAGTATGTTAAATAATCTCATAAATTATACATTCATTGATATAATTACTATACATCACTACATCAATTTGTAAGTATCATTTAAAAAAGCCAAAAACTTCAAAATGTGACACTCTATTAAAATTTTTTTTTTTTTTTTTTTTGGGTCCAACTGACACCCTTTTTACATTAGAGTGAAAAAACTTGGCCTATTGAAATTTTATTTTTTATTTAGGTCCAATTTAGCTTTTTGTCAAGTTAAAAAAGATTACAAGAAACCAAGTTCGTTTGGAATTGTCCAAAGCCCCAATTCCGCTGTGCTGTTAACTTTCCCTTGCATTTAAAGTATAGCCAATTGACTTGATTCACCTTATTGAAATGATGAACTAGTTGAATTTAAATTGTCTTCTACATCCCCTGTTGGTCTCACTGGTGATGATGATAGGAAAGACTTGGAAGGCATTTGTAAGCATTCAACTTCTCCTTCAAGCATTTCTACAACTTTGTTCATTGAAGGACGATCACTAGGCTTCATTTGTATGCACCATAATGCAACTATGATCATCTTCTTAACAATTTTCTTCTCCTCCTTTGTGGCATCTTCTATTTCTATGTCATTTCCTTCGCTATATTGGCCATAGACCCAAGTTGGGAAGTAAATTTGGCTTGAATGGTCTGCAAATGCATTCATGTTCTTTCTTCTGCTTGCCATTTCCAACAATAACATGCCAAAACTATAAACATCAGCTTTATAGGAGACCCCTCCAACGTTTTTATAGAACAACTCTGGAGCTATATATCCTAATGTTTCTCTTGCAGCAGTCAATGACACTATGCTATCATTCGTTGAATAAAGTTTTGCAAGCCCAAAATCAGAAACTTTGGGAATGAAGTTCTCATCGAGAAGAATGTTATGAGGCTTAATATCAAAATGCAGAATTTGCATGTCACATCCTCGATGTAAATATTCAATCCCATGAGCCACTCCAAGAGAAATCTTATATGTTTTTTCAATACTTAAGGGAATACTTCCTTCTCGAGAAAAAATGTATTTTTCAAGAGAACTATTAGGCATGAATTCATATATAAGGGCACGTTTTGGTCCCTCAGCACATAAACCAATGAGTTGCACCACATTCACATGGTGAATCCTTCCAATTGTTGCTACTTCATTGATAAATTCTTGCCCATTAGCTTTGGGGTTACCCAACATCTTTATAGCTGCTAGAGGGCCACTGTCAAGCTTCCTCTATATACAGAGCCATAGCCTCCTTCACCCAATTTGTCCTTGAAACCTTTGGACATCTTCCTAATATTTGAGTAAGAGTACCTAATTGGCATGAGGTTAATTTGTCTTTGCAGAAATTCTTCAATAGCATCATTCATTGATAAATGTCTCTTACGCCACTTATATATCAAAAACGCCACCACACATGGAATCCCCAAGGCAGTCTTTGTTTCAAGGTGAAATAATATTGTGCAGAAACATAACTAAAATAAGCATAAGAAAACAAATTTGTTGTTGCACCTGTCAGCTTTTTTTATTTTAAGTTGAAAATATAGTTAGACTTACAACTACACACCTTCTTAATCCTAGTAATTAAGCACAATATATGTTGTTTCATGTTAATGTCACTAATATTTGTGTCTTGTTTGCATGGTAAACTATTTTTAATCTCAATCTTAAGGAATGACATGTTAAAAAAAGTAGAAGAAGAGATTCAGGTTATTACCCATTTTCACTGACACGGGCAAATAACCCGCAAGAAATATTTACAAAAAGAAGGTGAAATTACTTTTTGCTAAGGAAAAATGAATTGCTAATTAGTGAAACAAAGTGCCCTGAATAACCTGAAAAGTCTAAGGCCTAATAAAACTGCATTAACAACTGTAATAAAATTGCAGTAAGATCTCTCATTAGGCCATGCTTAGCAAGAAATATAAACAACCATAAAAACCAGTTGATTTTATATTTTATATATCTAGTCTTTAAAATTGTGATGTCACTTTAATTGAGTGGAGCTCAATCAAATGCCTACAGTGTTCTCAATGACCGTTAGTTGTTAGAATTATGTAGCTAAATGAAAAAAAAATTTCATTTCCTATTTCCTAACATCTTAAGCCTTTGTAAGAATTGGTAATTTAATATTAGTTAACTTATTGATGGGCTAAAGAATTTGGCCATTGAGTCAAGCAAACCTATTTTAATTAGGTTATAATAATAGAGTAAATGTTCAGACATGCATTTTGCATTGAATATTAAGTACTAAGCCTTTATTCTCACACAAATATTGGGAGCTAGGAAAGGTAAATTTTTAATAGAAAGAAGAAGCTAATTCCGTAATAAATTCCAAAATTTTTACCTTTCATATCATCAAGCCTAAAAGATTGAGAATGTTAATAAAATTATGAGTAATTCTACCGTACCCCCCCCCCCCCCAAAAAGGGGGGTACGGTACCCACCTAATAGGTAACCTACTACACCAAGTTACCTTTTTCTCACATTTGATGGTTCTGTCCTCACATTGTGTAGTTCTAACACCACATGTGACAGTTCTTTTCTCACATTTGGTGGTTCCCTTACTTTTTTCTCACATTTGACGGTTCCATCCTCACATTGTGCAGTTCCAATATCACATGTGACAGTTCTTTTCTCACATTTGGTGGTTCCCTTATTTTTTTCTCACACTTGACGGTTCTATCCTCACATTGTGCAGTTCCAACATCACATGTGACAGTTCTTTTCTCACATTTGGTGGTTCCCTTATTTTTTTCTCACACTTGACGGTTCTATCCTCACATTGTGCAGTTCCAACATCACATGTGATAGTTCTTTTCTCACATTTGGTAGTTCCCTTATTTTTTTCTCACACTTAACGGTTCTATCCTCACATTGTGCAGTTTCAACATCACATGTGACAGTTCTTTTCTCACATTTGGTGGTTCCCTTACTTTCTTTTCTTACATTTGACGGTTCTATCCTCACATTGTGCAGTTCTAATATCACATGTGGCAGTTCTTTTCTCACATTTGATGGTTCACTTATTTTTTTCTCACACTTGACAGTTTTATCCTCATATTGTGCAGTTCCAATATCACATGTGACAGTTCTTTTCTCACATTTGGTAGTTCCCTTACTTTCTTTTCTCACATTTAACGGTCCTATCCTCACATTGTGCAGTTCCAATATCATACGTGTCAGTTCTTTTGTCACATTTAGTAGTTCCCTTATTTTTTTTTCTCACATTTGACGGTTTCATCCTCACATTGTGTAATTCCAACATCACATTTGACAGTTCTTTTCTCACATTTGGTGGTTCCCTTACTTTTTTTTTTTTTTTCACATTTGACGGTTCTATCCTCACATTGTATAGTTCCAACAACACATGTGACAGTTCTTTTCTCACATTTGGTGGTTCCTTACTTTTTTTCACATTTGACAATTCCATCCTCACATTTGACAGTTACATCCTCATATTGTGTAGTTCCAGCATCATATGTGTCAGTTTTTTGGTCACATTTAGTAGTTCCCTTACCTTTTTTCTCACATTTGACGGTTTCATCCTCAAATTGTGCAGTTCCAACATCACATGTGTCAGTTCTTTTGTCACATTTGGTGGTTCCCTTATTTATTTCTCACATTTGACGGTTTCATCCTCACATTGTGCAGTTCTAGCATCACATGTGTTAGTTTTTTTGTCACATTTAGTGGTTCCCTTACTTTTTTTCTCACATTTGACGGTTCCATTCTCACATTGTGTAGTTCCAACATCACATTTGACAGTTCTTTTGTTACATTTGGTAGTTCTATTATTTTTTTCTCACATTTGACGGTTTCATCCTCACATTGTGTAGTTTCAATATCACATGTAACAGTTCTTTTATCACATTTGGTGGTTTCGTTATTTTCTTCTCACATTTGAGTGGGGGTGTCAAATGGGTGGGTTTGGGGTAGGCAAAATTGGGTTGGGTACATAAAACCCATTTACCCATTATAACTCATTTAACTAATTGCTTCTAACTCAAACTCAACCCAACCCAATTATTATGGGTAAACCCCAACCCACCCAATTACCCATTTATCAAAATTACCAAAATGCCCCTAAAGTGCAAATGACCAAAGTATTCTAAAATCTTTAAAAATGACCAAAATACCTCAAAATCTCAAAACTACCAAAATAACCAAGAAACTTACAAAATGACCAAAATACCCCCAAAACCCAAAAAATAACCAAAATACCCCTCGAAACCTAAAAATGACCAAAACACCCCTCGAAACCTAAAAATGACCAAAATACCCCCAAAACAATAAAATGACCAAAATACCCCCCTAAAACATAAAATTACCAAAATACCACCAAAACCCAAAAAAATGACCAAAATAGCCCTAAAACCCAAAAATGACCAAAATACCCCCGAAATATAAAAAATAACCAAAATACTCCCAAAACCTAAAAAATGACCATAATACCCTCGAAAACTAAAAATTACCAAAATACCCCCAAAACCTAAAAAAATAACTAAAATACCTCCGAAACATAAAAATGACCCAAATATCCTTGAAACCCAAAAAATGACCAAAATACCCCCAAATTCTATAAAATGACCAAATTACCCCCGAAACCTAAGAAATGACCAAAATACCCCTGAAATCTAAAAATTACCAAAATACCCCTAAAACATAAAAAATAACCAAAATACCCCCGAAACCTAAAATTACCAAAATACCCCCAAAACCAAAAAAAAAATGACCAAAATACTCACGAAACCCAAAAATGACCAAAATACCCCCGAAACATAAAAAATGATCAAAATTTTCCCAAAACCTAAAAAATGACCAAAATACCCCCAAAACCTAAAGATGACCAAAATACCCCCGAAATATAAAAATGACCAAAATACTCCCGAAACCTAAAAGTTACCAAAATACCCTTGAAACCCAAAAAAAGGCGAAAATGCCCCTAAAACCTAAAAATGACCAAAATATCCCCTAAACCCAAAAAATGTCCAAAATACCTCCGAAACCTAAAAAATGGCCAAAATAACCTCAAAGCCTAAAAATTGACCAAAATACCCTCAAAACATATAAAATGACCAAAATACCCTTGAAACCTAAAATTACCAAAAATACCCCCAAAACCCAAAAAAAATTGACCAAAATACCAACGAAACCCAAAAATGACCATAATTTCCCTAAAACCTAAAAGTGTCCAAAATACCTTCGAAACCTAAAAAATGACCAAAATAACCTCGAAACCTAAAAATTGACCAAAATACCCCCAAAACCTAAAAATAACCAAATTACCCTCTAAACCTAAAAAATGACCAAAATATCTCCAAAACCTTAAATTTACCAAAATACCGCATAAATCTAGAAAATGACCAAAATACCCTTAAAACCTAAAATCACCAAAAATACCCCCAAAACCCAAAAAAAATTGACCAAAATATCAACGAAACCCAAAAATGACCAAAATTTCCCTAAAACCTAAAAAATGACCAAAATACCTCTGAAACCTAAAGATGACCAAATACCCCCGAAATATAAAAATGACCAAAATACCCTTGAAATCTAAAAGTTACAAAAAATACCCTTGAAACTCAAAAAAAGGCCAAAATACCCCCAAAACCTAAAAATGACCAAAATATCCCCTAAACCCCAAAAATGTTCAAAATACTTCCGAAACCTAAAAAATTACCAAAATACCTCTGAAACCTAAAAAATGGCCAAAAGAACCTCGAAGCCTAAAAATTGATCAATATACCCCCTAAACCTAAAAATGACCAAATTACCCCCTAAACTTAAGAAATGATCAATACACCTTCGAAACCTAAAAATTAACTAAAACACCCCCCTGAAACCTAAATATGACAAAAAAGCCCCTCAAACCTGTAAGTCGATAAAAAAACAACCTAAACCCAAAAAATGACCAAAATCCCCCCTAAAACTAAAAAATGACTAAAATACTCCCTAAACATAAAAAATGACTAAAATACTCCCTAAACATAAAAAATGACCAAAATACCCCATAAACCTAAAAAATGACTAAGATACCCCAAACCTCTATTTTGGTAATTTTAGAGGCTTCGGGTGTATTTTGCTCATCTTATAGGATTAGTGGTATGTTGGTCATTTTTGATATTTTGCGGGGTATTTTGCTCGTTTTATAGTTTTAGAGGTATTTTGGTCGTTTTAGAGGTTTTAGTGTAGTTTTGGTAATTTTAGAGTTTTCAGGTTGTTTGTGGCAATTTTAGAGGTTTTGGGTTTATTTGGGTCATTTCAAAGGTTTAGGGGTATTTTTATCACTTTATAGGTTTGATGGTATTTTGGTCATTTTTTAGGTTTCAGGAGTATGTTGGTCATTTTTTAGGTTTAGAGGGTATTTTGGTCATTTTTAGGTTTCGGGGTTATTTTCGTCAATTTTCAAGCTTCGGTGTTATTTTGGTCATTTTTTAGGTTTAAAGGTATTTTAGCCAATTTTTTTCGTTTCAGGGGTATTTTGGTCATTTTTTTTGTTTCAAGATTATTTTAGTTATTTTTTAGGCTTTGGGGTTATTTTGGCCACTTTTTAGGTTTCTAAGGTATTTTGGTAATTTTTAGGTTTTGGGGGTATAACTTTATGTGCTCTTTAATTGTTCTTATGCAACATTTGCAATTTAATCACAGTTATGTGTTTATTGTGGTGTCTAAGGTTGGAAATAGGGCAACTATACAATTATTAGCAAGTTATACAAAAAATCCAATACAAAGATTGTTGACAATCTAAAAATTTTCAGTAAACACTTGAATTGAAACTACATATCCAGTATGAGATAGTCATCAATCAAGGATACTACACCATGCTTTATATTTTTTAGACATTTTCATTAGATCCACGTGTGTAGAAGTTTCAAAGGACAGTGTCGAACACGAGTATAACCATCCTAACTAAAGTGTCTATGCAGTTTTGTTTCATAAAATTATTATTATATTTAGAATCATCTAATACAAAATAAACATCCCAACAAAATTTTCATAATAACAAAAATTACCAATAGAAAAGATAAAAACAATTAAGCATAATTGACCGAGTTTACCAAAAACGAACAACCCAGTCCTTTTTTAAAAAATTATCATAATAATTGTCGTTGAGAGTTTAGCATATTGTCCACAATAATAAGTGTGAGCCTCATTTGAGTCAGTAGAGTCTCCACTAGCTAAATTTGAGAGAGCCCTAATAAAAATGAAATGTTTTCGCTATTGAAGACTTATTGATGTCACAATGCACTTATCTTTCTGTCTCAAGGTTTCGCAAAATTTATACAAACTCGTCATTTTAAAGCCATTTGGTATTTGTTCCTATAAAATATTGGAACGTGTTATTTGAACATAATTGACTATTAAAAGGTCAATTTGTATCTCTATACTTTGTTTAAATCAGTATAGTGGTAAGTCGATTAATTTTTTGCCGAGCATGCATGCCCCTAAACACAAGTGGGGCTAGGCTCCCTTGGTCTAATTTTTTTTTGAAGAATGTTAACAAGTACCATTGTGCTTGTTAAGTGGAAAAAAAAGGCAAAATTTTATTAGAAAAAGAAAAAAAAATCTTTAATATTACCTACAAAACTAAAAAAAATAATATAAATTACCAAAAAACAACACAAATTTTGTCAAAATAAAGTAAAAAGTTTTGTAGCTAAACACAACCTTTTGTTTTTTATACCATTTCTGCACGGGGGAGGCTCCCCTCCCGTTTAAAACTCTCCCATTCTCTCCCATTTTAATATAGATGAAGGACACGTGGCAGATAAACAATCTAAAGGCTAAAAATATGCCATGTCATTCTCTTAATTTTTTTTGTCTCTGGTTTTTTCCTTCTTTTCCTCTTTCTCCCGTCAGCACTCTCATGGTCTGAGCATCAGAGGTGTTCAGTTCAAAACATGCCGGCGATGAGTGGAAAATTTTCATTGCAGTTTGGTTGCGTGCGACTGCGAGGGACACACCCAAGAAACTGTGGTAGTTGAGACTGATGTGGCGGTGAGTGTTGTGGCTAGAGCGTTGACGCCGTCGAGGCTGAGTTTTTTTTGTAATGTGGGTTTGGTTTCTCTAGATTTCCGAATATGGGTAGAATGAATATGCGTTGTGGGTGGTTGATGGGTTGATAGTGCTTTTTATTTGTATAGACGGTGGTTTTGGAGAATTGGATCAGATTTGATGTGAGTTTCAAGCATGGGAATTCACAGATAAATCCCACCATCAATAAAAGTTCATGTGTTTCAATCAACGGAAAGGCCAGTCCTGCGTCTTCGCCATCATTTTCGATGGCTCTGTCCTATTTGCCGCAAAGTCATTGTAAGAGTAAGACGCATCATCTCCAATGGCTCCGTCCTGTTTGTTCAAAGTCATTGTTCAATGTTGCATCAGTATTCAATGGTGGGTTTGCAAGGAGATTGCTGAAAGGGGCGGGGAATTAAGAATAAAAAAATATTTTTTAACGTGTTTTATTTTCTACCGTTAGATTTGTGGCTTGCCACGTGTCCTCCATCTGTATTAAAATGGGAGGAAACAGGAGAGTTTTAAACGGGAGGGGAGCCTCTCCCTTTGTGCACCGTTTATTATAGCATTTGTTTTTTCGTTTTTCTTTTCTTCCTTCTCTCCCTTCTCGCTAGAAAATCTCTCTCTCTAACCTCCGGCTCTCTCTCAAATCTCTGAAACTCTCATGGCTAACACAGACCCACACACTACTAGACCTTTGTTCTCAGTGGATCCATCATCTTCTCAGCCTTCATACTGCCAATCCGTGTTTTACATGTCATCTAGGACCCTCCAGCTAATAGATCGAAGAGTGGGTTTGTCACCGGCAACACCTCCCACTGCAAGTTTGATGCCATCAACGCCGTTTATCGGAGTTTCGTCCCTCTCTCTCAGATCGGAACCCACATGGTGATGTTGGTGGTGCTTTGATCTGGAGCTTGCCTTCAACAGACTCTCTCATCCTCTTTGTGGCGGCGTCGTGGATTACGGCTGGCCTTTGGATTTCGGATTTGGGTAGTCTTTCGTCGGAGACGATGAAGCGGATCTTGTGAAATGGTGTGTTCTTTCTGTTTTCTCATATGAAGTTGATGATAGTTGGGGTTGTGTTGATTGTCTATGTTATTTGGCTAAGATTTTTGCTGGTTTTTTGGGGTTTCTGTTGGGAATTTTTAGAAGATTTCATTGAGAATTTACATAGAGATTTATGTGTGTTGTTTGGCTTAGATTTCTATTAGTTTGAAAGGGATTTTTTTTGTGATTTTTGTTGGTGTGTTGTTAGATGTTAGAGACAAAGAAGAAATTTTCTGGCGTGTAGGGAGAGAAGAAGAAAAGAAAAGAAAAAAAGTTTAATAAACATTGCACAAACGGTGTTAGTGACTAAGGATGAAATTGGTCATTTTTAAAAATCTTTGGATGTGTTTGGTAATACCCCCAAACCTCACGTTAGGTTATTGTAATTTACCCTTTTTTAAGTAGGTTAATTTAAAAAAAAAAAAAAAAAAAAAAAAAAAAAAGGACTTGGCCCCCCTTTTGTTCCAGCCGGCCAGCCCACAGGTAAAAAAAAAAAAGAAGTTTAGTCCAAAATGTAACCTGGCAGTCCGACTCCGGTCTCCAAAGTCCAAACGGAAAAACATAAGGAAAAAGAAAAGAAAACCTAAGGCTAAGGCTAAGGCAAGACAGAGAGAGTGAGAGGCTTTTCAAAAGAAAAAGAAAAAGAAAAAGAAAGACAGAGTGAGAGGCGAGAGACTCAGAGTGAGAGAGATTTCGCCGCTGCCCACACCGTGAGTGAAGCTGCCAAAACGCGAGGTGAGGGCTTGAAATCTTGCTGCCGCCCACGCCGTGACGCTGCCACCACACGAGCAGTGAGACCCATCTCGCAAACCCACGAGACACCCACACGATCACACCCACCACGCGACACCCATCTTGCCCGGAGCCGCTGCTGGCTTTGATCTGCTCCAGCCTTCACACGCAAGTATTTTATCTATCCTTCAAAATCTTAGAATCTGTGCTTGTGGGTTTTGTGTTTTTACTGATGACAAATCTGTGCTTGTGTTATTATTTTATTTTATTTTTTCTTTTTAGCTCTGTGACTATCTTAGAGTCTGTGTTTGTCTTTGTGAATTGTGACTCTGTGTGACTATATTATATAGATAAGAGAGAGAGTAGAGTCTCTAGAGATAAGAGAAAATATCAGTGTTTGATTGTTTGTTGTGTGGTAGTTGGCAATAAAATAGGGACAAGTTACAGACTCACAGCAAAAGGAAAACTTATTCAACTTTCAAGGAATAAAAATGGTTAAAGTGTTTGTCTGTAGTCGGGAATGGGATTGGGTGATTGGGTCAGTAATAGGGAAAAAAAAAGAAGAAGAGAAAAGGCAAAGAGACAAAAGATAAAAGACAAAAGGCAAAAGACAAAAGACAAACATAAATCATATATAATAATTAATTGTCACACAAATTTATTAAAAGGGTTATGTTAACGGGCACCACACCGTTAAACACAAAATTGACTAATTTTTCTGACACAATTTTTTTCTTTTTATCAATTTAGGTCCATTTTTCAGTTTTGTAGTATTGTTGGAGATTTTTTTTTTTTTTTACTTTTTCAGACAAACTTTTTTTGTCTTTTATGCACTTAACCTGTACCAAGCGGTGCTGGTTAACATTCTCCTTATTAAAATAATAGTGGAAACTCAAAACATTACAAAGATGTTTATTTAGCAGAATAAGAATAATATATTCAATTTGTTTAGTTCTTTTTTTTATTAATTAAAAATTGTACATATGCCTTGTTTAGGAATAATATATTCGTCCACATGGATCATGATACGGAGAACGAAGGGAAGACTGATTTTATTGATGTGGAAAAACATTGGAGCACTGTTCTCGAAAAAGGAATAGATCAATTGACTGATGCCCTAGTAACTAGTTTGAAATTCAGTTCCCTAGATGATGGTGGAGAGTTTTATAACACATTTGCAAAGTTGGTTGGGTTTAGTATTCGCAAAGATGAAATAAAACATAATAAAGAGAACATTGTGACCTCTAGAAGATGGGTTTGTGCAAAGGAAGGATTGCGAGTTAGGAAAAATGAGGCCAATTTAAATTGCATGCGTGAGAGACCAATAACAAGAAGTGGTTGCAAGGCCGCTTTTCGTATTAGGTTTGAACGAAAATCAGGTGAATGGGTGGTAGGAGAATTTAAAAGGGAGCATAATCATGACTTAGTTCCACAATTAGAGACTCAATTTCTCCGTTCACATAGGACTATTAAAGATTCCGATAAGGCTCAAATTATAGCATTGCATAATGTTGGGGTCAAAGCAAATCAAATCATGGATCATATGATCCAACAAGCTGGAGGATACGAGAATATAGGGTTCACTCCAAAAGACCTCTACAATCATCTAGCGGAAATTCGCAATAACAGTACGCGAGATGGTGATGCTGAATGTGCTTTGGCATATTTACAAGCAAAAGCAGACATGGACTCCGCATTCTTTTTTCAATACACTGTTGATGAAGAACGCCGTTTGGCTAATTTGTTTTGGACAGATTCTCAAAGTCGCTTAGATTATTTATGTTTTGGAGATGTAGTTGCATTTGATACAACATATAAGACGAATGTATACAAAAAACCCCTTGTTATATTGGTAGGAGTCAACCACCACCGACAGACTGTAGTATTTGGTTTTGGACTATTGGTTGATGAGACCGTTGAAAAATATACTTGGGTGTTGCAAAACATGCTTGTAGCAATGAACAATAAGACTCCTATTTCAGTCGTGACAGATGGGGACAAAGCAATGAGTAAAGCTATTAAAACGGTTTTTCCAGAGTCTCGACATCGTTTATGTGTGTGGCATCTTGAAAGGAATGCTTTTGCAAATCTACATGATAAGGAAGTATATGAAAGTTTTATTAGGTGTATGGTACGATATGTTACACCAGATGTATTTGAAGACATGTGGAAGAAAATGGTCAATAGTCACAATTTACATACCCATGAATGGTTGCAGGAAATGTATGGTAAAAAAATGAAATGGGCTGAAGCTTACATGAGAGGTCATTTTTTTTCTGGGTGTAGGAGTACACAACGTTGTGAAGCCATGAATGCATTCTTGAATAGATTTCTGGATAGGAAGACTAGGCTTTATGAGTTGTTCCAGCAAGTTGATAGAGCACTTTCACGTATTAGACACAATGAGATGGGGGCTGATTTTTCTTCAAATTATACAGAACCTATTCTAATTACTGGGTTAGCTGAAATAGAGAAACATGCTGCTACTATATTCACAAGGGAGATATTCAGCATGGTTCAAGAAGAATTATTGAATGAACAAAAAATCATTGTGCTTTACTACATAGATAAGGAAGGATATCGTACGTACACCTTATCTCAGTATACATCCCCTGACTCAAGATGGGAGGTTGTGTATTGTCAAGTTGATCAATCTATGAAGTGCTCTTGTTTGCTATTTGAGTCTTATGGATATCCTTGTGGGCACCTATTTGCTATTATGAAGGTTGAACATTTGAAACAGATTCCACCAACATGTATAAATCACAGGTGGCTAAAAAAAGCAAAGTCTGACCTGCCTTGCAAACTTGAATCCCAAATGTCTCCTGATATCATACGTATGGCACGGTTTAGTGCATTGTCTGCCAGTTGTAGTCGGATGTGTTACTTTGGTTCAAGAACAACACAAGGCTTCGAAGAATTGAAGGATGAAATAGCAAGGTTGACACGCCGCATGGAAGAACTTTATAATTCAACTGAAGAAGCTGCTGAAGATGGGATACGCACTGCGTCCAACAAAGCAAACTTAAATGTTCGTGATCCAGCCATTGTGAAGACTAAAGGCGACCATGGTAGCACGAGCAACAGCCACAGCCATGCGAAAGTTAGGCGATGCAGCTATTGTAAAGATGTTGGACACACAAGGCGCACATGTCCATCGACACATATTCAACAAAGTGAACATGTTGATGGTGACAACGTCCCTGAGTCCATGGATCATCCAACTGTTGGCTCACCTGATTTGGAAACAAATTATTATAATTTTCTTTAATAGTGAAATGTCGATGGGTTATTTACTAGACAACATATGAATTTTTTTTTTCAGCTGTTAGCATTTTTGGGTAAACTTAATTTTTGGTTATTGTTATCACATTGTTAGTTTTTGGAATACAGTTACTGGATTGGAGTTGGTATTAACTTTATGAAATTTTATTTTTTCTGTTTTCATGAAATTTTATTTTTTCTGTTTCTATATACCTAGTCCATATCTTTGTTTTTTGTGTTCGTGAGAGGAATTCAAAGTTGGGTGATTCTTATTTATTGTTACAGTATTTTGCTTATTGTTCATGACAACACAAATAGAGTAAGGTGGCAACAAACTTTAGTTTAAGTGATGGTAATCAGCATGATGCTGTTTTCAGCATAGTGGCGTTTACTGTAACAGTGGGTATATGGTTAATAATGATGGTAATCAGCATGAGTTAAAATCAGGATAATGGGTTTGGAAAAATCAATATCTGGAAAAAGAATTTGCAAGGTGCATTGACAATTTTATTTCTTATTTATCTGATTTCAAGATTAAGAAAATTACTTTTATGATGCTACCTTGGTTACCTTTGAATACAACATCAACTAGGTTCACTTAAGTTGGGTAGTTAGTGACAACTTCTCATAACTCATTTATTTAGGTCTTTGACGTTTTCACTTGGACCATGACTCTTAAGTGTTCTACACAGCTTTAGTTGTGGAGTGGGAGAGAACCAAATTCCAAAATCATGAGTCTAATCCATGGGAGATTGTTACTGTCAAAATTCTGTGTCAAATTTCAATGTGTGTCAAGTTAAGCTAACAAATAGTCTCACTGTTTCTTTCCTATTTTTTGCCTTATGCAGATAAAATATTGCAAGATGAGCTGGATGTTGTCACATATAGAGTGCTGGCCTACCTTCTCCTAGGCGTTGTCAGAATATACTCAAAAAAAGTTGAATACCTGTTTGATGACTGCCACAAGGTGCTAATAAAAATCAATGACTTTGTGGTCAGTACAAAAGCTAATGAACATGCAGAAAATTTTTGTGCACCATATTTCTCTATTACGCTACCGAAAAGGTTTGAACTTGATGCTTTTGATCTAGAGATCCTTGAAGATGTTAGTGGGTAAGCCATCTGGTTTAAAAATTGAGTGGCTAAGGTTTTGATTCTCTTTGTTTTAATTAACTTAATGTGTGTTTCTTCTACTTCCCAGAGGCAATGTGGTGCCCTATGAACAGATCACACTCAAAGGTTCTAATCTGCTTCAAATTTCAATTATATTTACTTTTGTTGTTTGTATTATTTATATAATTTGGTGTAATACTGAACAGATGGTTGAAGGAAGAATGAGAAAATGGGCCAATACTATTTAGACAAGGTATGTCATATAGTCATGTTGATGCATATAATGCTAAGTGGTCCTTTGTAACGTTTTGTCATGTACTTCCAACTATATGTCTCTCTATGTTTCATGGGAGAAATCCATTCTTTTCCAAGATTATGCATTGTTTTTTTCTCTAGAACATCACACGCTTCCTTTGCCAGCAAAAGCTTACCACCTTATCCTTTTTGAACATGAATAAATAAAAAAAATTGCATACCAATTTACTAAATTCAAAAAGTTTAAATACTGAAGTATCATTTCTTCCCTTGTATCAAGTAAAGTGAGGGAATTTCAGTTGTTTTCAGTGCAGTCAAAATTTCCAATGTATCTTTATCTGAGAATCGCACACACACACACGCACACACATTGTCATCTCTAAAAACTGAAGAACATGAGATTTTGATTATCTTAGAATGGACCTAGAGACTGAAATTTTACAAAAACAAATGAACTCATAGCACATTCTATGTTCTGTTAAACAATTACAGGGTACTTAGGCAGAGCCTTTGATGCCTTGTAAGTTTGCTATTATCATATTCTCTGTGGTTCAAATGCTGTGCTATCCCTTCTTTTTCATGGCAATGGTATGAATTCAACCTATGCAACAAATGGGCTGGCTTGTAAGAGCAGAACCTTTTTGTGGCATGTATTATATTTCTGAAATTGAATATTTGCTTTGGAAAACTGGTTAAAATATTGTGGAATTATATGTTTGTTTTGTCTCAGGAGATAGATTTGTGTGGAGCAGATAATGAGGAACTCTTGTAAGTATCTCAATGATCTCTATATTTTAATATTGTAATTGGGCTTATTTTAAATTTCATATTTTGCTTAATGTAGCATTCTCATATGGATCTTATTTTTGTTGTAGATGGATGGTCAGGGAGAACTAGGTAAAGTTGGATTGGCTCCTTCAATTTCTCTCTTTGTCATCTACTCTCAATGTTCCTTATACAATTTGGTTTCGACTTGTTAAAAATTTTCCATACAGAATGGCGGCTAGGTACTTGCACAAAACATTTCTAAATCAGGAAAAAGGAGGAGAGGAGGAATTAGTGAGTTTGTCACAGCTTTTGGAAGGAAGAACCAAGAAAGAAAGTGCAAAGCTGTTCTATGAGATACTGGTATGTTCTGTATGTGTTTGAGAATAATTTTCTCATCATTTCTCTGTGCTTCTGTTCCATAGGTAAAAACCATCTTTTTAACAGAAAATTAAAAATTGTCCCTACCTCTTAGTTGTCTCCTTGGTTGGTTCTTTAAACGAACCAAAATAATGGTACAAGCCCTATATACGAATGCTTTACCATGCATCTATCACATCATGTAAACCAACAACACAACCCCCCCCCCCCCCCCCCCCCCCCCCAAAAAAAAACACATGCGCACACAAAAAAAGAAAAAGAAAAAAGTCACGTTATTCCAGCAATATATGCTTTTAGATTCAGCTGCTTTTTACTATTCTACACCAGAAACTTATCCAGGCTACCCTCTGCTAATTTTAACTGTAAACACTACAAAGTTGGGTGGAAATGTTATGCAAAATCTAAAATTGGATTATGTAAAACAACTTTGCAGGTGTTGGGAACTACAGGATATGTGGATGTGGAACAGAATAATGCTTATGGGGACATTCAAGTCTGTAACTCTCGAAAATGGGACCAAATTTATGGAGCTGATGGTATATGAAAGCACCGTAGTAATTGCATATTTATTGTGTAGAAATAGAATTTGTTGACTTAGATGATAGTCCACCACGTTAGATATGAGTAATTTAAAGGTTCAGTTAGTCTCCTTTGTAGTTTGTACAGTATAGAGTAATTAATAATTTAAAGGTTTAGTCTTCATTCTGTAGCAGAAAATAGTTAGTAACAGTCAAGGCTTAGTTGAGTTGAATTATCCTTTGTACGTCCTTTTTCAGTTTATTCAAGTAATTTGCTCTATGAGTAGCTTTTATCCAACTGATGTGGGAAAAAGGATGTGGGAAAAAGGGGCTTTAACGATCTTTCATGTTGGTGAAATTTGACCTAGGAAAAAGGGTTGTAACTATATTTTATCTAATGAAAGTATTGACGGCAGATATAACTAGCTTTCAGTTTAAATGTAGCTAGCTTTCAAACGTTTAGACCATCCTCAAAATCATATATTTGAGGTTCAATTCCTTCTTGTCTCAATTTTTTACGAACTGCTATATATGTGGACAGCAGTTACACATTTCAAGCTGATAAGTTATTTGGTAGTTTGATTGGCATAATAATTAAGTTTCTTTCTCTATTTTAGGAATAATGGTTTGATTGGCATATCATAAGTGGATTCTTTTTTCTAGAGTTGATTTGAGTTTCTTTTTTTTTTTTTTTTTTTTTTTTTTTTTGTGTGTGTGGCTGTAGTGCCAGCAATAGCATCATAATCAAGTAATCATAAAACTAAGAATGTTTTAAAGGTGAATCTGCAAATCTTGATATTGGGAATCTTTGACTGTGTACTAATGGGCATGGGTTCGACATTAGAATTATAACTTTGAAACTCAATTTAAAAAACATTTATGTAGAATGTTGATTATGAAATTACTTCTGTGGTATACCATTTTGACTGTTTACCTGTTATTTTTAAGTTCTCTTACTGGTAATATTTTATTTTTGCTTATCAAAAAAATTGTTTTATTATTTAGTTTCTCTAAGAAGGTTGGAAATTTTATGAAATTTTTCTATGCAGTTCATTGAGGATAATTCTAAATACTGGGAAGTAATATCATCAGCACTTGCAGTTGGCTGGCTAGATATTGTGGTTAGTAGGGTCCTCTTTTCCCCTTCTTTTTACTATTTTTACAGTCTTGTCTTTACTTTGTTGTGCTTTACATTTTATGGTGCCAAAGGACTAGATATATGTTGTTTGTTTTCATGCAGGTGAAAATGTTGCGCTTGCATGGGTCTTATCAACTAGATCAGATTAACAATCGTGAGGTTTGATAAATTTACTATGACTTATTGAGTATAATAGTATGTTTTAATATATGTACAAGTGGATCACAGGTTCAAGCTCCAGGGGGAGCATTATAGGGTAGATTAGGATTTCTAACTCAGCTCCACCAATATATATATGATGCGGGAGACGCAAAAAGATTTTTATTTAGAATTTATGTTTGCAAGTCAGTTTTATTTATATGTTTTAGGTACTAGTAGTTTATTAGGCTATTAGTATTTTAATTTGGAAGCAAGGTTATTTTTGCAATAAGGCAATTAGGGTTTTCTACGCCAGAACTAGGGTTTAGTAATCCCTTTATAAGCAATCTATTGTATTCCTTGAGGAGATAGTTGATATTTTTGATGAATGAAAAAAAAAAGGGCTGTTTGGTCTCTCTCTTTGGTTTGGTGCTGACTCCTGTTGACTTTTTTGCTTGGTGCTGAGATTTACTTAAAAAGAGAGATCGCATATTAGAAATCCTACATACAAGAGAAAGTAGGGGAATGCGTATTCAAAATGATTATTTTTTCTTTTAGTGGTTATCTTCTAGACAATAATGCAAAACACCATTTGATTGGTAAATGGGTTTATAACCTAGGAACTTGTAAAATTTGTATTGTACTTAGCCTAACAAATTTAGATAAATGTGGGTCATTTGATGGTCCTTTTTAACCATGTCTATGACTTATGTCCAGAAGTTAGTGATGATAGTATGATACTGCGACAATTGGATTTTTTTCCCACTCTTGACTTATCTCATCTCTGTCCTGCATGTAATTAAACAGACAGAAAATGGACTGGTAGAGGCAGTTGCTGTTCTTATTTCAAAAATGCCACGGCTGCGTCCTGAACTGGAATCTGGAAGATTAGGTGAATGCTATAAAGCCAAGCCTGATTTTGTCAAGGTATATTTTAGTGTGCCAAATATGAATCATTCTTTCTGGTTTTCAAGATTTTCTTCTTTTATATATATATAAACTGTATATCTTTTTCGTTACATAGGCTTGGGAGAAATGGAGGGCACAAATTACTAAGCTGGACTGTAGTGCATATTGGCTTCACTGTGGTCACCACCAGACCAGGGAGGGTTTGAGAAATATGCTACAACTCATGCTGGGAAATACTAACAGTCTCTGCACCGCAACGTGTCATTGGATAGAGTTGTTTATTTCTCACTTTCTATACATAAGGCCTTTCACTGTGGTAATGCTCATTACTATTCTGATTTGTTTGTCTGGACATAAATAAAATTTTATTCTCAGTGCTTCTATTGTCTTGCTATTAATTTTTTGTCTGTTTGTTGGAATCTGAAGTGTATACAAATTTCTTGTCTTGAATCAGGGTTTAGAAAGCATGTATAATGTGGCGCAGAAATGCATGCAGTTCAAACCAATGTCTGGTTCCCACGGGTAGTTAGGATTAATTATTGAAATTCTAGGAGAAAATACTGAGGTGAGTAATGTTAATAAGATAACACGGTACTATACAATCTCTATAAATTTCAATGTTCTTTTTCCTTTTGCCTTTCACGCTCTCTTAAACTCTATTAGACTTTTTAAAATCAGGTTGTCTTAGCAGAATGCTCCAGAGAATTTGGCCCTTGGTGAGTTATGACTTTATCTTCTCTTTCTCAAATTTTTATATATAAAGCCATAATTGGAGGTGCTATTATTTTTTCTTTTATTTAACTTGAAGTTTGGAATTATAGATTGCTAAATAAGATAAAATTCAACATGCTTGTGTTTTATTTTTGAGATTTTTTAATGTAATGTTATATGTCACTTATCAATAGGATGGTTGCCCATGCCATAGAGTTGTTGACTGCTGAGAGTGATCAAGCAGAAACTCTTTTACGCGAAGAGCATGATAACTTGGGGGGAATCAGCATAGAGGAGCTCCATCGGCTTGTCTATGCTCAAGTTCTATCTTCACATTCATTGACTTGGCAAGTGAGTACAAGGGACTTGGATAGACTGACAATACTGTCCTAGTTGAAGTATGACTTATAATGGCAACTAGATTATTATCTTTTAATATTATTCATTTTGAGAATCACCTTTACGATACTGTCCAAAGGAATTGTTAACCAATTATGTTTTCCTGATGACTGAGCAAATTTTATATTCAACTGAATTGACCATTAGAAGCTTTTATTCCTCATTGGACCCAATGGCGCTATTATTCAAATTATTTGATAAAATTAATAGTTTTCAAAATTAATTGTGGCAAATTAACATGGTCATAATTTTTTTGGAAAGTCGATCTCTGATGAAAGTTTCAAGGTGAATATCTTATGATTCTGTTAAGTCAGGCAAACTGGGGATTTCTGTTATATTTTTGTTTACATGCTTTGATACTTAAAGCATCCTGCGAAACCATGAAGTCTTTGATTCTATTAAAATTACTTGATGAAACTCATGTTGTCATGCTCACATTTGTTTCCATTTTTTTCTTCCCCTATGACTATGAGTAACATTTTGCCCTAAGATATATGAATTAGTGACATCAGGTTGCTTCTTCTTCCATTCTCACTTGAAATCTCTCTATGCTCAATTTCTCTTGCAATGCAATGGAATTTTGATCTTGTTTTCAATGACCATGCCAGAACTATGACAAGCATGGATTATTTTCATAGATGTTTAGGAACTGCTAGTAAAAGTAACTAGGCCATAGGCAGTGAAGATGGCCAACGAGAGTGATGAATACACATTATTATTATTAAGAGAACTAGACTATATAGTTGCAACTCAAACCACGGTGCTTGGAATATTCCCAAGCGAAAAAAGGAATTGTCTAATGATAATGAAATCCTTTGTGATACTTCATGTTTATGATTCGAACCTTATCTCGCCTTTCCTCTTTCTCATTATCTACTTATCTAAAAAAAATTATGTTAATGATGGACACATATGAAAGTGATATTAATCACAACTTACACATAGCAAGTTATGAAAAAGTGGTGTGCTTAGCAATTTTTAACCTTTTTTTTTTTTCTTTTTTTGGTTCTTTATATATATGCAACTTATATTTTTGGGTCACGCAGTCAAACAAAAGCAAACAATATACACGCCAACAAACTAAGTGGCCCAATCTTGAATAATGGCCTTATAAAGAGTAAACAATGTACGAGCACAACCACGTGGCCCAATCTTGAATAGTGGGCTTCTAAGAGTAAACACTGTATGCCCACAACCAATTGGCCCAACCACGTGGCTTATAGATCTGGATTGCCAAATAAACTAAATTGTAGTTTTGATTATCTGAAATATGGAGTTGATTGCATTTCGATCCTTAGATTGTTAAAGGTTCTAGATTAATCTTTAATTTTTATTTATTTTTATTTTGAACAATTTTCACCATATAAATTAGTAAGGTAACTGATCTTAACATTTATCAAATCATCAATTTAGATGAAAGGATTATATTAATCTGATTTAAATTTTTTTGAAGAGATATCTTCATAATTAAAAGTTGGAAATAATTCATCAAAAAAAAAAAAACAGTAGCAACCACGGTGGAACTAAGCCATATTTTAAGGACCAAACATTTAGTTTAGTTTAAGACTATCAAATCCTTTGATTTTGAGTGGATCTACTGAAACAAAAAATCTTAGCATTCACTTTTATAAGATGGGAAAGAAAATAAGAGATTAAATTATAAATTACACCTTCAAATTCATTTTCAATTGAATACTTGTTTAAACTTCAAATTAGCCTTTTCATCTAATTCTATCCAATCTTGGTGTTAGTTTTAGCACATTTCACTTTTCAAGACAATGTTATTTTGGTAGCTAGACTTTGAAAGTATGGGTTCAACGATTTAAAAGGCTGAATTTGATAGCATTTGATATTTGATAACAATGCCAAGAGCTGAGCTTTGATAGCATTTGATATTTGATAACATTTATTTTGAGTTTTAACTAATAGAGTCCGTTCTTGATGATTGTTCTTTATTATCAGACTAAGGTTTAAAGCACCAATTAGTTTTGAATGTAGGTGGAGATTGAACCCCAAAATCTCTTATTCAACTATAAAAAATTTTACCAATTGAACTAATTGGAATGCACAAATCTAACGTTAATTATAACTCTTCACTTCTTTGGCTCCTTAGCCATTTATTCAGGTGTTTTGTTGCTTATAAGACTTGCTAAGCCAATTTAAAATTCAACGCTATGATAAAAACCCAATGTCTCTTCACCACCACTGTTTTTCTTTCTCTTTTCTTTTCATTTTTCTTTTCTTTTCTTTTTTCTATTTTTTGGATAGTCTCTTTCACAATTGTTAAGAGTCTAAAAAGTTGATTTTTTTCCCCCAAGTTCTTTTCTATAAAAATTGTCTTGTTTTCTTTACTAGAGGGAAAAAAAAGGCCTTGTTTATACGAATGAAAATTGGTATATTCCACTCTATGCTATGATTTTTTTCCCCTTTTCGATATTAACAAGATTGCAGGGTGGATTTGCGCCAACCCGGGCAAAAATGCCACCTTTTGGATATGCCTGAGATTCTTTTTATAAACGTATAAGAAACCGTTTACAACTTGTTATATAGCGAATTGTGACAAAAATTATGAAACTTTTTGTGACACTAGCATTTTTCATTATCTCTAAATCTATCATTTCGTAAGGGAAAAAAAAAATCTTGCCTAAGACTTAGTGGTGGTATGATTAATGAAATTCATTCCATGTTTAAGGATCAAGAAGCATCATTATCTATTTATCAAAAATAAAAATCATAATCTGCTGCAAGTTACATATTTTGTAATAGGAATCCATCACTTAGAATGACACCTTGTAATAATACAAATTTCAGGCTCTCAGCCATCTAAAAATTTATGTGGGATTCATGTTAACCTTATGCATGGACAATTCATATTTTTATTTTGAGAGTTGTAAGAATTAAGCTAATAGCCAAATATCCTTGGAGTAGCAGGCACATATGGCTCCTTATGAAACAAAAGAAATTAAGCAACAGCCTAACTAATCTAACTCATTAATTTCTAAACTACTATAAATTTAAGAAGGTGCTGCTACAGTAGCTCATAGTCACGGATACAGCTATATATTTTATGCGAGATGTGTTTCTAGAGAAGCAATTTGTAGCAATAAGCAAAGAACATCATTTAATTAGTCTGAAGACTCTGAACTCTGAAATCTCAATAGCACCAGGTACAAAAAGGCTTGAATGTCAAACAAAGTTCACTTACTTTTCACAGAAGTGGTTCTTTGAAGCAATGAAATTATACTTTTTACAAGAAAAAGCATTCAAGAGGATGACTATTAGCTAACTTATCAGGAATCTCTTGTATATCCTTGACTCACAATATTTGCATTTTAAATAAGCTTAAGGACATTAACAAACAATCTAGTAAAATATAGAGTAGGCATTATTTAATGCCCCACATCTTGGATCTGGTATTTAATCAAACAATCTAGTGAATGAATGAGCATCCAGCTCTCTAATTTACAAATGGGATCTTTCACTAAGCCTTTCCAATAAGATTAAAAGGCCTCCAGTAATTGTGAAATTTGAATCAACATATGACCTGATCAGATACAATGCACTTGTAATTTATAACATGATCCCTTATGTCAAATACAAAACTTTTTTCAATCAAAAGCTTCTCTAGCAGTTGACAAAAAGTGACTCAAGGATCTTCAGTTGCATCCAAACCAGGTTTACATCAACCATAGAGGTAGTTAATATAACATTAAATTATAAAATGAAGTTTCCAAAAAATTCAATCATCAAATTATAAAATTACTGTCATTCTAGTGACCGAAAAATATCTTGTAGTGAAGTATTTCTAGCATTTTCTATTATTTTTGAACGTTGTTCATTTTCATCTGAAAGCACTAGATTTGCAGCCAACTTGTATCGAATACGTTCCGACCAGCTATCCTGCAAAAAGTAGACATTGTTGATGAATAAGAAGCTTAAGCAAATTATGCAAAAACTATAAAACATACTTCCAATAAATATATTACCAACAAGAGTAGATTTTGTTTGAAAATTTTTGTATACATGTGCTTAATAACATACATGCCGCAATCATACCTGAAATATGAAAACAGTTAAAACTTAAAAAACCTAAAGATTCACATAATAGTTATCTGTATGTGCAAATCTACAATTTAGTACGTACCCATTATTTTGTATGGGATTCAACGGTGGTGATTGCAATGGAAATTTGGTAATACTATTAGTATAGCTGTCTTTCTCCAAATAACTCAATAACTTATCAAGGCCTTTTACCTATCGCAAAGTGAGATTATACGCAATTATTAAGTACAAAACTTACCAAAACTGCATATTAAAATTATTATTGAAATTAATAGAAAAATAGACAGTACCACTGTTTGCACATTTTTTATTCGAATGTCTTGCCTAGTTGTGCTTGGCAAAGAGTCCAATATATGTATGCATTTTTTTCTTGAACTAAAGTCAACGACACATAAGTACCAGTGACTATTATTGTCATTCATAGGGATATAAATCTACAAGTACAAACCAGCAATGTATTAGCATGTGTTAATTTAAAATACACAAGTGTGTTGAGTAAATTTACCTGTTCACAACACATCAATCTTGACATATACTTCTCATCATTCCTATATGTCTTTTTAAACCATTCCAGTGTGGGATTGCCATCTTCTTCAATCATTTTTTGCTACAAACATATATATAAAGAAATAACTAAGGGATTAAATACTATAAGCACAACCCGAAACATATAAACAAAATGAAAAGTAATGTGTCAATTAAATATTATACACAACCAAAAATAATAAAGCAAACTTACCGAGAAATGTGTTGGCAAATGCCACGCATATAGTTTTTTATACTTTTTCTCTTCCAAAGTCAGCATGCAAATGGTCAAGTTAATAATCTAGCATAAAATATTATTGTTACAATTAGTGAATAAATAAACAAAATTAATATTATATTTTCCTATTTTAATTTCATAAACTAACCTGACTGCTTATCCATTGGTTAGGGAGCAATGAAAAAAAAGCCGCACGATCACAGTACTCATATTTCATGTTAGCAAGAACTTCACTGAACATTATTCATTGACAATTTATTTAGTTAGATCTTATTCAAATAATGCATTAACATTAATTTCTATATATAAACAAAAATGACAAACCTCCCATCTAGATCCTTATTGAAAATATAATTGCATATGATCTTCTCCAATTCAGTAAATGGTGTAAACTCATTGATATTCTCCTCATCAACCAGTCCAGATTCCTAAAACATTATAGTATATAATAATTAACATAGAAAAATATGTTGTATTCACACCCTACTATATTAATGTACACATTAAAGGAAAATAACCTTTCCATAAGTGTAAGTCTAAATTTTCTTTTCTATGCTTTTCTTCCACACTCAAAATTTTGCCAAATTTTCAGAGCAACTTGCCTCTAATATGGATGAATCAGCACGATAAGTTATTGTAAGAGGGAAATAGCTAGCCATGCAAATCAATGCTTAACTTCTAAATATGTGTCTCTTAAACCCTTATCCCAAAACACATACAGTAATGGATTAGTACACTTATTAATTATTATAGTTTGTCTATATCTAAAGGGATATCTGAAGGACTCAGACGAACATTCCCATTAATAGAGTACCTTATTTCTCCAAATGGTTTAACTTTCTTAAATAGAAGAAAAAAAAAATCGCACACGACACTTGTACTTATAGTGCTCCAAAAATATAAGTGTGTAAGACAACTAGAAAGTAAATAGATCCTAAAAGTTAAAAGAGATAATTCCCCGACTGTAACAAAGGAAAATAATAATTAATATAGGAAAATATGTTGTATTCACACCCTACTATATTAATGTACACATTAAAGGATTCACCTGGGACGTATTTTTTATTTTTTTCCTCTTTTTCAAATTCGGAACTACAGCTTGGGATGTGGCAATTGGGCTACGTTTTAGAGATTTGGTGACTTTACTCCTGGTAGAATGTGTAACACATGACGCAATAATTCTATTGTTATCTGGGAAAGTTAATTGTAGCATATCCACATCCTGCACAATATATAACAAATAAACAAATTTAAAAAATCGTGTAGCTAATAGAAATTCTAAATAATTTTAAAATAATTAACTAGCAAGTAATGAATTGCTTACCACATTACGAGATAGGACGGTTTTGCTACCAGGTTTTTGTATGGATTTGCTTAGCGCAGCCATGTGAACATTGCGGTCATTCTCCATTGTGTCTTGTATTGGAGATGGTAACACCGTCTTAAATTCTCTTTTAATGGGTACTGTATCATCTTGATTCATTTTGTCTTGAATTGGAGATGTAGACTTTTTCTTAGATTCTTTTTTAACATGAACAATATCATCTTGGTCCATTTTGTCTTGGATTGGAGATGTAGACTCTTTCTTAGGCAGCACCTTTGTCTCATTTTCAAGCTCTTCTACAATATCATTTAGGTCCAAATCAATGGTATGTCCAGTACGTTCCCTTTTTGCTACATTCTTTAACTCCAAACAAATAGGTTTGGATGTATCATCTTGGCGCATTTTGTCTTGAACTGGAGATGCAGACTCTTTCTTAGAATTTTTTTTAACATGAACTATATCATCTTGGTCCATTTTGTCTTCGACTAGAGATGTAGACTCTTTCTTAGGCAGCACCTTTGTCTCATTTTTAAGGTCTTCTACAATATCATTTAGGTCCAAATCAATGGTATGTCCAATGCATTCCCTTTTTGCTAAATTCTTAAACTCCAAACAAATATCATTCTTAAATGTTTTCGTATTGTTTGCTACATTCTTTAACTCCAAAACAATATCATTCTTAAATGTTTCCATAGTGTTTGCAATGACATTCTTCAACTCCAAAACAATATCTTTCTTAAATGTTTCCATATTTTTTGCAATGACATTCACGGTGTTATGCAAAACTAGCATATCATCTCTAATACTTGTTAATGATTGCTCAAATCTACGAGTTGCTTCATCAGAATCCTGTGGATTAATTTATAGAAACAATTATAAAAAAAAATGTCCATTACCAAAAAATCATCAAAGTCATACAATTTATTGGGTGGAAATAATACCATATTTGGCTTGTGTTCATCCCTACATGGCATAGCATGAGACTGATTAATATGTTGATTTTCCAATGGAATATTGGCAGTCTCATATCCACTCTCCATTTGTGTTACTACTAACTATGATAAACATAAAATAAATAATGTCAATTACATACGGTAAAAATTCAAATAAACACTATATTTAATAGAATAATAAGTATTCAAACATTATAAAAAATCAGTTGTTACCTTAGGACTATCAAAACCTCCAATTGAATGTAATTTCAGCATCCTTTGCTTAACTTCCTCTTTTCCCCAAAAACAAATACGTGGTCGGAGTCGTTTGGAAACATGTTCAACGTCAATTTCAACGTTAACGTGTTCCAAATAAAACAACTGCAAATGTATACAATGTTTATAAATTTATAATCAAGATTCATAAAAATTTAAGAAACAAAATTGTATTATTGATGTAACTATTTACTACATATTACCATTAATAACAACACGCAACCATCAACTGCTACAAGATTCTTGTCTTTATGTTTGCGTACACCTTGAATGAGAAAATCTAGCACGAACTTCGCCCAATTTAAGTTTCTAATCTCTTCAACATTACGGCAAATTAAAATAAAAGACCGTTTCATATAAGATTTTGTAGTGGGACATAATAAAGTTCCCACTATAAACAGCAAAAAATAACTCACAAATTTATTTCCGGATGTTTCCATCTTATTCAACTCATCCTCTAAGAGCTTAATTGGTATATCCCCTTCCACATTTAGTCCATATTCTTGGCACATATGATTTATCTCTTCTGCGCTCCCAACAATAGATATATCAATCCCATTTGATTTTATTCCTAAAATATATTCTACATCTTCCGTGGAAATCGGTAACCTCTTACCACAAATATCCAATGCACATGAATCTTGGTCAAAATGATCAATTAACCATTTGCATAAATCTCTATCCAAGTTTATTTCCTTTAAATCCATCAAACTACCAAACCCTAACCCTTGTATGACAAATTTTTGACTTGAATTCAATTTGTTAACCATTGAACGAACGCGACCAAGGGTACACCGAGTATCTAATAAAACCTGCATTATAAAATGAATAAAAAGGGTTTTATAACGAAATTTAATACATAGTGATGCATTCTAAAAGTTTCATAGGTAAATACTTACTTTACGTGGTTTGCAAGGAATATTATGTGTTAAATTTGCATAATTTTCAGAATTCTTACGTCCTTCCCTCCTATACTCTAATTTAGAGTCGTCATCAAGATTATTCCACTTTTTTGTAATCTCATCCTTAACCTGTAATTTTAGATTTTCATACTCAAGTATGATGCCCATGACTATGAGAACTAAACAATAATAATAACCTAAAAAAATATAAGTATTATTCAACTTACAGCTTTGCTTATCTTGACAATGCCTTCAGCTTGCATCATTTCTGCTTGCTTTTTACTAAAAATCCAAATTAAACAAAACTCACTTTCTTGAATATAACAATAGGAAAAGTAAAACAAGTGAATATATACTGAATTGCGTGAATCTTACTAATAAATTATAAATGCTCCAAGTGGTCTTTTCGGGTGCCTAACTTGGAGAGCATCTTGCTCTTCAATGGCATCTTGCTCTTCAATGTTCTTCACTCTTCCCATACTCCTATCGTAATATAGCATGAAAAAAAAAAAAAAAAAAAAAGGTAAGCAATAACATACATTAAAAAGTAAATACATTTCACGATTGAAAGAACCTACAAACTTTTTTTCACTCTAAACGGTTGATAATTCTTAAATACATTTCACTGTTGACTTTGATATTTCATATATTTCAATCAATGACTTATTTACCATATAATTTATATATCTTCAATCAACAGAAGCCCAAATAGATGAATAGGGTCCCTAATAATGTGAAAATGAAAAAAGTAGGCCAAATTATCAATAATCAAAGAGGTTGAACAAGATACAATACAAGCAGCGTTGGAAATAATGTAAAATGCCAATGATCCAATTGGTCTGAAGCTTGAACGTAAATTAAGAGCTCTTAATTTTAGTAATGCTAAATGCACGTCGGTCAATAAATAAAGTAAAGAAATAAAGTAATAAATTTTCACCCTTCTTTTGAGAAATATTATTGGTGCAGGTGGTGTCAATAATTTACGTACATAAAATGATGTTCCTCCGTGACAAGCGATGAAAAAATTTGAAAATTTTTTCGAACGCCAAAACCATATAGTCCCAGACTCCCAGTACAAACATTAATGCACTGAGTGTCCCAGTACAAGCATTACACTGTTTCCTCAATAAAATGCTCAGTCATGGTAGTAATAATTGTCACAATTTGTCTGCTCCAATTAAAGTGAGATATCTACCTACCAACAAGTACAGTGGACAGGGTTGCCTAAATAAAGAAAACCAATTTGTAATGTAAGAACGTATTAGTGCCTAAACAGATGAGATAATTAAAGTTCCTTACTTCCCAATTCCTCTGTGAAATTGGAAAGAAAATTTTACTGCCCCGCACGAACTGTCTCCAGGGCTTATCAATATCAGCTCAAAAACAACACTGACAGATGACAAAAGATTAGTAACATGGTAACAATATTTGTAAGGGAACCAAACTGGGACCCGGTGAAAAGGAATCTGGCAACCTGACTATTACATAAGAAGAGAAACCACAAACATAAACAGGAAACAAACATGAAAAACCACAAGAAGAAATTAAAAAAAAAAAAAAAAAAAAAAAATTCAAATTTTTCTTCTCTCAGATAAATGGAAAATTTTCCAACATTCAAGAACTGCAAGCTGCTCAAAGCCCCAACTGAGGATGCGATTTCACCAGAAAATGCTCAAAGCCTTTCTCTTTCTTTAGTCTTTGCCAAATAATACATTTGCTTCAAAAACTTAGAAAAGTGAATGTTTACCGTGTTTTGTAAAAAGGAAAAAATTGTGTTTCATTCTCCCATTATGTCACAACAGAATAATAATGATAATGATAATAATAATAATAATAATAATAATAATAATAATAATAATAATAATAATAAAAGAAATCACATGTTCCTTGACTCTAGAACTGAATGATACCAAAAAAACCTACAATCACAATCCAATTCCACTCCACCACTAAGTGCCACCCATGCTGTAGCTAGAAGACCACATTCCATCGCATCCTTGCAGCCAAAAGTAAATCCAAACAGCCACAACCCTTATTCGCACCTTCACCAACTTGCGTCCATAATTAAAAAAATACATCCAAAGCAACTACAGTAGCAAAAAACATTTAATAAAAAAAAGAAAAAGAAAAAAAAAACCAAAGGGCCATAACTCAAACCCACACCACTGGCTAACACAGCTGTAAACCCATAACCTATAGTACCATGAAAGAAGGAAATAAAATATTCCAAAGACAAAAATAAAACACCCAAAAAACCATGGGTCAAATCCACACCACCACCAAATGCCATGTGCAGCCACCATGGCATTCCTCACAATATACTTAATTGTTCTTATTTATTCTTAATTGTGCTAAAAAAAAACTAATTATTTTTGCATTATTTCCTAAAGAAACTTGCAACAGCAACAAGACAAAATACTCCTACAGAACTCAAGGTTTAGAGGAGAAAATCAAAATAGAGCAACCAAATTAAAATTTGAAATAGCTACTTCATATATATAATGGTTTTACATATGCCATCATAGTTCCTACATTATACTCAATGCTCTTACTTTGGGGAGATAACTTTGAGGGCATTGGCTAAAATTTGTATTCCTCAAACTTTTACTGCTGAAGGTGGGTGGATAAATTTAAAGCACATAATAGTATTCCCAAAACAAGTTTATTGCTTAACTGCTATAGGAAATTAGAGCAATGATTAATGACCAACCAAATATCTCATATACTATTTCAGCTTGCATTGTGTATTTTTCATTTGTCAGAATAAAACTACATGTTTTTTCTTCATGGTTAGTAATAGCACAGGTGACCTGTCAGATCCAAAACCAGATTGAATGATTCCAGTTTCCAAATTTTTGCATGTAAAAAATAATTTGTAACAACAGTCAATCTTATAAATGTATTTAAAATAAAAGTCAATCTTTTAACAGAGTTTTCTTTACTTACTTTCCTTCCTTTGTTAATTACTTTGGAAGCCCATTCAAATCCTATGAACCAAGGGATAAAAACTTAATCCCTATTACAGCTCAGTGGATTAAACAAATCCATACTGACCCTTAAAAATACCTTCCTCATCAAGGAGGAACATACCCTAAATCACCTACTTCAATGACTAACAACTTAGTACATCTTTTGATTTTTCTAAATTCAAAACGAAAAAAGCAAAATTTCCATAACATTGGAATCAACCAAACGGAAAAAAAAAATCAATAAATTTCGTCATAGCCTCAGAGATCACCCATCAGGAACCTTCCCAGATAACTGGTTCTTACCCAAGTTAATGGCTCTCAAATTATTCGAACCTTCAATCCCCTTTGGAATCTCACCCTCCAAGGAGTTATCCGATAAATCCAGGGATCTAAGCCCATTCAAAGACCAAATCCTAGATGGTAAAGACCCCGAAAACTGATTCGACGAAAAGTTAATAGACGCAAGAGTTGAACACGAGCTCAAACTGTCTGGTATCTTCCCAGAAAGCTTGTTCTTGGCCAATGAAATGACTCGTAGAGACCCACATTGCCTAAAGAAATCTCCAAACTCACGTCTGGAGAGAAATTCTCAAGAAAATTGTTGGAGACTATGGAGAGGTCACTAAAGCAGAGCTCAGAAGCAAAAATTATTTTAAATTCTGGATTAAAAAAAAAAAATCAAACTCCATTAATAAAAACTTCAATCCGAATGTAAATTTTTTACACACAATCCAATTTCTGAATTTCACAAGAATATCAAATCTATTGTCTTCAACGCCCTATCAAAATTCTTCGACTCAAAACCAGCAGAAAGAAACACTACCCCACTATTAAATGACTCTTTCTTATTGAGTGTGAAAAACATCTTAATTGTTGAAAATTCAAATGACTCTTTCTTATTACTCTCTTATTCTGTCTGGTTTTTGTCTCTCTAACTCTCCTGCCCCATTTCCTGTCGAAGAATCTCTCTATTTCATTGTAAAGATTTGGTGGTTGATAAATCTAAGGATGAATATAGTGTTACACCATTATCATTCTTTATTTGATAGAAGGAAATTCTAAATGATGTGGAATCATGTACACCATTAAATTCATGAAAATATATTCTGATGTGGTATGATAAAATACAACTCCAATTTGTCCATGGAGATCGTCCAGGACAGGCGGCGTGCCCAAGACGAGGTAAGCTGTCTCGGCGTGCCCAAGACGAGGTAAGCTGTCTCGGCGTGCCCAAGACGAGGTAAGCTGTCTCGGCGTGCCCAAGACGAGGTAAGCTGTCTCGGCGTGCTCAAGACGAGGTAAGCTGTCTCGGCGTGCTCAAGACGAGCTAAGCTGTCTCGGCGTGCCCAAGACGAGGTAAGCTGTCTCGGCGTGCCCAAGACGAGGTAAGCTGTCTCGGCGTGCCCAAGACGGGGTAAGCTGTCTTGAAGGTCTCAAGACGAGAAATTATGAACGACACGTGAACACTTGCAAAATTTATAAAAGTCTAAAATGTCTCCGCATTGTACGAGTAACCTCCAAGTGACCGTTGCGCGCAAAAAGGATAACTCCTAAACAGTTGGAAGTTACATTCAAATACAAACCTCCTCAATTCTAGGGGAGGTTACAAATCCAATAACCGCTCTTAAGACACTATATAAACACTGGTTCAGACAAGGAAAAGGTACGTGAAATCATTCCTGAAAAATTGGAACTTGAAAATATCTGAGAGAAAAACTGACTTTGTCATCGGAGGATTATTGGCCGGCAACCCCGGTCACCTTTGATCACTTCTCTTTCTTTTTCAGGCTGCCAAGGCATTCGCTAGCCCTATCGAACCCGAAGCATCCAGCCTACTGATTTTCTTCGCATCATCATATTCTGAACCATGAAATGCATCTATTTTATTTCAGGAAACATAAAGAGGACCTTAATCTCCCTCTTAAAACAATTTTCCACTCAATTAACAAAAGAAATCAACCACACAAGCTTCCCACCACCAAATTCTCCAGTTTATTTTTCCATGAGATTGTTATAGATTGTAGAGGGCCTATGTGTGAGGTGATATGCTAATCTGAGAATGTTGTGAAATTTTTATGAATTTTTGTTGTGTCTGTAGCCTTATTGCTAATAAAAAGCTTATGTACTGCATGGTTTCAGGTGAATTTTCTAATGGGTATTCTGGATTGAAAAATGGTGTTGATTTTTGGGATTCTAAGACAAGTCCTGGACATGTCACACTGGATGTCACAAGCACAGCAGAAAATTATGGCATTCAAACTGGTGGCGAAATTAACCTTGAAGTTGAGGATAAGTGTAACAATGAAGACACATATGTTGTTAATCCACCACTTTCCCAGAACTCACTTCAGAACCAAAATGCAAAGGATTTTTCTATCAAAATAGAAAGTGAACTGAAAGAGACAGAACTGTATCTTGAAACACTATACAAGAAACCTGGCAAACACAATTTCTACTGCCCTAATTGTAAAGTTTGCATCGACAAGGTCCTTATTCGTAGTGAAGAAGTGAAGTGCCCAACATGCTTCGAATTCCTCAAACCCATAGGTAATTTTCATTCTAACCTCATTGGAAAAACTTTATTTGCCTGCTACATGCTAGATGTAATCAACAACGTTTGGTTGTGTTGTGTTCACTCATGATGGTCATGTAATTCAGGGTTTCTAGGGTGTCTATATACGTGAAGTGTAATAGTCTAGCCAAAGGATGAGACACTACTTTCTTATAAATTAAAAAATAATTGCCCTATTGTGTCACGATTTCCACTTCTCATGTATTTCATGAATGACTTTGCCATGCTATGACATTTTTTCCCTTGAATTCTTATATATAATATAGACAGCAACTTTATTAACTATGTTATCTCACTTTAACAGGCGAATGGATCTTTGGTGAGCGGTAATCTTCTAAACGAGGTATTACACATGCTCTGATATTTCAGAATGTTGGGAAACATTCTGTTTTCATAGGTTCAGGCAATTTCAACTTCTAATTTTCTGTGAAATTCTACCGACTTTTTTGGGGGGTAGGCGGGGGTGGGGGGGTGTGTGTGGAGAGGGTATCTCATGGGACCATCTTCTCGCTCACACATGCTATGAGAGAAGGGTCTCATGAGACCATCTCATAAGATGCTTTTACATTTGGGTAGGGGGAAGGTGCCATTGGGCTATAAGCCTACTAACTATATATATAAAACTGGTGATGTTTGAGAACTATAATGGTCCAAAATATCTAGAACACATCAAACTAATTCTAAAGTTAAGCTGAGATTTGCGATGATTCTACTAAATTGCTATATCTCATTCATGTTATATTCTCATTCTCAAATGGTATCTTCCATACATTATTATGCAGAAAATGATCCTGAGATTCCACGCAATGACAAAAGGCCATATAATAGTGCAATCACAAGTTTAGGTGTTGTTACAGCTGTAGCCAGTGCTAATGCTGCTACAAGTAAGTGCTTAGAATTTCCACTATAATAAACTTTAGCTTAAATGACTACTAGAGGTCTATTTTGTTTTGAAATCAAATCAAAAGTGATTTCCAATGTAATAAACTTTATCTTAAATAACACCCTCACCCTCTATAAGAAAAGAACATAGGGTAAACTAGTCATGATGTTTAAGACCTACAGCAGTCCAAAATATCTAGAACACATCAAACTAATTCTATCTTTAAGCTGAGACTTGCGATGGTTCTAGTAAACTAATTCTATCTTTAAAACAATTTTCCACTTAGTGGGTACTGTACCCCCCTCTTTTTCTTTTTTTCTGAATAAATGCTTTATTAAATCTGAAACAAAAGATCTTACAAAACAGGAGAGGGCTTAGATCCATCTTTTTCTTTAGCCTGAATAACCAAGAAGGGCAGAGAAGAGATGAGAGCTGGCCTGGTCCAATTGTACAAAGCTACTCATTTGGCTAGTAAGTGAGTAGGCGAATTACCCTCTCTAGCTACAAAAGAAAGGAGACAGATTTACAAGAACCCAAAATATCATCAAAAACAGCAGAAATTCTCTAGTGGAGTCTGAGATTTGGATTGGTTCAACTACTTTTAACTTTTAAGCATCACCTTCCACAATTATATTTTTAAAGCCTTCAATTATTGCTCTCCTGATTGCACATAGAGCAGCTTTTGCTTCTCCCAATAGGAATCTACAAGAATCAACCTGATGTGGAAAACTATTATTGGACTATTTGTTTCCCACTAACAACAAAAACTTTACCATTAAAGTTCGACTTTCTACACCAACACAAAATAGACACTCAAACGAATAGTTGATATTATCTTGAATCTTTATCTTACCCTCAATCAATTTGAATCACACCCACTTCATTTTTGATAAACATCCACCACTTTCTTATACCCAACAAAAATATAAAAATAGAAACAAAAGAAACACAAACCAATTTTTAAGTTGATCGACTACTGCATGGTACTTTTGCTAGTACTTCGCTTTTGTGTGGGCATCCATTAATGTCTTCACCTCCAACCTAGCAAGCCGGAAGTATGGCTTGCCCACACTACCCCACCCTTTTGCAATCATTGCAAGCACCTTCGAGCTGGACAAATTACCCCCATTAAGCAGTTGCCAAGCTCTATAAAACATATAGACCTTTTAAGACTCTCAAGCTTGGGAGCATAACAACCATAGTCATTTCCTCTCAAAACATTGCTAAAAAAGCACTTCAAAACTATGACCAAGCCCTCTCTCTAGCGGAACTATCCCAAAGATGGCCCAAATTTTTGACCACCACAAAGTTTCAATGGGGGTGGATGCCCCCAAATTCTAGGGAGACCACATGGTTCTGTCACGTGACACTTTACTGAATCAATTTTTTTCACTATTTACCAAAATATATTTATAAAATAAAAATGTTAAGATCATGTTATTCTTATTTAAAATACCTTTGGTGAAAGATCGTCCCTCTAAAAAGTCCAAACTCATTAAAATTTATAAAAAAAAAAAATTGATTTATATTTCAAGTTGCCTTCTAAAATATTGAATGTGTTCAACATCCTTCACAATACAACCCCAAGTTGAGAACTAATTTTTTTTAATAAGAATATTTTAATATTTCAAAATATACATGAACCCAAAAAAATGTATATTTCATGGAAAAATACGTTAATATCATATTAAAATTTTATTAGAATGATATTTCATTTAAGCTACCACTATAATACTCTAATATCATAAAAATTCTAGGGTAAATTTCACTAACTTCCCCTGACGCTTGGACTAATGCCAAGCAGGTCCACAACTTCTCAAAACTAATCAATATAGTCCCTAAGCACAACTTAGTCCCTAAATGGCGTTAGTAACATTAGTTTTTCACTTACTCTCTCACTATTTCTTCTGTCTCGTCTCTCTTTCATTCTATCTCATACCTCTTCTTCTCTTTCAAACCATCACCATGACCACCAAAACTCAGACGGCAAGAACACAACTACCAAACCACAACACCACAGGTCCATAACCCACAGACGCCCTAATTCACAACACAACCCATAATCCAAACTCAAATAACACCCAAAAACCCTCCACAACCCATAAATCCACTTGTCAAGACCACAACCACCGCCTCATCACCATTGTTACAAAGCCCACCACCACAAACCAAATCCATAAATAGGAACTCAACCACCACATACCACGGTCACAGCAACCCAAATCTAACCAATCCAAAACCCACGACCAATTCAAACCAATTCCAGCCACCTAAACAACTAAACCCATGAGATAGCCCCACCACAAGATCTGCGTCATCGTCCCTTGAAGAATGCTTGCCCAAATCGGAGAAGTATATAGAAAATGAGAGATCGGGTCTGAATTCATACCTACAAACAACGGTTCGCATACACAAAAAATACATAACACCCAAACAACTCAAGGATCACAAACCCCACCCAAAAACAATAGAAAATTCAACAAAACCCACCTCTTCTCAAACCCAAACCCATCATCAACGAGATCCACAAACTAAAAACCACCACCACCACCAATTCAAAAAAAAAAAAAAACACATAGTGAAACAAGACCCATTTTCAAGAGTCAACCCACCACAAATTTGCATCGAAAACAATTATTAAAGAGTAGAAAAAACAGAACTAAACAGAATAAAGGGGTTTTGGGTAGGAGTTGAATTGGACTAGTCAGTATCAACTTGAAGCAAGAAGCACGATAAATTTCAATAATCATTCATCCATGTTCGTAGTGAAACAATTAACACTCCTTTGGCCTTGTTTATTTTAATGGACTACAAAACAGTCACCCAAAAATACTATCAAACAAGACCAATATGGACATTCTATCCATATCATGGCTGTTTTGACAAAATGAACTTTTAAGGTTTCAGCTTAATTTTATTAAATTTAAGGTCAGACAACAAAACATTAGAATATAACCCTTCATATATTCTTTTTCAAATTCAAATCAAATGGCAAAACTAAAATAAACAGAAAGTATGATGTGCACAAGATAAAGGTACCCAGTAAGTAGAACTTGAACAGGGATAGTTGTAACAGACACATATAGTAGTTTAAGTTGATTCAGAATTTCTAATGTCCTGCATGCACCCAGAAGAAGTTATGAGTAAAATTTTCAAGATTACCATAACACATTCCATTTGCCTAGCCAAAAAATAACATCCATTATAACAAGTTGGTGAGTTTTGGAACAAAACAAAGAAAAATAAAATGCTCTAATTATATCATTTGGAAGATGGGAAAGGAGAAGAATTAAATTACCATCTCTGAAAATAACCTTAATGAGAGTTATAAAGAAATCCTCCCAAATATAATTCTTTTATAAAACAAAGGGGGATCAAAAGTTTTTTTAGTTATTTACAAACAATGAGAACTTTATTGATATCAAATAAAACAGTCACCCATGTCCCAACTTTTGTTTTTTCGATTCCTACCTTTTTTTCTCAGCAACCAAACGTGGTATAATGAAAACCCCAATATAAAACCTAAACTTTTATAGTGATTGTTAGGACATATGTAGTTCAAGTTTATTAACATATGTCGCTATTTTATGTAGTTGGCTAATCCTTTGACAAAACGCACTTTACTTGTATTTGGATAGATCTAGGATGTGTTTAATACTTCAAAGAACATGTTGTTCAAGTTTAGTATTAAAACCATGAAGATTGGACCAAGAAACAAGTGAAGAAAAAGTGTGTACTAAAGCTGGACACCTGGTGGACACCTGGCGGATAGCTGCTGGACACCTGCAGACAGATAGCTATCTATCGAGCTATCTATCGAGGTATCTATCGAGATTTAATGAGGCTCGACAGCTGCCCGATCGATCGAGGTATCTATCGAGGTTACGGGAATTCAGTTTTCCAGATCTGATTTTTGGGCCAGGCTTTTGTATTTGTGTAGGGTTTCTTATCTCACAACCCTAGGCATATATAAGGCATATTTTTTAGGCCGTCACATAAAAGAATACAAGGAGAACACATGCAAAAGGTGACCGAAGCCTAATTCTCTCAGAAAGAAGCTACTGCGTCTTTGCGCCTTAGGGTTTTGTAACCAAGTGCTTCTTGATCTTCATCGTGTGTATGAAGTGAAGAACTTTGCAGCCAACATTCTTCTTCCTCAAGTTGGTGAGTGAGTCACGTACTGGGATTCGTGCAAAGGAGTTAGTCACGTATTGGGATTCGTGCATCAAAGGGTGGCATTCATATATTGAAGAGTTCAGAGGTTCTGAAGCAGTAGAAGGTTTCTGCTGTGAGTTCATCTACGGGGATTGTAGAGTCTAGTGACAAAGGTTTTGTACTAGATCTGAAACTTCTCTTTACTATAGTGGATTGCTTTTCGGGAAGGTTTCCCCCCAGGTTTTTTACTGTGAAACTGGTTGGTTTCATTGGTTTTCCTGGATCATCATATCTTGTCTTATTTATTTTTCCGCTGCACTTAGTTTTGACATGATATTGATATTTGTTGTTTTAACAAGTTTTATGCATAATAAATCTAATTAACAACTTGGGTTTAAAACTTGTTAATTCTATCAACCGGGGTCTAAATTTCCCAACAGTGATTAGTTGAACCCAGAAGAAAGAATAGTCAATAAAAGTTGGAGATTGAGATGGAAACAGAGAACCTGAATATTGTGGTTGTCGCCGCCGATTTAGAATGGAAGAGAAGAACCGCCGCCGACTCGTACGGAAATAGATGAAGCGCCGCCGAGTTGGATTGGATGAGAAGAACCGCCTCCGATTTGAGGTTGTGGGTGCGCCGGGCTCTGAGATTTTGGTGGGTGCGCCTCAGATTTGAGGGTTTTGTTTAGAGAGGGTTTTGTTTAGAGAGGCAGCAACGAGCAAGGATGAGAGAGTAAACGTGATACAGGAGGAACGCTGTTTTGATTTTTTGTTTATATAGAAAACCGGTTTCACCGGTAACCAAAAATCCTATAAAATTGTATCAACGGTCAAGATCAAAACTTAAGGAAATGAACGGCTAAGAAATAGGTGGGTACCGTACCCCCCTTTTTTTTGGGGGGGTACGGTAGAATGACCCTAAAATTATAATTAAATCCAAAATTTCCTAAAAAATTTATTTATCAGAGATCAACCGATTACCCAAGTACATGGTTATTCCTCCATCTGTGTCATCAACACACATTAGGAGCAATTACTCATGCAATTCTATTTCCTTGTCGATTCTATATTAATTACTATCCTTCAAACGACTTCTTTCAGATAGAAACCTCACCTGTGGCTGTGAATAAAGGACGTGTATTTTTAATTTTATACCACCATTCTGCATTGTCCCAAATTGAAAACCAAAAAGCTGCATTTTGACAAAGAAAGGAAAACATCAACGTTGAGAACTTTAAAATTGAAGTTAGTCATTATACGGAAACTACAATAACTATTCCCTAACATGTAGGGTACGCACGAAGAAGCTATCTTCTTAAAAAATTTGATACTTCTTTACTTTTCATTCCTCAAGCATAAAAGTTTGAGGTCAACCAATTGCCCAAGTACATGGTTATTCCTCTACTTCTGTCATCATCACATCAGGCACAATATATTACTCATACAATTCTATTTTATTGTTGTTAAAACTGAAAGTTTGCTTCAACAACAGAGGACAAGGCAGCAACAATCCAATGCATCCAGTGCAGCACAGCCTATTCTACATCATCAAACAGAGACTAAAAGGGAAGCTAAGATGGAGTTGACACGTGGCATTATAGAGGACTTGATTGAATCAATCCCACATTATGATCAATTCATCAATTCTATGGTGTGATCTATGTACACGTGTAAGGTGGAAGTTAGGAGTTAGTTGTAACAACTTCACCTTATAATTTGGAATTAGTTATTTTTCTTCTTCAGTCTAAGCTTGTATATAAAGTAGGATTGGAAACACTTTGTAATTATTCTTTTCAGATCAATAAATTTCAGTTTATTTAGAGAGAAAGAGCACAAACTTTTATATGGTATCAGAGCGAATCTTTTAGATTTTTCCTTCCTCTGTTCTTTCTCTCTTCTCCGAGGTGCTTCAATGGCTTCCTCAGAAACTGAAGATCCTTCCGCGACTCAAAACATTCAATCTCCACATGCAAACACACAATCTACTGGTGAATCCAATGTTCATAATCCGTTTTTCCTTAATTCTAATGAGAATCCAGGTTATGTATTGGTCACTCAACCTCTGTTAGGCATACGAAATTTTCATTCTTGGTCACGAGCAATGGTGCTTGCTCTCACTGCCAAAAAGAAAATTGGCTTCGTGAATGGCAAAATCTCAAAACCATAGGAAGATTCGCCCTTGTATGAGGATTGGGAGTGCTGCAATACCATGGTGCTTTCATGGTTGATCAATTCCATGCATGTAGATGTCTCTAGCAGTATTATGTATTGCGAAACAGCAAGGGAGATGTGGCTGGAATTGACGCGACTGTTCTCACAAGGAAATGGACCTAAGATTTACAATTTACAGAGGGAAATCTCTCAAATTGCACAGAATCAGATGACGGTTAGTGAATACTACACTAAATTCAAGCGATTGTGGGATCAATTGCTACAATTTGAGCCTCTACCAAAGTGTTCTTGTGGTGCGATGAGAATCTTGAATGCTTCACATGAGAAGGCATATGTAAAGAAATTCCTCATGGGACTTAATGAGAGTTTTGAGACTTTGCGAAGTCAAATTCTTCTATATGATCCTTTCCCTTCCATGAGCAAAGTTTATTCTTTGGTACTTCAAGAGGAATCACACAAAAACATTGGGCATGGAGGTTCACCTGCTTCACAATCTGATTCAATGGCTATGTTCACCAATTCCAAAGGAAATTCCAACTGGAATAGAGGAAATGTTAAGAAAGACAAGCCTTATTGCACTCATTGCAACATGCAAGGACACACAATTGAAAAGTGTTTCAAATTGCATGGGTATCCTCCAGGTTATAAACCGAGAGGAAAGGCTAGTGTTGGTCAAGGTGCTTGCAATTCAGTTCATGGTGCAGAGAACACATTAGCATCATCTAATCAGTGTCCTATTTCTAAGGCACAGTGCGAGCAGTTGCTGACTTTTCTCAAATCAGGTGCCAGTGAAGGACTTCATGCTAAAAATGTGAGCACTTCTTGTTTGGTCACTGGTGGTGAAAGAACTTCTGGTGTGGCTTCTGAGAAGGTTGGAAATTCTGCTCAAACTAATCTAAATTTCAATTCTGCCTTAATGTCAGGTACTGCTTCTATCATTCCTTAAGTTCCTAATTTCAAGCACTCTATTTTTTCTGCTAAGATTGTTAATAGGCAAGCCTTTAGGGAAACAGATTGGATTATAGATACAGGGGCCACAGACCATATGGTCCATTCTATATCATGTTTCACTTCCATTAGTGCCACTCTAAACACTTTTGTTAACCTCCCAAATGGTGAAACAGCTTTGGTAACACACGTTGGAACTGTTAAAGTATCTGAAACTCTCATTCTCACCAATGTTCTATGTGTTCCCTCCTTTAGTTTCAATCTTCTTTCTGTTAGTCAACTAATTAGGACTACTCTTTGTTGTCTCATTTTCTTTGGGACAATGTGTTTCATCCAGGACCTTGCTCATTGGAGCATAATTGGTCTGGGTAAAGAATTCAAAGGCCTCTACTTGCTGGAAGAGAGTTTATCAACCTCAAAATCTTGTTTTTCTGCGGCTGGTTTTGTAAAAAATATTGCAAATAATCTTGTTGTTCAGCCAAATATTTGGCATTTAAGATTGGGGCATCTATCAAATGCAAAATTGGCTTTGATAAGAAGAAATAATGTACCTCTTTCAACAAATAATAAAGATTTTCATTGTGCAATCTGCCCTTTGGCAAAACAGAAAAGACTTCCTTTTCCATCTAGTACTCATGTCTCTATTCATTGTTTTGATTTGATCCATTGTGATTTGTGGGGTCCTTTTTCTACTCCTACCATTGATGGTTGTAGATATTTCTTAACTATAGTAGATGACTACTCAAGGTGCACTTGGGTTTATCTACTTAAACACAAATCTCAAACACAATCTATAATGGAACAATTTTATACCATGGTTGAAACACAATTTTCAGCAAAGATCAAGACAATCAGAACAGATAATGGAACTGAGTTTATCATGACTAATTTCTTTGTTAAAAAAGGTGTCTTACATCAATTAAGTTGTGTTGAAACTCCACAACAAAATGCAATTGTAGAAAGAAAACATCAACACATCTTAAATGTAGCAAGAGCACTTTTGTTTCAATCCAATCTGCCTTTGCATCTTTGGGGACATTGCATCCTCACATCAATTTACCTAATAAATAGGACTCCATCATGTTTAGATCATAAAACACCTTTTGAGGTTCTTTTTGGTTTTGTTCCAAGTTATGATCACTTAAAGGTTTTTAGATGTCTTTGTTATGCATCTACCCTTTCCCAAAATAGATCTAAATTTTCCCCAAGAGCAAGAAAAAGTATTTTCTTAGGCTATCCTTTTGGTATTAAAGGATACAAATTATTGGATTTAAATACAAAATCTATTTTCATATCTAGAGATGTTATTTTCCATGAAAACATTTTTCCTTTTGGTACTGTTGAATCTCATGCTGTAGATCCTTTTCTCCTTGAGGTTGATAGTCCTTCTAAAAGTATTTTAGGACCTTTTGTTACCCCTTGTAGTGTCCCTGATCTGCCAGATGATCAATCTGTTCCTATTTCCTTACCATCAACTTCTATATCTACACCTGCTGCTTCAACTTCTATACCCACACCTGCTGCTTCTTTGTCTGTTCCTTTACAATCTGATTCTACTTCTATTCTGCTGGATTCTATTCCTTCTATCAGTACTAATATTGCAGATGAAGACCTACCTTCTAGAAAATCCACCAGGGTTCATAAACCACCAACTTACCTGCAAGATTATGCTTGTAATGCAGCTTCTAGTTCTTCACTTGCCACTGCAGATGTTCATCCTTCAGGGTGTCCTTATGATTTGTCAGCTTGTCTTACATATTGTCACATGGATCCTCACTACACATCCTACCTTATGACTGTTAGTCTAGGTCATTCCACTTCTCAATATTTCTCTCAAGCTGTTCAAGATCCCTTGTGGAGAACAGCTATGGATAAAGAAATTCAAGCCTTGGAAGCAACTCAAACTTGGATTCTTACTCCTTTACCTTCTGGTAAGAAAGCCATTGGCTGCAAGTGGGTTTATAGGGTGAAGCTTCATCCTGATGGTAGTGTGGAGAGATATAAGGCTAGGCTAGTGGCTAAGGGTTACACTCAAAGGGAGGGACTTGATTTTTCAGAAACTTTTTCTCCTGTGGCCAAAACAGTTTCTGTCAGGGTCCTCATTGCTCTTGCCTCTGCTAAGAAATGGCCTTTACACCAGCTTGACATCAATAATGCATTCCTTCATGGTGATCTTGAGGAAGAGGTCTACATGGATCTACCTCCTGGTTATCACAGTAAGGGGGAGTGTTCTTCAATTCCTATGGTTTGTAAATTGGTCAAATCAATTTATGGATTGAAGCAAGCATCAAGGCAGTGGAATGCCAAACTTACTGCTACTATTTCAGCACTTGGTTTCAAGCAATCACAAGCAGATCATTCACTCGTTGTGTATTCAAATGGTCTTAAATTACTGCCCTACTAATATATGTTGATGACATGATAATTACGGGTAATGATGAAGGTTGTGTAGCTAATCTAAAACAAGTGTTGGATCAAAAGTTTGGTATCAAGGATCTTGGTTCACTCAAGTACTTCCTAGGACTTGAGATTGCTAGAGGTGCTAGAGGAATTAGCATAAACCAAAGAAAATATGCACTTGATGTGCTTAAGGAAGTTGGTATGCTTGGGTGTAAACCAGCCAAAACACCCATGGAACAGCAGCTAAAGCTATCTAAGTGTGATGGGGAGATACTTACTGATGCAGGACCGTATAGAAGGCTGGTTGGGAAGCTAATGTACCTAACCTTGAGCAGACCAGACATAACCTATGCTGTGCATAGGCTTAGTCAGTTCTTAGCTCAGCCTAGAGTACCACATATGAAGGCTGCAACAAGGATTCTTCAATACATCAAAGGCACACCTAGTCAAGGAGTATTTTTTCCTACAGATTCAGATTTGCAACTCAAAGCATTCTGTGATGCAGATTGGGCAGGCTGCCCAGATACTAGAAAGTCATTGACAGGTTATTGTGTATTCCTAGGTGATGCTCTAGTTTCTTGGCGATCAAAGAAGAAAGATATAGTGTCTAGATCTTCAGCAGAGGCAGAGTACAGATCTATGGCTACAACTACATGTGAGGTAACATGGCTGTTGTATCTGTTAAGGGATTTATGCATTTCACATCATAAACTAGTGCTGCTTTACTGTGATAACCAGGCAGCCCTACACATATCAGCCAATCCAGTGTTTCATGAGAGATCAAAACACATTGAGGCTGATTGTCATATAGTGAGAAATAAAGTATTGGATGGAACACTTAAAACCTTTTATGTCTCATCAAAATCACAGTTGGCAGATATCTTCACCAAGGCATTGGGTGTTGATAACTTTCTAAGACTTCTCAACAAGTTAGGAGTGATCAATATCTTTAGTCATCATATTCAATTTCCTAATACTGCAAAGGAAGTTGATGACAGCAATGAAACTCAACCAAGAGCTTTGCTCTTGAGGGGGAGTGTTAAAACTAAAAGTTTGCTTCAACAACAGAGGACACGGCAGCAACAATCCAATGCATCCAGTGCAGCACAGCCTATTCTACATCATCAAACAGAGACTAAAAGGGAAGCTAAGATGGAGTTGACACGTGGCATTATAGAGGACTTGATTGAATCAATCCCACATTATGATCAATTCATCAATTCTATGGTGTGATATATGTACACGTGTAAGGTGGAAGTTAGGAGTTAGTTGTAACAACTTCACCTTATAATTTGGAATTAGTTATTTTTCTTCTTCAGTCTAAGCTTGTATATAAAGTAGGATTGGAAACACTTTGTAATTATTCTTTTGAGATCAATAAATTTCAGTTTATTTAGAGAGAAAGAGCACAAACTTTTATAATTGTCCATTCTATATTACCCTTCAACAACTTTTTGAGAAAGAAACCTTACCTTGGAGTGTACGTCGGATACGGTCAAGCAATCCTGCAATGACAAATAAAAGAAAAACATCAGCGCGCGTTTGGAAACCTTAAAATTAAATCTAGTCATTATACTGAGACTTGGATAAAAATATCCTAGTATGTCTATTACATTGGTATGGAATTATGGATGGTGTATGCACCAAGATGTTTGGTCTTATAGAAGTTTAATAGAATAAATAGATGAATGGTTAGTGAATAGTGACAGTGCGGGGAAAAATGCCAGAGTTCAGAAAAGAAAGAATCTTGCAAGGGAAAATAATGCACAACATGTAAATCAGAGAATGGAAACTGTTATGGCCTTTCTCGCTTTATTTACCTACCAGGATCAGCAGAGAAAATAATGTCTCTGTCGCATTGAAGATGGTTCGTGTCATTGAGGTAGCAATGATAGTTGAATCTTCCGCAATAACTTTCACAAGTACCTCTGAGCCATGAAATCTCAAAACCATATACCAATTCATTGAGGACGTCTGTACAGGAGATATTTGGGTCATCATTATTTGTTGGCCACGATATCAGAAACATCTTCTCTACTTCGCACCACTCCTCCATTTCTGACGCGTTGGTTATACCGACTTTAACATATCTATACCTCTTGGAGTCAGACGTAGAAGAAGAGTTGTCATTATAATTGCAAGTAGAAGTGTCCAAATACAATGGAGAATTCACTGGTTTTTCACAGCTCATCAAAGCCAAACTTCGTGATAGCTGTGGGTAATTCCACGGCGTGTCATTCGGCAGACCCGTGGTATATGTAGGCAACAATACGTCGTATTCCAAACGACTGAAATTATATCGAGATAAAGAATAAGTCGGGGTGGAGAAGAAGTAATTGTCCTTGTGCATACTCGAGTCCACAATCCGGATTGTGTAGTTATTGTAACTGATTTCCTGTACGTAGTATTTTCCTCCAAATAAGTATAGCACCGTGTGATTGTTCTCACAAGAAAGTTCATACCTTCGGTCCCCGCAGTTTTCTGGGTCGGTTTTCAATCGAAAAGGAAAGCTTATGTGGTGGATATTCCCACAGGAAGAAGCGGAGCAGGTATGATTAACCATAGCAGTAGTAGCACAGCAAGTTGGATGGACTAATACAAGAGCAATAAGGACAGTGAGTCCTACAGTGAACGCCAATCCTCTTGCCATTGAACTAGATAGAGAGAGAGAGAGGGGGGGGGGGTGGGGGAGGAATATTTCCACCAGTACATACTAGAAAACTTCCACAGCTGTAGACAACCACAATAAAAACTTCTTTTTGTGGTTTTATAGCATCTTCGACATTAATGAAGTAAAAAAAGTAGAGTTTCCGCTTGAAGAAAGATGATGCGCAAGTTTGTGGTAGTGGACTAGTGGGACACGAGAAATTATTGTGTACTCTTAGAGTATTATAAATACACCTAATAATTTTCTGTGAAACACTATCAACGTCAATATCACACTGACCATATCTGGCGTTAGCACATACATCATCTTGATAAATTATTATTATATTTTTAATTTATTTTTATTATTAAGATTTGGGTTTGTTTGATTGGGGTGACATAGGGATATTCAGGGGCGCAGAGGTATCTTTAGACTTTTTTTTTTTTGGGGGGGGGGGGGGGGGGGGGGGGGTGGATGGCCTATATGTGTACTAATTTTTAATAATTTTGTTATATTAAATTATATTTTGTTTTTCTTAAACAATATCATTGATTATCATATCAGTAATATATAAATTAAAAAACAAAAAAATCTTGTAAAACTAAAAAATAGCTCAATAACAAAAATTTTCAATAGTAAAACTAAAAAAAATTAAGCTCAACTAACTAATTTTATCCAAAATAAATAACTATGCCCTTTAAAAAATTCTAAACAAAAATAATTTTGTTCTTACCCACAAAAAAAAAAAAAAAAAAAAAAAAAAATCTCAACAGCTAGGCCTAAGTAGTAACAAAGTCAGAAGTTAAAACTGCAGCACATAACCAAAAATAAAACTGCCTTTCTAACTCAAAGTTCTGACTTCATCCCTAAGGATAATAAAAAATATATAAAAGTATAGAAAAAATTGATTCTACAGATTTTTTTTATAACAGATTCTAGGGGTGTTCACCAAACCGCATAAACCGCAAAAACCGCACTAAAACCGCCCGCAAAATGACATAACCACACCGCACCGCAAGTAATTTTACACCGCACCGCACCACACCGCATGGTGCGGTGCGGTTTGGGGTTTTATAATAAGAAAACCGCACAAACCGCACCGCACCGCACCATCTCTATATATTAATATTTTTTAATTATTTTTAATATTAAATATATTATTAATAGTTTAATAACCCTAGTTAAAAAAAAGTTTGATAATTCTAGTAAGTGTTGATTAGGAAAGACAATCCAAAATAAAGAAAAACTAGCTTAATAGTTTAAAACTTAGACTAAAACAAAGGAAAAAATTAGTTTTGAGCTGAGTAGAAAAAGCCCAAATTTTGAAAAATATACTAATTTCAAATCATTCAAACCGTATCTTATACACCGCACTGCATATGTGACGGCAAAAATGAGGTGCGGTGCGGTTATGGTTTTGGCTAAACTTTAAACCGCACCGCACCGCATATATGACCGCAAAAATAAGGTGCGGTGCAGTTATGGTTTTAGCTAAACCGCACCGCAAAGTGCGGTGCTAAAAATGGCCCAAAACCGCACCGCACCACACCGCGAACACCCCTAACAGATTCTATAGATGTTTGGTTGAAGAGAATGCGAGTATAAAAAATTGTTTGGACCAGGTGTATTTTAGCTACAATTAATGACCTCCTTTCCTTATTATCTGCGGTTGCCTTTTTTTTCTTTTTTCTTTTTCGTTTTACGTTTTTTTTTTCTTGTACGTTTTAAAAACTTTTTTCTTCCCCCCCCCCCCCCCCCGGAAGACACACTTTTTGCCTTTTGGTTTTAGACAAATGCTAGTTATTTTAATTATTTTATTTGGGCCGTGGGCGTGAATGCGATAGTGCTTTTTTTTGTAGGGGGGGGGGGGTTAAACTAGACATGTAATTTTTTTAAAAACTTTATTTTTTCTGAGCATGACTAGACATGTAATTTTTTAAAAAACTTTATTTTTTCTGAGCATGACTTAAAAAAATAAAAAATTTGGTTTTTTTTTTTTTTTTTTTTTTTTTGTGATTGTTTGCCAATTTTTTGTTTTAATTGGGCATAATTTTTAACAAATGCATATGAATAAATTTATACAAACTCATTTTTTCAATCCTTTTACTTTTCCATTACTAAAAAACTACAAAGGAGAGAAATTAAAATATTTTTTATCATCTCAATTTTCCACCATTTCCTCATTTTCTATCATCTTACTTTTCCATCTCACCAACCAAACGGGCCTTATAATTAAATTAATCACACACTAATACGCAGATTGAGATACTCTAAATTTCTTAGGATATTCTATTGTGTAAAATTCCTTTAATCTTAACATTTTATTTATGTCCAGATTTTGCCATTTCACTAATCCACTAACAAATAATGGTTTAAAAAATAACTACTCATAAATAATAATTATTACCTTACCTTTTTTACCGAATTAAAGGAGGTCTCTAATATCTCAAAAAAAAAAAAAAAAAAAAGTATGTCTCTAAGAAAACATGAAGTCATTTCGTAGTTATCTTTTTTCCCTCTGCTTTTTTTCAACTTGTTCCACAAATCCTTTGAAATGGGACGTAGCAAAATCATCTTTTATGACCCTAAGTGCCAAATTGCCAATTATGTACTTGAAAAAAAAAAAAAGTGTATACGCTTAATTTTTTTTAAAGAAAAAATTCCCTGCAAAAATTGAAATTAATTTCAAAAACTTAATAGAAGACTAAAAAAATTGGAATGAAAAACCAGGTGCTTCTCTGCCATTTATATACGATATGTGCTTCACCTATTTGCATAACAATCAATTTTCTAAATAAGCAAAGTTAACGATCCATTTCTTCAGCGCTCCTAGAGGCAGTTCTTTTGCATTGAACTCTACAATGCTATTGCCACTATCGGTTCTTTTGCATTTAAGTTAATAATTATAATATATGAGTAGTTATTTTTTAAACCATTATTTTTAGGGGATTTTTTTTTTTTTTTTTGAGAAATAGGCCCTTGCCCAAAAATATTATTAAGAAATAGAACAGTTTGCTGAAACAAAAGCATCTACATTTAACGGAACTAATTCCATCCAAACTAATAAAGGAAAAGAAAGTCTAGCTCTTTAGGCCAAAGCATGCGCAACAACATTGTCTTGCCTAACAGTGTGAGAGAAAGAAAAATTCCGAAGTGAGTTTACATGTATTAAGGTGTCCCTAACTAAGTGACCATAGGATGAGGAAAACAAGTTGCCCTTTTGAAGAGCTCTGATACAAGTCTCTGAACCACCTTTAAAATGGCCCTGTTGAAGACCAAGTTCCGAAGCAAAAATTGAAGGTCTTCTAGCTGCTATTATCTCCAAACTCTCCACATTGTGAGGTTTCCAAATTTTTTCTGCCATTACTGCCAATACCAAACCCGATGAATCTCGAACCACAATACCGATACCTGCTTCATTGCTCTCATTAATGGGATTTGTTAGTGGATTAATGACATAGAAAAATCTTAACCTTTTATTATAAATGAAAGGTTAATATTAAAAGAATTCTATATGGTGAAGTAGTTTAGGAACTCTAGAGGATCTCAAATTCTCAGTTCCTAGCACGCTTGTTTTTAATTAATCCTAATTTTTATTGATGATAAAAATATGAGTAACGACACGATCTTAATGGTTATTAGCCGAGATTTTTTTTTTTTTTTGGGTTTAGTTTCATAATTTTTCATTCATCTCTATTTGAGGTTTTACAAATTGGTCCACGAATTTTATGCATTTGCAAATTGCTGATACAACTAAGAGTTTCATGAGACTGGTTTCAACAAATGAACAAATCCACACACAAACATGTGATTTCAATGCTATTTTGGTATTATTTTTTAGAGCTAGCCTCATGACACTCTTAGTTATATCAGCAGTTCACAAATACATATATAATATTAGTAGACAAATACATAAATCTCAAATGGAGATAAATAGAAAATTATGACATTAAACCCCAAAATATAAATAAGTCTCAAAGCACGTGTGGAGCCATGCGATATGGCTAGTTTAAAGAAAGATATATAGTAAAAGGTAGGTGCCTCTTTTAAGTAATTCACACTCTTCCGTTATTAACTAATCTGACCATCTTCACTTCAGTCTGTAAGCTGATTGAAAATTTGTGAAAAGCCCTAACAAAACTAAATGAAAGGTATTAATCTTAGGTGAAGAGAAATAAACGACAACTATTTTTTTTTTTCATAAGAAATAAATGACAATTGAAACATAGATGAATGAATGGTATGTATTGAATATGAATCACCAAAAAGTTTTTTTGTCGTTGAATAAGAAATTTGGGATTTGTACTCTGCCTACACCAAAAACTAATTGGTGTCTTGACTTGATGATATAGAACAATCATCATTAAAGGAACATCATAGGTACAATGTAATTACACATTCAAAATTAATATAGAATTTAATTATTTAATTGGTGTTTACCATGATTCAATTGTAATTACACATTTAAAATTTAGTGGCTCAAATCTGAAACTTGAGTAGCCCCGAAAGGGGTGGCTTGGTGGTTGGGATCTGTGAATCAGATTTATGGTCCCTAGTTCAAGCCCGGGTAGGTACCTAGGGAGAAATTTGGGTATCCCTACTGAGGAGCCCTTGATTACCAACTCTCTTGAGGTGCTAGGGCAAGGTCTGTGGTCACCTCAGACCATAGTAGTTTTGCCTCAATCCAATATTCTTTAATGGGAGGTGCCCCTATGGTCACGCTCAGGGGGGTGAGTCACAATGGTCGCCCCCGCCCCCCTTTCTTGTTCATCAAAAAAAAAAAAATCTGAAATTTGAGTAAGAAAAGAAAAGGATTTTTTTTTTTTTTTCAAAATAACACCAATTTTCAAAAAAATTTGTTAGTTAGCACCATTTCCAAGCTATTTAAGAAACTAACACTTCGAGTCTGTAAGACTCAAAGATTATTGTAGCAACTCGAGTATCAAAGACTCTATTTCTATGAAAATTCACGTGGAAATTGAGTCTTACAAACTCGAGTTCCACAAAGAAAACCCAAAAATCAAAACTTGAAACACAGCATGGGAAGCTTAGACTGAGAACTTTGGTATCAAGACCTAGAGAGAAAATCAACAACAAGAATGAAGAAACCCACCCAAAGACCACGAGAGCTTGATTTCAATCACCGCCGCCACCTGGGTTTGAACTCTCTAGTTTGTTGTTTTTATATTCGTGGTTTGGGTTTCGTTAGAAAGATCTCTTTGAATTGATCTCTCTATTTTTTGTCTTCATGGGTTTTTGGGTTTGATCTTTCTCTGTTTTTTTGTTTTCGTGTTTTGGGTTTCTCTGTTTGATCGTTCTCAGTTTTTTTGTCTTCGTAGGTTTCTTGGTTTGATCTTTGTTTTTTGCTTGTTTGCTTCTGTACTTTTGTGTGTTGCAAGTTTTGATTTCTAGTTTTTCTTTTATGGAACCTAAGTCTCACAAACTCGAGTTCCACGTGAATTTTCATAGAAAACAAGTCTATGATACTCGAGTTGCTATAGTGAACTCAAGTTTCAAATACTCAAAATGTTAGTTTCCTAAATAGTTTAGAAACGATGCTAACTAATAAAATTGTTTGAAAATTGGTGTTATTTTGAATAAGAAATACGAAAAGATTATGTGCGCACCCAAATATGGCAGTTGGGCCTCAATGATATTTGGGCTCACAATCTATTTGTATTGTGAGTTTTTGGATTTCCTACAATGGGTGACTCTATACTCGGCAGCCTAAGTATCCCAATCCTCCTCCTCCCTAATCTTTCTTTTAGAATTACCAAACCCCCCCCCCCCCCCAATTGAACCTCTCTTCCCTATTTATAGCCGTAGTCCATGGGATTGCCATGATCATTCTCCAGGTCAGTGGAAGGGGAGGTCCAATGCTGCTTCTCCTAAGTAGATGCTTAATTATAAGTGAAAGAAGATGATAGTGGCATTGGAACTGGTTCCACCGTTAGGTCTGTTGCCCGGCGAAGGCATTCCCTAGGTGACAAAAGGGCGGTCCACTACCGTTACTCATAGTTGGAGGTTAGGTGATGAGGAAAAGACGATAGTGGCCTTGGAACTTATTTTGTTGGTAGGTTCGATGCTCGACAGAGACATTCTCCAGTTAATGCCGTGCACCCAAATCTTGACCCACCCTGGGAGACGTGATTATCGGGAATGGTGAGGTTTCACTTGTCAGACATGCCATGAATGATTCCATTCCCAAGTTTTGGATTTTTGGTGAGCACTAGACTAGTCTGGAATGAGTCAATCGGTTTGATTAGTGTCAGGCCCTTACATAGGTTGTCATTTCCATGGGCCTCTGAGCAAATGGGCCTAGGGGAAGGTGATGTCCGTACAATAGCCCCCCCCCCTTGATTCATGCACAGGTCTCAGCAATGAATCAAGGTTTATGCTGACCGAGTGTCATCGATGATTCCGACGGGCAGGCTACTGGGAACAAACCAATAACGATTCGAGTTGCAATGACAATTTCTCGAAACCACTGGTCATCTCTTTCATGCATGGTCAGGGTAATTATCGTAGACTTCTCAAAAGTAGCATCGTGCTAAGCTGTCACATCCGTAATTATAACCCATCGGCTGGTGAACCGTCAGATGGTTGGTAACTGTTTGACAGTTCATAAGCCATGCCCAGGCGTGGGGGGGGTTACCCAAGGAAGACTGGGAGGGTTTTTTCCCGCTCTTCCCTCATTAAATGCCTTCACACCTATATATATACTCCCTTTTAGGCCTTAGTTTCATTTTTTGCACTCTCCCATTCTTGAAATCCTCTCTACCAAGCATTTCTCTCTTGCGTATAAACACTCTTACAGTTCTTCACTCTTTAGAGCCCTAAGTAAGTCTCCTCTGCCTCTTTATTCTTCTTTTTTCGATTCCTCCCTGCTTCGTATTTTAGGAATGGGTTTTTACCATCTTCTCACCCCTGGGACTTCCCTAGCTAGTTTTAGAGAAACCTATGGCATCCCCAGGGACGTTGATATTGCTTACTGCAACGAGGGTGACATTGCTCTTGAGAGGGCCGTTGGCCAGAACGCTGCTTTTTTTTTCGTTAATGTCCATACTAGAGGGAGGGGTTAGATTTCCAATAGAACCCCTCATCATAAGCACCCTAGGGTTCTACGGCCTATGCCCCGACCAGCTTCCCCCCAACTTTTATAGGGTTGCTAGTTGCGTCAACCGACTAAATCAAATGTTCGGGCTGCAGTTAAACCACCATGATATTAATTTCGTGTATAAACTGTACGAAAATTTTTCTAGTGACTATTATTTAAAGACTAATGATATGCGGGTCCGGCTTATATCTTGCCTGCCCAATTCTAATAGGAACTCCGCCGAGGAGTTTGTTTGGGTGCGTCTCAACTGGCTCGCCAAGGAGCTACTTTGCTCGCTTTCGCCACGCAAAGTTGGTGGATACCGAGACCCTTTGCTTATTTTTTATCATGTTTTATTTGTGTATTTGGCTGACTGGTGTCTTTTTGGACTTGTTGCAGAATCGAAAAGGTTTTTGCCGGACTCCAAAGTCATCCACGCGTGAGATCTCAATTTCGTTCTTAGGTCAGAGATTTTTGTGCACGACGACGAACAACTTAGGGCATCTCATCTGATCCTCGGCATTAGCCCCGTATACTCCACTTGGCAAAACTTCAGCTAGGCACTTTTGGTTGACAGCCCCCTTTTGTCATACACAGACGTTCGGCACAAGAAATTCCTTCCTTTCACGCTCACTGTTGGCGAGGCCTGAGACCCCGGTCCTCGCTAGACCACCGCAGACGTCATCGCACAAGTTAGGGACGAGTCTGCAGAGCGTGTGTCTTAAAATCGAAAGAGACACAAAGCCATTAAACAGTAAGCAAATGTTGCCCCAGTAGCCGAGGAAGAAGCCGCCGAACCAATAGGTGCTAAATCTGACCCAACAGGAAAAATGGTGAAGAGAAGAGAGATGACACTCTCCCGGTTTATACCCGAGACCGGCCCAGCTTCCCAACCTCTATCCCCTATAGGTACGAGTCAGGCCCCACCCCCCCTAGTGAAGCCCGAAAGAGGAAACAGGCTGCTGAGAAGAACATACCCGTTCCCGGCGACAAATTGTCGAAGACCCCGCCCCATCCCGCCCAAGGGGCGGGCCGAGGATCCATGAGACGCCGATCGTTACCCGACCAACTACTTAGATCGAGGCCGACGTGGCGTCTTCTTCTCGACTCGAGGTTGGTTGGAGGCACGTTTTTCTGCTCGGCAATGAACCTTTACCGGCAACCGCCAGCATCTGACGATGGGACAAGGGCGATGGGGGACAAGTAGCCCAAAACTTGGCGCAAGGCCTTCTGTTGCCCAAGGATGTCCACATTTATTCTGACGGTGACGGAAAGTCACTTGCTAGGTGGTTGTAATGGCATACTATTGCGGTATATTTTTTTACTCTTTATCATGCCCCATGATATGTAGGAATTCATCTAACCTTATCACCTTCCTGTCACTATATTTGTAGGCGGCGCAACTAACTTCTATCAGAGACGAGAGGCTGAAGAAGGGGGCTGAGGCTACTGACCAGACGATGGAACTGAGGGTTGCCACGGAGGCTTTAGGTAAGGAGAAAGGAGAAGCTGCCAACGCTTCAGAAAGAAAGGCGATAGACGTTGAGAGGGCTCGGCAAGCGGCGGAAAACAAGTTAGGGGTGATGGCGACCAAACTGGAGGAGATGGAGCTTGAGTTGGTGAAGGCAAACAATTTGAACCTAGCTTAGGTTGACCAAATCACCGCCTTGAAGGATGCCCTTGAAGCTTGCGAGGACAAATGGTATAATGCGGGTTTCACGAAGGCAAAAAACTCGGTGGGACCCATTATTCATCAAGCTCGGCAGCACAAGTTTAGCGAAGGGTGGTTAGCCACCCTACAAGCTGTTGGAGTAGCCAAAGGTTCCCCGTTATGGGATCCCAAGTAGATTCCCTACCTAGCCAACCCTCAACCCATGTAGAGTCAAACCGGTGCCGAGGATGAGGATACACCGAGCCTGAGGGACCTCGTGTGGGCGATTGATTCTCATGTGGAGATGGTGGACTTGGAAGCCATAAGCAATGCTCCTACTGGAGATGAAGGTGCCCAAAATCAGACCCCCCCTGCCTCTCAGTTCGCCGAAGATGTGGCCGGACAACCTCTAGCCCAGATTCTTCCCTCCGACCCCAACGTGTGAAGCCAACTCTCTCTTTTTTTTTTCTTTTTTCCTTTTTTTTTTTAAATAAATCCAGATCGCCAGGATGTGGCAATGAGACAATTAAATTACTGCTTCAATGGTTTTAATTTATATTGTTTGGTTTTAATCTCTATTATTGTGATATAAATGCGTGTGTTTTATTTTTCTTTCCTTCTTATTGCTTTTTCATGCACCCAAGCTCGTTTGGCGACCGCTGAGCTTGCTTAGTCCGCTCATCATACCTTACTTTCTCATTCTCGGCAGTCGAGAATGAGAATATAAACTAGAAATAGGTTACTAAACTTAGAGAATAATGCCTTAATATTTCCACCTACTCGATGATAGGAATAGAATTGAGAACAAGTTTTTGTCCTTATAATATAATGCTTTAAGGTTTCCACTTGCTCGGTGATAGAAATTGAACCGAGGACAAGTTTCCATCCTTAGAAAATAATACTTTAAGGTTTCCACCTACTTGGTGATAGGAATCGAACCGAGGACAGATTTCTGTCCTTAGAATGTGTTATGTAAGTCCTCATGATTCTTTCCATACTTATTGATCGGCAATAAATAAAAAATGTGGTTTAGTGTAGGAACGCGAATAGGTATTGTTGTGTTAACATGTAATAACACAAAATTACATCAAGTCCACCTCCTGGAATGTGACCGATCAGTGATAATACTTTCTAAGGTTACAAACATTCCACGGTCGGCGCAGTGGTTTGTCCTCCAAATCCTCTAAGTAGTACGCTCCAGCACCAGCAATGGTAGTTACTCTGTAGGACCCTTCCCAAGACAAGGCTAATTTCCCTACATTAATGTCTCGTGTATTCCCTACAAATTTTCGTAGCACTAGTTCCCTTGCGGCAAACTCCCTTTTCCTCATGCCTTTGTTGTACCTTTGGGCGAGCTTCTGCTGGTACTCTGCTAGCTGAATTGTCACTGCTTCGTGGGGCTCTTCCAACAAGTTCAGCTGTCCCAACATCAATCTGTCATTTTCGACTGGGGCGAATTCTGCTACTTGGGCACTGCACTGGTTTATCTCAGCTGGAATGACAACCTCTACTCCGAAAGCCAGAGAAAAAGGTGTTTCTCCTGTGGATCTCCTCGGGGTTGTCTGGTATGCCCAAAGGACACTCGATAGCTTCTCGGCCCATCTGCCTTTGGCCCCGTCCAACCTTTTCTTCGGTCCGTTAACGATAGCCTTATTTGTGGCTTCGGCTTGGCCATTACTCTGCGAGTATGCCGGGGTAGAGTACCAGTTTCGAATATCGAGGTTGCTGCAAAATTCGCGGAAGGTCTTGCTGTCGAACTACAGCCCAGTATCTCACACAAATGACTCTGGCACCCCGAACCTTGTTACGACAATCTTCCATATAAATTTTTTGACATCCACGTCCCGGATGTTCGCCAGTGCCTCCGCTTCTGCCCACTTCGTGAAGTAATCCACTGTAACCAACACAAATCTTCAATTACCGGTCGCTCAATGAAAAGTCCCGACTATGTCCAACCCCCATTGAACGAAGGGCCATGGGCTGCTAACAGGATTTAGGTTCCTAGCAGGCTAGTGGATCATTGATGCGTTCCTTTGACATTGTTCGCACCTCCGTGCATATTCAAGGGCGTCTCTCTGCATTCGCGGCCACCAAAACCCCTGAGTCATTACCCGATGGGCCAACGATCGCCCACCAACGTAACTACCGCACACACCCTCATGGAGCTCGGCTAGAAGTCCTTTAGTCAAGCTAGGATGCAAGCATTGTAAGTATGGGCCCCCGAAAGACCTCCGATATAGCTTCCGGTTTGGAGACAGCCAGTACCGAGGGGCATTCCGTCATACTCTGGCTGCCTCCTTTTCGTCCTCTAGCACCCGATTTTCGGCTAAAAATTCGATTATAGGATCCATCCAACACCTCTTGGCGATGGTGATTTGCAGTACCTCCGTTCTTACTCTGATGCTTGGTTCTTTCACCAATTCTACCCAGACTAACCGGGGTAGTTCACTAGCTATTGAGGATGCTAATGTAGCCAGGGAGTCGGCGTGGTGATTCTATCCTCTGGAAACTTGTTCTACTTTCACACTTAAGAAATGGCCTATAGCCCGTTTCACCACCTACAAGTACTCGACCATCCGTGGATCTTTGGCCTTGAAACTTCCCAGTACTTGGTTCACTATGAGTCGAGAATCTGAGTATACTTCCACCTCCCTAGCTCCCAAGTCCAAGACGACTCTCAACCCGGCCAACAGTGCCTCGTACTCGGCCTCATTATTAGTGGCTCTAAAGCCCAGTCTGAACGAATGCTCCAATCTTATACCTTCTGAGGTAATGACCACAATCCCAGCCCCCGCTCCAGTCGTATTGGACACGCTATCCACAAATACTTTCCACAGCTTGACCTCCACTAGGCAAACAACATCCGTATTTTTTGGCGAGAATTCGGCAATAAAATCTACAAGTACTTGTCCCTTTACTGAGTTCCTCGGCCTGTTTCTAATGTCAAAAGAGCCTAGCCGAGTCCCCCATTTAGCTATCCTCCCAGTGAAGTCAGATCTTCTCAGCAATGACTGAAGGGGATATTCGGTCAGAACATAGATGGTGTGGGCCTGAAAGTAATGAGGCAATTTTCGAGTGGAATGCACGAGAGCCAACACAAACTTTTCTAGTGGTAAATACCTTGTTTCAACATCTACAAATGTCTTGCTTATGTAATAGATCAACAACTGCATGCCATTATCCTTCAAAAGCATCACGCTAGCTGCATACTCGGATACCGAGAGATACATATACAGATCCTCCCCCAAGTTTCGGGGCTGTCAATGTTGGAGCCCGTCCAAGATAGTCCTTTAGGTTATAAAAAGCTCTATCACACTCCTCATTCCATTGGAAACCCTTCCACTTATTTAAAAGCTGGTAAAATGGATGACATCGATCAGCGAACTTGGAAATAAACCGGTTGAAAGCAGCCAACATGCCGGTTAATTTTTGAACCTCTTTCTTATTGCTCGGCGGTCTGAGACGTCTCACGGGTTCTATTTGTTCGAGGTTGACCTCAATACCTCGTTTCGTGATTAAATATCCTAGAAACTTGCTAGAGCCCACACCAAAAGTGCACTTGTCGACATTAAGACACAGACGATGTCACCGTAGTACTTCAAACACTTCGTCAATGTATACCATGTCGTCAATGTATACCTCGACCATTCACCCAATCTTGTCCCTAAACATCCTCGTCATCATCTGTTGATAAGTGGCCCCGCATTTTTTAATTCGAATGACATCACCGTATAATGATAATTGGCATCAGGTGCTATGAATGCGGTCTTTTCCTTATCCTCAACAGACAATGCAATCTGGTGGTAACCCTGGAAAGCATCTAGAAAACTCAATCTGGAGTGCCTGTACGTAGCATCTACCAATTAATCAATTCTCGGCATAGGGAATGGGTCATTTGGGCATGCTCGGTTTAAATTAGTGAAATTGATGCAGACCCTCTACTTATCGTTCTTCTTCCTTACCACCACGGTGTTCGCAAGCCAATCTGGAAAGAAAGTTTCCTTTATAGCCCCTGCTTCCTTCAACTTCCCCACTTCCTACTCACAGCCTCGACATGTTCTTTCGCCGACCTCCTCGGTTTTTGCTTCTTAGGAGGGCATAAAGGATCCACATTTAGCTTATGAACTATGAACTTGGGGTCATCTCCCGGCACCTCATATGGACTCCAAGCGAACACGTCCACATTTTGTACAAGAAAGAGTAACAGTTCCACCCTCTCTTCATCCTTCAAGCCCGCCTCTATCTGAAAGTGCCTCTCACCGTCTGGCAGAATCCTCACTTTCAACACGTCCTCGGCACAGATGACCCCTACTTCTACTTGGGTTTGCTATAATTGCTATAAGGAGGTCTTTTCGACGGGCTTTCTTTGCTCGGCCCCTTTGTTCGCAGTAGTTATTAGACATTTTCTGGCTACATGCTGGCTGCCTCTTGCTACCGCGATCTCATTTTCAGTGTGAAATTTGACCTTCACGTGTAGTGTGGAAGGCACAACCCCCATGTCGTGAATCCAGGGCTTGCCTAGGATTGCAGTGTACAGCGAGTAAGAAGCGACCACTATGAACGTCATAGTCACCTCCTTTCCTTCCATGCTAACGAGGAGTAAAATTTGCCCCTCCGGGATCACCATATGGCCATTGAACCCCATTAGCAGTGCATCATACTATATAAATCCTCTTTCTTTAGCCTGAGCCCCCTGTATAAGTCGGGGTACATCACATCCGCTCTGCTCCCTTGATCTATCATTATCCTTTTTACTACAAACCCTCTTATACGGACCATGACCACCAAGGCATCGCCATGTGGTTGGATGGTGCCGTCCATGTAATCATCATCAAAAGCTATAGATTGGCTAGTGCACCTTAGCTTCTTTTTAAGGGGACACTCGCCCGCGCTTCCTTCTGCCGACACCACAGCTAATACTCCCTTCGCCGAAACTTCCCTTGGAACTGCATGGATGACCTCTATTATTCCCAAAGGAGGTGGGAGGGGATTCTAGCGCATCCGATTATTCTGCCCAGCCTCCTAGTTCCTTGTTGCTACTATGAATTCTTTAAGATGCCCGGCATTCACCAACTGTTCCAGGTAGTCTTTCACCTTACATTGCTCAGTTGTGTGCCCTTTGTCCTTGTGGTTCGTACAATATAAATTTTGGTTTCTTCTCGATGGGTCGCCCGCCATCCTATTCGACCACTTAAAGTACGATTCGTTTTTTATTCGATCGACAATCCTATGGACTGGCTCCTTAAAAGCCACATTCACTCCTCCTGTTCCTGGACCGAGCTATTGAATCCTCAGATCCCACCTGGGTCTAGGTTGGAAGCTGGCGTTCCGAGGGTAATTTATGACCGGAGCCTTTCCCTTATTCTGTAACCGGTCATCCTCCAACCGCTTATACTCATTGATACGTCTCATCAGTTGCCTCATATCCTCGAGAGGCCTTCTCGTCAACGATTCACTTAATCCAGATTCGTCAGGCAATCCCATATGAAAGGTACTTGCTGCAATCTTTTCCTTACCCCCGCCGATCTCATTATACAGCTCCCAGTATCGGCTAGCGTAGCTGCGAAGGGTCTCTCCGGCTCCTATTTTCATTGATAATAACGCGTCCACAGGCTGAGGAACCCGACTGCAAGTCATGAACCGTACACCAAATTCCTGAATCAATTCCAAGAAGCTGTGGATCGACCCCTTTTTTAACCCGTTGAACCACCTCAGAGCTGTGGGACCGAGGCTCGAAGGGAAGACTTTACACATCAACACATCATTATGGGCATGCAAAGACATCATCTGGATGTAGTGTCTCACGTGTTCCACCGGGTCTGTCTTTCTTGCATAGGAATTGAATGGTGGCCGTGTGAATCTGCTCGGCATAGGGGCGCCCTCGATATCCCTTGAAAACGGAGATCTGGCAGCTTGATGCAATGCCCAGCTCATGGCATCCATGGCCGCATTTTGAGGTCTTCCTTCATTCGGGGAGGTCGAATCATGGTTCGCATACTCCCGTGAACGTTCGCGGTGCCGATGAGACCCGGACTGTTGGGATCCTATTGCACGGTGGTTCCCTACACTGACAGGCCTTTCTCTTCGTCCTCTGTGATCCCTTCTCTGATGTCTGCCCTTTACTTCTAACTCTAAATCCCTCACCAACCTGCGCAATCGCTCGAGCTCCCGATCCCTCTGTTCAAGCTCTTGGTCCCTTCTGTCACGGCGGCTACGCCCTAAAGCATCAGATATTGTATGAAAAGTCTGGAATGATCCTTCCCCAAGCCCACATTCTTCTGCCTCACGGTGCTGCCTATCCTCGTGTCTCTTTTGTCTCCTCTCTCGCCATGCTGACACTTGCGATGACCCTCCGAATCCGCTTTTAGCATAACTTCCTGATCTACTCCCAGACATCCTCCCAGGGTGCCTCGAAAGAACCACTTATAGGTAGGAGATTCCCATAGACAGCGCCGATTGTGCGCACCCAAATATGGCAGTTGGGCCTCAATGATAATTGGGCTCACAATCTATTTGTATTGTAGGTTTTTGGATTTGCTACAATGAGTGACTCTATGCTCGGCAGCCTAAGTATCCCAATCCTCCTCCTCCCTAGTCTTTCTTCTAGAATTACCAACTCCCCCCCCCCCCCACCCCATTGAACCTCTCTTCCCTATTTATAGCCACAGTCTAAGGGATTGCCATGATCATTCTCCAGGTCAGTGGAAGGGGAGGTCCAATGCTGCTTCTCCTAAATGGATGCTTAATTATGAGTGAAAGACGATGATAGTGACATTAGAACTGGTTCCACCGTTAGGTCTGTTGTCTGGCGAAGGCATTCCCTAGGTGATGGAAGGGAAGTCCACTACCGTTACTCTTAGTTGAAGGTTAGGTGATGAGGAGAAGACAATAGTGGCGTTGGAATTAATTCCATTGGTAGGTTCGATGCCCGACAGAGACGTTGTCTAGGTAATGTCGTGCACCCAAATCTCGACCCACCCCGGGAGACGTGATTATTGGGAATGGTGAGGTTTCACACTTGTCGGACATGCCATGAATGATTTCATTCCCAAGTTTCGGATTTTTGGTAAGCATTAGACTGGTCTGGAATGAGTCAGTCGATCTGATTAGTGTTAGGCCCTTACACGGGTTGTCATTTCCATGGGCCTCTAAGCAAATGGGCCTAGGGGAAGGTAATGTCCGTACAGATTGAAAATGTAAAAGTTTGATAACTTCTTCATAAAATCTTGGGGTTTATGCAATCTTAACACTTTCGTTTGGCACAAATCCCAATTGGCACTGGTATTCGTTCTATTAGGGTCACTTTATTTTTCAGCATTTTCAGTGTGTGTGTGTGTGTGTATATATAAACAACAATGTGAAAGGATGTTACTATCTTTCTCGAGGGTTTTTGGTCAAAACGAATTAACAAAAAAATTTTGATAGAAAGTTTGAATAGATTAAACAGTGCAAACAAACCTTTTAATACATGTTATCCCAATAGTGATAATGCCCGTTTATTCTCATCCACCAATCTGAAACAAAACCCATTCATTCAAAATGGCATGCAAACGTATTAGATCAAAGCTTCATTTCCATGAGCACAATGATAACATCTGTTTCCTATTCAATAAAACCATTTCATAAAATTAAACCAAAAGAAGAAACCAAAGAAAATATCATAGGAAATAGGAATGAGATCAAACTTGCTAGCACTATTGAAAGTAAAAGAGATCTCGCAAATGGGCAGGGGCAATGATGTCCATAAGGGTCACAAAGTCACAGCTCAAACTCTTGAAACCAATGTCATTAACAATTTAAACGATGTAATGAGAATGGAGGTGATGATGAAAGTAAAAAACTGGAAAGGAACATGGAAGCATGGAACATGGGAAATAGAGGAAGTTTGAATAAGAGAGAATTATTTTTTTGATAGAAGAGAGAATTCTTTTTTTTTTTTTTTTTTTTTGGTTTTATATGGGATAAGAGAAAATCCTAAGCATTTAAAAAAAAAAAAAAAAAAAAAAAAAGAGAGAGAAAAGAAGATAAGAATAAGAAGTTAAGAGTAGTTAGCTTGAATTAAATCAGGAAAAAAAAAAAAACAAAGGAATTTGAATTCGAATGGGAGAATGTGTGTTTGTGTGGTGGGAAGTTTGTATTTATGTAGAAGTTGTGAGTATTTTAAAATTTATGTTTTGAAGAGTTCAGCTAAATCTTAGGAAAATGAGGTGAATTTTTGTATTTTAATTTACATAGAAATTTTCTAAATGATTTCTATACCCTTATTTATTTATTTGTTTGAAATAATGTTAGCTAAAGATTAGGGTTGGCTTAGAGAATTCAAAGAACATGTGACTAGCTTTCTAAATCCTCTTAATATATAGAGATTACTAACAAATTGCACATGTAGTGGTCATAAGGAAATTATGAAAGCAAATTTAACGGAATTCTCTTGCAAAATTTGTAAAATAATAAATTTAATTATGTAGCTTTCTTTTAAAAAAATCGTGCTTTAAAAACATTATTGTAGTACTTAATACACTAATTAACTTGACTGAAATTTAAGTGAAATTAATCTTGTTAGGCCACAAACGCGTTGACCCCTTGTGATAAATTAGATTGATTAATTAACCTAGTTATTAATTAATCAAATTAACATGCAATATCACGTGGTAGCACAAACAAATCACCAAAACTAAGTTAAGCAGCGGAAAATAAATGACACGGTGATTTGTTTACGAATGAGGAAAACCTTACGACAAAAACCCTACTGGGTGATTTAAGGTCACCACTCCTAAAACTCCACTATTATCACAATAAGCGGTTACAAGCAAGGAATCCTAAGTACCTTACCAACCTACAGTTGAACCCTTACCCCAATACCCAATTGGACTTGCTCTGTAGTGACAGTTTCTCCTTTTGATGCACGGCTCCCAAGTACGTGACTAACCAATTTGATGCGCGGATCCCAGTACGCGGCTTACTCCTTTGCACGAATCCAAGTACGTGACTAACTTCACAGCAACCCTTTGATTGTTGTAGTTGATTTGCAGCAACTTCACATAGAAACACCAATAAGATCTTCAATGTTGGTACAAGAGACTTTGCTTGGTTACAAAACCCTACGGCGTACAAGAAACGCAACAAGAACTCTTTCTTCTGTAGGAGGAGGCTAGGGTTTCAAAAAGAAAACCTTATGAAGCTCTCTAGGGTTAGGTTTTTCTTTTTCCACCTCCTTTAAATAGGAGCTTAATGGGCTCTCCTATTCCAAATAGGTTTACACAAACCTTGGGTTTCCTAGTCCAATAAGAATTATACAAACCCATAAACAATTAGCCTTTTAGAGTAAAAACGTTGCTGGCTATAATCTGAAACCCGTAAGCTCGATCGATCGAAACATCTGTCGAGCTTTAATGAATCTCGACAGATCGAGATTCTGTCGAGGAGGTATCGAGACCTGCAGATTGCACTTTTCTTGAGCAGTTCTTGAGTAATCTTCATGTCTTCAATTTAACCACTTGTAATGATCATCTTGAACCTACTTAGATTTACCCAAATACAAGTAAAGTGCGTTTTGTCAAAGGATAGGCCAATTACATAAAAATATGTCCTAACAATCTCCCCCTTTGGCAATCCGTGACAAAACCACAAGAGTACATTGAATGTCCTAGAATACATTCTACTCAAGAATAAATAAGCCTAGTCTAAAAGATTTGAACCTTGGAAGTTACTGCAAGAAGAAGGTTCGGAATCTTGACTTGGCTTTAACTTGTCTTTCCTAAAAGGCACTAAACAAAACACATCAAGGTACCATGTGGAAAATAATGCCAAGTTGAATAAACAAGAAACATGTGTATAAATAGAGAAAAGAAACAACACATGTGAGATAAAGAGTGAAACACATACATCATCACATATACCACTGGATAAGCATCATGTATGTAAAAATGGTTACAAAACCAAAGATACACAACACAAAATGTATCAATATCAGTGTGAATCAAACTAACTCTCCCCTTAAGTTAGTTACAACAAAAACTTTCTTCCCTTTAACATGAAGTTCTCCCCCTAAGTCTATTACTCCTCCTGAGGAAAGACATACAAATCTCAAATTTCTCCCCCTTTTTGACACAATTGACAAAGGGTATAAAAAGCCAAAAGACTTGACCGGAGAAAGACAGAAAACAAATATAGAGGGAACGAGGAGAACAAGGGACCATAGACCTACAAGAAAAAGAAAAACAAGATGCTATGGACACAAAGGGAAAAACATGCAAAACAAAGAAAGATGAAATGCATGCAAGGGTATCTCGATCGATCGGGAGGTGTCGAGAAGCTATCGAGACAACCTTGATGGATCGAGAAGGTGTCGAGGATCTATCGAGCAGACAGAAAGTTCCTCGATCGATCCACCTAGCTATCGAGAGGTGTCGAGATTGCGATAAAATGCAACTGAAGATCTCGACAGATAAGCTAGGTATCGAGCATGTATCGAGAAGGTGTCGAGATACCTTAAAAACATTTTTTCAAGAGGGGAAAAACACAGACATGAATGCAATCATGCATGCAACTCAACCAAAGATCCAAACAATACATTAAGCTCTCAAAATCATCTCTCAACAAGAAAAATAAGCACATGTATCTCAAAACACGCACACACACACTAAACAAGTCTAACCAATTTTATCTCTCAAAAATAAGTTAAGACAGTTTAGTAAGCATACATTAACGCATGTAAACTTTGTAATGGCCAAATCACATTGTACCTGCATATGTATCAAAAATAGCAAAGAGTATTGCGTGTTGTGTGTGAAAACATCGCAAGATTGCATAAGTGTCTCAATGTTATGACGATTTGAGATATGAGAAAATCACTTTAACTCACACACAATCATAACTGCTTAATGGGGACTATCACCTTCGAGGTACATCCTATAACTCCCACATCTCCTAGAAAACACGCTTGCAACCATATTTTAAAGCTTTTTGATCTTTTAGCTTTTTATTTCTTTGCATATTTTCTTTTATTAAGCATATCATGCATGGGCATATAAGAGAAAGAAAAGAAATACCCAATTATGTTAAGCTTATGACATTGCACTTTTGCTATGTCGAAGCATACAGATGTCATATTATGATTGGCGAGTAACAATGGTGAGATGGTTATTTATGCCTTTCTCTTAGGATTTTCAAGTTCAACCCATCAAAAAGAGTGATACGAGTGTTAAGAAGAAGAGATCACTTAACCTTACTCATCACAAACAAAGAGCTACAGAGCTCACTTACTTAGTTATACAGAAGAATGCTCATCTAAGCTACAGGTGATACAAAGTTTAGAAAACTCTGTTTCAATGGCCATTTTAAAAGTTCACATGAACCAATGCACACAAACACACACTGTTTTTGTATTTTTCTAATTTTTCCTTTTTTTTTTTATTTTGAAAACAAAACAAAATAAAAACAAAACAAAATAAAAACTAAACAACCACACAAAAACAGACAATCATCATGAATGCATGAAAGAAAGATGCATATGCATGAAAGCAATAAAAGAAATGCAGATGCATGAAAGCATGATTTCAAAAGCAGATAAGAAATCAAGCAAAGAGAGTCCTACTTTAGATAGAAAGAATTAAAGCAGATGACAAACAGAAAAGACAATTAAGTCTTAGGCTCCTTTCTCACCCACACAGCACGAGTCTTTGGCCGTGAAGATGAAAAGGCACGAGTCCTAGTATGACTACTAAAGGACATAGAAGAATTAAAATTCTCCTGAAATTGAGTTAAAAAGCTCAAGACTTTTAATAACTCTCCAAACAAAGGTGTAGGTCCTTGAGAGGAAACCTGTGACCGTTTGGACAATTGCTTATGAGGATACAACTTAAAGCAATTAGGACGAGTGTGTTCAGAAACACCACAATGGTGACAAACATGAGCAGTTTTAGAGCTACTCGGCTTCCTAGAAGGAGGTCTAACCTTAGAGGTTGACAGAGTCCTCAACTTAGGACAATTTGGCCTAATATGACCAACAATGTGACAATAATGACAAGTGGGGACAAAAACAGATTTATCATTCTGTTAGGATATATGTAGTTCAAGATTGTGAACATATGTCGCTATTTTATGTAGTTGGCTAATCCTTTGACAAAACGCACTTTACTTGTATTTGGATAGATCTAGGATGTGTTTAATACTTCAAAGAACATGTTGTTCAAGTCTAGTATTAAAGTCATGAAGATTGGACCAAGAAACAAGTGAAGAAAAAGTGTGTACTAAAGCTGGACACCTGGTGGACACCTGGCGGATAGCTGCTGGACACCTGCGGATAGCTGCTGGACAGATAGCTATCTATCGAGCTATCTATCGAGGTATCTATCGAGATTTAATGAGGCTCGACAGCTTCCCGATCGATCGAGGTATCTATCGAGGTTACGGGAATTCAGTTTTCCAGATTTGATTTTTGGGCCAGGCTTTTGTATTTGTGTAGGGTTTCTTTTCTCACAACCCTAGGCATATATAAGGCATATTTTTGAGGCCGTCACACAAGAGAATACAAGGAGAACATATGCAAAAGGTGACCGAAGCCTTATTCTCTCTAAAAGAAGCTACTGCGTCTTTGCGCCTTAGGGTTTTGTAACCAAGTGCTTCTTGATCTTCATCGTGTGTATGAAGTGAAGAACTTTGCAGCCAACATTCTTCTTCCTCAAGTTGGTGAGTGAGTCACGTACTGGGATTCGTGCAAAGGAGTAAGCCGCGTACTGGGATCCGCGCATCAAATTGGTTAGTCACGTACTTGGGAGCCGTGCATCAAAAGGAGAAACTGTCACTACAGAGCAAGTCCAATTGGGTATTGGGGTAAGAGTTCAACTGTAGGTTGGTGAGGTACTTAGGATTCCTTACTTGTAACTGCTTGTTGTGATAATAGTGGAGTTTCGGGAGTGGTGACCTTAAATCACCCGGTAGGGTTTTTGCCGTAAGGGTTTTCCCCATTCGTCAACAAATCACCGTGTTATTTATTTTCCGCTGCATAACTTAGTTTTGGTGATTTGTTTGTGCTGCCACGTGATATTGCATGTTAATTTGATTAATTAAAAACTGGGCTAATTAATTAATCTAAGTTATCACAAGGGGTCAACGCATTTGTGGCCTGTCACATTCAACCTAGGAGGAGTTTTAGACATAGGTTTAGAAACTTCAACGTTAACATCAGATTGTTTACCTTTGTCTATCCTAACAATATTAGCCTTCAACTCTTTATTATTCCTTTTAAACGGGGGAATATAAAAATCTTTTTCCTTTGAGTTAGGCTCCACAACAAGTTTAGCACTAGTTAACTTTTCAACTTCAGTTTTAAATTCAACTAGTTGCTCTTCCAAACTCTTAATTTTGTCCATTTGACATGAAATTTGATTTTTAAAATTCTCATTCAAATTAGTGGCTTCATCCAATTTTGCAATCAAATAATCTTTTTCAAGCTTGACCTTTTTAAATTTAGCTTTTAATTTTGTAGAACACTCAAGAAATTTCATACAAAAATTATAAAGCTTGCAATAGGCATCATGAATATCATCATCATCATTCAACATAAGATCATGCAAATCAAAACAATCAAGAGTTTCCATGACAACAGGGGTCAATGGATCACACATCAAAGATTAAAACCTAATTAGAGTGTGTCTGCTCTGATACCACTTGTCAGGCCACAAACGCGTTGACCCCTTATGATAAATTAGATTGATTAATTATCCTAGTTATTAATTAATCAAATTAACATGCAATATCACGTGGTAGCACAAACAAATCACCAAAACTAAGTTAAGCAGCGGAAAATAAATGACACGGTGATTTGTTTACGAATAGGGAAAACCTTACGGCAAAAACCCCACCGGGTGATTTAAGGTCACCACTCCTAAAACTCCACCATTATCACAACAAGCGGTTACAAGCAAGGAATCCCAAGTACCTTACCAACCTACAGTTGAACCCTTACCCCAATACCCAATTGGACTTGCTCTGTAGTGACAGTTTCTCCTTTTGATGCACGGCTCCCAAGTACGTGACTAACCACTTTGATGCGCGGATCCCAGTACGCGGCTTACTCCTTTGCACGAATCCAAGTACGTGACTAAATCCACAGCAACCCTTTGATTGTTGTAGTTGATTTGCAGCAGCTTCACATAGAAACACCAATAAGATCTTCAATGTTGGTGCAAGAGACATTGCTTGGTTACAAAACCCTACGACGTACAAGAAACGCAACAAGAACTCTTTCTTCTGTAGGAAGAGGCTAGGGTTTCAAAAAGAAAACCTTATGAAGCTCTTTAGGGTTAGGTTTTTCTTTTTCCACCTCCTTTAAATAGGAGCTTAATGGGCTCTCCTATTCCAAATAGGTTTACACAAACCTTGGGTTTCCTAGTCCAATAAGAATTATACAAACCCATAAACAATTAGCCTTTTAGAGTAAAAACGTTGCTGGCTATAATCTGAAACCCGTAAGCTCGATCGATCGAAACATCTATCGAGCTTTAATGAATCTCGACAAATCGAGATTCTATCGAGGAGGTATCGAGACCTGCAGATTGCACTTTTCTTGAGCAGTTCTTGAGTAATCTTCATGTCTTCAATTTAACCACTTGTAATGATCATCTTGAACCTACTTAGATTTACCCAAATATAAGTAAAGTGCGTTTTGTCAAAGGATATGCCAATTACATAAAAATATGTCCTAACAAATCTCATTTTGAAAACATAATTTTAATATTTAAAATCGTATTTTCAAAACACAATTTTAGAAAAAATATATGTTTCCAAATAGTTTCAACTTTTAAAATAGTATCAATTTAAATCATTATTAATAAAAAAAAAAATTATTTTGCAGAATTCTGTTATGAAGCATTTGTTATGTTCTACAATGAACATTCTACGTAGCCTCCCAAGTTCCCAACGGTGTATTCTATATTTGTAGTTGATCATTAGCACATAGCCCAAGTTGTTGGAAAAATGATCTTACCATGTATTGTAAGGTTTCCGCTACATAGCATAATCATGAGATACCATGTGTTGACTTATATTGGTGGTCGCACAATATATAACAGTGTATTGACTCTTCCTTTATGCTATTTTGACAATTATGAATGTGATCCCCCAGATTTGATTTGATATTTACTGTTTGTGTTGTATATATGTGTGTGATGAGTCTCACATTTAAGTATATACTAAATTTAGGTTGATCTGGATTTTTTAACAATTACCATGGTTTTGAAATCCAAATCGTTCAAAGAAGGTTCAACCTCTTTAAAGTCATACTACGGTTCAATTATGCAAGGACGAGCCATGATGTGTCATTTAATTTTTTTTTATTGAATTTAATTCATAAATTGTGTTTATATATAATAATTTTCTATAGCTTACCAGCCTAGCTAATGGTTGACATACTAGACATGCATATATCAGCCTAGAGAAGCCAAGTTCAAATCCTCGTGCTTACTAATTTCAACAAATATCATATGGGTTGAACCATAACCCAAAAAAAATAAATAAAAAAAACCTTTGGGCTGGTTCTTGGTTAACTAGGTTAGACTGCCCGGTCCGGTCCAAGTCTGACAACACTAACAACTACAATGTACCTCAATTTTGACTAATCATTTTAAGGTATAAAGCAAATATGACTAGGGCTTTTTCTTGAATCATTACAACGAATTATCTAATATTTAAAATTGAAGAACACCCCATAACCCTTTTTTTTTTTTTTTTATAATCATAATAATGGAGGAGGGAAATTTGAACTATGATTCTCCTAGTTAAGAAGATGTATTGTGTCATACAAGGCTTTTGATAACAAAACACCTAGTTTTATAATATCATACAATGCTTATGTACCAACTATCGGTAACATACCATTAACTTTATTCAAACTCTAGGAATATAATCCTGCTTACAACAAAATAAGTTATACTTTGGCACAAGAGGAGGTTTTATTTTGCTGCAGGTTGCTTGAATTTCAATCAATCCTTCAACTAATTGGGTATCAAATAGCTTTAATCAATTAATTCTTGAAACATGCATGATGAAAATGGAATCAAAAAGGGCGAAAAAGATTGACTGTATTAGGATGGTAGGTTGATTGATTCCACAAAAGAGCCCTGGCTAATTGAGCATTTGGATTTATTTTCTTGGCTGCTCACTTGATGAAGGCACAGACAGCCTTCTTATTAGCAAAGGATGATGCAGGCTGTTGATTATTGGCTTGAATTTGGTTCAGAAATTTTTTTCATGGTAGACCAATAGTTAAATTAATCAATAATTTTCAAATACACAAATAATACATATATTCTTTCAAACACACACACACACACACACACATATATATATATATGCATAGTTTATAATTTAAACATGTCTTTAACATAATTTATTCTAGGGACCAAAAAAAATTATTCTATATATTATTTTCTCAAATATAAGAAAATTTCATCAAGTCAATTTTATATAATTCAAGACAATTATTTTCTTTCATAAGTCATGTATAATTATCTTGTAAATTATATTAATCACAATTAATATTCTTTAATTTTTTTATGGATACAATAGTGTAGGAGCATAAATCAAGCCTAGACCCAAGTGCGTGATGGGCCAGCCCAAATGGCCTATACAATAGAATTTGTAGATAGTGGGTTTGAAGCCTAAACGTCTTGGGACGGTAGAAAGCAGTGGCGTTTGGGCTAAATCCACAGTTGGCGTGCAGGGAGCTGGTGGAGTGACTCTAGCTTTCCTCAGACGTAGGCCGAGGAGTCTCTGTCCTTACTTCACTTGTGCTAAGTTAGAGAAAAATCTTCTTCTTCTTCTAGATCATCCCCTTCAAGTGGCCTCCCCCTCTCCTTTTATATTCCCCTCCTTTCTTGTTCCTATCTATGAAGCCATCAATGCAGATCCCTTTCTCATCCATTGTCTTCTTGAAAACTATCCATTGTAGCAATAAGGCTGATCACTATCCTTTCAGGGGTCATTTCCTCATTAATGCGGTCAGGCAGGTAGGTGGGAGGCCTTTAATGCAGTGGCAGCAGCTTTGTGCAGGGCGCGTCCTACTAGTTCTCCTCCTCGGCGTCCCGTTGAGATGTAACAAGGCTCGTTGAGCTTCAAGAGTCCTTCCCTAGGCGCCATGTTGCATCCTTTGGTCCTTGTTTCTGTTGTCCGAGGAGACCATCTCCTTGGACTCTCCCTAATTGGCCAACGCCCTGATCGGTGGGTCCCTAGGCCCTTGGTTTGGGCGACCTTATCCCGCCTTGCAGCCCTTTTAGTGAAGTCAACGTCCTCAGATAAGGCCCAAGGCCCATATTGGTGTTTTGACATCTCTGCCCCCACAATAGCCCCTCAGAAATTCATTCGACTTCGGTCCGAGGAGGGAAATGAATTTTTGACTAGCGAACATTACCTTCACGTGACTCCTCAAATTTTTGCATGTGCGAAGTTCCCCCGTGCTTTGTAGATGGGCTCCTAACGCTTCGTGATACGCAACGCCTGCATTAATTGCACTGAGTAACTCCCTATCGCCCACGTTCAACAGTGAGATGCAGATCCAACGGCTGAGGTTCATTCCCAAAAATTCGAGCGGGATGTCATTCGCGAACCGCCGGACTTCAATCATTCAAAACGCTTTAGTAACCGCGACACCCGTCATTTCTACCAGAGAGCAAACACATGTTGGAGCTATTCAATCTCATTTTCTTTCAAGAAGCTCTCAAAAGTTTGCACACCTTTCTCCTGTAAGTTTTTCTTTTCCTCAAAGCCTTTTCTCCTCGCCTACCGACCCTTTTTCCCTTTCTTCGTAAATCTTTACCTTGAATTCCGAACCAATGGGTAGATTTAAGTGTCTAGTAGACACGGCCTCTAGCATGGAAGGATTCCGAGCTAAATATCACATCCCTCCGGATGTGGGTCTGGAATATTACCTGCCAGAGGTCGTAGCGGACTCTAGGGGAGAGGGGCAGGTTGTCATCCCTATAATCACCTTCCTAGAGGGTGGGATGACACTCCCCATGAAGGATGTGACCAACGAGTACCTTCGTAACCATAGGTTGTGTCCTGATCAGTGTACACCTAATATGTTTAGGATATTAAGCTGCGTCGATGCTCTAAACGAGCAGATAGGTCTGTGCCTCACATGGCGCGATGTCGTTTACATGTACGAGTGCCACCGGCTAAGAGACGCAGGCTATTACCTCAAGTCAAGGTCTAACACCGTCAGGCTCATTTCTTGTCTGCCAAAGTCCAATAAAGGTATGAAGAATGACTACCTTATTGCCACTGGGCAGTGGCATGAGGGCCCTCACTGCCCAGTGAGGGAGGGGCAGCTAGGTGTGATTCCCTAGGGCTTAAAACTCTTGGTTTAAAGTTTTTCTCCCTTTAGTTCCCCCAAGTAGATTCATTGCCTCTCTGGTGCTTTCTTTGTTTGACTTGTTGTTGGTGTTTGATCATGGCTAATTTCCCAGCTGTTTTCTTTGTAGACAAACGGCATACATCACCCCTCCTGAGCGAAGTCAACATATTGGATCTTAACAGAGTCTTGAGGTCCAAGATCTTTGTGAACGGGGACCTACAAGTGAGGGCAGCCCACCTCATACTGGGATACGATCCCATATCGAAGGTCTTCCAAGAGGTTGAGGACACTATCCTCGCGGGTGACCGGAGGTGCACGAGGATAGACGTCTCCTACCTCGAATTCCTTGCCCCTTGAGCAATACCCGGTGCATCATCCACCATCCTCTACGGTCAGACCGTTGAGGCCATCCCCTTGGCAGTGAAGCAGGAAGGCCGATTCGTCTGAGGAGAATCTGCGACTTCCCCCCATCTCTCTACGAAGAGATCGATAGGTTTTGTCTGGAAGAGGCTGAGAGGCCTTTAAAGGATACAATAATTGAGATCTCAGACGAGGAGGACACCTCGGACAGAGGCTCCAGAGTTAAAGGCCTTATGATCGCCCGACCAGAAGATAGCTCAGAGGACGACGACGACATGGCGAGCTTGAAAACACTCTTTGCAAGGAAGAGGGGCGTTCAAGTCTCTAAGGTGGACGCCTTTAGGTCCTAGCCAAAGTTGCCTCCGCCTCCCCCTCCCCCCCTATCCGACCCACTCCCTCTTGCCCCTATCGTCCCAAAAAAGAGGAGGAACGAGAATGAGGAGGCGGACAGGGAGAGGGAGAAGAAGCAAAAGCATCAAAGGCAACTACAGCAGCAACAACAGCAAGCTGCTAAGGGTGGGGGGCGAGCCTCGTCCGTCAAGAGCGGGGAGATCCGTGGGCAAGCCGAGGTCCACCAAAGGGAGTCCAGCTGGTCCCTCGCTCTAGAGGTGGTCGGGGATCTGATACCTCTCCATGCGAGCATCAGGGACTTTTAGAGAGGTCATGCCCCTCACCTGGCTAATGCTCTAGAGCAGCCCTTCCTCCTACATAGGGACATGGAAGACTTGGGGAGGATGGGTCAGACGTGCCTCTTTCTTTCCCTCAAGAGGAATCTGGGCCTGGTAAGCGCTATCCCTCTAGTTTGCTGTTGTTATTTTAGCCTTCGTGTGTGTTAATTTTTCGTTTACTGTGTATCCGTTGGAACTTCTCTCTGTAGGCCATCCAAGAGGCTTTTGCTGCTGATAAGCTGGTAGGGCACTACCAGAATCAAGTAGGGGCCGAGCAATCGGCCAAGGCGGAGGTTGAGAAATAGTTGGGTCACGCCGAGGCTGAGAAGGCTGACCTAGCCGCCAAACTGACCGTGGAGCAGACTGAGATGAGGAGCCTGGATGCAGGCTTAAAGACGGCGACGGCCCAAGTAGAGAGCTAACGCAAGCTCTTGCACCAAAAGGACAAGGCACTGTCCAGAGTAGGGCAGGAGATCTCGAACTTAAAAAGAGAGCTTGCCCAGGCCAACGAAGTGGCTTACACCATAAGAGAGACCGCAGAGGCTGCCACCAAAGTCGCCTACAACGAAGGGGTCAAGGCGACAGAGAACTGCCTAACCGAGGAGCTTGCAGAGTTGTGCAGGGAATACTGCCAACAAGTCTGGGCAGAAGCCCTAAATACGGCAGGAGTTCTTGCCAACTCCGAGTGAAGGGGAGCCGAGAAGGTCTGGTATCCTGAGAATATCAGATTTATCGAAAAGCTCTGACCATTTCGGTTGCTCCCGAGGCTGTGGCCCCGACGCTGCCTCCCTCTTCCCAAGAGCAAGTCCTCCCAGCCAATGAAGTTGCTGCTACTGAGAAAGTGGCCGAAGAGGGGTCTGATGAGCCAGCCGGTCTGGTTGTACTTCCTCCTAAAGCCAAAGACAAGGGGAAGCAGGTTCAGGTTCTGCCCGAGGCTGGGGAAAAAGGAGCTGAAGTGAAGGGACAGACCAAGAAGTCCTCGGCGAAACTGGGAAAGGACCCCCCACTGAAGATAAAGGGATAGGCCACCCCTGGCTCCATTTTTGCGTAATTTTTTTTCCCTTAAGGAGTTTATCATTAATCATTTGCCTTGTAATTTTTATTTCCAGCTTTAATGTAAACAGCTTCGATGAATCTCAGTGTTTTGCCTCTGATGGATTATATTTATTGCTATATAATTTGCCTTATTGCATGTGGTCCCCGACATAATTGGGTTAACAAACAAAAAGCTAATTACACATCTGCGTGTTCGAAATTCGAGGTAAAAGCAGCCTTTCCCTAAGGGCAATCTAACCATGCTAGTCTAACAATTACTTAAAAAGCGAAGTGCGTGTAAAATTTGATCGTGTGCAGTTTAACACTCAGTTAAAAATAAATTGGATGTTAAATTTTCCCAAGGTAGAAAGTCCGAGGACCTAGCATAGCCTAGGTTGACATTAACACTTAGTTAGAAATGAAACGCATGTTAAATTTTCCCAAGGCAGAAGGTCCGAGGACCTAGCATAGCCTAGGTTGACATTAACACTTAGTTAAAAATGAAACACATGTTAGATTTTCCCAATGCAGAAGGTCCGAGGAACTGGCATAGCCTAGGTTGACATTAACACTTAGTTAAAAATGAAACGCATGTTAAATTTTCCCAAGGCAGAAGGTCCGAGGACCTGGCATAGCCTAGGTTGACATTAACACTTAGTTAAAAATGAAACGCATGTTAAATTTTCCCAAAGCAGAAGGCCCGAAGACCTGACATAGCCTAGGTTGACATTAACACATACACATAATTTGGCGATAGAGATTGACATATTAACGATTAGCATGATACAATGATATCCAAATGCTTGGCGTATATGCTTTTCATTAATAGTAGTACCTTCGGAGGTTATTTACATTCCAGGGTCGTTTTACAGGTTTGTCTTCTAAGTCGGTGAGATAATATGACCCTATGCCGGCCACTGAGGTTATACGGTAGGGACCCTCTCAGTTTGGTCCTAATTTTCCCCACGCCGAGTCCTTAGCAGTTCCGACAACTTTTTTCAGGACTAAGTCTCCCGAAGCAAGGGGCCTGGATCTTACACGAGAGTCGTACCCCCACTTGAGCTTCTGCTGGTAGCAAGGTAGCCGGACCATAGCGTTTTCCCGCCTTTCTTCCACTAAATCCAGCCCTTTCAGCAGCATGTCATCATTAGCGTCTGGGGTGAAAGACTGCGCCCTCATCATCGGGAACCCCCTTTCCAAAGGGATCACAGCCTCGATGCCATATGCCATCGCGAAAGGTGTCTCCCCTGTGGACCTTCGTGGCATAGTCTGGTAAGTCCACAGCACGTGTGGCACCTCATCCACCCATCTGCCTTTAGCATCGTCTAGTCTTTTCTTGAGCCCATTGACTATCGACTTGTTGATCACCTCAGCTTGGCTGTTGCCCTGCGGGTAGGCTGGGATGGAGTATCTGTTTGTAATGCCGAAGTCTCCGCAATATTTTCTGAAGGCTTTACTATCAAACTGCAGTCCATTGTCCGAGATGAGAGTACGTGGGATCCCAAACCTGGTGATGATGTTTTTCCAGACAAATTTCTTTGCATCCACGTCTCAGATATTCGAGAGGGGCTCGGCTTCTACCCATTTGGTGAAATAGTCTATCCCGACGAGCAGCCACCTCTTGTTGCCTGCTGCCCTCGAAAATGGTCCCACTATGTCTAAGCCCCACTGTGCAAACAGCCAAGGGCTAACCAAAGGGTTAAGGACACCCCTAGGCTGATGGATGTTAGGAGTGAATCTCTGACACTGATCGCATTTTCTCGCGTAATCCTGCACTTCTCTTTGCATGTTTGGCCACCAGTACCCTTGTATAAGGGCTCTATAGGCTAGTGACCTTCCTCCCATGTGGCTACCACATATTCCTTCGTGCAACTCCTCCAATAACTGCTTCGTTGCCTCTGGGTGTACACACAGTAGGTAGGGCCCCGAAAAGGAGCACTTATAAAGTTTTTCTTCCTCGGACAGCCAAAACTGAGGAGCCTTTCTACAGATCTTGTCAGCTTCAGACTTTTCTTTTGGCAGGGCGTCGTGTTTAAGGAATGCCGCTATTGGGTCCATCCAACTGGGTCCCATTCTGACCTAGTGAATCTAGAGGGCGTCTCCTCTTGGCCCAGCGGGTCTAAACAGGTCCTCAACTAGGATGACACGAGGAAAGCATTGTGCCGAGGAGGTTGCAAGTGTGGCCAATGAATCGGCGTGGGAATTCCTGTTCTTGGAGATATGCAACAACGTAAAAGACTCAAATTTGGACTGCAAGTATTTGGCACGGGTTAAATACTCTCGCATTCTCAGTTCCCTAGCTTCCAATTTTCCTTCCACCTAGCCAACAATTAGCTGCGAGTCTGAGAACGCCTGCACCATTCTTCCCTCCATCTTTCGAACCATGTCCATTCCCACTAGCAAAGCCTCGTACTCGGCCTCATTATTGGTAGCCGAGAACGCTAACCTCAAGGACTTTTCCACGACGATTCCCTCCGGGGATATCAAAACTATCCCTACGCCTGAACCTCTCTAGTTGGAGGCTCCGTCCACGAAAAGCTTCCACACCAAAGGTTTCTCACACGAGATTACGCCAACTGGTTTTCCATCCATGCCCCATCCCTCTAGGTTTTCCTCTATGGAAGGCTCAGCGAACTCCGCCACCAGGTCGGCCAAGACTTGCCCTTTCACAGAGGTGCGAGGCATGTACTTAATGTCAAAGGCTCCCAAGACAGTTCCCCATTTAGCGATTATGCTGGAGTAGTCAGCACTCCGCAGCACGGACTTAAATGGGAGCTGGGTCAGTATGACAACGGTGTGAGATTGAAAGTAATGCGGGAGCCGGCGTGTCGTGTGCACTACAGTTAGAATCGCCTTCTCTAATGGTAGATATCGAATCTCGGCCTCCTGTAGAGACTTGCTGACATAATAGACTGGTCTCTGTATACCATCGTCATCCCATATCAGAACCAGGCTGACGGCATGGGCAGCCACCGCTATGTATGCAAACAGTACTTCATCTAAATCGAGGCGAGACATAATGGGTGGCCGAGAGAGATATTCCTTCAACTACTGGAAGGCCAGGGAACATTCCTCAGTCCATTCGAATCCCTTCCATTTGTTCAACAACTAGAAGAAGGGTCGGCATCTATCCGTGGACCGGGAAATGAACCTATTGAAGGCAGCTGTCATCCTTGCCAGCCTTTGGACCTCCTTCGAGTTTCGAGGAGGTTTCAGGTTGTAGATTGCGGTGATCTGGGCAGGGTTGGCCTCTATAACTCTATGAGTGAGCATATAGCCAAGAAACTTGCCAGACCCTACACCAAAGGAGCATTTGGAGGCGTTCAAACGTAACTTGTGCTCCCTCAAATTCTGGAAGGTGCTGTTTAGGTCGGCCACGTGCCCCGATACAGTCCTGCTCTTTACAACCATGTCATCCACATACACCTAAATAGTTTTTCCTAACTGTGCCTCGAACATTCTGGTCATCATCCTCTAGTAGGTAGCCCCTGCGTTCTTCAAGCCGAAAGGCATCACCTTGTAATGGTAGTTACTAGTGGGGGTAACAAAGGCTATTTTCTCTTGGTCTTCCGAGGCCAAGGGTATTTGGTGGTACCCCTGAAAGGCGTCTAGAAAACTCATTCGAGGGTGGCCGACTGTCGCATCCACCAACTGGTCTATGCAGGGTATCGGGTGACAGGCCACAAACGTGTTGACCCCTTGTGATAAATTAGATTGATTAATTAGCCTAGTTTTTAATTAACCAAATTAACATGCAATATCACGTGACAGCACAAACAAATCACCAAAACTAAGATATGCAGCGGAAAATAAATAACACGGTGATTTGTTCACGAATGGGGAAAATCTTACGGCAAAAACCCCACCGGGTGATTTAAGGTCACCACTCCCGAAACTCCACTATTATCACAACAAGCAGTTACAAGTAAGGAATCCCAAGTACCTCACCAACCTACAGTTGAACTCTTACCCCAATACCCAATTGGACTTGTTCTGTAGTGACAGTTTCTCCTTTTCAATGCACGGCTCCCAAGTACATGACTAACCAGATGCGCGGATCCCAGTACGCGACTTCAAACACCAACGAGAGAGAGAGAGTTGTTGGCTGCAAAGTTTTTCAAATCATTAAAGATGAACTAGGGCACAAACTTTGTCTTTCTAATCACAAATTGCATGAACAACAAGTTCTCAATGAATGTGCAACTTGCATCTTCTTTGACGGCCCTTAAAACAATCCTTTTATATGTCTAGGGTTAGGAGAAAAGAAGTACCAAAGACACATTCACGGATTGGACTTGAACAGACTTGAAAATCTGTTTTCTTTAATTCTCGACAGATAGAGGTGTCGAGGATCTGTCGAGAAGCTGTCGAGGCTCGGGCAAAACAGCTTCTTAAATCTCAATAGATGTATGTGTCGAGGTAGGTGTCGAGATTTAAAAACTTGCACTTCCTTGCTTGTTTCTTGGACAGACTTTGATGGCTTCAACACTTAATCTTGAACCCAAGTTTCTTGAAGTGTTTAACACATCCTAGATCTACCCAATTACAAGTAAAGTGCGTTTTGTTTAAGGATAAGCCAATTACATAAAATAGCGACATATATTCACAGACTTGAACTACATGTGTCCTAACAATCTCCCCCTTTGGCAATCCCTGACAAAACCACAACAAACAAATGAAAATATGAGAGAAGTCATAAAACACTTTAACTCATACTTCAATTGTTACATACAGTAAAATCTATCCTAACACAAACTCTTGAAAAACTTTGCAAGAAGAGAGTTTATGGCAAGAAGACTTTGACAATCTGTATTTCTGAAACACTTATAAACAAAACACATCAAGGCATCTTTGTGTGAAACAGAAATAATAGATTGCGTACAAGTAAAGAAACATGTGTATAATGACAGAAAAGAAACAACACATGAAAGGTAGGTGAAAAAACAACATACATCCTCATATATATCAAGAAAATAAGTACAATGTATGTCAATACATGATCAAAGTATCTCTAAAAAGATAAGAAAAGAAAAGAAATATATATAATCACCTCACTACATCCCTCAATCCACTCTCCCCCTAACAAAAATGTCCTATGCTATGCTAGCACTCCCCCTAAGTATGACTACTCTCATACCAAAACTACTCCCCCTTTTTGTCACAAGTGACAAAGGGTAGAGTGTCATGTGGACATCTCAGCAGAAGAGCTCGCATCTCCATCATCATCATCCTCAGAAGCATCATCGTCATCACCATCATCATTAGCCTCAGTCTCAGACGACTCATGAGGTGGCGGAGGAGAAGCCTCATATGCAAAGCCGCCCATGGTCGCCTGTCACCTGGCGATGCGACCAACACGAACGTTCACCTAATACAACTCCGTGGAGAGTGTATCTAGGCAAGCATCCATGCGCTGAAGCTGCGCCATGATGTCTCCTAATGTGACGTCGCTCCAAGAAGAGGAAGCAGACGCACGAGCTGATCTGGAGGTGGTCGGACAGGAGGAAGGAGTAGCACCATCAGACTGTCGCGATCGAAACTGTGCCTTGCTACGTTTTACGGTAGCGGCGTCTATGGCAGACATGACATGGTAAGGATCGGACGAAGGGAAAGGGACGGAAAAACGGCGAAGAATCCTCGTGATAGCAGAAGGGAAAATGAGCTTATCACAGGTGACCGTATCTCTATAAACATCGATGATGGAAAAGATAAAGTGTGAAGGAAAGTCTATAGATAGATCCTCTAAGAGGGACAACAAAAACCGAGCACGAGGCTCTGTAATAAAGTTGTAGTGAGAAAGTGGGTGCAAAACAAAGGTCATCACCATGTTAAGGAAACGAGGGCCTTTAGCAAAAGGTCGACATGGTGTATACATATGATCTCCTCAAGAGGAAGGACGCTCACAGAACGCCGAGATCATCTCGTCTTTGGACACAGTCTAGAGACACTCACAACTAGGGTAATCAGGATGATCCACCCTAGGGACATGAAGAACCTCAGAGACTAACTATGGGGTGACAGCAAAGCGCGTACCTCGAACGCTAGAGTAGAAAAGAGGTACTGAAGAATTGATCCCGTGGATGTTGGAGTAAAACTCCTGTATCAACACGAGTGGACAAGTGACCGGGACGTCACACAGTGACTCCCAAGCCCAACTGTGTATGACATCGGGAAGGTCAGTGTCGGCAAAGTCTGCCAGGACAACATGGCGTTCCGAATGAACACCTCGTTTAGAGAAGTTCTCCAAGAAGTCCTTATGGGCTTTCTCATCACGGAACCGGATAGAAAGAGGGGTAGTATCTGAAGAAGACGATCCCTTAGAATGCAGAGGGTTCTAGGATGGAATGGACTTACGTTTAGGTGCCAAAGACACTACTAACGCAAACATAGAGAGGGGGAAGAAAAAAAAGAGACACACAGAAAAGTTTCAAGCAGTTCAATATTGGAAGAATAATATTGAAAAGAAAGAACATATGCATGAAAATGCATGAACATGTGACATGCAACATAAAAGCATCATGGGCTCAGCCCAATCCAAATCTAACAGCACACAACAGATAGGCACACATCTAAATGCATGAAAATACAATTAGAATGCTAATGTGATGCAATGCATGTGGTTTTGAAGATCAAATCTGTAAAACCAACCCAAGAATTTCATGAAAACCCCAACAATTTTGAAAACTCCCAAAGATTTTCAAAAACACAAAACCTAGGGTTTTAAAACCATGAAATGCATGAATATGAGGGATGAGATGCTTACCAAGTGATGAAGATTGAGAAAAGCACTTGAGAAAGCCTTGGGAAGAGGTTTGGAGGGATAGAGAAGTGTTTGGGTTGAGAGAACTCGTGCTATCGAGTGAGAGAGGTCGAGCGAAATGTGAGAAAAATCGTGAAGAATCAATATATAGACCTTCAGTAATTCTCGACAGATGCAGCTATCGGGAGGTATCGAGGTAGCTATCGAGGTATGTGTCAAGAAAAACGCGTCGACAGATGAAGCTATCGAGGTCATGTATCGAGAAGGAAGAATCAAATATGAAGGATCCTCGATCGATCCAGAAGTTGTCGAGAAGCTATCAAGCAGACAGAAAGATCTCGATCGATCCACCAGGTGTTGAGGTATCTATCGAGACTGCGATAAGAAAAGGTCTAAAAAGCTCGACAGACAGCTATGTATCGAGAGGTATCGAGGAGGTGTCGAGATGCCTCTAAAAATAGTTTTTCAAAAGAAGAAAAAACATAGACATGAATGCAATCATGCATGCAACTCAACCAATGATCCAAGCAACACATTAAACTCTTGAAAACATCTCTCAACAAGAATTTTACAGCACATGTATCTTAAAACACGCACACACACACTAAACAAGTCTAACTAATTTTATATTTCAAAAATAAGTTATGACAGTTTAATGAGCATACATTAACGCATGTAAACCTTGTGATGGTCAAATCACATTGTACCTGCACATGTATCAAGAATAGCAAAGAGTATTGCGTATTGTGTGTGAAAACATCGCAAGATTGCATAAGTGTCTCAATGTTATGACGATTTGAGATATGAGAAAATCACTTTAACTCACACACAATCATAACTATTTGATGGGGACTACCACCTTCAAGGTACATCCTATAACTCCCACATTTCCTAGAAAACAAGCTTGCAACCATATTTTAAAGCATTTTTTTATCTTTTTGCTTTTTATTTCTTTGCATATTTTCTTTTATTAAGCATATCATGCATGGGCATACAAAAGAAAGAAAAGAAATACCCAATTATGTTAAGCTTATAACATTGCACTTTTGCTATGCCGAAGCATACAAATGTTATATTATGATTGGCAAGTAACAGTGGTGAGATGTTTATTTATGCCTTTCTCTTAGGATTTTCTAGTTCAACCCGTCAAAAAGAGTTATACGAGTGTTAAGAAGAAGAGATCACTAAACCTTACTCATCACAATCAAAGAGCTACAAAGCTTACTTGCTTAGTTGTGCAGAAAAGTGCTTATCTAAGCTACAGATGATACAAAGTTTAGAAAACTCTGTTTCAATGGCCATTTCAAAAGTTCACATGAACCAATGCACACAAACACACACTGTTTTTGTCTTTTTCAAATTTTCAAATTTTTTTTTTATTTTTCAGAAAAGCAAAAAAATAAAAACACACAACTGAAAACACACAAACAAAAACAGTCTAAAGAAAGCAAAACAATGCATAAACTAGACTGACTCAAAACAGAAAAGAAGCACACAAGTAATGCAACACTAAAAAAAAACAGGGAAAGAGAAGAAGAAGTGATCGCTATCACTTAGATCCCTTTGGCTTCCACACTTTGAAAGAACCTTTCCTTTTAGTCGACCCTTGAACCAGTGAAGAGGAAGAAGAATAACAACCGTTCAAGTTCGAAAGGAACATGAGGGCTTTAAGAATGTCTCCAAGAGGAGCGAGAGAAGACTGAAGCTGATTTTGGCTCCTAGATGCTATCATGCCATTGCTCTGTTGAGTGGCAAGCCACTTCTTGCAATTTGGTCGAGTGTGACCGGCAACACCACAATGATAATAGAGATGCGGCTTCTTCTGTTTGGGCTTTTGAGAGATAGCCTTCTTATTCCTAGGGTTTCTAGCTTCCTTTTTCTCAATTTTTGGGGGTGCTCCTAGGATGGACTTGCCCATGTCTATGTTCACACTAGCTAAATCAGTTTTAACATCATTATCCTCAGTTTTAATGTTATTAGCAGGTGGAACAAAAACAGTAGTACTAGTAGAAGGAGTATTAGAGATAGAGAATTCATACCCCAATCCAGTACGATCTGAAGAATATTTCTGAGCACTTAGCATCTTGTCCAGCTTTGCACTTGACGTCCTCTCCAATTGTGTTCTAACTTGAAACAGCTCTGCTTCAAGCTTCTTGGTCTTCTCAGCCAAGAAATTGTTTTCAAATCTCAGTGCTCCAATGGTCTGATTTGCTTGATCAACTTTTGTGGAAAGCTCCTCACAGTCAAGTTCCACATCACTGAGCTTCTTGGTGGCCAGCCTATAGAGTTTTTCATGCTTCTCAAAAAGCTTGTACATTTTCCCATAGGCAGTATGGATATCATCTTGATCATCCATAATTTCAACCTTGGAATCCATCAATTCTTCTTCTTCATCCACTTTTTCAGTAATCCCATCAGTAGGATCAACAGTTGCAGTGAAGGCATTCAAAATTCCGTCATCTTCATTTTTGGAATCGTCCTCGGGCTCTGTGTCGCTTAAGGTAACAGCAAGTGCCTTGCTCTTCCCTATGCTCTTGAGGTACGTAGGACACTATTGTTTCATGTGTCCGAAGCCTTGACATCCAAAGCATTTTGGCCCAACAGGAACAGTGTACTGACCGCCATCCTTGACATCCTTCTTTCCTTTATCCGAATTCTTGAATTGTGAAGAACTGGATTGTCTACGGTCTTTGTTGAAGCCCTTTCCATTGGCATTCTTCATAAACTTCTTGAATTGCCTTATGATGTAGGACTTCATCTTGGAATCTTCATCATCTGAAGAGTCATCCGTATCACTACTCTTGGCCTTTAGTGCCAAACTCTTGCCCTTGCTTGACTTGCCTAACCTAGTCAGCCCTAACTCATAGGTTTGCAAGTTTCCAACCAGCTCAGTCAAAGGAATTCTATCAATATCCTTTGATTCTTCGATCGCCGTGATCTTAGCATGGAATCTCTCAGGCAACGATCTAAGCACCTTCCTTACTATCTTGGGTTCAAAGATGGTTTCCCTAAGATTGAAGGCAGAGTTCACTATGTCCTTGAGCTTGGCATAGAACTCATCAAACGACTCATCCTCCTCCATCTTAATTTCTTCAAAGCGTATGGTGAGCCTCTATAGCTTTGAATCTTTGACAGCCTTGGTGCCCCCATAGGTTGTCCAGAGAATGGTCCATGCTTCCTTAGCAGTTTCAGTTGAGGAAATTTTCTTGAACTCCTCATTGGTAACTGCACTGAATAGGGCATTCAATGCTCTGCTGTTGAAGTTTGCCGCCTTGATCTTGGCATCATCCTAGTCGGCTGGCGCTTCTGTAGGCTTGGTCCAGCCTATCTCTACAGCTTGCCACACTTTCTCATCTAAAGACTGCAAGAAAGCTCTCATGCGTACTTTCCAGTATGCATAGTTAGTGCCATCAAATAATAGAGGTATAATTAGAGATTGACCTCTATCCATGACAGCAGGGGTCAATGGATCACACACAAAGATTTAACCCTAATCAAAGTGTGCTTGCTCTGATACCACTTAACAAGCCACAAACGCGTTGACCCCTTGTGATAAATTAGATTGATTAATTAGCCTAGTTTTTAATTAACCAAATTAACATGCAATATCACGTGACAGCACAAACAAATCACCGAAACTAAGATATGCAGCAGAAAATAAATAACACGATGATTTGTTCACGAATGGGGAAAAACTTACGGTAAAAACCCCACCGGGTGATTTAAGGTCACCACTCCTGAAACTCCACTATTATCACAACAAACAGTTACAAGTAAGGAATCCCAAGTACCTCACCAACCTACAGTTGAACTCTTACCCCAATACCCAATTGGACTTGTTCTATAGTGACAGTTTCTCCTTTTCAATGCACGGCTCCCAAGTACGTGACTAACCAGATGCGCGGATCCTAGTACGCGACTTCAAACACCAACGAGAGAGAGAGAGAGTTGTTGGCTGCAAAGTTCTTCAAATCATCAAAGATGAACTAAGGCACGAACTTTGTCTTTTTGATCACAAATTGCATGAATAACAAGTTCTCAATGAATGTGCAACTTGCATCTTCTTTGACGGCCCTTAAAACAATCCTTTTATATGTCTAGGGTTAGGAGAAAAGAAGTCCCAAAAACACATTCACAGATTGAACTTGAAACAGACTTGAAAATCTGTTTCTTTAATTCTCGACAGATAGAGGTGTCGAGGATCTGTCGAGAAGCTGTCGAGGCTCGGGCAAAACAGCTTCTTAAATCTCAATAGATGCATGTGTCGAGATTTAAAAACTTGCACTTCCTTGCTTGTTTCTTGGACAAACTTTGATGGCTTCAACACTTAATCTTGAACCCAAGTTTCTTGAAGTGTTTAACACATCCTAGATCTACCCAATTACAAGTAAAGTGCGTTTTGTCTAAGGATAAGCCAATTACATAAAATAGCGACATATGTTCACAGACTTGAACTACATATGTCCTAACATCGGGAAAGAGTCTTTGGGGCAGGCCTTGTTCAAATCCGTGAAGTCCACGCAGACCCTCCATTTCCCACTCTTCTTTTTCACCACAACTGTGTGCGCCAGCCATTCAGGATAGAACACCTTCTTGATAGCCCTAGCTTTCTTAAGTCTGATGACTTCTTCTTTGATAGCCTCGGAGTGTTCTTTGGAGGAACGCCGAGGGGGCTGCCTCTTTGGCGTGGCAGCCGGGCTAACATTCAGGTGGTGACAAATGAAGCTCGGGTCAATCCCAAGCACCTCGTATGCATCCCATGCAAACACATCAATGTTCCCCTTCAAAAATGCGACCAACCCCTCTCTTTCCTCGGCCGGCAATTGGGCCCCTACCTGGAAGAACCTCTCTAGGTCACCATCCACGAGAACTTTGTCTAGCCCCTCACATGTGGGCTTTTTCGCCACTGTCCCTCCCGTTGTGGCAGAAGAGCCTAATTGTTATGGGGTCGGCGCAATCAGGGCTAAGAATTCAAGTTCCGGCCCGCGTAAAACTGCAGCCGTCAAGCACTGCCTCGCCGCAGACTGACTCTCAATAATTTCTTCGACCTGGCTGCTAAAAGGGAATTTCACTTTGGCATGGAGAGTGGAGGAAACAGCCCCTAGGGCGTGCAGCCAGGGTCTCCCCGTAATGGTCGTGTAAGGAAAGTAGGTGTCAATCACAATGAAATCCACTTCGACTACCGCTAGGCCTGACTGTACATGCAACTTAATCTACCCCTTTGAGACGACTGCCTTTCCCTCAAAGCTTATCAGTGGCGAGTCGTAAGCCGAAAGGTCCTCTTCCCTTAGTTTCAACCCCTTGTACAGATCAGGGTACATAATGTCTGCTCCACTTCCTTGATCTACCACTACCCTCTTCACATCGTAACCTCTGATTCTTAACATTATGACCAAGGCGTCATCATGTGGTTGGATGGTTCCCACCTTGTCCTCGTTCGAGAACCCCAGCATTGGGGGTCCGTTACCCTTAAACTTCTTCGACTCGGACATAGGGTCCTTGGCAAGGGCTCACGCCACGGTCATCACCCTGGAGGGGGAGGAACCAGTCCTCCCAAGAGCTACGAGGATGACATTAATGGTTCCCAAAGAGGGCCTCGAGGTGTGGTGGCCCTGACTTATTGGTCTAGGATGTTCTTCCTGTCCGGCAGGTCGATAAAAGAATTGTTTCAACTTTTCCTCCTTCGCCAATTGTTCTAGGTAATTCCGTAAGTTTCTGCAGTTCTCCGTCACGTGGCCATTTTCTTGGTGATACTGGCAATGGAGATTCTGGTTACGCTTCGTGGGATCACCTATCATCTTGCTAGGCTACCTGAAGTAGGGTTCATGACGGATTTTCTCAAACACCCGTTGTATGGGTTCGCGGAACACTGTGCTGACCACGTGCGCAGGTGTCGGACCAGGCTACCCACCGAACTCTCTCCTCGGCCTACTGTTGCCGTAGCGATCTGACTTGAAATCCCTCCTCTCTTGAGGGATAACCTTCGCGACGCACGCTAAATCCTCTTCAACCCGCTTGTACTAGTCAATGCGATCCATGAGCCGACGCACGCTCTTGACAGGTCTTTTCGTCAGTGATTTCCTTAGATCTTGCTCGTTTGGAAGGCCGACCTTAAAGGTGCTATGGCAACTTCGTTGAAGTCCCCATCGATCTCGTTGAACATCTCCCAATACCTGTCGGTGTACGCCTTGAGGGTCTCCCATTCCCTCATGGCCATGGACAACAGTGAATCCAAAGGCCGAGGCACCCTACTACATGTGATGAAACGCGAGCCGAACACCTTGGTGAGCTCCATGAAGGAACTGACAAAGCTGTCGCAACTGGCCCCAGGCTAGAGGGGAAGACCTTGCACATCAGAATCTCGTTCTTAGAGTGCACCGCCATTCTCTAGCTGAAATAGCTCACGTGTTCCACTGGGTCCGTTCGTCCATTGTAAATGGTAAAGGTTGGTTGGGTAAACCGCCTTGGGAGTTTTCCCTTCTCAATCCTCCGAGTGAAGAGCGACTTGGAAATTTGATGGAGCGCCTCGCTCAAAGCATTGTTGGCCAAACCCCTGGAAGAGGTCCTCTTGCCCTTAGAGTAGCGATGGTGCTCGTCCTCGTGAGAAGAGGACTCGCTAGGGGGGTCCTTGACCTGGAACTGCCAATGCTGTTGTGAGTATCTGCTGAGGACTAGTCTGAAAGAGAGGGCGTGCGTCGTCGTTTCTCCCGTCGCAACTTCCTTTTCAGATGGTCAATCTCCCTTTGTAGGGTCTCGACACTTTTTTCGCGAGAGGTTATGCTTCTGTCCCGTGCGTGACTCCTCCAGCGTGTATGTCCTGTGCACACGCTGGCTTCGCGATCTCTCTCCCACTCTAATTGCGAGAAGTGATCCTCGTACTGGGATCCTATGGACTCTGCACAACGAGGACCCGAGCCTTCCATGATGCTTTCACGTCCCTGCTCTTAAGGCTTCCCACAGACGGCGCCAATTGTAGGAGCACAAATCAAGCCTAGACCCAAGTGCGTGATGGGCAGGCCCAAATGGCCTGTACAATAGAATTTGTAGAGAGTGAGTTTGAAGCCTAGACGTCTTAGGATGGTAGAAAGTAGTGGCGTTTGGGCTAAGTCCACAATTAGCGTGCAGGGAGCTGGTGGAGTGACTCTGGCTTTCCTCGGACGTAGGTCGAGGAGTCTTTGTCCTTACTTCACTTGTGCTAAGTTAGAGAAAAATCTTCTTCTTCTTCTTCTAAACCGTCCCCTTCAAGTGGCCTCCCCCTCTCCTTTTATATTCCCCCCCTTTCTTGTTCCTATCCATGGAGCCATCAACACAGATCCCTTTCCCATCCATTGTCTTCTTGGAAACTGTCCATTGTAGTCATAAGGCTGATCACTGTCCTTTCAGGGGTCATTTCCTCATTAATGCGGCCAGGCGGGTAGGTTGGAGGCCTTTAATGAGGTTGCAGCAGCTTTGTGCAGGGCGCATCCCACCAGTTCTCCTCCTCAGCGTCTCGTTGAGATGTAACAAGGCTCGCTGAGCTTCAAGAGTCCTTCCCTAGGTGCCATGTTGCATCCTTTGGTCCTTATTACTGTTGTCCGAGGAGACCTTCTCCTCCGACTCTCCCTAATTGGCCAATGCCCTGATCAGTGGGTCCCTAGGCCCTTGGTTTGGGCGACCTTATCCTGCCTTGCAGCCCTTTTAGTGAAGTCAACGTCCTCAGATAAGGCCCAAGGCCCATATTGATGTTTTGACATCTTTGCCCCCACAAATAGATTTAAAACTTGTAGTATCCTCTCCCTAACAATTGCCCTTTAATCCTTTATTATTAGGCTTAAACACCAATTGATTGTTTTTTTTTTTTAGGCTAGCTTTGACTCCAAACTTTTTATTAGACCAACAAAAAACTTTATATATATGTTAAACTAACAAGAACCCACATTCTTTAAACATTTTAAAACAATATTTTATTAAATTAAATATTACACAATAAAATACAACAATAGCTTTGTCAAAAATAAAAGTATGCAAATCAATTTATTTTAGATAAATTAAATAATAAATGTTTCTTTTATATGCCTGTATATGATGTATTATAAGAGAAATATAATAATTACAATAATAAATAAAAATAAGTTCTTGTGGGTCATCTCTCAAACTTTTCATCACAGAATCATTGAATTTTCTTCTAATAAAAAAAGAAGAAGAAGAAAAAAGCTTGCATTCGTGTGTCTCCAACTTTCAAAATACAAAATATAAAAGAATTTGTTTTTCGAAAAGAAAAGGAGTTTTTATTAATAAGATTCACTTATATATATTTGGAAATATATGCTTTGAATGCTAGAAAAGCTAATGAGTTATATAAATTCTCAAAAAAAAAAAAAAAAAAAAAAAAGCTTACGAGTTATAATGAGTTAAAAGCCTTGTAATTTAATTGATAACTTTTTATAGAACATCTTGATCTAAGTGGTACCTACTCGAGTATAAAGTCCTTGAAAGTTAGGGGTAAAGGTTCGACCTATGACAGCTAGTATATAATGGATATTCTAAGCATTCTAAAAAACTTTTATAGTGTCTATAGTGAAAACATTCGACGTTTAAATTTCTCATCCTCCGCTATCAAATCAAAAGAATTTTTTTTAAAAATAAAATCATGAGTTTTAGTTAATTCATTCACACCAGCTCATGTAAAATGGCATAAAACTCAAATATAGCCAATTAATCACAAAAATCACCCACATTAAATCATAAACCAATTATGTAAACTGAGATTTTGCTATAGTACTTGTGCAAGTATACAAGTCATTGTAGCTTATGCAAAATGATTTTTTATTATTTCTTTGAGTTTCCCGAGCGTGTAAAAAGAAAGTGAATAGAGGTTGTTGTATGTGAAGATAAAAAAACAAATAAAAAATTAATATTTTAATGAAATAAAATATTGAATAGATAATTAGATATGAATGTTTTGAAAAATTAATGATAAGCTAAAATAGAAAAAGTAGGTCTTTATTCTAAAATAAATAGTAATTTTTACATAAACTGGTACGGATGTTCTTAACTTAATTAAAAATAATTTTATTTTCAATTAAGAAACTTAAATTTAAATACTGCTTACTCCAAAATAAATTAGTGTCTCTTTTTTGAACCTATAGTATCTACTATCTATCATTAAAAAAAAAAGTTAATAGTTAATAAATTCATCTTTTAATTCAGTTCATATCAAGTTTTTAGAAAAAAGATAAAGAAGTTTCATTTATTTAATTATGAGAACGCTGTGAGGAAAAAAAAGAAGAACAAAGATGAGGGGGTATGAAATTGATTGAACCTGAGTCACATGGTGGGTTCCAATTAGCTCAACTGGTAAAGTCTCTGAAGGTTAAATAAGAAATCTGGGGTTCAATCCCCACCTACACCAAAAACTGATTGGCGTCTTGGTCTGATGATAAAAAGCAATCATCAAAAGCGGATGCTATAGGTTGAAACTCTCTCTCAAAAAAAAAAAAAAAAAAAAACATGAGTCACATGAATAGGTAGCCAACATGTTCCCCGTTCCTTCGCCATGTCTTAAATTACCATGATAGACTCACGGAAAGTTCTAGTCAATGCCAACTTCATCATGCTTAATGTACCATGCATAGGAAATTGAAATTTTTTTAAAAGACAATTATAATATGTTGCTATCCATAGTTTGGACATTTTACTCCCCTAAATTATCAAATATTTTATGCATGAGAATGTGTCATTTCAAATATTTGACTGAAATTAACCATTATCTTGAAAATAATGTAACTTTGAGGCAAGTTAAACTTACAAAATCACGTGTTCAAGTACACCACCCACATTTCTTTAAAAAAAAGACACACCACACGCACACACGTTTTATTTGTTAGTGTTTGTGTTGCTTAATTTGTATTCCCAAAAGATTTTTTAAACTCTCAAGATGAAAAAAATCGTAAAACACAAACTGGATCACACCCTTTCCTTATATATATATATATATATATATATATATATATATAAATTAACAATTATTACCTGTTTTTTCTTTTTGGCGAAAACACTATTTTGGTCCCTATATTTTGGCAGCACTTAATTTGATTTCCATTATTTTCAACTTGCAATTAATTTAGTCTATATCATTAACTCACTAACGGAAAATGCATACATGACAAACGGTATACATTATTGGTGCACACATAACTAAAATAATAATATAAAATCAAACAATTAAACATTAAAAAAGTCATGTAAGCATTTTAATAAAAAATAAAAATCCACGTTAGCCAAAACAATTCTAAAAAAATTAAATGAAAGAAAACAAATAAAGAAAGTGAACTAAAAAAAGATCTTCAATTTCTTTTATTTACTTTTGTATTCTTGCATTTTCTCAGTTACCAAACACAAAACCCAGCAAACACAGCAATCTGAAACCAAACACTAATCACACAATTATTTACACTCAAATTTTCTTTTCTATTCTTTCTCTTTTCATATATTTCCCAGCAAACCCACTCAGACCTCTCTCTCACAGACTCGCTCTCTTTATCTTTCTGTCTCTCTGTCTCTTTTCTACACTCTGTCCTTATTCTTCTGAAGGCTGCATTGTAAACTTTGGTATAAAAACCAGTAGAGCACTCTTGAATAAATTCATCAAAAAATTATTCCAAATTTGTCCACAGAGTTCAGGATTTCCTTAATCAAATCTACACTTATTCATTGCTTCCTTTTTGTGTTTCTTTTGTCCTCATTCACTTGCTAGCCACCATAGGTAAGGATAATAATATCCTGTACATACTAGCGAAGTGAAATTTGTTAGAGAGGTGAAAGGATTGATATGGTTTGGGTAGTGTAAGGACACAAAATGAGCCTTAAGCCCTAAAGCGTGGTTGGGCCGGCCCAAGTGGCCTTTACAATAGAATTTGTAGAAAATGAGCTTAAAGCCTTGACTTCTTGGGGTTCTGGAAAGCTATAGAGCAAGGGTGAAGTCCGTCGCTGGCGTGCTAGGAGTGGAAGGAACCCCTTCCGCCTCTCCTCGAACGCAGGCCGAGAGCTTGTGTCTAGGCTTTTCTTCTATTGCCTTCAGGGTCAAGAGTGAATCTATTTTCTCTTTTCCTTAGGAAGAAATTCCGGATCCTTTTCCAGTGGTCCTTCCACCTCTATTTATACTTCCCTTCCCTGCATCCCATCTGTCTTTTCCCTGAAAACGCTCCCCCATGTCCTTAAGGCTGTTCACCGTCCCTTCACTAGTCATTTCTCCATTAATGCGGCCAGGCGGGTAGGTGAGAAGTCTTTAATGCGGTGGCAGAAGCTTTATGCAGTGCACGTCTCCCCTGTCTCCCACCTCGGCGTATTATTGGGAGGTAGGGTGACTCATCGAGCTCCAGGGACCCATCCCCTAGACGTTTCGCTACAGTGCACCGCCCCCGATCCTTCGTCCGAGGAGGTCCTCCCCTCGGCTCATCGCTGACAGGCGGGCAATCTGGTCGGCCGGCCTTTGGACCCTAGTGTAAGCAGGCCTTGCTCCCGACACACGGCACCTTTTGCGGAATACACGTCCCCGGACTAGGCCCAAGGCCCATATGGTGTTTTGGTGCTTTTATCCCTCACAATAGCCCCTCAAAAAGTCGTCTGCCTCTGATCCGAGGAGGCAGATGGGTTTTTGACCCACGAATCTTCCCTCAACGTGACATTTAAATGGCCACACGTGCGAAGTACGCCCGCGCCTCCTGGACGCCTCTTTGGCGCTTCGTAACGCGTAACGCCTGTATTAAATGCGCTGAGTAACTCCCTGTCGCGCACGTTCCATGGTGAGATGGGGATCCAACGGTCTAGATTCGCCCCCGAAAGTTTGAGCGGGATATTTTCCACGAACCGTCATTCTTTAATCATCAAAATACTTGGGAAGCTACGACATACTACATTTCTTCCAAAAAGCAAACTTCGTGGTGGAGTGATTCAGTTTTTTTCTTTCTCTCTCAAGAAGCTTCCAAATCACGCTCATCTCTCCTCCGTAAGTTCTTCTTCTTCCCCAAACCCCTTTCTCCACTCCGTGAGTCTTTGTCTCGAGTCTATATCCCATGGGTAGGTTTAAGTGTTTAGTGGATACGCCCTCTGGCATGGAAGGATTTCGGGCCAAATATTACATCCCTCCCGACGTGGGCCTAGAATACTGCCCTCCCGGGGCCGTGGCAGATTCTAGGAGAGAGGGGCAGGTCGTTATCCCCATAATCGCCTTTCTAGAGGGCGGGATGACGCTCCCCATGAAGGAGGTTACTAGGGAGTACCTCCGCAACCATAGGTTATGCCTAGACCAGTGCGCGCCCAATGTGTTTAGGATCTTAGGTTGCGTCGATGCTCTCAACGAGCAAATGGGCCTCCACCTTACATGGCATGACGTCGTCTACATGTATGAGTGCCACCGGCTAAAAGACACGGGCTACTACCTTAAGTCGAGGTCTAGCGCAGTCCGGCTGGTCTCCTGTCTGCCAAAGTCCAACAAGGGCATGAAGGACGACTATCTCCTCGTTACTGGGAGGTGGCATGACGGTCTCCACTGCCCAGTGAGGGCGGGGCAACCAGGTGTGACTCCCTAGGGTTTAAGGGCTTTAGCTTGCGAGATTCTCCCCCATTTTAATTCCCTTAGTAGTTTTGCTGTCACTTGCTCTCATTTTTATCGTTTCCGTGGCGTGTGTCTAACCCCGTTTTCCTTCTCTCCTTCTTTCTTGCAGATAAGCGACATACGTCCCCCCACTTGGGCAACGTCAACGTCCCAGATCTCAACAAAGTCCTGAGGTCCGAGGTCTTTGTGAACGACGATCTCCAAGTGAGAGCTGCTCACCTGATTCTGGGGTACGACCCCATCTCTAAAGTCTTTGGCGAGGTCGAGGACGCCATTCTTGTCGGCCACCGAAGGCGAACTCGGATAGACGTTCACCACGAGGGCTTCCTTGCTCCCCGCGCCTTGCCGGACGCCCCTTCCACAATCCTCTACGGCCAACCCGTCGCGGCCCTTCCTTTAGCTGCGCAGCAAGAACCTGCCACTTCCTCCTCGTCCCTCGGAGAGGAGATAGACAGATTCCAGCTAGAGGAAGCTGAGAGGCCAGTTGGGGGCAACGTGGTCGATATTTCGGACGAGGAAGAGACCGCCTCGGACAGGCATTCCGGCATTCCGGGCTTAGTGCTAGCGATATCGAAAGTGTCCTCCTCCTCCGACGACGACATGACGTCCCTAAGGGAGCTCTTTGCCAAGAAGAGGGGGACCAAAATCCCCAAGGACGATGCTTCGGGGTCCCAGCCGGGGATACTCCTGCCTCCGCCTCCCCCTCCCTCCGACCCACTCCCCCCTCCTCCCAACGTTCCAAAGAAGAGAAGGAACGAGAACGAGGAGGCAGACTGAGAAAGAGAGAAAAAGCAGAAGCATCAGAGGCAGCTGCAGCAGCAACAGCAGCAGCAGCAACAGCAAGTCGCCAAAGGTGGGGGCAGGGCCTCTTCTCTAAAGAGTGGGGAAATCCGCGGGCAAGCTGAGATCCGCCGAGGGGAGCCTAGCTGGTTTCCCCCCCTGGAAGTGGACGGGGCTCCCATCTCAACCCAGGCGAGCCTCCGAGACTACCAGAGAGGTCAAGCCCTCCACCTTGCCAATTCGCTGGAGAAGCCTCTACTTCTGCCAAGGGATATGGAGGAGTTGGGGAGGACGGGCCGCACGCGTCTCTTCCTCTCCCTCAAGAGGAATTTGGGCTTGGTAAGCTCTAAACGTTTTGGCCCCTCGTTGTTGGCTTTGTCCTTACGTGGGATAACCTGTGTCTAACAAATTTCTGCTGGTACCTTCTACACAGGCTATACAGGAGGCCTTCGCTGCCGACGCCCTGGTCGAGCATTACCAGACACAGGTCGGCTCCGAGCAGGCAGCAAGGGCCGAGGTCGTGAAGGACCTTGGTCGGGCCGAGGTGGAGAAGGCTGATCTGAGCGCCAAGCTGACCTTGGAGCAGGCGGAGAGGAGGAGCTTAGACGCCGGCCTTAAGACCGCGATGGCGCAGGAAGAAGCCCAGTGCAAGCTCTTGCGCCAGAAGGACGAGGCCCTGGCCCAGGCGGGGCAGGAGGTCTTGGATTTGAAGAAAGAGCTTGCGCAGGCGGAGGAAGCGGCTCGGATTGTGAGGGAGACCGTGGACGCCGCCACAAAGGCCGCCTACAACAAGGGGGTGGAGGACACTGAAAATCGCCTGACTGAGGAGTTGGGCGAGCTGTGCAGGGAGTACTGCCAGCAGGTTTGGGCAGAAGCCCTGAATGCTACGAGTGTCCCTGTTGGCTCCGAGCTGAGGGCTGCGGAGAAAATCTGGTATCTAGAAGATATCAGATTTGTCGATGATGCTCCCCCCACTTCGGCCCCCTCCTCTTCGGACCAAGTCCTGCCCCCTCCAGAGGTTAGCGCTTCGGCAACGGGGATGGGTGAGCCGGCCGACCGGGTTTCACCTCCTCCCAAACCTAAGGACAAAGGAAAGGAAATTCAAGATCCGTCCGAGGTTGCGCCGGAGCGAGCCAAAGTGGAGGGCAAGACCAAGGAGGTGCCATTGAAGATTCAAGGATAGGCAGCGTCGGCCCTCTTTCCTTCTCTCCTAGTCGTTTTGTCATTTTTGTGAATCGTTATTATGTAGGCTTTATTCGGTTTGTTTGTAACTCCTTCTATTCTTACTCTGTATCGAATGGCTTTATTATATATGCATTATGTTTCCTTTCCCTCATAGTATAATTTCCTTGATGCATGATGTTTATGATGGTGTTGTTTCGTATTATTGTGTTATGTGTTGTCTGTGAACGCGTGTAATTCAACCTTTCGTTAGGCTACGTGTGATTCTCTCAATTGAAAAAATAGATAGTTTGTCAGGCTGCATGTCAAATTCTCCCAAGGCATGAGGTCCGAGGACCTAGTTTAGCCGAGGTTAGCACTAACACTTAATTTAAACAATAAACGGTATGTATGTTAAAATTTTCCTAAGGCCGAAGGTACGAGGACCTGGCTTAGCCCCAGTTGACATTTAACACTTAAAAATGGAATAAATTGAATGTCAAATTTTCCCAAGGCAGAAGGTCCGAGGACCTGGCTTAGCCGAGATTGATATTAACACTTAATTTAAACAATAAACAGTATGTATGTTAAAATTTTCCTAAGGCCGAAGGTACGAGGACCTGGCTTAGCCCCAGTTGACATTTAACACTTAAAAATGGAATAAATTGAATGTTAAATTTTTTTAAGGCAGAAGGTCCGAGGACCTGGCTTAGCCGAGATTGACATTAACACTTAATTTAAACAATAAACGGTATGTATGTTAAAATTTTCCTAAGGCCGAAGGTACGAAGACCTGGCTTAGCCCCAGTTGACATTTAACACTTAAAAAAGGAATAAATTGAATGTTAAATTTTTCCAAGACAGAAGGTCCGAGGACCTGGCTTAGCCAAGATTGACATTAACATATAAATTAAACGTGGAGTTTGTGTTAAAATTTTCCTAAGGCAGAAGGTCTGAGGACCTGGCATAGCCCCAGTTGACATTTAACACTTAAAAAGGGTAAATCGTATGTTAAATTTTCCCAAGGCAGAAGGTCCGAGGACCTGGCTTAGCCAAGATTGACATTAACATATAAATTAAACGTGGAGTTTATGTTAAAATTTTCCTAAGGCAGAAGGTCTGAGGACCTGGCATAACCCTAGTTGACATTTAACACTTAAAAATGGTAAATCGTATGTTAAATTTTCTCAAGGCAGAAGGTCCGAGGACCTGGCTTAGCCAAGATTGACATTAACATGTGGACTAATTGCGCGATGGAGATCATAGTATTAACAATCGGCGTGACACAATGACATCCAAACACATGGCCGAGACGGCTTTCATTAGTAGTAATACCTTCGAAGGTTATTTACATTAAAAGGTCGCTTTACATGTTTGTCATCCAGGTCGGCTAGATAATATGCCCCCATTCCGGCCACTGAGGTTATCCGGTAGGGTCCCTCCCAATTCGGCCCCAACTTCAATGGATTTAAAGCCTTGACTTCTTGGGGTTCTGAAAAGCTATAGAGCAAGGGTGAAGTCCGTCGCTGGTGTGCTAGGAGTGGAAGGAACCCCTTCCGCCTCTCCTCGGACGCAGGCCGAGAGCTTGTGTCTAGGCTTTTCTTCTATCGCCTTCAGGGTCAAGAGTGAATCTATTTTCTCTTTTCCTTAGGAAGAAATTCCGGATCCTTTTCCAGTGGTCCTTCCACCTCTATTTATACTTCCCTTCCCTGCATCCCATCTGTCTTTTCCCTGAAAACGCTCCCCCATGTCCTTAAGGCTGTTAACCGTCCCCTCACTAGTCATTTCTCCATTAATACGGCCAGGCGGGTAGGTGAGAAGTCTTTAATGCGGTGGCAGAAGCTTTATGCAGTGCACGTCTCCCTTGTCTCCCACCTTGGCGTATTATTGGGAGGTAGGGTGACTCGTCGAGCTCCAGGGACCCATCCCCTAGACGTTTCGCTACAGTGCGCCGCCCCCGATCCTTCGTCCGAGGAGGTCCTCCCCTCGGCTCATCGCCGACAGGCGGGCAATCTGGTCGGCCGGCCTTTGGACCCTAGTGTGAGCAGGCCTTGCTCCCGACACACGGCACCTTTTGCGGAATACACGTCCCCGGACTAGGCCCAAGGCCCATATGGTGTTTTGGTGCTTTTATCCCTCACAGGTAGGTTGAGATCTTTTCAGTGTTTGTTCATGATTGGTGTTTGCTGGGTTCTATTGTGCGTTAAATTTGGTAAAGGGTTTCATTATGTTGGGATTTTCAAATTGCTTTGTGTTTGGGAGGTAAGAAAGTACAACAAGAAAATAAAATAAAATGAAAGAAATTGTGGATTTTTTTTATTCAAAAAATCATTTTCTTTATTTTTGTTTTCTTTCAATTAATTTTATCAGAATTTTTTTGTTTTGATGTGGAATTTTCTTTTTTTTATTAAAATGCTTATGTGGTTTTTTTAATATTTAATTATTTGATTTGATTTTATTATTTCAGCCCGTGTGCGCTAACAATGTAAACCGTTTGCCACGTAGACATTTTCTATTAGTAAGTTAACGGTAGAGATTAAATTGATTACAAGTTGAAAATAACAGAGACCAAATTAATTGTTACCAAAATGTAAGAACCAAATTGACTGCTACACCTAAATATACAAACCAAAATAGTGTTTTCGCGTTTCATTTTTTAGCAGAACAAGATGTTGCCATTCTACCAACTAACATGTAGGTCAATGCTTTCTTTCTTTTCATCACGGTATGGTTTGTATAGATCCTTTTTTAAGCTGCTAATTTTCCCCTAGAATCTAGATAACTACAGTATATTTACAGCGCAACTTAGCTGGGTATAAGACTTCATAGTGCGGGCCGTGCGGCTTTTCAAGTATTGGTTTCCAATTGTAATATTCAGATTTCAGAGTTTGGAGAAGATAAGGTGTATGGGACGGAAGATCTACGTTCTAGTTTACCAAGACTAGAAAATTTGTTAAAACAAGACTAGTAAATCAGAGCATCTCTAATAGGCACTCTAAAGCCTAATTTGGAGAGCAAACACACTAAAAAACACCTCCAACAGTCTCTCCAACTCCAATTTTTTTTAAAAAAATTTGCTACAGTAGCTCTCCAAAAATGGAGAGTACTGTAGCAATCACTGTAACATATCCAAAGAATATTTCCCCTTAAAATAATACCGGTTGAATTAAAAAAAGACTTTTTTCTCTTTCCTCCCTTTCTCTTTCTTCTTCACTCCCTCTCTCGCTTGTAACGGTGAAGCACAAATTGACGGAGCTCTCAATCAAAATACAAATTCAAATCGCAATTTTAAAACTAATCAAATAAGAAAAAAAAAAAAAAAACAAACAAACAAACAAAGCTGACCCATCTGAGCCTTGGTGGGAAGGAGTACCTGCGGTGGTGAGAGGGGAAAAAAGGTTGTCCTCTAGCCTTTGTCATCCGCCGACGATGTGAGAGAGAGAAAGAAAGAGAGAGAGCTTCTTCAATGCTTTGGAGTAGACGAAAAGAGCTGCAGTGAAAGTGGAACTATGGAAGAGAAGAAAAGAAAAAAGAAAAGTGAAGAGAGCTCCGATGGAGTAGACGAGGAGAAGAAAAAAGAATAGTGGAGAGCTCCAGTGGAGTAGATGAAGAGAAAAAAACAAAAAAAAGGAAAGTGGAGAGAGTTCCAGAGAGTGCTAGAGAACAAAAGAAAAAAGAAAAGTAAAGGTAGAGATTGAGATAATAGAAAGGTGTGGTGGAGAAAAAAGAGGGGGGGAAAAAAAGAGAAACATGTGGATGAAAAAAAAATATAAGGGAAAAATAAAATAAAGAAAAAGGAACTAAAATTGAGAAATGCCATTAAAATATTTTCACAATACTTTCACAATAAATCTTTAAGTGATGAATGAAAGAAAATTGAAAAAGAAATATTAAAAAAAGAGTGAATAAATAATATTTAAATGAGATAAAGAAATGATAGAGAGTCTGTTGGAAAATGTATTTGAAAAATTAGGTAAGTAAAAGGTAAAATGAATTGTTCACTCTCCAAACAGTACAAAAATTTGGAGAGGCTGCTGGAGATACTCTCAAAGTAGAACATAAGACCCATGTAGGCTGACCCTAGTTCTGCTTTAATTGCAAAGATGGTGAGAAGTTTCACTTGCTAGTTGATTGAAAAAGATATGGTTCTCGGTGACCATAGTGACGTTGACATTTGACGAAGAGAAAAATTATTTGTTTATTAGAAAAATAAGCACCGCCCTGTAGCTTCCATGCACCTTCAAATCCAATTGAACCCATGATTTATGAGTCCACAAATAGCTTTTACCTGTTCCATTCCATACAAACTTGAAAACAACTTTTACAAGTAGAGTCATCCTAATTTTTGTTGCTTAGTGGAAAGTTCAATGCACTAAATTGGTAATTTGACAAGCATATTATAGGTTCATAAAACAGATACCTTGGGTTAGGTACAAAAAAGATTTGAACCTTAGATATTGTGAACACTTTAAAAAGTGTCAACTAATTAAATTATAAAACTCTTGATAATAAAAATTTATTAATTATTTGAAGAGCTGTTAAAGGGTAGAAGAATTTTCCCCCCTTAAATTAGGGTAAAAGGCCTTATTCGATGGTAGGATGCTCCCCACAATATAGGACAAGTTTGGTGTGGATACTACACCAAATGTTCCATGCACCTTCATATCCAATTGAAGCCATGATTCATGACTCATGAGTCAACAAATAGCTTCCAAGAAGCTGTGTTTTCGTACAACTTTGAATATTGACTTTTGCAAGTAAAGTCATCTCTATCTTTGTTGTACACACCTTCATATCTAATTGAAGCCATGACTCATGAGTTAACAAATAGCTTCCAAGAAGCTGTATTTCTGTACAAATTTGAATATCAACTTTTACAAGTAGAGTCATCCCTATTTGTATTGCATGCACCTTTATATCCAATTGAAGCCATGACTCATGAGTCAACAGATAGCTTCCAAGAAGTTGCGTTTTCATACAAATTTGAATACCAACTTTTGCAAGTAGAGTCATCTTTATCTTTGTTGCATGCACCTTCATATCCAATTGAAACCATGACTCATGAGTCAACAAATAACTTCCAAGAAGCTACGTTTCCATACAAATTTGAATACTGACTTTTGCAATTAGAGTCATTCCTATCTTTGTTGCATACATCCAATTGAATCTATGAGTCATAAGTCAACAGATAGCTTCCAAGAAGTCGCGTTTCTGTACAAATTTAAGTACTAATTTTTGCAATTAGAGTCATTCCTATCTTTGTTGCATGCATCCAACTGAAGCTGAGTCATGAGTCAATAAATAACTTCCAAGAAGTTGCATTTTCCTACAAATTTGAATACCTACTTTTGCAAATAAAGTCATCACTATCTTTGTTATATATATGCACTTTCATTTCCAATTGAAGCCATGACTCACTCATGAGTCATGACTCAACAAATAACTTCCAAGAAGCTGCGTTTTTGTACAAATTTGAATAGTAACTTTTTCAAGTAGAGTCATCCCCTATTTTTGTTGCATCCGCCTTCATATTCAATTGAAGTCATGAGTCTTGAGTCAACAAATAGCTTTCTAGAAGCTACATTTCTGTACAAATTTAAATACCAACTTAATTTTGCAAGTAGAGTCATCCCTATTGTTGTTTATTTCTTACTGAAACATTAATGAAAAATATAACTTGTCGTCCCAACATGTTAAATTGATGATGATAATAATAATAATAATAATAATAATAATAATAATAATAATAATATTTATATTTATATTTATATTAATATTAATAATAACACCTTAGCGGAAAGTTCAACAAATTAAATAAAAATTAAATTTCAGCACGGTCATACCGCGTTAGAAAAGTTTATCCAAATTCTTCTTTCGTTAACTGCTGGAATGTCACCAAACAACTAGCTCAAATTAATGATTGATTGTCATTTTTTTTTAAATGTATTAAATAAATCAAGAAGAAAGGGAGCTAGATGGGCCCTATTACTATTCTTTTTCTGTCCTAAAACCCATCAGCCTTACAAAATCGCCCCATTGGACTTATAAAAAGAAGCTCAAGCCCATGAAAAGATTGTGAGCAATGAAGTTTTACGTGTACAAAGAGAAAAAACTATACAAAAAACTTCCAGACTTTCATCATGAACTTTATATCTAATATATATATATATATATATATATATAATAGGTGAAGCAGAGAGAAACTCAAATTGGAATTCTAAATTAGAGTTCCAATTTTGTGCCATGTGTCTACATCTATGTGGAGAGCAAATCATAATTATCTTTCCAATTAATTGAAATTCTAAATTAAAGTTCCAATTTTGTGCAATGTGTCTACCTCTATGTGGAGAGAAAATCATAATTATCCTTCCAATTATTCAATTAAAATTTGAACATGTGTCTAAATTTAAGTGGGATCAGTTGTAATTTGGGTGTGCATTTTTTTTTTCTGCACACATACGTATTTCTAGGTTCATCTCCCCTTTGACAATAATCAAAACTCAAAATACTTCCTCTCCTACTCACCTAACGGTGCATGTATCCAGTTACCACATTCAGCCATCTTAATATACATCTCCCCTCTTCAATGAATGCTATGGAATTTGAAAACAATTTCTCGGTATCAATGATGCATGTATTTGGGTATTTTTGTATCTTATATAAGAAGAGATTTTTCATATATTCCGATTGTACTCACAATACTAATGATCTCGGTTTATGCTTCGTAAGGTTTGCTGACTTTTTTCTTTCATTTTGTCTGTTTTAGTTTTCGCCATTTGCTTGTCTGTTTTAGTTTTTTTTGTTAAACAACAATAAAAGTTTTGGTGGGGACACGTGCAAACTAAGGACCTGACTAGCTCCTTGGCCCATGACACTGTGATAGTTTTTTGGTTATGGTAGATATATAAACTTTCTTCTCATTGGTTTAACAAAAATTTCAGCTACCTTTTTTTGTTAGCAAAATATAAAAGTTCCCTTCCTTTGACAACCATGTGTTTTAGAAATTTTAAGGACCTGACTAGCTCCTTGGCCCATGACACTGTGATAGTATTTTGGCTACGGTAGATATATAAACTTTCTTCTCATTGGTTTAACAAAAATTCCAGTAACTTTTCTTTTGTCGGTAAAATACAAAAGTTTCCTTCCTTTTACTACCATGCGTTTTAGAAATTTTTTAAAAAAGTGATGACCATCTAATTTAGATAGTAATCTGTTCCACAAAAGCAAAAACGCTTTGGTTGGCCATATTTATGCAAGGTTAGTCACCCTATTTGTTTACCACATGATTGAAAGTATTGCTGCACTTATTACAACATTCAACCCAATAGTTTTGTTGGCAAGTTTGAGTGAGATAGAGAGCACTAAATACTACAAGCAGAACCTAATTCGAAGCCCATCTATTTACACGCATGTGTAGTGAACATCATCAATTTTACTTCCATAAAACTCTGATATCATAAATTGCATCAGTTGCAGAATACAAGAAGAATAGACACGTACAAATGTTAGTTTTTTGTCGCACTCATGAGTCATCAATTTCCATCAATTTACTCCACATAATCAGTTTTAATAATTTGCGGCTCACCTACAAACTATTTTGTAAGTTAGTAGAGAGCTAGCAGAGTTGGAAAAGAGGAATGCCCAAAGGCAAGCAAATAAGCAAACTATAGAACTTAAACTTTTTGTTAATAATTTTTATTTTTTAATTATAAAAGCTTTTTTGTTAGCCTATGGTTAATGTTACATGTTTAGTTTCTGTTTCATAAGAAGTTGCAAGGAAACTAGGGAATTGTTTGAATTGAGTTCTGATAATGCATTAATATTTCATTAATATGTCAACAAACCTGTTTATATTTTCACAGTTTATGTCCTTATTTGTTGTGTTTTTCCCCCACAAGAGATTGTCATACAATTGGGAAACTTTGTTGCAAATGAACTGAGGCTTTTGAACTACTTATTTCCTTACCAAAGGTCTGCTCTTTTTTATTGTTTATGTTGTTATTATTAATTATGCTATTTATAAGAGCTTTTAATGTTCTTATTTATGAAAAGTAGTTAGCTATGATTTTACATAGTATCTGCTTATTCTATTAACAAATGTCAGTCTTTTTCCCTATTTATGTTGTGATTTCAAAAATATAGTTAGTATTTAACTCTGCTCATGTATAAATAATTGTTTATTCTCTTGAAAAAAGTTATCTACTTTTTTATTTATAGTGTTGTCCATATTACCGGTAAATTATATGGCTTTTTCGTTAGAATCTTTCACATTTTTGTTTTAATGGTATTCCCAAACTACCAATACTTTGTATTTTTTCAACTAATAAATTTTCAAGTAATTAACAAATATGATGAGTGCTTAGCGGTAATGTTGTGTTAGTGGTTTGATAGTGTAAGTATATTATTTGAGATAGTTATGGATGAAGCACGAGCTAGAAGGTCAAAAAGGCATTTGATTTTAAATAAAAAAAGAGCTATCCGAACTCAAGTAGAAATGTGTTGTGGAAGTAAAGTGGATCCTGGCAACCTATTTGATGTTCCTATTTCGTAAAATCCTGGTACCTCTACCCTTCAACATAAAACTAGCAATGAAAATCTATTTGAGGTACCTATTTCGTATGGTTCTGGTATTTGTACCTTTGAGAGTCATGAGAAAAATGGTGCTACTAAGAAATTGAAATCGGGAAAAACATTGGGAATTATCAACAAACAATTAGTAAAGGCTCCAATTATTGGATGTGATTTTCATTCTGGTAATGTGGACAATATGTTTGTGCTGTCTCAATTGAATGACAAAATCCTCCAAAGTTGCAAAAAAATTAGCTAATGCTAAGTATTGTTAATTAAATTTTCTGGTTAATAATTTGAATTTAAATTTAACTAAACCTTTTAAACATGACTAAACTCATGATTAATAAATAAATAAAAAAAACTAATAGTATTACTTAAATAATATAATACAATATTTTTTTTATTGTTTCATTAAATTATATCAGTTCTTATGCTGTAGCACAAGTTACATACTAGTACTATATATAATAGCAAAATCCTTTAAAGAAGTACTGCTACATTAGAATAAAATGCCACTTTAAATACTGACATGTATACAATTTATTTCTAAAAAAAACCGTACGGCGCGTCTGATGAGATACACTTTCATCAAAAGTGTTTCTAAAAAAAAAAAAAAAAAGACAAGCCGGTTATTTACAGGGAAAAAAAAAAAAAAAAAACGCAGACCCTGTTTGATAGTCTTTGAAATGTATAAAAAAAAAACGGTTAAAAAAAAAAAAAAAAAGCTTGCAACTTAAAAAACACGAGTGATACAGAGAAAGGAAAATAAAAAAAGCTTGCGAGTTGCGATACAGGGGAGAGACACAGTTCGTACGGCCGGCCATCACCATCCCTTGCCAAACTTAGACCACCGGAACCAGCACCGGTAACCTAAAGGTGCATGCCGGTATTGAGATACGGAGATAGAGAGAGCTACCACCGGTAAATTTTTTTTTTTTTTTACTTTCTTTCTTAGATCTAGGTATGTAATATGAATTAGTTTTGAGAAATTTGGTTGGATTGATTTTTATTTAGGTGTTTGGGTTAATTTTAAAAGAGAAGAGAGAAATTACTGAAAGGATGCGTTGTTAATAGTGATGCAATGTTAAGGCACAGGGGAGAAAGATAGACATCTCAGGGCCGGCACTACCGTCGGCCTCCAACCACAAGGAAACTTTATTTCTTCTGCCGTCGCACCGCCAGAGCCGTTATTGGGTAGGTTCCTTTGACTCTTTGTTTATTTATTTCAAGTATAGATTCACTATGTGATATTGACTGCACTCTTTGTTTATGTTTCTTTATTTATTTCTGGGTTTGTAGGTGGAAAGGCCAAGCCTTTGAGGCAACCCAAAGTCTAAGAAGAATGGGTATGGTTAGGTCTATTTTTCCCTTTATTGAAACCCGTATAAGGAAAAAGAAAAACATAAAAACCCAAAATATGGTTCAGGGAGGGAGACATGTAACACTGAATTATTAAACAGAGAGACGGGGAGAAAGAGAACGATAGAGAGAGAGATTTGGTCAGGCTTAGAGAGTGGAGAGAGAGAATTTGAGAAGACAGTCAGGCCTCTGCCACCATCAGATCCTGTATCCTCTACCGGTTAGTCTCTTTTTTTTGGTTCTTTAAATTTGGGTTTCAATATGATTTAGGTCTGGGTATTTGGATTGGATCGTATCGGATTGCATTCAGGTTTGGCTTAGATTCAGTTTTGAGTAAGGAATTTGGGTTAGAATGGTTTTTAATATGCTGTTTTTAATTTTTTGTTGAAATATTTTCCCCTTTATATTTTCGTTTCCCATGTTTCTTTTCTACCATTGTTGTCAAGGTTCTTGCAGTATATATTTAATTTTTTTCATTTGCAATTGCTCTGATTTGAAAATATAAAACCCTAGAACACAGAGAATAAGAAGCTGTTGAACATTAAAATGCCTTTCTTCCTCCACTGATGCAAATCTGCTTCAAGCATTATATCTTTGTGTTTTGGATCCAAAATTAAATTGTACCCACAAAAATCCTTACACAAATCTGCATCTTCAACGTCCCCAAACCACCATGTCTTATCTGTCTCCAAAACCAAAAATAAAAGTCCACTTAAAGATCTGCCACACTTACAGATTAAGAGAAAAGTCACAGTGTTTTGCTGAAACACTTTCTACCTTAAGCCGCTTAAAAAAACCCTGAATTGCCACACTCTTAATCAACTGCACACACCGCAATTCAATCCAAAAAAAAACTGCACACCACAAAGAAAAGATGAATTCCCTCCGTTCGGTAGAGGACAAAATGGCAAAATAAAACCTCTTCCTCCTTCCAATTTTCAGTTTGACACCTTCTTTGTTTCACTTCTTTTCTGCAGTGCCACACCCAAAGAAAACGATGTATCTATATGGACCCAAATGTACTTAGTAAAGCACGTTTAGACCAACTATCAAAAGATGCCTTACATTTGAAAAATGGTGATGAATCATGATAAATATAGATATTGCAAATTATTTTACAGATAACAGCACAAAAAACACACAAGATTTTTTTGTAATCAACAATGACAATGGTTAAATCGAATGACAAAAGAAAAGACATTAAAAAACACTTATTAGGAGAAAGATAACACACGTTTCTGTTCTGTTCTGTTCTGCAATCTGTTTTGTATTGTTTCATTTGGTGGGTTTATTTTTGTTTTTTTGATAGGGGAAGTGGGTCCCATTTTCCATAAAGAAAGGAGAGATAGATAGGAAGTTTCAATGCATCTATGGTATGGTCGGTCAGCTGTATCGTTAGTGGTGGAGTGGAATAGGCCATAGGATAGGGAGAGAGAATTGTGGACTGGTGGAGGGTCTCATTCTATAAATCTAAAAAATACTATAAATATGCTAGGAATAAGAATGCTTAGCTTAATGCTATTCACTTTCACTGTTGACTTCACTGTCTTTTTCCTGGGCATTTTAGCATAATTTTAGGAATAATTTAAAAAAAAAAACCACCGGCTCAAAGTTTTTTTTGTTATATAACATTTTTTTTTAAATCTTGAATATGTCAAAAAGTAAAAATGACAAAAAGTAAACCTTCAGCATATAACGTCAGTTCTTAGAGAAGACATTCTATTGTCACAGCAGATGAGGTCACCTATTATCTTTTTTTTTTGATAAGTAATGAGGTCACCTATTATCAAAGATTGGAGTCTTATATACAGACAGCAATGATTTCTCTACTGACCACCACACTTCACATTCTGATGCAATTGGCATTAGCTTTTGATGTTTTCCTTGATACCAGCACACAGAATCGAAAACTACAATGGCACTAAAGAGAGAGTATCCAACTCTTTCAACTACTCTCATCTGGAAGTGGACTTCAAATTTACCCATTTAAGTAAAAATCTGTCTACTTTTCAAACCTGCATAAACAAACATTCAACATGAATTCAGTCACAGCAAGAATAGAATTACATTTTCCAGTGGGTTATATGCGTCACAAGAAAAGGCACTACAGTGCGTGACAGTAAAGCTTAAAGCTGGATAGTATTGACTATGCACAAATTTTTTCAACCTTGATTACCAATTAGCTAATATCCCTGATTCTTTTCTGGGTAGACTGCAAAATTAATTTATGTAAGCATTTTAGATTTAACATTCATAGCTGTATGGTCTAACTTTTTCCCTAAATTTTTTATGCCTCCCTCAATTTTTTCAAATCAGTTTTTAAATTCTCACAAAATAATCATTATCCTATGTCAAGAAAACTACGTATCTTATTTCAACTTATCATTGACAATGAGGCTAAGTGTAGGAAATACAATTCAAATTGGATAAAAGAACAACTACAATATTTTAGTTTTTTAGTCATAGACAATTTCATTGATAGAAGTTTTCAGTCATATTTCTGAGTAATACACATATTGTATTCATTGAATAATTACACACAAAATTCAGCTTACAGAGACTTATGTATATTGCCGTATCTGCAATCTGTAGGTTATTTCCCTCCATACGGTGGTATGAAGTGGAGCACCAAAACAGGTTGGCCTCTTAGTTAAGACAACAAGACTGACTATAAGAGAAGACTAAAACAGAAGTTTGAAAATCCATTAATTGAAGCTTACTATTATATGCTATTTGCAGAATTTGTAGCAGTGATTATCTGTGAAATAATTGTAACAATCAATCAAGTGTGCAAGATGGAAAGTCACCAGATGTATATCTTAGAGCATAACTTGATCATAGACCAAAAAACATGCATCAAATTTAAGTTTCAAGTTGCACTTCTTAATTTGGCTCTTCAATTTCTTGCAGATGTCTACTAGAAAACTACTGAAGTCACTGCTACAAAGACTTTAAGTTAGGAACCCATAACATAGGATTTGAACAGCAGACGAATTGTCAGGAATCTTGCATATTCCAAAAAAAAAGTTATTTTTTATACTCTATATACTAGCTAATAACGCGCACAATGTGCGGGATGCTTTCATTTAAGACAAACTATAGGTGTAAATTTAAACATTTTATAGGTAGATAATACCAAAAAAAAAAATATTTTTTAAAAAAATTGCAAGAAAGAAACTCAAATTCAGGGAGTCTTACATAGAGAGAGGCTGGAATCACTACCTGTGAGCTTTTACCTTTGCATTTAAGTTTGTTTCTTAAATATGATTAGGTTTTGATATTTCGTTTGGATTGGTTTCAATTTGGATCTTCAAATTCAGTGTTTCTCTTCACCTTTCAGTTTCATATTTTGATCAGGCTTTGATATTTGTTTGGGTCTTTTTTATCTTCACATTTAAGTTTGTTTATTAAATATGACTACGTTTCAAAATCAATTTCTCTATGCTTGAAATTTGCATATTTATTAATTGTTTTGTTTGGTATTGGAATACCCAGCTTGACGGCTGTTTATGGCTAAGTCAATAAGAGTTTGCAACCCAGGTAACTTAATCCATTTAATATAATCTAATTTTAGTCTTACCTTCAATCTTCTGCAATTTAATTGTTGGGTCATTCTATATTGGCATTGGATAAAGCTTGAAGATATAACTTATCAAAAAAAATAAAGCTTGAAGATATATTTATTCTACAGTATTTACTGATTCTTTTCTAGAGTAATAGTTATTAAACCAAATATTAAAGCACGTTATGATTACTGTAATATATTAGTTCTTAATATTTATATTTTTCATATTATAATGATCTTGTGTGTAAATTTTTGACAATTTGTAAACAACATTTTTCATTGGAGCCGATTTAGCCTTCAAATAGGTGAAATTAGACAAATATTTAAGCCTGATCGTGTTAACATTTAAACTTAAATCTGGAATTTTGCAGATTGTACATGTATGTGTTTTAACTTTAAACGTGTTTGAAAAGAATATTGATTTGAGATTGACATATTCTCTTAGAGACAGCCATTAAATTCGCCATTATTAGGGAAGTTTGTAGATTGTACATTTGTACATTTGTGTTTTAATGTGTTTTAGAAAAATGAATTGATGCATTCTCTTATGCTTAGACTGCATGATAACTTACTGTCTATTTGAGTTTATAATGGCCAAAATTCCACACTATAACTATTTCATTTTTCATTCATGGTACTTTGAATTCTGAGTTTTAAGACATCACATGCATCATCTGACCCTATATTATTTCTCATTTGCACTATTCACTTTGATGGTACAATCTTGGTTTTATAGGAAAAGAATAATGTCTTACCTTAAATATGGCTTCATGACTGAGTAAGATATGTATTTAAATTATGAAACTTTGTGATCAATTTGTACTCTAATCATATACCACAAATGTGTAATACTAATATCCATATTCCCAAGTCCCAAGAGGATTGATTTTTTACCTTTCGTGGCTACTTTGCTTTAAGTGGATGTGGTTTAAGACTAATTGTGAGAGTTAACACAAATCTATCTTTTGAGAAAGGAATTTATCTTCAAAAGGAAGATAAGCAAAGAACTTACTAGATAGGACTGCTTCATTAATAGAAAAAAATATTCCCTAGAGCCAAAATTTATTTGCAAAAAATCAGTGAAACTCGAATGGAAAGAAATGCAACTTAGGTTTATGGAAGAAGCTGTGTTTCATTTTTGTTTAATATAGTAAAAGTCTTGGAGGTGGTAAATGTTTGTTTGTCAGCCCTCTCTTTAAGGCTATTACTTGGTTCTCTATAAGAATAAGTTTTTGTTACTGCCAATTGGCTTTTCTTTCATATTTTCTATTACCAGGATTAGGTAGTTTAAACTTTTGTTTTAATGGCAGACAATTGCGAAAAATGTGTTTTGTTATTGTACTTTTATGGTTGCTGGTGTGTGAATTGTATTAACAAAACTGACAATGAGTGGTTGCTATTAAATTTGCAGGTTTGCATGTAATTCATTTAGTAGGCCATTTTTGGTTGGAGGGCACCTCCTATTCTTTGAGGTTCACACTGTAGAATACATTTGATCATAATCAAAATTTTCTGATAGTTTACATTAAAAAAAAACTGCAAAGATGCTCTATATTATGTACTTCTTTTATACAGAATAGGTACCATATTATTCTAATAATTATTGTTTTGTTCCTTAAGCTCATTGGCATATCTGGCTGAATTCCAATGAGCCAGAAAATTGTATTTCCTAACAGCTTTGAAGTTGTGGAAGCCTTGGCTGCAGAGGGACCGTGATATTATTTGAGAGAGTTGTGGATATAGTGCCGCCACCACTGTTGAGCCAACTTTCTGCTAACATCTGGTTTCCTGCCACCTTCTTACCACCAAGATTGTAAAGAGACCCCCCTTAAGGCAGTCATTTAGAGAGTCTTAAGACTGCCTACCACCACACTCTCCATCTCTTGGCTTTCCCCCCCTCCCCAAAACAATCCTATATGTTACTTAAGCTGGTTAGAGTTCTAAGGTGAGTTTTTCTTTGATTATTATTATTATTATTATTATTATTATTATTAGAGTATTATTTTAAACATTTTTCCAATGAATTTATGTTGGTTTGTGGTTGATATATTTTGGGTAGTTGTGGGTTTGTGTTTGGGTGTTAGGACATTGGTTTGTTGGGGGTGTTTGGACATTTGTTTGTTGCAAATGAGGCAATTAAAATCATGATGATATTTGGGAAATATAAAACGTGATAATTCACCTCTTGTCAGATTGGATAAGTGGGCAAGAAAATGAGTACAAGCTACATTTAATGCTTACCATATAAAGAATTGTTGTTGTTGTTGTTGTTGTTGTTGTTGTTTTTTGTTTTTTGTTTTTGTTTTTGTTTTTATTTTTTTATTTTTTTTCTGATTTAGAGATTTTTATTATATGGGTTTAAAGGAAAAAAAAATGATAAGCTATCTAACACTGATTCATGTAATTAAGATTTTAGATGGTACAACTAATTTTGCATTTGTATGTGTTATTCGTTTGGAATCAATTTAACATTTTTTTTTTTGGAAACTTCTGATATGTCCACGTATGCAAAAAGATCATCAATGGATTGGATGCTCACAACATTAGACCCATTAGACTTTTAAGAGAGAAAGGAAGTCCATAAACAAGGAGTTAAACTATTTGACTTTTGGTTTATTTTAGGATTATAAATGTTATTTTGAGCTATGAATCTAAATTTGTATGATGTTTTGAAGAAAGGTATTTGTTTTTCCACTATTGTAAGTTTAATTTTTTTTCCCCTTTGTTAATATATGTTACTATGATGAAATATGATTTGATTTACTTTTGATGATTTTAAATAAGAAAGAAAATACTTCTGAGATGCTATAAAAATACAATAACAAAATTATAAAAAAAATTTAAATAAAATCCCGTGCATTTGCACGGGTTAAAAACTAGTATTCTATAATGGGCCAGCCCAGTTGATATCTAAGGAGTTTTGATGTAGACCGATCTGGAAAAAAGTTATACGCGCGAGAAAATTTTAGAGGATAACAGCCCTTATTGAATCAATGAATCTAGGTAAAAGTAAAAACAAATGGACTTATGAAGTCCTCTCGAAGCAACCGTTGACCCAAGTCTATAAATTTTCACCCACCTAAATAATACTTAGTTGCTTCGGAATAGGTGAGGATTCCATAATAATCCATATACTCCATCTAAGTTGGTTTATTAGATACTGTGAGAAGTCTTTCCAGACCACAGATATGGATATTTCCCTTAGAATAGTTGTCCCATCCTTTCTGTTGTTTGTGCTTTTCATCGTAGACCTTGGAGAAGGCTACAATGGGTGTCCTGAATCACGGTGTGGAGAAGATGGCCCAGACATCCGATTTCGTTGCCGACTCAAAGACAGGCAGCCAGACCAGCAGTGTGGTTATCCTGGCTTTGATCTCTACTGCTCTGATAACAATGATACGGTGCTCGAGTTGCCTACTTCAGTTAAAACCTTTGTCAATTCCATTGATTACGAATTTCAGTTAATCAACTTAACTTTCTCAGATGGTTATTGCTTTCCAAGAGGACTCAATATATCTTCCTCGCCTTTCCAATTTGACGAAGCCAAATATAACTTTACCCTTTTCAATTGTACGCTAGAAACTACAGGTCCAAATTCTTTTTTAATCGGTTGTTGTAGCAGTCGCCACGTAGTTTATGCTTTTCCTTCGGATTCTGACATCGACGACTTGCCATATTATCATGTAGAAAGATATATAGCGTTTCATCAGTTCCATATGATATATTCTATTCCGAGTAATTCTTAGGTACTTCCGAAGTATGGAGAATGATATTTCCTCTTCTCACATTCATGGTAGGGTCCGCTCATTAAATTCATGGTGAAATCTACCATGAATGTGAGAGGAGGGAGCACCATTTCACTATACTCCGGGACTACTTAAAAATTTTCCTTCTATTCCCCTTCTCTTGAATTGACATGGTCCGGACCGAAATGCGGACACTGTGAAGGGAAAGGCAAGAAATGTAGATTCGAGAATAATAGCACTGATTTGAAAACTGAGTGCTTTGACCCCAACAAAGACAAAGGTATTGTATTATTTCTACCCAATTTCCACTTCTATAATCACACAAGTTCTGTTTCATGCCAATATATATTGATTTTATCAAGCTTAGTTTACAAGTGGTCTGCAATGGTAATTTCCTGTAATCAGTCATGAAATACACTTAGACTAGGTTAGAGTAAAATTTTCATCTTGTATCAAAAAATAGTGATAAAGACAAAGTTTGACCACAACTTCCTTTTAAAAAATTAACATTGTTATATATTTTGAAAATCTAACCGTTAGATTGCATGTTTTTTATGTTTTTAACACACATATCAAATTTTGTATTAATCAGATGTTATTTACTATATGATCTGTAAGTTTATTTTTTCTGCATAATTTTAAACTATAAAAACTTGCAATTTAAACAATTGATTGATGACATCGCTATTAATCTTTGATCTTCTAGAAATTTTGCAAGCAATATAAGAATAAAATGTAATTTAATGGTAAATTTGTCAAAATGTATATCCAATAAAAAGGTATTGAGTGAAATTATAGCCTTAAGCTACAACAAAGTTTATAGTCAAACTCTTTCATAGTGATTAAATTTTACACACAATTATATTTTGTTTTATGATAAGTGTAATTAGAAGCTAATCATGTTAAAATATTTTACAGGTAGATCAAGAAAAATAGTGATCACTGGTGAGTTTTCCATTGGCCATTCAGAAATTTAGTGTAAATTACTTTTTTATTTTCTTGACTCATGAATATTTGACATTCAGTTTCCATCTTGGGGTCATTTCTTTTGGCATTAGTAGTCTATGCACTCTTCCATGTCTATCGTTATGACAAAACTGAAAAAGAAAATCATGCTAGGATTGAAAAGTTTTTGGAGGATTACAAAGCTCTCAAGCCCACAAGGTACTCATATAACGATGTTAAAAGAATTACAAATCAATTTACTGAGAAGTTAGGACAAGGAGCCTATGGAACAGTGTTTGAAGGAAAGTTTTCGAATGAAATCCATGTAGCCGTGAAGATCTTGAACAGTTCCAAGGAAAATGGGGAAGAATTCATAAATGAAGTGGGAACAATGGGTAGAATCCACCATGTTAATGTGGTTCGCTTGGTTGGCTTTTGTGCTGATGGATTTAGAAGAGCTCTAGTTTATGAGTTCTTACCAAATGATTCACTAGAGAAGTTCATTTCCTCAGTAGATTCTAACCGTTTCCTTGGTTGGGAAAAGTTACAAGACATTGCTTTCGGCATAGCAAAAGGAATTGAATACCTTCATCAAGGATGTGATCAACGAATCCTCCATTTTGATATTAAACCTCATAATATTTTGCTAGACCAAAATTTCAATCCAAAAATTTCTGATTTTGGTTTGGCCAAGTTGTGTGCAAAGGATCAAAGTGCAGTGTCCATGACCACAGCTAGGGGGACCATGGGTTACATTGCACCCGAAGTGCTCTCTAGGAACTTTGGGAGCGTGTTTTACAAATCAGATGTTTACAGTTTTGGAATATTGTTGCTTGAAATGGTTGGAGGTAGGAAAAATGTTGATGTAACTGTGGAGAACACTAGTCAAATATATTTCCCTGAATGGATCTACAGTTTGTTAGAGCAAAAAGAAGACCTACAAGTCTATGTTGAGGATAATGGAGATGCTAAAATTGCAAAGTATCTCGCAATTGTGGGACTCTGATGCATCCAATAGCACCCAGTGGATTGTCCTTCTATGAAAGTTGTGGTCCAAATGTTGAAGGGAGAAGGAGATAAGTTAACCATGCCCCCTAATCCATTTGCATCTACAAACCCCACAAGAACCAATGTAAGTATGCCTGCAAGGCATATAAACCAAGAGTTAGAAGTCATCCTAGAATCAGAGTAAGTATATAAAGTAGGAGTCCTCAACAATCATAAAAGTTACAATCATGTTGTACTCAAGGATTGAAATTATTAATCTTGTGGTCAATGTAGGGACTTCGAATTTTTTTATATGAAGTACGAGGATGATAATGTTCATAAAAATCACTTATTTTTTTGTTGAGGTAGGAAAGAATATAAGTTTTTTTTTTTTTTTTTTTTTTTTTTTATGTTTATTAAATTGTTATATTTTATTTTTATAATTTTCACAATTTTTTTTAGAATAAGGCTTTATTTCCTTATTTTAGAGACTTTTTAAGAGTGTTTTAGTTAAAATTGAGCCCTTATATGGAATGGTATAAATTAAGATTTGTTTTAGGAAAAAAAAAAATTTAGGTGAAATTTCTTATTTTTAGCCTAATTTTTGTGCAATGAAGTATCCTAGTTGCACTAGGACTTCCTTGGCGATTTCCGATATTATTTAGTGGTTGTAGCCTTCAGGCATTCATACTATTTAGTAATAAAAAATTTCAAAGAGTGTTTATTGTTTTTTTCTGATGGATGCTAGAGGACTCTTTGCTCACTCCATGAAATTTGCTTGTAATCAAATTAAATCTTACTGTATATTATTTGATGTAAAATGAGTTAAATTTTGTTAAGAAGAAGCCTACTCAAACCTTGTGCTAAACAACACATGTAACCTTCACAAAGTAGACACGTTTATGTACAACACCCATTGCCAAAAAAAAGAAGTATTTTTCAAGGGTCAAAACCCTTGAAAAATGTATGAAAAACTCTCGGAAAAAATTATTGTTTAGAGTCCAGACTAACCTTAATGACCTTTGAAATATACACCATCGAAAACGAAATTTCGAAAGCCTTCACGAACCTCAAATCGCCAATCCTTGAAAAAGGTAAAAATAACTAAAGGTCCAAAGATTTGAAATTACAACCCTAGATAAATGAGGTCGTTAAAGGATCTTCCTCCCAACCCTCAAAATAAGGTTTTTCTCTTTTGTTTCCCGAATTTTTTTTTTTTTTAAAAGAACCACAACCATACACATATACTTTAAAGAACTACATATAACAAAATCTATATTATATCAAAACACAATAACATGAGCCCGTTTGGTAAGGAAACTTGAAAACTGTTTTGGGTTGATTAAATGCCAAATACATGGGCCCACTTTTAAGTTATGTGTTTCGCAAGGTACTCAAATGAGGTTTTTTAGATGATTGAAAACAGGTATTTTAGGTAATTGAAAACATGTATTTTGAGAACTCTTGAAGAGTACTTTTTAGTATTCAAATATAACCGGGTCCAAATCTCCTTCAATGTGTGCTGCAAGTCTTCAACCACACATACATCAAATTAAAAGACCACATATTACAAACTCCACAATAGTTCTAAAATTATAATAGGATAACCGGAATACAACAAAAGTTCACATATCCTTGCATGCCTCAAGGTAGTACTTGCCATTAAAGAGGGAAAAAATCAATAACTTTACCATTATGATATCTCCTAGTTTTGAAAAGCCACATCAAAAGTTATCAATTTTAATTTTTAAGAAATAGTTTTTAACATGCCTCAAAGTTACATTATATTTCATATAATTATCAAATTTATTAAGAATCACACATAGAAAGCTTTGAGAGAGAATCTCTATATGCAATTGTATATCAAAAACTGAATGTAAAATATATAGCCTCTGGTGTTTATATGTAGAATCAGAGGAGAGCGAGAAAATAGGAAAAGACCTAACTGACTATTACACGTGTGCTAACTCCACATTATAAGCTTAAGTAAAACACATGTCGTTTAGCTACTACAATCATAAACTACAAGTTGCTTAGCCAGTTGAATAAATACTGCTACTCTATCAACTGTAGCTCAGCTATTCCATCCATCTGCAACAAATTTCCTTGAAAATACTGTGAGCTATATTCCCAGTTATACGAATTTGCAAAGAAAAACTCGCTTTGGACTAGAACCACAAATACGTTGTAACTTAAAATGTTACAAAATCCCATGATGTGGACAACATTGACTAGAACTTTACGGAGTCCATGATAATTTAAAGTATGTCGATGTAACGGGGAACACTTTGGCCACCTTGTCATGCTCAATCAATTTCATACCAACTCTTTTTCTGCTCTTCTTTTTTTCCTCCTTGTGGAATTTCTTACTAGATCTTTGTTTCCCTTGAAACAATGTTATCATGATTGAGTAAATGAAGCTTCCTTATCTTTTTTCCAAAGTCCCAAACTTGATATGAAACGAATTTATAGACAAATTTATTAACTAATTTTTTTTTTCAATGATGGATACTATAAGTTCATAATAAAGGCACCAATTTGTTTCGGTGTAAGTAGGATTCGAATTTAAGTCTCTTATTTGAGAATGAATTTTTTTTTACAATTGAGTTCATTGTAGTTTATGAATTTATTAACTATTTATTTCTTTTGATGATTTGATAGTAGCTGGTGGTTCAAGAGTTAAATAACTCAATTGACACTTCTTGTTATTTTTAATGGAGATGTTTAGGATTCAAGTCCTTTTAACCCAACTATCAAATTATAGAGTCATTTTTATTGGAAACAATATATATATATCTCAATTATATAACAAGCTTTTTGTGAATTTATTAATTATAGGGTAAAAAAAGCTTATTTGATGGTAAGAGGCTCACCAACAATATGGACAAGTTTGGAGTGGGTTCTATGCATGATGTTCCATGTACCTTCATATCCAATTGAAACCTTGACTCATGAGTCAACAAATAGCTTTCATTCATAAAAACTTGTAAATGACATTTTGCAAGTAGTGTCACGTCATCCCTATATTTCTTTGTTGCTTTTTCACTAGAACATCAATTAAAAATATAACTTGAGGTCCCACACGTTAAATTAAATAGCTCGATGAAAAGTTCTTCACATTCAATTATATTAAATATCTCACTACTAGATTAAATATCTCACTACTAGAACATCGATGAAAAATACAATGGGTCATATAATCCATAAGAAAAATTGATAAAATTCTTCGTTATTCAACCACAAGAATTTTAGGAAACTTGTAACTCAAATTAATCCATGAAGCGACCGCTTCCCATCAGCCTTACAGAAAGAGGCCCATGACAAGATTGAGAGCAATGTAATTTTACACACTGAGGTACAAAAAGAAAATCCCACAAAAAGAAAATCCCAAGACGAAAAACTTTTCTGCATGGGCTTTATATCTTCTATAATGGGCTGTAAGGCCCAGTTTACGTCTAAAAAGTTCTTACGTGTAGAGCCACCTAGAAAATAGTTATATTTGTGAGTAATTTGCAAGCAATGGCAAAAGACTTCTTGAGCCACCTGTATCTAAGTAATTTTCACTCAATGGCATAAGACTTCTTGAGCCAGTGGTGTCTGAGATTTCTTCTAAAGGAGTAAGTTTAAATTTGACTATTATTCACTCTTCCTATGGGATGTGCTCGACGATTTCTAGTGAAATAAAATTAAAATTGTTAAACGAAAAACAGAAGTTGAGTGCAACAATTTTCCAATATTTGATTCTCTTTTGATAGAACCAATATGTCTTTCATCCACAGGAATTGATTGCAATTTGCAACAAGATTCTGATATTTAGTATTTGTTTCAAATGTTAAATTGCACTGGCATTCCTTGAACTTTCAAGTTGTTACATTAAGCTCCGTAATTATGTTTCTTTTTTTTGGGTCAATTTGGTACGATAACTTTGATACTAAATCAATATTTAGGCCCCCTTTCTATTAGTGCCTATCCATTTTCTACCTAACGGAACACCCAGTCTCAGAACACATGGGTCTCAGGTGAGCCTAAATGTTTTTGCAACCAATAATAAAAATGAAGGAAAATATTGAGAAAACTAAGTATGAAAGTAGGAATTTGTCTTTGGGGAACCAAAACATGAACAATAAAATCTTTTGATCATTCAAAATTCAAGAATAAAAAAATACTAAAACACAAATCTAAATTAGTATACAAAAATAGAACTAGTATCTATTCCGTATTAACAAAGCATAAATAAAATAAAAGACTCAAATAACATTTTTTAATATATTTGATATTATTTATGATATTTTAAAATGGATCATTTTTAAAAAAAAATATTGAAAATTATATATATTCATTATGTAATAAATTTAGCTATAATTTCTCTTCTATACTATTATTTAAGGAGCTTTCCCTGTTTGGATTCCTAATTTTTTAGTTTAAAAATGCTCATACACTCCTATGTTTAAGTTGAGACAAAACTAAAGAACAATTCAGTAAAAATATAATTCTAACTCCCACTAAAACATTGCCTAAAAATATAGGACCACTATCCTATTAACTTTTAAATTGATTTATTCATTTATAAATTAGATTTTCAAAATAAAAATTATATATATATATATAATACAGTTTTTTTTTTTTTTTTTTTTTACAAAATAAGACCACTTAAAAATAAAAATCTCATCGCACGCACGAAACGCGTGTTACGAGGCTGGTTTAATGTAACCACGTTGAAATGGTCAACAGCTAAAAAACCTAGCCCTTCCTGTCTTGAATTCTTACAAGGTAAAGAAAATGACAACATTTCTTACTTTCAAATCTCCACCGTCCAAGTGGAAGCACAACCACTTCACGGCACTAGTAATATAGAAACTTGGCCAAAATTTCACATCTTTCAGTTTCATATTTGGGTCCCTAATTTGGATTCTTCCTCTCACATCACAGCATCTGCCTCTCTCTTTCATCATGATTTCTCAATTTTCCCTTTGCTTTCTCTCTCTCTCTCTCTCTCTCCACTAAATGTGTGGAAGTTTTCATGTGAGAGATCTTTGTACATTTCTTGTAAATTTGATTTTGTTTCAACATTTCAAAATTTTCATTATTGTTGTCAATATTTACATTATGTGCAGGTTTGGTAGCAATTTTTTATGGTAATTTATTTGCATAGTATTATTCAGCAATATATATATATATTTGCATAGTGTTTATTAAAATATATAAATTTTGGTAACTTTTATATTAAATGTGTGACAAAAAAAAAAAAATTAGCTTCTTTCTAATAAAAGTATTATTTTCCAAAGAAATGCTTAAAACAAAAAGCTTTTAGCAAATAAGCAAGAGCCAAATACACATGTAATGAAAAAAAAAAAATAATTATTAGTGAGTCCCACCATAAGACCCTCTCTTCTCTCTCCCTTTGGAGGAAAGAATATGGCCGGTTCATGGAGGAAAATGAATCCCTCAATTTTCTATTCCTTCAGTCCAATCCATTCAATTTAGTGCTTTTTTTTTCCCAATCATATTGATATATATATATATATATATATATATATATATATATATTTAAATGGATTCATTTTGAACCTCAAGTTATGAAACTATTGCCATTTTAGTACTTGTAATCTCACTTGGTGCACAAACACGTAGCTAATTAAATAATTAGGGATAATTAATTACTAGTAATAAAAAACCACATCTGTGTCTAAATAAATAAAAAAATCAACATCAAAAAAGAAAAAAGAAATAGTTATTTTCTAAAGAAAATAAATAAATAACTTGAATTAAAAAAACACTCTAGTTTCCTTTTATTTTCATTCATTTTTTGCGAAAGTTAGAATTGCTTGTGATCAAACCATTCCAATTCTTAGAACAAACCTCGCACATTGTTGTCACAGGTAATTAGTAGATGATTTGAGGCTTGGATTTTGTAGTTTTCACTGACACTTACCACTAACAAATAAATAAAATAAAACAATGTTACAACACAGGTTTGCTCAAGAACACAAGCAATAAATGAAGGAGAAAGTAATGTGTGATTTCATTGAATTGATTAATTATGTTACAAAATAGCTCTGTCTTTTATACACAACGACAGAGCATGAGGAGGAAAAACATGATGTTACTATCTACCCGGCAAAGGCACAAAATAACCATTTCCTCCACAAACCAGATGCACCAATCAACTTATGACACGAGGCCTCTAAGCATTTACAGCGAAATGAGAAAGACTACAAGCCGTATAATTTTGTGTGTAAATTTTTTTCACCATGTATAAAGATAGATAGTGTTATATTCTCTAAATACAGTGGAGTGGAGCTATCATGTGTTTTCACTATTATACCTTTATTTACGTTAGTTACTCTGTTCTTCCAAAGCTTTCAAAAACATTTGTTCCATTGACTTATTGTTTTCAAAGTTTAAACATAACTTAATTTTGATAAAGGTTATTGATAAAATTGAGAATGTAATTCTTTATATATTGAATTGAATGGGTAGTACGATTGTAGTGACCATATATGGTTGGATGCATGGTATGCATACCATGCTCCTATAGCAGGGCAAGAGAAGCACAACAATGACCATATATGGTTGGAATAGTTCAAGCTTACTCTCGATTTGTTTGTACATTTATAGGATGCTGGAGGATACTCAATATTTCCAGAGAAGTTCAAACATGTTGAGTATTTTTTTCATTTGGGCAAGTAAGAGATTGGGACATTTTGATTTCAATATGGTATTCAGAGTCCAAGTTAGGCGTGATTCATCAAGCAGAGGATGTATAACACACCGATCTCAAAAAAGTAAACAAAGCCATGCCTTTGTTCACTTAAATTTTTGCTAAATCTTGTGCACTTAAATTAATACAAGATGAATACGTAAAAATATAAAAGTCACATTTTCAAGAGCTAAAACAGGAATATTTCATCCAATGGGACAACTCTAATTGAACAGCCTGGTTGATTAAGGAATATTAATTATCTGCACAACAATAACTTATCCTCTGTAGGAGAAAGAGCAGCCACTAATTATTTAGGAATTGATCGCTTTTTTTTTATATGATAATAACAAGAATTAATTGCTAACCATGCATATGAGTACTGAATATATAAATAGGAGTAAAGCAATTTCTACAACTGGGCTATTGCCACTCCAAAATATATTGCCCGGTTTTTTAGCGTTGTTTATTAACTTAATCAATTACACATTCACAATTATAAAGTTATAAATATTTATTTCCTCTTAAAAAGACCTTAACAAATAAATATACCACACACAAAGCAAAAAAGAATATTTGTTGTAGGTAAGGATAGCCATCATAAATCAAGGGACCAATTATTTGTCACACAAAAATATGAAGTGTCTTTATGCTATCATACATGTGAAGAATAACTGCCCCAGTTCCGTTGTGGTGTTAACTTTCCCTTGCATTTAAAGTATAGACAATTGACTTGATTCACTTGATTGAAATGATGAACTAGTTGAATTTAAATTGTCTCCTACATCCCCTGTTGGTCTCGCTGGTGATGATGATAGGAAAGGCTTGGAAGGCATTTGTAAGCATTCAACTTCTCCTTCAAGCATTTCTACAACTTTGTTCATTGAAGGACGGTCACTAGGCTTCATTTGTATGCACCATAATGCAACTATGATCATCTTCTTAACAATTTTCTTCTCCTCCTCTGTGACATCTTCTATTTCTATGTCATTTCCTTCACTAAATTGGCCATAGACCCAAGTTGGGAAGTAAATTTGGCTTGAATGGCTTGCAGATGTATTTACGTTCTTTCTTCTGCTTGCCATTTCCAACAATAACATGCCAAAACTATAAACATCAGCTTTATAGGAGATCCCTCCAATATTTTTATAGAACAACTCTGGAGCTATATATCCTAATGTTCCTCTAGCAGCAGTCAACGACACTATGCTATCATTCGTTGAATAAAGTTTTGCAAGCCCAAAATCAGAAACTTTGGGAATGAAGTTCTCATCGAGAAGAATGTTATGAGGCTTAATATCAAAATGCAGAATTTGCATGTCACATCCTCGATGTAAATATTCAATCCCATGAGCCACTCCGAGAGAAATCTTATATGTTTTTTCAATACTTAAGGGAATACTTCCTTCTCGAGAAAAAATGTATTTTTCAAGAGAACCATTAGGCATGAATTCATATATAAGGGCACGTTTTGGTCCCTCAGCACAAAAACCAATGAGTTGCACCACATTCACGTGGTGAATCCTTCCAATTGTTGCAACTTCATTGATAAATTCTTGCCCATTAGCTTTGGGGTTACCCAACATCTTTATAGCTACTAAAGGGCCACTTTCAAGCTTTCCTTTATATACAGAGCCATAGCCTCCTTCACCCAATTTGTCCTTGAAACCTTTGGACATCTTCCTAATATTTGAGTAAGAGTACCTAATTGGCATGAGGTTAATTTGGCTTTGCAGAAATTCTTCAATAGCATCATACATTGATAAATGTCTCTTACGCCACTTATATATCAAAAATGCCACCACACATAGAATCCCCAAGGCAGTCTTTGTTTCAAGGTAAAAGAATACTGTGCAGAAACATAGCCGAAATAAGCATAAGAAAACAAATTTCTTGTTGCACCTGTCAGCTTTTTTAATTTTAAGTTGAAAATATAGTTAGACTTACAACTACACACCTTAATCCTAGTAATTAAGCACAATATATGTTGTTTCATGTTAATGTCACTAATATTTGTGTCTTGTTCGCATGGTAAACTATTTTTAATCTCAATCTTAAGGAATGACATGTTAAAAGAAGTAGAAGAAGAGATATAGGTTGTTACCCATTCTCATTGACACGGGAATATAATAATCTGCAAGAAATATTAACAAAAAGAAGGTGAAATTACTTTTTGCTGAGGAAAAATGAATTGCTAATTAATGAAACAAAGTGACCTGAATAACCTGAAAAGTCTAAGGCCTAATAAAACTGCATTAACAACTCTAATGAAATTGCAGTAAGATCTCTGATTAGGCTATGCTTAGCAAGAAATATAAACAACCATAAAAACCAGTTGACTTTATAATTTATATATCCGATCTTTAAAATTGTATTGCCACTTTAACTGAGTGGAGCTCGATCAAATGCCTACAATGTTCTCAATAACCATTAGTTGTTAGAATTATGTAGTTTTTTTTTTTTTTTTTTTTTGAGAGAAAGAATTATGTAGTTAAATGAATAAATTTAATTATCATTTCCTATTTACTAACATCTTAAGCCTTTGTAAGAACTGGTAATTTAATATTAGTTAACTTATTGATGGGGCTAAAGAATTTGGCCATTGAATCAAGCAAACCTATTTTAACTAGGTTATAATAGAGTAAATGTTCAGACGTGCATTTTGCATTGAATATTAAGTACTAAGCCTTTATTCTCAAGGAAATATTGGGAGCTAGGAGAGGTAAATTTTTAATAGAAAGAAGAAGCTAATTTCATAATATATTTGAAAATTGTTACTTTTCATATCATCAAGCCTAAAAGATTGAGATTGTTAATAAAATTATAATTAAATAATTAAATTCAAAATTTCCTAAGAATTTATTTATCAGAGATCAACCGATTACCCAAGTACATGGTTATTCCTCCATCTGTGTCATCAACACACATTAGGCGCAATTACTCATGCAATTCTATTTCCTTGTCCATTCTATATTAATTACTACCCTTCAAACAACTTCTTTCAGATAGAAACCTCACCTGTGGCTTTGAAATATACATGCGTAGGTTTAATTTTATACCACCATTCTGCATTGTACCAAATTGAATACCAAAAATCTGCATTTTTGACAAAGAAAGGAAAACATCAACGTTGAGAACTTTAAAATTGAATTTAGTCATTATACGGATACTGCAATAACTATTCCCTAACATGTAGCACAAAGAAGCTATCTTTTAAAAAAATTCGATACTTTTTTACTTTTCATTCCTCAAGCATAAAAGTTTGAGATCAACCAATTGCCCAAGTACATGCTTATTCCTCTACTTATATCATCATCACATCAGGCACAATATATTAGTCATACAATTCTATTTTATTGTCCATTCTATATTACCCTTCAAACAACTTTTTGAGAAAGAAACCTCACCTTGGAGTGCATATCGGATACGGACAAGCAATCCTGCAATGACAAATAAAAGAAAAACATCAGCGTTTGGAACCCTTAAAATTAAATCTAGTCATTATACTGAGACTTGAATAAAAGTATCCTAGTATGTCTATTACATTGGTATGGAATTATGGATGGTGTATGCACCAAGAAGTTTGGTCTTATAGAAGTTTAATAGAATAAATAGATGAATGGTTAGTGAATAGTGACAGTGCGGGGAAAAATGCAAGAGTTCAGAAACGAAAGAATCTTGCATGGGAAAATAATGCACAACATGTAAATCAGAGAATAGAAACTGTTATGGCCTTTCTCGCTTTATTTACCCACCAGGATCAGCGGAGAAAATAATGCCTCTGTCGCATTGAAGATGATTCGTGTCATTGAGGTAGCAAAAATCGTTGAAACTTCCGCAATAACTTTCACAAGTACCACTGAGCCATGAAATCTCAAAACCATATACCAATTCATTGAGGACGTCTGTACAGGAGATATTTGGGTCATCATTATTTGTTGGCCACGATGTCAGAAACATCTTCTCTACTTCGCACCACTCCTCCATTTCCGATGCGTTGGTTATACCGACTTTAACATATCTATACCTCTTGGAGTCAGATGTAGAAGAAGAGTTGTCATTATAATTGCAAGTAGAAGTGTCCAAATACAATGGAGAATTCACTGGTTTTTCACAGCTCATCAAAGCCAAACTTCGTGATAGCTGTGGGTAATCCCACAATTTCGGCAGACCCGTGGTATATGTAGGCGAAAATTCGTAGGACTCCGACCTGAAATTATATCGAGATATAGAATGAGTCGGGGTGGAGAAGGAGAAGTAATTGTCCTTGTGCATACTCGAGTCCACAATCCGGATTGTGTAGTTGTTGTAACTGATTTCCTGTACGTAGTATTTTCCTCCAAATAAGTATAGCACCGTGTGATTGTTGTCACACGTAAGTTCATACCTTCGGTCCCCGCAGTTTTCTGGGTCGGCCTTCAATCGAAAAGGAAAGCTTATGTGGTGGATATTCCCACAAGAAGAAGCGGAGCAGGTATGACTAACCATAGCAGTAGTAGCACAGCAAGTTGGATGAACTAATACAAGAGCAATAAGGACAGTGAGTCCTATAGTGAACGCCAATCCTCTTGCCATTGAGCTAGATGGAGAGAGAGAGAGAGAGAGAGAGAGAGAGAGAGAAGGGGGGGGAAGGAATATTTCCACTAGTACATACTAGAAGGCTTCCACAGCTGTAGACAACCACAATAAAAACTTCTTTCTGTGGTTTTCATAGCATCTTCAACATTAATAAAGTAATAAAAGTAGAGTTTCCGCCTAAAGAAAGATGATGCGCAAGTTCGTGGTAGTGGACTAGTGGATCAATATCAACATCAACGTCACACTGACAATATCTGGAGCACACAAGGCCGGCTCGACAGCCCTAAGCAAAAATTTTAAGTGGGACCTTTTTATATTTAAATATTAATAAAATAATATATATATATATATATATATATATATTATTGAATATTTTTTATATAAGTAGGGCCTTTCTATTGTGCTTTTTTTTTTAATACGAGTAACATATTTAACCATATATCTTTCTATAGATTTAATTTGTTTTTCAATTTTTTTCTTTTTTTGAAGTTTTTCATATCTAGATAAATATTCTTTAGTAAACATTTATAATGAGAAAATATTTATAGACAAATAAAACACAATTTATAATTAAAGATAATAATTTAACTAAAAACAAAATTTAAAGTATAAAACAATAGAACTCGATTATTGCAATATAATCTCTCTCTCTCTCTCTCTCTCTCTCTCTCTCTCTCTCTCTCTATATATATATATATATATATAAAATAGATAAAACAGAAAGAAACTCCAATTGCAATTCTAAACTAGAATTCTAATCTATATTATGCCATGTGTCAATGTATATATCCATCTGTTGTAATTCAGATGTGTTTCTTTTTGTTTTTTTTTTCTTTTTTTTCTTTTTTCACACTCACGTATTTTTAGGTTCACCTCCCATTTCCAGACCCACGTATTTTCAAGTTCGCATTCCTTTCCCACACTCATGTATTTTCAGGTTCACATTCTTTTTCCACACCCGTATATTTTCAAGTTCACCTCCCTTTTCCATACCGATTCAAGCACCTTAATATTCAACTCCCATCTTCTTCAATCAATGCTATGACATTTCAAAAAAATCTCTCGGTATCAATGATGTATGTATTTGGGTATTTTTATATCTTATATAAAAAGAGGTTCACCAGATATTCCGATTGTACTTGTCTTTACAATTTTCATGGTCCTAGTTTATGCTCTGCAAAATGAATTCCAACCATTCCTAAGGTTTAATTACTGCTTTCTTTCATCGGCCTATACTGTCGTTCCTTTTTGTGTAAATTTTTTATTGTTTAATTATATAATTTTGTGATTTTCCTATGATTTCCTTAAGTTCCTTGGAGTACTGGAGTTTCAGGATGCAAATAGGGTTCATTAGTGGAGGAGATTCGTACAGAAAGATTGAAAAGGTTTTGGAGCCACTGCGGTGGGAAGGCAGATGTGGCATTCACAGAAGTTACCCTAAAGACTCTAGTTGTGTAACGGTGTTTTGAGTTATAACTGCTTTTTCTATAGTGACTTTTATGAGGGGCTGGATCCTTATAATGTTTATTCTATATGGAGTTTTTATTTATTTATTTATTTTTGTAATTTGTTTTCCACTTCACTTTATCATCAAAATCCGTGTGGGGTTTTATTGTTTATACTGCTTTTTCTATAGTGACTTTTATAAGAGGCTGGATTCATATAATGTTTTTACTATTGAGGACGTTTTTATTTATTTATTTTTATAACATGTTTTCCACTTCACTTCATCACCAAAATCAGTGTGAGTTTTTATTGTTGCTTTTAAGATGATATTTCCGGAGGTTGAAATACCCTTTTGTGCAATTTGTTTGGAGTAAATTATAAATTAATGCAATTAATCTTCTACCTAAATAATTTGGGGTCTAAATTGAAATTTTCAATTGGTATCAGAGAATAGGTATACTTGTTTAGGAACTTTTTCATGAGTGTAATCCTTAACCAGTACTATCATGGATAAAGTACAATCCCTCATTGTTTCCCTCGTTTTTAGGGAACAATTATGTATATTAAAATTAACTTGAAAGGCCCTCATAAAATTATTGGATGAGAGAGTTTGGCTTATATGTAGGGAAACGTTGGACAAAACCAAAAACTAAACGGGATGAGTGGTACGTACCAAATTCATGTAGCCTACTGTGATCCTTTCTAAAATTATAACCAATCAGCCTCTTGTGTGAGCTTATCATAATTATTGCATATTTAATTAAGAATAAGATGGGGATTATATTATTTATTTATTTTATTATTATTATTATTATTATTATTATTATTATTATTATTATGTTCCGGTTTCATTATCTCAAACGTCAAAGTCACAGCTGTGGTTATCAAGGACCATAGCTTCTTCAATCAACTAGCAACTAGTAAGTGAAACTTCTCACCATCTTCGTAGTTGGCGTGGGACTAGTGCCAGTTTACATAGATCATATGTTCTACTCTTGACTTACGTGTTGGTATTGGTTTAATTTTCTAGTCAACAAATAATTTTACTCTTCCATTCTAGAGGGTGGTCCTTTCTAAATTCTAATCAATCAGTCTCTTGTATGTGTGCCTATCATAATTATTATAAGATCGTTTTTTTTTTTTTCTTCTAGTTTACATTATCTCAAACTTTAGAGGTCATTGAGGACCATATCTCCTTCAATCAATTAGCAACTAACAAGTGAAACATCTCACCATCTTCACAGTTGTTATTATTATTATTAATATTATTATTATTATGTTTTGGTTTCATTATCTCAAACATCAAGGTCACACCTGTGGTTATCGAGGACCATATCTTCTTCAATCATCTAGCAACTAGTAAGTGAAACTTCTCACCATCTTCGTAGTTGGCGTGGGACTAGTGCCAGTTTACATGGATCATATGTTCTACTCTTGACTTACGCGTTGGTACTGATTTAATTTTCTAGTCAACAAATAAGTTTACTCTTCCATTTTGGGGGGTGGTCCTTTCTAAACTCTAATAAATCAGTCTCTTATACGTGTGCCTATCATAATTATAATAAGATAGTTTTTTTTTTTTTTGGTTCTGGTTTACATTATCTCAAACTTTAGAGGTCATTGCGATCACTAAGGACCATATCTCCTTTAATCAATTAGCAACTAGCAAGTGAAACATCTCATCATCTTCACAGTTGTTATTATTATTTTGTTCTGGTTTCATTATCTCAAACATCAAGGTCACACATGTGGTTATCGACGGCCTTATCTTCTTCAATCTTCTAGCAACTAGTAAGTGAAACTTCTCACCATCTTCGTAGTTGGCGTGGGACTAGTGCCATTTTACACGGATCATATGTTCTACTCTTGACTTACAGGTTGGTACTGATTTAATTTTCTAGTCAACAAATAATTTTACTCTTCCATTTTGGAGTGTGGTCCTTTGTAAATTATAATCAATTAGTCTCTTGTACGTGTGCCTATCATAATTATTATAAGATATTTTTTTTTTTTTTTTTTTTTCACATTATCTCAAACTTCACAGGTCATTGAGGACCATATCTTCTTCAATCAATTTGCAACTAGCAAGTGAAACATCTCACCATCTTCACAGTTGTTGTTGTTGTTGTTGTTGTTGTTGTTGTTGTTGTTGTTGTTGTTGTTGTTGTCATTATTATTATTATTATTATTATTATTATTATGTTCTGGTTTCATTATCTCAAACATCGAGGTCACACCTGTGGTTATCGAGGACCATATCTTCTTCAATCATCTAGCAACTAGTAAGTGAAACATCTCACCATCTTCGTAGTTGGCGTGGGACTAGTGCCAGTTTACACGGATCATATGTTCTACTCTTGACTTACGCGTTGGTACTGATTTAATTTTCTAGTCAACAAATAATTTTACTCTTCCATTTTGGAGGGTGGTCCTTTCTAAATTCTAATCAATCAGTCTCTTGTACATGTGCCTATCATAATTGTTATAAGATAGTTTTTTTTTTCTTTTTTGGTTTACATTATCTCAAACTTTAGAGGTCATTGTGGTCACTATGGACCATATCTCCTTCAATCAGTTAGCAACTAGCAAGTGAAACATCTCACCATCTTCACCGTTGTTATTATTATTATTTTTTTGTTCTAGTTTCATTATCTCAAACGTCAAGGTCACACTTGTGGTTATCAAGGACCATATCTTCTTCAATCAACTAGCAACTAGTAAGTGAAACTTCTCATCATCTTCGTAGTTGGCGTGGGACTCGGGCCAGCTTACAAGGATCATATGTTCTACTCTTGACTTACGCATTGGTACTGATTTAATTTTTTAGTCAACAAATAATTTAACTCTTGTAATCAATTAGTCTCTTGTACGTGTGCCTATCATAATTATTATAAGATAGTTTTTTTTTTTTTTTGGGTGTGGTTTACATTATGTCAAACTTTAGAGGTCATTGCGGTCACTAAGGACCATATCACCTTCAATCAATAAGGAACTAGCAGGTGAAACATCTCACCATCTTCATAGTTGTTATTATTATTATTATTTTGTTCTGGTTTCATTATCTCAAACGTCAAGGTCGCACCTGTGGTTATCGAGGACCATATCTTCTTCAATCAACTAGCAACTAGTAAGTGAAACTTCTCACCATCTTCGTAGTTGGCGTGGGACTAGGGTCAGTTTACACGGATCATATGTTCTACTCTTGACTTACGCGTTGGTACTGCTTTAATTTTCTAGTCAACAAATAATTTTACTCTTCCATTTTGGAGGGTGGTCCTTTCTAAATTCTAATCAATCAGTCTCTTGTACGTGTGCGTATCATAATTACTTTAATTTTTTTAAAGTTGCTCCCTAACTCAAAGTTTTGCCTCTATCCCTGAGGATAATAAAAAAATATATAAGAGAAAAGTATAGAAAAAACTGATTCTATAGATTTTTAAATTTTTTTTTTTTTTTTTATAGCAGATTCTATAGATTGTTAGGTTATAAGACTTTAGGGACTAATGTATTAGAACTTCAATATGTATTATGTTGGCAAACCATGATCAAAACATTTAGTCTAGGTTTAGACTTTCTCAAAGTTTGGTTTAATGTAAGTTTGGAATCGAGTAATTGCAAGAAATTACTATTCTATTTTTGCAAGGCTTGATCGATTGAAGAATAGACTCAATCGATCGAGAATCGTGGATTAGGAATTTTCTGTAGAATTTTAAGTCTGCCCAAACATCAGTTCAAGCCCATTAAGGATTAGGATTTCAGATCTACTTCTTCTAGTATGTAAAGGAAACCCTAAGCACATTTTAAAAAGACTTTTCAAAGAGAGAAGAGTGTGCCTCTTTTGTAGATCTAGGGTTTTGTACCCAAAAGCTCTCTAGAGTCTTTTTGTTTTGATACTGTATGTGTGAATCTCTTGTAGGATCTAGAGGTGTTTGCCTTCATACATACTTAGGGTTATCAAGATCGAGATTGATTTCGAGAGCTTGGTGATCGTTTCAGTTGCTACATAAAGAACTTCAAGAAATACAAGTGGTGTACTTGTGAATGCTGTGAATCTAAGAAAGAAGTAGTTTGTGGACTCGAAACTTTCACGTGATCGTGGTAGTAAGTTTCCTACTCGAACTAGCAATAGGATGTTAGTGGTCTAAGTCGCTATTGTGTAAACTTCAATTCTTTCATAATAGATTTGTTTTACCTTAAGGATAGCTAGGTTAAATCCTCCCCAAGTTTTCTACCGATTTGGTTTTCCTGGGTTATCATATCGTTGTGTTATTTATTTTCCTCCCTTTACAATAATATGATATATTTGTGTTAACCTAAATCTGCATAATTTATCTAAGTTAATCACTTGGCTAAATAACTAGGTTAACCTGGTTGTGTTTTAAGGGGTTTAAAATGTACAAGTGGTATCAGAGCTGGTTAGCTCTAGCATTTAGATCCTTTGATCTAAAAGTTGATCCTTGATCTATGTTATCATGGATGATTCTAAGTGTCTTACTGTTTTTGATTGTGATGATTTGAATAAAAAAGGCACTATTGTTTTTGTTGATCTTTTTTATGCTTGTGAAACTCTTCATAAGGAATTATCTAGATCTTTGAAAATTGCTAAGAAATTCAAGGAAGAGTTAAAATTGGCTAATCTTGAAAAAGAGAAATTGATTGTTTGAGTAGATGAATCTAATAAAAATAATGAATTTTTGAGATATCAAATTTCCTTTCAAGATGAAAAGATGAAAAGCTTGGAACAAGAGTTAGTTGAATCTAAGGCTAAAATTGAAAATTTGACTAGTACCAAGCCTGCTGTTGATAACATAAGTGTTTCTATTTCTCTTAAGCCTAAAACTGAAAAAGTTTATATTCTTCCTTTCAAGAGTAATAATAAAGAAAAGACTTATTTTGCTAAATTAAACAAAGGTAAAAGTTCTGATGTAGATGCTGAAGTTTCTAAACCAAATGTTAGAGAGCATAATAAATCTGTTTTTGTGCCTAACTGTCACCTTTGTGGTGTTGTTCGTCATACTAGACCAAATTGTTCTTTGTTGAGGTAAAAACCAAAATCTAAGACTAGATTCGTTGTTAGGAATACTGATGTTCCTAAATTTGTTCTTATTTGTCACTTTTGTGATGTCTCCGGTCACATTCGTCCTAATTGTCATAAATTGAAATTTAAACATTCTGTATTTCAATCTAGGATATGTGATGATATTTCTCCTGCCATAAGTCCAAATAAATTGTTTCATATGCTTTTGAAAAATTTAAGCTTGTTGGCTTGTGAAAGGAAATTGCAGGATTTCAGTCTTTCTCAAAAGATTGATGTGATCCCTCAAATACACTCTGCTTCACATGGATTTTCACCTACAAAGCCGAAGACTCGTGCTATATGGGTGAGAATAGATTCTCTAAGGTGAGTGTTGCTGACTTGTGAAAAGATTCTCTAAGGTGAGTGTTGTTGGCTTATGAAAGGAAATTGCAGGATTTCAGTCTTTCTTAGAAGATTGGTGTAATCCCTTAAATACACTCTGCTTCACATGGATTTTCACCTAGAAAGCCGAAGACTTGTGCTATATAGGTGAGAAAAGATTCTCTAAGGTGTGTGTTGCTGACTTGTCCCTGCTTTAATTCTTTTAATTATTTGTGGACATGTTTTCTTTTAGTTTTTGGTTGTTTTATTTTCTTAGGTTGTTTTGTTTAAAAAAAAAAAACCAAAAACATTTTATTTTGAGTCTTGTTTTATTTTTCTTGAGGATTACATGAATCATGATATCTCTCTCTTGATTTAGTACATGTTTGACATTGTGGAGAAACTTGAATAGTATGTATTGTTCAACTAAGTGCTAAGCTATTTCTGATTTTGTGTGAGTATGTACTAGTTTGTACATGTGCTCAAGGGTTAATTAAGAAATTGATATTTCTTGTTTGTGTACCCTCTATAGCTTAGTTAAGTACTATCATGCATAGCTTTGCATTGTTCTTTTAGCATAATGTGTGCCTTTTGCTTTTGGTCATAAATTTTTTTAAAACCAAAATGATTTTTGTGTTTTGCATTGTTTTTCTTGGATTTGAAATCAAGGCTGGCCATATTATCTTTACATAACTTGTTTATGTACTTTGTTTAGCTTGGATGAGCTTACTTTATTGCACGTTACTAGTTTGAGCTTTGAAGTGCATGTTGTGTGAGAATTGTCTATAGTTTTTGATCACATGATCTTGATATTGAAGTTACATGCTTTTGATTGTTGGACTTGAACTTAATGAGAAAGGCATAAATAACTATCTCACCACTGTTTACTAGCCAATCATGAATACCTTTGTGCATATCGTAAGATTTTGTGATCGAGAAAATGTAGCACATGCACAAAAAGAACATAAAATGTAGCCTTGGTTTAAATGCTAAAATTGGTGTGTACATTATTGGGCTATAATAATTTCACAATCAAATAAAATTGGTATGTACATTATGAGGCAAATTCAAGAAACTTACATGATTGCAAGCTTTTATTCTAGGAGATGTAAGAATTATATGATGTAACTCTTTAAGTGACAGCCTCTTTCAAATTCATGTGATGAATTTTGTTGAAAATGTGGTTGATTACTATTTACTTATCACCTCACATGTATCTCATGCTCTTGCTAGTTGCACACACTTCACAAGTTACTCTTTGCTAAACTTGATACATGTTATTGTATGTGATCTTGTTGTGGCCATCCAAAATTATATATTCCTTGATTTTGATGCAAAATGTGTTTAATGTTTGAGTTTTTTAGACAAATTGGTTGAAAAACTTTTTTTTGGAAGATCTAGGTTGAATTTATGTGTTTTTGAAAAACTTTTAATCTCATACTCATGCATTTCATTCATGAATTGTTGTGCTTTGAGGAGTTTCTGCATAAAATCGCACTGTTTTTCAAAAATTTTAGTTTTCCAGATTTTCGATCGATTGAATCTGTTTCTCGACTGATCGAAAATGCGTTAAATATTTTTGGTTTGAATTTGCCTAGCTCGATTTGTATTCGATCGATGCTCGATCGATCGAAACTGAAAAATTTTCAGTTTTTAAGTTTTTGACCAAATTTTTTTTCATGCATCATTTATGTTTAGGATTTACATGCATTGCACTATTTTTTGTATCCATTTTGCAATTTTGCAGTCATATCTCTCATTGTTTTCACACATAACATGCATACACTTTGCTAAATTGGGTACTCAGCTTGATTTAAAAATTAATTAATTAATTTTTAAGTCCTTTGTACATTTTAGGATATGCTATTTTTTATGTGTGAACTGCATAAAATATTTTTCTTAAGAGATATGATGGATATGATGCATAAAATATTTTTCTTAAAATGTTTTCCCCTACTTATGTAACTGTTTATGGGTCACATAGTGTCAAGTTTGCATTTATTGAAAAAGAGAACATTAGTGTTCTGTGTAACCTCAATTTTTTTTAGTTTGGTTTGTCTTTTTATTTTTATTTTTCCCCACCTCCTATATTTTCCCCAAAACTGTTTTGCCCAAAACTTGTTTTGTTTTTCCTATTTTTATAGGGGTAGAATCTTGTTTTTAACCTTTGTTGTTCATAGGGGGAGTTGTTGCTCTTCATAAGGGGAGTTGCCTCTATTCTCTATAGAGCTAGATTCATTTGTTTCCTTGATTCTCTATTTTCTCTTGACTTTTGTTGCGTATGTTTTCTGTTTACTCTTTATTTGAGTTGTCTTTGTCAATACGTGACAAAAAGGAGGAGTTTTAGATGAAATGTGTGGAAAATACAAGTATGTTTTGTTTAGGGGGAGTTGAAATTGTTTTTGAAAGGGGGAGAAAATAATTTTTTTTTGATGTATCTAACTTAGGGGGAGAGTTATTTTGCATATTTGTTGAGTTACTGTTTTTATGTCTTTCTTTCCACACATGCGTTTATGTGTTTGTTAAGTGTTACAAGAATATACAGGTTGATTCAGTCACGCTGTTGTCTACGCTTGCAACTAATAGAGAGTAGTTAGGTTGAATTTGTTTTTGTTGGGCAATTGTATTGTAATGGGCTGTTTTTTTAACTTTGAGCATTTTGTTTATTTTGTGTTTTGTCACGGATTGCCAAAGGGGGAGATTGTTAGGTTTTAAAACCTTAGGGACTAATGTATTAGAACTTCAATATGTATTATGTTGGCAAACCATGATCAAAGCATTTAGTTTATGTTTAGACTTGCTCAAAGTTTGGTTTAATGTAAGTTTGGAATCGAGTAATTACAAGAAATTATTGTTCTATATCTACAAGGCTTGATCGATCGAAGAATAGACTAGATCGATCGAGAATCGTGGATCAGGAATTTTTTACAGAATTTTAAGTCAGCCCAAACAGAAGTTCAAGCCCATTAAGGATTAGGGTTTCAAATCTACTTCTTCTAGTATATAAAGGAAACTCTAAGCACGTTTTTAAAAGACTTTTCAGAGAGAGAAGAGTATGCCTGTTTTGTATATCTAGGGTTTTGTAACCAAAAGCTCTCTAGAGCCTTTTTGTTTTGATGCTGTATGTGTGAATCTCTTGTAAGATCTAGAGGCGTTTGCCTTCATACATACTTAAGGTTATCAACATCAAGATTGATGTCGAGAGTTTGGTGATCGTTTCAATTGCTGCATAAAGAACTTCAAGAAATACAAATGGTGTACTTGTGAATGCTGTGAATCTAAGAAAAAAGTAGTCCATGGACTCGGAGCTGTCACGTGGTCGTGGTAATAAGTTTCCTACTCGTGGTAGCAATAGGATGTTAGTGGTCTAAGTTGCTATTGTGTAAACTTTAATTCTTTCATAGTGGATTCGTTTTACCTTGAGGATAGCTAGGTTAAATCCTCCCCTGGTTTTTTACCGATTTGGTTTTCTTGGGTTATCATATCATTGTGTTATTTATTTTTCGTACTTTACAATGATATGATATATTTGTGTTAACCTAGATCTGCATAATTTACCTAAGTTAATCACTTGGTTAAATAACTAGGTTAATCTGGTTGTGTTGTAAGGGGTCTAAAAACGTACATAGATGTTTGGTTGAAGAGAATGGGAGGATAAAAAATTGGTTGGACCAGGTGTATTTTAGCAATAATTAATGACTGCCTCTCCTCATTATCTTTTGTTGCCTTTTTTTTTCTTTTTCTTTTTTTTTTTCCTTTTACGTATTTTTTTTCTTTTACGTTTTAGAAACTTTTTGCTTTTTTTCCCCCCTTGAGAAGAGACACTTTTTGCTTTTTGGTTATTTTAATTATTCTATTTGGGCCGTGGGTGTGAATGCGATAGTTTTTTTTTTTTTTTTTTTTTTTGCTTTTCTTCGTTTCTATTCTTTTGGGGGGGGGGGGGGGGGGCGAGGGGTTGAACTAGACATGTAATGTTTTTAAATTTTTTTTTTTGGGCATGATTTAAAAAAAATAAAATAATTTGGGTGATTTTTTTTTTTTTTTTTTTTTTTTTTTTTTTTTTGGTTGTTTGCCAATTTTTTGTTTTAATTGGGCATCATTTTTAACAAAGGCATATGAATAAATTTATACATACTCATTTTTTCAATCTCTTTTGTTAGGACATATGTAGTTCAAGCTTGTGAACATATGTCGCTATTTTATGTAATTGGCTTATCCTTAGACAAAACGCACTTTACTTGTAATTGGGTAGATTTAGGATGTGTTTAACACTTCAAGAAACAGTGTTTCAAGATTCAGTGTTGAAGTCATCAAAGTCTATCCAAGAAACAAGCAAGGAAGTGCAAGTTACTAAAGTTCGACACCTATCTTGACACATGCATCTATCGAGCTTTAAGAAGCTGTGTTGCCCCGAGCCTCGACAGCTTCTCGACAGATCCTCGACACCTCCATCTGTCGAGAATTAAAGAAAACAGATTTTCAGTTCTGTTTCAAGTCCAATCCGTAAATGTGTCTTTGGGACTTCTTTTCTCCTAACCCTAGACATATAAAAGGATTGTTTTAAGGGCCATCAAATAGGATGCAAGTTGCACAAGCATTGAGAACTTCTTGTTCATGCAATTTGTGATCTAAAAGACAAAGTTCATTTCCTAGTTCATCTCTGATGATTTGAAAAACTTTGCAGCCAACAACTCTCTCTCTCTAGTTGGTGTTTGAAGTCACATACTAGGATCTACACATTTGGTTAGTCACGTACTTGGGAGCCGTGCATTGAAAGGAGAAACTGTCACTACAGAGCAAGTCCAATTGGGTATTGGGGTAAGGGTTCAACTGTAGGTTGGTAAGGTACTTGGGATTCCTTGCTTGTAATCGCTTGCTGTGATAATAGTGGAGTTTCGGAAGTGGTGACCTTAAATCACCCGGTGGGGTTTTTGCCGTAAGGTTTTCCCCATTCGTAAACAAATCACCGTGTCATTTATTTTCCGCTGCATAACTTAGTTTTGGTGATTTGTTTGTGCTGCCACGTAATATTGCATGTAAATTTGATTAATTAATAACTAGGGTAATTAATCAATCTAATTTATCACAAGGGGTCAACGCTTTGTGGCCTGACATCTTCACTTTTCCATTCCTAACAAAACACAAAGGAGGGAAATTAAAATATTTTTTATCATCTCAATTTTCCACCATTTCCTCATTTTCTATCCTCTCACTAAGGCAAAAATGCAAAACTGACCATCTAACTTTCATCTGTTTTCATTTCAGTCCTTTAACTTTCAGTTTTGTCAATTCAGGACTCCGTTACAACTGAGTTATTGTTGCCATTAGAACCACTAAAAAGACGCCGTTTTGCATATGTTTTTTTTTTTTTTTTTTTTAATTCAGAATTAAAAGAATTAAGAAAAATCTAGATTAAAAAAAAAAAAAAAAACATTAAGGGGAACAACGACATCGTTCCCCTTCCCCTGAATCAAAACAAAACAAAGGACCCAAATCAGCCTCCACGCAATCAACTAAGGCAAGTAATGGACTCTATTGAAGTTTTTGTCTTTTCTTCTCAGTAGCCAAACTAGAGCATGGTATTGACTATTGTGTTCTGGGTTTGTCTCTTTTTGTTTCCGGAATTTGTTTCATAGTTAAACTGAAAATATTGCACACAATTTGTTCGATGAAAAGAATGAACGAGTTCCATGTTATTCTATTGCTTGTTGTAGATTTTTTTTTTTTTTTTTCCATTGTATACAATACCCAGATAGTTAAATAGGATTCTTGCTTTGAATTGATGTTATATGGATAAAATTGTTTTGGGTCCTTTGTTATGTTTTGATTCAGGGAAGGGGAAGGACGACTTTGTCCCCTTAATGTTTTCTTTTTTTCTTTTTCCTTTTTTCCAGATTTTTCTTTTTTCTTTTAATTCCCAATTAAAAAAAACACACACACACACACATACAAAACGACGTCGTTTAGTGGTTCTAACTGTAGCAATAACTGAGTTGTAACGGAGCCCTGAATTGACAAAAATTGAAAGTTAGAGGACTGAATTGACAAAGCTGAAAGTTAGAGGACTGAAATGAAAAAAGATGAAAATTAGAGGATCAGTTTTGCATTTTTGCCTTAAATTAATCATACACTAGTACTTGAGATAATCTAAAGTTCTTAGGATACTCTATTGTGTAAAGTTTTTTAAATCTTAACATTTTATTTATATCCAAATTTTGCCATATCACTAATCCACTAACAAATAATGGTTTAAAAAATAACTACTCATAAATAATAACGAGGTCTCTAAGAAAATATGAAGTCATCCCGTAGTCACCATCTTTTTTCCCTCTACTTTTTTTCAACTTGTTCCACAAATCCTTTGAAATGGGATGTAGCAAAATCATATTTTATGATCCTAAGTGCCAAATTGCCAATTATGTACTTGAAAAAAAAAAAAAGGGTATATGCTTAATTAAAAAAAAAAAAAAATCCCTGCAAAAATTGAAATTAATTTCAAAAAATTAATAGAAGACTGAACAAATTGGAATGAAAACCCAGGTGCTTCTCTGCTATTTATATACGATATGTGCTTCACCTAATTGCATAACAATCAATTTTCTTTCTTTCTTTCTTTTTTTTTTTAGCAAATGGTAGAAAATTTATTGAATCAAACTCATGATAATACAAGTAAAGCCAAAGCTACACTAGCTTGACATGTGGGGAGTAATGACTACAACCTCTGTCTTGACCCCAGGGAAAAAAAATTACAATAGCATAATTCTACATCAGCTCTCAATTTGCTGTGCTGCCATACAAGATTGGTATTTTGTTAACACGCTATATGCCCTCTCCATGATGATCCTTGGCTGAAGCTAAACATGATCAAAGTAATACTTGTTCCTTGCGTTCCAAATGCTCTAGGCCGTGACTGCCCACCTGTCAGATCTTTTTGTTTCAACACTGTTTGCATTTTTTTGAAGAGCATGAAGAAATCATCCACCTCATTTCTGCATTTCTAAACTCGGTCTCTTATCAAAGCCCACACATTCCGTGCAAAAAGGCAAGACCATAGCACATGGGACGTTGTTTCTGGTACCTGTCGACAGAATTCACCTGTTGCCTCAATTCGGACTCTCCTTCAACATAGGTTGCTCCTCGTTGGTAGGCATGCAGCATGCCCTCCATATGAAGGTCTGCACTTTTGGGGGGACATTCAGCTTCCAAATTCTTCCCCATGTGGCACCATGTTCTCGGGTTGAAGAGCGCTCTACCCAACCAGCAGATTTCAGTTTAAGAGCAACTCGGTATGCTGACTTAACCGAGAATTTGTGTCTTGTTCTCTATCCATGTCAGAGTGTCTTGTGAGTCAAGGTGGTTAAGTGGGAGAGCTAATATTTCTGCACATGTGCTTTGGGTGAATGTAGCCACCAGCTTGCCCCTATCCCATTGTCTTGTATCATGGTTGATTGAGTTGCTCACTCGCATCTGCTCATCAAGTTCATGAAGGAAAACCGGTCCATTATGCAGCCATTTGTGTGACAAGACCCCAATGGTTTCCAATCTTCCATGTAGACCCCTGTCTTATCACACCTCTTGCAGCCAAGAGGGATCTCCAAACAAAAGATGGATTTGGCCCCAACTTTACCATCATAAAGCTACAGTTAGGAAAGTAACTTGCCTTGTAGACCTTGTAGAAGAGTGATCGGTTATTATGAATGAGCCTCCATGCTTGCTTGGCCAACATTGCCAAATTGAACGCCGATACATCTCTAAACCCCATTCCTCCCTTCTTTTTATGTGTACACAATTTTTGCCAATTAATCCAATGAATCTTCCTCTCATCCTTGGTTTGTCCCCACCAATATTTTGTCAAAATTGAATTGATGTTGTCACAAACAGCTTTGGGGGTTTTGAACAAACTCATGGAATATGTTGGTATGGCTTGTGCCATTGTCTTAATTAGGATCTCACGGTCAGCTTTGGATATAAACTTCTTCTTCCACCCCATCACCCTCTTGGTTATTTTTTCTTGGAGCTCTTTAAAGGTATTGACCTTTGATTTTCCACTTGCCATAGGTAGACCCAAGTATTTCTCGGTGTTGGACATAATCCTTGCCCCCAACATTTGGTGAATTGCTCTTCTCAGCTCTGGCTTGGTATTGGTCCTAAAAAACAATGAAGTTTTTGGTCTATTAATCGCTTCCCTCGATGCAGCCTCATAGGTCTCCAAAAGGTCAAGTAACCTCTTGCACTCCTCCACGGTGTCTCAACAAAATAGGAGTCTACCATCCACAAACAAAACGTGAGAGATGCACACCCCTTGTTTCCTAGATTTTATACCTCTTAATTGGTGGCTTCCTTCAGCTTTCCTTAGCATAGCAAATAGGCCTTTAGCACAAAGCAAAAATAGGTATGGTGAGAGTGGGTCTCCTTACTTTATACCTCTTGATGGGCTGATGAAGCCTCGTGATTCCCCATTGAATAGAATGGAATAAGAAGCCGTGGTGATTGTCTCCATGGCCAATTGCACCCATCTCGGATCAAAGCCCAATTTTAGCATTATCTGGCGCAAGAATCCTACTCCACCCTATCATTAGCCTTGCTGATATCCAGCTTGACTGCCATTTTCTAACAATCAATTTTCTGAATAAGCAAAGTTAACACTCCATTTCTTTAGCACTCCTAGAGGCAGTTCTTTTGCATTTAACTCTACAATGCTATTGCCACTATCAGTTCTTTTGAATTTAAATTAATAATTATAATTTATGAGTAGTTATTTTTTAAACCATTATTTTTAGGGGATTTTTTTTTTTTTTTTTTTTTTGAGAAATAGGCACTTGCCCGAAAATATTATTAAGAAATAGAATAGTTTGCTGAAACAAAAGCATCTACATCTGATGGAATTGATTCCATCCAAACTAACAAAGGAAAAGAAAGTCTAGCACTCTGGGCTAAGCATGTGCAACAACATTGTCTTGCCTAATAGTGTGAGAGAAAGAAAACTTTCCAAGTGAGTTTACATGTATTAAGGTGTCCCTAACTAAGTGACTATATGATGAGGAAGACAAGTCGCCCTTTTGAAGAGCTCTGATACAAGTCTTTGAATCACCTTCAAAATGGCCCTGTTGAAGACCAAGTTTCGAAGCAAAAATTGCTGCTCTTCTAGCTGCTATCATCTCCAAGCTCTCCACATTGTGAGGTTTTCAAATTTTTTCCGCCATTGTTGTCAATACCAAACCCAATGAATCCCGAACCATAATACCGATACCTGCTTCATTGCTCTCATTAAGGGTTAGTGGATTAATGACATGGAAAAATCTAAACCTTTTATTATAAATGAAAGGTTAATATTAAAAGAATTCTATATGGTAAAGTAGCTTAGGAACTCTAGAGGATTTCAGATTCTCAGTTCCTAGCACGCTTGTTTTTAATTAATCCTAATTTTTATTGATGATAAAAATGCGAGTAACGACACAATCTTAATGGTTACCAGCCAAGGCTTTTTTTTTTTTTTTTTTTTTTTTTTTTTTTTTTTTTAAATTTTTGGTGTAGTGTCATAACTTTTCATTTATCACTGTTTGAGGTTTTACAAATTGGTTTGCTAATATTACGCATTTGCAAACTTCTAATACAACTAAAAGTTTCATGAGACTAGTTTCAACAAATGAACAAATCCACACACAAACATATGATTTCAATGCTATTTTGGTATTATCTTTTAGAGCTAGCCTCATGACACTCTTAGTTATATCAGCAGTTCACAAATACATAATATCAGTAGACAAATATGCAAATCTCAAATGGAGATAAATGGAAAATTATGACATTAAACCCCAAAATATAAATAAGTCTCAAAGCACGTGTGGAGCCATGCAATAAGGCTAGTTTAAAGAAAGATATATAGTAAAAGGTAGGTGCCTCTTTTAAGTAATTCACACTCTTCCGTTATTAACTAATCTGACCATCTTCACTTTAGTCAGTAAGCTGATTGAAAATTTGTGAAGATCCCTAACAAAACTAAATGAAAGGTATTAATCTTAGGTGAAGAGAAATAAATGACAGCTTTTTTTTTTTTTTCTTTTGCATAAGAAATAGATGAAATAGATGACAATTGACACATAAATGAATGGATGGTATGTATTGAATATGAATCACCAAAAAAGTTTTTTTGTCGTTGAATAAGAAATTTGGGATTTATACTCTGCCTATACCAAAAACTAATTAGTGTCTTAACCTGATGATATAGAACAATCATCATTAAGGGAACGTCATAGGTACAATGTAATTACACGTTCAAAATTAATACAGAATTTAATTATTTAATTGGTGTTTACCATGATTCAATTGTAATTACACATTCAAAATGAAGTGTCTCAAATCTAAAACTTGAGTAACCCCGAGAGGGGTGGCCTAGTGGTTAGGATCCGTGAATCAGATTTGTTGTCCCTAGTTCGAGCTTAGGCGAGTACCTGGGGACGAATTTGGGTATCCCTGTTGAGGAGCCCCTGATTACTAGCTCTCTCGAGGTAATAGGGTGAGATCTGTGGTCACCCCAAACCACAGTAGTTATGGCCCAATCCAATATTCCCTAGCGGAGGGGGGGGGGGGGGAGGGGGCTTATGGTCACACCCAAGGGGGTGAGTCACAATGGCCGCCCTTGGCCCCTTTCTTGTTCATTAAAAAAAAAAAAAAAAAAACTGAAACTTAAGTAAGTAAAGAAAAGGATTTTTTTTTTTTTTTTTTCAAAATAACACCAATTTTCAAACAATTTTGTTAGTTAGCACAATTTCCAAGCTATTTAGGAAATTAACATCTCGAGTTTGTAAGACTCGAGTTTACTGTAGCAACTTGAGTATCACAGACTCGAGTTCTATGAAAATTCACGTGGACATTAAGTCTTACAAACTTGAGTTCCACAAAAGAAAACCCAGAAATCAAAACTTGAAACACTACATAGGAACCTCAGATGGAGAACTTTGGTGATAAATCAAGACCCAGAGAGACCCAGAGTGATAGATCAAGACGTGGAGAAAAAATCAACAACAAGAATGAATAAACCCACCCAAAGACCCCGAGAGCTTGATTTCAATTGCTGCCGCCACCTGGGTTTGATCTCTCAAGTTTGTTGTTTTTATATTCGTGGTTTGGGTTTCGTCAGAAAGATCACTTTGGTTTGATCTCTCTGTTTTTTGTCTTCATGGGTTTCTAGGTTTGATCTTTCTCTGTTTTTTGTCTTCGTGTTTTGGGTTTCTCTATTTGATCTTTCTCTGTTTTTTTTTTTTTTGTCTTCATAGGTTTCGTGGTTTGATCTTTGTTTTTTGCTTGTTTTCTTGTGTACGTTTGTGTGCTTCAAGTTTTGATTTCTAGTTTTTCTTTTGTGAAACTTGAGTCACACATACTCGAGTTCCACGTGAATTTTCATAGAAAACAAGTCTGTGATACTCGAGTTGCTACAGTGAACTCAAGCTTCAAATACTCAAGATGTTAGTTTCCTAAATAGTTTAGAAACAATGCTAACTAACAAAATTGTTTGAAAATTGATGTTATTTTGAAAAACAAAATCCAAAAAGAAAATGTAAAAGTTTGATAACTTCTTCATAAAATCGTGGGGTTTGTGCAATCTTAACACTTTCGTTTGGCACAAATCCCAACTAGCACCGGTATTCGTTCTATTAGGGTCACTTTATTTTTTAGCATTTTTAGTGTGTGTGTGTGTGTGTGTATAGAGTTGGGTTCAAGTTATACTTGGTGTAACTCTAAGAAATGTTACACCATCCAATAACTTGTTATTGAATTAATATTTTAAAAATTCAACCTTTGAATTACATATTTTATATGTTCTTAACATGCATGCCAATTTTCATATCAATCGGATGCTATTTACCATTTGATCTATAAACTCATCTTTTATGTATTATTTTAAACTACAAAAATTTGAATTTTAACAATTGATTGATGGCATAGCTATTAATCTTTGATCACCTCGAAATTTTGCAAGCATGAAGAATATATGAAGATAATGTAATCTAACGGTGGATTTGTCAATATTCGCATCCAATTAAAAAATTTTGAGTGGTGTAACATTGCTTAGAGTTACACTAAGTGTAACTTGAACCCAACCCATATATATATATATATATATATATATATATAAACAACAATGTGAAGGGATGTTACTGTCTTTCTCGAGGGTTTTTGGTCCAAACGAAGTAACAGAAAAATTTTGACAAAAAGTTTGAATAGATTAAACGATGCAAACAAACCTTTTAGTACATGTTATCCCAATAGGGACAATGCCCGTTTATTCTCATCCACTAATTTGAAACAAAACCCATTCATTCAAAATGGCATGCAAACGTATTAGATCAAAACTTCATTTCCATGAGCACAATGATAACATCTGTTTCCTATTCAATAAAACCATTTCATAAAATTAAACCAAAAGAAGAAACCAAAGAAAATATCATAGGAAATAGGAATGAGATCAAACTTGCTAGCACTATTGAAAGTATAAGAGATCTCGCAAATGGGCAGGGGAAATGATGTCCATAAGGGTCACAAAGTCACAGCTCAAACTCTTGAAACCAATGCCATTAACAATTTAAATGATGTAATGAGAATGGAGATGATGATGAAAGTAAAAAACTGAAAAGGAACGTGGAAACATGGAACATGGGAAATAGAGGAAGTTTGAATAAGAGAGAATTATTTTTTTGATAGAAGAGAGAATTCTTTTTGTTTTTGTTTTATATGGGATAAGAGAGAATCCTAAGCATTTAAAAAAAAAAGAAAAAAAAAAAAAGAAATGAAAAGAAGATAAGAATAAGAAGTTAAGAGTAGTTAGCTTGAATTAAATCAGGAAAAAAAAAAAAAAAGGAATTTGAATTCGAATGGGAGAACGTGTGTTTGTGTGGTGCGAAGTTTGTATTTATGTAGAAGTTGTGAGTATTTTAAAATTTATGTTTTGAAGAGGTCAGCTAAATCTTAGGAAAATGAGGTGAATTTTTGTATTTTAATTTTACAAAGAAAATTTCTAAATGATTTTTATACCCTCATTTATTTATTTGTTTGAAATAATGTTAGCTAAAGATTAGGGTTGGCTTAGAGAATTCATAGAACATGTAACTAACTGACAGGCCACAAACGCGTTGACCCCTTGTGATAATTTAGATTAATTAAATTAGCCCAGTTATTAATTAATCAAATTAACATGCAAATTTACGTGGCAGCACAAACAAATCACCGAAACTAAGTTATGCAGCGGAAAATAAATAACACGGTGATTTGTTCACGAATGGGGAAAACCCTAAGGCAAAAACCCCACCGGGTGATTTAAGGTCACCACTCCCGAAACTCCACTATTATCACAACAAGCAGTTACAAGTAAGGAATCCCAGTACCTCACCAACCTACAGTTGAACTCTTACCCCAATACCCAATTGGACTTGTTCTGTAGTGACAATTTCTCCAGTTCAATGCACGGCTCCCAAGTACGTGACTAACCAATGTGATGCGCGGATCCCAGTACGCGTCTTACTCCTTTGCACGAATCCAAGTACGTGACTCACTCACCAACTTAAGGAAGAAGGAATGTTGGCTGCAAAGTTCTTCAGATCATCAGAGATGAACTAGGGCACGAACTTTGTCTCACAGATCACAAATTGCATGAAAGAGAAGAAGCAACTTGTATCTTGTGATTTCTGCTTGTTGCATTTTTTTAGACGGCCCTTAAAATAATCCTTTTATATGTCTAGGGTTAGGAGAAAAGAAGTCCCAAAGACACACACACGGATTGGACTTGAAACAGACCTGGAAATCTGTTTTCTTTAATTCTCGACAGATAGAGGTGTCGAGAGGTGTCGAGACAGCTGTCGAGGCTCGGGCTTAACAGCTTCTTTAAATCTCGATAGATGTATCTGTCGAGGTATCTATCGAGCTTTAAAATCCTGCACTTCCTAGCTTCTATCTTGGACAGACTTTGACGGCTTCAACACTTAATCTTGAACCACTGTTTCTTGAAGTGTTTAACACATCCTAGATCTACCCAATTACAAGTAAAGTGCGTTTTGTCTAAGGATAAGCCAATTACATAAAATAGCGACATATGTTCACAAGTTTGAACAACTACATATGTCCTAACAATCTCCCCCTTTGGCAATCCGTGACAAAACCACAACACACAAATGAAGATATGAGAGAAGTCATAAATCACTCAACTCATATTCACTTGTTACATATAGTAAAATCTATCCTAACACAAACTCTTGAAAAACTTTGCAAGAAGAGAGTTCATGGCAAGAAGACTTTGACAACCTGTATTTCTGAAACACTTATAAACAAAACACATCAAGGCATCTTTGTGTGAAACAGAAATAATAGATTGCATACAAGTAAAGAAACATGTGTATAAAGACAGAAAAGAAACAACACATGTAGAGATAGGTGAAAAAGAAAACATACATCATCATATAGAGAAAGAGAATAAGAACAATGTATGTAAGTACATGATCAATGTATCTCTAAAGGATAAGAAAAGAAAAAAAATACATCTGATCACCTCACTACATCCCTCAATCCACACTCCCCCTAACAAAAATGTCCTATGTCCTATGCTAACACTCCCCCTAAGTATGACTACTCTCATACAAAACTACTCCCCCTTTTTGTCACGAGTGACAAAGGGTAGAGTGTCAAGTAGACATCTCATCTGAAGAGCTAGCATCTCCATCATCATCATCGGAAGCATCATCATCATCGCCATCATCATTAGCCTCGGTCTCAGTCGACACATGAGGTGGCGGAGGAGAAGCCTCTGCAGCAAAGCCGCCCATGGTTGCCTGTCGCCTGGCGATGCGACCAACACGGACATTCACCTGATACAACTCCGTGGAGAGTGTATCGAGGCGAGCATCCATGCGCTGTAGCTGCGCCATGATGTCTCCCAAGCTGACATCGCTCGAAGAAGTAGAAGCAGAAGCTCGAGCGGATCTGGAGGTGGTAGGACGGGTGGAAGGAGTGGCATCGTCGGACAGTCGCGATCGGAACTGTGCCTCGCTACGTTTTACGGTAGCGGCATCTATGGCGGACATGACGCGGTAATGATCGGACGAAGGGAAGGGAATGGAAAAACGACTCAGAATCCTCGTGATAGCGGAAGGGAAAATGAGCTTATCACGGGTGGCCGTATCTCTATAGACATCTATGATGGAACAAATAAAGTGAGAAGGAAAGTCTATAGAGAGATCCTCAAGGAGGGACAACAAGAACCGAGCACGAGGCTCTGTGATCGAGTTGTAGTGAGAGAGTGGGTGCAAAACAAAAGTCATCACCATGTTAAGGAATCTAGGACCTTTAGCAAAAGGTTTACATGGTGTGTACATGTGATCTCCCCAAGAGGTAGGACGTTCACAGAACGCCGAGATCATCTCGTCTTTGGACACAGTCCAGAGACGCTTACAGCTAGGGTAATCGGGATGATCCACCCTAGGTACATGGAGAACCTCAGAGACTAGCTCTGGGGTGACACAGAAGCGCGTACCTCTAACGCAAGAATAGAAAGAAGGTACTGAAGAATCTATCCCGTGGATGTTGGAGTAAAACTCCTGTATCAACACGAGAGGAGATGTGACCGGGACGTCACACAGTGACTCCCAACCCCGAGTGTGAATGACATCGGGTAGGTCAGTGTCAGCAAAGTCTGCCAGGACGACGTGGCGTTCCGAATGAACACCGCGTTTAGAAAAGTTCTCCGAGAAGTCCTTGTGGGCTTTCTCATCACGGAACCGAACAGAGAGAGGGGTAGAGTCAGAAGAAGACTGTCCCTTAGAACGCAGAGGGTTCTGGGACGGAATGGACTTACGTTTAGGAGCCATAGACGCTACTAACGCAAACATAGAAGAGGGGGAAAGAGGAGACAAACAGAAAAGTCCCAAACAAATCAATATTGGCAGAATGGAATATTGAAATGGAAAGAACGTATGCATGAAAATGCATGAGCATGTGACATGCAACTCAAAAACATCATGGGCTCAGCCCAATCCAAACCTAACAGCACACAATAGATTTGCACACATCTAAATGCATGAAAATACAATGAGAATGCTAATGTGATGCAATGCATGTGGTTTTGAAGATCAAAACTAGAAAACCAACCCAAAAATTTCATGAAAACCCCAACAATTTTGAAAACTCCCAAAAATTTTTCAAAAACACAAACCTAGGGTTTTAAAAACAATGCAATGCATGAAAATGAGGGATAGAAAGCTTACCAAAAGATGAAGAACACGAAGAATCTCTTGAGAAAGCCTTGAGAGAGGTTTGGAGGGAGAGGGAAAAGTTTTTGAGAGAGATCAGAGAGTTTTCGAGCGAGAGAGATCGAGAGAATGTCTGGAAAAAAATCGCGAAGGCCCCTTTTATAGAGCATCAGTAATTCTCGACAGCTGAAGGTGTCGAGAGCTGTCGAGGTAGCTGTCGAAGGAAGCTATCGAGAAAAGCACGTGGACAGATGCAGCTATCGAGGTCAGCTATCGAGGGAGAAGAAACAACCAAGAGGGAACCTCGATCGATCCAGCAGCTGTCGAGGAGCTATCGAGCAAACAGAAAGTTTCTCGATCGATCCAGCTGCTATCGAGGTATCTGTCGAGACTGCGATAAGAAAGAGTCTGGGGATCTCGACAGATAGCTATGTATCGAGAGGTATCGAGGAGGTGTCGAGATGCCTTTCAAAACAGTTTTTCAAAAGAAGAAAAACACAGACATGAATGCAATCATGCATGCAGCTCAACCAAAGATACAACCAACACATTAAGCTCTCAAAACATCTCTCAACAAGAAATATGATGCTCATATATCTCAAAAACACACACACACACACTAAACAAGTCTAACCAATTTTATATTTCAAAAACAAGTTCAGACAGTTTAGTGAGCATACATTAACGCATGTAAGCCTTGTGATGGCCAAATCACATTGTACTTGCACATGTATCAAGAATAGCAAGGAGTATTGCGTGTCGTGTGTGAAAACATCGCAAGATTGCATATGTGTCTCAATGTTATGACGATTTGAGATATGAGAAAATCACTTTAACTCACACACAATCATAACTATTTGATGGGGACTATCACCTTCGAGGTACATCCTATAACTCCCACATCTCCTAAAAAACACGCTTGCAACCATATTTTAAAGCATTTTTTAATCTTTTTGCTTTTTATTTCTTTGCATATTTTCTTTTTAACAAGCATATCATGCATGGGCATACAAGAGAAAGAAAATAAATACCCAATGATGTTAAGCTTTAGACACTGCACTTTTGCTATGCCGAAGCATACAGGTGTCTTATGACATTGCACTTTTGCTATGCCGAAGCATACAGATGTCATATTATGATTGGCGAGTAACAGTGGTGAGATGGTTATTTATGCCTTTCTCTTAGGATTTTCTAGTTCAACCCGTCAAAAAGAGTGATACGAGTGTTAAGAAGAAGAGATCACTTAACCTTACTCATCACAAACAAAGAGCTACAAAGCTCACTCGCTTAGTTGTGCAAAAGAGTGCTCATCTAAGCTATAGATGATACAAAGTTTAGAAAACTCTGTTTCAATGGCCATTTTAAATGCTTGCATGAACTAATGCACACAAACACACACTGTTTTTGTATTTTTCAATTTTTCAATTTTTTTTTATTTTTATTAGAGAAGCAAAAAAAATAAAACACAAACTGAAAACACAGACAAAAACATGCTAAAGAAAACAAAACATGCATAAAACTAGACTGACTCAAAACAGTAAAGAACCACACAAGTAATGCAATACACGAAAACAAGAGAGAGAAGAAGAAGTGACTGAAATCACTTAGATCCCTTTGGCTTCCACACCTTGGAAGATCCTTTCCTATTGGTTGACTCTTGAACCGGTAAAGAGGGAGAAGAATATGAACCGTTCAAGTTCGAAAGGAACATAAGAGCTTTTAGAATGTCTCCAAGAGGAGCGAGAGAAGACTGAAGCTGATTCTGGCTCCCAGATGCTATTTCGCCATTTCTCTGTTGAGTGGCGAGCCACTTGTAGCAATTTGGTCGAGTGTGACCGGCGAGACCACAATGATAACAGAGATGCGGCTTCTTCTGTTTGGTCTTTTGAGAGTTAGCCCTCTTATTCCTAGGGTTTCTAGATTCCCTTTTCTCAATTTTAGGGGGTGCTCCTAGGATGGACCTTTCCTTGTCTACGTTCTCACTAGCTAAATCAGTTTTAACATTATTCTCCTCAGTTTTAATGTTATTAGCGGGTGGAACAAAGACAGTAGTACTAGAAGTAGGAGTATTAGAGAGAGAGAATTCATACCCCAATCCAGTACGATCCGAAGAAGATCTCTGAGCATCTAGCATTTTGTCCAGTTTGGCGCTTGACGTCCTCTCCAGTTGTGCTCTGAATTGAAACAGCTCTGCTTCCAGCTTCTTGGTCCTCTCAGCCAAGAAATTTTTCTCGAACCTCAGTGCTCCAATGGTTTGATTTGCTTGATCAACCTTTGTGGACAGCTCCTCACGGTCAAGTTCCACATCACTGAGCTTCTTGGTGGCTAGCCTATATAGCTTCTCGTGTTTCTCAGAAAGCTTGTATAGCTTCTCATAGGCGGTATGGATATCATCTTGATCATCCATAATCTCAATCCTGGACTCCACCAATTCTTCTTCTTCATCCACTTTTTCACTAACCCCATCAGTAGGATTAACAGTGGCAGTGAAGGCGTTCAAGATTCCGTCATCTTCATCTTCGGAATCATCCTCTGGCTCTGTGTCGCTCAAGGTAACAGCAAGTGCCTTGCTTTTCCCTATGCTCTTGAGGTACGTAGGACACTCTTGTTTCATGTGTCCAAAGCCTTGACACCCAAAACATTTTGGCCCAGCTGGAACAGTGTACTGACCGCCATCCTTGACATCTTTCTTCCCTTTATCTGAACTCTTGAATTGAGAAGAACTCGATTGTCTACGGTCTTTGTTGAAACCCTTTCCGTTGGCATTCTTCATAAACTTCTTGAACTGCCTTGTGATGTAGGATTTCATCTTGGAATCTTCATCATCTGACGAGTCATCCGTATCACTGTTTTTGGCCTTTAGTGCCAAACTCTTGCCCTTGCTCGACTTGCCTAACCTAGTCAGCCCTAACTCATAGGTTTGCAAGTTTCCAACCAGCTTAGTCAAAGGAATTCTATCAATATCCTTTGACTCTTCGATCGCCGTGATCTTAGCATGGAATCTTTCTGGCAGCGATCTGAGCACCTTCCTTACTATCTTGGGTTCTGGGATGGTCTCCCCAAGATTGAAGGCTGAGTTCACTATGTCCTTCAGCTTGGCATAGAACTCATCGAACGACTCATCCTCCTCCATCTTTATTTCTTCAAAGCGTGTGGTGAGCCTCTGCAGCTTTGAATCTTTGACAGCCTTGGTGCCCTCATAGGTTGTCTGGAGGATGGTCCATGCTTCCTTGGCAGTTTCAGTTGAGGAAATTTTCTTGAACTCCTCATTGGTGACTGCACTGAATAGGGCATTCAATGCTCTGCTGTTGAAGTTTGCCGCTTTGATCTTAGCTTCATCCCAGTCAGCCGGCGCCTCTGTAGGCTTGGTCCAGCCTATCTCCACAGCTTGCCACACTTTCTCATCTAAAGACTGCAAGAAAGCTCTCATGCGTACTTTCCAGTATGCATAGTTAGTGCCATCAAATAAAGGAGGTATAATTAAAGATTGTCCTCTATCCATGACAGCGGGGGTCAATGGATCACACACAGTAGATTAAACCCTAATCAGAGTGTGCTTGCTCTGATACCACTTGACAGGCCACAAACGCGTTGACCCCTTGTGATAATTTAGATTAATTAAATTAGCCCAGTTATTAATTAATCAAATTAACATGCAAATTTACGTGGCAGCACAAACAAATCACCGAAACTAAGTTATGCAGCGAAAAATAAATAACACGGTGATTTGTTCACGAATGGGGAAAACCCTAAGGCAAAAACCCCACCGGGTGATTTAAGGTCACCACTCCCGAAACTCCACTATTATCACAACAAGCAGTTACAAGTAAGGAATCCCAGTACCTCACCAACCTACAGTTGAACTCTTACCCCAATACCCAATTGGACTTGTTCTGTAGTGACAATTTCTCCAGTTCAATGCACGGCTCCCAAGTACGTGACTAACCAATGTGATGCGCGGATCCCAGTACGCGTCTTACTCCTTTGCACGAATCCAAGTACGTGACTCACTCACCAACTTAAGGAAGAAGGAATGTTGGCTGCAAAGTTCTTCAGATCATCAGAGATGAACTAGGGCACGAACTTTGTCTCACAGATCACAAATTGCATGAAAGAGAAGAAGCAACTTGTATCTTGTGATTTCTGCTTGTTGCATTTTTTTAGACGGCCCTTAAAATAATCCTTTTATATGTCTAGGGTTAGGAGAAAAAAGTCCCAAAGACACACACACGGATTGGACTTGAAACAGACCTGGAAATCTGTTTTCTTTAATTCTCGACAGATAGAGGTGTCGAGAGGTGTCGAGACAGCTGTCGAGGCTCGGGCTTAACAGCTTCTTTAAATCTCGATAGATGTATCTGTCGAGGTATCTATCGAGCTTTAAAATCCTGCACTTCCTAGCTTGTATCTTGGACAGACTTTGACGGCTTCAACACTTAATCTTGAACCACTGTTTCTTGAAGTGTTTAACACATCCTAGATCTACCCAATTACAAGTAAAGTGCGTTTTGTCTAAGGATAAGCCAATTACATAAAATAGCGACATATGTTCACAAGCTTGAACAACTACATATGTCCTAACACTAACTTTCCAAATCCTCTTAATATATAGAGATTACTAACAAATTGCACATGTAGTGGCCATAAAGAAATTATGAAAGCAAATTTAATGGAATTCTCTTGCAAAGTTTGTAAAATAATAAATTTAATTATGTAGCATTTAAAAAAAAAAATTGTGCTTTAAAAACATTATTGTAGTACTTAATACACTAACTTGACTGAAATTTAAGTGAAATTAATCTTTTCGGCTCTATTACAGAAGGCGGAGGCAAACAATTCCTTAAAAGGTATCAAATCTTCCCAACAAGAGGTTTATATATCTCACCTATTATTTGCTAATGATAGCCTTTTGTTTTGCTGTGTAACGGTGAATGAATGTCAAAGGTTAACTACTCGCTTGGGAAAGTATGAAGCCACATCGGGACAATCTATCAATAGACAAAAAACAACATTGTTTTTTAGCAGGAACACAAAACCGGAGGTAAGGAATGCTATTCAACAAATGTTGGGGGCAAGGGTGATGACGGATTGTGAGAAATATTTGGGCTTACCGATGAGTGGAGGCAAATCAAAGGTAAACACCTTCAAGGAGCTACAAGAAAAAATAACAAAGTAGGTAATGGGGTGGAAGGAAAAGTTTGTATCAAAAGCAGGACGTGAGATATTGATCAAGACCGTAGCTCAAGCAATTCCAACCTATTCTATATGCCTCTTCAAGCTGCCTAGAACCATATGTGATAATATAAACTCTCTATTAGCCAAGTATTGGTGGGGACACCATCAATGGGAAAAAAGAATACATTGGATCAATTGGCAAAAATTGTGTACTCATAAAAAGAAAGGAGGAATGGGCTTCCAAGATCTACATGCTTTTAACTTGGCAATGTTGGCTAAACAGGCATGGAGACTAATCCACAACACTCAATCCCTATTTTATAGAGTTTACAAAGCACGGTATTTTCCCAATAGCTCCTTTATGCTGGCTAAGTTGGGATGTAATCTATCCTTGGTTTGGAGGTCTTTGTTGGCAGCTAGGGACATCTTAAAGGAAGGAGCACGTTGGAAGGTAGGTGATGGACAAACTATAGGCGTGGCCACACACAATTGGCTGCCCTATAAACTGGTGTTCCTGGAAAACCCCCCCAGTGAGTTATGGGTTTGTGACCTGATTAAGGAAGAATATTGGCAACGGGGTAGAGACAAATTGTATGCTCAATTCAACCATAGCACATGTGAAGACATCTTGGCCATCCCACTAACACAGCAACATGCACAAGACTCCTTGGTTTGGACGAAGAACAAAGGCCAAAAATTCTCAGTCCATTTCGCCTATCAAGTGGCACTCCGACTACTATATCCCGATACCGACAAACACTCATCAACACAAACACAAGGAGCAATGTGGAGGAAGATTTGGAAGCTTAAAGTCCCACCAAAGGTCTATATGTTTATTTGGCGAGTATGTATAAACAGTCAACCCACCAGAGACAACCTTAGCAAGAGACGTGTAAGCATGGGGGCAGACTGCAAGATTTACTGCCAACACCCTAAAATCGTGACCCACGTGCTATGGGAATGCCCTTTCACGAGAAACGTCTGGGGACTATGTAAAGGAAGGATTCAGAAATGCAGCAACACCACGAGTGACTTTTTCCTCCTCTTCAAGCACATGCTGACCATTTTCAGCCCTATGGAAGTGGATAAGTGGGCTATAATAGCCTAGACCATCTGGAACGCAAGAAACTGGTTTTACTTTGAGCATATTCATACACTCTCAAACCATTATGGATGAAGCGAGGGCTGGGTGGGATGAATTTGATGGAAATATACATGCTTGTATTGCATACAAGACATACGCAGCGAAAAAATATAATATAACGGATCTACTTCATTCATAAAAGTTAACATGTATTATATAAGTTTCAGAATTTGAGAACAAGAGAGTGTACTTTGGAGCGGTGAATTTCAAAACTCGAAGATCAGATGCACTTGGGAACACTTTCAATCTTCACTCCAATTCCACTAACGCCCAAGATGTGTGGTCTCTCAATTAGTTCCAAAGGGAGAATGTCAAAAAGTGTCTAACAGTTAACACCACTTCACAAGAGTGTTCTTAAAATTCTCTACAAATCTTACTTGAAAATTCTGTATGTTTCTCCCTTTGTATCTAACTGATTATCTAATTGGGCTGGCTTTCTGGGCCTTTCCAATTGGGCTTAAGTGTGTGGCTTGGAATGGGATCAAAAGGGACCAATAAGACACTAGCTCCAATGGGCCTTGGACTTTTCTTTCAACTCTTGACAAGTTCAAAGTTACCATTAATTATATTTAATACCACTATATAAAAATAATTGCACTCTAGGCCTTATTAATAAATTATATCCCAAGACTTTATTATACATGCAACCCATTCATAAAATATTCATTGTAATACAAAGTCATGAAAATAGACTGCTACTTTGTATATTACTACATCTTAATTTCTTGAGTACCCGGTTTAATCCTTTAAGTTATTCATCATATATTTATGAAATCCAATTCTATAAATATATACTTTAGTAACTCCTTACTAAAGTGGTTAGGCCCAACTTTCTGAATAACAAACCCATTAAACTTATCTCAAGGGAATATTTTGTATCTCCGTTAAGAGACTACAAATTCCATCTTGAGAATATATGTTCCATCAACACTAAATTTGGCTGCCTAACATACAGAGATTTTGACCGTAACTATAGATCTCACTCTTAATATATCAAAGCAACTTATACTTCATGATCAGGTCCATTATCCTCTCAGGATTAAGAGTTCATGCATATATAAATCGTGAGTTTATTATTCAATTGACAGTCGTTAGGAGAATAATAAATCTCATACCGGTCCAGTTCAATATGTCTTAACTCTTAAAACATATCAACATACCAACTAGAAATCTCCATTTCCATGATCAAGACAAATCATCTTAGTTGATATGTTATAGTCTTCGTAGATGAAATGCCCAATTTCATCACTGACTACGAACTATAATTATGAGTTTATAAAGAACTTATGATTTATATCTTCTGTAACTAAATCACATACTGTGCATCTCATGGACTATATGATAATGTCCTAATATTCATGTTATCATTATTTTCAAATAATAATAAAGCAACTTTATTAAACACAACATTAAGTCATACATAATAAAATATATAGTATCATACAATAGGATTTAAGGACACACATCCTAACAGAATTAACCACTTAATTAGCCAAGTTGATTAATTAATTAGATTAACATACAATATGCCTGGCAGCACAAATAAATCACCAAATAACTAGATATGCAGTAGAAAATAAATTGACATGTTGATTTGTTTATGAATGGGAAAAACCAACACAGCAAAAACTCCACCAGATGATTTTAAGGTCATCACTCCCGATAATCCACTATTATCACAACAAGTTGTTACAAGTAAAGGAATCTCAGTACCTTATACCAACCTACATTTAAACCCTTACCCCAATACCCAATTAGACTTGTTCTATAGTGACAATCTCTCCTTTTAATGCACGGCTTCCAGTACGTGACTAACCATAGATGTGCGGATCCCAGTAAGCGACTTAATCACCAACTTGAGAAGGATGTTGGCTGCAAAGTTCTTTAGTTCATCAACACGAAGAAGATCACGAAACTCCTTGGTTACAAAACCCTACGGTGTACAAACACAGCAGCTTCTTGAAGAGAAAGATGAACTAGGGCATATGTCTCCAGTTCACAATATGCTTGTGAAAAACTTTTGCATTAAGTTGCATCAGCTACGACAACCCTTAAAACAATCCTTATAAGGGTTGTGAAAAGTCCTTAAAACAATTAACTCTTTGTATTTTGTATTTTGAGAGTTAGACAACCCTTAAAACAATTAATTCTTGAAACATGCATGATGAAAATGGAAACAAAAAGGGCGTTAAAGATTGAATGTATTAGGATGGTAGGTTGATTAATTCCACAAAAGAGCCCTAGCTAATTAAGCATTTGGATTTATTCTCTTGGCTGCTCACTTGATGCAGGCACAGATAGCCTTCTTATTAGCAAAGGTTGATGCAGGCTGTTGATTATTGGCTTGAATTTGGTTCAGAAAATTTTTTCATGGTAGACCAATAGTTAAATTAATCAATAATTTTCAAATACACAAATAATACATATATTCCTTTTAAAAAAAAAAAACACATATATATGCATAGCTTATAATTTAAACATGTCTTTAACATAATTTATTCTAGGGACCAAAAAAAAAATATATATTCTATATATTATTTTCTCAAATATAAGAAAATTTCATCAAGTTAGTTTTATATAATTCAAGACAATTATTTTCTTTCATAAGTCATGTATAATTATCTTGTAAATTATATTAATCACAATTAATATTCTTTAATTTTTTTTTTTTATGGATAAGATAAGATTTAAAACTTGTAGTATCCTCTCCCCAATAATTGCCCTTTATTATTAGGCATAAACACCAATTGATTTTTTATTTTTAGGCTTGCTTTGAATCCAAACTTTTTATTAGACCAACAAAAAACTTTATATGTTAAACTAACAAGAACCCACATTCTTTAAACATTTTTAAAAAATGTTTTTATTAAATTAAATATTACACAATAAAATATAACAATAGCTTTATAAAAAACAAAAGTATGCAGATCAATTTATTTTAGATAAATTAAATAATAAATGTTTCTTTTATATGCCTGTATATGATGTATTATAAGAGAAATATAATAATTACAATAATAAATAAAAATAAGTTCTTGTAGGTCATCTCCCAAAATTTTTATCACAGAATCATTGAATTTTCTTCCAATAAAAAAAAAAAGAAGAAGAAAAAAGCTTGCATTCATGTATCTCTAACTCTCAAAATACGAAATGTAAAAGAATTATTTTTAGAAAAGAAAAGGAGTTTTTATTAATAAGATTTACTTATATATATTTGGAAATATATGCTTTGTATGCTAGTAAAGCTAATGAGTTATATAGATTCTCAAAAAAAAAAAAAAAAAAAAAAAAAGGAAGAAGAAGCTGATGAGTTATAATGAGTTAAAAGCATTGTAATTTAATTGATACTTTTTTATTGAACATCTTGATTCAAGTGGTACCTACTCAAGTATAAAGTCCTTGAAAGTTGGGGGTAAAGGTCCGACCTACGATAGCTAGTATGTAGTGGATATTCTAAGCATTCTAAAAATAAAAAATGAAAAATGAAACTTTTATGGTGAAAACATTTGAGGTTTAAATTTCTCATCCGTTGCTATCAAATCAAAAGAATTTTTTTAATAAAATCATGAGTTTTAATTAAATCATTCACACCAGCTGATGTGAAATGGCATAAAACTCAAATATAGCCAATTAATCACAAAAATCACCCACATTAAATCAAAAACCAATTATGCAAAATGAGATTTTGCTACAGTACTTGTGCAAATATACAAGTCATTGTAACTTATGCAAAATGATTTTTTATTATTTTTTTGAGTTTCCCAAGCGTGTCGAAAGAAAGTGAATAGGGGTTGTTGTGTGTGAAGATAAAAAAACAAATTAAAAATTTATATTTTTGAAATAAAATATTGAATAGATAATCAGATATGAATGTTTTGAAAAATTAATGATTAGCTAAAGTAGAAAATGTAGGTCCTTATTCTAAAATAAATAGTAATTTTTACATAAACTGGTATGGATGCTCTTAACTTAATTAAAAATTATTTTATTTTCAATTAAGAAACTTAAATTTAAATACTGCTTAGTCCAAAGTAAATTAGTGTCGTTTTTTTTAACCTATAGTATCTACTATCTATCATTAAAAAAAAGTTAGTAGTTAATAAATTCATCTTTTAATTCAGTTCATATATATCAAGTTTTTAGAAAAAAGATAAGGAAGTTTCATTTATTTTATTATGAGAACATTGTTTTAAGGGAAACCAATAGCTAGTATGAAATTCCATGAGGAAAAAAAAGAAGAACAAAGAAGAGGGGGAATGAAATTGATTGAACATGAGTTTGGAGAAGATAAGGTGTATGGGACGGAAGATCTACGTTCTAGTTTATCAAGACTAGAAAATTTGTTAAAACAAGAATAGTAATTCAGAGTAGAACATATGACCCATATAGGCTGACCCTAGTTGTGCTTCAACTGTGAAGATGGTGAGAAGTTTCACTTGCTAGTTGATTGAAAAAGATATGGTCCTCCGTGACCACAGTGACCTTGACATTTGACGAAGAGAAAAATGATTTGTTTATTAGAAAAATCAGTGACCTTTAAAAAGTGCCAACCAATTAAGTTACAAAACTTTTGATAATAAAACTTTATTGATTATTTGGAAAGCTATTCAAAGGTAGAAGAATTTTCCCCCCTTAAATTAGGGTAAAAGGCCTTATTCAATGATAAGATTCTCCGGACAATATAGGACAAGTTTGGTGTGGGTACTACACCAAATGTTCCATGTACCTTCATATCCAATTGAAGTCAGGACTCATGACTCATGAATCAACAAATAGCTTCCAAGAAGCTGTGTTTCTGTACAACTTTGAATATTGACTTTTGCAAGTAAAGTCATTCCTATCTTTGTTGTATGCACCTTCATATCCAATTGAAGCCATGACTTATGAGTTAACAAATCACTTCCAAGAAGCTGTGTTCCCATACAAATTTAAATACCAACTTTTGCAAGTAGAGTCATCTCCATCTTTGTTGCATGCACCTTTATATCCAATTGAAGCCATGATTCATGAGTTAACAAATAGCTTCTAAGAAGTTGCGTTTTCATACAAATTTGAATACCAACTTTTGCAAATAAAGTCATCACTATCTTTGTTGTATATATGCACTTTCATATCCAATTGAAATAATGACTCATGAGTCAACAAATAGCTTCCAAGAAACTGCATTTTTGTACAAATTTGAATACTGACTTTTTCAAGTAGAGTCATTCCTATCTTTGTTGCATCCACCTTCATATCCAATTAAAGCCATGAGCCATGAGTCATGAGTTATGAGTCAACTAATAGCTTCCTAGAAGCTGCATTTCTGTACAAATTTAAATACCAACTTTTGCAAGTAGAGTCATGTTTTCTTATTGAAACAATAATGAAATATATAACTTGTCGTCTCAACATGTTAAATTATTAATAATAATAATAATAATAATAATAATAATGATAATAATAATAATAATAATAATAATAAAATAATAACATCAACAACATTTTAGTGGAAAGTTCAACAAATTAATGGTCTATTTAGGATTCACTTATTTTGCTGAAACTAAAATCTCTTTGCTGAAAAAAAATTTAGATAAAGGTAAAAGTTTGCTAAAATAGTACAGTAAAATCTATAAATAGTATCAAAAAGTACAGTGAGATTTATGAATAGTAATAAAAATAAACTGAATAATAAAATAAAATAATTTTTTTTATGAAAAATAAAATAACTTTTTAATTTAGAGCCAAACGGACGCTAAATAAAAATTAAAGTTCAGTACGTCATACTACTTTAGAAAAGTTGATCCAAATTCTTCTTTCGTTAACTACTGGAATGTCACCAAACAACTAGCTCAAATTAATGATTGATTGTCATTTTTTTTTTTAATGTATTAAATAAATCAAGAAGAAAGGGAGCTAGATGGGCCCTATCACTATTCTTTTTCTGTCCTAAAAACCATCAGCCTTACAAAATTGCCCCATTGGACTTATAAAAAGAAGCCCATGAGAAAATTGGGAGCAATGAAGTTTTACACGTACAAAAAGAAAAAACAATACAAAAAACTTTCAGACTTTCATCGTGAGCTTTATATCTTTACTACTATTTAAACGGCTGCCTCTGTCTGGACATGATTTTTTTTTGTTCTAAAATACCCCTAAATCCCTATGTTTAAGTAGAGACAAAACTAAAAGACAATTCAGTAAAAATACAACTCTAATTTCCACTAAAAAATTGTTTAAAAAATAGGGCTACTCACATATTGATTTTCAAATTTATTTATCCACTTATAAATTAGATTCTCAAAATAAAAATTATATATAAAATAAAAATTCTTAATTTTTTTTTTTTTTTTGCTACGACAACTAAAAAAGAAAAAAACACGTCTAACTCCACTCTTCACGTCTTTTGCAACTTCAAAAACTACCCACTACCATTACTTTCAGGTAACTACAAAACTTGCAAACTGTTACTTCCTCACCGACTCAATTTCTCTTCCTTATCCATTGACTATAATATTTTGATTATTTTCCCTCCTCATCCCAGGTATGGAATACTCATCCACAATCCTCATCTACTCTTGCAATTAATTTTTTTTTAATGACTTTTATTATTTTTTCCACTTTATTGCGTTCAAGGTTTATGTGCCTTTGTCACGTTTAAAGTTATAATTTGTTCTTTTCCTTGATTTTATTTTTCTTATAAAATAATAAATAAAATCTTTTATTATCATCTCTTTTTAAATTTGCAAAGATGTAGATAGAAGTGAGCATAAAGTGTTGTTTACAATGGGTGAAATAAAGGTTCCCTAAACAAACACCACGAGTTGAGGAAGTCCAGTAAGATTGCAAAGGAACAGATGAATGGTTGGAGAAAGTTGGATTGTGAGTTTGAGATCCTTCTCTATTGAGACAATGTTTGTTTCAGAAGTACTTCCTTCACTCATGTAGCAGAAGAGATTCTAGAGAATGCATCAATTTTTTTTTTTAATAATCTTGGTCTTTGCATCCAGTCAAACCAAAAGGTCCAGAACACATGATTTATATAATAAATAAATAAATAACGCTAAAAGTAGTATTTTTAATTGACAATTTTTTTTTTTTTTTGGTTCTTCCGGTCATCCAGCGAATCTAATTGAACATTTTAAAACCGGCATTGGTTATACATTCTTCACAATTGTTTTAAAAACTGGTTTACATTGAATTGGTGAATGAAAAATGAAATGGTCAAATCTAAGAGAATGTTTAAATTTTTATGGAGCAAATGTATAGTTTGTTTATTGGTTGTTAGTTTGTTTAAAAAATAAAACAAATATGTTATTGTGATTTGTGAGCATCTTAACAATTTCTTTGTGTTCAAAACAGTTGTAACTTTTTTTCTCTCTTTATTTCAGGTTTACTTATTCACAATTTTGTTGGATTGCATAAAAGTCGAATTGGTTGACTACATGACTTCAAGGAAGATTTGAAGTAATCTATACTACTATTTAATGGACTGCCCCTGTTTGGACCGGATTTTTTTTTTTCCCCAAAATACCTCTACTTCCCTAAGTTTAAGTAAAGACAAAACTAAAAAATAATTTAGTAAAACTCAGTCTTTTAACTCCCATTAAAATATTGCCAACAAAATAGGACCACTTTTTTTTTGGAGATAAATAGGACCACTCTTTTTCTTTATTTTTCCTTTTTTTTGAGAAAGAATAGGACCACTCTCTTGGTTAAACGTTTTCAATTTTTTTAAAAGAATTTGTTTTCCTTACTCCATGATCTCACATTCGTTTTTTTTTTTTTCAAATATCTTCTTATTTATTTTGAATTTAAATGGAAAAAAAAAATTCCTATTAAAAAACTATTACTATAACTTCTCATCCATATCCTTAAATTTAGCAAATTATTAACATATACCTCTCCTAACAAAATCAAGCATGTTTTTTTATTAAAAAAAAAAAAATCAAGCACGTTTTTTCATTTTGTTTTTTTTTTAATCTCAAACAAAAAGAATCAAATTTAAAACAAAGTGATAAACTTCAAACTAAACAGTTTTTAACAGTTTCCTTCATGCACGTCTTTTACTAACTCACGTTCAAATAATTTACACAACTAACAAGCACCAACACTTCTCCTTGCTATAAAAACAACACAAACTTCTCCTCCCTCAAACCTTTTTCCAAAAACACAAAGTAGATGCTGATGGTGAATCCTTATCAACATCTCCCATTGTTTACGTTTATTCATTTTTATCTCTATTTTTTACTTTAAATTTTTAGAACACATGCTTTTTCAACAGGAATCAACGGATCGTATCAGGATTTTCATACCAGTAGACCGAGCCTTGGCGTCTTCATCCACTCCATCAATGACTTAGTAGCCAACGACATTAGAGAGAAGAAGCACTGACATGGTCATGTAAACCTTTCTTTCACACTTCAAAGTACAGAAGAATCCTTCCCATCAAAAAGTAATAATTTTTCTTCATAAATTTCAAACCTAAAATAGGCATTCTTAATAAATATATTTCCCTCTTTTATCTATTTGTGATATTTGAATTACACAATTGTATGTTGTTTGAAGTGACATGATTATACGTCTTTTTTTTTTTTATTTCATTTTGTAGGATTAAACCAATTTGGATCTTATTGTTTCCCTTTTGACTTCACTTTAAAGCTTAGAAACATTAATCATCAATATTTATGGGTTTGGGACTTTCTCTGTAGTTATGTTGTGACATATTTCTTTACTCTCATAATCTCATTGTGACTTGCAATTTCTCTACGATAGAACAATTTAAATATAGAAATTAACAGGAGAGAAATAAGATCACTGATTATACAAAAATAAAAAATAAAAAAAATCAATTTAAACTTCTCCCCCCTCTTTTTTTTTTTGGATTTTTTTATTATTATTTCATTTTGTAGGATTAAACCAATTTTGATCTTATTGTTTCCCTTTAGACTTCACTTTAAAGCTTAGAAACATTAATCATCAATATTTATGGGTTTGGGACTTTCTCTGTAGTTATGTTGTGATAGATTTCTTTACTTTCATAATCTCATTATGACTTGCAATTTCTCTATGACAGAACAATTTAAATAGAGAAATTAACAGTAGAGAAATAAGATCACTGATTATACAAAAAAAAAAAAGCAATTTAAACTTCTCCCCCTCTTTTTTTTTGGAATATTTATCTTTTGAGTGATTTGTTCTTTAAAATGGAATTTATACCTTAAAATTTGAATGGATCATATTAAAACTCAATGTTTGAACTTATGCATTATTATTAGCAAAAGAGAATGTGGATCTTACTTAATTCAAAGATGAGTTTAATATTGTGCTATTAGGTCATGGGCTTATTATAGTTGCAGAATTAACACTATTGTATTGTTCAAAATTGGGTAATAGTTCCTTCTTTTTCTGTAAGTAAAAGATTTTAGCAATATACTACTAAACACGAGCACAACCAAGTATCAAAAACTAAGAAAATTTATTATTCATTTAGTTTCTTATAAGCATGACCTCTCCATTGGTATGTTATTGACTTATTGTGTGGAGGTAGAAGTTATTTTGATGTAAGTTTGGATATGAATTAGGAAGAAAGAACCATTAGGTGTATTTGTAAATAGAAAGGATACGTTGTTGTTGTTGTTGTTGTTTTTTTTTTTTTTTTTTTTTTTTTTTTTTTTTTTTCTAGCAAACTTTGTTCCTAATTGAAGTTTCTAAGTCTAAGACAGGTAAATGTTTTGGTGTTTCATTTCAATGTAGGAATTGTAGAGGTTGCAATATTTCAGGATTCAGAAGAAGACTATTGCTACACTGTTATTTTTTAGGGTTCTTTCTATCCTGCTTTTAGACATGAGAAGGAATTGTATTATATTGATGACAACTAGCAAAGAGGTAGTCAATTCAACTTTGGAACATATAAGACCAAGATGGCAAGACACGGTGGTGCTGAGGCATTTTGAAAAGATATGGAAGAATAAGTAGTTAAGTACCGAATAACCCATCAAGCATTTTTGTGTTCCTTCCTATCTACAAATAGGGAAACAGTGGGATTTGGCAAAACAAGCTTCTTTTTCCTATATGTTTCTTATTTGGACTTAGGTTTCATGTAAAGTATATATTTTGTACATAGGATGTTTGATGTATTTGCCTTGATGTAAATTTTTTTTTAAATGCTAGGATTTAAATTGAAGTCAACGCTTGCTCAAAGACTCTTCTATTTTTTGGATAAAGGCTAATCATTAGCATCCATTATAATTTTGGATTACAACATTTTACAATCACAAAAAAACCAAGAGGAGTGATGAAAAAAAATGAATTCATCTACATACGCATAATACCATCTTTCAATCAATAACACGTTGATTACTGCATAAACAAAATTGGCAAAAATGGATAGTAATTATGGAATACTAGCTTCTGAGCACTCTTCTATTTTTTTGGGTAAGGGTTGATTTAGAGAATTTATTATAATTTGGGATTATTACATTTTCCAATTACAAAAAAATCTTAGGGGTGTGATGAGTATTATGTGTGGTGAAATCATTTTTTCATCACACCTCTAGGTTTTTTTTTTTTTTTTTTTTGTAATTAAAAAATGTAATAATCTCAAATTATAATAAATTCTCTAAATCAACCCTTACCCAAAAAAATAGAAGAGACGCGCATGCTCAGAGGCTAGTATTCTATAATGGACCAGCCCAATTGATATCTGAGGAGTTCTGATGTGTAGACCGATCTGGAAAAAAGTTGTATGCGTGAGAAAATTTAGAGGATAACAGCCCTTATTGAATCAATGAATCCAGGTAAAAGTAAAAACAAATGGACTTATGAAGTCCTCTCGAAGCAACTGTTGACCCAAATCTATAAATCTTTACCGACCCAAATAATACTTGGTTGCTTAGGAATAGGTGAGGATTCCATAATAATCCATATACTCCATCTAAGTTGGTTTATTAGATACTGTGAGAAGCCTTTCCAGACCACTGATATGGATATTTCCCTTAGAATAGTTATCCCATCCTTACTGTTGTTTGTGCTTTTCATCGTAGACCTTGGAGAAGGCCACAACGGGTGTCCTGAATCACGGTGTGGAGAAGATGGCCCAGACATCCGATTTCCTTTCCGACTCAAAGACAGGCAGCCGGACCAGCAGTGTGGTTATCCTGGCTTTGATCTCTACTGCTCTGATAACAATGATACGGTGCTCGAGCTGCCTACTTCGGTTAAAACCTTTGTCAATTCCATTGATTACGAATTTCAGTTAATCAACTTAACTTTCTCAGATGGTTATTGCTTTCCAAGAGGACTCAATATATCTTCCTCGCCTTTCCAATTTGATGAAGTCAAATATAACTTTACCCTTTTCAATTGTACGCTAGAAACTACAGTTCCAAATTCTTTTTTAATCGGTTGTTGTAGCAGTCGCCACGCAGTTTATGCTTTTCCTTCGGATTCTGACATCGACGACTTGCCCATATTATCATGTAGAAAGATATATAGCGTTTCATCAGTTCTATATGATATATTCTATTCCCCTACTCTTGAATTGAAATGGTCCGGACCGAAATGCGGACACTGTGAAGGGAAAGGCAAGAAATGTAGATTCGAGAATAATAGCACTGATTTGAAAACCGAGTGCTTTGACCTCGACAAAGACAAAGGTATTGTATTATTTCTACCCAATTTCCACTTCTATAATCACACAAGTTCTGTTTCATGCCAATATATATTGATTTTATCAAGCTCAGTTTACAAGTGGTCTGTAACGGTAATTTCCTGTAATCAGTCATGAAGATTTTTTTTTTTTTTTTTTTCAACCAAAAGAACATTATTTTAGAACTATGCTTGTAAGTCGTGTCTGTATCCCTTCTTGAAGTAATATTTTTCCCTACATCCAAAAAAACATTATTTCAGAAGTCGGCTAGTGTCAGAAGAAAAATGATTTAATACTGTTAAAGGAGATCGTAGAGCGACCCAATGTTTCCTTCTTTCATATAAATTGGGGATCTTAATATAAATTTACTTAGTCATACTACCTATTACATGATAAAGTCTTATAAATTCTACTTTCATAGTACTAAATAATTACTCATGTTTCACAAAACCCTTGAATAGGCAGGTAGCTCATCAATTAAAACTAAACCTCACGGTATCAATACAAAATTTACCTTAAAATATTAGGATAAGTGTGGTAATTAGTACTTTCTCATCTCACATAATAAATTATCTTACTAATTAAAGTCATGGTGAAATCCATTATTTATGTAAGAGAAAAGACTATCACGTTAATGTGCAGATTAATTGCCAAATTATTGTTCTGCTAACAGTGACAAAACCATCACACACCTTTGATGCGATGGTTATTTTACAAGTATAAGTGCTTGTGAGGTATAGGAGGCAAAGGCTGGGTTTTAAGTCTCCAGAAAGGAGCTTCATACGCAAATACACTTAGACTAGGCTAGAGTAAAATTTTCATCTTGTATCAAAAAACAGTGACAAGGACAAAGTTTGGCCACAACTTCCTTTTAAAAAATTACCATTACTATATATTTTAAAAATCCAATTATTAGATTGCATGTTTTTTATGTTTTCAACACACATATCAAATTTTGTATTAATCAGATGTTATTTACTATATGATCTATAAGTTTATTTTTTATGCATAATTTTAGACTATAAAAACTTGCAATTTAAACAATTGATTGATGACATCGCTATTAATCTTTGATCTTCTACAAATTTTGCAAGCAATATAAGAATAAAATGTAATCCAGTGATAAATTTGTCAAAATTTATATACAATAAAAAAGTATTGAGTGAAATTATAGTCTTAAGCTACAACAAAGTTTATAGTCAAACTTTTTCATAGTGATAAAATTTTACACACAATAATATTTTGTTTTATGATAAGTGTAATTAGAAGCTAATCATGTTAAAATATTTTACAGGTAGATCAAGAAAAATAGTGATTGATGATGCGAAGAAAATCAGTAGGCTGGATGCTTCGGGTTCGATAGGGCTAGTGAATGCCTTGGCAGCCTGAAAAAGAAAGAGAAGTGATCAAAGGTGACCGGGGTTGCCGGCCAATAACCCTCCGATGACAAAGTCAGTTTTTCTCTCAGATATTTTCAAGTTCCAAATTTTCAGGAATGATTTCACGTACCTTTTCCTTGTCTGAACCAGTGTTTATATAGTGTCTTAAGAGCGGTTATTGGATTTGTAACCTCCCCTGGAATTGAGGAGGTTTGTATTTGAATGTAACTTCCAACTGTTTAGGAGTTATCCTTTTTGCGCGCAACGGTCACTTGGAGGTTACTCGTACAATGCGGAGACATTTTAGACTTTTATAAATTTTGCAAGTGTTCACGTGTCGTCCATAATTTCTCGTCTTGAGACCTTCAAGACAGCTTACCTCGTCTTGGGCACGCCGAGACAGCTTACCTCGTCTTGAGCACGCCGAGACAGCTTACCTCGTCTTGAGCACGCCGAGACAGCTTACCTCGTCTTGGGCACGCCGAGACAGCTTACCTCGTCTTGGGCACGCCGAGACAGCTTACCTCGTCTTGGGCACGCCGAGACAGCTTACCTCGTCTTGGGCATGCCGAGACAGCTTACCTCGTCTTGAGCACGTCGCCTGTCCTGGACGATCTCCATGGACAAATTGGAGTTGTATTTTATCATACCACATCAGTTGCCCCCTTGTCCATGGGTCGTCTAGGATTCACATTCACTAACGTTGTTATCTGGACAGGTGTTCTTATGCCAGCTGTCGTAGGTGCCACTTGTCATGATTTAACTGGAGACCAATCATGTCAGCTCGTTTTTCAAGGGACGTGCCATTTGTCGCTTTTTGGCTGGTCGCGTCGCTTCGTGTACTGGGGTCAATGCCTATAAATAGTTGAATTCCTCCACTGCCCTCCTCATTTTCTCGAATTTTCTTCTTCGACCTACCTCGTCTTAGCGCCTCGTCTAGAAGTTTCCTGCGTCAGTTAGTCTCCCCTCGTCTAGTTCCAGGTATTTTCTTCAATCCTCGTCCTTAGATTTTAAGCTTCTTTCTTAAAAATGTCTGAGGTAGTCCTTTCCTCGTCTAGCGATAGCATTGCCAAAGCTATAGACGAGTATCAGGACCCTAGTAGCTTTAGTGGTTCTAGTGATAGTTCTAGGAGTAGTTTTAGCAGTAGTGAGGGTAATACGACGGACGAGTACACATCTGGTGTCCCAGGGGTTCCTCCAGAGGTGTTTAAGGAACAACATAGGACGAGGGTCAAGTCTGGTTCTATGGCTGGCACAAGTGCTCCCTCGTCTTCTGCTCAAGACGAGGAGGAGGAGGTCGTTTATACTTGTGCTATAGGGGTTGGTTCTAAAACAGAGGAGTGGAAATTAGATCTTCTCAAGGTTAGGTACCAAATCCCTGATAGCTTGAACCCTAGGCTACCCGTCCGTGACGAGTGGTGTTGTCAACCTCGTTTCGGCGTCGATATTTATGAGGCTTACCTCTTAGGAGGTTTGAGGTTGCCTCTAAATGCCTTCGCTAGGGAGTTGCTTTCTAGGTTAGGTATAGCCATATGCCAACTTAACCCCAATGCATGGCGTCTAATAGTAGCCATGCAAGTTTTGTGGAGGGAGGTGTTTGAGGGGAACCGTCCTCTTTCCGTGGACGAGTTCCTCTATTGCTATAAACCCTCCGAAATTAACCAGTCCCTTGGCTTTTATCAATTTACAGCCAGAGGGACAGATTGTAGATTAATTGAGTCACTAGTGACGTCAGACAGAAACTGGAAGACGGAGTTTTTCTTCGTCTCTGGTTGCTGGGCTGGTCGTCCTAGTGAAATTGCCCAAGATCCTTTTCCCCCTTACACTGGAGAGATAGGGAACCTTCGTCCTGAAGGTATGCATTTTTCATTATGTTAATTGCACTCGTCCTTCCTAATGGTCGTCTAACGTTTTTTGTGTGTTTTGTTTTGAAGGTGTTAGACGACCCCACTTGGATAGTATCCAATTGGAACGAGTCCAACGAGCTCGTCTTTACAGTGACAGGACCTTCCACTTCTTGGTTACCCTTAGGCGTCTTGCCACCTGGGGTTTAGGTCCTGACCCTTCGGACGAGGCAATTGCTCACGAGGTTACAGTAAGAAGACGTAAGTCGTCTTTACTCTCGTTCTTCTTTTGCTCTCTCTTTTTTTTTTTTTTTTTTTAATACTGACGTCTTTACTTGCAGGAATGGCTACAATGAAACAAAACAAAGGCAAGGATGCTATGGACGAGGAGACTAGGCCTGGGGTGAAGTCCAACCCTCGTCCAGCTTCTGGAGAAAAGAGGAAAAGCCTCTCCCTTGGCGTTGATTTGGGAAATCTCCCAAGTAGGCGCAAAGAGAAAAAGGCTAGGCTCAAGCCGTCCAAGTCTCAAGACGTCCAAGCCAAGGAACGTGGCCCTTTCGTCCCTCCTAGCCCTTCTGTCCAAATTTTGGACGTTGAACCAGAGCTCTCTCCGCCCATCCCGTCCATAGTCCCATCCTCAACTCAAACTTCCATCCAAGTTCCTCATAATCTTCTTGAGGACGAGAACTTGGCTTGGGAGAAATTTGAGAAGGCTGTGACGGACGAGGACATAACGGCATGCTACAACATGTCGTTGAAGGAATTTGAGCGCTCCGGCGTTCATGACCTTTTTAAGGTATGTAACTCTTATATATGTCTCGTCTTGCAATCAGTTTATACAACCATTCTAATGAAGTTTTGTACAATGCAGGCAATGTCCAAGTTTGTTGCAGCGTCTAGGCAGGCAACTGAGCTGGACAAGACGAGAGTGCTGCTGGAGAAAACTGTCCAGAAAGGGAGGGACGAGACCAAGAGGTGGGCAGAGGTGGCGGCTAAGTCCAAGGACGAGGCAGAGAACTTGAAGAAGCGTGTCGCTAAGCTGGAGGCTGAATTCCTGGAGAAGGACGCTCGTCTGATCTTTCTTGAAAAGAGGAATGAAGAGTTGGACGTCCTACTGGAGAAAGCTAAAGGAGACGCCGTTGCGGAGTTCAAGGCGTCCAAAGAATTTACTGATTCAATGGACGCCAACTATGCAGCTGGCTTTGAGGACTTCAGGATGGACGCAATGGACAAATTCCCTGAAGTGGACTTCAGCTCAATCAAGCTTAACCTTGGAGGGGCGTCTACAAGTTCTCTCGTCCAGACTAGCTCAGAAGACGTCAACGTGGACGATGATGCCACCACCTTGCCACCTCAAGACGAGCCAAACACCGACCCCCCAGCCGTCTAAGATTTTTGTTGTTTCTGATGTAATTCTTCTTTTTTTTTTTTTTTTTTTACTTATTAAAATGTATTTGAGTACAATAGCCTCGTCTAGAGTGTTATAGACGAGTGTATTAACAATTGCCTTTAAGGCTTTATTTGTAAGGGTTTTTTGGACGATGGACGTCTACCCTTTTATCTTAATTTAATGAATGTTTATTTTTATTCATTACTTGTTTGTGTATGGACGTACTTTGTTTTTGTTGTGATAGAAACTTGTATAATCCTAAGTATTAAAGGGTCGTCCATATATTTTGCTTATGGATATTGTTCTATCATTTGGTTCTCCCATAGACGAGTTGGTGATCACCTTTCGTTCATAGGTCTGACCTATTTTCCTCGTCCATAGGTTTTGGCTTATTTGCCTCGTCCATAGGTTTTGGCTTATTTGCCTCGTCTGTAAGCCTTTCTTTGGCCTTTGACGTTTGCTAGCATTTGAGTCGTCCTAGAGTATCTGTTTGAGTCAGATGCTCGTCCATGGACTTGTATCGATTTTTTTGTTTCTTTAGCTTTTGCACTTTATCCTCGTTTTGAGGAAAGTCTGCGAACGTTACATCCCTGAGTCCAAGGATTTTTCATTCGTCTTTATATTTTAACCCCCTTCGTGGGTTTGACAATGGAACTTAGATTTTACGCATAAAATACACTTAAAATCCAAACCATATTATATAAGCATTGTTCACAAACATAGCACCTGCTTGGAAGCTAGTGCATTATGAAAGTACTTAAAATACACAACCTTGTCTTTAACAAACTTGTCTGTAGACGGTGCAAATGTTTAAGAACTAATGCACCTTAATTCTTAGTACACACCATAGCAGTAGTAAGAACACTAGTAGATATTAAACATAGTAGTAGGGTCGTCCATGATAGAAACTTCATCTTTGATTAACCTCGTCCAAGCTCATTGATAGTACCTTCTCAGGTGCTCCACGTTCCAAGGGTGTTCCAGCTTTCGTCCGTCCAAAGCTTCTAAGTAATACGACCCTTGCCTTTTGCAGTTTACTACCCTGTATGGTCCTTCCCAATTGGGTCCCAATTTTCCATGAGCTGGGTTCCTAGTCGCCAAGGATACTCTCTTAAGAACGAGGTCCCCTATGCTGAAGCGCCTGGGTTTCACCATGGCATCATGCTGTCTGGCCATAAGGTTCTTGTACCTTGCTGTCCTCTGCTCCGCATCCATCCTTACCTCATCAATAAGGTCAAGGTCAAGACGAAGTAGTTCTTCATTTTCCTTCTCTTGATACTTCATCACTCGATGGTTAGCCATATGAACTTCCGCTGGTATGACCGCTTCACTTCCATAAGCTAACTTGAAGGGGGTTTCTCCTGTCGGGGTTCTCACAGTAGTTCTGTAGGCCCAAAGAACGCCTGGTAACTCATCCGGCCATATCCCCTTTGCCCCCTCTAGCCGAGTCTTGATGATTTTCAGCAAGGATCGGTTTGCTACCTCTGCTTGTCCGTTTGCCTGTGGGTGGGAGGGTGAGGAGTAATGATTTCTGATTCCAAAATGCTCACAGAAGTCCCTGAATGGTGCGTTGTCAAACTGTCGTCCATTATCCGATACTAGCACCCTCGGTACTCCGAACCTACACAAAATATTCTTCCAAACAAAATTTTTAACGTTTTGCTGTGTAATTTTTGCAAGAGGTTCAGCCTCCACCCACTTAGTAAAATAGTCAATCCCTACGACCAAAAACTTCATTTGTCTGGTACCCGGAGGGAAAGGACCTAGGATATCCAGTCCCCATTGTGCAAAGGGCCACGGGGCCATCATCGGGGTCTGATACTCCGACGGTTGCCTAGGGACATTGCTGTAGCGTTGGCATTGGTCGCACACCTTGACATAAGCCTTGGCATCTGCCTGAACCGTGGGCCAATAGTAGCCGGCACGAATGACCTTATGGACGAGGGACCTTGCCCCCGAGTGATTTCCACATGCTCCTTCATGAACCTCCCTCAAAACATAATTTGCTTCATCTGGAGCCAGGCACCAGGTAGGGTTGAGATAAGCCTCGCTTGTAAAGTACTTCATTTATAAGGACGTACTTTGCAGCCCTAACCCTAAGTTTCCTAGCTTCGTTCTTGTCTTCTGGAAGCTTCCCATCTTGTAGATAGAGTATAATTGGACTCATCCAATTTTCTTCTCCTCCAATTTGCTGTATTTCCGGGAGGTCTATGCTCGGCATGTATTGGACTTTGCCATACTCGTCCATGACTCCACCCGCCGACGCTGCTCGCGCCAGCGCATCTGCTTCCATGTTTTCTTCCCTCGGGAGTTGAATAAAACTCACTTCTGAAAACTTTTGTACGAGCCTTCTCACTTTGCTGAGGTATTTCTTCATTCGTTCTTCCTTGGCATCACACATTCCATTCACCTGGTTGATTACTAGCTGAGAATCACCTCTGACTATTACTGACTCCGCTCCCAAGGACTTAGCCAATTCCAGCCCTTTGAGAAGTGCTTCATATTCAGCTTCATTGTTGGTTGTTTGGTACTGTAGGCGGGCTGCATACTCTAACTTATCACCCTCTGGGGACTGGAGTATGACTCCAATCCCTCCTGCATACATCGTAGATGATCCATCCACGCTGATAACCCACCTTCTTGTTCGCTCATCCTTGACCAGCTCGTCTTGGCTCGGAGTAAACTCCGCGATGAAGTCCGCCAACACCTGCGCCTTGACTGCATTTCTTGGTTGATACTTGACATCAAATTCACTAAGTTCCACCGCCCATTGGACTAGCCGTCCTGCAGCTTCCAACTTGCTCATCGCCTTCTTCAGGGGGTGATCGGTCAAGACAATAATAATGTGAGCTTGGAAGTAGTGTCTCAGCTTCCTTGAAGCCGTAACCAAGGCAAAGGCTAACTTTTCCATCATCGGATACCGTCCCTCCGCTCCTCTAAGTGCCCGACTAGTATAGTATACTAGTTTCTGCACTCGTTCTTCTTCTCTGACCAGCGCGGAACTTATGGCATGCGGGGATACCGCCAAATACAAATAGAGCTCTTCGCCAGGTACGGATGGGCTCAGCAATGGTGCCTTGGTGAGGTAAGTCTTCAAATCTTGGAAAGCCCTTTGACACTCGTCCGTCCATTCGAACGCCTTCCTGAGGACTTTAAAGAACGGTAAACACTTGTCGGTAGCTTTCGACACAAATCTGTTGAGGGCGGCAACTCGTCCAGTCAGGGACTGTACTTCTTTGATGTTTTTCGGTGGTTCCATGCTGAGTATCGTTTGGATCTTATCTGGATTGGCTTCAATACCTCTATGTGAAACCATGAAACCCAAGAACTTCCCCGATGAAACCCCAAAGGCACACTTACTTGGATTAAGTTTCATGTTGTACCGTCGTAGTGTGTCGAAGGTCTCTTGAAGGTCGTCTAAGTGCTTTCCCTCGTCTAAACTCTTTACCAGCATATCATCAACATAGACTTCCACGTTTCTGCCAATTTTAGGACGAAACATTTGGTTCACCAACCTTTGGTAAGTTGCCCCTGCGTTCTTCAGACCGAAAGGCATTACCTTGTAGCAAAACAAGCCTTGGCTAGTGACAAATGAAGTCTTCTCTTGGTCTGCCTCGTCCATCTTGATTTGGTTGTAGCCTGAAAAGGCGTCCATGAAGCTTAGCAACCTGTGACCAGCCGTCGAGTCTACCAGCTGATCGATGCGTGGGAGCGAAAAACTGTCCTTCGGGCAAGCTTTGTTTAAGTCAGTAAAGTCTACACACATTCGCCACTTACCATTGGCCTTCTTTACCATGACTACATTCGCCAACCAGTCCGGGTAGTACACTTCCCTAATGAACTCCGCCGCAAGCAACTTCTGTACTTCTTCTTTGATGGCGTTGTCTCGCTCAGGAGCAAATACCCTCTTCTTCTGACGTATTGGTTTGGACGAGGGACTTACATTCAGACGATGGGTAATAACACTTGGATCAATCCCAGGCATGTCTTCATGATTCCATGCGAAAACATCAAGGCTTCTCCTCAAAAACTGGACCAGCGTATTCTTCGCCTCTTCTTCCATGCTTGCCCCTATTCTAGTAAATTTCTCAGCTCTACTATCGTCTAAGGGGACATCTTCTAACACCTCAACAGGCTCCAGTGTGATTCTTCCAGTACCCTCGTCTATGTTCATCGTCTGTAAATGCTCGTCCATAGCCAACATAGCTAGGTAGCATTCCCTAGCAGCTAACTGATCTCCTTGCACTTGACCCACGCCATGTTCAGTTGGGAATTTGACGGACAAATGGTAGGTAGAGGTTACTGCCTTCCAGCTATTTAAAGTAGGTCTTCCGATAATAGCGTTATATGATGATGAACAATCAACTACGAGAAAGTTTACCTCTTTGGTTATCTGCTGCGGGTACGTTCCAATCACTACGGGCAGCGTGACGGTGCCCACTGGTTGCACTTTCATTCCTCCAAATCCTACCAGGGGCGAATTCACTGGGCGGAGCTGATCTCGTCCTAGCCTCATTTTTTGGAACGCTGGGTAATAAAGAATGTCCGCCGAGCTTCCATTATCTACCAACACCCTTCTGGTCGTATAGTCGGCGATGAGTAAGGTAATGACAATCGCGTCATCGTGGGGGTGATGAACTCTTCCAGCGTCCTCGTCCGTGAACGTGATGGCTTGTTCGTCAGCTTCCTTCGTCCATGGAGATCGTCCTGACAGCTGGACGTTCTGAACCACCTTCAGGTACGTCTTTCTGGATTTGGATGACTGCGCTGCCGAGGTTCCTCCTATAATTACCCTTATTTCTCCTAACGGAGGCCGCGAGGACTCTTCCACCTTGGCCTTCAGCTTCTCGTCCTTGTGGTCTCGTCCAAGGAAATTTTTCAACTTTCCCTGCCTGATGAGGTTCTCTACCTGCTGCTTCAAATCAAAACACTCGTCCGTGTCATGCCCATGGTCCCTATAGAAGCGACAATACTTGTTCCTATTGCGCTTGTTAGGATCTCCCTTCATTTTTTCTGGCCACTTTAAGGATGGTTCGTCCTTGATTTGCATAAGGACTTGCTCTAGCGGGATCTTCAAGGAGGTGTACTGTTGACTCCTTGAGGATGTACTTGCCTTTTTACCTTCCCTATCCCTTTTATCACCTACCTGGGCCTTCTTGGGACGAGGAGCTTGATCTGAATGTCGTTGGTGACCAGCCTCCGAACGTTCTGACCTTTTCCTCTTCTTAGCTATTATTGCGTCCTCGGCGTTCATGAAATTCTGGGCTGAATGGACGAGTTCTGCCATGGTCTGAGGTTCCTGCTCGTACAATTTATGAATGAACAAGTCAGAATTGACCCCATTATGGAAAGCGGCCAACAGCAACTTGTCGTCCATTTCATCCACTGTCAAGGCCTCCCTGTTGAAACGGGTAATGAAGGATCTCAAACTCTCATTTTCCCCTTGCTCAATCGTTAATAAACTAGAAGAAGAACGCTTGTGGCGCTGTCCTCCAATGAAGTTATTAACGAACATTTTACTCAATTCTTCGAATGATCCAACAGAGTTCGGGGTATTTTGCTAAACCACACCCTCGCTGGCCCCTTCAGCGTGGTAGGGAACGCTCTGCACATAATCTCATCTGGAACTCCCTGAAGATGCATGGTTGTCTTGAAGGTAGCAATATGGTCACACGGGTCGCGGTTTCCATCGTATGAATCCAAGGAAGGCATCTTGAATTTGGGGGTAGAGGATGACTGTTGATGGAAGCCGTGAATGGGGAATCCGTTCGATGAACTAAGTCTTCCACCGGGTTCGTCCGCCTCATATTCTCCTTCATCTCTTCCATGGCTTTCCTCATCTGATCCATTTCTTTCTCCAAATGTGGCACCCTTCTTGAAGTAGTACCCCTTGTCTGATCCTCGGACTCGGCATTTTCCCCCCTACCTTCTTGACCCTGGGGTCGTCCTTCTGCATGTCCTTCACGGTGCTGCCTCCTCATGTTGATCTCCCGGTTCAACTCTTGATTTTGGCGGGTCAGTTCCGCCATAGTAGTGGCCATGGACTGCATTTGTTGAAGGGACGACGGTTGCGCGGCAGGCGCTGACTGGCGGTCGCGGTAGGGATTACTGGAAGCATCCCTGCTTTCTTGGTGGCGTGGGCTGGTAGCCCTTGATCTTGTCCGAACCATTCAGCCTTTTTGTCTAGGAACAAAGAGTGATCGAAAGAATGAAACAAAAACGAAAATCTCCGACTTCCCACAGACGACGCCAACTGATGATGCGAAGAAAATCAGTAGGCTGGATGCTTCGGGTTCGATAGGGCTAGCGAATACCTTGGCAGCCTGAAAAAGAAAGAGAAGTGATCAAAGGTGACCGGGGTTGCCGGCCAATAACCCTCCGATGACAAAGTCAGTTTTTCTCTCAGATATTTTCAAGTTCCAAATTTTCAGGAATGATTTCACGTACCTTTTCCTTGTCTGAACCAGTGTTTATATAGTGTCTTAAGAGCGGTTATTGGATTTGTAACCTCCCCTGGAATTGAGGAGGTTTGTATTTGAATGTAACTTCCAACTGTTTAGGAGTTATCCTTTTTGCGCGCAACGGTCACTTGGAGGTTACTCGTACAATGCGGAGACATTTTAGACTTTTATAAATTTTGCAAGTGTTCACGTGTCGTCCATAATTTCTCGTCTTGAGACCTTCAAGACAACTTACCTCGTCTTGGGCACGCCGAGACAGCTTACCTCGTCTTGGGCACGCTGAGACAGCTTACCTCGTCTTGGGCATGCCGAGACAGCTTACCTCGTCTTGAGCACGCCGAGACAGCTTACCTCGTCTTGGGCACGCCGAGATAGCTTACCTCGTCTTGAGCACGCCGAGACAGCTTACCTCGACTTGGGCACGCCGAGACAGCTTACCTCGTCTTGGGCACGCCGAGACAGCTTACCTCGTCTTGAGCACGTCGCCTGTCCTGGACGATCTCCATGGACAAATTGGAGTTGTATTTTATCATACCACATCAGTGATCACTGGTGAGTTTTCCATTGGCCATTTAGAAATTTAGTGTAAATTACTTTTTTATTTTCTTAACTCATGAATATTTGACATGCAGTTTCCATCTTGGGGTCATTTCTTTTAGCATTAGTAGTTTATGCACTCCACCATGTCTATCGTTATGACAAAACTGGAAAAGAAAATCATGCTAGGATTGAAAAGTTTTTGGAGGATTACAAAGCTCTCAAGCCCACAAGGTACTCATATAACGATATTAAAAGAATTACAAATCAATTTACTGAGAAGTTAGGACAAGAAGCCTATGGAACAGTGTACAAGGGAAAGTTTTCAAATGAAATCCATGTTGCTGTGAAGGTCTTGAGCAGTTCCAAGGGAAATGGAGAAGAATTCATAAATGAAGTGGGAACAATGGGTAGAATCCACCATGTTAATGTAGTTCGCTTGGTTGGCTTTTGTGCTGATGGATTTAAAAGAGCTCTAGTTTATGAGTTCTTACCAAATGATTCACCAGAGAAGTTCATTTCCTCAGTAGATTCTAACCGTTTCCTTGGTTGGGAAAAGTTATAAGACATTGCTTTCGGCATAGCAAAAGGAATTGAATATCTTCACCAAGAATGTGATCAACGAATCCTCCATTTTGATATTAAACCTCATAATATTTTGCTTGACTAAAATTTCAATAAAAAAATTTCTGATTTTGGTCTAGCCAAGTTGTGTGCAAAAGATCAAAGTGCAGTGTCCATGACCACAGCTAGGGGGACCATAGGTTACATTGCACCCAAAGTGTTCTCTAGGAACTTTGGGAGCGTGTCTTACAAATCAGATGTTTACAGTTTTGGAATATTGTTGCTTGAAATGGTTGGAGGTAGGAAAATTTTTGATGTAACCATGGAGAACACTAGCCAAATATATTTCCCAGAATGGATCTACAATTTATTAAAGCAAAAAGATGACCTACAAGTCTATGTTGAGGATAATGGAGATGCTAAAATTGCAAAGAAACTCGCAATTGTTGGACTCTGGTGCATCCAATGGCACCCAGTGGATTGTCCTTCGATGAAAGTTGTGGTCCCAATGTTGGAGGGTGAAGGAGATAAGTTGACCATGCCTCCTAATCCCTTTGCGTCTACAAGCCCTACAAAAATCAATGTAAGTATGCCTGCAAGGCATCTGAACCAGGAGTTAGAAGTCATCCTAGAATTAGAGTAGGAGTCCTCGACAACAATAAAAGTTGCCATCATTTTGTACTCAAGGATTGAAATTATTAGCTTTGTGGTCAATGTAGGAACTTCAAGTTTTCTTATATCAGGTTTAAGAAAAATTATACTTACAAAAATGTATTGCTTAATTCCTATTGAGATAGCAAAGAATATACAGTTAATTTTTTGCTGTTGTTTTTTTTTTTTTTTTTGGGACTGAAATTGTAGAATTTTTTTTTTTTTTTTTTGGTTTTATTTTGTTTATAAATGTTGTAAGGTCACAATTTGCACCCAAATCCAAACAATAAGATTGGGATAGGCCCAAAAAGCCTAATACAATGAATTTGTAGAGAGTGGGCTTGAAATCTAGGTTCTAGTAATTTTAAGCTAACAAAGATGATGGGCTAGCTTGCGACATCATATAGATGGGATAATTTATACAACAAAAATTGTCCTTAGACTCAAGCCGAGGAGGCTGATCTTATATTTCTCTTCCTTAAAGACAGGTTACAGATATTAATTTTTATGTGTACAGTGTTTTCTTTCTCCTCTCTCCGATCCCCTTTCTTGAACGTCTTCTCCTCCTTTTATATCTTCTTTCCTCCTCTCTCCATCCTCCACGTATGGATTAAATTACTGGTTTGGATCCTTGTCCCATCAACCCATCCCTGAAGTCTTTGGAGATAGCTGTAAGGCTGAACTCTGATGCTCAGGCGTCACTTCCCCATTAATGCGGCCAGAGATTTAATTGCAGAGCATTTAATGCGGTGATAGCAACTTTTTCTTGGATACTTTATAGCCCTTATTCTTATCCTGTATACCCTCCATGCTTATTGCTTACTTATAGGATTTCCTAGAACATTGCCTTTGGACATCGGGCAACCCTTCCTTATCTCAGCTTTAAATAGCCGAGGTTAGACTCATCCTTGGACAACCTTTCGGAATGACCTTGATCGGCCGCTGCCTCTTTATCCATCAACACTGCTTCCTAAGTCCATATTCCCACATTCTCGGACCTTTTAGTATCCTCGGATTGGGCCTCTGACCCAATACATACTTCTGGGTCCATTGACCCTACAAAAGTTTTTATATTTATTTTTGTAAAATTTCAGATAAGGCTTTATTTCCTTATTTTTGATAGGTTTTAAGAGAATTTGCGTCAAACTTTAGCCCCTTATAAGATTTGTTTAAGAATATATTTTCGCTAAATTTTTATTTTTAGCTTAATTCGGTGCTTAACCTGAATGAAGTTTCTCGAACAAGGACTTCCTCAGTGCTTTCCAATATAAATTGGTGGTTGTAGCCTTATGGCATTTATACTCTTCTCTAAATAAAAATATTCAAAGATTATTAATTGGTTTTTTTTTTTCCCTAATGGATGCTTGAGAACTTTTCGCTCTTCCATAACATTTTATTGTGATCAAATTAAATTTTTAGTATGTTTTATTTAATTTAAAATTGGTTAAATTATGTCAAGAAAGAGCTTGAAGAATTGTTGTTGGAAGAAGCCCACTCAAGCCATGTGTCAATTTCACACAATGCCACATCAACGCTATTGCCAAATTAGTGTGCAAAATCATTTGCAGGCTGCAACGTCAGAACATTTGCCAAGCTAGCAACTTCTGGCCAGCGGTCAGTAGTTAGCAAATCTAGCATTGAATCTGGTTACCAACAAGATCCAACAGGGGTGGCTTTACTAATTGTGTGCGTTATTATTTTTATTTTTGTTATAATGTTAATTGTGTGAGTGTAGTATGAATATAATATAATTAATTTTATATAATTTAATAATTAAGAAATGCAGAGAGTTTGTTAAGTGTGTGGATTGTTATCATGGTATAATAAATTTTTGTTATAAAGCTAGTGATTCAAGGAAAAAAATAGTAGAGTTAGTGATTGCTAAAACATTAATTGACTGACTAAGTAGACACTAAGTGTATTATTTATATACAGATTAGTGTGGTTGTGTGGTCAATAATTAATATAGTGTCAATGAGTTGAGGTTTTTTCATTTAGTTAAAAATATTTTTATAAAAAAATAACAAATAGATAATGACAACGGCATAAAAAAAAATATTATATAGATTTAACAAAATAAAATAGTCACACATTCTCACATTGATAATAGAAAATGACAATTGATAATGAAATAACATATAATGATTTCAAGATATAAAAACTCGAAAAAGAAATTATAAAATTTCTTATATTTACTATTTTTTTTTTTTTTTCATATATATCAATCACTCAATATATTGAAGTTCTCTTCTTACTAAATTTTGTTCAACTTAAGTTTCATTACGAACTTCCTCACAAATTCTTGGAGCCACCCCACGACATGAGGAAAACATCTAACTTAGTTGGACAAATGATCTATATGCAAACTACGAAGATGACAAGAAGTTTCACTTGAAAGTTGACAAAAGAAGGTATGGTCCTTTAGTTACGGCAACAATAATCCTATCTTATAAAAGCATTCTTATCAAGTTTTGTAAATGCTATAAATCTTATTTTTTTAGCATTTTAAATCCAAAAATCCACACCATAAAACCCGCACTACAAAAAAACTGGCCTATTGCGGCGGGTGCAAAAAACACCGCTATAAGTCACCTATTACGGCCCGTTATTTGCTCGTCGCAATATATCAGAACTATAATGGCTTGCCACAATAGATCTAGTATATTGCGGCACACTATTGCGGCAGGCTAGTGACCCGCTGTAATAGACCTGCTATAGCGGCCTATGGCTTAGATATAGCGGCGGGTCGTTGACCCGCTGCACTAGACCCTGAAATTGCAGCGGGTGCACAAACCGCCGCTATATCTCGCCTATTGCGGCGTGTTTTTGGCCCGCCACTATAGATGAGATCTATTGTGGCATTTTTTGTGACCGACGCTATAGGTAAGGTTTTTGTATAAAATCAAATTTTTGTAGTTTACAATAATGCATAAAAGATAAGTTTAAAGATTAAATTGTAAATTACACCTGATTGGCATGAAAATTGGCGTGCACGTTAAGAACATATAGAACATGTAATCTAACGGTTGAATTTTCAAAATATGAATTCAATAATAAATTATTATATGGTGTAACATTTTTTAGAATTACATCAAATGTAACTTGAACCCAACCCTATATTTCTTAATTCAATGTGAATTTTGACAAATTTACCGTTAGATTACATTATCTTCATATATTTTTCATGCTTACAAAATTTCAAGGTGTTCAAAGATTAATAGTCATGTCATCAATTAATTGTTTAAATTCAAGTTTTTGTAGTTTAAAGTAACGCATAAAAGATGAGTTTAAAGATCAAATGGTAAATTACATCCGATTGGCATGAAATTTGGTACGCATGTTTAGAACATATAGAAAATGTGATCTAACGGTTGAATTTTCAAAATATGAATTCAACTATTAATTATTGATTGGCGTAACATTTTTTAGAGTTACATCACGTGTAACTTGAACCCAACTTTATATTTCTTAATTCAATGTGAATTTTGACAAATCTACTGTTAGATTACATTATCTTCATTTATTTTTCATGCCTAAAAAATTTGAAGGTGATCAAAGATTAATAATCATGTCATCAATCAATTATTTAAATTCAAGTTTTTGTAGTTTATAGTATCGCACAAAAGATGAGTTTAAAGATCAAATGGCAAATTACATCCAATTGGCATGAAAATTGGCATGCATGTTAAAAACATATAGAAAATGTGAACTAATAGTTGGATTTTCAAAATATGAATTCAACAATAAGTTATTGGTTGATGTAACATTTTTTAGAGTTACATCAAGTCCAACTTAAACCCAATCCTATAATTCTTAATTCAAGGTGAATTCACACAAATCTACCGTTAGATTACATTATCTTCATATATTTTTCAAGCCTAAAAAATTTCAAGGTGATCAAAGATTAAAGGCTATATCATCAATCAGTTGTTTAAATTCAAGTTTTTATAGTTTAAACTAACCCATAAAACATGAGTTTAAAGATTAATTGGTAAATTACATCCGATTGGCATGAAAATTGGTATGCATGTTAAGAACATAGAGAAAATGTGATCCAACGGTTTGATTTTCAAAATATGAATTCAACAATAAGTTATTGGTGTAGTGTAATATTTTTTAGAGTTACATCAAGTGTAACTTAAACCCAACCCTATATTTCTTAATTCAATGTGAATTTTGACAAATCTATCGTTAGATTACATTATCTTCATATGTTTTTCATGCTTAAAAAATTTTAAGGTGATTGAAAATTAATAGCCATCACATCAATCAATTGTCTAAATTCAAGTTTTTGTAGTTTAAAGTAACGCATAAAAGATGAGTTTAAAGATCAAATGGTAAATTACATCCGATTGGCATGAAATTTGGCATGCATGTTAAGAACATGTAAAAATGTGATTCAACGGTTGGATTTTTAAAATATGAATTCAACAATAAGTTATTGGTTGGTGTAACATTTTTCAGAATTACATTACATGTAACTTAAACCCAACTTTATATTTCTTAATTCAATGTGAATTTTGACAAATCTACTGTTAGATTACATTATCTTTATTGATTTTTCATGCTTAAAAAATTTCAAGGTGATCAAAGATTAATATTCATGTCATCAATTAATTATTTAAATTAAACTTTTTGTAGTTTATAGTAACGCACAAAAGATGAGTTTAAAGATCAAACGGCAAATTACATCCGATTGGTATGAAAATTGGCATGCATGTTAAGAACATATAGAAAATGTGATCCAATTGTTGGATTTTCAAAATATGAATTCAACAATAAGTTATTGGTTGGTGTAACATTTTTTAGAGTTACATCAAGTGCAACTTGAACCAAATCCTATATTTCTAAATTCAATGTGAATTCATACCAATCTATCGTTAGATTACATTATTTTCATATATTTTTCATGCTTAAAAAATTTCAGGGTGCTCAAAGATTAATAGCCATGTCATCAATCAATTGTTTAAATTCAAATTTTTGTAGTTTAAAGCAACCCATAAAACATGAGTTTAAAGATCAAATGGTAAATTACATCCGATTAGCATGAAAATTGTCATACATGTTAAGAACATATAGAAAATGTTTTCTAATTGTTGGATTTTCAAAATATGAATTCAACAATAAGTTATTAATTGGTGTAGCATTTTTTAGAGTTACAACAAGTGTAACTTGAACCCAATCCTATATTTCTTAATTCAATGTGAATTCACACAAATCTACCGTTAGATTACATTATCTTCATATATTTTTCATGCTTAAAAATTTTCAAATAAATTAAAGATTAATAGCCATGTCATCAATCAATTGTTTAAATTCAAGTTTTTGTACTTTAAAGTAACCCATAAAACATGAGTTTAAAGATCAAATAGTAAACTACATCCGATTGGCATAAAAATTGGCATGCAAGTTAAGAACATAGAGAAAATGTAATCCAACGGTTCGATTTTCAAAATATAAATTCAATAATAAATTATTGGTGTAGTTTAATATTTTTTAGAGTTACATCAAGTTTAACTTGAACCCAACCCTATATTTCTTAATTCAATGCGAATTTTGACATATCTACCGTTAGATTACATTATCTTCATATATTTTTCATGCTTAAAAAATTTTTCGGTGATTGAAAATTAATAGCTATGGCATCAATCAATTGTTTAAATTCAAGTTTTTGTAGTTTAAAGTAATGCACAAAAGATGAGTTTAAAGATCAAATGGTAAATTACATCCGATTGGCATGAAATTTGGCATGCATGTTAAGAACATATAGAAAATGTGATCCAATTGTTGAATTTTAAAATATGAATTCAACAATAAGTTATTGGTCGGTGTAACATTTTCTAGAATTACATCACATGTAACTTGAAACCAACTTTATATTTCTTAATTCAATGTGAATTTTGACAAATCTGCTGTTAGTTTACATTATCTTTATTTGTCTTTCACGCTTAAAACATTTCTAGGTGATCAAAGATTAATAATCATGTCATCAATTAATTATTTAAATTCATGTTTTTGTAGTTTATAGTAACGCACAAAAGATGAGTTTAAAGATCAAAGGGCAAATTACATCCGATTGACATGTAAATTGGCATGCATGTTAAGAACATATAGAAAATGTGATCTAATTGCTGGATTTTCAAAATATGAATTTAACAATAAGTTATTGGTTGGTGTAACATTTTTTAGAGTTACATCAAGTGTAACTTGAACCCAATTCTATATTTCTTAAATCAATGTGAATTCACACAAATTTACCGTTAGTTTACATTATCTTTATTTATTTGTCACGCTTAAAAAATTTCAAGTTGATCAAAGATTAATAATCATGTCATCAATTAATTATTTAAATTCAAGTTTTTGTAGGTTAAAGTAACCCATCAAACATGAATTTAAAGATCAAATGGTAAATTACATCCGATTGGCATAAAAATTGGCATGCATTTTAAGAACATAGAGAAAATGTGATCCGACGGTTGCATTTTCAAAACATGAATTCAACAATAAGCTATTGGTGTAGTGTAATATTTTTTAGAGCTACATCAAGTGTAACTTGAACCTAACCCTATATTTCTTAATTCAATGTGAATTTAGACAAATCTACCACTAGATTACATTATCTTCACATATTTTTCATGCTTAAAAAATTTTGAGGTGATCAAAGATTAATAGCTATGGCATCAATCAATTGTTTAAATTCAAGTTTTTATAGTTTAAAGTAACGCATAAATGATGAGTTTAAAGATCAAATGGTAAATTACATCCGATTGGCACGAAATTTGGCATACATGTTAAGAACATATAGAAAATGTGATCCAATGGTTGGATTTTCAAAATATGAATTCAACAACAAGTTATTACTTGGTGTAACATTTTTTAGAGTTACATCAAGTGTAACTTGAACCCAATCCTATATTTCTTAATTCAATGTGAATTCACACAAATTTACCGTTAGATTACATTATCTTCATATATTTTTTGTGCTTAAAAAATTTCAAGGTGATCAAAAATTAATAGCCATGTCATCAATCAATTATTTAAATTCAAGTTTTTGTAGTTTAAAATAACCCATAAAACATGAGCTTAAAGATCAAATGGTAAATTACATCCGATTGACATAAAAATTGGCATGAATGTGAAGAACATAGAGAAAATGTGATCCAACGGTTGGATTTTCAAAATATGAATTCAACAAAAAGCTCTTGGTGTAGCATAATATTTTTTAGAGTTACATCAAGTGTAACTTGAACCTAACCCTATATTTCTTAATTCAACGTAAATTTTGACAAATCTACCATTAGTTACATCACATATTTTTCATGCTTAAAAAATTTTGAGGTGATCAAAGATTAATAGCTATGGCGTCAATCAATTGTTTAAATTCAGGTTTTTATAGTTTAAAGTAACGTATAAATGATGAGTTTAAAGATCAATTATAAATTACATCCGATTGGCATGAAATTTGACATGTATGTTAAGAACATGTAGAAAATGTGATCCAATGGTTGAATTTTTAAGATATGAATTCAACAATAAGTTATTGGTTATTGTAACATTTTTTAGAATTACATTACATGTGACTTGAACCCAACTTTATATTTCTTAATTCAATGTGAATTTGACAAATCTCCTATTAGATTACATTATCTTTATTTACTTTTCACGCTTAAAAAATTTCAAGGTGAACAAAGATTAATAATCATGTCATCAATCAATTATTTAAATTCAAGTTTCTGTAGTTTATAGTAACGCATAAAAGATGAGATTAAAGATCAAATGACAAATTACATCTGATTGGCATGTGAATTGGCATGCATGTTAAGAACATATAGAAAACGTGATCCAATTGTTGGATTTTCAAAATATGAAGTCGACAATAAGTTATTGGTTGGTGTAACATTTTTTAGAGTTACATTAAGTGCAACTTGAACCCAATCCTATATTTCTTAATTCAATATGAATTCACACCAATCTACCATAAGATTACATTATCTTCATATATTTTTCATGCTTAAAAAATTTCAAGGTGATCAAAGATTAATAGCCATATCATCAGTCAATTATTTAAATTCAAGTTTTTGTTGTTTAAACTAACCCATAAAACACGAGTTTAAAGATCAAATGGTAAATTACATCCGATTGACATGTAAATTGGCATGCATGTTAAGAACATATAGAAAATGTGATCTAATTGCTGGATTTTCAAAATATGAATTCAACAATAAGTTATTGGTTGGTGTTACATTTTTTAGAGTTACATCAAGTGTAACTTGAACCCAATCCTATATTTCCTAATTCAATGTGAATTCACACCAATCTACCATTAGATTACATTATCTTCATATATTTTTCATGCTTGAAAAATTTCAAGGAGATCAAAGATTAATAGCCATGTCATTAATCAATTGTTTAAATTCAAGTTTTTGTAGTTGAAAGTAACCTATAAAACACGAGTTTAAAGATCAAATGGTAAATTATATCCGATTGGCATAAAAATTGGCATGCATGTTAAGAACATATAGAAAATGTGATCCGACGGTTGGATTTTCATAATATGAATTCAACAATAAGCTATTGGTGTAGTGTAATATTTTTTAGAGTTACATCAAGTGTAACTTGAACCTAACTCTATATTTCTTAGTTCAATTTGAATTTCGGCAAATCTACCGTTAGATTACATTATCTTCATATATTTTTCATGCCTAAAAAATTTTGAGGTGATCAAAGATTAATAGCTATGACATCAATCAATTATTTAAATTCAAGTTTTTATAATTTAAAGTAACGCATAAATGATGAGTTTAAAGATCAAATGGTAAATTACATCCGATTGGCATGAGATTTGGCATGCATGTTAAGAACATATAGAAAATGTGATCCAATTGTTGGATTTTCAAAACATGAATTCAACAATAAGTTATTGCTTGGTGTAACATTTTTTAGAGTTACATCAAGTGTAATTTGAACTCAATCCTATATTTCTTAATTCAATGTGAATTCACACAAATTTACCGTTAGATTACATTATCTTCATATATTTTTTGCGCTTAAAAAATTACAAGGTGATCAAAGATTAATAGCCATGTCATCAATCAGTTGTTTAAATTCAAGTTTTTGTAGTTTAAAGTAACCCATAAAACATGAATTTAAAGATCAAATGGTAAATTACATCCGATTGGCTTAAAAATTGGCATGCATTTTAAGAACATAGAGAAAATGTGATCCAATGGTTGGATTTTCAATATATGAATTCAACAATAAGCTATTGGTGCAGTGTAATATGTTTTAGAGTTAAATCAAGTGTAACTTGAATCTAACCCTATATTTCTTAATTCAATGTGAATTTTGACAAATTTACGGTTAGATTACATTATCTTCATATATTTTTCATGCTTATAAAATTTTGAGGTGATCAGAGATTAATAGCTATGGCATCAGTCAATTGTGTAAATTCAAGTTTTTATAGTTTAAAATAACGCATAAATGATGAGTTTAAAGATCAAATGGTAAATTACATCCGATTGGCATTAGATTTGGCATGCATGTTAAGAACATATAGAAAATGTGATCCAATTGTTGGATTTTCAAAACTTGAATTCAACACTAAGTTATTACTTGGTGTAACATTTTTTAGAGTTACATCAAGTATAACTTGAACCCAATCCTATGACAGGCCACAAATGCGTTGACCCCTTGTGATAACTTAGATTAATTAATTAGCCCAGTTTTTAATTAATCAAATTAACATGCAATATCACGTGGCAGCACAAACAAATCACCAAACTAAGTTAAGCAGCGGAAAATAAATAACACGGTGATTTGTTCACGAATGGGGAAAACCCTTACGGTAAAAACCCCACCGGGTGATTTAAGGTCACCACTTCCGAAACTCCACTATTATCACAACAAGCAGTTACAAGTAAGGAATCCCAGTACCTCACCAACCTACAGTTGAACTCTTACCCCAATACCCAATTGGACTTGTTCTGTAGTGACAGTTTCTTCTTTTGATGCACGGCTCCCAAGTACGTGACTAACCAGATACGCGGATCCCAGTACGCGACTTCAAATACCAACTAGAGAGAAAGAGAGTTGGCTGCAAAGTTCTTCAAATCATCAAGGATGAACTAGGGCACGAACTTTGTCTGTAAGATCACAAATTGCATGAACAACAAGTTCTCAATGAATGTGCAACTTGTATCTTGTGATCTCTTTTTTTGACGGCCCTTAAAATAATCCTTTTATATGTCTAGGGCTAGGAGAAAAGAAGTCCCAAAGACACACTCACGGATTAGACTTGAAACAGACCTGGAAATCTGTTTTCTTTAATTCTCAACAGATAGAGGTGTCGAGAGGTGTCGAGATAGCTGTCGAGGCTCGGGCAAAACAGCTTCTTTAAAGCTCGATAGATGTATCTGTCGAGGTATGTGTCGAGCTTTAAAAACTTGCACTTTCTTGCTTGTTTCTTGGACAGACTTTGACGGCTTCAACACTTAACCTTGAACCACTGTTTCTTGAAGTGTTAAACTCATCCTAAATCTACCCAATTACAAGTAAAGTGCGTTTTGTCTAAGGATAAGCCAATTACATAAAATAACGACATATGTTCACAGACTTGAACTACATATGTCCTAACATATTTTTTAATTCAATGTGAATTCACACAAATTTCCCGTTAGATTACATTATCTTCATATATTTTTTGTGCTTAAAAAATTTCAAGGTGATCAAAGATTAATAGCCATGTCATCAATCAATTGTTTAAATTCAAGTTTTTGTAGTTTAAAGTAACCCATAAAACATGAAATTAAAAATCAAATGGTAAATTACATCCGATTGGCTTAAAAATTGGCAAGCATGTTAAGAACATAGAGAAAATTTGATCCAACGGTTGGATTTTCAAAATATGAATTCAAAAATAAGCTATTGTTGCAGTGTAATATGTTTTAGAGTTAAATCAAGTGTAACTTGAACCTAACCCTATATTTCTTAATTTAATGTGAATTTTGACAAATTTACCGTTAGATTACATAATCTTCATATATTTTTCATGCTTAAAAAATTTTGAGGTGATCAGAGATTAATAGCTATGGCATCAATCAATTGTGTAAATTCAAGTTTTTATAGTTTAAAGTAACGCATAAATGATGGGTTTAAAGATCAATTATAAATTACATCCGATTGACATGAAATTTGACATGTATGTTAAGAACATATATAAAATGCGATCCAATGGTTGAAATTTTAAGATATGAATTCAACAATAAGTTATTGAATATTGTAACATTTTTTAGAATTACATTACATGTGACTTGAACCCAACTTTATATTTCTTAATTCAATGTGAATTTGACAAATCTCCTGTTAGATTACAGTATCTTTATTTATTTTTCACGCTTAAAAAATTTCAAGGTGATCAAAGATTAATAATCACGTCATCAATCAATTATTTAAATTCAAGTTTTTGTAGTTTATACTAACGCATAAAAGATGAGTTTAAAGATCAAATGACAAATTACATCCGATTGGCATGTAAATTGGTATGCATGTTAAGAACATATAAAAAATGTGATCTAATTGTTGGATTTTCAAAATATGAATTCAACAATAAGTTATTGGTTGGTATAATATTTTTTAGAGTTACATCAAGTGTAACTTGAACCCAATCCTATATTTCCTAATTCAATGTGAATTCACACCAATCTACCATTAGATTACATTATCTTCATATATTTTTCATGCTTGAAAAATATCAAGGAGATCAAAGATTAATAGCCATGTCATTAATCAATTGTTTAAATTCAAGTTTTTGTAGTTTAAAGTAACCTATAAAACACGAGTTTAAAGATCAAATGGTAAATTATATCCGATTGGCAAAAAAATTGGCATGCATGTTAAGAACATATAGAAAATGTGATCCAATTGTTAAATTTTCAAAATATGAATTCAACAATAAGTTATTGGTTGGTGTAACATTTTTTAGAGTTACACCAAGTGTAACTTGAACCCAATCCTATATTTCTTATTTCAATGTGAATTCACACATATTTACGATTAGATTACATTATCTTCATATATTTTTTGTGCTTAAAAAATTTCAATGTGATAAAGATTAATAACCATATCATCAATCAATTGTTTAAATTCAAGTTTTTGTAGTTTAAAGTAACCCATAAAACATGAATTTAAAGATCAAATGTTAAATTACATCCGATTGGCATAAAAATTGGCATGCATGTTAAGAACATAGAAAAAATGTGATCCGACGGTTGGATTTTCATAATATGAATTCAACAATAAGCTATTGGTGCAGTGTAATATTTTTTAGAGTTACATCAAGTGTAACTTGAACCTAACTCTATATTTCTTAGTTCAATTTGAATTTCGGCAAATCTACCGTTAGATTACATTATCTTCATATATTTTTCATGCCTAAAAAATTTTGAGGTGATCAAAGATTAATAGCTATGACATCAATCAATTATTTAAATTTAAGTTTTTATAATTTAAAGTAACGCATAAATGATGAGTTTAAAGATCAAATGGTAAATTACATCCGATTGGCATGAGATTTGGTATGCATGTTAAGAACATATAGAAAATGTGATCCAATTGTTGGATTTTCAAAACATGAATTTAACAATAAGTTATTGCTTGGTGTAACATTTTTTAGAGTTACATCAAGTGTAACTTAAACCAAATCCTATATTTCTTAATTCAATGTGAATTCACACAAATTTACCGTTAGATTACATTATCTTCATATATTTTTTGTGCTTAAAAAATTTCAAGGAGATCAAAAATTAATAGCCATGTCATCAATCAACTGTTTAAATTCAAGTTTTTCTAGTTTAAAGTAACCCATAAAACATGAGTTTAAAGATCAAATGGTAAATTACATCCGATTGACATAAAATTGGCATGCATGTGAAGAACATAGAGAAAATGTGATCCAACGGTTGAATTTTCAAAATATGAATTCAACAATAAGATCTTCGTGTAGCGTAATATTTTTTAGAGTTACATCAAGTGTAACTTGAACCTAACCCCATATTTCTTAATTCAATGTGAATTTTGACAAATCTACCGTAAGATTACATTATCTTCATATATTTTTTATGCTTAAAAAATTTTGAGGTGATCAAAGATTAATAGCTATGACATCAATTAATTGTTTAAATTCAAGTTTTTATAGTTTAAAGTAACGCAAAAATGATGAGTTTAAAGATCAAATGGTAAATTACATCCGATTGGCATGAAATTTGGCATAAATGTTAAAAACATATAGAAAATGTGATCCAATTGTTTGATTTTCAAAATATGAATTCAACAATAAATTATTGTTTAGCGTAACATTTTTTAGAGTTACATTAAGTATAACTTGAACCCAATTCTATATTTCTTAATTCAATGTGAATTCACACAAATTTACCGTTAGATTAGATTATCTTTATATATTTTTTGTGCTTAAAAAATTTCAAGGTGATCAAAGATTAATAGCCATGTCATCAATCAATTGTTTAAATTCAAGTTTTTGTAGTTTAAAGTAACCCATAAAACACGAGTTTATTGATCAAATGGTAAATTACATCCAATTGGCATAAAAATTGGCATGCATGTTAAGAACATAGAGAAAATGTGATCCAACGGTTGGATTTTCAAAATATGAATTCATCAATAAGCTATTGGTGTAGCGTAATATTTTTTAGAGTTGCATCAAGTGTAACTTGAACCTAACCCTATATTTCTTAATTCAATGTGAATTTTGACAAATCTACCATTAGATTACATTATATTTATATATTTTTCATACTTAAAAATTTTTTAGGTGATCAAAGATTAATAGCTATGGCATCAATCAATTGTTTAAATTCAAGTTTTTATAGTTTAAAGTAACGCATAAATGATGAGTTTAAAGATCAATGATAAATTACATCCGATTGGCATGAAATTTGGCATGCATGTGAAGAACATATAGAAAATGTGATCCATTGGTTGAATTTTTAAAATATGAATTCCACAATAAGTTGTTGGTTGTCGTAACATTTTTTAGAATTATATTACATGTGACTTGAACCCAACTTTATATTTCTTAATTGAATGTGAATTTGAAAAATCTCCTGTTAGATTACATTATCTTTATTTATTTTTCACACTTAAAAAATTTTAGGGTGATCAAAGATTAATAATCATGTCATCAGTCAATTATTTAAATTCAAGTTTTTGTAGTTTATAGTAACGCATAAAAGATGAGTTTAAAGATCAAATGGTAAATTACATCCGATTGGCATGTAAATTGGCATGCACGTTAAGAACATATAGAAAATGTGATCTAATTGTTGGATTTTCAAAATATGAATTCAACAATAAGTTATTAGTTGGTGTAACATTTTTTAGAGTTACATCAAGTGTAACTTGAACCTAATCCTATATTTCTTAATTCTATTTGAATTCACACCAATCTACCGTTAGATTACATTATCTTCATATATTTTTCATGCTGAAAAAATTTTAAGGAGATCAAAGATTAATAGTCATGTCATCAATCAATTGTTTAAATTCAAATTTTTGTAGTTTAAAGTAACCCATAAAACATGAATTTAAAGATCAAATGGTAAATTACATTCGATTGACTTAAAAATTGGCATGCATGTTAAGAACATAGAAAAAATTTGATCCAACGGTTGGATTTTCAAAATATGAATTCAATAATAAGCTATTGGTGCAGTGTAATATGTATTAGAGTTAAATCAAGTGTAACATGAACCTAACCCTATATTTCTTAATTCAATGTGAATTTTGACAAATTTACCGTTAGATTACAATATCTTCATATATTTTTCATGCTCAAAAAATTTTGAGGTGATCAGAGATTAATAGCTGTGGTATCAATCAATTGTGTAAATTCAAGTTTTTATAGTTTAAAGTAACGCATAAATGATGAGTTTAAAGATTAATTATAAATTACATCCGATTGGCATGAAATTTGACATGTATGTTTAGAACATATATAAAATGTGATCCAGTGGTTGAAATTTTAAGATATGAATTCAACAATAAGTTATTGGTTATTGTACCATTTTTTAGAAGTAGATTACATGTGACTTGAACCCAACTTTATATTTCTTAATTCAGTATGAATTTGACAAATCTCCTGTGAGATTACAGTATCCTTATTTATTTTTTGCGCTTAAAAAATTTCAAGGTGATCAAAGATTAATAATCATGTCATCAATCAATTATTTAAATTCAAGTTTTTGTAGTTTATAGTAACGCATAAAAGATGAGTTTAAAGATAAAATGGCAAATTACATCTTATTGGCATGTAAATTGGTATGCATGTTAAGAACATATAGAAAATGTGATCTAATTGTTGGATTTTCAAAATATGAATTCAACAATAAGTTATTGGTTGGTGTAACATTTTTTAGAGTTACATCAAGTGTAACTTGAACCCAATCCTATATTTCTTAATTCAATGTGAATTCACACCAATCTACCATTAGATTACATTATCTTCATATATTTTTCATGCTGAAAAAATTTCAAGGAGATCAAAGATTAATAACCATGTCATCAATCAATTGTTTAAATTTAAATTTTTGTAGTTTAAAGTAACCCATAAAACATGAATTTAAAGATCAAATGGTAAATTACATCCGATTGGCATAAAAATTGGCATGCATGTTAAGAACTTTGAGAAAATGTGATCCAACGGTTGGATTTTCAAAATATGAATTCAACAATAAGCTATTGGTGCAGTTTAATATGTTTTAGAGTTAAATCAAGTGTAACTTGAACCTAACCCTATATTTTTTAATTCAATGTGAATTTTGACAAATTTACCGTTAGATTACATTATCTTCATATATTTTTCATGCTTAAAATATTTTGAGGTGATCAGAGATTAATAGCTATGGCATCAATCAATTGTGTAAATTCAGGTTTTTATAGTTTAAAGTAACGCATAAATGATGAGTTTAAAGATCAATGATAAATTACATCCGATTGGCATGAAATTTGGCATGCATGTGAAGAACATATAGAAAATGTGATCCAATGGTTGAATTTTTAAAATATGAATTCAACAATAAGTTGGTGGTTGTCGTAACATTTTTTAGAATTACATTACATGTGACTTGAACCCAACTTTATATTTCTTAATTCAGTGTGAATTTGACAAATCTCCTGCTAGATTACATTATCTTTATTTATTTTTCACGCTTAAAAAATTTCAAGGTGATCAAAGATTAATATCCATGTCATCAGTCAATTATTTAAATTCAAGTTTTTGTAGTTTATAATAACGCATAAAAGATGAGTTTAAAGATCAAATGGCAAATTACATCCGAATGGCATGTAAATTGGCATGCATGTTAAGAACATATAGAAAATGTGATCTAATTGTTGGATTTTCAAAATATGAATTCAACAATAAGTTATTGGTTGGTGTAACATTTTTTAGAGTTACATCAAGTGTAACTTGAACCCAATCCTATATTTCTTAATTCAATGTGAATTCACACCAATATACCATTAGATTACATTATCTTCATATATTTTTCATGCTGAAAAAATTTCAAGCAGATCAAAGATTAATAGCCATGTCATCAATCGATTGTTTAAATTCAAGTTTTTCTAGTTTAAAGTAACCCATAAAACATGAATTTAAAGATCAAATGGTAAATTACGTCCGATTGGCTTAAAAATTGGCATGCATATTAAGAACATGGAGAAAATGTGATCCAACGGTTCGATTTTCAAAATATATATTCAACAATAAGCTATTCGTGCAGTGTAATATGTTTCAGAGTTAAATCAAGTGTAACTTGAACCTAACCCTATATTTCTTAATTCAATGTGAATTTTGACAAATTTGCTGTTAGATTACATTATCTTCATATATTTTTCATGCTTAAAAAATTTTGAGGTGATCAGAGATTAATAGCTATGGCATCAATCAATTGTGTAATTTCAAGTTTTTATAGTTTAAAGTAACGCATAAATGATGAGTTTAAAGATCAATTATAAATTACATCCGATTGGCATGAAATTTGACATGTATGTTAAGAACATATATAAAATGTGATCCAATGGTTGAAATTTTAAGATATGAATTCAACAATAAGTTATTGAATATTGTAACATTTTTTAGAATTACATTACATGTGACTTGAACTCAACTTTATATTTCTTAATTCAATGTGAATTTGACAAATCTCCTGTTAGATTACAGTATCTTTATTTATTTTTCACGCTTAAAAAATTTCAAGGTGATCAAAGATTAATAATCACGTCATCAATCAATTATTTAAATTCAAGTTTTTGTAGTTTATACTAACGCATAAAAGATGAGTTTAAAGATCAAATGACAAATTACATCCGATTGGCATGTAAATTGGTATGCATGTGAAGAACATATAGAAAATGTGATCTAATTGTTGGATTTTCAAAATATGAATTCAACAATAAGTTATTGGTTGGTATAATATTTTTTAGAGTTACATCAAGTGTAACTTGAACCTAATCCTATATTTCCTAATTCAATGTGAATTCACACCAATCTACCATTAGATTACATTATCTTCATATATTTTTCATGCTTGAAAAATTTCAAGGAGATCAAAGATTAATAGCCATGTCATTAATCAACTGTTTAAATTCAAGTTTTTGTAGTTTAAAGTAACCTATAAAACACGAGTTTAAAGATTAAATGGTAAATTATATCCGATTGGCAAAAAAATTGGCATGCATGTTAAGAACATATCGAAAATGTGATCCAATTGTTAAATTTTCAAAATATGAATTCAACAATAAGTTATTGGTTGGTGTAACATTTATTAGAGTTACACCAAGTGTAACTTGAACCTAATCCTATATTTCTTATTTCAATGTGAATTCACACATATTTACGGTTAGATTGCATTATCTTCATATATTTTTTGTGCTTAAAAAATTTCAAGGTGATAAAGATTAATAACCATGTCATCAATCAATTGTTTAAATTCAAGTTTTTGTAGTTTAAAGTAACCCATAAAACATGAATTTAAAGATCAAATGTTAAATTACATCCGATTGGCATAAAAATTGGCATGCATGTTAAGAACATAGAAAAAATGTGATCCGACGGTTGGATTTTCATAATATGAATTCAACAATAAGCTATTGGTGTAGTGTAATATTTTTTAGAGTTACATCAAGTGTAACTTGAACCTAATTCTATATTTCTTAGTTCAATTTGAATTTCGGCAAATCTACCGTTAGATTACATTATCTTCATATATTTTTCATGCCTAAAAAATTTTGAGGTGATCAAAGATTAATAGCTATGACATCAATCAATTATTTAAATTCAAGTTTTTATAATTTAAAATAACGCATAAATGATGAGTTTAAAGATCAAATGGTAAATTACATCCGATTGGCATGAGATTTGGCATGCATGTTAAGAACATATAGAAAATGTGATCCAATTGTTGGATTTTCAAAACATGAATTCAACAATAAGTTATTGCTTGGTGTAACATTTTTTAGAGTTACATCAACTGTAACTTGAACGCAATCCTATATTTCTTAATTCAATGTGAATTCACACAAATTTACCGTTAGATTACATTATATTCATATATTTTTTGTGCTTAAAAAATTTCAAGGAGATCAAAAATTAATAGCCATGTCATCAATCAACTGTTTAAATTCAAGTTTTTCTAGTTTAAAGTAACCCATAAAACATGAGTTTAAAGATCAAATGGTAAACTACATCCGATTGACATAAAATTGGCATGCATGTGAAGAACATAGAGAAAATGTGATCCAACGATTGGATTTTCAAAATATGAATTCAACAATAAGTTCTTCGTGTAGCATAATATTTTTTAGAGTTACATCAAGTGTAACTTGAACCTAACCCTATATTTCTTAATTCAATGTGAATTTTGACAAATCTACCGTAAGATTACATTATCTTCATATATTTTTTATGCTTAAAAAATTTTGAAGTGATCAAAGATTAATAGCTATGACATCAATTAATTGTTTAAATTCAAGTTTTTATAGTTTAAAGTAACGCATAAATGATGAGTTTAAAGATCAATTATAAATTACATCCGATTGGCATGAAATTTAACATGTATGTTAAGAACATATATAAAATGCGATCCAATGGTCGAAATTTTAAGATATGAATTCAACAATAAGTTATTGAATATTGTAACATTTTTTAGAATTACATTACATATGACTTGAACCCAACTTTATATTTCTTAATTCAATGTGAATTTGACAAATCTCCTGTTAGATTACAGTATCTTTATTTATTTTTCACGCTTAAAAAATTTCAACGTGATCAAAGATTAATAATCATGTCATCAATCAATTATTTAAATTCAAGTTTTTGTAATTTATAGTAACGCATAAAAGATGAGTTTAAAGATCAAATGGCAAATTACATCCGATTGGCATGTAAATTGGTATGCATATTAAGAACATATAGAAAATGTGATCTAATTGTTAGATTTTCAAAATATGAATTCAACAATAAGTTATTGGTTGGTATAATATTTTTTAGAGTTACATCAAGTGTAACTTGAACCCAATCCTATATTTCCTAATTCAATGTGAATTCACACCAATCTACCATTAGATTACATTATCTTCATATATTTTTCATGCTTAAAAAATTTCAAGGAGATCAAAGATTAATAGCCATGTCATCAATCAATTGTTTAAATTGAAGTTTTTGTTGTTTAAAGTAACCTATTAAACACGAGTTTAAAGGTCAAATGGTAAATTATATCCGATTGACATAAAAATTGGCATGCATGTTAAGAACATATAGAAAATGTGATCCAATTGTTAGATTTTCAAAATATGAATTCAACAATAAGTTATTAGTTGGTGTAACATTTTTTAGAGTTACACCAAGTGTAACTTGAACCCAATCCTATATTTCTTATTTCAATGTGAATTCACACATTTACGGTTAGATTACATTATCTTAATATATTTTTTGTGCTTAAAAAATTTCAAGGTGATAAAGATTAATAACCATGTCATCAATTAATTGTTTAAATTCAAGTTTTTATAGTTTAAAGTAACCCATAAAACATGAATTTAAAGATTAAATGGTAAATTACATCCGATTGGCTTAAAAATTGGCATGCATGTTAAGAATATGGAGAAAATGTGATCCAACAGTTGGATTTTCAAAATATGAATTCAACAATAAGCTATTGGTGTAGCGTAATATTTTTTAGAGTTGCATCAAGTGTAACTTGAACCTAATCTTATATTTCTTAATTCAATGTGAATTTTGACAAATCTACCGTTAAATTATATTATCTTTATATATTTTTCATGCTTAAAAAATTTTGAGGTGATCAAAGATTAATAGCTATGGCATCAATCAATTGTTTAAATTCAAGTTTTTATAGTTTAAAGTAACGCATAAATGATGAGTTTAAAGATCAATGATAAATTACATCCGATTGGCATGAAATTTGGCATGCATGTGAAGAACATATAGAAAATGTGATCCAATGGTTGAATTTTTAAAATATGAATTCAACAATAAGTTGGTGGTTGTCGTAACATTTTTTAGAATTACATTACATGTGACTTGAACCCAACTTTATATTTCTTAATTCAGTGTGAATTTGACAAATCTCCTGCTAGATTACATTATCTTTATTTATTTTTCACGCTTAAAAAATTTTAGGGTGATCAAAGATTAATAATCATGTCATCAGTCAATTATTTAAATTCAAGTTTTTGTAGTTTATAGTAACGCATAAAAGATGAGTTTAAAGATCAAATGGCAAATTACATCCGATTGGCATGTAAATTGGCATGCATGTTACGAACATATAGAAAATGTGATCTAATCGTTGGATTTTCAAAGTATGAATTCAACAATAAGTTATTGGTTGGTGTAACATTTTTTAGAGTTACATCAAGTGTAACTTGAATCCAATCCTATATTTCTTAATTCAATGTGAATTCACACCAATCTACCATTAGATTACATTATCTTCATATATTTTTCATGCCGAAAAAATTTCAAGGAGATCAAAGATTAATAACCTTGTCATCAATCAATTATTTAAATTCAAGTTTTTGTAGTTTAAAGTAACCCATAAAACATGAATTTAAAGATCAAATGGTAAATTACATCCGATTGGCTTAAAAATTGGCATGCGTGTTAAGAACATGTAGAAAATGTGATCCAACGGTTGGATTTTTAAAATATGAATTCAACAATAAGCTATTGGTGCTGTGTAATATGTTTTAGAGTTAAATCAAGTGTAACTTGAACCTAACCCTATATTTCTTAATTCAATGTGAATTTTGACAAATTTACCGTTAGATTACATTATCTTCATATATTTTTCAGGCTTAAAACATTTTGAGGTGATAAGAGATTAATAGCTATGGCATCAATCAATTGTGTAAATTCAAGTTTTTATAGTTTAGAGTAACGCATAAATGATGTGTTTAAAGATCAAATGATAAATTACATCCAATTGTCGTGGAATTTGGCATGCATGTTAAGAACATATAGAAAATGTGATCCAATAATTGAATTTTTAAAGTATGAATTCAACAATAAGTTATTGGTTGGTGTAACATTTTTTAGAATTACATCACATGTGAATAGAATCCAACTTTATGTTTCTTAATTCAATGTGAATTTTGACAAATCTGCTGTTAGATTACATTATCTTTATTTATTTGTCACGCTTAAAAAATTTTAAGGTGATCAAAGATTAATAATCATGTTATCAATCAATTATTTAAATTCAAGTTTTTATAGTTGATAGTAACACACAAATGATGAGTTTCAAGATCAAATGGCAAATTACATTCGATTGGCATGTAAATTGGTATGTAAATTGGCATGCATGTTAAGAACACATAGAAAATGTGATCCAATTGTTGGATTTTCAAATTATGAATTCAACAATAAGTTATTGATTGGTGTTACATTTTTTAGAGTTACATCAAGTGTAACTTGAACCCAATCTTATATTTTTTAATTCAATGCGAATTTACACAAATCTATCGTTAGATTACATTTTCTTCATATATTTTCATGCTTAACAAATTTCAAGGTGATCAAAGATTAATAGCCTTGTCATCAATCAATTATTTAAATTCAAGTTTTTGTAGTTTAAAGTAACCCATAAAACATGAGTTTAAAGATTAAATGGTAAATTACATCCGATTGGCATAAAAATTGGCATGCATGTTAAGAACATACAGAAAATGTGAGCCAACGGTTGGATTTTCAAAATATGAATTCAACAATAAGCTATTGGTGTAGTGTAATATTTTTTAGAGTTACATCAAGTGTAACTTGAACCTTACCCTATATTTCTTAATTCAATGTGAATTTTGACAAATCTGTCGTTAGACTACATTATCTTCATATATTTTTCATGCTTAAAAAATTTTGAGGTGATCAAAGATTAATAGCCATGGCATCAATCAATTGTTTAAATTCAAGTTTTTATAGTTTAAAGTAACGCATAAATGATGAGTTTAAAGTTCAAATGATAAATTACATCCGATTGGTATGAAATTTGGCATGCATGTTAAAAACATATAGAAAATGTGATCCAACGGTTGGATTTTCAAAATATGAATTCAACTATAAGTTATTGGTTGGTGTAACATTTTTTAGAGTTACATTATCTTCATTTATTTTTCATGCTTAAAAAATTTCAAGGTGATAAAAGATTAATAATCATGTTATCAATCAATTATTTAAATTCAAGTTTTTGTAGTTTATAGTAATGCACAAAAGATGAGTTTAACGATCAAATGGCAAATTACATCCGATTGGTATGAAAATTGGCATGCATGTTAAGAACATATAGAAATTGTGAACCAATGGTTGGATTTTCAGAATATGAATTTAACAATAAGTTATTGGTTAGTGTAACATTTTTTAGAGTTACATCAAGTGTAACTTGAACTCAATCCTATATTTCTTAATTCAATGTGAATTCACACAAATCTACCATTAGATTACATTATCTTCATATATTTTTCTTGCTTAAAAAATATCATGTTGATCAAAGATTAATAGCCATGTCATCAATTAATTGTTTAAATTCAAGTTTTTGTAGTTTAAAGTAACCCATAAAACATGTGTTTAAGGATCAAATGATAAATTACATCCGATTGACATGAAAATTGGCATGCATGTTAAGAACATAGGGAAAATGTGATCCAACGGTTGGATTTTCGAAATATGAATTCAACAATGTGTTATTGGTGTAGTGCAATATTTTTTAGAGTTAAATCAAGTATAACTTGAACCCAACTCTATATTTCTTAATTCAATGTAAATTTTGACAAATTTACCATTAGATTACATTATCTTTATATATTTTTCATGCTTAAAAATTTTTAAAATGATCAAAGATGAATAGCATTGGCATCAATTAATTGTTTAAATTCAAGTTTTTGTAGTTTAAAGTAACGCATAAAAGATAAGTTTAAAGATCAAATGGTAAATTACATCCAATTGGCATGCAGATTAAGAAGATATAGAAAATGTGTTCCAGCAGTTGAAATTTCAAAATATGAATTCAACAATATGTTATTGGTTGGTTTAACATTTTTTAGAGTTACATTAATTGTAACTTAAACCCAACCCTATATTTCTTAATTCAATATAAATTTTGACAAATCTAACGTTAAATTACATTATCTTCACGTATTTTTCACGCTTAAAAAATTTCAATGTGATCAAAGATTAATAATCATGTCATCAATCAATTGTTTAAATTCAAGTGACAAATTTAACGTTAGATTACATTATCTTCGTATATTTTTCATGTTTACAAAATTTCAAGGTGATCAAAGATTAATAGTCATGTCATCAATCAATTGTTTAAATTTAAGTTTTTATAGTTTTTAGTAACGCATAAAAGATGAGTTTAAAGATCAAATGGCAAATAATATCCAATTGGCATGAAAATTGGCATGTATGTTAAGAACATATAGAAAATGTGATCCAATGGTTGGATTTTCAAAATACAAATTCAACAATAGGTTATTGGTTGGTGTAACATATTTTAGAGTTACATCAAGTATAACTTGATCCCAACCCTATATTTCTTAATTCAATGTGAATTCACACAAATCTACTGTTAGATTCCATTATTTTCATATATTTTTCATGCTTAAAAAATTTCAAGGTGATCAAAGATTAATAGCCATGTCATCAATCAATTGTTTAAATTCAAGTTTTTGTAGTTTAAAGTAACCTATAAAAAATAAATTTTAAGATCAATTGGTAAATTATATTGAATTGGCATGAAAATTAGCATGCATGTTAAGAACATAGAGAAAATGTGATTCAACAGTTGGATTTTCAAAATATAAATTCAACAATAACTTATTGGTTGGTGTAACATTTTTTAAAGTTACATCAAGTGTAACTTGAACCCAACTCTTTATTTATTAGTTCGATGTGAATTTTGACAAATTTACTGTTAGATTACATTATCTTCATATGTTTTTAAACTTTTTTGTTTTTAAATTTTATTTCACAGCTCATTAATAAAATGACCAAGTGACTTCACCAAATCCCAGAATTCTTTTTTAATTTTTTTAAAAATAAATATACTTATAAAATATTACTATAAATTATTAAATATTACTATCTATATTAAATATATATATATATATATATTAAATTTTACTATTTATAAGATATTTATGTATTAAATATTAAATATTACTATTTATAAAAAAATTGTGTATAAAATATGATCATTGACCTAAGTTACCTTAGTGGTTAACACGTGTGCCATGTAGTTTAACAGTGTCCTGTCCACGTTCTAACCTTCACAACAACCTTTTTTGTTTTTTCTTTTCATTTTTTAAGTTACTATTATCAAAACTACGTCGTTTTGATTCACTTTAAAACACAACATAAAACCCTAGCCTACACGTTTCTCATTCAGTCGTTTTGATTCACTTTAAAACACAACATAAAACCCTAGCCTACACGTTTCTCATTCAGCCGCCCTTCCCTATTTCCCATTTCCCCCAATCCTTTTCATTTTCTCTATCGTCTTCTATTCCCAGCGATATCTCTCCACAAATCAAAGGTATCAAACCCTAATCTCTAACTATCTCTCCATATCAACATAAAATTTTATTTCTCCTTCTCTCTCTCTCTCTCTCTCTCTCTCTCTCTCTCTCTCTCGCACACACAGGTTGCACTCTCTCCCAAACGCACACACCGCCGACCAGCCGCTGTCAAGCCAAGCTGGGCACAGCGCCGATGCCGACTGTCAACTCACTCAGACGCCGATCATCTCTGCCGTCATCTCCACTGTTAGGTTGGATTTTGATTATAAAAAAAGTAAAAAGAAAAAGGTTTGTTTGTTTATTCATTTATTGTAATGGGGTTTTTGTTTTTTGTTTTTTGTTTGTTTTTTGTTTTTTTTTTTGCAGAGAGCCGAGGATGAAACTGCGTGTTTGTACCAAGAGTTTATGGAGTCATTTCAAGGCGATACAACACCTGGTTCGAAGTCTTTTGTTCGAGGAGGAATTATGAATCCCAATGATAAAGTGAAGATTGATTCCGAGGTTAGTTTCATTGGAAAAAAGTCTACATTTTCTTTCATTATTACTACGATTGTTTCAGGATGTTTATTCTTGTTTTGTTTAAAACTATGGATACATGAATAGTTTTTCTATTATTATGAGGACACATTAATAAAAGTATGGGCCTTTTTATTCATTCGCGGATGGCCGGTGAAAAGTCCAAAGATGGTGTATATGGCTCCACCTTTATCTTTTTGTGCCTTGAATTTGGTATCAAAGAAACAAAAAGAGAAGTATATTGAACTAATCGTACATCTTGCAAATTTCAATGTCTACTGACTACTGCAACCGTCTTATAAATGTTTCAATGATTAACTTTTTAACAATATTATATATATATATATATATATATATATATACTTAAACAGATGAAATACTAATTCCATGCTACTACTATATCTTCTTTTTGACAAATACTTTTGAGTAATTAAAAAAGTTGGGGGTATGGCTATGGTCCTTTCTGAGAGAATTTTGTGACATGGGAGACAAATCTCCTGTCTTGCATGGGCAACGCATGTGGGGGGAGGACCGAGGAGAAGAGAAGCATGGCCACTTTTTTGTTTGTCTCCTCTTATCCTATGGCACAAGCCCTACATAATATATGTATGTGTGTGTGTTTAGTTCACTTCCTTAATTTCTTCGAAACAATAATTATCATAGGTATTGGATATATGTATCCTTATTCTCATAAAGTGTGAATTTTACATGATTATGGTTCATGGAATTTACATACTGTAATAAGAATGATACATATATCCGATACATGAGATATTTAAGAGTCAATTTGACTTAGCTTTTTGTTTTTTTAGGTTTTGAAAACATTACTTTTATTAATTTATAGTTGCATTTTGCAATTGCAGTTCAAAAAGTACAACGTGTTAATGTAAACCTTGACATTTTCATTAGGCTACAAGACTCTTAATTGGCCTTGGCCTCATACTCGTATACTAGTCAATTGTTTAAAATGCTTTGGACTTGTCAACCCCCCCCCCCCTCCCCCAAAAAAAAGGGAGAGCTGTGTGACATGAATTTGCCACTGCTCAATATCTTATTTATTTATTTTTTTTTTCACATAATAATTTATGCTGCATTAAAGATTAGGACCATACTAATGTATATTATATAAGTGTTCCCTATGTTTCGTCAAAGATGACCTTTTAAAATTTTGTGCTAAAGCCGATGTTTATATGCATGTTTGGTTGAATTTGCATGGTGAATTGTTGATGTAAACATAGTTGAACTGTTTCAGGGGTTTGTGTTTTGTCATACTTTGTTTCTTCAATTTTTTTTGGAAATCTTTTTTGGAATATTGTATTTTGAATTAAATATGCTCTTCTTAATGATTTTGCGATATGCGTATTGCTTATTTTGGTGGGATTTGCGTTGTACTTATTGTTTGCTTGTTAATTAGCTTTGATGACCTTTATTCCCTTGAATTTTGTGCAGTTGAAGTTTCCTATGATTTTGCAAAGTGGCTATTACTCTCGTTTATGATTATCATTGTTAATTTTGTGATACTTGATGGGATTTGTCCTATTTAACGTTTTGAGCAACTCTTAATTTTTTTTTTTTTGATATTTGAAAGTTGATACCATATATAACTTTTAAGACAAACAGTTTTATAATGCACGTGTTATATTGAGAAGTTTCAATATAATAATATTTTGGCTTGTCTGATAAAAAAAAAAAACAAAAAATTGAGCTTGGAATTTGAAGCATTCTTACAAAAAAAAAAAAAAATATATATATATATATACACACACACACACACACACACAAAAAGAAAGATGATCCTTGCTTTGTTTTTGTTTTTATTTTTTGTTTGGATGCTAAGAAAACTGATTTGCAATGGCAGAAAAGAAATTTTAAATATTTTCCCAAAAGAATAAAAAATTTAGAAATTAAATTTTGTTTTTGTTTTTGTTTTTTTTTAAGTTCACAATTTTGTTTGATAACTCATATTGCTTACAAATCAGACTATTTAGAAATAGAATTGCTAAACACAGACTTACCTTTGAGAGAGATGGTGTATATTATCGGTTTGTACTAGTTTTGCCGACAAGTATGTGAACGACACCGTTGAGCAGTTCTATGCTGAGCATCTCTCTGCGCTTCAGGTATGTGGGTTGGACTTGGTTTTCCCATTTGGGTTTTGGGATTGGATTAGTGGGTGTGTCTTTGTTTTTGGATTGAGATCTGATTTTTTAAGTTTAAGCATGATTTGGGTCTTTTAGTTTTTGTTTCAGGTTTGACTTTTTTATGGCAATTTTGTTGTCTTGTTTGTGTTTCTTAATTGTTATAGGTCTAAATTGTTTAGTTTTCAACTAGGTTGAAAAGCATGTTTAATCTGTATTTCAATTCCTACAAAAAGAGAATGTTTTGGGGGTGTGTTTTTGTCTTGTGTATCAAATTTGTGAATCTGCTATTTCTTGTTGTGAATCTGCTATCAAAAGACTTACCTATATAGTCCAAGTTTCTAGAGCCTTGTCAAGCAAAAAAGAAATAATAAAAAATGTTCTTTGGGCTTGGTAGTTACAAACCTTGGGTACCTCCACAAGCTTCAATGACCAAAAACCTCCATGATTTTTGTTTATGGGGGGTTTCCTTCAATTATAGTATTTATTATTTCATTTCACTTACACTAGGCTGTATAGGCGGTTTAAATTTCAACCGAGGCTTATTATCACTGCTATTATTATTATCTTATTTATATTTTATTTTTTCTACTCCTATCTCACAGGTCTATGAACTATTTATTTATTAGCAAACAGTGGTTTTAAAACTCACTAGGGGGGAAAAAAAAAGACCTATAGCGGTGGTCAAAAAGCGCCGCTAAAGGTGCACATTTTATGTTTTAAATGTATCCCTATAGCGGCGCTTATCGCCCACCGCTAAATGTGCAATTAGTCCTTTTTTGATTGATTGCCTATAGCGGCGCTGTATGTCCGCCGCTATTGTTGTCTGCTTTAGTGGCGGGTATGCCCGTCGCTAAAAGTGCAATTTGTCCATTTTGATTGATTGCCTATAGCAGTAGCGGTGCCGTCTGCCCACCGCTATTGGTGTCTACCTTCAGCAACGGGCATGACCCGCCACTAAAAGTGCAATTAGTCCATTTTGAATGATTGCCTATAGCGGCGTTGCCTGCCTGCCGCTGAAGGTAGACACCAATAGTGGAGGACATGACCTGCCACTAAAAGTCAATTGACATGAATTCTAAACTTGCATGGTGGCAGTTTTTTGCCCGCCGCAATAAACCTTCACCTGTCACTAAAAGGTAAATATATAGCGGCGCTTTTAGTGATTGCCGCAATATACCTACAGCGGCACTAGAACACTGACGGGACTGCCCGCCGCAATAGCACCTGTCGCTATTGGTCATATGTACCTTTAGCGGCGCTTTTTTGGGCTTTAACGGCGCTTCTGGCCCGCCACAATAGCTTGTTTTTCTTGTAGTGCCGGTAAATGTTATAAAATTTGCAATACTGCTACAGTGCACTCTCATTTTTGAGAGAGCACTGTGGCAGTATTGTATAATATTTTATTAATTTATTTATTCTCTCTCTCCAGCTCTCTGTCTCCCTCATCTCTCTCTCTCTGGTTCTGTCTCTGTCTCTGTCTCCTACATCTCACTCATTTCCTCACTCCCACTCTCTTTCTCTCTCTCTCATTTCCTCACTCCCTCACAACCAGTTCATACGTTTAAGATCGGCTTTGTGGCAAGGAGAACGTCGTGATGGTGTGAGATCAACGTGGAGGAGATTGACGTGGAGATCGGTGTGGAGATCGGCGTGTTGTGTGTTTTCTTGTGGTTGTTGTGGTGGTTTTTTGTAGTTCTTGTGATGGTGGTTTCTTGTTGTGATCGGAGCTGTGGCTGTAATGTTTGGTGAGTATTGATGGTGCTCGACGACGGTTTTGGCTAGGGTTGAGATCGGGGTGGTGGGTTTTGGTTGGGGTCGAGAATGAGGTGGGTGGGTGGGTGGGTGGGTGGGTGGTGGTGGAGGTGGGTTGTTGTGGCAGAGGCATGGGTCTTAGGTTTAATGGGTTTATCTATCCTCCGCTCCCCTCTCTTCCTCTCACGGTGAGGCTTCTCTCTCAAGTTTAGTTTAGTTTTTTTTTTTTTTTTTTTTTTTTTTTTTTGGCTATGGGGTTGATTTTTGGATGGATGTTGATTGTGGTGGCAGTGGGTTGGCCATGGGTCTGAGTTTACTGTGGAATGTTGATGGTTTATGGTGGTGGTGGCTGACAGTAGCTAGCCGTTGAGAAGAAAGGGGTGAAAAGAGAGAGAAAGCGGTAAAATAAAAATAATATTATTTAAATGAAGTTGTAAAAAAAATAAAATGTTTGATGTTTTGTGGATTATAAAATGGTATATTAAAATTGATAAAGTAGAATTTTGAAGTGGTAAATGCTAAAATATTTAGCATTCCTGATGAGAATGCTCTAAGCAATCATGTATCCAATAATTAAGCTACGGACACACAAAAGACTGATTGATTAGAAAGGACCACCGTCCAAACGGGGAAGAATGATTATTTGTTGTGTAAAAAAATCAGTACTGTGTCAAGTTCAATCAATTTTATACCAGCTCTTTTTCAAGATGAATTTGTTGACTACTTGAAAAGTTAGTATGACAAAGTGGGCACTGCTATTCCACTAACGTCCAATTACAATATTTGGATTTCAAAGAAGATAAGAAGTATATTGGAAAGAAGATTTATATATGTTTTAGTTGACCAAGACTGGTAAAATGTTCAAAATCAAGATATAAAATTTGGCATCTCATTCGCACTAAAAAACATAACAAAATGGTTGGAAATTAAAACACGTAACTAAGAGTAGGACAGATGACCTGTGTAAACTAAGAAGATTATGAGAAGTTTCACAAGCTAGTTGACTGAAGAAGATAAGGTCCTTTGTGACGGCAATGACAAAAATATGAAAAAATCCTGTCTTATAAACAATCATGTATCCAAAATTGATTTGCGCAAATCAGTTCTGGACACTTTTGTCATGTTCAATCAACTTCTTACCAGCTTTTTTTGAACATGAATTTGTTGATTATTTGAAAAGTTCTATTTGTGTGATAAAATGGGTACTGTGCTATTCTCCTCAAATTGCGCTAAAAAAGTCTCACTAATCTATATATATATATATATATATATATATATATATAATAGGTGAAGCAGAGAGAATCTCTAATTGTAATTCTAAATTAGAATCCTAATTTTGTGCCATGTGTCAAAATTCATGTGGTTTCATTTGTCTAAATTTAAGTGGATCAATTGTAATTTCGATGTGTTTTTTTTTTTTTTTTTTTTTCCACATCTGCATATTTCAAGGTTCATCGCACCTGTTTGTTTCAAGGTTCATCTCCCCATATCTACATATTTCAAGGTTCATCACACCTGTGTGTTTCAAGATTTATCTCCCTACGTTTGCATATTTCAAGGTTCATCTCCCCATCTCCAATACAACTCTCCTATATAAGAAGAGGTTTTCCATAGATTTCTATTGTAATTTTTTGATTTCATGTATTTTTTCTCAAAAAAAAAAAAAAAAACACACCTCCACTACTTATACTCATCCGAACTTTCTCTCTCTTTCTCTCTCTCCCTCTGCAAAATTCAATTTTTACTTCTCTACTAAATTTGTTTTATCAAGATTTTTTCTTTTTCTTTTTGGTTTCGTTCCATCTCTGCAAAATTCAATCTAATCTCTCTTTCTCTCCCTCTGTTTTGCAGATCAATTATATATCTCCTTTACAAAGGCAGGCTTCATATGAAAGGTAATTGTTAATTAGATATGATTTTCTTTTATTATTATTATTATTATTTTGTTCGCAAGTTTTATGGGGTTTATAATCTAGCTCTCACTCTTTATTTTCATTAGATCTATTTATTTTCGTCCTATGTTCTCAATTTCTTTCTCTCAAGAATTTTTGGTTTATAGGATTGATGATGGACTCTTTTTTTTTTTTTTTTTAATTATTAAATATGAGAATCTTCTCAAAATTGAACCACAATCTTCTTAAATCTTTACTCATCAAAACTCAGACTTATATACGATTGGTGAAGATATGAACTCAAGCTATATTGCAGATCATATATACAATTAGTACTTATCCTATTTGTTTGTCTTTACGTTTTATGCTCATAATTTTAATGACTTTTAATTGATTAAATTTTTTTTAATGAGATTCATGTTATTCTATTGTTATATATTGTTATGAGATGCATGTTATGAGATTCACATTTACTTGATTAAAATATTTTATTAAAAATTGTTTATGATAAAAAAACTTAATTATAGCTATATGTATCGTCTATAAATCAACCTTGAATATATATATGTCTATGTAGTTCTTTCTTTAGAATTTTGTATGATAAAAATATTTGTTAAAAAATTACATAATGCTAAGATTTATTAACATGAATAAACTAAGTCTTTTAAATATGACTAAACTCATGATTAATAATAATAAAAAAAAAAAAAAACAAAACCAATAGTATCACTTAAATAATAAAATGCAATATATTTTTTTTCATTGTTTTATTAAATTATATCCATTCCCGTGCGGTAGCATGGGTTACCTACTAGTATTTGTATGATCTTCCATGCATACACCTTCACCTTCGTATCAAATTGAAGCCAAGAGTCAACAAATAGCTTCCATACACCTTCATATCAAATTGAAGCCAAGAGTCAACAAATAGCTTCCATGAATCTACGGTTTCATTCAAATTTGAATACGAATTTTGCAAGTTGTGTCATTCCTTCTTTCTTTCTTTCATTCTTTTTTTTTTTTTTTTTTTTTTTTTTTTTTTTTTCACATTTGAGATTCTATTCCTATTTTTTTAACGTAACCGAGTGATGGAGATTCATGTTTTACTTTTCCTCCTAAACCGAGAATTACTCAATTATTTTGATGCACACTTGTTGCATTTGCTAAAAGCTTCTCTATATTACAATATAGAATCTAAGAAGAAATAATAATGAAACTTCTATGAACTTGTTAAATTGAGGGGGTACTTGTCAACATGACTCACCGTCACCAATCTAAATGAAACACAGTCATGGTCCATGGAAGTTTCTTTATAAATTATATGCAGCTCCTCACTTGGTTTAGCTTGTGTGTCATACACACAAAAATAGAACATCGCCTTTTATGTCTAGTTAATTTTAATGCAATCCCCCCTTAACCAAAAAAGGAAAAAAAAAAAGAAAAAAAAAAAAGAAACAGGACACAAGCAATGTCCCTATTTAGTAGCTAAATTCCCCAAAGCTACACTAGCATTATAAATTTACATTAATCCATTAACACTTCGTTTGATAGTTTTTAAAAAAGTGAAATAAAATTGAATGAGTAAATCATAAAAAAACAAAAAAGAATTGAATAAAATAGAATGTATTCAAATAATGAAATTTATCAAGAAATAATAATAAAAGTTGTACCAAAATCATTTTTAAAGAGGAGATGCCTCCATATTAATCCTAAAACAGTAAACCTATGCTCTAATACCAATTGTAAATTCGAATAGGAGATACCTCCATATTAATCTTTGAAACAATGAGCCTATACTTTGATAACAATTGAAAAATCGCTATTTAGACCCCTAATTTTGCATAAATCTTGGAACCAGATACTTTTTTCAATTTGGCATTACATTCATCAACTAGTTCTTCTTCCAAGCTCTTGACCTTAACCCTATGGAAGAAATTCTCACTCTTAACTTCATCTAGCAACTTGTTGGTACTTCAAGTTTCACATCTAAGTCCTCTCACGTTCAAGATCCTTTAATTTATCCAGTAACAGCTCCAAGAATTTTTATGAGAGTAGTCATTGAGAAATTTAAATTATACAAAATTTAATAAAAAGAGAACCTTACATATTGAAAAAACACACACACATGCAAACACAAAGTCTTACAATTTCTTTCTACAAATTTTCTTATTTTGAAATCAAAACATGATAATTTCATTATCAATGTTGCAAGCTACATCTTTTCACAAGTTGAGTTATTAAATAAAAATTTTCTTGGACTTTTCCTTTTATTTGTAAGAACTTAATATATTGTTAAGGGGACTAAAGTTAAGGTCAAAGTTTGGCTATAAACTTAGTTGTAGCCTAAGGCTACAAACTTTCACTAAACAAATTAGCATAGTTACATATTTTGAAAATCTAACAGCTAAATTGCATGTTTTTAAAACACATGTCAAATTTTATGCCAATCGGACGTTATCTACTATTCAATCTCTAAAATTATTTTTTATGTATAATTTTAAACTACAAAAATTCAAAATTTAAACATTTAATTGACAACATAATTATTAATCTTTTCTTTTCTTGAAATTTTGCAAGTATGAAAGGTAAACTTATGCTCTGATACCTTTGAAAAATTGTTGTTAGACCCCTATTCGACTTACAATCAATTATAATAATATAACCAATTATTCGACCAACTAATTAATTAGTCAATATTCAAGCACAATATATGGATAGAAATGTATAAAGCAATAAAGAACAAATATACACGCACACTGAGACGAGATTTATTGATGAAGTGGAAAATGAAAAATCCAACAGAGAAAAACACTCCAGGCCAAGTCTAACTCACCAAATCCACTGTAAAGATTGTTGTGATACAAACTAAATTACTAAACCTCCAATACAAGGAATAGACATTATATCTGAGCTCTTTGCTCCTGTTGCAACTGTTGAACCAGCCTTTAGACTTCATGGTAATTTAGTGTCCCAAATTGATCGCTGACCACTAAACCAAACTCTTAATTACTTCTAAGACACTTGAAGATTTTGCAACGTCTTTGTGATTTCACGGCAGCAATCCAACATCATAGGTTGTGAATCTTGAGGTGGTAAACTCCTCTCAAGTATATGGCAATTGAAGAGGTTGAAAGATGATTTGGATTTGGTAAGGTATTCTCAATAAAATCTACTGCCATATCTTTCTACTCTAGAATATTAGGATTATTTTCGTTCTTATAAGGTAGACAAATCAATGGTTAATTGGTTATAACTAAATTGAGAAAGCAAAGTCAGTTGCTTTCCATAAGAGGTTTACTCGACTGAAACCCAAACGAAGACCAAGCGAAAATTTTTGTTCAATAAAATTTTAAACAACTTGATTTTAGATCGATTGATCTTGATTATACTCAACCGAAATTCACCAAACGTTCACAGTGACAACTCTCAGTTTTTACTTCATCCTTGATTACATGAAATGGTTACAAATGACAGTGAAAATAATTACATTGAAACTTTTGTCTTTACAAGTGAACTTTTTGTAGAAATTGCAACCAAATTTATTATGGAATTAGCAACACCTAAAATCCTTTCACTTTTCCATGTAAATCAACCAACTAACATATCACCTGGTTTGCATTTAAAATTGAGTTGATTGACTTGATTCACCTGATTGAATTGTCGAGCAAGTTGGATTTAAGCTGTCTCCTACATCTGCTAGTGATGATAGGAAAGGCTTAGAAGGCATTTGTAAGTATTCAACTTCTCCTACAAGCATTTCTACAACTTTGTTCATTGAACACCGATCACTAGGCTTCATCTGTATGCACCATAATGCGACTATGATCATCTTATTAATTGTTTTCTTCTCCTCCTCTGTGGCATCTTCCATTATTATTTCATTTCCTTCACTAACTTGATCATAAACCCAAGTTGGATAGTATATTTGGCTTGAATGATCTGCTAATGCGTTAAAGTTCTTTCTTCTGCTTGCCATTTCCAACAATAACATGCCAAAACTATAAACATCAGCTTTATAGGAGACGCCTCCAATGTTTTTATAGAACAACTCTGGAGCCATATATCCTAGTGTTCCTCTTGCAGCAGTCAATGACACTGTGTTATCATCTGCAAGATAAAGTTTTGCAAGCCCAAAATCAGAAACTTTTGGGGTGAAGTTCTCATCAAGTAGAATGTTATGGGGCTTGATATCAAAATGCAGAATTTGCATGTCACATCCTCGATGTAGATATTCAATTCCATGAGCCACTCCAAGAGAGATCTCGTATATTTTCTCAATACTTAAAGGGATTCCTCCTTCTAGAGAAAAAATGTATTTGTCTAGAGATCCGTTAGGCATAAATTCATATATAAGGGCGCGCTTTGGTCCCTTGGCACAAAAGCCAATGAGTTGCACCACATTCATGTGGTGAATCCTTCCAATTGTTGCAACTTCGCTGATAAAATCTTGCCCATTAGCTTTGAAATTATCTAACATCTTAACAGCTACAAGTCGGCCACTTTGAAGCTTCCCTTTATACACAGAGCCATAGCCTCCTTCTCCCAATTTATCCTTAAAACCTTTGGTCATCTTCCTAATTTCTGAGTAAGAATACCTAATTGGCATGAAGTTATTTTGGCTTTGCAGAAATTCTTCGACAGCGTCATTTGTTGATAAATGCCGCCTACACCACTTATATATCAAAAGGGCAACCACGCATGGAGCCCCCAAGACCATTTTTGCTATATGATATAACAATACTGTACAGGGACATCACCAAAAAAACTATGAGAAAACAAATTTCTTGTTGCACTTCTTTTAGCTATTTTAATTTTTAGTTGAAAATAGGGTTGAACTAAGACGTAAGTGCCTTTCTAATGCAAGTAATTAAGCACAATATGTGTTGTTTCCATTTAAATATCACTAAAAATTAATTACATCTTTTCATGGTAAACTATTCTCAAGCACAATCTTAAGGAATGATCTGCTATTAAAAAAAATTGAAGAAGATCAAAGGAGGTTTAGGTTCTTACCGATGTTTAGTAGTAAGTACCAATTATAAGCTGCAACAACAAAACAAAAAAAAGAAAGAAAGTTGAAATTACATTTTACTAACGAAAGATGAATTAGGGAAATAAGTGACAAATAACTTGAAAAGTCTAGGCTTAATAAGACTAATCTAAATTTTTTTTTTTTTGAAACACCTCTAATTGGGCCACTTTAAATATTAAAATCAATCTTACTAAAGGCTCAAGCCCAATTCTACTCGGAATGCAAGTCAAAATAAAAAAAAAAAATTAATAATTCTACTTGAATGGCAAGTCTCATAACCATGATTTAATGTATGGTTAGAATTTAGCCCATTATATTAAGGGAAGTGAGAGGAAATTTTAATCAGAAGAAATGGTTTTCTATTGTTTGGTTGTTGATTTCTGTTTTCTGTTTTCAAACACACCAAAAAAGCTTGTCTTGAGAAATAATTCGTAAATGATTTTCTATTGCTTTTTTACCCTGAAAAACTTTTTTTGGAGATGCATTTTATTCTATAAGTTTTTCCATTATCACAACCAGCAAAGAAAACCTCCTTATAAAAAAAAAAAAAAAAAAAAAACCTCTAAGTTGTTGACAGTGGTAACCACGGGCCCACAAAGCAAACCCACCCCCATCAAGAAAGCCACACACACCACTGTACACTTTTAGCATGATGGTTATTTCACAAATATAAATGCTTGTAGGGTGTAGAGGGGTAAGAGCCGTAGCTTAAGTTTCTACAAGAGAACTTCACACGCATATACACTTAGATTATGCTAGAGAAAAATTTCTTAATTTCTTGTATATAAGAATTATATATATATATATATATAAAACCCACAGACCTATAACAATCTAATTAAGTCGTGCCCATAAAACCTAGACCAGTTCAAATTTCGAGTAAATCTTAAGAAATTTGATTATCTTACTTTTCATTTTCTTAAGCCTAAAAGATCAACCGATTGCCCAAGTACATTGTTTACATCTACTAGTATCATCTTCACAATCAGACACAATTACTCAATGCAATTCTATGTCATTTTTCATTCTCTATTATCTTTATCCTTCAAACAACTTTTTGGAGATAGAAAACTCACCGATAAGTAAATAATTTAGATATGAAGGTTGCCTTCCTGCTTTTTCAAAACGAAAAGAAAAACATCAGTGTTTGGAACTTTAAAATTAATTTAACTTCTCATCATACGAAACTACAATAATACTGGATAAATATTCCATAGCATATCTAATACATTGGAATGGATGGAAAATGCACCAAGAAGCTATCTTCGAATTAAGAAATTCAATATTTTTTACTTTTCATTTTCTCAATCCTAATGGTCCGTTTGGATTGAAGGGAAAAAAGTGAGTGTAGAGGAGAGTAGGGTAGACTTGGCTGGAAATAAGTTTGTTTACGACCAATTCTACTCTACTTTCCTCTATTCTAATTGGTTGGAAAGATGAAAAAGTGAGTAGATAGAAAATGGTAGAGGATGGAAAGTGAGAGGATAGAAACAAATTTTTTTTCCCTTCGTGTGTATTTAATTAGGGAAGAAAAAGTGGAATGATAGAAAACTTTTTATTTGATTGAGAAGAAAAATAGAATAATAGAAAAATGAATTTGTATAAATATGCTTATATTTCATTAAAAATGATGCTCAATTTTTTTTTAAAAAGGACAAACAACGAACCAAAAAAAGACAATTACCCAAGTTTATTAAAAAAAAAAAAAAGAATATCATGTCCGAAAAAAAAAATAGAAGAAGAAGGAGAAGAAGAAGAGCAAAGTGCCTACTGAGCAAACAGAAAAACAAAAAAACTAGAAGAGAGTTGAGATCAACCAATTGTCCGAGAATATTGTTATTCTTTTACTTGTGTCGTCATCGTATCAGGCACAATTACTCTTGCAATTCTATTTCATTTTGAGATAGAAACCTCACCTTGGAAAAAGTAATATAGAGTTACTAGCCAATCTGCATTTTTGACAAAGAAAAGAATAACATCAGTGTTTGGAACTTTAAAATTAATTTAGTCATTATGCCGAAACTACCCTAGCATGTCTTTTCCATTGGAATGCATGGGGTATGCATCAAGAAGCTTTCGTCTTTAGAAATTTGATAATTTTTTCTTTCATTTCCTCAAGCCTAAAAGATTGTGATCATCCAATTGCCCAAATAAATAAGTTATTCCTCAAGTGCAATTACTCGTGCAATTCTATATCATAGTCGATTTTATATTGTCCTTCAAACTACTTTTTTGAGATAGAAACCTCACCCATAAAGAAATAAAGTAGTTTTTCACCCAATCCTGCATTTTTGACAAAGAAAAGAATAACATCAGCTCTTGGAACCTTAAAATTAAATCAAGTAAATTTCGATAACATCACCAAGAAGTAACTTCGTATAGAAGTTCAATAGTGAACCAATACATGAATGGTTAGTGACGGGATCAGAAATATGCAAGACTAGTGCAGAAAAAAGAAAGAAATGTGCAAGAGGAAAATAATGGTCAACATGTAAGGTATTTAATTAGAAAATGGATTCCTATCAAAAAAAAAAAATTAAAAAATTAAAAAATGGAAAGTGTTATGCTCTTTATCGCTATATTCACCCACCAATCTTGCCGCTGTAGCATTGGACAAGGTTCGAGTCTTTATTGAGGTAGCAACTGCTCTCTCTTCCGCAATAAATTACACAAATAACTCGGATCCATGAAAGCTCAAAACCATATACCAAATCATTGTGGATTTCTGAACAGGAAATATTTGGATGATCATTTCCTGGCCGCGATGTCAGAACCATCTTCTCTAATCTGCACGAGTCCTTCACATCCCTCACTCTTGCATCAATTGTAACATATATATACCTCTTGGAATGAGAAATAGAAGAGTTAGAAGAATACTCTCCATTGTCAATGCAAGTAGAAGTATCCAAATAAAATGAAGTATTCACTGGTCTTTCACAGCTCATGAAAACCATAATGTTGTAGTTTGACGGGCGATACGACGGAGCGATCTGTTGATATCTGAAATTAAATGGATCTGAAGAATAACTCGGAGTGGAGAAGTAATTGTCCTTGTATATACCAGAGTCCACCACCCGGATTGTGTAGTTATTATAATTGATTTCCTGTACATAGTATTTTCCAGCATATATGTATAACACCGTATGATTGCTCTCACACGACAGTTCATACCTTGGGTCACCGCAGGTTTGTGGATCGCTCTTCAATCGAAACGGATAGCTTATGTTCTGGATATTTCCGCAGGAAGAGGGGGCACACTGATGAATACTATTCTGAGTACTGCAAGTTTGATGGACTAGTACAAAAACAATAAGGGCAGTGAGCCCTGCAGTGAAGGGTAATTCTCTCACCATTTATGACAGAGTGAAAAATTTTATCAGCTACAAGCTAACACGGTTGTTGACAAAGATTACTTATTTTTCCGGTCTTTTAGATTATCATCAATAAAATAGTTGTAGGATAACATTGAGGAAAGGAATTAAAGAAGAGAGAAAATAGATTTTTCTTGTTTTTGCAGAAAGAAACCAAAAGAAGTTTCGTTACAATGGGGAGTGGGAACAGTATCACCAACACCGACAACCAGCTATCAACGTAAGCACATACGTCTTTATTTTGAAATTTAAATTTAAGTAAATTTAAGGTGACGTGAACGGTTGGTGATTGTTAATAAATTATAATATAATAATTTTGACATTATTTTCATAGAAAATATAAAAAGATGTCAACCTTGTTTATTGTTATTTTATTATTTTTTTTGATAAAAGCTCCTAAAAATAATTCTTGAATTAATATCTTTAGAGCATTGATTAATATTTTCTATAAATTTAATCACTGACAAGTTAAATTAAAGTATCAATTATCAAGAACTTTGTACCTCAATCGGAAACATGAACATGTTTGAGATATTAGCCTAATACTCAAGGCCAAGCCCTTTTTTTTATTTTTTATTTTATTTTTATTTTTTTTATTTTATGAAAGCCCAATCTTAAGATGAAACAAAAATTGAATTCATGTAACAAGAGAAAGTTTTATTGTTCCTTAGTTGGAAACATATGTGGCCATCATGAAATTGGCCATTACATTGAATCACATAAATCTCATGTATCATTTTTTTTTTTCTCTTTTATGCTTACACTCACATTATTTCTATAATTTCCAATTTATTTAATATGATATTCGAGTGGCTATGGTTAAGATAGCAAGCTTTAATACCTATTTGCTCTCTGTGTAACCAAATAATAGTGAGTTTATGAAAAATAGAAAGACAATTACAGAAGGAGCACAAATATTTACGTTGTTTGGCCTTAATCCTACGTCCCAAAGCGGCATCCATAAAATTTTTTTAATAATAAAACAAGGAGATTACAAAAGCAATACAAAAGACACTAAAAAAAAAAAAAAAATCCTAAATTCCAAATATAGCTTATTAAGGTCAAATGCATTATGTGTTGGCCAAATTTGTAACGAAAACCTTATTTCAAATATAATTGAGTTGAATTTTTTAGTGTCAAGATTAGTATTTGAAGATACACATTGAAGACACAAGAATCAATCAAAATTTAAAGTTTCAATTGCCTTAACTCCAGGTTCAATTCCAATCGAATGATCAAGCCTCTGGCAAACTATTTTTTCAATTTGCAGCCCATGATCATGACTAGAGTTAGACAATTCTCAGTGAAGTTTTTGAACAAGATTATTGCTATTAAGCAATTGTTGTGGTGAGTTAGAGACAAATTGAATATACATGCATCATCAAAGAGATTCACAAGACAAAAGAGTCTAATAGAGTTTCGTGTGATCATGTGAGAAAGTTGTATTGTATTTAGCAATGCTAGGATTGGGATTTTTTTTTTTTTTTTTTTTTTGTAAACTTCCATTTTGTCTCGGGGAATTATTCAATTATGATGGTAAGCTACATACAACCTGTTGTGTTAGGATTTTTTCTTCATAACTATGTTGCTTGTATCAAATTTACCTCCCGTTGCGTTTTATTTTTGCATTATGGTTGCAACCATCAAATGCTAAATTGGACCTTTGCATAATTATAATAATTAATCAATTTTGGTAATTGATCAAAATCAACTCGGGTCTAAGAGCTTGTTTGGATTAAGGAAGGAGGGAAGGGAAGTGGAGGGGAGTAGAGTATAATTAACTAAAAATAGGCTACTTTTGGGTCAATTTCACTCTACTCTATTTTACTCACTCTCCCACCCCTCAATTCAAACAGACCATAAATTTTTCAACACAGCCAAAGACCTCTCTTAAATAAAAATAAAGAAAACTTTATTATATTTAACCAAAGTTGCACCACACCCATTAATTAAGCCGCAACACAATAATAGATATAACTGGTGAAAGTCGGGTAGGTATGAGAGCAATCAAAAGTCAGCCAACTAAATCCTCAGTCAACTATGTTGAACAATACCATGACTAGGACTCAATCAAATATGTTGAACAATACAACCATCGACATGAAATGTCCAAAGTCTCAGCAAAATAGGTCCTCAATCAACTATATTGAACAATAACACTAGGACTCATTTGAAGCCAAATATATATATATATATATATATATATATATATATATATATATATATATCACTAGGACTCAGTCAACTACCATGTACGTTGAACAATACAACCATGGACATAAAAAATCGTTACTTGGCTTGAATTTGTCAAGTTGTAATAATAATAATAATAATAATTAAATTGTTGTAATGTCGGAGGACCAAAATCGTAGTCAAGCTTTATTTTATCTTCTTTTTTTTTTTTTTTTTTTTTTTCTTTTTTAATCCAGGTCTGTTTCAAACTTTATTTTTTCTTAGATATCTTTCAAGTATGGTCTATGGAAGAAGATAATGAGCTTAACTCTAACATTTTAGATTTATATTTTACATGAAAAGTTAACAGTAGAACTAGAAAGAGTAGTTAACAACATATCATAAATAAGTTTACTGAATAAAAAAATCAATAATGCTAATGCCACATACTTTCACATACACTTTGTCACAATTGTCTTATGTAGTAGATTGTGATTGGTTATTTATCAATATTATATCGAAATATCATTTTTTTTCTCCATTACTCACAGTCTACCACATAAGAGAATTGTGTCAAAATATGCGTGAAAGTCTAAGGTAGTAACATTATCAACAAAAAATTTTACAAAAAAATTATAAATATTGCACCAACCATTAGTCATTACCTATGATCTCAATAGCCAGACAACTCCCCTTAATGAATCTAATAATAATATAAGTGCATCCCAAGCGTGCATATGGTAATTGATAAGTTAGTTTTTTGCTTAATTAAATTATTTACTGTTTATGAGTCTCACAGCAATGGGGGGCCCAAGAGGGCCAAGCACCCCCGACCTCTTGCCCAATTTTTTTTTTACTTGTTATATTTTTCTTTTTTGTAGTTAGGCCCCCTTCTTCCAAAACCTTAGGCCATATTCCCTTCCAATCAGCCCAATGAGCCTAGTCTAACCAACAACTATCCAACCCAAAAACTTAACATAAACAATAAAAGCATTTATAATGGTGGTTGTATTTTAGGGAAAAAAATATATTTTACCACCAAATGTTAAACCCTAAATGCTAAATTGGACCTTTGCATAATTACAATAATTAATCAATTTTGATAATTGATCAAAATCAACCCAGGTCTAAGGGTTTGTTTGGACTAAGGGGGAAAGGAGAGGAAGTGAAGGTAAGTAGAATAGAGTTGGCTAAAAATAGACTACTTTTGAGCCAATTCCACTCTTCTCTACTCAACTCACCCTCCCACGCCTCAATCCAAACGGACCATAAATTTTCCAACACAGCCAAAGAGCTCTCTTAAACAAAAATAAAGAAAATTTTATTATATTTAACCAAAGTTGCACCACACCCATTAGTTAAGCCGCAACAAAATAATAGATGTAACTAGTGAAAGTCGGGTAGGTATGAGAGCAATCAAAAGTCAGCAAACTAAATCCTCAGTCAACTATGTTGAACAACACCACTAGGACTCAATCAAATATGTTGAACAATACAACCATCGACATTAAAAGTCCAAAGTCTTAGCAAAATAAGTCCTCAATCAACTATATTGAACAATACCACTAGGACTCAGTCAACTATGTTGAACAATAAAACCATCGACATAAAAAGTCGTCATTTGGCTTGAATTTGTCAAGTTGTAATAATAATTGCGAGGATAAATAGGCCGAGTAAGTGTGTTGGGACGTGGGCCGTGTTTGAGGATGTATAGAAGCCCAAGGATGGTCAAAAGGTTTGTTAAGCTTTGGGGTCAATGGGCTGAGGACAAGGGAAGATAATAGCAAATTGGCGATAGTTCTCGAGAAGCCGAGCCTCCTTGAGAAAGCATTGTGGAAGGTTGGAACCCAGCCATCTCGGGAATGCTTTACGAAAGGCAATCATTCTTCTGAGGATAAGCATCAAGGAAGGTAACAGAACTAAGCATACAGCAAAGGAAAGAATATCTAGAGAGAAAGCTACCACCACCACATTAAATGCCCTGCACCAAACCAACTGGCGCATTTGTGAGAAAATGAAACCTGAACAGTGCTATCTCAGTTTACAATTATTCATATAGCCAAGAGGTTTTGATAGGACAAGCATCTAAGAGATTGCTTACAAGATCAACAAGTGGAAGGCTGAGGTGGAGGATTGAAGGACTATATAAGGAAATGACCTCTGTAAAAAATGGGGCATGTAATCTAAGAAGGAAGAAAAAAAGAAGAACAAATTGTATTCAGATAAGCTTGAGTTAATATAAGAACATCTCATCCTCAGACTTGACTGAGGAGCATTATTTCTCTGAATTTGTGTTTTCAATCTTATTGGCATGAATCCTATTAGTTATGGCTCATACTTAATTTGCTAAGACGTTTTCTTGTAAAACCCATTCTATATTATTTTGGGCTTGTTGGGCTATCATCCACTGTTCTTGGTGGGCTGAGGTTCATACGCCAGTCCTTACAATAATAATAAAAAATTAAGTTGTTGTAATGTTGGAGGACCAAAATCGTAGTCAAGCTTTACTTTATCCTTTTTTTTTTTTTTTTTTTTTTTAATCCAGGTCTGTTTTAAACTTTATTTTATCTTAGATATCTTTGATCTTTTAAGTATGGTCAATGGAAGAAGATAATGAGCTTAACTCTAACATTTTAGATTTATATTTTACATGAAAAGTTAACAGTAGAAACTAGAAAGGAGAAGTTATCAACTTATCATAAATAAGTTTACTGAATAAAAAACTCAATAATGCTAATGTCACATACTTTCACATACACTTTGTCACAATTATCTTATGTAGTAGATTGTGATTGACTATCTATCAATATTATATTGAAACATCTTTTTTTCTCCATTACTCACAGTATACCACATAAGAGAATTGTGTCAAAATATGCGTGAAAGTCTATAGTAGTAACATTATCAATAAAAAAAACTTCACAAAAAAAATGATAAATATTGCACCAACCATTAGTCATTACCTATGATCTCAATAGCCAGATAACTCCCCTTAATGAATCTAATAATAATATAAGTACATCCCAAGTGTGTGTATGGCAATTGATAAGTTAGATTTTTGCTTAATTAAATTATTTACTATTCATGAGTCTCACAACAATGGGGCCCAAGGAAGCCAAGCACCCCCAACCTCTTGTCCAATTTTTTTTTTTTTTTTTTACTTGTTATATTTTTCATTTTTGTAGTTAGGCCCCCTTCTTCCAAAACCTTAGGCCATATTCCTCTCCAATCTGCCTAATGAGCCTAGCCCAACTAACAGCTATCTAACCCAAAAATTTAACAAAAACAATAAAAGCGTACACAATGATGATTGTATTTTAGGAAAAAAAAACTATTTTACTACCAAAAAATCAAAAGAAACATGTGTTATTAAAGAAGCTAGAGCTAAATGCTTTGTAACTACAGTAAACTGGTATATAACAATTGACTGTGACAAGTTTTTAAAAATAAAATACAATATTTTATTACGATTCTCTCTCTTCCTTCAATTGAAAAACTCAAGTTCTAGCATATTATTTTAATGAGTTGTTTATATTATTTTAAATGAAGTTGTAAAAAAATGGAACATTTGATGTTAGGTGTATTGTAAAGTAATGTGACAAAATAGATAAAGTGGTTTATTGAGGTGTTAAAAGCTAAATATTTTAGCACAACTGCTGTGAATATATACTCTAACTTCGAAAAGAAAAAAAATCCTAGCCTACCTAGCATTAAAAAATAATATAATTTTGTGTTTTTTTTTGTTGATAGATCATTTTATCTTAATATATTAAGAAACAATAATTTTGTATATTTATAATTTATTAATACTATATTAATGCTTATTTGATTTGATTTTTTTTTTTTTTTTTCTTTTGCTTATACTCCAGCTTCCTCTGACTTGAAATCCTAATCCTAGATCTGTCTCTGATCTCACACTAATTTTTATCTTAATTTTAAGTAAAAAAAATAAATGGCCTTATGAAGTCAACCCGAAGCTACCCCATTATTGAAAATTCATGGATGGCCAATCCATGAATTTTCAACCTGGTCTCTTTGGAAAAGTCAAAAATGGTTAGTGGAAAAAATAAGTTTGCTTAGAAATCTTGGAGATTGGGAAGCCTTTCAGACCATTATGGATATTTCCCAGGGAAAGGTTTTCTCTTCCTTACTGTTGTTTTTGCTTTTCATTGTAGACCTTGGAGAAGGCCACAATAGGTGTCCCCAATTACGGTGTAGAGAAGATGGCCCAGCCATACGATTTCCTTTTCGACTCAAAGACAGGCAGCCAGACCGGTACTGTGGCTATCCTGGCTTTGATCTGTACTGCAATGATAAAAATGATACGGTGCTCGAGCTGCCTACTTCAGTAAAAGCCTTTGTTAAACACATTGATTACAAATCTCAGTTAATTATAGTAACTGACCCAGATAATTGCTTTCCACGGAAAATTCAGGGAATCAATTTATCTTCCCCTCCTTTCCAATTCTACAACCGCAAAGTCGATAACTATCTTTCTGACTATGGCCTTTTCAATTGTACGCCAGAAACAGATACAGATTCTTCAGATCTGATCCCTTGTCTTAGTAGCAGTGGCCACCCAGTTTATGCTTTTTCTTCGTTTGCTTTAGTCGAAATGGTGCCGATATTATCATGTACAAAGATGTATAGCGTTTTATCAGTTCCATCTGATATATGGAATTCTCCTTTTCTTGAATTGACATGGTCCGAACCTAAGTGCGGACGGTGTGAAGTGAAAGGCGAGAAATGTAGATTTAAGAATAATAGCACTGATTTCAACATTGAGTGCTTCAACCCCGAAAAAAACAAAGGTATTGTATTCTTCCCAATCTCCACTTTTATTATCACCACAAGTTCTTCACGTTTAAAGCCTACATGTATGATTTGATCAAGCTTAGTTATTTAGAAAGGGAGCGGATCACATGCAATTTTTACTTTTTAGAATTAGGTTTGTGTCCATCCATCAATTTTTTTTTTTTTTTTTTTTTCCAACTAAATAAAGAACATTATTTTAGAACTAGGATTGTGTCTCAAAGGAAATTATTCTGCACTCAAGAACTATAATGACGTGTCACTCCCTAGCTCCATCACGTTAATGTAAGATTTACCACAAATTTAATTAATAAAACAAGCTATTATATGAGAAAAGAAAGTATAAGTTATACTTCCAAAGTATTAAATAATTACTTGCATCTCAAAAAGAATTTAATACTCTGATAGCTTATTTGTTGAAACCAAACCTAGGGGTATCAACATAAAGTTTACCTAAAAAGATTAGCTTTTTTTTAAAAAAAAAAAAAGGAGACTGAAAGGACTAGAAGTGTGGTAATTGACTAATTGAGGGAAACCCATAGCTAAGCACATTAGATTTGGAAACATGGACACAAGCTGGGAAATCTTAATGCAATATAACCCTGCTAATAGTGATAAAATTTTACACAAAAATATCTTTTGTTTTCCAATAGGTGTAATTAGAAGCTGATTATGTTACAATCTTTTACAGGTAGATCAACAAAAATAGTGACTACTGGTGAGTTGTTCGTTAGTCATTTGTAAAATATACTGTATATAAATTTAGCTTTCTTCACTCACGAATTAATGTTTAACATGTAGTTTCCATCTTGGGGTTATTTCTTTTGGCACTAGCGGTTTATGCATTCTACCATGTATATCACTATGACAAAACAGAAAAAGAAAATCAAGCAAGAATTGAAAAGTTTTTGGAGGATTACAAAGCTCTCAAGCCCACAAGGTACTCATATGCCGATATTAAAAGGATTACAAATCAATTAACAGAGAAGTTAGGTCAAGGAGCCTATGGAACAGTGTTCAAAGGTAAGCTTTCTAGCAAAATCTATGTTGCCGTGAAGATCTTGAACATTTTCAAGGGAGATGGGGAAGAATTCATAAATGAAGTGGGAACAATGGGTACAATTCACCATGTTAATGTGGTTCGCTTGGTTGGCTTTTGTGCTGATGGATTTAGAAGAGCTTTAGTTTATGAGTTCTTACCAAATGATTCACTAAAGAAGTTCATTTCCTCAGTAGATTCTAATAGTTTCCTTGGTTGGGAAAAGCTACAAGACATTGCTCTTGGCATAGCAAAAGGAATTGAATATCTTCACCAAGGATGTGATCAACAAATCCTCCATTTTGATATTAAACCTCATAATATTTTGCTAGACCAAAATTTCAATCCAAAAATTTCTGATTTTGGTCTAGCGAAGTTGTGTGCAAAGGATCAGAGTGCAGTGTCCATGACTGCAGCCAGGGGAACCATTGGCTACATTGCACCCGAAGTGTTCTCTAGGAACTTTGGGAAAGTGTCTTACAAATCAGATATTTATAGTTTTGGAATATTGTTGCTTGAAATGGTTGGTGGGAGAAAAAATGTTGATGAAAATGTGGAGACCACTAACCAAATATATTTCCCAGAATGGATCTACAATCTATTAGAGCAAAAGGAAGACGTACGAGTCTATGTTGAGGATAGTGGAGATGCTAAAATTGCAACAAAATTAGCTATTGTGGGACTTTGGTGCATCCAATGGCACCCAATAGATCGCCCTTCCATGAAAGTTGTGGTTCAAATGTTGGAGGAAAAAGGAGATAAGTTAACCATGCCTCCTAATCCCTTTGCCTCTACAAACACGACAAGAGTCAATGCAAGTATGCCTGCAAAGCATCTAAACCAAGAGTTAAAAGTCATCCCAGAATTAGACTAAGTATTTGAATGACAATATAAGTTGCAATTATATATGTTGTACTTGAGGATTGAAATTATTAATATTGTAGTCATTGTAGGGAAAAATTTGTAATTCCGTGTTGAGGTAAGCAAAAATATAAGGTTTAAATTTTTATATTTTATTTTTATAATTTTCACAATTTTTTTTAAATAAGACTTTATTCCTTATTTTGGGGAGTTTTTAAGAGTAGTCAAATTTGAACCTTTATATGGAATGGCATAAATTAAGATTTGTTTAAGAATATTTTTTGGCAAATTTTTTTTTTTTTTTTGTCTAATTCTGTTCATAACAAGAATGTAGTTTCCTATTCGCACTAGGACTTCCTTGGTACTTTCCAACATAACTTAGGAGTGGTATTATAGGTACTACAAGTTTTACTATATTGAACTTACAAACTGATGTTTCACCAATTATAAAGAAACAATTCAAATATTCATTTACAAAGTGGTTTAAGTTCATCAATCATATTTATTACCACATCAAATAAATTGCCCATGGGATGTAGAGGGAAACGATAAAGGCAATATGAATAGAACTTACTCAATTTCGTACTTAGCAAGTAACCTTTATTGTAACTATCAAATTATCAACAACAACAAAATTCTTAAATTTACACAACCTTACTTTTTTCTTTTTTAACACAGTGATTGTTGGCGGTGGCGGAATATATATATATATATATATATATAATAGGTGAAGCAGAGAGAAACTCCAATTGCAATTCTAAATTAGAATCCTAATTTTGTGCCATGTGTCAAGATTCATGTGGTTCTATTTGTTTAAATTTAAGTGGATTAATTGTAATTCCAGTGTGTTCTTTTTTTTTTTTTTTCCACACCTGCGTGTTTCAAAGTTCATCTCCCCACATCTGTGTATTTCAAGGTTCATCATACCTACGTATTTCAAGGTTCATCTCCCCACATCTGCATATTTCAAAGTTTATTTCTCCTTTTCCAATACAACTCTCCTATTGTTCAATAAATGTTATGAAATTTGATAAGGAATTTGAAAAGAATCTCTCAATATCAATGATGCATGTATTTGGGTATTTCTGTATCTTATATAAAAAGAGGTTTTCCATAGATTCCCATTATAATTTTTTGATTTCATGTATTTTTTCTCCCAAAAAAAAAAAAAAAAAAAAACACATCTCCACTACTCATATTCATCCAAACCTCCTCTCTTTCTCTCTCTCTCTGTCTGTGCAAAATTCAATTTTTACCTCTCTACTAAATCTGTTTTATCAAGATTTTTTTTTTTTTTTTGGTTTCGTTCCATCTCTGCAAAATTCAGTCTAAGCTCTCTTTCTCTCGCTTTGTCTTGCAGATCAATTATAGATCTCCTTTACAAAGGCAGGCTTCATGTGCAAGGTAATTGTTAATTAGATATGATTTTATTATTATTATTATTATTATTATTATTATTATTATTATTATTATTATTATTATTTGTTTGCAAGTTTTATGGGGTTTATAATCTAGCTCTCACTCTTTATTTTCATTAGATCTATTTATTTTCGTCCTATGTTCTCAATCTCTTTCTCTCAAGAATTTTTGGTTTATAGGATTGATGATGGGCTCTTTTTTTTTTTTTTTTTTTTTTTTTTTTTTTTTTTTTTGGAGTGTTAAAGAGATATATAGTGTTTATTGCAAAGGTAGACTTTGGATGTATAGTTTTTTTTTTTTTAATTATTAAATATGAGAATCTTCTCAAGATTGAACCACAGTCTTCTTAGATCTTTACTCATAGATCTTGGATCTCAAAACTCAGACTTATATACAAATGGTGAAGACATGAACTCAAGCTATTTTGCAAATCATATATACAATTAGCACTTATCCTATTTGTTTGTTTTTACGTTTTATGCTCATAATTTTATTGATTTTTAATTGATTAAATTTTTTTTATGAAATTCACGTTATTCTATTATTATATATTGTTATGAGATGCACGTTATGAGATTTACATTTACTTGATTAAAATATTTTACTAAAAATGTTTTATGATAAAACAACTTAATCATAGCTATATGTACCGTGTATGAATCAACCTTGAATATATATATATATATATATATATATATATATATGTCTATGTAGCATTCTTTCTTTAGAATTTTGTATGATAAAAATATTTGTTAAAAAATTACATAATGCTAAGATTTATTAAACATAAATAAACTAAGTCTTTTAAACATGACTAAACTCATGATTAATAAAAAAAAAAAAAAAAACAAAACCAATAGTATCACTTAAATAATAAAATACAATATATTTATTTCCATTGTTTTATTAAATTATATTCATTCCCGTGCGGTAGCATGGGTTACATACTAGTTTAAATCTAATGTTCTTGATAATAATACTATGGGGTATTAGTTTAGCTACAAAGTTCTTGGCAATCCAAGTCAAATAATACATAAATAATTAAAATTATATAGTTCAAGGTTGTTAATTAATCTTATCATCATCAAAAAAAAAAAAACTAGATGTGGGGCATCTAATGTTATCAATCTTGACAGTTGCACATGTGCAAGTAAAATATAACAAAGTTAGTTCACCTATAAAAGATAACTAATTATTTAAATCTTCAAAAATAAAACATAGTATATTGGGTAAAGTAAAATAAGTAAATAATTGTTATGAACTGAATTTTAATAAAACATAATATTAGTTGTACATCTAATAACAAAAATATTTATACTTGAGAATTACACATTAAGCTAGTGAATAATTTCTTTAGTATTTTCAATTACAATATAAAATTTTAATATAATTTTAGTATACAATAAAAAAGGGTCAATAAAGAACTAAAATTTTATAATTACGACTATTCTTTTAGTGGCTTAAATATTACCTTCAAACCCATAGAACTAAGTTCGAGTACAAATCAAAAGATAATATTTATGCTAAATAAGAATTTTACCTTCAATATTAAATTTTTTTTTTTTTTTTTTTTTTGAGTAGACTCCAATACTAAAGTTAAAAGAAATAAAAAGAAGAAGGCCCAAAAATTAATAATAAAAAGGTTCATGCGTCAAAAAGGGAGTCAGAGGGAGGAAGCGCGGTTACTCTAGTAAATGGTAGTGACGGGCCTGACGGCAATGACAAAAAGAAAAAAAAATCATATCTTTTAAGCAATCATGTATCCAATAATTAATTTATACACACACAAAAGACTGATTGTTTAGAAAGGACCTGTACATTCCATACTGGTCACTTTGTCATGTTCAATCAATCTCAAGATGAATTTGTTGACTGTTATTTTTGTGATAAAGTGAGCACTCTGCTGTTCCACTAAAATAGCGCTAAAATGTCTCACCGATATTTGTGCGATAAAGTGGGTGGCTGTTGTGCATGATGTATCCACTTCAGTATCGGTTTTAGGAATATTTTTTTAGAGTGTTTGTTAACAAGTATAAATTACATGATTTAATAAAAAAAATTATATATTGACAATAATAACAATAAAAATATATATAAATATATAAGTCTACAATTGTCTTCTACGAGTTTTCATATTTTGAAATCGTTGCATGATAATCTCATTATCAATGCTACAAACTACATCTTTTTCAATATACACAACCAAGCAATCATTCATTCACTGATCTCTCATTCGATTGCGCAGTTCATTCTTTATATATTTGTCCATAATTCTAACAAAAGAATAAACAATAAATTATAAGTTTATTTGAAATATTAATAAAATTATTAATTATAGTTGTTTAGCTGTTTCATTAATTTGTTTGTCTTTTATAAACTATAATGTGTTATATTATTTTTTCATTAATTATAAAATTATTAATTGTTGTTGAGCCTAACATAGTTTAATTTGTTTGTCTTTTATAATATATTGGTTAATTAAAGTATTAATTATTACTTTACCCAATTACATTGCTTTACCCAATTACACTGCTTTGATTATTAAATAATAATTTAGCCTAACATAAAATTATTACACTGCTTTACCCAATTACCCGACCCTATGTGCCAATCAGCCCATCCACCCCCCACCCCACTCAACAGACAAGCCTGCCTGATGCCCCCAATCACAAGAGCCAACTGCCAATCAGAAAATTTCACAATCATAAATCACAATAACATTATACTATAAGACAATTAATGTCTCACCAACTGACCAACACCAACACCAATACCAACACATAGTCACACACACACCAACCAACAGATAAGAATCATGAGATAAAGCAAAAAAAAAAAAGGCAAAATATTAATAAAGTGTTAAAGCTTCACTGCTTCAGCCAATCATAGATCAGATAAAGTTACTCTTTAAAGAATAAAGGGAGACAAAGATAGAGACACATTCATTTCATTTTCATTTCAAATTTTAAAAATAGAGAGAGAGAGAGAGAGAGAGAGAGAGAGAGAGAGAGAGAGAGAGAGACTAAGAGAGAGTCAGAGAGAAAAAGAGAGAGAAATACCTGTGCGACGATGTGCGACGGGGATGATGTGCGAGCAATGAGCGACGATGTGCGAGGCTACGTGCGATCTCCGACGTGATGTGCGAGGTTGTGAGCGATCTAAGGGGAGGCGTTGCTCAACTTGGGCTGCGACTGGAACGACTAAGGGGAGGTGTTGCTCAACTTGCTCTGTTGCTCAGTTTTTAGGTTTGCACTAAAGTTTAGTGATTTCTAATGTTTTTAGGTTTGCTTTAGCTTTAGTGATTTCTAATGTACTGATTTACTGATTTGAGGTTTCTGGTTTCTAATTTCTGATGTGCTCCTTTTTTTTTTTTTTTTTTTTTTTTTTTTTTTTTTTTTTTTTTTTTTTTTTTTTTTTAAGAATCTGTGGGTTTGCTTCCTCTATAATCTGTTGGGCTTGCCGTTCGTTGTTTTGGTTTGTTACAATTTTTTTTTTTTCAGATTTTAGTTGAAATTTTTTTTTTTTGGTTTTTTTTTTTTTTTTTTTTTTTGCTTGAAAGTAGAACAAATATATATATATATATATATATATATATATATTTTTTTTTTTTTTTAATTTGAGGATGTTCCTGATTTTGATTGAGGGTGTTCCTATTTTTTCTTAAGGGTAAAAAAATAAAAAAAATTTAATCATTATATATAAAAATAAATTCAAGTTAGGGTGTTCCTGGGAACACCCTAAGCATAATGTGGCACCGCCACTGATCCAATTCAAGCCATGAGTTAGCACATAGCTTCCATGAAGCTACAATTCCATACAAATTTGAATACGACAATCAAGCAAGTAGTATCATTCCTATGTTTGTTTTTTTATTAAACCAAAATAAAAGGAAAAAAAAGAAGAGAGAAATGTTACCTCCATAATATTTTCACAACAAATGTTAAATGGTAGATTATAATTGATTGTTATTAGTATGCAAAAAAAAAAAAAATCATTTTAATTGTGGGTTCGAATTAGAACTAGTTACAACTTTACACTGAGGATTTGTTGTAAAAATTTTGTGAATGTAACACTTCTCAAATTAGAACTAGTGACAACATTCACACTCGTTGAGTTGGCAAGCTTTTACTAGTTCTTGTCTAGATCAACCACAAAATCATTTTTTTACTTACTACTATGAATTTGCCACATCAACATATATGAAAAGTTTTGTCAAATTTTTTGTGTCATTAGATTTTCTATATATAAAAAAAAAAAAAAAACTAAATAATTCTACAAGTTTAGTAAAACTAGAATGCAAAATTTTAATTAGTTATTTTGCATCTGAAAAATACAAAATTATAGAGGAGCAAGAGAGGATGGAAACTAACTTAGGTTTCCAAACGAGATCACGTTGTTGCTCTATTGAGTGGCTTGCCACTTATAGCAATTAGGTCAAGTGTGTCTAGCTACTCCACAATGATGATAGAGATGTTACTTCTTCTCTTTGGATTTTTGAGCGTTGCTCTTCTTAGCCCTAGGGTTTTTGGTTTCTTTCTTAGCAACCTTAGATGGTGCTCCTAAGATAGATTTACCATTGTCTATATTCTCACTAGCTATCACAGTTTTAGCATCATTATTCTCAGATTCAATATTATTAGTAGAAGAAACAAAAACACTAATACTAGAAGAAGCAATATTAGGAGAAATGAAATCATACCCTAAACCGGTTCGTCGGAAGTAGATTTCTGAATACTGAACATCTCATCAAGCTTTGCACTTAAGGTCATCTCTAACTGAGCTCTAACTTGGAACAAGTCTGCCTCAAGCTTCTTGGTCTTTTCAGCCAAGAAATTATTTTCAAACCTCAGTGCTCCAATGGTTTGATTTGTTTCATCAAACTTTGTGGAGAGTTGTTCTCATTCAAGCTTCACAGCACTGAGCTTCTTGGTGCCCAACCTATACAACTTTTCATGCCTTTTCGAGACCTTATATAACTTTGCATAGGTGGTGTGGATGTCATCTTCTTCATCCACATCTTCTACAATTCCCTCAGTAGGATTGACAGTGGTGGTGAAGGCATTTAGGATTCTATCATCTTCATTTCCGAAATCATCCTGAGGTTCGATATCACTTAATTAGGTTGCAGCAAGTGCCTTGCTTTTCCCAATAGACTTGAGATAAGTATGGCACTCTTGTTTCATGTGACCAAAGTCTTAACACCCGAAACACTTGGGCCCTAAGGGGACAGTGTATTGATCGCCGTCTCTAGCATCTTTCTTCCCTTTGTCTTGGCTTTTAGACTGAGAAGAACTCTACTGCCTACGGTCCTTGTCGAAGCCCTTTGCATTGGCATTTTTCATGAACTTTTTGAATTGCTTGGGGATGTAGGACTTCATTTTAGAATCTTCATCGTCGGAAGACTCATCCGTGTCACTGCTCTTGGCCTTCAGTGTCATGCTCTTGCTCTTACTCTTGTTTGACTTCCCTATCCTAGACAAATTCAACTCATAGGTCCGTAGATTTCAACCTAGCTTTGTCAATGAAATTTTGTCAATATCCTTTGACTCCTTAATCTCGGTAATCTTAGCATGGAATTTTGTTATAAAACTAGTGATTCAAGGAAAGAAAATAGTAAAGTTAATGATTGCTAAAAACACTAATTAATTGACTAAGTAGAAACTAAGTGTACTATTTATGTACAAATGAGTGTAGTTGTTTAGTTAATAATTAATACAGTGTCAATTAGTTGAGGTTTTTTCATTTAGTTAAAAATATATTTATAAAAAAATAACAAATAGATAATGACAACTTTCTATAGGTTTAACAAAATAAAATAGTCACACATACACCACCGCTCCCTTTTGGTGCGGTGGTTACTCTACAAATATAAATACTTGTGAGGTATGAGGAAATGACTGAGGTTCAAGTTTTCAGGAGAGAACTTCAAGAAAAAATAATAACTGATAATAAACTAACATATAACGATTTCAAACTCGTAAAAAAAATTATAAAAATTCCTGAAGCCACCCCACGACATGAGAAAAATGTGTAACTCAGAGTTGGACAAATGATCTTTGCAAACTGCGAAGATGACGAGAAGTTTCACTTGAAAGTTGACTGAAGAAGATGCGGTCCTTAGTCATGGCAATGATAAAAAGGAAAAATCCTATCTTATAAACAATCATGTATCCAATAATTAAGTTACGTACACACACAAAAGAATGATTAAATGTTAATTAAAAAAATCAGTATTGACCACTTTTGTCAAGTTCAATCAATTTTGTTCCAGCTCTTTTTCAAGATGAATTTGTTGACTATTTGAAAAGTTCTATTAGTATGACAAAGTGGGTACGGTGCTATTCCACTAACGTCGAATTGCAATATTTGGATTTTAAAGATTTATATATGTTCTAGTTGACCAAGACAAGTAAATTTTCAAAATCAAGATATAAAATTTGGCATCTCATTCGCACTAAAAACCAAAACAAAATGGTAGGAAATTAAAACACGTAACTAAGAGTAGGACAAACGATCTGTGTAAACTACGAAGATTATGAGAAGTTTCACTAGCTAGTTGACTGAAGAAGATAAGGTCCTTTGTGACGGCAATGAAAAAAAAAAAAAAAAAAACCCGTGTCTTATAAACAATCATGTATCCAAAATTGATTTGCGCAAATCAGTACTGTAAACTTTTGTCATTTTCAATCAACTTCTTACCGGCTTTTTTTGAACATGAATTTGTTGATTATTTGAAATGTTCTATTTGTATGATAAAGTGGGCACTGTGCTATTCCCCTCAAATTGTGCTAAAAAAGCCTCGCCAATATTTTTATGATGTTCCATGCATACACATTCATTTCAAATTGAAGTCATGAGTCAACAAATAGCTTCCATGAATCTACAGTTTCATATAAATTTGAATACGACTCTTGCAAGTTGTGTTATTCGTGTGTGTGTGTGTATATATATATATATACATTTGAGATTCTATTCCTATTTTTTTAACATTTGAATACAACTCTTGCATTTGAGATTCTATTCACATTTGAATACGACTGATATTTCATTATTTTGTGCTTAGCATTTTTCTTAAGTTAATTTTCTTTTACATTTTTATGGTTTTTTTTTTTTTTTTGATAATTCCGATAGTTACAATAGAGAGGAGGATATCTCTTAATTTTATTTATTTATAGTTATATTAATTAGGCATAGGACACTTGTTATTAATCTCCTAAGTTTTAGTGGTGATAAAAAAAAAGGTGAGTGAGGACATGATCTTAACTGTTGCAAATTCTACGTGTAGCGGTGAGAAAGAAATGATGGAGCCAAATATAACGGAATTCTCACGAAAAATTTGTAAAACAAAGTATTAACTTTTTAAATTGATATGTTGTTTTGAAGTTATTTATGGATGTAGTATTTTCTTTAAAATGGTGTTTGGGAATCATGATTTTAGTATCTAAAGTTGTGATTTCAAAACACGATTTATGCCAACTTGGTTGAAATTTAAGTGAAATCTTGTTTTGAATACATAATTTAAATATTTAAAATCATATTTTTAAAAGACAATTTTAGAATACATTCCAAATCATTTCAAAATAGTGCCAATTTAAAAAATAAGAAAAAAATTCGTTGGCATGCAAGAAATTTAGATTTGAATGCCATGAACATTCTTAGAGGTGTTAATTAGTTAAGTTACAAGCTATTGAAAAGCTATTTAAGGGTAGAAAAATTTTCCCCAAAATTATGGTAAAAGACTGCTTGTGTGAATGTAAGAGGTTCACCAATAATATGGACAAGTTTTGGATGCTTCCATGCACCTTCATATCCAATTAAAGCCATGACTCATGAGTCAACAAAAGCTTCCTTGAAGCTACCGTTCCATTCTATACAAACATGAAACAACTTTTCCAAATAGTGTCATTCCTATCTTTGTTCCTTTCTCACTGCAACATCAATTAAAAATACAACTTGTCGTTCCAACAGTTAAATTAAATAGATCTATATACTCATACCGAGTAAGAAAAGTTGATTAAATTATTCGTTTATCACCACAGGTCAGGAAACAGCAGCACAAATTAATGCAATGTGTGATTGTCAATTTCATTTTTCTTTTCTTTTTTTGTAACTAAATAAATCGGGAAGAAGTGAGTTCATAAAAGACAGAAAAACGTGTGTTCCAATTTGTTCAACCAATTCATTCAACCAATAAAGTTTTTAATAAAAGAATTGGGGTTATCTTTGCTTTTACCAAAAACAATTAATTTGAGCCCTTATATGGAAAGGTATAAATTAATATTTTTTTAAGATTATTTTTTGGTGAAATTTTTATTTCTAATTCTGTTAATAACATGAATGAAGTTTCCTAGTCACACTAGGACTTCCTTGGTGCTTTCCAATATAACTGAGGCGTAGTGTTACAGATATTATAAGTTTTACTATATTGAGCTTATAAACAGATATGTCACCAATTATAGAGAAACCATTCAAATATTCATTTGTGAGGTGGTTTAAGTCCATCAATCATATTCATTACCACATCAAATAAATTGCACATGTGATGTAGAAGGAAATGATGAAGGCAAATTGAATGGAATTTACTCAAATTCATACTTTTTTTTTTTAGAGAGAGCTTCAATCTATAGCATTCGCTTCTGATGATAGCTCTATTATCAGACTAAGACACCAATTAGTGTTTTGTGTAGACGGGAATTGAACTCCAAATCTCTTATTCGACTATCAAATACTTTATCAGTTAAGTTAAATAGAACCCATAAACTCAATTTCATACTTAGCAAATAACTATCATTGTAACTATCAAATTATCAACCAAAAAAATCTTAAATTTACACACCCTAACATTTTTTTCAATACAATGATAGTTTGGGTTGGTGGAATTTAAATATGATGTCTCCATTAAAAAACACTAGGAGTTGCTAGTTTAGCTACAAAGTTCCTGGCAATCCAAGTCAAATAACACATATATAATTAAAATTATATAGTTCAAAGTTGTTCACTAATCTTATCATCACCACAAAAGAACCAAAAAATACAAAAAATAGATGTGGAGCATCTAACGTTATCAATCTCAAGAGTTACACATGTGCAAGTAAAATATAAATAAAGTTGGTTTACCTACAAAAGATAACTAATTATTTAAATTTTCAAAAATAAAACATAGTATACTAGGTAAAGAAAAATAAGTAAATAATTATTATGAATTGCATTTTAATTTACTTAATATTAGTTGTAGATCTAATAACGAAAAAAATTTATACTTGAGAATTACACATTAAGTTAGTGAATAATATTTTCAGTATTTTCAATTACAATATAAATTTTTAATATACAATAATAATGGCTGAATAAAGAACTAAAATTTTATAACTACAATTATTCTTTTAATGGATTAAATATTACCTTCAAACTCATGGAACTAAAATCAAATGATAATATTTATATTAAATAAGAATTTTACCACCAATACTAAAGTGAAAAGAAACAGAAGAAAAAGGCCCAAAAAATAATAATAAAAAGGTTCATGTGTTAGAAAGGGAGTCAAAGGAAGGGAGCATGGTCACTTTAGTATACGGTCCTTTAGTGACGGCAATGACAAAAAGAAAAGAAAAATCTTATCTTATAAGCAATCATGTATGATGTATCCAGCAATTTGTTCATCAAAAAAAAAAAAAAAGTGTCCAGTAATTTTAAGCACACGCACAATACAAAGGGCCGATTGATTAGAAAGGACCTGTACAGTCCAAACGGGGGAAAATGATTTTTTGTAGAGGAAAAAAAAATCAGAACTGGTGCCCTTTGTCATGTTCAATCAATTTCAAGATGAATTTAATGATATTATCCGTATGATAAAGTGGGTACTGTGCTATCCACTAAAATAGATGAATTTGATGATATCATTCATTTATTTGTATGATAAAGTGGGCACTGTGCTGGTCCACTCAAATTGAGCTAAAAAATCTCACTGATATTTGTATGAGGAAGTGGTTGGCTGCTGTGCACTATGTCCTCAAGTCAACAAATAGCTTCCATGAAGTTATACCAATTTTAATTTGACTTTTGTAAGCAAGCTGTGTCATGCCTTCTTTTTTTTTTTTTTTTTTTTTTTTTATCAAATGAAAAATAAAGGAAAAGAGAAAAATGCTACATTTACAATATTTTTATAATAAATAATAAATGATAAGTTATTACTGACTATTATTAGTGGAAAAAAAAATAATTTTAATGATAGGTTCAAATTAGAACCAATGACAACTTTACACTTAGGATTTGTTGTAAAAATATTTTGAATGTAACATTTCTAAAAAAAAAAATACACAAAAAAAAATTCACAATATTTTTCACACCAATTGAATTGACAAATTTTTACTAGTTCTCATCTAAGTCAACCACACAATAACTTTTTTAATTACCACTAAGAATTTGTCACATATCTCAACATGTGTAAAGTTTTGTTTATAAACTTTCTCGAAAAAAAAAAAAAAAAAAATTGGCATGATTCTACAAGTTTAGTACAACAAAAATGCAAAATTTTAATTAGTCATTTTGTATTTGAAAAATAAAAAATAATAGATTTTATATAATATTTAAATATATTTTCTTAGAATATCATGTTTAAATATATAAAATATCTCAATTTAGTTTGTTTTACGCCCAAACGCATGGAGTTGCACTAACGAATGTAGATCCCATGCCAAGCAAGTGGAAAAGGCCAAATAGAAACTGTACATAAACAGTGACACTTTTACCATTATCAGTTGTGCCGTAATTTTTTTTTTTTTTTTTTCAGGCTTACACCTCTTTGGAGTTTGGACTTTGGTAGATGAGAATCTAATGCGTTGACGTTCTCCTCTTTAGAGTTAGCACATACATGTGGTTTCGGACAAAAACATCTTTTGGGCCAGGTTCTAGCCCAAGGATTTCTCCGGAGATCCATTAGGCTTGAGCACCAGGAATCTATTGGTTCGGGATTCGGCTCAGAACCCAAGGGCTCCACTTTATTCCCTCAACTGCTACACAAAAGAAAACATACTGGAGAAATAGAATGAATCTTATGTGGAGCAGAGGAAGAAACACATGAGCATTTGTTCATAGATTGAACAACGTCAAAAATTATATGGGTTCTCTCACCTTGGCCATCAATTTCTTTGAAATAAAACTAGGTTGAATTGGTTATCCAACCAGAGGATAGCCTAAGAATTTCAAAAAAAAAAGAGACGATGTATTTCACCGTATTCTTAGCAATCTATTGTAGCACTATTTGGAAGATAAAAAAAAAAACATCTTCTTTTTGGTAAAAATCGTCAACATTCAACACACCTTATTATCACACTGAGACTTACATAGATATCTGAAAGAAAACTAGTGTAAACAAAAATATTGTAAGATTCAATTATAAAATGGTCATTCAATTGGAAAATAAAGTTGCCACTCTAATGTTATAAGTTATTTAATATATTTTTGTTTTTAGAGCTTTAACCATCTAGAGACTACTGTTGCTAGATATCTCTTGAAAATGTGTTGATTGCAATGTGCAAAGGCTATTGGATTTGCAGGCACCTATAGAATTCAGCTCCTGTTCAAATCAAATGACGTGACCATGATCTAGATACAATAGCTCAAACAAGAGAAAAAAAGCAAAATACAATTTGTAACAATTTTTTGTACACGAATAGAATTTGAAAGGAAAAAATTATAGCATATCCCAAAGGATCATGAAATATCCACTAGTTGTAATCGTTAAGGAGTTCTGACAAATGGGGCATGTAGCATTCAAGCAAAGCCATTCATCAATGCATTCAGCATGGAAGCAACGTTAGCATTCAGGTATAATCGTTAGTCTCCTTAGCCTGGTATTCAAATAGACAATATATTAGGCAAGTGTTGTCATTGAGCTTGGGCAAGTGTCAGTTCTCACTAAGAACTATTTTTGGGTAAGACTATTGTTGATTCATCGAGGGTCACCTATGGCAAATATTTGTAAATAGCCTAGCGTGCGCTCCTTGAATTTCCTAAACATCCAACATTCATTTTTACTGAGGCATCAAATTATACTACCTTCTTTTTTTAGTGCGACCGACCAAAGACTACAGACTACAAGAGGAGCAATATCCTCAGGTACATATTCCATCCATAACTGAAGATCCTCAATAATTAAATTTAGCCTTCTTGGCTAGACAATGAGCAACAAAGTTGCCAAGTCATTTTACATGTGAAAAAGAAGCAAAACGAAAATTAGATGCTAGCAGTAGAGTATCATCCAACGCATGACCATTGGTCTGCACGGGTGCGTATTTGGATTCCGGTGCAGGTGCGAATATGGGTGTGGGACTCGGCAATTTTTGAAAAAGTAAAGTGCGAGTGCAGTAGGGTGCGGGGATTAAAAAATTATTAAAATATTTTTATTTATATTTTCTATATATTGCTAAGCATACTTTTTTCATATAATTTTAAGGCGAAAAACTCCATTTATTGCGAAGTCTTGTTTTTACATTTTCATGCTGATTTCCACTTTGGTCACAAGACGAATCAATCTATCAATTAAATGATAGATTTTTTTCCCTGACCGATTTCAAATATTGTCCTTATCTTGGAAATCTGGATGCTTTGTCACATCAAGCTCATTTTGCAGTCCAAAAGACAAATTTCACGTTACATTAGAGACGGAAATTGTATCACCAATTTTGAATGATCTAAAAGCATCCTTAGGATTTAATGCTGAACTGAGTGAGAAGATCTGCTGTTAGCTCACAAAATCTACTATTCAATTCTTGCAATTGAAAATCTATTGCAACTGTAAATATGTCAATTCTCAAATGATGTTCTATTGTTGTCAAAGCTTCATCTTGATGACGGTATCTACCTCGTGCTTTAGTGTAACAATTTAAATCAGGAATTCAATTAAAAAATATGCCACCATCATCTCTCAACTTTTGAATAAGTGATTTTGTAGTTGCAACTTTTTTAAAAGATTTTGTTTTGCAAAGCTTAGCAAAGAATATTGTAAGAAATTTTTTTATAAAAAATTTAAATTTAAAGAAAAACCTTAAATCTAATTAATTTAAAATTTTAATTAAAATTTTATTTTCTTAATATTCATGTTCTACACAGACCAAACCCAGACCAAGAACTCAAACCCAGATAAGAACACAAACAGTCACAACCAGTCACAACCAACAACACCACTTCCACCACCACCACCATTAACATCCACCACCACCAAATCCATACCCACAAACCCAAATATAAAATTAAAAAAAAAAAAAAAAAAAACCAAATAAGATATTATTTTTGCCACAACCACCGAACCCAAGACTTGCGGCGGCCAACGGCGAGCAAAACCATGGCCACCCATGACCACCAACAGCCCCACGACAGCCCACAGCGATCTGAATCCACGCACGGCGAGTTGGGGTGAGGTGCAGTCCGACTCGTCAGCGTTGAAGATCCAAAAGGTGTTTCGAGGGTTTCTGATGAGGAAGAGCATGAAGAAGATTGCGGGGATCATGAGAGAAGCCAATGAGGTGGAGAGGCAGATCTCGAGGGAGGAGGCACTAGAATCGATGAAGAAGGACCCGAAGGAGAGGCTAAGGGTGAACGAGACGCTGATGAGCTTGCTCTTCAGGTTGGATTCGATGAGAGGGGTGGATTTGGGGGTTAGGGATTGTCGGAAGAGTGTGATCAAGAGGGCGATCGCGTTGCAGGAGTTTTTGGACTCCATTGTTGCTGATGGACAAACCCCAACCCTAGGAGGTGAGGTTGATGAAGCTTCTGATTCCTTCGAAATCGGGGAAAAGGAAGGTAAAGTCTCTGAGTTTGAGGTTGAAATTTCTGGTGATAATTGCAATTTGTCTGCAAATTGTGATGAGCATGAGAAAATACAAGTTGCTGAGTCTATGAGTAATTTGAGTGAGCCTAAAGAGACTCTAAAATCTACTGCTGATTTAGCTTGTAATTGTAATTTGCCTGCGAGTTATGTTGTTTTTTTGAGTGAGTTTGAGTGAAGGAAAGAAAGTGTGTGTATGTGGGTGTTTTTTCTTTCTTTGTTCTTAGATCTTGAACTGTGTTCTTGTTGTTATTAATCTCAGGGGTTTTTTTTTTTTTTTTTTAATTTCTGGGTCTATTAGATCTCAATTCATATAATTTTTAGTTTTTAATTCCGTTTATAATTTTTTTTATTTAGTTAAAATTAATAAATTAATTTTTTTAACTTAAATGCTGACGTGACATTTATTATTATTATTTTAATGGCTACGTCAAACCAACAGTGCATGCCGTTTACCAGCTGTGCAATTTCGGTCTCTGATGTAACGTCAGAGACTAAAACGAGATGCGTTTTCCAAGATAGGGACTAAAATCGGGAGAAAAAAAAGTTAGGGACCAAAGTGAAAATCGCATGAAAATATAGGGACTAAAATGAGTTTTTTGCCTAATTTTAAATATAGACCAATTTAAGAGTAATAATAGATAATAACTAAAACATGATATTCATAAATTAGAATACAACCCACAAGTTTATTTTTATTATTTTTTAACATGTATTTCACCCATGATTTCGGACGGAATCGGCCCATATCAGCGTGTATTGGGGCAAATCAAAAAAAAAAAAAAAAAAAAAAAAAAAAAGGCGGAATTGGAGCGCTGGAGGAGCGTCGCCATGTCGCCACAAGTCTGGTGTGGGTGTGGCAGCCCTGGAGCCACACCCGTGCTTTCTAGATGACCAGATGCAAAGTTAAACGTGTCTTCTTAGAAAAGTGCTGGGATAACGAGCTTAGCATCACCCTCAAAGATAGCTTCAAAAATGCTGATTTCCTTAACAAATAGGACTACTCTCGGACTCGCTCCAGCTTCCACTTCCTCCACAGAGAAAGTTAAGGAGATTCATGGAGACAAAGCACTAATGACAGAACCATTATAGTCTAGGATAACCACCCCAATGCCCGATACATTGATGTAACTAAAAATAGCCCCATCAAAGTTAACATTGTAGTTCGGATTGTTAGGAGGGTGCCACCCGATTGCACTCTGTATGGGAATAGAAAGGGTGGGTGGGTTCTTCATCTGCTTTAAATATCAATAAGTTATGGAGTAATTTTGACTTAAATATATTTAAAAAAAAAAAAAAAAAAAAAGTATTGTCAATAAGTAAAGTATTGGAAGTTGTTTAATTATGAGGCACATTTACACATATAATAAACTAAAAATAGTTATACACATATAATAAAAATAGATCAATCATATTATTTATATCTCTCGTTCATTATTTTTAGTATCTCTTATTTTATTTTCGTAGCTTCATATTCGACTTCTTAATTTATATATATCATACGATAACTACTCATAGAAATAAAATCTAGAATATTTTTAGTTTCAAAATTTATACTACAAACAAAAAAGTATATGTTACAATTTTCTATTCAACAAATTTTTACTACTTATTTTCGGCCGATCAATCTTGATTTCGCTCAACCAAAAAGACTTGCACAATGGCAACTTTCATCTGACTTCATCCTTGATTACATGATTTGGTTAGAAATGACATAGATATATAATAATGACATTGAAACTTTTGTCATTACAAGTAAACTTTTGTAGAAATCACATGGAATTAGCAATACCTCAAACCCCTTACACTTTTCCAAGTAAATCAACCAACTAACATATCACTCGGTTTGCATTTAAAATTGAGTTGATTCACTTGATTGTATTGTTGAGCAAGTTGGATTTAAGTTGTCACATACATCCGCTAGTGACAATAGGAAAGGCTTAGAAGGCATTTGTAAGCATTCAACTTCTCCTACAAGCATTTCTACAACTTTGTTCATTGAACAACGCTCACTAGGCTTCATTTGTATGCACCACAATGCGACTATGATCATCTTATTAACCATTTTCTTTTCCTCCTCTGTGACATCTTCCATTATTATGTCATTTCCTTTGCTAACTTGGTCATAGACCCAACTTGGAAAGTAAATTTGGCTTGAATGATCTACTAATGCATTAAAGTTCTTCCTTCTACTTGCCATTTCCAACAATAACATGCCAAAACTATAAACATCAGCTTTATAGGAAACGCCTCCAATGTTTTTATAGAACAACTCTGGAGCCATATATCCTAGTGTTCCTCTTGCAGCAGTTAATGACACTATGCTATCATTTGCAAGATAAAGTTTCGCAAGCCCGAAATCAGAAACTTTTGGGGTGAAGTTCTCGTCAAGAAGAATGTTATGGGGCTTAATATCAAAATGCAGAATTTGCATGTCACATCCTCGATGTAGATATTCAATCCCACGAGCCACTCCAAGAGAAATCTTGTATATTTTCTCAATACTTAAGGTGATTCTTCCTTCTAGAGAAAAAATGTATTTGTCAAGAGAACCATTAGGCATGAATTCATATATAAGAGCACGCTTTGGTCCTTTAGCACAAAAGCCAATGAGTTGCACCACATTCATGTGGTGAATCCTTCCAATTGTTGCAACTTCATTGATAAAATCTTGCCCATTAGCTTTGGATTTATCTAACATCTTTATAGCTACAAGACGACCACTTTGAAGCTTCCCTTTATATACAGTGCCATAGCCTCCTTCTCCCAATTTGTCCTTAAAACCTTTCGTCATCTTCCTAATTTCTGAGTAAGAATACCTAATTGGCATGAAGTTATTTTGGCTTTGCAAAAATTCTTCAATGGCATCATTTGTTGATAAATGCCTCCTACACCACTTATATATCAAAAAGGCAACCACCCATGGAGTACCCAAGCCCACTTTTGCTATAGTGTATGAAAAAACTGTTCAAGGACATTACCGAAAAAACAATGAGAAAACAAATTTCCACTTGCATTGCTTTCAGTTAATTTAATTTTGACAAAAACCTCATTTTGGTCCTTATATTTTGGGGTCACGTTCAATTTGATCCCTACATTTTAGTAGCAGTCAATTTGATCCCTCTTATTTTCAAATTGCAGTCAATTTGGTCATTACTGTTAACTCACTAATAGAAAAATGCTTACATGGCTAACGGATTGTACTGTTGGGACATTAGATGCTTATGTGGCTATTAAGAGATGCTACGTTCACAACATTTTTACAACAAATTACATGTGATTAGTTGTTATTAGTTCAAATTTGAACCTAACATGAAGATTACTTTTTTGTCCCAACAATAACAACTAGTAACAATTTATCACTTAAAATTTGTTGTAAAAATGTTGTGAAAATGTTGTGAACATATCATTTCTCAATAATAAATTAATTTGACATTTAAAAAATGCCAAGTCATATCTAACTAAAAAAAAACTGAAATTTAATTTAATTTCTCAAAATATTTTTAAGAAGAAATTTTTTTTTCGTTATCTCAATTCGTAATCTCATCTATCTTTCTCACTTTCATCTATACTACTATTTAGGGGGCTTTCCCTGTTTGGATTCCTATTTTTTTAGTTCAAAAATGTCCCTACAATCCTATGTTTAAGTAGAGACAAAATTAAAGGATAATCTGGTAAAAACTCATTTTTTAGTTCAAAAATGCCCCTACTGTCCTATGTTTAAGTAGAGACAAAATTAAAGGACAATCCGGTAAAAATGCAACTCTAACTCCCACTAAATATTGCCTAAAAAATAGGACCACTCTCCTATTAATTTTTAAATTAATTTATTCACTTATAAATTAAATTTTTTAAAATAAAAATCATATATATATATATAAAATAATTAAATACAATTTTTTTTCTACAAAATAAAACCACTAAAAAAAAAAGTCGCGCGTGCGATGAGACTAGTAACAAATAATTAATTTGTTATTGCATTTGAAACTTTGTAATTTGTTATTGCATTTTCTATTGTGAAGGAAGAAGACAAGAAAGATGTTGGTGTTGACAACGAGCTTTTTACCATCTCCTTGTGATCTAAATTATTCAAACTTTTCAAAAGCTCTTACTCCAAATTTGCGAACTGGGACACAGAGGGTTGAATCTCTGAAGGCCTAAGCAGGCGTCCACCTTGGATTTTGGGTGGTTTATCTAGATAAGCGAGCGTCCACACTCCACACATATCTACAAATTTATGTGTAATATTTTTTTCTTTTCTTTTTTTAATCTTGTCTCAAAGATTTATGTGTAATCTAGATTATTCTTTTGTGTGTTTTGAATTTCGCAAGATGGAAAATTTGCAGATCTGAATATTTTGTAGATCTACGAAAAACAAAGTTTGACAATGGTGAGTATAGATTTTGTAATTCTCTCATGAGTTGGATGGGATCCTTTCAAAACACCATTTCGACGAAGCTTATTCGAGACCCCTGACGATCTCAGCAAGAATACAAGTCTTCACAGTTGGAATAACGATTTTACTAAGATGATTAGATTAGTTGTTGAGGTTTTTGGTGGAAATTTGGGTGATTTTGTGGTTGAAGATTTATGAAATTAGGGATAGATGGCTGAAGACTTATGCCATGAAAGTGAGAGAAAATAAATTTTGTTTAGGATGTGTTGTGTGTATTGAGATTTTCTTTGTTGTCCTGTTTGGTGGGTAAGAAAGTGAGAAAAGAAAGTTTTTTTTTTTTTTTTTTTATCATCTCATTCATTTTGTGTTTTTTATTTTTTGTTAATACGGATCAGTACACACAGAATGTTGTAGAACAATTTCAATTTGAAGTGAAAAATAAAATTTGAGAAATTAAATTAGAAGAAAAATAAATGAGATTAAGAATTGAAATACCCAGAAAAACAAATTCTTCTTAAAAATATTATAAGTTTTTTTTTTTTTTAATTTAGATCTGATTTGGCAGTTTTTAAATGTCAAATTGACTTTTTATTATTATTTTAGTAACCATGTAAGCATCTTATGTGCCAATCTTACAATCCGTTAGCCACACAAGTATTTTCCGTTAGTGAGTTAACGATAAGGACCAAATTAATTACACATTAAAAATAAGAGGAATCAAATTGGCTGTTACCAAAATGTAAGGACGAAATTGAACGTGGCTCCAAAATGTATGGATCAAAATAGTGTTTTTGCCTTTAATTTTTAATTGAAAATATGGTTAAATTAACAACTAAGTGCCTTCCTAATCCAAGTAACTAAGCATAATATATTTTGTTTCCATTTAAATGTCAATAAAATTTAACTACATCTTGTTTTCATGGTAAATTATACTCATGCACAATTTTCAACAATGAATTGCTAAAATAAAATTTAAGAAGATCAATGGAGATTCAGGTTCTTACCGATGTTTGCTAGGATGTACCAATTATAAGCTGCAAAAAAAGAAAAAAAAGTTGAAATTACCTTTTCTACCTAAAGGTGAATTACTAATTAGGGAAACAAGCGACGAATAATTTGAAAAGACTAGGCTTAATAAGACTAAAAAAAAAATTCTCATTGGGCCATGCTTAACATGAGATATAAGCATCAGTAGAAACTTGTCGACTTCCTATGTTAATCAATCCTTACTTAAGGCTAATCCCAATTCTACTTGGAGTGCAAGTATAAATAAAAAATTGATAATTCTACTTGAATGGCAAGTCTTGTAACTATTATTTAATGTATGGTTTAGAATTTAGTGTGCATTTGGATACTGTATATTTTGCTGGAAATTAAAAATTTATTCATAAAAACACTGTAGCAAAATATTTTTTATTACTACAAATTACTGTTCACCCGTTTTTAGCACTTGGTTGGTCCATGAATAGTACCATGGACCAACCAAAAAAAACGCACTGGAAACAAATGCAAACGCAGCCGCCGGAAACAAACGCACCTTTAGCCTACTATTTCTTCAACCAAAAAAAAAAAAAAAAGAATTTAGCCTACTAAATTAAGGGAAATGAGAGGAAAATTTTAATCAGGAGAACTGGTTTTCTCTCGTTTGGTTGCTGTTTTCTGTTTTCAAACATAGCAAAAATTTTTTTTTTTTAAGGAATAGTTGTTGGAAATGGTTTTCTATTGCTTTTTTACCCTGAAAACCTTTTGGAGATGCATTTCTATTCTATAAGTTTTTCCATTATTTTTTCCCCAAATAAAGCTTTCACAAGAAAAGACAAACCCAAAAACCTAGAGTCTGTTTGTAAATGTTGTTTAAATAACAGTTTTCAATGATTAAACAACAGTAACACTTCTGACACGTATTTTTATAACACTCAAATACATATTTCTACAATACTTTTTTTTTTAGAGAGTTTCAACGTATAGCGTCCACTCCTGATAATAGCTTTTTATCATGTATTTGGTGTAGGCGGGGATAATCACTCTTATACAACCATCATTTATTAAGCTCTATAATACTGAAAATTGAATAATAATATTTAAACACTGCTACTAAACAGGCCCTAAGTTGTTGACAGCAGCAACCACGGGCCCAAGGCCAAACAACGGCGACCCACAAAGCAAACTCACACCTATCAAGAAAGCCACAGACCTATAACAATCTAATTAAGTCATGTCCACAAAACCTAGACCAGTCCAAATTTTGTGCAAATCTTACTCTTCATTTTCTTAAGCCTAAAAGATCAACCGATTGCCCAAATACATGGTTATTCATCTACTAGTGTCATCTTCACATCACGCACAATTACTCAATGCAATTCTTTGTCATTTTTCATTATGTATTATCTTTATCCTTCAAACGACCTTTTTGAGATAGAAAACTCACGGATATCATAATAACCTTGAGGTGGAGGTCGCCTTACTGCTTTTTCAAAAAGAAAAGAATAATATCAGTGCTTGGAACTTTAAAATTAATTTAATTTCTCATTATAACGAAACTACAGTAATACTGGATAAATATTTCCTAGCATATCTATTACATTGGAATGGATGGAAATTGCACAAAGAAGCTATGTTATTTAAGAATTTTTACTTTTCATTTCCTCAAGCCTAAGGGGTCTGTTTAACTGGAGATTGAGACGAAAAAGTGAGAGGATAAAAAATAGTAAGAGGTCAAAAAGTAGAAAAATAAAAGTGACTTTAGTTTCGCTCATTTGTGTTTAGTTAAAGGTGAAAAAGTAGAGGCATGAAAAACTTTTTTATTTGATAGAGTAGAAAAATAAAAAGATAGAAAAATGAGTTTTTTATAAATTTACTCATATGTCCTTATTAATAATGATGCCCAATTTTTTTATAAAAGAAATAAATGAAAGGCAAACAACCAACCAAAAAACAGACAATCACCCAAGTTTATTAAAAAATGAATATCAAGTCCAACAAAAGAAGAGCAAAATGCCTACTGAACAAACAAAAAAACTAGAAGAGAGTTGAGATCAACCAATTGTCCAAGTACATGGTTATTCCTTTAATTGTCCAATTGAGATAGAAACCTCACCTCTGAAAAAGTAATATAGACTTTGTGGCCAGTCTGCATTTTTGACAAAGAAAAGAATAACATCAGCACTGTTTTGAACTTTAAAATGAATTTAGTCATTATGCTAGCTGAAACTACCCTAGGCTGTCTTTTACATTGGAATGGATGGGTTATGCATCAAGAAGCTTTCTTCTTCAGAATTAGATAATTTTTACTTTCATTTCCTCAAGCCTTATAAAAGATTGTGATCATCCAATTGCCCAAATAAATAAGTGACGTGCAATTCTATATCATAGTCTATTCTATATTATCCTTCAAACTAATTCTTTTGACATAGAATCCTCACCCAGGATGCTATAATACAGTCTTTCGAGCAATCCTGCATTTTTGACACACAAGAAAATAACATCAGCATTTGGAATCTTAAAACTAAATCTGGTTAATTTCAATAACATCACCAAGACGTTTCTTATTATGTTGACCCAATACATGCATGGTTAGTGACAGGAGAAATGCAAGACTATTGCAGAAAAGAAAGAGAAATGTGCAAGAGGAAAATAATGGTCAACATGCATGTAAGGTATTTAATTAGAGAATGGAAAGTGTTATGCCCTTTCTCGCTATATTTACCCACCAATCTTGACGTTGACGCATTCGACAAGGCTCGTGTATTCATTGTGGCTGCAACTGCTCCCTCTTCCGCAATGACTATCACAAATATATTGGCTCCATGAAAGCTCAAAACCATATGCCAATTTATTGTGGACTTCTGTACAGGAAATACTTGGATTATCATTTCCTGGCCAAGATGTCATAACCAGCATCTCCACTTTGCACGATTCCCTCACATCCTTAAACCTTATTGTACCAGTTGTAACATATTTATACCTCTTGGAATGAGAAATTGAAGAGTTGGAAGAATACTCTCCATTTTCATTGCAAGTAGAAGTATCCAAATAGAATGGAGTATTCACTGGTTTTTTACAGCTCATGAAAGCCACACTCCTGGAGTAGGAGTATGTGTGACGCATGTCATACGGCTGTTGAAAACTGAAATTATATGGATATAAAGAATAACTCGGAGTGGAGAAGTAATTGTCCTCCTGTATACCTGAATCCACCACCCGGATTGTGAAGTTATTGTAATTGATTTCCTGTACGTAGTATTTTCCTTCAAGTAAGTATAGCACCGTATGATTGTTCTCACACGACAGTTCATACGTTGGGTCACCGCAGATTTGTGGATCGCTCTTCAATCGAAACGGATTGCTTATGTTCCGGATATTTCCGCAGGAAGAAGGGGCACACTGATGAATATTATTTTGAGTACTGCAAGTTTTATGGACTAATACAAAAACAATAAGGGCAGTGAGCCCTGCAGTGAAGGGTAATTGTCGTCTCCCCATTTATGAGAGAGTGAAAATTTTCATCTGCTACAACTAAACTTGACAATGACGAAGATGACTTATATTTCTGGTCTTTCAGAGTATCTTCAATAAAATAGTAGTAAAATAAAATTTAGGAAAGTAATTAAAGAAAGAAACAAAAGAGTGTTCAATTTCCATGAGGGACAGGATCCCTAACACCAACACCGACAAGAAGTTATCAACGTAGGCACATACGTCTTGATTTTGAAATTTACAAGTTAATAAATTTAAACACGTCCGTATGCACATACGTCATGATTTTTAAAGTTTTTATTTTTTATTTGAAAGTTTGTTAAATTAAACACTCTGCCAAGCAAGCACAGGCATGCGTCTTGATTTCGAAGTAACAAGTTAAATTAAAAATGGAGGTTAGGTACCGAAAGAGAATATAGAAGTTTTGGGAGATTTGTAAATTGTAAAAATGCTGATTAATTAATTAGATTGCAGAAGATTCTGCTTAACTATATGTACCAAAATACAGAGAGCGGTAAATTAGGAAGACTTAAACTAACTTCCCACTAGCTATGGAACAAATCATAGAATGACATATGTCAGCTAAAACAACTAACCTCTAAATTAATAAATAAAACATAAACACACCGTTTATACAAAACTGATACTATACGGCTGTAGTTTAGCATCTCTTGGATCAGCAACTTCATCTTCTACAACTCCAAGCTCTATTCAATTTAACACCAACTGCTAAGAACCTTATAACTCAAATGGAATATGTACTTATTAGAAATATTAGCCCAATGCTCAGAGCCCAAACCCAATTTTATATGGTGTAACATGGGTTGTCATGTTGAACTATTTAATTCTCTTGTGTTCTTTCTTCTTCTCTTTTATGCTTTTATTCACACTATTTTTTAACCTCCAATTAATTTAACATAATATCAGAGCATTTTTAACTTGTGACAAAGGGGATGGTTAAGATAGCAAAAGTTTTGATACCTATTTGCTATGTGGGTAACTAAATAATAGTGGGTTTATGAAAAATAAAAAAGAAAATTACACAAGAAACACAAAAGATTTACTTAAGTGATACAAAAGAAACTCCCATAAAACCCAAATTATAAATACCGCTAATAATTAAGGTCAAATATATTGTGTGTGTTAGCAAAATTCGTAACCAAAACCTTGTTTCAAATATAACTGAGTTATAAATTTTAGTGTCATATAAGTGTTTGAAGATATATGTTAGACTGAATAATTGTATTGTATTTCTCAGTGAAAGAATATACATGAGTGCCTTTATATAGGAGGCATATGAGTGCAGTACAAGAATGTGTGTTATACAAGTAATCTAGTTGGACCTAAAGCCCACAACACTATACATGATAATAGCCCCCCTCAAACTCAAGGTGGATGTGAGACCAACTTAAGGTTGTCAACCAAAATACAAAGGCATCTCTTAGGATGTAACTTGGTGAAGATATCTGCAAGTTGATCTTTAGAAGAGACTAAGATTAGCTTAAGAGCACCATGTATAAGATAATAACGGATAAAATGACAATCGATCTAGATGTGTTTAGTTCGTTTATGGAAGACATCATTGTGAGTAATATGAATGGCACTCTGGTTGTTACAATAAAGAGAAGTAGCAGAGGATATAAACATACCTAAGTCTTTGAGAAGCCATCGTAGCCAAAAGAGCTCAGATGTGGTATCATCAAGAGTACAATATTTTGCTTCAGTACTGGAGTGGGCCACATGAGTTTGTTTCTTGCATCGCCAAGAAATCAGAGAAGAACCAAGAAGATAGCAATAACCAATGGTGGACCTGTGATCAGTGGAATCTCTTGCCCAATCAGCATCAGAAAATACATGAAAAATGAGAGGAGACTGAGCAAAGTAGAAAAGATCACGGAAGAGAGTGCCCTTTAGGTATCGAAGAATGCGCAGAACACCAGCATAGTGAGTCAATCGTGAAGCAAACAAATACTGGCTCACTTGGTGAACAACATAGGAAATGTCTAGACGAGTAATAGTGAGATCAACTAGGCTGCCAACCAAGTGTCTGTAACGAGAGGGATTAAACAATGGTTTTTCCCCCTAAGGGAGTCAAATGAACATTAAACTCAACTGGAGTGTCAATAGTCTTGCTATCAGTGAGTCCAACTCAAAACAAGAGTTTAGAGGCATACTTGGCTTGAGTAATATAAAGTTCATTTGTAAAATGAGTGATTTCAAGACTCAAGAAGTAGCTGAGATGTCTAAGATCTTTCATCTCAAACTGCTGATTAAGAAAATCCTTGAGTTCTTGAATGCCACTGAGGTCATCACTAGTTATGATCATATCATCTACATACAGGGGAAGTAAAATAGTGCCTTTGTCAGTGTGATGAAGAAATAAGGCAGAATCATAATGACTGGTCATCTAACTCAAGCGAGAGATGTTAGAGCTGGATTTGGCAAACCAAGCTCGTGGAGCTTGTTTAAGGCCATAAAGTGCACGTCGAATGTGACAAACCTTGTTTGATTCAACAGAATAACTAGGAGGAGGTTGCATATAAACTTCTTCACTTAAATCCCCATTAAGGAATGCATTTTTGACATCTATTTGAAAAATGTCATATTTACTAGTAGCAGCAATAGCTAAATGGGCACAAACAGATGAGATACGAGCAACCAGAGCAAAGGTTTCTTTATAATCAATCCCACACTCCTGTGTAAAACCTTTTGCAACAAGACGAGTTTTGTAGTGCTCAATGGACCTATCAGAACGAGTTTTAATCTTGTAGATACATTTACAACCAACCATAGATTTCTTAAGAGGAAGTGTCACCAAATCCCAAGTATGGTTTTTAGATAATGCATTAAGTTCCTTTTTCATTGCAATCTACCATAAAGGGTCAGTGGAAGCCTCACGATAGATGTGTGGCTCGTGCAGTGTAGCAAGAGCAATGTAACAATGATAGTCAAGTAAATGTGCAAGAATGGATCTTACCCTAGTTAAGTGACAAGGTGGAATGTCTTGTGCAAGATCTTCAGGTGGAGCAAGAGCAATGGACCCAAGCTCAAGGTTGGGGTTAGGTAGCTTGTCTTCAACCTATTCATCTTCTACCTATTCAGTAAAGGATGAACTAGGAAAGAGATCAATGATATCTGGTGGTTAGATAGAGAAGTCTATAGGAGAATCTAGAGCAACTACAGGAGGATCAGGATCAGCTACAAAAGAAATATGTGCCTCATCTAGAAAAAAATATAAGACAGAGGAGGAAGATAAGGAGGCACAGAAGTGAGAGAGCTTGATAAAGAGTCGATGCTCCCAAAAGAAAACATTACGGGAGATACAAAGAAAAGAAAAATAGGATTATAACACCGATACCCCTTTTAAGTCTTGCCATAGCCAAGAAAACAACAAACCTTGACCGAGGCTTAAGTTTGTTATGCTCATGTGGTTGAAGAAGAACAAAACAGGCAGAACTGAAGGAGCGAAGGTGATGATAATTTGGAGATGACCCAAAAAGGCGTTCATATAGAGTTTGATTTTGGATGACAGGATTGGGAATGCAATTAATTGCATGAACAGCATAAAGTATAACTTCTGCCCAAAAAGGAGTAGGAACTTTGGCAAAGAGAAGGAGTGTACGAATAGTGTCAAGAATATGACGAAATTTTCGTTCAGCTCTACCATTTTGCTGAGAGGTACCTAGACAAGTTAGTTGATGAACAATGCCATAGGAATGCAAAATAGCTCGAAAAGCATATTGAGTGTATTTAAGAGCATTATCAGATAAAAATTTGATGCATTTGGAAACCTGAGTTTCAACCATGTTTTGCAAAATAAAAGGCCAAGAATGTATTGACCCCTTGTGATAGATTAATTGATTAATTAGTCAAATTTATCAATTAATCAAATTAACATGCAATATACGTAACAGCACAAACAAATCACCAACTAAAGTAAAATGCAGCGGAAAATAAATTGACACGTTGATTTATTTACGAATAGGAAAGACCTCCAAGGCAAAAACCCCACCAAGTGATTTTAAGGTCACCACTCCCAAGAATCCACTATTATCAAAACAAGCGGTTACAAGTAAAGGAATCCTAGTACCTTATACCAGCCTACAGTTGAACCCTTACCCTAATACCAATTGAACTTATTCTGTAATGACAACCTCTCCTTATATTGCTCGGCTCCTAGTACATGACTAACCAATAGATGCACAGATCCCAGTACGCAACTTGATCACCAACTTGAGGAAGAAGAATATTGACTGCAAAATTCTTCAATTCATCATATGATGAAGATCATGAAGTTGCTTTGTCACAAAACCCTACGATGTAAAAACATAGCAGCTTCTTCAAGATGAACTAGGGCAAATTCTATCTTCGGTCACAATTTGCATGAACAACACTTTGCCCTATGCTCGTACAACCCTAGACGGCCCTTAAAATAATCCTTATATATATTTTGAGTTATGAGAGAAGAAAGTCCAAATATCTATTCACGGATTGGAGTGAAATCAGATCTGAAAAACTGATTTTCATAAACCTCGACAGATACCCTATCTATCGAGCAACTATCAAGCCTCGGGCTGAAACAGCTCTTTAATTCTCGATAAATACTAGTTGTTGAGTTTTAATGAGCAGCACTTTTTCACTTGATTCTTAGACAGACTTGCATGGCTTTAACGCTTGAACTTGAAACCTTGTTTCTTGAAGCATTAAACACATCCTAGATCTACCCAATTACAAGTAAAGTACACTTTGTTAAAGGATTAACTAATTACATAAAATGTTGACATATGTTCCTAACATGAATCGCAAATTTCCTAACAATCTCCCCCTTTGGCAATCCGTAACAAAACCACAACAAACAAATAAGCGTATGAGAGAAGTCATAAATCATTCAACTCACATTCACTTGTTGAATACAGTAAAATCTATCCTAACACAAACTCTTGAAAAACTTGCAAGAAGAGAATTCATGGCAAGGAAGACTTTAACAACCTGTATTTCTGAAACGCTTTAAACAAAACTCATCAAGGCATCTTAGTGTGAGACAGAAATAAAAGATTGCATACAAGATATAAGAAGCATGTGCATAAAAAGAGGAAAGAAACAATACATGAAGAGATAGGTGAAAGAACTGTAATAACAACTTCAAATGTATATATATCATCAACAAGTACAAGGTTTGCTATCACAAAGTGATCACAAGATCAAATGTACATGAACAATATATCTAAAAGAAAAAGAAAAGAAAAGGATACATAAGTCCTCACTACATCCCTCAAAAATATAAATACTCCCTCTAACAAAAATCTCCTATACTAAACCTCCCCCTATGAGTATGACTATTCTCATATCCAAAACTACTCTCCTTTTTTATCACGAGTGACAAAAGGGTAAGTACATCAAGTAGACATCTCATCATCACTAGAAGAACTAGCACCATCATCCTCAGCATCAGTAGCATCACCATCACCATCACCATCACTATCACCATCACCATCATCATCCTCATCCTCAGAAGTCTTTGAAGATGGAGAAGGAGAAGCAATGAAGCCACCAAGGCGAGCCTGTCGTCATACAATACGACTAACATGGGTGTTCACCTGACACAACTCATCACTAAGGGTGTTAAAGCGAGTATCCATGCGCACAAGCTATGCCATAGTGTCCTCGAGAGTCACCCCACCAGTGGAAGAAGAAGGAGCGGAGGTGGATAAAGCGGTAGAAGCTGGAGGAATCGCAGTCCCGAGCCGCCTCAAACGTAGCTGTACCTCGCTTCGTTTAACGGTTGTGGCGTCTATGGCACACATAACGGAGAAGTGGTTGGAAACGGGAAAGGAGACAGAAAAATGATAAAGAATCCTCATGATAGCTGAAGGGAAATGAACTTATCACGGGTTGCCATATCCCTATATACATCTATGAGGGAAACAATGAAATGTGAGGGAAAGCAAAAACCAATCACGGGGCTCTGTAATGAAATTATAGTGAGAGAATGGATGTAAAACAAAAGTCATCACCATGTTAATGAACCTCAGACCTTTAGTAAAGGCCGAGCAAGGGGTGTATTGACGATCACCCCAATCAAAGGGTCGCTCACAGAAAGAAGACATGAGCTCGTCTTTAGACACAATTTTAAGACGATCACAACTAGGTAGTCAAGATGTGCTACTCTCGGGATATGAAGCACCTAGGATATAATATCCGGTGTGACCACAAAGCGCGTACCTCAAACGCGAGTGACAAAGAGAGGTACTAAATAATCAAATCCGTGCATGTTGGAGTAGAACTCCTGTATGATCATGGATGGACAAGTGACCGAGATGCCACACAGTGACTCCCAACCTCTACTATGAATGACAGTGGGTAGGTCAATATCGGAGAAGTCCGATAAAATGACTTGGCGTTCTGAATGAATGCCTTGTCTAGAAAAGTTCTTCGAAAAGTCCTGTTGGGCTTTATCATCACGGAACTGAATATGGAAGGGGGTAGAATCAGAAAAGGAAGCCTCGGAACGAAAAGAGTTTCGAGACGAAGTAAATTTTCGTTTAGGTGCCATAGAGTAACTAATCGAAAGAAGGAGAGAGAGAGAAATAGTGACACGCAAAAAAGCACCAACATAATCAATATCAATATAAAGATAAATGAAAGTATATATGCATGAAAATGCATGAACATGTGACATGCAAACTTAAAAACATCATGGTCTCAACCCAATCCAAACTTGCTAGTACACAACATTGCAACAAAGTAAACACACATTTAAAATGCATGAAACATTGTTATAATGCAAATGTGATGCAATGCATGATGATTTAAAACCACTTAAACAAGACCCATCCCAAAAATTTCACAAAAAACTTCATCAATCTAAAAAAAAAACCCAAAATGTTTCAAAAATCCCAAAAGTTAGGTCAAAAAACATGAAATGCATGGTAGAATGAGTGAAAAAGATCATACCAGATGAAAGAAGATGATCTTTAGGCCGAAGAACTCTTGGGAAAGAAGTTTGGAGTGAGATAGAGAGAGGTTTTGGGAGGTGAAGAGTCAATAGGAGTAGAGAGAGATCGAGAGAAATGAGAAAGAATTTGCACGGATCCTATTTATAGACTCTCATAATTCTCAACAGATCGAGAGGTGTCGAGCTTTAAAGGCTTGAAAAGATACAGCTATCGAGCAGCTATCCAGAGGTGTCCACTGCAAAAGGGGCTTCATGGATCAAGGCACTATCCAGCATCTATCGAGGAGACAGAAACTTTCTCGATGGATCAATGTGCTATCGAGAAGCTATCAAGATTGTGATAAAAAGAAACTGAAAAGCTCAATAGATAGCCTAGCTGTCGAGAGATGTCGAGAAGCTGTCGAGATTGCTTTAAAAACAGTTTTTCAAGAAGAGAAAAAAACACAAACATGAATGCAATCAAATATGCAACTTAACCAAGGATCCAACCAACATTTTAAGCTCTTAAAATCATCTCTTAACAAAAAAATATCATGCATTTAGATCCAAAACACACATACACACACACACACACACACTAAACAAATCTGACCAATTTTATATTTCAAAAACAGGTCCAGATAGTTTAGTGAGCATACATTAACACATGTAAACCTTGTGATGATCAAATCACATTGTATCTACACACGTATCAAAAGTAGTAAAGAATATTGCGTGTTGTGTGTAAAAAAAATGCAAAATTGCATGAGTGTCTATATGTTATGATGATTTGAGATATGAGTAAATTAATTTAACTCACACACGATCATAATTGGGGGACTATCACCTTCGAGGTACATCCTATAACTCCCACATCTCCTAGAATACATGCTTGCAATCATATTTTAAAGCATTTTTGTTACTTTTGCTTTAATTTTTCTCTGCATATTTTTCTTTTGTTAAGCATATCATGCATGGACATATAAGAGAGAGAAAAGAGATACCTAGTTATGTTAAGCTTTTTGACATTGTACTTTTGCTATGCAGAAGCATACTGATGTCATTTCATGATTGGTGGGCAACAATGGTGAGATGGTTATTTATACCTTTCTCTTAGGATTTTTTAATCATTCCCATCAAAAAGAGTGATACGAGTGCTAAGTACAAGAGACAACTTAATCTTACTCATCACAAACACTAGCCACAAAGTTCACTTGCTTAGTTGTGCATAGAGGTGCTCATCTAAGCTACAAGAGATACAAAGTTTAGAAAAACTATGTTTCATTGACCATTCAAGGTACACAAGTACCAATGTAAACAAACACACATTGTTTTTGTATTTTTTTTTTCAATTTCCTTTTTGAAAAACAAAATAAAACAAAACTGAAAAACAAACAAATAAACAAAAACATGTCAAACAAAGCAATGCATAAAAACTAGACTGACTCAAAATAAGAAAGCAAAACACACAAGTAATGCAAAAACAAAAACAAGAAGGGGAGAGAGAGAGAAAAAAAAAAGTGATTGAATCACTTAGAGCTTTTTTCCTTCCACACCATGGAAGTATCTTTCTTTTAGTGAATCGTTGAACTGGCGAAAAGGAGGAAGAATTGCAACTGTTCAAGTTCGAAAGGAATATAAGGGCTTTCAGGAGATCTCCTAGAGGAGCAAGAGATGATGGAAACTGACTTAGGTTTTCAGGCGATATCATGTTGTTGCTCTGTTGAGTGACTTGCCACTTATAGCAATTAGGTCAAGTGTGTCCAGCTGCTCCACAATGATGACAGAGATGCTACGTCTTCTCTTTGGACTTTTGAGCGTTGCTCTTCTTAGCCCTAGGATTTTTGATTTCTTTCTTAGCAAGCTTAAATGGCGCTCCTAAGATAGATTTACCATTGTCTATATTCTCACTAGCTATCACAATTTTAACATCATTATTCTCAGATTCAATATCATTAACAAGAGAAACAAAAACAGTAATACTAGAAGAAGCAGTATTAGGAGAAGAGAAATCATACCCTAAACCGATTCGTCAGAAGCAGATTTCTGAATACTGAGCATCTCATCAAGCTTTGCACTTGAGGTCCTCTTCAACTGAACTCTCACTTAGAACAAGTCTGCCTCAAGCTTCTTGGTCTTTTCAGCCAAGAAATTGTTTTCATACCTCAGCGCTCCAATGGTCTGATTTGCTTCATCAAACTTTGTGGAGAGTTGTTCTCGTTCAAGCTCCACATCACTGAGCTTCTTGGTGGCCAACCTATACAAATTTTTATGCTTTTTCGAGACCTTGTATAACTTTGCATAAGTGGTGTGGATGTCATCTTGCTAATCCATCTTCTCAAACTTGAATTCCACCAAGTCCTCTTCTTCATCCACATCTTCTACAATTCCCTCAGAAGGATTGACAATGGTGGTGAAGGCATTTAGGATTTTGTCATCTTCATTTCTGAAATCATCCTGAGGTTCGCTATCACTTAAGGTCGCAGCAAGTGCCATGCTTTTCCCAATAGACTTAAGATAAGTAGGGCACTCTTGTTTCATGTGACCAAAGTCTTGACACCCGAAACACTTAGGTCCTAAGGGAACAGTGTATTGATTGCCATCTCTAGCATCCTTCTTCCATTTTTCTTGGCTCTTAGACTGAGAAGAACTTTACTGCCTACGGTCCTTATCGAAGCCCTTTGCATTGACATTTTTCATGAACTTCTTGAATTGCCTAGGGATGTAGGACTTCATTTTAAAATCTTCATCGTTGGAAGACTCATCCGTGTCACTGCTCTTGGCCCTCAGTGCCATGCTCTTACTCTTGCTCTTGCTTGACTTCCCTATCCTAGACAAATTCAACTCATAGGTCTGCAGATTTCCAGCTAGCTTTGTCAATGGAATTTTGTCAATATCCTTTGACTCCTCAATCTCGGTAATCTTAGCATGGAATCTCTCGGGCAGAGATCTGAGCACATTTCTCACAATCTTGGGTTCGGGAATGATTTCTCCAAGATTAAAGGTCGAGTTTACTATATCCTTAAGCCTGGTATAAAACTCATCAAATGACTCATCCTCCTCTATCTTAATTTCTTCGAAGCTAGTAGTGAGCCTTTGAAGTTTTGAATCCTTAACAACCTTGGTTCCTTCATAGGTTGTCTAGAGAATGTTCCATGCTTCCTTTATAGTTTAAATGGAGGATATCTTCTTGAACTCCTTATTTGTGACCGCACTAAATAAAGCATTCAATGCCTTGCTGTTGAAATTTGCCGTCTTGATCTTTACATCATCCCAGTCAGCCGGCGCTTCCTTCGGCTTGGTCCAGCCTATCTCTACAACTTGCCACACTTTCTCATCTAGAGACTGTAAGAAAACTCTCATGCATACTTTCCAGTATGCATAGTTAAGACTATCAAATAAATGAGGTACAATGAGTGACTGTCTTCTATCCATGACAAACAAGAGTCAATGGATCTCACAGCAAAGATTATAACCTAATCAGAGTGTGCCCGCTTTGATACCACTTGAAAGGTCAAGAATGTATTGACCCCTTGTGATAGATTAATCGATTAATTATTCAAGTTTATTAATTAATCAAATTAACATGTAATATACATGTCAGCACAAACAAATCACCAACTAAAGTAAAATGTAGCAGAAAATAAATTGACATGGTGATTTGTTTATGAATGGGGAAAACCTTCAAGGCAAAAACCCCGCCGAGTGATTTTAAGATCACCACTCCTGAAAATCCACTATTATTAAAACAAGCGGTAACAAGTAAAGATTAATTAAATTACCCCAATACACAATTGTACTTATTCTGTAGTGACAATCTCTCCTTGTATTACACAGCTCTCAGTACTTGACTAACCAATAGATGCGCATATCCCAATACGAGACTTGATTTTGAAATACTTATCTTCATAGAATCTACTTGTCTTCATAGATTAGCACTAAAGTGACCAACCATCAGAGGACTGGGATCCAAAGAAGCAAATGTGAGGAGCTTTAGATTGCATTCTAATCTAGCCATGTCTTGCTCATCTATGGTTACCCAAGCTTCTATCCCGTCACCCAATCGTGTGTCATTCAAAATTATTAGATTCAAAAATACTGAATCACTTGTACCAATGCTGCTAACCCATATAGGCTTTCCCCACCCAAAATCAACTTCATAGAATCCAAAATTACACCAACTGTTAAACCCAAAGCAGTCTACTTCCTCATTGGACCCTAGCCCTCCTATTTCTTTGAGAGACTCATACATCACAGACTTCCTCTTTTCACCTCTCAGTTTATTAACAAAATCACCATTAATTTTTTATATTCCACCCCTTATCTTACCAACCAAGCCTTGCAATCCTGACTCATCAATGCCCTTGCACCAAGCACCCGCTATCCAAAGGAGATTTCCAGTAGAATACTCTGGCGAAGGCGGTTGTAATTTTCTTCGCAGATTCACTACATGGGTCAATATGGAAGGCTTTTGGAAACCATTGTTCTCTCTAGAGGCAGCCATGGCATGCTTCCATATGAAAGCTGAAACCACCTCTACATGCCTAGGGTGTTGCACACATGAACTGGTTGCTTGAACCTTAAGCATGGCTATTGCCGGGGCATGAAACACAAATCTTCTTGTCACACTCTTTCCCTTTTTTGAAAATGAACTGAACATAGCCGTTGATAAATCTCTAAGCCATAAATCATTTGTGGGGAAGAGATTCGTTTAATCAAAATTGGGGTATACAGATACTGCTTCGTATGATCCTCTAGCTATTTTAGCCCATGCCTTGAGAAAGGTGCTGAATGCTATACCATCAAGGATCTTGTGCGCAATGCACAGTCCAATGGCTTTGCCACCACACTTGAAGACACTTACTTGAATATTAGTCACGTAAGTTCCAACATATGATTCTTTCAAAATGAATTCACAAGGAAGGAACTTATGTAGTAACAACAGGTCAGGTTGGCTAAGAAATTTAGATAGACAAACGTTAACTTGGGCTTCCACAAAATAAGCCCCTTCATCGTTGCAATCGATGCAGAGATCATCTTTGATCTTTCCAGCTAATGGATAGTATAGAGTTAAGATCTCTGACAAAGATTTCTTTAGCAATTCTAACCTTTTGGGAATGTTGCTAAGGTTTGAGCTGTCATTTATGGGATAGAAGAGGGTGAATGGACCATAAGGAGCAGGAATAAGCTGATCTAATAGGGAAAACTTAAATGTTTTAAGGTGAGAGGGTGTTAGGGAAGATGGTTTGATTTGCTCCTCAGAAACAGTTCCTACCTCCATTTTCATTGTTTTGGCTCTCTTTGAAATTGGAGGAAACTGCAAGAGCTTCTACACTATTTATATGTGAGGTGGCCAAGGATATATATTGGTACAAATTATGAGCACTAAAAACAAAAGGGGAAGACGAGTCCTTAAATAGTAGTAAAATAAAATTTAGGAAAGTAATTAGAGAAAGAAAAAAAGAGTGTTCAATTTCAATGAGGGACAGGATTCCTATCACCAAGACCGACAAGAAGTTATCAACGTAGGCACATGCGTCTTGATTTTGAAATTTACAAGTTAATAAATTTAAAAATGTCTATTTGCACATACGTCAAAGTTTTTATTTTTTATTTGAAAGTTGGTTAAATTAAACACTCTGCCAAGCAAGCACATGCATGCATCTTGATTTCGAAGTTACAAGTTAAATACCACCGCATACCCTTGGTGCGATGGTCACTCCACAAGTATAAACGCTTGTGGGGTGTGGGTGACAAGGGTCGGGGTTCAAGTCTCCAGGAGGGAGCTTCACACACTTATACACTAAGATTAGACTAGAGTAGAATTCTATCTTGTATTAAAAAAAAAAAGTTACAAGTTAAATTAAAAATGGAGGTTAGGTACCGAAAGAGAATATAGAAGTTTTGGGAGATTTGTAAATTGTAAAAATGTTGATTAATTAATTAGATTGAAGAAGATTCTGCTTAATTATATGTACCAAATTACAAAGAGCGGTAAATTAGGAAGACTTAACTAACTTCCCACTAACTATGGAACAAATCACAGAATGACTTATGTCAGCTAAAACAACTAACCTCTAAATTAATAAATAAAACATAAACACACGGTTTATGCAAAACTGATACTATACGACTGTAGTTTAGCATCTCTTGGATCAACAACTTCATCTTCAACAACTCCAAGCTCTATTCAATTTAACACTAACTGCTAAGAACCTTAGAACTCTAATGGAATATGTACTTATTAGAAATATTAGCCCAAACCCTATTTTAAATGGTGTAACATGGGTTGTCATGTTGAACTACGTAATTCTCTTATGTTCTTACTTCTTCTCTTTTATGCTTTTATTCACACTATTTTATAACCTCCAATTTATTTAACATAATATCAGAGCATTCTTAACATGTGACAAAGGGGATGGTTAAGATAGCAAACCTCTAGAAGCCAATTCTTGAACCCGAGAGGAAGATATGTGACCAAGTCGGGCATACTAAAGTGCAAGGGAAGAAAAAGAAGAAACAGCAACAACTGCAGCAACAGAAACAGGAGCAACAAGTGAAAGACGAAAGTTGTCCACGGGAAACATACGCCCAACTCTGAGACCATTCCCAAGCTTCTGTCCCATCCTCGGATCCTGCACAATACACCCAGAATTATCAAAGATAATGCGATAACCCAACTCAACTAATTGTCCCACAAAAAATAAATTGTAAGAAAGGTCAGGAACATTAAAAACCCTAGGAACTGAGAGGTTGGAGGTCGAAACAGAACCTATATTATGACCAGAAGAGAAGAATAGAGAAAAAGAATAGTATTGTAGGTATTCATTATGAATTATGTGATATTTATGTGTGTGTGTGTGTGTGTGTGTGTGTGTGTGTGTGTGTGTGTGTCCTTCACATTCAAGAAGTTGATATGAACAAAAAGTTTAATGTTAATCTAATATTTGTTGAATAAAATTTTATAATAGACTTTTTTTTATAATGCATTACATTGCTTTTTTTTTTTATAATACATTACGTTGCTAAAAGATGCATTAGACTTTTTTTTTTATAAATGTTTTCTTTTTACGTGTAGTGTAGTAATTAAAAAATAAGAAATATTAGATTACACTACGTTTCTACAATTTAAGATGCATTAGACCTTTTTTTTAATGTTGTAATTAAAAAATAAGAAGAATTTGATTACACTATATGTCAAAGTTGCTGCAATTCAAGATGCATTAGATCTCTTTTTTTTTTTTTTAGTGTAGTATACGCTTGCTCCAATTTAAGATGTATTAGACCCTTTTTTTTAGTGTAGTAAGTAAAAAATAAGAACAATTAGATTTCACTACGTCTACGTTGCTAGAATTTAAGATGTATTAGACTTATATATATCTATATATATACATATATATATATATATATATATATATGTTTTCTTTTTAAAATCTAAAAATCTAAAAAAAAAAAAAAATCTGCAATATGGTGAAGCCACTTGGCACAACCACGGTGTTTAAGCCCAACTTATAGAATATATATTTTGTTTGATAAACAATAACAAAATAAATAATTATTATAATAAAAAAGGAATAAATTGTATTGGTATAATAATTACCAAATATAAAATGATAACACATAAATAAAAAATTATTATTTTGTAACATACCAATTATGCTCTAATCAGAATTTTGTATCATTGGGAGATTATTGATTCGTTGAATACCTCTTTGTAGACTATATTTTTATTGTATCCTTATTCTTGTTTGTTAGTTTTTTTTATTAGAAAATTTATTGATTGATAAAAACCATGTCAAACCACATTTAAGGATTTTTCAAAATAAAAAATAAAAAACTAAATCAACAAACTGCTTTCTTTTATAGGTCAAAGTGTACAACTCTAATAGTTAGCCAAAGCTATTTCAATTGGAAAAAAATCAAATTGTTATGAAAAATTTATCATCAAATTTATATCAAGACATGCTTAATAATTAATAAGCTAAAAAGAAGGTTGTTCTCTAAATCAAAATTGAGAGGATGAAAGCAACATATCACCATTGGAACCCATGTCATAAAACACAAATTAATTTTAAAACATTATGTCTAAGCATATTTAATAATTGATTCTCAAACCATTATCATATAAATTGGATAAAACTTAAGCAAATTAGGTTAAACAAAAGAAAAATAATACACAAAAATTAGTCAATTTAATGGACAAATAATTAGAGTAAACAAAAACATACTTGTAGAAGTGAACAAAAAGTCTAATTTTTTTTTTTTTTTTTTTTTGAGAAAAAAAGTCTAATGTTAGTTTAATATAATTTTATATGGATAAGTTATGTTGAGTTTAACTTCTTCTTCTTTGGATAACTTTAAACTTCTTAGTTGATTATAATTTTTTTTTTTTTAAATCTATCCTATTTCCTAATTTCCATCATTCACGTTTACTTATTTATTTTTTAGTTTGAATTAATGCATCATTAGTGTTTTGAATAAAAATAAATATTTTTGTTTTCCTCATTACAAAGTTAAATACCCTCAATTCTCTTTGTATTACAAGATGTTCGCAAATTTGAAAATAAACATATTAGTATTACATAGAAATTAAACAATCCCAAAGAATGGTGATGTCGCGAAAGCCTGAAGAAAGCACACACGATACTCTCTTGATGGAACAGAAACTAAACTGTTAGTTCCTAGTAGTAAACCTTGAATCCACATGGGGTTTCCTTGAATCCATAAGGAGAAGAAAACTGGAGTCCACCAGAGAAATAATTTGACAAAAGTCTGTGTTTATTCATAATAGTCTATGAAAAACGTTTAGGAGCCTATTTAAGGGCTCCGTAAAACTTGATAGGATAGAACATAAACTAAACTGTTAGTTCCTAGTGGTAAACCTTGAATCCACGAGGGGTTTCCCTGAATCCATAAGAAGAAGAAAAATGGAGTCCACCAGAGAAATAATTTGACAAAAGTCTGTATTTATTGATAATAGTCTATGAAAAACGTTTAGGGGCCTATTTAAGGGCTCCGTAAAACTTGACAGACAAGAAAGTATATTCTAAAATAACTCCTAATTGATACCTAACCATAAGAGGAACCAAATTTGACCTAAAAAGCATTAAAAGCACCTAAAAACAAGGAAATAAATAACCTAAACCTAAAATAACGAAAATTACAAATTAAATACCAAAATTAATATACTACAATAATTAAATAGTAAATTATGTCCTACATCAGACCCTTTCACTTGAAACAAACTCGTCCTCGAGTTCATCTTTGAAATTTGAAATCTTCCACTCCAAATAAACAAATACTTTGAATGCCTGAGGCCCTTGATCTTCTTTCCACACTTGCAACTCATCAATGGAATAAACAAATCAACTTGAATTTCTTTTTCCTTGATCTTCATGCAACTGAAAATATTCACCAAATAAGAGTCAATGATCAAATCAAATCTTTCCACCCCAATAAAATCAATAAACTTTGTTTTGGTGTCTCCCACCAAAATAATAGGAGCTTGAACGTTGCAATCATCTAACTTTACTTCATCTAGATCGTTGACAACTTCCTCTATAATTTCTTCTTTGATGGTTTCTACTATCTCGACCTCAAGATCTTTCTCTATAATAGGATCTTCATTAATCTTCTCCACAATCTTGATTTTAGGTTCTTCTTTTATAATAAGATCTTCATGAACTTCCTCATAAACTTCTATATTTTCCTCAAGAAAAATGTGTTGTTCAACAAACAATTCTTCTCTTAATGGTAGAATATATGGCTCTCCAAAATAATTCAAGTGTGAACTTCTTGGCCAAAAATAATTTTGTTTTGTATACGATACGACAAAAGTTCATCACAATCCAAAGGATAAAATTTGATAGCAAACATCTTTTTCTTCCTTGGCCATGAATGAATTTTGTCTTTACCTTGTCGAATTCTATCAATCTATATTCGTTCTCACCAACGTAAGGCATATTCTTTAAGTTTATACAAAGCAAGTTCAACTTTTCTCTCATCACAAATATTCTCATAGTCAAATATATCCTCTAAATCAAGTAACCAATCTGTTAGAAATACTGAATGACTGTATTGTATTTCTCACTAAAAGAATATACATGAGTGCCTTTATATAGGAGGCATATGAGTGCAGTACAAGTAAATATGAGTGCAGTACAAGTAAGAGTGTAGTGCAAGAATGTGTGCTATACAAGTAAACTAGTTTGGGCCTAAAACCCACAATACTATATACATTAACAGCCCCCTCAAACTCAAGGTGGACGTGAGACCAACTTGAGGTTGTCAACTAAAGTACGAAGGTGTCCCTTAGGATGTGACTTGGTGAAGATATCTACAAGTTGATCTGTAGAGGAGACTGAGATTAGCTTGAGAGCACCATGGACAAGATGGTAACGGATAAAATGACAATTGATCTCGATGTGTTTAGTCCGTTCATGGAAGACATCGTTGTGAGCAATATGAATGGCACTCTTGTTGTCACAATAAAGAGGAGTAGCAGAAGATGTAGACACACCTAAGTCTTTGAGAAGCCATCGTAGCCAAAGAAGCTCAGATGTGGTATCAGCAAGGGCACGATATTCTACTTCAGTACTGGAACGGGCCATATGAGTTTGTTTCTTGCTTCACCAAGAAATCAAAGAAGAACCAAGAAGAAAGCAATAATCAGTGGTAGCCCTATGATCAGTGGGATCTCCTGCCCAATCAGCATCAGAAAATGCACGGAGAACAAGAGGAGACTGAGCAGAGTAGAAAAGACCATGGAAGAGAATGCCCTTTAGGTACCGAAGAATGCGTAAAACAGCAGCATAGTGAGTCGATCGTGGAGCAGACAGATACTGGCTTACTTGGTGAACAGCATAGGAAATGTCTGAACGAGTAACAGTGAGAAAAACTAGGCTGCCAACTAAGCGTCTATAAAGAGAGGAATTAGACAATGGTTTCCCTCCTGAGGGAGTTAGATGCGCATTAAGCTCAACTGGAGTGTCAACAATCTTGCTATCAATGAGTCCAACTCTAGACAAGAGTTCAGAGGCATACTTGGCTTGAGTAATGTAAAGTCCATCTGTAGAATGAGTGATTTCAAGACCCAAGAAGTAGCTGAGATGTCCAAGATCTTTCATCTCAAACTGCTGACTGAGAAAATCCTTGAGTTCTTGAATGCCACTGAGGTCATCACTAGTTATGATCATATCATCCACATACAGGAGAAGTAAAATAGTGCCTTTGTCAGTACGACGAAGAAATAAGGCAGAATCATAGTGACTGGCCATGTAACCCAAGCGAGAAATGGTAGAGCTGAATTTGGCAAACCAAGCTTGTGGAGCTTGTTTAAGGCCATAAAGTGCACGTCGAAGGTGACAAACCTTGTTTGATTCAACAGAGAAACCAGGAGGAGGTTGCATATAAACTTCTTCACTTAAATCCCCATTAAGGAATGCATTTTTGACATCCATCTAGAAAAGGTCTCATTTACTAGCAGCAGCAACAGCTAAGAGGGCACGAACAGATGAGATACGAGCAACCGGAGCGAAGGTCTCTTCATAATCAATCCCATACTCTTGTGTAAAACCTTTTGCAATAAGACGAGCTTTGTAGCGCTCAATGGACCTATCAGAGCGAGTCTTAATCTTGTAGATCCACTTACAACCAACCACAGATTTCCTAGGGGGGAGAGTGACCAAGTCCCAAGTATGGTTTTTAGATAATGCATCAAGTTCCTCTTTCATTGCAATCTACCATAAAGGGTCAGTGGAAGCCTCACGATAGGTGTGAGGCTCGTGTAGTGTAGCAAGGGCAGTGTAATAATGATAGTCAAGCAAATGTGCAGGAATGGACCTTACCCGAGTTGAGTAACGAGGTGGAATGTCTTGTGTAAGATCTTCAGGCGGAGCAGGAGCAGGGGACCCAGGATCAGGGGACCCAAGATCAGGGTTGGGTAGCTCATCGTTGACCTGTTCATCTTGCACCTGTTCATAAAAGGGGGAACTAGGAAAGGGATCAAGGAAATCTGGTGGTTGGACAGAGAAGTCTATATTAGAATTAGGAGCAGCTACAGGAGGATCAGGAGCAGCTACAAGAGGGTCAGGAGCAGCTACAGAAGGAGTATGTGCCTCATCTGGAAATAGATCTAAGACAGAAGAGGAAGATAGAGAAGCACTGAAGTGAGAAAGCTCGACAAAGAGGTGATGTTCCCAAAAGACAACATTGCGGGAGATACGAAGACGTTGAGAAACAGGATCATAACACCGATACCCCTTTTGAGTTTCGCCATAGCCAAGGAAACAACAAAGCCTTGATCTAGGCTCAAGTTTATTATGCTCATGTGGCTGAAGAAGAACGAAACAAGCAGAACCAAAGGAGCGAAGGTGATGATAGTCTGGAGGTGACCCAAAAAGGCGCTCATATGGAGTTTGATTTTGGATGATAGGACTGGGAATGTGATTAATAGTATGAACAGCATGAAGAGCGGCTTCGCCCCAAAAAGGGGTAGGAACTTTGGCAGAGAGAAGGAGAGCACGAACAGTGTCAAGAATATGACGAAGTTTTCGTTCGGCTCTACCATTTTGTTGAGAGGTACCTGGACAAGTTAGTTGATGAACAGTGCCATAGAAATGCAAAACAGCTTGGAAAGCATATTGAGTGTACTGAAGAGCAGTATCAAATCGAAAAATTTTGATACGTTTGGAAAATTGAGTTTCAACCATTTTTGCAAAATTAGAATATACTTGCAATAATTCAGAACGATGTTTCATATTAAAAATCCAGCTATAGCGAGAGTAATCATCAACAAAGACAACAAAATATCAAGAGTCACCAATACTAGAGATAGAGGAAGGTCCCCAAACATCAGAATGAATAAGATCAAAGATATCAGTGGATATTGATTCACTAGTATTGAAAGGCAAAGCTGGTTGTTTTCCTAACTGACATGAGACACAATCAAAATTTTATGTAGACACTGAACCTAACAAACCTCTAGAAGCCAACTGTTGTACCCGATAAGAAGATGCATGACCAAGTCGAGCATGCCAAAGTGCAAGGGAAGGAATAGAAGATACTGCAGCAGCTGCAGCAATAGAAACAGGAGCAACAAGTGGAAGACGAAGGTTGTCTATGGGAAACATACGCCCAACTCTGGGACCGGTCCCAAGTTCTTGTCCCGTCCTTGGATCCTGCACAATACACCCAGAATAATCAAATATAATACGATAACCCAACTAAGCTAATTGTCCCACAGAAAACAAATTGTAAGAAAGGTCAGGAACATTAAAGACCCCAGTAACTGAGAGTTTTGAGGTCGAAATGGAACCCATATTATGACCAAACATTGTGGAACCATTTGCTATGTGTATATTAAGAGGGTGTGGTGCAGGTTTAAGTTCAGAAAATAAGGACGAGTGAGGTGTCATATGATTGCAATAAGCAGAATTCATAAGCCAAGAGGAAGGAGACATACCAGATAAAGCTGAGAGAGAAAAGAAATAAGATGCATTACCAACCATACAAATGACATTGGCAATGATGTTTTTAAGATCATCTGTGGACATGGTGAAAGTGTGACCTGAAGATATAGACTGTGCAGAGACGGAAGCCATTGGTTGAACACTCTCAGTGTTAGCAATAGCTGCAGCAGAATTTGAAACAGTTGATTTATTGCGCTGATAGCAAGTCTCAATATTATAGCCAAAACGTTTACAAAAATTGCAAAAACGTTTGCTGGATTATCGGCGACGATTGTTGCAAAAGGAAGAAGAAATGTCCTTATTCTTCATTTAGAAGCAAAATATGCAAAATTGGACTGCAAAAATGAAATCTACGCGAAAAACTGGGTAAGGAGCACCTAGACAGCAAAAGTCAACGGTCAAAGTCAATGGTCAACGATGATGACGTCAGCAGATGACATGGCAATGACGTCAGTAGAGACTGGATGCTGACGTAAGTTGATCGGAGCAAGATTTGCGTCGGTGCGAAAAAGGCAGTGGTCTGTGTGGAACTCATCAACGGTGGCTGCAACAGGTCCGGAACCCAAGGACAATGTCTGGAAGATGTTGGAGGTTCAACGGCAAAAGGCTGTGGTAGTTGCTGTGACGGCGGAAGCGAGAATGGAGTAACACTAATAGAGACAAGACTGCTAAGAAAAAGGTCAGAGCAGTGGCTCTGATACCATGTTAGAAATACTGAATGACTGTATTGTATTTTTCACTGAAAGAATATACATGAGTGCCTTTATATAGGAGGCATATGAGTGCAGTACAAGTAAGAGTGTAGTGCAAGAATGTGTGCTATACAAGTAAACTAATTTGAGCCTAAAGCCCACAACACTATATACATTAACACAATCAAGAAAATCTTCTTTTAAAAAATAACCATTAAAACTTGCAATTTTTCTATAAGGTCTATATAAAATTTTCTTACCAATAGGTTGCTCATGAGTTATGTCTCCATGACAGTTATCCCTATTGTTTCCATGCTTCAACGATGGCATCCTAGCAAAGATATTTGTGAGTGCTAGCTACACGTCATGTAATACTTGCTAAGTTTTTCGTCACTGAAATTGCTACCATCTCCCACCAAATCAGGATAAGTCAAGGCTCTAATACCAACTGATATTGCAGAAGGCTGAAAAAAGCACACACGATGCTCTCTTAATGGAATAGAAATTAAACTGTTAATTCTTGGTACTAAACCTCAAATTCATGAGGGGTTTCTTTGAATCCACAAAGAGAAGAAAATAATAGTCTATGAAAAACATTTACAAACTTAGGGACCTATTTAAGGGCTCTGTAAAACTTGATTGACAAGAAAATATATTCTAAAATAACTCCTGATTGATACCTAACCATAACAGAAACCAAATTTGACCTAAAGGAAATAAATAACCTAAACCTAAAATAACGAAAATTACAAATTAAATGCCAAAATTAATATATTACAATAATTAAATAGTAAATTGTGTCCTACATCAAATGTAAAGGCCAAGGAGTAAATACGGGCACTCCAAGCCAATGCATTCAGTAATGCAAGCCAACCAAGTTAAGCAGCACATTGCACTTAGGTTTGAACAAGAACATTTGCACATTTGCTGTTTTTTCCGTGTATAAAGTTACTTTTTTTAATGTGTAGTAATATAATTTAAATAAAAAATAATGATTAGTTGAAGATTTTGGATTGTAATGAAATTGATATCTTGTTTATCAACTTATAAATTATAATAAGAAAATAATTAGATGAAGAATTTGAATTGTAATTTAATTAAGATTTTATCAACTTAGAAATTCTAGGAGAAGAAGATAAGAACAAAAAAAGTTATATCTATTTTTTTAAAATCTAAAAAAATTTCTGCATTTTGATAAAGCCACTTAGCGCAATCACAACTTCTAAGCTTAACTTTTATTTTATATATATATTATATATATATATATATATATATAATATGAAAGTCTGCTAGGTACGTATGAGAGCAATCCAGAGTCAGCGAACTAAGTCCTATATAATCACTGAGACTCAGTACAACCATGGACATCAAAAATCGCCAAACTAAGTCCTATATAATCACTGAGACTCAGTACAACCATGGACATCAAAAATCGCCACCTTGGCTTGTATTTGTCAAGTTGTAATAATAATAATAATATTGTTGTTGTAATGTTTCTCTCAAAAAAAAGTTGTTGTAATGTTAAATTGTAGTCAAACGTCATTTTATTTTTTAATGGAAGTTCTGTTTTAAACTTTATTTTATCTTAAATATATTATATCTTTTAGTATGGTCTATGGAAGAAGATAATGCACTTAACTCCAATACATTTTAGATTTATATTTTACGTGAACAGTTAACAGTATTCTTCATTTATTTTCTCTCTATTAAAATTGGGAATCATTTCATAATTTTACCTTTTTTGTTGCTATTTAAACATATTATATTGAATGATTTTCTCTTAAAATTCAAATATTCTTATAATAAATAAACAATTTTAAGAGGATAGAAAGGATTGGTATTCATAAATAAGTTTAGTGAATAAAAAATCAATAATACTATTACAACAGAAAGATACTATTACGTTTTTCCATCAAAAAGCATCCAACCGAAAGAACAGAAACTCCATTCAAGGTATCTGTGATTCAACTAGGAGGTGGCAGGAAGATGATCACACTACAGAGACCATTATTTTGGAATACTTTGACAATATTTTCCGCTCCAATGGCCCTACTGATACTTCATTGCTTGTTGATGCTATTCAACTAGTGGTAACAGAAGACATGAATAAGTTTCTGACTCAACCTTTTACAGCAGATGAGGTTCATAGCGCTCTTAAACAGATGCACCCAAAAAAATCTCCAAGACCGGATGGCATGCGTCCTCTCTTCTTTCAGCACTTTTGGTCTCTTACGGGTGAGTGTGTTACAAAAACTGTTCTAGACTTCTTGAACTTAGGCAATGTACCTCCAAATTTTAATGAAACACACATTGTCCTCATCCCAAAAGTCAAAACCCCTACAAAAATAACTCAGTATAGGCCAATAAGTCTTTGTAATGTCATCTCTAGGCTTACATCCAAAAGCATTGCTAATAGACTGAAGTGTTTCCTACCATCTATCATTAGTGAAAATCAGAGTGCATTCATGTCTAATCGCCTCATCACTGATAATGTTCTTATTGCTTTTGAAATTATGCACCACCTAAATAAAAAAAAACTAGGGGTAAAGCTTGAGAGATGACTTTGAAACTAGATATGAGCAAAGTTTTTGATCGTGTTGAATGGGGTTGCTTAAAACAAATCAGGCAGAAAATGGGTTTCAATGAGAGATGGGTAAATCTTATAATGCAATTTATTACCTCTGCATACATACTCTGTTAGGATAAATGGTAAACCCCGAGGCCACATTATCCCCACGTGGGATTTGAGGCAAGGGGATCTTATTTCCCCTTTCTTGTTTCTCTTTTGTGCAGAGGGACTATCAGCAGTTCTACATCAATCTTCTATACATGGTCATCTTCAGGGTGTCTTTACTAGTACACATGGCCCACGGATCTCCCACTTGTTCTTTGCTAATGACAGCATCATTTTCTGCCAAGCAACCATAGAACAATGCAACCATCTGGAGCAACTTTTGGATATTTATGAAAAGGCTTCTGGCCAACAACTCAGCTGGGAAAAGACTGCCCTCTTCTTTAGTCAGAATACTCCGCAAGACACTCAGGAAGCCATCAAAAACTGCTTTGGGGCAGGGGTCATTCGACAGCATGAAACTTATCTGGGATTACCTTCACTAGTGGGTAGATCCAAACAAAACACTTTCAGAGCTCTAAAGGAGAAGCTTGACAACAAACTTTCAGGGTGGAAGGAGAAGATGTTATCCCAGGCTAGTAAGGAAATGCTTATCAAGGCGGTAGCACAAGCTATCCCTACATACACTATGAGCATTTTTAAACTCTCTAATATATGCTCTCTATGATGACTTGAATGGGATGATTTAAAAATTTTGGTGGGGCTAGAAAGATGGTAGAAACAAAATGACATGGCTTAGCTGGTAAAAAACGTGCGCCCCAAGGAGAAGGGTGGGTTGGGCTTCCGAGACCTAAAGACGTTCAACCTAGCCCTACTGGCAAAACAAGGATGGTGGCTATAGAAAAATTTTCAATCTCTGGTCTACCGAGTAATAAAGGCACGTTATTTCCCAAGCACGGACTTCTTGAATGCAAAGCTAGGCTCCAAACCCTCATACGCATGGCGCAGCATCTTCTCAGCCCTACCGGTAGTGAAAGCGGGCTGCCGGTGGCATGTGGGGGATGGTACATCCATCTGCATCTGGACTAACCGTTGGCTACCACGACCATCGACCTTCCGAGTGATATCACCACCAGCTTCACTGTCGTTGGACTCAAAGGTTAGCTCTCATATCAACCCGGACTCTGGTGATTGGGATGTTACATTGATCACACAAGCCTTCCTACCTAATGATGTCAACTCCATCCTTGGCATTCCTCTAAGCCGCCACAAACCGAGAGATAGACTGGTATGGGCCTACACGCCGAAAGGGAGCTTCACAGTCAACAGTGCCTACAAGGTGGCGATGTCCATGACCCAAAGCTCTTATACTACCAAGACCTCCCACAGCACAAGCCAGAGCAGCTTCTGGCGAATGATCTGGAACCTCCATATACCAAACAAAATAAAGCTCTTCACTTGGCAAGTCTGCCAAAATATCCTACCTACGAAAGCAAATCTATGCCATCGCCACGTCCTTGATAACCCCATTTGTGAAGCATGTGGCCTAGCCCCGGAGACTACTGGACACCTTTTTTGGGATTGCCATATTGCAAAGGAAACATGGAAACTCTCTAATATCCCTTTTGATAAACATGGCCTCAGCTACAGAGATTTCATGGATTTTCTTTGGCATTTAGTTTTCACTCAACATGTGGGTACAGACATCCTTCAGCTTACTGTTACTACAGCATGGAGTATATGGTTTAACAGAAGTAAGACACGACTCGGAGCTACCCGCCAACCACCTCGTGAGAGAACGACCAAAGCTCGTTTTTTGCTTATGGAGTATCAGGATTCCCACCTTCGACCTGACAGGCCACAAATGCGTTGACCCCTTGTGATAATTAGATTAATTAAATTAGCCCAGTTATTAATTAATCAAATTAACATGCAATCACGTGGCAGCACAAACAAATCACCAAACTAAGTTAAGCAGCGGAAAAATAAAGAACACGATGATTTGTTCACGAATGGGGAAAACCTTACAAGGACAAAAACCCCTCACCGGCTGATTTAGGTCACCACTGTCAAACTCCACTATTATCACAACAAGCAGTTACAAGTAGGAATCCCAGTACCTCACCAACCTACAGTTGAACTCTTACCCCAATACCCAATTGGACTTGTTCTGTAGTGACAATTTCTCCAGTTTAATGCACGAAATCCCATATTTCTCCAGTACGTGACTAACCAATGTGATGCGCATCCCAGTACGCGTCTTACTCCTTTGCACGAATCCAAGTACGTGACTCACTCACCAACTTGAGGAAGAAAAATGTTGGCTACAAAGTTCTTCAAATCATCAGAGATGAACTAGGGCACGAACTTTGTCTCACAGATCACAATTTGCATGAACAACGAGTTCTCAGAGAAGATGCAACTTGTATCTTGTGATTCCCCTTTTGACGGCCCTTAAAATAATCCTTTTATATGTCTAGGGTTAGGAGAAAAGTTATCCCAAAGACATGCTCACGGATTGGACTTGAAACAGACTTGGAATTCTGTTTTCTTTAATTCTCGATAGATAGAGGTCATCCTAGAGGTATCGAGACAGCTGTCGAGGCTCGGGCTAAACAGCTTCTTTAATCTCGATAGATGTATGTGTCGAGGTATCTATCGACTTTAAAATCTTGCACTTCCTTGCTTGTTTCTTCACAGACTTCACGGCTTCAACACTATAACTTACCACAGTTTATTTAAGTGTTTAACACATCCTAAATCTACCCAATTACAAGTAAAGTGCGTTTTGTCTAAGGATAAGCCAATTACATAAAATAGCGACATAAGTTCACAGACTTGAACTACATATGTCCTAACAATACCCATGCTGTTCAAGGCCGCCACAGACAATCGCTGGGTCCGCCTGTTTTTTCGTGGTATAAGGTGAATGTGGACGCCGCTGTCTTCGCTCAACTTGGCATGATTGGTATTGGCGTTATCATCCGTGACCATGAAGGTTTTGTGGTTGCTGCACTCAGTAAGCGCTTCCCCACCCCCCCCCCCCCCCTAAGAAGCAGAAGCGAAGGCCATGGATGAGGCTACGCTCTTTGCATGGGATGTAGGAGTCGTGGACGTAATTTTTGAAAGAGACCCAATCAGTGTTTCCCATGCTCTTATGGACCTAGCAAATGCTAAGATTACTATTGCTAGTCTTGTCGCTGGGACCCACTCAAAGCTACAAGAATTTCGTTCCTTTGAAGTTTCACACGTCAAGAGACAAGCCAACTTTCCCTCACATGCTTTAGCTGCATATGTCAAGGATATTGATTTCTTTGTATCACGGGATGGAGGAATGCCCACCATTCATTGAATCACAAGTGTTTTATGATGCTTTGTCCTTATCTTCATATTAATAGAAATCCCATATTTCTCATCCAAAAAAAAAAAAAAACACTCTTTCACACACACTTGGACATAATTTGTGACGGAGCCAAGCATTTTTTTAAGAGGGACCAAGCTAAATATAAAATTTTACAAAATTCTTATGTAAAAAAAAAAAAAAATTATTATATAAGTTAAATTTAATTCAATAAAGCTGTGTTCTAGACTCCTAGATTCTTTCATGGTACTAAAACTATATATAATTGATGATGTTGAACTAAATTTTATAGCCGCCTATTTGTTTTATACACAATTAAACAATCACTCAAAAACTCATTCCCATATTTATCATCCTAATTTAAGATAATGGCAACGAAATCTATATTTCATCATTGTATGTTACCTATTAATGACAAAAAGTATTTCCTCACTGAATATCATCACCAAATATACATATTGTTGTAGTGACATATAACAATTACACAATTTATTTAATTAAACTACTATCAAATAAACAAACAAATAGTAACCATTGTTGTCAAATTAAATACATAAAATAAAATATTCAGCCAAAAAAAAATAACATAACTAATCAAATTAAAAATTGTAGAGAGCTTCTAAAAAAAAATTAAACATTGTAGACGAAGTCGCGACATCTACAAAGCAGTAACAAACTATTAAATAGGGTAAGATTGTACCAGTCATTATCTATGATACAGGTTGTAACATTGATAGGTATTCATCGTAGACAGCTCCCCTTATTGAATCTAAGTCAAACAGACCTTTCGTTTATATATGTGTGTGTATATATATATATATATATGGCCTTATGAAGTCTCCCAGAAGTAGCCCACAGTTGACCCTTGAATAAGAGTGCCTTCAGCAAATTTCATGGCCAAATCCATGAAATTTCACCCTCGTCTCTTAGGAAAAAAGAGCAAGTGAAAAAAAATAAGTTGGTTTAGAAATCTTGGAGATTGAGAGCTTTCCAGACCACGGTTATGGATATTTCCCAAGGAAATAAGGTTTTCCCTTCCTTCCTGAGTTCCTGCTGTTTGTGCTTTTCATCGTAGACCATGAAGAAGGCCACAATAGGTGTGGACACCATGGCCCAGACATCCGATTTCGTTTCAGACTCAAAGACAGGCAGCCAGACCAGCAGTGTGGCTATCCTGGCTTTGATCTCTACTGCTCTGATAAACATGAAACGGTGCTCGAGCTGCCTACTTCAGTCTAAACGGATAGCTTATGTTCTAGATATTGCCGCAGGAAGAAGGGGCACACTGATGAGTATTATTCTCAGTGGTACAAGTTTTATGGACTAATACAAGAACAGTAAGTACTGCCATGAGTCCGGCAGTGAAGGGTAATCCTCTCAACATTATGAGAGAGCGAAAATTTTCTTCTGGAACAACTAACACAGTTGTAGACAAAGATGACTTATTTTTCTGGTTTTCAGAGTATTATCAATAAAATAATAGTAAAATAAAATTGAGGGAAGTAATTAAAGAAAAAAGAATTGAGTTTTCTCGCTTTCGCAGAAAGAAACCAAAAAAAGTTTCGTGACAATGGGGACAGTATCACCAACACCAATAACAAGTACTTATCAATGCGAGCACATACATCTTGATTTTATAATTTACAAGCTAATAAATTTAAGGCTAAAACGTGAAATTATCCCTCTAAAATTCTCTAAAATGCATTTTAATTTGCTAACTTTGTTTTCATTAATTTCAGTCCTCTAAGTATCAAATTTATTCAATTAAGACAACTTCATTAACTTAACTTGTGAAATTGACCATCTAAGTTTCAAGTCCATTTTAGTCCTCTAGAAAATGTTTTTCAATCATTCATTGAATTTTTTTAATTTAAAATTTTGAAGAAAAAATCAAAAAAATTGGACAATTAACCACAACATACAACAAAAATTAATGAAAAATGTCTTCATTGAATAAACTTGAAACTTAAAGGACATAAATGAATGAAAGTAAAGTTAAAGAACTTAAATGAATTTAGACAAAACATAGAGGGTAAATTTTGCATTTTTGTCTAAATTTAAACACGTTCATAAGCAAATACGTATTAATTTTGAAAGTTGGTTAAACTAAACACTCCGGTGAGCACATACATCTTGATTTTGAAAGCTACGAGTTAAATTAAACATGTACTAAAGTGCTAACTGCCAAGACCCAAGAGCTTTGTAAGTTCACTAGTTGACACCTCTTGGTGTTTCTAAAACATCTAAGGTTCAAATTATCTATCCTCCATTGTAACTATAAAAGTATAAAAAAAAAAAAACCATGTACTTGTTAGAGATTTTAGCCCAATATTCAAGGCCTAAGCTCAATCTTACTTGGTGTGACGTAAGTTGTCACATTGAACTACATAATTCTCTTTTGTTCTTCTTCTCTTTTATGCTTCCACTCTCTCTATTTTTATAACCTCCAATTTATTTGACATTGTATTAGAGCATTTTTAATAGGTGACAATGGGGATGGTTAAGATAGTGAAAGCCTTGATACCTATTTGCTATGTTTGCATCCAAATAATAATGAGTTATGAAAAATAGAAAAGACAATCACATAAGAAAGACAAATCTTTATATTGTTTGGCCTTAGGCCTACATCCCTAAGAGGCATCCATGAAAATAATTTACAAAAAAAGCAAGGAGAATACAAAAGTGATACAAAAGACACTTTCACAAAACCCAAATCCTAAATACAACTAATTAAGGTCAAATGCATTGTGTGTTGTCAAATTCATAACCAAAACATTAAAGAAATTTTGAATTTTAGTGTCAAGATTACTGTTTGAAGATAAACATTAAAGAAACAACTTAAGAAATTGTTCAGAATTTGAAGTTTCTATTGCCTTAACTTCAGGTTCAATTCCAATAGACTGATTGAGCCTTGAGCCAACTGTTTTTCCAATTTGTAGCCTATGATCATGACCGGAGACTTAGGGATCCATGCGCTAGGGTTCCAAAATATATTTGAAGACATATTAGGTCATCATAAACATAAGAAGACACTATATGAAGGGGAGATCTTGTTGTAACAGCTATGTGCCAAGGATCTGTACCAAACATGATCTCCGAAGCTGATTTGAATACCAAGAAGTGTTCATAGTGAAGTACATGAACAAGACTATTGTAATTAAGTTGTTGTGGTGAGATAGACACAAACTGAATATCCCTGCATGGTAAAGAGATTCACAAGACAAAAAAGTCCAACCGAATTGGAGTTACGTGTGGTCTTGTGGAAAAATTGTATTGTATTAGGATTGGGATATTTTGTACGGCAAACTTCTATTTTGCCTTAGTGAATTCTTCAATTTAGTGGTAAGCTACATACCACCTAACGGTTTTTCTGATAAGGGTTTTCTCTTCATAACTATATTACTTGTGTCAAATTTACTTTTCGTTGCATTTTACTTTTGAGGTTTTCTTGGTAGCAACCATCAAATGTTAAATTAGACCTTTGCATAATTGGAATAATTAATCAATTTAGACGATCAAAATCAGCAGGGTATAAATTTCCCAACATAAACAAAAAACTCTCTCAAACAAAAATAGAGGAAGCCCTATTTTATCTAACCAAAGTTGAGGCACACCCATTAATTAAGCCGCAACACACATATATTTCACTGGTGAAAGTGACTCACCCAAAAAAAAAAAAACTGGTGAAGGTCGGCTAGGTATGAGAGCAATCCGAAGTCAGCAAACTAAGTCCTATAATCTCTAGGACTCAATCAACAATGTTAAAAAATACATCCGATATTGACATAAAAAAGAACCACCTTGGCTTTAACTTGTCAAGTTGTATTACATAAATTAAGTTGTTGTAATGTCGGAAGGACCAAATTGTTGTCAAACGTTATGAGCTTAAATCTAATACATTTTACATGAAAAATCAACAGTATTCTTCATTTACTTTCTCTCTATTAAAATTGAGAATGATGTCAAACATTAACCATTTCTTTTCTATCTAAACATGTTATATAGAATGATATTCTCTTAAAATTTAAATCTTTTTACAATGAATAAATAATTTTAAGATGGCAGAAAGGTCCAAGGACCGGAGTAACATTAAATAACTTTAGTGGTCAAGAGCTTTGTAGCTCAATTGATACCTCTCTATGTACAAAGTGCTTAGGGTCTAGTGAAGGAAAATGGTTCAAAGTACAGGATTAATAACATATTGTAACTATCTCAAAAAAAAAAAAATAAAGAAAAAAAAAATCTCCGAACTGTTGGTTGTGTTATAATTGGAAATGTCTGGGTTTAAGCAGGCTAGCCCAAGGCTACAAACATTCATTAATTATGTTGTTAATGTTTATCAATCACAGTCATCAGTATATATATAATTAGTGAAATTGATTCTCAAAAACAACAACAGCAACAACAACAACAACAATAATAATAAATAACGGAAATGTTAACGAATGCCTTTAGGGCATTGGTTAACAATCCATTTAAAGAAAGTTTTTATGGAAAAATGAAGTAAAGCAATTAATATTTTGACAGCTTTTTTCATTTCCCATAAAAGTGATGTTAAAACTTTCCTAAAATGGATTGTTAGCCAATGTCCTAAGGGCATTTGTTAGCATGACCCTAATAATAACTGGTGAAGGTCGGATAGGTATTAGAGCAATCCGAAGTCAGCAAACTAGGTCCTATAATCACTAGGACTCAATCAACTATGTCGAAAAATAAATCTATAACATAAAAAAGCACCGCCTTGGCTTTAATTGGTCAAGTTGTAATAAATAAATTAAGTTGTTGTAAAGTCGGAAGGACCAAATTAAATCGTTGTCAAACCTTATGCATAGCTTAACTCAATACATTTTACATGCAAAGACGGTATTCTTCGTTTACTTTCTCTTTATTAAAATTGAGAATGATGTCAAACATTGACCTTTTTTTTTTTCTGTTTAAACAGGTTATATAGAGTGATGTCCTCTTAAAATCTAAATCTTCTTATAATGAATAAATAATTTTAAGATAGTAGAAAGGTCAAAGACTCAAAGTATTAACATTAGTAAATAAGTTTAGTGACTAATGGCCTTGTAGTTGAATTGACACCTCTTCATATACAAAGTGATTGGAAATCAGGAAAAAAAATGTTCAACCTGCGGAATTAGCAGCATATTGTAAATATCTAAATAAATAAATAAAAATTTCCCCAAACTATTGATTGCGTATTATGATTGGAAATGTTTGGGTTTAAGTAGGCCGGCCCAAGGCTACAAACATTCATTAATTATGTTGTTGATATTTATGAATCACAGTCATCAGTATATATATAACTGGTAAAAGTGATTCTCAAAAAACATAATAAAAATAATAACCGGTGAAGGTCGGCTAGGTATAAGAGCAATCCAAAGCCAACAAACTAAATTCTATAATCACTAAGACTCAATCAACTATGTTGAAAAATACATCCGATATCGACATAAAAAAGCACTACCTTGGTTTTAACTTGACAAGTTGTAATAAATAAATTAAGTTGTTGTAATGTCAGAAGCACCAAATTGTTGTCAAAATTTATGAGCTTAAATCCACTGTTTTCAGAATCGGACCGGATCGGAAGGTTGGATCGTGAATATCGGGAACCGGGATGAAAACCGATTTTTTAAGCATAAAGAACCATATTTTTAGTTAACTCCGTGAACCCCTAAAATCGAGGTTAGACCGCTCGAACTGGTTAAGAACCGTGCGGTCCAACCCCTTAGCAATTTTTTTTTTTAATAAAAACAACTTAATACAATTTTATTCTACTTAATTAAATTATCCATCTCTTACAAGGAATAAAAAAAAATTATAATTAAAATCCTTCAAAGATATTCAACTTTACTTCAAAAATTAATCATAAATTTTAATTTTTTCATGGTTATTATTTTATTTTATTAACTTTCTTATTTAATTATTAAAATATATACTTGAAAATCATTAAATTTCCCTCACATATATAGATATATTAGTCAATTTTGCTAGTTTTATAAATTTAATATCTTTAGGCTTTAATTAATTATTAAATTAATTATGACATCATCACGGTTCGACCCCGGTTCAAACTCGGTTGGACCTCAAAAACCTTGAACCTCTCCCTTTTATGGTTCAATGAATGGTCCGAGTTTCAAAACCTTGCTTAAATCAACAATATTCTTCATCTACTTTTTTTTTTCTATTTAAACATGTCATATAGAATGATATTCTCTTAAAATTTAATTTTTCTATAATGAATAAATAATTTTAAGATGGTAGAAAGGTCAAAGGAGTAACATTCATAAATAAGTTCAAGAGCTTTGTAGTTGAATGGGCTCCTCTCCTGCATGCACAAAATATTTGGGGTTTTAGAGAAGGAAATGGTTTGAACTGCAAAATTAGCAATATATTATAACTATTTAAAAAAAAAAAAAAACTTTTCCCCCAAACTGTTGGTTGAGTATTATAATTGGAAATGTTTAGGCTTAAGCAGGCCGGCCCAAGGCTACAACATTTATTAATGATGTTGTTGACGTTTATCAGTCACAGTCATCGGTATATATAGCTGGGGAAAGTGATTCTCAAAAACCATAATAATAATAATAATAATAATAATAATAATAATAATAATAATTGGTGAAGGTCGGCTAGGTATAAGAGCAATTCGAAGTCAGCAAACTAAATCCTATAATCACTAGGACTCAATCAACTGTGTTGAAAAATACATCCGATATCGACATAAAAAAGCACTACCTTGGCTTTAACTTGTCAAGTTGTAATAAATAAATTAAGTTGCTGTAATGTCAGAAGGACCAAATTGTTGTCAAACTTTATGAGCTTAAATCTAATACATTTTAGATGAGAAATCAATAGTATTCTTCATTTACTTTCTCTCTATTAAAATTGAGAATGATGTCAAACATTAACATTTTTTTTCTATTTAAACATGTTATATAGAATGATATTCCCTTAAAATTTAAATTTTTCTATAATGAATAAATAATTTTAAGATGGTAGAAAGGTCAAAGAAGTAACATTCATAAATAAGTTCAAGAGCTTTGTAGTTGAATTAGCACATCTCCATACATAAAATATTTGGGGTTCTAGAGAAAGAAAAGGTTTGAACTTATAACTATCTAAAAAAACATTTTCTTTAATTTGTTGGTTGTGTATTATAATTGGAAATGTTTGGGTTTAAACAGGTCAGCCCAAGGCTACAAACATTTATTAATTACGTTGTTGATGTTTATCAGTCACAGTTAAATATTTATATATATATATATATATATATATATATGTATGTATGTATGTATGTGTGTGTAACTGGTGAAATTGATTCTCAAAAATAAAAATAATAATAATAATTGGTGAAGGTTGGGTAGGTATTAAGAGAAATTCGAAGTCAGCAAACTAAGTCCTAGTTATAATGACTAGGACTCAATCAACTATGTCGAAAAATAAATCCATGACATAAAAAGCACCACCTTGGGTTTAATTTGTCAATTTGTAATAACTAAATTAAGTTGTTCAAATGTCGGAAGGACCAAGTCGTTGTCAAACTTTATGAGCCCAACTTTAATACATTTTATTGTATATTTTACATGAAAGGTCAACAGTAGTACTTCATTTACTTTCTCTCTATTAACACAAAGGAGTTAGAACCTCATTTGACTCTCCCTCCCTATGGGTGGTCATTTCTCAAAAAAAAAATTATCTATTAAAAATTTAAAATTGAGAATTCATTTTAATACAGCTAAAAACTGAAAATACTGTAGCAAATAATTTTTGAATGTGTGAATTGTACCGTGAGAGTCGTGAGACTCATTTTTAATAAAAAAATTGTTAAAAAGTGATGTTTATGGGAAATATAAACAGTACACTGGTGCAATGTTCGAGCAGAAAAGTCAACAATCACGGTAACAAAACAAAAAAAGCACAATGCAGGAAACGGTGAATCCAAACCGCACCTCAGAATGATGTCAAACATTGACTTTGTTTATTCTATTTAAACTTATTATATTATAGAATGATATTCTCTTAAAATTTAAATCTTTTTATAATGAATAAATAATTTTAAGATAGTAGAATGGTCAAAGGGCCAAGTAACATTCATGAATAATAAGTTGGGTAAATAAAAAATTTCCCAAACTTTTTTTTATGGAATTTCCCAAACTTTTGGTTGCGTATTATGATTGGAATATGATGTTTGGGTTTACGAAGGGCCGGCCAAGGCATAGCCGCATAGGTCCAAGGACCCACCACAAAATGTTTTTATCCCCTACGATTAAGGGTCCGTTTGGTTTGGAGGATGAAAAAGTGAGAGGATAGAAAATAGAGGAAGGATGGAAAAGTGGGAGGATAGAAAAGTTTTTAATTTTCCTAATTTGTGTTTGGTTGAGAGGGTGGAAAAGTGGAGAGATGGAAAATTTTTTGGTTTGGTTGAAAATAAGGTTTGTATAAATTTACCATCATGTCCCTCTTAAATAAAACAAAAAGTAATACATTATACTTATTTAAAAAATTGTGTATAAATGAAAGTAAACATTTCCAAAAATAACATAAAAAAATCATCCAAAAGTGTTTTTTTAAAAAAATAATAAAAATAAAAATTAAAAAAGAAGGAAGGAAAAGAAGAAGAACCCACTACCTGACAAAACCAAAAAAGAAAAAAAAAAAAAAAAAAAAAAAAAAAAAAGCCAACGTTACCCAAAAAAAAAAAAAAAAAAAAGTCATGCCAACGTTAAAAAAAAAAAAAAAGTGAAAAAAAAAAAAAAAAAGAGTCAGAAACATTAATTGGAGGTGGGGTAGTTTTGTCCAAATATTTTTCTCACTTTTCACTCTAATTTTCTCTCCAATTTGAAGAGATTATATTTTGAAGGGAGAGGAGAGAAAACTGGTGGGTCTCACCACTTTACTCTCCCCCTCTCCCTCTTAACCAAACAATGGAAAATATTATTTTCCACCCTATTTTTCTCTCTCTATTTTCCATCATCCCTGTTTTCATCCCAACCAAACATACCCTAAAGGTCCTATCTCCGCAGTAAAAAGCCCCAAATTTTATAAAAATATAAAAAAAAATTAAATGGTTATGTACTTTTTTACGAGTGACAGTAAAAATACCACAGATTTACTATATGCTTATAAAATCGCACGTCATCAATCACAAAAAATTAATTTAAATACAAACATTCATTAATTGTGTTGTTAACTTTCATCAATCACAATCATTGTTATATCATATTGTGAATATTTTATAATACCTTTAACATTTTCACTTTTCATTTATTACAATGTTTCTAAAATACAAGACCAATAGAAACCTAACCCAAGTGAAACCCTAAAATGTTTTTACAAAAAAAATATTGCAAATGTGTTAGATCATCAATGATAATTAATCTCTCCTAATAGTTTGAGAATTTAATTTTTGTAAACCAATCTTCTACAAAGTCACACACCAAATAATATCTATCTCTCTCTTAAAAAGCAAGATATAAAATTAAATTTTGATTACTCTTTACTTAACTAGCATTGTCATGTATTCAAGATAAATTAAGTTTTTTTTAAAGAACATTTTTTTGTTAAAATTTATGCTTCAACTATAATATTCAATTCTCTATATGAAATTAACTTTTGTTTAGTTAGTATAGCATCAAATTTATGGACTTAATAAATCAAATTAATCTTGATTTTTTCTTCTCAAAAATAAATTAATATTGATTGTTTTAGTATTAAATAATTTTATTTAATTAATATTTACATATAAAGTGTCGCACATAAATTTTTCACAAGCTGTAACATTGATCAATATTCATCGTACACAGCTCCCCTTATTGAATCTAAAGGTCTATTTGCTTGAAGGGGTAGAAAAGTGAGAGGATATAAAAGTGAAAGGATAAAAAAAAATTAATTTTCCCTCGTGTGTGTCTGGCTGGAGGGATGGAAAATAAATTTTTTTGGTTAAGAAGAAAAGCGGGAGGATAGGTAGGAAGCACGGGTGCGGGTGTAGGTGCGGTGCGGCGACTTGGCAATTTTTTAAAAAATAGAATACAGGTACGGCGAGATATGTTTATTAATAAATTATTAAATATATTTTTATTTATATTTTTATATATAATGCTAAGCATATTTTTTCATATAATGGTAAACATATACTCATTTAAGAGCAATAGTAGATAATACAGTGTATTCTGACAAAATTTGAGATGAATTTAGGGATTATGCAACATATATATATATATATAATTTTTTTTAAATCAAATAAAATAAGATTTTTATTTTTAAAAAGAAAAACATTTACCATGGTTCTTTTGTAAATAAGACTCTCACATATTAGGTAATTCTAAACAATCTAACTTAATCACTTTTTCCTAATTCCTAAAAGCACCCACATCCTAACATCTCCACCTACTCATTTTGTTTACTTAAATTTGTAACCTTTGACCACCAGTGGATGTGGTACAATTGGTAGGTGATCGCTATGGCTTTCACCACATCCCAAGTTCGAGTTCTCACGAAGACTGTAATTGCAATTTATGGTAGGCCAAGAAACCAATAAAGCCTGGGGTGTGTGTGAGAGTTCAAGCTCTCCGAGCTCCAATTCAAGCTAGTGGTACACATGGGCTTACCTAAATATTGCATGGGGCGTGGGACAATGACTGTCACACGCAAGTCCCCTTTTTTATTCCTCTAAAAAAAAATTCGTAACCTTTGTCCTGCCGTTTATCCTAAAAATAATAATAATAATAATAATAATAATAATAATAATAATAATAATAATAATAATAATAATAATAATAATAAATAATAGTAACCTTTGTCTTTCTTTACTTTCTAGTTTCTTCCAGCTAGACATGGCATAAGGGTAGTGCAAGTCGGGTCGGGTCGGGACGGGATGGGACAATCGGTTTGTGGGTTAATTGGATTGCAGGTCGGATTAACCGGTATTTTTCACATGAATTTTTTTTTAATAAAAAAAACAACATGTATTTGCCATTTGGAAAGTTATGCAACAAATTACTTGATGTAAAATGAATTACTTTAAATTCACTACTTATCAAGAATGATCTCAATTAAACTTATTAATACTTATTCAATAATTTTAAAATTATACAAATCTCAACATTACTAACCAAAACAAAATAACACAATGATAAGTAAAACAAATACACAAGTTTTATTTTTACACAATATTAACATCCCAAAATGTGAAACAAGTTTTAGGGAGTATCACGTTGATGTACTCTGAGAGTGCCTAATCATTTTTTAGCTAATAGTAATAAAATTGTACTCACAATTATCTTTTGCTTTCTTATAAATGTAATTGAAAGGTACTCATTTCAAATTATTTTATAGATAGATCAAGAAAAATAGTAACTAGTGGTGAGTTGCCTATTGCCCATTTGTAAATTATATGATAAATATGTTTAGTTTCTTGACTCACGAATGTTTGGTATGCAGTTTCCACCTTGGGGTCATTTCTTTTGGCACTAATGGTCTATGCATTCTACCATGTGCATCGCTATGACAAAGTAGACAAAGAAAATCAAGCAAGGATTGAAAAGTTTTTGGAAGATTACAGAGCTTTAAAGCCCACAAGGTGCTCATATGCCAATGTTAAAAGGATTACAAATCAATTCATAAAGAAATTAGGTCAAGGAGCCTATGGACCAGTGTTCAAAGGAAAGATTTCCAATGAAATCCATGTTGTTGTGAAGATCCTAAACAGTAGGGGTGTGCAAAAAACCGACCAACCGACTGGACCAACCGAAACCGATCGAAATTTTAGAGTTTCGGGCGGTTTTCTGTTATTCCAATTCGGTTTCGGTTTGAGTTTTATGAGTTTTTCGGTTTGAGGTTTCGGTGGCAGTGTTGAATTTTTTCAACCAAAACTGACCAAACCGAACCGATATATATATATATTTATTGTAATTCTAGGTCGTGTTAAAGTCTGTAGCTTAGCGGTATGGTGTGAGTGCAACGGCTAAGTGCTCGTTTGTTCAAGCCTTCGCGTCAACATTTTTCATTTTTTCATTTTTAAAACCATTAAAAGTTTAAAACCCTAGCATTTATAACCCTAGCATAGTATCCAGCCGCCCCTCTCACCTTCTTTTTTTTTTTTCACCATTTTTTCTCTCTGTCACTAGGCATCTTATTCCTTTCTCTTCTTCTCAGTGCTGACGCCCTCCTTGATGCTGCTATTATGATTTGAGTTTGCTTTGGGTATGTTTTCTGCTTTTTTCCTTCTTGATTTTGTTTTTCTCATTCCAAAACCACCCATCTTCTTCTTCTCTTTTTCTTTTTGCTTTTTTTTTCTCCCCTCCCAAACACCGAAATCCAACCGAATGAAACCGAAACCGAATGTAATCGGTCGGTTCGGCGCTTGTTCCTTACATGTCGGTTTCGGTGCCAAATATGTTGAAACCGACATTATCGGTTTGGTGCAAAAACTGACCTCAACACCGACCGACCCGAACCGATTACACCCCTACTAAACAGTTTCAAGGTAAATGAAGTGGGAACAATGGGTAGAATCCACCATGTTAATGTGGTTCGCTTAGTTGGTTTTTGTGCTGACAAATTTAGACGAGCTCTAGTTTATGAGTTCTTACCAAATGATTCGCTAGAGAAGTTTATTTCCTCAGTAGATTCTAACCGTTTCCTTGGTTGGAACAAGTTGCAAGACATTGCTCTTGGCATAGCAAAAGGAATGGAATATCTTCACCAAGGGTGTGACCAACAAACCTCCATTTTGATATTAAACTTCATAATATTTTTCTAGACCAAAATTTCAATCCAAAAATTTTTGATTTTCGTCTAGTCAAGTTGTGTGCAAAGGATCAAAGTGCAGTATCCATGACCACAGCTAGGGGGACCATGGGTTACATTGCACCTAAAGTGTTCTCTAGGAACTTTGGGAACATGTCATACAAATCAAATGTTTACAATTTTGGAATTTTGTTGCTTGAAATGGTCGGAGGGAGAAAAATTGTTGATGTGCACGTGGAGAACACTAGCCAAATATATTTCCCACAATGGATATACAAATTTTTAGTGCAAAAGGAAGACCTACGAGACTATGTTGAAGATAATGGAGATGCTAAAATTGCAAAGAAATTAGCAATTGTGGGACTCTGGTGCATACAATGGCACCCAGTGGATCGCCCTTCCATGAAAGTTGTGATTCAAATGTTGGAGGGAGAAGAAGATAAACTAACCATGCCTCCAAATCCCTTTGCCTCTGTAGGCCCTACAATAATCAATGCAAGTATGCCTGCAAGGCAGCTAAACCAAGAATTAGAAGTCATCCCAGAATCAGAGTAAGTATTTAAACTAGGAGTCCTTAATGCTGATAAAAGTTGCAATCATGTTGTACTCAAGAATTAAAATTATTTATCTTGTAGTCTATGTAGGACTTCAAGTTTTTTTATATCAAATATGAGCAATGTGATACTCATAAATAAATAAAAATTAAAAAATACTTTTATCTTTATTAAATTTTTACATTTTTCACAATGTTTTTAGAATAAAGCTCTTTTTTTCCTTATTTTAGAGAGTTTTTAAGGGTATTTTAGTCAAAATTGAGCCCTATATAAAATGGTATAAATTTAAGATTTGTTTAAGAATATTTTTTTGGCAAAATTTCTTATTTTTAACTTAATTTGTGCTTAACATAATATGTTTCCTAGTTGCAGTAGGACTTCCTTAGTACTTTCCAATATAAATGAGTGGTTGTACCCTTAAAGACATTCATACTATTCAATAATAAAAAATTTCAAAGTGTGTTCAACGTATCTTTCCAATGGATGTTAGAGAACTTTTCCCTCATCCATGGTATTTTCTTGTAATCAAATTAAATTCTTAATATATTTGATTTGATGTAAAATGGGTTAAATTATGTTTAGAAGACTTGAAGAATTACTATTGGTAAAAGCCCGCTCAAGCCACATGTCACCTTCACATAGTACCACATTAGTGTTAATGCCACGTTAAGGTGCAACATCATCTGCAACGTTAGCATATCTACCATTACCAAGTCAGAAACTTCTTGCTACATTAGCATTTAATCAGGTTACCCAACCAGATCCAACCCATAGCCTAAATGCAAATTGAATCAAACTGATCTAGATTATAGAGCACGAAAAAATTTTAAGTACTCCTATAATACAGAGAAATTATACTCCCTCATTTCATATCCGTGCTCTGTGAATACTTAAAAATTACTCCCAGAACACGAACTTAATCAAACTGGATTGTTGACCATTGACCAGGAGTTGATTTAAATCTTTTACCTTACTTCGATGGTAGATTTTTTTCAATTCATCTACTTTTACACAATCTTTGGTGTTGAATCTATTTTTATTGTCTATTTGTGCATATTGTGTCTAAATGGTTCAAGTTAAGATTTCTCATTCTATGTATGTTACATTAGATGGTAGCAGCTATTCAAGTGCAATGTCCAATTGCAATATTTGGATTTCAGAGAAGATGAAAGGTACATGGGAAAGAAGAATTATGTTATAGTTTACGAAGATTAAGTAAACGTACAAAAACAATATACAAAATCTAGCATCTCATTCTCACTAATAACCCCCCCACCCCACCCCCCCCCCCCCCCCCCCCCAAAAAAAAAAAAAAAAATGCCACCAACGGTAGAATATTTATTCCCCCGGTAGCTAGCACGTTTTGGCCACTTTGTCATGTTCAATCAATTTCATACCAGCTCCTTTTTCTTTTCTCTATTTGTTTTACCCGCTAGCTAGCCGAAATTATCATAATTTTATTAATGAAACTTTCTTATCTTTTACCAAAACCCTAAACTTGATATGAAAAAAGCTGTTTTTGTATGATAATGTGGGCACTGTTTTATTACACTAAAAATAAAAGTCTCACGGACATTGCAAAGGACAAGTTTGGTGTGAGTCCATGCACCTTCATATAAGTCAACAAGAACAAGCCCAAAGAACTTATGCACACTGTCCTAGATTTCTTGTGGGACAAACTATTATACAAGTACTGCACAATTTTTTTTTTTTTTTTTTTTTTTTTGTTTGTTTGCAAATGTTAACAAGCATTGCATAGGTGCTTGTTAAGGTTGTACAAAAGTGGGTCCTATTTAATAAAAAAAATATTAACAAGTACCACATAGGTGTTTGTTAAGGTGGTACTAAAGTGGGTTCCATTTAATAAAAAAATTAAATAAATAAAAGATAATGACATAAAACTAGTCATTTTGGTTATTTTAATATTTTTTCTCTTTATAAAGTTGGCCCCACACTAAAAAAAAATGATATAAAGCTACAAAAAAAAATTGTAAAATAAAATAAAATAAAAATAAAAAGTCAAAAGTTGTTGTTAAGAAACACTGTAAGGTGCTCATTAACACAACTCATAAAAACTAAATGAATAAAAGAAAATGACATAAAACTAGCCATTTTGGTTATTTTAATATTTTTATCCCTACAAAGTTAGCCCCATACTGAAAAATATGACATAAAGTTGTAGAAAAAGACAAAAAATTGTACCAAAAAAAGTCAAAAGTTGTTGTAGGTGCCCGTTAATACAACTTTTTTTTTTTTAAGGAACTTGTACTACTCACTTCGTTTACCTACATATAAGGTACATGTGCTTTACTCTTTGAAGTTTAATACATAGTTTTTCAAACTTTAACAGCTATATATTAGTTTGCAATTAGCCATAAAAAAATAAAATAAAATAAAATAAATTGCAATTAATGGCTACAATTTCCATTAAAAGAATAACATGACTACATACAATTTTGAATATGACTTTTGCTCTGGATTTAAACAGACAAGATTCCTCCAAACATTTTTTGAGGAATATCTTTTAACTCATTATATGAGATTCGTTAAACCATCCACATATTGACATATATTATTTGAACAAATCACAATACTGATCAAATAAATCATATACTAAAAATAAACGAGAATGTATCAATCCTCTTGTGGTAAGTTGAACAAAAATTTCTCTAAACCGGTTTGGAGAAACTTTTTCCCATTCAAAAAACCATTAGAATTACAAGGAAGAGCCATTACAATTACAGCTATGCCAACAGACTGTAAAATTATCATAAATAGAAAAATCCTAAATATCTTTCACTAGTTGGTTAATTTCCCGCGAGAGGATCTGGCATGGCCATTGCATGTTTGCATGTTGTTTCTAGTTCTCTTACAATGGAATTGAGTTTTATACAATCAGTATTGATTAGGAGTAGCATGTTGTTAACAAAATTTCAACTCCCAATAAATTTTTTGGGGGGAGTTTCAAACACATATATACTAGTGTATATATACACTAGTGTATATATACACTAGTGTTATATATATACAGTAGTCGCTAAGCCGTGCAATGCACGGGAAAGTTTTGCAAAAGATATATATTATATAAAGCCAAATTACAATTTACCCACCTGTGGTTTAGTCAAAATTTAAGTTGTCTATTTGTAATTTGAAATTTGACACTTTACCCACTTGTAGTTTAGTCGAAATTTAAGTTGTCTACTTGTGTGTGTGTTTGCATTTCTAAAAAAAAAAAAAAAAAAAATTGGCACTTTACCCACCTGAAGCTAGTTAAGTTAGATTTCTATAACCCACCTCTGTTAAAAATAGAGCTAACCTCTGTTAAAAATAGAGCTAAATATGTAATTTTGCTCTACTTTGATGTCTCTCTTCTCCAAAAACACAAAAAACATAAAAATTCAAGATTAAATAAGATCAAAAACTATTCATCGAAACACTTTCATCATGGAATTTCATACCATAAGAGCAACCACATCAGTTTTTTCATTTTACACATCCATTTTTACACTAAAAACCTACTTTTCTATTTTACATATCCAATTTTACAAAACACCCACATCAATTCATCTATTCTACACATCTTTTAATTAAATAATCAATTTCCTCACATTTTTTTATTATTTCTCTAACTACCGGATATATATACACGCCTCTCTCTCTCTACCCATTTCTGTTTGTTGTTCTCTCTCTCTATACCCATCTCTCCCCTGAAAAACTCTCCCTCTCCCCTGAAAAACTCTCCCTCCCGATCAATTCTCCGATCCGCTCTGATCCTGAAAAACTCTCCCTCTCGATCAACTCTCCGATCTGCTCCAACCCTGAAAATCTCTCCCTCTCCCCTAAAAAACTCTCCCTCTCGATCAACTCTCCTAGCTCCGATCCGCTCCGATCCGGGCTCCAATCCACGAGCTCCAATCCACGAGCTCCAATCCAAGCTCTGACCAACGATCTGTGTTTATGTATCACGGTTTTTTTTTTTTTTTTGAGCAAGTGTATCTCTATTGATTCTCTATGTTTATTTGTCTGTGTGGATGTGTTTGTGTGTGGGTGTGTTTGTGTGCATCTGAGGAAAAGAAGAGGATGAGCAGTTAACTGGGTTTGTTGAGCATGGAGAAGAGAGAGAAAAAAACGAGCGAACGAAAATTAATAAAATAATGGATAAACGAGCTACAGTAACTGTGTATATTTACACGGTTGTTGTAGCTCGTGGATGGATTTGCACAATTTTGCATATTTTTACACCCACTGATGTGGGTGTTTTTTTGCTCAAAATGGGTAAATTAGTAGTTTTTTTTATTTTAGAAGATTTTAGAGGGACTAATGTGGTTGCTCTAAGTAGGCAACTTAAATTTTGGTCAAACCTCAGGTGGGTAAAGTGTCAAACTTTAAACCACAAGTCAACTTAAATTTCAGCCAAATCACAGGTGAGTAAGTTGTAATTTGCCAATTTCATCATTATACATATTTAAATGATATGCAATTACAAAATTTACAATAATCGCATTTCTCATGTTGAAACTCATTCAATAATACTTTCTAAAAAAAAAATACTCATGCAATAATCAAAACACCAAATAAGAAATGTTGTATTAAAAAAAATGACAAAAACCACAAAACCAAAAATACAAACCCACTTTTGAGAAAGCCAAGAACCATTTGAAGAACTGGAACAATTAGGACATATGACAGCTAACCCATTCGATGCACGGTAAAATTACTGATAAGGAAACATAAAGTAACATTGGGTTATTTTCTTATTCAATACAAATCTAAAGAAATATTAGCTTATTTTCTTTTTCAGTTGAATATGTAATTTTTTTCCTTGTAGTTTTAGAGATTGTTAATAGAACCTATGGTTTAGGGGCTTTAAGTACCGTTGGGGTGTATAAATGGACTTGTGAAGTTTCTATTTTGATATTCACCTAGATGTCAAGCTAAACTCTTCTGCTTCATAGATTCCATTATTAAACTTATGTTTTGCAGTAAATTACATTATACCCTTGTACACTTCATAGGAGGAACAATTCAGTTCAATCTGATGGTTGTATCCCAATTTGAGAAATGAGAGGCGTCATGTAAGCTTCGGCTTTGGCTTTGTACCCAATAACCACAATCTTAAGAAAGCTTATAAAAAAAATGGCTTCCATTAAAATTAAAGTGAAACAGTCACATAAATTCAGAGTGGTAGAGGCAAACACAATATTAAAAAAAAAAAAACACTAGCCAAAGGAATCGCAAATTATAACAAAAAAAAGTATTTTTATGTTTTTGCATTTGAAGAAACTTTATTGAAGAAAAAAGTTGGAATCTTGAAGAAAAAAATCTCTCTCATTCTAATCTTTAGAGAAATTAATAAGTAAAACAGTAAGTGGAAATAAGCTTTCAAAATTAATTATTTCATTTCAAAATGTAGAACTTATTCAAATTTCTTTCATCATGAAAACACCATGAATAAAACCTAATATCTTTTCCTAACTCTTCCTCAAAATATCTGTTTAATTGCTAAAATGAGAAAATTTCACTACATCCCAAAAAACTTTGGAAGTTAATCAAGATTGATTTTGTCTACTTTCTTAATGTATCATAGCGTCCAAATGTGGTATATAACCTCTAAGCTAAATAGAAACAAAAGAAGATAATATTAGATGAGTATAAGGAATCAAAGCACATATGCCTTTTATCTAACACCTAGCATATATAATCATTTGTTGTTAAATTTGATCAAGATAAATAGCCGTTTGTTCTTCCAAAACATAATCGTTTTGGAAGAAAAAAAAAAATAGAAAACTCAAAGCATGACAAAGATGCAATGGAAAAAGTATGCATAAGCATTGTTAAAAGCATATAGTATGCGCAACAATTAATTATTTGAAGTTTTAATAATAAAATGAAGTGTATTTTTTTAAAGATTATCTAAAGCATATATTGTAGCCCTTAAATTGTAATCCAGTGTTGAGCAGCAATGAATTCTCCATCATAAGCATGCATTAGGTAAGACTGAGTAATAAATACAGAAGCAAAAATACTTTAAAAAGAAAAGTAAGTTCTATACATTCATTATAGATTAGTTTGAAAATGCATAGTATACCACATTCATTGTTCATCAAGCAGATGTAGCTCAGTATTTATTTGAAGCGCATAAATTCTAGCTAAAATCCTAAACTTATGCAATCAATTATTTTCATAAAACTACACCCCAATATAGATTCAACCTATACAAAAGTCACACAACATTGATCTCATTTAAAAAATTCTCTTGTGACCAGCAAATCCAATTGTGTGTGAATGTATACATATGAAGTTATGGATTTCCACCCAATTACAACTTAATTAAGATTCACCCTTGACAAAGTTACACAAAGTTGTTAATTTAATAATTTATCTTCTTACCATTAAATTCAATTGTGTGAATCTATACATCCAAAGTTATGGATCATCATAAGAGCAACTAAGTTCTAGATGTTAATTATGAGGAAGGTGCATTTCACATATTAAAAATATCAAAATTAAATTTCACTTAAGATACCAACAACAAAAGTAAGAAAGAAGTGCACAATCAAAACCATTCAAACCTCACAATCATTAGTAAGAAGTTAATGCTTCCATAGCCCAAAATCCAAACACCCACAAACAGAAGCAAATATGAAAAGTATGTACCAGCATAAATCTGACACAATAATGCATCTGCTACATTTGGTTATGAGTGACTTTATACAGTGAAGGAAACGACCACAAAAAGAAAAATAATACATAGGACTCAAATTCAATTTATCTCCTTTTCATCCATTTTCAAAGCAACCAAACATAAATTGATGCTGCAAATTTCCATAGAATCTTGCATTTGTAACCAAAAAACACAAGATTGAGAAGATAAACCACAATTCAAAAGATTAAACATATGTCAGATAATCATGTAAGTTGCAAATCGTTCGAAATATTTAACTTTTAGAACCAAAATAGAACCAAAAAAGAAAAAAGAAAACCAAAATCTCAGATATTAGAACTTCCAAAGGGCCAAACAAATTTAATAATCAAACTCAAATTATTGAAACTAATCCAAAAAATATGTATATGGCTGCAAAACAGAGGGAAAAAAAAAAGAGATAAGAGCGGCTACCCTTAGAAGAATAATCCATAGACATTGATTGCAAATCGGCCAATCAATTTCAGATATTAAAGAGTGACATGTTCCACAAGAAAGAAGTCCACGGTTGCACCAGGAGACATAATAGTAGCATGGGCTGATAATGACAATGCACTCATGTCTTACCCTGCATAAGAGTGCATAGAGCAATATCTACTGTTAGATAGATTGCCAAAACAGGGACAATGACTACAAAAATTGTTAAAATATAAATTAAACATATTCAATGCAAAAGTATGATTCAAACTACACCAGTTTGCAATTTAACATAAACAATGCTTGGGTCTCACTTTGTAGTTAAGATATATTGGTGGATTTAGTGAAGTTTAGATGCAAAATAACTTTAGGAAAGAATAGAACTATAAGATTTTTTACCATGATGGAAAGTTTTGTCCAAGCATTTCCTTGAACACTTAGAGGGAGCAGATAGCACAAACCTCCAATGTAAATCTTCAACATTTAAAAAAAGGAAAGAAAAAAAAACGGTTAGCTTCAAATTTGGAATTTGAAAGACAGTTTCTTCAAAAGACAAAATTAGAATAAGCATGGAGTTTTGTCTACAGCTGTTAGCACAAAAGTTGGCACTATAGTCTAATTACATATTTTCACTCAATTTTCAACAAAATAGGACATAATGTGATCCTTTTTGCGCTTACAACAGAGTAGCACAAAATACGAAGAATTTGAATGTAACTTTTAGATAAAACTTGGATTTTGGATAATCAAATGTAGTAGTTTCAAAATATTTACCTTTTCATCAAGGAGATAAAACGGAGATAACCTTCTCCCTTCTCACTATTTTTCTCTTCTAAATCAAGATGTAGGGGTTGAAACTTGAGAGTGTATATGTACGATCAAAGAATACCTTTACCAGTTGCTGTTGTGGGATGCTGACCTGAACCGAGGTGCTTACATTGACGGTAGTAGTGCCTAGATTTATCATTGTCTTTCTTTCTCTCCCTACGCCTTATGTTTGTTTTCTTCTGGTTTTGGCAATTTTTTTTTGTTTTAATATACATTTTATGAGAAACGGTGTTAAATACTGAATCTTAAATCAGCAAAACCTAAAGTCACAATTGTTCGATGTTGTTTTAAAGTAAAAGTGGCAATAATTTACGTAGCCATGGGACGCAATGAGGAGTGGTCAAACAAAAAGTCAAACATTTTGCTTTTATATTATACTAGTCACTAATTCATGCGATGCACGAGAACGTTCTTAGAAATGATAAATTTTATTTTATCAAATTAAATGGTTTTTTTGTCAATTCAGTGAGAAAATGAATGTCACTATTAATGGTGATTTTCAAAAGATCTTATTAAAAGCCAAATACAATAATTTAATCTGTATCCAAAGGACTAAATAATGTTTTTAGATGGTTGAGAGAAATTTAGTTAAGATAAACGAACCTTTTAGCTTTGGTTTTTTTTTTTTATATAAGTAAAGAAAATTTTATTCAAAGACATGATAATGAGTCACCTAAATATACAGGAAGAATACAATAGGGGACCAAAATAATCAAATACATAAATTTCAAGCATTCATTAAATCATAGACTAAAAAATAGAATGACTTCCTATGATAGATATCCAATCCGATAGAGTTTTAAAGAAGAAAAGTTTTAAATCAGCTATAGTCCTTTCAGAATCTTCAAAACACTGGTTTTTTCTCTCCTGCCAAATGCACCACATCAAACAATGAGAGACAGCCATCTAAATAACACCATTATGATGATGACCAAAATTTCCTTGCCAACATGCAAGGAGCTCAACCACAAACTTTGGCATCACCCAATGGATACCAAACAAGGTGAACACCATAGACCACAACTCATAAACAATAGGACAATGTAATAAACGATGGTCTACCAATTCTCCATTACTTTTGCACATATAACACCAATCTAAAATTAACGCCTTCTTCTTACGTAAATTATCAATAGTCAAGTTCCTAAAGCTGCAGTACAAACAAAAAACATGACTCTTGGAAGGAACCTTCTGCTTCCAAATACTTCTCCAAGGGAAGGACTGAGTACATACACCCAACAAAGCCTGATAATAACTGCTTACCTCAAAACCTTTGCTCTTAGCAGGTGTCCAACACATCTTATCCTCACCAATACCTCTCAATGAGACTCCATATATAACATCCCAAAAGGCAGACAAAAAAACTGATTCCCTGTCATGAATTTCTCACAAGAATTCCCAATCCCCAAAAAGAACCTCGCTAGGAAATTGCATGAGATCAGCCACATAAGCCTCCTTATCATTATTGATTTTAGGATGCATTTAAATACCACTTATTTTGCTGAAAATTGAAAACTGAAAACAATAAAAAATAAAAATAAAAAAGTTACTGTTCATGCGCGGGTTATTGTTCATTTGCCTATTGCCTGGTTTTTTTTAAGAAAAAAAAAAGGCTGAAAATGCAAACGCAGGCTGAAAAAGCTAGAACCAAACGCTCACTATATAAATTTGGAAAACATGTACTCAAAGGATTATTCCCACACCAGAAATCATGCCAAAATTTCACTCTAGTCCCATCTCCAATCTGAAACTAAATATAGCGAGAAAAAGTAGATCAACAACTACTAATAGTTTTCCATAAACTCTCCCCATAGGATCCTAGAACAAAATTAGAACACCAATCTCCCTCCTCAACTCCACATTTAACCCTTATAACCCTTCTCCATAACGCTTCTCTCTCATACCCAAATCTCCACAACCATTTTCCCATTTTCGCTATGGATTTTAGGAATAAGTTACACAAATGGTTAACTACAGCACTAATATTCAAAGGAATACACTTAATTCATTAGAATGAAAAGGATTTGAGCTCAAACATCACCAGCAACCAAATAAATGAAATCTTCACTTAGTATTAACAGTAAAATTCTCATTAATCTAGTGCAACATAGAACAAATGTAGATTTTATAGAAATATCCTATTCATGTGTTAATGCTTTAAAATTCAATCAAGATGCATCAACTACATATTATTTCAATGTTTTGAAAAAACAGGACTTTATATTGATTGAATCAAGATGCATCAACTCCATATTATTTCAATGTGCAACACCATCACTAAGCGTTATCTTTGTGAAAAATTCAAATCATGAGTCTGAGTTTGAGGATAATCCGATAATAGCCTAAACGAACTATTTTGTGTGCCTAAAAACAAAAAGCAAATATATTTCATCAATATCAAAACAAATAAAAACCAAAAAGACAAATTTTTTTCAAACTGAATAAACAACCTTTTGGAATTGCAGTAGACGAAGAAGAAGTAACAGAAAAAGGCTTCTGGAAACTAATTATAAATCAAAACCTTAATAAAAAATTTAAAACCAAATCTAACCCATAAGAAAACGGTAATTATACTATAAAGAAAGAGAGATAAACATTGGGTTATTGCCTGAACAGAACCTTGTCTTGTAGGTAAAGCCTATCAAATGTAATGCTATAGTAATTTGCACATGAATTATTCACCTGATTTTTCCTAATAAATGAAAGATAAATTCTAAACTTAAACTGCCACTATGAAAATTCTTAAATCATGCAATCAAAAAACTTTGCATTTAATTCCCAATTCAAACACAATTTACATTTTTTTGTACGTTCTACTTGAAAATTTGATTAAACTTGTTTTAAAATGGGAATCTAGTACCTTAAGTATTCAACAAATTTCTTTTATTTTATAAACGTACACAAATTTTGAGCCTCCTTTAAAGATGCATGTTTTCTTCTAAAAGAAAATCCAAATAAAAGTTTTTATTCCCCTAGAACATGAAATTTATTCCTCCAACGAGTCATTTAATATTATAGTTGAAAACACCCTAAATCCTGCATATTATAGTCTATTGTCAACTGGACAGAGATATATTCTCCTATAGATCAAGGATATGATGAAAAGGGCAAACTATTATCAAGTTTAAGGGAAAAGAAAATGTATGTCATAACAATCTTATGCAAAACTAAAACGCACATGTTTTCTTAAAGAAAAAATAGTGGTATGAGCCTAAGAAGGGACAGTCATGCATAATTTTACATGATAAACTACAACTTGAAAACACAGAAAATGACCATCTTACTAATTAGCCAAAAAGGTCATATTACCATGTTTTAACTTAATTTTTGCTGAGAAAAATCAGTTAACATGCATCCTAAAATAACCATTCCTAAGTCCTAAAAAATCCAATATGTAGGAATGCTTCAACATTAAATTGTTCAAATATAAAAGGGATATCAAATTAGACACACATTGAGGATGATGAAACATTTGAGTCAAGCTTTTGGCAAATCGTTTGAAAGTGGTGTTAGATCAACTAATATCTGAATCTCAGAATAATTTTGTGGGAGGGAGACAAATCCTTGATTCAGTTCTCGTTGCCAATGAGTGTGTTGACAGCCGGACGAAGAGTAAGATTCCAAAGGTGATCTGTAAGTTAGATATTGAGAAAGCATATGACAATGTGAATTGGGGGGCTCTTCTGAAGTTGTTGAAGAAAATGGGATTTAGGGAGAAATGGTGCAGCTGGATTCGAACTTGTATCTTTACAGTACAGTTTTCTGTATTAGTCAACGGGTCTCCAGCTAATTTTTTTGGTAGCTCTAGAGGTTTGAGACAAGGGGACCCGCTGTCTCCCATGTTGTTTTTAGTTATGATGGAGGTGTTTAGTAGGATGGTGAAGAGAATGGAAGGGGCAGATCTTCTTAGTGGCTTTAGGGCAGATGGCAGGAGGGGCAGAGGGGAATGTGTTTCGAATTTGCTGTTTGCGGATGACACTATCTTGTTTTGTGAGGCAGAGGTGGAGCAAATCCTTCATGTTCGTTTGCTGCTTCTCTGTTTTTAAGCTATGACTAGTTTGAAGGTTAACGTTGCTAAGAGCGAGATGGTTCCTATAGGAGAGGTAAATAATGTGCATGCTTTGGTAGAGATTTTAGGGTATAGGGTTGGGGCCCTGCCTATGTCTTATCTTGGTATGCCATTGGGGGCACCACACAAATCCCCCTCTATTTGGAACCCTATATTGGAAAAAATGGAAAGAAAGTTAGCGAGGTGGAAGAAGTTGTATATTTTTCTAAAGGTGGTAGATTGACATTGCTTAAAAGCACGTTATCTAGCCTCCCTACCTATTTCTTATCTCTTTTCACTATTCCTACTCATGTGGCAAACAAAATAGAGAAGCTGCAAAGGGATTTCTTATGGGGTGATTCTAAGACTCATTTGCTGGGTTGGGATAAGGTGTGTATGCCTATTGCTAATGGCGGTTTGGGTATTAGGAAGTTTACCACTTTCAATAAAGCCTTACTTGGTAAGTGGCTATGGCGTTTTAGGATCGAAGAGAACAAGCTCTGGAGGAGAGTGGTAGCTTTGAAATTTGGGGAAAAATGGGGGGATGGACCTCTAAGTTAAGAAGGGGTGCTCATGGTTGTGGTTTGTGGAGAAGTATTCGGATGGGATGGGAAATGTTTAGCAAAAATGTCCAACTTAAGGTTGGGGTGGGGGATAAAGTGAAATTCTAGACAGACAGGTGGTGTGAAGATCTTCCTCTCCAGTTGGCTTTTCCGATCTTGTACACTTTTGTTGCAAACAAAGACGCTTCCGTAGAATCATCCTTGACATGTCAAGGAGCGGGGAATAGGTGAACTGGGGATGTTCGCTTCATTCGGGGTCCTAATGATTGAGAGGTTGATGTAGTGGTTGATTTCTTTCGATTCTTGGCACCCAACTTACCTCTAGTGACTGATGGTGATCGTATGAGATGGAAATTGACAAAGAATTGGGATTTTACTCTTCGCTCATATTATCACAAGTTACATGGATTTCCTTCCATTGTATTTCTATGGAAAAGTATTTGGAAGGTTAAGGCACCCCGGTGGGTCTCTCTCTTTGTTTGGACAGCGGCATGGAATAGGATTCTCACAGGAGATAATTTGAGGCTTAAGGGCTTTGACTTCTTTGATTGGTGTATTATGTGTCGTTGTTGTGAGGAGACAGTGGATCATTTGTTGTTGCATTGTGGAAAGGCCTATCGACTATGGTGCTTTGCCTATAAAACCTTTGGGATTTCATGGGTCCCCTCAAGTACGGTATCGGATTTTCTTTTTGGCTGGTGGAATTGGTTGAGGAAACATTCATCTCACATTTGGAATTTAGTTCCATTGTGTTTAATGTGGTGAATTTGGAGGGAACGCAATCGGCGGACTTTTGAAAATTTGGATAGATCTGATGATCATTTGCTTGCTCTCTTTTTTGGTTTCCTTTTTGATTGGGCTAAGGCTTGGGGACTCACATCTAGTGATTCTCTTCCTTTATTCCTTAGCTCTCTTCTTCTTTGTAGTTAGTGTCTTTTATGTTTTTGATTCTCTGTCTTTGCTTGTTCTTTTGATATGCTAGTGCTATTTTGCATTTAGCTTTTTTTAATATACTTGCTTTTTACCTATCAAAAAAAAAAAAAAAATGCTTGAATTCAGGCCAATTAATTTCTATATACTCAATAATAGAACATGTGTTTTCTTTACCCAAAGTTTTAGGCCTTTGTTCATGATGAAGCATTCTGGACTCTAAATATATGTTGTAGCTTCTCCTTAAGTCAGAGTTTGTGTTCAATATTGATCTTCAGTAGCTTACTATTGGGTTCCTTTATCTATGATTTTTTTAAAATCTATATTCCATTAAATATAGTAAAAGGGAGAACCAATAGTCTAGTAGAGACTATGTCTAATTTTTTTTTTTTTTTTTTTTTTTAAAGGTACATTATACCTTTGTATGTAACGAATGGTTCAAAAAGGAAAAAAATTATTTGCTAATTTATCAACCCTGATTAGACTGTGTATATACTGTAGAAAGGAGAATATGTGTCCATTTATTAGATCTTCATAATGGACACTATACAGAATTCAATCAAATTCTGGAATAAGAACAAAACAGCCGGATATTTTATTTTAAAGGTGCTGTCTAACACACAACAGATTGGGGGTTGCCAGGCTGTTTGGTTTTTCCTAAATAGATAATGAACAGTAGTTGTTTTCCTTTCTTTCTCATTAACAAAATTAGTTGTTTCTAAGAAAAGTTTGAACTTTGCGTGATTGAAGAATAGCTTAATTTTATCATTCTGAGTATGATACAAATTATGAGCTGCAAATAAACTTTTTAAAGTTAACTGAAAGGGAAAACTATTATGCTTACTTTTAAACACCAAGAATTATGTGCTTCGGCAATAGTTGACAAGGATTGTGTGTTCCAAGTGGCTTTAAATACATTGCAATCTCAAAGGTTTTCAAACAAAAATGCATGCTAACAACTTCCATCCTTTTAAGATTCATTACAACAATATGGGCAACTCACATTGGAGAGAAAGTGAAAGAGATTTTACCTGTCAAAGTCTCTGTTTCGACTGCTCTATAGAATGATATCCATTGGATTAATAATACGTTTAAAAGAAATACTTTATCTTCTCACAATGAGTTATTGAAAAAATACACTCTTAAGCAACAAACTTTTATTTTGTCTAACAACTTTACTAAGTTAAATATGCTTTTTAAAAATTTTAAAAATGGGAAATAGTCTAACAACAGGAGTCTTTTTTTTTTTTTTTTTTTGTGTCTCTTTTTTCTTTTACTTAGCAAGCAAACAGAACAATGAATCAATATAGATTCCATAATCAAAACTATCTACATCACACTAATAGTGCAATACATGTATTAGTAATAAAGTATACATGCCTTTATGGCAACACCATTCAGAATTTAATTATATACATTACACCAACTATTCCTTTGCACTTATTTTGTAAGGTCAGTATGTATTCTCAACTCAAAACAGAACACCTTCTAATGGTGATTACATTATTGTAAAAAAAGTTAAAAATGATTTGTAACACAAATTTTAACAGTTTAAAGGATTCTCTGTTTCCTCCTTCTCTTTTGTCGATCTGCAATAGTCAATGAATAGTATTTTTGTTCTTCATAGTTGCAAATTTAGCTGCGTGTTGTACATCACTTGCATCATCTACTTTTTGTAATTTAACAGAATCAGCATCTTCTTCACTTGGTAAGTTGTTGACAAAATCTTTGTGGCATCACTCATATAACATTGTTAATAGAATCTTGTGTAAAATGTATTATGAAATGTATAAGTAACATTAAAAATGTTTAAAATTATTATTTAAATGTAATATAAAAGTACTCACATCAGTTATTTTATCAAGTTCAATTGAATACGAAACTTCATATCCAACTAAACTGAAAATACTCAAAGAAAAGACGAAATTAAAACCCAAAATAAGAATATCAAAATACTATGTTCTTCTTAAACCAGTATCGTTCACTTCACTTCACTGAAGCCACAACTCTATCTCAATGATAAATTTCAAATTTGCAGAGAAAATAAAAAAAAAAAAATTTAATCTCAATACACAAACCCACCATGAAATAAATTATAATCAAATCAGATCCACTTCTCAGTTTCCCAACCCCTCTCATTCACAAAGCCTGAAATTGTCTTCTAATATTATATACAAAATGGCTAGAACCAAGTATTATTCTTATTGTCGTCGTAGGTTTTGAAAGATGATAAGAAGCGACAACAATATGATCAGGTTTCACATTTAATCTCCCCCTCCCCCTAAGTTATAGATTTTGTTAACTTACAATTATTTGTTGACAGGCTTTCTGCTGGAATATTTCTGGTGGATTTGAATAACAGTAACTTCCTGTTACTATGCAAACTCCTTGCGTTTGAAATTCTTGTTGATCCTATTATCTGAAAAGTAATTGGATAGATATCTCTTTCTGGATAACACAAAAAAGGACAGGAAAAACTTGCATATAATTAAACCTTTACATTCGCATACACAGTTCATTTCAAAATTTACATTCAAGAACACCAAGCCACCTCTAAATCAAACCCAAATTCATTCTCAATGAAAATTTTCAAATTTGCAAAGAAATTCCCAAACTCTAATGTCAAAGCACAAACCCACCACAAATGAATCATAAAAAAATCATACCTATTTTTTAGTTTTCCATTAACTTCCAAATACACAATCTCAAAGACTATTATAATTCAATTAAATTTGTATACATAATAAGCGATTATAACTTGGATCAAATTTAAACTTGAAATCCCTAATGGAACCAATAAAAATTATAATCTAAAACTTCCTTTCAAATTTTGAATTTATCTCTATATCAAAGGCTCATAGATCAGTGCCTAAACAGAAACCTTAAAAATAAAATAAAATTCAAATTTTCAAAGGGAAGGAATTCCCTTCAAAAAACTAAGCAGAGAAACAAATCAAAATTTTCACCGGGGTTGTGATAAATTTAATGACATATTTTTTAAGTTAACTACATATTCTTTTTTATTATAAAGCTATTAGCAACGTGACAATAGATAAACAAACTATTAACCTAAAAAGGTTTTAGTTCCATTGATTTCGATGTTAATTCAAACAATAAAATATTCAACGCCAAAAACATTGTCATTCTACAAAGAAAAAATTTGTAAACAAAAAAGCCCAAGCTTTGGTGAAGGTATGCAATTGATTCCATACCAATGTGTTTATGCTTTCTCACTCGATTGCTTATTAGGACAATCAGATTTCTAATTACTACTAATGAAACAAAGTATTGATACAAACAAAACAATTGGCGAAGAATAAAGAGACAAATTGAAGCTGCTAAATACACAAAGTCAACAATTGGAATAAGATCCTTTATTTGCAAAACGTATATAACTAATATAGTGATAATTGCCATGAGAGTTCCCCATCATGTCTACTTACTTTTCCAACATCAAAATCAATACAGAGCAATTATAATCATCCTTAACATTCAAACTCTCTCATGTTCCCCCAAAATCAAACAACAAAAATGATAAGAATTCTTAAGATAATTTAGGACAACATCAAATTATTCATTGGGGTATTTAAACAAACATATTGAGAAAAAAAAAGCACAAAGATGTCAATAACAATGAACTAAGACAAAACCTTTAAACCCACATTACTAATTGCTCACACACAGATACTTTCATGAAAAAACAAAAAAGTGGATGAAGTTACCAAGCATTATCCAAAATTACAGAATAAAGAGATTCCAGTGGGCACCGTTCAAGTCACTGTTACAATATAGAGAATATAGTTAATCTAAATCAAACTATTCACTGGGGAATTTCAACAAACGTATAGAGGACAAAAACAGAGATGTCACACCAAAATTACACAAACATTCACCCAGAAGGAGAAGAATTTTAGGAAAGAAAATCTCAAGCACTACAACTGCAAAAGGAAAAACAAAAGAGCTCAGTTTTACCGGCAATGGGTTCGCTGGCTGACGGTGGCGGCAGGCTTCGCAGAGGAAAAAGGGCAGGAGAAGGAAAAAATTTGAAGAGAAGTTAAATATATAGACATAGATAAAGTGCTTACCCACTGAAACGGTGTGGTTTTTTTTGTTTTTTTTTTTTAAGATGCTAATGTATCCTCCAGGCGTTTGAATAATAATTCATTTAAAGAAAAATTTTATTAAAAAAAAATAATTAAAAGTTATGTCAAAATTTTTTTAAAATTAATTATTGACTAATGTTCTAAGAGCATTTGTTAGCATAATCTTTTTTTTTTTTTTTAAAAGTAATTAATTGTTATGTCAAAATTTTTTTTAAATTAATTATTGACCAATGTTCTAAGAGCATTCGTTAGCATAACCATTTTTTTAAAGATAAATCATATAATTGGTGAACATGTGTGAAGGTGAAGTTAAAAATATTTGTGACTCGTTTGGATAAGCTATTTGAAAAAAGTGTGTTTTAAAAAATAGTAATTTCAAAAGTGTGGGGCTGTTTGGTAGTGTAACTACAACAACAATTTTCAGTGTTTAAATAATATTACACATATTTCTACATATTTTTTCACTCACACGTATTTCTAAAAAATATAAACAACGTTACTAGAACAACATTACCAAACACTCCCTGTGTTTTTAAAAAGCATTTTTTAAAATCACAATTAAGCGTTTGGTAAAATATGTAGAAAAATGTTGTTTCTATTAATTGAACATTTAGCTTATAGATGCAATTACTATAACGGGCTTATCGTAAACTGCAGCCTGTTACTCTATATGGCTGTAGCAGGATTTTTAAAAAAAATAAGGGTAAATTGCAAATTACACCCCTAAAATTTGAGAGTGATTAGATTTTATACCCTAAAATTTCAGAATTTGAATTTTACCCTCTGAAGTTTGGTTATATTTGGATTTTACACTCTGACGTTCCAGAATTTGGATTTTAACCCCTATAGTTTAGGAGTGTTTGGATTTTACTCCCTAAAATTTTGGAGTGTTTGAATTTTACACCCTAAAGTTTCAAAATTTAGGAGTGTAAAATCTAAACACCCTTAAACTTTAAGGGGTAAAATCTAAGTTTTGAAACATTAGGGTGCAAAATCAAACCACCACAAACTTCAGGGGGTAAAATCCGAATTTTGAAACTTCAGGATGTAAAATCCAATTACCCCTAAACTTTAGGGGTGTAATTTGCAATTACCCAAAAAATAACTATAAAAGTCAAATTATTTTGTTAGTTTAGCACAATTTTGAAAGTATTGTGCTAAGTAACAACTCAAGATTGTGAGCCTTGATTTTGGGCTTATAAATCAAGTACATAATACTCGATATTCCTATTGCGCTAACAGCTAAGGGGGTTGAATTATCCACGTAGGCATGCAAATCGAGTCTAATGGACTCGGTTTCTGGTCATTGAAATCGAGTCTTTTGGACTCAAGTTTGCTACATGGAAACCAAATACATTACACTCAATTTATAGGGGTCCCACCAGTCACACTGTTTCACACTTTTTTGGCCATGTGGATATACAGCTCGAGTCAAACTCGATTTCTCTTTAATGAAAATCGATTCTAATGAACTCAATTTTTATGAATGGCCACCACCCCTCCACGTGTGGTATGTGGGTCCCAGCTGGGACCTTTTTTTCCCCTTTACCTGTCTCACTCAGTCTCTTCAACTCTCACACCCTCTCTTCAGCTCTCATACCCTCTCTTCACTCAGTCACAACTTCACAACTTCCCTCAACTCTCCCACCCTCTCACACAACACTCACCTCAACAACACTCTCTCACAGGTAATGTTATATATATATATATATATATATATATATAGTTCAGTTATGTTATATATTTACTGTATTATGTTTTTACAATATTGGAAATATTTTTTGTTAGTTAATATTGTGATTATTTGCTAGGTTTTTTCTCTTTAAAAAATTACAACATATTAGGAATTTTTTTTTTTTGTTAGTGTAAATATTGTGATTAATCTATTTGTTAGTATATTGTGATTAATTTATTTGTTAGTATATTGTAATTATCTGTTAGTTTTTTTAAATATTTAATATTATGATTAATTATTGGGAATATTTAGTACTAAATATTGTGATTACTGTTATTACAACATATTGGGAATATTTTTTTTTTGTTAGTGTAAATATTGTAATTAAATTATTTGCTAAGTTTTTTTTTAAATTAATATTATGATTAATTATTGGGATAGTACCAAATATTGTGATTAATTATGTTATTACAACACATTGGGAATATTTGTTTATTTTTTGTTAGTGTAAATATTGTGATTAAATTATTTGCTAGGTTTTTTAAAAAAAATTAATATTGTGATTAATTATTGGGAATATTTAGTATTGGGGGAATATTGTGATTAATTATGTTATTACAACATATTGGGAATATTTTTTTTTTTGTTAGTGTAAATATTATGATTAATAATATGCTAGGTTTTAAAAAAAATTAATATTGCGATTAATTATTGGGAATATCTAGTACTAAATATTGTGATCAATTGTTAGGAATATTTAGTACTTTTATGTTTTTGTCATGGGTATGAAATGGATTATGAGTTTGATACCTAAGATAGTATTTGTAGTCTTTTTAGCATAATTATTTCAAGATATATTTGTTTAAGATTTGTAACAGAGATTTCAATGGATAACTGGTTGGTATAATATTTTTATTTATTATAACTTATTAGGTTTTGAAAGTCATGCCCCTAGAATGATTTGGAATTTTAAAAGAATATGAAATTGGTAATGACTATTTTTGTATGTGACCTAACGTGAGTATATGCAAATTTGGTTGACGTTAGTATTGTTGGCATTTCATAAGCAAAGTTTTGTGATTGATGTTGATTGAGAGTTATAAATTTGTCGCTAACACAATTGCACTTGATGATCTATAGGTTGACAATGATCTATATAAATATATACTACAGTGGACCCCTTAGCAATGCCAACCCTTATTACGGACTCCCATTTTAAGGCCCGAGTATCTAGTACTATTATATGACGATACGCCGTAAGCTAAAGACCCTGAATGATTTGAAAATAAAAATTATGGAAGAGCTGCAAGTGAACCCTGCTTTGCATGACATACATATTACTTTCCGTTCTCCACATGAAGTCCTCAATTAATGCATTAATCACACATATATGGCAATAACAGAAGACAAACATGTGAAGATTATGTTTAGCAAGATGTAGAAATGGGAACAAGTAGCAAATTTTGAATTGTACGTCACTTTGAATCCGCATGTAGAAGTTGGTGTAGAGGAAATTGTACAAACAACTACATCTCTACAGTTTGCAGTCCTAGATGATCGATGCACCACATTGGGAGGCTATACACCCCCTTTTCAAGAGACACTAACAATGAGAGCGAACCTAGCAATAGATATAAAGATCAATTTTGTACACATCGAGATGAATCCTCTGCACTTCCAGTAGTTGAAGATGAAGACGAAGACTGTGTTGACCATGTTACCATTAAGCATGTATCCAAATAACATAATTAATCACAATATTTGGTACTATCCCAATACTTAATCACAATATTTGGTACTATCCCAATAATTAATCACAATATCAATTTAAAAAAAAACTTAGCAAATAATTTAATCACAAGATTTACACTAACAAAAAAAAAATATTCCCAATATGTTAATCACAATATTTAGTACTAAATATTCCCAATAATTAAACATAATCTTAATTTTTTTTTTAAAAAAAACCTAGCAAATAATCACAATATACTAAGAAATAAACTAATCACAATATTTACACTAAAAAAAAAAACAAATATTCTTAATATGCTGCAATTTTTTTAAGAAAAAAAACCTAGCAAATAACTACAATATTAACTAACAAAAAATATTCCCAATATTGTAAAAACATAATACAATAAATATATAACATAACTAAACTACAAATATATATATATATATATATATATATAACATTACCTGTGAGTGAGTGTTGTTGAGGTGAGTGTTGTGTGAGAGGGTGTGAGAGCTGAGGAAAGTTGTGAAGTTGTGATTGGGTGAAGAAAGGGTATGAGAGTTGAAGAGAGGGTGTGAGAGTTGAAGATACTAAGTGAGATAGATAAGGGGGAAAAAATGTCCTAGTTGGGACCCACATGCCACACGTAGAGGGGTGGTGGCCATTCATAAAAATCAAGTTCATTAGACTCGATTTTCATTAAAGAGAAATCGAGTCTAATGGACTCAAGTTGTATATCCACATGGCCAAAAAAGCGTGAAACAATGTGACAGGTGGGACCCCCTATAAATTGAGTCTAATGTACTCGGTTTCCATATTGCAAACTCGTGTCCAGAAGACTCGATTTCAGTGACCAAAAACCGAGTCAATTAGACTTGATTTGCATGTCTACGTGGACAATTTGTCCACCTCAGCTACTGGCGCAATAGGAAAATCGAGTATTATGTACTCAATTTATAAGCCCAAAATCGAGGCTTACAATCTTGAGTTGTTACTTAGTAAAATACTTTCAAAATTGTGCTAACTATCAAAATAGTTTCTCTTTTATAGTTATTAAAAAAAAGAAAAATCCGATGTAGCATAAGTCTCACCGTTTCAATGTAATGGTTGTTGATCTTTTATTGAAAGTTTGGCAAATTATTCATAAAATAATAAAAAAGAGCCCTAAACATTTACCATTATATCTGCATGTTATCCATATGCCATCTCCAATTCCAGCATAACATGGATTTGTTTACCTGGCATTAAATTAGAGTGCCACCTCATTAAACCAAAACCAAAACGAAAATAATAGAAAAGAAAAACTAAATATACAACCCCCTGACCCATAAAAAGTGGGATAGATGCGTGACTCAAATCATCTTTATAGGTGCACTGCTAAACAAGGCAGTGGCACAATAGTAAGGGCAGAGTGATAGAGAATAGGCAGTGGCACAATAGTAAGGGCAGAGTGATAGAGAATAGAGGAGATTAATGGGAAGTGAGGGTATGTACTTGAGGGTATATTCGGTATTTTGAACCCGTAATAAGTTAAATAAGAGAATGTGATATCAGTTTAAATTTGCATTGTGAAAAAAGTTGCCCGATATTGTGAATTGATAATGCGCTTTTTTAGCGTTTGGTAAAAACGCATTTCCTTATAAATCGCCTAGCTAAACAACTTATTGATTTGGCCTTTATATATATACATATATTATTTGCTGATTTGTCACTGTTTTTTTTTTTTTTTTGAAGCATGATTTGTCACTATTTTAAAGAAGTGTTTGTGTTTTTTTTTTTTTTTCCCCTGTAACTATTGTCCAAGAGACATAACTGAACACCAATGGTACTAAGATTTTTTTTTTTTTTTTGAAAATGGTACTAAGAATATTTAAAAGGTTTTACATAAACAACCAAACAAAAAATTTATAATATTTCGGTGTTTTTAAATGTAAACATAGCAGCCACATAGTATAATGAAAAGTATTCAACAAAAATTAAATATTTCGCTTTTATATTATACTAGTCACTAAACCGTATGATGGAAATAACTACTAGATGAGTTTTAAGGGGGGGAGGGGAAGAGCTTCTTTTTTTTTTAGTTAGAGTAATAAGCAAAAATGCATGAAATTTAAAATATATATATATATATATATATTTTGAAAGAAATAGCAAAAAGTTTTAGTTAGTTAAATAGAAAAAAACAACATTGTTTTATTTATTAGTTTTTTGGGGCAAAGAATAAGAAATAGAATGTTGTGTCTTTAGTATAGTTTGTGTTCTATATATAGGTATATACAAGATACAAGGGCAAAGCCACGTAGCCCCTTAAGAGGAGGGGGGGGGGGGGGGGGTGGCTGTGGCCCCTGCCAAAAAAAATTCACTAGTGTATATAGAAAATTTAATTGGGCCCTCCCAATGATGAACATTCCCCCCCTCCTCCATATCTCTTCCATTGTCCCAAGCTTGCTTTAGTTTTAGGCCTCTTTTGTACTCCAGTAAAACAAAACCTGGCCCACCTTACATTTAAATACCCAAAAGTCCAAACACTTCACAACAAAATTTCACTTTATCAACCTATTCTCAATCTCAAAAAACCTATGGAAACCCTTTCTTTCTTATTCTTTTTTTTTTTCCCTTCTATGGTACACTACCATTGGCACCACTACCAGCCCCACTATAGTAAAACAAAACAAAACCCTTAGCAGTTAGCCCTCCTCAGTCCTCACGCTCCAAAAAAAAAATTGACCATTTTTTTTTCTTTCTTCTTGCTTTCTAAAATAAATCACTTAGCATATTTCATTGTCAGATTTCAAGATTTGGAACTTAGTGACTGGTGAGTTTTCTTCTCTTTCCTCAGCACTACACCTTCATCTCTTTTTAGTGTTTTTTTTTTTTCTCAACTATCTACACCTAAATATTCACATGCTCTTTAATTTTTCATAGATTTTTAGAGAAATATATGATTGAAGGCATGGGGAGGTTGTTTGTGATGAGTCTTGCAAGGAAGATCTACAGTTGTAGGCATTGCCACACAGCCCATACCCATCTTTGCACTTTATGAAGACAAAGTTTCTAAGGTAAAATTGTTTTGATATATGACCTATTTTTGATTAGTTAGATATCATGTGGCTATGGGTGTTGTTAAATTGTTTGGTTTATGTTATGTACTTGTGTGTTTAATTTTTGTTTTTGTTTGAGGGGTTATTATTAATTAAAGTCATATTAAAAAAAATAAAACACGGGAAAATTTTAATGTTAGGAATGATGATGGGTTGACTGTTTAAATTATAGTGAAAATTTTGTTTTTTTCTTGAGTATGAATAACATCCATATAATTGAGTAAAAATTTCTATGGATGCATAGAAATTTTTTTCATGTTAAGTAAAAATTTCTATGGATGCATATAATTAAGTAACACCCATCAATTCTTTTCATGTTAATTTTTGAGTCATATTCTTAAAGCTAAAAGAATTATGAGCAAACGAAAAACAATTGATGTATTCTTTAAGAAAAAAGATGTTCGCAATTCAGAATTTAGGACACCTGTGACTGTAGAAATAAATGTTGATACTTCAATAGTTGATGAACATCCCTCCAAATGTTCAAGAATTCAATCTGAAGAGATAGATTGTGATCTAGGATCACATACACAAATATGTGAATTTCCTATTAACAAACAAGATGAAATCCGACGAGCTTATCTCAAAGAAGGTCCATATCAACTTAAAAATATAGAATATCCATACAACAATGATAATAATTGTTATCGATTTCAAGTGTCATGGTTTGAATCACATAGTGATTGGGTGGAATACTCACCTTCAATGGATGCGATATATTGTCTATCTTGCTACCTTTTTGTTAAGAAACCAATAGGTCGTCCTAGATCAGATGCATTCATTTCAACAGGTTTTAATAATTGGAAAAAGTTGAATGATGGAATGAATTGTCCTTTAATTCATCATGTAGGGAAAGATCCAAACTCCCCACATAAAATTTCTATGAAATATTGCGAGGATCTGAAGAATTATTCACGACATATTGACAAGCTAATTGAGAAACAAACGTTAAGAGAAATAGAGAATAATCAGTTGTGACTCAAAACCTCAATAGAGTGTACTCGATAGCTAGCATTCCAAGCTTGTGCTTTTAGAGGTCATGATGAAAGCCCTGATTCAAAAAATAGAGATAATTTTATTGAATTGATAAAATTCATATAAACTTTCAATGACAAAGTAGCTAGTGTTGTCTTGGAAAATGCTCCACGAAATGCCAAATATACATCACCCACCATTCAAAAGGAGATTTTGCATATTCTTGCTAGTAAAGTGTGAAATGCTATTTGTGAAGAAATTTCGGATGCAAAATTTTGCATTCTCGTTGATGAAGCTTGGGATGAGTCGAAGAGAGAGCAAAGGACCATTATTTTGAGGTTTGATGATAAAAATGGTTTCATTAAAGAGCGTTTCTTTCATATTATGCATGTTAGAGATACTACTGCATTGACCCTAAAGAAGGAAATATATGCTATCCTTTCTCGTTACAACCTCCACATTGAGAATATTCGAGGTTAAGGGTATGATAGAGCTAGTAATATGCGTGGTGAATGGTATGGATTACAAACTTTATTTCTTAAAGAATGTCTATATACTTAGTGTGTACATTGCATGGCTCATAGGTTGCAATTGACTTTAGTTACAGTATCTAGAGAAGTAAAATTTGTTCATCAATTCTTTGATCATTTGACTAATATTATCAATATTGTCGTTGGTTTTTGTAAGCGTAATGATGAATTGCAATATGATCAAGGGGAACAAATTGAGAATATGATTGATTTGAATGAAATTGAGACTGGAAAAGGAGCAAACCAAATTCGTATGTTGCAACAAGCTAGAGATACACGTTGGGGATCTCATTTTCAATCTATTTGTAGTTTGATAAAAATGTTTGATGCAACTTGCAAAGTTGTCAATACTATCTTTGAGGAAGGGGCTAATTATAAACAAAGTGGTGATGTCGAGTGAGCTTATCAAGTATTAACATCATTTGAATTTATTTTAATTTTGCATATGATGAAAGAGATTATGGGAATTACTAATATTCTTTGCCAAGATATGCAACAATATTCTCATGATCTTTTAAATGCCATGCATTTAGTTTCAACTACAAAATCACTAATTCAAAAGTTGAGAGATGATAGATGGGAGCCTTTACTTGCTAGTGTTACATCTTTTTGTGGACAACATGAAATTGATATTCTTGATTTAAATGCTCGTTATATTAAAGTTTGAGGTAGATACCATCATCAAGATGAAGCTTTGACAACAATAGAACATCATTTAAGAATTGACATATTTACAGTTGTAATAGACTTTCAATTGCAATAATTGAATAGTAGATTTTGTGAACTAACAACAGATCTTCTCACTCTTAGTTCAGCATTAAATCCTAAGGATGTTTTTAGATCATTCGAAATTGGTGATATTTGCAATTTGGTTGAAAATTATTAGCCCCAAGATTTCACTTGGCCATCACAAACTACAGACGAGCTTTTTCAGCTATAAAATTGTTAAAAACAAGACTTCGCAATAGAATAAAGGATGAACTTTGACAGATAATATGATAGTTTATATAGAAAAGGAAATTGCTTGGAATTTCACCATGGAAATGATTATGGATGAATTTTATTCCATGAAAAATCGTCGTTAGGCATGATTTTGATGTGAAATGTTTTTTTTTGTGTGGATATTTTTGTATATGTCTATAGTGAACTAGATAGTTTTTGTATGTTCATTAATGTTTAATATATATCAAAATTGAAATTTCGTATAATAGACTTATGAATTATATTTTTTATATCAATACTTCGAATCGACCCCCCCATGTAAAAATTTCCGGCTACGCCATTGACAAGATAGGTTGTAATATATATACTAAAAAGTGCATATTGAAAGGTCATACCCTTCAAAATTAGATATACCAAAAGATGTCTATTGAAATGTGATAACCCTTCATATTAGATATGCCAAAAAGTATTGATTGCAATGTCATAATCCTTCATATTGGATATATATAAAGGTGCCTATTAAATGAAAATGTGCTTATTAACCGAAAAGGTGCCTATCAAACAAAAATGTGTCTATTGATTAAAAAGGTGCCTATTGATAAAAAATGTGCTTATTGAATGTGCATATTGAATGCAAAGATGTCTATTGAAGGGTTATAAAAATTTGGGTATAAATAATGGTTCATATTCATTTGGTAACTTCTTTTCAACTTCTTCTCTTTCATGTTTCTTTAAATGCTTTACGAATACTTTTCTTCTCAAATTTCTAATTCTCTTCCCTACGTCTTATTGATGTTTTTCTTCTCGATGGCAATTTTTTTTTAACATATACATCTTATATAAATATCTTATTCTTGCCAAATTTCAATTTCCTGTATCTTCTAATGATCTAATCTTAAAAGAACTTTTTTTTTTTACCCTCGTTTATTGTCCTCCACGCATTCACTTTTTTTTTTTTTTTAATGCAAACTTTGACAATTTTATTAAGAAGAAGAAAACATTACATCATGAGCCACTAACTGCTCAACAAAAGGAGGACAAACTCCTATCCAAATAAAAGAATCTGATAAGGTTTTAGCGTGTTGGGCTAACCCATGCGCTACTTTATTACCACACCGTGGCACAACAGAAAACAAGCACTCCCTAAATATTGTAGCTTGATGTAAGGACCCTGAGATCAAGTTACAGATACTAGCAGGAGGGGTGACTGAGCCCGTGAAAGACTTATGAACCACCAGCGAGTCCCCTTCAAAGATTGCAGAATTGATACCACGATCCCAAGCAACTGCATTCCTTCCTCCATCGCCTTGGCTTCAATCTCGAAAGGACCCAGGAGAGCGTGGAACTTCATACTCAACGCAGCACAAACCAACCCAAGATGGTCCCTGATTACAACTCCAATGCCCACAGCCCGCTGTTAGTCAAACATAGCACCATCAACATTAACTTTAAACCACGGATGTTGAGGAAGAGTCCAGCCAACTTCGGCCTCTGGATGTTTCACCTTAATTCCATGATTTGCCAATTGAAACTCCTCCAAATACTCCAACGTCCAGCCAGCAATACCAGAAGCTGATTTACGTAGACCCCCTGCCCGAATTTCATTTCTATTAGACCAAATACCCCAGGCAATAGTAAAAAGACGAGCCAAATCCTGGGCAGACCATTTCTTCACGTTTCGAGCATACCAGACCAGATCAATAAATTCCCTCACCTCTCCCAAGTTTGATCCAAGGTCCATATTAGCAGTTGTCCATATTAGCACACGAGTCGAAGTCTCCACAGCTACCTCACACTCTTCACAAATGTTATCCTGAGTTATCTGCCGAGAGAACAAATTAGCTTTCGTTGGGCTAGATATTCCTACAAGCATGCCAAGCAAATGCCTTAATTTTGTTGGGCAAGGATAATTTCCAAATACACAGCCAAAAGGACACCACATGCTGTGAGGACGAGCTCTCACCCTGATCAGCATTACACATGGCTTGGCGAGCAACACGATAAGCACTGCTCACAGTGAACCAGCCTGTTAGAGAGAATGGCGCCAACATCAAAAGGAAGAAAAACCTCATGGATGATATTAGACTTCCAGGTTGCTGTCTCTGGATAAATAAGTGCAGAAACCAAGGCATCATCAGGGAAAAAATAAGACAGTTGAAGGTTTATACAATGACGGGAAAGGCAACCACTTATCTTTCCACAGTCTTACCGAGCCTCCGTTACCAATCTGCCATCGACACCCTAATTGAACAACCTTTTGAGCTTCCATTATGCTACGCCAAGAATAAGATGGGTGCCTCCCTATCGAAGCATTCAAAAAATCACCATGCGAAAAATATTTAGCTTTATACATCCAGTGTTTAGCATTCACTATTATTCTAATTTTAATTTTTTTTTCGTTGTTTTAGTTTACAACTTTCACGTATTTCTTTTTTTTTTTTTTCTTATCATATTTCATTTTACTTTTATCTTTTAATTAAAACAGAAGTCTTATCCTCTTTCAATGCTGCACATTTCTCAAAAGTAAATTTGAATGCTGCACTTCTTTTACAGAGGAGTCTAGTTTCAACTTTCACATGAAAAAGATAGAAAAACAGTAGGGATAATTACATATTACCTATCTGTGGTTTAGTCTGAATTTAACTTACTCACCTATGGTTTCATTTTTGACACTTTACCTACCCGTGTTTCATTCTGTTTATACTTCGTAACTCACCTCTAATTTTTCCATTACTCTAACAAGTTTCATCAAAAAATCAAACAAGAAATCAAATCAAACACTCCTCTCCCACACACTCTCTCACGCTTGCTCACCCACCTGAGATCTTAGATGTTACAATGGCACCCACTTGATTTATTAGTTTGAGAATCATCTGGGTTTTCATCATGCAAGGAAATCAAGGAAGAAGGAGACATACAGATTCTGGGTTTTGAGCGTTACCAACCTGTTCATGTTTGGGAACACTTTCGGTCTTAATCCGTTTGTGTTTCTCTCTATTGGGTGGGCTTCAGATCAGCGTGGGGTCATGGTGCTGTGGGTGGACCTAGGTTCATGAGGCCGTGGGTAGCAGCTCGCCATGGGTCTTGGGATTGATGGATAGAAAAGCGGCGGAGATAGGAGCATAGTGTTGGACAAAGATGGAGGCAAGATCGACTATGGCAAGCTCATCGATAAGTTTGGCCATCATTATTGATTATTGATTTCGAGGTGTTAATGTGGATATTTCTTTGTTGGGTTTGTTTTAAATTGAGATATAGAGAGGGGCTGTTTTAATGCAATGGCTATTACCTAGTGTTTTAGCTTGTTGTTTCGTGAAGATACTGTTTCAAGATAATTTGTGCTCTTTTTTCTTGTGCTATAGTATTGGTAAAAGATGAATTTTTAGCATTGTTCTGTTGAGAAAAAAGATAATGTGACTTGAATAAATTAGCGATTTTGAATCTTGGGTAATATGTGTTTGGGAACTTGAAGAAACTATTTACTCAGTTCTAGAACATGAGGCCAGGATGTTAAATATTGTAATGTAATAAGTTTGTTTGTAAATACTACAATTAATATGATTCTGATATGTGTTTTCATTCTCATGGAATTAATATAACTGCAATTTCATGCAATGCTGGTGTTCAAATCAGTATATTTGTATAAGAAAAATAAAAATCTATCTGTAAAAAAAACTAGTGGGGCAATACAGTTTATATAGTTTCTTCTTCTTTGTTTATTTGATTTAGGGATTGGGTTTCTTTTGGTTGTTGGGGTTTGAAAATGGGATATGAGGCATAATTACTGATGGATCCATGGGTTTGGATGTGTGTGGGTGTGTTGATGTTTGTATTTTGACTTGGGTTTTAGGGTTGTATTTTGATAGATCTGTGGTTTGTACTTTGATGGTATTGCTTGATTTGATTTGTATTAGTTTTCTAAGTGTATGTTCTTCATGTTTGTGAATTGTGAGAAACTAATACCATATTTTAATCTTGTATTTCTTTTGTTTTTGTTTTTTTTTTTTTCTTGTTTTAGGAGGAGAGAGACATAAAATGGGTGTAAAAAGACTTATTTACCCCCATTTTTTAACAGAGGTGGGTAATAGAGACTAAATGGAAATAACCTCAGGTGGGTAAAGTATCAAAAATGAAACTACGGGTAGATAAGTTAAATTCAGGCTAAACCACAAGTGGGTAATCTGTAATTATCCCAAAACAGTAAGAGGGAGAGAGAGGCAGGGAGAAAGTGAAGAAGAAGATGCAATGCAGAGCATGCTAATGGATGCTGGTGAAAATGAAAAAGAAGAGGCAACGTGAAAGCAAAGAAAAAAAGAAGAAGAAAGAGACCAAAAATCTAAAATCATCATAGACACCATTAGACCAGTCTAACCAAAATAATTAAATCTAAATTTGTCTATTTAAAATACCTTTATTAGTTCTGATTGTGGGGTGCTGACCTGAAAAGGAATACTTTCTTGACAGTAGTAGTGCCCTCAGATTTCTCACTCTTTTTTTTCTCTCCTTAGGCCTTAATTATGCATTATTCTCTACGACAATTTTTTGTTTTAATATATATATATATATATATATATATATATATATATATCTTATGCAGTTACTAAAACTGAACCAACAAAATGAAAAGGCACAACTGTTTGGTGTTTTTAAAAGTAGACGTGGCATAAATTTATATAGCCAAGTGGCACAATGAGGAATGGTTGACAAAAAGTCAAATGTTTTGGCTATTAGTTATTATATAAATATTATATATATATATATAATTATTTTAATGTTTTCAAATTTTAGTCTACAAAAATAAGAGTTCCCAAATATTTGAATTAGTCCAATAATGCTCTTAAAAAAAATAATTTGTTTAATAGTTATAGACACATAACTTTTTTTTTTCACAATTTTATTTTTTATTGTAAAATATGCTCTTATATTTATTAAATATTTGATTAAATTTGACACCAAACGTGTTTGGATCTATCTTTTTCAACCTGTTATGTGAAAATTAATAAGTATTGACTCATTAAAAAAAATCTTGTCACTAAAACTACACATGAAATGTTTCTTCAATTGCCACATAATGGGTTAGAACAAGATAGCTTCAAATATGTTTAGAGCATAACTTATTCCTCAAGTTGCAGAAAGAAGAATTTAGAATCTGTAAGGCTCGATCGATCGAGAACCGTATTTTGTAGAATTTTAATCAAGCCCAAAGCCCGCAAAAACATGTAGGGTTTGTGTTCAACACAACTAGGTATAAAAGGAAAACCCTAAATACGTTTTAGAAGTTCTAAAGAAGACTTGTGAGTTGCCCCTATGAGATTTGTAAGGTTTTGTAACCTTATAACTCAACAAACATCTACTGGAAGGAAGATCCATATTAAAGAACCAGTGGAGATAAGTAGTTGCATACAAATCAACAACTGCTGATGACCTAAAATTTTGAGTGGGATCTCAGAGTTACAAATGTGGGTGTTTGTGTTCAACAAATTCAGATAGAAGAGTTCATGGATTCGGAGTTACGTGTGATAATGTAAGTAAGTACTACAAGAGGTTGCATTTGATCTGGGAAAAATTTATTGTAAACACTTTCATTCTATTTAGTGAATTTTTTGCCTTGATGATAGTTTAGGTTAAATCCTCCCAAAGTTTTTTACCTTGAAACTAGATGATTTTATTAATTTTCCTTAGTCATTATATCGCTTGCCTTTTTTACTTTTCCGCACTTAATGATATGATTTTCCTAGATCTTAATAACAAACCTAAGTATCAAATTGGTTAATTAATTGGTTAAACAATCTGAGTATACAAGGGTCTAAACGAACGAACAAATAATGTGCTTCTACTTTCAGATATTTTTGAAAACACCTAGAGAATAATACTAACCCAAAATAATAATTCTAAAGTTGGTTTATTTTAAAAAAAATTATATTTTATTTTCACAATAATTTTATCATGGTTTTAAAAACCAGACTGAAGCAAAATTGGATTTGCTTTTAGTTTTCATCGATTTTAGGCATTTTTTTGGATTGGACCAGTGACTGGTTCAACCGATCGAACCAGCCGGTCCGGTCCGATTTTTAAAACACAGAATTATACGGAGCAAATGATATTGTGGCCAAAATAGGCATTTGCCCATTTTGCCAAAACTTTCCAGCAAAATGCTCCATGTCTGAAACTATTTAGGGAAATGCCCTTATTTTGAAACTCGATTTTCTAAAAATTAAGTTTCAATTTAAAACTTGATTTTTGGACAATCGAGTTATAGCGAACTGAAATTTAAAAAATATATATATATATATTTGTGGAACTCGAGTTCTAGAATTTTTTTTTTATAAGTCTCATTTCGCTATAACTCGATTGTCCAAAAATCGAGTTTTACATTTGAAACTCAATTTTTAGAAAATCGAATTTCAAAACAGGGGCATTTTTCTAAATAGTTTCAAACAAGGGGCATTCTGCTAGAAAGTTTGGCTGAAATGGGTAAAGCCCAATTTTGGCCATGATATTGCGCTATAAACATCATCACCATGGCACTCCCAAATAGGGGTGTGCAACCAACCCACCAATCCGCTAAAATTGACCCGACTCAACCCAACTCGCCGGGTTAGGTCAGTTTTTAGGCCTTGGTAGGTTGGGTTTGGTCACAAAAATTTTTTGATAGCGGGTCGAGTTGGATTTGGGTCATAAAATTTCAAACCCGCCAAATCCAACCCGACCCACCCATATATTTAAAATATATTATATAATTAATAAATTTTTTAAAATAATTAGCTCTTGCTATTCTATATAAAAACCAATTAGTTCATACAAACCCTAGTAAATTACTATTGTTGTTTAGTCATTAGTGTTGTTTGCCTTTAAGGAGTTACATTGATACTAATCTTTGGGTTTTATTTAATATATTTATATTTTTTTTTCTACTCAATTTATTAATAATAATAAAAAATTATGTCCGACCCATGGGTTCAACCCAACCCATGTGGGTCGGGTTGGGTTGAATTTTTTTTTTTACCTACTATGGTGGGTTGGGTCAAAAAATCCCCTCAACTTGACTCGACTCGACCCGACCCGACCCGACCCGACCCGACCCATGCACAACCTTACTCCCAAAGTATATATAGGTAATGTTTGGATACGGATGAAGTAGCTAACGTCTGCGTTTTACTTCTTTTTATTTTTTCCTACTGCACGCATTTCAACTTTAGGGGACAAAGTGACTGCGCACGCACTGTTCACTCACTGTTCATGTACTTTTTAGCTACTTTTTCATTAAAAATGGGTCACACGACATTATTCACATATTTAAAAATTATTTTGTTACAGTATTTTCAGTTTTCAGTTTTCAGCTGTATTCAAATGGGCCCATAATCAGTGGTTTTGACTTTAGTTCTCACCCGCGTTTCTCATGCATTTCAGTTAAAGCCGCATTCCTTTACTACATTTGCATTTAGCATTGACTTTTCCTTGGTCAAATTTCTTACCTGAGAAAGGTTTATTCATAATGGAAAAACGTTTGTAGCATTTCTGGGTTGCCACTTTTTTGGTTGAAAGAGAATTTCCTTCCATTCACCAACCCAATTGCGGATTTGCAGCTCTTAGGATATTTCCTTATTGGATAATTGATTGCTTTAATAATATTTTTTAATTCTATACGATAGTAAAGAAGGATCTATTTGGACCTAAACAATGTTTAATTAAACAATAAGGATCAAGATCATTCATATAAAGTTATTTCCATCTTGAACTTCTTTTTATTACAAAAGAAATTATATCGTGTTATCAATCCATTAATAATATCACTAAAATAATAGTTTAATAAAAGATTTGGAGTTTAATCCTCGCCTACCAAAAAAAAAAAAAATTCATCAATTGGTGCTTTGTTTTGATGATAAAGAGTAAAAATCATAGAAATTGATGTCATAGGTTGAAACTCTATAAAAAAAAATCAAAAGAAAATCTCGCAAACCACGTTGATCCAATTACCAAAAGGAGGTACAGAATCCCAAAGGTCTTTCAAACCAAACTTCATATTTAGAGTCATTCAAAAATATTCCCTAATTATGATATATTATTAGGTCGAACTCCACCCAGAAGACCTTATAATTGCTCATAAAGAGTTATTTTCACCTTAACCTTCTTTTTATTATAAAAGAAATTATGTTATGTTATAAATCCACCAATAATATCACTAAAATAATGGTTCAAATCAAAAGAAAATCTCGTAAACTAAGTTGAACCCATTTCCAATAGGAGGTAAGAATTCCAAAGGTCTTTCCAACCAAACTTCATCTCTAGAACCATTCAAAAATATTCCCTAAGTAGGAGAAATTATTAGGTCGAACTTCATCCGGAAGACCTAATAATGTCTCTTAAAAGAGCTTAGCTCTATGTTTTGAATCTTTAACCTACCCAATCTTGAAAAATGTCAATTTGGCCATTTTGCCCAATCCCTTTGTCACTACTCTCCCTTCCTTCTTTGGGGTAAGTGCTCACTACCTTCCTCTCCAGTCTTCCCTCTGTGGCTATAAATACCAATGAGCTCATCATCTTGTCAATGCCAACATCTATTTTTCCACCATCTCCTTTATAGTGTCACCCTATAATTTCACCCCTTGAGTTGCAACTAGTGCTCTAGTAGAAGATGGGTGGTTCCACTTTTTCATTGAGCCTCATCTTGATGCTAACTGCTTCCATGTTTGCTACTAATATGGCCAACAAAGATTGGCATTTTGGCTTTAACTATACCAATTGGTCTTTCAAAGGAGGCCCTCCCCAAAGCCAAAATGATACACCGGGACCTAGAAAGATTGTTGTGGGTGGCTCAAAGAACTGGCAATTAAACTTTAACTACACCGATTGGGCTCTCAAAAATGGCCCCTTTTACCTAAATGATACTCTAGGTGAGTTGCCATTCCTTGTTTATTACTTCTGTTTGTCAAAGTGTCGTCTAGGTTTTATCATCAACTTATGTTATTTTAATAAGTGTCCTAAGGACATCAATTAAGAAATACTAATAAATAATCATATATGAGTTGTGAGTCTCTCAACAAGAAAAATACTTTGTTGATAATGTGTTGATTTGCATGATCAAGCTCACTATGATTGTTTGTACCTCTTTTGATAGTAGGTGTGTAAAATTTAACTTTAAAAAAAAAGGGGGGGGCTAAAGTGCAAAATACCTACCCAATATAATATAAACATTATTTAATGGAGAATGAAATATATTTTAACTTGTGCACTTAGGACACTCCTTAATAGAAGCATATATATATATATATATATATATTATAAATTTTTTTATATGATGACAATGTGGTGGTTGCAGTGTTCAAGTATGATCCACCAACAAACGACAGCATAATTCCTCACAGTGTATACTTGCTACCAAACCTTTGGAGCTTCTCAACGTGCGATTTGAGAAGGGCAACAATGGTGGCCAATGTAACTCAAGGAGGGGGTGAGGGATTTGAATTTGTGCTGAAAAAGTGGCAACCCTACTATTTTGCATGTGGTGAGCGTGATGGCTATCATTGCAATGCTGGGCAGATGAAGTTCTTTGTCATGCCACTGTTTCATCAATGGCATTGATGAAGAAGGAGTTAAGGAAGTTGTATTGCTGCATTCTCTACCTAGCTAGCTAGGGCTTTTTTCCCAATATTGACATTCTAAAGTTGTTGCAAGCAAGCTTTGTTTTTCAATTATTACCTAAAGATCATATGCAATGACTGCTAAATAAATCTATGAGATGAGAGAATAAGGGCTCTATATGCTGGTAGTAATTGCATTGATGCAATGCTTTGATGTAATATTGACTTCATATAGAAAAGCATTTGAATTTTTTTGCAATTGGAAGGATTGACCAAGGTTTGGAGATTAAATTCAATAAGAATTCGGTGTAAATGCTTTATTTATGCTCTGCAATAAAACTGTGCCACATAATATTTTTTCAAATAAAAGAATAGAGACTAATACATATGCGAACACAGTCTCTAAAAATTTATTCAACCAATATAATTTTCCTCTCAAAAAAAAAAAAAAAAACCAAAATATTAAAAACAAGATCACTACTTTAACATTGTCTAAAGACTGAACTGAAGAAACACCAGAGCAAGAAATCTATCAAAGATGTCGATGGAAACTGGAAGAAAGAGCCGCTCAAAGAGCCGCCATCAACTGAGAACTCTCCATATATGCTGATTTGATTCACACCCAAAATTAGAGATGAAAACAGTGCCACCGGTGGCCAGGCCGGCCGTGACAGACCTTATTAGTCATGGTTGTTATTAAGTCGGTTATATCAGTTGGAGTAGTTATAGTAGGTAGAGTTGGTTTCAAGTCCGTTAAAAGTGGTTAAACGGATTCAATTGGTGTAATTCTCACGAACTTCTCCTATGATTCAACTAGTGCATGTTAGAATTACTCTTTGTCAGGACTGGCTCCATATCAAATGAATAAATATATTTAATATTCATCAAACATAGAACTTGATGAATTAATACTATAGAGTATTAAATATTTTAGTTCAAAGCATTAAATTTAAAAAAGATAAATGATTTTTACTAAATTTATATATATATATATTAAAAAAAGTGATTTATTTTATTTTGAAAAAGACGATGATCTATTTTTAATTTTGATTTTGGTATTGAGAGAAAGATAAAGATTGTTTGGTGTGTGATCAGAGGTTAGGTGGTTAATATTGACAATTTAGCAAGCAAGTTTTTAAAAATTTAAGTTTCAAGTTGTTAAAGGGAATTAATTGTCATTGTTGATGTAGTGCATTTACAATTTTATTTTTGCCAAACATCATAAGGTTTTCAACTAGGTTGGTTTCTATTGGCATATATAACATTTTGGAGGCCTTCATATGTGGGAAAAAAGTAAACAACTTTTTTTTTAAATCAAATTACTATCATGATTTTTTAGAACTTTTTTCAATTCAGTCTTCAAATGATGCCTAGTTTTTTTTTTTTTTTTAATATTTGCATTATATTTGTAGAATAGGTTTTAATGAGATGGTTATTGTGGGTATTAATCCCTTTTTTTAATTATTATTATTTGAAAGAAATTGATATGGTGCTATTATTATTATTATCTATATATATATATATATATATATATATAAAACCGAAGCTCTGCTTGCTCCACATTTTTCCACGTTAGCATAATATAAAATGCTCCACATTTTTCCACATCAGCACAATATAAAAAAAAAAATTTATAAACCACGTCAGCACAATATAAAAAAAAAAAACTAAAAAAAAAAAAAAAAAAAAACCACGCTAGCACAATATAAAAAAAAAACTAATAAACCCGACCATAAAAAAAGCCTCAACTCTGCCTTTCCCTTCCACCCTGACATCCCAATCTTCTTCCTCAGTCCTCTACGGTCTGCCATCCCTGTGTTCTTCCTTAGACCATCAATTTTCACACCCATCATCTACAGACCCACCACACCATACCATATCAACAGACCCACCATACCTACAAACCCTTCCTCAGACCATCGATTTATAGACCCACCATGTACAGACCCACCACACCATACCATATCAACAGACCAACCATACCTACAAACTGAAGCTTCGATCTCCTTCCTCAGACCACCAACCACCCACATCCAACCTCCGATTTGCCTTGAACCACCCACATCCAACCCCTACAACCCAGAAATGGTCCTTTCTTAGACCACCGATTTGCCACAAACCACCTACATCGAACCTCCGATTTACCACAAAGCACCTATATCCAACCTCCAATTGGCCAGAAACCACCCACATCCAACCTCTACAACCCAGAAACAGCCCTCCATTTGCCGTGGGTCTCATCAACCCTATGGCCACAAATAACCCACCATACCCACAAACCCACAAACCTGCAATACCCATCAACCATCACATTAAAACTCCCCAAATTCACCGTCAAACACCATGAGGGCCTATTGTACTCAATCATCTTATTCAAACCCAAATCGAACTTCCCATTCTTATTCAAAGCATCCAACAATGAATTAAGCGCGACGGCACTCATCTTCACCTTCGAACCCTCCCCAACAGCCTCATGAAATACCCCTTAACCAAAGCCCCATACAAATCCCCACTCCTCACACACCTCGACCAACCCTTTGATCAAAATCCTGTAAATAGTCGGACAAGGATTGATGGGCGCATCATTAGTGAACCGTCAAAAGTCTTCCAAAGCCCATAACGGGCCCAAAGGTATCTAATAAACAATTTTAATCAGAACTGTATAATATATTTATTTATCTATTTTCAATCCAAACTCTATTAGGACTCTATAACTATTATCTTATATAAATAGTTGTTTCTTATTAGTCTTTTTTTTTTTCCCACGGCTGTTCAAGTTCTAGGTTTATTGCTATTGCCTTTCTCATCATTCTTTTCCTCCATTCGAATCAAGGTTAAAGGTATGGTATTTGTTTGATTTCTTAGATTTTTTTGAATTTTAGTATAACTATTATCTTATATAAATAGTTGTTTGTTATTACATTATGTTTGCAACTAAACTGTGTATTGTGGTTTTATGGGAATGTTTTGGTTGTAGTATTGTACAAATGTTTTTTTTTATGGCTGCACTATTGTAACAATGATTTACCATATTGATTATTAGTCTGTGGACTGGTGTCAGTTTGGATCTTTAGGGGCCTCTGTTGGGCTGCTATTGCTGTGGACTAGAAGAGTAGTAGAGAAATTTGATGGGGCTGTGGAAAATTATTCAATTTATGTAAGTTTAGATGTGTAGATGATCAATACAAGTTGGTGTTTTAAGTGCCTATGGTCCCCCAATTCTGAGCATGACAGATATGTGGGTTTGGAGTCTTGGAAGGGATTTTGATATGATTCCGTTTGAGAAGTAGGTTTGATTTTTTTAATGATTTATTTTATGGTGTGTTTGTGCACTAAGATTACAGTTTCTTACCCTTAAGGCGAAATTTTTTATTATTTTGCTTATCTTATTGATGTAATTGAAATATTTAACTTTCTCATCATCCATGCAAAATTTCATAGTCTTCTCTTTGGTTATTAGTCCTACCTTTGTATTGCTTTGTTCTGTTTATTTTATTTTATTTTATTTTTTAAATCATTTATTTGTTTCTTTTGTTAAAATTTTATATTGTGCTGAGGTTAAGGCGTATTTACTTATCAAAAAAAGGTTAAGGTGTATGTGACCATATCTGCATTACAGCTAATTTCACATCATGTTTTCCTGGCTTACAAAGGGCTAAGACCTTGGGAATTGCTGAATTCCCAATACTAGGCTGCATCAGGAATAGTAGAGTTGGGGTCAAAGATACAATCATTTCATCAAGGTAAACATATTACACATGTTTTTATTATTATTATTGTGAACAAAATAAATTAATAACTTATTAATGTCACTATCTAGAATAATTTGTGCATCATGTATCTTAAAGAGCTTAATTGTGATCATAAATAAAACTGTCTTTTTAATATATATTGGAAGACTCCTAGAATAACCTACCGTAGATGGGTGGAATTTCATTAAAAATCTTAAGGTGAATGGGATGCATGATCCACCATGGTTAATAAATAGACTTTAACAGGCTCATGAATCAGTATTGAAATTGGTCTGTCCAGTTCACGTTGATCTATTACTGTGATGATTCCCTTGAAACTTCAATATTAATGAAATGGTAGTGAAGTGATTTGTGTTGTTACCTTCGTTTTCTTTGTGCATTGGCAGTATACAGACACACATATTACACTTCAATTAATAACTTCAATGGGAACGTCTTGTAAGTTTTGTTTATGTAAGAAATATGAAGTTGAAATCAAAAGCTGCTTTTAAGTAATAAATGAGTAATCCATTTTAGAAAAAGCAAAATAATGAAGGTGAAATGAGTTATTTGCTTTAGTTTACTGTATTATTTTTATGTGTCAAGATTCAAAGGCTACAATAAAATTCTGGTGCTTCATCATGAACAAGGGCCTTAAAGAAAATGGAGTAACAAAGCTGACAACCACGTTACATTCTTGAATAATGAATACCCCTAGTAGACTCGCATGCCTAGGCAGTATTTTTATTATTATATAGTCTCTCTTTTTTAATGCATGAACCCAGCTAATATATACTCTCTCTTTTTAGTTTTTTTTTTAATGCTTAGGCACATTCATTCAGTCTTATACAAGAAAACAGGCTCCCCACTCTTCAAACAGTTTATGAATAGTTCAAGCTTAACTCATAAATAGTTTTGTTTAAGTTTGTTTATTAAATAAATTAGTTCATAATTAAAAAAGCTGACAACCACGTTACATTCTTGAGTAATGAATACCCCCAGCAAACTCGCATGCCTAGGCAGTATTTTTATTATTATATAGTCTCTCCTTTTTAATGCATGAACTTAACTAATATACACTCTCTCTTTTTAGTTTTTTTTTTTAATGCTTAGGCACATTCATTCAGTCTTATACAAGAAAATAGGCTCCCCACTCTCCATACAGTTTATGAATAGTTCAAGCTTAACTCATAAATAGTTTTGTTTAAGTTTGTTTATTAAATAAATGAGTTCATAATTATGTATTAGCAAATAAATTCACAAATATGAAACTTAATTTAAGTAAGTTTGTGTGTGTAACATATTTATATAGACTTCATGGTAGATTGTATGCGAACTTTATTATAAATATTCCATTTTAATTGCAATAATTGTATACAATTTATAAATCATTACAATTTGTAATTATGAGTCCGTGGATGGCAAATGTGGTAGTGTGGACTATAGATTATTGTAACAGAAAAACTGAATTGCTTTTATTTGATATATTGTCTATCGAAGTGAATGTAATTATCTTATTGAGAGTTTTTACAATATTTTTTGAAGTGAGTTACATCTTCAATATTTTAAATAGATATTAAAATGGTAATAATCAATCTAAATTTTTGTGTGGAAACTAAGCTAGTTGGAGTTATCAGCTTGCTTTCATCACACAGCATTCCCAATAATCTTAGTGAAATTAGTGTGAAGTACGCTGAGGTTAGTTATTCATTACATTGTTCATACTAAATTATGTCTTTTTCTTTTCTTTTTTTCCTTTACAGATATGGAGCAGGTTTATAAACTAATTTATATCTATGCTTAGTACAATTGTTCCTTATAAATATTTAAATAATTTATATTTCCCCTGTATATGTTTAATAGTTACAGCAAATATATGATTGCTGTTTTAAATCTGCTTTTATGCTTGGAGTTTTAATATCATAGTATATTGTAGTGTCTCAATTTTTGTTTGTACTGATTACTAATCAAAAAGTAAATAAATGGGCAAAGGTACCAATAGGTTACAAAGAACAATTAAAGAAGTTTCTCAAAAAAAAAAAAAGAACAATTAGAGAAAGTTGTAATTTTTACTTGATCTATCAATACCCTAATAAAAGAGAAGGAACTTATTAGCTTTCTGAATTTACCAGCATAAAGGGAAGTTAAAGGATTTGTAACGTAAATGCACAAACCCATAAGATAGTTTGATAGGACTAGATAATCTACTAATGGTTTGTTTGCTAGATTACATGGAGATTCATGTTGAGATTAAGTACTTTTAGTGATATTTTTGTGCATGAAATTATTTGTAATTAAAAATATTTATGTGCAAAGTAGCAATATGGTATAAATGTTTTGGTTTACAGACTCAACACATTTAATTGCCTGCCAAATCCTTTTTTCTCTTAGAATAGTCCCTTGCATCCTTTAGTTCTTTGTTGTACATACGAAGACCAAGTCATTCATTTAGTTGTAAAGTATTATTAATCTGCCTTATTGCATATTTATTAGAAATATGTTTGTAGAAAGAATTTGAGATTGGAATATGATTGCATATTTAAGTTTCTTGGTTATCTCAAACTTGGTTTTATGTTTGGTTTAATTGTTTCATCTCAAGATTTCCATTATTTTAATTACTTCTATGTACAATTTGTATTTTATCAAATAACCTGTTTTTATGTTTTATTTTATTTTATTCAAATTTTGAAGTTAATATGTGAATGCTGTATTTTTCTTCAATTTTTCCCCTTTCTATAACATCTAACTGTTAATTTGTAATATATATTTTTGCTATATGGTTATATTTATGAATTAAAATTTTGTGAATGCTTTGCGTTTAGTTTATTCCCCAAGCATGGAGTCTGCTTTCTATGCAAGATTGGGACAAAGATTAATTTTATCTGAAAAGAGAAATAAAAGGGGTACAATATTTAGATATTAAAAAAAAAATCTTTAAAAAACTAATAATTAGTATGTAACCTAGACCAAACAAGAACAAGAGATGAAGAGCCATTTGAAAGGTGTATTCGACTTAGACAATATAGCACTAATGACGAAAGCAGAAATCAATGTAAGTACTATATTTTTTGGTTCTCCCAAAAAAGTTCAAAAATTAGGAAGAAAAAGTGAATTTTTGTTTTTGTTGTCATAGGAATATTTACAGAACCATTGGATTTAGGACCTCCAACAGTAGTATGTGAACATTGTGGAGCTCAACTTTGGTATGAAGAGAGAACTATAAAGTCAAAAACGCCTCCAATACCGAAGTTTAGTTTGTACTGTTTTGAAGGAAAAGTTGAACTCCCTCTATTGAAAGAACCTCCACCCTTTCTTGGAAACTTACTCAATATTAATAGTGATCAATGATCAGTGAACTTTCAACGAGGGATAAGAATCTACAACTCTCTCTTTGCTTTCACTTCTCTAGGGGGTAATGTTGATAGATCAGTGAATAATGGTTCTGGTCCATGTGTTTCGTGTAAATGGCCAAACTCATCATAGAATTGGATCACTTCTTCCTGTCCATGGCCAAAAACCTAGGTATGCACAGCTTTATATTTATGAGACTGATAATGAAGTTAAAAATAGAATTGATGCAGTTATACATGAAGATGATAGAAATTATGTGGATCCATATATTGTTACCGGGTTGATGGAAATGTTAGACCAATGCAACCAATTGGTTAAATATTTTAGAATGGTCAAGGACAGATTTGATGAATCAGATATACATAATATTAGAATTCGTTTAATACGAAGTCGCAATTTTGGTGAAAGGCAATATGACTTACCTGTAACATCTGAGATAGCTGCTCTTATTGTTGGAGATTTTAATATTGAAAGTTCTGATAGAGATATTATTATTGAGAATCGAAGTTTAGGATTGCAGCATATAAATGGGACTCATCCAAGCTTTATGGCATTACAATATCCATTACTTTTTCCATGTGGTGAGGATGGGTATATGCTTGGTATACCTTATAGGAATTTCAATGGGAGCAATTCTAGAAAAAGGGAATCAATAACAATGAGGGAATACTATGCTTATAGGCTTCAACAACGCTTTCATGAGGGCAAGACGCTATTGCTTGGTAGAAGGCTTTTTCAACAATTTATAGTGGATGCATACACTTCTATCAAAGAAGAAAGACTACAATGGGTTAGATTCAATAAAAAAAAATTGAGGTCAAAGCTGTACTATGGTTTAAAAGATGCCGTTCTTCGTGGTGATACAGATCCTATCACTGTAGGCAAACGAATAGTCCTACCATCCTCGTTTACTGGAAGTCCAAGGTACATGGTTCAAAATTATCAAGATGCAATGGCGATATGTAGATGGGCAGGTTACCCAGATTTATTTCTTACATTTACTTGCAACCCAAAATGGCCAGAAATCAATCATTCTTTGGAATTTTTAGAAGGCCTAAAATATGAGGATTGGCCAGATAGTGTAGCAAGAGTTTTTAAGATAAAATTGGATGAACTATTATATGATTTGAGGCATAAATCTCATTTTGGAAGAGTTATTGCAATTGTGTATACAATTGAATTCCAAAAAAAGGACTCCCACATGCACATATTCTTCTATTCTTGGTTCCAAAGGATAAGTGTCGAAATCCAACAGACATTGATGGTATCATTATGGCTGGGATACCAGATCCAGATGAGGATCTTGTTGCTAATGAAGCTGTAAAACAATTTATGATGCATGGGCCATGCGGATCTGCAAAACCAAAATCACCGTGCATGATAAATGGTAAATGTACAAAACATTTTCCAAAAAGATTTTACGAAGAAACAATAATTGATGAAGAAGGCTTCCTAGTATATAGAAGGAGAAATGATGGAAGAACAATAGGGAAGAACAGAATTCTTTTGGATAACCGATATGTTGTACCTTATAATGTAGATCTTTTGGTGAAGTACCAATCCCATTTGAACATAAAATGGTGTAATAGATCTTGATTGATCAAATATTTGTTTAAATATATAAACAAGGGATCAGATAGAGCAACAGTTGTTGTAGAAGAGAATTTGCCAAATATTGGGAGTGATGGACAAGAAAGCAACGTTGTTGTTGATGAGACAAAAGCATACTTGGATTATAGATATATTTCAGCTTCCGAAGCATGTTGGAGAATATTTGAATTTCCAATTCAGTTTCGATATCCACCTGTTGAAAGATTAAATTTTCATTTGGAAGACAAATATCCCATTATTTATCCGGAAAATACAAGCTTGGATAGTGTTTTAAATATACTTGGTATTGAAGACACAAAGTTTACATAATGGATGAAAACAAATGAGGCTTTTGAAGATGCTCGGGAGTTGACTTATGCTGAATTTCCTACAAAATGGGTATGGCATAGTAATGACAAGCAATGGCAAAGAAGGAAATCTAAATTTTGTATTGGAAGGGTGTATTACGCACATCCTTCAAGTGGAGAAAGATTTTATTTGAGAATGTTGCTTAACATTGTCAAAGGTCCAAGAAACTTTAAAGAATTAAGGACTATAAACGATGTTACTTATCCAACTTATAAGGAAGCCTGTTATGCACTTGGACTTCTTGATGATGACAAAGAATGGCATGATTCCCCAATTGAAGCTTCAAGCTGGGCTAGTGGGCAACAATTGCATCAACTATTTGTTACAATGTTATTGTTTTGTGAAGTAGCTAATCCATTAAGTCTTTGGAAATCCAACTGGAAACTAATTACAAAAGATATACTAAATAGGCAAAGGCGTATCCTCCAATTCCAAGAACTAATCTTATCAGATGACCAATTGAGAAATTATGGATTGCATGAAATTGAACAAATCCTCCAACAATATGGAAGATCACTTGGAGATTATCCACAAATGCCCCAGCCAAATATGGATCTTATTCAGAATGGAAATAGACTTATTCAAGAAGAAATGTCGTATGATGTATCAAGTTTGAAAAAAAAACATGAGATCCTAATTTCTGGCCTAAACAATGAACAAAGAATAATCTACAATTCTATAATGGAAGCTGTTGCTTCTGAAAGAGGGGGAATGTTTTTTGTTTATGGACATGGTAGAACAGGTAAAACGTATCTTTATAGAACCATCCTGTTTGGTATAAGATCGAAAGGCAAAATTGCTCTTGTTGTTGCATATTCAGGAATTACTGCTTTGTTGCTTCCTGGTGGAAGGACTGCTCACTCAAGATTTCATATTCCAATTAATGTAAATGATGACTCTACCTGTGACATAAAGCAAAGAACACAAGCAGCAAAACTTCTCTCAAAAATAAGTATTTTACTTTGGGATGAAGCACCGATGGCACATAGGAATTGTTTTGAAGCTGTTGACCGTACGTTACAAGATATACTACAAATTGAAGATCTATAAAATGCTAAAAAACCTTTTGGTGGTAAAGTTGTAGTTCTAGGTGGTGATTTTCGACAAATACTTCCAGTTATGAGAAAGGGAAGACGAGAAGATATAGTCCAATCCTTAATTAGCAAGTCATATCTATGGAATGATTGTCATGTCTTTAAACTCCAAACAAATATGAGGCTTCTACAGAATAGTATGAATGGAATAGAAACATCATCTATAAAGGACTTTAGTGAGTGGATTCTTAAAATAGGTAATGGTGAATTGGGAGAAGGAGATGAGGATAACAACATTTCAATTCCAAGTGATCTAATTATCCAACCTTCAGAGAATCCAAGGAAAGATATAATTGACACCACATATCCAGATTTGGAAAATAAATACACAGATCTAAGTTACCTTCAGGATAGGGCAATTCTTGCCCCTACAAATGAAGTTGTAGAAGAACTAAATGAGTACATTGTGTCATCCTTAAATGGAGAAGTTCATGAATATCTAAATTCAGATTCTATATGCAAGGCTTCTTCAAATGTTCCTAACCAAGATATCTTGTATACTGTTGAATTTTTGAACACGTTGAGATTTCCAGGATTGCCAAACCATAAACTGACATTAAAAATAGGTTTGCCTATAATGTTGCTTAGAAACCTAAATCAGAATGAAGGTCTTTGTAATGGAACAAGACTCATTATAACAAGATTGGCTACATGGGTGATAGAAGCAGAAATCATAATTGGCACTAATATAGGCAAACGTGTGTTCATTCCAAGAATAACATTATCTCCAAGTGATTTAAAATGGCCATTCATTTTAAAGAGACCACAATTTCCAATTTCAGTGTGCTTTGCAATGACTATAAATAAAAGCCAGGGACAATCATTGCAACATGTTGGAGTGTATTTGCCAAAACCTGTTTTTAGTCATGGGCAATTGTACGTTGCAGTGTCTAGAGTTACAAGCAGAAATGGACTAAAATTCCTTATCATTAACGATGAGACTGAAAAAGAATCTGAAACAAAAAATATTGTGTACAAAGAAGTTTTTACCAATCTTTGACTCAACAAACCAACTAATAAAGGTAACATAATTTTATATATTATTTATTTTTCTATTTATCTCCTCCAAACTGATTTAGCCACTTCGTATATGTTTACTGTGTGGATCATTCATCTTCAATTCGTTTATAATCATTTAATGCTTTCATAATTTTTCTACTCGCTTTGTGTTGGCATCATTAGAGATGCTTTGGTGAAAAAGAATATAAAGTATTTGGAGGTTATTTTCCATTCTTTGGAAAGAACAATGTTAGTCGAAGACACATATCAGTTTTGTCATGAATGCACCATGAGAGAATAGGATCAAATTATATTTTTTGGACATGACTTCTATCCTTTCACTTCTTTCATTGCACACATCATAGTTTTTCCGATTTGAAGCTTTGGGTCTTATTTTATGAAATATTGGGAGCTGAATTGAGTTATTGTTTGCATTTGCTACATTTTTTTATTGCTTGCTTAAGCAGTAAATATTTTACTATAAATTGGTAGTTTGAATAGTCAAGAAACCTGAGAAATCATAAAAGAATTTTATAAAGATGCTGACTAAAAAAAAGTCTAAAACAAAAAAAGTTATGTACAAAGAAGTTTTTACCAATCTTTGACTCAACAAACAAACTAATAAAGGTAACATAATTTTATATATTATTTATTTTTCTGTTTATCTCCTCCAAATTGATTTAGGCACTTCGTATATGTTTACTGTTTTGTTAAATTTCATCTCTATAATATAATTGAATACAACCTAATTACTATTTTCTATGTTTAACAAGCTAATTACTTTTTTGGTGTCTTTGTTAGGGATCCAAGATGATGCAATACTCTCTCCTTAATGAGCTTTGTATAGACAAACACAAAAAAAATTGGAAAGTGAAGATCAGAATATGAAGGATGTGGAATGCAATCAACTCCAAAAATAATGATATTATTAGTTTAGATATGATTTTAATCGATGAGCAGGTTTGTCTCTTCTATAGCTTTTAATATTGTTCAATCATTATATAAACAATGAACTTTATCTATATAAAATTGATGCACTTTACTTGCAGAATAATGCAATACATGCAATCATTCGAAATAATATTGCTAAAAGGTTCAAGCCTCTTCTACAAGAAGGCAAATTGTATGAACTCTCTTATTTTCAAGTGGTTGATGGCAATGCATTGTATAGACCAGTAGACAATGACTTCAAGATCATGTTCACATTGAAAACTAGCATTAAGGAAATAAAGGAGACTGATGTTGATATACCGCTTCACAAATTTGAATTTGTTGACTACAATAAAATACATGATCACGTTAATAAACATGTCTAGCTATCAGGTATCTCTATATATATATATATATATATATATATATATATTATGTGTTATATTAAATTTTTAAATAATTAAGCATTATATTATTGTTATATATGAAAATAATCACACACACATCTTTTTAATAACTAGATATCATTGCAAATGTGATTGGTGTTGGACCGATTGAGCAACCTTGCATCAAAGGATCAAATGTCTTGATGAGAAACATAAATGTCATGACTATAGAGTATGTCTTTTCTTTAAAAAAAAATATATATTTTCAAAACATGCGCTTCTTATTTTTCTATTTTTGATAAGCCAAATCATGCACTTATATTATATGAACTTACACTATAACATTGGAAAATTTGAACAAAGGAAATGAAATAAAACGTACACTTTGGGGATCAGCTGCAAATCAAGTTGAGGAGAGCTTTTTTACTGAAAATGCAGGCCCTTTTATCATAATAGCTACATGTTTAACTGTCAAGACATTTAAAGGAAAGTTCATTTCCCTTTTCTATTTTTCTTTATAACCATATTCTGAACTACATAAGAAATCATCCAATTGGTTGAAATACAAAGTATTTTGGCTAAATTATTATGTAAGCATTCAATTAAGAAGTTGAATAACTGGCTGGAAACTGAGATTTAGTTTGTTATTTTCTATTTGATTATTGAATGCCCTGCAGATTTTATAATTTTGAATTTGGTTGGAAATTTTTATTATTATTTGTGAATTAGAAAATTTTGGAGTGGGTAAAGTTTTGACTATTTTAAGTTCAGACTTTGAATATTTTGGATTTCTTAGGTTTCTTTTATTTTGGATTTTTAAGCATGGATTGAGGTTGCAAATTCTTTTTAGTTTGAATGCTTTATATCCTATTAGATGAAGCAAAGTACTTCTAAGTGGACTCACTTTCTTAGCCACCTATGTGTCAAGACCTAGTATTCTCTAAAAGTACTTTGTTTTTTGCCACTTTCATTATAAATATGATTACGCTAATGGAATTCTTTGTCATAATAGTTGCTCCACTTCTTTTCACTCCTTAACAAAAACACCATTATACATATACTTGGAAATTTTCTTTTGTGAAAGCATTATTCATTTCAGTAGGTGGTTTTGGGTCAATTAACAATTTCTGGCAAAATGTTTCTGAGTATATATTGATCAAATTTTCTATATTTAGCTTTATTTTCTTTTCTGAATCATAAATTGAAAGATGTATTTTGGAATTAAACTGGTGTGATACGTTATCACCAGTATTAGAATGTGAGGCTTTGTTGTCTTGGGCTATCCCAAAGATGGAACTCTATGAATTGCATTTACAACTCTAGAGGGATTTATTCACCTATTTATGCGACACTTATTGGTTTCTAAATTACAGCTTACTGTTGGGTTATTAATTTAATATGTGCTGTTTTAGTTGTGTTTCTTTGGTATCTGTAATTGAGTTCTTATTCTAGGAGAGGATTTTACTATCCCTTTTTGTTTGTTTTATCATCTTTTTACAGATCTCACAAACTTTATGCTTTTTGGGCTATTATTACTTTGAAAGGTGTGGAATGATCACACCATAATATTGGTGTCTTGGTACATCTTACTTTCACTATTTGATGTTGGTGACAGACACGTTTCCCATGTGACAAGAAAGGGGTGTACGTTAAGGAAGGTTTTGGAGTCCTTTTAAGGCCTAAGGCAAAAAAGTCTAAGTGGCACAAAATATGGGAAAGTGTTTGTTTGATATGAAGGTTGTTTTGCCAGTGCGTGGATAATGAGTGTTTTTAATAAGGTCATGTCAAAAAGAAGTTCAACTTGCAACTTGCAAGTTAGAATGCAGTAATTCCTAAGAGGACACGTGCAATAGTCAAGTTTTTTGGGTTGTGATATATTAGCCTTTTAAAATAAGTTGTGTATGTTTTATTACAATGTGGTATCATTACTTGTTAAATCTATTTGTTACTTTTTTAACATGATTCACATTTTTAATATATTTACAGTCTCTACAATACTATGATGATAACATTGCAACTTCAATGTACTTTTTTTTTTCCTAATGAATGCGTGCATTGCAGGAGAGTATAACTTATCATCAACAAGTGGAACAAGGGTTTATATTGATTTGGACATTCCTGAGACTGCTGAATTCAATGATCAGTAAGTGTTTTGTTTTCGATTCACATTCTTTACATATTTGCAACCTCTACAATACTATGTCTAATATTTTTATGTAATATAATAGGCTAGTGGAAAATAACCAACCAATAGTACAAATGCCAAAGCAATTCAAACCACAACTGACAATTGAAGAGAAGATGAACATCAACAGAACAACCATAAGTGAAATAACAAAAATTATGTGGGACTCTGATAATGAGGTAAGGAAAAAATAAAAAATAAAAAAATAAAACCCTTCAACATTGCTTTATGTACTATAGACTTGCTTTTACAAAATTTAACTATAAAATTATGAATCGATTAATATTAAATTCAATTTCTAGGAAACTATCTTTACCTGTCAAGGAAAGATTATAAACATTGATGCGGATAATTCTGGTTGGTACTTTATCTCTTGCGAAATATGTCGTAAAAAGGTAAAATCAAGAGAACAATTTTTATGGTGCGACAATTGCAACAAAAAGGCATGCTTCCCAATCCCAAGTTAAACAAAATGAAAATGTTTAACTTTTATATTAAAATACACAATAGTTATTATGATATTAACATTATATATGTCATTTCTTTTATCAGGTATAGAATTCCATTAAAGGTTAAAGATAGCTCAGGAATGGCCACATTCATTTTATTTGATTCAAAGGCAAAAAAATTACTCAACATATCAGCAAAAGACCTTTTGAACAAATCTTTAGAGGTGAGAATGTAGAAGATAAAATTAGTATTAAATATTTACTAAACTTTACTTGACTGTACAATTTGAAAAATGTTACTTTTGCTAGGAGCCCGATGAAGTCATCCTTCTTGTGCAAATAGAAAATCTGAAAGGAAAACAATTTGTTTTCCAAATACAACTAAATGACTATAATTTCAAGCATGGATGGGATTTCTACACCGTCAAGAAACTTTTTGACTCTTTTGAAGAAACTGACAAAGCAATTCAACTTGATAAAATGACAAAAGTACGTATTTTCTAATTTAGCAAAATTACAAATATCATATTTAAGATGTATATGTTTTATTACATTCTTCAACATATTCTATTGCTAGGCTTACATCAGTGATACTTCAAATGAATGTAACAACAACTTATCAACTGAAGAAGATGGTGATTGTCCAAAATTTCAAAAAACTTGATGTTCAAAGCAATGTGTAACTCACACCAACATCTGTACTCAAGGAAAACAAAAGGCCATATTCAGGGACTACTACAAAACAACAAAGGAAGAAGATACAAAAACCACTTTAAAGTTGCATTTCAATCTCTAAGATTTTCTATGCACAATTTGGTTTCAATGGATTTGTGATTTTCATACTAAAGACATAGGAACAAAGGAATTTTTTTTTGTCTTTATGCACAATTTGGTTTTAAACTTAAACAGAGAGGAATTAAACTTTTATATTTAGTTATTTGAGGATAAAGTTTTACTTCAATGTTTTTTAAATATAATGAATACATTTAATATTTAGTGTACGTCATGAAATAAATGAAATTGAAAAATAAAAAAGCCATTGCAAAAATACATGGTATTGGGATATTTGCCCAAAATGTGCAAATAAAAAACTATTGGGAAAAGCTTTAGCCTAAAACAGTTGCAGCTTTGAGAGATGATAAATTATTTGGTTATGTATTCTAATATATTAGTTCTTAATATTTTATGTTTATCTCATATTTAATACTACTTCATAATATTACATGTTTCATCTTATATTAGAGCCAATTTAGCTTTCAAAAAAAAGGGAAAAAGAAAATCTAATTACAAAACTAACCCGTGCATCACACGGGTTAGCGGCTAGTTATTATTATTTGGTTGGTGTAAATAGAATCCTTTACATCAAGGAGAATTGCCCCTCTACCTCCCCAAAACTCCCTTAATATAGGACGAAAGATTAGTTCGCCTAAGTGATAAGTATAAATAATTAAATATTATTTTAAAAAATAAAAACAAACCAACAGATCTTAACATACATTGATACATGTTTTTTAGAAGACTCACGGCACTTTCGTTTTTACAACAATTAAAAATCTATTATCTAGAATCTAATTTTTCTGAACTAGTTGATTTCTTAAAGATAGATAAAATTTTCTCTATAAAAGTTGCTTGGAGTCTGAGAATATTAGGCTTATTTGTGAGATTTTTGTTGATACATCGGTTGTTAGTATTTTTTTACGATTTAATTGCATGTTGCTCTAACTCTTGCTAATACTATAAAAGAGGTCATTGCTTGGTCAAAAGAATGTTCATTTTTTCTCTTTTACATTGTACAACATAATTTTAAATAAATAAAGCCTATATTATCATTTCTACTAAAAAAACAATTATCTCATATAATGGCATTTTTTTTAAGTTAAAATCAATTCATCTCTCTCACTACACTGTAACTCAAAATAGTAGGTCCAATATTTTGAAACTTAAAATAACTACAAAAAAAAAAGAAAAAAAATACAACACTAAATCCTTGTTGCTATTATCCCTCCCTTAGTCTTTGTTTCCTCAATTTTTTGACTCTTTTACAGTTTTACACACTAAAGGCCCGTTTGGTATGTGTGTTTAAAAACTGAAAATTGTTATTTGAAAATTTTTATGAAAATACGTGTGGGTGAAAAAGTGTATAGAAATGCGTGAAATGCTGTTTAAAAACTGAAAATTGTTGTTTGAGAAGAGCTACCAAACACCCCCTAAGTTTTTGCTATAAAGTCAACTTTTAAATAGTAATTAGAAGAATAAAGAAAGAAATTTGGATTTTATATATTTTTACAAGCAACCAAGTTAGTGAAACGCTTTTAGATTGATATGTCTTTTCAATTTATTTTGAGTGAAAATTTTATGTAATCAAATAGGAAATCAATAAATGAATGATTGTTTTATCACATATATCAAGAAATATAAGAAATCATGAAACAATTTCAAAATATAAAAAATCGTCAAGGACAACTAAATAAATGAACCTAGGTATAAAAATAAATTATAGTTTACATTTTTTATGGCAATTATATTATTATATAGTTGTTTATTTATTTATTTTAATGTCAATTAGTATTTCAAAATAATTTTGTTTCAAATCTTGTTTTTTTAATTTTGTCCTCTCTAACCTCATGTCCCAGCTCTGTCATCATGACTTCTTGTACATATGCTTATATAGCACGTGGTTTCAAGGTAATCAATAAATATCATAATAGGTGGCTTTTGTCTAATTAGGTTTAGTTATTTTTAGTGGGTTTCAGTTAGCTCAACTGATAAAGTTCATGATGGTTAAATAAGAGATTTGAGATTTTTAATCCTTACTTATACCAAAAACCAATTAGTGTCTTGGTTTAATGATAGAGAGCTATTATCAAAAACAGACATCATAAATTAAAACTCTCTCTTAAATAAAAATAAAAATAAAAAAGAAGAAGAAGAAGAAGTTTAGCTACTTCCTTATTCATATAAATGGTTCTTATTTAGTTTATGAACGGTCACTGGGTGCTTTTTTGGACTCTTTGCAGCGATTTTGGCCGCTGAAAAATGCCCATTTTCCTGTTGGCATGTTTATTTATGTCCGCATACTGCATTTCTGCATGAAATACGTGTTGAAAGAACCAAAGACTGAGGGAGATGAGATGAGATGCACGGGAAGAGTTGGGATACACATGCATGTTCACATTAAGCAAGTAAAATGTGTTAGTATGATGGGAAAACTCGTTACAAGCTAGCATACGATGATCACTCATTCCCTCTTCCATTAAAGTTAATGATTTCTTAGTTAATATATTAAGAGAATCTAGAATGAATTCAATCTGGAAGGAAATATTACTATTTTCTATATATAATATACACGAATGACGGAATGATGGCATGTATTTATATATTGTGCAATTTAACCATCATCATCACATCACCCAGTTGAATCTACGGTAGTCTCTCATCAGCATGACGAAGATCTTAGTATCATTTTTCTTTTTCACAATTTTTATACCCTTTTTTTCTATTTCAGTCAAATTTTGTCAGTTCAAAGTGCAATAAATGTCTTTATTAATTTCCTGCATATGGTGGTCCAAAAATACGTCTTTGAAATAAATAAAAGAAAGGACTATTGCCTTATTGCGTACTGGCAGGAAATTTAAGAGGAATTAATTAGGAACCAGTGTCAGTGTGCCACGTCTTTGAAATAAATAAAAGAAAGGACTATTGCCTTATTGCGCACTGGCAGGAAATTTAAGAGGAATTAATTAGGAACCAGTGCCAGTGTGCCACCATCAGTTGTGTAGTTCATATTCATAAATATCCACGTGGTCCAATGAAATTATTTTGAATTTATCTCTTTAATTCATTACGTGATGTTTGAAGCTATCTATTTCAACTTATTACGTACATGACAATTTATAAAATTATATACTCATGTTTATTATTTAAATATGTTTTATTACTCATTTAAAAAATTATGTGACTAAAATTACATATAGATAATTTATTTAATGGGATCATGTAATGAATTGGAGGAAGATAACTTCAACTTTTTCATTTTATTATATGATCTGCAAATTAAACTTAGTTATTATATAACTAATGTCTTTGAAGATGTTAGTTAATTTACATGTTATAAAGTCTTTTGATATCATACTAGCTTTTTTTTGGGCAAATTATAACTTACCTACTTGTGATTTGACCGAAATTTATTTAAGTTGTCTATCTATGGGTTGAAATTTGACATTTTGCCTGAGTTTAGCTCAATTAGAGTTCTATAATCTACCTTAGTTACAAACAGGACTAAATATATAATTTTTCTTCACTTTTAGTTTCTTTCCTCCAAAAACATAAAAAACATAAAAATACAATATCAAAAAAGATAAAAAAGAATCTAGTGAAATACTTGCATCATGAAATTTCAAACCACATGTAGACAATTTAAACTTCAATCAAACCTCAGGTGATCGAGTAAAATGTCAAATTTCAAATCACAAGTAAGCAACTTAAATTTTAATCAAACCATAGGTGGATAAGTTACAATTTACCCAATTTTTTTAGTGGTTGAGGAATTTAAGATCAGAACCATTTACCAAACTACCAATGTCTTCTTAAAAAATAAATTAATTAATTTAAAAAAAAAAAACACTAACAATGTCTTAAAAGCGCAAAAAATTGCTAGGACATAATATGATATCTCTTTTTTAATATTCTATATTATTTATAATTACAATATGACGTTCTAAAATAATACTTAAAGAGGAAATGCAAAAGAAAGATGTTCTGGAAAAATTCAATATATATTTTATATTTCTTTTTAGTATCATTGGCTAAAGACTAAATCCATATATCAATGTGTATAATGCATCGACTGGAATAACGGGTTTCAGTTAATTCAACTGGTAAAATCTCTGATAATTGAATAAGAGATTTATGATTCAATTCCTGCCTATACCAAAAATCAATTGGTATTTTGATGTAATTATAAATAGTTATCATAAAAAATGGATGTCATGTATTGAAACTCTATCTAAAAAAAAAAAGCATCGACTAATTACAAGTGAAGAATTGAAAACAAAACATATAAATGGAGCTTTTACGTTGTATTTTCTGTCTTCAAGTCTTACCTACTCAATTTCCAGTTTGCAATTCTCTCTCTCTCTCTCTCAACATAAATACCCATTTAAGTAATGCTATCATCGCTAGCTAACATCTGACTTCACCATCTCTTTACTTGTGTCTCACCTTATAATAATTGCACCCTCTCTCTCTCTCTCTCTCAACATAAATACCCATTTAAGTAATGCTATCATCGCTAGCTAACATCTGACTTCACCATCTCTTTACTTGTGTCTCACCTTATAATAATTTCACCCTCTAGTCTCTTTCCTAAGCTGCAAATCATACTATGGGTTTCACAGTTGCACAAGGACTCATGCTATTGCTGCTAGTTGCTTCCACAATGGCAATTAGCAAGGCCAACAGGGGTAGCAAATTTGGGAATCAGCCTTTCCATCACCCCAATAATACACGAACTTCCAACAAAATCATCGTGGGTGACTCCTACCAATGGAACTTCGGCTTTAACTACACCGATTGGGCCATCAAACATGGTCCTTTCTACTTAAATGACACTCTAGGTGAGCTTACTTTGTATTGCTACTTGTTACGTATATAAGTTCAAAATAGTCAGTTCTAAGTTTGAACTTTGTCTCTACTCTATTTAAGCATAAATTATCAATTTGGATCCTTAAGGAACATGAAAAATATGTGCATTTATTTTTTTTACTGAATTCAAATATGCGTGAAATTAAAATAACTCTTTATATGTTGTTAATTGCAGTTTTCAAATATGATCCACCATCTCCAAACACATTTCCTCACAGTGTTTACTTGCTACCAAACCTCCGGAGCTTCACAAAATGTAACTTGAGAAAGGCCACGATGGTGGGAAATGTGACACAAGGCAGCGGGAAGGGCTTCGAGTTTAAGCTGAAAAGGCCACGGAAGCCTCACTACTTTGCCTGCGGTGAGCGCAATGGCTTTCATTGCGTGAATGGAACCATGAAGTTCTTTGTGAAGCCAATATTCCGCTAGTATAGATAATTACTATACAATGTGTGTCATGGGTAACATTACTTGCTGTTATCTCCTTTAATGTCTTTTGTTGTGTTGCAGTAGATAATGTGTCCTCCTTTACTTCTTCTTTTTATATTATTAAATTAAAGACTATTTGTAATTTTGAATTAATATTAAGGGATTGATTGCTTATTTTATAATTTATGAGTTACATTTTAAATCAGTTGATTTTCTATCATTTTTTTTTTCTTTTCCTATCCTTACAGATAATGTTATGTGTTTAGAATAATTGAGATGATAGATAATAAATGTACCAGCTGTGACTGGGTATTAATGTTCCATAGGGGTGCCATTTTGCATCCTTGCTGGTTTTACTGTAATATTTACAGATTTACTATTGTATATTGAAAGTATTGGAAACTTTTACAATTGGAAAGGTTTATGAGACTTAAAAGATCAATGTTGATATATGCACAAAATCATTAATTGAGTGTAACACATGTAAATAGTATTGAATGTGATTTACATCCCAATTTTAGCTTATTTAATTTGATGGTGATTGCTTTCTCAAAAAAAAAAAAAAAAATTAATGGTGATTGCCAGAAAAAATTTAAAAAATTGGTTTAATGTTTCAGCGCAAAATGTCATGTTTGGTTTAGTCATTCGAATTGTAAAGATTAAATTTCATAAAAATTTGAGTGTAACTTGTAAGTAAGGACTTTTGCATCCTCCAAATACTCATATTTGTTTCTCCAAATAAAAGAATAGAAAATATCATGTAAAATCATAACCCTATTAAATGCCTATTCACCATATAATAATTATATTCTGTAATAAAAAATATGCAAGAAGACCCATTGTCCGAGTTAGCTAGCTAGATGCCTAGATGATACTACGGTTGGGAAGATAACATCTTGGCAAGATTTTAATTTAAGAGTTAATATAATATATAAGTTTAAGTCAATGGGCTTAGGCACAATTATGTTATATTTCAAAAAAAAAAAAAAAAAAACCACGTACTTGTATTATTATTATCCAATTCATTACTTAATAACTAACCAATCACCTACACGTAAAGATTCCAACAATGCCTCTATTTTTGTTTTCATTTTTCTTTTTTCTCTTTTATCTCAATCCTTATTCCACTTGAAATATATGCTCATATTGAGGGTCAAAATAAAATAAATTGCCCACCATAAACAAATCATACATATTATATTAAAGTGAAAGTTGAGTGAAAATTCAATAAAACATTCTAATTTCGTGTTAAGTACTTTTACATGTAGATTCATGAATCTCAACTTAAAAAATATAATAAAAACAAATTCAATCAAAATTTATTTTACTTCTATGTAAAACTTTGAATGTAAAATTAATCAAAATTTTGGTATTTATTGTTACACGCACTCTTGCACACAACGGAACACTTGAGCAAAATTTACATTGTAATTGTGATGATTTCAATGCAAATATCATGTGTGTACAGTTGTGTATATTACACACACACCCAAATTTTCTTACAAAAATATATTATCATTTCAAATATAAATTTCAATTGAAAATTTTATAGTGTTCAAAAAAATAGTTGTTCATGTCTTATTTGAAAAATGAAAATATGAAATAAATTTATTGTAGCACAATAACACAAATTTAGTAAGGTAACATACTAACATAACATTTTTTTCTAAAAATAAAACAAGCAAAAATAAAAAATGTACATACTCTATCAAATATTATCCTTAGGTTTTTTTAAGAGTCGACAAAAATAAACAAATGATCATCAATAGTGTTCAACTTGGTAAAAATTTTAATATGCACCTAATTATTATTTTAAAATTTTTATGTATATACATGTGATTACAAACTAGTGATTATAATAGAGCTATACGCATTTAAGCTTAACAAAAAATTTGACATCTTTAATTTAAACTGAAGTTGTACCATCTACTGAATTTTTTTTTTTTTTTTTTAATATAAAAAGAAAGAAGAAAAGTTCGGATGCCTCAATCCGCCTTCACATCCTTGGCTATGTATTATAATTTTGCAACAAATTATAAGTGTGCCAGAAGAATTGAAGGGCAGATAGGCTCAATTACACAAGTTCTGATTTTAACATTCTGATGGTAATGCATTCTCAAATCATCTCACCTATTCTTTGATCTTGACATCTTGTTTCAATGATAAATCTATTATAGCTGTCACGAAAACAATACCTGCGTATACGTAATACATATGAACCAAAACGCAATTCTTGCAATGTTTTGTTCTTTTTTTTTGTTCTTTTTCTTTTTTATAATAGTAACGCTATAAACACAATTTTTTTTTACATTATTTTAAAAATTATTAATGAGTAAATTATTACTAATTCTTATTTGAGGTATGGACTCACTATTAAAATAATTTTTTTATTTACCAATAACTACTTGATAACCACATCTGTACAGTATGGACACAAATAGTGTTGGACCTCAGTTGTATCTTTGGAGCCAGCCCAAAGGGTTCAAAACAATGAATTTATAGAGAGTGGGTTTCGAATCTAGGTCTGTGGACGTTGGATAACATGAAAGCTAAGCTGGATCACAAAACACATGCATAACATTTGTACATGAAAGAAAACTCTCTAATGTATTGATGTCGAGGATAATCTTTGGTGCTTTTCTTACAATTTTCTCTCTCCCTCCCTCTTTTTTTCCCTCCGCTCGCCTTTTATAGGCCTTCCTTCTTCTCCGTCTTTCTTCCACGTGTGGATCAGGTGCTTCTCCAAGATACTTGTCCTATCACCCCTCTTTACCAAAGTCTTTGGCGGTAGGTATAAGGCTGAACTCCAATATTCAGGCGTCACTTTCCCATTAATGCGGCTAGAGAGGTAGGTACAAAGTTTTCAATGCGGTGGGAGTAGCTTTATCCTTGATATTTCCTATCACCTCTCCTTGTCTCCTACCCTTATTTTCTTAGTCTCTGCGTTCAAGGCCTTTAGTGTTGATGCCCTTAAACTGCCAGATCACTCTTTTCGTCCTCGACTACTTATGGCCAAGGACGTTACTATCCTCGGACATTATGCCGTAGGATGCTCTGTCCAGATATGTCTTCTTTCTTCTGTCACGTTACTTCACAGGCGAACCTTCTCATGTCCTCAAACCACCCATGCCGTTAGGTTGGGTTTTCAACCCCATAAGAGCTTTTGGGCCGGTCCAACACATCTCTCGGGCCCATTGGCCCTACAGTACAGTTTGTAGAAAGATTTGTAATTCTAACATTTTTCTTTTTTTTGGGGACATTTTGCTGCGATTTTAGACATTACAAAAGGCCTATTTTCCTATAGTGATATGGCATATTTATTTATGTCTGCATGAAATACGTGTTGGCAAGAACCTAAGGTTGAGAGAGATGAGATGCACTAATGCACGCATGAGAAGAAGAGTTTAGATATATATGTTCACATGAAGCAAAGTAAAAATCATATTCATGTATGATGGGAAAACTCAATAAACATACGGAAAATTATTAAATATTCCGAGAGTATCTTAAGATTAGTTGTAGATCTAACAACAAAAATATTCATACTTGAGAATTGCACCTTAAGTTAGGGAATAATTTCTTCACTGTTTTCATTTACAATATAAATTTTCAATATAACTTCAGTATACAATGAAAATGAGTCAATAAAGAACTAAAATTTTATAACTATGACTATTCTCTATATAACTTAATTATTACCTTCAAATCCTTGGAACTAACTTCGAGTGCAAATCAAAAAATAATATTGATACTAAATAAGAATTTTACATCCAATTCTAAAGTGAAAAGAAACGAAAGAAATAAAAGGTTCATTTGTTAAAAAGGGGGTCAAAGGAAGGGTGCTTGGTCACTGATTAGTGCAAATAAGTATTTTGATCGGCAAGGTCAGGTGGAAGAAGTAAAGACATAATTGTGGTTTCGGACCAAACATTTTCTGGGCCAGGTTATTGCCCAAGGATTTCTCCTGTGGTCCGTTGGGCTTGGGCACCAAGAATCCCTTGGATGTATTGGGCCCTGGCCTCAAGGGCCCCACTTTACTGCTTTGTTTAATTTTTTGCCAATTGAAAGAATCTGCTATTGTTTTTACTTGCTTAGCTACCAGATTAAAGCCTCTTTATCCAAGTTATGGCATTGGCCAATGAGCTCTATGATCTTGTCTTAGCAATCACTATTTAGGTTTAGGACTTTTTGGCAGTCTTTTATTTGATACATATAGCTGATGTTATGGATATTGTTGTAGGTAGAAGGGGCACAAAACAATGATAATTCTGCATAATGGTTTCATGCACTTGGACACACATATTCATAGCAATATGTTGTGGCACTAATTGGATGATAAGGAAAAAGATGTTGAGAGAACAATTATTAAAGAGAAGAAATAGACCTTATAAAATTGAAATTTAGCATCCGTTTGAATAGTGCTGAAAAGCACTGCGTTTGTATTTTTTTTTTTTTTTTGAGAATCGCGTTTTAGAAAAATTTATGCTTTTCCAATGGATCTTATACACTATTCACAGAACTCACAAACCTCTTTTTTCAGCAAAACTTTCATTAAAATTAGGTCTCATAGCACTATTAACACATTTAAAAATTATTTTGTTATAATGTCTTTAATTTTTAGCAAAATAAACAGTATCTAAACACATCTTTAGGCATCTTTACTTTACATTTAATCTCCTCTTAGTCATCATTGGTACAGGTATCAATAAATTCAGTTTACGCTCAAATCAAATGACGTAACCATTCAAGAAATTATGGCTCAAATAAGAGCAGAAAAGTAAAATTCAATTTGTAAAAAAAAATTGCGCACAGTCTAGAATTGAAAGGGAAAAATAGAATATCCCAAAGCATCATGAAATATCCACAAGTGGTAATCGTTGGGGAAAATTCCGACAAATGGGGCACGTCGCATTCAAGCCAAGCCATCATCGATGCATTCAGCGTGGAAGCAATGCTAGCATTTAGGTATGGTCTTTAGAGTCTCCTTAGGCCAGTACTCGGACAAGCATATTGGGCAAGTGTTGTCATTGGGCTTGGGCAAGCTCTAGCTCTCACCAAAAACTATTTTTGGGTAAGACTCTATTGTGGGGTCATTGAGACCCACAATAATTTTGGGCAGTGGAGCACTTGTGGGTTTGAATTTTTGGATTTCAAGGCGTCTTCTAGCATTATAGGACTTGACCTTGCCCAAGAGAAAATCAAAAATTTCAACCGATAATTTTTTTATTTTGGGCTAGCCAAGTTGTGTGCAAAGGGTCAGAGTGTAGTGTCCATGACTGCAGCCAAGGGGACCACTGGTTACATTGCGCTCGAAGTGTTCTCTGGAAACTTTGGAAAAGTGTCTTACAAATCAGATTATAGTTATGGAATATTGTTGCTTGAAATGGTTAGAGGGAGGAAAAATGTTAATGCAAAGGGGAGACCACTGGCCATATATATTTCCTAGAATGGATCTACAATCTATTAGAGCAAAAGGAAGACCTACAGTTCTAGGTTGAGGATAATGAAGATGCTAAAATTACAAAAAAAAATTGCAAATGTGAGACTTTGGACCTACAAGATTTATAGATGAAGAATGAAGTCATTAAGCAGGGAATAAAATATTTGAAATATTTTAATAAGTAGAACTTCTTCTTTTTTTCATTTTAATTAATTATTATTTTTGAATTAGTGCATTTCTTTATTTCTATTAAGGGCAAATTACAATTTACCCACCTATGGTTTTGCCAAAATTTAAGTTACCTAACTGTGGTTTGAAATTTGATACTTTACCCACCTGAAGTTAACTCAGTTAGATTTCTATAATCCACCTCTATTAAAAATAGAGCTAAATATGTAATTTTGCTCTACTTTTATGTCTCTCTACTCCAAAAACACAAAAAAAAAACATAAAAATACAATATCATATAAGATTAAAAACTATCCATCAAAACACTTGCATTGTAGAATTTCAAACCATAAGTAGGCAACTTAAATTTTGTTCAAACCTCAGGTGGGTAAAGTGTCAAATTTTAAACCACAAGTAGGCAACTTAAATTTTAGTCAAACCACAGGTGAGTAAATTGTAATTTGCCCTTCTATTAATTATATGTATCATTGTATAAGAGTTTTGTATTATTTAAACTAGCAACAAGACACACTTACTGATTGCTTTATAAACTGTATACTACAATGCATTCGTTAAATATTATAAATTTTATTTTGACCTTTGAATCTGATCAGAGAAATCTACTTGGGAAAAATAGTTTGTTACCATTGCTTTAATTTTACATTTTGTTTGCAATTTAAGATTAAAGTATCAATCAATGCTTCGTAACTTTTTAACAGTTTTGAAATTGAAGATAGAGAGACAAATTAGTGAAGAGGATGTAATTCTGGATCTAAGTCTATTCAAGTTGCATTGACAAATATATCTGATGTATAGATATAGTTGCATTCCTAACTTATTGTAGAAGAACTTGGTATAAATTATATTTTACTATGATTGATTGCACCAGTCTCATTTAATAGCTCTTCCTTGTAGTTATTAGGAAACATTGTCCAAGACATTTTATGTATAATACCCTGTTTCTTAAATTTTTTTCACCAGAATATCCTTACAAAAAAGCATGTAGTATAGTTGTATATTCAGTAAGTACTCAATCATGTTATGATATTAGAATCATAATTAGATTAGTTCTTGAAAGAATCATCCTTCAATTGTTTTTTAATATGTAAAATGATCCCGTGCATTGCACGGGTTAAATGCTAGGATTTATAATGGCACTGAGTTTTGTGGAAGGAAAGGCATTCCTCTTGCCCCACATACAAACACACAGATCACATTCCAACAAGCTCAGTGCTACAAAAAATAAAACATATAAGAGAAATGAAATGCATCTTCTGTGGAGCAGAGGAAACACTTGGCCCATCAAATTCCTTGAAATAATAAACTTTTAATGCATCTCAAACTGGATCAAATTGGTTATCCAGCCAAAAGATAGCCTGAGAAATCTAAAACAAAGAGGCGATGAATATCACCATATTCATAGCAATCTGTTGTGGCACTACTTGGATGCTAAGGAAAAAAGATGTTGAGACAACAATTAAATAGAGGGAAGAAATGGACCATATAAAATTGAGACTTCTCTTGGTCATCTTTACTTTACAAATCTCCTCCTAACCTACTAATCCATGTGGTCACGACTCGAGTAAAACCCAACTCAATTTCTAACAAAATCAAAATTAATTTTAAGATATAGAGGTCTTGATAAAGGAATGTTTGGGAAAAGTCATCAACGCACCTTATAATCACATCGAGACTTGCATGGATACCCCAATTATCAAAAAAAGAAAGGATCATTCAATCTGAAAATAAAGTTGCCACCCTAATGTTTAGAAATTATTTAAACTTTTTTTTTTTTTAAGCTTTAGCCATTTGGAAATTATTGCCGGAAAATATCTTGAAAATGTGTTAATTGTTGCAAACATTATTGGATTTGCAAATACCTTCAGAATTCAGTTTATGCTTAAAACAAATGACATAACCATTCAAGAAACAATGGCTCAAACAAGAGAATAAAAGTAAAACACAATTTGTACAGAGTCTAAAATTGAAAGGGAAAAATAGTATGTCCCAAAACATCATGAAATATCCACTAGTGGTAATCGTTGGGGAGAATTCCAAATGGGGCACCTAGCATTCAACCTAAGTGTCTATTTGGGAATAGTATATTTAATTGAAACTGAAAATTTTTGTGCTAAAAGTACTGCAGATAAAACTAAAAGGTAGTTGAAATAGTACAATTGAACTTATGAATGGTACTAAAAAGAGCCATGGGACTCATGAATAGTACAAAAAATAAGCTATATAGTAAAAAAAAAAAAAAAAAAAAACTAACTTTTTAAGCCGATGCCAAACACACACTAAGGGCTTGTTTGTTAGTTTTTTTTCATTACTCAGTTTTCGTCACTCAATTTTCGTCACTCATCACTCATTATTCATTACTCAAAATATCCCAATTTTCACTACCCACTGTTTGGATACTATTTTCACTTCACATAACTCAAATATTTCAACCTTTTTGTGGGACCCATACACCTTTTTGTGGGACCCATACACCTTTTTGTGGGACCCATACCTGATCACCATTCAGTACCTTCGGTTAGTACACCCGCGTTCCCCATTTCCTTCACTTCTCATTTCCCCTTCACCCCTTCAACAGAGTGCCTCTCCCTAAGCCCAAACCCGAACCCATAAAAATGCGTTGAAGCTCCCTCGCCTCGTCAGTGTGTACCGTCACCATTTCAGAAGCTCTGTTTCTCCTTCTCCTCCTTCAGGTTTGTTTCAGGTTTGCCCCTGCCCCTTACTCCGTTTTCTCTCTTAGTTGCTTCACTTCTTTTGTGTGTGAGTACCTCATTTCTTTTCTCAGATCTTCTCCATTTTAGTTGATTCGGATTTAATATCCATACCTCTCAATCTATTGGGACCAAACATGTTAATCGAGATATTTATAAGGTATTATGCTATTGGGATCCAAACCAACGAACCTGATATTGTTATAGGTCGGTTGCGGGTTGGGCTCAAACCGACCCATGAACATCTCTACTTTTAAGGTTACTTATTTATTTATTTTTATTATTTTGAAACTTACTTTTTAGTTAAATTCATAAATTAAGTATTAAAGTATAAATCATTTCTTTATAAATGGGGGTGGTCCTCTGACATTTTAAAAACTTTATTCTTCTCTTGTATATTAATAAAGAGTATCAATTATTTGTAAATTTTACTCAATTTTCCATTGGAATAAGATTCTCTACCATTTAGGGGTGTGTGAATATGTCGGGTTGGGAATTTTTCATCCTAACCCGAGCCTATTGAGTTGAGAAATTCTCAACCTAATCCATGTGGATCAATTTGGGTTGGATCCTTGGATTATTCTTATCTCAGGTAATAGATCCAAGATTTTGCCGCATCAGCAAATCAGTTTGGGAAATAATATCTCGATTAACATAGAGTAAGAAACACATCTGAGAAGAGATATATATTTCACTTACATGCTCTGTTTTGGACTTATGGTATTAGAGTAAGATAATAGAACTTTTCCCTAAAAATCCATCTGAGAAGAATTCAATCAATATGTCTCACAAGCCACAACCAACATCAGTACTTTAAATCAAAAAACCCCTTTCACAGCCAACAAAAAACCTAAACCAGATCATGGACATGGAAAATGGAGAGGGAGAGAGAGAGAGATATATATATTGCACCTGGGAGATATATATTGCACCTGGGAGAGGGAGAGAGAGGTATGGACAGGGTGACAGAGCTCGGTCGACTCGCCGGTGAAGATTCAGGCCTAGTTCAGTGCTTCAATCACGCGTTGTTCTTCAGAGCTTGTGTCCTTCTCAAGCCTGGTTCAGTGCTTCGATCACGGAGTGTGGCGCCATGGAGCTAGCTCACTGGGGAAGTGAAAATGAGGCTGAGAGAGGGAAGTGAGAAGAGGGAAAATTTTCAGCCAAAATTTTGGGGAACACAAAAATGAAACAGAGGACCAACGGTAATAAACTCAGATTGTTCCGGATGTGACAATGCACTGGCTGTGGGGCCCACAATCTTCACTTATTTTCGGACATGCCACTGAGTGATGGTCTGTGAGTTTTGAAAACAGCTGAAAGCTGTTTTCATTTTCCATCACTGTAATCCAATTTTTTGAATCAAGAGCAACCAAAACCATCATCCAAAACTGGGACCCACATGATTTGGATGATGAAAATAAAAAATTGAGTGATATCACTCAAAATTCATCCAATCCAAACATGCTCTAAGTCATTCATCAATGCATTTAGCATGGAAACAATGCTCATTTTTTTTTTTTTATGGTCTTTCGAGTCTCCTTAGGCCGCTACTCGGATAAGCATGTTGGGCTTGGGCAGGTACAAACTCTCACCAAGAACTATTTTTGGGTAAGACTCTATTGTGGGCCCCTCGATGCCCACAATAATTTTGGGCGGTGGTGCAATTGGGGATTGAATTCTGGGATTTCAAGGTGTCTTCTAGCATTATTGGACTTAACATTGCCAAAGAGAAAACATAGTAGCCCTAACAAACACATACTCCCACAAACAAACTATTGAGTATCCAACCCCCCCAATATGAAGCAAATGCAAACCCACCCAACCTCGGGCAAAAAGCAACTGAATGGGCCAGTTTGAAGAAAATTAATAAAATTACAATCAAGCAGTTAAGCCCATTATATCAGGTTTGAAGATGCAGGCCGATTCACCCAGCCCAACCTAGCAAGATCACTAAAGCAAAACTTACTAATTACCAGGCAGAAAATTTTGTTTAACAAATTTTTAAACTACTTGATTTCGATTAACTATTTTTTATTTCGCTAGACCGAAATTCTCTAGACTTGCACAGTAACAGCCTTCATTTGTCTTCACCCTTGATTACACCAAATGGAATTAAAAACAATTGCATTGAAACTTTTGTTATTACAAATAAACTTTTGTAGAAATTACAACCAAATTTGTTATTGAATTAGCAATGCCAAAAATACGTTACACTCTTCCATGTAAATCAACCAACTGACATATCACTTTGTTTGCATTTAAAATTGAGCTGATTCACTTGATTGAATTGATGAGCAAGTGGGATTTAAGTTGTCTCCTACATCTCCTAGTGATGATAAGAATGGCTTAGAAGGCATTTGTAAGTATTTAACTTCTCCTACAAGCATTTCTACAACTTTGTTCTTTGAACAACAATCACTAGGCTTCATTTGTATGCACCATAATGCCACTATGATCATCTTATTAACTATTTTATTCTCCTTCTCTGTGGCATCTTCCATTATTATGTCATTTCCTTTGCTAACTTGTTCTAGACCCAAGTTGGAAAGTAAATTTGGCTTGAATGATCTACTAATGCATTAAAGTTCTTTCTTATGCTTGCCATTTCCAACAATAACATGCCAAAACTATAAACGTCAACTTTATAGGAGATGCCTCCAATGTTTTTATAGAACAACTCTAGAGCGATATAACCTAGTGTTCCTCTTGCAGCAGTCAAAGACACTATACTATCATTTGCTGGATAAAGTTTCACAAGCCCAAAATCAGAAACTTTTGGGGTGAAGTTCTCATCAAGAAGAATGTTATGAGGCTTGATATCGAAATGTAGAATTTGCATGTCACATCCTCGATGTAGATATTCAATCCCACAAGCCACTCCAAGAGAAATCTTGTATATTTTCTCAATACTTAAGGGGTTTCTTCCTTCTAGTGAAAATATGTATTTATCAAGAGAACTATTAGGCATGAATTCGTATATAAGTTACGTTTTGGTCCCTTGGCACAAAAGCCAATGAGTTGCACCACATTCATGTGGTGAATCCTTCCAATTGTTGCAACTTCGCTGATAAAATCTTGCCCATTAGCTTTGGACTTATCTAACATCTTAATAGCTACAAGACAGCCACTTTGAAGCTTCCCTTTATATACAAAGCCATAGCCTCCTTCTCCCAACTTGTCTTTAAAATCTTTGGTCATCTTCCTAATTTCTGAGTTAGAATACCTAATTGGCATGAAGTTATTTTGGTTTTGCAGAAATTCTTCAACAGCATCATTTGTTGATAAATGCCTCCTACGCTACTTATATATCAAAAGGGCAACCACCCATGGAGTCCCCAAGACCATTTTTGCTGTAAGGTATAACAATACTGTTCAGGGAAATCACCGAAAAACTATGAGAAAACAAATTTCTTGTTGCACTGCTTTCAGCTATTTTAATTTTTAGTTGAATATATGGCTGAACTAAAAACCAAGTGCCTTCCTAATCCAAGTAACTAAGCACAATATATGTTGTTTCCATTTAAATGCCACTAAAATTTAATTACATCTTGTTTTCATGGTAAACTATTCTTGATGATGCCGAAGTTCACCAGTGAGCTGCACGGTCTTATATGGTGAGCGACAAGGACCTACAGGACAACAAGAGAGGACCTGGAAGAGAGACCGGTGTGGTGCCGGCCTAAAACCCTCCGAAGGTCAAGTTAGGAACCTCGTTAAGAACTCAAGAGCGCTAGAGTTCAAAATGATTATGCGTACCTTGGTTTACGAGAGTTCTGGCGTATTTATAGTTGTGTAGACCTATTGACCTTTTTCCTTGTAGGGGTACCCTATCCTTTGGGGCCTAGGCGTGTGGATCAAGCAAGAGCTACAGTACCCTAAATGGGCCGCGACCAGGCTTGTTTGGAAGGCCCTGGAGCCCAACATCCGATGAATAGGACACATACCAGATTATCAAATATTTTCCTCTTCAGCTGCCCCCCATTCCATGGATCCGTCACCATACATGACGGGCCCATGGAATAGGTTGCCCAACCCGTCGATCACCTTGGTTCGCCACTATACATGACGGACAAACGGGATACGTAGATCCGTCCTCGTATATCCGTCATGTCTTTGTCGCAGGTGAACTGCCAAGTTGGAACAGGCATAAACGCTAGCAGCAGCGGTCGAACGCTTGACCAAACAGAATTATGACTTGGAAGAACAGTTGCGCCGGAAGGATGGACACCCCGGAGGGCAAGAGGAAGGAACAAGCGTGGAAAGGAGGGATGACGAGGCCTCAAAGGGAAGTAACGCACCAAGCAAACAGGAAAGGCGGGATGCCGATCTGCCGGCCCCTTCACCCCACGTCGCCGCAGAAATGCAGGAGATGCGAGAACAAATGGCCGTGATGATGAACGCCCTCAAAGGACAGGTATCTAACGACCTCGACGACCTGGTCCAGCGAACCGATTCACCCTTCACGGCACGTGTCACTTCGTGCCCTCTACCCCCAAAGTTCAGAATGCCTCAGGTGGAGTGCTACGACGGAACCAAGGACCCCCTGGACCACTTGGAGTCCTTCAAGACCATAATGCACCTACAAGGAGTGCCAGATGAGATTATGTGTAGGGCTTTCCCCACCACGTTGAAGGGATCCGCGAGGGTTTGGTACAGCAGGCTAACACCTAACTCAATTGGTACCTTTAAAGGGTTAGGTGCCCAGTTTATGTCGCACTTTATAGGGGGCCACCGGTATAAGAAGTCCATAGCATGCTTGATGAGCATCAGGCAGAGGGAAGATGAGACACTGAGATCCTACATAACACGATTCAACAAAGAGGCTCTCTCGATAGACGAAGCGGATGATAAGATACAAGTAGCGGCCTTTACCAACGGGCTGCGGAAGGGCAAGTTCCTTTTCTCTTTATATAAGAATGACCCGAAAACTATGTCCGAGGTACTTTACAGGACGACGAAGTACATGAACGCAGAGGATGCATTGATAGCGAGAGACGGTAAGCCAAAGAAAAGGGAGAGACAGGAGGATACGCGGTCAGAGGGAGGGCAAAAGAAGGCTAGGACGGAGGGAAGAAGGGAGGATCGACGTCCGAAGCCGCCCATGGGGAGATTTGCCAGCTTCACCCCTCTGACGGCCCCGATCGACCAAGTACTAATGCAAATAAAAGACGAGGAAGCCTTAATGTACCCCGGAAAGTTGAAAGGGGACCCCAACAAAAGATCAAGAAGCAAGTACTGTCGCTTCCATCGTGACCACGGCCACGATACATCTGAGTGCTATGACTTGAAGCAACAGATTGAGGCCTTCATCAGGCAAGGGAAGCTACAGAGGTTTGTCAATAAGGAAGGAACGGATCCATCGCAAGGCCAGCTCCACCCACGAGGGAACGAGCGCCCAAGACCACCTATCGGGGACATAAGAATGATCGTGGGGGGTATCCCCGGACCGTTCAAAAGGGCTCGAAAAGCCTACCTACGGATGGTGCAGAACGTGCAGACGACGGGCGCGACCCCGAAGTTCGCGCGGGTAGAAGTACCAACCTTTGGTTTTTCCGATGAGGATGCCCGACGCCTTCACCATCCACATGACGATGCCCTCGTTGTCAGCATATGAGCTGGGGGGTACGACATACATCGGGTACTCATTGATAACGGAAGTTCAGCGGACATTCTTTATTACCCCGCGTTCCAACAGATGGGGATGGACAGAGATCAGCTTGTCCCGACTAATTACCCCCTCGTCAGATTCGGGGGGACAAGAGTCTATCCCCTTGGGACTGTCACATTATCCGTAACGGTGGGAGATTACCCACAGCAAATCACCAAGGACGTGGTCTTCTTGGTGGTAGATTGTTCATCCGCCTACAACGCGATCCTTGGGCGACCTACCCTCAATGCATGGAAAGCCGCGACATCGACGTACCACCTGATGGTTAAATTCCCCACAGAATATGGAGTCGGAGAGCTCCACGGCAATCAGGTGACGGCAAGAGAATGCTATGTCACCATGACGGAGATGGATGATCACTTGCAAGCATTAAATGTTGAGGGACAGCGAGTCACAGCTGGAGCAGTCGAAGAACTGGAAGAAGTAGTGCTTGATGGCACAAGGCCTGAACGGACCACGAGGATCGACACAATGACCAGCCCCTCGTTGCGACAAAGCCTAACTACCTTTTTGAAGAAGAATCAGGACGTGTTTGCTTGGAGTCATGAGGACATGCCGGGGATTGACCTGTCGGTAATAGTACACAAGCTGAGTGTATCGCTATCATTCTCCCCCATCTGACAGAAGAAGCGAGTATTTGCTCCAGAAAGGGACCGGGCTATCGTCGAAGAAGTCCAAAAATTGAAGGAAGCGGGCTTTATACGAGAGGTACAGTATCCAGACTGGCTTGCAAATGTAGTCATGGTCAAGAAGGCGAATGGGAAGTGACGAATGTGCGTTGACTTCACGGATCTGAATAAGGCCTGCCCAAAGGATAGCTATCCACTACCGCGTATCGACACGCTAGTGGATTCGACTGCAAGACATGAACTATTAAGTTTCATGGATGCTTTCTCCGGCTACAATCAGATAAAGCTCGACGAAAGGGACCAAGAGAAAACGTCGTTCGTCACCAGTCAAGGGCTCTTTTGCTACAGGGTGATGCCCTTTGGACTCAAGAACGCAGGGGCCACGTACCAGAGATTGATGAACAAGATGTTCGCACATCAGATTGGAAGGAATGTGCAGGTCTATGTGGACGACATGCTGGTAAAGAGCGCTCGGGAATGCAACCATCTGAGCGACCTACAAGAAACTTTTAACACCCTTCAGTCCTACAACATGAAGCTGAACCCCAGAAAATGTGCGTTCGGGGTGACGGCCGGGAAGTTCTTAGGTTTTGTGGTATCTCAACAGGGCATCGAGGTCAACCCAGAAAAGGTAAAGGCAATTGTGGACTTGGCTCCCCCGAAGACACTGAAGGAGGTCCAAAGCTTAAACGGCAAGATAGCGGCCTTGAACAGGTTTGTTTCAAGGGCAACGGACAAGTGTCTACCATTCTTTCGTACACTGAAAAAATCGTTTGAATGGACGGACGACTGCCAGAAAGCTTTTGAAGACCTGAAAACATACCTCTCCTCTCCGCCACTACTTAGCCCATCCAAGCAGGGTGAAGAGCTGTTATTATACATGGCCGTCTCTCCTGCGGCTGTCAGTGCAGCTCTTATTAGAAAAAAAGACAGGATTCAGAAGCCCGTCTACTTTGCAAGCAAAGCGCTCAGAGGGGCAGAAGAGAGATACCCCCTGATGGAGAAACTGGCCTTCGCATTGGTGACCGCGACTCGAAAGCTAAAGCCGTACTTTCAAGCACACGTAATAAACGTGTTGACCGACCAGCCCCTAAGAAGAGCTATGAGTAGTCCAGATGCCGCGGGACGAATGGCACTATGGACGATCGAGCTGAGTGAGTACGACATTCGGTATCAACCTCGAAACGCGGTGAAGGAACAAATCCTGGCGGACTTCATCGCAGAATTCACCGACACAACAGACCAGACGATGAGCGAGCTTCCCGTATGGAGGGTCTAAACAGACGGGTCCTCCAACAAGCACGCAGGAGGAGTCGGTGTGGTAATCCACACGCCAGAAGGGGATCAGATCAAGTGCATGATCCGTTTGTGTTTTTCGGCCACGAACAATGAAGCAGAATACGAAGCCGTGATAGCAGGGTTAGACATCGTAATTGCAGCTGGAGCAGAAAAGGTGGATATCTACTCTGACTCCCAAGTCATTACGAGCCAGATTAACGGCAGTTACGAGTGCAGGAGCGAGAGAATGAAGAAGTATCTCACTGAGGTGAGGAATCGGATGAGCAACCTCCAGGTCAGGGTAATTCAAGTGCCAAGGGAGGAAAACCAAGAAGCTGACCAGCTTGCTAAGGCAGCTTCCGCAGAGCCAATGATTGTCCTCGACCAAGTACTATCCTTCGCCCAAACGTCACCGATAATCGACGGTACGTGTCTAGAGGAGATAAACGACGAGCAGTGTTGGATGGCCCCGATAGCTGCGTACTTGAAGGACGGCCTATTACCAGACGGTAAGGAGGCTGCGAGAAGATTAAGAGTTCAGGCATCCCGATTCGTCATGGTAAAAGGTGTGCTGTACAAAAGGGGTTTCTCTCGACCCTATTTGAGATGCCTCGCACCCGAAGAGGCAGATTATGTCATGAGGGAAGTCCACGAGGGAATCTGCGGAAATCACTCGGGATCAAGGTCCTTAGTGCACAAGCTTCTCAGGGCGGGATACTACTGGCCGACAATGCAGAAGGACGCCAACATGTACGTCAGATCTTGTGATAAGTGCCAACGCTTCAGCAACCTCATTAGGCAACCTACAGAGGAGCTCACGCCCATAACTGCCCCATGGCCGTTTGCGCAATGGGGACTCGACATCATGGGCCCCTTTCCCACAGACGGCGCTAACTGATGATGCCGAAGTTCACCAGTGCGGTTGGGCGAGGTTCGTCGCCTCGGTTGTTAGTTGTTGCCATCGACCTCGTGAATACCATGCAACTCTTTGTCTTAGGTGTAGGACAACGTTTGATCGTCCTAGCGTTTCCCACAGACGGCGCCAACTGATGATGCCGAAGTTCACCAGTGAGCTGCACGGTCTTATATGGCGAGCGACAAGGACCTACAGGACAACAAGAGAGGACCTGGAAGAGAGACCGGTGTGGTGCCGGCCTAAAACCCTCCGAAGGTCAAGTTAGGAACCTCGTTAAGAACTCAAGAGCGCTAGAGTTCAAAATGATTATGCGTACCTTGGTTTACGAGAGTTCTGGCGTATTTATAGTTGTGTAGACCTATTGACCTTTTTCCTTGTAGAGGTACCCTATCCTTTGGGGCCTAGGCGTGTGGATCAAGCAAGAGCTACAGTACCCTAAATGGGCCGCGACCAGGCTTGTTTGGAAGGCCCTGGAGCCCAACATCCGATGAACAGGACACATACCAGATTATCAAATATTTTCCTCTTCAATTCTCAAGCACAATCTTAAGAATTGATCTGCTAAAAAAATTGAAGAATATCAAAGGAGATTCAGATTCTTACCGACGTTTAGTAGTAAGTACCATTTATAATCTGCAACCAAAAAAAAAAAGTTGAAACTACCTTTTGCTAACTAAAGATGAATTACTAATTAGGAAAACAAGTGACACGAAAAACTTGAAAAGTCTAGGCATAAATGCTTAATAAGACTGATCCAATAAAAAAAAAAATCCTCTCATTGGGCCATGCTTAACAAAAATATATAAACAATGGTAGAAACATGTTGCCTTTATATATTAAAATCAATCCTACTCAAGGTTCAAGTCCAATTCTATTTAGGGTACCGTGCAAGTAAAAAAAAAATCCATAATTCAATTCGAATGGGTTCATCATAACACTAGTTTGCAAGTAACCATGTATGGTTAGAATTTAGCCTACAATATTGTAACATGATTGCTTAATGGTAAAGATATAACCAACAAGGGCTTTACCACTTGGATGTAGGGTTAAAAAAAAAAAAAAGATATAAACAACACATGACAAAAATGCACATCATTAGATTTCCTAATTATCAAAACGACGCTTTGAGTGTAAAATCGAACCACTAGCTTAAAAGATCAAGTCAATGAAGTTTCTTTGGAAGTGTTTGTTTGTTTAGACCCTTTAAAGCAGATTGTTTAGCCTAATAAATTAGCCAAGTGATTACTTAAGTTAATTATGAGATCTAGATTAAACAAGGACAGGTCATATCATGCACAGCAGTGGAAAAATAAAGAACATAATAATATGATGACCCATGAAAACTAATGAAACCAACAGTTTCAAGGTAAAAACCTAAGGAGGATTTGACCTAACTATCCTCAAGATAAAACAAATCCACTATAGAGAATTGAAGTTTTTACAATAAGATTTAACCCTAAATCTATTGCTACCTTCAGTAGTAACTTACTAACACGACCATATGCAAGTTCTGAATCCACGAACTCCTTCTCTCTTGGATTTGCATTACACAAGTACCCACATTTGTGACTTTGAGATCCTACTCAAAGGTTTTAGATCACGACTTGTTGATCTTTGCAGCAACTAGATTCTACCAGAACTTGATTGTAGATCTCGTTCCGGTAGATGCTTGTAGAGTTACAAGGTACAGAATCTCTCAAATCTCACAGGTTTAATTCACAAGTTTTCTAAGAATCTTCAAAACGTAGCTAGGGTTTTCCTCTTATACATAGGAATGTTGGACTGAAACCCTAAACGTTTTTGCAGGCTTAGGCTTGTTTAAAATTCTACAGAAATTTTTTTTCTACGATTTTCAATCAATCGAGCTTCACAGAAAGTTAATCTTTTTTTCTGCAGCTTTTACATTCTTAAGTCTTGACATGAACAACTTTGAGCAATGTCTAACACCTATCATAGACATGTTTTAATTCTCGATTTGCCAACAAATACAAATTAAAATTCTAAAAATTTAATCCTAAATTTTTAGAACTTAACAAATAGATAGCCTCTTTTACTGCTTTCTTTCTAGTCATGCATCTTTATAATCTTCAGTCCATGTTACTCAAACCACACCTCTAATCAATGGTCTTTATTGGAATTCTTTCTTTTCATGTGTCTCCATCATATCTTCAACCAAATTATTCAGACCATGCCTTTGCACTGTAGCCTCCATATGTATGGCATGCACTGCACTCAACATTCAAGCCTAAATAATGAAGCACATTTGACGTTTGTTCATACCTCTCATCTACTCTTCATTTGGTTCAGCTTGATACACTCCACATTCATTTCAATCATGATTTCAAGGTCTTACTTTTCTTCAAACTCAATTAGTTGTATTCAAACGTCCACATTGAGTTTGAAGGGGGATGCCAAAGATACCTAGACCCAATCCAATTTGGTGTGCCAGCAAAGAATCATAATTCTACTTGAATTGTATGTGTTGTAACCCTGGTCTAATGTATGGTTAGTTTAAGATTTAGACTACTAGAAATACTCATCAATGGATTCATCATAACCTCGAGTTTAACAGTAAAGTTATAGTCATCAAGAGGTTTTTGTTGTGGACGTATGCCGTAAATGAATTGCATTAATTCCCTCTCTTTCTTGCTTCCACTCTGTTTCTTTACATTAATTTTCTTTTTTCGTAATTTATCACAATTAAGTGCCTTCTCAATGTGCTTTAGCTAACCTACGCTAGTGGCGAAGAATTTGCCCACTTTGTCAAGCAAACGACATTTTAATTAGGTTACAACAGAATAAACGTTCAAGACATGCATTGTTCTTTGAATACTAACCCTCTGTTATCAAAAAACTATTAAGGGAAATAAGAGGAAAATTTTAATCAAGAGTAAATGGTTTTCTATTGATTGGTTGTTATTTTGTGATTTCTGTTTTCAAACACACACACACAAAAACAAAAACGAAAACAAAAACAAAAAACAAAAAAAACTTGTTTTGAGAAATAATTCTCGGAAATGGTTTTCTATTGTTTTTTTACCCTGAAACCTATTTGGAGATTTATTTATATTTTAAGTTTTTCCTCTCCTTTTTTTTTTCCCAACTAAAGCATCACAACCAGCAAAAGGCAAACTCGGAAACCTCTAAGTTGTTGACAAAAGCAACCACAAAGCTAGCCCACCCCAATCAAGAAAGCCACAGACCCACAATAATTTAACTCGTGCCCACAAAACCTAGACCAGTCCAAATTGTGTAGATCTTAAGAAATTTGATTATCTTACTTTTCATTTTCTTAAGCCTAAAAGATCAACCGATTGCCCAAGTATGTAGTTATTCATCTACTAGTATCATCTTCACAATCAGACACAATTACTCAATGCAATTCTATGTCATTTTTCATTCTGTATTATCTTTATCCTTCAGATAACTTTTTTGAGATAGAGACTCACCGATAGGGAAATAACCTTGATATGGATGTCGCGTTCTTGCTTCATCAAAAAGAAAGAGAATAATATCAGCGTTTGGAACTTTAAAATTAATTTAACTAGTCATTATAATGAAACTACAATAAATACTGGATAAATATTCCCTAGCATGTCTATTACATTGGAATAAATGGAAAATGCACCAAGAAGCTTTCTTCTAACTAAGAAATTCAATAATTTATACTTTTCATTTTCCCAAACCTAAAAGATTTAGATCAACCAATTTTCCAAGTACATGGTTATTATTATTCCATAATTTATTTGTGTAATCATCGTATCAAGCACAATTACTTACACAATTCTATTTCATTTTGAGATAGAAACCTCGCCTGTGAAAGGAACATATAGACTTAGAATCCACCATGCAGTTTTGACAAAGAAAAGCATAACATCAGTGTTTGGAACTTTAAAATTAATTTAGACATTATATATGCCGAAACTACCCTAGCATGTCTTTTCCATTGGAATGCATGGGGTATGCATCAAGAAGCTTCGTCTTTAGAAATTCGATAATTTTTACTTTCATTTCCTCAAGCCAAAAAGATTGTGATCATCCAATTGCCAAATAAATGAGTCATTCCTCAAGTGCAATTACTCGTGCAATTCTATATCATAGTCGATTTTATATTATCCTTCAAACTACGTTTTTGAGATAGAAACCTCACCCTCAAAGATATAAAGTAGTTTTTCACCCAATTCTGCATTTTTGACAAAGAAAAGAATAACATCAGCATTTGGTACCTTAAAATTAAATCAAGCAAATTTCAATAACATCACCAAGAAGTTTCTTCTTATAGAAGTTCAATATTGAACCAATACATGTGTTAAATATTAGCATTGATACACTATGTTGAATATGCTAGTATGAATGCGGAAACGAAAGCATAAAGTATAGAATACAATAACACACAAGGGGTTCAGTCTAACTACTTACATCCACGGAGGAAACCCTAAAGGACTACATCATTAATATATTAGAGTGTAATACAAATCCTATATTACGATGAACTATAACATGTGTATATATAGTAGACTAAACCTTAGGCTAATAGACTTCTAGTACAAGTAGGAGACTTGGCTTGCACACAAAGTAGAATTAGGCTTGAGCTTAGGCTTATACTAATGGGCTAATATATCTCTAACACCCCCTCTCAAATTCAAGATGGAAATTTGATGAAATTTTGAGATTTGATAAGGTTGAAAAGATCCCTTGAATGAAGTTTGGTTCTATGACTGTGGTTTGAGGAAGGCAATAGTCTTGCAATGTTGATACGACTTCTAACGGTAGCATGACTATACCAGAGAGTTTTGACGGTAGCAGTAGGAAGCCAAAGAAGATGAACGCAGCAAAGAAACACCAAGAAAGACAAAGATTGCTCTTAATACACCGTAAGGACAGAAAACCATAGCCATAGAAAGGTAGCTCTAATACCATGTTAAATATTAGTATTGATACACCATATTGAATATGCTAGTATAGATACGGAAGCGAAAGCATAAAGTATAGAATACAATAACACACGAGGGGTTCAGTCTAACGGCTTACATCTACGGAGGAAATCCTAAAGGGCTACATCAATAATATATTAGAGTGTAATACAAATCCTGTGTTATGATGAACTATAACATGTGTATATATAGTAGACTAAACCTTAGGTTAATAGACTTCTAGTACAAGTAGGAGACTTGGTTTACACACAAAGTAAAATTAGGCTTGGGCTTATACTAATAAGCTAATATATCTCTAACAACATGAATGGTTAGTGACGGGAGAAATGTAAGACTAGTGCAGAAAAGAAAGAGAAATATGCAAGAGGAAAATAATGGTTAACATGTAAGGTATTTAATTAGAGAATGGAAAGTGCTATGCCCTTTCTCGATTTTATTTTCCCACCCAACTTGATCTAGGGGTCACATTGAACACGGTTCAAGTAATCAAAGTAGCAACCGCGCCCTCTTCCGCAATGAGTTTCACAAAGGATCCCTATCCATGAAAGCTCAAAACCATATACCAATTTATTGCGGACTTCTGTACAGGAAATATTTGGATTATCATTTCCTGGACAAGATGTCAGAACCATCAGCTCCACTTTGCACGAGTCCCTCACATCCTTTGCACTTATTGTACCAGTTGTTATATATTTATACCTCTTGGAATGAGAAATTAAAGAGTTGGAAGAATACTCTACATTGTCAATGCAACTAGAAGTATCCAAACAGAATGAAGTATTTACGTACTGGTTTTTCACAGCTCATGAAAACCACACTCCCGGAGTAGGAGTAATGCATGCCATACGGCAGAGTGGGCTGTTGAAAACTGAAATTATATCGATATAAAGAATCAGTCGGAGTGGAGAAGTACTTGTCCTCCTGTATACCTGAGTCCACCACCCGGATTGTGTATTTATTGTAATTGATTTCCTGTACGTTGTATTTTCCTTCAAATAACTTCAACATCGTTACATTGTTCTCACAAGACAGTTCATACCTTAGGTCACCGCAGGCTTCTGGATCGCTCGTCAATCGAAACGGGTTGCTTATGTTCTGGATATTTCCACAGGAAGAAAGGGCACACTGATGAATATTATTCAGAGTGCTGCAAGTTTTATGGACAAATACAAGAACAATAAGGGCCGTGAGTTCTGCAGCGAAGGGTAATTCTCTCACCATTATGAGAGTGAAAATTTTCGTTTGGTACAACTAGCACAGTGGTTTGTTGACAAAGATGACTTACTTTTCTGGTCTTTCAAAGTATCATCGATAAAATAGATGTGAAATAAAAGTGAGGAAAGTAATTAAAGAAAAAAAAAAAGAGTTTTCTCGTGCTTTCGCATAAAGAAACCAAAAATAGTTTCGTGACAGTATCACCAACCCTTACAAGAAGTTATCAACGCAAGCACATACGTCTAGATTTTGAAATTTACAACTTAATAAATTTAAACACATACGTCTAGATTTTGAAATTTACAACTTAATAAATTTAAACCCACCGGTAAGCACATACCTCATGATTTTGGAAAAATATATTATGCATAGGCCTCGATCTTACATGAGGTGGACCCCACACGCTCTCATCTATGCATGATAAGCACCTTATTTTGATTGTCACAAGTTAAATTATACACTAGTCGCAGGGACAGACCCGCTAAATTTAAATAGTATATAGGATGAACCAAAAATCCCCAATTTATAATAAAAAAAATCCTCAATTCACCAATATCATAATTCAATAATTCATAACCAAAAAAATCTCATAGAAAAAAAAATTCCCTTACGGGGTTACAACAATTTATATGACTTTTTAAATTGATTTATAAACTATGGGAAAGTGAATTACAATATTTATATTTTTTTCAAAAGATAAAACGCCAAAATTCTTTTAGAAGCCAATATTGATGACGTAGCATTGCCAACTCTTGATATTGACATCCCAATTTTTTAAAATCCTCAAACAAAGTTTTGAAAAACTTCATTAGTGTGATTTTCAGTTATATCTAAAAGTATGAGATTATCATATTGGTGAGTCGGTTAACATGATAAAATCAATATATTAATTCCAATTATCCAAAATCTGGAGATCTGAAGTCCTCTTCCTCTTTTTTTCTTCTTCTTCGAAAAATGTTAGAATATCATATTGTAACTTTTAACTTTTTTGGTTCATATTATATATTATTAGTACATGCTGAAGTGAGAACAAAACCCACTACCTCTGCTAATCACTCAAAAAAATAAATACATATCCAAACATAACTGTAAACCAAAATCAAGTCAACTGAAAATACCAAAGCCTAAATCATATTTAACCGGCAACTGTATAAAATAATATAAAGAACTTTACCTGTAATATTTTGTAGAAAGATTGGTCTAACAATGGATTTTTCTCTCCCTCTCTGATAGTCTGACTCTCACTACCCCTTATTGGCGATCTCAATAATAGTGAGAGGCATTTATGAATGTTGGTTTTTTTTTTTAATAGGGAAACCTGAAAAGGTTAGAGCATCAATTCACAGCAACGTAGCAACAAAAAAAAAAAAATTAATTTATTATAGGCAACAAAACACCAATCGGTGGGAAAATTTTATTTGAAACGGTTTGGTTAAACAAAAGTAGATAATGTTAAAGTAGATGGATATGGATATAGATTATATTTTTAAGAAAAAAAAATTAACCCAAAACATAAATCTAACCCAAAAACCTAAATCAAAACCAACCCAACCAAAATACCCAAAACTAACTCATAAGTTCATAACCAAATTGAAGGGGGGAAAAAAAGCATGGTAGATTTCAGAAAACAAAAACAATATTTAAAGAGGGAAAAAAGTATACATACCTTCAAAATATGTTGTTGTAGAGACAAACTGGGCCAAAGAACGAACTAGGAATCAAAGTCACCGTTGAGGCTGTGATTGAAAGGAGTCAGAGATGGGTGATGTTGGACCAAAAACGTAACCCTAAACCAAAATCAAGTCCTCCAAAAGCCTAAATTATATTTAAAATTGAGAAAAAAAAAAAAAACATTTTGATAGAGAATCCAAAAACCCAAAATAAAAACGAATCAAATCTAAACCTATCCAACAAAAAACCTCAATCAAAAGTAACATTTCATACCCAAATCTAAAAAATGGAAAAAAAAAAAAAAAAAAAATAGAGCAATGTACAGTGCCTAATCAATGCAATGTTTACCGTTCTACCTCTTTCTCTGTTTCTTTCTCCGTGTCTTAAGCCTCATTCTCTCTCTATTTCATCACCTCTCTCTTTCTCAGCCTCTCTCTATTTCATGACCCTTCTCTCTATCTCTGTCTCTCTATTTCTCTCTCTTTTCTCTCGATCTCTCTCTCCTTTTTCCGTGTAGCAATCTTTGTTTTTCGTTTTTTTGTTTTTTAAGCGGTTAGTACCCTTTATACCAAGAGGGCTCCAAACAGTATTTTAACGTAGTGTAACATTATAGTTTATCGCTTTTAAATGGTGTTGTAATGTTACCAAACAATGTAAATTTATCGCTTTTTAACTTAAACGTGTCTGAATTTTATATAGGCATTTTTCCTACATAATAGCACCTCCTTAAATGTAGGAACCAACTTTCTCTCAGCTTCTGCTATTATATATAGTATATAATATAGATATAAATATAGATGTACTAAAGTCGGGACCAGCTCCACCTTAAAGTAAGGGTGGTCACAAGAACACATTAACTTGGAAAAAAAATTTATACATAAATTTTTAGAAATACATGATTTTTTTTACCCTTAAAAATAATTTGTGACCACCCTAAACTTTTTTATGCCCAACATAATTAATCTTTGGACAAAATTTGGCAACAAACTTGGTTATAGATTAAGGTTGAAACTCCACTAAATATTTTTTATTGTATGTGAATTTTAACAAATCCACCATTAGATTACATTTTCTTCTTATATCCTCCATACTTGCAAAATTTTAATAAAATCAAAATTCAATAATTATCTCATTAATCAGATGTTTAAATTTCGAGTTTTGTAATCTAAAATTATACATAAAAATAAATTTATGGAGCAAATAGTAAATAACATCAGATTGGCATGAAATTTGTTGTGTTTTAAGAATATAAAGAACATATAATTTAACAATTAGAATTTGTTTAATGAGAGTTGTAGCTTAAGGCTACAAGTAAGTTTGTAGCCAAATTTTGTCCTTAAATTTTTGCCCTTAACAATATAGAGGTTCTCACAAACAAAAAGAAAAAGGCCAAGAAAATTTTGATCGAACTAAAATTTTGGAATAAGTGTAGCATGTAGCATTGATAATGTGACTATCATGCAACAATTTCAAAATAAAAAAAATAAAAACTCATAGAATGAAGTTGTAAGACTTTATGCATTTTTGCATGTGTGTTTTGTATCAATATATGAAAATTTCTTTTTATTAGATTTTATATCATTTTAAGTTTCATAATGACTATACTAAAAAAAAAAAAAAATCCTAGAATCGCCATTGACTGAAGTACCAATTTCTTCTTCTAAAAGATATATTTTTTTTTTTTAAATGCCAACTGCCAAGAGCTTTCTAGCTCAACGGAGACATATACTTGTTAAAAATATTAGTCCAATACTCAAGGCCCAAACCCAATCTTACTTTTTTCTTTTATATTCAAACCCAATCTTACTTGATTAAAAGAAAATTGAATTTATGTAACAATAGAAAGGTTAACCATTCCTTAGCTGTAAAGATATGTAGCCATGAAATAGGTCATTACTTTGAACTATATATGTAATTCTCTCATGTTCTTTATTCTTCTCTTTTATGCTTCCGCTCACTCTATTCCTATAACCTCCAATTTATTTAACAAGGTATCAAAGCGTTTTTAATGGGTAACAATAGGGATGGTTAAGATATCAGAGGCTTTGATACCTATTTGCTATGTGTATAACCAAATAACAGTGGGTTTATAAAAAATAGAAAGACAATCACACAAGGAGTACAAATATTTACATTGTTCGGCCTTAAGCCTATGTCCCTAAGTGGCATCCATGAAAAATTTTTACTAAAACAACAAAGTGGCTACAAAAGTGATACAAAAGACACTCCAAAAAAAAAAAAAAAAAAAAAAAAAAAAACCAAATTCCAAATACAGCTACTTAAGCTCAAATGTATTGTGTGTTGGCAAAATTTGTAACCAAAACCTTGTTTCAAATATAATTGAGTCGTCAGTTTTAGTGTCAAGATTAGTGTTTGAAGATACACATTGAAGACACAAGAAACTACTCAAAATTTGAAGTTTCAATTGCCTCATCTTCAGTTTCTATTCCTATTAACTAATCGAGCCTCGAGCAAGCAGGGACGGAACCAGGATTTGAACCTAGGGGGGGCCAAAGCATGAACCAAAAAAATTTCATGTGACATGGTTTATTTAAAAAAAAAATCATAGTAGACAAAAAATTGCACTTTATTACCTAAATATTTAAGTCAAGAAGGATATAATATGAACCAAAAAAGTTGGAAGTTACAACGTGATATTCTAACCTTTTTCGAAGAAGAAGAGGACTTCAGATCTCCAGATTTTAGGTAATTGAAATTAATATATTGATTTTATCATGTTGATCGACTCACCAATATGATAATCTCATACTTTTAGATGCAACTGAAAATCACACTAATGAAGTTTTTCAAAACTTTGTTTGAAGATTTTAAAAAATTGAGTTATCAATATTAAGAGTTAACAATGCTACGTCATTAATATTGGCTTCTAAAAGAATTTTGGCATTTTATCTTTTGAAAAAAAATATAAATATTGTAATTTATTTTCTCATAGTTTATAAATCAATTAAAAAAAGTCATATAAATTGTTGTAACCCCCGTAAGGGAATTTTTTTTTTCTATGAGATTTTTTTGGTTATGAATTATTGAATTATGACATTGGTGAATTGGGGATTTTTTTATTATAAATTGGGGGGTTTTTGGTTCATCCTATATACTAAAGTTTTTGTTGTGGTGAGTTAGACACAATTTGAATATCCATGCAAAAGTCCAACTGAGTTACGTGTGATCAAGTGAGAAAGTTGTATTGTATGTATCAATAGTAGGATTGGGATATTTTGTATTGTAAACTTCCATTTTGTCTCAGTGAATTCTTCAACTTGCATGATAAGCTAAATAACACCCGTAGTGTTTGGGTTTTTTCTTCATAACCATATTGCTTGTATCAAATCTACTTTATGTTGTATGTTATTTTTGCCATATTGTTGCAACCATCAAATGTTAAATTAAAGCAATGCATAATTAGAATAATTAATCAACTTGGAAAACTGATCAAAATCTACCATGGTCTAAATTTCTCTACACACCCAAAGAGCTCTCTCAAACAAAAATAGAGAAAACCCTATTATATAAATTTAAATAAAGTTGCGGCGTAACCATTATTTAAGCCGCAACACAATTATATATATAACAGGCGTGGGAGTCGGGTAGGTATGAGAGCAATCCAAATTCCAAAGTCAGCAAACTAAGTCCTATAATCACTAGCTTATCAAAAAAAAAAATGTCCTATAATCACTGGGACTCAATCAACTATGTTAAACAATACAACCATCGACATTAAGTCAGCAAACTAAGTTCTATAATCACTAGGACTCAATCAACTATGTTGAACAATACAACCATCAACATTAAAAAACCGCCACTTATTGGCTTGAATTTGTCAAGTTGTAATAATAATAGTTAAATTAAGTTGTAATGTTGGGAAGACTAAAATCCTAGTTAAACTTTATTTTATCTATTACCGTGCACCATTGATGTAATAGTCACTCTACAAGTACAAATTTCTTGTAAAGTGAGGAGTAAGGGCTAGAATTCAAGTTTTCAAAAAAGAGTTCACACACACTTATCTTGTATAAAAAAAATAAAAATAAATAAAACTTTATTTTATCCTCTCTCTTTTTTGTTAATGGAATATCTGTTTTAAACTTTATTTTATCCTAGATATATATCATTTATCTTTAGTATGGTCTATGGAAGAAGATAATGACTTTTTCGTTTTTCTTTTTTGAGAAGAAATAATGAGCTTAACTCTAACATTTGGGATTTATATTTTACATGAAAAGTTAACAGTATTCTTCATTTATTTTCTCTCTATTAAAATTGAGAATGATTTCAAAAATTGACAATTTTTTTCTATTTAAACATATTATATTGAATGATGTTCTCTTCAAATTTAAATTTTTAAAAATGTAAATCTTTTTATAATGAATAAATAATTTTTAGACCGTAGAAAAGGAATAGTATTCATAAATAAGTTTAGTGAATAAAAAATTAATAATGTTAATACCACGTACTTTCACATAAACTGTTACAACTGTTCCATGTGTGAATTGTGATTAACTATCTATCATTATTACAGGACATAACATTTTTTTTCCTATCACTCGCAATCTATCATGTAGGAGAATTATGACAAAATATGTGTGAAAGTGTGCAGCACTAACGTTATTAATAACAAATTTCACAAATTTTTTCCAAAACTATTGGTTGCAAATATAATTCAAATATAATATTTGGGTTTACCATGGTGAGACCCACCATTCATGTGAGAAGGAGGAGTACACATTTATAATACTCCGGAAGTACCTAATAATTTTCCTTACCGAGAAGCCATATTGCACTTGCACCAATCATTACCTCTAATCTCAACAGGTTGTAACATTAATTAGTATTCATAGCAGATAGCTCCCCTTAATGAATCTAAGCGTGTATTTGGTAATCAATTTTAAATTTTTTCTTTTATGTTTAAATTATCTATTCTTTGCACATCTCACACTATATTTCTCTCAGCTTTATTTATAAAATTTTTTAAAATAAGTCAAGTCTTAGCTGCTTGTTTAAAATTATGCAAATAAGTCTACTAACTCAAACAAAACTTCATAAAAAAAAAATAAAAAGTCAAACAGTTGCTTTTCCCAAAAAAAAAAAAATTAAATGTAAGTAAAAAATAAATGGCCTTAAGAAGTTCCCCCGAAGCAGCCCACGGTTGACCCCTGAATAAGGGTACCTTCGGCAAATTTCATGGCCAAACCCATATATTTTCACCCTGGTCTCTTTGGAAAAGTCAAAAAAGGTTAGTGGAAAAAATAAGTTGGTTTAGAAATCTCGGAGATTGAGAAGCTTACCAGATCACAGATATGGAGATTTCCGTTATCCCAACCTTGCTGTTGTTTGTGCTTTTCATCGTAGACCTTGTAGAAGGCCACAATAGGTGTGGACACCATGGCCCAGAAATCCAATTTCCTTTCCGACTCAAAGACAGGCAGCCAGACCAACACAGTGGCTATCCTGGCTTTGATCTCTACTGCTCTGATAAACATGATACGGTGCTCGAGCTGCCTACTTCAGCAAAAGTCTTTGTCAACCGCATTGATTACAAATCTCAGTTAATTCAAGTTACTGAGTCGGATAATTGCTTTCCTCAGAAAATTTTAAGACTCAATTTATCTCTCTCTCCTTTCCAATTCACAAATTATCTTTTGGACTATGCCCTTTTCAATTGTACGCGAGAATCAAATTCAGAATATTTCCGTCCGATCAATTGTCTTAGTAGCTTTCCAAACTCTGTTTATGCTTTTCCTTCGGAAGAGTACATCGACAACTTCCCCATATTATCATGTACAAAGATGCATACCGTTTCATCAGTCCCACCTCAAATATGGGATTCTCCTTTTCTCGAATTGACATGGTCCGAACCTAAGTGCGGAGACTGTGAAGTGAAAGGCAAGAAATGTAGATTTAAGAATATTTGCACTGATTTCAACGTTGAGTGCTTCAATCCCGACAAAAACAAAGGTACTGTATTCTACCTAATTTCCACTATTATGATCACACAAGTTCTTCACATTTAATGCCGACATGTATTGATTTGATCGCTTTTATGATCACGCGAGTTCTTCACGTTTAAAGCCTACATGCATTGATTTGATTAAGCCTTTTTTTTTTGAGAAACATTTGATTAAGCCTAGTTATTTATAAATGCTCTGCAACTGTAATATATTGTATCCATCCATTAAGTGTTGTTTTTCCAACCAAAAGAACATTATTTCAGAACTAGCAGGCCCGACCTAGGCTTAGGCGAATTAGGCCATTACATAGGGCCCCTTATTAGAGAAGGTCCAAAATTTGGGGGCAAATTTATTTATTTTTTATATATAAATAGTTTTGGGAAATATTAAAACATTTAAGTTTATATTTTTTTTCATTATTAAGAAGTCTTAAAGAATTAAGTAATGCTAGAGATAGAGATAAAACAAATTTAAATATATAGATCTTACAAATAGACGTATTATTAATCACAAGTAATTCAAATAGAAAAATGTTAAAAAAACTATAAATTTTACTACATAATTTTTATGTATTTAATTATTTTTATACAAGATAAAAATTATACTTTAACCTAATCTAAGTATATATATGTGCGAAACTCTTTTTTAGAGACTTAAATCTCGGTCATTGCCCCTACACCTCTCAAGAATTTATACTTGTGGAGTGATCACTGTACCAAGGGTGCGTAGTGGTCTCCATAACTTTTGTAATTTGATGTGACAATAAACATGATAAGTAGATTTCAACAAACTATTGAATACATTTTTGAATGAATATTTGTGATTGATGATATATCTTTGTAATTCATGTTGTAAATTTTATAATATTTCTAGTATTTTTGTAAGCCTCATGTCATTGATCACTTTCATTACAACACCAGTTTGTAGGAAAATTTGTTATAACTTTAGCATTTTCTAAAAAAAAATAATATTAAAAATTAAAAATAATATATTTTTTAAAAAAAATTATTTTATAAAATGCTAGTTAAATATTATTTAAGTAATAACATAAAGGCCCATTTGAAGATTTCGCCTTAGGCCTTCGAAACGCTCGAGCCGGCCCTGAGAATTAGCTAGGGTAGTGTCTCCGAGAAAACTATGATGCTTTCAAGGATTAAAAATACATGAGACTCTCTCATTCACATTAATGTAAGATTTACCACGAATTTAATTAATAAAACAAGCTATTATGTGAAAAGAGAAAGTATCAAACTATCAATTATACTTGTGTCTCAAAAGGAATTTAATATGCTGATAGCTCTAGCTCATTCGTTGGAAGTTGGAACCAAACCTAAAGGTATCAACAAAAACTTGGTTTTTTTGGAAAATAACACTAAAACTCAAACTATTTTGTTAGTTAGCACACTTTTGAAACTATTTAGGAAACTAATATCTCGAGTGCAATAAACTCGATTTTGGAGTGCTAAAATTGAGTCCATTGACCTTGATTTCGTTTAAATTGAAATCAAGCCTTACAGACTCAATTATTTAGTCTTGCCTTCTTCTATTAGCAACACACTCCGTCTCTCCCTCACTCAACACACTCTGTCTCTCCCTCACTCAAGAATCCCCCTCACTCAGATCACTCAACAAACCTAATGACTTAGAACACTCAGCAAACCCAATGAAACATCAAGAAACCCATAGACCTAGAGAGAGAAACATCAAGAAACCCACCCAAAGATAAACATCAAACCCTGTCATCGTCATCACCTACCTTTGCTGCCTGGGTTCAATTGTCGCTACCTTCGCTATCACCACCTCTAGTTTGTTTTCTGTCTTCGTGGTTTAGGTTTTCTATTCTTCGTGGTTTGGGTTTCTTCAGGTGTTTTAGGTTTCTTCATGGGTTGAGTTTCTCGGTGTGAGTGACAGAGTGTAACAATAAAGCATGGATGAAATCGAGTTCTACCAACTCGATTTATATGCCACAATTCTGAAATCGAGTTCAGTGAACTCGATTTAGCATTCCCAAAATCGAGTTTATTACACTCGAGATGTTTGTTTCCTAAATTGTTTCGAAAATGTGCTAACTAACAAAATTTTTTGAGAAAATTAATGTTATTTTGAAGGAAAAAAATCCGCATAAAACTAATCTAAAAGGATTAGATTTTTTTTTAGAAGACTAAAAAGATTAGCTTAAGTGTGGTAATTGACTAATTGAGGGAAAACCATTACTTAGAAAATTAGATCTATTAAAAGCTTAAACATGGACACAAGCTCTGAAATCTAAATGCAATTTAACCCTGCTAATAGTGAAAAAATTTTACACAATTATCTTTTGTTTCAAATAGTTGTAATTAGAAACTAATTATGTTAAAATCTTTTACAGGTAGATCAACAAAAATATTGACTACTGGTGAGTTGTCCATTGACCATTTGTAAGATATACCGTGTATATTTTTAGTTTTCTTGGCTCACAAATTAATGTTTAAAATGTAGTTTCCATCTTGGGGTCATTTCTTTTGCTACTGGCGGTCTATGCATTCTACCATGTCTATCGTTATGACATAACAGAAAAAGAAAATCAAGCAAGGATTGAAAAGTTTTTGGAGGATTACAAAGCTCACAAGCCCACAAGGTACTCATATGCCGATATTAAAAGGATTACAAATCAATTTACAGAGAAGTTAGGTCAAGGAGCCTATGGAACAGTGTTCAAAGGAAAGCTTTCTAGTGAAATCCATGTTGCCGTGAAGATATTGAACAGTTCCACGGGAGATGGGGAAGAATTCATAAATGAAGTGGGAACAATGGGTAGAATCCACCATGTTAATGTAGTTCGCTTGGTTGGCTATTGCGCTGATGGATTTAGAAGAGCTTTACTATATGAGTTCTTACCAAATGATTCACTAGAGAAGTTCATTTCCCCAGTAGATTCTAACAGTTTTCTTGGTTAGGAAAAGCTACAAGACATTGCTCTTGGCGTAGCAAAAGGAATTGAATATCTTCACCAAGGATGTGATCAACGAATCCTCCATTTTGATATTAAACCTCATAATATTTTGCTAGACCAAGATTTCAATCCCAAAATTTCTGATTTTGGTCTAGCCAAGCTATGTGCAAAGGATCAAAGTGCAGTGTCCATGACTACAGCCAGAGGAACCATCGGTTACATTGCGCCCGAAGTGTTCTCTAGGAATTTTGGGAAAGTGTCTTACAAATCAGATATTTATAGTTTCGGAATATTGTTGCTTGAAATGGTTGGAGGGAGGAAAAATGTTGATGTAAACGTGGAGACCGCCACTAGCAAAATATATTTCCCAGAATGGATCTACAATCTATTAGAGCAAAAGGAAGACCTACGAATTTATGTTGAGGATAGTGGAGATGCTAAAATTGCAAAAAAATTAGCAATTGTGGGACTTTGGTGCATCCAATGGAACCCAACAGATCGCCCTTCTATAAAAGGTGTGGTTCAAATGTTGGAGGGAAAAGGGGATAAGTTAACCATGCCTCCTAATCCATTTGCCTCTACAAGCTCGACAAGAGTCAATGCAAGTATGCCTACAAGGCATCTAAAGCAAGAGTTAGAAGTCATCCCAGAATTAGACTAAGTATTTAAATGATAATATAGATTGCAATTATGTTTTATTTGAGGATTGAAATTATTAATACTGTGGTTATTGTAGGGACAGCTTTTTTATATCAAGTATAACCAAGGTAATGTATCTTTTAATTTCTTGATGAGGTAGGGAAACAATATAAGGTTTAAATTTTTATGTTTTATGTTTTATTTTTATAATTTTCATACTTTTTTAAAATTTTCATAATTTTTTAAAATTTTCATAATTTTTTAAAATAAGGCTTTATTCCTTATTTTGGAGAGTTTTTAAAAGTAGTCAAAATTGAGCCTTAATAGGGAATGGTATAAATTAAGATTTGTTTAATAAATTTTTTGTTAGAATTTCTTATTTTTGAGCCTAGTTTTGTGTTAACGAATGAAGTTTCCTAGTCACACTAGGACTTCCTTGGAGCTTTCCAATATAACTTAGAAGTAATGCTACGAGTACTACAAGTTTTACTACATTGAGTTTTAAACTGATGTGTCACCAATCACAAAGAAACAATTCAAATATTTATTTACAAGGTGGTTTAAGTCCAACAATCATATTCATTGATGTAGAGGGAAATGATGAAGACAAACTGAATGGAACTGCTCAATTTCGTACTTAGCAAGGTTGCCTCCATTGTAACTATCAAATTATCAACAACAAAAAAATCTTAAATTTACACAACCTAATCTTCTTCTTCTTTTTTTATATACCATGATAGTTGGGGGTGGCAAGATTTATACATTGGATGTCTCCATTAATAACACTAGAATATGCTAGTTGAGTTACAAAACTCTTAGCAATCCAAGTCAAATAATACATAAATACTTAATATTATACAATTTAAAGATGTTCACTAATCTTATCATCACCCATAAAAGAACCAGAAAACAAATCAAAAAACAAAAACTAGATGTGGAGCATCTAATGTTATCAATCTCGTCAGCTACACATGTGCACGTATAATATAAATCAAGTTGGTTTACCTACAAAAGATAACTAATTATTTAAAGCTTTAAAAATAAAACATAACTTATTAGGTAGAAAAATAATTAAATAATTATTATGAATTACACTTTAATCTACTTAATATTAGTTGTAGATCTAACAATGAAAATATTCATATTCATACTTGAGATTTGCACCTATTAGTGAATAATTTCTTCAGTATTTTGACTATTTTCATTTACATTAAAAAATACTAATATAACTTTAAGTTGTCCGTCGACCATTTGTAAGATATATATACTGCATATATTTTTAGTTTTCTCAACTCACGAATTAATGCTTAACATGTAGTTTCCATCTTGGGGTCATTTCTTTTGGCATTAGTGGTCTATGCATTCTACCATATCTATCGTTATGACAAAACAGAAAAAGAAAATCAAGCAAGGATTGAAAAGTTTTTGGAGGATTAAAAAGCTCTCAAGCCCATAAGGTACTCATATTCTAATGTTAAAAGGATTACAAATCATTTAACAGAGAATTTAGGTCAAGGAACCTATGGAACAATGTTCAAAGGAAAGCTTTCGAGCAAAATCCATGTTGCTGTGAAGATCCTGAATAGTTCCAAGGGAGACGAGAAAGAATTCATAAATAAAGTGAGAACAATGTGTAAAATCCACTATGTTAATGTGGTTCAATTGGTTGGATTTTGCGCTGATGGATTTAGAAGAGTTTTAGTCTATAAGTTCTTACCAAATGATTCACTAGAGAAGTTCATTTCCCAAGTAGATTCTAACAATTTCCTTGGTTGGGAAAAGCTACAAGACATTGTTCTTGACATAGTAAAAGAAATTGAACATCTTCACCATGGATGTGATCAACAAATTCTCCATTTTGATATTAAACCTCATAATATTTTGCTAAACCAAAATTTCAATCCAAAAATTTTTATTATTTTGGTTTAGCTATGTTGTGTGCAAAGGATTAGAGTGTAGTGTCCATGACAACAGCCAGGGGGACCATTGGTTACATTGCACCCGAATTGTTCTCTAGGAACTTTGGGAAAGTGTCTTACAAATCAGATATTTATAGTTTTGGAATATTGTTGCTTGAAATGGTTGGAGGGAGGAAAAATGTTGATGTAAATGTGGAGACTACTAGCTAAATATATTTCTCAAAATGGATCTACAATCTATTAGAGCAAAATAAAGACCTACAAGTCTATGTTGAGGATAATGGAGATGCTAAAATTGCAAAAAAAAACTTAGCAATTGTGGAGCTTTGGTGCATCCAGTGGCACCCGATAGATTGCCCTTCCATGAAAGTTGTGGTTCAAATGTTGAAGGGAAGAAGATGAGTTAAACGTGCCTCCTAATTTCTTTGCCTCTACAAGCTCGACAAAGGACAATGCGAGCATGCCTGCAAGGCATCTAAACCAAGAGTTAGAAGTCATCCTAGAATCAAACTAAGTATTTAAATGATAGTATAGGTTGCAATTATGTTGTACTTGAAATTCTTAATATTGTGGTCATTGTAGGGACAATTTTTTTTAATATCAAGTATGAGCAAGGTGATGCTTAGTGTAAGGTCACAATTTGTGCCCAAACCCAACATTACGAAGAGGGCAGACCCAAAAAGCCAAATACAATGAAATTTGTAAAGAGTGGGCTTAAAATCTAGGTTCTAGGGGTGTTGGATAAAAAAGATAATGAGTTAAATTACCACATCACATACAATGAATTGTTAGGTAACAGAACCTCTCCTCGGACATAAGCCGAGAACAGTTTGTATTCTCTTTTCTTCTCTCACAAATAGGTTACAGTTAAGGGTGATGGTGTATACAGTGTTTTTTCTGTCTCTTCTACGATCCCCCTCCCTGAATACCTTTCTTCTCCTTTTATATCATCCTCCTCCTTTTCTCCAGTGTTTTTTCTGTCTCTTCTACGATCCCCCTCCCTGAATACCTTTCTTCTCCTTTTATATCATCCTCCTCCTTTTCTCCATCTTCCACGTGTGGATTAGATCACCGATCCAGATACTTGTCTCATCCACCCCCTCTTGAAGTTTTCAAACAATAACTGTAAGGCTGATCACCGCTATTCAGATGTCACTTCCTCATTAATGCAGCCAGAGAGGTTGGTGCAAAGTCTTTAATGCGGTGGTAGCAGCTTTCTCTAAGATATTTCTCCTTTAGACTTCCTCTCTGTGCCCTCGTGGAACACATTTTCATCCACAGGTCCTTCTAGAATATCATTCCTATCACCATGGCGTACCATCTGACCTTCACTTTACTGAGCCGAGGAGTTGCCCCTCCTCGAACTATTTCCATCAACTTCTGTCGCAACAGTTTACTTGCAGGCTTTTAAGTTTGATAACGTTACTACCACTAACCCTCCTCGGACAAGTAAATACCCTCGGGTCAGGCTTAAGCCCATGAACATGCCCTAAGCCTTTAGCCCTCACACTTATAAGAAAGTATCTTTTAATTTCTTGTTGTGGTAGGAAAAAATATAAGGTTTAAATTTTTATGTTTATTAAGTTTATAATTTTTTTAATAATTTTCACAATTTTTTTTTAAAGGCTTTATTCCTTATTTCAGAGAATTTTTAAGAGTTGTATAAATTGAGCCCTTCTATGGAATGGTATAAATTAAGATTTGTTTGAATTTTTTTTGGCGAATTTTCTTATTTTTTAGCCTAATTGTGTTCTTAACATAAATGAATTTTCATAGTTGTGCCTAGGACTTCCTTGGTGCTTTCCAATATGACTTAGGAGTAGTGCTTACGGTTACTACAAGTTTTACTATATTGAGCTTATAAACTAATATGTCACCAATCACAAGAAAACAATTCAAATATTCATTTATAAAGTGGTTTAAGTCCATCAATTATATTCATTGTCATATCATATAAATTGCATGTGTTGTAGAGGGAAATGATGAAGGCAAATTAAATGGAACTTACTCAATTTCGTACTTATCAACAACCAAAAAATTTTAAACTTACACAACCTAATCTTTTTTTTTCCTTTTAATACAATGATAGTTGGGGATAGCAACATTTAAATCCTAGATGTCTCCATTAATAACACTAGGATTTTCTAGTTGAGCTACAAAACTCTTGGCAATTCAAGTCAAATAATACATAAATACTTAAGATTATACAGTTCAAAGTTGTTCATTGATCTTTATCATCATCATAAATCGACCTAAAAAAATAAAAACACTAGATGTGAAGCATCTAATGTTATCAATCTCATCAGCTACACATGGACATGTATAATTATAAATCAAGTTGGTTTACCTACAAAAGATAACTAATTATTTAAAGCTTTAAAAATAAAACATAACATAATAGGTAAAGAAAAAAAAGTAAATAATTATTATGAATTGCACTTTAATTTACTTAATATTAGTTGTAGATCTAACAACGAAAATATTCATATTCATACTTCAGAATTTCACCTTGAGTTAGTGAATAATTTCTTCAATATTTTGACTATTTTCATTTACAATATAAAATTTTAATATAACTTTAGTATACAATCAAAATGGGTCAAGAAAAGAAATAAATTTTTATAACTATGACTATTCTCTATAGGGCTTAAATATTACCTTCAAACCTATGGAACTAAGTTCGAGTGCAAATCAAAAGATAACATGATACAAAATAAGAATTTTACCTCCAAATAAAAAAGAAACAAAAGAAAAAGGCCCAAAAAAAAAAAAAAAAGATTCATGTGTAATGTGTTAAAAAGGGAGTCGAAGGAAGGGAGCACGGTCACTAATTAGTGCAAATAAGTATTTGATCTGCAAGGTAAGTTGGAGTGAGTAAAAACATTGATGTGGTTTCGGAACGAACAGCTTTTGGGCCCAAGTTCTAGCCCAAGGATTTCCCCTGGGTCTGTTGGGGGCACCAAGAATCCCTTGGATGCCCCTCCAGCATTGCTTTGTTCAATTGTTTGCCAATTGAAAGAATCTACTATTGCGTGTTTTTTTTTTTTTTATAAGGTTTAGGTGGTGTTTGGATCACCATTTTAAACAATAATTTTCAGCTTTTAAATAACATTACGTATTTTTTGACATATTTTTTTTACTTATACGTATTTCCATACATATTTTTAAGTAATAAAACACATATTTTTAAGTGTATGTATCAAACTAGATTAAACAGAGGCGCTAAAATCAAAGTGTTAATCAAGGTCATGTTACCACCTGACTCTTGAAAAAAAAAAATTGTATACCTTAAAAATTAAATTTTAAATTAATATGGGTCATTACCTTAAAAAAAAAAAAAAAAAATTGACCACCTTAAAAAAACTTGAACAACTTACATAATAATTTGAGCCCATTAAAAATAAAATTCAACATCTCCAAAATTTTGGTCATGTTAAATGTTGAACCAAAAAATTGCGAGATATACTATGTTTAAAACATTTCTGCAACACTTTCATAACAAATTCTAAGTAGCAGGTCATTACTGGTGGACAAAAAAATAATTTCAATTGTAGGTTCAAATTAAAATCAGTAAAAACTTATCACCCAGGCTTTGTTGCGTAAGAGTTTCAAAAATGTTATGGGCGTAACATTTCTCAAAAATTGTCCAAACAAACAAATTAGCCTAAAATCCCAAATCAAACGTTTAATTGTGATTTTTTAAATTATGTTTTCAAATGGCATATTTTAAAATCAATATTTTTTTATATAAAAAAAATACACACGTTTCAGATAGCTAGTCTGTTAATGCTTGTTTTAGCTTTTAGCCAAATAATTTGTTAAATTTATGTGATACATTTTTTTCAAAAGATAATACATTTTGTTTATATTGTTACTTATTTAGGCAATATATTAGCAATTAAATAGCAGATCAATAGCTCAGTGATTGTTTGGTTGTATACATTGAAAAAGATGCAACTGATAGCATTGATAGTGAAGTTATCATATCATACAATGATTTCAAAATATGAAAAGTTGTGAAGAAAATTTTAAAATTTTATGTATTTGAGTTTTTTTTTTTTTTTTGTGATATTAATATATTCAAGTTTTATTTTACTAATCTTTTTTAATGACCACCTAAAAAACATTTGGAGCCGCGGCTGAGATTAAAACCTCTTTATTCAGGTTATGGAATTGGCCAATGAGCTCTATGATCTTGTCTTAGCAATTACTATTTAGGTTTAGGACTTTTTTTATGGTCTTTTAAATTGAAGCATATAGCTTATGTTATGGATATTGTTGTTGGTAGAAGGGGCACAGTGATAATTCTCCATAACAGTTTCATGGACTTGGTGACAAGCATTATGTATTTATAATGGCCCTGAGTTTTGTAAGGAAAGGCATTCCTCTTGCCCCACACACACACAGATCACGTTCCAACAAGCTCAGTGCTAAAAAAAATAAAAAAGAAGAAGAAAGAAAACGTATAGGAGAAATGGAATGCATCTAATGTAGAGCAGAGGAAACACTTGGCCCATCAAATTCCTTGAAATAAACTTTTAATGCATCTCAAACTGGATTTAATTGGTTATCCAACCAAAAGATAGCCTGAGAAATCCAAAACAAAGAGTTGATCAATGTCACCATATTCATAGCAATCTGTTGTGGCACTACTTGGATGATAAGGAAAGAAGATGTTGATACAACAGTTAAATAAAGGGAAGAAATGGACCCTATAAAATTGAAACTTCTCTTAGTCATCTTTACTTTACAAATCTCTTCCTAACCTACTAATGCATTTGGTCATGTCTCACGAGTCGAGTAAAACCCAATTTAATTTCTAACAAAATCAAAATTAATTTACAATACAGAGGCCTTGATAAAAGAATGTTTGGGAAAAGTCGTCAATGCACCTCATAATCACATCAAGACTTGCATGGATACCTTAAATAATATAAGTGTAATAAAAAAAAAATTGTAAGATTCAATTATAAAATAAGAAGGGATCATTCAATCTGAAATTACAGTTGCCACCCTAATGTTTAGAAATTATTATTATTCTTATTATTATTATTATTATTTGAGCTTTAGCAATTTGGAAACTATTGCCGGGAAATATCCTGAAAATGTGTTGATTGGTGCAAACATTATTGAATTTACAAATACCATTAAAATATAGTTTATGCTCAAATCAAATGACGTGACCATTCAAGAAATAATAGCTCAAACAAGAGAAGAAAAGAAAAGTACAATTCGTAAAAAACATTTGTGTAGAGCCTAGAATTGAAAGGGAAAAATAATATATCCCAAAGTATCATGAAATATCCACTGGTGGTGATCACTGGGGAGAATTCCGACAAATGGGGCACGTAGCATTCAAGCTAAGCCATTCATCAATGCATTCAGTATGAAAACAATGCTGACATTTAGGTATGGACTTTAGAGTCTCCTTAGGCTGGTACTCCGACAAACATATTGGGCAAGTGTTGTCATTGGGCTTGGGTAGGCACCAGCTCTCACCAAGAACTATTTTTGGGTATGACTCTATTGTGGGCCCATCAAGGCCCACCATAATTTTGGACGGTGGAGCAATTGTAGGATTGAATTCTGGGATTTCAGTGTGTCTTCTAGCATTGCAGGACTCGACCTTGCCAAAGAGAAAACATATTAGCCCTAGCAAGCACAGACTTCCCGGTACTCCAACACCTATGGTAATGGCGTAGCGTGCGCTCCTTGGAAATCCTAAACATAACACATTAATCTTTATTAAGGCATCAAATTATAATTTAAATATCAACTAAACTACAACCCATTCGCATGCACAAAAATATTGAACAATAATGATAATAAAAAAAAAGGAAAATTCATATCATATTTATTAACTTTACAAAAAATATACAGCTACACATTAACTTGAAATTCATTGAGATAATTGTAAAATTGTGCTACATTACTTTTTGTAAAATACTATAAAAATTATTAATTTTATCATAAAAAGTTTACAAAATTAACACATTGGTTTATAAAACCCATATAATAAAATTTGTATAATCCCTATAACAATTTAAACTTTTCTTTTCCATCATAAAACAATCAATTTTCTTCTCAAAAAAAAAAATCAATTTGTTGTCAAAATTTGTATTCACATAACTGTTGAGCTCCCAATGGCCCAATCCCCAATTTGAAGCAAATGCAAACCCACCCAACCTCGGGCAAAAATCATTGCTTCAAACACAACTGAATGGACCAGGTTGAAGAAAATTAAAAAAAATTACAATCAAGCAGAGCCCAATATCAGGTTTGAAAGTGCAGGCCGAATCACCTAGCCCCACATACCAAGATCATTAAAACAAAACTTACCAATTATCAGTGCATCTGAGTCAATTGAGGTTGGCTAGACTTGATTAAAGAAGCAAAAAGAACTCATAGAGTGCGTTTTGGGACCCAATTCTAGACCTGACTCAAGAACTGAGAATTCGTTGCCTAAATCATGCCAATTATATACAAGCCCATAAAAATCAAACCCCTAATAGAAATATAATGATGCTTATAAGCTTGGACCAGTAGTGATTGTTCGTGTCTTTGTGTGAATGTGTAAATGGGTAGTGGCTTATAGGGTATTTCAATATAAAATTAGGTCAATTGTGATATCCTGGATTTTATGGATAAGTTGAGGTTTAACAATAATTCAAAAATTCAAGAAATTAAAGCCAACAATTACAATTTGAATCTTAAAAAAAAAAAAAAAAAACAATGCAGTTAATAAATTTATGTGTATCCTTCTTTTTTAGTCTTGTAAATTTTGATTTTTGAGGTAATTGATGTTGATTATTAAGTTTTCATTACACTTACACATAAAAATCAAAATAAGTTTCAACTTGAATTTAGATAAATTAAATAACAAATCAAAACAGGTTAAAATTGACCAATTTTATTTCAAAATAAGTTTCAACTTGAATTTTGATAAATTACATAACAAATCAAAATAAGTTTAAAATTGACCAATTTTATTTCAAGACCAATTTATATAGACCAAATCTAAACCATTTATATGGTTTGCCAAACAAACCTTAACTTGATGTCCATATTTATATTTGTCTTGGCCCTAACCAAGTGCTATTTCTAGTTTTCCTAAATAATAATAAAAAATTAAAAAAATTAAAAAAAGTGCTATTGGGAGTCTCTTTTTTTCTTTTTCTATATTTGGCGTAAAAAAAAAAAAAGCTTTAAAAGAAAATTAACAAAACAGAGCTGTACCCAAAAGCATCCTTAGCCTTGCAAGGAGCAACTCTAAATTCAAATCAACAAAATTTTTCTCCAACCTTTTGGAGAAATTTTCTCCAACTCATTACATAACGATTATTTAAATAAGTCATACAACTATTTAAATAAGTCATATAACTTTTTAATAAATCATATAACAAAAAATATGTACAGATAATTTTCTCAATCATCACATAAAAAGTTGAATGAATTTTCTTTCAAGCCAGTTTTGAAGTAAACGTTAAAAAATGACTAGAATTACAAGGAAGAGTCATTTGCTAAATTATCAAACGTTATCCAGGCAATTACGACTATGCCGGCAAACACAGTGTAAAGTTCTTATGAACAGGAAAAGATCCCAAATATCTATCAATAATTAGTTGATTTCTCGAGAGGGATCTAGAAGACTAGTAGAATGGCTATTCTTAGTCTTCTTACTATGGACTTTTCTTTTCTTTTTTTTAAAATAAAGAAAGGGGGTGGAACACGAGGAAAAATTACGATGAGGCGTTGAAAAAATTCTTAATCCCATAAGCCATAGTGCTGGGTATACGAAATTGAACCAAATAAAAGGCTATGATTGCAGTGTAGAAAGCGTTGAGAGAACTTAAGATAAGTATTAATACACAGCTTTTATTGCTCCAAAATATTGGAGTATATTATACTTCTTCAACACTTATCTTGCAACTTACCAATTCACTAGCTTTATTTAAAGACCAAAATGTTGACCACATGCAATGTAGGTACCACAAAATTGGCTTAAGATAAGTCACATTTTATATAAATTAACTCCACAATCATTCATTCATTTTTTTTTTACTATCGACTAATATTATTCTTTAAGTATTAAGTATTATTGTTAACAAAAATTAACTGACACATGCAGCAGGACGTTGACATTTAAAAATGATAAATCGGATTAAATATGACAGGTTTAATTTATATCAAGTGTACATCCATTAGCGATTTAATTTATAAAGTAACTAGTTTCGTATCAGTTTAGATCCATGAAATCTGTCTTAATCTGAATATTTTCATATAACTACTAATTAGTTAGAGAAGTATATTTGGGTTTTTTTTTTTTTTTTTTTTTGAGAAAAGGTATACTTGGTTCTTCCACTTGGTGAGCTAGTGATCCAGACCATACATTTTTTTTTATAGCAAATTTTCGCCGAATTGGCAAGTGCATAATATTGTAACTTTTTTTTTAGGCATAATATTATAAATAAAGTTTAGCAACAAAATTGATTATAGTTTTATAGTACAACCTTACTTAATATTTTTTTATTGGAGATGAATTTTGACAAATCCACCATTGGATTACAACTAATTCTTATATCCTCCATGCTTACAAAATTTCAAGAAAATTAAAAATTAATAGCTATATCATCAATAAATTGTTTAAATTGTAAGTTTTTATCATTTAAAATAATGCATAAGATATAAACTTATTATATAGTAAATAATATCCGATTAACATAAAATTTTACATGTATATTAAGAGCATAAAAAACATGCAATGCAACAGTTAGATTTTTAAAATATATAATAATGTTTATTTTATTGAATAAAGATGTAGTCTTAAATTACAACCAATTGCAACTAAACTTTGTCCTAATATTATTACTTATCTAAAAAAAACAAAGTGCATGATATTTACGGATCGAGTTTTAATTATCTATAATATATCCTCTTTCAAGATCAAAAATTACTTGCTTTTGGATATAAGATATAGCTAATATGTAATCCTTGTCCAAGTAATAAATTAACCCTTTGATTTTCTGAAAAGCCTTAGTATGCTAACGGTCTAAATTAAACTAATTTAAATTGTGAATATTTTCTCTAAAAAATTAAATTAAATTGCTAAAATAACAAACATAATAGAACATTTGGATTTCCTCAACAACAAAAAATAATAATAGAACATTTGGGGGACCAAGTAGAAACTTACCAGACTGATGAGGATGAGGAACATTAGAGCACACAATTTCATGGCTTGAATTGGTCTTGAACCCACACTGCCCTCCTCGTGACTCACACTTTCCACAACCAGAAGGTTCATCCCAAGTTAGCCAAAGATCATCATTAAGGTCTGAGGATAATATTTGCTCATAAAGTGGCCACTGAACTGGAACCGAAACATTTGTAATGAACTTGCAAGTTGATAACAAAAGTGCAGCAACTCTTGTAGACGAGGTAGCAAATATCGTGTGATTTGAATCACTAAGACAAATAATAGGTGTTAACTGATCTTTCAAAAAATCAGAGGAGCAATTAAAGAATGAAAATTCTTGATGATATACACCCTTAAAGGGAGAACCCGAGAGATTAAGCGAAAGAAGCTGTTTAGGGAGGCAATTATTATGATCATTGATCCATATTTGCTGTGTGGTATAGTTTATCCCTTGGACAATGAATTGTCCTGAATAAGGCAGCTTCAGAAGCAATGTTTGGGTTGCTTTTTTGCAGGATAAATCAAAACCTGGATAGCCACATGATTCTGGCTGACGGCCTTGTATCCGGAACGGAAAGCGAATTCCGGGGCTGTTGGAGCTGCAAACGGAGTTTTTGCATAACTCTGTGCTGGTTGCAAGGTATGAGAAGCAGAAGAAGAAGAAGAAGAAGAGGAGGAGGAGGGTGGAGGAAGTGACTTTGAGAATGTTCATTTGGTGTTTAAGATATTTTGATGTTTGGATGCATTGCTATATTCTACTCTACACAAGCAATACAAATAAATACTAAATTATATCTCACTGTTTTACTTAAAAGTCTACTTCTGCCATTTACTCTTAAAAAAAAAAAAAATCTACAGTCAAATATTTTAATGCCATGCTAATTTAAGGAGCCATTTGGTAGGATAGTTTAAGCAATATTTTTTAAATTTTAAATAACATTACACATATTTTTACACACTTTTTCACTCACACATATTTTTAAAAAAATAAAAAATATATTATTAAAACAACGTTATCAAACAAACCCTAAAATTTTAGAAAACAAAAAGTCAAACTAAAAATAGAAGGCCATAATGAGCATGGTTCCACTCGAGGTCATGTTGGGCCCTGTACAATAAAATTGAAGTACACATGTTACAAGGTCTTTTGATTCTAAATCCGAAGAAACAACAAGAGTTGGGAGAAAAAAAAATGGACCGTTTGGTAACGTTATTTTAATAACATTGTTTACATTTTTTACAAATACATGTGAGTGAAAAAGTGTGTAAAAAATAAAAAATACGTATAATGTTATTTAAAAACTGAAGAGTGTTACTTAAAATGCCATACCAAACGGCCTATTTGCTCGTTTCAATTGTTGATGTTATATAATAAAAGTGATATCAATTGTAAACAATAGAAAACTAATACTGAAATCATAATTTATCATTTTAACATGTAGAGAAAATATTAATTTGAATCCTAGTTCTTCTAGTAAACATACGTAAAAAAATGTCACTAAGCTAAAAGGTTCTTGACGTGTCTTACATTACTACCAAAAAATCTACCTATCTGATTGAGAACTTCCATAGGGCCAATTTGCTATGTAGTCCAATGACTTAGAAAGTTTGAAGTGGAAGTAGAGCACTTGACCAACGTAAATCCTACGGTAACGAGTTTTCCGCAATGTTTACAAGACTTATGCAGAGCTAGCCCACCAAAATTAATAAGGGAGGAAAAATGAAAAGCTAATACTATCATTCATAAAGAGCTTGATTGAATATGTTAGAGTGAGACCAGTTCATAAGATTTTGTAGGTGGTCGCCTCATGTGGAAAATGAAAAGTATAATTTCATTTAAATAAAACAAAGTTGACCCTTTGATATAAAGTTCTAAAGCATTCACAATTGAAATTTGCACCACATACTTAAGGAGATTAGGGCATATGATAGCTGCTAAAGGTAACGAGTTTTCCGCAGTGTTTACAAGACTTATGCAGAGCTAGCCCACCAAAATTAAGAAGGGAGGAAAAATAAAAAGCCAATACTATCATTCATAAAGAGCTTGATTGAATATTTTAGAGTGAGACCAGTTCATAAGATTTTGTAGGTGGTCACCTCATGTGGAAAATGAAAAGTATAATTTCATTAAAATAAAATAAAAAATAAAAAGAAGAAGAAGAAAGAAAGAAAGAAAACGTATAGGAGAAATGGAATGCATCTAATGTAGAACAGAGGAAACACTTGGCCCATCAAATTCCTTGAAATAAACTTATAATGCATCTCAAACTGGATTTAATTGGTTATCCAACCAAAAGATAGCTTGAGAAATCCAAAACAAAGAGTCGATCAATATCACCATATTCATAGCAATCTGTTGTGGCACTATAAAATTGAACCTTTTCTTAGTCATCTTTACTTTACAAATCTCCTCCTAACCTACTAATGCATTTGGTCACGACTCACAAGTCGAGTAAAACCCAACTTAATTTCTAACAAAATCAAAATTAATTTATGATACAGAGGCCTTAATAAAAGAATGTTTGGGAAAAGTTGTCAATGCACCTCATAATCACATCAAGACTTGCATGGATACCTTAAATAATATAAGTGTAATAAAAAAAAAATTGTAAGATTCAATTATAAAATAAGAAGGGATCATTCAATCTGAAATTAAAGTTGCCATCCTAATGTTTAGAAATTATTATTATTATTATTTGAGCTTTAGCAATTTGGAAACCATTGCTGGGAAATATCCTGAAAATGTGTTGATTGGTGCAAACATTATTGGATTTATAAATACCATTAGAATATAGTTTATGCTCAAATCAAATGACGGGACTATTCAAGTAACAATAGCTCAAACAAGAGAAGAAAAGTAAAGTACCATTTATAAAAAACATTTGTACAGAGCCTAGAATTGAAAGGGAAAAATAATATATCCCAAAATATCATCAAATATCCGCTGGTGGTAATCATCGGGGAGAATTCCGACAAATGGGGCACGTAGCATTCAAGCCAAGCCATTCATCAATGCATTCAATGTGAAAACAATGCTGGCATTTAGGTATGGACTTTAGAGTCTGCTTAGCCTGGTACTCAGACAAACATATTGGGCAAGTGTTGTCATTGGGCTTGGGTAGGCACAAGCTCTCACCAAGAACTATTTTTGGGTAAGACTCTATTGTGGGCCCATCAAGGCCCACCATAATTTTGGGCGGTAGAGCAATTGTAGGATTGAATTCTGGAATTTCAATGTGTCTTCTAGCATTATAGGACTTGACCTTGACAGAGAGAAAACATATTAGCCCCAGCAAGCACATACTTCCCGGTACTCCAACACCTATGGCAATGACATAGCATGCGCTCCTTGGAAATCCTAAACATACCACATTAATCCTTATTAAGGCATCAAGTTATACTTTTAAGGGAAATGCTAACGAATGCCCTTAGGGCATTGGTTAACAACCCATTTAAAGAAAGTTTTTATGGGAAATTGAAATAAAGCAATTAATGTTTTGACAGTTTTTTTCATTTCCCATAAAAATGGTGTTAAAACTTTCCTTAAATGGATTGTTAACTAATGCCCTAAGGGCATTCATTAGCAAGACCCTACTTTTAAATATCAACTAAACTACAGCCCATTCGCATGCACAAAAATATTGAACAATAATGATAATAAAAAAAGGAAAATTCATTTCATATTTATTAACTTTACAATAACTATACAGCTGCACATTAAATTAAAATTCATTGAGATAACTGTAAAAGCTACATTACTTTTTGTAAAATACTATAAAAATTATCAATTTTATCGTAAAAAGTTTATAAAACCCATATAATAAAATTTTTATAATCTCTATAACAATTTAAACTTTTATTTTCCATCATAAAACAATCAATTTTCTTCTAAAAAAAAAAAAAACAATCAAATTGTTGTCAAATTTTGTATTCAGTATTCACACAACTGTTGAGTACCCAAGGGCCCAACCCCCAACATGAACAAATGCAAACCCACCCAACCTCGGGCAAAAAGCATTGCTTTCAAGACAACTGAATGGACCAGGTTGAAGAAAATTAATAAAATTACAATCAAGCAGAGCCCAATACCAGGTTTGAGAGTGTAGGCCTAATGACCTAGCCGCACATTTCAAGATAATTAAAACAAAACTTACTAATTATCAGTGCATCTGAGTCAATTTAGGTTGGCTAGACTTGATTAAAGAAGCAAAAAGAACTCATAGAGTGCGTTTTGGGACCCAATTCTAGACCTGACTCAAGAACTGAGAATTCGTTGCCTAAATCATGCCAATTATATACAAGCCCATAAAAATCAAACTCCTAATAGAAATATAATGATGCTTATAAGCTTGGACCAGTAGTGATTGTTCGTGTCTTTATGTGAATGTGTAAATGGGTAGTGGCTTACAGGGTATTTCAAATTTTCAATATAAAATTAGTTCAATTGTGATATCCTGGATTTTATGGAAAAGTTGAGGTTTAACAATAATTCAAAAATTCGAGAAATTAAAGCCAACAATTACAATTTGAATCTTAAAAAAAAAAAGACAATGCAGTTAATAAATTGATGTGTATCCTTCTTTTTTAGTCTTGTAAATTTTGATTTTTGAGGTAATTGATGTTGATTATTAAGTTTTCATTACACTTACACATAAAAATCAAAATAAGTTTCAACTTGAATTTAGATAAATTAAATAACAAATCAAAACAAGTTTAAAATTGACCAATTTTATTTCAAAATAAGTTTCAACTTGAATTTTGATAAATTACATAACAAATCAAAATAAGTTTAAAATTGACCAATTTTATTTCAAGACCAATTTATGTAGACCAAATCTAAACCATTTATATGGTTTGCCAAACAAACCTTAACTTGATGTCCATATTTTAATTTGTCTTGGCCCTAACCAAGTGCTATTTCTAGTTTTCCTAATTTAAAAAAAAAAAAAAAAAAAAAAAAGTGCTATTGGGAGTCTCTTTTTTTCTTTTTCTATTTTTGGCGTCAAGAAAAAGCTTTAAAAGAAAATTAACAAAACAAAGCTGTTCCCAAAAGCATCCTTAGCCTTACAAGGAGCAACTCTAACTTCAAATCAACAAAAATTTTCTCCACCCTTTTGGAGAAATTTACTTCAACTCATTACATAACGATTATTTAAATAAGTCATATAACTATTTAAATAAGTTATATAACTTTTTAATAAATCGTGTAACTAAAAATATGTACGGATGATTTTCTCAACCATCACATAACAAGTTGAATGAATTTTCTTTCAAGCCAGTTTTGAAGTAAACGTTAAAAAATGACTAGAATTACAAGGAAGAGTCATTTGCTAAGTTATCAAACATTATCCATGCAATTACGACTATGCCGGCAAACACAGTGTAAAGTTCTTATGAACAGGGAAAGATCCCCAATACCTTTTAATAATTAGTTGTTTTCTGGAGAGGGATCTAGATGACTAGAATGGCTATTCTTAGTGCCCATTTGTTTCAGCTTTTAGAGCTGAAAATGCATGTTTTGAAGAAAGATGAAGTTTAAAGCCCGTTTGGTTCAGCATAAAATGCAACTTTTTGAAAAAAGTTACGTTTTGGGCCAAGGCATAAAACGCGCAAACCATTATGGAGCTCTGGAGGTCCATTTTGCCAAAAACCCGTGCGCGTTCTAATGTATCCATTGGACAATCTTAAGCAATTACCAAATTACCCTTCAATAAACCTGTCTATTCTTTTTTCTTCGTCTTCTTCAATGCCTCTCATCAAGCTCACTCACGCCTCTCATCTCTTCCTCTGTATTTTTTTTTTTTAATTTTATTTGTCTAATCTAATCAACACAAAACAACTTAAAATCAACTCAAACCCCATTGGAAAACCCATCCCAAACCCAACTCAAAATCAACCCAAAACAAAATCAACTCAAAATCAAACCCAAAATCCACAGAAAAAATAAATAAATAAATAAAACCCAAAATCCTCTATGCTGCTGTGCTGCGGCATCTCATCTTCTTCTTCCTCTTCTTTTTTTGTGCTGCTTCTTCCTCTTCTGTTCTCTTTTTTTCTTTTTCTTTTTGATTTACGTACATATCTATTCTTAAAAAAAAAAAAAAAAACTTTTGAATTTGATATAGCTTTTGATAAATGGAACCTTTGGAGACATGGAGTGAAGAGAGGGAGCTCAAGAGAGAGCTCTGACTTCGTTGTGTTGGAGACATGGAGTAGAGAGAAATAGCTCCAAAGAGGGCACAGAAAAGGAAAGTAAAAAAGAAAAAAAGATAAGGACGAAGTGGCTTTGTGTGGAGGAAAGTAAAAGAAAAGGAAGAGAAGAAGATAAAGACAAAGTGAACTCGTGGTTTGAAAAAAGTGAGGGGAAAAAAAAGAGTTTTTGGGTTTAGTAAAGTAATGTTGAAGAAAATATAGAGAGCAGAAACATAAATTATTTTACAACTTTTTTTTATAATTGTGATGTTATAGAGTATGTGCTGAAGAAAAAATTATGGGTACTAGAAAAATTCATTTAAAAGATAAGTGTTAATAAAATTTTATTTTACAAAAATTAATTTTAAATTAGTATTTTAAAAATATTGTGACATTTTATTATATCTCTAAACTTTTTAAGTTAATACTATTTTTTTTAGAAAAAAAAATAGTATTATTGACAATATTTTTATAACAATTTCATAAAAAAGTTTACATAGTAAGTTATTATTAGTTCTCATCTAGATTTACTAGTGACATTTTTTTTTCCTATCATTAACAACTTATTATATAGATTTTATTGTGAAATTTTTGTAAAAATATTGTGTCCATAACTTGCATTAAAAGAGGTAATTAAAACAAAGACTTCTCTTTATATAGACATTGTCTTTTTTAGTAATTTATCCCTTAAATCGCCACTTTTATAAATGTTAGCCAAACACTCAGCTTTTTTAAAAAGTAATTTTTAACAGCTTTTACAAAAGACTCAGCTTTTTGAAAAAACACTCTTTCATACCATACTTTTTGAAAATTCCATTTTTTCAAAAAGTCTAGTTTCAAAGAACTGAGCCAAACCCACCCTTAATCTTCTTAATATAGACTTTTCATTTCTTTTCTTTTATTTTAAATAAAGAAAGGGGGTGCAAGTGTGCAACACGAGGGAAAATTACGACGAGGCGTTGAAGAAATTCTTAATCCCAAAAGTCATAGTGCTGGGTAATCGAAAGTGAACCAAATAAAAGGCTATGATTGCAGTGTGGAAAGCGTTGAGAGAACTTAAAATAAGTAGTAATTCACAGCTTTTATTGCTCCAAAATTTTGGAGTATATAATACTTCATCAACACTTATCTTGAAACACCACTGCACAACTTTGTGCGATGGTTACTCCATAAGTATAAATGTTTGTGAGATAAGGACTGGGGTTTAAGTTTCCAGGATGGAGCTTCACACACATATACACATATATTAGGCTAGAACAGAAATTCTATCTTGTTAAAAAAATAATAATAATAAAAAAATAAAACTTATCTTGAAACTTACCAATTCACTGGCTTTATTTAAAAACCAAAATGTTGACCACATGCAATGTAGGTACCACGAAATTGGCTTAAGGTAAGTCACATTTTATATAAATTAACTCCACAATCATTCATTCATCTTCTTTTATTATCGACTAATATTATTCTTTAAGTATTAAGTGTTATTGTTAACAAAAATTAAGTGACACATGCAGCAGGATGGTGACATTTTAAAATGATAAATCGAATTAAAAATGACAGATTTAATTTATATCAACTGCACTTCCATTAGCGATTTAATTTATAAACTAATTAGTTTCGTATCAGTTTAGATCCATGAAATCTGTCTTAATCTGAATATTTTCATATAACTACTAATTAGTTAGAGAAGTATATTTGGGTTTTTTTTTTTTTTTTTTTGAGAAAAAGTAAACTTTTTTTTTTTTTTTTTGGTTCTAACACTTGGTGAGCTGGTGAGACCATACATTTTTTTTATAGCAAAGTTTCACCTAATTGACAAGTGCATAATATTATTACATTTTTTTTTTTTTGTAGGGATAATATTATGGACAAAGTTTAACTACAAAATTGATTATAGCTTTATACTACAACCTTATTTAATATCTTTTTATTAAAGATGAATTTTGACAAATCCACCATTGGATTACATCTAATTCTTATATCCTTCATACTTACAAAATTTCAAAAAAATTAAAAATCAATAGCTATGTCATCAATAAATTATTTAAATTTCAAGTTTTTGTAATTTAAAATTATGCATAAGATATAAACTTATAGATTATATAGTAAATAATATCCAATTGACATAAAATTTGACATGTATATTAAGAACATAAAAAATATGTAATTTAACCGTTAGTTTTCAAAATATATAATAATGTTTATTTTATTGAATAAAGGTGTAGTCTTAAATTACAACCAATTGTAACTAAACTTTGTCCTAATATATTATTACTTATCTAAAAAAATGTGAATGATATTTACGGTGTATTAATTATCTATAATATATCCTCTTTCAAGATCAAAAATCACTTGCTTTTGGATATAAGATATGGCTAATATGTAATCCTTGTCCAAGTAATAAATTAACCCTTTGATTTTCTGAAAAGCCGTAGTATGCTAACGGTCTAAATTAAACTAATTTAAATTGTGAATATTTTCTCTAAAAAATTAAATTAAATTGCTAAAATAACAAACATAATAGAACATTTGGATTTCCTCAACAAAAAAAAATATTAATGGAACATTTGGGGGACCAAGTAGAAACTTACCAGACTGATGAGGATGAGGAACATTAGAGCACACAATTTTATGGCTTGAATTGGTCTTGAACCCACACTGCCCTCCTCGTGACTCACACTTTCCACAACCAGAAGGTTCATCCCAAGTTAGCCAAAGATCATCATTAAGGTCTGAGGATAATATTTGCTCATAAAGTGGCCACTGAACTGGAACCGAAACATTTGTAATGAACTTGCAAGTTGATAACAAAAGTGCAGCAACTCTTCTAGACGAGGTAGCAAATATCGTGTGATTTGAATCACTAAGACAAATAATAGGTGTTAACTGATCTTTCAAAAAATCAGAGGAGCAATTAAAGAATGAAAATTCTTGATGATATACACCCTTAAAGGGAGAACCCGAGAGATGAAGCGAAAGAAGGTGTTTAGGGAGGCAATTATTTGGATCATTGATCCATATTTGCTGTGTGGTATAGTTTATCCCTTGGACAATGAATTGTCCTGAATAAGGCAGCTTCAGAAGCAATGTTTGGGTTGCTTTTTTGCAGGATAAATCAAAACCTGGATAGCCACATGATTCCGGCTGACGGCCTTGTATCCGGAACGGAAAGCGAATTCCGGGGCTGTTGGAGCTGCAAACGGAGTTTTTGCATAACTCTGTGCTGGTTGCAAGGTATGAGAAGCAGAAGAAGAAGAAGAAGAAGAAGAGGAGGAGGAGGGTGGAGGAAGTGACTTTGAGAATGTTCATTTGGTGTTTAGGATATTTTGATGTTTGGATGCATTGCTATATTCTACTCTACACAAGCAATACAAATAAATACTAAATTATATCTCACTGTTTTACTTAAAAGTCTACTTCTGCCGTTTACTCTTAAAAAAAAAAAAATCTACAGTCATAAATATCTTAATACCATGCTAATTTAAGGAGCCATTTGGTAGGATAGTTTAAGCAATATTTTTAAAATTTTAAATAACATTACACGTATTTTTACATACTTTTTTACTCATACATATTTTCAAAAAAATACAAAGAATATTATTAGAACAATGTTACCAAACAAACCTTAAAATTTTAGAAAACAAAAAGTCAAACTAAAAATAGAAGGCCATAATGAGCATGGTTCCGGTCGAGGTCATGTTGGGCCATGTACAATAAAATTGAAGTACACATGTTACATGGTCTTTTGTTTCTAAATCCGAAGAAACAATAAGAGTTTGGAGAAAAAAAAAGGACCGTTTGGTAATGTTATTCTAATAACATTGTTTGTATTTTTTAAAAATACGTGTAAGTGAAAAAGTGTGTAAAAAATAAAAATACGTATAATATTATTTAAAAACTGAAAAGTGTTACTTAAAATGACATACTAAACGGCCCATTTGTTCGTTTCATTTGTTGATGCTACATAATAAAAGTGATATCAATTGTAAATAACAGAAAACTAATACTGAAATCATAATTTATCATTTTAACATGTAGAGAAAATATTAATTTGAATCCTAGTTCTTCTAGTAAACATAAGTAAAAAAAATGTCACTAAGCTATAAGGTTCTTGAGAACTTGGCCAATTTGCTATGTTGTCAAATGACTTAAAAAGTTTGAAGTGGGAGTAGAGCACTTGGCCAACGTAAATCCTACGGTAACGAGTTTTCCGCAATGTTTACAAGACTTATCCAGAGCTAGCCCACCAAAATTAAGAAGGGAGGAAAAATGAAAAGCTAATACTATCATTCATAAAGAGCTTGATTGAATATTTTAGAGTGAGACCAGTTCATAAGATTTTGTAGGTGGTCACCTCATGTGGAAAATGAAAAGTATAATTTCATTACAATAAAACAAAGTTGGGCCTTTGTCTTTGATGTAAAGTTCTAAAGCATTCACAATTGAAATTTGCACCACATACTTAAGAAGATTAGGGCATATGATAGCTGCTAAAGGTACCTGGTCTTTCATAATTGTATAAATGGGATTGATCCGCTGATTGATAACTACCTGATGACAATATTTATTAAGATTTAAGACTAACACTGGCGGCTCCACTTATATGTGAGGGTGGTCCAGGGGTCACTTGTCATAAAAAAAAAAAAAGATATATATATATATATATGCAAAAAAGAAATTATATAATTAATCATTTTAAATTAATAAGCTTTGTGACAACTCGGCTTGAAAAAAAATGTGTGTATATATATA